>LR990082.1:6925170-12090606 GCA_905147235.1 Erynnis tages
AATAAATGATACGCTAAAGCATGTCACTCAATGCAACGGGTTAACGGTGATCGATGATAATATTCTTACTGCACAAATTTTCCACAGACTTTGTTATTATGTTTTGTATAAAACGCATATGTAGTAAGTAGTAGAGCTATATACTTAGTTCGTCTGGGGATGTGCTCACTGGTTTGAATGATTTGATTTTAATAGTGTATAGTTTTCACTTTCAGGAGTGACGCTACATCACTAATGCTTGACTTAGTTCCTCTGAAAGAACCAATAAATGAATTAGTGATAATAATGTGGAAAAGGTAAGCACCTCGTGCACGATTTAAAGGTACCATATAACTAGATACTAGTTAAAGGAACCATATAACTAGATACTATTTAAAGGTACCAAAATACCATATTTATAAACCTTGTATTAGGGCTAGAGCAGTGATAGCACAGTGGCTTAGAATTTGACCTCAAATCCGGGTTCGAATCCCAGTTTTTTTCTTTACTTTTTGTCTTTTTTTACAAAGTCATTGGGCACGCACCAATGACTGTAAAAAAAGTTATGTGCGCTTTATAAAATTAAATATCACCTGCTATTACGGAGAAGGAAAACATCGTGAGGGAAGCTGCATGATGAGAGTTCAAAGAATGTTTACAAAGGTATGTGAAGTCCACCAACCCGCAATTGGCCAGCGTGGTGGACTAAGGCCTACGTCCTTCTCATTGTGAGAGGAGACCCAACCCTGTAGTGCGTCATTAATGGGTTACAGACAAATCGTGTACCTCATAGAGACAAATAATGGTATTTACCTATTTGTTTTGAAATACGAAAGTTTGAATCTATGCGTGCTATCCGTTTAATGCCTAAGTTAAAAAACTTAAACTCTATCGGTGTAGGTAATCCCAGCCGTTCCTCTACGCAATTCAGTGGTCATAGAGACTGACAGGCCACAGTCGGTGGTTCTGTTGCCGATTCCGGGAGCGTATGTGGAATGTAATTGTAGCGCGCCATTTACGAGACGTCCGTTGGGGACCCACTACATGTCACACTCACCACCCACAGAGAGGTTTGGCAATCAATAATTTTATGTACTGTAACCCTAAACATGTTAGGTATGTGTTGCGATTTAGTTTGAGTGACGTAAGCCCGTCTGGCTGGCTGTAACCCTTTAAGTCTCACTGTTTGACACGGGTCTAACGGCCCACAACAGTGGGAGGCTAGGAGCATACTCCACCATGCTGCTCCAATGCGGATTGGTGGAGAACCGAGTTAGTCGTCACCACATGTGCTTTCGAACCATCTATAGGGCCCCCGTTTAACGACTATTATGTTATTGGTGAACAACCGGGATCGACGGCTAACGTGCCCTCCGAAGCACTATAAATTTGTCAGGTACTGACCGCGTCCGACGTTGCTTCTCTTTCGATTGCTTGCGATATACTAGTAGCCTAGCTATGCGAGCTTCGAAAGCTAGTAGTAATAATTTGTTGTAGAAGTTGTGTGAATACACCCACAGAGAAGCAGTCAGTTCACTTTTGGAATTTGAAGCTAGTACGTTCAAAGCGTAATATTGCCAACCGGTTATCCTCACTTCAAACTGACGTAGAGCTGTATGTTTGCCGATAAAAGTTTTATACCGATTTTTCTATTGTTTTTTTATGACAGAGAAGTGGCAAACGAAAGTGTTGGCTACCTGATATGAGTTTGCAAATAGTTGGACTCATATATAAAATTGAATTCAAACACACCGTATTTGCTACTAATACCTACATGTAAGTTATACATATATTAATAAAATGCAGGCGAGTGATCCGATCCTCTTGTATAGGTATATGGTAAAGAAGTAGCTTTTTTTGTTCAGTGGATTTTAACAAGAAAATGACACAAGCACAAGTTTTTGGCAGTTTTAATCCGGTAAACGGTCAAAGATTTTGTGACTAAAGGTATATGTATAACATACCTACTCAATACTTTAACACTTTTTAAGCACTATTTAAAAGCACTTTCTGTCATTCAGTACCTAACCAATCATTGGCGCCTCTAATCAATTTCAATGTCGTCACTGGGTGTGTTAGTATGTGGGTAGTGTTGCTATTTATAAGACGAAGATTGTTTTATAAATATGAGTATTTTTAACGTATGTATTTGCTGACCGAATAAAGTTGATTTCTTACCACATTCGTGTTTTATAGATGGCAAGGTCGGTGCCGGCAAATTATAACTAGCTAAATTACGATTATAAAGGCAGAGTTTGCTGATAATATTATGCAAACTAATAACGAGCTGTGACCTAAGTTTAATAACATACACCCTAATGTTCAATTTCATTTCGATCTGACAGTGAACGTAAATAGCAATGTTGGTAGGTTCTATATCTGAATTGTAATTATGCTAAATAATATTGCCGCATGACTGGTCTCGTTCCGAATCAATGGGTACAAAGAGAATTATACTTACATTGGTATTAGTTTCACTGTTTGCGGTAAAACGCTCTATTGGTTAGCAATATCGTAACGTAATAAAAAATAAATGAGCTTTAGTGAAACTGAAATGTAGCGTCTTCACGGTAAGGAAGATAAATTTATTATTTTATTGAATAACTACCTATTGCCAGTGATTTTGAGGGAGTTAAAATGAATCTTTAAATTTAGTTAATCATCTCTGAGCTAGGTACCTGTGTAGCAATTTCATAAAAGTCAACCATCTTTACGGTGAAAAAGTAATGTCTATTTATCCATCCATTCTCTCATATATTAGTAAGAAGTAAGAGTATAAGTTCTACAAAAGATACTGTGGTTTATAAGTTTTAAAAAAGTCTCCTGAATGTAATAATGAGTTACTAAATTAAGTAATTAAATTTTATAAGTAGATAATATCTTCAATGGATACTTCCATAATATCCGGTTAAAGTGAGTAAAAAGTAACTATAATAAATACCATAAACTAGTAATATTAAGAGACTTTGTAGAAAGGTGACATTACATTGACATTTTTCTAAACGCGACAAATTAAATAAACTGCCTTAAAGCGAACTTCGCACAAATAAACCAAATGATTTCTCGTGTTATCAAATAAACTGACTAGGCATTTCAAGATCTTTTAAACAAATATTGCAGATATTTGAGCACTGTACGTCTATTTGAAGTGCGAGCGAATTTTCGGGTCACCGCTCACGCCTCTGCTGCGCCAGTGGAAAGGTTCAGTAAAGGAAAATATTTTGACTTTTCACTTTGTTGTGCCTATTCGGCTATGCCCGGTATAAACATTGTTAGCATCATTGGCTTACAGTATATTTCAAAGATTTCACTCATACGCGAAATTATATTTCATAACAATCAAACGGTCTGAATATCACAATAAATATACACTAATATTAAAATCGTCGATGTCAATTATTCCTATTCACCAATTTTATACAAACACACAACCACGAAACAAGTAAAAGTGTGTGTTGACTATGAATGTTTCACCTTCATTACATATTGCCACACATGGCTCAATAAACCGAGTGACGTCACCGGACCGTTTCCATTATTACCGGTGCTCACTTCGGTGTAGATCAGCAAAATTGTCTCAGTTTCTAAGTTAAATTTGGGTAAAGTCATAAATTGTATCAGTTGGGTGCGGGACGTGGACACGTTCTGAGCCGGGACACGTACCTACTGCCTTTTCTCAAACGGTTATTGTCCAATGAATTGAATCGAACAATGGCGAAGCGATTCACGTTTTGCAGGAAAGCACTTATTATTGAACGTAAGTATAAAGAAGTTAGGATTTACTATTGGCTTTATAAATAGGAACGGCAGGCAAAAATGGACTTTAAAGACATTGAAAAATTGTGTTCATTGAAAAATTGTGTTCGTTAATTCATTAATAACACAATATTAAGAATCAGAGAATATTGGAAAATTACACGTATTTAAAGCTATACCTGAATGGAAACAAGAAGATGCCAAGAAATTTATTTACCTAGACATTCGCAAAAATATACCGAATTCCTCCAATCTTTTTCAGTCGTACTACGCTGCGAAACGCGGAAATTTGAAAATAGATCCAAACTGAATTTTGGATGGAGCTGGACGAAAATTGCCTTGCTCATTTTTGCCAAAAAATTTGATCAGAATCGTTCGAGTCAAAGTTCGAGTACCAAGCAAATTGCTTTTTGACCGGCACCGCGTTTGATTTTGTCAGTTTAATTTTTTTTGCTTAATTTAGTCATTTTTAAAATTCAATTTTAACCTACATAACACATTTTTATCATAATATAGATACTAAACAATATATTACTTAAAAATATGTTTAACTTTCGATTGTGAAAAACTAGAAATACAGTTTTAAACTTTACTAAAAAATAGTAAATAATCGCGACGTAATACTCTAACCCATTCATTACGCATACTCCAATTCGCAAACATTCTAATACCAACATTAATAGAGTTGTCATTGTGACGTAAAATCTTCCCAGTAAGACCTGCTTGAATGCTTACGAATGTATGTAGGAATGTCTCAATCCAGTCTACGCATTAGGGGCTTCGCGCTAAGCCGCCGTCATCCGCGAGATATATCACATCCGTAATTACGACCTGAGTAATGTAAACGTAATGAGCGACATGTGCTGTTAATCTTTCCAAACACAAAGTAATTAGGTCTTGGCAAATGAACGGATTCATGACCTTACGTAGCTAACCAACGTTAGGTTCACAGGGGCGTTTTGTGCCTAAATCCAAAAATGGGTACAAACAAAACATCTTGTTTTGCGAAGAAATTAGTCTGGGTAACACACCGCTTATTATAACTGATAATAAAGATGCATCCATTACCGAAGGATCCAGAATTAGATCATAATAGGTCGAACACTGTGCAATAAACATTGCTAACATAGAAGAAAGTCTTGTACGAAACAATACGTCATTTAAAAAAGTAGTAACTGGAACTCTTAGACATAGTTGTCTTTCTTCTTTTAATGGTGGATGTAGTTATCCATCTTTCTTCTACCAACTACCAACAAAGTTTATAATAATCCACTTTAATGAAAAATAGTAACATCTTACTAGCTAACCTTTTCATCTATGCAAGAACTTTCTTGTTTCACAACAGGTAATGAGGCACCAATCTGGTGGTATGAATACCTAAATATTTCTGCCATTGAAAGGTAGTGAAATGAATGAAACACACATTAATTCGAAACCGCGAACATAATTGTTAAGACTAAGTGACTACTCAAAAGACTTTTTGATTTTATGATTGACTGATTAAATTGCTTGATACTAACTAATTTTTCCAATAAAAAAACGTTGAGTTAGTGCAAGTTCCGCAGCATTCAATTCTCAGTTCCGAAGTTCACGAGTTAATAATTATTATCAACAGTGAAATCCACTTCATTTTCGCCAAGGCTGAATAGCTCTTTACGTCGGAACACTTTCAATTGACGTTTAAAATCCATTTCCAATTCAATACTATTCGCACTTCTATCTGTTTTGAACTTTATGGAGAAACAATTAAATGCGTAAAGGTGTAAAATATTCAATTTCTTGAGGAAAAAAGTTTATTGGCGGTTTATTTATTCGCGGTCATACATTTTGTGTTAAGTATTTTAATTGGTGTCTAATTTGTCAGATACAAATTTTCTACCTGCTTCAGTCCTGTGTCAGGTGTTGATAACGTTTTACGGGCGCTTCAAGTTTGTTTATCTAGAAAATTGTGATCCAAGGTTTGTTCTGTCCTTTAACAGGGGAAATTTATGCTTGAAATTTAGTAGTATGTCCATACACATTTTGATAGAAATGATGGTTGCTTGATCCATCATAATACTGCGAAAACCACTGTGTCTAAAAATTTGCTCCAAGACGCGTTATAAAGGCAGCCGTGGGTTCAATACAAACTTACTTTCCCTCACTACATTTTACCTGTAAATAGATTTATCCCTGCCGTAATTGTGGCCATGCTAGCTTAACTCGTCGTACAATTTACCTGACCTTACGACTGGTGTCAGTACCGACACCACAGCGACCACAGTATTATCTTATCGTTCGTCGCTAATCGTCGTGACCGCAGTCCTGGGTTTAATGAAGTAAACGGTAATGGAAACGTGTTACACTGAGAAGGGAACATCACGGTATGTAGGCTCGGGCTTACACTTGACCGCATAGAATTTGTTCTGTAATTACTGTACTAACTTTTACGCCTGTTTTACTTTGATTTGCAAAATTATTTAATGGTCAGAGGATTTAAAAGTAAAAATCTTAATTAATAAAAAGCAATAAGTGTTGCTTTGTATAGTTAATGCCGCGTTCTTATTGGTAAGCGTTAACGTATTTAGGTATTACCTATTTAAATTTCGAAATTATAGTATTAACTAGCTATTTAACTTTGAAAACACATAATTTAAAATTTGAATAATATTAATGCAAAATCTGAGTATTATTTCAAAATCTTTATTGAAAAACTAACTTCTCACATACTACATAGGAATTTTTATGATCTTGCCGCTAATTACATGAGAGTAATTACAAAGGTTACCTTCACTGAAAGCATCCTCACATTTGTTTGCGTCAGCTTTTTGTGAAGGTTGTAACTTCGTTTCTAAATTATTTTTGTAGGTACATTATTTTTAAGGCAACAAGTCAGAAAATTACTTTGCTTATAAGTATACAGAGATGGTATAATTATCATAGATATATTGTACCTATGATAAATGAGTGAGACTTACATTTACATCAACTAGTATAACCGGGTTGCATGTTCGTGATTTGATCCGTGGACTTATAATTGACCTTTTTATGGGATGTGACAGAAGCTGATTTAATATTAGCTCGTATTTACCTCAGTCAACGTTACTAAGAATATCAAGTTTATTTATATTCAAGCCTATTGAAATTAAACAAAGCCGAACAATTGCCGGCATTGGAACGATTTATCGTCAGTGGCAAAATGGATCAATTAAATTAATTCCGGCGCATTAGCAGCCACCGGAACAGCCGCGGATCGATGCATCAAAGCAAGGCGGGAATTTAATGGATTTGAAACCGATTCTCTAGGTTATTTCCATTATTAATGAG
This sequence comes from Erynnis tages, assembly GCA_905147235.1. NCBI lineage: Eukaryota > Metazoa > Arthropoda > Insecta > Lepidoptera > Hesperiidae > Erynnis > Erynnis tages. The sequence continues at coordinate 6,932,212 of LR990082.1, forward strand.
TTGCGTTTTGCTACCCGTGGCCGGGCGGTTTGTACTTTTGTCTCAACGAAGCTTAGAGGAAACTCCGTAGCATATTATTTCGTAAGGCATTTCTAACGCAAATTGGTCATAGGGTCAATATGCTAATGGATTTTTAAACGACCATAAATTAATCGATGAAGACTGCCAGTGACGAACACTAAATTATTTTTAATTTGTGACTCGATTACTTATTTATATGGTCAAAAAATTGGCGCATTAACTATTTGTCTATGTTGCCCGGGGTGGCGAAATAGCCGGATCGAGTCCTGCCTACCCGGGCAAGGTTCTGGGACTCTACTAGTTAAAACATTATTTTTCAGTAAGACTGACATAGATGCACTCATGTTGGTGTAACGGTAAAAGGTATATTAAAAGCAAATATGCATCGGGGTCGCTTTGATACCGCATCAGCCCTCACCCCTCCGGCGGCTGTAAACGCGGGAATAAATTTAATTGGACTAATTACTTCGCCAAAAGTTGTTTTGCCCACGCTGTGATTATTTTATTCATTCCTAAAGTCAATGAAACACTTGATTTAATAATACAATTAGATACATCTACAGCCACAAATATTTCATGGAAATGGTAATAAGATAATATCAAAGCTTTTCTATTTGTAAATTTTAAACCTTAGGACCTTTAAAATTGATACTAAATATTTTTATATCATTATGTAAAAAATTCTGCAATGTTAATGTTATTTTGTTAGCAAATTTGATGTTCATAAATTTTCCATTTTAGATCATAATTTGGTAAACTAGACTTAGTTTAGTACTACTCCCGATGTTGGTATCACTTAAAATAAAACTCCGCTTATTTATTAAAAAAATATTTATTTTTTACATATTTACATGTATAACTATTGTAAATACATTGTTAAATATACAGTGATGCTCATGTATTTCAGAATTAAACCAAAGTTATTAACTTTGCTTTGCTTGTATGTTTACTTGTAATAATATTATATTGGTAATTAAAATTCCAAAATTTATTTGTTTGCCATTACTACAATAATTTGTGAAGCAGTTTTATAAAGGCTGAATTTTTTATTTAAAATTGTACATATTCTTAATTATTAGACAGCAAAAGGTACAAATAAATTTTATAAATAAATGAAAATTATGTATTATTGTTAGTGTTTTCTTTAAAAAACAAAACAAAATAGAAGTTAATATTGGACGGCAAGGTATAAAATAAATTGAACACATAGAGATATACATACTTAGTTGAAATAAAAATGATTAGAATTTTAGTAAACAACTTTTTAAGAAGTGAAAAGTCTGTTTGCTTGCTCTTCTAATAAAAAAAGCAAGTTACAATTTACAAGTAGCACAGGTGAAAATAATTTGAAAAGCTGTCTATTTCAAAATTAACTTGACATTTAAAGTCGGACAAACTTATATTTTCGTTTATATTCGTAACGTAGCGTAACGTAAATTAATGTAGCTTCATGACATTTAAAGGTTAAATTTATTTTTATCAAAAAATTATCCAGTGGCTTTAAGTTTTGAGAAATACAATAGCCGTGTATGATAATTTTATAACCATTAAAAGTAACATTAATAAACAAACACAGGTTAAAACACGGAAGGTAGTATTTTAATAAATTTTATACATTTCATTTAAAATAAACCTACATTCGCTTATTAGTTTTAATTGCTATTAAACAACAATTATATTTGACTATTTTAGGTACTTATATGATTTAATTTATAAGAACTATACCTACATTATGCTATTAATGTACATTATAATAAATTAGTTACGTCTCCTGTCTTATCTTCATTCACTACAGTCTCGTAAGTTGCAAACATTACATCGTAAAACTTGAGTGATGTTACATAATATTTACATTTATCCTAATGGGAACTATAATCGCTTCGTATATTAGTTTTATCACCTGAGAAGTAGCGTCCAGAGAGCAATAGTTAGGGTGTATACGGAGTTTGTGTAGTTCGGCTGAGCGTCGCTGGAGAGGGCGCTCGCGTGACACTCGGCCTCGTCAGCCCTTAACTGAAGAAGTTGTACTCGTTTTCCAGAAGGATCTTTACAAGTGGCGCTTCGTACGGCTCTACGGAGTTCTCCGCCCGCTTCGTTTTCCTGAAGCCAGCGACGCAGCCAGGCACCCAGCCAAGCTAGCTCGCACTCGCACCGAAGCGGATTTCCCGTTAGAATTAACCCACCTGTATAAGTGTATAAACAAATGAATAAAGAACATCGCTCTAATGATAAAATACGAGAAACAGCGCAGCATAATTACAACCATGTGTATTAAGAATTAAAACTCGCTAGGCAGCGAGTCTCGACAGAGTGCCTCATTTAATTTTAATTACACACACGCGGCATTACTCTTGACAACCACGGTGGACGGTAAATTTTTAATCGTAATTTCTCTTGTAGCTTCCAACTTCAGTGTCAAGATAATAATATAATGTAGGTACATATAAGCTCGTATAGAAATGATTGTTTTAATGCAGTTTTATTTCATTTATAATCCAATTGCAACTTTAATAACAATCCATGTATAAAAGGTAATAATATAACGCAAACGGATACAAATTAACAAGTGAAAATTAGGTCAAAGCGACACAATCTATGCAAATATATTTGTGTGATGAAATAATGTACATTTATTAAGATAAAGTACATACCTGACAGTAATTTTGTTGCGACGTGACTCCAACTCGTGAAATTGGGGTAGAATATGGCCGGATTAAGTCTTGTGATCTGATTATAGCTAATGTCGACGCCTAATTGAGGAACTTGGCCGAGATGCTTCATAAATGCCGTCGGCAGTTTCGTCAGGGATGTTTTAGTTATTCTGATGAATATCTGTTGGCCCCCGGCGAACGGTTCGAACGCGTCGTCGGATATCCTCTGCAGACTCGCTCCCTTTATCTCCAAGTATCGAATTTTTCTAGCATCAATTCCGTGAAGCTGATTGTCCATAGCCTCGGTCGTCCATTGAATTACTAATTTGTATAGAGATGGAAGGGAAGAAGTTATATTGGAGAGACGAAACGTGGAATGGTTAATAGTAGACCACGTCTGTAAATGCAGGGATCGCAAAGATATCAAGGGACGGAAGGAATCTTGGTCGACTATGTCTAAATACTTTAGTCCGTTCAGATTTAAATGAGATAAGTTACTTAACCCTTTAAAACTATTTGGCGCAATTCTTACTATAGGATTGTACGAGAGATCTAGAATATTTAAATTCTTTAAGTGAATCCACATTTTTGGCACAAGAGAGGTAACACGATTATGGCTAAGATCTAAGTGGCGAAGGTATCCTAGGCGTTTAACATCAGTCTCCTTAAAGCTGTTGATGTAATTAGAAGTCAAATTGAGACTCGTTAAGTTTGTTAAAGGTAGATAAGGCACTGACTTTAAACTTACATTTGCAAGATTCAAATGCCTCAAGTTTGGAAGGTTGTGGAACAGCTCTTTAAAGTTTGCCTTAATGGAATTAAAGCTAAGGTCCAGGCGGCGCAGTCCTCCGAGACTCGAAAACGTATTATCGGACAATACTGTTAATAAATTGTGACCCAAATTGACGTTTAACAAAAACTGCGTATTACGAAATATATTGCTATCCAAATATTCAATTCGGTTATGCGATAAATCCAAATATCTAAGAGTAAAACCAATTTGTGAAAGAGCCGTAACAGGAAACAACGATATATCATTAAAACTTAAATCTAGATGCTCTACAATAGTGTTTTTAAACACGTCCCTAGGTAGTAATTTTATATTATTGTGGTCCATTTTTAAATATCTTAATTTACTTAAATTACAAAATTGTTCTACAGACAATTGAGGAATAGCATTGTAAGAAATATCTAATATTTGCAACGATATAAGATCTGTAAAGGATTTTCGTTTAATATTACTTATGCTATTTTTATGTAGATCTAGTATTTCTAAAAAAGCAGATTCTCCAAAAACGTCGTTTGATATATGCGTTATTTTATTGTGAGATAAAATAATTTGCCTAATAGAGGACTGTACGGCAATAAACAGATTATTTGGCACATCATAAAAGTCATTAAAGGAGCCATCAAAAATATTAATGGGTATCTCGGAGTCTCCTTCAATATACCTAATATTATTTCTACTTACGTTTAATGTTAATGTTATATATCTATTAGAAACATTAGTCAGCGAGTTTAGAGACAAATATGTTAAGTTGTTTCCTTGGAGTTCGAGTACCTCAAGTTTTGGTAAATTAGCAAACGTTTCCGTTTCCATCGAATCGATTATGTTTCCCGCGAGAGATAAATATCTCAAGTTGGGTAAATTGGTGAAGCTGTGTTTAGTCAAGTTGTTGATTCTATTATAAGATAAATCCAAGTTTCTTAACTCGGGCATATGTGAAAATGTTTTACTGCGTACAAAACTTATAAAATTGTATGAAACTCTAATATTGCTTAACGATAGGGTTACATTATTTACATCGTCCGTGACTATATCCACAATTCTATTATAATCTAAATTCAAATACTTAATGTAAGGAAACATCGCAATATCATTCAGTCGGAGAATATGAAAATCGTTATTATCGAACGAGAGCCAATTGAGATTTTCGAGTCCCTCGTTTATTTCGAAGGGGAAGTAGCCGCTGAAGAGCGTCGACGAGAATTCCAAAACATGCAGGGAGCCAGTCAGGTTCGAGAAAGCCTGTGGGTGTACGTAATACAAGTCGTTGAAGCTCAAATTAATCTCCTTTACGGGCATGGTGGCTGGGAAAACGTTCTTATAAATCTGCGCAATCCTGTTACCTCTTAAGTTAATAGTTCCGAGAGAAGTGGACCAGTCTCGGAATTCGTTCGGTAACAAATTAGATATCCTGTTGTAGCTTAAGTCGAGATAACGAATAGAGCCGGGCTCTAGTGTTTGGAGCGCGGAGGGTATCGTAGTTAAAAAATTGCCCGCCAGAGAGAGTGTCTGAATCCGTCCCGGGAGCGGCGGGGATTCCTCCAACTGGTTGTAAGCTAAAGATAAATGTCGGAGCCGCGCGACCTGGGCCAGGCTATCCGGCAAGTGGGACAATTTGTTGTGTTCCACTTCCAAATGTTCAAGTGAATTTTTCAAACTCAGAAATACGTCCCGATATATAGAATTCAGATTGTTATACGATATCGACAACCTTTCTATTCTGTTGTTTGCAAATAAAACTTTCGGGACGAAGGTTAATTCGTTGAGATCTAGAATTATTTGTCTAATTTGGACTTCTCGGAAAAGTAGGATTTCCGAGGAGTCGTTTATTTTGTTGTTGCTTAGGTCTAATTTTTCTAACTTTTTCGTTTTGTTACTCGTACAGGTAGAGTTAGCGTCGAAAGTAATTAAATTATGCCGTACATGTAGAACTTGTATTCTAGGAAGATTAAATATAACATCACAGGATAGTTTATGTAGGAAGTTATTAGATAACTTGAGGACAGTCAATGAAGATGGTAGGGAATCGGAACTGATACTGCGGAGATAATTCCCTTCCAGATCTAACTGTAATAGATGATTCAAAGACGTGAGGGCTTTGGATTCCAAATTTGTTATTTGATTATTACTTAGCGATAAGCTAGTTAAGGTTTCTTCTAAATAATGCCATTTGCTGTCCGGTTCAATATGTGCTATAAAATTGCTGAAAAAATGTGACAAAACTGATTATAATGATATGTATTTAATATCCATAAATGTATTAATTAACCTCGTTTCGTAAATACTTACTTTTGTAGGTTTAACCAATTTAAAACTTTTAAATCTTTGAGGCCCTGGTGTGGAATTTCAGTGAATTCGTTGTAGCCGAGATCCAAAGAGGCCAGCGAACTGGCCATTGAACTGTGAAAAGAAATACTGGAGTTTTCGCTACTTTTTACGTAAACACAGTATTCATATAGCAATATTCCTCATAATATTAGAGAAATAAGAAATATGAAAGTTGTAACTTTCTTCCAATTTGTACTGTTGCGTAACTAATGACGATTTCACTAATCTAACGTCATTTTCATGTGCACTATTAAGGACTAGGTACTTATGTATTTTACTTATGTTATATTTATTTTGTTTTAAAATAGCTTTAATTTAATGCTAAGTTAAATAAAAATAATTATATACCTAGTCTTCCTAAATACGGGTAATATAAAAAGCTACGCATATAAATGAAGATGGAGCTACAAGTAAACATGAAAATGATGAAATGTTTCACTTCAGCTTGTAAATTGACATGACGCATGTACGAGTATTGCAATACCTAAAAGCATGCACTTCGATGTAGTGCAACTTGTTCGCCACTAACACCAGCGTCTGCAGTCGGAGTCCGTCCAGCGCACTCTCCGATATCACTTCAAGGTTCGACATACTTATGTCCAAGTGCTGCAACTCGATTCTCGGCCATTCTGAAAATAAATCACTTTGTGAATCGATTTCTAAATGCAACAGACTGATTAAAAAGCAAAGAAAACACCAAACGAACGTACGTTATACATATAAAAGTACCTACTTATGTGGTACAGTTTTAGCTGTAAGCAAGTACGAGTAAGTACCGTGTTATGTAATTGTTTTATGTGACCTTTCCCTCGGAAGTGTACATCAGTGTATCAGGAGGTCTCAAGGTCTTTGCGAGTTGAAAAATGTTTCACCAATGTTGGGTTAGATTTGGTCTTTACCTTTTAAAAGGCTTTTTAGCTGCGAGCATCAGTAGAATTTTGTAGCGGTCAGGAACTTAGGTCGCATTTTGATCAATGGTTACACAACTGGTTTAAATAACAGCACATTTAAATGGCTACCTATGCAGATTTTTTAATAAATTAGTGGAATTGGAACTGCATTTTCTTAATAAAAATTAAGTTGTGAGTTTCTTATTCTGCCTCATAGTTAACATGACGAATGGAACAAATGGTGTAGCTATGGAGAAGGCAATTAAAAGCACTTGTAGGTACTCGTATGTTTGATCCATTTCCACTTTGCTTGTAGTCGTAATAAGGTATTCTAAGTAAATTAAATTATTATCAATTTGCTTAACTGATATTAAGTACTGGGTGTTTATTACGGATCTTTGTACATGTATATGTATACAATTATACATAGTCTAATGGACGAAAACGAAATAACTGATGCGCTACATATCTACATGTATAAGCGTGCGGACAAATTTAAATAGCTATTCCGGGCTATTAATTTCAAATTTCATCGGCGCTTCGAAACTCGAACATGAAAAATATACGATAAATAATTGCACTACATAATTTATATTTGTAAATCTACCGAATAGAGATATGGAGCGATATTTTCGCTCGTGAAATGAATTTGAATTTAGAGTTTTATTTCGGTTGAATGCTTTCAGGTAGCTTGTACCTTTTTAAATACCTGACTTTTGATTTTATATCACGTGTGAAATCAGAATAAATTGTAACTCAAAACAACTGTAGTTTTGTAAAAGGCAACGTTGACATAAAATGATCAAGTTGTGTGTAGATGTACTTAACTATTAAAAAGTAAAGCGGTCGCGTAATTTACGTCTCCGGTAAATATTTACATTCCAACCGAAAATCAAAATCTTGCTTGTTCTACGAAAGTTTATTAGTGCAACTAGGTATGTACCTTGTTTAGACAATTTTGAAGAGGCATGCATTAATTTTTAAATCAAAACAAGAGTGTATCCAAAAATAAACTATTTTTGGATTTGGATTTAAACTTTTCTCTGGCTATGAAGTCTTATCCCTCTTTATACATTCAGTTCATTTGTTAGAATACTCATGCTACAATATTTGATGTTAAGACAATGTTTGCGTTCCCCTGTCAAGTTTACTCTGGTTTAAGACCTAAACATGACTTTGATGCTGATACAATCAAAACAATCTGTAGTATTTAGGTCGCGACCCCTAATTGTTTACCTTCTCAGTTGTCGAATTTTGCAACGCAAACAAGTTTACTCGAGGGGAACATTGGTATAAACAAAATAACGCCTTGTTATTAATTTTACTGGTTTTATGGAGGCATTTCATCATCATAACCATAACAGTGACGGTAGAACAACAAGTAAGTTCTTGTATATATTATTATTAAGTTATGTTAAAGACCACACTTTTCAAAGTATGGTCTTTAACTGAGTCCTCAAATGTAACAAGATACAATCCTCCTTAATTTAGAATGAACGCCCGCCCCTCCACCAGTTTTTATTTGAAACGTGTAGGAGGAAATATTTATGCTCATACTTCAGTCTTAAGTGCGTGCGGTGATTTTTCTGTGGACTTGACTGAGAAACACACTCGTCAATCTATTAATCGAAGGATTTATTAAGACAAAAGTGTTGAATTGCGGAGAGCGCTTTGTATCGGACTTCATATGTTATGCCGATTATTGTTGCATACGGCGCGAGCCTTTCTGGAGCCATGCCTTACTTTAATATCCGATTTAAAACCAGTTTGGCTCATTTCACGACATTATTACAGTACAAATTTTGTAATTTACAATATCTGACAAGTCTTACCTACCTGGAAACCTGTAAAGTACTGCAATGCCAAGTGCAGGACATGTGAGCAGCGCGGGATGAATACAAGAGGCTGGGTGCTCATATTTCGAATATTTCTGGAGCCGTGCCGAATTTTGGCATTAAAATCAAAATCACAGCGACGGTACTACGGTAGAGCTTATTTAGGTAGGATTACCTGGAAACCTGTGCAGTGGCACCGCAGTGCAGGACATGTGGGCGGCGCGGCAGGAACACAGGGGGCTGGTTGCGCATGGCTCGAGCCTTTCTGGGGCCAACGCGCCCACCAGCAGGCAGAGAGCCAGCGCCGCCGAGTGCAGCGCCCGCCGCGCACAACCATCACCCAACACCATCACTGTGAACCAATGTCTCTTTACTCCACCAATATACACCAACGGAGTGGTCATGTTATTATATGATTTATTTTAGTTTATCGGCGAGTATAAGACACTCGAACTCGAAGTGATTCAATATAACCTTTATAATCTATCCTACAAGAAAAAGTATGTTTAACTTTTTTTAGGTGTTCTTCCTCTGCAACAGTGGGTGTATTGTTACAGGTTATATATTTCCCAAAACTATGAGAACAAACCTCTCGAGTAGTTATGATAGTTATGAAGATAGGCATAATCCGTAGCGATTTTTAAGGCATTTGATGAAAAAGACTGCTGGTTAGAAACCGATACGATACGATTCGTGTCCTTCGATCCTTCGAAGTAGAGAAGCGCTTGATATTTGCCACTGGCGGTTGCATCCATCAAACTACTGAGCGCACCAGAGGCCGTTTAACTTGATTGATCACCCCTTGCACCAGCAGCGAAAATATTTGCGATTTTTAATAAAAAAAGGCAAAATTGATCTACTCGTAAATTCTTAAATTTCAGTCACTTTCAGTTAAAAACCTGTTAATTAAATAAAGAGATTTTTTATGTATCCATGCAAAGATTATCTCTTTTTGATTATAATTTTTTTATTTTAGTTAAGTATTTAGTATGATGGAGTATGCTCCAGCTCATATGAGTGTAGAGGAAAGTCGTCGAAATCAATTATTAGTTAGTACATTTTGTTAATTTAAGTTATAATTATTGTTGTTGTGTTATAGGTTTGTTCAGAATATTTTCAAAAAATATTATCTACAGAATTGTAATAGGTACTATCTACATAACCTTAGATTCACCTACGTAAATTGTACAGTTAGAACTAAATTGGTTTCCATATTCCCTCGTGCCTTGCGACATCTTTTATAGACGATGCCATGCCCGTATGTCAAAGAAAAATATTGCGGAAAAGTATGCATAACATACATTTAAATTTACATATTTTGTAACCTCCTGTCGTCTTGTAGTGCAGCGCAGTCTTATTTACGCCGCAGTATATTTCGTTGCCCTAAATCGTATATCTACATAGAGTCTATAATATTTTGGCTTTCTAAGTATAAAGTGTAAGTTTCACTAACTATTTAAACGAAAGTTATTTCGTATTTTGTTAGGATGGTTGTTTTTTATGAATATGTGTATCTTTCTTTCAGTCCTTCGTGTTCGGTTTCTGCCGTCTTCATTATGCAAAGAGAGACAAATTACTGTATGTTTTCTTTTCCTTGATATAATATCTCGATTCCTTTCGGTTACGAGTAACTATTCAAACTGTAATTTAACATAGATACTAACTATCGAAAGTTTAAATATTTGATATATGACCGGACTCGTATTTCATCAAAAATAGTGTTCAACTTCAAAAAGGGAGGTTAACGGAAACGTACAATATTAACATAATATTATAATGATCAATAAGGGCTTCCAAACAAGTATACCTTTATACAAAATTTCGTATAATTTTCGTTTCGTGATTTAAGTATCTGAATTCTTTTTGTTACCATCAGTCCGATTGAATATTTAAGAACGTCTCATCGAATTTCATTACCAAATTCTAATAGCCAATTATAATATCTCAATGTCAAACAAAAATCAGATATCAAACGAATGTAAGGAAAAAATGAACTGTTATTATATTCGTCCGTCCGAAGGAAAACTCCAGCAAAATCAAAAGTCAAAACTTCTGAAATCTCGGCAAAGTTGGCTCTTTGATAAATGACCTCACTCTAGATTTGCGAAATTTGTGATTACAACAATGGTTGGACAATTTCCGTCTGATTGAATTGTGATGGAATTGAATAAATTATGTTCTTGCTGTGGCAGTATCACTAATGTTGCATTAGTTTTGATTTCCATGTGTGTAACATAATCAATACCCCATCGCATTTTTGTTTCTCTTTCATGCAAAACAGCTATACAGATTTGGATGAAATAATAATAATAGGTCAGATATTTTTATTGCCGCCTTTATAATCCGCCGTAACGACCTCAGATATTAGACGTGGATATCCATAGGTCCTTGAATAGCGAACGTGATCACGTTTAGGCCATTGGAGCACCGGTCACCCTCAGACCAAGTAGAAGAAAACAGCAGGAAACTGTTTGATTCAAAGCAAATGCAAAGGAAGCAAGGAAGTATTCAATTCCAATAAAAACAAGGTGTGAAAGCATTTCTGCTAAAATATGCTAATGGCTATACATGGCAATGGTTTTTGTTTGTACTTAAAACGACTTACAAAGAACGAACTTGGTATACTTTAAATGATGCGTCCGTTTATGTAACCTCGAGCATGGTGAGCGTCTTGTCATTTCGCTGGCCATTTTCAAGAGAGCTTCTGCGCTTCGAAGGTCCCGATAAAATGGCTTAATGATCACTCATATTGAAACCATTGTTGTCTTACAATGTGTGTTGGTTGTTAATTAGGAGACATCTATGAAATCAATAAAAACAACAAAAATATCTTGCGTAAAAAATTTTTTATTTACTTCAACCGCGGAATATGGATAACATTGATTTTTTCTTGTGTTTTGTGCAAAAATAATAGGTACATACATTATAGTATATTGTAGGTAAACATCCAAGTGCAACTTTAAAAACAGCAGCTCATATTTTTCATCAGAAATTAAATGTACGAAAGCGTTGCCAACTTCTAGAAAATAGCCAGAGTTTTACAAAAGTTTTCTTAAACGTTTTGTTCTGAAACAATGAAATGCGTTTCAGATTTGAAAAAAACTACGAAGTGGGAGTCGGACTGGCGCCGCAGAGGTCTTTTTAACGAAAATGAGTAGCAAACGGGCATGCACGGCACCTGATTTGATATGGTCATTACAATCCATGGACACCCACGTCCACCCTCGAATAGGACTAAGATTGTCAATTCAAATAAAGTATCTCCAGCAACACACCTTTCAAACCCTAACACAAGGCATAACAGCGATAAGGCCCTTCTCCGAACGAACTACTTACAATAGCTCTTCCACCTACCACTTCTTGATAGGTTTGTGTTACCAGGGAACCGAGAGTCTTTTTTTTACTTTAGAGATTAATGTATGTACGCCATTCTAAGAGGATATTAGTGTTAAGTACATTAGGCAGTCTATTCAGATTACCTGGCAGTTTATTTTAAAAATTTTGTTTTCTCCTCACAAATATATGCCACCAAGTAACATACTATGAAATTGTCACGTAATTAACTAATGTAAGTCTTTATGAGAATAAATGTCTTTAAGCTTAATTAAACTGAATACATAATAATATTTCATACGGCAAAAATGAATGCACAAAATTAAAGATGTATTGAAATCTGTATCAGTATGATCTCGAAATTGCAAATATCAGCTACAGTCAGAGTCAACTTTTGGAATCGATTTCGCTTATAGGCAGTATTGCGAGTTGACATTCGCCACTACGTATGAAAACTACTAGCGTATGCACGTGAACACTTTACGATTAACAATATTGTTTGCAATACTGTCTAATATCTCGATATTGAAAGTATGAAAGTACGAGTATCAGTATCAACTGCGGATGTTTCAGTCTATTTGGTCCCAGTTTTGGGTTCTTGGATGGATGAATAGGGAATAGCGCTTAGAAAAAGCCTACGAGAGCCTTAAGAGCACTGCTATAGTAGTCAGGAGACTGATTACACACAGCTGAAGGACAAAAGACAGTGTTGTATCAGGAACAAAAGATCGCAAGACATAGGTACCACTGTGACGTCTATTCGTGTATTTAGGTACCATAGTTACACGGTTGTTAGCAAAATGTCTAGAAAGATTTGAAATTCAATTCCATGTTCTTCTATATTAAAAAGGCAATCGTATATTAAATTATTCGATTTTAACAAACAATTTCTTATACAAAAGCGGTAACTTCTTGTACCACAAAAGTACTTGCGTCGATAAACAAATTGAAAGCAAATCTCATTCTTAAGTAAACTGCATAATAGAATAATGACTTTGTTCCTCGAGATAGGTTTTTGTATTACCAAGATGCTTTATCGTATTTTCTAAAATAAAGATTGGACAACCGCCAAGGTTGGCGGCCGGAAAAATGGAAGCTGCAACAAAGTTGTTTTTCAAAATAAGTTATACCGAGCAAGCCCATTGTAGGCATCTACTTAAACAGATAAACGCGTGCAACTCTATCTTCATCCGATTTAATACTGTATACAGAATACTCTTTTACACCACCTATTTTCTCTACTACGAGACTAAGATTTATGAACTTAAATAACCTAGCTACTAGTTTTTCTTCAATATTATATTATGACGTGTGAAGAAGTAACTTTAGAAAAATGATAACCTTGTGACCTATCTACTATGACTAGCAGAATGTGCACTTGAATTGTGTAAAATTTTCATAGTATAAAATACTCGTAGGTTAAGCGATGGTGGTCCCGAATTCGGTATCTTATTCGAGAGCTCCGGGTTCGAATCCCAGAGACACGCATCGGTGACTATAAGTAATGTGCGCTTTACAAAAATGTTATCTGCTCGATGAAGAAGAACATCGTAAGCGAATCTGCATGTTTGTTAAGAAAATGTGGTTAGTCTGTTCATTCAGTTACCATTCAGTTATCTTTATGCCATTAAATATTTAAGACATATAAATAAGAAATATACATACACAATAATGTACAATATAAACAACAATTTCTTATCCATAGAAAAAAATACTCTCTATAGAGGTCGGCACGTCACATACTTTCAATTTGTAATGTCTGGGCACGGTTAATAAATAGAGACCGTAAACCTTCGTTGTTTCAGTTCAGGTTGCGACCCGTACCTGTGAAGACAGTCCTCGTTAAATATTAACCAATCCTGAATTCCGATTTGGCGTCTTGAATGTTTTATCCTTTTGCAGATTAAAGGAACGGAAAGACGAACAGGAAGTCCTAGATCGAGAAAATGTTCGCTCGTAGGAAATATCTTGGAAAATCTTTGTTTCAAATCGTATTGAATTTTATGATATCCAGCGATAGAGCACTAGGCTCTATGAGTTCGATTTAAGATATTTATATTGAAGCAATGAGATATAAGTACGTGTATTTTAGAAGAGATGTATTTTAGAAGTTTGAATTGCCTTTAATGTTAATTTTATGTAAAATATAAATTAATAATTTTATAAGAAAATAATGATGGCTATTAATGTAAATAGCTAATAGATATAGATATCGTTGTTAAGAGAAATGAAATAAAAATGATCACACGCTTAATCTGCGAAATAAAACGAATCAAATTGGTATTGTAAGTGCCTATTGTACGAAAGGATGAAGAAAGTTTGTTTTATTTCGTGCACAACGTACGTTTGTAGGTAATTGAAACATTAGGGGCAGAGTATTACAAAAAGGATGAAAAAACTAAGCGAAGAAAGGAATTAAAAGATGAAAGCGACCGTAAACGAAGTGCTTACGACAAAAAAAGAGAAAGAAATTATTTTAACGTAACTGAAGCGGGAACAAGTTTCAGCGGAGATTTAAAATGAGTGGTAGAAAAAGCCCGATGGCAACGGTAGTCGGGGAAGAAAAGTTGGAATATTTTATCCTTTATTTACGTTCAAACTAAAAATTTTAATTATTAGGTCAAACTCATTTATACCTTGCACGCACACTACCACGCTTATTATCATACACATCTTTTAGTAGTTTTTATCTTGAAAATACTTTGGCTATTTGTTAGTTTGTATGTACCTATGGTTAGGCTTCGATCTCAACTGACGGATCTATGATAAAGCACGTTTGGTTACTCGTAGAAATACCTACTACTACAACTATTCTGGTTTCATTAGCTTGTAATATTATTATGACATCGATTGTTTATTACAGGCCAAATGATGTGCTCGATAATGAGCACTATCTCTATGGATACGGGCAGTACTAGAGGAATGTGGTCATCTTAATTTTTTTAGATGGTGGTAAGATATAGTATGCTATTCTGTTTTCGGTGGATATAGTATAGCCAGAGAGCACTTTCATTAAATATGACATCGTTTAAGTCTCTACTCAGCATAAATATAATCTTACTCGAGGAGAGTGTTAAGTTATCACTTTGATACATTTATGTTTTTAGTTAAATTTTGAAAGTTTTTCTGTGTGTCCCAAATACATGAAATAAATAAAAAAAATATAGACGATTGATATATACACTTGGACATAATATTGTGTTGATACAATACAAAATTCTAAATACACAGTAAAGCCTACTAAAGGTAAGGTTAAATTAACAAAACCAGCAAGTATGTATTCAAGGCAGAAGCTTTACTTGAAGAAAATCAAATATGCATTGTTACCTCAGAGACCTAACCTGAATTATCTTGGGAGGCTACAGTCTACATTTTCTTAAGAAGGGGTTAAAGGTCAACAAGTTGTTTTATTAGATTCCTAATAAATTAACAATGTAACTATTTACCGGACCCTTAAGATGTTTTTCGGTTTCGTTAGATTTACAGTTCATACCTACTAGTACCTTCGATTTCGTGGGTAAGCAACGCCCTATAAACAAAACTAGTACCTATTACTTTCTAGGATTACCTACGGGTGGCATTAATACTATAAATATGAATAATAATAATTTATGCATACAAAAGAAAAGTAATCAAATGAAAAACGGAATTTTAAAATTATCGTTTGAACTTGTTTTCTTTACTAGCACATTGGTGTAACCATGGTGTGACAATGAATATGACACAGATTACCAAAACCATTTTAGTTATCGAATCAATTAATTACTACGAGGGGTAGTGTAGAGATACATACCTAAGTAAAACGACCGTTCTTCAAATTTCATTAGGAACAAAGATTTTAGTTTTTAGGTAATAAAATACGACGTAAAAAGAGTATATTTATCATTGTCAGAATATGTGTTTGATGGATCATTCGTAATCCAACTTCAAACAGAGGTTCATGCCTTGTATTTTTATAAAACGAATCTATCAAGAGATCTAGATTAATGATATAATATTTTGCTTTCATTATTTGAGAGCAGTAATAAATTCAATAGACAAGATAGTAAAAATAGAACAACTAGTTGGGTAAAATACTAAGTAGCGGATATTCGTGACCTACTTGAAGATAGCTTCGGTTTGTCTCGTTGTAAAGACTTGCCTGCTTTATTTTTTCAGTGTAAATTACAATA
This sequence comes from Erynnis tages, assembly GCA_905147235.1. Taxonomy (NCBI): domain Eukaryota; kingdom Metazoa; phylum Arthropoda; class Insecta; order Lepidoptera; family Hesperiidae; genus Erynnis; species Erynnis tages. Next base: position 6,948,229 of record LR990082.1, read on the forward strand.
GGGCTGCCGTACAACTCAAAAGCGACATTGCCTTCGGCGGTGTAGGATGGGGCGCAAGGTAGAATAAATACCAGGCGTAACGAACCTGCTTCGGGTCTATACACATTGTTCTATAATTTAATTTTTGCTCCTTGCTCCTTATACCATTTATGCTTCAATTGTAAAGGTAAACACTTATAGGCGACGAAACATCTTCTTAAACATTGTTAAATTGAGGCAAATGTAAAAAAGCCGTTCAAGATTGTACAAGTAGATACACTAGAGTTTGCGTGCTAGCGATGGGTCAGCAATAATTATTCGGCTCAATCTTCAACTTTATCCCTGTCCTATCATGTCCTGTTAGGGTTAAAATTTTGAAGAACGACAATCATAATCATAATTGTATTTCGTAAATTACATGTAGGTACCGGCTTAAGTATGTGTACCTACAATTGAACTCTGAAATATGTATTTGTAATTTGGGAATTTTCAAAATCTTTTTGTCTTTCATTGGGCATATTTCTTGTCTACATTGTAAAGAAAAATGTCAACGCTTTTAGTTGTTGTTCATTAACTGATTTTTTACAGTTAGCAAAGGCATGTGCGTGCATGTTTATAGATATTTCATATTATGTTCATTGTCAGAAAAACTTTGCTAAACATAATGATTATTATGCTCAATTGCTCATTGGTGCACATGGCATCAATATTAATATATTCTCCACTAAGATAGGCACTGAATGTCCCCATATCCTAATGGCCATGTCGCACATATTTGTCGCATGTCAGTATTTAAATTAGGACTAGTGTTTGTCGCGTTGGTTGGTTGGTCGGTTATGTCACTCAAATAGGACAAGGCCTAAGTTTAAAGGCAGCGATATACAATTTTATATCGATGGAAGTAGAACGCTCCATATCAAAATTGTGTTTTATGTACAAGAATGGTCGTAAAGCAATATGTTTCATTACTGAAATATAACAACGAAAGGTTTTTAAAGTAATTGATCATAAAACTTGTCCTCATTTTCATATTTGGCTTTAGGCCCAAACGAAATTTTAATAGGTAGGGACATTCTGATAAATAGAAAGCCATTATTAAGAAAATTGAATGAATATAATTGAGGTTTACCCCTATACTATAGAAGTTGCAGTATTAACTAGCAACTTTCTAGTACAAAAACTTATTAGCATCGTAGTCAGTTTAGGTTTCAACTTCTTTACTTTCATTCTAATATTCCATTTAGTAAGACAGAAAATTGACATGACTGTGTTTTCATATTCATGGTAGAAGATGTAGAAATCATTACGGTAGGTAGCTCATATTTGTACAATACGAGTACGAGTACCTAGGTATTAAACGCGCGCCAGTAACGCACACAGAATAGTAATTGACGATTCACTTCCAGTAGCTACCTAAACTGTTTCAAACTAATACCAATGCCAGGTCTTTGTAGTTAAACGATACAGTATTCAAGGGAGTGTTTCGCGAATTACCTACTTATGAATAGGTTCCCATAATATTCGTTATAAATACGAGCCACGTGCATTGTAACGTGCGTAGTTAGTACCCCGTGTAAGTAGTAATTAGACTGGCCTGTTGGTCTAGTAGTTAGCGACCCTAACTACTACGCCTGAGGTTGTGGGTTCGATTCCCACCCAGGACAAATATTTAAAGAAATAGTAAAAAGTTTAAAAAGATTAAATTCAATTTCTGTTTAATTTGCTACATTTTATGAATTTGTTCTTTTCCTATTTGTACTTAATACACACTTCTATTACTGGGTAGACTATCTAACTAGTAATAGAAGTGTCTGTTACCCTATTAAATTTAAAGAAGTAAGTCAACTCGTTCTTTCAAAAGCTTGTGTGCTTTCAATTCATACAATCCAATACAATCCAATTGCGTTCACACAAAACCTTGTTAGTTAGTTAATAGAATAACAATACGCAAATATTTGTTTATATTGTTGTTTTTATTTTGTATAGGCATGTTGAAAAAACTGTTAAAAATTAAACATTTTTGTAATAATGATTCTTAGAAGAGAATGTACTTAATGATCTGTAAACATTCACATTTTTTACTAAATGAAAATTTTATAAGAAATGGACAAAACACTTCAAAAATTCCATTTCCCCCTGCGAATTTAACGGCCCATTAGATTTACACTAGCTTCCGATGAAATATATCGCACTAATATATTAGAGAACAATTTCAAACACTTTATCTACGTATTATTTAAAATATATTATATTAAACAAGTTATTAGGTCTCCTAATTTTCAGCGGTATGCGAAGAAGATGGTTACTGCGATATCACCATCTCATAGGAATAAAATTGAATGAAAGGTCGTGAACATTACGCAATAAAAACTGGTCTTGAGGTACTTTTATGTAACAACATGTCTTCTCTAAATTATAGAACTAAGTTATAGAACCCACCAGAACTTTAATTATAGAATTAAATTTTTAGTATAATAAGGCTATTCACACATCCTGCCGTTAAGCAAAACAAGAAACACTTTATCTAGGTTGCACTTTGTCTAGATGTACGTAACTACATACATCACATCATGGTGTGAGTGTTGGTTCTAAACTTATAACCGCCGATAGATATGTTTAAAAACAATTTAATACTCACTCTATTATGAAACTAAGAAAACGTGTATTCATGGCAATTAATAACACCTTTAAAAGTGATTAATGGAGTAGAAAAACAACCGAAACTTCGTAAAATGGTCAATTAGGTCGTTATAATTTGATAAATTTACTTTCATGTTAGGTTTCCAAGGCTTTCTTGTTGGTAATTTATCACCTTAAATAAAATAAGTAGGTACTTTCCAAGCATTAAAATGACAGACTGTCAAGAAATGATGTATAGGTACTACTGTATGATATACTATAATATACTATGATGTATGATACTGGCGTGCCCCTCTACTCAGTTCTACACTATGGATACATACATGGATCTCACAACTTTTTACGGTGCAATAACTGAATTGCGAGACTTGGATTTTTTTACAAGTTATGTTTTTGATGGCATTGAGTTTACACTTGAAATGAAATTTTAAGCGTTTGTGTGTAGATTAATTTTGCTACATTTTTGGCGCACATATTTTTGTAAACGCGGCAAAAAGTGACAACACCTGAAAATTAGCTAAAAATTTTCCAGAGTGTGAGAAAAAGAAATACTTACGAATAGTTCCTAGTAAAAATCACATCTCATAATCACTTGCGGTTGAATTTCGAAGTTTCGGAACGGCAACGAACTTTCGAATGGGATATTATTTGGACAAACTACATTAGTCACTGGCTAGTATTTCCTGCACTGTGGGTTGTAACTGACGTGAGATCATTTCAAAGTTAACCGCAAGCCGGCAGTGGTGGCACACGAGACGTCGATCAACACGACCTCCGTACTCGACACTTCTCTTCCAACTGAACTGAAGCTCAGACTGAAGGCACCGGTGGGCGGGCGACCGCATCGCGCTTTCAACTTACACCTTTCAGTTACCTGGCGGACTCTTAATGTTCTTGAAACAACTAATAAGATTACTCGGTGAAGTTTTTATGAAATATGATGGTTAATCGCACCAAGTTTGCTATAAATCACTGGAATTGAACCTTTTAGTAAGCAAACTTGTAAACTGTGTTCAATTTGGGATTACCTTTTGGAATGTATACAGGGGGATCAAAGCACTTACTTTACAAAGGTAATACAAAAATTAAGAAGGATTTTCGAAATTTGCAATGTTGATATTGAACGATTTATTGCGAACATACAATCGCTAATTATGTGTGTTCGGGCAAAGCTCTATCTAAACAGATTTTACGGTTTTTTTATTTGAACTTAGGGTTGAAACACGCGATCCTGGTTTATGTAATGCTTTACCTCATTACGATTTTTAATATAAGTCTGTAACATTATTAAAAGCAGTATGTTGCCCATAACATTCAAAATTAACTTTTAATACCTGTATGCCAGTAACCCATTAATGACCCACTACAGGGTCGGGTCTCCTTCTCGTAATGAGAGGGATGTAGGCCTTAGTCCACCACGCTGGCCTACTGCGGATTGGTGGACTTCACATAACTTTGAGAACATTTTTTTTTAATTCTCAGGCATGCAGGTTTCCTCACGATGTTTTCCTTCACCGTAACAGCAGGTGATATTTAATTTTATAAAGCGCACATAACTTTTTTTACAAAGTCATTGGTGCGTGCCATTGGGATTCGAACCCGGACCCCTCGATTCGAGGTCGAATTCTAAACCACTGGGCTATCACCGCTATACCTGTATAAATATTGGCAATTCAAACTGGATGGGTCCTAGATGGGTTGAACTATGAAACAAAATATGGATCTAATAATAAAATTATAAAAAATTGTAATAAATATTATACTACTAATATACCATTTGAATATCGTTCTAATTAATTATGATATTATATACTATCAGATTTCTTGGCTCAGTGGTAATCGGAATTGATAATGTTACGATCATAATAAGGCGTAATTAGAACAAGGTCTAAGAGGCGATATGATTACTCATATAATTAATTAATATGTTAATTGTGTAGAGCTTGGGACTACACAATAATACCTTCTACTGCATACACAGGAATATAATGACACGAAAAACATTATTATATGTAAGTAGGTACTATTGTATTTTATCCATATTGTGAGTATAATTTCGTTTAGAGTGGGTATTTGTATTTTTTATAGTTTGGTAATCATATTTAAATTAATAATATTGAAAATACGTAAGCATATAATTTAATTATGCAAGGTTGGGTTTTCAAAATAATAAAAATCTCATAATAACACATTCTTCTTTGAAAATGTACTGCCTTAGAACCCTTCTGCATGACTTAGCAATATGAATAAAATGAAGGAACAGCGTAGGTATTTGTTAGTAGCCATAACTTAAATTCTTTCGTCAGACGGTAAAACTTACTTCAAGATCTTTTTTCTTTCTCTGTACTATTTCTATCACTGATAAAATCTGTTCTTATGTACTATTAAAAAGTTTAAAAATAATAACAATTTTAACACACTTACTAAGTTTAAGTAAAAAACGAGTTTTGAAACAGAAACATTTAAATGTTAAAAACGAATATAGGCAACAATAGAAGTGATTTATCTTTTGCTACCAAGGGATGCTAATTGCTAATATATACCATTGTTAGCAATTTGCCTGTCCAATAAGTAGACACAATCATTAAACAATGGGCTCACATGTGACTCACGGAACAGATAAGTGGTTAAGTATGGTAAATAGTCAGCTTCACCAATTCACAAGAGCAACACCGGGAAGTCAGTAGCGCGTTATCGTTTTTTATTGACAGCTCAATTTTTTTCTCAAAGTGTGTGAAAAGCGGACTGTGGAAGCAAATTAAAAATAGCTTGAATTTAAAAAAATGTAAAAGAAATAATAAAAACGAAGAGTGAATACTTTTGCTAATTACACTCAATAATTAAATTTCCAGAAAATGGTTAACTGGATAAATGGATAACAATTTCAGACAACAAAAGCTAATTTTTACACAGTTTATCCCCGAGAATAGCTTGTAGGTGATTATGCAAACAAGACAGAAGGTGCACAGGCGACGCTAATGTCAAGGTGAACACGATAGTGTAAATTGAACGCGCGTGCAAGCTGTTTTCATAATCATGATAGTTGTATAAACATTTTTAAAAGCAATGATGTCCATCCGTCTTCTCATTGATTAGCTTTTTGAAGTGTGATACTGTTGTAAAAACGAGGTATTATAAATTATTCATAATTATAGTATATAGTAGTAGGTACTATAATTATGTAGGTACTCATCACCATTGACAGCCTTTTACTCAATTTTTCCTTCTACATCCATCGAGTTTCAGCTACCGCATGTGTATTGAATGAATTAAAATCGTCATTGTTTTACTTTTCAACCTTCTAACCTCAAACCGACCCGATGCTCTATATCTAGTAATTAGAATTAACGATACAAGATTCTTACTTTCTTATACATTTTCAGCTACTTTCTGTAGCATATAAAAGTACCCATACTTTATTATAATTGGCCTTTCTATGAGTTTTTTATTGCTCTGGGTTATATTCTGTGCATTTCCAAAAAAGTCCGTATTTCTTAACATTAAGATTAGAGTAGTACTATATCACTCTAAGTGAATACTATAAATAAGCGTAAATAAAAAGGAACTGAATGCCTAGCCTCATAAGTAGGAGCCTGTAATCTTAACAAGGCCACCGACAGCGTCTTGGCGTAGACTCAAATCGCTACATTTTGGGAAAAGTATCTGAGCCGTAATATTAACTAATACGGGCAGAATAATATATCAAAGCAGTTTGTAAAATATTATTTCATAAATGTTTATGCATGGACAATCACAACTAACCACCAGCTAGAAATATTAACTTTGTTAAAAAGTAATATAGTCGTCTCTATTTAAATTATATTTGTATGACAGCGGAAAAATAGTACTTCTTTACTTTACAACGGGATATGAGGCCGGCAGTAACCTGCATGATGAACATTAATGATTCTATAAACTCACATTTTATAAAATAGTAGGTAGGTATGTCTGCTACCACTTTTATATGCCACTACTGGAAACTCATGTTAATAAAAAGGGGAAAATCGCGTCTACAACATGATTAAACTGATGTAGGCTCGCTTTTCGACTCAAACTTATGTCTCCCGCTTATAACTGCTCGTAACACCGCACTCGCCTTTGCAATTACGTGTGCTTTATTCGAAGGTGCTTTGCAACTTGCCAGACTTTCAGTAATTGTCGTTAAATTCCGGCTGGAAACGCTATGTGTAACGTTGTACGAACTGGAAAGTAAAAATCCTTTACTTTGATGCATTAATTATAGGCAGATTTACATATACACCCACATTGGTATATACGAGTGAGCGCCGTCGGATCGATATACAAAGAACTTGTATTATTAATTACATAAAGACATTGCAAGTTAAATAGAAGTTTTTGGAAATTCTGTCTTATTTTATTATCATTTTGATGGTGTATCATACTTAATTGAAGCGCACATATCTATATCTATATTTTATTTATATCTGTCGTGTTTAGGCAAACGTGTTTATTCATTAATTCTGATCGAGAAAGAATCGCGATTGTTCTTAGATTTATGTATCTAAACTAAGTTTCAAGATCTCTGTTTTACCTTTAACTCGAAATGTTCAAAATAAAATGTTATTTTGAAGCTAGCCAGGTATCTGTGCCGCTCGTTAGCCATAACTATTAATAACCATAGCTTTAATACCATAGCTGCCTCGTTTATTTAATATTCAATCCACTTGGCAAATTTCCTAATGCGATTAAAGAAACTCCACAAAAGAGTTGTGAAATAATTCTATTGTTGTAACGCCACTTTATGGACAAGGATCTTTAAAACTTTGTTCGCTCGGGTTCCTTTCTAGTACGCGGAGATATTTTAATTTACTCGAAGAACGTAAAGACCGAGCTGTACAAAGAAAGCGATGATTATGGTTTTTAAAATTTTATTTCAAAGTTAAAGAGAAATAGACGGATTAATACGGTTTTAAAAAAATAAGCTAGATATTTGACTAATCTTATCAAAAATCATAGGTCAAGGAAATGATCTGGCATTTTATGCATTAAATCTTGCGTTTTGTGTTTTCGTCGCGGAACTGTTTGTGTTTCACATTTGAAGCGATCACCTTTTTCAGAAAAAAGTAGGCTACATGCTGTGGCTACATGAGTAGCTTTTTAAAGCTTAAGCGTGCTCGAGGAAAAATTGAATAAGATTATGGGCATGGTAGTGTATTTTTAATTTTTATGAAAACATTTATTTCAATTAAAATAAAACTAAATGTCTACTTACCTACCTATTAAAGAAATATGTTTAAGGACACATGACGTTGTTTAAACTTATTTACTCATTTAGTTTATCAGTGCGTGGGAAGAACTAGAGTCCGGTTTATCTTGTCTAAAATCAATACGTGGGCTAAAAATATTTGAAACAGTGCTAGTTCAAATGGAAGAGTAATTTTAACTGCGCAGGTCTGTGCAAGGTCTGATTGGAACGTAAAACAACCGTTTGAAACAAAGTAGTATTGTTAGGCCTTTATGTGTTAGAAATGATTCATATGTCTATTGAAATATACGGTATAATTACTCAGTAAAAGCAACATGGTTGATGAAACGTTTTAATTAAGCTCCTTTTCAATCACTGTTGGTTATAGCAAATTAGCTATCCATTAGCGACTTAGGTACTACATTTATTCAATTTTAGTCGCGTAATGAATCCTAAAGCTTTAAGTGAGTGGCACTGATATATTGACTATGATGTACCTAGATGTTTTGCTTCACTTGTAAGATTTCCCCAAAATATCTCTTATCGGTAAGTTCTTACTTGCGAGGCTTAGTCCCTGATACTCAGGGATGGTACTTAACCAAGCTAATCATGAAAATCCATAGACATATAGAGAAACATTCAGTATCGTTTATTGATTCAAGTTCATGCACAAAAATAGTATGTTACATTATAGGTACGACACTTACCGTGGTTACAAGAGAAAAAGAGAGACTGCCCACTGATTTCATGGAGATTTTATAGCCGATTCGAAAGTCAAAATTGACGTAAGCCGAGTTAACCCAGCAGGCGTCGCCCTGCCCTAAATTAAGGCTATCTAGACTATCTAGTAGTAGGGCTTTCGTAGGGCTCTGTATTAAAAAGAGCCTATATCTATGTTGCCTAGAGTTTTCGAGTTAAAAGTTGTGTTAAATTGGTTCAGCCGTTCCTGAGGTTAGTGTTTTTGCACACTTTACACAATTAATAGCTCAAAAATTTTATAAAGTATGTTTAGAATAGACTAGGTTCTATCAACATTTCATTATGTATATCATATTGAATTTTAGCTTTCAACGTAATAATTTTCGGCAAAAATTGCATGCACTCGCGAATCGCGTCGATATCAGCAGCATTCGCTGTTCCTGAAATAACTGGCAGCGGCTCTGCTATATTTGAAGTGTCTCGCCCTCTGAATAATTTATAAGTCAAGCTCTCTCTGAGTGCACTGCATTTCCGGAGCAAAGAAGCACGAAGCTGAATTCGTTCTTTAGGTAACGGATGATATCAACTAAGAATGGATGCACTTTTATACAAACTTTATCGGATTGTAAGTTATTGTCCTCCGTCAATATTCAGGTAACAGTAGGAACGAGAATAGAAATTTGAATTGTGGAATATATTTTAAACTTTATTTCAACTGATGATATAAAAGACTGATAAGATAATAAAGTCAAAAAAAATGTGAATACATTTAACACGCTTTTCATATATTTGAGGAAAAAGTACATTCAGGTAAATTATAATAACGTATTTAAATACCTTTTTTCGTAGAAGGACGAAGGTGACCGTCATAGCTCTCAAAGTTTGCAAATTAAAGAGGGCTGGCCACATTCGCACGTTCGCAGGACTGACAACCGATGGGGAAAAAAGGTCCTCGAATGGCGACCACGTTTAGGCAAAAGGAGCACAGGCCGCCCTCCGACCAGGTGGACTGATGACCTGAAGAAGAAACCGTTGGATTCAGAGGGCCCAGGACCGGGCGGAGTGGCGTCGATTAGGGGAGGCCCATGGCCAGCAGTGGACTACCAAGGGCTGAGAGGAAGGAAGGAAGGAAGGAAGGAAGGATTTAAATTTACAGAGCATCTGCCTAACTTTCGTAGTCCGCCGTGTACAAAGTAAGCTTTTATATTTCATTTAGAGAATTGCGATTGCCAGTAGACAATACTTACGAATTACGAATGGTTACTTTATACTTTTAGTTTATTTTGGATGGACTAACTTAAGAATTTAGTCTTGTGTATAAAATCAAGGTTAGGCAAGTGACAAAAGTTTTATAAAGTTGTGGGCGCGTGTACCGTAATAATTAACTATTTGCGTGCCGGCGATAATTACTACTTTCCATATAAATTTCGTGCAGAACACGCGACTATGAAGTTATCATAATTGTTCAATTATATCATTTCATACATTACATATCTGTATAGAAAATATGAGTTATTTATGAACAATTATATAAAACGGGATAATTATAATATAATTTTTGTTGACTGTAATTTAGAGGAGCTTTAGCTTAATTTTTTGTAATACAACACGAATAATCAAAACTCTAAATAAGTACAAACAATCGTTTATAGTCTTATATAGTAATTTAGGCTGTAAAATATCTATGTAAATCTGTTCAATAGACTTTTAAGGGACTACTAAGTCGTCAGCTTACGACTGCGCGAAATATGAAACCGTGCTACTTTACAAGAAAAGCTTTCATCACATTTGGGTATCAAGCTTAAGTATAATCCCATACTTATATATAGTACAGTCCTGTGCCGTGAGCATGAACACACCTCAAAATATTCGTACAGTAAACATCTAAAGTCATTAGTATGTCATATATCAGTCTGTTTAACATCTTCCGGCGATTACTTTAATATAAAGATAGTGTTTATTATGCTCGGAGTGTACAGGCAATGCCGCGTAGATCGGCTACGGCGTAGAGTTTACTACGCAGTATCTCCTCCTGAGTATATCTTTTATTGTAAAACAAAGTAAAATAAAATCTTGTCATCGTTTTGCACAATATTTGGAGAGAAAGTCTGCAACATTCGTTATATTAAATTTTTAATCTGTAAACTGGAATTTTTTGGAATAGTACATGGACGCAAGTCCTTTTTGAGGAATCGTATAAATATTTTTCAATAAACAGTAATTTTAATTATAAAAGTTCGCTCATTACGTATTCACAGAGGTCGGCGGTCTAAGTGCCAACGCAGGCTCGCGGTTTATTTACCTTAAAACGGGTTTACGGTTCAACTCGCGACACCCTGCTTCGCTAAAAGGCAGCGCGGCCTATTCAAATAGAATTGGTGCCAGCAAAGCCATCGCATATAAAACAAAATAGAAATAAAATTTTTGATACAAAATAGAGCGTAGAAGATATTTTACACAACAACATAATTATGTATGTATGCATACATAGGACTATGAACACAAGGATGTGAAAAAGTATCCCTCTGATTTGTTTATAGGGACTTTTTGATAATATTGTTCTAAACTTTTATAATGATTTGTACGTATAGAGAATGTTTTATAAAAATCGAAGAATTATTCCAGAATTAAAATTTTCTTTTTGATGTCATTATTATTTACTAGGTCATAATTCATCTAGGTCAGGTCTTCAGTGTTATGCAAAAACTAGCATAAAACAATTCTATGTGTGGGTGTGATAACATCCAGTTACGATATCACAATGTGATTCGGAATTGTTTTAGCGTACCTACTTGTTCGTAATGTTACGCTGGATTAAATACTACTTTAAAGACCAGTATGCCAGCCGTGTAGTATGAAAACAAGGGGTTTGCCATAAACATAATATAGTAAATCATTGTTGACTACAAATTGTAACATACTCGCGTATATCAAGAGCATCGGCTAGAGGATACACGAAACGTATTTGTGATGTCAGCGTGGTACAAGGCGCATAATATATCATGACTGGGAGCTCTCACATTTGACACTAGACTAAGTCTGCATGTTGCATTAGATCATACAACTAGTATGGGATTATGAGATTGGGTAAGAATTTTAAACATAATAATATGTTTGTGTATTGTATGTATTTTAAGTGACGTAGACAGTGAGGTGCTTCTGGTATGTTTGTTGGTCTTTTACTACGAAATGGCTGGATAGATTATAATAAAATTCAGTACGGTAATAGGATTTGGTTCCAGATAGGTATAGTTTAAAAGCTTAGTGAATGATATAACTTTTATATTGAAAATACAGCATGATAAAATATAAGTACCTACGCGCTTCATGTTTTTTCTTAAAGCCTATGAGTATTTGTATGAAACATCATAACGTCATCATAATCATAATGTCGCAGGTATAGTTGATTATTATTTATTTGTAAAAAAAAATGCTCAAGACATGATGTCACTAAAATTCTTTATAAAAATAACCTAAAAGTCAGTTTCTTAAATTCTTTTATATTCCGCTCCTTCATCACTTTTAAGAGCCCAACAACATTAATAAAGTACGTAGATGGCGTGTTTAAGTCAAAAACTCAAGTTTCTTTTACAGCTTTCGCACCCTCAGAGAGCTTATCTCATTTCCACTTTTTTAAAAGTTATAAAAACTCCTACCTAATCAAATTAATATTCGTAGTCTGTTGATTAAGAAGCTCCAAAATGCTTTTAGCGTAAATGTAGCCGAGGTAAAGTTAAGTGAAGAAGAGGAAGGAATATATAATTTGACTGAATATTTGGCAAAAATATGGCTTCCGTTTTATCGAAGCGGATGTTTGAATATTAAGAGCGACACGGGAATGCTGACGCGATTGGAAATTATTCAGTTTTCGAGTGGGGTCAGTGTATCACTTGTTTTGGGTTTTATACCGAAACCGCAAGTAAAAATCAAAATAACTAGCTGAAAAGCATGTTTGAGCCATAAGCCCGGTTTACGCCAGTTAACGCGCCCATTCTAGCACCCTTTCCCGCGACTCCTCAGAGCTTCTGTATTTAACAGTCTAATTAGACGTAAATTGCATCCAAAATTGCCCACTTGTCCGGAAATTGAGTTTTTAATGTCTAATTCTGCGGGATAAAGGGAAATTGTAGGGCTATTATTTGCCGATCTGTATTGTTGTTGAGTGCCAAATAGTCCTTTTAATAGTGACATAGATTTTCACTGGTTACAAAATGTCCTTTTCACTTTCGGTTGCCCTTTTCTTTATATTTATTTTATAACTGGAAAGTATTCGTCAGCATGCGGCCTCATGATATTACCTGGTCACTACAGCGCTTTGTATCTACAATTTTGTATCTCTTGCAACTGCCATGCCTCCAAAGTCGACACATAAAGATACATTATATACTATTTCATGGCGGATCACAAAGGCGGCGACAAATTATCTAATTTCTAATAACTAATAATCTCACTTACATATGTAATCACTTTCGCAAACAAACTACCTGTGTTCTGTGATTCAGATATGCGTGGTTTAGTTACCTTTCCATTTACTCGAATAATACTAAACTATGCCCACGATCTCATCCTTGTCAATAAAGTGTTTGTTTTTCCCCGGGAATTCTCATGTTTCGAGATTTATCTCGATTTAGATTTATATAAGCCTTGTCCTTCTCCAGAATTCAAATTAACTCCATCTCCAATTTATCTCCTGATTAAGTATATTGCAACCAACTCCCCTGTCTCTCCCGATCTAAGAGTGGAATAGCCTTGATAATTTAAAACGTACGTAAAATTTAAAATTACAATTTATACTTCCACCATTTTCATATGGGAGCCGCCACCCACTTAACCAGCTTTGTAGCTGCATGTTCTTTAAATCCTGGGTTACTACAAACTCCTAAAACCATCATAAAGCTGTTTGTTTTAATTTAAAACATGATGTTTTGTTTTAATTGTTTTTAGGAGTTTGTAGTAACCCCCCTGTATTTCCGGGGAACATCTTAGTCCTTATGATTAATACAATCACGTTAAATAATCACACAGACCTGGATCTAATCACGTTCTCCATATAGTGTGGGTATGTCTAGTATTGTGTATTTTGTTGCCAAAAGGTCAACGACTATGCAGCTGCGGTAAACAACGCGCCAAAAGACCTCTCATAACTTGGCATACGCTGACGTTTGAGTGCTTTATGCAAATGTTTAGAAACTCCATACGAAACTATTAGCTATAGGTACCTACCTCTTATGACGACGGAACGTGAAACCTCACAAATCTTTTCAACCGACGCGTTAATAGGTAGGTTATGAAACTGAATTTTTGGAGTTTAATGGTTAAGTTTAGGTAAATTTTGTCTGTAAATTTTTGAAGTGAAAATTTGGTATTGGTATTGGTAAAAATTGTTAAACTCGCGTCAGGATCCTCGCGTCGAAAATGCGTATGCAATTTTTACTATGAGTGTAACTATGGAAACTGTCAAAAGGAAACATTCATAAACAAAGTGCGCTAATTCGATGGTAACTATCGAAACTATCAAAAGGAAACATTCATAAAAAATAGGTACCTATTTTGTTATAGAAAAAGACTAATAAATAATTATGAACTTAAGTACCTATTGTGATTTTGGATTCGACATTGCTATTATTAGCATTAAATGTCGTTTATTTTCTTACAGAAAAACTCGATTGTGTTTTAATTGAACTGTCGTCCAAATCACCAAGAAAACACATCTGAGTGCAACCCGTTTTTGTGTCTCTTATTCGTACTGTCTCTTTGTAAGAAAATAATATTCGTACAGGATATCCCGTAAAACAGTGGTGTTTTAAACTATAGGAATATGCTCAAGATTGTCTCTTATAGTCATTCCAAAATTTCCCATGTCTTTCAATTGAAATATTTATTGAGCACCTTTAATTTTCTTCTGAGAGAGCACGAACAATCTTATTATTAATTAACATCATCAATATTGTCTTTATAACAAATTTAATTAAGACGTTTGTGATGGTTCCAGCAATCTCCAAGTCACTCTCATTATTCAAATATCTACTGAGATCAAAACTGAAGGCAATATTTTGGCAAAATATTCAGTCAAATTATTTCTTCCTTTCAAACTTGCTCGGCTACATTTACATTAAAAGCATTCTGGAGCATCTTAATCAACGGACTACGGATTAAGTAATTAGTTAAAACTTTTTATTACTTTTAAGTGAAAAGGTGGGAACGAAAAACTCCTAGAGTGCTGATCTGTAAAGTGAGTTGAGTTTTCATTCAAAGGAACATGCTTATTTGCTCTGCCTTTTTCTACATTTCTCAATAAATAGTCGGATGAAGTTAAGAAAAAAACAGAGAATTGAGAGTCTGTTGTTTTTGTATCGTGTAATTAATAATAATCTAATTCTATCGTATTCTTTCCAAAAACACTTTTCATGAATTAATCCCTCAATAGATTGTACAAATATAAAAACCTACAATTGTTACTTCAATTTCATTAACTGTACAAATATGGCTACGTGATGTATGTAAATTATTAATGAAATTGAACTTTATTCCCCAAAGTTAAAACATGTCAAGTGTACAGCATGATATATAAAATATGAGTGATTATGCACGACGAGCAATATGGTAAATGACAGCCAATGTGGCCGGATGAAATATAAGTACACTTCGGGATTCATATACCTACTAGTATTATTCCGAGTGTATTTCTCTTAATAGTTATACAGCCCTGTTTTTATTATTATTAATCATCAACAACAAGTAATATGTAGATATTACAGTCAAACCTGCCTAAATTATATTACATACATAATTATATCAAATACTATTTACAACAAAATATGTGTGTGAAACTTTCATTAGTTTTATCCCTATCAAAAATGCGCCTATGGTTCCATAGTTTACGACAAATAACTAACTTAGGTTGCTACTTATTTACAATCTTTTTCAGCGATGTCACTAGCTTAAGTCTAGTTTATCATAAAAAATCAGCACATTTCTGAATTTATATCGGAGCTTTGAATAGCGAAGACTCGTTTGAAAGCAATCTAGTACCGATGATTACTTCCTGATCCTTCGTCTCAATTCCTCGCTAAAAGCAGGAATACGGAGCGGGATATGGTTCTCATAATTATCTAGAGTGCTGTTAAATGTATCGTAACTCCATGAAGAATGTGAAAGAATTGATCGCAACTTTACTGCAAAATTCATAAAATATGAACGTGGTGTGTTTATACTACAGCTAGTACCTATTTATTTATAAAACATAAAGAATTTTGAATGTGTGAAGTGAAATCTGCCACTTGAGAAGAGGTCTGTGATCGCTTTACATAGAAATCACGTAATAGGAGATATATTTTTTAACATTCCGAAAGATCTTAAGACAGACATGCGTTATTTGTCATGTCGAAGTTATAAAGACATTTCACGACAATCCAGATGGACAAATGAATTTTCGTGCAATTTCCGTTTTCAAGCTGAATTTAACTTTCAAAACTTGAACTTCGGCCAAGAACCAATTCTGATTGCATTTTAGGAGTCATTAGATGGTTAAAAGCATTGATCGTTATGTCGACTGATGTGTACTGCATTCATCTTATACACCCAATTGTGAAATATTGAAGTAGCAGAGCAGTAAAAGCGTGGCTAACATTTCAATCTCTTAGTTGAGAGGCTACCCATGACTTATTTGAGCTATCTATGTGCTTTTTAAATACTATCATCTGCTGTAATGGCAAAGACTCTAATAGCTCTCATTGTCGCCACTTTCCCGTAAAACTAACTAACTCGGTGTGGAAACCTTATTCTGCCGTGGGTAACATATAAGTTGCACATATCTTCTTATACTTAATTTTTGAATGGAAAATGGCCACGCTTGTATAAAAGTTTATATTTAGGCTTGATTACAGAAGGAGCAATTCATATTTTTCCGTATATTTTTTGGCAATGAAGCGTCGTGAGACAATCAATAGAAGCATTGAGTTTGATCTCATTTGACGAAAAATGTGTTTTGCTTTGAAAGCTATTGTTTTAGTATATCAATGAACGTCAAAAAGACATGGAAACAAATATTATTGTTACCGGTAACTTCTTTCTTCTTAAGAAGTGATAATGTGTTCGAGAACTGAGCGATTTATATGTATGCGATTCATATAAAGTTAAAGGACTTTGAGTTTTGTTTCTCAGAGAAGGAGGAATTCTTTTAAATGCTAATGTCGTGTTTATTGTTTAAGTAAAGAAAATTAATGATGTTTGACTTTATTGATAGCATGCTTTTAATTGGGGAATTGAATTCTGATATAACATCAGACGTGTCGTAATTCCAGTCGCGTGACTCCAGACTGTTGTCACACCTTAGAATATTGAAAGCATAACTTAAACAATATTTAAATTTTAATAAAATTAAATATTTCCATATTTATTTTAAGACAATAGGAGCACAAAAGACGTTCCTTGCTTTTAATCAGGAAGAGGTAAACTAAAAAAGACATCGGGAAAATATTGAATTTAGAAGCTCAGCGGACTGGTACTATTCAATGAAGTTTGTAAAGTAATAAGACTTCCCTACGGTGACGTAGGTGGGACAAAAAGATATATTTTATTAAAAATAAACGAAGATTACACAATACATACGTACACATCTAGAAGTTAGTAGGTATTGTGCGGTTTCCCAGTTATTAAGGTCACGTTCTCGGAAAAGGTGATTTAAGAATTTTCTGCAAAAGTTTTCAAGTAAAAGATTGTATGAACTGCATGGTCGTGGAAAATTGCACTTGTTATTTGCAGTAACCACTGCTTTCTTGTGCCAGCGGAGGTTTATACATATACACATGTAATTTATGAGTAATGCGAGCGGAACAATGGGTTCGAAACATACCTAAATAGACACACCACGCGACATAATCGCACTTCAAACTGTGAAACTTCCTATAAACAATTCGTGTTTTTGGGTTTTATTACAATAAATATTTACTTAGCAATGAAATACAAAAAATAAATACATTTGATATCGTTTTAGCCAGCCAGGATATTAGATTATATTCTATTAGAAAGAGAACAATAATCACGAAATATTTCTTATTTTTTTTATAATATAATTTTTACCTACGACTATCTACAAACATGGACGAGCATAACAAGAAATAACATTCACATAATATGTACTCAGGATGGAACGTGAAGAAAGTTACAGTAGGTACGTGTGTACAAAAAAGTGCGTGGACTTTAAAAATCTTAAATTATTTACTTACTACTTTCGGTAAAATTATGCTGAAAAATGTGCCAAGTTATAAGAGATCTTTTGGCTCGTTAATTTGCAGCAACTGCATAATTGTTAACCTATTGGCGAGCAAAGTAAGCTTTTGAGAAATAATTAAGGTTCATCACCATTTTAAATTGCAGGGTTAATAAATAAAATCGATATAGATAGTAAGAATATTTACATACACGTGTGTTACTTTTTTTCAACATACTCGTATTTATGTACCTACGTCTTGATGAGCAGGCTTATTTATCAAAATTATGCTTAGGGGCACACATATTTTTCGCATCTAAATTTATGTTTCAATATTGCCTATAACGTTAATATAAGTTTCTTAAAAGTTCCTACGCAAAGTTCCCTTAATTCGGATTAGATTTCCCGGTACTGAAATGGAATACCAAAAGGCAAAAGAACTTAATCTCCGTCCACTTAAAGAATTTAAACGACTTCCGAAATGTTTATATAAAACAATGAAAAATGAAAGCGGTGTTTGCTTCATGGATTTATATTGCTCGTTTCTTGCTTACAGATTATGAATATCATATGCGTTTTATTTGCAAGATGCTTAAATACTCACCATAATCTAGCTTTGGGCAATCACTGGTGCATTGTGTCAGGTATGATGCTAATGTACAACAACCTCTAAAGGTTGATGTGTTGCTTAGAGCAAATAATATGTATATGTAAAAAATATGTATGGGAACAACAGACACATATTATGGAGAAATTACATTGCATTAAACTCTAATAGCAGATAGCTCCACAAATATTGTTTAAGAAAAAGTTCAAGGATAATTTCCTCGAATATTCTGTTAATTGGAAATTAATTGGTGAAGTGGAAATCCTACTTTCCTTAGAGGTGTATCGCTATGTCAAGAACAAAATCATAGCACGCAACTTTATGACGCGGACGCAAAGACTGGAGTACAATTGAACCACATTGTACGAGTAACTACGTACAACGTTCAACGCGTATAAAATGGCTTGAAAAATGTGTAAGGACGTTGACTGGGAACCACAGTAACATTATAAAGGTTTGTTTAACACGTTTGTCTCCATGGCCCTTTCGTGCTACCTCGAACCTTGTGTACCTAGAGATGCCAATGCTCTTTGTAATTTACTGAACGTGAATATTAGTACCACGCTATTGTGTATTTAATAGTATTCCGTCAACAAACATTGGAATAACAGACGCGATCATACAACAATACTATCATGTCAAAGGGATGTTCACATCGACAAAGGAATTTGTACTGTCCGTTTAGCCCACAAAATTAGACATTCAAGCCCCAATTTTCCGCCAAGAGCCCAGTTTTGAATGCAATTTACGGCTAATTAGACTGTTAAGTGCGGAGGCTTCGGGCTGGTCCCAGAGGAAGTTGGAATAACGCTTAACGTCGCGGAGTTGCCTCTAATGTGCAATAACGGCCGCTGTTTCATCTTTTACTCTGAATTCTCGAATTATCGCATCCCGGTTAGGGATGTCGCAATATTCTAGTTTATATTATAGTTATATGCCAAGATTTCGGATAAGGTCGAATGTATGATGTCCCATGGTTTTATGTAGCATGTTATATAAAACTTATATACATATATAATACAATGCTTCACACTCAACGTATGAGTGTGAAGCGTTATATGTTCCTATACATTTATTTATTCTTACAGAACAATCTATTTAAGAAAAATTCAATGAGAGTTTTGGTAATAAAGCTTGTCCATCAACCAAGCATACATACTCGAAATTTTCTGTCCCCAATTAAATCTCGGTTCTTAGCATTTTTTCTTGTAATTACACAAAAGGAAATAACTATATGGATTCCAGGTATTAAAAAATTCAAATTTTTTATAATAAAACTATGAATAGATAATTTTATACTTAATATTAATAAATAAAAATTTGAACAGAATACATATTAAAGTAGAGAATTTATTTAAAGTATATTTTAGTCTGAATGAACTCAGTTTTCATCTGAAAACTAGGATGTAGGCACTATTTAACTTTTATTTTATAAATCCGTTTGGAAATAACAACGCATTTCTGTTGGCACAAATACACTATTGCTCTGCTATAGAAATAACGAGTGAATTTCCAAGACGGTGCAGTTCATGCAATTTTTTACTCTAAATTTACCGTAGAAAATTTTTAAATCACTTCCCTTGAGAGCGTGATCTTAATAACAGCCATTTCATAAAATATTTTGCAGGGGCAGCACATTATATTTGTAAGCTTTAAATGTACTTATAGTTTGATTGAGTTTGTATTGAGTTTGCGTGGTGGACTTCTCGTTGTGAGAGGAGACAACATCGACATCATGACTGTGTGAGGAATCGGTTTGATAGAGTTCTTTTGTGTTTTAATCGCTAAATACCTATATATTTATTTACCGGATTTCATTTTAAATAATTAGGCAGTATTGTAAAGTGTTGTATTTACTATAATTAATGTCATTGGTTTTAATTATAAAGTTGGTAAATAAAAGATAAATCACATACTAAGAATTGCTATCTCAATATGGAAAACAAGTATACGAAGATTGTTTTTCTATTTGTGATCGTGAGCTACTGCAAGGCGGGTCCCCTCTAATTGCCATGCCTGTCTACTTTGGTGGACATCGAGAATGAAAGTCCAAGCCTATTAAATTTTAATTAAATATAAAGGCTCTCACCTCTCCTCATATTTGTATAGTATGTTATATGTATTATGTATAATTGTATATATATGCAGTTATATATAGGTGTTATATATATGTTATACGTATATATGTATAAATATATATTTGTGTAGTTTATTATATATTATTATTTATGTACTTTAGATACAAGATTAATAATAGGATGCTAGTATTTATTGAAATTTAATATACCACGCTTTAGTCTACTCTCATTATTGGTCAAGTTATTAAGCTTCTGTCATTATTGTTGCTACCTACTAAAAATTCTCACCATCGGTTGAGGGTTGGCTGGTAGAGAATGCCTATCGGCATTAAGTCCGCCCTTTGTACAAACTAGTTTAGTTGTGGCAATAAAGTGCAAATAAATAAATAAAAGGCATTCCAGAAATTAGATCGTACCTGCTGTGAGCGCGTGTAGATGTATTTCTCTCCTGTTCTGTGAACATATTACTTGACTCCGTTTGAATATTTTATTTCATCTCATAAACTTCCAACAGGCAGCAAAAGTGACGTGCTCTGGCAATAACATGAACCGTTGATTTTACGGCGCCCAATCCCTGTCGTATTGACGGCAAATGAAATAAAATACATGTTCATAATATCATCATGGGAAATTAGAATATTATATACCTGCTGTTTTGTCCTTCTCTCTGAGTTTGGTACCAAAACGATTTGAATGTCTTTTTTATGTCCTAAAGGTGGACAAAGGTCAATAGGGGTTACCTGGAACGTACTCCACCAATGCTTTTAAAATGTGAATAGTGCAGGCTACATAAGACTTTAATTCAGACACTAGAAAAAAGGCCATGAAGTTCCTATGGCTTAGACGGTTTACGAGTTAGCCTCAGACGCGTAGACGTAACAGAATTTCAAGAAGTCTTTATATAGTTATGGCCACCATTTACCTTTATGCGGAGGGTTTTGGTAGCAGAAAATCCTGCAATCCTTTCATCAAGTCTTGTGACGCACTAATTAGATGGTAATGGATTCTGTTAGGGTTGTACGTAGGGCCGTCTTTCAAGGTTTTAAGGTTGTCATTGAAGTAAGGTAGGCAACGAGCTATTTTAGAATCACCTCGAATGCGTATTTATAAGTGGGGAAAATTTTAACACCGGGACTGACATGAAGCGTCGCTGACTTAATCCCGGGTAATGGCACGCACTAAAGTGTAAAAGCCGCAAAGTAACGACTGCGCGTGACCTCGTTTCTTAGCTGCTACAAAAGTAAACACAAAGTCTTATTTTGTCATACGTTCTTTCGCATTTTACAACAATTTGCCTTGGCATTGTCATTTATTCACAAATCAAAACTAAAGTAATGATGAAACACCTGGCAGCGTATTTTTACTTTTTTTAATGAAAATTTCTTTACGTTTTTATCACTGGTAAAAGCTTAACGAGTCGACTGCTTATTGCAGATTGATCCTTAATTAAAAAAAGAACCGCGGAATAACGACAGACGTGCGCGCGTGACCCTTATCTTAGAGCCAACATGAGGTAGGTAAATACAAAATTTCCTAATTTTTTAATACAATTAAATGTAAAGTAAATGGAAGTACTGAGGTAAATAAAAAAAATGTCGATATATTCATAGGTATAGATTTATAGACGATATATTTTAAATCCAAACATAAGGTTTCGAATCTGCAGTGTTAGGTGATCCTTTAAAATAATGAAGTATTGTGATGTACGAATAACAGTGTTTTAGTTTGTGTTAAAATTTAAAAATAAAACGAGGCATGAAAATTCTTGAGCTTGTGTAGTCTTATTGAAATAACGCACGCGTTAACGTGGAGCGATAGAGGTAGTGCTTTACTTTTAAAATGGCTGTTATTTTTCTCATGATCATGAGTCAGTATTTAGTGAATAACTTATCGCCTAGCCTGACATGAAAGAGGCGATGCGCTGACTTAATCCCGGGTAATGGCACACAGTAAAGTGTAAGAACCGCGGAATAACGACAGACGTGCGCGCGTGACCCCTTATCTTAAGGCCGACACGAGGTAACACAAATTCTTATTTGGACTACTTGTATGGAAGTGTTCTATTAGGTGTAATGCTCGTCATGAAGATTGCAAAGAGCACCCTTTCTACGATAAACAACAAATCTTGATACATTCGTCGCTACATTCTCGTTTCTTTAGAGTTGAGCAGAGTGTTTTGGCAAATCTTGTGTCACACTAGTCTCAAGCTTTACTTTTAATCATGACATTTTTGAAAAATGGCTACTATAAAAGCTGAATGTGATGATACATTATAAAACTTTTACTACTCGATTTATATTTTTTAATAGTTTTTTAAACTTAAAACTTAAATTTGATCATCAGTTTAATTAGATAGTGTATTTTTTAGTCATTCCTTTATCGTATTAGATATTGACAAATTACCGCGTCACCGGCGCGACGCGATTGCTATCAATACCCGCACGCGGTCATCGCTCAATACCGGTCGGCTGGAACCAATGTGCAGCTACATTTCACTGATTTGATTGAAACCACTTAAAGTTATTATGGTACAGTAATCTCTAAAGTTAAATCACTGAATTACCAACATTCATTTCATACATTTCATTTCACGTTGAAATTGAACAACCTTGGGTGGCACGTATTTGTATACTGGAGTAAAAAATACTTGTGCTAGGAGCTACTAATCCACGTTGGAGGTGCGTAAATATACCCCGATACAAAAAAGATCGCATTCATAAACCAGCTTAAAGAATCATGTATTGTAAGGTATAAGATTGTGACAGATTGCCGTATCACCGGCACGACGCGACTGCCATCAATACCCGCGCGCGGTCATCGCTCAATACCGCTCACCTGGAACCAATTTGCAGCTACATTTCACTGATTTGATTGAAACCACTCAAATTTATTATGGTACAGTAATTCTTTTCACTTCAAAATTTTAACAACTTGAAACTGGAATAAATAAATGGCTTATATTAGGTAGCCACCGACCCACGTTGGAGGATTGTGAAAAAACTCCACATCGAGATATGAGTACAAGTCTACCTTTTCTAAAAATTTAGGTGGTAAAGAAATAAAACACCCGCGCGCGGTCATCGCTCAATATCGCTCGACTGGAACCAATTTGCAGGTACGTTTCACTGATTTGATTAAAACCACTCAAAGTTAATTATGATACAGTAAATTTCTGTTTATTTTGACGTCATACCTTATCGTTTGTAAAATCCCACGTGACCATATTGGAAATAGAACATAGAACAATAGAAATAGAACAACGATTTTGGCAGAATAGCAATTTTCTAATTTGCGGATACATTTCACAAATTTGATTGAAACCACAACCAGTTCATACCTACACCATCATTCAAACAACTCAACTTGTATACAAATTTCTTCCTGTAAGATGGAATGAAGTTATTGAATTGTGTACCTACGTTAACCTAACGGACATTTAACAAAAGACATTTCCTAGAAAATCTTACGTTGTAATAAATTGTTCCCGGCATGACGTCAATGCCATCAATACCCCCACGCCATCATCAGTCAATACCGCTCGGCTGGAACCAATTCGCACCTACACCTCACTGATTTGACTGAAAGTACTTCATCTTGTTATGTAACAGTCTGGCAGCATTTATTTTGTCTACTGATCCAAAATATCAAAATTAACTTTCGGTACTAATATAATGTAAATGGCGGTATTGTAAGGGCACAAAATGTTTTCATTCAAATTTTAATAAATACGCCGTATGGGTTCAAGACAAGGTAATGATCCATCTCGTGTGAAACAACTCGCTAATTACTTTCTTTGAAGCGATCTCATTAATGTTAAATGCCAATTTAGATAAACAAGAAAACAACTGGTAGGTACTTATTTAAACATGTCCCTTTACTAACAATTTGCGTTCAAATTCGACGGTTACAAGTTAATTTAAATAATGAGCAATTTCAGAGTTTTGTCGAGTCCCTCAGAAGTAACAGGATATGAACTAGGGGGAATGTTTTCATTTGGAACAAACCTTAACTGTTACTTTTATTTGTTCAGTATCCGTGTGGAATTATGATTTTAGAACGCTTTCTATTTAATTTCCGGCTCGTCCTTGCTTTACGTTTTTCGTTTATTTTCGAGCCAAGTTAAACGGAGAGAGCATTCTAGGTCGGTTGACATAATTATAAGGATACGCATGTGGGGTCCTAAGGATACACATAACTTATAGAGTGATTGTAAGGCATAAGATAGTATGACATGTGTCTACCATAATTAGGCCTACCTTGATATCGGCAGGTGATCTTTAGAAAAAAATAGTTAAGCAAATTATTTATAAAATGATATAACGATAAATAACGGGAGTGAATAAGCATTATAAATTGCAATTTATTGCAATTTTTTTTATCTATCTGCATTCTTCTTTGTGTCCCTCTTATGGGCACAGATCTCTCCCTACAAAAGAACCGCAAACACAACTACAATGCTGCTTCTAATTAGATTGTCGAATTCTTATTTTGTAATAATACATTTTTATTCGAATGTTAGTGAGAATTAATATAATTATATATATGTGATGGATGTTTGTTTCTTTTTAACGCAAAAACCTGGATAACCCTGTTTCCGCTTCGTTTCCGTTCCCGTCAAAAGTTTGTAATTCCAAAAATCAAATGTAAAATGGTTCATACACGTGCCCACAGTTCGTACTTGCTTAGTACTATTTACACGACTATTGCTTAGTATTCTCAGAGGTGGGTGAGTAATATGTGATAGCGAGTAGGGAGTGTCGGCAGGCGTCGGAGCTGAATATTCAGGAGTGGTGGCCACGCGGCGTAACTCTTCGCGGCCCGCGGGACACGCGTCACATTATTCATGAATAGTTCACGTGTTTTACTATGCGAGGTACGAGACTTTAGTATTTTTTCCTTTTTAACTAGATTAACTAGATAGTAGATAGATTCTAGATGAATTTTTGAGGGAAGGTAGGCAATCTACACGAACTGATTCAATTTTATGATATTCCGATTTTGAGAAAATTTTGAGAAAATTCTGAGAAAACTTACTGGTATTACATACCTATAGGAATAAGTACCCTAAGCCAAAGCCCAAGATTCTACTAGGGACTCGTAATTGGAAAAGTAGGTGTTAACTACTAATGACTTCAATTGAGAAACATAAAGACAATCGTTTAATTTTAGTCCCAATATAGTAACATCTCAAGTCTTCGATAGAATCGATAAAATATCCTTGACCTTAAAAGTAAATCTTTAGTAAATCGATTCAGCATTTGCCACGAGTGGTCACTTATCCAATGACCTGACCCACTCTTCATGGCTTAATCTAATATGTCGTTTACAATATACCAGGCCCTTAGACGCCTTTCCACGTGATGCTTTTGAATTGATATCCCGAAATAAATAACATCCGCCCCAATAATGCAAAAGTGCCCAATTCCTAATTCGGAAGAATAAACGGACATAGGGATGGGCCTGAATCGAGTAAGTAGGACGACCGAATATCGAATGTGATTAATTATTTTGATCTCAAAATTTTGTTATTTTTCTGATTTGAAATACGGCTAAGAAAATTAGGTTCAGTAAAAATGGTTCAGTTATGACAAAACATACCAATTTTTGTTGGTGTGTTTCTTACACAATCAGAAGAAGTGAAATAGAGAAATTATGAAACGCTTACATACTTATTCGGTATTCCACTATTTAGGTAAAACTAAGATTAAGGCCTTGTCCTAATTGGCTGACACAATCGACCGAACATCAAATACGATACAATTTAAATACATGGCTCTGTATGAAGCTCTATAGAAATAGACACTGGCATGTGATAAAATGTATGCAATGACGTTGTCGTACGAACAACTTTTGTGTGCGACATGGCAATAAGGACGCGGAGTGTTTTTATCTCTGTAGAATAGGTATAAATCCAGAACAGTGTAAAAGGTTCTTGGTAGTTGATACCCAGAAAATTTTCCAAGATTTTTGACGATTAGCTACGAGTATAAAGTCACCAAGCATAGCGAGTACCGAGCAATTCGCCCCTCTCTATGGACAGGTATATAAAGCCGCAGCCATTTCTCTTGCGGACATTTTGTTTCCCTTTATTGGTTATATTTATCAATGCGAGCGCGCGCCGGTAAATAAATCGGTCCCCTGTTTCAAGTGAATCTCTTTTTCTCAGTTGCTTTTCTTTGTAACATTATTTAAAACAGGTAGAACGAAGGCCATTTAAAATTAAAGTATGAAACCAAATTACACGTTTACCTATACAATAATTCAAGTGTTTCTATTTAAAAACCAAGTAGGGAGTAAAAATCATATCAATACTTATCTACAAATCTAAACCCAGTTACATATTTGAGTATCTGATAGAAGTAGCGTGATACGAGTAATGACGAGTATAGCTCTGATACGAGTATAGCATTTCAACAATAATAAGTAGGCACATGAATTAATGTAAAATGTTTATGTCAATTAAAATAATACTAACTTAAGCTTATTTCAGAATCAGTTTACGAGAAGCTTAAAAAATACCCGTGGAAATTAATTAAACTATGAACAAACATTATTTTACAGAAATGCAAAATTAAGTGGAAACTGTCAAATCAATCTATGTAAATGATGAAAAATCTATTAGAAGTAAGGAAAGAAAATTAGTTCGAAAGTATAAGAAATTCTACGGTTCGCCTTTATCTTTACCACTAATTCGAAGCTTCGGTTTGTGGAGTACCGCATACAGACTGCAGGCTTCGTAAAACGCGATTACAAACTAGATTTTAGAAAAATTAAGTCTTATTGAGTATATTTTCAAATATATGCAAACAAAGGTTATAAACTGACTATGTTGACTCTGTTCACAATATATCCAAGCCAAGATATTTTTATATCGATGAATTGATATAGGTTATTTATTCCTAGGTGGATGGCATAGGATATCTATATATTATTATTATCTTTTAACTATTATACTATTACTAATTTTATTTTTAATAGTAATAGTATTATTAATAGTTTTTGAAACTATTATCGTCAATTGATAGATTCAGAATACATCTCTCTATAACATTACGTTTACTTTTTCACGCAGTTATTATCATGCAAAAAACTACGGACATATTTTAAATTGGAACGACATTAAGCAAAGCCTTCAATAAAGTAACTGATTACTCACCCACTTTTAGATTTACAAACTTCCCCAGATGTTTGTAGTTTGGTTCTTATTGGATTCGAAAGTTTTGTGATTGTAGACAACTGGTAACTGATTCTAAAGCAATTACGTTACCAAGACGAGCTCTATTAGATAAAGGAGGTTCGGGACCGTTCTAACGATACCTCCCAATATAAATTACATACGAAACAAGACATAAGTTCTCGGCGCTAATACTAATTAATTAATAGCTCAGGCAAGATTGATGTTACTGTACCTACGTGCGAGTGAAGGAAGTTAAGTAACTTATTTAGTCAAGGGTGACGATTTTGAATGTTGTAAGTAGGTATGTTGACATTTTGTAGCAAGTATTACTGACATGCCAAGAGTAACTAGGTAATTTGTAGGTCTACACGTGGTCTCGACCTCGTGTCTTCCTATCAGAAAAAAAAATTATGAGGAGTTAGAATGTCTATTAACCACCAACCCGCAGTAGGCCAGCGTGGTGGACTAAGGCCTACATCCTTCTCATCGTGAGAGGAGACCCGACCCTGTAGTGGGTCAGTAATGGGTACTGACACAGAATGTCTATTAGAGTTTGTTCTTCTCCTGTACATGTGTGTTCTACGAGTACCTATGACCAGAGGAATCATCGTGTGAGGTTACACAAACTATGATTATTTTATAAACGTTGATTGGTATTTCAATGTTGCGGGGATCGGCAACAATTGTAGTCTTTACAACAATAACTGGTGAAATAACATAAATAATTTTTGAGTTTAAATTTTTCTTAAAAACATTGTAGCTAGCTAGCTTAGCATGTGTAGGTAGGAAGGTACCTACTTAAATTTCATGAACTGTCAATTAACGTTTGAATAAATTGCTTACTTAGAGGAATCAGTTCTAGTCTGCATTCGAATAAAACGATACCGTTCGAATAATGTTTGCCGTAGCCAGCGGCTTAGAGTGTCTCTATTTCGCTGAACGAATTCAATAGTAAAGCACATTACAGCGAAAACAAAACACAAAGGAAATTGTTTCTCGTCCAACAAAAAGAAAGTAAAATGCTTGAAAGTTGAGAGTTAATTTATTTGGAAGTTGTTTCCTAGTAATTTGTTGCGGCCGCGTCCCCCGGGCAGCCACCGCGCCAGCGCACTGTTACTCAAACTTTTTTTGTTACTGAATTTGCTTCGAACGCGGTTACTTGCGAACTCATGTTAGTCGTAGGTGTTCTCACGACACTTCAAAGTTAAAGCTCTATTCACATCCATAAGCACGTGGCGTGTTCCAGTAACGTGGCCTGTAAGTAACCACGACAGGAGAAAGTATTCACATCACTGACATAGTCAGGCCGCCCAACTTGGAAACCGATACGAGGCATGATAAAATAGATTTACGTATAAATATATGATTAACATTTTTAAATTATGTGAATTAAATGAGGCATTAGAGTAGTCAAAGACGACGATATATATTTAAAAAATGTGAAACGAAAAATCTACTGAGGAATATTTCTTCGTAAATTTCTAAGAAATATTAAGCGTAAAGCTTCTTCACGTTAAACACTACGTATAAATAATAAAAATACTACGAATTTATTCAACCAGAATTGCGATATTTAAAGACGAAGAAGTTTTTATCAATATAATTACCTAATATCCTTGACTTGGCAATCGCAGTAAACAATCTAATTTAATTTAATATGTATTACGTGTGAGATACATTGTGCTTTCATGCGATGGGCAAGTCAATCTATGGATAAATACATACATGGATTTCACAACTTTTTACGGTGCAAGAACTGAGTTGCCAGACTTGGGTTTTTTTTACAAGTTATGTTTTTGATGGCATATAAGATTACTGGAAAGTACTAAATATTAATAAGAGTGGAGATTTATTGTAAGGCAAAATCAAAAGTGTTTCAAAAGAATTGAAAAGCATTACCGTTAAAGTGATAAAGGATGACGTGCTGTGTGGAAAGCATTCTTAAAAATTCATTTAATTTTGTCTTAAGGGTTAATAGTGTTAAAAAATATTATTACCTATTCTTTTCTGCGTATTTTTCGGATTATTAGCCTTATAAACAACGAAATAATGCTTAAAAGTGTAAGAGGATAAAGGAAAATAAGTTTATTAACGAAAATATGCACTAAATTTGCACATAATTGTATTTGCGCGTTTTGTATAAACCGCAGTCAGCCATTTCGCAGCCAAAATGTTGGAATCCACGTTAAACCGCATTTTGTTTTTATGAAAAACGTGCTAGTTTATAAAATCTCTTTTTTTCAATGTCATATTTTTAAGTTAATGTAATGGATGGTTTAAAATTCGCAATTAAAACTAAGTGACTAAAAATTGAAAAACCCTATTTGTTCTTATTTCAGTCCAATCTTTCAATTCAATTTTTCAATCATTTTAGTTATTTATAAACTTTGTGTTTCGTTTCGTGTTTATGTCCATTCTTTTGGCTTTAAGCTACCTATCAAAATATTTTGGCTTAATTATGATTATGCTTATCCATATGCAATAGTTACTCAATTACGGATATCAATGTGCACCGTCTAAAAAGTAACCAAACAAATGCAGCTCCGGGACTAGTTAAGCTAAAGAGGTCAGTGATTCGTTAAATCGCAGAAGAGACGTAAATAAAAAATAAGCCTCGTGAGCTTCGTATCTTCCGCGTCGTTGGCGTGGATGTATGGCTGCAAGCAAGCTGCAGTAATTGCACAAGCGAACAAATGCATTCATGTTCATTGTGTATTACCCTAGTTTCTACGTAATATCGTCCTCAGGGACCCTAAGTAGTTCTTTTCAAGTCTGTAAAGGATAACAAGCTGCTGAATGAGGTAGGGTATGTTTCAAAATTTTTGTCGTATTTTACGGTCCATTTCATTTCAATTTGTGGCTGCTTATGAACGAGGGAAATGAAAACGTTATGAAGTTTAAGTTTATCTTTTACGTATACCTATGACAACTTTGCCTGTTTCACTGTTGCGACCTATAAAATGTGAAAACCACGTACGTTGAGTTATGTTAAATATTAAAAAGTGTACCAAAATAAGTTCAATCTTTTTGCTGCATTATACAAAGCTTATTTTATCCTGTTTTTTAAACCCCGATGCAAAAGGAGGGGTGTTATAAGTTTGACGTGTCTGTCTGTCTGTCTGCATTGTCTGTGGCACCGTAGCTCCCGAACGGATGAAGCTATTTCAATTTAGTAATGGCTCTAAGTAGTTCTATTCACATTTATAAACGATAATAAGTAATACGCCCGATTTGGATCATAAATTTGCTAAATTAATGATCCAAATTGGGCGTTGTATTTAGTTTAGCTGTTAAATAAATCTTAAATATGAAAATTATTATTATTATTACCAATCTCTTTTTTCATATTTAACATTTATTTGACATTAACTATGTTTGAAACACCGTATAAATGCAGTCTATTGCCAAAAAATGCGTTGAACATGAATGTTGTTTGATTGCATTGGCAATAACTATGCAGATTAAAAAGGTTATTATAAAGTTAATGTATCAGAACTTTTATTAATTTAGGTACTTATTACATAAGTACAACAATGAAAGTGTTAACAGTAATTTACATTAGAATCTCGCTATTTTACTGCGATATATGGTCGCAAATAATGGTCCTTCAAGCCGGATGTAAACCGCAGCAACCTTCGATAGATCACACCTATTTATGATACTTTGTACAGGATTACGGAACCTTTCCGTGATGTTTTGATAGAGATATATACACAATATAAGTATGTCTATACATAGTTCATTTGGTTATTACAGATACACATATATTTTTAATAACTGAATTAATATATCTACATGATTTTCCACATTGTTAGATATCATTACAAAATTCAATCGGTGAGGACAGGTAACGAAGAAATAATTAAGTAAAAGAAGTTACGGAGTCCATGGGGTCTGTGATGTCAAAAGGCTAGTGATTAGCAATGTCCAATTTGGATTTCCATTATTACCAGATTTATTTTAAGTATTCACATACTTTATTTCCTACCCTATTAGGGGATCATCCATTGACTGACTACGTATGAATAGCACTGCCCGTGAGTGAATTCATACTCATGACATTAAATTTTGTGTGGAACTATTAATGGACGGCCGCAAAGTATTAATTTTATAACTCTACGGCACGCCATAGCACAACGTAGCAACATGCTACGTTCCGCTACGCCTGTTCTACGCTCGAAACCGTAGCAAAACGCTACGAAGCGCAGAATGTTTAAAACAAACAAATTAAATCAGTCTCAAATAAACGATAGGGTAAAGGTACGCCTGCCGGTACCGCATCGAGTCTTGCGGCTGTAGAAGCGGAACATAAACACAACGAGGAATGCAGGTATCTACAATGTACAACTCAAAGGAGCACCTGATTACACGAGCGATTGAATACTCGGTTTGCAAGCTTATCGCTTGCGGAATGTGGGGTAATCGCTTCAATTGTACGGGGATACGCCTATTTCCACCAGTATATTCGTAAGCCGACTGTGCTCCGTTTAATACATCTATGTAAGCTGATTTTAATAGGAGTTAAATAAATTTTTAAGCGTTGCATAATGAGGAATTAAAAAAGCTTTAATGTGCTTATCCTGTCACTGAATCTGAAAATGTAAAGGTAGATATGATAAGGTAGATAAGGTCCTTATGAACGGTATGAAAACTTGTTTCCAATATTTTCAAGGGTCCAATTATTTAATATCAGTCACAACAATGACTTGAACCTTAAATTAAAGCAAGTTTTTTTTTATCAAAACTCCTAGAAACTTTATAGATTGTTTATAATTTATACCATCTGTATGGAAATAGAGTTTATGGAGATAGAGTGTATGATGAAACAACATAATTATTAATATAATTATGATTCTTAATTTGTACAAATAAAGAGAATTTGTATCACTCCTTTTGTATTGATATAATAATACTTCTTACTTACGTAAGATATATGTCTGTATTAGTAAATTTAATTTTCATGTTTATTTAACACAAGATTTTATTAGGAACAGAGATTTGAGGACACAGGGGATTCATTTATTTAGTAAAGCGGTCGCATTGATAAAATATATAACCAATAAAGCAAAACAATATATGTCCCCAAGAGAAATTTCTGCGGTTTTGTTTGTTTTTTCCCCCACCTTATCGTTTTTTCTGATATTACTGACGCTTTTAATTTAAAAAAGGTGTAGGGAAAATTAAAAGCCATCCATTAAGAAAGATAAGTGCGTTAAAATAAACGAACAAACTCTTCAACTTTATAATGGTCGATCACTATAGTTTATAACCTTCCAATACTTAAAAATGCTAAACGACCGTAACAGGATGAAAATTACACTTATTGCAAACTGTGGTAAAATGTGATGAGCTATTGTTTGTCAAGATATTTTGATATTTTAGTAAGAATGCGGAACTTACTCATAATTAACAGAGAATGGTTGTTATCTTTGTGTTTTAATGAGAATTATTACTTAAAGGTTATGTTAAAATAATAAATCTACTTGTTTTCTCGATTCCTTGTTTATCTTTATTATCATTTCTACTGAAATGGCTGTTCTTCATAAAAGTGCCATTAGACTTATCTTATACAAAAAAATAAAACATTTTATTTTCCTATGTTAAAATTTCTTTTCAAATTTCGAATATTGATCTAATCGTGTCACGTCTACTCCAGCACGTAGCAATTGATTAAATCTTGGTATAGAGTGTTTCTGGGTATTTATGTGGCCTGAATAAAACTACCAGCTTGTGCTTTCAGGCAGGTAGCTAGGTACTGTGAATTCTTTAAACTTGATAGCGTAATGTATTCAGCCCGTGTGTCTCGTTTCGCGACGCTCTGGAGCGTAGGTACCTACTACCTAATAAATATTTGATGAAGCCTACTAAAAATAACTTTTCTATTTCTATCGTATACTCTTTGTTACTTAATACGGGTAGGTAAGTGATGATTTGTGACGCTTTTATTTAATATGACACTAATCTCTTACACAATATTGAAGATTTAATGCCTACGTATTGGTATGTTATAGCTATATCTACGTTATCTTGAACGGTTATTTAATTGACATCAATATGTTTGTTTATATCCTTGCATTTTGTCGATTTAAATCTTAAAATTTATGATCTTATTACATTTATACCTTATGTCTACCTTAATGTGGATTTGTAGTTACCGTGGCGACTATGTTATAATCAAGTGCTAGGTGTAATATGATTTCCCAGAGTGCTCTAATGAACGTGTATTTTGTTTCATCTGCCGACAGGACAGCGCGGCGGAAAATCAACATTTCGTTTGAGCCGAGTTTGCTTTGAAATCGTGTCAACGAATTATTTTTACTGGACTGGTGGACGGTAAAATTAGCCAAGTTATTAAAAAGCAGATTACATTATTAAGTGAATTAGGCAGACTTATTTATTTCTAAATTTTATGTAATTTATGATGAAATAAAAAGTTATGTAGATACTTAAAAGGACAAATCTAGCAATGCAGCCACATCATCTAAGATAGGATTTCTATTCTATTTAGGAAGCGTGTTTCAATGAGTTGCTATTACTTAACACCTCTAGGCCTGTAAGCTCACTATAATTAGACCACAATATTTAGTAAAATACTATTTAACAAATTAGATCAATTTATTCCACCTTAATGTCCTTTTCAATATAATACCTTTATGTTATCACGTGTAAATGAGTGCAGTAAAAACCAGGTGTGAAATTTGTCGTCGGCGAAATAAAATTTACTTAGGGAATCTGTTCGATGTATCACGGACACATGTCACGGGCACACATCCAACTACTTTGGACTTACCATTTGGGTAGTATGTCTTATAAATTCTCTTTCGAGTAAAGATAATAACACTACTCATATATGTGAAGATAATAATTAATTTAGATAATTCATATTTTAATTAATTAATTTTATAACGAAAAGTACGCCTTTCACCCAATTTAACCATCAACCAGCTTGGTTTGAGTTTGATAATATCATGTCTTTGTAAAAAATGTTTTAGGTATGTAGGTACCCAACTGTTTACAAGTACTTATAAAAGAAGGTTGAAGTGAGATAGACATTCTGTTATATAATAGTTATCTCGAAACGTCTCAGTAGTTCTAATATTGAAAATCTCTTCACTATTAACTTCCCTATTCCGTATTTCCTTAGTTCGATATATCTACACATACATATTTCACAAGTGCGGCCAATACACGAACATGTTGTGTATAGCCTATACCCTCCCAACCCTAATAAATTCTTCCTTATAAATTAGATAACAAGTGTACGAGGAGTTGGAACGATACACTTCTTAGTCGCTATATTGTTCCTCACCGCGACAATGAATTGACCAATTTTCAACTTGGGTATATTGTTTATAGCCATAGGTAGTAAAATATTTTTATTTTTCATTCCAAGTTAAAAATAAGACGATTATCTCGTAGAGGTTGTTTCGAAATTTTAACTCGTCAGAGTTTGAAATTAAATGTACATAGTCGTTTTTAACTCCTGTCCGTGGATTTTTAAGACTAAATTCTCAGTCCACGCAACTGAAGAAGGCGGGTCCAGAATAATTATGTTATACATTTGTAGATGATTAATCTCGAAATGTTTATCGGGTTATTTTTTCAATAAACACTTTTTAATCTACACATCTCTAGTGGTATAATCTTTTTTAAATAAAGTTTTATCGTAGTTAGCAAAATAATTATGTAGTGAGCTATTTAAAACCTAGATTAACTTAATATAATTTCTCTCTGTCTCTTTTACCAAATACTAAAGTTGATACGCGACACTTAATCAGTCGCAAGTACAAGCAACAGAATATATTTTAACGAACGGAAAAGCGATCCCTAAATCCTTATCCAAAAGTTGCCTGTTGGTAGCGTTATTAACGGCGCTTTGAATATGCAATTTCAAATTTAATGTAAGGTCGAAATAAGCAGGTGGACAAAATTTACCACGAAAATGAGTGTTTAAATTTTGAAATTTCGCTTTATAATTTGGGGAAATTCACCTATCCACGCCACGGTCAAAGACTTCTACAGAGAAAGTGTTACTACTGGAGAAAAAATAATAAAAGTGGGTTCAACTTTCTTCAACGTGGTTTCTATGTATTTCTATGAAGAAGCTCGACGACGTGTAGCCTTAACACTTGGGAAAAAT
The DNA here is from genome assembly GCA_905147235.1 of Erynnis tages. Lineage (NCBI taxonomy): Eukaryota > Metazoa > Arthropoda > Insecta > Lepidoptera > Hesperiidae > Erynnis > Erynnis tages. The sequence continues at coordinate 6,983,966 of LR990082.1, forward strand.
CTGTTGGTAGGAGGTTATGTATCACTAAAAGTGACACGACAGCAATTCCCGCTATAATAAAAGGATTGTAATTTTAGGTCCTATTTTTGATATCCTGAAACTCTATCTTGACATATAAAAATCTTTGGGCACGGTAAGTTAAGGTATCATATTTGGAGTGTATTTTGTAATGCCACGCAAGCTTGCCTCCGTCAGAATTGGGGGAAAGTCGGGAAAGATGAAACAGAGACTTAAATGCTTTGCCACGGTCTACCAGAGCGCACCACTTTAATTAGAAATTCTATTTTTGAGGTTTACGCCGGACTCTTGAGTAAGATATTTAATTTTAAAACGCACTAACATAAATTAATAATTTATACAGGACTGTTTACTGTAGGCTGCAGCAGTCCCTCTTATTGTTGCTGATTAAATGGTTTTTCCTTTTCATTCAGAATTTTTAATATACCTAGAAGAAAATATTTCAGAGTTTCGTAATAAAATATTTTTAACTTTGCTTTATGCTATAGTCCTGCAAATAGCGAACGGGATGGTAATATTTTTAACTTTACTTTATGCTATAGTCCTGCAAATAGCGAACGGGATGGTACTAATTAAGGACCGTACCGGCTGTTATCAGCTAAGTAAGAAGGTAGGAAAGAAAAGGTAATTTTACCTTACTCCTACTTACTTACTAATTTTCTCATACGAATTCCGTGGATGAAAGATAATGCACGAGAAAATACAAGAAAGAACAGGTATCCAAACTATAAACGGTGGTGAAATTATATGATGACGTTAAAGTTTTAGTTTTCGGTGCGTGGTAGGTAAACTGAGCGAAAGTTCAGAATATACATAGTATACCAATTTACCCTTATAATACTTACTTACGTTAATTAGTATTGAATGGATCTCAAACTCATATGAAAACCTTACAACACACCCCACTTCAAACCGTCCCAGCTGGGTTATATTTTTATATTTTTATTTATTTAAGTAAGTATATATACTTTAGTCGTTTGGTAAAGAATGATCTGCTAGGCTAGGTGATCATATCTGGGAAGCATAAATTAGGAGTTTTCTATATTTTTCAACTACTTAGAAAACTTCTACAATGATTTGGGATACCCGTGTCGCCATCTTTTGACGGGTGGCTAAAATTGCCTTAGTTAGTATTATAGCTTAATCCCTTGTATTTTTGGAAAATAAGTTGTTACGGGGTTGAGTATCTTGAAACACGAAGTAATTAACATTTCAGTAATTGCTCTTTTACAGAGTGAAAGCTTCATATTTTTCGGTTTAAGGTATAAAATGGACGTAGTAATTAAATGATAACATCTTGTTGAATTTAGATTAGATGGGGTCACGGTGTAAGGTGATAAGTCGAAAATTATAGATTTCCGGATGTAATTCGTAAGAATGAGTACAAAAATATACAATTAAGGTAACGTTACGGGTAGAACAACTTTAGTTTGTAGAAGGGCCTACCGACGCGCTCATAACATGTTGTCAAGCAAGTCTGTGTTTAGTTTGGAGAAGTGTGGTATCGAGACTAATATAATTACCTACATGTTACCTATCAGACTTCGGGAGAAGCAAAGGCTTGCAATGCCAGTCCGTATTTATGCCAGTCCGTTGGATGGTTAATTTTTATGGATTGCAATGAACACAATTTTTTTTAACAAATTTTATGTATGGATGTATTTTTACTCGTCGTCAAATTAAAACATGTCCCAAATGTATACCGTGTAATTTAACTGAACGTAATTCGTTATATAGGTATGACCAAATTTTCTATTTTAACGACAGATTACAATATGTTCAAAGTACTCTTATTTTCTTCTCAAAATAGTACACTAAGTACATGCCCACGCAAACAGTTTTAGTCCGGGTGTGTAGCGTTTCGCTCTTGTTTCACTATGACTGAACTAATCAAAGTGAACACGCGCAACATTTTATACCTACAAGAAAATTGCTTAGTTATCTTGTAATTAAATCTAGGTCTGTTAGTTAGGTCCTGTGTATTATATTAATGTTCTAGTTATCTTATCGTGATCAAACAACGCGTATCAACGTTGTTTCTAGACTAAAAACAACTTGTGTACCTGAATTGTTTGATTTATTCATAAGTCGCATACTTAGGTAATACTGATAAAATTAACGAATAATAATAGCAGATCTTGCATAAAGACTAGTACTAGAACATAACAAAGATGGTATTTTTATTGTATAAGTGCGTGAGGTAGGAATAAATGTGCATTCTATTAACGTTTCGATATTTAAGGTGCAAGTTGGTAGCGGGCGACATGAAGCGGCAACGGACGATGTGTCGCCAGCGACACTACTGTTTTCTATGTATTTCTATGAAAAAAGCTCGACGACGTGTAGCTAGCTTCGTGTCGCTAACTAAGGAGGGAATTTCATAGAAATACATAGAAACCAGTACTGTCTCTGGCGACACGTCGTCCGCTGCCGCTTCATGTCTCCCGCTACCAACTTTCACCTTTACAACTTACATAAAATTTATATCTTTCTTTCTTTACTGAAATTAGCTCGATTAACTTTCTTTCCTTTCTTCCATTCAGCCCTTCACAGTCCACTGCTGGGCATGGGCTTCCTCTAATCAACAAGCCCTCTGCACGGTCCTATGGTTTTTGAATGCAACAGCTTCACGCGGCCTTAACCTTAACCACGATTTCCCGTTGTCGGTTACGGCCGTTAACTTAACTTACCTTAACTATAATCGAACTTATTTTTGAAGTCAACAATGAACACAACGGCTTATACTTCCAAATTTACACGCACGCATTACCAACACAAGCGTGACGACAAGCCCACTCATTCAAAGCCATTAAATCGCTCCACTGTCCGCTCCAATTGACTATCGCTTTGGATTTTTAGAAATAGTAAAAAAAGGTTATTTAGTGAGCTCCCATTGTGTAATCAAGTGTTATTTAGTGTCACTGTAATGCATGTTGTGACATTTATTGAGTATTGGTTATCGAGTGGGAAATTCACGCACCTGATGATAAGTGGATATTTTACCATAGTGTTATCTTAGGTATACGAGTGTATAAAATTTTCATGTCACAGTTTTAGTTACCATACTCCTCCAAAACGGCTTGACCGATTTTTATGAAATTTTATATGCATATTCAGTAGGTCTGATAATCGGCTACTGTATATTTTTCATACCCCTAAGTGGTAAGGGTTGTCCACACCTAACATTTTTATTTTATTTTGTGGACAAACTTTTTTTCAATAATGTGGCATTAAAAATACATACAAGAGCCTGAAAATAAACATATTTTTTCCAAAATTAATCCACGGATTTATAAGTTCGGGAGTAAAAAAATTCACGTGTAATTTTCATGATTCCGAAAACTCGTGTTATTTCAAGCAAATGTAAAAATTTAAAGCTTTCCGAAATAATTATATAAAAAGCGATCAAGGCAACTGGAGACACTTTTAAACATTTGTAAATGTGTCTCTAAGTACATTAAGGAATACGTTTAGGAATTTAAAAGCCTCGCTAATGAAGCGAAATGTAGAGACGACTTTCGGGAAGTTATAAATTCATATACTCCCAAAGCTGCAATCCCTGATTTCCTAATGCATTTTGTATGTTTTCATGGGGACGAACTCAACTAAATATAACATTGTTTTTGAGTTGCAACCCTTTTCGTGCCGCATATTTTGTTTGCAACCCATTACTGACACACTGCAGGATCGAGTACTCTTACAGAATAATTCAGAATCGCATGCTTTTGAGAAAATTATCTACCTTTTGACAGATTATAACGGACTCTATCGGTTTAAATCCCACTGAATTCCTCCTCACGTCAGTATTAGGACCACGGGAAAATTTCACATTCTTCCCCCCATAGAGCCTTTGCCAAGATTTCATGGCTACTGGTCATCTATCAATTCGGTTCTGATAGACCCGTCACCGTTGCAATTGATACCAAAAGGAGTGTTGTTTGTTCCATTATCAATTTAAAAAAATATTCTGTCCGTTATTATCTTTTATTTCATTAGTACTTACTTATGTCAATTTTTATATTAAATATAATGAATACTTATTTAGAGGTTTATTGGAAAAGAGCAGAAAAAGCAATTTATCAGCTTATACATTTATTATTTCGTGTACCTACATACCAATTTCGCAGAGCATTTTGCTGCGAATATGAAACACATTTCCGAATTTAAAAGCGCCACTAATGGAGCGTAACGCGGAGGCGAGTTTCGCGGGAAGTAATAAACGTCATAATAATATGCATCTTTTATGCATCTACGACCTCGTCGGATTTTATTTCCTTGAAGATTCTAACTAACTTTGGCAACTTCTTGTAAAATGCAGCTTTGGGTATTATTGAACATGATACCTTATGTGGTTTTTAAGTTATAGGGTAATTTTAATTCATCTCGAAAGGTAACTTACCGTCTTAGCCCGACGCGATACAGCTTGTTCACGTATTATTATCTTGTGTTTCAGCTGGTGAGGTGTAGTGGCCGAAGATATTGTAATTGAGGCGACCATCTTGGTCCTCATGTTTGGGAATACAATAAGGGCTACAGCTTGGAGTGACCTCTAAACAATATGTGTTTTGAATAATACCCGTTGACTGACAATTATTAATAATTATCTTTTTTGTATGAACATCTTGAAATGTGTGAATATTTTTCTACGCCGTAAGAACATTATGTCAGGAACTATATTTATCATAATCTTACGAGTTGTTCTCCTGCAAAATATTTTGTGAAACTTTAAATCATTCCGGGTTCGCGACGATGTCTTAGAATTTGGTCTTATGGTAAACAAACAAATGCTTACAGCGCTTATCATAGCGTGGATGCAATTTTTATACATTGACGTAAAATAATAATTCAACACAAAAGATAACTAAGTACTAGTCAGTTCCGAAACCTTTTAGGATCAAAACGCAACCTCACAAAACAAATGTATTAGGCCTCGTTCTAATAGGCTGTGACAATCCGACACAACCGAACCAACCAACTAACGTGACAAAACACAGACAAACACAGCAGCACAATGGAGCTGTCCTAATTGTCGCTATGCACTGAAATGCGACAAATTTGTGTGACAAGTTGTCGTCCGACCGATTTTGCCGTCAAATGAATTGCGAAATAGGATTTTTTTAAATTAGTTTGACTTTATTATTTAGTTAATCAAGAGAATGATTGTTCAACAAATAATCACAAAACTTGCACTTTTCTAAATAATGAATTTTATATAAGTAAAACACTTTAACACATCCGTTTCATTTCATGTTTAACTTTTTAATCTGCCTCGTAGACAACGTAAGTTAACATCTAACCGGGACAGAATTACTTTAATTAATCCTTAAGCCAAGCTTACCTGCCTTTTATCTCAAATTGGTTTGTGTCGGTCGCTAACGACCTGCCACTATGCCAGCTTAATGGATTTTATACTATTAGCGTTAGTGATAAAAGTGTGTGTCACGACAATTTTGTATTCATAGTAATAAAAATTCAAACTAAATTCAGAACGAAAAATGTTTTCGAAATATAAATTAAGTTGAACTATTAAGTTATCGTTTAGATAGTAGAGTAATGTTATTATGTTGTGTATGTATTTGGTTTTAAGAATCTTTAAAGAGATACTTAGTAGATACTCGAAGTTCAGTGGAATTAAATTGATATGAAGGATCTTATCATAAATTTCACTGAATTACCCACCCAACAGACAATAAAGTGAGTCGGCTTAACTCACATTTGCAAAGAAAATGAACGCCCGTAACAACTCAACGGGAACGTAAATTTTATTTTATTACCTTGTGATTTAAAATTAACAACGTTTTTCCGACGCGAGCGACACGTTACGTAAAGCGATTACGACTGTTATGAAAAATCTGCAGCCGATTCCTGATTTAATTTTCGCTAAACTTTCGCAATATTTCTCGGGGAAGGTCGACGTGGAGCGTAATTTGCATATTCAGCAGTGAGATTTACGTCACAAACAATGCGCTATTACGGTACAATGGAAATGTCTTTACATTGTAGCGGCGGTCGGCGGCGAGCGGACGAAACGCCCGTCAGAGCTGAGATTTTCAAAGGGCGGCCGTTCGCCGCTGATTTACTGCGTGGACCTGTGGCTGCTCGTGTTTAAATGAAAATTATACACGGGCCCGCGCCCCGACGCGACCTTTCCCTCGTAAAGTACGAGTAACTAATTTATGAACTCGTGATGCCGTGCCGGAGGTGCCTACTCCACTCCTGCAATTTTAAACACTGCTGCTCTGTATGTTGAGTTTTTGACGGGCGTAACACATCTTGTTTTTGCCAATATTTTTGTAGTATTTAATATTTTATTCTTTTCGAGCTTTTACGTTGTCAGGCGTGTATGTTTCGTGAATCTTGGTTTATGAATGGCGAATCGTAATTTGTTTTTCATGGTCTTTTAGCTCTGCTCTTCTCCACAACAAATTATTCTTTTAATGGAAGAATGTGCACAATCCTAAAACGACTTGCAGAAAAAACTGCGGTTCAAAGAATATATACCTATCAGAGAAACGGCGCACAATCACGACCCATATTCTTCCGCTGTTTTAAAAAATTTGGCAATTTTAAAATAATACTGAAGCAATTTTGAAGTGAAACGCCTCTGGTGAAGTTAGATAAACTAGATAAATCGTTCCGAGTGTACATAGACAAATTGGTAGAGCATTTAGCTGCGACGGGTAGCGCGATACTGTCACACTGTTTTGCAAAATCCTTATTTATTTAAAAACACTTCCACTCTGACGGTCTTTCTAAGTTTTTGCTTTCGACTAAATTTGGCACTACATTTTTTGCAACTGCTATCTAAAACCAATTTTTTTTAACAGTACCATTTTCCGTATTTTCGGCAATGTTTTGGTGTTCCGTTTTTTGTTGGCGTTTTTTGTTTTGTTTAAATTTGGAATTACGGTAACATAAAATTTAAAGAACAAAAGAATGTTATAAATTTCAGCCTTTAAAAGGGGGGTAAGTTATTGTCTTTAAGTCCATTGAGTACCATATCAGCAAACTGAATATTTATGCAGCCCATCACTTATATCCTAAAACCGCTACTGACTCCAGCATCGCCACGATATACCTCAACAGTTATACCTCAAATTTCAGACAATGATGTAGGTATGTAAGGTATGTTGGATCTAGTACAAAGAAATTTAGATTATAGAACTTATCGTTATTACCTTAATATTGTAAAAGCTAAGTCTTGTATTGTTGAAATCACCTTTGTAAACAATACATTTGTGATTTAACGGCTGTGAATAGACAAGTAAGGAGACTGTAGACAAACGAACTCATAAATACTCGTAAAAGGTCACAAGGAACCCGCGGTGATCATTAGTTTGTGATGTATAATATAATGTATAAATAAAACATGTTTTTAACACACATTTTACCTACCCTAGAATTGTAATTATTAATAAATTTGTGTCATTCATGATAATAACCTAAATACGCATATAAAATAAATATCAGCTAAAAATTAAATGTCATCATCTCAATTTTAATTACATTTCAAATAGGACAGTCATTAATTGCTGTTAGACCTGAAGTTATGTAGGTAAGGTTTCTTAGCACCACAAGAATATGAATTACGAGTATGTATTAAATGAGATACTTAGTAGATACATTAACTAATTACAAAAGTGTCCGAAAGATTTTTTCTTTGAGTTCTATTTTAGAAACTTTTACGCTTCTGATTGAAAACTGGATCAAGTATTCGCTTCATTATACTTGTAGATTCTTACATAAAATACGTTTTAAGCACCGCACATTACGAGCTGACCATGCGAAAAAACACTCTTTTTTAGAATATAATACAAAGAAAGTTGAGCTGAATTAGGTTATCGCATTATTAGGTTGTCGCAAAACGAGAATTCCTTTTTAGGTTCTTTATAAAAAGGCAGAATTTGATTATAATAAGGCATTGTATATCGGGTAATACTTACTTCCCAGCGTTTTAAGGTACCAAAATACGATAGCCTGAAAATATGTCTGACGTTTGTTCGAATGGATCTATAAATAGCACAATGAATATAATTAGGCAACTTCCTTAAAAACATTTTTTTTAACTGTTTTCTTTATTAGCTAACCAACTTCAAAAAGGGGGAGGTATTTATTTATTAACGACCGCGTCGTGTCGTGTCGTGTTAACTCGTGTTGTGGATTGAATTACAATTTTGTTTCGAACATTATGAACATAGGCATTTTGTTTAAATTAATGCTTGTACTTTGAAACTAGTATTGATGTTATTATTGACCCCGAATTGAATTGAAACCTTTGACACCATTATGGAGAACTCACTATGGTATTTCCTCATGATGGTTTCCTTCACCTCCTTAACTACAGGTGATATTTAATTTTGTAAAGCGCACATCACTTTAAGAAAGTGATTGGTGCGTGACACTGGGATTCGAAACCGAATCTGGAATAAATGGCCGAAAATCTTAAGATGCTTCACACACTTCACTTCACACAGTACCTACACATTTCGCTAAGTCTATGAACACAGGAATTGGTGGTACATTTCATCTATATACGACGCACATCTACGATGATCGTTCATATCGATTCCAATCGGAATGAAGGGTTGAAGGAGATATATTGTCGGCAATACACGGAGTGTGGTACGATGGACCGACAAATTATGGCCGTCCAGGGAACACGAAATATTGGCCAGTGCCTGTATGGGCGTCGCGATCTGCTAGAAATATATATTTGTACTGCAGTACTGGCAATGCGAATAAAAGCGGAAGATATTCCTTTAAGTGGCACAATATAAAAATTATAGTTTTATAGTCTAAAGTTTATGACTCTTATTAAAAGTTTAAGTTAGACAAGTTTCTGGTTCAATAAACGAGTTCATTCTATGATTGCTCTATTGAACTTTATATTTTTGCCCTCAATACTTTCATTATTGAAACTGAATTCGGTTTGATGAATTAATCAATAATTTAAATGAATTTAAGAAAAAATCCAATGTGAATTTTTGTACTAACAGCCATATTCAATACAATTTCTTCCATGACCGCATACGGAAATTTTACGTCTCATGATAATATTCCAAGACCATATTTTACCTCGCATATTCAATATGTGATTCAGATTCCTAACGGGCTCCGAGTAAATCTTGGCGGTCTCTCTAAGACCACGTTCCACCAATATTTGAGTATGCTCATGTTCGGAAAGTTATTTATCTCCGACCACTGGTGCATATGGCACCCCTTAAACCAAAATTTAAGTGGATCGGAACTATCTTACTAGTGTGACAAAGTTGATAATTTGACCCATGTTGATTATATTGCCGCCCATTAGCTCTGCAAATGCTTACTACCTATATTATCTACCATAGTATTAACGGATCTAAAGCTGCCTGATACAGATAAAAAACTTAAAAAATGTCAGCCGTAAGCAGAATTACCTACTGTTAATCTATGCATGTATAATGTATGCTATGCATGTATGAATTGATCATTATAGTAATCATTAAAATATTAAATTATTATCAGAAAAGAACAGCTATACAAACAACAACATTGCATTAATTTAAAATAATCTACTTAAAATTATTTTTTAGTTTAATTTAGTTCCCAAATGTGTGTCAATGTTGTGCAGTGCCAAAAAATGAAAAGACGACGCAATTTACTTGTGAATATGGTTTGAAAAATGAATACACCAGCGAGCGTGGACATCAATGAGACGTGTGAAAAGATGTGACATTATTATTATGAAAATATGTTTTATATAATAAAAGTTGTTAATTAAAATCTCACAACATCTGGTTTATTAAGGTAAACTTACTGAATACAACTAACATAATACTTACTATCTTACCTTTCAGGAAGTTTAAATAGCCACTATATACAAATAAATTAATACATTCACTTGTTCTTTACTAAAATAAAAAAAGGAAACACATGCCAAACACTGTATCAAGTGCTCGTACTGACCAATCACGTGTCATTATTTTGTCACCTTGATTGGTTCGTTAGCCTTATGTGGTAAGTCGCGCTGGTTTGATTTACGTAAATAGCGCCCAGTCGTGGTCCGTTACTGTGGCCTGATCGTCAAAGTAGCTCGAAGAGCAATTGTTATGGAGATAGATAGAGCAGCTATGCTTGGTATTTATCTACATGCATGCACAACGATTATACTCGTACACCTACAAAAACCTACTCGTAAAACTACAAGAACTATCCTCGAATGACGACTACATCGCAACGTAACACAGGAACAGAATACACACAGGACAGGAATTCTGTTTTGTAGTATCTTTATTTACATAATAATAACTTTATTCTACTAAAAATAATTCAGTATTTATCAATTTTTAACATAATATAAATGTTATATTAAAAACAGCTCTGAGCCGATAAATAAACTCACACATTGAATAAGACAGTGGGAAGCAGTTGAATTCCAGAAGGATCAAGACTAAACACAGTGTCGTAGAGTCTGGAAGGCCTATTTGTAACAGTAAACTGCGAAAGCTGTCAAGCATCTATAAAATTCTTTTCGTGTCTGTCGTTCCAAAGCAAAATAGACGGATTTGATTTGGCTCTATAAACATCAAATGAATGGATGGATGAGTACAACTAGCAGATGGCGCGGTTTAACCTGGTCTGAGCAAGCAGTCAGATTAAACGAACTATAGGTTAATGGTGGAGGTTGGCATTGTCGCAGCCGCGGTATATCATCGGCGCGGAAATTCAAAGGGCGCTTGGAAGAGCTTGATTTATTAGAGCGGCCGCATGTATGCGCGAGTATTAAAATTTTCATAAAAATATTCTTTATGAATTGCGAGCATTGTGCCTCGCGGTAAATTGCGAATTAATCTCACGCTGTTCTCCTAGGAACAGTGTGTAAGCATTTTAGGATTTTTAAAAGTTATTTCAACGTGTCAAACTGCTTGTGCTGAATCTTGTTATTAAAATTATTTTTACGTTTTGTACCGTCCTATTTAAAAAGTAGATGTCAAATGATATATCTACATTGCTATACTAAAAATTCTGATCAGGTGAATTTTAATTTTATGAGCCGGCCTGCTTACAGGCTTATAATTAGAAACAATCAAATTAAAAAGTTCACATATTTCACAATGATGCAATTCATTATACTCGTATCACCAGTTTCAATCAACATTTACGCCAAAATGTATATTATGTAACCTTTAAAATTTTGTCTAAACCTCAAGTAGATACTTCCTCGTCTCGTTGGCTTTTATATTGCGCGTTTATTTTGATTAAAAAATAACCCTGTTTTCCTTCGCGAAAACACTGTTTATTCTAAAGTATTTCAGCGTTTGAATTATGCAAAATCGTTTTGACGCAAGTCTCAACGGCGGGTTAAGGGTGGATATAACCCCACCGCTCCATAAATATTCAGTTTACGGACACTCAGCCGACTTATGGACACGCTGATTTACACCAGACTAGCTTTGCGCGGAATATACACAAAGTGTAAACTCACTTTTATGCACAAGAGCTACACTGAAAGCAACTCTCACAATTTCTATTCCGTTTTGTAAACAAATAGTATACAGGAATGATAAAATGCGGGTTAAAACGCTCTGAAATAGCTGCTAAGTTTATTTCCAGCAGGTATTACTATTTGCAGTCACAAATTTTCTCGTGCAGAAATCAAAAATACTCTTACCTAATACAATTATGTAAAGTCCTAGTTTTCTTTTTAAAAGTTACAACTTTTTATAAGTTTTACTAAACATAGAATTATAAAATTAAAATGCATGTCACATTATGTTAAGTTGTCAATAGAACCAAAACGTACATATTCATTTATTTCTTCGGCATTCACTACAGAATTACTGGTTCTTCTTATTCACCCACGAGAAAGAAGTCTTAGAGAAATCGCTTACACAATTACATTATTGAACACCAAATACTTTCCTTATTTACAGCAACTCAAGTATAAACAAAAGGGATTCGAACATATGCGATACACAGAAAACAGATTTGTATCGTCATTTGCATGGCTTAAGAGTTTCGGATCACTCCGAAGTAGTGTAGAAACTTCCTCCATAATTCTCATAGCCGATGTCGGCGAGCAAATAAGTAACTTCCAAGTTGGGCAAACACTATTAACTGTTAGTAGTTTAAGAAACGGGCTCGCTTTACCCTTAGCATAATCTGGTTTACGCTTAATCAAAATTCCGGGTCGGGCTCAATATGGATAACGGAGGCCGGCGCACATAATGTCCCCATAGTCTATATCGAGTACACACCTATACTAATAAGTTGAAAAAGTTGGTACATGTAGCTACCTAGTATATTCCCTGTATGTTAAAAACTTGGTTCCTTCCTGTATGTTTACAAATTCCACTATATCTATATCTACGCGCATATTAGGTACCTTAGTATCTTATATTATTCCTTATTATCTTATATTATTCCTGTCTTTTACTTCTCTACATGGGATTTCTAGGAAAAAAACGTATGCGATAAGTATATCGTGATTAAATTCGTTTTGGTGAGCAGTTAAGAGTATTTTGTCTAATCTTATCTTCACAAAACTTTTGGGTTCCAATTCGCTTTTTATAGCTATCAATATCTAGCGAAGCAGTATTGAAAATCTTGAGAAATTCTCGTTTTTGTTTTTATACCTGAATAGCCTCTTTGGTGACAATGGTTATTTAAAAAAGAAAAGCTGCGGTTTGGAAATCAAGACTCTTTGTTTATTTTTTTAATCGTCGCAATCGAATTTCCTGTTGCGAATTCAATAATGCTGTGTACTGTGAGCAGTATTTTAATTATTCCAGTAAAAAAGTTCCTAATAAAATATAACTATAGTGCTATGTTGACGCCATGGATCTTATATCTAAGCCATTTGAACTTGGGGAATAAAATAATTGCCTATTAATATAATATAATAATTGCCAATTTTCTTCGCGGTGGAGTATGAAGGCTTAATACTTCACAATAATTCTACTTTCTAAAAAGAAAGTTAAAGAGCATTCTAAAATAGCATGTTCGAAAGGACTCTAAGAGTAACAGGAGTTCCTGGTCAAATTACGCCCGCATCCAAGGCATATGTACACGACGTACATATGGAGTCTTTTTGTTATTTAATTTACTTTTTAGCTTTTAGTAAATTTATAGAGCCGTCATTTAATATGTTAGGTACACTTGCAAACCAAATACGTAGCCACCAATATTTACATTGAATTTTTAAAATTATAAATCATATATTATTAAATGCACAGTCGCGTTCGGCACACATTACACCAAAATATGATGAAAACATTAAATATGTTTCCATTAGTGAGATGTGCATAATTATAAACCCAAATCATAACTGTACTTCGGTTGGATTGACACGGAATTAATTCACGGAAAGCAGTTTGTATTTGTATGTGCACAGATTAATTATGTTGATTAAGTTTACGGACGTTCAGGTCAGGCAAACACAAATATTCCAACCTAACATGGAAAATATAAGGACAAATAGGATAAATTAACGTTTAAAGTTCATTCTACCGAAAACGGTAAGCCGTTTGCAGCATCTTTATAAAACCGTAGGTACACAATATGAAAAATTAAAATCAAAGCGTGGCAGTAAAGTCCTATATACAAATCGACCTAAGGGTCGCGGTCAGTTTGGACGCCATTTCGTACGAATTCAACTCATGCATATACGAGTACGTACGTTCACACACGAACAATACCGACCTTAGAAACGAAATCTTGCCCAAACTGAGTGCGGCCTTATAGTAGGTAGGTGAGGACACAAACAAATTTGTCCGTCTCATTGTAGTGCAGAGTTTTGCTGTGCCAAAATCTGGATGTGTTACCCGTGTGAAATATTTACGCCCCACGAAGGTGTTTAAAATTTCAGAAGCCGAATAAGAGAGTCTTCGAGACGGAGTATCACAAGCTCGTAAATTAGTAACTTTACGTAGAGGGAGTTGCAGTGGAACTTCATAGCGAACTTGAGTGCCAAGCTGAAGTTACCTATGTAAGTACTGAATGATCACTTAAAAAACGTAAAAAGAAATAGGTACAGTACAAACCTAATAATTATGCATTGTTGAAGTTGTTTAAACTACGTGCGTAACTACTTGATGCTATATACATAAGTATATGGTGGGACAATTAAATATGGTATATAATTATCACATGATAGTAATTTGTACTGGTAAGTGGAACTGAAATAACATCGTGTCATATAATTATGACGTATTTTTACCTTTGTCACTGGATATGACATAGCTATTTATTTATGGGGAAGATCACTTGACGGAGAATTATTTTTATAGTATAAGAGTAGCATGTAATATTAAATCCTTTCATAAATAATATTAACTTTCCACAGATAAAATCAAATAATTGTATCTTACTAAAAGATAGAAGTAATATAGGTACAACAAACAATTATTTTTTGTAAGCTTTTTATTCATTTACATAGTGCTTGTAATTATCGTTATCTATAAGTCCCAATCTTGATCCATTTTAGTGGTAAAAGCAATGTGGCATTAGCGCTTGATTTGGCTTCATAGTTCAGAAGCGTTTGGGTTTATATAATATTTGATGGACTTCAGCCTTCACGTATTAAAGAAAATATTTTTAATATTTTTGCCGGTTGGAAACCAACTAGATTTACGAGTATTAGACATATTTTATCAGAATATATATATAGGTACAATCATGATAATAATAATTCTTTTGCAGTCACTGGGTACAGTTTCGGCAAAGTAAAAATGTTGCTTATAAATAAAATCTCTGAGTAGATTAAATTTATATGCCGTATTATAAAATTGCCGTAGATCAGAAAAACTTGATGATAGTTGGGAATTAATTGGACGCCGAGAGCTGAGTTTGGGCTCAATGGCGCGCTCGTTTATCGGAGTAAGTAGGTACTAGTAAAACTTCAATAAAAGAAAGTTCATGTGTAAAACGTAACAATATTCATATTTTTCACTCATAAACTTATAAAAAATGATAAACGACTAATAGTTGTACCATATCCGCTATAAATTACATCGGCTGTGGTCGGTCTAATTTAACAATAACGAAACTGCAATAAAGTCAAAACCATATGATTTGGCACTATATCATTGGGCACACCTGATCGGTAATAACCGAGAGTAATAGCAACGATACACGACAGTTTTTATGGTCTCTTCATTGAAACTCCTCTAGCCCAGATCAGACTTACGATTTTTTGTCGATTGCGAATCGCGTTGTCCGTCATTTGTCGTCAACACAATTAATCATGGTGAACTACATTCTTCACTAAATTTTCATAATTTATAAACAGTTGTTAAACATCGATACATGTGAAAATCAACACATGAAAAATCTATTCCACACAATGACATGTAGAAATGAAAGTTACAGAAATAGGTATTATTGTATTCAAGATTTTGAATTTTTTTCTTATTAATATGATACATAGAGGTCTAGTTTTTGAAATAAATGTTACAACAAAAAATGTTAATGAGTATCTCCTTTTATTGTAGGTAAACGACCTCTACAACTAGCCAGTCTTTTGAAATAGTTAAATTCCAGGAAAATTGGAACCCCAATTCTATTTTTTAAACATTGGTCGTTATTGCGACATTGGTCGCACGTCTGGTACTGTCTCTAACGCTGTTTACGTTTTGTATCCTGGGTGATATTTATTCTATGTCCAGTTTGATTAATGGACCACCACATACATAGCCCCTAAACACCTTTGTATTGTGTTGTGCTCAAATATTCTTTTATTTTTTATCGAGGATCTCTTTATCGCTGTATTGTCCTCTTCGTTTTAATAATGGACGCTCGCGGTAATATTTTTTATTACAGGTTAGATTTACGTTCCACGATGATTTTATTTTGTGCTGTTCAATAGGAAATTCACTTAAGTAAATACAATTAGCAGACTATTCCTGCTTAAAAAACATTCTTACATTACATTAAGCATTCGATAGGTACAAACGATCCCTGCCTTTTCATAAATTTAAAAGAACTATTAAATCAGTCCTGTACCGAAAGGCCTATTATGAAACAAAGGACTATTTAGACGATAAGAAAGCGTGGGATTGAATAACTTCACTAGGCTATTTCTATCCACCATGTATCAATATTTATTTGTGAGCGGATGGCAATGGGGCGATATTGACACACACGATAGCAGTCACGTGTGTTCCTTCATTGGGCCTAGCCATACTGCACCATAGAATAATTCATACTTATTTTTAAAGTTTTTTCCGCCCGCTTTTTTCTCCTAGTCTACGTTTTGCCTGAGAGGCGATCGAAGCGGATGTTAGTATAATGTTAAATGTATGACGTTCATTAAGTGTGCATAAATTGTACCTAATAATGAATAAAAGCTTTTGAATTTGAATTTGAATACATCTATGGGAAAGTTTACAAAAATATATTTGTATAAATCGTATTTTCTCGAAAATAGAAAATTTTAGTGGACTAACCTACTTAGGTTAGATTCACACAGCAACAGAAAAACTACATGAGCTTATCTATTTATTTTACGACGGTCCATAAACATGGTAAGCTAGTAATGGTACCACTTAACTTGAAAATATTTTAAAAAATGGTGCACCATTTTAAAATATTTTGAATAACGTAGCTCTATGTAGTCAGTATAGTAGTGTATTAGGTACACGTACTTAACGATTAAAGAAAGCATTGACATTAATAGACAAAAAACTTTAAACTCATCATTCAAATGTACTCGACTGGGAATCGAGTTGCGGAACCGCCACATAGCTAACGCATCACACAGCGTAGCGCCAGAATGCTTTATCTAGCGTTGTATGTAAGTATTTTCATTTGTATAGAATACAAGCGCAGTCCAACACACACAAAACGCATCTGCATGTACGCGCGTGGATGCTTTTTCTATAAAAATGGACGCGCACCCCCGCACTACGCTCCGTGATGCGGGGCATTGTGTTAATCGCTTTAACTACTGCGCTATGCAGTTCATCAAGTAAAAACGGCAAAAAAGTCTAATGCACACTTCCCAGTGTTATACAAATATAACAAGAAACAATATTCTTGCAGTCGCCACTGTGCACTATATAATTAGTACTTGCTTTGAAAACGTTAAGAATATGAAAGTTTTGTTTAAACGCGCTGAAGCTTTTTGCTTATAAAGCTTGCAAGAAAAAATCCCACTTAACAAAAACTTTCTAAAAATCTTTTCGCTAGAAGATAATGTAGAAACATTTTTTATAAAAGCAAACTTGAGAACTCTAAAAATAGATACTTAATTATCATATTTTTACTTTTTTAGTCTCAGTATTTATTACTTTAAGGTTATCTATATATATAAAAGAAAGTCGTGTTAGTTACACTACGTATAACTCAAAAACGGCTGAACTGATTTGGCTGAAAATTGGTGGGGAGGTACCTTAGAACCAGGAGAAGGACATAGGATACTTTTTATCACGTTCCCGTGGGAATTTAAAAAGGGATAGAATTTTTTTTCATATCAATACTCCTTACTGTTTTTGTTTTAAATAAAATTTGATTTTGACACAGTCATGTTTGAAACTTCAATCCGATCAAATGTCACCAGCTGAGGATGCCCATGTCTAGCAATGGACTACGAACGCCTGAAAATAAGAAGGATGGGCTAAAAAAACGACTGAATATTATGACGTGTTGTTGGAATGAGTCATGGAAGAATTAAAATATTGGGGCTATGCCCTAACGATGTCTGCCGGGACAGCTAATACATTACCAGTAGTTTGCTAGAACGTAGTACTAATTTCTGAAACTATCATTCGGATTTGTTTTATTTTTGATAGCCAATTTCATGAGGAACGCTATGGGTTACATTTTTATTTCATTCACTTTAAAAATGAGTAACTTTTTGTGGACATGTTTAACCGGGTGGAGGGTGGTTATAATCTACACATGTAAAATTCATCGTCCTGGATGACTCGGATCAACGTACAGCCTGATCGTAGAGATCTGAAACTTGGAGGATGTGTTTTTTGTATGACGCAGGCATCCGGGCAGGCGGGATGGAAGGAAGACGTGTTTCGAACGAAAGTCGCTCCTAGGTCGGTTAAAAAGTGATAGGAAATATTGCAGTAAATATTTTAAATGTTATGATGTTTCAACGCCATCTGTTGACATATCTGTGATTTTTACCTTGATAAAATTGATGTAGATTTTTTATTTTAACACATGGATTTGCGTAAATAGTTCATTTATTATTCAGGAGATAGCCATAAAAGCGTAATGTATCTCACACATAATAAATAATTATTATGTATTATATGAAATTATAAGATTATTTACTGCGATTGCCAAGTCAAGCTATGGATGCATACATGGATCTTACAACTTTTTACGGTGCAAGAACTGAGTTGCGAGACTTATGTTTTTTTACAAGTATTGTTTTTGATGGTATCTCATTTATTTTTGTTTTGTCAAAAATTAAAATTCAAGATGGCCGGCAACAAAGTGGCACATTACATATTTTCCACATCTGCTTCAATATGGGTATCAAATGAAAGGGCTTGATTAGTAGAATCGAGCTCATTCTGAGAAAATTAAAAAATAAAGTCAGAATGAGAAGTATCAACTAACAACAAAACTAAAAACTTGAAAATAAAAATTAAATTAATAAAAATGATGTGGTGTTATGAGACACCAGGTAGGAACGAATAAGCCATAGAAATAGAAATGTGCATGTTATTCATACCTTTTTATTAATCCTTATCCAAATAAATTATTTTGTATTCAAAATTTTTTCGATACCCGTAGATTACTTTTTGCATTTTTCAAATCGTATATTTCATTCAAAAGATATTAGGAGAAGGGCGGGCACATCTATGTAATAGGTAGGTAGCCGCGCGGCTCATTCGCGCGGTCGGCTCCCTACGCAGCATGGAGGATAGAGCTAAGGAGGATCATCAAAAAACTTCGCGATACCATAATTATGTCAAACTATTATTATTATGCCAGAATAGCTACTTTTTACAGTTTAAAAGTTAATAGAAATACCGACCAAAATTTATTAGACCATGTCAGTGACCCATTAATGACCCACTACAGGGTCGGATCAATGTACAATGAGAAGGATGTAGGTCTTAGTCCACTACGCTGGCCTACTGCGGGTTGGTAGACTTCACATACCTTTGAGAACATTTGTTTTTGTGAAATCTCATGCATGCAGGTTTCCTCACGATGTTTTCTTTCACCGTAACAGCAGGTGATATTTAATTTTTTATAAAGCGCACATAACTTTTTTTACAAAGTCATTTGTGTATGCCACTGGGATTCGAACCCGGATCCCTCGATTCGAGGTCGAATTCTAAGTCACTGGGCTATCTGTTACTTCGGTTATTCATACTTTTGCTTAAAACCTTATCCAAATATTTTTCGTTGTTACAAACGTGTTAAAGTTGTTTGGTTTTCGCGATGGACTTGGTGGTGGAAAGTTGACTGTGTTTCAAAAAAGCTTTTGATATTAGTCAAATTAATTGGCAGAGCAAAGCCTGCCGGGTCAGCTAGTTTTTCTTATAAAATTCAAGTTTACTTATTGTAACGGTGAAAAAAAATATTGTGAGCAAATCTGCACGCCTGGGAGTTCCAGTTTTTACAGACGCTGTTGTGAGTGCTTAGTGTTATTGGATGCCACTATATTTTCATGCTAGAGACTCGTTTGCAGGGTGTTTTATTTGAGTCCTAGGTAATTGTGAAATTTGAATATTGAGTTTAAATTTTGTCGTGGACACAGATAATACTACTTTTGCCTTTGCACACTTCAAATTTCATATTTTACTGTTTAGAATCAGCATTTTGGAAATTTTAATTTCTAAAGAATTGATACCATCCGTATTAAAATTCAATATTTAATGATTCAATGAATCAACTCGGCTCTGGTGATTGCCCATTAAATCGTAAAGAAAAGATTTAACTGCAAAATTCACTTATTTATCGGTTCCCTTAATAGGAAATTATTAAACAGGAGTTTTAATATAAAAACTCGTTGAGAATGGAAATCCCTTGGAATCCCGCCTGCATAGCGTGTGATAACAAAGCGCTTTAACAATCCTAAAATTTCATTCAGTCGCCGGCCCCATAAAATCCCATTTACAATTAAAAATCTAGTTTCATATTCAAATACGAGACTATAACCCTTTCAATATCTTTTTGTATGGTTACGAGTTACTAAAAGCTACCTTGGGCATACAATATACACAAACCGCGTGTTGGTCCAAAACCAAAATAACAAGATATTATTTATTCTTGTCTGGCATTTGAATAATTTTCTAAATATAAAAGATGAATAATCAAAATAAAAAATTACATGGTCCTAAAATAATAAATCAACTAATTGTATAGGTATTGAAGCACATGTTAAATTTACGACTCAAGGAAAATTCCGTTAGAGGTAGGACAAAGTTCGTGAATTACTAATGAAAATATCATTTGAAGGCAGTTTTGCGGTCAGGAAATGGAAAGGGTGACCGGAAAACTTGATTTATAGCAAAATGCGTACGAAAGGGGCTGTTTTATTTCGGAAACTAGTTAAAGCCACCAATATATTCATGTCTATGGTAACAATATTCACTGCACGCGTGCATTCGTGTTAAGAGTGATTTAATTTATGCACTCATTCGTTAATATCGTATTCCCGATGCTGAAAATTGTGTACAGAAATTCTGAAATATATATCCTCATACATACTCGTATAGACATAAGTTCGCAATAAATAAGCTGCAACTGAAGGCTGTTAATAACCTTTTTATTGCTATGATATTATTTTTAAATTGAAACCATTGTATTGATCGCCTAATTACTATCATTATTTTTAAAAATCACGTTTGGACAGACTAACATTGATTTTATTATTACAGTATCTATCTAATGTATACAAATGTGAAAGTTATCATTAGGGTCCCGAGGGATTGACCCAACGGTAGTGGCTGCCCGTATGTTATCATAGTTCCTAATTTAAATTGGGTGATATTATGTATTAGACGTGGTACCTGAAGAGGATGTTATTTGACCATTTTAAATCAGATAGTAATAAAACTTAATTGACAATAGATTGGTTTAGAGATAAATAGTACCAGTTTTAGGTGATTTATGTTCTAAAATGTACAATTCTGAAGCTGTTGTCTCAGATTCCGATCAAGAACCGCTCAGTGGCCACTTGTAGGATACGAATATCTTATGAATAACTTCTAAGGCTAAAAATGCTTAGGCCCAAACCTAAGTTTGAAAGTTACTACCCATTGGACTACAATCATCTACAAGGGTTGGCCGCATTACAATTTTAAAATCATTCAGTTCCGGCTCCACTAATATCCAAAAAACATATATAAGTTTGACATGTAATTACGTAGGCACAACCAACCCTGTCCAGTGAACTACAAAAGGTTGAAAGGAAATAAGAAGGTAAGTAGTTATTTTGGTAAATCAGTGGAATTTAAAAAATATTCTAAAAAACAGACGTAGCTCCTTTACGTTTTGTCACAAATAAAAAGGAAAAAGATAAAACAAATAAAAAGAGTCCGTTAGTCCATCCGCCCGTTTGTTGGCACTGAAAGCGTTGGCGGGCAAAGAGAAAATATACTGCGGAACTAGTGCCTAACTGCTCCTCTTTTCATTTCTTCCCAATCATTTTTTGTACAATATCTACACTCTGAGAGAAATCTTAGTTTTGCATGATGACGATTAATAAAAAAGCCGGGAAAATCTCATTTATGTAAAACTGCTTTTATTAAAAACAGTATCTTTTCGTGCCTGTTGTTGGCATTTTACTACCTTTTATTCGCCAAAATTAACCTCGAACGTAGTATGTTTATGGTGTTGCCTTTATTCGTACTTAATCTCTTTTGTCAAATGTATAATATGTATTGTGCAATAAATTATATTGTTGCGGGGTTCATTAAGTTTCAAAGTTCTACGATAACGCAAAGATAATAAGCAATTTGAAATCATAGCACCTATTAACAAATTCAGACCTTTGCGTGATGTCTGCCTAATGTAACGAATTCCCCTATGAATTCATTTCACTGTAACATACACCTACATTTATTTTACGGTACGCTAATCACAGTGTATTTTGTTCGTCCAATTACAGTCCCGACAGCTGTTAATGCCATTCTTTTTTTGCATTGCAATACATTCTGTTTAAAAATGCAATCCTGCATTAACTTCGCAGACCCATTCCATTATTAGAAAGCCGCGGTTGATTACATTCAGTCCGTTTGAATGTTTAAGAAGGTACCATAACAATGAAACTTTGTTATTTAAAGACCTTTTCACACGTGCTTTTATCACTGCTGAAAATTATTCAAATTAACTACTTCACTCGTAAGTCGCTTTATTAATCTTGCTATGTAATATTACTATTAATTTTTTTACAATAGTAGGTACCTAGGTGGCGCTGGTGGCTACCTCACCCTTCTAACACGCCATGAAGCAACAAGTTCTTCTATTGCTCGTTAGCAGTTTTATTGTTTTGTTGAGTAGATCACAAGCAATCGAAAAAATTAAGCGACGTCGGTTGCGGTCAGTACCGGGATGGGTGACCGCTAGGGGCGAATTAATAGTGCGCTTCCGTGCTTCGGAAGGCACGCTAAGCCGTCGGTCCCGGTTGTTATCGATATGATAGCAGTCATTCAACCTTGTCGGAGGCCCAATGGGCGGTTTGGAAGCATTCGGCATTGGCTGGCCACTAGTCCCTTTCTCCACCAATACGCATCGGAGCAGCGTGTTCGAATATGCTCCAGGCCTCCTCCTGTTGTGAGGCCATGAAAGGGTTGCAGCCAATAAAACAAACTGACCTTTAATACCTAATATTTTTTATTCACTTTTTTATTCACCTATATTTCTGTGCAATATTTCCTACTTGAAAACTGATGAATAGAACTTTCTTATATTTAGTTTCAGTGCTTAGGAGTACCTGCGGCTTCAAGAAATTCTTCAAAGTGGCCAGTGAATCATTAAAAACGCTTAGTTAGCTGCTAGAACTAGCCACCGTGGGCTTTTCAAGTGAGATGGGCTGCACTTTTAAGGGTTCATTAAGTCTCAAGATTTTAGAGTCCCCTGGAAAGTAACCGCATTTTTTGTTCGTGAAAGTAAAGACCTTGCTTTTTCACATATTATTGAGAAATAAAAAAGGTAGTAGGCATAAATAGTATCTACTATTTATTAATATAAAAATTGAGACTATGACTTAAATATTAGGCTACCATACGTTCTGATACTTAGCTTTAAAAATTCGATATGCAGACTTTTTTAATCTCCTTTATAACTTTATATATTTTATTTTTTTAGACTAGCAATAACATTTTAGTTTTATATCTTTTGAATTGTTGGTGTACTTGTACTTCAGTAATTTCTCCAAGGGCTAAACAAAGGTATAACATAAAAAACACCTATTCGATATAACTTAATAGTATATATTTTTAGACTATTGAAAAACTACAATACTTTGATAGTGCAAGTCATTAATGTTAAGGGTTACCTATTGTTCCGTTAGGAGCATAAGAAAAGACTTTGAGTTCTTTAAAAGGTAATATTTTGGAGAAATTATGTACAAATGCAAAAACTTAGATACATTGGGTTAGTAAAAAAATTAATATGTGAAGATCTTGACAGTGTCAGTTTCTTTTTCCTCTTTTTTGAGACCATAGAACATCGTTGAGGTTACAAGCGTCAACACCTATTACAATCAACCATTTTCGAGCAGTCACTCCTTGTGATTTGGGTGCCCAATAATTAAAAGATTTGGCCCCATTAGGAATGAGCTATGAGAATGTGATATGAAATGAAAAGTTTATCATTCGTATCTCCGCCTTAAAAGTTCGTGACACGGGAACGTGGAACGAGTAGCTTCGAACCATTACGCCCATTCCGCCTACTGAGTGCTTATAATGCTAGGTAATGGACACTCACACAATAAATCTACGAAAAGTGGCGTATCAGCCGTAATATGGCTTAATGGATACCTGGATTCGATTATTTCAATATAATGCGGCAAGCAAATTGAAAAAATTTTTTTAATACCAGACTATCGCACAATAACACAGAACAAAGGCTCGGTACCCACATAACAAGTAGAGTTGAATGAGATACGGGTTGATCTGACATATTAAGGGTTCCTTACATTCAAAAAGCATAATTGTGTTGTTACAAGATAGACATGATCTTTACGTGAAAAATAAATTAAAGCGAGACGGTAGTAACTTCATGATTTTTCTTTGCTCTGGTACATACTTATCTACCATTTTTGTATTAACTGATAAAATGCCTTGAACAAGACTGCGAGGAGTTGGAGGTGAGCAGGAGAAGAATTTCGAATAAACATTAGAACTCGTAAGTCCATAGATAAACTGCCGCATACAATAGGAAGCAAACTCTAACTTAAATCTCGAGCATTGTACGTAAGATATTGCATTGGTTGTAGCCGCGTTAACATACGCTCGCTAAGAATATACATTTGGTATTCTGTCGGTTTTCTGCAGAAACGAGCTCTCAGATACAGGATGCTACTATAATATAAGCTAAATTTCAATTCAGGCTGTTTTAGATACGGCTTCAGTGATATATCTTCTCTCTTCAGCCGACATTGATCCACTGCTGGACATAGGCCTCTCCCAAGGCGCGCCACTGAGCCCGATCTTCGGCTCTCCTCATCCAGTTGCTTCCCGCCGCCCGACGCAGATCGTCGCGCCATCGAGCAGGAGGGCGTCCCACACTACGTTTGCCGAGCCGCGGTCTCCACTCTAACAGCCGTTTGCTCCATCGTCCGTCGGATCTACGACAGATGTGGCCAGCCCACTGCCACTTCAGCCTGCTAGCCTTTAGAGCTATGTCGGTGACTTTGGTCCTCAATCGAATTTCTTCATTTCGAATTTTTTCTTTGAGGGACACACCGAGCATAGCTCTTTCCATAGCTCGCTGAGCGACTTTAAGCCTGTGGACTAGCCCCACCGTGAGTGTCCACGTCTCGGCCCCGTAGGTCATCACCGGTAGGACGCACTGATTGAAGATCTTGGTCTTCAAGCTCTGCGGTATAGGGGACGAGAAGATGTGACGAAGTTTTCCAAAAAAATAATAGATATATCTTCAGTGATTAAATATATGTTCTGCAGTCATTGATAGAATATTCCATGGTTAATTACTTTTTAGTTCCTTAATTTTTCAGTTACCTACTAAGTAGTCGCTTATCTCTCTGTTATATAGTACTCACCACTTCAGATAGAACATCTCTCCTGTTTGAGGTTGGATATGACTTGCTGCTGACAACTTAACATCAGGTAGCCTGCATACTTGTTTGCTCAATTACTTTGAAAAATTGATTGAGCACAATCAAATTTAAATATAATTTTTACATTTTTAACAACTTTTTACTCGTCACTTAAAACCCAACCCTGTAGATTTCTGACCGCTGGATCGTAGCGCGCATCGATATTTCGTGCACCCTGGACGATAATAATTTGTTGGTCCATCGCACCACGCTCCGTGCATCGTCGAAGATATATTATTATCTATTTCCTTCATCGTCGCACACTAATCATATTATTTACCGTCACCAATATTAAAGATATTGATTTTTAAATAAAAGTAGGTTGAATTTTTGCATCCATTTATTTTCTCTCTTTAGTTGGACCCTCATGAGTTCATGACTGAAGATTGCGGGCTGAAACGGGTGGTGCACATCTGGGGTTGTCATTTTTCTTCGATCGGTTTTTGTCCAAGGCCTCGTAACAACCTCTTGCAATTTTGTTCTGCCATCTGACCAAATTAATTTGGTAGATCAATCTTGTAGTTGGTCTGCCCCTTCCATTTTTGCCTTCCGTGTTGTCGACACTATTAAGTACCTACCATCATATAGCATAGTGGAGCTATGCTTCTCCATTGGGTCAACTGCAGCCGACACATTTACAGTTAAGTTTTGGCTAAGTTCAAAATAATCTATATTTTTTTTCAATACCCTATACTGCCATAACTTACATTTGTTTTCTTTAAACCTATTAAATTTTTTGTAATCTAGAATTTTCAATGGTTTCAGTTTTTACCTAGTCAGGTGTCTATAACCTACCAGCCTTGTATAAATTGTATAAAAATTAACATTAAAGACTACAATTTGTATACTGGCTCTTTAATATTATAATGAGCTACCACGGCTTCGTATAATTAGGTTTTCCTCGCAACGAAAAGTTTCTTTGGCGATGCCTAACTTATAGTTCGAGGAACTTAATTAAAGTTTAAGTTACACAGTAGGGACTAGTTTTATAAGTAACCAGGTATAGGTTTATACAATACGTGCCCGCAACTTGTATCTCGAAAGTGATAGGTACTGCTAGTAGTACTAATACAAAAACTGCAAGCATTTTCTAAAATCTGATATTTTATCATTAGGTCATATAGGTGGAGCTGCGTTCTGTAGCATTTAGCGCTGGGGCGACTTTGAATTATTGACAATGAAGTATATACTAGGCGTGGGACCTGTGCCCAACAGTGACTGTTACGCCTTAGTGGCCCAAAACAGTGTCTTCTCTCTCATTTTCTCCCTCTTTGTTATTCTTTCTCTTTTTTGGTATAAACGATAAAGCGGCATTTGGGACAATTAAAATGAAACTTTTAATCCCTCATTGAGATTCTAATCCGGAGATCTGGTAAGAGACCGAATTATCAACCGCTGGGCCAAAACCACAAGAGTGGGACAATAGGGGTCGCAGCCAGTCAAGTACACATTATAACTAGTGGCAGTGTGAGTTTTTAAAATATGCGAGACGTTCTTTGAGTAAGAAGTGCTCGTTGCGGCTTAAACGTGCTGTCGTGAGCTAATAGCGCATTAGAGCTGCCGCTTAAAGGTACACTTCCTTAAGACGCGACCGTCCAAACCGAGGTGATTGGTCGTAGTAAGAATAAATTTAATAGCTGGCCTTTTTTCCTACCTTTGGATCTCCCCACAACATAAGGGAGGGATGGGTCACATTCAACCACTGCAAAACGCCTATTTATGCCATTATAAGGATTTCAGTAGTTAAAAAACTGATCTTCGATTGTAATGAATGATTTTCTCAATAACTTCTTTTTACCTATCTTCTTACTAGAGTTTAATGTAGCAATTGCGACCTAGGTTGAGATTGAGCATTGATTATCATGCTTATATCAGATTCCTACGTGATAAAGTTCACTGTTAAAGCTGGAATCTTAGCCCAGCTTTTAATATGAACGCTCCAGGCGCACCTTGCCGTCTGCCTGCAAACAACTTTTATTTGGATAACGAGCTCGCCGGCTTTCTTCTTTGTAATGGAGTTTGCTGTTTCCTTGTAACTAATTTTATATAAAACCGGCAGTCAAAAATGGTTGCGAATAAATAGTAAATAGCCTGTTAAGGTGGAGACCTTAACAGGCTATTTACTATTTATTCGCAACCATTTTTACTTATAAAATTGCTGGAGAGCAATTTTATAAGTTTTAATCTTTTTTAAATAAATGAAAGGAGCAAGTTTAAAAATTGAATATCGCAAGAAAATTAAATGCAGTTTTTTAAATTTCCAGAAAAAATAACTGTTGTTAAAGAACAGTCGTAGGTAACTATTTCTTTTGTGACATTTCGTTTACTGCTAACAACTGATTAATGCAAATCGAAAATCGGCCTCTAAAGAAAATTTTGTACACTCGCCTTAAACATAAAACGGAGGGAGATAGAAGGGCCTATCGACAAAAGGTCCTTGGTTCCCAAAAATCCCTCATCTGCAGAAGTTACGAGAAAGTTCGCACCTCGAAGTGTTCATATAACTTTCACGCACATTACATGCAGCCGTCGCGGTCAATGTAGCAATATATTGTACTGTTATAGATCCCACGTCAGTCTTGGGAACATATTGGCGTGAAAAATGGCCACTTGACAGGATATTGAAGGGCATTTCGATACCAATTGGTTATGTTACTGTATATTGCGTAGGTAGACGAACCATTGTAGTTCTACGATCGCAAAGTTTTAAAGGGAATCTCTGGGGTACGAGTATCTTATCTTTGGGGTACCAATATAATCTCAAAAGACAACGCATCTCGAAATGCTTAGTTAATTAAGCCCTTCCTGTATGAGGTAACATGAATATTCATGAACTGTACTGACTACTTTATACAGGAAGGCATTGAAGCTAGATTAGGGTTTGCCTAAAACTACATTTTTGCTTTTGTTACCACTAATTATTAGAGTAAGAGACAAATATTAAAGATGTCGAATAAAAATGGTATGAAGTCGCGTTTTTAGCTATAAATTATATCTTATCAGCTAATTATTATTTATCAAATATAAATATTTCATGTTTTATACATATTTGGTTGCTTTGCCTCTGAAATCTCTCTCCACAATAGGGATTGCTTTCCCCACTAAATCGATCTAATTCGAATAAGCTCCAGGCTAATAAAATTCTACGTCTATAAAATTGAAACCACTGAAGCAAGGATCTGAAATAATTATATCAACGAGCGATTCATTTTTATCTACTTCTAACTCGTAGATTGCGTTCCAGTACCTAAAGTACAATATTAATTTCGGAGCGACCAAGGTACATAATATCCAATTAACTTAAGCCCTAAGTTATTATTCGAGTAAAGAGCAGTCGTTAGAAATGATATTATATTTTCTCGTATTCATGATTTTCTCAAGTTGTAATTTGTAAGTTGTATTAAAATTCTAAATTATAAATGTAAAGGCTTGCTATGATTAATTTTTCCTACTCTTTCTCGCAAAAGAGTGTAAATGATAATACGCCAATAATTTTATTTTTTAGTAGTCAGGAGACGGCACACATCTTGTTAAGTTTCAAAAAACTTTATATCATTTATACCTACAAACAGTAAAAAAAATATCGTAAGGAAACCTACATGCCTGAGAATTCTAACTATCTATATAATTTATGTATTGCGTGTCATTTGAAGTGCAATGACACGCAATTCACTGCCTATATTACTGAGATCCTTAGGTCTTCTTCTTCTAAGAAGAGACCCGATTCTGCGATGGGTAAATTGTAGTTTAAACTGTCTTAAATCAATTATGAAGTTAACACTGGCGATGTCGCTGTTTACGTATATTGATAGTTATTTATAATCTTCACGAATTCTACAACTAACATTGTTCGGGTTCATCAAACCTCGGCAGTAATAAGGAAGGGCAGTGCGCGTGTAAATTGAAATCCGATTACCGCACGCGGGAACAATAACGCCTAAATACATTTCCATGTCGGCATTGTCTTGCTTCCTTCGAACGGGAAACTAGTTAGCTACAACAGTTAATTTATTTATAACAAAATACCTATTTGATTTGCACAGTGTGATGACCTGCAACTTAAGTTTAGATACTCATAATACTCGCAAGCAATCGAAAAAATCTAGCAATTTATTACATACAAAATAATGACGAATAACTAAATGTGTAATCAAAACTGCAAACCACTTCATATTCAGTGGTCACGACAAACCACGGACAATCATTTCCAACCTAAAAAGAATCTGAGATCACGTGTGGGTGCGTTACTGTGCATTGAAACTCAGATCGTCGCCTCAAATAAAGAATCGAAGTACTTTTAATGTTGCGTAATGAATAAACTCTTAAAACGTAATCGACTTAGGCTTCTCACTATGAAATTGTTTCTACTATGAAGATACAATTAACATAATGTAACAACTCATCAGTTTACTACTAAAACAAATCAATTAATCATGCTCCAATCCGAATTAGCTCGTCGGATGGATTAGTTTAGACGGCATGACTTTGATTTATAAGTCAACTTCCACATAGTAGTTATTATTACATTATTGCTTAATATTATCTGAGGTAGGTAAATTCTATATTCACGTCAGATTGATAATTATTTCTGTGAAAAGATTCTGTAATTCATTAACCCACTGCATGGTTGGTCCTATCAATACCACGTTGGCCAGAGAAGTGCTTTTTAATTATTAAGAGTTTGAAAGAGCAAAATGTTGATCCTTTCTTTCAGTCCTTTGCTATACGCTGCAGAACGTGGGTCTGATCTAACTTAAACAGAGATTCTAGTGGACAATATCTATTACAATTGAGTATGCATTCACACAGCATACAACAGCTTATGTCTCTTCACCTGGAAACAATATCCAATACTGACATTGTGAAACTATAATTGGTGCGAATTGGATAATGTTCAGACAATAGACACGTGGACAATCTCGTTATAAGCGCACTGAGGTAATGATGTTATTGCCTGAAACGTGACACTAATATAGTGTATTGCCGTTCGGAAACCAGTTATGTAGTTTTAGTTATTGCTGCTTATGTAGTAATAGAAGTCGAAGTTAACCCGCTGCCTTCATAATCCGTAGGTGGAATAGGCTCTCCAATCCGCACTAGGCCAGCGCGGTAGACTAAGGTCTACATCCTGCTCATAGGCTACAGACAGGAGGTGCCCAGCGGCGGAACACAAAAATAGATTACACACAAAGTACACAAATAAAAAAAAAACTTTTTCATTTTAGTGATTTTCTTTTCGGTTTTCTTTTTGGCTTTTTGGTATTTCAAATAGTTGGTGTGCTTATTTCGATTTAATTATTTTTGTAAAGAATTTTAGATCATTGAATTTATTTTAGTTTATTCGTTGGTTGAACGTTAACTTAGCAAAATAATGAACACAGAAACTTATTTGAGGAATTAGTTCAATCATACATACCAAAATAAACCCACAAAGGAAATAGAATCCGAAAACATAATAATGTAAATAAGAAATAAAATATTGCTACAAACGACAAGAACAACATAAGTTGAAATATATTATTACTAACCCTTATAACGTAATTTAGTTTAACTATTTATCGTCTTAATATTCTTATTAGATTCATTCATGTTCCAACTTCCAACACAGAAATTTTCAAAGAAATGGTAATGTGACACAAATAAGATAAAGCAATAAAAGGACAAGCCGTTTGTGGTTGTTTACCCAGAAATACGACATTTTTGGTGAGTCTTTTAGTAGTTTTACCATTTACCATTACGCTCCGTAAAATTCTGCGTAAAATATTATACACTAGGAATTCGCCCCGGCATTAAGTGTTTAACAGCGGGATTTCCAAGCATTTGGTCTCCAAAATATTAAAGGTTTAAAATTGATTCATTCATAGAGACTAAAATATAGAACATGCAAGTCGATATAATACTACAAAAAATTTATGGTATCTGAGGTAAGCCACATCATGTGAACCGCTGTTCCATATTAGTAAGATATACCTAAATAGTACCCAAATAGAAGGACCTTTATTTTTGTTGTACCAGCAATACTTTCCTAAATTTATTATGCCATAATTTATATAACATTTAGCATTATGGAAATACTTCCGACTTCGTTTGAATTTCAGTCTCCTTTCCACAAATATAACTACAAACATCTTTCCTCATTATATACTTCTCTGATTACGTCTTACTTCTTTCTTTTATTTATTAAGTCCTCGATAAATTTGCTTGAAATTTTCCATGAGGCAAACATCTTTTAGTGAAGTGAATATCGTTATGTTAATGTTCTTGATGGCTCTATAAATAAGAGACGACAGTAGGTAAGGTAACAGGCTTTGCTGATTGCAAATTGTGCGAAATGATGTCATAAAGACCCATCCACGATTTTCTTGATATGAATCCTTTTTGTTATTGTTATATGTTTTATTTTCATAAAGTATTACAAAATATAGTTCAACAATTGATTTGACTGTATATTATTTCTACGTCAATTTCGTCGAGTTACACTAAACTTACATTAAAAAAAATCAAAATGTGTCTATCTTTTTTATAAACCTAGTATTGAGCTCCACCAAGGAACTTTACATTTCTACTCTTGCAATATAAAATTTGTTCACAAATTTTCCAAGTTGGTTCCTTCCCGCATAAATACGGACAATTGTGCTTACCGTTGAATACAAATTGTGAGCGAATTCCCATCTAAGTTAATTCACGGACGGTGAATTGACCTAAAGCAGATTCGTTTTCGGATCTCCGTGCTCTCGTTATTAAAATATTCAAATATAAGGAATATTCGTCAAGATAAAATATGGTGATTATTTTTCAGACACCCATATTTAAACGTATAAAATTTAAAAGCTGTAAGACTTTTAAATTTGAAGTAACTTTATGTTAATTTTAGGAAATTTTGCAGTACATTTTTTACTGTATTTACCTTTTGCTCAATTTTGTAGCCCCTTGTTTGGTTTATTTCGTGTGCTACTTCACATAATTCTACTTCGGAGCGCAATATTAGGATCTATATTAATGAACAGCTCAAAATTACACGTACATTCCAAAATTATCATTTCGTGAAATAGCTTACTCACCTATTTCATAACTTGCTTATAAACTGCAGAGTTAATGTTTATCGTGAATGCACTGATTAAGGGTATGGTGTTATTGGCGAGCTCCAATCTGTTACATATGTAGGTATACCTACTGTTCGTCAATGGATCATCAATGAATTATAGCGAAATCTAATCATCGTGTTTATATGTCTGAAACCCATTAGTGACTCGCTACAAGGTTTAGTCTCTATTCACAATGAGAAGAATATACTCATAGCACTTAATCCACCACCATGGACGTGATACGTCTATCTAGCAAGCTTTTGAGAAGATATTGAAAACTCTCACGCTCTCTTGCTTGGGCTCCTCAGGATGTTTCCCTTCGGCATTACTGTAGTTGATATTTAATTTCTATACAGCACAAAACCTAGAAAATCTTTACTGGAATTCGAACCCTCTCGAATAATAGACTGGATTTCTAGTTATAACCCATCACTACTTATCGTTGTGTGTAGCAGTAATACTCGTAGTTATTAGCTACATATTTAACCATGCTCTTACAAACGATTTGGATGACCGAACGGACGTGTAATTACTCTCGCATTTTGCGCTCAATTAAAATGTTTAATTAACGCTTTCAATATGTTTGACGTAACAGGTTTAATATAAACAGAATTTTCCTCGGTGACAGATTTTCAGGTTAACGCTAAAATTACAGTTTCTGGGTTAACTGATAAAGAGGTGAGTATCAATACCTAAATGTTTCCTTTATTAAATGTTTTTCAAGACATTCTTTAAATTACCTCGTTATGTATTTGAAGTGTCTTTTAGTAAAATTAAACTGATATAAATAATAAAACTTCCCTGACCACAAAGAACGATATTCTAGTAATTTAATAAAGTATCCACTTTTTATGAAGTTTTTTTAGAGTTCCAATAGGCGTAATTAAAACCTGGTAGGTAATAGACACCACGATGTTCTTATAATATCTTGGTTCTTAATCATAGCATTCTCATAGCAGATGTGCTTCTGGGAACGTGTATAATTATTATCACATACAGAGAATCCCAGCGGCAAACAACCTCTACAAGTTTTCAAATTATTTGATTTGAAGTAAGATAGAGTTTAGTTGAGCAAAGTTTATGTTTATTGAGGTAGAGGTGACACTTAGTTTAGCAACATATATATAATTTTACACTTATTAGAATTAAATAAGAGTAGAGATTGATATACAACACATATGCAGGTTACAATACAATAAAGTAGGTACCTACTAGGTATAAGTTGAACTATTATGTATTCTGTGGTATAAGCAAAAACATTCACCATTATTTTCTTCACCAAAAGAGTAGTGCCTTCGGGACTGCAGAAAATCAACATTGTTATCCGTAACTTATATTCGATTCCGTAATGGAATAGAAGAGAACAAACAGCGGGCTGAATTGGAAATTTTATGTTTCAGATTATTTACGAGTATGTTCGAATATGTTTACGTTGCGATTTAAAATGCGGTTGTTATTGCTTTGTTGCAGGTAATGGAGTGCTCTTGATTCAGTACGGCATTCCTCTTTGTAAACAGTTATAGAAATAATGGATATGTTTATATGTGTGCAATCGTGCAGTTACGAACGAAGGCGAGTTATATACATAACGTAACTGCACGATTGCACACATGCAATCGTGTAGTTACGAACGAAGGCGAGTTATATACAAATAATTCCAGAAAAGTGATAGTTCTATGAAAAGATACGTCAGCAGAAAGGGGTGCGACAATATCAATTTGCACAGGAAAGATGTAGAGGTAAACCTAGAATAAACACAAAATAAACATCTTTTAAAACTGTTTTTCATAATCTATAAATTAGTAGGTGGGTATATTAGAGATAATACTACATATTATATTATACATTATTCTACCTACGTTAGTAATTAATAGTCATAGTTAGGATGAGACTTTATTAATAGAGATTAATTAATACTGTCCCATGTGTGCATAGTGTAACTAGTACTTACCTATATTTACAAGTAAATTTGATACTAAAAAGTATCAATTATTGAATCGGTAATAAATATGCTACACACATGCATAAAATTTGACAAGTAATTCGCAAAATTAATCGGATGTTTTATGGATCCATAAAATTTTTGGATTTGAAACATTCAAGTACCGCAACAATTTTCGTGAATGCTCAACAAACTTTTTAAACAGTGAGTTAACAAATTTAATAATATTATTTAATGAGTCTAGTCAACGCATCATACAATCACAGATAGCAAATAAGAGTACCATCGCGGTTCATACGTCTCTTGAGGTTATCGTATCTTTGTAACTTCCGCCACAGAATACATAATAGTTCAAGTACAGAAGGCCCACTTCGAAAAGTCATTTAAACAAATATAGACTCTAGCTACGATACGATTAAGTTCGATCACGCAGCGCTTATCTCCTACGCTGATAGATACCTACATCTTGCATCTCTTTCTAGCGCGTGAATGTTAATTTTTCTGACTAAGAACGGGGTTGTGTTCTTTTAAAAAATAAATGAATCTAAATCGCTATCTTTGTTAAGACAATTAAACACTGCACAGTATCTTTTTCTCCATGCTTTAAACAACGCAACGAACAAATGAAGTACCTACAATCTACATTATCAAAGGAAAAACGGAACAAACCTTACGCGTAACTACGTCACTCACAGCTCGCGCGTGAGGCCCCACTGACTTACCGTTTCGGAGGGGCCGCTGTAGCGTAGGTATATTTTTCCATTGAATTATATTACTTAGCAATAATAGTTCTTTGAGGCCAGGCCTGCTTCTACAATACTTGGTTGTATCATACAGGGTTGCATTGATTGGTCCCTTTGATCATCGTACGTCATTTACGGCAATACGTGGCTGCGTTCTCATAACCCGTTTTTATATTTTAAAAAATCTTGCTACATAATAATAATTATACTGTTGCCGCTAACAGGCAACTGATAGACTAGGTACGAGTACTTCGAGTATTAGTGAAGACCGTTAGCGTTGACTACCATAAGCATCTAGAAACGTCAGTTAAAGTTGCTTCATGAATATGGAACGCGCCCGACGCCCACTGACGCGCTATTCCGGACTCGCACTATTATCACAAAGCCCGATTTGCAAAGTGAAATCAATGGTACATTCAGAGCTGCGCTGGACTGGTCCTCAGAGATCTTATTAGGCAGAAAATTTAATTTTCTGAACACAACGTTTGATGAACCTTACTCTATAGGACTACCTAGGCATAATCGTGTTTTGGAGATCCTAAAACAGAATGATATTTTTGTAATTTTCACAATTTAACTTACTATAAACAACCAGGACAACAACTACACAACCCAGAATCTTTCATCAAACGGAAAATAAATCTCATTGACCTACAGTTCACACTCATACGAATAAAAGCATCCAAATATACGTATGTCAACGTAACTTCAATTTTTAAAACATAGTGTGAATGTCATGAAAATCATGAAAGTAGTTACACTACTAACGAAGGTAATGTAATCAGCAATAGATTGACAAACCAAGGAAAATAAAATATACAGCATCTTACAAACTAGTTTCAACCACAGAATTAGTTCCATGTCCAACTGTTTAAATCAATCAATACAATTTTATTGTAGAGATAACTTGATTGTATTACAGAGCTTTGCGTGCGCAAAGCTTTTGCTGTAACAGGCTCTTAATGCAAAGCTAACTGGGGGCTACAATAATCTACAATAGTAAGGACTAGAGGCTTTCAACGGGATTCAAAATAACAGGCAGTTAAAACAGGCTTGGCTCTGCGGCGACCATTATCAGGCAATGCCAGCCGCTAAAGAGGTGCTAAGTACTATTAAGAGCTGTTGTAGCGAAACCAGCAATGAGAGCTCATTTTACTGATCAGTGAACGATATTATTATACGATAATAGTTATTTTACTACTTGTAATAAAATATGTATAGAAATAGAAATGAAAATTCAACACTGTAGTACAAACGCATTACATTTTTCTCAATTCTATGTTGCTTATAGCAAATTCTGAGTAAGAAGTAGATAGTTTAGCTTTCAAAGGGATACAAAATAACAAGCAGTTAAAACAGGCTTGGCTCTGCGGCGACCATTATCAGGCAATGCTAAGTACTATTAAGAGCTGTTGTAGCGAAACCATTAACGGTAAACCGTTTTACTGATCTGTGAAAGATAATAATATTACTATACTGTTGTAATGATTTAACTCCGATAAATAACGAGTTTCATTTCAAATTGGGAATGGACGATAATAATTGGGTGGCGTACGAGTAGACAAGCCGAGAAGCTGTCTACTGGCTACTCAGCAGCTCGCACTGTGTAAATGAGCTATTAAAGGCTGCCATGCCACCGTCATATGAATATTGAACATCCCTGACTCGCTTTGAAACTGACAAAACTTAATCTTCTTTCAGCAGATTTACACACCTCTTTAAATTCCACAACCTACATTTATAATAAAGTCAAAGTCAAAAAGTGGCAAAAAGAAGTTATTGAGGTATAAAGCTATGCTCCAAAATATTTATTACTGCAGTTACTGATGTTTAAAATAAACTTGAAATTACAAGAATGCCATATGGTACACTTTGGGAAAAATTCTATCCTTAGACTCTTTGAAAAAGGAACACCGTAAAATATGGGTAGATTCGTTGCTGACAAGCGGATTTTGGGAACTCTTAGTAAAGAAGCGAACTTAATGAAATTCGTATCATCTCTGTGAGATACTAAAATTTGCAGTCCATGTTAACCTTCAATTTTCTATTTAATAATCTTTGTTTTAAGCGTTAGGTGTCTATAAATTTTAAGTAAATATTATGCTATGCTTGTTTGTATAATTATATTTGTATCATAACTTTTTTTAATGGTTAATATATAATAAGTTCATTATTTTAAAAATTGAACGAAAAAATGACGTCAGAAGAGTTATTGAATTGTGACACACGGCACAAAGACCACTTTCTTTGAAGTAGTTGTCGTTACAAAAATTTCCATTGCACAAATTTCAACCTCTCTAATTCCATCAAACTATCACTTTCAAAAATTTCGTATGAATTTCATGTTTAGGAACCGCTCAACCTGCTTATCAGAGTCACAGGGCGTTTAAAATTGCTCTCTTTTTGAGGTTGAAGCGCGTCGTACACAACCTCATTTCGCCTGGCTTAGTGCTCAATTAACATTCAGTTTAGGCTTTCGCTCGTACCTACCAAGTAACTTTCTGGAGCAAAAAAATGTTATGACGTCTTTTTTACGCTTAAAATGAGTACGTACACGGTATATAATATAAAGTACAAACAACGTGTTTTATGCGCTAAAACGCAAACATGAAAGTTTGATATTTCATTGGAGTTAGGCAAATATTTACTTTAGAGCAGCTGTGCTTACACTCCCATATGAGCTTAGAGAGTGTTGACAACGAAAATAATAAACAGAATAGCGAGGCATTTGAACTTCTCTCGAAGGGTAGCAAAACATCCTCAAAACAATTTAATGAGCCAACAAAACAACGTTACGTAAGACTTAATCTGAGTAGCTCTTTTTGATATTTCTTAATTAGCTATGTGGTGTATACGAGTATGGTGTAATTACAAACATGTTGTGATGTGTATTACAAATCTAAAGAGACAAATTTAAAGTTTTTATCATCACAAACATTCAAATTGGAAAAGCAGGAAATCGTACTAGATATTCGCTGCGCTACACTTGGTTTTGGTAACTCGAAAATACATACCTACTCTTTTATTTGATACTAAGATTTTGCTTTGATAAGGTCTTATTTATTTGGATCGGTCTTTTGGTCCACATTGCAATATGACTTTGTGGTTACATTGTGAATTCTGGGAGAAAATAAACCGTGTTTCTTCGTCATCTCAATTAAACTATCCATACGTCTATAGCTTGTAGAGCCAAGGTTACATTAAGCGGAGGTGGATATAGGTATTCATCGATAGCATTATTATAAAATTTAAATAATTTCAAAACAGTTAAATAACTAGACTTCAGCGATTCAATGAAACAGAAAAAATACTTTGTAATCGTCAAAAGGATAATGATAGAAAATATTGTTGGGTTGGCACAAAATTAATCATTTCGTATGCCAGAAAAGAGAAACAGGAAAACAGGAACGCAGAAAGTGAGCACCGCGACGAGACGCTCCGCTTTTGATCAACGGCACGTCAAATGCCTGTCAAAACACGTCAATTTATTTCCTTTTTTCCTCTTGTATTCCATTCGACGTTATTGGATCGGGAAGACATCAGCGCGACGGCTCATACCACCTTCATTATATTTTCAGTTTGTCTTTTTCTTAACTTTCATGCGGCTACCATTATATTTACAGTCTGTTTGTTTTAACTTTTATACGCATTTGATGTACATGTCTTTGCGTATTCATAAGCTTTGAGATAATGCTGGCTTTAATAAAAAATAAAGAGAATGTATTGTAAATGTTACCTGTAACTCTGTAATCTTAACAGTGAATAAAATTAGTGAAGTGATAAAGTTAGTCCATTATCCATCATCATTGAGGCTTACACTTTTGCTACTTCATAGATATTATAAAACATCCATTTTGTTCCTAAGTTATAGTGGTAGAAAATAACCATAAAATTTAACTTTACATTCTGGTAATGTTTATCGTAGTAATTTATGTAAACTAAATAGATAACTACATCCCAAAGAAAATTTTTGTGACAACTACGAAGGTAGTACATTAAGTACGTAAAGAAAGCCTCTTATACACCAAAGAACAACATCAAAACTAGTCTATGCAATTAAAACATTACGTACGTATGTCAACGAAAATATTGCTGCGACATGTAGGTACTTAGAATACCGCAAAATACACGTCTTAGCCTCAGGAGATTTAAGCATTCTTAGCTAAAATAATTCAACGGTTTAGCAATGTTGATCCTCATTACCATAGCGAGATTTACGTAACATGTATGCATGTACCTCGTAGCGGAACATGGCGCATAAATTTCCTCCCAGTCATTTTCTGTTATCTATTATATGTAACAAGTTTCTCAGGACTGCTTTGTACTAATACATTACTTAGTCTTGATAATTGCTTGTTAAACTCATAATAATATTAAACTGAGCGCGTGTTAACTAGTTTTCGTAATTAGAGAATTAATAGGAATAAGGCGTAGATTGCTAGTTGTTTAGTGTAGTTGCTAGTCTACCACGTTCCAAATTATGTTGTTTCAAATTTGGGACATTAATTAATTTCTTTAGTCATTAATACGTGAAAATCTCTTTGCGTTTAAAACTTTATACAACGATAGTATTAGTCAAGTGACTAATACTAAGACACTGAAGTGATGCCCTCGTAATCCGCCCTGATAAGCTCTTGAATTGCATTTTCTATGGGGTAAGTGCGGTATTTAAAACCCGAGAAGAGCCCAGGCGAAGATAACTTCACAAACGAAGCCCCAAAAATTGGAGCGCCAATTCTGCTTACATATCTAGCAGAACCTAGTACTGAATAAAGAGGAAGTGCTATTGCAATGGAGTAAATCAAACATAATACTACTGTATAAAAAAGGAAACCCGCTAGACATCAACAATGAAAGGCCTTTCAGCTTACTACATCCACAATATAACCACAATATATAAACTCGTTTCATGTATCATCTTAAGAAGAATAGCTCCAAATATTGATTAAAACCAGCCACTACTCAGCAATAGACCACATCCACACAATATCCATACAAGATAATTGAGAAATATAAAGAATTCAATAAACCACCCTATCAGCATCGAACACTCATCTATTTGCTTTCACACACACACACACTGCTCTAAAAATAACGATTTAACACAAAAAATACGTAAATATAAGAACACTTTATAAGAACACAAAAAAAACGTAAATATTATTCCAAAAGTGTACGTAGGGTAAAACTGGAAAGACAAGGGGAGGAGTTCACTATTGGCAGAGGGGTGCGGCAGAGTGACCCGTTGTCTCCAAAGCTATTCATAGCCGTACTGTAAGACATTTTCAAAAACATTGAATGGGAACATATAGGGTTATATGGATAACGAAGGATAAATTAACACATTTGAGGTTTGCAGACTGATGATATAGCCCTTTTTAGCGAATCGGCGACAGATTTAGAAACAATGATAAAAATTTAGATTATGAAAGCAATAAAATCAGCTTACACATGAACACATCAAAAACCAAAATAATGTCAAACAGTGAAAAGAGAATAATTAAATTGGGGAAGAACCAATAGAATATGTGAATAAATATATGTGTATTGTGTATCTCGGTAAACTGGTGTCCTTTGATTTAAACAGCAACGAAAACGAAAAAGACAGACGAATAAGTAGGTGTAACACGGAAGAAGTACTGGGCCCAAAAAGAAATCCTCAAAGAAATTTCATTGAAACTGAGAAAAATCCAAAGAACTAGAAATGCAGACATACGCAAGAAAACTAAATGGATAGACGCTCTTTATTTCAGTCTAAAACAAAAATGGATCTGGCCAGGACAGGTGGCAAGATATGAAGACAAAAGATGGAGCTACTTAACGACCAAATGGCAGGGCCCAAAAGGAAAAATAAATGTAGGAAAGCAGAAGAAAAGATGGGCCAATGACATCTTAGCACTGCTGGAAAAAGCTGGATGCTCATGGCCAAACACAGGGAAAACTGGAAAAGCATGGAGGAGGCTTTTACCCATGAGGGGCCACATGACAGAGAAGCTTACAAATAATCTTAAACAATATACAAGTTAATGTTGTAACATAATGTTGAGTAGAAATACGGCTATAATAATAATAACACCCCAGAAATGGGAGAAAGTACCCCCGGAAATGGGAGAAAGTAAAGCCTTTACATATAATAATAAGTGCCGAAAGATAGATGATAAAAGACCATTTTAGCACTCAGAAACCGTATTGGGTTGCACTCGTTTACATACACGGTTGTTTGAAAACAATAGTAATTAAGTTACATAAACTAAATCAACATTGCAATTAGAGCTTTGTTTAAATTTCATTAAGCATTTATTTTATTACCTAATTACCTACTACTTCTACTACTCTTTCACAAAGTATAGTTTAAATATCTACTAAAGGCTTAAATTCAGAGTTCGCTGTAACCATTTGCTACTAGTTTCTGATGAATTTACTAATTCAAATCTCCAGATGCGGCGTATTTGCGTGACTGCAGATCCAAATTAAGATTCATCTTCACGCCGCCGCATTTATGGAATTAGATTGTCATTCCAGAAAATCTCTACAGATGAGTCCAGCATAGAATATACCTTTGATTTCACTTTGCGCGCCGGGCGTTGTGAAAATAGTGAGTTGGAAATAGCGCTTTGGTCGGACGCTTTCAATATTCATGAAGCAACTTTAACTGGCGCAGCCTATTGGGGAACTTGCCGATTATTGTAGACTTTATGCTGGCATATTATATTATACACCATAAGTCAATGTGTCGATGGATAATGGGGAAGGAAGGTCCTCGTTTTTGCAAAAGAAGTGGAGACCAACCTCCGACCAGGTGAAGCGGCGTGGCTTCGATTAGGGAACGCCCATATCTAATGTGTGACTGCGAAGAACTGAAAGAACGAAATTATGTCAAAATTATAAGAATTTATTATCTTAATAATAAGACATTACCTAAGAAGAATCAGTTTTAGATTCATTGTACTAAATGTATACGTATTCATGAAATTAAATTGTTTGCCTAATAAGATCCCTAAGGACCAGTCCAGCGCAGCATCTGCATCAGAATCTGAATGTACCATTGATTTCACTTTGCAAATCGGGCTTTGTGAAAATAGTGCGAGATGGGAATAGCGCGTCAGTGGGCATCGAGCGCGTTCCATATTCATGAAGCAACTTTAACTGGCGCGACCAACTGTCGGACTAGGCTCTTACTGCAGTCGTTACTGTAACGGAATTTGTGTTTGTCCATTAACAGACCACATCGTCGTAATTGCACTAATAATAGACCACTATGATACTATTTGATCTTTATGCTATCTGTGTTATTCTGAATACTATTATTAAGATATTAAATTGCGAATTTGCGATCCTAATTTACTTGTGTTTCTAGAAACAAGCTGTTTTTATATAATAATATATTATCTACTGTTAATAAGAGATTAAATTGTGATCTTAATTTACTGTTTGATCTTCATCCTCTCTATTTTTTTCTTTAGTTCTCTTTACTCTTTATAATTTTCAATTTCAATAATGTGAACGAAATAGTAGAAAAACCGCAAAATCTTACTCGATTTAGTGGCACAATTCCTCATTTAGGGAATTGGCGTGAAGGCCTAAATAATATAATGAGATCACGATCGTTTAACGTTAAATAGGCTTGCACGGTATCTGGTCTGTTCGGCGGCAATTAGCGCCACCACCAATCCACCTCCACATTACCATTTTAGTTGCTATAATAGGATATATTGTATCAGGCGTTACTTTGCGGAAATCCATTGTTATTTAAGTTGTATTTATATTTCTTTGCAACATGTGCGGATTGTTGCAAAGAAATATAAATACAAATTAAATGCTATAATAGGAATAAAACGTCACTGATAGACGATAGAATAAAACGTCACTGATAGATAATTTACACACATTTTGTTTCGAAATTTTTATATATTTTTGTAGCAAGTACCTACTTACATGGACGTTACAAACACCAATTAACTATTTAAAATTTTTAAAGAAAATTTATTGTGTTATCTACATCATATACTCTGCCTGTAACTTCGTCCGATCAAATTTATTCTAATACACCTTTGCTTTTACCAATAGGTACCTAAAAAGTGACAAAAATATTACTGATTTTTTCCAACATCCTACTGCGGCGGCTATAACGCCATATAATTATTAAAAAGTAAAGGAATTAAACCCAAAGGGGTATAAGGATAAGTCATCTTAAAAATATAGGGAAAGGAACCGACCGATTTTTTCAAACAAACTACAAAAAGCCATTGAAATTTATAATATTGTTGGGGTTATCTGTTCATTGGTTACCATGCATTTAAAGCAATAAAATTTCGTGGGTGTGAACAAATAGTTACACGATATCAGCCGTCTGTTTATGGATATTATAGAATGCACAATTGATAATGTGCTTTACATATTTATCTTATTAGCGCTCAAGCGCAAAATTATTAGGTGTTTGATACACAATATGCCCTCATCTGTGTGTTTAGCAATATTACCGCCATCACTTATCTGCAGATGTAATAAAACATTGTCACTGTGTATTCAATTTTAGAATAATGTATGGTACCAAAACATGTTTAATAGATGTTCACTTGCACAGATGGGGGCGAAAATATCACTGAACGAATTCTATTACATTTTACAACTCGTATAAATAGGTTAAAAACTTAAAACTTCTTTTTCAAATTTCAGCTTATCTCTAATATTATGTGTATTCCTAAGCTTAACGTTATTTAAACGACGGTCCTCATCAAACCTTTGATTTTTCTATTTTAGAAGAGTTCATAAAACACGTTACCTCTACGTTCTATGAATATCAGTTATTCGTGACCTAAAAACATTACAGTCTGTGACCTAAAAACCTGTATCCCCGTCAAAGAGCTAAATCTAATTTTGTTTTTTGGGTCATCTTTTTACGTCCCAACAAAAGCTAACTACGAGTAGTATTGTGCATAACGAAAACGTCGCGTTACAACTTGAAGTGTATAATTGCACGGCCATTAAATGAAATGGCACTCTATAAATCAGCTCTCTAACAGCCTTTTCATTGTGCCTTGATATTCATATCATTTTTATTACAGAATATAATAAGCTTTACAAAATAAGGCC
This sequence comes from Erynnis tages, assembly GCA_905147235.1. Classification (NCBI taxonomy): domain Eukaryota; kingdom Metazoa; phylum Arthropoda; class Insecta; order Lepidoptera; family Hesperiidae; genus Erynnis; species Erynnis tages. The sequence continues at coordinate 7,028,087 of LR990082.1, forward strand.
ACATTTTTCATTTTAACATGAAACTGATTTGCAGTGTACACTTATTATTGAGCGAATAAAACTAGGTAAATGGCATTATGCGATTAACATTTAGCAGCTGTGAACATTTAATATTCATCAAGTGACGGCTTAGACTCGTATAGTTTGCGCTCTATCGAGACTATACCCTCGCGCTCAACGAGCGGAACCACTGCTGTAATAGTTTGAAACTAATCTGAGCAAGATAAGTTTTATAAAAATTATAAACAAGAAAACGTTTTTCAAAAAGTAAAAAAACTTTGTGAAATACATAAAAAATGATTGAGTGTGTCGAAAAGGAAACATAATAAAACTATAATAATATGAGCTTTATCAAAATCTGGATATCAGAATTGGAAATAATAAATAAGGTGGCTAGTGGTTGGCACTATGTATAAATGAGCTGTTAATGTTCAATATTCATCTAGCGGAGGGAGTCGTTCAGTCCGCGCACTGTCGAGAGCTCTCGACACTTACTCTGCAACTGAAACTAGGTTTGATTACCTTTGTGCTAATAAATTATTCAGTTTCTAAATTAGCACTGTATTTTGTAGTTGCAAAAAATTGACATAATGGATTGGATTCCATTATGTCAATTTTGAATAAGGATAAACTTTTTTCAAATGCAGTACAATGCAGTGCAATTCAGCTAAAAGTTTTATTGCTTCTACTAATACTTGACGATATCACGGAACATAAAAATCAAGCAACATTTGAAAATGAATACTTATTCTTGATAATAATTTATATAAAAAGGCTAATACTTATAACGCATAAATGAGCTGTTTATGTTTAATATTTATCGAGTAATAACTCAGTGGCGTTGAGTCCGCATCTTGTCGAGGGCTCTCGACGCTCACTCAACAATCGGAACTGTTCACTTTGGCGCTATGTTGCGCTATACTTAATCGCGTTTATATTATTACTTTTAGCTTTTGTTGCTAATTTGAATGCGGTGAATAAAATGTGCGGTGATTATTATGTTGACACAAAAAAACTGATTCTAAATTGGAGGGATTCGAAATAAGACAGATATACAGACGGACAGGCAGCCGATATAAAACTTATAACACCCCTATTTAAGTCGATGATGAAAAAGATAAATGCAACATATAATATCCAGCGTATAAATAAGCTACTAATGTTACATATTCATTGAGTGACGGCTCAGTCTGCGCCCTGTCGAGAGTTCTCGACGCTCACTCAACCATCGCAACTATTCGCCTTGACCCTATTTCGCCTGAACGCACTTCGATCAGTTTTTAACTCAATGTTTCAGTTTGAAGCCAGTTTTTTAAAGTTCGGCATATAATTTATCAGACTACCTTTGTCTTTGTTTATTATTTAAGATTAGTAAAAATTTAGCGTTTGACACTTTCTCAATCGTCATCCCAATTATTTACATTATAACCTACCTTTATGAATATGATAAAGATTACTAGGTACCTACTACACAATGACGCAATCTACTTACTCCCGTCTATAAATTTCAATTTACAACTCTTAAATAATATTAAAAAAAACCAAATATTTCCAAAGTTTCTCAACTTTACACGCAATACACTTTATTGTACACCAGTTTAACAGGTAGAAGAAAATAGTACCTACAATAACCAAATAATTGGTACAACATGCGGGCTCATAAGCAATTTCTTTCTTGCAAACAATTAGGTTCAAAACGTTCCTTGGTTTTCTAAGAACATAATTATTATTATCGTATCTCAATACAAAATCCAATAGGCCCCGATAACAAAGGTAAATATTCAATTTGTTCTGCCTCTGTTAACGTGGAACCCGTAATAGAATTGAAACATTGGAATATCTCGTGTTAGAGGCAGACCAGCGAGTAAAGCCACTAGAATAACAGCTCTTATGCATACTTAGCGCCTCTGTGTGCCTGCTATCCTTAGATAATGGACGCCCGATCTGGCTCTGTTACCTCAGCACCCTTTGTTTTAATGGAAATTTCTTGATTTCGTGACGTAATTTAGTTTGATATTAAAATAAATTTTATTAATTAGTCAATTATACAGAGGAACAACCTATGACTTTTACTTGACTGAAAAGCTTGCTAAAAATTAAAAAATATTTAATTAATTCCATATATATTTAACTGCCCTTTGGAGTCTTTATAAATATTCTTTATTGAAATATAGGTATAATTGAAATATTGTCAGTACATTCGTTTAGATCTTAAAACCTTATTTATAAAATACGTAGGTAGTTGAAGGTTTAGCTTATATACATACCTACATATTAGCTATTATATGACTCAGGTATGCATGTAAATAGAAGCGCTCGGAGAGCCGTATAAATTATGTGTCCGATACCGGTAGACGGATTCATTAGTACAAGCAAATGGAATCGCACTCCTCATACGAGTACATAGGATAACGATTACAATTTCACACCACGCGAAAAAATTGCTATTTGACTTGTGCTTGCGAAAAAGAAAATGAATATTCAGTAATGCAAAAATATTGTTTTCTTGGTTATGTTTCTTTAATATCGATATCCAATCTAAAGTTGGTTTCCAATTTCGCATCGACCCCCTATTTTGTTATTTTTATTGATTTTTCAGCCTACATTTTCTACGTCTATGTTGGCCCAGTAATGAACATACATAAAAGCAAGCGCTTAGTATTAGTACTGCTAATTGCGTACACATGATGAACTTATGTAAGCATTAAATAGCTATTTTCTAAAATATTTTATGTTTTCATATCTTCGAAACCTATCTTTATAAGAAAACTAGCGTCGCCATCGTAGCAATAACTTAACTCGAAAAGCGCCCAAAATAAATCTACAGCCATTCAATACTTCGGACTATACAGTACCTACCGATATAGTGAACAAACAACCAACACGACCCTTCTAACCAAACATGGCGCAGTGTTCGATAAAGTAGAAATTATGGTTAAAGCCGAAATTCTAAAGAACATACATACACAAATATATTATGTTGTGTGAGTTGTATAAATTACAGCGGGTGGCTAAGGGTGTTCAATAAATTTTGCTCGTTTAACGTCGTGTCAGTAAAATAGGTAAATCTGTTTTGTGACGCTCGCTTTATTACGAATAAGACTAGTTCTTCAAAAGTACTACTATATATGTACCTAATTGTTTCAATGGCAAAAAATACAAATTACTTTAGTCCAAAATTCATTGTTTATTTTCTAGTTTATAACAAACTATTCCTATACTAATTAAACTCACACGATTCGCTACGCAAATTCCATACACAAGACTAACGCTATTTTAACTCAATGGGCAGTGCCACCTGTTAATTCATACAATACTTCCGTTTTAATTAAAACAAACTCTTTCCATGTTTCAGTATTCATTTGCGCCAGAGTTTAAGTGGAAAATTAAAGCAAGTTTTGGCTCTGGACTAAGTAGAGGACTCAGCTCTCGGTATAATTAGTGTTTGTTCCAATTATAACACGTTGGAGCTGTTTAACAAAGTAATGGCGTAGGTGCACTGGCAACACCTCAGTTATGGAATTTTCCATACCCATTTTTTTAAGTCAAATCAACTTTGAATAACCTTTACATTTCACCTAACGAACAAGTAACTTAACATCAATTGTGCATGCAAATAAAATTTTTAATTAAAACAAACTCCTTTCATGTTTCAGTGTTCATTTACGCTACAGTTTAAACGGAAAATTAAAGCAAGTGTCGGCACCGGACTAGGCAAACTGGGCTCAGCTCTCGATCTAATTAGTGTTTGTTCCAATTATAACACGTTGGACTTATTTTACTGCTACTTTTATTTGCTACCACTGGAATATATAATTTTTAAATAGTTTCAAAAGATAAATTAAACTTATATTGCCAGTATGCAATGTTTACTCTAAAAGGTGATCTTATTTTGCTGAAATTAGTCTATTATTGAAGTTTTGTGTCCATCTATAACATTAAACCTGACCTGAAACCTGCTTTAAGGTATGTTCAAAAATAGCAACAACTAGAAAATTAAAACAAAATGATATAGCATTACTAAACCTTTAGATTAAGGGAACAGGGAAGAGCCATGTTCAGAAATGGACTACGAAGCGAAGGGCTAATAGGTAGAAAGAAACTGAAAACATTACAAACACGTTAACAGTTAGAAAAATCAAGCTAATATCTCAACGCTTAACCCACACTTTTATTTGTAGGAGAATAATAAAGGTATATTTTACCATAATTTATTTTATTTCTCTTCCTTTTTCAAGCACTTGTGACCATTATAATAAATGTTTTCTGTGGTCACGTAAATAAAATAAAAAGAATAAGTACGTTAACTTAACGTGAATTTTTCATCTTTATTAGACTCGATAAAGAATGTTTGAGGCGAAGTCTTATAAATGTTAAAATGTTTTTCATATAATAGCGTTTGGTCTTAAGAAAAACTTAGAGCCTAAAAGGTTCTTATTCACGTGGCAGGTATTCTATAGCCGACAATAACTAATGTTTTATTTTTTTTACCAGATCTTTCATGTAATTTTTACACAGCCAGTAATTTTTCAACTTTATATCCTAGATAACAACAACCATAATTAGTGCTATCCAACTACGATTAGATACATCGTACAAACAATTCATATAAAGGTTTTGTTGAAATTGATACCTACTCCTACAATCCTGCGATCAAATCTTTAGATAAGTAGATACTTTGGGGAAAAATGTTTTCTAGAAATAAAGTGATAAAATCACTTCTCTCCTATATCCATCTATTTCCTACACAGTAGGTACATAATCATCCGCAAGTGTAATTTTCAAATCGAAATAGAATTTCCAATCAATATCGCGAAAGCCTCCCTTTAAAACGCCATTGTAAATTAATATCTATGTAACCAATACATACGTAACTCATGTTTGTTTTGTTTTGGTCGTATAGGCGAGGATTAAATGGCATTCATTGCGTTGTTGTTATGTTTCTATGAATTCATATTTATGGATTTCTGATTAACGGTCTGATAACATTCCTAACATTACGCAAACACGTTGTTCTCTGCAGAAATGGAATATAAACAAAAGATACGAATAAAGGTTGAACTTTATTAACATTTATTTAGAGTTCTTCATTATTCCGGATTTTTAAAAAGCATTATAGTCATTATCAGCAATAAAAATATATTGCAAATGTATGCAAAAACCTTTCTTTTCGACCCGTAACAAGGCTTCTTTAAATTAACTTTTAATACCTATAAATAATTTTAGTTTTGATGGCTAACTACCTATTATGGAGGAAATTATTGTTTAATACAAGTTATAATTATTGACCTATGTGTAAATTAATAATCCTTCAATAATAACTTCGATTCCCTAAGAATTGCGAACAACAAAGTAAAATTCAGCATTGGACAGACCATCTATGGGAAGAGTCTAAAACAGTAATTTCAGCCATAAAGCTATATTAAGATAGAAGCCATAAGCTCAGTAAGGGCCATCGTATTTTTAAACTGTCACATAGTTCGGTCTCAAAATTTAGGGCGGCAAGCGTCCTACGCAATAAAATAAGCCGTTCACAGTGTGGGTGTGTACCATTTCGCCGGGCCCACTAATTCTGCCACATTATTACCATGATAGGATATATGGATGGTTACCACGGCATAGATAACTTTTTATAACTAGTGGCGTCATTAATAAAGCAAAAATAGATGACTATAAGTAAGGGGATTTGTCTTTGAAACTTGATTGTAACTTAAAGGAAGTATGTATACATTCGTTTATTATGCTACAGCTCAAATCATTGTTATGAAAATAGCTCCAAACAGTTTAAATAAACCTTATATTTTAAACCTTCAATTAAGAAAAAAATTCAATATAACTCGAAAAAATGGCTTGAATTTGTCGTATTGAAAGTAAAGCACTAAAGTTCCGTTTTGCGGTGCAAAAAACACAATTCACGACAGATATTTTAAAATTTACTGTAATAATCGGTGAAGAGGGATTTCATACTAAAAATATTACTCGTGTAATAACATTCAAAATTGCAATCATATGACCGCGCAATCCGTTAACTGGCAGAAAACAAACTGAATCTCTCAAGCAATAGGGAAGTCAAACTTTAAACGCGTTTATCTTTCTATTAGCCCGTTGTCTCAGCGTGTGTTCGGTTAGCAAACATTTGTCGAACGTGATCCAACTCAAAGGGATGGATTTAGAAATGGTAGGTACCTACCAAATTTGCTCCCACATTATGTTGATGCTCTTTATTATTAAGACATACACGTAAAATTCAGGATTGCTATACATGCGTTGAGAGCCTTAAAGCTTTTACGATCTTGTGAGTTTCAGCGCTGGTATAAAAATGTTATGTAACAGCGTATCGTTCTATTCGTATCCTTACTCGGTACGTAATCATTAGGTACAGAGTATTTTTTAATCTTCAGGTTGGAGCGGAGCATTTGCCTCAAATGTTACGTTACAGATCTATGACATCAGTGTAGGAGAAGAACCGAGCGTTATAGTGCGCAACCTATAGTTGAATCATTACATAGGCAAAATGTAATATTTTAATCACTATGTATGATTCAATCAAATCATAGATATTTATTTGAATCATGTTACAAGCCGATACGCGGAATTGTAACGTAACGTCGAACATCGATCTCATCGAATCATAAAATATGTTACATTACAGACTCGCAGCGAGGGACCTATAATAATTACACAATAAATATAAGTTCACCAATCATCACCATCAAAAGGATATTGTGCTAATTGATTAACATAAAATAAGTTACTCAAAAACAAAGACAAAAGAGTCAAGTGGTAATAGTCTCGCCGTGCACCTCGGCATTTATCAAAGGATTGTCTGGAGTCGACGAGCGACGAGTCGGCACGACGCTTGTTGATATCTTTGACGAGTGTCACTAGATGTATGCATTGCATGTCTGGAGTAGAGAACGGTACCACAACTACCCAGAGTCTATAAAGAAATGTAAATGCTCATGTTTTATACCTATAAAAGTATTGCCGTTAAGTAGTCTCGTCTTGTCGGAAGCACCGGGCGCACGTTGCGTTGTGTCCATCGCTCACTATTACCTATTACTCGCCTATTATAGAGTAACCTAATAAGAGAACATCCATATTCCATATGAACTTTCTGTCGTGTACCTATTACGCATACCTGTTACGAGTATACTTATTAGTCACACTACTATTATTATATAATCTCTTTACTGAAGTCGAATGTATCGTAGCTTTAAAATCTTAGTGAAAATTGTTTATAATGATTGTAAGTATAACGACAAGCGTATAAGATATACGTGGCTACCTACCTACCAGTGTTCGTGAAGGCTACATATTATTATTTTAGGTAGGTATATCGTTGTATATTGACGAGATACAGCAGGCTTAATACCCATAGAGGCTGGCCATATCGTTCGGAGAACTGACAAATGAGAGAGAAATACTCAAATGACGATCACATTTGTCTGCCTCTTCTTATAAGAGATTTAAATCGTTATTATTCAATCGTTTATAATAACTGTCTGACGTAATTCATAATAACCGACTGACTTTATAATAGGTACTCTTTAATTCAGATATGAAAAAGGATTTGATTAGAAATTCTGTAACGCGTGCGCTAATCCAGTTATGTAAACCGGCCCTTACTGCCCCACACAGTCAGTCCGGCTTACTGTCGCTTACATGAATATATGACCCAGAAAAATTCAGTCAAGCATTAACTCGCGTTGGACGATCACAGTCTGTAACCCATTAGTGAACTACTGCAGAGTCGGGTCTCCACTCACAATAAGAAGGATGTAGGTCTAAGTCTACCACGCTGGCCTAATGCGGGTTGGCGCACTTCACATGCCTTTGAAAACATTATGGAGAACGCGCAGATATGCAAGTCTCCTCACGATGATTTCCTTCATGAACCCGGATTGCTCGAGCTAGAGGCTGGATTCACAGCCACTCTCATCGCTCTTTTGGACATTCACAAGGAGTCTCTAATTAATCGATATTAAGAATTCAGTCCTGCCTTACCTTCCATTCCAATAAAAATAGGAGTGTACCTCCTCAGAATACTAAGATCGAAATGACCGGCAACTCTCATTAATATTCCTGAAGACGTACATTGGATTACAGTTCGTCCCGAGGCGAAAGACGTGAACTCTTGAAATCATACAGAGATTTTCTTTTGAATTGGATTTTTATGAAATAAAGGAAATGTCTTCTTGCACGCCGTGCCATGAATAGCTAAACTATACTATCTAAACAAATCATACGATTTATCCATTTTATTATCGTTCTTCTTAAGAGTTATTACAAAGGTTTGCGTTTTTTACAATATTCATTTTAATTCCTTTAGGATGCATGACAAATACTTTTTTTGAGTCGCCAGTCCCACCGGAAACTACCTCGCCAGTCTCCAAGGGACATAAAAACGCGAACCCTTAAGCGAATTTCAAGAAGTTTCTAATGATCATGTCAACCAATATTTTAACTTTTAGTTCTTCTTTGTATTATTCCTTTGTAAATAGACACTCTTTCAACAAATCGTATGTATTACCTAAAAAGGTTTATCAAAACAAGCGCGCACAAAGTATTTAAAAGCATCATACGTATATTGTGTTATTCTTTTCAAGGAAACCTCAAATATGTGCCCACTTATATTGAATAAATTTTACCGAAATTTTACTACTGAAACACTAACTACGAGTAAGTCTTAATACTAAAAAAGAGTAGGTCAATAGTAGATACGTCTACCGTATTTTAAAAGCTACGAGTACCATCTAATAGGCTGAAAGTGATGCAAATTTAAAATCACCTTCAATTTTAACAATTTACTAAAATAGATTTTCCTGTACTTAATCACAAAAAATTCCGTAAACGTACAAAAAACCTAAGCAATTTTATTAACGTGATTAGTTTATCATGTTTTCATCAAAAGTTTATTATAAAGTACATAATTATTGCCGGCAAAATCAATTAAGCGATCGCAAAGCCTGAAGCTGAGATAAAAGACGGTATTTCCTTTATGTTCGCGGTTAAAAGAATTCAATTACGTAATACTGAAGATTAAAAAGGCCAACAAGACTATAGGGTGAGGTGAACGTATTTAATTATGGACAATTTTCTCTACCGCTCAAAAGTTTTAAAATTAATCTTTCAATTTTAGTATGATCCAAAGGTTATTTAAATTTATGACTTGTAACGTCCGTTTGGGTAGTTAGTGATCAGGATGTCATTATAAGCATGAAATTAAAATTTACCAAACATTTTATTTTTTGTGAGATTAATGACCTCAGTAATGACCTCATATTTTTATGGTTTCGATTTGAAATTGTTTATAAGCATGGCCAGAAACAGTTTATAAAACAAATTAAGAATAATTTTAAAATAACTAGTAAAACTACAAACTTTTACAAGAAATGTCTTGCACATATTTTATTAATTAATCGGGTTAATGAGATTTAATATTCTATTTTTTCAATGGTGGTAAAGAATACGTAAAATAACCTGAACAACGGAATAACTTAATCTTCTCTGCTATGCTCTATAATGTTCTGTATTTCTGCATCTGATAGATTCTTTTTCTCAAAAGGAAACTGTGGATGAGGATACCATTTGACTGGAGTTCTAAGACGGTAGTTGCTGTTGAACTTCGAAAGCTCTTCTACTTCTTCAGGGGAAAGGGAAAAATCCATAATGTCAATGTTCTGTTTAATGCGATCCTTATTAGTGGAACGAGGTATTGCTACTAACTGTCGATCTAGCTGAAAAAAACAATACCAGCAATTAAATAAGCGCAAGTAGACGGACCACTTGATGGTATGTGGTCACCGTATACACACACGGTCATATAGCGACTGATGATGATGAATACCAAGAAAGACCAGTGCGTTGCTGACTTTGACGGAGAGCTATGTTTTCGCTCTTTTTGGAAACCCCAATTCATAATCCTACGAACATACATTGACTCGAAAACCGTTTTAAAATTGTACGTGCAAAGCTCTGAGGAAAAAAGGCATGTAAAAAACGGTGACGGAAACTGAACGGTGACATCAAAGTACTTGTTATTAATAAACCGGTATTTACTTACCAAATACCTTAGCAATATTTGCGGTACCGTCTTCTTATATTTGGCAGCGATGCGTGTCAACACTGGGTGGTCGGCTCGCGGCGGAGGGGCATTGCTCTTGCGGCCGAGTATGGCTCCGAAGGGACTGTACGCCATCACCACTATACCGTGGTCTCTACACCAATCAATCAACTCCGACTGGGTTATTGTGGGGTTCACCTGAGCAAAACAATAAATTGTTGTTGGTTATTGGAGTAACAATGAAGAGCAGTAAATGTTCTATAGTAATAAATAGTTGCCAGTTTAGTAATGAACAGAAAATCCTAAATACTTCGCAACAAAGCGTTGTAGAGTCTACACAATTCACCAATTTCACGAAACACGTGTCGTCATGCTTTCAGTGATAGTACCCAGAAAGGTGGGATTTTCCTATTTGGAGGGACAGGTTTCAATTTTTTTCCAACTATCACACTCCGCTCCACACCCCACTCTAGCCCTTACCTATTCATATTTGCACGCCTCTTCACTGTTAGATATATTAAAAAAAAATGTGCAACTCACTTTACTAATTTCACTTCTATTTGCCTATCTAACAATAGATTTAGTATGGTAGCGGTACTATACAATAATACCAAATTCTGTAGTAGGATTGTGGAGGTAGGTAATCCATATTAGCCTCTTAAAGGAAATTACACTGAAGGAAGGAGGAATATTATAATCTTACTACTAAAGATAATATATACGAACCTCAATTTGCAATACAGCTGGCTTAATCCTGCTATTATCCCAAAGACGTTGCATTTGCGTGAGATTGAAATTTGACACTCCTATAGACTTCACCAGACCGGAGTCTCTCGCATCTTCCATGCCTTTCCAAGTTTCGAGATAATCTGTATCACTGATGCTACCGTTTTTCTAGTAACAAGAAAGGAAAATAAAAGTTTTAAAAATAATATCATTGTTTTTACGTAGGTATACTCGTATTAATTAAATTTTTGATATGAAAAGGGAAAACCAGAAATCGGCAGTTCCCGCCACTATAAAAGGTCGCTAAAATTAAGAGTTTGATGAGTCCTGGTTTTGGTATCTTCACACTCTTTACTGAAGTGATCCGATTGAAATTTAACTGAATTATGGACATGGGGGCCTACATGTTCTCCATTCAAATAAATAAGCAAAATAAATATATTATTATAACCATTTACTAACTTACTGTTTCACCAATTATCTCTACTGCAAGTTGCTAAGCTGTTGTTAAGCAGATAAGAAAAGTTAATTAACCAAGATACCCAATTATAATCATGATAGTTATTTTACATCGCAACACGAATTCTAACAATCTAATTAGTTTCAATTACTGAACCATAATAATAATTAGTATTAGAGCCTATATTTATGTTGTATACCTACTGGTAGATATAATTTGAAATATAATTATCTTTATAATTATAATTATCTTAACGGCGGTGATAGCCCAGTGGCTTAGAATTCGACCTCGAATCGAGGGGTCCGGGTTCGAATCCCAGTGGCACGCACCTATGACTTTGTAAAAAAGTTATGTGCGCTTTATAAAATTAAATATCACCTGCTGTTACGGTGAAGGAAAACATCGTGAGGAAACCTGCATGCCTGAGAGTTCAACAAAAAAAATGTTCTCAAAGGTATGTGAAGTCCACCAACCCGCAGTAGGCCAGCGTGGTGGACTAAGGCCTACATCCCTCTCATTACGAGAAGGAGACCCGACCCTGTAGTGGGTCATTAATGGGTTACTGGCATGACAAGAAACGTAAATTACAATAGTTTGAAGCAATATTGCAGCCAATTTCAACATTTACGACCTTACATTATCTACACACAATAATTTAGGCCAATAATTACGCTGCAAAACATTTAAAATTGCTGTTCAACTTACATGGTAAGCCATGGGGTAATGGACCAGATATAAGTCGACATAATCCATCTGCAGTTCTTCCAAAGAATTCTTCAACGCTGGTATGACTTGATACCTCTCGTGGGCGTCATTCCAAAGCTAAATAAAGGAAATAATTTACTAAGCATGTTTGTAGGAAAACGAAATAGTATACAGTCAATATTTGGAGAGTAGCAGGTGTCAATAGGATTGCCAAACGATTCTTATTTCTAGGATTCATTATTAAAATAAATAACAAGAAAACATTTCTCTATTCGACGTGTGGCACCCGATTGAACTCCTATCTGTCGTCGTGTGGCGGTATGTTGTTACTTATGAGTGAAGATGATTACTTCAAAGTATCTTCAGCAACCACAACTCCCAAAATGAAACACAAAGTATGAGAAACTTGCTGCTTCGCGGCAGAGTGCGAGCTACAACGTCTCTTCCACACTACCTATAATAAAAGTACTGAAAACGTAAGCTTTTAAAGTGCTTAAAAGTAAATGTCAAAACATTTTTATTTGCGGAGCATAATTATGATTTTAATGTATAATAAATAAAATAAATAAAAATAAAAAAGCCTTCAGCCTTCTTACCAACATTTAACAATTTCAACAGAAACTTAAAGTAAAATTAAAAATATTTTTTTTTGTACAAATTCTGCACTGATTGTTTGACTTGGAAACCCTACTAATAGTATCGGCATATCACCACGCACCGTTCCCAGAACCACTCGCAATCCAGCGGCAACCCCCAGTTAAATTCCGGGAATTTTCCCCATGTGTGCTAAGCGAATGGATGTCGGTATAATGAAATGGTCATTCGACGTTTATTATGTCGGAGTACCGCCGGTTGTGTATTGGAGGGTTGGAAGGCGGTAACGTAAACGTCAATTTTCCTTGTCTATTGAAGGTTTGGCTTTGTTTTTAAGCACTACAGTAATGTGATTTTCTCAGATATTTTCATACTTTCTGATTTTAATTTAGTGGGTGGTAAAATTTTTGAAGGCCAACCTATTATCTAAACAATACAATCTTTGAAATAAGGTTTAAAGTCATTACTTCTTTAAAAGATCTAATCAACTTACAGAGAAATCAAATAATGACCATTTTTACTACTTTTCTTCTGTACGTACGTAGGTATAAATATTTTGTGGTGTGTGTTATAATTGTCTAATCAATTACGCTAAAACCAATTACCTAACATGTGTTTTTATTTGTTCCGTGTATCTGGTTACCATTGCACGTTAATAAATTTTATTTTTAGAAATTTTGGTGTGTAAAATTCTCGTGTCACAATGTTTCCTCCGAAACGGCTTGACCGGTTTTTATGAAATTTTATATGGATATTCAGTAGGTCTGAGAATCGGCTTCTATCTATTTTTTTCATACCCCTAAGTGCTAAGAGTTGTCTACCCCTATCATTTTTATTTTATTTTTTGAACAATTTTGTAATAATGTGGCATTAAATACATACAACCTTAAATTTTCACCAAACCCTATTTTTATTAGTCATTTTAGTTAATAATTTTTCATATCTTATATATATGGCAAAACAACGTTTGCGGGGTCTAGCTAGTATTAAATAAATTGAATAAATGAGCATAATTTTATGTTATTAATGTGACAATACCTTAGTCTACGATATTTTGTTTTAACTAAGCAAATATCACGATATTTTTCCAATCCTTACCTAAAGATAGAGAACACTTTCCCCAGTAGTGATATAAGTAGATCCTGTCGACCGATCTCGTACCTTAGTAGTGATGTACACGTCCTGTCGTGCGTTGTTATCTCGGAGGAAATCTCGTACGCCCAGCCCCACCTCGTCCTCTACGCGGTACAGGGTTGCCGTGTCTATGTGCTTGTAGCCGGCTTCGAGGGCCCATTGTACAGCACGTGCGAGAGAATGGTTCACCGGCAGTATTCGGGTACCCTGTTTTGAAGCATAATACTGTAGTGTACAGTCCGTTTTTTGCTCTTGCCCAATTTTTTAAATCAATCTTGGCACTACTTTTTATTGCAAAATAGTTTTAAATTGCTTTAAAAAAATAATTGTTACTAAATTTTTTTCAGCATTAATTATAATTACATAGGTGTCTGTGTTATTTTTAAGTAGCAAATAAAAATGTATGCTAAGATTATTAACCAAATAGAAAAATTATAAAAATTGACCATATTAATGATAAAAAACATTCATGTATAAAAACTATGTATTTCTCTAATAGGTATTTCTCTAGTAGTCAGCACGAGTCGGGAGCACAATCTTTATTGGTCATTTGGCCCAGCCCTTGTTCTTCAACTGCTGTATCCGTATATTGGCTGAAATTGTACAAATAGGTATCCCTACCACTAATCATCTGTACGCACGACTCGTGACGGTTCCTATACCTACTCAGTGTTTCCACATAATATCTTGATGCCAAAAATAGTTGTTTAACTATCAATATGCACTTCATACCCTAATTTGGACTTAAAATTTTTACGTTTTGTTTGTTTATGTTTTTAAGACGCACTACGTAATAGTTACTAAAAGAATTTCAGAACTTTCTTTAATGAAATTAGGTACCTACAAAAACTTTACGCCCTTACTCGACCTTTAAACTTTCACGTTTGTCTTGTTCAACTTAATGTTATTGTTCAAGAAAGTGTAGAACATACTTGTTTTTTGAGACTAATTACTTTACAGTGTTCTCTTTTACGTTTGTTTGCGCTGAAACAAAAACCCTTGTCTGGCTTCCCCCGATGTTTATTGTAGTATCTTTCTTTGTGTTCGCAGGAGTGGAAACCAGACACCCTGTTTATTAAGGCACGTAGACGCATGTTCGTTAACTTATGTAAAACGTGTAGTGTGTTCCTTACAATTTTTAAATTACACAAAAACGAAAAAAATGCTTGCAGCTTCACGGAGGGGTTCGAGGGATTGGATAATATCCGTTAGTGGGTGATTATCACGGCACTAATTGCACTCTTTTGTTTTTTCGGAACAAACCCGTAATTTAGTTTTTGAAAACAGAAAATTTATTATTCCTACAGCAGATTGTCATTAAGAAGTGAAAGGGGTTCAATTATAACGAGAAAAATTGCATTCCGTCTCTTAATCACTTGCTAGCGGCACGTTTAGTACAGTTTTAATTTTTCTAGTCCGGTTATATAGATTAACAATAAAAGTAAAATATCAAAGAAATATTAAGATTGTTTTTAAGGTTTGTAATATAGAGAAATTTACTTGAGTTATTACAGATTAGTAAACGAGCGAGCAGGCCACCAAATCTGCCCTCAAAAAAGACCAAAGCAACTACTTGTAAGATTTTAATAAATAAACTTTCTTACCAAAAATCACTTTAAGACTGGGTGATTAAACTCATATTCAAAGATATTTTGTTATCTTTATTATTTATTTTCTACTTACATCTGATAGGTGACCCAGACTTGTTCCCAAAGCGATTGCTGGTATTTGATGTCCATCATTCAAGGGATAAGTTAGAAGATCTGCTTTCACCTGCGGAAATAAAAATGTTTTTTATGTGATCTATTTTTAAATGGTCCTATTTTTAAGTGGTAAAAAATTAATTTACTAGACCTAAATGAACCCATTATACAGGGGAGAAAATCACTTTATAATAAAACTCGTCACCGTTGCATAGAAAAGTATTAATTAAAATGCACGCCTCACTAATACGAGTGGAAAAATATTACGTATGCGCATTTGTAATTTTATAAAGTGATTTATACTTACCGAGGTACGAATAGAGAGTGCAACGAACAATAGAATGTGTGGTAAACGAGATACGACCATTTTGCATGATGCTAGCCACCGGACTAATAACAAAAAATAAACATGTAGGTAAATAATATCTCTGTCCATGTTTATCTCAGCATAGCATTACATTTGGCTAGTCTGGTACGGTAATCTGTAATCTATCGAAAGTTATATCTATAACTCTTACAATAATTACGTAATTATTGTAACATTTAATTTGGAACAAAAGATGATCCAATAAACTATTAATTGTAACTATAAATTTAAAATTTATGATTTGGAATGTGATTTGGAAGGTGGAATGTGGCCTTAAAGATTTTGATTTAGATTATATTAAATTGTTATTTAACCACCTACCGTATCAAACATAAACTTGTATTATAAACTTTTATTACAGAGTAATTATTGGCATAAAACATTATTCATAAGCGACACGGTCATAATTAAATTTTAATAATGATAAATTGACTCTTTATTTAACAACTAAATGAGCATAGTTGAATATTCAAATTTAATGTAATTTGCATAGTTTGAGAGCAATTCAGAACTAAAACGTGTATTCTAGTTATTACCATTTTTGATAGATACTTGATTTAATTTACTGATTTCAAAAAGTTATCATTGTTGTACTTAACCCTGAGAATATGGAGACAAAGAAAAAATTCATGTTATTGATGTCCAACCTCAAATAGGACAGAAAGCACAACTCACTCGTAGATCGGATGTTGATTAGTTTAAATGCGTTACTGCTCATGAGAACTAAGATGGCCACCTCAAATAAAGTAGGATGAAATCGGGTAACTGTACGGTACTTTAAACGTCAGCTACGTTTAAAATTCGTTTTTTGTTGATTTTAATTATGTTTTTTGACTAATTGTATTATAGCGTTACCATAGGGATTCAAAGATTGACCCAATCTCGGCCAATCACATATTTCTAAACGAAACAAAAGATATGATGAACATGCTGCTTCACTTTACAACAAAGATTTAAAATCGTAAGATTTTTTGATAAATACAGAAAACATAATCTGTGATCCCTGAGGAACATATCTATCCAAGATACACCATATGCTTCTTCTAAAAGAACGTTCTGATAAGCCAAAAAAATGTTTGCATAAAAAATTTCCCGATATGCAAACATCCTCGTAAAATCAACCTCTATTGTTCTCGGAAGATAAACCGTCCCTTGAGATGTTTCCAACGCTTAAGTCGCACGAACGAACTTGTACGAGGTACCTTTTGATATATCTCCATACGTTTTTTCGTAGATTTAGACTAACAATCTCAATAATTCTCTTAAAACATAAAAGAATGCCTCGTTCCCGTAACAAATTCATTATTTGATTTAATCTCGTTTGCAATGAGGAATGTAAACAAATCTTTTGTTATTCTTTCCAACAAAGGGAATTACTACGGGTACCTATGTGTTTTGTTTGTCGTTTAACTGAAAAGCTGGCGTATTTCTGTCGGGAGTGATTGCTGCGGGCTATTCACAGGAGATATAGCGATATTTGGGGATTTATATAGAATTGTATAGCGGCGGCCCAAAGTTCTACGCATGCGAAACCGGTGAGTAATAAATTATTACCTGTGGACCCTTTCCTGTTAAGCTCGGAGGTATCGGACGGTAATGTATCGGTAGAGGGACGGTGCTCGGTTTACATAACTAAACCAGTTCCGGCCGAAGCGCCCGGAACAATTCGTTCAAATCGAACGCGCAAGTTGAAATGTATTGCTCTCCGGAGGTCAAGCTGAATTGGAAACGCTGAACACTAAATCTTGCCTTGCTTGCATCTTGACTTTTTGTTGTTAATTCTGTTAATGAAGGCGTCACAATATCGGAGATAAATAATGTATCAAATGGTATTTCTAGCTCCGATTTGTAGTTTTAACGGACGGTAATTTATGTAATAATTTTAGCAGCCTATAGTTTTAACAAATCTTAGACTGTGTACCAATTTTACTCAAATCTGGATATTATTACTTACGGCTTGAAAAATTGGCCACAGTTATGGTATCTTTGTTTAATAAAAAGTTTCTTAAATGTTAATAACAAAAAACATTGTTATAAGCAAGCAATTCAATTTTCCTTCAACTGGTTTCTAACGGTTCTTCGCCTTTTATCCTAATCTTTGCAAAACGTAACATCTTCGGAGCAAGCTACTCAAAATACGGGGACGAACTAACGTCTTGGGGACACGAATGAATAATTTGAAAGCTTCCCTTTTGTCACTTTACACAAAACCTCGCCCTTCACCCAGCCATCATAACGAGGCTCTGGATAACGAAATATTTTTTATAAAATTCTCCGTGATAAATACGTCATTCAATTTCAGGGGAATACGAGTGAGGCGCTGCGAGTCAACAATGCGGAACAAGTAAAACGTCCCAATGATAAGAAGGCGAAATGAATCGCTGCCCCGAATTCCAACATGGTTTTTGTAAAATGGGATGTAGAATTTATGCTAATATTTTTACCTATGTACCTACATGTACTGAAAATGGTGTCTTTGAATTAGCGGAGGTAGCGATAATGAGGAAGTAGATTCTGTTAAAAAATACTTTTATACGGGCAGTTGTAAGTACCTCTTTTGAGCGTACGACATTGATTGGCTACAACCCAATACATACAGTCATATTTTTATGTCCCACTCTTGAGAACGGGTCATCATCAACCCTACAACATGCGGAGACTCAAACATGCTGCTCCAATGTTGGCCGACGGAGGAAAGTGTTATTGGTCCGTAGGGTTACTGGTCAGATAACAACTGATTGCTGAAATTCGTTTACTGTGCTGACTTGAATAGTGCTTTAGCTGAGAGGCTATACGCACTTGGCTAAAGCAATGGGGCTACGATCGCTTCGCTACAGTTTAACTAAAAATAAGCTGCTTTTTTACAAAACACGAACAGCCATCAACTGTCATTTGATGACTAATATATCAAATAAAAGGACAGGAGGCTCTAGAAATGTCCATCAAGCATGCATGACGTTGGCGCGCCTCCAACAACCGACAGCTGATGTTGCTCAACAGCTCAATACTAATCGACCACAATCGAAGCGCTAATAATAACAAATATCCACTTTCAAAATTTTAGAAATTACAATCCTTTTATCAGAATTAATTTCACAAAGAACAAAAAACAAAACCTATTACGATGATGACAGCGACAAGCGACAAGCTTTACCTACAAAGTTGAAAAGAAACTTATATAAAATATATATTTTTATATTTTTTAATAAGTTCGTACAAATTCGCTCGGACAAATTAGAAACTTTGATATGATTGAAAAAAATCGGTGGCAATTCAAACCTAAAAATGACATTAGTCTACATTGTTGATTGTTTGATATGTTTATGGTTTATAATGAACTGATTGATCCCAATTCCCAAGCTCTACTGGAACACTTTTCCTGATATATATTTATTAGTTGTGTTTAATCTACTGTGTTAATAAACTAGTAAGGAGTCAATATGTGTAACAACTCTATCTGGATGTTACACAGAAATGCAATATATACGAGTAGGTATCTCAAACGCCCGTGTTGATCAAAACTATTTATACAGAATACACGGTCATTGGTTCGAGATGCTGCAATGTCTATGAGATTGCCGATCCCATTCGAAACACAGAATTTCGCTAGACCCTGTAGAGACGTGCCGACATATACCGTTTCTAGTGGATTAATTCGGTAAGCCCTAAGGATTTATGAGGACAAACATCTACTCGTATGTATTTCCATTTAAAAATGGAATACCTTAACTTACTAATAGTATTGTACATATTGCAAAATCATCGGCATTTTACTAAATACGTATGGAAATTAATAGGAAAATTCTAGCAAGAAATATTTTTCAACATTTTGTCTGTTTATTGCTGAACCGGTTTGACCAGTTTTGATATGATTTTCTCTGGGTCTAGGTACCTTTTTGTGTTATAAGTGTAACCTTGGTTACTTTCATTAGGGTTCGTGCAAAAATAAAATAAACTAAAGTAGCAATATTCAGTACTGCCCTGCTCACGCTTACCTTCCCTTTGTAATGGACTACAAATATTCTGGATTCGACATGGGTGAAGCCTGCACGACTAATAAAGCTTGCGGCGTTAAATTTTTAAGGTTAAAATTTTGATTTTGGGGAAATACATCCGGATCAATGACGTATAGAAAATATGGTAGGTAAGACCTTGATATAGTATTAACTTGGATCCGTCCCTTCGTCCTCAATTTTTTAATATTTTGTCCTGTTTTAAAACTGTAATCTGGCTTTAGCACCTAAACAATTTAAATCCAAACTGAAATTATAGTAATTAGGTATAACATTATCTTCATTACATATTAACATTCATTTTGAAATAAGTCTGATTTTTACATATATGCATGTAATATTTACCTTTAATAAACAATACTATATTATACTTTTAGGCCCGTCCAGTACCAAGAGATATTGAAAACAGTGGCCGAGGCGATCCAATCCACCTTTTTTATTGGCAGCATTTCACTTGTTTCGCATTGTTGAGCCGTTTCGCTGAAACGGGTTGAGTTACCAAATTGCGCTGATATTTCACCTAAAAAGTTCCCTTTTGAGAATTTGGAAATAACAAAATTGCGGTTCACTGAAATCCAGAATACTTATACTTAATTATTTACAGGTAGAAAGTAAGTGTTATTTTATGTGTGATCCGAGCTCCGTAATGGCAAGTAACAATAAAATTACATTATTAGTTTGTAAATTTTATTTTTATATTAATAAAATGTAATTACTTATAAGGCTCATACTTAAGAACAATTAGATACACAAGAACCCAAAACGGCCTCAATGCCATAGTATTTTGGCAAGACACTTCATAGAATAAAAAATAATATAAATAGTTTTTAATAGCTTTAAGCCCTATCTATCTCTATTAAGGAACTATACAAACTATACATTATGAATTATATTATGAATACGCCACTACTATCATCCTGGAATTCCGTAAGTAATACGACGTCTTAATCCTTCTAAAATTAAAAAAAAATAGTCGAATTTTATTTCCCTCCATAAACTAAGAATTAAGTAATGCTTTAAAACATTGTACGTATTTTTATTTGCGTGAAATTAGAAAGTTTCAATGCGGATTAAATTATTATATTTGAGTAAAAGCTTTCTCGCTTCTGAGTAACTTGTTGAGTTGAATTTATTTTGCGTGCTAAAACACTGCTTCACCAACTTTTATTTGTAATAGCATTTGACATTGACTTGGAGGATATAAGTACTTGAGTTCGTTTTCAAGTTTTTCATGTGCCAAATTCTCATGTGCCAATGCGTATTGTAAAAGCAGCGACCAATATTATTTATATTTGTCTCCTATCGTAGCGATCATTAAACCGCTATGAAAAATGGCTTAAAAATCCGTCAAAAATCGCTAATAGACTCAATCTCTTCAACCCATAATACAGGAGTTTACTTTACTTTGAATAACACATAATAGAGAGTTGTGGGTTGAAAAGGATTGCAACCACTAATGATACGAACAGAAACAGTTTCTCAGATAGGTAACTAACTACAACCTCGAATATAACCTAACACTGTTTCAATTTGTGTTAACATTACATTACCGTAATCGATTTTCACGCAGTGTTTATGACGTTTGCTAAACTGGCACCATGCCAGCACAACTGACAGTTTGACGTCGGTCAGCGTTAAATGCTATTCGACGTTCTAATTAAATGTAATGCCGGTGCGCTAATCCTTTAATGGCCGGTATCAATAATCAGAAAACGCCTAGTTTTTCTTGCAGAAGTTGAATTTGATGCTTTAACGAATCTAGAAATAATCTAGGCAAACTTAATAAAAATTAATATTTATGAAGTTTTTATAATAATATGTTACTTATTATGATGTTTTTCTAAAAATGAAACGACGACATAAAAAAGCCTAAAAATAAGCCTGAGCATTCAATGCGGTAATGCTGCCAGCATTCTGGGCACCATGCCACAAGCGGAGCTATTGGATGGCATATTTATTTTGTAAATAATTATATATTGTTTTATTGTTATTATTATTATTTTTAATTATTATGTTACTAATAATGAATAAATAGTCCAATAGACTAAAAAAAAATTAATAATAATTTGCAAGATATAATAACGACGACATAATCATGACATTCTATAAAACGATGATGGATGATGTTATCATCGACCAATGCTTTAAGTTCCCTGTTATAAAAGTTACTTAAATTAAGACATTAACACACCGATGTGTGAAGCAGCTAACGTTTATACAGAAGCATTCGGCCTTAACCAGCATCATTGTCAATTGTGCTGGCGTAGCGCCGATTGCAAAATGTCATGAACATGCGACAACGTGGTACTTAACTACAGCGTTTGCTTCATTATATTTATTCTTATTAATCCTTTTAATTCAGCTGGTTAAAGACGTCACTCGTACTGAATTCATTCATTTGACTAGCCCGTTGGTCTAGTGGTTAGTGACCCTAACTATTACTCCGGAGGTCATGGGTCCGATTCCCAGGTGTTTTTTGCAAATCACTTGAACAATTCTGCTATTCATGCCAACTACTGTAAACAAACATGCTGTAGCGGCGCGATACCTACAGTAATATGAGCGCGCGCCTCACATGAAATGCTGACCACGCATGACGATGCAAGCATCGAATGTAGTAAACAATAGAACACGTCACACGCGTCATACCGAACTGGCCAATCGGAAGACGTATCCTCAAACGCGCTATCAAAGTTCTTCAGAATCTCTGCATATATACAAATGGTCCAAAGTCAACATTCGGACCGCGGTCCCCAGGCAGTGACATCGCCTGGCGGGAGATCTCCCCTTTTCCTCCAAATTGGTGACCCCGACGTGATCAACCGACGTGATCAACCGACGTGATTGACGCCCTGCTGACCACATTTCAAGGGTTCCAGCACCTTCATCCACGAAGTTCCGTCCTGATGTCTCACCAGATGATATCCGTCTCAACCGACGTGACTGTCCACATCATTGGTGTTCCTCGAAGTATTTGACGTCCTTCAGCAAGTACAAGGAGTCATGGAGTCAAGCCAGCAAGCTAGGAGCATACTGCCCAGGTTCCACTAGCAGCCACAAAAAGCGCATTGGTTCCTGCAGCCTTCAACGCTCAAGTTCAGCGATCCGCAGCACGCAGCAGAGGTTTCTGGGTTTCCCTCACCGTGACTGCGCACGTATCGCACCATTCCGGCAGACGTGGCCGATGACGACACTGGCATATGAGAGTTACGACATCATTCCAATTGGAGGGGGAGTGATGTAGCGGCGCGATACCTACAGTAATATGAGCGCGCGCCTCACATGAAATGCTGACCACGCATGACGATGCAAGCATCGAATGTAGTAAACAATAGAACACGTCACACGCGTCATACCGAACTGGCCAATCGGAAGACGTATCCTCAAACGCGCTATCAAAGTTCTTCAGAATCTCTGCATATATACAAATGGTCCAAAGTCAACATTCGGACCGCGGTCCCCAGGCAGTGACATCGCCTGGCGGGAGATCTCCCCTTTTCCTCCAAAATGCAAATAACCGGCTGAACCGGTTGAACCGGCTTACCCTATCCTCAAAATTGCTTTGCTCGTCGCTTTAGCTCTGAAAGGCAGGTATCCGAGTACGTACATTCCGGCGAGAATAGTTACGAATATTATAATCTTGCAGTTCCACGTAGGACGGTTGAAATATCAACAGATGTTGATCTTAATAGATAACGCGAGTTCGCCTATCAGTATGAAGACAAAATGTACCTATTTTTGTTTACTGTTGATAAAAAACAAAAATGTTTTCGTGGTAGGAATTATATATCAACGCGAAGCCGAATCAAAAGCACCATCATGAACAATTTGAATTGTTCGATACATTATTCATTAAAATCGATTCGAACTCGTCATAATAAAGACGATTTTAAAAAAAATCTATTTTAATCGAGTTACTATATTGGAAGTTATAATGCTCCATCTGACGTTCCGTGTGGCTAGATGAAACAGCGACAATATTAAAATTTGTGCATGTTGTATATTGTATCTTCAGAGTGCTCACCTGTACAGTTAGGTTTTGGAATCAAGGGAGGCTGTGAGGCTGCGGTCCACGCTGCTCGTACTTTTTTGTCAAACAACGGAGGTGAAGTTTTGTTAAAGTTAGATGTGAAAAATGCTTTTAACTCCGTTGATAGGGGCGCCTTGCTACAAGAAATTAAAAAAATAACACCTTCAATTTATAAGTACCTTTGGCAATGTTATGGTTTTCCTTCTAAATTAATGTACAAATCAAATGAAATTTTTTCTTCCGTTGGCTGTCAGCAAGGTGACCCTCTTGGGCCGGCAATATTCAGTCTTGCAATACAGCCTATTATTTCGGGTTTAAACTCAAAATTTAATATTTGGTATTTAGACGACGGCACCATAGGAGGTGAAGTGAGTTCTGTTCTCAGCGATTTACACACAATCATTCAAAAATTTTCTTCAATAGGTCTTGATATTAACCCTTCAAAATGTGAACTATATATAAATGAAGCATTAGATGATTTTGAAAAATCAAAAATAGTTCAAAAATTTTCTGATGTCACTCCAGGTATCAAAATTTTAACCAAAGATTCACTTCAACTCCTAGGTGCCCCAGTTTTTTTTGGAATCCATCACACCTGTTATCGATCGCCAAATTCAAAAGTTTAATCAAGTTTCTGATCGTCTTTATAGTATAAATTCCCATATGGCCTTTTTTATTATACGAAATTGCCTTTTTGTTCCAAAATTCACGTATATTTTAAGATGCAGTCCCACTTTCAAATTTTTTACTGTTTTGAATTCAGTTGACTCTCTTATAAAAAATACTCTCTCCAATATTTTAAACTGCCAACTTTCGGATCGTGCCTGGACCCAGGCTTCCCTTCCCATACGCTTCGGAGGTCTGGGAATCCGCAAAATTTCCAGTGTTTCTACACCAGCTTTTCTCGCCTCAGTACACAGGACGCAGCCTCTTGTTGATGACATTTTGAGTAAATCATTTGTCAATAATATTGAGGTTGCGTTCTTGAGTGAGGCCCGAGCTGCTTGGTGTTTGGCCTGCCCAAGTGAACCTTTCCCAAGTTCAAAACACATCCAGAGGCTTTGGGACGAGCCTATCTGTTCAAAAATGTTTGATAACATTTTAGAATCTTCCGCAGATCAATCGGAACGGGCTCGTCTCTTAGCTGTCTCTGAGAGGGAGTCAGGTTTTTGCTTACAGGCATTACCATCTTTTTCTTTAGGTACTTTTTTAGATAATACTTCTTTTTCTATATCTATTTGCTTGCGGTTAGGATTAAAAGTGAATGAGCCACACCGCTGCCCTTGCGGCGAGAACGTAAACGCTCTCGGACATCACGGACTTTCGTGCCGTCGTAGTGCTGGTCGCTTATCGCGACACGCCTGCCTGAACGATGTCATCCGGAGGGCCCTTGTCACCATCAACGTACCGGCTTGTCTAGAGCCGAATGGTATTGTACGTGATGACGGCAAGAGGCCCGATGGTATGACACTCGTACCTTGGAAACAAGGCAGGTCGCTTGTGTGGGACGCCACTTGTGTGGATACCCTGGCTCCGTCCCATATTCCGGCGACCGCTTCACGGGCAGGCGCAGCGGCCGAGGCGGCTGAGAGCGCCAAGAGGCGCAAATATGCAGTTCTAGGCGAGAGCTACATGTTTGTGCCTTTTGGAGTTGAAACTCTGGGTCCGTGGGGTCCAGAAGCTAAAAAATTTTTTAAAGACTTATCTTATCGGTTAAGTCACGTTACTGGGGACCCAAGAGCTGGATCCTTCTTTGGACAAAGGATAAGTATTGCTATCCAAAGGGGGAATGCAGCCAGCATCTTGGGTACCCTGCCGCAGGACAGTGGTTTGGAATCATTATTTTATTTATAAAATTTTATTTTTATTTATTTTTATTCTATTCCCTTATTTTGTTATAATGTTATGTAAATAGTTATGTATAAATAAATTACAGCTTAATTTGTGCATTGCAAAATGTTTCCAAATATTTTGACACGGGAAATACTTAAATTTGCGTCATCTATTTAAATTGTTATCTGTGGTATGAAATATCCAACTGACATGTATACGTGATACAGGTCTGCGATTTGCATGAGCTACAAATATATGTAATTATGTTTAACGGGTGAAATTGTAGTCCATACCTCTAAAATATTTGCTTATTTTGATGATTAAAACATAAATTCTTTAACATAAACGATCAGTTTTTTTAATTATCACTATCATTTAGTTATTTATCTCATCAACGAAGAGGAGTCTATAGACTATTAAAAAACAAGTCAATCTGAAGCAGCGTGATAGAGTCCTAGCATGTAGTAGAGAGAGATAACATGTTCAACAAAAAAACACAAAAAGTAAAAAATGGCTTCCTTACAGGATATAAATGGCTATTTTTGAAGCCATACAACGGGAAGCAGTAATTGTGTTGGTAGCACAGCACAGCACCGTGACATCAGTAATTGCTCGGCGGACAGCGGCACCGCTGATACATAGCGCGGCGGAAATATACTGCGAGGAAAACCTGCACGTGCTGAAATTAAAAGCACTGGTGTTGTTTAGTTCGTAAAATTTAGTGTTCTTTCTTACCTCGTAGATGTATATATATTACTCGACCAGTATTATTCTTTCTTCCTTCCTTCGTTCCTCGTATTGGATATTAAAAGGTTACGACTATGGTATTGTTAAATATTAAAATAAAATGTTGTGTCCACTGAAGTTGTTGGTATTGTCTTATTTTTTGATGCAGTAAAAATAATGCTCAATAACTGTGATGGTAAACGGTTTTTTTTTAATTTGACTGTGACTTGAAAAAATTAGCAAATTAAGCTTCAAAGGAGGAAACAGTAATTATGTTTGTAGAAATTCAGAACCAAGATATCAGTAATTCCTGAGCGGACAGCAGCACCACTGATACAACATATCTACATAGCGCGGCGGAAATATACTTTGTGGAAAACCTGCACGTGCTGGAAATTAATAAAAGTGCACGACTCTAGTCTTCTAGTTACGTTTTCACTCAGGAGAGTACTCAAATATTATTGTTAAATTAATTTTAATGTTTTGCGCCTTATAAAAATGTCGCCTTCTACCCCGCCATGCATCTAGTAGCTTATTCTTTATATATTGGGTTTTGGAAGGAGCGCTGTCACTTTAGATTCTTGTATTTTGATTACGGAGGTATTTTGGGTCAATTTACGCTTTGAGTGACCGCCATAGGAAGTAATGCATCCAGATATAGGAACACGTAGTTTGACGTTTTATCCAGCAAGCATAATTATGCAGTGTTTGTATACAATATCTATATAGGTAATGGGTATAAGAGACAAAAAATAATCGCCTATTTCATTTCATTTAGTCGGACATTTAGAACTTCTATCTTTTCCGTTAGCAGTGTAATGAGTAAGCACTTAATTTGCATTTAGGGAAGGATTTGCGACCATTATTTTAACGATGGCTAAAATGAGGCAAAGAAAATTATCCTATTACTTCTGCCAAGGAAATGATCCCCGAAAGCAGTTCAAGTAATTACGGATATTTTGGGGTGTTTCAGGGCGAAAAGTTATTCTATTAAAGAAAAAATACTAACATTCATACCTAAATACAAAAAACATAATTATAGCTCATACAAGAAAATAATTTACAACTTAAAGCGACTTCATAAATTAAAACTTTAAAAAAAGTAAGAACCGCCAAACTTTATTTGGGGAGGTGTCGTTGACGGGGATTTATTTCAGGTGACCATCTTAGCTTTCATACCACGCGTTGCTTTACATAATAAGTTTTATCATTTTTGAAGTTAGGCGTGGATTTCTGTAGGTTTATAACTTTTAATATCCACGTTCTAACAGAATATACAAAGGGTCCGCTTAATAACCCGATCGCAGAGGAGCGGACGTGTGCAATATCAGCGCAATTTGACAACGAGCTCGTTTCAGGCAACGCGCAACAATGTGGAACAAGTGAAATGTTGCCAATAAAAAAGGTGAAACGGATCGCCTCGGCCGCTGTTTTCAATATCTCAAGGCAGGTAAGACATGTATCGAGTATGGTAGGCATAGTTTGCTTGAGAAAAAAGTGACGTACATGTGTTTATTTTATCTCAAACTCACTTATTTCAAAACAAGCTGGCACAAAATCTAAATTTAAATAATTAATCTTATGTTTTAAGTGGTCATAATCGTGGTTGCCTGAGAGACAAAGATTAAGCAACAACCTATAACCGCTGCGTTTGTGGTGGTATGTGAACTTGATGAAGTGTACGTATGTACATTACTTATATAAAGTAAAAATAAATAAAACTAGACAAAGCGCGCGTCAATTTTTAAGCACGATAATATTTGAGCAAACGTTGTATTCTCTCAAAATGCGTAATATACCTACTCCGATTTTACCGATATTACACAGATAAGCTATGTGAAACTTAAACCTATAACTTGTACTGCTAGAAATATAAAAGATGTACCTGCTTATAGTAAATATAGCTATTACCCTTGGGGCTCGCTCTAGAAAAGGTATTACAGCAATCACGACTTTTCACAATTTGTCGAGCGAGTCTTTTAAACTTAATCTTACAACTCAACGCTGAAGTATTTACTTACAAAGAATTTGCTTGAAGAACGTAATGAATGCCTGAACTGCTCTTTTCCTGTGTAGAGTAGTTACCAGTGCCATGAGTAGGAACACTGTCGTCAAAGTATTCGTATAGTAAACGTCAATCATTAGCATGTCATGGCAGTCTGTCTTGACATCTTCCCATACACATGAGTGATCGATACTATGACTTACTGCGTAAGATCATGTTCGAGCAAATATCACTATCTAAACATAAGTAGACATTGAGCACGGTTCTTAAAAATCTCAGTTTTTAAGTCAGCATAACGCAGTATTCTTGGATATTACAATTAAATAAGTTCAAATATTTTTCATCTAAACTCTGATGTTACTATTGAACTAGAAACTTTCGCTAAGTACCGAGAAAGCAAGTCAAGGATACCTTTAATAGGGCGCTCACTATGCTGACTTTCAATAACGAGGTCTATTGTAGTAGGTTGTTTTGAAAGCTTTATACTCTCAAGGTATCCAAAGAAAGAGCTCTAATATACAAAAGATGAGAAAGGTGACTAAAGATAAATTGTCAGCACGAATGTTCTTGCATTTGAAATAATCGTCATTTTATTCGTTGCCTCTTCTTTTTACACGCTCTATATAACAATAATTTTAGAAGAGTTTTATCTAGCTGGTGCCGGTAATAGAATGGACTGATCAACGCAGTTGCCTTTCCTTATCTAATATATCTATCTAGTATATTGCATTTAATAATTCATATAATGCAACCAGTCTAAACACTGTATAAAGACTGATTGTATTTGTCTTAAGATTAACTTTGATGATCCAATAATGTTATGCCGCCTAAATGCCGCCTAATGTTAAGTGATCACTGCAACCAATAAGCATTGTATATAGGTATCGGCTGGGCAGTGTTCGGGAATCTACGACACGTCTTGACGTCCGATATACCTCAGTGCCTGAAGTCGAAAGTTTTCGAGCAATGTGTGTTGCCAGTGATGACCTACGGTGCCGAGACGTGATCCTTTACTGTGAGCCTAATCCACAAGCTCAGAGTCGCCCAGAGGGCAATGGAGAGAGCTATCCTTGGTATTTCTCTACGAGACCGAATCAGAAATGATGAAATCCGTAGAAGAACGAAGGTGACCGACATAGCTCTCAAAATTTGCAAATTAAAGTGGCAATGGGCTGGCCACATCGTTCGCAGGACTGACAACCGATGGGAAAAAATGAGGAAGGTCCTCGAATGGCGACCACGTTTCGGCAAAAGCAGCACAGGCCGCCCTCCTACCAGGTGGACTAATGACCTGAAGAAGACAGCGGGAAACCGTTGGATTCAGAGGGCCCAGGACCGGGCGGAGTGGCGTCGATTAGGGGAGGCCCATGTCCAGCAGTGGACTGCCAAGGGCTGAAAGGAAGGAAGGAAGGAGGATAGGTATCCAATAACAAATGTCCCAAATTCTGTTTAGGGTAAGGATAGAGGTGGATGCCGCCCAAGTGAAATACAAGAAATGTGTTTAAGGCTATGATACTTTCTTGTGTCACTTACAGTGGCTTTACCAGCAAATGTCGGTGACTTAAAATCCATCAACTTTTCCACCTTCCATCAATGTTACTCAAGTTGTGCTCAATTATTCATTATAATTAGGACATAAATGTCGTCGACTCTATTTAAACAAAACAAAACTCTATTTAAATACTTTAATGCATGCCTCTCTACTCGATTTCTATCTAATATTTAAACATTTTCTCATATTTCTTAGACGCCAATAGAAAGTACTTTCACAAACATAAAAGGCATTCATTTAGATTTTATGGCGCCATAAATAACTCGGGAAATCTTGTAGTTTTAAAACGAAACTTTTCGCTAAAGAGTTAACTTCCGCTCGCAGACGTGGCTTTAATAAATACACTACAATTTAACTTTGCCACTATTTCAAAACTTGACATTCTACCGGTTTTGCGAAACTCAATCATTCAAGTCCTGTCATTATCCCTACTAAGTTTTAAAATTTGAATATTACTGGAGGTCTACGCAACATGCAAGTTTTCCTATTTGCATATATATTGTATGTCTTAGGTACTTTATAGATTTGATGGAGAAAGAACATTGCCAATTTTTTTATTTAATATTGCATTTTAATAAATACTTATAAATAAAAATAATTTCTTTATTTTGACGTAGGTATAGCCGTTACTTTACTGCAATGAAACCTCGTTTAAATGTGATTGTTATGCACTAATGTTTCTTGCAAACTTAAGGATAAATTACATCTATTTAACTCGATACAGTCTTGTTAAGTGGTGGTGTAAGTGGTAACAGAGTTGTTAAGTGATGCGTAGCGTACGCCCTTTCGCATGCTGAAATATTTATTTATTTATTTTCGAAGAACTAGATATTTGGACAATCGCCTATTGAGCCCAGGTAATTGACAGAAAATGCTAAACAACATTAAATTAGCTAATTGTTTTAAAAGAAGGTAAATAATATGTAAATTATTTGATTGATTGACATTGATACTCTTCAAACAATTTGTATGAAAATACTAGTTGTGTCGTTGAAAGGACGCGAACACCTGGCGTCTCTTTGTTTTGCATTGTTTTCTATCAACAAACGCTGAATGGAGGCGAATTAATGTAATCAGCCCCTTAAACACGCGCAAGTTGTGAAGCCTACAAACACGTAATAATTTTAATCTCTTGCCACTTAAGTTAAGAGCACCTAAATAAGACAAACACCATACACGGTTGACATCGGTTTACAAATATTTGTATGTAATCCTCGCGAAAAGCAAACAAAGGGTAGTGAGGGCCCGACCTCCTCCCAGTTAATTGAGGACATTAGTCTTGTGCTGAGGTCACTGTGGCCGCTCGCCCCCTTATCATAATATGATTTGTAACACTGAAATATATTATATAATGTAATACCAACGCAGCCCTGTGGCGCCGTGAATAATAGTGAAATTATTGTGATAAATAATCTCTGATAGGAATAATGTTGGCAATTAGCATTTTTTCTTTACTTAAAAGGCAGAATTTATTTGGTCCTTAAATACCTCGTAAGTTATAGTAGGAGTGTGGTTAAAGGGGCAAGGCATAGAAAAGAACTGTAAACAATGTTTTTGTATGTCAATTATAGTTTGTTACATGATAATTTAAGATATATATTTAAAAAATGGTAGACCAGGTTGGATTCAGAGACCCTCGGATCGGGCGGGGTGGCGTTGATTAGCAGTCCAGCAGTGGACTAAACTGAAAGGAAGAAAGTTTTCTCCTTGCTCCTTTTTCCTTGTAAATGTTTATGTTTATGAAGTCGAAATATAACAATAGTAGCAGTAATTAGTGAAATAAGTCGTAAAATTAGGAGTAGTAGTACTTACAATTTTTAACGATTTTTTTTTGTTACTGTTTCTACTTTACGTCGTCGTGTCAACGCCACCTTGTGTTTCACTTTTGAACTAAACTTTTTACTTAAAAACTACATCTTATAGTTTGTTAACGTTTTCGACAGATGGCGCGGAAATACTAAATTTGTCATTATGTATACAATCCTATAACTGAGCCGTAATGACAGCGACATCTCGGTATTATTTTATAATATTTCAATACTAACTTTTATTTCAAAAATAATATCCAAGTTAGTAAAGGTTTTTTATTTAGAATTAGATTTAAAATTATATGAGATAGAATTTTATTTTAAATGGACCTGTACATTGGGGCAGAAGCTGTTCATTGTCCTGAAATATTATTATATACGAACTACGTTGTGGTCATAGTATTTGTACGTTATGGTCATATTAAATATTATGCTAAGCACTTATGCTGTAGTTATCTTTCTTCTCAACGAATATGAAGTCGCACTTGCCATGACCTAGCAGACGTGAATAAAATAAAATGCAATTTAAATTCAATATCCTTTTATTTATCTTACAAAAGACCATTTTTAACATTTGAATAACAAACCCACCGTCCATCAGGTCAAATACCTTCACCCCCCTTCCTAAAATAGACATCACAGATAAAAATATAGACACACAAAATATTTGCCACTAAATTGTCTTGTCTCTATCAAACGCTGTTTAACTTTCAGGGCATTATTATTTAAGGCAAAGATAAATCGCATAGTGCATAATATGTGTGCTACACGTATGTTTAAACTCAAAGTGTGATAAATACGAGTACGTAAAAGGCAGCGATTGCAGTTGTTGTGCAGGACTAGACTTCCGTACCAATATAATTATATATAGAACAACACTGTAAAAATATCTAATATTCAGAAAAACAATTTTTTTTTCTACTTCATGTAGGCAAACGCCAAAAACCTTTCTAATCAAAGTTTCGAATTCCCAACGCATCAAATTATTTTTTTTAAATAATAATAAGTAATATAAGCAAGCTCAAAGCTATTGTTTACTGTTATATGTTTATTCCTTTTAGTGTACATTTAAGCCCATATTTTGTTAAAAAGTTCTCTAAACAATTTATATACAAAAGATTTTTTTAAAGTGTATTGCAAGTAAATAACTGCATTGATATAACTACTTATGTTGGGTAACATCCATATTCAGTTCAAATATACACGTTTAATTACAATACATATCATAAATATAAATTAATGCGTGTTATCCTAACGGTAATTCTTGACTTAAAGTACTTTTATGTATTATTCACCAGACAGTAGGTACTCTTGTATTAAAATTAATTCTAAACAAAGATGATTAGCAACGTAAATACATCAGTATCAATAGAAGAAAAAGACAATCTAAATAGCATAATGCTTAGTTAATTTTTTATGTAAGTAGTTATATATATTACTGTAACAAAATTTCAACAAAATGAAGTAACTAAAACTTGCAATGCAAGCAACCTGCGAACTAAAAATATTTAGCTAAACAACATTTCATAGTACATAAGGTATAGTTACAATATACATATTAGGTCTGTGCACTTATAATACGTCTCGGCTACTTAGTATTTACATATTAGCACACATCAATTATGTACACTAACATATCTGCATTTATTAACTTTCCTTATTCTTTTATTTCAATTATTTTGATATTATTCTATTATAACATATTATCTAGAACAAATTAGGTACAGCTAAGTCTCAAGACATACAAAGTTTTAATGTTAATACTTGAAAACTTTGGCATATTATTTGTAAATGCAAGTCACGAATACAAATTTATTTCTATGCTTAAAATTATGATATTTCATCTTAACAAATTTAATGTCCCATAGTTATCCAAATAATTAAAACGATGAGCACATTAAATTTAATGCATTGGACAGTCAATGTATGTATTATTATTCTATAGCCTAGGTACATATATTAACTGTTTAAACTCCGTCCTGGTGATCTAAAGTAATACTGATCAAAATATTTTTGAGCAAATTATCATACGTATAAGGACACAACACCAAAATGGCACCATTCATACTTAACTCACAGTTTTATTAAAGAAAGTTAAACAATTAAAGCTTAAACAATTAAATTTAAGCTTGAACAGTTTAAATAATAAAAAATGGTCCATTTTTTATAATACGATATTTTAATGCCTGGAAAATAAAAAAACATCCGATGGATGAAATTTTTATATTTATTTCTGACTGCAAAACATAAATATGTACCTACATTATATTTTTTCTACTTCAATGTTGCCAGAACATGACATGCATTACATCTTCATTTCATTTCAATACTGCTTTTGTAACGGTTCTAAATTTATTATAAAAGATTCTTTGAAAACTAGGCCATGTACCTACGAGTAGACCTGTAAATTTAGCAACTCTAAGAAGCCTGCAATATTATCATTCAGTGTCAAGGGCAGAGTCTAACAAATACCTACTTTATCTGACTGCTAATTGTTTTTACTCTTACTTTCTATATTAATTATATTTTTTAATAAATACAATTTCAAAATTGTAAAAAGTGTTTCCGAAAATCCATCATTATGCTATTTACACTAGTATGGTAACCAAGGAAGGGATAGTGATGCACATCTATATGTTAACTACAGTATTAAATATATTATTATAATTCTAGTACAACATCGATTTAAATACGAAAATACTTGCAATCTGAGATTATGAAGCACCCCTATAATTAAATATTATTATTTTATATATTATCATAACTTTAACGATTTTTTTTACATAATTGCTAAATAATGTTACTATTTAAGTTATGTTTTATTTCTGATCTGATATACATACATTTTTGTCTATTGTTATTTATAGTGTATTTATTACTAGGGGGAGAGAGGGGTATATTTTTTCTATGTAAATAGAAAATATGCGTTTGTAACTTAAGGCTATTGATAAGAATTAGCACAATACGAATGACTAATAACTTCTTTAGTAAAGTAAATAAAATATGTGAAATATTTTACGAATAATCAGAGCATAACTGTAGAAAATTGCCTTAAATAAAATACGTTTGCTGAGCGAGGTAGGTGCAGTTAAACTTATTTTTCATTATAAATGAAATGTAGTTGAACCAGGAAAATGAGAATCCCATACATTAACAAAATGACGTGCCGAACATAAAAATGATCTTTTTGCACATGTTCGTCATGCATTTAAATTAAAACACCCGTCGTGCCGTGGAACATTAAAAGAACGTCCCAAAAATTCTATTTATACACTGTAATTGCCAATGCAAATACTATATTGTATTTTTGGCGTAGCCTAACTTTCCTGGTGAAACTTTAACCTAAGGAAAGCCTGACCAGGGTTTCTGTACCTTCATATTTAACATGCTGTGTTGCTTTTAAAGGCGGCGCGGCGCCACATTCCCACTGGCCACACTAATAAATGTTTTCTATTACATTGTCAATGTTTTTGTAAGCTCATTGGCTGGAAATAATCACATTGTCGTCGTAATCATTGCCAGTAAAAAAAAAACTAGTTCATCGTTTTTCCGCAACATGGAAAGGTCTGCAAAAACTCTGGTCGGACTATACAACTTTGTATTTAAGTGATATCTGTTTAAATTAAACTTTGAACGTACTGCCCTAAGTGATTTTGAAAGGCATCCTTAAGCGAGGCAAGTGTGCGCCAGTTGTTCCTTCTCGGCGGTGACGCGTTGGACTAGCTCGTCGGCCCAACGGTGGGCAGTGCGGTCCACTGTCGATGGGACTGTCAGACACTGCATGCCGCCGTACTCGCAAGCGATCTGCGAAGCGAAAACATTAATAGATATTATGTTAAGTCATTTCACTTATTGCTATTACTTATAGATATCAAGATATGTAACTTTTGATATTATTTATTATATTATTAAAAAATAGTACATTACGATAAGCATTAAGTGGCCTATGGCTGGCACGTCATGAGGTTAGCGCCAGGGCGAAGCAAGAGTTTAACTTTAGAGACGAGTATCGTATACTACTATAATAATTATAAGACGAGTGGCACTGTAACGACGGTGCAAAAAATAAAACTTTACGCACGGAAAAACATGACATAATTGCATGCTACATCCCACCATAAAAATATAATTTAATGATGCCTTGGTCGATAACATTCCTGACTATATCAAAGAGTCTGACTTTTTCAATTAGAAATATTATAGACTACACATTGGGCGGTATCATGATTAAAAATACTTACATTCCAATAATATTTATTCGAAATGTATTTTGCAAGAAATTAGACTGGATAGTCGATTCAAAATTTTTCCGCTCGGCTAATTCGACTTCTCTTCACTAAAACCATGCATCAAAAACGTATAATATACCCGATAGTGATGTAACAGCGCACGGTCAGTGGGTACTCCCACCGAGCTGGCTCCTGGCGCCAGTTCCCATACAAAATGGTTCCCTAGTTCGACAGCGTCACGGGGTCTAAGAGCATATTTGCTTCGGTTCTTCAATGCGTGGGGAGCCGCCCACCTTCTTGTTTTACGAGACGTCACTAGTGGCGCTGGGGCTTCTGCGTCGTCCTGAAAAATAAATGTATTATTTTTTAAATATGTAATCCTAAACTTAATCAGCACATTAGTGAACATAAGTATGTATATCCATATCTAAAAATCCTCCAATTCCTTCTCAGTTTTTGCTATCTGCAAGCCATCACCTTATTTTAAATATATACCTACACTTGCGTTTCATTTCTTACGACTTCTATCCTCATAACCGGAAGAGATAGCAGTTTAGCGATAAGACCGCCTTTTGCATTGTACCATTCCCAATGTTTATTGTATTAGTCTGGTGTGCAAAAAAGAATAAGTGAGCAGCATACGGCAAAGATCTTCGAAAGACGCAGTGATAGCCAGAATCAAAATGTGTCATGCCAAATGAATTAAGAGCCAATTACAACAAATTTAAATAAATCGTACATATTATAGTAGTCGCATACCTCCCACCGCAAATAGAAGAAGGCGTTTCTGAACAAGAAGGCGGAGGGTGCCTTCGAAGGCGGATTGTATGCGGCTCGCAGGGCGGTCAGTAGTGCAGTCAGGGTACGCTCCCGCCGTGGCAGGATGATCTCGTCCACATCTATCACGAGCAGCCAGCCCGCTGACGACATAGACCGGTATAGACAGTCGTTGAACGCCGCGAACTGGCCCTCCGTCCTGGAATATCGAAAAGACTTTTGGTGATAGAAATATAAATTAAGCCATCATAAATATTTACAAAGTTCTAGACGAATGTTTCTCAATATCAACATTTCTGATAACAATAATTGTAACCAGGCGTGATAAACTCCGCAATATAAATGTTGACTACAACATGCTGACAGCAGCTAAGCAACATTTTTATAATATGTAATGTTTTTTAATAAGTTCGGAACTTAGCATTGACCGTGGTTAAGAATACTTCGAATAATTGATAGTTTTGAGGCTTTTTTGTAACAGTTTCGCAATTTTGGACCCATTTAAGTTTAGTTCATCCGATTCTGTGTCAATATTAACACACTGTGTTCGCTGGTTGTTCCTAGTTTGACAAGTATATTTAGCTTGTAACAAGTTTATTGACGTAGATTTTGAGTAACAATGAGTTTATTTTTTTATTCATTCATTACTTAATTCATTAAATAAACAATCTAAACTTTAAAATCAAAGAATTCTGTCTTAATTGACTACGTTTAAATACCCCGTGGAGATAAAATTAAATATCACTCCTGGATAACAAAATCAAAATTAATTCATAACTTTCAGAATTTCAGTTTCTTTATAATTCTTAAATATAGCTACAAGTACGAATAATAAATAGTACACGTACCGAATCTCCACTTTCGACACAATAGGCAGTTTCCAAGGCAATAAGGTAACCAGCCCTTGTTTGCGGTAGTGATCGAGCAGGCACGCAACAGGTGCGCTCAAGGACTCATTGTACATGTAGAAGTGGCTGGCTCCCAGGAGGCGATTCAGTTCGAACCATTCCAGCAGCCAATCGTCCCGAGAGTATGAGAAGTGGAAGGGCTTTACGCACACGTGTAGATTCTCCTGAAAATGAAACGTTTTTTTTCGTACAAAAATAATTTAGAACGATTACTTACGTTATTCGCACGAATATGGAGTTTTTTGGGATATGGCCGAGTTACGGTACGGTACAAGATCGTCTGTTTACGTTACGTTTAAGAAATCTCTGGTATGTGAATGCAACAACCGAGTAACGAATGATTTTGTAGCAAACAAGCATGCGGGCCGTAAAATGGTGACTTCCGGCGCTCGTCAAAAGATAATAATGCCATGGGTATTCCTGAAGCTACGAAGTTTCCTACATCGCTGGTAAATATACAAAACTCCGACATGACGTAATTGGAGCACGGCCGTTCCCCAGGCATGCCTGGCCTTAAATATGAAAGAGTGTCCTGTCCAGCGTTATAATTGTAGGCGTTACTGTTCATGGGAACGAAGATGGTCTTCTCAAATAATGTGTCTCCAGCAACCATTTCTCCGTTTTTGCGCAATACAGTTTTCTGGTGCGAATTAAAATATGTTCTTATCGGGTCGGCTCACAGTGTAAGGCGGGCTTACTACGTAAAACCTTTGTATAAAATAAACATTAATTACATTAATAATAAAATCAAACAAACAATAAACAAAAGTGTTCTCATATCTGCAATAAAAGTACTAGTACGACTAACAATAAAGCGTTAATTTATCACAAAGGACAACATTCCTCTATTGAACTATTCGTACTATTCGTACTATTTACTATTATGTTCACATAACCGCAAATAAAGGGATAACTCAGAATTTCCGTTCAATTATATTATTCCATTACGATGTGGATTAAAACTATTCAGATAGCACAATATAAGCGTAATCAAATCCTTTCACGGTAAAATAATACTCATTCCGTTTTTCATGTCCATTTTTCATCTCTCTTTGAATAGAGCTATGAAAGACGTGGCAAAAAGTATTTTTTTGAAGATTAGGGCTATCAAGATACTAATCTTGGCGCACAGTCTTATGGGTGAGTGTCTTTGGAAGCAAGTATACAGTTTAACATGTCGCAGCGACGTCGTCCAAGCGATATTGTCTTATCGCTCTTTAAGAGCACACTCACACATAACATCGCGCGCCAAGATAGGTTAAAGCGTAATTTTTGTACACATAAATTATGCTTTCATTTTTTTATCTGCTGTTGAATAACAGTTGTTTTATCACCCATAGAACCATTATTTGCACAACTAACGGGACCGTCGGTTACAATAATAGGTAGTGTACTTAGAGAGTAATCGGTAAACATTGTTAGCGGTTTGCCAACATCAAGCAGCGACCATCAATGTGCATTAAACCAACGTAGTGGGGGAAATGTAAGGTAGCGATTAGGAAATAAACGTGAAGATATGCGCCGTAGCGGTGATAGCCTAGTCGCTAGGCTTCGGCTTCTTAATTGAGAGGTTTGGGCTGGAATCGTGGCACGCACCAATGACTTTTCGAAATTATGTGCGGTTT
This sequence comes from Erynnis tages, assembly GCA_905147235.1. NCBI lineage: Eukaryota > Metazoa > Arthropoda > Insecta > Lepidoptera > Hesperiidae > Erynnis > Erynnis tages. Next base: position 7,067,348 of record LR990082.1, read on the forward strand.
ATAAAAAATAAATGGCACCTGCTGTTACGGTGAAAGAAAATATCGAAAATATTTTCTTGACGTAGAGCTCTCCATAATGTTCACAGTTTCACAAAGGCATTTGAAGTCCACCCCGCCCGCAATAGGCAAGCCGGGTACGAGCACGAGTTGAATTCGTACTAAATCGTGTTCAAACTGACCAACTACTGACGCGACCTAAGGCCTATCCTTCTTATTGTCAGAGGAGACCTGAGTCTGCACTAGATCAGAAAGTATGTGAGGCTACTGTAAATATAGTAAAATGTGAATGCATTTAATTAGTGCCAACAAACACCGAGGTTATTTGTTGTGTTTGTATGTTTTGTAATCCAAAGTTACTTTGTTTAATTAGTGCCCAGAAGCAGCAGTGGACGACGTGTCGCCAGCGTCACTACTAGTTTCTATGTATTTCTATGAAATTCCCTCCTTAGTTAGCGACACAAAGCTAGCTACGCGTCGTCGAGCGGCGGACGCAAGTGTCGCCCGACCGCGGATTAGTGTCACTACTTACTGTTGCCGTCTACAGTCGGGTTCAAAATCATGACTGCAACGAAAGGACGTAACGACGTGTCGTGGCGGCATGAAGCGACGACACGTCGCCCGCAACCAACTTGCACCTTAAAGCTCGGTCGGCACCTTAAAGCTCGGTCGGTACATAATATTTATACTAGTACCAACTGGTACAGTATTTACTGTTATTTGTATATACATTTGTACATAATTGAACTCAAAGCTGTTAAGCCTTTTTTCTCCGAAAGGATAAAAAAAACATAGGTTCGTCATACGAACCAACCACTAAAATACCACTACAGAAAAGGCGATCGAATCGAAACGAATTACGGACGCCCACCCAGTCTCATTACACGTCATGGCCGCCTACTAGGTATAGTTTAAGTATCCGGATAATTAAATATCCATTAAGGTATCGAACGTTACACTGTTTAAAGGTTTTACCTTGATTTAAAACTTTAGGAAAAGGTAAATTTATTTACGGCGAGAAAAACAAAGCTTTGTCCACTAAAGGTAGAAAAAGTATTTATTCTCAGAGAAAAAATGCTTTGTCCACTAAAGGTAGAAAAAGTATTTATTCTCAGAGAAAAAAAATCATTTTTTCAGGGACACAAAAACTGAACATGAACAAACACAGGAAAAACGGACTAACATAAAATAAGTGAGCTCTACAACAATATATACATATTCGCGTAAATACGATAATTTCAGATCGGGTAGGAAGGGAAAGAGTGTTGTAGAGATACATGTTGCAGTTACATGTTTTCTACTGGCATAAGAAGTCCGCCAACTCGCAGTTAGCACGCAAGGCCAAAATCCTCGTCATTATAGGAGGATTCACACCAGTTCACTAATTCAGTATGCCTATGGTCAGTATGGGATTAGGGAAAATCGTTAGTTTGTGAGCATGAATGGATGTTTGTTACTCTTTCACGCAAGAACGGTAGATTTTGATGGAATTTGGAATGCATGTTGTTTGACACGTCATATTGTGAGTTACTTTTTATCCCTCTCAGGACCAAGATATAAAATCCACACGGACGAAACTGCGGGCAAAGTCTAGTAGACCCTATAAGATAAGTTCGATTCCCAGCAGAGCAGAGATTTGAATGATGAATTTGAATTTCTGTTTCTGGTCTGGGTGTGTGTGTTGTTGTCTTGTGTGTGTCCATGGCACCCACGACACAGGGAATCCTAGTGTGTGAAGCGTTATTTATTTATTTAATTTTAATACCTCAATACCGCTCTTCGGTTCAGTGTCTAGCACAGTGAGAAGGTTCGTCGGCGGTCGTCCCGGGGAGGTACTAGCCACGATGGAAACTGATGCTCCGACGGTTTCTTGCGGCTTCACGCCCGAGTCACGTAGGAGACACAGCACGTACGTTGCACTGTACTTCAGGTTCCAGTTTTCGCGGATTGGCTGAAATATACAAGAATTATTTTCAATGTCAAATTTACAATATGTTTAAAGTTTTGTTGGCAGTTTAGCATCATCATAGCCATCCATATCCATAGCCCAGGGATCCTTACGGCTAAAAATAAAGCATGTTACACATATAGTAGTTATCAATTTATTTTACAAAATCTGATTAAAGCCCGCAATTCGCGGTGAGTTGGTTAGTCTGGTTGCTGTTTGTAGACACAGGACTTCGGAAATAGCAATAGGAAAGGATTCAGATCACCCTATACCACGCTACAAATTATCTGTACGTCAATAAATGGACGTGCGCATTTATTAGATGATACTTTCAGGTGGAATGCCTAAGCCATTACGAAGCAATTCAAAAACAACCACTTTAAGTAGACGAAAATTCAATTAAAAAACACATATCTCTCAAAATACTTGCACCACTGATGAAGCCACGTATGTCACTTATGAGAGAACTAGAACGCAACGAAATTGAATCACCTACAGACTGACGACCGGAGCGTAATGCAGTGACTCTGGATCTGTTCATTAGTGCTCTACTGCCATAGAAACGTCCATCGAAACGACATCAATACGGCGACGTGAATAAAGCCATGTCTTATTACGAAAGTGGTGCATCCACATGCCATGACACCATCATACAGTGAGGCAAACAAATAACAAACGGCGGAATAACAAAATTAAACATGAACAAAATGACGTAAAATAATTAAATACATACATATTAAGATAAGGTAACGTCACTTGTTATAAAATAATCAAAAGTAAGTTTTCTGTAGATTAAAAAAATTAAAAAGTAAGATTAAAATTATTGATTAAATATTTCAGTCTTTGAATTGCACTCGCATGGAATCTGTGAAATACTATACATCGTCGACTGTAGCTACAGTTCAATCTCATAAGTGACAGCTAGCAAAATTTCTCTAACTTTCTCTAACTAGACACGCGATTCGGTACTAAACCTCCTTTACAGTTCACTATAGTTTAGACGAGAACTAAAACTAATGATGATTGAAGCAGTTTGACTAAATAAGGACAGGTCTCTTATTTTTACTTGAATTTCAGCAACAGAATGTTGTGTGTGTTTGTCTCAGTGATTTATTCTATCATCGCTACAAAAAATAGATGTTTTTTTTTCGATGAATACAATTACAGATAGTAGTTACCCCAAAGAAACATAACTATTAATATTAACTATATTGTATAAGTTGCATTTCTAATGAATACGATTTTGTCCAAAATTGTTAATATACTTCAGATTTCGCAAATTCCTATCTACGAGGAATTTTGTTTAAATTGATAGGTATTTGTCTAGAACAGAAAGTATCTTATGAAGCTTAAAGTCATTCTAACTCTGATCGGTGTCTCTTCTCTTTCAAAGCTTCTCGAACCAAGTGGCATAAAACAATGACTGCAGAACTGTTAATTAGCGCATTTCTGCCGTTGCGTTGGATCTCATTGCACATTCACTACCATCTAGCCACTAATAAGCTGCATTCAAACTACTTGTGGATTGCCTTCGAATATTCAATTATGCTTGTCGCTATGTATCATACCTTGATAATGAATATACCTGCTATCTACTGTGATACTAGTAATGCTTATAGTCTAAGTACTCCTAACTCATCAAAATGTCATATAACGAACTCAACGTTGTGTGTGTAACATTTTGTAAAATAACCAAATAAAGAAAATTGCATCTTTGAATTTAGGTACTGGATTGTGTCCTGAATTTTATGGCATTTACATAATTATGAATGGTACTCAATATCTAGTTGTTGTGAGTTCACATGCCAAAAGATTGTGAAATCAAACAACCAGCAAATGACGTTTGTGTTCGTCTTAAGCCTCGGTATATCCTTCTTTATCGAGAAGACACCCACTCCTGCAGTAAGCCACTAATGTGTTGCGACCGTCTCACCTTCACTCTTGCTTTCAGGGTCACCGTCCGGTTGTCCGGCAGCCACATCCGGCACATGACGGCGTCCGCGCCTCGCGTCTTCGTCGCCGCGATCACCCGCACCGCCGCCACCGTCCGCCGCTCCACATACGCTGAGTACACGTAGAATCTGAATCTGGAACAAAATGTAAAGTTAGCAAAACCCATATAATATAAATTTGTAAAACAGTTGCAGCTGTCTGCCGCTGCTGCCGCCAATTACGTAGCCCACTGTAAGCAGCAAGTGTTAAAGCAGCAAACGTCATGTTATTATCTGACAATGAAATTTGCGCATCTAAGGATAAGAGCTTTAATTCAAAGTAATTTCACCTAGATGTGATCTCGGCAGTCAAAGTATATTTATCTCTTTGAAAACATTCTTTATATAAACATTTCTTAATGAAGCATCACCATTAATAACGAGGACGTTCCAGAAAATACAACTATAAAATACAATGTTGAGTAATTAGAAATATTTCGAAACTACAAGGCGAACTTCGGTCGTATTCGGAATGCATAACTCTATGCCCCAATTAAATTTCAGTTCAATAGTTCCATTTCTAAGTTTAAACTAGCTTCAATCTCTACATTGCTGTTAATGTACAGACGTACTACTAAGTTTCTCATACATCTTAGTAAGATGATCTTACTGATAAAACATACTACGTTACGCAATATAAACCATAAACATCTCCCTAATTTTTAATTATCTTTGAAAACCTAACTCATAGGCCACCAACACGCAGTAGGCCAGTGTGGTGGACTTAGGCCCACAGCCCTCTCATTGAGAGAGGAGGAGAGGAGACCGAGGACATCCTGTAGTGGGTCACTGACACACTCATAGCCGTACACTAGGATTCCCTGCATCGTGTATGCTATGGACCCATGCGCTAAAATCACACACCCAGATCAGAAACAGAAAAAATCATTTGTCAAATATTTGCTCCAATAATAATCGAACCCAGGACCTTCCTGCGTGTTGACCACCATAATACAGATCGTCTATAAATGAGTCCAGAGTTTCGGTATCTAATACTGCGCGAGCCCATGGCCCATACGTACCCAGTCATCCTCGTGGCCTCGGCTCAAACTTTAATGTTTATTTTAAATAACAACTTATATAACAATTTCATTACAACATATAGTTTGTCCTTATAAACGTGAGACGTACGACACCTTTTCGTATCTATAATTTTTGAAGACGTGTCACTTTGCTCTGCTGAACCAACAATCAACTTATATAAATACCAAACAGCTGGAAAAATATTGGATATTGTACAGTGGTTAAACCACTGCACACATCAGTCAGTTTGTGGTAGTTTATCGTCATAGCAACCAGACCTCTGTACACAGGTAAATCGAGCGAGATTAATGTACAGCATTCATCAAAATCCCGCACAGGTGTGGTGTACCGTATACAAGTATAAGGCTAGCATAAAATTTTATAAATTGCTACCGATTGAGGTATTTCGTCCAGTATCGCATTGATAATTATTAATATCTAGTCTAAAGTCCAATAGCACCGATTTGTAAGAATTAAATAGGTACTATCACATAACGAATCCTCGAAAATTCCATTTCGAGGCCCAACATTTCAAAATTATGTTTTTATTATACGCTACCTATTCCAAAAGTTAGGCGCTGAAACATTTTAAATTTTAGACTCAAAATTTGCTTTCTAAAGCTGGAAAACATTGGAAACTCCAAAGAGGAATTTAGTAGTGAACTGAATTACTGAACTATGCAAATATTCCCAGCGCCGGCTGCCAGAGTGAATTGGCGTATAAATGAAATTACCGAAATGTGTTAAATTAAACAAATATATCGCGGATAATCGTATGCGCGCTCAAATGGGACGTGCAATAAATGTGACAATCCGATCAATTTGATTAACCCGCATTACCTTGCTGATTGGAAATCAATATGAATAATTAATTGTTTTCACGGAATTTACAGAAGATTTCAGTACAGACCCGATTACGATACTAAAGAAGTATATTATAGACTGGTAAATAGTTGTTTTAGTAAGCGTCCTGATATTGAACAGGTTTTTATGTGACAAAACGGGCATGTTTACACAGGATAAAATCATAACAATTCCAACGTTTTATGTGTGTATGATTGTCAGTAACCCATTCATGACCAACTACAGGGTCGGGTCTCCTCTCGCAATGAGAGGGATGTAAGCCATAGTCCACCACGCTGGCCTACTGCGGGTTGGTGGACTTCACATGCCTTTGAGAACATTTTTTTTGGGAACTCAGGCATGCAGGTTTCCTCACGATGTTTTCCTTCACCATAACAGCAGGTGATATTTAATTTTATAAAGCGCACATAACTTTTTACGAAATCATTGGTGCGTGCCACTGGCATTCGAACCCGGACCCCTCGATTCGAGGTCGAATTCTAAGCCACTGGGCTATCACTGCTGATATGATTAGGATGAATATAAATACTGAATTATATTATACTTAAACGGCCTACATCCTGCTCATTGAGAGAGGAGACCCGACCCTGCGGTTCTCTAATGTGCTTAAGATATACAAATGTTGCTCGGCTGAGAAAGTGAATTGGTTTATAACCACACTGTGTCAAATTAAATAAAAATATCGCGGATAATCGTATGCGCGCAATGTAACGAGTGATAAATGTTATAATCCGATCAGTTTGATTGAGCTACATTAACTTGCTGATTGTAATTTAATATGAATAATTTATCCATCCCATCGTTTTGAAGCATAAAAGGGAGTAAAATGAATACTTATCCCGAGGTTAATTGCTATAATCTGAAAAATTTCATAACATTTCATAACCAAAATCTTAGGCATTGGCCATTGGCATCACTGTAGGTAATATTTGATCGCACTGTTTCAATTATAGTGATTATAATAAGATATAATACAAATTAACATAACATATGGCATGTAGGACTCTATAATTGTATCTGTCATCAACTCTTGATGGTACCTACTCAAACAAGGGCAACTTTATCTCTGTCGATCACCTGGAAACCTCTTGTCGATACCCGGTATGTGTATTTAGGGCAGGTACCTGTCATCAATCGTTCGCAACCGTTTAGATTAGGCAATTTCACGCTCCACGTACAAGGGCGGGCGGATATGAAGGTGTTTGTGATGCGCCGAACACGGCGATACGCTGGAGGAAATGGAAAAGCTTGCTGATGGAAAGGAAAAATTACACTCACAAATGAACATCGGGAATCGAACTGTTCGTATCATAATAGCACATGAAAACGAATAGTCACTCATGGTTGGATTCCTTTTTGCAATATACTAGTATACACGAGGAAACTTTAAAGCACACTTCCAAGATAGATATAGCAGAATTTTGGTGTTAGGTATCAGAAAGAAAAAAATGATTAAGTAGCTAATGATTAGATTTAGCTAACTATTACGTTATGACAAGGGGGCTCATGTGGGACAAAAGGAAGGTAAGTAAATAAATAAAATATAATGTTTTAAGTTATTAAAAATGCTAACTAATATTTTTATAAATATATAGATATTATTCAGACAACCTTAAATTAGATTACGGTTTAATCTAACAATATAAAACTCAGTGACAAACTTTTACATAATGCATTTAACGCTCCTATTTCTAAAGCTGATGTAGCTAAACATAAAGAAAAGAAGAATGTAGCATTAAAGTAACGGTGGAAAAAAAAACATAGTGTGGAAACCTGCATAGTTGCATACCTACATAGGTACTTCTTATTGTGAGAGGTGATTCCACCCTGCAGAGGGCCATTAATGGGTTAAAGATAACTATTAATCAATGTAGTTAAAGCTATTCAAACTAATAGGCATGTAAACTATTTTACGTGCTTTAAATTAGATAATTTTCCGCTCCACGCACTTTCGAAGTTGGATGTAAAGGTGACGAATGGTTTTGTAGCTCGAAATTTCTGCCGCAAATGGGAATACTTCGTTTAAGAGGGCGCGTCAGTAGGTAGTTATAAAAGTACAATCTGTTATAACCATAAAAACGAAGTAAAGAAACTAGAATGCTTAGCCAAATACTATTATTTGTATCTATATACATAATTATGAGTAAGTATTGGTTATCGCAATAAAAAAGACAATATTCATGCCTAAGGGTTTTCCGATACGGGAAATGAAAAAGCACTCCATTTCCAAGAAAGCAAAAGGAAATTGATTGTAAAAAACTTACAACGAACAAGAATGTTGCATCGTATCGAAGTAGTGAGCAAAGAGTCGCCGAGACTTCAGATACTTAACACAAAGGGACGTCTTAACTGCAATGAGAAAGTGCAAGGCAACCTGAGGTTGACGTCTTGTGTTTTGTATTTTGTTTTAGAAACGATGAATGAAACGGTTTCAACCTTAAACTCAGTCATAAACTATTAATAAGACACGACTTCCACGGTACTCATTGATCTAATGAAAAACGAAACGGTAGGTACTTGTGAAAATTTAATTATCTATCATTTTTATGAGCCACATTTATTTCACACGTGTTATCATTTTTTACGTGTGTAAAATTTTTCATGTTTGTTTGTTTTCCCCGAATGTTAACAAGAGTGACGAGGGTTTTTCACACGCAATTATGTAGGTACAATTTTTACACGTGTTAACAGTTTTTCACATGTTATGTGCCACTTATGATGGCAGTAGGTATATGACAAAATCTTCCATAGCGCTTACTAAGTACGCTACGGAAGATCTTTTCTTATCCTTCAAGAAAATTTTAAATTCTGATTTTTGCATCGATCGGTGATTTCTTTTGTTTTGTTTATATACATTATACATACGTATCAAACGGAACGCGGATCGGTCCTTTTTCAAACCAATTAACCAAAACTATAGCGTGCCTCTAATGTTAGATCACTTCAGCGGCGAGTGCGCGCCATTGAGGGTCATCTATTATGCAGCGACCATTAACAAACAACAAAGTGCTGCTAAATTATCCGACGACATATTAGATTAGCAGAAAATTGCTACTGAGTCATTCCAAAAAACCTCTACAATTCCAAGCAAAACAGCTTTAAACAGCAGATATTGAAATTGATGGTGGTACGCAAGAAAATAGATAGCTGCAATTACATATATTATATTTGTGAAAAAATATATTATGCTATTCGCACAGAGGAGCGTGAATTAATTGGAAAATATGTATATAATTATAGCCAATAATGTGGACTTAAGCCTGAAGGATTAAGAAGGATATGTTTTTAAATTTAAGATGGTTCTGGTCAAAGGTGTTGCACAATCTTCTGAATTCAACAATAGCTCGGTGGCATTTATATAATATTGTGATTGATCATTGGAGAATCGGATTGAATTGAATCTTTGAAATTTTCAATTAAAATATTCCGCTACAGTGATTGTTACTTATATTTTAAGCTTTAAAAGTGTATTAAAATGTTTTACTTTCACTTAACAAAATATTTAAAAGATATCTAAGCTACTATAAATGCCTCAGTGGTTATCCAATAAGCTACAAGCTCATATTATGCATGTATGTCGATCGATGGCGTTCATTAATATTAAAAGTGTATCGAGCGCTGAAACAGGAATATTGAATTATTTACGGTAACATAAAGTCTCAACCAATTTGGCACGATTCCAGTTGCAAAGGTTTTTTTACATTCTTTAATATGAAACCAGAGTTCGCCAAGTAGTCTAAATTCGACAATAATTTATTGAAATTTGAATTTTAAATTTCAAATTTATTGTGTTTGAGTACCTACTCGACATGTGTAGATATTGTGTTGCTTCAGTAACTAATCATAAATTGTCTGTCAACTACAAGTAGGTGTCTATTAATAAAATTAATAAATATAAGTACTTGGTGTAAAGGTAGTACATCCCACGACCTTTTTTGCTAATATCAAATAACTAATGTAATGAACTTTAATATTAATAATATATTGCTATGATCAAGTTTATCAGTTCATATTGAAATATAATATTATTATAATAAATGTAACAAGCTCCACTTCATGATTAGATAGCACAGACCGAGCTTAGGGAATAATGCTCCAACAAAAGCTTTCATACTAATGATTTATATCTCTGACCATTGTATTAAGAAACCTTGAGACTTGAGATTACCAGATTACCTTCGAAATATACTAAAATAATTATTAAGCAGTAACAATGATCTATGGGTAATGATTAACTGGACTGGACAATTTCAATCACTGCACAATATTTGAATTCTTCTATAGTTAATTGGTTTGAATCACAAATAAAATAAAGGTCTCGTGCAACTATTCCCTTAGGATCACATGAGATTGCTAGTTAAATTTGCATGATCTCAAATAAAACATTACATACCCTTTTAGACGCATAGTCTACGTATGGATTTTCTGATCGTGTGCACTGTGAACACACACAAGACAAAAGCTATTGTATACGTACCTACTTTTGTCTTTTTTATCGGGGGTTAAACTTAATAACTTAATTTGTACGTCGCGTCGCTGAAAAATTAACACAGTTGACTTTCGGTATAACTATAACATGTTCGTCAAAATTTTTACATATTCATAGTGTTTCAAATTTTCCAGAAGAGCACACATTTTTTTAGAAGCGAGTCAACATTGCCATGACGCAGAGCGCTCAAAGAGAAAATATTGACACACTGACTGCAAACCTATGAATTTGGAATATTTCGTTTCTTCGATTCCAGGTCAGCAGTACCTAATATTTACGGAACAACGGGTGACGTAGAATCTACTTCTATTCGAATAGTTCCAGCTATGTCCGAAGATGTGTAAAGGCTCTACCAACTACTTACAATAAATAAAATACGTTCATATTAATTTAGTACTTTATGAAATTAAACCCGAAACAGAACTGAAGTCAGACACCTTACAATGTTGCCTGATATGTCATAGTGAAATGCGTACGAGCTACTCGTAAAACAATGTTTCTACTTTAACCAATAGATAGCCAGAATTCCTTTTGTCTAAAGCACAAAAATCCTTTTTTTTACCCGAATGATGTGGGTAGCGGTAACGCACATTACATTCTCGTACTACACTATTTTTTAGTTTTTTTACCAAATTTATGCATTTAATTTGTAAATTCCAGACCATTATTGCTACCGCGTGCGTGTCCAAAGCGACGCCATTACTGATATGTATCTCACAGGTATTGCGGACTCGGTAAATTAGACAACAGGGAACTACTGCAAGTGACGGATACTAGTCCAAGTTGCGCACATGGACGTATTTATACGTCCATGGTTGCACACTACGAAGGATTGCTTTATTTCTCCATGCACAATACGTAGTACGTAATAATGAGCATGCAAAGGGAATTTCCACTGCAATAGGTAGTAGGGACTAATTTATTGAGCTACAAATTATTTGCACTGACACATTTAAATTAAAGCTTCATTTTACAACTGATTCACTAATTAAAACAATTTAAGAGAAGTATCTTAGATAAAACCAAAAGCTGCGTTGAACTATATCTGCGGGCCGGTTTATTAGACAGCAATTTGCAAGTGAAGGTTGTTAACGAGTCTCGCAGTACGCAGCCACACTGAACGCGCGAGCCTCATTATCCGCACACGTCAATTGCGAGACAGATTGCACTATTATCTCACTGCTTGTACAACGACATCATTGCTTGTTTGTGTCAAGAACATTCCGCACTTCCTTTGTATTGAGAAGCAGTGATTTTCCTCGGTAAAAGCTCAAACCGTTCAGAATTGGAACCAAATCCTCACGATAAGTGCAAAGTCAGATTTACCTAAAACAAAAAGCTACGTCGAGCAATATCTGCGAACCTGTTTTATTAGACAACAATGTGCAAGTGAAGGTCGTTAACGAGTCCCGCAGTACGCAGCCACACTGAAAAGGCGAGCCTCATTATCCGCACACATATAATTCATGACAGATTGCCCTATTCTCACAGTACTTGTTCAGCGACATCACCGCTCGTTTGTAGTACCAGCTTTCTACATTCCCTTTGTATTGTACACACATGATTCTCATATCGTATCATCAGGTTTTTTAATATGGAAATGTATGTGGCCATTGAAACCTTGTGGTAAAAATGATGGCTTTTCATCAAACCAAACAGACTTGTCTGCCTTTTTGTTTGAAACACATTTCATTTATAGCTCGTCGCTATTTTTGTCCCATTAAAACGGAATTCTTAAGTGTTTTCTTTGGAACCCCGTTTTGGTATAAATCATAAAACCCTAGCATAGAGCGTTAAAACGTCACAATTTTGTTAAGAGTACTTGTAGATTTATAATCATCTAGCTGAAATATAAATGCCAGGGGTATACTCCGCTCAACTAAAACACAATGAGGAAAAACAAAAAATAGGTGTTGACGAGACAAAGCACGTCATCATAATCGCAAAGTGCGACACAAAAGCATTCAAATCTTCTACCGAGAGAATTACAGTGCTATTTGTCGCCATTGAAATAACACTGGATTCTTCGTTCGAAATCCCAAGTTTATCCTACAAAGGTTATTAAAACATCCTTTTTAATTGTAGCCATACTGACAAATAAATAACAAATGGAGGAGAAAGACAAAAGGAAATAATAAAATTATTTCCAGATAATTAAAATTTTCGGGCGTCCGCGTCGTCGAGATCATGATGAGATAATTGATTAAAAAAATTACAAAAATACTAAATAAATAAAGCTTCTCAAAAGCACTAATGCCTATAAAATTCTTCATAATATTAAAAAGCTATGGCAAATTGTATGTAAGTAATAAATTCTCAGGATTATCGGATGAATTACATAAGAGATTTTCTATGGATTCCTAGACATGTAACTAGTGAGTTCTATTGAAAGCAATAATAATACGAAAACTAATTCGAACAGTCGTACAATGTTCTTAAATCAGTCAAAGTATTGTGCCCTAAGTACCTTGGAATGAATTAGGTTGTTATTTAACGACTTTATTGTTACTGAAAATAATATTTTTTCATAAAACCCTCCAATAAATCGGCACAGTGGTTATTGCATACAATGTTTTTTTACGTTTTAATAAAATATAAGACAAACTTAACCCCATGCGGGCTACAATGTAGACAAAAAGGTTGAATAAACGCGAGTTGGGCAAACATGTTCGAGTTTTGTAACTACAAAGTTAAATAAAAGTATATTTGTGTTACAATGTTTGAGGACTTAAACTATATTTTTTCCTTGCGACAAAAGGAAAATTTGAAAAGACTATTTTTAGACAAAAGGTGAAAATCAACTTAAGAATAAAAAGACAAAAAGGGATCAACAAAATGTAATCACTTGAATTCATCTGACCACAAAAGCATAGTAAAAGGAAAGAAAACGAACCGAATTTATTCAAATCATAATACCTACTTATTTTTCGTAGTTTATCTTTTGGATTTTCATGAAGGAGAGTAACAAAGGCAGAATTATTTGGTTTAACACGGCTGTTTTTGTTTCCCCCCACTAAATAGAAAAGTGTGAAGCACATTCCACCACGTTTCTCCAATGCTGATTAGTGGTTTATAAAATGCTAAAATTTCAGGCACAGTAGTTACTCAATACAGAAATTAGAGCACTTTCTATACCTTTGGAATATTCTTACGTCGTTGTGTGCTTTGTTTCATGATTTGTGGTTGTGATTTTATGCCTAATCCCTCCCGCCTAATCTACTTGTTGCTTCTTGGTACTTCTTATTGCTTTCATCGTCCAATAGCGGTAATTACGTACTACTTTTGCCAAGACGACATCACAAGGAATTATCTATCTTATTCTTAGAAATACGTAGGTCCGATAGGTAGGTCCCATTTTAATCGCCAAAGTATGTTCATTGCTAGATACTAAATTTCAGTACCCCACACTTTGTAAAATGGCTCCAAATGCGGCCGTGGTGGGTACGCTCTGCCGGGTTTTACACTAAATTGGAGTTTATTGAAGAACGAAACAGCGACATATTAGCGTGGAAGAACCGTAAAATTCGTTAAATTTTGCATATAACATTGAATTGGGTTTTCGAAATTTAAATTTTGCGAGTTAAAAATTTGGAAGACTTTTTTCGTTTTAAAACATTTTTACTTTTTCTTTAATTTAGATTCTTCAGTAGTAATTGAATACAGCCATTAAATACTTTGTATACATTTAAGTCATTTATCAATTTGGTTACAGTACCTTGAAAATAAAAATCGAAGCTAATTTTCATTATATATCATTACTTTCCATGAACCGCTAATGGACTTCGCCGAAAGCTTTTACCTCGGTACACACTACCATAATATTATTGCCATCAACACATACATGCAAACCCACGCATATGTGGATATGCGTGGGTTTGCATGTGTGCAGTAAAGCACAATGTTCGTTGAAAATCGATTAAAATAAAAGGGGTATTAAATCCAACAACCATGTTAATAGCAAGCGTTTCCTAGCACCAACCTATCGCGTAAAAATATCGTCTAGAGATATGTATTACATAAACCACCCTAGTATTGATTATCTTAATATAAAATATTAATATTATAATAGGATTACCGACTACCTGTTAAGAAATAACAATTTTGTGTTCAGACACCACCACCATAACAGAATTATATCAGAAAAACCAACAACTTGTTTATGTTGGCCAACAGTGTTGGCGCCAATTTGATCTTTGTTATCATCAATCATAATTCATCATTTCGGCCCTTCGCAGTCCACTGCTGGACATGGGCCGGCACCCTAATCGACGCCACTCGGCCCGGTCTTAGGCCCTTCGAATCCAGGAGTTTCCCAATGTCTTCTTTAGAATCAGTCCACCTTTGTTATAGTCCACTTTAATAATTGACTTTTATAAGGTTGCCGATGTCGACTTTATGCAAGCTTTTACTCAAAAATATGGCATTGTCATCTTTCTCACAATTTCTAATAAATTCAAGTAGTTCATAAGTTTTCCTCTATATAGCAAAGTGTTTATAAATTATACCACTGATTTTAAACACGTTTAGCTTATGAATAACAAACATGAGTGCGGGGAAGTGTAACCTTAAGTTTTTCAAAATTATTTAATATAAGCCAAGTCACAAGAAAAATAACGGCCAAGTTAATATAAAATTAGAAAGAATAAAACTTTTAAAGCCGCCCTAGTGGTTTTAACCGGTTAACTCCAGTCAAAAGCGCTCGGAGAATTTATAAAGCCACTATAAAACAGGGTTTAAATACGCTTTAAGGGAATAAGCTATACATTTGTGTAAGTATTATCATTCTGAATTATACCTACGTATGTATGCATGCAAAACTGTTTGTTGGTACTAACGAAGGAAATATTGTAAGAAGCGTATTGACCCAGTGCAATAGCACGACACATGGAAAACGTTTCTACGTTCCTTCGGGTCATTCTTATCACTGGCTGGATGCTGCTGGCGGACGATGGAATTCACATATTTTACGACCCCTGAAATTTTAATGAATGGTACGACCTCGCCGCTAAGAACTCACGAAGCGATTTTTATCCGCGGCCGCTGCGGATGCAGGCCCGCAGCAAATGGTCATAGCAGCCCATTTCACTTTAAGCAAGCCTTAAGAGAACACCTGTAGGTACTTTCTAATGGAGATCCGGGAGTCCTTAATAACTGCTAGGGGAATGGAGTGCGTAGAAATCCCACATAACTACTTTTTCTCACATACTAATCTTCTGTTCGTTTCGGTCTTTAGGATAACAATCTTCAGGAGTGGTCTCCTGAATACTCAGATTGTTGCTCAACGTTGTGTCTCTGCTTTATATGATCTACGGCCGGTAACTTTTACATAACTACTAAAAATTACTTATTTAACCATGAATGTGTAAATGAATTAAGCTGATCACTTATATACGTATTACACGGTACTCACATGGTATTTATAAGAAAGTAGACGGACATGGATAAACTAAAAAGCAAACAGAATGGCGGGCGTGGGCCTGTATACAATGGTATAAAACGGTTTTTTGTTTTAAGCTGTGTGGCCTGTGACCCGGAAGTAACATGCAAACTGAACGACCATTTAAAAATGCATGCGCAGAGCTTTATACTGCATATTTGCAAATAGAAGTGACTTTTAAATGTTGGTTAAAAACTTAAAACGCAAAATGAAGGACTGATATTTATAGTACAGCGCATTCACTTGATAAAGTGCTTTAACTTGATTTCCAGGAAATAGTAGTTCACTAGGCACGTATTTGTTTCTCATTTATTTCGTAAGTCACCTGAAGTAGTTAAACATCCACAGATACAATAAATCGAAGTGTATAAACTCGCTATGTAAATGGGACAGACTTTGTGTAGGTATTTAATTAACCAGAAATAGTAGTTAAAACGCATCTCCCCAATTTCTGCTCCGCTTCAAAACGAGAAGTACTCACACACATCCCACAATTTAAAAAATCTGCAAGACTTAATGTATCTTGGTACTGGACCAATTCCCAGGCTCAATATTTCAAACCATCTTATACAAGAATTCCTATACGAGAACCCATTTGCAAGAATTGCAATACTTACCTATAATATTTTTTACACAAAAGAATCTCGAGAGCACACACACACACACACACTAAGACTTAATCTTATTCAGTCACCTTTGCTTATACAATTTAGTCGTGAACAGTATGAGACAACTTCCGCTACTCATCCAGAGATAGCGCCACAGGTATATGTATATTGTATATACTGAATCTCACTATAGAAGTTTTATGTATCGCTGGCATATTTACAAAATTCCCTGGAAGATCTCCCTTTGCCAAAAACAAAAAATATTGTGGCTGTCCTCTTGCACAAAATGGTAGGTACATTACAAGCAAATAAAACAACGTTTCACACTTATATTCCCAGACTAAGATTCGTATGGGTGCTATTGCCACATAAAACACAAAAACACACCAGTTTTTTTTTAATCATTCAATTTCTGTTACGTTGAAAATCAATATAAATACTGTGCTACGTACGAGAAAATCCAATTAAAAAGTAATAACACAAAGTTATCTTGCAAAGTCATTCGCAAGATGGTAATTCTTATATGATAACAAGCTTGCAAGAATTTCAATATATTTTTCATACTAAAAGAATCTCGGAGACACGCTCTCTTGTAATCTTATAATCATTTTATTCAGCCCACAATATGTTCAGATCCCGTTACTTATAAAATTTAATCCTGTACGGGTTCTCCGTAATACCTACCTAACTCGTAAAGTACTATCTGATCTAGTTAATTAAATAGTAGTAGCTTGTATGATATGATAGTATCTTTCCACTTTGATCACCGTAATCACTATAATAATAGGTACATAATTATAATAGGGCAGTTTTTAACAATTTTATAAAAACAAAATTTTGTTATAATACTGGTCATAGAAATACTGAACAAAGAAAGCTAGAGTGAAAAAGTGGTATTTACGTAGTGTAAATATCACTTTGTCCTGACACAAGACACCTTTGGTGTAAAAATACGAATCAAACTTTCAAAGTTTGATAAAATATGACTATACATACTCATACGAGTAGGTTCCCAATATGATGTCACTCACAGGCACTCTAGTCTTTTGTCCTCAACAGTAGGGCAAAAAAGAGTTACACATCTAGCGAGTTAATAAATTTATTTTAGAGCGCCAGTAAACAGAATATAGATACCTATAGCTAAAAGAGCTTTGTTTCGTTCCTTTTCGGTGTTCCACAACACCTCTCGTCTTTTAATAGTTTACGCTGATGATGCTCTGTTTTGGGACGAAACACGTGTCGCGTGATATTGGTATTAATTATGATGCGCTGGTATAAACCTACTTGAAGGAGGGTGGGTCCAAACCACAGTCACAGTCCATATGTGCGGTTTTTTTGCAAAAAAAATATAAATGAACAAAAATGGATTTTCTCAAAGGAACGCCTGATACGAAAAATTATAGTATTTATGTAGGTACCACATACAGGTATTTTCCGGCTGATAACCAGTGCGCGAAAGCGAGTACAATGGCACGTTATCGTTGAGAAACATACTGGGTCAACACCTCCCTAGGGAGCTAACCCATAGCAAGCTAGATGAAATTGAACTAAGTGATTGAACAGTAAGTTTCAACTCCATTGCATAAAACATACACCTTACGCAAAGCCGTGCCTATAAATTTTAAATAATATCATCAGCGTTCATTCTTGTAGAACCCTTGATTATGTCGTGAATACTGCCAATACCGTATATCGTTTCACAAATCTGAGTTGTCGCAGGAATACGAGATGTGGTGGGGGCTCGAAAGGGCGCAAATACATCCTGAACCTGTAATGCATTGGCCCAATGGTACTCCCCTGATGTCGTGTCAGTAGGTGACAAAGAACAACTTATGTATTCGTTTAACACATACAAAAAATACGAATCTTCAAACAGTCCCGACCTTTTTGAAGTCTGTGAAAAGATTCGCGAGGGTTCGTCCTCATACATGTAATGATATCGCTATTATTACTCCGGCGTAGGTATTCCCGAGGTTCAGCGTTGAAGCTAAGTACAAAGACGTGTTATCGCTGAAAGAGCGCGCTGGCTCTCTTCGGGGAATATACATTGGCTTCAAAATATCTGCGAAAGTTTTAAATTTAGATCAGAAAACTTTATGAAACTGAACTAACGACGATCCTTAGAGAAAAGTAGGTAACCATTCCAAAAAGTTTCCGACGAAAATTCTCTTACTTCGAAGATTCAAGATAGATGTACGTTGAAGTAAATAAAATGTAACTATTCTTATTGATAGAAAATCGAATGTTAGAATTTTAGCAAAACCCTGGATGGCTACGATACATCATCCAGCAAACCAGGGGGATATATTTCTAGTATGATTGGTACTTACATGCAGTTTCTGAAAATTTTATAAAACCATAAATATTTACGTTTATGTTACTCAATCATGCTAAATGATTTAAAGGCACACTAATCGTATACCTATAATCTGGAGTGTGAAATCCAGGACAATTTTCATTTTTCTTTCTCTAATTCTGGAGACAACGCTAAGGCAGTTGGGATTTAACGCTAGATGATATTTCAAAAAAACTAAAAAGAATACGAATTTAGTGGTAGATACATCCAAGTACGTGTCACGAGTATGTTAATACTCAATAGTTACAGAATAAACTTCATTCCTAGCTGGAAGCCTAGCCAGACTTCCAGACATTTCTTGAGGCAATTCTCATAGCGGTTGTTTCCGGGCACATCGAAAATGCAATTTCATGCTGTGAGCACCGCGAGTAAATACTTTTCCTTTGTACGATGTCCTGAAGATGTTCCCTCTATATCAAACGCATGTGGAATTGGAATTCAAAGCAAACTATTCAAAAATCACTTGTCATTCTATTTTTGATTTACAGTTCAAATAGGTACCTACTTCACTCTCAATAGCACGGTGAATTCGTTTCAGCATATAAAACACAATTCCGCCGTAAATTCGTCAAACCGTAGAAACATGGATTAATTTTAACACAAGTACCTACCAACAGATGTACGGTAGAGTTAATTCGTCAGTATACTTCACTCGTATTATAGGAATTTCCAACAACATATCAATTTGGTTCAAAATAGATTAATTTCATGCATTGTGACTTTATTTTATGAAAGTACTTTTTTTCTTGTAATAATCCCCGCTGCTGTTTCTGCTATTATTCAAACTCGATAGCCACTTGCGGGTTCATGGTTTCACACACACAAAATTATTAAGAAATTGTCAATTACCTTTGAGATTGAGAAAGTGATTTACCTTTGCTATTACAAAAGGTATTGAAATGAAATCGATCAAAGCGGATGAATGTAGAATGTATAATTTATATGTATGACGCGTTCATTAAGTGTGCACAAATTGTACCTAATAATGAAATAAAAGCTTTGACTTTAACTTTGACCGAATTCTTAACCACTTGGCTATCATCAATAGGTACCACAAAACAGATAAAAGAGAGGCACTGATTCGAGTTCATTCAGAGGTGAGAAATGAAACAGAGTAGTAATAAACCAGTACTAAAACTGTAGCAGTCGAGATAAGTGTCCCATAAAAAACTTTTCGGCTGCCAGAATGCGAGCCTTTTGGGTGAAATACGGTCTTTTGTATACTAACACGGATAGCTTCGAGGAAGGTAATAAATGGACTTTTCGTCAATCTTTTAGAACTAATTGCGCGAACTTATGGGCGTCAGGGTACCCTAGTGACCCGGTTCTGCAATATAAACAGGGAAACAGGAGGACTGAGGAGCACATCATTAATTAAGCACATTGCGAGCCCGACGCGACGCCTGATATGCCGTTGCATATCAACTCGGCTCGCTGCATACCTCTTTAATTGAAAAGATTCGCTCACAGTTTGCAGGAATTTAATTAATGTTTCTCGATGTGAATTAAGCTCTAAGTTGAATGTTAACGTAATTTTAGCTGCGAGCAGACCTTAGCTGTAATAAATTTGGTGAAACGAAGTCGGTTACGCCAACATTTTGTGAATTCATACCGTCACTCTTACAAATTGATGGCCTTCCGCCGCTACACAAGTGATGGATACTTTTTTTAATAAAACCGCAAACTGGTTATTGATTTCAGTGAGTGTAAAACGTATTCATATGTGATAACGTCATGACGGTTCCTCTGTGCGTGATTAATGTGCAGCGCGTGCGGAAGGCTTATATTGTTGTGAACAAGTATTGTGGTGGAATTATATTAATAGTTTGAAGGCTTGCCTTGCATTAGCTATCGGCAGATAGTATTTAATTAAACATTAATATTCACCGTTCTTGTTCAGGCCACAGAGACTGCTTTTGGCGCAACGTATCAATATATAGGTATCAAGATACAGGTTATCTCTAGTAGGTAGAATCAGAAAGCAGATAACCGAAGGTAATATTTGGTATATTACTTAGAATTTTTTTAAATCTTATAAGGGTAGCAAATAGGCGTAGCAGCTAATCAGCAAAGCAGATAATAGAAGGTAAGGTTTGGTGCCCTAATTAGAAGATTTTAAAATCTTATGAGTAGCAAATGGGCGCGCCTCGTGATGATATTGTCGTTAGAGTATTATCTGGGTATAAATATGTATAAAATATGTATTTTACCGAAAGCCTTCAAAGGTAATTAAATGTTAAAACCCTTGTCGACATAAACTTAAAATTACTGCACAAACTAAAAAAAGTTCACATATGAAAAGAAAAACGTACCACTAACCAACACCGTGAATGTCAAACGCATTAGGAAAATATTTGTAAGAATATTTCGTAGGAACGGTTTATTGTGAATTAAGGGCAAGGTTATTAAGATAAAACAAAAACTAAAATAGAGCTATTATTTCCAATCCTCATAATGACTTTATTTCCTTTACGCGGTATCTAAAACTAATCTTTTAATTCACTTCTCGAAAACCATTTTCTTTGTGTAGGGGTTATTTCCATCTGATAGACCGTATACCATTTTAATTTTCCAGAATCAAATAATAAGAACGATAAACTCACGCTTTGTTTCTAAAAAAGATTCTTTAATAAGTTAGGCCACCTGAAAGTTGCTGCAACCCTCAAAAACCAGCCAAAGCTACCGGACACTAGGTAAACTGCGATTTCTTCGCCTAGAAACGAATTCGCATCCTTAAAAAAATGTCATAGATACGTCTTTCGAATTCATATACCTACCTAACTGTCTTTTCTCTAGAGTCTTAATTTTAGCGCATCAACGGTGAAAAATTTCCTTTTACAAAAATGTAAGTTAGAAAAACAAGAATATCAAGATATTCCAACATCAGAGGAAAACATCTCGGTGGCTGTCCCTTTCATCGTTTTCCTGAAGACGTTACGTTCAAGACAGTTACGTCATCGGCTGAACACAACTGCCGCTGTTTATGTCGCCGCCCGCAATAAAAAGTGATGTTTCTCTGAAGCGTTTTGTAAGTATGTACAAGTAGGTACAGTCTAATAAACAAGGAATAATTTGTTCCCTTTCTCATAGAGAAAACAAACCATAATCTGCTTGGGACGTTTTAATCCTCGTAACAAAGAAACCTCAAAGTTCTCCACCATGCTGGTGTGATCAAATTAGCTAGGGGTTGACAGCTGATCTAGAAATAAAATTAAATACACGATTCACACTTAAAGGTAGCCCCATACTTTGATTGCCTTTGTCGTGAATGCCACGGATTATCGCAAAACACGAACACACAAGTCTGATCGACTGAAAATCGAACACAGGATATTGCACATAGCCCATCTTACAATTTGATGCAAAAACCGCCCTCATAATAAGCTTCTAGCAGTGTGACACATCCTAGCTCTGATCGTGTCCGGAACTCGTTTTACAGTCAATCGCTTGAGGTCTACACCAACCTTAGGGCTATGTACACGTATACTACATGTAACCGTATTACAATTCAGGAAAAACGTCTTCGAAGCCTCAGACACGTCTTGAATAAAAGAATTTCACTCGGCGTTTCTGCCTTACCAAAAGCTCACCAAGACGCTTTGTTCTGAATGCAATGGAGAAGATAGCTTGAAGGCATAAGATATTTTATATTCGCAAAACTTGGGCTCTTTTTCTTTAGGTACTCAAGGCAATGGTGAAATGTACTAAATAATAAATGACAAAGTTTAGATCATACATACTCGTATGTCATCATCGTTCTAATGCTATTTATATCATGTTCATCGGGTAATAATGATGATTCTTCTTCGGCAAGTCATTATTATGTGTATAGTCACTAATTTTTTTCATTCTATTATTCAAACATTTTGTTAATGTAAAATGTATGAAGATGTGGGTTAACTCTTAACATCAGATGGCCTACTGCATTGTATACCCGTTAGCTACTTTTCAATTACTGTAAAAAAAAATAAACGATAAAAATACAAATTGTTTTTACCTACGCCAAAAAAATATTGAAATCCATCAATTCCGTTTCGCTTTTTTTAAATAGAGCCCAGAATCCATCGGATCTCCATACGCTATACCTACCTAGAGATCAATAAAGGCATTAGATTTTAAAAGGTAAACTCTCATTCGAGCCGAACAGGTAAGAACAATGGAATGGAAATTCCCGCCAATTTCTCGGCAAAGAGAACTTTATCGTCAATGACGAAAAGGAAAAGTTCGTTTACAATGTTCCGTTCATTAAAACTTTCTTCGCCTTTATTTTTTAACCACAACAAAACCATTGCAATCCTTCTTCTAAACTTTGTGGCTTGGCGGTGTTCTTAATCTTTATTGAGTTTAGCATGAAAATTTGCTAATTACCTATTGTCATAAAAAAAAATCCACACTATCCACAGAGGGAGGTTTCTTGATAGTCAAAACTTTAAGTAAAAATATACTGACAAATATCTATAGCAAAATTGATCGTAGATGACTGTAAAAATATGTACTTCTGATATTTTGAAAATTCTCGTTTTTATTAAATGATTTGTTATCATCAATTAGTTATCTACTCGATAAAGTCACAAAAATGAACACATGAACTCGGCTCATAATTCCACTAATTCACATTGGAAGCAGCAGCGTAGTGAAGTATGCTCCAGATGCCCTTTGTTATATGGAGAATGATACCAGCATCATATAAAACGTTCGCACGTTTATGACATTGATTGTATATCGAATGTCTATTACGCAGGCATCCTATAAAGCTCGGAAACCTGCTAAGCCAATTTATTTTCAATCTATTTTCCAATTATGTCTCGCAGCTGTCCGCGTGGATTTAAGTTTTTGACGTGAACATGTCATTGTCTTGTTAATAAATGCCCAGTTTGAATAGCGGGTTTTTCGAAAATGGATCGGTTTGAACGCAGCTGTGTAGTTTGACGATGTATTGTATTGTGGTTTTCGCAGTTTTGAATATTCTGGAGTTGGATTTCAGTTAATCAAAATTTAGAATGGAGAGGCATTCTTTTGTTACTAGATTCCACTAGAGACTAGGTTATAGAGAGAGAAACTTTATAGTTTTATACTGTTTTCAGAAAGTTAGACCTACACTAAAGCTTCTAGGTACATCGAAAAAAGTGAATCCTTTATTCTATTCGTCACATACCTATATTCTTTCATATTTTTCTACTTTACAAAACTCTATACATATAAGCTTTTCGATTACCCACAAATTAAATGGTCAATTTCATTAATAAATTTTTATATCTGCTAGAATTAATATTCTCCTCAAAGTAGCCGCGAAATTATTAAATTCCCAATTACCCTTTGAGCAAACTTTACTTGCATGTACCAAGTTTGTTTCCAAGTTAGCAGCGTCACGGTAACATAGCGCTACGTAGTTAGGAAGCCAGAAGTCTCCTCAAAGTTTAAGTTACACTCGGAACAAGCTTCCAGTTCTCGATCCCTAACGATCAAATGGTAATCAGCTTATTCTAATTGCTGAGAGTTTTGGAAACTTTCATTGCACTCACGAGTATGTTTCTGTTTGTTGCTCTACATAAGAATTAAGTCAGTATAGAATTTACAGCTTAAAGTAAATGAGAATTAAATAGGCAGAAAAACGTGCATAAATACCATAAAGGAACGATGCTCATGCCTAAAATGAATCTCAATCTCGAACTTAAAGCACTTGTGTTTTAAATTTTATAGCACAAAATTATAGCAAGACATAATTATTCTAAATGCGTATTGATGTCATGTTTCCTCAGATTTATGTATTAAAGTTCACGATATTATCTAACGAACAGACAAATAGGCAAGTTTATCATTAAAATAATAATATTGGCTTTATTTAGGCTTACATCTACGGCGATAAAACCTTCGGAGCAGATCAAATTTCCCAACAGATGGTGCCAGGTTACTGTCTTTTATGAACTCCGCATAATAACGAAAACAACACCGCAAAAGAGTTTAATGAAGAAAAGTTCGCTATACTTATCATACTTACTTTACTTACACTCAAATAAATCTCTTTTTTCACCTTTCCTACAACACAAAGAAATACAAGAGCGTAAATTACACCACAGTTTATTCTCGTTTACAAAAAGGACGTCGCGAGTCTTACCGCTTGGAAGATATTTTAATTTTCCTTTACTGGAGTACCTACCTATATAAATTGTTAAGGGGCCTTGGGTCCATTTTAACGTTTTTAATACGCGAATTCTTGAAGAAATCATTAAATTATAATTCTGATAGAAATATATTAAGGTATAGAAGCATTTTTGATCTAATCAATTTACTTAATAAAACACGATACTTAATACTTATTCGATAAAAAAAATCGGCCTGAATGTTGTTTTCGAATTGGGTTTTAGTGTAATGGGACCACAAACTGACACTGATCGACTCGAATGCGCTCCACGCGAGCTGTTTTTTAAACGGTTTTATTACGTAATTATTTTATCTAAAAAAATTGTAAAGCTTTAGTGCAAGTATATTATTATGTATCCAAAAATGTTAACTTAAAATTTTTTTTAGTAATCTTATCATAATTTTTATTTCCTTTAGATTCCATTGAAATCTATGACTTGCATTTACATAACATGTACTTATAATTACACAAGTGTGGAAGTCGACGAGTCGTCTTGCAATGAGTACTCCAGTTGGGCGTCAAGTTCCCTCTTCAAACATAGAATGAGCGCCATCGGTGGCAAACCGAAATACAATAGTACTTTAAGAATAAAATAATGATGTACGGGTACTGGATTCACATTAATACATTTTTCAATGCTAATATTATTTACATTTCACTGGTGTTGCTCGTGTCAATAAGTGACGATAACAGATGGTTCGTATCATTGCTGGGTCGTGGTATTTGTTGCTTCATTACATAAAAAATATCTTACTTTTATTAAAAAGTACAAATTGACGGCATTATTTTACAACAATAATAATTGGTAAATATTTCATTACGGTTATAACTGCAAATTAAAGGTGTTTAAATGCGAAAATCGGTAATTGATATCGGCTTTGGAGTGTAAATAAATTATTAAATTGATAAATGCTTCTTCAAATTGAATTCACTAAAATCGAAAATTGAACTATCGAATATTCCCTGAAAATTTAACAAACTCTACTATTTAAATGAACAAAGCGTAAAACTTTATATTCCCATTGGTATGACATTGTAAGTATGTAGAAAACATTTCAGGAAAGCAGCGGAAAAAACCCAATCGAGTTTATTCCAAACCTCATATCGAAAATGAAAAGTTCGAGACGCGACGAGTAGACGTCGAGAGTTCTTGTCCTCTTAAAATGAGGCTCAACAATCCCTTGCACTTATGAGATTTCAACTCTTCGGTGTTTTCCTACCTACCTACTTCAAACTGAATGCCATAAGGCCTCAGTTAACACTTTAGATAAATGAATATTTTTTAAATTTAGACGCAGCAGAGAGACGAGCATTGAGCCCACTTGATGCAAATAACTACTGGTACCAACCTTATAGAGCTATACCTATCTTCTGCATTAGGTAGCTGGAAACATTAGAACGTGCTTCAAACACTTGCCTAAAAATATAACAAGCTATTACCTAAACGTGGAATTGCTGTGCCTGAATATTTAAAAATTCAATTATTTGTAACAATATTATTTGTTGATCATAAACTTCAAACTGTAATAATATTGTAGGTGGAATGTACATTAGACAGTATGTACATCAGCATTGCGCATTCCAGTTATTCAATATAGAGCATAAAATTATTTGCATACTCTCTATATTCATATATGCAAATACAAGATCCTTAACATATCTTTAGCTATTGTTGTGATTCCATCCCGATTGTAACTGTTAAGGAATAGTTAAGTAAATAGAATTGCGTCTTTACCTGGGCCTGGGCCCGTTAGTATAAAGCATTTATTTGGTCGTCAAACGTTACTTATCGTAGATACACGCCCAGAGCGCTATCTCTCAACGCAGGTTCAAAGCAAGTGGCTCGGTGAACCCACAAGCGCTCCTCGCCTCAAACGACACTTCGATCCCCTTCACTCATGGATCACCGCCGACTGTTAGATAAACATGCTTTTACGTGCTTTACGTTGAAGTTTTAACTCCTTCTTTTTCGTAGAATGAAACATGTTACCAAGCGCGTCGAAACAGAATATTGAATTCGTTAAAAGGAGGGACTACCTAAGAGGGTACCTAAGTATTTTTATCTAAGGACTTGGCCGTCTGTGTCCTTTTTCCTCAATTTAAACAATTAGAAGTAGTTATTATAGCCTGATATAAAAGAAACATTTTCATCAAGTTTTAAAAAAGTCGTGAGTTAAATCTGTGAGCAGTCTGGCCTCCTGCCAGTAGATAATAACCGACAAACATCTGGGCAGAAACATCGATGACGGCAATCATTTTTGCGATATTTAGATATACCTACATTAATGGATGCAATGCAATGCATTTAGAGGTGGACTCTGCACGTTTCAGCAGCACTTAAATAAACCTTACAATTCCTGTTTCTTATAACTAAACAAAACAAAAATAGTATTTTTTTTATGAATTTGAATTTAAATGAAGTTTCTGTATTATGAGGACGAATGTTATGCATGTATAATTGAAGCCACCAACTTTGTCTAGACTGCAATAAAATTATTTAAATAGATACCTACTTATTAAAACGTAAGTTCACCCACAAAATATGCATTCCTAGATTCCTACTCCTATTGTTCAGACTATTATAAGTGATCTACCATAAATCTAGTTACCTAAAGGTTTTAGGTAAACTTTGGCTGACACGGATAACTTGCCGTAACTTGGGCAACGTCACGCAACTTGCCGCAACGTCATCGTCAAAACATTCGTAGGTACTGTAACCGACAATCATTAGTCAATCATATTACGTCTGTCCCGTACTAATGCAGCTCAATATGATTATTGCCTAAGTTTATGCTCGAGGTCCTTATTTAAGGACAACAATAACAGCAATGTTTAAGCCTTAAATATAGATTTTCCGCAAATCCCAAAACTAGCGTCGGAACACGATGGAAACATGATACCTCTCGGTAACTTAATCCGGTAGATGGGGTGTCCTTTGGGATCCGAAGGCTAACGACCTTCTCGTTGAATTCGAAATATATCCTACAATCCTACTACAGTGACGTATCAGAAATACGGCTTTAGGCTTTCATTACAAATTTATTTGGTCCCGGCTGAACATAACTTCCATATTTCTTTTAACGTTCACTCTAAACGCACTTTTCTGTTTGTTTTAGAAGATCATAATCTATAAGTGCAAATAGATGGCCTTCTTAGGCTTTGTCCTAACTGGCTGTCGCAATACGACACGACTCACTCAACCGGACGACCGACCACCGCGACAAAATTCCAACACTGGTCTTTAACAAGTATACTCAATGACATTATCGTACGACAAACTTAACGCAAGTGACCGATTTTATCGCTTGTAGTTAGAACGTTTGAAAATGCAAACAA
Source organism: Erynnis tages (assembly GCA_905147235.1). Classification (NCBI taxonomy): domain Eukaryota; kingdom Metazoa; phylum Arthropoda; class Insecta; order Lepidoptera; family Hesperiidae; genus Erynnis; species Erynnis tages. The sequence continues at coordinate 7,095,539 of LR990082.1, forward strand.
GAAGATTAATTAAATTGAAAATTAAAAAAGACCCCCGACACAATAACGACAATTTTCATTGAACCGTTCGCGAGCTACGGTGCCACGGACAATGCAGACAGACAGACACGTCAAACTTATAACACCCCTTCTTTTGCGTCGGGGGCTAGGTAATAAAAAAAGAGATATGGCGCTACCACTATGATAATTACCTTAATTAGCTATAATAATATCTGTTTTTTTGTACTGATATTTCTCTTTTACATAAATTAATATATTATTAGTATATTTACTATATTTTATAAAGTAATATATCTACAACTAAATAAAAAATAAAAACAATATTTAATAATATCAGATACGGATAAATCACAAGATATGAAAAACATGGTACTTCACGACGGGATAAGACGGTGGTGAGTTACAGAGTCTCCACTATACATATACATACACATGTATGTACATATATTCTAGTAACACCTACCATGGGTGGTAGGTTTTACTAGTATAATTGTACTATATTTTTTAAAACCAATTTGGTGTATTTATTTTTATTCACTTCCGTCGCAATCCAAAAAGAGCTTTTATGCTGAGTAAAGCTTCCGATCGACGTGCAATGACTGCAGGCTCCGGCCAAATTTGCGTTCACTGAGATTTATTTCAGCGTTACAGGAAAACACGTTTTCGACGGATCTAAAAATAGGCCTTTCTATCAGTTTAATAAACTATATTCATTTCCGAATATAAAGATAAAAAGAACGTTTTTAATATCGAGGGCATTACGATAAATTGCGGGTTTTCTACCGTAAAATTTATGCATAATATTATGTATGTGTATTAATACATTTTAAAATCCTGGAGGTATGTGTATTGAAACTCGTGTAGGTATACCGTTTTTGCAAGATGAGTTCTAAATATTCAATGTATTTTTTTACTTAACCATAACAGTTCAGTATAAGAAATTAGAATAAAGAAACAAACAAACGTTACCATCATTTGTGCAAACTATACTTACTACCAGTCTAGCCATAACTCTACCTAATTTCATAGGGTAAAATGTAAAGGCCTCTTGTCACAGGGTTGCCACATCTTTTGTTTGCAAAGTCAGTAAAGGTAATCGCAGCAATAAACGAAGTTTAGCGAAGCAATGTTGAAAACAGCCGTTGCCTGGAAAATTGCCAAAACTTTGCAAAAATTGCCATGTGGAGAGCCTTCATATAAAAATTTGAGGCTCGTAATTTAAAAGCATCCTTTCCTTATTAACTTTGTTTGCGAACCCCACTCTCTTACGTTATATATGATTAGTAAACTTTAAAGTACGAGGATATGTGCTTTGCAATATAGAACCGAGGGAGGTTCCTTTTCTGAAAATAAAGCAACCCATGTCATCAGGTTCTGCCAATTTAATTAATATTAAATACATTTGTGACTTCCAAGAGCTACTTCGCTGCTAGGACATGCAGTCATACAAAAAACGGGACTTTTGCATTCATCTAAAATATTAATTTGACGTTATTTTTCCTAAGTGCATGGCGTTTCATATACCATAATATTATTTATTGTTATACTTTACCTTTACTGTTTTGTGTTTTTAGGTATTGAATATAGCTAAATATTGGCATACTTACACGTGGTATAAACTTAATTCAAGCTTAAAATGTACGTTATTTTTTACAGCTGTGTAAATAAAAATATTATACGATTGCAGGCGTACCGATAAGTTTTGTAAATAAAGGAACAAGCCGAATTTGCTTGTGTCACTCCAGAATAATTAGTATGCAGTGTACCCAATTTGCAGCACTGCTGCCGCTTTGCCTAATTACATAGCGTTAAATGCAAATTTATACTGTCACCATCTAGGCTCGCCACATCTTTTGTGCGGCAATTACGGCAAATAAGCAAAGTTTAGCAAAGCAATGCTGAGCGCACCACCGTCTGGAAAGTTGCCAAAACTGTCGTCATGAGGAGCCTTAGTACAAATCTCGATGCTTTCAAAAGTCTACCTTTCCTAATTCACACTCTTTCGTTTTGTAAGAATAGTAATTGAGAATATTTTTACATGGGTTATTATTTGTTCCTATCATAATGGCTTTTGTTAAAGGAAACAAAGATGACCTTTAGAATTCAATATCTCTTAAAATAAGTAAAATAACACTAGAATTATTTGTATATTTAATGATAAATTTAATAAAGGTATTTAACAAACTCTAGGTGCCTTTATTGAGGTGAATTTATATTCCATACTTACTCAGAAAATCAGACTTTCCTTCATCATTATAATATATTTTAAGCGCCAGATTTTTTTGTTGTTACCCCAAATGGTGGAGTTATTATTATTTATGTAACGGCATTTAGGTCCTCCCAGTCAACCCAGGATAGGGTAAAGTAGAAAACTTTCCATGCCGTTTAATTTTCATTGGAAGTTCAAAACTGTGTGTTTAACTTAAAAACCAGTAGAGTACAAAATTAGTCCGTTGTGAGTATTTTATCCTGGCAAACTTTAAGCACACAGTTTAAGAGTCGCACGTATTTTTATTATTTACAGGAGATTTCAGCGTTAACTTAAACAAACTTACTTGGTGGTCCACGGTTTAGTTCTATAAAGTTACTGAATCCTTACCTAAACTTTAAGTCGGAATGGAACTTTATAATACCTATTAGGTTAAGATCTTACTAAGTAGCTACTAATGAATATATCTCGAGATAGCTTTTATCCGCTCTATTAAAATACAACTTAATTTTAAAATATTGGAGGGCTTTATAGGTAAAGTTATCACCAGTAAGTGACATTTAAAAATAACGTTATTGGTAATAGATTTTATAAAGAGTTCTATCAAAACTTGTTACGAACAAACTTTAGCGAAAAACTATCTTTAGGATCAGAAAGTTTTAGATTAAAATGGAATAACAGAGTTCTACTTTTCACATATAACTCTCATTGCCTTATTCGTGACTAGAAATTAAATTAACGTTTTGTCAATAGAATCCGTACAGCCTGGATTTTCCAGCTCTGCTTTGCTTTTCAACATTTAATCTTATAAAAATACCATTCCACATAGGCAAAAGCCCACTTTGTACATTTTGCTCCAAATTTGTAAAAGGGTATAAAAATTTTCATTTCGAAATTTAACTCTCTTTCAGACGACGATGCTCTATCCCTATTATGTATACCTTAGTGTACATCATTGTAAATTACTGTAAGTAGTTAAATAAACTAACAAAAAAGTACTCCCCGTTTTCTTTTCGTCGTCGTCACACGAGTTCGATTTAAGACCCATGCTTCGACTCAGACTCAGAACTTCGTAACTTACGTAGCGGTTAGACTACGTTGATAAAATTTTCGAAATTCCACTATGTAAGTTATGTTTCTCATCGAACATCATTAAATTTTTCGTTGTCATCAGTCCTTGATAAGTGTACCTACCAATCTTAATCTGACATTTTCAACGAAAATTACAATCGAAGATTAAAGATCGAAAGCTAATAAAAGGCATATTAAAATTCGTATTCAAAATTCGTATCTAATAGAACACTTGCTCCCGGTGATGTCCGCGCAACACGTGTTCTTATCGCTTCTTACAAGCATACTAACACATAGCACCGCGCGCTAAGATCAGTCAGTTAACTCACCTGGTCCCAGCCACCGGTTGCCATACAGCGTCCAACGGAGCGTGCGCTGGAGGGGGAGGCTCCGCGCCCTCCCCACCTGTCTCCGTCCTTCCCTCCCATCCCTGAAACAATGAAATATAAACTAAAACGTTTTCCTATCAAGATTATTGCAAGACCTCGCAATAAAATCTAAAAAGCTGGTTTAAAGTCTAAAAAGTCGCTAAGCTGCACTTGAATGCTGAATCCCGTATCCACATTAAGTCGAAGTTACACAACATCGAACACTTTATACGAGTATTTCGTATAACGTAATTAAGCTTATTGTATTGATCTGTATTCAACGAAAGCTTACGAAATCTAAAGTTTCAGAAATCGAAGATCAGCGAAAATGAGATCATAAGTTTTGATACACGCTATCAAAGTAGCGTACGGGACCCCGGTCTAATCTATACTGCAATAAATCAAATAATAAAGCTATCTTCTTATCAAAATCAATAAAAATGTAACTCTTCTACCACTACACTAAAACAATTTGTTACATTTTACGGCCTTTTATTTCTCACATTAAACTAGAGTCGCGCCATAAAAGTACACAAAAGAATAACTTCTTTCCCCATAAAAACGTTGCGTGTTAAATCATCAGCATGCCCAGTTTTACGACTCACAAACCGATATCGGTGTACTGTGTGTCATTAAATGTCATACGACATGTAATTGCTTGTTATCAATGGTTTTAATGAACTTCCTTCCCAACTGCTAATATCTATTAGTATTGTAGCTGTAATGCTTGTAACTGTTTAAACAACGTAATGATCCACTAACGTTTCTAACAAATTTAAAAGTAATCACAAAGCAAGCATTTGTGTTTAATTCCTAACCGTATAATTATTTATCTGTGCTTGCGTTTAGTATATTTACTAAAAAAAGTGCGTTTAGTAAAAATACTAAACGCGAGCATAGATCAAATTTACTTAAAATAGTCTTGTAGTGGATTTAAAAGAAAAGAAAAGAAAAGAATGCGTTTATTGTTGACTGTTACACGAGAAAGATGTTACAAAAATTATAATAGGTAAGTTAAGAACAGTCTACCCCTATGCGGGCATACGATAATTATGTCTTAAATAACTAATACTTAATTTTATATTATAATTATGTTAAAATAAGTTATGATCGTTTAGCAGTCCAATTATTTATTTATTTTAATATTTTTCCTAATCGAACTCATCGGCTATGCAATGTGCCACCCATTTCTGGGTAAAGAGAGAAAAAGCCGGAGGAAAAAACTCTCGACACAGTTTTAATTTATTCATTTATTTATTTTTGCGCGCGTTACTACATTTCTTTTTAAAACTGATTATTACGCTACAAGTATCTAAACAATAAAATTTAAAAACCGATTGATGCCATAATTGGTGCTTAAACAATAGATCAGATCACCTACCATCTGATGATGTAAACACAGCCTTTTATTGCAAAAAACTTAATTTTTATATTGAATCAATATAGGTACAATACGCAGTTATTTATGACTTTTGAGCATTGTAGACAGCCAATCCTAAGATATATTTTTCTCCAGGTATTTAATCAAGTAAATCCAAAAGGATTATCTTTTTGACCATTTTGTGAATGGAAGTATACTTCAACTTGACCAAAATTAGTTCCGTAACGCTTTTGAAGCGAATGTAATTTCGGATCGAAGTTCCGACGTCCATTTAAGTAAATTACGACGTTATAATGGGAAATCATTGTTAATAATTTGTTACACTTTTTCTTCACCACTTAACTATAAAAAAACCTTATTTAACTTCACAGTTAGGATCTTTAGGTAATTGTAAAATTCATCCAATCTATAAAAATAAATATCTAGATATTTCCTCGGGGATTTACCATGATACAATGGATGTAAAAGGATTGCCCGTGTGAACATTATCGCAACACTTCAAACGGCCGACATTGACCAACCTCAGTTCAGTTCTTTTGTCAAGTAACGAATGTAATTTCGGATCGAACTTCCGACGTCCATTATGTCAGCGATGTTATTACGGGAAATGGGATACAGCTCCGTTAATGAACCATTACTACCTACCTACCTACCTACATGATTGGTATTTACGGTGCGTATATTATACCTTTTATTCGAGGTAGAGAAATTCTATTAATTAATTTGTAATTGAAATTTTCATACACGATCTTTCTTATGAAAAATAAAATTATAAAATTGAGTCATTTTAAGCATTCAGTCATTTTAAGTTTTTTAGGCATTCATACTTTTCGTTTGTCATCAAAAACCTAATATGTATTTGCGTTTTTAAAAATACACAATGGTAAATTTCCATGAAGACAAACTAAAAAGCAATAAGCTTTTAGATTGCCAATGAACAAATATTTTTGTGACTATATGCGAGTAGTAATAAAAATCGACAGGCTTTGTGTGTTCAATCAAACGAATTGTTCATCATCAGGTTTCATAAAAATTGTCACCATTACAAATCCATTAGGTAACTATACATACCTACATACTTATTTATAGAATTTCATGGCTAAAGTAGTAAAAGCTTTTCCATATACAAACACTAATAAGAAAAAAAGATATAAAGTATTAGAAAAGATTCGATATTTGTTTAAAAACCAACGGTTGTCTATTTTTTGTCCTGAATATTAAGTATTTATTTTTGAAGTGAAAACTTGCACTTTTTTCGTATGGGTAAAAAATATTAAACTCGCGTCAGGACACGTGACCCTAATCGAAAATGCGTAAGCGAAAATGCGTAAGACGGAGAGAGTACGTCTTTTTGTGACTAGCGCCATCTAGTAAAAAGTGCAGAAACGATTAAATGACGTTCGTGAAAAAAGTGACGACCACAGAAATAATTATACTTTTATACTGATAAATAAATAAAGTAATTCGTGCGAAATTATTCCCTAACCATACCAAAATATTCAAAAATGCACCACGGTAATGTTCACTTCTGCTGGCACTCCCGGAGTGCAACCCGTTGTTTTTTTCTTCATTAAAGACACACAAAAACACACCTACACATAGACAGAAAGACACTTACTGTCTTCACAATCTGCCAGTACAAGAGTTATTATACAGTATTATGCAAGAAAAAATCTCCGAGCCGAACTCACTATCGACCTAGTAGCGTAATTTAAAAATAACGGTTAAAATTCCGAAACAATGTAAAAACCGCCGTTTTATTCCTTAAACTACTAACTCTCAAAATTTTAATTAATTATTAATTCAAAATTAGAACTACCTCCAGCATTTTTCAAATTCTATTTACAGCATTTCAAAGCCGCATTATCAGCATTAACAAAATCCTTGCGCACCTTTAACTACTTTTTACATTTGTTTAACCTGCTGCGTTTTTCAATTCTTATTCAGCGGATTTCATAACAGAGTACTCCGGTTAAAAAACAAAAAACAGTCATGTCCCAACGTTTCAGCATACTTTAGCGAGATCCCTTTATCATAAAAACCGGCCAAGTGCGAATGATCTTGCGCATTAAAGTTCCTGTTACGAAACAAAATATTTTTTTGTATTTTGTTTGTATCGATGTCATATCTAAAAGATAGTTTAAATTTAAAAAAAATACATACATTTACGAGTACATACAACTCAGCTTTGGCAATGGTAGGGGAAATATGGTATGCGGGAACACATTCTTATTTTTCTTTTCTCCATCTCTCTTCAGCCGACATTCGTCCACTGCTGGACATAGGCCTCTCCCAAGGCGCGCCACTGAGCCCAATCTTCGGCTCTCCTCATCCAGTTGCTTCCCGCCGCCCGACACAGATCGTCGCGCCATCGAGCAGGAGGGCGTCCCACACTACGTTTGTTGAGCCGCGGTCTCCACTCTAGCAGCCGTTTGCTCCAACGTCCGTCGTATCACTCGGATCTACGACAGATGTGGCCAGCCCACTGCCACTCCAGCTTGCTAGCCTTTAGAGCTGTGTCGGTCACTTTGGTCCTCAGTCGAATTACTTCGTTTCGAATTTTGTCTTTGAGGGACACACCGTGCATAGCTCTTTCCATAGCTCGCTGACCGACTTTAAGCCGTAGGTCCTAACCGGTAGGACGCATTGATTGAAGACCTTGGTCTTCAAGAGAAGATGTGACGAAGTTTTCCAAATGCTGCCCAGCCCAATTTCTCCATAATCATTTAATTTTATTACTATGACTATTATGTGGTTCGTTGAGCTGGGCTAATAAAAATAGACCAACTGGATCTCTTTTCATAGGAAAAATAAACGGAGGAAATTTTTATTCTTTGTGGAGGATTGGATTGTGTGATGTAGGCAATTTTTCACGCTTATTACTCAACACGCAATCCAAGAAATTCTATCGCTCTTCCGAGAACTATACAATTTCCTTTGCTACAACTTCATGTATGTGTTGTGGTTCCAAAATTGGTGTTTTCCCTGCTAGAGCTGTTATTCTACGATGCAAAACAGCTTTGTCCTTCGCCAGTCTGCCAGTCTGTCAACGCTTCTATCACTAAACCCTCTCCAAATTTTATGGAATTTGATATGGACATAGATTGTTTATAGTTTTGGAATAAACATAACCGATAGTCAATTTTTTAATAATAGGTTTCTTTATATAGCTTTAAAACACTCTCGATATGGAACCCTAAAAAGTAGGCACATGCGGCTACGGCGGCGACAATGTTAGGGCATTTATGGTATGCGGGAACGCATTCTTATTTTTCTTTTCTCCATAATCATTTATTGCGAGCACGACACGGCCCGTTGGAGCTGGGGTAATGAAAACGGACCAACTAGGATCCCTTTTCATAGGAAGAATAAATGGAGGAAATTTTTATTCCTTGTGTAGGATTAGATCGTGTAATCCTGGCGGTTTTTCACGCTTGTTACAGAACACGCAATCCGAGAAATGAAAACCTATATAATTTCTGTCACTGCAACTTGTTTGCTCCCCAATAGTAAAGATGATGATAAGATCTTATATCCGTATCATTTCAGAATTAATGCCTAGTTTTAGTAGCAGGATCTGTTATTAATTGTAATGTACGCTTGAATATTTAGTTGCAATCTCATTATTTATGTCTGTTTTCAATATTCAATCTTCGAATTTGGATAATCCTAAAGATGGTTGGTATCTTAATAACCGAACAGCATCTATCTTAATCTATTTATAAAGATCATATATTGAAATCCATCGTAAATAGTTAATTTCAGCATTCACGAAAGATTTTGAAGTAATAAAATCGTAAGAGCAGATTTATGAGCGTTGAGTTCGAATAACCGAATAGTATGACTAAGGATCATAACTATGAAATGACCGTAATCCGTATAATATTTTGCCGAATTATGCAAATTAATGAGCCATCAATATTTAAATTAACTATGACAAACTGAGGACTGATTGGGCCAAAACAATCAAAAGTTTTATGCGTCGCTATCCCGTTGAATATTTCGATGTAAATGTTCCAGGGATTTCGTTATTGGCATAACTTGGCTTGCCGCCAAAAAGGTAATCAGTTCAAATATTATATCTTAACATTAATTATTATAGCTCGTAGTCAATTGATAATAATAAAATTGAGGAATCGTACAATTCTTCCTTATTTCAAAACTCAATGGGTAATGCTTAATGTAATGGGTAATTGCAGTATCTTCGAAATATATTATTATGTAAACTTAACTTGAGTCATAAATTGAGTTAAGTAATGAGTTTTCATGAATTCAGAACTTGATCAGCTTTTTAAAATTATACTTTTTATCTTCAAGTCATACTTTGAGCAATTGAGCATCCAACATTATGCTCTAATGCTGATTTATTATATTTGAAACGATTTGGACGTTAAAAGAATTATGTCATTACTTCAAGACACGTCTGGAAAGAATTGCAACGTAAAATTCTCCAATGGACTAATTTTATTGGACCCGTAAGCATTTTGGCATTTCCAATATTAGTGGCAGCTCTTTGTTTTGCGACGAGCGGGACGACGTTCTTTCTAATAGTAAGAGAGCCGGCGGTCGAAATCGTTAGAAACTTTATTAAACCAACACGAAACCATGGAACTAAATAGTTGACAGTTAGGTAGGCATACGATGTAATAAAAATGAAAACAATTGACGCCGCGACGTGCATTTTACCGTAATATCTGAAATATTTGAAATTAAAAATCCTATTTGAGGGTTATCCTAACTACAATTGCGAACCAAGCGTCTGCGCTGCTACTTGTATTTATGGGGTTTAGGATGATGAGACTATCATGCATACATTTAAACATATGCATACACTCAACAACTTAGGCTTATGAGAGAGACAAGTCATATCTATCAAGTTCATTAGTTCTGCTGCGTAAAAATAAGCCGTTAGTTATCTAGGTATAACATTGTACACAGTTTTAGTCATAGGCTCTCGGTCTGTAATAAAATTAATGGTCGTTTTATACCGCAGACGGGCGATTGAATGCAAAACCCTGGAAAATTTCACCGGCCATTGACGAAGATAGATTCCATTTCTCGTAATTTTCACGGAATCTGATTTCCTGAAGGCTCTGTTGGGAAATTCGCTGAAGCCGAGTTCGACGCATCGATTATATTTACTTGTCTGCCTAACCTTGAACCTAATAAGCTGATCGAAAATTCGTAAAATTCATTCAAAAATGCACAACGCTAATGTTCAAGTTTTCATTTCTGCCGGCACTCTCAGAGTGCAACCCGTTGTTTTGACCAGTTTCCGCCCGCGATTCCTCTAAGTGGGCCATAGAATATAGACTAAAGATAACAAGTACCCTTCTCTGGATCAAAATATATGAATCCAGGTTATATATTGTGTTTTAGATTGGTCCGTTTTACAAATAAGAAGAGATCAATGGTTAATTTTTCTCATATAAATGACGTATCTATCGAAAATGTGTGCGATAGATACTTCTAATACGATGAAAACACTATATCTAGTTTTAAAAGGACTCAAGTCTTGAAAATACTTTTTGTATTGCTTCTTTTCGGCTAAAAAGTCTTACGCGATGTGTTATAAATAATAATAATTATGCTCTACGAGCAAATGTATTTTAAAAACATGTGCATGTGCAACTTAAAAACGCGATTCGATTCTATGATATTTGTCTACAGAAACATCTGTATAATACGGATGTTATTATACCTACAACGGTTATTCGTATCTATCAAATTACCCAGCAATACTATACAAAGCACTTTATACGCTTCGATTCAATAAAACACGGTGACGCTCGGTAGTCTCGCTACACGCAGGGATATCCGTTATCACATGATTTCCCCTCACGTCTAAAAGATAAGGCCTACCTGTTTGATTGAAATTTCCATGATATATAGTTTTAAAAGGTTTAAATATATATTTTACAATACAGCTACGATTATTATTTGTGTACGTTACGCACGTATTTATTTTTATAAGTTCCATTTTACTTACTATGCGTTTTATTTAAAACTAATGCAAAGTCTCCATGACCAGCTAAAATACTTACGTTGCAGTATTTGTGAACAGTAACTGTAAAAATTCTTAATAATAATTGCGATAAAACAAGGAAAAGATCCAGCTGAAACTGAAAGAATAACGAATGAACTTTGTTTTCTGAAGTTATCTTGAATACAAATTTCAATGGCCTTTCCCGTCGTTCTCTTTATCTAGGTAGGTGTAATAGTATCTACACAACAATTTAAGTACCCGCAGCAAGTTCCATTCTTTATGCAGATGGTAAGTCCATGCTAATCCTTTTGATTAATCGCAAATATCGCCGCGAATTGAGAGGATCCAAGTAGGTACCTATATCGAAAAAGTAAAGTACAAAGTACAGTGATTGGATGGACAGGATCGATGTGACCTAAGTGGCAAACTACACGCACTCTTCCATGTTTGCACTTTCAAGAGGGCGCCCTGATTTATCTTGAAATTTGACAGTATTCGTTACACGTGATGGTAAAGGCAATTCTCTGTTTCGAAAAACCGCAAGCAGCAGCCCAAAAAAACCCAAAATATAAGAATAGTTGCGTCATTGCCCGTTTGTCTGTTATTTCTTTAAGAATTTTTAAGGCTATAATTTTTTAATAGTTAGTAAGGATATCATTTGTTAACAGGTGGTGTTATTGTATAACCTGCACGTTACTTTTGTACCTGACTGCGCAACATGATATACGTACTTATCTTGAAATAAATCCATGAAATCTTGAAAGGTAAAAAAAAAGGTTTTATGTTAGGATCGTTGGGATTAGGATAATATTTAGGATAATATTTAGGATCGATGAGGATTGTACCCTTAGGATCCGCGTGGTAAATAAATGAATATTGTTTAACTGATTACAACTTATATTACCATTCATAAATTCATGTTGATAAGAGCTTTGCGTAAACAAGCAAAACAAACTTTATTTGCGAACTGACTCAAGCTTTATAGTTAGTTACGTGTCTACTCTTGCTTACTTTCAGCTATTTTTATCTCATAAAGGCGTGGCTGAAATAACAAAACAATGAATGGTCTACTTTTAACGAATGTGAAGCAAGTTTTTATGTTTCAGTTGCCGAGGTGTTGTCGCCGGACGTACATAAAAATTAGGGCGACATTTTGGTCCTTAGGTGCAAGGGTGCAACGTATCACGTAAAACTTGAGCTAAAATTGCTCGTTGATTCTAAGCTTCAATTGCTCCCGAATGTGTGTTTCGTGGTTGTATTGAATAATTTATGTCTAATGGTTTTCATGCGATTTTAACTATAACAGTAGCACGTAATTTTTTATTTGTATCGCAATTTCTTTGATGATATATGGGTTCGTTTCAAACCTTTAGTAGCCTTTTTTAAAAAAATAAGAAAACATCGAATGATAAAGATTGCCGTGCCGTTTTTACAATGATGTACAGTAGGTCTCAAACAGTCTCAATAATATATCACCAACATCTGTTGTTTTAAAGCAATTAATAAGAATATGTTGGCAACCAACCTATAATAACTAACGATAGGTTTTTGAGACCCAAAATTGGACTAGAAATGCCTATCTTTTAAACGAGAAATCGAAAAGCAATCGGAATAATCAAACAAAAACCACAGACGCAATACTTGAAGAGACGGGCCTCGACAAGGGACGTCCTATTCTCCCTCAGTCATTTATATTCTTATCCGTCTGACAGGACGCTATTTCTGGTTGAATCAAGCCGAAACAGAAGGGTTGAAAGGGGTAATTCGTAATGTTATCGGGTAAGCAAAGATGGTTAAGGTTCAAATTCTTGCAGTTAAATTCTTGCAATATTTGGATCCCAAAAAAATGCTTCTTCTTACAAATACCAGAACAGTACATTATCTCAAAATTTCATATTGCAAAGCGTGAGAACGATTATTCAGTACTAGATGCAGTGTTGCCTTGTTAATATTTTCGTTCCACCCTTCAAGAATTTCTTTCCTGTCGTTTAATAACTAATTCACATCATGACGTGATCACAGCACAACCCGTAGCTTCAGTTTGCTCTTACACCATAAAAAAATATATTCCGCCCACGTTCAGCTCATTATTTAAACTCCAGCTCTTGGTGTTATGAGAGATAACTATAAAATAATACTACGTCGCCTGGCGCATAATCATCGCATTATGCGTACAGTGTACGGTTCGTTAGACACCATGACGAGTCATAATGACGATATTTTGCTTCTAATAGGTGTCTGTTTTAGGGAAATGAGACTACAAATCACCTTATAACAAGTTGTCACTTGTCTGCTGACATTTGTTTCTATGCTTCGACTCATTTAAATCCATTTAACGTGATTTTATCCAGTGCAAAGGTGGGCTTAGGCGTTTTACCCGTAATAATCATCTCCAGGCTCTCTCCAAAAACAAAATGGGAAGGGGAGAAAAGTTCTCGAACGTCGTACAAGATTCTGCGTGAAGAATACAAGCCTGGATGGACTGGATAGAACTGATGAAGAATATAGCGGGATTTCGTTTTTTTTATGGAAAACTTGTAAAGACCTTGTAGGTGTAGAGTATAAGGCGTCGTCGATTGGGTAAGGCCCATAGCAGTGTCCTCTTCTATCGCATGGGATGGTTGGTTGTGACCTCTCACTCGCACATATTCACTCGCAGCAATATTTCAATTTTCTAAATTCGACAACCGCAATTCGGGACTAATTTTTCGCAGGCAACCCTATACCACCGTGTTCATAATAAAATGATCTTTATTTTCATTTAATTTTCATTCAATAATCAGATCGGTGCAAAATGCTATTAGTGTCGATTTACCTGTTTATACCTGGCAACCTGAGGGTTGTGACTGGAAAAAAAATAGACAACCTAACGTTTGCATATTCTATGGGCATCATACTTTCGATTGGTATAGAATTTATTTAATAATCAAACCGGTGCAATGTTTAAAAAAATTTTTTTTTAATATTAATGAATCGTATCCTGGACTGAAATTTGTTAGGCAACTCATATGCAATATATTTATTGACATATTAAATTGAATATAAAATACGTTTCATCAAATAAACATCTCGGTGAAGGTCGTTGTATAGCGGGATCTTATACTATTACATTAATTATGTTTCAGAAGTCTACTTCAAATTTTACGCAGAAAAAATTGTGAATCAATTTCATTGAGCCTAAAGTTCGAAGAGCCTAAATAGAGAATTCAAGTTCCGAAATATCTACTCGTGAATAGAGCTTGATTACTTTAAGATTTTCCATCTTTCACTTTACCGCATCATAGCGGATGCAAGTTAAAATATAAATTGAAATATTTTTCGAGAAATAAATAAATATCGCTAATGAAAGAAACACCAGAAAAAGTGCAGTAACTCATTAATGCCGCTTTTTACAATCAGCTAAACTCAAACTAACGAGCTTTCCCTATAACCTTCACATCTACGGCAAAAGTAGTTCAATATGGTTCCTTAGCTGCGATTTTAAATTAAGAGAATTATTTTGATAAATAAAAGGTATTTTGAGTTAACTTTTCATTATCGTTTAAAACAAATTGATCTATGTTAATTCGCAATTCGCAATTTTCACTATATCTTTAATTCGATTTGATAAGGCATAAGATAAACGGAATCTTTACCATTTTTTCGATTTTTTTCCTATTTGTTATGCCCACAGATGTCTTATAATATATTTTTCTAGAAATAAAATAATTGTCGCTGATGAAAGAAACACGAGTAAAAACGCAGCAGGTAACTCATTAATGCTGTTATTTTAATCAGCTAAGCTCAAACTAACGAGCTTTCCTTATAACATCCACATCAAAGGCAAAAGTACCTAGTCCTAATTGGTTCATTACCTACGATATTAGTTTTGGCTAATTCATGAAAGGCATTTTTATCTAAAGCGTTCCATTTTTAATTAAAGCAAGTTGGTTTGCTAAAATGTTTCCTTGTTATTATTTAGCTAGCATTTTGCAAAAAAAATGTCCCTTATCTACACTAATATGTATTATAAAGAGGAAATATTTTGTATTTTTGTGTGTGTGTATGTTTGTAATGAATAAACTCAAAAACTACCTACTGTGCGATTTCAAAAATTCTTTCACCATTGGAAAGCTACATTCAGCCTGAGTAACATAGGCTATATTTATTGCTAAAAAAGATTAGGGATCCTTACTAAAACTTACGTAACGTAACCCAATGTGTTAAAAAATATTAGTCAAATTAATTAATTTGAATAATATTTTTTGGCAGAGCGAAGCCTGCTTGGTCAGCTAGATGTCAATAACTCTAGATGATCCAAAAACCCCAAACACCATTAAATCTGTTAAGTATTTTAGAGAAAAACCATGTTATATATAATTAATTTTATTATAGACTTCATCACTATATAGACTGCACCTACATACAGTTGTGTATCTTGAGATGTCTTTCCATAGAGGAAGGATTTCGCTTGTGCGTTATGTAAACTTATGCTTATTATCACCTCATTACTTATAAGGGAGCATAGGGGCACCACTAGGTTTACTCTAGAAATAGAGCTTCTACAACATGGACACACATGTGTTTGGAAAACTGTTCGATACACTCGTTGCTCTGAAGAAATACTTTGGTAAAGTACATCAGAAAATAAGCGTTTATCCTGCGGGCAAACGATTTAATAATAAGTAATTATTTGTAGTGTAATATAATAAAAATTAAATTTTAGTTTGTATAGTAAAGATGATATTTTTTTATTTGAATTTAAGTTTCTGTTGAAATTGTTAAATGTTGGTAAGAAATAAAAGGCTTTTTTTTTAATTTGATTATACTTTTTATCAACAGATCCCAAAACCATTGTAGCAACTCATTAGAATAATATTAGGTAACATTAGCCTCGGTTAGTGCTCATTAACTATAAAATTCAATTTGTTACCCGCGAAAGACGCCGCCGTTTGCAAAACTATTAATAAACTCCAGAGCTTTTAAAAAAAATTAGGTCAGACAGAAACGTTATTTAACAGCCCTGAAGCTTTGAAACCTGCTCATCTGCAAGCCTTTGAGGTCGGATTAAAATATATTTCGTGGGCTTTCAATCCTAGCCCACATAAAATTTTGAGAAAAAACTTTTTCCCGCTAAATTATACGCTCACTTCTAAAATACAAAATCATAAATTTCCTAATTTCAGTTGCTTAATTAATTTTGGGGTTTCGTACGAATCATATAAAGGCCGTTTCCGTGTGTTGACGATAGTATACCTACCTCATTACCTTTTTTAAATACATAATATTACTAATAAACTAAACTTTTATGATAAATTAATTACAGATAGAGAATATGTAATCACATTGTAATAAATTAGAAGCTAGATTTTTGATTAACTGTAAAATGTCCAAAGAAAAGAACTTACATGTTCTGGAAAAGCATCTACAAACTTTCACCCAGGTTCAACTGTACGCAACTTACATAAAAGAACATGTTTTGAATGACAATTTCGGTTGGAAAAGTATAGTTCAAGTTTTAAGTAAGTAGTACCAAATTTAAAGTGCATAACTTCATCTTCTTAAAGAGCAAGCAACATTACAATTACACCTATATTTAGAATCCCGGTCGAAGCTTCGGTTCTGTTTGAGGTTGAACGTCGTTGGTCCTGTACATCGTACGAGTATGTAGGAATAACCAATAGATGTATGGTGTTGTAGGCGGTAGGTATATTTTAGGCTTGACAGAAGATGTTTAAGAATTTCCTTAATTAATATAAGACAATAATACATTTTATTTTCATAATTATTCGTTGCTTTTAATATACATAATATATTAGTTTATTATTTAAAAGTGTTTTATAAGATAGTTCAATGGAAATCTAAACTGTATCTACCTATCTTATCTTTCTTTTTTCAATATTTACAAAACTTCCATCCATAATTTATATTAAAAGGTTTCGAATTCCTGAAAAAACCACGCACGCATTTAAAGAACGCGTACACAACATTGCGAGCAAAGAATAACAGAAACATAAGGGTGCGTGCCTACACGGTGGGTGTCTTAGAATTTACTTTAAATAGATCAGTATTTATTTTTGCAAAACTCCATGATGTTTGTTTGCTATCCCACATCTGTTGTGGGATACCTGTCTGGGTATTGACCTCTTGTAGTTCTCTTTTGTCTATTGTTTTTCAAAAGAATAACTTAACAGTATTATGCCGCAGCGTGGTGGACTAAGGCCTACATCCCTCTCATTATGCCACCTGAAAAAATTCTTCATTGCTTTTTTTTTACATTTTACCTTTTATTAGTTTTGTACGTTTAGGAGTTAAGTTCGACTAAGAAGCAAATGTTTATCGGTACCTATCATTATTCTCTTTAAATACTTCAAATAAAGATTAGGTACTTAGATTACAATTTTCATATGCATTGCTTATAGCATCAGCCTTGGTAGCCTGGTTAACAATTCGCTCTAAAATCTAAATTTAATACCCAGTCAGTCCAGTGATACCGGTAATAAGGAAATGTTTATTTATATACATATTATATTGATCAACACTGTCTGGGAGTCTCGCCGAACTGACAATATTCTTCTTTCTAGACAATTTTTTTTTCTGAATAACACAAATAATATTTCGCGCTGTCTTTATCTCAATAATATTTATCTTAAAATATTAAGTTCTTGATAATAATATGGAGAATTAAAAGTTACAACAGCTAGTTATCACCATATTTATGTCACCTATGACATTCAATATCTACTTACTTACCTAAAACATAATCAACAGGAGAAAAATTGGAGCTAAGTATTTTTTTGTTTACTTCCTAAGAAGAGTATAACATTGAACCCGTTTCTAATAATTTAAAAAAGAGTACAGATAAATATTGTAATATTTCACCTGCAGTTCCTCATTGTATCGGGACCTCGATGATCCTGGCGAAGGGCGTTCTAGAAGGAGGAGTTCAGTGAGGACAATCACACCGAAAACGGCGAAAAACATGACAAAGATGAAGAAACTGATATTCGCGCGCTCTTTGGCGCGAGAGGGTGCCGCGCGCGCGCGCCACCGCATCGTGCCGCCTCTGCACTCGCATGCATGGAGCCACCGAGGCCGCCGTCACCGTCGACACACGGACACTACTGAGCGAACACTCGGTCACCAGGACCGTGCCTCCCCGCGTCACAACACCACGCCGCCGCCCCCAGCCCCACACACTGACGCACAATCAAATGACAGCCGATCAGGACTGACTTAGGCCTGGGTTGCAAACACCCCAAACACAACAAGGGACTACCGTTTTTCATTATTTACTAACATCGGCTTCTTCATCTTAGTAACACAAATCACAACCGAGATGACGTACTTATAAATATTTGAGAATTAAAGCTCTCGTCACAAATCAGGTGTATCGACACATTTGGAAAATTGTAACCCCCTTAGTGTAGGGGTTTTGTTGTCAAAGCATGAAGAAAAACTGAATTATTTTCTAAATTATAAACGTAGCGTATTAATTTTAGATTATTTCCTACAGGAACATTTCGACCCGCAAAGACGCATTGTCCTTATGAAACTCAAATGATGCCGAATTTTGGGCCCGGACACTAATCTAAACTAATATTGCAAAGGAAACTACGACATAACCTTAATTTTCTATAACAACTGTGTGTATTTCACTAGGAGCTTGTAACACAGGGCCGTCGAATCAACGCATGCGCGCCGCCCGCCCGCCCTCGTTCAATGACTTTCCTCAAAGTGGAGAAGACAACCTTTCACTTCACGAGGTTCGGCGATGTCTGCGATACATTCGTAATAGAGGATATCAAATATTTTCGTTTGTAAATATTTAATTTTCTGCTTATTGCATTTTTATAGGTACTGTGTAGTAACACGAACTTTGAAGAAACTTTGATTGGTGTTCTGTAGAATGTAGATACTTACTATAATAATCAATAGGTAAATAGCAATTCCCCAACAACGATGCTTATAGAAAGCCCCTTCGTAAACTAATCGAGGTTCTTGTCACACACTGGCAATCATAATATCAATATTTTCATATAAGAATACATACATACAATACCTATAGATACCATATATAAATACATACAATACCTATCTATTAAATATAACATAGTTTTCCATACAAGCTACAGTATTTAATACAGCGTTCTATCCGAAGAACCTTCCCAACGCCACGTAGCCATCTAGATAATATATTTTATGTTAAGAGTTTAAGACTCATAACAAAGAACGTAATACATTCAATGGGTAATCTCCATAACAATGATTGTCGGCATAACCCATTCATAGCCTATTTTAGAAACTGAATAAAATTGCTCTTGTCTACTGTTCAGGCTAAAATATAGGTAATTATAGCATGTAAGTTGATTAAAATAAATCAAATGCAAATCCCTTTTTTTAACTCACTAAGAAATAATTAATGTCTACTTATCTATTAATTAAAACGTCACGTGAATAACCTGCTGAATAACATTATTTAGAAAGGCATATTGCTATTTATATTTTATAATTCCTATTTGGGATGGATGGGTGATTGCCAGTAACAAATTGCATGGGCGCTCGATACTTCGAAGACTTCGAAGGTCCCCAGACTATTTTCTTCCGTAGGTACCTGAATGGGTGAAGCTAAAGGCGAATCACATGGGCTCTTCCATGCTTCGAAGGCAGATCCCTCTTTCCCAGTGGGCACTTTGGGCACGTGCCCAGGGCCCCGCGATCGATACAGGGCCCCTTAGATCAAATACAAAGTCCCTATTTCCTGTCAGATCACCAAACGATAGCGAATATTTATTACCAAAAAACTTGTACAATTCGAGAAAATCGGACCTTAATTACTGACTACAATATCCTAATATGTCCAGTATTGCCCATTGCCCTGGAAAGTTAAAGTTAAAGACGGGCCTGTTCAGAGGGCACATTAGGTAAGACATCGATCCTTATTGCTAACGACGATTAAGATACCATCGCTAGCGTTAAGCGTTAAACCTTTTCCTTTTCGGATGTATTGTACAGTTTGCAAACCTCCGACATGGACCACTAACCTGTTTCCCGCGACAATTTGAAGTATGCTCCGGGTTTCCCTTTGTTGTGAGACCCAAGCCCAACTGTGGGATATGTTAAAAGGTATAGCCACCCATTATGTGTGGACGAGGTCACCGATAAATCGGGAAGTAATTGACAGAGAATTTGACGATCAGAGTTAGGATGTGTTAGGATTCTGTAAACTGAAAACTGTTTTAGCTTTTAGTATAATTATAATACCGTAATATTAATAATGTTCTCTACATGGTAATTAAAATCTCACATCAATCTTCTGAATAGCCGGCAGGTTGTCGAGTACCTACTACGCTACGTCATATGTGGTAGAGATAAAAGGAAATTGCTAGGGGTTGTTCCGTCGTATGAACTTTGGTATCCGGTGCGCGTAACGACCGGAGTCATTGGACGTGTGCCTGAAGTTGAATCGGTGATTTGTTTATAAAAAAATCTTATTAATATGATTCCGTAGCCTAATTAGTCGAAAAACTGTGGTTTCTACGAAGTTACGACTCTATCGAATGATTAGATTGAATGAGTTGTGAGTGACAGTTACTTTTTTAATTAACCCTCTTAAAAGGCGAATGTACGCTAAGGTTTCAATAATAAGAACCACACTGACGATGACGGAGCCATTAAAAACTACCCGCTTTAGTTAAAGTTATGCATTTATTAGTGACCTGAGTGGCGCAGTGGTTAAGACACCGGTGGGCTGCGCGGAGGGTGCTGGGTTCGATTCCCAGCAGAGCAGAGATTTGAATAATGAATTTAAATTTCTGTTACTGGTCTGGGTGTGTTGTGTTCTTGTCTTGTGTGTGTCCATGGCGCCCACGACACAGGGAATCCTAGTGTGGGGCTATGAGTGTGAACCGTTATTATTTATTTATTAGTGTTCCTATAATCATTTTTTAATTTTACGACGAACACACGTGAATTAATTTCAGTATACTTTCTGTATTTGGATACCTTAAAATAGTAGGTGTAGTTTCATACACTTACATAATAAGTAGGTACGTGAATGCTGAGATAAATTATAATTAAATACCTACGTAAATATTTGCGCCGTGAAGTAAAGGTGGTAGAAATTATAAAACTTTTAGTCTAAGAGCTGGCGACCAAATCGGTCATGTGGCTTCAGCTGTATTAAAACTCCGTTAGCTACCTACTTCCCTGAACAACCTTTTCTGATAATCTGCGTGCTGGCAGGCCATGGGCGGTGGGTGCGGGTGTTAGTGGGGTGGGAAAAAAAGGGAAAAAAATGTAGGCTCAGCGACTTTTATAATATTTTTTCCAAACAGTTGCTCTGTACTTCCTGTGCACCCAAAAAAATTTTTAAATCGATCGGGTGGTGGGTAGGGCTTGTCAGCGTTAATTAAAAGTAGCAAAATAATAATTATTTTCACGGGCTCAGCTATGTTGGCTTTTTTTCTGACGTGAGATTAGTTAGTATATAATCCCCAAAAAATAGCCAAATAAAGATATCGGTGGGAAGGTACCGAAAAAAATTATTGAAATCGTTGAATTTCATACGAAAATTCGCTGAGGGGTAGACAAAAGCGGACGTGGAGGGGATACCAGCCGGCCGGCGAACGCGTCAGCGCGCTCACGGCGCGTCGATTGTGTTCGGCTAACAGGGAGTAGCCGCTGTCCTTCTCGCACCCGTTGACCGGAAAACCCCGGACGTTTCCGAACGAGCAGATGCTTCAGCTGTGCGTCTACGCATTTTCATTCATAGTAGAAATTGAAGTTATTTTTATTCGTGCGAAAAAATATTTCCCGTTATTATTTACGAAAAATATTCCATTTATTTATTCATTATATTCATATGAGAAAAAGCATGGCCGCTTCACTCTTTATTGTATTCATTCTTCACTTAACGTGTAACTTAGCGAATTCATACTTGACTTTACTAAAAAGACTATAGTTAAGTGATTGTTATTGAAGAAGTAATGTTATGTGCTGCTTACGGCTTTAAAAGCAGATAAATAAGGAAATATGAGAAAAAGCAACTGTTTTCTTTTCAAAATATGTAATGATGTTTTTTAATTTTCTACTAAGTGATTTAGATTGGTGTAGCAATTTGAAAAAGTGATATTTGCCTATATTTTCAGAGCCTAATTAAACAATATAAATCAGAATTTATATTATTATATAGTCCATTTGATGGAAATAATACGCGAAAATCAGTTAAAATAAGGTTGTACCTCGTAGCGCTTTAGTCGATTATAACAATCGATTTTACGAACTTAGAAAAAAAAAAACAATGAGAGCTTCAATGATTAGCTTTAAGTAGTTTCAGTATATGGATCGTTCGAACTATATGGATAAAATAATCTAGTAATCGCTGAAAAGCCTTGCTTCGATGGACTGAAAGTCAGGCTTTCCAAAGTTTCCAACGAAAGAAACTATTGGCGTTGATTGATTGCTGTATTTGTAATTAAGGTAACACTACCTAACTTAATATTACAATCATCTTCAGTACAGTGTGAACATATTATTATGATCTTTAAAATGTACTGATAAAAAACACGTTTGACGGAATTTATGAGTTTATTATTGTAATTTGTATCGTTTTTTTGACTAGTGGAACGTTTATTTAGTCACACTTCAAACGTCACATTAACAAAACAAGTTGGAATGACAATTTTGACAACTTCAATGATTCAATCAATCAAAGTGCAACTGACTGAGTGAGCAGCGAAGCACCCCTGGGCCTGTACAGAAAAATAAATCTTTTACGTAAAATTCTTTCAGCAAAATGGTACAGGGGGACGCGCCACAGCCGCCACCAGACGATAACTTTTTTAGGGCGTTTATCAGTGGGATTTATAATACAATAGACGCACCAGTGACATGGTTTAGAGGTTTGTAACTCAACTCTACTTTTGTATTTTGTTATGTAAGAAAGTCGCAGTGTATAATGATTTTTGTTTGGATTCAGAAAAAGTCGTAGAGCCGAACCAGAAGCAATACCCGTGGTACCACCAGAAGTTCCGCCGTGTTCCCACTATTGATGAATGTTACACCGACGACGTCCTGTGCGACTTCGAAGCCAACGCGCAATTCAAACGTGATAGGTTAGTAAAGCACAGAGGAATCCAAGAGTAAAGAATTAGACAAAATTATTGTAGATTCATGCGTGTACCAGGCGTGTATTTAAAATGTTAAAGATACATTTTGTTCTTATATTAGGGCTGTGGACTCAGAAATCCTCAACATCTTGCGTATGCGCTTTGAAGATTGTATGACTTACGAAAGCCCTGACATTGATACATGCAAACCCTTATGGGAAAAATACAAGGAGGCTGAAGAAGCATGGTTCATCAAATGTGAGTATTCTAGCACATTCTCTGAAAATCATAAATGTAAATGACTGGATGAACAATGAATGAGATTATCATTACATATTTTACCAACAATGTTGACTATAGGTCAGCCAAAAAGTCCCAAAACAGTTTTGATATAAAGTAAATCTTTTAAATTTAATGTTTGCCGGATTGTTGCTATCAAACTAGTCCCCCATTTGATGAATAGTATATTGAGATTAAACAAAGAAAGGGGAACACAGTGCAGTCTATCGAACCTTACTTATATTTTGCAATTTTAACTAAAAACATCATCAAACAGTGATTGAGAATGCTATAGTATATTTTTTAATAAATTTTCTTGTGTACATTAACAACAGTAACTAGTAAAGTAACAAAATTTAATTTAATTAAGATTTCTATCATTTTCCTAATTTTATATTATGTTAGCTGTGGCAGCGACTTTGTCCGCATGAAATTCTAAAATAAAAGTAGCCTAAGTTACTCATTACATCAGCTATCTGCCGGTGAAAGTCCAGTCAAAATTGGTCTTGCTGTTCCAAAGATTAGCTGGAACAGACAAAAATTGTAAAAAATGTTATTTTGGTATATTTAGTGTATTTAGTAAAGTGGTTATTTAAATTATTTGTTAAGATTATTCAACCTAATTAAATTTATTTTCTCCTTAGATGGTGACCTTGGAGCATATGGTGATGCTAAGAAAGCATACATGAAGCAGAAACATCGCATGCTTTGGGAGAGACGTCATGGGCCACTTTCTGAACATACTAAGTAATTTGTGATGAAACTAGTGAATGAAGTCTTGTTTACCCATTAGGAGATTGTTAAATATTGCTACAACTCTAAATAAATATTAGTCTTTACTTTTGTTTCTTTGAAACATAATTTACATGAGTTTGTCATTGGGTCTAAAATACATAATAAATTTTAAATAAAACAAGATTTCAAAAAATAACATTTATTTTCCAACACTACTTCCATTTTCATGCAATTATGACAAGATACGACTTTCAGATAATAATGTACTAGTTGGAAATACAACAAGAAATTAATGATCACAGAATTACGAAGATGTAGAAAAAAAAATACTTACATCTTCCCTTACTGTACTTGAAATATCTTAATCTATCTTAGAGGTTATAAATTTAAAACTTTTTTTATTGGTCACAAAAGTAAAAACAATATTGGCTTAAAGTACTTAATGGTATCTGCTATAGTCTCAAGAAATTCAATTTACATGGAAACATTATTATAAAAGTTTCACATTTCTAAAAATTTTGTTTAGAATAGAATTTCTTTCAATTTTAAAATCTCATTTATAGTCACAGATAAAATATAAAAGATAAATGTTCTACCTTTTTATATCTTGTGGCAGATTATTTATAAATCTTACAACATAAGTAAATATACATGATATTTTAAAATTGGACAGGTCGCTTATCTGTTACAAAACCGAGCGTGCTAATTCAAATGCAGACTGGCAGTGCTAACAAAAACAAAATTGCATTGAAACTATACACTTCAGATTGCAAGTAGGCTGACTAAACCAACATGAATATAAGGTAACATAAAAAACAGTAGAATACCTATAACTCACAGATTACTTTTTCTACATATTCAGTTTGATTCACATTGGTTTCTACAAATCCTAATATGCAAGGGCCTGCTCACATAGCTCAAATACAAATTATTCATTCAAAAAATTATAGTACCGCTATTCCACATTAATACCACATTTATGTAACATGTAATAACTATAAGACGGTAAATAAATGTGCTTTGTTGTACCAATTTTTAAAAAATATGAATGTACACTTTATACATAAATAGATTTTGTAGCATCTCACCAGATTTCATGTGCCTTTCATTGGTACATACTTGAATATCACAGAATTGCACGAATTCTTATTTTATGACTGACATCATTCATCATTCAAAACTACACATTTATTTACAACATAAAAACACACAAATACATTGTCTTCTATATAAAGCGATTGATCTACAAATCGTATATTTTCTTGGGAATATCTTACAGGCTATTTATTACTAAAACCGTCAGATTTATTAAAAATTAGTTATTACATTGATCAACACTAAGTACAGTGGCGGTCGTTTGAAACAGATTTGCGACGCGCCACTGATGCCTTACCACTAACAATAATAATATTCATATTATTTGCCTTAATTAATAAATTATTTATTTAAATTAATATAAAAATATGTTGCTCATTCATTAATGTGGAATACGAATTATAGTTAAGAAAACATTGTCAAAAGGAAACAATCATTGCACTTGAGGCACAAGCATATTAATATTTCAAAAATTTTTTATAAAAATGCTTTGAACTTCTTAATTGACTTTACATCATGGTGAAGTGATTTAAAGTCGTTTAACATTTCGACAAAAACCAGGCATTATCCTCTTATGACAACAATACTTTATAAACATTTCAAGAATAAAATGTTCTCTAAAATTATGTAAATTCGAATAAGTGATATTTCTACGACCAAAGTTATAATTATATTCCAATCGGACAAGAAAACAACCATCGACAAACACATTAAAAACTAAGTCACGTAAACCAAAAATAAAATATATACATAGTTATGCACATATAATCGATCGAGATCAAACATCAAAGGATAAATAAAATTTTAACATAAATCCACATTTTGTATGATTATTGTACTTTCATTTGACCATTCGAAAAATGCTATAAGTGCTTGCGTATTGTTTTGTGACAACACAAATTAGTTGTTTAATGGGATCGAGCCCCAGTTTTATTGATATGTACTATGTATATGGAGGATTTATCCCCTCATAATTTATAACAATTATGATCAAACCAAAATTAAAAACCTTAAAATAACACATATGACTATTTTATTAAAATAAATATGTATATAACTAATAAAAATAAGAGTGAATATTAAAATGTCAAATAATAAAAAGAATTTGAAAACACTTTATAGTCCAGTCAGTTTGAACATTTAATTCACAATAATTCCAAAAGTTTTCAAATTTTGATGTAAGGTCGGGAATGGTATTAAAACAAACTATAAAATTTTGCAACCTGTTCTGCGGTCCGGAACATTGTTAAAATTGCAATTAAATTAATTTTTGCTATATGGTCGTGAAAATTCCAAAAGTTCTGCAAACTTGGAGTGGTGTTAAATATATTATTTTACATCACGTGTCAAATTTGCAACCAATTTAAGTGTACGGAACATTTTTTTTTATTAAAAATTAATGTTTTTCTTTATTAAATTGAAGGAAAACGTTCCAAAAGTTCTGCAAATTTGACAGATATATCGGAAAAATATACCGAACGATTGTATAAATTTGCAACCTTTTACGTTGACCGGAACATATTTATTTATAATTCTTTTTAATTCGTGGTCATTTTTTCGAGTAAGGTGGTCTCGGAATAATTACAAAAGTTTTGAAACTTGGTTGCAAACTTCGAAAACATCTATTCTGATGCATTTGCAAATTTGCAACCTCATACGCGATCCGGAACTTTATGCAATTTGCAAAAATGTAATAAGGTGATAAAATAAAAAAAATACATTTTTGCAATGTATTTTTTTTATTTTATCACTAAATAAATATGTTCCGGTCAACGTAAAAGGTTGCAAATTTATACAATCGTTCGGTATATTTTTCCGATATATCTGTCAAATTTGCAGAACTTTTCGAACGTTTTCCTTCAGTTTAATAAAGAAAAACATTAATTTTTAATAAAAAAAAGTTCCGTACACTTAAATTGGTTGCAAATTTGACACGTGATGTAAAATAATATATTTAACACCACTCCAAGTTTGCAGAACTTTTGGAATTTTTTTCACGACCATATAGCAAAAATTAATTTAATTGCAATTTTAGCAATGTTCCGGACTGCGGACAAGGTTGCAAAATGAGATTTATTGTCGTCCCAATGTACCATTCACTTGACCGAAGTTTGAAAACTTTTGGAATTATTGTTAAATTTTCGATTTTGAATGTTCAAAATGACTGGACTATTATAAGGCTAGTTAAGTTTAAGTGTAGTGACAGTTTGGATACACAAAATTCAAATTAAAGTACAAACATCGAAACTTGTGATCCAGATTATAGTCTTGTTTGTTATAACATGTTCGTTTAAATATGCAATCGAGCTAGGCTATATGAGTTTCTTAGATGCACTTATTAACATTTTACAAACGTAGGAAGTTCTTAATCTAAATAAACACACAAAAAATATACACAAATCTAAAACATTATTGTTATAGACATCACAATTCTTAGGACACTTCTCTAATAGATAAAATTCGTTGCAATCCTTCCATACAAAATCTTTCAATGATTAAATATCATGAAAAACATGCACAAATTTTTAATGATTCATATAAAAACTTGGAAAGGAATGCTTATAATATTGAGGTGGGAATGATATTTAAACTGCATCAAACTGGGCTGCAAGACGTGTACGACCTGGCAACAAAGAAATTGTTAAAAAAATTCACTGTTTTATTACATTGTTTGCAAAGCAAATAAACACTTGTCATCATGATCTTTTAGTGCAATTTACAATTATTATAATATAACCCTGAACTTTATTTAATAAGCGGTTCTTAATACTGAAAATTTATAAACTTCTTTCTTTACTTAATAACATATTTAATCCTATAAACAATAAACCTATATTGATTTTACTGAATGATTTAAGGACAATTTAATATTATGTTTATTGTACTTACGTTTCTCTTGACTAAGTAGAGCCGTAGGTGTCGGCAAAGCACTTGCTGGTGGTGAGCACCAAATATTAGACTTTGGAGATTCAAATACACGAGAACCCTAGAACAAAACACATTTTTTTAATTATTGGTCTCCTTTCAACACATACGTAGGCCTTTACCCACCACACTGGCCTAATGTGGTTTGTTGGACAGCTCATCCCTTCAAAACAGTCTCGTCTGGGGAGGTACCTTACCGCCTTCCTCTTAACTCGTAGTGAAGCTGATTGGATATCGGTGAATGTTCTTCATATCTCTGTAAAGATACCTTCCCAACTGAAATGAGCAATAGGTGACAATGACCATTAGGTGGTTGTTATGCCTCATTACCCAACTCTGCAGTGGGTCACTCATAGGTTGCAGACTATCCCTACAAAGCTAGCTTCGCAGCACACAGCTGACATCCTGCGCGGCTCAGTGGTCAACGCACGCTACATGGAACATCCTAAGTTTTGTTTCCCAGCAGGGCAAAAATACGAATGACGAGTTTAAACTTCTGTTTCTAGTCTGGTTGTATGCGATCGTCTTGTATTTGTCCATGGCACCAACGAGACGGGCAATCCTAGTGCGGGGCTACGAGTGTGAAGCGCAAGTTAGTTAGTACCTTCTGTCCTGGCGGCGTGTCGTACACGGAGTAGTCCTCGGCGGCGCAGCGCACGGGCGCGAGGTCGCGGCGCGGCGGCACCGTCACGCCCGCCACCAGCGTCCAACGCCCCTCGCCGCCCTCGCCGCGCTCCCCGCCCTCGACGCGCCCGAACACCGACGGGTGGCGGAACAGGAACGAATCTATTCCTGAACACAACAACATCCTGGTTAAAGTTGTGGCATTAAATTTGTATGTTTGTAACACAAAATCGACCTGGATATTACTAAAAAAAATTAAAGCGATAGTGATAATCCTCAGCAGTGGCAATACATTCACTAACAACTCTGTAAAACAACGACGTAATGAAATTTTGCGTTGTCACAGCATCAAAAATCAAGAAGAAAACATTGCACGGACAACGTCACAGTCATAATCAAAAGCACAATGCTACGTTTATGTTAAATAAATCAATACTGAAGTTCAAAACTATGAAAAGGTTATTTTTGTAATACATATAACTCACCCATATCTGCATCAGTAACGGGGGTGCCATAACGTTTTGTATATTCAACGGCGATTTCTCCGGAGGAAAGAGGAGTCGAATAATCCGCCAGTATTTGGGCTATGCGCCAGACGGTGCGCCAGATGGCCGTCAGACGAACGTGTCGTTCCGATATTTCAATCACGCCCGATGCTCTGAGCTCCTGCAGGAATGGTTCCGAGTTGCACAGACTTCGGAATGCCGAGACGAAATATTCTTGTGTAGAGCCGCGCGCGACGCTACGGTCGGCCGACAGTACGGCGCACGCTGTGAGTGCAGCGTTAGCCCAACGGATAGAATCTCCAGGGGCATATACAATGCCGTGTTCAACACATCCTCCAATTGCATACACCAAAGCTTCGAGAGACGTCACATCGAGCATATCCGGGAGGGGTGGTGCTCCAAACTGCGCGGCGTAGTGAGCAGAGAAAGCAGAAATTGACACAGGTGCGAGGGCTTGCAGCCTCTGCGCCAAGATGGCTCGAGCCGTTGAGGCCGTCAAACGGACGCCACGTTCGCCTGAATTATCACAGTAGATAGACACCGCCTCTGGTATCAACTCGAATAGATCCACGAGCTTAACACATCCATAATGGGCCACGCGTAATTGTCTTCCAAAGTGGGCATGGTAGGCAGGCACAAAACGGAAGAATTCC
Source organism: Erynnis tages (assembly GCA_905147235.1). NCBI lineage: Eukaryota > Metazoa > Arthropoda > Insecta > Lepidoptera > Hesperiidae > Erynnis > Erynnis tages. The sequence goes on from LR990082.1 coordinate 7,125,460, forward strand.
ATCCTCAAGTTGGGCGTGTAGCACAGGAGCTCGACAGCCTGCAATGCGAAGTCGACTGTCCGGGCACGTTCTTCAGGCGTGGGCGTGCATCGTGGGAGAGACACTGTGCCATCCGAATGTATCATAACGCTCTGCGGGGTCACCCTTTCCATGAGCTCCTCCATAGTGCACACTCCGTAATCCACGGGAGTGAAGGGCCGACTGAATGTTGTCTGATACAGTTGGGGTAAGTCATGGAGGTGAATGGTGCGACCGGGCTGAGCCTTCAGGAGCTTTACGAGATCGGAGGTCCAGCGGCGACCTTGTGCTGCAGCTGATATCGTTATCACTCGATAAGAACCGGAACCTAATACCTGCAACAATTAGTATCATTGAATGTAACATTAAAAAGTTATACTGAAATACAATTTTTATCAGGCGAAAAACATTTTGAAGTTTAACAGTCGCAGAAATATCTTACTTACCACAATAGTGTTACTGAGAGCATTGAGCAAATCTGGAAGTTTTGTGAATCCGTAATCAGCAACACGGCACTGGCGCCCGAAGTGATGATGGAATGCAGGGATGAGTCTATGACACAAACAAAATATTGATAAGAATCTACAGAAATAATAAATATAGTTAGTCAAGAATGGAAATGAAACTTTATTTATTGATGTCTGTATGTTACCCTGTTATGTTATATTTACTGACTTCTCTGATATCTGTCTATTACAAATTGGAGGTATCAAAAAAATAATAGATAACCATTCGCCCTCATAACCCCATAATACACATACACTCATGCAACTAGTGTGATACGGGGCGTGAAAACAAACAAATATACAATATTCCTTATTACTGCGGCTTCTAACTATCTCACGAGAATCACGATATCCTTCGAAGCGACTGTGAGAAGCCGTCCTTATACTGTTTCATTGAATACAGGTGACAAAAGGCCTTACTTGCTGAATGGTATGGAGCAGCGGGGCGCTGTGCGCAGCAAGTCGATCAGCTCGCGCTCAAACAAAGCCAACATCGGTTCGAGGGTGGGCGCTGTACGTGGCCGGTCCCGTTCGTTGCTCGAACGAGATGTATCACCTGTATTAACAAAGTTATTAAAATCCACACACTGGATGAATGAAATTTAGAACTCATCCCATGCAATAAGTAAACTGAATACTGCCAGAAATCCCTCCTCAATACTATAATTATAAACCCCAAGACCTTAACATAAAAAGTGGCAATTCCGTACTACAAAATACAGAAACATGTGAATTGATTACAAATCGAACTTGTTTTAGGCATGACAGATTTCAAGGGGCGTTAGTTAAGGTCAGAGGTCCAACATTTTGATTTGGTCCACTTATGATTTTTAAAATGTTCCAATTCAAAAACACTTACCATGTCTAGTTTCATCCCAGGATTACACTGGTTCTGCTAGAGCTTCGAACCACAGTATTAATGATTAAAAATCAAACAAACTCACTATGACTAGTATTCTGTGGTGAAGTTTCCAGTTGTGCGGGTATGGCGGCGCGCCAGGCGACGTGTCTCGAAGGACTATCGCGGAGCTCCAAAGCGGGAACACTGCGCAGCAACAGCTCCAGCGGAACACCGTGCCGAGCATCGCACGTCAACGGCGGGAATGTAGCTTCATAGCACTCCACGAAACTGAATATATATAAGTGAGAAATATTTGTATACACGCTCTAACTTATCTTGGCACACAGCGCCACTTGTGTGTGCTTGTAAGTATGCAGTTTAGGATTGTGTGGAGTGTAACAAGTGTTCTCATCTCTTTTTGATGCATCTGTACAAGTTTCACACAATCTGTATCACAATACAATAAAAAAAAATTAATTCATAGAAAAAAAATTAAATACTATACTCCATTAGCTAATAACGATACAAGTGATTTAAAGAGAAAGGCAGATTACCAAAAAATACTACTAAATTAATTTTCCACTAGCAAGTGTTTTAATGATGAATGATGATGATGATGATGATGATGAATCCTTGTACAGAATGTTCCTAGTGACAGTGTAGTGTGTAAACACCTCCGTGTGTTATAATGTATGTACATAAATAAATTAAAAAAAAATAAACAATCTCCCATTTACCTTAACAATGGCAATATGCCTCCATGGTTTTTGAGCAAAATTTGTACATTTTTGGCAAGAACAGCAACCTCCATGTATACCGGCTGTAGAATGCGGCTCCCGTCCTCGTGGCCGGTGTTCAATCCGGCGTGCACGTGGCACTTCCACGGGGCCTCCTCCATTTCCGAGCTGGACACGGGGGAGACGTCGACGAGCTGCACCATGCGGCCGAACCCCTCGTGGATGACGACCGTGTCCCTCACTTTGGCGATGTCGGAGGTGGTGAGGGCGCAGCAGTGTCGGCTCGCGTAGGCGTCGCGGAGTCTGAGCAGCGGCAGCATGTAGTTGTGTTGGTCCAGCAGGATGGCCCGCAGGCGCGCGCGGAGCACGTCTAGGTTGGGCGCGGGGGAGGGTCTCCCGAGGGAGAGCTCCAGCTTCCTGCCGGCCCACTGGTTGTCGAGGCGTCGCTTGTGGACGCGCGCGATCGCGAGCCGCGCGTCCCACTCGGAGCGCAGCACCACGCTGGCTAGCGGCCCCTCGCCTGACTGCCACACGGACACGCGTACAACCGCCACGTACTGGTTGAATAGTTTCGTCACCATGTCCTGTAACAAGTACCAATAATAGTGTCTCTTTACAACACTATTACTTTTGGAATACTTTTGATGGGCTACCAAATCGTAGCATCTACATAGATTTTTTAGGAACATGACAAATTTTTTGACTAAATTACAAGGAGTTACATCATAAATCATCGTGGTAAGCTACAAAGGCTATACCCATAACAACCCTGTTACCCATAAACAAACGTCTATTAGATCAGGAGTATCATACCTGGAGTATTGTGGGCTCATACGGTGGCAGATTAGACACTGTGAGCTCTGCCGTCGTGTCGAAGTCGTCGCTATGTTCGCTGAAAGAAGCCGACGAGTTCCACGGTGACATGGCGCGACCCTGACTGTGCTCGCGGCGGCTGTCGTCCCCGCTATTGCTGGACGAGCAGCCTGAACGATCCAAGCTTGTTGAGCCTACAAATAAATAAAACAACTTAAGTCGCATGGCTAATTAAAAGTAAATTAAGGTTCCTTTTGCTGCTATTACAAGCCTTTGTATTGCTGTATTAAATTAGTAGGTTACAATAACCATCTTGTATGTATTTCTCGAAGATGGCTAAAAATCAATCAATTCAATTTTCTGTATATAGATGTTGAATAGATGTAAAGTGAAATATTAGAGGCTACCGTCTCAGTTCTCTGAAGTAGAAACACATCCACATAAAGAAAATCCGTTTTTAGGCAAACCTCTCGTTTTTGCTAGATAACACATCCAGAGAAATAAGGAAGCCTGCATGTAAATTACTACAAACTGTCTCATCTAACTTAATATAGGCTATACACGGTTGATATGGGGCATGCATACCGTGCGTGCCTCTGATCTTGCGCAGCATGGGCGCGGGGGGAGGGCAGAACTCCAGCGGCGGCGGCGTGGGCGCGGGCAGCTGCTGTATCGCCAGCATCCACTCGGTGGCTGCCATTTGCCTCCTCGGATCTACCACACTCCCTGCCACCACAGGGTTCACGACATTTACCTGTTCATAACATTAATAGATAGATTATTATCACTATAGATTTTTTTATTACTTATTTCTTGTATACACATACAGTTCAGTAAATTATGGTACTTCATGATTGGTATGAAATTGGAGTTCTCCCTAGGAGAAAATAACCGCCGCACTTATAATTTGCAGTTAACAGTGGTTGTCATAGGAACAAATTGAGTGGTGACCATCTCCTTTGATGTAGAAGTACCTACTTGGATCGTAAGTTGGCGGCATATTGCTAAGACACTGAATGAAATATTTAATAATCTCACCTGCGCAGGCGGGACCACAGTAGGCCTCACCGGTGGAGGACACTGATTGGCCGGCGCGGTGCTGTAGCCCTCGTCGCTCGAGTACGCCGGCTGCAACGGCTGCAACGGCTGCAACGGAGTGCGCACGAACCGCGTACCAATCTTCCTTCCGAACACGTCCTCGCCTTCCATGCGTTTTAATGCCCTACGACAAACAAGACGCCGATTGCAGTATTTTTAATAATAAACAATGCTTTACTCACATATCCATACATTAGGATCCCCGTCTCGTGGTTGCCATGGACAAACAAAAAACAAGAACACATACAACCAAACCAAAAACATAAAATTAAAATTCATCATTCAAATTTCTGTTCTGCTGGGAATCAAACTCAGGACCATCCGCATAGCGCACCAGTGCCTTTACCACTACCACTGCGCCACGCAACAGGACAGATTTTTCTTGGAGCTTAGGCAATCAGTAGGTATTATTTTATTTCTTAATGTTTCTTGAGTAGGTATCGTTACACATTTGAGTATAAAAACACGGCTCAGGGCGGTTTTTCCTTCCCGACCTAACTCCCGGTCGCTTAATACCATTTTACAACATGAGGAGCTCGTTACGTTAAGAATTTTCTCCACGGAAAGATAAAGAGTACGTTATTTAGAAGTGTATTTTTATCCGTTTATCTGTTTTTCGTGAAGCAATAAAAAGACGACCTACGGCCTAGGACCTTAAGGGTAGGTATGGCAGTGGCATCATTTTAAGCGAAGATTACAAAATACAATGCGGGAATATTCTAATATAGCATTCATTTCGACTGACATCGTATGAGAACAATTATTATGCTACGTCAGCAGAGAAATTTTCACGCAACGCTAGAATACATTAATATAACGGTTTATTTTTTACACGTGTACAAACACGGGCAACACGGCTAACACAATGATCGCATTACATACGTATATTTTTAAATATCACGTTTTCTATTAGAATTTCTCTAGGTTTAAAGATATTTTAACCGTTACCTCGAAAAGAATCGCAAGACTATTACTTACTGACTTACATATCTCATCAAACATTTATATTTCAGCGACTATAATACTATATAAAAAAATTATTTGTGTTATTGCTTGTTTTTTGACTTCAAAGGGTTAGGTTAGGTTAGGTTAGTAGATTGGAAGAGAATCCTTTCAGCATTTCGCCTTTGTTCCAATACATTTGTATTAGATATCACAAAATTAATAGATATTTTTTTATCGTTTAAATAAATGAATATATGATAAAATAAATTTTATACTCTCACGAAAACGGATAAAATATAAGGATAAAATGCCAAAAACTTACCCGCTGAGCAGCATTTTGTTAAGTTACTACGCCCGTGCTCATGAATCGCTTAAAACTACACAATAAATAATTAAAATAAGTTAATTTTAACAATAAATAAATAAATATTAGGTATTAATTTAAACTATTAAAGATAAAACGTTGCACTAAACTATTTATAGTCTTTGAGTGCAATTTTTCGTGTTCTTGCTTGTGCCTGGCGATGCAATGAATGTTTGAAATTACATCTTACTGGTAACGGTTTATTTGCCAAGAAGGGGGTATGCCGAAAAAATTTACATCAGCTGATATATAATGGCGCGTTTACATGGTACAAACTTGCTTCTTTTTATTTGAAAATGATAAAAAATACAAGTATGCATGATTGCAAAATGTTCGATTCATAAAAATAAATTGTTTAGGTGTAGAACAACATACTACTTCAAGACGGGTTTTAAGGGAGGCGTTCTTTACCTTATATCCACGGAGGATCTATAATAATTTTCTTAATAAATATACCAAGGATTTGACTATTTGCCAATCGAAGGCATCCAAGCGCTAAGCAATTACTATAATATTAAACGGCCAATTGAATAAGGAGGCAAGAACAACGACCAGTTGGAAGAAATATTTTGTGATAATTAATCTTCAGCCACAGCGTCATTAAGATTACTTTAAATTAAATCAAAATTTCGCTGCTCAGTGCTCAACAAGTCAACCGTAATAAAATTGATTTGTCTCTCATATCATATATCATGACTGCGTAGAACATCATAGAAATAGACAATAATAAAAAATATATAAATAAATAACGGTCAACTGCGAGTGTCTTTCAGGATTTATAATAAAATATTTAGAATTCAATAAAAGTCAAAACAGTATGTTATCCGTAACAATCAGTCGCATTTTCATACTTAAATACTTGTAAAATGTATTTGTTAATCACACTTTGTAAAAATCTTATAAATGGGCTAAAACATTTCTAGAAAAAATATGGACAAATGTGAACACACCTTTACTTAACCGAATCAGAATAAACCTAATTTTAAACAAGCTACCCTCATATTGCCATACCAGAAATATTCAAATCAGCTGTTACCAGTTCAAACGACATTATTGCATTAGTGACTCATTAACTTTAAACTATTCCTTTATGAGAAATTTTGTGCAAAAAAACTATTTAACAATAACATAATATTGTGTAAAAATGGAGAATTACATAATATTGTATATTATTCATGCATGGTTTTTAAATAAATTCCGAAACACTTTTATAAGATTTAATACGAAATTTTGTTTACCATTTATATTCATACCATTTAAGTTAAAGTTTTTTTGGATTATTATTGGATATTATTAAATTCATAAGTCACACAAAATGTACATCTAAAGATAGTTCAAAAATATTTTTTTGATATTTTTAAAACCCCAGCATTTTGTGATGTGAACCATAATGTTTTAAACAATAATGGTAATTTATGATAAAATGTTTTTATTACCGCGGTCTGTAAACTCTGTAAATTAAATGTGTAGGTATGAATTTAACAGAACTATTAAAATATTAAATTTAATTCATTTGAGATGATTTCAATTCAGAGGATTTTCATGTAGAGATTTGGATTTTATCAAAACTTTACACAATTTATGGTCGTAAAATTGATTTAACTACAATATAAAATATAAGTAGGTGTTATTACCTGGAGGCATGATCAGGGGTAGGGAACCGCATCGTAGCAGTACACAGGTTCACTTTGAGGACCTTGCCACCACAGTTGTCTGCCAACCGTCGTAGACGTCGGGAGACCCTCTCCGGAGGCTGGTCCACTGGCAAGTTTAACACCTCCATTTCACACGTTGGCATCTCCTCTTCTTCCTCAGTTTGGCTTATCTACATTGGAAAAGAGTCACTTGCAATATTGCCTTCACAAACATTAGAGTAACACATAACAGTTATATAGCAATTAACAATAAATATACAGTCCTATAGTACAGCCATAGCAAGGAAAGAAACAATAAAGGTCATCAACATTACTACTTCCATCTATTACATGTGTTGATATTTTGTGACCTTGAGAATTGGTTTTGGGAGTTGCATCCTAACTATACATCTGTCTTCAGGTTTATAATGATGAAGCAATAGAAAAGATAATTTACGTGCAACTACAGGCAGGGTAACTTTAAATTATTATATTTTCTCGTATACATTACATAATTATATTATAAGTGAAGCACATGCATGGCTTTTTGACTTATTGATGATAACTCGAAAAATAAAAAATGATCTCTATGAGTAAGTGCTATAAAAATTCAAAGGAGAATATAACTAAATATTTTATAGTTTTTAATTATATATGCCTACATGTATATCTTTATTAGGCCATATAAGATAAAAGAAATGCACAGATGGATGTGATTATGGAATCAATGCGTACCGCAAAATTTTTCCTCTTGCGGTGCCACTTCCGTTTAGACTTTAAGGTTAATTATATGTAATTTACATATTATATACATTTGTTATTATACTTATACAAATATTATATCAAACTTATTTTTAAAATGCTCCCTACCAGGCTATCAACCGAAGTATTTTAGTCATATATACAATTATCAGATCCAAATCAAAACATGGTACTTTTAACTGACTTTACTGTGAAAAGCTACCCTTTCGAATTCCTCACTACTTATACACTCAAATACTTTATGAACGGTAATAAATAACGAAGTAAGTATAAATAGACTGATGTTTTAATATAACCATTATTTTCTCATGAAGTTAATTTAATTTGAGAAAATTGTTGCAAGTTACTTAAAACATAGCATAGTAATAGGTTTAAACATAGAAGATATTATAATTCAATGACTTATAGTAAGTAATGCCTATTCATTTCTTAGTCAGATAATGAATAGCAAAAAAGCTTATGACAACTGTCATAACTTTTGGATTAGTAGATTAGTAAGTCAAGTCTAGTAACATTGAAAGATCTAAATTTTGAAAAGCTAATAATTGAAAAAAATTGTAAGCATGTGTATGGTTGCAAATAAATAATATACCTTTGGGTTCCTTGGTAAATGTGCTGTCAATTCATTATAACAGTAATGAGATGAGGCACACGTTATTAAGGCTGATGATGTGTTTTGTTTATGCACCAGAATCACTTCCATGTTCTTCCTGATGAGAAATTATTTTCAATTAAAAAATAACAAATATACATATATTTAACAAAACAATGACTTAGTGTTGTACATAGCTGAGTGTGAGCATTGTTAATCAAATAGTTAACTTCTTTAAGAGATAATTTCAAGAGATTTAAAGAAAGTTGCAACGTTAAACATTGACTTTTACATTAAAATTTGCATTTTTATTTAGTTGTGTTAGTCATACTTATTAAAAAAATGGTCTAGTATGTGAAAAATTAAATTGTGCATAATTGCAAATAGAAGTATCAGAGTTTCGTTAGCAATATATTTTGTTTGTTATGATCTTTTATAGACAAGCCCTATGATGTAGTGTCTATTATTTGAATAGTCCTCGGTTTGTATGTTATAACAATTAACTCACTTATGTCAAAGGAATATAATTTTATAGATTACTTAAAAATTACACTTTATTCAAAATAATCACTCGAAACACTTTGTTAATTAATTATTAATTAATAGTTATTAACATTTTATTACATAGTCACATATAAGCAAAAAGCTCATGACAACCATTAACCTTTCTTTAATAGTTTACATGCAAAGTCAAGTCTAGTCTCAATCTAGATAGAATAATATTAAAAAATCTAAATTTTGAAAACAATTAGAAATGTTTTGTGTGAGTATTAATAAATAAGAAAATAACAGTGGATTAAATGTGTTGCGCCCAGCTTTGTTGTTTATTTATTTACTGCTTTATTATTTCACACAATGGGCAGACAAACATATCGTTGTTGTGCATGCAAAAATCGCTATGTGTTATTTACAAACTTTACAGGAGACAAGAAACATGGTTCAATCGTACCAGTTTCGTTGTATGCATGTCACATAGCTACATTCCATAGCCCTTGTAACTTTTGAAATATTTAATTTATCACATAGCTGTTTTTACAGTATGTATATGGAAATAACAATTTAAACTGCTTAACAAACCGAAAATGACTAAATAACACATAGCGACTTTGGCATGTGCAACAAAGATATATGGTACAACAGTATGAGTTACAATTTTACTGTAGGTATTCCAGTTAAAGCACTTACCTATGCCTAAAGTCACACAAGTCAGCTGCAAAGTTGATGTCACCAGAGATCAGCAACAAAGCGGCCGGAGCCGAGTGCAACTCCCCAAACCTCCGCATACATTGTCTCAATTTTTCATCAGCTGCATTTTTTTGTGTGCCACATACATGTATTAAATTAATCTGAAAAGGTAATATAACTAAACTTAAAATGTAAAAAAATGAAACAAGTACACATATAACCACACACTGCGCCTACATGTTTATTTATACTATCAGTGACCCACTGCAGGATTGGGTAGTCTCTCACAGTGAGAACAATAACTGTTACAGCATGTGATGATATTTTTAATGTTATAATGCTGTTACTAAGTTGTTGGTGCATGCCACTAGCATTCAAACCTGGACCTCTCTTAGTAAACAATATTTTTAGTCTGTTTACTAGCCAAGGCTATTCATGGTTGTGACATGTAGTTGGACCAACAGGTATACTAATTTTATCTCATCCAATTCCCAATGAATTATCACACTAGAAAATGGTAAATTTAATATTGCATACTTGAGCATCATTGAGTTCTTGGAGCCGATTCTGAGCCTCCTTCCTCACATCACACACAACCACAAAGTCTGCCTCCCTCCTCCCAGTCACAAACTTGGCTCGGATGGCTGCAACCACATCAATTGCAGAACAGCCCCTAGGTATCTGTAAAATTATTAATTTTTAGTAAAGCATGTAAGCAACATGTGAAGTTAACATGTTCAATGTCTTTGTAATGTGATGTGATGATTTTTGTTGGATTCATCAGCTGCGATAGTGATCCGCCAAGAGTACCTAAAATATACTGGACATATAGGCGGAATCATTAAAGCAACATACAAAATTTGACAAGGCTCTGAACATGTTAAATATTTCACTTTTATCATTACCTACATTGTTCTTTAAAATTCAAAAGTTAGTTAAATGTACAACACTAAAATTATACCTGACAATTTTCTATATCCCAAAAAATCCCAATGGGCACATTGGCAGCTGAGCGCTGCTTCTGGTGACGAAATCGGGACCTTACTCTAACTCTCTCTACAGGGAGGGCTCCATCTTCTCTAATAATAATGTGTTCATCATCTGACGATTCATCTTCAATGTCTAAAATAACAGTAAGCATATTATCAACAAAATCAAAAATCAAAATCAAAAATCATTTATTTCCACAAATATGGGTTAGTTATTGGTTTTACAGGGAATTTTGATCAATCCATATTCACCTTTTCAGGTAGGTATGCAAATTAAAAAATAAAAATAAAACTAATGTTAATAATACAAAATAATTAACTTATAAAATATTAAAACTTATTACTAATATACAATTCAATCTAATATACAAATCAAAAATCAAAATCAAAAATCATTTATTTCCACAAATATGGGTTAGTTAGTTGGTTTTACAGGGAATTTTGATCAATCCATATTCACCTTTTCAGGTAGGTATGCAAATTAAAAAATAAAAATAAAACTAATGTTAATAATACAAAATAATTAACTTATAAAATATTAAAACTTATTACTAATATACAATTTGTTTGACATGTTTTGCACAATTTATTTGTCAATTTAGCCAAGTATATTAATTATTTTCATTTTATTTAGTTATAATTTTACCTAATTAATAATAAAAATTAAAGTAGGTTACAAAGCATCATTAAAATCAAAATATTTACGATTTCGAAACGGCCCATGCCCATGGTGGACAAAACATGACAACCACAAGTGCCATGGTAAAATCAATAAAATACAGAATTTGACAAACAGGAAATCACAAACTCATTTTAGTTTCTTGGTTCAGATACAAAACATATGTTTGTTGCATAAGTTCGCCTTGCTTACCTGTTAGCCATAATCGAGGAGGCAATGGTATTTTCATCGACGGACTAGAATTAGTACATGTAAGACCCTGAACAGAACGACTTCGGGAACTTTTCACATTACCACATCCCATATCTTCGTGATTTTCAGTAGAATTCATTGTGCGCATAAACATTTTTTACCACGAATACAAAACTTCTTCATAGATGGAACAAAGCAGATACACTAGGCTGCCTCGACTCATGAATGTGCACACACACACACACAATCACAAACTATTAGAAAATAAGTCGAAAACTTAAATCACTACGCAATTCACTTAAATCGTACAAGATTTGCGTCAAATATGTAAAATAATTAAATACAAAATGTAAAAACAAAGCAACTATACTTCGCTACGCCATAGCAAATCACACCATAGAGAGAAAAAAAACCACAAATCATAAATTAGCCACCATAGAGGCAATAGAGGCATAGAGTAATATTGAACGACGACTCAAAGCCTAGTATTATGCCAGCCACACACGTACCAGTATACTTGTTCTAGTCTGGGACTTGCGCAAACATGATTTCAGGGGTGACCATAATTGTATGCTAATATCAAGTATTCTTACACACCTGTATCATTTCTGCGTAAGGGAGAAGCTGCAAGAACGCTGCATGCTGTTTACGCTCAAGCCAGGAATCAAAAATTCGGACTTATTGGACTTGTGGATGTCCAAATAGTGTGCACAAACTATTCTTCAACACATGTCCTAGTATACTTGTATAAGTCTACCTTGCGCAAGTATACTTGAAGATGTGTGGCCGGCATTCCAACGTCTGTCTCAAGAACGGACCATAGACGAACCTCGAATTTGCATGGACACTTCATTCCACAGATACGTCTTACGCCATATATAAAATGTCATAAAGGAAAAACTCTAAATTTATTACATAAATATTATGTTATTATTCAATTAATTTAGCATTTTATATCATACAATAATTATTATATAATCTGCCTTTTTAATAAGGCTGGCAACTTTTGATATTAACGTCAACACTTTCAAAATGACATCATGTCATGATCATGTCACTAATTTGCTTTGCTAATAAATGTCAAAGATTGTCATTAATAGTGAGCTTGCATTTACTGTTTTGCCAGCCATCTAATTCATAAAATTATCTTTATTTCAATCCTTATTTCCTTTCTTATTAATTAGAAACTCAACGAGTGAGTATAGTACCATTGTTATTAATGGAGAATAAACATTAAACATCTTGAACTGGCAATAACAAATTGATTTCTTACAATTATTCATTGTTGCAGTTTGTGAAGATGACGACTAACGGCGATATTGGAGGTCTAGATGCTAGTGGGAAAATAATAAAAATGGAAGTAAGTACTTGTTTAAAATTTTATTTGAAGCATTGTGATTAGTGTATATATGTCTGTGTAAGTGTTTGTCTATACATATACTTGTCCAACATCATATCTGACATTAAATACTATACTACATTTAGCCCAGCTGAAGTACTAATATGATAGAATTGAATGTCACCTGCTGCAATTGTGTGCCTGAGAATTCCTTATAATGTTCTCAAAGGCATGTGAAATCCACCAATCCGCCCATTAGGCTAGGGCAATGCACTAAGGTCTACATCCTTCTCACTGTGACAGAAAACACTGCAGTGGGTTACTAATGTGTTAAAGACACATGTATTTGAACAGAGTATTATGTAAAAGTAAAATATTATATTAATAATTACCTACTAACTTGTTTTTGCAGGTGGACTACAGTGCCACATGTGATGAGAAGATACCAATATGGAAATCATGGGCATCCAGCGGAAGAGTGCAGGAGGCAATAGACCACCTGCTGGCCCTGGAGAAGCAGACAAGAACGGTACATTTAGTTCTCTACTCAACTATAATGACATGTGTAATTGAGTTATCTGACTTTCATCCTTCCTTTATGATGATGATTTTATGGCCCACTGTTAAGTGTGGGTGTCTCCCCACAACTGGGGAGGCCTGGAAAATACTATTTTATATAAGTGTCACAATGTGTCAAAGGTACATATATAAATTTTTTTATTCTTGGCATATAGGGACCGTGCACGGCGACACCTATGCCATCTAGTGTCATTTATCGGAACTGCCATATTGCTTTATGGGTAGGATTACTACCGTATGTTAACTTTTTGAAAAGTGTATCACAAATAATTTTGTGTATTAAAAGGCTCATTAAAAGTGTATTCTTGTATTGATGGATGCTCCAATACTTCCAAGAATAAAATATATAAGTATATTAGTGTAAATTCTCGTAATTTTCAACTGATAGTACCGACATGCTCTGGCTAAAAACTATACGAAAAGTTGGATAAATGCAGTTAAAAATACACGTGACATGAATTCAAACGGTAAAAAAGAACTATCAAGGTTTTTTAAATGAAACTAATATATAATTTGTTTTGAGATTAATTTAAAATTCAAGTTATTTTTATTTTCAATGAAAAGGAGAAATTTGTTCTATTTAAACATTTTTATTTATCACACAATATCAAAATACCTGGCATTCATCTTAAAATAGATACTGCTTTATGCGTTGCTCACTTTATTTAAACAATGTTATCTGAAAATCCTCTACACCCTTTTAATACACCAACAAATTTTCTATTGAAAAACACTTGGACCAAATACTTTTAGAATTTGAAAAATATCAACGTTCGCACGACACACACTATTCTTGATATCACTAAAATCGCATTTTATACATTTTACGTAATTTAATCCGTAATTTATAGTGAAATACTGAGTTATTCCTCGTTAAGCGACATTATGAAAACATATGAAAAACAAAGGGACAATATTGCATTTTGTGACAGTTTGTTTCGTTTTAATCCGCTAGGTGGCGTTTTGTAGTTTCTGCACGGTCCCTATAGTAAAAATAAAAAATATTTTTTATTTTCTCCAGGGAGCTGATATGGCTTCAACAGCAAGAATCTTGGTAGCTGTTGTGCAGATCTGCTTTGAGGCTAAGAATTGGACAGCCCTTAATGACCATATTGTGCTCCTATCAAAGAGAAGGTTTGTACAGTTAATGCTAGTTGATTCCTTTTATTTTGCCCCTTTTCTCAGCGTTACCATTCCATTCTTCACAACAAACATATTATGCATCATAGTTTCTTGTGTCCTTGTATTAGTGACCCACTTTAGGGACTGGTTTTGTCTCACAATGAGAAGCATGCAGGATTTAGTCCACTACACTGGCCGTATTCTGGTTGGTGTAGTAGTTATAGTAACTTACAAAAAACAAATAGTCCTTTAGATCTATTTATATTTGGAATTGGATATGTTCCTCCATTAAAAAAAGGCAATGTTTCTGGTACTTTTATGACATAAAAAAACATATAATGTACAGAACAGTTGTTTGACAATAGTGTAAAATATATAATTTTTTTTTATTATTAAAAAAAAATTCTTCACTCCATAGATCTCAACTAAAGCAAGCTGTAGTGAAGATGGTTCAGGAATGTTACACATATGTGGACAAGACACCAGATAAGGAGACAAAGATTAAACTTATTGAGACCCTCAGGTCCATCACAGAGGGAAAGATCTATGTTGAAGTGGAGAGAGCAAGACTTACCAATATCTTGGCTAAGATAAGAGAGGAAGAAGGCAATGTAGCGGAAGCAGCCAAGATTATCCAGGAACTGCAAGTGGAGACCTACGGATCCATGGACAAGAGAGAAAAAGTAGAACTCATCTTAGAACAAATGCGTCTGTGTCTAGCTATTAAGGACTATGTCAGAACACAGATCATATCCAAAAAGATCAACACAAAGTTCTTCGAGGAGGATAACACTGAGGTTGGTAGCTTGTAGGGTTTTATAGAAAGCTACACAATACATGGTAATGTTATGTTCAAAACGATTGGATGTTTTCAGGGTCTTTAAGCTAAAAGTATCATAAATATAAAATTCTCATGTCACAGTTTTAGTTACCATACTCCTCCAAAACAGCTTGAACGATTTTTATGAAATTTTATAATTATGCATATTCAGTAGGTCTGAGAATCGGCTAACGTCTATTTTTCATACCCCTAAGTGTCCACACCTAACATTTTTCTTTTATTGGACAAATTTTTTATTTTTATTTTTCAATAATGTGGCATCAAAAAATACATACAACCCTAAATTTTCACCCTTCTATCAACAACCCCTATTTTTGAATAGTCGTTTTTTAGGCTCAATAACTTATATTGCAAAACAACATCTTGCGAGGTCAGCTAGTTTAAGTATAAAAGTATTTCAAATTGGAAAATCTTTGAAAAATTACCTAATTTCCTCATTCAAACTTATTCGTATTCGCAAGTCAATAAATTTAACACTTTCTCTATTCATTAAATAGACACAATAGTTAAACAATGGTTATGAGTCACATGTGACTCACGGGACAGTGAAGTGGCTAAGAATCAAATACAGAATAAACCTATATACAGACTTGATTTATAGACATTGATCTGTCTTGTGTCTGTCCTTGGCTCCCCCAACACATTGAACTCCAGTATGGTGTGGTATAAGGGTAAACCATATTATTTATTAATTATTTAAGTACACTTGTTTACAGAAACTGAAGGAGAAGTTCTACAGGATCATGATAGCGGTAGACCAGCACAATGGGCAGTACCTGGCTGTGTGCAGACACTTCCGAGCCCTGGGTGCATCAGGTGGCTCTGATGCCCTCATTGGCAGCATTGTGTTCCTCATACTGGCGCCCTATGACAATGAACAGGCAGACCTCACCCATAGACTGAACGAAGATAAGGAGTTGGATAAGCTGCCTGAGTATAAGTAAGTTTTGTGGTGTTGTGGGCTTATTACCTCCTGTGAACTGTAGATTCAACTATGTATTTATGAATAGGTAAGAGCAGTGGTATTGTCCATAGGTTGTAAAATTTACTAATAAATTCTGTGATATCTATTTAAGAATTTGATTGTTATTTCATGTTTCTTGTATTTTTAATATTTGGGAAGCTTTAAGGGCTGTAATAATTTTGGATATTTTTAGGCAGTTACTTGGATTATTCATAAACCCTGAAATCATAAGATGGAATACTCTCTGCTCATCATATGAGAAAATGTTGAAGATGACTCCTTTCTTCGACGTCACCAATGAGAAAGGCGCAGGACGTTGGTCTGATCTAAAAAATCGCGTAGTTGAACATGTAAGTTAAACTTCAAAATCTCAAGGCTTTTGTGGTTATGTGGTTTAGTGAAGCGTTATTTATTTATAATACTCATAATACACAACATTACAGTATAAAAAAGCAAAACTGCTTGGCATTACCTATTACGTCCCCCTGTTGAGCTTTCGTAATGAGGTCTGAAGCTGAAGCATAGGCCATTGTGGTCTATGCTGCTCCAATCCAGATTGGTACAGAAAGGGCTAATGGCCAACCTAAATTAATGATTTTTAAACTGCCCACAGAGCGTCCAGGTGATAACAATTGGGACTGGCAACTTAACGTGTTAAGCGCCCCGACGTCATTTGACGCCCAGAAGTTATTTGATTGCATGCAATTTAATCAGTAGTGAAAGCAGTCTGCCATAAAAATATAGATGAAATAGATAAACTGATATTTTTCATCGAAATTGCGAAGTCTTTAAGTCTGCGTCATCGTCATCTACGTGTCTTTTCCAGAACATCCGCATAATGTCAATGTACTACACGCGCATCACGCTGCAGCGCATGAGCGAGCTGCTGGGCCTGAGCGTGACCGAGACGGAGGATGCTCTCAGCTCCCTCGTCGTGACTCATGTGGTGCGAGCCAAGATCGACCGACCGGCAGGCGTCGTGCATTTCAGGTAAAATTGATGACTGAAATTATGATATAACCTATCTATCATGCAGAGCACTATCTCTGACGCTCCGCACTGAGGCGTGCAATTTATGATGCGTGTATTTGGTCTTTGACATTGGTACAATTTTTGTACTTTACTCCTTTAACCCACTGCGTTAAATGCCTCTTACATCGAATATTTGGAGCAATCTTCCGGAGAATATGGCTCTTTTGTCCCTAAGGTAAATACGCCCCTCTTGATCACACTCCATGATTGACTGACCCTAGGATTCAAGAAAAAAATAGTAACCTGAAATATTTTTGTTACATAATTAGATTAACTTACTTGCAAATTATACACAATAATAATTTTGTTTTAGTCTCAACATGGACGCCTCAGATCGTCTCAACGAGTGGTCGAACAACCTAAACACTTTGATGCAACTTGTCAACAAAACAACGCATTTGATCAACAAAGAAGAGTGTGTCCATAAACACCTTTTAGCCACTGCTGAATAAAATATTAAGATGCATTTCAAATAACATTTAATTAAACCGAATGGAATCCACTAACATTGCGTTTTCTACCACAGTTAGAATTTTTAAATTGTATTTGAATAAGTTTAGGAAATAAAGATAATAATTATAACATACAACACATGTTTTTCTTTATCCAAATAACGTATGTTTATTAGTCATTCAACCACACACTAAAATAAATAATTCAATTTTTTTTTCAAATACATTGTATATTCTGATTCTCTCAATTGATCAATCAATTTTAAAAGAAGATATAGGGAATATTTGCGCGCATATTTTAAATATAGTCTTACATATTTTTTTACATATGTTATTTTCATTAATATGGGTACAACTCACAAATAAGCACTAATATCTTTATATGCTAAAATAAAATATACCTAATCATTAAAAAAAAAAGAGATAAGATAGCCATATGTTCTAAGTGAGATCGAACGCGTTTGGTTAATTGATATCAGTAAATTTTAGTCAGTTGAGTCAACCTATCGTCTTATAATATTAGATAATTTTAAAATGCTTAACCCAATTCTTTCACTTATCATTTCGGGCGGATTAGTGTTGTTTTTCAGGTTCCTAAATAAGAAGCATAAACCGCCGATATTGGGAATTTACCAGCAAGCAAATAAAACTTATTGGATAAAATTCATATTGATGTATTTTATGCTAAGATTTAAGCAGGTAAGCATTTTGTTATGATTATGCCATTCGTTATATTAAAAACACTAAACTTTAATTGATAATGTTTCCTACCACTGCATAATAATGTGTTGGACACACGCGCTACATGATGTGTGCTTCTGCGTGCATTTTAAAATTTCAATAATATGCGTGTGTATTTAGAGGCAGGCAGCGTATAATTTTCCTGATCCCGAGAAGTCATACTCGTATATTTAATACGAATAAATGATTGTTATTAAATTTTATTAGTTTTGGTACTTACCTATAAATGAAAATACAAAACGTGTATCCTGCAATGCAAAATGTGCAGGAAATACAGTTAACCTAGGTTTTTTTTTAATTTTATCACTAGGAAGATTTAACCGGATCCCGTGAAGTATAAATGTGCGTTAACCATCGAGATTTAATAAGTTTTAAATCAAATGAGATACCGATAAATTAATCAAACTGTTGATAACTACTGCATTATTTGAAACAGGATTAGCGGCTACTCCTATCTTTCAATAGATATTACTATGAGGTAATGCTCAAAGTCTTTGTCTGTAGGTCACCACTCCACTGATTTGTCCTTAGTTGTATAGCAACAATTTGATTGCAGTTAACAAACTCCTTGAAACGACGTTTGGCTGTTGAAAGAGGCGAGAGCGACGATGGAACGGTTCATGTTCACTCGTATGACGCTGATTTGGAAGAGAAGTATAATCTTGGGGAATATTCTAAGGTAGATCTATGACCTTTGGCGATACTTGTCAGTAACCCATTAATGACCCACTACAGGGTCGGGTCTCCTCTCACAATGAGAGGGATGTAGGCCTTAGTCCACCACGCTGGCCTAATGCGGGTTGGTGGACTTCACATGCCTTTGAGAACATTTTTTTTTGAACTCTCAGGCATGCAGGTCTCCTCACGATGTTTTTCCTTCACCGTAACAGCATGTGATATTAAATTTTATAAAGCGCACATAACTTTTTAACAAAGTCATTGGTGCGTGCCACTGGGATTCGAACCCGGACCCCTCAATTCGAGGTCGAATTCTAAGCCACTGGGCTATCACCGCTATTGGCGATACTATAGTGGTTAAAATACTTATAACCTAATTACTGTATGCAAGTGATGCAAACCTAATAAAAATCAGCTTGGTATTATTTCTGACAACTTATCCACGCTGTTAACTGTTGGTTAACCGCTATTAGCACTTTGTGACTTTAGCCTTACCACATTACGTGTATGCTCTATATTTAACTTTATAGGCGTTGTATGATGAGCATCGTATTTTAATTTTCAGTCTATTGATGGTGTTTATTTCAATGGTATGACAAAAGATGGGGACGCGATCATTTGTGGTTTGGCAAGAAGACCGAATAACCTTTGCGACGCTTTCCTTTATCTAAAGGTATTGATTGAGTTATTTTTGAATGCTAGTGCCAAAGGGGTGTAGGTATAAGATTGTAAAAGGATGCTTTCTTTTTGGTTAACTTGCTTTATAGAAGATATTAATCCATTGGCCCATCATGAAGAAAAAGACCAAAAGGTTCGCGGCTGATTTGACTCCAACAACCACAACTCCTGAAACTTGCCTCTAGGCGGCTTATACCTAACCCACCCAAAGCGGTTTGGGGTATGATAAGAACTCATAATAAGGATGGAAAAGGAAGAAGTACGTAAGAAAAAAAGGTACATAATGCGGTTTTGTGAACTTCACATTCCTTTGAGAACTCTGTCATTTATGTTTGTCCACGATGTTTTCCTTAACTGTTACAGCAGGTGATATAAATTTTAATAAAGTGCAACTAACTATAGGATAGTCATTGGTGCGTGCCACTGGGATTCGAACCCAATACAACCACTGGACCATCACCGTTTCATTTATTAGAGAGAAGTTTTATTGACATCATGTTTTTGATTAATGACATTGGCCTTTGAATACAGGTAAAGGGTCAAGACCTACTGCTATCTCCTAGCCTTCCAGATACGTATCTCGAGCAATCTAAATCCCAGCAAAATGAGTACAGCGTCGAAGGGATTTCAGTTAACAATTTTATTCCCATGCGTACCTGGGTGGTGTCCTACAACGGTGAAATGAAGTGAGTTTGAATCAAAAGTTTATTTCATTTCATCATATTATGCAGACTAATAACTTTTTAGCAACTGTAATATCTACTCTTGCACTATTCCTTTATCAAAAATTTCGTGACTTGTCTTTAGGTGCAGAAATGACCTAACTAAACGTGTGAAAGTCGAAACACACTTGACTTGGAGCGCGAACTTCGGTCCATTCGAATATGACAATCACATGGCAGCACGCAGCGTCGCCGATGACCTCGCCAGAGAACAGTGGTCATCTGATTACTTCAAGCTAGTTAAACAGTAAGGGGCAAAATAAAAAATGCTATTGGATAACGTTTTTCGCCCTAAATTACAGCGAACAGTTTACGCCACATTTTAAGAGATAAAAGCAACGTCTTGGGACCATAAGGGGCAACACATTGGTGAATGCTCTGGTATTGCTCGTGTCAGCAGGCGACTGTTACTTGCTACTAGGACTATCTGCCTGTTTGTCACTTTTCTTATTAAAGAAGAAAAGGTATCCAGGCTACATGATGTTAATATACACATTTCACATATCTACTCATTTACCCCACACATTTCTACGGTTATTCCCTTTTTTCTATTCAAGTTATTCACGTAGGTACATACATGGAAAGAGCAGACTAGCGCGATAAATAGAAACCTTACCTTGAATCTTCACTTTCTAGGCTCCATCAAACTCATTACGAGCAAATGGGCTATATCGCTGGAAATGTTTCAATTGATGGCAACATTTATGAGGTGAATATGCCCTGTGTGAGAGATCGCAGTTTCGGTAAATAAATAATTAGTTATAATTTGTGTTTAGTATTTGCGACTAATGAGTAGCAGAGTTATTTTAGTTACTTAAATTATGTTTCTAGGACCGTTACGTGAATGGAAAAATTTCCACAGATACGTTTACCATTTTATATTCCTTGATAACGGAGACTGCATGGCCGTAGGGAGTGTCTCCCAGCCAACAATTATGTCTCAGTAAGTAACTAACACTTACCGTTTTAAAATCGATTTGACCATTATAAAACGTCTATAAAAATGTTTGTCCCGGGTGTCATGAGTTTCATTACATTCGAATAATTATACTAAACTAAGGTTGCATCACATTTGTGACTATATTAAGTGTGCACATAGGTGCGTAGGAACTTACCTACACATCTACTCGTCTTATCCTATTTGGAGCGTTACTTTATCGTGTATGGCCGCCGCTAACAGCAAGTTTATAATGTGTTTAGCAATGTGTTTAGCTATAAGGTGATTTCATATAAATTTACCTAAATTTATTTTGTTACAGCTTGACTATAGGATACTTATGCCGCAAGTCTGATCAGGCAGTCCTGCCCGTAGATTCAAGCGATTTTTACTTGTATCAGCATGGGGAAAATCAAATATTGCCCAAAGATTATGGATTTACATTCAAAGCTGGTAATTAACAACATAAGTCTTCCTCTGAACTCTTTCAGCTGACCAAAATGTTTTATACAATAAGCACTAGCAAAAGAGGTACCTTTGTATGTAGTGTAAAGTAGGACATCCTTCATTTCTTGTGTTTCGGATGGGAAGGCGTGGTTGCCGGAGGTAATTCGTGCGCAAACGCAATCCTCATGAGAACCACATCCGACCTCAGATAGGATATTTACTCTATTTGAGGTTTGAAGTAGGTATCCATGGTTTGCATAGATTCAATAAAATCAGGTGGTCCGCATGTCCGTTGATTACATAATCCACATTTAAAAATGTTTTGCATTTATATATTTAATCGTAAAACCTCGCAGATTATCGTTACTTCAAGACTTTTCTTTTTCTTTAATATTTCAGGCGGCGAATCTTATGTAGTCCAAGTTATAGTGAACGACGAAGACAAATTTTATATCGGAAAACAGAGGGAGTCAATGTTTTTTGAAAGATGGTGTAGTGTCGAAGTGAATGGCGTTAAGGGTTGCGCTTGTGTAGAGTGGCAGTATAATAATGTATAAGATGTAAGAACATTAAAAAAATTCGTTAAGTAAGTATCATTTTCATTTTTTCATTACATTCTTTGTAGTAGATCACGCAGCCGTCAACATTAGGTGGTGTGTAATTCCAAAAATAGTTTAATATTTGCTATTTAAAAAATGAATTTCATGAAAATTTTTATTTCTTCAGGTTTAATATTTTTTGTTTTCTTAATTTTCGGCCAGCAATTAGGTGATTTAATTAATCAGGTGAAAAAAAGTTAGTAAAATAAAACATCAGAATAGCGAGAAGGGTTAGTATAATTAGCGTAACATTATAATATAACATTCGACTTAAGATTGTCTAAAACACAGACTAGCAACTGATGGTGTCATTTCACAACTGTCGTAACGCAATAACACAATTATCATACATTTGCTATATTATTCTAAACAATACAGTAAAATAGTAAATAAATCAGTGCTACAGTAGATGAACAATCATTTTTATTCTAACGTAAGTACATAGACAGAACACAAGTTTAATCCACTCTAGACTTCATTCAATAGGTTACCTACACCATGATGATAATTAACCATACTTAAACGTTTTAAACTCTAACACCAAAATGAAGGTGCATACGAGTATACAGTCTGTCACCCAATCATTCCGAGATTTATCCCTTTATTTTGCTTATTTGACTGGGCTATTATGCCATGATGAATAAAAACAAACCAAGGAGGATTGATTGACTGATTTGAAGCGTGCCAGTTTTCAGATGAACCTATGAAAAGAAAACTTTTACTTTCCCTCATGTTTTTTTTTCTTACAGAAATTATAAAACTTTGGTTTTGATAGAGTTCATACGTCACTAGATTTATATAAGACAAAGCATGGCTGCTTTATTATTTCAGCGAAACCAGTTAGGATGCCATAAATGAACTTTCATAAAATTACTCGTACTTCTTTTACATAATTACTTTCAAGGTATTCAACGATTTCTGTGTACAAAAATACATATTGCTACAAATACATTATGATGCAGAATTAATTCAATACAAAACAATGATGATGAAAACATTTTAATTGATGTTATTTTTGCTTGTATTTGTAGCACTAGAAAATATGTTTATTCATTTATTTGTAAGTATTGGAAGACAGATTGATTTATTAATAAATAAGTACCTGTCGTGTTTAAAAATTTTAAGTCAATTTATAGAACACTGTTGCACAATATACGATGTATAGAAAGAAATGGTAACACAGAAATACCTAAACATATTGTGTCTAATATATTTTCCTTACGATCACTAAGAAAGAAGACCACCACGGTCGTTCATGTATGTGCGTAAGTTCTTGTATGATAAGTCAAAATATTGATTGATAAATTTGATAAAATGTAAATATTGTAGGCAAAAGCAAAATTATGTAAGTTAATACGGGATAAACAGCAATTTATTTATTGCTGGACCAAAACTAAACTAAACACAAATGGTTGTTAGTGTTAAGATAGGATTCAATTAATACAGGAATTCAGATTAAATCCTTAAATAATGCTAAGAGTAAGTAACGTGTTCTGATACAACATCTTGTGGTAAGCACCTAGCATTTAAGATCATGCCTATTTCATCTAAAATTCTATCAGTTTCATGACGCCCCTCGTTTACATTTATATATTATACAAATTTCTCGCCTCACATGCTAATTCTTAAGTTAAAAGAATTATGGGTAATATAGTATGAATACTTTCTGTGGGAACATTAACAAGATTGGACGAGGAAGTCTTGACATGACAGTGATTGCTTCCTAAATATTTACCTAATTGTTACTTTGCTTGTCATTTCTTAAAGTTGACGAACATTAAATAACAGTAGCTTGTCATTTCTTAAAGTTGACGAACATTAAATAACAGTAGCTTGTCATTTCTTAAAAGTTGACGAACATTACATAACAGTATGCTCGTCATTTTTTAAAGTCGACGAACATTACATTCACAGTATGTTCGTCATTTCTTAAAGTTGACGAACATTACATAACAGTATGCCCGTCATTTCTTAAATTTCACAAGAATTACAAAAGAGCAACGCCGACGCCGGCGTGCAACAGTGCCTTGTGTTGTAAGCGACTACAACCAATTAATGGTTGAAGTCGAATTCATATTAATTAATATTAACATCATTGAGCGAATCAAAATTTTTGTATTTTGAATCAATGTTGAAGTAGTCCAAGCTAATTGAAATTTTACATTGAAAAAATTATAAGTAGAATTTGTCCTTCGGGTATCCTTAGAGGGGGTCACTGGCAGTCTACATTTTGATTTTCGGGATTCTCTCCCTGTTGCGGAGGAAAATTGCTACTTATAATTTTTTCGATGTCAACCCCGCTTTTGATCGAATTCGATTGGCCTAAAGGTCGATTCATTCGTATTCGATTCGGGTCATAACATCTTTGAAATGTCAAGACTACACGATTACACATCCAAGAATACACAACTAGCGACTCTAACTAGAAAATACACCAAAATCTAATTCTACGAAACAATGACATTTACGGGGTTAAAAAGTAATTAAAAACTAAAGGAAATTTAGAATCGTTAGGTAAATGTAGTACCTACCTATCAATCTAATTGACACAATATTGGCTACACTACGTCAATTAACTTTTTTGTATTCTTTTTAATGTGGATTTTATAAAAGTTTCCAAACATCTTTTAACACAAGCTGTCATAATTATATTTAACACAAGACTCGCTGAATCTAAAAAAAAGGTCTTTGACGATGGACGATTTCTAATTATGAATAAAATAAATCCTTTAATCATGTTGTATTACACCATACCCTACATTGCACATCAAATAATTTTCTTATAATATCCTAAGGCCAATAATTGTCTCTTATGAAACATTAAAAATAAAAACCATTGGTGTGAACAATTATTATGTTCTTGTAAAATATTATAACACTACGAAAAGTTTAAAACGTTCTACTTACTTAATATAAAAATTAAGATGTATCGACTAAAAAGAATTGCAGCAAGCTTATATCGAAAGGAACCGCATAATCCATGATAGGTACTTTAATTATACATTTTATGACACACTTTTCATACCAGCAATGATTTATATCAAAGATTTAAACTTCTTGATGATTCATAAATCAATAGAATTAATTATCAATAGAAATAATAATTTAGACATGAGGAAAAAATTAATCAAACATTAAAAAGATAAAAGAATTTTCTATGTGACATTATAGTGTTTATTCTGTATCGACACAATCGCCTAGACATTAAAAAAATAGAAAATAACTTATATTAGTCGATACATCTTTTTAAGCATGAATAAGAATACCTACACAATACTTTTTTACCCAATTTTCTATTGCTACCATAACTTTTGTTACAATGCCTATCTGTCAGTTAGGATACGATATTGCATCGTACACGTGATATTTAGTATCTCAATTCATTAATGTCTGATTCTTTTATAGTTTGTTAACAGCTAATAATACATTACCATTAGATTTATTTTACTTGGAATGAATATCAGACTAGAAAGAGTATGAATCACAGCACCTAAATATAAATTATCCATTTACTTAGAAATGTTTTTAACATTTCGAGACGGCCGTTGTAACACAGAGGTAAGGCAGGAAATATTTAAGAGCTATACACATACAGTATTAGTTATTATTGGGATTTATCAAAATAAAGCGAAGCCTTCTTTGTCTCTAACCTGCAAAATTTGCGTTACATACCAAGACGTTGCGTAAAAAATTAATTGTAGACAAATCACTTTTCGATCCCAATTGTACAAAATTAATTATGACCACTTACAGATTGTATTTTTTAAAAGTTCAATTTGTATTTTTTTGCCAATATATTATAATGTACCAACAATAAAGCCCTAAGTTAACGTGAAAAGAATAAGCACGAAATTTAATTTAAGTCCTTTAAAAGAGTTTTATAATAAATGATACGAATTGGGCCGTAATTCTTAAAGATTACAAATAGCCAAGATACGTATAAGATTTTGTTCCCTCGCAACAGTTTTCAAACGTTATTAAGTGCGCATTCACATTTTGGTTGCGCCTTGAAAAGTAAATGTGCAGCTAGAATGCAGGCGATCAAATATCGATCAAAACGACTGATTTATTTATTTGAGGCAATTTTACAATCAGCGTTATGTTAAAATTCAACGATGGTCAATACTTTACCAAGTGACGGTCGATCAATTTTTTCCATCGATTGATTAAATCGACTGATCAACATCGATCAACTGCAATTCGGTTACACTTAATTTGCGCTATTGTAAATTTAAGTTTTTAACCTAATTATAATGATTATTATTTTAAGAAGAAGGCTTGTTTTTAATTGTAATGTTACCCTAAAATATTTAAAAGGAATATTTTTTAACAAATCTACAAAAACTTGTGACAATATGAGCTTCGCTTCGACCTATAGCTATTAAATTATCGCTATTAAAACTATTGCAAAGATACAACCTTACTTATGCATAATATAATAATTAATTACACCGAATACTGATTGGTTTCGTAAGCAAACGCACTTTGACTAGCACATGTCTTTGTAAAAAATGAGCACACTTAACACAAACATTAATAAAATTAAGTAACATGATGAAAATTATTTTGAACTTTAAGTAAACAAATACATGAATAACTGTCGAATTTCGTAAATTTTTTTTTTTATAACGAAAAGTCTCCAAAGCTGTTTCGCTACTGTTATTCGTTTTTAAATAAAATATTATAACACAATTTTTTTAACAATAAAAGCAGGTTAATTTGAAAGATACTTTTTTCATTAATAACTACGTCATCTCACTCAAAAGGCGTTATTTATTAGATGCGGTAACCAATTATAAACTAACAATAACTTAATCAAAAATTTAAAAAATAATTTCAATGTAAAAGTACATAATACCACTGTATATGAATATATGGGATAAGCACGATAATACATAATTAGTTAGAGAATGCACGACTTCTCTTTTAAGGGAAGATTTATTGTCATACAGCATTACAGCATATTATATACGTAAATATAACAAAGGATATGACTTATCTGTGCTTATAAAAACTTAATACATGTTTGTAATATGTCTTTTATCTGGTTAAAATATAACGTAATATACAAAATAAATATAAAAATTATAAGAAACAAATCAACAAAAATATTTCTTTGGTAAACAAAATAAGTGGGTATATTTGCTTAAAGCAACAAATAATAAAATAATTGTGGTATGTACTTTAAGGTCCACAACAATAGAAACCCCTATTTTTTTTTATTTCACTTAAGGCGCAGTCAAACTTTCTAAAAGTCAGTCGATGTCTAATCCAATGTGTGATCGATGATCAAAGGTAAAAAACATTCGATCATAATATTCGATCGATCGTTTCAAGGCGGTGAATATCGACTGGTCGAAATCGATCGTTATTTAATTTTAGCTGCGCCTTAATATTGCACCAATACAAGATAAAGTATAATTAAAAGTAAAGACAAGAAACCACGCATGCTAAGTCTAATTTTCGTCTATATACAAGAGGGCAGCTAAAAAAAGTAACTAGAACAATCTTATTTTAAAGGATTTGGCAATGGCATAAAAATATAGGGGGATATACCTTCGTAGACTTAGTAGAAATCCTTCCATTTCCCTCTTCAGGAACGTTTATTACTCACTTCCCGATTTGTATAATTACTGTAAGGTGCAAATGGCCGAAGCTCCGGGGGCGTGATCGAGGAGGGCGCGTCTTCGTTTTATCCCCTCCAAGTACACTTCGCGATTGAACAGTCCCGCTGCTAACGGCACTCTGATATAACAAAACAAAAACACGACTATCAATTATATTTTCTGTAAATTATATGAGGACGGATTGTTTTCCCATTTTCCTTCATTCCTTCCTTCCTTTCAGCCCTAAGTAGTCCACTGCTGGACATGGGCCTCCCTAATCGACGCCACTCCGCCCGGTCCTGGGCCCTCTGAATCCAACGGTTTCCCGCTGTCTTCCTGAGGTCATCAGTCCACCTGGTCGGAGGGCGGCCTGTGCTCCTTTTGCCTAAACGTGGTCGCCATTCGAGGACCTTTTTTCCATTTTAAGCAGCCCAAACCTGCTTTACATATGTACGACAGTGACTATGGACGTTTGACTTCACCTACATGTGAATGTAGACCCCGTGAGTTCATTGCAGAATCGTTTTACAGAATGCACTGAGTTGTAAATCTCGCACTTAAAACCCAATTATGTTGGTGTATTTGGAATCACTTGCAATCCCATATCTCCACCAATCTACATTGAAGCAGCGTAGCGGTGTATGCTCCAGGCCTCTAACGAACAGCGCCTTATACTGAGCATAAAGGTGTAGCCAATACTTACACATCAGTGCCAGGTCGCAGAGTGGCCGAGAAGAGTGCCCACACAGGTTTGTGATCGCTGGTGCATACTGAATGCACCGAGTTGTAGGCCTGACATTTGAGACCCGACGTGGTCACTTGAGGCGCGGTGCTTATGCGACGTAGACCTGAGGACCATCGCAAAGTCGTTAATGAGAAAATTTGCATTGTATTGCATTAAATCAATCAACTGAGGTATTGAACATGATGTCACCAATGCATTTGCACTGATGATGATGAATTAGATTTGAACACTTTGTATATTCAATCTACGATAGAACCCTCGTCAAAATATCACTAACACAAAAGTACAAGCGATAATGCAAAATAAAAAAGTTCAAGGAAAATAGAAATGTATTGACCACAAATGAAATAAAAACTGAGTAAAATAACACTGATGTAAATCTGTTATTAAATCTTTTTGAAAAGAGACTAATACATATGGATATAAAAAGGATTACAGTAATAACTAAATTCATACCAGAGAAGGCTGATGAGGAATTATTAGCGGTCATAGATTTCGCTTTATACAATATCCGGTCAGTGTACGCGGGAGCGCGTTGTTTACTCGAAGTGTCGAACTGTTGGCTGCCAGGATCGTACTGCAATAAAAAGACTAATTATAATATTTTGTTGTTTATACAATATCATGAAAGCGAAAATCATAAAATATTTTCGTAATGTTAAGGTTCTACAATCAATTTTCAGATTGAGCCCTCCCATACTGAAGAAATGAATGTGAAAAACCGACAGTGGAGAATCCATTTCCATCAGGTGATATGAATGGTATTTCAGTATAGGAAGAATAATGTTGATCTATAAAACATTTTTGAGACAATGCCAAAAGTAATCATTTAAGTACATACTCGGGTGTGGCAACAAAGTTAACAACTGAAATGCAGGTCGATAAAACGGAAATTAAACTTACTTTATAAGTAGGCGGGAAGGTGATGGGGGCTTCCCTGAAGTCCCTGAAAGCGGCTCCATCTTCCAGCACCGCAGACAGCTGATCCGCATGAAGCAACCCATGGGGCAAGTGAGGGGGGAGGGGAAACTGCGACAAAGTCTCTATGTTAATACGCAAAGCGAAAATGTTGGGTACAATTTACAGCTCAATTTGGCTTCCACTGAGGATTAAGTATCCATTTTATGTGACCTTAATATATTACAACAAACAGGCTCTCTACACTAAGATAAGATAAGAATATCCTTACCTGAGTTTGCTCCATCCACCTTAAGACGGCAGCGCGGGGTTCCCCTAGCCTGAAGTTTAAATCACCACACCAGAAAACGTAGTCGAAATTGTTTGTTACATCTGAAAATTAAAATATCCCAATAAAGGCGGCTTTGTCTATTCCATCAATATAACCATCATAAAACCAGACTTTAGTATGTCAAATTATCAGTAAACTTTATAATAAAATACTTTCATCTCACCTTTACTCCTATGTTTACAAGGTAAGTTCTTTGGTAAGTCAATGGCTCTAATTATCCTCTTAATGTCTGAAACTCTTTCCTTAACTTTCTCCTGATGAGCAGTCAAATGAGCGGTTACAAACAGAAATGTTGAACCGAAGAGGGCAAAAGATATAGCTACGGCCCCTTTAGTCCGGAAGGCGGTTCCGGGACGGACTGATAGACTAGCATCCTCTGGTAATGAGCAATACCAGATAAGATCTCTACGTATAAATATAGTTAAGTGTATAGTTCCTGAAACCAAAAAAAACATAGTAATTATTGTGGGTGCAATTAAATATAGGTACCTATAGTATTATATATATATATTTAGCCAATCATAAAGTTGAGATGGTAGATGTATTACTCCTGATTGATTGATTCAATGTTGATCATTCATTGTAAATTATGTGCAGTCAATTGTTATTGAATTGAAAACATTTTTTTTTAATTTTTATTCAATTCACTAGCACATATTGATCAACTGCAATCTACCAGAACTTAAGGAATGTTTATATCTATAAAATAAATAACATACCTAAGTAATAAGAGTGTAATAGTAAATGTGATGGTCCCAAAACCTCTTGTATAGTAATCTCCCACTCTGTGCGTTCAGAATATGATTCTTGGGTTCCTATTGCAAAAATATCTGGCACATGTTTCACTTGATTCGGGAATATGAAGTCAGCTAATTCTCTGTAATACATACAGCATAGTAGGTATATCACTGATAAATTCTTACAATTTAATCTTTTGAAATGTAATTTACAAATATTAATAAAATAAATAAATATTATAATAATGTGTGCCTAGAATGTGTCTTACTTGGTATGTTTAAAAAATGAGGTCAAAGCAATGACTGCTAGATGATATTGTTGTATTAGGATTTTAACATTACTTATTGTGATTTACATTAATTTATACCTGGGAGGAGGTTGTCCATTCATATTCCAAGTTCCAATAAAGATTTTCACCTCTCGATCAGGAAATACATGTTCTAATTCTGCAGCCCCAAGTATAGAATGTGATGCTAATCTTCCATAAAGATAGTTCCTATTGAAACCAGTTTTTAAATAACAATATAAAATGATTCATTTATCAATTAAAACAAAGTTCAGTGATTTTGAATTAATACTCTTACATATCAATTAATCACTAAATGTTAGTATAAGATTATAACTGTCTTTCTAAAGTAATAAGAAGATAATTCTTTACTTGAAAATAAAAAGGAAGTGAACATAATATCAAAAAGTACATGTGTAATACCTAACCTATTGAATATTAAATAAAAATTGAGTTAAAGAATGTTTGGTCAGGTTGTTACTGAAACAAAAGCTTATAAAAATCCTAGAGCTCTTTTCAATACAATAACTATTTGTATCTTACACAAACCATGCACACACTAAAGTATTTGTTAGTTTTAGATAACAAGAATATTTGTACCTTATACTTTTGGTTATGATTCCAAATAAGTTAGAACTTACCTTTCTCTCGCCTCATGTGTAGGTATAAGTCTCAAAACTTGTGCGGCAAGCAGGGAGTTCCTAGCTAGGCTGTCCGTACTTCCTGCTCTTGATGCAGATTGAGTAATTGTTGACTTAGATCTGAATTAAGACCAAAATGTAGATGTTTATTTTGATTAGACAATATTATTCTATTTCAGAACTTAAGCAGTAATGTTCAGTGCCTATATCCCACTTGCTGGGTTCTAGTAAAGATTCAGCAACGGTGCCTGCGTCCTGCCTGGCATGTACAAAACATAGGTAGTAATGTAAACATAGACAGTATAGGCAGCATATCTAAGATGCCCATGGAAGTGGGTTTATTTGTGCTTCAATCAAGGTTTAGTAACTTGAAAAGTTCTTTACTGATTGAGCTCAAATTTGCACAATACACAATCCACTTCAAGGATTGTTTTAATATATTTAAATAGAATATTTTTTATCTGGATATCAACCCAGAAGAAGTAACAGACATAAGATAGGTAGTTCTAGTTATAAAAGCATTAAATTAAAATTAACTTACCTTCTTTTTCTATCCAGTGAGCTACTTCTATCACTTTCAGGAGAAGATGACCGGTAAAGAGGTTTAGTTTCATTTGAAATCAAATGATCTGCAGAAAGCCTTTTTACAAATAATTTAGTCTTTGGTTTAGCTCCTTCAAAAGACCCAGAATGTTCAAAACATTTCTTGGCATCATCAGACTTTGGAAAGTTTACTGTTGCTTTTGGTATCTCTTCTGACTTTGTACAAGATATTGTGTGATCGCTTATACTGTTGTTTGAATTGTTTACAGGGCTACATTGTCTCGAGTTCGAATCTGGTTTAGGGACAGGACCTTCGACTAAGCTTTTAGGACGAGATCGCCTAAAAAATGTCTTACAACACTTCGGATTGCTTTCATCATCATTGTAGACTTGGTCTATGTTTTGGCTAACATTGTTAGCTACAGGATCTGAATTTGAATTTTTCCTACTATCCCCGGGGTCACTGGTCACGTCGTTACTTTGTGCGCTTTGAGCTAAGAACGGGTCAGCGGGGGACATAGGACGAGAAGTGGACTGGCTGAACTCTTCGTTCGAATCTGTATCTACATAGCAGCCAACTTTTGGGGACTTCTTCACAAATAAACGCTTACGAAGGGATAGTTTTTGTTTGGTCCTAGTGGGTGACGTTGTCATGATGGGCTTTTAACCACAAAAACCTCTTATTTATGTTACTAATTACATTTTTTTAAAGAAATAAAGACAACATAACCTACAATAAAATATCCTACATGACATTTCGCGATCTAAGAAAAATGTTTGAAAGATGTCATAGTTTTGTGTTTTGTAGACCTACATCAGACACGTTCAAGTTAAAGTACCTTTTTATAATTAGTGTCGTCTACTTCTATCGTTATGTTTAAAGAAAATAAAGTATTGTTTTATTGAAAAAAATCAATTTTAGAAAAAAAAATATTTTGTTTGTATAACGAAACCGGTTACCATGGTTACCTCTTTCATATAAGTGCATTGCAATAGCGATACAATTGAAAATAAAAACACTGAGCAGACTGGCAACATTATGATAAACGTTTCCGGTTTTGGTGGCAGGAAGTTTGCGCCAAATCAGCGGCTCAGCGCTACTAAAAAGAAATCTATTTATTTATTGAATGATTGAACTTGATTCACCCTTTAATTAAATAATAATTTAATTGATTGTCAGGGCAAAATATTAATACGCCATTTTAATCACGTATTAAAATAATATATTAAAACAATCATTATACCTAACCTACTAAATAACAAAATTTACAATTATCGGCCACCAGTGCCAGGAACAAGCAAGTTTTGTCCGCTATGATCCGGAGTAGGGGATAACCCACCACCGACAACTGACTGGATCCCGTCTCCTATAATTAAACAGTATTTATGTAATTTATGTAATAAGTATAAAATAAATTCTAAATTATGTAAAAGATTCTTACCAATATTGCAAAGTTCAACTGTACAAGCTCGATAAAATGTTCTAAAAGTGGTATCAGTTACTTCATGATTTAAGAAGTCAGGCGAATCACTGCAACCACGTGTGAAACTGGCAACTACTCCAGCAGGATCCTAAAAATTCCAAAAAATTAAATGCGCTCAAGGGTGGGTTACAAATATTTGAAAATAATAACTTACGAGAAATTCTTGTCGCACAATTGTGCAATATATAAATGGACAGTCAACAGTGGTAGTAGTGTTCGTGATAGTGAGGCAGGATTGATCAGAGTCCACCGATGAAAAACTGCACGTGTAGCATCGTAATTGACCTGCGAAAGTAAATTTATTGCCGCTTTCTACCACTTCTCGTTGGATACCTATAACTTAAATTTACTACTGGCAAGAAAATTGTAGCTTCCAATTATACCTACAGGTGTCCCGTAATCAGTGGACCAACGGAAAACTAGTAGGTAATAGGTGGGACCATTATCTATCAAAATCACTAAATATTATCGTCCTAGGCCTATTGGTTTAAAGGAATAATAGTTTAAACATGAAAGAAGCCTGTGCAAAAACTTTGTATTATGGAATTGTGGATGGGCATTTGCTCTTATGAATAAAAAAAATGAAATGTACCTATTTCTGTGTTGTATGGAAATATTGTGGAAATAATGCTAAATGAGATTTAGAAGCGGTGATAGCCCAATGGCTAAGAACTCGGCTTCTTACTCGAGGTTCGAATCCCAGTGGCATGAACAAAATGCTTTCCCAAAAAAGATTTGTGCGGAATTGTGCGTTCTATAAACTTAAATATCACTTGCTGTAACGGTGAAGGAAAACATCGTGAGGAAACCTGCATGCTTGAGGGTTCACAAAAAAAACATTTTCAAAGGCATGTGAAGTCTGCCAACCCGCATTATGCCAGCGTGATGGTGCTAAGGCCTACACTATTCTCATTGTGAGAGGAGACCCGACCCTATAGTGGGTCATTAATGGGTTACAGACATAGGTACTTTTGTAATAATATATAACACCCGCTACTGTTACTACAATGAAAAGGAAATGAAAAAGCGGGTGTAATAATATATAACACCCGCTACTGTTACTACAATGAAAAGGAAATGAAAAAGTAATTTTTATTATTATATTTTAACATAAGAAGCAGAAATATAATATGATAACAAAGTCTTAAATTTTTCATATTATTTTATTTTGTTCTCAGCGTATTCTGATTTATAACATGCCCTAAAGTCTGATATTTAACGGCAAAGTTCTAATTTCTTTACTAATATGCTAACACGAATGTTATACACATAGTTCTAAATCATTTTCTAAGCACTATCCTGCTGTCCTATGAGCTACAGCAATAGATGTAATTGTTATATTGTAACAAATACAATGTAATAAAAGGAACTAAAAGATATTTTGTGCGTTTGGTTTTGTGCAGTAAAGTTTTAGAATGCAACGAAGCTTATGTGCATTAGAGACAACGTCAAATACTTATAGATATATAACTACAAAGATTACTTACCTACCGAAACAGCCACAAAGGAAAGAAAAGTTAACACATATATTATTTTTGTATCCATTTTGTTTGCATTATTCACGCAGTTACTTATAACTGATATTGATTTGAAGCATAATGATTTCCCCTTTCATTATCTTTTTGATATCAATCATATCGAGTCTGAGTAATGCGTATCTTATCGTTTTCTTTCATTAAAATATTAATCGCTGTCAAATCACAGTACCTTAGTTCGTTTGAAAAATGTGATTATAAGTACATAATAGAACACCTTTTAAATTATACATTGCATTGTTTGAAACAAAGCCTTCCGTTTCGTTATAATTGAAGGCTGATGTATAACTGTGCGCTAGGAACGTTATTAGGTACATTATTGTTAGTAGGTACTAATATATAAAAAAGAGCTTGTAGAGAAATTACTTCCTTGTGGTTTGTAGGTATACAAACTTAACTACTAAATGAAAAATTTTGCAACGTGACGATCTACAATATTTTGACCGTACCTAATAAAAGCATCATACCTACTTTGTGCCTAGGTAGGAAACAATTTTTTGGGATTTTATATTAAAACTGAAAAGTCTTTTGTTCCTTCATCAAAGACCTAGGTACGATGCTTGACTAGTATTACTAGTACCTATAGAGTACCTACCCATATCTATAGATGCCGTATATGCATATCTAGAGTTGCCGTATAGATGAGCAGGGCAGTGGCCGCTGTTTATCTTAATAGCCATTACACTCACCGGTGGCCACCTGGTGGCCAGTGAGTGATCAATTCCTGCGTACCTATTTACCGGTTTCAATCCCAGTAACGGCGGGTCTTGTGTCCACTTACGATCTTATCGTAAAGGATCCGTCTTATAGTATAGAAGCAATGGTAAATTAAAAAAAAACATTTTTTGAGATCTTTTACGGCTATTCCTTTTTGATAGCCTAAAATTGGTATAGATATACTTAATACCATGGAAACATTTTCAAACAGTGGGACTCTGACTACTTGGTTGCGTTGATGTTGTTAATGTACAGTACAATACAGAAGCCAGAGAATTTTTATGAATATATTTATGCTTCTAAATTCAACTAAAACAATGAATGAGA
The DNA here is from genome assembly GCA_905147235.1 of Erynnis tages. Lineage (NCBI taxonomy): Eukaryota > Metazoa > Arthropoda > Insecta > Lepidoptera > Hesperiidae > Erynnis > Erynnis tages. The sequence continues at coordinate 7,161,817 of LR990082.1, forward strand.
AATTTTTAAAATTAGTGCAATCAATAAATATCATAACTTTGCAATATTGGTAAGAATCTTTTACATAACCGGTATAGCCGTAATTACCATCAATATACACGGGCTACTTCATAATAATAATTCATAATTCTTTATTCACAGAACATGGTGTATAAAACAGATTACAAACAAATAGGTATAAGATCTCATGCTCGCCATTAATGGCATGTGAATTGACATTTACAGTATTAATTAATTACTAATAACTTAAAATCACTAATCACTAATTAACTTTCATTAGATCGAGTTGAAAAACTTAATCGATGTTATTGTTTTCATCTCATTAATTCCAATTTAGGTATTGTGCTCAGTAGGAACTCTTCTTCCTTGTCTAAGAGCCTAGTAAAACTTAAATGAAGCAACTTCTAGGATTTCATTTCAAAAGGTAAAAATAATAGTAGGTACCATCCGTTTAAAACATTATTTATTTGATCAAGTGTAGAATTCCTAGTAAGTAAGTACTTAAAACACGCAGGTATTTATTTTATTGATAAAACTTAAATAAGTATATTGTGACATTACCAACAAAATTAAGTAGTTAATAGATATTTTCTTTATTCAATCAGTGTCTATTCAATATGTAGGTATGTTGTCTGCTGTTCAACGTTATTAAGATATTTTCAATATTATTCAGTTGAATTAAGTAAATTTAAAATAATAACCTAATGGATGGTGATAAATTTACACATTTTACGTGAATTTACATAAATTATGGTAAAGAGCATTCAACAGAAAATAAGTTATTCATACATAATTTAATAGCAGTCGGAACCGGTCGATTGATTAAGCATTTTTTTTAAATAAGTTAAATGACAAAGTGTCTATAGCACACAGTGGGTAAAGCTTGGTAATTAGCGTTCCGTTACTTTTTTAATTTTTTCCATGCATGAAGCATTAGGACTTCTGAGTAGTCAATTTTATCTCACAGAAGCTTAGGAGTACGTGGATTATACTAAAAGTAATCTAACAGCGTGTAGCAAACATCTTTTAAGTACATCAATTTTATTAGTCCGATACAAGCAGAACTACAGAAAAGCAATCAGGTAGACACACAAACAAACACGTAGTTTAGTATAAGGTAGCTAAGGTAGAATGCGTGCGGCGTTGATACCATATTTCTAAAAAAAGCAGAATGCATGACAATATCATTCCATAAAGAAGCATCAGTAGGGCCGGGTAGAAATCCATCATGTTGACAGATCCGAAGCTTCCCCCGCGTACCGAACACACTGGTTTCTTCCTATATACTCGACGATTTTCTCGGTCGTTCAAACCATGCTCATGAATTCTTAATAGCCTGTGGAAAGTATAATTATAATAGCGCAACTATAATCTAGAGTCTGTCGTTTAAAATGGTTAGATTTTATTTTTTTCTTTCTTATGCTTTAAATAACATTTAATTTTGAACTTGGAATTTAAAAATATATAGACTGAAAAAAGTCGTTCAGCAACGTGCAAAATTAAGATTTAAAATTTGCACTAGGAACTTAGCTTGTAATTCGTAGTTGTATTCTTGATTAAATACAAGTCTGTACCGATTCATGTTATTCCCTATAACTTTGTAGATAGTTCTTAATTTAGAATAAAAATATCGGAATAAATTATAGCTTTTAAAATTTGAGGTCTATCTAAAAATATTTGTCTAATATAAGGTAAAAGTATTTACCCAACTTTGAATATTTCTTTGTACGGGGAATATTTGCGACAGGTTTGCCAAGGTTTATTTTCTTGGATGTATTCAATTTCTTGAAGACCACATTTTTCATGTTCATAAAAGTAATTTTCTATGGCCTTATAGCCAGTACCGAGTAACATATTGAAGGCAAAAGGTTCCTGAAACGTTGAATTAAGCACAAGAAACAGTGTACCTAGATATAATAATTCTACATCGCTACCAATACTTTTCACGAGTATAGTTTTTTCGAGAATTTCATAAAAAAATTAAATTTTTAAAACGTAGGCTACGTGTGTACCGTTTGTAATTTTTTCACTCCTTCATCCAACGACATAAAATTAGATTTAGAACCACGTGGGGCAATTTTATTTTTATAGATTGCCATTCTAATAGGTTCTTTCGCTGTCTGTAAAGTACAATAAAATTGCTAATGAATTAATGAATTTTCTTTCAATTTTAATAAAATTATTGACAATATCATGCTAGATTTTGTTTTGGTGTTTTTGTAATTATTTACCGAAAATAAATGGCGATTGTATGGGGTGTCTTCTGAACCCAGCTCAAGTTTAGAGTTATATAGATCGGCCAAGGTTCGAATCTGATTTGAAGTTGACTGAAGTAACACTACTATGTTTGCAGAATAAGAGGTATACAGAAATACAAAGGCGATGAAAAGTAAAAACATCACTACTCGACCAAGTGTACCTGTAATAATAAATACCTAAAATATTTTTATGTGCATATTTGAAATTTGAGACTCCATTAAATAAATAAATATTTGTATTTTCTATTATCCTAACGGCGTACGGTGACGTACGACGTATTAATCACTATTATGAAAATAAACAATTTGATTTAGTAGTATGGGACTAAAAACGATGTTTCGTCTTACCCCCATTCAACAGAGTTGCCAAAATGGGTCTCTTTCAGCGTGACTACTATAAGTTTTCTTATTATTCTGAATAACACTGTAATGACCCAAACAATTAAAAGAGTGCCGGCGGAAGTGAAAACTTGATTATTAACGTTGTACATTTTTGAACGGTTAGGGAATAATTGCTTTATTTATCAGCATAAAAATATACTATCATTTATGTAGTCGTCACTTTTTCATTAATAGAGGCACTTTATTCAATTTCCATATTTTAAACACTCTCCCTCCGTCTTACGAATTTTCGATCTGGTCCTGACGCGTGTCCTGACGCGAGTTTAACATTTTTACCCATCTCAAAACAAGTGCACATCGCCGCTAAACAAGTTTTCACTTTAATAAGGACAAAAAGCCATCTTCTCGTATAGCAGCAATCTATTTCTTACTACTTTCACGAACGTCATGTAATCGTTTAAGCGCCATCTAGTAAAAAAGCACGTTTTACTAGACGGCCCTAGTCACAAAAAAACACTCTTCCTCTGTCTTACGCATTTTTGATCAGGGCCACGTGTCCCGTCTTACGCATTTTCGATCAGGGTCACGTGTCCTGACGTAAGGTTAAAATTTTTGTACCCATCCCAAAAAGTGTACAGCGCCGCTAAAGAAGTTTTCACTTCAACTATATCACAGTAGTTACACACCTTTTAATTCCGTCGAGCTGCCCTGTTGTGAAATAGCTCCTATAATCATAATTGCTATGTCGCTTACGTTTGGTCTCAGTGTTGTTTCATTTACCTAAAATAATAATAATAGCAATAAAAAGAACTTTGGAGTAAAAAAAACAACAAAAAGAAACCGACTTCCAGAAAAGAACTCAAGATTTGGTTTGATCTAGACAGTATTAATGCATTCGATAACACTCATGTTCTTCTTAGGGAACTATCAATTTGATTAAAACTTAACTATAAGTATAGTCAATTACCGTTTCATAGTTCAGTGTAGTAACCATCATTTTTTCTTTTTCCCACTTTGCATTAATGAATAGAATTACAGCTAATATAATTATTAAAACAAAAATGCAAATCCAAACCGCTGGTTTGAAAGGCAACAGAAATAAATTATTTTGGTATGATAAAGATGGTTCTCGAAAGACAAATTTCGGTGTTGGTGGCGAAGGATATGACAAATAGTCTAATACTTGCAATCTTTGTGTTGTAATAAATGTAACGGTTCCTGAAAGAAAACCTCAAGTAATATTTCTTGGTTTCATATATTTATACTTTGTAATGCAAAAAAAATAGTTTTTTATAAGTTGATGTTCTTTTCGGAGGTATTCTCGTTAAAATTTAAGTAATAACCTCCTAATTCAGCTTCGCCTCGAACTAGACTTCCTATCATCCCATTCCATGTATTGTTGATTAGGTAGCCCCAAGTTTCGCGAAAAATATCGATATTTGTTGCATTCATGAAGTCATATAAGGGTGTTAGTTGTCGGTAATTGGCCTTCGACAATGTATCTATGTGAATATTTCTGTAAAATTTAATTTTAGTCATTATATCCAGCAGGGTTTTTTTGGAACTTGTCTAGGTAGGGTACAGTATTGTTTGTTTCTGATATAGAGAAGCCAAACATCCTGTTTATGTACATAATTATACTTACTTCATGCTGTTTAACAGCGTTGCCGAACTGTTATCAGTAAGAACAATTGATCTTGCTATGGGTAATCCACCCAAATTTTTGCGTCTCATGGAAATGGGGATAATCATTTTTCGAGATATCTTAAGTCTATGATTCGGTGTCCAGATCCCATAATATTCCCAATTTACTTTACTATTATTCGCTTGTATTTTGTATGCTGCATAACAATTCAAAATTTTTGATTATTCAAATTCAAAAAAATTATTCAATAATCCCTGCACAGATACTCTTTCTATCTATTCTGATAAGGCTTTTTTATAAAAGCTTAAGTATTCACTTTACGTGTTAAGATTATTGATAACGATTTTTAGTAAATCATTGTCAAGAATGATTAAACTAGTTTACAAGTAGGGTACTGGTTTACCTATGAGTCATGTTTCCTAATTACTATGATGTTTATTTCATTAACTAAGTAAATAATTTTCAAAGCGTACAACATTAGATATGTATTTTCAGTACTACTAGCAATTTATAGATGAATACTTACGCATGCGAATAGTGAAACCATTGTTTTCTTTTGGTACTGGCAAAATAATCTCAGAATGTATGGGAATGTTTAGTTTCTTAATTTTTAATATTATATCCTTTAGAGTTGTCAGTTTCGTAATCATAAGCCAGCGATATGGTGCTCCAAACATTTTTAAATCGTCAGCCTAGAATTTTTTTAATCTTTTATTGTTTACAACATATAGTCAACCTTCAAATTAGACTTATTACGTTGCTAAAGATGTATATTAAGTGCAAAATCACTTACTTTCTTTAGAAATACTGTGCTTTTAATACAAGATATATCAATGAAAATCAGTAGATTGTTTTTAAATGACGTCTTCTTTACATCTTCAACGCTATCTACGAACTGAAAAGCTTTTGGCAGTCTCTTCAATTTTACAATAAAATTTCGTTTTGATGCTAAAATATAATAAATTTAGTATTTTAAAATTTTAATGCTACTTTTTATCTAGTCCTTTTTTAAAACTACATATGCTTACCACGATTCCAACAAACATTGATTGCAAGAGACGTTGGTTTATGATCAGAATTCAAAATATCTAAAATCATATTCATTTCGTCATCCAAACTTTTATTGAAAGGTGTAGCAGTTTGAAAAACTTGAAGAATTAGGTAATAAAATAATAATTGCATTTTGACTGAAAATGAAACAAACAATATTGTTCTCGTAGACTCATTTATTGTAAAACAATAGTCCGCCAGCTAATTTATACTTATGCGTTCCATAATTTAATAGTAACTCTATTAAAATTCACAACTTCTAATTACTACTTGCGGCAAATATAATTGTTAGTACTTAGTACGGAATCATAACTGCCACTTAGTAATACTGGGGGCGGTATTGTGTTTACATTTATTAATTCCCTTCTACTAAGCGTATATTTCCTAGAGCGCAACATAACTTCTATAGATTTTGCAGTAATCAAATACGGGAAGTCTGAGTATTCCTGCTAAATTTTAGCCTTTTCACAATCTTAGATCTTTTATGCCACACTATTTCAGCAAAAAGCATGAGAACAGCAGTCAGAGTTCCATACGATATAACTAGTAATGCCGGGTAACAGTCTACCATGCTGACTGATACAAAGTTAGCTTCCCGTCCCGAACATTTTGGTCGTTTCGCATAGAACAATTGATTCTCTCGCTTTTGTAAGCCATGTTCTTGAATACGTTTTGTCCTGAAATATCATACAAAAATATTAAAAACAAAATGCATTATATTCTGTAGTAGACTTAAATATGTAGCTATTCGCCGCAATTCTTATGTTAATAATCACAATTGTTTATTATACCCAATTTTAAACATTTCCATATATGAAGTATTCTTTTTAACAGCCATCCACGGATCGATGACTTGTAAGTATTGTATTTCTTTCAGTCCACACTTTTGTCCTTCTTCAAAGTATTTTCCAACAAACTTATAGCCTACCCCCGTTTCCATGTGAAACGCGAATAAACCCTACGAGCAAGAAGAATGTTTTAGTTAGTTCATTATACCAATTTTTAAATTTATGTGCATAATCGTAAAGTAAGATCATATTTACCTCTCTCATTCTTTTGACACCTTCATCAAGACTCATAAAATGTGGTGTTGTTCCAGGTGGCGCTACCTTTGTCTCGTAAATTGCTTTTCTTGTTGGTTCAGTTGCTGTCTAGAATGTAAATATACTTACGTTGAATAATTTTTGACTTTCGTACTGACACCACACACCACACCACAAAAACTACATAACTTTATATATGTATATATTTTCTTACCTCAAAGTAATATCTATTGAACACTGTGTCATGAACACCAAACTTGATCCGAGATTTAAGCAAATCTTCTAAGGTTTTGATTTTTGAGGAACTTGATTGTAGTAAGGCGACTATGTTGGCTGAGTAGGAAGTGTATAGAAACATCAATGTTAAAAAGAGTACCAGCATCACAATACGTCCCAAAGAACCTAGAAAAGGAAGAAATGGCTTACGAAAGATATCGGTGATAACAAAAATATCTTCTGTTTTCCATAGGAACATATTATCCTTTAAGCCTTTATCTTTATTTTTATCTTACCTTTAGCCTTTATCCTTACCTTTAAGCTCTACTGGACTGCCTTGTTGACAGGTAGCCCCAAAAATTAGTATTGCTATGTCTGTAACATTATCCTTTAGAACACCTGTTTCATCGCGCCTCTGAAATTGATCCGCAGAATGATTACTATCTCGTATGATAAGCAAAAAATTGCAAATATATATATAAAATTTTTCTGTTTACTTACCAATACTTTTGCACGATTGTGTCTGTTCTTTTTTTGTTCCCATTTAGCAACTATGAATAGTGCCCAAAACAGCAAGAATATCATTAGAAGAGAGCTGTACCAAACAGTATATCGAAATGATAATATAAATAAGTTGTTTTCGTATGAAAGTTTCGGTTGCTGAAATACGAACTTAGATCGAGTTGGTGTCGGGCTTGATATGTATTCGACGATGGATATGCGTTCTGAAGTGAAGAACATCGGCGATCCTGGAAATTTTGTTCTTGAAAGAATAGGGAATATAAATAAATCCATGAAAATGTGCTGAGTACAACTTACCCCCAATTTCAACCTCTCCTCTAACCAAATATCCGGTCATGCCATTCCAAGTATTGTTTGTTCGGTAGCCCCAGGTTTCAGCAAAGATAAATTTTCTACTTGCATTTAAAAAGTCCAGAAGCTGGTTTGTCGTCGGAAAATTTACCTTTGTTATAGTATCTATATGATCGCTTCTGAAATGTAATTTGAAATCTTTGTTGTGATTTCGTGAATGTTAATTTAATATCGTTTAAAAAAGATTCTCCTGCTAAGACGGCGACGCACTGGTTCTTATTTGGGTGTTGCACCTATCTCTTGGAAACCATTTATTTACCGTGAGTTCACACATCTACCATTGGGGCTTTGCCTAACTTAGGCTGTTCTGCTTGTAAATTAAGTTTAGTTTTTATAAAAAGTAATTATAATTACACGCCATCCGTCAAGTGATTTATGCTGTCACTCTCGGTGAGAACGTAGCAAATTGTGATTTCCTGGCCTTTCAAATTCAACCTCCGTATAGCTGTGACGTCCGTAAAGTTGCGAGTCCTCTGAAATCCGTGGCTTACATTCCAGTAACCGAAGTATTCATTTCGGAATAAACTTTGGATGCCTATTTTATAGACTGGAAAAAAATTACAATGTCATCGTTTAGTGCGTTTGTGCGTCAAAAAATCCCTGGCTATATTTAAAGTGTATTGGAAAATCAATCATTTTATTGTATAATTTATCCAAAATAGATATTTTATTAAGATAGAAACTAAATTATTTTTAGAGAGGCAGTCAAGTTACGGTTAAATTAGTGGGGATATTTTCGGCACTTACTAAAATAAACTTCATAAGCGGTTGCTCCATTTTTTCTAATAAGTAGAGTCTCAGTATCAATTAATATTTTAAAATCATGCAGTTTTTTTGGAATAATATTATCTGTTGGACGCTCTTCATTTGAAAATATTATCCAACGACTAGGAGATTTAAAAGAATTCTTTTGTTTCATCTACAAAAAGATTTAATACTTAAAATATGTAACTTTATATTACACGTAGAGATACTAGAGAATAAATATGTACAGTGTACACACTCCCACAATAAATCCTAAATAATGAATTAGGTACAATAAGTCACTTTAAAAGTCCACAACAAAATCAAAGTTCAGAATCAGACCGAACTATGTATTTATTAATTACATATATAAAACTTATTTTTAATGATTCGGACATTTTTTGTGGCTTTATAATGATTCATGCCATACTTTACCAGATTTAGTTTTTCTGTAATATTCGGACAGTTCAAATCTAATAAAAAAACAGTTTGATGATTTTCGGTGAATTCCGCCGTAATTTGTCCGGGTTGCAAAAACTGAACCATCCGAATTTTGTCATATTTTGGTTTGGCTAATATCGAAAACAGATGAAGTTGTTCATCTGTGAAAGTAAATTAAATTGATTGCTAGGGTTGCAAAGGACACATTTGCATTTTATAACATCGTAAGAAACATTTCTGCTTTATACTGACAAATAGAGCAACAAGTAAGAGCTATTACAGTACAAGGAATTTTCATTTCCTTCAATATGTCCGAAATTAATTCAGGTTCTAATATACTCTTCGAAAAACATATCTTCACGAAAACAAACAACGACCACAAAACTTCGATTCTTGTCATGACGGCTAAGAGCTGGGACATAGTGCGTTCAAAATTTAGGATTCAAAATCGAGGGTTCACAATTCTGTTTGTTTAATGAAATAAGGTTTACTCAGAAAATTGCCTAATACGCAAATAGCCGTGGTATTACTTTCTTATAAGTTATTCATTGACCCTGTGAATAAATTGTAAGCAAATCGGCTCCGGCTATTGTGAACTGAAATCGATTTACAAACTATTTCACATTTTCCTAACAAAATATAGTGCGATTTTGTATAAGTTCAAGGCCACCGTGGTGATATTTTGACAGGAGGTATACAGTAGTATTTATTAAGGCTTAATAGGTACTTACCTTCCATTTATTTATTAGTGTTTTTGTTTTGATTCCGTGTCATGTTATGTTTTTGCACCTATTTAATGGTTATTATCTACTATATATATAGTATATGAAGGTACAAACAATAATTAGTTAATCAGTTAGTCGTTAATAGTTAATTAGAACATCAAGCAATCAGAGTGTAGGCGGAATTTTTTGTACGGCCCCGATTTACTGCGCTAAGTAGGTACTAAACGAGTGTTTACTTAATACATATAGTTCAACAAATGATTTTCAGGTTAAATCTTCTAAAAATAAAAGATCGACCCTTTTATGCAACCGAAATTAATTTTAGTCTTGTCTAAATTACGTAGATATATATGGAAAATGTAGTTATAGGTAAGTACTTTACTTCATACTTCGTCAACTGATGTATCTACTCAAATAAATTTATACCTTCTTGTAAATAATTCACAAGGTAAGAACGACGGTAATGATATCGATTGTTATCTACAACAAATATTAGTAAATCAACGGTGTGAAGTTTTCAATTTTGTTTACAAACAATGAATCGGTACTTTTCCGTAAAATGATAGTAAACATTTACATGGTAACAACATAATCAGCTCTATAGTTAAAAGTGCACATTATCAGTAAATAATATCATTAATGAATAAACTACAATTGTGAGTCCCTTCAGTCAAAGATACGAAGTGGATGAGGACAAACCATTTGTTTAACGAATATAATTTCCATTTTTTAGCCATAGTACCTATGTATAGTTAGTTAATACTAGTGTTTCTATGACTTTAGAAAAATAGTGAATTTAAATCGTTCTGAGATTATTTTAAGTGATGAACGTGGTAACAAAGTTATTGGTTGACACATTTTGGAAAAGTCAAGATGTAGGCCTGACAGAATGGACGCCGCTGCTGAAGCCTGTGTCTAATACAAGTTTTGCTTCTAAATGTAAGTATCTAGATACTTAGCTTATACTTTTTGTATTTCCTTTAAAATTTAAATAATGTTTTTAACCGACATGGCTGCACTTTATACCCGGTATTATTTTTTACATAGGTACATTTTTTACATAGGCCTTTTATACATAGGTACTTAAGAAAATATTGCAACAAAATGTTATAGGTACATGTAATACCTACACAACAAATTAGCGCCACATTCCAAACATAGCATAGCTCTTAGAAATGTTTACCAAGATAAACGATATACATCCTAGTTTATTGCTTACTGATACACATATCTATAAAAAAAGATAAAATATTGGGTAAATTGTGTCAAACAAAACAAAAACAATATAAATGAATGATTCAGAAAGTATGCTTAATACGGTGACTTGTGTAAAATTATGTATGTAAACTTAATGTTGATAACAATACACAAAAGCGAAACGAAAGAGCGAAGCGATGATAGCCCAGTTTTGAAGCGGTGATAGCCCAGTGGCTTAGAATTCAACCCCTTAAGGGAAGAGTTCCGGGTTCGACTCCCACTTCAATGATATTGTTGACATGACGTCACAAACTGTACGGATCACAAATTCATGTTGCTTGTGTCTTCAACTGCTGACTTGATTTTTTCACTTGCCTACATGGAACTCTTTTCTTTTTTGATTGGCAGACGATACGTGCAAAGGTAAGCAAAATTTTGATTTTATTGGAAAATGATAATCTCTAGTGATACGCAAGACACATAAGTGACTACGGTTGCAGTGTCTAAATAGTTCTTGAACGGTTGCAAGTTTTTCTTCATTCTTGCCTACGATATGAATCAATTAGGCAAAATATCTAAACGGAGGCAATAAAGTTCCCGATTTTCATAGTCATCTCCATACAGCATAGTATTTAGTATCAAAGTATTTAGAGCAGTATATAGGTGCAACCAATGGCAGAATGCAAAGCATATGCCTTTCACTGGGGCCGCCACCCGCGCTGGCATCTTGATTATCCTGCTCGCAGATCTGCTCTGATATCTACGTTATCTGGGTTTTACCTACGAAGAAACTGTAGTATCTATCCATAGTAATTAAAGCACCTTTTGCTTGACTTAGATATTATTACCTACGTCTGAACGATGAAAATATTGTTGGAAATCAAAATTTGTGGCTTCTAGACATGAAAACCTACATCCAACGTCTATTTGTCAATTGTCCACGTTGCGTCTGGTTGCGTCATGAAAAAGCATGGATATGAATGTCATTAATGCAGTAATGCAATTTATAAATTAATCAGTTACCGTGTAGGTATTGATATACCTACAGAAGAGTGATCTCTTCTGTAGGTAATATCTACAGCCTTTTACTATTATTATTATAAATGCCAAAGTTTGTGAGGATGGATGGATCGTTATTAGTAACTCTTTCATGCAAAAGCAGCTTAACAGATTTTGATGAAATTCAGTACACAAGTAGATCACAACCTGGAAGAATATATGGGATACTTTTTATCCTCTCTGGGCCAAATTCTTAGGTCCACGTTGACGAAGTCACGGGCGAATGGTAGTTAACTATAAAATCTACTTCAATAATAATTTTTAAGGATACCTACGGTCCGATACTTTGTATATATTATCTGAATCCATTAAGACACGATTTTCCTCCTAACCGTAAACATGTCGTGAAAGAGGTCTCGCAACCGCGTCCTTCATAATTGATTCACTTGCAGGTAATTGAAGGCTTCGCCACCGGTTCCTTAATGACGGTAGGCGCGGCAGACAGCCTGGCTACCATACCTACTTTAAATGGTCACCGACCGCATCTATGGCAACATGCCAGCTACTTAACAACGCACGAACGCGGTGTACTAATGCGATTGAATTTCCCATTTGAAATATGTATCTAGGGGCTCCTTCGTTTATTTCTAATTTAGGGAAAAAAAAAGGAAAACGGTAGGTATACCTACCTATAAAGACCCACTCCAACCAGCAATGGAACTAAATGGAAGATTATGCTTCAGACTTTCTTCTTAAATAAAAAGATGTGAAGCCTGTAGTAGAAGTTATTAAAGGGTAAGTAGTAGGTCTCTAGGTAGCGGTTATAACACCTAAGTATGTAGTCTTGAAAGTTTTTAGCTGAAGGAAAGTTGATCTACTCACGAGTACTAATCAGGTAAGTTTTTGGAATATCTTTTTAGGGTATATTACAAAAATGTGAAGGCCACCTGCTGTTAATTGGACCTAAAGCCCATGGACGAGCGACCACATCCAAACGCAATCGGAAAAGAAACAAAAGAAAAGAACGAAAGTCAGAAGTTGATACTTTGCTACTCTTGTCGCCTGCATTCTGTCTCTGTGGCAACAATAGGCAAAAATACCTTCCCCAACAATCGTGATGGTAAATGGTAGCGACAGCAAAAAACTACTTCCTAGTTCTAAAATAACCAATCGTAAATGAAGATCGTCCCTCGCCACGGTGTGCTAGAGAATGAAAAAACAGCACGAATTTGATTGTGTTTTTTCATTATTTTTTCCCGTAATAGGTATGATGCAATTATTGCACTTTAAAAACATCAGTACAAAGTGTTTAATTCAGAAATAAATAAGGTGTTTTGTCAAAAATATTTATTTAATCAAGCAAAGAGCTTAATTTAGATTAAGGTTTTATGTAAGCATGGTGCAAGCAGAAGTTTGTGTTTTTCTTACAATTTTTCCCATATTAGAATCTTGTAAGTATAACGGCTTTGTTATTTTCATCTGTTCCTCATAGAGGAAGTACCTATCCTGAAGAGGAAGTCAGTAACTACATCATTTATCTACGTGTATCCTTATCTACTATTAAAAACTATAAATTTATACAATGTGGGAACAATAATAGCGTGATAAGTATAAATGAGCATAATCCTATTATTTTATAATGCGGAAGCTTTTTTATAGACTTGGATTGTAGAAGTTTTTGTCTACTTTATCTAGAGATGGTGACAATTTAGAACTTTAAAATTTTACTACTAACTAATAATTGTATTTTAGTAAAAAAATCTAAAAACCAGGATAAGATAATATCTGTAACTTAAAAATTATTCTGTTTAACCTGTCTAGTTTCAAATAAATAATACGCCGATCTTGAAAAAGAATCTCGAATTGATTGGAGTTGGAAGGAGTAGGAACCTCAATTTGTTTTAGGTATTTTATGATGTGTCAACTAAAGCGCATATGAGCGATTCCACCAATATGCTATAAGTTTATTGAAGTGTGAATTGTAGCATGAAGTAGGTCATGAACCAGCCGTGAATCACATGTAATAAAATTAAACACGTAAATAAATAAACACGTAAATCAATAAAAAATGTATTGTTATGTATCTAAAACAGTGAAGATTACGTAATTAAAGACCTCGATCTTGACCTTACGGTTAATGACACCGACATTTCTGTTAAAATGGACCAAGTCCCCAAGTCTCAGCGCCTTAGGTCAGTTGTCGTAGGCTAGATGTTGGATTGTTTCTGGCTTGAATAGAATAACACTGATCACATCGCAAGCACGTGTTCTGCTTCTAAAATCCTGATCTGCTGCAAACAACTTACTGAACATTTTATGCGAATAATTATATTGATGCTAACATAAGTTCGTGGTATTTAAGCGAGGCCAATGTTTGCTAAATATTGAGAGAAATATTTATCACAGTTCTTCAACGCAGTTTCCTTGTCAAACAGTTTATTTGTGTATACAACATAGTCCTTATTGATCTAGGAGTTCTGGGAACTGTAATCAAATTTTTTGAATGATTCATTTAATTTGGAAATTCAGTTCCCATTTCGTGTTTCTTATTTCTCACGTCTCTCAACTGTTTGTTTTACTAATGGTCTTATTTTGTTTCCTTCTTGCATTAGAATTATGATGCCACTTCCTGTGTATAAAATGCTGAATGAAGATAATACTTAATTACTGGAGGAAAACTTTAAAGAAAATCAATAAATAAAATAATCAATTTTTCTTGACAGGTTTTCCGTTTTAGTGGTCAATGCAATGTTTGATGCAGTGATAATCCAGAAAATTCTCTTTAATTAAACAATGTGTTCACGCAATAAGATAGAAGCCTTACTTCATTCAATATAGGTACCTCGTATGTTTATTAATTAATTAATAGTGATTGCAGTGCAATAGAACTTATTTTGAATTTTAAAGTGAAGTTTATAATTTAGATGGACTTCATTTCAATATTTTTTATCATTCGAATTATTTCATCCGTAGGATTCTGTATAATTTTTATGGAGGATTCTGTAAAATATTTGTTTTGATAGAAATTGTCAACAAATTACTAAAATAGTTTTACGGTTCATCTTCCCAACCAAACAAATAAATGGCTGTTTTTTCGGACCACCTATTGCCGCCGAAACGATTGAGCTACTGAAAAGTTACTCTCATTTTCCACTTGCTATTTGCAAAAATTTCGCTAGTTACCCATGAACGTAGCTAAGCAAATATTGACAAATCGAGAAATCTTAATTGTTCCTCGCTCCGTTAACAAAAAATAGACCACTGTTACTAACTTGCTTAGCAATATAAAAAATATCCACAGCATATTTAAAATGTGCAACAAATCGTCACCGTTTTTGTTACAGCTACATCTAAAAAGCGGACAAGTAAACCTTTGGCTACTCGTACAGAAAAAGATCTAGCATTAATTGAGTTTACTGAAATTTTGCATAAAAAGCAATTTTATATTCATAATTTAATGTAGTTCATTAGGAGAGTAATTTTTGAAGTAGGATTCGCCACTCTTGTGTAAGTCTACAAGTACAATTAACTATCGTACCTACATATTTTGTTAATGTTTCGAAATACTCGAATTTACTGTAGGTATGTGGTTGACTGGGCTGTATTCTCATAAAGCTAATACTTACTACACTTGGTCCAAATAGAAGAAGATTGCAGGATTTTTTTTCGACTTACTAGTTAGCGATCCGATTATAAACATTTTTTATACTAACTAATCCGGAAGTATGGTGATTTATGAACTTATGATGCATTTGCAATCCTACTGCATTGTAAGTAGAAACATTGAAAAATTAACTGGCAATTAAGTTCTAATTTTGCTGACAATGATATCATAAGTGGTCGGGTTAAAATTACTTAACACCACGACGAGTTTAGTTTTTGTCCCCTTGAGTCACGCGCTTTGTGAAAAGTAGGTTATTCATAAAGAATTATCATTAGAAAGTAGGACATCGATGGCCACAAATAAAAAATCCAAGAACGCGTTCTAAGAATTATGAAATGTTACAGATTAGCCATTTTGTATCAAGTTAGTTTTGATAAGTAGGTGTTACCTAGACGGCGCCAATCGCACGTACCTACATAATACTCGTAACATTAGGGAAGACTGACTAATGTGTAACATACTACGATATGTAGGTATGTTTTTTTTAAAGTGGAGGCAGACAGAGTTGTTGAAGATAGTGGGGCCATTGGCATAATATGATCTCCATAAATCGTTGCCAAGTGTCGCGAGGGTGTCTGTCGCTGGAACAGATAAAAGCAAATTATAAAGAAGTGGCTGAAACAGCACGTAAATGCTTTGATCTTCATTAGATGTGATTTTCCGTGACTTTTTCTATTTATTTTTAACTTCGCACTGTATAAAATAATTTGGCACCCACTTCAAAAATTAAATGAATCATTTGATTTATCAATTAGTACCTACCTGCCCTACTACGGTATAGTACCATTCTAAGTGTTATTTTGGACTTCAAAATTCGACTCCTAAAAATCGTTAAGATTAAAAACAAAGGGTGAAGGAGTCTCGGTTTCCCCAGAGTACGCATACAAAATACTGTGTAACCAAGTATTAGTTCAACTAACAATATTGACCCTGAAACTAATATGGAGAGAGTGTAACTGTATACCCACAGTAGTAAACCATTTGATTAATAGTGATGTGCAGTATTGCACACGTAGTGGTGTGGAATGCAGCCGTTATGAAATTACAATGTTAAACATGTGCTTGATAGAATATAGATAAAGTTGATAAAGTTTTTTATCCACACACATCATGCTTCGTATACGAGTGCTCATCACCTTTTCATCAAAATAGCAACTGCCGGAGGCTGAAGTTTCATCCTCACCACCTGGATTCGTGGCGGTCCTTCACAGACCAATTCTCACGCACTTTTTTGCCTCAAACATGCATGCTTTGGAACGATCTTGAGGGTGTAAAAAGAGCTCTATTTTAAAGCCGGCAACGCTCTGGAAACTCCTCCAGTGTCGCTCATGTTAATAAGCGACGATGACCGCTTACCATCAAATAGCTCGTCTGTCCCTGCTGTAGGTGTATCTGCCAACCATAGTACCGGTTCCCCGCCTAGCCTTGGATGGATCAGATAGCTGCATGTTTTTAAAGAAATATCAAAGTTAATTTAAACGCTAATCAGCTAATTGAACCCAAATGACAAAACCATTTATGATAAAACAAGCTCCGTAGAGATGGAAGAATCATTTTAAATATCCATCAAATAATCTGTAGTAGGTACTTGCATTTATTTTTATAGCATAAAGTTAAAATACCCACGAGATTACTTATACAAATATCGCAACAATCGGTGTCCCAACAATAGTCACGAGAATAGCTGATTGTCTCTCGATTTCCTTTCAGAAACAGTGGATATTGCAAGGTTATCTGCTTGACCCTGGGTGTATAGGTAAACGAAGCATGCATTTATAAAATAACTCAAATTTGCTTTGAATCTAAAACATTTTCCGTGTTATTTTGTTTAAATCAAAAATGTAGAAAAATATCTAAAAGGAATCCTAAATATTCGCTATGCCGAGGGTTTTGCTCTACGTTTTAATTACATATATTATTATGATAAATCTATTTACCTATCATAGTTATTATGATAGTTTTTCTGGACACTTCTTTTCATTAAAATTTACATTTTATAGGTAACTTAAAAATTATTAGGTGTGATCGCCGTTTATAATGAAAAAATATTTCTATGTGTTATGTTGTGTCTAACAAATTTAGATAATTAAATAAGTACCTTATCGTATCCTGTTCAAAACACTAATCAATATGTTACCTAAATATTTGAACTATAATGTTTTTAAACCTGGCGACCACATTATCATGGCTTTTCTTGGAACAACGGTATAACAACGCTAAATAATAAATACCTAGCATGTAAATTACCATAATCAAATAGGTTAATATAAAACGTAAATATCTATTTCAAACTACATACTTAAAATGCGATAACAGATTTCATCACGGATTTTGTATCAATCAAACTACTAAAATAAAATGAGTAGAATTAAAATAGTTTTACGATATGATGAAGATGAAGACGAATGAGTGTCAATTTGATTAGAATTATCATCACTTACCTAATGTGCTCCCTCAATATCAATCTGCTCCCTCGCTTCAAATAGTAAGAAGGCTTGGGACTGAATTCATAATTTTTAGCAGGTTGTCTCTGCTTTCCATTGAGCTACGGCAACGAGCTAATTCAAACATAAGCACTGCTATTATAAGAGTCGTATGTAAGTTTTTTTCCGCCCGCATTTTTCTCTACGTAGCTAGAGCGGGGCGTAGTAGGTACAAAGAAAATGCTTAAATTTAAAAGATACTTCTTCTGCTTTAAATGCATTATCTATAACTATAGCAAGTTCAGATTCATAAATATTTAATGGTTTGTTGAGTTCATGTGGAAGTTTCCGTTCGGTGTTTCTCATTAGTTCAATTTCACTTCACAATTATTTGCGCTTAGTCAAATAAAACGATGGACTGAGCACATAATTAAAGTGAACTCGATATGACAAACATCTCACAAAGTTAGTAAACAAGAATATTTTTGTAGTCGATTTTGTATCGATGAGGAGCATCGATCGACCAGGCAAATAGGACTTAAATTATAGAAAAAATTTAGAAAAAAAAAACGCATCCAAATCAATGTAGGTAGGTATTCGTTTTAACAGCACACTAAAGTACTATAAATAGCTTTAACACAGGTAAGTAATATTATTTATAATAATAATAATTATGTTTATTTTTGATTTTACAGGTCCCTATGTTTAAAAAAGTACATTTTTACTATGCCTAAAATTATACGTGACAAGAAATTAATGTATTGTATAGTGTGACAGCAGTTGTGTAAACATTATGTCAAACAACATCCTGTGGATATGTAAGATTTTGAATACTTAGGTTTCTATATTAGGTGCTACTTAGCTAAGGTTTATGAATCATGCGTCAATGTTCTGTAAATAATAGCATATTTATTTTGTGGCAAATCTGCGTGTAGATATTATTCGTCTAATTTAGAATAAAATCATGATTACGAATATAAAATTAGCTAACGCTTGTATATTTCTAGGTACAGAGTTTTCGATTTCTTTCAGGTTGTAGGTAGTAGAAATACTGATTAAATTTTACAAAGCTGTGCTTTTATAAATTAAAAAAATAGTATGAAAAATTCGGTACTTGTTCGACACCGCGGTATTAGATAGAGACACGACTATGGCTTATGTTCTTCTGATACTAAGTACAGACTCTCTCAGTGGGCTATAGTCCGCTGCGTCGCTACATTGCGGGTTGGTGGACTTCACATGCCATTGAGAATATTAATCGGCATGTATTTCTTTACGATGTTTCTTCGAATTTTACATTGACATAGATCATAGACATTCGCAACTCTTTTGTTTTATGTATGAACTGCAAAGTGTGTTTGCATATTAATTTAAATATTTAACGGTAGGTAGGTACATTTTACCATCATAATAATATGCTGAAAAACGAACCCATTGCTGTAGCCTGCATGCAATGCATGCATGACGGGTGACATGACACATGTGTTGCCTGACAGCCCGTAGCGTGGTGCTGCCTCGTAACCATTACCCACATACGGGGGACCTTTATCATCATTAATGACAGCAATTTCATAAGGTTTGCAAAAAACAAATTTAAATTATAAAAGGATGTTCGAGAGTGTATAAAGTTTATTTTACCCTGACACGCCGCTACTCGGGATGTACAGCTACGAGCGCCAATGTATTTTTTTCTTATAACGATCAGCTAAATTTCGATAGATTCAGCTGATGTTTATAAGAAAAACCTTCGTATGAATATAGCTGCGTTATTAACATAATATGTATATTCTATCGTATATGTTTAACATTAAACATGTTGATTAATAAGCATTAATTTAAAGTAGGTCTAACAAGTATTGATATGTATATCTAATAGGAACCTACTCGTATGTAACTTTCCAACACAAGGTTTATTGAAATAATACAACTTGAAATTGTAACGTCCTTCAAAAGGTGCAACGTGCTGGAGTATGATAATTGTTTTCAGGTCGCTTAGTCGAAACAGTTTAATAATAAATACCTATTTTTACTAATTGGTAAATATTGAGTGCCTATTTGTTACAATGCACCTGTTAAATAATTATATGACATTTAACACAGAAGTTTAAAACAAGCGTAAATTGTTACACACACTATACACATTGCAATCTTCAGACTCTACCATTAAATAAGGCATAAAATATCTACTGTACGAAGCTGTTACTAGGAATATGATGATAGATGATGACTCTTTAGAAATAAGATGATAGGTTCAAAAAAATGAAACACATACATCTGTAAAAATTTTGTTTCTCATCTTACGTCATCCAGCTAAAGTCCCTCGTACGAGGATCAACAAAGAATTTTCCAATTTTCTTAGGGGGAAGTTATTTAGTATCCTGATGGGAATTTTCTCAAGTTACTTCAAAGGAAGGATAAATATTTGTCGACTAGTAGCATGAACTTCTCTGTTTTGTAATAAATAGTCGCAATTAAGGTTTTTTTGTAAACATACTATTAGGTAAGTAACAACTTAATTGATGTAGAGTTCACGACATCGTAGTCAATTTTGCACAGATTTATCTACACTTAATTGAATGAAGTTTATCTAAAAGTAGATTACTTCCGGGAAATCTGGTTCTAATGGTAATTAGATGAAGGCGGCTATTTGATCCCGAAGCACATCAGCCTTCAGGTGATCATAACAATCCATAGTTCGTATCTAAATTGGTGAATTTTTGAGTGAAATATGTAAAGTTATAGGTAGTATGTACTTATACATATTATTATGTTTACAGTTTTAGGTGTAAACTATAATGTATCGGATATAAACATGTTAACACGTTAAATTGTTAAATACTTAGATGTTGAATGTTTATTACAAATTTAATTACGTTTTTGAACGATAACATTCTCGTAATATTTACGCATGAAATCGGAAGTAGGTATCTACCAGTATCAATGACTGACGTAATAAAAGGCATGCAGTTTTAATGATTGAATGCATATCATACTGATCCGAGTAGGTAATTGATCTTACGCACTTGCACTTAGTACGACTCAATTTGGTATGAAGGTATATAGACACCAAGCCTGCGCGCGGCCGCCTAATTGTAGGTTGTTGCGCTTGCGCGTACGACGACTTTGGTGCGCTAGCTACATCGATGAAGTATCGATCGCGATCATAAATCGATCTCTGAACGGCTCATGATAAAATAAAACAATCGTATGCGAACTTTTATAAATAAAAAAGAAATAGACTGTTTTCATTCACAAAAGGACTAAGTGTTACTTGACAGTGCGTTACATGTTAATTCAAAATGTTGACCGGTTGGCAGTTAATTTTATCTAAACGTAAGTATTTCGTTATTTGTCTAGTTTTAATTTATATCTTAATTTAGTTTTTATTTATATATTTTTCCACAAAACAATAATAAGTAAGTGAAGGATATCAAGTGACTTTTAGTTTTATAAAAGTTGTTTCAAATATTAATGTCGTGTATTGAACGTGCGCAATCTTTCGTGAGTTTTGTTTTTTATTCGCTTTCAGTTTTCCGCTTCCAATTTGCGGATTTGTGGTTGCTTTTTGTTCATTTGCCCCAATTGCTTTCAATAATCGTGAGAAATTTAAGAAATATTTTTTACTTCCTAAGAATATTACTTCAAAAACTTTGTTGATTTGGATTTACTTTACAGTTACTGCAATAACAGTGCGGTTTTTGTTTAGTTTTCTTTTGTGGCTATTAAGGTTATAAACTCGCAAGTTACTGTCTTTCCGAATGTTTTTATAAGTAAGGCGATTATTGTGATAAAGTTTTTAGGTAATAGTTTATAGTGATCATAAAGCCGATTATTATTTACATTTTTTTAAATTTATTTATTTAAATGAATGATATAATGAATGTGTAAATTATAACACAATATCTATGACATTCATTAAGTGTGCACAAATTAATCTGGGTACCTCATTGAAGTATTACGCTAGTAATAGTAACTCAATGGGGTACCCACAATGAATAAAAGCTTCTGAATATTTAAGTTTTAAATAATTGTTTCTTAAAATAATATAATAACCTGTCACGGTGTTTACGGTGCTTAGTTAGTTTGTGCTTATAGCAAAACCTAAACTTGGTCCGTGAGAAATTTTGGGAGTAAACCTAGCTCTAAGGTTCATAGGCAAATCAGAGGCTAGACAAGTAGACAGTAAGCCACAACTGCCGAAAGTCAAGACTGCTCTTTAAATTTAGATAGGTATAGATAAAGGTAAAAATTAGTGCTAGAGTAGAAGGATTTCAGCAGATTTAAAATTATGTTCAAGAGTAATGACTTAGTAAGGCCAACTTGCGAAAGTCGGTAGCTCTGCCGATTTCCATTCTGTGCAAGATCGCAGATAACTCTACTAGGTACTAATTAAATTTAAAACCTTTTTTAAATTTAGGAATTTTTCAAAGTTTCAGTTGTTAGTAACCCATTAATGACCCACTACAGGGTCCGGTCTCCTCTCACAATGAGAGGGATGTAGGCCTTAGTCCACCACGCTGGCCTACTGCGGGTTGGTGGACTTTACATGCCTTTTGAGCACATTTTTTTTGTGAACTCTCAGGCATGCAGGTTTGCTCACGATGTTTTCCTTCACCGTAACAGCAGTGATATTTAATTTTATAAATCGCACATAACTTTTTTACACAGTCATTGGTGCCACTGGGATTCGAACCCGGACCCCTCGATTCGAGGTCGAATTCTAAGCCACTGGGCTATCACTGCTGCTATTGAGTTTCAGTTATTGAGTAGATAATGACAGACTTTAGCATTTAGCATTTAGCTTTTATTTTACATTTAAATGTTCTTCTAGCAAAAAAAAATCATTAACCGGAGTTTAAAGTGACATTTGTGTATTGTTGTCATCGTAATCGTGTGTATAACTATTGATTGTATTGATTTTCGGCTTTGATAGAAAATGGATAGAACTTTGATTTAGAGTGCTATATCGCAGGGCTCTGATGTCAGTAAACAAAAAATTTTTCTGTGTATTTAAAATGAAAATTAAATAATATAGTCAGTAGGGCGTATTGGTTATTTGAAATACCCGATATAAAAATAATGACTGTGAGTCGGCCGTCGGCAAGGCTTTATTTAATTTAATAATTGTGCGGGAATTTTCATAAAAATTTCAACCCACACGGTAACTTAACTTAACTAGGATACTAAATCTAGAGCAATCCTAATAATATGGCTAGTCTGATTTCAGTGTTATGTTGGCCGCAAGGGTGTTTTTAAATAAAATGTAATCTTAAATTAATAATTACTTTAATTTATGGTAACGTAAGAGTATCAATTACATGAACGTTACATATAGGTACTTGGAGACGATTAGTAACCGATTATGGAAATTACGAGTTTGCTGTTAGGTATATCGCTTCATTTAAAGCTAATTGTCGTTGTTGGTGGTAGAGAATGCGACGTTCAAACACTTGCGTTTACTTTAGTATAATAAATAGTATGTTGGTACATAGTACACGTGGCTATGATTATAGTTCATTTAATGCAAATCTATACAATTAAAAGACTTACATAATTCTACTCCTACTCCAGATTGTATCTAGGTACTTATGTATATTTTGGTCACAGCGGTTTTCATTCTCATTGGGAATGAACTTGGGATTATTACGATACGTAGGTGATCAAAAAATAAATACATTGTAATGTGTTTTGTTCTATTTTAAGTATTTTATAAATAGCAAACACTTTTTTTCCATAGTGTGTGCGGAACAATATCATCAGACCGAATTCATCATTAAAATTTTCGCTGATTAACGCAATGTTTTAAAGTTCGCCATCATCATCACATCCAAATATTAAAAATGATGTTGGATATTTACCATCACATCATCTTTTACATATTTACCACTAACTTTACAACGGCCAAACTGTCGTCCCATGTTGCATGCGTCTCAATTCTTACAGCATAAGAATACCAGCTTTATTTAATATTATTAGACAAGATTCTGCCTAGAAACATCAATTCTTAAGCTCTATTCACATCTCTACTCACACTCAACTAACCAGCACCGCAGCACGTAGGGCAGTAAAAAGTCAGTGTTCATTTTACCGACACCGTCAGACCTGGCATTGACAGACGTCATAAGATAATTTGGAGGAGCCAAACAAAATGAAAATAAGGTCTCCTCTCTAACACAGACTGTCACAGACAAAATCAATGCAGGCCTCTGTCCGAGCGGACACGCTCCGTTCGCGGATGGTAGATGTGAATACACCCATTTATTATGCATTGTATGAAAGAATATTTTTTGTCTGCCACGGCACGTGTCTGACACGCCTTTGTGTTTGTAGAATAATAATAATTAGTATGAATAGAGCTTTAAAGTTGACAGGCATTGGCAACATAAATACAATTATTATTCCATATACCCAATAGAAGTAAATATTTGTGTCTAGCAAAAGAAATACTTATGTCTTGCGTATCTAAAGATATTAGCGTATAATAGAAAATATATAAAAGATACAAATATGTAGACAGCCATGTACTTATAACTCAGAGGAAGTAAATAATTGCTGTAAATTGAAGACAATGAGGCGTGACACTTAGCACCAAGTAATAAGCATTTGAAAAGAATTACAATATGACTGTTTTTGCAGTAGTATGAATATAGTTTGATTGTTCACTTATCTTATATTTTAATATGTGAAGCGAAAATTTTGCGTATAAATTACACCGAACGGAGCAGTTTGAAATTTTGGCACTATGAAAGTTAAACTGAAAAACTGAAAAAGTTAAACTGAAATATTTCTCATTGATTTATATTTTTGCAGACCATAAACCCTGAAAATGCAAAAATTTTAAAAAATAAGCTTAGCTTGTGACAAAAAAATAATTTTTTGTCACAAGCTAAGTAGTCTAAGTAGTCCCGTTATTCCTTGGGGATAATTTTATAAAAAGCCAGAGCTTTTAAAATGTTGTTAAACATTGTAACACACTTAAGCCTTCCGGGCATACTAACATAAATAATACTAATAAACTGTAACGAAATAAGGCAATTATTTTTTACTGATCAGTAACAAACCGCTTGTCATTCATTTATTGCTCTCAATCACTGCCAATTATGGCGGTTGTTTTTTGAACTTAACATTTCAATCAAGCAGTCATTGTCCGTATAATTTTAGTTGTCAGTATCCTGGGAAGTTGAAATTGATTATTCGATAATAATATATATAATTTCCCAATTAGTAGGATTTTTATTACGATTCAGCGCTAGGATATAAATTAAAACGTTCTAGTCCTATGCCAAGGAATGTCTTGTGTAGAGCCGTCTATCTCTAAGCTATGAACAATAGGGTATATCATATCATATTATTATACGGTCTCCGCTTTTGGTCATGCTTAGTTTTGGTCATCACCTTACCACAAATATTGGTAGTAGCGAATTAAAAAATCCTTGTTTTTTTCTAATTCACAAAAAAGTCATATTGACGCTATTCATTGAAGATATAATTTTAATCTTACAGCTACAACATTTTTGTAACTATAAGGTAAGGAGTGGGTCCTTTACGTATTTTCTAGAGAATCGAGAAGTCCACACAAAGGCATGTTTTTTACAAATACTTAGATTAGAAAATCTCGCGTATACGCATAGGTATGGTATCTATATTTATATTAGCAATGAAGTAACAGAGAAAGTTAAGGGAACATTGAACGTATCCATTGTAACTTTCCTAGAGCCGTGCTATAAAGTCTATCATCATCTACGAGGCGTGCACCTCGCGCTGGCTCGCAGTCAGCTGATTTACTTGGTGCTTGGTGAAAGGGACTGGAGCCTGTTCAACTGGTCTCCCACTATTTGCACGTACGACTTACGATTTCTGCCTCTGAAGCTCACTGATATCCTGGTCAGAAAATAATTTTATTCAGTTACCTGTTATATAAATCACAGCGGTGACAGTTGCTATAAATTTTAAATTTCGCTCAGAAAGGTATTTAATAGTTTTATTAATTTTAGAATAGGGCCACGACTATTATCAGGACTATTCCGGACGTAATCGGTGGTGGGAAATAAAAGAAGGAAGTATTACGAGTAAATATTATGAGTATTACGACATTCTCATCGAATCCACTTAAATACGAGTACGTGCACAGAAGTAAACCATTCCTATGTCGGGATTTTTTTCTAAATGGTTGTTTTCATTCTAAACACAAATTTTATTGTTCTATTGAAAATGCATTTACCTACTTATCACTTTTTTTAATAAAGTCATGTTAAGGAAAATAAATGGCTAGTCAAGAAGCAAAATGTCAAAGTCATTTAGCTTTTAAACGTTTTATGGCGCATTATTCTCGAGAGCAAAATAAAATTCATCTAAAACATGTGGTATGCGACTGTCGTAAAATTGCAATTCGTTTCTCAATTAAGTGCGAGTACGTCGTTAGTTAGACTCTGTAGTGTTGAACGACGATTTCTTGGAATGGTTTAAGTTATTATACCATAAAATTGCAAGAACTGCATTGGCGGCATTAACATCGCCAGGCTGTCTGCGGGCAGAAACTGGTTCGCATGGTGTGGCAAGTCCCTAAGATCTACAAAAAATAAAGAAATTTCACAATTTGATATAGTCCAAGCTAATAAAGTTTAAAAAACTGGAGCGAATAGTAACAGAAATAAATATTTTATCGATTAAGGCGTTTAGTCAGCGAATAATTATTTCTGTTTGGTGGTACCTAACCTTGGTTCGCTCCGTTAAATTTATTTTTATTTATTTAGGATTAATCTCACTGCAGACAGGAGTTTTTTAAACACTAAAGTGATTGAAAGTTATGTTTAAGGACATAATTCGTTTTAATTTAATTTTATAGTTGCGAAGTAGCAAACCAACAAACAGGACAGCTGTTTGTCGTTGCTTATAACTCTTAAAAACATTGGCAACAAAGATAATGCTTGTGTGTGGTAATGCTGCAAGCATTTGAAGATAAAAATATTTTTTAATACTTATTTGCAGTTTTTGCAACATCTGCGGGCAACATTAAGCCGTTGGCCGGCGCGGATCGTCGAACGCGTGCGGTTCAATAGAAATCTTTACATGTACGACAAAAACTAACACTTCTAACGAGTTTCTCAATTCCGTCGCCAATTTAGGTAACCTACTCGGCAGGAACGTGCTGCCGCATCTCACCGCCTGCATCGTTTTAAACGATTCTTTAATGATGCTCTAACGAATCCGCTTGCATTTGCTGCGGCCATCACTTTAGTAACCTCGAGTACGTTAATTGTTAGTTCCGAACAATTTAATGAGTAGTTAAATAGGGAATATTTACGTGGATACATTTTAATGTTGATTTGAATGTTGAAAAGGAATTACAAATTTGCCGCAAGAACCACACCAGGATTCCGGACGAACTCCAGAGTCCTAGCAATTCTTATTTCAATTTATTGTAACCAATAAATATTATCTACTTGTAGGTAACTCATTTTGCTTACCCGATATTCTCTTCAATAGCAATTGTGTCAAGCACCTGTAGCAAATTAAAGAGCGGCCACACTGTAATTTCGTGAACGGGAATTTTAACGGACCGAGTCATTTTTTATCTTAATATTCTACACGCGGATCGAAACGGAAATATTAAGTCCATTTTCGTTACGACAGTGGAGTTTAAAGAGGCCATTGTTTCAAAAGAAGGACGAACATTTACTTTGATAGCGGGGTCTTAATTCTAGCAGTAGGTACGTAATGATATAGATAAAAATAATTGCAAAATGGTTGTTCCCTCTGTTTATTGTTTTTAAGGAGATAGAAAATAAAAATCATTTTCTTAATAGCTTTAGTTATTTCATACTAGGTAGCCATCACCGTTATCAAATAATAATATGGTTTCAGTAATGTGAAGGGATGATTTGCCGTTTGCCATTAATTTACTTACTGCTAAATTACCTTCGATTTAATTATAAAAACATTTTATAAGTATAATCGTTCTAGTCAAATGAAAGTAATTTTACACAATGTACACATGTTTCAACCGAAGGCGCCATTTATTCTTGTCGGCGACACGACAAGTTGTCGTGTAAAGAAACGCGTCGTTTAAAAGTGATTGCTAATTAGTGTGTCAATAGAAGCAACGCATCAAATTAACCAACTCTTAATTACTTAGTTAGTTTACTTGCAACTTCGGTTTAAGCTAGCGAAGAAAGTGTTACTTACCAAGCGCTAATTGACAAGAAGTAACTTTTCGTCACAGTTTAGTTTTCAAAATCTATGTTGAAATAAGTTATAAGTTAAAAACTTAGTAACTCAAGTTACTCTTAACAAACCCTTTCATTTGATACCCATAGTGTAGAAATACATTAAAAATAACTATTCCGATATCTTGGATGGTCCGCCATAATATATTTAGAATGACGTCACAAACCATATCGTGCATTGTCATCCAAACTAAACGTGTATACAAATTTCAGCTCAATCAGTTGAAGATATCTACTTCAAAATTGAGTTCAAAGATTCTACTCGAACACACATACCAACCCGAACATACATTGAAAGTTAAATAAAAGCTTTTAAAATGAACTTTATCAAACGTCGCTCCCCCATAGAAGTCTAAGATTCCATCTATTTCTTCTGGATTTGCAGCATTCATATTTGCAACCCAGTGTGCAATAGTGTGCATACCTACTGCAAACGCAAAATCTAAAATAATTTCTCATTCCCGCTATTATTGACGAAATTCTTCAAAAAAGGCGTACACTCTTAAGCTAGCAGCGCACCGGTGTCTAACAATCTGTTCGACTGTTTGCTTGGAAAATGTATTTAAAAAAATCGTATTAACACCTTAATTGGGAATAAAAATACTTTCAGTATGGTAGTAGGTAAATGGAGAGAGTGGACTTTAATATATACTCTTAATTACTCGACTACGGCTCGAAGCTAAAAGGAGGGTTATGATTTTGACCTGTATGTATGTATGTATGTATATTATATGGGTATGGTATGTTCATCTGTTCCCTCATACCTTCTATACTACTTATTTACTCGTAGTTATCATAATTCGACAAATGAGACGTCGTTGAAAGCCTCTTGATTGTCCGCTGGTTATAGGCTACATGACGTGTTAAATTGACTACAGCGCCCTCAAACTAAAGAAATAAAAAATAAAAAACTTAACGGTGTCGTGTGGGGTAGGTACCTATCAAATGAAAGAGCTTTGAGCACATTTCAAATAATGTAAACATTATTAGCTGCTGCTCACGGCTTTGCTTACAATCACCTGATTGCAATTGAAAAAATTTATAAAATCACTTCTAATAAATACGAGTAAACTAGTTAGACCTATCTCTTATTGCATATTAAATTTTGTCGGCTCTCTTCGCTCAACTCTTTTCAATGAATATAGTGTTTAATTTACCATAAAACAAAGAGCAGATAGGTACCTAAACACATGGATAGACCACTTCAAAACGAACTAACTTTAATTGAATTCTCATTCCTAACTTTAATTACCACATATCACAATAACCTGAATGCATAACATTACCTACCTAGGTTTTGCGTAACGAAACTTATTTATTTCGTTTATGGTACTACATCCTATTTACCTAGTTTCTTTAATACAAAAACTGGTTGATATGTTCTGCTTTGTCAGTCTGTGCTGTATTCCGTTGGTCACCACTCCCATATCGTCACGGCATGTTGCACTTGTGACACGCTGATTGGATGAATGTGATTAGAGTATGTCAACCTGACCAACATACTCTTGGATAAGAGCATAATTATTATTATGTAATCATTTTAAAATACGAACGCAAAGTGCACGTTCCTGATTTTATCGTTTTTAATTTAGACTAATTGGAGTTCGTCCAAGTTTTATTGTTTAATTTACCATTAAAAATTGCATAGGTAGGTACCTACGCACATTACACATGGAAGCACATCAGGAAGCATGCATGCCCGTTAGCGTTTACTACTCAACTACTTACTTAGGTACCTACTATCATCCTACTATTAAAAAAAAAACACACATGGACATTCGAAATTTATAGTGTAGAGACACAGGTGCTCAAAGCGGATAACGTGAAATGCATTTGATGATTTTGTATCTAGGTTGTTATTTTAACTAGGTACCTACCTACACTTTACTGTCTTTTACTACTAACTGAGGACTAATGGGAAGGACTAATGGGAGTACCTATCTGTTTGCAAATCTCCAACCATCCTTCGAAATAATTTGGTAAAGCGTAAACATTTTTCATCACATAATTTCATGGTCGTTAAATATAAAAGAAACCTATCATCACAGGTGCTTACGATGCTTTACAATAATTGTGAATTATTATTAAAAATGAGCTATTCAAATTAGCACAGTCAAAAAAATTACAACCAGGCATTTATTGATATGCGTAAAGTTAATCTTTTTAATTTCCGTGTCACATTTACTGGGAACAAAGAGTTTAAATCCTAGAATTTTTTAATTAATTCAGCTTGCGCTGTGTCCGGACGATGAGTAGTCCGGAACATGTTACATATTCTAGAGAGCGTGCGATCGTCCGAACTAATAACCTTTAACGCCCAATGAATTTGAGGGTCAATGAAGCTCTAACTGCAGAATAAATACTTTTAAAACAACATTATGCAAAGCTATCTTCGTACCTGATGCTAAGTAATTTTTATACGAGCATTTATAGACCCATACCGCATCTCAAATATCGAAGTTCTCTGAGATTGTATGTGAATGCATTGATCTATACTCACGAGGGCTATGATGGTTGTCATAGTGACGGCATACTTCTCCAGCCAGAACACAAGATAATTAAGATAACTGTGATGACCATAGGATGATTAATAAAAGATGACCCAATGGCTCAACCTAAAAAATATATTATTTATTTATCACAGCCTCAATTAGAATTTACACATCATAAATTTATCGGCACAAAAACAACGCCACAAGAAGTAACGGACTGCACTATTGTTACTATTAAAATAGACATTTCTCTTAGCAGTTAGGTATATGAAAAACACAACTTTAAATATTATATGGCTACTCAATGATGATGGTTACATGTAATTTAATATTGAAGTTATTTTCAAATTTGATCTATTTGCGCAGCAGACAACCTATTAAGCAAGGTATTGAACGATATAGTTAAGTACCGATTTCCGTTCCGCTGACAAACAAGGAAGAAAACCAGTAATCCTAGGCTATTAAAACCGATTTCAATTAGGGAAGGATCAGGTAGGTACACTGCGGTTCGCAGAATATAAGACAATTACATGAACTAAATGTGAATGATTAGGAAAATTAACTGATAAATAATTAATAGATCCGTGAATATTCTGTAACAGTCAACTATCTATAGACACCTAAGCAAGAGTACTATTATGTATTCTGTGACCTAAGTACAATAAAATTTTTGGGAGTATAACATTTTTTCAACTTAACAGAGGGCATGCCTCTAAAAGATTGCAAAACAATGCTTTGTTTTGGAAAATGGTTACTTAATAATGGTAGAAAACTATAGGTGCATGTAACTTTGTCGTTCATGTTATTCAACTTGTTAGGGAGTTGAGCAAATGCGCCCGAAAGGTGGAGAGTGGATTTTGCTAGCCATACTCTTCCTGACCTACGTAGTTACAGTAAAATTTACGTCCAAATATGAATAGCCTGTAAGAGTCTCACCTATTCGTAAGTTTAAAGTGCCCATGGTTGATACAATGTTCCTTGTAGTAATTTACACTGTTTAGCATTAAGTTTACTTAAACTTTTAGCTACGTGTTAAATGCCTGCTTATGAAAGCAGATCACGACGTATGAAATTTAGCAAATAAATTTGCGCTTATTATAATTATAAATGGATATGATAAATAGTTACTTTACACACCTACATTCTAACAGAAAGACGGAACTTTAAAGTACGAATATCCCATGCGAAATAACTAAGATCCGGTTGAGGGGTCCGGGTTCAAATCCGCACTGGCGCAATCCGAAATGGCACGCACCAATGTTTGCAATAAGTATGTCGGGTGTACGAGTATGCGCATAAAAAATTAAATGTCGCCATCATATCAACGGCGGTTCTAAATGTAATTTACTTTAATCCACTCTCTAATGATAAGGTAAGGTTACGAAGTTACACAGTAGAAATTAATTTTGCTTACACGTGTAGGTATGCCATGTGATAAGCCAATATCATATCAACCTAAGGCATTGGAGCTAACTCACAATTCGCCTTGTGGTAATCTTTTTTTATGTATCGGTTGCAGAGGTGAGGTTGCCGAAGATACTTAAAGTTGACCATAGAATGAGGAAATGGAACGTTGACCATCGCAGTTCTGATGAGAACATTTCAATGTCAGAGACATTCAAGAACTTGCTAAAAATAAAAATTCAATTTTTACCACAAATTCTAAATTTTACCACAAATGCACCAGTGGGACCTAGAAACTCCAAAACGATGCAGTTATTTCATTTATTTTTCTAGTGTGTTTCTTATTTGAGTTTAAATTCAAATTCAACCAATCTTATTCGATAGAAAACATTTCCAAAAGTGATGTAGTGTTCAGTAGTAGGTATTTCTACGTTTTTTTAAGATTAGCAGATCATCGTTTTACGTCCATCGATGGCCATTTAGCATTTGGTCATTGTTGAACAGTTCAACTAATTTCTAAAGGGCACACGTTTCTGCATAACTTCTAAAATTTAACGATACTTACTGATTCCATTTTCCTTCTTCCACAGTTTTCGTGATACCGCAACGATGGGTGATGGCAATAATGGGATTTCTGGCTGTGGCGAATGCGTACACGATGCGGGTGTGTCTGAATATCGCTATCACACAGATGGTGCGGCGGCACGCGCATTCCCAGGCGTACGAGGAGGGCTCGTGTCCCGGTGACCTCGCGGAGACTGTGGCTGACACTACTGTAAGTTTTGGAGACACTAGAAATTTATTTTATTTGGTGCTCAAGCGACGTTATACTTATTGACGTCGGAAACGATGGAAATTTTAAGTAATAGATATATCGCCCAGGCTATCTGCGTGCAACAATTAGGTACGGCTTATTGCAAACATATTCTTCACTACGGTGGAATATGTTTGTCGTTTGTTTTTCGCAGGGCTTAAAAGGGGTCCTCCAGAGTAGTCTCCTTCACAGCCAGCAATGCACTGGAGACTGCCCTGGTGTTGTTCGTGCCAATAGGCATCGGTGGCCACTTACCATCAGGTCATCAGGTGGTCCGTCTACCTGTTCTTTGGAAAAAATAAGAGCAATGGTTGCTAGTACCTAGTTACTCTTGTGTGCTATAGATTATCCTATAGATCAGTCAACTTGGCAAGCAATCAGCTTGTGATCATTTGGCACAGGGCTCGCCAGGACACTAATACGCGTCTCTGTGTAATTAGTTAAAAATCCGGCACTAAGTACTAAGTACCGGGCGCATGATAGGGACTACCACAAAGGGACCTTGGACAACAAAGCAAGATGCGAATAGCCACTATTCTTTGATGCAGGTGTCTATTCGTCACGAAAATATAGGTATCTTACCGAGGCCACAATATAAATAAATGGTTAATGTTTTTTGCTTTTAATCTGCTTCTGTAAGCCAGTTCATGTCTTCTCTAGATACCTATTAACTTACTGTAATTACATTTTTTCTGAATCATCAACAAAAACAGTTCAATTCATGGACTGAATTTAAACTGTTGAACGATTTTATATATTTCTGAATAAAGTCTAAAACCAATACCTGCTGACTCATAATGAGGTAGCTAGGTTAAAAAAAATGGTCTTAAAGGCAGGTGAAGTCCACCAACCCACATTGACCAGCGTGGTTCTCTAAGGGGTTAAAGACCTACATCGTTCATTTTGAAGATGCTTGAGTAACTTAAGAAATGCTGATGGGATTCTTTTTAATCTTTCAGGAAGTAAGCGGATTTGACTGGGACGAAGAAACACAAGGGATAATCCTGAGCTCGTTCTACTACGGCTACATAGTGACTCATCTTCCAGGGGGGATGCTCGCAGAACGTTTCGGCGGAAAGTACTCCCTCGGGTTTGGTGTGCTCAGCACTGCTGTCTTCACCTTGCTGACTCCATGGACGGTTAACATTGGCGGCTCTACGGGCCTCATCATTCTACGAGTTTTGGAAGGACTTGGAGAGGTTGGTACAATCAAAATAGTTTTAGCTCGGTAAAGGCTTATAATTTTTACTGACAGTCTTAAGAGACGACTAAAGAGAAAAGCTTGAAATTCGGAACCGTGGATGTCGTACATACTCGTACTCGTAAGAGACCTCGAGTTTATCCCGTGAATTATTTGAAAGTCGCCAGTGCAGACAATGGAGTTTAGTAGAGATCATAAATTCCTCAAGTGCTCTACCTACGATTCGAAAATTTTTTGCTATCTGTAAAATAAGTATATATTATTAAAATTGACCTGTTTTCCGATCTCTAAGATTGAAGCTATAGCTAACTGATCAAAAACAGTTCAATTACACATACAGTACCTATAAAAATTTATTATCAAACCATTGTGGCATAGGAAAAAAACAATAATAAGTAGGTAGTCATATGATCTCAGATATCCTCATATAAGTATTGTCCTAGTATTTATATTAATAAGGTTCCCATAACATAAAAGTTTTACTTTTCACCGGTAAAAGCGAGAGTTGTTTAACAACAAACGGTACAATGGGACAGGACAATAATTCTATGAGTCGTTCTGTCTGCATAGTATAATGCCATTTATTCGAGTATAAGCGGTGATAGCCCTTTGACATAGAATTCGGCCCCTTATTCGAGGGTTCGAATCCCAGTGGGACGAACCAATAGATAATGTTCTTTAAAGTGATGTGCGTTTTACAACTACTTATATATCACCATACTTTAACAGTTAAGGAAAATATAGTCAGGAAACCTGCAAGTCAGAGCTCTCAAAGGCCTGTGAAGTCCACCAACCCGCATTAATAATTTTTTAGTTTTAGTTTTGAATATCAGTGGCACTTTCAAGCTAAATGCTTTTTTATGATCTACGTAGGTAGGTACTTCCTGTGTATATTATACTAAAACTAAATGTATTAGCGTTCTTCTTCCAGGGCACAACTTTCCCGGCTCTAAACGCTATGTTGGCTCGATGGGCTCCCATATCTGAGAGAGGTCGTATGGGCTCTCTGGTGTTCGGAGGTTCCCAAATAGGCAACATCGCGGGAACGTATCTATCGGGACTGGTGATCAAAGAAACTGGCGACTGGGAGTCGGTTTTCTACCTGTTCGGTGCTGTTGGCATCCTCTGGTTTATATTTTGGGTAAGTCGAATGTTCACGTCGGTACATTAAATAAGTTATAAAAAATAAACGGTTCACACTACCTTAGGATTCCTTGTCTCGTGGGTGCCATGGACACGTTACACACAAGACAAAAACGCACACCCTGACCAGAAACAGAAATTTAAACTCATCATTAAAATTTCTGTTCCGCCGGGAATCGACTAATATTCGACTAATTTTAACTTTGTTTGACACTTTCTTTACCACTTACAATTTACCAATAATGAAACGTTCAATAAAATTCGATTAAAAATTTCAGGCAATCCTTTGCTACAATGACCCGGAGTCTCACCCCTTCATCTCGGACCAGGAGAAGAAGTACCTAGAAGAAGCACTCGGCAGGCCCCAGAACAGTCAACCATCTGCCATTCCATGGAAAGCCATATTTTCGTCCGTTCCGCTTTGGGCCCTTGTGTGCGCTCAGGTATGTATTTTGTTAAAGTATACTAAAATCGTGTAGTAAATTGTTATAGGTACTTCTAGAAACTTAATGTTCCTTTACGATACCTATAAATCATTGAAATAAATCATTGAAATAGGGCCAGTTTTTTGATGATTTTTCTTATCGAGTAATGTTTAGGTACCTATAACTTATTTCAGTAGTCATGTCAGTTTTGGTGGGATTAACTTCATGCTAAGCTACAGTCTATTTTTTTGCTCTTGTCGTATTTAGTAGGTAAACAATCTTTACTTAGCATTATTTTTTATCTACTAAATACAAACTAAATTCCAAGATTTGTTGCTACTTAATTGCATTTATAAAAATGCCTATTCGGTATTGACGGGCAAGTACTTATTCAGCTATGCTATTCACACCCTAGGATTGCCCAAGCATTGTGTTTGATTTGTATTGTGTGCTGCATAGGTTAGGTTCTTGTCGGATATCTGTCTACAATCGCATAAGGCACTTGATTTACAATACATGAGAATTTAGGTGATTTTATGATAGGTTCCTCCTTACCTATTAATTTTGAATGGCACTTTCAACTTTTTTTTTTCGTAAAAACCTAATTTCATGGCGTCTGATATTGCCGATAGAAAAAAAGTAGAGGTATAGGAATACCTTTATAATTTTTGTACACTTTTTGATTGACTTTCTTTACAACAGATTGGCCACGACTACGGTTACTTTACAATGGTGACGGACCTCCCAAAATACATGACCGGCGTACTCAAGTTCGACATCCACCGCACCGGCACCCTGGCAGCTTTACCCTACGCTGTGATGTGGATCAGCTCCATTGTCTTCGGCTGGTTTTGTGACAAAACTGTCAAGAGGAACTGGCTCACTGTTACCAATGCGAGGAAAACTTTCACAACTATCGGTAAGAAGATATTTCAATTGTTATTAAATAAGTAGCCATATTAACCAAATTATTCCGTCAGCAGTACCTAATGCGATAAAATCGAATTACCGATTAAAGGTACTTCTCTGTAACCCAACTCTATTGTAGGGTGACCCACTGTACGGTCGGGTCACCTCTCACAATAAGAAGGATGTATAGGCCTTAGTACACTAAGCTGGCAATGCGGATTGGTGTACGTAATCATAATTTCACAATGAAATGGCAAAAATATCGAAATTCAAGATCAACACAAATCACCCCTATATTGCAGTTAGGTACTTATTGGGGTCCTATTGCATACGACGTGGGATCAGATCTACACCATAATAGCGTTACATCGGTCTGTCTCCACTACTTAGCATTATTATTCTGCTCACCCAGCAACCGTCACATGACTTATCAATCATAGGCAATACAAAATGTAAAATGTACATAATTTAGTGGGTATACAACACGTGGTTGCAGCATAGATTACGAGGTACGCGCACGTGAAGAGAGAATACTAATGCCCCTAGTCCGGGAAAGCGTGTCATAATACCTAACTAGTACAGGTGATGTGTTCCGGCAGACTGAACTAAATGACACACCAAGGCTGATAAGCTTAGGCACTTAACTACTGAGCAGCACTTAGTTATAGTTAAATGAAAGTAGACCGTTACTTGTTTTTACTAAGATATAAGTAGGTTCCTACTGCAGTGTAGATCATTATGCAAGCAATTAGGTGCTTTGACCTTTTAAGTATTGTTAATGCAACATACTTAATTATGCGCAAGCTTTGTGATTTCACAAAATTTCACATTACTTTATTAAAATTTTAAGCAAACGAGCGTGCAGACCACGTTATTTGTTCATTGTTATGTTAATGTTAAAAGTTCACTGTAGTCAAACAGTAGGACTGAAGCTGTAAGTGGGTCTGACAAGTACAACAACCATACTTTGAGCGAGCTACAGCAGTTCTACAACTTAGGGCATCTTTATGGTAATTTCTATATACGTAGGTACGTTTAGACGAATCAGCGGATCAACAGTCAAAAATTTTATGTGGCTCTCTCTATTTGTGTGTTCAGGAATACCTAACACGATTTGTTACAAAGATGTTTAGATTGGATTTGTTTGGATTGAAGAAATAGTGATCGTGAAAGAGTAACAAACATCCATCCATCCTCACAAATTTTCGCATTTATAACACGGGTAGATAGAAGTAAGATGGTTGTAAATTTCGTAAGGATCTGATGAAGTCGTATTTTTTGCTAAATATTTCATATTTCTTCAGCATCTGTCGGTCCCGGTATCTGCATGATCCTGGCTTCGTACTCCGGCTGCAACACCGATAGTGTGGTGATCCTCTTCACAGCATCCATGGGTCTGATGGGAGCCTTCTACCCTGGCATGAAGGTCAACGCACTGGACTTGAGCAACAACTATGCCGGTACTATCATGGCCATCGTCAACGGCATTGGCGCGATAACTGGTATCATCGCTCCCTACTTGGTGGGATTGCTCACACCTGATGTAAGTAGTCCTTTGCAAACGCTCAGGGATGTAGGTGAAGGTTTTGTGTAGGCTAGGTTTAGACGCCGTGAATGTAGATGAAAGTGAATAAGAAAGACGCAAGTTAATTCTGAGCGCCGACATAAATATTATGAATGTCGAGTAAAAAGTGTTTCTACACCTACAACCAAACTAGTAAACATATGCTTATGGTACCTTTCCATGGACATAGAGCTGAAAGTAGAACTGCGTAATGAGTATCGAATAGTTAAATGAGTAGTGCACTCTAGTGATAACTTTTCTATGTAGGTACAAAACTAGTCAATCCCTAGTTAGTCCCTTAATCGGCTTGTTCCTTTGCTTGGTATCCTAGGTACCTAAATAAATTCTTTATTTCACTTTCTTCTTATTACACAGATTATAATTATATGATTTATAAATTAAATAGGTACAATGTTTGTGAACAATGTGAACCCCAGTCCTTACACGAACTATCGACATTTTTCAATAACCTATCTTCAGATATGGATAGCCCTACTGTAGTTCGGTTACCAGGAATTCAAACTATATCCAACCAAAGTTTATATTGAAATCAACCATAATTATTTATTTTATTTGCAGAGCACGCTAGTCCAGTGGCGCTTAGTGTTCTGGATAACCCTGGCAGTGTTCATCGTGACGAACCTGGTGTTCGTGGCGTGGGCGTCCGGCGACGAACAGTGGTGGAACAGGTCAGCCCAGGACCCCAGGAAACAACAAGAGGTCGAGGCCGCAGTTACCCATTCAGTCAACTCTGGCAACATTGAAGTGAAGCTATAATATGAGTGAATGTTTGTCAAGGATTCATTCTACAGGCTCTATGAGCTGTGAACGTGGCCGGCAGTGAGGGCAAGCAATGAGCTATATAATTCATATTGAAAGGGTTCTTTGAAAAGTTCATTTTGTTCCAGGTTATGTACCATTTAAGGGTAGTTTATACAACCGATACTGGACGTTAGATAATAATATGATTTTATTTTGTCCGTGTTCAACTTAAGTTAACTACATTGCAGCATTAAATTATTTGTTGAAGTGTACGCCTGGCCTATTCTTGTATCAAAGAAAACTTTGCCCGTTAAAATAAAACTATACTCAAGTGCATTTCACATGTACTATTTAAATCATCGCGTTTATTTGCTAGGTACCTATGGAATGCAGAAAATCTTGCCCAATTAGCCCTTAAATATCTGGTCTTAACCAATGTTATATTCTTCACAGGGTAAAATGTCTTTTGGAATCTTTTCATATGACTTATGGTAATTCATGTGCCCCAGCCGTTGCAAGCCGTAAGCAAACGTTGACTGAACAAACTTCCTAATTCGAGAAAAGACAAAAGTAAAGTACAAACTACAAAGTATTTTTAATTGGCGAATTGGTGAATTTACAGCCAGTGCAATGTGATAGTTGTATATATGTAAAAATAAATGTTCAATGAAGTTATATTACTGAGATATACATTATATGATAATAATGTGTGCAATTTTACTAAGAACAAAAAAATCATGAATGAATACACGAGCAACTGCTTTGGAAAACATTTTAAACAGTTGATGAATCTTAAGGATAATTCTACGTTCATAACTTCTTACGATAAAATAGTATATTACGATACGCGTGACCTAAGTGGCCTCTTATTTCACGGCGTGAACGGCTAAACGCCGTGCAATAATAGACAACTGTGGTCACTAGTATCGTATACTATTTTATAGCAAGTGTGACATAAACCAGCCCCGGACTGGAGAAGCGTGCGTAAACTGCGGGTTGAGGTCACACTGTGCTATAAAAAATATCTCAGAATGTTTAAAAATTTCCAAAATCAGATTTCTATTGTATGTCTCAGGTTTTTATAATATTATAACGTTATTGAATTCGATTATTTATGAATTTAGTTTAGTTCAATAAGATAGAAAATCAAAGTCATAAGAATTTATAAAGAATAAACATTTATAAAATCAAAAGATATGTCATTTTTGAAACTGATTAGACTAGTCTTAAACATTTACATATCAGACACTTAAAATACTTAGGGGCAATCCATAAATTACGTAACACGTTAACGGGAAGGAGGAAGTCGATGAGGGGGTCCTAAACTTTGTTACATCGCATTCTAAAATTTTTATAAGTATTAAAACGAAGGAAGAAGCATAAATAATTTGGCGTCGTTTATGGATGCCTCCTTATCAAATCTGCATTAAATAAAATAGATTGATGTAAAATAATAGTGAAACAAAGAATGGAGTTGATCAATTGTTGGAGCTCAGTCATTGATGAACTATGTTATTAGGTGTAAGATTGTAAAATATTAGTTAATTTAAGTTGTGCTAAATAACTTGTTGGTAACTGATGTTTGATAGGATTTAAGTAATATTTTAAAATACGATCTGTGTTTTAGAGGCTTTTACCTACAAACAACGTACACAAATGTGCAAATTATTTCTTTTTTGTATAAACTCAGATTACATATTGTATGATCTGTTAAGAATGCATGGGTAATTTAAATAATCAGTGTGTTCATTATAATGTCCTATTACAAACATTTTGGACATTCATTTTTTGTGCCCTTTTAGAGTTTGGAACACAGTTTTTTGTTCACATTTTTAAGAAAAATTAAAACAAAAATGGCTGTGAACAAATTTTATTTAAGTATTATTATTCCGTAACATTATCATTCCTGAACGTATGTGTGCCATGATGCCATCTGAGAGATCTGTATGCGAACATTGTTAATTATTATTTATGTAGTTCATATTAATATTCAATTAAAGGTACACAGGTTTGTAAAGCAAACACTTTGTTGTGATTCCGTGGAACAGATTTTTTACAAAGATAAAGTAATAGTGGCTTTTACGTACTAATAATATTATGAATTAATTGTTTTACACTTTTGGGTTAAAAATCTCTGAGTGTATTACAAGCACTATAAATTTGTCAAGTTTCATGTACATTATGTACAGGTCTTGTAAAATAATAATTGTTTTGTAAATTTCAGAAATCACTGAACCGATATTAAATTTAATCTTGTAAACTGCATTACGTTGATAACACATTAATTTGTATGTATGATGAATTTAATATGTTGTCTGAGATATTAGTTAAGTTATTTTATATGATTACATGTACCTACATACTAAAACAATTCTGTTAATAAAAAATGCTAATTATTTTTCATCTTTACTTAAACCTCAATAAAGTAAAATAAATTAAATAACAAAAACAAAGTATTAAATTTTGACGAATGTGTGCTTAAAATATTTTTTATATAAAGTTGTATAAAAATATACAAAACAAACATTAACGTTATAATACATTATACACGCATACCCCACCAACTTGTTCGATTATAATAGACACCAATGTTAAACATTAAAATCATATTTTAATGTTACGCTTATATCTATATCTAAATGGTAAAATGACTTACAAACATCACCCAGACAGATTACACTACATAGGCTACGATATTCACATGTGGATTTCTTTTGAACTATTGGCGGGCTTTAAATAAGTTAGTATTATTGGAAAGACACTGAAAATATGACAATCAGTCATTATCAAATGGAAATGGCTCAAATATATATAGTGCCAGCAAAACCGCACGTAACACGGTAATATTACATACAAAGTTATGGATGAAGTATTTATCACTCCATAATAAATGCACGATTTCCTTAAAGTACACCTTACAGGTACACTATTCAGACACCATACACATGACAACAATGAAGCCTGTATTGTGTGTTATGTATAGAATGTCAAAACCCAATAGGTTGTTTTCTAAAGAGGAGACTCTTTAGGATGTAAGAGATGGTAAAGCTTATTTATTTATGTATTTTGTTAGAGAATCTAAAAGTGACG
Source organism: Erynnis tages (assembly GCA_905147235.1). Taxonomy (NCBI): domain Eukaryota; kingdom Metazoa; phylum Arthropoda; class Insecta; order Lepidoptera; family Hesperiidae; genus Erynnis; species Erynnis tages. Next base: position 7,203,467 of record LR990082.1, read on the forward strand.
AGCTAATATCTATAGGTACATCTATTAAAACATACTTACTTTACATAAGCAAATACCTTAATAAAAAACTCCTGGTTTACAGAGACAACACCAATAAGTATCAAATAACTTCTTAATGTTATAGCTTTATGAAGGAGGAAGCCTCTGTTTCCATTCTTGTCTGATGTTACTATCTATCGAATTGGAAGAAGCCAATTAAAAGCCATAAACCACAAATAACATAGTTCACCAAATAATAATACCATTATGCTGCAGTAATTCAATATTCTCCCTTTTTGCTGGATACACTTTAAAACATAGTAATGAATTAAACTTTTATAATATATTAGTCCTTTTCAAGTTGATAATAAAAGGCATTCTATCTTTGAGAAATTTAATAAATTCTATAAATTTATTATGTCTGTCTAATCGTCACTTTTGAACAGAGAAATTTCGGTACTCGACCCTTTTCTACACCAATACGTGGCGTCACAAGGCGATAATTCCGCCTATGTATAATATAGATATGGTTATACATTAAAAAATAAATAAATAAACTTAGAGGCGATGATACTTAAGCTCCATTTGCAAGATCGAAACTCAATCTAGAACATTCCAGAACTCAGTAAAGAAGCATCTAGAGATAGTATCTCAAAACTGGAACTGTTTAGAGGCTTCCTCCTTCGAAGCTTCAAAATAAATCCATCACAGAGTCCGGCGTTACCTCCTTCATGTCGGTTCTTTGGTTGAGGATCTTGCGTACCTCGTGGGGTCGCAGGTAGGAGTTCTGTTGTTCGCGGGCCTCCTCTATAGTGGCGTGCATGGTCTGGCTCATCACGGAGCGCAGGCGGTGGGCCGCCTCGTAGTCCAAGTTCAACAGCCTGCACCCTTCGAGTAATCTGACAACAAATGAGCATTTATCAGAAGTGTGCTGTAAACTTACTTCAAAAAATATCTTAACAAAAATCCGACTACACCAGATCTTTCCCGAATTTACATGCGACCATTCGGAATAAACCTCCATTGAACAGAAGAAAGAATTATGCAAATAAATCTGAATATCGATGAGGGACACACAAATTCATATAACGAGACACGCAAAAAAACGAATTGATAACCTCCTCCTTTTTTTTCCATCAAAATCGCGTCCCAGACTCCTTTCAGTATTTTTCGCTAGTCCTCATAGTTTCGGATTTCGCCCAAGCGCACATAAAAAATTCAACCTGTATACAATTAAAAAAAAATTCTAACCGTGGCAAGAACCAGTCCTTGGCGACCTCCATGTTGTTGGGCGGCACGAACGCGGGCAGCACGCATCGCTTCACGTCGTGCGTCAGCTGCAACGCGCCGCCGGTGTTGAACCAGCTCGTTAGTAACACCTCCTGGAAACGGTACATGAGTAATGGCTTTTGATAACATGTAATTAGTAACATTATTTCACTTTTTATCACCGGCAGGCCTGTCCCGTGTAGGTATCAAAAATGTACCTACGCACAGCGGCCGTTCCGAAACGGATAGAAAGGAAAGTGGAATAGGTAAGAGTAACGCGCTAGAAAGAGACGCAACATGTAGCGGGAAAGTGGAAACGGTTAGACTTATGCGATAGTAAGAGACGCAACATTATCGTAGGTGACTAAGCGTTGCGCGATCTGAATTGAACTTAATCGTATCGTAGCTAGAGTCTATATATCTTAAAACGACTTTTCGAAGTGGGCCTTCTGTACTTGTAATATTATGTATTCTGTGTAACGGGTAAGACACGACATTGCCGCGATACGAGTGTGAACGGTGATACAGAACGGTGATCAGGCCCGTGAGGCCCTGAGCATACCTCGAAGAGATAGTTGTCGACGTCCTTGGCGAGGGCCATGCGCAGCGAGTCGGCGAGGCGCGGCGCCAGAGCGCGGGCGGCGGCGGCCACGCGCGCGCACAGCGCCGCCAGCGGCCCGCACAGCGCCGGCGACGCCGCCAGCGCGCGCGCCTCCACTACCGGCATCGCGTGCCATCTACGAGTACACAAACAGACACGTAAAATCCCTTTTTTGCTCTTGTTCCAATTTGGTACACAATCTTAGCGTGTCTTTTTAATTAGCGATTTAAATGTAAGGCAGACACCTAATTATAAACATTTAAAAACAGTCAAATTGTCATTTAAAACTGAAAAAAAATTCTATAATAAAACTATAATTTTTAACTTTTTTCAATAAACAGTATTGCCAAGATAGTTTACTAAGTTGGACAGGAGCAAAAAAACGGACTGTACTGAGTTAATAAAGTTCTGCCACTGATTACCTACTCACATAAATATTGTTTGCTTGTATGTTGTTTTGTATGTGAATAAGTTTCCTGAGTGACACGGCATAGTAGGCCGGGTTTTCATCGGGCACAAGGATGTGAATGCATCCACCGCGAGTCTCCAAGCGATGACACGCGGTCACGAGAACCCAACCTAATTGTGATGTCACACACTCACAAAGCCACTGTGCCAAGCTGGGCATCACTTTTGTTTGCAAATGTACTTACTTCTGCTTCTTATATTCCCTTGTTGATGCCTTGAACTCAAAAAGGATGTGTTCAACTAACGCCGACAGCCCAGCGTCCCTCAAGGTGGCCAGTAACACTGGTGCTTCCCCAAACGCACCACCGTCTTCCTCCATTTCTTCCATAGAATCTATCGCAGTCAGATGCGAATGACTGTCCAAATACTGGAATATAAAATATCTATAAATAGAAAAACAAAATGATACTAATTTCACTAACAATTTAAGAGGGGATGTAACCTTAAACTTTTGCACCTGCTAAAAGTTTTCCCCTTTAGGAGGTGTAGAAGTATTAGGATTAAGGGTTAAAAGTTGTAAGAATCCCTGTGGGGAGAAGAAAATGTTTGGAAACTTAAGTTTTGAAAGGGGAAAATATTGCCATGAATGTCACTGGCTTAAAACATTCTCAACCTACCTCAGCCTCCGTTCTAATGGTCTGTTGTCGGGACAGGTCGCTTATTGCCAATTTCTGTGCTCGAACTTCAACATCTTTCAAATACATGGTTTGGTCAATATCTTCTGAAATATAAAAGGTAATATGTGAATGTTTGTTCACCCTAAAGAGTTATTATTAACTTAACTGTTACCATAGATAAGTAATACTGAAAGAGACACCTAGCTTTTAATACATATTCATTTTGAAAAATGTGCTAATATCTACCATTTAATTATTATACTTACGTTCTTTGGTTGTCTTCCTAGGATCCTCGTCTAGCTCCTCATCAACCACGCTGGAATGTTCCGACACATCACGATGCTGTTGCCGAGTGAAGTTGTGAAACTGAGTGCGATAGTAGTGCAGCTGCAGGTATTGCTGCGAATCACAACAAAATATAGAATGATTCCAGCTATAGAGACATTACAAAATGGGGGAAATGTAGGTTACATTGGAAGCTTCTGATTGTGTTTTAAGGTCCCAGGTGTTACTCACATCATTTGTTTTTTTTTAACACAAAGAATGTTTCTTTTTCATTCTAGTAGTGTTTAAAAAAAAAAATATTGTTTGTTATTACCTAAAATTACTACTTACCTAAAATAGTCACAAAACAATACTCAAGATAAAGACTAAGTGTGGTCTAAAGTCGGTTTTTTGGGTAGCATGGCTTGTCCCGCCTATTAAGGAAAGTGTTAAGTTATTGTTGAGTTATTCAAACTTACAAGTGAATGCGCCCACAGCAACAGCACAGATCGCACATGGTGAGCGGTGTTGATGATAGCTATGAGCAAGTTGGGAGCGGTAACGAGGAACGTCTCCGGGCGTATGTCGTCGATGGCCACCGAGAGGAGTTGTGTGAGACGTATGCGCCATTCGTCTATGAGCTCCAATTGCAGCTCCAGGAATTGTAGACTGGAATAAGGAAATTAAGTCATAGTTTTTTGAATGATTCACCACTTGAAGGAGTCACCACTGGTGTCATAATTTTTCATTGTGACTACAAATAATGCATTATGGATTCTCACACTGTCTCGTCCAGTGCAGTCACAGAACACTCACCGATGCCCCGGCTGCGGCAGAGTGCAGTAGCGGTCCTGCACGGTGCGCAGTAGCGACGTGAACCAGTCGGCGCCGCGCGGCACCCACAGCGCCACGCCGACCGCTGCCCCCACCCCGCGCGCCACCGCCTCGATCCATTGATCGTTCTCCAATATCTCATCCATTTTAGATAGGGCATCTACAAACCAAAACGCATTGGATAAATTAGAAGAAGATGACTGTGACAGGCCAGTTAATAATTCAGTTTTAAAAGCGAGGTTCAGGTTCAGGTTTAGGATTAGTCCCAATGGCACCAATTTTATCTGTATTCCGAGTAATAGGAAAACATTGTGAGGAGACCTGTGAGTTCTCGATAATACAACCTTGTCATTGTGTCACTATAGTGGTTCACAAGTGGGTGGCACAAAGATATTTTGTCAAGACATACTGCATAGATATTTCATGGTTTTCTCATAGTATTGGGATTTTTTTGTCGCTTTTTCTTTTTTCTTTCAGTCGACCTTTAAGGCAGCTTCTCATTATGTTGTGAGCAACTCTCCTCAGAAGCGGTAGACTAGTATACTACAAATAGCAACGCACGCAGCCCATCGACTCGTGATTGTCATGGCTGTTAAGCCATAGTTGACAACAACCATCGGTTGTATAAAGGAATCTGTGACAGCAGCAGCGCAGTTGTCGCGCGATTGCACTCGCTGTTCTCTATGATTGAGACTTACATTTCTTCTCCACAGCAAGCCATCGCACAAAGGTCTCAGCCTTCGTCAGAACAGATAGGACAATGTTCATGGGATATCCCGTGATAACCAGCAGTTCTCTATGGAAGCCCAACGTCTCGTCGACGGCGTGTGCGAAGGCTGCGTCTACATCCACGATGTCTCCCTTGGCTCCTTGACTTTGGTATATCGCTAAAACTGTGTGCAGTCGCTCCGCAGCTAATGATACCAGACCACTGTTGAATTCCTCCTGTAACGATATTAATGTCAAATATTTTATTATATTTAATAAAGTTAAAGAACTGACATACCTACAAAAATTTTTGGCCAAAATCCACTATGCGGAGTATAGCATACAGGGAATAGCAAATAAATATATTATTATACAAACATACTTTCCACTCCATACATACATACATACTTTAGACTGCATAGTTTAAAAGTTTAAGTTAAAAAGAAAAGATCTTATGTCTTTCCCAAAGGTAATTAGTTCACTTACCAAAGCATGTACATGTTTCATCTGCAATTTGTCAGCAACTGGTTGTACATGGTTCCGCACAAACTTCTGGTGATCCCTTATCCAAGCCAGGGTCTGAGTCAAGAACCACTCAGGGCGGTCTATGCGCGCCGTTTGCCTAGGCCCCGTGAAGTGGAACATAAAACGCTTCTTGAGAGGACGAAGCAAGATTTTCACAGGTAAAGATGGCTCCAAGACTGAAAAAACAATTATTATGGTGTGATTGGCGAGTGGATCAAAAATTAACAATGGCTATTATACACATTTGTAGTCATGCCAAACTTAAGGGTTGGGCGAATAGAACATGTCCACTTTACTCCACTTTAAAGCATCTATATGGTTGTTTTTTAACATCTGACTTTCTCGTCACACTGAAACCTTAACACAGATTGTCATTCACCATTGGGATGGATGTTGCACTAGTAGTCTAGCTAAGCCAGATGAAGCAGTAGCTCCGTAACTATGGTTGGTGTGAATTATATGAAACCCTGTAAGACTTAAGTACTTACCACTGTTAGATTCATCATGTATGTCAACATTCTGTGTCACCACATCAGGTTCTCGTATCATAAACAGATATTTAGTGATATTGTTAAATTTAAGAAGAATCTCGCTTGGTAAAGGAGGTTGTTCTTCTGAAGAAAATGGCCACCTCATGGACTTCATCACATCTTCATAACTCCTACAAAATATTTAACATTAAAATATATATTAAAATGCAATCTGCATTTTAATATATTATGTCTTGACCTTCTTGATTTTCTTAATAAGTATGAGTGTAAATAAATTTATTTGTTAAAATTAAAACAATTGATTTGAGCTTGTTCGGGGAGGTAGCTTACCACCAGCCTCTTACGTCTTAGAGCAGCAAGTTTTATGTCTTGTGTTTCAGCTCAGTATGGTTGCGGGAGATGCTTTGCTTGAGGCGAACATCTAAGTCCTCGTGAATAACAAAGTAACCACATAAAATCTTAGATAGGTTTTCTGTGGGGTGCTATGACCACTTAACATCAGGTGGCCAGCCTACTCTTAGCTACTACTCAATTACTATAAGAGAGAATACTAAAAACAGATTAATTGAACTGGCAGTTATAATTTCAATGCTTGACACTGAAATTAAGTGTAATACCAAACCATCAGCCAGATCCCCTGAAGAGGCAAATTTTGAGGTTGTGGGAGATAAAAAACCCTAAATATCATACTTAGTTAGGTGATCTTTAAGCACATTGTGCCAATAGTGTGTGTACTCCTTTACGTAAGCAGAGCGGTGTTGATTATTACATGCTTCACACATTTCTAGCAACTGATTGTATAAATTGACCATCTGCTCATCATCTTTGCAGAGCTTCAACTGGTTGCTGAAATTATACAATTTAAATACATGAATAATTTTTCACTTTCATAGACACAATTAAGTTAAGGGTGGCTTATCATTATGAGGCGAGCATCACAGCTGCCACAATTTTTATAACATAGTGAGGAGTCACCCTAAAAGATCAATCTTTACAAAAAAGCATTATTGTTATTATTATTGAAATTTTTTTCAAGTGTTAAAAAGTGTTGGGGTCCTTTTTTATCACTAGTACTTATTAAATTTGTGGCCACTGATTATTTTGAGCATTGCAAAACAAATGTGTTGAATATTAATTACTTATTAAAGTGATTCTAGTTAAAATACTTTCAATTTAGAAATTATTGCCTGTTAGACATATTATTATGTAAATACACATTTAACAGGTTTTATTGAATTTCAATATATTGTTCAACCAAATACACACTCAAAGAGTAATTTGTACCTTATCTCCTCAACTTTAGCATACGATTTAAAGTAAGTTAAAATTTCTTCCAATGCATGTATTGCAGAAAACCTTTTTCCCAATTCACCTAGGACAAGCTCATTTTTTGACAAAAAGTCTTCAGTTTTCTTTTTCAACTTTTCACTTCTTTCTTTCAAATTTTCAATATGCTTTGAATTAGATTCAGCCTTTTCAATTGCTCTTGATAGTTTGGTTGGGACTTCATCATTTGCAGCATTTAGCTAGAAAAGAAGCAAAAATTAAAAATACATACATACTTTTCTAAACTTTTCTACATGCAACTTAGGGCCGCATAGATTCCAAATCTATGTTTCAGATGAGTGTTTTCAGATGAAACTTAGGGTTAGTAAAAGTCAGAATCCCTGAGCGGGTTATAAAACGGAAAAACTAAAATTTAGATTTAGCTGCATATATAAATAAAATTTTTGTCAGACTCTGCCAGTGGTAGGTGCACCCGTTAACATTTTATTGTTATAACAATATTTCTTTTTTTTGTGTAATTTTGTAGGTTGAAAATTAAAGACAGTCTCCATAATTATGTTTGTTAGAAGACTATCTTGAAAATCGAAAGTTTAAAGTTTAGTCTGATACTTAATACCTACTTTTACCTTTAAAATTTGCTTTAAATAAGTACTGAATATTTAACAAATAACTTACAAACCCAAGAAGCTGGTCCCTTCGATTCATCAACTTATTTTCTAATTGATGGGCACCTTCCAAATGTTCTATATCTCCGCCAATCCTGGAATTAATGCTCGAAACTATTTCTTTTTTGACATCAGCCGTTAGGCAGCCCAAGACTTGGTCAGGGCTGTATATCGGTTCCTCCTCGTCCATTTTGATAAAACTTTAGCGTTGCTTTCAATATAATATCATGCCTATTTTAAATCGATAGTTAAATAAAAATTAAATACATTTTATTGAACGCCGCCGCGTATCGATTTACAGCACACTCAGCACAGAGTACAGACAAGTCAATTTCAAATTTGACATTAGTGACGTTACCATAAATGACATTGTAGGGGCACAGAAAAATAAAACAACAGATATAAAAATATGTCTCTGTTGTTAATATAGTATGTAGGTCTATGGTTTATATACTTTCTTTTAGATTAGCAATTTATTTTAAAAAGACAAATTCAGTATGCCATGAATATTATAATATTGTAAAGACAAATTAATAACGTTAATTTACTGTTTAGCCGGACACATTTAACTGGTCCTTCAAAATAATTTTTAAGGTGTTATTCCAATCTTTTTTCTTCATAGTTTATTTTTAGCTACAATTTTTGCATTTGGATTCTAACATAGTATTTAGTGCTATTATAAAATTAAAAAAATTTTAGTGCTGTCAATCATGCTATCAATGTCATTATGTCACTAAAATGGCAGGTTTTTAGTGATATTAATTATTTTGCATGGCAATTTGGCAAAAACAAAATAAATAAAATGTGGTGGTAATTTGTTTACATTAATTGAATAATGTGATAATTTATCTTAAAATTCTTAAATAGATCTACTATCTACAAAAGAATCAAAATAGTTTGCAGTCTATTTAATTTCTATAACATTGAAAAATGTTGGGATTTTTCGCAAAAAACAAGAATGATATTATTTATTTGTCCTTACTTTTGTTTAGTGTATTTATTGGGCCTTATTACAGACGATTGCAGTCTGTAAATTCTAAAAAATGGGCGGGCTCCATTCTTGGACTTTTACTCATTATTATTGTATCAGGGTACAGTGCTATTCACCCCATACTCTCGGCGCTCCTCGGCATCACCGCTATAAAACTGGCTACAGTAAAGTAAGTAACACAAAACAATCATGAATATTATTATAGACAACACTTTAGACACAGGCTTGACACAATACTATGTTTATGATATTAGATATAATTTTAATTACATGAAATTAATATTAGGACTCTACGATACAGAATCAAAAATTATGAAATCCGTAGCAGGACTGACAACCGATGGGGAAAAAAGATCCTCGAATGGCGACCACGTTTAGGCAAAAGGAGCACAGGCCGCCCTCCGACCAGGTGGACTGATGACCTGAAGAAGACAGCGGGAAACCATTGGATTCAGAGGGCCCAGGACCGGGCGGAGTGGCGTTGAATAGGGGAGGCCCATGTCCAGCAGTGGACTACTAAGGGCTGAAAGGAAGGAGGAAGGAAAATTGAACAACCTGTAATACAGTGTTTTTATGGCAGTTTTCATTTTAGGTTTTTTTGTTTTTATTACAACAATCAACAATGATATTTATTTGAAGCATTGTTAGATCTAAGGCAAGTTTACATGTTAGGACTTTTCTCACACCTGACATGGGAAAAAATTGTTTATACAAATGGGACTAATTCTTTTTACAAAACTAAGTATTCTCTCATTTCCAGGTACTGTCATACTGTAACATTCTTCCTAATGTTTGGATATCTTTTTTTCTTCCGGCTGGCTGACAAGTTTGGCCTGCCACTATCTTCGGGTCAGACTAATTTGATTGAGATGATAATAGTATTAAGGGTTATAGGAGTTTCATTTGAAATCAATGGATCTTGGCTTGCTGTTGCTAAAGGGAAGAAGAAGGAACAAGAATCTAATTCTGAAAAAGTTAAAGAAACAGATGATGACTTTGTGGAGCTTATAAACCCATGTTTTGAGGACCTATTTCATTATTCGTTCAACTACATTGGATTGCTTACTGGTAAGGTTATGGTAGCTTGCTGTTAGAGTTGTTGTAGTAGAACTGGTAGAGTTGTTAGTGTTAAGTAAACCAATAAAAGATCTTGTGTAGTAATAATAGCCAGCCCTGACCTTAATTTTGACAATGTTTGTGATAAAAAAGATATAGAGATATAAATGAACATAAAAACTATCTTTTTTTTTAAGTTGGCCAAATACTTGAAGTGTGTTTGTTAAATTTGCTCGAGTCTTTGCTTGTGCATTTTAACTTTGCAACAATCCAATAAATGCAAAGTAATGCAGTCATTACTTTAGTCATGTGTTCCTGATATATTTAAGTTTATTTTTAATTAAATAGTTTATTATTTCAGGTCCATATTACAGATATAGAACATTCGATGATTACTTCCATTTACCCTTCAGCAAGTATGTGGATTGCACTGGATTCACCATTAACACATTACGGATTGTTCCTTTGTACATCTCCTTATATTTGGCATTTTCACACATATGGCCCTTAGAGGTAGGCTTTATTGTATAACTTGTAAGAGTAATTGTCAAATTTTCTTTGGAAAGAACTAAACAACATGAAAAAAAAATCAAACTCCCAATGTCATTTTAATTAAGGTTCTAATTGCCTGTATTGCCCTTTACTTTGGTTGGTAATTAAGGGAATTTTTTCTCCACTGATTCTTTCTGGGACTATCAGTTGTTTCTTTGCTACTTATTCAAGGTGGACTAGAATAGCCTTAGATTTGATTTTTTGGGAATCACATTTCAGTTGAAACACAAGCCATGAAAAACAAGCTTGCTTTAAGTCCCATTATTTAGATGACAGTTGTACCTATTTGAGCAAACAAATGAATCGTTTTACCACTTATCAATCTCTATAATGATTTAATTTCAGTATGTGCTGACAGAAGAACACAACAACAGTAGCTTTCTCTACAGGATGATGTACCCATGGGCGTTATTTGCGGCGTTTCGACAACGTATCTATTGTGGCATGACTCTGGCTGAGAGTGTGTGTAACTCTGCCGGGTTAGGAGCATATCCAGTCCAAGGACGTAATAGGCCGGGCCATGGACCTCGCGTTGGATATCTTAAGTTGAAACAAATGTAAATACTGCAATGTTTATAAGAAAACACTAGTGATTTCACAGTCCAATGACTATCTCTTTGTGCTGGCCACACACAGCTTTGTTTTATTATTTAGTTCATTTACAATCTACACAAATATGATTATGCGTTAGTATTATGATATTAATTTTTAGGTCTGAAGAGGAGGCAAAAACGACAGAATATGACTTCCGAACTGTGGAATCAATGGATGTGTGGGGTTGTGAGACAGTGGAGACTCTGCGTGACTCCATGAAAGTGTGGAACATGGCTGTGCAGTACTGGGTTGCTATGGTTGTCTACAAACGGTTCCCTGTTAAGGCATTGAAGTAAGTACTTTGAACAATAAGTAAAACTTTAACAAGGATTATCTGGGTTGTGCTATTGCCTTAACTAACAGAAATTTATTTTTAAATCATATACAAGTTCCATCTTTGCATATCAAACTCAAGAATTTCTGCCTTTACAGCATTTACAATGGGTTATGATGTTGGTTTGTGTCAATCCTTATATTCCATTTTTATGCTAAAAGAGTATAGAAATCCTTCCTATTTTAGTATTTCAATGTGTGCTTGTGTTTCATGATGCATTGCTATTAGTGTGTTCTATGTTGGATTTGAATAAAATATTTTTCAATTAATTCTCACTTATATTTCAGGATACATGCTGCTTTGTTTGTGTCAGTAATCTGGCATGGGTTCCACGCTGGGTATTTCTTCTGCATTTACTTCTGTCCATTCTATTTAATGGCCGAAGATATTTACTACAAGCTGTTCTACAAGGATGCCACTGGAGAGGTGAGTTAAAAAAATGCCAGAGGTATATTGATCTGCATAGATGTCAACATTATTTTTTGATTCAATGCTCTACTTTTTAGAAATATTTCGAAAAAATTTTCATAATATATTTCGGTGATAGCCCAGTGGCTTAGAATTCGAATCGAGGGATCCGGGTTCGAATCCCAGTGGCACACACCAATATCACCTGCTGTTACGGTGAAGGAAAACATCGTGAGGAATCCTGCATGCATCCTGCAAAAATGTTCTCAAAGGCATGTGAAGTCCACCAACCCGCAGTAGGCCAGCGTGGTGGACTAAGGTCTACGTCCCTCTCATTGTGAGAGGAGACCTGACCCTGTAGTGGGTCATTAATGGGTTACTGACACAATATATTTCGAAAAAGAAATTTTTTTGTAATGGTTGCAAGGATCTTATTAAAATAACACACTCTTCAGCTTTATAACAGGCCTAGTGAGTATTTTAATGCTTTAATTTATTGCAGAAAAAGAAGATTATTGGGTTCATCATGTGGTTTCTGAGATCACACTCGGAGTCATACCAAGCGGCTGCCTTCCTTCTGCTGACTTTCGATCGTATATGGATATACTATTCATCTGTCTACCACTATTGGTATGGGGTGTGGTTGGCATTCCTAGTCATGGGCTTAATTCTTAATGTAATCTATAAACCAAAGAAGGTAATAAAGGATGATAAAAATATATTAAAAAAATAAATTAAGAATTACGCAAGTGAATCATAAGATGAGTAGAACAATTCACCATGGGAGGTAGTTACTTACTATGTCGTTGTGTGGTGTTGTAAAAAGCAAGTTAGATGTAACTGGCTTTTTACGTATTGATTGGGGGTTGTGGTTGTTAAATAAAGGCAATGAGGGCGATCGCATATCACCTCATGGCTAGAAGCGCTAATGTAGCATGCTCAATCACCTGCATGCCAGGTTCTCCAGAATGATGTCAAAGGCATCTGAAGTCTACCTCATCTCTAGTAATTGTGAGGAGGCCCGACCCTGAGTCGCTCATGGGTTACAGACAGCAATAACCTATGATCCTTGTACTCCAGGACTAGTGGCGTGACTATACCATCCGGGGCCCATGGCAAATTCATTGGATAGGGCCCCAGTTCTTTTTTTTATTTGCCACCGCGGCACTTCAACACATGTCATTTGTCAGGCCGTCTTTTTATGGATAGGTTTTAGATTTCCGTCTTTCTAGTGTTAAAAGTATTCATAACTTATATTTTGGTACTTTTACTTTAATATTTAAATTTCGATAAAAACGGTAGGTTACTAGGGTCTGCGGCCCCTTAGGCTCCGTGGCCCGTGGCATTTTGCCAACCCTGCCACCGTATAGTTACGCCACTGTCCAGGACCTTATGCAACAGTGGCGTCTACGGTGAGCCAAAGAATGGTATGCTTTTATATACCATCATAATTGTTGTCCACAGACTCACAACTGACTGTCTTGTGGTTTTCCATTGATAGTGATCATCAAATATCATTTAGAAAAATTACTGTATTTGTTAATAAAAGGGTTTTAGTACTGGTATTTCTAGCTCAACTATTTGTAAGTGAATGTTGTATGTAACATCAGACTACTACTTTATATAAATCAGTTTATTGGTAACTTATATTTCGTAGTGTCCCTTGAAAGGCTGTGGCTGGGGAAAAGGAGTGATATTACAAAAGATCTGGATAGTAGATATTTTTGTAACCTGTTTGTACTTAATGGAAACAGTTTTTAAATGTAAAACATATTTGAATGGATTTTATGTGCTAATATGTGCATGTAATAGACTTGCTTGTCAAGATTCTTAGTACTCAACAAACAATTTATTGTAGGTAATACGCTATCTAAAGATCTGTTACTTTAATTCCTTACCGCCGTACTCAGAGACATTCATTAACGTTAATGGTTCATTAATTAAACAGAGATGACACTTATAATACGAATAAAGACGATTTTGTTAATGACCATTACGTTAAATGACTTCTCTGAGTGCGGCCGTTAGACATTTACACGGACATGGGCTCCAGTGGACCACTTGTAGGTGGCCTGGTGAGCAACATGCAAACTGCTAATTATGATTATTTAGGTTTTAGGTATGAATTTAACTTGTGTAATTTGTAAAGTGAAAAATGAAAATTTGAGAGGGTGAATATGGATAGATCAAATACCCCGTAAAACCTTAAACTAACCCATATAAGTGCAAATAAATGATTTTCATGTTCATTTGTAGAAATTATAAATAGGTTTTATGTGTATGAACATTTAGTCAATTACGTAATAATGAGATTTTAATACATTCCTTTCGTGTCTTTTATGAGATTTATATTATAGTGTGGGATTTATAATTTTATTTATATCTTCTGATTGGTAAGGGTTTATCAATAAAATAACTAATGCACCATATCCTGAGTTTCATTATTGCTATGCTAAAAACTGTATTTTATACCTCCCCGTATTAATTAATACTCCTAGACTAGAACCTTTTTGTACCTTCTTACTATGTTATTACAAATTATGTTATTGCAAAAATAAAAGAAAACTTGTTAATAAAGTAATTTATTGGACAACAATTTAATGCTGGTAACAGCCACTGTGAGTTACGTTAAAGCACCTTACATAAATATAACATATTTATAATAATTTATAAAACTATAAAATTTAATCTCGTATCACACTGTAGATGTATTGTCGTATCAGGTACGTCAAGATCACTGTGAAGCTGAAAGGAGAAATATCATAAAATGATATTAGAATGGCACTGTTTAGTCACTAGATAGGTAGAGCCGACCAGGAATATCTCTGCAATATAAATGAAAATTACTTCTCGGGCTTTAATGCAAACAATGTCAATGAACCAATGAGCTGGTAATTACACGACGATTTTCCTGGTTTGACTATTTATGGGAGTTTCAGTTCAAAACAATATATGTAGAAATAATATACCTACTAAGATGCAAATAATAATAAAATGCATGACTGCAACGCTTAATTCCTTTATGCTATTAGAGACGATTTGTTATTTATTATTTATATGACAATTTCTTAATTTATTAATAACAATATACTTATTGATCCCTATTTCATTATCACTACCCCCCGTCTGCATGCAAACATATTTTTAGTTGAGATTCTATACATAATACATGGTGTCTTATAACCTGTTAAAGTAAAATGAAAATTAGTACGAGTTTACAGATCATATTATCATGATTAATACAGAGATACTATTAGTATAAAAGATTTTGAGATATAAGGATTGTTATTTTTTTAAATTATTATATCGTAGTTCAAACGCACAGTACTAATTAAATAAGCATAACAGCATAATAAAAAGGAAGCTAAAAGTGAAAGTGCTCAACTAGGGTTCCGTATCCAAAGACTGTTATTTTAATCTAACTGATTTAACGATATAGATAGATGAACATTGAACTGTATTGAACTAAATTTCAAGAGAACTTTCTGTTTCAAAATAATATCCAGCGATGCTACAGAACCCTTGGTTTTTATTACTTTTTATTAATATGCAGATAGTGCTTAAAAGCTAAAATAATGCTCTCAAAAACAAACCTAATTTGAGTATTCCTAAAACTTTTGAGTATATAAAATCCAAAACCAGCTGTATTTACATTAATTAGGCGATAACGAGTATTAGCTAGGAAATTAATGCTTAAAAGTTTTCTGTCAACTACAAATTATTTATCTCACAACAACAGTATTTGAATTCATATTCATTATTTGAAAACATTTAAGCTTGTATGATGATTCACTATAAAAAGCAGAAAACATCAAAAAAATCTAAGTTATGAGGCACGAAATGTAGTTGATAGAAAGCTTACAAAAAGAAAGTATTTCTACAAGAACCGCATGCAAAGCAATACCTAAATAAACATAATCTAGCGACACTCCACCATTACGGACAGCGATTTTGGTGTTGCTATGTAGTATTTACCTAACATTCCAGCCATAGCTAGGCACTCTGGTGTTGCCTCCATTGTGTGCATTACTATGCGCATAGTTCCTATTCTGTACCGGCTGCTGCCCTGGCTGGTTCCCTGATGGATAATTTTGGGGATTAGAACTTCTGGAGTTGGAGCTGTACGAGGAATAATTCGGGTTCTCCATGATGGGCCTGGTGTTGAACAAGCTGTTGAGCCCTCCTCCATTCTTGGACAAATTACCGAGGAGGTTCCCGAAGATGTTGCCGAGTCCCTGGCCGCTGCCGCCGGGGGTGCCGTGGCCTCCGTTGGCGAAGTTGTTCAACGTGTTGAGGATACTGTCTATCGGGCTCTTTCCGCCGCCGAGTCCACCGCTGGAACTCGGGTTGGAACCGCCGTATGGTGAGCTGCCCCCGTATGGGTTGCCGCCCCTGTTCGAAGAGCCTCCATACGGTGAGCTCCCGCCGTACGGTGAACCGCCGCCGTAAGGGGAACTGCCGCCGTAAGGAGAACCGCCGCCATACGAAGATCCTCCGTGGTTGGTGTTCCCTCCGGAACCACCGTAAGGGGAGCTACCTCCGTAAGGTGAGCCGCCGCCGTAAGGAGACCCTCCTTGGTTTGTGTTTCCTCCGTAGGGAGAACTGCCTCCATACGGTGAGCCACCTCCGTATGGTGAACTGCCCCCGTGCGTGTTGGGCGGTGGGGCCGGTGCGGGGTAGTTCGGAGCAGAGTCGAAGTCCCTGGTGGGTGGCTGAGGCTGAACTGGCTTTGGCGCGGGAGGCTGAGCTGGCTCCGAATGTGATCCTAAAAAGTAAAAAAAAAAACGCGAAATTTAAAATTTAATGGAACAAAAGCAACCACCAAAGTGTTAATCAATGGCTCTAAGAGTCATGCCACACTGGGACCTACTCAAATAACTAAACCATAGGTATACCTTCAACTTGCGACTTCTTTTTACATGTGGGGTAGGTTCCGCAGTTGGAGCTGTGACCGAAGGTGCAGGGATCCTCGGCGAGCACACACACTTCGCTGTTCAGACATCCTATGTCTTTGCATGTGCGACCGTATTCTGGAAAATTAAGATTTTTTTTTAGTTTTAGTGACACTGTTACCCAGATAGTCGTGATTATTTCGAGGATTTAAAAAAAAAATCTATTTAACAAATTATTTTTCTTGGCTTCTAAGTAGATAATATACGAGTATGACCATGACATACTCGTATAACTATTGCGCAGTTGCTAAGTTCATTTTCTTAAAGGGACTTTGGGATCTCAGTACCTATTTAAACTAGGTTATCACTATCACATAATAATAAAGCACGCCTCGGGTGTCTATATATTAACAGAGATTATAGAGAATAATAGGCGTGAATAAACATCTGTTAACATCTTTACACAATTAGTTTTCGACAATGAGATTAATCACGCACACACAATAATTATGCTCAAAGAAGGGATGTGGAGGTATGTACTTACATATATAGAGAGCTAGAAAACTATTGAAATTCACGAGAAAAACAATTTACCTCTATTAAGCCACGAATAAATTTTAATATACAATGCGATGAATTAATTAAAATAATTTACGGTATAAGTAAACTGATATACGAGTAAGTATATGCCCCGCAAGCCTTCTTTTCATTAAAATTATTCCCATTAACCTCCCCAAGGGTGGAATAAAATATGGGTTATCGCAATATAACGTGTTCGAGATCGAAGAACATAGGTACATCGTATTAGGGATGCTCGATCCTTAGCGATACTATAATTATATACTTATTGCGTTTTTCGAGGATTTTTTATCAGAAAATTTCAGTTGGCAAATGCATGGAGGATCGGATCGAAGAAATTGTATTTAATTAACCTGTATCTATTTCTATCAAAAGATAATATCAAAGAGATATCAAAAGATAGAAATAGATACAGATTATACAGAAATAGATACATATCTACAAGAATCAAATTTATGGTAGAACATTCTCTGGTGTTTGATTCTGTTAACATTAACAAATTCGTTTAATTCGTTTTAAATTCTTTTCGTTTGTGCTCGTTCATCATAGACAAGTATTATAATTATCTTTTTGTCTCTTCGTGACATACCTACCTATCGTGTTTTATACTTATATTTGTAAAGGGAAATTTAGAGCTCTAAAAATAGATATTATTTTTTAATAATTGATTGGATCGTGGATCTAATGGAGCGGATCGATACACAACTATGTAACGATCCATTGCGATCCAAAAATCAATACAAAGCAACTGGATCGAACATCCCTACATCGTATGAATATATTTTATTCCTCTGTTTCTACGGGATGTTCTGCCCTTTTTATAACCCGAAAGGCGTGACTGGGTATAGAATTCGGTTGTAAAGGGAAAAGGGTCATTTGCATATACAAGATTATATACTTTGGGTTCACCGGCGTCTTCGGGAGTCAATATCACACGTAATATAAGCCAACCGAACTGGAAAAGTTTTTGCCACTGAATTGTTTTTCGCCCTTTCCATCTACAGTTCATACTTTCTAGTATTGGGTATGTATTTTCTACTTTTCCAATTTCATTGTACCTATCACTTCGATGTCATATTGTATAACATTCGTTCGTGTACGAGAATACTACACACTTTTCATAGTTATTTTAGAAAGGATGGATGGACATTATCATTGAGAGAGATGCTGCGTAATCAGCGTATCAATTAGGATTATCATAGATGATTTTATATTGTTCACACTTTTTATTATCATACATGAAATACAATTTCAATCATTGTGTTTGTGTTTTCCTAATTTTCTCCTTTTAAGCATTCTATGTAGGTATTGATTTTGTATGGGACACCTGGATGGATTTAATTTTATTTAAATGCAGTGCTATCTATCAATTAAATAAATCTTAGGCGGACTTTTTTGTTCTCCATATTTCCCTGCTTATAATGACATTTTGATGAAGAGGCTGTTACTGGTAAACTTACATTAATTGTCGGTAGCTTACTTACCTACATGTAAGGAGCGATGCAGTGACTATATAACATGAATCCGCCTACGGCTCGTTTCCTTCCACTTTAAAATATACCTAACCAAGTAACCACAGAAAAAATTAACAACGTCACAATAAAATATTACTGGCAATAAAATTTGCTGACGTACCTAACGACATAAAAGATGAAAGCACCAACGGGTACGCTTTTAAGCTCCGACGAGGAAATGCGGAGAATCGTAGGTTTCGTAGGTGTGGTCCCGTTCGGGGCTTGCCAAGTGCGAGTTTAAGGGCAATAAAAAAGTATAAAAAGAGTAT
The DNA here is from genome assembly GCA_905147235.1 of Erynnis tages. Taxonomy (NCBI): domain Eukaryota; kingdom Metazoa; phylum Arthropoda; class Insecta; order Lepidoptera; family Hesperiidae; genus Erynnis; species Erynnis tages. The sequence goes on from LR990082.1 coordinate 7,222,364, forward strand.
CATAATGCCAGCTCATAAATTCATTGTTTTGTTGCTTTCTCGGCTTGATGCCGGTTTATTATGTGCGTTAGGTAATGGATTTGTGGTGATAAAGCTGTGCCTGTCAGGAGTGATATGAAAGTAAAGCACGACTTACATGGAATAATGTGGATGATGTGAGATAGGAGAGTCCTCAGTGAGTTTTAAGGTCTTAAAGCATTTGATCGTAGCTTAGATTTAAGATGTTATAGTCAGGGGACCGTTTTAGGGAAACTAAATATACCTACTTAAACATTTTATTGCAGAACGCAACTTTGCCGTATAAACAAATTACAGGTAAAACAGGAAGAGAATAACAAAAATATTAAAAGTGTAAATTAAAAGACCATCGCTGTAAGCATTTAATGCAATATCTGTCAATTAAATAAAAGAAAAACTATAAAGGCTATTTTATTTCCGCATTTTCCGTCAGATGTAAACGTTACAGAGCCTTAGAAGCATTGTTCATTAAAAGAGGATCTGATACAAAAATTCCTTACTTACCAATAAGAAGGTTACGTAAAGGTCCTAGAGGTCAAAGAGGGCAACCACGCCGGAAGGCAATAAGACCAATAAGGAAAGAGTTGGACTGACTACCGACATCCTCGTTTATGTGCTTACGTATTCGGTTACTGGTTAACAATAGTATATATATGTACTCTGTACAACTCACGGCCTCACGGGTATTATCTTGTTGGAGGTAAATGGATGAAACTGCATTCTCAGAACTATTTTCTTCAATTTCGGATTCCAAAATAGAATCTGTATTTGGTGGAAGCACGTCTATGGCTTTATTAGTTGACCAAGTTGTTGCTCACAAGGCAATCAATTTTCTGAGCAGGTTCGTTATCCCGTTGTTCCTCAGCATTAAAATTAGATGTTAATCTTGTAGAAAATAAGACTTATAACAATAATGTGCGGCCTGAAAGTCGCAATCGCAAATTCCTGCATACTTGTTCATTACTTCCAGATGATAAAATGTACGGATAAAAAACAAATTCATGCTCATAACACCGAGAGCGTCGAAGCAGTCTGTTTGCAAACAATTCCGCCTTTTACTTTAGACAAAAATAAAATGTCTTCTAAATTTCATTCAACGTATTCAGCGGGACTATAAAAAAGAAAGGCGTCAAAGCGGCCTGACCCGAGCATGGCACGCGTTTGAAAGGACATAAAGGGAAGCTTGTCAAAATAAAAAATAAAGTTATCTCCTGCCCGCCTAAGAAAAATATTAGGTATGATCAAAGGCACCTGGGCCCACCATGAAAATGACATCCCCGTGTATAAAATTTCAAAAAAATACTCACTGGAGAAGCCGTTGACGTAAAACACGAGCGAGAACGTGATTAGCGCCGTCCTCCAATCCATGGTTAATCTATAAACAATGATAAAATTTTCAATTTATGGCAATTATATATTTATATTTTTTTTATTGGCGACTCTGCAAGTAGGCGACGGTCTCCACTTACCATTACTTACCACTTACCGTGGCCCCTCTGCCCGTTCGCCTCGCCTGCTCTTAAACTTGCGGGGTCCAGTGGTCAATATGCGAGAGCGACATTAGTATCATCGTTCCCAAATTCTTCCTAGCAGTGGAAAGATTAAAACTATAAGGTTTTTGCTATTTCTGTTCTTTGAATGTGTTCTTTTGTATGTCCATGGCGTCGAGGACGAATAGATATTTAACATTTTTCTTGTTCAAGGAGTAGACACAAAAGTTTAACAATATTAGTGTTACATGTGATTCACGGGACAACTAAGTTAAAAAGTTGAATTTTTTTTGTTAAAAATCTTAAAATACGGAGGAGATAGGAGGAGGAGGTATACTACGTTTTTGTATATTGTCTTTTAATACTTAAACATGAGGTTCTCTTATGACTTTAACTTATACATACATACAAAATCATACCGCTAAAAGAAAAACAAGACGAAATAACTCGTCGCATCTTCAACAAAATTTTATGACACCGTCGACGCTCCCGAAACTATTTTGGCGAGGTATTTGGTCCCATAAATAAAGTTTATTTTATATGAAATATATGAATACACCTTTATATAAATATAAATTATATTTTAAAAATTTTAATGTATGTACATACCTACATAAATTTTATATTAACACGTGAAGCGGTATTTTGGGTACAATTTACAGCGCACTACGCGACTGGAGCAGTTTGAAATTAGGCACAATTAAAGTTTATTCGGAAAAGAATGCTCGAATGCAGAGAAGAATGCAATTTTATTATTTTAAAAATACATGAAATTCATCAAAAACACGCTATGCATACTACCATAATAGCGCTTTGACACGTATCTACGTTCAGTTGCGTGTCAAAATCAAATGTAGGTTGAATAAAAATATATTTTTTTTATTAAAGTGGCAGATGCGCATTAAAATCTTGCATAAAATGCTCTCCAAATATTAATTTGACAACTTGTGTTAAACACGCGGTTTTTTCTAATGTTACTTACGCAGTTTTGCTCCAACACAGACGATATGTAACATACGCAACGACAAAAGAACGATAAAATTCGATTCTGTCGCACAAATCCCATAATCAGATGTTAGTCCTTTAATTTAATATCTACTGAACATTCACGTTTCCACGTCATTTGTATGTGGAGCTTAACACGTAGCTTACCTCGTAGTCGCATGTATTTCATCAGTTGACAGTTCGTACAGACTCCGAGCAATCCCGCCAGTTACCGGAGTGTTCTACGGATTACGGCGGTGGTTGTTTCGCTTTATTGAAAATCTTGATGAGACTACGCTCTATCTAGCAGGAGCTCTGCTCAAAGCTTTTGCATTTTGAACGACTTACTAACAACCGGTGGAATTTTTAATATGTGATATTACATTTTTGGGACTGGTCGTCTAAAATATCGGGAAGTTTCTTTTTCAGTCATTTTGTTTAGAGCTATAGCCTGATCGCTCTGATCAGGGTTTTTGTGCACCTCACCATATTCTGGATAATAAAGTAAAAGAAGACAGTGACCATATCAACGATCACAGAATAGAGTCAATGGCTTCCAGTTTCATATTAAATTTCTAGAATAGCTATAATGAACGGAAAAATAGATTATGATCTTAATATGTATGTAGAATGCAATTGTCACAGTCAACCAACGTAAAGAAACATTTTACTAAAGAACTCGTGTCGAATTAAGGTTCAGATAGGTTGGGCGGGATTTGGCCAGTCATAGGTCGACAAAGGTCAAGTCACGCAACCTGTTTTAGTTAACAGGAGAATTACTATGTGATAATGAACTCACTTTTACTACACGCCCTGGTTTTATGGTAGGGTGTAAAATTTCCAACTTATTATCGTCATGGGCGAAACTAGCGAAAGTAATTGAATCACCGTCGAGGGTGTGGTGTGGAGTGATTAACATAAACTTAATTAAGGTTGATCTTTGAAGACTTTGTTTGGCAGATGCAACGCAATTTCTGGAAGATTTGAGAATGGTATATTCAAGCTAAAGAATTGTTATACAAGAAAACTTTTTGGCAATATCATAAATTTTCTTAGTGATAATTCAATAACTATATATTTTTTATAAACTGAAACTATGAATGTTGTTTTGGACGAATTGCATTGTAAACTGTATTTTTCTATATTTAAATAAATAGGTATGCTTAGTTATACTTGGTAGCTGAATTTGGCAAGAGTGACTTACGCAATTTAGATTTTTCTCCTAATAGGTACTACTCGTATTTATCCATCCATTACTAAAGCGTTCCTTGCCATAAGAACGGCCCTACGTTTTACCAAACTTCGGCAATGTTTATAAAATTTTCCACATTTGGTATTTATGATTTGAAGTCTTCAAACAAATTGGGAAGTCGAGCAACTGGAATTGTGAACTTCAAAGAGTTTTAATTAGGCAACGCAATATTTGATGGACAGTCGATTATATTTTCATACTGTTAGACGTGAAGGTAACGTTCGCAAAGAAATGAAACAGGGTAAGGGAATTTATCAGCCTATTGATTTTTACCCAAAACCGAATCAATGGTCCATAGCTGATTAAAAAGTCGACGAAGCAAAAATTAAACGATCCAGGGATATTACACGCCATAGAGCAGAAATTGGATAGCGATACGCGAGATATATTGCGGGCCATAAAGCCGTGCGGTAAGTTTCTATCCATTTCCGACGGCGCACTTGTGAATCGTATTTCGGGATCGTTTTTATCTTTTTGTGGACGCGGTACGGCTGGAACGTGAAGTGACAGCGGGAGCGAGCCACTTCGCAGCTCATATATCACTTGAGCCTCTAACGGCCCTGTTAACGGTCGGCCTGTCACCTCCGCGCTTCAGCCGTCCGCCACTCGACCGACCATCCCATTGTTTACCGCTCGCCGCAATTCTGAAATTGGCTTTAGATTTTTAAACTTCGAAAACGTTTTCATTCGAAAGCTGGAAAGTCGCGCTCATATGACGGACGGGGGAATATGGCTTTCGCGGAGCTCGAGTCGGTACGTGAGAAACGGAGAGAACAGGGCTTTGTTAGCCGCACGATTTGGCGTGTTCAAATTCCAGACGCGGTACATCGCAGCCCATCTTCCTCACAAATTCACGGATTGCTGGAGGACGTGGCGGTGTAAAGGGTGTAGCACGGGGATTTAGGTATATCGGCGGAAATCTCTGGCGTGTTCACAATTCATGCCTAGCCAGAGACGCCGGATAAAATGGCAATGTAGTCGCGCATTCTTTTCGCAGATTACAACGCTGAGCTGAGCTTTTACATTATACTATCACAACCAAGTGCAAATCGGATTTTGGGACCAAACAAAAGTTAAGGTTCTTTGAATATGAAAGTAGTAAAAGAGCGTTTTGGCAACGGCATTTGATGTGGTCATAGCGGCTTAATATGCACATTGAGCGCACAGCCTTAGTTAGCAGGGCATAGTAACTGAATCAGGGCACTAAGACAATCGCTTCTCATTAGTATCTATGTACCTACACATCCCCAAACAAAAACATTAGGTAATAATATTTACAATAACATTAATATAATGTTTCGTTTACAAATATTTTTCATCGTTAATGTAAATTGTGCTCAGCCGAATATTGGGATATTTGATCAACTAAACTTCCAATTAAAAACATTACCATGAAACCACAGTGTGTCTAAATAGCGTATCTTTCCGTGAAAACCAATATTGATAACACCGAACACTTTGTAATGAGATCATATTGTGCGTAATGAACTCGTTGTAAACCCCTGAATATTAGCTTATCGGTTAATATCTTATGTAAACAAACACGCTACATACATATTTACGTTTACGTTACGTAGGTACTATAACAACGAAAGGTTGAATTAATTTTATCATTTCATAAAAATAGTAAATAACCCCTGTCCTAATCACGATGTCATCTACGACATCGATACGAGTACAACACACAATAACGCTAGGTTAATCCAAAATAATAAATGAAATTTGTGACTGTTCAAAAAGAAACTGTTTTTCCATGTTTTCTTCTTCACAAAACTTTATGAAACTTTTTGTAGGTACTGTACGTGTAGGAAGGCAAAATCGTAGAAGTTCCAACTTTGAGTAAACGAAAAGATTTTATTGATCGCGCTCTAATTTCAGCTACAGGGCATGTCTATTATGTCGCTTGGAATTGTCGCAATTACTGTCGAAACTTGAGCCATTCGCCCGTGTAATGATTGAATGGGACGATAAACTGAACAAAATTATACGATCAAGGAAAAAGAATTCCCGGACTTTGGGTGAAACGTGACTGAATTCTGTATTAAATCAAGAGCAAATCTTCCGAACAAAACAAACGGATTAGCGGAGTGGGTATTACTTATATTAAATTTCTCCCAGCGCGATAATGTGTCAATATTTTACAGGCTTGGACCACAGCCAAAAGTTGATCGAGAACATAAAACGACAAGCGGGGTCCACACGTCATTTCTTCCATGTATCGGGAATATTGGTAAGCTGGCTATATTTGGTAATTTTCAAGGAGAATTACAAGCGGTCCGTCTCAATTTCCCTGGGTCGGGTTGATTTTTACTCTTTTTAAGCAGTCATGCATAAACTAATGGACATTGACTTACAAGAACTTGAGATATGAAAAGCTGTCGATCTTGCTTTTTATGAACTCTATATATATTGATGTCGCTAATATTTTGACGAGACCTACCTACTGTGTTGTCACTTTCTTTCTCTTTTTTATTTTTTAAAAGTAAAAAAAGTTGAGTCCACTTTTATTTTTTCTCTAATAATGTATCACTCTGTCTGGTCATATTGTCTTTGGTTTTAACCTTTAAAAATACGTAATCATGGCCTTTAAAATAGCACTCAGGCACGACCTTACCGCAATATGACGCTATGTTCATTTGATACTCGTAGTAGAACATGTCATTGTTGACATTGAAATTATTAGGATCACATAAGTTCACTGTAACATACTTCGCTACTGTTTACAACGCAGATTCTATCATAAAATCCATTACCCGCACGCCAGGTCTGCATTTTTTGTGTACGTATCCTGTCGCGAATGTTATGGAAAACCTTTCACTATCACTAGGCTTCCTCTATGAGGAAGGGTGATTATAATTATCATCCACGCTCTGTGTTCCATAGGAAAAATGTAGAAAATTAAATTTCTTACAACTTTGAAATGATCATTTTCGTGTAAGATTAAAAATGAACGATTTATTCAATAAATATGAACAAAATGAAATGAAATGAAAATCATTTATTTGCAGGAATAAAAATTCATCATCAAATTGCAGACTACAGGGGGAAAATCCCGAAAAACAAAATGTACACTGCCAGTGACCAAAACGATTTGCGAAGGAAAATAATGTTACTTATAATTTTTTCAATGTGAAATCTTAATTTGATTGGGCTATTATAATAAAAACTAGCTGACCCCGCAAACGTTGTTTTGCTTAAGTTATCGAGTGGGATAAAAAATTTATTAAATTACTAAAATGACTATTAAAAATAGGGGTTGGTGATAGAAGGGTGAAAGTTTAGGGTTGTATGTATTGTTAATGCTACGTTATTAAAAAAATGAATAAAAAAAATAGTCCAAAAATAAAATAAATATGTTAGGGATGAACAACCCTCAACACTTAGGGGTATGATGAAAAATAGATAGTAGCAGATTCTGAGACATACTGAATATGCATATAAAATTTCATAAAAATCGGTCAAGCCGTTTCTTGAATTTTCGGAGGAGTATGGTGACTAACATTGTGACACGAGAATGTATAAGAATATCTGACAGCTATTAGGCTTTAACATGAAATGACGACACAAGTTCACTGTTTCTAAACATTATTCGCTACTGTTTACAACGCAGATTCTAACATAAAATCTAAGAATAGAATCACAAATTCTACGTAGGTAAGTAAGTATATAATTGAGATCAATTCTGTGGTAAGCGTGAGAAAAAAACCAGTTGTTCTTGGAATTCAGCTGAATGGTTAAGTAAACATCCTTGAGAGGGGTCATTCTTCGTATCAGACATTACTTTATGCGTATTACTTACTTTTATATCTGATAAAACTCAAAGTTCATTAGGTTAAAACGTAGTTGGTAGGTATCACATAGTTCATAGCACATACCTACGTACATTTTATGCTTTGTAACTTTTTGATATTGAAGTACCTATTAATCTATAATTAATTTTAGTGTTTATGTCGTTATGAATTCTACACTTCTGACTTCAGAGCAAAATAAAGTCGATAAATCTTATGTAGGTATTTATAGGATAAGTAGCTTACGAAGACCATACATTCTAATTTCTAATAGGATGAACTCAATTGTACAGTAAATTTCCATTAGATATGCATAAAAAGAAATTGACTAATGACGTCACTATGGTGCGTTATGGTATAAGCATTTTCCAAGCAATTTTCTAATGATGCATAACTTTCCGAAAATACTTTCTTACTAGCTGTTATCTCTGTTTATCTCAGGATAAACATATCGCTTCCTATGGTCGTCCTTCATTTTTCGACTATTACAAGCCTGGGTACTCCAAAAACATGCAAATGATTGAGGATTGTCGCTACCAATGAAGTTTTTCCCTTATCTACTTAATAAATCCTACCTTAACTTTTTTATCACAAAAATCTAGTACAGATCCTAACCCTAAGCCTGCTGCAATTATCTAAATTACTAGTGCCACGGAACTGAAAAAAATCGAACGAAGCTTTTAGGTAGTAAAACAGTGGATTTTATCAGGATAAAAGAGTGGATAACAATAGTAACATTTGCAGGGGAACGTAACAGGCGAACGGATGGATAGTTTGTGCGCTCCAAATATTCAGGCAACTTGACAAAGTGCTATGGAACAGATTCGAATGGGACAATCGTATGATGTATGCCTTTGCTATTGAAATTGCGAATGTTATTCGAAATATTGGCTTTTAAAATTTAATTGGAGTAATATTTGGAATTTGAATTTTATTACGAAAATTTCAGCGCAAGCAGATGAATTCCAATTAAAGGGACAACCTACAATACATAAAAATAAAAAACCGGTAGAAATATGGAGAAGACCGAAAGTAGTGAATTGCATTACAGTGGCGTAAGAGCATTCAGCAAATATAACATAATATAGGAAGCAGTCAATCATAATATGTACTTACTATGAATAAGTACTCGTAAGGACACTAGTATTAATTTCTTAAGTGTCTTAACTCCAAAAGGAAGGATCCGGCCACAGAGACAAGGTATTTTCGTAAACAATTATTATTAAAATTGTTGTTTTCCTAATATACTACTTCGACGCAGTGCTATCCCGGTCACTTAACAATGCTGTATTCTGTATCGTCTTTATAAACAAAGCAGCGTATTTGATGGAGGCAGGGTATGTGCACTGCAGCCGTGTGCAGTCCTATTCTAAATTCCTGGGAACGAATCACAGCTTATTGTCAAGCTGTACCTACGTAACTTGATGATGCCAAGACTGATGACTGATGACAAGAGTCATGATACTTAGAAATTATCTGCACGTCACAGTAAACGCAAGAGCGCAATGTGTTCTGCTCCATCGTTTTCTTTAGTGTTTGCTGAATCTCACATTCTCGTGCCGATACAGGTTGGATGATCTAACTCAAATCGGCGTTTCCATTAGCTACTTTATGTGTGACATAGACATTTCATTTATGTTAAACATTTAAACACGCACTACAGTCACGATTTATCATATCGGATTTGACTGCAGCGTAGTCGGTGATCCGAATAAAACATAAAACTGCCGCATTGGGGATACTCTTGCCCGTTCAGACTCATTACACAGCAATGTACTGAGAATACTATACGTATTCTTAACATTTTGGCGAAACGTGACTTATATCCATTCGACTCTACACGGATATTAGCAGGCTATGCTGGCAGTTTGCCATTATCGTCCCGTTGGGAACTGGGCTTCTGTAACCTACACTCCTACAGGAAGTATTCTCTCACAACCTAGACGTTTTTATAGCCAGTAATATCTAAATCATGGATGAAATAGGTTTAGAATATTATTGTGAGATAATTGTATTCTATAACAAATTGGATTTAATTTTATAAGTCAACAATAAATTGTTTAATTTTTATGAAGTTAATTGTTTGAAATTTAACAACTTGTTCTATTAATTGAGATTAAATTATGCATAGTTTTATCTTGTTCTCATAACAACGGATATGGGTCTCAAAAGAAAATAAATATTATTTAGAACATGTAATACATATTATTATAATATTATATGCAGTACCTAGATGTCCTGTACCTAGATGTGCAGACACTGTCTATTTATTTAAAAATAGCTTGAGGTCTTTTGAAGAGGGGTTCAAATCACAGTAAGATTGTAACAGCTAGTTTATTACATACATACAGGATGTCTCAATTTAAAAACAATTTACCAATCTACATTGAAATAACCTAAGCAAATGATGAACAAACACATATAGAACCTTCTGGAATATTTACCAAAGACATAGAGCTCACCTTTTTATAGTTTTTGAGTAGAAAAAGGGCATAGAATAAATCCTATCTGAGGTTGTACATGTAGGTGCTTTGCTAGTCACGAGGACATGTTCGCCTCAAATAAAGTATCTCCGGAAACCATACCTCCCCAGCCGAAACAAAACACATGAAGAACATGCTGCTTTACTACCTGGTATTAGTTAGAGTATTTATCTTAAAATTAATAATCCTGGTATTAATCTTAAAACTTACCTAGATGATTTGTAGACATTAAAAAAACTTTTTAGATGCAATTATAAAGAAGCATTATCAAATGAACTGATAATGTCAAATTCGTTTACTCATTAGTAAATTAAATTGTTATGACTTAAACCAAAAGCTATACTAACATAAGAGTGGTTTGTAGCAAACAATTCAGATGTTTATGTTACTTACTATGATAAAGTACGCCAAATTCCACTAACTGGTATGTCATGAATAATTTAATAGATAACAAAGCTTTTTCATATTAAAATGTAAAAATCAAACTATGAAGCCTTTAAATTTGGTTTTTAGACACTCAGTTTATGTAATTTATTTAAATTAGGGATTTGAAATTTTCAATAAGGTTAGGATGATTTTTTGCTTCATTTTATATTGTAAAGATTTGGAATTCCACATACCTAATGTAGATCACATCACTTATGTGAAAATTTAGATAAATAAATAATGTTTCACATTATAGCCCCACACTAGGATTCCCTGTGTTGTGGGTGCTATGGACACACACAAGACAAGAACACAACACACCCAGACCAGAAATAGAAATTCAAATTTGTCATTCAAATCTCTGCTCTGCTGGGAATCAAACCCTGGAACCTCAGCGTAGGGCACCAGTGTCTTAACAACTACGCCACTCATGCTGTCAGATGCATTACTATAAAGGATTTTTATTAAATGAAGGATTGTATTGAACAATCAGATGCAATGCAACATTATAATTATTGATATGAATCAAGTACCTAGCCTTGTATGGTAAAATTACATATCAGCATGGCATCGTAGTCAGACAAAAAAAGTCATGTTTCTTTCTTTCGAGCTATAGAAATAAAACTTCCTACTAATTACTTCTCAATAAAGTAATATAATATGATTAAGCATAGTTATGTTATGTTACACCTACTATGTAAATAAAACCTACCACAGTTACTGTAACTAGTAGGTATTTTGATATAGATCAACACATCTTAATTATAAAGTTTTATTTGCCCAGAATATTTACTTAAGCATGAAAAGGATTTATTTTTTTACTATCTCACTTATTTAATTACATTGCGAATTATGTACAAATTGCAACAATTCATATTTAAATTAATTTTTGCGTCTGTGTCTGGCTATGGCGCTACAAAATATAAATAGGCTATTGCCCGTATTATAAGTTTTTGCTTTATCCTGTTAGTTGTGCAAGTTATTGACCAAAGTATGATTAAGTAATTAGGTATGCGTCATATTTTATAAAAAAAACGAATGCGCCTGTGATGGCAGGCAAGGAGAGCAGATAAACTTTCAAGAGATTGGAAATTCTGTTTTTTACTCTTACACAAATATTTTAGTCCAAACAAATAACTTACGTATAAATTCCTTTGCGACGTTTAATGTATCCAATGTTCTAAGAAGCAGGAAACACTTTTAACACATTCTTCCTTGTATACAGGCTACACTAGGTTGTGGCTATCCACAAGGTCAATTTTAATCGTCGAATACAATGCGCAACTATTATTTTAGCGATTTCGTTTTACTTTGCTCTCAGCTAGGCAAGAGATCAGGCATCAGGCTCACCCACTCGGTGACAGATGACAACTATTGACAACACAGCACAGCACTCAACTCACTCAACACAGCTGACGCTGCCTGTCAGTTAGTGATACAGATTATATATGAGTAAGTACAGAATACGGACGTACCTACACAATCTCGAATTAAATAATTATATTCAATATATTTATATATTTATGAATCCTGATTGAGACTACGTAGGTAAGTATTTTGTTTTATACCTACTTAGAATAATAACACCTATGTATATATTATGTATTCTTACATCTTTATTTCGAACAGAGTTATAAACTTTTGTGTACCTACCTACGTAAATTAGGGGAAGGTGGGGTAAGACGGGGTAGCGAGGGAAGATGGGGACCCTATTAAAACATATAATGCAGTGTCACCAGAAAAATTGTTTTAATGCCATCTGACGGTATTAAGCAGTATCTGTTAGGGTCACTAAAAGTTTGGTCGGAGGACTGCACGTTTCTACGTGGTAAGCATGTTTTTTCAATTTTAAGTGGTTTTATCTAACTATTGACGTATATAAAGTGCGTGACTGTTCATAATATATTATATACAATATGCGTGACATATTTTTTTATTGGTGTTTGTATATTTTACTACTCTAAACTCATTAATTCGTTGCGGCTTGCTTTGATTCATAACCTGAAAATTTGTAATACAACTTATAAGACCAGTTTGGGAAAGATGGGGTACCTACTTGCGGGCAAGACGGGGTTGGTTCCTCTTCTTAACCGCTGATTTGTTATTCTTTTTGTATAGAAATAAAAGAATGCGTTTATGGTTGACTGTTTCACGAGAAAGATGTTACAAAAATTACAATATGTTTAGAAAAATCTACCCTATGCAGGCATTCAATAATTATGTCTTGTATAACAATATTTTTGTTTAGCAATCTAATTTTTTAATTATTTTAATATTTTTCCTAATCGAACTCATCAACTATGCTATGAGAAAAAGCGAAAAATCTCTCGACACAGTTTTAATTAATTAAATAATTCATTTATACGCGTGTTATGGCAATCCTTTTTAAAGTTCTTTATAAACATGATATATATTGCGAACTTGATGATGATGTAAATTTCGTCTAAAAGTAATTTGAATAGCTTTGTTGATTCATTTGAAAAGTAAAGAAAAAAATGGTAAACAAATAAGTAAAAAAAGAAAGCGAAACCAAAGGAGACGAACAAAAATAAAAAGTCAAATAAGAGATCTAAAAAAACCAACAAAGCTGACGAAGGAGCTCAGAAATCTTCGTAAGATAGTATAGAATGCCTGTATTCTCACGGCTTGTATTGCGAGTACTATTGAAGGATGGATCACTTGCCAGACTTGCGGTAAGTGGGCGCATTGTGGCTATGCAGGAGTGGAAGATAACGATGACGAAGCTGTCCATACCTGGCCAGTTTGTGAATCTGATGACGTTTAAATATTATATACCCCATCTTACCCAAGGGGGTACCCCGTCTTGCCCTATAGGTGGGGTAAGATGGAGAGAATTAGTTATTTTTTTTAAGTTGATATTTCTATGAGAAGAATTATATTTTTTTTGTTTTGACTGATTATAATTAAAGGAAGAAGGACTGATTATTTTATTAATAAATTTTCCTACATTGTGCAATCGAAAACAGATGGTTTTATATATGAAATTCCTTAAGGTCCCCGTCTTACCCCACCTTCCCCTATAACTTTGCTCCCCCTAGACTTTTTCCACCTGTAAGACAAAACTTTTCATAATAGGTAGGTACTTATAGTTATAAGTAGATTTCAATGAAGTTTAAAACCTTTAATAATACTTCATTGAAATCTATTCGGACATTACGTAAGTATTACAAGAATGAGCAACTAATCACTAATCCATACTCTCAAACTATCGTATTTAAAGTACTTACCTAATTATTAATAAGATTAGATAAAATTTTCTCGTACCTATTTATAAGTCCTAGCTTGTATTAGTAAAGTGCCTTTTCTGCTGGTTATCCGGTTGTACAGGTTAAGTTTTGTTAGATTTAAATTTAAATAAATTTTAAGACATGATTTTGTCAACAAAAAGTATATACCTATCGCTGTTTTATACTTTCTGAATCAGATTTCACTTTGATACCTAGGTACTATCATATTATGGTCCATACCATTGTAACTATGTGCACCAAGCGCAATGTGTACAGCTATCTACATTCTACATTAATCGGCGTATCAAAACAGAAGACAAGCGAGATGTCGAAACGGAGCTAGATGGTAGATAGTGTCGGTATTGTGGCTACGACAGGGTAAAATACGACCAATAAACGTTAGCGCACCTCGCACTTACTACGTTATTTCACTGTAATAAAACATGCTCTAGCTGAAACTGAACCGACTAATTGGCAAATACATCTCACTCGGTATTTGCAACAAGTTAAGTAAACTGAAACGGCCTGTTACATCCTAACTACTGTATCGGGAAATGACTGCACTTCAGATTAGTAGGGTTCTAAAATACTTAAATATAGTATCATAGTGCGGAGATTCTTATACTTCTTATGCACTTCTGAGTAGTGCAAATTTCTTCAAAAACATTCTTTAGGCTCGTCATGAGACGAAAAAAGGATTTGGTTTTTATTTGTTTTTTTTTTCTTTTAAATTTGAACCACCTCTTTAACGTTAAACATTTTTTAGCTGAGCTTAAAGGTTAGATACCTTTTGGATTAAAAGTTACCCGATTAAACGCTACAGTACCTACTAATTTATTGTGAAGTTTTTATGTTATTAAGTTTATTCATAAACAACAAAAGCCACTAATAAAAAAATAAAGAAAAAGAGATAAGAGATATTCAATTGTATTTTTCAGCGAAGTGGGTATAAGAGAAAGCGAATAAACTCCCAGTTGTATTGGCAGGGCAAAGTTGAGAGCGAAGCTTTGCTCTCATGAGAAATTAACTGTTCCATTAGTTTTAATTCACTCGACGCCCGCGCGGTGTGCTCATTATTTCCGCTATGTTCTGTTAAAAATGTGTTGAAACATTGCCATTGCGCCGCCTGTGAAATAAAACTGCTGTGGATCGTTGGGGCTGTACGTAAAGCATCCTCTTGGGGAATTGCGACGAACTAGCCGTTTATATAACAATGACTTTATATCATTACATTTCATTATGTTAATAATAGGTACTTATGCCACTTCTCATCTAAACAATATAAACCGTATATTTTCGGATACTTCAGAAGTAAGCATTGAAAGGTTCACTTCACATTACACATGATTTATTTATCTATTTATTAGTCCATTGCTGGAATTCTTCACTTACCTACTTATGTGCTTTTTAGTATCGAACGCAAGTAAGTGCTTAGAACAAACTTTTTGTTCAAGTACAAATTATGCCAAGCTGTAAAAATACGGTCAATTACGGTGAGGGTAAAATGAAACTCAAGGTGAATTTGTTGGCAAAATAAAGTTTCATATTTTGTTTAAAATTTAGCGCTTTGAGGAAGATATTCAGAAAAATGTATCAATTCTGCCTGCTAGTCAGTGAGCGCCACGCTTCACAGCTACTATGTCTTTTTATTATACCGATACCTACCTAAGTTAGTACTGTTATTCTGTGGTGGAACGCGAAAGGACGCGTGGTATTCAAACATGTGGATATAAATAATTATCCACCCGAGTAGTGGCAAATTTGACAGTAAGAACTTTGGTAGTTATTAACTTTAATCATACACTTTTGTGCACGAGCGAATCCAACAAAGCTGTAAAGACGGTTGGTAAACTCAAAGTGAAATCGTTCAACAAAATAAAGTTACCTACTTGCTTTAATAAAATTTAATGCTTTTAGGAAGAAATAAAATGAAGAACAACGTCGCTAACCCTGTTTGTTACCTGGTAAGCGGAACGCTTCGGGCTCTCTAGATCGTTTAGCTGAGTGGAATGCGTGATAATGTCTTTCAGTTTATGAAACTTTGTTAAGCTAATAAAGGTAATCGCAATGAAAAACTCACATTTATTTATGGGTAGTTTTTAATTATCTATGGCAAATAGATTTTAGGATACGCGATGGCTGCTCTTGCTTATGTTGGAGACGAACTATTCTAATTCTTCTAATTTACATCTTTGTAAAGAACTTAAGTTTTTATTTAAAAACATATATTTTGTGAACAATTTGCAAATAAGAATATACTCAAAGTCCCTGTGAAATGGCGCGTAAATCAAGACTTCCACACCTCGTTTACCGAGAAGTGAACACAAAATAAATTTAGCGAACTATGTTCAGCTACATTCCATCTGGTTAGCGCCATGTTGAAAGCGGAAACTTGTCAATGTCTGATAGATATTAGCAAAGCTTTTAAAGAAAAAGAAAGAACAATGGTAAGGCCGACATACCTAGTAAAATTTACGAGTATGCAAAAGCAAAGTTCTAAATCTGAAGAAAGTTGCCAGTTTTTATGCATCGTTAAAATATTTAGGCAACTACATTATAGAGTATAAGTATTAATATGTAGATACTTATAATATAAATCGTAATGATTTATATAGTCTGTGACGAGAATTAAACACAGAATTTCAAGAATTGATGTTCGACTGTATTCTATCTAGTTAGGTGCATGGAGGAAACGGAAACTTGTCAATGTCTGGTGGGCATAACCACGTAGACAAAGTTACGCCTTAGGGACAATGAAATTTAAAACAACAGGTAGTACATTTTATTTAAAAAAAAATTGGTTTATCGGTCGCTAGTATCTGCTGTAATGTCTTCAGTGACATTTTAGTCATTATGGAACATAGGGAACACTAGAGTCGACTCTCATTCTAAATGGAAGCGATACTCTTCGTGTTTTATGTTAGTCTACCTACTTATAGGAATTCATAAAATATTATATTATACTAGCTGACCCCGCAAACGTTGTTTTGCGATATAAGTGATCGAGCGTTAAAAATCGACTATTAAAAATAGGGTTGGTGATAGAAGGGTGAAAATTTAGGGTTGTATGTATTTTTTATGCCACATTATTGAAAAATAAAAATAAAAAAAATTGACCAAAAAATAAAATACAAATGTTATGTATGGACAACCCATATCACTTAGGGGTATGAACAATATACAGTAGCCAATTCTCAGACCTACTGAATATGCATATAAAATTTCATAAAAATCGGTAGAGCCGTTTTGGAGGTGTATGGTAACTAAAACTGTGACATGAGAATTTTATATATAAGATATAATTATATATTAAGTATATTAATAATATTAAATATTAAAATTTGAATTCTTATATTATTCGTATTATAGCAAGCACACTTTAGCACACATAAAACCAGGTTACAACATTAAAAAACATACAGACGAAAATAACTTCTTCCTTTTTTGAATTCGATTAAAATTCAAAATTGCAGTGCATCGCAATGTAACCAATATCACTGTGCAAGTTACCTTTTGCAAAACGCAGAGAAAATTCATATACACTTCACTTGACGTTGCAGAACTTTGCGACACGAGCTAACTTGTTTACCGAACGAGCTGCTCAAAGGCTTCGTTCTCAAAACCGAGGGAAAGGAACAGAAGTTTCCTAGTTACGTTGCCGGAATCTTTCTTTATATCTTCGCCTCGGTTATCATAGTTGCGAGTACGTGCGTTGAATATTACTTTAGTTTCAGCGCCGTTCGTGTGCTCGCTACCGTCTTATGAGATTGCGAAATTAATAATAACCGTATAAAGTTAGGTGTATATTTACTATGCTGCATGCAGTATGAAATGCAATCTAAATTGTTTGCGGGGAAGCAGAGTGGGTGGAACGAGTACGATAGTCACCGAAACATTAACCTGTAATATATAGGTGGATGTGTATGTGTACCTGAAATGATATCCGCCTGCTACGATGTAAACAAGTAAGAAAATATTATTATCTCCAGAATTTTAATTTAAAAATTTGGTAGGTAGTTGTAAGGTTTCAAATTAGTTTAGCACATCATGAAAAACATTTTTCAATTTTCCTACCTTAATATAATTCTCTTTTTCCCTGCTGTGTCTCAATAAGACTTGGAAACCTTGTACTTTTTTTACCGCATGATTGTAGAACCCGATATTTTTTTTTAATACAAGGAAAGTAGCAATGTTGCGCTCTACAGCTTTCTGTACTCTTCAAGGGAGTATTAAAAAAAAAACAACGGGTTTGATTTGAAAACGGGTTGCACTCCGGGAGTGTCGGCAGAAGTGAAAACTTGAACATTAACGTTGTGCATTTTTAAACGAATTTTATGAATTTTCGATCAGGTCACGTGTCCTGCGAGTGTAACATTTTTTACCCATCCCATAAAAGTGCATAACGCCGCTAAAGAAGTTTTCACTTCAAAAACGGACTGTAGTTAATTAACGCTTTATGATATTTGTATCGGATAGGATTAAGGGAAAAAGGCCATCTTCTCGTATAGCAACAATCTATTTTTCTTCCCTCTTTCACGAACGTCATGTAATCGTTTGTGCACTTTTTACTAGATGGCGCTAATTACCAAAAGACACTCTCCCTCCGTCTTACGCATTTTCAATCAGTCTTACGCATTTTCGATCAGTGTCACGTGTCCCGACGCGAGTTTGACATTTTTTACCCATCTCAAAAAGTGCACAGCGCCGCTAAATAGTTTTAACGTCAAAAAACAATTTGGAGGTTATGATACACAGGTCTTAAGTTTCGTAAATGAAATAACAAGAAGGAGCTAGGGAATAAATATAGCATAAGTTCTACAGTCCAGATGCATATCGAATTGGGCGGTCTGTCAGGGGAACAGACAGCGTGAACCGATATTGTCGGTATTGCATCTGCGACAGTGAATTACGACCGATAAAACATTGGCAAGCTTCGTTATCCCTTGCAGATTGTGACATGGCTTCTTTGCTTTAAACATATAGTCTACCTACTATACTGTTTCTCCTTATGTTAATCTGCCTCGGTCGCGAAAATATTAAATTATTTGGGTTGTTTGTGGTTGTAGTCTTTTATCTGTTTCAATAATCAATGTATGGATTTGGATAGCCCTAATATCTAATGTTTGGTTGCCAGGCAACATCTGTTATTTCAAAGCAATTACAAAGAGTATCTTAGCCAGACAGTTTCCATCCTAATTCATATCTGAAGATCGGATGAAACCCACCGTATGTGAGAGCGCAGCTATTTCAGGAGATAAAAGGGGGCTAAAATGCTGTTAATATTCTCGGAAATCACAAGTTGCTTGTTACACGTCATTATGAAAAAACATTGGGTAGGTAAGGTACGTAGATACTATTATAAAACATTTAAAATAGGTATTGCTAATTACTTTTAAATAATTCAAGTAGGTATGTACAAAATCATGGGATAACTGAAATAGTTCAGATGTCATTATAGTAAGTCCTTTTATTTTTCTGTATCCCCAACGAATTTTTTGGATCATTGGGCTTCGATTAGCACGTTACAAACGCAAGTTCTTTCATTTCGCAGGCTTTTCCAGGCTTCTCATTTGGTTCAGTACATGGTTTCTTTTTCGTTTTTCGTGTCTAAGAATGCTTCCCGAGTTTACGACCGGCCAGCAATATTGTGCGTAGCAGCTTAATGAAAAGAAACACCCGAACGTTATACTGTAATACTCACTAGATACGCTTGAGAAATTTCATGCACAACAGGATAAAAACACTGAATATCGGGAACTTAAATTTTTCAAAGCCATTTTTCTTTATTACTTAGTTAAAATTTTTTAGTAGAATAATCTTGCTTAAATATGCAATTGTCAGAATTTAAATATTTATGCTACATTATGGATAAAGTATAGACATCATGGACTTAATAAAATCCTACACAAAACAAATATACCTTTCGGATTATAGCCTACAAATATACACCTAAGTAATGAATTTTGGTATAACTGCACAGCTCAATAACTTGTACAGATTAAAAGCGACTGAAAAGCTTAGCAAGGTTGTATTTCTCAAAGTCCTTTTATCATTAAAAATGGCTAACGCCGCCCGCGATAAACTAAAGACATCTATTTAATATTTATTTAACTCAATCGAAACGCTTCAAAAAGTATCTCGCGGTAAAATAAACAGAAATCTCGTCGAAGCGGAATCGTTTTATAAAATAAAGTTACTCCGATAATTCAACACTTTGCCACTCAGGCGAGATACGAAACGTGAAAAAACGTCCGTAATTCAGTTTGCCACCGCTGAACGGTGCACTCCGCAGCCACTAGGTCGTTACGCTGAACGGGAAAGGAAATAAATCTTTTGATGAACTAAAATCTCTTCAAAGGCGATTGAACCAACTCTTTGAAATCGAAACGCTTTTCTCTTGTCTACTATAAAATGAAAAAGACTACAATTTAACCTATTATACGATGGTAGATGTGTATCTCCTTTTTTAGGTACTTACTTCTGAAATATCCATTAAAAAGGGAATAATTCAGAAGTACTCGTAATTTCTGAAATATGAAAATGAATAGATATAAAACATGAAAGGTATAAATCCGTAAAATAAACGAAACTGTTATTATAAAAAATTAATTTATATCACAACGTTACTCGAATATTTCAGTACCTTGCGCAAGATGCGAAACAAAAAAAAGATATTAATTCAGTTTGTCGACACTGAACGGTGCACTTCGCAGTCACTAGGTCGTTTTACTGAACGGGAAAAGAAACAAATCTTTTGATGAATACACTGCCTTTGAGAACCGTTGAAACTACTCTTTAAATGCTTTTCTCATTCTATTGTCACTCAAGTGTGGTAGAGGAACTAGACTATAATCAATAGATATGAATAGGAAGTAGAGCTAAATTAATTGAATAAATTATAGGTACTTGAGAAGTGAATACGTTTTTTATAATTTCTAATAACTTAACCGAACTGTTTTTTGTGTGCGAGATAAAAAACAGTAAAAATTATCGAAATTCGCTTTGCTACTATTGAACTCTTTTTAAAGCTAAACTCAAAACTGAAAAAGAAATAAATCTTTTGATGAACTGGAGTTAGCTTGTGGAAGAGGGAACAACTTTTAAAATACCTACTTCTAAACTTTGCTCGTATGTATTGGTTAATTGAATGAACATACGAATACGTTTAGGAACCGAGAAGTTACATTCCTTGAATATCAAATAGCTCATTGTGCCCAAGTAAATCAGTAGGTATGTATTAAAAATTTTGTTACACAGTTTTACTGTAGCGTAAATGCGTTATAAATATAAATTATTACCTATGAGTGGGTTATGCGTTTGTGATTCTTATATTAAAAGGAAGTAGTCGTAAAGTGCATACTTATTTTACGCAAAGAAGAAACTACACCACGTCTTCTCTTGTACCTACATTTAAAGAAAGGGAATATACTTTATATAAATGTGTATTCGATGGTTAGCATAATATTTCAAAGCCATTTTCTGAAGAGACTTTTTTTCTTCGATACCTATCTAAATTATTCTTCTCCTAATTCCTCCGCAAATAAACAAGCGGCTTGAAGCGGTTGATAGGAATCGTCAGAAGGATGTAGCCGTCGGATGAAACAATAAACTTAAACGCAAATATTTTCGCGGACAATTTGAGGTCATGTTACAAATTGCGCCTCTCCACACTAATTGGTAACGCCTAATTGGTAGTCGCTACTGAAAAATAGCTTCCATCAACGAGCGAAGAGTTTCATAATTACTGCAATTAGGAGCTTGCGGCGTTGTCGAGAGGGGAGGGGCGAACGTGTCGTGTGTACGAATTTGTCATTTTTGTCGCCATTCCGACGTTAGCTTGCGGAATTCTGAACAGTGCGTCTCGCGGTCACGGCTGCGATCTGCGTTTTTGGTCTTGTTTTTGAATTGGTCTCAGAATAAGGGTTTTTTCTAAGGTACTATTCTTAACGTAGCAAGCAGGCATAATATGTGCCAACTGGTTTTACTAGTCATCGCCTATTGACTGGTACAACATATTTTTTTTATAAGTAGAGCAGGTAAAAAAGAAGACGATCTACTGGACACGGGCAACACCAGAGGCAACTTTTTTATTTATTTTAAACTTTATTTTTAATGTTCAAGAAACAGCAACTATAAATAAGAAAGCTTGTAGGCGCTCCATTTTATAAATGGGTACCTATAGCCTGCGACCGTTGTAGTTGTTGGCCTAAGGAGATCTACAAAAAATAATCCACATGGAATCTTGTATTGAATCTGAGATTAGCAGCAGATATCAAATAGTCGCACCGCCGTCGTAGTCTTCAGCGGCAACGATTTCACGTACAAACTTGTTAAAACTGCAATCATATAGCCCTTTACCTGCGGCTCATAATTTTTACCACATGTTTTTTTACCACACCTCTCAATTTCAAAAACAAATAAACAAAAATGTTAATCGAAACCATTTCGCTTAAAGGGTATAAATTAATTTTTGTTTCACGTTCGCCGCAGTCGACCGCGTACAGCGAACAGATTGTACATTCCTTGGGCCTTGTCGACCGGAACAGGGTCGGATTGAAGCGAATGAGTAAATCCCTTTCAATAAACCTATGGTAAAATTGTAACGAATTGTGACAAAGTATCCTAGTGTTAGGAAGTTTTTTTCTAGCATTCAAGTGGCATGTAGGCCAAACGATGTAAAGTTGTTAATAGAACCCATGGAAACTAACCCATGGTGGTGGGTGGGTGCTTTACTACTAATTTATGTACATGGCAGATTAGGCCAGCGTAGTGGACTAAGGTCTACATCTTTCTCATTGTGAGAGGAGTCCCGACCCTGCAGTGGATTGATTATAGATATGTCGAGGATCTAATGTAAACGCTGAATATAAATGTATTTTATAAATATTTATAAATATACAAACTCTTAGAGAAAGAAATAGCGCGAGGAACATTAGGATGTGATAATATGGCAATTAAGACCATACGTAACATAATTTATTTCTGGAAGTTTTTGTATCTTTCTTTAGGACAAATTATGAAAAGTTTCGATGCCAAGATGCCACGATGTTCAACGCTCATGTCAAAGCTATAAATACGTAAATCAATGTGTCAAAGATGGCAATATTGTACGTGTACAAGGTACAGTGGGACGAGTCGAGTGTCGACAGCGGATGTGCAGGGGAGACACGGGTACACTTGACGTCCAATTTCCTCGGCAAAGATGACAGCTATGATCTATGATTCAGATATTTGCATAATGTAAACTGTAATGCTTATATATTGTATATCAGTTAAAGTTTGTGTTAAGTAGTAGTTAGTTAAATTTTTTTGTCAAATAAGGTTTATGAATATTAGAGAGAGAGTAGAGAGTACTTTATCCCTTTAAAATAATTGTCGTGCTTAAATTTTGAAGTAATTAATTAATTGATTGCATAACTTAAAGTGATGCAAATTATTCTTTAATACAAGACGAGTAAGACAGAGTTTGTAGCTCGTAAGTGGCTGCTTCAGTTGGCTAAAGCTGCGAGTACAAATTCGTTTTAATATTAATTTCATATTACTTTAATACTGCATATAAAAACAAAATATGATATACATATTTAGTGGCATATGTGGATTTCTCTCTGTATTCTGAAGCCCGATTTTTATTGCAAAGAATATTTGCAAAGCAAATTTGCAAAGAATACAATTTTTTACACTGTTTTCTCGATACTTTTCTAACACTAAATTGCACGATAAATGTTACAACGTGTAATAGCATTACTATTTC
This sequence comes from Erynnis tages, assembly GCA_905147235.1. NCBI lineage: Eukaryota > Metazoa > Arthropoda > Insecta > Lepidoptera > Hesperiidae > Erynnis > Erynnis tages. The sequence continues at coordinate 7,245,804 of LR990082.1, forward strand.
ATTACCAAGAACGAAGTACCCTTGGGCTTAATCATAATAGGTAGTTTACTCTCTTGAACCTATGTCTGTACAAACATATCGATTCATGTAATTTGTTAAGTAAATTGATATAATATAATCACGAACACTAAATGTAATTTACAGGAGGGAAACATGAAGGCGTGTAAATATTGATATTCGAGGTATTAAAGAGAGATGGTGTTGAACGAATATTTGCTTACACTCGCAAGTAAATACCATTAGAGTTTGCAGTTTTCAATTGTTACGTGTAGTGTGCGATCGATTTTTCTGTCGAGACAGCACCATTTTGTACTACTTTAAGATATTATTAATGTGTTCCATGAAACGGTCCCTTAAGGATTATTGCTGTGATGAGAGTTTGATAAAAAGTAAGTATTAGTGTGGTTGCCGCAGAAACAAGTAAGTTAATAATTAGAGAAAAATGGGTATCATTGATATCTACGAGTAACTTTGTAGTGTTTCTGATTTTATTTTGTTGAGATAGAAGAGAGAATAGATTTATGTAGAGGTAGGGCAATCTCTTTTTTATTTCGTAGTAAGGTTGAGGATCACTTAGAACCCCGTTTTAAATACTCTACAGAAATTGAAAGAAAATCCTTTTTTAATTTTCGAAGTCTTTCCTTATGTTACCAGCCCGCAAACGCACATTTCCCATAAGATACCTAGGTACTGCATTAAATACTTGTCATAAAAATGCCCTGCGGCCGAGGTAGTAGCCATTTTGAAAATTAGCATTAAAATATACTCTTATATTCTATAATCGGTGAGTGATTAAAAATACCTGATGCTCTTGTTTTTAATAAGGTGATTTAATCTTTTTAACTTTCTTGCATATAAAAATAAGCAAATATAACCTGTTTCGGTTGCAGGTACACTTAATTATACAGATGCCAAAAAAACGTTCAAATTGAATGAAATTGTTTAAAAATTGTTTTAAAAATAGGCATATTATCTACCTACGATTCGTTATTGTAAGTGTTGATGAATCATCGCTGTATTTTGACTTCGAGAGATTGCTGTGAGAGAGACGCTTTTTTTTAAATACCTCATGTCATAGGACAGTGGGAACACCTGAGACGAAAAGTGATGCCATCTTAGGTGGGTAATCGGTCCTTTCCATAGTTTGTGTTCCTATAATATAACTGACAGGAGGTCTGCAATTGCAAAATATTATTTCAGCAATACTTCAGTAATTAACATAAAAGTTCGAATAATTTTAATTTTGATTGCTACGCGCTAAAAACAAATTGAACAACAGAACCAATGGTATTGTTTCGAGTCAGCATTTCAGTATTTACTCCACTCAGGTACATTTACAATCAGTCTAGAAGCACGGTCGTTCGCTACTATTTGCGCTGCATCCGACACTCTATTCTCACTACAAGAGATTGTTCGTAACTACAAAACTTACTAAAGTGTAATTATGAAGATTTTTTATAAACTACAGAAATTCGTTAAAAATATACCTACTTACTACAAATTTACTTGAGAGTTTATGTCGAATTAATTTCGAATCCATGCTCCCAATTTTCATGTTAGAATCAACAATAGAAAATATTTTGTTTTTTATTTTTATGAATTAAATAATGGTACGGCCGTGCCGCTTTTTTGCTCGACTTAGCGGGGGCACGGCACTTCGAATATGAATATTTGATAATTATTCAAAGTTTTCACGTCGATGTTCGATTCCAAAAATTTTTTTCTTGTCAGTTTGTTATTGCGGTTTTCACAAAACAAAATTTATTTTAATGTGGTTCTTCAAAAAAATTCTTTATTCGCTTACGTTAATGAAAGTACCTTAAGCCACTGCGATGCTGCCGCTCTTCTGACGGCTTCGTAGACAAGTTCCCACTTTGAATAAGGAAACTAGTAGTCAGGGAATGCTAGTAGGTATTCTACTTCATTTATCTTCTTGTAGGATTAAATGAAAATCGTATAAACATTATACCTAACATTAATAGTATAAACATTACACGTATAAACATTATACCTAACATTAATGTTCGCCTCAAAATGTAGTATTTTAACAAGTGTCAACAAACCACAGATGACAAGTGGAATTTAATTGCCTTTAAGAACATTATGTAGAACCCTCAGACATACAAGTCTCCACATGATTTTTTCCTTCACATCCATTTCTTTGTGAACCACTACGTAATTTAATAATGTGTCTATTATAATTACTAAAAAAGATAACAAAATAGGTTTCTGCAACGTCAAAAAATTTCTATTCATATTTTATTTAAAAAAATAAGCTTTACCAACAAGGCCATTATTAATTGTTGTGACGTAAAGTCCTGCCAGCGGAAAGTACCGTTCGGCGGCAAATTGTATTATTGTTCCAGTTTTATCTTTCGTGCGATGGTGTCTACAATGTCATGTTTAAAAAACTGGTACAAAAAGTGTATATTATAGGTATTAGTGCTCAGAACAGAGTCTATATAGGTGGTAGAGTCGTAGTAGATTGAAAAAGTACCCTAAGACCCACCTTATTTACCCGCAATGAAGCAGCATGTTTTTATGTTTTGTGTATCGGTTAAGGCAAGTGTTAGTTTAGGTTCCCAGACACATGAACTAAAGTTCCAATTAGCAGCAGAACAAAGATTAATTCATCAATTTTGTTTCAAGTCTTTAGTGTGTTTAAGTATTTGTCTTAAGGGGGTCCATGGCATTATCCGTGTCATGTACTACGCCTAGGCGTAGTACTATAACATGTTTAACTATAAGCTATAACCCAACACTAGGATTTGCTATCTAAGTGTAGGGTTATAGGCCCACTCCCAAATATTACGTCAATGATTGATAATTCTAAATGGACACCAGTTTATCTGCCATTGTATCAAGAAGCAAGCCTTGTAGGCTTATGTACGAATGTACCTATGTATGTGTAAAGTTTGATAAAAGGGTCCGTTTGGTGTAACAACATACTATTGTTCATGCGGAAGAAGTAGCAGACAAAATGTAGTATTTCAAAATAGTCGCGGATAGAAGTGTGCCGCTAAGCCCGAGAAAAGTGAATTACTGATGTTTTTCTCCATTTCATATACACCAGCGGCGAAGTGTTGAAATATTGGAGTAACTTTATTTTATAAAGCGATTCCGCTTTGGAGGGATTTATGTAGACTCTACCGCGAGATATTTTTGGAATTCTCAAATTGTTTAAAGTATATTATTAATAGTTTCTAGAATTGTCTTTCAATGAGGTTTTTAAAAACATATTTTCAAAACTTTTTAAATTCAAGAAACTGACTAAACTACCAGTATAAAACAATAGCTATTACGACCGTAATATACTGTGTCTCCTGTAAATAATCATAATATACTAAACTCGAGTTGTCTCGTTTTTTTTAAAAAAAGATCATAAAAAAATTTGGATTATTTTTGGCCTAACTGGCCCAGCATATTTTATTGCTGTACCTGTATCATTTAATTATCACAGACTTTCATCATGTTTTGTAAAAATACACCACACATTTTTCACAAAAAATATTTTAAAACTGTAATAACGCAACAAAATAAGAGCAAAGTTAAGTCAATGTTTTAATCTACAAAATAAATTAGGTCGCTTAGATCGCGAACTAGATATTTTTAAATTTTTGATTTTTTGTTTTTGGTCTCCTGTAAAATGATGAATTTTGACTACTATAACTGTTCACGGCAGGTGCAGAATTAATTCCAGAAACTAGAAATTTAGATAAATGAGGTGTTTTTTTTTTTGTTATTGTTCAACACTTGTTTTCATTCTGTGGGTTCTTATAAAAAAAGGTTGCAAAGAAGCAATGTTGCGTAGCATTTTTCTAGCAATTTGGTGGGTGTTTCCTTTTCATTAACCTGCCTCACAGTATTGCTGGTGGCTCGTAAACTCGACCGGTACTTATGTCGAACCAGGCGATTCCTGCCCAAAGTAATGAGACTAAGCCTTTTTGAAATATGTACCTATCTATAAAATAGTAGGTGCTTATTTATTTATTCTGTATTAGAACAAAATAAGATCATAACAGGCGAACTTAATTCGGCACTCTACCAGTTAAATCAATTATTAGTCCTTATTTCTAAGCAAAAATACATGTATATAAAATATTTCATAATAATAGTGGTAGAACGGTGAAGGCTGATTATAAAGTACCTACCATATACTCGTATATTGAATATTGAAGGAAAGTAAATCCATACTGCCACAAGTTTAATATTATTATGTCCGAAATACCAAAGTGTCACTGTCAAGCAGAGTAAATGATTTATCGTCAGAATTAGCAAGATTATTTTAATTTTTTTGCGAAGAAATGGAATTGATGTCATGCTGTACCAAAATGTAGGTACATGAACAATGATAATGAAAATGTAAAGCAGTACACGGTTACTTTTTTAATAACATAGCTGAGTATTGTTTTCTAGATAAACTCCTAGGAGGACCGTTAGTACTACAACTCAGCTTTATTTCGCACTAGTGGTGTTATACTGCATTTTTATTCGAGCATTGTGGAAATAATAAACCGCTCCATACGGACGCTGAGTGAATTAAAACTAATGAAATAACTCTCATGAGAGACATGCTTCACACCGAATATTTGATCTTGTAGTTTCGATAAAGTGAGTTTTAAAGCCTGAAATTATGAATACAGTGACTATATAAGTTAGTAAAATCGATTAAAAGAAGTCTATAATACATTTAAAGATGATAATTCTGAACTATTTAAAAGTTTTAAAAAAGTTACTCTAAATTTTATGCTGCGCAAGTTAAGTTAAATGTAATAGCAGAATAAGGGGCCCTATTATCTCAGAATGACCCTAAAATAGGAATAATATAGTTTCTACCTCGCAGAATAAAACGATTCTAATATTATGTTAGTCAAAGAAATCAAGTGATTTTAGTATAAGATAAAAATAACTATTAAATATACGAGTAACATTACTTGCTGTTTAACTGTAATTTTATCTATAGAGCAGTCCCCGTGACAAAATTCTAGCACATTCCATTTCCGACACACTCGTAAATAATAATTTTTGGCGGCACAACGACGATCCAATATGCTCCGTATTTATTATTCAGTTCTCCTCCATTCTTTATGTTCATTATGTCGGCGCTCTTCTCAGTTAAGGTGAAGTGAGTGAATGAATGGTTTACATAGGCTAAGGTCCCAATTACACGACATTCACCCATGTGTTTAATTGATCAAATGTATTTTATAGATATGAAATTTACGAGTAGAGAGCAAAAACATATATTTGATGTGTCAGTTGACTGAAAAGTAAAGCTTAAGTCGCCTTCTAGCTGGACTATTAAAAAAAAACTTGAAATTAAACTCATTGTTTATTAAGCAAATTTTTAACCAATGGAAAGCTTGCATCCTGTAATAGACTACAAACATTAAGTAGGTTTTTTTCCTGCGTAACTGTTACTATTCAACAAGGTCGATTATTTGATTTTTTTAAATATTTACCCCGTATTCTTTATTTTTGGCTTATCTTAGACTATGTAAGTCCTGGGTAGTAAGGGACTTGCCCTTAGTACGCAAGATCATTATTGAATATTTTTCACTCTATTTGTTAATGTTTTACGTTGTTTTCATTTTCTCGGATCCGGATCTTAGACTATCTTAGACTAACATAGTCCTGGATCAAATGAATGAACCCTCACACGAGGGAGAGACGTGATGAACGGCGTGTGTATCTTTTCATTAGGATCCCACCGCTTCCACAAACTTACAATTTATAGTGCATTTCTTAGCGCATTATGTCTGTATAAATGTAGTTATTTTACTACATTTAATTTTCGCACTGATTCGGGTAGAATTTATTTCGTCTTCCGTACCGTACTTATTTAACTTTATAACTTAGTTTTTAATAAAAAGTGGTGTTGTATGTACGAATGAATGACGTTATGTGTATTTATTCATGTATATCATTTATCACCGGCATTCTCACTTCGCCAATCAAAACACAAGAAATTAATTACATTATTTCGAAGCGGGTAAATAGGGTGGCAATTGAAATTTTTCTGAGTAAAGAATACTGTTTTACTTCTCATAATATTACTTGCTTGCCGAATTCGAATTTTTCTTTAATTTTTTTGCGTTTTTTTATTTACTTGTACCCTTTAGTGGCTAAATAGAGGTGAATAACCTTTTATGCGAAGAAGTAAATCATATTTCAAGGCTGTCTCTCTAGCAAAGAAAATTGGAAGTCTACGGATACGGACGGGTGTCTCCTTTGCGCAAAGGTATTATACATACTATAATGTCTGAAGAGTTCGTGTATATAGTGATGACTTGAAGAAACAGACTGAAAATATAAGAAACTAAATTACAAAACTTTTTAACTAGCTTTCAAAGTGATCAAAAGGAAGTTGTGTTCAAAAGCGGTAGGTAGTAGATACCCACGAAGATATATATAAAGTCCGAAGTCGCGAAAAGACTGGTCACCCACGACGCAGGGGTCCTAGTGTGGGCCAGTGTGGGGTACCAGTGAAACTTCACTACCTAATACAACACCTACTCGTATATTCTACATGTACATAATATAATAATATTATTAAACACTGAGTTTATATGTTTTTGATTGACGTTATTATTATTAATACATAGGTAATTACATCTGCAAACTTGTTTTAAGGGCCTGTTGGTCGAAAGTATGCATTTTACAATAGGCCACGCTCGTTTGCTTAGTTCGCATTCTGAAAAAAAAAAAAACAACAGTATGTTAAAATGGATTCAAGTTGAACTTATTACAAAACCATTAGGCCAACAAGGGTGTGCGGATTTGTCCCAAAATTTTCCCACTGGTTAACCGCGGGTCGAACAACACAAAATATGTTGCGATCGCGGCCTGGCATCACGTGTAAACAGAAACAGAAATTCACTGTATCTAATTGTAGAGAAATATGGAGTTATTTGTACACTGGCCAAGTACACTTTCAGGTATAATAATATGTACTTTTTTTTATAGTAATTGAGTAGTATAAGGGCATGCATTAGTCCGAGTTTTATCAATACCGAAACGAAACGCACCCATCCATATTTACGTAAATCATACACAGCTGCACTCACAGGAGTCCACAGTGTAATAACAAATAGAGGTAAAAGATTTTTAGAGGAGTTAAAAAATTTAAAATCAAATTTTTGTATGGAGTGAAAGATATGAATACTTATCGTTAGACATTATAATACTAACAAATATTTAATACCTACGGGATAATATGAGTTCGAAATTTTACAGTGCATTACGGAAAATTCACGGTTATTATGTTTCATTAATATTATTTAACATTGAAAGAGTGTTCATCAAAAATAAAACAATTTTTGTGATGATTTATCTAATGCTTTATTAATTTTTTAACTCTTCTAAAAATCTTTTACCTCTGTCGGTTATTACACTGTGCATTTACGTCTGGTAAGCTGTGTATGTGTGCGTTTTGTTTCGGAACTGCTAAAACTCAGACTGGGTACCAGTCCACCTGATGTTAAGTGGCTACCCATGTGAAACCCATGGACAACCACGTACAACTTCATATAGAAAATAAATCATATCCAAGGTTGTATGCGGTGCTTCGCCCTTCGTGATTACTAAAGTGTTCGAAAATATTTTTGGTGCGATCTTAATGCCAAAAAATGTGCTGTATAGTTAAATCAAATTAAGTCGAATTTGTTGATTGAGTAAACAAGTACGATTCTAGGAACTGTCATGATTAAATATTCGTCTAGACATTCGCTCAGAAGGCTTTCAGGTTTCATCGAATACCTACTTAAAATCGACGACGGTTCTGTTAACTCTTGGTAATTTTCGTGATTATAAAATCTACGTTGTTACATGTTAATTAGGCTATCGGACCAATCTACGACAAGATCACCCCGATCGCCTCAAACATCTGGACAATGAATATTCATATCCAGCCCATAATCGGGTTTTCGATCGCCGTCCTAACAAGCCCACTTGTTTACATAATCAGCGTCTACAAGGCCTATGTTCAAACAGAACCTATTCAAAGATCGTCTTTATTACACACTACACTTTGCCCGCGGCTTCTTCCGCGTGGATTTTAGAACGTGTATACCGATTTCATCCAAATAAAAGGAAATACACAAAAATTAAAAACAAAGATGGATACGAAGAGATAAACTTTGATCAACAGTTTGTATTTGGCTTTAAGGATTAATGTCAAGTATTTGGGTTAATTTAATGTAAATTATTTAATTTTATTTTATTTTCTTCATGGACAGTTTCATTATGACAAATTACCTACGATCGAAATCATTCCTCTCTCAGGAGACTCGTCGTTATTAAGCTTCAATGCATGCGCTTGATTGTAGTGGTACAACAAAATGAGTTTGGCTGTTGAAATTAAGGTTAAAAGGGCCACTGTATCCCACCTTTATTAATCTTACGACCATCCTCGTAACCCGCCGTCAAGACGACAATCTTAATCCTTATTAATAGCAACATAATTGTACAATGGGGGTGCCACTTTCATCTTTAATATGGCCACACCAGGGGCTAAAAGTTTAACTTGGGCATTGATGTTTATTGTGCATTCGTCAAATACTATTATAATTCAATTATAATAATTGACGAATGCACCACTATGCAAATATTGACAAATAGAGCACGACACATGACCGCCAAATAACAAATACACATACGTTTGGCAGTGAACATGGCACACACGGCATACAAATAGCTATTAAGTGAGCGGCCTCCATGGCGTTATCGATGTAAAGTTTTTCTCATTGGTTCAAAACATGACATAAATTTCCCGCTTAAATAAATTATTTTCCGCAACATGTCCGCATTGGTCAGTCTACCCTATAAAACTGAAATCAATCGGAGTCACTATTCTGTTTCGACGCAATCCTTATTACAAGTAACTAGTCGTCGATCGCCCGATGGCCTTGCCAATAAATAATAATTGTTAACGTTAGTTTAAATGTAGTTTGCACTATTTATTTGTGTTCGTGACCCGTTTCAAAAAGTATTGCACGTACGGATGAGAAAATGTTAGTTTCTCTATTTTACCTTTTTTCAGTGTGATTTTGTTGAAACCTGCTTTTATTTAGCAGAAGTAGGTTAGCTTACGGCGCGGCATATAATTTTTTTTCGAACATCAGTTCATAAAACATTTTTTCCGTAACCACATAATATATTAAAAGAACCTAAGCTTTATACAACAGCTAACGTAGCTTACGTAAATCTACTAATGGCAAGAAAATAGGTTAGTACTTGTACAAATGAAGTATAAATAAAAAGAAGAATAGGTACATGTCATATACTAATTATGATACACGCCACGTTCACTTTCCACTTTTATAGTCAGACCAACCGAACAATATCATTGACCAATCGTCATCAGAGTGACCCATAAGACAAAAGCAAATAGTCCAAATTCCGATAATTCCCGGAGTTTCATTGTCTTTCATCTAAATGTTTACACTTAACCCTTTATATTCTCATAAGCCTTTATTGTTTGTGTTAGTCATTCAACTTTAAGTGTAAAGTCTGAAAGACTTTGATAATCTTCTTTTTTCTTTTCAGCCCTTTATAGCCCAGCAGGTAAATGGGCCTACCCCAATCGAGTCCATTCCGTCCGGTATTGGGACATTTAAATCGACTTTTTACAATTGTCTTCTTCAGGCCATCAGTCCAGTTGGACGGAGGGCGGCCTGTACTCCTATTGCCGAGATATGGTTTCGAGGACATTTCTTCCCCACTGGCTATCGGTCCTTCGAACGATGTGGCCAGCCCGTTACCAAATCGGTTTGCTGTTGTTATCTTTGATACATACAAGCAAAGCAAACGAGTAATAAAAATTGTTTTGCTAACGATAAAACAAGTAAACTCCCTGTAAAAAACTCACGCTTGACCTTTTTTATTTTTAGCGGCAATCTCCAACGGAGCAAGGGACGGTGGCCATTAGTAGAACGCGATTTTCGCCTTTGTAGTTAATGTAATTTCTCAGAAGTTCACTAATCTAGTAAGGGACTTAAGTAGAAGCGGGTTAGTGCTCACAGTTTTGAGTTCGCTTTTAAGCTCTTAGAGAGTGATCTTTAGTGGTTTATAAAACACAGTAAAATATGTTTTTTAATTGTTTCACGTTATTAGTTATAAGAGTTTAGAGTATTATAAATCACGTATAAGATGCGCGCCAGAATAGGATATTAAGTTCAAGCGACCAGGTAACGTTTTTCGCGTCGAACAGTTTGAACATAGGCATGCAACTTGTTGGTTGTACTTATGTAAATCGCCAAGAGCCCTGTGGTATTAGCACTGCATCGGGACAGCGTTTAAGTGTACGTATGGACCAGGCTTCGTATTGTGGTCAATGATCAAGAAAAACTTACACGTAAACGATTTCTAAAAACTCTTATAAGCTGAAGGTTTCTAGTGAAACTAAAGTGAAAATACAAAAAATACTCAGAAGTAATTGAATATATAACTACTTAAAAAAATTAGTACTTGACGTAAGTAAGAGGTTTTCTTTTTCGCTGTTGCCATTTTTGTTTTTATTCCTTATCTTAGTTGTAAGTAACAAAATAAAGAAGCTTTAAAAATAATTCTCTTTCATAAAAATAAAGGAAAGGACGTCCATGAAACTTATCTAAGCCAACGAGATGCTGATTAATGTAACAGCACGTAGCTCGGATTACGCTTGTTTACGAAAACAGACGCTCAATTTACTTACAGATTACTAAAGTTTCTATTTATATTTACTATGATAAACTTTAAGATAGGCTCCAAGGGTACATCGAACTTTGGATACTTTGCTTGGCGTTAAACATGCATAAATAAGTTTTTCTTGCTACAGTCCACAAACACGTAGCACCGCGTAGCAACCTCGTCGTAGCAAGTTATAAAACTTTTGTATCTACGCCGTAGCTGTTCGTGAGTGTGTTTGATTTGGATGCTTGAAAGTTGAAATTCAGTGAAAATTTTCAATTCGGAAAATCTTTAATAACCTTGTTATTACTGTGTGTTTTTAACTTAGGAAGATGTATTAATTAATTCATTGTAATGAATCAAGTGGATTAAACATTGTATCGTATTTTAATAACAAAAGGGTGGTCTTAGGACTCTAATTAAAAATATAATTGTTATTATATAAAAGCTGCCACTTAAAATGAATTTTATTTAAAACAGTTTTACGAAATAGTAGGTAGGTCCTAACTTCAATTGACTACAATAAAAAAACGTATAAAACGCATTACAGTTACTCTTTGTCTTCTTTGGAAGTTTCAGCAATGCTGCTTAAATAAAAGAATGAGATGCATATCTCTGGCATGCCATTATTGGGTGCTTAACGGATAGTGTTGTGATAACGATCGATGCTTTCGCGATCCTCGTAACAAAATACAAACGTATTTTTCTTCTGGCGGCTAGATACAAATTATGACGCAGTGTAGAATAAAAAGAATTTGAACTTAAAACAATTATCTAAAGTAACACTGTAACATACAAATAAAATATTTTCTTATAAATCTTGTTTCATTATTCAGCTCTTAACGAAAACGTATTGCAGAAATTTATTCATAGGAGAGCACAGTACTCGGCGGGTCCGCACTGAAGTTTTTGGTAAAATATTATATTGATGGAGCCTATAGGGCAACCTGGGCAACCAATGAATGTAGCAAAAGTTATCTAATTATAATTATCGAAACCAACGGCTACACGTGACCTTCTAGTCATGGAGGAGCTCATGTATCATACCATAATTTGCCACTAGTGGCTATCCAAAGGAAAATCAACTGTGACGAGAGGACACTGTTTAACACGAATTAAAATGCACCTTGGAATTACAAAGAACGGAAGCACCACGCCCTCACATATATTTTTTGGATAATTATTGTTACCAGTTTTACAACTAATAGGTTATACACCTTACAGTTACCCGAAGCAGTTGCACTAAATACTCCAAGGTAAGGTAATTTCAAGTAAAAAGAATGTAAAAATCCTAAAATATACTTGTTTGTATGAACCTTTATCGATAGATTGCAATTATAGAAAATATTTACACCTTTAATGATAATAAACGAATAAAATTTTAAGAAGCTGAAAAAGTACGTATCGGGCTTTAAAAAGGCCATCCGTCTTGGGTAGCTTCACTTTTTCTGCGGCGGCCACAATTTGTACACAGATTTGTCCTGATTTGGGCTTTCCTTGTTTACGTTACCTATACGTATGGTCATATGTGGAAAATTTATTTACGTACGCTTTAAGCCAGCCCACTTCCTTACTGAGAATTTATTTGTAGCCAGACCGTTTCTTGTATATTAATTTATGGGTTTGCGAGAGATAAATGACAGTAAAAGGCTTTAATACTGTTTATTGACACTGACTTGCGTAAGCATACACAGTATAAAACAAATCACAAGATTTGTTTTCAACCTGGAATATTCCTACTGGCCACTTATAAAGTATTTTATTGACTTTTTTGTTCTGATTTTATAACACTAGCAAACTAAAAATTAAAAATAAGAACAAAATATGGTTCTTTACGTACCCGTAAATCATTTATTCTTTTTATACACAATTTGATAACATAATTTGACCTGTAGTCAATAGTTTCTAGTACGTAAATACAACAAACATTGGCTCTGTTTCTGTATACACAAAAACATTTCTATATTTTGTATTTGTATAAATATTTGTCCGTAACTCAGCAGTCAATCGAGCGGGTTTCTATCCGCTTGTGTTTTATGGTCTCAAATATAACACAAACTGTTTCGATACTTTGCAAGGAGCGGAGAAATTCGTAAAAATCGATGCAAGCCGGCACCGAGGTTTTATTACGTAGCGGGAATTCTCTTAGAACTCCGCAATCAAAGGTTAAATCTGCGAGACCGGCTCCAAACAAAAGGGTGCAAAGTTAATGGAAGCCATTTTATCTGCGAGACCAGAGCGGCAATGTGAGGCTACAAATTGAATAATTATTCCCAGGTATTGTCCTCTTGGTTTGTTGATAATAGCACAGTTGACCTGGTTCCTTTGTTACGCAGCACTTGGGCAGAACGGCCCATAAGCCGCGGCCACAACCTGCCTAGTTGTTCCCGTGGACTTTGAACATTGAGTTTGAGATTATCTTGTCGGAGACATTCTGAGATGATAATTCTTAAGTTAAAAAAATATTGCAAATGAACGTTAGGTCTTATGACTAGTATTGTTGTATGTAAATCGACTTAATACTTACTCAGTGTGTAAATATTGTGAAAAAAATGCTCCTTGATGTTAATTAAATATGAATTTCATAACTCTTTTCATTAATTCAAAATATTAGTAAATTTTACCTTTTAGGCATCATTGTGAATTGCAGATATTTTAAAAATAAATAAATTTCCACAATTCCATAATACAAATATTTTCCACGAGATTCTTTTAAACATCATATTGTAGTAAAATTCATACTTTTAAGTAATTTTTAAACTATTATATCTTTTAAACCAATAGGCCAAGGAAGATAAAATTTAGTGATTTTGACAGATAATGGTCCCCCCTGTTACCAGTTTTCCATTGGTGACTAAAGGAACCTTTCGTGTTTAGATGAATACTTTTACACAGGTTTCTGTTACGAAAGCTTTACTTAGGAAAACTATTAAGGTTCATCTAGGTTCTACTCCAGTCGGCAAGCAAAAAAAAGTAGTCAAATTATGCATAGAAGAATAAACATAATAGGTATGTATTTATCATAGTGCCTTTGTATAAACCATAAGTAATTATATTTTTAAAAATTCAGAAATGTTAGTGTTACGGCTCTTAGGAACTGAGCTTCGCATGGTCGCGAAAATGTGATGTTATTTTATTCGGTTGAATAGTATTGCGAACAGATATTTTATGTTCCAGTACGACAACCGTTCGGCGTTCACTTATAGCTCAAATACATAATTCAACGAGATTTGTCCGCACAGTGCGCTAAAGTTATGAATAATGTTATTTACGCTTCACTCATCAAAGGACATTTTATTATCAACTTTTTATTACGTCATGATCGCATCATAACTTTTTCATGACGGATAAGTCCAGATTTTTATCTTTTATGAGGTAACAGTTTAGCTAAGTAAGACCCACTGCAGTGTCATTTATGTTTGTGACCCATAAATGAAACTGCAGTGGATCATTTATCCAGTTTCCTCTCACTATGAGAAAGATGTAGGTCCCTAGTCCACCACGCTGACCTAATGCAGGTGGACTTCAGATGCTTTTGAGATCTATTTTTGTTAACTCTCAGGCATGCAGGTTTCCTCACGATGTTTCTTTCACCGTTACAGCAAATAACATTTAATTTTATAAAACGCACATAACTTTTTAAAGTCTATTGTTGTGTGTCACCGGGATTTGAATCCGGACCCTCGAATAAGAGGTCGAATTTTTCGGGACGGTGTGTTTAGAGACGTAATACTTTCATATTTGTGTCATGTTTTAAAGATAAGGCAAGAGATAGGCGGAGTGGAAGTAATGTTATATTAAAATGTGTTCAGGACTGGAAAATTGCAAGCTAATTCGGATGCCACTTGCACAGCAGAAATGTTGCATGCAGCCTATGGATATGCTCTCATTTCATAACTAATCTTGGCTGAATACCAGCCAAGGGAAAGGGAAATGGCTACTTCAAAAGATAACTGTAGGTAATAATCAAATACGACACACGCGAGGCGGCTTAGAATAAAAAGACTCCAAAGTTATTGTATAAAATCTACCTACTTTCTAAAAAGTTCGGCGTCACGAGCCTTCATTGAAGTGAAAGTAGTAAAAAAAAACGGGTCTTTTATAATTTTCATTAATAAATTATTTCGTTATTCAGTGTCTTCAGTGGATTTGGAATTTATTTGGCATAAATGGGCACCAATAATCACAAAAAGTATAGAAATAATTTATAAAAACATTTACATAATGATATATTTTACGCACACTACAAAAAGCCTAGAAGTAACAGATGAAAAAATAAATTGGGCGAAAAATTTTCCTAATTGTTTCAAAAAGAGTTGAGATGGCTAATAAAGGCGAATTTACCTTACAGACCTTTGAGGAGATAAGAAGTTATAGTAGCAATTTACTTCGATTACAGACAGGATAACAAGAATCGAGAGCTCGGGTCTTCCTTTAAACTTCCATAATTGTTCTGAATATAGAGTGGCTTGAGCTTAACTGGGGAGAAAGAGGGAATAATCATATCGAGGTTACCTATAGGACGAGGTGACGTAACTAGAAGATGGTTGTTCAGTTATGGTGTAGACCTAAGATTTCTAGAAACAGTGTGATACTATACTAGAGAAAAGTAAAAGAGAAGAAGTAAATAGAAAGAAAATTACCCTAACACCTTTGAAAAATATAATAGGTATAGGTTTTTTATTTTGTTACGAATGGAACTACGCAAAATCGCGTATCGCCAATTTCAAATTTCAAATAGGTAGAGGCTATTTATCACAAAAAGTGACATGACACATTTCCTTCTAATATAAAAGCGACCTGGAAAAAAATAACACTAAAAGGCCTCCCCCTATTTCAACGAACAACCTGTGTTACTCTACAACTAACATGAGTTACAGCCAACCAACGTGATAATTATATTAATACTGTGTTTTAGTCCTTATTTAATCTGTACAACATCGCGCGTATTTATTTAGGTTTAAAAACACAAGCTTATTTCAGTAACATTTGTATTTTTATTTAAACCGACCGTTGACCTTTAAGGGACTCCTCGTTGGGTTTTTTGGTTATGATTATGCTAATTAAGTTGTTAAATATGTACACTACGTTCCTTGTTTAGCAGGCTATTTGTTGGCTTTCCTAATTTTATTTATCACTGGACTGCTGTACATAATTATTATTATTACAGTTACTAAACTGTAAGATATGCGTCATTGATATCCTCAAGTTCGCGTTTAAACATTTTTGCTTCAGTTTACCTACTAGTCATTATTTAATCGACTTGTCAATTATTCTTGTATCATAATCATAAAAATGGGATAATTTGTTACCTCTCCGAGCGAAGTACTACTTATTATGTAATAACGATTTTATTTGTATTTAAATAAAAAAGTTAACAAAACTAATACCCTACTACCTAAAATCACAGTCTAAAATTATTAAATAAGAAAAAATTATCATCTGAAAATGTTTTTTACTCTTTTACACAAAAACGACTGAACAGATTTGGATGAAATTTGGTACATATGCGTAGTTTATAACCTGAATTACGAGTAACATAATAATATAGAATACTTTTGTCCCCCTTTGTACCAAATTCTAAAATCTACGCAGACGAAGCGAAGTCATTTCTTCTAGCACTAGATTATTACTAGTTATAGATAACTCTAGTCTAGTCATTGACATTATTTAATTTTTGTATCAAGGTTTTATAAAATCTCCCCTTTACTAACAAGGAGACTTTCATCCGAGCCTTGTAAACACTTCACCTTTCCCGAAGCCCCGATAATGTGATATAAGGCTCTTGAATTCGCTTTTGTCCTGAACCGCGGCGGGTTTACGATATTTTTTTAACTTACTTCCTAGGACAAGTATAAAGGCTACTTTTTAGTACAAAAAAATGTCTCAAGTGTGGTGCTTCTTGCTTCTTGATAGATAAAATATTAAGGAATTCAGAAAAATGAAACTGAAAAATATATAAATGAGGTGAACCCATTGCATACTATTTCTGGGAACTACTATTTTGAAATTGTATCTTTTATCATCCGTTAACTATAATTATGTAATTTATTATAATGCTACACGTATTAGGGATAAGCATTCGCATTGGAGTAGCATGGTGGCAAACCACATTAGGCCATCGTGGTGGACTAAGGCCTATTATATCCTTCTCTTTCTGAGAGAAGTAGCTACCGTACTAAGTAGTAAGGTGAAGGAAATAAAATGAAATTATTTATTTAGATTAGTATAAGATTTTAATAAGCAACTTGATTAATTCATGTAAGGTAAAATAGTAATTTTAATTGCTTGCGTTAAGTTTGGTGTAAATTACAGACTTATAAGTTAACTACTTAAAAATAAATAAAAAATACGCTCCTAGATAGTATAACGAATATATACCTACTGTATTCATCACACAAACCCTTACAGTATTCCTATATTGCCTGTTCCCGTCCTGTCCAATATGTAAAGCAGAATCCACTTAGAGCTCGATAGTGGAAAACAGAAACGCAATAAAAATACTTAAAGCGATCTGAGAACACTCGACCGCCGCTTTGAAGTCGAAAGATTAGAATTAGAGAGTTGAGGAAGAAGGCAAAGTCTAGTACCTCATATTCCAAAAAAGTTTTTTTTAACGCTCGCAGGAATCAAAATTAAACTGATAGCCCCAAATAACCATAATGATGCGGGCCATAAGAGTAGTAATTTATTAAGATATCACACGACTAGTGAGCAGCTAAATTGTGTGATGGTGTGTGAGGTGAGATGAAAAGATGTGAGTGGTCCTTTGAGCGCGCTCGACCCGACTCACAGCTGCGTGTAATGGCGCGCTGACGTGTTATCTTAGCAGCTCCAGAATAAACTAAAATGCGTCAGCACCATCCTTCACAAGAAAAATTTCCTTTTAACATACAAATCATTATTCTGAAAACATTTTTAAAGCAGCTTTTTACCATAAAATTACGCTGTAGACAGAAAAGAATGTGTATATGTATGAATAAGTGTTTAGTCTATGTAATCTTGTAGTCTATGTAAGCCATTGTAATATCTTGTCTAAATATAGTATTCAGTTGAATCGTAATTCCTAAACTCCTTCAAATTGTTACGCTTAATGAAAATTTGAAATGGGAACTCAATGCAAATATGATTTGCTCGAGTCGTATAGTATCAGATACATTCATGCTGAGCAACGAAACGTAAAATAGGTTTCATATGAGTATCGTATTATGAGAGAGAGGGCATTAATCTGTATTGTTATAAAATGAGGGTAAGAAATTTCGTAGACGGAAATCGATCTTGCGCTTATTAATTTTTATTTAATTAACAGAACAGTACTGTTTTTGACACTACCTAACAGTAAGTAGTTTTAGCTCATTCAGATACGTGTAGGATTTATTCTCTATTTAAGGATGTATCCATTGTCCATGGAAATCTGTGTTGAATTTTTTTTAAGAAATTACTATGCGGTCCGCGCATGTGATAAATTTAAGCAATTTAAGTTACTAGTATGGTTTAATAGTATCAAATGAAAGTTCCTATAAATTAAACTGTATATTTTTCATTGTGAATCCGTCACGGAAAACGCTGTGGGCACAGTTATTAATCAAATAAAGAACACAGAACAGTTAAATGTAGGAACGCTTTCTATTTGGGAGCTATATAGTGCATGCGACACAATCGTCGCTCGGCGTAGAATACATTAATTGATATCGCGGGTCGCGGCGTGACGAGCTCATAACTCACTGACACGCTCATATTTCACAGCCCGAGAACTTTCATTAAGCACTCATTAAAATGTTGTAACCATTTGTATGGTTAATTCTATCTTCGCCTGCAGTCATTTAACAGGCCTATTTATAGCTGGTTTAAGTTCACTGCAGGTGTTTAGTTCACTGCAATAGACAAGCTCATAGTGTAAAAATGACACTTGCAAATGTTGCGCTTACAGTAAAATTACATGCGTTGTTCTGCAATGACTATTAAGTTATTTGTGTTTATGTTAAAAATACTCAATGTTATAAAAGACACAATTAAAATAAGTACCATAGAAATAAACGTTTTTGACTTTTTCAATGATGACTTACAATGGTTCTACTTCACGTATTTGGCACGTAAATATTCTAAGCATAACAGGTTTCTGTTAAATGAAATCGAAAAATTCCCTAGCAAATATTGTTATCAGATGGTAAATAAAGCAGTAACAGCGTAGAGAAAAAAATCAATAAATGTATCATTGTAATAATAATATCGACTAATCCAACCTAAAGTTACTTACATGTCATAAGCCGAGACCTTCACCTCGATAAGTACTCGAATGTGATATAAGTGGATGAGATCGGCTTATTTATTTATATGGTACGTGTTACGCTTCCCCTCATACTGGGGATTTATTCGACCGATCGGCTCACGTGTACCGATATTATTCGGCAACGGTTAGTTACCTCTCAAATACTCAGTAACATTTCTCTATAAGTCTGAGATATAAATAGGTAGGTACATTGTTAGGGTTTAAGAAATATGAAATAAAAAATTTCACATCAGTGAGCTGCTCGATAGAGGCATCTCCCAAGCATAATCATCCCGATTTATATCTGCCCAAATTTGTGGCTCTTGATAGTTTCCGATATCAATACGTACTCGTATGTTTGTAAATAAAATGTAAGTTTATACATTATACTCGTATTTAAATTCCAAGAGCCATTTGCTTCAGCGTTGCAGATGCGACTAATTTAGCTTAATCTGTCCTATTGTCAATTTCCTGCTAAGTATCTATCAAATTGCGTTCCTTAATTGTTGTTCCCAAGTTTTGTAATATCAAATCCTAATTCTATAATTTATACTTCACTAGAAGTGGCAATAAGTCTATAAATAATATTCTATCGCAATCGATAACTCTCAAAGCGACAAGCGAGTGTTCAGAAATTATTACTTTCCAAGTCACTTTACATGTGAAATGCTCACTCAAAGGTGGGTTCGGGAGTGAAGTCGTATCATAAACAACTGTAATGAAGGGTACGCATTACTTCAAAGTAAATTGAGTCGAGGTGCCAATAGCCGGAAGACCCTCATTTCCTTGCATTTGTTGTCGACTCGCTTTGGGCATTAAATTTTCTCTTACGTCCCGAGTCGCCGTATCCGGGTATGATGTCCGGCGCTGCTCCATTCGGCTAAACTGAATTAAGATTGTCCCCCGGTGCCATTGTATCGACTAAGGAGTCCTTGTGTAGAAAATTCCAATTTATGTATTAAAGTAAACTGTGGGGTCGTCCCTGAGCTTCGACGTTATTACGGATGTCAATTTTCTTAGCTTAGTTTGATGTTAGTTTTTTGCGTCTTTCGAGAAAATTGACGTTTTGATGGAAATCTCAAAGCGAGGTATATTTTCAATTTTTAGATACACATGTTCAGCACGTGTGCTAGTTGAATTTCAGTGACTTTCGTATGACTTTCTTGAAATTGATGTGACCTTTATAAAATTAAAAACCACCTGCTGTAACAGAGAGGGTAAGCATAAGCATAAGCATATCCAGCGTAGTGAAATAAGGCCTACAGCTTTCTCATTGTGAGAGGAGACTCGACCGTGCAGTGGGACACCCAAAAACATTTTATGAAATAACATTTTTTTTGCCACCTTACGTGAATTATGAACTTTAGAAGTATACAAATCATTTATTTTTTGCTTCAACTATTCGTAGATAGACAACAGAAATTCTTCGATTGTCGTCTGCACGTCCACGCCATAATTAATACAGCAAAAACCGACTTCGCACGTGATCCTCATAACATACGACGGACTATTCATCATGACGTTGCTCTGCCGCTTGTACGGAGTTCCGGAAAAATGATCCGCTATTAATTAGTCGCTTTCAATGAAGCCGGTAAGCGAGTGTGGGTGTGCAAAAACGATTGAAATTAATCGTTTGGTAGGTGTGTAAGTAAACTTCTCGCGCTTGGTATAAATAATTGAATTAACATTGCGTTTTTTGATAGATACGATCCGACTCTGAATTGTGAATCAAATCACAAGATCATGTAATTGCACAAATACTTCAAATCTTTGCAAATATAGACTGTTATAGATTTCTAAAGAAATATGACAAGACCATGTCATAGCAAAATAGATTTAAAAATCTTGCGGATATTGATATTATAAGTAGGTATAAAACGATTTTGAAATAAATTATTTTATATGACCCACTGCAGGTTCTGGTCTCCTCTCACAAAGAAGAGAGAAGGATGTAAGCCTTAGTCCACCACCTGGCTGAGGATGGGTGGACTTCGCATGCTTTTGAGAACACTTTGGAGAACTCTCAGGCATGTAGGTTTCCTCATGATGTTTACCTTCGTCGTTAACGGTCAATTTATTTAAGTAGTCCGATTTACTATTCCGAAGCTAAGTGTCGAACGGTTAGTATATTTTGCGTTTTTTGCCTCTTACTTCTCCAAGTCGTTCAGATGCCCTGAAAATTTATTGAAAAAGGGTCCAATCTCAACTGTAAATCGCCCGGATACAACTCTAGTTGACACCTAAGCACTGTAAGGCGAAATCCTTGGCGCGGCCTTAAGTCTATAAACGCAGAATAAATCGTATCGTAACACTGTGTAATGGCCCTAGGGGTACAACGAAAAACTTCGAGGGAGCTATTAACTTTATTTAAGGACGTTATAAACCTTTTAAACGTTATCGGGAGCGCGCTAGTTCGGCTTGTTGGCGTATTATGGACGCCTTGGGACAAAGTGGGCTTCGGCTAATAAGCTTCTGAGGATTCAAACATTACAAAATTTTCCTCGACCTTTATTTTATTTTACTTTTTATAAAGGCTTTTTCTTTGAAAAGAAGATGTTCATGTTTCGCCAGTTGAACAATGTAATATTTCGGTCGTTATTTCAAATCAAAATTATTTTATTTATGGTAATTATCTAAGTATCCATTAATAAAATGACATACAATTTTAAGTAGGTACCTATATCATATAGTCCCAACATCCTTATAAACTAGAGACATATATACCTATACAAAGTCGTCAATCATTTTGTAACATCCCTCTTTTTACACTAAAACATTGCCTTTGCAAGCAATTTATTCCTATCTTTTCATAATTAATCTGACCCTTAAACCAAAAGATCACTAGTTCACTAAATATCAAATCACGTGATTACGATCTAATTTTCACCGCGAACATCAATCCACGCCAAGTGGCGGTCATGTAACTGTCAGATCGAGGGTTGCGCGAAATTGCGTTACGGAAACAGGTACATACTTATTTAAACAGATACATAATTATTTAAACACTAAAACATTGCTTTTGCAAGACAAAAAAGACCCAGAAGTTCAATATCACACGATTCAAGACCGAAGAGATTTTTTGAATTGTAAAAAGAAACTCTTACGAAAAAATTCCTTACAACAAGGTTTAATCAATTTTATATTACAATCACTGACAAACACTAAGCTCGAATCTCCCAAGAGAAAAATTCGAACTGCATCGCTGACAAAGGCTTTTAGCGGATGCCAATGTTCGTCGGGGTTTAAATTAAACTGAAGACCTCCGAGTTTCCGTACGATTTCATTACGCAATTCGCACAACCTTCGAACTTCTGACAGTTACATGACCGCCACTTGGCGTGGATTTATGTTCGCGGTGAAAATTAGAGCTTAATCACGTGGTTTGATATGTGTGGTGTAAAACCTTTTGATTTAAAGTTCAGATCAATAATAATTATGAAAATCTATGTATCTATCTATAATATAATATCGTATTGAATTTAAGAAATAGCTGTTCATTTTTCGTTCGTTTTACTACTTTAAATAGGCATATTATACGGGATGTAGCGATGATACACCATTGCAAATTTATTAAGTATAAGTAGGTATGCAGGAGGATCGTTCGCGAATTTCCACGTGATTGATGGAGCTATTGTTAACAGTGATACAGCAAATGTGCCTTTCATTCCGTTTGCAATAAAGCTCTTATAACCCCTCATCGAATTGTGAATTACAATGTAAGTGTATGGGGAAGGATCGAATTCTCACTGTGATGGAAATGAAAAATTGCTGCCTGATAAGCAATCTTTTTAATGTACTTCTGGGCATGATGATGAGAGCCGGAGTAGGCCTGTAATAAGGTTACATGATGGTAAAGATAGGAATTAATAGCAAATTTTTCAGAGCGATCTCTAATGATTTTCAAGACATCACTTTAAAAAGAAAAAGAGCGTATGTAATATTATGTACCTATTCTTCAATAGCGCTCATATCTTCGAATATTTCGTTACTTTTGCAACTCTTGTGACCACAGCATTATTATTACTTTCGTTTGATCAACACAAAAACGAGGCTATGCACGATTCACGAAACATGGTTCAGGCTAATTCACATTTTGACAGACCTTTTATTGATTTTAAAATAGCAGGGCCAGAGATAAGAAATGAGAAATAAGATAATCGGACCCTAAATACATAAATGTTTCATTTGAAACATTGATTTAACTTGTTGATTTACATTATCAATAATGTATGCTAATAGAGTTGAATCCACTTAAGAGGACGTTATTGAAACTGAAACGTTGTGAAGTGTTGCAAAGTTTGATTCCTGTGGGTATCGAAACTGATGCCACCGCCCGCCATAATAGCCTTCACTACAAGATTAAGTTAGAGACTACTACAGATTGAGTAATACTATAATAGAGAAAACTTAAAAATGGGGTTAACTGTTTTTGCGTCTTTAAAAAAAGGAGGCCTTAGCATTTTAGAGACGACACATAAAAAAATAACCTAACACTTGGGAACAATAAATTGGTAGAGTTTATGTACCTATCACTTAAAAGTGACATGACAGCAGTTCCGGCCCAAAATAAAAACGACCTAAAATATTATCGGTGTCCCGTTTCTGTAATCCTGACACTCCATCTTGACATATAAAAGTCTTTGGATTAAGTATAACAAGACAGCAACAGCACTATAAATTATTCATAAAGTCAGGAGCACTTGGATCCGGAGCTAATAAGCTATAATAAATCCTGGAAACAAAATACGCTGACAGGGAGCAAACAGCCATAAATTACTTCTGCACCATCGTTTTCATGCACAGTAATAATTATTATTTCATTGAATTATTGGACGCAAGCGAATATTATGAAATAATTATCTGCTGACTGCTTGTTGATAACGCGATTAGAATAATTTATTAAGGCAAATACTAATTGACATTTGGCATAAAGTTTGAGAATGGAGTTCCAGAAGTTTTAAATTATGTTATTTACGAGTAGGTAAAATGAGTATAGGTAAAAGGAAATCTGCAAACGTAATTTTCACCCATTTCAAAATGGCGAAATTAAGTATAAATTTTACTCAGTTATCATCACGTACTTATAACGAATACATAAATATTTTAGTATCGTTGAGAAGATAGATAATATAATGGACGAATAGATGTTTTGGCCATTTTTATTTATTTATTTATATTTTGTCCTTTATTGATAGGTACCTCTTTAATAATAGCTAAAGTACATTATCAAAGAATAAATAATAGTATTACTTTATATATATTCTACTTTAAGTTATGTTTATGCTATGTCTTACTTTCCTTAACTACAGATAAATATTTTTTGAACAATAATAATACATTTTAATTCAACCACGAAAATTCATAACCCGAGAATTTAAAAGCTAATAAATAAAGCGTATTGCCTTTTTATTACGGCTCTGCCGAGTAACAGACTGTTAATATTTTTATTTCTACTAGAACCAACCTTTGGGAGTCAATGAAAAGCGAGCCTACCGAGTTTTATGGGACCATAAATTTGAAAATATCGTAAGCGCATAGAAAAACATTACTCCACGGAGTAAATGGTGTGCATAACGGCGAGATACGTAACATCGATGTGAAAGAGTGCCCGCCCATTATCCCTACTTACATTGAGGTGGAATTTTCTTTCATGTATTCTGAATCTCAATAGATTTCTGAGCGGTTATGGACGTAGGCTGTGGACCTGAAAATTTATATATTATTTTGTTAGATTTATGAATTTTCGTGTAATGGAGATTGCAAGTCAGTGGGTATTTATCTGCCTTATAACGATTAGGGTGTCCAGCAGTGGACTATAAAGCGTTCAATAGGAAAAGAAGATATCAACGTTTCTCATATAGTCTGTTATAATGTCTAATATTAGACAATACATAATACTTAGTTAATAACGGAAATATTGAGATCATTACCGCTGGCGATTGAAAAAAGAATGGATCGATCCTCTTCATTTTTCTTTAAAAATATAGAGACGTACGTTCAATTATGTTTATATGCGTGTATTTAAGAAATTGTGGCGTATTCTGTTTTTTCGTTATGATCCACACAGAGCGGTAATTTATGCAAACTTTTTCAAAGTAGCCTAATGATCTCATTTGAACCATTACGTTTATGTTATAAAAACTGAATTTTTGGAAAGAAACTGAATAACTGATTAACTTCTTATTTAAAATAGCCAGGTAATAAAATAAGTATTTATATGAGATGATGTTGAAACTCAGAAATCAGAACAAAAGGCATTTCAGCGACAAATTCATTAGGAAATAAAAGGCTTTGAGGCCGGCGAGCGTAGCCATGAGCGCGATAAAAGAGAAATTTTCAAAATAAATCACTTAAGGTTGGTTAAACGCGGCCGATGTCATTGGCTATAATTAATGTGTCCTAAGCTTTCACTTTCATAAGAATTAGCAGAATTACGGGCCCTTAGCCATTGGCATTGTTGTCAGAAGTGTATTGTAGTGTACGATAGTTATTGCCTACATATTCAGTAAAGCTTTACGGTCTGTCCATTATTGCTCAAACAATTTAAATGTAAGTTAAACTTTAACGTTGACAATTAATTAAAAACACCGTACTTACATAAATTGTGATAAAATAATTTAACACAAAAGGTCTTGAGAATTATTCAGGCAATATGCTTCTCGAAATTGTTGAACTGCTATCGACAGTTTATTGCCTGAAAGGTGCGCGTGTAGCGGCACCTTAATGTCCGACAAAATGGATTGCCACAGTCGCGAGTTCCCAACTTGTTCCTTGATGTCAACCGAGTGAGAACAACTTATAACTATTAAAACGATTTATTTGATATTGAATGATATTTTTATATTTATATTTTGTATAATGCTTAAGTTTTTTTCAACCTGTTGCCATTTAATATTTGAGCAATAAGGGCTTGGTCGATTTGTTACTTAAATTTTGAATTGCAGCTTGTATTGTTGATCGATAGCGTCCATTAAATATTGCTTATAAATATGTCGTACCTACGTATTCTTCTATAGATATATAGGAAAACAGGCATAAGGGCCACCTGATCGTAAGTGTTCTTCGTCGCCCATTGACACGGGCAACACCAGAGGATTCGCGAGTGCGTTACCGGCATTGAAGGAGTGCTCATTTTAAGTCCTTTTCGAAAAACCCTATGACATAATCCCTTGAAATTATATCAGCCGGTAGATCCAGTATTAAGTAAAAACAATTAATCACTGCAATTTCACCGTACAACATACATTACCTACAGTTGTTAAAGCGGTTGTCACTGAAATAACTAACGCGGAAGTTTCTTTTGGAACCACCTTTAAATAGCATGTATTAGAGAAATAGCGATAGCATTCAATAATTCGAACAAGCTCAGCCAAAACAAAGGTTCCTAGTAGCTTCAGGAATGTATCGAGCATCCTCTAGGAGTCAAGATGAACGCGACTGAACGCGTGCAGGATATTGTAAGTGGAGGAACGTGCGCTGCAAAGGATACGTGAGAAATAGCCACTTTAACGACTAGTTCTTGTATAAGCCTTTCTTGTTGTACACAGGATCATGCTACGCCAGGAGTTCACGTAAAGTTCAAACAATGAGATCTGTCATAATTGGTGATTGTGTTTGGGTACTGTGAACAAATCGTGCTATAGTACACCTACGCAATTAGTTGTTAGTTGCTGCATTAACAGCACAAGACGCGTTGAAGTTAGTAATTAAACCTATTACAATACAATAGGTATTTCTTGTAGTATACCTAATTTGTAAAATTGTAATATAAAACAAACATGAAAGCAGTGTACAACTGTACAGTGCATGTATCGTTTAGAACGACGGTTCCGTTAAATGTGCAAAAGATGATATTTTTAAATTACTCAGGCTACTCCAAAAATACAAAGGAATTTTTCGGTTGTATTATTAAAATATTTTGAAGGATATTCTAACTGCGGATCCCTGACTCCGAGTTTTCTGAGCAAACGTTGTTCATATTTCTTTACTCATGACCATAAAATTCCTGTCTCAAAATTCAGTATCCGAAAAGAAAGGTTGCACGAAAATGTTTTCGTTGGTTGGTCTTCTTAAAGATAAATATAATACGGTGAAATTTTCCGATAGTCCCGCAAGATTGAAAAAAAAACTCACGTTTTTCTAACAATCTCATCGTCAGTAGTGGTAAACTACCGAATTATATTGCTGGGAATTTGAGCATTTTTCTGATAGGCCCAAAATAGATTTTTGGAGTTAAGAGATGGCAATTTTTGAAAGATATTAAATTTTGTCAACTTCTAATTCTTAAAATAATTACAAGGCAATATAAAAGTGGCTGGACCGCATGTGGTGTATGTGATTTGGTGTGATTTGATACAACTGTTTTACAGAGCCTTTCTACTTATCAATAATAATATGATATTGAATTATATTTTATCTATTGTAACTCTCAGTTGCAAGAGGGTTATATAGCACGAAGCACGTCCAATTGTATTGAATTGTCGGCTGGGCTGAGTGTCGGTCGAAGGGACCGTAATGGCATTTTTGCAGAAGCCCTCGCAGAAACATTGTTTCAGCCAGCGAAGGCTATTTGAGTGTGATTGCTATTGTCTATTGATTAAATTGCCATAGGCTGGGCCACTTTAGACCGCTTTGTCTTTATTTTCTCCGAGTAGGAGGTTTTTATGCTTTTATATTTTTATACATATCTGTGTTGGATTTTCGCGTGTGAAACTCACTTTCCCCGTAGGTACACTATGCAGCATATCCAGATTGCCCTGAACAAACTTTGAATCGTTTCCACGTGGATTTAAGAAATAGTTTTATTGGATACTGGATAAAAAGTATACTATATAAAATGTAGGATATATAGCTGACTATACTATGAATACTAAATTTCATTTAAATCTGGTAGCCCGCTTTTATGTGAATGAGTAACAAACATCCATCTGCCCATTCTCACAAACTTTTACATTTATAATAAGTAGTAATAGGATGATTACAGTATTTGTATTTTGTATTTCTAACGTTTCCTACTTACAAACACGACATGACACATAGCCGGTTTTCAGCTCTAGGACGAGCAGGCATTATGTTGGCTGATGAGTTTGAATGTTTATTCGTATTCAAAATTTATTCATAAATTATTTTAATTTTGCTCAAAATAGCCACCTACGGCTATTTAACAGACTTTCCGACTGCATCAGTCTACAGAGTCATAACTTAATTTTGTGGGGATAAAGTAATATACGGATAATTCCACAAACTTTGATGACTTATATGTCCTCACCCAGTCTACTAAGTTAGAAAAACACGCAAAAGAGACTGCGTTCTGTTTTATCATAAAAATCTCGTAATTATACACTTTTGAACTATTATTGAATTTTATGAGCACAATTATTCAGTGGTTCGTGCCTGGAAGTTCGGCAATGATATTTTAAATTAATATTTACATAACCAAAAAGTTGGTGGAAACACAATTACAAAAGTTCTGTGTAGAGCTGTAAGCGGTAATCACATTTGTGGGGGAGGTGCACAGAGAAAATTGTCTTTGGTGCCGTAACGAGGTCGGGATCCTACCCCTACCATGATAATCGCCAATTGAAAAGTAATAAAGCGAAATAGCCGACAGAAGACTTTCACCAAATAATTTAGAAATAATGAACAGCGAACAATACATATTTGTAATTTTACGTTGAAGTCTTGTCTTGTCTTGTCTTGTCTTAAAATGCTCTTCGTAATGAACGCAGTGATTTGATTCCTTAGATCGTGATTTACTTTAATCTTGAGGGGTGTCAATTTACAGAGATTATATATTTTTCTTTTGTAACTTAAAACAATTAAACTGCCCTTAATTTAGACTGTCAATCCTAAGTACTTCTAATAAATATGTTCTACAAAAGTGTAGTTACATCATTTTGTTTAATAGTTCTCGCAGCGTACACGATCTAAGGAATTTTAAGGGCCATTTTTCTTTACCTTGGGTTACATTATTGAAGTTTTCGTAGGGATGTCTTATATTTTTGAAAATATAATTAAGTCTGTGTTACTCAGATTGAACATAGCTTTATATTGGTGAAAGAATTTTAAAAATTGGTCCAGTAGTTTCCGAGCCATTGAATAATATACAAACAAACAAACAAAGAAACAGTCAAATTTTTCCTCTCTATAATATTAGTGTAGACTAAACCATTGTGTTGTTATACTATTTCAAGAATGGAAATTAAATGGACAGACAGACAGAGATGGAATCTTGTTTACCTTTTTACTTTTTATTTTATTCTAATAAATATACCTATAATAAAGTTTTGTTTAGAAATAAGTTGTTAAGAAAAGTTTATAAATAACGCGTTAAAGTTTGAACTTCGATATCTTTTAAAATATTCCATAAGATTATTATCGTTAATAGGTGTTTACATTCAATGAATGAATAATAAAAAGCCGGTAGTAGGGGTTTCGTATACACGAGACAGCGGGACACCTGCAATTCTAGATAATCGTTTTTTATTCATGAAACTTTATTCGCCTTGATTTTCCATTTGATTTAGATTAAGCGGAATTCAATGTATTTGACCGAACTGGGAAAAGTTTATGTTTGAGTAAGAGTATGAGGGGAGGGGATTATGGGTGTTAAACATTATTATGTCATAAGAAATACATTTTTTTCAGACACTTCATGTTTGAACAAAGTACTCTAAAGCTTTTAGATACCACTTCGTCTACGTGTCTTTAGAGGGGGATAGAATGTATCCTTTAATTTAACACGGATTATAAATTAAAAAACGCTTCATTCTCGCAGCTCCACTCTAGAAATTGTTTTATTCCTTACGTTTCTTAGACAATATACGCAACAGGAACGCACACACAGCAGAAACATCTATATAAGCTCATAAAGGAATCGAACCAAGGACTTCGCGTACGTATTAGAGCCACGCACTTCTTATATCATAAAGAATTCTATCCTTTATCGCATCATCTTTGCATTTACAATATTGCACAAAGTTTTTATACTAAACCTCTACACCGCTTTACGTACATGAAAAGCAATTTGCCCCGCACTCGCGAACCTAAAACAAAGGTCCTTGATTACGTAGCTTAGAACGTCGCTGTAACCACTATTTGAAGAGCCAACGTTATTCGAAGTAGAATGTTTTTGTCTAAGAGTAGACTATAGACTAGAGTGCGTGTGGTTTGAACAATTAGCACCTGTGTAAGGTTTGAAAGTTAAAAATATTAATTTTAGTCCTTATTTTTAATTTATTTATTTGAATGAAAAATTGAAATGATTACAAGAGCTGCTTATTCCATACAGGAATATCTTATATCAGAACTGTAACAGTTGGAATATTGCAAACTAAGAAGTTTAGTTAGTAGTTTAGTTTACAAGCCAGTCGGACAGAACCGCAATCAATCACTATCAAAGAACACACAATAAAGAAAAAAAAAGTAAGTTCAAACAAGTTCAGCCTATTAAGCGTCACCATCGACCAAGTGTCACATGTTCTACAATTTCACCTGTGCCAAGTCAAATAAAGTATTTTAACAAGATTTTTCTTGGACTTTGCTTACGATACAAACGTATGATCGCTCTATAACGTATGTATGTAATATGTATACTCGGAGGTTTTCATATTGTTTGCAGTTAGCGATAGATCGACTTTTGACGTGCGCGCAGCAAAGCGTTTTTAGTTTGCCATTGTAACAATTGCTTTAACTATGCAGGACTTAGTTCAACCAACCTGTCGTTTATCTATTGTGAAATTACCGCCCAATCGTGAAATTACCCCTCAATAATAACTTGATTTCCCTAGAATACTGATGTTTGTATTTGCATGCCACCTTTTGCCATTTCCTTGGCGGCAGATATCTTAGATCTTAATTTTTTTTAATGCATTTATAAAATTATTACATGCTTTTTTATGCGTGCCTTTATATTAGTACTATTTTATTGTTATAAAATATTATTAGACTAGGTTATTGTTATAAAATAACGCAAACGTTATCCTTACTTTTATGTACATTTAAAATGTTTTTATTCAAACACAATACACTATAAACTGGAAGGATTTAAACATTAATGTTTTAAGTCCTTTCGACAAGATCGATGCAGGAATATAAATCACTTGCACACGCTACGTTTTATTTAATCGAAACGGCCTTCCAAAGTGTGCTGACATTTTAATTTTTAAAATCTGTTGAGTCGAAATATGCTGTAATTTTAGAAATGTTTTGAAATCTTATTCTACATACGTACATATTTCATATTGTCAAATTCGAAAATAAAAAAAAACATAACACTATAATATGTACCGATGTTTATATTAGAGGAAACTAACAATCACAATGTAAAGGGAACGTTAAGATACTGGACATGTTATTATTTTCTCTTATGTAAGGAGGTAGGTAATTTAGTTATCTTATATTTTATTTAAAATATTTCAGATGATAAAATAAACTAATCCCACATTAAAAGTGTTACGTCATAAGCCAGGCAGAAATAACCTTTTCTAGGAATTCCTCTCATTATCCAAATTGATGCATGAGTGGGTGGGTCCTTTCACAACATCACTTATTTACTCGCAAGAGAGATAATGCGGTGCCTATGCGGTAATGTCAATAGAATTTTCTTGTGTTATTTTGGCTGCCCCAAAAGGTTCGTTGTTCTTGTCGAGGATATAATAATATAAAATAACTAAATAACAAGAAAATGTCTAGAAATAAAGAAAGATTGCCAGATTACTATACATTTTAGCTATTGATACAAAAAATAATCGATTTTTCATTTTCCCTTACTTATGTAATTATATACTTTACCTATACAAACCCTTTAAAACTATTATTGTTACCAGAATTATTTAGCTATCGTTTTTATGAAAAAATCGGAGTAGATTATAAGATGCAGTTTAAACATTAAGATTAAGTTTAAGATTATGCAGAGATTCTTCTTTAAGCCATCAGTGACCCACCCAATGTAGGGTCGAGTCTTCTCTTACAATGAGAAGGGAGTAGGTCTTAGTCCACCACGCTGGCCTAATGCGGGTTTGTGGACTCCACACGCCTTTGAGACAATTATAGAGAATTTGCAGACATGCAGGTACGCACAGTTACAAGTGATATTAAATTTAATAAAACGCATATTTCTTTTTAACAACTAACTCGTAGAGATGAGTTGCGTGTTGATAAACAACTAAACACTGCTGCTTTATTATAAGTTGGTATACTCGTATATAGATTAGTATCTTTAGATGGGCAAAGAGAGATCAGTATCATCTTTGCTTATAATATTCAACGGATTGAACCTACAGCTAGAAAATGTTGCTAGAAGCACGATTCTAAGCTTAGCTAAAAAGCTGAGAAAAATTTCGTTATTAATTGAGTTTTGATCTCATAAACAACTTATTATTAAGTTCATTATTCTTTTATTTAGTTTAGTCTTAAAAATAAAAGTAAAAAGTTGATAGTACCTACCAGACTAATCACACGAACAAATCGTATAGATTTGGATATTTTTGGCGTTCAGAAAATATCAGTGCTTAATGAGATTCTCTTGGAAAAAACGTCTTACATTTCAAATTCAGAAACGTTTATTTGCACAATTTAAACGTTAAACGAATTTTCGGTTTTTATGTTTGTTAAATTTTTAAGATTTAATTTAAGTAACTTTAACATTACTGATACATTTGTTGCGTTGGAAGCTACTCTATATTCAAGGCAATTAAGCAGGTGTAGAGAAGAAAGTTCGCTCCCTTGTTATCCAGTTTACTGTAATCGAAGTTAATTGCGACTATAACTTTTCTAAATAAAGGTGAAGTTGCTTTTGTTGCCTGTTCAAACTCTTAACTAACTAATTAGAAATTGAAGTTTTGCTCCGTAAAATTGCAAGGTAGACTTTAGAAGACAAACATTACAAACTGTAGGCCAGTGTGGACGAGTTTGTTGGAATATTGGCCGTATTCTACACATCTATAAGATTGGTGCAAGACTACCGTCTACCGTGAGATACAGCATTTACCTATCGAAATGG
The DNA here is from genome assembly GCA_905147235.1 of Erynnis tages. Lineage (NCBI taxonomy): Eukaryota > Metazoa > Arthropoda > Insecta > Lepidoptera > Hesperiidae > Erynnis > Erynnis tages. The sequence goes on from LR990082.1 coordinate 7,278,743, forward strand.
GGCGACAGAAATTGATAAAAGGCATCAGCACGTTACGCCGTCGCCGCGTCGGTTCCATCATGACGGTCGACAAGGTAGCGGTCGTTAAACCTTGTCGAGGGCTCTCTGATCGGTCAAAAACATATATACACACATACACTATACAAGACGGGCATTAGTCCGTATCTCCGTATGGTGGACTTTCAGGCCTCCGACTGTTGTGAAAAGATCCCTTCCCAGCAGCGGGACGCAGAAAAGGTTGCAATCATAAGCATTAAATATCTTAAATGGATTATTCATAGACATTCTATAGACATACTCGTATAACGTTAATGATATTGCATTTCATTCAACTCCATTTTGCGTAACGAAGTTAAAATTTTTAGCCGGCTGTGAGAGAAGCCCTTCATAAATCAATCAGGTCTGAGTGTGGTGGTAAAATTGAATTATTCCCTCTGACCACGCTTTTACCTGCGAGCAAGTAAAGGCTGGGGTTCAGAGCCACGTCGCGGCTAATGGAGCTTCTATTAGCTGGGTTGGTGGGGGCACCAAGCTTAAAGATTTTTGTAGGACAAAGATATAATCTTTTAATTAGTACGTGAGCGGGTACATTTGGGTACAATATACAACTCTTAATACGCGAACGGAGCAATTTGAAATTTGGCACAATTAAAGTTTACAAATGGTGAAGAATGTACGAATTCTAATATTTTTAAATTTTCATCAAAAACACGCCACGCAGTGTGCGTGGCGTGTTTTCATAAGTTTGATAATTTGACACACAATTGCACACATAGACAAACAAACATGACGAGTACGTACGTTCCGTTACAGTTAGAAAAGCTACAAAATAGCACTTTATATGAATTACCTTTGTTTAAATATTATTTAATAATGTTATTTAAATTTAAACAATTTTAAATGTTTTTACATTAAAAATATCCGAAATTATACCGAAAGTCTTTGACACTGTATTAGATACGCATCAAAATGAAAACGTATCACCTCTAGACGGAACGAAGGATTAGAACAAAGCGGCTCCCACATTACGAGGGATTTTAAGTCTGTATTAAACGTAAAGAGTAATAATGGGTCTGTGAAGTCTAATTCTGGATAAAATGAAACAGGCTGGAGAAAATTGAGGCGTAGAATGTATAGTTTTATTTATAACGTTGGCTCTATTTACAAGAATGTTATTAGAAAAGTTTTTGTATCTTACAAATAGTAAAAGCAGTATTGAGGTGATTTGCTGAACTTTCGTATGATTTCTGAAACAGAAGATCACATTGTATCTCAGATGTAAACGATAGTCTACGTCAATTTGTTTTTCAATTGTTATCAATAAATGAAATTTTATTGCTATACAATGTTTATGAGTTGTAAAGTTTTCTACGTTACATTTCAATTTATCCTAAAATACCATAAATACGGTCTGAGCTCAAATCTGAAAGAGGCATAAAATATAATTTCTAAGGTCATGTGTGGGTAGTGTTCATAATCTAGACAAAATAACAACGATTTCACAGCAGGCTGTGGGCGGTGGTTATTACGTCCTAATGGTTGAGATATGCTTGGATTTAAAAGTATTAAGTAATAAAAATATATTTTAACAAAAATAACAGCGGATTTTAAACTAAAAAGTGAAGAATAACACTAATAACAGACTTTAATATTATTATGGAGCAAATATCTTTAAGTACAGTTCAATTTTTCTCATCCGTTCGAGCCTTTCACTATACACTGAACTCAACATCGGATCCTCACCAAAATGAGACCAATCGAAAAATAACACTACGAAAAATAAAAAAATGGCATATCGGTCCAAAACTGTCCGATCATACAGCAAAATGAAAAACACTTTGAAAGTCATTTAAAAAAGTAGTACTTTTAAAAATGAATTTGCTAGGATTTATTTGTTATAAATAATAAATGTATCTAACATGATGATAAAATTTCATCAGATACGTAGAGGGTAAATAACATTATTCATTTCATAAGCCCGCTATATGACCAAATATATCTTGTTGAATTATGTAACACTGATATGTTTGCGGTGTAAATGAACTGTTGTGGAGTGGACGCTGATCTAATAAAGTATTGGAATTGTAAGCCAATATATCCAATATAAGCGGTGATAGTCCAGCGGCTAAAACTTCAGTCTCTTACTGGAGCGGTCGGTGTTCGAATCCCAGTGGCACGCACCAATGTCTTTGTAGAAAAGTTATAAAATTCTATAAATATCACTTGCTGTTACGGTGAAGGAGAACATCGTAATGAAACCCGCATTGCCTGAGAATAAAAAAATGATCGCAAAAGCATGTGAAGTCCACTAACCCGCGTAAGTCAGTGTGGTGAACTACGGCCTACATCCTTCTCACTGTGAGAGGAGACCCGGTCCTTCAGTGGGTCATTAATGAGTTAAAGACTATATCCAATAGATGTATCCAATACTTTATCCTAGAATAACTAGGAGAAGTGGACATATATGGGAGAAATGCTATGAAAGAGCCAGTTTTCTAAGCAAAGCGAAAAATATACTTTAAATGTAAGATATCATGATTTTTTGTCTCCCAAATTATTATTTATTTATTAAGGTAATTTCATACTAAAAAAATCAATGAATTTACCTATTTAAAAAAATGTGTCATCTGGCGCCTTAATAACTTATCGGTTATGAGATTTATTAGATAAATATGTAAGCGGATAGATAATTTCACCTTATAAACGTAATTACATTTATAATGAGGAAATATTAAGTACAGATGATCACCATAGTTACTTTATGACTTCCACCAAGCCAAATACCTACTTTAATTTGAACAGAGCTCCAGGTAGCTCAGATATTACTACGTCCAATTGTTAATTGCCCCGTTCTCCGGTAAGTAATCTCTTTTATCGTTTCTACGTTTCAGGTTTAGCTTAAAATATTAAATTCTGTGACAAAGTGCTTGTACAAAAGCTTCGTGTAATTATTGCCACTAAAGTAAGAAATTTAATAATGTAGAGTAGCAAAATGGTTATTGCTAATCATGCCTTTTGAAGTTCAATGCCTTCCATAATTCTGTTATTTTCTTCATTTCCATTTTGATTTTCGTATTCGTCTTCATTGTCTTCGTCGTCGTCTTCGTCTTCGACTTCATACTCGTCTTCATTTTCATTTTCATTTTCATTTCAAGGCGTGGTCTCATTCATTCCATTTTAGTTAAATACTAAAGCAAGCAAGAAGACTCTTAGAAAAGGGATCGAATCTTAAACGGTCTATTCTCACAAAACACAAGCATTTAAATAATTTAAGCACCGCCCAGTAAAAAACGGTAATAGTAATAAAAGGTATAGAGTTTGAAGAGTAACTCAAAATTACAAGAGCAAGCTACAAAAACCTCGGGAAAAAAATTGGAGAGGCAACACTGACAAAGGCTTTTAGCGGACGCCAATTTTCGACGCGAGTTTGAATAAAAAGTGAAGACTTTGACTTTCCGTACGATTTCATTACGCTATTTTGTACAACCTTCCAACTTTTGACGGCGGGCCATGTAGTTTGACGTGGATTGATGTTCGCGCCGCAAATTAGAATGTAAATACGTGGTTTGGTAAGTATTACTTAGTTGCTTATTTTCGTTTCCGAATATTTGGCTTCTAACATTTTTCGGAAAATATATTTTTTCCTATAGTAAATTTTAGGTCCAACCGCTTAGTATTGAAGGATTGGATAACTCGCAATTTGTTTCTTTTTTATACTTAATTTAAAAGTAAAAATGTTTACTGCAGCCCATGGACAGTCATATCAAATACAAGGTCCTGACAAAATCTGTTTTATAAAGACATTTATATCCGTGATCTTTGCAGCAATCCTGTATTTCATTAAGATCAACCAATACAACAAGCACTCAGCGCCCACTCATTCGTCATATCAAATCCATATGAACCAACGTCACCCGGAAACGGTTGATTTATACTTTCTGCTTTGCTTTTTGCGTCAACTGGCTAGACAATGGCTATTATTCGTTTGTCGGCTGCAGCGTCCTTCGAGATATGATTAATACAGAAAAAACCGGGCACACGTGCTTCTCATAACGTTGGGATATTTGTCATGACTCCGTATATTGGGATGCGGGTGCTGCAAAATATTTCGTAATTAATACGGGTATTCTAATGTAAATGTAGCGCGGATTTTGTGCTGGACTCCGCCCTTTTTGGGTTACAGAACTTACAGACTATGCAAATTTTGCAGCTCAGTCCCTAACCATTGTATTTCGAAAAATTTTGTAACCAAATTTCCATGTTCACGTTGTAGAAACAGTTTGCAAGCTTAGATGAACAATTTTTAAAGAGTTAAAATAGTCATATCGGTTTTATATTTGTTCTCAATTTTTTTTTATTTACCTACGTTGTAGAAAGAGACGGCAAACAAAAATGTATCTAAAATTATTATACAAAAGTATAATTTTGGAAAAAACCGGGTCTATATTCGAATTATAAGCAAAATTTTGAATAATTTCGCTTATAAAGCGAATAAAAAAAATCGAAACAATCAAGTCTGTCACGTATGCGTGTCGATAATTCATCAGCGTATCAATAAACACTTAACCAAAGCAAAACGTTTTGACGTAAGAATTCGCCTTATTCGTAAAGTACAAGTGAACCAATAAAGGAAAACAACTAAGTAACACTGCAATTTGCGTAATAGAACCAATCTCGGGGTAAACTTCTGATGGGCGTCAACAGTCCCTTGGCGTGCGAAACTTGCTGAAACCCCTTGAAATTGTTGGGAGCGGGTGCCTGTCATCACTGCTACATAATTACAACGATGTGATGGATAACCCCTTATCTTGGGGGTTAATTACTCCTGATTTTGTGTGAATATCTGCTTGATGTACATTATAGAAAGTGTAGGAGTGAAGTATTGTAGGTATTAGATAAATTGGTACTTGGTACCCTAAAAAGGCCCTTCTCAAAATTCACATTAAAACATTTTTTTAATTTATAGTAATTTGCAAAATTTAAATAAGGTTTTAGAGGTCATACTCGTTTGTTTTTTTCCATTAAAAACTTAATTGTATTAGATTAATGAAATTTATAAATGATTACTTTGTACTTTCTTTTATAATAATATTATATTCGCTTAAATTATGAGTCTATATTCTTTGGATATTAAGCCGTATTATTATGGGGCCCTCACAAAAAAAGAAAAGATTTCTATCATAGATATGAATTAACCCAGTAGCCAGTATGTTTCATTTGGTTATTTTTCTTGTGAGATGAAAACTCAGTAGCTGTGTCCATAAACGTGAAATAAACTGTATCGTAACATTGCCAAATGGCGATAAGGGTACAACGAAAAACTATGAGGGCCCTATTAACTTTATTTAGGGGTGTTATAAACCTTTTAAACGTTCTCGGGACTGAGTTAAAAGTAATTTAACTTGTTTTAGGATTAATTGAGCCTTGGGGGGTAGTGGAATTTAGTTTATAGATTATTTATGTTACATAACTGGTTTAAATTTTTATACATTGTTTTGAAATCTGGGGATCTGCAACTCTTTTTTTGTCTCAGTGTTGGTCATATTGTCTTAGTGAGGCAGTGAGCTTACTTCCAACGGGGCCAATACTCTACGTGAAGTGGCCGTCCGCGTCGAACGTTTCTAACAGGGACAAGCGACTGCTACCTTCCTTCCTTTCAGCCCTTGGCAGTCCACTGCTGGACATGGGCCTCCGCTAATCGATGCCACTCCACCCGATAATGTAACCTCTGAATCCAACGGTTTCCCGCTGTCTTATTCAAGCCATCAGTAAACCTGGGATGAGGGCAGCCTGTGCTCCTTTAATCTAAACGTGATCGCCATTCGAGGACATTTTTCCCCATCGGTTAGTCCTGCGAACGACGTGGCCATCCCATTGCCACTTTAATTTGCAAACTTTAAGAGCTATGTCGGTTGCCTTCGTTCTTCTACGGATTTTATCATTTCTGACTGCTACCTATCGGTTTCCATAATACCTAACAATCCCGAACCCCAAGTCCTCGCTCAAGGAACCACTAATTTTATCGCCTTTCCATCACACTTCACACCCCATCAAACAATTTAGCCACTCACACGCTTCGGGTATGATATGATAATAAATATTTCTTCGGAAACTCCCTATCTTACTTCAGAACTTCGGCCCCAATATGTACTTATGCTCAAGTGTTCAAAGTTCACCGCAGTTTATATTAGATTTGAAATTCAACCGCGCTTCTAAAGTTTCACCAACAAGCCGATATGAGATTCTTTCTTGTTGCTTTATTTTCTTTCCTTAAATAATATTAACTACTTGCTGTTCCGAAGATTTACATAGCTTTAAATAACAATAACCAAATATCTTAGAAAGTAGCCTATATTACGCCATAATATTTCAACTATATTCACCCAAAAAAATTCGTCAATTTGTCGCTTCATTTTGCCGCCAATAAAGGACAAACAAACAAACACAAAAAAGAAGTGCCAGAAGCCACAGGTATCCTAACTATACAATTTATAGATATATATAACAAATTCAATCTTTAATCAAATTAATGTCGTGGATTCTTTGTCAAAATAAAAATCCTTATTAATTACTTTAATACCGCAAGTCGTTAGGGAAGGTTGGGGAATGTAAGTCGACAGCTAAGCCGCGCCTGCTAGCTTTGATAGCAAGCGTTAGCGCTAAGTCTGTGTCACTACCGTTTCTAACGAACATTGAAAAAGGGAGCCAGTGATTTCTATTCATTAATGTTTAAATTTTGGGCCCGACTATAAGCGTCTGTAAAGGACTTAGCGGTTTGTAAAGGGCTTTCACGTTTTAAATCCTTATGGGCATAGGCAGAATGTGTATTCTAGTGGTGTGATTCATAGTGGAACGAACAGACAAAATATATTTTTGTACTGGTTCGTGGTTGACGTAAATTGAGTTTAAATAATACAGTATCTAGTGTATGATATGTACACAGTATCTATAACTTATATTACTTTGACCTTTCGTCTTTTCGATGAGACACATACATTTAATTTAAATTCAATTTTATAACATCCAATTTCTATCACACCAACGTCTAACCCTAAGGGTCTTATTCAAAATTTTCAAAATATCAGGTCTGTGTTGCTTTATTAAAGGTTTTTGATGAATATGAAATGTTTCCCAATTATCACTGGCGCGATAAACCTTAAAATATTCATCTAATTTCCATTCGAGTCATGCTGTGTAACAAACAAACACCAATTTCGTGATGTACTTAGTATTCACGTTTTATCATTCGAACGAAATGGGAGTTAAGGGACCCGTTGCGTATTATTACAGTCGTCTCTCCTTATCGAATTGTATAACCTACGGAGACAAGCGATGAGCGAAACGCAGAATTATCTCGAACTATGTAAATAACACACGACGAATACACACACTTACATCAACGAACAAACCACACTGAGTTTAGTCGTGTTAGTAATTATTAAATCGACGACCCAAGTGCCGCAGTGGTTAAGACACCGGTGCGCTGCCCGGAAGGTCCTGGGTTCGTTTTCCAGCAGAGCATTTCGATTTGAATGATGAGCTTGAATTTCTGTTTCTGGTCTGGGTGTGTTGTGTTTTCGTCTTGTGTGTGGCCATGGCAACCACGGCACAGGAAATCCTAATGTGGGGCTGTGAGTGAGAAACGTTATTTTTATTTATTAAACTTAATTTTTAAGCTGCTTTTAAAGTTCAGTCAAACTTCAGCATTTATGTAGCTCACGTGGCTCACGTAAAAAAGCGACTCGCTCTTGTTTGTCCTACTCTTTTAAACATCTAACATTAAATTAAAATACTGTATACCTATTACAATAATAACTTGAAACTTAATTTTAATTAAGGAAATACGTGTTTCAGCAATTTGCAAAATCTAGATGTTGAAAATTGTTGGTTTTACGATTTCTATAGACAGATAATTATGTCAACTTATTCTAAACTCGCTGTGGGTACCTCGCTGTGAGGCGTTGGTGAGACCGGTATATTTTTTCTGTATTTTTACGTAATGTGTAAAGTTTTCTACTGATATGAATATATTTTCGCAAAAAACTGTTCAAGACAAAGAGTTTGTTAACTTTTATCATAGGTTAAACAAAACAAAGCACCAACTTTTTCGTTCAGATACAACGTATCTATATAGTTACAATTTCGCTAGACATCTGCGTGTGGCGATATCTTTACCTACGCAGAGAAATATAAAGTATTTATGGTGTATGTGAATTTTTTTGAGAAACATTAATTTTATTATTGTTAGTAACTTTAATGAGCAGTACCAATTTGTGTAAAGTATGTATATTTATGTAGGAAATAAATCTATAAATATTGCCTCTAATGCTCTATACTTATGGACGTCAAAACGTTGATGATATTACACAATATGGGGCACCAATGCTAGCGGTGCCCAAGTTATAATTTTCATTTATAATTTAAATCATTAATCATTCGCAGGTAAAGAAAGGTATGTTTAAATGTTTGTAAGTATTTTCGGTATTATTTATATAGGTAGAGTGTAATAAAAGAAAGTTAAGTTCCAATTTTAACAACGAATTTCTAAGTATAGTGTCTCTAAGTTTGAGGTTGAATTTTTGATAAAATAAAATGTACTTACAACTTGAAACAAGAATTGAACAGAAACCAACCGCGCAGAGATGTGTGTCTGCGGGGACATTATCTAGAACGAAATGTAAATGGAACTCTCGAATCGCAAATGTATTATAAATCGAGAGATAGAGTTGGCGATCGCTGATATCCTACTTTCTTTGCCCTTTATACCTACATTCAGTAGATTAAAGAGGTTGTTGGAAATGTGGATACTTTTTTGTATTTATTACATGCCTACTCGTATTTCCTTTTATACTAACCAGAATAAAATAATTTTTGGTAGTTTCAACTTTACTTACATTTATTCAGTCCGATTCAATTTGTCCCCAGCTCGTGGCCTGTCCGTAAAAAGGTATTATTTGTTAAGTTTGGTAAGATTTCGATACCTAGGTACTAGGAGGACATATGTAAATACGAAGATATTAGATTAGAACCGTATTTATACAAAAATTAACATTTAAAAAAATTAACTTGAATTTAGACATTAAGTCGAATTTAAGTTGATTAGCTAGTTTAAGAACTATTGACGAAAATTTAGTCAAATTTAAAAAAATAATTAAATTAATTAATAATTAATTTAATTTAATTTAAATTTTATTTAAATTTATTTAATTTTATTTAGTAAAAGCATCACTGGACCCAATATAAGTCTTTCGAAGAGCTTTTATATCAGTTTCAGTTGACCAGTCATTTAGAGAAACTACGGATAACATGTGAAATCCAATATATCCATGGCTCAACGAGACACCCATACCTTGATTACTATTTTATATATTAGTACGTGAAGAAAAAAAATTGGGTACAATTTACAGCTCACGATTTACATGCACGAATTCTAATATTTAAAAATAAATTGCATTAGAAATACATGAAATTCATTAAAAAACACGCATATCTACTACCATTGATATGCAAACATTGACAAACATGACCTACATTCCGTTACATGTTAAATTCAAATTTCAATAAATGATAGTCGAATTTCGACTGCTTGGCAATCTCTGGTTTCCATAAAAGTATAATACTACATAACAGAACAGAGTGACATGAAGCTGATTACTGAAGTAGCGCGGCACTAAGCGCAGCAGCAGCTGGCGTTAGTTAAACTAACATTATGGCAACTCTCCAACCGTTGCTTACTTAAACGTTTGTAAACTTTAGCGGCAACATTAGCTTAATGATTAAAAAGGCAAAGTTGTCTTGGGCAAAGTTGTGTATTATATTTATTTAGTTCTATTCAATGCTGTTTCGCGTCTTAATAAAGAAGAGTAGTTTTATCTGGGCAAATGCTGATGTATTACCTACTAAGTAAATTATGATTAGTACCTAAGTACCTATGCAATTTTTTTTACTTGGTACAAGGCCTCATTAAGCGCTATTTCAGTTCTTATTAGTAATAGAGTTCTTATTAATAATTCATTCGATCTGACACCCAGACTACCTTACATACCTACATCTTTAATCGTTCAGAGTGCCTTACAATGATTTGTGAGATCTTGTAGGAATGTCATGTTAAAGTCGGTTCCAATCTGAGATCCTAGTATATCTACAAACTACGACAAATATTGCAAACGTAAGCAAAGCTTTTGTGTTGTTTTGGACCGAGGTACAATACGAGCATTCAGGCTTCACCGAAAGTCCCCAACTAATTACACCAGTCCTTGACGGCACCAACTACCGCGAATATAAAAGCGAGTAAGTTAAACTATAATTAAGGCCAGTTGGCAGCACAACATTGTTTGGATAAATTAGTGACCCTTTTCTGAAACGTCAACGCGACTATTAGACGGACCTTGAAAAGGGTCAGTAGACCGCACTCGGAAACGTCTTTGTCTCTTAAAGGTTGATTAACGAAACTTGGACAATTCGTTTACTCTTGTGTTTATTTCGGAACATTAAGGCAGAATATGGATCTAAGACAAGAAAATGTTTGGAGAATTAGGATTCCGGATGCGCAATGGGCACCGATGCGCAGCTGCTTTATTGCTGGGCGTTGGACGAGATATGAATGAGCCTATACCGCAATAGAAATTACGTGTTGGTACAAGTAAGAAGCGCGCATACATCGTATGCCACTGCTTGAATACATCGTAAGCGATCGAAACAGCTTAGCCGGTACCTGGATGGGTGATCGCTAGGGGCGAATTACATACGCATTTCCGTGCTTCGGAGAGCACTTTAAACCTTGGGTTGATATCGATAAAGATCAGTCGTATCAATCTTGGAGGCCCTATGGGCGGTTTGAATACATCCGATACGGGTTGGCCACTAGCCCATCTCTACGCCAATTCGCATTGAAGCAGCTCCAGGCCTTTCTCTCTTATGGAGAGAGGGACCCGTGCCCAGCAGTGGGCCAAAACTGGGTTGCAGCCAATTTGTAAGAGGTGGTCCCGGACATTGCTGTTTAAACAATTCAAATGATAAGATTCACAAGGGGTTTCAAATCTCTAAGAGACAACCGACTATAGACGATTGCCCTAGGAGAGAGTTTCACCCCTGCTAATCAAGGGCGCTGCTGCGGAAACAGGAGCTTAAGAAGAAGAGGACCGAAGAAGGCCATTAGAGGGTTTTGGTAGGTAGTTTTTAAAGTAAGGGGTAATCCCACAAAAAGGTATTTGAAGAACTTTGAAGATTTTGACAACAGCATATTTTGTGATCGTGAGACTATAGCAATGATGTATGCTGATATAATTGTTGCGAACGTAAGTCATTGTAAAGTCTTTAAGTCTTCAGAGCGCTCTTTCGTGAGAGTTAATCTACGACACGCTCGAACCTGAAAGATATGTGCATAATTTAACGCATAATTTCTGTTTAATGTTACCTCGATGTTCTTTGATTACTGAGAAAGATTCCAGATTCCTTTATTGTATATGTGTAGGTAGGTCCTGCATTATTAAACAAAAGACAAAAAGGCAATTCTTTGAAAACTGCAAGTTACCTACCGTTTATTGCAGCACTAATAACCACTTTGGTTTTCCGATAGCGTTCTTACAGAATATTTATAAAAACGTTTATGTGAAGACCTGCGAGTTATTATAATGGGTAACACACATTGTTGTCTAATTTATTACCTAAAAAAGACTCCCTGCCGTAATAAGAAAATATTTCATACAAATTTCAAGAGATTACGTTATAATTTAACTTGATAATTACAATCAGATTTTTTGTAACGGAAATTATAATTCACAGTAAATAAAGCGAAGTCTCCAAACGCCTACAACCTCAGCCCAGGCACGTTTGCGCCATAAAATTTATGCGGACATAAGGCAAATCTTTATCTTACTTTGTCGCGTTTTTATCATTATTTCTTTAAGTCTTTACGTTGTCCTACGAAAAGAATAAGAATCAATTTTAATTATTGACAAATTGTGTTATTAGCGTGGTATCGATAAAGACAGCTTTCTCGCATTTGTTTTGCTACCAAGTGGGTTGGGTTCCAAGTGACTTTTTAGGAATATGAACTAACTTGTCGTCAAATATGTGACTTATTGACCCTTTATCTTTTTTTACATAATTATCAAATCGCCAGAAATACGAAGAAAACAATCTTATACTTAATGTTATATGAATTTACATTGAAATTACATGATGAGCTTACTACGGTTGTAAAATAAATAAATAAAATATTAGATAAGCTAGGCAGCGCCTTATTATTTTAAGGGTACTGTTACGGGCTTACGATGATACATACGCCATAACTTTTTGCGTCCGAAAAAAACAGGAAAACAAAACTTTAACCCAAGCACGTATACAGCAAATAGTTTATGTGGGCATACGGCAAATCTCTGCCTTACTATGTCCCTCTTTTCACTCGTCCCTCGCAAAAATGATAATGTATCGTTTGTGTGACCGGAGCGACTCAGCTGGTCGCTAATGAAATGCTATATAGCTTTCCTTCTGACCGAACTTGCTAAGAATAACATTACTCGAATAGTCAGACCTTTTTATGTACCTACGTATATTAATGGCAGCTGATGGAGATTAGTTAGTTTATAGATACGAAGTAGATAGTGGTTAGAGGTTCGTTATTATTATAGATTTTACGCAACAGTGAAATTATTGGTTAAGTATTAAGTTCAATGAGTATGTTTGATGAATTAATATTTGTGTTGGTTTAAATTATCAATATATTATTATGTATTTAAAAATATAACATATTTCTGTTTATCAGCTATCTGGTTTTCATAACACAGGCTCACGGTCTACTTTGGGATCAAAAAGCCGCGTGTTAGTTGTCCTACAATATTTATTTATATTTTATATTATTTTATTACCTTCCCAAGAGTGTCATAATTATGTTGGTAATTTAAAGCAATGGGAATATAGATTTATACTGACTTGATAACTAAAAGAAGAATACTTACCAATTTTAACTCGATGATGTATGTATACTGACACTATGTTCTGACAAATTGTCCCACAAAGACTTAGAACTTAACCACACTAACAAATTTATGTAAAATCCATCAATATTGATGGGGGCTGGAAGGGCTCGAAATAAGCCCAAACGTGATGTCCATTGTTCCATGGTCTATCAATTACGTCGCCCGCTGAAATATGAATCTGCAGCGATATGAGCTGTTGTTGCATCAAACCTTATGAATTATTTATGACCAAACGAAAGCCTCCACCTATCCGGTGCCAGACGTTGAAATGTGTTAAGCTCTCCAAATAATAGCAAACCTCAAATTGCGGTAACACTTAAAGTTAATGTCAAATATTTAGGCTCAGTGATTTTATCAAACACAACCTTTCCAAAATATATTTATTATCAATGCGACGGGAATGTTATATAAATTTTTATTCACTAACGAATAAATATAATAATAAAGGGCTTACGCATAACTAGTAGTAGTAGGAGTAGTAGTATCCATTGTTCCAACGCTTATAAACAACGCACACATTGAAATATGAAATAGCAGTGATATGGACCGTTGTTGCATTGAATGTTATGAATTTATTTATGCCCAATAGAAGATTCTCTACCTATCTTGTAAGCTACCCAGCTTTCCTCATGATGATTACCCATCAGCAAGCAAATAACTACATTTAAAAATAACCTTAAAAGTGTTTGACGGCAATATTTAATTTGAATACTTGAAAGTAACAATAAGGTTAAATCCAAATGTTAATTCCAAATTAGCACATCACAATATTCAACACTCACAAAGGTAAATTCCATTGATTTGGCCCCATTAGCTCTTAAAAACTTTAAGTCGTAAAAACTTTTCTTCATGAATAAGTACAAGTAAAAATAAGGCGAAAAAGCTCAATGTATCGGAATTAACAACATTAATCTTTCACGAAATTATACCGTCAATATTTATAGGCCAGTTTGAGATTTCGTAAAAGTTCCGAGTGAAGTTTTAGCGGAGGGCGAATCCACCGACTCATTACACGCTAAGTTTGAGAAAATCATTAAAATTTATACACTTTTTACAACTCTGTGCAAAGAAGCAAGGAAAAGTTTTTGCTGTAACGTAGCGTGATGAATTTAGGACGCTGATTGTAGCCTACGCCCCATGTTTGTGAAGAGCATTAAATAAACGTGCCGCATATTTTTATGCTAAATAGCGGACAAACGAAGACAGGGCATCTGTTGGTAAGTGGTCCCCGCTACCCGTGCACATCTGTAACACTAGGGCTGTTACTGATGCATTCTCAGCAAGGAGGCAACGGTAACCTCGCTTCTTGAAGGACTCCGGGTCATACGCAAATTAAGCAAATGGTTTTTTACAGTAATTATGAGTAAATAGCAAATGAGCATGCTACCTGATGTTACCCTGGCTCTACCACCTAAGGGCAATTTTTCGCAATTAAACCACTCAATTTAAGCCAAAAATCAAACATTAAAAATCCGTCACGTCGTTTCGCCAGTCAAAATTTGCACAAATAAATTTGATTTGTTGAATAAGTACACGAAAACATCACAGAGTATTAATTTTAAGCCCTTTATCCGAGCGCCTGGTGCCGGGAGCAAATGTTCTCAATTAATAAATTTCAACCGAGTATGTTGGCTGTATTCGAGTCTAGTATCACGTCTGGCTTAGCTTTGTAGCGTCATTTTTCATTGCAAAGCACTTTGCTATTCACTTCCGAATTTCATAAGCTTTTATTTTACATTGAAAGTTTTCTGTGCTGTTGCACTGTTAAGATCAAATCGAGATGTGAAATTACTAAACATATTTTAAAATTTTGGAATTATACTTTGTACTAGCTATGCCCAAGAAATCGTCCTTTGTTACATAGGATTAAATTATATTATTTGGTGCACCTGAAAATAATCGATATAAATGTTGAATCATAGTTTTGTATATACGATGTGTTTAAAAAACTTTATTAAAACTTTATTTTTACTTTTTATAACAAACTAACTCTTTAAGGTTTTATCCTAATTCGCGGACATAACCGACCGAGTAACCAACACGATAAAATTTAAACTCAGGGCTCTGTATTTAGCGGCCCTTATGGAACATGACGGTGACGTACAACAAAATATATGCAATGACGTTGTCAATATAGCAATAAGGTCCCGTGGTAAGTTTGGAGCAGCCATAATGAAAAGGTTGTCAGAAATAGCTTTAGTGCCAAACCTAGAGTCCCAGTATTTCATAGCGCATTCGTGACGTCACAAGCTGTCTCTCGAGGTATAAGTACTCATATCACGAAACATGCGTGAAATATGTGCTCCATACATCCCTCCCGTTGCACCGACCCTATTGAATTATTTATGATCGCATAGAAGATGATATCTAAACTGTCC
Source organism: Erynnis tages (assembly GCA_905147235.1). Lineage (NCBI taxonomy): Eukaryota > Metazoa > Arthropoda > Insecta > Lepidoptera > Hesperiidae > Erynnis > Erynnis tages. The sequence continues at coordinate 7,294,101 of LR990082.1, forward strand.
GTAGATAACCCATCGTAAATGGAGTAGGTATGCAAGTTTGATTTAATATTATTGGATAGAATTTTGTCACAGATAACAAATGTTCAGTTTGAACGTGTTTTTGTACGAATTTAACTCGTCAATTAACAATCCCGACCTAAGAAGAACCTTTCATGCGAGCTAATAAAGCTGTCAGAATTTTTTGTTTGGATATCCCACAATTTTTTTTTTGTAATTTCTGCCCATCGGTTGAAAGACAGACGTATTTCAGATAAATACGAGTTTATTTATTGACACAGTGAACTTAAAACTGTTGCTGTAAAAAGTCAACGGTTTTACGCAAAAGTTTCGGTAAAGGATCCATTTTGTATACGATATTAAAGAGGGCGATTATTATACAGTGTGTCCCAGGATAAAGTGCAACCCCGAAAGAGGGTGAAACTAGACCAAAAATGATCGACGAAAAATAGAAAAAAAATTAAAAAGAAAATTATAGTTTTTATTGATAACTTAAGATTTTGATTTTTATTGGGGACCCTATGTACAAAAAAAGCGATTTCTTTCAAAGTAGTGGGTCAATTTTGTGGAAATAAAAAACAATAATACGGCAAATACTTGGCAGCGAGGATAGAATAACACAAAGCTCTCAAATCAACATCTATTATGGCCTAAACTTTGACTTTTGTAACAAAAATGATTTTTTTTGGCAATAAATTAAAACAAAAAAAAAACACTGTATATTTTATAAATGTAGTACAACAAATTAGATAGTGTTGTTTCCTGTAAAGATTCCCGTGGTCTTAAGGCGTCAAACTTTTACTAGTAGTGTACGTCAAAGATATTGATTACTTTTTAAAGATTGTAGCAATACTTATCTAAAGCTCTGTAATAAAATTAAATGTATTTAATTAAATTTTCTGTTTATTTTCTTTTCTGTTTACTATAGAAACAGACAAAAAGATATTACAAAAGATTTTTAAAATAATTAACTGTGGAATATAAAAAAGAATGTATCCTTCGGACGTAGTTTTGATCATAGGATATTGCATAACTCTGTTTAAATTATGAATTAATAGGTAACCCATTATCTCATTAACAGTAATTCGGTTGAACGGTATGATTTAATTATGATCATCCTTGTGGATTACGCCGTAGTAAATGGTAAATATAGGCTGCACCGTCCATCATCTAGCCCTAATTAGTCAATTAATAATGTAATGCACATTGTAATTTAATTCACGTTAAATGTACTTTGTCACACATCGATAAATTTAACTATAGAAGTAGCAAATAAGCATGCTGGTGCTGGTGCCAGATTATGATTATAAAAAAACACAGAATCAAAGCATTGTCAGAGTTTTTAATTTTTTTTAAAGTTGGAACTGAGTCGCAATCTGGTAAGTACGTCACCTGAGCACTGAGCCTGTACACTATCGTCAAAGTATTCGTATGGTAAACATCAGTCATTAGTATTTTATAATTATGTCAGTCTGTTTTGACGTATTCCCATACTAATGGCAGCTCGATACGATTACTATATACGAAACTGCGTACGTCGTGAACGTAGCTAACGTAACTCGAGACACTGATGTTAAGTGGTAAGTACAGTTCGTCTAACCTCAAATATGAGAGAAATCCAGTTTGAGATTGCACGTAAATACATTAGGTATTACTCATGAGGACTAGTTATGTTGAGGCTATATTATGTTAGCCAAGTAGAGTTTCTACGGAAAACGCACCTGCCTGACCGAAGCACAATATATGAAGAACATGCAGCTTCACAGCGGGTAAAGATGGTGGCGGTAAGGTTTCTTTCTAGACGAGCTATTAGGGCTCTATCGAGCTTTCTAGACGAGCTATTAGGGCTCTACAAGGTATCTCTAGTAGGTAGCTTGCATTCATTTTTACAATTAATATACCTACAATAAATAAACATGGGTAGATAATATGTACGTATATGAATATTTTAATTTAGCAGTTAAATTGCAATGTGAACTTGTGGTACGTAATATAATCACCACTATGTTTGTCTGTCAGTCCGTAGCGGACTAATGGCCTAATATTTAGTATTACAACACGCTCCGGCTATATTTCTCCGGCTTTCTTCGTCCGCAATAATGTTCCGCATTAGCCGCAGTTACAGTGATTAAATGAGTCAGTGTGTGAGCGGAAGTAATAATGTGTTACATACACACATGAAGCTGGACGGTAACGCCGAGTCCTGACTCCATTTCCCTATTTGCCTAGAGGTCATAGCGGTAAGAGGCAAACTTATAAGCAAAATACGCAAAATTCATCAAACTACGGAGATATATTTGAGGTGATATATTTTAGTTGAGAGGATTTCTTCACTAATTCAGGTTGGGTGTGGGCGTCCATGAGCTGCAGCCACCACCTAATATCAGGTGCCCTGCTTGTCAATTTGCTATTCCATTGGTTACTTACTTACTTTAAATAAACGCAATTTCTTAATCCTAAGAGCTTCTCTTGCGGTAAAGCCGCTTTCTATATGCTCAATCTATTCAAAATGTGTTACTTAAGTAGTAGTCGGTATACAAATAAATAGTGTTTTGTATTAGGTATCGATCTTAATTATTACGTGTGTCTATGACGCCTCTGCTTATTTTATTTTATTTTATTTTACACTTACTATTGTCTCAATTATTCACTTTAATTTGCTTGAAGTGACTCTATATTTATTACGACAATGTATTTGACAAAAAAATTCTTCCGGATATTGGCTTGATTATTATAATGGCACCAAAACCAGTAACGGTTCCTTAGGATAATTTAATCTTTAATTAAGATCAACTTTAAGAGCTGCGTATACATAATTACATATTGAGATTGTAATTTAATACAAGAATACACGCATTAATATGTAGGGCCCACAAAATACAATAGAGTAGATAGAGTAGATAGGCTAAGAAATACAGCCTTTCGTACCAGATGTCCTTTTATTAGAGGTCTAGATGAAGTTTATTACGGTAAGCTCTTTTCATCATAAATGTAGCCTCGCATACTTGGGAGAGAATTATAATCTTCATAAAGTACACCTAACCCGTTTCTGAGGCTCGGAGATGGAATTTAAGCGACGTTATAATCGTACAATTTGCGCATTCTAAATTCGAACATAGGTACTCATAGGTGGTGCAAAGCATCTGTTATTTGCAATAAATAATTAACTAATTAATCTTTTTTTATTTAGGTTTTTAGATTTATTAGAATTTGAAGTTTTTTTTATATTTGAGTTTTTATTATATTAGTTAGATAAGTATTACTATGAATAAAAATTAGTATTATTAGTAGTAAATAAAAAGTTTATAATATTAGTTTTTAATTAATCTAATGTTAGTTTTTAAATAATCTAACACATATATTTGATTGAGTTTAACTAAGTATTTAAACTTTATGATTAAGTGGTCGGTTTTCCTGCTAGCTATTTATAAGCTATATGAACTCTATATGAAAGTCTCTATATGAAAAGGTTAAATCACACTTTATGTCGTAGCTCTATGCTTTACTGGCTAAAGTTATACTGATCTAACATTACCATACAACACAGGTTTATTTCTTTCTGTAACTGTTAATGTAACTCTGTAAAATATCGGTGAGTTAGCAATTCTTTTAGATCAAAACTAACTCTTGTTCAGAAATCAAGCTACGATTCTAATTTCCGATCCCCACGTTTTATGCCGTAATAAAAGGTATTCCTTACAGTGCAAATTCTCCGCCCGTACCTCGTGAATTTTATTTGTTAGATCTATCTGTGGAAAGGTATAAAGTACATGGGTTATATGGTGCGATTTTTCCAATTTTTAGGATTTTTCATCGGATTGCTAATAGAACCTTAGTCTCTACAGTCTCATTATCCGTCTATCGCAGTAATGTCTAGACCATTTAAAATATGTTACAAACTTTCACAATATGGCAAGTGGTATGCCGGTTCGCTTGTTTACTTTTTTAAAGTCTTAAACGGCTTATTGTCCACGTGGCACTTGTTTAGTGGTCATTGCAACCCATGGACACCCATGTCAGTAACCCATTAATGACTACTACAGGGTCGGGTCTCCTTTCACAATGAGAGGGTTGTAGGCCTTAGACCACCACGCTGGCCTACTGCGGGTTGGTGGACTTCACATACCTTTGAGAACATTTTTTTTCTGAACTATCAGGCATGCAGACTTACGTGCCACTGGGATTCGAACCCGGACCCCTCAAGTAAGAGGCCGAATTCTTAGCTACTGGGCTATCACCGCACGCGGTGAGGTTGGATATGGACACCGATATACAACCTCAAATAGAGAAGAAATCCTATCTGAGTTGTAAGCGGATGATTTGCTACTCATGAGGACTAAGATATTTGCCCTAAATAAAGTATCACATTTTTAGTTTACAACAAAACCCCGGTGTAATGGAAAATGTAGGGATCTGTTATCGGGGGATGAAATACGTATAAAATGGCTGCACTATGGCTTCGCCGCGGGGGATGCCTCGAAGTTTTCTTTTTCTACACCGCCCAGTATTATAATGCAGTGAAAATATTGGCTGAAAATGTTTTTGTATTAATAGAGCGTATTTATTATACAAGTAAATGTAATAGGCAAATTATTTGAGAGAATTAATATGGAACTTTGATTAAATAATTGAAAAGTAAGATATTATTAAAGTGAAATAAAATGAAACGACTCAAAGTTTCTCTTACTGTTTATTTTTTTTACAAAAGTGCTTATTTCTGTTTCTGGTCTGGGTGTGTGTGTTGTTGTCTTGTGTGCGTCCATGCCACCCACGACACAGGGAATCCTAGTGTGGGGCTATGAGTGTGAAGCGTTATTTTTTTTATTTATTTATTTGTAAGTTAGTTTGACCGCGCTAATCTGTGGAACATTCATATGAAAGGCTAACGACCTTTTATGTGTAAATTGGTAAAGTGTTTGTTCATATAGTTCTTCTTTCACTCTTAAAAAATAAGTGACGGATTGATCTAATTTTTAAGATGCTTTTTATTATTATTTGTTTTAGTATTTAGAGATACCTACTTACGCGACTGGAGAGTGACATAAGTGTTTGTTCTTATTTAAGAGTTGTATGATACTATAAGAGTTGTACAGTATATGGAAGCGCGCCGCCTGTCGGGTCAACAAGTTACATAAAAAAAACACAAGAAATGACCAAAGCGTCAATACAGTCGATATCATGTCAGATAAAATGGTTATATATTACACAGGAGGAGCCTTGTGCACTTCCGGCCTTCCTGCTTCTGAAGGGGCGAGATTTATAACTTACAAAAACTGTTTGTTTTGTCTCTTTTATCTAAAGTCACGTAGGTAGCTTCTTGTATCATCTTTTAGTCTAAGAAACATCTGTTTTTCAACATGAAGAAAAATATTCTCATCTGTTTTGGTTTTTTATGATTATAAGTATTCAATTGCTTAAAGTAATTCCGTAAATCAGTCACGAATACCTACAGTAATATAAAACAAACGAAATTTACGCAAATTTATAACAACCTAGAATAACGAAACTGTGCTAAAGTTTATCTTAAAATTATTTAGTGTAGCCTGCGCAAAGTTCCTTACAATAACAATACATAACAACCTCTATAAACAAAAAGTTATAGTGACGTAAATAAGTATTCGGGCATTTGCTGTCGAAGATTTTTTGTACAGATAAAACTGCAGTAAATTTTTTTCTCCTTTCATCAATAGTTTTCGCAACGTATGCGATGTAAGAAGTTCTATCGGTGACTTTTCTTTTCCTTCGGCTAGAATATAAAATTTATCGTTAATATGCCTACTTCTTTAAATAAAACATAGCCTATATTACTCAGTGAGAATATATAATCACCGGCCAGACGCATTAGCAATTTGCGGAGAGCAACTATTTAATTGCTAAAAATGCCTAGTCCTTTTATTGCAAACGAATAAAAATCAAACGATAGAATTATAATAATATAATATTACATTCATCATTACAATAATAAATAGACAAGTTTGAGTTTCAGCAAAACTCTAGGAATATAGGGATGCAATATTTTCTGCCGCACCGGACGACAGTTTCTGCCTAATCCTATTAGTTCTGTGTGGTTTTTCACGTTGGAAAATCCATTTTACTGCTGCGTATAAACTGCCTTTAACCGCTTTCATTGTTTGACGTATGGCACAAAAGGCTTTGCATTTTCTAAAAGCTAAAGCCTACCTGATATTTGTAGTATTGAAATTTGTTGCAAGAATAATATTAACGTACAAACCTGAACGTATGCTTTAAAAAATTTGACATTTATTAATATTTTTCATTTTTTTAGTAGGAAAAATGGTTATACAGGTGGTATTGATAACTCAAGAAGATACCACGTTTTTATTTGCCGTAAATAGCGTGTTTTTATGTCTTTTGTTTTGCTTGGGGAGGTGTGGTTGCGTAGATAGTTAGTATACTTTGAGGCGATCATTTCCTCTCGTTGGATGGCAGTTATCCTTTAACATCAGGTAAACTACACTCCTGTTTAAGGTTTTAACCCTAGGTTAAGGTGGATATAGTGGCACAAGATCTGACCCTGCAGTGAACTGCAGCCTTTTACACTATTACAAACAATAAATAATAATAATACACAGTAGATAGCTTTTCAATGACGAGTTCGTAACTAAAAGTATAATAACTGAGGCTATTTAAATGCATTTGTCGGTACCACCTTCGTTGGAAATTGTGCCAGTTACACGGAAAGGCACCCGTTGCCTCGGCTTTGATAAAGCTATATATTTTCACAATTTTACAACGTGGATTTCGGGAAAATTGGACGAACCCGGCCAAATTTCCGTTGTAATGATCCCTCGTAAACATTGCGTATTACCACTAAAATAATGCGGAATAAGTACAGTTTGTAGCGGTCGAGCTTTATGAGAGCGAGTTTACTTAATGTTATTGTTATTTACTGTCGACTGTCACCTGATGATCGTCCATTGCGTTGTAATTTTAAATATTTTTGTTTAATTTTCTTCATTAATTTATTAAAAATAAATTGTCACTGAATAAAATAATGTCTATATTAATTTTAATGCCTATATTGCACCTAGGTATTACCTACATAACTAGTCATGACTTAGTCATACTTGTATAAAAGTTAATTGGAATAAATGTTAAAGCAATATTTAAAATATCCTGCAACACTTACAGTTAAAATAACTCTAAAAATAAACAACTCACATCAATTTTTTTTAATAGGGATACCTCCTAAGACCCATCTTTAACAAAACCTGCGTCTCAACTCTAGGCGCTGAGACACACAACAAGAAAAAAGTAGTATTTAAACATATCATTCTTACTTCGAAGGTGAATTCTAAATTAGGTTAAATTCATCAAGATAAGATTATTACTATTGTTTTATTACCAATATCTATACCTTTTCACACATTTAGCGATTTTATTACCTCAGTTTAATTAACTTTTCTGTTCCTGAATATATTTTTTTCGTGATAATCTCAATAGATAATCTTAATTAGTCCGCCAGATGTACTCATGCCCAACAATGGGACATAAAGGGTTGCAGCCACCAAACATAATTATTATCATTATTATGTATTACTCTTTAAAAGAGTTACAGGTGAATATTATAAAGACCAGTTAGAAATAAAATCAAGAAGTTATTTGTCTAAAACCTCGTTTAATCTCAGAAAAGCCAAGTAGAAACTAGATCTTCCTTAATTAAAGTTAAAGAGGTCTAAACAAGTTGCCGTGGCGTTCCCAGTCATTAGTTGAGTAAATAGGTAGGTAAGTACCTAAGACGCCAACGCTCTAAGCCTTCCTTTTACCTATTGACCGTATTTCGACGTTAACGTCTCTTAAATTCAACGCTATGTTGGTAGTTTCTAAGTATTTCAATAAAAGCTGGTCCTTTTCCTTAAATTTATTTTATTTTCCTGTGTTCTAAATATATTATGTAAAACATATTTTTTTAAAAACGTAGTCCGCCAATTTTGTCGAAACAGTGCTATTTGTATCAGACTAAAGAGATTTTAAATCTAGCTGGATTTTTAATCTAATTGCCACATCTTTCCAATTTTATACTCGTAATGAGAAAAGGTAGGTGATAGCCCAGTGGCTTTGAATTCGCCCTCGAATCTAGGGGTCCGGGTTCGAATCCCAGTGGCACGCACCAATGACTTTGTAAAATAATTTTATGCGCTTTATAAAATTAAATATCACCTGCTGTTACGGTGAAGGAAAACATAGTGAGGAAACCTGAAGAAGCATGCCTGAGAGTTCACAAAAAATGTTCTCAAAGGTATGTGAAGTCCACCAACCCGCAGTAGGCCAGCGTGGTGGACTAAGGCCTTCATCCCTCTCATTGCAAGAAGGAGACCCGCCCCTGTTTTGGGTCATTAATGGGTTACTGTCACAATGAGAAAAACTGGCTTTGTTTGGATGTTTATTTTGTAAATGTTATCAAACTTCAAAGTATAATTACTTCAGCAAGTAATATAAAAGTGATTGCAGGCGCATCCCAGTAAACGTGACATCTCTTTGGCTTCGGGTTCTTTAATTAAAGTTGCAGAGTTCTTTAATAAGTGAACTTACTTCGTCGTTAAACGTTCAGACATGTTACGTTCTAATACTTCAAGTCATATAAAGCAGCGATGTGGTTACCGCAGTACACGATAAGAATAAACTTCTTTTGATGAATATGAAACTTATTTACGTAAAATAACAACTACTTTTTATAAGATACTGACAAGGAGATAGTTATAAGCGCGTTTGGATTAGATATTAATGCTAATACTTTTGTTTTGTATCAAAACTCTGAGTAGGTCTGAGAAGTAAAAGACGATTGCTTTATAATCGAAAGAGTCGAATGCGTTCCGTAGCAAACTAAAATCATTATTTAAAGTCATAGTCGCATATAATATTATTGTTTTTCAACTTGGTATTATACTCCACTAAATAGTACAATTTCAACTGAAAAATTAAGATAAGACTCTAAGAGAATACCGATTATCAAATTGCTGTCGAGAAACTTTTATTTATGAAAAGTAGCCCATAATGAGATTGTTTAATAACTGTGCATTATGTCTTCAAAAGAATCCACTGTTGAGTATCAGATTCATACTTTTATAATCTTACATTTAAAATAATACAAGCTCATATTTTTTAAATAATAATATATTTTAATTACTGTCCGTCCCTCGCAATGAAAGAAAACTGAAACAAGTTGAAAGAGGCTTTACTTTACGAAGCCTTTTGAAAAGGATAAAATTATTGAAGCATTTTCAATCACAAATTCGATTTCAAAGCTTTTAATTAAGAATTTCGAATTTCTTCTGAAATTTCGTTTTAGTGTCAAAGGAAGAACTACCTATAAGTCAAACTTTCATCCATTTCTGTCAAAAGCAAATGGGCAAGTAAATTCCCGATGTAAAGTCGTTTTTGTAACCCATTCTAGTCCAACCTGAGACAGCATAGAAACATCTGAGGTTGGATGCTACTGACTCACGTCCAGCTCAGATAGGATAGAAATGTCTTGGTGCGTTGCTACTTGTGATGACTAAAATGGTCACCCCAAGGAAATTATACTCTGGTAACCACACCTCGTCAATCCAAACGCAGGATATAAGTAAAAATTGTGTTTCTTCACAGGTTGTGGTAAAATACATAATATAGTATAGAAATTAGAAATCGTAATAATCAAAGCATCACTTGAGTAGAAGCGCATAAAGGACTAAATTGTTTTTCCGATTGTTACATGAACGACGTAATTAGAAGAACTTATATCAGTAAGTATAATCGTATAAGTAGATAATATCTACCTGGAGTGCAGTTAATGGCCGTAGTGGTCAGGCAATCTACAAAATCAATTTGCGGCCAGGCACTTACGGTAAATGGTAAACAAAGTTAACTTCAACAAAATAGTACTTTAGAATAAAGAAAGAAACAATAGTAGGTATGGCTATTCTAGATACGTTTTCAAAGACAGAACACAAAGGAACGCATAGTGGTATTTTCAAAATCCAAAATCCTAATGAAACGGCTTACTTATTAGGTACCTATTCTGAATCGAATAATAGAGACGAGTCTACTATTGAGAATTAATTTCAAAACGTAATTGCCTAAAGGGCTTTCAGAAACGAATTTTTAAAACCGCATAACGCACAAAATTAATGATTCTATTTTCGTGTACAACTTTTTAGATGAAAATTATTTTTGTATGTAAGTACATAAAGAGCTTTTACTAAAATATTTGTGGATCCTTTTGTTCTAAGACACGCATCCATCTGGTAATGGCTGTGGCTTTGTGTTAAAATTGAATCACGCTACTAAAAGGCGCGACATGTTCGTTAAGTGTAGTGTTTTTTCCGGCTACCAAGTTTTTCCTTCACTTATTTCTTTTTTTTGTCGCAATAATTAAATTAGTAGTATGTTGGTTGCATGTAGTAAGTATAAAAGTGGTGATAGCTAAGAATTCGGTCTCAGATTTGAGAAATCCGTGGAACTAATGTACTTTTTATGTTATGGACGTTTAATAAAATTAAGTGTTAACTGATGTTACTGGTACATGTAACATACCTCATGGCCTACTTAGCTGCAATAGGCCAGCATGGTGGGCTAACTAAAGCTCCTCATTATGAGAGGTGACCCGACCCAGCAGTCATTAATAGGTTGAAGACAAGCGGATTTAAAATATCACACACAATTTCGTTTAATCGCAAAATAATGTTCAGTGCCATTACCTTAATTATTAATAAAACTATTATCAAAGCACCATTAAAATTTCAAGTAAATATCAGCAAAGTTCACGCTCCTAAATCTGCAGTTGATCACTTATGACTTGGTAAGTATATGAATGTTTTTTCTTGTACATCGAAATAGCCACAATTCACAGTAAAACATATAGGATCTGTCAAATTCAATAATTACCAATATCAAGGTTTATTTCTCCAATTAGTCTACTATATTGGATTCCGCGTGAGTGTTGGACACAGGTGTGGCGAATCGATCGAAATAATGAATGAGCTGAAGTTTGTTGAAGGATTCAAGTTATTTCACCACTGTGTTATAGTATTTAACACGTTGTAAGTTTATAATATTATTATGTGAAGTGTTACGTCCTCCGAAGCAATACGTTCATTTCCCTCTTTTATGTGAATGCATTCATGGCGTAACAAGTTATCCCTAAAATATCCAATTTAAAAAAGAAACAGCGTCCATTTATGTCCATGGTAGGAAATTTTTTTTAGTTGTACCACCTATAGGTACTTGTCTTGCGTTGAAATGTAGGTATGAATTCATTTATATTGCGCTTCTGCCTTAAGAATAAGCCACATGGGCAATATATTCTGACGTATATAAATAGCCTCGTTTATCCAGCGGCTTAAAATTTACATCGCGAAGACTTCAAAGAGGAGCTTGTTTGATTTTCTTCAAAATGGCTTCCGCCATGTAAGGAAATGTGGTGCAATACTTTAGGAATACTCTAGACTACACTTTATTTTAGTTGCAATATTTTAGGGTATATAGGTACATACATGTATGTATGTGTGTGTGGTATATGAACGGCTTTTTTTCATGGTTTAATGGTTTTAGTGGGAATATAATTTGGCCTACATGCGTACGTGTTAAGCCTGCGTGTTGTTTAAAAATTTTCATCCTTTTTTACTTCTTAAATCCTGAAAAAGCAACGTTAATGTTTAATTTTATTTTTTAAAACCTATTAACACGTAGTGAGTAGAACTATACGTGTTGTCACTTACCTAACGTTACGGCTACAATTTATTTGTTACTGAAGATTTTTTATGTCAACAAGGAGTGACATGATGATTTAAAAAATGGGACATCTGAAATAAAGGGACTTTTATTTTTAGTGCACCAATATTTTGGTGGGTGCTGTTATCCTATGGCACTTTTAAATGACACCAACATATTTTTGCAAGTGCTACAACAATTTTCTTATTGTGGTGTCCTTGTCCTCTTTTTTATTTTTCGACTGTTGAAAAACTTGAGCGGACTTCTTTTATTTTTCGAGTAGATTAGTAATTCCGTCTGGTCATGTTAATGTCTTTGTTTTTACCTGACATCAGTGAACCGCATAATAAAATGTTGTGACTAGATTATAGCCTGGTTTGTATTAAGAACGAAATTTGCATGCAAGCAAGGGTGTCAAGGAGAGTCGCCTCGATTTAATAGTGCTGTACTATTTTTATATGCATAGCTTTTTTATATGCAAACATGTGCTAAAATAAACATTAGGTGCAGTAACATGTATGGATTGACATTATTAAAAGTAAAAGCTGTGATCCACATTTTGTCATTGTTAAATTTACATAATTTGCAAAAAACATGTCTTTGAATGAAGTGTTTTTATGAAGAGAAGAGGTTACACAAATATATTTTTTAACTATTGCTAATTTTTTTAACTAATTATGCTAAAATACCTCTGAAAAATGATCTCTTCTGAAAACCGATCTGATACAAATTTTTATTGGTATCAGAATTTTTTGTGATTGCATATAAAATAGACAAATAGAAATAGTCTAAAAATACAGTTTTTAAATGCAATAAAAGAAAATTCTATATGAGTTTTAACAAATTTAAAATGCTTCCATCTGTCATTCTTTTTAAATTTTGCCGGAAAAATAAAAATATGCGATATTTAAGAAAATTAAACTAAAAAAATTTTTTTTTATATAATTTCATACTGTCATAGTTACTAGACATTAACTTCATTATGATTTATCTTCTCAGTATTTATCTCGTTAAAATCAAATTACATTAGTAAACGCGAGATTTAATCCATTAAATATTCAGAATAACGTACGCTAAAGCTGATAACATTTGCAGCGCAAAGCCATGTTTATTTTTTAAGTAAAAGGTAAAATACATCTCGGAAAAATCTAATCAGTTAAGTGTTTGCATCATGCGAGATTTTAAAAAGATTAGCATTAAAATTTGTAGGTAATTTTTTTATTTTATTACTTACTTACTTCTTACCCCTACTAAATGCGTAAGTCTGATGTCTAGTAGATCTGATGAATGTTTGTTTTTAGTCACACCAGAACACACTGGTATTAAACGAATCTGTGTTTTTTTACAAGTAAAACCGAACAAAAAGGCGAACGTGCCCCCCCGACGGTAAGTGGTCAATGTTGCCTACAAGCACGGGTAACATCAGGAGGGTCGCCAATGCTTTTCCGGCTTTCAAGGGATGCTCTTTTTGCGCCCCCTTTGAAGAATCCTAAACTCATAGTCCCATGGGAACTCCTCAAGCGGACGATCAATTTATATTTTATAGATGCAAGTGTGTTATACGTGTTAACACACATACGAGTGTATGTAATGTGCATTATAATAATCTTAATAGTAATTGTAGCAATATTTATATTCGAAAAATTAAGAGATACACTAAAAATACCTACTACCATTTAGATTAAGCTCCATAAACATGAAAGTAATGCGCACAGATTTTAATCTAAAATCTTTATAAAGCCCTACAATGTAACATTCTTACCCGCTATTAAAATTTAATCTGTACCATGAAGACGAAGGTCGGTCCAAACAAAGAGTCTTTTGTGAAAAAAATACCAAGTTCTCATTAAGGCGTCTAATATCTGCAATTATCTACCGATAATGACGCTTTTACGGTGTGACATCTGAAATAATTTTCATAATCTTTGGGGATGGTGGCGGCCTTACTAATGGCACCCTTATTAAATTGGGGCCAGTAATTACATCAAGTACTATTAATTTGGCGTGCCGCTCGGTCTCTTCCCTAATAACGAAGGTACGCTTCTAGGTACGAGTATGCCTACCTACGTGTGTCGATTACGTTTATTGCATTATGATTATTATACACTAGCTTCCACCCGCGACTTCATATACGTGGACCTAAGAACCCAGAGAGTGTGTGTCTCAAACAATGTGTCTCAAATTTTATACAAATCTGGTCAGCCGTTTTTGCGCGTAAAAGTAACCAATAATTAAAATATATTCGTACATCGAATGCAAAATACACTTTTGTATTTTGTATTCGTATTAGGATAGTAGGATTATGTTCTTCACATTATTATGTGTATCGGATTAAGTGTAGTCTTACATGTTATGTTTATATTTAATAATTATAATATTTTTTTTTGAGTCTAGTAGGTAATTATGAAAGAAAAATCAAGTGGAATCATTATAATTTGCCCGGTAAGGTATACCGCCACCCAAGAACGTGTCCATGGGTTGCATTGACCACTAAACATCAGATCTATAAGTACCTTATTCTTTTCCAGCATTTATGATGCCCACCGTTGGGCATATGCCTCTCCAGGGCCCCTCCGTGCCGCACGGTCCATGGCTCTTCGATGCCAAAGCCGTCCTGCAGTTTTTGCGATGGCATCGTAAGTACAATTGTACATATAAGTACCTACTAACTAAAATTAAAAAGTTTAAACATTAATTTGTCACTAAATTGAAATAAATTTAGTATTTCACATTCCAAAAATTTCCATTTTCCAATTTTGTATTTAAAAATGTAAATATTAATATGCCAACTGCGTACCTATTTAATTTGTCTAGGAATTTAATATCATGGACTTGGCCCGGCTAAGTTTATAATGTAAATACGATGTCACTTTACGGAATAAATTTAGTAACAAACTGAAATTTATTAGTTGTACTATCTGTAACTTTAATTTTTACCGACTTCAATAAAGGAGGTTATCAATTCGACACGTATGTATGTATGTAATATTAACGGAACTGCACAATATTTATATAATTACACAAATTTCATAGTTGTATGTATACTATGTATGTATGTTTGTCCTCGCATATCTCCGAAACTAAAAGATGGATCGTGTTCGTTCTTTTTTCTTTGTTTGCATTTTATTCAACTTAGGAAATGGTAAAAAAAAATCGGTCCGTAGGTTCGGTAGTTTCCGTGATATGGACTTAAAACTAAAAATTCATCATTTCATCATTTTTGACTCATTATGGTAGATATTTTTATAGCGAGCTAGTAATTTGATTTCCTTGAATGTCTGCAGCACTTTTATTACCCACAACAGGGTATGTTTTCTCCTGCGGATGGGATGAAGATGAGGATAAGTGGACTTCTCATGCCTTCGAATGATAATACTATAGAGAACTCTCAGGTTTCCTTAATGTAAGGTGAATATTAAAATAATAAACCGTAGAACAGTAGATGGAATATAGAATCGAGAAAAAGTTACAAAATATTTCGCAGTTTGCGTGAATACATAAACTACATTCCAGCGGATAAATAGTCAAAGTTTTCGAAAGTCTTTTCATCGCAACGCGTTTGGCAAATGAACACTAGCCGAGCGCCAGAAAGGACATCAAACCCGAAACTTTTAACGCCATTACCGGCGCCCGCGTCCTCCATAACGCAATATTGAGCGTTCGGAATTGTCCAAACTGTAAACGCTCTTCGTTTCACCTAAAAACCCATTATTGAGCAAAACCAAAATTACTAAACTTCCCCCATCAACGCTCCAAACTTCAATTTAATGCCCTAAGAGATTGAGTATTTCATTTTATTTATTGCCTTTATTATTAAATCGTCAAGTTGGGAGTTTCGCTTTGAAAATTTCAAATTACTGACTCACGTTGAGTGAAAAACTGATTTTCAGAAGTGGTCTAACTTTTACAACAGGTGACACATTTCTATAGCGACCCTCAACTTTCAAAGTTATGTGCTGACACATTCATTGAAATTTTGAGTACCTACGCAATTCATAACGATGCGGGTCTCAACGGAATTATTATTTTACGCCGAGACCTGTTCAAAAACTGTTTTATACTAATTTTTCATTATAAATTTGTAAATAGTAACCTGTTACTTGCGCAATTTGAAAAAATGCTATACATCATTCAACAACACCGTCACAAAGAAACAAACACAAATTTTGAATAAGTCATAAGAGAGCACGAACTGAGTTGTTAGAATCATATTTAGATTTAGCTTGATTATGAGAACGTGATTGTTCACCACCTACCGTAAGTCTTATGTGGGGTTTACACGGTGACTAAAGCCGCACGATTTTGGCCGCACGGCTAAAATCGACCGTCTAAATGGCAATTCGGCTAGGTCGCAAGTGACTAAACCCGTGTAAATCCCCCCTGGCGATTTGTGAAGCGACTAGCCGCACGGCGAAAATCGGCCCGTGTTAATCCCCCATTGCGGTAACGATTTGCTTACTTAATTTTAAGAACCAGTTAAGTGATTCATTTCATAATAAAAAAAGTAAATCTAAACCGCCCATTAGAATGAGTAAAAGCGGATCCGAAACAAATAAATTAAAAGTTTGATTAAAAGACTTACGAAATTCATCAGAGGGAAATTATCTTGGAAATTTGCAATGTAAATTTTATTTAACGCACCTCGCCTGTCTAATTATGAGGATCGGAATTTGGTGACGGGTAGCAAAAAGATTTTGTAATTTAATAATTTCATATTCCTAGCATTGTCGTGATTTTTGCACACCCTATCTTAAATATCAATAAATTTGTGTGCGAAATGAAATATTTTGATGCAGGCTCAATTTTTTTTATGAATCCATCATGATGTAACATGATGACGTTAATGCGAAAAGATTTCAGCCTATTAGCAATTGACAGGGATTATACAGTCGAATTTATATTGGGTTTTAAGGCTTACATATTTGCGGCCGATTTTGATAATCTATCTTCGGATTTGGGTAGCCCTGCTATGATTTGGTTACGAGGTTTGGTAACATCTTTTGTTTCAAATCAATAAGAACATCTCAGCAACTAAACATAGTTGTGGGGCGTCCATACGATGATATCAGTTATTTTCAGCCTCCCGGCCATCAATCAAAGCTTTGATAACTTTGGACAAGACTTAAAATATAACACCCTTTTTTGTCAAGGGTTAAACGATCAAAAGTGTAGAGAGAAGCAGATATATTTGTCAATTCAGGAAAAAGTGTGTGCGACAGGTTTTACCCCGTTCGGATGTTTTGCGTGTTTCCTTTTTGGATTGACAGATGATATTCTCGTTCTACGTTGCGTTGGGCTTTCATAAAACGTCAATTTTAAACTTATTTCACACTCTACTGGGTTTAATTTAAAAACAAATGAAGCAAACTTAGCCAGTGCGCGTACAGCGACAAAAACACTGTTTCACCGGTGAAAAAAATTAAACCCACCGTTGTGTTTGCTGTTCGATAGCTAGTAAGAGCCGTAACGAAATTCACTCCAATTTATTTATTGTATAGAGTTAAATTCTATCACGCTTGACTCAAAAATGTTTTTCATTGGTTTTTTTATTTGTATTGGCTTTTGTTTTAGTCGATTAGTTGAATGGGAGTGTTGCGAAGTTTCGTTTCTTGTGCAAACTTATGAATATTGAAAAATAAGTAAGTTAGGTATTTTTAAAAGGTATGGTTGTGGATACCTATCACTTCTGGTAAGAAATAAATACTTCAGGCCTTAGTCCATCACGCTGGCAAGATTTGATGACCTAGCATCAGCTTAGCCAGCAGCAGCTTAGAAGCTGCAAGGGTTCTCCATAGATTTTCAAAGGCATATGCATTGTGCAATCCTCCAGTCCGCATTAGGCCCATGTGGTGGACTAAATCCTTCTCATTGCGAGAGGAGACCCAATCCTGAGAGAGTCACTATCGAGTTAAAGACAAGCATAAAACTCGCTCAAAACTCCATCAAGATAGACGCGTTGTAGACACAATATGACAGGCTCAAAACGAAATTTACCTAATTGCTATTTACTTGCTTCGCATTAATTAATTTCTGTTCCATTTAGTCGACAGCAATTCCAGCAATTTGCGGCAATTTATTCCCTTTAGGATAATATCGGAAAATGAATTTATAAAGTGATAAATTTCATAAATATTTTGAACAATATTAGTAACTGATGTTAATTAATTTCGATGATGCTTCAAGCTTATGATTTCTATGGAAATCCTTGATTTCTAAGTATGTATTATTATGGTGTTATTGGCTTCCGAGTTTCCGTGCCAATCACAGAAGTAACAATCATAGGTCGAATGAAAAGTCCATCTTTGTTTGGTGATTAAAGAAGTAGATTTATATTGGTCCAATATTAGTACTGTAGGAGGTTCAAAGTGGATTCATTGCTTAATTGCCGGTTTTTAGGCGTTGTGGTTACTTAGTTATCTGATCTGCTTATTTTAGTGTTACCACAATATACATTGCGATTTGACTAGGTTTATCTTAATTATTAAGACATATAGTATTTAAAGATTGTAATTCCGTTTTTTATGTTTACAAATCTATGGGTAACTAAGCTATGAAATTACAGCAACATAATCATTATTCCTTACTTTGTTTACATTTTATTTAAAAGAAGAAACTTAATAAGAACGGTAAATGTTTTCCTTAGACTATAATTTCATAGTTCCGCGAAGCATTTTTATAGCCTATTATATCTTAACTACTGCGGGAAAATAATTAATTGCCTAGAAAAAGTTCTCAGAACGAGGCTAAAATAAATCCTGGGCGTCCAGTCCACCTTTATAAACTACTTCTCAGTACTGCGCAACAGATGGCGACAATGTGCTAAGTTCTGGTATAAATCAAACCCTTTTAATGTTCACCCCCTATCGGTAACGCTCGGGTCAACCAGGAAGGTGTTGGATACGTCTCACTGTCGACAAGGGAGCTATGTGAACCGCACGCAGTGTGAGCGCTCCCATAGTATTTCTAAGGTCGGGAGTGTTCGTGCGTGAAACGCACGTATACGCACGAGTTGAATTAGTTTGAAATCGCGTCCAAATTGAGCGTAGCCGCAGGTTTATGCTTCTTTATGCTCATCACACTTTTTGTGAGAGGGTGTGTTCTAGGGCTTCTACAACAAAAGTAATAAATTGTGGTGTGAGGTTGTTGCATAAAAAGAAACACTCAATTTATGTTCGGTATCAATCACTGTAAACTTCTTGTCAGATACTGAAAAGAAATGCATATAGCCTTCCATTAATCTTTTTAAAGTTAATAGATTGCGCTTTTTTGTGGTGAATGTGTCAGTATGATAAACTGTGTGTGGCTTTTAAACGTCTATAATTATTTTATTAGCTTTAAACGTAATTGCATAAAGTTATTTCCCTTTTTTTCGCTTATTCGGTGAAGTTGTTCGCTTATTAAGTGAGTGTGGAGCAAGAGCAACGACATAAAAATCAGTCTCCATCGGAAGCGTTCGGGTCAAGCAAGGTGATTTACCGAACCCATAAAGACAGAACTGGCTATATTACTCTTGTCAGCACCCTTCAACTTGCCACTGGGGGCCTGTAATGAAATGTAACTCGTGTTACACGCAAACTTTGAGATGGAGTGGAGACCGATATTTCTGAATACCAAAGTTCTCGCCCACTCAAGCTTACTACCAGTAGGATTTAGTTGGGAATAATGGCTTTGTTTCGATTAGGCCGTATAATTTTGCGGACAATTGAATTAGGCAAGTGTTATACGTACGTACTCGTATACCTAGTTCATATTTTACGCGCAAAAATAGAAAGTTTATTGTTATTTTGATATTTTTAATCCATTATATAGCTTATGTGCTCACATTGCATTGATGGAATGCATTGTTTCCGGGTGAATTCGTTCCCATACACAGTTTATAAATATATTTATAAGTATATATATAGCTCCTTACGTATGTTAGTCTTGTAACCAGTTATCCATGAGAATTTTTTTCATTATAATAATATAAAACTAGAAATTTTCTTCTATTATACTCGTACCTTTCCATGACGAATAAAGTTCTAAAAGTTGTGGTTGAGCAGGACCAGGAGTATTGCATATACTCGTCCAAGATATTTCAGGAAACTACTAAACTTTATAACCTACTTGAAGCCTATTATTCGGAACTGAATTGTTTTGGATTATCAAGGAATATCATGAAACAATGAAGTTTCATAAACAAATGTCCTATTTGTTTAATCCCTCAACTTTCCAACAAAAAGAGCCAGCCAATAAGAGTTGGGTAAGTTTTCTTTAAGGGTAAAGGTACTCGTAATTCTCCAAGGGTCTGTTCAGTTAGTTGACTTAATGTCGCCGGGTTTGTTTAGGCGTCGGCCAACACTAGATAATAACGCAATATAAATATTTCAACAACAAATCTAATTTCTCGCGTTATCAATGTTTACTTGACTGTTGTGAGTTTCAAACTGCTAATTCTTTAAATTATAAATCATTCAGTAAATTAAGTTTAAATTTTAATTAGTAAAAAATATTTACTTACCAAACCTTACATTGTAGTAAGATCGAAGAAAGTTAGTGTCGTAGTGTCATCAAAGCTTTAACCATGAAAACTTTTAATTGACCCTTAAATACAGCATGAAAAATCAATAGGCAATGTATGTCCATAGGCAATTTCAAGGAGGACATAGGCATCAATATGCTGTGTAATTTGAGACCTTAAAAATGCATTTTAAATAATAATTTTATTGGTGAAAAAAAAAATTGACATTTTTTAGAGTAGCTTTGAAACTTAACCCTTACTTTTAGCAAACCTGCCTATAACCACAGAATACATAATAGTACTGCTATAACGTTAAACACAAACAAACTCGTTCTATGAGTGAGATATCGATTATACTCAGAAAACAGAGATTTGATGAAAAATTTTGTGTAGTGGCATTGTAAAATTTTGTTTGTGCACTCATCACAAAGGAAGCATTTGATACGGGTAGGCTGCAGAGTTAATTTGCAAAAACTAATGTTGAACTTTGCTTTTTAGTGGCTGATAATGAACAAGAGGAACAGTTATTGATTGAGAGAGTTTCAAAATGGGTTTTGTTCGTACTAAAACAAGCTGGAAGTTTGAAGACGGCTCACTCGCCAATAGGGTTGCTATTATAGTAAGGCTATATTGTTGAAATAAATTCTGAATTAAAAGGCAAATGATGACATTGATTTAAATTTACAAGTGTTTCTAACATTGTTTCTATTATTGAAAATAAAATTTTAAAGTGAAAATATGTATATAATTTCGTAAAACTATTCTTGTATGAACTGCAATTATGTTAAATGTTTACAAATTCTTTTCAAAATCTGTACAATAAGAAGGAACATTAGTTCATCAATGTATACGTACATCATATTATTATGTGACTCATGCATGGCACAGCGTAGTGATTAATATTGCTGATCGCTTAAATGGTAGGTATGTACCTATATTGACTTTTGTAAGGATTTTTGATCGCTTGAAAGATATAAAAACTTTTTTAACAACCCTATCCTCATAATAAAGCGAAGGCAAACTTCTCTCGCGACAGAGTCGGGGATTGTTTTCATATTGGCTTTGAAACTTGAAAATGCACTGTAACAAACATTGGTATGTTCTGAAATTCAACCAGAAGTGAATAATAATTTCTTAAGTTTGCGCAGTAACGGAATAGCACTCTCCTCCGTTTATCTTTTAGACGTTTTAGAATAAGAAGTGATAAGTTTTTGCATATAATTAAAATAATAAAATTTCTATTAAAATTATTACCTGGTGGTTTTAAAAATGAGTTACTATAACAAGAATTGTAACTTGAGTAGTCTATTTTTATTATAATAATAAAATTCACCTAGTATTTTTTGTTTTTGCGAAAATAATTATGGTTAAACGGCATCATAATTAATTAAACCGGATCATATTTATGCTGTCTCAAAAGTGTTCTGAATACTGTGTTGGAAGAAACTATTATAATCTAGTATAAAAAATATATTTTTGGTGTCCATGTTTTTACTGTCATTTAGGTACAAATTAAAGTAAATTTATTAAAATAACAATATAATTTTTTATAAATACCTACTTATAAAATAATTAATAAGAGCTCCATAATAAACAAGGGTCACCAACACCACTCAGCCTAAAGATATTTGGTTTTGTGTCCGACGTCTTTGTCCTTTGAGGTCAACAAAGTTTTCAGGCCCTGCGACCTTTTGATCCCAGAAGATCCGTCGGATTAATTTACTTGCCATGGAGACAACATAAAATGTATGTTAATTACTATGAAGACAATTTTAACCTCGCTCAGTGCCCTGTTTGGTTTGGATCCAACCCTTTTTCTGTATAGTACAATATAATAAAGATCTATAGTATAGTATAGTATAGTAGACCTATAGCAATAAGTTTAAAAGAACTAAGTTAAGTTAATATTTACCCGAACAACACCAAGGGTTACCGCTTTTAAAAGAGAGCGTTTTTAGACCGTCTGTTATGAACCCCATGCTTCAATTAACTACTTAATTTTATTGTATTCTCAGTAATACTTAAATATATTTTCATAAGTTTAATAGCTATTTATCGACCAAAATTAATACCCACATCTAAATGTATTCTTGGAATTGCAAAATAAGTATTCATGAAACGGATGGTTTACATTTATTTTTCAATTTGCAAACGATGAATCATAATTCATTAATTTCGGAATTCGGCAAGTATTTTAACAGACAATCTGATTTTCTGGACCTGATTTGGATTTTCAAAATCGTATAAATTTGAAATAACTGTCTCTGAATATAAATGTAGACTTTACGAGTGGCTGAAATGGTTACTTTGCTCGGGATGCGACCATAGAATAACTGACGAAATTTATACAAGGAGCAAGATTTACAAGGACTTATAAGTCATTAGTATGGGACTGAGATAGCATCTGCGCCTTGAGCAGAGCACTATCGTCAAGGAATTCGTACGGTAAACGTCAGTTATTAGAACGTCATAATACTGTCTGTCATTTTCCATACTAATGGCACAGGTTAACTATCTATTCAAATTCTTTGACGATTGTGTTTATACTCGATGTACATTTTATCATATTAATAATACACGTTAAAAATTTAATATATTATATTTAATATACGAATGCTTTGACGATAGTGTTCTTGGGCGCTGTTGTCATTTCTAAGCGAATTCAAAGTTCCTCCTCTGTGGGTTCGATGAGTGGGCACGTGACGGCAGAAGATTGTAAAATTGTTATTCCAACCGAGTTGAAGAACCCGGACGGAATTACGAAATTGTTTCGCGAATAAAAATAATACGAGTACGTTTTGTTAAGCAAGGGGCTTTAGAAGGCTTTTAAGTCTGTTTTTAATCGTTACAAATGTAATGCAAATACATAATCATGACACAGGTATTCAGACTAACTACTAAACGTGATAGCCCAGTGGCTTAGAATTCGACCTTGAATCGTCCGGGTTCGAATCCCAGGGGTACCAATGACTTTGTTAAAAAGTTGTGCGCTTTATAAAATTTAAATATCACCTGCTGTTACGGTGAAGAAAAACATCGTGAGGAAACCTGCATGCCTAAGAGTTCACAAAAAAAATGTTCTCAAAGGCATGTGAAGTCCACCAACCCGCAGTAGGCCAGCGTGGTGGACTAAGGCCTACATCCCTCTCACTGCGAGAAGGAGACCCGACCCTTTAGTGGGTCATTAATGGGTTACAACTATACGGGAGATACATCCGCCACGTAGGTACATGGGCCTTTTCGTGTCGTGCGCAGTGTTGCAGTGTTTTGCGTACAGGAGACGATATGTAGGAACTCCAGCTCCCTCCTGAGAAAGGGTCCATTAGTAGACCAACGCTGTCGGAACTGCGCAAGAATACGAACGAGGAAATACTTGCAGCCCCGACTAAGCAGCGTCGGGCGAAGCAATGCGTTGTTATAGCCGGTAAGTCCAGATTTACCCGGTGTACTTGCTTCGACAGTGGGTCCATTATGGATTTCCTGGCGAAGAAAGTTGCAGTGGCAAAGTGAGGAGACCTGCATGCTTTTTTGCGATTTCAAAAAGATATTACTGTTTCTTTACTGGCTGAAATCAGCCAAACAGTCCCATTAAAAATACTGAAAGTTACTCATTCAAATAAGTCGTAAAGTCGGTGTAAAGTATCATTAAGCAGTCTCCGCTTGAGTTTGCTCAACTGAAGCACGAGTGAGCTGGCAATGAATTTTGTATGAGGATTGCGAATTGAGCTGAAATGAGTAGGCATTTCCTACGAAACTCACATATTATGTAAATATTGAGGATTGTACGCGTTGCAGTTGTAATACACTCTAAGCAAATGCAAATTGTATGTTTGCAGTGTAAATCCCGAACTTATTCTCATTACATATTATTATTATTATGTGTGCTTAACCGAAGTGGGACTATGAAGACTTATAGAGTTGTGTTTTTACCCTTAATAGGTAAACGTGTTTGTGACTCTCTCTTGAACATAAGGCTCTTTCAGGCTTCGCATGAATAAGATTTATTTCTTTACTGTAATTTCAGTTATGTAAATTCTTTCATAAATATATTTGTTCACAAAAATGTCACCCAGTGGAGTTAGTTCGCAATGCTATTCATATTTTTTCAAATTTTAAATTGATAAATCTTGTTCAGTTACGCAAAATAGTAATAAAAAGTACGGTCAATAACATACCAATAGGTCTCTCTATATGTAATACTGCATTGAAACAACGATGAACTATAGAGCTATTTTAAGAATGCTCTAATTAAAATGTTATTGTTTAATATTAACTGCAAGATGTAATATTTTACACGGAATAGCACTGTTAAATATTTCCTAGACTATCTGACTTTGTTTCGCTTTTTGGGTAATCTGCATGAAACGCCTCATGAATCTTAAAATTAGCAGTGCTTTCTAGATAAACAAAAGGTAAGGGGCAGACTAAGAAATTTTACGTATTTATTAAGTTATTAAAATATTTAAATACAGATTGTTATTCTTTTAATATAAGTATAGATTGCATGAATCAGTTTTGAGTGAACCGTTTTACAATCGTGTAGGTAAGTGTATTATTGAGTTATTTGAAACCTTTAAATGACCGACGGGCGCAAGCAAGGCGGTGTGATGTTAGTTGCTGCGTCGCGGTTTACATTGCGGCAAGTACCTATGACAGATATTGACATTAATACGTGTAAATTTGAACTGGTTAGTGCCGGAGTTTATATTCAAAATCGTTTTCTGTTCACTTGTTGCGTAGTGTATACACCGCCTCAGACGGAGGAAACTGAATATTTAGAAATGCTCAGGCAGTTAGAAAGTATCTGTTTAAAGTTTAAAAATAATGTGTTAATTTTAGGCGATTTTAACCTATATTCTTGTAATAAATTTATTAACAGTTATTTTGAATTCTTTGTGGCCTTCTGTGAACTCGATCAGTGCAACAAAGTTATGAATTGTTGTGATAGGCAGCTGGACCTAGTATTGAGTGGACGAGGCGAGCGTGGCGGGGTGACGGTGGCGGCGGCGGACGAGGCGCTGCGGCCAGTGGACGCATATCACCCGCCGCTCGCCGTGACCGTCGTGGTCGCTGGCTCCTCGAGCCCGCCGCCCGCCCGCCCCGCGACCCCTTCCGCTGCAATTCCCTCTGAGAAAGCCAAGCGATGGAATTTTTACAAAGCGGACTATAATCGTTTGTATGAATCGATTAAGAATATAGATTGGGGCGAGATTTACTCGATGCGGGATCCTAATGAGTTAGTTGACTTGTTTTACGCCAAGATAAATAGTGTTTTCGATGATTGTGTTCCTAATAAAAGTCAACAATCGCAATGTAATAGGAACACATATCCAGTATGGTACACCTCCAAAATTATAAAAGATATTCGAACAAAGTATGGCCTTCACAAAGTATATAAGGCGAGTAAGCTACCGGGGGACTATAAAAAATTTTCACTGTACAGGTTAAAGGTCAAGGAGGAGATCGCGATAGCTCACGACAAATATCGAGACCGCGTGCAAATGAACCTCGCCGCGGATCCAAAATCTTTTTGGAGCTATATGAGGTCTAAAAGAGGTACTACAGGAAATTTTAAATTGGTAAAAGACGGTCGTACTCTTTCCAACCGTGAGTGTGCAGATAGTTTCGCACAGTTCTTCTACTCAATATACAACCCTGATTCACCTCGGCTGGATGTACCAGCCAGTGACGCGGCGGCCGGGATCTGTGGCACACGGGTACACCTTGGCTGCCTGAGTGCAGCGGAGGTGAGATGCGCGCTGGCGAGGCTGTCGCCGAAGCGTTCGACTGGGCCGGATGGCATTCCACCATTCATTTTCAAGGACTGTCGCTTGGTATTGGAGAAACCCTTGCTGCACCTCTTTAATGTTTGCCTGGCCAGTGCTACTTTTCCTGACCGGTGGAAACTGACAAGAGTGGTGCCGGTGCCGAAAGGGCGGGGTGGTCCGACGCCCAGCGATTATAGGCCGGTTGCTCTTCTTAGTACACCGGCTAAAGTTTTCGAGTCGGCCATTCATCACTTATTGTATGCACAAGTGAAGGCCCAGTTGTCCGACGCGCAGCACGGTTTTCGTCCTGGACGCGGTACGACGGGGAACTTGCTGCATCTAATGAGCCGTTTACTGCCGGCGGTGGATGCTGGAAACAAGGTCGATGTCGCCTATCTTGATTTTCGAAAGGCTTTCGACACCGTCGATAACGATGTCCTACTCGCAAAGCTGGCGAGTGTGGGATGTTCTCCACATATGCTCGCCTTCTTCGCCAGTTATCTGAAGGAGAGGCGTCAGTATGTCGACTGTGGAGGAAGCCTTTCGGAACCGTACATCACCAGGTCGGGTGTGAGTCAAGGCAGCAATTTAGGGCCTCTCCACTTCATAATAATGATAAACGACCTTACAGAAGTGGTCCATGAGTCGGTTTGCCTTTTGTACGCTGATGACCTGAAATTGGTGCGAGAAATAGGCGATGTTAAAGATCATATTAGCCTCCAGCGAGATATTGACAGGGTAGTCGAGTGGAGTCACGTGAATAAGCTATATTTTAATGCGACTAAATGTTCCGTGATGACATACACCCGCGCACACGACGCGCGATGCCACATGTATCGCATCGGAAATGAGCCGCTGCGGCGCGTTACAGAGGTGAGGGATCTAGGCGTATTGTTTTCGGCTGATCTCAACTTCCGGGAACATGTAACTGCGATATGCAAAAAAGCATACAGAAACCTAGGCTTCATATTACGGCAAACGCACGGCTTTACAAATGTAAGTGCGCTGCGAGCTTTATATGACGCTTTGGTGAGGAGTCACCTGGAGTACAATGCGGTTATATGGGCACCGAGTGAGATCAAATACAAGATATTGCTTGAACGGATCCAGAACAAATTTGCCCGGTTCGTGTATTTTAAAATGTATGGAGTGTACCCTGGATATCCACAGCTGTATCCGACTATGTTTGTCCTCGGCATGGTGGGATACAATAAGCTGGAAGTACGAAGAGAAGTCTCCCTTGCAAAGTATCTTTTCATGATACTACGGGGTAAAATAGATAATTCGGAGGTACTGGAGCAGCTGAGACTGTGTGCGCCGCGGGGCAGCGTGGAGCGCCGCCGGCGGCCGCCGCTGCTGGCGGTGCCGCGCGCTCGCACCAACCTGCTGCGCCGCTCGCCGCTCAGTCGCGCCCTGCGCGCTCTTAACGTGGCCGCTGACCACATTGACTTATTTACCTGCACCTTGAGCGAGTTTACGAAGGTACTTTCATGCATTGCTGAAGGAACTTTAATAATGTGATAAATAACTATATTCATATGATTATAGAACGATTAATTATTATTAATTTATTTTACATAACTTATACTAAATGCTATTGGATTTTATTTGACTTTGAATTTGACTTTTCTTATTACTAAGTAATATTAATTGATAATGATATACCTAATTTAAATTATTATTAGTATTGATTGGTTCATGTATTAATTTGATGTTTTTTTTGTATTATTATTATATTAATGAATTGTATGCACTTAATTGTTTCAAAATTATGTTGACGAGTTTACATAATATTGGCATGCCTTCACTAACGCATTAGGGCAACCTGTAATGTTAGTGTTAAGGTTTAATTTGATTAAATAAATAAATAATTGAAGGATCCGGTCTCCACCTACAATGCGGAGGATTTAGGAGGCCTTAATATTACACTGGCCTATGAAGCGTTGATGGACCTCAAATGGTGTGTAATTTAAATACTAGAACGTTGGTTTCACTGCGGTTTATGATAACTTTTATCGTTTCTATCCAGAGATAATACGTTTGGTGCGAGAACGTACGTTACGTTTTATGTCAACCGCTCTCGACATTCCCAGTCCGAATTATGAATCTTTCTACACCCATATTAGTCGTACCCCTTCTAGGTTAAATCTAATAAATCATAATTATTATAACAATACATACATTTGTGTAGGTATACTAAGATTTCAAAGATTTATTGAACATAAAATAATACAACACTACCTTATTGTTAATGTATACTCATAATAAGCCTTACTCTTAGTTCATGATACGCTTTGTAACGGTAGTAGTAAACGTTACAGAAGCTTAATGCACTTGAACAAAGTGAGCGCTATTAAGAGGCCGTGCATTAGTGTTCCAGAAATTTTAGGAACGTATAGGTTTCATGTCAGAAAATTTGATATTAGGGTCATTTCTTTGTAAAGATATAATAGTTCCTATATATTTACTCAGTAGATACAGATAGGAAGCATCTTTTAACACATTTTATTTGAGAAGCCATTACAAGAAACACTCACATAATTTAATAGCAAAACCCAAAACAATATCAGTAATTTACTCACCAATACAAAATTGTTTTCCTCCGAGCAATATCCGTCGTGACTTGCAGCTTTTGAGATCGAAATAATAGGGATGCCGTGATAAATACCGCACTAAATACCATCTGATATATTATTAAACACCTAGTTAAATTATGGCTAAGCAAAGTTATAGGCTCGGGATGATTTATATCGGTCGGGTTACCCGCAGGGAGCGATAGCGCGTGGTATGTTAACATTGCTATACGAGATGTATGTCACACGAAAACTTGTACGCCGTTATTTATCGTAGCACTAACTTCTGACTTCTAACTCAATCGCGAAATATTATGTGGAAATATTCCTTGGTTTTTTATTAGTATTAATATATAAAAAGTTATAGTTTACACGAAAATATACCAAATCAATCAAATCAAAAATTGTTATATTATATCAGGTTAAATTTGTGCATAATAAATGAACCTACATGAAACATGTAGCATTATAATAATAGAAAGAAAGAAGCATTTATTTCGTCATAACTAAAACACAAAGACCAGACGGAAAAAAAACAACTGCAGTCCGGGAGTGCCGGCAGAAGTGAAAACTTATAAGATGGGTTTTCTTGGTGATTTGGACGACAGTTCAATTAAAACACTATTCAATAACCATTACTTAAGTATAAAATCTTTTTAGTAAAGTCAAGAATGAATTTACACGTTAAGTATGAAAGTTCAGATTTAAAATTAAATACGATTGAAATTAGTTAACTGAAAAATATGGATATCTTAATAGACCATTCAATCACGGCTAAAAAAGATAAAAAAGAGTTAATACGAAAAAGATTACAGCGGGTGTGTGCGTGGTTGATACAGTGTGATTTGTTACGGTAGATAGTAGGGGTGAAAATATATTAGAAAGTACTCGCTGACCGCGCGTAGCGGGGCGAGCTCTTGCATACCTACTGGTGATAATGTTGCTATAACTTTGCAAAGGTTGTAAAAAGTATTAAGATTAAGGCTTGTAGTAATAAATTGTACCGAAGTGTTCGGGCTTATACGAAACGAATATTAGGACGTAAAATACATTGTAGGCAAAATAGTCAGCAAAACTAACGGGAAAGAAACTGGCATATACCTGACTGATACTAAGATATATCGTTCGACTATGTAAATCGAAATATTTGATACAATATCGGTACAAAGGCAGAGTCATTTAGCGGGAAATGGCGGGAATCCTCTTCAGACTCCCTACCTACCTATTTGATTTTTTCGCTAACCTTTTTTCTGAGATTAATATTGGATTGAGTCCGGTTGTTTACTTATTTCGGTGTATGATGGCTTTGGATTATTACATAAAATGTGGTTAATATCTCACATTTTTATCCAAAAGTAACCTAGACTTTTGGGCTTGCCTTTAGCAATTTATTGTTATATAGTAAAAAACCTGCATGTTTGTCTATAAATATGGTAGTTAGACAATCGAAGAAGACGAAGAACTGCTTCGTGTGGTGTGAGATATGTGTGAGATGGTGTCGCTTTCACAATACGCCTAGAAATAGGGTATTTACTTCGATTGACAAATTGGCGGTGAGGCAAATTAGAGGCAGTAAGTAGTAAGTTCAATCCTCAGGGGATCAACACATCCATTTGCAATCAGAGACATCGGATACATTATTTGAGGTTAATTGTTGTTATCCAGTGACCTTAATATTCAATATATTAGACTAATTACAACAAGCCAAGCCGACAGCAGCTATATAGCCAAAGGCAGCAGTTCTGCCCGACATTTTGCCTTACTCACTCACTGTTTACCACGGGTGTCTCCCCTCAACAGGCCTACAGAATACTGGAAGCAGCGAATTGGTGAAGATATGGGCTAGTACCAAATCTATAGGCCTCTATGGACTCGATAGCAATCATCACCGACGGTACTCCGAAACATGGAAGCGTGCATGTAATTATTAACCGCACTTAAAGTGAAGTTGAAGTCACGCGCACTTCAAATTTATAGATACATTTTTAGTACTAGGAGACTTTGAGTAGCTAAGCGCAGAATATAAGGCTTAAGGTATTATGTCGCCAATTGCGGTTACTGATATGGATCACGAATCAGGCCAACGTAGTTCGCTCGCGCGGAAGGAGATTAACCGGACGTCTAGATCGCAATACATTTATTTCTAGGTCGATTAAAAAGTCGATTTATAGACTACACGTTTCTATATCTATAATTCTATACGTAATCTACTTTACACTCCTATCTTCGTATGAAACGAAGTTGTCATAAATAATTGTTTACAACTTGTGATTTTTGCATGCGGTATGAGTTAGATAGGTATTAAGACTTTCAAGGATTAATAATAACTTATGTCGATCCATCTTAATAATGGGATATCGTATTGGAAACAACCACCGCGGTCATACATTCTCGCGTCTAAGGAAATAAGCTTTACTAAACAACTGGGATACCTATTTTTATTTTTATTTTTAGTTTGTCTCTCAGTAATAGGTACCAACAAAATTTGCAATCTCCACGATCGGTATAGGAATTACTTTTTAGGTCAGCGCACTCAAAATTTATCAATTTATTACGCGTTACCCCGTGTCCAAATTGCCAGTGTCAAGTCCAAGTTGTCAGTGTCATGTTCAATTAAGATAGCTGTGTTAATTTTGTCATTTTAGTTCCTTGGTCGGTTAGGTCAGCCTTTTAGGACAAGGCCTTATAAATAGCTAAAGAAAGAAAGAAAAAGAAAGAAGGAAGAGAATAGTAATAATTGATTTGTATTCATGTAAAGGCTGTACTGAAGAAACGTAAAAGAATGGGCAAGTACCTACCTAAGTAGTTTTTATTTAAAACATTAGTAGAAATTGCTTACTTTCATACTAGCAGGTTATAAGTTCAGTGAGAAATGTAAGGATTAATGTGTCGCGGGTAGCGGTTGCTGATGGGTTGTCGTTTGGAATCGGGCCAACTCCGAGATCTTGTAATTCACTCGCTCGGAAGGAGATTAAGCGGACATCTGGTCCGATTTTTATTTCTGGTAATAAGTCAACTTTATATTTCAAAATATAGCAAGATATCAACGCCTCACTAATGTCCTTTTTCGTCCAGTTTTTCAGGCGCTGTAATAAGGTCGATGAGTCCAACCCGAATACAACCGTATTGATAGATGTTTAATGATAATAATTAATATGAGAGCCACCGACCTAATGTTACATAGGTACTCGTAGTTATATAACATACCCTGAAGCTATATTTCAACGTATCGTACGTAAATTCCATAGTGATTAATATAAAAATATTTCTGAAAAGATGTCATGAACATAATGGTATCGATGGAAATGTCTAAATCTATTATACATTGTAGGTAAGAGGCGTTGAGTGCAATCTGGACCGAATTTATTCTCACCGGAAAATCGGGCGAGCGGCTCCGAGCGAAAAAAAGTATTTAATTGCTCCCAAGGAGTGAGGCGAATGGTGAAAATTCGGGTAGCGAATTTATAGGAGCTATTTGGATGCAAATGATGAGCTCAGAGAGGCCCTTTCCTGCCGGTATCGCCCCCAAAGTATAAGCGAGAACGTCTTCCGAGAAAGGATCCCGATGCTCTTTAGTATTTATTCGGATTCCTTCGGGCGTAAGTGCGCAAGGCAATAAAACACTTTTGAATACTTTCAAAGCGTCCCCGAAAAAGGTTAATAAAGTTAAGTGGTGGGCCTCCTGCCTTCGCGATGAGCTAAATCGCACAGAGCTGACGGAATGTTTTAACGTTGTTTTACGTCGGGATTGTCATTTGCATTTGTTGTTGTCGGGAGTAAGAAAAAATCTATTTTAGTAAACTGTTTAAGTTTATAAATAATTAAAATTAAAATTTTAATGAGAAAATGGCAACTTCATTTTAAATTTTTTAGGTATACAAAATTGATGTCTTTCATAATCTAGAAGTTTTACGGCGTCCACGACACTGGAAATACTGGCGCTAATAGTTTGCAGCGTAATTTATATGTTTTAATAATGTATTTTTAAGCGTCCTACAGTGAGATTGGTCGTGGTTTCAAATATAATACTTAACAAATTTCAAATTTAACATTTTAACTCAGCAAAATTAAAAGCAAAACAAAGTTTAAGTCAAAGGTTCATCTTCTGCGCCAAGGAAAATTCTAAAATAAAACAAGACTGTTAACTTACGGACTACTTCCTTAGTTTCTATGTTTCAGGTTCTTTGTCGCAATGAAGAATAAATAGTTGATCCCCGGCACTGTTCTGAACGGACCGGCCGTCCCCGTCACTTGCGGCGAGCTTCATACAACTACTTCTCAAGTGTCCCACAAAGGATTGAGTGTCGAACTCGCTTACTGCTAGTTTTACAAACAAAAGACGGAGCTCTCGTGCTGCCTTTAGACGGAGCTCTCGTGCTGCCTTTAGACGATGCACAATTTTAGCTTAAGTGTCTGTTTAGTTGGATCTTTTAATCACTTACTAAAATTACTTACTTATTCTCTGTTTTTTTGATACTAGTATACCTATCAAGATCGGAACGCAGATCCTCTGCATTTTTTAGTAGTCAGTATGTTGGCGTAGATCTTTACTACAATTCTAGTAACATTTTAAGTAAAATTGTGTAGCTACACCCATAGATAAAGTAAGTAACTTTGGCGTAACCAAGATCTTCAGCATTAAGTAAGGCTATCATATTGCTATTTTAGCATAGATTTTATATTTGGCAGAACCCACAATGTTGTAGTTTCGAATTTTATCTTTTAATATTCAAGGACGCTGAATAAGTCGAATTATTAAATGACAAATCGACAAACTTAAATGAAAAGTAATACTTAATTTTAATTTATTTATTAGAGACCCAGGATTATTGAAAATTTGATTGACAGGTAAAGTAAAATTTTAACAACTATTTGATTGATGCATGAAACCATTGGATTGTGAATTGCGAATATCATCAAATAGAATTCGTTTTAGAGATTCATGAGATATAGAGACACAACACAAGTAAGAGAAGTAAAGAGAAGGTATTGTGGTAAGAATAGCTGGTGTCGGCATAAAAAGCAACTTCCGCTAGCAACTGTCCATAGTCTAAATGCAGCATGGAGTGCATCTTTGTCACCGCAATGCATTTATCTTGCGCTACGGAATAATGCTAGCCAGAAGCTATAAACGTATATAGTTACATCACTCTTGTGATAAGCTTCGCATTTATAACGCTTATAAAATAAGAAAGACGCTATAGTATTTTTAAGATGTTAGCACGTAGATGCTCGACTGCAGCCCACTGATAATCACATTCAAGCGCAAAGACGTCCGATAAACGCTCTGACGTTGGTGTTGCTACTTCACACCCTTCAGACTAATAAAATGGTCACCTCTATGATTCTCCGGCAATCAACACAGTCATGAAGAATTTTATTTTGCTGCTTTTATGCTGTTCCATAGTGGGTTGTGAGGATTCTAAGTACATTAAGAAGAAAATCTATTAGTTCTACCATCAATGTGCAATAATATACGCTACTGATGTTCTCTTAAATTTTCTTGAATACCTAAAAATACAATTAGTAGGTATAAGAGATTTATAAGAGATTTACCAGTTTTATATTTTGTTACATATTTTTGATATGAAAGAAGCAATCAAAATATAGTTTGTTTTTCTACATTCTATAGAAAGAAATCGAAATACGGTGGCTGGTTGCCTTCGCCTGAGACATCTCGCAGATTTCAGAGTTATCGTACCCACGTCAAACAAATACCCACATTCCAATAATACTCGTAATTGTAATGTCATTTCTGTGTTATCGGATATCCTTTTGAATATTTTTCATGTATTCATGTAAATTATTTTCCATGTCATGTTTTTGTCTGTTCACTGAATTCAGTTCAAAGGATCAAGTAGACAATGGAAAATTTTGGGTTTCCATACGGCTAATATTATAAAGTTCAATTGTTAATATTTGTTATGATACATTTTTGCGATGTTCAAGGATTTCGTACAAAAATATTAAGGAATTGCTTTTTATAGTAGCTATTGCGGTCCGTGTAGTCCACGCAAAAAAGAACAACTTTGAAGGCAATTCATTATGGTGTTATAATTGGTAGATACGTAAAAGCGTTATAACTAAGTACCAAATCGTGACCTAATTAACTTTTTCGACAAAATCACCTGACAACTATATTATTGTAAGTATTTATTATCTATTTTTTAATCCAGCTTTTAGTAATTGTTAATCGCTGCAAAGTTTTAGTTATTTAAAAGACAAAATGTCGTGTTTAAGGGCAGTTAGCAATACTTTAGATAGATAAGACTGTACTGTTGAATAAAATACGCCTTTCTAGGTTAAAGCAAGAGGCTGTTCGCGTTAAAAGCAGAGCCAAGAGGTCCGGGCGGACTCTTCCGGCTCCAACCCGGAGATGGCCCATTCGTTCGTATCGACATGTCTACGAGCGACCCCTGCATTTGTGCTAGTATAGGCACCATACATATTGGAACCCAATTTCTGTTTCAGTAACGTAATAAGATAATGATAAAAGATAATTCAAACGAAGTGACGAGATACGAACATATACGAGTATAATAGTGACCAAACTACCAGGGAATTGATCATTTGCTGTAAATGAAAAAGTTTGTAAAAATGGAGATGCAATTCCTCAATACTAAAATTGCTTCAAAATCTATATATCCAGGCTTTCTGTAGCCCTAAACAAGACCTCATAAGTCAGGCCATGACCACCACTTACAATCGAAATGATGGTAATAATCATTATATTGATTAAGTGTGAAAATAAGAAAATATGAAAGGTTATACTTTCTAACTATAACTCAAATATTTCCAAGCACCACTAATATAACATCTTTGCCGTAACGTCATTATTTAGAGTAGAACACTTGTTTGCAGAGAGTGAAACGAGCCATTAGTGCGATTGAGCGCCGTACCGGCTCTCTGCGCTCCATTTCACGGCAACTCAACTTGCTCAAGTTGTTTGATGCAGTTACGTGGGAAACGCCTACTGCCAGTTTATGTCCATATTATAGTAGGCGTTGATGCTATAGTTGACGCACAATATAATTAATAATAGATTTACCGTTGCCGGATGGGTTAAAATTTTACGAGTCTTATGACGTCACTTTACAAAGTAAGAGTACCTACGCGAATATTTTTTTATTTTGCTTACGTTCCCGATTCGAAACATCAGTTATGCGTTAAATAATCGTAGTAAGTAGTTACTTAGTTCAGCAAACAGTTAGCAACGAACCTACTCAGGATCTACATACTAGCTACATATGTACCTAC
The DNA here is from genome assembly GCA_905147235.1 of Erynnis tages. NCBI lineage: Eukaryota > Metazoa > Arthropoda > Insecta > Lepidoptera > Hesperiidae > Erynnis > Erynnis tages. The sequence goes on from LR990082.1 coordinate 7,329,908, forward strand.
GCGTAGGTTTTAAAATTTTTGCATAGGTAAGATCTTTAAATATGTAATGCAAAAAAAAGATGTCACTGCATATATACATATAAAATTAGAATCGTAGTCATTAATATTCTAGTTCGTTTTAAATCTCAATACGGCCACTTGGGAATTTGAAAAAATGAATAAAATCATTTATCAAAACGTCATGATTTATGGTCAGAAACTCTTTCTATAAATACAAATGAGGGATCAATGATGTGTTTCACCCTCGAAGAGCAATTGAAGAGAAATAACTAAGATTAACATCGCTTTTTTTCACAGCTTCAACAAAGTTTGTATCGTCGCTTTGTAGTAATAGTTTGTTTGAAATGACTGTTCATTGGGATGTGCAAAGTCCTTATGAATAGCAACGCATTCTTACCTTAAATGGGTTAAGGTTGAGGTTAAGGTGTTCATGGACTACAATGACCAAACTTCATAACCGATAAGTTATGAAGGAGCCAGATGACACTTTTTTTTTTAAATAGGTAAATTCATTGATTTTTTTAGTATGTTTAAGGTTTTTTCGTATGAAATTACCTACCTTAATAAACAAATAATAATTTGAGGGAAAAAATCATGATATATCACATTTAAAGTATATTTTTCGCTTTGTTTAGAAAACTGGTTCTTTCATAGCACTTCTCCCATACATGTTGCCGCTCGGATAGAGTAGCATAGTTTTGTATGTAAGCTACAAACAGGCGTACACTAAGCGTATAATGACGAATACGCGACTATGAAGCTACGCCTCCGTGGAGGCGTAGACAGAGCGTGGACAGAGGGCTTAAGAAACATTTATCGCTTCTAATATCCAGTTTGTGATGAAGCAAGTGACTATATTTGTAAGGACGTTGGGTCACAGCCAAACTGAAGCTTGATTAATGATTTTAGAGACACGACGGAATATAGAGCGAGGATGAAATCAAATACGGTCATTTTTAACGCCACAACATAACATTTCAAAATAAAAAATTGGCTGAATATATTGATTGAATTAATTTTTTTGTGTAATTTTTTGGTACAAAATTGATTTTTCATGAGCAATGACGTACTGTGTCGTTTACGTAGAAAGCTTTGTACCTAACATTCAATATCTATTAATCAGTTAATAGATATCCATTTAAGTCTTGTAGGAATGAATAGGAATGAAACCCCCTCAGAATTCAAATTATTATTGAGGCAAACATCTCAGACATCATGTAGCAGCCTACCACAAACCCATTTATATGTTACGAGCTGTGCCCGTGGCTCCTTTTCTGCTAAGCTTAGTTTTCCGAAAAATACTAACCTACAGTTACCACTTTACATCAGGGGTTTTGTATAGTAAGGTAACCGTTTGTTATTATTTCACTATAGAAAAGATATCCACCACCATTTTTCTAAACAGCACAAGATTCACATCACGCTCCTTCAATTACAATTTAACGTGACAACGTTGAAAACGACGGGATGAGGTAGAAAATAAAATACGGTGCATTTTTGAAAAACACACTCAAATTCCGCAGCACTGATGCTAACACCGGTTTAAGGTTTTACGAGGTACCTGTGTAGAAAGGTAAGTGCAGAATAAACCGAGAACACAGTCGACATAGGGGTTTGGTTTTTGTAGCCGCTAACTTTCTAGTCAGTTACTTTTTATACAAGACCTATTCGTACGTACGGTGATCAAATTGACTTTTTGGGCCCTAAGTCAATATAAAAAATGTATTAAAACCTAAAATATATACCTAAAATAAAAGCAGGTTGTTTATAGTGTATTATATTCTAAATTCGATACCGATAATTGGTTTGATACCGATAATATTGGGTGGGTTGCTCAAAAATATTTAATGCGCAATTTTGTTGCGACGCTACCTACCATTTTGGATTAGAAACAATACTTTTATGTCATCAGTAAGAAAGCGGTATTTCAGTTCAATTGGCCACTAGAAAGTGGATCAAAATACAATCAATTAAAATGCAAGTAGGTAAAGCGAGTAGGTAAATTCGTTTTAAATTTACTTTTTATAAATAACCCAGTCGCAAACATTTAATAAAAGCATGAATGTTCTTTTAATCGTTGCTAAAAGAGGCGTTTTCCGACAACTGGACCCAATCTTATAACATCATCTCAGACATAAGGGTTCCAGTAAATCTCAACCTACTGAGACCGTTAACGTTAAATAGACTTTCCTCAAATACAGCATCTTATCAGATGCTTGATTTGGATCGTCGAAAAATAAATTAAAGTCGTTTCGATTAGAGCTTTGAGGTCACCGAACCGGAAATTTCCAGTTGAGCACACACGGTTTTATTATTTGCAGTTATTCATTAGATTAAGCCACCGGATCGATGCAGGGAAAATGTTTGTTAGGAGTGACGTACATGGTTAAACGTTTTATGGATAGATGTATTCGTTCTTAGTTATATAGGTAAGTATTTATGTATGGGTTAAAAAAAAGTTATGGGCGCTTTATAAAGTTAAATACGTTACGGTGTTACGGCGAAGGAAAACATCGTGAGGAAACCTGCATGCCTGAGAGTAAGCATCCTCAAAGGCATGTGAAGTCCACCAACCCTCACGGTGGACAGTGTGGTGGACTGAGGCCTACATCCCTCTCATTATGAGAGGAGTCTTGACCTATAATGGGTCATTAAAGGATTACAGATATGAAATTGTATAGGTACATTTTTAATAGATATACCGAGCATAAAGATGGGCCATCCGATGTTTATACGCCTTTTCCTATTGATACGAGCTACAGAAAATCACCAGTGCGTTGCTTTGAAGGATAATCCTTCGTACTTTTTTATACTCGTAAATGCGAAAGTTTGTGAGCATGAACGTATGTCTGTTCCTCTTTCACGCAAAATCGGCATGAAATTTCACATACAGGTTATCTATGACCTGGATAAACATAGAAATTAAATTTATATGATACTTTTTATCTCTCTGGGGAAATTTCTCAAGACAATGGGGGCGAAGTCAGGGGCTGCCGTTAGTATTATCTATATCTTTACCTAAGAATGAGTTGTCAGATAGTCCGAGCAGAATTGAAACATCGATAATCATAACTCAGTCAATGGGGTCGCCTTGAGACGAAACTTCGGAAGGCACAAGTTTGATTTATCGACGGCGGGAAATCACCAGCTGATTCCATTGTTTGCAACACTAATAGAGGCTCGATTGAATTAAAACTTTTCTTGTCGAACACACTTTTATGGACTTCAATAACAATTTATTTGCTATAGTGTTATCTATTGAAATAAGCATGCCGGGGGTCACTAATTGTTCGTAGACGAATAAAGAATATTGCCTGTCGATGTGTTTGATTTAACACTCAAAAGATGTATAAAACTCTAGCGAGTTAAACGTCGTTAGAACGTTCCTATAAAGTTCAGAATTCTCTTAACGCGGACAAAGGAAATTCTTAAACAAAACTGTCAACTCTCCGTTTAGCAATTCAGTTCTGTTCCGTCTTTGTGGTCGCAGCAAAGAATAAATAGTTCATCTCCGGTATTGCGGAAAGCAGAGAGCGGTACTTTTCGAGTTGGGTTGCTTGGTGTTTTAAAGTTTGACGAAATTCTATCTGCGGTCATCATGTTGTGAGGTTGTGGGGTTGAAATCCTATCTGAGATTGTATATATGAGTATAATTGCATGATGACTAAGATGTTCCCCTCAAATAAAGTGTCTCTGGAAACACCTACCCAATCGAAACGGTAGACAAGACATGATACTTCAAGTCGGACTATGAGGCTGGCTATGGTAACCAACCGGGCGAGGAATAGTAAAAAAAAGAAAAACTCAATCCAATATTGTAAAAATGTGTTCTAGTAGAGCAACTTATATTCCTAGTAGATGGATCTGGTTTTCTATTAGCTTCCAGTGACTGAAGAGGATCTTCAAGGACTGCAGAGATTTATGTGGCATGGAAACCTCCCGCTGAAGGATCTACTTTGAATTTCGCCAGTATTTATACTTTAACATCTGGTTAACTTAACACTTCAGCACGTAGACACAACAGTTAATGGGTATGATTCACACATGACTCACGGGACAGCGATGTCGTAATATTGGGTAAGACACTATCTTCTGCAGAAAAGTGTTAACTACAGCAGGAGGAAGAGATCTCATTAACTTTGTATTTGTATATTGTAAATTTTGTTTTTATCGGAAATAAAAGATTTGTTTGTTTTGTTTTATCTTTTAATACGAGTGTAGATTAATTCATTTAATTCCATAATTCTAAGACAGTCCGGTAAGACAGACGGCCCTTATCACTATCTAGTGAATGGTTTGCTTAGCAACCTATTCTTAGAACAAGATAACACCCATTCTATTAAATAATTCTACGATTGAATTCTCCTACTAATAATGGTTATATGATACTTTATTTTATTAGGAACAAACCAGCAGATATGGTCGATGAGATATCGTCGATATTCACTTTTTAATAGGTTCCTTCACGGTAAATCAATATACTAGTTGCGTGTTACCTCACACTCGTAGGTAGTACAGGAATGTAATTGCGCCCTTCTGACCCATATCAAGGTTGCACACTTGCTTGACAGTAACATTATTACTTTCGCTATATCTTGCTGTTGATATATTATTATCCTGGTAGAATGGTAGATAGCGTACGAATAAGGCGAAATAAGAAAAATGTCGCGTAAAACACAAACTCTGTTTCCAATAGTAACATTACAATCCGTGTGTGGACCCATTGCAAGGTCGAGGATCCTCTCAAAATAAAAAAGTTTAGTTTCAATAATATCAATTGTTGGATATGGAGAGCCAGGCAACAACTTAAATCTAAGTTATTCAAGAGCATTTTGGCAACTAAAAAGATTGATTATTGGATGCCACCGTTAGTCCTTTGCATAGGCTACTACCTTAAATTTATAAAACGCAACTATAACCTAAAAACGTTTTTGGTAGAAATTGATTGGTTATTGGTAGGTGATAAGTCTATTAAATACTTAGTAATGAACACCTTATGCCTTGACCGGATAGCATGTGTTGATAATGTAGTGTTGAGTGTACTTGATAAGGGTCGAAGGTCCTTGCGATGGGCTACCAATGGAATGTATATGGGGTCCTAAGAAACATGGCCTGCTACTAAACTATAGGTAATTTTTGTTGAAATTTTGTCGCTGACCTGTTCATTTTTGGAGATCGGTGACGCTAAAGGAGAAAAGATTATTTCATTTGTTTCATGATTTTTTTTCAGGAACGCGTATAGCAATCGAAGTAAAATTTATCGTATACTTCATCGTATACTTGAGACTCAGTCTCACTCAACTGTCTTTTTCAAATAAATAAGACTAATTAAATAAGATAAAGTATACACTACTCATAATGCAAACATAATGCGACTTACCAAAGGAATCGAAGCGAGTATTTGCAATTAGCTTGATTAACGAAATTTGGCAGAAAAAGCAATGTCTTACAGCACATATATGACATAAAGGAAACATCGAAATAAATTCAAAACATTAGGGCAATGACCGAGGGGATCGAACAGCAACGACAAGGTGTACATTGAAATACTAAAAGCAATACTAAGATCTCTACCTACAAAATAGTACGGGATCCCTAGTGCGTGATTCCAACTCGAACTGAACTGGTTTTTTCCTTACATTGTAGCACCTGCGTTATATTTTGTTCCACGTGCTAATAATGTTACTGTCACGGTACTCCAGAACCTTGACGTGGGTCGAAAGGGGTCCACAATGGCGCTGGCGATCAGGTTACCGCTATCAGTATTTCACTGAAATGTGCCAAGTAATACTCAGATAATATATTTTTGTGAGCAACATGGCATTGAATTGGTTGCATGGCAACATTATTCGCTGACCGGCGCTTATAATGATTCAAGATCAGTGAAGGGTTAGGCTTCGAATTTCAATTTATTTGGCAGATTTCTCTATCGGCTTTAGTGGAACATTGTCTTCATATGAACTGTTTATTGTTGCAATACATGGCATAAGTACATGATTACCTGACACTACACTTATTACATGAAGAATTCTAGAAATACCTATCAGTAAGTACCTAGTTACATATTTTGTGTTTTTATTTACTGACTAGATCCTACTGCGTATTGTAAATTGTCTTATTAATAAACATTGGCAATATTATATTGCATTGCTAATTTTCACAAATCTTTTAGAAGATAATGTATCTATTATATGGATTATAAGGCCAGCAACCAAATTTATTATATATAGAAACAACTACCAACTTCTAACAATAAAATTACTTTTATCAGACATTTTACAGAAGCTTACGTCGAGATTTTACATCGAATGCATCACAGCAGTGCCCAGAATATACTCGTATTATGATGTAATTCCCTGAGATTCACAGTTTTAAAACTATGGCTAGGAAATGCGGAGGCACGCTCCAAGTTTTGTGGCGACATAAAAATCTAGACTTTAAGAAGAAGCTCCGTTCAAAGAACTCGAAGGAAGTCGCCTGCACGTGGTTGATACTTTTCGTCAGAGCGATGCCAACACAATTTGAAACAACTTCTTATAAAGATGTTCAAAGCAAGCACTGCTCAGGTTTAAATTCGTACAAAACACACGTACATAAAATAGTATCAGGTCAAAGTGACATAAAACTTAAACAAAATAAAATTATTCAAACTTTTGTAACAGCTAATGGCTGGCCGACTATCTACCTATCCATTCACAAATATTTATTTTTATGCACCAAAACAGTTCTCTGCTATTCAATCGTACATGTATGATAAATTTATACGCATCACATTAGGGGGCATACCTAATCGAGTGTATTATATTAAATTTTTCTAATATTACAATAACAATCTAAGGTAAGTATTTCTGAACCATTATTATTTAGTGTTCGAGGTGGTTGTTGGAACATTGGGCGGCCGTCACTTGTTTCACGGTTGATTATCCACGTACAGCTCAGTGCCTCGGACATAATGCTCTCCAAAGGCTTCGAGACATTTCGTTACTAATGTTGGGAGTATTCTTTTTAACAGACTTGAAAAAAGGAGGAGATTCTATATTCAATCGGTCCACTCGGTTCACAATAATTTTCCGTTTTCCAGAATATATTCGGTAGGGTACAGAGCGTATTTGTCCCATATTAAATATGGTGGGGATCTTAATTTCTGGAGAGAGTCGAAGATTACGAATGAAATTTCATGCTTGCAATATAAAGGTAGCTTATAAATATAAAAAAGCGATAAAAATAATCAGTTGACGCGTTGGCACTGGCTTATTTATAGTGAACGAGCAAAGTGAAGCAACGGATGTGAAAGGGGTCACCACACTCGGACGACCATCAGTTCTCATCTCATTAGCTTCCGAGGTGTCCTTGCTCGATGGAGAGCAAGCCTCATTAGCTGTCCTGATATTTAACCACTTGTAACGCTCTAAAAATACTGGATCAGAGATGGGGAATGAAAATAGATGGCTTTTATGGAACGTAACCTTGTTTGATTCTGCGTCGTATCAAGTACCCTACTATAAAGTATATGCGGTATTATAAAATAGTCTAATGAAATGATCATCCATCGACCAACGATTAATCTAAGTCACGAACTCATATCGAATATAAAACCAAATGTTATTTTAATTGCTGAAGGCATGTATGACCATCATCATGTCATGTGTGAAATATAGCAAAGTACCACCTAATGCCATCGAATAAAAGCTATCAATGCATTTTGTCCATAGGCTTGTTACCTGAAACTAACAGCATAGCAGTATAACATACCACACCTACCCACGGATATAGTATCCTCTATCCTTAAGTTTGCTGTAGGTATATACTTCCCAGAGTTTCCTTATTAGTGATACTATCGAGTGGTGTAAAATTACGGGATGTGATTTTTTTTTCAAAATCAACGGTTTCAATTGACTAGGAATATTGATTTTTCAAAAATCAGTAGGTTTTACCGTGGTACCGTTTTGATAAAAACTAAAACTCCTAGTTTTTATCAAAACGGGCCCCAGATTCGAGTATTTTTCGCTTTACCTCGTAGTTTCGGGTTTCGCCATTCACACACACTTGAAAACCTCTCTGTGTACGTCGTTTATCCAACGCAACTTATACCTACGTCGTAATCGTCGTAAATCGTGTTTGATTATCATATTGAGTCATTACAGATAGGTACATTACAGATAGAAACAACATTAGCCCTTAGGATAAAAATGTAGCTCTTTCAACAACCTAGCCAGAATCACAAAAGTTCTTAAGTTAACTCTGAGCCAACTTTGCGAAGGAACAATTCTCTTTATACTGGAACGGATATCTCGCGGCGTTTGAGACAGACATGCATAATTGCCATAGTTTTATAATGAACTTTTCCGCGACTTTCCTAAGACTTGAATTTATAATAACACATTTTACACTCTCAGATTCTATTCCTTTACGTTTTTTAAAATCTTTGTTAATCATACGATTATTCAATTTTACGACGATCACAATATAACGATATTTTGAAGAAGTCATTTTTTTCTAAATAACCGTGGTTTAATGTTTGTACACAATTAGGTCACATGTTTTAGAAACACTTATATTCCGGTTCCTATTTCAGGTTTTTTCTCAATCAATTAAATTCTCAATTTGTCCATCAAGGTAACAACTAGAAACATTTTAGCTCGAATCTTTTGTAGACAATTGGTTATGACATGATAAAGTCCGCTATATCCTACAAATACAAAAGTTAAAATTCCATTTGCTGCAATATCATGCAGTTCCCACAAATACTAGCCTAGTGCAATGTAACGGCGCTGTACAAATGTACGCTGCATATAAATGGCATTCTTATGAATAACGAATCACCCTCCAACTAATAAAATCCTTGCTAAAGAGTTTTGGCCTGATTGTTTAAACTCAAAAATTGTATTGTGTGAGAAGTCTGATGCAAATCGTTTTGGATGTTTCAGCCTTTGAGAATTTGTTTTCACGCCGTATACGAATGGTCCTGGGCTTGATTCCCTGCAGAATATAATGATTCGTTTAGCGTGATTTAAATAAAAAGTGTAACAAAAAAACTTGCTTGCCAGTTTTTATGCTTTTACTACACAGAATTATAATATAATATTATGACAAATAAAAAAATATAATTGAGTTTATAATTAAAAATATTTTTTAATTTCCCACAACACTACGAATAATTTAGCCCTTTTGATATTGGAAATTCCATTCTGTAACAAATATTTTAGACTCAACATTAAAAAATTGTTTGTCCCAAATTCTAAATTTAAGTTTTGATGATCGCTCATGGATGCAGGCAACGCTACCGATTAAGTTCGGTGGCTTAGGGATCCGCAGAACGGAAAGTTTGGCTCTGCCTGCCTTCATAGCCTCTTGTCATAGTACAGTCACCCTCATCGCAGATATCTTAAATTCGAAAGATGTTCGGGTGGCGTATTTGTCGGAGGCTGTGGAGACATGGAGAGCTATCTTTCCCAGCGAGGATTTAACGGGCATTAATCCCAAAATTCAAGCTGCTTGGGATATGCCATTCGTTAAATCTACCTATGCCTGTCTTCTTGACCGATGCACAGACAGCACTGACAGGGCCCGTTTACTTGCAGTTGCCCAAAGTGAGTCGGGTCATTGGTTATACATGCGCTTCCATCGGACAATATAGGCACCGTGCTGGATCCTGTAACGCTGAGAATCGCGGTAGGACTCCGGCTCGGTGTCAAAGTGTGCGAGCCTCATCGTTGCCCATGTGGGCAGGGGGTGGACATCTTTGGTCGACATGGCTTGTCCTGTACCAGGAGCGCAGGCCGCCTATATCGCCACGGTACGATGAATGATTTGATCCGTCGGGCTCTTGCCACCGCTTCTATACCTGCTATATTAGAACCTCCGGGTTTATCCAGAAGCGATGGCAAGAGACCAGATGGTTCTACTTTAGTGCCGTGGTGTTTGGGCCAATCTTTGGTATGGGACGCGACTTGTGTCGATACACTGGCCCCATCACACATCAGTGTTACTGCTGTTAGTGCTGGGGCCGCTGCCGACCAGGCCCAATGTCTGAAGCGCCGCAAATATAGTAATTTATCAGAAAATTATATATTTGTGGCGCTTGCAGTAGAGACTATGGGTCCGTGGTCTTCCGACATGAAAAAGTTCATGTCGGAAATGTCGACCAGATTGGTTCTTGCCTCTGGTGACCCAAGAGCTGGCGGCTATTTCGCTCAAAGGCTGAGCCTGTGTGTTCAGCGTGGAAATGTCGCCAGCGTCTTGGGAACGATGCCTCACATGGGCACTTTAGATGAAATATTTTTATTATGAGTAGATTTATTTAAGTTTCTTTTTAATTATTTTCAACATAGCTGAAATGCACCGGAAATTTTGAGAATTATTCATTCATACCGTGCAACCAATGAACTCTTTGTTGTCTACTGGTTGCCCGAGTGAAATTACATACATTCAATTGTTTTTATAACTGATGCATAATACATTACGACTCAGTCATGTAAACGACTTTAAAACGGGGAATTTGAAATTTCCGTTGTCCACATAACAAGTCTATCCGAATTTTAACCTACTTTTAGGAGAATTTGAAATAATAAAACAAAATTAAACATCCTTTAAATTTTTTCTTTTCTTATTTTCAATATGTTCTTCTTTTTCTTCCACCGCACTAACCAGTGCTAGCTCTTGAATCTAAACTCCTTCCTACACTACTTATCAGTAGGTAGTACGGATATTTCATTTCCCATTAATAATAAATGGCTTTAGGCGATCTAAGCTTTCACAATCAAAGGAAAACCAAAAAAATATATAAAGAATCATTGCTTCCAAAATCTTTGTCCCTATTTGATAAAAAATCTTATCATACAATACTTGTTTCAATTTAGGATATATTTATGTTCTGCTGAAATATGATCTGAATTACTACTATTAGGTTCAGATCGAAAAATAACATAGATTTATCACGGGTATCATTTTATATCGTGGTAGCGAGGATCGCCTTCAAATTATATTTTTAGTAGATAGCAGAAAGACTATTATGCTCAAATTGCTGTTATTTCAAAAACTTCACTGATTTTCTCTAAATTTGTAATCGTATGTTTTGTTTTTCTCTTATTATAAAACGCCTTCATATTTTTCTGGACATCCTGAAGATTACCTGTTGTCATCTATCACTTCATACCTAGACATTTAAGTTTTTTTTTGCTTTTCATGCAGGATTCTATATAATCTTGTATTTAGGGCTGTATTTGGGGGTTACTGCAAATATCCGTTTACCCAATTCTCTTCGTCATGAACTACAAAAGCAGTGTTACTGATTTCACTTGGAAAACTACCACTTACAAAATTTAATTATCAACCATTAACCGTTCCATATAGACTTGATGCCTGCATAACTGATGAAGATGTAAATTGGCGGGATGCAATCCAAATTATCTCTGACTTGCACGAGAGACCATTCGCACAGAATGATTGGAAAATTACCGTTCTATATCACTCGACCGGGTATTGATTGTGATTGGTTTCTGCAGAATAAATATTGGGTCATATCTCATGGTCGGAATTGCAAAGCTGCGTTGTTGAGGCTTGAATTTACTACGTAGGCCTTGATTTTTAGTTTTTTTGCTTCCAAATAGTTCTTCGATTTTGCGTGGCCAGCTTGGCCATGAATTAAGGAGGACGAATAACCTTGTCGTGGAAAAATAGAAAAATAGAAAATAGAAAAATAAAAATGAAATAGAATAATAATTACAGTATAAGAATTATTTTCATACCCATCATTCACAACAACAACGACTTTTTATAACCACTAGGTACACGAACCACGAACAATATTTTTAAAACCACCACCACCAGAGGGAGATCTCTCGCTAAGTTAATATCACATAATAATGTCCACCTTAATTACTAATTACAAGTCGCGGTGAAATGTTTTATTAAACTTTATTCGAAATTTGAAATTCTCAAACCAAAACCACACGAATTTATTTCAAAAAACCAAGTTTAAATATATTCGAGCATTAAATAGCTCGAAACTTATGGCAATACGTCACCGCCTGGATATTGATTGTAATTGGTTTCCGCAGTATAAATATTGGCTCGAAACTAGTAGCGGAAGGATAGAAATTGCAGCTCGCTCGTCGAGGACGCTCACCACATGGCCTGATGGGTGTTTGCTGAAAGTTGCACGAAGTATCGTAAAATAGCAATATATCATCTGAGTATTAGCGGTAGCAGTTTATGCATAAACACGGCCAATGTACCAGCAAATATTACTGCTATTATCAGTATCAGATGCTTTTGTTATCTATTGCAATGTTTTGATGGATTTGTGACGTACATTTCTGTTATTTATACACGAGTAAGGAGTTTTTCTTGGCATGAGTTAGCCTTTAAAATATCTTCAAGGCTAGTTAGTACTGTTTAACACTTAGCTTAGAAGAAGGTAGGTACTTATACCAACAATATGTTTTCGGGGCAGGGTCGGGTATCCTCTCACAATGAAAATAATGTAGGCCTTAGTCTACGACGCTGGCCTTATCCTTGTTGGAAGACATCACATGCCTTTGAAAACGTATTTTTGTGAAATCTCACACATTCACAAAAATGTTCAATGTGTCACAGAGAAATTAGATATAGAAACAGGGATTAGATGAAACCATCCGCTGTAAAATCATTTTACTAACAAAAATCAATGATTTGATCAAATTTCTAGTGTTTTAGTGTAATGATGATGGTAAATATTTGATAATTCAAAATTATTTATCAGTGTATAGTCGGCCGCTAAACGGTATAGGGATGGTGCTAATGAATGAACATAGCGTAACTCATAACTCAACCCTCCACCGATTCCATGATGGGCGCTCATGGTTACTGGATGGAACTCGGCTAGTTACAAAATTGATTGGCCTACAATAATAATGGTTGTATAATGAAGACAATACAACTATGAGCCCAGCCGTGGGCGATAAAATCTTGTAATAAATCCTACCGAACGTACGTGTAAATCATAAACAAGAACACCTTTCAGAAGAGGTAGGTATATAAAGAGCAGTGAGTGAAAAGAGTAATTTTCTCCTCCATAAAAACAGTTACGCAGTTATTTATGGTGATACCGCAATCTATACAAGGGATTTTACCCGGAGCAGAACATTAATGATTATCCGGGTTTTTCTACAGAGAAATATTACTTTGACAAATAGACGCTGTAAAGGTATTTTAGTTTGGGTTCATTAGTCCCCATAATAATAATACAACAATATGACTACTACAACTGCAACTACAAATATTATTTAGAAATTTCGGTTGTTTCGTATTCAGAACTGAATTCAAATTTAAACGCTTTATAAGGTTAATTTTCATGAATCTGTGCCAAGGAATTTGTGTTATTTATAGCAGAAACTTGACTGATTTATATTTATTGTCTTTCACATAATAATATTCATGAAGGTACAAATGATGAATAATTCTCAAACATAAACAAAATCCAATAAAGTCTGAAGTCTAATGAACGTATCTCAATGAAACATCCAATACTTAATAACAAAATATTACTGTTAATAATCTTTCTTATATTAGCCAGTATAAAGAGTTTTATACAGTTCATAGAATAGATTTTTTTGTGTGCCTTTTATTTGTGTAAGTACGTTTCTTTGTTTACACAAAATGTTAAAATCTTATTAACATTTTAACATTGTAAAATTAGTGTTTTTCAAATGTCACAAGAAAAAATGTCTTTTAAACATTCGCATTACAATATTGTAGGTATGCATTGAGAATCAGTGGCCCCACTCTACTGGTCATGCAAATTAAGCTGCGCATGATTTATATGCAGATCTGAAACAAATAGCGTATCTAAAACATAAAGGACTATGCATAAAATTGCATATAAAAGTGCAAATATGCAAAAGGTGGTAAAAAGTTAATAAAGTTAGGTTCAACTAGGGTAGTTACAAAAAAGTCAGTAGCAAAGGTGCAACTTATTAAAGTTTTTATAACAGGGTTGCCACGCCTGCCACTGAAGGTTGATTGAATATTTATACATATCAGGCATGTAGTAAGCATATTAATCATACTGGTTAAGGTATAATTTTTGCCTCCAATTTTCTGCAGAACGTTAAAACGTTTAATAAAAATAAATATTGGATTTCGGACAACCGTTCTCCGAAATCCTCTTTCACTTTATGAGCTAATCGAACATAGTTACGTTAAGATATTCTTTGTTATTTAGTATCGTTAACTTTAAAAAAATACAGATCTGTCAATAGCATGGATAAAAATGTCGTAGATAATCTTAAATCACCCAGAGGAGTGGCCATTATACTTAGTGAAGAACAAGGATGTGAGTCGTAAATCTTAGAAAAAATCCATGCGCCAGTTCCTGGTGCGATCAAGATGACAGCCCTCTGAAACGACGCTCGCTTCGGTCAAGTTTCGTTAGTTTTTCCAACACTTTACTACACGAGAATGGAATTGGAACTGTGGGGAAGAGTTTCCATTAGTCGTGCTTAGAAAATGTCAGCTGGTTCAACCAAAATGAATGTTTTTTTTTAAACTTCAAAAGGAAGCTAAAGATAGATTTAAGAATAAACATACTTTAGGAACTTCTGAGAGTTTATAATATTTTATAAAAATATAGCAGATAGCCCAAGAACCCGCAATGGATTTTAAAAATACGGGACCGCAGCTGGTGATAACATGAACCGGTCAACTAAAGCATTAAGAAAATTACTGCCTACATACATGTTGTATATTATTATGTATATTATGTTATAGTATAGGATGTCAGAGCACTGGGTGCCAGAGACATAAATTTATTGCATCATATATTTTATTATTGCAGCATGAAGTTTGTTTATCTAAAAAATATTAAATTGACAAATGTAATGCAAACTATTTAAGCAAGTTTATTAACTATTTAGTAAAGTGATTAATATTCTCGTGGAAGGCCTATCAATGGACACGTACATACATAAGGAATAGGGCGCCCGGGAGTTGGATAGCAGCGTCGCGCTGTGTAATCGCAAGTTAGCGAGCAATTTGGTGTTTGCTTTTAGCGATGCAACTTTGACTATCGAATTGTCTTTACGTCTGGGAAAAACTTCCTGAAGTGCCCTGAAACGCTCGATCAAACTTTGACTCAATTGCTAGTTAACGTAATCTCATTTAATTTTCAGTTCTTGTATTATATCTCTTGAATTATTTGTGCCCTTTTTTGTTAGTACTTTATATTTTATTATTTTTGCTTTAATGGCAGGGAAACGTAAATTATTTTAAAAGTATTTTTAAATTATTATTGTGATAAGTTTGTATGATAGTGAAAAAATATAAAAGTTATTATTATTTTCAAGCAATGTTTCACGCCGAGCACCAAAATTGAAAATATGGATTGGAAATTTTCAAGATAATTTTAAATCATAATGGGCATTTGTACCTACATGAATAATAAAATAATATGTCATCAACCTAAATCCATTTCTTTCGTAAAATTAAAATATTCAAACTTAACTCACGTACGTAACCTTATTTTTGATATTAAAAGAAATAATTCCAGTGGAACGAAGTCCAAGAGTTGTTCCGTAACCGTAAGTTGCTGCGGCAAAGCCAGGGTTAGCCAATAAAACCTCTTACAGACGATTGCGGTCAACCGTTTGCGTCTGGCGGTTAACTAAGCTCCTTAACCTTATTTAATGCGGTTATTAACAGTATCTACATGTTACATATACGACTACAGGCAAGAGGAATTTGTTTGTATTAAAGTTGGACGTTAAATGTTCTTGAATTAAGATTACCTCCACGGTTAATACAAAAATCTTAATTAAATTAAGAATAAAGCAAAATTAAGAATATTAATTTCTGAAAAAAATCTATGGATCTTTGTCTCTACGGATTTATTGTCTATGGGTCAGTGATCATTCGGTAAATATTATGAAAGTAATTTTATTTTATTCTTTCTTGATTATTAAATTGAAATTCATATGTTTAGGTATGTGCAATTCCGATAGTTTGGTCAGTAATGATGTATGCTCCAAGTCTTCGACTGTTATAGGCGGAAGCTTACGCCAAAAAGTTACCTAGTTAGCAATCAAAATACATAGAATCAAAATACATAGGTACACACTAATACAGGAAAACTTACTACATCCATAGACTTTATTAAAGAACTTTTGTCCTAGCATTTTTGGTATTTTTTTATACATACGTATAAGTTACGATACTTTGTGATGTGTTCCGATATTAGGACCAAGTTCCGCTCATAAAATATGAAACAACACCATAAAATGGCTTCTAGGCCAGTCGAATAAGATCAAACACGAGGCTGATATCGAAAAAATTATAAGTATAAACACGTTCTATGAACATGGCGAACTTTCTGAAAAAAAAAATTTTTTTGGCAAAATAAAAAAATATTGAAAACATTGTGAATAATTTGTAAGGACCTAAATCGTATTTATCGTTTATTATATTTATTAAGATTTAATCTCAAACAACTTTAAAGCGAAAAATATTAATGCAAGGTAAAAAATGATAGGTAACAGAATTGTAGGAATTTAAACTTCCAACATAATCATAATCATAATCAATTTTATTTGCACTAATATGTGTTACATTAAGATGGTACATGTTAAAGTAATTAGGTTCTACATATTATGCGTAATTAGGCGTACAAATGTCATAATTAATTTCAATCTAAATTCAAGTTAGAGGTATCTTTACAATGTCAACTGATTTAAATTTACAAAATATTCATACAATAAAATTATACACAATGTCAATAGATTCTAAGTAATGTGAAGTTTAATCTAAAATAATATTATTATTATTTAGAAATTTGTCAATCCCATAATAACATTTGTTAATTAATATTTTATATATATTTTGTTTGAATGAAGTAATTGTCACGTCTTTAAGAGCTTTAGGCAATTTATTATATAATTTTATTGCCATACAATAAACATTTCTACTAAATAGGTTTAGTCGCTGTGGTGGAATGCATAGGTTTGTTTTGGCTCTTCCTCTGTAGTTAGGGACGTCTAAATTTTGTAATGACCTTTTTTCGCGTAAAATTTAAAATAAATGATTTATTCAATAAACAAAAATTCAACTAACAACGCAACAGACTGAACGTGACCCCCTCTAAGGATTCCCGATTCCCGAAGGAAAAATCCTACTTATAATTTTTTCGATGTGAAATTCTAATTCGCTTGGGCTATTCATGTTTGTACGTTAAATTAATCAATACGAAAAGTTTTTCGCTTAACTGATGGCGGGGGATATATTACGCATACATAATATTATTATACCTACTCGCGTATGATTGTTCAAGTTTTTGATTTAAAACATTATTTTTTGTTTTTTATATTGTTTTTTTTTCAACTAAAGTTGTAGTATTTTAGCTTTGACTAAATTTTCAATAATAAATGTTCAATAAAATTCTTAATGCTGTGGTTAAAACTAAGTACAATTATATAGAGTCAAAGTTAAACTTATATTGAATTACGTATTAATTTATAAACTTGTCATTATTTTCAAAAAAGTTTTTTTAAACGCTTTGAAGTCTGACCAACTTCATAATACCACGTGACCCCGCGTATGACCCCGCGTCCCTTAAAATCATAGTGAATAGGGTGAGAATTTTGTGTTGCTTCAAAAGTGATACGCCGGTCACGTCTTGGAAGAGATAGCCGGGATGCCAAATAGGGAAAGTGTCATTTGGGCCCTCAGGGACAGTTAGGGGTCAAAACGACCGCATTCAAAATTACTCATAGGTAAATCTTTCTATACGCATGCACGCTTTCTATAAACATAAACAAAATGGCAATACACATAACAATAGGTGTTAAATATTTACTGTAATCTATCGTAGAGCCACACATCTGTTGCAAGAATTGAGGACTTTGACTATGATTTTTACCTCAAAAAATATCTCCCGCAACCATACCTCGACTAAAATACAAGTGAACCTTTGTGTCAGAAATACATTGTGTCCGGTGATAGAGATCTGACCCTAACATTACAGTTCATAATTAAAAGTTAAAAGCTTTAAAAAATTAAAAGTTAAAACACGTTGTGGAACTAGCTATAAATGTAGTACATTTTCATCGCTGACGGGAAAATATTGTAATTGAAATTGAATAAATATGGCGGCAGAGGAACAAAAATATCGCATCTAGGCCGAGCGCGTCGGATTTTAGTTCTACATTAAGCTCTATTCATATCTACAGATACGTGGCAGACAAAAATATTATTTTATACAATGTGTACCTATGGGTGTATTCACATCTAGCGTACGCCTTTGCCTAGAGTTTGCCTTTGCCATTTGAGTTGCCTAAAAAGTGACCTCTCTTCAAAATCAATCAAACTGAAAATATTTTGGAAACCGTTGAGATTTGGATAGAGCTTCACATGGCTTAAACGATTCGTTTTAAACTTATCTACACGCCCTTAGTAGGAATACGTCACATAACAAATCACTTCACACAATCACTTCATTACAAATAATAAATATACATTTTGGTTAAATTGATTTATTTCTAATTAAGACTAACATTATTGTTGATTAAAAACCTTAAAATAGCACAAATTCAGACCAGTCTAGCTTTTCTATCGACGTCTGTCAATGCGGGATCGTGTCGATGATGTCGATGTCAAAAGATGTGAATACTTTGTGGAATACACGCGGTGTTAGCCACTTTATGGTGGTGGACACGCTACTTGCTTGTAGATATGAATATACCTTTATACGTTTTGCGTACGAGCGCGATCATTTTGAAACTATTTGGGGACGTAGTAGTGTGTTGTATTTGATAGAAATGGCATCCAATCATTAATCGAATACGCCGATCGGCCTGTTGCTCTAGTGCTTAGGAATTCTAACTATTAAGCCGGTCGTGGGTTTGATCCCACCTAGGATAAATATTGGGGTGATAACCACAAATATGGCCTTGAGTTTTATGGGGCAGTATGTTTTTAATAGTATATGCATGTCAGATGTCTGATTACCAGCGGTTTGGTTGAGTTGTCAATGCCAAATTTTATGATCAGAAAATTCAGTAATTTGTGTCATGATACTTGATACATGATACAAATTACTAATCCACCTGGACTGCAAAATTTTATGCACTCTATCACTAATAACTATTATACATACCCGATATATAAAAATTCGCACACATTTTTTTTTTGTTAAGTCAAAATGACGTTGTGACAAGATTCCAGTGCAGTAGCAATTTGCGAGGGTTGTTATTTATTACAATCAATATACCAACTGACACTTCTATAAGATTTGAATACCCCATCAGCTATAGATGCAAACGCGGATCTGCATCGAGTTTTTTAAGTATTCGACGTCCGAATAACACCGTCGTGCTATTTCTGCGCGTCCGGTAATTGGCGGGGTTTTCACGTGAAAATGTTCAAGTTTGTAAAAGTTTTCAATGTTTATTGACGTAATATTTTGTGTTTATCGTGTAAAGTGTGATGTGTTATTAGTGTCTTTTACTATTTAGAATTTTTAAATTATCCAACGCATAGCTCAGACTTTACAAGTTTTTCGGATACCGCATCATTTGTCTCCTTGTAACTATACGTCTACCTGTTTTACTGATTGATTCAAATACTAAAGACACGCTATTATTTCTAATAAAAATTGTTTAGATCTGAAACAATTAAAAATATTCGGGTTCGGATGATATCGTCGCTTATTTCCTACACCGCCGAAATTAGCCAAAGGAATTTTGGCGAGTAAAAATGTTTAATCATACCAGCAGTTCGATTAAAGTTACCAACTCCACGGGAAACTACGCGTCGAGGGATTTGAAATCAGCCAAATGTAAGTTGAAAAGATAATTACACGCCGTTTTATCTCACCTCATGATTTTAAACCCGCGTGGATTCAAGCGCAAACCACGAACCAATTATCAACTTTTGAAATCGTGTGTGGTTTATTTGACGCAATATTTTGTGTAATTAACATTTCTGTCTTTGATTGTTTCAATGAATAATTTTCTCCTTTTTGAAGTCGGTAAATATTTAGATGAGGTTCATTAACTGCGGCGATTTTTTAAAGTAGGTATACGACGACGGAGAACATTTGCGAGACGCACCGGTTTATTAACGAGTTTAGAGTATAGTAATTTAAACGCAAAAATATTGTATTTAATAATTTTTTATTTTAAAAATTATTATTTATATTTTAAAAAATACTGTTTTGTGTTTATTGTGTAATGGGTGTTTTGTTGTCTCATCGAGTAATTGGCTTTATTTTAAATTCAGAAACATTACTTAAACTGTATGATATTGGTTTTACAAATAACTTTGGGGTACTGTATCAATTATTTTTACCTGTTTATACAAAGGAAATAACTATCTCAATTTTTCGATCTCGACCGGTGTGGATTGGGCAATCAGCGGTTCATCTCGCAAACCACGGACCAATCGACTTTTGAAACCATATTATTAAGATTATGTTTTTGAATTG
This sequence comes from Erynnis tages, assembly GCA_905147235.1. NCBI lineage: Eukaryota > Metazoa > Arthropoda > Insecta > Lepidoptera > Hesperiidae > Erynnis > Erynnis tages. The sequence continues at coordinate 7,350,360 of LR990082.1, forward strand.
TAAATAATATTTGAATAAATTCGGGTATATATTATAATTATACGTTAACACGTTAACTGTTCCGAAAATGGACACCGTCCTAAATGCACTGGACAGTAGTGGACAGAAAAATGCTAACTCTGCCTAGATTTAATTTACTGAGTTTGAGGATCAGAGTATCTGATTTGAGGATTCATCACCATGCTTCCATACCAATACCGATAAGCAAAATGTAAAGACTGCTAGACAGCTAAATAATATTTTATTTTAATGTGTATAACCACGAACCAGCGGTGTACCAATTATTTATCAACTTTTGAAACTGTATGAGGTTTATCGATGCAATGTTTTGTGCAATAACCGCAATGAGTGTTTATTACCGCATCAATTGTAGTTACTCGATACTGTTGTTTTACGTAGACTTTAATGAACGTAAGTAGATAAATCAATCATACCGTTTTACAAATTAATTAATCTGGATGAAAGTTCTCGAAATTTTTCATTATTCGGGTTTTAAAATAGAATAATTAGGATAGTTCGAGGAATTTGTCTGATACGCTTTTAGTTGCTAAAATTAAACACATGTTTAGCTATTATTTCCGAAATCAAGTGATTAAAATTATTCTAAACAATATTTACACATGTGATGTGCATGCTACCTATACCTATTAAGTCATTTTCCCCAGTAAAACAATTGTAACACCGTTCACAACGAACCCAGATTAAAACCTTGACCCTTTTTATCCCATAAGTCACGGGCGCCCCCCGGGACTACTGAACACGTCCGCGCCGTGACAGCGGCGGTCATCTCGCTTTATCAACATTCGAGAAGTCAGCCGCGTATAATATTTCATATCACAAAGGAGGCCTTAGCAAAATTGTCCTCTTGGAAATCTCATATTAATACCACGAAAAATCATGGAATATACAGGCTGAGCTGTGCAAATTTGCGTGGATGGCAAATTCGGAAATTATGAGAAATAGCGAAAAATACCCCTTAGTACTATATCATGGATTATACCAATTCGTACCTCAGCAGTAATCATCTTGGTTTTAAACATTTTGGGTAAAACAATTGCTAGCAAGGCAAATCTTGTGTCCAAAATAAATGAAAAAATTACTATTTATAACTTTAATTATCCCACGGTACTTCATTATAGGGACTATTTTGGTCTTCCTGAGTTTCCATCGCCGTTTGCATCCCGTCAACTACTCAAAAATAACTTTCAGTTACCAGTGCGAAATTAGGATACATCACAAAAATAACGCAACAAAACTATACTATACTTAATCTTGTAAGTTTTAAGTTAAAGCAATAAAACCAACCATACGTATAAGATTTCCTGCTAGGTGGAATAACGTAGTCGCAATAAAACAAACTCTTGCGAGGGAGTTTAACCTCATAAGATTTTTTAACTATAAATCTGAATTATCTCATTAACAATTTGAATATATACCTAGTTAGCTCTACAGTAGTTTGTTACCAAACAACATCTGTAAACTACAGTTCTACAGTCCATACCCGAGGATAGGTTATCGAAACCCGCGGTAAACGTCTATAATAATTTAAACATTTAAACAAAGAAACGTCCAAATGTCACTGTCAATAGGACTGGTTGAGGTGGAGTAATTGTGACAGTTCCATAGTTGGAGAAATATCTTGGGATTAGTGGATCAGTCATGGTAGACATATTTGAGACGAAAACAAAGTTTTAGCAGTTGCAGTGAATTATCGGCTGAGAAATGAGAGTGTGTGAGCTGCATGACATTTAACTGTCGGAGTTACTGAGAGAGTCCTGTTTTAATTACACTTTGTAAAGTATAAACCGGTGACAAACAATACGAGCTTACTTAAGAATTTACTGCGTGTTAGCTATACGCGAGTGCCCTGTGTGGATGGTTTTGGGTTTGACTCCTAGCACACCGCAAAAAATTATGATTTAGTTTATTTCTTATAGTCCGGGTGTATGTTGATTCTGTGACTTGTGATGTATCGATACCCCATAACTCAAGAGGTTCTAATGTCGTAAGAAAATTCTACATTCAAAATTTTAAATTTTTTTAAAAACCAAAACTTATCTAAATTTTAAACGAAGCCGTGGTTTTACAATAAAATTCATAGCTTGGTATTATTACAAGCTTCTGAGGGAAACCGCTAGTTCGTACGTAACAGCGCATAAACTTTATATTGTACAGTCTTCCGACTTTCAAACTTCATGTCATCTTATAGCGATATACTGGCGTATAGCATGATTGAGTAGCATACTATCATGTATTGTATGGTACCTGATGATAAGTAATGACTATACCTCTAACTTAAGATAGGGCAATACCTAATAATGTGTTCTAATTGGGACATTAGTAGATGTGGACAAGGAAAAAGATGTCACCAATCAAGCTTTTTTGGCCTCTTACTCTCTCAACCAATATACAATACGTCGATAACATGCTGCTTTTGGCTAAATATAATTACTTTTAAAATAGTGTAATATACTGGGCGAACTCCAATCTACTACATATAAATACATATACAATACATTCCATAATTGTATATGGTACATCCAACTCAAAATGAAAATTAAATCCGTTAAAAATTGAATCAGTGCAATAAAATAGACGTAAGCTCGTAAAAACAAACATAGCTCGAATCAAAGATAAAATAGTTTCAAAAATAACATCGCGCGTGGCAAATGTGCGAGTGTCGAAATCGAATTTATTTGTAAAACGAATTTGATCTGGAGATCTTAATGAAATCAATTGAAATTGTGACTGTGAAACTTTGCTAATGTTTGAAACGAAATTTTAATGAAGCTTCATCGTAACTAAAATGAAATTTGTCACTTGGGCATAGTGTATTCAGAGTAAATACATAATGTTAAAAATTTCACGTGCCTAACGATATTATATTTTGTCTGATCAATACCCCAGATTGATGAGAAGGCAGTACACATTATGTATTGCCAGGAGTAAATTATGTTTCTATAAATTAATAGATTCATAAGGGCCTAGGACCGGGCGGTGTGGCGTCGATTAGGGGAGTTCCATTTCCAACTGTGGACAACGAAAGGCTGAAAGGAGGGAACGAAATTCATAGAAAAATCATTAAAGTGTAGCGGGTTTGTACATTTCATCCTGAATCTGTTTAATGTTCGGCAGCGGTCTTGTATTCTTTGTCTCGACGTACGAGTATGTCCACTTACGTTAATGTCCTCTTTGATTTCGTCCGTGATGTTACAAAGATCTAGGTATGTTACTATTATATTAATGGCCCATTGTACCTTTGTTGGTTAACCTTGTTTTCTTTTGAGCAATACGGTAGTAATAATATGATTTCTTTTTTAATTTTAACATAATAATATCTAATGATATCTATTTAAAATATATGCCTAAAGTCAAGTTGACTTTCAACTTATAGATCCACTATTAGACACCTCTAATTTGTTTTTTGGCTACCACATCACACACACAGTTTTCAATAGGTGATATTTAGTTTTGTGTCACACACAAACATACACAGTTTATCTATAGATGCATTTATTTAGTCATCTTGGAATGAGCTGCACGTGTAGTTTGCTTGCAAGTAGTTTTAGAGTTTTGCCTTGTGTAGCGGTGATGTCATACGAGCAACTTTTACGTGCGACATAGCAATGAGGACACGGGTTTATGGTAAATAGAAGATAATAAGATATAATACAGTAAACGTACTATTCAAGTTAGTCATATGTATAAAATCTTATCGCAGCCATTCTTTCAGTCAGTGCTCTTTATTGCAATAAAGTTGGAATACTTTGTATAAGATTGCCATTGTTTTCAAACCAGGAACTGTTATGATTGTACATGTTATAAGAATACAGCGTTTTAAGTGTTTCTTTTTAAATAATAAACAAAGGTATAAATGGCGAGCAGGTGATTGAATTGTTTTGCCGTAATTAGGATTTCTCATTGCGTTGTCATATTTAAAGATAGTCACCTCATGAAATAATTGAGGCATGCAAACTCGAATAAATTTACCTTCTATAATATTAATTATAGCGAAAGCAAAAACCTAACTATTTCAGACAACCTATTAAGGGTGGGTTTCAATAAAATCTTTCAAACGTTTCAAATCTTCATATTTGTTACTTAAACGGGTGTAAATTACTATGCGTTGTTTCCATTAATTATCAAACTTCATACTTGATCTTCAATACCTATATAAATCGCGCTTCATATTCATAGATACTCTGTATTGAAAGTTTATGGCCCCTATCATAGGTATTTATAAAATTTAGATTTCATCGTTCTTGGAAGTTCGAAGTTTGAAGAATAGTTTCTTTGAAGATCCAAATCCCTTCTAAGATTACCGGACCCATAGTACATCAGATTCTCTCATAAAGTATGCAGCTAGAATACATAGGGTATTTTCTAGAAGGAAGGTTCTAGCAAGTGAATCTGATCGCTTAAACCACACCTCAAGGATTTATCGCGAGCGTGTTAAGGATGGTTAAGGTGTGCTTGTTATTACAGTTTGTTTGGCAGATAGGACCGGAGTCGTTAGTTGGGGACCGGGATCTCCTTAAAACACGGTTTATCTGCAAATGGCGTTACTCGACATTTTTTATGTCTTCCTCAGTTTTCTTTGACTTGGAGTTTATAGCTTAGCTTTGAGTCGTATTTACGAGATGTAGTTTTTTTATTTTTTATTTTAGTTGCGATGTTTGTCTGTTGTTATCTAAATGACCAATAAACATGTTATTTAGATAAATAACGCGTACCTATAATTTATAGGTTTTATAAGTGGTAGATTCATCATAGCTCACCTTTACTACCGATCTCTTAACCTGCCGTAAAGTGTATATTTATTATTCTTAGTTTTTTTTATTGCAAACAAATTATTAACATAGCAGATTTTAAAGTTCAACGTAGAAACGTATTTCCCTTGGATTCTTTTAAAAAACTCTATAAAAAAAAGAAGTCTCTTGAAAAAGTTATTGTAAATCGCAAATGAAAATTTATTTACGTATAAAAATAGATGCTTTAAATGTTGGGCTACTTTGCAGGGAACATATCTCAAAAAGCAATTTTATTTGTGAGAATAAATGTTTAAAACTTCACATTCTTTCGTAAAATATGTCTAGTTTGGTTGAATTTACGATGATAGCCCGTTCTCTTTGTGCAATTCAATTATCAAAATGGTTCTCTTTCGGATAAGGGTTGTTTTTTATATGTTTAAATTCTGGGCAGGTATGAATTACTGTGTATGAACTATTTACCCGCAACTTTGGCGTTGTATTGATAGTTTTAGTCTAAGTGAGACAATTTACTGCTGTAGATCCTTTATTTAACGTTAGATTAGGCACGTTAGTTTATTGTTACTATTGTTTATTATCACTCATTTTCACTAACAAAAGATAGTGATTTTAATGTAACAAACATCGTTTTGGCGCTGATAAAGGTATATTGTGTGTAGGTATATTGTATAGTGTATTTCTGGTAGTAATTAAGTATTTACCTACGTTAGGTATAGTTGCAGTCAGACTCAGGATATACTTACGTCGTTAAAGTAAAGAGCCAAAAATAACTAGCCGTAAAATCAGCTGCCATTAGAAATCGATTTACGATTACAAGGAAACTAAATCGGTACGGAAGGATGTAACGTATGCGAAAAGGGAGATAGCGAATCGAAATGAAAAGAAAATGATCATGGAGATATATTACATACTCTTATATTATTAGAATCATACATTTGGAGAGCGTTCCAACCAGGTGGACTGACTACCTTAAGAAGACAGCAGGAAATCGTTGGATGTAAAGGGCCCAGGACTGGATGGAGTGACAGCAGAAGACTATGAAAGAAAATGTAGAAACAAAATAAAGTACGTGCAAGAAAGATAGAAGAAGGCTATTCGCGCAATATATAAAATAGGGAATAGAGAATCTCTTAGAGAAAAATTTAAAGAAATAAATATACTTACTCTTGCTTCGCAATATATTTATGAAAATATTATGCATGTTTATAAAAATAAGAACAAATTCAGAACGTTTAAGGACTTACATAAATCTAATTGTATTGTAACCAGGAATGTCCACAAGCTGATATTTCCAAGATGTCGGCTTCATAAAAAAAGCCAGTCATTTATGTTAATGTCAGTTAGAATTTATAATAAAATTCCAATCGAAATTCAATCCCTGCCTTTTCATAAATTTAAAAGAACTATCAAATCAGTCCTGTGCCGAAAGGCCTATTATGAAACTAAGGACTATTTAGACGATAAGAAAGCGTGGGATTGAATAACTTCACTAGGCTATTTCTATACACCATGTATCAATATTCATTTGTGAGCGGATGGCAATGGGGCGATATTGACACACACGATAGCTGTCACGTGTGTTCCTTTATTGGGCCTAGTCATACTGCACCATAGAATAATTCATACTTATTTTTAAAAGAGTGCTGGGAGTTTTTTTCCGCCCGCTTTTTTCTCCTAGTCCACGTTTTGCCTGAGGGGCGATCAAAGCGGATGTTTGTATAATGTTAAATGTATGACGTTCATTAAGTGTGCATAAATTGTACCTAATAATGAATAAAAGCTTTTGAATTTGAATTTGAATTTGATAAGTACTTACGAGTTAGCTTGAATCAGAACAAACTATGGTAAGATACAGTGTGATACGATGGGTAGGAACATATTGCCTCGTTTTCATTTTAAATATTTGTTGTGCTACAGCTTCTTAACACCAGAGTCTCTCAACAACTAATTTTCTAGCAATAATGTGCCGAAATGACGTGATCAACTCTGCAACAAAATTGTTGACTGCAACTGTTTATAAAAAATAAATTTTACAATGAAACGTAGCTAATCATCTGTAATATTTATATCTGTAGCCATTTGAAATTCTATCTAGTATTTTTACAAACAATCTAAAGAAAGAAAGAATATATTGTATCAGGCGTTACTTTGCGGAAATCCATTGTTATTTAAGTTGTATTTATATTTCTTTGCAACAATCCGCACACGTGGAACTTGTTTTGGTATGGACCCACCACCCTCCCTTATCTCTCTGAGTAGGTATATACCATAACAACTTATTCCAATAGTACACGACACGTGTTTCGCCCCAAAACGGAGCATCATCAGGTGATGTGGACTCTACAACGGTTGGTTGCTGAGTGAGGTCGCCGTTCGAGTGAGCTGGTTATATACCTTTTCTCCCTGCCATTATGACACATCGAGTGTAATCAAAAATCGAATAAAACGTCACTTGTCAGTGTTTTGACGTTTGATATTAGTGACTTATGTCTTTTTTACGTCACATGTGATTTTGGTGGAAAAATATGCAGCAAAGGAGAATTAGATACGTCTATTTGTTCATTCAGCAATGTAACACTATTGTTTTTACTATATTGAATAATTTGTAGCTGTTCTAGCAAACTGAGCCTAATTCCTTTATCGCATCTATTTAAAATGTTATACGTATGGCCAGTAGGTACCGAATGGCCTGATTCTATCAAATGTTTTGCGAAATTGGACCTGTCTGCGCGACCATTTCTATACGCTGCTAGGTGTTCTCGATACCTTGTGTCAAAATTTCTACCAGTCTGACCCACATATATACCGTTACATTCTGGACAAGCGATACTATAAACTCCTGATTGTTTACGTTTGTCCATTTTTTCTTTGCCATTACAGATAGATCCTATGTTATTATCCGTTCTGAATGCAACATTGATATTGTGACGACGTAGGATTTTAGCGATTCGCTCCGAAATCGGTCCTATATAGGTCAAACTAGATTTACATCTGACTATAGTTTCATTTGATGGCCCCGCATACAGTTGATTCCGCATAATTAATTTTTGTTTATTACGAATAAGACAGTCAATCATCCTCCTGCTATATCCGTTCGTAACTGCTATTTTATATATGGTGTTCATTTCCTCTTTATAATTCGAAGGTGATAATGGAATTGATAGTAATCTATGAATATAACAACGAAATGCTGCCATTTTATGTTGCCAAGGATGACAGGAGGAAGCCGGAATGACTGTATCCGTATACGTAGGCTTACGGTAGATAGAAAAGGAATGTTTGTTTTTTACTCTTGTGATGGTGAGATCTAAAAAGTGTAGTGAATAATTTTCCTCCAATTCTAATTTAAATTTAATTTTTGGATGGACTCTATTAAGTTTATTTACAAAAACATCTAATTGTCTATCAGTACCTGTCCAGCATATAATTATATCGTCAACATATCTATAGTAATATAAAATAGATTTATGTCCAATAATATGATTGTTTTCAAACTTGTCCATGAAAATGTCTGCCATTAAAGGGCTTAAAGGAGAACCCATTGCGAGACCTTCTTTTTGACTATAAAATTTGTGGTTAAATTGGAAATAATTTTGACTCATACATAAACTAGTTAACCTGATGAGATCATCTTTTTCTCCGGGATGTAATTTTGATTTATCAAAAAGTTCGGATAAAATATTAATTGATTCGGAATGGGGTACATTAGTGAATAAGCTATCGACATCAAGTGAAACTAGTTTTGCTTTGAGAGGCAATGTAATATCCTTTATGTTTTGTACTAAATGATGGCTATTTTTTAGACTGTACTTCGGAGAAAAAGATGTTTTTTCTTTGATTATAGAATTAAGTCGACGGGCTAAATTATATGCTGGAGCCCCAATGTAGGAGACTACTGGCCGTATTGGTAAATAGACGTATCTAATTCTCCTTTGCTGCATATTTTTCCACCAAAATCACATGTGACGTAAAAAAGACATAAGTCACTAATATCAAACGTCAAAACACTGACAAGTGACGTTTTATTCGATTTTTGATTACACTCGATGTGTCATAATGGCAGGGAGAAAAGGTATATAACCAGCTCACTCGAACGGCGACCTCACTCAGCAACCAACCGTTGTAGAGTCCACATCACCTGATGATGCTCCGTTTTGGGGCGAAACACGTGTCGTGTACTATTGGAATAAGTTGTTATGGTATATACCTACTCAGAGAGATAAGGGAGGGTGGTGGGTCCATACCAAAACAAGTTCCACGTGTGCGGATTGTTGCAAAGAAATATAAATACAACTTAAATAACAATGGATTTCCGCAAAGTAACGCCTGATACAATATATTATATAAAATCAGCGAGCACAGCTGTCCAGGCAAAACTCTACATCAAATTAACAAAATTACATCGTATTGCCGTTCAAAATGTATGGTTCAATCAGCAATGTAAACACTTTAATGTTATTCCTAATTACATCAATATCCAGACTAGATCTAGCAATCGAGCAGCAAACATCGCTATAAATAAAGCCCAAAAAGTTTGGCTAAACGAGGAGTCACGTCATTGGTTTACTGTAAGAGATAACCTAAAAATACATTTAAAAGTTCTACATATGGAACTATCTTATAATTTACATAATGTTGAATTTGATTTATTAGACTACAAAGCTAGAGAGTTAGCATCTCTAGAAGCTCATAATAAGTACATTTTACAATCCAGAAAATTACAAAAATTAAGATCCAGCCAAAATGTCAATAATAATGATAATAACAGTAATCAAACCACCCCATCTTTTCATCCACGTTTAAAAAACCTGTCTGAGGTCCAGTTTCCACCTGCTGAAATAAAACTTTTAGAAAAGGGTTTAAAATACAACCTACACTCAAAACCATCTCAAAAATCTTTAGAAAACCTCGCAGTGGACGCAGAGATGGCCGTGGTCATTAGTAAAGGAGATAATATTACTAAACATCTTGTTGCAGAGCAAATCAAGTCTACCTCAATACCTTGCAGCCCCATTATCACCAAGGAAAATACAATACTAAAATCAATCCGACAACGCTTAGAGTCCAACGATTTGGTTTTGAGTAAAGCGGATAAAGGAAATACTATTGTGATAATGGAAAGACCATCATATCACGAAAAAGTCTGCGAGGTTATAAATGGGGATGACTTTATAGAGTTAAATTCAGATCCCACCAATAAATACACCGCTCAGTTAAAAAGCGTTATAAAAAGTTCACATAATATTTTTAAAAATCCACCCACATCCTTAATACCAATGAACCCTCGTGCCCCTATTTTGTACGGTTTGCCCAAAATTCATAAAGAAAATATACCAATACGGCCAGTAGTCTCCTACATTGGGGCTCCAGCATATAATTTAGCCCGTCGACTTAATTCTATAATCAAAGAAAAAACATCTTTTTCTCCGAAGTACAGTCTAAAAAATAGCCATCATTTAGTACAAAACATAAAGGATATTACATTGCCTCTCAAAGCAAAACTAGTTTCACTTGATGTCGATAGCTTATTCACTAATGTACCCCATTCCGAATCAATTAATATTTTATCCGAACTTTTTGATAAATCAAAATTACATCCCGGAGAAAAAGATGATCTCATCAGGTTAACTAGTTTATGTATGAGTCAAAATTATTTCCAATTTAACCACAAATTTTATAGTCAAAAAGAAGGTCTCGCAATGGGTTCTCCTTTAAGCCCTTTAATGGCAGACATTTTCATGGACAAGTTTGAAAACAATCATATTATTGGACATAAATCTATTTTATATTACTATAGATATGTTGACGATATAATTATATGCTGGACAGGTACTGATAGACAATTAGATGTTTTTGTAAATAAACTTAATAGAGTCCATCCAAAAATTAAATTTAAATTAGAATTGGAGGAAAATTATTCACTACACTTTTTAGATCTCACCATCACAAGAGTAAAAAACAAACATTCCTTTTCTATCTACCGTAAGCCTACGTATACGGATACAGTCATTCCGGCTTCCTCCTGTCATCCTTGGCAACATAAAATGGCAGCATTTCGTTGTTATATTCATAGATTACTATCAATTCCATTATCACCTTCGAATTATAAAGAGGAAATGAACACCATATATAAAATAGCAGTTACGAACGGATATAGCAGGAGGATGATTGACTGTCTTATTCGTAATAAACAAAAATTAATTATGCGGAATCAACTGTATGCGGGGCCATCAAATGAAACTATAGTCAGATGTAAATCTAGTTTGACCTATATAGGACCGATTTCGGAGCGAATCGCTAAAATCCTACGTCGTCACAATATCAATGTTGCATTCAGAACGGATAATAACATAGGATCTATCTGTAATGGCAAAGAAAAAATGGACAAACGTAAACAATCAGGAGTTTATAGTATCGCTTGTCCAGAATGTAACGGTATATATGTGGGTCAGACTGGTAGAAATTTTGACACAAGGTATCGAGAACACCTAGCAGCGTATAGAAATGGTCGCGCAGACAGGTCCAATTTCGCAAAACATTTGATAGAATCAGGCCATTCGGTACCTACTGGCCATACGTATAACATTTTAAATAGATGCGATAAAGGAATTAGGCTCAGTTTGCTAGAACAGCTACAAATTATTCAATATAGTAAAAACAATAGTGTTACATTGCTGAATGAACAAATAGACGTATCTAATTCTCCTTTGCTGCATATTTTTCCACCAAAATCACATGTGACGTAAAAAAGACATAAGTCACTAATATCAAACGTCAAAACACTGACAAGTGACGTTTTATTCGATTTTTGATTACACTCGATGTGTCATAATGGCAGGGAGAAAAGGTATATAACCAGCTCACTCGAACGGCGACCTCACTCAGCAACCAACCGTTGTAGAGTCCACATCACCTGATGATGCTCCGTTTTGGGGCGAAACACGTGTCGTGTACTATTGGAATAAGTTGTTATGGTATATACCTACTCAGAGAGATAAGGGAGGGTGGTGGGTCCATACCAAAACAAGTTCCACGTGTGCGGATTGTTGCAAAGAAATATAAATACAACTTAAATAGAAAGAAAGAAGAAATGTTTATTACATTTCTCAGTCCAGATTCATTTTCGTCCTTTCGTCCATTTCCAATTACAAAATGTTTCTATTATCACATTTCTAAAAGAAGTCATTCAGGTTAAAACCAACTTGATTTAGTTACAAATGCTTCTAGGAAAATGAAAGGAACTATCCATTCTCTCTCAGACTCTATTGTGTTGTGTCCATTAAACTTATTTACTTTCAGACCTTTTTAACCATTTTAAATGTGTTTCGTTGGGATCTTTTGTAATTTAATCGAATAAACTTAACGAAGTAAATTAAACGTAGTAAATGAATATGTACATAAATAGGAATTCAGAGGTCGTATGTGGGTGCGTTGCTTCTTATATGGACTAAGATAGTATTCTTAAATACAGTATTTCTGGTAACCACACCTCACTGACATAAACACAAGTCATTAAAAACTTGCTGCTTCAAGGCTGGTGAATAGGCGGTAAAGTCTTTGGGAGAGCTCTACAAAGCCTTAAAGGGCTCTACCACGTATAACAATAGAACAAGTTATTTTAATTTTTCTCTAATTTATTCAGCTCTTAAAAAGTCTTATAGTGATCGTGACAGTATTTAGGTACTCTTACCTCCATTAGAAGGAGTCAATAACCTTTATTTATACTTACTTATAAGGTAATTGATATAATATGTATGAATTCTTAAAAAATACGAATTTTCAATCACATATTTGTATAACATTCCTAGTATTTTCTTTACCTAGTGGGTAGTAATAAAATTCCTTTGATTAAAATTTCATATTACTATTACACAGTTTTCATACAAACTTCTAACATTAAACTTGTCAACATCAATAAAAGTTCATGCTGTGTTGAAAGCTGAATTTACAAATATTTTCGCGGCAAATTCCAATTTATTTTAACGTGAATTTATGCGCTGCTGTGCGTTTTTCATGTAAATGTTTTTTCCAATAAAGTCTAGCCCTATTTTACATTTGTTTTGGTGAAACAAGTTAAATATCACTTGTTCTTGTATAATTTATTTAATTATGTCCTAGGCTTTATATATTGTGCAACTTTGCGTGAATAAGGGTTTTGTTGTTTCAATACAACTTTAATTGTAATTATAAATGCAAAAGTTTTGGATGCAAAAAGAATGGATCTTTGTTAGTCTTTAACTTATGCGCTTCGAAGCTTGTTACTAATTATAATGAGACACTTTAAAATCGTTTTTGGTCAAATCCTCGTGGACGACCCCCAAGCAAAAGAACCAATCTTAAAATTTTAAATCTTTTCCGCTCCACATGTGACATCTAAAGTTTCATAAAATTTTATGGGTTTAAACCCGACCAGCAAGTCTCGAATGAGTTGGAGTGACATCAAAATGTCGTTTTCAGTCAAATAAAGATCTGATGATGCACTGTCTATCCAGCCATCAATGTGAGAATGTGATTAGATCTGAAATGTGTAATTTCAAAATGTAATTCAATAAAAGAGTGCTTTCAAAAACGTCTGAAAACACTTATTAGTGGGTAACGCGTAAACTTTTATCACGGTGAACTATATTTCGCTGCCACTGCATAACACGCAGTTGGATGCTACTATACGAGTAGCATCCAACAGTAATTTTTTTATTACAGTTGTAAAAGTGCAGTTGTCGGATCTACAGATTGAGGGAATAATCTTCATCATGAGGAATAACTGACCTACCATACAACCCCAAAATATATTTAAGCTTAGACATGGATGTAGGTACTGCAGTATTGCTGGCTGTAGCCCTTTTATGACCCACTGAGGTCTCTCCTCATATCAGAGGGAGCTCTAGAGCGTACTCCGCCACGCTGCTCCAATGCGGATTGGTGTAGTGACCTCTTAACATCAGGTGGTATGCTCGTTTGATCATACACTAACCACAAAAAGGCACTAAAATGCATCGATGTCTAGCTATCAATGCGGGTATCAACCGTCAATACGAGTATGACGCGGGTGTAAAATAAAATTGAATGCAATAAAACCAGTAATACCTGGCGTTGGATCGACGTGCTTGCTCCACCGTTATTGCTATAAGGATTAGTTCATATGTACCTACTCGTAAGTATGTACCTTCATTGTATTTGGTCTGATTTTGAAACTCTTTTTAATTTGAACGTAAACCTAAGAATTTGATGAGGGATAAAATAATTATAACCTACAACTTAGATTGTTAATACAGATTTTAATCGATATTTGTAACAAATTTCATCATCCATCCCTTCCTCTCATCTATCCATCCATCCTCATAAAAATTGGCATTTATAATATTTGGTCTATGGCATTATTTATGAGGCTTTATTCACAAAGTAGTTCGTTCCCGTTCGAAGAGGTTTCGCCATTCGGCCAAACATTGAGTATTGAATACAACCAAACCGTTGCCCTGTTATGGGTGGTAGCCTATGCCCGGCATAAAAACTACTGCCATAAAGATGACTGTTCAGAGGTATTTTATATATAAAACGACCAAATTGTCTTTTAAAGTGCAAGAGTTGTGTTGCATACGGCGTATGTAAGGCGACACGTGAGCATTAGCGCCCTTTGTTAGCTGTGCAACACACGGCGACGGAGTTTGTCTTTACATCGTAACTAGATATTTTTCCATGCCACATTGTTATCTTAAATGGTAAAATGCGTCTAAATTACGTATTTGTTGGCGGCATCTTCATTCCAAATAATGCGATTTCGTCTACACGTATGTTGACGTAAGATTTGATCCAGAGAGGGATAAAAAGTGTTGTATACATATAATTACTATGGATTAATCCAGGAATATTTGTCCAAATCTTTTTTTCGTGGAGTAAATAACATACATCCATCCATCCTCAGAAACATTCGCATTTATAACAGTGATTGCTTCATAGTGAACAATAAAATTTGATAGTTATCTAAAAACATAATTATCTTAAAAGTTAAGTAAGAACATTTCATCAACCCTTACGAATTTCCATGCCATAGATACGATTAAAAACATATAGCGCGTTAGGTAATATGACTTACCATGATTATTATGCATTGACCTGCGTGAAATACAATTAGTGAAACATAAAATAGATTTAAATTCACAACAGCCTAGTACTTGTGCCTATCTTAACAATACCTTATAATTAAGATTTTTAAACAATAAAAGCCACTCTGAAGACGGTAGACAAACTTCTTAATCTCTCTATTGTGATCCCTGGTGCACAGTGGTTCATATTCATAAGCCCTATCCTGCACACAGAACGCTTTGGCAAAGCGGTAGGGTAATAACACTATGGTCTGGCACAAGAATATATTCCTACGTAAACGTGCTAATTTGATTCTGAATGAAATTCCTTTTTAGAGCGTTCAAGCCTTGCAACATAGCGGATTAAAATAACTTGATGTCATGTAATATTCTGGGTTTATCTTTGTTGTGGATATCGGAAATAGATTTAAGTAAGATTCAATTAAAACTGCAATCCTGTTTGTAGTTGATTGTTGTCGTTGTGGGTGTCTTAATCTGTAGTAGTGTTGCATGTCTACGAGTTTTTTCCGATTCGAGTTGTTTCGAACCGTCCATATTATTATGGTCTCCGAAAAGATAACGTATGGATGATAACCGGCACCAATGGCAACCAGACAACTCTTAATTTTTTCGATGTAAGCGATCGAAAAAGTTAACCTACACAGCGTGTGGGCAAGGGCATTATAGCTTAGAGTCCTCTTTATAATCCGCCATAAAGCAAGCGGTTTGTATTGTTTCGGTCGTTGTGTAGAATTCAAGCTCGCGTCGAACTCGATTTCAAACGAATCGTTTTACGATGACTGTCCGGTGACCCATTAATGTCGCATTTAAAATTGTAATCACAAAACATTGATGTATCATTTATTTCATTTTACACATTTCAGAGCTACCCGGTTGCATTTGTCTTATTTTTCTTTTTGTTTTATTAAAACTTTAATGGATTGAATAGATATATTGAAGGTGCATTAAGTTTATTTTAGTATTTATACCAAAGACAATACTTATTCTTTAAAAAATGTGGCAAATTATGAGTGACCAATTAAAATCAGGAGTTCTGCACTTTTTGGAGCTTCTTGCAGCTTGTATCAGGAAACGAGATAAAACAAAACAATAAATATCCATAGGAGAATAAAAAATGTTGCTAAAGCACGCTTTTAAAAAAAATTCAAACTATTTCATAAAAAATTCCGAACTTTTACATGAAACCAGCTCAACCCTAGCAGAGCCGATGTCCATTGTAACGTTATGCCCAATCCAAATGAATCGTTTTATTATGTCGGCGTGTCCGTTGGCCCATCGAACGTCGTTTTTACACTCGGAATCACAAAGCCCTTGCGTGGGCATTTACGTAATATTACATGCTTTCATCCTTTTATTTACATCAAGTGCAAAATTTATAGCTATTAAACCATTGTTACAAATCCTTGTGGTGCGGTGTTTTAGTAGACCGTAAGCAATCAGTCCTGTCGCGGTCAGTACCTGAATGGGTGATCGCTAGAGGTAAATTAAATGCGCGCTTCCGTGCTTCAGAGGGTGCGTTAAACCGTTGGTCCCAGTTTTTATCGATAAGAGGTATACACATGACAAAACAATTCTCTTAAGCCATATCTATGCGAGTCGCGTTCCCTTATGCCATTATTGGACACTACCTACGGAACACTAATGACACAGCCGCCCCATAAAATAATTCACCCTCCCGTTATTTTAATTGTTACGGGGTGGATCTGCACAATTTTATGTAATGATAAAGTCATTTATTGTTTAATCCTGCTTTATTATTTTAAATATGAAAGCTTGAGAGTGATGAATGCATGGATGTTTGTTACCTACTCTTTCACGCAAAAACGATTAAACACAATTTTATTAAATTTGGTATGCATGTAGTAAATAACCTGAATTAATTTAAAGAATATCACTTGCTGTTACGGTGAAGGAAAACATCGTGAGGAAACCTGCATGCCTGAGAGTTCACAAAAAAAAATGTTCTCAAAGGCATGCAAAGTCCACCAACCCGCAGTAGGCCAGCGTGGTGGACTAAGGCCTACATCCTTCTCATTGTGAGAGGAGACCCGACCCTGTAGTGGGTCATTAATGGGTACTGACATGACATGACAATTTAAATTTTTATCCCTCTCTGAATTCTAATTTTTTTTTGCATTAAAGCGAGTGACTTTCATTTTTTTACACTTCATGTATAGGTTATTAAGAAAATCGTGCTATTGGAATTCTAAGTAGAATCTATGTAGAACCTGGGTTTGAAATTTTATTTACTGATTACCGTGTTAACTTCGGACCGTAAATCCAACGAACACCAATGAATACTTTCCTGTTTGAAAATTATTGTAAGGCTACTTACTAATACATTATTTAAATTGAAAATAGTGTTAATTAAATTGTTGGTAACTAAATTCAAACCACTCAACTACTTCACTCGTCCGTCATCATCAAATTTATGCGATAAATTAAATACAAATTATGAATTTAGATTTAAAATGTAAATTGCATACAAAAATTTATGTTGTCGTAACCATTACGTTATGTTATGATACTGTTATGAATGACGACAGCGTCGCCTCCTACTTGATTGGAGGGCTTAACAAGGATATTCAGAAAGGCCAACTGTTTCGCAATCTAAGTGAAAACGTATCAACTAAAGGATTTAATCCCATAAGCCCTTCGAAACGGGTGCAGAACCCTTGTATAGACAATATATTCAATATGCGCAAATCAGGAGCCCTTTAGTGATGATGATTATGGGAAATTATGATTGATTTGAAGGGATAAATTTGTTATCGAATAATATTTTACATACACTTATTATCCTCACCCCTATCCTATAATTCTTAATAATATTAAATTAAAGAAACATAATATTCTGAAAAAATTAAAAGTAAATTAATCGATAACTTTATTCCTCTTATTATAAAATATATTATAAAACGTAAAATATAATCAAATAAGAATATTACAAATACTCACATTGAAATACTTATTTTTAATACTTCTGGTTAAAGTTTAAGAATAATATAATGTTAAAATACTAAACACAAAACAACGTTACAAAAGCTGCTTTTGGCACCAATAAATATAATGTTCCAGGTTTTTTCTATTTATTAAGTTTATCCAAGGAATATTTCTGTAGAACACACGGATTTTTTTGTCTTTGAGCTTCAAGTCGTAATGAAACGAGGAAGATTTTCCTTGTGATATATACGAGCGTAGGCTGCAAAAAGTAATCCTTAAAACAAAAACCTCTCTGGAACTACTCATTTCTCACATTTCATTTGATATCAATCACGGCTTACAGCCTCTCGGTTGTGTTCGGGTGTGGTCGGTGCCTTTCGGAGCCTTAGTTCGTAGCGGCGGTACTCAGTGTACCGGGGTTGCTACGCGTACCGCACGTCTGGGCGCCTACGCCGTAGCAAGAGGCTACGATACGTAGAATTCTGACACGTACGTACAAAGTGATAAAAACTCTTTACATTAAATTTACGCAGTGAAAATTTCGGTGTATTGACAGTGAACTCAACTAACACGGATTTAAAGTTGTTTGCAGCTATAGTTTTTACTTTTGTTATATGGTAAGTAACTTTCAGAATTTACTTAATTTTTAAAGGTATAATTTTCATACTAATTCCTTAAAGTCTGCAAGGTATGGTGCTACGGTATTTGTTAAAAATAACATCTGATGTCAAATAAATTGCAATTTGTATGTGAGAAAGAACCAGTAACAGTTTTTAGACTTTTCGACTTTAGTTATTACGCAGCAAAATTTAAAAAGAAATAATGTTTTATACATTTTACAAAACATAAATTAGCTAAGTGAAGATTGTTATAAATAATCCTTTTATTACAATTTCTAGCTCGCCCATTGAAAAGCAAGCAAGCAAGCCTATACGTAAAACGATAAAGTTGCAATGTAATAAAATTCTCAGCACATTATTGAATATTTTAATGCCTTCAGAGTTTCAATTCTTAATAACCGTAGTACGTTATAAGTGAAACAATTACGTTCTAAACCCTAATTTATAATACACATCTCAGTTTCTTGTGCCAATTAATAACATGATCGTAAAACAACCGGTACGCGAGAGCAGAGTAATTAATTTAATTACCAATGTGTACGAGAAATAACGCTAATGAAAATTGATAAGCTTCTGTTGTAATTAAAAATAATTGATCATAATTATTGACAGTCGGCAACATTATTTTGAACGAGATAAAATCTAGGATATTGTTAAAAAAGCCAGAGATACTTAATTTGAGGCGAGGTCTGAGTCCTTATGAGGAACAATACACCTACATAATTATGACTTAAGATGGGATTTTATCCCATTTTAGGTTGAACGTGGGTGTTCACGGGTATCCTGGGGAGCGAAATTACTAAATATTTTCGGCGTTAGGAAAGTAGCAGACTAATATTTAAAACTAAAACCGAACATCAACCATCGTCTAAAATTAAATAGCTTAAAACTAAAAGAACTAACGATAATGTAACATAGTAAAAAAAGACGCTAACATCTTTTTGTGCGTAAAGAATATTATCACGAAATTATGAATGTTGTAAAGTAAATCATAGTTCTATACAGTGCGCCATCCTTGGTGTCCATAATCCGAGTTATAAAGGGTTGACTTATGTTGTATTAAATTGTAGATGTTAACCAAAAAGGTCGTAGGGAGACCGGGCGGGAGGTATGTTTTGTTGGAGGTGGTTTTTGTTATTATAATGATTAAATAAGTTACAAAGGTGTCAAAAGGATTATTCATTTTTAACATACAACCTTTTATTAGGTGAAAGGGCCAAAGTAGCTCGTCCGGTAAGGTATTTTTTCGCCAGCCTCTTAACTCGTGGTAAAGCAGCATCTTGTTCATGTAGTGTGTATCGGCTGGGGAGATTTGGTTACCGAGGATACTTAATTTGAGTACAAACATGTTAGTCCTGAGTAGCAAAGCACCCACATACAAGCTCAGATAAGATTTTTTTCTCTATGTGAATTTGAATGCGAGCGTCCATAGTCTGCAGTGACCACTTACATCAGATGGCCCGCCAATTTTGTGCAAGGTACTAAGTTAATAAGGTAACTAATCATTTTTTTTTTTACACGGAAATATTGTACGACCACATAAAAAAGACTTTTTTTAATATTATGAACATATTATTAATAAGTAATAATTTTTAGGTGACAGTCTATAGAACCTACGAAAGGTTTCACTTCACATCACTTGACATAGCATAGCGTTCGAAGCTTCTAAACTAAAAAGACAGATAAAAGAGAATTCATTTAATTATTATGTGTATCTTGAGAATATATTTATATCTCATAAGGGCATTTTAATATAAGAGCGAAAAATTTCAATAAATTCCCAGCACGTAATCGCGTCGCTTGATCAAGCAGTACGCGGTCTTGTCCGCCACGATCCTTAGACCCTTGGCCGAGACGATGAGGCCTAATAGATTAGAAACAGAGGCGTGCAGACCACCTGATATTATATGATGTGGACACTAAATTCCATATGTCCAACCTCAAACATCATATCGTTTCAGCTGGTAGAGCCATCGTAGCTCTCAAAGTAAAGGTATCTTACCGCCATCTTCTTAGGCCACCGTGAAGCTGCATGACTGTTCTTTACATCTTGTGTTTCGGTTGGAGAGGCGTGGTTGAGATTAGCAGAGGCTGAAGACACTTCATTTGATGTGTAAATCATAGTTATCATGAATAACAACCACGGACGATCACAGATAAGATTTCTATGGGGCCTGGGGCGGGTTAAGAGGGTGACGGTAAAGTATCTCCCAGAGCGAGTTCATCACCAACAGAAAGGTCATCAAACAGGGCTTTCATAAGGTAAGTACGTGTAACATTTCAATAAGTCGCAGCATGGAATCGCGGCGCCTCATCACATAGTGTGTTCTTGTCCTTTGCGTCCCTCGACCCTTGCCCGAGACAAATATCTTGCAGGAATTTTAGTCAATTGAATTTTGAATGCGTTTAAGAATGTATGTTATATATTTACAATTCTTTTTCAACCTTTATTTTAGTTTAACTGAAGCATCTACCTTTACCATCAATATTAACTTCAATTCAATTTTAAAACTTTTAAGCTTTAATTTAAAATTAGGTTGAGTTGAACACAAACATTGAAAAAACTAGACATTACGTTATTAAGCTTTTTTTAAAAGAAAATCAAATTTTGGACAAAGGCATTTTAAATTATTGTTATTTATTCGGATACGTATCGGGTTCTAATAACCAAATAAGCGCTCTCATCTTTGTCAATATTAAATTTTAATAGCGGATTTGATTTCCAATTACAAACGATACCAATTATATTTGGCAGTATCTATTGGTTGAGTAAAGGCGATCAGCAAATAAACCGCTACAGGCATATTTCTCGTTTAAAAGATAAAAAGATGTCGATCGCTGTGATTTTGTATACAATTATATTTTTATTACTATTTGTACTAGTAGATATTTTTTTAATTTAAAATGAAACCAAATTTATTTTGTATGATATTAGCGTGTTAAAAATGTAGCGTCGAAAATAAGTTAACACCCGAAGTTATTCGAATTTTCAATTGTTTGGGCGAACAAACAGCTGAATGGCGCTTCTAATGAAACTGTTAAATATAAATAATATGTAGTATTATGTGGTTAGTCCACCAACCTGCATTAGGCCAGCAACTCGTATTTTTGGACTAAGGCTTAGTTGCATCTTTTACATTGTGAGACGAAACCCGACCCTGCAGTGCCAGTGAAAGCGCTATACCTACCTACCTAAAAGTCTTGAGTTGTTACGCCTTGACATTCTTTCCGAATAAAATTTGAATATTTGTGTCGTTTTTTGGCCATAGTATAGCAAACAGTTAAAATACCGAAGGTAGGTCTCTCGCTTTTTCATTCATAATGTAAAAGTCATATAGCCAATAGATTGAGTCGTGCGTACATTTTATCTGATAGAAATCACAAACCTAAGTACATAATATTCCTTTTATGTTTGTTGATGCTCCTCCGTGCGTGCAAGTATGGGTCCAACGAATCTATTATTAAAGATCCTTTTTCTTACGTTACGTTAACCAAGATCTAGGATGACTTTTTTAGTAATTACTTACTTACTACGATTACTTCTTTAAGTAGATATAAAAATAATGTAGTTACGAATTAACTATTTCTATTTTCATTTAAAGCTTAGCTTACGTAGATAAATTTGATATGATTTTTGATTTTGATAACGACTTTGTCAGGTGAATTAGGTAAGAAAAATATATATTTGAGGTTGGTGTTTTTGTATCAAGTACATATTTTGTTTGTATTTAAGATAAATTATTTTATCACCATTTAAAATTATTTTTATTTAATTTAAATCCAAAATAGTGTGGCAAATTAAAGCAACACTTTTTTATAATTATTATACTTATTCATCTGTAGAGGTAAACCAACAGAGCATAATAAATGAAGTATGGCTTGTTTAAAAATGTAATAAGCAGTCCTCCAAATTATCCCGTTTATGATAATAATGTTTACAGAAAAACCTTCACTGTTGCCCTTGTTTAATTAAATTCCAAACGTAGAGGCCGTGGCAAAGATTTTTGTATGTTCCGGTCTCCAAACCCTTTTTATATGACCCTTTCGACAATGACTTGTGTGTGAATATGAGAATTTGTATGTGGGGTGTATTTGTGTCAGAGAAACAAATAAGTTACGTGAGTTTGGTGAATGTAATAATTTCGACTCGTTTGGTTTGAGTGGTTGCTTTTAATATAACAATAAGGACCTTTTGAACGAGCTACAAACTTGAAGGCACAATACAAGGGGAGTTATATCTGAAATTATTAAACACTCATTACATGAATTTAGTTCGTGCTTTGTATCGGGTAGAATGAACTTTGGATATGAATTCGGGGAGCTTAGTTTTGAATAGAATGATATTCGTCTATTGGCGGTCCCAGTAAAATTAATGGTAAATGAAGACAGTAATTACTCGCTTTCGTAATATCTGTTATAAGGTTCTTCAATTAAACCTTATTTGACTAACGTTTTGAATTATATACATGGTCCTTAGAAATTGGGTAATTGAGTTTTTCTAATATAATATTAGAATTAATAATCTTTACACCAACATTTAAATTTAATGCTACAAGAATTAAACTAGTTGGGTTTTTAAAGGGGACTAACGTCTCATCATAACCAATAAAAATTATTTTAATTGTTATAATAAACATTTTCAAGTTTCATGTTTTTCACTTGCAGCTTAATTATTTAAAAAAAACTTACCTAGATGCTTTAACAGCTCGAACTTTAGATGAATTAAACCGAGTATATTTTTTAAGAAATAGGTGAACATAAATATATCCACACTAGGTATTTTATCAGAATGTGCTTTTAAAAATCCTTTGTTACACATAATTGAATTTTTTTTCTTATAATGATAGTTTTAGCAATTTATTGCAAAAGTTTTAAAGTAAAATACATACAGAAGCTTAAGATAGTAAATACTACCGCGAGAACATTTAACATTATGACTTCACAAACGAGGAACCAATCACGGCGCGTTCAGAACACGTGATTATTGTTGATAAAAAAATATTTATTTATTTTTTCATTAAATATCATTGTAATAAAGTTTTAAAATATAATTTTAAAAATTAATAAGTTTTTAGTTCAATAACCCAATTCCAGTTCGATTTTGATTTCGGTGTGTCAAATAGCAAAATTTCTGCATCAATTCCTTTAATTTTCATGACTGCGTTCTATTTTTCTATGTTTTGGGAGTCTTTTAAATTCCTATCTGATTCCTGGTATTTTTGAAGGGCCTGTGTCAAGCGTATTTTTTCCCTTTACCACCGTTTTCAAAGGGAAATATGGAACGCAAATAAGGCGTATGCGATAAGAGAGCACCCTGACGTTTCCCTTATCCCTCCCCGGAACCTTACACCTCATCTGTATTTATTACGTTGTGTATGAACGCGTTATAGACACCAATAATAATATTTAAAATGAGGGACTTCCCCTTTATAAGCATCATAAAATATATTTAAGGTTTTTTTATTTACGAAACAATTTTCAACTAAGAAGAATGACCATCTCTAGACGAATATTTAGGTGCCTTAACTTCATTATAATTTATTAAGTAGATACTATTTAAAATTTTTGATCTTTTGCGTAATATATTGGGAGTTTATGGGTACACTCCGTACACTTATGAATTCATAAACTGATATACCTAGTTATAAGTCGAAAGATTGCCTATCTTTCAACTTACCTACCCTTTTTTGTGAAAATAAATTATTCAGAATTCAAAATGTTTAGCACAAAACTAAAGTATCAAAGGGTAATTTGTACGCACTTAACGGTATAATAAACTAATTTTATTAAATCACTTTATTATTAAAACATTCCTTTATATTCTTATCTTTCTAAAATTTTGGGATAGGTTGGTGAAAAAGATAATAAAAATATTCTCTTAATATCTAGGCATACTAAATTA
This sequence comes from Erynnis tages, assembly GCA_905147235.1. Lineage (NCBI taxonomy): Eukaryota > Metazoa > Arthropoda > Insecta > Lepidoptera > Hesperiidae > Erynnis > Erynnis tages. The sequence goes on from LR990082.1 coordinate 7,374,694, forward strand.
TTTCATTAAAACATTCCAGAATTTTCGTTTAAATGCTGGCAACAGTTGCAAAAGTACCGTTTTATTGAGCGTTTGTACTCGTAACGACACCAATTTACGCCAGACCTTGATGTGACTTTTTGTTTTTCCATAAAGCTCCAATGATATGAGAAGACTGTGAAGTCCTTGACAACATAAAGACAACATATAGACAACATAATAGTCCGGGAGCCAGGTGCATTTTCGGTCAATCATTTCCTCTCGAGAGAAACTTCGTAAAATACATAAGGGGCTTATACTATGAATACTAGTGGCCGTCAGCTGCCACTCCGTTGGTGGGTTGGGCCGTGGCACCCTCCCAAACATGCAGAAAAAAATTTTTTTTTCAGTCATTTCCTCTCATTTGAAAATACATTCAGATTATAGTTTATCTAGTACTTTAAAAGAAAAACATCGTCAGCTGACCATAACGCGGTGGATTATACGTCAGCTGGCTCCTTGAACATGAGAAAAAAAAATTTTTTTTCAGTGATTTCCTCTCAACTAAAAATTTACCTGGTGATAGTTTATATGCTACTATGAATGAAAATTAACGTCAGCTGGCTGTATCTCGGTGGAAAGTTCGTCAGCTGGTACCTTGAAAGGGGTAACGCAACAGCATCTATGACCTACTGAATCTTATCAGCTGACGACTTTTCCCTTGACTTACAGGTAGCTGATGTTTTTTATTATTTACTAGAGTATTTTAACAATTCTCATAACAATTTTCATCCGGGAGGAAATAACGTTTTTTAAGTTATTACCGTCTTCAAAAAAGGAGGTTATCAATTCGACACGTTTGTATGTAATATTCTCAGAACCGCACAATTTTTACATATTATGTTGGTTTATTACGGCTTCCAAACAAGAATACCAAATTTCATAGGTGTATGTATGTATGTATGTATGTATGTATGTAGATATGTTTGTCCTCGCATATCTCCGAAACTAATTGACGGATCGTATTCTTTCTTTGTTTTTTGTTTGTTTGTATTTTGTTCAACTTAGGGAATGGTAAAAGTTTCATCAAAATCGGTCCAGTAGTTATCGTGATATGGACTTTAAACTTTATCTTCGCTAAATAATTTTAACTGACCATTAGTTTTTTTACAAAAGACACAAAAAGGTAATACGTTCGACATGTTTATCTTATACTGAACTGTTACTATAGTAACACGCTCATAGAGTAATTAAACACTACAGTTAATTTTTATTCTCTTGTCTTATTTGGTAAACAATCTTGGCACTACTCATCACACAAATATTTGTCCTGGGTGGGAATCGAACCCACGACCTCTGGCGTAGTGGTTAGGGTCGCTAACCACTATCACTAGACCAACAAGTCAGTCAAATAGCAGTGTTAACTAATCTTCGTCCCAATCAGAGTCGCTGTCGCTATAATTTAATAAATAGTTATCATTCGCGCGCGCTAAGTACTATTTATTGAGGTTGGTGTCTTTAGTATCAAGTATTTTGTTTCTATTGTTATATTTAGGCACCAACCTCAAAAATAGTAGGCCTAAACTATGTAACAAATTTTATTTTATACTTTTTTGATGTCGGTTTATTTTTTTTTTATTATTTTATTTCGTATTTTTTAGTTTAAAGTCCATATCACGATAACTACTGGACCGATTTTGATGAAACTTTTACCATTCTCTAAGTTGAACAAAATACAAACAAACAAAAAACAAAGAAAGAACACGATCCGTCAATTAGTTTCGGAGATATGCGAGGACAAACATATCTACATACATACATACATACATACACCTATGAAATTTGGTATTCTTGTTTGGAAGCCGTAATAGACCAACATAATATGTAAAAATTGTGCGGTTCTGAGAATATTACATACAAACGTGTCGAATTGATAACCTCCTTTTTTGAAGACGGTAATAACTTAAAAAACGTTATTTCCTCCCGGATGAAAATTGTTATGAGAATTGTTAAAATACTCTAGTAAATAATAAAAAACATCAGCTACCTGTAAGTCAAGGGAAAAGTCGTCAGCTGATAAGATTCAGTAGGTCATAGATGCTGTTGCGTTATCCCTTTCAAGGTACCAGCTGACGAACTTTCCACCGAGATACAGCCAGCTGACGTTAATTTTCATTCATAGTAGCATATAAACTATCACCAGGTAAATTTTTAGTTGAGAGGAAATCACTGAAAAAAAAATTTTTTTTCTCATGTTCAAGGAGCCAGCTGACGTATAATCCACCGCGTTATGGTCAGCTGACGATGTTTTTCTTTTAAAGTACTAGATAAAATATAATCTGAATGTATTTTCAAATGAGAGGAAATGACTGAAAAACATTTTTTTTTCTGCATGTTTGGGAGGGTGCCACGGCCCAACCCACCAACGGAGTGGCAGCTGACGGCCACTAGTATTCATAGTATAAGTCCCTTATGCATCTCAGGAATTTTCGATCGGGAGGAACTTGGTCATGTAAATCTGTTACTGGCTCCCGGAATATAAAGACTAAGGGCGGTTTCAGATTAGCGTATTTTTCTGCGCGTATACGGTCATTTCAGCATACGCGATAACACACGCGCTACATTACGCGCTTCAAAAAATCGGACTCGCGTAAACGGGCATATTTCGGTATGTTCGCACGGTAGTGGTGTCGTGTCAGTATCAACGTGGATTCTGACGAACAAACAACTTAGGTACTTATTCGCCGTCGACGCTTATACGAGCTTCAAAGCGCGTCAACGCTCGTACGCGTTGAGTGTGTGCCAAAAGGTGCGCCTATACGCGCCTACACGCGCTACCCAAAACGAACTTATACGCGCGTATAAAACGCTAATTTGAAACCGCCCTAAGATTTTTTTTTCTCATTGTGAGAAGAGACTCGAACCTGCAAACGGTCAAGGTAGCCCCACATGTTCTAGTACAGATCAAGTTTAGACTTGCACAAGCATATTGTAAAAATGTTCTCTAAATATCTAGTAAGGTGTGATTTTAACCAAATTAAAAAAAAATATATATGTGTAAATTTCTTTAAACAGACAAATATGTGTCTACTATTATTCTCTCAATTGATCTCTCAGCATAGCAGTCATTGAGGCTATGAAAGTGTAGATATAGCACCATAACACATATCAGTACAATAAAATGTGACTACATTTCGAATACGATAAAACGCGATGTGTTAGAAAACTGTAGTGCATTTTAGTGGCCGTAACTTTTAAGTGTACAAATCCAAAGTAATGTTCTGTGTGCTCCCACTGCAATAATTTTATATTAAAACTTTTAGCTGTACGCGGTGCTTCGTAAGTAAACCTTATGACCATTATCATGGTAATTTAAGACAACTGTTGCTTAACATAATTTTGAGTTGTTTTGGAAAACTAGTTTTTCTTCTTTTGTTTGTTCATAAGTTACATGTCATTGTGTTGCACATTTTTAACAGTAGCCAAAGTTTTTATTACGATACGCACTTTTGATAATGTTACGACACTACCTAATAAGTAGACACAATAAGTAAACATTGAGTTTGTATCACATGTGATTCACGGAATAGCCAAATGGTTAAAAATAATCTTTTTGAAAATAAAGGGATAAACAGACACTAGGTGTTATTCATCCCCATGAGCAACGAAATGACCTCAACCTAAGGTACTGTGCGACTTCAAAATTAGTTTGAGGTGAAACAGCTACAAATTCCATAAATCATAAAATACTCTTGTTTTTGATTACCTATTCTTTTAGAATTTTTCACTTAGTTTTTTTGCTTCCGAAATATAATACTTTGTGATTCGCCACTAGCGTTCACCAATCCAGATAATTAATGATCGCGTCTGACGTTGCTTAAAGTTTTCGCTCGCTTAATTACATACTTTCCATTTAAGGTACCATAATCACTATTACATATCTACCTATTCACGTACCAAGAGAAACATGCGGGATTTACGCTCCACATAAAGATACGTTATCAGCTAACACAGAAAAAGTAATTCTCTTCAATCAGCCTCTAGATAATGTGTGAATTATGCGAGCAGGCATGAGAACGGTAGACGTGAAATATTACATAACGCGTATTTCAGGGGCTTTGTCTTCTCCGTTATTGGCTAAATTCCCAGTTTTATTTTTACTCGCTACCTCTTCATAAACCCGTTTACACTTTGGAGCCAACACCTTCCAATATTGGCTTAATATAGTACTTACTGCTGTACTTACTACATGGTGTACCTACAATAAATATTTTGCTTATACCTTATACCTTGAAAAGGCTGAAACGTAAACGTTAATGTGACGTAAACGTAGGCGAACTCTCCATCAAAGCTGACTCTTTTTATAGTAATTGAGTAGCAAACGCATGCCAGGCCACCTGATGTTATGTGGTCACTGCAGACTATGAACACCCATAGCCAACCTCAAAAACAAAAGAAATCCTATCTGAGAATGAAGGAATCCTATCTGAGGGTGCTTTGCTACCCATGAGGACTAGCCATACCTGCCCAGCCAAAACGCATGATATGAGAAGCTGTACGATTAGTTAAGGAGTAGCGGTAAGGCACCTCCCGGTACGAGCTACTATGGCTCTACGACCTAAAACTATCTTTTTGTGACAAAAATCAGTAAATTGCTACTAAGTTGCTACTCGTGAGGTCTAAAATGGTCATCTCAAATGAAATATTTAATTTTCCGTTAACCTTTTACACAATACATGAAAAACGTGCTTCATGGCGAGTTACGAGTATTTGGTTTTACGCAGAGTGAGCTCAACAATCTATAAAAACTCCCTGGCCTCAATCCTTGGTGCCAAAGCGGCTGATATTGGCTTAAAATACAGACTCGGATTGTGGCTAATGCCCGCGAATAGGCACTTAGCACAATATGCTGCCTCACAGAAGCAGTGTTGCTTTAAATTGAAAACTTATTCATTCATTATATTATTATTGGTAAAATAATAATTATAATCCAGTTAATTGAAATCTCCTTTCAAACCTTTAGCGTAGTTATGGTTAGCTTTTCGTCTTTAAAAATACCATAATAGATATCCTAATATTACTGTCTGTAAAATAATTTCTTACAATGTGTCCGAAGTATGAAGTTATTAAAAAAATAATTAAAAAAAATTAAACCGACATCAAAAAACATATAGTACCTTTTACCATTCCCTGAGTTGAATAAAATGCAAACATACACAAAAGGGATGAACACGATCCGTCAATAAGTTTCGGAGATATGCGAGGACAAAATTAAATACTTACATACATACATTCACCATTTGGTATACTTGTTTGGAAGCCGTAATAGACCAACATTATGTAAATATTGTGCAGTTCCGTTAATATTACATATTATGTATATACGTATCGAATTGATGACGTTCTTTTTTGAAGTCAGTAAAATACTTTCAAAATTTAATAAGAATAGGTACATGTAACCCTCCTACATACATACATAATATTTTAGCTTTATAGTAATAAGCTGTACTTACGAGCGACTGTAACTTTCGCTTATAAGTACTTACAAGGATTACCACTTACATAAACGTGCCAAATTGTGATTTTATGTGAACGAAAATGTTCTCGGAATCTGAGAATAACAAAACGTGCGAAGCAAAGGCAAAATAATAATATGAATGTTTTGGCGCGCGATTACAGTAATATAAATTGTCACAGTAAGTATCTATTAAGACATAAAGTAGGATTACATAAAGTGTTTTCGAAACACGTAGGTAGCAGTAAGATCGACAATGTTATTATCATAATTGTTTTATCCGTTTGCGCTATAAAGAAGACGTTTAAGAAAGATAAATAGGTAGTTAGGTGAACCATTGTAGTTTTCTAAGAGATGTAGTCGTAGTCGTACTAGAAGAGATGTGTAACCTCAGTAGGTTCTTCGATTGGGGAGATACGACCTTAAAAGGTCGGAGTCCTGTTCTATTTAGATTAGTGCTGTCGGGACCGCGGAAAAATAAGGAAGTCTCGGGATCCCGACACCAAATCTAAAGTACCTTTATAATCTCACCAGTGTTAAATATTAGCGCAATACGGCCTTCTCATTACGCGGTGGGTGCCGTAATACAATTATTTTAATTAGTAAGCAAGAAACCCATTATTTTGGACTGCTTTACTTAAAAATAATTAGGTTGCCTAGTCGTTGAAAATTCTTTATGGGTGTTAGGAGGTTCAGAGTTACTTAATTGAGCATTAGAAGATTCTGGAATTCGTGTTTCATCAAGATACTTATTGTGTATAAATTTGTGTTGTTTTATAAGCATTTTGTAAAATACTTTGTCCGTCCAGAAAGTAATCACAATGAGTAATAACCAATGAGTGTGAGTCTCATATGACTTACGGGACAGAGAAGTGGTTCCAGCTGTTTTTAACTGATTGCAAAAAGTAAATAGGTATATTGTGTATTATATTCGTGTGTTATTTTGCATGCAACTAAAATGTTACTGTCACATAACTATATGACAATATTTGAGAGTTCGTAGCAATAAAAACGGAATATGCCTTCCCTGAATACCAACAATTGAAATGATTTCAGTATCCTATTTGTGACCGATCTACAAAATTATACCTAAAATATCTTTACAAACTTCGCACAAAAATATTTTCAATTCTACGTCAGCAATTTCGCTACAATTGAAACGCAGTCAAAATTCTTAAGCTTATCATATTACGGAATATGTGGGGATACTTGGCATGCTCGGGAACCTGAGTCTGCAGCGTATCTCGCTCGAGTGAGCCACGTTATGTAAAATGTCCGACATATTCTACATTTGTGCCGTTCTTCTGAAACTTTATCTTTTATTTATGTGAAATTTATACACATTTAAAATACACCTGTATCGGACTTACGTAGCGTTTATAGTCTGGAACAGTCACCATCATTTCTAGTGACTGTGATCTACTTTTCGTATCCTACTGGTGCTAAGCGGACACTGTAACCCATGGATACCCACTTCAAACCTCAAATTGGAATTAAATCCAATTTAAAGGCTTGCTCTATCAGATTCTTACGAGTAAGAATCATCGACGTAGGCCTCAAATGAAGTATCTTCGGCAACCACATCTCCTGAACATAAGACATGATGTCTTACGGTAAATTAAGAGAATGGTTTAAAGGTACCTTACCTAGGCCAGCTATAATTATGACTCTTACCAATTAGTAGGATAAGTAGTAAGTAGATGGTTATGATTTTAATGTGAATTTATGCCCAATCTTCTACAAAATATATCTACGAGTAAGTACAATACAAGTAATACAACAATCCAAAAGCTAAAGTACTACTATTCTACACGGCTATCGAAACTTCTTCTTATCTTTCCACCTAACTTTGATCGATTATGAGTTCAGTAAGCGTAGTTTTGAAATTAGCTTATGGTTCTGCGGTCACGATACGTATTACGTCACACAACATACGTAGAGCCCTGAGGGCCTGAACTTTACATTATTGCGTTCTTAAGCTAATATGAGTCAGTTACAAATAAGTGACGCAAAATGTTTTATAATAGTTCTGAGTTCTCTAAGACAGCTTGCCAATTTGATGACATGAATTGAATTGAACTGAGTTGCCCGAAAAACGTAGTAATAATTATGATGGAAAATTTTCAAAATAAAAGGGATGTAGGCTTTAGTACTCCACGCTGATCTGTAATTATGGGTTGGTGAACTTCACATTCCATTAAAAAGAGAGGGCACAGAGAATGGACAGCAGCAAGGAAACCTGATTGCCCTTAGGGGCATTCAGGTTTCCTTGCTGCTGGTTATTACGATAGTAGTGTTATTATCATTCTATCACTTACGCTATTGAGGCGAAACCGTCATAGTGTAGTGACAATCGTTTTTTCAGTCCATCTAAGCCTGGTAATGGATCGCTAATCCTCCGCCTATCGTCCATCATCCTATTCGACAAAAAATCCTCACCCATTTGTCGCACGAACATTCCAGAACTTTGAGAGAGATTCTTGGATCTGAGTATTAAGTTCGGACCACTTTTTGTATCAAAACCTAATAACGTTATTACGTTTTGGCGTGGAAGTGGCGAAGGAAGTAAATGGGCGAATTCAAGGAAAACCTTTTTTTTTTTGTCTTGATATATTATTTATAGTGACGCTGCAATCTTGTTTTACATAACATGAGGTGGTTTAGGTACTTTTAAAACAATTTAACAATACAAAATTACTAAAATAAGTTGACAATGAACGAACACTAATGATTAACTGTCGGCATTAATCGCCGCACAGAGCATTTCTTTATATTAAAATCGGTCAAGACGTTTTGGAGGAGTATGGTAACTAAAACAACAAAAGATATGAGAATTTTATATATAAGATTAGTTAAAAAAGATTTTACATTTTCTCCTTTTTTGAAAGTAACAAACCCCGATAGACGGACTTCGTGATACATTGAAGTCTCCTAAAATTTCCGGCACCTAGCCTCGTCGTTCGTCTGCCACTTACATAATTAAAAAACCCTGCCATTTCATAAAGGCAGCGATAAATAAATGTCACTTTTACGTCCTCCGAATACTCGTTTAATTTTCTCCGAAATCACTCTGGTAAATTGAAAGTATGTCATGGCTTAGAAGGGTGGACCGGAAAAAAGCTGCCCCATCAATCAAAATATATCATCAAACGCTTTTCATCGATCAAATGATGCAATAAGGCAAGGTTGTAAAGACAAGCTGTTAAAAACTTGTCGCCGAGAAATAAATGGCACACCATAATAAATGACAGCGTCCGACAGAAGAGTTCTTTGGATGTTTTATTAAAAATTTAAAAGTACTAGAGGCATAGTTAGGGCCAGGAGTAGTAAGGACCCTTCCTCACTGGGACGCCATGGTTAGGTATTCAGTCTCCACAAAGTTATTCATCGGTCGTGGCTACGCTTGCAAAGGGCGACGTTGCCACATATTTCAACGTAAATACGATAGTATGGATACGAAGCCAGCGACATTGCCATGGCGTTGCTATTTTTATTCCTTGCAAACCTCATGTTTCTTTAGAAGGCAAATATTTTTGGTGACAACAGTTTTTTTTAAATCTCGTTCAGTTTTATTGGCAGAAGCTCAGTTTTCGACACAAACTTGTTCTCTATTCCTTCGCCATTAATTATTGCTTTTTAATAAAGACATTATTATTTTTTTGACAAACAAGAGCATAAGACCAACAATGAGCCATTCGAATTCCAGTAACGAGTACCACTTAATAACGTTATTAAGTGGTACTCGTTACTTATACTTATACGTATAAGAGTTTTATTTTTTGTTAAATTTTCTTTACCATACGTTAATGTTACTTTCTGTAACGGGATAACTAGAGTACCTAGGATTGGCTCGAAAGCCTTTTTGGGTGCAAATAGACCGTGACACCGCTGTTTGAATAGCCGTGTAAGTACCGAGGTGTGAATGTTGCGGTGAAGGAGAATAAATTCTTTGTCGAGCCATTGATTCCATAATGTAGTCGAGTGAAATATTTTGTCACGCAATGCAGCCAAAGCGGCGAATGTATGGAAATGTGATGGAGACGTATCGTATTCTCGATGGAGTCTACTGAGTGCCCATACTTCGTTTTGTATTCGCCGTTGTTCCCCGTTTGATGCTTTTTGTAACGAAAACAATGGGTTCCATTTGCGCACTTCGCATTAAGGAGATTCGACACTTGCTTGTTTGGTGGCATTGTTTGTGCGTGTTGATTTTCCATTGAGGGTGTGACGGAAATGTTTTGCGTAATGTTCGATTTTTGTTGGTATTCGGAATGGGAGGCGAAGAATTCTCGAAATTTTCCCAAAAGGAAATGGAATTTTCTTAATCGTTTTTCGTTTGCGAGTTTAAAAGAAAATTTCCGATCGTACTCATTTTATTTTAATTAACGGTTGCTCATACTTATGTGTTTTTCGTTTTCTTTTGTATATGTTGTTTATCGCTGACCAGTAATGGCCTGCCGAGGTATTTGAATATGCAGAGGCAAGTGGCTTACTAACGTGCCTTGCGGGACATCTATGCCTTTAAAGTAATTGAGTAAAGTTATTTCATGATATTAGGTTCAAATATAATACAATTGTATAGTGTCATATCCCACTATTTATCGGAAATTATTTTCAACCAGCATGCACTAATAAAGCTCTAACCTAGAAAAAGTTTATGAAAATCGCTTAGTATTTTTATGAATAAAATTCTTTGTAGGTAATTTCTTCCCCAAACACGGGCCCCTACGGTACTGTGACGTTAGTGATTGACGAGAAATCGACTTAGCTTGATTGATCAGCTCTTGTTTTATAGTTTGCCATTATCAATTAGCCAACTAATCAGAGAACAGTTATACGAATATGTTAGCTTTGATGGCATTAAGCTTCGCTATCGAACGCTAATTGGTAATTGGAAAATTTTATCCACTTACAACGTAAATCATAGTTACTGTTATAGAGAATTAAATACCAGAACGTTTCTTACTTTTCTCTTCTATTCCTGAAAGTGTGAAAGTCAAGTAAGTAAGTATTTGAACAATGTCAGCAAATGTTTAGGAACACGTTGTTAGCAAATGTTTAAACTTTAATCAACTCAATACTCAGTCAAGTTCAATTTTAAGATAATATTGTTTGCCAAGTTTGTCCTCATTTGTAAGCAAATCGCGTCGATTTTTGCGAACTAAATACATCCATTACACAGAAGTAATTGAGTTCTAAATGAGGTGTCACATATACGATTTATTGTATTTCCCCAAAGGCTCTTTAGAAAGATTGCTTTTGCTTCCGAAATTCTTGTTAATTACAACAACCTCTACGAAAGGAAGCGTATTTAAATGGGGTTTTAGTCTTTGATAGAGATTGCCTCGGGCATTAAACTATAAGAGAAGGCATCAGATTTCTTTGTGCAGTTTTTATGGGAGAACTTTTTAGGTGCTAAGTTGAATTACGGCTTTACATTTCGATGTGATTAAGGAACCAATGAAGCGTCTGTAATTGCCGTTTTTTAATGCTTTGAAGCGTTATGGTCACGACTGCTGTATGTAATTAGTAGTTGCATTCATTTATTTTATTTTATCGGGGTATTATTAAAAAGATCAGACAGAATTGTGAACAGTATATCAGAGACGTTTGTATATTAAAAAGCACGTAACCCCATGCGATAAATGATTTACAGTTTTTGCGCGGTCAATATTTTTTTAGCTGACCATCTTAGTAAAACCTTTTGAGTCGATTGTTGCTGAATAGAATCCACAATAAAAGATATATCGTTATAAATAAATTATTATTATTAATTTTCTTGAGAAGTTTCGTCACTCGCATTTTACTGGTAACTTTTGGTGTCGGTCATTACTCGTAGCAACTTCATACTGCGACTGTCACTTGACCAATTTAAAGCTGACCATCAAGTACCTTATTTGAAGACTGGATCCGCGCCTGCAAATAACCCAGTTTTACTCGAGTCACTTTAACACAGTTTCAAAACTGAAAATACCTCTGTTCAATTTCCTGTTTAGCACATAAAGTGCTTTTTAATGCAAGACTTTTCATCGCCGGCGTTTGTTTCATAAATTGTCGCTCAATGGGTACAAATCTTCAGCAGACAGGAATATTATTCAAACTGTTGAAGGTTCATTAAAGCATCCTTTACCCAGAGATTGTACTTAATGGTTTTATTATCCCATTGTCTCCTGGCGATGAGTTAGAGTGTGTAATGATGAGACACATTAGACGGAGCTTTACAATTTATGCACTGTTAGATTGGAACAATGGAAATAATATATTTATATTGTGTGCAAATGTTTCTAATGTTTGGAGTAATTTTACGGGTAGGTACTGGCTGTGTTAACTGGTATTCAAATCCGTGGAGATTTTAATTGATTAAATCTAAAAAGTATCTTATCTTATTATGTAAGTCGACAAGATACATGAGTTTTTTTAGCTAAGAATAATTTATAATGTTCAATTATTTAAAAAAAATTAAGGTATTTCCAAAAAAAATATATATTTGAGCAGTTCAATACTCTGCATCCATAATTAATCGGCAATCAGACGTTGTCTTTAACCATATGTCTAATTCCCTAGTTCAAAGTCCACCAAAACTTAAACGACCTATGTTAAATCAGCAACATAAAAAAGCTGAGATAATTATTAAGCAGTCTATCTGTGTCTGTCTATCTCGTAAGAAATTGATGGTATAGGTAAATCATTATAAAGTAGGTCGTACTTGTAAATGAGAAATTAGCGTGAACCCATTATGAAATACCTAGGACCAGGCTGAGTTACATAGAGAGCCCATTCACTTGAGAGAGTTTAATTAATTTTTTTAAAAATATTACTTATAATGGGGTATGATGCTACTTAGTATCCGCACATAATAAAGTTTTGCTTATAATATTCAAGTACCAGTATCAAAACAAAATGAAAATATTTTTTTTCATTTACGATCATGTTTCATTCATTAAATTTATTTATGGCTTTCAAAGAAATATAAAAAGTTGTTTTTTTCAGTGCAATGGAATTGTAAACTTATTTTACCTAACTAGGTCCAATTAGTTCACATGCAGGCCTTTGAGACCGAAGTACGAATTTCAAAGGCTCGACTGCGGCTATACACTATACAGCCTTCTTGGAAAGCCGCAATGGCAATTTTTGGAAATCTTTCATAAAATATATGTTTTTTCCAAAGTAAGCTTGTGGTTTTGTACGTTTTGGTTCGCAATCTGAATATTCACTTATGCCTAAATTTGTTTAGGTGGAATTATATAGGTAAGTAGGTACCAATTTACTTAGCTTAAATAATTTTAATACTCTTTGAATTTATAAGATATTTGACACTTTTCTTTGATCGTCAAAGCTTTATTTTGATGCTCTTCAATATTTTATCATGCTAATTAATTTTGTGTAATAAAATCAATTAAAATAGTGAGAAACGTACTATTCAAGTAAAGTTAATTGATTGTCATGTAACATTTTCATCATAACATTTTAGTTTTCAAGAATACGAGTTTGTCGTGTCTTTGTCTTTCTTTACGTGTCTTGTACATCAACCAAATAAGTCCTTCATACCTGCCATAGTAAAATGGTTATTACCACTAACTCAAGGAATGAATGCGGAGCTACTCACAGCTCATGACTGATGATCGTAGATTCCGTCTCCTTTCAAGATTAAGTCACGAAACGAAAGGGAACAAGCCCAATAACAGAATGGTGTGGATATCTCCAGTCACCTTGTGTTCAAAATGCACGGAGAATGGTCCATATTTCATTTTCGTCCGCTTTACGAATACACAATGAGAGCCCTACCATGAATACTAAGTAGACAACAGTTTATTTCGTTAATCGCGCAAACAGAACTTTCAGTTTGTGCTGCCTTATCTGACGAATTGTAAGCGGCTGTAAACGCAATTCGGAACTATCATGGTTTGTTGTTAGATAGTATAATTGGCTTTAGTTTGCTCTACCTGCCATTACGGGTTGGTTATGGGATAATATATGAAAATAAAAATCTATTATTGTCCTATGCATTTGGGTTTAAGAATAAGTTAAAATTTGAGTAGCAAAAGGGCTGGTCGGCATACCACCTGATCTTAAGTGGTCACTGCAGTCCATGGACGCCCACATCCAACCTCAAAATAAATCCTATCTGAGGTTGTATGCGGGTGCTATCTACTAATGAGGACTAAACGACTACTAATGAGGACGTTTTCTCGATTAAAGTATCCCCGGTAACCATACTTCCTCAGAAACACAAGACATGAAGAATATGCTGCTTTTCGACGGGTAAAGAGGCTGACGGTTAGGTATCTCCCAGGATGAGCACCTATGTATGGCTCTACCACCTAAATATCTGGTTAGGCTAGAATTTTTTCTCACACATATTATGAACACTGCGTTATTTCTTCGACGTGAGAGTGCACGCCGCATTGTTCCCGATTGCAAAGCGAGGAGCAAGGATGATTGCTGACACAGGGATCAACATCGCAGAGGAAGTCCTTTGTGCGGCGGCTGTTAGGATTCTAGCTTCGTATTACGTGGAGTGCGTATTTATTTCTGCGGAATGAAGACGTAAAATACTTTAGTATGGACTGCATATTTTTTAACTAATCTTATCATCATATAGATACAGTTTACAGTTGGCATCGTTATCTATTTATTTCCTAGGGAGTAACTAGAGTAAAATAGGTGAAAGGAGTTACAGAAGTTACAGGTCGTCCAACAAGGTAGACCTGAAGATGACGGCTGGATACCGTTGGATTCAAAGGGCCCAGGACCCGTAGTAGCGTTGATTAGGGAAAGCCTAAGTCCTAATGTGGACTACTAAGCTGAAAGGAATGATGGAAGAATATTAATTGTTAGTTGCCTATGTTAAAATGTTACCCATATTTTTTTAAACATTCAATTTACAATTTACACATTAGTTAATCATTCAAGAACCATGTAAACAGCGCCATGTCTAGCCTTAAAATCATTTCAACCAAAAATTCCATAACTAAATGATAAACAGCATCAAAATGACATTCAAAGACATTGGAAAATTACCCAAACTAAGTTAGGATACATATGGTTTACATAGTATTATTACGTCTTAAACTTAGTTACAAAGGCGGATTGAATTAATTATTCATTGGATCTCTAAAGCAAATACAAACTTGTATCTTGAATAGTAATTATGTGTACTCGATTGATAACTTTGAGGAATCTCCCTCTAATTAATACACATCACATTTTAATGTTATCGAACATAGCAAGGACGCTTTAATAATGGAATCGAATATCTTAGATATTGAAGTTTAAATCCAATTTAGAAAATATGTACGCCTGCTGTGGAGGGACCTGTGTCCACCATGGGCCTAAAAGGACTCTGCAGTCATGGAAAATACAAGGCTTTCTACAGTAACGTTTAGTGGACAACAACCACATGAAACCTCAAGCAAGAAATAGAAAAATATGTAACGTATTTATAATAGGGGACTTATTCTTCTACTAAACCACAAAATCGTATATGCGCGTGAACCTACCTCATTAACTATATGACGACAATGGTATTTGAATGCCTAATTGTCTACTGTCTACAAGACATGAGACTTCGTGTTGTTTAAATTTTAATTCACTAACTACATTTTCTTTTATATATCTAGCAGCAAGTCAGAGTTTTACGAAAGAATTCATTGAATGAAACAAACTCTTGCACGAAACGTCTTCGCAACATCGTTTGACCCAACAAACTATGTTACTTAAAACGAACTATTCGTAATGACCAGGAACCACTTCTCGCTGGGAGCGTATTTCGCATTCTTTTGTACAACATGTACTAGATGAGTATCTCCGGGCAAAAAGTACTCGGTTAACAAAATAATAAGGGGCCGTAACGAGAGCGGGCAAGAACGGGGTTACATAAGCGTTGTTTGGTCCGTTCTTAGACAAGTTTTAATTAAATTGTTGTTTGAAATCTATTTTTGAAGAAAATACCTAATTAGCATTTAATATTTTTGAATTTTAAACAGATGTAGACTTTTCTTTTTTTAAAGCTAATATGCTGTAGAATAATAAGTCACAAAATATCCCAGTTATACCAGGATAATTAAAAAAAATATTGAAATTTCTGAAAATTATTGCCAAAACAATTAATTTTTGTTACAAATCTCACTACTATACTCTATCTACTATCCTCACTGACAAGTATTACTAGATTGTGTTTATCGAACTGAAACTATTTCTTCTGTACAATACGTCCAATCAGCTTATACCTTGTTCTTAACATTTTTAGAAACAATCAAAAAGTGTCTTAGCAAAAAATCTGAAAATAATAAGGATCAAAAACACGAGCGGGCAAGAACGGGGTTTCTGAAGCATTGTTTCGCCTTGGTCCGTTGTTAGACAACTTGTTAATTAAGTTAACTTGCATCATTACGTTGAAAACCTTGACAACTCTGATAAAAAATTAGTTGTGGTTGCGAAAAGGGGAATTTTGACGGTTATTGGCTTAGTTTATTAGATTATCCTTTGTTTAGACAATAGAATGTGACGGAAAATGTTCCTTTGTTGTTGACTTTTATCGTTAAGAATACATACAGTATGTTAAAATATTTCTGTTTTATTCAAAATAAGCTACAATTAAAATATTCACAATTTATCTCCAAATCCGTAACATTTTAAATAACATTCTAATAATACTGAACAGAATATTCCTAAGAAACAGAAAACGAATATCTCATAAATCTTGACCTACTTCTGTTAATTTTGGTGCATGTTAATTTTGGTTATCCGTGCATTTAATATCCAAAGTCATAAAGTGGTACTGATGCTTTATAAGCTAGAACCTGCGTCGCATATAAAACCAGAAGTATATTATTCGCTTTCTGAATATAAAACCATTTGGTGGTTGACAGCATGGTTTCAGACAGGCTAGAGGTTTTGGAGCATACTAATGCTATTAATTTATTGGTGCATTAGGCATTCATTTTTTCATAATATGAGGAGTTATGATACGCTCTTATTGAGGCACAGCTGATTATTGAGGTAGGGCTCAGTTGCTTTTTATAAATTATGATCTCTTATTTATTTATTATCGCTGTACGTGTACATAGAGAAAAGGTTGTGTGATAATGTTTACACTTAATAGCATATTTTAGACTAAACCATTAAGATCAGATATTTTAATATAAATAGTTATATAAATAGTTATCTGGAAAACATAATAATATATTTAACATGGTGTACTTGTATGTTGTTCTTCCTTACCTAAAGCAGTAAAAACGACTACAGAACTACTAAAACTGGGAATATGTTCTGAATACCTTCCTACTAATTCTATCTCTGAAAATACAGAAACTAAAGGTTGTGAAGCGCACTCACGTACTGAACAACGTTATTGGTTGATCGCAAAAGCGAATGAGCTACGAGCCGAGTGTGTTCTATCGAGGTATCGGAATAGGACTTTTAAGAACCTACAAATTTAGATCGCATATTACACGTGAAAATTAGTAGGGATACAATGATGCAAACAAATATTGTCGTTATTTTACTGATGTTATAAACTCGAAACGTGAATTTTTCAATAGCACATTTTGACAAGGTGTGCATGGATATTGTATTATCCTTATGTAAAGCCGCGAAATAATGCTAAAACTAGGTATATACTCTGAGTACTACCAGTTCTATTTCTGAAAATACAGGAACTGAAGGTTGTGAAGCGCACTCACGTTGTTCAGTTAGTTGCTGATCTCAAAAGCGAATGAGCTACGAGCCGAGTGTGCTCTATCGAGCTATTGGAGTGGGACGTCGATGACTTTACAATGCCGCAATGTCGATGTTACTTTTACCTGTTCACAGAGTGGAAAATAGAGCAAGAGGATGACATAGAGCTTTCGATAAAATGTTTTATTCAGTTTACTTCTTGATATGAGCGCTGAAAGTCTGTTAAATTTGAGGTGTTTATTAAAATTAAATTAGTTTTGCAGGAAATATTTAAAATATTTAATACTTACATTTATTTTATAAGGATACCTAAGAAACTGCTACATAATATTCCCAGGGAAGCAAGCATTTAATAAAACAATCTCGAAAAATATAGCCATAATTAACTAATTCAGCACATGGACAGAAATGTATTATTAAGTTTTGTTAAATATTTAACGGTCATGTAAGAGTTGTGCAGTAGACATTTAACTAAATGCTTGTACAGCATTAACACGATAAAACATATCTTAGTTAGAATAGACCTAAAGTACAAACAGTCGACAATTTTACTTACTTTTAAAATCTAAAATATACCAAAAGTTTTGCTCTAACTTCGTTCGTCTATCACGCAATATCTGAGCGGTGTCGATGTGATGTAGGAACGTTCTCGAAATCCCTCCAGTTTCAAAGGCGTGTTTGGCTTCGGATAGCTAATATTGAAGTGAATTCGACTTCCGCACAAGTGAGTATTGGTTTTGTATAACGAGTGAAATAGTTTGGTTCAGGTGTCTATATGCAATATAGAATGATCCTTGAAGTTTCTACGTTTGCGAAGGCATCGAATAACTAATATTAAAGTGAATACGACTCTCTTCAGGCAAAGTATTGGTTTTGTAAATGGAGAAAAATTGTTGGTAAAGTAGTTTCAATGTGCATTTTCGAAAGATCTTTAGGTTTTTAGGTTTTTTCCCGTTATTAAATTTCTCAAAGCTCGTAAGGATTTATATTGGTGAGAGGCAACGCTGAGCTGAGTTAGATAAGAGCTTCTAAGTTAGGGCACTCTTCAATTGTCAGTAACCCATTAATGACCCACTACAGGGTCGGGTTTCCTCTCACAATGAGAGGGATGCAGGCCTTAGTCCACGCTGGCCTACTGCTGGTTGGTGGACTTCACACACCTTTGAGAACATTGTTTTCCTTCACAGTAAAAGCAGGTGATATTTAATTTTATAAAGTGCACATAACTTTTTTTACAAAGTCATTGGCCACTGGGATTCGAACCCGGACCCCTCGATTTGAGGTCGAATTCTAAGCCACAGGGCTATCACCGCTCTCTTCAATTACTGAACCCTTTTAAAAGAACCAAAAATACGCATTTATTATTCTTCAATAGATAAAATTCTTTTGCAACTTTTTGTTCAGGAATCGAGTTACGAATTTTCATACATTAAATTTCATTGCTCTCATTTTACCGGTAAATTTACAGATAAATTTATTATTTTAGAAGCAAAGATCTTCCATAATGCTTCCTCATATTTATATATGGTGATTTGTAGTAATATTTTGTATTGAATTCTAAAACTTCAAGAATATCTAAGAATTTTCATGGAATTGAAACGCTTTAGGTAGGTACTTGTCGCGAAATAGACTGTAGGCTGTTACGAGATGAATTAGAAGACGAACTACTTCACTCAACTTGTCGTCAATGATGAATACGCCTGTTTTGTTATTGTAAATAGTCCCTGAGGTATGTATAGCATATATTAGACACTTTTGTGTATGTGCTTGAGTGACAGATACAGACACATCTAGCCACATACTGATTTTGTATTTTGTTTGGTTTGTTAGCTTAAAATTTTGTATTTGTTTGAGAAGTTAGGTACGGAATTCTTTCTATAAATGAAAAGGTTTGATTGGACGGATGGTTGTTTCTTGCTTTTTAACGCAGAAACAGCTGAACATATTTGGATGACATTTGGTATGAACATAGTCTACCTATAACTTTCATTAAGATAATATACAGGATAATTTTTATCCCTCTCTGGACCAAGTTCTAAATAATTTTTAATTTTATTTTTACCTAATTGAGATTCGTGCTATGTACTAAGACTAAACGAAAGATGAATTACGAGTGAGACCTTTTTGTAGAAGACTCCTACGTCTCTACGAGCTACACTTTTAAAGTCAGCTTCAACATATTGTAAGTTTTTTAAATATTCAACGTCCACGCCTACCTTAAAATTAAATGTAACGTAATAAATGCTTTCAATCAGCTTCACATATTTCATATCTCTTGATCCACATTGACATACTTTTAGGCCAACGTTGCGCAAAGTTCATAACTTCACCCAACTCATGAATCACGACGTTTGACAAAGTCGTCAAATCGGGCCATAATATTATCATCACGTTACACCATCCTTATCCCACATTTTGCGAAACTCTTCAAGAGTTCGCTCGTCATTGTTATTACCGGAGTTTGAAGAGTTGATTGATGAGAGGGGGTAGGTACCGACTACGGTGACATAAAAATAGCTGTAATCCACGCTCAATTGCTTGATTATGGCTGTTAATCTTACCGAGACGGCTGCTAAAGCGTCTCGAAAGAACCTTTTTTTATCGTTCCTGTTTTATTTGGTGCCCAAAATTGTAGGCAATCGAGACTACTTAACTAAATTGAAAAACTTGACGTATACTGTGTATACATCTTCCGTAAGTCCGAGAATAAAATTATTGCATGTATAATTTATGGCTTTATCTGGATTACGTCGTAGCGAATACGGAAAATATGACTTTTGCGTGAAATTTTCTGAAATTATGATACTTTTTATGTTTCTATCAAAACGTAAAAGCTTATTTATGTGGCCTTGATGTTCCTTAGGCCGTGTTTTATCATTTTTTCTGAGACTTACTAAAGTATAAACGAGCTTGACAGCCTTGTTAAAATATTTCACACTAAGGTAACAGATATTTTTTAGAGTAATTTAGGGAGTACTTATTAAAGACCTTTTATAACTTGAAGGTTGTTTTATTCTCTTATTTTCTCGGCTTATAAATGAACGACGTTTTCCTGTAAGGTTTAGTAACGCGTAAATTTGGAATATAAAAAACCTCCAAGCCTATTTATACTATGCGGTAGTTTTATGGCTGAAACTATTTTGTGTCCCAGGAGAAACCTTAACACCTTTTACGACGAAGAGATGTAAGATCTGCTATCAACCTAACAATCTGCTACCCAACTTCAAGGAGCAGCGAAGAATTGGAAGGTCCGGGTTCGAATCCCAGTGTCGGATAGCCCAGTGGATAAGAATTCGACCTCTTTATCAAGGTGGGTCAATCTGGGCTCGAAACCATCAAAGACTTTTCTAAGCATTTTATAAAATTTAATGTCACCTACTGCAATTGTGAAGGAAAACAGTCCGAAGAAACCTGCATGCCTGAGAATACTTGAAATGTCCTTAAAGGCATGTGAAGTTCAATAACCCGCAATAGATCAACGCAATTGAGCCCTGCGCCCTCAATTTGAGAGAAGTCTCAAACCTATAGCTAGCTGGTAGTAGGTCATTAATTGACAGCAGATAATAATGTGAATAAGTCGAGTCCTTGCCTGCAAGTTTTTTATGGCCCACTGTTGGGCTCGGGTCTTTCCCCACCACAGGGGAGGCCTGGAGCATACTCGACCACGCTGCTCCAATGCGGATTGGCGGAGAAACGGGCTAGTTACCAACCCCTGTCGGATGTTTTAAAACCCCCATAGGGCCTCTGAAAAGGTTTACTACTGTTATCGTATTAATAACAACCGAGATCGACGGCTTAACGTGCTTCTAAAGCACCCAAGTACCCATTATTTACCGCTAGCGGTCACCCATTTGAATACTGACCGCACCCGACGCTGCTTAATTTTTTCGATCGCTTGCGATCTACTCAAGCAATCGGGCTATGTCGATTCCTTACGGATAGGTACTGAAATTTCCATCCTCATTTTTAAACCGAAGATTCTATAATCCGCGTTCACGTACAATCTTGGTACGTGAAGTGGGTGCAGGCTGGCTTCATATGTAAAGATATTTATGTTTGAAATATGTATGAGACCCACGTCACGCGAGCCACTTATACCTCCATCTAAACCTAGACTTTGAATTTCCGCAAAAGGTCGTTTCCCTCAGTCGTAATCCGGAGCTTATACGAAAGGTTTACCTCTGTGGTTTACCTTCAATAATGTTATTAGATTATGTATTTTGACTCAGGTATATTTTTATCGAAACAAATGGTTTTATGAACGCAGTACGTAGCTATATTTTTTGGTTCTATCATCTAACGTTTAGGACAAAAACTTAGATTTGAGCAAACCTATACTAATTTCTAAGCCAAGAACTAGCAACAATAACTACCTACCTACTTGAACAAATTCGACAATTATAAACAAAAAGATAATTATCCGACACTGCAGTACGCTTCCGTCATTCGGGCTAACTAAGTGCTAAGTATCGATATCAACCAGGACAAGCTTAAGTAACGTAAGCTTCAATAAACGAGCTAGAAAGTTTGCTAGAATGTACTGGTAATTCTGTTGACAAACCCCGATAGAACTCCTAAAGGGACCCGACAATCGAATTAACCACCTACACATTGGCTGGAACTGCCAACCGATACAATACAGCTACTCTCAGTATACTG
Organism: Erynnis tages; assembly: GCA_905147235.1. Classification (NCBI taxonomy): domain Eukaryota; kingdom Metazoa; phylum Arthropoda; class Insecta; order Lepidoptera; family Hesperiidae; genus Erynnis; species Erynnis tages. Next base: position 7,396,505 of record LR990082.1, read on the forward strand.
ATACCAAGGCAAGTCGAATTTCAATTTCAGTAACGGAGGAGCAACAAAACTCCTACCATGGCTTGTTCGCCCACGAGGTCTAAACAATAAAATTTATTTATATTTAGCTGTGATAGGGTATACCCTAGAGATAGGGCACTATATTGTAGGCATACCTGTATTGAGGGGTATACCCCTCTCGTAGAATTCTTTGCCTCTTTGTGACGGGGAGGAAACCTTTAATAGGTAGTATAGTCACCAGTAATCTTGGGAATGATACCGGGTTATTTTTAATTTCTACCCACTAAAAACCCCCTTGTGGCCTTCAGCACTTTCGATAATATAGGTACTTATACGAAATTAGGCAATACTAAAATCACTGGAAATTTTGGCGTGTAACACGTCATTTAAAAATAATTTTGAATAGAAAATAAGGTGGCACCACCAGCAGCTGGCAAGTTAATCTAGATTTTAAACTACCTATGTAAAAAATCTCGTACATTGTCCAAAAGGATCCACTTTGGTCCAGGGTTAACATTCGCATATAAATCAACATGAAAATGTTCATGTCACATTTTGTGTGAAAATACTTCGATCTGAACAATAACATTATCGTTCTAAAGGGGAATAATAAAAGTTAAATAAAATCTCCAACATTTCGCAAAGATTGCAAATAAAATCGATTTTTTTTACATTTTTAGCCACAACAATATCAAAATTGCTAGCATTCAATAATAACAAAAGAACGGATAGAGGTCGAATAAATAAAGAACAGTTTGCAGACTGCAGCCGATACAGCATTTCCTAACGATAACTCAACATTTACCGAAAGCTGCAGCTCGGTGTAAGTAATTGCTAATCGTTAATCGTTAACTGATCCGAGTTAAGTTGCCGTGTTTTGTAGTGTAGTGAGGTTAAATGCCTGGTTACATAATGTGTGATTAATTATTTTATTTGAGTGATTTTTTTATTAACAAAAATTTTTAGATCAATAAGTTAGGCATGTCTATAGAAAAAAGTCATATTTATCTGGGGGCACGTCAGTAGATAAGCAAACTAATTTAATAACATGTATTATGTGTGAGATACATTGTGCGTCCATGCGATGGTCAAGTCAATCTATGGATACAACATGGATCTCACAACTTTTTACGGTGCAAGAACTGAGTTGCGAGACTTTTGCGGTTTTTTACAAGTTATGTTTTTGATGGCATATTTACTTCCTGAAAATAACAAAGAATTGATTTTGCTACGCTGTTCTTTTTGCTCTCACTATTATATTTTTACAATTATATATATTTTAGTAAGTACATCAATTTGTTTTTATATGCATACTGGACAACAATCTCGATACTACAGAGATTAATTGATGCTAATCGTTAACTTATCCTTAATTAATCGCTGTTTATAGAGCATACGTACGTAGGTTAAACGGTTCGTTAGACAATGTTATTATGTGGAAGATTTTATTCCAACAATGAATGTATACCTTAATAAATTAAAAAATAAAGTAATCAAAATTATTCATTCTGTAATAAATGACGGTTGTCTATTATAATAAAAATCCTAATATTTATATAGAACAACCTTACATTTAGAACAATCTTCCATTCTAAGTTTTCATAAAATAATTCAACATTTCCCAAGAGCACACTGTGCTGCTTGCTGAGTGTAATTGGAGCTAATCGGTAACTAATCCACGATAATATTCCGTGTTTCGTAGTGTACTAAGGTTAAACGGTTCGTTAGAGAATGTGCAGTGGATACACTTAAAAGAGAACGATATTTATAATTATGTAAAATGCCTTTAATTTTAAATAAAAATTAAATATACTCATTCTGATCATTTTATGGGCAAGCTAAATATATCTGCGTGGGTCTGCTGGAGATATTGTTCTCCAATATGGGTTGGTGGAGGAAATCGCTAGAGGCCAACCCGTATCGAATGTTTTCAAACATCGTAACGATTAATCTCATGTAAAGATGTAAAAGTCAAATTATTCACTTGTAAAAAAATATTATGTTTTACATGCCCATTAAATCATTTTATTTCCAGTGAAGGTAGTGAAATTTATGTTGTACAAATTACGAAATCGATACTTGATTTGAGGCAACCGTCTAAGTTCTGTTGAGTACCTTGTTGCTAACGCAAATACTTACGTATATCCTCAGAGAAGATTTCTATTGTATTTGATGTCAATGGGTTACCATTTTGGACATTATAGGATAGTTGGTCTGATAATTAAACAAAATCATTAATTTATTGTTGAAAAAACACCACCATGAAATTACTATAAAATGGAGTATGTAGTAAACAAAAAGGATGATTTCGCTGATTGAAATTGAAATCAACATTTAAAAATCTGGCATTTAATTTAATTACTAACATGATGTTAATATATTATTATGACATAACAGCATTGCCCGTTTAACTTATCTTTAGGGACGGGTATACCCCAATTTAACTTAGTACCTACGTTGTTGGCAGTGGCGGCCTGATATACTTATAATTGAATTAGGATTGATAATTAACCCATTATGTTCTGATTAAGCAGGCATGTAAATTTATCGCTGTATACCTAATGGCATACCTACTGTTTGTTTTAAACATCCCGAGTAAAATTTGGAATAATTTATTTTACAAAATTTCTAAGGAACTAATAAAATTTGGCTCATGTATACCTACATGTTAATCCATGTTTTCAAAAAACCCAATACTTTTCCAGTTAATGCAAAAAAAATGGACTGCAAAAAAAATGAAAAACAAAATAGGTTTAATACTTTAATGTTAGGTTAAGGTCCTAAAAATATTAGGTACATTTTAACAGTAATAGTAACAAAAAATACAATCAATCTTGACTAATATACCTATTACTTGAAATAATAATACTTTACGGAAAAGGCTTAATTAGGTTATTCTCGAATGTATTAAGAAAAAGTCGGTTAATAAATAATAAATTACTTGATTCAAACTTAAATAACATCCGTAACGTCCATTAAATGTTGAAAATTGAGTAAACTTCTAAAGGATACTTTTCAATTTGTGTTAACAAAACAGCCCAACAGTCGGCAGCGTCGAAAAGTAATAAGAATATCTCTCGCAAAATGAAATATCAATCAATTAGCACTTTCGAAATTTCCCTCATTTCCATCCAGAAAGTTTTGGCATAATTTAATACAAAGAGGGCAAGTTTATCTTCCGGAAAAGCTAATCTCACAGCCGATTACTGCAGCGCAAATTGTAGGTGTGCCCTCTTCCTCGGAGATTGAAGGTTTTGAAAGTCAATTGTGTTTCCTCATTGGGATTCTTCGGCCCTAAAGGGAAATTAAATTTAAGTAAATTTAACTTAACAATATTCATGTAAACGTTAACTGGTTACGTTGTTATTTATATCTTTCTAATTAAAAAGAACAAAAAAGAAACTTAAATAAATCTTAACTATTAAAAATATATATTTACAGAATACAATAAAAAAAAAATGTTGTTATTTATATTGTATTTGTCGCGTAACGTAACACAAATATCTAAGCGCTGTAGCTGACAACATAGAAGAATAAAACTTAAAAGAGTGTGGCTTGGCTAGTTATAATGAAGCATTAATTAAAAAATGGAGATTTGATTGATTTATGCATGTAGAATTTGTCTATTGAAGTACAGTATTTATCACCACTTTAATGACGAGAGGGTAAACGTTGTAAAATACCATCAGAATATCTTACTCGTAATTGGGGTTCTCTATGGATGTAAATATCTACAACTTAACATCAGGTGCGCTATTATATACCTACCCTTTTGGTACTTCAATATAAAAATATAATATTTTACGATAATAAAAGCCGGATCTCGAGAGCCATCACGTCAGATCCACGTCGCATTACAAGGGATAAGGGCACTTGATTGATTACATTAGGCTTCGGTGCATGCGGCGGCATTGCCACTGAGATCGCTATTAAATTTGATTGTGGCAGTCAGAGGAATGCATTAACATTCTGTTAATGCATTCCTCTGCTGTTAATGCATCCATAATGTTGAAATATTAATAGTCGACTCAGCAGGCGTTGTCCTGCCCTTAAGTTCCATTATTTCGTCACATAAAAAATACGTGCAGACATTATTATCGTACCGTAGGTACACAACGTAAAGATAATATCATCGTGTATTAAAGAAATAGATACGAACTCACGCGAGACTTTCCAATTTCTTTTATTTTTATTCCACTTCCTTCTATTATAACTTCCAATTTTCTGAAACATCACCTTCAAAATCCATTAACTACTCCTAAAACAAAACAAAGAGCAGTTTATCCTAAGAGAATTGATCTCATAATAAATGTACCTACCTTAATATAGAGGTTTTCTCATTTTATTCACATAAGAAGCGTACGTCGTTACATAAATAGGTATTTGAAGAGATTCGGATAGATATCACTGTGTTTGTCATATATCATTTCACCCCATACCATTATAGGATGTGTTACGTCACGGTGTTATCCTTGAACGTCGATTATGATCTTACAACGATATCAGCCAAATACCTATTTCATGATTCAACATTCAAGTAATTCAGAAAAAAAGATTTTCTTTTTCCGCAATTTTTTCCAATGACTTTCTACCATCCAGAGTATCTGGGATATCCTTCCATTTTACATCAACTTTCTTCATAATTCAACTGAATAAATTTATAGACACAGACATAGATAGGTACAAAGATAATGAAGACCTAGACCGAGTGTCCCGCAATTACCTTTCTGAGATGGAACCCCATACCGCAGCATCCAGGCATAACGTACCTAATCAATCAATCTCCTTCATTCCACTAATGTGACTCAAAACTGACAGGAGGCCTCATATTACCTAACTGGATAAACGTAATTTTATTTTTCAAATCTATATCATTTTTTTTATCTAAAGAAAATATACATGATTCACAATTCACGAGATTTCACAAAATACTGCACCTTTAAGCATTCAATTTGGTAGCGGCGTAGCTTATGGGCACAGAATTCAAGCCCTGCAGAGATGTGGTTGGGATTTAAAAAGTTGATGAATCTACATAGTTCTTCTGGTAAAGTAAGGTCTGCCTAATCAGCTACAATTCTGAGAAAAGAAGTTTCTGAAATTTGATGCAGTTTAAAAAGTATAGCAATGAAGAAAGTTATTCTCCCATCGTTGGTTGTTAAAGTAGTTGCAGTTAGAGTAATATACAATTAGTGACAACACTTCTCGAGTTGAATTATAGGGAATCAACTAGTTGGTTTATAAATCAGCTGCTTCCACCATCTGTGTTCGGAGAAAGCTGATTTACAAGTCAAGTTGGACTTAAGCTGCTTTTAATTAATGCGGACCTGCTATGTAAATGATGATAGTTTAGCACACTTTAATGTTACTGTAACTTTAGCTTAAAGTGTTGTTTAATCTCATGTTATTTGGTAACATAAACCCACTAACATTAGAAATGAAAAAGTTTGTAAGGGTATAACGATGCTTGTTACGAAGACACGAAAAGAAATTGTAACCTAATATACTCATAAGTACGATTGATTTAAGTTAAATGGTAGACTAACGGTTACTTTTCTAAGCAGGCTCTTCTGGGAAATAATTCTCCCATCTACAACTACAAAATTAAATACAAATTTTATCAAGAAAGCATAAAACAGAATAGAATTTATTTCCAAGGCAACACGTCATCTAACTTATGCCAAAAAAATGAATATACTTGTTTACAAATATAAAATGTAAAAAAATCTAACGAAAGATAAAAGAGTAGAGAGTATAATTTTAAACAAAGATGTTTTAGCGTTATTGAGTAGAAAATGGGCATACAGGCAATGTATTATTTTTATTAAAACGATTTCGCGTCTCAACGTTTAAAATTTCATAACCTCGTATTTCATTCCCACAAAACGTTGTTTTAGCTTGTACATCCGAGTATCAGAGAACTAATTTCGATCCTTTGCATGGATCTAGTGTTTGGCCGCAAAGCGTGACATTTTTACGCAAAAAGGCTATTGTGCCCAAAGGCTTCGTAGATCGCAATCAGAACGAACGTTGCTTTTCCACAGAGATCTCGTCGCCGAACAAACCTAATGGTTTTGTTATCACTGCCTAATTGGATTTACGTACTGTTTCATTGATTCTTTTAGTTCGTCTTATTTTATCGACTTGGTAATAGGCATGATGACAGTAATCAAGTATCGCCAAAATATTTATCGATCTAATGAAATAGGATTCAAAGATTTTGAAACATGTATTTATTATCTTATTAATGGCGAGATTAATAATTTATTTGTTAAAATAAATCTACAAAATACAACAATCCGCCATGATAGCTTAAACACCCATCAGATCGACTTACGTCAATTTACGTCACGTCTTAGTAAACGTAATTTTTTTCGTAAGCATATTATACGCGATCTGGCATTTTTTACTGAGCCGTGACACAATGACAGACGCCATGACACGGGCGAGCGTTTTGGAATGAATTTGAAACTTAAAATTTAAATGTACTTTTATTCCACAAAAACCTTAATTTTCTACAAAAATATGATATATTTTAGACATAATAGAAACTTCTGAATATCATAGAAGAGTTTTTGAAAATTAGTCATCATGCCTATTGGAGCCGTGACAGTAATTGTATTTAATATAAGTGGGTAGTTATTGGATACAAATATTTAAATAAAATGTAAATATGTTCATTATTTCCTTTAATAACAACTTTTACAACAACATCGATCGTACCTGTTCGCGCGGGTATCGCTCGATTATTCTCCGTCTATTATCATACAATCAACTCAGCCGGGATTAAATATTACAAACAGCGAGAGTGGGGTTCAGAGCCCATCCCTGTTCAAAGTAAAGTGGATTTTGATCGAATGGCGGCCTTTGCACTCAGTGATGCGAATACATGTAACTTTTTTGTACTTGTAAATTGTATTTTAATATGTTGTTGTATAATACGTTACAACTTACAATCGTTGCTGAAAGTTAGCTTTTTGTAATGCAGTTTTTTAAGTTCCACGTACCAATGATTATTCAGTGATGTGTGTTAGGTTTTTATCTAGGAGACCTAACAGTGAACCGCTAAGGGAACAAACAGTACTGCTATCGATTAAAATTCAAAAATCCCTAAATTTACGAAATTTGACCGAGGAAAGTAACATACGAGTTTACTGACCTTCTAAGTTTTAGATTTCTTCAATTTGATTGATTCTTTTCAATGTGTAGTATAAAAAACAATACGTTATCGATGAAAATTTGATATGGACGGAATCGCAAAGTTTCTATGGAAATAAAATGACAAAAAGCCGTAACCAACATGCTCTGTTAAATACTTTATGCACGTTTTTCCGCACTGTTTGTGGCGGATACCAGTGCTTTATTGAATTTATTTGCCTTCGTTATTCTACACACACGCGTCCATTGTTGTGTGAAAATATTAAATTTGTTGATCGAAAAACTCGGGAAATACATACTCTCATATTTGACATTATAAATGCGTAAATACGTAGATATCTGTATCTGTAACATTTCTCAGTAACAGCTAAATCAGAAAATTCTGTCATGAACATTGAGAAAAAGCTATTGTATGACTTAATAAAGTAATATTAAAAGAACTTACTCAGGAAGTAGGTATCAAATTTAGGTAACAAATCTTTTCTGCTTAATATTGTTAGGTTCCGTTATACATATAGGTACTCCATACATCATGTCAAACAGGAATTATTCGTGTTATATCCCAAACAACGTAAGTATGCATAATATGCCCTTATGTTATTCATGAACTTTTTTCCATACATCGTTAAGTTAGAAGGAAACTTTGGTTGTAACTGTCCGTATGACCGCATCGTCATAAATTTTGTTGGATTTATACGACACAACAATAAATATATACAAAATGAAGTATGGTGTTTTATTTTCACAGCCGACTGAATACCAATCGGGGGCGAACCGAAGAAAAGTTTGACGGCCACTCAATAATAAGAAACATTCGATACTTCAATACAGAAATATTATACCAGTATCCATTCGATAGCACAGTTTTTGTAATAATTTTCCTGGTATGCAAAAACTTGGATCTCGTAGAGCATTGTTCGATAGTTATCGCTACGTACTCGTAAACAAACACAAACAGAGAATAATAATTTCAGTAAAAGAGAAGTGTTTATTGTTTGTTTATGGGTGTTGTGTGAAAGAAAATTTGGAGGTGTAGGTATCTTCTATAGAAAAATACGATTTATATTTTAAGTTGAGTTGAGGGCATGCAGATCACCGGATGTTCAGAAGTCACAGCAGCCCATGGACACCCAAACCCATCCTCAAATAGAGAAAAATCCTAACTGAGATTGTATTCACGTATTTTGCAATCCACGAGTCTCCGGCAACTGTACCTCCCCAGCTGAAACAAAAGACATGAAGAACATGCTGCTGTGGCTCTAGTACTCTACATGTGAATAAAACTTGCCAGTAACCCATTAATGACCCACTACAGGGTCGGGTCTCCTTCTCGTAATGAGAGGGATGTAGGCCTTAGTTCACTACGCTGGCCTACTGCGAGTTGGTGGACAATAAAACTTAATATTTTGAAAGAGAATCCATTCAACGCCAAAACGATAATGATGTCAACGGATATAACGTTATCTGAGTCAGTCAAAACAAAATATTTTGAGGTAAATTTTTCACGTCGATGCGTCGAATGGATTTTATTTCAAAAGGAATTTGATCTCTGTTATGTATCGAAAGTGAACAATAGACACCGGAGTGACATCATAACTCTTGAAGAAAGTTTCAGTTGGGAAGAAAGGATAGCCAAGCAAAGAAATGTATAAAAATAAATAAACGCTTCACATTCATAGCGCTACTAGGGTTATTTGTGTCGTGAAATGCCATGGACACGCATATCTAGACCAGAAACAGATCACTGCTTAAATTTAAAAGTAGCTACCATAAGTAAACACTATTTTTAAAGGAGAGCGAATCAAAACTATTTTTTGCCTCAAGCTACCTTATTTTCCTCACTTTTTCACGCACTCGCAAGACATCTATGGCCATGTCGAATGGTTTTAGCAGTAATTCGCCACAGAAACCAGAAACAGTCCAAACATAAAAAAAACATTGAAAATAATTCGGGATACCATTATAAATCACACTGAGTAGCGTGACGTAACACGTCCGGTTTCATAAAGCCCCGCAATGAATTCATACGACACGACGCCTAAAGTTATGCTCTAGTTCACTATTTCAGACAATAACATTCGTTTTTACGGTATTTTCGTATGTTAGATAGAGTTACTTTTATGCTTTCCAGTCTCGGCTCTGATATGGTAATAAGTAAAGAAGTTTTGTCCTTACTAGTGTTTGAACTCGTTCGGCTGTTATCTGATTTGGCAAAGTCGAGTGGGTGATCGATTTATTTTTCGGATGCTGACGTGAGAGCGTTTCGTCTAAATACGTATTTGGTGGGTAAAGCAACTAAGCTACAAAAAATACGTTAGTAATGTAACACATTATTTTATACTTAGCTTATTGTATAGTTGTGCAATTGTAACCGTGTTTAACTAAAAGGTGTAGTTTTGTTAGATAATATCTTAGTTGTATTACCGTTAACAAAATCCGATCTCGCCTCACTGTACCTTAAGCAAAAATGAAGAACCTAAGTGTAGAGCAGATCTATAATCACTTACCTTTACCTCAAAGCTTACACAATTGTTACATTATAATGCTGAAAGTGTTTAGTTGAGTATCAAATTAGAGAGATTTCTAACAAAGTTGTTTAATTGAAAACATAATAAAAGTGAAACAAGTTTCAAAGCTAAACAAGTTGAACCTTTTTCTATATAAATAAAAAAATGGTGAAATCACAAAAATCCAAGAAACCCGAAAGCCGTCTGTTTATCGACTGTGAAGGAGGGCGCGTCAAAATTGATAGCATTTTAGAAATGTCGCGGTGAAGTTGCGAAATGGCATCACTTAATAAAAGATCTCCTTAGGGAAGTGAGGCAAACGGCTCAATAAGATGAGACGGTATCATCATCACGCGAAAAAAGCCGTAAAACGTGGGCGGAGCGCCATTAAATAAATTGTAGTCGCCTTCCGCCGCGACAGCTGCGTTGACTCACTAACTGCGCTTCTAAGGGTTTGTCTCTTGGAATCTTTTGTCTATTTAGAATGACTATAACCCATTAGCGACCCACTGAAGGGTCGGGTCCTCTCACAGTATTAAGGATATAAGTCTAAGTCCACTGAGCTGGCTTAATGCGGGTTGGTGGACTACACAATGACATGTCCTTATAATGAACAATATGTAGAACTCTCAAGCATGCAGGCTTCTTAACAATGTTTTTCTTCATTATTATAGTTAGTGATATTTACTAATTTTATAAAGCGCATATGACTTTTTTAAGAAAGTCACTGATGCGTGCTGCGTACCACTGGGATTCGAATCCACATCTCAAATAAGAGGCTGGATTATTTGGCATTGAACTACAACCGATTTTGAAATAAATTTAAAATATCCATTTGATAATGCACATTAGATGGCCTGCAGGCCCGTATAAAAAATTACAGCATCACACTTCAGAATGATCTCGCTTTTTTGTGTCATCTGACAAGAATTGATTGTTATGCTACACTACACTCTCAAAAAAACTCAATAGCTTTTGACTCTAAAATTATCTGAATTTTACATTATTATCCATGGCCTATAAAGGACCGCGAAACATCAAATGTTCTGAAAGTTAATTAAAAAATTACTTTAATAATAAATTCTCAATATTAATGCTACATCGTTTAGGGCAAGATAATAGTCTCCTAATATTTTCTCCGACTTAAAAATTTCTTTGAGCACAATACAGATATTGTGACCAAGAAAGCAAACAATAAGAACATTTCTGTTTCAGCATTGTAATTGCTATGTGCCGCTGCAGTTTCCTGTCATATACATACAAATTAGGAAAAAAGTAGCAAAATATTTCATAACACAATTCTTTGTTAAAGATACATACATGAAAACTGCTGCGTCTTTTCTACACCACTGCCCCATTTTGTTCTTATTTTTCAAATAATTCACTGAACAATGAAAAAAAGAAATCCTACAACTATGTCGATGTCCTAATTCTCAAAAGTTGTCAACCAGTACTATGCGTACAGGCTAAGTAAATATGAAAATGAAAAAAATATATCATTATTTAGCATAAAATATATACTGCGGTATAAAATAAATTAAATAATTAATAGGCCTGTGTTATAAACTAATTTTTTCTTGGAATTTTATCCCGTCATCCTAAATTCTTAGTATATAGATTGATCAGAAATACTGGGAATCGAAATGTAACGTAGATTCAATCAATAATGGGAGATCAGTTCAGAATTATCTATTGTTACCAACATTAATCGAATGCTCGAATGATTCGGCAAGTAAGCAACAATACAAAGTAGAATCCGTGGCCTTTTGTCTTCTTCTCAGAGAATGCTCAGTCAAGATTCATTTTCCCTAGCTCTTATACAATAAGGCTCTCAAATCTCTGAAATAGTTCGATTGCTGATATCTGCCCTTTCTTTGGTCCTTCCATTTAATTGTTTTACTTACGGACTTCAAAGAGGTTGTGTGTTCCACGTTTATTTTTGTGTTTGTACTCGAAACCAATTTCTCTGTAATTTCCACACAAAGGTGGAAAAAGAAATCTTTTACCACATAAAACAATTTGGTACCATCCTATATGTAAAAGTCAGTTGGAAATCCCACAACAGATAACATCTTCATCAGTAAAATTCTGTAATAAACGCCGCATAATTTTCAACCATAAATACAACACGATTTTATACATTTTGACTAGAATGTGATTTGTTAACACATTAAATAATAATTGGCCATGTCTATTAATGAACAATCGACTACTTTGACTAAACAATTAAATATTTGGTAACCAAGTACACGTTTATGGAATGGTCACTTAAAAATAAAAGCGGCAACTTCATACTCACCTACATGGCCCATAAAAATACATTTACACACTGGGTAAACATGCTAAATTTGTCACGCTTATGGTATTGATATCATTTAATTTAAAATTCACTTGCAACTCTAACTTTTAATTTTTTTAATATTAAAAGGACTTTATTATTATTTGGGTGCAGAGTTTAATGATAGACCGAACGACCTTAAGCAAGTGGAACCCATCTTCGCGCCTAAATGAGTTTTATAACTTTTATAAGTCTCAGTGAAGACTGCCTGCCTTCAGCGCGTCCCCTGTAATTATGTTTAATGGGATCGTTTATCGTCCTCGCTTTACTATTACCAACTTTCATAACAGATGGACCGCTACTAATGCTTCTTTATGTTTATAAATTTTCTTAATGACAGTTGGGAAGCCGTACAATCTTTCATCAAAGTCTGCCCAAATAATAGAGCCAGCTTGAATTCAATTGTTAACTTTAACTTATAGCTTAGAAAAATAATAAAAGTTATGCTTCAAAAAATTATCATTAAATTCAATTAGTCTCAGATTTATTATATTTTTAAGAAGGCTTTCCTTTATTTACATATATAAAAGTCCTATTTTGTAATGTGATATACAACGTAAATAACTATTTTGTAAACGATTATTATAATTTTTAGACTGATTTATACTAGATGGTTGTAAAATCTTGAAATTATATTATATTTTTATGATTTTCATCTTGTAGTTTTAATTTGATTGTAGCTCATTTTATGAACTGTACATCATTTTAAATCCGATGCACTTATGATGAAACTACACCAAATTTTAATAATTTTATTTACCAATGACCAAACTACACTCAATGTATGGAAGTTAAAAACAATGACGAAACTACACTATGACGAAACTCCACTAACCCGTTTAAATGCTCAAAGTTATCTAGAAATGACACACATTTGAGTTGACTATACTTCATTTTGGAATATTCCTTGAATTTTTTGATTATTGCATCTTTGATAGGAATTTTTTAGGAAAAATATGTGTACATTTGAGTGTGATCATAATTAATGATGCGCTCTGAGTTCTCTCTATCACATTTTTAATATGTGCATTTAATCCGTTACCGTCCAAGGTCGGAGACATCATCAAGGATAGAATTTTTAAGTCTGCAATAATTTAAAAACTCTATCCTTAAAAACTATTTCTTAGCTTATAAAAATAAAACTGCGTGCAGACACGTTTTTGTAAACAAGATAGCCAGCTTAAAGCATTGAAACTTTTATAACTTTAATACGCGGCATCTTCGCAGAGTCGGTCTTCGTTTATCCGAAGTAATTATGTTTAAAAGGGCCGTGTAACGCGCTGGCTACTATTACACACTTTGTATTCATATTTTTATTTATAGCTAGGTCAAGTAAGTCATTCAAGTTAGTCTTTAATCCATTAATAACCTACCTGGGTCTCCCAGAATGGAGCTTGTTCGCAGTTCGGTTGCTAATTCGCAGGTTGGTGGACTTTAAAAGTTGAAGATAATTGTTAACATTTAACCCTTATATTAATTACCATTTCGCATGCAAAAGTTGCTCATACGACCAGTTCATTGCATGCATTTTGTCTTATGACAGTTCGAAATTTCATTAAGACGGCTTCATGCAGAGCCCTGTGTTTAAATTTTGTCGTGTTGGGTGGTCGTCCGGCTTTGTCAGCCAATTATATCTGTTAGCGCAAGTTGTTTCGCGTTTCTCGTACTCATAAAAGCTTCATAATTACAATAAGATATTTGACTTAGAATTCGTTACAACTCCCTTACAACTTTTAGTAACTACTAGTCTACGTTTTACGAGCACTCAATCTCGTAAATAGAAGCATACGTCTTCTACTGCCTTACTCCAAAGTCATACAAGTTAAGATGTTGTAACTACGCGTATTTTGCAATGACAGTTTAAACAGCAACAGTTACCTAGATTTCTAAGAAGAAATTTATCGACTTTATTTCAGGATAGCTGAACCTAAGTTATAATGACAATGTACTTATAAAAAATGCTTTAGAAGTATTTTTTTTAAATTAGATGAAGGGTTTGTAATCTTAAACGGTTAATACCTTAACGCTAGAAAACGAAAAAAATAATTTCGAAAATCGATCCACAATTGTTTGGAGAAATTGCGGGAAAACTTACATTGTATGAAAACAGGTCAAACTGAGAACCTACTTTTTTAAAATGAGAAAATGTTGAATCTGCATTTGGAAAAAAAATCGCATCTTGTGAATAGTGTGAAAATGTCAGTGAACGAATCGTGTAATAACTACGTGTGAGACCGCAGCTTTATTCGCTATGTTGTAAGAGCAAGTGTAACATCGACTGAACAGTAACACCAGCACTGTTACAATTTATTGCTGGTCTGTTACTTTAGGGCTGTTGCATACGGCAAGAACCCTGAACACTCAATATAAACATTATCGGTTTGTCAAAAACGTATCATTGGAATGCTTGATAGAAGTGTACCTATATTTGAGCAATTCTTTCTTTCTAAATTGCAATAAGCTAATAAATCTGTGAAACCTTAAATAAAAAAAGTGCGAAAAAGTAGTGTTGATTAGAAGAATCCAGCTTCTAATACCCAGAAAATATTTTTGCGTTAAGATAATGTTGCTTCAAACAAAACAAAACCTGTAAAATAATTTCAATTGTGAAAATGCATGTTAACTTGATCTTTTGCTGCTGGCTCTGAACGACTCTTACCGTGTACAAAGGCCCTAATAAACCAAATAACATTGGCAGACGGGACCGGTTGGTACTAAAAACAATTTATTGCTGGACAGTTACTTATTCTGATAGAGTTTGTTTCTTTGAAGGGCGTGAAGACGGAAGTCTAAACGTTTGTAGTAACATTTGAGATAATTTAGGTTAGTTTCGAGTTTTGAAGAGCAAACTTTAGAAATACTATGAGAGTATTATTTTATATTCATAATATTTTAAAGGTAAATAATTAGTGCATAATTAGTGCATAAACGCACAAATAAAAAAATCAAATTTGGATATCATTTGTTTTCATGAGGAAAGAAAATGTTTGAAGGAGATTACGAACAAAGATCAAAATATAGAGCAGATATGAATGTGAAAGTCTGTAATCATAATGGTTGTTATATTACTCCTCCTAATACTGGAGTACGGCTTTGTATGAAAAATTAGCAGATATTTACTGACGTGATACCAAACTCAAATGTCAATACATATAAATATTTGTGCTAATATAGTGTTACGGCGTTTGCATGAGTTATATTTTAAATTGTTTAAGGATTAAATATGCCGAATCTGTGAATTTCTGACATAATACAATTATGCTTGGGGCTTGCAACATGTCAATACCGTTGTCAGTTACAATTATCAATGGGAACAGTGTAAGCTCAACTATCAATATCGGTAATTAGTTCTATTATGGATGACCTGGCGGCGACAAGTGATCTGTCATCTTGATGTATTGACATCTTGGCTTTGGAGAATCCGTGTAATTGATTTTTGTAAATTAAAGAGTAGTCAGCACAGTTATAGAGATTTTGGTCTGCATTTTAACCTCTACTTTGTTTTATAATGGAACTTTTAGATTTTCATTTACAATTTTGCATTTGCTTTTTTATTTTTTGAATTTCTTGGGCTTGAAATATCTAGCACATTGCACTGTGACACTGGTTTATCGAAAACGTCTAGGAATAACTTCGAGCACCTTGTTTCCTCATCTTCCGACTAATGTTGGCATAGTTGGCATAATAGTCCACAAATGCACTTATAAGTCTACTAAAATGTCATTTTATCGCCGTTTACTTTGAATGTTACTTATTAATAAATTTCATAGGGTTTCGCTACGAAGATGAAGCTATAATATGTAAGTCAAGCTAATTCCATGGCAAGGATGTTATCATTTGTTACAATATTACATTGCCTTAGAGGCAATCTATAGCTTGTGTAAGCACCAATATCTATAGGAGATGTACTAAATTTCCGTTACTACTATACGTAAACCCAAACCACTAATGGATAGCGTAATTTAACATGTTCGGTTTCAGACATTCGGTTTGGTGGGAGATTTGGATTACATCTTAGCCTAGCTTGAAATATTATGGTCTCTTTGATCTTATGTATAAAATTGTATGTGTATCATATTCATTTATTTTTGCAGTTATTATTAGTCAAAATAATTATCCATAAATTCTATTCATAAATCTGTCCATAAAAATAATATACTTTCATATTGTATCAACAAAAATATCCAAAGAAACATCAAACAGGAACATACAAACGTAGCAATTCCTTAGCAATTGTGATTGTAGGTTAAATATCTCAACACATTTCTTTTTTTCCTTTTAAAAAGAACAAATTTATATCGTTAACGTTCGAGATTATTTCAATTTGGAGGTAAAATTCCACCGCTTATACTTATCCGATAAGAAAACGACTAGTGTTGAAATAAATAAGCCATTTATCTGCAATTACATCTCTCGCAGTCGCATTTCCACCGTAATGTGGTTATTTTGGTCGCTCATTCACGCTTTTACAAAGAATTTCTTTGAATAGTAAAGTCAAAGCTATTTTCTATAGGACTTTGCCTCATACCGCTTATGTTAGAGTGCAGTGCACTGTCTACTAAAGGATTGTCTGAAAATAACAGTCATTTTTGTCGGATTTTATCAAATATCTGACTGTGGGTCAAGGCACAAAACCTGCAGCGCATTCATATAAGTTCATATTTAAAATAAGTTATTTGCCATTTCTCTCAAAGACCTAGTATCATCTTCAGATATCAAAATTGACTAAAATTGACGACGATGGCAGATTCTTGTCTTGCTATTTCAATAATATTTCTGGCAATGTTAAAAGCTTGCTATAAATAATTTTACTTCATACTTAAAGGTCACGAATTTTAGGGATTCAAGAGTTAATCATAGCATCGAGATGATAATTAAACAATCAACTCTTAGCCTTGAGCCTTCACAAAGTGTCCCTAGAAAATGTAAATTGTACTATATATTTTCGTATACACTTAAAGATTAATTCTTGAATAGTACTTTTAAGTAATTCAGATTGTACTTTAATAAACAAGTACAAATTATTTGGCAAGGTCAGGCGGTCCCCGTATTGTAACGTTCTTAATAGGCATTTATTTTATCGAAATTCAATTACGAACATAAACAATTAACGACTTCGCCCTTGAAGCGAACTTCTTGTTAGGTCGAAGTAATTGGATGATTTATGATTTCTTTAACTTGTAGCAAATAAATTCAAAGATCGTTTAAGATTGCCTCTAAAAGCCCAGTAAATTTTTTTCATCTATATACTCGTAAATTTTCAATTAAACCTTATTCTAAGTATAACAATCTTTATTATTTATCTCTAAAATAATTTATTTCTAACTAGCGCATCCCTATCGCATGTTTTTTTGAGTTTAGACGTGGGTCACATGGGTTGTAGGGACGAGTTAAGTTTCTGTCTGCATGAACTTTACCTACTCCTTCTTTTGAAAAATTTGAAGGCCTAATCACCTCTAAGAAATATCTTTGAGGCTACCTCTTTGCAATCGAAGTACCGACAAGAAATAGCTTGCAACACGGCGGCTTGAATCAGAATCCGTTTATAAGCAACATCCGCATGTGGACGTGACGGCGGAAATGAGAATCTCAATTGACTTGGTATTTCTCAATATTGAACATTTCTTGAATGGAGGACTAGAAAATAGACTTAAGCATTTCAATAATATCGTACGTCATTGATCATTAGCGGAGAAATTTCAGAAATGGGACAAATTTTGTAACTAGTGTCAATAATTGATATTTAAAATCTTACAATCAATAAAACAAAAGTACTGGTTACGCTAATTTCATTTTTCACTTTTGGACAGAATAAAAGGAGTAGTTTCTATTAAAAATGGTTGGACTCCTAGATAATGCTTTTAGCATTAGGACCACCTTTGTAAAGAATAAATAGGAAATTGTAGTTTACTGTTCACGAAATACAGAAAAACCCTTCTTATTAGTAAATATCCGATAAAATGAGAAAATATTAAATTAATACCCGTAGATAGCACCTAAACTTTATTTAATTTCCTTTATAACAATGTAAGTCCTTGACCCGTTATACATTACGAAACTTTGAAAATTTTCGAGTAATCCATTCCAAAGTGTCCGCTTCACAAACTCCAGAGGCTGATGGCTTGAGAACTACTCGAGGAGCGAACACTCCCCAACTGTACTAAAGTTGTGCTCGGTGGGGTGACTGTGAATCAATAAAGTTATTATGGTGTATATTCATGAAAAGTATTACAAATAATAAATTAATGGTAGAGATTTGGTACCGAAACTATTATCAGAGTCTAGGATGTAACAAACAAATTGACTGACAACGCCCGACTTTGCTTTAGATTTTCGCTCGCATGCGATCTACTCAAGCAGCAGGGCATAATATTTATATATGGGCTATAGACAGTTTGGATTTCAAAATGAAATAGCTTCGACTTTTTCTCTCTTTGCCCAGTAATGGGTGGCACATTGCATAGCGGATGAGTTCGAATAGGTAAAATATTAAAATAAACAAATAATTTGGACTGCTGAACAAAATAATAAATAAATAAATATAATTTAGCAATAATTACCATGAAATATAAAATTAAGTTTTATATAAGACATAATTATTGTATGCCCGCATAGAGTAGACTGTTCTAAACTTATTATAAATTTTTGTAACATCTTTCTCATGTAATAGTCAACAATAAACGTATTCTTTTCTTTTCTTTTCGATTTACTGACCTCAGCTCATAAGATTTAAAACTCACGATTGTAACGGAAAGATAAAAAAACGAATACGCACAAAACAATTACGCTATTACCCAAAGTAGGTCGAATCAGATCAAACATTTACTGATAAATACGCTACAACGACCTCTCAAGTCAATGATACTGGCAGATAAATATTCTATCGCGAATCAATTTGCGTCTTTCCACACGTGGATCCAATAGGTTGTGTTTGCTCTTTTTTTCTTTTTAACCGTTTCTATTATTTAAGAAATAATAAATTTCTGGATATAAATTTTATGAGATTTCAGTTATTAGAAAAAAGGTTTTATTTAGATTTAAATTTTCCTTTACTTAATGTGTAAAGTATCAGGAGAAGTTTCGGTATTTCTGCGACGGTGTCCATGGTGATAATATGTATCTACGGAAAAACAAAGGTAACAGTCACAACCTTTGTAGTTAGCAAGAGGGCAATGAGCTGGCAATAAGGATCAAAGGACCGATCTCTGATACGGAAGAAAGGTTTTTGAATAGCGATTATATCTTGGCAAAAGGAATATAAGGCGTCCTCTGTCAAGGTGATTTGAAGACCAAAGATAGTAGGAAACTATTAAATTCAATAGGGCTAAGACCAAGTTTAATGACGTCAAATAGATAAAAGAAAAAGTCAGTAAAATCAAGTCAAACATTTACCAGCAAATACATCGCCCGTTCAAACGTCAATGACTCAGGCAGATTAATAATTCTACGAACATTTCCACGAACCGCTTGTTCGGTTTCGGTTTTCTCGCGAATATATTCATTTACGTTATGTAAACCACTCATGTTATGCTAAATATGAATATACAAATCCGTCATTTGAAAAACAAAAATTTGACTTCTCAAAAATAATGTACCTAGACGGGAATTCACGTTAAAAGAACACAGAAAATCCAATTGGTACGAAAAATCAAATGATTCTCAAAAATATTCAAAATACACAATAGTTTACGCCATAATACATTTACGTGAACTATGAACATAGTAGTTGTAGATGAATTCTAATAAAGGAGATTCTTTTCATCTAGATATGTTATGGTAACCATTAATTTGTAATGAACAAATAGTTTCAAAAATTGTATTAATCTCGAACGACGAGTTGGAGTATGCCACAATATGGAAAATGTTGTCATAATATACTCTGAAAATAAATGAACTCTAAAAGGATTGAAATTCACAAGTTTATGATTGCACTTGAACAGAAAGATACACACAGAGCAATTACGCTACTCAAAGTAGGTCGAATCAGATCAAACAATTACCAGGGAATACGTTACAACTGCCGCTCAAAAGTCAATGAACTGGTGCATGAATGATTCTGTCTGTCGCCGCTTTCAAGAACCAATTTCTTGAAAATTTTCACATGTGGAATATTTGATTCGTATGCTATTTATATTACGTATTTACTCATATTTTTATCTTTAGATGGTGGCTTTGGCAAATTTCCCATTAAAATCATTTTTGTTACTAGTGTGTTACATAAACAAAAATATTTTGGATTCCAAAGTAATGCTGATGTAAATCAATACTGTTTTTCTTATTTACATCAATGTTATTTTAGTCACCGCTAGCTTACTCATACATTTTATTTATAACGCTTTTTTCCTTTACGAATTTCTGACCTGAAATACGACTAGTGTCTCGTCAAAAACCACTTTCTTTTTCTATCTCCGAGGACCTCTCTAGGGAGAGACCGTGACAGGAAGAATAAATCGAATCGAGAAGTTAACCCTTGGGGTCAATTCGAGGTTAAAAGTCATAATATTCGAGGGAGTTTCACTTTTGAAAATACTCTTACAAATGACAAAAGATAAATTAATTGAAATTTTGTGTAGCTTTTATTCGATTTATTTTTTAAATTCATGTTTTTGTGGTGCAAATTGACACTGATGAAATATATTAATAAATATTTAAATATTGTATCTTTTTGTCATTGAAACTATTGTGATCCGCTTGGAGGGAAGCAATGCCTCCGTCAATATCTGCTTGTGACCAGTGTGACGAAACAGAGCCCACGCGAGAGCGCGTTTCAGATTTGTATTTCTACTAACGGTTTACTAGTATCGGGCGCAGTTAGTCCGACATTGCCTTAATTGTGGTCCGTAATATTCAGCTATACTGATGATATAGATTTATACAAGTTTGTAAGATTAACGAAACTATCTTCATTCGACTTACCCCATAAACTTGTAGTTTGAATTCCAGTAGCGAAATTTAGAGAACCAACGTAATAACCCAATAACTTTTCTTAATTAAGCCACCAAAGTATAGCAACAAGAATGGTTAAGGAATAAAAACCCGGTCCAAATTGTCTTTCAGAACAAAGACTTTACCCGACGGATAACATAATTGAATTTTATCATAGAAGTGCTTTGCATTATTAAATCGATGCTGTGAAGAACACTGTTAGTACTTGCGAAGCGTAACGGACATCGTTATTATTGTTTATGTTTAAGCCCTCGGCCTAGATGTTACCAAGTTAATTTTATGACTTAAGATCCTTCATTTGGCGAAAATTTTGAAGTACTTTCATTGCAAGGTAAGCTAACAATGCACTGGCGACTCTTTTGATATTACCCGTATCAATAAGCAACGGTGACCACTTACCTAAAGGTCATAAGATCTTCTTAAGATAAATCGTAAGATTATGCCTTTGCCTTCTGGACTTGGATCTTATTCCTGATATTTCGTCAAACTTCCTTACTTTTTACTTCAATGGGTTTTACTTCACAGAAAATATCCTTCTGTCTAAATATGTAAAAAAATTGGATATAAAAATATGTTAAAAAACATCTGTAAAAAGTTTCAATTACCAGTTCGCCAAATCAGTTAACATTTTAACAAATAGGTTGGAACTTTCAACTCTTTAACAATACTCTGAGATAAGCTGATTCAATACGAAGATGTTAGAAAAACATTTCACCGCGAACAAAAACATTTTAGCATGAAATTAATTCAATTTTCTTACCTGTGTTATATTTTTGATATCTTGAAAAGGTTTACATTTTGTAGGTAGAGGTAACAAAGATTCTTTGCGTGGGTGATCAGGTAAGCTTGTGGTATATTCAGCTACATAATAATAAAATGAATTTGTATAAGAATTCTAAATATGGAACAAGAAAAGATGAATCCGGTCTTTCGGGGCCAAATTAAATGTGTGTTACGTATATTATTACAGCACTTTGTGCTATATATTTAATCAAAATTGATGTACCTAACTCTTTATGAGGGCCAAGTGATATTGGACATCTTGAACAATGAGGACTTCAAAACTATTAATTCTATCTCGACTTTAAATTAGGCTTTAAGTTTACGAAACAAGTTGTAAAGTTATCTATCCATAATACACTGAAAGTAGAATTCTAGGCTTTCTTTACAGGAACGATGTTGCGCATTTGCAACGTAGAATACAAAGAATAGAGCCCAGTCCAGAAAATAGTAGTTGACCAATAAATAATCCACAATACCAAATTGTTTTGTTACACAACTTGTAAATACATCAGAGTAAATCTCTCGAATCGCTCGAAAATTAGCTCAGCAATTTTGGCACGCTCGAAAATAGTGGCGATAAAGAAGACATCGGCGTGACTAGAATTATTACGGAGTTACTTGGCTTTCGCTCAATACAGGTGATTTAGGTGATGTTTTGGCCACCTTTAAAGACAGTTAGCCCAATTTTCTTGGCTCAATTTTGTACACTTTTCAAGTTATTATGGTGAAGTCCAATAATTTTGGCTTTCTGAGACCGTACGTCCGCAATGCTTAGTTTTAACGGCAATTTCTTCGAGTTTTTTGCTTTGGGATCTTGGGACTTCCTGTTATTCAATAAGATAATTACAAGTACAAGGAACTTCTGTTGTTTCTTCTGTTTTATCCACAAATGCTTCCTTTTTATCATGTTATATTTTTACATAATACTCTTGACATTTTAAGGAGGCGGTTTACCTTCACCTACATCATTAAACGTGCGATTACTTAAGATGAGCTATAAAACATTCACCGTGAAAGAATAATATCAACCCACATTTTCTATATTAATAATTTGAAAACACTTGTTATTTCTGCAAAATTTAATATATGGGGCGACGTTTTACTAAAATAATTAGTTTACGTTATCGAGTCGTAGTAGAGGAGGGTACCATGTGAGGTACCTTATTGCGAGCCTCTAAACCCATCGTAAAGCAGCATGTTCCCCCTATTTTGTATTTCGGCTGGGAAGGTGTGAATGGCAGAGATACTTTATTTGAGGCGAACATCTTATTCCTCATGAGTAGCAAACATCCGCGTACAAACTCAGATAGGATTTCTTCCCTACTTAAGGTTGGTTCTGAGTGCCCAGGGGTACTTAACATCAAGAGGCCTGCTTGTTCGTTTGCTACTCAATTACTATTTAAAAAAAGAGGAGAGCAAGAGAGTACCTCCTGAGCAAGCTACAATTGCTCTACCAGCAGCGATTAGTAATTTAATTATAGTCTATAAGTAGTTTTATGTATGTATACATAGACTTTTTGAAGTCACATTTTGATAGGTCGTTGAATTATCTTTTGCACTCTCACGCTAGTGCCTAGTTACGTAGTTAACGGTTGCGAGTTAAACGGCTCCCAGAACAGATTTAAGTATCAATTAGCGCATGTGGCTATGCGCTAGATTTTCCAAAACAACTTTTACACCTAAATTTATGTTACCAACCTGGCAACACACGCGATTTACCAAATTCTGTACTACATGTGCCTTGATTAACGTTGACTAAAATTTAAAACAAGGAAATAATCATAGAAGTAATTACTATCTTGATTTATAAATACGTATAGTTAAATGAAGAGGTAGGTATTTTTGTAATATTTGTAAATGGACAACGGTATGTTTTGGCACTTACGGTAGCCCCACATATTCTATAGTAGAGGTACCTACTTGAGCAAATTTGCGTAAAATTAGGTATACCTAGTATACCTATACCTAGTATACCTATTGCGCCGTGTGTTGTAAGGTACGACTTGCGCAAATTTCTTTCAACCAATGTCAGTCAATATTTGTCCTGATATAGAATTGCACAAATGTACTTCTGCACTCTTAGTGCAGAAGCACTCACACGTTTGAATTTTCACTGTAATTTCCATACGAAAAAATTCTTATAGTACCTATACTAGTACCTAACTAAGATTCTATATCCAAACCATTTATATTAAGGTATTTCATTTCCCAAGAATTTCTTTGACTACTTACTTCTACTTCTTTCACTGAATACGAAGTGCCGATCTCGTCGGTAGGTACATAAAAATTCTTGTTGGACGTTCATCCCAAATTGAATTTCGTGTTCCTTTCAAAACTCGCAACTGACTCGTTCCCAGCTAAAGTTAGATATTGAAACTTGAAAATTCAGTTTCTTTAATTACAAAATACGAGTGAAGTTTGTCTGTGAAACTTGGTTTATTTTACCTCCTTTTATTGATCTTTACTCAAATCCTATGCCTTAGCATCATCATTAACATGTTCAAGTAGGCGACCTGACTTTTTGATTACTTTTAAAAGTCTTTTGATATGTATGCATAACAGAGTATTAACCTTATTATTAAGTTTCAATATTCAATCGTCAGATATACATACCTACATACATAGTCCTTATGATATCTGGTTGCAAGTAACATCTGCTATTTCACAGCAATTAAACAGAGTATCTTGATAAACAAACAAACAAACAAAGTTATTGAAACACACCGCTAGACGATATACAAAATCACAACAATCACATCATTGCACCTCTTTCTTCAGCTCGATTAATCCCTAATCCAAATGGGGGTAGTCACATCCATGCATTATATACGAGGCATTAAACAAGAACTTAGATCAAATCACAGGGAGGTAATAAATTCGAGGAGTTTCGCCGGTCACTTGATCCCAGGGGATCGCAATATGCCATTTGTCTTGCCCACATAGAATTGGATGGAGCTATGTAATTTTCCAACAGTGTCGGTCCTTGAAGCGAATTCACGATCGCGCATTTTGGCATAGTGTTAAACGACTTGTTATTATTTAGTAAATGAATGAATAGCCAGTCAACACCTATCAACAATTTTAATGTTCGTAGTTATCGACAGTTTATGCCGGCCTTAAATAGGGTAGAAATCCAATATAATGTCGGATTGATAGTGTTGCTACCTATGAGGGTAATAAGGGCCTTAAAACCGTTTGACAATTTCTTATCCAAATGATAAATAAGACAAGAATTTTACTTCACAATTTTATTAATAACAACATAATTATTACCTTTCTAATGAGTCTCGTTTTCGAAAAATCGAATCGAATGAAAGTCCTTACTGTGACTTTTCACGCCATTCGCATGATCGTGAATGTCTCTATCAACTATGCGACGAATTTGAAGATAATGTTGCAATTTTGTCAGTTCAAGAGAGCATATTATTAGTTTTAGGCAGATAAGATGTTTATTATGAGGATTTCACGACGCTCGCCGGAGAATATTTAGACATTAGGAATTTTCATTAAAGATGCCTGTCCCAAAATATCCGTCGGTACGGGTTTTATGATTAAAGGAATAAATCGTCCACTTAACATTGCTAAGCAAATAAATAAGCATCTTAAAACTTGCTTTCATATTTTATGCGTCGCTTAAACAAAATTACTTATTAAAAATAAAACTTACCGTTTTTTCTCGGTTTTGTCTCCCTCAGCCCAATAGTGCGTGGAATCGAATCCATGAGTCCGATAAGATAAAACAAATAAATTAATTAATTCTTAGAAATTATCAAATTTAAATAAAAAGAAAATGATCGGTGTAATAAATTACGATAATAAATAATTATATTACGGTGGAACTACTTGGGGGGCCAGTCGACTAGTGTTTAGTAAAATTACTGCCAACGTTCAAATTCATACGTTATAGTAACGACGACGGGTTGTGATTGCGTCAGCAATAACGTGAAGGGTTAATGCTTACCGTTCAGTTTAATGGTAGACGTACTGTTACGTCTATTTCTATTCGTACGGATTGAAATGTATGTACATTTCCACTAAACCATAATTCTGCAGACAGACTATCACATCAATTTAATCTGTTTAAAGTATACTCGTATATCTGTGTGTGACTGCTCTACCGAAAATGTTTTTTATCAAACAATTTTTGTATTAGGAATATACTTGTCTTTTATGTATTTTAAATTTTAACAGATTATCCATATTTGATACCACAATGATACGTAAGTGTCTTTTTCACTCTGTAAGGTTTTCGTGCCTTAACTGCTAAACCAATCTTGATAAGCTTTCTTGTACAATTAGATGGGACCCCAAGAAAGTAGCAGCCTATGATTGTATATCTCGCGATCAACTATAACTTAAAGACGGTAAAAGGGAATAAAAAGTTAAAATATTTAATTTATATAACCTAAACTATTTGATTTGTTGATTCACTTCATAATTTTAGTACTCCTCCTATCATAAACTTCTATCATCTCAAATATCAATAAAACCACAGCCTTTGACGAACAAAGACAAAAGCTTCATTAATAAAGGTTACTCATTAGTTACATTACTGGGGTTTCAGAGCTTTAATTTAATTGATCAGGCGTTTAGTGCGCCGATATATGAAACTGGCAGGAAGCGTGCCATTACACGTTTAATTACGTTCATATTACTTTAGATAGCGTTTTCCTTCTCCATATCGCACATTCATGACAATTATGGTGCTTATTAAGATTAAGGTATGTGCTGCTGCTATTTTAATGATAATGAAGGAACTTTGTGTAACAAAATAAAATAATATTGACAGCAAGTAGGTACCTACCATTACATTAAAAATAGCTAACATTTAAAATATTATAATTTTTAATCATATATTTGGGACTTATACAGGCTTGTGTAAGTTGTTTAAAGATATTTTTTAATACTGGCTGACCTCGTGCGTCTTTATATCATAACAATTGCCGAACACGCTAGTATGCAAACGAATATTTAATTTTAATTACAAACTCAAGTTTAACCTAGACCACTTAGATGGTGAATTAGAATTTTTCTAATCTTATTTATGCTCCTGTAAAGTTATGAATTTTTACTGTATTACCCTTCACAGGATTCACAGACATATTAGAAACTAGATTTTGCCCAGAAAGGGATAAAAAGTAATAAACTACGCAGATACCAAATTTAATTTAAGAGTAACAAAATAACCTTCCTCGCAATTTTTCGCATAAATGAGAGCAGTAGGGTCATTTTTAAATGAATCATTCTTTATCCGCAGTGAAACGGAAGGGAGGTATGTGGGGCGGCGGCGCGCAGTGCGTGCACGCCTCGCTGCCGCGCGGTGCGCGAGCGCAGCCCGCCCCCACGCTCAGCGGCGCCATCGCCAGCCGCCGCCCGCCCAGGTAACACTTATTAAGTAAATAACGCTTCGCACTCATACCCCCACTCTAGGATCCCTGTGTCGTGGGTGCCATGGACAAACACAAGACAAGAACACTACACACCCAGACCAGAAACGTACGAGTACATACAAATTCATCATTCAAATCTCTGCTCTGCTGGGAATCGAACCTCCACGCAGCGCACCCGTGTTTTAACCTCTACCACTCACTACTACCGTTGTGTAAACCCCATGTACAGTACAGCAGTACACTTAAATCAGCAGTTCTGTCTCCAGCTGAGCCGCTGCTTTTTACGCTAAGTCTAACGACACTTAGCATTTGGCACAAGTCTAAAGGTCAAATGGAAGGGTATGTGTGTCAATGGCCCGCAGTGCTTTTAATGTCGTTGCCAGGCGATACGCGTGTGTAGTGTAGCTCATCTTAACGGCGCTTTCACACGCTGCCCCAGCCTGTCTCCGCCAAAGTGAGCTGTACATTTCAAACAAGTAAATTAAATGAATGTCCACGTCTTAACCGACCCATTTATGGCTCACTGCTGGACACGGATCGCTACTCGCAACAGGGAGGTCTGGAGCATACTCCACTTTTATGAACTAGGGTCGACGGCTCAACTCGAAAGGGTGGAAAAAATACATGCATATTTTATTAGCCATTAGCAATCACCTATCCAGGTACTGACCGCTTATGAAGTTAAACATTTTTTCGATCACTTCTGCATAGTTTCTATAGAAGCCGAAACTATGCATGTAGGTATGCCTCAATATCTTTATTTTTTTATAAATACTTTGTTTAAAGCAAACTCTTCATTAATTTCCAGGCCAACGCCCCCCTCACCCACTCTCATTGCCCAGATCGACTCATCAGTAGCCTGCCTCTGGCTCTTGACGCCTCTCTCAGCTGGTACAGCGGTCGTAGCTGTGCTGGTGGCTGTTTCTACCAACAACTGGCTTCATACCCAAGAGAATATGCTGAACCCTGCCTTCAATGGAACCGGGAAGCATGGACTGATCGCCAAGATCACCGTTTCAGGACTGTGGAGGATATGCCATACCGACCGTAAGTAGAAATTTATATGAAAATCGCAAGAAATCGGGTATTGTTAATACGTAGCTAAGTTTTGAAAACGCATTAGGTATGTCTCTCGACTGTTTACTACGAATTTTGAAAAAAAAATGCTACTGAGTTAATATCTGGCTAAGCCACTTATTTCCTATTGCAAATTGTATGCAATAAGAGATAAGTTGCAATTATTCATATCAATGAGCAAAGTCTATTAAGAATTAATAAAATTTGACTTCTTACTTTATATTTAATATTTATGAAACAGAATAATCTAATTTTCGTTGGATATGTTATAAAAAAATCAATCAAGTTTCATCCGTTATCATATCAATGCATGTCATATTTCAATGAATAAAACTAGTTATACCTATTTCTGCTATTTATGGCATGCAATACAGGACAAAGCTCGTTTGGACATTACAAGCACGTTCGTAATATCCGTCAATGAACATTTTTACGCTAGACAGAACAAAAAATGCTCACAACATTTCCCTTTGAAATACGTACCCTAATAAAATATTGGTCAATTCAATAGTTTGTACGTCCGGAGCAATCAGGAAAAACTCCTTTTATACGTCAATCTCTTCGTTCGAAAATTGGGAGCCTGGGAGGTATCAGTTTTTTCGGCTTGATTACTTTTCGTGAAATAGTAGTCAATTACTGAATTCTGTGAAATTAAATAAAGCTTTACACCTATATCTGTAACCCATTGGCGACCCTCTGTATCGAAATGAAAAGGAGCACTATGAAGAAATCTCAGGCATGCAGGTTCCCTCGCGATGTTTTCCTTCACCGTTACAGTAGTAATATTTTATGCTATCGCAAATCGCACATACCTTTTAAGAAAGTCATTGGAACGCACATTTTAAGAAAGTCCTTGGTATCTGACACTGGGATTCGAACCCGGACAACCCGAGGAAGAGGCCAAATTCTAAAACACTGGGCTATTAGCGCTTATAAAGCTTTATACATTATCCACAAATGACATTTCACTATACACAAAACACATGGAAAACAGCAAGGTAATTATACATAATTGGAATTTTCTTATTAATGGATTTCCTTAATGTCATAATGAATCAATTCGATACTACTCTTATTACTCCAACGATTATCACAAGAAACTTTGAATTTAAAATCACATTACATAAAATCTTTTATAGTTATAGCATTGACATATTTTAATAATGTACCAAAATAATAAACAATCTTTGGATAAACCAAAACAATATTTACGTCATGTTCGTAAATGGAGGTGATCGATCACGGGGCAGAATCTTTTCGTATGGGTGTACACCGCTTTCACAATTTGTCATCATCACGACACCCCATTACCGCATCAGTTTGCTCATGTCGGTTTTATGAGTTACCGAATGCACATTATATAAATTGAATTACAAATATCATCCCGCAAAAAGGCCACACTGAAAATGATCGTTGAAGGTTGCACGCCACAACTTTCAGCTGAGTGTGTGCCTATTTGCCTCATGGGCACATCACATTGTCTATTTTAATTTAAATAATATGTGTGTACTATAATATTACGTTGTGTTGCTGCCCATTGTGGCAAATCAACATATTTTCTTTCTTTCTTCTTTTCTTTCAAATGTTTACTTTCACATTATGTAATATAAGACAAAACGGGTTAAATCGTATAAGTTCCTCTTGAAGTGGTTTGTCGAACATTACAAATAGCAACTGGTGCATATTGCTTGAACCTAAAGCGGCAAACTGCGACAACTCGGACTAACTTTATATTACAATGCTTTGTGACTTCAGAGGGAAAGGTTGGTCGATTATACTATAGAGTTTGTGAGGATGAATGGATGGATGGATGTTTGTTACTCTTTCTCGCGAAAACGGCGGAACAGGTTTGTACGAAGGCTTTTTATACACGTAGATTACCTGGACAATTTTTACCTCTCTCCGGTATTCTAATATCCACGCGGACGAAGCCTAGTAACGAAATAATTCCATCTGTTTAGTACTCGACAATGTCCCAGATTAAAACAATGCTTCATTAAATTTTATCGAGTTCTCAGCGTTCCTTCCAGTCTCGGGCAATGAGTTTCTACGAGGTACGATTACATTCACATACGGCTTCCGGGGTTCCGGGTCAAGACAGTTTTCCGGCCGATTTTTGTATGGCTTACTCCCTTATCTTTCTCTTATTACCGGGGACTCTGTTTCATTAAGCATGGCGTGGCTTTGCTCTAGATTCGAAGGAAACACGGCGAGACACATCTGTTTGAGAAGTCGACGTTTATTTATTGCGTCAACCTTTTAGTTTTTATACTATTGCCTATTTCGATTTAGTGAATACACATCAAATGTAATGTGCACGCACACTAATGCACTAATGTACATTTCATGTGCATTAGTGCATTAGTGTGCATACATACAATTAAATGTAAATACTTCTAATTGGAATTAATTAACAACTATGGTACGAATTGTAATTTTAATTGCTGTCGAATTAATAGTCCAATTATAAATTGATTCAGAAATTAAAATGTCTGCAGCAGAAACACGTTATTATTAATGAATTTGACACTTTGCTAATTTGCGAAATAATTAATGAATACCGAAGTACAATACCAGAAGAAACATAATTTTTAATAACGTTCGGATCTGCACTTCGGATTAAAAAGATAAAAAAGGTGTCAAAAACGTATTCGATTACGCGTAAAGTTTACTAATTATAACATATTGCTTAAAGATAATAATAATAAAGTCAAAAATCAAAGCAACCATTTTTGGTGAGACCTCATACAAAACTGAGTCAAAAATGAATTCTCAGTGTGCATAAAACGGCTTCATGCGACTGCGTGCGACATGTGACGCGACTATTTCCGTTTGCTACTCCCGAACTGTATCTATGGTGCCTATGTAGAATAAACTAAAGCAAATCTAAATCGTAAACTGTTACCCAAACAGTATGTAAAGTTGCCATAGAAATACTCTTGAAAATTTTTATGGTCTGGTGTTGAAATCATAAGTTTATCTTTAACACCCAACACTTTTAAATTTAGTTTTTTAAACCATAAATACTTACAGTGATTGTCAAAGTGATTCGTTAAAACTTATTAAGTTTAATCTCCAGTTTTCTGCCACAAAATAGTCTTAATACATTGAAATTATTGTTCTATCATTCTTGATTTTGCTTTTCTATTTTATAAATATAATAAGTTAGGATTTCTGCTACACTGCGTGCAACATAATGACGCGCCCTTTACAGTATTTGACCGAACTAGCGGCAACGTAGAGACACAAAAATTTGATAATGGGCTCGCTATGGATAATAAAGTCAAACGGAGATTTTAACGCAAGAGAAACATTCCTAGTTTATTTCAGGAACAAACTTACAGGTATACGAAGGTAAAGAGGCGTAATTATTATCTTATTAGGCCTTTTTTTCTGCGGATGAACCTGAGAGTTTAGTAACTTTTCTGATAGCCAGGTGCTATACGTTTGATATTAGTCTCAAGCGACATAGATCACGAATGTCTGAATGTGAATAT
Organism: Erynnis tages; assembly: GCA_905147235.1. NCBI lineage: Eukaryota > Metazoa > Arthropoda > Insecta > Lepidoptera > Hesperiidae > Erynnis > Erynnis tages. The sequence goes on from LR990082.1 coordinate 7,428,198, forward strand.
ACCTAAGTTATATTTTAATCAAGAAATTACTCTATATAGTTTTCAAAAATTTTAACCAATAATTTTTTATCCGTATCCTTGTTTTACATAATTGTATTACTTACTACCGTGTTCAAATTTCAGCATTTTATGCTATATTTAAAAAATCGTTTATTGAAACGTATGATGTATGAAACGCGTGACTTCTCTATTTCCGTTCCGGGAACTGTACTATAGAGCGTTCTATACTGGGCTATAGTCACTGTACTACATACTGTACTATAGTCTGTCTATTACAATATGTGGTGCCCTACTTCTCAGTAGTTGCGGAGACCGCTGACGAGTCCGTCGCCTTAAATGGAGCAGCACGGTTTCATTTATGAGTTATGCAAACTATTATACTTACGTGTACGTAACTATGACCTTCATGCTATTATAAGTCCTATTGCTGCCACATGAAAACTGCACCTTTTTTGTAAAATTAAAATTCTAGAGCAAAGTTAGGCAAAAAATTAAAGCGTAGTTAATAAATTACTTTCTTTCCATACGAACATAGGACTATCTATAATATAGAGTATATTATACTCTTACGGTGTGGCCAAGTCAGACATTTTGACTAAGGTGTAGATTTGTACAGAAAGATCAAGGCGTGCAAATACGAGTAGGAGCTCGGCTCTTCATAAGATCTCATAACTTGTTTACAAATTAGTTTCAAACATCTTGGTGAAACAACACTGTCCATGAAAATGGTTTACGCACACAATCAAGGTGTACTCGCCTTCGTGAGATGAAACGACAATGCAATACATTCCGCCCTAGTACCCCAGTAGTTGCGGAGAGCGCTGATGCGTCTTGCCTTCAGTTCGTTTGTGACTGCTCCGTTTCTGTGCATTTCCTGCATTGCGAGCCCGATAACACAAAGCGTTCAGTGTTTCTTTGTCCCTCCGAAAGCGTAGGAAGGAATTGTTTACTTATCTTGTTTTATTATATCGTCGAGGAGGTTGTAATAGTGTACCTAAAAATTCTTAATACCATATTATTGGCGTTAGAGAGATAGACGAGAGAGAGAGAGAGAGACATAGACACGCACACACTCACATCTCTAAATAAATATACTATTTTAGCGTACAACCACGCGCCTTCAGTGCCTATTTCCCATTCCAAAAATGCCTAAAAGTTTTTAATTCAAAAAGTCTACATTTTGACGCTTTTAAAAATGTTTTCGCAGCTTCACAGGCTCAATTATAATGTTTCAGCTGGCAGTACTGTATTCCGGTGTTTGGACATCCCGTATTTCCCGCTGTCACGGTACGCGCCGGACCCGAGTGACTCGACGAATGCTATTCCGTGTAAGTTTTACAAATTTGTGAACGAAAACTTTACTTAATATTTTTGACCAAATATTTCTATCATGGAAAGGAAAATTTTAATTTTAGTAAATTTTAGTAGATGATTCATTAATATACCAACACATGACCAATCAGCATTGAATCAGTATGCTTGAGGACACTCCAGGCCTCCCCTTGTTGTGAACAGGGACTTGTACCCGCAATTGAGTAGCAAACGGGCAACTCTTCTAAAAATCTTTTACCTCTATTTGGGTTATTACACTGTGCGACTCCTGTGTAGTAAGCTGTGTATGTGTGTGTAGTAGCGGTATTCTTGCAGACTAAGGGTATTGTCTATGTTTTCGCACCAATTTCCAGATGTGGTGACCCGTTCAGCCGCGCCGCTGCTGCTGGCTGTGTTCACGCAAGCGTTGGGAGCGCTATGTTGCGTCCTCGGCCACTGTGTGAAGGGCAGACGAATATGCACCTTTGTCGCCGGCGTCATGTTCATTATCTCTGGTTGGTTGCCTCTTGATGCCTTTATGATGTCATGAATTACTGTACTATTATGACTTCACTTTTATTTTACTTTCATACTTTTAAACTGTGGAACGATTTACCACCTGCGGATTTCCCACAAGGTTATGATTTTGGGATCTGAAATAAGGCTCGGCCTCGGCCAGTAAGGCGTCAGTGACTGAGTGTTGCAGACTTTCATGAGTGGTCACCACTTACCATCTGTTGGCGCATCTGCTCGGTTGCTCGCTATTTGACATAAAAAATTATTCAACTTTACTATAAATTATATAATTATACCTAGTTTCTTTAGTCTGAGTGAGTTGAATATGACATGTTAAAAGTTTATTTGCACAATGTTGTATTACCTATGTTTAAAGTTTATTTTGAGTATTTTTGAATGTCTTGATTTGAGAACCGACAATAAATACATCTTTTTTTAATTTCTAACTTTCTTGGTTTTCAGGTCTGATCATGCTGACTGGTATCGTCATGTACATATCTGTGTTTAAGTCACAACTGGGACACAAGTTGCGGTACATGACATACTTCGACGCCCCCAGAATGTCATACAGTTACGGCTACTCTTTCGGACTTTACATAGGTGGATTCATCGCTGCAGAACTAGCTGGCACTTCAGCTATATTCCTTTTCCTTCAATGGTATCAGAAAGATTGGATAACAGAACTCACGGAAAAGGCAAAAGCGGATTGTCGCGCGTGGGATCGCGAATACGCTTTCTCCGATTTTCGGGAAAGGGACTCCACACTATTAGAAAGACGAATGATGAAAAGAGATACCTATCCACCGAGCGGGTCATCCGCCGCAACTCCTCGGGAGCGGCGAAGATTTGTGTTCGACGGAGACGACATGCCACATTGCTCTATACATAAGAATAGAAGAATAAATTTAAGCTCAGCGTCCTTAAAAGATTTGTCGTCGTCGACGCTCTACGGTTTCCCGGCGGCTCCGCGTCCGACGGCATGCGACAATTACTTTGAGGAATTCAAGGAAGTTCCTCAAAGTGCAAACACGTTGAGTGGACTAAGAAGCGCGTCGATTTTCCAATCTCAAGCGTCAGTCGCTAGTGGGAGATTCTTGGACACATCAGCAGTAGAGCCTCCGCCTTCTCGAGAGGAAGAGTTGGTCACCTTTGGTGCTGGGACCCGTACGTTGGTCCCAGAAGACAAGCCCCCACGGCACGATCGCGCCGTCGGCACTGATCCGTATCGACGGACGACCCCTGTCTGACTCGAGGCCCAGTCTCCGGACGCAACCAGGAGACAGCAGAAGGGTCTGTTACCCCCCAAAGCATATCGTTAAGTGATCACAGTGACACTGTTTTTGCGTACTATCTCGCTCGCTATATTGCTCGCCAAACTGTACTGTAGGTGCGGGTATGAGGACAAGTGATTTTCGAATTTATGAAGTTATGAACGTACGTAAGTGACTTGCGTTGTAAAATTTTTAACTGTTACATTTTCCTTATAATAAACACTGCCATTTGTGTATAATCCTGATTTTTAATTGGAATTTTAATATTATAATGTACCTAGTTATCGTTTATTTATAAAGTTAAAGTTACGAGATTTTATAGGTTACTTTGTCTTATTTTTTTCCCTGTAGTAGGTAAGTATTTCTCTTCTTATAGGGACTCGGACGAAGTGTTTGTTAAAAAGATGCGAAAATAAATAAATCAAAACAATCGAATCACTTATAATGTTATCAATAGAACAAATTAGTTGGATAAATGTCCGTGTTTGTCCAAATATAAATTAAAACAACTAATGTTGCTTGATCAAACTAAATTGTATTTTTTGTACTGGCAAATGCGCAAATAATGACTATAATAATTTATATTTTTAAGCCTTGCAAATATTTGACATTGACACAAAAATAATTTAAAAAATTATTGGTGTTGCTATGTCAAAAGATGAATGTAACGCCGTTATTGGATGTATTTTTATTTTTCTAGTACAACTAAGTTTTTATAATATGAATACTCCTTTTCATTTATAAATTCTATATTTGAATTATTATTTTTACATGTAGACAATGTCCACTTGACGTTTTTGGTGTCAAAATATACTTGAAAATTTCCCAGGATTTTTCAAAAAACAATTCAGAAAAATGGGAGCGTAAGTATTATAGTACAGATTTTTCAGAACTCAAGCTTAACATATTAATTTCGAAGTTTAACATCAAATACTGTTTTTTTCTTTTAACGTAAATTATATTGGAACGGTTTGATTCTTTCCAGGTTAGGGTCTCTGTTGTAAGTATGCTTTAGTTATTGTAAGTTAAATCCAAACAAGGAACATTGGAATACGTAGTCATTGTGAACCGAGATTATAAATACCAATACTATAAATAATATACAAATTATGTAATAACATAATCAGGATCCATAAAAGGTTGTATGTATAGGAATTTAGTCAGACTATTGATATTTTTAATAATGAACTACAATTTGTTCCTTAATTAAATTCAATTATGTTAGTAAATAATTTGGTTTGAGCAGTCGAAAGGACCCTCGAACTCCCATTGGAATAGTCGACAAGATCAAACACATATTACTGCAACATCATAGAGGACTGATCGGGTGTATCATACCCCTTGTTGCTTTACCATGGCAACTAGAAAAAGGAAAGGTAAGTTTCTTTATTTTCGAGTAGCAATGGATATGCAAGCCAACTAACAGTTAGTGGTCAGCTTAAGGATACGTCCAACCTTAAGTCGGATAGAAATCCCATCTGAAGTCATAAGTACGCTGCTACTCATGAGTTTCAAGATGTTTGACAACTGTTTGACAACCACACCTCATTATGTTAAGAAGGTGGTAATAAAGAACCTGCCTGAGTAAGCTTCTATACATAACTATGACACTTATGGGGAATCTTTGAACGTTTATTTTAACCTTCAAAGCAGGTGTCATAAACGTTCACACTGGAGTTCCTCCACCGTCTGCTTTGAGCACCTGGAGGCCAATGTATATGGTGGTGAAGTAGGTATACAACTATAACAAGCTACCCATTATTAACCATGGACATTTCATCGACTGCTTATTAACTATAGTCCAAACTACAAAGGCGTTTGAAATCAAACCGTTAGCCATTCACTAGAAATTCTTCATTTACAAAATCGTTTTCAAATATGGTTTACATTTTCAGAACCATATAACCGTTCAGTGTATGTGGATCTGGATGTTTTTAAACTTCTTGTGGCAACCCGTAAATATACCGGTGACCGGTTTCATCCCCCTGTTTCTCTTACCTATGACTGGAGTGCTATCTACACAGGACGTCTGCCAGTGTTATTTCAACGTAAGTTTCTTTACACAATTGAGCAGTGACCATGAACACTATTGTCAAAGTATTCGTATACAAAGCGTCAGTCATTACCACTACGTCATATTTATCAGTCTGCCTAGACATGTTCCCATACTAATGACCGATCGATACGCTTACCATACAAAACTGCGTAAGATGCAGAAATGATGAAATCCGTACAAGAACGAAGGTAACCGACATAGCTCTCGAAGTTTGCAAATAAAATTGGCAATGGGTTGGCCACATCGTTCGCAGGACTGACAACCGATGGAGAAGGAAGGTCCTCGATGGCGATCACGTTGAGGTAAAAGGAGCACAGGCCGCCCTCCTACCAGGTAAACTGACGACCTGAGGAGGACAGCGGGAAGCGGTTGGATTCAGAGGGCCCGGGACCGGGTGAAGTGGCGTCAATTAGGGGAGGTTCATATCCAGCAGTGGACTACCAAGGACGGAAAGGAAGGGAGGAAGGAAGGATTTGTCAACCGCTGCAAGCATGGCACTGGAAAACTACAACCCTCGAATTTTTTATCATGTTCTCCAAGGCATGTGAAATTCACTAACCTACGAAATTATAAAAGACCAGCGAGGTGGGCTTATTCTTTCCACTGTGAGAAGAGATCCGATCCTGCAGTGGGTCATAAATAAATTGTACTTAATAACTTTTTGTTTTTTCAGGAAAACATACTTTTGTTTTTAATAGGAGGTATGCTTGTGTTATTAATGAATAATTCGGGCGTAGATCGACGTATAGCACTATGGCTTTTATGCTCTGGAGATGCGTGTCAATTTTCCGGGAAACGGTAATTGATTCGATAATATTTTTAAATTGTACTTTAGGTGGTAGAGTTTAGTAGAATGACCAGATAGAGGGCAGTGGATCTTTTGTTCTAACACACACTGTTAGAAAAAAATCGTAGCTCAGTACAAGCCTCGAATAGGCATGGAATTGGTATGTTACAATATATTATGTTGAAGTATAAATTATGATATGTTTCAGATTAGTGTTCAAAGCCAGCACCGCAGCCTTCTTTCTTTCGATGTTTAGCAATAGACTAATAGTGACATCTACAATAATCCAATATCTATTGCCTGGACTCCAGAATTTACAAGTAAGAGTATTTTCATCGTAATTGTACCGCCAGTTTTATGATGTATTACCTGCCCCATCCGGCTTCTTTCGTATAAAATTATTTCGAGCTTCATACAACCTCTAAACCCAGTTTTGTCCCTGTATGCTTAAGTTCGTACATCAGTCTTCACAGTAGGCTATAAATTACCTCTTATCATTTAATTTTCACACAGTGAAATAGTAGTAGAATGTTATTTTGTAAATGCAATACCGCTACTACACACACACGAGTATATGCCAGCATTAGTTGACCGATCTAAGTCATACACTTAAATAGCTATACAAAAACAGGGAAAACACCTAATATAATTATTTTGGATGTTTCAGTCTTCAACAGCGAGATACCGAAGCACGGAGCCAGATTACGATGAGATGCGTTACATCATAATGAATGCAGTCCAAACTGCGTCGGCTATCGGTAATTTTTTTGTTCTTCAAATATCGTTTATTTGACTATAAATTAACATCACTAACACATTTATTTAATATACTTTGGTGGATTGCATATGATTGCGGTACGATGTTCATTTTGTAACGATATTTCAGCAAACTTTCCACGAATTGTTAATAATTCAAAGTCATTTTAATAAATTAACTGACAACTTGAGTGTGTGTGGCGCAATGGTTAAGACGGAGTCGATGCGCAACGCTATGGGTCCTGGGTTCGATTCCCAGTGAAGCATACATTTGAATGATAAGTTTAAATTTATATTTCTGGTCTGAACTTGAGTGTTATTTTCTTGTACATGACACCCACAAGGAATTCTAGTATGGGTCTATGAATATGAAACGCTATTTAATTTCCTTTTATTTTTACAGGGAGTACGGCTATCATGCATTCGGCATTCGCTACGATGGCTATGCGAGCGATTTGGTGCGAGTAAGTACCTATCGTTTTTTTTTTAAATTACCAAGAAAACCCATGCAAAATTAAGATACCTACAGCGCACTGCGCGGCGGGTTCTGGTTCGATTCCTTCCAAAAATTTAATGACGAGTTTATTGTCGATTTGTGTTCTTATCGTTTGATAATTTCAGAAATGGAAATACCATCATCATAATTTATTTTACTTTTCATAATATGAGTCGTCAGACTCGACTTCAATAAAATTAATATGGGTCAATTTCACGATACATTATTTTCACATCACTCAAAATTTAGACCTTGAAACTTTGGTATTATTTAAATCCTATTTCTTTCAGGAGCCCGCCTAAAGGGAAGGAGTATCCCGATATATTCAACTACTTGCAGTATTCTTCATTTGCGTTTCCTGTGGCCTTCCTGATGTACATCCTAAACTTCGCATACCACATGTTACTTGTTAATTGGTAAGGTACATAATAGAGCATGGATTAGTTAATCTATGGTTAGGGGCTCGACCGGAAGGGGATTTACGGTGGGTCTCAAAAATCAATCTTCGGAATTGGATTGTAATAGTTACTGTTTGATAGCCAAGATACTATTTTCAATTATTTAGATCGATCCAAAGATTGATTACTGAAACCGGCCATTCGTGGGTAAGAGTGTCCATTTGAACCGGCTGTAGAGCTGGAAGATAGGACGATATTTCCCTTCACTGCAGCTGCCCTGTGGTATTACCATTAATAGGGCGTGGGCGAAAATAAGTGTTTTCGATTAGTATGGTAAAGCGCGCATAGCCCCGTTACTTGAATTGAACGCAAGCGATCAAAAAAGTTAAGCAACAAGCGGTCGGCACCTGGATGGGTTAGTGGCAAAATAATGCGCTCTTCTGTGTTTCGGAACGGCACGTTGGTCCCGATTTTTTATAAGCAGTCTTTATACATCTTTGGCCCGTTCCTCTACTAACAGTGGGACGTAAAAAAGGGTTGCAAGTCCATCATTAGCAATTAATTAACCGCTACTGACCGTACCCAAGTTTCCTTAACATTTGAATCATTTAGATCTACACATCATCTACACAGGTGCGCAAATCCAATCTCAAGAAAAATACCCGTCGAAATATCAAATGACCAATTATTTATCTAATCCTTTTAAGGCCAACATTATTTCAACATAATTTCGTCTCAACTTACAGGTTCGTCAATAAACCAATGAGTGCAAGTAGTATGAATGAAATGAGAAAATCATTGCTGAAGAACAAAAATGATTTACCAAAAAAAGTGACCTCTCATGAAAAAGTAAGTTTAAATAAGTATATTTGGCAAAGGGAAATCTCCCGCTAGCTTAGCTTATGATGCCTGGGGAGCAACTGTGTTTCGAAAACTTCTTTTATATTATTGTTAAGGACTCAATTTTTTAATGAGAGTTTGGGATACTTAACTGGTGAGTTGAAAACCCTTAGTCTCGAGTTTTAGCAATACCGCTACTACACACACATACACAGTTTAATTATTTTTTTAACTCTTCTAAAAATCTTTAACCTCTATTTGGGTTATTACACTGTGCGACTCCTGTGTAGTAAGCTGTGTATGATTTACGTATTTATGTGTGTGTGTGTGTGTGTAGTAGCGATATTCTAAAACTCAGACTAAGGGTACAGGGTTCCCCTGAGAACGAGGGACAGATGACATGAATTGAGAACGAGTCTTCAATAGCAGTGTATTTTTGATTTACAAACTGCAACAAAAGCTTGTTTGATTACAAAATTCAATTTATTGCATTATTTTATTTGATTTTGTTTTTTTTTCAGCTTACAATTTTGTTTGCATTGTTTGCGCTGCTGATGCTTTTGTTTCGATGGTGTGATTGGCTTGGCATGGGGTGGGCGTCTTTTTCAAAAGAGGAGTCATCGCCTACTATACCTGGGTAATACACAATTACATTTTATTTCTAAAAATGTATTAGTTAAAAATAACGACGACCCAAGTGGCGCAGTGGTTAAGGCACCGGTGCGCTGCACGGAGGGTCCTGGATTCGATTCCCAGCAGAGCAGTGATTTGAACGATGAATTTAAATTTCTGTTTCTGGTCTGGGTGTGTTGTGATCTTTTCTTGTATTTGTCCATGGCACCCACGATACAGGGAATCCTAGTCTGGGGCTATGAGTGTGAAGCGTGAGTGTGTAAAAAAAACGCAAAGGAAACTCATAAAAATCTAAAACAAACATTGTTATCGAATGTTAAGTTGTAGGCCGTTGGGTATTTATTTATTTACTGGATTACTTCCGATGATTTTTCAATTAGTGATCTAGTTATAAACAGGCATGTTGAGTAGTTTCTGCAGCCCATGGACCACATCGGACCTCAAATACGATATTCTATCTGAGGCATTTTGCGGATGCTTTCCTGCTCATGAGGACTATGCTACTTCATAATATTGAGAGAGTTTTAAGAAGGGTAGGGTACCATGATTGTACCTGCCGCCACCCAGGTGATTTGCAGTGGTTCAAACACCTTATTTGTTTTATTTCCAGAGTAAAGGACGGTACCGTTGTTTCACTGTTTGTGCTTGCTCTCCATGTTTTACCCCGGACTTTTGGTTTTATGAAGTTTATGTCAGCACAAAGTAAGTTTACTTATAAATTCTGTATTAAAGTGACATTCAACATGGCTAAAGGATCAATTACCAGTGGCGTGCAACTATGACTTTCTTAAAAGTTAATGCGCTTCAAAAAATTTAATATCACCTGCTGTAACAGTGAAACAAAATATCGCAAGGAAACCTGCATGCCTGTGAGTTTTCTATATTGTTCTCAAAAGCATTTGAAGAGCATTAGGTGAGCAACCTAAAATGGGTACGCTAAGCTACAAAGGTCTTATTGTGAGATGAGACCCACTCCTTAGGTGGGTCAATAATGGGTTACAGACATACATACGAGTATTAACCTTTTGACCGCAATGTCATGTTACGAAAGTAATCCACAGCACCGTGAAGTAGGTACATAACAAAAATAAATGTAAATTAATTATTACTTAAAAATTAAATAATAACAAAGTGAATGTACATACAGTAGATAAAGTAACGTCACTTTCGTTATGAAATAATTACTGCTAATTTACCGTTGTCGGCTATAGCCGTCTATAGCTGTCAAAAGGTTAAAGATGAATAAGATGATATTATATTATATTAGTATTTTACAGAAAGAAGTGAACTTGGTACCCTAAAACCCGATTCATCCATAATGTGGTGGAGGTTTGTGGACAAGAACACAAATTATGGATACGTCATTTTGTTGGGTAAGTTTGGATAAACTTATGGGAATTATAATTACTTCAATTCATTGTAAAATGTCTAAGTCAAGTATATCTACTTACGTGTTGCTCGTTTTTAAAGTGAAATTATATTCCTTTTTCTGTTCCAGGTGGTGGTATAGCGTTGAGCACAGCAATTCGGGAGAGTGGGCTCGGGAATGCGCTGTCAGAAAACCTAGGCAAGACATTCACTGACAATGGATGGAACACTCCCATATTTGGGATTGTGGCTATAAGCCTAATCTTATCCAATTGCATGTCTGGAGTAGCGGCGTGTTGCGTTTTCCTTCCCTTCGTGTTGCATATGGTAATAAATTAAAAAAGGGTGTCCTGTTATTATGGTTTACGTATATATACTTTCCAAAGTCGAAAGCTTCTATACCCGAAATTCTATGCCTCGAAAGTACCTCGGACACGGATCCCAGAGCCACGTTAACGGGCCACTTCATGACGAACATACAATAAGATCTTTAGCTCCGTCATACACTCAGGGACACCAAGGGCATGGATCAGAAGCAGAAGCAGTAGTTTTGTCCCATAAGAAGGGGACAACGTCACGTCCAACCTCAAATAGGGAGGAAATCTTATCTCAGGTTCCATGTGTTGGTGTCATTTCGAGTATTAATATTTTATTTTATTTATTGGACAATTTTTGTATTTTTTTTTTGATAATGTGGCATTAAAAATACATACAACTTTAAATTTTCTAGTTGATTAATATTATTGATACGGTATATGTATAAAATTGGCAGCCCTAATCACCAGACGACGTCATCAGGACAATGGCCAGGCGTTACGTGACAAAATCAAATTTCAATAAACACTGTCAAACTTCGAGTGCTAAGTCTAGATCTCTAGATTTATTAACTAATATTTTGTTCCAGTCATATCCAGAAATCGCGCCAGAGCCGTGGCCGACAAAGGTGTACGTGGCGGCTTTGGCCGTTGGCATAGGATCAAGCTTCGGGTTCGCCAATCCGTTCCTATTTACACCAGCATATTTCTGTCACTTCACTGGAAAAGTTCCTATACGTAAAATGGTAAGTATATAATATGCACTTTAGTATTATATATACGTCTAAATGTTGAATTTGTCGACAAAAGGAGATAGATCTGTTCAAGATGTTTTTTCAGTAAAATATTGCTTAATATACAAAACATTATAAAGTAACATCACTTGTTAATTGCCGTTTCAAACAGAAAAATTACTTGTCGTGTATGTAGTGATATCCCGACATGGCGTACATGGTACGATTTTCCGTTGTCGGCTATGGCCGTCAATCAAGGTCATAAGGCTAATGAATGAATGAAACGTTTATTTGCCATATGTGTACATACAAAATATGTAAAACTACTTCTAAAAAGTATGAAATAAAACTTGTCAAAACTTCAAGTATGTAACAAATTTTATTTCATAATTTTTTAGTCTGTTTAATTTTTTTATTATTTTTAAATTTCCTAATTTTTATTTTTTAGTTCATATCACGAAAACTACTGCACCGATTTTGATGAAACTTTTACTATTCCTTAAGGTGAAGAAAAATTTAAACAAACAAAAAAGAATGATCATGGTCCGTTAATTAGATTCGCAAATATGCGAGGACAAACATAATATTATATCTACATATACAGTTATAGATATACATAATTGTACACCCAGTACACCTATGTTTGGTATACTTCTTTAGAAGCCGTAGTTGAACAACATATGTAAATATTGTACATAATCATTAATAGTACATACTTACATACGTGTCGAATAAAATTAATAACCTCCTTTTTTGAAGTTTTGAAAAGTGCCCCGAGCATGAACAATATTGTCAAAGTATTCGTATAGTTAACGTGTGCCATTAGTATTATGAAGAGTCAAACGGATTGACTCACTGACGTTTACCGTACGAATACTTTGACGATAATGTTCATGCTCACGGCACAGTTCTTAAACGTATTTTTTCAGCGCAATTATAGCCTCGGAAGTATCATTATCTGCTGGATCATACTATGGCTTGCTCTATGCTATTACGCTCCAGTCGTATGGGATCCCAATGGCACTGGCATCGTACCAGTGGACGCGCCCGCCGGTGGTGCTGGTGCTGGTGGCGGTGGCGGTGGCGGTGGCGGTGGTGGCGGGGATGCCCCACCCGAGGAAGCACCGCCAGAGGAGTAAATATAGAATATCGGCTATTTGTTTAAGATATGTGTTGGTTTCTATTTCACTTTACGTGATTGTTTAAGTTGACTGTATTGAAATGTTAATAAACGAGTTTACCTTTGGTTTGTGTTTTTCTGAGATCCGAATAAAGATCCGAATATTATAATTATGTAGATAAATAATTGGTGGAGTTGTGAAAAACCTGCCATGGCAGAAAAAAATCTCGTACACTAGGGTATTAAAATAGAGCTAACTTATCGCCAAACACCCGCCATATCTAGCCCCCTCATTTTGAAATGGCAGTAGCATTGGCTCATTTTAATTTCATTTGTGTCTATAAAATATTTCTATAGAACGTGTTCTACAGGGATGAAAAAAAGTATTGTTTCATAGTTCATAGGTATTATTTTAATATTACCTCCTAGCTGCAACCATTTTATGCGCCACTGGTGGGTACGGGTAAAATATCTGTGCCGGCGTGTGACCACGGGGAGATGAAATGTAGGTAAAATAAAATCATTAAGTTATGAATTAATTTTTAAAGCAAAACAATGTTTTACGAGTTAAAATAATGTCATTCACTTCCATCAATGATACCATTCAGCAGGAGTTTAGTTTGGCACCAGCAGTTTTTAAGGGCCTAATGGATCAACTTCTTTCGTAACCTGATGTAGAACTGGCCAAATAACAGGAGCCCAGAAGAAGACACTTAACCACGTTAATATTATGGAAGATAGAGTTGGTCCAGCGCCCGCGTACATCTGAAATTGAAAAATTATTACAAATTATTATTATTAATTATTATTAAAATTATATCAAAAACCAAACTTACTATAACTAACTGCAGCCTACCGTGGTTTATTGTGGAATAAAATTAAATTGGTTTAAGTTGGCTAAGTTAAAATCAAAGTGGTTTGATCATCTGGGTGATCAAAGTGAATGGTGGAATGTGAATGGTGTGCCCACCATCTTGGATTTATAAATGGATGTGATTTCCACATCCTTCCTTTTCCTTTCTTATCCTCAAGCGGGGGGCTGGCTACTAGAGTTTTCGATTAGGCATTAAGTTCTCCCTACTGCTTTATCTCTTTAATTTTATTTCATAATGGGGCATGAAGGTCTAATAAATTAAATATCAAAAATTACTTTTGTATTAAATGTTGAAGATTATTTTAAATTAAATAAGTTCCCATTGGCGATTTCATCTCATTCTTCTTAAAAAGATCTACGTCTACGTAAGAAACGACTCTAAACAATGGAAGAATTACATAATATTACCATTTTCGCAGTAGGAATCTTCGCAACACTTTGGACTATGATATTGCCCGGAGTGCCTACTGGTAGACAGAATGCATAAGACGCTGAGAAACCAGCTGCTATGTTATACCATAAGGCGTGTATGTTTACTTCAGATGCCTGTAATAAAATTATAATTAGAAAATATTTAGAAAAAGCAAGATTTTCATGGTGTATTGTATTTTTATTTTGGGTGGTATTTATTTTTCGAAACTTGTTCCGAGTGACCGATTTCGTCGTCGAACGACTCGGCAATTAGAACAAGTTAAACTCATCCAATATGAAAAATAAATCGGTCACTCGGAACAAGTTGGTCGTACGATAATGTTAAAATTCAGTTCATTTTTCGCACATCAGTGCGTATTGATGATAAAATTTGAACAAAGCGAAAAAAATTTAAACTTTGTTCAAATTTTGTCGCGTTTGTCGGATAACAAAAAACGGACAGCCAATAAGCAAAAGGCTTGCTAGAGCTGTTTGCAGCTAACTTGGATACATTTTGTTGATGTTGTTATCTGCATCATCAATACAAATATTCTTTGTATATTTGGAATGCATGCCTGAGAATTTCTCATTATGTTCTCAAAGGCATGTGAAATCTACATCCTCCTCATTGGACACTCCAACCCGCAGTGGGTCACTAATGCGTTACAGACAGTTAATTGAAAACTTACCAATTGCATAGCAAGGGGTACTATAACGTTGCAAACAGCTACGTTAGCAGCGAAATTAGTTATGATAATAGTGACCATTATTATCAATAGAATGATTAACCCATTAGGCAGAACTTTCAACGTTCCTAATACTGAGCTAATTTTTTCATTCAAATTTGAATAATCTTCTTTCGCAGCTTCAGATAAAGCGACTCCTGCACCTAAAATTATGAAATACATTATTTTATCCGAAATCTACCTCTACTCTTCTACTAGGAGTTAGATTGGCTCTAAATTTCTCTAAAAGGTATTTTTATTTTATTTTTGGTATGAGAATAACCTAAAACGAAAAATCGGGCTGATCGTCACTCACATCTCAACTAACAACTCAGGTTTACCGTAATTTATAAGAAATGACATTCCTTCGAAAATACACATATGAAAACATACTTCTTACAGTATTTTAATAACATAATATAAAACATTATTTAAGATGCATACCTACCTAATAGAAACATGTAGCTGTAAGGTAAACTTTCATTCATTTCTTTCCAAAGAAGCGTTGACGGCACCCTTCGTTGCGTTAGTTCGTCGTATGCTGTTTTTAAAAGGTTTGAAAATGATGTGAATTCTGTTGCCCAAAGATTTTTATTAATTAAGTTGGAAAGTCAAAATGTCAAAAATGGATTCCCTAAATTTAGCGTCTATTTATTTTAATTAGCTTTTATTTTGGCGTGAAATACTGTCAATTTCACTTTGTAATACTAAAACTCTAACAACATATTTTCCCTAATATTAGGGTAATGTTCTTTATAATATAGTGTGTCTAAAACGCTTAGATCTCTTTTTCTTAAAGATGCTTAAAAATTGAACACACTTACTTTTTCTTTAGTCTAGTATCACGTAATTTGTAGAAGTCTTTACTTCCCTTATGGGCGTCACTATTAAGATTAGGTAACACTAGTTTAGGCATTTTAATTTGTATTAATATAGATACGCGCTCTCATTTACTCATTCTAGCTCTATGATACGAAAGAAAAACACTAAAAAAATATACACATTTAGCGGTGAAATTATTGAAAAACTCCAACGTTGACGGCAGTAGAAACATCAAAAATGCAACGAGGATGGCTGCAGCGGAGTCCTTAACGCTGAAATTAAAATGTAAAATTCTTAGGTCGCGCTAAGATTAGACGCTTTTTCGCACGAATAACGACTTCTTACGAACTACTAAGGTTAGAATTGTTTGTGGGTGTACGTACATATCTATACGAAAAACGACAAACAATGAACATTTCCAGAAAATTCGCTTATGAAACTAATTTTTTGTAGAAAAGGTAATAAGTTTGCTATTTAAATATTCTACAAGGAACTTTTCTTTACATTTTCTACGACATTATTAGATTGGCCTTTTACAATGTACCTAAACGGTAGTGTTCCTACTTCATTGCAATAACTTTTAAGTGTGTTCGACTATTAAACTTTTCGATAGACTTAAGTAACCTAAGATACTCACAACTTATAATTTGTTATTCCATAATATTCTACAATTCTGTCACCCCAACCGACAAAAACTTGAGGAGACCTACTAAAAAACAATAAAATTGCGCCACTAAATAATATTATTACCATCTGAAATATAAAAAAGATTATCTTATTACTCGGTCGGTATATCATCGGTACATTGAAATAAAATGTTTTGTAAACGTAATTAGTTAAATTAAGTCATAATAAGTGTTTGGCACGTTAAGCCGTCGGTTCCGGTTGTTATGATAAGATAACAAAACGTTTTTATTAAGTCGTTAAACCTTGTCGGAAGCACTATGGGCTTGAAAAATTACGACACAGCCATTAGCTCGTTTCTCCACCAATCCATATTGAAGCAGCGTGGTGGCATATGCTCCAGACCTTCCCCAGTTGTGGGAAGAGATCTGTGCCCATCAGTGGGACATAAATGGTATCGCCCCTGCGACAGCATTTATTATTGGACTTTTTTTAGAAATTAGTCTACTCGTATGTTTAGGTTATAGTCGTAAGACAGTACTTACAACTTCCCAAAACGTTATCCTTCCTAATTTCTTTTGGTCTTCGTCCATGGCCTTCTTTGCAGCTTCAATGCCAGTAATAGGTATTTTCGACCTTCCAGCAACCTTGCTGTTTGGTCTGGTATAAAAACAAACGGAAAGGAGAGAGTTATAAATTAGAATATGTAAAAAATAAAGTTTCAAATAAATTTGGGTGCATTGGATTGATGACTGATAAATGCATTGATAGAATAGCTATAATGTGATGAGTACAGGTTAAGTACAAATATCTCTTATAGTAGTAAAGGGAAGATGATGCTTGAAAATTTTGTTTATTATGTACTGTAATGCTGACCTTAAAAATCCTAAGTACACCACTATTAGATAAAAATAACAGAATAACTCCATTACAATCATATAAGGAATTGAAAATGCCGAGAACTTCGGAAATGATAAATGTTCTGGTTCTAGAGGAAATTCTCTGAAACAAAAAGAAACTGAATTGAATTGAATGGAATTAAGTTTCCTTGAGTTGAATTGAATTACATTGAATTGAATTTAATTTAATTTAATCGAATTAAATTATAGATTTGAAACATATTATATATATATAGGCGCATCATAGCAGGAAACGACTCATACCTACCTACTCGTATCCCGCGACGGATAACGAAGTGACCCTCCTGCGTGAAACTTTCTGGTCTGGCTTGACTTACGGTATGAGCAATGAAATACTACGAGGAAATACCTGGTTTCAATGTAATGTTCAACTTACTTTGTGTACAATCCCTTAAAAACTAGATTTGTTGCAGTTCCCACAAGAGTGCCGATTCCACCTGTAAATATCAGTAAGAATGTACGACATAGGATATAAGAACAAAACCATGTCGCGTTAAATTTAGATTTACGCCAACTACTAAGTGTCAAATTGTGAATATAGGCCTCACCTAAGGCTTGCCACTGGGCCCCATCTCTGGCTCGTCTTATAGTCATATTATTTAGTTACTTCCCGCCCCACCAGCCTAGGTCATCGTGCCCTCAAGGGGGGAGTCCCATGCTTAGTTAGCCGAGCCATGGTCTCCATTCTAAGAGCCTTTTACTTTTGAGCTTGCCTTCATGACTTTCGTCCCTCTCTTTTTTGTATTTCTTGGATTTTATCCGTAAGAGACACATAGCTCGCAGACCCACATTGAGCTTGCGAACTAACCCCACCATTTTCCATGTCTCGACTCGTTAGTATAGTAGTATAATAGAGTAGATTAGATTAATAAATCAAATGGATTACCGATCGTTGCTGAAAACGTCGCTGCACAGAAATAACACGTTGTCATGTCAGATGCAACCAACTCGCCATCACTTCCTGTTTCGTATATAGTGAGTAGATTTTGCTGAAAAAATTAGTTCAGCATCATTATCATCATCAGAATTTGTCAGTCCATTTTGTCTGTTGGACGTCCAAGCCTAATCTGGAGCTCTCGCCATTAAACATGCAAGTTGCATGTTACATAGTCAGTGCATTCAGTTTTTTTGGAAGCTGATCTCATATCTACTAGTCTATCCCTGTTAGAGTTGGCTGAATTTATCTTAAGGTGAACTTTTAAGTCATCCGATGTATAGTTCCGACATTTTATAATAGACTACTTTTTACTCACGTCTTCAAAAACTTTCAAGGCAGCAAATACGATGGGCACCATTAAAGTAGTGGCTGCGGTGTTCGTAATCCACATCGAAATGAACATTGTTATGAAGGACACTGCAAACAGGAGCCTACAAAAACACAGATACACTGGATACACAGGTAGAGCTGTCAGGATACACAGGTAGTTTTCGAGTAGTGTATAAGTAAGAACCTGGTAATATGGGGAGCTGCTGAATGCTTGATTTATTTAACTTTGATGTAGTGTAATTCGTCTTTTTAACAATTTTTTAAATATTTTTTTATTAAGCGCTACCACAAGCGTGGCACAAGAAAAGTTTTGCAGTCTTCGCGCCAATACATTTAAAAAAAGAACTCGTGCGAGATAATTCTTGCATACTACAGCCAAAATGGCATGGTAGTCTTTAAAAAGACAATGCCTTCGCAGTGAACTATTATAATTATAATAGACTTAAAATATTCAGCACGCTAACCACAAGGATTTCAATCGATTTGCTTTAAGTAAACACAAGCTTTAGGATAATTTACAGCTAATAAATGTGCAAATTACAAAACGGGCAGTATGTCATTTGCAATACGTAAGCAAATGCAACACTAATAACCACGGGTAATATACACAAATATATAGGTATATATACACAGAGAATAATAATATCATATTCCACTAATAACCACGGGTAATTATATATAGGTATATATATACAGAGATATAATATCATATTCCACTATTATGTCTATTATGTCCACATCCACATGCTTGAAATAACTTACCATTTTTGAATACTTACTTACCTGTAATGAGAGTAGCCTATAGCTCGGATTGCACTTAAAGCTAGTCGCTTGTGAAGACCAGACTGCTCCACGGAAGAGGCTAGCATCATGCTAGCCAGGAACATGACGACAGTATCCTGTATACAATTAGAAAGTTAGCAATGATTAAAAAAATGAAAACTAATCCAATGAAAAGGAATCAGCAGTCCTGATTGGAATTGGGATTGATAAAAAGTAATAACTTTCACCGTCGTCGGTTAATGGATAACCTCGTGTCCTAATTCGTCATTTGCATACACTTTGTTGAATTTCAGTGTCATGTTCAATTAAGACAGTTCAATACAGAGGCCTTTGTTTTAATTTTGTCGTGTTGGTTGCTTGGTCAGTGATGTAAACCAATTAGAATAAGGCCTTTACCATTCCCAGCTAACAGGAAAGTTAAAAAAGTTGGTAAGATAAGTTCAATACAGAGGCCTTTGTTTTAATTTTGTCGTGTTGGTTGCTTGGTCAGTGATGTAAACCAATTAGAATAAGGCCTTTACCATTCCCAGCTAACAGGAAAGTTAAAAAAGTTGGTAAGATAAATTCAATACAGAGGCCTTTGTTTTAATTTTGTCGTGTTGGTTGCTTGGTCAGTGATGTAAACCAATTAGAATAAGGCCTTTACCATTTCCAGCTAACAGGAAAGTTAAAAAAGTTGGTAAGATAAGTTCAATACAGAGGCCTTTGTTTTAATTTTGTCGTGTTGGTTGTTTGGTCAGTGATGTAAACCAATTAGAATAAGGCCTTTACCATTCCCAGCTAACAGGAAAGTTAAAAAATTGGTAAGATAAAAACAGATCGCAGCTGTTACCATTGACGATCCATTGAAACTCATGTGCCTGCTCTTCGTAAATCACAATATCCACATTATAAATATGACAAGTTTCTCACATTCAAATAACACTTGCAAGTGGTAGACGTGTTCATTATTCCAGCTAGAGGAAAAATTACAACAGGCATTATAGATGTGACAGCGAGGGGAATACATTCTGTCACCCAGAATATAGCCATCAGAACCAGCGTGTAAGCGCATATTTGATATTTCTGAAAGAAAACCATAGTTTTGTTTATATTTCGCTTAAATCTCCAGTAGCTTTTCGAATAGGAAAATAGTGCTTATCAATGCTACCATCGATCTACGTTATTGGACTAAAGGGGCAGCTTTTGTTAGTTAAACTATTAACCCAGCGGAGTCTACAGCCTGAAGTATAAGAATTTAGGATGATATTCTCAAAGACAGGTGAAGTTCACCAACTCGCAATACCCGCATTAGATTTTGTAGAGGAATTCTGACGACTTGCAAAACTGTTATTAAAAAAGCTAAAAATCAAAATTTCTAAACTGCTTAAAATTAGAAAGAAAACAGTAACTACCTGTGGTGGAAAGCTAAGAATAGGAATTAAAACGATTGGCGCCAAAACACATACGATTCCTTTCCAATGAGTTGCTGTAAACAATCTTATTCTCTGCCATACAGTCAAATTAGGTTCCTCTTGCCTAAAAATAATAAATTACTTACTTATACATATTTCTATGGAAGATAAATATTTAATATAATATATTAAATAATTAATTTAATATGAAATATAAATAGTATTTATATTATATCAAATATTTAAAGTAGTATAAATATTATTATACAAAGACCATCTGTCAGGAACAGCAATTATAATTCTGATATTATGAATTGAATGTTTTCGGGATTCAATAAATTTCTATCAATTTATTAAAGAGCTAGAAAAATCTTTTGACAACTTAAATCCTTATTGGCGATTTTGAGAGTTTTATTTTTATTTTTCTGCTATGAACAACAATAATGACAAACTTACGTGGATACAGGTAGAACTGGTTGGTCGGTATCGTCATCAGCTACATTTGATGACGTAGACATATCTATATCATTTTCAGTTTCCATTTCTTTTACTTGCTGTGTTTAGATAGTTTGTAAATCTAAGCTAAATAAGCCAGATTTGGTACAATAGTCAAGTTATTTTCCATAATCAAGTTGGTCACGTTTATAAAACGGAAAATAAATGATTAAACCAGCGACCTCATTCGGCTATAACAGACACCAACTTGCATTTGTGTAATTTAACCTGTATATTATTTACCACTTTTTTATAATGTTGCAGAAGTATAATATTTCAATTTTGCTTTTGATATACGAGTCAAGTAAATTAGCCAATTGTTTTAAATTGAAACCACTAAAACAAGATAAAGATTGCTAAAGAAGTTTATTATGTAAAAATATTTACTTTTCACACGTTTTCTAAATTACATAAACATCTTTACTTTTAATTTTAACTTTAACTTTATACGTATTTATTTAGGATTTAACCACTATGACAAAATCCTGCTGAAGTATCGTTTTGGTATAACGTCATTCTCTTTAGTTTATAATGACTATGAAAACTCTTGTTAGTACCACAGGAGCCTTTATATACTAGCCCATTCTGGCTTTTCATTAATGTCGGTCCAAATGATAGGAGCATAGAAGTACAATCCGAGCCATGTTATGAGGATAGTTGATGCGGTTGGTCCAGCGCCAGCAATTATCTGAAATTCAAAATAATATAAAGTTAAATGGGTTAAAAGAATTGTATGCGAGCCAGTCTTTCCCCTCAGAATGGGAAGGAATGGAGCACACTCCATCACGCTGCTCTAAAGCGGATAGGTGAAGAAACGGGTCAGTGACCAATGACGGATCATTTTCAAACGCCCATAGGGTCTCCGTCAAGGTGTAACGACCACTATCTTGTCAACACTAATGGCACTATGGCACCTGGGACCGCCGCATTGGTGTGTCGGTCTTTTACTTATTTGCTACGCGCTCACTAGTGAACACCTTCCAGGTACTGACTGTGCCCGACGTTTCTTAACTTTTTTGATCATTCAGCATTATTTTCGTCAACTATTTTTACTATTAAACTATAAGTGGAGGTTCTTGACCTAATGCACTCACATACCAAATCACAACACGCACATAAAGTACGCTTCTCTACACTACAGAAGTAATCCAAACCATTTTTTTCGTAGGTATTTTTGCAGCGCTCTGCACGATGAGGTTGCCTGGAGTACCGACTGGTATCATGAAGCAGAATGATGAGGTGAGGCCAGCCGCTAACGAGTACATTAGGGGATTTTTGCCCGTTTCCTTAGCCTGAAAATAATTTACATCTTAAAACTGAAGCCAAAAACTTAAAATAAAGTTTTTGTTTATTTTTATTTATTATTGAGTAGCATTTAGGATAAATTTGATTGCCTAAAATAAAGTTTCCCCAGTAATGACACATGATCATGACCTTTACGGCGGATTAAGAAGGTGGCGAAGTTGGTAGTGGAATATTTGTCCTAGGCTGGAATCGAACCCATGACCTCAGGCTTAATAGTCAGGATCGCTAAGCACTACACCAACAGGCCAGTCAAATGATTTATACTCATAGAGGTAAAATACTTACTAATTGCATTGCAATAGGCGCGAACACGTTGCATATAGCAACGTTTGATGCAAAGTTGGTAACAAAAGCAACCACAACTATTATCATGAGTAAAATAGCGATGTCTGGTAAGCTCTGTGTTTTCTGCAGCAGTTCTCCAATCTTCTCATTGAGCCCAGTCTTCTTCGCTGCTTCGGAAAGAGCAAAGCCTCCACCTAGAAAGACAATGAAAAACAATTTAAAACGGTTTAATTTTGTAGAGTTTGATCTTTTCTTTTGTAAGAGTTTTATCCATTTTTTGTATTATAGCACGCAAAAGATGCGCGCCGGGATATGAATTGAATTCCAGCTATGAGCTAACGTCTATCCTTACCGACACTAGTCAGACGATAAGCTTGCTACGTAGCGCTAAAGAAAGTGATCGAAAATAGATTGGTCCAACTAACCCAGCAAAAAAGTGAAACTGTAGGGCATAACAGCAATCATACTAGTCCAATCAAGCACTGATCTGATTCGTCCCTTTGTAAGATCTTCGTAGTCTGAAAAAGGATTAAAATAAAAAAAAACTAACCCAGGTCTAATACAGGTCTTTATTACTACAGTATAAAGGTAACCTTATTTAAATTTATTCATTTATTGTTATAACAACACGTAAAAATAAGGTATTTAAATTAAAAAAATGTCAGCATATAACTACTATTTTAGGAAAAGAACTAACATTTTGCAGAAAATATACGGAAAAAAGATAAATTCGCTGGTAACAAAAACATCAAATACGCAACCAGTGCCGCTAGTGTAGAATCTAGAATGCTGTAAAACAAATTTGAATTAATTAAAAAATAATTATTATAAATATTTGTTTGTTTTTCTTTACATACCAATCTTACGTTACAATAAATCCACAACTCATTAATTAATCCCTTGACCTCTAAGTTCATTAAAGTTTGCCTGTAGTTTATTTAATTGTATAATTTTACAGAAAGACTTTTAGAACTACATATTTCTAAGAGCCATAATATTGGATGACATTCATATACCTATCGAACGATACTGAATTAAACAAGAAAAAAGTCATTAGCTCACAATCTGCTTTCCTTTTCGAAATAATTTTCGATAGCATCGCCCCATCCACCAAATATTTGGGGAGAACGACAAAAGAACATCACCATAGCACCGCCAAACAAAAGTATTACCATCTGAAAAGTAAAAATAACCATAAGAAAAGCTCATTTTCCGCTGCAAAATTTTATTGAAATTAAATTCCAGGAGCAGTACAATATTGTCAGAACCATCCGAACTATTTATCCTTTTACATGACGCAACTCATGTACCCCCTTGTTCTATTTGCCGTATCGCTCGCAAAAGTTGCCCACGACGACGGCATTGCGTCAACGCTGTGTTTAAATTAGGAGCATTGACACTACAAATTTTAATTTCCTTTTGCATGATGTAACTCATACATGCAATCCAAGTAGTAAATCTAGAAGCTATCACAATACTTACAATACAAATATTGGTGGTGTAAACAAATGGTGGTAGGCTATTCATTAAAATGGGCAATACGCTCAGTTACGCTCGGTAACAAGAATAGTGTGTTCATTCATGGAGGGCAAGGCATGAGAAATGCCGGAAAATCAACCGATTATATTTTCTTTATTTAGCAAATACATAACTTTTTACAACTAATATAAATGCAAAATTTGGGAGAAAGGATGTATGGATGGATGGATGGATATTTGTTACTCTTTCATGCAAAAACGGCTGAACAGATTTGGATGAAATGCGGTACACAGGTAGAGTATAACCTAGATAGTAGGAAGTAGTAGGATTTGTCGATATGAAAACCAGTAGTTAGACATCACTAGTACATTCTGTATGAAAGAACAAGTGTTAGGATCATACCATTTCCCAAAAGGTCAATGAACCAAGTTTCGCATAGTCCTGGTCAACGGCCTTCTTCGCGGCAGCCATTCCCTCCGGAGTCACCTTGGCTAATTTGGCTGCTTCACTACCGGACCTTTAAATGCCGCGTTGCTTTACGCAAAATGATTCATAATACCTATATTAATATCATATACACTACAAATGTGAGATAGAGTAAATTAGATTCATTTTGAATTTACAAAGTTTGCTTGCTGTTTTATTCAACACTTTTTGTTTACACCAGCTTAAGCGACATTTACAGCTTTCAATTCGAATCGATTTAAGAACGAAGAAATTTAAAATTCAAGAAATTTTCATGACATCGCAAAAAATACATTATTAAATCATTTTCCTTGCATCATCTTAAAAATGTAAACTTATCTTTATTTGTAAAAATGAAGTAGGTACTACCTGAAAACTCCGAAGTACACAACAATCATGTACAGGAACATGCATCCATTGATGAGGATCATACACGGCAGCGTAAACATTGAGAATTTAGGGAAAGATAGATATTCTGGCGCCGTAGGATAAGCGCTGCAAGAGAAAAAATTAAAAACCTTTAAAAAATATTAAATAATATGTTGTACCTAATGTATTTAAAATGTTAAAATTCATAGTACTTTAAGGATTAAAAAATAAAACAACCAAAAGAGGTACTGTAATACTATTTTTAATTATAAAGAATCATCTTCTTCGTATGATCAGGAATCATCATCACTTGAGTTCTCAGTGATATTGATTATTATCAAAATTCTTGGACAGATAAATTGTCGAATGCAACATGTTTTAAATGATTAAATCGATTTAAACTTCTTCATGAATAAAATCGATCGATAAAAGAAATCGAGTCGGTAACGGGTCAGAGTATCACTATTTGATTAAGTATTAGAGCTGTCAAAAGTTAAATAAACGATTGGAAAGGGTATAATGCGTTGAAACCTTGTCACGTTATCGTCATTATGACAACATTAACAAAACCTAGGGCTAGCTAAAGAATATTTTTTATCGTTATCTTAATTATTTTCTTAATAACAATTTTATACATATTGTCTTCTAATGACAATATGTATAAAATTTAATGTTGTAATCTCACAAATTGCAAGGCGGAAGGGTATAGTAATTTTTTAAAAAATTGAAAAACACAATTTACCTCACAAAAAGTCCTTTGTATGCTAAATTTGTCGCAGTTCCCACAAGCGTTCCGATCCCGCCTAAAAATTTAAATACATAATTATATTAAACATACATATTTTGATACAAAACATATTAATGTGTATATCTTATTATACCTTATTAAAACTAATTTCAAAAAATTAATCCGACTTCAAAAAAGTATGTAATAAAATTTGTTACACACTTTAGGTATGTTATTTTTTCAGGTTGGTAGAGGTATGTATGTAACTTTTATTTCATACTTTTTTGAAGTCGCTTTATTTTTTTTTAATTAAGTCAATTTCCTTATTTTTGTTTTGGCAATATCGTGAAAACTACTGATAAAACTTTTACCATTCCCTATGTTGAAAAAATACAAACAAACAAAAATGGAATATCCACGATCCATCAATTAGTTTCAGAGATAACCGAGGACAAACATATCGACATACATATAATATGAAGCTCTATTCATGTAGTAGGAATGGTCTTACCAATAGTAGCGGCATATGTAGCTGTACAGAAGTAGCAAGTAGTGATATCTGATGCAACCTTTTCACCATCGCTGTCAGTATCATAGATTTTCAACATTTTTTGCTGAAATATAGCAATATAAGAGCTTGATTTTTTTGTAGGTATCTAGTATCTACTCAATGTTTTGTTGTGTGCACAGAAACATTGTTAATTATGAATATTTAGGACTTTATCCTATATTGTGATGTGTGTATATTCTGTGTTGATTCTCAAAATTGTTATGTGAAAAGAAAAAAAATTACAAAGAAAAAAATTAAGTGTAATAAAACGACGTCTCATCAATATCATTGGAAGATAATAATAATAAAATTTAATATTATTACTACTGCTTTACTAACCTGTTCAAACACATTCAATATGGCAAAGTTTATGGGAACCATCATAGTAGTCGCAGCAGTATTGGTGATCCACATAGAAACAAACGTCGTTACTAAACACATAGACAGAAGTAACCTGGTAAAAAACTATCCAATTAGTCTCATTTCGCACAGTTCTTATCTATCCTTAGGCGATTAACACACTGCCCCGCATTATGCAGCGTAGCGCGGGAATGCGTGATCTAGCGTTGTATGTACGTATAAGTAATTCCATTTGTATATAAATGACGCATAGAAAAAACGCACAGTCCTATAGGACTGTGGGTGTTCACAGGCAGCGCATCTGTATATTATACGCTAGTGGATGCGTTCTCTATATAATTGGACGCGCACCCCCGCACTACGCTCCGAGATGCGGGGCAGTGTGTTAATCGCTTTAATCTTTATCCAAATCGACCAATACCAAATACCATTAAACGTTAGGTTAAGACATCTGAGCCTCCGTCATAGGCCTCTTTTGTATTTTATAAATTAAATTATAAAACAAATACACAACTTACTTCACGTGAGAATATCCAATAGACCGAATAGCTACGAAAGCTAAGCGTTTGTGCAGCCCAGATTGTTCGACGGAATATGCTAATATCAAACTTCCTACGAACATCATCATTGAATCCTGGAAAAAATATAAGTACAGAGAAAAAATCAACAGAAACTTCAGCATAGCATAAAATGACATACGTTTATAAGTAAAAATAACTCAGTAAATACATTGATGCGATGCCATTGGAGTTCGAACTCGGAACTCTCAATTACAAGCTGGAGTTCTTAACCACTATAAGGTAATTGACTCTACTCACATTAACATACGCCTTGCAAGTCTCAGTCGTGTTCATAACTCCAGCCATTGGGAAGACTATGACCGGTATAAAGGATGTAACAGCTATCGGTATGCATTCAGTTATCCAATATACTGCCATTACAACAAGGCAGTACGCACACCATTGATATTCCTGCAAGACGTTCATACATGCGTTACTAAAAGTTTATACTTATGAATAATATAAAATAAAAAAAATAAAAAAGTGTCATTTCCCTTTCGTATTTTTCTTGGCAAATCCTTTCATTTGATACCTTTGATACCCACAAAAAATAAATAGTCCACCATCTTGGTCCGGCCGCCATATTGCATTTAAGGGGACATTACTTAGATAAAGGCATTGTCATCTGTACACGTTACACAATCACATTAATATGATTTTTACTACACCACCTTTTGGCGGGCAAAAACCTCACCGACTGGACTACCATACGAACCTGCGGTGGTAGAGGTATGAGGACGACTATAGCCAGCAAGGGCACCACGATAGCTACTACTCCACGCCAATGGACCACAAAGAAAAGCTTCAGTTTCTCCACTGTTTCCATATCAGGTTCTTCTCGACGCCTAAATAAATGTGTGTGAAAGTACTTTGGAGAAAAAGGCATTGTATGTTAATCATGTTAATTATAAGAATGGTAGCGCAATGTGGATGTTTCCATCATTCACAATTAATTTCAAAATGTAATTCAGCTAAAAAGCTGCATTCACGACTTCCAATATGTCTTAAAAAATCAATTTTTCTCAGCGCGAAAACAATACAGAATAGGTCGGTTGACTCAAATAAAACTATGACGTCATGTAGTTCTTTAAAAGTGAGATACTTTTAAAGAACTGTCATAAACACTCGTAGGACACAAGCCTATTGTTCTGCGTTGACAGGTATTCCTATTGGTGACCCACTGAAGGGTTGGGTCGATTCTCACAATAACAGGAATGTAGTCTACCACGCTAAAGTAATATGGGTTAGCGGACTTCAAATGCCATTGAGAACTCGCAGGCATGGTTGACATTTAATGTAGCTCATATAACTTTTAAGAACGCCACTGGGATTCGAACCTGGCGTTGGCAGGCATGACTTAGAAATGGATGAGCACACGACTTTTTTGGCAAGGGCCTATGTTATGCCTACTTAAAAAACAGAATACTTACAACATTTTTATTTTAATAATATATTATATTCTTCACACATAAAATAAAATATTTCCACTTTAAGTACTTTGGTTAATTTAAACCAAATAATAATTGACAATTAATGTATTCTGCTCTTTTAAATATCTGTCAAAATATTATGACAATAATTCTTCTGTTTTTCTTAGAATACGAAATAGTTTTTACTGAAAACCCGCAATGCGTCTAAAGTGTGTATATTATATACTTATGTCTTAGCGTACTTATTCTCTTCGTTATTAGCTTTCTCAAGGTTAGTTTAAAGTTTCTTACACTATCGAGGGAGTCGGCGGAAGTAGGATTCCTAATGTGTCAAGGTCGTCGACTGTCGTTAACTCTTTAGATTGTAGACTTAATTTATTGAGGGTTTTGAATCGATAAAATCAATTAAATAAGTACTCTATTGGCAATATATCTTGAGAAATAGCACTTTTAAACACTGTACAGGTTTAATATGTGGTTTAATAAATTTAAAGGTAAAAAATACTACGAAACGCCCCGAGAAAAGGTGCTCTACGCTCCCGTTATATCGATCGTCTTGGCGGGAATACTACCCCATACTCCTAAATACATTTTTTTTATTTTAATACTCAGACTACTCATACTAGATAAAAAAATGTCCGAAAAATAAAATAAAAATGTTAGATGGGGACAACTCTTATCACTTAGGGGTATGAAAAATAGACGTTAGCCGATTCTCAGACCTAGTGTGCACATAAAATTCCATAAAAATCGGTCAAGCCGTTTTGGAGGAGAATGGTAACTAAAACTGTGACATGAAAATTTTATATTATATAAGATAAAAACATTGAATTTAAAGAAAAATTCCAAAAAAAAATTGAATAAAAATAAAACAATACAAGATGCTCAAGATATCTAGCCGGAAAATCAAATCAATTTTTTACTGACACTCAACTGAGAAAACTATAAACAAAAATATGAAATAAAATATGAAAATGGCAAATCCCATAGAAGCTCATGGAGGGCTGTCAGTATGGCCCAGCTGAAAGCGTCCCGGTTAAAATCAAGAATACAATGGTCACACAAAGTTTTGTAGGAAGAGATGGCATGTAGCCCGGTACATGCTCGCAGCCATAGAAATAGAAAGTAGATAGACAGGCTACGTGGGCGGGGCAGGAATACCCTAGATTCTGCTAAACTGAGCGCACATTATCCCATTTTATCATGATAGTGATAGAATGAGTTGCTAATAGATAGAGTGAGTGATAGATTGAGTGAGCCAGGTACTGTGGATTCAGAACAAATGTGTGATTATTGCCGTTCTATTTAGTCCTTTGTCTATGCTCGCCGCCGTGCACCGGGCCACGTGGGAATCCGTTCCCGCCCAGTGCCAGCCGCCAGTCGGGCAGCCGGTCCGCCCCGAACGCGCGTCTCTATCGAAACTCTCGCCCTCTCGATACAAGAACAATCTACAACTAAAAGTGTTCGCTAGTGACAATAAAATGTAAATGTAACGATCGTGCTTTCTCGTGTCGTTGACAATAGGCATTAAAATGCCCGAAGTTGAAAGGTTTTAGCACCGGTGCCCGGAATCCACGTCGCTTCCCTTCTCTTGATCAACAGGTCAGGTATGTTACATTAATATTATTTTTTTCGACGCTTTTCAAGGAAGTTTCCTTACTAAATCGCGGCAACTTTAATTTCTTTCTTCCGTGTTGTCGCGTGTTTCAAGGACTTGGTTCGTTGCCGTGAATTGCAATCGCCCTTAATGTATAGGTAGGTAAGTATTTCAGGCGCGGTAAGCTTTTTCATCGTAACTTAATTATTTTGAGTGCTGTTAAATAAGATTATTTATCAACATGCTTTAAAAATTGTTCGGGTTATAAGTTGAACAATATTGTTAAAATTTTATACATATGCTTAGCAAAATGAAATGTTTAAAAACATTTATTTTAGAGGCATTATTGAGCTAACAATGGGCGAACTTAAGGCCTAGTGACATTATTTAGCAGTCAATCCTTGCAATAGTTAAAAATATTGGTAGTCATCACATAAATTATCAAGAAAAAAGTAATTCAAGTTTAATTAAAAGCGTTTCCATTTTAACCGAAAGCAACGAATATAAACGTTAATTGTAAACAGCTTGATTTAATGTACGTTAAATGCAGATTTGCGCGTTATTAAGGTAAATTTAGGCGTTAAAGCTTTATCGCTACCAGCTTATGCTGATGCGAATGTCGTTCTCTGACACGATTTTAAAATAAATATAACCTCTATGTATTTAGGACTTTTACGTTCCGAATATGCATATTATGAGCATTTACGATATCACCGACATAAACCCCAGCAATAAAAATGCCCTTAAGATGACGCCATAAATAATAAAATGTGCTGGAATTTGCAAATTGTTGGATGATAAAAGAGAATTTAAGAGTAAGAATGAAGTGTGTTGTGTTTTTGCTTTCTTAACGGATAAAAATGTTGGAATCAAATGAATATTCTTTTTTGTTTCTTTCTTCGGTCTCCTACTCAAATTAATACTGTCTTAGCCAATGTTAGTGTATTAAAAAGAGGGTCTTAGTATAAGTTGTAGGTAGGTCAACATAATTATATTTTCCAGTGTTACTACTGCTAAGTTTGAAACCTATGTTACCTGCAAATATTGCCTCGTAAAAATATCAAATAGCCTTTCTCTTTTTTGACATACCTTCTTGAGCTTCTCCATAAAGTTTACATAAAGTAAAACGGTAGTAGTATTAGCACTAGAGAGGTGCCTTCATATCCGTATCTGGAGAATCTTTGCGAATCTTGGAAAATGGGCTGCAACCCATTTATTGCCCAATGTTGGACACGGGTCCCTCCCCACAACAGGGGGAGGTTTTGAGCAAACTCCACCACGCTGCACTAAAGCGGTTTGCTGGAGAAACATTACAGGTGGCTACCCGTGTCGGAAGTTTTCAAGCCGCCCATATTGCCTCCGACAAGGTTTAACGACTGCTATTGTATCTTTAATAGTAAGAGGTATCTAGATAGTCACACGCTTTCGAATGGCTTAGAATTATGTAAGATGGAAAGTTGCTGATTTATGTGAGCTTAGTCAACGTTGGGTTGGCTTCGGATTAAACAGATGCTAAACTTTATTAGACGGAGCTTAAGCGGACGTTCGGATGGGGCAAAGGATATATGATAATGAAGTCCATAATGAAGCCCAAGAAATTCCTTAGTAAGTATTTAACTCTAAAAAGGGTCGCGGTCCAAAAACAATCTATTCTAGAGTAAATATGTGTTTATGATCATAACTTGGAATGGAAGTAAGGCAACCTTGGAGGATGTGATGCTATAAGCATTTTTTTTCTGTACCTAGTTGGTAATTGTATTTTTATATTTTTGTTAGCGTAAACAGCTTCAAACCGTTACATCTTTTTTATTAGTTAAAATGTGGTATCGCTGTTGAATTCATCAATAATCGTTGAACGAGGCAATGGGCCGTGATAGTTAAAGTACAGTTTGTCTTCAACTTAACTCGTTAGCCGTGATTTAGACAATGATTCGAGATTTTGAAGGGAAATCTAAAATAGATAAGCGTAAATTACATTTTCTAACAACAAACTTAAATAAAATTCGTTTGGAATGCATTATGGACCCACTACGGAACCAAGTTTCCTCTCAAAATGAAAACAGCTATCGTCTTAGTTCACGCTGTCAATGTGGCTATTAAATATTAAATCAAGTTGGTGTACTTCACAAGCCTTTGAGAACATTATGGAAAACAGGTTTTCTGGAGATGTTTTTCTTCATTTTCACAGCATAATTTTTCATATAACGTACCTTTTTAACTTAAAAGTCTTTGATGCGTTGCCGCAATGCTTTGTACTAAGTAACTTTGCTACTATGTATTCGTAATTCGTATGGTATTGGGAAAATATAACATTTCATGGCTCTAATGTTATTGCTGAGATTAAAAGATTTCAATGAGTATTTGCAATCTAATAATCATATTAAATCTGATAATAATTTATCTTGTATAACTATATATATCATGTTATTTAGGACGGTTATTTACTAGATTAGATACCTACATCAAATATTTAAAATTGATCTGTGGTAGAATCAACAAAGCTTTTAAACAAAACATTATTCAACTTTAAGATATAAAAACCAAATTATTATATAAACTAATATAAAGTTAAAGAGTTACATAAATATTATTAAAACACTAATTTAGAAGTGTGTGTAAGCCTTCTGGTGTACCTAATTTATGGGGAAAAGAACGATTATGATAACAGTTTGAGTCGGAATAGAAGATCGGTGTGTATATTCGTTCGCCTACGATGAGTCACATGGAATATTATAACTCAATTACTATATGCCATTCCCGAAAACTCATAATACTCTAAAGCTACATGGAAAATGAGAGTAGGTATACTGGGTATTTACCCTTTAACATTATGTGTTAAGAATGATTAATTTATCCACCCGGTGGCATTTCTTTTGCAATGAAGCATGCTCCTTTCATGTCGTAATTCGTATATCGGGTTTCCAGAGATGCTTTTTTTGAGACGACCATCTTAGTTCTCATAATGTTCTTATAATAATCAGTTTTATATCAGCACTCGGGGTACATACTTCCACTCCCGCTCTACACCTCAGGGAGAGGGAGTGGCTGAAAAACAGCGCTGCACGGAGTCGTGGTGCGGCTCTGAGGCAGTATTAGCTGAGTCACTCCTTTTGCCCACTTTAGGTTTTGTTTACTGTTTCTCTACTTCTTGTGAATATTGTAACTTTTGTGTCAATAAAACATTATTTTATTTAATTTTTTTATTTTATTTATGGTTGAACATGGGTGTCCATGTATTACCCAGCACCAACCAGCTTCTTGCATGTTTGCATATTAGGTAATTTAATATTCAGTTCATGGTAGCGAAAGAGTAATAAAAAGTTATAACATTTTTACGAGCCTCTCTGAATTAAATCATTAAGATTTCTAACTTACCTAAAAATAACCAAAGCCCATTGATAAGCCGTAGACAATATTACTATGTCAGTAACCCATTAATGACCCACTACTGGGTCGGGTTTCCTCTCACATTGTGAGGGATGTAGGCCTTAGTCCACCACGCTGGCCTAATGCGGGTTGGTGGACTTCACATGCCTTTGAGAACATTTTTTTTTGAACTCTCAGGCATGCAGGTTTCCTCACGATGTTTTCCTTCACCGTAACAGCAGGTGATATTTAATTTTTATAAAGCGCACATAACTGTTTTTACAAAGTCATTGATGCGTGCCACTGGGATTCGAACCCGGACCCCTCGATTAAGAGGTCGAATTCTGGCCACTGGGCTATCACCGCTGTATAACTATGTATGTATTTCTTTCCTC
The DNA here is from genome assembly GCA_905147235.1 of Erynnis tages. NCBI lineage: Eukaryota > Metazoa > Arthropoda > Insecta > Lepidoptera > Hesperiidae > Erynnis > Erynnis tages. The sequence goes on from LR990082.1 coordinate 7,462,001, forward strand.
GAAATGATTGTTTGTTACCCTACTTTTTCTAGAAAAATCCTTGGCATTTCTAGTAAATAGTTATTATCGCTTTCTGTATAAGGCCGTTTTAAAAGTAAAACAAAAGTCAGTGAACTTTTGCCAAGTTTCTCGCGTAGAATCATCAATTATATTTAACGTCGACGGTCAAGACACGCTGCCAGGATTTTTGCTATTGTGGCTTCGTCATTTGATTTGTTAGTGATATGAAAGTGTTTATGAAAATCATACATGACATTGAGTTTCAACTATAAAACTAGCTGGACTATCCGAATAAAGTACGTGAGATGCCCAGTATAATTTATTAATAATTTCAGTGCTTTGAATACTTTGAAAGTGCTTAGCAGGTTCTTAATAGGTTCTTAAGTGGCGCCTGCGACTCGCTATGCGTGTTTCAAATATAGGTTATAAAATGACAGATGGTAGGTAGGTATCGCAAATTCGCCCACGAAATATGACAAGGAACTGAACCTGTTAAAGTGTTGTAATACTCCAAAATAAAGATCAGCTTTCAGCTTTGAGCTTTGATCAACTTTGAGTATTATTCGAAGAATTACGTGGCAAAAATATTACATACGCCATACTCCATCACATTATAGACAAATTAGAAATATGTAAATGGCATAGGCTGAGCGAATATGCCTCGTATTCGCATAACCATGTAGACTACATAATGCTTATTGAGTTCTTACTCAGCAGACATAATATATAATATATTACAGAGCTGAGATGTATGTATGTATAATATATTACAGAGCTGAGTTACGACTTGCAGAAAATTGAATATAACGTTGGGTTGGAGAAAAGTGACATCAGACGTCATTGTATGCCGAGCCATATCGATATCAGGATCTACGCGACGTCATTTTACGTTGAGAAGACTATGATATGTGCCCACGTGCATAATACATTTCAATCGGGCACAAGCATTGAAATTTGTGGAATTAAATTTTATATTGGATGGAATGACAAATGTTATTAACTAATAGGAAATACGATCAAAATCGAAATAAGCATTATTCAGGATTTACATTTAGTTATACTCGTACGTCGAAAAAGCTCTATAACAATAAGTTGACCGTAGGTAATACAATCCATCTCGAATTAAATAAAATTGAATGTGTAATTGATCAATTTTCATCCTTTTTGCTCTGATTTAGAAGAAAGTACAGCAAGTTCTTGTAAAATCCACTTTAAAAATAAATGAGTGATAAATTTTGTCATCGTTTGTAACTGAGTGCGTTACTCAATGTAGGTGCTTATTTTATGGGCGGTTTAAGCCTGTATCTATTTTTCAGCCAAGGAGTTGATGAAGATGACTGAACACTTAGTCTTAACAATGGTTGTACACAGAAAATAAAGAGGTATTGTTTAAACAAAACTGTCATAAACACATAATAGAGAACACACTAACCGTCTGTTATGAAAACACTTTTTAATTCTCGTATGTTACTTTAATATGGTTTTCATTAAAAAGTGGCACGTAAAAATAAAATTGTCGCCTGCCAAAGACAACACACCTGTTGCTCTAAGCGTAGCAAATTGCTCATGTTTTCACTTTTTCATCACTCCTTTTAGTAAACAAAAGAAGAAAAGTTTTGTCCGATAGAAGATATTAAAGCTTAAACTGGCTTAATGTGTTAGTTAAAAATGTAATTGTATTGTTCTACCTAATGCACAATCAAATACATAAATAGTTGGATGTTAAAAATTATATTTCTCTGAATAAAACACATTAACACAACACATCACAAACATCGTGAGGAGACAAGTGCACCAAATAGCATTAGGTAATTTGATGGACTAAGACCTACAACGTACTCATTGACCCAACCCAGAGGAGACCCAACCCCGGGTTCATTAATGTTTTAAAGGAAAAATAATTAAAAAAAAATTACATACTTTTTTCGTCACATCTTCTCGTCGCCTATACCGCAGAGCTTGAAAACCGAGGTCATCAATCAGTGCGTCCTACCGGTTATGACCTACGGGGCCGAGACGTGGACACTCACGGTGGGGCTAGTCCACAGGCTTAAAGTCGCTCAGCGAGCTAATTTTTTTAAATAATTTTTTTTCGTAATTTTTAGTTTTAAGTCCATATCACGGAAACTACTAGAGCAATTTTGATTAAACTTTTACCATTCCCTTAGTTGAACAAAATGAAAACAAACAAAAAAAGAACGAAAATGATTCGTCAATTAGTTTCGGAGATATGCGTGTCCAAACATTTCTACATACATACACCCATGAAATTTGGTACACTGGTTTGGAAGCTATAATAGACCAACATAATGTAGAATGTCGAATTGATAACCTCCTTTTTTGAATTCGGTAAAAATACGGACAAACACTAGCACAACTTTCGCTAACAACAATTATATTATTGAAACCTCCAGCTCTATTCTGTTTGCGACGCGCGTCATTGTGCGTCGTAAAGGTTGGTAGAATAGCGAACCCAAATCCATTTGGTATTGAGCACAATCGCACCCGCAATGTGTGCGCTACCCTCTACACAAACACACTGTTACAATACCGTTGTAACCATTGTTATATACCCAGCATGTAGTTTGAATAGATAAGAGGGTGTGTTAACTTAGCTAAGTCAATGTGGTATTTGCAGTCCACCATTATAAATGCTAGGAATCATTAAATATTACAAAATCCCAGAAGGAGTACAGGCTGCGTTTCAAGACTCTTTAACAAACCACAGATTTCGTCCTATATCAGCGGCAGATTTGACAACGATATCGTCCAGAGTATCAGAAGCGTATCGGCTCATTCAATGAAAAAAGAAGCAAATAGAACGGCATTAATAACATATTTATTCCGAATGAACTAGCTCGCTCAGCTTTCACATTCACGCGCCATACACTTTCTATCACTCCCACTTACAGTCGCGATTAAATTGATAGAATGAAGTAAAATGCACACAGCCGTTCTATCTACTCGTACTCCTATTTCAATGGGACGCACACTGGATATTGGCGTCAGACTTTTGTAATAAATCCCTATGTTTGAACGCCTGACCATTGCTTATTGATATCTTTTTTGATTGATGAACAGAATTACCTTAGATATGCAACAAATACCATATCGAACCTAAAAAGCTTTTGTGGCTGTCAAGAAGTCAAGAACCTGTCGTTTATTTCAGTGGAATCATTAATTCAGCTAAAATCGTCAAAATGCTTCATGTTAACTTCATAATTGCAACGAAATTAGTAGGCACTTGAAAATACTGTAAAATTTTATGGTGGTACTACCAATCGATCGGGAAACATTCGTTAGGCGTTTATTATATCTACTTACAAACCTAATAAACTCTGTATTTGAAACGGATTCAAATCGATTAAATGGTCAGTCGCCGCCATTTATTACATACTACTTTTATTTCTTTGTGTGCATCCAAAATAGTTGAAAAATTAATCAAAAACCAAGAACGTGGTGCATAATTGTTTTTTTATGGCCTTGTCATGCAAAAAAATCGAGTGATAATATATGTACATATTCATGATGTGCCAATGATGAAACAAATGTTTGGCATACGAGCAAAAATCCTGAGTTATCGTTAGAGACTCAAAAATATTGAAAGTAAGAAAGCGAGAGATAAAATAATAGCAAAAGAGTGCATCGACCCAGGGTCGCACCGACGGAATTTTTAAGGTACACTATGTTGTGTATAAATTTAAGACATAATGTATTATATTCTATTCTATTCTATTTCTATTCTATCTCTTTTTATTGTGTTGCATATCTGTGTTCAGATTGGTGACGGTATGGAAAATATGAGATCGTATTTCGAACTTAAAATCATATCCGGTGCGTTGTGCATAAATGATTCCTTTGGTACATTTAAATTTCAAATATCTTTAAATATGGTACATTATTAAAGCTGAAATAGTCTTACGTAATTTCAACTCTTAAAATAATAATTGACACCGTACATCGGTGTTGATAAAGTCGAAGTGAGAGTTGAAAAATTCGAAATTGATTTACATTCAAACGCCTGCGAGCTATTTCGGTGCGATAACGAGGTCTCCGTTTCGGGTTACCAGACATTTTCATTTAATGGGACACTGCTGAAAAATGAAATAGATAACTTAAAAATAAGATAAACCTAAAAAGGCCTAGGTATGTTCAGCTGTGCATTAATAATGGCTGAAGGAAGGGCTCATAGATTTTACAGGATTTTCAGAGCCGTGGATTTTCACAGACAAAAACCAGAAAATGATTTTTTTAGAAAATATGTGAAAGTGGTTGACATTACACAAATTCATACTGAATATTTAGAACGTTGCTGAGTACTTTTCAATCTTCTCTAGAGCATTCAGGGGCATTCTTTACTGCTGATCCAAAACCTGGATAACCTGGAATTTGTTTTATTTTCCTCGCACTTTTTTCAGATTCTCTCACCGTATAAACATTCCTTGCACTTATATGAACATACCAAAACTGCCAAATTAAGCGTTATCGAGTTTTAGCGAGAGTAATGAACAGCGATTCATTTTTATTTATAGATAGTGTAGAGTAGATTACTCTACACTCAAAATACTTGAAGCTCTCTTCGAAGGTTAAACCCGTAATAATAACGAAGTCCAAGCTCACCCCTATGGCAACAAGTATCTGGCATTGAGAATCTGGCTACCATATCTCCGTTCGACTCGTCAATGTCCTGCATTTTTCTTCCACAGCTCCCTATCGTAGCTCGTATACATTGTTCCGATCTCAAAATAGATCTGTCCTTTCGACGGGCATTTAGTAGACCGCGTTAACGTTTTTTGCGGGTAAAATGAGTCGAGGCTAAAATAGTAGGTAAACGGAATGTTAACACTGCAATTCGAAAACAGGAATGCTGAATTTGTGAATTATCTTTATTTTAGTCCGTAAGCTTGACGAATCCGTCCTATCATAAAAATGATAGGACGGATTCGTCATTGATGATGTATGAAAGCAATCTTAATTTTCAACAGTACTTTGTTTGGTTTGAGGTAATTTTCTTTTATTTTTATTAGTCTACAAATTTTTATACTGGTCAAATTTTCAAGATTTAGCATTGTCACCTATTTTGGTTCTTTTCGTACACATCACGTTATACATTGCAACAGTATTTATGTAGGTATACAAGAAGATGTGTAAGAAAGTGTGTAAGTAGATTGGACGTAATAATGTTTCAGGAATTATATTCTTAACTTCCGCCCTATGCCTTAGATAGAGGGTCTTATAATCAAAACATTAAATTGAAAATTAAAAAAGACCCCCGACACAATAACACAATAACGTATTGAACAATTATTATTTTGTAATGTGCACGTGATGCGCTTTCAATTTTGAGACCCCACTCGATTATATTTGCCGACATTCGGTTATTCTTCCCCACTTTCACCCCCCACAACTTTTAGACGACTCAACCGATTTTCATCAAACATGAACAAGAATACTCGGCCGTAACTCACCTTTCATACGAAAAGAAAAACCAAAATTCAAATCGCTTCATCCGTTCGCCAGCTACGGTGCCACGACCAACAGACAGACAGACAGAAAGACACGCCAAACTTATAACACCCCTTCTTTTTCGTCGGGGGTTAAAAAGCAAAGGTACAGGGAGTCTCTTAACCGTTACGTACTAATAGAAAAAACACGTTAGAGGCTCACATCACACATAACAATTGCTCCATTTTGTTTTTTCTTTAATATGTGGAAGTAATTTAGGTTTAGGTTCCAAGTCTTTATTTCTCTTAAAGATTAATTCTACTTTCTTACTTTAATTTGATTTTGGTCACTCAATCTAACTACTTCGTTCCTTCATAGAGAAGCTTTTCTATACAAAGAACTGAAAAAAGATAAGTAAAAACATATTTCTCTAACCTAGGAATCAATTTGAATGCGTAGGAAACGAAGTACTGTGTTTAGTGAAGCTTACAAATTTGTATAAGTAGTCAAATACTACCACAATTAACTAGATTTATTCCACTTTAATCATCTCGGTAATCAAAAATAATATTTTTTGCTAATAAGAATATAATCCACTAAAAGAAACAAGATAATTTATTTATTGAGAAAATAAATATCTTAAATTTAATGGGGTTGGTAACGCATAGACGTATAAATACAAATTTTAATTAGCATCTACGCTGTTGGGTAGTAGCCCAGTAATAAATATAAATATTGACTTTTGAAATTACAAGAAAGTGGTTTGTTTCTTTTGACCATTTTTATATTATACCGCTGATCGAAAATGTGGATTGATAAGATAAGTGTTCCTTGAAAAATCCTTAATTTTTACAAAAATCTAGTCAAAGTCTAAGCCACTCCCTCAACGAAACTCCCTGTATACTATGTATTTGTTACAAAACTTCTTCAAAGGACGGCTGTACAGAATAGAATGAGATTAAAAGCGTGCATGGCACCCCACGATAACACCCTTGCAAAACTTTTCCAATATACGAGTATAAACGTCGGAATGACCTACATTTTAAAAATGCAATAAAGTTAAACTAGCTGTGTATAATACTGACACAACTTTTAATAAAGCTGCCCTTATGCAGCACGCTTAATTTTAGACCATGAACAAAGTTAACTGAAAGTTATGATGTATGCAGTTTGCATAGGTACATCCTGTTATTTCATTCATACAAGATTACATTGGACGGAAAAGTAAATTGTAGACGGTTGTTTAAATATCTTTTTTTGTAGTCTGCGTCCTATATAAATGACCGGATAAGGGTCGGTCTCTTTACATAAAATATACATACGTTATGAACATAGGCCTTAGGATAGAGCCTACCTACCGCGCTACCGCTAATGAGAAGAGTTAAGTAGTGGTCTACACATACCTTTGAGAACTTTACAGTTAACTCCAATGTACTCACTTTCACGATGTTTTCATTCATCGTATTACAATGTAAAGAGAGAGAAAACTGGTGTGCGGTCATCTAATTCTTAGAGGTCTTAAGCGTCGTATACGCGACTCTCCCATGGCATACGGCAAAGCAAAGACTCTTGCCGGCCGCCGTAAGCTCGCGCGTTCTGTGTTGCGGGCTGGCCTATTGGTCAGTTTCAATCCCCTCCCGCACCCCGCATACAATGGGATAGTCACGCTTTCAGCTTAACATTCGTGACTATACTCCATAGGCAACCATATCCACAACCAATCCAACATGTCCGAATTACTTTATGATCGTAAATGGATTTGTTAAAATTTCTGGGGTTTAAGAAAGTCACCTCAAATCTTCCTGTTGAAAAATATCACGGAATGTACAAAACAATAAACTAGAATAATAATGTTTTAGATATTTGATTTTCAATACAGATTTAGATTCATTATGAGCATGCATTAATTTCCCGAGTGATTTTGAAATTCTTACCTAAGTGCTATTCTGAGTTAATAGAATGAATTTGAATATCTTTATGATACAAGATTCACTTGATTCACGGAGCATCATTTATCTCTTCTTTGTGTAGGCTTACACGCAACAAGTAGTCCATTCATGAAACTGGTTTAGTGTATACCTACTTTCAGTTTCTATATCAAATAACTTATACGTAAGTATATGTATCGTATGTAGGAGAAAATCTACGTACTAACGTACTCTGGTGCAACTTAAAGGGACATGAAAAGTCATTTGTTTAACGTCTGTAATATGTTCTCGAAACATCGAAAGTGCTTTTTATATTCTGGTATTTGAAGTGGACAAAAAGCGAGATCTATAAAAGAGGCTTCGATTCAATTGCCGCATTTGTACACTTTTCACAGAAATCTATTGATGCAACTGACATCAGAAGCACAGCGATAACTTATCGTCCATCGATAACGTGTATTTTCCGTTTGATATACGTATATTTTGTTAGGCAGATTGTATGACCCATATAAACGAACATAGTAGATAGCCTTTTGTCTCTTTTTAAGTTTACCATTAATCATAGTCGTACTAGATAATGTGATTTTAAACACTGTTATTACCTACGAGTAACTTCATTTTCCACGTCTTTAAGATTTTTTTAAATCCTTACACTGGCGACAGAAGGAAGGCGAAGGAAATGCAGACTCGATTTGCCTAATCGCTGTTGAATTTAAATGCCTGTCTTCATATTCTCAATAATTACTAAGATATATACAATGTATGGAGGTACAATGTAGGTATGTGGTTTTTTAAACTCTATTCTGTTATTTCAGTTCCAAAACCAGTTCTAAACTACACTCTATTAATTTTAAATGATGTATGTAAAAGTAATTAAAAGACAAATGAAAATCTGCACAAAATTATCCTATACTTTATGTAATAGGTATCTACGTATTAAAACACTTGGGTAGTTATTTTTCTTTAAGAATAAGAATCGAGTTTCGAACATGAATTAACCGAGACATTTTTATTGCGAACAATTATAACGTAAATCAAGTGGGTCCCTTGTTTTTGAACAATAATTTCAAAGATCCTCTTAAAATTATAACACACAGCAGTTTTACAGTTTATTTATCACCAGAAAAGAATGCTTTTGCTATTCAGGTAAGCATTATGTAAATCGTGACAAATATACCGCTCTATTTTTGTTCCTAACGACTCGTTTAGTTTTTGGATTTCGTCGCCTCAATAAATGGCTTCCTGAATGATTTCTCAAACCTAAACGTTTTTTGTTTTGACGTAGAAAAATTAAAGTTTTAATGACTATGAAAATATCGTTTGTTTACTTTTTGTTGTCATCATCAGAACAGTCAAACGTATTATTAAGTTATCATAACAAGACATCCCCTCTGAAAATTTTAATAGAGAAGAATTACTTACAATGATTATTATAAAAGCGTTAGATACTATTTCACGCAAAAATGGTTGAATGGATTTGCGTGAAATTTGGTATAGGTACAGGTAGTTTATAACCCGGATTAACATTTAGGGTACTTTTTATCCCTATCTGAATCAAATTCTTATGCCCACGTGGACGTAGTCACGGGGAAAATCTAGTCTGTTAAATAACAGTAAATACAATCTAGGTAAATAACCAAGCATTTGCAAAGGTCTTCGATTGCAAGTGACAAGAGAATCCCTCTATCTTATCGAGTTTGTGCCCCCCAGGACAGGTTTCCGTACCCGCCTTGACCCTCGGCTTCCGGGAATTTGAAAATACGATACACTAAATTTATATTGAGCACTTGTAATAAATGGAACTCTTACATCAATAAGGACCGGTAGAGCAATTACTGTGAGGTTTCTGTACAATAACAATTTGGAAAAAAATTAACGCTAGAAGCCTTGTCTCTTTTAGTAGTACACAGAGCCTTATCATACGTCTTAGAGGCTTACACATACAAATGACAGTTTAGTAACAAAAACATCCTATTTTTTTAAATACAATTTCATTTAATTATGAAGAACGCAATTTTGTATTCGGAAGTCACCAAATATCAAACAGCAAAAAAAGTTACGTTCGAAGAAATCTTTCACCTCATTAATTCTAAAGAACCCATAAGAAAACAAGCAAATTCAATGATATTATTCCCAAATATTAATCGATAGGCTTTGACTCTGAAATTCATTGGGCCATAAATTTCAAGTATCCGGTAACCAATTAGAGGGTATATTCTCTTGTAAAGCTTTTCTCAATTAAACATTTCCACGTTCTTGCGAGTTGGGAGCCGTTCTTTTTATCTTTAAACAAAAAATAAAAGGCTAGAACGAGCGAGTGAACGATGTGTTCGGAGTTAATTGCTTCTTTTAGAGCCTTTAGGCGGAATCCACATTGGGTGCTATAGCCTGAGCGACGCGTTTTCTTCTGTTTCATTCTGTAACTACTCTTAGTCTAAAGCCGCGCTCAGGACGTGCGTTGGTATATACGAATTCAATTCGTGCGTAATACGTATGTTCACGAACGAACAATCCCGACCATAGAAAACTCCAAACTCAGCACGGCCTAAGACACGGCATTGAACGATTGTTACAGAATATATAATTATTATTTACCAGCTCTAAGGATAATGTATGCGCCACTATGCGCCAGGTTGTTAATGCAAAACGTGTTGATCTAATTCTAACCGTGCTTGTCAAGCAAAAGGATAAACTTTGACGCATGTGATTTACCTCGATGTTTAAACCTAATTGAATACTTAAAAATATGCATTGGATTCCCTTTGAACCTATCCTTAGTCTGCGTTTCATCACTGGAAAACAGATAATCGTACCTATAAAACACACCAAAAATAAACACAACCGATGCTTCACCTCCAAAATCGCTTTAGTAATAAAAAAGTGAAAATAATTGGCGCAGAATTTAACGCATTTATACAGACTACCTACGTGTTAAATACGTGAAAAAATACATAGGGATTATCTTTAGCTCGAGTTGCTGATATGTTGTAAGGTACTCATTGGGATAAAAGATAAAATGGTCGTCCAAGTGGCAACAAACGCCTTACATAACCGTTCGGTAGCTGAAACGACCAAAATACGGCGTAGATAGCCTTAACGACTATGGATCACACGATAGTAGTAAATGTACGGTCAGCCTTAAAATCCGGGTTCTCGGGAACTGAAAATCTTACTTAAACAAATTTTACTGTTTGCGCCCATTGTGTCCTTGTTCTCTTTTTATTATTATTATTATTATATGTATACCATTTTGTATGCTCGGTATGAATACCGGTAATATGACAAACACGGGCCGCAGCCAAAGTGAGTGTCAGTGAAGTAAAACTTCGTTGTCAGTCTGAAGAAATTTTCTGACAATACGACAAGTGTTCAGTACTACTGCTTTTTGTAAGCCTACAAAAGTGTTAAATGGCAAATCTATGGTATGAAGTGACTGCTTAAGCTGTGAGGGGATAATGCCGGTACTGGATAACACTATAGGTACTATTGTGGCTTTTTGTACTTTCCAATTTCGACATATTTCCTCCTTCAGTTCAATGTATTTTGATAATTTCTCTGATATTGTATTTTGTAGGTTGTGAGTATTAGGGATGGCAATGTCTATGAGATAAGCTAATTTACGATGTTTATCTATAAGTGTTATGTCGGGTCTATTGTAGTGAATAGTTTTGTCAGTGAAAATAGCCCTGTCAAAATAAAGTCTATGACTATCATTTTCTAAGATCGGTTCGGGATTATATTTATAATACGGTTCTATTTGATGGGATGTGTTATCGATTAGATTATGTTTGATGGCTAACTTTTGATGAATGATTTTTGCAACTTGATCATGGCGGTGCTTATAATCAGACTGTGCTAACATTTTGCAAGCACTGGTTATATGTTGTATCGTTTCAGATGCGCTACAACATCTTCTACAAGTGTCTGTGGGAATAGGGCTCTTCATTATATACTTCTGATAATTCCGTGTTTCTATCACTTGGTCCTGTATAGCTATCATGAACCCCTCGGTCTCAGGGAACAGTTCACCACGCCTAAGCCATTCGTTCGACGCTAACTTGTCTACGGTGCTTTGACATAGGTCCTGACGATGTCGCCCATGAAGTGACTTCTTAGTCCATTCTAGTATTTTAGTTTGTCTGTCAGTCTGTTGTTCATTCATTTGTTGTGTCTTATTGCATAAATTTAGTGGTGTTAATTTATTATCATTAAAAATAATTGCTTTATGTAAAATCGATTCAGTAGCTTTGAGATGAAAATAACTACGAAGGTTTTCAACTTGCTTTCCATGTAAGTTACTAATATCTATAACTCCTCTGCCCCCTTCTGAACGAGGCAAAGTGATTCGCTGCACACAGGATCTAGGATGGTGTTTACGATGTTTAGTGAGTGATGTGTTTATAGTCCTTTGAAGGCTCTTTAGTTCAGTCTTAGTCCAACTAATAATACCGAAAGAGTAGGTTAAAATGGGTATAGCAAATGCATTAATTGCCTTTGTCATGTTTTTGGAATTAAGCTGTGTTTTTAAGATACTATTTAATCTATGTTTAAATTGAGTCGTTAAATTGTTTTTAATGTCCTTGTGATGTATTAATTTAGATTGCATATATCCAAGATATTTATAACCGCTGTTTAGGTCCAAAGGATCTATTTGCTCTCCTGATTGCATGCAGTATGTATGTAAATATTTTTCTCCCGCTTGAATAGAATTTATTTTGCATTTATCAATCCCGAATTGCATACATATGTCCTCTGAAAATTTTTCTGTAATATTAGCTAAGCAATGTAAGTTCTCTTCAGTGTCCGCATATAGTTTTATGTCGTCCATATAAAGTAAATGACTAAGTCTGTTCTCTTGTATGGAAGCGACATCTGCGTCATTCTGTTTATATTTAAGTGGAAATCCAAAATCAGTTTGATGTAACATTTTTGATAAAGGGTTAAGTGCTAGGCAAAACCAAAGCGGGCTTAAAGCATCACCCTGGTATATGCCACGGCTGATTTTAATTGGTTGTGATTCTATACTACCATCTATTGTATTAACTCTAAGCCGCGTAGTCCAGTTTGTCATCGTGTTACGAAGAAAATTAATAATTTTTGAGTTTATTTTATAAATGTCTAATACTTCTACTAGCCAAGAATGCGGTACCGAATCGTAAGCTTTTTGATAATCAATGTACATACTATATAAATTTTTCCGCTTCTCAACTACATGTTTCATTATTACTGCATCTATGGTAAGTTGTTCCTTGCAACCCTGACTTAACTTTCTACACCCTTTCTGTTCCTCTGTTAAAATATTATTCTGACTTAAATGTTTATAGATATTTTCAGTTAGACATGAAGTAATAATTTTATATATAGTCTGAAGGCAAGTTATAGGTCGATATTTAGCTGGGTTTTGATGGTCTTTCATATCTTTTGGTAACATATAAGTAGTTCCTGCGGTTATATATGTAGGGAGTAATTGTGGATTATCTATAAAATTATTGATATGATAAAGAAGATACGGATGTGTATAAGTAAATTTCTTATACCAAAAATTTTGAATAAAGTCTGACCCAGGGGTTTTCCAATTATTTAATTTATTAACAACACTTTTAAACGTTTCAGCTGATATATGTTCGAATACCATTGATTCAGTATTATTATTGCTTGCTCTTTCATCTTCTATCCAACTTGCTTGCTTATTATGACTTATACTATTATTCCATTTTGAGGACCAAAATGTGTGAAAATTTTCTAGTGTAGGTTGGTTCTGATTAGGTGTATTATTATTAAAATTTTGAAATGGTCTTTGATTGTCTGATGTTTTTAAACCTCTATAAAATTGTTTCTCATTTCCAATGAACTCTTTATTTTGGGTTTTTCGAAGCGTGCAGTTTTTATATCGCTTGAGCCTGCTACATGCTACGGCTAGTTTTTGTTTGATAGTATCAAGAAAGTGGGATAATTGTGTGTTTGGTTCTTCATGTGATGAGTGTATTTTATATTGACGTTTTATATTATTTATATGTTTTTGTAGTGTAACACTTCTATTACCTCTCATGAACTGCATCAACCTACCTATTTTTCTTCGTAAATCTTCTATCTTTCGTTCTAACCTTATCTGCCATTTCGGTTTTCGGTAATTCCTAACTTTACGGTTATGAGTATCTCTAACAGGTATATAAATTTTTGCACCATTGGATTTTGCTGCTGTCCAGGCAGCACTATATATTAGAGTTTGAAGTGTCTCAAAATTTAAATCTTTATTCAACTTTTCTGGTAATATAGTTTTATTGATGTAATGAATAATCCGGCCTAATCTTTTAGAGGACTTTTGTTTTGGGATATATTGCCTTTCAGTGGGACTGGTGTTGGTGAAATAGGCAACTGCATCCCGAAACATATTTTCTAACCCTATATTTCTATCGTCCCGGTGAGACTCTGAATAATTGTCATTTATACTACTAGGATCTATATTGTTTATGAAATCATCATTATTTCCTAAATTTTCGTTATTAGTTTCTACTACATTTACATTATAACGATTTGTGCTTTCTTGTGTTATTTGTAATTCTACCGCTACCTCTTCTTTGATAGCCTCTAGCCGTTCTGTAGAAATTTGTTTATTGTTTATAATTACTCTTCTTTGATCAGCTATTCTTTGTACGGAGAGATGTGAAAGGTGTGGAAATAAAGTTATAAAATCTTGATGTAAAAGGAGTCTATATGTCGTCATATCTGTTTCTAATTTTGTGATTCTAAAATACGCCCGAATAATTGCCTCGTTTTGCTCAGAGGTCCATTTCATACGATGACTATGTAGTGATTGTGTAAGGTTTTGTATAGTTTGGTCATCTCCTTGTTGTAATTGTGTTTTTACTTCTGCATAAATTCTATCAATTTCCGGTTGTTTCACTAATTTATTACGTACTATTGCCCTTCTTTGATCTCCAATTCTTTGACGACTAACATTCACCTGTGGGAATTTACTACAAAATTTTTCATAAAGTATTGGAAGGTAACTATTTCTGTTTTCTGTTTCTAGTTTTGTTATTTGCAAATAAGTGCGTAGTATGAATTCATTCATATCGTTGTTCCATTTGATACGCTTATATGATTTGCTGGCCGTGGGCACAAGTTGTTCGGCTTGATTAGCCTCCTGTGCAACATCGTCCAACAGTCTATCGTTTAATGATGACGGTGGTGAGGGTGATGGGGAAAAAGCGGGATCTTCATGTGAGTGTGAATATGAGACGGGTGATTCATTGATGTTCATGGATGATTTTGATGACGATGATGATTGTGATGGTGAAATAGCTCCAGCAGCATTACGCTGGGAAGCCATATGCGAGACGATGCCCCCCCCAGAATACGTGGGGCTGCCCGGGCTTGATGGCCCGGGGCCGGATTCTCCGGTGCGGTTAGCTCCGGTACCTGCCTGGGGTATCACTCTGTTTCTTAGTCGCATCGCATATTTCTTCTACTAGTGCTCCGTTGGTCAATGGTGAGTATTTAGCTATAAAGCTGCCAATGTCCGCCCCTCACGTGGCAACAGATGGTCGTGCCGGACGTGGAGTTAGGTTTATGAGGGGCTTATTATTATTATTATTATACTCTTTATTGTGCACACTCTTTTTAATTATTTAAAAACGTTTATTAGGGTGTAGAAACTGTACAGCCACTGTTTACCACTGTCTACGTATCCTCCTTGGATATTGTCGGAGCTTATTTCCTCAATTATAGGTACATCTATAACTAGACTTCGCCCGCGTGGATTTTAGAACTTACGGTTATTTTGACTAAACTATGATAGTTAGATATGTGCTCTCGCGGACTTTTTTGTAGATCTTAGTAAGACCTACAAAAAATCATTTATTCTCTTGTCAATAGTTTTTGCAGCGCACGCATAAATAGGTTTTCGATTAAATTTTCTTACGGATCCCTAATTTTTTGAAAATAAAATATAGCCTATAACCTTCCTCTATAAATAATTAACTAGAGGCTAGAGCCGTTGAAGCTTTCCCGGAAAGCAATTTTTAACATTCAACACGAAAACAGCAGAGATTTTTCGTAGGAAAATAGGTTTCCCATCTGAATTTTCTACAGTTTCAGCAAGATAGGAAGCCATTATTTTAAAGCGAAAAAAACTGGAATGAGCAAATGAACGATAGATAGGTACTTAGGGGCTCATTACTTCTCGTTTAAAGCACTTTGCGCTTGGAATTTAATTTTTTTGGTGCTAAATGGCTAATTTGAAAGATTTTGCGCAGTCGAAGAAAAAATAATTTAGTAGGTGGAACAAATAAGTTTCATTTAAATGAACCGAAGTTTTTATGTTAGTTATTTAAGTAAGTAGAAAATTCTGGGTAAAACGTGGGTAAAAATGGACAAACGTGTTAAAAACAATCGTTTAAATGGTATTTAGGTTTTGCTGACACAAACAAACTTAAGCTAGCTGTCTATTTAAAACATAAAGATAGATAAGATAGATATGGTGACCCTTGTTGGGTCGAGTCAGGGTTCTACGTAATGAATTGATTGAGTCGTTTGCTTCTGACGGGAGTTGCAATTACGTCCTCTGAGCTTTAATCTCAATTAGCGAACACTTTAATTATTGTCTATTGAACCCTTATTTGAGAATAAAGGATTATCTTCGTAAATTTTAGGTATCGTGGACGATTGATGAAGGTAGAGCGTAATTATCAAAGCGGGAAACTAAAAAACTGATTATTTAGGTCGAAGATACAGCCCTGATTCCAGCACTGTCGTCCATGTCGTATTGACGTAGAAGATTTTGCATTTCTAATCCCCTTATTGTACGCCGTCGATTGAGGAAATGAAGTAGAAAATAATAATTAATCTCCAGGATTCCGGTGGACAATATTACGTTCCAACGAGCGTGCCCTGTCGTAATTATCCTTTTTCTTGGATTCTTATGGGAAATTAAGGGACACATAATACCTCTAATATTTATTTGTATTTTTGATAGAGTTGGCAGGAAGAGACTTATCACGCACCAACTGTTCGGAGCAGCTGTTGTTATGAAATGAAACCATTTCAGCTGATGGATGTCAGGAAACCTTAAATGAAAAGCAATCTGTCAAACGCAAGCTGCCTATAGATCAGGTTTTATGTGGATTATCTAAGGATTGACGAATATATTGGGCATTTTAGTTTGATCGTAGATTTTCGTCAAATTTTTCCAAGTTCTGTTCATTACTATAGGCTAATGCTTTGAGTGTAACATTTACTGTGAAAAATATAACTTATATTTTAAAGTCTTGCGGTTAGTTTCTTCAGTATTTGACAAAGAATCCGATAGTTATCTGAAGTCTTAACCTGTGCCTAAGCATGAGCTATCCCTTTAGTTTGTTACGTAAACTAAAGGTAATTTTTTAGATAACTTTCTTTTATTCTATGTTTTCAAGACTATTGAGGAAGTAGTAAAACGGCCCCTAACTTGATAGATATCTTTTATACTGTACTATATCACACTTAATCGGTATCCTGATTGCCATGTCGCACATAAAAATTGCTCGTACGACAACTTCACTGCATACATTTTATCGCATGTCAGCGCATATTTCAATTAGGACAGCTCGATACAAAGCACTATGTTTAAATTTTGTCGTGTTGTTTGGTCAGTCGGTTATGTCATCCAATTGGGATAAGGCTTTAGATCTGAACAACGTTTTTGCTGGATCGCAAGAAGAAGAAGAAGATCGCAAGGATAAGAAATAACTAACTAAATTAGTATAATCACCAAGCCATGTGTACTGAAACTATAATGGCTGAGTCACTCACGACACTACGTCGCCGCACTGTCGCAAGCCTTTACCCTTAACGACTAATGTAAACATACTTAAATCGAACACGTAGTCCTTTTTCTATGTATTCGATTTAAGTATGTTTGCATAGAATATAGAATGGCAATAATAACATATTATTAGTTCCAAATCCACTGTAGCTGGCTCAGCTAGCGGCATTCCGGCATTCACTCCCCAAACTCATTCTATCACTCACACTTACAGTCGCGATGAGCGTGATAAAAAAAGCTTATATGCCCTGAGTTTAGCAGAGGTATCGACGCGACGCCTGTCCCGCTCTATTTGCCGTTCTATCTACTTCTTATTTCTATGATCGAACTAAAGACCTTAGCTGAAAGGATGATAAGCTAATGGTAGGTATAAGTAGGGAGGTATATCTTAAACGTGAATATGTATAGGCTTCTGCTTCAGTGCTTCATAACAGGAGGTCTGAGGAGGTATTTTACCAATAGGTACCAAACATACTAAATTTAACGTTCGACGGGGCGACGATGGCGCATCAATAACATGAACCTTTTTTTAATGTAAAATTTATCGAAAATGAAAATTCTCGTTCAATTCACGCTTGAAATTATATTTGTGTGAAATCCATCAGTGACTGAGAGTGAGATCGATTCAGCTCCTTTCAGAATGAGTAGGAGAGAGGCCTCGATCAAGACAGCAAATTCTTACCATGTCCTACTTGCCATGTGCACGCAAAAGTTACTCGTACTACAACGGCATAGCATACATTTGTTGCATATCAATGTCATGTTCTATTAGGACAGCTCAATACAGATAGAGTCCTGTGTTGAAATTTTGTTGAATTGGTTGCTGGGTTGGTAATGTCACCGATAAGGACAAGGCTATATACTATGCTATGAGGCTATCATTGTTTTAAGTGTACTATCCTAATCGCAAAAAATAAAAGTGCTAAAGCAAAATGCTAATAAAAGCGACGATAACTATTTCTATCGTATGAATAAGTATTCAAACTATAAATAGAATTTCGCATGGAATTATGGATGAAGTAACGCGCATCCACGTCGATTGTTATATCGCACGTGCGTTGGTGACGTAATTTCGAGCAGATTTCAACAGAAATTCCATTTTCATCGTTTATCTGTTACAATCGAAAAGCTTTTATTGTGATATTTTGGTAAATATAAATTGGATCAGGGGAAATATTTTAATAATTTGTCACAGGTGTGGCTTAGATAATATGTAGGTAGGGACAGAACGTGTTCACAGAGCTATAAGGTAAAAGGTGAAGCAGGGGTCAAGGATTACTTACGAGCTGTTGAAGATACTTTTAGGGGAATCTGAAATAATGAAACGTAATCATACAACTTATATATCTTTTCTATATTACGTCCGTTACAATAATGACAGTTCTCATTGTCAATGCCCGTGTTCTTTTTTGTCCTTTGCGCCACCCAGTCCTAGCCCTTGAAGGCTGTAGCTTCAGTCATCTGCTTATCTGTAGCAACCACTTACGATCTCCAAATTCCATCTCACAGTAAATATAAATTAAATGTAAGACGCGCCCATTCCAAACAATTGATTACTTATATGGGCCTTAGATGCAGTGCTAATAAGTACTTTTCAGTAGGTATGGCTATAGATTGTAGGATAGGTTACGCCATCTGTATTACAATAAATTCAGCTTGATATCTACAGATGTTTTATGATGTAGTTAGCAGATAACCGGATTTAAAAAAGTTAGAGGCAACCGAGAGAATATTAAAAACTTCCGCCCCACAAAAAAATTTGAAC
Organism: Erynnis tages; assembly: GCA_905147235.1. Lineage (NCBI taxonomy): Eukaryota > Metazoa > Arthropoda > Insecta > Lepidoptera > Hesperiidae > Erynnis > Erynnis tages. The sequence continues at coordinate 7,480,944 of LR990082.1, forward strand.
TGATTTAGCAAAATCGTTTAGTATTTGAAAAGAATAATAGTTTCAATGCACACTGCTTAACTTTATCTTCTATTCTCAACGGTAACGACAAGGTTACCTATAAATAGATGCTGCAAAGTTCAATAAAGTGAAATAAACTTCACCCAACACCCTACACTTTTGTTATTAAGAGAAGTCGTTCAAGAAACTTTGCATTTTAATTAAAACTTCCATTCTGATCGGATACGAACCCGTTTACTTTTACGGGCGACCCAATCATCCGGACCGGGATGAGTTGACATGTGCAAAATGAAATTGGCCTGTGAAGTTTATGACGGGTCACTTTAATTGCGTAATTCGAAGCACTGATCCACTAATGATTTTCGCTTACTGTTATCGACAGAAAAAAGTTGTAGCTACCTCTTTGTCATTTACAAGCTATGTATTTTTAAATAGGACATAGGAAACTGGCACTGCAACCTAATACATCTGAACTGAAAAACCTGCACTTGAAAATCTGTACGCCTGAGAGTTTCCCATAATTTTCTTAATGGCATTATTTTGAAGTTCACCAACCCGCAGTAGGCCAGCGTGGTGGACAAATGCGTAGGTGCCTACACCTTTCTCATCGTGAGAGGAGATTCGACCATGCAAGGTCACTAATGGAAGACAGACAGACTGGACAAGTAGAGGTCGTCATTCAGGTTCATTAAATCATTACATGAACGTCACTTTATGATTTCTTTCTTCCTGCAATGAATCTACTAAATACGTTATCATTATATTTAGTCTTCGTGCGTACAACGTAATGTTTTCGTCACTTTATAGTTTCCTTTCAATCGTGAAATGTTTTGTTACAACACACTGACGCGCATCTGTTCATGATTCAAATTTACGGACTGTGTAAATTGTAAATTTTGCGCATTTTAACAATGACGCTGAGTTTCTCAATGTGACTTTTATAAATCATAAATTATGCTAGGTATAGTAAGGATTTAACTATAATGGAATTATAAATCAGACGTGTGCGTATTTGATCCGCAAATTAAGAATTCCTAAATTATCTCTAACACACGAAATATTACGCACGCATATCGCGTTTAAATTTTTTTTTTAATTTATAGGTCCGGTCTTTAGGGCCTAACTTTATAAAAAAAATCTCTAAAATAAAAAAAATACAACTTTATGCTTTACCCTTTGTCCTTATTGCTACGCCACTCCCAAAAGTCGCTCGTATGAATATGTCATTGCGTACCTATATTTGTCGCATGTCAGTATGTATTTCAATTAAGGCAGCTCACTGTGTTTAATTTTTGCTGTGTTGGTTAGTTGGCCGGTTATGTCATCTAATTCGCTGCATCGATGTAAGAATTTTTCTTATTTTCTTATGTTACTAACTTCAGTTTCTGAACACGTACGAAACTTCGTACTTAGTACCTACTTCTCGTAAGCATTGCGAGGAGGAAGATAATATCATTTTGTTCTACTCAAACTTCAGTAACATCAGTACTTGAGTCCTGCAGAGAGACTGTTATATCTAATACTGGTAACTAAACAAAATTGTGTTCAAAAGTAATATTGCCTTAAAGTTGCAGTGCATTTTCAAAGATAAGTATTTAATAGAGCAGGTTAATTCTTTTTTTCCAGTAATAAATGCCCTATTTCAGTAATACGAGTAAGATATGGGTCTCATTCCATGGGTGGAAAAGTCCCTGTTTCATAATAACAGTTGTTGGGCGTTAAAACTGACGACGCCTACTATTAGCATGAACTCAATGACGTCACTGTTACAAACAAAGTAGGACATCTTTGAGTAGTCCCAACTGGATTGTTATACGAATTATACAACTGTAATTTATGGTTACTGATACACTTAACTATATTCTGTTTAGCTTTCAATATTATATCAGTCTAATTTAAGGCACATCCTCAGATGTTTTAGGGTCGACATTTGATGGATTTTATTGGAAAGTAAATAAAAAATGATGTTACTGTTAAATTTGTGGAGAAACGAGCTAGTGGCCAACCCGTTTCGGATGTTTTCAAACCGCCTATAGGGCCTCCGATAACGTAACGACTGCTATCGTAACGCTAACAACGGGACCGATGGCTACGTGCCCTTCGACATCCATCCAGTTAATGGCCGCGCCCGACGTTGCTGAATTCTTTCGCTTGCGATCTCCTCAAATAGCGGGGCTATGTGTACTTCTGCTCAAGCTCTGACTAAACGCTTACTGACAGAACCTTTATTTCCAGGAATCATGGAGACGGACAAGATGTCGACGGCCTCGTCCGTGGGGGCTGAGCGGAGGCCTCTGCTCCAGGCGCTGGTGATAGAGAGGCGCATCCTGTTCGCGTGTACAGTACTCATAGGTCTGTGCACGTTCGTGTGGATCGCTGCTGTGTGCACGGAGAAATGGGTGCATATAGAGGGTGGGGATGGTGAGTGGTTTCATAGTATTTATTGTCTCCATTTTTTTGTAGAACTAACTGAGTGGCTGGCTTCAAACTTTATATGGCCCACAACAGGAGGAAACTTGGACCATACTCCACCATGCTGCTTCAATGGTATTGGTGGAGTAATGGGTTAGTGGCCTACCCGTGATTATAATTTGGGTTAATATAGGTACATAATTATAGGTAAATTTTAATCCCCCGCTGAGTCAAACTGGGTCCACGTAGACGAAGTCGCTTTTAAATACGAGTTCTACAATCAATGTGTCGAGACACTATAATATCAAGGCAGATGAAATTTAATGTGGAAATCCTGGAAGATAAAATGTAAATATACAAATGTAAATATACAATGTGTGTTAGGTACGCTTAAACCCGTACCCGTACGCGTCGTCGGATTTAACAAAATTGAATCAATAGATAGGAAGGCTTTGAAATTCACTCAGCATGCACCGAGATATTCTCTGTTTTCACACAATAGATTTTTACAAAACGACCGCCTAGCATTTTTTGTTCAACTGCTGGGTATATAACAATGGTTTCCCTTTTACGCAAAGCTGGATTGACGCCCAACCGTATCACTTTAATAAAGACGAACTGCTCGCGGTTTATTTCTGTAAAATATTTTATGTCATGTTATATTCCTCGCTCTTGGCAATATTTGAATATTGATGGAGGACTTGATACAGATGGTAGGATGGAGTATTTAGCAATTAAATAAGATATCAAAAAGAAGCGTTTCATTACGTTTTCAATTTTTTTATTTAATTGTACATTTATGAGTTTCTTTAAATTAAACTTAAATATATGAGTACAACTTAGTATGAACTATACTAAGAAGTAAGGCAAGAAACACTGAAGCAAATTCTCTATAAACGTTTCCATACCTTATAGTTAGTGGGGCGAAGCTAATACCATCCAATTTCAGCTACATAAGGTAAGTTGCAATCTCGGTACAAATTTGCCTTCGGGCGACTAGAACTGAGATTATGTTTAAAGTTTCTCGTGAGTCCCAACTAATTTTGTGAACTTCTAGCTACCTACTTTTATAAATGCAGTTTCTTGATTCCAAATGGATTTGAAATGAAAAAGTTTATTTGGTTTTCTAAGTATTCGAAACGAGATTAGTTTGACGGTATATTAAAGTTATTTCATTCGCTTACTTTAAATTAATACCTATGTCTGCTATAAAACTTAATATTTAAGAAAATAGGAAATCGGTATTTGCTTAAAATATACGTAGGGTAGCGGACCCAGTAGTCAGCCTTTTAACTGAAGTTTCAAGTTCATTGTCACGGGAAATTAACATGCAGAGGAATAAATTAAAGGTGTCATATATTTTTAGGTTCCTAATTTATTTAAATTTATAATAAAATTAATATCAAAGTTAATTATATTGTTTAATACAACAAAAAATCAGTTCAAAGTAAATAAGTCACATTTCACCAGTAGTCAGCCTCTAAAATCCACTTGTCAGCCATCCTGTTACCAATAGTCGGCCTTTGCTTAATTATAGGAGATAAATAATTAATATTTAACTTAATCTGCTCAGGAACATTAAATTCAGTCAAAAAGAGTATGCTTCAATTATTTATAACTTATTTGTCTATCTGTAGTTTTAATAATCAGTCATATTATTGTTCAGAATATCAGCAAGTTCTTACACATTTCTAAAAGAATTGTTTACAAATAAATAAATTGTTTTCGAATCAACATATTATTCATTTTCTTTTGCAACTTTTCTTTCTTAATAGTTGGATATTTCTTTTGTTCTGTGAAGCTGGTTTGTACTGAAAGAATCTTTATTTTAGACGTTTTTTTCTGTTGTATCACATTTATTTGTTTTATTTTCTATCGCCACATTTTCATTGTAATTTTTATATTTCAGATTTCTTTTTTTGCACTTGTAATTTTAAATTCTTCTTCCGTCCGAACCATCATTTTTCTTCTGGGATGTTTCAGTTTTATTTTTTTCTGCTATTCCATCTTCTTAGTAAGTAACTTTTAACTTCTCTTTTTCTTTCTTAATTCTTTGCCTTTATAACTTTCTTTCTTGGATTGCTTTTTTCTTTTTTTCTTTTTTAAACAGTCTCCATTCTAAGGAAGAAATTGCTCCAATTCTATTCATGTGTCTAGGCGTTGAAGACTTCTTTATTATTTAAGTTGTATTTATATTTCTTTGCAACAATCCGCACACGTGGAACTTGTTTTGGTATGGACCCACCACCCTCCCTTATCTCTCTGAGTAGGTATATACCATAACAACTTATTCCAATAGTACACGACACGTGTTGCGCCCCAAAACGGAGCATCATCAGGACTCTACGTGGACTCTACAACGGTTGGTTGCTGTTGCCGTTGTAGAGTCCACATCACCTGATGATGCTCCGTTTAGGGGCGAAACACGTGTCGTGTACTATTGGAATAAGTTTTTATGGTATATACCTACTCAGAGAGATAAGGGAGGGTGGTGGGTCCATACCAAAACAAGTTCCACGTGTGCGGATTGTTGCAAAGAAATATAAATACAACTTAAATAACAATGGATTTCCGCAAAGTAACGCCTGATACAATATATTACTTCTTTATTGGCGATGGTATAACAAGATTTTTACATATGATGGGTGATATCCCATGAGTTTCTTTTTAAATCATAGTATCAGATATATTTTCAATACCAAGAGATTGTATGATCGTATTTTCTTCCTTGTTTTCGCTTGATACTAAAATAGAAGCTTCACTAACTTCAAAAGCAGGAAGATTAATTTCGTTGTCCAATACATTATTGTTAATAAATGTAGTATATCACCAAGAGGCATAAAAAGGTCGCTTCTTACATGGTCTTCCATTTACGAAAGGGTTAGGCCTGCCATCTTCGATCATAATGTTTTGATCCATATTCAATAGATTGTCAGGTTTCAGTGGAAATCCGCAAGATGCAAGAGCAATCAGCCAGTTTGCAATCTCTGATTCTTCATTTTTAGAGAGGATAGAATTAGGACCCATCTTTCTGGGACCTCCAGGAACCCGAAGATGCAGCTTGTCTTGAAAAGTACCTCGAGGAACATCATAAAATCTGCTGGCTTCTTTAATTTTCATACCGTTTCTTATGGGGTCTATAGCTTGTACTAGTTTATCCTCAGGATTTTGTAGTATCGGCCTCGATAAAGTCATGATTGGAATCTGAAACTATGTAAATATAAGAAATTGTAAAAATAAAATGAAATTGTAAAAAGAACGAGGTTTAAATTTTAAAATGGTAACTAAATATCTATTTAAATTCATATATATTTTGAGGCTGACTACTGGATCAATCACAACTAGTGCTCGGCCAGCATAACATCGCGAATGTTTAGGTGGCTGACTACTGGTTTTTTGTCAAAATAATGTATGACATGTTTACTTCAAAATAAAGGGTTAAAAAAGAGCTATAAATTGATACCAGCAACACTTGAAACAAAAAGTTTTGCTTAAAATCAGTAGTCAGCCAGGGGTGGCTGACTACTGGAAAATGCTAAAACATAACAACCCTGTAGTCGGCCACCCTAATATTTAAGTAAATGCGTAATTTTATAATGAAATATTATTAAAATAAAGTACTTAATTTCCAAATATATCATATAATTCATTTAATATATACAATACATGAAAATAATATTGATTATCTTACCTATTTTGCAATCACCTGCCACTAACAAAAAAATAGCGATCGCCACTAGCGCTAGCTTGTCGGCGGACAACACCTGAATGGACTAAAATTGCTCGTAATTTTGACTACTCACAGTAACTCGTACGTTTGGAATCCACCACTTAGGAGTCGTTAAACCGATAAAGCACAACTTGATTGGTTAAAATAAATCGTATTGTTATTTCTATAGGTTTAAAGTTAAAAAAGGCTGAGTACTGGTGTCTGGCTGACTACTGGGTCCGCTACCCTATACTCTAAAAATATTTTGTTTATTGTAGAAGATGCCGCAGCAACTTATGCAAATGCATTAGTAAAGTCTGTTTACTATAATAATATTGTTATGGTTATAAATTCGAAGACCCAGTAACACTTATACCTGGTAATTTGCCAAGATGATTATTATGTCCATCGCAATTTATTAAAAATACAAAGTGGTTTTGTAGATTTGATGACTGTTTAAAAATAGGACCTAGTTCACCGGCGACATGCTGGCAACATCTGACGCCAATGATCTCCCTTACACTAACGTCGATCTCCGATACTCTAATTGGCTATCAAATTATAGTATAGTATTATATTATAGTATAGTATTATATTATAGAACAACAATGACCAGACATAGTCGCGCGCAAAAACCTTTGTTAGTCAGTTAAAGAAACTTCAGACTTAAACTGCTCGCATAAACTTTATTTTTTTTAGATATGATCACAAAAATAGCGATCAGTCAGATTCTACGCATTGCCTGAAGTCTCGCGTCGTTTTTAGATTTAATCATTCTGCTAAATAGTCCCAAAAATACTAACGAAAACGAAAACAAAAATACTAATCTGTACGATCTTGGCATCTTATCTATGTTGGTACTCCAATTACAGTTGTAAGACAATTACGCATCTGGCACATGAGTAGCACCAACAGACATTCCTGTGTCGCGTATGAAGAATTACTTTTCTTAACGATGATGTGTGTAGTTGTCTTTTAATGGTGACTAATGCTTAGCCCTACACCACCCTTAACATATCACCGCTACTAGCACTTTAAAGCGGTGATTTCTAAGCCCAGTGGCTTAGAATTCGACCTCGAATCGAGGGGTTCGGGTTCGAATCCCAGCGGCACGCACCAATGACTTTGTAAAAAAGTTATATAATATTCTGACAATGCTTAGTCAGAGCGAAAGTTTGATAAGAATTTAACAAGATTTATCAGGAAGTTTCTAAATATTAATAACCTTATTTTATCAGACAATTACCCAATTTGTATGTTATTTATTAGTTCGTCATGACGGATTCTTTTCGTTCATTTCTCTTTGTCAGTCGGTTGGGGTTTTGGTTGGGGAAACAAGATTGGTAAAGAAACATAATTTACGCCGATTTTGGCTTAATATTGAGCAATCAGTGCAAAGTTCCTTTTCTTTTACTAATGAATCATGACTGGCCATTGCTTGGTTAGTCATAGTTCAATGTGCCATGACAATATTATACATAGAACCTCGTGTAACAAAATGTCACGTAGCAACACATTATTCCTAAATAAATGGGGTAAATGTTCCTATCTTCGTACACTTAAGTACCGTTTAATAGCCACGCTTAAAGCCGCAACTAAGCCTAGATTTAGGTGGCGCAGTTTGCTTAACAAATCACTAGAGACAAGTTGACGCCATTAGTAATTTACTAAACAGAATTAAAATTATTATAGAAAAAGGCAGTACATAGAACGGCAATAATAACATATCCACTTTATCTAGCTCAGCTAGCGCTATTCACCCCCCGAATTCATTCTGTCTAATAGAATGAATACGTCTCACGTACAGTCTTGATGAGAGTACTAGAATGAGCTAAGATGCGATTTAGCAGAATCTAGGGTAAGCCTGCCCGCCCATGTAGCCGCTCTAACTACTTCCTTTTTCTATGATGAAAATCTTGCCGCTGAGTTTATTATTAATTACGTACGTGTGGTGGGGGTCAATGGCCGTCCGTCTATTTTTGTCCAAAGCCGTACGTAGTACGTAAATAAATGCATGGATAGATGTATTGCTATACGTTGCATTTTTTTAGTGTTGACTAATTGTAATTTATTGTAACTGTGAAAGAAAAGATTTCAAATTGCGCTATGTGACAACACTTTATTATAAAATTTTGGTGTACAATTTGAGTGTACACTTTAGCGCTTTCTTAATTTCGTGGAGTGCAAACTTCATGAAACATTAAAAGATGTAGAGATAGCATAGTTACCTATTACGCTTTTGTATTCTTCCATATCTGAAAGACCTCTACTTATAGAATACACCAATAGAATATTTAGTTTTAATTTTATTTTCAATACATATACTAGCGCTGTATTCACGAGAATATTCACATTAAACAACGTACTCTACAAATATATACTTCTTACGTAAAACATCCAATGAAGCCCAATGCATGTTATTTCCCACTTACTCGTATTAGCTCCGATCAGGCCCTAGTTTTTCAGTATTTATAAGGACTTAACAGCTGGGCTGCCCGAGCTTTATAAACCTTGAATTGCTGTTACTATTCATTTGAAAATAATAAAATGTCTAATAATGTCTTTTCGTGTGCATCGGACAAATATAATAATGGGCGGAAGTTCTGACCTGCCCTACAGTAAAACGCTTACAGGAAATTGCATCTTTCGCAGAAATAAAGCATCGAGTAACGAACTACATTGTACGCTTACACAATGTAACACGTAATATCTCCCTATCTATAGAAATAGACAAAAAAATCGAAAAAGACTAGAAATTAACGTAAAAAACACGATTTTCATCTATCTACATTAATAGAATAGTTGCTGAATTCTGAGTTTATTTTATTAAAATTTTATTTTATTTTACAATTCGTAGAAAAACTTACAGCTGACATAACAGACAGTGGTGTAAATAATAACATAACGAAGGCCATTTAAAAGTTTTCACTGATACACACATATAACATAAATTCACCCGGTAGTTTATAATAGAAGAGAAGAGAAGAAATACTAATAATAAATGAGTTTGAATTAGATAATATTATAATTTTTTTTCGGGTATGATGCAGGCAGAGCCCTACGCACAGCGAACCGGCGAGCGTCTACCACTGCGCCAGAGTATGTATAGGTAGTAGGTATGGAGGTTATGACCTATACAGCTACAACATATAACAGTCATGTACTAAGCACAGCTGACAAGTTTTATTAACCAACACCCTCGCGTGGCCTCAGGTTCAGGTTAACAAGTTATAGTGTTCTGAATACTATTATTGTTATATATAGGTACAATACGGCAGTTTTCACTGCAGGCATCCGATCTTGTTGGAACTTCAATAAAACTTACTATAGGGCAACAAAACTTGCGTAAATTGCAAACCTTAAAATACCGGTTCCTACATTGTAAAGTAATAATAGTTTTCACTAAGGCAACCCGATCTTGTTGGAACTTTAATAAAACTTGTCTGCTGTGTTCAGTTGATGCTGTTGTATACTGTAACTTTATATAGGTACGTCATTTTCACTGATGTTAGAATTTTCGAGCATAATGCTCGTAAATACTCATATATTCATAACAAATGTGTAATGAAGGCATGTGGAATAATTCTGTCGTCTATCTCTTTACAATCTCCATATTTTTCATCAAAAACATTACAGCTGTTTTATGGAATTCCAAAGACACAAATACACAGACAGATATTAAATAATATTTGGCCTAACTTTAGATTATAGAAACCTTATCAAACCTCTAGTATTAGTAGAGAGTAGAGTTAATTATGTAGATAGTAAAGTTATTAATCATTCAGTAACTTCAAGAACCGAAACAAAATATCTGTCTTGTTTCAAATCGTGCCTACAGCTACTACCATATTCCATGCCTATGCTTATTTTCTGCAACACACCAGTGACCCACTGCAGGATCGGGTCTCCTCTCACAATGAGAAGGAGGCCTTAGTCCACGGGCCAACCCGTGTCGGATGTTTTCAAACCGCATATACTAACTGATATCATATCGAAAAAACCGGGACCAACGGCTTATCGTGCCCTCCGAAGTACGGAAGCGCACATATTCGCCACTAGCGGTCAGCCAAGTGCGCCGCGCAGGACGTTGCCTAACATTTTCGTGTGACAATTCTGGGATTGGCTAGCACCGCAATTAGCAACTGGCAACTAATTAGCATCCTGATCAGCTATTAGTCCGGCTCCACGCTTGGTATACTTGCTGTCAGCTGTCAGTGTGTGGCACTCTGCCAAATTACTCACACTATCACAGCTTCCACTGTTGTGCGTATGGTTTCGCAATTGTATTGTTTTCTGAGTAAGTGAAATGCAATTCACAATTGTTTGCGTAAATATTATTGTGACTGTTATTTCTGAGATAAAAAGTCTTTCAGCATTGTCATGCCGTACTTCATTACTTTCCTTTTTCATAATAGGTATATGGATTTCTTATAATTATAATAGGTATATTTAATCACGTTTTCTCACTCTTTTACTTTTTAACTTGTTTCATGGCTTTGATATAGGCACTGCTCTTACAAAAACATCGTTGTCAGCCAGCCATAATAATAGTTTTGGCAAAAATACATATCCCACTATTCGCGTCCTAAAAAAAGGCGCCCAGAGAATTCCAACTAAAAATTTATACAAAATATTTGCCAAACATTAAAAAACACTCCATAGCGTGATTCAGGGTACCCGTGGCGCCATCTCTGAGCAATATATGGAAATTAAAACATGATTTTTTTGAACATATATTTACGTCTTGCGATATGTCTTTTATAATTTGTATAGCTCAAACCAAAAACGTAGTATTTACTATCACGTTTGTTTCAGGTATATACCTCCCCGCAAGGAACGTGTACTTCATGTGGAGTGACTCAGGAGTATGGGAAATCTGCCGGTACATGTTCCATCCCGCGACCGTGCCGCACAATGCGTCCGGCACGACCACGACGCCGAGGCCATATGACGTTAGCGGGCTGATTGGAGAATACCATACTAGTAAGTATTGAAAAGTATTTGAGAGTACCATATTATTAAGTAGGTATTAGAGAATACCACACTAGTATGTAAGAATATTTACTTAACACAATTTTGTTAGTATGGTTGTAAATTGAAAATAGACTTGGTGCAACGGTTAAAATTTATTTGGATAAACAATGCTCTGAGTTTACATTTTAAGCTTGTAAAAATTATAATAAAGGTATCGGTGAATATAATGGTGCACAAGTAAAATATAATTACATAAAATAATTTTAAACAAAAATGTGAACCGACTTCAAACTAAAAAGTAAGAAATAACTTTACAAACAGACTTCAATAATAAGGTATTTTTGGAGTCTGTGCCCAAGTTCATCCTCAGTTTAACCTCAAGTAACCTCATTTTTACATATACTCCAAACATTATTTTATTAAGGATTGAAGTCTGTTTGTAAAGTTATTTCTTACTTTTTAGTTTGAGGTCAGTTTTGTTATGTGCATTTTTAAAGCACATTAAATCTCTCTTTCCATTGTACATTATTGTACGGTGCAACCGTACACCAACCGTCAGCGCGTTTTTCGTACAGCACGCGCCGGTCACATTTTCAATTTAGTATGCATTTGGGATGCTAACATATCGCGCGCGTACTCATAGCAACATCATTATCATACCTACAGTGTACAACAATAAATATTATAAATTTTAACAACATCTTTTCTTTGACTATCGTATGGTGTCGATACTAGCCCGTACAATTATACATACTTCTTTTTTAGTAAAATATATTAAAGTACCTACATGTCCTGATTTTTTCGTGACTTTAAAACTCGTCTGCAAAAATGAGGTTACTTGAGGTTAAACTGAGGATGAACTTGGGCACAGACTCCAAAAATACCTTATTATTGAAGTCTGTTTGTAAAGTTATTTCTTACTTTTTAGTTTGAAGTCGGTTCACATTTTTGTTTAAAATTATTTTATTTAATGCTTTTTAGTTATCATAGTTTCACTTCCACTCTATTATCTGACTCTGGTATCTTAGTTTTAATGCTTCATCATAGGTTGCGGCAACTGGCTACTTAATGGTAACCTTACGGATTACCATTATTAATGTTTAAATATATAATTTGTACAGTTATTTAAATTATTTAAATTAACTTGCTTTAAACACGATTTAATTATTCCTATTTTATAACGAGTTACGCTACATCATTAGCATCGAAGGTGGTCAAATTTTATATAGTTCTGCAAAGGTAATGTGAACAACAATAATAATTTATCAACTTGGTTCCTTAACTCTTATCCGTTGAGGAGTTCCACTCTGTATCTTCGAAACTCTTCATCAGATCATCACCTACTTAATATGGGACCAAATTCAAAGTAACAGCTCCCAAACCAAAAAAAAACAATTCAAATTGGTTACCAAATGACGGAATACGGCGGTCAGAAATATAAAATAAAAACGGGTTCCACTCCATCATCAGACTCAAAGGTGGTCAATGTCTACATAGTTCTGCAAAGGTTATGTGACCAGTAATAATATTTTTTTAACCCGGTTCCTTAACTCTTATCCGTTGAAGAGTTCCACTCTGTATCTCCGAAACTCTTCATCAGATCAACACTAACTTAATATGGGACCAAATTCAAAGTAACATCTTCCCAACCAAAAAGAAAAAAATCAAATCGGTTAACAAATGACGGAATGCGGCGATAACAAATATAAAAAAAAATAAAAAAAAAAATAAAAAAAAATAAAAAATAAAAATAAAAAAAAAACAAACAGACGAATTGAGAACCTCCTCCTTTTTTTGAAGTCGGTTAAAAATTATAAGAAATTCTACTAAGCCTCAAACTATTCGGAATAACGAAGATATTAAATTTTTCAGGTTGGAAAATGTCATCATATTAAATTTCATCAAAATTCTTCGTTTGCTAAGTTAAAAAGTTTATACATTTGTAGCTGCTTTGTCGCTCTAAAATGAAACTTAAAAGCAAAACTAAAAACCTGGATAATTGTAAGTTTTAAACATGACAAAGTGAATAAAGCTAAATGTAGAGTTATGTAGAGTCCTATGAGACTGTACTGCATAGCGTAAGAATAGGTTTATGACAATGAGTATCACATTTTCAAATGGAATGAAGCAAAATTGTTTACGAAAAACCATTTTCTGTCATATTATATTTTATAAATAGATTTAGAACAACGTGTGTGGCAGTGGTTGCATAACTGGTGTTCCGTTGATCGAAGTTATTTGTCGTGGAAAATTCGAGGAATATTGGATTTTCTGGTTGTCAGCTTTGACGTGTCTCAAAAGGTCTCCGTTTATTAGGTACCTGTACATAAAAAAAATGTAAATTTACTAAAGATATTTACTAAAGGAGTCACATTTAATTTTGCTTGCGTGTCTTAAATTGTTTTTATTAATATACTTTTAGTAACTCGGTACTCTCAGTAACGTTATAAGTAACTCGTAATCCCACACTATATTCTTCCTATTAACATCTTAAACGTATACTAACGTAGCAACGCAATATATTTGATTATGTAGGTACATGAGAACCAAAACTTTTCCACTTTTAATGATGTAACCCGAATCCCTTCCGAGTAACCCTGCGCTTACCTAAGACGCTGCCTTCGCTATAAACTGTTAATTGTAAATAGTCCACAAATCCACTCTGATTTAAGCAAGGATCGACTCGCTAACGGACTAATATAGTAAGTATGTACGTGATTGAATCTACGTTTATTTTTCCCGAGCCTTCTGTTTTAGCTCACTCAGTTACTCCATTAGCCCCTGCTGGTTTACTTCTCGTCTATTTTCTCGTGTTAGAGGAAAAAATAGAAAACTAAACAAACCACATCGTTATTTCAGCGGTCGTTGGTTGTTTCTCGTGTACTCCTTAATTAATCATTTCTTGTTATTTTGTAAAGTTGTTGCGACGAGGTCGATTTTATCGTTGAAATTTAGAAGGACAGTCGCAATTATTTTGACACAGACATGGTACGATTTTGTTTTGATGTAATGTTCAGATTTGTAAATTTCATTTTTGAAAATTTGGCAGTGATTTTTAGAAGTTAATAGGCAGCTAATGGTAACTGCATTCTTGCACAATTGCTATTTCCTGAGAATATCACTAAGGCTATTAATTTAAAAATCCATGATATATAAATACATTATCGTTCGAAAACATTTTAACTTTTATATGATACTCGACGGCTATTCAAAAGACATAAATTTAGCAATGGTCTAATATTTTAAAGTTTATAACAGCTGTGAAATATCGGTGTCAAATAACAGCACGTTTTCTTTGAAAATAATACTTTGAAATCGAAATGCTGAGAGATTAGGTAAGTTTATTGAAGTCTTTTCTGCAGGGTAGGTTTTCGTAAAAGAATTTCACGTCCTTTCAGGTTGGGTATTCATGAAAGACTCTTACGTAGAGGTATTAATTTGAAGTTATATTTTATAATAGGCTGATATCCCATCTTTAAGTTTTTCATTTAATTATTCAAGTCAAGATTGTTAAAAAGTTATATTATCATAATGTATGGGTATTTATTTACGCTAGAAGAATATATTACTTATAGTTTATGTACAGCAGAGTTCCCTATAGTTGAAGTAGCATTGATACTGTTAAATTCATATTTCTAACCGACCATCAAAATTGCAACGCAAGTCGTCATAAATATAATAAGTGCCTACTTATGTATTAGCACGTGTATAGTAATTTAAGTTATTTATATGTTGTTGTCACTAAATCACAGGTGTAGGCATAAGTCAAAAACCAAATTTCAAGGAATCCATTAGTATTTTTTTAGGCTTTGTTTAAAATATTAACGGTTATGGAAGATCACAATTCACGTCCTCGTAAATTCGTTACATCCAAGCAGGCGCAGACAAACGCAGTTAATCCCAATCTGTTTACCTGTTATCAATACAAACAGTACGTATTTCAAGCACCAATTACTGTTCACCGAGGAAAAAATCTGAAAAAATAAAAGCAAAGCACGAGATAGAATTGGAAAAAGAAACTGCTTTAAAATTCTTTCATAATATACTTCTATTGTCATGATAGTCTTTGAGAGCATGAAAAAGGCCTAGAATTTTTTTCTTTACGAAATAAAAGAGTTTCAATGACAACCCGTTAGAAAATTTATCAGCTTGACTTTGTTTTGACTCGAACTGCTAGCGATTACTAATATTTTTCATGCCAATTTAACGCTCGTCGCAGTTGTAAAACAAACTTGATTCGTCGCTAAAACATTTAAAATGCATCTTAATTTTTGTTTATATTGATCACAAATATTATGAAAAGATTAACAGATAATGTGAAATTTAAAGATACCTGTAAGCAAACTTATAAATTTTCATAATGTTTATGTTCAGGTGTAGCCTTGGTTTTGCAAAGAAAGAACCGATCGAAAGATTCGAGGAACAGAATGTGTTTGATATAGGGTTATTTACTTTTTCTACGTACACCACTCGTGATTTGCCTCGTGATGAACTTACGATTAAGATCTTTTAGTATATAATAATATGGAAAATAACCATACATTACATGTATCGATGACATTTTAAAATATATTCAAGGTCAAATAAATTAAAGAATAGAATTCCCAGTTTTAGCCCAGTATTTAGCCTGAAATAAGAGGTTGCTAAGTTGAAATTCAGAAAAAGCACTATAATATTTTAAGATCTATTAAAGAAGCAATTATTGTAAAAACTCCTGGACAACTTTCCAGGTAAAACTACTAAATTTTTAGAGTACATAGGCTGTAGGTACTGTATTTGTGCAAATAAACGTTTTTATTTTCTTTCTTTTTAGACCAGTCAGTTTGAACATTTAATTCACAATAATTCCAAAAGTTTTCAAACTTCGGTCAAGTGAATGGTACATTGGGACGACAATAAATCTCATTTTGCAACCTTGTCCGCAGTCCGGAACATTGCTAAAATTGCAATTAAATTAATTTTTGCTATATGGTCGTGAAAAAAATTCCAAAAGTTCTGCAAACTTGGAGTGGTGTTAAATATATTATTTTACATCACGTGTCAAATTTGCAACCAATTTAAGTGTACGGAACATTCTTTTTTATTAAAATTAATGTTTTTCTTTATTAAACTGAAGGAAAACGTTCCAAAAGTTCTGCAAATTTGACAGATATATCGGAAAAATATACCGAACGATTGTATAAATTTGCAACCTTTTACGTTGACCGGAACATATTTATTTATAATTCTTTTTAATTCGTGGTCATTTTTTCGAGTAAGGTGGTCTCGGAATAATTACAAAAGTTTTGAAACTTGGTTGCAAACTTTGAAAACATCTATTCTGATGCATTTGCAAATTTGCAACCTCATACGCGATCCGGAACTTTATGCAATTTGCAAAAATGTAATAAGGTGATAAAATAAAAAAATTACATTTTTGCAAATTGCATAAAGTTCCGGATCGCGTATGAGGTTGCAAATTTGCAAATGCATCAGAATAGATGTTTTCGAAGTTTGCAACCAAGTTTCAAAACTTTTGTAATTATTCCGAGACCACCTTACTCGAAAAAATGACCACGAATTAAAAAGAATTATAAATAAATATGTTCCGGTCAACGTAAAAGGTTGCAAATTTATACAATCGTTCGGTATATTTTTCCGATATATCTGTCAAATTTGCAGAACTTTTGGAACGTTTTCCTTCAGTTTAATAAAGAAAAACATTAATTTTTAATAAAAAAAAATGTTCCGTACACTTAAATTGGTTGCAAATTTGACACGTGATGTAAAATAATATATTTAACACCACTCCAAGTTTGCAGAACTTTTGGAATTTTTTTCACGACCATATAGCAAAAATTAATTTAATTGCAATTTTAGCAATGTTCCGGACTGCGGACAAGGTTGCAAAATGAGATTTATTGTCGTCCCAATGTACCATTCACTTGACCGAAGTTTGAAAACTTTTGGAATTATTGTTAAATTTTCGATTTTGAATGTTCAAAATGACTGGACTATTTCTCAAAAATGCAACATTTACGTGCAAAACAAGCGAGTGCTATTCCCAGATGTGACGTAGTACCTATTTGAAATAAATATACATGATGTTCAGGTGCAAAAGACTGTTCAGAGAGATATATCGTTTGTGTTCTAATGGCAGAGGCCGAATTCATTTTCAACTCAATTTCGTGCGCGAATTGACTTTCATAGGTTTTCGGAAAACGAATTCTTTTGCATATTTTAAGTTATACAATTAACAATAACATCATTTAAAGTTACAAATTAAAACTGAAAAAATATTAAATCATTTTTAGCATAGTAGGTACTAATTATTCTATATTCTTCATTTCAACACTGAAGATGTGTTTTAAAGATGTTTCTTTCCTTTTAACATTTTCGTTCTATATGTTCATTTACCTTAATTCTATACATTTATTACCAGAGTCCGTGTACAGTGCCAATTAAAATCTCAGATTAATAATTCTACTATACTATAGTCTGCAACAGTGTCCTCAGTATATCTACGATACTATAGACTTGAATATATCTAATGCAAGGAATATCACGATAGCAAGACTAATATTTGCTGGCGTCGTGAGCACGTTATGGCGTGCTCATATTGTGTTTACTGCCATATGTGTTTACTGTTACATTAACGTAGCCTAATTGTACACTGAAGGCTTCATCGTGTCATATACGAGTACATATACCTACATATAAGGACAAAGAAGAACTTTGCAATAAACGAACTTAAGTAAATTGAAAATAGATATACAGACTTACCTCTTGTCGTAAACGATTACAGAATCGGTCGGTCTTCTATAAAGATGTCGATGTCAAACTTTTGCACGCTCATTGGCTCAAAGCATGACATCGTCGACATCCGAACTACGGCTAGTAAAAAAATTATTTCATAATTTTTCCGCAGAACTCAGTACAAAAACCCAAGTCGGACGATCTATACAATACAAAATTAGATAGTATATAAATATCACGTCTTGTTTACGAATTGTAGATGCACTGTAGAAGTCCCAGTTTGATTGCATCATCAACGCGATGGGATTTGGCTTAGATCAAGTATGACTCATTTGTTGGTCGCTATACAATGGATCGACGGCTTTCCTCAAGACTGTTTATCTAATATTTTCGTAATTTACGTGGTCACCGATAGGGCCGAATTCATAATATAATCATGTCTTGCGACAACGATGTAGGGAAATATCGAGAGGACACCTGGATGTCTAAGAGTTCCCACAACGAACGTTTTAAAAGACATGTAAAAGCCGACAACCTGCAATAGGCCAGCGTGGTGGACTAAGGCCTACGTACTCCACCTTGTGAGAGGAGACCCGCCCCTGCAATAGGGGGGGGGGGGGTTAACGAATGGGTTACAGACAATATCTTTTTAGTGAATGAGCGAACCAGGGGAAAGAGTCCCCGTCGCTTTTTTGTGTCTGCCGTGCAAGATATTGCATTTAATTATAATGTATTTTTAAGCGGCGATGCTAAAGAAACCCCCAAGTTAACCGAGAGTTTATGAATTCATGGTTATCCCGAAGGTACCGCAAGTTATCGCTACCATTCTCATATTACGAAAACAAAGTGAAAATATTCAGAAGCCTTCATTGTTAAAGGTCCATTTAACCCGTTACTGGAACTAGAATAACTTTCCATAGATTGTACTTTAAATTTGGATGTATAATGTATATTTGTGACTAAAAACTACATAAAAATATGAACCACACATGCGAAAACTATCAATATAATAATAAAACTATTGTTTTGAAAACGAGCACCAGTGTTGTGTATAAATACGTGTCACTACACCATGATTAAAAAAGGTTTTTATTCTTATTTGAGCTACGAATTGAGATTTTTAATTCTTGTCTCTGTGATACCTAGGTATTATAGAACAAACTTATATTGAAATGTTGAACTTATGATTTTTGTAGCAGACTTATTAGCGAATAGCCAGAACTAATCGAATTACCAACAGTTGAGTTTACTACAGACTCAGCCCATCAATTCTCCTCCAATTGAGTGTCTAAACTCAGTACTAACCAAACATCGGAACAACAGATCGGCTAAATTTCCTCAAAAAATAAACATTGCGCTGGCTTGGTCCATCCCACACAATAAGATTTATAGTCACCGATAAAAATACCACACTGGTTCTTTCAAGTCACCACCGACCCAAATCTATAACGTAAAGTATGTAGTAAATAAATAAACAAAGGCCCACAGCACAGTTAACGTAATGAAAACAGAAATTACGACAGAAATAATAGCCGTTTGTGAAGCAATTTGCGATGTATAAGACAGTTTGGGATAGCGAGTTTGGAATCGCATTAAATACGACGAATGTAACGCTGCCCCTAATAGACTGTAAAATTACATGCAACTGGTAGATTGTAAACAGCTGATCGTTAATCTTGTGTGGCGACATCAGCCACTCGTCTAGAGATGGCGCTACGGGTATCCTGAATCACGCTATCTAAGTTTCATACATCGCTAGTTTAAACAAAAGTCCGGGTCGCCTGGTGGAAGATCTCCCTTTCACAAAGTTGTATGCTTAAGAGTCTGATGAGTTTGGAATATTTGTACGACGTAGCACCATTGGAGTTACTTGGAGTTTACGTGGGTGGTATTTATCTATTACTTATTTTATTAATCAATAATTATAAAATAATATAATACTTTAGGTATTACACTTTTAAATAGGGTCAATAATGGAGCTCTACCTAAACTAAATTTTTAAATTGAAAAAAATCAACCCTAAATATTATACTAAAATTCTAACATTATAAATTTAAGCGTCCAAAGAATAAGTCACATCCACTTGCTTTATAGCTTTAACCTTATTTTAAAGAAAAGAAAGTTCCTCTGTAAGAAGGTACTTTGTTCTATTACCTTTTCTTTGTTCAAACTCAGACCTTCTGGTAGCAAATTTACCCATTGTTTGAGTGGAAGTAGGTCACAAAAACTGTTTGAATGACGCCAGTTTATTGTAAGGTGAAACGCGCAGTTCTCAAGTATTGTGGAGATCACGAGCTTTCAAGAGGGAAGGCAATCTGTTGCGTTGAGAAATGATATGGCTCGGTGTGTGAAATCAATACTGACTCTCAATGCGCACTTATTTGCTTCAAAGAGCACGTAAAGTAAGAAGAAATGCACGTAGATATTAAAGCAATCGATCTGCCTCTTTAAGTCTTAGAAAAACGTTGTAGGTATACCTACCTATGTCTTAGTCTGAAATAAGATTGGTTTTGTATTAGCGAATCAATTGGTTATACTAGAAGGCTCGAAGGAACGATGATTAGTGGGGAAGAAAGTTCCTCGAATGGGGACCACGTCTCGGCAAAAGGAATACAGGCCGCCCTCCGACCAGGACTGATGACCTGAAGAAGACAGCGGGAAACCGTTGGATTCAAAAGGCCCAGGACCGAGTGCAGTGGCGTCGATTAGGAGAGGCCCTTAACCAGCAGTGGACTACGAAGTGCTGAAATCATAATGATGATGAGTAGAGTAATGAAAATTTAGTAGAGTAGGTTAGAGTAGGAGTAGAAATAATTGCATTTATGCAAATATCACGTGTTTACCACGGTTTTATTGAATGAGTACATAAATAGTCTATTAATAGTGTTTAATATGCATACTAATACAACACATTATTATGTTCAAACCAGATACCTTTCAGCGTAATTAACGTTAATCTCCCGCTCGTTTGAAGAGGGTTTCTCTAATATAAATGGAGCCGCGTTGTATGGAATTAGATATAATATTCCTGTGATGAGTATTGAGCTGACAAGTCAAATGAGACTATGCTTATAGTAATTATAATATTATATTGAAAGAGAATGTGTAATCGAATCAATCGATAAAGATTGGCCTACCTATAGCTAAATATATAATTATTGTATGCCCGCATAGGGTAGACTGTTCTAAACTTATTATAAATTTTTGTAATATCTTTCTCATGTAACAGTCAACAATAAAAGTATTATTTTCTTTTCTAAAAAAAATAGGTATTACAGTCGCAAAAAGTTGTACAGATTATTGATAAAACTTAAACATCGCCGCTATTTTTAGAAATGCACCAAAATTTCCTTTATCGGATGCCAATTACAGGAGTTAATACAAGCAATTATCACCTTAATTGATGTTGATACAGCATTCGTATTTTCAAAGGGTATCACTGCCCGAAATTAGCTGAAAATGCTGTACAATGTTTTTGCAACAATGCACATTACTCCTCACTTCATTACATGTTCACTGCACAAAAAATCGTTTATAATTATTGTGTGGGATTCGAATCCACGCCATTTCACGAGATAGGTAGTTTGAAGTGATTGAATTATAGTTCATTCACACTTTCAAAAAAAGTCTGCTCATCATCTTCAAAAATATTATTTTGGCTCCTAATTTCATCTGACATCTAACTTTATCGAAACTAACCAACAAAGTTTTTTTCAAACTTTTACCACACGACTTGATATAAACGACGTTAATTATGATATATTACTATGAGGAACGAATTAAGCGTCCGCGATAAATATTTGGCTTTCATCCATACCAATAATCAACATAGATCTTTTTGACAAAAAGAATTTTCGACGAACCTATGAAATAAATCGCTTCCGTAGTCTATTTTGTAATCAGTCATTTAAATATACGTATTACTAATGATTTTCACCTGGATGGACGCAAACTGTTTGATGTTTCACTATTGGGAATCTTTCCACAGAAGGTCTGAAGTATTCGTAGTATCGAAATAGTAGAGCTACAGTTATTCATGCTTTCTCTTTCGGTGTGGTTGCCGGAGATACTTTTTGGAAGTAATTTTAAAAATGACACACCAACGCTGGAGATAATTTTTCTAAGGTAGAAAATTTGAGGTTGGACGTGGGTGCAGTAACCGCCTAACATCAGGTGGCTACTCATATTATAAAATCTCTTATATTTATAAAATTCTCATGTCACAGTTTTAGTTAACATACTCCTCCAAAACGGCTTGACTGATTTTTAGGAAATTTTATATGCATATTAAGTAGGTCTGAGAATCGGCTATTTTTCATACCCCTAAGTGATAAGGGTTGTCTACACCTAATATTTTTATTTTATTTTTTGGTTTTTTTTATTTTTATTTTTCAATAATGTGGCACCAAAAAATACATACAACTCTAAATTTTCACTCTTCTATCTCCAACCGCTATTTTTTAATAGTCGATTTTAACGCTCGATAACTTATAAGGCAAAACAACGTTTGCGGGGTCAGCTAGTAAAATATAAAACACCGCTTGCACAATGTAGTGTTGAATAAAATCAGAAAATTGATAAACACCTCGTTTTATTCAAATGTGTCTGCTTAAGGGTAGACACTTAAAATTACAAAAACAGGCATGATTCCCAAATTGTCGATCTGAGGCATATTAGCTCGGTGAATCGATTACAAATTCATAAAGTTATCAACAATTTGTTAAATTAATCAAAAAATAGAACCAAAGAAAGGCATAGAAAGTCTAAAACACCAGGTCCACCAGATCACTAATAATGTCTTTTAGCTCGAATCGAGTTTCAACAAGTTTCAAGAGTAATAATGCTGAGAAAGCTTTTCGTATTTACCTTTATTTACAGCGAGAATGCCGGACAGTATGTGATTAGCTCAACGGTCGACCCAATCTCAAGTAATCCTTAGTCAATGCTATTGAGAGGGTCGTATTACGAATAGCGATAGCTTCGTGACAAAATGTACTCTGAGCGTATCGTGACGATGTGTAATCGGCAATGGCGGTCACTTGCTAAATTTATAACTTAAATTTATATCTTAAACTTGAAATTGATATAACTTCAGATATAAGTAGATTGAGATAGAGTCTCATGGTTGCCATTATAACTGCTCCATATAATTTCTTTGAAATAACCGAACCCGAGCCCTGTGTTTAAATTTTGCAGTGTTGCTTGGTCGGTCGGTAGTTAGTCAATTAGGGCAAGCCCTTGTTAGTTTGGAATAATCTTACTAAAATATGTATATATTATGTAAATAAAATAAATTTGCAAGAACGCATGTATTTAATTTTCATTAGTGTTTTTATGATGCAACTCGGCAGTGATACATTTGTTTACGAACATACGGAAATTGTCGTGAACATGTAGTAAAATGAAGTTTAATTTATAGCTTGCATTGTGACAGCACTTAAAAGAATTTAAATTCTGGGGCGTCATAAAATATTTTATTCGATAAGTTTATAAGTTTTAATAAGGTACTCGTATAAGAGGTTAAAATTTAAAATTTCATTCGTGTTTTGTTTACGCTAATAACTTTCGGTTGACCACAGCCTGTCTCCCTAGAGACATAACCGTAAATACTCTTCGCGCCCTCCACGGCTGTAAACAATTTTAGTACATTGAAACCATTTACCGTACTTAGATATACATATAAGATGAAGGAAGTTTAAGCTATAGAAATTATTTTATACATTTTAATCACACTCTAAATTTCAGCCCTAGGTCTACTGCTGGGTATGGGCCTCCTCTTATCGACGCCACTCTACCCGATCCCGGGCTCTATAAATCAAACAGTATCTCACCGACTTCTTCAGGTCGTCAGTTCACCTGGTCTGAGGGCGGCCTGTAGGTATTCCTTATGCCTAGACGCGGTCGCCATTTGAGGAATTTTCTTCCCTATTCCTTTCCTTTCCTCCGTTTTCCTCTATTCCCAGATAACTGAAAGACAGCACCTCACTAAACCATTAACGGATTTATTTGATTCGGATCCCTCGTACTTGCCTCGTAACGAATCAATTACTTACGATAAATTGGTATAGCCAAAGCCACTCAGACTGATATTATCTTTACGATATAAAATTCGGTCATGATCGAGCATTATTTCCGTAGCAATATGGGTTCCGCCAATAAAAAATTAACATTAGGTTTTTGTATATTACATACAATTTTTGTGTGATGCATTGACGGGTCGGACAGGTCTACCCTGGTATTTGGAAAGCCAGTATGGCTAACGTAAAGGCCTGTTAAGACATTTTATTTGGACAATGTGGATACATAGAAAAATTGATTCTTCATTTCATGATCTGATACTTACACCGAAAAATAGGTGAACATTGAACAAGTATGAGTACAAGATTATCATACTGTAATTTACTATTCACAGCATGGGTACTTACTAATTACATTAAAAAATATGAAAAGGACGATGTATTCATTAAGCTTTGATACCCTCATCTTTGTATAGCTTTCTTTCAAAACCTAGTGCTTCGTATATTCAGAAGAAGAACGCGACTTTGTGTGACAGGAATTCGAGCATGCGATTGGTTGAAGCGCCAATTATTTCGCAAGATTCATTCTAACTACATTTGTGTAGCACGAATCAGTTTTACTTCGTAGAAAACATCAGCTTTTTCTGTGGTAGACTTTATAGAGTCATAGGAAGTTTGGCATTATTGTTGCGTTGAATACCTACTGCAAGTCAAAAGAATAATTCTGTTAGAATTGTTCTCTATTTAAAGTACCTATTTTATTTTCTTAGTCCGCTCTTAGTAGGTACACGTGCTAAATCCCGTAGTATCGTATTGTACGATAGTAGCAAAAGAGCTATGTCCAGGAGCAAACTTAATTTATAGTCCAGAATTTGGTTGCATTTACTACGAAGAAAGTATCCTTTACCGGTGTATATCCTTTGTAATATTCCATTTAAAGTACGGAATCCAAGAAATCATTTTATGTACCACGTTTTAGGACAATTAGGTTATGTACGTGGAATCATATCCTAAGAGCGGTATTTACGTGATCGTAACATATTGCAATAAACAGCTAGTAAATAATATTATACGTGCGTAGGCTATTCTTGTCGGGCTTTGTGTATTGCTAATCTAATAATAAATCGTTCACTGATAACTATCCGGTCCACGACATACGTTTTTACTGCCTTTTATTTTAATATTAGTACCTTTTAAAATTAAAAGTTTAGTTGGCTAAATTATGCTTAAAATCTCACTTCTCTAATACACCGGAATTGATTATGATTTCCTTTCCTATCCTTATTAAACACTCTAGCAGAGTTTTTAATTAAAATTACGGTACGTGAATAATAAAATTATGTATTACAACCAATCGGTCAATATAATTATCTATACAAATTTATTCCAAATACTATTGAATTAGGAATACGAGGCGTATTTGTTTGAGTGCAACTCATCGATACATTAATTAAATCCTAACATACAAGTTTGTTAGTCCTAAAAGACATTAAGCAAAACTTAATCGATTTGCGTTCGGTACGATATCGACACATGCGCCAGTAAAAGTTAGAATTGGAATCGGATTGCTTTTGTTCAAAGCGATTTTATTTAATTCTTCCGTTTCATTGCTTCAAATGTTTAATTCTTACTGTGACGAGTAAACACAATAAATCTGTTTATCACAAAACAAGGTCAAAGGAAGTGATCTACTTATAGACAACTGTTTTACAAACTTAGGCTGTAACTATTTGTTTCATTCTTTATTCTGAAATGAATTGAACCCAATACTATTTTCATAGCAATCTTTTTTAAAACCACTGAAATTGGATTTCCTCAGCGTTATTGTTGCTCAGTCATTGTTTCTATACAAATTTATTTCAGCCACCGGACTTTTTAATAATTTTATTTTTACTTTTATATTTTGTCATCTGAACCTGAAGTTTAATAAAAATACATAGAGTTACCAAAACATTGCAAATAACTATTGATAAAATATGTATAACATCAATCCGATTTACGGCCAAATCAGTTCATTCCCCAGAGAAATACAGAGTTGACAAAAGGTTCAACTGCATCGTATAAATACACCTAAAGCAAAAGCAAAACAAATCGAGTAACTGGCTATACTACCAATTCAATTTCCCTCGCTCCGGAAAGCAATGACGAAAGTTTGCTTAGTTATCGTATTATCTTATCAGTCCCTATGTAAAGGAAATAGAGATCTATGTCCGTTACCTGTAGGTTGCAAATCTACTGTTAGACATGAATATCTTCTTCAGAAATTGTAGCCCGTGCAAAAGTTGTTGTTAATCCCGTACTTCATTTTTATTTTCATTCCGGATTTTTATTACTAGGCAAAAGGGAGGCAAAAGTTCCAAAATAGTTATAAGATCAAGTGCAGTTTTTCGTTCTTAAACAACTCTTCAAAGTTCACTTTCTTCAAGTTCACACTAGTGTCATTAATAAACTACTTTAGATATGACGCAATTAACGATAGTCAATTTATCACAAAAAATCCTATTCATAATAATTTAAGTTTAAGTATTTCAGAACAACCCTAACGATGTAAAGTGTTGGATCGTTACAAACATTCGATTGACTCTTTTTGTTTATGTTGCGAAAGTACTCCGCAGTCCTTGGCGTCAATCCAGTCAGATAATAATTTAGTTCATTTATCCATTTATATCAGATGAATACATAACTTGTGATCTTAATAATTATGGGTGATTTCTCACTACTTCTTTTGTAAGTTTGTTGTTTTGTTGTTTGTGTTATAAACTTACTTCAAGGTTTATAGGAACTTGTATTTTTATTGTATTTGTTTTCGTTGAAAACTTTTATTTTTCTGGAGATAAGAAGTCATTTTCTGATAGTGTTTTGATATTCAAGCATAACGTAGTCTTCTTCAGGTCATCAATCCACTCCTTTTGCTGAGACGCGGTCGCCATTTTAAGACCTTTCTTCCCACTCGGTTTCCGGTCCTTCGAATAATGTGGCCAGCCCATTGCCACTCAAATTTGCAAACTTTGAGAGCTATGTCGGTTACAAACATAAAAATACATTATTGTTTTTTTATATATAAATCCATTAGTCACATATAAAATGTGTAATGTTGACAATGATCGAATGCGGATTGCAAAAGTTTGTATAACAAAAATAATAAATAGATAACATAATTTGTCTTGCGTTAAAATTCTGAGAATCTGTAACATAAATCCGTTTGTTTTGAAGGCATTACTTTTAAATACTCAAAAAACCTCATATATCACTCACGATAGCAATTGAAGTAGGTACGGATGTTGTTTACAAAGTATATTTTTGGCATTAGAAGCGTGTTCAGGACACGCTTTTAATCCCAAAAATATATATATGGAAAAACTTAATTTTACTCAAAAATATTACATGAACAGAATTTATAGCTCAACAATGTTATTACGTGTATAGAATTGAATGTATAATTATAGTATATTCAGTAATATCATTGACTCATAGTTTACTCAATCAGAGCTGAGATCTTTGACTTTGGCAACAATAGTTTATCGTAAATAAATAAAATAACTACAACATTAGATTATGATAGTTTCAAAGACAAATTGGAAGAGGCGGATTAATGTAATCAACGTGTAAATAAATAACATTAATTATGAATAACTCATTGTCGTTGATTAATTATGTCTATTAATTATAACTCCTGGGATATTAGATCTCCCATTCCAACTACGCAATACATTATTATATTGGGAATACAAATAAAGCAATTACGTCCCGAAATAGATCCCAATTCTCTCTAGTATAGCTTTTGTATTGGCAAAGCTCAATTTGGTGTTAATTTATCTTTTGAAAATATATGAACAGAATACTGGAATAATGAATATTTGAGTGTATCATGCTAGAATATATCAAAACAAATATCAAAAGTGTATTTTTATATTACACAGACACAATTCTAAGTTTTTTTGAAAAAATATTACTAATAAATTTATTGTCAAACTAATATTAAAAGCTTAAGCAAAATAAAAGAAAAGAGAATCAATACACATTTACAATATCCCAAACCATTTAAAATTTTCTTCTATGGCATAGCTCTCAAAAAACTGGCAGCATGTCGTGTGTGTATGCTGATAAGGTACATATATTATAAACAAAAATCTGCCAGCTTTCTGGTCATCCGAAGCGAGGATAAGTTTAGAAATATAAGTATATTTAATTTTTTTTTTCAGATTGTACAAACTACTTGTCACAACCAGCCATGAGAAATGGAAAGCCAGTAGATCTAGCGTACGATATCGATATTGCAAGTAAGTTTAAAATCACCAATATAACACTAGTAAGAAAATCCGTTTGATTTCTTATAATTTTTTCCTTTAGTTTCATTTCATTTCTGTTTTTGTTTCTTAAGCTAAAATTTTATATTTTATACGAGTACTACCTAATTAAATCAGGACAGCAGCAAACTCATGAAAACTAAGGTGGTCATCTCAAAGATAGAATCTTCGACAAACAAATGAAACATAAATCGTATTCCTTTCCCGGCAAGGAACAATGAGTGTAGGTACATGCAAAATTCTGTTGTAATTTTTTAGTCAATACGGGGCAATATTATAAAAAAATGTTTTTCATCATTAAAGATTACGGCAACAAAATCCCAAAATGTTGTGATCAACTCCGCAACAAAAAATTGACTACAACATGCTGACAGCATGATCAGCAACATTTATGTAATCCCGTTTATATAAATAGATGTTTATACCACATAAACACTTTTTTGTTCGCAGATTACGTTCGAACGATGATTTCTTTTGGTATCATCAGCCTTTTCGTGATGGCAATGGGTTGTGGTTTCTCCATTTACACTTTTCGCAATCCTAGATATATGTTCAAGCGCCTTGCCGCAGGAATTCACTTCATAAGCAGTAAGTTTAATATAGTTTATTCGGTATTATTCAGGCATGTTCTTTAAAATGAACTTTAAAATAAAGCCACCTTTTGGGCTTTCGAATATTTTTTAAGATGATTCTATGATGCCTATTTTAATGAGTTTTTTGTGTCCAACAGCATCCTGCACGTTTGTGGTGGTACAAGTAACAATGTCTTCAGTAGACCATCAAAGAAAGAATGTCAAATTTGTATATCCAGAACGTGCCTATCACTAGTAAGTACAGCATTTTATATAAGCATCTATCAATTGAACTGTTAGAATAAAAATATATATATATATTTTTTTTTGCAGCTACCATGTCAGCTTCTTCCTGGCGTGGTTTGTGGTTCTCGTGAACCTGTTTGCGTCACTTTCTTTTCTCTGGTACTCACGGAAAAGAAAAGGTGACAAGGCAGCTACTGATGAGTTGGCGATGGCCGACGAGCCGACGATCATTGGCCGATGACCGCGTTGGCGGCCCACCTCCAATCGACCCCATTGGTCGTATGGATACTTCCTAAAATCTATGCTGAACAGTGCTCAAGTGACCAATAGCTATAACAATATTCTAAAGTCTTCCATATTATAATTATGTTAAGACATTGTGGAGTGTCTATACATTACAAACTGTCTCAACCGCACGTTTCCTGACCGACGTCGTCACCTTGAAGTTTAAAATAACACCCTGTATGTAATTCGCGAAATTTATATATTTTTACGCCTAGTTAATCTTATGAGCATTGAGAAAATCTTTATAGCGACATTTTTTATTACAAGCTTGCACCATTTGATGCGGAACATCCATTTAAAAATGTAATGTACCTATATTTTCTAAGAACTTATGGGATTAACGAATATTGTGATTGGCCTGTTTATTATATCGCCTTGTGCTTATTGTTAAAATATACTTATGTATATGTATAACTTAAAATTCGCTGCCATTAGACTATATTTAAGTACCTATTATATAACCTGAGTCTAGTCAAACTTTATAAGCTATATGATTAAATGTTTTGTGATCCATTCCGTAATTGATCTACTAAGACTTGTCTTTCTCAAGATTTCACAAAATATCAGTCCACATAAACTGCATTTTGTTAAAACTTTCTTGGTGTAAGCCATCCTGAAGTACAAAGTAAATAATAATAACAATATAATCATACATTTGTTGAAAATGCTCTGTTTTTGAATAATAGTAAAAAATATTCATAATATTATAACTAATAAACTAGAAAAATTAGTAGCAAAATAGGAGTTGAAAGATAATTTTATAGTCATATCAATAAGACAAAATATATCTTATTAAAATAAGAAAGGAGATAAAAGTAAATAGTTGAAACGGGTTTATACTGAGATTAGCATAAATTCAAGTATAATATTATCTTTTAGAATTACTAATGGGCCTACTTGGATAATATTCTTTCCCGGCGAAGCATTTAATAACAGACGTACCGACCTTACTTCCGTATATTTCTAAAGGTATTAAATTTAGAGAGACATTAACCAAATTTTGACTTTTAGGTATCAATACTAAATTGAATATTCTTAGTTAATGATAAGATCATAAGAATGGGATATTAAGTACTATTTATGATGACGTCCCATGTAGCATCATAAAATGAATAAATAACCTTAAGTTTAAATTACAAGAATTTAAAGTAAATAAATAAACAGGAGCTATTTTTGTTAAGCTGTTTTTCTTAGAATTCAGGGAATGTTGATGGTTTAAGCTTAAGCTGTTACATGTTGTTCAACAACTTCCTATTCCTATTCATAATTAATTCTTTATCACTCCAGTATTTTCAAATATATTTAAAGAGAAGAATACATTAATCTCTTTATCAGTTTTATTATAAGTATCTCTGTTCTTAAATTTATGTCAACTTTTAAACGTTTGTTATCAATCTGAATCTTATCTGAATACTGAGCTAACAAATCGTAAGAATGAGCGCGGCGGGTACTAATTATAGTTATTTATGAAAAGACTTGTATAGATAACTCTTGTTTTTTCTAAAATTATTATAGACTTTTAGTAGCATTGTTTTATTAGAAGTTTTAGAATTACTGTTTTATTGCTATAATTTGAGCTGTCTTACTACTTCCTGATTTAAGAAAATATGTATGACTAGCAGATTTAATTTTGATTAATATTAAATATTTTAACACTAACAGTAGGCTGTAAATTTCGTTATTTTTAAAATTATAATTTTAAAATATTATATGTTATATATTTATAAAATTATCTATACAAAATTAAATGTTTCAATACTTTTTGCCTCCGAGCTACCATTTCTGAGATATAACGATTCAAAAGTTGTAAAAGTTGTAATCGTCATAATATGCATTAAAAAGTAATTTAACTCAAAAAGAAGTTATCACTAATGGCATTCGCTTACTTCTTTTCAAACGGAGCTCAATACATGGGAATGATGTTAAACCTAAAATTTTTATTTATTTTTATAGTTTGAACATTTTGACTGATTTACATTTGAAGCTTATTGTAAATTTGTTTACCTCCACTCATTTTTGGTCTAATTTGACCGGACTATTTTGTTTTTGTTTTGAAAATCATTTATTGCCATATTATTGTCTACTATTTTTTAGTTTCTCTTCTTTACCCCTTTGAACGGTAATAACGAATTAAAGCTAGTTGTATTTTTCATTTCATTAGAAGCAGTAAGATAGATCAAAAACAAGTCACCTGGACTTGGTTTCTATAGATTATTGTGATTATTTCGAACAATTACGGAATGTGTTATGTGTTATGTGAAAGCTAAAGTTAAGAATATTTTGGTAAATAATTGTTAAGTAAGGTTTATTTATTATCTAAATTTGACTCACCAAAATGTTCTTAATTAAGAACGATTTACATCAAAATCGTGCCGGGAGACCGAAAGCAAAAATAATTGTAAGCATAATTCATACATCTGTACAGTTTTAGAATACCTATCTCGTCCTTTATAATTTAGGGACCAGGAGTAATGAGTATAGTAATTAGATAATTAATAATTGTACAGAAGGAGAATATTTGCCCACGAGCTTCTTGAATTCTATTATAGGATTTAAGTCTTAGAAAGCTTGTGCCTTCCAAAATTAGTGTTATTCGATATACTGCTAGTTGCTAATCAGGCCATTGAGTTTCACCGTTTGAGTGGTTTGTCACTTCATTCTTCTCTACAACTCTTTTGTCTAAGACTATGTTATGAGGAAATCATGTAATTACTACTATTCAATCATAATGATATTATTTGGACAACGATGCCGTCTAAATCATATCTATAGTCAAGTTGGCTATCATTGATTCCTTAATTATACCTTATATTTCCTAAGCCTTTACTTAAAATAATGGTATATCTACTACCATATCAAAATCTAATCATCTCACTCTATATTTTTCAATAACATCTAATTCCCGACACGATGAGTCTGAGTCAGTTCTTTAACTTTTAACGTGTGAATTGTGTGAAGTTGTTTATTCCAGTCTTTATGCATTATATTATTATCATATTGTATCAGTGTATGTTTGAACTTTTATTACCTAATATTGTTATACCTAATTAAACCTGTTTATATTATCTTCCATTGTCAGTTTTTTTATGCGATTGTTATAAATAATTATATTCGCTGTTCTGTTAAATTTTTTGTGCATACTTTTCTGTGTACACAGTTATAAAAACACCATTACTCCGATATTTTGTTTTATTTAAATACCTCTTTTAATATCAGAGATGAAATAAAAACAAAAAGAAGAAATGTTGGCTAAGATACTTGCTAAAAGATACTTATTTGTTGCTGACGCTATAAAAATGTTTACAATACATTTTAGAGATATAAAATGCATATAATGTAGAAGTGAAAATATTATTGAAAGCTATACCGGAACTAAACCCGGGTTCAGAGTTCCTCGCGCGTGAAAAAACACCGTGTTCAGTTTTCGATGCAGCTATTTCAAGACACGCATTGTCGAAAGTTTGGCAAACGCCCAGAGGCGGCCTGTGACACTGCCAACCTCACCAGAGGTTAGTGTCCTAAAAACTGTTGAAGGAAAGGCCAGTCACGCATCAGTAGCGCTATTGTGTCTGAGGCACTTAAACCCTTTGTCTTCGTAAATAGCCGGTAAAAAACAAGCGAACCGACGTAAAAACTTGGCAACTTTTTGTCATCACAACAGCGAGATCATTCCATACTATTCTCGTGACATGACAGATAAACAAAACACGCTCTCGGTAAAAAAGTAACGGAATAAATTACACATCATTGTGCTGGTTGTAGCCTTGTTAATCCCTCTGTAGGTTTTAACCAGTACATATAAAATGCAATGAAGGATTCATAGTTGGTTTAAATACAGCGATAGGTCCTTCTGATGAACTTCATTAGTTCTACTCCAAATTTACACAATCTCTAAAATCCTCGACTTTCCAAACCAAATTACGCTAGGTTGCCCTTTCACATGAGTGAGGCAGATTATGTGCATACTTTGCCAAGTTCTCGAGTGCTTCATCAACTTTGTTTTGTATAGTAGGTACCTACTAGATAAATGCGATCTTTATAGGACTATGAAGGTTCCTGATACTTTAGGTATGTGAGAGCTATTCAGAAATATTACTATAAAACTACCTGCAGTAGGTATGGTGTATTTTCGAATGAATTTCAAGTTGAGTTTTTACCAAGCTAGCAAGCAGTGATACAGTTTTCTGACACAACATAAGACAGGGCTGTGAAATAAAACATTTGCAGATCATATTACAAGAAATCCATCAATCCTTCAATTGGCACGTGCACAAGGGATTACGACAGCGAGACAGCTAGTTGTCTGTCCGTTTTGTTATTTTGTAAAAATATCAGCATTGTGCCAAGAAACATGCGGTGACAGATCCGTATGCCTACCGTGAAATTTATTACTGGAACTCGCGTATTGTGCACGTTTCGCTATGAAAATAAACTGTAAAAATTATGGTTTTCGTAATTGCACGCATTTGTTAAACATGCTCGTGTAAGCGTCATAATGTATTTAGATGATTACATAGAGTAGAATTACGGATATTTGTAACTTAAACTAACGATAGGGGTAACAATAGAATAGGGAACATACGCAAAAATATACTTACTTCAATTAACATGATTAACGGTATACGATCTAGTGAATATTGTGAACATAAAGAATAAAGTTTCTTCAGGGGTCCTACTTTTCAAATAATTCTAGTACCTATAGGAACTACTAATAGACCTCACTCTTTTACAACAGAACATGTAATGTAGTATTAAGGTGAAAATAGGATTTTGTCTTTTACGTCATCATAAATATTGTCTCTTTTATCAAATTGCGTTTGTGAAATAAATTTTACGCCAACTTGTTAGAGAATGAAAGCTATACAAGCTGAAAATTTCATAATGGTTCATTGTTCGCCAGTGGCGCCCTTGGGGGGTGGCGCCCGTGGCCTCGCACTTGCAGGGGCCTCGCGTCAAGCAAATTTTAAAAAAATAAAGATATTTTAAACTATATTTTAATTTTTTTAATTTTCAATTTTGATTCTTAATTATTTATTAAGGTTAACTTATAACATAACGCCAAATTAAAATAAAGTTAGTTAACTTATTCAAATCATATAATTAATTGATAAATTCATTTTGTAGTACCTACTTGAATATCGTGCCTCGAAACATTTGAAGATCGGTTTTTTAGACATAGCACTTGGGTTAGTATAGTATTATACTATAATGTACTCGTAGTCTGTGACTCGGTGAATTTTAGTCTTAGTAAAAGCCGCAAAAACATCTATTTTAAAATTTATCATCTCTGTATTTGTTAATTTTGTAAATCTTTCAATAGAAGTAAAATATTTTAAAACTCAAATTTAATTTATTTGTATAACTTTAGCATTTCTCGTCAAACATAAGGAACACCTACCAAACAACCAGAGTCCGTAGGCCAAAGGTCGCAATGGGTAAGGCCGCCGCCGCGCCGCTGTTGTTCGCTTTGGGCGAGTCTGTAATAAATCTTACAAAAACAGCAGTTTTCTCTTTATGGGGAGCCGAGTAGAATGAGTGTCAGTGAGTTACGGTGGTCGGCTTAATACAAATGAAAAGCTTATAAAATAATACAATGTATTTTTATATAATTTATTGTTACATAAATGATATAAAAATACACTTGCGCAGCCAGCCCATTAATGATTCACTGCAGGGTTAGGTCGTCTCTCACAACGAGAAGGATCTAAGTCAGTCTAGTGCTGGTAGTGGACTTCTCTTGCCTTATAAAATACAGCAGCAGGGACCTTGAATTTTCAATAGAGGAATGAAAACGAAATGAGAAAAATCAAAAGGGAAGACAATGAAAATATTTTAGAAAATATACATCCTCTTTTTAAAAAATCAGCCTACTTCCTGTTCCTAAAATTAAAAAAGTAAATAAACGGTTGCTATTAACGACCGAGGAATGCGTTCGATAATTGTTTATTATTCTCCTTGGCGACCGCGGTTTCTTGCATGTTGTTGTAATAATGATGGAATAAAATAATTTCGGAGGAAACCTTAAACAGATCAATAAAGGCACGGTAATTCAACTGAAACACGCAACATGGCCCAATCTAAGGTACGCCTCGTTTTTATACCTCTCAATTTAATTAATGTGGCTTACGTGACATGCGATCGGGGGTTCGTACTACGAAGTTTACCCTGTGCCTGCGTACTGTTGGTTTTTATTACTACTCGTGGCTTTAAAGTATCAGGGGAATATGCTTTCGTGACTTCATACTAAATGATAGTTGAAAGGATACTAACTCCAATATTCACTTAGCATGATGTAACGCCATTTAGTTTTTGTGAATAATAAGTTCAGGATTGAAAATGAATGACTATGATTCTGATGCCTTTATCTTGTAGGTCAAAGAAATTAAAAAAGTGAAAGGAGATGACAAATCTGAAGATGAAAGTTCAAGTGATTCAAGTGGTGAGATATTTTTAACGTTTAAGCTCAACTGCATCAAAAGGCCTCCTGATATTATGAGGTAGTTATTGCATTCGCCTTCCAACTAGATTAGCCCATGACCTAAGCGAACGGCGAGGAACCGTTGGATTCAGAATGCAAAAGACCGGTTTATATGCCTTTTTAGTTCATAGCGTCGACCAGAGGAGGTCTACGTTCAGCAGTGGACATCAAAAGGCTGATAGATATATTTTTCTTTTTAAAAACCAACCTTTTGAATTGTGCACGTACTCCATAACTTGATCGCTTGATGACCCCATTTTCATACTTTTCTAAACCAGACTGAGAATCAAATTGAGATCCAAAACCAAATTAAATGTCGACAAAGAAAAACAAATTTACTTATGATAGATACTGCATAATCAGTTGCATCAATTACTACTTCAATTTAAACTGTATTTACAAAAGTAGCCATTACTTTAACCATTATTTTTCCCCTCCAATGATTGTGCCGGATGTAGACGATGAAGATGTCGATCAAATAGGAAAAGGCGTGGGCGCAGGTCCCATTACCATCAACAGAGACGAATACCTCCTTGCCTTCAGGGAGCTGGCATTTGATCGTAACCAACTCCAGTTAAAGAACAACTTGCTTCATCGTCGCCTCGCAGAATATTACAAGTAGGGTTAAGTTTTATGACTTTTTAAAATAAAAAATCATCATCATAATCATCATCATAAATTAAAAACCATATTTTTTAAACAAGAAATAACTTTTGTTTACGGACGATGTAACGGATGACTTCTTTTCTCCTAATAAACATTATATATAAAAAAGGTAGATGAGTATGCGGAGATTATAATCATTATTTATTTCAGAAAAAGAAAGTTGGACCATGTTTTGAAACCACTAGAAGGCGCGCATGATTTAGAAGATAAATATCAACAAAAGCTCTTTGCTTACGAGGAACTAAAGGAAAAGGAGGAGAGAGAAATGGCTGATGTAACAAACTCATCTGATTAGTTTTCTTAAAGAACGACAATTTATTGCACTCGGTCCCTAATCTTCTCGTTTCTGTTAGCGATTTTTTATTGATATTTCGTGAAGATTGCAAACAAACGAAGTTACTGAATTGACTTGTTTACGCCCAACTATTATGTAGATTGTTATAAAAACTACAATCTATAATGAAAGTAGATACCTACACATTATCGTGTTTAAGGAATTAGTATGTTTCATTTCATTTCATTCGGATTTACACCAACATTGGGTATTCGATATCACAACTTTCTGTTGATAAAATCGAGAAAGTTTTCTTGAAGAATTTGCTAAAATCTGAATCCCACTTAAAAAATTATACTTGTCGGAGAAAGACCATTTCTACTCGACATCATCATTAGTGGTTACGTGTTCAACAGTGGGCGTCATTTGGGTATAATGCAAGCACAAACAAAGTACTAGTACTTCAGGTTTACACACTATTTATTCAAGGTATCACAATATTCACACACGTACAAGCTAGTTTAATGGATGGCCTCAAACTCTTGATAAAGAGCAGCGAGTTCGTGACACCGTTCATACTCCACCAGAACCTTAACTCACAACTGGTCCACACGACCCCATAATCCCTCGAATCTCCAACAACTCCACACAATACATGGCGAACTAGAACGTGTACCGACCACGCTCTGAGTTATCCTCTACTTTCCTATTTCGTAAACATTCGATTACAATAATTATCACAATACACAATACAACAACAAGATGTAGTAGAAAATCTATTGACAATCAATTTGACATTCCAAACAAGATTTTGACAGATTACTCTTTTTTTTTAAACAAGTTCAAAATAAGGTTCTAAACATTCTAGCATTGTATGGCCAGTAATCAACTTGGCTTGAATCCCTCTCCGACATACTAAAAAAATTCTTGTGCCGAATTTGTACTCAAATTTATTTATCATCGCTTCTCAGCCTCACTAACATTCGTACATATGCCTAAAATTAACAGGGTGTTTAATTATTAACAATATTTTAATTTAGATAAAGACAAAAATACAAGCAGTTGAAGCCCAATACAGCGACAAACTAGAGCATGCTGAGAAGAAATTCGATGAACTACAAACCTTAGAACGCAACACCGGCACTGGTCTGATCTACTCTAAAAAAGGAAAACCTATTGCTGACAAGGTAATCAAATTAATATTTTAGAATTTAAATTTATGTCCACCTGCTTCATATATTTTTAGAGCACAAATTGATCAGACTGTGATCAAAAAGAGAAGACAAAAAGTTTACGATGATGTTGCGATATATAATAATGTCTCAGATTAAGTATGGACGCACCAATTTAAACACTATTCCATAAATCCAGCATCCTTAAATTTTTATCCTTCAAATTGCATGTTTCTTTCGAATCATCGCAATGGTGATAAACATACTTTGTGTATGATTAAGTACATTTTCAACAACGCAATACTTTCTTTTTCCAGACCGTACAAAGGCTGCTGTCTCTACAACGAAGCAAAACAGAACAGGTCTCAGGGCTCTGGTTGCGCTACATTCGAGTCAGGAACGCTGTCGCAGAATTGGACGCCATCATACGCAAACTGGAGATGTTGGGACCAGGACTCTACGTGGCCCATTACGAACAGCTGCATATCGACAATCAGAACTACATGGCCAAGATTGAAGGTTTGAATATCCTTCTCTTGAATCGAGTCCATTATTTGCCACCCGTTAGCAACCCTACTGAAGTTCAGGTCTCTTCTCAAAATGAGAAGGCTAGTCTCTGAATGTATTACCTGTTCGTGAAACCATTAGTGATCCACTGCAGCTCTGTTGCTCTGATCTCCTCTCACAATGAGAAGGATGTAGGGCTCAAAGGTATCTGGAGTAACCACATAACTTTGAGAACGCTATGTTTTTGTAAGATTA
Organism: Erynnis tages; assembly: GCA_905147235.1. Lineage (NCBI taxonomy): Eukaryota > Metazoa > Arthropoda > Insecta > Lepidoptera > Hesperiidae > Erynnis > Erynnis tages. The sequence continues at coordinate 7,519,553 of LR990082.1, forward strand.
GAAACACAGGCATGCAGAATTCCTAACGATGTTTTCCTGACCTGCGGGTGACATACTTAAAATTAGAAAAGCCATTGGTGCTTTCAAACTCGAACATCTCTGTCAGAAACTGAATTAAGCTAACGAAATTAAGTAGGTAACTAACTGTAAATAATTTCAAGTACCCAATTATAATATGAAAATTGGCAAGTCTTAAAAAAAGTTATCAAAGGAAGGAATAACGTGAACTCACCGTCTCAATATATTGCGGGTAAGTTAACTTTCAAATAAATTGAAGAGGGAAATACTTTTGATGAAACATTTTGAAATGAGAAAATTTAATTTTCTTTACTTACCTTTCATCTTCGAACTGGCTAGCTTGATTCAGCCATTCCAGTGGAATTTCAAGGAAGCTAGGTAGCTTTCTAGAAATCCAATTTCCACAAGCGATATTCTGTTTAAGCGATTTGAGCACATGTCAACAGCAATATTGAGTCCATCCTTACTATTTATTTTCTTATTGTAGCTTCTTAGGGCGAAGCTACCAGACCAAGCCAGAGGAAGAGTAAACATTTACATTTTCAATTTTTGGGAACATCCTTGTTGTAAGACTGACATTGGGCATACTAAAAGTTTCACACAAGCCGAGTTTTTTTTTCACATTAATTAACATCTTCTATGTATAAAGTAGTTTAATCATTTAAGAAGTCTTAAACGCTTTTTAAGACTGATTGATGGTCAAACCTTCAAATGTTTCTACACTAAAAAATCACAGGCACAATGTGCATTAACAGACGTCTGCAGTCGAGATCGAGGTGATGAAAAATTAATCAATTTTTATGTCTGTAGATAAGAACGGAGCGAACGGAGCTTTATAAGAATATGAAACACATTAATTAAACTAATGTTATATAACTAATATTTATGATCAATCTTCAGAGCGTGAAGACGAGTTAATAAGGAACCGCGCGAAGTGCACCGAACACAACCAGATCTTGGCTCACATTCGCGAGAAGATGCACCACACGAACGAAGTGATCGACATGACGGAGTGTGATCTTGGAGACGCTGAAATGGAGTACCTTAGAGCCAGAGAAGATCTGAGTACAGTTAAGGTGTTGGACCCATCACTTTCATGTCGATATCTATAAAATTATTTTCATCGTAAAGCTCATTACGACAATTCTTTGTTAAGATCCTGATGAAGTCATTAATTTTGGCTAAGAGTTCTCTTGTTTGAATCCTAGTCTGTTTTTACAATAAACATTTTTACAATTGTTAAACATTTATGTATTGTACCCCACATACCCATTTCTAAAAAAAGAGGCCAGATAAACTCTTATGTAAACACTTGATTTCACAGAAAATCCTGCACTACAATTGTCAGCATTTAATATGTGTTTCGCAACTTTTAAAACAATATTCTTATAATTAAAGTCAATGCTGCATTTCTCATTTCCATTCTTGATAGCAGTTACGTCCATTTTTAAAATATACCTACTTATATCACCTTTGGCTAATAAAAGGACTTGGAGGACAGACTTGAGATGACACTTCACGTCTTTGAAAGCGGTATCACGACTATCACATAAACACTTATCTCATCATACCTGAAAGTCAATCCTGCGGTTCTTAGTACTTTTCCCTTTTGACAGCATCACGATTATTAATGTATTCGTAATCACCAATTGTACGTCCAACAGCGTCGTCGGGACAAACTGCGTTGGTCGTTGGAGAGCGAGCGACTGAAGGCTGGCTTGCTCGTCAGGAAGGATCTGTTGCGTGACTACCAACACGCCACCGAGGAGGTACGGTACAATTGTAGCCCGCCATGATTAATCACGAAAACAATGGAACAATATTCCGTGAATTTTCTTTCAAAGTTCCGGAACGATGGTAATGAATAAAAAAGGTTCGTGATTGATGTTGATGAACGCCATTGCAGGTATTAAAATGCCTGTACCTACAGTCATTATTGTCCCACTGCAGTCTCAAAATGAGAAGGATATAGCCTAAGTCCGCCACGCTGGCCTAATGCGAGTTAGTGGACTTTACACGCCATTGAGTACATTTCTTTTTGTGAACTTAGGCATGCAGGTTTCCATTACAGACCATTTCAGAAAGTGATTTTTATTTTCAAGAAAGTATTTGCGTGCCACTGGGTTTCGAATCCGGACCCCTCGAATTCTTAGCCACTGAGCTATCTTCGCTTGTAATAAAATAAGATTTTTAATGGTAGTTTGTATAACTATTAAGTATATTATAAGTGGAGGCGCAGCCGTGACATTATCCAGTTATTGAGTGTGGTTTATGTATGTTGGACAAACATTAATAACAAGTGACCTAGTCCTCAGACGAAGCATCTATATTATTATTATATTAGATAGATATTATTAGTATATTAGATAGATATTGTTAGTATATTAGATAGATATTGGTTGCTTACGGACTACCATGTGCCTGCCTACTGAATATCATGTGGCCTAATTGCGCGTTTGTTTTTACTGCAATAATGGTGTATTTATAAAATAATCGCCTAGATTGAAAATTGTTTACTTATCTATATGAACTAGATACTTCATTATCATCATTTCAGCTCTTCGTAGTCCACTGCTGGACATGAGCCTCCTCTAATCAATACCACTCTGCACGGTCCAAGGCCTTTTTAATTCAGCGGTTTTAAACTGAATTTGAACTACTTTGTCAGTAACCCATTAATGACCCACTACGGTCAGGTCTCCCCTCACTATGAGAGGGATGTAGGCCTTAGTTCACCAAGCTGGCCTACTGCGGGTTGGTGGACTTCACATGCCTTTGAGAACATTTTTTTTAACTCAGGCATGTAGGTTTCCTCACGATGTTTTCCTTCACCGTAACAGCCAGTGATATTTAATTTAATAAAGCGCACATAACTTTTTTACAAAGTCATTGGTGCGTGCCACTGGGATTCGAACCCGGACCCTTCACCCACCCACATCACCGCTTGAACTACTTAATAGGTTTTAAATACTCACTATTTTATTGCTCTCCACAGACTCTAGGTCCGTGCCCTTTTTGCATCAGTTTAGTTGTCTGCATTTTTCCTTATACTATATGTTTTAAAAACACTTTTACTCCAGAAATATTTATATACTTACTTTATAATAATGTTAGGTACTGCCTGTAACACGAACGTTGAGTGCTTCATACAATATGTACATGATATTAGCAAAGTTTTAACTAAAATAATGTTATACATAGGTGGTTGAGTTGCAAGCGAGAAAGGAACTCTTGGAAACTCAAATTGCCATAACTACGAAAGCACTGAGGGAAGCAAGACATCGCATGCAAGTACAACACTCACATCGTAGTGACGCTACCCCCAGCTCTCGCATATAGATGGAACTGATGGCAATGAAGAATTCTACAAAACATAATTATAATTTTTAACGCTATTGTGATGCCATGCAGCGCAGCGCGGTTATGCGTGATTTAGCGTTGTATGTAAGTATTTCCATTTGTATAGAAAACACGCACAGTCCAACACACAGAACACGCATCTGCATGTACGCGCGTGGATGCGTTTTCTATACAAATGGACGCGCTCCCCCGCATCACGGAGCGTGGAGCAGTATGGTAATCGCTTAAGATGTACTCGTATATACCTACTCGCACATACTCGTAACACACGTTTAGGTAAAATAATTTCTCTTTTTAAAGTAATTAATCTCTATTGTTATCCAAACGTTTTAATTTTCTTTACGAAATGTAGTAAATTAAAAAAAATATTATGTGAATAGTATACGATACATAATTATCTATGTGATTTGTATGTATACATGTATATTTTATATTATGATGTTAGAAAAATATCTCGGTGCTAAGTCTGTATGTAATGTTAATATGTCTGTAATGTTTGGTAGGTAGGTACTCGTAGGTATACGATGTGCATAATAATATACATATTGCAAAGCTGTTTGCGTGATGTAACCAAAATCAATGTGTGTAATAAAATAATTGTTTTCATTTATTTATTATTTTATAAATAACCTCTTTATGTTCAATTAAGTATTACTATCTCGATGGATTGCGATTGATTGGAGCACAGAATTTAATAAACAATATTTATAATCTTGTTAGTTTTCCAAAAAGAAGGCATAACAAATTACAAATCGTAGGCTCACTCATCATCTCGTTATTAAAATAAATACGCCTGCTTTGACTTAATAGCAAAATTACTTCAAAGTCTGTACTTAACACATTTTTAACAGTAGGTGCCTAAGTGTGAAAAATGTTCTGATTTGTTTATTATTATTTAAAAGCTTTAAGTAAAGCTTGAAGTAAATGTAAAATTATTTTCCATTTACTTAACAGGTTTATTGTCTTACCTAAGAATAAATGAATGAATATTGTACAGACCTTAAGTATCTACACATCAGAAACTAACAAAACCCGCAAACTATAAGAACTTAAATATTCTACTCCAAACTTTACAGTTTTACACAACACTACCTACATTTCATTGTACGTACTTTGGGAAATATTACAACAAGCGTCTAAGTTTCGTACTACAAGCTTATTAATATTTCTCATTTTAGTAGGCAACCACTTATGCCACTAACCTTACTATTTTTTTGTTATAAAAAAATAAGACAAATACATACACAATTACCTACCTCCAGCTTCAGATTTAAATTACCAAGGCGAGAAAAAAGAACAAAATCATTTAAGTTATAAAATATATTTAATTTACTTCGAGTATTTATTTATTGTGATACAATTTTAAATTAAATAAGAATACATTGTTGAAATATAAAACTAGTTTTAAATTTGTACTAAAATTGTACTGCATACTGGAATAGAAAACATAAAATCAGTTTATATTTTATGACTGGCTTTCGTATTTTTGTATTGGTCCATGTAACTTTATTTTGTTAGTATTATGTGACTAGGTACACTGGTCAGGATACGAGATTAATATTAATATTTTTTTCAATATTCTTATTAATTATATTACATACTTAAATATTATGTAATAATATTATGTAAAAATGTACTACAAAATGTACTTTAAGCTCACATAAAAAAATTTTCAATAGAAAAACATCAAACACAAATAAAACCACATATCCAAAAAGTGGCCATGTTATTTCTACTCATAAGTTTGTTTTGCGTCCAAAATAGAAAAGTTCTCGTAGAGCAGAAATGTTGGCCTTTTTTACTTGATAAAATGGTTGATTCATCAGTATTCATACTCAGTATTTTCAGTGTGAGTCTCAGACCTACGGTACTCACTAATTTCATGCAACCTCGTCAAATCGCGATGTGAAATGGCACGCTGAGATTTTATCTCTAAGAACTTAATGCTACTTGGTATGGTAACCAATAATCTTAATGAGTACAAACACTTTAACTGATCTTGGTGCTATGTGTGACCCCGTGTCCTAATTGCCATGTCGCAAGCAAAAAATGCGTATACGACAATCCTACTACCTACTTTTTTATATATTATTATTATTATATAAATGCAAATGTTTGTGAGTATGGATGGATGTTTGTTACTCTGTTACGCCAAAACGGATGAACAGATTTGGATAAAATTTGGTGCACAGATAGATCATAACCTGGATTAACATATAGGTTACTTTTTATCCTTCTCTGCACCGAGTTCGAAAATAGTGATTGCATATATTTGGTGGCAAGTCAGGGTGTCTTAATTTGAACAGCTTCATACAGAGCCCTGTATTTAAAATTTGTTATTTTCGTTGGTCGGTCGGCTTGTAAAAAGTGACAAGAACACACAATGCATAACTTACAAGGACACACACATCATCTCGCGCTAAGATGAGTTAATGCGTCTTTTTAATACCTACCTAAACTAAAACGAATCATATATAAATCCAATACTTTGGATTGGTTGCATATAATATTATAAGCAATCTATAGTACCTATAGTCAAATCTAATTAAAAACTAAGGTTGAATTTCAAATTCAGAATTAAGCTATACTAAATATAATATTTCCAATAAATGCAGCTAAAATCATCTTTAGCTGAAGATAAATACGATTGAACACATAATTAAGGTCCTATCGAAGTTGCGTTAAAATATTGAGCTATGTATACGCTCTTTAACGAGTGGAACCACAAATAAAATGTAACAGACCTATTTGTCAGACTGGCTGATTTTGTCTTTATAGGACTAAGAAAAATTACAGTATTCCATTCATTACTCTAACCACCCATTAATTTACATCCAACGTTACTTTAAAAGTTAGTATCAAATGTCCAAATGGGTACCTGCCCACTACCGATAAAGAAACAAAACAACTGACTATTGCACCTATCCAAACACCGCGACGATTTAATTAGCGTTCCTTATTTAAGAATCTGTTTTGATGTTAAGCAGTTTAGCTCAAGAAATGACTTTATGATCAGGCTGCCGGTATCAAGTTGCAATCTATTATTACGCACGATATTTATAAAAAGTCAACAAGAAGTCAAACTGTAGGAAAACTACAGACAGCCGTCTCATATTATCCGGTTTCATTCGCTATTGACCACAAAGTTTTTATATCCACCAGTGCCTCGAGCGTAGGTTACGCAGTATCGTATAGTAATCGTATCAATAAAGACTGACACTTTACTATTCGGATACCTACTTTAACGAGAGTGTTAATGCTCACGGCATCACGGCAATGATTTCGCACCTTTGATATGCGACAGGATAGGTGCCTTTCATACATGTCACTTAGGCTTCAACTTTTTCCGTGTCTATATTCTTCTTGCTGGAGAGCTTCACAGTCTCTGGTTGTTCAGCGTTATCATCTCTTATGAGGGAGCCGTGCTTCCAGCCCTGAGGGTATCCGAACTGCCTCACGTCGTCCCACCACTGCTGGTCGCCTTCAGCCCAGATGCAGTAGATCACGTTTGTACCGACCAGCACCACGAAGCACACCCAGAAAGCGATTCGCCACTGAGCTAGGGTTGACTGTGAAAAAAATAAGGTATGAGAAATTAAAACGTATAGGTAATAGAAGAACACTACAGAAAAAATGTCATAAGTCATAAATGTCATGTCGGTAAGTGGATACACACGTCAGGTGTCAACAAGCCAACGAGGTTTCATTGCTACTTCTATTTTCTATGGTACGATGATTTAGCATCCAAAGTCGGTAAGTGGATGATACTCACGTCAGGTGTCAACAAGCCAATGAGGTATGGCGTCACGATGCCGGCGAAGGTGGATGTGGTGTTCACGAGTGACGTCAGGCTGCCAGCGTAGTTCGGGGAAAGATCTAACGCGTTCACCTGTTAAATTTGAAGGATTTGACATTAGTTTGTGGGGCATAAGTATCGTGCGCTGTGATAGCCCATTGGCTTAGAATTCGGCCTCGAATCGAGGGGTCCGGGTTCGAATCCCAGTGGCACCAAAGACAAGTGGCACCAAAAAGTTATGTGATTTTTTAAAATTAAATATTACCTGCTGTTACGGTGAAGGAAAACATGAGAGGAAACCTACATACCTGAGAGTTCACAAAAAAAAATGTTCTCAGAGATATGTGAAGTGTACCAACCCGCAATAGGCCAGCGTGGTGGACTAAGGCCTATATCCCTCTCACTGTGAGTAGGTACTATTCTTTTCAGTAGTAGTGTCAAAACTTGGTCATAAAACCATTTGGGAGACTTTTCGAAGTGTTACTTTGCTACTCGATCGTCATTTGGCGTGATTGACGTCGATTACTCTTAGTTTAAATATGGTTTAAATGGATCAATGGATGAATAACGAAGGATAAATAATCCTGTTAAATGTCACTTGTTATGCTAACGAATCCAAATTTTTGATCGGATTAATAGGGATCTGATCCAATCCGCGTTGGAACAGTGTGGTGAAGAATATCTCACTATCTCCTTTTTAACATCCGTCACAGAATACATAATAGTACAATACCCGTGCTTAATAACTGACTATTACTCCAGGACTAATTACAAAATTCATTTGGTTTGTCACAAGTACATACGGGGATTAAAAATGCTGCTTCATTATGCCATGAATGCGAAGGTCAATTTAATTGGTACAGCTCGACACTTTATTGCCCTAATACGATAAAAAATACTGGTAAAAAATAACCTTCAACGCACATCCGTCCTAAAGTTTTGTAACAATAAAAACTTGCCCATTTGAATGCCCTCACGTGAGTCCAATTAAGCAATTTAATGGGTGTATCCAAGGACCTTGTGTACCTATTAGCAATTCTAAAATTGTGGAAGACAACTCAGCAACAACAGTTTCGGTTTTGTGTAGCACCTCCCCCTTGAAATACTTGAACGACACATTTTTGCTTGTACGCACGTTTGTTTAGTGCCTAGGGTATGGCACCAGTTTCGTAAGAGTACGAAAGGAAGGTGATTAAAAGAAGCACTGATGTTATTTACAGTTTATATATTACACATAATTATGTACACAAAATTATTTACAGTAGGAATCACTTTAAACTCATGGAATTAATGAATATAAGTATAAAAGATTACAAAAATAGCGAACTGAATGAGAAAATCTTTGAATAACGACTCCCTTATTAATCCGTCTCCAGGCAACGCGCTGCCAGCGGTTGTCACTAGAGACGGGGATGACTGTGGCATTGATGCGATACGAATTTTATATTTTTTACATTCATAAAGTTTTACAGTTTACTAGGAAGTCCAGAACTAAGTGAATACAGGTTCGTGGTAATACTCATTGTATTCGTTACATAAATAATAAGGCTTTGTTACATTGGCTGCGTGCCAACGTAGACTACCGTATAGTAATGTGTGAAAAGTTAATTATGTGGTAAGTTTAAAACTTCCCGTTCTAAGTTCTTTAACGAAGTTCTTTGCTTTTATCTTGTAGACACCTTACGCGAATGGGATGTTCCATAAATTAAACGTGTTTAAGTAATGTAACTGGCGTAATGTAGTAGTAATTTAAACGCAGATTTTTCAGATGAAATGATTTTGATTTGCTTATTTTTCTGACCGTGAATTATTTCGGGAGTATTTAAATTTTTCAGAAAATGTTAGTCATTGTTTAATCATTTATTTAACAAAGATGACGTGAAAAAGCCTGTTGTGATCGATGCTATGATCGTTGCCTTAAAATTTAGGTACATTTGTGTAGTGTAAATCGAACTAGTTGATATGGGTAAGCCCTTAGATCGCCATTGAGGTGGCCTTGATAGCCTACAACCTTAACTACAAACGATACAGCCGAGTTTAGAACTACAAACGAGTTCGATAACCTCTTATAAATAGTTTAGGTCATACATATCTCGGGCAAGTTCAAGTTTTACTTAACTACTGTTAGGCGCAAGGCACAACACTACGCGAGGACGCTATAGGGACGTCACTAGTTTTTGTTTTACGGATGTTGACGTTTAGATAAAAATGGCGGTGTGTGGTTCACTTTTGTTTTTGTTCCCGTGGTGTGAATAAATAATATGCGTGATTAACTCTATTAAACTATTTTATTCATTAATAGTATCAGAAGTGGCATGTTTCTCACGTTTCATACATTTTACCTAAGTAGGAAATTAATTTCCGCCATATTTCCGCGTGAACTTTGCTTGTGAAAAACTGTTGAACAAGTTTTAAAAGACGCTATCGTGGTGCACGGTGATATAAACTAATGGTGCGGTGCATGCTGTAGCCGATAAGAGTGTGGAATAGCTTGGGCGTCACAAGCTTAAAGAGTGCATAATTGCATATGCATCTTTTACCTTGGTTCACCTGGGGTGACTATCTAGTGCTGTTACTTGGTGAGATCCATCCATAGTGTACATAATTTTAAGAATGTAGAGTGTGAAGGTGAAAATAACTATTAAATATCATAGAACTGTATAAGTGTATACTGAACAAATATAGAAATTTAAGTTAGATTTATTCTTTTGTTATATAAAATGGGTCGGTCTAAGCATAGGAAGCGGGCACCAAGTACTTCAAGCTCATCATCTTCATCCTCAGAGGACTCAGTATCATTTAAGAGCAAGTTAAAAGATAGGAAAAGGAGAATTAGATCTCTAGAAGGGTTGGTAAAACAACTGAGAAAGAAGAGATTACCCGAAAGGAGTCAGACCCCACCGTTACCAAAAGTAGATAATCCTGTGAGTTTCTCTGCTGTCAGTGAGACACAACCAGTTGTCCGTTATGTTGGTCGTAATGATTTTGTCCCTGAGTTCAACCCTCAGACTACATCTGTATCAGTGGAACATTGGATTCGCAACTTAGAAAGTACAGCAAAAATGCATGGATGGGATGAACGCACTCTGATTTGTAATTGCACTTCGAAGCTGGGTGGTTATGCCAAAGGGTGGTATGAGCAGCAGGCTTCCTATGAAATAAGTTGGGAAGAGTGGAAGCATAAATTGATCAGAGCTTTCCCATTCACTAAAAACAAACTATCACAGATAAGAGAATTAGTTAACAGGATTAGGTTACCCGATGAAGACCCAATTGAATTTTATTATACTAAGCTAGGCATTGGTATGTCTTGCCATCTTAGTGATGAAGTTATTACTGAGGCTGTTATAGGTACAATTGGTAACAAGTTGTGGGAGGTAGGAGCGAAATCAGCTGGTTGTCGTGACACTGGCACTCTTTTGCAGTATCTGGCAAGTATTAATTCTGCAGATACAGATAATCTGAATCATGACATTAATCAACCTGGTACTTCCAAGCAAAGTGATCAAAAGGCGAACAAGACCATGAAATGTTTCTCTTGTGGTAAAATTGGTCATAAGGCTAATAGGTGTTTTAAGAGTAGAAGTGTCAAGAAAGTAGCTCCAGTTCTAACCAACAGTAGAGATAAGAAATGTTCATTCTGTGATCGGGTTGGTCACACTGAAGTAGATTGTTACAAGAAAAGATATCAAAAGCATTGTACCTTTTGTGATATCAAAGGTCATACCTTGGAGGAATGCAGAAAACGTGGAAGAGCAAGTCCTCAGCACAAGTTGGTGCGTAAAGTTCAGACGGTATGCAGTCATCTCTCCGACAAGAAATATTTTAAAACAGTACAGGTCAATGGAAGTCCGGCTGAAGCTTTTGTGGACTTTGGTAGCTCATGCAATACAATGAAGCAAAGCTTTTGTGAGCAACATAATTTAGAAATGATTGCCAATGATGATACTGTTATTAAAGGTTATGGTGATGCTCTTACTTTACCATTAGGGATAACTGAAGGAGTGCTAAATGTAGATGGTATCAACATGATGTCAAAATTTTATATTGTGCCTGATAATGTTCAGAATGTAGATGTGTTAATAGGACAGACATTCACAGAATCTCCAAACTTGGTGGTTGTTAAAACTCCGACTGAACTGAACCTTTATGAGAATGAAATTGCTTTCCAAGTGTGTGAAGAACTGAAGAAAGTAAGTTTATATCCTGAACATGACACTCAGCTTACACCCGGCATTAATAAAGTTTTTGTGAGACTTGACCCTGTCATCAGTGGCCATGTGAACATAAAACCGAACGAGCAGAGAAAACCATTATCTGAGAAGGATATACTAAATGATAATGTTGTATCAACTGATGGTCATGTTATGATAAAACTAATTAACCGGACTAACACCATTTTAGAAATAAAAGAAAAGGACTGTATTGCAAGGGCGGAATTGGGCGAACAGAATCTAGATAAGACAGATGATATCAAAACTGGAAAGAACCTAAATAAGGAAGGAAGGGCACAGTTAGATGTTCTGTTACACAAATATGATCACTGTTTTTCTGGAAATGGAATGGAACTGGGAAATTGCAGTGTAGAGATGAGTATTAAATTGACAGATGAAAAGATTATTAATTATAAACCGTACAGGATATCATTTTATGAGAGGGATATTGTCAGAAATATTATTGGAGAACTTTTAAAAACTGGAATTATTGAACCATCCAAATCTCCGTTTGCTAGCCCAGTTATATTGGTTAAGAAAAAGGACAGCGGGTATCGGTTATGCGTCGATTACAGGGCGCTTAATAAGATCACAGAGAAGGAACGGTATCCCTTACCAGTGATACAAGACTTATTGGACAGATTAGTTGATCAGTCTGTATTTTGTTCTTTAGATTTGGCCAATGGCTATCACCAAATCAGGATTGCAGAGGATTCTCGACCTTTTACAGCATTTGTAACGCCCGACGGACATTATCATTACAGAATGATGAGTTTTGGTCTCTGCAATGCTCCAGCAGTGTTCCAAAGAGCTATGAATGAAATATTAGAGCCAGTCATCCATTCTTGCGCTGAAGTGTACATTGATGATGTTATTGTGTGGGGCAAGGATAATGAAGAATGTCTTGCAAATTTGGAGAAGGTATTAAATTTAATTGAAAGAGCAGGTGTCAAGCTAAAGAAAAGTAAATGTGCTTTTCTGACTGAATGTGTGCAGTATCTCGGACACGACATTTCAGGCGGTGAGATTAGACCATCAGCTCACAAGATCACTGCTGTAGCCAACTTTAAGACTCCTAGCAATGTCCATGAGTTACGGCAGTTCCTTGGGCTTGCAAGTTATTTTCGCAAGTTCATCCAGGGGTTTGCGACCATTGCGAGACCCCTTACCCAACTCACAAAGAAGACTGTAGAGTGGCAATGGGGTGAGGAGCAGGAGTATGCCACTCAGAAGCTAAAGAATCTACTTACCTCAGATCCTGTTCTAGTGATTTATCATCGTGAAAGAGAAACTCAAGTACACACTGATGCATCTAAGATTGGGCTTGGTGCAGTACTGCTCCAGCGGCAGTCAAATGGAGAGATGAAGGTTGTTGCTTATGCCAGTAGGCAAACCACTGCTTCTGAAGAACGGTACCATAGCTTCGAGCTAGAGGCATTGGCTGTTGTGTTTGCCATTCATCGGTTTAAGGTGTATCTCTCAGGCATCACTTTTCGTGTTGTCACTGATTGTTCAGCTCTGCGTATGGCATGGATGAAAAGGGATTTATCTCCACGGATTGCTCGCTGGTGGCTCGATCTACAAGAGTATCATTTTGAAGTTGACCATCGACCAGGGTGTAACATGGCACATGTGGACGCTCTTAGTCGAAATCCTGTGGTAGTGCAACACATAGAGGAAAAGGACTTGATAGATGCACTTCAAGAAGGAGATGAAGAAATACAAAGATTGAGACTAAATTTGAAACTTGAACAAGACGCTAATAGGAAAAAGAAAAACGGATTGGCAAAAGATTACAAGATTGTAGATGGGAAATTGTGTCGCCTGGTGTACAATAATTACAAACCAGTGTTGCCCAAGAGTGCAAGATTCCATATTCTGAAAATCTATCATGATGAGCATGGACATTTAGGTTCAGAGAAATGTCTGGAAGCCATTCAAGCAAAATATTGGTTTCCCAAAATGAGAAAATGTGTCGAAAAGTATGTGGCTAGCTGTATTGGATGCCAGTTTACAAAGAAACCAACGGGGAAACAGCCGGGTTTGTTACATCCAATCCCAAAGGTAGCTGTTCCGTTTCACACTGTGCATGTGGACCATTTGGGGCCATTTTGTAAAAGTAATGGGAAGACTTATATCTTCGCAATAATAGATGGTTTCACAAAATTTGTGTGGCTAGAAGCGGTGGCATGTGCTAACGCCAAGGGTGTTATTGCAACTCTCAAGAGATTCAGCGCGGTCTTCGGATACCCAGTAAGAATCATAAGTGATCGGGGCACTGCATTCACATGTCGTGACTTCGAAGACTACTGTAGTCAGAATGGTATAAAGCATGTCCTAAACGCTGTGGCCTCGCCCAGGGCAAACGGCCAAGTGGAGAGGCTGAACCGGACGATTATAAGTTCGCTCACTGCTCATATGGGTGAGGAGCAGAAGGGCTGGGACGCTTACTTGCCCAAAGTACAGCTAGGCATTAATTCGACAGTGAGTCAGGGGACTGACAAATCTCCTCTTGAATTACTCTGTGCCCTGAGACCCCGATTAGCAAAAGATGTAGAGGGTGGAATTCTCGTTAATGACCTAGGAGCACTTCGAGATGAAGCCGCCCAAGTAATCCAAGAAAAGGCTCATAAGATGAAAACTCGTTATGATAGCACCCGACGTGTCGGTGCCCCTATTGAAGTTGGTCAGTTGGTGATGGTAGAGCGGAAGATTCTGAGACCTGGCCTCTCCAGTGGAAAATTAGTTCCCAAGTATACAGGGCCTTATAAGGTAACAGCTGTATTGCCGAATGACCGATATGAAGTGACATCACTGTCAAGGGGCAAGCGAATGTACAAAAACATAATTGCTCGTGATAAGGTCAAAATATGGCGTACGAGGCGAGAGAGCTCGTCGTCCGCTGAAGAATAAAAAAAAAAAAAAAAAAAAAAAATGATTGCCCCCAGGACCTTACATGTAATTCACATTTTTCACGCTTGCCTCTGGGGCCTACACAGCGTGTACAAGTTATGCTTGCTTTCGGAGCCTTATAGCACTATCGTATCATGTCACTTCACGCTTGCCTCTGGGGCCTACACAGCGTATACTTATGCTTGCTTTCGGAGTCTTATAGCACTGTCGTATCATGTCGTTTCACGCTTGCCTCTGGGGCCTGCACAGCGTATACTTATGCTTGCTTACGGAGCCTTATAGCACTGTCGTATCATGTCATTTCACGCTTGCCTCTGGGGCCTACACAGCGTGTACGTGTGCTTACTTCCGGAGTCAAAAGCACAACTATTATTGCAATATACGTATATATATATATATTTCATGCATGCCTACAGGGCCTGTACAGTGTGTATTCCAATTTATAATCAATTAATATGCATACCAACTTACAACTCACTAGCGCTTGCCTGAGGGGCCTACATAGCGTCTGATCAATGCACTTGCTTGCGGAGCTTTGCGGCATTAAAACGAATTTATCACTGAACATAAATCACACTTGCCTATGGGGCCTTAACAATATTATTCAATCCTGCCTAAGGGGCCTACACTTAACCCAGTGCAAAAACACGCGTCTCCAAGAAGTCACAAGTAAGACCGCCAGCGTGGGAGCTTGCTACGTGAAGCCTCGTCGTCGTGATCAGAGGACCTCTCCCACCTTCGGGGACCGAAGGGCTGCAGGATGGCCGAGCTGTTAGGCGCAAGGCACAACACTACGCGAGGACGCTATAGGGACGTCACTAGTTTTTGTTTTACGGATGTTGACGTTTAGATAAAAATGGCGGTGTGTGGTTCACTTTTGTTTTTGTTCCCGTGGTGTGAATAAATAATATGCGTGATTAACTCTATTAAACTATTTTATTCATTAATACTACCGACTGATTAAATTATGATATTTTTATTGTATTTAAATTTATCTTTTGCCATATATTTTTATAGGCTGTGCAAATAAGGTATGATCATTTTTTTTTTCAAATGTGTAGAAATCTTCCCACTTACATCTACATACCTATAAGGCAATTTATGTTGAAAATTACAGTATGACACATGTATCCAACATTGTAGGTGGTAGAACCTACTGCGAGAAAACTTCGCTGTGACGCAACGTATTTTCATCATACCATTTTGGTTGGGTTTTGGTTGGTGAGGTGTGGGTGGTCGATATACCTCTTTAAGCCGATCACTTGATTCCTCACAGCACCAGTAGTTGAAAAATATCCACATATCTCAGAAATGTCTTCAACTGGAAGTTGGTCGTGAGCGTTCATAGGTCGTGCACCAACGCTGTTTGGACCGCGAAACACTGCGGAAGTGTACCCCTGGTTCCAACCGGCGTTAGATGGAACACCGTTGGGTATTTACCAATAGGCGTCCGGCATAACCCTCTGTTACTTTTGAAGAGTCAGAGGGTATGTTGAATTTACCCACAAAAAATCCATTGGCTGCAATGGCATTTCGTTAGGGGGTAGCACCATAGTAGCTCGTCTGGGGAGGTACTTTAACTCCAGCCTCTTAACCCGTCTTCGTGTCTTGTATTTTGCCTGGGCAGGTATAATTGCCGGGGACACGTTATTTGTGGCGTACATCTTAGCCCTTACGAGTTGCAAAGCACCAACATGCACCCTCAGATAGGATTTTATCTATTTTAGGTTGAATGCCGGCGTCCATAAGCTACAGCAACTACTTAACATCAGATGGCCTACATGCCTCTTTGCTACTCAATTACTCTAAAAACTAAATTTGCTTAAAATGCCTATGCTACTTCTAAATTATTAACGCAACAAAAAAAAATCAATAAGAATAGCCGCATATTTACCTTCATCCCAGGATAGAATCCTCCCATCAAAGCCATTGATACCACAAAGAACACCATCGCAACGATCCTGTGGCATCCCGAATACGAGGCGAGGATGATACAAATGGCTGGACCCGTCGCGGCTGGAATCCGATTGAGCAAAATAAATTTCACCACAAAAGGTTAGATAGAGATGCGGCATGGATACCCTTTATCAATCCCGACGGATTTTGTATGAGACTGTTTGTTTAAAATATCTGATCGTTTGTTCCAATGTTTTTGTATAGGTTACAGGCTTTCGAGGGAGAATAACTTAGAGGTTTAAATTTTTTGCCATTTTCTTTTTATACCTAGGTGCGAATTAGCATGTTGATGTTAATAGATGTACCTATAATCCCCTACTAATATTAAAATAGTAAGTTTTGTTAATTTGTGAGTTTGTTTGTAGGAAGTAACCTCCGAAATTACGGAACTGATTTTATTGAACCTCAAAATTTTAACGTAAATATCGATTATCATATGGATAAATGATTTTAGTTACTTACAGATTAATGAAGTAAGTAAATTATGTAACAAATTAATGAGGTAAAGTTTATGCTGAAATTGAAAAATGAATAAGTTTTGGACTAGATTCCTCCCAACCTGTTTAAGTTGCACTAAAGAGTAATATTGAAGTATTTAAAATATTCCCAATGCCACACTAAACAGGACAATTCAAAGGAAAATTGAAGATACACCTTAACATAACCTTTACTCTAGGCTGACTAGATAATTCGAAACACGTCGACATAACACACAGAGCGGTTACATTTCAAAGGTTCTCGTTAGAGATA
Organism: Erynnis tages; assembly: GCA_905147235.1. Taxonomy (NCBI): domain Eukaryota; kingdom Metazoa; phylum Arthropoda; class Insecta; order Lepidoptera; family Hesperiidae; genus Erynnis; species Erynnis tages. Next base: position 7,536,560 of record LR990082.1, read on the forward strand.
AAGTTACTTGTCGTACCGGTTAAAAGCACTGCAACGTATTAATATTATACCGTTAACGGATATACGCAATAAATACTGCTTGGCAATCTTCTGTGATCATTATTAAATGACATTAACTACAGACTTGTATTTATCATTCCTTCCCAGATCTTCTCGTTTAAAATATATTTTTATAGTTATAAGGCATAGCAATCTTATGTACGTATAAATAAATGACACTATTTAAACTGCTTAATACTGGATCTTGGTTTGATAGTAAACTCTGTCTGAACTCTGAGAGGCTATCTACAAGTACTAATTGAGCTAGCAATAAAGTACGATAATATCGAACAGCAGAAGAAAATAATAACAACTCTGTACCTAAAACACAGTGTATAGATGCCTACATAAAAGTAATATTATAGACAAAATTTTAAATAAAAAGTATAATTGATTAAATATATATACGAACTTTCTTAGGAAAACCTGTATTTTAAAAATTATTCTTAAAATATTGACTCTATTTTTCGGAAACCTTTAAACTCAGAAGTACAGCGGTTGTCCAAGAACTTACCAATAGTAGTGTATATTATCCTGCCCGTCTTGATAGTATGCCAGCCCTTCTTGATACACAGATCGCATATGTACCCGAATACGAAGGAGCTCACCCACATGGCGATGTACGGCAAAGCGGTCAGGACGCCAGTGGTCGCAATGTCGTACTTTAGCACGTCGTGTGAGTATTTTGGCAAGTCTGTCACCATTGTGTAATAGCCCCAATCGTGTCCAACCTGTAACAAAATTTAAGCTTTTTTCTAATTCGATACTCATACTATCTTTTGTAGCTTTGATAGCCCATTGGCAAAGAATACAAGAAGCCTCTTACTTGAAGAATCCAGGTTCGAATCCCAGTGGGACGCACCAAAGACTTTCTTAAAAGTTATGTGCGTTTTATAAAAATAATATCACTTGCTTGCTTGCGAAGGAAAACAAAAAGTGTTCTCAAAGTCATGTGTAGTCCACCAACCCGCATTACGCCAGTGTGGTGGACTACGGCCTACATCCTTCTCATTTTAAGGTGAGACTCGACGCTGCAGTTGGCCATGAAAGAGTTGCAGCTAGTCACAAAAATAAATCAAGGAATTGCATCCAGAAATTATAGTGTAGTAGGTAATGTGCGTTTAAATTTTGAATACCCAGTTACCTATCTATAGGTACCTGGTTAATCAAAGGCAATATGTATGGGTACTTTTACAACCTTACAATAGAACAGCAGCAAAATAGGTAGGTATAGGTATTGTACGCAAGTGGAGCGCATCTGCTGTAGTACTTTTGAAGGTCTAGTATGGTCATAAATGCGCGACGTCATTCTGTGCACTATTCATGGAAAATGAGGTCTTTGTAGCTGCAATTTGCACTTTTATATTGATATAAACGCCAAGGATACAAGTTCTTTCCATTATATTTATCGTGGGAAAAATAGTAATCTAATATTAGGTTTAAGGCGGGTTGCACAATATTGGGGATGCACATTAAATACTTTTAAAACATCAACACTTAGGCGTCCGCCATTCCAAGCAAGGCAGAAGTAATTTTTGAAGGTATTATTATGTTTTAAAGATTGTAAAAATACATTCAAAGATTGCAAGATCTCACAGATATGTGAGGATATAAGACAGTGTTAAAAATAAACAAAAAGTATCTTTGGACACATTGAAGTCTCCTTGCACCCTCAGTTTCGGTAAGTTTTCACACAGTTTCCACTGATGCAGAGTGGAGATTTCAAAAATTGTGATTGACGATTTCGCGGTCCCCTCCGCCTCGCACCAATGGAAACGCACCCTGAAACATGCCATGGAATTAGTAGTTACGCATGAACAAAACTATGAAGGACAATCGCACTTTCCATTACTCATCCAATTTAGGGCTGGAATTTTGGTAATCAGGCGTACTTAAACGGAATAATTGCCAAAATTACACCTTATTAAAACGTGTATCTACCGGAAACTCCAATCGACCTAGACCGGCGACTATCAATTACACTGTTGAATTATGTACATGCCATTACTGATAGCCTCCAACAATCATTGAAATGAGACGTTGACGTCAGAACGGACACTAGCCGTAGCCGATTACAAAATTAATAGCTGCTTTCACGCTAGCTACGGAAATACTTATTGTAGTGGTGTGGTGCGTACACGTAGTGGTATTCATGGAATGTGATGAAAAATTATAACATGATCATCACCTGTTACTATATCTGATACCTATTATGATAAAAAGGATAGGGAGTAAAATACTAGCCTATTTTTTGTTACGGGGGAAACTTTCCTAGAAAATCAGCCTAGTATGAACTAGGTTAGGTTAGGGTAGGTTAGGATAGTCAAAACTGAGAAAACTTACATGTGTCAAGCTAAAAATACTCGTGTCGTGAACACAGTGTCTATTTCAATATGGAGAGCTCCATACAAAGCCCTGTGTTGAAATTTCGTCGTGTTGCTTGCTCGGTCAGTTATGTCAGCCATCAAAGCCGAAGGCATTACAAGACATTTTTATTTATTTAATCTTTTTATACAAAAAAAAGAAACAAAAAGCGGACTTAATGCTAGTCAAAGTCAAATAATAGGCACCGCGTCGGATGTATTCAAATCGCCCATTCAAATCAATTTCTGACAAAGGCTAACGACGGAAGCGCGCATTTAATTCGCCACTAGCGGTAACCCATCCATGTTCTACCGTAACTTTTTCGATTGCTTACGATCTACTCTCAAGCAGCGGGGCTATGCGCTCTTCATCCATAGAGACTTATGAATATTAAATTGGCTTGTACACTTACAGCGGCCATCACAAGCGCCCATACTGGCGCTGACCGCAGCATGGCTTTCCATGGCACCGGGTCCTTCGCAGTCTTCGCTTCAGCGGTGGTCACGTTCTTATTGAGGTACGCCAGTTCCTTTTTCGATATGTAAGGGTGGGTGTTCGGCGTGCTGTAGCATGTGAGACTCTGAATTTGAAATTAATAAATTTATGTTTAAAATAATAAACGTTTCCTAGGTAGGTATAGTACACAAACTACAGAATTGATGTCATATTTTTCATTTAAAATTCTAATTAAAATGCTTTGTTAACTACAAAGCATTTTAATTAGTTATTGTTTAGGTATTAGAGAGCTGTACTACCTAGAAATACCACTTTAACTACCAACTGAGTGAGAACCTCAGAAACTATTTTTATTATCACAAAGAAATTATCAATTTTGTGGGTTAAGCTTTATAGATTTTTTCTTATAGATTCTAGATTCCTTATAGATTGCTTTATAGATCGTTTAATGGGATAAATTAAATCGTAGTCGTATAATTAATTATTAAAATCATTAAATTCTTTAATAGTTATCATACTCTTTGATATAATATATATATTATAATTATAAGGATAATCATCTTTGATAATAATAGAAAAATCTTTGTAAATGAGAAATCTTCTGTTAGATCTGTAAGATATCACGTTTAAGTAGAACTATTCTAACTTGAATTTTGTATGCATCGCAGATGTTGAGAAAACTTCGATAGTATCGTTGAACACCCGTTGAGCTTACTTTTAACGGATGGTAGAACTTAAGTATAGCAGATCGTTTAGCTTCGTCTTTCCATACAAAACTTTATGTTTCATCCTGACGTAATTTACATACCTACAAACTATTTTTGCACAATCATGTAGGTACATGATTGTGCAAAAATAGTTTATTGAATAAGCATTATTAGACGATATATATTTCAAAACAATACATTGCATGTTGCGGTTAAACGTTGATATATTATTGTCGTTCTACTCACCCACAAAGCAAACCACAGAAGGCCGAAGCCGCCGAAGAAATAGAATACATAAGCCCAGTCTCTTCCATCCGCCAGTAGAATGCCCGACATGAATGAGCCAAATATATTGCCTATTTGCGCCCCTCCGAACACGAGGGCTCCTTGGAATGAGCGCTCGTGAGGCGGCACCCATCGCGCCAACATTATCATCAACGCCGGCATCGTTGGACCCTAAAAATAATTGAATTAGGTTAGTAAAGTGTTATGGGAATAGCGATACAAAGTTAGGGTCAAGATATCTTTTATAGATATCTTTAAAGTCCTCATGGCAGTGATAGTCTAGTGGTGCACAGAATTCTTACTCAAAAAATGTCCTAGCGGCACCCACTAAGGAGGTTAACAAGTGTGTTTTTCAGATTAAATGACACCCTGTTGGAACATTGGAAATCAACGTGAGGAAGCATGCTTTAGAGTTCTTCATAGATTGTGAAGTCTATCAACCTGCAATTGGCCAGAGTAGTAGACTAAGCTTTAATTCTTCCCATCCTGAGACCCAACATTTGTGGTGACTAATGAGGTATCATGTCACTTATGGCATTCAGACAAAGTCCAGCCAAACGTTTATTCGTACTTTAGATGTTAAGGATATAAATCTATCTAGCACTTTGAGAGCATTGTTATTGTTGTTAGTAACCCATTAATGACCCACTACAGGGTCGGGTCTCCTCTCACAATGAGAAGGATGTAGGCCTTAGTCCACCACGCTGGCCTATTGCGGGTTGGTGGACTTCACATGCCTTTGAGAACTTTTTTTTTTCTGAACTCTCAGGCATGCAGGTTTCCTCACGATGTTTTCCTTCACCGTAACAGCAGGTGATAAATTTAATTTTTATAAAGCGCACATAACTTTTTTTACAAAGTCATTGGTGCGTGCCACTGGGTTTCGAACCCGGACCCCTCGATTCGAGGTCGAATTCTAAGCCACTGGGCTATCACCGCTTTGAGAACATAACAGTTTCAAAATAATCGTTATAATAGAGATTACGTTTAAATATGCTTTATTTCTCAAAAGATTGAATCCACTGAAAATTTTCTGATCAATCGTTGCTACTTCATATAGGAAATTACCTGTTGAATGAACCAAGCAAATTAAACTTGTGAATATTCTTACCTCTCCCATACCTTGCAGTACCCGTAGTATGAACAACCATGTGGCCCCTCCCACTCTTATCACAATTGGAGTCAGGAAAGTAAACAGGGCAGTACTGAGTAGTCCGACGCCTAAAGTCCATTTCCCGCCAAATTTTTCAGCTAAATATCCACCAGGGAATTGTGTCGCTGCGTAGCCATAGTAAAAACCACTTAGAATCAGACCCTGCGTCTTTTCATCCCAGTCAAAGATTGCATGCTGAAATTGAAGACAAATAGCTATACAATAGGAAAGCATGAGCATGTCCATAGATACTCTCCCTATTATGTGTTTTGACTCTTGAGGCCGTACTTTCACTAAAAATTAACCTTAGAAGTAATAACACACTTATTATATACAATCTCCAATGGGATGATTCGGTATAAAATTCACTGCTGATGCTCATAGGCTGACGGCTGACGTGACTCATTAACCGTTATTTGCTGTTACTGTACTGAAGGTATATAAGTGCAATTAAAATGTAACATTAAAAGTTAAAATACTATTACAAGAATTAATTATTGTCGTTTTAATTTTAACACAGCCTTGTTATGATACACTTGTTCGTCTAAAAATAACTGACATAATTGCAATGATCTTTTCACAAGGTCACGTGTTAAAATCGAAATGGTGTTTGACTACAATGTATACCTTATCAATTCATTATTGTGCCTTTAACAAGATCATATACCTAGATAAGTTTAAACAGAATTAATTTACGTTGACGTTACAATTTCTTTTAGTTGGTTTTTTATTACACAGTTGAAAATATAAGTACCTACATAGCATGTAGACCTTTCCACCTTTTGTACCTTTATTTTTGTATGGGTATAATATAATAAAAATCATGATTTTTTTAATCCATGATTAATTTCAAAATAAAAAATTTCACGAATTTATGTAGGTATGACTTACCTAATTTTAGCTTTCTTTCTACACGTTATTCATATTTTTAACAGAAAAAAAATTTTGGTTGGTTTTGTTTTTCGTTTAAATATTCTAATGTTTGGTTGATTTTGAATATTTCTACTTACAGGCTTAAGTACAACCGTCGCATTAGCAACGATTTCATCACTGGGACACGCGTCGGGATCGAAGTGCTCCACACCAGTCTTAGTTCGATTCACCATCTGAGTTATGGCCAAGTTGAGACATACCCTCATTGTATATGCATTGCATACTCCGAGAAGTCCCATAACTCCTAGTATATATCGTTGGGGGATGCAGCAGTCTGGAAAATAGAATTGGTGTCAACAACAAAGTTTGTTGACAAGTATTATCTTGTGTTTTCTCCCTAAAGTGTGATTATGTGATTGATTGATTTGGGGCAACTATTATACGCCTAATGAGTAGTCTTTTCTGTAACCTATTAATGACCCACTGCAGGGTCGGGTCTCCTCTCTCAATGCTTAGTAACTTGTCTATATTCAACATCATTACTTTAGTTCTGTCTGTAATAAGGTAAAACTAGTCACATAGTTATGAGGTGTGTTATTAGACCGTTATTTATTTTTAATTTAAAAAAATCAATTATATATATCTTATTTTAAATTAATAGTAAACTTTCTCGATTTTCACGTCAGTATTTGGAGAACCAAAAGTATTTTTAAATTTATTTAAGAAAAATGAGGGACTTTTTAAGGAGTTACAAAGCTGCATAAGTATGTACACATTTATTTACAATAAAACTAATCCGTCGATATAAATTCTATCAGCAAGTACGATCGATCTGCAAAAATATTTGCATTGTTTGTGTAGTGTAGGTATAAGTACCTAACTCTGTTGTGAACTGCAAAACAAAACACATAAAATAAAGACAATATGGTATATTGAATACGTGATATTAGACTAACGTTGACTTTGAATTTTAATGTACTAACAGTACTTTAAGTTATTTATGCAAAATGCAGAATGGAGACTTTACATCAACATTCCAAGCATTTTCTTCCTGCTATGTAGCTAGCTGTCTGCAACCCTTTTTATATCCCACTAGTCCTTATTATCCAGGCCTATCCCAAACAGGACCTGAAGCATACTCGACTGTACTATTCCATTGCGGATTGTGGAGAAACGACCAACGCATTTCAGATTTCAGTTGTTTAATATTGGAAGTAGTTGGGTCTGACAGTTACGTTATTTGTTGTTCAAAAAAATATTTATACGTTATCACCAAGGTATTTATTTACTTGTTGAAAGATGCATAGCTTGATATAATACTATCTGATATGGTACCTGTAAATAGACAGCATTTCAAACACTTTAATCATTAACAAATATTTGAAAGTGAATGATATTTGTACTTTTGCATAAATTGGAGGGTTTAAATTATGTCACTTATAACGTTCTTTTACAAAACACTAAAACATAAATGGAAATAAAATTTACTCACTAATATTTTACGTTTCTAAATAAATATAGGTTCGATTTATTTTTCACTATTTTAGGACACGTGTTAATTGTATGCTATTACAATCAATAGAGAAATCTCAAAACCATTGTCATGTAAATACATCCACGTACAATAATTCCCGCGATACAATTAGAATCTCTATGCGATACATAACATCTCCATAGTATAGAGTAAACAAGGTCAATATCAAGACAACGATGAAGATTGTGGATAATCTGAAAAAATACGCAAATAATACTACTTAATTCAAAAAAATATTTTTATAAAAACATTGTAGTATTTATTTGACAATAAGTTCTATTTTGAGTTTCAAAATATTTTCTAATGATTATTATTACTTAAAAACAAAGATAACATTAAAAAAGTTTTTGTGTTGCAATGTAGACCTTTGACCTCTGTAAGTTTGAGGCCGCAACTCGTGTAAGCCTTCAGGCCATATATTCCTATTTTTATAAATAAATGCATTTATATAACATTTGATTGAGAACAACACTTTCATGACATCACTATTTTAGACATTGTGGTTCATTCAAATTTAATCAACTTAACGAACTTATCGCAACTGAGTCTTGAGAAAGTTCGTGTGGGAAGTGAGCTCTAGTTCGAAAACAACATGGTCGTAAAACTAGAAAATCAAGTTAGTGCCATTGTTGCCAGGTCTGATGAAAGCCATAAATCACGGGCCTTAAATTTTATTCGACTATGATGATTTGAAATTAGAAAACGGTTATTTTTTGGTTTTGCAAAACGAATTGATATATTTGTTTTTAATAGAAAATAGATGTTCTACATTGTGATCTTCATGAAATTAAAATTTTAGTTTCTATCTCTTATTATTTAGTAACACTTTTGTTATGTAGGATGTCATGCATATTACATTCCTAATAAATGCTATTTTTTATAATGGTCTTCAATTTTCAAGCCTTAAATTCGTATTATACAAAAACGTATTTCATCACAAGGTTTTAAATCTACACATTGTAATTTTGCAAAGTGACGGTTATTTATGATAAATTATTTACACTGCCATGTCATGAATACATCTGCATATTAAAGAACGTTATAAACTGAGAGGTCTATGTCAGTAACTTTACCGATTTACTCGTAATCAGATGGCTTATATTAAACTCTGTTAGTAGTTACGTAGATCTGTACTAAGTGTGTTTTTATATCGATGATAAAAAAATTCCTCGAATTGTTTATTTTTTTCTTTCAACTTATATTAAAGTTTCATTCTTTCGTGTGTCATTCTTTTTTACGATTTAGGTAGATATTATGCATCTTGACAAAAGTGAGTCACAATACATTTTAATCACTTTTTAGACACCGACAACCGGTTATCAGTGAATTTCCATAAGACAAATTATACAAAAATCTGCTGTAACCTAGGTATCTTTAGAATAGTGAATATCCTTAGATTAGAAAATTATCTTGGCCCTAGTAAAATATTTTGTCAACCATTCTAAATCATTATGATTATAAAAAGCATGTAAAAATAGGTGATAATTATGAGGATAATCTTATCTATTTCACCCGTAAAAATCAGTTCATAAACAAAGAAAAATTACGCATCGTGCATAAATATGTATAAGTAGCAGTAGTAAAATACTACAGTGTTTCATGGGCAGACGTTGCTTGCGGGTTTGGAAAATAGTGGTAGGCATTATGGCGATATACAAAAAGTTGTATTTTACCGTCAATGATAAATGGTTCAATGATAGGTTTCGAGCCCAAGAGCCTTCGCTGCAATATTGGCTCTATTTGCGTGTTCACCGACTTTACTTTTCCGTGCAGTGACAGATCTCCACAGTCGCTTTTTCTCGCAAGTTTTGCTGCGTACTTGACTACTAACGATTGTGCCATGAGAGTTTTTAAAACGGGTGTAAGAACATATTATAATATGATACTTACATGATCTTAGACATTTCGTCAAAGCGTTATCTTTTCGCTGTGGCGGTGCAGTCTTCTGTCCCAGTAGGTTATGCGCCTGAGCTTCGTTTAAGTCGTCCATGTTTACGATTTCCTACGACTCTCTTTTCCTAGGACTCTAAAAAATAAACAATTTATAAATAACGCTTCACACTCATAGCGCTTCACTCTCATAGCCCCACACTAGGATTCCCTGTGTCGTGGGTGCACAACTGCACACCCACCCAGACCAGAAACAGAAATTCAAGTTCATCATTCGAACCTCTGCTCTGCTGGGAATCGAACCCAGGACCCTCCGCGTAGCGCACCGGTGTCTTAACCACTGCGCCACTCGGGTCGTCGATAATTTCTATAGAAATAAACAATACCTACCTTTGTACAACAAGTTACTTCTTTCTGTGTGTATGTACATAAATAAAACTATTTAAATAAATTTTATTATTGAATAAGCTATAGGTGTCCTCAATTGCATACCTACATATTTTATTTTCAGTAACATACGCTGCACTTTTTATAGCGTTTTGAACTAAGCTAATAAAATAAGACTTGTCGTGATAATATTTTATGGTGCAGTTTAGTGGCACTTTAAACCCTTTACTTATAATATGATATACAGTTATTTGCTCTAGCTCGAATAGTACAAACACAGTTATATAAATTCTACCAATATCTATCAACATTATCTTATGATATCTAACACGTTTGCTACTCGTGTCCATATTACAGAAGATTAATGTGCTGAAGGCATTAACTATCGACTACTTCAATAGGTTCCAAAATTAGTTAATACTAATAAAGTAAAGCCCACTAGGGACCACAGGCGTCCATAACTAAGAATGATCGGTTCTCCTCACACAAAAGGATGTAGGTCTTAATCCACTACGCTGGCCTAATGCCGGTTGGTGGACTTCACATGCCTTTGATAACATAAATGGTGGATGTAGTTATAGGTAAAAAGATGTTGGAGATTTTTTGGCGTTTATTCAACTGTTTGTCTAATTTAATTAAAATTAATTTCATGCTTAAATCTGATGTCGTTAAGGCCTTTTAAGTAAAGTGTACCAGTTATTCATTAACTCACGCTAGTCAACGTAGGACTCGTTAAACAAAAGCTTAATGGGTTTGATAAAATACAGGCATACAGGTTATTTTATATCCTCTCTCCATTTTTTCAAACTCGTTCAGCTGGTTGAAAGAGTAACAAATATCCATTCATCCATTCATTCACCTCACAAACATTCAAAACTCTACATGAGTCAAAGTCGCATCCCGCATCTTTACGGTTAGATTTAAAATATTTAACAAATTTTGATGCGGTTTTCGCGCATAATATGCGTGTTGTTTATATAGTTTTGATGGTTTAGAGATATGCATATTGTATTTGGCAAAAACATAAAAAAACAATGTTCGACCCTGCGAAGTCAAACGGGTCTTTCCGAACATTACTTTAAAATATTTGCATAAAATTAGAAGTTAAACTTTAAATATTACTTGGTCAATCTCATACAGTGGTTGGTGGTCAGACCATTTAGATATGACTTATCAGCGCAATAAATTGATTTGAATCGTTATTATAAATTATGTCTGCCATATTATTACATCTTTGACATTATTTATGCATTGGAAAATGAAGATTCAAGATTAAATATCGAAAACTGTGGATTACTGAAAATAATAAAATCAATCAATATCGATAATTCGATATGGTAATAAATTAAAAAAGTTGTTGATACGAGTAGATGAACAAGAATAAGTCTCATCCTTAAATTATGATTCGAACTTACCTACAGCAGTAGATCATCATCGCAGACGCCGCTAAATTATTTTTAAAATATTTAGATACAATTACTTTGTGTGCCTTAGTTATTTTTATTTATATTCACCATTGTTTTATTTTTCTATTATTTTTCAAAATTATATTTTAGTTAATAAAAAATATATATTTAAAAACATAACTAAACGTAAATATAACCTACCTTTGATGAACACAGTGATAATCCTGCGCAAATAAGTTGTTCGGATCTACCAAAATACTTGACTAAAGGACACCTCTATTTCGCAGAGTCCCGACGTATGCCGGTTATTTACATTTTCAAAATACTACACGAGAACACTGAATCAGTCTCACTTCACAGCACCGGAGTAAACAATGACAGATAGCGCTCGCGGCTGTCACGCGACGGTTTTATCACTGGCACGAATTTATCAATTCATTCGCGATCGAAGCCTACGGATACGCGTGTAGAGCTCGAGCATATGGCGAATATTGTCATCAGCCGGCCGATTACCGACGTTACGCCAAAACCTACACGAGGTTGACGGCCTTGGGTTGACTCAGGCCTAGCGCCCAGTCTATGGACCGCTCGAGTACCTACTTGGATCGGACACACTAACTTCTGCAGTGCAGTTTGGCGATTTTAATACGCCTTATTTTAGCGTCACTTGAGTCTTTCACGTATGTGTGTATCGGAAACTTTCAACGTAATTTACCCACTTCAAAACGTCTCATTAATCTAAAATAAGGGTAAACTCATCAAGTTTCGATAACATTACAATATTTATATACCTTTGAGATGATCTTATATTGAAGGCTGAAGATAAAGGAACTCTGTAACAATTCAACGTAGCTTACAATGTAGTTTAGAATGTTACAAGCAGTGGTCAATGTCCGCAGTTGGGCAGAGCTGAAAAGCAGACTAACGAGTAGAAACTGCAGCCAGCCAACTTCTTCCTCCTGCTATTTCGATCCGATGTAAAGTTTCTCTGTCATATTTATAATTATGTTATTGAGATGATTAAAGTGGCCATCATTCGGCAATCATATTACACTCGTTGGCATCAAACGACCATCTAACATCAGGGAACCTGCAAGCCTGTTTGCTTTTCAGTTTTTTTTAAATTGTACATTGCAATAGCAGGAAATTAAAGGAAATTATTGTAATAGTGAAACGTAAAATCGTGAAACTTAAAACTCGTATCTAACATAGTTTGATCAATTACACTGGTAACAGCAACGCTTGCGCAGCTGTGACATTTGATATTTATTTCAGTTACCGGTATTATGTTCCTAACGCATAATTATAATCTAAACTGAATCGGATTGGGTAGGTAGTGATTGACTTTAGTGTTTCTAATCCATGCTGGGTCGGGTCTCCGCTTACAATGAGAAGGAAGTGGGCCTTAGCTCACTATCGCAGGACCATAGAAGACAGATGGATTAATGCGGGGTGATGGACTTACATGCCTTTGAGAAATTACGGGGAAATCTCGGGCATGCCGCTTTCCTCATGATATTTTCCTTCACCTTTGTAGCAGCTATTATAAACAGGCAGGTTATTTGCAGCAGGCATATTTATTTTACAAACCACATTAATGGTAAAAAGAAAAACCTAGAAAATGTTTGTTCTTTCACGTATCAGTTGCCAATAAACTTTGCTTTGTAACTGTTATCTAAACAAGTCAAAGTTCATCTTAGTAGATATTTTGTTGTTTTGCAACGTAGGTACGTCTTACGTAATAACTATGAACGCTATCAAATGGTGTAATAATACAGAATGTGATTTTTGATGTGATTCTTGATGATATTGATTTTCCAAAAATCCAATAATGCCGTTTTAGGTGGTGATTCATCGGAGTTCATTTAGAGTTACCTAGAGCAGCTAGATAGACCTAGACTAGATTCCGCAGGAAGCAAGCGCTCTTGTTAAAACAAATACATATTAAATCCTTCATAGCCGGCAACGCACTGGCGACCCCCCTGGTGTTGCACGTGTCAGTAGGCGACGGTGACCACTTACCATCAGGTGGCCCGTCTGTCTGTTTACTTGCTCTACTTATAAAAAAAATATCGTAATTCGTAGCCATCTAAAGCAGAAACGCATTTAATTACATCCAAAGACACCAATTCGATCGCTCGTGGAAAACAGTAGGTATTCGGAATTCGAAACGAATCAATCTTATGAGGACTCAATAATTTAGGGGTCAGACTGCTCGCACAAAAATGACGCTGAATATTTTGACGTCAACCGCCTCGGGCGTCGGGGCAGTCGTCAAATTGGCAACAGGTTTGCTATTTAAAATTCTAAGTGGCCAAGTATAAATAACTTCGCTTCCAAGCAGCGAATGCGAATTACATGATAGGCTTGCGAGAGGCGTCTAAATGTCCGTATAAGGTAGGTATTATTTATATGAGAGTAGTAATTATCTGATACTCGTTTGTGCCAGCCACTTCGTTCACAAGCTTGTTTACTTTTAACACATTTTAATGGTTTTGAACGCGACTCAGAAATATTGAATTATTTATAAATTCAAAATTCCTACCCGTATTAAGGACTGGTATCTAAATATGTGACAAACCGTTTGATATCAATTCATGGTTTATAACTTTTATATTAAGTAAGTACAAACTAAAAACTTACAAGCAATATTATTTTATCACTAAATAATATTTATTGCTAAATAATATTAATAATACTTATTTAAACTACTACGAGTATAAACAAATATTCTAGTTAACAATTAAACTGGAACAGTAGAGTAGTATACCTACTGACCTTTATAATTATTATAAAAGGCATGTTAAAATGACAATAAAACTAGGCAAGTGATAACAATGCTGACCAAATTCTTACATATTTACATGCAACATAGTTGCATATACATTGTCTTGGGAGCTAACCTTGATTTGTTAGAGCATGTGCCCTATAGCGTGTGTAGAGCGAGGGAAAAACCATTCGCGCAGTATGGTTTTTATACCTACTGATTGAGTTGAAAGGAAAATAAACCTAAATCTATAGTCCATTTTTAACACTTTTTATTTTACGTATATTTTGCGATTTAAAACTCACGCAGACATAAAATTAGGTATTTAATTATGAAGATTTTAAAATAAATTATCATTTAATGCTGAATAAAATTTCTAGTAACTACATTTTTAAAGCAATTTTATACTGTTTTTCACCAAAAAAATATTGCCAAGATTGTTAAAAATAAGACGAGAGTAAAAAGAGCGAGCTGAAAGTGATCGCATGCTGAATAAAAGTTTATACCTTTAATAAGCAAACCCAACTTCTCTATATTATCAATATTTACGCAAAATGTGGGACGAATGCCTAAAGCAGACGTATTAGTATGAATAAAATGTTAAGTGATGCATAATCAGTGATTCATTTAAATTCATTACGATTGAATAAATGAGTCTAAATCGTTTTGTGATGATTATCTGATCAGTTCATGTAGTCAAAATCGGCTGCTAAATCTATTATGTTTTGGACAGTGCAGCTTACGGTAGGTATCTAAAGCTTCAAAGCAGGAGTGTACATCTTCTATTATAGGAAAATAAAAAAAATAAAACTTTCCCATATTTGGCAGGACGAAGCGCAGTATGCCGGGACAGCTAGTAAAAAATTAAACCTTATGGTCTTTTAAATTCCTACACACTGTCATCAATCGGAATCATAGGATTACCGTTGAGGAGGCTTCAGAAAATTGTAACTTTAAAGTCTGGACTAAATCTGCTTCTGTTCTCAGCAAACGACAATTTCAACAATTTAATGACCCCAATATCAAAACAATCAAAGAGATCATCGAATGAGGTTATCAAAAACAATGACTTAACTATATAATATAAACAGGATACAATCATATCATCTTTTATTGTATTGACTATTTATTAGTTTTCCTGTACCGAAAGGCAGTTTTTTTTAAGTTAAATATTTTTTTGATATAGGTAGAAATCAATTCTGTTTTGGAACGTCTAGCACTGGCTGGCTGTTAACCAAATTTGCACTTATCCATGTAAATTATAATGTAGGTAAATTAATAATAACGATAGACAAGATAATACTTGAATATATTCTAGTAACTTCTAGTTTCACTAGACAGAACATAATTTCCTACAATGATGGATGATATTTATCGTCTAGGCGTTGAACAAAGATAAGACAACAGAAAGTTATCTACGATATATGAAGAACTGATAAATAATTTAGTGATTTTCACAAGCAAACCAAGCCAGCTTCCACATTTCATTAACGATTACTCAGACTTTTACTACCTTTCAACGTTTGCATTGAATTCAATTTATCCCATTGAGGACCGTTTGATAACATATCGTAAGTAGAGTAAGCCAAGTAACTCCACTGGTTCAACCACTATCCACCAATAGACGATAATAATGCAAATTAAACAAGTTTAATCATGAGACCGGATTAAGCGAGTTTATATTTTTGATAAAAATTAGATTAACAAACCTGATAGAAAACGGGAATTTAAAAGAGACACACAAATTAACTTCCTTTACGTGATAAACTTAATAATTAAACAATTATAATTAACAAATAACAATTAGGACTTTTGAATTTGAATGTTCCTAGAAGAATAGAAGCTTAAACTGTAACAATAACTAACTTTAAGTTTTTATATTTAGGTACAGGTGGCATTCAAAACTTAGTATGCTGATACGTAATAATAATATAGAATAGCTTAGGTGTAAATAGATAGGTATTCGTTTTGTTTATAAATATTAATTAGAAAGAATTTTCACAGGGTAGTAAGTTTTAAAAAGAGATTTAATGAAT
Source organism: Erynnis tages (assembly GCA_905147235.1). Classification (NCBI taxonomy): domain Eukaryota; kingdom Metazoa; phylum Arthropoda; class Insecta; order Lepidoptera; family Hesperiidae; genus Erynnis; species Erynnis tages. The sequence continues at coordinate 7,552,457 of LR990082.1, forward strand.
TATTTAAACCCCCATTTACCCTACTATGTGCTTACAATGAAAATATTAATACTATAATCATGCAAGTACTCGATCAAGTGTAAACAAAGCTTAATGGATAACGATTATTTGCAAGCAATGCAAATAATTAAGCACACTCGTCGCTCGCTACAAGCGCAATGTACGATTAACACAATCGGACGTGTCGGCGCCAATGTGTATTCTACCTAATTGGCCACTTAACTACGAGTAGGTACAGTCAGCGTCATATAGTTCGTGACACTCAGGGTACTCAAATATATAGACGCACCCAAAAAGTCGATAATATCGGTACAAACAAAGTTGTCTTATTGTTGTCAACAGTTTTGTCGCTCAAAAGGTCGACACACTTAAAATGTCATATAAATCGGTTCAGTCAAACTGCCATAAATATGGTTACAGTCATCCCGCCAATGGTATCCAAACATTCTAAGTGTTCTAATGTGTTTCATATTCTAAAAATATGAAACACATTAGAAAAATAAACTTTACTGCTATAATATTTTAAATATTATTTTCCTCGTCAATTAGTATCAAAAAATTTAAACCCAAAGTGAAAGCGATAGAAACTACTGCTGTCCTTTTCATTTTAAGCACGACGTCATAGACTTCTCTTTTGTTTTGTATAGAATTTCAGAATTTCTTGCATAGCCATTTACGATATCTGGGGGCACGGCAGTAGTGAGGACCAAGTCGAGCAAAAAAAACCGGCACCGCCGTACCATCCTTTTCAGGCAATTTTCGATCCCCTATAGCTTCGTTGTCGACAAAACTAGAAGCTTGAATTCAGTACGGACTTCAGTACGGACGATATATCTCAAAATATGTTAAAAAATATGCAATAAACAGTTACAGCTTAATAGACTGATGTTAACCTCAATGATAATGATTATGAGTTATTAGGTATATTTCGTATTTAATTTTACTTGTGTACCTAACTGAAAAGAACACATTCCGTATTAACGATAAACTGAGCAGTTCTGATAAAGTTACTTTCAAACGCAACAAAAGACTGACCCCTTATTCATATAAAGCCAAATCGCATCATAAACCTATTTTCTATTTCACTGTTCTTTCACTGCACTGTCTCTTTCTTTCTTGGTGCTATCAAAGTTTGAAAGAAAATGGCAAATCAATGTAATGGCTAAAATAGGTTTAATAAGCGATTTTTGTTTTTATGAATAAGGGGATAAGAATCTCAGAGGGTGTAAATAAAAAAAGTTTTGGTTCAACTATCCTTATTTTTAATATATAATTCGATGTTTAGTGGTGTCATGCGACATGTAGCCATATTTAAGTATTAAGTATGAAATTGCTTCAATAGAAATTACGTAGGTAGTCAAGATTTCCAGCTTTCTGTAATATTGCACCTGACATTGATACGACTGATGGTTATTTGACATGCACTGACAGATAATAGAATTACATTCAAACACTAGATTGCGTAATGAGTAATGAGGTTTTAATGCTAGCTTATTTTTCTAATGTGTTCCATATTTTTGAACACTTAGAATGTTTAGATACCATTGGCGGGATGACTGTAACCATATTTATGGCAGTTTGACTGAACCGATTTATATGACATTTTAAGTGTGTCGACCTTTTGAGCGACAAAACTGTTGACAACAATAAGACAACTTTGTTTGTACCGATATTATCGACTTTTTGGTTGCGTCTATATATTTGAGTACCCTGAGTGTCACGAACTATATGACGCTGACTGTACGCCTCTTTGCATTTATAGTAGGTATTTAATCCTATAATACCAGCTTCAGCCCGTGACTTTTTCCGTGTTTATATTATGTGATTATTAAAATCGCCAGATTGCAAAATGAACTCACACTAATCAACTAATGGAGAATACACACATTTTGCTCCACACTGCAATTACTGAAACAAGCTACAATACGAGTATGTGTGCCAAATTAATGTATGTTCCTAGGTACTCGTAACTAAGATTTAATTATGTTTCTTGGCTCAAGGTTAAGTCTTAGTTGAGGATATTCGCTACTCAAAGGTAAATAAATATGAGGACCACTTGGAAAATATGGCCGTAATGCTAAATAAAAATCAAAGTAGCTTCGCTTATTTACTGGTAAGCTACAAGACTCCATGATCATAAAAACTTAGGTAAATCTAAACAATGAATATAAAAGGCAACTACTAAGCTCATCATTATAATATTATGTACGACTTCAAGCGCCTTTTAGTTTTATTTTTTTGCTCATCGTCAACATCACTATTTTTTATTTGAAGCATTATGTTCCCGGTAGATGTATGCTCATACCATAATAATAATAATATATAAATAAAAGTTTTATTGTACCTCAAATGTATGATAAAAGGTATTTAGTGGTTGTGCAAATTTTCACAAAATTAAAACTACTTAAGAAAGCATAAATCGTTTATTTACAATAGAAGCAAAAACTCTATTAGATAGTCAAATCAAAAAATTATTTATATGACTTATATATAAATTTTACCTAGACATAGGTACCTATTAGGAATAAACAAATAGATAATTCTATCACAAGCATAGTGATATCACAACAAACTAATTTCACTATTAGTACTTAGTTCGTAATTACACTAGTAATACATAATAATATTATTATTTATCGTATAACAATTGATCACTGAATATCCTATGTAAATATTTATTTTAATTTACGCCTCAAATATTAATCGAAAATAAATATTATTATTATATTTTCGTCATTAAATTAGTCTATAAATAAATGGGCAATTAAAATACAACTCAAAATAAATTCGATTCGGACCCTTAAAAACTTTAGTGAAATATAAAAAGAATAAGAAGGTATAATCTTTTAAAATATTACAAAACTAAAAAGTTTTGATCAAAATTATAATAAAATCAATTACATATTATTAAATAACACAATAACAATTTTTTTTTTATTATTAATATAAAAATATATTCACATGACTTAAGCATAATAGGTATTTAGATTAAAACTTATTTTTAAATAAAAATAATCACATTAATGATCATCATTATTCTTCATCATGATGCGTAATAAGATAGGTAGTACCTAAATAAGTTCTGTTATGGAACAAAATTTCGGCAAGACTGAGTATACTAAATTATCCATCTTTATCAAAAACCGAGTTGTCTGAAAGTAACGATGAATTACCTTTTAATACGTTTAATTACACTATTTTAAATGTTATAATACTTATTTAATGTGCTGTATTTCTAATAATGTGCTGTATTTGGGATGTGTTGTTGTTGTTTGATGTATGATGAACCCGGCTTATGACGTCATTCTTCGTTTTTGACAGTTTCATAAAAGTGGCTCTTGAGTCCACATCCCAAGTGAACACCTACGAAAGGACAAAAGACTATAATGCAGTTCCTTCAGCCTCTGACTTCTTGCTTTTCTCCTTATCAGTATCTGATGTTCTAAGTGGGCCATGTTTCCAGCCGGCTGGGTAGCCATATTGCCTGATGTCATCCCACCACTGCTGCTTGCCGTCTGCCCAAATTATATAAATGACGTTGGTACCGACCAGGACCGCGAAACACACCCAGAACGCCACACGCCACTGCGCTAACGTTGACTGAAATGAAACAAAAAAATGTTAATTTTTTTAAATAAGCTTTTGTGAATCAAATTTTTAATATTACAAGATTTGACTCATGATAGGTAAACATAATACCAACCCGCACTAGGCCAGCGTGGTGGACTGAGGTCTACATCTTTCTTATTGTGAGACCCTGCAGTGGGTCATTAATGGGTTACAGACAAACATAATATAATACGGTAATTTAAATAAAAGCTGGCAACATAGTGTCGCAGCAAGTAATTTATTAAAATCTGGGCCACTCCCAATATCCTAGAATTTTCCAACGTTTGGGTGGTGTTAATGATTCTACGAATAGATTTTACTTATAATGTGAACGAATTTTCCACCTCAGCATAATAATATGGAAAAAAGCAGTTACTTTACGTAATAAGTGTGCTAAATTACTACTTTTAGGAAAAATTGCTCTAGTATTAAGAATAGATGAATTCAGAATAACGAAGTACGGGTTTTATTATTCAGCTATTTAAAACACAATTATTTTCAGAGCAGCGAAGCATTATTATGAACAATGAATCATCGTTTATTCAATCGAGAATCATAAATTTCGAAAAATGATACAATTATTTAGTGATGTGTGCATCGGACTTTCGTAATAAAGGTTCCGAAATAATTTTATACATAGTGATTTATCGTAAAATTCTTTGTAAATTAAATACAAGATTCGTCTGGGAATTTATTCAAACCAACGTTTGATTCAAAAGTTGTCGATTGCAGTTTATGTACCTACTGAGTCTTAAGCTCTAAACAAATTAAAATTCAAAAACCTCGATTAAAATAGTAATTTTATCTACTTATCTATATTCCTTTCTTCATTGTGATATACATATATTTGTTTACTCTCATTATTTAATTTGAGCTCTGTCTCAGACGGATCGATAATAACAGCTGTAGCAGATTCCTATGCTCCAAGCATGAACACTATCGACAAAGTATTCGTATATGTATGTAATAAGTATGGGAAAATGTCAGACAGACTGACATAATAATAACAGACTTCGTACGGTACAAACAACAACAAAATTCGTACGGTAAACGTACGAATTTTTTGACAGTACTCTTCTAGCTCCAGGCAAGATGTATTCCCGCAGGACTATGACATGGGGTTCTTCAAGAAGGGCATAAAAAAACTCTCCTTCATAGCCGGCAACGCACTGGCGACCCCCCTGGTGTTGCACGTGTCAGTAGGCGACGGTGACCGCTTACCATCAGGTGGCCCGTCTGTCTGTTTGCTTGCTCTACTTATAAAAAAAGGCAATGTTAATGTTATAACTTGTAGAGTTCCGTTCGCTTCGTACAATAGCACTATTGTGTACGGAATTACGGATCCCTTATATCTATTTTCTACAAAAAAACGAAAAAACAAGGTATATCCCCCGTAAATGGATGGAAAGGGAAGTGAATAATTGGTACATTTGTCAACATTACGACAGATGCGGCGTAATGTACGCCGTTGAGTGGTGATTTAGAAAAAACATGGGAATTTCAGGTCTCGTTTATTCGATTTTGGGAAAAGAAACATCGTATTTGTTAAATGTTAAGTGGGTATAACATCTAAACAGAATCTAGAAGAGCTTCTAGAAGAGAGAGAGAGAGAACAAGGAGAGAACGAGTTGAATTCGTACGAAATCGCGTCCTGACTGAGCGCGGCCCTATGGTTTCATAATTAATATACGCATTTCTTTAATAAGCAATTTTTTCCATTTAGCGTTTTATAAATACTTACCTCTCAGGTTCTATCAAACTCTATTTCCCTCTTAGTTTTATTCACTTATATCTTAATTTTACTTCTAATTGCTTAAAACATATCTACTTACCTACTTATTTCTTCTATAGGTTTTATTAAGTTATGTTTAAGTCTATTAATAATCTTAGTAAATAAATAAATAAATGAATAACGCTTCACACCCATAGCGCCACTTTAGGATTCTCTGGATCGTGGGCGCCACGGACACACACAAGACACAAACACAGCGCACCCTGACCATTAACAGAAATTCAAACTGATCATTTAAATCTCTGCTTTTCCGGGAATTGAACCCAGACCCTCCGCGCTGCGCACCGAAGTCTTAACCACTGCGACACTCAACATCAAACTTTTTCCGTTTACAGCGTAATTTGTATTATATTTAAACTCTTCCCTTTACCGCAAGCAAGTTTCCTAATCTGTCCGATCTCAACGTTTCGGTAAGAACATCACGGGTACCCCACATTATCGACAACCGCTGAGTTTATCTCAAAGGCGTCAACTTCGTAAGCCGACAAGTAGATAAGGTTTGTAGGGGCTTGACATTGAGTTGAAGCGCCTATTATTAGTTGAAGCCCTTTATCTCTTAAGGCTGCTCTCCGTCTATGTAATATAAATACTATTAAATACACAAGTTTTGCTAGTTAGGTTCGTATTTTGAAAAAAAACAATCATTTATCTTGAAACCTTTGATCCTTCATTCCGTGCACTTAGTTTCATCTGTGTTTGTGTAATTAAGTAAGGTTAGGTTAGGTTACGTTACTGTGGTTAGGCTGCAAAGATACTATAGGCATGTGGCCAGAATGTCTGGATTTTTTAAATGTTGATCCAAGCTTCTTATAGTGTTCGGTGGCAACAGTACTGAAATTTCGATCGCATCTGTTTTCGACCAAAACATTGCATCAAAATCAGCTTATTTGGGAGCTGCGATGCACGGACAGATAGGTACTCACGTACATTTTAAAACGAGCCTGTTTTTGCGTTAAAGGTCAATCTTGCAAAGATTAAAACTCATTTAACCTTCAACCCAAAAATAGGGACTTTAAAGAGGCTTCTCACTTAAAAACAGCCTTAACGCAAATTCGAAGCCTCTCCAACGTCTTCGTAATCGTTTCAAGTTTGCACAGTACCTACCTAAGATTGAAAGTTCGGATCACTGTTTAATATCGAACGGTTCAATTACTAATAAATTTATCGTTTCGACAAACAATTGTTTAATTCTAAATTGTTATACAATGAAATTGAAATTTATTTCACTTCAAAGTTGCTTTGGAACGCTATTAATCAATCTGATTTGATTCAAGTTTTAATTGAGAAATATGAATTTATTAACGCAACTGATTAATGTTCAACTTTGTTGGATATTTATTAAACTTGTTCGTTTATGTCTACTATTTTGTTCTTGTGCGATTCGAAATCTTACTGTATATATACATAAAACCACATGGTCACAACAGTCTATGGACTGCCATTAAAACCTTTTATTAAACCAGCTGACCCACCAGTTTTGTAAATGAAGGAATTTCAAACAATTGGTTCAAATTTGAGTTTCAAACAACTCATTTCAGATTTTGTCCCTTACTTTGTGTCTTCTGCCCACAAATTATATTCCTGCAAGTTGATAGTTCAAGTAGTTTTTGACATTTCATGATTTATGGAGTAAGTATATTGAGTACTTACATCAGGAGTCAGTAGACCTATAAGGTATGGTGTGATGATTCCAGATATGGTGGATGTACCATTGATCATGGCAGTCAACGAACCCGCATAATTGGGTGCCAGGTCCAATGCATTCACCTGTAATCAAAATAAAAATTGTTATACTAAAGTGTAGGTACTAAGATGATCTTTAAAATCATACTCTTATTTCACATCCTTTTGGAGTATGACATAAAGTATCTAAAGATTTCTAAAGTAAGTCAGAAGGATCTCGGAAGGACAATGTCATGGTAATGACTTTGAATATGTTGATGTGACAATTGTGGTGTGCGACGAATTGTACAACTCGCGACCAATAAGCAACTGTGATAACCACGTCTACTCTGGTAACAAACGCCAAAGAACAGCCCTATTAAAAATGTATTAATATTTTTGGCGGCAAGACTTGCGGGGTCTACGAGAATATCATTTTACGGAGCGATCCGTGAATTGGCCAATCACACCGTATTCACAGATGCGGAGTGAAGATTTCGAGCACTGTTATTGGTCAATTCATGGTCTACGCTCCATGCTGTCTAGTTCCACATTAGTGTGAATGGACATTTTTTTGAAGATTTGTTTACAAAACCCACCTTCATCCCGCTGTAGAAGCCTCCCATGAGCGCCATGGAGGCAATGAAGTATGCGACGGCGGCGAAGCGGTCGCAGCCAGCGTACGACGCAAGTATTATGCAAATGGCGGGCCCCGTCGCGGCTGTAAAACGATTGGAATACGGGTAAGTGCAGCATCCAAAGAAAAAGGTTTGCTAAATATTTTTAGTTAATATCCCAATTGTAGAAGGGGACCAGTGTCTTAGTGCCAGTGATAACTGAGCATGAAAAGGATTGTGGCTTTGCGGCTAAGAATTCAACTTTTAGTCAACGAAAACGAGTTTCAATTCGCAATTAAAGTGGTACCGCACCAATGACTTTAAAGTTATGTGCGTTTTATAAAATAACATATCACCTGCTGTAAAGCTGTAAGAAGGTAAACATGGTGAAGCCTGCATGCCTGAGAGTTCTTCATAGTGTTCTCAAAGGAATGTGAAGTACACTAACTACTGTCACTGTGAGTGAGTCACTAATGTGCTTAAGACATGAGTAACGTTCGATAATTCTTTTGAGTAAATTTGAAACAGAACTTACCAATAGTAGTATGAATGATTCGTCCAGTTTTAATCGAGTGCCAGCCTCTCTTGACGCAGACGTCGCACGCCCAACCGAATATGAACGAGCTTATCCACATAGCCAGGTATGGTATTGAGGTCAGGGTACCAGTCGTCGCAATGTTGAATTTGAGGACATCTGTCATGTACTTGGGTAAGTCTGTCACCATTGTATAGTAGCCCCAGTCGTGGCCCACCTGAAAACGTTGGAAAATAAAATGAATACGAAATTAGATTGTTTTGTACATTACAGTGACCATTACCAGGAAATTATAACATTTATGAAGTTACATAAAAAGTATAATAGTTTAACCCAGTTTGCGATTCCGCATTTAGGTGCTAAGAGCGAATAATAAATTAACAGTTTATCTAGTTTATATAGCAATCTAGTTTCTTTCTACCAATAGTGGCGTAACTATTAATAAAACCTTTTATTAACAGTTACAGTTACTTGTATTAAATCACCTAGTTTTATTTATTATTATTATTACCTATAATTTATTTGTAAAATATTATTATAACCACATTAAAATAACAAATTAATTTAAAATATTTTACTTGTAGACGTAAAATCTTGTTATCTAGAGGAATATTACGTCAACCTATAAAATAATTACCTACGTAGGTATTTACTCTATGCCTAAACTTATATTTTGTTAAGTGTATTTTCATAAAGCGGCTTCCTGAAATTGATTGCTCTGTATCTGTAGCTAATAAGGAATGCTCATGATATAACATTTTTCAAACCTCTGTCATATTCCATTGGTAGCAACTTGAGTAGATTCTGCGACTCGTTCCAATTCTTTATACTCGGTATACTATTGTATGAGGGACCTTGATATAAATTAAGACTTACCGCAGCAAATAGTAGAGCCCAGACCGGAACACTTCTGACTATAGCCTTCCAAGGTACGGGATCCCTGACGCTCTGAGTGTCGGCACTCGTGACGGTCTCGTTCAAGTATTTCAACTCCTCGTCGGATATGAACGGGTGGGTGTTCGGTGTACTGTAGCAGAATATACTCTGAAGGGAGAAAAATTAAAGTTTAGCAACTACTGTAACAAAGTAATAGCTCAGTGGCCAAGAAATCGGGCCCTTACTCAATAGATGCAGGTTCGAATGTGTAATCTACCAATAACTTTTTAGGACTATGTGTGTGTATTATGAAATGAATGGTCACCTGCTCTAAGGACAAAGAAAAATATCATGGTAGTGGACTACAACCCCTTTTTATGTTTCACTGTTGCACGGACCCATAACCCATGCTGCTCTACGTTGCTCTTACAGTTCGGGGCCAACTCCTATCGGATGTTTTTAAACCGTCCATAGGAATACGGAAAAGGTTTAACGATTGCTATCTTAACGATAACAGTCGGAACCTACGTGTCCTCTGAAGCAGGGAAGCGGCTTTAATTCGCCACTAGCGATGACCACCCCTGTTCTGACCGCGCCTTATGTCAGCCCACTTAACTTAATCGATCGCTTACGATATTTTCTCGCACACAAGCACTACGCGCTTTTCAATAAGGAAATATGAAGATTAATAGGTTCCTCAATTGTAAAAACAACTCACCCACGCCAAAAACCACATAATTCCAAAACACCCGAAGAAGTAGAACACATTCGCCCAGTCTTTATCGCCCGCCATAAGGAAGCCAGACATAAAGGAGCCGAAGATGTTGCCGATTTGGGCTCCACCAAAGACTAAAGCACCCTGCCGGGATCTTTCGTGGGGTGGGACCCATCGGGCTAGAATTATCATAAGCGCTGGCATTGTTGGCCCCTGAAATATTAGAATGGGGTTACTTACGAGTACTAGTGTCATATCATGTCAGTACCCATTAATGACCCACTACAGGGTCGGGTCTCCTCTCACAATGAGAGATATGTAGGCCTTAGTTCACCACGCTGGCCTACTGCGGGTTGGTGGACTTCACATGCCTTTGAGAACATTTTTTTTTGTGAACAGTCTCAGGCATGCAGGTTACCTCACGATGTTTTCCTTCACCGTAACAGCAGGTGATATTTAATTTTATAAATCGCACATAACTTTTATTACAAAGTCATTGGCGTATGCCACTGGGATTCGAACCAGGACCCCTCGATTCGAGATCGAATTCTAAGCCACTGGGCTATCACCGCTGCTTACTACAGTAATCTATAGAAAACATGTGAAAGAATAAAGTTTAACAAGTTTGTTGTCTGTAACTCATAATTGACCCACTATAGGGTCGGGCCTCCTCTGTCTCTACTCTCCTCTTTAATTTTAAGTAAATACTCGTAGTTCTGCAGCAAAATAAACTTCAGCAATAAATCTTCAAGCTGCAAAACATCTGTTGCCTTCAATTGAACTTTAACCTCGTTATTGATTTAAAGGCGCAAACGAATTTCTGACTCATGAGTTGGAAACAATTAACTTTAACTACAAAATGCTTATTAAAGTTTAGTTATATTATTAACTAGCTGACCCAGCACACTTCGTTTTGCCATTATAAATATATCATTGCAGTTTGCATAATAGAAGAGGCATCAAAAAAGGAAAAACTTGACGTTTCTAAATGCATGACATTGTCATAATTATGAAGTATTCAAACTGAAATGATATTTGGCAGGTAGAACAGTTTATATGGGAAAATTACATTGTTGTTTTTATTGTTTTCTTTACATTATTTTCAGATTTTCTCTCCGTAACAACCATCCTCGTACTTCAAGGAATATTCTAAAAAAATAATTAGCGAAATCGGTTCAGCTGCTCTCGAGATTTGCGCTTAGCAACACATTCAGCGATTCATTTTTATATTATAGATTATTCGACATGATATGAGTGAACGCACCATGGGCTGCAGTGACCACTTAACATAAGTGCCGTGCACACTAGCACTATCGTAAAAGTATTCGTATAGTCAACGTCACTCATTAGTAACTCATGTGCCAGCCTGTCTTAACATCATCCCATACTAATGGCAGCTCGATACGTTTACTATGCAAAACAGCGTAAGTTCGTGCTCAGGCAGAGGTAATCTCCATGCCCGTTTGCTACTCAATTTCTATAAAAAAGGAACCTAATATTTACCTCTCCCATCCCTTGAAGTACTCGCAAAATGAACAGCCAAGTCGCCCCTCCCGCCTTTACGACGACAGGGGTTAATAATGTAAAAATGGCGGTACTCAGGAGACCGATACCCAATGTCCATTTGCCTCCGTATCTCTCAGCTAAATATCCTCCAGGGACGTGGGTTATAGCGTATCCGTAGTAGAAACCACTCAGGATGAGACCTTGTGTTGACTCGGACCAGTCGAAGATAGCATACTGAAATGAACCATAAGCGTAATGTAATAGAGTTGCAATTTCTTTGTATCGTAGTTTTAAAATATTCTGATCATAAAAAATGCCTCAATTCGAGAATAAAGTTTTTTCTTTATATTTTTACGTATTCTTATAAGTTTAATATTCAAAATTGTTAATTTTCCACTGGTGGAAGTTGCGACAAGTCTTTTAAGCATAAATAGTAGTAGTCTTTATGCAAATTAATAATTTTTATAGCATCATTAATATGTATAGCCACTGTTTTATTTAACGAAAATGAAATGGAAAACATGCGTTTACATATTTCGTAGAATAAATGAATATTCATAGTTTAAAACATAAGGCAATATTTGTTTCTACAAAAAAATTTTTTTGTAAAAAAATAATGGTAAACATGGTGGTATTTCTATTTACAAATAAACTCCCTTTCCAACAATATAGGCAATCGTTCTGCAGGACACCAGTCCTGCTTTCTTCTAATGTTTGTGTAATTTCGGAGATGGGTGAAACTGGTAGTCGCTAATTACACGTACACTTACTTAGATGATCACAGGCATTAAACCAAGCATTAGTGTAATTATAAGAAGCTTGGAAACTACCTACGTGAATTGGTCACAAGGTTACAATCAGTACTGGAGCACTGCGGTGAAGTATGTAATGAACATACTTCCTCCCTGGCTTGTAGAAAGAGGTAATGCTGAGAATTACGATGTAGAAAGAGTGTTCACCCAACCGTCACCTCACGGCTAAGGTCTAGTCCTAAATGACTGTCTAACACCACAAAAAAATTTAACATACACACTTTTGCTATCAGAATTGAAATACGCAATAATATCCGAACTACTATTCCTAGCGACATAGCAATTGCGACACGGGGTACTGGCCAACACGTTAACTACTTTATTCCTTTACCTAAAACATCCTATAGTGTAATGCCTTCGACTTTTCTATACTATCTCATAAACTAAAAACCCCTATAACTCACCGGTTTCAAGCTAACAGTCCCGTTGACGATCAACTCGCTGTCATCCGGGCACGCGTCCGGATCGAAGTGCGACTCTTCCGTCTTGGTATTGTTGACCATCTGGGTGACGGCGAGGTTGAGGCACACTCGCATGGTGTACGCGTTGCACACAGCGAGCAGGCCCATGATCCCGAGGACATACCGCTGGGGAATTAGGAACACTGAGCGGACAAAACGATTCCATCAATAGCGTAAGTAAACTAGAACTACGGTTGCTACGGAACATTGGCAGCAGTGGCGTAACTATAGGGTGGCAGGGCTGGCAAAATGCCACGGGCCCCCGAGCTGAAGGGGCCCCCTACCAAGAGGCAGCAAGTCCGGAAGTATATAACCTAACATTAAAAAAAATACAAGTAACAATATCTAAAACCAAGTTAAGAAATGCCCATGGCATTTTCAATGACGTAACAACTTTTATTAGGACCCCGTCCAAAGAATTTGCCACGGGCCCCAGATGATATAGTTACGCCACTGATTGGTAGGCTTCGATCAACAATAAACTGTTGATCGAAGTTGGTAGGATTTGTTTTGTGATAATATCTATATAAGAGGCTGGTAAGAGAACCGGCTGTACCTAGGGTATCGGTTTCGATGAATCGGAACCGAATGATTCGCTATTATGAGCAGCAGTGAAGCACTTGGTGATGTCATAGGCACTTATTAACTTGCTTTTTTATAGTTATTGAGTAGCAATAGGGCATGCCGGCCACTTGTTGTAAAGTAATCACTCTGCCTATGAACACCTGTGGGTGTTCATAGCAAACTCAAATAGAAAAGAAATCCTATCTGAGGTTATCAGCAGTTGCTTTGTTACTCTTGAGGACTAAGATGTTCGCCTCCAATAAAGTATATCCGGTACTCATACCTCTCCTGCCGAATCACACAACGTGAAGATTTTGCATTTTTCTTTAGCGACGAGTGAAGAGGCTGACGGTAAGGTACTTCCCCTATTATGGTTATGCCACCTATTACGTTATTTAATGAAACTTCATTCCCTTAAGTTCTTAACCAAGTTTTTGGACTGTTTAAGCTTGGATGTGATTTTATATAAGCGGCTGTGACCACATAACATCAGATAGCTTGCCAGAGTAATACTAGTACTTTATCAATTAAAAAAAACCTAATCATAACACCACAAAATCAATTTCTTTATAAAATTGAAGGGTTTCACTGACAGTTAAAAATGTTTCCCTTTAAAACGATTTTCATTCCCGATTTTCATAGTGTTAAAAGTATGTATTATGAATTGCGTGAAAGGGACATCTACCTATCAACGAATTTGGAACTAAAGCTCCAAACTCGAAGTGTCATCAATTTTAAACTTTGCTTCTAAACTCTGACGGATAATGGCACTGGAGAGAACGTTACTTTCGTCATTATTGTAAAGCAATTTTCAAATGTAACTGTTTCAAATTTCAAATGTAAGTGTTTTACGTAAGATATCTACTAATGATTGAGAATGATTGTCAAAGTATACGTTTACTATACGAATACTTTGACAACAGTGATTATGCTCAAAGTATTCGTACGGTAAACGTCAAAGTCAGTCTGTCTGAAATGTACCCATTGTAATGACACACGTTAACTATACGAATAATAATTATAATTATAATAATTATTTATAATTTCTATTTGCTCGAGGTAGGTACTGATAAATATTTGCGGTCGCTCCTGTCCCAATATTAGGAATTCTTAAAAATGCACTTAATATTTACACTAAAAAATCTTTAACAAGTATGTACCTTCTTCAATAAATTAAAACTCTCGAAACTATAACAGTAATTAACGTTGTACTGTAAATTAATGAAACTTAGTGGAACGATTGTTTCAGTATACTGCTCGGTCTACTATGTTTATTTTAAAAACATTTCCATTTCCTACAGTTATTCACCTAAAATAATACCTATGTTTGATCGTGGTTTTCATTACGAACCGAGTTTCAATCGTAAAGCCAAATTGACCACATTCATATTATAAATAATACCTACTTGAAATATTTGCGCGCGTTCACATTTTTTTTTTTACATTTGAATAGAACTATTTTACTGTTTCTCTCAGAAATGTTGTGGTTTCCACTGAACGTTTATCTACAAGAAGAATATAATGCTTCAAACAAATAAAACGGTCCATAAACGATACGTAGATGTACATAATACCTAATCCTAACTCAGGAAAAATATAAGGAATGTTTCAATATTTATACGGAATAAAATTAAATCAAATATTTCCAACTTTAGATAAAACATATTTCAAATCTTAATTAAAGTCCCTATAAAGTGCTTAGAAATATGAAATACAGAATTAAAATCAAATATTTTCAACTTTAGATAAAACTGAAATATTTGATTCAATCAAATTTTCGATAAAATCATTAAAAAATGTTTTGATTTTTTTATAATTATTTTAAGGCATCAAAAGTTTTTGAGCACTTACGTTTTGATATGTTCTTCCTCCATCTTGGTATCATCTCAACGTGAAGAATAAAGAGAAATGAGACTAGTGTTACTCCGGACCTGGAAACAATAGATATAGCCACAATTTATTACACCACACCAACAATTTGTTTCTCTCGAGTAAAAGGCAGAGTTCTAAGTCACTTAACTATCATCGCTATAAATGGAATTAAATGTACTTTAAATTCATTTATTAATTTCAACTCTTCCCAACTTCCAATCCTTCTAAATAGGCCAGCGTGGTAGGTAGGTGGAATAAGATGATATGCGCTACAGAATTAGCCATCTGATGTTAAGTGATTAACCCAAACACCAATTAGAGCCCACGGCCATTCTCAAATATGTATGTTATATACGTGTTATATACTGTGGGTATATACGTGTCGGTGCTCGACTACTAAAGGGTGGTGGTATCTTTCCTAAAGAGCTCGGATGACTTTATACCGATAATGATTTTTTCCTAAAGCTGAAAGGATTCAATAAAGTTATCAAACTTTTCTGGTAGTACTTAAACATTTCGTACGTCTACCATACAATGACTAAAATCACTTAACACGTTCTCTAATAAATAGGTTGAATTGTACTTAGTTACTAATACTGATTAATGTCCGCTTATCGCGCAATAAAGTATCGGAACTATGTACCTATTTTCTGTGTACCTGCAGAATTAAATTGTTTAGAATTGACTACTATAACTAAAAATATAACTGCATAAAACTCACATTGAATGACTCACGTTGTTTTACTAAATGACTGTACCTAGTAGTAGGTACTGACTTTTTCTGTCAAGTAGACCTCTTAATTGCTCTATTTAGATATTTATATTTTTTTATTTTTTTTATTACATGATATATCAATAAACTTAGCACATAATTATCCTTTTAGAAAATCTGTGCCTTCAGTTCCCTTAAAGCAAACAATTTTATCGGGCAGCCACCCCTTCCAAGAATGTAGCTCATTCAATATGTGAGTCAAGTATCGCCTTTGCGGAGTTATTGTAAAGAATATTGGGTTTATACAGCCCCAGATTCTTCTTTTGTCTGCTTTCATAATAAATTATTATAGTCATGATGACGCCTACCTTTTGTAAATATTTATTGACTTTTAACTCATATTAGTGAAAACAATTTTTAGTTCAAGAATTGTCTGGAACACTTTTCAGTACTAATCTATTTTCAACTTATAATTCCAATGGCTAAATGATTCTTTTACGTAAAATAAAGACTGACAATGCAATAGTTTGGTACATTTAATATAGGTGACGGACACGTGACGGAAAATCAATGGAGAACAATGAATCTCTGTAACAAACGACAATTGGACACTATGGACCTCCTCACCTCTCCTTCATCTGAAAACAACACCGTTTTTTTTAAATTAGTTAATTTAAAAAAACATTGTTTCGGTATTTTTTTGTAATTATATTTTAATAGATTCTAACATAATCCACTCAACGATCATTGCGCGCTAGATAGAGCTTGATTAGACTTGCATGTAGTACTCCTATCTATGTAATTACAAACTAAATCGGAAAATTGTGACACTTGGCGTTCCAGAAATTGAATATTCCAATATCGTAACCAGTTTTAGTTGGGAGGCGGCAATAAATTTTATAGCAAGCTGACATTTTGTGCAAAGATCGCCCGACGTGTGCGCTTTGGAAGGTATACGAAAATTGCCTCACTAAGAACTTTGTTGAAATTAGACCAAATGCATTTAACGTGCGTTGCCTGCTTGATATTTTATATACTTTCGTTCAGTCAGGTATAAACTGTAACCCATTGCAGAGTCAGGTTGGTCTCACTGATTCATAGTATAGGCCTTAGACCCTTAGTCATTGAAAGAATGCAGATTGATTGGTGGTCTTCACATACCTATGAAAACATTATGAAGAACCTTCAGTAATCCATATTCCCCCAAGATATTTTCCTTCAAAGTTTAACAGTAACCATGGTAAAGTAATTACCTTTTGTGTAAGCAAAATAAGAATGCAATGACCTCAACACAACATTATCATTGTAGATTCTAATCTGCTGTTTATTAATTATCATTAAGGCATTCATTTGGGACTTTAGAGGTACCTTACCGCCAGCCTCTTAACCCGTCTATGTCGTAAAGCAGCATGATCCTCATGTGTTGTGTGTGGCTGGGGAATGGATGCCCGGGATACTTTATTTGAGGATGGACGCCGGGGATGACTTTATTACATCTACTCGTAAGTCCTCATGAGTAGCAAAGCACCCGCATACGACCTCAGATAGCTTGTTATTCTCTGTTTGAGGTTGGAAGCAAGGGTTCATGAGCTGCAGGGATTACTTAATGTCAGAATGATTAAGGGTACAAGTAAGTGGCCTGCATACCCTTTTGCGCCAGTTAATATTCTCATTATATTTTCTACCTAATCCTGATAGCGACCTTATACTTTAGTAATTTAAACAAGCACGAAATTCTGGGCATGGTAGTGGTACCTAGTTAAAATAAACAATTGACTATTAACATTGTCACCTTCGGTTCAATGGCCACAAAATGGTATTGATTATAGTTTTTGTAACCTTGAATTCAATTCAACAGCGAGGTAGGTATCACTTGTTCAGTAATAGCATAATCATTCAGAATAATAATATAATTTACTTACATAAAAATTACATAAAAATTATTTACCGGTATTTTGTTAGACGAGGGCCATACAAAAAAAAACGAGTTGATAAGGTCACATTTTTAACTTATTAAATATCTAGTTAGTTTTCATTTCAAGAAATAAAGTCTCCAAAAGTAAAGAAATATTTTATTTTATGTATTCGAAAGTTTTAAATTTGACCTTTAGGTTACCGAATCTTATCAATTGAAATTCCTTGTAATTATCCATTTATTTCCAAAATATTATTTTGTTCGCTTGGGAATAATGCGAACAAAATACTGTCATTATACCCTTAGTTCACGGTGATGAGGCGATGGTTTTAGTAAAATTGTGAAAAAGCTTTTAAAATAACGTAAGTAAAGATTTGTTAAGATTTGGAACACTGTCCTCATTGTTCAAAGAATCAAAAATATAGTTTTCTAACAATTTCCTATTACACCTAATTCGTAACCAGGGAAGTAAGGAAGGGAATCTTATTTTTTGAATCAGGTTTTTATCTGTGACAGCTAACATGGTTTAGTTTTTATCATCTTTCGAGATAAATGTTTAACTCTAATCACAGGTAGATGGTATATTTTAATATCGATTTTGTGTTATATTACGAATTTTAAAACATCACCCTTTTTTCTATCGAATATGTCGTATAATACACAATACAAATCGTTTACTTTAAATTATTCATAAGATATCGAATAAAAATACAGTGTTGTAAAAAGCTGCTAGATGAAACATAAAAAGAGGATATTATGTAATAACGAAGTCAATGACCAAGAACAATTAGTTTTTTGCACGGCAGTTTAGTATTAGTTGTTACCCAAGCTGACCTGACAGTTTTCTTTATATTATATATATTTACTACCATAGTATTTTTATTTATGGATTTTTTACAACCCTATTAGAAATAGAACTTGCAATAACTTAATTGCTTAACTAGGTATTCAACTTTACAGAATATCTCTGATGTATTAAACTGTCGTGGCTAATGCTCATTAACAAACATTTTGTAATTAACATGTATGTTTACTATGTAATTATTACAATTCAAAAAGAACTTGCTCTACTATCAGTGCATAATTAGAACGGATATTTTATAATATTTAACACCTCCAATAAATTTCAGTGATATTATTTTAGATTTAAGGTTACAAATTAAAATTGACTTTATTTTAAGCTTGATGCGGATGATATTTCGTATCTTTTAAAATTTGTAACTTTGCTTTACTAATTCTGCTAAGATAACCTAACAAAACAATCTTAAGCACTGAAAACGTTCTCTATCGCCGATCGGACAGCGGATTATTGCTGAATTATAGCCTATTTTTCTCAAGGTCGAAGAATATTTAAAATGTTTTTAAATACTTGTTCTGAATAATTTTTTTCCTTATCATTTTAACGGGTGATTTTTCATTCGATATTTAATAAAACCGGAATTCTAACAGAATCTACCTAACTAAACCTACTCTTCACTCGCCAACGTTAGTTCGTATCTAAAAATAACTGAAGTTAAACAACTTCAATATAGCAAATGGCAAAATAGTTCAATATGGCAAAACTTTGCTATATTAAACATAACATCGGAAATTACTCGTAAAAATAAGAATATTATTGCTTATTGTTTTATTTACTTTATCGGACATATTTAAACAAAATTGTAGCCACCGCTTCAAATTTAAGTGCTATTGGGATAATGTTGACTTAATAAAAAAAAACATTTAAAAATTCTTGAAGCTCATTCTTTACGCAAAATTTTAATAGCTACACGAAAAACGTGTTGTATTATTGTATGTAAATGCTTCATACCCCATAATTTCATGCAAATTTATTGCATCAGTACGAAGAAGAGCGATGTCTTAAGGACACTCGAAGACAATTATAATTTCGACATGAATTCGCTTGCACGTGTATGTAATTAATCATGCAGTAAAAATGGAATGTTTATTGATTTTTACCATCTTTGGAGTTTTAACTGCATTTTGAATTATTTATAATTTTAAATTTATAGTTTGTGGGATTTTTAAACCTTAGCCTTAGATTTTAATAAATATTACTGAAGGTCTTCAATGAAGACGTTTAAAATGTTAGTATTTAATATATAGTATTTAAATATGCGGTGATAGCCCAGTGGCTGAGAATTCGACCTCTTAATCGAGGGGTCCGGGTTCGAATCCCAGTGGCACGCACCAATGACTTTGTCAAAAAGTTATGTGCGCTTTATAAAATTAAATATCACCTGCTGTTACGGTGAAGGAAAACATCGAGAGGAAACCTGCATGCCTGAGAGTTCAAAAAAAAATGTTCTCAAAGGCATGTGAAGTCCACCAACCCGCATTAGGCCAGCGTGGTGGACTAAGGCCTACATCCCTCACATTGTGAGAGGAGACCCGACCTTGTAGTGGGTCATTAATGGGTTACTGACTGATTTAAATATAAAATATAAATTTAAAATGTTAAAGCGTCCTTAAACGGCACGTGCCATAACTCCTGATGAATTTGAGGTAAAACGATTTTACGTTTTCCAAGCCAACGCCATAACTAACGCCATATTGCAAACAATAAATTATTTAGGTATTATAAAAATGTTATGGATATATATTTTTTAACAAACGGGTTTAAACTGGATTATTAGTCAAAATATCTACGTGGTTACAAAACAGATTGATTAACACGTGATGATTACAATATGGTCAATTGGTCATAAGCCTTCTAGTAGTGGCAAATATCTTACTTTGGATAAGTCGAGTACCAACTTTAATAGCTGAAGGCTATTAAAGACTGACAAAAGGTAAACTTAAAGGCTGACATTTTTTAATAATCGTTGAATCTCTTGTCAGACGATTTTTAAACATCTCTTTGAAATTGAAATTGAAATAATATATGACTGTGTAGTGTACTTACTGAGAACTCATGTATTCAATTCGACTCCAGCTTAACAAAAAGCTTTCTCTTAAAATTTGTTTCTAAAAATAGCCTTTACAAGGCATTAAAATATTGCGAAGTGGTTATCTTTAACGCAAAAAATTATAATTTCATCAGAAATGCCGGAGCCGAAAATTGCCGATCACGAGTGCTTATGCAAATTGAGTCATCGGAATAAAAAGCTCAGCCTATTCATGTATAAAAACCTTGTCGTTCCTTAAGAAATTGTGCTCAAAAATATTTGCGTAAAATTTTATACCAGTTATTTGAAGGAAATGTATGCAACTTACCATCAGTTGGCCTGTTTTTCTAATTTTTTAGTTTTTTCTGTATAAAAAATACATTTGTATTATGTGTCAGTGAGTTTATCGTTTTTAAGTTTAGAATAAAAAGATTCACGAAGGGAAATCTTTCCCATTTCTTGCTTGAACCGCTCTTGACATTCTTAATGAAATTTACAATCTCAAAGGTTTTCCTTGACCCAGTTTCTTTCGTCTTTTGTAAATAAATAAATTATGACTTACTCCAACAGCAAAAACACAAAATCGTGTTATTACTCGTATTGTCTTAACATTTCGCACTGCTGTACTGAATATGGTTTAAAGCTGGAATGCTAAAACTTTTAATTGTCATGTCAACGAACTTTTCAGTACCACTCTTTTGACCAAAAACTTGTTTCGCAGTATCAATATTTTGAAGCGATTAATCCACCTGTCGGCCAGAAACTTCACAACTCCACCCAGTGACGAGTTTTTTAGATTTAAGGACCCTCCCGGTCTTCGTCAGGTCACCAATCTTGTCGATGGGTCTGTGTTCTTTTTGCTAAAACATGGTTGTATTCGAAGATTTCTAGTTCTAGTTCTAGTGCCTAGTTCTGGTACACATACATTTATTCGGAAATTTAAAGCAGACAAAATTATTTCGAAACTTGCTTCGACGGTCAAGGAAAACACTCCTTTCTGTCACTACCGCCCGTAACGTAATTGTTGTAGACAAACAAAGACTATTATTACTCTATACCTAGGTACGTTGTATCTTATTAGTAGATACTAACGCGATCTAACGTACTCGTAAGGTCATTTACACGGTTACCAATCTCTCAAGACTATATTCTGAGGGATCTATAAAATGAATTTTGACTTGTGTTTAAAAGTGCAGATCAGGGGGGTTACTACAAACTCCTAAAACTATTTAAAAATAAAATTGCTTTATGATGATCTTAGGAGTTTGGAGTAACTCCCCAGGTCTACGCAACATCGGCAACACATGAAGGTTTTGATGGTTTTGTAGTAATCCCCCTGATAGTTTTTAATAAAGATTTTTTATGTATTATCAGAATCGGTCTTGAAATTGTAATTATCTTGGGGGAGGGAATTTGGATAAAGCGAGGTCTATCACCAAGCGAAGTAATCATGGTTGAGGAGCAACCGTGCTCCGATTACGTCATGTCGGAATTTTATATAAATAGGTATGTATATGCCATATGTGTAGAAAACTTCGATGGCGTGATTTAGGATACCCGTGGCGCTTTAGGATATCTCTTGCCAAGTGGCGAATGTCAACACTAGTATTTGTCTGATTCTAGTTGACCTTGGTAGAACAATATTTTATTTTTAACATATCGCTTGTAGACCTACCCGTTATCCTATATATTTTTTAAATTATTATAAATTAATACTAAATCATTTCAATAAGTCTCGCTAGTTACACAGATAGACAATTGTTTTCTTTGGCAAATTTAGAAATTTAGAAACACATTATTCCAACTACATATGTACTTAGTAAACTACAACCGATCAGAAATAATTTCATTGCTCCAGAATTAGTGGGCCCAACATATAAAGTTAGGGAATGTGGAGCTAAATTACAACTAGGAATGCGAACTAATCTAGAACTGGTTTCAATCTTTAGGTTAGTATTAAATAGATTTAGTATGGATTACAATCGGATTTCCGAATTTCGTAATGGTGGAACCATTGTATTTAGCGCGTATAGCTCTTCTGTTTAGTAATTCTAAAATATCCTCATACACAAAAAAACCCGTTGTAAGCAAGAAGGTAGTACTGGTATGTATTTTTAATACCATGGCACTCTGATTTAATTAAAATAAGTAAGCTTACCTACGTTAATAACTTAATGTGAGCAAGTTAAGTTACTCGTAAATAGGATAAGTAGTTGTAAATGTTACAACAAGTAACAAGTGCATTATAAATATAACTAATTTTTTTTACTATTTTTTTAATAAACCAGAATGCACTGAAAAACGTTATTGCAAAGTGTGAAGAAAAACATAAAATTATCACCTTTATGTTGAAACGAGCTAATAATTTTACACAAAGAAGTGGAATTTCAGTATGGAATGTTTGTAAATAAATATGTTTGAGCGATGATTACTTTATATTAACATCTACTCTCAAATATAACACGAGCAAATAAGGTGAATATTAAACAGGATGTATGTACAAGTACACATACTTTTTTATGTTAGCTTCACACAAATGTGATGTTGAGTGTTTACTGCAACCCAAGGACCCGATGAAGCTGGGTACCTGAGATATTTATATGTCAGGATGGAGTGTCAGTATATCACTTAAAATTTGCAGGGTAGGTACATTAAAATCTCACTTTATCTTAACCATATCATGTAGTAAATAAAACAGGTAGGAACATTGCTCTTTTCCTTATGTGCATAATATAAGTGAATCCCCTTCTACATAAATAGCTTTGAACAGGAACTAGATGGATGCCGTCATTTATTTACAAGACAAGTAATAAAATCTCTCGATTATTCATCTATTTGCCTTAAAGGATATAACGACAGTTTATAGTAAGTTTATAAAAAGTAGGTCTATATTTCTAAATAAAATTTCCAAGCCGATAAAATGTAGGTAGGTTGACAGAATTGAGAGGAAAACGACTTTGAAGTATTCAATCTCAAATGCAATCATTGTAAATTCCACTTATAACTTTTATTGAGTTTTCCTTGTAGTCGGTTTTGGATATTAAAAGGTTTTATTTTTCCAATTTTAAATTAATGAAACCTTCAACTTATCTTCTGTCCGACATAAGGATAAAACTGGGTTAAATTCTTTTCTGCAACAACGTTACCATTGAAAAAGTAGGTCTATATTTCTAAATAAGATTTCCAAGCCGATAAAATGTAGGTAGGTTGTCAAAATTGAGAGGAAAACGACTGAAGTACTCAATCTCAAATGCAATCATTGTAAATTCCACTGATTACTTTTATTGGGTTTTCCTTGTAGTTGGTTTTGGAGTTGCACTTGCATAAAATATATATCTTTGGTGTTGATACATTGTAGGGAACTTCCTCGGAGCGACCTACTATTGAGAATACCGATGAAGGTGTAGAGAAGATAAATCACGTTACCGTCTGTTAGTAAGCATAAAATTGATTTGTGGGACCTACATACTCGTAACGAGTAATACGCCATGATAAAGTTATAATACCTAAATGGTCCTTGTCAATGAAAGGCTTAATAAACACTTAGCGAAAATCTCCTTAATTTTGCGGATTCTACCTTTTTTAATTTGGAACCCCAGGTAAAAGATCACTCTGTACATGTAGTCTTTGTATTACTAATTTGTAATAACGATGTTCCTTAAAAGACAATCTCAAACATCGTGTATCAAAAATCAAGGGCGACATTTTGTTCTATACTGCCTTGGATGAACTACAAAGTTGCATTACTTATTAACTTGTCAGTAACCCATTAATGACCCACTACAGGGTCGGGTCTCCTCTCACAATGAGAAGGATGTAGGCCTTAGTCCACCACGCTGGCCTAGTGTGGGTTGGTGGACTTATTAACTTAATAAATTATAATCAACATACTTAACGTAACGTTGGCATAACTTAACGTTTGCAGTCTTTATTCAAAACTTTAGTGAGAAATAATCTCATAAAATCAATTTAAAATTTACCTACTAACATATAACACTTTGAAATTAACATCATACTTAAGTAACTAATGCTAGTCATGAAAATGCAAGCTATTATTTATGTGCAGACAAACAGTGTCCACATATCATAAGGGATTTTGCAAGTGCAATAAAAATATTAAAATATTTTCATAATTGCTTCTCACGTATGCTTTGAGGCGAGGCCGTAACTAATGTTATTAAGCCGTCACGTTCACATGAACAAATGTTAGCGTATAGTAGCTGAAGTAACCCAGAATGGGTTATAAAAATTAAGCCCGACGCGGCGACGTATAGCTAGTATTGTGTTATCTTTGACATTAAAACAACTATTACAATTGGGAGATAAAATCTGGAATTGATGTATTGAATTTTCTACTATTGCGTTAAAAATTAGTAAGATTACTACTATTACTCTTTCTGCCCAAACGTAGGCAGTTATAAAATGCTAAAAGCAGAATGCCTTTTCTACCATTTTTTGTAATTTGGTGCTATAAAGAATTTAAAAACAACGGGTTGCACTACGGGAGTGTCGGCAGAAGTGAAAACTTAAAAGATGTGCCGCTTTCTTGGTGAGTTGGACGACTGTTCAATTAAAATTGAGTTTATGAAAAGAAAACTTTTGCTTCTCATGATTCGGGTTTCCTTATTTATGGGCTTGTACAGCCGTTAGCAGCACATAACATTACGTCTTCAATAACAATTACTTAACTATAAAGTCTTTTTTTTAAGTTTTATAATTTATCTAAGTGAATGTTTCCTTTTAACGGTTACCATAGTTACCATCTTACGCATTTTCCTTGATCAGGGTCAAGTGTCCTGTCGCGAGTTTATTTTTAGCAATTTTTACGCATTTTGAATTTGAATTTGAATTTGAATTTACTATGAACGCCTTTATAATAATATATATACGGGGCTAGAAAACAAAACACATTCTAACACAACAATGCTTTACACCGAAGTTTTTTCTAAATTAAAATTCTAAGGTCATGTATTTACTTTCGAAATGCAGTCATAAAAGATAATTGACACCCAGACACAGAACAAATACTTGTGCGCATCACACAAATACGTGTCCTGGGTGGGAATCGAACCCACGACCTGTCAATTGTCAATGAAAGGCTTAATAAACACTTAGCGAAAATCTCCTTAATTTTGCGGATTCTACCTTTTTTAATTTGGAACCCCAGGTAAAAGATCACTCTGTACATGTAGTCTTTGTATTACTAATTTGTAATAACGATGTTCCTTAAAAGACAATCTCAAACATCGTGTATCAAAAATCAAGGGCGACATTTTGTTCTATACTGCCTTGGATGAACTACAAAGTTGCATTACTTATTAACTTGTCAGTAACCCATTAATGACCCACTACAGGGTCGGGTCTCCTCTCACAATGAGAAGGATGTAGGCCTTAGTCCACCACGCTGGCCTAGTGTGGGTTGGTGGACTTATTAACTTAATAAATTATAATCAACATACTTAACGTAACGTTGGCATAACTTAACGTTTGCAGTCTTTATTCAAAACTTTAGTGAGAAATAATCTCATAAAATCAATTTAAAATTTACCTACTAACATATAACACTTTGAAATTAACATCATACTTAAGTAACTAATGCTAGTCATGAAAATGCAAGCTATTATTTATGTGCAGACAAACAGTGTCCACATATCATAAGGGATTTTGCAAGTGCAATAAAAATATTAAAATATTTTCATAATTGCTTCTCACGTATGCTTTGAGGCGAGGCCGTAACTAATGTTATTAAGCCGTCACGTTCACATGAACAAATGTTAGCGTATAGTAGCTGAAGTAACCCAGAATGGGTTATAAAAATTAAGCCCGACGCGGCGACGTATAGCTAGTATTGTGTTATCTTTGACATTAAAACAACTATTACAATTGGGAGATAAAATCTGGAATTGATGTATTGAATTTTCTACTATTGCGTTAAAAATTAGTAAGATTACTACTATTACTCTTTCTGCCCAAACGTAGGCAGTTATAAAATGCTAAAAGCAGAATGCCTTTTCTACCATTTTTTGTAATTTGGTGCTATAAAGAATTTAAAAACAACGGGTTGCACTACGGGAGTGTCGGCAGAAGTGAAAACTTAAAAGATGTGCCGCTTTCTTGGTGAGTTGGACGACTGTTCAATTAAAATTGAGTTTATGAAAAGAAAACTTTTGCTTCTCATGATTCGGGTTTCCTTATTTATGGGCTTGTACAGCCGTTAGCAGCACATAACATTACGTCTTCAATAACAATTACTTAACTATAAAGTCTTTTTTTTAAGTTTTATAATTTATCTAAGTGAATGTTTCCTTTTAACGGTTACCATAGTTACCATCTTACGCATTTTCCTTGATCAGGGTCAAGTGTCCTGTCGCGAGTTTATTTTTAGCAATTTTTACGCATTTTGAATTTGAATTTGAATTTGAATTTACTATGAACGCCTTTATAATAATATATATACGGGGCTAGAAAACAAAACACATTCTAACACAACAATGCTTTACACCGAAGTTTTTTCTAAATTAAAATTCTAAGGTCATGTATTTACTTTCGAAATGCAGTCATAAAAGATAATTGACACCCAGACACAGAACAAATACTTGTGCGCATCACACAAATACGTGTCCTGGGTGGGAATCGAACCCACGACCTCCGTCGTAGTAGTTAGGTTCGCTAACCACTTTCACTAGGATACTTTTAATAGGATAAAAAAATACTAACGCCACGTATTGACGATTCCATATCAACAAATATTCCATAACGTTGCCGCATCATAAAACAGTTCGAAGAACCCAATATAAATGCGAATTGTATGGTTTATGGATGAATGGATTGCCATGATCTTTGTAAGACTGTTTATTTAGGGGGTAATCATATTATAACGTGTCATAATAATACGCTATAAACAGCCTGAAGTATCTCTACTCATAGGTAAGTAGTAGTTATACAAAAGTACCTGTGATTACGTAATAAATAAACTTATTCCAAATTCAAGTATTTGAGACTCAACTTCTTTCTACATACACTCTTATTGGTTGGAAGATAACTTAGTAATTTTTTAAAATTAAGAAAAGGTAAGAAGGTATTCTTACATATACGAGTAAACAAATACACAGTAAGATACTTTACAAGTATTGTAATTAAGATTAAAGTTGTATTTTAAAGTGTAAAATTATATATTGCGAATATATGTATAAATAAACTAGGTAAGTAATTACTGACACTTGATATTAAATTCGATTAAGAACCCTAAATTTATGCCATACACAAAACTGTTAAAGTTTTATCACTGATTTGGTCACGATTTGGTAGTGAATTATAATCCAGATTTTCACTGTACCTCCATAAAACGAGATTAGCATCCACATCTCACATGTGAAGCTGTGATAACCACATGAATTGCTATGTTTATCAAATCAAGTAACTTGCCTAACAACAGACAATAAAAGAATTAGTTCTTAAATCTACGTAAGTCGTACTACAAGTGAAAAAATATCATGTGAAAGATGATAATAATATGAAATCTTTGAAAGATCTTGTGTATTTGTTTATCACATCTATCATAAATTCTTGTAATGAAGATTAGACTCAAACCGCGACAGCAAGCATTTTATTTCATTTCCATATAAATTTTATACATTTGTAAGAAACACTTCATCATAGGTATAAATTTGTGTTGGATTGTGATACAGTATGCGTTCGAGGGATTTTTTTATAAAACATAAAAGCCAATAATTTTCCCCAAGTTCATCTCACAATACTTTTAGACATGTTAAAAGATTAAGCAAATGGGGCAGTAAATAAATATTATATTTAAAGCGTTTAAGATCAATAACATCAGTCGTATACCATTAATAAAAGAAGGAAATGCTAAGCTCGGAACATAAATAAACATAATTTACATACTCGTGATCAGCAAAATAAATGAAATAAGTAAGTAAGTATGTAGTAGTATAACACTACACTTTATTGTGAACCATAAGGTTCATCACAAAAGATGAGATCACAAAAGATAATATTCTAAGCGAATCATTGGTTTAAAGGAACAGATGACAGATGAAAAAAGATAAAGATTTAGTAAGTATGAATGGGAAATGAAGGAAGGGAGACGACAGATATAAAGAAACAAATAATTTTTTGTGAAGTTACCAACACAGGCGAGCAGCAAGTTTTTTTTAACTTTACAATCTCTATTACTTATCTTTATGAAATCGTTCTATGAGCTCACAGGGTCTATCTATCACGCGAGATAGGTATGTAACCACATAGTTTATTGGCTAGTAAACTCGAATAACTTAATAAAATATGATACCATCCGGACCTCTAAAAATAGTTAATAGCTCACATTAACACATGTCAATTTGTAAAAAATCCGAGTGTCCGGGATGTGAACCCGGATAAGCACCAAAGAGACCTGCTACCGATATTACATGCTTATTTAATTATCTACAGTACCAAACAAAACAGTTTGTCCGTCCATGTTCATTGAAGAAAAGTAAGTGGTTTATGACTCAATTTAAAATTTAAAGAAGTTGCACAGCTTAGTAAGCAAGTCTATTTATTTAACACTTTATGGATTACCCATAAAGTCTTATAAAGTACTCCTCAGAGATAAAAGTAATTTAGCCTTGTACCAGTAAGGTGTACTTGAAGAAATGTTACCTCGATAACAGATACAAAATAAAACTCGTTTTGTTACGAAATAGTCGCAAAAGTGGAGTAGTGCATCGAATCAAACTTTGTATAATATTCGCCTAAAATGCACCAAGAGCCCGTTAATCTCAAAATGTATTATTATCCAGACACTCGAGAGATCGAGTGATCCTTGTATAGGCAATTTTGATTGTTCAGATTTTGGTTCCTAAGGCCCACCTGTGTTTATTTCTGTAGAACAAAAAGTTCTCAGCTACACATGTGAAGAAGAAGAATAAGAACAAGAAAAGAAGAATAGAATAATATCTTTACCAGAATCAAAATTTTCAAAAGGGGATGTAAAAAATAAGTGGCCATTCGGGCAGAGAGAGGACCTTAAGATTTAAAAATTGACACACTATAGCAGATCATTTATGGTTTAAAACAATTTATACAGGTAAGTAACCGCATAGCTACAAAAAAATGAAATAGGTCACTCCCTCGATGAGAGATGACGGATAATATTTTACAAATAATAATATTGTTAGTATAAAAATATTATAACTAATATTAAATCATATTTTCCTGAGTTTAATAAATCATAATTTATTTATTATGTAAATTGAAGTTTACTTGTTAAGAAATTCTGCTTACAAGAATCGTATTGGTAATTATAAAACTTTTTATGTTAAAAAACCCTCTACAATAGAAACATGATCATCGCTTAGCAGTTTTCAAGACAATCACAAAAACGTGTAATTAATCTGCACTCACAAGAAACAAAAACAAAAAAAACAAACCACGGATTCTGCATTTCGTCCGCATTTCCTTTTCATTAATCCCTACTTAATATTACGTTCAATCGAAATCGAAAGTATGGAATGTGGTACAAATAACATATAACACGATCACGACACAGTACTTATTAACTGAATAAATCTAGTCTAATTACTAACCAAACACGAACAAAAATCTCCGTTACATGACGTCACAGAAGATTTCATGGGATATAAAAAACTTACGGTCGTATTATTCGATGACGTCCGTTGGTGTTCACTGATTGTTTTATTTATTCATTTAATTCCACGAGATTGAGCCGACTTGACGTGAGTGACTGAACGGCGGCGTATCAAGTAAACCTACTGTTTGGTACGACTCTTGCGCTACCTCAGATCATACGAATGTCCCGCCATCAGTCATCGCGAACTGCGTACGCGCACTGATTCAAGATATCATAGCATGAGTGTAGATGACGAGATGAACGAAGTAAATGTTACACATGTGCCTAAATATATGTTAGTATATTAAGAACAAAAAAATACAAAAAATAAATAAATAAATATGGAATTAATATGCGACTATCGATTTTATTCTCATGTTTTCGTTCCTTTTTTAATTTTAAAAATATTTATGCGGAATGTACATGCTTCATTCCTATTCAGCCATAAATTAATGAATTAAAAACAACTTTTAAAAATAGAATCCTATCTAAAACACTATTTACACTGAAACTGCTGTTTACAATTTATCGCGTTACATACAATCTTAATGACACCTTTATTTAATAACACGGTAATGCTCAATTTCTTGACGGATTAATACGGATTGTAGCGTTATAGATAAAGTTACATAATGCCTATTCGTAGGAAAAAGGAAGTACATAATTATAACTAAATCTTTTGTTTTTAGAATGTGTTCGAAAACCTGTCCTAGGTTTAGGTGTTGTAAGAACATAGTTTAGTCATTAAGCCTCAAGACTAATATTAATGTAGAGTGCCTTGAATATTAAAATAATTCAGTGTGATTTTTTGTGATATGTTTATAATACTTCCTCAAGTATATTTAAAATAATTTCAATTTCAATTTAATTTGATAATTAAATATAGACCAACCATAATTTCAATAATTGGTAAAGAAACTTGATGGCTCATTCTAAAGGAACCTTAGGCAATAGATGCTTGAGTTCTGTACTTTTGGGGTAGTGATGTTTGCAAGTAGTATAGTAAACTTCGAATATTGTTAACTCGTATATTTCGTTGCAACCCATAAGAGTTAAGATGGTCGCCTTACAAATGTGTCTCAGGCAACCATACCTCTTTTTAACAGTCTGCAGTTACAAGAACATGCTGCTGTAAGTAGCGTAATGCTATTCACTTTCAAAGGTTGAACTTAAAGCTTGAACGAGTCATCACTTTGTACCAGGGAGGTTCTAAAGTTTTATACATGACAAGTTTCTATGTTTTCTATAAAGATAAAACATTGTTATTATAACCTATGGTTAAAGAACAAGGGATCATTGTACTTGGATTATAAGGATTTTATGTCAAGACTGATAAACTCGGAATTACTACTTAAAGATTAAATACAGTGTATTATTCTGAAGCACGCATGTTCCTTTTAGATTGGAATACAATTTCATGCACGGTAAACAGAAATGGAATAAATATCTCTTGACATATCAAACACATCTGTTTAATTTTCCACTCGGCAATTTCCATCCAGTAATTTTGCGAAGGAAGTTGTATGTCGCTTGAAAGCACTAAACATATTATTTTAATCTCCTTTTAATTTTCACATTATTGATAATTATATATTTAACAATTCTAAATTCAAGACTGTAAATGAGGAAACCAAATTTAGTCCAATAGTTTACCGATATAGTTTCTTGTTTATCTGTGTCCAGTGTGTCCTTATTGTTTCTCCAACAATGACAGCCATTAAAGAGAACTTAAATTCTTACGGGAAGCCATAATAGACCAACATATGTAAAAATTGTGCAGTTCTGAGAATATTACATACATATACGTGTCTAATTGATGTATGTAATTATTATTGATAACCTCCTTTTTTCTGGATTAAAAGCACAGGTTACCTTTGGAAAAAAAGTCCTACTCTCTTATTTTACTACCAATATTAACCCAATCATCACCTATTATCTTAATCCATAAGTTCCCTTTTTATGCCCAATTGCTGGGGATAGGATGGAAAATCTGGACTTTACGTATCCACACACTGTACATTGCGTATTTTTAGATAAAGGCAATATTTTTACCTAATTTACCTAGATCTTTTCAATCTTATGAAGAGCCTTTTAGTCTGTCATACACAATTAAGGTTTTTACAAGCAATAAGATCAGACACGGTCGACACGATGTGTGCAGAACCGTGAAATATTAATTAGTCACGACTCGGTTCGAATGTCTTTGTTAGTGATGGTTAATGAACGCGTTATCAGAGTCACATAGTTTGTATAATGTTTAATTTTTAGGTTTATTGCTGGTATTCAGTTGTTGTGTCATATATGCGGGTGAATTTATGTTGTCTTTCTATACTAGGTACCTAAACTATAGGACAGATGTTACCAACGTGCTTGCCATTCTTTCATAATCGTACATACTCCAGTAAATTGTTTCAGCCAACAGTCTCCAATTCAAAAGAATCTCTGATCCACAAGATCCTTCAAATGATAGACCTATCTCACTCCTGAGCTCAGTGGCAAAACTATTAGAAAAAATTGTTATTATTCGACTCACAAAATACCTACAGACTCATGCATTACTAGAAGAAAACCAGTACGGATTCGGTCCAAAGATCTCCACGAAGCACGCGATCTCTCTAGTAGAGTTTACAGTTAATAAGCTAGACGAAGGCCACCGATGCATTGGGGTATTTCTAGACTTTGCCAAAGCCTTCGATACGGTCTCACGTCCGCTACTTCGTCACAAGCCAGAGGCAATGGGAATACGTGGCATCGATCTCGAATGGTTCTGCTCATACCTCTATGACCGCAAGCAAAGGGTCAAAATAGGTGATTTGACAAGCGACTATGCCGAAGTTAAATATGGTGTCCCCAAGGTAGTGCTCTCTCACCGACCCTTTTCTTGATCTATGTCAGTGATCTCTGTCTTTTAAAACTACATCAAGCCAAGTTAATTGCATCCGCAGATGATACAGCCATTATTTTTTACGCCAACACCTGGGAGAATACATAAGAACTTACCAAAGATGGCCTTCGAGTTATAGCAAGATGGCTACAAAATAATGTTCTAACGCTAAATACGGATAAAACTAAATACATGGCCTTCAGAATCTCCCAAATAACTGCACCAGAAGTCCCACTTACTGTTGCTACCCATAATTGTGATAGTAACCCTAACATTCAATGTTCTTGCCCCCTCTTAACTCAAGTAGATAACACTAAATATCTAGTATAGGTGTCATAGTTAATGAGAACTGGACCAAACAAAAAGTTGCTGTTACAACAAGAGTAAAAAAAAACCAGCTCATGTTTTTAAAAAACTGCGCTGTGTCAGTGATCATGCCACCATGCGCTTAGTTTGCCACTGCTCTTTGTCAATCCATCTTGAACTACAGTATCTGGACGCAATATTTCGATATCCTACAAAGCTGCTCTATGAGGAAACAGGTTATCTGAACGTAAGGTAAGTAAGTACATACTATCTTCAATACTAAAATTTCATTCCCTAGCCAAACTTTCTTGTATACAGCTTCATAGATGTAAAAATTGGTTACTTCCTACAATACGCACAGCATTTGCCTCCCGCTTTTTCATTTTTGTTTGGGCCCACTGCTGTATAGGAAAGCACAAAAGGTCCTGAACATTGTGAACAAGTCTAAACACAGCTAGCAGTCGGATAACAGTTCGCAAGTGGTTGCTCCCTATGGACTATAACTATACAGAAAAGTGTCCACGATACAGGGTATCCTAGTGTGGAGACCAGGGAAACGCAACAAAAAAAAGGAAATGTTGTAATAAAGTTGTTGTAATATTGTTAAAACTATACATATCATTTTAACTGAATAAAGTTATTATTATTATCAGAATTAGTCAGAAGCCACCGGAGAGTGGTTGTGTTTGGGGTAAACGATTTTCTTCTCGGTATCGGGCTGTCTCTTCTTTAATGTACCGTGTTTCCATCCCGGGGGATAGCCGTACTTCTCGACGTCATCCCACCATTGCTGCTCGCTGGATCCCCAGATTAGGTACACGACGTTTGTGCCAACTAAAACCGCAAATACCGTCCAGAAGGCCATCCGCCATTGTTGGATTGTTTGCTGAAAATTGATAAAAAAAGAAATGAATAAGTAATGCTTTACACTCTTAGGATTTAGAGTTTTGTGGGTGTCACGACCATACACAGGAAAAGAACACCCAACCCAGATTCATCATTCAAATCACTGTTAGAACCCAGAACCTGCGTAGTGCACTATTGGTCTATATTGCTTTTGTGGTAGTGTATAACGCAGTATAACGGTATATTATGTGCCTGCCAATTTGGGACTCGCAAGTTTTACGTCGTTTTTAAAATTGCAGTTGAAGTTTTAATAGGAGTTATTCATGTTAAACATTATGTGCCTCTTATTTGGGTATGTCAGTTTGACAAACATAGTAACTATTTGTTTTAAAATTAAAACAAGATGTGCGTTTTCAGGAATAGTATCGAATTAACCTTCGGGGGAGGCCTGGAGCATACCACCCCGCCGCAATACAATGCGGATTGGTGAAGAAATGGGTTAGTGGCTAATCCGTGTCGCATGTTTCCAAACCGCCCATTGGGTCTTTAGGTTTAACGACTACTAGCTAACTACCAGGACCAACGGCTTAGCGTGCCCTCGGAAGCATGCAATCGCGCATGTAATACGCCACTAGCTATCACCCATTCAGTTACTGACCATGCCCGACGTTGCTTGCCATTTATTAGATCGCTTACGATATAGTCACTTACTACTTCTAAACTACAAAAAAATAAAACAAATTGTATGTATTGCCTTTATAAACTTTTATATCTCCTTAAATCAGTTTTTATAATTCAGCAATGCAAACAATTCAGACAATCTTGTTTACTTAAGCCTTAGTACCTGGATGACCGAGCTTTGCTCGGTATTTTAATTTTGTAAATGATGATTATTGGGAAAAATATTTACATATTTAGTGCTGACGCCATCATCTAACGCCATCTATGTCAAGTAGCTGTAGTGTTGCTGCGTCGGTAAATCATAATTTAGTTATATTGTAGTATGCATAGATGGCGTTAGATGGTGCATATTTATTTTGTTCGAATGTTCGAAAACACGAATAAAAACAGGTTTTCAAAGGTTTTTTAAAAATAAAACCTAGCGAGATAAATTTATTGCCCCCGAAACTCCTTAAATACCAAATTTCATGGAAATCGTTGGAGCCGTTTCCGAGATCCAGATTATATATATACAAGAATTGCTCGTTTAAAGAGATAAGATATAGCGCAAAAACAAGATGATACAATAGGAAATACGAATTGCTTTTCGGTTGAAGTGTCGTATTCTCACCTTAAACTGAAATGAGATCGCTCAAGCGTCGGACTTTGTGATTCATGCTACCTACGCAATTTCTAGGAACTACTACTAAGTGAAAAAATATTTTTTGCAACAAAATTTTTATTGCTAATACATAGATTAGTGATTAAATTCTATATTTTTGGTGTGAACTTTAGATCTTTTTGTATTCCATTCGAAAGTAATGAAATTGTTTGAAATACCTAGGTTGTGAAAATTTTAACTGGTAAAAACGTATAGATTTTGTCTAAATATCGAAACAATTGTAAGAAAATCGTTAAAATGATTATTTGGAGATGACTATAACCTCTTAAGTCCGTCCTAATTCTGTCTCAAATAAATATCATAACCAGTCTTTCGAAACCTTTATCAAATCTAAGCTTTACTTAACAACAATCCGCCCATTATAAATGCCTCACAATCACAAAACCATAAAAGCATTTCCTAAATGCCTTTAAAGTCCCAAGTACCCAACCATACTTTTATGAATACATTTAGGAAATGCTTTTATGGTTACAAGTACCCAAACCATAAAAGCATTTCCTAAATGCTTTTGTGGTTTTGTGACACTCAAATCAGGTGTCAATAATCCCACCAAATACGGCGTGAAGATGCCAGAAATAGCAGCAATGCCATTCACGAACACGGAGTAAGTTCCCGCGTAGTTCGGGGCTATATCCATGGCATTGATCTTCACGCTGCTGTAGAACCCGCCCATGAACGCCATAGAGGTTATAAAGAGACGGCCTCAGCGCGGTTGCAGCCGGAATACGATGCCAGAATAATAATAACAGCCTAACACCAATCCTATTAATATAATGAACCTAAAATTATACTTACGTCGGGTGTCAACAATCCCACCAAATACGGCGTGATGATGCCAGCAATAGCAGCAATGCCATTCACGAACGCTGTCCAGTGCTGATACTGTGCCACTTCCTTCGCACACAAAGATCGCAGAACGCAGCGAATATGAATGAAGACACGTACATAGCCATGTAGGGCAGCGCTGACATCAGCCCTGTCTCCTTTATATTGAACTTTAGTACGTCCGAGAAGTATTTAGGGAGGTCAGTTATCATCGTAAAGTAGCCCCAGTCGTGACCAATCTGTGGAATAAAGAATAAATTAGTATAGTAGTATAGTTAAATATATAAATCCAATTTCCGCCAAATGATGGATAAACGCGCCACCTGATGGTAAACCTTCGCCCAAACACGGATGTCAATACTCGAGGTCTCACGGATACGTTGGCCACCAAACAATTATTAAATTATTTTATAAAAAAACTAGTGAGTAGTGTCATCTATTAGAGAACATCAGTCATTAATGTAGAGGATTCTATTTAGGCACTAAAAAGAAGTCTGTAAACTAGACCAGCGTGATGGAATAAGGCTTCATCCTTCTTATCGTAAGAGAATACCCGACCCTGTAGTGGGTCACAAATAGAAAGACTATGGGTACAGACAAAAAGAACCCTCTTCGAAAGAACATTGTTGCCCAGTCACTTTAATGAAGCGTGGCTATGCATGTTACAAACTATACCAAAAAGTTTTACTACTACACTAATACTTACAGGAGCCATTACAAGTACCCAAAGGGGTGCAGATCTCAATAAAGCTTTGAAAGGAACGGGGTCCAATTTCTTATGTAAACCCGATGCCGCTACGTTTTGATTTAGGAAATTTCTCTCCTCATCAGATATAAAAGGATGCGTGTTTGGTGTACTGTAGCATAAAAGAGACTGGAAAAATGAGAAAATGCAGCGTGTTAACAACAAAATCATAATTCTTCATTAGGGTACGATATTATTATTATAGCCTTAGTATCGTCTGTATTTGATCAGGATGATTCAAATTAAGGCCATGTGAAACTATGAATATTATACGTAGTCAAGTAAAGTTTATCAAAGTAGAAGTATCCAGCCTACAAAACAATGCATTCAAAATATCGAAGCCTTACAAAATATGTTTAGAGTCAATTTAAAGGATATTTACCCAGAATATGAACCAAATGACCCCGAGTCCACCAAAGCAGTAAAACACATTTGCCCAATCACCACCATCGGTTAGCAAAATACCGGAGATGTAGGGTCCGACGATATTCCCGACTTGAGCGCTGCCGAAAATCATAGCGCCAAAACGGGACCTTTTCGACGGAGGCACCCATCGAGCCAATAATAGCACGAACGCTGGTGTTACTGGACCCCGAAATATTGTGAAGGTCGTTTTCTTATTATAATATTGTTTTTGGTAAGTCAACTTGGGTTACTTTGAATAATTACTTATCGTATCTTTAAAACAAAGCCTAAAGAAACGATTTAAATTTTTGTGGTAGAGTGAATGACTATTTATAAAAATTTAGCCTTACCAGTACATTTTAGATATTTAATGCCACTTACCTCTCCAGCGCCTTCTATGACTCTTATAATGAAAAGTCCTGTAGCCCCTACAATAGTAACAGCGAACGGAGTCAATGCGGTCGCCACAGACGTCGTCAGCAAACCGAGTCCTATAGTCCACTTTCCACCAAACTTCTCCGCTAGAAGACCACCAGGCAAATGAGTAATGACGTAGCCATAGTAGAAAGCGCTGAGTAAGAATCCTTGAGTCGCTTCGTCCCAATCATATCTGTCCCTACCCTGAAAATATTTTGTTTTCAGATATTTAAAAATCACCAATTTAGTGTATCGAATACACCGGAAAGCCAGAACTTCAAAAAATGCATTATCTATGTGTCTGGATTTTTTTTATGTTAACGTGTAATGTAAACAGTACCGTGTATGCCACACGGTAAAAAAAAAGCAGGTTGCACTCGGGGCGTGGCGGCAGAAGTGAAAACTTATAAGATGTGTTTTCTTGGTGATTTGGACGACAGTTCAATTAAAACACAATTGAGTTTTTCTGAAAGAAAAGAAACGACGTTTTAAAGCATTAAATGTCGCTTAATAATCGCATAATTATAATGTTTAGGTTTTTGTATAGCAAAATTTATTTATGAATGTTTTCTTTTGACAGTTTCCATAGTTACTTTGACTTTCTATAATAATTCTTCTAATAGCTGCGTCTCGTAACGGTGTCGCGAGCCCAGAGATTTTATCTCGTCTAATAATATGCGTAAAGAGAGCATAAGAAAGAGAGATTGTAAGAGTAATTTTTTTTCAATAGAACTAGTTGTTTTGCACTGAAAAAATCCAAATCGAGTTGGTAAGATTGAATATTAAAATTGAATGAGATTTTTCAATTTTTGGCGGGGCAACAAACACGAGAGAAATATCTATATTTCAAAATTATGTTGGGTACAGCCTCAAAAAAGCCTTAAACGAAACGGTAGAGCCTTACAATGAATATGATTACCTCAAACACAATAGTGGTAGAGTTAGAAGCCGATCCTATATTTGAGGTGTCCGGGCACGTTTCTCCGACTATGTGTTCCGAAGACTGCGAGTGTACCACCATCTGTGTGATCGTCATACTCAAACACACTCGCATTGTGTAGGTGTTCGCCAACGCGAATAAACCCAAAACACCCAGGACATATCGCTGAGGTATGAAGGTGACTGGAAAGATAATTTGTTATTTTAAATTTGAAGTGTATTTCAAAATTCCAGTACTAAATTATTATTTTGTTACTGTGTTCTTATGTTTAAACATCTTTAAACTTATCTTTAAACATCAAATCTCGTGTAATTTATCACCCTTATACTTATATATATATACCCTTTATAAGTCTTCTGTTGAAACTCATAAGTTTCGATATTTTTAACTCATCTCATTATAATTAACTTCTACTTAATTGAGATTTTTCTAGTTTAAAAATATTTAGTTTTATGCCACAAATAGCAAGTATTTTAACAAAATCCTTTAGAGACTAGTTACTTTGTTCTTATTATAACTTAAGTCTAACTTTGAAGGGTTTGGCTTGGCCTGACTTGTCAAGCATTCTACTTATTTGAATGCTAAAAACATAATTATATTCAAAGAAATATATTTAATTATAATTTATAATTTCTAAACAGGGAGTAGAATAGATCCATATGGCTAATAAGAATCTTATTAATTTTTTAAATTAAGTCACGTTAATATCAAATTTAAATTAATTCAAGTTACGTGTACTAATTAATGAATTTGTTAATAGACGCCGTAAGTATCCTTCGCGCACGTGCGCTGCTTATACATATGTCAATAAATTCTTCAAGTTTTATCGAAATGCGTCACTGTGTATAAATAATTCGAATAATCACGCGAATTGACAGTATCTGCCTGTATTTGAGATCTACACTGTCTGTTACCCTTGTCACCGGAGCCCTTGAACGGTGCTGATAAAATGATCTCTTAGATAGGAAGCCCGAAATTACCACTTTACTATATCAAGTCCACATCTGACTTTTGAAGCCACACGCATCGGAAATGCCTACGACAGATTTGTTTGCAAATCTAGCTTCTATCTAAATAAAAATGAATCGTTGTTCGTAAGTCTCGCTAACACACGAGAAAGGCTGGACTAAATGGCTAATTCTGGTTTTGAAACATTCGTGTAAGTCTTAGTAAAGTTTCAACGGCGAATAAAGTAAAACAACAATTTCATTTTTCCATATTTGGCAGAACAAAGTGTGCCGCATCAGCCAGTAATAGTTAATTTGACAATTTTAACTGCAAAATCGAAGGTGTTAACAACTGCGTTGCTGATTGTCCGTATGCGTTTAATCGAACTGCAAAATTATGCGCTGGAAGCATTTAATTAAATTAGTGCTCTCTCTACTGTTGTTCATTGGTTTAATGCTAATAATTTATTATTGAATAGTAAAAAGACTAATTGTATTAAATTTTCGCCACTTAATGTAAAGCATGTTGATACTAAACCAATACTTAATGGTCAAGAACTGAATTTTGTGGACACGGCTTGTTTTCTTGGAATCACTGTTGATTCGAAATTACAATGGGGATTATTTGTAAGTTGGCGAATAGACTTAGCTCTGCGGTCTTTGCAGTTAGGAAAATAAGATCTCTTACCGATGTAAACACTGCTAGATTGGTTTACTTTAGTTACTTCCACAGTATTATGTCTTACGGCATCTTACTGTGGGGCAATGCAGCAAATATAC
This sequence comes from Erynnis tages, assembly GCA_905147235.1. NCBI lineage: Eukaryota > Metazoa > Arthropoda > Insecta > Lepidoptera > Hesperiidae > Erynnis > Erynnis tages. The sequence continues at coordinate 7,593,058 of LR990082.1, forward strand.
AAACTGTCTTTGTACTGCAGAAGAGGGCTATTCGCGCAATATATAGACTTGGGAATAGAGAATCTCTTAGAGAAAAATTCAAAGAAATAAATATACTTCCTCTTGCATCGCAATATATTTATGAAAATATTATGTATTTTTATAAAAATAAGAGCAAGTTTATAACATTTAAGGACTTACACAAAACTAATTGTATTGTAACCAGGAATGTCCACAAACTTGTATTTCCAAAATGTCGGCTTCATAAAAAAAGCCGGTCATTTATGGGAATGTCCGTGAGAATTTAGTTACAATGAAATTCCAATAGAAATTCAATCCCTGCCTTTTCACAAATTTAAACAAACTATCAAATCAGTCCTGTGCCGAAAGGCCTATTATGAAACTAAGGACTATTTAGAAGATAAGAAAGCGTGGGATTGAATAACTTCACTATAGGCTATTTCTATACACCATGTAACAATATTTATTTGTGAGCGGATGGCAATGGGGCGATATTGACACACACGATAGCTGTCACGTGTGTTCCTTTATTGAGCCTAGCCATACTGCACTATAGACTAAGTTTTATTTACTTTTAAAAGAGTGCTGGGAGTTTTTTCCGCCCGCTTTTTTCTCCCAGTCTATGTTTTGCCTGAGGGGCGATCAAAGCGGATGAATGTAGAATGTATAATTTATCTGTATGACTTTCATTAAGTGTACACAAATTGTACCTAATAATGAATAAAAGCTTTTGAGTTTGAGTTTGAGTTTGAGTGAACGGTAATAACTTTCACAATATATCCAATATCATTATGTGAATAGGCATTTAATAGACCTAATGAAACTTCTTAAGACTTTTTTTCTGTAACTAGGACAATTGCACGGATTCCCAGTGTAAAACCCAAGTCATTTAATTACGGAAGTACGTATAGTAAAGTAGCAGGCCCGGTGATTAACCTTGTCAAAAGTCAAAAAATTCCTGTCAAATCCCTGTATTGCGTTATTAGATGAGACGGAGACAGAAAGATAGTCAATACTCATAAGTGCTAGTTTTTCTTCTTATTTCTAAAGTTTTCTATTTTATTTGTCAGAAATGTTGTGTTCTGTGGAATTAAATGTCCATTCCTAAAAAAGTAAACAAGCTTCCTTATACCCGCATTGATATATTAATTTACTGAAGGTACCCTCAATTACTTACTTAAAACGAATTGAAAAAATTCGCATGTTCATTCTGTGCATATAAGCCGCACCGGCAAAAAACAGAAAAAATGTTATCAAGGTGCAATGATTATTTATATATAACCACCCACGTACTCACTTTTCGTAAAACTGAAGTATCTAAACCCTGATCTTAAGATAAACGTGCTAATATTATCTATATTGCCGTCGTATTCCTATCATACCTACCTTTGTTATCCTTAGAGAGATATATCATATAGTAAACACTCCAAAACCAATCCCTGGCTTTAGATTTCGCACTTATTCTAAGTAAGCCTAGACCTCCTACGAGTGCTCACTAAAGGTAACGTTCACCTACTGTTTACATTGATATCTACTCTTCCTATTATACGTATCTACTCATAACCTATAGACATTAACACTATTTCGGGTGGTATTGGTGTATAGTTGTAAAGCTCCCCCAGAAAGATAACTTACGGCCAATCTCTTAGACCTTGTGCAGTATCATGTTCTGAATGTTTGAGGTTTCGTTGTTGCCGGTTATACCTACTAAATTTGAAGAGATTATCTTAATCGTCATTAGAAGCAACGCACCTACATCCGATTTATATTCTATCATGGGTGTCTATGGGGTACGTGATGATATTATAATAGCAGGTGACCTATAATATGCCCCTTTGCTACTTAAGTGGGAACATAAAATAAAATCGTCCTTTATTATACCTTCTTCATCAGTGTAGTGGTATGATTGGCAAAAAGGTGAGCTTGCGTCAAAAATAAATTGATTATTAAAAAAATATATTCTACTAGCTGACCCAGCAGGCTTCGCTCTGCCAATGAATTTTTTCTTTTATTTTTTTTAATTTAATAGCCTATGTTACTCGGGCTGAATGTAGCTTTCCAACGGTGAAAGAATTTTTGAAATCGGCCCAGTAGTTTTTGAGTTTATTCGTTACAAACATACAAAAATACAAATGTTTCCTCTTTATAATATTAGTATAGATATAGATTTAAAAAAAGAGCTTTGATTCTCGTGTAATCTATCGTTTAATTTTAATTATTTGGAGATTCATGTGTTAAAGAAGAAAGAAAATATTTTAAGATATCATTGAGATATCCAAAATTATTTATTCATTTTTTTATGAAAAAATCTATTTTTACAATTATAATTATAAATCACCTTTGGTAATATAATATGTTAATTTCAAACTTTTACGAGTAAATAAATAAAATTTTAAATATTTTTTATTTAAAAATCCTTAATTTGTATCCTAAATTCACTTTCGATAACTGCTTTACAACTTAAAAGTGAACAAATCAGTCAGTATAATATTTTCATTACTTTCTAGATATTTCCTGATTTGGGGATTGAGGAGAGCAATAAAATCATTTCTATCTATTATAAAAAATCTTTAATAATACTTGTCCTTATAATAACTTAAATAAATAATTAAGTGTCTAATAAATACTTATACTAACACTGCACTATTCATTCTCCTTATTTGTTTCGTTCTTTTGTTGTTCAGAGTCTCTGTGCCTTTTGGGGAGGGGCCCATGTTTCCAGTTCGGAGGGTAGCCATGAGTCTTGACGTCATCCCACCAGAGTTGTTCACCTTTCGCGAAGATTAGGTACACGATATTTGTGACAACCAGCACCCCCAAACACACCCAGAACGCGACACGCCATTGCTTGAGGGTAGACTGTGAAAGACATAAAAGGTTTTAGATATAACTAAAAGAAAATTAATTAAAAATGGCTTAAAGGATGTGAGAAAAAATGAAGGTTCAAATTAGTCATACAGGGATGAATATAATAAGTTAAGTTATCCGATGTAAAAATGAATAAAGTTTATTTTTCTTTTTTTCTTTCTTTAGGGATGAAATATAAATAATGATTTAAAAAGTTAAAAAAGTGTTTAAATAGAGGTTGAGTCGAGAGAGAGAGAGAGAAAAGTTAAAAATAACATTAAAATAAACTTGAGCAATATTTTTAAATTTAGAAAGTTACAGATATAAAATCTTGTACTATATTTTAATCTAAATTACCACATCCATGTCCAAATCAAAGATAAATTGGGCCATTCGCCAATTGCGAATGATAAAATAAGTGTTTGTTTTTATGTAAAATCTTCTTCATATATTTTTAGTCTGCTATTAACACAATCATTTCAATCCAAAACAAATCAATTATTAAGGGATGTAAGCATACGCTATCGAAATGATACTACATGCAGCGAAAAAATAAACCTGTTCAATTGTTCATTTCCGGGTGAAGATACCAACTACAGTAATGTCAAAATAATGTGTATTATCACAGCTTTTTTCAGTAATCATACTTACATTAGGAGTCAAAATACCAATCAGGTACGGTGTAATGATGCCAGATATGGCAGCTATACCGTTTACCATAGCGGTTGTGGTACCAGCGTAGTTAGGAGTGATGTCTAATGCATTGATCTTCATACCGCTGTAGTAAGCACCCATTAGAGTCATAGCGGCTATGAACCAGAAGACGGCAAGTGTGGTGTTGCAACCAGAGTATGAAGCGAAGATAATACAGATTCCGGGACCAGTGGCAGCTGAAAATAAATAGAACAATGTTAACATATAATAAAATATAGAATAATTAAAATAATTAAAAAAAAATTAAACAAGTATAAGTTTAAAAACGAAGGAACATTAATAATAAGGACACGGTAATATTGTGTGGATGACACAAGTTTCTTAGAACATTAAATTTTATAAGAATTTCAGATGATTTTTCGTAACTTTGCGTTTGTATGAAAGTGACCGCAAAAACCTGCCTACGCTTGGCAATTATCTTCTTGTCGTTCACTGTTCCCAATAACATTTAAACTCACCTATTGTGGTATAAATTTTTCTAGCGTTCCTGATGTTATGGATTTTCTTCTTGACGCAGAAGTCGCACAAAAGACCGAAGAAGAATGAAGCGATCCACATAGAAACGTAGGGTAAGGCGGACAGAATACCAGCAGACTTAATGTTAAATTTAAGGACATCTGTCATGTATTTAGGCAAGTCTGTGACCATGGTGAAGTAGCCCCAATCGTGACCGATCTAGAAAATAAGAATATTTAAATAACATGAAAAGATAATTTCTTTTGTATTTGCAGAGAAACAATCGAGCGTTTAGGTAATAGATATTTCTGCACACACGTAGACTCAAATATGAAATGATGAAGTTTTTTTAAGGTGATGCGTAAAAAAGTTGCTAGATTTACTTTAATTTAAAGTTGCTGGACCTAAGAATGCACTCTTAATATTGTATCATTGCAATCCATGAACTTCGATAGGATAAAGACCCTATTTAGAAAGATCGTATTTAGAATTTAAGTTCATTTACTGGGTTTCTACTAATGAGGAGTTCTAAATAATCGCATCCAAATAAAGTGTGTCCGGCACGACCCCAAACCGAAAAACATGATGATCATGCAATTGCTAGTATTAAAGTTGGTACGAAGGTACTTTTAGCGAGTTAAAATAACTGTATGCCCTACACAAATACCAATAAAATATACTTACAGCCGCAATAATCAAACTCCAGAGAGGCACAGACCGCAACAGAGCCTTCCATGGCACGGGTTCCAAATTTTGTCTCTTACTGTGGATCAACGAATCAACATTTGCGTTAAGGAATTTCTTTTCTTCATCAGATATGAACGGATGTGTGTTTGGTGTACTGTAGCAGATGAAACACTGAAAAATTAACAAGATTTTTAATTTACGGTTAGATGTTTAAATATTTGTCAGTTTATGGCAGTATTACTTTTTTCTCGTACTATTTACAAATCTATATTTTATTCAAATTCTAGCTGCTTTTCCACCTTAAAAGATTGAGGACAATTTCTGATAATTTGTGGTGAACAAAACATGGACAATAAAGTGGTACCTAAAGAGAACTTAATTAGTTTTGCGGCTTTATGAGGAAATAGTTCGTCAATATCGCATAAGTTTTAAGATCGACCTTCAAGGTTTTATTGCTTTGATTTGTTTCCATAAGCATTAATCATGATCAATAGCAGTATAGAGTCAACAAAACATTTACCCAAATAATAAACCACGCGAGGCCGCCGACTCCGAACAGGTAGAAAACGTTTTCCCAGGTACCTTCATGCATGATAAGTCCAGAGAAGTACGTTCCAGCAATATTACCGATCTGGGCTCCTCCGAACACTATCGCTCCCATTCTTGCCCTTTCTTCCTTCGGTGCCCATCGAGACACCATACACATGAGGGCAGGCATTGTTGGACCCTAAAATGACAAAACAATTGACAATGACGAATTGCGCCCTAAAACTAATGACAGATTTCTACCCAAAAAGTTGACAACCTATTAACCATAAACTCACCTCACCAAAACCTTCAATCACTCGCAAGATGAACAAAGCAGTAGCTCCTCCCATCTTCACAGCCCAGGGCGTGATGAAAGTACAGATCGCAGTCGACAGGAGCCCCAACCCAAGGACCCACTTTCCACCGTACTTCTCCGCCAGAATACCTCCCGGTATATGGGTAAGAACGTACCCATAATAGAACGCGCTGAGTAGTAACCCTTGCGTCGCTTCGCTCCATTCGAAAAACACAGTCTGGAAGTAAGGTATAACATTAAAAAGAGTAAGAAACAAAATTTATGAAAAATGGCAATATTAAAAATTTTAAAATGACTTTAAGACTAAAACAAATGAAATAAATAAATAAAATAAAGATTCAAAATATTACGAGACGCGTGGACCTAATCAAGATTAAACACGCACAAATCTGCAGAAGATCAATCAGATTATGCGATGACATCCTGAGGTTTTCTATGTCATGTGTAACGATATCATTGTTTAATTCTAAATTATTTGCTTCGCTGAAACTTAAAGTTTAAACGAAGATAGTTTGTAGTAAACACATTTAACAATAAAAAATCTTTAATCACTTGTCCATTGAAGGATAACTCAGTAACTTATCAAGTAGTTGGCTCAAAATTCTATTGTCGACTGCCAAGAAATGAAATATAAAGGCTAAAATTTTAAAGCCTTCTCCGATTGGGTATTACGTAACGAACTTACTCAAGCTGTTAGATTGTTTACCGATGGAAAGGTGACATAACCGACCAACCTATCAGCAAGACAACATTTAAAAAGAAAGGGCTCTGTATGTAGCTTTCTCAATCGAAATACATAATGACATGCCCAAAAATTTTATTGTCCGCAATGAGGTGGTCGTACGAGCACCTTTTACAATCGAAATAGAAATTCGGAGACGGGTTAATACTGCAATACTGCTGCACTATAATTTAAAATAGTTAAAACACAAAAGCTAAAAAAAGTTAAAACAAACCAGCGGGCAGATTAAATGATTTTAAATTAAAACGTTTTTATGATTATAGTGAGTCCTTCACGTAATTTCGCGCTGACATGTAAATAAATAGACTAATCATTTAACAATTACGTAGTAAACACTCACACGCGATTAAAGACTATGCTATCTTAATCCTGTTTACATAATTATATGTAGTTTGTCTAAACATACTAATATCTAATTATATTAACGTAATCGTATAACTAAGTATAGATTCTAAATATTATTCAATCAAAAAACATATTCATTTAAAAGTTTTTTATCGTGTCATCGGAGGTAAGTTTATAGCCGAATCTGATTATCGAAAAAAGGAACAAACATTTCATATGTTTTCGTAAGGAACAAAGTAGTGTGGAATCGAAATAAAATCATCGATTGATCTTTAGTTTTTACTATTTTATTCGTAGAATTTTGAGCCCAGCGCCTTGATCAAAAACGTGGAACGAACGTATTGCAAATAACTACAAAACTCCGAACACATAAACAAAGGAATTGAAATAATAAAAACCATTTTTGCTAGTCAAATAAAAAAAAACTTAGAAACAAAACTTACATCACTGCTCCGTTGGATGAACGACGCAAGGGTTACCATGGTCTCGTTAGAAACCGCGTTCTTATCCGGACAGGCGTCTGGGTCATAGTGGGGATCACCTTCCACTGCGACGTTCTTCTTCACCATCTGAGTGATCGCGAGGTTGAGGCACACTCGCATGGTGTACGCGTTGGCAATAGCCAGTAAAGCCATAATCGCTAACACATATCGTTGGGGTATTATGAATACTGAAAAGCAATGTTTTCTGTTATATCTTGGTTAATTCATGGCCACCTACCCTGCTCCTGCACTTTTTTTCTTTCTACTGTGATTTCTATTTAAAATAAGAATATGCCTATACCTGAAATTAATCGTTAGTCCAGCGATAAAGTCGCCTTTTGATGATCAATGACAATAATATTATGTTTAATTAGTATGTCTTTTTATTTTTTGTTAATGGTGTAAAGTGTATTTATATTGCATTAATCAAATGTCACGCTAATAAGTAACGTTTAACGACATGTCTTAAGGTACGATCTAACAGCGATGGTAATCAAAACTTCAAGACCCTGCAAGGAACTGAAAGAAAATCCAAACTTTCGTCGATACATAAGATAATAATTGTAAAACAATCAATACATAAATATGTGATTCTCAATCTAAAACCTTGTCTATTAAAGCAGACAAGATGGATAATCGGCATCCAACGGATTCGGTATTGATGATAGGTAGAAGTATTTCAGCAGTTAAAACTTTTAATTTAAAAGCATAGGTACTCAAGGATACGACTTGACGACTGCCTAAAAATTAAGAAGAACATCAATAAAATTAATTTCTTCCTTACGTAAGCTTTACTGTATTTGCGTACCTACTTACCATACATTTAATTTTAAACGAAAATTAAAAATGTTTCTAACTGAAAAAGCATACTATTCGGTTGCAGAATTCATTAACGAAAAGAAATAATTTTTTTTTAATGTAAAATTAAAAGAAAGCCTTTGAGCCCCACAAAAATAATTTTATTAAAATGAATGTGGAAACGCGCGTCTAAATAAATAAAGTAGAACTAAAACTGTGCTGAGAGTTTTTTCCTCCGGCTTTTTCTCTCTTTACCCAGCGGTGGGTGGCACATAGGCAGCCGATGAGTTCGATTAGGTAAAATCATAACTAAATAAAATGAAAATAATTAATATACTTGGCTAAGTTGACAAATAAATTGTGCAAAACATGTCAAATAAATTGTGTATTACTAATAAGTTTTAATATTTTATAAGTTATTTGTATTACTAACGTAAGTTTTATTTTTTATTTTTTAATTTGCATACCTGAAAAGGTGAATATGGATTGATCAAAAAGCCCTGTAAAACCAATAACTAACCCATAATCGAGCAAATAAATGATTTTGATTTTGATAAAGTAATTATATTATATTGTATTGATCCTTTAATAATATTTATATTCTATCCATTATACATATTCTTGCTCTGTTATTTCATTCCCAAACATAAAAATATTAAATACAAAAAGTACCTATCACAATACGTGCATATTAATGTAATACCTACTATTACCTACATATACGCTACTTACATAACGGCGTTAATTTCACATGTGTACTACTTCCATTTATTTGTCACTTAATTTTACAAGACCTTCTTTTTTATTGATAAATAATGAATAATGTTTCGTTAAGCATGTGTTCACTTACGTTTTGAAAGCGCCAGTCTCCATCCCGTTAACATTTCGTTATTGTACCTAGAATCAAACGATTTGAGGTTAGCCACAGCTTTCTTGAAACAGTTCATAATTCCCGGACTGATACTGGCTCGCGCAGTCGTCGGGTTAAGAAATTTGTCATTTCGTTAACCACGTACTACGGTTTAGTTTAGAGGAGATGGGTTAGATATGATTATCAGATTTGCTTAAGTCTCAGAGCGGTATCCTATTAATAACCTGGAAGTTACCGATAGGGTTGTCTACACTTATATTATAAAGAGGAAAAATTTGTATTTTTGTGTGTATGTTTGTAATGAATAAACTCAAAAACTACTGTGCCGCTTTCAAAAATTCTTTTACCATTGGAAAGTGACCCTGAGTATTCACCCTGTTCACCCTGTTCACACTATTCACCCTGAGTAACATAGGCTATATTTATTGCTAGAAAAGATTAGGGATCCTTCCTAAAAATTTGTGACTCAAAAACACTTTGAATAGTAGTCAAATTAATTGGCAAAGCGAAGCCTGCCGGGTCAGCTAGTATAATATATTTATTATTATCATTTTTTCACAGAGATAGACCTCTATTCCTATATAATTCACTTCTAACACAAACCCCTATTTTTAATAGTCGATTTTAACGCTCGATAATTACTTATATGGCAAAACAACGTTTGCGGGGTCAGCTAGTAGTGTATAAAGTGATTAAGGTGGTGTTCATGAGTATGATAGAAAAACTTTAGCTGTTTCAAAGGTTTATTTTCGAGAAAAGTCTAAAATACATGTACAGCATGTGATTTCTATAAAACTCCTGATCTACTAGACGATTTCAAGGAATTTTATTTTTCCTTATAGTCTTGCTAGTTGATATCCGTAGAAAAAATCTTGCCTTCAAACAAATTTAGAAGTAGGTAAGTTACTATCATGGAGACACTACCAATCTCGGTATCTTTGATAATGCATTATTGATGTCTAATGACTATCAATTTTGCTTAAAACGAATCAAAAATTTAGGGAAAGTCGTAAAGAAAACATCTTTTTCCTTACAAAAGTTTTCTGTGAATAAAAAGTCAATATATAGGAGTGTTTATTCAAAATAATCGTATTTATGCTGGGGAGTATGGTTGCCGGGGATATTTATCTTTGTCCTCATGCAAGTAGCAAAACACCCTGCACACAACCTCAGATAGATTTTTTTCTCTATTTGAGATTGGATGTGGGTGTTCATGGGCTACAGTGACCACTAAATATAATTTGCTGCAAATAATAAATTTATATTCTCTTTTTGTATTATTATCAATGGTCTTTTCACAATGAGTTTTCTTTACGTGATCTTAGGACACTTCAAAGTAAATAGAAATGTAATGGTTCTTCTTCTATTAACGACAATATCTATATAAAGAAAACTAGAAGCTATTGAGCAATACAAGTTTGCCATTATTTTAAAAGACAGGAAAATTGCCACCTTTGTTTGTGTAAGTATTTCTCATTACCAATCATTTAGTTATTCTATATTGTGGCGTTTAACGATAATCTTTGAAACCTCGTTTATAAACTTGAGGATGTATCGTCTATTGTATCTTTTTATTTGTTCACATAGTATTAGTTTATCTATTTTTAAATAAGCGTGTAGACATACTGACTCATAAACGCCCAGCCTAGATTTTTAGGCCTACGAAGCTAAAATCTTTCACAGGCTATTACAAAAATATTTTTTTTATTTTTCACACATAATAATCGAATTCTTGAAGATTCTCGAAAGACGGAATATCCTGAACGATTAATAAAGAATAAAGATATTATGTAAAGAATATTCAGATATCGGTTGTCTCAAGCATAAAATAAGTAAATAAATTTTGTACATAACGATTCTTTTTAAATAAATATTTTTTATAGAGTTAAGTAAAAAAAAATCTCCCGCCGTATGTTTAATACAAATTATTTTATTAAATTAGGTATAAGTTAAAATTATAAAACTAACTCAATTGAATAAGTAAAGCAGAATAAATAAAATATACATTAGGTATTATTTTATATAGTCGACGGTTACCAACAATTAGCAAGGAATTAATTGCACTTGAGAAGATAAAATTGCTTTTTAATATCATTTATACAATTAGATAATCGAAAAATAGTACAAGATATTAATCTTAATACCTAGCAATTAACATTACGTCTGCGTTAAATGTAGAAAAAGTAGAATTTACTTTAGTTAAGTATAATAATTAATATAATATTTCAATACATTAATGTATTGTTTATTTTCAATTTTCTCTCGATAAATGATGTAGAAATTATGTCCGTGAATGTTTCTGTACTTATTAATTTTGATGGAGAAAGTATTTTTAAAGATGCAAAAGTTATTTTGGCACGTAAGGCCAACTTCTTCAACTCACGTGGGTCAATTCACGCGCATGTTACCTATATTTCGAGCCAACCCGCAATCAAACTTAAGTAAAGAATTATAGTTATCGAATGATATTTTCTCCCAAAAATATTCCTCATACCTTCATAGGATGACTTTCAATAATAGTCCGCGTATGTGCAAGACTGAAAGCTCACTCACAGCTTTTTAATAGCTTTCAAATACCTTTCTAGACCAAATAAATTCTCGTAAAGCGGAATGATCACACGTCAATATAGTAACTGTGTCAATAATTAAAAAAAACATCCTATTATTATTATCATGCCGAAAGTTACAACAGAGATGGCATTAAATAAATAAAAAGTAAAGTTTACTTACTTCAAAAAATATTTCACACCGAAAACTAGAAGCGACTTCTACGCTTAAAATTAAGTACCAAACAAGCACACTTGAAATTCCTTTTCGTAACAAAACATTTTTTCAGCGGCATATTATCAGATATCTGTGACATTATCTCGCCACCCAAGAGCGTAAACGAGGTACTTACTATATCTCTAACTGTGACAAGATCAATTGAACACAATCAAGTTTTGAAAAGCAGATTTACAGTAAATGTCGTCATATTTTCCTACATAATATTACAATTTTATTGTTATTGTGAAAGCGCAAGATGAGCAGAGATAGTTGATTAAATTTCAAATTTCAGATTTGAAATACAAAAATCTTCCATTACTTCCATTACTCCGTAAAGTAATACAGGCAACTTAATGTTATACGGGCACTGCAGCCCTTAGGCAAACAGGCTGCTCTCTCTTTTATTAGGAAAAGAAATGCGGAAGTTACGAAAGTGCTGATCGTGGCGGGAAACATAAGTAACAACTCGTATAGCCTTATGACCGCTAACTACCCTAACTCTACTACCTTAACTCTTGACAGAATTTAGCTCTACAAGGAGAAAATTAATACAAATATTTTTTTCCATTTTTCACGCAATTATGTACGTCCACTTAGGTCATTGACCTTTGTAGTGAGTAACAATGACAACTAGAGACGTTTTTTTTTTTTTAATTTTTCGAATATAATGACAGACGTAGCATCATGCCTTACGGCAAGCTCGATGATTTTTTTGCAATAAAATATATTATGGAAAATACCATGAATAAATCCAATATGTCGGACACATTTTTTAATGAATTAGAAATATAATAAATAATTTATTGAATTATCATGTGTTGTATCAGGTATCATGTTAAGACCCACCCGTTGTGAGGCACTATTGAGGTCGCTGAGCATAATGCTGAGTTCCTCCAGCGACTCCGCCAGGATCATTATGTCATCGGCAAATCGAAGGTGTGAGAGGTGTTCGCCGTTGATGTTAATACCACGTCCTTTCCACTCCATCAGCTTGAACACATCTTCCAGTGCAGCGGTGAAAAGTTTTGGGGAGATAACATCCCCCTGTCGTACGCCGCGCTGCACGTGGATGGGGTTCGTACTGTTGTCGTGTACTCGGACTTTCATGGTGGCGGCATTGTATACACACTTCAACGCCTCGATATACCGATAGTCGATCTGGCATCGCTGAAGAGACTCAAGCACCGCCCAGGTCTCGATAGAATCGAAGGCCTTCTCTTAGTCCACATACGCTACGCATAGCGGCAGTTTATACTCGAAGCGTATGTATGTGGTCCATGGTACTATAGCCTTTTCGGAAACCGGCTTGTTCGGGAGGCTGGAAGTCGTCGAGTCTGCGCGCTAGACGATTAGTGAGGACCCTCGAAAACAGCTTATAGACGTGGCTCAGAAGCGCGATGGGCCTGTAGTTCTTCAGTTGGGTTTTGTCGCCCTTCTTGAAGAACAGTGCCACCACGCTACTGCTCCACGCCTCCGGGGTACTTCCAGTGCTGATGACGGAATTAAACAGCTGCTGGAGCGCGACTAGGACGGGTTTGCCGCCCGCTCTCAGCAGCTCCTTTGTAATTCCGTCATCCCCCGGAGCTTTGTTGTTTTTAAGCTGTTTGAGTGCCCCCCTAATTTCGTACAGACTGACGTTCGGGATATCTTCGGTATAGTGCCGGGTTAATTTAGCTCGCTTGTCGGTCGCTGCCTTGGAAACGGGAGCTCTTGAGGAGGTATACAGCTGTCCGTAATATCTCTCAATTTCTCTCAGAACTTCGGGCTTAGACGTAACTATGGTGCCGGAGTCGGTCTTCAACCTCGTCAACTGACTTTGCCCAACCTCCAGATCTCTTGCGAACACTTTCGAGCCTTGGTTCCGCTCGATCGTGTTTTTTACGCGTTTGGTGTTATAAACACGCAAATCGCGTCGCCTACTCCGAGAGATCTGTTTGTTGAGCAGTCGGTATTTCGACATTGAGGTTGGAGACTGCACACATAGTTCTCGCCTTTCCCTCATAAGACCGAAAGTATGTTCTGAGAGAACTTGAGGTTTACCACCGGAGGGGGCCTTGAAATACTTAGACCCAACCTCGTGGACAGTGTCTACCATCCTGGTGTTGTACTCGTCCACTGAACTGCATGTTTCCAGGCACGCGAAACGATTGCGGAGTTCGAGAGCTGAAAGGCCTCGGAGTCCTGGATCTGGGCAGGTGTTGGTCGGAGACTTCATCAGGCGTGACCGTTCCAGCTTGACATTGATATTCAATGTGCCTCTGACCATCCGGTGATCGCTTCCGGTTTTAAACCTGATGATCACAGAGACATCATTGAATATGTGCGGCTTGTCTGCCATAATGAAGTCTATCTAACTCTTAACGAACAATTGGGACTAATCCAAGTCCACTTGCGCTGTGGCTTCTTCTTGAAGAAGGAGTTCATCATAAGTCCTCCTTCTCCAAGAAGTTAGCCAGCAAGTGGCCTCGGTGGTTCCGTTGCCCGATTCCAAAGGGCCCCACCTTCAGCTCGTCGCCGTCTCGCGCACCTAATCTTGCGTTGAAGTCCCCCATCACCACCGTGAAATGGGTCTTGGAGTTACGTATGGCCCTACTTACGTCCTCATACATAACTTCAACCTCATCGTCGGGGTGTGCCGAGGTCGGTGCGTTTTACTGTATGACCTTCAGCGCTTGGATATTCTGAGTATAAGGTACGCTACCCTTGCCGACACACTCCCGACTTCCGTCACGTTGGAAACGAGGGACTTGTGGACGAGAAACCCGACACCACCTTGGGACAGATGTTCGCCCTCCCGGTGATAGAACAAGTTACCGGAGTTTAGGATTATCGTGTCCTCCCCCTGTCTTCGAACTTCGGATAATCCCACGACACTCCAGTTTAACTTGTCTATCTCGTCTTCCAGCTCACGGATCTTGTCGTCGGTCCTCAGTGTCCTGGTGTTGTATGTTGCCAGGTGCAGAAGTCGTCGTTTGTGGCAGCGCGATCTCTGCCAGAGATTCTTAGCACCCCCTGCCCCGCCGTTACCGTGGCTGCTGCCGGAGCCAGGAATAGCGGAGCCGCCGGGGACTGGGGGCCGTGGCTGTGTTGTGTTTGTCATGTGGGGGTTGATGCCGTAGTCACCGCGCTTGGCAAGTGCGTGTTGGTGACCGCAGTAGGTGTTTAGTACTCAGGGAGGCGCTGCTGCCCATCCCCTGGTAGTATTATCCCTCCGATCGCCTCTTACGATCTCCACGGGTCGACTTGGAGTGGCGCTATTCCAAGCCGGCAACCACACTTTGAATCTAGACTAATGACTAACAAAACACGAACAAAAATCACCGTTACATGACGTCATACAGGATTTCATGGGATATAAAATATTTACGGTCGTATTATTCGTTGACGTCCGTTGGTCTTCACTTATTGTTTTATTTATTCATTTAATTCCACGAGATTGAGCCGACTTGACGTGAGTGACTGAACGGCGGCGTATCAAGTAAACCTACTGTTTGGTACGACTCTTGCGCTACCTCAGATCATACGAATGTCCCGCCATCAGTCATCGCGAACTGCGTACGCGCACTGATTCAAGATATCATAGCATGAGTGTAGATGACGAGATGAACGAAGTAAATGTTACACATTGTAGCGAAATAAAAGAGTTAGTTAGAGGTCTAGTAATTTAATACTCTTGGTGTACAAATTGTTTTTAAAAAGAGATACATGTAAAGTAAAAAAGAAGTAAGCTAAATAAAGTGAGAGAGGTTGCCTGTCGAGTCCAGTTGAGATGTGAGATGTAGTCGAGAGTTTGTTTTAACGTTTGTTCGTCCAAGTCAGGTCGCTCGTAGCGTGGCGGCAGTCCCTCCAACAGACCCGCCGCGGAGACACCGGAGAAGTTGCCCGGATCAGAAGTCACGGCACGGAACCACACCACTTGACACCACACCAGGAGCAGAATGATCTTCGGAGATGCAGCTTGTCTCACGACCAGGACTGGAATTCTTCTATAGATGTTTGTTTGAGAACCCAGAGTAGAATTCTCACAGAGAGATGTTAGTTGCTTCAAGACCTCGAACCGAATCTTCTTAAGAGAGATGTTGATCGTTCAAAGACCCCGAACAGAATTTTCTTAAGAGAGATGTTGATAGTTAGAAGACCCCGAACAGAATCCCTTTTCCACACCACTCTCGACTTCCATCTCGCAGAATGTCAAACTATTTCAAATTTAAAATATTAAATTATTTTTCGGACTTTATAAGGAATTATCCTGAACCAGTATTAATTTACACAGAATTACAATATTTAAAACTAAATTAAAAAGACAATGTTTGAGTACTCTATGGAAATTTAAAAGAAAACTAATAATGTCATTATACAAGTCAAAACATTGATTATGTCAAAGAATAAATTTACAACACAGATTTTAAGTAAATAATAACATGTTTTCAATAGAAAAAGGTAATTTAGAATAAAGAAAAGGTAATACTCATAGCTAGACCCAAATAATAAACTTTTAAGTAGCCATCCTAACATCGAAATAACAATATTTAATTTCAGTGAAGATTCAACCAATACAATAAATTTGTGGAATAAAATGGAAAGAAAACAACACCAAGTATATAAGAAAGAATATAGAAAAAGCACAAAGTAAATAAAAGAAGAATAAGCAATCATCTAGATGTTATGATGAAATGAAAAGAATGTTAGTACAATATATATTTACAATGCTATAACATGTGCCTAAATATATGTTAGTATATTAAGAACAAAAAAATACAAAAAATAAATAAATATGGAACTAATATGCGACTATCGATTTTATTCTCATGTTTTCGTTCCTTTTTTAATTTAAAAAATATTTATGCGGAATGGACACGCTTCATTCCTATTCAGCCATAAATTAATGAATTAAAAACAACTTTTAAAAATAGAATCCTATCTAAAACACTATTTACGCTGAAACTGCTGTTTACAATTTATCGCGTTACATACAATCTTAATGACACCTTTATATAATAACACGGTAATGCTCAATTTCTTGACGGATTAATACGGATTGTAGCGTTATAGATAAAGTTACATAATGCCTATTCGTAGGAAAAAGGAAGTAGGTACATAATTATAACTAAATCTTTTGTTTTTAGAATGTGTTCGAAAACCTGTCCTAGGTTTAGGTGTTGTAAGAACATAGTTTAGTCATTAAGCCTCAAGACTAATATTAATGTAGAGTGCCTTGAATATTAAAATAATTCAGTGTGATTTTTTGTGATATGTTTATAATACTTCCTCAAGTATATTTAAAATAATTTCAATTTCAACAATAATTAAATATAGACCAACCATAATTTCAATGATCAATGATGAAATCCGTAGAAGAACGAAGGTGACCGACATAGCTCTCAAAATTTGCAAATTAAAGTGGCAATGGGCTGGCCACATCGTTCGCAGGACTGACAACCGATGGGGAAAAAAGGTCCTCGAATGGCGACCACGTTTAGGCAAAAGGAGCACAGGCCGCCCTCCGACCAGGTGGACTGATGACCTGAAGAAGACAGCGGGAAACCGTTGGACTCAGAGGGCCCAGGACCGGGCGGAGTGGCGTCGATTAGGGGAGGCCCATGTCCAGCAGTGGACTACTAAGGGCTGAAAGGAAGGAAGGAAGGATAAT
The DNA here is from genome assembly GCA_905147235.1 of Erynnis tages. Classification (NCBI taxonomy): domain Eukaryota; kingdom Metazoa; phylum Arthropoda; class Insecta; order Lepidoptera; family Hesperiidae; genus Erynnis; species Erynnis tages. The sequence goes on from LR990082.1 coordinate 7,610,260, forward strand.
TTCAATAATTGGTAAAGAAACTTGATGGCGCATTCTAAAGGAACCTTAGGCAATAGATGCTTGAGTTCTGTACTTTTGGGGTAGTGATGTTTGCAAGTAGTATAGTAATCTTCGAATATTGTTAACTCGTATATTTCGTTGCAACCCATAAGAGTTAAGATGGTCGCCTTACAAATGTGTCTCAGGCAACCATACCTCTTTTTAACAGTCTGCAGTTACAAGGACATGCTGCTGTAAGTAGCGTAATGCTATTCACTTTCAAAGGTTGAACTTAAAGCTTGAACGAGTCATCACTTTGTACCAGGGAGGTTCTAAAGTTTTATAAATGACAAGTTTCTATGTTTTCTATAAAGATAAAACATTGATATTATAACCTATGGTTAAAGAACAAGGGATCATTGTACTTGGATTATAAGGATTTTATGTCAAGACTGATAAACTCGGAATTACTACTTAAAGATTAAATACAGTGTCTTATATCTTTAAACGAACAATTCTTGTATATATATATGTATATATATAATCTGGATCTCGGAAACGGCTCCAACGATTTCCATGAAATTTGGTATTTAAGGAGTTTCGAGGGCATTAAATTTACCTAGCTAGGTTTCATTTTTAAAAAACCTTATGGTGCGTTTCCACGCTTGCCAAGGCTCGCCAAGTGTCCACAAGCCCCAAGCGTCCACCAATCTCGATTGGCATTTGGAAGCCGTTTACACGCTTGTGAACGCGTCAGTGTGCTGCGTACATCCAAGCATGTCGGACACCGAACTTGTAGCCGCCATTACGTTTGGTTCCTACTTTTATTCCAAACTAGCTGACCCCGCAAACGTTGTTTTGCCATATTATTATAAGTTATCGAGCGGGATGAAACATTATTAAATTACTAAAATAACTAAGGGTGAAAATTTAGAGTTGTATGTATTTTTAATGCCACATTATTAAAAAATAAAAAAAATTGTCCAAAAAATAAAATAAAAATGTTAGGGTGGACAATCCTTATCATTAAGGGTATGAAAAATAGATAGTAGCCGATTCTCAGACCAACTGAATATGCATGTGAAATTTCATAAAAATAGGTCTAGCCGCTTCGGAGGAGTATCGTAACTAACATTTTTAAGATAGAACTAGACATACGTGCTTTCGTCGCGAGATCACAGCGGCTACTAAGCGCGCGCCAACGTGTGAACGCGACGCAAGCGCTTGCCGCAAGCGCCCTTTGATCTGTGTCCAAAAACCGACACTAGACCGGATCGGATACATGCGACCACAAGCTTACGCAAGCCAAGCCAAACGCCCTCTTTCCACGCTTGCGCTTGTCGAGGCTTGTCGAGGCTTGGCAAGCGTGGAAACGCGGCATAGAGAACCTGTTTTTATTCGTGTCTTCGAACATTCGAACAATATAAATATGCACCATCTAACGCCATCTATGCATACAACAATATAACTAAATTATGATTTACCGACGCAGCAACACTACAGCTACTTGACATAGATGGCGTTGTTATTCAGAACTAAATATGTAAATATTTTTCCCAATAATCATCATTTACAAAATTAAAATACCGAGCAAAGCTAGGTCATCCAGGTTCTATTATTCTGAAGCACGCATGTTCCTTTTAGATTGGAATACAATTTCATGCACGGTAAACAGAAATGGAATAAATATCTCTTGACATATCAAACACATCTGTTTAATTTTCCACTCGGCAATTTCCATCCAGTAATTTTGCGAAGGAAGTTGTATGTCGCTTGAAAGCACTAAACATATTATTTTAATCTCCTTTTAAGTGTCAGATTATTGATAATTATATATTTAACAATTCTAAATTCAAGACTGTAAATGAGGAAACCAAATTTAGTCGAATAGTTTACCGATATAGTTTCTTGTTTATATGTGTCCAGTGTGTCCTTATTGTTTCTCCAACAATGACAGCTATTAAAGAGAACTTAAATTCTTACGGGAAGCCATAATAGACCTACATAATTATGTAAAAATTGTGCAGTTCTGAGAATATTACATACATATATCTGTCTGAAAATCTGGACTTTACTTAACCACACTGCGTACATTGCGTATTTTTGAATATAGGAAATTTTTACCTAATTTACCTAGATCTTTTCAATCTTATGAAGAGCCTATTAGTCTGTCATACACAATTAAGGTTTTTACAAGCAATAAGATCAGACACGGTCGACACGATGTGTGCAGAACCGTGAAATATTAATTAGTCACGACTCGGTTCGAATGTCTTTGTTAGTGACGGTTAATGAACGCGTTATCAGAGTCACATAGTTTGTATAATGTTTAATTTTTAGGTTTATTGCTGGTATTCAGTTGTTGTGTCATATATGCGGGTGGTACGAAGAGAATCTATAGAATTTATGTTGTCTTTCTATACTAGGTACCTAAACTATAGGACAGATGTTACCAACGTGCTTGCCATTCTTTCATAATCGTACATACTCCAGTAAATTGTTTCCAGCCAACAGTCTCCAATTCAAAAGAATCTCTGATCCACAAGATCCTTCAAATGATAGACCTATCTCACTCCTGAGCTCAGTGGCAAAACTATTAGAAAAAATTGTTATTATTCGACTCACAAAATACCTACAGACTCATGCATTACTAGAAGAAAACCAGTACGGATTCGGTCCAAAGATCTCCACGAAGCACGCGATCTCTCTAGTAGAGTTTACAGTTAATAAGCTAGACGAAGGCCACCGATGCATTGGGGTATTTCTAGACTTTGCCAAAGCCTTCGATACGGTCTCACGTCCGCTACTTCGTCACAAACTAGAGGCAATGGGAATATGTGGCATCGATCTCGAATGGTTCTGCTCATACCTCTATGACAGCAAGCAAAGGGTCAAAATAGGTGATTTGACAAGCGACTATGCCGAAGTTAAATATGGTGTCCCCCAAGGTAGTGCTCTCTCACCGACCCCTTTCTTGATCTATGTCAACGATCTCTGTATTTTAAAACTACATCAAGCCAAGTTAATTGCATCCGCAGATGATACAGCCATTATTTTTTACGCCAACACCTGGGAGAAAGCACAAGAACTTACCAAAGATGGCCTTCGAGTTATAACAAGATGGCTACAAAATAATGTTCTAACGCTAAATACGGATAAAACTAAATACATGGCCTTCAGAATCTCCCAAATAACTGCACCAGAAGTCCCACTTACTGTTGCTACCCATAATTGTGATAGTAACCCTAACATTCAATGCTCTTGCCCCCTCTTAACTCAAGTAGATAACACTAAATATCTAGTATAGGTGTCATAGTTAATGAGAACTGGACCAAACAAAAAGTTGCTGTTACAACAAGAGTAAAAAAAACCAGCTCATGTTTTTAAAAAACTGCGCTGTGTCATCATGCCACCATGCGCTTAGTTTGCCACTGCTCTTTGTCAATCCATCTTGAACTACAGTATCTGGACGCAATATTTCGATATCCTACAAAGCTGCTCTATGAGGAAACAGGTTATCTGAACGTAAGGTAAGTAAGTACATACTATCTTCAATACTAAAATTTCATTCCCTAGCCAAACTTTCTTGTTCATAGATGTAAAAATTGGTTACTTCCTACAATAAGCACAGCATTTGCCTCCCGCTTTTTCATTTTTGTTTGGGCCCACTGCTGTATAGGAAAGCACAAAAGGTCCTGGACATTGTGAACAAGTCTAAACACAGCTAGCAGTCGGATAACAGTTCGCAAGTGGTTGCTCCCTATGGACTATAACTATACAGAAAAGTGTCCACGATACAGGGTATCCTAGTGTGGGGACCATGGAAACGCAACAAAAAACAAGAAATGTTGTAATTAAGTTGTTGTAATATTATTAAAACTATACCTATCATTTTAACTCAATAAAGTTATTATTATTATCAGAATTAGTCAGAAGCCACCGGAGAGTGGTTGTGTTTGGGGTAAACGATTTTCTTCTCGGTATCGGGCTGTCTCTTCTTTAATGTACCGTGTTTCCATCCCGGGGGATAGCCGTACTTCTCGACGTCATCCCACCATTGCTGCTCGCCGGATCCCCAGATTAGGTACACGACGTTTGTGCCAACTAAAACCGCAAATACCGTCCAGAAGGCCATCCGCCATTGTTGGATTGTTTGCTGAAAATTGATAAAAAAAGAAATGAATAAGTAATGCTTTACACTCTTAGGATTTAGAGTTTTGTGGGTGTCACGACCATACACAGGAAAAGAACACCCAACCCAGATTCATCATTCAAATCACTGTTAGAACCCAGAACCCGCGTAGTGCACTATTGGTCTATATTGCTTTTGTGGTAGTGTATAACGCAGTATAACGGTATATTATGTGCCTGCCAATTTGGGACTCGCAAGTTTTACGTCGTTTTTAAAATTGCAGTTGAAGTTTTAATAGGAGTTATTCATGTTAAACATTATGTGCCTCTTATTTGGGTATGTCAGTTTGACAACCATAGTAACTATTTGTTTTAAAATTAATACAAGATGTGCGTTTTCAGGAATCGTACCGAATTTACCTTCGGGGGAGGCCTGGAGCATACCACCCCGCCGCAATACAATGCGGATTGGTGAAGAAATGGGTTAGTGGCTAATCCGGTTCGGATGTTTCCAAACCGCCCATTGGGTCTTTAGGTTTAACGACTACTAGCTAACTACCAGGACCAACGGCTTAGTAGACCAGGGTCGATAATTTTTAAAACTAAAAAAAATAATAGTAGGATGAAACCCATTAGAAAAGGAGGGGAATATTATAAAAATGAAAGGAAAAATAATTTACGGGCGATCTGAGGTCGGGAAGGGGATGGGGGTGAGTTTTTAAGGGTAAAAAACGGTTTTTCTCGATTTCCGGCAAAACTAAAAGTCCTATCGAAAAAAGTCAAATGGCAAAGTTGTAGGTAATAAAAAGATCTAAAACTTTTGTATTTACACTTTTTTCACATAACCTCAAAATTTATGTGAAAAATTCAAAAAACCAAGTTTTTGGTTTTTTATTTTTATCTTTTACAAAATTTTTGTTTTTTTAACGAAATTTGGTGAAAACTTACCTTTTTATGTCCCAAATACGCTGTAATTTATTTGATTAAAAATATTTATTTTTTCACCTTATTTTGAATTAATATCGAAAAAACACCCTAATTTTCAATCGAAAACTCACCCGTCAAAATATCAGCTTTTTTCAAAAAGTTGGTATGTTTTCTATTCGTTGAAATCTCTACTTTCCGATGGTGAAAAAAAAATATATGTTACTATAGTAAATCTTCTCAGAAAATGCAATGTAAATCGTATAATTAAATGTAGATACTTTATTCTGATTACGTTATTCATTACAATATTTTTAAACACATTAATCTTATCATTCATAAATACCTTATATTCAATTCTAATCACTTATCCATTAGTTTCTGTCTTTTTGATGGCATTTCTTCATCGTTAGATTCGTCAAACATCTCCGATTCTAGTAGATCTTCGAAATCTTCATGACTATCACCTTCTTCCTCTCCAACATTATTTATAAGATTTACTATGGTAACATATATATTTTTTTTCACCATCGGAAAGTAGAGATTTCAACGAACAGAAAACATACCAACTTTTTGAAAAAAGCTGATATTTTGACGGGTGAGTTTTCGATTGAAAATTAGGGTGTTTTTTCGATATTAATTCAAAGTAGGATGAAAAAATAAATATTTTTCATCAAATAAATTACAGCGTATTTGGGACATAAAAAGGTAAGTTTTCACCAAATTTCGTTAAAAAAACAAAAATTTTGTAAAAGATAAAAATAAAAAACCAAAAACTTGGTTTTTTGAATTTTTCACATAAATTTTGAGGTTATGTGAAAAAAGTGTAAATACAAAAGTTTTAGATCTTTTTATTACCTACAACTTTGCCATTTGACTTTTTTCGATAGGACTTTTAGTTTTGCCGGAAATCGAGAAAAACCGTCTTTTACCCTTAAAAACTCACCCCCATCCCCTTCCCGACCTCAGATCGCCCGTAAATTATTTTTCCTTTCATTTTTATAATATTCCCCTCCTTTTCTAATGGGTTTCATCCTACTATTATTTTTTTCCACTTTTTATTATTTTTAAAGGCTTCTACCCTGGTCTATAGCGTGCCCTCGGAAGCGTGCAATCGCGCATGTAATACGCCACTAGCTATCACCCATTCAGTTACTGACCATGCCCGACGTTGCTTGCCATTTATTAGATCGCTTACGATATAGTCACTTACTACTTTTAAACTACAAAAAAATAAAACAAATTGTATGTATTGCCTTTATAAACTTTTATATCTCAAATCAGTTTTTATAATTCAGACAGCAGGCAATTCAGACAATCTTGTTTACTTAAGCCTTATATAGCGCAAAAACAAGATGATACAATAGGAAATACGAATTGCTTTTCGGTTGAAGTGTCGTATTTTCACCTTAAACTGAAATGAGATCGCTCAAGCGTCGGACTTTGTGATTCTTGCTATCCACGCAATTTCTAGGAACTACGCGAAGTAAAAAATATTTTTTGCAACACAATTTTTATTGCTAATATATAGATAAGTGATTAAATTTTATATCTTTGGTGTAAACTTTAGATCTTTTTGTATTTCATTCGAAAATAATGAAATTGTTTGAAATACCTAGGTTGTGAAAATTTTAAGTGGTAAAAACGTATAGATTTTGTCTTAATATCGAAAAAATTGTAAGAAAATCGTTAAAATGATTATTTATAGATGACTATTAACTCTTAAATCCGTCCTAATTATAATTTATGCTGGAATTCTGTCTCATATAAATATCATAAACAGTCTTTCGAAACCTTTATCAAATCTAAGCTTTACCTAACAACAATCCGTCCACTATAAATGCCTCACAATCACAAAACCATAAAAGCATTTCCTAAATGCTTTTAAAGTCCCAAGTACCCAACCATACTTTTATGAATACATTTAGGAAATGCTTTTATGGTTTAAGTACCCAAACCATAACACTCAAATCAGGTGTCAACAATCCCACAAAATACGGCGTGAAGATGCCAGAAATAGCAGCAATGCCATTCACGAACACGGAGTAAGTTCCCGCGTAGTTCGGGGCTATATCCATGGCATTGATCTTCACGCTGCTGTAGAACCCGCCCATGAACGCCATAGAGGTTATAAAGAGACGGCCTCAGCGCGGTTGCAGCCGGAATACGATGCCAGCATAATAATAACAGCCTAACACCAATCCTATTAATATAATGAACCTAAAATTATACTTACGTCGGGTGTCAACAATCCCACCAAATACGGCGTGATGATGCCAGCAATAGCAGCAATGCCATTCACGAACGCGGAGCAGGTCCCCGCGTAGTTCGGGGCTATATCCATGGCATTGATCTTCACGCTGCTGTAGAACCCGCCCATGAACGCCATAGAGGCTATGAAGAGACCGACGGCCTCAGTGCGGTTGCAGCCGGAGTACGAGGCCAGAATAATAAAAACGGCCGGCACGGAAGACGCTGAGGAAAAAAGAGTTCCTTAGCCGTGGCGAATTCATGGACGCGTTTTTGGGGCATTAAATTTTGATGTGCGATGACTTCTATGTTTCCTTTAGTTTATGTTTATACATACTTTATAAAGAGATTAGGTGTTATACGATTAATAAACTTACAGACTGTAGTATAAATCTTCCGTCCAGTGCTGATACTGTGCCACTTCCTTCGCACACAAAGATCGCAGAACGCAGCGAATATGAATGAAGACACGTACATAGCCATGTAGGGCAGCGCTGACATCAGCCCTGTCTCCTTTATATTGAACTTTAGTACGTCCGAGAAGTATTTAGGGAGGTCAGTTATCATCGTAAAGTAGCCCCAGTCGTGACCAATCTGTGGAATAAAGAATAATTTAGTATAGTAGTATAGTTAAATATATAAATCCAATTTCCGCCAAATGATGGATAAACGCGCCACCTGATGGTAAACCTTCGCCCAAACACGGATGTCAATACTCGAGGTCTCACGGATACGTTGGCCACCAAACAATTCTTAAATTCTTTTATAAAAAACTAGTGAGTAGTGTCATCTATTAGAGAACATCAGTCATTAATGTAGAGGATTCTATTTAGGCACTAAAAAGAAGTCTGTAAACTAGACCAGCGTGATGGAATAAGGCTTCATCCTTCTTATCGTAAGAGAATACCCTGTAGTGGGTCACAAATAGAAAAACTATGGGTACAGACAAAAAGAACCCTCTTCGAAAGAACATTGTTGCCCTATCACTTTAATGAAGCGTGGCTATGAATGTTACAAACTATACCAAAAAGTTTTACTACTACACTAATACTTACAGCAGCCATTACAAGTACCCAAAGGGGTGCAGATCTCAATAAAGCTTTGAAAGGAACGGGGTCCAATTTCTTATGTAAACCCGATGCCGCTACGTTTTGATTTAGGAAATTTCTCTCCTCATCAGATATAAAAGGATGCGTGTTTGGTGTACTGTAGCATAAAAGAGACTGGAAAAATAAGAAAATGCAGCGTGTTAACAACAAAATCAGAATTCTTCATTAGGGTACGATATTATTATTATAGCCTTAGTATCGTCTGTATTTGATCAGGATGATTCAAATTAAGGCCACGTGAAACTATGAATATTATACGTAGTCAAGTAAAGTTTATCAATGTAGAAGTATCCAGCCTACAAAACAATACAATTTAAAATATCGAAGCCTTAAAAAATATGTTTACAGTCAATTTAAAGGATATTTACCCAGAATATGAACCAAATGACCCCGAGTCCACCAAAGCAGTAAAATACATTTGCCCAATCACCACCATCGGCTAGCAAAATACCGGAGATGTAGGGTCCGAAGATATTCCCGACTTGAGCGCCGCCGAAAATCATAGCGCCAAAACGTGACCTTTCCGACGGAGGAACCCATCGAGCCAATAATAGCACGAACGCTGGTGTTACTGGACCCTGAAATATTGTGAAGGTAGTCTTTATAATATTGTTTTTGGTAAGTCAACATGGGTTACTTTGAATACCTACTTATCGTACCTTTAAAACAAAGCCTAAAGAAACGATTAAAATTTTTGTGGTAGAGCTATATTACGACAATTATAGTCAAAAATTTGTATTTTTTCATTTAATTGTAATGATATTTTCATATAAAGTTTAAAAGAGTGCAGTAATCAAATTTTATAAACATTTCAAGATTTTTAATTTTAACGCTGACGACATACATAGGTACAACTGTTAATTAATTCTTGCCCAGACATATTTTTTAGAGCCACCTAAGAAGTCATTCAATTTACTTAAAAATCTAGCCTTACCAGTACATTTTAGATATTTAATGCCACTTACCTCTCCAGCGCCTTCTATGACTCTTATAATGAAAAGTCCTGTAGCCCCTCCAATAGCAACAGCGAACGGAGTCAATGCGGTCGCCACAGACGTCGTCAGCAAACCGAGTCCTATAGTCCACTTTCCACCAAACTTCTCCGCTAGAAGACCACCAGGCAAATGAGTAATGACGTAGCCATAGTAGAAAGCGCTGAGTAAGAATCCTTGAGTCGCTTCGTCCCAATCATATCTGTCCCTACCCTGAAAATATTTTGTTTTTAGATATTTAAAAATCACCCATTTTTCGATACACCGGAAAGCCAGCACTTCCAAAAATGCATTATCTATGTGTCTGGATTTTTTTTAATGTCAACGTGTAATGTAAACAGTACCGTGTATGCCACACGGTAAAAAAAACAGGTTGCTCTCGGGGTGTGACGGCAGAAGTGAAAACTTATAAGAAGTGTTTTCTTGGTGATTTGGACGACAGTTCAATTAAAACACAATTGAGTTTTTCTGAAAGAAAAGAAACGACGTTTTAAAGCATTAAATGTCGCTTAATAATCGCATAATTATAATGTTTAGGGTTTTGTATAACAACATTTATTTATTAATGTTTTCTTTTGAAAGTTTCCATAGTTCCATCTAATTAGACGCATTTTGTTTATGAATGTTACCTTCTAACAGTTTCCATAGTTACTTTGACTTTCTATAATTATTCTTCTAATAGCTGCGTCTCGTAACGGTGTCGCGAGCCCAGAGATTTTATCTCATCTAAAAATATGCGTACCGCGCTAAAAGAAGTTTTCACTTCAAAAGAGAGCATAAGAAAGAGAGATTGTAAGAGTAATTTTTTTTCAATAGAACTAGTTGTTTTGCACTGAAAAAATCCAAATCGAGTTGGTAAGATTGAATTTTAAAATTGAATGAGATTTTTCAATTTTTGGTGGGGCAACACACATGAGAGAAATATCTATATTTCAAAATTATGTTGGGTGCAGCCTCAAAAAGCCTTAAACAGAAACGGTAGAGCCTTACAATGAATATGATTACCTCAAACACAATAGTGGTAGAGTTAGAAGACGATCCTATATTTGAGGTGTCGGGGCACGTTTCTCCGACTATGTGTTCCGAAGACTGCGAGTGTACCACCATCTGTGTGATCGTCATACTCAAACACACTCGCATTGTGTAGGTGTTCGCCAACGCGAATAAACCCAAAACACCCAGGACATATCGCTGAGGTATGAAGGTGACTGGAAAGATAATTTGTTATTTTAAATTTAAAGTGTGTTCCAAATTCCAGTACTAAATTATTATTTTGTTACTGAGTTCTTATGTTTAAACATCTTTAAACTTACTATCTTTAAACATCAAATCTCGTGTAATTTATCACTATATACCCTTTATAAGTCTTCTGTTGAAACTCATAAGTTTCAATATTTTTAATTCATCTCATTATAATTAACTTCTACTTAATTGAGATTTTTCAGGTTTTAAAATATTTAGTTTTATGCCACAAATAGCAAGTATTTTAACAAAATCCTTTAGAGATTAGTTACTTTGTTCTTATTATAACTTAAGTCTAACTTTGAAGGGTTTGGCTTGGCCAACTTATCAAGCATTCTACTTATTTGAATACTAAAAACATAATTATATTCAAAGTAATATATTTAATTATAATTTATAATTCTAAACAGGGAGTAGAATAAATCCATATGATTAATAAGAATCTTATTATTTTTTTAAATTAAATCACGTTGATATCAAATTTAAATTAATTCAAGTTAGGAGTACTAATGAATTTGTTAATAATTATACCTTTGTTTAATATCAGCCTCCAGCCAGTGAGGGTCATCTTACGGATTTTCCACTAACGTAAATGAAAAAAAACACCAATAGACGCTGTAAGTATCCTCGCGCACGTGCGCTGCTTATACCTATGTCAATTCTTCAAGTTTTATCGAAATGCGTAACTATGTATTGGAACAATCACGCGAATTGACAGTATCTGCCTGTATCTGAGATCTACACTGTCTGTTACCCTTGTCACCGGAGCCCTTGAACGGTGCTGATAACATGATCTCTTAGATAGGAAGCCCGAAATTACCACTTTACAATATCAAGTCCACATCTGACTTTTAAAGCCACATTCATCGGAAATCCCTGTATTAGGTATGAAAGACATATTTGGTTGCAAATCTAGCTTCTATCTAAATAAAAATGAATCGTTGTTTGTAAGTCTCGCTAACACACGCGAACGGCTGAACTAAATGGCTAATTCTAGTTTTGAAACATTCGTGTAAGTCTAAGTAAATTTTCAACGGAGAATAAAGTAAAACAACAATTTCATTTTTCCATATTTGGCAGAACAAAGTGTGCCGCATCAGCCAGTAATAGTTAATTTGACAATTTAATCTGCAAAATCGAAGGTGTTAACAACTTCGTTACTGATTGTCCGTCTGCGTTTAATCGAACTGCAAAATTATGCGCTGGAAGCATTTAATTAAATTAGTGAACGGTAATAACTTCACAATATATCCAGTATCATTATGTGAATAGGCATCTACATAATAGGCCTAATTACATGAAACTTCTTAAGACTTTTTTTCTGTAACTAGGACAATTGCACGGATTCCCAGTGTAAAACCCAAGTCATTTAATTACGGAAGTATGTATAGTAAAGTAGCAGGCCCGGTGATTAACCTTGTCAAAAGTCAAAAAATTCCTGTCAAATCCCTGTATTCCGTTATTAGATGAGACAAAGACAGAAAGATAGTCAATACTCATACCCATGCTCATAAATGATCGTTTTTCTTCTTATTTCTAAAGTTTTCTATTTTACTTGTCAGAAATGTTGTGTTCTGTGGAATTAAATGTCCATTCCTAAAAAGTAAACAAGCTTCCTTATACCCGCATTAATATATTAATTTACTGAAGGTACGCTCAATTACTTACTTAAAACGAAGTGAAAAAATTCGCATATAACCAACCCCGATCTTAAGATAAACGTCCTAATATTAACTATATTGCCGTCGTATTCCTATCATACCTACTTTTGTTATCCTTAGAGGGATAGTAAACACTTCAAAACCAATCCCTGGCTTTAGATTTCGCACTCATTCTAAGTAAGCCTAGACCTCCTACGAGTGCTCACTAAAGGTAACGTTCACCTACTGTTTACATTGATATCTACTCTTCCATTTATACGTATCTACTCATAACCTATAGACATTAACACTATTTCGGGTGGTATTGGTGTATAGTTGTAAAGCTCCCCCAGAAAGATAACTTACGGCCAATCTCTTAGACCTTGTGCAGTATCATGTTCTGAATGTTTGAGGTTTCGGTTGGAAAAGCGTTGTTGCCGGTTATACCTACTAAATTTGAAGAGATTATCTTAATCGTCATTAGTAGCAACGCACCTATATCCGATTTATATTCTATCATGGGTGTCTATGGGGTACGTGATGATTATAATAGCAGGTGGCCTACATGCCCCTTTGCTACTTAAGTGGGAACATAAAATAAAATCGTCCTTCATTATATACCTTCTTGCGAGGAAGCTTGCTGCTAGGTGAGCTTGCGTCAAAAATAAATTGATTATTAAAAAAATATATATTTAAAAAAAGAGCTTTGATTCTCGTGTTTCATTTAATTTTAATTCTTTGGAGATTTATTTGTTAAAGAAGAAATAAAATATTTTAAGATATCCAATCATAGTGTATTAAAAGAGATAGATAAGTGTAGTGTGGTATCTACCTCTTTTTAATACACTATCATTGAGATATCCAAAATTATTTATTCATTTTTTTATGAAAAAATCTATTTGTACAATTATAATTATAAATCACATTTGGTAATATAATATGTTAATTTCAAACTTTTACGAGTAAATAAATACAATTTTAAATATTTTTTATTTAAAAATCCTTAATTTGTATCCTAAATTCACTTTCGATAACTGCTTTACAACTTAAAAGTGTAAAGCAGTTATCGAATTAATTAGTTAATCAGTCAGTATAATATTTTCATTACTTACTAGATATTTCCTGCTTTGGGGATTGAGGAGAGCAATAAAATCATTTCTATCTATTATAAAAAATCTTTAATAATACTTGTCCTTATAATAACTTAAATAAATAATTAAGTGTCTAATAAATACTTATACTAACACTGCACTATTCATTGTCCTTATTTGTTTCGTTCTTTTGTTGTTCAGAGTCTTTGTGCCTTTTGGGGAGGGGCCCATGTTTCCAGTTCGGAGGGTAGCCATGAGTCTTGACGTCATCCCACCAGAGTTGTTCACCTTTCGCGAAGATTAGGTACACGATATTTGTGACAACCAGCACCCCCAAACACACCCAGAACGCGACACGCCATTGCTTGAGGGTAGACTGTGAAAGATATAAAACGTTTTAGATATAACTAAAAGAAAATTAATTAAAAATGGCTTAAAGGATGTGAGAAAAAATGAAGGTTCAAATAAGTCATACAGGGATGAATATAATAAGTTAAATTATCCGATGTAAAAATGAATAAAGTTTATTTTTCTTTTTTTCTTTCTTAAAAGATGAAAAATAAATGATGATTTTAAAAGTTAAAAAAGTGTATAAATAGGTGTTGAGTCGAGAGAGAGAAAAGTTAAAAATAACATTAAAATAAACTTGAGCAATATTTTTAAATTTAGAAAGTTACAGAGATACAATCTTATACTATATTTTAATCTAGATTAGCACATTCATGTCCAAATCAAAGATAATTTACGCCATTCGTCAATTGCGAATGATAAAATAAGTGTTTGTTTTTATTTAAAATCTTCTTAGTATATGTATTTTTAGTTTGCTATTAAAACACTCATTTCAATCCAAAACAAATCAATTATTAAGGGATGTAAGCATACGCTATCGAAATGATGCTACATGCAGCGAAATATTAAATCTGTTGATTTCCAGGTAAAGATACCAACTACAATAATGTCAAAATAATGTGTATAATCACAGCTTTTTTCAGTAATCATACTTACATTAGGAGTCAAAAGACCAATCAGGTACGGTGAAACGATGCCAGATATGGCAGCTATACCGTTTACCATAGCGGTTGTGGTACCAGCGTAGTTAGGAGTGATGTCTAACGCATTGATCTTCATACCGCTGTAGTAAGCACCCATTAGAGTCATAGCGGCTATGAACCAGAAGACGGCAAGTGTGGTGTTGCAACCAGAATATGAAGCGAGGATAATACAGATTCCGGGACCAGTGGCAGCTGAAAATAAATAGAACAATGTTAACATAATAAAATATAGAATAATTAAAATAATTAAAAAAAAATTAAACAAGTATGAGTTTAAAAACGAAGGAACATTAATAATAAGGACATGGCAATATTGTGTGGATGACACAAGTTTCTTAGAACATTTTATAAGAATTTCAGATGATTTTTCGTAACTTTGCGTTTGTATGAAAGTGACCGCAAAAACCTGCCTATTCAAATTAAAACTAATATACCTACGCTTGGCAATTATCTTCTTGTCGTTAACTGTTCCCAATAACATTCAAACTCACCTATTGTGGTATAAATTTTTCTAGCGTTCCTGATGTTATGGATTTTCTTCTTGACGCAGAAATCACACAAAAGACCGAAGAAGAATGAAGCGATCCACATAGAAATGTAGGGTAAGGCGGACAGAATACCAGCAGACTTAATGTTAAATTTAAGGACATCTGTCATGTATTTAGGCAAGTCTGTGACCATGGTGAAGTAGCCCCAATCGTGACCGATCTAGAAAATAAGAATATTTAAATAACATGAAAAGATAATTTCTGTTGTATTTGCAGAGAAACAATCGAGCGTTTAGGTAATAGATATTTCTGCACACACACGTAGACTCAAATATGAAATTATGAAGGTTTTTTTAAGGTGATACGTAAAAAAGTTGCTAGATTTACTTTAATTTAAAGTTGCTGGACCTAAGAATGCGCTTTTAATATTGTATCATTGCAATCCATAAACTTCGATAGGATAAAAACCGTATTTAGAAAGATCGTATTTAGAATTTAAGTTCATTTACTGGGTTTCTACTAATGAGGAGTTCTAAATAATCGCATCCAAATAAAGTGTGTCCGGCACGACTGCCGTTCCCAAACCGAAAAACATGATGATCATGCAATTGCTAGTATTAAAGTTGGTACGAAGGTACTTTTAGCGAGTTAAAATAACTGTATGCCCCACACACATACCAATTAAATATACTTACACCCGCAATAATCAAACTCCAGAGAGGCACAGACCGCAACAGAGCCTTCCATGGCACGGGGTCCAAATTTTGTTTCTTACTGTGGATCAACGAATCAACATTTGCGTTAAGGAATTTCTTTTCTTCATCAGATATGAACGGATGTGTGTTTGGTGTACTGTAGCAGATGAAACACTGAAAAATTAACAAGATTTTTAATTTACGGTTAGATGTTTAAATATTTGTCAGTTTATGGCAGTATTACTTTTTTCTCGTACTATTTACAAATCTTTATTTTATTTAAATTCTAGCTGTTTTTCAACGTTAAAAGATTGAGAATAATTTCTGATAATTTGTGGTGAACAAAACATGGACAATAAAGTGGTACCTAAAGAGATCTTAATTAGTTTTGCGGCTTTATGAGGAAATAGTTTGTCAATATCGCATAAGTTTTAAGATCGACCTTCAAGGTTTTATTGTTTTGATTTGTTTCCATAAGCATTAATCGTGATCAATAGCAGCATAGACTCAACAAAACACTTACCCAAATAATAAACCACGCGAGGCCGCCACCTCCGAACAGGTAGAAAACGTTTTCCCAGGTACCTTCATGCATGATAAGTCCAGAGAAGTACGTTCCAGCAATATTACCGATCTGGGCTCCTCCGAACACTATGGCTCCCATTCTTGCCCTTTCTTCCTTCGGTGCCCATCGAGACACCATACACATGAGGGCAGGCATTGTTGGACCCTAAAATTACAAAACAATTGACAATGACGAACTGCGCCCTAAAACTAATGACATAGATGTCTACCCAAAAAGTTGATAACCTATTAACCATAAACTCACCTCACCAAAACCTTCAATCACTCGCAAGATGAACAAAGCAGTAGCTCCTCCCATCTTCACAGCCCAGGGCGTGATGAAAGTACAGATCGCAGTCGACAGGAGCCCCAACCCAAGGACCCACTTTCCACCGTACTTCTCCGCCAGAATACCTCCCGGTATATGGGTAAGAACGTACCCATAATAGAACGCGCTGAGTAGTAACCCTTGCGTCGCTTCACTCCATTCGAAAAACACAGTCTGGAAGTAAGGTATAACATTAAAAAGAGTAAGAAACAAAATTTATGAAGGATGGCAATATTAAAAATTTTAAAATGACTTTTAGACTAAAACAAATGAAACAAATAAATAAAATAAAGATTCAAAATATTACGAGACGCGTGGACCAAATCAAGATAATAACCACGCACAAATCTGCAGAAGATCAATCAGATTATGCGATGTCAGCAGTGAAATTTCATGTGTAACGATATCATTGATTAATTCTAAATTATTTGCTTCGCTGAAACTTAAAGTTTAAACGAAGATAGTTTGTAGTACACACATTTAACAATAAAAAATCTTTAATCACTTGTCCATTGAAGGATAATTCAGTAACTTATCGAGTAGTTGGCTGAAATTCTAATGTCGACTGCCAAGAAATGAAATTTAAAGGCTAAAATTTTAAAGCCTTCTCCGATTGGGTATTACGTAACGAACTTACTCAAGCTGTTCGACTGTTTACCGATGGAAAGGTGACATAACCGACCAACCTATCAGCAAGACAACATTTAAAAAGAAAGGGCTCTGTATGTAGCTTTCTCAATCGAAATACACAATGACATGCGCAAAATTTTATTGTCCGCAATGAGGTGGTCGTACGAGCACCTTTTACAATCGAAATAGAAATTCGGAGACGAGTTAATACTGCAATACTGCGATAATTTAAAATAGTTAAAACACAAAACCTAAAAAAAAGTTAAAACAAACCAGCGGGCAGACCAAATAATTTTAAATTAAAACGTTTTTATGATTATAGTGAGTGCAATTTCGCGGCGACATGTAAATAAATAGACTAATCATTTTACAATTACGTAGTAAACACTTACACGCGATTAAAGGCTATGCTATCTTAATCCTGTTTACATAATTATAATTATGTAGTTTGTCTAAACATACTTATATCTAATTATATTGACGTAATCGTATATCTCAGTATAGATTCTAAATATTATTCAATCAAAAAACATATTCATTTAAAAGTATTAAATTGTGTCATCGGAAGTAAGTTTATAGCCGAATCTGATTATCGAAAAAAGGACCAAACATTTCATATTATGTTTTCGTAAGGAACAAAGTAGCGTGGAATCGAAAAAAGTTCATCCATTGATCTTTAGTCTTTACTATTTTATTCATAGAATTTTGAGCCCAGCGCCTTGATCAAAAGCGTAGAACGAACGTATTGCAAATAACTACAAAACTCCGAACACATAGAAAAAGGAATTGAACTAATAAAAACCGTATTGGCTAGTCAAATAAAAAAAAACTTAGAAACAAAACTTACATCACTGCTCCGTTGGATGAACGACGCAAGGGTTACCATGGTCTCGTTAGAAACCGCGTTCTCATCCGGACAGGCGTTTGGGTCATAGTGGGGATCACCTTCCACTGCGACGTTCTTCTTCACCATCTGAGTGATCGCGAGGTTGAGGCACACTCGCATGGTGTACGCGTTGGCAATAGCCAGTAAAGCCATAATCGCTAACACATATCGTTGGGGTATTATGAATACTGAAAAGCAATGTTTTCTATTATTTCTTGGTTAATTCATGGCCACCTACCCTGCTCCTACACTTTTTTTCTTTGTACTGTGATTCTATTTAAAATAAGAATAATATGCCTATACCTGAAATTAATCGTTAGTCCAGCGATAAAGTCGCCTTTTGATGATCAATAACAATAATATTATGTTTGATTAGTATGTCTTTTTATTTTTTGTTACTGGTGTAAAGTGTATTTTTATTGCATTAATCAAATGTCACGCTAATAAGTAACGTTTTACGACATGTCTTAAGGTACGATCTAACAGCGATGGTAATCAAAACTTCAAGACCCTGCAAGGAACTGACAGAAAATCCAAATAAAATCCAATTAATTTCTTCCTTACGTAAGCTTTACTGTATTTGCGTACCTACTTACTATAAAGTAATTATATTATATTGTATTGATCCTTTAATAATATTTATATTCTATCCATTATACATATTCTTGCTCTGTTATTTCATTCCCAAACATAAAAATATTAAATACATAAAGTACCTATCCCACATATTAATGTACATACCTACTATTACCTACATATACGCTACTTACATAACGGCGTTAATTTCACACGTGTACTACTTCCATTTATTTGTCACTTAATTTTACAAGACCTTCTTTTTATTGATAAATAATGAATAATGTTTCGTTAAGCATGTGTTCACTTACGTTTTGAAAGCGCCAGTTTCCATCCCGTTAACATTTCGTTATTGTACCTAGAATCAAACGATTTGAGGTTAGCCACAGCTTTCTTGAAACAGTTCATAATTCCCGGACTGATTTCAATACAATGTTTCGATTGCTAATATTTTTTGCGAGCACCACGTTTGGTACCTTTGAGACGACTATTTGTCGAAACCATTAATCAGGAAAAAAGTAATGCAATCTTGGGTACAAGAAATCACGTAAATCGCTTCCGTTTGCCACTTGCCATACGAATTTGAGTGGTTTATCCTGCTCATTAAAGCCGATACTGGCTCGCGCAGTCGTCGGGTTAAGAAATTTGTCATTTCGTTAACCACGTACTACGGTTTAGTTTAGAGGAGATGGGTTAGATATGATTATCAGATTTGCCTAAGTCTCAGAGCGGTATCCTATCAATAACCTGGAAGTTACCGATAGGGTTGTCTACACTTATATTATAAAGAGGAAAAATTTGTATTTTTGTGTGTATTGAATAAACTCAAAAACTACTGTGCCGATTTCAAAAATTCTTTCACCATTGAAAAGCTACATTCACCTTGAGTAACATAGGCATATTTATTGCTAGAAAAGATTAGGGATCCTTCCTAAAAGTTAGTGACTCAAAACACTTTGAATATTAGTCAAATTAATTGGCAATAAATTAATTAAGCCTGCCGGGTCAGCTAGTATAATATATATATTATCATTTTTTCGCAGAGATAGACCTCTATTCCTATATAATTCACCCTTCTATCACAAACTCCTATTTTTAATAGTCGATTTTAACGCTCGATAACTTATATGGCAAAACAACGTTTGCGGGGTCAGCTAGTAGTGTATAAAGTGATTAATGTGGTGTTCATAAGTATGATAGAAAAACTTTAGCTGTTTCAAAGGTTTATTATCGAGAAAATTCTAAAAAATATGTACAGCATGTGATTACTATAAAACTCCTGATCTACTAGACGATTTCAAGGAATTTTATTTTTCCTTATAGTCTTGCTAGTTGATATCCGTAGATAAAATCTTGCCTTCAAACAAATTTAGAAGTAGGTAAGTTACTATCATGGAGACACTACCAATCTCGGTATCTTTAATAATGCATTATTGAAGTCTAATGACTATCAATTTTACTTAAAACGAATCAAAAATTCAGGGAAAGTCGTAAAGAAAACATCTTTTTCCTTACAAAAGTTGTGAATATAAAGTCAATATATAGGAGTGTTTATTCAAAATAATCGTATTTATGCTGGGGAGTATGGTTGCCGGGGATATTTATCTTTGTCCTCATGAGTAGCAAAACAACCTCAGATAGAATTTTTTCTCTATTTGAGATTGGATGTGGGTGTTCATGGGCTACAGTGACCACTAAATATAATTTGCTGCAAATAATAAATTTATATTCTCTTTTTGTATTATTATCAATGGTCTTTTCACAATGAGTTTTCTTTACGTGATCTTAGGACACTTCAAAGTAAATAGAAATGTAATGGTTCTTCTTCTATTAACGACAATATCTATATAAAGAAAACTAGAAGCTATTGAGCAATACAAGTTTGCCATTATTTTAAAAGACAGGAAAATTGCCACCTTTGTTTGTGTAAGTATTTCTCATTACCTATCATTTAGTTATTCTATATTGTCGCGTTTAACGATAATCTTTGAAACCTCGTTTATAAACTTGAGGATGTATCGTCTATTGTATCTTTTTATTTGTTCACATAGTGTTAGTTTAGTTTATCTATTTTTAAATAAGCGTGTAGACATACTGACTCATAAACGCCCAGCCTAGATTTTTAGGCCTACGAAGCTAAAATCTTTCACAGGCTATTACAAAAATATTTTTTTTTATTTTTCACACATAATAATCGAATTCTTGAAGAGTCTCGAAAGACGGAATATCCTGAACGATTAAGAAAGAATAAAGATATCATGTAAAGAATATTCAGATTTCAGTTATCTCAAGTATAAAATAAATAAATAAATTTTGTACTTAACGATTATTTTTAAATAAACATTTTTTATAGAGTTAAGTAAAAAAATTCTCCCGCCGTATGTTTAATACAAATTATTTTATTAAATTAGGTATAAGTTAAAATTATAAAACTAACTCAATTGAATAAATGAAGCAGAATTAATAAAATCTACATTATTATTTTGTATATTCGACTTTTACTAACAATTAGCAAGGAATTAATTGCACTTGAGAAGATAAAATTGCTTTTTAATATCATTTATACAATTAAATAATCGAAAAATAGCACAAGATATTAATCTTAACCTACCTAGCAATTAACATTAGGTCTGCGTTAAATGTAGAAAAAGTAGAATTTACTTTAGTTAAGTATAATAATTAATATTATATTTCAACACATTAATGTATTGTTTATTTTCAATTTTCTTTCGATAAATGATGTCGAAATTATGTCTGTGTATGTTTCTGTACTTGTAAATTTTGACGGAGAAAGTATTTTTAAAGATGCAAAAAATATTTGTGTGTGCCACATACTTTTTAAGAAATCAAAAAGCCTCTGGGTACCAGACAACCCACAATAGGTTCTCTATATTATGATGATTTTTTAAGTTAATTTAAAAAGTCCGAGAAATTTATGATTTGTAAATTATAATGTAGGTCCATATTTATATCTTAACACTCGTTACATCATCAATAATAATAAGTATTGTTAAATAATTAGTATACATATATAATAATTTTAGAACCAAAGACTTTGTAAATTTGATCTACGCCAAAACAGTGTTTGCTTTTCGCACATTTTCGTAGCTTTGAAAACAATGTAAATTTTAAGATTCTTAATTTAAAATAAAATGTGCTCTATATATAAATGTCACATAAGAAATAATAATTTAATTACTCACATTGTAAATAAATTATAACATTTGAAAAACTTCGTCACAATATTTCAAACTAATTTCAAACACAATTTCACAAGACTATAACTTCCTCACTGTCTTCTCAGAGACTGCTTCAAATCTACAGCGTATTATTTCATTGTTCATCAAACATTACTACGTACATACACTTAAGATATACATTTTATAGCTACTATTTATCGATTAATAATTTTAAAGCATTTAAGGTAAGTTCAAACGTGTTAACTCGTGTAATGAAATAGCGACAATAAATTTCAAATTTTCCAGTTAAAAGATAAAATGTCAACCCAGCTATCTGAATATAACTGAAATTATGGTAATCGTTTAAATTAACATATCAAAAGTTGTAGTCATAAGTACTGAGTATAAATTAACATACGAGTCCAATTATACACGCAAGTCTGAGGCAGAAGCTAGTGATATATTTGGTATTTACATATCAATAACTATTTATTACCCGTAAACTCTATCTCTACCGACATTTTGCAGTAAAAGCTAGTTACTTTAAGATTCAACTTTTCACTTGTGATGCAGATGTTACTTCACCAATATTTTAACGTATATATAACAAAAAAAAATAACTTATCCCAGCCGGTTAAGATAGTTTAGTTTATAAACTTAAATATTACTGTGGTATAATCTCATATCATAATAATCCCGTAGGAACTTCTTGAAAAAAGCCTACGCTATCTCTAACACTAAAATTACCTACAAGACAATAATATTGGTAATATGTTAATTACTTTTCGGTTTTTGCGGACACAAACATACGGAAGCCGAATTTTTGTAAGCATAGAGATCAAGATTCTATATAACTGTTACTAATTACATATTTGTGTAGAAACAATTCAAAGGCTAATAGTTAGATGTCTTATAATTATTATTTTAAAAGTTAATTTTTCAACATACCTTTATATACTTTACGTAAAAGGGCTCATCAGATATTCGATCTGATTTAATTACGAATCGAATGACACTGATTGTAGCATCTATCATATAAATGAGGCTCACGACTACTGGTTAGATAATAAGAAAAACAAATGAAGCTGATAATAATATGTTTCCGTAATTTACGACAAATTAGTGCAGTAGGTAATCAGGACTTCCTTCTCAAATCCAAACCTAATGAAATCTGTCCTGCTTGTAGATCATTACATTTGATTGGTTGTAATTAACTGATAAAGTGATGCGGTGATAGCCCAGTGGCTTAGAATTTGACCTCGTTTCGAGGGGTCCGGGTTCGAATCCCAGTGGCACGCACCAATGACTTTGTAAAAAAAGTTATGTGCGCTTTATAAAAATTAAATATCACCTGCTGTTACGATGAAGGAAAACATCGTGAGGAAACCTGCATGCCTGAGAGAGTTCAGAAAAAAAAGTTCTCAAAGGCATGTGAAGTCCACCAACCCGCACTAGGCCAGCGTGGTGGACTAAAGCCTACATCCTTCTCATTGTGAGAGGAGACCCGACCCTGTAGTGGGTCATTAATGGGTTACTGACAATTAACTGATAAAGTACGAGTTCATACAAGTTAATCCGTAATCGGTTGGCTCGGTTACGGTTACGGTTGGCTGCTGAGTGAGAGTCCACATCACCTGATGATGCTCCATTTTGGGGCGAAACACGTATCGTGTAGTATTGGAATAAGTTGTTGTGGTATATACCTACTGAGAGAGATAAGGGAGGGTGGTGGGTCCATACCAAAACAAGTTCCACGTGTGCGGATTGTTGCAAAGAAATATAAATAGAGAAATACAGCTTAAATAACAATGGATTTCCGCAAAGTAACGCCTGATACAATATATTATTTAGCAGGCGCTCAAACATAATGATATCTCTATTTGCTAGGTATAACAATATTTCTTTTGTTGCAGCGAAACATGTAGGCCTTGCCCGCCTTTCTGTTTGTATGTTTTTCATTAAAAACAACCAGATACCGATCCTTGACTCGCGTTATTGAACTTGGCTTGTCTGTTTAAATAGAGTTTGTCATTGTTTCTTAGTGTGGCAGTAAAATTCTTATGGCACACACATGTGAAAACGATAACATTTAAGTAGGTATGGCCTTAGAAGTATAATGAGATTAATCGCATACATTCTGTTTTTTTTTTAACTCATACCGCCCTTTACGATGGGTTTAAAATATTTAATTAGATATATAAATATGTTTTAATAGTTAATGTTTTAGTAGCTTTTTATAAATATCTAAAATGAAAGGTATTAGAATCACAATTAGGTACGTCTTATTAAAAGCTTGCTTGATTTATATCCACATACTACTTACTATCTAAAATTACTTCATAAAATAATTAGTGCAAGACATACCAACCTACTGTTTATAAAATGCTATCTTATCATACGAATTACTACTGTTTAGACATCTAGAAGACTGAACATTGTGGTTTATGTAAATAGTTGTTGCAAATAGGCGGAAATTTTCTGCGGCTTGCGTGTTTTAAAAACATACAAAGTAAGGTTTCCAAATAATGCCATTTTATTGTTATTTTGGCACATTAGGCCAACTTCTTCAACACACGTGGGTCAATTCACGCGCATGTTACCTATATTTCGAGCCAACCCGCAATCAAACTTAAGTAAAGTTATCGAATGATATTTTCTCCCAAAAATATTCCTTTTTCCTGTCTTTCTCATAAATTCATAGGATGACTTTCAATAATAGTCCGCGTATGTGCAAGACTGAAAGCTCACTCACATCAGCTTTTTAATAGCTTTCAAATACCTTTCTAGACCAAATAAATTCTCGTAAAGCGGAATGATCAAACGTCAATATAGTAACTGTGTCAATAATTAAAAAAACATCCTATTATTATTATCACACCGAAAGTTGCAAGAGAGATGGCATTAAATAAATAAAAAGTAAAGTTTACTTACTTCAAAAAATATTTCACACCGAAAACTAGAAGCGACTTCTACGCTTAAAATTAAGTACCAAACAAGCACACTTGAAATTCGTTTTCGTAACAAAACATTTTTTCAGCGGCATATTATCTGATATCTGTGACATTATCTCGCCACCCAAGAGCGTAAACGAGGTACTTACTAAATCTCTAACTGTGACAAGATCAGTTGAACACAATCAAGTTTTGAAAAGCAGATTTACAGTACTTACATAATATGTTATGTAAATACAACAGTAATTACATAATATTACAATTGTTATTGTGAAAGCGCAAGATGAGCAGAGATAGTTGATTAAATTTTAAATTGATGTCAGATTTGAAACACAAAAATCTTCCATTACTTCAGACTTAACTTAAATTCATTAGGGCAAAATCACAATACCCCCTAAATCAAATTTCATCAGGTCAAACAACTTATCGTACCTACTCATCATTAGACGCACTCAAAATAATAGGTTTTGTTTTAAAGCAAGAAATTATTTCCATTAAATATTTCCATTATCAGAATTTTAAATATACTCGTAGAATATCTATGTGGTCTCACATAATTATACATGTAAAGTAATACAGGCAACTTAATGTTAAACGAGCAATGCAGCCCTTAGGCAAACAGACTGCTTTCTCTTTTATTAGGAAAAGAAATGCGGAAGTTACGATAGTACTGATCGTGGCGGGAAACATAAGTAACAACTCGTATAGCCTTATGACCGCTAACTACCCTCACTCTACTACCTTAACTCTTGACAGAATTTAGCCCTACAAGGAGAAATTTAATACATTTTAAACGTATAACGGTCGTCAAATTAAAGTTTCCCGTAGTTAATACATACGTTATTGTTTTAATCGTAGCCTAGCCCTAACAGCTTAGGGTAGGTAAAGCATTTATGTTATCATAAAGGTGACATTGTTGCACTTTCCTAATTCAGAAAAGATTACATATTATAAGTAGGTACCTATTTTAGTCCTACGAAGCTATTCACATTTGTTTGGATTATAGTAAAATTAGGAAACCTCTAGAACACTATGGAACAAGCTTTACCTCTTACTCTTGTTGTAGGTGTTATGAACTTATCCAAATGTACAATCTGTCTAGATAAGTTTTTACATAAAGCGCACACGCAGGTAAATAATAAATAATATACATATATTTACTTTTTTATTTTCCTCGCCACGTGCTATCTTTTATCTATTGTTTTCAATGTTTTATTTTATCGATTGTCAAAAGAATTCATTCATCTTTTTTCTGAATTTAAAATGAAGAAGCACAAACTATGTAGGTACTAATGATGTAACACAAAACCTCCAACTTACAAATTATATTTCCGCATATAAAATCTCATTTAGGGACGAGAGCAGGTGAGAGATCAGTTTATTGAAGATCACAGCAGGAGAGAGCAGTTGATTGAAGATCGATGTTAGGATTGAAGACCAGGATTATTTCCTATTAGGTACCAGCGAACAGGTATGTAAATAACCAGATATTTAAATAATAATTTATAATGCATGTTATTGTTATCTTGACCTTCTATGTCAGTACTCTTTGACAAAAACCTCTTCAAATCCCTACAAATACGAAAGTACCCGGGGACATGACAGCCAAGCGTGTAGCGAAAAACTTGGGGTTTTACCCAGTAGTTTTAGGCAGCACCCCAGTCAGTCTAAATCCAACACTGAATATCAATGATGAATATCAAAAAGTATTTTGCGTGAGTAAATCTATCATCAATTTTTTATACTTCTTTGATATGTATCTATAAATTGGTAGAAAATATTTATAGTAAGTAGGTACTTACTCGTAATTTTGAGCTTACCTATACGCGATTACTCAGCATTATCTGAGCGGAAAATTTTGGGCGAAAACAATATTTGTATTTGTATTTTTATTTGTATTTAACTAGGTGAAAATAATAAAAAAATAAAAACACTGAGAATCAGTTTCATATGAGCAGCAGATTCATTTCCATTCATATTACCCTCTATTAAAATAACTTTTAATAGGTACTTTAAATTAAAATTTTATTAAAAAGATCCAATTTCCTAATTTTTGCTATTTCACCTTGTTATGTGTTTGCGACTCATCAGTGTCCTAGGTACCTAATACCTGCAATAAAAATGAAAAAGCCTAGCCTTTGTACACCGCATGTGTCTTAGAAAGACTGACAGCTGAAATTAAAACCTGAAAACTGAAGACCCTGTTTGCGAAGCCCGAACCTCGTAATCTTTGGGCACTTAGTACGTTATTAAATTTTACATGTTTTTATTGATTTTTATTAGGTTAGTATTTATTTTTGTGAGATTGTAGAACCATCACGTGCAGATAATTCTACTAAAGAAATGCATTTTTTAAGAAATGTGTGTGTGAAATGTGTGCAACATTTCACAAAAATAACAATGAATTCATGATGACGAATCCGTAGGATCAATGCATTTATCTATTTTTATTCCATTAAAGTGAAAACGTAAGTATCTAGCGAAGCTAAAGACTTCTTAAGTGCCTGTATTCTGCCATAGCCTTTTGATAAAATAAAAATAATTGAGCTCTTAAAAGCGGATATAAAGGCTTAGGAAACATTACGAGTGCTTTGTTGTTTACAATCCATTAACTCACTGCAGGGTTGAATCTTCTTTTAAACTTTGAAAGATATAGGCCGCAATTATGTTCTCAAAACGATGTTCAAGAACTGTCTGCAGAAAACTGTATGCAGTTTTCCTCACAGGTTTCCACTAAATATTTTGTGGAGAGGAAACGGCGGATCTCATTTGCTGTTTGTTTTTCTTAAGATAGGTACTATAGGAGGGTGGTTGAGTTTTGAAAAAATATCGAAATTACATTGTTGATACAGTAATAATTAAGGACATAGTGATGTCTGCCATGTTTACTCTAAAAAGGCTCACGCTACGTTTGTCATTCCAACCCCAAAAAGAAAAAAATGCCAGTAAATGTATTGCTGCTTGCAGGATTAAATAATAGTTGTTTTCTCATTTCTTAATCAAACGCTAATTGTATCATCAGAACTAGCTTCATGAAAAGTTCTAAAGCCTCCTCGAGCGAGTAACAACTGAAAAGGTAAATAAAACACAGTGATATTATGATAATAAGGTTCTTGTTTGATTAATGCTAGTTTACAATAAGATTACTTTACCATTTCCTTACGAATAGAATATCAATTAATTGTATGTTCACAATGTACAATATGTAAGTTTGTCTTAATTTTAAATTCTGAAAACAGTCCACCGGCCGCCGGCCGCAAGGGCACTTCGATACGTTGCTGAAACTTATCTTATTCGAAATGATAATAATTTAACAGAGCCAGCGATACTTAGCACACATTACACGTCACTCAAACAAGACACGAGTTTGCATTAGTATAAAAAATACATTTACATTGGTGATCACGTGCATTCGCATCATTTGATAAGAGTGTAAGATAACCATGAATACTGACAAAACTCTTACAAATAATTCTGATATCTTAAAAAAAGTACAGGTTTGTGCATGATATACTGAGACTTATAACGAACTAGCCTTGACTGTGGCAGTTAATTTCATTTACATTCATACAATGGAATTGGCGGGTCGCATTGCTACACAAATAGACAGTTCATATATTCATAATGACTAAAGGAAATCAGAAATAGAAGAAAAATAGGATGATACATAAAATAACCTTAATTAAATGAAAGTATTTTAGAAAGTAATTTATACAGCTTTAAAAAAATATATGTACAGACATTTTTAAACTTTACTCTTCAATTAAATTTTAAGCATTCATAATTTTACATATCTACTGAAATGCATAAAATCGATTACAAATCACACTTTCCCATCATATTACCGTTACACAAATATTTTTGTGTAAGATCAAAAGAATAGAACTTTGTAAAGCGACAATATTTTAAACATAACGTATTTTAAGGATGTTACAGACAATCCTCGTATCGACTATCGGTTAAGTTACTTGAAACCATAGTACTTCGATATTGTTCTATTTACAATCTATTATCTAATATTTACATCACTGGTACAATATCAGTCGCATAGGTCCCATTTATAAAGTTAAATTTTGACTTTTTTTTTATTTAATTTAATTCATCTAAAGAACAAAACATTCTATAAAACTGTAGCGTTTCTCATCGAAAATGATTGAAAATGTTGTCTGTAGTTTTTCAATTCTAGAAAATTTCAAAAATATTTTAAAATCATCGATCAAGATACAATTTAATTTAGAAGTAGACAACGAGGATTGCTTGCAAAATTGTAGAGTATTTCTAAAAAAATAATATTTATTATTATTCAAGTAGGTACATCACTAATTACTGATTTTAAACCAAACCGGAAATGAAATTTTCAGCTTTTTTTCACAGCTTTGTTGAAGCCAATTGAGGTCATTTTGTGTTTCCACATTAAAATAGAAAAACAATAATAACAATAATATTGAATATTATTTTCGAATTTATAAAATTTATATTTGTCACTTTTTGTTCAAGTTCATCACTATAGAAGATAAATATACATTACACAATGATACAATAATGATAAAATATACTAGACAGACGCACTTGTGCAGTATTGAGAAATCATTTGGCAATCATTTTTGTGGGAAACGGTTCGTATGAAAATAATTTTTGCGTGTAAGTATATAATGTACATAATAGTTAAGCTACTGAGTCACTTTTGCGCTTTCTTACAGGGTTGACTTATAATCAACTGATGCTTCGTTTTCGTACATTTAATTATTGCTTTTTCGACATATTTCAAGGAGTGGTTTGAGTCCTTTAAATACAAAATACAAAAATAAATATGTGCCACTTTACACTGTTTTGTATTTATGCGTTTGTCATTAAGCCTACTTATAGAAATTATATCTACACGGTTCTTTATCTGTATAAGTTGTCGTTCATTACATTTTTTAATCAGGAATGTTTATTAAAATCTACAAACTGCAAATTTATACTTTATCGGCTAAACCCACAGGGTTAATTACCAGCGGAGAGCAGTTACTTGAGATCTTCTCTTTGTAACTATAAAAACACACATTTTTTCTCGGTTTCATACTTTTGAATACAATGGCATCACTTGATTACACAGTTAGCGAATCACAATACTTGTTTATGCCTCAATACCCACTGAGTTTGGTGAATTGCATGAAAAAGTACGGTTACTGTCTCTCCCATGATTAAATTCTCCGTGGTGAAATCATAGTCCTACGCAAGGAAGACTATCGTCTATTACAACTCTAGCAAAGGCAGGGATGGATTACATTATTTATTATTATTATAAAGTAAGTTACAAGTAAGTGTTGTCTGTCAGCTATAATAAAGATTGAAGGCTACGCTGTGAAAATCTTTCCTTTAGTCGATGCGTTGTTGCTCTTGAGATCGTTAAAAATATCTGCACAAAAAACACTTTGCGAATGGAAAAATTAAGCAAATATAGGGCAGGATATTTATTTATTATCTACTTACAAAAATTATTTCTAAATTTGGCAAATTCAGCAGTTTGGTCAAAAAAAGTTCGAAAATGTAACGAAGATCCCTGACAAATGAACGGTTACTTTGTACTCGCAAAAAAAGTATTCTAATGATATAAGTTATGATAGTTTCTAGCATACTTTATAAATTAATTCATAACACTACGCAGACTTATTTATGACTATATAAATTGACCCAACTAAAACATAGTAGCGCAATTAGGTGCAATGATAAAGTAGCTCATTATGAAACATTTTGGAAGTTTAGTGAGAAATTGTTAATTACATTTGTGGAAGTATAAAAATTAACATAAATATTCCCATTTACATAAATAACTGAAAGACATAGTCTATTAACAAAATGAAAATATCAAATACTTACTGTTGTTAGTTCATACAATATTCACATAAGTACTTTAACAAAATCATGTTAAATCATGTTGGTATATAAACTCGTCGCGGGATAGAAATACATAAAATAAAAAGAAAACAATTAAAATCCATCATTTGTGTATAAAAATACAGTTTTATACATGAACTTAAGGCTTCAATGCATTAACCATGTTTTAATAACAAAATAAGATACTAATGTTACATTCAAGAATATCGCGGGGATACATTCATAACTTAACTTTACTTAGGGATTACAATAATAATTACAGAATATACAGTACCTAAACCATTGCAATCGTACTAAAAAGTACATTTTTGTGGGTTTTTATCACATTCAACAGGGTAGCCTCGAAAAGCACCTTACCTACGAATTTGTACACAAAATAAGTCTGGGTCGTTTTGTAGAATTGAATTTTGGCGAGTAATTATTATCAGGTTACTTAATAACATTTAATGATCGAAATGAATTTATTATTTTCCCTCAGTGCTTTAATAATTTCACTCAATATAATGATCGTCAAAGTATTGTAAAGTATTTTATCTAACTTCAGAGGATTAATGTTGTGAACTTATATTAAGGTTACATTTTAGTTCATGCAATAACATTGCGACTATCTTAGTCCACGATCAATAGATTAACCTCCAAAAATAATAGTTATATTCCTTTTGTAAACAACAAATCACTATCACATTGTTAGTTGATTAATAGAAATAATTTTTACGCCATAATAGTTTTCTACAAAACGTGACCAAATATTTTATAGATAACAGATGCTAACCACTCTCTCGACCACTCAAAACGGCAATTATAACTATAGGATAAGTGAGCTCAAATTATAATAATAACATATTGATTACGTAGATTGGTGTAGGTAAATAGATAAATAAGTGAGGCGTAATATTCATGCGTTAATATAAATTTAAAATAGTCTAATAATGAATATAATTATCGTATGATCGCAAGAAATCTCAATTTGTTATTGTAAAGGCAGATTGCAAAATTTTTGTTTATGGTTGTGCCTATAGTAGAAAGTCGCTGGAGTTGCCTAGTTATTCGAGATATAGGTTTCTGCAGATTACGTTTCACTATCTATAACCTCATCAAGATAGGATTGTCGGAGCTGATTTTATAATATAAATACAAATCGAAAAGGAGTCTCGAGTACTTACTACTTACGTTGACACAAATTAGTATAATCGTCGATCACCACCCTGCTACGAGTAGAAATGCTTAACTCATAGCTGCTGTCAATTCGGCTTCAATCCAAGTATACTGTATTAACAAATCTGTTTTACTGCATAAAAGTTTAAAACTTTTTAAATTAATTGAGGTTAATTCATTAAGATTAGGTTTTCCACTCCCTGAAAGCTCTGTCATATTAATGTGATTGATAGCTTCCATCCACGTTGTTAAATTCAAAGTTGATACAACCTCTTCTTTCCTATAGATTATTCCTATTAAGTTTGTCGATAGAAAATTGGTGACCATAAACTTTCATGTTAATCTGCCTTTACTGCAAGAAGATTATTCATAGCGATCGTATCATTTGAGCTTTGAAGGTAATAGCATAATACTGTAGGGTTCAGAACATGCGGCTAAGGCAAATGCTAACGTTATAAATACCCATAAACGATCAGTTTCCCCTTCATCCATCGATACAGGACTACCTATGTACATTTCCACACTAAAACTTAGTTACAATTAATCTTATACATTTTTATTATCCATGGAATCTGTGCCTTTATTGCAATATCCATAGGATAAAATTTGCGACACTATTTCTTTCTGGACTATAGTGCCCCAAGCATAAACAATATCGTCAAAGTATTTATGTAGTTAACGTGTGCCATTAGTAAAGGACGATGTCAGATAGACTGACATGACATACTAATGACTAACGTTTACCGGAAGAATAGGTACTTTGATGATAGTGTTCATGCTCACAGCACAGTTTTGGCCATAAACTTCGAGTACATACTTTAATGCAAAGATATTTTGCATTTTCACAGCCACTTCAGTTAATTGCAACGACGAACCAAATTTCAAAATAAAATTTACGATACATGAAGGAATAACTAATCGTTCATGTGGCATGATAAATCACACAAAAAGACACGGTACCAATAACACTGTTGAAGCCACAACTCGTAATTAAAACTAGATAAATTTACACAACGTTCATTATTGCAACGGCAGTGATCGATCGGCTAAAAGCACGCTTAATAACCTTCAAACCTATTAACTCCGCCCAACTTCAGTTTACCGAAAAGGTTAATAATAATAAAATTAAGTTAACAATTAATACTGAATCCATCAGCAGCAGTATAGGCACCGCGTCGGTTAAAGCTAACAGCACACTGAATGCGTATGCAACAAGTAAGACGGTATGATATCGCCATTAAATTTTGCGAGTCGTAGTCAATACCGTTGATGTGAACTTTTTGGGCATTAAAATTATGGTTCGTTTTTTCAGACATAAAGATTTATTAGCAAATAGTCATTAAATACACTTTCTAAAAATTATTTCATGATTTTTCCAAAAAATCGCAAAGGAAGTAAAGTCAATTTTTCTTTCTCAATTATTTACTACCTATGTAGTATCTACCTCGACGGAATCAGCATAAAACTTTTACCAACATAGAGGTTATGTTTCACTAAAAGTAACGTGACAGCAGTACCCGCCAAAATAAAAGCGATTTAAAAATAAAACAAAGACGCAATTATATGGGTGTCTCATTTTTTTATTATCCTGGCACTCTAGCATATGAAAATCATTGCTGTTGCAGACAGCAGTACCCGCCAAAACAAAAGCGACTAAAAAATTAAGACGCAAATTTTAGGTGTCCCATCCCTGACACTCCATCTTGACACGAACATTTTTTTTTCAGACGAACTTGTCGACGAATCAGTTCACGTAAACGTGTTGCATACGCACAAGCGTGTCCCGGCTCAAGGTCACGAAGTCATCTAGGCGGCGGCGCGGCGGCGGGCTGCGTGGGGCGCGGGGCGCGCGGGGCAGAGGGGCGGCGGCGGCGGCGGCGGCGGGGACGCCCTGGCCGCGCGCCGTCATACCCCGTCCAGCTGCCGCACCCGCACGTCCTGTGACGCACACATGTCCGGCGCGAACGGCAAACACGTAAAGTACGCACACGCCGCACACTCGTACGCCGGTGCCGCGTAGAACAGCGCTATCAACGCACACAACATCCCACCCGCCGACACGAGACACACCCACACCAGCACTATCTTCCGCCGCCTGTCGTACGGCCCGAACGTTATGAACGGCAGCAGCGCGTACGACAGGAGGAAGCCGAACACGAAACCGAACACGTGCGCGAAATTGTCGATCCACGGCAGCAAGCCGAGCAGGAACAGCGCGAACGCTATCCCGACCAGCTTGAAGAGAGCGCGCCGCGGATGCCTCAGCAGAGGCCACGCCCCGATCACTTCCACTATCAAACACGCCAGCAGACCAAAATGCGAACCGGCTGGACCCACCTGGAACGTAATAAGTATAGTTTTCAGAAGAACAAATTCTTAAGATATACGAGTAAAAGGGTAAAACAGTTAATACAAAAGAAATAGACAACACAAATAAATTTGAAATGCAAATTTATCTTTAAACCTTTCAGATTTAAGAGTAACAACGAGGCCTCTAACAAATGTCTTACCTCTGCTCGATAAGGTTCGAAAATAGCTGATGCCATGTTCCCTGCGACACCACTCCCGAGATATATTACCGCTAGTCTGACGGGCCCCGCCATTTTTTCCAGGTCCCTCATAAAGAGCCACTGGAGGGCCAACGTTGCCGCTAGATGCAGCAAGCCAGCGTGGACGAATAAAGACGTCCACGCTCGATATAATTGATCAGGACGCCGTCTTCGCATGAACGGTAGCATACCACACACGTCATCAAGGCAGGAAACCTGGAATTCACGACAGAAAAATATGTTTAGCATATTATAATGGAGTTTTAGTAGAAGTAGTATAATCTTGAAAAAACCGTTTGGAAATATACATTAAGGAACAGTGTAATAGATCTACCCACCCAACCGACCGCATGTGCCACCCAGTACTTACTTGCGGCAGATCAGCGATTTAGTAATGTCTTCTGGCCATTTTGTGATATCGTCTGTCCATTTTGTGATATCATCTGGCCATTTTGTGATGTCATCTTGCCATTTTGTGATGTCATCTGGCCATTTTGTGATGTCATCTGGCCATTTTGTGATATCTGCCCGTTTTTTGATATCATCCTTACTTAAAGTACTAGCACAGATCAATATTTAGACTAACCTGTGAACAAAGCGACGCTTCTTCATGGAAGTAGCCCTTCACGAAATCACAGTGCTCCCTTGTCGTGATGACGCATTGGCCGTGGACGCCTATACAGCACGGGTGGCCTATAACCTCACAGGCCATGTGTTCGGCAGCATGGCCCGCCCGTCCGGCCGCGGCAGAGCCATCCAGCACTGACTTGCGGCAGATCGGCCATTTTGTGATGTCGTCTGGCCACTCGTGCGGTGCTATTGAGCGTGGTGCTTCGCAGAACCTGGAAATTTCAAAGAGTTTATGAGATGTTTATATTCGGGTTGTTATTGAATGTAAGGCAGTATTTGAAATGGCCATAAAGACCGAGGCTCTTGTGTTCACTTAAAGAAAAAATATGGTTATAGTAAATACTGATAGTTACTTTTTTACATATCCAACTACTGCATATAGACCTATTGCCGTGATAGGGGTGGCCTGAAGCGTACCCTTACAGATTACCCATTGCAGATTACCATGTCTTTCAAGGCAGAAGTGTAATTGATCAGTAGCTGTCTTTTCCACTAAAGTAAATAAGTAGTATATTAGAAAAATGAAATATTGAATACTTACTTTGGATCTAACCCACACACTGACCCTGATATCCGACCTCCCGGCCCTGATTCCCCCGAAGACCATTTTTTCCATGTTGATATTGTGTTCTGAAAAATGATTTAAGAAAAAATTTATTCACAATCACTTGTTTTAAAATTAAAAAAAAAAAGTAAATTTTAAAACATGGGTTAAGCGGTGGTAGTTTCATTAGATTCAATAATAAGGAATTCCTCCCTTCATCTATAGCTTTGTAAGTTAGCAATACTTTATAAAAAAAAATATACGAGTAATTATGGTAATTATGGCAACATACCTTCGGTATTAATCCTCTTATCTAAGAACAGCATGAAAAATACATAATATATTGACAGGTTATAAACTTAATTATCTCAAATTAAAACAGAAATGTGTATAAATTAAATCAGTCTTATATTTAAAAATATATTTTGAACGTCTCGTTGTTAATCAATAACATACTCATAAGTTAAGGTAACCTTTTTTATAATCGCAATCTCAGGCGCTATAGACGCTTTTTAAGGTATCACCTCTTTTTTGACCCACCGGCTACTCTATTTGGCAATCGAAAGTAAAGAAGTCTACGTAGCCGGCGACGTCGCTATGGCACCTTCGTAAAGTGCTTTAACCCTAAAAGTTCTTTCGCTATTTTATGAAGCACAAATAAAGTGTCTGCTATGTATATCTCACCGAACAATCCGCTTTCGACGACTGCACACAGCCCGAGTCGTCGTTTCGTATGCAGCACGCCGTGTCGCGCTCCCGCCGCGCCGACGCGGCTATCGCCCGTGCTATCCGCGCGTCCTTCCGCATGCACGGCGCAAACTTCGCCCCTAAGTGTATAAGATCCGCGGCTCTTGGCCCCAACCAGAACGACGCCGGCTCCTCCCATTCCACCTGAAACGATGTTTTATTGAAATAGTGAAAAGGTGTTATGGTGTTCATGTCGAAATGTAATAGAAAGAGTGTACCTTAAAAGTGCTGTCCATGACGTGTAAAACATTTTTATTAAATAAGCTGTACCTGAACAAAACTAACGAAATGGAGCTTTAAATAAGCATAATTATCTTTGAAAATTAACCATTAACACGCCCAAAGGTCACATAGAGACCGCAAACATTATAGCGCCGAAAAACATCCGAATATAATGAGATTATTTAAAATGAAAAACTGGAGACGGAATCCAAAAGGTACAAAACCACGGGGCCCCGAATTCGTCACATACGAGCTCGTACTTACCCCTGCGGTTAGTTGAGCCGGTGGTATCTGTACCCCCATGTACCCGAAGCGAAAATATAAGAGTATTTTTTAATAATAAACTCGGACGAAAATATGCAACAAGTTTCATGTAGTTTAAAACTACATTTAAATTGAATGACAGAATTTCATTGAGCATACATCATATAACAGCATACATCGGCGACATCAGCCAATCTTAAACTTTTACCATGAAAGTTAGGCCATTTAAGTAGTATTAAGTTAAGTAAATAGTGATTGTTAAGGTTTATCTTTAAATGGCTATTAGTCTTCGTAGATTATTAATGGTAGGACAAGTCTCTAAAATAAATGTTGGACTTGGTAAGCGGCAAAAAGTATACAAAGGGGACCCAGAGCTCATATGACCTACTCTCACTCATTAATACTATTTCATTATAGCGTGTTGTATGTACCGGGTTTTGCGCCATCGTAGTCTAGTTATCTACTAATGATGACAATATATTGCCGTTATCACTATATTTTTAAAGGCATTTATTTTCTTCGGAAGATCGATCCTCCTGGAAAAATGGTAATGTTTTGTAATTCCACATTCACAAATAAATAACCAGACCCTTCTTTCCCAGTGGGCACGTTGGGTAAGTGCCCAGGGCCCCGCGATCGATAAGGGCCTCTCAGATCAAATACAAAGTCACTAGTTCCTGTCAGATCACCAAAAGATAACCAATATTTATTACCCAAAAACTTGTTTTTTTCGAAGAAATCGAACCTTACTTACAATACTACAATAGGGGCTACATTATCCTTATATGCCCAGTATTGCCCACGGCCTCCAATAGGTTAGACAGCCCTGTAAATAACTGATTGTTAAAGTCAATTTTGTAGGTAAACTGCTTATATTCCTTCGGCCATTCGACGAATAGTGCATTCTCTCTGATTATACCCTGGTATAAACACAAGGAAGCACTTGTAGTCGGTAGCTTTACAGAACTGTAAATGTAGCCTCTGTCCTTCCTGAGATTGTTATTTTATTTTATCGTTAAAGAATTCCTTTTCGGTATAATAACCTTTGACCAGCTACTGTTTTAAAGACCATTTAAATTTATTGATTGATAGTTTTTTTAGTTCTGGAGGAAAATGATTGTATATGCGTATGGCATATATATACCTACTTTTTTTATAAATTCTACATTTTATTCTAGGTAAATACAATTGATTTTTATCTTTCTGTCTCATGGGTACATCTCTTACACGCATATCAGATTTATTTTTAATCTTCTTCATCAGATTATCATCAACTTAATATGGGACCAAATTCACAGTAACACCTTCCAAACCAAAAAGAAAAAATTCAAATCGATTAACAAATAACGGATTGCGGTGGTAACAAATATTAAAAAAAATAAAAAAACATACAAACGAATTGAGAACCTCCTCCTTTTTTTGAAGTCGGTTAATAAATAGGCTTAACACAGAAATAATAGCAATCAATTCATTATTTCCGGAAGGCCTATGTAGGCTATGTCCAAATTTCAATCAATTAGTGGACATCTGATAGCTGAAATTATATGGATGATAAAGGTAAAAATAAATGTATGTGGGCGGGGGCGGTATATTTCAGTTTTTGCCCCGCCTAAAAAAAATTGAAGATCCGGGGCTGCCATTCGTTAAGAGACGGAGCTACGAGTATCCTGTTGACGTTATAATTCTAGACATTTAGCATATTATACAAAACTCCAAATTGAAACAATCTTAGCAAACCGCTCTTCGAATATAATAACCCACTCTAGGTTATTTCGACTCTCTTTCGTAGACAAGGTAGAGTAGGACATGTCTCTAATATGTAGGACTTGGTAAGCGGCAAAAAGTAGACAATGGGGACCCACAGAGCTCATATGACCTACTTCCCGCTCGTTAATACTCTTACTTTGTAACGTGTTGTATGTGCTAGAGTTTTGCGCCGTCGCGTCGCGCCGCTGCCTAATTACTATTACTAATGATGTGTCAAGAGAGAGCGAAGATATGCTTTTAAGCTTAGACAATATAATATATATATATGTTAACGATATTAAAATTAACCAAACATTGATTGGGTTAAAATAGTACGCAAGTCTTAATTTTTTTACTCTTACCTCACTTCATTTAGCGGAACTGAACTACTGAACATAGGAATATACTACATTATTAAAACAAATAATTAATTCATCAGTCCGGAGATATTCAATCCTTGGGCATTTTATCGTATAAAGTTTATATGATGAAGCTATCCTAACATTTTGCAAAGGTTCGACTCAACGATGTAATAATTATTATTGATGAAGTATATAGGTAGGCAAATCAATAAAATATCATTTGATAGCAGTGACACAGTTGTGAATTAAAAACTATCATCGAATAATTATAGAGTCAAAACATTTCACAAAGCTTCATTGTATCTCACTTCTTACTGAGATATTATATTTGCTCGATTCATAAAATTAAGTACAGTTGAACCAGCTGTGCAACAAGAGTATTAATATTCTGAGTATTTATTTCGAGATATTTTACTGTTAGCGACGACAAGCTCGCTATAAATCCCTGACTGAACTTTGCACTATCTTTGCGGCATTAAATCTAGGGGATCTTGTCTAACTAAAAGCTTTGTGTCATAATAACCAAGCTGTTTAAAGTAGTGAACAAAGAAACGGATTTGGGAGTTGACGATATTACTCCCTTAGGGATGTCGCCCGATACTTCTAGCGCGAAATTCATATATTATTCAGGGCCTACTTTGTGGACTCATACTTACAGGGTAATAGTAAAGTGACATGTTCCCGTTAAAGGTGTGTAGATAAGCTTAAAACCAACCATTCAAGTCTTCACATGAATTCACACGCACCGGTGCACTTAAGTTAAAACTGTTTTTTTTTCTTTAAATTCAAATATTTCGATAACCGTTGAGTTTTTGATAGAGCTTCACTTGACTTAAATTATTGCTTTTGAGCTTATCGATGCACCCTTAATGGGAATACGACACATTACAGTCCGTTTTTATAAAAACGACTATGTGTTTTTTGTTTTTTAATAGTGTCTCCGTTATTTTTAAATAAATCGCAAACCAAAGTAAAAAAACATGCTAAAATTGTTTGCCAAATTGGACAAGTATAAAAAATTGACTATACATGTTACCCTGTATGTATGTATCCACAAAGTAGGTAGGCCCTGTTACGCAACTGGAATAAGCCGGCGATGAGGACCGAGTGTATTTTCGGTGTTCGCAATCACTTTCATTTATGTCGACGTGCGCAATAAAGGTGTAAATTTTCCCTGATGGAATTTGATAAAGATGAAGTGAAAATAAATATGAAAATGCTTACTTGGAACTAAATGAAAAGAAATACTAAAACAGAAACGATCATAGCTCGACGACCTTGCTGCTTTAATTTTATACGTAAGAGTACTTTATTACTGGCGCTTGGGCGACATTTACAGCCGTTTGTAGTTTTCTTCATGAAATTGTATTTTATAAAAAATATCTAGGTCACATCACAAGATTCCGTGAACAATACAGTAGATATCTCCACAAACGTAGGATCTTTGACCTGTTGGATCCATGAGTATTCAGAATTACAATGTTTTCGATTTATGACTGAGTTTTTCAAGCTTCACGCCGTACACTAATTTGGAGAGATAAACCGAAATATCGTTGACAAATTGCATTAAGGTATGTTATGTAATAATTATCTAATAAATTAATTAACAGGCCACTTTTTAAAAATTGAAAACAAATCACGCTCACCTGTTGTAAACTAAGACTCTTAACAAGAACTTGTCCGGAGTGCGTGTGCCTGCCGAAGCCCACCGGTCCGAACCCGTAACATAGCAGCGACAGCAGCAGCACCAGTGTCTGCACCGTGCTCACCCACCACGTGAAGTACGGCCGGTAGTCCGTCAGCTCGTCGAGCTGGCGGGCCACCTCCTCCTGGTTCGTTACCGATTTCCTTAATGATCTCCTGAAAAGAGAGCGATGGAAGGTTTCATTAAAAATTGTTATGTATCATGATGTGTCGGACCTGTCCACCAATTCGCATTGGAACAGCGTGGCAGAGTATTCAGACATAGTAATAAGGATTGAGTAGCCAACGGGCTTGCAGGCCACCAGATGTTACGTTATCACAGCCCATGGACACCCTGAACCTCAAATAGGACAGAAATTCTATCTGAAACCATCTTTATAAGGACTAAGGTAAGGCTTCATCAGTAGATGAAGTTATCTCCGGCAGCCACGCCTTTCCAAACAAAACACAAAGAAAAAGATGATTTTACTTTAACAAAGTGTTTCATGGAAAATCACCTGTAAACTCAAAGCGTTTTTAGTGCGTAGTGATTTTCTTAATGATCTCTTGGAAATAAACCAGGAAATAAAAGTTACGGATTTTTGTTATTGCGAATAAGGTCAAGTGTGAATCTGACTCATTCGTAAAGGTTATCTTTAAAATTTAACCCTTAAAAGGGCGTCAAAATAAAATAAAGTTAAAAACTATACCATGTTTTAAAAGTAGTATTTTATTAAGTGATCATACCCGTAGAAACTGCAAATATACGACGTCTGACTATGAATAAGCTTATTGAAAACTATAAATCCGAACCCTAATGTAACTAACAATGCCGGTAAAATCAATTCTAAATTCAGAACTCAGAACTCATCAAAGCTAACAAGTAACGGGGCGAGCGATTCGGGCCCGATCGGCCATGAAGCTAGCGGCTAACAACCCCGCTAGGTTCGACTATCGTTGTTGACGAGAGCACGTGAATTGAGGCTCACTAGACTGAACCTAACGCGATAGCCAATACCATGTTTATGTTTACACATATGATTAGATGCTTGGTTTTACGTTAACACTTTATTTAACACTCTATTATCTTTTTCTAATTTTAATTTTTTTTCAAGTACCAAGATTCAAAACATACTATGCTCATTGAATGCAAGTTGTGCCTAAAAAAACAGATTTTCAGCCAAAAATACCATTTACATCGAGTCTAAATTCAGAACTTATCAAAGCAATATAAACCAGGGCAAGTGACTCAAAGCAATGAACCATGAAGCTATCGGCTAACAACCCCGCTAGCTTCAGATAAATAGCGTTGTGGGCTAGAACACGTGAATTGACACTCGATAGACTCTATCTAATGCGATAGCCAACAGAATATAAATCTATTTTGATTACAAGCCTTATTTGGAGTAAAAACTTAATTCTTTCTTTCTTTTATTAAAATTTTAAACATTATTATTATTAAGTACAAAGCTACAAACTATTTTTGTTGACTCATCGAATACAATTGGCAACTAAACAAGCCCCAATTTCACCTTCACATTCTACATGTATCAAGGCTAAATTCAAAACTCATCAAAGCTAACAGGCCAGCAATTCGGGTTCGATCGACTATGAAGCTATTCGCTAACATACCCGCTAGCTTCAGATAACGTTGCTTACGAGAGCGCCTGTATTGAAGTTTGTTAGGCTGTATCTAACGTGGTAGCCAATGGATTGCGTGGGGTGGAAGTTATTTATTTATTTATTTACACTCTTTATAGGCATTCTCTACCAGTCAACCCTGGTTGATGGTGAGAATTTTTAGTAGGTAGCAACAATAATGACAGAAATAATGAGAGTAGACTAAAGCGTGGTAAATTAAATTTCTAATAAGAACTAGCATCCTATTATTAATCTTATATCTAAAGTACATAAATAAAAATATATAATAAACTACACAAATATACATAGTTACTATTCTAAGACCATAATATTGTTATCGGATTTCAAAGTGTTTTGGCAAAACTATGCCATCAGAAATAAATGTACTTATTAAAGTAGTAAGGTGAAATTAAATCTTAAATTATATCAATTAGGTAATATTAAATAAAATTTACATTTCAAGTTAATTTATACATGGAAACACTAGCTGATAATAAAATTGTAGAGCTACAATTCTATCTACAATAGGATAAGACTACCTACTCGTGTCTACGATAGGATAAGACCAGAATTTTTAACGTATTAGATTATTTATGAAGTATTTCAGTTGGTCGTAAATTCTTTCAAATTAGTTCAGAAATTTCTTCCTTCCTTCATTAATCTTTATCCTCAGATCTAGCGAATTAGATCATCACTCATTACAATAATATAAAAGCAGAACAGATATTATTAAGAATTGAACCTATCGGTTCAAAGATAAATGAGAAAAACAGGGCGAGAGGAAATTAACTCTCAAAGAAATGTGGTCAGTGTTGCGTTAATACAATTCTGTTTCAATATTACTCAACAAAGAACCTCCCTGGAGCTTGCTATAGTGGTATCATTCCCGTACAAATAGAAATAAATGAAAATATACGGAAGTTAATAAAACGTGGATTTTTAATAAATATCTAATATCCAATATTTTTACTTACTACTTGTCTCATTTTATATTAGTATTATAATGATCGTAAATACAAAATTTTGAGGAAATGGATGGTAGACGTTCTTTCATTAAAATCATCATTAGAATTTTAGCATAAAGGGCACTTTATCAATTTTCAACCATTTTTTTAGGATAAAGACATAAAATATATTGTATCAGGCGTTACTTTGCGGAAATCCATTGTTATTTAAGTTGTATTTATATTTCTTTGCAACAATCCGCACACGTGGAACTTGTTTTGGTATGGACCCACCACCCTCCCTTATCTCTCTGAGTAGGTATATACCATAACAACTTATTCCAATAGTACACGACACGTGTTTCGCCCCAAAACGGAGCATCATCAGGTGATGTGGACTCTACAACGGTTGGTTGCTCAGCAACCAACCGTTGCTCAGCAACCAACCGTTGTAGAGTCCACATCACCTGATGATGCTCCGTTTTGGGGCGAAACACGTGTCGTGTACTATTGGAATAAGTTGTTATGGTATATACCTACTCAGAGAGATAAGGGAGGGTGGTGGGTCCATACCAAAACAAGTTCCACGTGTGCGGATTGTTGCAAAGAAATATAAATACAACTTAAATAAAGACATAAAATAAGTTACTTAATAAATAATAATACTTACATATATCTTTAAAGTTTCTTTGAATAAAACAATTATTTGCCATTTCACGACTAAGAGCGACAAAAGAGCCTCTAATAAACAATGATTAAATAGATTTTTCAAATTTAAACCTTTTAAATACTAATAGTAGAAAGCCTTTAGGAAATTAACTACAACAAGGGAGAATCGGCAAACGTAGGTAGGTACTGCCATAAATAATACCCGCGTCATGTCCACGAGGTATTAATTCAAAAAGCCATTTTGGAAACTTTTAAACGCGCGTTCTGGTAAACAGAGTGATATATTATCGCCGCAGGTGAGATACGAGTATGCACGTGAAAAACCATCCTTTATTTTTGTGTAAACTGTATTGAAACACGAAACTGGCCGTGAAATAGATTGAGCTATTTATCCGCATCTATCTTATCTCTTTGACATTACAAATGCAAAAATGTTGAAGGTATGTTTTTTGTCCTTTTATGCAAAAAAGACTTAACTGCCATTTAGCACATAGTTATCCACGTATCCACCTTTCTAAATATCTATGGGCAGAGGCATTAAATTTTAGCTATGCCAAATTAACTCGCAATCCGTCAATGCCGCCAAGGTTGGGCGATAGTTTAGAACCCCTGAGTCTCCACCATGACATTGGCTCCCTCTGTGTTGAGTGCTCCGTGGAGCTATACAAAATAATACCTTTACATCTCTATACTACTAGCCGAAAAATGTTTATCCCTAAAGAATTCTCAGCAGACCATAATTCTTTTGTTCCAGCAGATTATTTCTTGCTAATCAGCTCTTATTTTTTATATTTCGTAAAAAAATAGGATCCGCTGCGACCCCTTTATATTTCATATAAAGCTCTAAGTAAACAAAAATTGG
The DNA here is from genome assembly GCA_905147235.1 of Erynnis tages. Taxonomy (NCBI): domain Eukaryota; kingdom Metazoa; phylum Arthropoda; class Insecta; order Lepidoptera; family Hesperiidae; genus Erynnis; species Erynnis tages. Next base: position 7,654,865 of record LR990082.1, read on the forward strand.
GCCTACTTTAGTATTTTAGCAGATAATTGACCTAGTTACCTAAAAGGGTAAATAGGTTACTCCGCAAAATCGTTTCTTATAAAGTGTTTTAGGCCTTTTTTAGGTTTCATTTGATATTACGCTTGAATATTTGAGAATCCCTAGAGGTAATTCCAAACATGAGGTAATTTTGCCTGTGTGTTTAAAGGTTTACCTGTTCTATTTGTTAGTTTATCAATTTTTTTCAATTGTAAGCGAGTCGCAAATAGTCATAGGCCAGTTATGTTAAGCGGTTACTACAACCCATGGATAAGTATCCTCTTTATCAGAGAGCATTGGGTGATTTGCTACTCATTAATTTAATTTTGTCGTTGGCAACCACACCTCCGCAACCGGCACACATGACCAGTTGATTTTTCTACTATTTTAAGGCAGATTATAAGATTGGCGGTAAGCTTTCCAGGCGAACTACAATCGCTCTAATACTTTTCCAAAACATAGGAAAACAATATCAGTTAGAACTGCCCTTGCAAAATGTACTGCACATATACAGTAATGTACAATGTTGCAGCAAATGAGATTACAGTGAAGCTGCATGGTCGTTAAGCGAGTCATAGTTGCACGGTGCCAGTCAACTGCGTCGTTATGAAGGTACTCAGCTGGCTTTTCGATTACTGACACTTACGTGGACTTTATAACTGACGAGTTAACTTGCATGGCTTTGCGCCTGGTCCCTAGCGTGGCCAGCTACTTAGCCCTTGTACCCATCAGAACAGCTTAATTTGGCTTAAGGCCGCGCTCAGTTTGAAAGCGTTTTCGTACGAATTTAACTCGTGGGTACACCGTACGTACACTCACGAACAATCCCGAGTAGATCCCCTGAGCGTTACGCGTTTGGCACGGGACCGTTCAGTTTTTAGTGATCGCCTTTGTAGCTCCGAAAACATCTTGCTTAGGCTTAAATAAATGCCGCAGGTTGTCCTAAATGGCTGTAGGGAAATTAGCGTGTATTTTTATAATAAACTTGCTGTTTTTAAATTTTAACCTCTGTGCCACGATGATCTGGGTTTTGAATATAATAGTTCATAAACTATTCCACAGAAGTTTTTTTTTTAATACATTGAGAAGAGATCTTCAACATAACGCAGCAAGCAGGCAAACTCGAACCAGGCAAAGACGAATGTTGTGTCAGTTGAGTCTGGATATGATTGCTCCCAATACAATAACTGTCAATTATATTAGACGTGTCAATATAGGAAGAAAGAAAATCACTGTTTCAACATTTTTTTACTCCAAAGCGTAATAATCGTAAACTCTCCCATAGAGAAACAAGATCGTAAGTCTATTAAAACTTTTCAGACAAGCCCCACGAAATAATTCAATATTGTTGACTAGGCACATGCCTACTGTGCATAATTGGACGTCGTTGAGTTTTTATGTGTGCAGTTTCATTGTGTTTTGCCAACAAACTTTGTTTGGGATTGTTTTCGAGTGCCCATACTCAAATGTCATAGGCCCCTAGTTTAGATTATACAAAAGAAGCAGTTATTTCCTCATCATTTCGCCATGTTCGCCTCAAATAAAGTCTCCCCAGCCGAAACGCAAGACGTGAAGTATATGCTGGGCTAAAAGGTGGTAAGAACTTTGAATGATGAGTTTAAATTTCTGTTTCTGGTCTGGGTGAGTGTGTTCTTGTCTTGTGTGTGTCCATGGCACCCACGACACAGGGAATCCTAGTGTGGGGCTATTTGACTACAAGCCCATGAACAAAATTTACCTGTGAAATGAACCAACGTGAATAACTCTTAGAAGGCTGTTACTATTTTTAAACAACATTTTTGTAAACGTTTTTTAACCCGCTAAACGTTTCTAACCCTTTCGTTATTCAGGGGGGTGAAGTAACGCAATTCACGTTAATTACTCGTGAGACCGACACGTGACAGGGCATAGATAGAAAACCTGTATTAAAATGAGCAATTATTTTACCCTGTTGATATTTTAAATTACAACAGTTTTTAGGCATTTGTGACTTTTTTACTCCACAAATTATCACTTTTGAAACTACCAATAGGATCCGACGAGTCTTGATAACCACAATATAATATCTATATCGTGCCTTCCAAGAACGAAAACGCGCATGCTACAAGAAATCACTCATTAAGATAAGTACCTACATAGGTATTAAACGCTCCTGATATTGCATAATTTTAATTTGACTATAATTTGAGATTTACGCAACCTATGCACAATTCCTTCTAGTTCTTTGAATAGATCAAATTATCATTAAACACGTTCAGTGCCTAGTCAAATTTCACGGGCGCTTTGTGGCTTTAGTGATGCCGCCTTTATGTCATTCTCATTACCTTTGATTTGGACACGCCAGGCAGGTTGCCTTCATCGCAAATCAACGGCACTTGAGTCAAAGCCACTAAACGTGTTAATGACATTGGAAATGTCATTGTCGACCAACATGTCGATTATCATGTGCTTTGGCTAATGAAGATCCAGTCGTTGTATTAGCACGTAGCCTTCACCAGTCGAGTCAGTCGCTTTGTGAGGAGCATTCATAATTATGGCGGATCGATATTACAGCGCCGAGCTGAAGGCCTTGTAGGAATTAACCCATGGTTTAAACTCATATATTACCTCAAATTCCCTGAAGAATAATATGGTTTATATGTCACGAATGATAGTGAACATGTGTATTAAATATTTATTAACTCTGCAAAATTTTAACTGTTATGCATGTATTTATTATTTCCAAATTATTTTTCCTACACACAAACAGTAAAACCTACGCAAATGTCTTAACCATTACACATAAACTTTATAAAAATGCTGCGTCAGTCTAACAAGATAAAATCCTACGTGTCCTCAAATAAAGATCAGTAGAAATCCTTTCATAATAAATTTTTTAAACTAAACTTACAGTATTGATTAGGCTAAAAATATTTTGACACGTCGGGGTAAGTACATTATATAGGTACTCGTAGCTCGGAGGCTTTGACGCAAAGCCGAGTCGGGCGTACTAAGCCGGTCTGCGAGTCTAGACGGCAAAAAAGCCTTAAAAACTGGTACAAGAGGCCAAAACTTGACGATAAAAAACACCAACCTCGTGAAATATGTGTGCTTTGTAATTAAAAAGACTGAGTTTTATTTTTTGGTTAATTTTCTTTTCGCTTCATAAAGAGTTAAGTATCGCCAAAAGTTAGCTTTGGGCGTTGGTTTGAGTTTTGGAACAATTTAGCAGCTACTAAAGTTAGTCATTAGAAGTTCAGTAAGCCCCCTTAAGTTAAGAAAATGAGTCAAACCCAATATTATTAGTTAATAACAAAGTGGACCTTTTAAAGCTGTGTTTTAAAGCTTTTATTTTAAAAGAAGAAAATAATATGGGGAGAAAAGATTAGTGTTCTATAGAAATTACTTTTTAGTTCTAAAAACCTACAACGCCTCAAATTTATCAGGTTAAGCAATCTTTCCTCAAAAGTGGGCCATAAATGTGTTACAGCTAAGTAATATTTGTTTTAATGCGAATTATGTACTTAGTTAAACGGATTCAGAGAACCCACAGTCAATTTATGCTAGTACTTTATCAGGCAATGTCTTATAAGTTTTGGGCAATGGCAGTCGAGCAGACAGTTGGACGGCAACCGTCTTAGTCCTCAAAGGAAACGCATCCAGCTGTAACCTGAGGCAGTGCGGTTTGGTATGGACCTGCTTTAGGGACCACATAAGATTACCTTTACTTTACTTACATGTTTTATAAGTCAACCTCACAGCAGAGAGACTGACAGCATACTGTACCATGCTGTTAGCAGCACTCACAGTTTGTTGCAAATATGGAACTGTAAGTTCCACAAAATGCATTTGATAAACTTCTTTGTTTCTTCTATATATGAACAAACCTACTGGGTTAAATTGAGACTAACAGTTAACCTCACAAGATAAACCCACATACCCAGACCAGAAACAGAAATTTAAACCTATTATTTTACCCCAAGTGTGTGTTCCACTGGAAATCGAACTCGGAACCTTCCGTGCAATGCACCGGCATTCTTATGATCGCGCCATGAAGGTCATCATCTAGTCTGACATATAGAAGAATCAAGCCCATCTGATCTTTGGATTCTTGATTCTTCTAGATGTATCCAAACTACTGAGTACAACTGACATCAACCGTTGCCCTTGACTACACTAAATATTATGAGGCAGAAATGCCTAAACCCAAGTCAACAAAAAGCTGGAATCAGCGAGTTTAATTATAATACTTAAGTCAAATTTTAGGCTCCAAGCGGCTCACGAAAATTGTTTTTGTTAATATTTTAGACAGCCGTCAGGATGTTTTATTCATTTAAGATAAGAGAGATTGAAACAGAATAATAAATTGAAAGAATATAACAAAGGTGTAACCGACAAAACAATGAAGCCACGTAGGTTACATGTGGGCTTTCGTGGGTTGCAATGACCACTTTACATATACCCGCACGATCATGCAAGAGTAGAGGCAGTTTGCGTCAAACATCATATTAAATTAAAACAGTATAAGAACTTACCTAAAGAATTTGCCAACAAGGCCTAGTCCATATTTCCTCCTATTAGAATTGTCAGCTAGCGGTTCGATGAGCGAGGCGTGGATGCGCGCCCCTCCCGCGCCCCACGACACGCTCCTCTCTGGTCTTCGGTACTCCACCGCTGAACTGAGTGGAGAACGAGCCCTGAAAACATAAAAAGTGTCATTCATTTTTGATACTTGACAAAATATTCAAATTTTAAATACGACTCGGTAGAACGCCCGCCGATATAAAGTAGGATGACTTCCACTACTCGTCAAAAGATGGCGCCACGGGTCAAGATAGTCACGCTATTAAATTTTTCTACCTCGCTGGCATACACAACTGCAATGTAGCGTTATCGGAGCTCGCCCCAGGCATGGTGGGAGATCTCCCTTTGAAAAATAGTCATAACCAACGGTACCATTGAAAATTAAAACATATTACAGTGACGTTAGGTACCGACAACAAAGTATTAAGAATGAAGGCGGCCATGGAAAAGTTAATTTCAAACTAAATATTTTAAAAATTTGGACGCGCGTAGTATTCGTGTTTGATGATGCGATGAAAAGGACACAAAAATCTTGGAAGAACCCTTGAAATTTCAGTTCGATAAGTGACCATCAAAGACATTATGTAGATGTGGTAGATCATACATGTTCCTTTAGATAGAGCGACCGGAGTAACTACATAGGTTCCTAGATTTGTAATTAAAGTGCATAGAGGAAAACAAATAAGAGAGAACACCAGCTGCTGCACTTCCATTCGTAAAAAACCGTAACAAGTAACAGTTCGTGCGTATTCAAATTAGGAACACCGAAAAGGTTTTTCTGCTTTGCTATTTATGCTCGCACAAAAAGCCGCCATTACGGTTAATTTAACGGATTAAAACGGATCCAATTGCAGGACGAAAATGCCTACTGGCCTTTGTTTGAAATTTAATTTTTTTAGAACATTCCTTTGAAGTCCAATGAAAGATATTTACAAGATTAAATTCTACAAACTTAACAATAAAACTTTGTTACTTTCAAAAACATCAGTGCTATGAGCATCAACACTATCGTCAAAGTATTCGTCCGGTGCATCGACAACAATTAATGTAGTAGTTGGGTAAACGTTAATAAGACGTAGCTTCAGGTTCGTATGTCTTTTGTCAGTGTATCATTAGATCTTGTCAGAGGCCCTATGGACGGTTTGAAGACATCTGACACGGATTGGCCATTAGCCCATTTCTCCACAAATCCACATTGGAACAGCGTGGTGGAGTATGTCTCTGGTGTGGGGAGAGACCCGGGCCCGACAGAGTGCCATAAAAGGGGTACAGCCATGTCAGACAGTCTGACATCTTCATATACAAATGGCACACGGTAACTATACGAACACTTTGACGATAGTGTTTATGCTCGGGGCAAAATTCACATACAATTACTCACACACACTCATATACCATACACAAAAGATAGCTTACTACCTACCTTTAAATTTAATTTATTTTTTTGCGATAAATTTTAATCCATAAGCATATCCATAATGATAGTCTTTAAAGCTTAACAAACTATCCTTTTACGAGTACTATCCAAGCTTCAGACATTAAGCTGGAACCTTCGCGGTTACAATCCATTTAGGCTAACGAGATAGTTTTTAGACGAACTATAGGTACCTACTATGCGCATACGTTAGCCGGTCCACAGATTAAATCTCCTACACCGACCCGTGTCACGAAGATTTGGGTAAGTGATATATCTGTCAGATGAGGCTCATAGAAAATGCCAATGAGAACATTTAGATGAATCCGTGGGTCTTATTACTTTGAATATTGATTGAGTACCTATGTACCTACATCTATCGCGTGAAGTTAGGCTTTTGCATTATTTACAAGATGAACAAAGGAGAGGTTTAATCAGTGATATTATAATTATTATGTATTGAAAGAGCTAACGAAATCATGGTAAGGAATCCTTGATAACATTTTATACAAACTTGCAGGTCACGTGTTATTGACTTGCCGGGATTTTATCCTAATTCGTAAGCGGATGCTTAGCGGATGTCTGCAATACATTCATAACCCGCTAAATTACCGGGCTACCACGCTGGCCTATTGTGGGTTGATGGACTTAACATTTAAGAACAATGTTAAGAACACTCAGGGATGCAAGTTTCCCCACAGTGTTTTTCTTCACCACACCTGACATTTTTAGTATTATTTTTTTATTTATAACGCACTAATAACTTTTAAAGTTGTTAGTTCGCACTACTGGGATTCAAATTTGGAATTTGGAACACTCGATTGAGAGATCCACTTGGCTATCATTACAACAGAACAGAAACCGAACAACGGTTGTGATTGCTATGTGAGGGCGGATAGTGGTAAAAATGTTTGGCGAAAATGTTCACTCATAAAATATTCTACCTCTGATCAATTACTGTTTAATATGACACATAAGTCATTAGCGTGACCTTCGCAGAGCAGAAAGAAACACGGTCCTGACCGCCCCAATAGTGCTCGAGTCTCCACTGTGATGAGCGTGAAGTTATATACATATTATATTGAGCTACCAAAACTAGATCTGGATAGTCACTCTATTATGTAAAGTGAAGTGTGTTATAATCAGAAACTAATTAATCTGTCAAGTTAGCAACATGACGCTGTAGCGAACTTGGTTCAACTTGACGCGAATATTAACTAACTCTGGCGGCTTCCCTGGTATCGATGGTCGATTGTGTAGCCGAGCTACAATGCTTTAAGGTCGGCGCTCACACATATCATATGAATATCAAATGTGAACAGATTTTATTAAGCTGAGTCAGTTAACATCTTAATAACACAGCTACATGTAGAAATTACTATGCACTGAAGTGAGCAGTAATCCGGAGATGTACGGTACGATGAGCCATTAGTATGTTTTATGTCAGTCTGATTTGACACTTTCCCATGATAATGACAGCTCAATACGATTACTATCTTACTTACTTACTTCAAAAACTTATAGCTATCTCTAAATTTGTGATCTACATCAAAACAGTCCTTTAAGCCTAAAAAATCTTTCAGGCCTGTATGTCGATAGATTTTTCGCTTTTGTTACAGAGGGGAAGCTGCTTCCAAAAATTAAAAAAAAACCTTTTTTTAAAAATTCTAATCTGCCTAATTAATCTAAGATTTGATGATGGCTCTTTTATTTTCCTTCATTTCAGGATATGTTATTACAGGCTAACAAAGTATCTATATATTAAAAGGTAACCTAATCATATGGACCACTAACAGAAATCTGTCTAAACGACTATCATAAAGTCTTAAATTTTACAATGTTGTAATTCTTTGTCAGTGAACGCTAGTCCTTACATTGTAACTATTGCACTAACAAGCTTTTCATCAACGTACATGCTATACCAGTTAAACCTTGTACACCAACATATTCAAACTTAAGTGTTCTCCACTATGAAGTTATGATTAAATTTGCCAACCCCTAATTCATACCCACAGTAAAAAAGCTTTTAAAAACATTTTGGATTTTATTAGGCGCGGTAATTTTAAAAATTAAGTTGTGATTACATTAATTGTGTTACGTGGAAGAATTATGGAACAAACATTGAAGTAATACTTTTGTCTATAGTTTTCTAACCAAATAAATAAATAACATTCGTTACACATTTTTATTCGTTATTACATTTTCGGCGTTTATAAGAGCTTTAAACGAACAAAACCGGAAGTAAAAGAAGGCGCTTTATTTTTATTTCTCCATGTTTTTGACATATCATTATAATTATGAACCACTTATGTTGGATCTATTTATCATATCAATATTAGTGTCATTGTTTTTGTAACTATTAGAATAAAGAATATGTAATATTACATTATATAGCACCTTGAAGTTAATTAATATGTCAAGTTAGTAAGTAACATGGCTCTGTAATAAGCTAGACCAAGCTCACGCTAAAATTTGCTTAACGTTACTTTGAAGCTTCAAAGCATGCGAGACACTGAGTAAAGACTTTGATGGACGAATGGGTTGAATGTTTGGTTTTAGTACATATATTTTGTAGTAAAGCGATCTCCCTCGCCGTTTCTCTTAAACCAAAGACGAACAATTTCCCTAGCTCTGTCTCCAAAATGAAAGATTTTCATACAATACTTACAATAACTCAATATTGAGTATACAAGTAAGTACAAAGTCAAGTTAAAAGAGTAACAAAAACCCTCAAAATTCAATCCCATTTTAAGGATTGAGTTTTGAGCAGGAATCCTTTGTTAGTTATCACTCAATTCATAATTTTAAAAAATGTTTCATTTTAGTTCATAATTATATTGCGTAAAGGGATAATAATTATATAAGAGTTATGTATTATTTTATAAAACCGATTCTATTTTGTTATTTATGAGTCCACGACATAATTGGGATCAAATATTTCGCACAAATAGGTAACGACCACTCATAAAGATCAAATTCAAAATATATTCCTAACTAGGGTTATTTTAATCACAATATTATACTCGGAACTGGATTACCTAAAGAGTTATGGTCTAAACCAGCTACTAATCCCACCCGTCCCAACATCCATTTTTACGATGGCTCGCTTTAGATAACGGTTTTCGGGGCAATAAACATCGGCATCTAGGCCTTTGAAGTAATAAAACTAAAAAAATATATCAGCGACCCCATTATTTAAGCGAATCGCTGTCTCCTCTATACTTTTCTGGATTTATTCCTGTTTTTCCAGTTAACAAACTCTGAGTTTTATCGTCTTAGTGAAAAATTTGACTAGAGTATGAAATCACCACTTGTACAAACAATTCGTTTATTTCTTTGGTTTAATTACTTAATTTAAAAAAAAACACGAATCATCGATTCTCAAATTTTTAACCGAAATAATTAACATTAGTTTTCAACATGCGTACGACGTGCGTCGTCGTCTGTACGGCTGACGTTGTCACGAAATTATCTTGACCACTACGCTAAAGTCCCCTACTCCGATCGATGCTCCATCTGTGCTGTTCGACATATAAAAATCTTTGCTCACCCTTTAGTCCCGTCAGCGACGTCGACGTCGTCGTGGTGCTGGTTGAGCGGCGACGTCAACGCCGGTGGCGCGAAGAACACGTCGTCAACGTCAGCGTCGTCCGGCGGACTGCTGACGCTGCCACGAAATGATCTCGACCACTGCGCTGACGTCGACTGTCTCGATCGACGCGTCACCGCCTGAGAATAAAAAAATCGGGTAATGCTCCATGTACATTGTTAATACCAGCACCGCTTTTCAAGCGTTGTCAAAAGCAACAGCCCAATAAGTGGTTGAGTTAAAATATCAGTGCCACCACATGTACTAAAAAGGTTTGTGTACCTACTTTATAAAATTAAATATCATCTACAGTAACAGGAAATGAAAACATCGTGAGGAAAACTGCGTGCCTGAGATTAACCAATGTTCTTTAAGGTATATGAACCCGCGCTTGGCCAGCGTGGTGCATTAAGGCCCACATCCTTCTCATTGTCAATGTTGAGGAGACCCGAACTTGCAGTAAGTCACTTATGGGTTACAGACAATTGTCCTGAGTACCTAACGTATCAAGACTGCACAGCTAGCTTTTATAAGACTCCTTAAACAGTACATTAAAAATAAATAGCACTTTTTTTCATATTGTACAAATCAGTAACTTTAGATTGTGAGTTTAATATTTCACGAAGGAATCTAGCGGGAAAGTTGGTAAATCACTACTCTCAACAAGCGCGTTAAAGCCGGACTGCACTCCACGCCGCCAGACGGTACAAGGGTCGTTTGGAAAATCCTTTTTATTTTATTTTCAAATTCTTGCCCGAGAGCTGTTATGTTTCGAGTCAGACGAGTTCCTTGCCATAAACAAACTCGAGGAGAAAACTCAACAATTTTGCAATAGTGAACAATCTGTTTATATAACCTGGAAAAACTCAAACGAATTCCTTTGGAACATTTTTATACGGTTCACAGAATAACACCTTTTAAGTATTTAATAAGCATATTAACAAAGGAAAGAAAATTAGGTTTCTGCTTAACAACGGGTTTGCAGAAAACTTATTAAATACTTAAGAGGCCAGATCCGTTGATCTGAGTTATTGGATAAGTAATAAGTATTCAAAAATAAATTCATAATAAAAGCAATATCTAACGATATCCAATCTTAAGCATGTTATTTCTTGATATTCCTTTCAATTAACAACTTTAATCTTAATGCTTTAATTGTTTCTACGAAAAATAAAACTCTACCAAGAATTTTGGACTATGTTTTCCCAACAGTAAACATTAAAAAACGGCTTACACAACCGCTACTTTACAATTAATAAGAAAAGGTCTGACTGACCCCTACATGAAATAAAACCGAGTTCACAATTGCGAACAGAATATTTAACTGCATAAAACAAGTAAATAATACACCATTGCCAGAGCTTGAATGCAAGCAGAGAGCAACCGCGGACACACTCGACATCGCCAGACGCTCTAAGTGTCGTCCTAAAAATCCTTTTTATTTTCGAAATTTTACACAAGAGCTGTTGTGTTCCTCAGACGAGTTCCTTTCCGGGATATTACCGGGAACGAAGCGGCTTCACATTATTTACGACGCTATAACGGTCGAGTCGATCCCTAAAGACATCGCTTTTATAATTTATTGCATAGAAATATGGTAGCCTAATTCATCCGTCGCATATTTGGAGGCCACTAAAATGAGAAATTATTGGGGCTTGGGTTACATGTGGCATACATTTGCATGTTTGAATATGTACGGAGTATGTAAAGATAGTGCCATGCGTGACTATATCTAACGGTTTGTTGCTTTCCCGTTTATGGTTTGGTCCAATAACGGTAAGCGACCCTTAGTTTAGCCACTTTACGGCGCGACTCACCACTAAGGAGCTTATTGTGCATAATAATATATTGTTTTTAAAAATAGCAAAAAAATTAATAAAGCACGTGACGTTACTGTACCGTAAATCATAATAAGTACTCGTAACCCTTGTAACGCAGTAACCCTTGGTTCAGCTGGAGTATTTATTCACTGCTAAGTTTCCTTTTAAATTTTAATTTTTGATATTCAATTTTTATTTTTATTAAATCTTATATAAAAACGTGAGAAAACATGTTCAGCTAGAGCCATAAACACCATGTGTGTGGACGGTAAACATTATAAATGCCATATCTAAAACACCAGTTGTGCAAAATATCACTAAAATATCATAGAAGTCAGGTCCGAAGTGATTTTATGTTTTCAACGTGTGTTTTAGCAATTTGTTCTTTATTTTATTTATATAAAGCTAAAACGCAAACGTTAACTGCAAAAAATTATATTTCTTGTAGCTCAGGCTATAATTCATAATAATTCATAAGACGGCGCTCGCTTTACGGTGAATTCTGAAAACGGTAGTTAATTATCAGCAAATATTAATCCACTTTATCTTTTTTGGATCTATCCTTTTTGAAAACTAGTCTTATTATGATAATGTTAAAGTTAAACGCTTAAAACTGTCTGGTTTTAAAACTATAACACGGTGCTTTCCTTACTTTTAACGGTAGTTGCCTTGATTCTAAGAGCCCAATAAAATCCAGAATAGCTTTTCCTCGACATTTTGTTACTGCTGTTTTCCATAAAACACTTCTGTAGTATGGATAACTTTTCTATGTAACGAGCTCGGTGGAGTGACATCGTAAAGTCTCTTATGGGAGTACTATTTTGTTGTCATAGGCTACAGTTTTAAATGAATTTTATAATTCTAAGTTATGACATGAGTGCGACTACAACAATACTACAAACAAATAACTCTAATATTATTGGCATGTCTTAATACTTAAACTTCTAAATTGAATCTACCTTATTTTTACGTCTTTGACGATTTATTAACATGACGTGGTTTGTAGTTTAGTTGAAGAACGGATGCAGTTTTCAAAGATTTGCCACCCCAAAAATAATAAATTATATCAAAATCAATTTAGTACTATTCCTCCCAAACGGTTAAACTGAATTCCAATCCGATAACACAGCACGAACAAAGGAAAATGCCATTAAATAAAGAGACTAGAACGCTTGCACGAGGATAACAGCTTTAAGCTGGAGAACGTTCCAGCTTTACAGCACATTGGAAGTTCGGTTCAGCGCTCCAACAAAACACATTAGCTGAATTTAGATCCCGCATTTAGATGCTATACAGTACGAGGTCTAAACGTTCACTACGGCTTTTGTTTACATGTTTATTTTACTTTTAAATCACGATGACAAAAATATACGGGTAGCAAATTTGGAAAACAGCCCAATATTTTCGATGTTGAATTTGAGATTGTGTGTTTTAGTTTTACTAAATCTGTTAAAGTGATCCACAAAACTATAGTAACATTAGACCCGTTGGCAAAATGCATAATTATATTATACAGATTCTAAATTTTGTTTTACTCCAAAGACTGGGGTAATTTTATTAATTTTTTACTTCGGTATTTATTACTGTTTTATTCATAAAAACACCGTATAGCAAAATTGATTATTTTTTTAAATTCCTTTTATATTTCGTAATTACATTTTTATTAATGTAAATTGCGTATAAAATATATACTCAATCCGATAGAACCAGGAGCACTTTATTTTAAATTTGATTTCTCTCTTACTTGTGTCTGATAAACAGCATACTTGAAAATGTATTTCAAGCCGTAAACCAAGGTTTATGAAACGTCTAGTCCTATCAGTTGAAGTAAGATAGTGCTACGCTTCTACGTCGTAGCAGTCTTGTAGCAGGAAGGCAGGTAACCCGTAAATTTATGTGGTGACTTTACAAGTTTTGTTTAAATAAATTTGGTGTATTACTTCCTGTACCTACATTATGTAGGTACATTATGTAAGTACCAGGAAGTAATTTATGGTCATCTTATGAAATTGTGGTTACTCTGATCATTTATAGACTGTATAATTCTACAAGTGTATTGTTTGTTAATATTTTAATCGTAAAATAATTATACACTTATGATTATTTGACATGTTGATTGTCTACGCTCATAATAATAACTAATAACTCTTAAAGTACTCAACATAAGATTAGATTTACCTGTGGTCTCATGGACACAAATAAGACAAGACAATTCATAAACACGATTGAGAAGTAGAAATTTCAACTTGTATGTTTATCATACATTAATGTTGAAACTTCATCGAGAAATCCAACTTAGACCCTTTCAAATGGCGTAACAACAATGCATTACACCTGTCGTTCTAGAGTAACAACTTCAAAGTTGCTCGGTCTCAATTATGTGGAAACTCTTAAATTTCAGTGTAAAATAAGAAAATAATCAATCTGTTCTCAGCACAATAACTAAAACGTACACTTAGGTACATTTATTAATACGTATAATATGATTCTCGCACATATTGAAGGCTTATTCAACGAAGGCTTTGCATATAACGTTCCAATTGTCGGAAGCCATTTTGAGTTGGGGTGTGTCGAGTGTCTATTGATAACATGTCGTGAACGGAATCTTTGTATGAGAATATTATTAACTCGTATAGCAATAAGGTATGTAGGTACATAATTTTCTTCTAAATAAATAAAATGAAATAAGTATGTTAAAGGATTTTTTTTCTGTGTTAATAATGATTAGTAAAACATTGTTCTTTAGACTTTTATCCCGTAATAATAGACAGTAAATGAAATGGTGTTAGTAAAACTAAAAATTAAATTAATATACTTTTGAAATACTTCATTGACCACTATATGGGCCAAAATTATAATTATCGTCTGAAACAATTATCGTACATACATGTACGTACTTGTATAGAAGATAAATAGTTTGAAGTAAATAAATATTGTTATTATTCCGTCTTCTACCAACAACATAAGTTTATTAGTAAAATATTTTCACTGACGGAGAAATTTTCAGATTCTTAGTTACCTATGGGGAAGCGTCCTGAAAAATTCCTGAGCGGAATTTATTGGCGACAATGAGATGTTGCATTATTATGCAGTATCCATGCAGTATGCGTCAGCACGCACGGTGCGCGCGTGACGTGGCATACGCAATGGCTCTATTGGGCGTATTATTACCTGTAGCGTCTCCGTACCTACTCGTAGTACGTAGCCCTTATTATGGGCTTATGGGCGACACAGCAAAGGTGAAGTTTAAATTTGCAACTTAATTATTCTCTGTCCAAAATTATTAGGAAATGTAGCCTGAACTTGTGTATAATTTTTTTTACTAAAAGTAAACTTATACTTTTTAACTACTAAGTAATAGAGAAGTAAACTTTCACTTTTTACTCAACTTTTTTAAAACAAGAAAATTAACAACAATTGGGAATACCATTTTGGTAGATTTGATATTACTAAGTAGTGAGGTAGAACCTCACCGAGCTGACACCGGAGAGTTCCAAAAATCACTGCAGGTGCGCAAGACTCCACGGACCATTCCCGTATCTAAAATCGGACGGGTCTCACGTAAATTTAGGATACATTTTCTGGAATCCTAACATTGGTCGGAATCCACAAAACTATATTTAAAATAGATTAATAAAGTTATTCACAAATCAAATTACTCGTATATTAAAGTAGTTATAAATAGTCTCGTGTTGCTGATTTGACCGCTGTGGCCGATCCTTAACTAGCGTTACTTTTATTTATTGTTATAGGAAATTTTATTACTCACAGTAACAACATAAGAAAGCCCGATGAGGGTGAGCCTCGCGACGCTATCCTTCACCGGGGGCGGAGGGACGGCGGGCGTGGGCTCGGGCGGCGCCGGCGCTGGTAACACGTCGGGCCGCTCGCGCGCTCGCCCCCGGGCCTCCCTCGGTGCCGCGCCTGACGCTCCATACATACTGGAACAAGAAATAGAAGATAAGTGTATTGATATTTCATGTAAATTAAATAATTAAATCAAAGGCTTGATCTGCAATTGGCGAGGATGGAGTTTGTCCAAAAAGGGCCCAAGGAAATCTCTCCTGGTACGTATCAGGTGTAGTAACAGTCCTCCTCATATCAGGTGACTCCTGCGGTATCGAAAATTTGAGAAATAGATTAGATTTGAGAGATAGATAGAGAATTAGATTGTCTATCGTTTACTACCAAACTTTTAAAAATCAGTCGAAAATTGTGCGAAAAATGTGTGAAAAAAGAGCGCGCGCGAGGTCAACCCGAGACGCACGGCGACTGGGGCCTTCTGAAATTGCGAAAAGAACCTATGACTTTTAAAAACTTATGTTATAACAATCAACGATAAAATAAATAATAGAAATTATTATTTGTGTTGAAATAAAATAAAATTTTCCTTTCGCAAGTTTGTCTTTCGCTAAAAAATAAAAAAAAATCTAAGTCCATTTTCAATGGACCCGATGGTTGCGGGGACTGCAAGATCTGTAGATTTTTTCACATGAGGGCGGCGGGAAACTGAGGGCATAGATCTCTAACCTGTCAATATATATTTTTAATAAAAGTTATATTAAAACAAACATTGAGTTTTCAATTATTCTATCAAACATTAGGTATGTCGTTTTTTGCGATATCACAAAACCTTTTACCGTAGAACTTCCAGATTTCCCATCGCTCGCATGAAAAGCATGGAAAATTCTCTTGCATTTCGATAACGCTATTTGAATAAAGCCAGCCTTCAGCATTACGGAGTATTGGTATTTCAAGTATGATAACAGACGGTTGAGGCTTGACGTGGCTCGGATAAAATCGAAATATTTAAAATTCCAAATGCGTCTACGTTATTTTTCCCCGTTAAACCCTTTTCCTGTGTTAAATGAAAAAGGACCGCAGAAGGGGTTTAAAGTACCACGATTAAACTGTGGGCTGTAAATTGCTAAACAGAAAATTTATTTGAATTTGCTGTAATTTTCTTGGTTTTATACTTTCACCCTTAGTTAAAGGGCAAACTTATGGTATATTTCCGAATTTCACATTTATTTAATTTCTCTTATTATGTACTCAAACAATAACTGTCTTGATTATATCACTAACAGTTTGTATGCTCGAAAAGCAAAGCAAAAAGTCGAATACGAGTAGTAGGTACGTTTTGATACTTTAAATGTTTATTATTTAAGAATTTCAATTTTATTTTCACATACACATTCTAGTTTTTCAAATCACATCTGTCTAGTCGAGTTTATTGAGTCAACGTCGATTGACCATTTTGTATACATACTACGTTTTTGATACAAAATATATTTGTTCGAGTGTGTCTGGCGCTGAATTTTATTTACAGTGCCATTTTATGTACAGATCTGAGCAAAGTTTGCTTTTCGTCAAAATACTAGTGTAAAATTTTCAACACTGCAACTTATTTGAAAAACAAAATCGTACCAACAGGGTATCTAGTGTTAAACTAGATAATTAAGTTCAGCAGCGTAAAGAAAAAAACTGAAAAAACAAAATTGTCAAGTCTTTATATCCTGAAAACGTCCGGGGACCATGCTAACAAAATAACTCTGGATAATTATATTATTTTTTTTGTAAAAACTCGGCAAACAATCCGTCTGTTCTGTTCTCTGCACATAATTATTTGCTACCACATCTTCTAAAATGGTTTTTCTTGTATCAGTAAACTTTTAACGATTAAATTATAGTTTCACTTTATGTTCACCTATGTTTTCTGGTTTTAAATCTTAAACCTCTATGGGCTGCCAAATGCGGTTACATTTAGTATTCTTAAATAAACATTTAAGACGCCTGTTTATTTCTGCGATTCATATTGAAATCTATTTTACTGAAATTGAGTTGAGACAGGACTTGAATATTTAGAGAGTAGGTACTAACTTATCTTCAATATTTTTGTCGGCAATAAATTATAAAACACTCATATTACTTATAAGTTTAATTTTAGTACTTATAAGTTTAAGGTTAGTTTAATTTTAATATTTATAAGAAGCAATAGGTGCTCTTTATACTGGCTTTTAATAGGATTGTGATGATAGAAGAGTAAGTCAGTACAAAACTAAAGAATTTGACTTGCAATACTTTTTAAATAGCCTTCTAACTTTTTTCTCAACGAATTTAACAAGGGATCAAAAATCGGGAGGAAACACTCCAATCCCGGTTTTTGTTTTGACTTGAAAAAAGTATAATCATTAATCAGTGTAACGAAATCTCAAACGTAAATCGCGACAAAGCGCGCTAGTTAGAGCCGACAAACAAATAGGACAATTTTTGTCACTTCAGGCTAATACCAGCATGACCTACTTTGCTCAGATCAGCCCATTATATTCGACCTGCCCAAAAAACTTCTCCGAAATAGTTTCCCTTGTCGATAGAAACATGATAAAAGTAGAACTAGGTCTTAGGTAACAGACTTTATATAGTATACTTGCGAAACTTGAAAAACAAAGAGTTTTTCAACCTAAAAAAAACTAGAAACATTACGTACAACCTCCATATTCTTGGTGGCTGGTTCTTTTGTAGGCTTTTGTGTGCTTTTGATCTACACTTATTGTAACAAACCGAAGCTAACGAGCCAAGTACTGTTTTGTCACTCGAAAGTCGCACTAAAGCCACCGTGACCCATTTAGTAAGTAGGATAGACCGAAGCATAATGGGTGTTGACCTTAACCGGAATTTGCATACGGCCTCTGACCGAACGTTCGGACGTTTCTACCTAGAAGTCGTGCTATGATCGTGTTAGGGACTTGAACTCAGCATAGAGCATCTGAAGCACGGTGGTACGCATATACCCCGAGTTTTAGCGATGCTTTTTAATTTATGTATGGGACACTCGTACTTGCCAGCGGACTTGGTTCGGACAGTGGTCGTGCCTATTGTCAAAAGTAAGACGGGGGATGTAAGTGACAAGAACAACTATAGGCCGATATCCCTCGCTACGGTCATTGCCAAGGTGCTTGACAGTTTGCTTAACATAAGACTAGATAAGTATCTAGTAATACACGGAAACCAATTTGGTTTCAAAGCTGGACATTCAACTGAAACAGCTGTGTTGTGCCTAAAGCAGACTGTGAAGTACTACACTGACCGGAGCACTCCGGTAGTTGCTTGTTATCTCGATCTTTCGAAAGCCTTCGACCTGGTGAGCTATGATATCCTGTGGAAAAAGTTGAAGGATACCTCTATGCCGTTTGAACTTATTAATATCCTGAAGTTCTGGTACTTGAACCAGGTTAACGTAGTTCGATGGTCGGGAGACTATTCGGTGCCTTATAGGATGGAGTGCGGGGTGAGGCAAGGGGGGTTAACATCGCCGAAGCTCTTCAACCTATACATTAATAGGCTGATAGAGGAGCTCAGTAGCACGCATTTAGGATGCTTCGTCGACGGAATATGTGTTAACAATATAAGCTACGCCGACGACATGGTGCTGCTGAGCGCCTCTGTTTGTGGACTGTCGAGGTTGATAGGTATCTGTCAGGAATATGCTCTCGGCCATGGCCTCCTCTATAACACCAAAAAGAGTGAGTGCATGGTCTTTCAGGCCCGAGGTAAATGTTGTAAGCACCTACCCCCTGTGAAACTAAACGGGAAGGAACTAGCCAGAGTGCATAAATTCAAATATCTTGGACATTGGGTAACCTCGGACTTGAAGGACGATGTAGACATGGAAAGGGAGCGTAGGGCGCTGTCTGTAAGAGCAAATATGATCGCTCGCAGGTTTGCTAGCTGCTCGAGGGATGTCAAAATCACTCTTTTCAGGGCATTTTGTACGTCATTCCACACGAGCAGCTTGTGGGCGAATTACTCAAAAAGGCAGTACAGCGCCCTGCGGATCCAATACAATAATGCGTTCAGGGTGCTGATGGGGCTGCCCCGGTTCTGTAGTGCCTCAGGGATGTTTGCCGAAGCGGGAGTTGATTGTTTCTTCACGCTCATGCGCAAACGGTGCACATCCCTGTTGCGCAGGGTCCGGGCCAGCCCTAATAGTATCCTGGGGATGTTTTCTGAGAGATATGACTGCGAATACCTGAACCACTGTAGCCGGATTCACATAATTTACGGTCATTAATACATTTGCCTCGCGATAAATTAGTTGTTGTTATAATAATTGATTTGGTTACTAACATAGGCTATAAGATGCTTACTAACACATTTATGGACTTTGTCTGATTTTAAATAAATAAATTGAAAAATTGAAAATTAAACATTTTGCACGACATTTTTTACAGGTGGTAGAACCATAGTAGCCCGCCCGAGCGCCTTATCCGTCGCAAAGCAGCATGTACGTTAAGTCTTGTGTTTCGGCTGGGGAGGGATGATTGCTGGAGGTACTTTATTTGAGGCGAACATCGTAGTCCTCGTGAGGAACAAGGCGCTCAGATCAGGCAAGGCATCAGATAGGATTTCTTCTTCATTTGAGGTTGAATGTAGGTGTCCAAGCGCTGCAGTGACCACTTGCAAGAGCAGCAAACATCCATGCAGGCGGGCTGCATGTTTGCTACTCTTGTACAATAAAATATGAATCGAGCTGAGCGTAGTAACAATTTATAGACGATTATAAATGCCGTTGATTCTACTCATCTCAAAGAATAAATAATAATAATCTTTCTCGTCTCTACGTATTAAAAAACTCAAATTTAATTTTAAATCACCATTTAATCGACCTGTTACTGCAAGCTACTTTAATGAGATGAAGGACCTCAAACTTAGCATTTTATTATTCAATCTCATTTTAAAAACAGATTTTAAAACTTCTTTAATTTGAATAAAGCTATAGAAGATGTAAATTCAACTTATAGTATTTTTCAAATTTTACAGAACTTACTTTAAATAAATTATTTGTTGGAAAAAGCTGACAGACGATGTAAATTTAACAATTATTTTAATTTTACAAGGTTCACTTTTAATAAATTTATTTGAAGAAAAAATTGACAGAAAATATAAATTGACCTGGTTTTGAATTGATGGCAATATTATATTCTGATTCTAAAAACAACTGCATTATGTTTTTTATAATATAATGTTACCCTTAATTATTATAAATATCATTACTAGGTATCTAAAATGCTGCGTAAATTTACGGTAAGTAGATGAGTAGGTCCTGTACCTACTGCATCTAATTTGTGTGAATAAAAACGCAAGAATTCATTATTCACTGTCAAAAGTTGTGCCTGGTTACCGACTTCCAGTTAATAGATACAGTGTCAAAACGTCCAAAGTGTTACAAGTTATTGGATTTAGTCAGACTACGATTATATTTTACTTCAGCAATGATAAAGTATTGTTTATATCTTCATTGATATTCAAGGCGGAATTTAAATACTTCGTAGGTACGGGATCCTACTAAATCTTGGCTAAAGAATTAATATCTTTACCGAAATCGCTTAAAAATCTGCCGCATTTCAAATATATCCAATCAATTACGGTGCTATTTATAATTATTTATAGCTATTTTATGTGATGCTTAGTTTTACAATTAAGCATTTTTATACTGTTTATAGATATGAAAAAAATCAAGCAACTGTTGTTATGGTAGTAGTGAGTCGACGTTTCTTGAGCAACTTATATTTTTAACAGCAGCTCACACAGTCAAAATTTAGATGATAAGAGATAACATATCATACTCGTATGTATGTAATGAAAATGATTCTTACCTTGTAAAACAAACGCGTTTTAGTTATTGGAAAGTGATGTACCACACTTTACGCCCCGTAGGGAACAAAACTTACTTCAATAAAGACACGTTGGTTTTCGTACCTACTTCAGTAAACACACATCCTTTACACATGTCGAAGTGGGCTTTTAAAGGGGAGAAGCCCATAAAACCTCTATATATGAACAAACTTCTTGAAACCTGGCAGACTGGCACAGAGGTTGCAATAAAAACATAAGACCTTAGATAACCCCGAATGCAGTTCTAGCCGGAAAGGTATATGAATAAACTATTATGCATTTCATTTGTAGAGAAGTTTTTTGAGATTGCTTGATTAAAATTGATCTCCTATGGTAGCACTTAGGCACCAACTGGCTAGGCTATTTCTTAAATAAACAGCAGGTGAACACAAACTCATAAAGTGAATTTTCTTATCGTTCTATAGAAATTCATATTCAATGTAAAAATTAAATCATAATCGTCAAGTATTCGTATAGTTAACGTTTGCCACTATTAAGAAGATGTCAGAAAGAGTTATAGGGTTAGTTTTTGTTTGTTTAGTTTACCAAATAGGATAAGTGTAAACGGACTACATTAATATACGTTTACCATACTAGAACTTTGACTATATCGTACAGCACTGAAATCTACCTTAATACGCCTCACATTTCTTCATCCAAAAAATAAGCGACTGGCTTCAATACCCACGCCTCAAGCATTTTGGTTAAATAGATAATAATATAAAGAATATTTGCTGCTATACCTCAAGTTTGTTATCATAGGTCTGAGTAAGTGAGTAAAGCCGCGAAATCTACTTACAAATTTGCATGTGCTCTCAACTTGGCAACACACATCCAAAATTAATACCTGTTAGCTCAGCTAGTTTGACAATCAATTTCGTAGTAACGTGATTGAGCTTCACGACAAAGTTTGTCGTGTGGCGTACGATAAAGTTCAGTATTTCAAATTTTAACTACACTTCTCCTCCCCCTAAACTCGTCATTATATACCTTAGCTTGATAAAAGCGAGAGCTAAATAAAATTGATGTTTAGATAGCAGTCGGAAAAAGTAGTCCACGTAAAATTAGGTCAAATACTTCGTTAAGATATCTAAGTAAAAAAGCGCTGTTAACGGAAAAAAAATTCAGATACCAAGCCTCGGCTATGTTGTGTATTTATATTTTTATGATTTGGGGCAGATTTGCAATCTGTTTAGAAAACTATTACTGCTAAAACCAACAAAAATAATATGTCATGGTAGTCCTTTACGACTGCAAAGTTTCAGTATGTTTGTTTCTTTAATATTATGAAAATATTTGCTACAATAACTTAAATTTGTTATCACAGGTCGCAGTAAAGCCGGAAAAAATGGTAAATATAGATTGATCTAAATAATTTGTAACAATTCTATACCTATATTTGTGCAAATAATCGTTTTGTCTTTGTCTTTGTAAATCCACTTAAGGGTATGCATGTGTTCTCAACTTCGACTACATACATTCAAAATTAATACCTGTTAGCTAGTTCGAGAATCAATTTCGTAGTAACACGATTGAGCTTAACGTCAAAGTTTGTCGTGTGGCGTACGAGAAAGTTCTGGATTACGAGACTCACCTACACTTAGAATTTAATGATTATAAAGTCTTGTCTATACGTTTACGTCTAGTGCTTTGAAATCATCTGATTCTGTACCTACTCTACTAATATTGCACATAGGAAAGTTTATGATAATATTTTGCTACTTTTTCACATGAAAACGGCTTAATTAATTCAGTTGAAATTGATTCACATATTCTGAGAGTTTTAAATTTAAATTTATTTAGTGAAAAAGTACTCGAGGTACAGTGTATTTTTATACTTATGTTTGAATTGAAATTGAAAACAAAATTAAAATCATCTTTTTCTATATTTTATCGCTATTCAATTGGATACACAAAAACCTATTGCCTTCAAGTTTCGCTTTAAAACTATTTTGAAAAGTACTCTCGATTTTCAGTTTCTCAAAGAGAATATGTTATCTAATATTAAAACGTTTCCCGGCGGTTTGTTCCTCAATCACGTTCTAATACGATCAAAAGCTCGCATTAAACTTTCCAAAGCGAAACTTCTAGAATAAGACGTGTATTTAAGCTTTAAGAATTTCAGCGCGCGCTTACAAGACTCGGAGTTTTGGAAGGCAGGTGACAAGATAAAAGTTTGAGATCCTACATTCGTAGGAAATAATCTCAACTAAAATTATAAGGCGAAAGTTTGAATGAATATGTACAGTGTGAAATTTCGTGATGAATGTAGCAAATTATGTACGAGTATGTTGAAGTTTATCTACAGTGGAATGTTAAACGGTAGGTTACTAAAAAGTTTTTACCGTCAATGACATTTTTTTTAATTTCATTCAAAAACGTAAGCTACTTTCGTTAATGACGACGTAAGAAATCGCTTATGAAATTTGCTATTAGCCCTCTAATCTGTTAAAAACCATGCTCTGATATATAAATATGTATATAAATATATATATAAATGTATATAAATTGTAACAACAATACCAAAATTTAAGCAGTCACTTTATCTCAAAATATAGTACTTTTCCATACCATGCACTTGCAACCAATTTTGTGTGTTTTGACTTGGCATCAGTTGATTCGGAAACAGATCTATCATCTGAATCATTCCAATATTGCAGGGATTGTAACCGAAATATTCCAGTCATTCTTTATCGCTGGAAGATTGCTTTTAAGGATAGTACTGGTGGTTCTCGGTGAATGGCCGAATGTCAATTCAAATTCTTTAGTGAAACAAGCTTTGAAATCTGACTAAGCCACAAGAAATGTTCGGCATATTATTATTATTTGGGAAAGCTACATAAACCTCTAATCTCTAACTAAAACTAGATAATTTAGGTACTTTGGAAACGAACGAGAATTATGCATTATTTTTATAAGAAAAACATGAGGACGGGCCATCTGAAGGTAAATGGTCACCGTCGCCTGTGCCCAGGGGAGTCGCCAGTGTATTGCCGGCTTTAAGAGCATTCATCTTACGCTACTTTCAAAGTACTCCATCGGCCGGTAGACAGTTTTAAAGTTAGCCGTACATTTTATATGCAATAATATTAACACGTTAAACAGAATCTTTAATGTCACACAACTCCGCATATTACCAGGTCAAACTGACGGATTTTGAACATTCTGCATTAATATGGACGTTGCTTAATAGATGGCTTACACTCAATAATAACGACATACGCTTAGATTTGATAGTTAATTGTTATGACCGACACATGAATCAGAGAGGAATAGTTTATGATCCTCATTTAATATTCATTACGTTTTGATTATTGGAAACAAGGCTAGATTAGGATGGATGCTAGCTGATACGGGAAAGAAAGAATGAGGATTATGCTATAATATTAGCAATTAATTATGTGGGGAGCCACCATATATGGATGTCTGGCGCATTGCGTAAAATAACGTCCACACATAATGTACTGTATGGACGTTTATAGACTATAGACTGTATACGTAATAGACTGTGTGTGTGTAAATATCTACATAAAACATATTATTAGCAAAGTAAATGGAGTTTGTGGATTAGAACTTATTAATATCATAAGGTCAGAGAAGGTATTTTAGAACTTATCAATGCGTATGATGCTTCAAATTAGCTAGAACCTTACAACGAAATGCAAGAAACACAAGATTACCTTCTTTACTTAACCTCTTTGTAGACACACTTCTGAGTCCGCCACGAATAAACTAAAGAGAGGAATAAGCAAAAACGTAAAAGTATACGCAACTCACCTAATATCATCATCATCTGGATGGTGATCCGGTGGCAGATCGAGGCGGAGGTCACCCAGCGCCCGCGCCGCGTGCCGCCTCCGCCTCTCGTACCACAGCCTTCTTTGTTCCCTCTCATTATCCCTCTGGACTCCGAAGAACGTTTGCGTTTCCCTCTTGAGGTAGTCCCTGACGGCGACGGTGTGGGCTCTTCGCAATCGTACGCCGTCTTCCTGTGCCGGTTGTGGCACTGGGTCGGGAGGGGGTTGGGTCGGCGCGGGCGGCGCGGACACCACGCGCGGGGGCGACGCCGGCGCGAGGGGGGGCGCTGATGCAGGGCCAGGCGAGCTCTGGCACGCCAGCTGCGGCGCCAGAAGACCAGCGCTTGAACGCCTGGAACAAGAGATTGGTTTCGTGAGATTGGTAGTGGATTAGACGATGATGACGACCTATAAAACGTGAGAAAGTTTTTAGTTCAATTTTTCTTATCAATTGTTGCCTTTCGTTTGTTTTATACTGTCTAATGATTGGGAGTGAATGCTTAGCATTCAGTTTTTATCTGGTGTTGATGTTTCTAGAAAAGAGGTAACTTTAACATTTAGAAGCCACCAATTAACCTTTAATCTTGTTATTTATTGTTTATATATTATTATTTGAAATAGTATAACACATCTTAATTAGAAGAATTTTTGTACGCATAAAAGAATACCTAGAAACACAGTCAGCAAAAGAAACCAGTTTGAATATAAGTATAAACATATTTTTCAAGTTGCAATGCAAGGGCACTGAAGCAGCGTTTGCTCGCGATGGAGCTGCCATTGAGTGAAAGTCACTCTTAGTTAGAGCGCGAGTGAACTGAAAATTTTAAAAGAAAAACCTTACGCAAGAACATTAAAACGGCACATGTACTTGTAGAGTAGGTATCTTTGTGACTGCTCACTTACTTTTGTTTCATTAGTATGAAACTTAAAAAAATTGTAAGATAGAAGGGCATCACAAATAATCAATGAAACGTCGTTTAATCGTGCGAATTGATCCCATGTTTCCGCCGTCAATCCCCTCGCTAATCCATTTTCCGTGATTGGAAGTCAATAATTCAAAATGATTCCCGGATGTTCTGTAACATTGTTAAAAATGGGCACCTACTATAAGTACTTTTTATTGTTCAACAAATATCATATTATACTTATAAGTCTTATAACGCTTGTGTGATCTAACAGAAGAATCGAATATAAATTATTACATGACATTTTGCAAGACATTTACATGAACTTCAGCAAAGCGCTGACGCTTTAAAATCCTAACTGCAAAAATAAACTATTGAATGGTTTTGATCTCAAATCTCATACTGGTAGCTAGGACTTACTATTTTTATAAGCTTTTAGTACCTACATATTAACCTACATCATTTTTTTAAATAATACCGTTTAACATCAAAACTCTATTTTTAGTTATTTTTTTTAAATCAGCTATTAATGTCGAATACACGCCCAACTGTTCAGCCATGTAATAATTTAAAACACAATATAAAATTACGATGAATTTAACAAATGTAAACGCAATTTATTTTAATATTCTCTGTTGTCTTAATCGTTCTTTCTATTAATCGTTGGAAGTCCAAAGATTTTTTGTAGTTCATATTTGCGTCACCTACTCGTACTAACCTCCATAATGTAATCTTATCGGCATGGCATTTTGTGGATGTGGAACAAACTTCGCAAGTGTCAAAACGTAATTCGCTCGGTGACGAGCTTCTAATAAGCATGCAACAACCGAACTCGTTTCAAATCCTGTACACAAAGTCGAATTATGTCAAAAGTTACATAGCAATTTAACGTTTGGGACTCAAGTCTCTAATCAGGCCGGTGGGTAAGTCTTTATAAAAGTTTTGGTAAAACTCAGCAAAATACGGGGAAAAGGGCGCATGTTACAAACTTTTTGTTTACAGCCTTTGAGTATTTAGTGAAAAGTTTGTATAATTTATTAATAATATTGTTTTAGTTTAACTTTTTTCTTTTGCAATCTTTGTTTTACTTACTTGTATAGTTGGCTATCAATTTTAGCAGAAATCTATTATACACGCATGTATTGAAGTTTAGAACTGGATATGTGTGATTAAGTACTCTTACGTAACTATGTGCGCTTTATAAAATACTCAGTCATGAAGATACCTATGATACGACAGACTCAAATAGTGTCTCCAACAACCGTCCTTCCTATCCAGAGTGTCGCAGTGGTTAAGACGCCGGTGCGATGCGTAAGGGGGGTCCTTGATTCGATTCCCAGCGAAGCAGAGATTCAGGTCTGGTGTTGTGTTCCTGTGTTGTGTGTTTATGGCACCCACGACACGGGATCCTTTGATCGTAGTTTGAGGCCATGAGTGTGAAGCGTTATTGTTTATCTATCTCTCTCTCTCTCTCTCACCTTCACTTCTCTACCAATAAGCATCCAGTCGGTATTACGCATTCTGTGTGATTTACATCTCAACGTCTAGGAATGCGATCGCAGTGTATTAAGGTAAATGGGAGCAGGTGCGTCGAGCGACGTAATAATTTGCACGCAGACGCAAACGATTTACGTAAATCAGGATTAGTGATGCCAGGCACCTCGATTTATATAGGACGTCCGATTTATAGCAATCTTGGCACGTCTATTCCTGAAGAAACTATCAGTTTTTGATGGAGTTTTTCAAAGATGGAATGGACAGCTTTGATACTTTTACACAATTTTATTCAATTAATTAATGTCACATATACTTTTGAAGTAAATTATTAAATTATTTTCCTTAACGTAATAAATGAAAATAGTAATGATAATAACACAAGTTATTTTACGTTCCGATGTAGCAGTCAGATCGGTGTCATAAAGTGGAAATAGAAATACATATATGTGAAACTGTTATTTTTATGGATTGTAACTGTATGGACTGTACTATAATATGTATGGAGAAATTTGAATGATGGCCTTCAATTAAATTTTTTGGTATCCTTTGGCGCCTAAGGCACCTAAAATGAGATAATCTTAGGAGAACGAAGTAAATATTTTGTTTACTTTGCACGGCAATATTTTCATTTCGATTTCTTAACTATTATTATAAGTTGGATATTTAAGTAAAATCTAAAATTTCAAAAATCCAAGATTACACAAAAAAATCCTTATATTTTCTCACGTCATGGTAACACTAACCAAGATAGAGTTACGAGTATTGCGATGCTTACATCAGAGCAACGTCTTTGATAAATATTCCTTATTATTGTGTCGTAAAGCGCCGTCTGAATAAGGATTAAGCTTTCGTTAAGGTTCGTAAATACATTCACTTGTGCGCTTTGGGACTGGCTTAGTTGGGGATTGTTTACTTACGTTTTATGCGAAACTTAAAGGTAGACATTATTATACGAAGATTAGCTCTCTCAAACAGACATGAATATAAGTTAATAAAAGATTCTGAGTAACATTATTTTCAATGTTTTTTAAACGAAATTTATTTTGGATGCATTTTCATAGATGTGTGTCGTCTCGTTACGTTTTTTAGACCTTTTAAAAACCTTAGACAAACGCCAAAGAGTAAAACATTTGTACACAATTTAAAGGGACAAACAATTGATTCAACCAATCGTCAGCCAATCAAACAATCATAAATCTGTACTCAAGTAACTGTTCTAAAAAACTATTTGTAACTTATAGTTTTAAATGTTGGATTGTCATCCGGATAAAATCAGGATCTCGCTTATTTGTTCGAAAAAATCCGGGTTTTCATCCTAAATTCTACAACAGATTCATCTCCCCAGTGGCCGGCCGAGCAGCGAACTGATTGCTATTCTCGACACAGCACCAATATCAGCGCCCGATATTGCGGCCGTCGTACTCTACTCACTTTGTTTTAAAACTTTTACGAAATCTCTTCGAATCGACTCTGAAAGTAATAATATTATTATAATTCTTCTTTTCTATGTGAGTTATGTCAGTAAGACATGTTTGTGATACGATTGAAATTCTTAGTATTCTATTAGAGTCAGGAGAACTATTGTTACAAGTATTTCTATTAAAGCTTACTGTAATGGAATACATTCCATTTGAATTTTTAAAGACGCTTTAAATTTTTTATTTAACATGACACAGAGTATTGCGTTTTATCATCAGAAATGCACATTACCCAAAAACTAGATAAATACATAATTGGCAGCCATTAAATTAACTAAGACGACTGATTTACGAACTTAGACGAATGATTTACGAACTGAAGTTAAAAGTTACGTATTGACTTTACGTAGACATTCGAGGCATCTCTCAGCATGAAGATCGCCGATGTCAAGGTTCATCGACACCGGATGATTGGCTTCGAAGTTCTGCCATTAAATATATTGGAATATTCAAGCCGAGAATACGAAAGCTCCAACGCCGTTGCCGTAAAAGTTGCCTTTATGCACACTAGACTGTGCCCACGGCTTCGCCCGCGTGGATTTTAGAATTTGGTGTAGAGAAGGATAAAAAGTATCCTATATGTTAATCCAGGTTATGATCTATCTGTGTACCAAATTTCAATCCAAATCTGTTCAGCTATTTTTGCGTGAAAGAGTAACAAACATCCATCCATACTCACAAACATTCGCATTTATATATAATAGCAGTATAGTAGGATTACGATGTCTCCAATAAAGATATACCTATCGTGGCGACTTCCACCATATTTTTATATCTAAAAATATACTCTTAGAAATACTAAGTTTCCCAATAACGAAAAGCTACGTAATGATAAGTTCAAATATCAAAAAAAAGTGAAGTCGTATATTAAGATAATCCGAAAGAATGTTATATCATTTTTGGATACTTTACTAAACGGTTATTTTCATTTCTATAACATACTTGGTCTTTCCGCTTAAAACGAGCATTCATGCACAACGCGCGTCCAATATTTCAAGTGATGCTGCAATCGCGTACTGCAATTTATGAAGAACAACTCAGAGAATAAATCTAGCAGTTTACTGGAGATTAGCTCTTTGCGTGAAACTTGCTAAATTGAAAATAGTTGTGAAATATGACGTACATTTAAAAAACAAACAAAATATAAGTATCTGCTTGTAATGTTAAAACGCTTGACCTTTTAGGACAAAAACTAAGGGCAACTTGGGCAATTCAAAGGAGCTAATACCCAATATTGTCGTCACTAAGAGCAGGCTCAAGTCCAGCAATGGGATACAATAGGATGAAGGGAAGATTTGGATTTATGCTCAGAACGGTTTGACCAATTTTCGCGGGATTTTCATTGTCAGCTTGCTGTTATTAAACGTAAGAAGGAAAGAGGGCTACTTTATGTTTTACAAAAAAGTTGGTTCCCTCTCTATCTTGAAGCCCACCCCCCACTGTATCTAACAACACCATACAGTTCCAAAAAATCAAAAAATAAGAACTTAAGACTAAAATCGTCCCAGAATAGTGCTTTTATAAAGATTCGTGCAGCTTCATGCATATCCTTATAGTAAACGAGTGAACAGATTGTCCGCGGCACGTGCCGGCGCCTTGCCGCTCTCTCAGAATGCGCCGCGAACGCCCAATAATTCATGCCAAAGCTGCCAATTCTAGCGATTTATTAAAAACATCTACATAAATAAATCCTATGTATATTAGCGCGCAAATGAAGGGTGAAAAAAACTTGGGCAAAACTTTTAATATAACATAACATAAAATGTACCTAGCTAGGTATAGTCTTCGTTATTTCCTATCATACAGAATCAAAATAATGTACACAATTGCTACACAGCAATTGTAGTAATATATAATATAAAGGTAGTGTAAAATATAAAGGTAAAGGTAGGTCTATGTCTACCGACAAATATGTTTTCTCTAAGTTTCTCGATCATAAGCAACATTCATAGGCTTTTTGTAGATATACAACCAATAATGTTCTCGAAATTGTGTACAGAAATATTTTAATGTAGGAAAAGTTCTATGACACTTTATAATTAATGTATCCGACAATTACAGGCCCGTTAACAGCAGACAAGTTTCCTTTTGACAGTTTTCATAGTTACCAGAGAGGCGCCGTAACGCGTTACGTTACGAAGTGGTTTACCCTCCCGTAAGAAGTTTTCATTCAATAGACACTTATTTTCTTTAAAATATTAAAGCTTAACACCACCTAGTTACATATTATCTATTTACTTTCAGTATAATCAAACCACTTGAAAGGTACTTAAAATGCTCCTTCTCTGAATAGCGTGCGACGAGGTAATAAAATAAAAAGCATTACTTATCTCCACCATCTTCGTAACGGAAAACCAGGTAGCTATAATCCTAGACAGGAAGCTTAATTTTTGCAGTTCAAGTCCGCTTTAAATATTTTTATAAGGTTGGTTGCAAGGGAAATTTATAGTCACACCTAGTATTTCGCTAGTAAGAATGCTTATTTCATTTCTTTCCAGTTTATACTTAAGAGCCTGACAACACCCGATGATTTTAGGAATCGGGCATCTTCGGCTCGCGGCTCCCGCCTACCCCATGCCCCTCATGCGCCACTGTTAGTGGAGCGGACTCTATGAGAACTAAATAAAATGATAAAATCGGCACTGTTTCAAGTGTTAAAGAAATGTGGACAACATCGTCAATAGATGGCACTGTTTCCAGTTTTAAAGAAATATGGACGACTCTAGTAATGATGTGATTTTAAAACGCGGAGCTTTTTTATTGAACACCTAAAACTTCTTATTATTATTCTCCATCAAAGGTCCATATAATACCTATGTTTTCTATTCATCTCACCAAAAAATAAATAAAACACGGTCTTCTCTTTCAGAGGATGTACCCAGAATGCCATTGTTTCGCTATCACTATTAAATTAAAAATTCAATAATTCAGCAGTACCTAAACATGTCAACCAACAATTCAATTTCTTCTTACTTAAATTTGCTGAATTACATGTTATCAGCGCCTTAAGTATGTCTTCAAACATCAAGCTCTTAGGTTTCGGTTAAGCAGATATGTTACTCGGAATAAAAGGCTATTGCATTTGAGGTTTACACGGGTGATGTATGCCACGATTTTTGCGGCACGGCTAAAATCGACCGTCTAAATGGCAATTCGGCTAGGTCGCAAGTGACTATACGCGTATAAATCCCACTTTAGATCTATGATGCAGGAGATCTACTTTCAGCTGTTTTTCAGACGATACCGGCAGTTTGATGACCATCACCATCAAAACAAATTTAAATCCGTCAAAAAGAAATATCCGCTTTACATACCCCTCCACGACGCCTTTTAAAACGTTGAGGCGATAATTGGTTTTTACAGAAAAACTAAATTTACACTGTTTAAATTAGATTAAAAAAATATCGAATAAAAATACTTGCAGTTTCTGTAAATTTTAAATGATTTATTTCAATACAAAACTATTACAATAGTGTATCTAACACTACATATGTTTATATAGATGTTTTGTATTAAATATAGGTTTCACTCATATTAAGCACCCACTGAATAATTCATCGCTAGCGTGCGAAGAGGCAATAATTATAATTGATAGTCCCGGTTATCAATGCCATCTTTTCCGTAACGGAAAATAGGTGGATATCGTTTGGTTAATAGTTTTAACTCATACCATCGAAATTTTCCACCAACAAACACATTTCATTATTATGTTTTGGTAGCCTTGAGAGTGTGTACAATTTACAATTATGACACATTTAATATTGACGTTGGAAGAAAATCACGAACACTTTAATTTCATACACATTCCCTCTGATTCGAGGCGATCCTCCAAAGTCTGTTTTATTCAGTTGTATGATATAGAGTTGTATCAAAAGGGCAGAATGCACTGATGATTCCAACAGAACTGGTGTACTTAGCTCGTATCAATTGGCAACTGTGACCACTTACCACAAGATTTGTCAGTAACCCATTAATGACCCACTACAGGGTCGGGTCTCCTCTCACAATGAGAGGGATGTAGGCCTTAGTCCACCACGCTGGCCTAATGCGGGTTGGTGGACTTCACATGCCTTTGAGAACATTTTTTTTTTTTGAACTCTCAGGCATGTAGGTTTCCTCACGATGTTTTCCTTCGCCGTAACAGCAGGTGATATTTAATTTTATAAAGCGCACATAACTTTTTACTAAGTCATTGGTGTGCCACTGGGATTCGAACCCGGACCCCTCGATTCGAGGCCGAATTCTAAGCCACTGGGCTATCACCGCTTTTTTTACCGCTTTTCCACAAGATTACACACCCTAAATAGTTTCAGCTAAACAAAAATATTAAGTATCTTGTAATTTTTGTAATTGACACTCGACAATATCATAGCGTGTTTCAACGCACTAATTTAGAACTTAAATTGCGAAACATATTTCTAGAGAAAAACGCAAACTATATTTTACATGACCTTGACAATGCTCGCAACGTTTTTCTATCCAAGGTTATTTTACACCACTTTGCCGTTAGCGAACTAAAATGTTGAAATAAAAAAATAACACAAAACCTTACCAACATATCTGACCCTATACATAATATATCCAGGTTCATAGAATTTTTACAAATTCAAACCACATTTTCAACAAGTCATCTTATAGCTAGAAACTACACGTACATTTCATTTAAACTTACATTGTTATTAGGGAAATAAGAATAACAACATAAGTGCAAAGGCATGCTGGGCGTCGGACTATAAATCAGAACGATGTTCAGCCGCCTACATTATTCATCGTAGCATAGTATGACGACAACGTGCCCTACCCTTTACCGGGGGCACTTGCAACTTTTCAAGTTCTAAAATAGCAAGAAATACGCTGTATAATGTAATGTACATATAATGTACGTATAATGTACGTATAATGTACGTATAATGTACGTATTATGTAATGTACATTGTTGCATTGGAATTTAGAGAATAAAAATAAAAGGCCAGATTTGGAATGAATACACCGACTAATTCCAACTAATATCGTAACATAGCCTGTTAAAATATTATCGCTTGGTCGCAACCCTTTTATGGCCAGTGAGCTCCCCACATCTGAGGAGGCCTGGAGCATACCCCATCAGGCCATCACACTATTCCTTGCAAGCTCTCATAGTCAAACCCATAAATTCTAATAGGTTTAAATAATATATTATGAGCATTTAAGGTTAAACTACGTAACGTCAACAATTAAAACTATTAGTGGGGCGCAGCTTTTATTAACATTGAATACGATGCAGTGATCGCAAAATCACTTTCCGAGCGTTGATTAAATTTCACAGCTATTGGGTTCATACACAAAAACGGCTATCGAAATTTTCGAGCCATTTATTTTGCTTCCAAAATATTCAAAGACCGCATATCGTTGGAACTTCGAATAGAAAATTTCGTTAAGAGGTTGCTTGCACGTTTGTATGTACGATATGTATGTTGGAATATTAAAATAAATAAATAAAAGTAATTATAAAGTATCGCTTTACTTTTCCATCATATCTAATCAATAAAATATAATACGGGCATTGGCTAACAATATTTAAGAAAGAAAAAAATATATTTAATTGAGTACCAACAGTCTAACGATTGCAAATAGCTCTCTTATTCCTATTTTAACAATTGCATTGATATGTTAAGCAGCAATTTTGAGTATTTTTTTGCCGCCCGATATTCCAAGTAAAGCTGTTCACCGCAAAGAATCTTTTCGTAGAATAGTACGGGTAGTTGCACACTTTCGTCGCGTGCGGGAATAAATAAATAATTCAGCAGCTAAAGCGCTACCTCATAAAGCACTCTGTGCCTACATACAACTTGTAGTGGAGTCGCTGGCTGCAGGGTATTGGAATACCTAACTTGTCCGTATTCTTTTCAACTTTGCGATAAAAAACTTTTATTTTTGTGGAACGATTGGCAAGGGTACGAGTGACAGCAGCATGTTCTTTATATCTTGAGTTTCAGATTAAGTAGGGATTCCGCATCCATCCTCATAAAGATAAAAATCCTATTCGAGGTTGTATGCTTTGCTAATCATGAGGACTAAGACAAGACAAGTACCTCCCCGGACGAGCTACTAGCTGTACTACCTAGAGGACTCAGACTCAAATTTGTTTTTCTAGCTGCTGGGTTTCTACAGGGTTAGTCCCTGTAGCAATGTTCGCACACATGACTCAAATTGTTTCTCTCTACTGTAATGTAAAAAAAATTATGACGGCCTCTTCCTAGGTACACTAAATTTGACCAATCCATGTTATGTGAAATAAAAAGAGTAAGAAAGGAGTTTGGTAAATTTTTTCGAAAATATGTCAAATACGTACATATATGTGGCGATCGGAAGTGCTTTGAAGGAAACGGCGATGCTCAGTCACGTTTTCCAGTATTCTCGGCGCGATAAATATTTGATGCGCGTTCTTAGAAATAGTTTTGTGTATCGTAGTATTACTCTAATCATAACTAGCTTCTAATGTGATTAAAAAAATACTTTCCCACAATAGCATAATATAAAATTTCTTTCAGCAAAAATAGTCAATACTATTATTCAAAAAAATACTTTCCCACAATAGCATAATATAAAATTTCTTTCAGCAAAAATAGTCAATACTATTATTCTTAAAAAATTAAAAAGGTATCATTAGACACTGACTATTACACAGCATTACTCTAAGCAAGCAATCAGACATACATAATTATTAAGGAAGTATTGTCCGTTAGTCGCTACTTTAATAGCTATAAGAAACAGTCGTGAAATCTGTAGATATGTATTTACATTTTTTTGCTAAGCACTATTATCCATTATTATTATGAACCATTACAAACCATTATTATTTTGAGAAAAACTAATTATTATAATGCAAAGCATTATAAGTCCTCCTTGCATTATAACCTTTTACTACGAAAGTCCTGAGTTCCAGCAAAAGTATTATATATACATAATACTTACCGTACTTACCTAGCAAAGACTTCTATAACCCTACCTAACATTACTTTCTAAGTCAACCTTATAGGTACTGTTTGTATATCATGTGAGAGTTGCATGGCAGAAGCTCCCATCGTAAATCTAACACAAATACCGCTCAGCAGTGCACGTACGTTTGACGTGAAGTATTGTGGTGCCCTTAACAAAACGAAAGCAAAGTTTGGACGGTTTAGAAGTTTTCCACAGCAACATTTCACTTGCCAAGTAAATAGCGAGGATTACATTTCCTTGACAGCCATAAGTCGTGGAAACATTTTGGTATATTATTTATCACTTAATCGTGTATCGTGTCACATAATTATCATGTCGTTTAAAATAGCTAACTATCGAGTATTTTATTCGGTAGATATCTTCATTCTTTATATTAACAACTCGCTAGGCCAGCGTGGTGGACTATGGCCTATCTCGTTTTCATAGTGAGAAGAGACCCGACTCTGTAGTGGGTCACTTATGGGTTACAGACTAATACTTCAGTATCGATTAAGTAATTATAGACTCATTTATATATTTTGAGGAAGGGTTTAATGAGATTAAAACCCTTCATTCCCTATCTGTGGAAACTAAAGTGTGGAACATAAACTCATTCGGACTACATTGGCCGATTATTTACAAAAATGGTTGGTTAACTTCTAATGTTAAGTTCTAATGGATTTGAAACTAAGAACTACAATATGTTATTAAGTACACGAAAACAAACTATATAGATACATGATATGAAATTAAATTTGTGATGATCTTACTTCTATTAGCAATACAAGTACTGTTGAATTACTGTCTTTGTATTTAATTCAATTACTGTCTTTGTATTTAATTAAATACAAAGACAGTAAAACTTAATTGAATCTAGCTAAAAGGTATTTTTAAAGCAATTTAATCCAATGCATTATCGATTTTACAAATTCTGCAAACCTAGTCAACCCTTAAAGCAAAAAGTATATAGGTACTTGGCAAGCAGCCAACTTTTCCATTTATAGCAGACCCAAGCCTTGAATTAAAACCCAAAGAGAATAGCAACAATTGCTCTTGCGAATATAAATTAATAAACTACGTTGCAATGAATGCGGTACCCTCTCGCCCTAATTAGATTTAAAACCACCACTATCATAAATATCATAGAATAATGCGAATAATTAATAGAAACTGCCATTGTTTTATGAATGGCAAATTAAAATCGTCTAATGCTGCGTATCCGTTTGGAGAGAAAGCGCAACTTCATAGCTAGGGTAGTTCCCTTTAAATGATTTTTATCGGAATTGAGAAGCAAATAGCAACAGCTCATGGACACCCAAATTCAACCACAACCCTCAAATAATTTGCATAATAATATGGTTGGGTACTCATGAAGACTAAGATGTTTGCCTCAATACTAGATATTACTAGCTGACCCCGCAAACGTTGTTTTGCGATAGTAAGTTATCGAACGTTAAAAGTCGACTATTAAAAAATAGGGCTTGCTGATAGAAGGGCGAAAATTTAGGGTTCTGTATATTTTTTGATGCCACATTATTGAAAGATAAAAATAAAATTCTTTTTCCAAAAAATAAAATGAAAATGTTAGGTGTGGACAACCCTTATCACTTAGGGGTATGAAAAATAGACGTTAGCGGATTTTCAGACCTACTGAATATGCATATAAAATTTCATAAAAATCCGTTTTGGAGGAGTATGGTAACTAAAACTGTGACATGAGAATTTTATATATAAGAGAGAGATAAAGTACATGCGGGTTAAGAGCGTGGCGGTAAGATGACCTACAATGGCTCTTATTTTTAGTAATTAGAAGCGTTTATACTTGCGATGACTAAGTTGATCGCTAATGAACTAAGTTCGTAAAAAATCTACCCTGGAACGTAGGTAATGAAGGAACAAAGAACTAGGTACTATAAAAACGGGACTAACGTTGGCTGAAGAGTCATAGTAAGAAAGATGAAAATAGAAACCTATCTAGTATAATTAAGTCATCTCATCTCATCATTAAGTCTTCATATTAAGTTACACAGTATTTGCCTCAATGTAATTGTGGAGAAGAGAACCTTTTATACTCTACGCAGTATTACGTAGCAAAAAATATTTTCCATACTTTCACTGGAAAATAGGTTGATATTATAGTTCACCTGCCAACGCCGCAACTCTCATTAGATCGAAGACCGCAAGAGTACACTCGGCAACATTGCATGAATACTTAATGCAAACATAAACATTAAACACGCTATAATAACTTGTATGCTTCGGTAATAATTGTGATAACGGAGTGTACAGAGTCGGCGTAGTACGGACTTCATTAGCGACTGCAAACAAGCTGAAATTAAGGAGAGTTGGTCACATACACTGAAAATCGTTGCGCATTCACTGCACTTACAACTTTCTAAGCTAAGTAAATTAACATCCTTAAAAGCACGTATAAATTGAATGTATTTGTTCTATTTCAGCACGACTCTTAAAGAGAAATTGATTGTTATCACTGATGGTCGAAACGGCTGAACCAATTTGAATGCAATTTTCACTTTTGTATAAAAAAGAAAATCTGGGCCACATATTGGCCGTATTTTAATTAAAAAATTTGGGGATACAAAACCCCATTCGAAATAATTGTTACAACAGAAGTACTCGGATAGATAGATAAAATCAAAGCAATGTTGTTTACAAATTTTAGGATAAGAACAGTAGATATAGTCCTTGGTCCACCACTACGGTAGTATATTGCGAGCTTGTGTATGTTTTAATGACTGTAGTGGCAAATGTTAGATTTTAACATTAGAATCCATGCATAATTCTATATCTATTAAATAAAATGAGATCAGTGAAATCGAATGCAATCAATGTGCAACTTATGCGTTTAGTAATCGACGGTCCCAAGGTAAGCCGGTTAGATTTCGCTAATAGCATTGTGGTTGGAAAGCTCACGAATAACCGTTCATACCTATTTCAATGTAGTTAAATTATTTCTAAACAATTATTATTGATTATTCAGTTAATTTCAAATGATACGATACACAATAACAAATTACAAACTTGTAAGCTTTCTAAACCCTACAAACAATTACAAACTTTCTATGCTGTAATTTCCTTAAAAGCGCGCAAAGTTAACAGTTCGATTTGTTGAGTCCACAGTTTCATCAACAGTAGAGTCAACAGTCGAGTCAACTGTCAAGCCAATTGTTCAGTTAACAGTCGAGTCAATTGTCGGTTACACGTAATCACTGTCCTAAGTAGATACAGATAAACGGCGTCGGTATACATAATTATAATTTGCGTCATTTTTAATGTCAATCATCATTTCCCT
This sequence comes from Erynnis tages, assembly GCA_905147235.1. NCBI lineage: Eukaryota > Metazoa > Arthropoda > Insecta > Lepidoptera > Hesperiidae > Erynnis > Erynnis tages. The sequence goes on from LR990082.1 coordinate 7,693,894, forward strand.
AAATTTATTTTTGTTCATCTCTGTTCAGCTTTCTTTAACTGTAAAATCATAAAACTAATGGAAAATCCCGCACAAAATATAGAACGATGTCGTATATTAACTTTATGGAGGCAGATATAATTAAACTTCAACACCAAAATGTATTTAAGCGATAACCAGGTTAGTGTGGATAAACTCATTATATTTGCCATGTTATGTTTCGATCTAGTTACGTGTGAGGCTGTTGGCTGCGACCGATATTCATGTGCCATCCGATGTTATCCTGCCTGTGTTTACCGGAAGGATACATTTTAACATGATCTTTATTAATTGACACAAGTGCTAAATTGCAAGTGTCTCAAAACTATCAAAAATTTAACAAAATAAATCTAGATTTGTTTTCACTGCTTTATCTATCGAATTGAAATGCCCAATACAGTGACGCGGTAAACGCTGTGGCACTCCGTGGAGAAAAAAAAATCATTTAAAATTATTAAAAAGCCAAAACTCCATCCATGCGTCAATTTTATAGTGTTAAAAATTCTATAACAATATAAGTAACAATATTATCTAAACCATCTAGCTCACGCTAAGCTTATTAGGTCGCTCGATATCGCACGGCACGGCTTGAATTTATTTCTAATGCAATAAGGGGCGGGGCGCCACGGTACCAATTTAGTCATTAAACACAATTTAATGGTCCCCATAGCTTTTTGCAGAAAGTTATGCAACTAGTAATTTCAAAAATAGCTGATAGATAAAGATTTTTCGATTTTATGATGGTTTATAAATTTTAGATAGGTAGATAGGTACTTGGATTTTAAAATCCACGGTCGGAAAGGTCCTTTAAGCTTGGTAATAATAATAACAGATATCTAAATATTATTAGTTACAAATTTCCGTTAGCAACTTCCCGTACTTCCGCCATATGGGAAATATGAAGTGACCCAAACTTAATAATAGCGTGAAGGCCAAGTTTCTTAGGTTTGGAACTAATATAAGGTTTCCGGCCAACAAGAATATACAAATACTTAATTAGGAAACATAACTTGATTATGGCTATAGATTTTAGATTATTGAATGCGAATGCCTTCTGTGAAATTCTGAATGACATTTTCTACAAATGAAAATATACGCGTATCAAAGGGGACCATCAAACGTACACAGTTATAACCTAAAAATGTTATAATTATGGCCGATTTCAGTTGCTTGCGAATTGTTATATTGTCATGAGTCATGTAAAATACCATAGTCTTGCATTTTGTTTATGCTAGAGCAATCCTAGACCGAATTCAAAAGTAAGACGAAAAAACCGCACTTAAAAATAATGTGACTATTGATTTTTTATTGTTTAACTATAATAAAATTACGTATATAAAAAAAATACTATTATTTAACAAGAATTGATATTTACGAAGTGATTACAATATAATAATGTAGATTATATTGTAAACATATCATGATGTTTTTGTAAGAATAAAACGCACTAAAAATGATGTATTTTAGACGTGAGTCGGCAAACCTATGACGGATGACGTTATTCTCGATTTTAAATCCTGTCGTAGATTATCCGCCGACTTCTATACCGTTGTATAGAAGTCGGCGGATAGCCAATAGCCAACAATAACCATTAGTTACTAATTCCATTAGCAACTTCCCGAACGTTCCTTCATACGGGAAATATGAAGTGACCCGAACCTAATATCGTGAAGGCCAAGTTTCTAAGGTCCATTTGTTACAGCTTCCGGCTTACATGAATAAACAAATAGCTGAATGAATAACACACAACGCTATAGAGGGAATTTATAGAGAAGATTTCGAAATACAAATTTCTGTATAAATTTAACATAACTGTACTATTTTCAAAGATTTAAACCCTAAGGTTAATTTAAGGGCCGTTTAAATTTTGCAGCCACCGCTGCGAGTGTCTTCCTGTTATTTTTTCTAATTAGAATCTTTACCATAAACTAGTTAGTTTATATAGCCGGTTGGTTAATTAAAAGCAAACAATGAATTGATATTGGCAATTTTATTGCCAATATTCATATTGGCAACTTTATAGCCAATATGAATTCATTATTTGCTAAGAACTAAAATTTACTTTTCCGTCTAATTGGAATTTGAAAACTCTCCCGCCGTCTGATTCTTAACTAGTTGGTACAAAAATTTCGGCTTCCTAGAAAAACACTAGAAGGGCGTTGATAAATCACATTGTCAGGACTTTTAATAGAAAAAAATCTCAGAAGTCTCTCTCCCTTTTTGATAGACTTTCTTATTGGATACCCTTGCTTCAACGTTGATCCAAACGGAAGGTATTCTTTATGAAGTTAAACTTTCACCCTCACTTAAATCAAGAGTTCGATTGGGATCGTATATAAAAATCATTAAAAGTGGAGGTTAATATTCCATAAAAATTGTAATAGCCGAATTTATTGAGGAAAGAATCTGTTTTATAATTATAACATTTATGTACGATGGATTTACGAGCACTAATGTTGGGTCGAGCGATCAATTTATGAGCGAGCTCCACGAAATGGGTCAACTCGATCGAGTTTCGGTTTTGCGTCGACTCGTATTATGTTCTACTTCTGGGCTTAAGTCTCTTCTATAATCAGCATCTTTTGCATCTTAGATTTGTGTCTTCAATCTCATCTGAGAGGAGATATTTGGTATGGAAACCAATAGAGGAGAAGATTTTGGCGAAATTTGATTTTCAAAGAAACGTGAAAAGCACTCGCCACAAGGTCACTTTCAGGAATCTCTGATCTCTTCACGGCGGATTATGAGGGTGGCTTTACCTATCATGAATTTTTTATCCCTCCTTACCCTTCCTCCCTGGCAGCCCTTCGTAGTCCACTGATGGATCCATGTCCCATCGCCACTCTGCGCAGTCCTGGGCCCTTTAAATCTAACGATTTCCTGTTGTCTTCTTCAGGTCTTCAGGCCACCTGGTTGGAGGGGCGATCTGTGCCCCTTTTGCCGTTCTTATAATAGATAATAACAAGTTTTAAACTTAGACTGGTTTAACTTTTAAACTACTACAAATACAAAAAAGCAATTATGTCTCATTAAAAAAACTTTTCTATACCTCTGTCAGGTCGGACACTTCTCATACGTAATAGATACCTTTCTACAAGATGGGTTTTATTATAATGTAACTTACCGGTAATGGGATGGGATAAGCCCGTCCCATCGTCGCCAATAGTCCTTTACTCACCGGTGAAATCCTGCCATCCACAATAATCTACATAGTTATGGTCTGAGCTCCCATTATACAAATTGATACCCCATAGAAGGTACCAATATGGGATGGGATACTTGCAATTTTTATATTTTTGTGTTTGATTTATTTCTCTTATGGTTATAGTGGTCAACTGGTCATTAAACATTACGTTATGATGTCTAAAATTAAATGATACCCATAACTAAGTTTCATATCTTTATTCTGATTTATTTCACGGAAACACGTGGTAAACGAACTTTTAATGACACTTTAATCAGAAAATTTCACCACTCACCTTTTAGCGTTAAATTTCCGCCTATCAATGCGAATATAAAGTTATTTTATTATTCATAAATACAATGAACTATGTCAATGTTAATAGGGAAATAGTCGTAAAATGCTTATCGAAAATTTCGCAGTCGGCTGTCGCGCGGTAATTATTGGTGTGGCCATGAGTGTGGTTCCACGATGGAAGTGGTCTGAAGCCTCGTCACATTTGTGCATTTATTCGTGTTTTCATCTTGAAATATAATATACTGCATACTGCAACTCATGGACTCTCCACAAATCCAACGTCACTGGCACGGTCTATAGTAGTAGTCTAAGTAAGTATCTACATATTTTGTTTTTATAAAATGTCCAGAAAAACAGACGGACGGTAAGTACTTAACGGTAAGTATCACCGTCGCCTCCTGATACGAACAACACCTGAGGAGTCTCCATCATACATTTTATCTCCTCAATTGAAACTCAAGGCACGAAGGCTATTTTGTTACGATGGATAATGAGAGCAGCAGTGTCACTACAGTCAAACAGTGCCTACAAATTTCACCGCTAAAAGAACTATTTACTTTACAATCTAAACTACTTACTTTTGAATTTAGGTCTTAGATTTCTTACAGAAAAAACATAAATTCGTTTTAGAGTTTATCGATCGATTCCAATATCCGTACTCTTTAGAATAAAAAGGTAGATAAACATGACCGACATCCCCGATATACTCAAATGGTCCTATCAAAGAGTCATTGCGGACGTGACTAGGAGTCCGGCAGCAATCAAGCAACAAGCATCCGTCCGCGCCATTAGCTCAAATTGTCCAACGTGAATTACCTCGATGACATGACTCTCTCTGACTTGCTAATGATCATTTCCTTATTCGATCAAAACATCTGGTAAAAATATTATGGTGTCACTTAACTTGGCTATCTGTAGTTGCGTATTAGGCATATTTGGTAAACGATCAACATCTATGGATGTGGTAGACGACAAAATAACAACGGGTTGCACTCTGGGAGTGCCGGCAGAAGAGAAAACTTATAAAATGTGTTTCCTTGGACTAAACACTACGCTGTTCATTACACCGCTAGATGTCGAGTCTATTGGGTAACCTTTCGCATTCTTCTGCAGCATTACCTTAAATAGCAAAAACAAAAAAACTATCAATTATTCAACTTTTTCAGTAGCAGAATCCCCTTAAATACCTACTACTATAGTAACTTTTTTCCTATATAAAAATGTGTCTTTCTTCTAATATTAGAATTTTTCTAGGTTGCTATTATAGGATAAACATACTCAAGGACGTTCGTCATCGTATAAAAAATAGCAAAGATGCAGGAAGATTTTCATTATCTTCGTAACTCGTGTCAGTTACGAGATATTCAGACGTTGAACTGATTAGTCCGTCGATATCAATCGCGATCTGTGAAGGCATTAGGCCAATTTGCATGTGTCGACAATACAATACCGTCAGTTTGTGGCCGCGCATAAATTATCGACTACTGACACCTGCTTAATGTTCGATCACCTAGATTGGATCGACAATAATATGATCGCGGGCCTTATTGTCATTAGATTGCCATTAGGCTGGATATTATTAGACTCAGGAATAGAAACGGACTTCACAAAAGATTGTGTTGTATGAATTTTCCGATTCATGGCTCTATTTGAAGATCGCAAACATTAACCATAATAAAAAATTGCGATTTTCTATATATTCCCACAAAATTATGACTTGGGAATTCTGGTTCTTCAGCAAACGAGTCCATCATTATCTTCTCAGATGGCAATGTATTGACATCTCTAGTGCTGCAGATGACTATGGACGGTGGTAACCACTAACGATGAGATGCCTTAGCCTTTATGCTCGATTGGCTGTCTTTTGGATTAAAAAATAGCCTTAAAACTCAACTCGTCTTTTGTTACATTAAATAAGTACGTTCGAATAAACGCAGCCCAAAATAAAGGTACCTTAGAAAAATAGATCATACATAAGGCACGTACTCGTACAGGTAATTAGGTTTCCATAGGCAGGCTGAGTGAATGATCTCTTTCCTAGTTTTTAAAAAGTTACAGAGTCGGAATGCCTCATGTTTTAATATCGAGGTTGATCGTTCACGATACGCTTGTTACCGAAAGCACTTCAACCCTTGGCTTCCACATTTTGAAAATTCCTATGAAAGAAATATTTATTTCGTCAAAGGCTTGCCTGAATTTCATCTGAAATTCCTGTAGTTCACTCTGCAAAAGTTAAGCTTTTCCAAAGTTTTTGCATAACAATACTTTGTCTGTACGAAACCCCGTAAAGCTGAAAGTCCTATTAAAATTCACCCCGCAGTTTCACGGGGAAAAGCTACAAACTAGGCATTGAATTCTGAGATTTTCGACAGTGAATTTTCATTTTCAGTTTTATTCATTTTTTATTGAATCATCTCAACAATCGCGAAATATAAAATTCATTGCGGCAGGTTGTGATTGGGTTTATAACTAACTCTATATTTACTGGAATCAGACAATTGATTGATTGATGATTATAGTATCAGACAATAACATAGGTAATCGTAATTTACAATTAGAACGTTCAGAATATTATGGCAATGCTGATCGTATTTGCGATGTTATAATGCTTTTTGAATTACATTTTGTACTAGGTATTACTAGTATTAGGTTATAGTTATTTATAATTTGACAGCTGTTAAAAATCAAAAGAAAAATTCATTGAAATATTCGGAAACCGCAATTAAAACGACTCAAACAATAACTTCTTTCAAGTTCATTTAAAAAATTTAAAATGCCTTTAAAGCCCTCCGTTCGCAAGTAGAAGGGGAAGAAATTATAAATTAATTAACAGGGCTGGACTTCGACAATTACTTTAAGATTGCGCGACTCCGATTCCGGGCTTTTTGCCAACGGCCTCGTACAGGGTTTCTCAATCTTTTCATTCCACGTACTGTGTAACTAGTATGAGACTTTGAAGACCACGACGTACCAAATAAAAAATATTAACATAGTCAAATGACCAACTTTATATAAAAAAAAGAGTAATAGATACATTTAATTTTGTATTTAAAATTATAAAACAAAACATATTTTGAGGCGCCGCCATCACCACCGCGGACTCCCCTATCACTCGATGGCGTAGCCCCAGTGGTACACGTACCCCACTTTGAGAAACCCTGGCCTAGTACGTCAAGGTCGCCAGATGGCTAAACTTGACGCCTCATAGTGAAAATAATTTGTATTCAGCTTGCTGTACTTCTGTATCTAAAAGTTTTGATAATAACAAAATTCCTCGTCGTACGAGATCTAGTTCGCAAGCCAAACTCGCTATCCAAGGTCGGGTTCGGATTAAATTGGATCTTAGAGGTCCGATCTTTAAGAATAAGTATGTATTCGTTATTTATTGTATAAAAAATCGAGAAATTTATCTTTAAAAATAAGTAAAAGCACTAGCGCACAAAAGCACACACGTGCGAAGATTTGAAACCATTAGTGGAAAAAATTACGGAAAAAATTTGATTAACTTCTGAATTCAGTATGTACCTAATTCTTGTAATTGGATTTTACGATTCTTTTTGTGTGCTCACTAGGCCAAATAAATTCATCACTCTACCCAGACAAAGACGCGAGCAAAGCTATTTATAAAATAGCACTATTCCCAAATGGTTTTATAGCTACCTAACCTATATCTCCGACTCTCAAGAGACAAAGCGCTTCTCGAACACAAGACGCCGGCTAATTGCAATTAATTAACTCGGAAAGGCTGAATGTATCGCGTCGCAGCTTCCCTCTGATAAACTGCGCTTTAGATAAAGTACGGACCCTTGGTAGATATCTATAGACTACAAACGATACAACATTGTACCAAAATGGTATAAAAGTCGCTCTAAATTAAAAAAATCACAGACATTCCTATTAAAAAAATTAATAATTTACCCGAGAACAAACGTCGAACCAGTAGTAAAATTTTATCAACTTATAAATTTTAATTCAAACGTTGTATCGTTAAAGGGAAAATAAAATACGCCTATGTTGGGCGTTTCTTTAATGAAATAAATAATATCAAACTGATTTCTACAAAGAGTACCTAAGCATTGAGCAATTAAGCATGCCTAATGGTTTATTATAATTCCAGTGGGCAGTTTGAGCTTGAGCATTACTAGTACATTACGACACGTGTGTCTTAAGTAGCATATTAGGTATTGATATACCTAATTCAATGCAGATACGAGTATCGTTTAGTAGGTTTTTAATAGGTCAAAATGCCATTGTAAAAAAGTACAGCTTTGCGCACGGAAAACCATGCCACGGTAGATAAAGCACATTGTGCAATAAAATAATGATAATGAGTAAAACGTACTCGCTATGCGTCTCGCTAATCAATTAGTAAGGAAAACTTTTCCAGAAACCTCCTCGTATTGAGTTACTACAATTCACGTATCCTTCGCACGAAATGTCGTATTTCGTGTACTCCACCTAAAAGCCCATATTTCTCTCGTCCTTGGCCTATTTTCACATTTGTGTGAAAAAAAGTCGTCGGAAAATTTCGTTTGGATCTTCTACAAATGGATTAAATTTAACTTCATGTTAGGACATAATTTGTTGATTCATTTACTAATTTACTTCGAGTGTTAATCTAACCACGAATGTACTCGTATTTGACTTACCCCGTGTCCTAATAGCCTGTCGCACGCAAAAGTTGCTCGTACGACAACGTTATTTTGTACATTTCAGTGCGTATTTCAATTTGGATAGCTCCAAATTTAGTCGTGTTGATTTGTGTGTAGTTTATGTTACCAATAAACGGACATATTTCGATAAAACAAATTATATGCTTTAAGTCCTGGGTTCCATATAGTAGAGGCATAGCATAGGTAAATTATTGCTAACTAGGTATGTGCATTTTTAACTGCTGTATGTCGTAGCACTTAAGTTTGAATATCAAGCGGTATTTAGGTACATATTATTTTATGCGTTTTTGTTATTTTTGTAGGTACATATTTAACTTAATTTTCTTAGTATTTTTAAACGCATATGAGTCAAAGAGACTATGAAACAGTATCTATGAGGCATTCCATAACAATGCGTAAACAAACTAAAGAAGTTTTTATCAAACCTAATATCGCATCAAATATTTTATGAGAAGACAACTCTACAGAAAATTCAGCGCACAAATATTCAACGACAGTCTATTTCCTGTCGGAACAAGGTTTGGGCAAGAAGCAAAAAATCGCTATTCAGCATAAGGAGAGAGTCTAGGCGATAAAAAGACGCGCGGAAATGAAAGATATCTTGTAAGAACCTGCGAATGAAGGAAACTGGCTCAAATAGGATTTGAATAGGGAAAACGTTTTGATAAAATGCTGAATTTTTATTAGAAGACACGCGTCTCAGTTGGCGCATTCAATTCAAATAGTTGATTAGGTTTTAGTCCTTTCATAACGTGAATGGCACTAGTTTTTCAGTACCTTATTAGGATTACCTGATGTTAAGTGGTCCAACCTCAAATACTCATAAGATAGAAATTAAACTAAATAGCGGTTGGTTCTGAGTTCGATTACCATCTGTAGGTCAGAAATTTGAATGATGAATTTACAATTCAGTTTCTGGTCTGGATTTTTATGTGATTGTCTTGTCTAAATCCTAGTGATGGGCTATGCTTTTTAAATAACATAAGCTCTACCACATATAAAAGATAACCAAACATATCGATATACATTTTAAACATATAATTATAAATTTTTATGTTAATTCTAACTCATATAGCTAATGTGGCGGACACCGTCTCGACAGGCTCAAAAAGGAAGTTCATAACTCGTCCTACTAAAGTTAAGAGTTTTGTTGAGGTTATTTTATTGGGGAAAGTGGAACAGGCGCATAATAATATGGAAATGAATTTAATCAAACATAAGACACCTAAAAACTATTATATTTTCAATCATTTTCAAAAACTCCTCCATACTTATATGAAAACATGTGCGTAGGCACACAAAACACGAGTGAATCGATGGATATCGTAGTACAAACGAAATCAAGATAAAATATTATTCAAAATGTAAGCTTTTAAAACATTTTAATAAAAACTTGATCTGATACATTTTTAACCAGCTTTTTGAACTGGTGGTTTATTTTATGGTTAAAAAGGTACTCGTGCTACGAGTTAATTTATTACAATCATTATTATGAGCGGTAACCTTGGTATTTAACGCACATGAATTACTTAGAAACTTACGTACCTGTATTCATTATGTGCATATGTAATATGCCGCCACTCGACATGAAATACAGAGTTCTAAAAAGTAAGAGGAACGCATGGCGCAATGTATAGGTCAATATATACATAGGTCACCGTATATACCATGCTTATTTTTTTAAACAGTGACAGTGGTAGCAAACGTTGATCATGCCGGACGTCTATTGGATAAAAACCCAAGTGTTCCTGGCTGGCAAGGCTACACTTTTCTCCTCTTAGGACTCGACTGCGTCGTTACACTTCGTCGTAATTGGTGGAACAGGAATTACTTGGCTAATGGTATAAATGTAATAAGATATTTAATGTTAATTATTTCATGGATCACTTACCCAACTTCAAACACACACGGTTTGAGGCAATATCTGTTTAGAAGAGTTACTTTTTTAATTAAAAAATGATCGCCTATCTAAACAAACACAAAACCCAAAAATCCTATTTTAGCGGAAGTAGATAGTAATAGTTGAGTGCACTGTAAAGTTGACTGTTTAATTACGAGTACCTACAACTGAATTTCGAACTGAACGCTATTTCTATTTGAATGAATAAAGCCATATTTGAATAGCGCAAAATTGTTTCTCGTATGCAGTGATAATTCAATTATTTCCCCTTCGTAACGTTGCTACATTTATCTCATTAATAGAGCCTTTAATTATGTTTTAGCAACAACATTGAACAATTGTAGTAATCAAACGCTATTGAATGACGCTTGTGATACCGACTATAAGCTCGTATCCATCTGATTGTGGTTCAACAACCTGGTTGATAAAATGTTGGGCGTTGTCAACAAGTGTATTTATGGTGAGATCTCTCACTTGCTACACAAGATAAGATCATGTTCAGATGAGAGGTATGCAGAAGATTCCTTCTGTCACAGAAGGCAATGCGTCTATCTATGGTAGAAGGCAATGCGCTAGAGTTATATCCTCGAATTCGTACGTATAAATACATTACATTCCTATTTGACAGCCATTAAGGTCAGTAAATTATAGTTCGTTTGCTTACTCGTGTTACGGTCAATCGCTACATATTATCGTATTTACCTACATTGGTATATTTGGTATACAAATAATATGTCATGCGTGAAACAGCTGTGAAAACCTATGAGATTAGATTTTGTTAAATAATGTAGATGAGCGGACTTCAAAAGGAGGAGGTTCTTTTTCGACTGGTATGTACATTTTTTATGTATGCTGAATGATTTCTCCGCGAAATGTGCATAATTTTCAAAAATCTTTCATTTCAATACTTCACTAACTTAGTTATAGTTAATACAGTAAACATAATTATGTTTCATTTAATACTGGACACAACACTTAAATAGGTCATCATTCACACAATACCCACAGTGTCACGTTTCTGTCCAAATATGTCCAATTTGTGAGGAGAAACACAAGACATGAAGAACGTGTAGCTTCTCGCCGGGTAAAAAGGGTGGCAGTAAGGTACCTCCCCGGTCGAGCTACGATGAGTCCACCACCTAAAAGGCTATTATTTGCCGTTCCCACAAAACCACTTCCACAGAAATGTCTAAGCGGCCGTGTACCCAACAAAACGTGTCACACAAAGACTTTTATCGGTCGAGATGGAGTACCTAGATCAAAAATAGGATACCCAAAATTAGCGTTTTTTTAGGTCGCTTTTATTTTTGTAATAATTATTGTTACTTTTTAGTGACACATAACGATCCACCAACACACTTTACCCAAGTGTTAGGGTAGTTTTCCTACTATGGTAAACTATGGTGTAAAACGCTTAGTCTAATGTTTTATTAAGACACTAAAACGTAGAGTCCACTTTTACTTTTTCTCTCGTATGTTATCACTTCGTCTATAAAAGTCTTTGGTGTCACAGTAACTGCCCTCTTTTCCTCGCTCTTACGTCGAACTGGGTCACCGCAATTACACCCAGACCGTGCTTTAATATATCTAGCAAATTAATTCACTTACACTTGCATACGTTATAATATTTCAATATGGCACGTTTTCAGAGTTAATTGAAACAAGTTAAATCCGAATTTGCTTGCGGCCCGCTTTTGTTCGAGCTTAGTAGAGCGAGGCGGATTTTTTTTACAATTCTTCTAAATACACTATGTCGTTTTGGAATTGTATTGAAATCATCGTATATACAGAAAAGGATTAGACTGAGGTAAAAAATGGTAAGCGTTAGAACCTTGTACCTACAGAACTGCCATTGTACGAGGATAATAATGTAACTATATAATAATGTAACCTAAAGAACTATAATAATGTAACTGAAAAGTAAACGGTCCTAAAGATGTAAATTTATTGACAATATCGCAAGTTCTTATTCTAGAAACCTGAATTTATTCCACTTCAAATGAGAAGTATTGTATAAATGAGAGAAGATTCAGTAAAAATTTTTTACTGAATTCTATGTTTTAAAGTTTAGTGACGACTAACAGATATCAGAAATAGTTTTTGGACGTACGAGTATATTAGGTTCGAAAAAAATTGTGGGTATCATGACGTTCTTAAATCATACATCATCATGTATTGTATTGTATTTTCTTTCTTTCTTTCTATTATAATTTATTATAAGTTAGTCAAAAAATAACAAAAATACGTTAATAGACAATGCTTTGAAATATAAATAATTTGAGTGACTAAATGCTACATTAATCTTTCAAACAAACTGTATAAATAAAACAAAAAGTTGAAAGTGACATGAATATAAAGTAAAAAGGTTCACGAAACCCGGAGTGGAGAGAAATCATAAAAACAAATTGCCAATCTTTATTAAACGTGACTCGTGACGACATTTGACCGCGAAGATATTTAGATTTATTAAAATTTCAGTACCTTAAGTTTTCATTCTTCTATATCAATAAGGTTAAAAAGAGTGAATGTACAGTTCATCCAATTTTTTAGGCTATTATTTTTACTATTTTCCTATTTTCCAATTCTTTGTTGAACCCACCCTGAAAATGTGACAACGGGCGAGTTTAAAAAATAAAACGAGGTGTTACAATTTGCATTACAACAAAAAACACCGTTGAACGTAACTTGGAGAAAAAAAAATGTTGATGTTTGATAGTTATTATAAGACCCCGAAAAAAAGAGTTTTATTTCAGTAAATCAGAGCAGCAAACTTGACTCAACAAAAAACCATTTGAAGCTATTTTTACAAAACAAATACCTGGAATCAAAAAGCCTAAAGGGCATTCCAATAAGTAAATGACACAAGAAACAAAGTGGAACTGTAAATTTTAATTTTCTTTTTTTTTCATACGGCAGCAATTTTATAAAATGCAACTGAAGCTTAAAAGCGTGGTAGCGAAAACACTGAATTATTAATATTTTATATAAAAAAATTTATTAAAAAGATACATATGTATAAAGAACATGATTGTATTTTTGCTATAAAGTTGCCGACTGCCGTCAATTGTTAAAAATAAAGTTACTAGTGTTGTTTATCTAGAAACGCCCTAGTACAAATCGAAGAAAAACAAATAATTAATCACTTTTACTATACTTCTATGAAAAATAGTCACCAAGTAAATAGGTGATTTTACTTACACATACTAATTGGAAATTCAATAATCATTTTATATGGCGTATACCTACATCTATTATTCTATTGAACCTTTATTATTACAATAAATAATCATTATGATTTTATCCTCATCCAAAATAGCTTCCTCCAAGCAAATAAGTCTGATAACTTGCAGACCTTAAACCAACAGTTAAGTTAATAGGGCAAATTAAATTTAGAATCTTTGAAACTCAAATAAAACTACAACAATTTTGGACTTCCGAAAATGAATGCCGACATCATAATAACAGACTAATCAAAGCAAAACAGAAATACAAGCAATTATTTACGATAGGATTATCTTAAAGTCCCATCAAGTAAAATTTCTGATTGTTTATGACAAATAACTTAGGACGGATAAAAGCATATCGGGCGAAGATCTTCAAACAATGTCCTTTAGTATAAATGACCTGTTTCACAGAAATAGGCTGCGAGTTTAAGCGATTAACACAATGCCCCACATCACGGAGCGCAGTGCGGGGGTGCGTGTACATTTACTTGTATAGAAAACGCATCCACGCGTTTACATGGACTCTGCATGTTTTCTATACAAATGAAAATACTCACATTCAACGCTAGATCACACATTCCCGCGCTACGCTGCATGATGCAGGCAATGTGTTAATCGCCTTAGTTTATCGCTTCTGTCATGGATATTATTGAATTCATTGAATTTTTTGTTAACAGTAATGACAAATATGATTGAAATTTTAAACTCGGTAAACAGACACATACACATTTTAAAAAAAGCGTAGGTAAGTTTATATACATAAATATCACCGCTCAAACTTAACAAAACTAGACATTTTTAAATCTCTATTTCATTTTTACCTATGTATCGTTTACGGTCACCAATTGTATTTATCATATAAAAACACAAGGCTGCGTGCAAAACTTCTTTTCTTTTCGAAAAGACGATAATGCAACAATGTAGCGCCGTTCAACAGTTGTTCGCTTGCTTATTACGGGTGTACCAGTCCCTTATCCGTTATCGGATACGTCAAAAGCAATTAAAACTGTCTCAAAACTTCATCTTCCTTAATTCCTCAAAATGTGAAGGTCACGTTATTTCTTCTAAATTGTTTTTCTTTAGAACTTTACTATCAGATGATTAAGTTCCAAGAAGATTCCTAAGTTCTATTATAATTCATAGTATTTTCAGCTTTATAATTATGAGATTATGGGTTAAAGATAATTCTGACTTATATACAAAAAGAAAAGGCTGGTCATCACTCTGCTACAAAATCTCAAGGTGTCATCCTGGGTGTTAAATTCATTAAGTTTTTTACATTATTTGAGCAACAAAAGGGCGTGCATTCAACTTTAAATAGGGAAAAAATCTATCTGCTGAGGTTGTATCTTAGCTTTGCTACTCATGGGGACTAAGATGTTCGCCTCAACAAAAGTTTGCTGCTCTAAGATGGATTAAGAGACTGGCGGTAAGGGCGGAGTGGGTCTACCACCTAAACCTAATACCAAAATTAATATAATGTTGCGTGTCGTCACAGAAAATGTAATTCAGCTAGCAGAAAGTTAAATTGATTGCTGGTTACAGATTTCCATGAAAAACCAGATGTCAAAACTTGATTTATAACGGGTTCGGAGCATTAGCGAAACGAAATGTAATACATTTTATTAAATTACCAGCAAAAGTACTCGAACCATTACTTATTCGATGTCGCGTGTTTAGAGTTTCCGCCGCTATACTAGGAGCATGCTGTTTAAGCAAAGTTCACATTGAAAGTACCTGACACTCCAGAACTTTCCAATCAGATCAATTTGATAGAGGTTTTAATGAAAAAACCGGAAATTATTGAACTAACTAGTGTGTCTGCGACCCATTAACAGACAGATGGATGCAATGCAGGAATTTCCCGCAGTCAGGTTGCTGTTATTTGCCACTAAATAATTGACAACAACAATAGTTCTGCCGCCTATGGTCCGTACCTACAGTAGAGTAGCACCTACGGTAGAGTGTTACTATGAAGTGAAATAATAAGGTGTAAACCAAGCTTAACCGACAAACGGTTACGTTTCGTGCAAATAGCGCCCCCTTGACCGATCCTGACAATTTATGAACTTGACCTACTTAGGTCACATTCGTTATAAATTTATAGCCTGCATCGGCTATTTTCATTGGATATAGGTACTGTGCTATCAAACAAATCGTTTTTGATACTAAAATTAATTTAGTATCAAAGATGCTGTAATATTTTTTAAATATAATTTTCTACGTAAAATGAATTTACTACATATTACCCGAATGAAAAATTCCATTTTGATATTAAATCTATGAATTTAAAATAAGTAACACTTAATATTTTAATAAATAAATAATTTTCAAATTTGTGGTTGTCGTTAAAGATGTATCCATAGTAGTTGTAATCTTACTGGATGGATAACAAAAAAAATATATTTTATCAGATCTTAATTATCTTACAAGCATAATGAAGATTACAAACGTTGGGAAAACCAACGAATACCAAATACATAATATAGCTATAAACATTCGAGGCAATGAAAAAATATGCATTTTATAATTTCAGCGAAAAATAAAGAAAAAGAAATTGAAGCCTATCTATAGAAATGGCGAAAACAAAGTTCACTTATCCAAAACTCGGAAGCCGCGAACCAGTGACCCAGAAACAAAGAAGCTTCCCAGGCAAGTTTTTCAATAAGAGCTTTTGAGCTTTACTCGAGAAGAACATCACTTTAGGAGTTCAGGTTATTGTTTATATCAGAGCCAATGAAACGTCAAACTGATATATGATTCGCGTGTGTCGAACTTTCATGTGCCCAGTTCTGAGTTTGAAATTTGAAAACAGAAAATCGAATTGAATCGGACTAACAAAATTTAATTTTCGTTGCCATAGGTCATTTTTCCATTCGCCGGCACCAGCACGGCACAGCACAGCACGCCGTGCCGGTGCCGGGGAAGAAAAATCGTATAAAAATGTATGGCTCGCTTTCACACCTACCGGTACTGGCATCGGCCCGGTTTGTGCTTCCCGCACCGGCACGGCCGGTACCGGTGCCGTGCCGGTGCCGGCAGATGGAAAACCGCCTAAAAGCTGGCGATTTTCACATTTTCATCTTCTTTTAAGTTTGACTTAATGTACCTAATTTATCTTTTCCTTTTTTGTAAAAGTGTGTCCTTTTAGAGGGTTTATACTTCCGTGTAAATTTAATAATAAATTCTACGCAATAATTAACGAAATTTAATTTTCGTTAATTATTGCGTAAATTAAAATTAAAATATACCTTCATGTTGCTCTGAAGCCAATTGATCATCAAGGATTTATTTAATTGCCGAGTAGATTAGTTAGTTCATACGTAATAATGACCGATTAACGTTATGGAATAAGTAGTTAATTAATTGTGCGAATAAAATAAACTAAATAATTACTTTTTTGTTCTATTGCAGTGATGCGATAGCTTTTTGACTGAGAATATTAGGTATACCATATACTATACAATACCCTAAAAAAGGTAAATTTAAATATACCTATACCTGAAACATATCAACAAGTCCAATTTTTTATCTGGTTACACTTAAAAGATTCTTTAAATGTAGATATATTATTATGCCTATGAGTATAATGCACTGATATTACCTACAACCATACAACTACAATAGGTATTACATACATGTAGGCATTGTTGATATAAGGCGTGCACCACTTAATCCCGCATTCAAGATAATATCGGTTATGGAGGACCGATCGACTAATTAACCGCAACCCGCAATTGCTCTCGAGTATAATAGAACGTGAATACACACACAAGACGTTATGAACCTGTAGAATTTTTGTCGTCGGCCTTGTCCTTAATTATAAATTACCTAAAATATTACTATTTACTACTTAAAATATTATTTGCACACTGAAAAAGGTTCCTATTAAGGTTCATATTAATCAATTACTTAATCTAAATGTTTTGAAATATCTTTGTAACATACTTACATAAAATTTCGTGCAAATAAACGTGTTTCAGTTCATTTCATTCACAAAAGTATAGGTGGGTACGTCAAAGTATGGACTGCACAAATAAATCTTTTTCATTCATTTCGTTCTACACATAAGATAGCTTGGTTCCGTAGTTCCATATTAAATAAATAAAAATATGTTTAGTATTTAAATAACTAGCAGCAGTTATTTATTTACGTAAACATAAAGCTATGAAGCACTGACCGAATCTCTTTGAGAAGAGTTCAGGACTTTAGCAAAGATGCATTTGTTGCGAAGTTTCTTTGATGGAGTTGCTACTCAAAGCACTTAACTACTTTAGTAACAGTTCATGCTCTTTCGTTAAATGTTACTGACTTATTGAAGCTTTTCGCACCTTCCTTGTAGCTTCTACATATTATAAATAGGCAAAGGCAACACCTCAATCTTTTTGAGGTTGTAAGTAAGGGATACGTTGTTAGTTTAAGGATTAAAATGGTATTTCACAAACATCAATCGAAACGTGTAAAAAATAAACGTATCAAAATTAAATTGAATCTTTGAAAGCTTTGGTCCAAAGAGGGATAAAAGGTATCCTATTTGTTAATCCAGGGTCCCTTATAAGAGTTAACTTTATTTAACTTAATTTGTTGCTCTCTTAACGAGAATAGTTATTATACGGCATATCTTTTATAAATTTGTCAGTTTTAATACAATACAATTCAATAAATATAATTCCCACTAGCAAAAAAGCAAGTGTATAAGTACCTGAATTTTCATTAAATACTTATTAGCGAAATATAAATTACTTTTTTTATATTATTTTATTCAATGAAATTATAACAAAAAAAATATCTAAAATCGCAGGTCAAACTCTTGCAATTCTTCTTGCACCTATTCATCATATTTTTGTCTTATTTCGAAAAGTGTGTATATACGTGACGAGACGTACAATAGTATGAGTCTGCATAGATAATAAACCCCTCAACTTAGTGGCGAAGTAATCTTAAGTGAAAATCTCAAGAATAAAAATAACATGCAACAAAGAGACTACAAAAGAATTTATGTAAGACGCGCGTAGTTAGCAAAGCGGTTCTGAAAACGAGACAGTGCTTAAATTAAATGTCTGGAAGAAAACTTCTAGGCTCTGAGACGTAAACGTGGTGTACATACTAATTTTATTATAATAAGGCATGTGGAAATTCACAATTCATGTCAGTACCCATTAATGACCCACTACAGGGTCGGGTCTCCTCTCACAATGAGAGGGCCTTAGTCCACCACGCTGGCCTACTGCAGGTTGGTGGACATCACATGCCTTTGAGGACATTTTTTTGTGAACTCTCAGGCATGCAGGTTTCCTCACGATGTTTTCCTTCACCGTAACAGCAGGTGATATTTAATTTTATAAATCGCACATAACTTTTATTACAAAGTCATTGGTGCGTGCCACTGGGATTCGAACCCGGACCCCTCAATTCGAGGTCGAATTCTAAGCCACTGGGCTATCACCGCTTTATTAATTAATTCTCAATTAATATACAATTATGAAAACTTTGAAAATTGAAAATAAAAAATATTGCCACTTTACAAACTTTACGAACCGGCCGGTCCCATCGATTAATAAGTTGTTTATTCATTTTTTACTCTTACGTTTTCATTAAATTTCATTCAAATTCGTTCAATTTATCATGTGAAAGTGTAACATACACACACATACATTCATTTATCCTCGCTGTTAGGTACTACTCCAATAATATACGACATGATTTATGTTTGATTAGCGACTATCTTGCATATATCGTACGATACACGAAAGTGCCATTGGCCATGAGTCTCATGGGTTGCAGTGACCACTTTATATGTGGTAATCTGCAGTTTACTTCTAATTACTTTACTTCTAATTTACTATAAGGAAATAAAGACCAGAAAGTTGTTTTTATTACCGTCTACTCGTAAGTGATTATCCTGTACTTTCCTTAACTCTTAATGAGTTAGGCGGTGGCTTTGATCACCGACTATCAGATAAGAGTGACCTTAATTACAAGAAATAGTCAAAGGCCTGCGTCATTACTGGAGCCTCTGAATTGGGACACTGCAAATACATTTGTAATGAATTTGTTTACATAAGAATTTAGTTTACATGAGACGTCCAACAGACGTCCTAATTTAATAAAATTACCTTTTTACATAATACTATTATTCACTCTATGGTTTGGAGTAAATACAGGATAGAAATAATTAGAAATTTGCGAGACTTGAAATAGAAATAAAAATCCTAAACGGGTAATTTGAAAAATGCTACGAGACGCAGAAAGTACCAATACTAAAATGATTATACTATACAATACTAAATTAAATTATGATAGGCAGAATAGGAACCAGTCTGTCAGTCAAATCTATTAATTTCCAAATACATGTATCAAATTCCGAAGGTCATTACTTTCAGTCCATTTTAACAATTAAAACAATAATATTTTGGTTCAAAAGTTTCAGGAAAGGTTCGGTTTCCTGAAACTTTTGTTCGTTATGTTGATAGATAAATAATAATCAATATTAGTAGCTTTTATGTACACTTTACTTGTATCAGTATAGATAAAATTTCTGTTTCTGATCTGAGTGTTCAACCACCCACGGGAAATCCTAGTATAGAGCTGTGAGTATAAAGAGTTTTCTATTCCAATTTGTGAAAAACTAGACTTTACCCGGGGCTTCGTCTGCGTAGATTTTATAACTTGTTCCAGACAGGGATAAAAAGTGGCCTTTATGTTAGTCTAGGTTATAAACTACGTATATACCTACATGCCAAATTTCACCTAAATCTGAGTTATTGTCTTGTATCTGTTTAGCAGGTTTTGTGTAAAAGCGCAACAAACATCCATTCATTCATCTATCCTCACAAACTTTCACATTCAAAACCGAAGTAGGATTAGTAGGAAGTGAAGTAAAAGTAGAGTTATGAGTAATCTGCAGATATTCTCGGACTCAGAGTGGCAGATAGCTGCTTATCGAAGGGGAATAAGTATTAAGTATGGCCTTAATCGCCAGACTCCGCCAAAGGTCATCGCTCACATATATTGGATTCTCCGGAATTGGAACACGGCATATATCCTGCTTTTAGTAGACGAAAAATTTCATAAAAATGTCTGCAATCGGAGGTTAAACCCTAAAACCGCAATTCAGGTGTAGGTATGAATTTATAACGGTATCCCGCTGTCTACTTCAGGTCTACAGTCCACCTTTAAATATTTATGTCTGAATATTATGTCTGAATCATTGGCACGATATAGTTTTTTTAAAACAAAAATGAAAACATTTCTTAAAAAGTAATTACTTTTTGATATATTCCATTCAAAGAGCACGAACTATCAGTTGATTTCTTTCCTTGCAAGTCTCATACTCCGGCACTGTCACGGAAATAGGTCATTTGCAAAGAAATGCAAACATTCATAGAGCCGTGAACTCGGATTCTAATCTACGTGACATTCTCACCAAGTGCGCTGCACGCGAAACTCATGCAGTCCTACAGAATAAACAACAAACTCAATTTTTTTTTCAAAGACTAAGCAATAACTTTGTACTGTAAAAAATTAGAGAAAATAGCACGTTTACCTAGCACACGACTAGACCAATCTAACCGGACAACAAGGCAGCAATCATTGACAAATAATCCAAACATCTGATCAGTTGTGAAGTTACATCCTAATTCCTTTCCCCAATCCTTCCCTCTTACTACTGCTGTATTGCATATAGGCGAAAATTTGTGAGCATGTATGTTTGTCATCCTTTCAACCAACAATGACCTAATGTATTTGGATGAAATTTGGCATTGAGGTATAACCGAGATTCACTTAATCCTATAATAATGTATCCTACATCACAGTCTTTCTTTTACTGTGGACGAAAATCCGACCCCAGTAAAAGTAACCTATAAACCTTCGTCTTAGGTACTAAGTTCTCTTCTTAAACAAATCAATTAAGATATTTTGTCTATATTTCATAAGGACTTTCATAAGGTCTAAATTATTTTCTAAGCATGATTTTAACGTAATGGTTTAAACATAAAATTTAAAACAAGCTTAAAATATCAAGAGACATCACCGTAATTTATCTTTACTGACAAAATTAGTGAACTTGTAAAAAGTAATTGGCATAACATGCAAATTCTACCTTTTGGGGATTCTTCGCCACGGTCAGAGGACGCAAGCGATTCTCGATGTAAATGAGACAAGACAGCTTTAAATTTATCTTTCGTTCAAACACTACAGTAGAGACTTTTTACTGGAAACATAGTCGCATATTTGTTTATGCTAATGCAACTGCTCACGGGCATTTAGTAACAAAGCAACGACAATCGGAATAATTCGTTGAAACAAGGTTTATCCCCACAATACATTTGTTAAAAATTTTGTAGTATTCCTATCCTGGCTCCAAAGATATTTAGCTTCTGCTTGGCAACGCTTTGATGCCCCACAGTTGGTCATGGGTCTCTCCCCATAACAAGGGGAGGCTTGGAGCATACTCCACCACGCTGCTGCAATGCGGATTGGTGGAGAAACGGATCAGTGGCCAATTTCTGCTTACTTCGATCTATTTTGATTTCCAGATATAATCAGCACTTAGCTTAAGAAGCATGAGTCTGAGTAGAATACGTAAAGTGATCGACAAAGTTAAGCAACGTTGAGCGCAGAGAGTGAATGCGTGACACTGCTACGAGCGAAATAATTCAGATCACCCAAGAATTTACCACTAATCGCTCTTACTGTGAAGCCAACGGATTTTTGTGTTCCAGTTCGTCAGTTGTTTTGCTGGTGACGTAATGGCCAAGCGGAATTGCTAAGGTAGGTAGCATTTGGACTGAATAACCCAATTACGCCCATACGGACACGGACTGCATATTAATGGTCCCTATTTGAATGGTATTTTCGTTGTCTTCTTTCAAACATTGAATAATAACCAATGTTTATGCTTACAGCATAAAAAGCAGTATAGACCCCACATTTTTTATATGAAGCCAAGTTATTCTGTAGCACAAACCACATCCAATCTTTTGATATCTACATACCTAAGTGCTTCTGCCTAAGATTTTAAGTGGATGCGTTGCAGACTTGAAGACCTTAAATCAACACATACCTAGTACAAATTGTGTTCAAATTATTTTTTCGTAAAAATAATTTACTTAATAAAGACACCTAAATAACACAATAAGCTAAGTCATATGTCGTAACGTGACTTTTTAACCTCGTCCGACACAAGTTGTCGAATAATAAAGCACTACGGTCATACATCTGGTTTTATTGCTCCGCGACTCACAGATTGGCGTAAATAATGAAGTCTTCCCTAGGGATGTCTGTTTGTCAACCAAAAATATGTTTGGTGGTTAGTTATAACATACAAAAGTCTAATCTAGTCTCAAATTTATCTAATTAGAGTTAAGAGTAAAATAATGTTTAAGCATCTATGTATCATCCATTGTTGATTAAAAGATCGGTTTAATCTAAAAACTAAAGCAATGAGTGGTCACTGCAGTCTATATCACCTTATTCCACTAACGAGTAAACAGGATTAAACACTGCCTGAGGTGTATACACATGTATTCTTTGCTACTTCATAAGATGGTCATAGAATTACGTCATAACATAAGAATTAACTTGGGTACTTTACAAAGTACAAGTCAAAACCGATAGTTTTACAGTGGGGTTTTACTCACTAGGAGTCCGGCATAACCTTATGCTATGTAAGCACTGAGGGTATCCATAATGGATTTTCCCATAACAGCGAAGCATCATACGTTATTTTAACTTTTTGTGATAAGAATTGTGAGAGAATATGTCACCGGTGGTAACACATCATTTCAGTTTCACTGCGTCCCAGATCTCTATAAATAATGCGAAGTCATTCCAGAGCATATACAACTTCATCCATCATACATTAAAATTTGGTTTTTCCCAGAACATTATGTCTTAACATTTCTGAATCAAATAATAAAATCTGACTGCCCAATCCCATAGACTGCTCCAACTTTCAACCGCTACCCGCAAATATTAAAATATTGAAATCATGAAAAGCAATGGCTGCAGCTTAAGCAAAAGAAAAGTTGATATTAGAGAAAGTTCATGAAATGTATCATGCTAGCTCGCAACGTGTAAACTAGCCATAACTATCCCGCAAACAAGTATAACTACAATATAACAACATCAGCTAGACAAAGCCACAAAACACGGACATGACGGTCATATAAATGGAAATTGTCGCTATTTAAGTTCGCAAGGATCTCTATTGCAGACCGGCTTCGGAAATGACGGCGCCACTTTAGTATGCACCAGAATAAACATAGTCTAAACTTTGAGTTACCTACAAGTCTGAGGACATCGAGTAAGTAAAGCACAGATAATAATTTTATATGCATTCGTATTTTGTTATAGAATTTTTATTTATTCTTATTCTATTATTATGTTTGTTTTAAGGTTTGTAAATAGTTGTATAATTTAATGTATTTTACGTTTGAGATTTATTTTTAAAAGCATTCAGTGATAGAACAGAGCACAGATTATTAATGTATTTCTAAGCTGGCTGCATATCTACTAATATTTAATTAGTAACATTATAAAAAGCTTAATTTCGAAACAATAATTTAAATGTAGCTCCTATAGCTATTCATTACTATGCAAAATTCGCTTTCTTAAATGGAAATCTTAGATTCAAATCAAATATCGAGCATAATATATAATGTCGGTAATCGGTAACATAACATGTGTCATATTAATGAAATAATTAGGTTAATGACCAATGAATGAACATTCAATAGCGAGACAGGGATACATATTATATATCAGGAGTGTTTCCCAATCAACTCCATACAATGTGCACAGAGAGACAATAAACCTAATAAAATAGCTATTGGATTCAATTACTAGAAGAGTTCGTTCAGGTCGTTGACTTTATTATGGCCATTCAGTAACCTGACCTATAAAGACAATGATACCTTTTCACAATAAAACCCTGTTGTCTTTGTTATATTGGAGCATATTACATCCAGAAAACAAGCGGTATTATTCGTCTGTCGGTCACAGACCTCCAGTTAATAACTTTATTAATATTAACAAACATTTTGAAAAGGTAAACATTTGTACCTGAAAATAAAACAGGTGAGAGTAAGAAGAATATATAAGCTACCTACATTTTATATGAGAATATATTTTCTTTTTAATTTTCTTTTTCAAACTGCATTTTTACTAATTTCATGTTTTTTCTCCATCGTCGTGTATGTTATTGAATTCTCAGTTAGTCACTATATAAAAACGCTGATGTTTTATTTTGAAAATAAAGAGGAAACCAGCATGCCTGCCACCTGATGGTAGGTGGTCTGTGCCATCTATTGCATGTCTATTCTTAATCTTAAATGGAACAAACAGACTCTCAACACTATCGACGCAAAACCTGAAACGCCCACACAATTTGCATGGACTCTAAGAACAGCTGATTCATATGCAGACAATACTCGCCACTTGATTGCACAGCTCGATGGAGGCACGAACTTCAAACTTGGCGATTAATCTCGGTTTCAAGTCAAATCTGTACCGCTAGTGAAAAGTGGTCTAACTCGTCTTGTGTGTGATTATTTATGCTTAAGATTCCCCAAATGTTAGGTGCTATTTATACCTAATCGCTATTTCTACCTTCATTATTTATGGAGAAAAGTTTTGAGCTTAATGAAACATGTAACACTTCACAATTAACAAAATACACAGTGATATAATAATCCGACTGGCGATTTTGCAAATTGCGGAAAAATCATGAACAATGTCATGTTTTTGAGCCAATGAGCGTGCAAAGCTTGACTTGACGATAACTTCATGCATATTGGTGTAACTATATCAAAATTATGAATGTGAGACGCCGCCATTGTATCTTTTTATACTTTTAGCTATAACAACATAATTATATTACGTAAAAGGAAAACATCAAATAATCACAGACAATGTCTGAATTCAAAAGTATTCCATCCATTTAAATACAACCCAGGATCCGTTCAATTATATTGTTTTCAGATGATATTATGATAAAAATACCATATGAATGAAATATAGGTAAACTCTGCAAAACCAAAAGTCTGCTAAAGCAAACTCTGTGAAATTCGCCAATCAAGGTCTTGAGACTATTATACTGATCAGTAAATTCATCAATCTTCCAATACACCTTGAATATATATAAAAAATCAGCCTATGACTAGTCATAATAACTATAGGTATAGTCGGGCAATTATAATTTAGGCTAAGTAGTTTTCCTTTCGTGTTAGCTTTTATGACGTGGAAATTGCCTAATCAGATTGGTGTACAGTAATGTGACTTTATAATTAAGCTATCGTTTAGAATTCCAGTAAACGTTTTGGGTAATAAGTGAGCTAACCTAGTTATTATATTAACGTTCGAATAGATCCAGGTTAAGGACTCTTTTATTGAATCGCACTATAATGATTAGAAATAAAACCGTTTAAAAAGTTTGTCCTTGTAGTGAAGTATGTTTATCATTCCTTAAAAGTAACTTAGAAACGTAAGTTACGTTAAGTTAAGTTCGTGACCTAAAAGTGAGTCCGGGTTCGAGTCCCAGTGGCATGCACCAATGACTTTGTGAAAGATTAATTAATGTATGCTTCATGAAAATATCACTTGCTGTAACGGTGAAGGAAAACATCGTGAGAAAACCTACATGACTCACAAAAATATTCTAAAAGGCACAATCCGCACTAGGCCAGCGTGGTGGACCTACGTCCTTCTCATTGTGAAAGGAGACCAGAATCTGCTTTGAATCACTAATGGGTTAGAGACTCTGTTTTTTACCCGGAATAAAAAAAAACGTTCAAACTTAGCTGTTAATGTCTTAGAATTATTATAAAGTAACATGAACAATAATGTGATAATAGATCTCGGATATTGGCTACGAAATGAGGTAAAGCCCTCTAATAACAACGGGAATTAATATTTAAATTGATTGGCTTGGATGTCGCGTCTACTTTGATAGCAGTAATTGAAATGACGGCTTTACAGCCTTGGGGCTGGGGTACCGTGCGCATGTTGAGTGTAAATTATGTGTTATTATTATCTTAGCTGCAATTAAAAGGTTTCATCGTCTAAATAATTTTGTTTTCGGTGGCATGTACGTCATATTACACAACATTATTATCAAAAAGAGTATTTCTGGCAACCACGTATCTCCAACCGAAACACAAGCGAGCTACTATGGTTCTACCTCCTAAGTCCATTATTCATTCCATTTTCCAGGTACATGTATATCTTGTATTCGTCCTGCTTCATACAAAAGATAATATTGTTCGTTACATTATTTTTTTTCTAGCCATATTGAGATAAGAAGGATAATTACCATACAAACGTTGCCACGAGCCAGTGATGCAGCTCGCTCAGTTCTTAGTCCGATTACATTCCTCGGCAATAAGCATATTTATGCAATGTTGCGAAGCCGAGCTGTGGCCTGTTACATAAGATTATACTGATTGAGAGAGGATCGTGAGACATGGGAATGGTATGAACTATTTTGTATTAAATAACGCGATGAAAGCGGTAAAGAAAGCAGCTTGGTTATTATTTAACAAGACAAAGGTCAAATTGTGAAGATGCTTTCTTATACTGTAAAATTTAATTGCATATTTCATTTTAAGAAACGGATTTGGAATTTTAAATTAATGGCGTTATTGAGAGAGAGAGCTTCATATAGTGAACCGTAGTATGGGAAACAGACTAAACCAATCAAAGCCAAATTTTCGACACTTTAAGGGGTTGTTGTTAAACCGAATGACGGTATACACTGCAGTTTGAAAAATGTGTAACTACGTATGTATAAATATTAACTGTAATTTCACAAAAAAGACACATAAAAAAGAAATAGCAGTAAGTATAGGTTCCTACATACTTATGTCCTGTATTTCTATCCTATAGGGATAATATTTATAGGTAGGTAATATAAGTATTTAAAAGAGACAGAAACTAGACAGAAGAACTAGAAAGAAAACAGACCAAAAATTACCTTGGAATTTATATAAAGTGGGATAAGAGGATTCGCAGCAATAGTTTTCTACACAAATTGCTTGTAAAGCTCAGTTTGGAAAACTTAGTTTTCTTAACTCTTCCAGTTAAAAGTTAAAGTTAAGAAAGTGTTCCCGTGTGTAATGATCTGAGTCAATCTGAAAACTTCTTTACTTGGCAGTACTACCTGTTTTAGATGTAATCTGATAGTGTTTTTAAAACTTGTAGAATCATGAAGTACCTAGGTATCCATTGGTAACTTTTAATAAAATTATTTTGCATGTAACCAGACAATAGGGTTCTATGTATATGTAGACATGTATATGTAGGTAGACATCATCAATAATCATGTGTGCGACCTGATTTTGTAAAAACCTCAAGATAAATTTACTTCATGGCAATAATTATAGTAGTAAGTAGCCCAGCTACTAAATTAATTTAACGCATGAGCAAACAAAGCAATCAACCTATTGACCTGAACCTTGTGTGCGTTCTTAAGAACCCACTTATTATTAAGTAGGTACCTAGTTATAATTTTTAGATAGAATTTTGTGTAAACCAAAATACCTTGAAACTCTCTAAGTCCAATTTAAATTCTGGAGAACACGCGATAACGTAAGAACTAGTACTAAAAGCCGGAGTTCCACTAACAACCTTATCGAAATCTGGCTCAAATCTCATCGACCTAAACGAGGGAACAAAGAAACTCCCACTAAATTTCCCAATTTATATTCTCTCTCAATTTCCATTTTTTACCTTATAATATTATTATAGCAAAAACGGTGATAGCTCAGTGGCTAAGAATCCGGCCTCTTATTTGCTGGGTCTGGGTTCGAAGCCCAATGGCATGCAACAAACTGTCTTTAAAAAAGCTGTAACGGTGAAAGAAAACATCCTGAGGAATCATGCATGACAATTCACAAAACAAATAATTATTATCAAATTAATGTCCACCAATCCGCATTATATCAGCGTGGTGGACTAAGGTCTACGTCTCATAGTGAAAGGAGACCCGACCCTGCAGTGACTCACTTCATGGTCTAATGGTTTATAGAAATAACTATTTGTATATCGATTACCAAGTTTTTACTGGTATTATTTGAGATGATACTGGAAATTGATTAGTGAAATATAATATTAAATAAGCAATTGGACGTTCACATACACAATTCTTTTACTTCTTTAGAATATTTTCCCCCAAACTTTCTATTTGATTGAACAAGGATTTTATCCAATATCTCATCTGACATAATTATGTACTTACCATTTATATGTTTGCCCTCAAAATACGAAACACCAATTGTTCGTAAAAATTGTATTCTGAATCTTACTTAAACTTGCCAGAAGATATAACACTTCAACTTTTATTACCACCCTTAAATATCTCATCACACCTTTGGTTCAAGTTTTTGAATAATGAATTCGTAGTAAATTCTTTATCCTTTAAATTAAAAAATACAACGTGAATAGTTAATAACTTCGCAGTGCTTTATTATTGAAGAGTAAATTCACAGAAATTGAATAATTTAATATTGATTTCTGTCAGAAAATGTAAGATTAATTTCAGTTTCGCTCTAAGCAGCAATAAGAAGTGTATAATATCCAGATAGCTTTAGACATTTTATACAGCTATACATTGATATAAATATTGCAGTTTGAAATCCTCTATGGTAAGTCTACTAGTGGAGTGGTTTTGTGTTTATTTTGGGTTAAATAATAATTGTGAAACTTGTGTGTTAAATCTCCATTTTACAAAAACCAATATTTCGCTCTAGTTAAATCTTCAATTTTTATAAAAGTTTTGGGTTTTATTCATGTATTATTTTATTTACTAAAACGTCTAGACAAGATAATACCTATTGACAATAGCAAATTTACTATTAAAATGGATTTTTACGACTTTTTACGGATATATCGTAAATATGAGTCTACCTTAACAACACATTCGCTCTGAATCCATCGGGTTTGAATAACTTGGAGTGAGAACAATCTCATAAAACTAAAGTATTCTTTTAGTCTTGCAGATAAAGATCGTGGTTAGCAAGCACTTAGTACATAGCCTTATTTCGTCCTGTATATGTAAATTCATTATCATTCAAAAAATATTTGATTTAGAAAGGATTGAGTTGTTTAAGATTATGGAGTGTTTTCTAGACGTACGCTTATCTACTTAAAAAAGACCGAAGACCGAAAAAGAAGCTGCGAACACCTCTTATCAAACAATCATTTGTTTCATTCCAAATTTCGAACAATCCTCTGCCCCGACCAGTTTCCCGAATGATAGAGCTGCCTGAGGTTAATAGGGAATCTTAATTAAATACCAACACACACACCGCAGCCAAATTTCCAGTCCGTCTGTAAAGGCAATGGCTGAATAAACATACATACCTATCGCTATTAACATCGCCCTTTAATTGGGTTCAAATCTCAAGCGTATTGGTGTAAGATACCCATTTAATAGCTTTTACGTAGGTAAAGAAAGTTAGCATCAGACACTGGACAGAACCAACTCATATCTTACTTACATGGATGCGATAAATGTTTCCAATACATTATATTTTCAAAAATTAAAAGAAACTGTTAACAGCTTACAGCCATATTTGTCTGATATCATGTCCCAGAACACCCCGGTTTTCCTGAATCTTTTAATTTAACACTAAAAAATCCGAAATCCGTGGCATGTCCATTATGATAAACTTGTTACTTTAAACCACCGTATTATACGACACGATTTCATCTGAATTTGTTATAAATAATTAATTACAGTAAATCAAATGCTAAGTCAAAAATAATCCCTTTCATAACTTGTCCACACGCAAAGTTCAGTACGAGTTAAAAGGTCAGCCTTTCAACTGACATTTACGCATAAAACTATTCATCTGGATAGTTTATTTTCATATTTTCAGTGTGTATGTGACTTAGATAAACGGAACGATTTATGGGTCATTCAGTTCAGTACATTTTGCATTTAAACATTTATGTTTACATACTTGAGACATTTTAAACCTCATAAGCCAAAACGACAACAACACTATTTCTACCAAGAAATCTCATAGAAGTAGCACTAGGAACTAGAATAGTTGAATGTTATATAATAGCACAAATTGTAGTTAATATACGATTAACACAACTCTCTGTGTGCGCTCATACTCAAACGTTGCCATTAAATATTAATTTTGGTCTACCCGGAGACCATTTGTATTAAACGCGCTTCTATATGCTACCTTTCATAGCGTGTGCTAATTGAAGCATGCGCCGTAATTATTCTAATTATAAGACGTTAAATTAACCATGTGGAGGTTTACTGTTTGGTTTACTGTTTGGCTGTTTGGCAAAGGGATCCCGCCAGACCAGGTGGTCATGCCTGGGGAGGGGTCGTGCTCCGATTACGCAATCTCGGAGTTTTGTATATATGCCAACGATGTAGAAAACTTCGATAGCGTGATTCAGGATACCCGTGGATACGCCGTCTTTTGACAAGTGGTGTACGTCACCACATTATTCAGCTGTGAAGGTAACATTTATTTTTGTAACCTTCTTTTATGGTAACACTGAATGTTTGAACAGGCAATTCAACCTCTAAAAATATAGAATTGAGGTCTAAAAGTTGTATAAAACCCCTATGGAAGAATGAAGTTTGCCAGGTAAGCTATACCCTTTCCAATCGTTTATTTAACTTTTTACAGCTCTAATACTTAATCAAATAGTGATACCCTGACCCGTTACCGATTCGATTTCTTTTATCAATCGATTTTATTCATGAAGAAGTTATAATCTATTTAATCGATTTAACACATGTTGCATTCGACCATTTATCTGTCCAACAATTGATATCAATATTACTGAGAACTCAAGTGATGATGATTCCTGGTCATACGAAGAAGACGATTATTTATAATTAAAAATAGTATTACAGTACCTCTTTTGGTTGTTTTATTTTTTAATCCCTAAAGTACTTTGAATTTCAACATTTTGTACCTGTTCATTACAAGAACTGTTTTCATTACGCAAATTATTTATGCATTAAAACAGAGCCATTAAGGGCATTTTGATTTGACTATACATCGTTAAACAAAAGCAGATATACATTATTTTCTTTGTGAATTATAATTTATGCATTAACTAACTATTTTCTATATATACATAAATTTACATCTGAATAAATATATATAATCCTTTCTAATATGATTTTATATGATAATCAATGTAGTTTGCTTCATACTCATTTATTTAAATCATACTTACACCATATACTTACATACGCAGAGGCAAACCTTCAGTGTAGTGCATCTCCAATGCACGATAAATTTGGTTTCATAAGGATATTGTTATGTTTATCGTACAATATTATAAAATAACATAAGTAGCGTGCACTATACAGTCGAGGCAACAGGAGGAGTCCCAATGGGATTACTAATATAATGTACGTTGAGGTAAACCTCATCGTTTCTTGAAGTAAATGTTAGAGCTAGCGATGATATTAATGCGTTTGACGTGATTCATGAAAACTAACCTAACTTATGATCAGTTCAAAGTCAAGTCAACAGTTCACTGACTTCTACAGACGGAGTGATATACTTAAATAATAAACATAGAATAAAAGTCCCATATAATCCGGGGAAAATATGTAACTAGAGGTATCACAAGGTAATGTATCACAGAAATAAAAGCTACTTAAAACTAAAATGACGCTAATTTTAGGTATCTTATTTTTGATATTCAGAGACTCCGAAAATGTTAGCTACTTTCACATTAAATTAATAATGTATATTAATAATAAAAAAGACATTTTCACGATGCGGATATTTTTTCCTGCAATTCTTTAGTCGCAATATAAACAAAGAGCAGCCATAGAAATGTCAACCGAAAATATACGAAGAACCTTGTATTTATATTTTTCGTGTTAAAATACACAGTGACGTTACACTAAAGGAACACAAGGTTCGGAAGTGGCGTGCCACAGATAAAAATGTAACATGTGTAATCCGGGGCCCGTGTCACTGGTCTAGAAACCTCATTCAGAGATAGGCAGGAGCAACGGTGCGTATTTATTAACAACGCGTGGATTACATATTTTTCAACCTTTCTATAACCTCTTGTCAGTAACCCATTAATGACCCATGGTCGGGTCTCCTCTCACAATGAGAGGGATGTAGGCCTTAGTCCACCACGCTGGCCTACTGCGGGTTGGTGGACTTCACATGCCTTTGAGAGCATTTTTTGTGAACTCTCAGGAATGCAGGTTTCCTCACGATGTTTTCCTTGACCGTAACAGCAGGTGATATTTAATTTTATAAATCTTACATAACTTTTTTTACAAAGTCATTGGTGCGTGCCACTGGGATTCGAACCCGGACCCCTCGATTCGAGGTCGAATTCTAAGCCACTGGGCTATCACCGCTATTAACCGATTAAACTCTCCTTTTCTTTAAACCTTTTTCTACTATGAAATAGTTACAGACAAAATATTTTCATAATGTCTCTTCTCACAAAATGATAGGAAATTAGCTAAGTTTATCACGCAATACGCACAAGTAAGCAACCATGTCAGTTGTGATTCAATCTATATTCTAAAATGGGTTGAATAATTATAATTCCCTCGTTGAAGGTATATACTCAGTAACTTCTTATGTATATAAGCATTATTGAGTATTTATAGTGAAAATTCTCAAGCACTCCGATTTACCCTATTAAACGCAGTTGCCACAGAAAACGCAATAACACAACCGCAATTGCTAATAATAAAACCTAAGACAAACGGCTTCCATTTTATATCTCAAGATCTTAATTTAACAAGCTCTCTGTAAGGTCCCTTCGCAATAAACACTATATCCTGAAATCTGTTTGCGGCGCAAACACGATTGCTTACAGAACCCGGCAAGATTGGCTGCAGCCGATTTTACGTTCTGAATAGGGGAACTGACAATACTTTACTTTAAAACACGTTTGAGACTGATTAATTGTGGTAATTAATGAGGCTGAAAAGTTGACATATGGACTACCTTTTTGGACTAAAACGTAAGCCTTAGCTAAAAAGGTTATTTAGCAGTTCCACATGGTGTATAGCCAAATTAAAACAAGAATCAACAACAAAGCATGGGTGATCACTTAATTGTAAGGTGTTCTTCGGGAGAATGACGTAGGTAAAAGGGTAGTACCGTGTGAAACCGAATGTAGAGATCTTGCATAAGAGTTAAGCGAAAGGGTACGTAATAAGCAAAAACATGGCCGACTGGATTGTGATAGGAAATTTCATTGTTTAAACCAACCACGGTATTTCTGTATGGCTCCTTCCTTTATAAATCTGTAGCTGTAGCTAAGTTAAGGAGTCCAAATCTTACTTATATTAAAAGTGTGATGCGAAAGTGTCTGTAACTTTGGCTAAAATATATACCTAGATGAATGTTCGTTACCCAATCTCCTAATATTCATGTCGCTGCGACAAAAGGTACGCAATGATTTTGTCGTACGAGCAACTTTTTCGTACGACATGGTAATTAGGAAACCGGATCACAGGTAAATTTTATTGTTTATTAACCTATTTTCAATTAAATAAATCTTCCTTTTTTTCTTTCTTTAGAACAAATACCAAACTCCACGGAAAAAAATTGCTAGCAAGATAGTGTCTGTTATAAAAAGAAAAGTTAAGCAACAAAACATAACTTACATTATACAGTGTCATCTCTACAAGTTTCTGAGAGACAGACATGGTTACAATTTTAACTATTCTCTCTTTTTAATTTTAAATGAAATGTTATATTCATGGATGAGAGAACCCACCCAAGTTTAAAAAGGTGTATCAAAGGGACATGAAAATTAAAACAGCGAGTACATTTACAGAGAACTAGCGTTTAACGCTTATTTCTCTACGATATTATTATGAATATATGAAATTTTTAATTATTTCCTGTTTCATGTCGTACATTTCACACTTTAAATATGAATATGAGGATGAAGATCGCAATAAATAGTATTTGATCTTTTGGTGGACAACAGTAGACATTAGTGTATGTTTGAAATACTAACCAAATTCCTGATCAACCAAGTTACTTATAGGGTCTGGAATGATAGTCTCAAATGTGACGACCCAAGTGGCGCAGTATTTAAGACACCGGTGCGCGACGCGGAAGGTCCTGGGTTCGATTTCCAGCAGAGCAGAGATTTGAATGATGAATTTGAATTCCTGTTTCTGGTCTGGGTGTATTGTGTTCTTGTCTTGTGTGTGTCCATGGCACCCACGACACAGGGAATCCTAGTGTGGGGCTATGAGTGTGAAGCGTTATTTTTTTTTTTTTTTATTTAATATGCCTCAATACACGAATAGTCTCAAATATGCCTCATTACACGGAAATCTCTGATACCTAAATAAGTACATGTTTCTTAATGGACACATTTAGAGGTGAATTACAATGTTACCTACGCCGAAAGCATGAATACTATCTTCAAAGTATTCGTAAGACAAAAGCCACTCATTAGTATATCATATTTCAGTCTGTCTGAAGTCTTCCAATGATAATGACACACGTAAACCTTACGAATACTTTGACGATAGTGTTCATGCCCGGGACACCGAAGTTTATACCGTAACATTTTTTAGAATTATACCTTTCTGTTCGATCCAGCTCTAAACGGGCGCTAGGTCATTCCCTCAAGGCTTAAGCACTA
Source organism: Erynnis tages (assembly GCA_905147235.1). Lineage (NCBI taxonomy): Eukaryota > Metazoa > Arthropoda > Insecta > Lepidoptera > Hesperiidae > Erynnis > Erynnis tages. The sequence goes on from LR990082.1 coordinate 7,728,826, forward strand.
CCCAAATGACAATAACAGGCCTGGGTTATTTAAATGGCAGAATTATTTAAATCCACTCGCCTCTGCCCGCTCCAACCGCCCAAACGCAGTTACACATTTTGCGTGACAATAAATCAACGGCTAGATTTTTTTTTTAAATTTATGGCTTGAATTTTAGTCTGTGGTTCGATATTTTTATATAAAACACAGAAGTAGAGTTTTATAGATTTTTCATAACGCGCGGTAAATGTCATTCTCTTCTTCAATGTTTCGAATAGTTTTTCCACCGATCCATATTGGAGCTAGCTAGAATTCCCTGTGTCATAGTAAAACAGACTATAAAAAAGGAACCGAATAATGCCTTGTTCTGATTGGCTGACAAAACGTTGGTTTTGTTTGTCCAACCAACACTACAAAATTTTAAAATACCTACCTTACGCACTGACATGCGACAAAGTATAATGCTACGGTGTCGTGCGAGCAACATTTGCGTGCGACATGGCAAGGACACAGGTTGGTAGATAAATCCGTTACATCAAAAAGACTGATGTTTTAGAGAGCCGTCATGTGTATACAAGAGGTGTTAATTTCTCATCATTAGAGGGTAATCAATCCGAAATTTTGTCAGTTCAAGTCAACGAACTCTGAGCTAGATATAATTACTGAATTATGCTGAATGAGCCGGTTATAATCAAAGGCCTCAAAGGCTAATCGGGTTAACGCTTCAGAAGCCTAATAGCCTTTCAGTCTATTATTTTAAAAGTATCTATATTTTGCTGAAGTACTAAATTAGGGCAATCGATGACCTCAACTTGCAGTTTTGTTGGTCTCTTCTTGCCTCGTAGTTTGGCAAAAATATATTGTCTATATTTTTAAGTTTTTTCACGTCCATCACCCGCCGTTAACCGCGGATAACCATAATATATCTTCTGCCATCCTGGTCCTCAGGTTCTTTTGACGTAAGTAGTTCGGATTGGAATACTATGTCTAATGCATCAATTATATTGTATAGTAATTTCTCTATCTTTAACATTAACACTCAACCAGGGCCGGATCTAGGGGGGGGCAAGCCGGGGCCCATGCCCCGGGCGGCAAGTTCAGAGGGCGGCCAAATTCACATTTTACAGACGGATAACTCATCATTTACTTAACTTTGACCACGGAATAAATAAATAATAGTACAAGTACAGTAATTTCATAGCCATATCAACTCGACCGATACCCAGAGCGAGGAATGAGACGTAGTGCACGAACATTTATTATTCGCGAGGCGCGTAGGCATAGTTCAAAATACGCGCCTGCTCGCCCGCAGGAAGGAATCGATTTTATATACTTAGGAAGGAATTAGAAGGAACTTCGAAGGAATTTATATACTTAGTTCTGCAAAAGCAATGTTACCCACAAAAATATAATTTATTAACCCGGTTCCTATGAGAAGGCCTTCGATTCTATCGAGACCTGGGCGGTGCTTGAGTCTCTTCAGCGATGCCAGATCGACTATCGGTACATCGAGGCGTTGAAGTGTGTATACAATGCCGCCACCATGAAAGTCCGACTACACGACAACAGTACGAACCCCATCCACGTGCAGCGCGGCGAACGACAGGGGGATGTCGTTCCCCAAAACTTTTCACCGCTGCACTGGAAGATGTGTTCAAGCTGAGTGGAAAGGACGTGGTATTAACATCAACGGCGAACACCTCTCACACCTCCGATTTGCCGATGACATAGTGATCCTGGCGGAGTCGCTGGAGGAACTCAGCATTATGCTCAGCGACTTCAATAGTGCCTCACAACGGGTGGGTCTTAAGATGAACATGGACAAGACGAAAATCGTGTCTAATGTCCATGTCACACCCGTACCGGTGGTTGTTGACGGCACTGCTCTCGAAGTTGTAGACGAATACGTTTACCTAGGACAAACGATCCGAATGGGTAAGTCCAACTTCGAGAGAGAGGTCACTCGAAAAATCCAACTCGGCTGGGCAGCGTTCGGGAATCTACGACACGTCTTGACGTCCGATATACCTCAGTGCCTGAAGTCGAAAGTTTTCGAGCAATGTGTGTTGCCAGTGATGACCTACGGTGCCGAGACGTGGTCCTTTACTGTGAGCCTAATCCACAAGCTCCGACCAGGTGGACTGATGACCTGAAAAAGACAGCGGGAAACCGTTGGATTCAGAGGGCCCAGGACCGGGCGGAGTGGCGTCGATTAGGGGAGGCGCATGTCCAGCAGTGGACTACTAAGGGCCGAAAGGAAGGAAGGAACCCGGTTCCTTAACTCTTATCCGTTGAGGAGTTCCTCAACTCTGTGTCTCCGAAACCCTTCATCAAATCATCAACAACTTAATATGGGACCAAGTTAAAAGTAACAGCTCCCAAACCAAAAAAAAAAAACAATTCAAATCGGTTACCAAATGACGGAATGCGGCGGTCAGAAATATAAAAAAAACGAGTTCCTCTCTATCATCAGTCTATATAGTTCTGCCAAGGTAATGTGACCAACAACAACAATTTATTAACCGAATTCCTTAACTCTTATCGGTTGAGGAGTTCCATTGTGTATCTCCGAAACTCTTTTTTTTTAAGGAAAGATTACGTTTATTGTTGACTGTTACATGAGAAAGATGTTACAAAAATTTATAATAAGTTTAGAACAGTCTACCCTATGCGGGCATACAATAATTATGTCTTACATAACTAAAAATTAATTTTATATTTCATTGGCAATCATTGCTAGATTATATTTATTTATTTATTATTTTGTTCAGCAGTCCAAATTATTTGTTTATTTTAATATTTTACCTATTCGAACTTATCGGCTATGCAATGTGCCCATTACTGGGCAAAGAGAGAAAAATCCGGAGGAAAAAACTCTCGACACAGTTTTAATTAATTTATTTAGTTATTTATACGCGCGTTACTACATTCCTTTATGTAATTGTTTATCTATAAATATAATTTAGATTGAAATTGCGAACCATCCATTCATTATTCCGTTCGTTATTTGCATTTTTGTGTGATAGTGCATTCTCTCTGATTATACCCTGGTATAAACACAAGGAAGCACTTGTAGTCGGCAGCTTTACAGGACTGTAAATGTAGCCTCTGTCCTTCCTGAGATTGTTATTTTATTTTATCGTTAAAGAATTCCTTTTCGGTATAATAACCTTTGACCAGCTACTGTTTTAAAAACCATTTAAATTTATTGATTGATAGTTTTTTTAGTTCTGGAGGTAAATGATTGTGTATGCGTATGGCAGATATATACCTACTTTTTTTATAAATTCTACATTTTATTCTAGGTACAATTGATTTTTATCTTTCTGTCTCTAAGATTTATTTTTAATCTTCTTCATCAGATTATCATCAACTTAATATGGGACAAAATTCACAGTAACACCTTCCAAACCAAAAAGAAAAAATTCAAATCGGTTAACAAATAACGGATTGCGGCGGTAACAATTATTAAAAAAAATAAAAAAACATACAAACGAATTGAGAACCTCCTCCTTTTTTTGAAGTCGGTTAATAAATAGGCTTAACACAGAAATAACAGCAATCAATGCATTATTTCCGGAAGGCCTATGTAGGCTATGTCCAAATTTCAATCAATTAGTGGACATCTGATAGCTGAAATTATATGGATGATAAAGGTAAAAATAAATGTATGTGGGCGGGGGCGGCATACTTCAGTTTTTGCCCCGCCTAAAAAAAATTGAAGATCCGGGGCTGCACTCAACTATTAAAGCTATACGGCTCAATCAAATAAAAAGCCCCATTGTATTAGTCCTTATTATAACCTCTACCAATCAATATTTATAAATATCTATACAAAACATCGTTCTACGCAGTATTGCGGAGCTCTCGTCACCCGAAAAATAAACTGATAAGCTAAAGGAAAATCCAATCTAAAACAGGAAAAATGCCTGGAAAGCCTTTGTTTTGGGGACAAATGCAATTTATCGGGAAACAATATACATTCTGAGATATATCCTTATTAGGCAGATAAGCTAAGGTTTATGTTAATAAACAGGAAGTACTTGACTGTTTTACGACTATTCAGAAAAAAAAGAAGTTTCTGAAATATAAATAAAGTTAAGAAGAATATAAACAAACTTAAACTTACATTGTGGGATACTTAACTTGTTATAGATTACTGAATACCTTTACCTCTTGATATTAAACAGTTCGAATAATAGATCATGAAATTTAAGCCACAATCCTATTCAACCTATATTAAATGGAATTTAAATGGAAAATTATATTACACATAATAGACGATTACGCACATACAAAAGTTCTCTATAAACACAAAGACTAACAACTTAGATTCATAATACCTGCATTTTAAGGTCGAAAAATCAGGCTCTTTGTGGGTAAAATACACCTAAATTAGTGAAACATTTAGCGTAACCTTTGCGTTGAGTGAAAAATCTAAAAAAGGTATAAAAAGGAAAGGGAATTCCGTTACTTTTTGCGGAGAACTTACAAAAAATTAAGACCGTGAACGAAAGGTAAAGTCTTCAAAGATAAGCCTCGGGGCAGGTTTTTCTTTTGCTTGCTAATAAGTTTGCTTTCACATTTAATTAGGAAAAACTGGCACCTGGTTCTAAAACTAGGTTAAAATATTTCAATTCATGCTAGAAATTAAATACTCTTATTTAAAGTTGCTTATTAACTGTTGTTAAAATATTTAGGGTGAATAGTTAGATACAGAAATAAAAGTTAAATGATTATAATTTTATTATTACCTACAGTTAAATACAGAAACAGTAATTAAATATTTTCATCCCTAAGTATGTCCCAATGATTCTCCACTATTTTTTTAAGGCCATGGCAATGGCTCCTTTTGCAACATCATAATTTGAATAACAATAATAATAATAATAACTATTCAACCAAAAAATAAACTCAAGGTGTTGTATTTGTGAAGTGACTAATTTATAGGATAGACATCGAATACAGGCATAAATACGCAAGTAAACATTCGATTTTAGTAATGGGACTATATCGTTCCATTCAGACTATCGTAGTCCACTGCTGGAGATGGGTTTTTAATGGAGTACATCTCCGTTGTACTCTCGGAGCGACAGGCCACCTGGTCAAATTGCGGCCTTTTTTTCGCTAACAAATCACGGTTATTTTTTATACCTTTATAAATTTGTTCTCATTTTAAAATAGAGTGGTATTTGCCTCAGAGGATTAGTGCGCAGTACACTGCTCCGGTGTAAGGGGTCACTGCACCGCGCCCACTCTACATACGCCTATTAGACCTGCCTTGGATATAAAGCCTTTACATCTCGTTTAAATTAACCGTATCAGAGCCCTGCTTATGCTTCTGAGGTTTAAATACAAAATATGTACGTTGTAGACAAAACTACAATTATTATTCTTGTTCCTACCGTTTCTTTTATGAGGAGACTTATTGCAAAATGTCATGTTAATAATAATAATATAGACTTTATAAAATTCCTTAAAATAAAAACATTTAGTAAGTTAAACAGCCAATAGAAAATAACACCTACTGTGTTAGTTAGTAAGCATTGAGTTATTTCCACAGTGGGTAACGCATATTCCCACATATTGTTGACAATATTAATTTAATGTCGAAAATTAAAGTAAAAACAATTTGAGTTCCCTATAAAAGACGACATGCACCGGTGGTTACCCCGGGTACCAAAGTCCATAATATTATACCTACATATAATGTGATCACCTACCACCAGGAGGCCTGTGTGCCTGTGGTCATACTATAAAAAACACATGGTTTTACTATAACACAGACCTCTTCCTTTATTCAATAAGTACCCTCACTCTATTGCGTAGTATTATATGCTTATGTTTATGTAACAGATCCATTCCCTCCGTCATAACGCAGGAGCATTAAAGTCGTTTAATTTATTTCGCTGAGCGTAAACAATAGGTTAGTTATATACGGCGCGTTAATAACATAATAATGCGCTTAATTTACGGCGCCATTATAATTCCGTCATGGCTTTAGCTTTATTAATACAGGAATGTGGAATATAACCGAGCTGCTGAAACTGTAGCAACTGTTCAAATAGTGTCCTGAGATTTTAGAGGTTTCGTTACAATATGATGCTAATGTGTCCCTATTATTCAGAATCTGGGCTGGTATGGACGTTCATACTGCGTCCATCCTTCCTTTTCTGTAACAAGGTTTCATTTTTAAACAGGGGGGCGAGTCCTCTAATTTTCCATTAATATTAGCCCAAGATTTGACAACTGTTTATCATAAAATAAAATTTCAAAACACTTCAAATACAACAAATAATTATCTGTTTAGCAACACTAATCAATCTAAAACAGATCTAAAGTACTATTACGAGTTGTAAGTGCTGCCCACAATTTCGTCCACAATGCTACACATTTCCTCTTACCAATATTTTTGTCAACAGAGGCATACAATCAGTGACTTAGGTATGTGTACATACTATGTTATTAACATCCTTATTCCAGAGTTTTTATTATTATTGCTTTTAATAAACGATTAATGACCATTTTGATTGGCGTTTAACACACATCCTATTCTGGAATAACCACTTGGAAACCGGGTTACCTTGGCGGTGATTAGTTATCTAGGTTAAGACTGGGATTAGCTTTATTTGGCTGTTATCCGTCCCAATAAACGAGTTTATGATGCAAAACCTATTATTCATTTATGAGGTCGCTATATTATTACTATTTATGAAAGCTTCTATGCGTACATAGCCATGCTGCTTTACCCCCGGTTTTTATATACTTCGGTAACCATTAACGGCACGTTTTATGTCAACAAAACTTCATCTGTCATAGGTATACGGACTGTCATCTTGACGTTTCAAGCTTACAAAAACATCAAGTTTACAAGTTAATAACACACTCCAAAAATTTAATATTTAATTTTTTTACTATATTTTTAATCACACGTAGGCCACCTTTATTTACATGGAAAATTAATGACCTTTATTGTTAATGCTCCAAATTAAAATATGGTTGGTTAAACAGCACATGCATAACTCATTACATTTTAAATGGTTAAATATCTTAATAATTGGTTCAAGTTTTATTCTGATTAAACTTTCATATCAATTTAAATTGAATCTGTTCCCACGTCCTCACTCCTCACTCCAATTATGAATCCAATTTAAATTATTATTTAAGTCGAATAATTCGTACCGAAAATGATTGTTTTCAGTGCCTTGTTAAATAGAATTTAAGCCCAATTTGACTTTATGTGTTTACAGAATATTTAAACCTTTAAAAAAAATTTACATCATTCTTAAATAAATACTTGGATGGCCCGCCATATTGGATTTAGAATGACGTCACAACCCATATCGTGCATTGTCATCCAAAGTAAACGTGTATACAAAATTTCAGCTCAATCGGTTGAAAATATCTACTTCAAAATTGATTTCAAAGATTCCACCCGAACAAACACACCAACCCGAACATACATTGCAAGTTAAATAAAAGCTTTTAATATTGCATCTTTTAACTTAAACACGTTGAATACAAAGTGCGGAATTTTTTTTTATGAAGGCTGAACAGCTGATTGGCTTTTCGAGCAATGTGTGAGAACATTAACTGTTTCCATGTACCTATCTAAAGCCTCGACAAATCGGAAACAACTTCACCTGTCAAACTCAATATTCGTCGATTTTAATTTTTTTAAAAAGGTTGTTCAGTTTTTTTGACAACTATTAAATGTATTAAACTTTTTGTTGTATATGGATTTTATTTACAAATAAATAACGGCATGTCAGATTAATCGGCAGCCAATTATCGCTATCATAAAGATTTTTCTAGACACAGTATGGAGTTAAAATAAAAATATTTTTAATTAAACAACATAAAACCACAACAATTAAACATTGTAAAACATCATGTAAGAAGACGATGAACCTATTCATCGTTTCGAACCTATTCATTCTTCGGAGGTTTAAATAGATACATTAAATATATTAGTTAAATTTGATTGGTCATTATCATTATTTATTATTTTATACGGCGACTTGCAAAACCAGCTAATAAAATGACTTTAAAAAAAAGACAAGTCCAAAAAGCTCGAAAGCTTCAGAAAATAATATTTCATTACATCATCATATTAATATTACATTAATAACTCCATTGTTGAACAATGGCGTGAGCTATCTCAATAAGTTATTGGGCACTTATACATCGTACTGTATCGCGCCTATAACCAATAACATTACTCGTATCGACAAAGGCTAAATAGAGCGGAGCAAATATCGTAAGCTATGTACTTAATACGAATGATCGTTTAAAACGTAATTGTAATAATCATGAAAGCACTCCACTATTTCGTAATTGATTAGTAATGTTAGTTAGTACTAGAAAGAACGGTAAAATGTCATTGGATAGGTATGTAAATTAGTTTTTGTTTCCTAATGTAAAGCTAAGAAAACGATTTAATTTTTTCCGCAATTAAGTGTTACTATAAATTTTTAATTTTTAATCGCTTTATTTTCACGTGGATAGCGCACGGCGCAGATATGTAAATGCAACAAAGGTATCATACAAATAAAAACGTTCACGTCAGACAAAGAAAATATTCACAAGCATCGAATCGAGAAAAATCGTGCGAACTCGTTACAGAATATTCAAACTGTCGGTTTATCCAGCAACAAATGCCATTCAGATTGATGACCTAGAAAAGTCGAATCTTAATCCCTGATACGAGGGTTTCATAAATATTCAGTGTCGTTATTTCACCTCCGGTGATGTCGATCCTGTGAAGAGAAGGCCGAGGCCCGTGTTTATGTTTACAGGGGGTGGGGGAGGCCCAGCTGATCCCCCCCCCTCCGCCCGGCCGCGCCGACTGCGGAAAATCGATACGAGTACCAGCGCCGCAGAACCTTGCAGATGCCAGCGAGCGACGAGTCTTAGAGACGAGACGTTCTCTTTTATCACCCATTTACCTATACCAACTAATCCTTTCCGCTCCATTACAATAATTCCCCAAAATGTAACACTTCCGACAAATTTGTTCGGCTTTGAGTCTTACTTAACCGTGCCCTGCTTTTGTTTAAAGCGATTCTTTCTCGAATGCTTGCGCGTAACATCAATTTCGGTTTCGTATGAAGTTTGTTTCTATTTAAATGCAAATGGTTACTTACAATTAGCACATTCCGAGGTTTGTGCTTTAATTATTTATAATAGAGCATTACGCCCTTAAATTTGTGTTTTACAAAATTTCCCCTATTACGCTTACATGAGTGAAATGACAGACATTAAATCAATTAGGAAGGGGATAATTGTATAAAGCGTTGTCTGAAACACGTTTTATGAAGTAATGGCGTGTTATGTGGAGTTTCGGTCGGAAGTAGGTCGACCAATTTAATAATTTCGCTGTCTTTCAGTGCCGTAGAGCTCACCTATATCTAAAACCGCTGGATGTCGAATGGAATCGTAACTGTACTGAAAAATATGGCATTATTTTATCCGTTTAAAGTCACGCATTAAGCTTGAACACACCAATTTTAGACAGTTTATTGTAAGCGAATGTCTAAATTTTCATTCTACGACGTATTACGAGATGAAATAGGTATCACAAAAAAATAATAAATCATGACAATGTATTACATAACTTCACGTATATCTCAGTAATTTGAATAAAACCAGTAGATATTGAACGTTGTTGCGCTTCTTCTTTGATTTAATTATTATCAAGGAACATCGCTGAGATTCGCTACGTGCGTATTATGTATGTATCGTACAACATGAAGACTGCCAAATTCAATTTTATTATTTTCCTTGCCATCATTTCATTTTTATTTATTAATTTGTATGGATTGTTAAGCTTGTTTTCATCCAAAACATCCAATAAGTTGCTGAATAAATTCAATTGGAAACATAAATGTAATATACAAAAAATAAAAATATGTGTGTAATATTTTTTAGTATTCTGTAGATGTACTTGTTGTTTTCACGAAACTCATTTTAATTACACAATCGAAAAGTATGAATATTTTGATCGAAAAATATGTAACAAATATTCTAAAACAAGTTAAAAAGGCAATGTTCACATAAAATATGCTTCGTGCGCAGTCGCGCTATTTCCTCTCCGTCCCATTTTCATACTAATTGAATGGGTGATTGAAAAAATTCAATTCAATTAAGGTAGCCAAGTAAATAAAACAAATTGAAAGAGGAATGAACAGATGAAAATTACATGATTATAGACATGAAAAATATCGTATATATTATTTTAACTGATTTTTTTATAAAACGAGTATTTTGCTGATGCCAACGTAATTTGCTTTGTTTTAGATGTTTTTTAAAATTTTAAATAAGAGATAAATTTATATCAGAAAGTAATAGGCCCTAACTATAATTGCCAATGCTAGATAAAAGCTCAGGGTAAAAAAGGTGGACTGGAAGGTGCAGTAATGACCAGTAACAAATTTTGAGTCAAAGACCTTGATATTATGCAAATGTTTACATTCATTTGTCTTAGTAAAGTATGTTGTCGTCCTCCAACATTCGCGCTAATTTGTTTCGTAATTTGATTAGTGATTGAAAAATCCAATTCAATTACTGAAAGCAAGTAAATAAAACAAATTGAAATTGGACTGAGTGGGTTTAAGATACGTGGTCAAAGACACGATCGTGATTCAACTTGGTTTTAGGGGCGACGACTAGGAATTTCGTATAAAATTTACGAGTACCTACTGTAGTGCAATGACCTTTACGTAATACTGAAACTGAGTTAACGTTAAAAGACTGAATAAAGGCAGATTTTGAATTCAGATTTTTTATCTTGTAACCCTGTAACAAAACTTAATTAAATTCCAACAGAAGTCTACCTTCAACAATATATAACTTACACAACTGTAAAAACACAACCTTAGGCAGACACAACCTTAAACAGTAGCTTTTATAAAACGTGCACCATTGTATGCCGTATTTTGCTAAACAATAGACGAGATTATGGACAAACATTAGCCAATTTGCACAATTTTTCGTCTGGTCTGCCTTATTTACTTCTCTGAGAGGGGTTAAGTAAGTATGCCTACTCCAATATGTTATACAAATGAAAACAAGTCGTCAATAAGTCGATAACCTTAATCGTCAACAATTCGGTTATAAAACTTTAAATAAGAGAGTTTTCCGTATTATTTATTCATTGTATTGTATTGTATTGAATTGTATCAAGCAAAGTCAACGTAACACTCCATATTGATATTTTCACTCCAATATATTCAGTATCTCTGACAAACTGAGAACAGAGAGATAACTGTAACAATAACCATACAAGTTAACGACCTCCAAACATTTATATTGAGTTTGCAAATCTCACAGCAATACTCAATCACATCAAGTCTGTTTACTGGGTGTGAGTATAAAACTTCAAAGCTGGTACAGTAGAAAAGTATATAAATGAAAATTATGTAGTCAATGACACGATGTTACGAGAACGTTGCTTGAGCTTCAATGTATTTTGGATCCCTTTCCAGTAGTGACGAACTTAATAATAACTGAAGTAATTTTAAGTCAATAAAATTAAAACGCACAATACATATTTTCATGTATACTTAAGGCAGTAAAATGTACTTAAAATCGGGTGCGGGTTCGAATCCGAGTGGCACGTGTCATCAGTGACTACTGGTAGGTATACGACGACAGAGAAATTATTATTAGTACTTGCAATATTCAAAGCAACCGCTAATTAATTATTTCATGTTTTCATTTCCCGCAGATTCTAAAAAAATAATTTCTCAACTAACTATTCTTAATTAATTTCAAAAAGTAAGGAAAGTCTCCCATCTGAATTAATACTATTCAAAACATTGAAACTCGCTGTAAACCGGTTGTTGACTGTCAGTGTGAAAATTCCTTGCGAACGGCGACACAGAAATTCCCGCTTGCAAGATTCGGTGCAATGCTCCTTACGTCACACCTCCCTTGCCCTACCGACATTTATTTACGTCTCGCCTTGGTATTAATATTGTTTTGCTTTGTTACGTGAAAGCTGGTATACGAATGATCATTCCCAAGGGAGATAACAGATTTCTGAACTTTTCAATTTAAATGGGAGTCTTAATTCCTTTCTCATTTCTCTTTTCTCATTCCTAATTTCCTTCCTCAATGTCTATTTCTTCTTCTTGTTGAAGTGCCTCTTCAGTGTTGAATGTTGGCCGTTTGTATTGGATATTTAAGATATTGTTGATAACAACGCCTTTAAATAATTCGAGCATTAGTTTGTTTGGTGTTTTCTAGCTTTGAATCTGCATGATAGCCCAGTGGCTAAGAATTCGGCCTCTTACTCGAGGGGCCCGGGTTCAAATCCCAGTGGCACGCACCAATAACTTTCTGAAAAAAGTTATGTGCGGCTTATAAAATTAAATATCACTTGGTGTAACGGTGAATAAAAACGGTGAGGAAACCTGCATGTCTGAGAGGTCACCGAAAAAAATGTTCTCAAAGGCATGTTAAGTCCACCAACCCGCACTAGGCCAGCGTAGAGGACTAAGGCCTATGTCCTTCCCATGGTAAGTTGGTTTTTAACCAATAATAAGAAAACTGGAATCCCTTTCGAAAGCTGAACATATTTAAATTTCAAATGTGGAAACCGCGACTTGTCAGGGATGCGCTCTCAAAAAATTGCAATATGCGATATTCGCAGGGAGATATCGGTACGCTTAAAGTGCACAGCCGTAACTCGAGATTACGTCCGATATAAATCTTTCGAGTGGAGATGAATTCCCGGACTGCGAAATGATACATAAAATATTCATACCACTCAGAAATGCAAGCGTCTGTTTTTCGTTCTACACATCTAGGTGTATTGGTACCCTACTTTCTTACTCAAGCCAAGCTAAGCGAATAGGTTGAATAATATGTTGTTATGTTGTTCAAATGCTGAATACTTTCAGAGTTTTCAGAATGTACCTATATGAGAAGTATTGTGAAAAATGATAATAGAAAAGACATTTAAAATACCGAATATTTTACACAATACTTACTTTACACGGTACTTAGGTACTATGATAGTCGTATTTAAAGGATATCTACTTATTATCATCTCAAAAATAAAAATTACTATTTAACCTATTCTACAAACATTGCATTAAACAAAACACTCAAAATTATGTAGGTATAACTAGATATAATAACTTTACATACCTCATTTTATAATTTACTTCATAATACCAACACAAGCTCATAGATATGTTTTATTTTTACAAACAAGTGAAAGTAAAGTAATACGTGAATAATATTCTATTATTAAAATGTATGAAAGCTTACGAAAACTTTTTCAAAATAAACACAAAGTTGGCCAGTGGCTGTAGCGGTGTGTTGAATACGTACCTGAAACAATAAAACAGTATAATTAGGGTAACGGTAAAAGAGGATTAAAATGTATAATAAATTAGTTGAATGCGTAGAACGTTCTAAATTTTAGACACAATTATATTTAAATTTTACTTCAAAGTTTAACCTCTTTAGAGTTTCTGCGCTCAGTAAATAGATGACATGAATAGAGTAGGTCACTGTTTAGGAGGAGCACAGATTTAAATGAATACAGGTTTGGTCTTGTTTTAGATAATAAATTACTTTATACTATCATACGCTTCATCTTACGCTTATAAAGAAAAGCACACAAAGGTAACCATAGTGATTATCTGTAATATTTATGGAATACTAGCTGACCCCGCAAACGTTGTTTGCCATATTAGTTATCGAGCGTTAAAAATCGACTATTAAAAAATAAGGGTTGGTGATAGAAGGGTGAAAATTTAGGATTGTATGTATTTTGAATGCCACATTATTAAAAAATAAAAAAAAATCTAAAAAATAAAATAAAAATGTTAGCTGTGGACAACCCTATCACTTAGGGTAGGTAGTATGAAAAATAGATAACTTAGCCGATTATGAGACCTACTGAATATACGCATATAAAATTTCATAAAAATCGGTCAAACCGTTTTGGAGGAGTATGGTAACCTTATGGTAACTAAAACTGTGTCATGAGAATATTATATAAGAATACTTTATTGAACAAAAATAAAATTATGTACCTAGAATAATTATCAATTTCATTTTATTTAATAAAGTTATATTTTTATAATTTCTACCCAAAAGTTGTCAAGAAGAAATCGCTACCTGAACCTAAAACCGCCTTTTGTAGGTAAAATTGGTCAAATAGCAGATAATGCTGAAAAATAAGCGGTATGATTTGTGCGACCTAAGAATATATTATAGGTAATGCAAGTTCCAAGAAAATGAGTGAATAATAAAAAAGGTTTTTAAACTTTTTACATAGTAGCGCATAAAATAATACAGCAACTCGCAACAAACCTATGTGAATTTTATCAAATGATTTTTTTAATTTCTCATCGGTAAATAAGTTGGAAAAGATAGCGCTCGAGGGGAATTTAATTCCAATCGACTGAAATAAGAAACAGAAATCCTAACAGTTTGTTGTACGAGTATGAATAGCATCTATGATAAATTAAACGAGCAATGAATTTAATACAAATCATAATCTTATTTTGTGTAAGAAATCTGATGATTGCGATTCATTATATCCTAAATAAGTGACGCTAACGCCACAAAATGTCAATTGTTTTATTCAGTCCTAAGAAAAGAGTGTTTTTTACAGGACCCCGACATACTCACCCCAAGTTTTCCATTCGCGTAAAAATACTTGCGAACCATCACATATTCAGCCGGAAAAGTATTTGAAAGACAGGAAGAATGCTTGTAAAACCCGCAAAGAAGAATAAAACATTTTATTATCATGGAGAAATTCCCAACAATACGATAAAGCACGAAACAGCCGCCGCTCCTTTTTAGTTCCTTCCAAATCTGCACGCTTGCACCACCACCTTAGGATAAGCGATCTACGATTAAGGCGTAAAATAAAAAACATATTTAATCTTAACAAACAACTCGAGGATGATAGGTAGCCAAAACATTACCTACTCAAAAAGGATGTGGTAATATTTATGGGAATGATAAAGATGATAATTTATTACGAATTTCTTAGTAGACAATTTTGAAGTATTCATATTTTATTTGCACAACTCATTTATTTGCACGAATATCGGTTAGTTTTTGGTTTTACAGGTCAGTCCATTTAATTTGCATTTTCAGGTATGCAAATTAAGAACAGTAAAAAGAAACAAAATAACCTAATTTACAAATATGTAAATAAATAAAAAAATATTTCTTATCGGCTACCTATGTTAATTAGGCAATTGCTGTAACCGACATCATATAATATGATTATCTCGCTCTTCTCCGTTGATAGGCGCCAAATCTTAGTTCGGTCCAAATTTATAGGGAGAAAACTTTTATCTCACAATTACTTCGGTCACTGTCAATACTAAGATGGATTACCCAAATTACACTAAAGTATCCTTTCTAGGTTACATCCAAGGTCTCAACGTTTTGTGATGAAGATATATGACAGCCTCCGCTTTGCGTGAATGACCTCTTGTCCTTACAATACCGATTGTTGTACGAAGGAAATATTTCGAAGATATAATAGATTTCTAGCCGTTGACAGATTTCTTTTTTTATGAAAATAACAAAAATGCTTTGAGTATACACGTTTTTGGGCCCACGGTTACACTGAACGTTGGACGTACACTTCAGAAAACCCAAGCCTAACCTGTAATAAATAATGTATGCCCCAATATCAATACGTACAAACATATAATATCTAAAGCTAAACTGACTTCTGCCTGCGACTAGGTATGCGTAGACTAATACTACGTTCAGAGAAATATAAAAAGTTATCAATATATAAATCTATATTGATAACGTTTACCTTTGAGGCTTATAAGAATGTAATTCTAAATAAAAACGGTTTTAAAATTTGTTTTTAGAGCACTTAATAATAATCAATTTTAAACCAAAAGTTTTCGGTAATTCATCTTCAAGGGCCGCATCAATTTAAATTGCTTTTACAAACTAAAACTCATAGAAGCGAAGTCAATTTTAAAGCACTTGATTTTATATTCATAATCCTCTTAAATTTTAAAATTCAGTCTAAGGTCTCTTACCCTTAGGACCTTGCTAGTATAATTATTTTAGTAATTTATTTCAATGAAGTTCTTTAAGACAATAAAAAAAACTTCTTTCCTGAAAATGATGTAAGTATTAAATCATTTTAATTTTCATAGTTCTTTTCTTTGTTTGACCATTGAATTTACGGCACTTTATTTCACTAGCCCTTTATTAATAGGTATTAGAATTACAGATTCATTTTTAAGCAAAACTAAACGCAAACGTAACGTAAAAGCGAAACGTTTTGTGATGGACGAAAATGTCTTTGCTACCAACAGATTGATTTTTACTAGGTACCTGACTGTTGTAGAAGAGAAGTAAAGACCGCTCTTAAATCCATAACTAAATAAATACCGTTTTTAATAGCGCAAATAGTTGTCGTAACATTAAATTTGCAACTATTCCCTCGCAGGGTTGACTCTGATCTCAATGAAACTTGTTTACAACTTCGCGGTGTAACTTTTTATTTTCTTAATATGAAGCGGACCGCAGAGCGAGTTTAAACAAGAAACTTATATTGTTTTACTTTCTATAACCGCTGCACTGTAACTTAGAGTGACGATCGCAACTCATTGTTCGATTTGAATAATGGATAATGTTTATGAAAGAACGTTTACGAAGATCTTAGATATTCGTTTTTTTGTTATTTAAGAAACCCAAGCAAATACTTGTAAGGTCATCGTTGCCTATTGGTATTTTCGGTATCTCTTTTTACAATGTGTTAAGCAAAACCAGAGTAATCTATTTAAGCAGATAAATGTGATATGTAGTTCGTTAGTCGCTGCAAGGATGTAACATCCACGTATTTAATTGTCTTCGAACACCATGTTTAATGCGTCAATTTGCAGGATGACGTAATTAAAGCCCTCTTCGCTCCGGGTGATATCAATTGGCGGGAAACAGGCAATGGCGAAGTTTATATTGCGAACGTTCTTATATTGCCAGAGCTGTGTTCTACTTCTAGCCCAAGAGCTGTCAGACAGAAGTGTTTGAAGCATGATAAAAGAATATAAGGATCCGAACATGCAGACCTGGCTAGCGGGTAATGGAATTCAACCGAGCCGTACGTAAATGATGTAAGAACGTTTTTGGTTTTTTGCGAAAAAAAATTTTTTTGAAGAGTTTTGAAATTTTAGCAACATTCAGTTTAGTTTTTAAGAAATTAAAAAAAATAAAAAGCCATACTGAGTCGGGTTTATTATCTTGCCAGCCTTCTCCAAAATTATTTTAAAAAAATTAAAAAAAGGGTTTGAGGCACACTGAAAGATAATAGTAATTTTTTTTTTAAACCAGGCTTAAACACTTAGTGTTTGGCTTAATTCCATTACCCGCCAGCTAGTCAGATTATAATCTATTGTGATCATCTTTTATGATGCCCCAAACTCTTTCCGTAAAAAGTCCGCCGGCTCTCCAACTATTATATTGCCAGCGCTGTGTTCTACTTATGTAATTACGACCTCATCCCGAGTGGCGCTGGCTTCGAATAAAACTAGTATTGTTTATCGACTTGTCTCGCTAAGTAGACGACAGGCGTGATTACTCCGTTGATCCGCGTAATGAAATTACACAATTTGCGATATTTGTTTTGAATATAAACATAGAAGATGGAGGTAATATTAATGTAGTTAAGTAAAAAACATAGGAATTAATTGACTTACATTTTTGACAAACCTTCTTTATAATTTAAGAGTATAAGTTCAATAGAGTTAAAAGTATTATTTTTTTAGAGAACTGTTACTTTCATGTTGTTTTTCAGGAAACCAATAGGGATTTCGCTACTGTGCTAAATCACTTTTGCGAGGCAGAACAAAATGTTTGATAAAATTTTCGCCTATTTGGATTGTACCCGGACATGAGTATCTGTACAGACGGACAGACCGACGGACAGACAGACAGACGCGTGTAACTTATAATATCCCTTTTTTTAGTCGAGTATTCTAGACGGACGGATCAAAGACTGTTCCTATAATAATAATATTAAATCAGTGAGTTCGTTTCCAAAAACCAGCAAATTTTTGTAAATTCAAGCATGTCCTTGCTTGTCAACAAACAAAACGAAGCAATGCATAAAATCAAAGAGAATTAAAAATGATAAATCTAGGAGAGAGATCCTTAAAGTATGCAAATCAACACCACTAAAAAGGAAAAAAAAACAAAATTATTTTCCGCATTCGGGTGAATTTTATTATCATAAATACCACTGAGCATTCGCCGCGATATCGACTCCCTCTGTGTGTTCTACCGACTTTACTTTGGTGAGTGCTCCGCGGAGCTATACAAAATAATGCCAACATCACCCTTTCATCACTACACCACCCGCCGGAGACTGAAATTCCACCCTCATCACCTGGATATGTGGCGTTCCTCCACAGTCCGTTTTTCACGCACGTTCTTGCCTCATGCATGCGTCTGGTGTTGCACGTGTCAGTAGGCGATGGTGACCACTTACCATCAGGTGGCCCGTCTGTCTGTTTGCTTACTCTACTTATATACAAAAAAACAACGGGTTGCACTCCGGGCAAAAATGAAAACTTGTAAGGACATTTTCTTAATGATTTGGACGACAGTTCAATTAAAACACAATTGAGTTTCTCCGTAAGAAAAGAAACGACATTTAATGCTAAGAATCGCAATGTCGAATCGAAAATAGCAATAATTATGATATTTAGCTTTTTTCTGTAACAAAATACACTTATTATTTATTTATTCCTTCATTTATTGGTTTCCTTTTGGCAGCTTCCATAGTTACGCATTTTCTTACCTTACCATCAGTTTAACAATTTTTACCCATACCAAAAAATGCTCAGCACCGATAAAGAAGTTTTCACTTCAAATAACATATAAATTGAAAATTTACAAAAACCCCCGACATAATAACTACAATTTTCATTGAACATAATATTATTTTGTAATGTGCACGTGTAGCGCTCTCATTTGAGACCCCACTCGATTATATTTGCAGACATTCGGTTATTCTTGACCCACTTTTTTTTCGGTTATTCCACCCCCCACAACTTTTAAACGACTTAACCGATTTTCATCAAACATCTCTAAGAACACTCGCCCGTAACTCACCTTTCATACAAAAAAACTAAATTGAAATCGCTTCATCCGTTCGCGAGCTACGGTGCCACGACCGAATCACAGACAGACAAACAGACAGACAGACACGTCAAACTTATAACACCCCTTCTTTTGCGTCGGGGGTTAAAAAGACACTTTATACATTAGAGTTTTAGGAATCCTTCATAGTATAATTGAAACATTGGGTGAAGCATCTTAAGCATCAGTCCTTAATTTCCTGGCCATGTCTTTTTTAAAATAGGTCTTTACATAAAGCTGATATTCTGTTTTGCAGTAAAATAATTTGGTGAGCATGAACACTGTCGTCAAAGTATTCGTACTGTAAATGTCAGTCATTATTAATGATACTTCTGTAGAATTTGAAGATATTCGTAATGTAAGTATGTAGATAATATATGTTTCCTTCTTAACGTTTCTTATAACATACCTACATTCCGAGAACCATTCGTAATAAAAATCATAATAAAACAACCTTTAATGTAATATATTGTATCAGGCGTTACTTTGCGGAAATCCATTGTTATTTAAGTTGTATTTATATTTCTTTGCAACAATCCGCACACGTGGAACTTGTTTTGGTAAGTGGTTTTGGTAGTGAACCCAGCACCAACCGTTGTAGAGTCCACATCACCTGATGATGCTCCGTTTTGGGGCGAAACACGTGTCGTGTACTATTGGAATAAGTTGTTATGGTATATACCTACTCAGAGAGATAAGGGAGGGTGGTGGGTCCATACCAAAACAAGTTCCACGTGTGCGGATTGTTGCAAAGAAATATAAATACAACTTAAATAACCTTTAATGTAAAAGGCTACTGTCTGTGCCTATACACATAAATTATGCAAATAAATAATGCTTGCCCTATTAAATTATAACAGGCAAAAGGTCCCAAGTGTAATCTTTGACCTTTCGGACAAATCCTGTTCGGACGACGCTTATGGTCTCTCCGTCCTTATTGAGAAGGAGATCAAAGCGAAGAGGTACTTAGCGCAAAATTGAACTATTACCTAATACTCTTTTGTAATTAGCGAAAATGGTTTTATTTTTTATACGTGGTAGGTCTATTTAACGTTGCCTGGGGAAATTCCTACCGCCACATTCATAAGTCACCGTGAATCAAGTGGCTGTTTATGTCCCTTTCTGCTGGGAACTGATTTCTTTCCACAACAGAGGAAGGCCTGAAACTTATTCCACCACGCAATTCCAATCCAACGCGAATTGGTGGAGGAACAAGCTAATCAAAATGTGTCAGATACTCGTATCACCCATAGGGCCTCCGACCAGATTTAACAACTGCAATGCTTTCGATAACAACCGGTGACTGATGATTAAACTTGCCCTCCGAAGCACGGAAGCGCGTATATCCTCTAGCGATCACCAACCCAGGTGACCGCGCCCGACCACTACCACCAGAGTCAGCAAAAAAATCAATGCATCCAGTTTAGAGGCACTCCTAGTATTTCCAGGGCCACAACACTTCCTCTCTCCAACCAAAACACAACTGCTGTTTCACTTTCTTTTACCCGGTTATCACTTTACCTGATAGAATACTATCCCATATTCCTTTTCTAGGGCATTCCCGATAAGCTATTCTTTAAATTGTTGGGTTACTTGAACGCTGACAATATCGCACATTGGACGAGAGCTAGAGTAGCCCAAACTAGGTTTACGACACAAACCGCATTATATTTGGGTCTCAAGGTATTCGGTCAGGACATTCCGTATAAATTCTCGAACGTCCCTCTAACTTGGAGTTCGTCGACCTCGACAATAGCAAAGCTATTCTCCTTGAATACGAAAGGAGAACCTCTATCGCTTGGAATATGAAGATGAGATAACATCGCGGAAACTCGTTATTGCCTACTCTCTGCTCTCCGTTTTACGAAAGTAATGTCATTCGGTATTCAAGTGCATGCTGCCAACAATTGTTTTTGTACCGTTTTTAAGCCTTTATTGATACCAAAATATACGGTACAAAAGGAAGAATAAATGCTAAATAGCATTTTGTACCTTAGGAATGTACCTACAGATAAAGGCGGTATCGAAAACTGACAATAATGAAAAGCTAAAAAAACAAACTAAGTAAGTAGAAAAAGTACCAACAAAAGATTTCAGAATGGGAAAAGTTTATTCGATTACGGTAATTAATTCTTTGGTATGTGGACGGTGTTCAAGTGAGGGACCCTATCGTTTAGTATAATTGGTTTATTATAATTATTATTCTAAAAGCACAAAAATATTCAGCTGTTTATACGAGTATGTGTAGAGTATAAGTGATCTGAAGTTAGCAGTCGCTTTTCGTGAGTGCAATTACTGCTATGGGTGCAATTAAATACATAATTTAGAAAAAAACTCATCTTCATATACATTTAATCCCTAAAAAGCTATCGAAATTTTATGGAGGTACAAAATTAGTACACTGCTTAGTATGATCCCAAGGGTAATGGTTAGGCCATTTATCAATAAATAATCATCAACATTATTTCAGTGTACAAATTGTATATTATAAATTGAATTGCACAAGTATGTCTAAACCGAATTTAAAAGAAATGGTTCGTGCTGTAGGTACATAAATGATACAAACCAAAAATGTAACGTATTTTTTTTAAATCTCGTATTTCCATAGATATTGATAACTGGCAACCCCCTTCCAAAGACCCAGTAGGAGACTACCCAACAGAGAATTACACAGCCCCTTTACAACATAGATACAGTAACTACTGACATCATTGGAGTTTGTTTGCGGACGAACCCTTCCCTTAATATCTGAGCACCTTTATGTGAGGTTGATGACTTTTGCGTTTGCGTTACAAAAGTGAATTAAAAAAGCTTTAAAAGGAATCTTCTTTTACATGGGACAAATACCTACTTGTACTTTTATAGTCATATGGGGCTCTTGTTGATACAAACTTCATGGTGTTTGATTTAACCTATAATTTTATCCCATTCTAAAGTTTTGTACGCTTGTATAAGCTAACGGAATTTTTTTTTATTACTTATGAGTTTAGTTTATATAAAAATCCTTTTAAAACGTTCGCATTTCCAACCTATATTAGTCATATAGGTTGGAAACTCCGTAGTCGTATAAAATTACAACGTTGATCATACAAAACCCATAATAATATCTAAATGCTAAGATAAGAAAAAAGGAAAACCTACATAGTTATTTTATAATAAAAAAATTCTATTCATAATACGTAAATGAAGTTTTAACGAATGAAAATCTGTATCATTAAAGAAAGAGATGAATAAAAAGTCATAGGTAGAAAAATAAAAGTGAAAATAATGATGGACCTATTATTGTTAGGAGAAATTGTCATTAAATTCATAGTCTTTGGTTTTATGCAGTATCTTCACGATATGTACTGCGGTCTTCATTATTTGTATGTTTTATGATTACATTTCATTCGATCCATACATATTTAACAACATTCAAAGCACTTCAAATACCTATGACCGGCGGAAGACTACGATTATTGCTTCGATCTTGTCTTCAGTTATTCTATTGTGCTACAAGTATCTACGCAACTAATATGAACTTGGTTCCAACAACTTGATTCACGAGGGTTTATTAGGGTGACTGTCGATGTTGTTCTATAAACAAAGTCTCGTATAAAGTATATTTACAGGTGAATTTTTCAAGTATGCGTAGATGTGGAAAACCGAAACTATCTATGAGGAATAGCAAATAAGGAGTGGGGCCCGATTTTGATGAAAACCAAAACATCATCATTGAATTATTGAAATATACGCTTTTTTATAAAGGAAGACCTTCTATGTTTTTTGAGGTGTCTATTTAAAGTAAGCTAAAAAATTATAAACAGTTGCCGTGAGAAATTGCTTACTTTGTTTATTGGGAAATCTGGCGCTGCTTATCATCTACATGTCACAAATAGAAAAGACCCCAGATATGGGACAGCCTCAGAGCTCCATTTTTCAAAGAACACAATTGTCTCGGATGCAAACATGGATATCTTTGTAGGACAATCTCGCGCTGCAAAGAAAAGCGCTGATGTTATCATGTCATTGCACATACTGAATCTGTTTGCGAAAATTCTTACACTTTTTTCGATATACCTATCTCATGTGTGTTAGAATATTCAAAGGTAATTTAAAGAAAAAGTTTAATACAAAACTAAGTCCATAGGACATAATCTTTGCAGAAAATATTCAGAAAGGATCTTTCTTGACATGGCGACAACATAACGTTACCAATTCTTTCAACACATAAATTTATCTTAGAGTCAACTATGCACTATGGGGTTATTCGACGGACTTACAAGTAATAGTCTCTTTTCCATACTAAAAATATTATGAAAGAACGGCGGTATTTTCCAAAACAAATAAAATCCCAAAGCTTCCGAGCCTTAAATTGTCTTCGTAGTAATTTTCTCTGCATCTCATTTGATCTATGTTATTAATAAGACACGTACACACTTTTAGAGCTGTTTAATATCAATCCAATGTAATGTTCTAGCATATACAGCGACATTTTTGTCGCTAACGCTGTAAGCACCTATAATTTTATCAGACTAAGTAGAACTTTTGCGTGTTGACACAAAAACATACATTACGCGACGGCTGTTTTGTTAGTTGGGGAGTGCACAAAAACCTCTCTCGTCCCATTTCCCCCACTCCGGCCTCGGTCCCCTGCAAGCCCGCCATTATATTTGTGCATTGTTCATTGAATTTGTAACGGTTTTTTTGTTAACACTGAAGAGGTATTCTGACTCTCTTTGAACCGAGCAAATGATACGTTAACACTGAACGAGCTATCTACATCAACGGTATGACGCGAAACTGAAAGGGATACGATTCCTCCATCGAATATTATGTTAAGTGGAATAGAAAAAAGGTCCCCTATAAAGTTTGACATTGTTTAGCAACGTATCCGCCTATCGGAACTCAGTCACTGAATAAATTCGTCGATATTCTTTATTTTTCGCGCGAATGAAATTCCTTCGAAACAAAGAGACGTAAGCGAAGATACAAATTGTACGATCCCAACCTTCAATTTACACTTCCTATGTTAAGTTAATATCCTTAAGCAATTGTTTTAGATAAATTAAAAAAAATCAGCAAACAATATACACAATTGTGAAATCACAATAATGAAAACACACAATTTTAGCAAACAGTAGGATTCGCTTTAGTAAAATTTCTCAGCGCAAATATTTGAGGCAATATTTTCGAGCAATTCACTACTTTATAACCGGGTTTCCCTTACAATATAATGAAATTTAATACACCCAGTCTGATCTCAAGCCAAACGCCCATGTTCTGAACCAGTCTAGAACGTACACCCGGCATTGTTGCCAACATTCAAGAAATATATAGCTGCATTCGAAAATAATGCGTCCAAAGCACAACACATTTGTTCCAAGTACAGAGTGATATTTCGAGTGTTTTCAGCGCGGATGAGTATAATTACAAAGGGGAAAAGAAAATTAATTAAATCCCCAAACATAAATTAAGGCGGGCAGTGACAAAAAATGGCGCCGAATTGCTACTCGGTCACGTTTCGAACTCTGCAGCGAATTGAAAATAATTACCCGTCAAATGAGTTGAATGACACCTATTTAAAAGGGAAATAGCGCTGGGTGAATTACCTCACGATTTATGATACTCATCAGCCGGCCTGGTTAACATATATTACGTTGGTAGAAATTAAATTTTCGTATTTGAATTTTGTCTTGAATATAGTTTATTACTTTTGGAACTTTGTAATGAAAGCACCTGACTGTATTAAGTTTATATAATGTTGTGCAAACCAGTAATTTAAGTGCATATGTAAAAAGTCTATGATTTTTTGTTTTTTTTTTTGTTTTTTAATGTAATGTATGTACTTAGTTGGTATGCCTTGTCTAAATAAATAAATAAATAAATAAATTATTGGGCTATAGTCTACCGTTATAAGCATAATTCGCTACCACGTTACTTATATAATTTAATTATTTCGACTGTGTTGGGAACACGATGATCTTTGTATTAATATTAAAAGAGCAATTGTGACCATTTTCCATACGGTAGAAAGTCTGTTTCTGCGCTATTTTTTATTAAAAAAAATGTTTAATCTTACAAAGATTTCTATTGAGAGTGACCAAAGGATATAGATCTCTATTTGCTGAAAGCTTCGACATCAAAGAAATAATTCCAAGAATTGTATAGACTTCTACGTAAACTTTAAGCACAAAGATGTATGACACACAAATAAAGTTAGATTCCAATTGGAGTCACAAACTAATAACGTTCAACGAAGCATAACCGAGGTCTTTATCCATATTACCAACAACAGTACCGAGCACTAAAACACGCGCAATAAAACTTTGATCAGAACTCAATGTGATCTCATCGATGCAATAATACTGAAACGAAGCCAATTTACATTTAATGTGTTTCGTCTCGTCGATAAGTTGCACAAGTTGCACAAAAACATTGTGTAACATAATCCACGATTTAAAGTTAAAACTTCTGCTTAAAGCTTATTATAATACCTATTTCCTAATTTTGTAATATGATATAGGATTAGGATTAAACATATCTATTTACCTAATGAAATTATTCGAAAATAAATTTCAACTTTAAATTTTTCCAATTTACTTTTAAATTTTATCTCATGTGCCGAATCATCTAGGTGCTACGCCGTAGATCCACTATAAAATATTCTTTGTATTCGAATCCTCCTCCCCTATATAATTTGACGCAAATTCAAAAGGAGACTAATTTATGAAATTATTTATATCATTCATTAAATAATTTAATCTTAAAATAATTTTTAAGACAACTAAAGAAACTTAATATAAAGAACTAACGAAACATAATTCCCATGAATCTAGACATTTAATACATTCACAACTCATCTAACCTAATGGTTTGAAATTAAACATCTTGGATAAGTACGAAATTTTATTGAAATGACACATAGTACAATTAATTGAATGGTAAAAAAATAATATAAGACAACTTTACGAACTCATAGCTTGTAACGAAACATATGCAACTTCGTCATACAATAAAAAAAAACTCCAACAAAACATACGAAGCGCATAAGATATATCGAGAACAATAACAGTAATTCAGAAGTCAGTTATTCCAACGATGTTTTGGAAGCTTCATGTCATTACCAAAGTTATGTACCAGCGCGCCCATCAAAAGGAAGCCGTTACTATGTTATATGTAGCATCGGAACAGTCGCAGCCTCGCGTATAAATTTAACTGCCTTTGCAGTTATGTAAAGAGGTATATACATTTCATTTTTAACGGCGCGACAATATTCTGTATAAAATATAATAAAAGCATTAAAAGCTAATAGTTATGGCTGGGGCGTACGTTATGAGCGACTGTACGACGGTTAGATAAGTCTATACGACTTACGCAATTTTCGTCAAAGCGTAGAGTTTATGCATTCAATTTTTTATGAACTTTAAACTTTTATGAAGATTAGGTTTCAGTTCAAAGGTTGGCTGATGTATATAACTAGGTACTAAGTTATTGCCTTTTATGTTCATGATTTTAACGAGTTTTGATTCAAGACAATATTATTAGTGCGCAGATATCTAATGTTATTTTACGTGTAGTATTTACTCCTCAATTCTCCTTACTAACTCGCTGCCTAACTGCTGTTTTCTACTAGCTATTACTTTATTATGATTGTTTAGAATTTAACACGGTCCAACAAAAGAAAAATCTTTAAGACTCTAAAACTAATCTTCAAAAGTATGTAGAATTAGATGAAATATGAATCTTGTTATGCTAAGATAGCCACAAAACCAAAACAAATATCTTAATTTATGTTTTAAAGCATTATAAACCTTACATATGGACAGATGTCTTATAATACCAAAGAAAAAGATAAAATCAAAGTTGGTACCTAATTATTTATAATTATAAGCTCAGTTTTTGCTTCGTGTAATGGTATTAACAAAACTTAGAAGCTCTATACTCCGCAACGCTATTACTAAAGTTCTCGACGCTTCTTCAAAGAGTGATTATCTTAATGTGTTTTAACTTTTACTCTAATGATTCTGTTAAAATCTAACTAGAACGGCCTCTAAATTTTTAGTACCTACTCTAAAAACTTAAATAAAACTAAACTATACGTAGAAAACCACTGTCTTATGAAGACCGAGATATCTTCCTTCGTCCTATCCTCAGGGTGTGAAAAATAATAGATTTATCAGGTATGGTTTAAAAGTTATGAAATTTTATTTTAATAAATAAATAAATAAAATACATAAAGGACACAACACATAGGAAAGGTTAAGATTAAGAAATGATTGAGAGGTAGCAACGTGTGTATTCTCGTATTGTGCAATACTGGCTCGTATGGGGCACAAAGGACAGTGACGCAATCGATTTTGCAATCACCAAAAATGGCGTCAAGTCGTCAATGGAGCAGCGTTGAGAGCAACATATCATAAAGAGCATATCATATAGATATCATAGAGAGCATACCATAAAGATGCCCCCGTAAATTGATAAAGCGCTGAAACCTTATCAAATTAATGTTATATAACGTACCGAAAACAAAGTATAGGTTTTGCAACAAAATATTGAATGTATCGCTCATTATACGAAAAGCTTCTTCTTATTAATCTAATGCATAGAAATTTACAGGCCTAGTCTTTAGTCTATGTAGATAGACCAGAGAATAAGAAAAATGTATCGACTCGGATTTACGTGGCCGGTGGAAATATTACAACGTTGCCTAAATAGAATTAAATACATTGAGGAGCTGACACAGTGATATAAGTGATACAAGAGTGACGTATTTATTTTGCTAAGAATCCGGGTGCATGTAAAAAAATTTGTTTATACATAAAAAACTGTAGAAAGTAAACTGATGAATGAAAATTTTCCCGCTGTAAAGTAAACAAAATTCTTCTTGCCTGGTATTTTGAATAGGAAGATGACGTTGGACATACAAATATGAGGTCTTCAATCGTATCAAACTATATAACAACTAAACAAAAAAGTTTAAAAAAATGATATGAAATATTACTCATTAATCAAATTGGTATTTTAAGTGGCTCTACGACATAATTTGTTTACTACGCTTAAGTAACACACATAGCAAAAAGACGATCAAACGAGACGCAATAAAATTACTTTATCCGATGAGTTGATCGCAACGAAAGCGACAACCTCGCTTGGAGAGCGACCTATTTTCTTCGCCCAACCCTATGCTACCCAAAAGTTTTACCCTGAACTCACTATCGCCGCTTACGTTCGCGAGTGTTCAACTCTTACGAAATCCACACTTCGATGTACGACTAACAGAACTGAAACGATCGCGTACGTGTCGCTCTGCTCTCACGGATTCTGCACTTTTAGCTGGGATCTGGTAGACATTTTTCGAGCAGTGTTTGAGGCATCATAAAATCATGTTGAATATTTATTATAAATAACCATAATTATACCTGAACACAAAAAAGCAGACCTGTCTGACGGGTAGTGGGATTCAGCCAATCTTTTTTAATTTTTTTAATGTTGTTAAAAATATCAAATATCACACATAGGTACACTATTTTTTTGATGAAAATAATTCTTCGTTTCTTTTGTTCTTTCATAATTTAGGGCTTCATTAAACTTTTTTTATGATTAGATATCACGAATAAACTATAATTATAAATAAATGTTTTTACAATTCCTCAAACACTTGTTAAAAATGTCTGACAGATCTTGGGCTATATAGTATACGGGTAGAAAACGAAGAATCGTGAAGGGTGGCGATCGATCGATAGGAACGATACCCTCTCTGAGAAGCGGGATCACAATTAGCGGGGACGTAACGCGGTTACCGGCCTCGGTTGATTGATGCCGCGCTCTTAACGGGGACAATTTATTTAATACACAGCTATGATTGAGTAGACTATGGAAGATGTAATGATGAAAAGATGAACTTACCTTACCTGCAGCCATTGCTGGGTTAAGTTAAACTTTTTTAAGTAGCAACGCTGCAGAAACGTAAGTTTGTTTTTAATTATTAGATTTAGTTGGTGGTGGTAGAACTATATTAATACCAACAACATTAAATAAGTGAGCAGTTTTAACAGGATCGCTCATTCATATATAATATATAATGTACCTAACGTGAACTTAAATAATGTACCTAATTCAGTATATTAACAATGTTAGATAACATTTATAACGGAAAGGCTAAGTCGGCTAAACCATCAATGTAAATGGTAAATGCAAGAAGTGAGGCGGTTTTACTTCGGACTAAGTTCAAAGCTGTGGCAGAACTTTCGAGAAGGAAGCGGGCGAGAGTTGTACGATACTTCGACTGACTCGTGTTGTTATACAACGGTCGAGACCGAGGAAGGACTCTTTATCCCTTTTTTAGAAGGGCTGCATTTAACTCTTTAAAACAAACACATAGGTAGATAAAGATAGATTTAACTGTTTACACTGTTTTTTTTTACTGTTTTGTTTTTTTTTATCTTATACGAGTAAAAGTAAACAAAAGATGTTTTATGGACGCAACTTGAAATATTTCTATTTTGGGCACGACTGCGATACGATAAAGTTAGGTCAAAATGAGTGCATTGATGTAGATTAGTGAAAAACAAACGAGAAACTCGTGGCAAAACTCGTGGTTATCAGGTATTTCAGCTAATAGAAAGTGTAGGTATTAGATACCTACTTAACCAATAATAATTTATATCCAAATGTATAACTTTCGCATGATATTTAATGAGGACGTAAGTAGGTATGTTTGTGTCTTAGTAGATGATATTATTTT
The DNA here is from genome assembly GCA_905147235.1 of Erynnis tages. Lineage (NCBI taxonomy): Eukaryota > Metazoa > Arthropoda > Insecta > Lepidoptera > Hesperiidae > Erynnis > Erynnis tages. Next base: position 7,758,680 of record LR990082.1, read on the forward strand.
AAAAAGTAACTTGCTTTTAACACTAAATGAGTTTTCTTATCGCAGCTTTTAAAACGAGCTCAGTTACTTTTTGCACACCTAAAATGAGATTGGTAGTTTTTAACAAACTTTTTATTACGTGAAGCGTAAAAGCAGACATTTTCTCGCTGAATGTTTTACTAGTTCTGCATCTTACAACTTCATTAAAACTAGACAATTTTGCGGAACACCTCGAAATTTCCAACTAAAACATAAACAACCTCAAGAATATTACCACCTGAGACACCAGTGTACACTGAACCCCACGAGAATGCAACTACAGCTGCCAAGTTTCATTAAAATCATATTAACCGCCTCAAAGCGGAACCCACGGCAACGTGCAGGCAACAAAGATAAATTTTAAAGATGGGGTTCATTTTCTTGAGCAAGTTTTCATCGCGTACATTTCAGCACAAGCGAAGTAAATTTCAGCGTAAACGTACAGCAATGTTAAAGATCGACGCGTACGTGGGATCTTTAGTAACCACACTGATACCCGATTGGTGTCCTCTTACAGTCTATTAAAACGCACATAACTTAATTATATGTTTATGTATTAAAATTTAGCAAAGTTTTGACCATAAAAGCAGACTTCATTAACTTAGCATTAACACTGAAAAATAATGTCGGGATCCGCTATTTTAAGCGTTTAATTTCTGTTTCGTTACAAACATAATTGAAATAACTGTTTATAAAAAATACAATAGTTAAGCGCGTATCTACATACAACTGTCGAAGCAATAATAATAACCTTTATTGAAAACATACAATAAAGAGAGATACAATCTAAATAGATGATAAATGAATGTTTGCGCTGTCAACACAACCAGTCACATGGAATCCCTCGTTTAAGCTTATCAAAACTCAATATACGAAGTTTGTTCTTGGAACCCGAACAAAGTCCGTTTAGAAAACTTGTCCACTTGATTAATTGTTTGGGATTCGTGAATTCTATATATTGGGTAGTTTAGAACTGTTCTTGAACGTGAGTGGTACACACGAGACCTATTGTTTCGTAGCATTGACCGTTGCTTGGTTTTTGTTAAGAAAAAAACGTAGATTTATAGAAAAGTAGCGGACGAGCCACTAGATAGTAAGAGGTCACTGTGGCCAGGTCAAGCAAGAATAAAGAATTGTTTGAGGTCATGAACTTTGAGGTCATGTTGGTGAAGATTCTATGGTCGTTTTCTTATAGGAAGAAGAGCCATTGTAGCTTGCCCGGGAATTAAGCAGCATATTTTTCATGTTTTGTGTTTGAGTAGAAAAGGTCACCCGCATACAACCTCAAATATGATTTCATTATTTTCGAGGTCTTGAAATTTTGTAGGATGCAATGATTAATTTACGCAAGCTTGCCAGATTGCGTGTCTGTCACCCGTTAGTGGTCAACTGCAGAGACCTCCTCTCACAATGAGAAGAATAGTCTTAGTCTACCACGCTGACCTAATGCGGGCTGGTGGCCTAAGTTTGATTCTTACGAGTACTTTCAAAAAACCAGATCTTCCAGTCGAAAAACAAAAACAAATTAGATTGGTTAAACTACAATGCTTTGCTTAAAACACCTAATATTAATACGTGCGAGCTCAAAGAAAGGCTTAGAAAAGTAATTTGAAACAAAACGATAGCACTAAAATTACTGGCGATCGAACGTCATTTGAAATCGGCCATTACGCTGGTGTAAGTATTTCGATCGATTGCGTTCTACTAAGCACTATACGCACTTCACAAACATTCTACCACCTACAAAATACGAAAAAATAAATCAAAAAACACAATTTTCTTACCAGGGAACCCAGTAGGTATAACGAACAAATTTAGAATTGTATTGATAAAATTTGGCTGGAAGGTTTGCTGTGTGGAATATAAAAGGAAATAAATAAACATTTGGAAGGCAAGAATTCTGGGTAGACGCCAAGCAGGCCCGCTAAACGGGCTATCACAATCAGATTGCTGCGAGTACCAATATTTGTAACTGAGCGGTTTCAAATTAACTTCTAGTTTATATCTTAAAAAATATTAAATATACATATATTATTCACTGCTAAGCGGGTGACAGCTCAGTAGCTCTTACTCGAGGAGTCTGGAGGAGTAGTTGAATCTCACGAACGACTTTCCTAAAATTTATGCGCTTTACAAAATTATAAACCTGCAGTAACGATGAAAGAAAGCATCGTGAGGCAACCTGCATGCGTGACATTTCTCCATATGTTCTCCATGTTCGCAAAGGCAAGTGAACTCCACCAATGGGAGTCTATTAGGCTAACGTGATGGACCAAGGCCTACATCATTCTCATTGGCTCGTAAAAAACAATAAATTATCAATACCAGGGAACTAAAATAAAAGAAAGTAACACAAAAAACTATGAAAACAAATGAAAGCATTAATATAAAACAAGTGTTGTGCAGCTTACACGTACCAAACGTATTATCATAATAGGAGACTGTAGATTCACTTACAAAGATTTTAATTAGTGAAACTAGATATTTCAAAGCGGTAACCAAAGATTTCCATCTTTTTAGTAACATTTTTAGCGGTAGGAATTGGGCGTTTGCCAAGCAGACGTTTCCTTAAACGCATAGTGCGTGAAAGGAAGATATTTTTCGTTGATATAGCTGCAAAGGATTGTAAACTTCTATCTTTCATATGGTTGGTTCCCTTTAATAAATAAATGTCACTGAGTACTCTATTAATAATTAGAATTAAATTTTGTGGCGTTGAAACTATTAATAATTAAGTACATTATAAAGATTAATTATACCTAACTAAATGTAGCGTGAAAGGAAATTTTGTGGAAATTACTTTCAAATTGGAAACCATTGGAAGAGCACAAGTATCATAGCCATCAAAACATTAAGATGGAAATTTCGATAGAAAACATCCAAACCAAATTACCAATAACCATTTACAATTTATTTTAAAGGACTGTACTTGTTGCCATTTACAAACGAATATGGAAAAACCATTTTAAAGCAATAACTGTTATGCGGCCCATATTCACAATAATAAGGCTATCAGCACGAGAACTGCATTTTTATGAGCGTAGCAGCTCGATAGCGCACTGGAATAAATGTAACAAACGTTCAAAGTTCACAACATGCGACATATTGCACCTTATTTTAAAAGTAGTAAGAGGCATAATTATAAAAGAGTGGTAAATATAACGTTGCGACTAGCAACACAGTGTTATCGACGTTATAGCCCAAGAGCTAGAAGACATTTTATGAGAACAAATACTTCTCATAAAATGTCTTATAAAAGGCATTATAAAATCACGTTGAATCGATATTCAAAAATGCAGACCTGACTGGTGGGCAATGGAATTTAGTAAATATTTAGCAGCAATAAAAAAAGAAATTGAAAAAGCTAAAGTCGTATAAAATACCTCGCCAGGCATCACCAAAATTATTCTTTGAAAAAGAAAAACTGTTGGAGTCACGTTGAAACTTTTACAACATAATATTGGGTAAATTCTCGGGATTTTAAACAATAATTTCAAAACGACTTGAGCACTTTTTTCAGTTCGGCTAAATTCCATCACCCACCACTCAAATCTGCATTTTTGGGGTTCGGATACTAGATACAAATAATCGATTCAACGTGATTCCAAAATATACTCAAATACTTCTCAAAAAATGTCTGCCAGCTCTTGGACTATACGACAATTGGGTCGACTAGTCCACTCGACCCGCGGCCGACTTCGCTCGCTCCCGCTCGTCAAGCCGACGAATCTATGCTGAAGACGCTAGCAACGAGTCTGAGAGAAATTTTAAACACCAAAGCGAATGTCAAAAGGAATAGGCAGTTGAGAAACGGGGAACGAACATGTTATTTTCGTGACGTTTTGAAGGTTTACGCGCGGCTGAAAATTGAATTTCATAAAATAAACTTAGATTTCGTTATTTTAGCACTATTGGTAGGATTAACAAATACCTATGTACCGAAATGTCTATACTATTCGCAAGTGTTATGACTAATATATGTATTTGGGGCCTGCGACCTAGCAAGATTGTTATCTACTCATATTATAAAGTAACATACATCCAAATTATGCCTCAATCTATACCGTGAAGCGTAACTCTAACATTATAACGGCAAATGGAGTAAGTATAAGTATAAAATCATAGTAAGCTTGTAGTATTATGATGCGATAAAATTTACTGTCACGTAAACTTATTTCAGCCATCAAGTGTGTTTGCGTGAATTTATGGATTTATGCCCCGCGGAAACCCTTTGTTTTTGTGGATATAAATAGGCTATGTCACTTTCCAACCCATCTATCTCTGCAACGCAAAAATACTACGCAAATCCATTGTCCAGTTGTTGAGTGCTTTGTATTGAAAAGAAAAACCAACAAATCAACAGATAAACCGTCACATTTATAATAATAATCCTACGTTTCTGAAAACACAAAATTTCTAAGATTCATAATTATCAATAGAGCCTTTAGGCATATCCCGACAAGCCTTTACCGGTTTTAATAGAAAAAATACATTAAAACAGGACGTATTCCTTTCATTATATTTAATCGATTTACCAATCCACTTAGAATATAAACCGAATGACAGAATAATACCTTTAGATATTCCAAATCTTATTCCAAGTAATAAATATCCGCGTTCGACCTTCGTAAGCGAGCTACTTTCAAGCGATTGCTACATACAATTACTTCGCTTACGAAGCCAATATTCCGCGGCAATCTAAAAACTTGTATTACAGAGACAAGAAGAAAGTTTCCCAGATACTGAGTTATAGCCCCGAAGTCTGGAGTCTGTAATACTCTAAAACTGCGGTAAAATAAATCAAGCATAGTCGTTTAAATGGAATTTTTGTGCCGACTCACAGCAGATATTCTCTAAGGCGTTGTACTAAGATATTGAGAAAACTTTCAAGTAGTTAGTTGGTATTTTACTTAACACAATCGTCGTAGTTCCAGTAAGCACAGGTCTTTATTATTCAGAGTTCTTAGTTCGTCTGCGAACTTCCTCCATTCATTTCAATATTCACAGCGACGCCTACGAGAACACTCCTAGGAGTTACAATGAATTCTTTACGTTTACATTGCCAGAGGCCCAGAGCCAACAGTAATAGCCAAGTTGCTCTGGCTTCGGCAGGTATAAATTCTTGCAATATCAGTGCAAATACCTTTAATTTTCGAAATTAAGTATGCACCTATTACAAGTCCCTACCCCTAGGCCTAAGGGAATCAAAGAAGAAGAATGGTTGGCAATCCTATCTATTATCTAAGATTAATGATATTACTTACTTGGATTTTTTAGACCTGGTGAAATTAAAATTTGAATGTTATTTCAATCCACTGGGTTAGAAAAAAGCTCAAATCAAAATTAACTATCAACTCACCATAATTAAGTTACTAATTAGAAAAAAAATATCAAAACCACGCAAAATTATAACCATAAAGGCGATCTTTATAATAAAAACATAATGAGCCGTGCTGAATAAATATTTAGGCTCTACAATTAGCGGTTTGTTATAATTTATTCGCGAACCTCTATACGAAATGTGGCCTATTTTTTGGAACCGTGCGTTAGTTTAAACAATGTTTTTATAAGCTCCTACCGAGTTGAACACGAAAACTCATTGAACAAACCATACAGGATGTGTTACGTAGGTAAGTAGGTACCTATGTGTGACAGTAAATACAATTCGAATCAATCAACCACCGCGAACTGAAATTATGTATTGAAACTGTGTATATTTCATTTCGGTAGAACCGTTTCGTTTGTTTGATATTTGCTATGCTTTTCTAGCTAAAACTCCCGACTTCGTTTACAAAACGTACGTGGTTTATTTGTTGAACACATGCTTCTAAATTGGTTAGCAACCTGAAGTTCCTGAGATGTACACCAAACCTTGCCTTAAATTTTGATCTTTTTTATACATCATTAAAAATCTAGGTATATCATAGCTGTGTTTTACGAAATCATAAACATATCATTACGACACATATTTGTTTTAATATTTTATTTCGTTATACTATTTAGTTATAAAACATAGTTATAATATTCTTCGACCAAACTTTAAAATAAACTACGACATCTCAAACTTTAAGGGAAGAAAAAAATCTTTTACTACTCATATACAATAATCTGAATCCTTTAGACGCCCTAAAATGTGCATTAAAAATAAACATATAATTTTGCAACTAAAGTGCACATTTCATCACGCATGTGCACACACAACTTTTTGTCCAAACGAATGAAAGCAGAGTTGTTTTATTTTCGTGGACATACACACAAAAGCTGAAAGTGGAAAAGTTCCCAAAAAATTCCACAAAAAAACTTCCGGAAAACTTGTTTACGTGAATAGCTTCGGTCACTTGAAAATATCCTTACTTATCAAAAGAACCGAAGAAGTAAGTTTTTCTTTCGGAACAATTATTTATATTAGTTTCCTATGTTCCGTCTTTACCTTTGTTCAGTAGTTTCTTCATGGTTACTGATAAAAACAATTATGATCTCGTAATAGATACTTTAAATTTTTAACATTGAGGAATTTTTTGTAAGGATAAGAATAATAATAAGAAGAAAAATACGATAATTCTGTCTTTCAATAATTATAATTATAAACGCAGGTATTACGAGTATAACATTTTTGATTCAGCCTTTTTAAGTAAAACCTACCAAAAAATACAACAGAGTTAATGTTTATTTCTACAGGACAATTAAACGGATATCTACTGAATAACACATAATCATCAATCAAAACTGCACTCAAAACGTTAACTGTTAAAACCTCGAGTCAGTGCCATCAGCTGTAGATCCGCTAACGACCACTTAATAACATCAGGAGAAAACAATTTGCAACGATTTAGAACAACCTATTTTGAAACTTGTGCTAAGCGAACAAAGTTCATTATAGTACAAGTGGTGTTTAATTTAACTATAATTATCAGATTGGAGTAGGTAAAGCTGTCATCATTAAGAGGGGTTAAGCGACAGCTGCCAAGGGCACCCAACGATTTGGGAGCCAGCCAACATCTTCAGCAAAGCCTCTCTAAGCGAATTGTATACGATTGTCTACGCCCTCCCCGCGCGCCTTGCACTATAATAAGCATAATAATCTATCAAGTAACGAAACGACATTTTCGCCTTCAAGTTCCATGTTCACGATGCTTATGAAATACGGATTGGATTAAACCAAGGTTTCTCAAACTTTTGTACCACTGGGGGTACGCCATTGGCTCAAGTATGCGATATAATTTACGTAATGGTGGCGATTTGTGTAAAGACACGAAGGAGGTGAAAGCTGAATATTAATTAAAATTCAAATTCAGAAAAAAATAACTATAGTTACGACAAAAAATTAACCAACCCGTCACATTCAAATATGGGTTTTAAATGAATTAACCAACCCGTTAATATTTTTTTACTAATGCCTATCATAATGCAATACCTATCATGTATTTTACTTAAAATATAGCATTATTTTTAGGTATTATTTTTTTGCATTTTATAGTTTAGTTTGATTTTCGTAAAGGGCGCGCCCGCCGTGGGCTTTAAATTTTGATAGGACTACGAGGACCCATAAGATTGAGGGACACTGGATTAAACTTTGTGGCGAAGTCATACTTTATACCCCGGAAGCGCACATTTCCTAAGGAAACAACAATTTTGTATGTAGACTGCACTCTAGTAAACTTAATAAACAATTTCCTGCGAGCTTCTTCCATGCGCTTATTGTATTCGTTCACGTGAAAGTTTTATTCATGAGCAAAATAATAATCAAGATTAACAAACAACAGTACAGACAGATATTCTACTCTAGTGTTCTTTTACTTTTTGTATTTTCTTTCAACAGATGTGTGTATTTTGTATCAATGAACGGACGTGCACAGAAAATTAAAATACACTAAAAATGAGTATGAGGAATGTTTAAATAATGTTTAATTTTCTCGTAGTTGTAGTTTTTACAAACTCATAATTACACACAGATACAGAACGTAGGTATGTATTTAATTTTATATTTATTTTTGAATTAATGAATGAGTAACAAACATCAACCCATGATCAAAATCTATCATATAAATTAATTTTCAACTTAATTTTCGTGTTAAAACAAGCCAAAAATCTAGCATTCAACATTTACGTAAGATAAGTATTATGTTTTTTTTAGAGAGAAACCTACAATTAACTATGATTACTTACGTCTTTCACTTTATGTATAAACAATTATAATACAATTCTTTGAAATAATATTTATTTTCCAATAAAGAATATTTTGTACTACATTTTTTCGACCTTGATTTAAAGTGTATTAAGACAACGGTTGTTCCAAATAAATAAAAATAAAAGGGATTCTCGAGAGCAAACTTTTGCCTACTTATCAAATTGGGGTAATTAGGAAATACTTATATGAGGTTTATTATTTGTTTAAATTGAACACTAAAAAGAATACCTTTTTAAAATATGATATTTAATAATAGGTAAGTAATGGTTCTCCAATAGTCTGTATGATTTTTTTATAAACATCCAAATTACCAGCACCTTATGTACAAGTTAGATTTTTATTTGATAAAATTTCACGCAATGGCGACCTGTGATAATGAGTTTATTATTGTTGTATTTTATAGTATAAAGTGCTTTATGATACCCCAACTGTTTAAAAACCAAATAAATAAAATAAAAAAAATTCTTCACTTTGATACTCTGAACTACCTCAAACGCTTCATGTTATGAGGCGTGCACGAAATAAAATATGTTCTGTCTCTTCCAATCGTGAGAGAGACGTGCCCTGTAGTAGAATGTAAAAAGTTGCAAGTATACAAAACTAGAAATACCAATGAGATTTTCAGTAACAACACTTGTGAAAACTTCATAGAGAACTAAGTAATCGAAGCTGAAGAAACTTGGGTGCTTTGTAAAGTTACGAAATAGACTTAGCCTAGTCTATGGTCTGAGTTGGCTAAAGCTAGACTTTTTATTCGGATACTTTTAAAGGACATAATTGATGAATTCTAAATATTGCATAAAATAAATAAGTTTTAATAAAGTGTTTATTTGTAGTTGAAGAGCCAACGTAGCTCGCCCAGATAACTTAAAGCCAGCGACTTTGCTGTGAGCATGAAGACTATCATCAAAGCTTACAGAATTTATAAAACTTTGGGATAGACTCCATACATCACTAGCATGTAGGATAGAGGTAAGGAGGATCATGTATACATGAAAGAGTGTCCGTCGAAATGCATTAAATTAGGGTGGCGCCACTTCAGCATCAGATATAAATTTTAAATGAAGTGCCAAATTTTGAATATCTGAAAATTTATGTGAGAAACCCCATTAATGACCCATTACAGGGTCGGGTCTCCTCTCACAATGAGATGGGATGTAGGCCTTAGTCCACCTACTGCGGGTTGTTGAAAAGTTATGTAATTAAATTCTAGTATCGATTTGAAAATGTGATTTTTGCCTATATTTTCAGAACCTAATTAAACAAGATAAATTAGAATGATAGTCCTTTTTATGGAAATAATACGTGAAAATCTGAAAAGGTGAAAGAAAGGTCTAGAAAGGGTGCTTTGAACCCTTCGGATTTTGATTTATGAAGAAGGTATAAAATGGCGGATGTGAGTATTTATAAATTCGTTCTAATTTTAGTTATTTGTATTAATAATTTTTGCGACCTAATACCACCCACAACAAGGCGAATCAAACAATTTCGTTGGAACTATAAGTCAGCATTTTAAACGAAATTTCTGCTGAAATTGTCCTAAGTATTCATCATTGTTTGTAATAAAATTATTTGAATTTTAGTGTCGAAATTATACAAATCATAAAATTAAATAATGTAGTTATTTTTAAATAAATCTGCTTGCATAAAACGACTCATGCTCGATTCTGTCGCCGATAAAAAATTAATTTGAAAAAGCAAATAGCGGGCAAATGTTGATACGGAATTACGTTTTAAATTATGAATTTATCACGCATGTGTCGCAGATCGAGCCGGTTTGTCCATGTCATCTGTTATCTAGAAACGACACACCCCAGTCCACCCTTGGGAGGGCAATGGGATCAATCCTCCAAACACCCACAGATCCTCTCACATTAAAAAAATTTGAAATCAACGAATGAAAATTAAAAATATAAACGAACTCTCCTTTACAGGAATTTTGAAACTGAATTTAACATAACAATAATACCAACAATTGGGGTTGCCTCAAGGCCAAGGATCGTACCTACAGGAATTAAGTTCTCCGACTTCTGTGTCGATGTCATGCAAATAGTTGCACAATTAAGTTAGTTGGTAATTAAGTAGGTAGGTTATTTTCAATATTTTAATAAATAATAGATTTTTAACCATTTTATATCTTCCAAGGACCTTAAATAATAATGTTAAGAGAAACTGTCGTATATTTAAATTTTAAAATTTTAAATAAATCTTTACAAGCACCATTCGAGAGTCATAATCATAACGTATAGGTACCCACTTAGGATCTAATTCATATTATTGAGCGTCAATCGAGCCCGGGCTGCATTGAAACTGGGCTTCAAAGACTTCGAGAGCAATTTAAGTAGAATTGCTCGTTTACAAGGGATTTAGTTTGTGCTAACTTTGAGAGCTTTTAATATCTCGACCATTAGTCGACTCTAACACAATAAGCGCAAGGATTTACTCGATTAATGGCTGTGAATCGAATGCAATAGGATCAATTTGGCTCAAATAGACTAGATTGCCAAGTTTAACTTCAATCTGTCACGATATTTAGGTATAGGTCGCTACGAGTCGTAAGTCGTACATACTCGTACATAAGTACGACGTACAAGGAGTTTTAGTTAAAAGAAGTAATCGTGGTGCACTTCAGACAATGCCTACTAATATACTCTAAATTCAGCAGGAAAATATGCCTTTGGTTCATGCATTTGTACTCATTTGTTCCATACAGGTGGCAGTAAAGTTGTAGAATCATTTTTCTACGGATTTTATCATTTCTAAATCTGTCACGTAGAGAATTATCGAGCATAGCTCTCTCCATTGCCCTCTGAGCGACTTTGAGTTTTTGGATTAGGCTGTGAGCCTAATAAAGTAAAGGAACATGTCTCGGCACCGTAGGTCATAACTGGCAACACACATTGCTCGAAAACTATCGACTTCAGGTACTGAGGTATATCAGACGTCAAAACGTGCAGTAGATTCCCGAACGCTGCTTAGCGGAGTTGGATTCTTCGAGTGACCTCCCACTCGAATAGCGACCACGTTAAGGTAAAAGGAGCACAGGCCGACCTCCTATCAGGTGGACTGACCACCTGAAGAAGACAGCGGGAAACTGTTGGATTCAGAGGGCCCAGGACAAGGCGGAGCGGCGTCGATTAGGGGAGTCCCATGTCCAGCAGTGGACTACCAAGGGCTGAAAGGAAGGAAGGAGAAATTAAAACGCATGAAGTTCCAGACAGTTCTTCAGTCCTATTTGAGTAGGAAGTGTTGTAAATGAGCCGTAGTGACTTAAGGAATTATTGGAAATAAGAATTAGTTCGCAATAACATATGACTACCAGTTACAAAATTACCCCTTAACCGATCGTGTTTCATTTTCCATGAACAGTTGTAGCGGCTTTATGTAAATGACCATAATTAAACTTAATGTGGCGAGGAGGGAAAATATTTACTAATTAACATTAGCTTTAGAATTGCTTTTCCACATTACCACAAAACGATCGTTAAATGTAAATGGCTTTTCTTTCGTGTCGGGTATTACTGTAAAACATAATGAGGTCTTTACAGTACTTGAAGTATTTGCGCTTTTGAATATAGGTAAGTAATTATAAAATACATTACAATTTTCTGTGTATAGGTATACTACGCAGTTCTAAAGCGAAAGACAGCGAGAACTAGAACCGTGAAATTTCAAGTCTAATGCTCTAATACAATTCGTTGTCTATGATATTTAAAGATACTTTAAACATCATACTACATACCTAGGTACTGTTTGTAGAAATAGTACGATACTTTGAGCAACATTTTGCATAAACATGAAGTGGTTGACACTAAACGGGTGTCAGAGTCAGCAGTCTGCTCCGAATGTCAGCATACTCAGTATTCAACATCTTTTGTCTTGGTAATTACCACAGTTCCTTGCAGACTGCATGCAACCATAACAAAACAAGACACTTTGAATTGAGACTAGCTGTATATGACTTGAACCTAAAATTCAGTTTAACAAACAAAATATAACAAATATTTCTCACAGAAAGGTCTTTTTGGGAAAAACGCGTAGGGTTTAGTCCACGGAAATAAACAGATTATAACGGGTATACGTTCACGTCTAACAAAGTGTCTAAATATGGAATGTATTTGGGCATAGTCCCACGAGACACACGACGTGAGTTATAATAAAATTATTTGTAGACAAAAATATTTTGAGACTAGCGATATCAAGTAAACTTTGTGAAATAGAATATATATACATATGTTTATTAATTTACTCATTACTTATTTTTTTGAGAAAACTGTCATAATCATTAGTTCTAGAAACTAATTTTTAGCGATTAAGAACCTTTCGCTTACTTATTCCTGCAAATCTGAAACCAAACCACCAAAGCAGACATAATTAATCAAAATGGGTCGAACCATTTCACACTCGCACATTTAAGGTGCGTTAGTCCATTGTTAAGTTTCCCTTAGGGAATAGATATTCATCTTTCTTCCCCTGCATTAATACTTAATTACAGAGGCCGTGCTATTAGAGCCACATAAACATCGTATAGTATATGCAGCAGACATAAACCGACAGTACCAACGTTTCAGTCACGCATTTTGCTCCAACACTTATCGCTCTTGCCACCCGCAACTTGAGACAAAACGGCTGTCGGGTGCAGGACTCGGCGCAGTATTTGTGCATTCTGGGACGCCTTTTGTCTCGGTAATTACTCAGCCACTCTTACAGTACATTGTATTGCCTGCTTAGAGCCAGCGCCTAAGCTTCTAACCAGACGATATTATATGTATTTCAGAGTTAGAAAACGATATTGTAAGTTAAAGGAACATTTATAACATCTTCAGCGGAAACCTAAACCAAGAAAAACATTATACAAATTTAACATCTGTCTTCATCACGACCCAACTGGCGCAGTGGTTAAGACACCGGTGCGCTGCGCGGAGGGTCCTGGGTTCGATGCCCAGCGGTGCAGAGATTTGAATGATGAATTTGAATTTCTGTTTCTGGTCTGGGTGTGTTGTGTTCTTGTCTTGTGTGTGTCCATGGCGCCCACGACACAGGGAATCCTAGTGTGGGGCTATGGGTGTGAAGCTATGAAGTGTGTTTTATTTTATTTATTTATTTATCATCTAAAATCCGATCCGATTAACCTTTAAACAGAATGAAATTGTTTAAATATTTATTCTTATATACGCACGAATTTTTATGCCCTAATAAATATGTACGATAGCCACCTCAATTCAATCCATTTTTGTGGGACATTGAAGTTTATAGCGAATCATGAAATAGTCCACGTTAACTTAACACTATAACACAAATGCCTTTAGAGAGAATCGATTAACTTTGCCTAGCGCATCGATCATAATGTGACACTTACCTACTCCGCGCAGTTTCCCGTTTGTAAGTATCTCATAAAAGATCCCATTAAATAAAAAGATATGATTGATGAAATACATCATTTACTGTACTTCTATGTTACAGTAACAACGAACTAGGAATCGTAATATGAGGTCGTCGGACGGACAAAACCAATATCCTTATTGAAGTTATCGAAGTTATATCTAATTGTACAAAAGGTTGCGTAGAGAATTTTTGTGTATCAGCAATTATTGATCAAGTATGAAAGCAGCGAATTCCTATAGCTAGGCGATTTTAGTACCTACAAATGGGCGCGTTCAAAATGTAAGTAATTCATTTATCTTCCTTACTCGCTTGTTTTGGTTCGGCGCTGCTTTTTCGGCAATGGCGAAAATTTATATCGTACGACCACGAGATCGTTACGATCTAAATTTATGACCATAGTGGGGTAAGCCAATTTCGTGATTAAATTCGGTTTTATATTAACGATTGACAATATGTTTTTTCTATAGAAATGGGGAAGTAATTGATTCTCAGGTCTAACTAAAAACTAAAAAAAGCTTGAATGAATTCTTGGATGGAATAAAGATTTTTCATAAATTCTGTATTATTCTAAAGATTTTTCCGATTTATATATTTTTGCAACAGAAAAATCTGCAGTGACTGAAAGAAGAGAAAATAGCATTGCTCGGAAAATTTTTACACTGAAACATGAAATTTTTCGTGATGAAGTATGGAATGAAAAAATTCATTTGCAAGATGATGCCAGTTAAACTTATTTTATTACCAAAAAGGAGTAAATGTATTCCTAACACGAAATATTGTCGAAGACTGCCGTTATTGGCTGACATGACCGACCGATCAACCAACACGACCAAATTTACGACATATGACAAAGTGTATATAATGCCGTTGTCTTACTGGCAACTTTGGCGTGCGATATATGAGGTAATAATAATAAACATATTTATGGTTCACTTATTTATCCGAAACCGATCCGAAATTTGCTCTCAAAATTGATTAAGTTAGTCAGTGAAAAGTTTTGGTCGTAGTCGTGTAGTTATAAAGGACGAATGTTTTCCTTAACGCTATCAATAAATCACGCACCTCGCTTCCTTACTTGGGTTATTTCTGTTACTTATACCGCCTCTTGTCATTACCCAGCCGAGCGTTTTTTGCTTTTAATGTAGCCACTGTAATTATTTCTAGAAAAACCGCGGCAAAAAGTTTCCACCGGGAGCAAGCGAAATGTTTTCTTTTTCCTATATTTTCGCGGTTTAAACGCGAACACAGATCGCACGACCCTATTTCGTAATGTTGCTAATTTTACATTTTCATTTCAAAAGTGCATCGAGGTGAGAAGATGCTTATTATGGCTTGGTCAAATGATATTTTGAAATGAATAAATGCGTTTATTTTTTGTAAAGTAAGAAAGTAAATATTCTGTTTAAGGGATTACCTACATATAATGCCAAACGAGAAAATTGGGAAGATTATCCTGGTAGTTAAAGGTCAATGACATTAGGGGAACAAGAGAACAGCCTCGGGGTTTCAGAGGGTGCAATAAGTGCAGGGGTGATGGCCTAAAAAAGGTTGTTTTGAAAAGGTTTCTTCCTTATTGAAAAACAAATTACTTTTTATAGTAGGTAAAGGTAGTAGGTAAACTCTCTTATTATTCCTCGATAAATATACGTAGTTGTTAGCATGTTTCTTCGGCACCTATTCCACAAGAAAAAGTAGTTTGTTATTTAATGTTCGTGGCCATAAAAATGATTGCTCTAAATCTGTTTTTATTGTGAGAGCTCTTAGCAAACATTAATAAACACGCTTTGTTCATTGCATCAAAACAAAGTTCTCAGCTCACTCGCTCACTAAGTTAAAGTTAGCGCAAAGTTCAGAGTGCAGTATATTATTCATGTTATTAAAATTTATTATCATTAATGCAAACTACTTACTCAACAATGAATAATACTTGCCACTTAGAACTTAGCAACTAAGATTTGTATAACCTTGTATAACCTAAAAGTTTCTATTGCACTGTATTTAGAGGAATACAATTTTTGCAGTAAACACTTCAATAAAAGGCGAATATAAATAAAACTGAAGGAACAAATTAACATTTTTTATATTAAATGAATAGTATATGGACATACAGGGCATGCTGATATTATATGGTCACTGCAGTTCATGGACAATCCACTTCCAACCTCCAAGTCCTGAGGCTGTCTATGTATGTATATGGGTACATAAGGTTGCTACACATAATGACTGGGATGGTCGCCACAAATTCTCCGGCAACTAAACCATGTATTGAACATGGTATAAAAGGCATGAAGAACATGCTGCTTCACGACATGTTAAGAGACCGGCTGGCTCTACTAAGTACTTATAAAGATAAAATAAACCATTTATTTCAAATCCTTTAAAAAGGATAGCAGGTCACCCACTAGTCAGGATATCAATGGATGGTGTATCCAAGAACTCCAACACGTTAAATTCAGAACGATTCAGTTATTCAGACGGCTTGGAAGTGGCGGTCATAATAGGTTAGATATTTTATAGCAATTGACTTTAAAAGCTGATTGACAGTCTATAAACCGAAGTAGATATTTATAACAACTAAACCTAATACAAAATTTATCTGGTGTTGCTATGCTACTTACTTTTTGTGCATCTCAAGTAGGTCACTGCTCTATCTTCAGTTGCCACACTTACCTTAAAACCCTGGACGCGTTAGCACACACTACGAAACACAAATCACTTTTCTCACATGACTTTATCACATTATTATTAACAATATTTGTTTCAATAGTCTTAAATTTTTTGTTTTAGACGACATTACTAAGAAAACCATAAAGTACTAGTAATCGTATGACGCGCCCATTCCTTATCATCTGCTGACATTAGGTGCGAGATAACAGTAAACCAGATATGTTGTTAGCGGCAACTGATGGCTATCGGCTAGTTATGAAAAAAACATTTCTTCAATAGTCATTAAAACAGGTTCATATTATTCAATAATCTCGTCCCTATCTGTGTTTAAGACACTGTTAAGTATCTATTGCCACTTGATTACTCAATAAGAACTCGCCTATAAATTAATTAATTTTCCCACGGACTCATACAGGTTCAATTCAACCTGTGGGTTCAACCTACTGTACCCAATTTTACTTTCGTCAGAATTGACAATCGGTTCTTAAATTAATTATTAGTAAGTAAATTTCAGTCCTGAAACTGGGATTAAACGTATCTACCTATTCGCAATTTCTTAAAGTTTCTGAATGTATAAATAAATTAAATACGTAATACACTTATACATATAAGTACTTACTTAGATATATAAAAAAGACGGAAATCGCCCTTTATAATGTGTATAAATAATATGCTCGTTCTATACTAAAAATAACGACCAGATACCCTACACTAAAAGGAAGCGTTAATAAAACCTACAGAAAGGACCGTAGGTGCCTAGGTGGGTGTCAGGCTCAGATAAATAAAAACAACTGTAATGCTGTAATATGGTAACTGTAAATAACTGTAAATATGGTTTTATTTCTTAATTCTGTTTATATTATAATAAAAATACTCAGAAATTTACAAACTCTTGTGTAGTTTGTGAGCCGCACGAACAGCAGTTTACGAGTAGGTATATTTCGTTTTCCTTCACCGTTACAGCTGGTGATGATAGTGATCACACATCCTGAGGAAACCTGCATGCCTGGAGAGTTCTTCATAATGTTCTCAAGGGCATGTGAAGTCCACTAACGCACTAGGCCAGCGTGGTGGACTAAGGCCCACATCCATCTCATTATAAGAGGAGACCCGACCCTACAGTGGGTCATTAATGGGTTAAAGACCCATTCATATTAGCGAAACCTGCGTAAGCTAAGCTGTAAGGAAAATTAGCATGCCGAGTTACAAATCCCTACGACTTATAACTTTAGCTGCCATTAAGACTCTTCTCTTTAATTGTCCTCTTAAATGTCAGCTCGGAATTAGAGGCGCTTGAGATTTTTTGTATTGTTGCCTGATTTCAGTAAATGGCCACTTTTTTATTCGGAACGGTCCGCTTCTCGAAATGTAGGTTATTTTTAACAGGTCAAACGTTTTCATGTATTAAATATTGATATGAATACACAGTCGTGTACATGTGTGAATGAACGTATCTTGTTACCTGACTGACGTCTATATTTTTAATCTAAATATAGATAAATACAACTTAAATATACCCAAGTTATTTTTATAAAGAAGCACTAATAGTTACACATATAATATACTTAAATGATTTTTTTGTTTCCTTTAAATTATAGTTGAATTCGAAACTATGTGAAATAGCGAAAAATACTGAAAGGAGTCTGGGGCTCGATTTTAATCAAAAATAAAACTGCATCATTGGATTTTTGAAAAGTCAATAGTATGCCAGTCAATAGTATGTCAATAGAATGCCAGAACACATTGATTTTGAAAAAAAAAAATATACTGTATTATTAGTTATTAGTTTCGGTTTCCCCATCAACTCACACTTGAAAAATTCACCCTGTATGCCTATTTTTAATTCAATAATATTTTTATATTAATTATATTAAAATTATCAAACACTCAAATCATTACGAGATTAAAGTGTACAGTAGGACACAGGCCAATAATATTTCCCTTTATGAATTTTTTTTAACTTTTTAACTCAAAATGAACAATATAGCGCATGAACATATTGGAAATCAACGTCATAATTAAGCCGCAGGCGAAATGTTTAAATATAAACTTGTGTTTGTGTTTAACTATAAAATGTTTAAATTAAAGCAACGAATAATAATTAATGTAGCGTTTTCAATAAATAAGTACATGAGGTTGTCGATTGTCGGTACAGGTAGGTATCATTTTGGTGGTGTTGTTAGCCGACTGGATAATAAAAACTAATAAATAAAATAATAATAAACTCTAAAACGAGAGCTCCGGCTTCGAATCCCAGTTGCAAATACAACAAAAAAAAACAATTTCAAACATAAAAGCCTCTCCACATAAAAACTTTATCCTCCTATTATTTTAAAATCAGGTTAAAATCACTCGACAAATACCTGCCTACTTTCTATACATTGGAATGTAAGTAATTCCGAACTTAAAAAATATGCACGCAATAATAATAATAATGATATTTTAAACTAAAATGTAAGGAAACATGTAAACTGTATAGGTACAGTGCCGTGAACATAAACACTATCGTCAAAGTATTCGTATGTTAAACGACAGCCATCTATCATCCATATTATGTACCACCATTACTAATGACTCATCAGTAGTCATCAGTATGACTGTCATATAGTCATCATAATCTGTCTGACATCTTCCCGTACTAATGGCACATGTTAACTATACGAATACCTTTATCGTGAAAGTGTTCATGCTCAACGCACAGATCATTTAATTTTTAAGTTTTAACTTAAGCCTTTAAGGTGGATTGTCCAAATAATAAACCGATCGTTGTTATTTAATGAACTATTTTATCAATCTGATTAATCACGGATTTCACCCGAAAGAAATGACATCAAAATATTATGTAACCTTCCTTTAGTAAAAAAAGTTTTTAAGTTTTAAAGTTTAGTAAGAATTTCACCCAGACAGGGATAAAAAGTATCTGTATGTTAATCCAGGTTATAATCTGTGTACAAAATTACATTCAAATCTGTTTAGCCGTGTGAAAGAGTAACAAACATCCATCCATCCACCAAATACCATTAGGTATATAAGTGTGTATATCTGTATACTCGTATACCTACCTATAGGTTTGAATCTATCAGTAAATTAAAGTACGTTGGTATTAATAAAAAAGTAAAATATTATAGAACTAAAATGTACCTATAGGTAACTATTTATTAGTCTATAATAGGAATCGTCAAGACAATATTGATATTATAAACAATTATGATCAGGGATGTAACCGATTACGCAAATGTGATCCATTGGCAGAAAAATAATTAAATATGTTGCGTAAATTAAAAGCGAGTCCGGCCGTTCGAAGGGTGACAAGGCGGTGTCGTTAGCCACTGCTGTCATCAATCACCCGTTATCAATTCCACCCACGAAATATTAGCCAATTATCACAAACGGCGCACTGTGTGCCGTTCAAACCCTTTCAATCCCTAACATTCTAATTTCGATGGAGGCGTTTCCTCGGTGCTACGAAAAGCTCACGGGTACGTTTACGTCATCAGTAATTTATTTTGAAACGTTTGAGGGTGGATCTTGCTGAATGTAGTTTCAATGTAGATATGTGTTTGTTATGACTGTTATGACAACCATCGAGAACATTTGAGGATATATATTTCTGGATTTGAATTAAATATAAGACATACTACACTCGAATTTAGATCCAAGGAGGACGATCCATGCGTTTGGACGTATTTTGGACTTACCAATCATGCGGAGGTGGGGGTCGCCTCCGAGCTTGCACACAACACGGCGGCTCCTGGGGCTCGCAGGGCAGATGGAGCGCGGGCGGCGGCGGCGGCGGCGGCGTGCAGGCGAGCCGGCGCGCGGCCGCGGCACCCACGTACTCCACGTAACGCGAAGGGGGCGGCGAGCCCGCGATGTCCTCGCGGCACGCGGGCCCGCAGCACTTGCGCGGCGCCGGCGGCGGCGGCCGACACGCCAGCCCACAGTACACCGGCGGCGGAGGCCGAAGCGGCGCCGGCGGTCGCGGCACATACCGCTCCACCGGCACGTGCGCCGCCGGCGGCACGTAGCGCGGCCTCCTCGCGCGCTCCACCTCCGCGCTCCGGCGCACCCGCCGCGGGGACGCCGAGAAGCGGTCCGGCAGCGGCGCGGGCGGCGGCGGGCTGAGCCGCTCCGGCGGCGCCACGCTGAACGCGCCCGCCGCCGGGAAGCGCTCGCAAGGGGAGCGCGCATACTCCTCGCCCATGGCGCGCGGTCAACCGCCGCCGCCCGCGCGCCCTTCCAGCCTCGGCACCCTCTCTCACATGCCGTGCGACCACTCCGACACTGTCACTGTGAAGGCGCTCCGCTTGCTCGCGGGGGCTGCGACGCTGTTCCGATGTCCGCATTCACTTCGCGAACGCCATCGCGCTCCGCCGGATCGATAGCGGCGGCGCGGTGCGGTCTCAGAGGACGCCCGTCGCGGAGCCTCGCCCGTGACGCATCGCTCTCCTTCACGGGTCTAGCTCGGGAGATTCGGATCAGTCCTGGAGTCTGGGGCGAGGCGAAAGTGCGTCCTCGAGCAAGATGGCCGACTTCGTCATGTCCGCGTGCAGCGCGCTTGCGCGATTTACACTGTGCGATGTTTGTTTTCACCAAACTAGAATCGAAAACGTATCCTTTAACACTGCGTCTATCAAACTAACTGAAACGGATCGAACACAAAATCGTCGGCCAGGTTGTGTATCGATACAAAATCGCGTCGCGACGACCAGGTCGGTACGGAATGTCGCGGAGAGGACGAGGCGGCGTGCGTCGCGGAGCGCTCGACGGAGGTGCGGAGTGCGCGTGTCCGCGACCCGCGGCGACGTCAGGCGGGTGCGCGGCGGCCGGCGCGGTGGCGCTGCGCGTATCGACGCCGTCGACGCGCGCCGCCGGCCCGCGCCTGCCTTCACTTCGCAAATCTCCAAACATTCGATTGCGAATAAGCCTCAATATTATAGACTACGTTTATTTTTAGTACCTATCCTATCCACACAAATTAATACCCTAATTTGATACCTTTTTAACTCCCGACGCAAAAGAAGGGGTGTTATAAGTTTGACGTCTGTCTGTCTGTCTGTCTGTCTGTCTGTCTGTCTCTGATTCTGTCCACCGTAGCTCGCAAGCTGCAAAGCAAGTTGTAGGGCTGGACGTGGGGAAGAATAACTTGACAGCGGTTGAATTTGACAGTTCCGTCGAAAACAAAAACTAAGACACCTTATTCATCATGAACTTTAAAAAAAATGATACGTAGGTATAGTTAGCTTCAGCAGCAGACAATCTTGATGCTCATTCAGCAACAAAAAAATAAAAGTAGAGCAACATGGAGGCCGAACGTTGAAAAATAAGATTAACATTAATTAATTCACGGAGTTCAGAGATTAACTTCTTCAGCTTCCGGTTGTTAATGCATGACTCTGAAATGTAGGTACCTATCTACTCATACTTTCGTTTTGAGAGTGCTCTTATGTTGCTAACACGCAACCCGACTTCACCTGACGTCACTTGACGTCTTCACTTGTCATGCAAACACGCTATATATTATTCAACCCAATATGTTTAGGAAAACACGCACTGTCACACAAACATGCCCTGAATTTTGTTTGAAATTAGGTTGATCAGCCTTTCTGTAACTGATGACCTAGGTACATCTAATTCGGTGTGAGCTTATGAGTTTATCTATCAGTTATCAATCAAGACCTAGTCTTAGTACTAGGATATAGTCCAGTTTGTCCCTTGGATAGGAAGTCAAGTTCATCAAGTCCCGAGCTACCGTTGCCCAATAGTATAATAACTGTCTCTTTATACCATCATGATAATACGTACCACCATACAAGAATTAAATATACCATTTTCCAGAAGTTCTATATTCAGTTTTCTTTAATCAAAAATCATTAAAAATGTGATTACCCTATGGAAAACCAGCTGTACTGCAATCTGTACCTATGTTTGATTTTTAATCACAACAGGCTTTAATTTTCGCCCTATTTCCCAACCAAAGAAATTTGGATGAATACCGTGATCAGAGAGCTTTGAAAATAACAAAAGAACTTTTTAATTAATGTCTACATAATTACTTCATGCAAGTGAGTATACAAGTCCTGAAAGACGTCCCGTATAGACTAAGGCCTACATCCTTCTCATTGTGAGAACCGCCCTGGAATGGGTCAATTATAAGTCAATTATAGTTGATATGTCATCAATTATTTCTGGATTTTACATAGATTATTTAGTATTTGATATAGATTGATTGATATTATACGATGAATGCTTATTTTTAGTTGGCAGAACCGCGTGACCCTCAACTAGGTACTAACTAGTCGGCACCATTGAGCTCTCATTACAGCTTATATGAAAATCTAATAACACTCGGCGAATATCTTTAAAACAAGCCATTGGGTACTTTATTTCTAGACGCTATATTACTTGTTAACTTTTTCATTATTACAGTCGATTAAACGACGACTCTACTGAATTTACTAAACGAAATAAAACAAAGCAATCCCTAAAGGCATTGCGACTCTACTGATGCAAATAAATGGACGGATGTATAGTCCCTAGAGTTTGGGAAAATTATCTCGAATGTCGATATCAGTATGTTGTACATCACTAAAACCACCATAAACCAAATACCAACTTATACTAGTCATATTCCTACAGGTACCAGATGAAACGTGTATGGGCTGAGTTTTAGGAACTAAACCATAGCATTTCGTGACAACAAGTTTAGTGTAAGAAGGGAAATCTGAAACTTCAAGAAAAACAAATACTCAAACACGAGCGAAAATCCTAATGCAACGGTTCAGTAATAAACCGTAAAGCTTCTTCTTCTTAACACAATTATTTATCAAATCCGATTAAACAAAGACTTGTGTAAAAGAAAGGAATGAAACGAAACAAAATAATCTCTTAACGTATTCTGCGATCTTACAAACATTAATGCAGTATTGACACAAACGAATGGACGTATGGACCCTGCGGGGCTGGTAAAGCCTCGACTAGGCTCAATCACGCTCTACACAGTCTCCTACTCGTACAGTACCTATAGTTATTTACGTTCACCCCGTGCGTCGGAATGGGAAACACCATTTAACGCAACGGACGGAATATTCATTTGCAAATACCGTGTTACGGAATGGTGATATTCGTCTGTACGAGTTAGTACCTGTGTCTAGTTACGTTAAGATCTCTTGCATATTACAAGTATTACAGCTTGTACACACGTAAACTATCTAGTAGACTTTGCCTGCGATTTGTCCCCAACTTTTACAAATAATACTAATGAAAATAATCTTTATTTCGTCAATAAATAACACAAATGTTTTACATTAAACAATGGCCAGTGTTTTCTTTTAATTCAAGCATGTTAGAAGACATTGCACCTTAATCAATTTCAATATTTTATAAATCTAACCGGATTTTATAGTGCCTAATTGAGTAACAAACGACATGCAGGACACCTTGGAACTTGGACCAGGACACCATGGAATCCTTCAAGCTGCATCCAACTTCAAATAGAGAAAAATTCCTATCTGAGGTTGCATGCTTTGAGGACTAAGGTAACATTTTCCGCAAATTAATTGTCCCCGCAACCATACCTCCCCAGCCGAAACACTAGACATGAAGAACATGCTGCTTTACGACGGATAAGGGCAGAGCTGGCGGTAATGTACCTCCCCAGACGAGTTACTATAATAAATATAAAAATATAACATGATTAACTGAAATCATATTTCCTATATTCAAGGTAATCGGAAGCAAGGTTCTCATAGAATCCGATACGATCGCTCGAACCATTTAATTTGAAGCCGTAGATGAGCGTGCAACCTTGATTCGTTATTGCTTTCACTTCGTAGACGACAAATGAATACTTAGCTCACTTTAAAACCAAAACACGAGTAAAAGCTAGTCGGTATTTATTTGAAAAAAATAACATTATAATAATGATTATGATGTTTTATGGGTGACAACCAATTCACTTCTTCCGTACAGTAATACCTTTTAACTCCCCGAGGTTTTGTCTGTTTTGTTTCGTTTAGAGGCTGACATACACCAGCGATCCTTTATTATTCGCTACTGATTAGAAATAAGATGGTCAGTATAAGTAGTCTTTATGACCAAGGTGGCATTAATTTGGCCTATTATAATATTTTTATTTAATAAACGAATGTTATGTAATGAGTTATTACTAAATCATTTGTATTTTTATTAAACGTGCGTGCTTATTTTCTATCCTCAACCCAGTAAAATGCAGTTGTCCGATGTTGATCACTTAAATCCTACATTCGTTGATTAACGAATGTACGCCTGGTTCCAACAGACGTAGAAATGTTAAATTTATTAAATCCAGTTATGTTGTGTTTGAAAATCAACAAAATGCTATTTCACATTATACTTTCAGCAAAAATTATAATCAATTATTTAAATTATCATTCATAATAATTAATACTTCGTCCCAAGCCAATTCCTTCTCACTTCGCACTAATGTAAGCTGGAACGTCGGCATGTCGTCATGGAAAATTTGAAATGAATGAAAAAGACGGTAACAACTCGTCGCCATTTGTTGCCACGGCAACAAAAACGCAAATTTCGATTTTCACATTAAAACTCCTTTTTACAGAACAAACAGAAACATGATTAATTTTTGCCCAGCTCCTAATTATGTTTTAATCTATGTTCGTTAAGATTGTTACGACAGAAAGTTGTTTTGTTAAGAAATTGAAAAAATAATCAAATAAAACAAAGATGACGGAATGAGATTATTTTGCGAATTGGTGGTTTCCTGTTTCCGTCTCTATAGTATTTATTTATGTTTTCTCTCAACATTTCTATGTAATAATTTAGTTAATATCTTGACAATAGATATATTTGTACAAGTTTTAGTGTTTTACAGTTTTAAATTACTGCTCGCACTCAATCTCGACTGGTTTGTGAATTAATTTACGGAAATAGGTAGGCTGGATCCCTATTTATTAAAATCTATGAAATACTTTACCTAAATAAAAATACTTTTTTATCAATTTATTGTGTGACACCAGATTTTAATACGTCAGGATACCTATCAAACATGGGTCACCCAAATTACGTCACTTTTTAGTGATTAACCTTCATATTCTTTCCGTGTTAGGATAATTTTTTTTGGTAATATGTTCCGAAAACGGTTCCGTGCACTTTTACTTCTTTTCTAGTACTTACAGTATCACTCCGTCCGGTCATATAAAAGTCTTTGATATAAACCTACATAACTATGGCAATAAGTAAAATTGCCGCCAGACGTTAATCTTGTTACAATCAAGAGCTGACCATTCTGACCAGAGCACGCTCGTTGCACCCTCATTCAATCAATCTCCTTTGCACTGTTTCAATCATCTGTCATTAGTACCTAAAACACTTAATGATTAGACA
This sequence comes from Erynnis tages, assembly GCA_905147235.1. NCBI lineage: Eukaryota > Metazoa > Arthropoda > Insecta > Lepidoptera > Hesperiidae > Erynnis > Erynnis tages. Next base: position 7,784,322 of record LR990082.1, read on the forward strand.
AAATAAAGCAATGTGGGGCACAATAGGGTACATAAATCTTGAGATAAATTAAATTAACAGTCAAATAACGGCTTTAATAAAACTTTGATTTTATTGCAAAAATTACTCGTTGGTATGATGTCACGAATTTGTAGTTACAGTTAACAAAGTTATCGAGGTCCTAAATGCAATGTTAACGGAGTGAGATTATTCGTGTTTGTTATCATCAATCCCATTTTAATTTCATAACAAAATATTATTCAAATCATAATTCCTATAACATAACAATAATGGAAAAGCAACAAAGAAAATAATACTTCATTGTCAGAAATTGGCGTATGAAAGGCACCCATTTCGACAATCCGCTCCCTCAATAGAATCCTTATTACAGCCTCACTGTTCAGTCATTCACTCCAATGCGAGAGTGTTAGAGAATGTACCTACATTGTAGCAAGAAAGAAATATGAAGTCGAAAAAATGTGTCACAAAGCAAAATCGCGTCGCTTTCCCATAATTGGGTGTATGATTCCGAGGTCGATTCTGACTAATGACTTTTGATCAGCTGTAAAAATATGCCGTACATTTTGTATGACGTCATAACTTTGTAAGTCAACAGTCTAATATTAGAATTAGTTAGAATTTCTGTATAAGAGATACAGACAAATGTTTTGGCTCTCTAAAAGTTATTTTTAATATTTGACTAATGCCTAGATATGTGTATGTTATTCAGCCGCTAACTTCATTTTTACTAACGTTTTTTTTATATATTATATTTTTATTTTTATTACCTTTATTCATTCATAAACAACAACATCTAGGTCCGAAAATAAATAACTTATGAATAAAAAAAATAATCTAGAAAATTCTAGAGCGTAGAACCTGTGTCGAGTAAACTCGCGTCAGTTGAAGGTCTCGCGCTCTCAGCGCTGCAAATGAGATTAGGCGACAGGTGTCTGCATTCGTTATAGCACCCACTGCGCCTAATTGAGTGCCTAACTAGTTTAGTGATGTATGTGTCTTTACCCTATTATAGTGGTATTTTAGGAAATTATGGCTCCCTATAGCATTAAAGGTACAGAAGAATTTTTATGACCATGTATTTTTAAGCATATCTGTCTGTAGCCCATTAGTTCTCTCTCACCAATGAGAAGGAACATACCACCAACGTACCTATGGTAGCAAGCAATTCGTTCTAGTCAGATCCTTCTGACTGCACCCCACATTGGCTTAGCTAACCACGCTGGCTTAATGCGGCTTGGTGGACTTAACGTACGCTTGAAATCATTATGGAGAAGTCTCAGGCATGCAAGTTTTCTCGCGATGTTTTTCTTCACCATTAGATAATTTTTTAAGAAAGTCTGTGGTTCATCATGGTGGTAGGAGGATAAATTCTTAGTCACTGGGCCGTCACTCCTTTATTTTTATACATACGAAGATATTACTTAATTGTTTTAACGCTAAACCACGACACATATTTATCTTACCTATCGTGAATTGGTAATGCTTTTATTCTAAACCTTATAACAATAACGCTCTTCTTTTATTGTAAGATGTACGAGTACCTACCGAAAATATAGGTTGGATCTTATCCACTCCCCTATTCGCTAATTGTATGATGAAGATGTGTATACACTTATAGGTCGGTAAACTAGTTAGCCCCTCAATTAGGCGCAGGGGGCTGTAACGAATGCAGACCTGTCGCCTAATCTCATTTGGGACTCTGCGAGTACGGAGCAGGGAATTATGTCAACTGAAATCCCGGACACTAACAACACCATATTCTGTTTACGACACACATGAAATAATAACTCAAGAAGATTATTTACGAATTGATTAAAAAATACTGGTCTTTTGCATTCACCAACCCAATGTAGGCGTGGTGGAGTCAGGCCTACATCCACATCTTTGTGAAAGGAGACCCTGCAGTGGTTCACTGATGGGTCACAGACAATTTGTTAAAATTTTGTTAAATTTTACAATTACCTACTGTGAAAGCATTAGATTATACCTCAAGTACATCAGTTTATCAGGTACCTAATTAAGGTCGGTAATGAACACAATTCGTCTTTAATTTTCACACAGAAAAAAGAAGGATTCTTACAAAATTAATTTAGTAGTTTTAAATCTTCTTAACTTATACTTACTCGTAGGTAAATAAATTCTACAAATTTCAACTGCTGAAATTTGATTGCTGTTTTTTTTATTAAAATTTAAAAATGTAATATTTTTCGTTTTTATTTTTTGCTTGGTATAAAATAAAAGACAGCACAAACATAAAACGATTTAATAATTTAATTTTCATTCATAAATACATCTTATTCTACATTTTTATAACATTTATACAAAACTTTAAAGTACCTATGTACAATTGTACATACATTGTTTTCTAGATTAGATAAAAAAACTGGGTTGAACTTTGTTCCCTAAGTTACGTATAAGTGTAGTTATTTGCCGATTTCGGATCAGTAGACTCCAATAATTTCATTTCCTTCGGGCAATCTTCCCATAGCCACCAAACTGTTACTAAGATTTCCACGTTTATCAGTAGAAGAGATAAAAGCGGTATGGATATTTTGCTTATAAAAGATTTTATATTACCCTTTGCGGTTAAAATCGGCTTTACTAAACCACTCATTATGATATCTTTAAAGCCCTTGAATTCTAGATTTCCCGACTTAGAACCCGTTATGAATGCAATGATTAGCTGAAGTAAACCACTCAATTTGTCCATGTTCGTATTTACTGCTGGTGTCGTAATACTGCTCCAATCTGGTTTCAGAAACGAGACACTAATTCCTTTATTCTCTGCTGGAGGTGCACTCGTAGTTGTATAATCGGGGGCGGGATCTACCTCTTCTGTATATTCCGGTTTCACTTTATGTACGTGTTTTTGTCCGTGTTTATGTGAACCAGACACTCTTGAACCAGGAAAATAGTCCATTTCTTCCCTTAATTCACTTATTCGAGGTTCCTCGTAATTACTATCCAACTCGTTAACGCCATTAAGGAAATCACTGAAGGTAAAGCTGCTATTAGCATTGTCACGGGGCGCTTCAACGTGGTAATTCGCAGGTCTTCCCGTATGGTACGAATGCATACGGTGATACATTGATGGCGCTGCATAGGAATCTATAGGATAATTCCGATATGCGAGGGGTCGGTACCGACCTTCAGTGTTAAATCTTTGCGCTGTATATGGATACATTACTGGGTCACACATAACACAAAGCAACGTAAATAACATGTGCACCGCTACAATATCCGTCAGTCTCATGATTTAATTATACAAAGTAATTTTGTCTAATCTAAACAACGAACGTTACTGAAATGACAATGGGCGATCTACATTTTATTGTTAGTAGGAAACAAAAAACGCCGATTTTTATGTTCCGAATAAAGCAACGATGCATTGCCCTACATTTGCGCACTTGTAAACATTACTGTGTCAGCTTATATCGACCCCGGAACCGCAATCTATTGACATGCATTGAGCTACTTTGTCCCCCGCTAAGACACTTAAAAGAGATTTGGCGATGGTACTGTCCTCGTCGACGTCATCGACGAGTAGGAACGTCATCGCTGCTCCCAAATTACTCGTCCAGTCGCTTTTAGCCGACCTTTTGATAACACAAGCTAGTCGTTGCGAGCAGTCTGATATCATTCTCGATTTGTGTCCCTTTTTCTTTTTCTTCTTAAAATATTTTATCATCTTCGATATTACTGGCCATAGGAACACCACTTTTAGTCCCAACTTGGCTAGTACCACAACGGCTAATGGAACTAGTAAAAGTTTTCCCACCATTACTTTAAGGAACATGATGACTGCAGCTGAAAACATTATTTTTGCAGCGCTCGCCAACATACTCGCGAATGATGAAAGGGTATCTGACTTGGGGCACCCATAGAATCCAGGATCCGAATATGCCTTACGTATGGAGTCTCCGTAGTAATTTGAAGCTCCGGTAAACAAATCCAGGAATGGTAACGATTGCTGGGGACTGGCCGTACTTAGCCCGTTATCTTGGGCCACGGCTTTCAATACAACACAAAAAACAACAATTACCACGAACATTTCTTTAAAAACTGTTCCGCCTCGAATATCTTTGTGCATTTAATACCTTCGCCGCGAAATTATAGTTTCAAGTTTCAATAGGCAGAAACAACTAATTATCACTGTGTAATGCAGCTAACGGTACCAGGGTCAGTCAATTGGTTATTAGATCAAGTACAAAAAAGAAAGCATAGCTTATCGATTATTTTGTTATTTCTACATTTCACTCGATTTTTCGATTTAAAACAATACTTAATATTTATATTTATGGTGAGAAAGTTGGATAAATAAATATTTATAATATCATTCATATCGATTTGAAATAAATATTATAATTATTTCCTATGTAGGCAGTATGGTATGTCACTCACGCCCTACTTGCTGTAGCAGGCAAATAGTGAGTATAATAATTATATAGTTAATAAAGGTTAAAATTATTGGTTCATACGTCGTCATAACTCATAGCATAGTTCTGTTAAAGTTAAAGTTAAGTAAAATATTTTAAAAAAAGAACATCTATCAAACTCTATGGCCTATGATCAACCTTTGGCTGAATACGATACATATTTTCTTTCTGCTGACATTAAAAAAACTTTTTAATTATGGCGCGAAACCGCGACTGCCGGTGCCGTAGATACCTACTAAAAAATAGTTTTACCAATCAACGACATCATATGTGAATATTGTGAATGTTCTTTGATAATCATAAGTTCTAAATCGAGTAGGCTACTAGTAATACTAAGTAATATATATGTCATAGGTACTTTCCAACGATAAAATATTGTAATTAAGTAAGTAGTATTTAACTCACAAAATATGGTAATGATTACAAGGAGTGCATACAGAAAGGCTACACAGAGTATTAACAGTAGCGACATATCACAAAAGAACATTATTGCAATCCCTCCCTGGTGTTCTTCAGGTAAAATGTACATTTATTTTTAATATTTTTCCAATACAAATAAATGTTTAAAGAATTTTTAACTATGTCGTAAGAAGGGTTTTTACAAACTAAGTTGTTCAGAAGCGCGAATCTTAGAACAATTTTATTGATTATTTGCACGATATTATTAAGAAACATCCACCACGTTAAAAACTTTTAGGCATTTATAATACATCCGTAACATAATTATTGTAAATTTATTCTTATATATAGTTTTGCTACGATTTACGAAATGTAATATAAATATTAATCACTACCGAAGCAATATTACTATATTATCTCCTATTAATATTGCCGATTGTTCTTACGTAACACGGACCTGCGTAATATAAGACGATATTACATTAATAAGCACTAACTAGTAACTACATATTTTACATACATGGACATATAATTTCAGTATTACAGTTTGCTTGCTCATCAATAGGTACTATTTTCAAATTTCGGATAAGAAAATAAGTAGGTACCGTAGAAGATTTGTATATCCCTTTAAAATTTCTGTAAAATTACTTCCATTGTTAGAATTTTATGGAATTTCCCGTGAGAATTTCTTTTTTTCTGACAGATAAAACCCAAGCAAGATATCACTTAAATCGGTTCCTTGGTTTAGCCATTAAAGGATACCTACGCCGTAGGTTCGCCGTAGGCGTAGGTCCTACGCCTTTTTTTAAATTAACCGCAATACATGAAGTAATTTTTTGAAAGTAAGTTTATCTGTTAAGTAAACTCGAGTACAACTTTCAATAGCTTGTAACCTACGGCTTATAATATAAGTACCTACCTATTGGTATAAACTGTGACAATCTACAGAACATTTACTAATCCTAGGATTAGTACCCGCCGTATTGTGTCTGGGTAAACTAATCTAATGCGGACTATTAGATATGATGCAAAATGCAAAGAAGTGGGTATTATAGGTAATCCCAGAATAATTTACGAGTGAGTATAATCGCTGTTTTTTGCTCATTTAGGGGAAAACTTAATATTTGATGAAATTTCGTTTTGGGATACTAGCGACTGTAAAATAGCTACAATAAATCAAAAACTAATTGGTTAATTGTTAAAGGGTTGCAGGGTTGGTTGATATAAGGTTAATACATTCAAGAAATAAGAATCAGATCGCTTCTAAGTACTCCTGTCCGAATACAAAAATCACGAGCGACTAGAGATCCCTTACTACGAGTATTCTGAAGCGGAGAATGCTAGTAGTTCTGAATAAGATCTCATTCCCAAGATGGGTTGGAATACCAGTGACACGTTAAGTGACGCTTTATAATATTAAATAATAATAATGGTGAAGGAAAACATTGTAGGGAAACATTGTAGCCAACGTGGATTAACTAATGACAGTATTTCAATCAGACCTATGTGTGTAAAATGTAGGATCGTGTCCGCTCGGTCAGCACCCACGCGACCCACAAACTTGGCGATTCTACTAAATAAACAACCTCTTGAAATATTTCATGATAATTCTAAAGCAATCATGTAACTTCAATCCTATTTGAGTACCTATTCATCCACAAATAGGATTGAAATATGTAATTGAATCCTATTTAAGTGAGTTTTAATAATCATTAATAATCGTAATTAAGAATATTCTTTCCATAATCATGCCATTTTATGCCTAGTTCCGTGCCAAAATTGGTAATTTTAGCAGCTACGAAGCAACATTTTATATTATTTATGGATCAAAAACAGAGACATCTAATTTTGATATCAAGTTTCATCCAATTTTTACCATAGACAAGAAAGTAAATAGACTTGCATTAAATGTTTCTGTTACGACTCCACTGAAGCCAGCTAAGCTTGCAGCAAACTCATTCTATCACTCACTCACAGTTCGATGAGATAGAGAGAGAGACTCTCATATGCGCTCAGTTCAGCAGAATCTAGTGCTCCTGCCTCACCCACATTGCCGTTCTGTCTAATTCTCATTTCTATAGAATCTAGATTCTTTACTTTCTTATTCTTTCTACTTTTCCTTTTGTTGTTTCGATTGTGCATTGATGGCTCAGTCAAACTTCCTTAATTATAATTAATTTGTAGTTATTTTGTTTAAGTACAATTATTAAACGAAGTTTGAGTTGTACCTACACGAGCAGCAGCAGTCCGTATCTCCGGGGGAATCAAACTGCCCTCGAGTGAAACAATTTCGGAACTCGTTTACGTCGCGCAAATTTATTTACTTTTCGGGTAATGACGCCAGTTACCTGCGTAATGTTCGCGCAAAAATCTCTTACATAATGGAAATATGGGTAATTTTACAACGCGTTTTTAAATCTTTTAAGGCCTTGGAACATAGCGAGTTAGGTCATTGGTATAAAAAAGTATTAAACATTTAGTGTCCGCGACATAGTCTACGTTACAATAAAACTTATAAATTTTCTTTATTTTTCGTCCATTACAACATCGACAGTTCTCTTTTCCACATCCGTGTTCTTTTTCTTTCTCTGCGCGACCAGTCTTGACTCTTGAATTGACCACGAAGCCTGTAGCTTCAGCCATCTGCAGCAACCGCTTACGAGCTCTACACTCCGATTTTCACAATATTTATTTCAGGAAGTAGGTACTTACCTATTCATTATTTGAGATAAAAATAGCCTATAGAACCAACTGAGATAAAAATAATCTATAGAACCAAATGTTTTCAATGGATTTTGCGATTTGGAAGGGAAAATTTTGTTATAATTCTAATATAATATCAGTATAATTATGTGTCCAACCCGTTTCTTCTGCTGAACGGCACATCGCCAAAACAGTTACCATGTGCCTCTGTCTCTCCTTCTCCCTCGTGCACCTTACATAAGTATAAGTACATCGGAATAACAGTCCACGTCTCCGGGGTAATCAAACTACCCTCAAGTGAAATACTCGAAGTTTCCAAACTCGTTTATGGGGCCGCAAATGTATAGATACCTATATTAGCCTTTTGCGTAATGACATCCAGGCTGGTTACCTGCGTGATGCAAAAGAACTTTAATTAAGTAATAATTGATAGAATTAAACTTTTTTCTCGTCTTATTTGTCTTTTATTCGGACAAGTTACTGTTGGCGAAAGTATTACAAGCATTTATATAGGCAATGTTGTCTTTTCAATTTTTGAGGAAATCGAAATTATTATTTTGGCTTTTACAGTTGTTTATTTTCTTCAAAAACATCCTCGCTGATCTGCGCTTTAGAAACTTAGGTGCATTCATTAAATATTATTGTGATATTGAATCTAAACCTACTTCTGAAGGTAGGTACACAATGAGTCTTATCATCGGTTTCACATAGAGTATTCCATATTGTACCTATTATCAGTAAACCCATTAATGACCCACTACAGGGTCGGGTCTCCTCTCACAATGAAAGGGATGTAGGCCTTAGTCCACCATGCTAGCCTTATGCGGTTGGTGGATTTCACATGCCTTTGAGAACATTTCTTTAATTATATTTTATTAAAACAGTTTAATATAATATCTACTGATGACTTCATACTAAATTTGTACTACATTCGATCATGTAGATAATACGAATTTCGTTAACCCGGATATTGTTTTTGCCAACACACAACTGGCCAGTTTTAATCTACAGTTTGGATTAACATCTGTGGCCAACAGTACATTTGTCAACACTTTAAATTAAAAACACTCGGAAAAAGTTATCAACGAACAGTTTATTTGTGGCCACGAGTTTGTGATAATTCAATTAGCACAGTCTAATTTTTATTCCATTGTAGGTTAATAATATAACCAATTAACATTGGTGACTAGGATAATTTCTTACCTTTTGCATTTAACAAATGAGGTGCTGATTGGGTAGTTAATAGAGATCATTAAAGTTTTGTTTATTAGAGAATATTAGATTTTTGTCTCCATCCTTTTGTGAGTTTGTAGAATAGTGCAATGTCGCAGTCTTTCTTTGAATTAAATAAATTTTGAGACATAACGGGTAGGTATTATGTATCTAAAGATAGACTTCAATCAATTTGTTTAATTTCACTTCTTTACACTCGCTTCTACGCACTCGCTTCTGCTTAATACCTATGTTGCAGATAGTTTTTTCGTATAGTTAAGCCGAGCTTAATCCCAAAGTAAGGATTAAAAGTTCAAAACAAACACTAGTCATAATATAAAAGCTCATTATCTTAGCGTTGCATAATATAAAACGCCTTTACACTTTAAGCGCACTTGACATTCTTTCACAATGTTGGAGGCAGCGATTACCTTAGCTGTTCCTAATTTGTGACCTAAAAACGATTCGTTGTGCGACCAGCTTGCATAATTCAATTGGAGCGTGTTTCCATTTACGAAAACGTGTAAAATAATCATCTTGTTTATTGTTAAAATAACTTTTCTTCGAACACGGATAACCTTTGACGTAGTTACCGCCTTACCGGTTACATTTTAATAAAAGCACCGCAACAAAACGTAATAATAGAAAATAACAACAAAAGAATTCCATTAAACATTTGAATAGCGTATAAAAACACGAGTAAGAATTTCTCACTAAAAGCGGGTGAGCAGAGATGAAAATTTAGAACATTAATTAGACAGCACTCTGCACGCGCTAACCAAATTACAGTATTCAGGTAACCGTAGTCCATTTCGTGTATTTACACAGGAAAAGTTTATAAAAGGAGAGAGCCACGGAAGGCATTGCCGCCGTGGGAAACACAAACCTCTTACCCATTAAGAGAGAATATATGGGAATACCTCAACGATAACAGTAATTATTCTAATGACGCCCAGAAGACACACAAAAAGAAGATTAAAGAAAAAATAATAAAATATAATACACGCAAACTAGTAACGATGTTTATCAGTTTATTGATTGGGTTGAGCCTAATTTGTAAGTATTTGTTTACTTATTTTACTTATTTTTAGCTTACCTCTTTCGTATGTTTTCAGCATAGATGTATTAAATGTTAGGTACCTACGTCATTTGAATAATGAGAAAATTACCTTTACTGAATAATCAAAATTTTCAAAGGGTAAAAGACCTAAAAGGCAAATAAATTAAGTTGTTAAATCTGCGAGATTAAGTAGATAGTAACCATTGGATATCGATAAATTTTAGCCTGAAATAAAACTTTTTATTCAGTGTTTAACCACCTTAATACACATTGTCATAGGTACGTAACATTTAAAGTTTTGTTTCAGTACCTTTTCTGTCTCGAGAAAAGATTCCAAATAAAGCTTTGTTAAAATCAATTCTACAAGACATCGGACTTTCAAGTGTTAGTAAGTATTTACTCCTGTCTATAAAATTACCTTTAAAAGAGAAACATGCAATCGACATGAAAAGAAATAGAATAAAATTACTAATAGCCTTATCAAAAATGAACAACCCGATTTTCCTTTACGATACACAAACACTAAGAAAACCGCTCAAAGGAAAACAAAGTTAAGAAACTTTTCCTCCCCTCACCTACAAAGAATAGCCAACAAGCGTCTTTCCTCCTTCGACAAACGTTATACATACATAGGTACATACAATTTCCAGTTGTGTTACAAAAATATTAGCAACGTAGCACAGAGCAAATAGTTTTTAAACAACCTTATTTACAGTATAATTTACTTTATCTAAATACTTAGCTTCATACTTACCTACAGGGAAGCAAATGAAACGTTAAAGTGTAATTTTAATAAAGAACAAGATGTAAATTTGAGTGTTTTACAATACTGGTATAAAGTGTTGTGTCTATTGAATGTAGGTAGGTACCTACGTTATTAAGTGGCGCAGATAGCTGTAAGGAAATATTTTCGACCCATCCTCGAAAGGGTTTAGCGACTAAGAAGCTACTATCTTACACAAACATGCAGGACTTAACTTTCCTTGGAAACCCAAGCGGGAGTGGTTTTTGTCAAGTGACCTTCGATTTCTCTTCCGCCTCCTACTACTATTATACATAAATGTGAAAATTCATACAAAAATGGTTTAACAAATTTGGATGAAATTTTTATATACATACGTAGTTTATAACCTAAATTAATATATAGGATACCTACTTCTGATTTAAGCAGTCTTGCACTCTCTAAACTTCTGAAATTAAGTATTTAATTATTGAACACGATGCGGTTACAAAGATGCTGACAAATCAGTTGGCATTTGCTAGATTAAATAATAATAAGGACATTCTCGGTCCGTAATGGAAAAATGTCCTTTGGGAGTAATTTAGATGACTGCTCTGATTAATTCCCACGGTTGTTGGTAACGAATGAAAATACTTCCGAACAGTGATTCGATTAGTTCGTTTAATCCCGCCAACAGTCAAAGGACGATCGATGTACCAATTTATATAAAACTGCAGACTATTGAAGAAGAGGCTTTAGCAATTTTGTCCACTTTTATGGGAAAATTTGCCTTCTTGGAGAAGGAATGCTCTCTCTTGTGAACGATGAATATCTATTACAAAATTAAAAGATGCCAATTTATTATGAGAAGCTCCTTCAGGATGCCTAAGTACTAGGAAATTCGTATAATAAAAATCTCTCTTAATAAGGGTCGATAGCTCTCATAGCTATGAATACCTATTCAGGCTTTAACTAAAAGGTATCCCATTGGTAGGTACACAAAACTTTTTTAAGGTATGTACGATGGAAGAAATAAATATCACCTGCTACAACGGTGAAGAAAAACATTGTAAGAAATTGTAATCCGCCGATTGCATCCCACAGAGTTGTCCGTAACCATAATGTTCTCAAAGGTATATTAAAGAACAATAGACTTTAGTTAGGTTACACATGGGTTGACAAGAATGAAACATGACCATTATTATAATTTCAGTTAATTTGCATTCTACGTCCGTCAGCGAAGAATGTTGCGAAAGATTGAAACACCTGACGTTGGCATTATCCAGAATCGAACAACAATGGAGGTAGGAACTTGCAGTGAGAAGTCACTAACATAAAAAAAATTAAAAAAATATATACCTTTTAATTCTTTTTTTTTAATACTTTTAATATTATTTTTACCAGAAAGGTTTTTCGTTAAAAACCTAATCTATTGCAGGAATTCGGCCAGATCACGAAGAAAATTCATGCTTAGTTCGCCTAGGGGTACAACAAGTAAGTTACCAGAAATGTACCTACAGATGTAATCGATATTTTATTATATTCACATTTATAATAACAAAGAAACCAAATGCAGTACCAACACTACGCACACCTCTAAAATTTAGTTCTTTCAAAAATGTGCAGACTTCCTTTTTCTATGGTGCATAATGCATCTGAAACTGTTGTCAAGGTGTAACCGGCCGTGAATCATTACCTACGTTCTTATGTCCTGTGTTCGGTAAGGACTAAGGTGGTACCGGAGATACTTAATCAGAGATGAACATCTTAGTCCTCATGAGTGGGTAACAACACACCCACGTACGATCTCAGTTAGGATTTCTGTCCTATTTGAGGTTGAATGTCCATGTCCATGGACCGCAGTGACCACTTAACAGTTGGTGGCCTACACGCCCGTTTGCTACTTAATTCCGATAAAACAATATAAACAACAGTCGAGCGAGGAATAATCATGTGTAAATCGTTCGCTAACTCTGCTTCTATGTAATTTTGCTTCCAGAAACAAACATCAACTACTCATTTGCCAAGTACTTGGTGCGCGGTTCTAGAGCTATCAAAGGTAGCAGAACTACAGAATGGAAAACACAGGTGGCACTGTGGGGAGTGTTGCCACTGTGGCGAACCGCTCCCCCGCCCGACACGGTTCTTGCCTTGAGACAACCGAAGCCCTCAGATTGCTGGCCTTTTGGGTATGATTTTATTTTAGTTATTATCATTTATTTATTGGGCAAGTTTCAGGTATATAACCATTAGTTTTGGAATTTCCTAACACACCGCTGCATTTTACCATTTTTTTATTACACACAACATAAAAGCTGTTTATTGATGACATAAATATTAATGAGTTGAAAGAGCTAGGAATAGATATTTAATTAGTAGGATATTCTAAGATAGTAGGTACATATTGACAGAGTGGTATCGGTTGCTAAGTAGGTACACATACCAAATTATCAACAAGCTCAAGCTAATGTATAGTAATGTACCTACTAGCGTCAAATAAGTAATTGAGCGCTTAATCCTGCCTTGACATTACATCAAAGGATTAATATTGCTCTGCAAACATTGTTGACATCTGTGGCTATCGCGTGGCTTCATTTTCACCTCCATAAGTACCTACCTAGTTATAGGCACTATGAGAAATTAATATTGGATGGAAAACGACATGATGAGTGATTTACGCACGTGAAACATCATAGCTACTCGTAGGTAAGTCTTGTAAGCAAATTGAAGACTTGTCTACGGTTGTGTTGTGCTGTTGTGCTGCAGCTATAGCCGAGATGTAATGAAGTTGTCTCTAAATTATTTATTAAAATTTATATATAATTATTTAAGTAACTTATGCCAACACATGAAATTAAAGGCTAAAGCGTTTACCTACAATGTATGTAAAGAGGTCCATTTTCAAGGTTCAATAGCATTATTATATTTTATCAACAGTGGGTCTTACGGCGAAGTCATAATAGAATTACCACGAAAGATGTCAGTTAGCGGCTTGAGTCTCGAGCACATCCGGCCGGACACTGCACGAAGCGCCCCTAAAAATTTCGTGGTTTACGTTAGTTATACCTACTTCTTTCATATTCTTTTTTGGACCCCGTCCAAATTACGTACCTGTAAATTTTTTTCGCTTGTCCTATTTGATAAAAAATCTTAGCGTGTCTTTTTATTTTATTTTGCGATTCAAAAATAACGCAGACATCAAATCATAGATGTAAAAACAAATTGTCATTTAATGCTAAAACAAATTTCTAGTAATGGGCGAGCCACACTGTTTAAAACAAGGCCTCCACATCGGTCTCCACCGGCGGTTTGCAACAGTGTAAACGCTTGTTTGCAACAAAAATTCGTTTGACCTTCAACAACCTCTGTGGACGGACGCGGCCCACCAACCGCTTGTGGATGCCGCCGTTGTAAACACGATTTCCACAGTGTAAACGCTTGTTGTAAACCGCGCTAGGGCAGTTCGAAGCGGCAACCGTTGCGTGCGCACGTGTCGTTCTATGTATGCAAAATGACGTCTCGTGAAAAAGAAATTATATTATTATTAAATTATAATTATTGCGGTGATAGCCCAGTGGCTTAGAATTTGACCTCGAATCGAGGGGTCCGGGTTCGAATCCCAGTGGCATGCACCAATGACTGTAAAAAAGTTATGTGCGCTTTATATAATTAAATATCATCTGCTGTTATGGTTAAGGAAAACATCGTGAGGAAACCTGCATGCCTGAGAGTTCACAAAAAAATCTCAAAGGTGTGTGAAGTCCACCAACCCGCAGTAGGCCAGCGTGGTGGACTAAGGCCTACATCCCTCTCATTGCGAGAAGGAGACCCGACCCTGTAGTGGGTCATTAACGGGTTACTGGCAAAATCATAATTATTAAATTATTATGATCATTAATTAATTATTATTTCATCCATATTTTTTTCTTTTTTCTTTTCACCGGCGGAAATGATTGTTAATGCCACACCAACTTTTTGGAAGTTTAGATGGCTAAAGCCATATTGCATTCGCGTGCTTCCAACCAGAGAGTCGACAACACACTGAGGTGGGGGCTTTGTTGTAAACAAGTGTGGCCGCAAACACCAAGCGTGGGCTCCACAAGCCTTCCACCAAGGTGACCTCTGTTGGACGCTTGTTTACAACAGTGTGGCGCAGGTATAACTATTAAGTAGTAGTATTATTAAGATTGTTTACCAAATTGGACAAGATCATAAAACGGACTGTTTTTAAGTTGTTTAAGTAGCCAAATAGGAAATATAGGAGACAGAGTACCTACCTACTAAGACCTAGTTATGAAAACCTTACCTATGTAGATGTCGTGTAGCTATGCTTTTAATAAATAACTAGTATAATCTAGGTCAAGTAACTTAACTGGTAGTCACTGGTTACTGTAGTCTAGTGTAGACCATGGCTGTTCGGGAATGCGGTCTATCATGAAAAACTTTCTACTTACTACATTTTGAAGGAGTAACACGTTAGTTCTTTTCTTATTAGATGATGGTGACATTTTATGTTGATTTGAATTTGTTAAGCTTTAAAATAATCAATAATGTACATAGTTACAATTCAGTTTTGGTTAATTATAATATTTCTTTTTAATTATTACGCCTAAATAAGGGCCAATGTTAATTCAAAATTCCAAATTCGGAAAGTTCTGATTCTGTAGCTCGCATTTTTATTTCTGTTTAATAAATTTCAATCAAATTTTTTGCTTAATTAGCGAACAAAACCTCTACACAAAGCTCTATTCATTCTCATTATCAAATTACCGAAACATTATATTTAAATCACAATAATTACTAAGCAAGTAAGCAGTAATAAAGACATTATTTCGTTCACAGGGGGTCCTGGAGAATGGCACTTACGTAAAGGCAGCTGATGGAACGTACCAGTACAATAAGCCCGCGAAACAATACTTCTCATTAAACAATAGCAAAGCTCCTTTGAAACGCGTTGTTTTCAGAGTTTTGTCTAACCAAGGAAACATTAAATATACCTGTATTTACAGAATCCAAGTGTATAGAAGCGATGATACATTCATTCATTAAAAATTCACAAAATATTATATAGCTTTAATTTTCCTTCCCTTTTTTTCAATACCCATTTTACCCACCCAAGATTTTACAAGTTAAATGCTTTGTCCATCTTTAAAATACTCATGTACCTTTCGTAGGTGGAGAAGTAATTTTTGAGCTGAGATTTGAAGTGAGATAGAAGATTTGTGACCTACATTTTTAAGCTCCACATCCAAAAAGGATCAATTAAGTATGCTATAATGCTTTCCAAGGCCTCACCAAACAAACATTCGTTCAGTAATTTTTTATGATTTGGTACAATAAAAATGAGTATATTTCTATGCAGGGAAGTTGTGTAAATGACAAGACGAAACATAGGTTTTGATATTATATTCTGTTATCCACAGCAAACATTTATGACGCACTCCAATCTTGGTTGGCAGAGCCGCCCCACGAGGGAGTAGCAGTGGCCGGGGCTGGGGCAGCAGCTCCCCATTCTTCTTGTACCTATAAAAATATTTTAGAGATAAAAAAAATTTATTGGTAACACATTGTTAAAACTCTGTATGCTGCCTGTTTGAAACCCACTGCATTGTCAGGTCTCAGAATGAGAAGGATGTAGGCCTTAATCACCCATGCTGAACTATTGCAGATTAATGGATTTAACATGGTTTAAGAACTCTCAGGCATACAGGATTCTTCACTGTATTTTCCTTCAACTTTACAAAGGTGACATTCAACTTTCACACCCTACATAACTTTAACAGCACATATAATTTTCATTAGTAATTGGTGCTGTTCACTGGACTGAACTAGTATGTATCAAAATCGTACCTGAGCGGCCCAATCTTCCTGAGGGGCAGGTGTACCGAAGGTGGTGGTAGCCGGCGGTGGAGCTTCCTCTGTGCCAGTGAACATGGGCTCCACAGGTTCGTAGTCTTCGTGAACGGGAGCAGGCACCTCTGGTTTAACTGCCACAACAGCCTACAGACAAAGTCATAATTGCATAAAATTTTATTAACATTAAACATACCTAAAAGGCTAAAAACACAGCCCAAATAACATAAAAGCCTCTACATATCCCATCCCATATATTTCCCCCTTAACACTTCCACAGTGGCACAAATATGTAGATCATTACCTTTGATTTGGTCCCCAGAAAGAAACTTAATCTGATGGAATGTAAAATCTACTCAAGCCTAGGCACAAACAATATCCACACATGTTTGTATTTGTGATGACTGCCAAAGGTGTGACCAAAGACAGTGAGAGTTTCATCAGATAATACAATACTTCATTCCAAAATAAAATATAAAAGACGAAGCAACACCAGAGATGTCACTAGTGCATGGCGAGCTTTGAAGAACCCCATGTCATTGTCTGTGAAATAGCATCAGACAAGACAGTAACAAACTATACATAAGCAGCCAAAGCCAAAATGTGCCATATACCAAAGAAGTAAGGACAGAAAGTTGGTGGCCAGTACATTTTATAAATATTTAAATAAATGATTAGATAAAAAATTACCTGAAGTGGTACATCCTGCGATAGCAGCATTAACACAAGAAATTGAGGGATATAAGTAAAGACAGATAAACAATATTTGTATAGCAAACTGGATCATATTGCATATTATTATTAGATAACTACACACCTGTTCCTTAGCCTGTTGTTCTTCCTTCTCGCTTTCTTCTGGGTCACGGTAGAAGAACAAGTCCACCACAACATCCCAGCGTTGGTCACGTGCAAGGACTCCCCTCAGCCTCAGCACCTCACGGGCCAACAGCCACCACATCAGACCAATTGAGTGGGATGACTATAAAGAGAAATAATGATGGAAGTGTTTATAAAAGAAACGTCTTTCACTAAACAACTTCTAATAGAACCAAGATACATATTTTGCCATGCCTATTGATGTTTGTCTTACAAAAAAAATTGAGGAGTGAAATATTTTTATAAATTATAAGTAGTTAAACAACATTGAATTAGACTGAGTTCAAATTCGAACATTACTGGAGCAAATAAAAAGATGGTCTCAATTATTGGAGACTTATTTTGGGCAATTTCTTGTTCACCCAAAGCAACACTATAGTTGTGTCCCAAGTTAATAAATAGTTCTATTAATAAATAGTCTATTGCACTTTTCAAGCAAGAACCAAGGGAAAGAGATTAGAGGCCTTGAGAACAAAATAAATCATGAAAATATCCTATTAATACCCATACAAATGTTTTAAACAGTTTAAATCAGTATTTTATATTGGAATAATATTACTTCTCTCTTGCTTTCCATGTCAATGTCTATGTTTAAAAACCTAAAGTAGATATTATTTTTGAGTTAGATTACCTTGGTGTTGCATGGGATGGCAATGTCGACAAAACGCAGAGGCGAGTCAGTGTTGCAGAAAGCAATAACTGGAATGTTGACATAGGAGGCCTCTGTGATTGGCTGGTGGTCCTGGGCGGGGTCCAACACAATCAGCAGGCGGGGCTCCCTGAAGGCAGCTTGGATCTGAAAGATATGTCTTGTTAATTTTAAGCACTGCTTGGGAATTTATTGATGCCAGATTAATTAACAGTCAGAAAAACATATAATCATTTCTGCATATAAAATTGCAGTCAGTGGTTCCTTAGTTAATTTTGTCATCATGAAAATTAAATTGAATTGTAATTTATTTTTAAACAAAACTAGGTTGCTTACATCCTTACAAATCACGAATATACTCATATTTGCGATCCATTTCTGACCCGTCGAACCTTCATCCCACAAGATGTGCAGATTGTTAGATTTCATACACCTTTGAGAACATTATGGAGAATTCTTAGACTTGAACTTTCGCACAATGTTTTCCTTCACTGTTACAGTAGGTGACATAAATTCACACATATTCAAACTTATTTTAAGAAAGAAGATATAATAGAGAGAGCTTACCTGGTTAGTAAATGCACCAGGGGTGAAACGTCCAGCAATAGGTGTGGCACCAGTGTGGGCCGCAAACTTAAGGACAGCACGCTGTCCAAAAGGCCTGGATGAGATGACGAACACATCAGCTGGGTTTTCAATGGCGACGACCGCACGCGCGGCTAATACCAGCTTCTCCCAGGTACGACGAAGATTGATCACGTGGGTGCCATCGGCGCGGCGCTTGTACACGTATGTCTCCATCTAATGACAAACGTAGCCATAAATAAGTTCCCCAGATAAGCCTAGGACTAAAATTATAGAGTCTATCAGTTGGGAGAATTGATCATCAAAAATATCAGATATATAATGGAACGGATTCTCTTATCATCATGAAATAACAGGTGCTAACTGTAAGAGGTTAACTTATCAATGAGTTTGATACTAACCTGGAAGTTAACATTTTCAGACCCCAAATGGGTCGTTGCTGCAAGCATCTTGGTCACATCCTCCTCATTGAGGGTTAATATATCTAATCCTCCCGACATCGTTGCGTTTATTTGAGTTACGACTAAACCTGAAAACAAGTAAACACACCGGGTTACACTCAAGTCATTTGTATTAGTGTATCTATTCCATAAATATATTATTTTTTTATCGATACGCACGCTGAACTATTGTTTCTCATTTTGGATAAAAATTTAGATTATAGGATTTCGAAAATAAACTTAGATTTTGAAAATTACTTACGCGTGTAATGCCACTGGGAGGCGATTGGGACATAAAAGAAATGTCAAAATCAAATGTCATTAATTTTAATTGTCAGTCGTGGTTTTTTTTTTATTCGGTTGTGGCGACGGCGCATACACGCTCAGCCAAAGACAGTTAACGGTGGTTATTTAGCAACCGTAGACAAACAGGTGACAGCAACTATCAACAGATAAAAAATAACAATAGACAAAAAATATATTTTATAGCCTGTATTTGCGCACCTCAAAAGTAGTCCTTTTCATGAAAGAAGTCCCCCAGGCGCAGCGCTGTACACTATTCATTCGCGCGGCATAATGTTGCCAGTTATGTGAAAATGTTACACCTACTTTACGTTTAGACTAATTATTTATTAATAATTACTATTTCCTGAATATTTAGATAAAACAATCTAAGGTCTTAAATTGTATACAATTATTACTGTTATTTCATACACTTAAACCCATACTAAATTACAATATTTCAGATTAATTAGTGAACATGACTGTTTATTAACGATATTTCTGTTATGTCAAAAGTATATTGGTGCCAGTGGTACCTTCAATCAACGTACAGGGAAAAGATGAGAGAATAAGGGTATAGAAAACATTAAATTTTTTATTCAAAGTTTTAATGAATTTGTGATCAGCGGCCATACTAACATCACTATCGGAAGAGTGGATGGAAACAGAATCAGATTCTGTGTCACTATTACTAGCCGTAGATATGATTATTCGGTCCATTTCTTCATCCATAAGGCTGTCATTTCTTAAAATATATTGCTCCTCCAAATGTTTCATTATGGTTGCATTGAGCTGCCCAATCTTCCTCCGTAATAATGGTCAAAAAATAATAATGTTATATAAAAATTATATAAAAATGCCAAGAAGATTTTAAAATACTCGAAAGTTACAAAAAACGGCAGAGGCAACCAACACATCTGTATCGACAGTACAAAGAATTATTAATTAGAGTAAATCTTCGCCGTTCATGGTGGTTTTTAGAACCCCTGGAAAAAAGAGACCGCACTGTAACCGTGTCACAGACCTTGACGTTGACGTTGACGACTAATGACGACTTTGACAAACTTACGTTTGACTTATTTTCATAACGAGTGTTTACAATATCACAATTATTTTACAAAAATAAAATATTATTTTGCCTTAAGTCTTTCTTCACGAGTATACATGCGCAAACGGCCGTCATTTATGGTCATCTTTCGTAACATGGTAAAGTAATCTAAAACCCCGGTCAAGTTATATTTTTAATTATAATATCAACCAACTAAAATACAAAATTTTATACTTTTTAAGTTATGGAATACATAAATCGAAAAAAAATCCAAAGTAACTTAAGTGACCACGGCTTAACGTAGCTTTTTAGCTAGGTTCTTATGCTAGGTTCATTTATTCAAATATATGTCAAAACAAAAACGACGTTCAAAGAATTTTATTGACATCGGTAGAGGGTTATAAAAAAATGTGGACATTTCAAAGATAATTGTTTTGTAATAATTCCATACTGGGAAGTTATAGATATACCAGGAAAAACATAATTGTTATGGTAGCACCTGTCTTTTTTACGTTGTCGATGTACAGTTTTTGCACGCTCATTACTTAGTCATTGCCTTAAAACCATAACACACTCGTCATTCGAGCACTATTTCCAAACGAAATGCCAGTACTACGTTAGTTCATTTTTTTTCACATCAAGGCTTACACAACAGACCGTTAGACATACAAAAACTCAGGTTGTACTATATTTTTTCACAATCATGTTGTCACAATAATGTGAACCTAGTATATTATAAACGCGCAAACTCACGTTCATTATACTAGTCTAGTACACAACCTATTAAATAAAAATAGATTGTAAAAATGTATTCACTGAATTCACTCATAGACTCAGGTTATTTACAGAATAGAAAGTAAAAATATTAAAAATTTAAAATGTTTTAAAATAAATAAGTGAAAAATTGAAAATAAAAGTTTTTTTCAATAATTTTGTTATCTTTCCTTCTATTTTACGCTTGTAACACTGTCAGTTAGCATTAGCAAGTTATGTGAGTGACTGATGTGTAGACCGAGATCAGATAAAATTGTTTCAATTATTAGCACGTAATACACAATATTTTCCATTTTCCTGTAGAAAAGTGTTTGCATTATGATTACTTTAAGCTTTTGACCTGAAGTGGTGTTATTAAATTGTATACTTTGTGAGTTATTTTAGTAATCAGTGACAATTGAGTGAAGTGCCTAATTTGAACATGGAGGCTATAGCAAAACACGATTTCACTGCAACTGCTGATGATGAACTTAGTTTCAGAAAGAATCAAGTTCTTAAAGTAAGTTTTCTATTAACCGATAGGTAACGAAGAATAAAATTTTGGTGAGATTGACAGTTTGCTTCTAGAACTCTTATTATTGCAGATACTAAATATGGAGGACGACATGAATTGGTACAGGGCTGAATTAGACGGAAAAGAAGGACTTATACCTAGTAACTATATTCAAATGAAAAGTCATAGGTATGTATAATGAATATTAAAACTTTCATTTATTAACTAAAACTAACCTGCTTTCAATATAATTTAAATTATTAATACTAAAAGTAAAATAACTATTATTGTTTCTGTACAAATTCTGCTACCTACTTTAATAAAATTATACAGGAAAATTATATGAAAACAAAAATGGAAGCAATATTTATTTATTATTTTTGCATCAGCACTTACCAGCAAACACAACCCAGATCAAACACAGCACTGCATTAAGTTATGAAAAACAGTTAAATTTTAAACATATCAGATGTTGATGCCAGGTATCTTTATATTCAGAATCTAGGTATCGAATATTCCTCATTTAATGGTATTTCACATTAAAGTTGTAACAGTTGTAGTACATAGCAGTGTGTATGTTTTTGGTATTGTCATCAATGGCTTAAAACAACCTTTAAAGACAAGTGGGCATTGTATGGTAGTCACAACAGAAGTTAATGAAAATGTCATTAAATGTCACCTGCTGTTACGGTGAAGGACATTGTGAGGAAACCTCCATGCCGGAGAGTTCACAAAAGAAACCCACACTAGGCCAGCATGGTGGACTAGGGCCTACATCCCTCTCATTGTGACCCGACCCTGTAGTGGATCATTAATGGGTTACTGACAATGAAAATTTTGTGTCAGATTCAAGAAGCTTAAAGTTCAAATAAGATGGTCTTCAATAACCAATCTGCAGATATGGATTGGGATTGATACTCTTTGGTTGCTAAGATAGGTACTCTTTATAATTTCTTTAAAATCACAGATGTGACATGACAATCAAACATCAAAATCCAAAGTGTGTGTATACTGTGTGTGTTCACAAAATAAGTTTATGCTGCAAAATAATTAGGTGTGACATCAATACACTACTCAGAATTCAATGGTTTAAGCAGCCAAGTGGAGCAAGAGTGCAAAACACCAAATTATAATTGGTTGTCTTCAGACAAAATTAAATATTGTATACTATTTTATAGCATGAGTGACATAAATCCATCAAAATGGAGGTGCTAAATAAAACATTTCCTCTAATGATGTTTATGTTGTTGTGTTTTTAGCATAGTAAATTATGCTAATGTTATAGTTAATTAGAAATCTTGATAGAAAGCTGCCAATACAGACTATAGCAATAAAAATATAAAGTCCATAAATATTATTGAATCACAGCAAGAAAAGGTCAATAACCTCAATAACTTTTTATAACAGTCATTGTTTTACTGATAAGGTGCTAATCACTAAAACTATTCAATGCCAAGAGTTTATTACATCTTGTAGCTATCTTTATAGATCTGTTTTTGTAACTTTCCTGTTAGGTTGAATAATTTTAAAATTAAGTCAATGCAATACTTTCATATGGATAAATATCCACTATGCATGCATTCTATTAAATTTTTATGCATCCAGTTTAAAATGGTAACTTCACACCAGTAACATATTTAATCGTTATGTAATTTCCTAATTGTAACTTATTTTTTTACTAGCTTCCGCTCGCATCGTTGTTCACATGGACCTAATAATTTTGCCCAGACAGGAATAAAAAGTATCCTATTGTATATTCGTAAATTCGGGTCTATATACCGAATTTCATTAAAATCTGTTTAGCTGTTTTTGCGTCACAAACTTTCGCATTTATGTATGTATAATAGTAGGAGGATAAAGTCAGTATTACGTACAATAATATCAATTCTAAAATTACACATTTTTGGGTTAATGCTGTGCGTTGTTTGTATTGCATCTTAAATGTTTACAATAATAGATGGTTTGTTACAGTTGGTATTATGGTAGGATCACAAGAGCAGACGCAGAAAAACTTTTAGCAAATAAGCCAGAGGGTGGTTTTCTCATTAGGATCAGTGAATCAAGCCCTGGAGACTTTTCTTTATCTGTAAGGTAAGTGCCCTTTTTAATATACAATTGTTTACCAAAGCATATTTTTTGAATTGAAGATAATAAATATATGACAGCGCATACTACATAAATTGAAGAGTGCAACTTTGGTTGAAACAACTATGGCCAAATTACATGCATGTTTCTCTACTATAGATGTTGGTTATTATCAAAATAAAGGAGTAAATAAAGTTTGTTGAAGATTTTATGGGTGGTTTGAAAACTTTCTTCACTGATAGAAAGCAAAGTTTATCTCAGGCCTTCCCATACTGCAGTATTGTACATATTTCAAACTGTATCTCCAAATTTTCTTTCTTATTTCTTGATTCTTAGGCTATTGCTGCTTTTGTTTTGTATCCAAAGGGAAATATATCTGAAGTAAGTGGCTGAATTTAAACTGAATTTAAACAGCAACAATAAGCATAGGTACCTATAAAATTAACTTAACAGAATTGTTGAGCAGTACCTATCCATTTATAGCATAGGTGTGTTTCCCTGTCAAAGGAATGATTATTTTCAAAGATAGTAGCAATATCGCAGTGGGAATATTTATTTGGGTTGTTATTTACACACAATGACACCCAATTATTTACTTTTATATGTCTCGTTACTTAATGGACGGCAATCATACGACAGCATGAGGCCGTCGGGGCACATGAAACAGAGAATTCAGAAGTCGAACTTGATAGCAGCACAAGGCGCGTTTGTGCAATGTATAGAAATATTTCACCAACTTCTACAGTTACTGTCCAGAGTAGTTTTGTTTATAATAATATGTGTGATGTCTTACAGCAGTATGTAAGATTTTGTTATTAGGGATGTCTATATGCGTTGCTTAGCGCACACTATGACGCAAGATTTCTGTACTTTCTGTGACAAATGCTTGTCCTGTGGGGAAAACCACACCATATGAGCACACTTACACGAAATCTTGGAAAAATATAGAAATTTTTGAAATATAATTGAACGAAACTTTGGCTTTTGAACAGTGAGTAATTTAGTAAAATTTCTATGTATGCTTGAGCGCGTGTTGTATAAAAAATTACTTTCTGTACTCTGTGATTTGTGAACGGGATGAGAAGCCGCAAACAATTCTATTGGATGTTAAATTGGTAGATAAAAAGATGACTTTCGCGCCTTGGCGTGTGAGTCACACTTAGTTTTTACTCTTTTTATTTATTTTGTTCTGTCTTTTCACGTGTAGTCTTTATTGGGCCTCTAGACGTTTTGCATTAAAATGTATTACAGGTATATTAAGTTAGAAAACGGCTTTTGATACTGTACTTGCTTAATCCAGATCAGATTATGAGTTAGATACATACATCCCTACACAAATTAAAATGGTTCTGCCATTTATTCGCTTTTTGTTGGGTGAACGAAATCTGGTTTATATTGCAGTTAATACTGCTATCCTCATAACTCGTTCCGTTTCGGGCTGAAAAGGTAATTGCCGTGAAAGATATGGAAGGCCTTCATCTTAATCCACCCGTAGACAACAGTGGTCTGAGGTTGACAAACTTTTGATTTCGGTAGATAGTCGGGGACTGCAGTACCTGGATGGGTGATCGCTAGTGGTGAATAATACACGCTTCTGTGCTAGGGAGAACTGTCGGTCCCGGTTGTTATCGATAAATCCAACATCCCTCTTGGAGCAGCGTAGTAGAATATGCTCCAGGCCTCCCTCTGATGTGGAGAGTTTCGTGTCCAATAGTGGGATATAAAAAGGGTTGCTGGATATGAATTTTCATTGGCTGCACTGACCACTTAACACTTAATGGCACGCACGCTCGCTTCGCCACTAATAAAAAGTTTCTATCTGACCATTAATTTATTATCGATCGCAGATGGAGACGGAAAACTAGAATAACGGTGTCATTGTCCTAAAAAGGTCAAGCATTCAAGGGCGTATGTCTAGTATTTGTGTGTACAAATACTGTGTGTAAAAGGAGCCAAGCACGCAGATTTTTACACAAATTTTCTCGAGACATGCCCAAACTAGTTGTGCCTATATCGAAGAGTATGAATCACCCGAAGTGAACGAGTGTACGTCCTGAAACCAGTTTTTTGTCTATTGGTGATTCATACGTAATTTTGTTGTTATAACTCAGTAAGTAGGTACTCTCTTTATGTTTGAGTTGTTATCATTGCTTGACTGAGCCAGGACAAATGAAGCTTTTGAAAGATTCTTTAGTATTGTTCTGCCCAAAGGTTTTAGAGCTGAATCCTAGTAGTAGGTACGTAGGCCTCTAATAGTCGTCCCTTCATTTGGCCCAAGCCCTTTTTTATTCAATGGTTTTCTTATGTCTTCCGAACTGATCCCCATGTGACCAGATAGCTGCCTATTAATATTGAACTACTTTTGCCAAGACGGTCACCAATGGACCTTTCTTTAGTCGATTACTAGTGGCCTTTCGTTCGTTAGCTTACTTACTTTTAGGGCTATATCAGATACTTTCGAGTAGGCCTTACCATTACTTCCTGTATACATACGTAAATAATTTTAAACAAAAATGTGAACCGACTTCAAACTAAAAAGTAAGAAATAACTTTACAAACAGACTTCAATAATAAGGTATTTTTGGAGTCTGTGCCCAAGTTCATCCTCAGTTTAACCTCAAGTAACCTCATTTTTACATATACTCCAAACATATCTTATTAAGTATTGAAGTCTGTTTGTAAAGTTATTTCTTACTTTTTAGTTTGAGGTCAGTTTTGTTATGTGCATTTTTAAAGCACATTAAATCTCTCTTTCCATTGTACATTATTGTACGGTGCAACCGTACACCAACCGTCAGCGCGTTTGCGTATAGCACGCGCCGGTCACATTTTCAATTTAGTATGCATTTGGGATGCTAACATATCGCGCGCGTACTCATAGCAACATCATTATCATACCTACAGTGTACAACAATAAATATTATAAACTTTAACAACATCTTTTCTTTGACTATCGTATGGTGTCGATACTAGCCCATACAATTATAATAAATGAATAAATATTACCTAAGTACATATTTACCTACATACTTCTTTTTTAGTAAAATATATTAAAGTACCTACATGTCATGATTTTTTCGTGACTTTAAAACTCGTCTGCAAAAATGAGGTTACTTGAGGTTAAACTGAGGATGAACTTGGGCACAGACTCCAAAAATACCTTATTATTGAAGTCTGTTTGTAAAGTTATTTCTTACTTTTTAGTTTGAAGTCGGTTCACATTTTTGTTTAAAATTATTTTATTTAATGCTTTTTAGTTATCATAGTTTCACTTCCACTCTATTATCTGACTCTGGTATCTTAGTTTTAATGCTTCATCATAGGTTGCGGCAACTGGCTACTTAATGGTAACCTTACGGATTACCATTATTAATGTTTAAATATATAATTTGTACAGTTATTTAAATTATTTAAATTAACTTGCTTTAAACACGATTTAATTATTCCTATTTTATAACGAGTTCCGCTACGTCATTAGCATCGAAGGTGGTCAAATTTTATATAGTTCTGCAAAGGTAATGTGACCAACAATAATAATTTATCAACTTGGTTCCTTAACTCTTATCCGTTGAGGAGTTCCACTCTGTATCTTCGAAACTCTTCATCAGATCATCACCTACTTAACATGGGACCAAATTCAAAGTAACAGCTCCCAAACCAAAAAAAAACAATTCAAATTGGTTACCAAATGACGGAATACGGCGGTCAGAAATATAAAATAAAAATGAGTTCCACTCCATCATCAGACTCGAAGGTGGTCAATGTCTACATAGTCCTGCAAAGGTAATGTGACCAATAATAATATTTTTTTAACCCGGTTCCTTAACTCTTATCCGTTAAAGAGTTCCACTCTGTATCTCCAAAACTCTTCATCAGATCAACAACAACTTAATATGGGCCCAAATTGAAATTAACATCTTCCGAACTTAAAAGAAAAAATTCAAATCTGGTGGCAAATGACGGAATGCGGCGATAACAAATATAAAAAAAAATAGGCAAGTATACTAAAACTCTGATAAACCGGAGGCCGGAGGTATGGCGTGTTCGGAAGTAGGTAACTACTGCATTAGATTCGTTTTCGTAGGTACTTGGGGAAATTGTGGATACCCGTCGCTAGTATTTGTTACTATACATGGCAGAGCTATGCGAAACTTTTACAGTCTAAAAACCTTATGCTTTATCATAGGAAGTGGCAACTGGCTTCTCAATGGTAACCTTACGGACACCATAATTATAGTTTAAATGTATTTATAATTTGTATGGTTTATTTAAGTGAACTTTTAAACACGATTTAATTTTTCCTATCTTATAACGAGTTCCACTCCATCATCAGATTCGAAGGTGGTCAATGTCTATATAGCTCTGCAAAGGTAATGTGACTAACAATAATATTTTTTTAACCCGGTTCCTTAACTCTTATCCGTTGAGGAGTTCTACTCTGTATCTCAGAAACTCTTCATCATATCATCACCAACTTAATATGGGACCAAATTCAAAGTAACAGCTCCCAAACCAAAAAAAAAACAATTTAAATTGTTTACCAAATGACGGAATACGACGGACAGAAATATAAAATAAAAACGAGTTCCACTCCATCATCAGACTCAAAGGTGGTCAATGTCTACATAGTTCTGCAAAGGTTATGTGACCAGTAATAATATTTTTTTAATCCGGTTCCTTAACTCTTATCCGTTGAAGAGTTCCACTCTGTATCTCCGAAACTCTTCATCAGATCAACACTAACTTAATATGGGACCAAATTCAAAGTAACATCTTTCCAACCAAAAAGAAAAAAATCAAATCGGTTAACAAATGACGGAATGCGGCGATAACAAATATAAAAAAAAATAAAAATAAAAAAATAAAAAAAAAACATACAGACGAATTGAGAACCTCCTCCTTTTTTTGAAGTCGGTTAAAAAGCATAGTCCTCTTATCCATTGCCTTGCATCTCAGCTTGAGTCTTGGCTTACAGTGTCAGTGACAATCACTGATACATACAATATATAGTTTTACAATTCTTATTACTAGATGAACAATTAAGACGTACCTAAGTATGAATAAAAAATGGAATGAAAAGGAAATTTGGGGAAACTTTTTAATATTAACTTTCCTAATGAAACTTCTTTAACACTCAGTTTCATATTATTTATATCCACGATTTATTTTCTCATATAAAAGCAATCAGTCTGCAATGGTTCTCACGCCACATACTGGCAACCGCAAGTAACGGTAACGTCGATCCAGGAAAACCCTGGCGCAAATATTAATCCTATTTTTCGTTCAATCATTTTTAGGGTTCTGTAGCTGAAATGCGAAGGACTTCGTTTTTCTCGTAAATTGACCACAAAGGATGAAATCAAATTACAATATGTCTGGTCATTGTTTCATTACAATTATGTTACAATTTTCATGTTGTGCCCAATGAACAGATTTAATGCAGTTTTTATACTTGTATAAAATGTAAAAAAAATCAGATACAATTTTATTGATATATTTGAATTTTTTTACATTTATTAAAGAATGTAGCCATACGTTCCAAAGTCAAAAATAATGTAGGTATGTTTTTAGTATTAATATTTTATATTTAATTTAACATCAAAGTTGAATTTAGAAAGAATGTTTTATAAGATGCTGAATATTTGACACTGACCTTAATTTTGTAATATTAGTATTACACACTAACATGCATAATAATAAAGCGGAAATAATTATACAACATGGTCTTGAAACGGACTTTTTCAACTATGTTGGTACTAAGTTATAATAATTAATTTCTGTTTGAAAAAAAATCAAAATAGCACCCTACTACAAGACATTCTACTACCCTTAAGACTGTGGCTATTATATACATTCTCTGAACGAAAAACAAAAGGAGTATTTGAATGAAGACAATGAACAAATGCATATTATTAATAGCCCAACAATCCATCACAACAATACTAATAATAAAACCTATGCAGCTACTACGCCCTGCAGTCGCCGTTCAATTTTTTTCTATTTGAATAATAATATATTATGTATACTTATGAATAAAATTAGGTATTTAATGGAATATTGTCCATCTGGGGCAACTTTCGGATGCTTTGAATTTTAAAGAATCAAATTGTGTTAAATTTAAAACATAAATCTAAAATATCCTATTGTTTTGATAGTATAATAAACGCTTTTTTTATTAAATCTGTACCCTATCTACCTACATCATAATTTCGTTGTTTTAGCCACCGATTAGAATTTTTATATTATACTTCGACTTTCTTTTTACTTCAAGTGAATTAGGCAATGAAATTAGGTTATTTACTTTGACATTATCCACTACACGTTAAGTCCCGCTAGATTAAATTTGAAATATATTATCTTGGCGTCTATATTTTCATTGTACACGCAACAATTAGAATCACGCGATGGAACCCGAAACGCTCATCAAATCTCATTAGCTAGGCCAGTGTTTCCCAAAGTCAAACCTAGGTCGTGATCCGGACAACGGGCCACGAAAATAAAATCCCGCAAACTTTGTTAAAAAATTCCTATATGGAAGAAAAATCGTACATGAAACGTATAGATTACAAGCCCATGAACAAAATTTTCCTGTGAAATTAACCAACGTGAATAACGCTTAGAAAGCTGTTACTTACTTTATCCATGAAAGCCGTACATATTTCCAAGGCCGGGCTCGAAAGCCAAGGGTCGCAACCCTTATATCTGATCAGGTACCGCTCAGAAATGACCGCATAGTGCTCAGAGTTATTTTCTGATATAGTAACAGCTTTCTAAGTGTTATTCACGTTGGTTCATTTCACAGGTAAATTTTGTTCATGGGCACAAGCCCATGACTACAAAGTCTAGTATTGATTTTTGTTGTACTAACAGTTTCTAAAAATATTTGATTATAGAAACCGAAAAAAGTTAACGAACGAATATAAGAATTTATTAAAGTAATGATATAGAAAAATTCCTTACGTTCAATATTTTTAATGCAAGTTTTTATGTGGACATTCACATGTTTCTGGTACCCACTAATAAAACGCGCGATAGGCGAACAAGTTAATTTCCGTCATTAAAAATATTTGGGAAACGCTGTGAGGGACACCTTTGCTGGCGGGTCACGGATTAATAAGCTAAAATGATTATGTTCAATTCAGACAAGGCCAAGTGCTAGGACCAGCCCAGATCTGCCACTGCGGGTGTCATTTAATCGGTAATTAACGAGGGGACTTAGACCTGGGAGTGGTTACATAAATCTTATGGGGCAGTGAACTTGGTATAATAATAGTATTAATTAGACTTGTTATGGTATTGCTATTTTGACCCATTTTGATGGTTTCTATTGATCTGTGAAAGATATCTATTTAATTATAGAAATTGTAGTCAATACAAATAGAATTTTGAAACCAGTTGAAAAGTAATCAAAAATCAATGCCTTCCATGATTCCATCTTGTGTGAGTGTCATAGATATTCTGGATAGCTTGTTCTATGTTTCGCCTTGATAATAATGAGTACGAAACATGCGTAGAAGTCAAGGTTATAAATATAGTAACTATTTTAATGTGGCTTTCCCTTTTCGCGGTATCGTATAAAACAATAAGTGGAAAGCCCCACAAAAATCGATTTGCGCCGAAAAAGGTCGTTTGTCATCATTGAAATACTTACGCATTTGCTTACGTGACAATATTGTTTTCTCAATGATTCAACTAACGTATTATTTGCACAATTTGTTTCTGTTATATGTACAAGTACGTGATTGTCGGGTGTTAGTGGCCAGCTAATAGATAACTGTTGTTCGTTTCGGTTCCTTCTATGGGTTTCGAGAATGACTTGGGTGTTTCGACAAGGGTCCATTAGGGCTGGCGTAGTTACGTGGAAACTATTACAAGGCTAGATATTGCCTATTTGAAATTCAACAAAGTTCTTACAGAAACTCATGATTTCTAAACAATTAAATGTTTAAGAAGATAACAAATTTACGTAAATGTTATTATGTACGTAAACTATATTTTTTTTCCAACAGTGTTTTGTGATGAACTGTGTCAGTAATAAAATTACCTTTCAATTTGCATGAGAATAGAGGTTTGATCCCACAAACTTGACCGTGTGGTTATCACTTTGCATGACAAGTGTCTCGCGTAAAAATCGAATTTCAATACTACTTCATATTTTACGTCAATCTTTGAATTAACTTGAAGCTGTTGCTAGTGACCCAATGATTTTGAATGAGGTTTAACTTGATTGCAATTTATAAACTGATGTAAATTACAAGCATCGGTAGCCAGAACTCCGAATTCGAATCCCAGTGGCATGCACCAATGGCTGTATTGACTTATGTGTTCCCTTCTCAATCGTGTTTCACTGGCGGCTGATGGCCTGATCATAAAGTAGCTCTTACAATGAGATTGGTTGATATATTTTCTGTTAAAAAAAACAATTAACGGCATACTGCAGCCCGACTAGTACCAATCGAATCTGTCCGAGGTCTTTAATCATGAGCTCCCGTCGCGTTAAAAATTATGTTAAAAAGTTAAAAATCATACGACGAGAGCTAGAAAAAGACATTGCAGGGTTCCTTTAATGGGTGAAATGGGTCCTTGGTTGGTGTTACCACAAATACTCAGTTGTCTTTCGCATGTCCCCAGATGTCCCGACGGCGTGCAACATTTCAAGGTACTACGCGACGCTTCCAGCAAATTCTTCCTGTGGGTGGTCAAGTTTAATTCACTCAACGAGTTGGTGGACTACCATCGCACGGCTTCCGTCAGCCGCCTGCAAGACGTGAAGCTTAGAGACGTGGTGCCCGAAGAGGTATGGTGACCTTGTCAGTAACCCATTAATGACCCACTACAGGGTCGGGTCTCCTCTCATAATGAGAGGGATGTAGGCCTGACCTTTGGTGACCTTATGACCTATTAGTTTAAGGTGTAATTTACGAGTATTGTAGTTGGTTTGAGGTCGAACTATAATGATTTGTTTTCTGGATGATTTCAAACCCATGACATCTAAGCCCAAATACAAAAGACAACAGCCGTAAGCTTGTAGTAATCTTTCTTAAGCAAACCCATTTAATGTCTACATAAATAGAGTTGTGTAAAGACTTTAAAATGTTGAAACTACCTTTCGATTAACAAAATGATATTATTCCAAAAATGTGTGTAACTATGTTCACATCAGTTTTCATGTGATTAACGCCAAAAGTTTGAGTAGGTGTTTATTCGTCCGTTTGATATCGACGTTAATTAATGACTAATGGGTAATTACGAATAAAATTAATAGCACGAAGGTATAAATATGGGTTTGGTTGTATAAAAATTTGACATTTGACTAATGTATTCTTGTAGGCCAGAGAGCCTTCTTGATATACGGTTAAGATAAATAGATTCTATCATGGCATGCAAATGGCATGACAAGTGATATCATATGCAATCTCAATATTTGGATAAACCAATTAATTAAATATACGCAACGATCGAAAAACTACCATAACATTATAAAGATTATATATAGAAATTTTCCATAAAGTCAGTTTTTTGCTTCTAAAATACTGACATTACAAAAAATATTATGCTTTAACTTAATGTCTGTCTATTAGTAATTATTGTAAACGTTTATATTATTATTTCAATTTCCATAAAAACAAGTTTGTTCATAAGACATCAAAAGAAAGACATAAGTTATATACGCTACGTTGCTACGTTGCTAGGTTTCAATAAAATATTGGTACCTATGTGGCACTTATGGGCCTTATATGTCAAACCTTATGCCGCATTTCCACGTTGGCCATGGCTTGCCAAGCGACCACAAGTCCCAAGCGTCCATAAATCTCGCTTGGCGTTTGGAAGCCGTTTTCATGCTTGTGAACGCGTCAGTGTGCTGCGTACATCCAAGCATGTCTGACACCGAAATTGTACCATTACGTTTGGTTTAACCTATTTCTGACCCCGCAAACGTTGTTTTGCCATAAAAGTTTTCGAGCGGGATGAAACATTATTAAACTACTAAAATGACTATTAAAAAATAAGGGCACCAACCCTTATTTTTTTTGAAGGGTGAAAATTTAGAGTTGTATGTATTTTTAATGCCACATTATTAAAAAATAAATATAATTGTCCAAAAAATAAAATAAAAATGTTAAGGGGTGGAGAACCCTAATCACTTAGGGGTATGAAAAATAGATAATTGCCGATTCTCAGACAAACTTAATATGCATATAAAATTTCATAAAAATCGGGCAAGCCGTTTCGGAGGAGTATCGTTATTAACATTTTGAAGACAGAACTAGACATAAGAGCGTTCGTCGTGAGATCGCAGCGGCTACTAAGCGCGCGCCAAACGTGTGAACGAGCGCCTTTAGATCTGTGTCCAAAAACTGACACTAGACCGGATCGGAAGCAAGCGTCCACAAGCTTACGCAAGCCAAGCTAAACGCCCTCTTTCCCCGCTTGCGCTGGTGGTCGCTTGGCAAGCCAAGCTAAACGCCCTCTTTCCCCGCTTGCGCTGGTGGTCGCTTGGCAAGCCATAGCCAACGTGGAAACGCGGCATTACGCTCGGTCCTAAACTCTCACTCGCATCGTACGTGACCAGTGACTCACTGTTCCTATGTGTAACGTACTGGTAGATAAGTTAATTTATTTGCTCAATACTCAGTATTATAATATTATTATCATAGACTGAATGGACGAGGCTTACGATGTACCGAATTTGAGTTCAGAATTGAATCATCGAAATTATTGAGTTTTTTTCCTTTATACTCTTTGTACTGAATGGTATAAAATTACAATAGTAATAGGTAGGTACAACAGAATTTGTAAAAGAATAATTTGCTACAATAGGCATGGAAAATATATCCAATACGGTTTGGTGGAGAAAGGGGGCGGCGCTTGTGTCTGTTTCATAATTATGTTTAATTAATAAATTAATATCCATCCATTCTTACTGACCGCGCTGTAGCCTTAATTCGATAACCCGCGGGAATATGCACGCATTTAAATATACCATTATAATGTTATCCTTATCGACAAGTTGTTCCCCAGACCAAATTTTAATAGAAATGTCGTGATTCAGTAACACGCTGGTTCCACCAATGAATCACTATCTTTTTTTTTAATATAAATGGAGCAAGCAAACAGACAGACGGGAATGCGTGACGTATGCCGTTCTTAATCATTTCTTGTGAAGTGTAGTAAATAATTAATTAAACTTTGCATTTCTGGGGTCTGTAGATTAAGGATTTACCATGAAATTCCATAAAAATCTAGACATTTATCAGATAGGTATAAAATAGAACACGACCTTTTTGCAATTTAAATTAAATAAAAAAATTATAGGAAATAAGTACGCTAACCAAAATAGCATTTTTAATCAAAATTCGTGCCATGTTATAGCATCCCATTTACGTCATTCCCTCGATGATAAACGAGTCGTAATCAGAATGTATTTTGTGATATTTTATACGATCCACATAAACTTCCCTGCAGA
The DNA here is from genome assembly GCA_905147235.1 of Erynnis tages. Taxonomy (NCBI): domain Eukaryota; kingdom Metazoa; phylum Arthropoda; class Insecta; order Lepidoptera; family Hesperiidae; genus Erynnis; species Erynnis tages. Next base: position 7,819,405 of record LR990082.1, read on the forward strand.
TCAGAAACCTAATGTTATTAATATTGAAGTACATTTGACCTAAGCCTTTCATATACCGACCCCAAGGATAGACAACCTCCCAGTGAAAAACTTAAAATATGTTAACCGAATTTTAAGTATATTATAATTTGTAATACATACACCTACATAAAAATGTTATGACCCCTAAATCGATCACTAAATTATACACGTATTTAAATTGATTGGCCGTCTCTACTCGTAGTTATTTACCACGAGTTACGTCGTCGTGTTTACTATCGTATTTACACTCGCATTCTAGGCCTGAATTGTTGACCCAGTATGAACGATTAATTAGTTAAGTAAACAGTATCAGTGACCGGGCGTGAAAGCTTACACAGTATTGTAATTAAGCAGTATTGTCGTAACTGGTATTGATTGATAAACAGTCACGACACCCTGTTAGCACAATTAGCGTGGTTGAAAAATTGGTAATTTTAACCCTCGAACGAAAAACGGGTGTTTTAAGTATTTGTGAATTTCAAGTTGGGATTTTAAACATTGGTTACGCACCGGTTTTTGTGCAATATATTATACGATCTACAATATTCCAGGTTGTAAATTATTATGTATACACATTAAATCATACGATCTTAATAGTAATCTGTTTAAATACTCATCCAAAAATTTTATTTAAAGTATTTCACACATACCCTTTAAGACACAAGTCGTATACTTTAGAAGCACGTAAGAAACTGAAAAAAACCTGTCCCATTTATAAAGGTAATAAACGCTTCACACTCATTTAATTTACATTATTAAAGGTAATATTTATAATTTTTACAATTAACTTTAAAGTCAGAGTTGCATTGTGCAAAACGCATTATAAGTTACGTCAATTTTTACACATGCGAGGTAATCACATACCTAAATCAATATCTAAGCACAGTACAATTTCTAAGGCATTTGTTCTCCAGCGGTATTTGCTGTGTAACTAGAGATTATTGGAATACGGCGCGGAGTTATTTTTGTTGCTTTTATCAGGGTCAGAGCGGCAGTATTTACACAGGCAGACATCGCCCGCCGCCCGCCGTACGAATACATCTGTTCGATGCATAGGTTCGATGGTTGAACTACGAAACAACCATATGGTGCAGTTGTTAACGTAATTTCTTTGACAAACAAAAGAAACGAGCGAACTCTCGTGCTGTAATTAATATAAGTTACTTTTTTATCTAGATGCAAATGGGTTCACAACTTCATAGTTGTTTATGTACAGCTATTATTTAATAATATTTCTTAACAGATGATTCTGATGATGATGATTCGAAGCTAAGCTTATTCCCTAGGTTATTAATTGCGTAAAAAGGATAGCCTTAAGGTTTTTTGGCCAAAGGTCCCCGAATACCAGACACTATACTTACCCTCTTCTTATTAGAGAATACCTATTTTTTAGGTTACATGGTAACACACGAGGACGTATGTATATTGTAATGATGAAACGAGAATTCATCCAAATTCTGTTATCTATTTAATTCGTCAAAGGGTAAAACGTCCATTCTTGATCTATCCACCTCCAGAAAAACTTGCGTGTATATTTTTATAATATAATGCTTCATACATTAATTTATCATAGAAACGAGAAGCTGGGCTGGACTTGCATTCAAAAAGCACAACTAGCAGGAAATTTGAAATCTTCTTTTATGTCATTTCCTACAAGTTTTAAAGCGGTTTTACGCAACAACGCTTTATTTCCTAAGTGCATTACTGGAAAAATGTATTATGGCTTCAGCGCACTCCACACTCCGCATAATGCTTTAAGCTCGCTCTAAGTCGATCGCGTGGTGCAGTGGATTACCTACCAAGTGGGTTTCGTGCACTCCCCTGGCTCGCGTACATGTCGAGCGTTTGCAATCTATGTTGGGCTATTTATTTTATATACTAGCTTTCGCCCGCTTTGTCCACCTACACCTTGGAAGTTTACCCAGGCATGGACTTTAAGTATATTAAGGAATAATAATTATCCTTTATCTTAATCCCAGTTTTAATCTATCTGTGTACCATTTTCATCAAAATCTGTTCCGGCGTTTTTGCGTGAAAGACTAACAAACTAATCTATCCATCCATCCATCCTCACAAACTTTCACATTTGTAGTAAGTAGGATTTCAATGAATATACTTTTACGACTAGTTTCGAACCTATCAGAGGTTCTTCTTTAGCTCCCGTCCATGAGATCTATTTATTTTATTGTGTACGTTATGTACAGTGATCAATGTTGATGATCCAGTAACTTGTGGGCTCCCTGTTTTAGACACCTCAAACACCTTGCGTTATGATTTCGTCACCACAAACAAGTGCCACGGTTTAAAGTACACCCGTGCACTAAATGCTCTAGAAGAGTATACATACAGCACTGTAAGAACAATGCAACAACGGGTACTTACAAATGGAAGTGCGTAATATTTAAGTTTGAATGTCCCATACGTTGGGTGATCTTTTAACATCAGTTGATCTGCTCTTACCATTATGGAATCATTTTATGTGCCACTGTTGAGCACGGCTCTCTATTGGAAAAGTTTATAACTCTTGACACACGCCCTCGTGTTAGGCTGTTTTGTTGTAAAGAATGACTGATAGAAGATACTGCTTTAAATAACTTGATGCAAGCAACGGGAAATGCAACAATTAGCATGCCTTCATCTAACCAAGATAATTGAAGTTACGCAGAAATTCGCAGATGTTCTAATTGACGAGAAGGTCGTCTCTCATTACGCATGTCGTTTACCTATTGTACCAGTTTTCAAGAAATTTCTCATTTGGGGTGATGGCACTGTGACAATTTGACATCGCCCATGATCTCACCTTTATCTTTCAGTATTTGAACGCATCTGATTGATGAAATAAAACCGTTTAAAAAACAGTCTAACCTAACTAAACTATACTAACTGCCCCTCTAGGTATTGATTAAATATTATAGATTTGTGACGAGTTTTACTTTCAGTTATCTTCGTTGGTTGCGTTGGCGACCCCCTAAGCATTCGAGAGTATCCCCTGTGTGTATAACCCCTTGAATATCGCAAACCTTAGGCTGGAATTTTACTATACACGTTCGCACTTAAAATTTGTATTATTTTTTATTATCTTGGTTGTCTTTGGCTCATACCTTTGTTTTTATACTTTTCGCTCTCCATAATTCGACTATAGTGCAATCGATTTAACTTTAATGCCACCTACTATGTTACTCAATTCTATTTATTACATTGTTAAAATACTCGCCCGTTTATCTTAAGTTTCCTTATTTGTAACAAAAGGTTCCTCTCATTAAAAGCGCAGACAAAGTTCTTGCATTTCATTTGGGGAGTTGTGGTTTCCGGAGAGACTTAAACCTTTTTAGAGGTTGCCGTTGTAGTCCTATGGTTTTCCTTTGCGATACGCTTTTACTTTCAAAGACCGATATGACAATATTGGTTATGATATTTTGGTTAAGAGCTGAATGTAGTTGGATCATAAACTGCGACCAAAGCAAGACCGGGAAACTTGCATAATATAATATTAATTTTCATATGACATACCACATTCAATTCATTCAATAAATCCATTTGAGGTTTATGCCTCAAACTTCCTACAAGGAGCAATAAAATTGTTTATAAGTTCAAAATGATTACAGGCTACATTTTATTTTCAAAAAAATTAGGGATCCGTAAGAAAATTGAATCGAAAACCTATTTATGGGTGAGCTGCAAAAACTATTGACAAGAGAACAAAATGATGTACGACGTCGCTCTGTGTGTGGAAAGATTGGAAGTAGTACAAGATAACATTAAATTTTAACGTTTTCTTTTCATAGATGCTAGTCCAGGCGCTGTACGACTTCGCCCCGCAGGAGGCCGGCGAGCTGGAGTTCCGACGCGGTGACGTCATCACCGTCACTGACCGCTCCGACCAGCACTGGTGGCAGGTGAGCTTTCATTGACTCTTTTATAGTAATTGAGTAGCAAACCTGCAGCCACCCACATCGAACCTCAAATAGAGAACGAATCCCAGCTGAGATTGTATCAGTTGTATCAGCTTCGCTACTGATAAGGACTAATTGCCAACATTTTTTTGAAAAATCTATATGCCTAGCCATCGATTATCGTATCGTACTGTCGATTTTGAAAAAAAAATCACACCTATATTATTATTACACCATTCGATAGTGTCACTGTGGTGTCGTGAGCGAATTCTGAGAAGTGATGATAAACGGTAAAATTATAGTATAATTACAATGTTTAATACGGTATACAATGTGTCCGGTAATGATCTAGCGGTAATTTACGAGAATAAATAAAATAGACCTAATTTCATCGACGAAAAACCCTTGTATGTATACATTACATTTTCTACACTGGTTTTTATTATTCCAGGGCGAGATAGCGCACCGCCGCGGCCTGTTCCCCGCGTCGTACGTGACGGCCTACCACTCGTAGTGTCGTCCCCGCTTGCCACCCTACCGTCGTTGTGTGCTACCACGGTTCCGTATCGCCCGTACCGCGCCCGCGCCCGCGCCTCCCTGACACCACTCACCGCTTTATGATCCCCTGGTATCTGTATTATTGCCACAACCCTACTGTGGCCCACGTATGGCCCACCGTTGGGCACGCATCTTGGCGCACGGTGCTGTGTAATGTGCTTGTGGAAACTAACTATAAGAACACGTGTTGCGTGGTCGACGTCACAGACACTCAATGCTAAACTACATAATTTCAAGCCCACTCACACAGCACTGCACGCCGAGATGAGCTAAAGATCATGGTATAGGTCTTTAGGCTAATGCAATACGTATTGTAGCGTATTGTTCACAAAACACAGAGTACTTTAAGTCTTTAAGAATATGAGCTCGAGTAACGCTGTATATGTTCACTATCCTTTCTTTAAAGAAGTAATAAATGGGCATGCATGCCAAATGATGTTAAGGAACGACTTCAATCCATGGACACATATTATAATCCGGAATCGAATCCCATCTGGGGATGTACTTGGGTGCTGAAGATGGTCGTCTCAAATAAAATATCTTGGGCAACCACGTGTTCCAACTAAAAGCCAGAACTTAGTTTTTCTGCTTATGCTCAGTATGTGGCTCTACCACAAAGTGCGACAACTTCATAGGTGAATGGAATCTCAGAGTCAGAACAGTAGAGCTCTTGATGGGCAATCTCTATGCGTAAATAGACTTCTGTAATCTGTGTATTTTGTGGACAGGGGGTATCTCTATGCGTAAGTAGACTTCTGTAATCTGTGTATTTTGTGGTATATTTGTTCTTGAATATTTTAGAATGATATTTAAAATAGAACATAACATTTTTGTCTTTCATTGAAATCACATTGAAGGTGTTGAGAATGGCTATATTATACATAAATTAAGATTAAGATCTCATGAGGTCTTGATATTTGTTGGTCTAATTCGAATAGTAGCGTGCTTTAAAGTGGTAATCTAAACCCGAAAACAGATTTACAGATATAAAATTAGTTGTAGTATTCAAGAATGCCGTTTTGTAACATACCTTATAATGGAAATGATTAAAATACTACGAAATAGAGTGATTCAATGTTAGAGATAGAATTTTAGAAGTATAAGGCTATTTTCAATATCATTCTATGATTTTCGAATATTAAGGCAATATCGGCTTATATTACTTTTTTCTTATTCGCTAAGTAGTCTGTTTTTAGCATTTTTACGACAACGTTTCACCTGGAGCGTGTTGGGGTTGTCAGGCCTCGCCCGGGCTGATGAGTCTGATTTTTATTGTAATGTTTGAACAGCGTTTATGGTGCTTTTATGTCCTAAAGCTACATTTTTACGTGGATTAGTTGATGTCGTTATGTTAACGGAATTACATTGACTAGGCAAATTAGTACAACTTGACATTGGCTGCAATATACTGCCTCGATTTCTGTAGTACGATGTATGGTAGTACAAAAGAAAAACTATTTTATCATGTGCCGTGTAATCGTTTTCGTGTTCTGTGACGAATTTATTAATTTTCTCAGTGTTTTTATCTTGACAATTGCTGGACGAAAAAGTATTTTTTTGTCCTCATTTACGTGCCAGAATGTTATTTATAGTTTTTTGAAATATATGCTTAGTAATTAAATATTCGAGTGGGATCAACTCAGTTATGTAAAATTGAATTCCCCCATTATATGATATATACTTACTTTATTAATGTGATTTTTTAAAGTATGACCATTATTTATCCCCTTATTAGTGTATAATGCTCATTTTTTAAATATTTACCATTTACATATTAGTTAAGAGGTAGATTTTAAGTTTGTTTGGTCTTATTTTTCAATGATTTGTATACAACAGCGTAACCTGGTACCGTAGTCTCCTAGGATACCGACATATGTAGCGTCCTATAAAAGCTTAGCTCTCGTTAGACATAGGCTCAGATCGCGGATTTGTGTGGCGCACAAATCGTGAAACCCATATATTTTATATTATTATTTTTATTCCGGTGGCGTTTTATATTGGCGATGTTTTGATAAACGAATGTACAGCGAGGATTTTAGAATGTTTATATACTATTTGTGTATTATTATTAACATCGTATCGTGCTTTTCATGGCTTTGGATGTGTTAATTTAAAAATGTGTTACCCATTTTAGTGTTTTACCAATTAATAAAACAGTAAATGAGTATAATATCTTAAATAATTGAATATTTAACGTAAAAATAATGTAATATAAACGACAACGTAGTTGGTAGCGACTGCAGCTGCTAATATCGTCATTGGTATGGTATCGTAATTGATGGCATTCGCTGTGTCATTGTACTTAGCTAGCGTTTAACAATATAGTCAATACTTTTGAAATTAATAACTTTGAGTGCTCGTTGATCCAATGTAGATATTTATTTTTGTTATTGTAATGTACCCAAAATTACTATATTTATCGAAACATACTTGATAGAGAATACGTAATGTAATTAAAAATTCAAGTTGAAACTCGCCCGGTCCGGAAGGGATAAGGGATGTTTATGAATCATGTATTTTATTTTATTGTTTAACCATCGTATAAATTGTATATGACCGAGTACGGGTTGGTCAGCCACCTTGTAACGCACACGTGATTGGTCGATCTGGTTATAAATACGAGTGTAACAAAACAATACCTTAATGTTGTGCTTCTCGCTGTAGTGACAAGTAAGCGTGTGACGGCTGGTATTAAGAAAATGGAAGTGCTATAATCTATAATAATCAAAATATTTAAATAGTTAAGTTATGAATTATGATTCTCCATATTGTGGAAGATGTATAATATTTTTTACTAATAAATTTAATATTGTAGCCTTGTGTTTTAATTGAATTTATTCAGACTACCTTTATGTCCTGTAACAACGTAACTTCATTCTTCGAATCTTGTTTTTAATAAAATATTGGCCATGGAGGTAAACATGCAAGACAAGTATTTTACAAATCAATGAAACGAATAAAAATGGATAAAAATGAAACAAATTAGTTCAACAGTCAAATAATTTACTAAATGTCTATGCATTATATAACAACATCACATATTTTAGTGGTTCCACACACACAAGGACACAAGCAGCTTTTGTATCTGGCTGTGAAAGTCCCACAAGTATTGAACTATTAGCACTAAATACCACCTAAATTATACTACACACACTATCTTTTATGTGCTATCCAGATCCCATCCAAAATTTTTCAATATGTTATTTTACTTTTGTCTCCTCCCTGTAGAGATAATCGTTTATAACTTATAGATAGTCTTATTATGAAGGAATTTGCTTTCTAACAGTTTAAAACTACCGCCCTAGACCATAGTTCTGACAACGATAAAGTAATGTTCTTGTTTTTCCCTAGATGTCTCTCTTGGCTCCAAAAAATAATTCAAGCAAACTATAGGTATGCATTATATGTAATTAAAATTGACTACAGCCTCAGAACAATCTAATTGGGCTAGATTTCTTATTGTAACAACTTTAAAACACTGTGCGTAAAATTATTAATATTTGGTCCACTTATGATGCTACAAAGAACTTATTACAACGTTGTGAGTATGAGAACTTGGTTTCCCTAGCCAAGTAGTTCCCTAGAAAATTACCCATTTAAAAGCAAATTATCTTTACAAGAATATATTTTACTATTAATAAGCAAAAGGTGAACTTAATCAAAGGAGAAAATAAAAAAGTATTTACGTCAGTGTAATGCGGACAAAATACAAAGGTGTCTTCAGCGAATGACGTAGTATAAGAGTAGATTAAAATTAAATGTCACCTTAATAACTTAATTATTACAAAAAAAATGTTTTTAAAAATATTTTATCACAAAGTTTTTTTTATTCATTCTTGCGCTATGTTTGCAGGTATTTTATACAGTGACGGTACACATTTCTAAATTAAAAAAAACCCAAAACAAAAATAGTACAAAACAAACCCAGAAAATTATAACTTCTCCGTGCTTTTTTATTACAACTGATTTTATCGTTTGTCAACATAATCTCTACACGGTTCGTACATTTCAAACAATTCATACTATGTTAGCAGTTATTAAGTTAATAAAATAAAATTGGTGCCTTTTCGAACATTTAATTGAACTAGTCCAACTAATAACAATTCAATTGTTGCTGATATAGAATGCTATTTTAGTAAGAAAACAATACATTTACATGCCTATCTACTTCTTAGTAGAATAATCTTTATTTTCTTATAAATTTATATTAAAGCCCCATGATTCGATGTAATAATAATACATACGTCATACTTAAAACATAAAGTTTTCTATCCCTGAAATTTTTCTTCTGAACAAACATTCATATATCACATGAAATAATTAAATCCTAACACAATGATGTTCGTTAAGAGGACTCCAAGAACTGTTTCCTTGTTAACGAAGAACTTGTATTTAGATATTTTTCTTATTTAATTTGTGAACTAAAATGTGTGTCCCCCTATTGCCAACATAATATTCTCGAACGCAATCCAATTTATCAGCGCCCACGGCCCCAATCTCATCCATAGGGGTAAGAACCCCTTGTATAGTGATAATATACCCTCATTCTTCACAGATTGCTGCAAACAGTCGATCATCCCTCGGTAAAGCGTGCCCCTGTACATAAAAAAAAGAATAAAGTTGCAAAATTTGACGGTGAAAAAATTCCTAAAATATCACTTAAATATAGATCGTAATTTTAAATAAGTAGGACAACTACCTAATAGGCGAAGGATGTGACTTATTATATTCTTACTTTATATTTAAATGCTTATTACTTTTCACTCTAACTCAACCTACTGATTTGATAGATCTACAACTATCTATACGAACTCTCCTTAAAAAGAGCTGTACCTATAAGTACTTTATTATTTACGGTTTTTATTTTTTTCATTTTACTCAGTTAATACTCCTTATTGCTTGTAGAACTTTATATTCGCAGAATTAGCTACTTACTCGTATCTCGAAGAATGCGCACACAATCCGGACGCGGTAGAGCTGTTGCGAGGGTTCGCATTCTTTAAAGCATTTTGTGCTCAGGTAGAAATACTTTTAAAGGGACATTAACGGATAGATTAATACGCTGCCTTAGCATAGAAATAATCATTTTATGAGGCGTAGGGTAGTAGGCGTATACCTAAATAAGACAGTTATTACATCTTGTCTTGAATATTATGCCTTGAAGAGCTTAAAATCTTGATTAATTTTATTTAAACCGACTAGGCAATTAAAACTTAATTATTTTCAGCCCATATCATAAATGCTATTCTTGACATAACGTTAATAATACAAATTAAATTCTACAACATAATGAATTTTCTATTAAAGTATTGGTGTTTCTTACGGAATATGACTGTACATAGGTATGTATATCGTCGGCTAAATATCTAAGTCGTCTTATTTGACCTTTTTTAAGTTCATCGTCTTTAAAATAATAATGATATTTTTCATTGCATAAAAATTACATTGACTTGTGACAGATAGGTACCTACCTAGGTATGTATTTGTTTCAATATGCATTTTGTCCTCTGGTAAATGCTTCAATCGACCTTTACCTACCAATACAGATTCTTAAATACCTTTATACTTGAATAGTTTAACAAGTCAGTTGGTAAGCACTTAGCTACTTTAAATGTTTACTTAACATTACCTATGTACCGAAATAAGGAAAAACATATTTGCTGATTATAGTATTCTGCTAACAGGAATCACTTCTGATTTCAGATATAGGTACATATTATGTATACCTACTTAGTTATAGTATGTATACATTTACATGCGTAGAGGTCAATGCATTATCAACCTAATTTCCCTTTCAATGCCCTAGTCGGCGAAGAGTAGCTAAAACTAGAGCTAAAATCATTGACAGAGGTTTGAAACGAAAGGAAAAGGACAGGATTGTGGCCGGGGCGTGCGCGTTGCGTTGCTAGTCCGACTTTGACCTCGTTGGGTGACCTCGACCGAGTACCGTAGTACCGCGTATTACCACCTCCACGTCTACGAGTAGGCGCCAGCCCCAAAACATCGATACTTGCATGTGTAACCTACATAACAGATAATTGAATCCCATGTAATATCTTAATCTAGGCCCTAATTCATTAATCAGAGGATGACGTCCTCGTCGGAAATTATTTTTGAATGTTTCTACATAAAATTTTATAAGTTGACTGTTATAGGTATAGATCTAATACCCATTTACTTACTCGACATTTGGTTTATTATTAAATTTAATATGCCACCTACATCTGCAGGCACCTATTTAATATTAATTTATTTGCTTGCTTTCAAAACTTGCAAGCAAATATACTTAAACTGGTTTCTATTTCCAACTCTTCAGCTGTTACGCAATGCAATAACCATAACGAGGTGATCAAAATAGATTGGATATTTTTAGACTACATTGTTCTTAATATAGAAAGCCTTCATAAATGTATGGAATTTAGGTCGTTTAAGCGTTAGGGTTAAATAGGTTAAGTTTATGCATTCTTAATGCCATCATAGGAACCTACTTAACTACTTAGGTGGATCGATTTTAGTTCTACTCATGGCATCAATTATTCAATGGTGAATTAAGTGAAGCCTTTTCAGAGTCAAGGTTCTAAAATATGCACTTCGAAATTATGAGTCTGTAAATCATCAATATTTTTATCACTTTCTGTATGGATCACGAATTAGAACGTAATGAGAGTAAAATAGCTTTAATTTATCTATTTGAAGGTTTCAAAGATGGTATTTGCAAGCCTAGAAATAATGTCAATAACCACCAACAAATTACCATTCACGCCACTATCAACCCCACAAATGCAAGTGCGAAACTAACTTCGCCCAACGTTGTCCTACTCTTTCAATGAAAATAGTCGCAAACAACCACGCATACAACTTTATTTACCTCCCGTCTGGCCCGATTGGCTGATTCATAAGCCTTGTTTTAAGTACATCGGCGGGAGTGCCCATCACGGCTGCCACAAAGCCCGCAGCGAACGCCGCAATGGAATGCACCAGCGCAGTATCCGCCATGCCGAACTCCCTCATCAGAAGCTGCTTGGTGTAGTCGTAGGCCGCCAAGTCGCCCATGTTCACTAGTGCTGCTCTTTGCACGTTTGGGACAGCACCTGGAATCCGATATACATTATCTGTAAAATTTTCGTAAAAGGCCTGCGACGTTAACAGTATTTGTGTTAGACGTTGACACCTTTTGTGAGCAAATTTTCAGCTGGTAGAGCCATCTGATCCGGGGAAGCACCTTACCGTAACCTTCTTAAACCGCAGTGAAGCGGGAAGTTCTTCATGTCTTGTGTGTTTCGATTGGGGAAAACTGGGACGCATTCTCTTGAATAGCAACACACCCACGTACGGATAGAATGTCTGTTGTGTTTGAGGTTGGACGTGGGTGACCTTGGGCTTCAGTGAACACTTAACATCAGTCACAGTGGGCTTGCATGTCCGTTTACTCCTCAATTAAAATTTCATTATGTTATTTTATTGCACTGCTGACCGACCGAACCGACCTGTACTCCAGTCCTTTTCCACTCCTCAGATATAAAAATTATCCTCACCTCTCCAAAAGCCCAATATACCAGTCTCTGCATACAGCATCGCGTACGCCTGCCTGCAGTTGGCGAACCTTGGTGGTTTCCCCTGGAGTACCCTGCGCCCTTCTGCTTGCATCTGCACTTTCACCAGGTCAGTTGGAGACGCAATCAGCTGCGCCAGCGACCCTGCCGCTAGCCCACCTGTCGGACTTCGAGCCGATTAATTTTTTTTGACGCGAAATATGAAATGGTACAGGGAAATGATTTGGTGAGAGCTTATGGTGTAGAGCTAATAATAACTGATAAGCGATACATTTTAGATGTAAAGAGACGAAATTGAAACCGCAATGGAAACTAGTTTCATCAATTCCTGTGGAGGTATTAATTTAAACTAACCTTTTACCTAACGATGAATTAATTGCCTATCTGTCGGTGTCATAGAAACAGGGAATATTTCATCGATGTCCATACATTTAAATAGCGTCTAGGACGGGTTAGCTAAAAACTCGAATTGAATAAAATTGTATGGGCGTGATGGTGTTTGCCCCAGGCCAGGCAATCCACAGTAATGAAGTAATGTATTGAATGTATGTCTATCTATACCCGAACAAAAGAGAAACAAAAAAATGGCTTCTTAAATAACATACCTATTTAGACGGGTCATCAACACCTTACTTTGTAAAGCAATAGGTACAGAAAATGATACTACAAGCTCTATATTATTATGTTTTATACATTTGGTTGAAAAAGGAAAAGTAATTTACAAACCGACATTTGAATAATGATTATTCAACGAATGATTGATTGTTTTGAGCACTCAGCACTGTAAATCCACTGAGTGCTTTGCAATTTAAATTACATATTTAAATGTTAACGATATCATATACATATAATATGTACACGTGTATGTACCCATAGTTCAAAAACTAATATTTAACAGTCATCTCTTTAACTACGTATTTGTATTCTTATGCATCTCAGATATAAGAAATTTTAAGTTTTTAAAAGGACACAAATACATGATTCTAGGTGGAGGGTATTTTGTAGTTCATAAGAACTAAAAACTAAGTTGAAAACGTAAGAATCAGTATTGAGGAAGCCATGCCAAGTTTCAGCCTACTCGTCCCACATTCGCTGAATATTTCGCACAATGGTCGATCTAACGATGATCTTAAGTTCAGACTCAAAAGAGGCCATTTGGATAAGTCGGTACATTAGGCAACCTTCTCGCAACAAAAATGAATGCATACAAGTGTGACACCAAAAAGGCATGCCTCTTATAAGAGCACGTTAGAAAACAAAATATGTAACTATTAAAAAAACGTCAATCGTCTTTGGAACGTATAAGATACTTAATTAGAAAAATAGAGACTCAAGTACATTACTATCGTTACTGAAAATTAAGGTGAATAAGATACAACCAGGTATAGGAAATTGGGTACTTACTTAAGAAAATTGGTTCATAAAGTACCTAATAATTTTATGGATGACCCAGTTAACAAAGTCTAACAAAATACTCAGAACAAAAACACCTACGCAATTTCGAACACAATTTCTTGTCTTAATATTGAACACGTTCCCGAAAATTCTAATGGAATTTTGAATGATCTGTGCTGAGTCCCTGACCCAGTTAGGGGTCGCAGTAAGATATGGTTGTTGTTGGATTATTTATCAGAGTTTGATTTTTCTCAGATATTATTGAAGGTATTGAGAACACTATATTATCTTAATGATACTTTGTAGCTTGAACCTGTCCTAGCTCCGACTTCTGCAGATAACTACGCTTAGTAGAAAAATGGGTGAAGCCTAGACGTTACTTCGATACTAATAACAAAGTAATACAAAGACCCTCACCTACGGAAGCTGCTCCCAAAGACACCTTTCCTTTGTCATCTTTCATGGCATTCCGAAAGTGTTCGTAGAATATGATCCGACAGCCGGAGTATATGGCGTGGCGTTGGAACATGGGCATTAGACCCGTCCATAGTTTCAGCACACCCTCTTGTTTCGCTATGCCCACTGCTGTTTTGATCATTCCATGATTCTCCATCTGAAATGACGTTTTGTGATTTTGGTTTGTTTTCTTGGAGGTGCCGATGACCTTATTTGGATTGTATGGATTCCATACATTCCATAGTATGGAATGTAGAGACATGGCCACGATAATGAAATTTTAATAATGGCTTTTTCTTATAATTTAGGCTAAGTTTAACAAGGATTAAAAGAATTGGTTTTTGTTCCGAAAAATACTAGTAAAGTAAAGGGTAGGTATTCAGTTCTAAGTTCGGCTTAATCGGCATTAATCAGAATGTAGGTACATATAACTATGCTAGAACTAGAAGGAACTAGGTGCTAGAACTCTACATTGAATTACTTATCTTCATTATTTACGAGTATGTTCATATTTCTGTCAGTGCCTAATACCTAAAAGAATGACAAGGTTCTGAATTCATTCTAAGAACGTATAGAAGTCAATCAGGTGGGTACCTTAAATCCATGTTTGGCTGCAGCCACCTCCGATTGTATTTGTAAACGAGTCTTAGTCAAATCGAAAGGATATGTTGCTGAAAAAAGGAGGAAAATTAATAAAGATTGTTAACTTTCATTGATTTGATGCAGGGCAGGTGTTTCATAGGTACCAAAATAACATATAAGCTATGATCTATCTTACCTCCTTCAGCAGCCCAGGAACCGAGCACCGCGACGCCATATCTCGTCGCGATGGAGTCTGTGATATGCGAGGCAGGGTGGTCTGCGTTGCGGAGGACCGGCATTCTGTCACCGAGCTGTCAAGATTCTTTTGTCCATAATACCTGCGAACAATATTCGATGATAATAAAGATTTCTAGGAGGATTTTTGATGAGCATTATGGTGCTTCGAGGAAGGTAGGTAAGAGGTGTGGTTGTCAGATTGTCCGAAAGACCTCCATTTAATCATGAAACCTGTACCTACATACATACACTCGCTTACTTCTTCTGAATTATTAAATTGATACTAAAATTGATTTAAATTATCGTAGACAAACAAAATATTAGATACTGATCAACAAACCTCTACCACTAGTCTATTTGTCAGAAACTCCGAAATGATATTGTATCACTGGTCTAAAAAACGTCCGAATGTAACAAGATGTTACACTTTTCTCTCATGTATACTGCCGCAGATGTGCTTTATATTGAGCGAATATAAGCGATAACAGTCTCTATCGTCAATTAAAAAAATTATCAAATACTAAGTTTGAATAAGAGTTCCATCAATAATTTTGTGTTTCAAATATCACCCGACTCTGAAACCAATAGTTTTCACCTTGATGTACATTTGGTTTCTAGTCAATCAGAGAGCGATAAAAATACCCTTAAGTTGGCTAAAGAAGTTCAAATAAGAACATCGTGACTTATGGGTATGGACGTTGACGTTGTAGGTACCTAGATATACAGTGTGTTTGGCTTCATAGTGGCGATAATTTAAAGGCATAAAATAGACTAAATTTCAACGATAAAACACCCAAATTTTCGATTTTCAAAAAAAAATTCTATTTTATCTGATAGGTGGTACCTATTATTATTATCTATCAAACAATACATTTTTATCTTTGTAGAACATTCAGCAGAGAAATCGAATATATAAGAAAAATTTATACAAAATTCAAATGGCTACCACTTCAAAAGGAGGAAGGTTAGACCCATACATGGGAGGTGATTTGTTGATTAAATTTGGTCTATGTTATGTCTTAAATTATCGCTAGTTCGAATCGAAACACTCTGTATACCTATCTACCCCTTTAGTTGTTTGCTTACTCTACAAAGACTGTTCTTTAAAAAAGTTCGATGAAAGTATGAAATCCACTTGATGTTCTCTATATACATACAGACAGCTACTAATCCTTTGGAGAACAAAGAAAAAGACAGCCCGATATTCAAATAAAACCTGAGTGGGTATGGTTTAAGTATTTACCCCACTTCACATGTGTTAGCAGTTTTATGCAACGATTCTTGGTTTTTTTATGTAAAGAAAGAAAAGTCTATGACGCTGTTTTGCCTAAAGTGTAGGACTAGGACTACCTACTAGGTGCTACGTACTATTACTACTCTATTAGACATTATTCGAGTCTCAAAGCAGAAAATTTTCCAACATTTACACATATTCATTTTGTATTGTACCTATTGAGCAAACCTCAATAGGTATAAAATTGTTACAAATTATAATGATCAGTCCATACATATCAAATAACGTTTCCCAGATAATTATGAAACCTAGATAGATTTTTTGCCTCGAAAACCCCTCTGGTGCAAGTTTCATCGAAATCCATAGTGCCATTTTAAGAACAGCATTATAAATATAATTATTATATAGATTAGTGAGTAACTGAGTATATACATAATATACTAATACTAGCGGACCCGGCACACGTCGTTTTGCCACGTATAGAAGTTTCATCTTTTTAAGCCGTTCAAGTTTTTCGACACAAAAATATACATATCAACCTTCTCTCTATCAAAACGTGAAAGAAAAACAAACACACACACACATTTTTCCGCAGTAAGAATTTTATATTATCGACTTTTTCTATTAATATTTTTCATAATATTATTATAATTAATTATTAACGACACGGAAGTGTGAAAGGTACAGAATACATTGTTCTTTGTAACTAAATCATGGCAAATGATTTATTTATTAACCTTTCGTCTGTCTCTTGATTAATCACGGATATTCATTTCTGAACGACAGGACGAACATCAATTAATGTTTGACAGGTAGAACAGTTTATATGGGAAAATGAAATTGTTATTTTTATTATTTTCCTTACATTGTTTTCAGATTTTCTCACCGCTTAAACCTCTCCAGGACTGACACGAACATTTCGAAACTAAAATGAGCCAAATCGGTCCAGCCGTTCTCGAGTTAACGGACTAAACGAACGGCGATTCATTTTTATTACATGATGATGATGATGATGATGATAGATTGTTCGTTCCATAAGATAGTAAGTTTTTTTATTAACTCAATCTAATTACATAGGTCTCTCAGAACAGAAAAGATTTATAATGTCACTGAGAGTAAGTCCGTCATATGACTGTCTTACCCCACTTCACCCAGACGGACCGCCCCAACACTAGCTTTTCGATTATCAAAAAAATCAGGTATTTAATTTATCAATAAAGACGTTTTAGTATCATTCTTATGAAAAATACTTAAACACGTTAAAATTACTGTTTTTCCAGAGGTCGTTTTGATCAAACTGAACTTTCAAAACACCAAAAAATTTTGTAAGTAGGCTATTTTTTTTCATTACAAAAACGACGGACTCTAACGGACCCTACTCGATGGTATCGTCCTGTCGATTGCATTGTATTACATTTGTATCCTGCGATCCTAAATTTCCTGTATTGAGCAAGATTTTCTTTTATTAGCAGCTTGCAAATTCATCCATCTTCCTCCAGACAGATAAAAACATAAAGTGTTCAAAATCGAGTAAGTTCATTTGGCGTTAAAAAGCATTAGTCCTTTCAACCATTCAACTAATAACTACATATAACATTGGTAGGATTAAACAACTAGAAGGACCTACAATACTTGACATTAAGATTCATACGAATTCTCATTATGCATATTGATGAAACTGAAAAAGTTCGCAATGAATGAGTGAAATAAAATCAGAAAAGTGTCAACGTACCTTGCACCGTACCAGCTGACGGCAGGAACACTACTGATAACACAACACGGTGGCATTATACAACATTACGTAAAGAAAACGGATGCTTTGACATTCAAGATAATCTTAATCCGTGTGCGAAATAATCGATTTTCAACAATTTTCTACGGTTATCGGTTGCTATCGGCAGTTCAGCACGCGAGAGGTCGCTATCCATTATAAGAGATTATTATTAAATTGAAAGTAAATATTGCTTCTTTGTCATTGTTAATTGCCAGATATGAATAACATTTGCCTATAACACTAATCTTGTTCTATAAATGTTTGAAAACAAAGGTTACCTACCTTCTGTGCTAGCTAGCTACTTTCTGTGAATTGAGAATTAGATTAAAAAGTGATCCTATTAGGTTAATAGAAGTATAGAAATATTTACCAGCATAAAGTCTACCTATTTCTATGTTCAGAGCAATCCCCAACAACGTACTAATATTTCGAATTTACTGAATATTTTTACCTTGTATTACTTATATTTCCTTTCCTTATGCCTAATTTTATAGACAGAACGATAAGGCACTTCAAAAATACGTTTTGACGTGAATATTTAAACATACAAATGAAATCGAGATGGCGGTGTTTTGTTAGTTCTAATTATCACTAATTAAACTTGTTGAATGTGCAAATTACGGCCACGTCAAACAATTATAAAAGAGGTTACTTATCACTTTTAAGCAAAATAACGAGTGCAAACGTGCAATTAAGTTGGGTCCATTGTGCAATCCAAAAGTTTAAATTTTTGAGCAGATTAATATTTTTCCTATGGAGACTAATAATTTAAATGAAAGTGTTATAATGCTTTTTAAATTTAATAAAGTCTGATCACATTTTCACTATTTAGGTATACTTACTATGAATACCTACATTACTGAATAAAGAGTTTGTTTTCCATCATGAATACATTTTATGATTTAATTAGTAGAGAGTATCAATAAATAATTATAAATAAATAACCAAATATGTAGGTACATACACTATCAATAAAATTAGCCCAATTCTAAATAGGTTAGCGGACTAAACCTGTGGACTAAACCACTTTATCCAAAGGTTATCGAACTCTACTTTATTGCGATGTAAAAATAGAGCAGCCTAATTACCTCGATACGATAATACCTGTATCTATTAGTATCTTAGATAAAGTATGTTTAGAATGTGCAGGTAGTGTATCTACAGTTAGTATCATTATATTATATTCTACCTATAGACAGGTAGGTTCAGTTATCAAGTGGCATTTGTTTTGGGATTTAGCAAACGGTCTGTAAATATTTTGAAAAGGATAGTTTATGCAAACAATTACAGTCAACATAACAAAGACTTGGTGGTGTCTTTATTGTAACTGTTCCGATCATTAAAACTAGAGAAGTGTAAATGGGTAGCAAGCGTGTTTGCGCCACTTGCTGCTCAGCGGTCATTGCATGGATAATGGATTGGGTGTCTAATTTTAAATATGATAGAAATCGGGTCGAAACGGAGAATATTGAGGTAGTTTGTGGTTGTGTCACTGACACACGTGAGAACTAAGATGGTTGCCGCAAATAGTTTCTCCAGCAAGCTGCACTTTCCAAACGCACAAAAGACAAGAAGAATATGAATATACATTTATTTTTAATACCTTCCGGGACGAACTCCCATGGTTCTACCACCGATAGAACTTCCTAAGTGCATAAGCTGTGCTATACTATAGTGTTTATTAATAGCTACCCTTTCTATTGGCTTCCTTGACTTTGTTTTGATCGCGTGACGTTTCCATTATAAAACATTGTGTGCTATCTATTACATAATTGTGCACGCAATGGAACGTTAATTATTAGTATTTGCGACATGTTTTTGACGTCATGTTAAACCTGTTGCTCCGGTTACGTAGGCCGGAATGAATCAATGAAAATGTATTTTCATAGCTGATGCATAAATGTGCAACTACGTGGGTATATGTAAATCGTCAATAACAACAAAAAAATTTGGTTAACTTAGCAATTGTACGAACTGTAGAGAACAAAGTCGATTGTCTTTAAATCCATAAGGAGTTACATGAACGCTTTCAATTAATTACAAAAAAACTAGTATAAAATAGCCATGTATTATTATTAGGTTCCTACATGAAAACTCGTTTAACTTGCTACCTTTTACCCGATTTCCAGCTGCCCTATTATGTAGGTGGATATAAGCACCTTGGAAACATTCAAAGGAATAATTTCTTCGATTTTCTGCTGTCATTTCCATAGCATAAACAGCTGTGTTTCGATGGACAGGACATGATGATGAATGTCTCAAACAAAACATTTACAAGAGTTTCCGCCAATTGTGAAGTTGCATAAACAGCTTTATTGTGTTTTATTTCTTAACTACTTACGAGTTATGAGTTATGACTTGCATTTCTATTGCGTCATGGCAGTCGATGTTTTATTTATAAGCACGGAAGGTAACTACCACAGCCTTTGGAGTTGAGAACCAAATTGTTTTGCATAGGCAAGGCCTTGATGATACAATACACGTAGACTAAATATTTTATGTGTGGCAGAGACTAGAATCAACGGAATTTCAGGTGGTACAAAACTTTACCTCCTACCCTACAACCTACCGTAAAGCAGCGGGTTCTTGTGTCTTTTGTTTCGATAAAGGGCAGCCATGGAAAAGGGAGTAGATGGTGGCCGTTTTGGCTGGCAGGCGTACAAAAGAAATTGCATAAGAATTCTAGAATGAGTTTGGCGCCTGAATGCCGCTAGATGAACTTGCCACGTGCTCTATTTACGTTGTTCAAATTATGAGGGAGGCGATAGATAGCTCAGATTATGCCTTTGAACAATCTCAAGCTCGTCTTGCACGAATCAATCCTAGATTGAACGGTGGTAGCGAGTAGTCACAAAAATCGCTTTAATCACTGGTACTTGGTACTGGTGACTTGGTAGTTAACGTTTAATTTCGTCAAATTGCCTCAGAATACAAAAAAGTATACTTCAACTTTGTTTTTTAAAATGTAATGGCAAACTGCACCGTTTTTATTAAGTTTTTTTGCGAATGCAAGTTTATTACTGGCTAGGATGAAATAGCGTAGGTACTATATTGACTTCTTTATATTAACTTATAGGTACCTAGATATTATTTTTTAATGTTGTTTGTGTATGTAATTGCCCAATTTTTCAGTCACTTGGAAGGGACAAGTTGTAGACTGGAAGATAATAATACCCTTATTTGCTATCCCCTGTTATAATCATCACAACATAATAAAAGTTATTTCTTGTGATCATATACACATCCACCGATGTTTTTAGTAGTAAGTCCACTATCTTAGGTGCAAGCTTCTCTTAAAGATAAGGCCTAGTACAATGACCTCCTATAATATACATTGTGTACTACTCTGTTACAGGTCAATAGCCAGACATGCGGGCATAATAATAATGCACATTGGCAGATACCGGAGGCTTTAGTTTGTTTTCAAACAAAAATGATATTCTTTACGGTGGGAATTTACGGCGAATTGAATTTCAGTGGACAAATGCCATAATATCTGAAAAATATTTCAATAGAACATTTTTTTTTCAATGCTTACTAGTAAAAAACCTAGCGAGGTCGATACAATTAACGCCGATAACACCTTGACGGATCCAAAGTCCGAAACTGAAAATCGATTCTCATTTATTTTAGGTAAGTTAGATAACCTGCTTAAGTAGTAAAATGTATTAGTTACTTAGTTGATAAGTTTTTAATTTAAAATGTAAGCACCATTTCGTTTGTTTACACATTCACATTTTAACAAATTTATCTAGTTACCTAGTGCAAATGGTAGATAATGTAGAGTTTTGTAGAGCATAGAAAGGAGAAAGTAATATAATTAATAAGGTAGGTATTAGTAATGTCCCATGCCCAGCAGTGGACTACGAAAGGTTGTAATGAAGATGATGATGATATGATTTAGTAATTACTTTTAAAAGTACTAACCTAACATAGATCGGAATATAGACGCAGGGATCGGGATTTGTGTGAATGATTCCGACGCTCCTGTTCCTAACTTCAATCATTGTGAAAATAGGTCAGGGGGCAGTGTTCTAGTGTGACCCACTAGCAATAGCAAGTCATTGTCATGGTCGTTGTTGTGATACATTTGAATTCATCTGTTTGCATTAGTATAATATTATTATCTATCCCTAACAAGGTATTTGTTGTGCTTATATAACACTTAGGACCTCTAATTCTAGTCAGTCCAGTTTCTGGTCTACATCTACAAAAGGCACATTATAGCTATAGGAATAAAAACTTCACCTACCCTTGCGATGCCGTCAGCGATAACGCAGCACGAAGGCTCCCGAATCGGCAATGAATTCTCATCACTCGATGATCCGGGCTCAATGTAAACATTGGGCTGATTACATCAATGACAAGCAGAATTATATCACGAGTACTCACGATCAGTGAAAATAAACAGAGACGGCTTTAGTCGTGTGAGGGAGAGAAGTAATGGTTGTCCCAAATTGCACGGAGTTCTCCGCCTGCAGCGCGAAAGAGCGCGAAGACAGGGGTAACGAGCGACCGCGTCCGACTCACATCGCTACTGAGTTGTGACTATTTTATTCAAGCACACCGCAACACAATATCTGACGCCAAAAGAAAGAGCCCAATTATCTATATAAGCGTACTATATAGTACACACGCAGACGTTCTAGGTGGTGACGTCATTTCATTCAAGAAACGAAGTGCAAAACTTTCATTGAACGTCGCCCTCCTTGGAGAGCACGCGTGAGCGAGACCGATTGATTCTGGCTCAGTTTAAATTGATACAAAACAAAACACTTGAACCTAAACTTGAACATATAATACAAAAAAATTATAAATAAAATAATTCAATACACAGCCGAAATCAGATTTAAAGTTATTGCGAGTAAGATAATTCCCTACTACTTAGCTAAATAACATCATTTCAATTTGATATCTTCCTTACATTTACAATACAAGTTATCAAGAATAACCTAACAGTTTCTATTGGCTTCAAATATTTTAAAATCAAAAGTCTAACATACCATCCTCACTACACTCCAAACCCCGCCCCTAACTGAACGTTAATGCAGTGTATTGAGGTTTTCATGTTTATTCAAACACGTGAAACATGCCCTCTTTGTGCCCTCAGCCAAAGGCACTCTGAAGAAAAAGGCCACACTTGCCAAATGAGTGTCTGCTAGTTTGCATCGCATCATAACGTAGGTATTCATAAATTGTAGTAGGTATATGTAGGATCTTATTCTTATAAACAACATTAATAAACTTAACGGATAAAAATCTGTGAAGCTTTTACGAACTTACGAGCTTAACGAACTCAGCATCAATGTTACAGATAAAATAATAATTAGCTTGTAATAAACAGTTAAACCAAAGGTAACCGTTGATATCCATTATAAGGAATTATCCCAGATACGGAATTTTGTATAATTTATAGGTAAGCGATGTAGAAAATTTCAATAGCGTGATTCAGGATGCCGCGCTTGGCAAGAAGCGGAAGTTGCCGCAAGCAGCTAAACTAGCGACAAAACAAGCATTTACCCAGAAATCGTTACACAAACTATGTACTTAAGACAATCCAATCCGTCGAATGGAACAGGACGGCTAAAACCAATCGTGCGTGCATAATACTTATCGGAAGTCAGCGAGTGTATTTTACAGAAGGTAGCCTACAATGTCGGATCAGAAACGGCTATGGTTGATTGGCCAGGTTGACCAAGGCCGATTAACCTATAATTTATTTATTGAATCACTTGCAAATAGCCTCAGGCCATCTGAGATTAAGTGGTCATCGATGAAAATCCTTTTCTCCATGTAAATATCACGTTTACATAGAAATCGATATCCGTAGGGATAAGGATAGATATCTGGAGGAGTCCGAATTCGCATCCCAGAGGCACGCACCTCTAACTTTCTTAAAAAAATATGTGCGTAATATAAAATTAAATGTCACTTGCTGTAACGGTGCCGTAACGGTAATAAACCCCCCACCCGCATTAGGCCGGCGTGATGGACTAAGGGCTAATTAATTGTCAATGTGGAGAGGAAACTCGACCCTGCAGTGGATCATTAATGGGTTACAGACAGGTACAGACAGAGATATCGCATCATGGCCGTAGAAGGAAGGGGTTATCAATCCAATAGAGATTGAATCCAATAGAGATTGTATCCAATCCAGTGTATCCAATCCAGAAACGGTAGCCTTTCTTATAACTTACTTTTTACACGTGGGCGTGGGTTATCATAGTTATAGATTTATAAAATCTAACGGTTTCGCGCTGCCCTTAGCAGGTCATCATTCCTTTTGATTGCCCTTTTGCCTTTATTTATATACCTAGTCGCCATTCGAGAACCCCTATTGTCGCTCCTACCCACCATGTGGCCAGCCCATTGCTACTTTAATTTCTTGACATTGTGATATATCGAGTATATCGGTTTTTTGGTCGTCTATATAATATTTCATATTTCAATAAAGCAATAGCATAGCTCTTTTTGTTGCACATTACAAAAGCACTAGATATGAAGATAATGCTGCTTCGTGGCTGATTAAGAAGGTGGCGGGTACCTTCCCGTGCGAGCTAATAGGTATGACTCATCCAAGCCATCGCCTATTAAGGTTGTGGGTACTAAAACAATATTTAATAAACAACATTTGATTAAACCTAGTTTGTAATCATGTGAATGCATTTCAAAACCTCTACAAATACAAATACCATATCAGTATCACTGGTACATTGAAATAATGTGCGCACGTGATAAGATAAGCTTTGCCAATAGCAATCCGAAGTTGTTTCATATTTTTGGAAATGTACCCAATGCTGCACTATACTTAGACATTTATATAAATCAATAAATAGGTACATAATATGAAGGCATCGCTATTATGAATTTATGACGCTTAATCAAAATCTAAAAATAATTGCTAGTGGCAGATTGGCAATGTATGCGCGCGCGCAGTATTATGTGGAAGTATGCCCTTTACAAAGTTCGTACTCGTGAAACTAGATGGCGTTAGTTGATCATGGAATAAAAATATCATGATTCTCGGTAGTATCGCATTTGTTGTAGTAAGACACGTTGTGATAATAACGAGTCAACTCACTGACCTTGGGGCAAAAAGAAGAAACAATCTTAATTCCGACTGCGGTGTTTTTCTTACTTGAGAATATTAATAAGGCAATTCATTCTTAGAAGCTTATAAATCGTAGCTTGAAGCGATTTCGGCGTAACGTGTTTCGAAACGGCGGAGACGATGTTCGGCGAATAAATTTAGTGAACGCTTCATACCGTATCTGCCTAGGTAGATAGGCTTAGCGGCTAATGCGGAGCAGTGTTAATGATATATTCTGTAGTTTCATGGCTCTCCTTATCAACTTAAGATATGTTGTTAACTTTGGAACTGCGTTGTTTCATGTATCAGATCTAAGTAAATTTATTACGCAGGGTCTACCACATAAGTGTACCTTTCTTAATGGCCCTTCAGCTCGTTTGCTCGCATAATCGCTCCTTTCTGAGCAGGATTTTAGGTTTTTCCATGTAAAGCTAGGACTAAGAATAAAACTAAGTCCAATGTAAAACTAAACTTATAAACCTACTCCATATTGCATTGAAATGTTTGTAGTATCTTTGACCACCCAGTGTACAAATACCAGTCGAGAATGGCGGTGTAGAGATAAGCGTATTCAAGCGTAGATACAATACGCGGAAAAATATAATTTCCGTGAATTTTCGTAGACTTGTAGCACAAAATGTAAATAGGTTCGTAGCGCTACGCCCTTAAAAATTACTGAGATACTGAAAGTGTTTCGTAGTGACTTGTAAGTTAATAAAATAAAAATAAGTTTTTAGTTTGCGTCAGTGTCCGTAAACCATTGTTTGAAAAATCAATTAATCGGTCTTGGGTTATACCCATGCAATAGATTTTTCAAAATAATCACAACGTGAATGAATAAAGGATATGAAAAATATCAAATATATCCTTACGGAAGAATCCTTTAAATCCTGTAAGGCATACCAATAAATGCGTATTTAATATGTACATGGACTTGTTCTATTACTATAGGTAAGTCAGTCATTGTAACTTAATATTTATTATTACCATCATAAATAAGTATCTATTATTCACTTGCCGGGAACATTTAAGCCTCTCAGTGGGATGTCTCATCTCATATAATTACGCTCCACTCTGCAAGTTTATGGTTCCTATTCATTACGCTGTAATACATTCTGTTCAAAAAACAGCGAACACGGTCTAAAGTACCGCAAGCAAACTCTTTTCTAGACAACGTGCCCGCATATAAGACCTTAATCGTAAATATAGCATTGAAGATACGAGTAGCTTAACAAAAAAACATAAACAATCTAAACATTTTGAGGAAAGTCTAATTTCAGAAGAAGTGTACCTTAGAAGTGGGTACATTCTTAGAAGCTTAAATTACACTTACACTAAGGTACCTTAGAAGACGTATTATAAATCGAGTAGACAAACAGGTAGACGGTTAATGGTCACCTTCACCTACTAACACGATTAATACCAGGGTAGCCGCCCGCCAATACGTTGTAGGTTTTGAGGGAAAGTTCTTCAAAAAGGGCGTAAAAATCAAAGGTTCCTTTAATAGAGATGTGGATTTCGATGGGACACGTGACACGTCCTATATTTCTACTAATGAAATTTAAGTTATATTATTTTTAAAAGTTGTTAATTCTAATAAAACTTGAGCAAAAAAACCTGTAGTAAAGGAGTTTAACTAGCTAACAAATAAATAACACGAACTAAAGAACCTAATACAAATTTTACGCGCGTTACTCTTGTAATTTTGTTGCATTCAAAAGACTCAAAACTCGATACGAATCCCAACATTAGCATATAAAAAATTAAACTTCAACGTCGACCCCTCGTTCAGCCAGCGTGCTCCGAACTCCGAGCTTCCCTTCATACTTTTTGTGATGCCACGTCCTGTGCCAAACCCATTGTAAACCTCTCGCTTCCTTAACAGAGATTATAGCGATAGATAATAGCATTAACTTAACATTATTAGGCATCAACAACTGAAATTTTTATCAATATGGGTAGTCCGTCATGAATCTCGTAAAGCAATGTGTTCTTGAATAATATTTACCATTTTGCTAGAAGGAAATCAATTATCTTGCAGCAAACGAAGCTAGTAACCCTGTAAGTAGCACCAGAAAACTACATTGGCGAAAAACATATGAAACATGGAAGTAACATTATATTAGTAAAACGACTACATAGTAAACAGTTTTCTACAGACAGTACTAGGCGGATTGGAACAAAGGGCGAAACACACACCAACGATGGGAAAAAACCCATTGAAACACACCTTTTGTGTGTAAAATAAGCCATTCGTCAATTCGTAATACCTACACTGCAGCGTTGCGGTTTGTCGCTTTCACACAGCCGGTGGGGCAAGGGGGTATAGTTTGTTTCATTAGGGTTTCGTACCGCTAAAGCAGAAAAAGAAACCCTAACAGAACCACTATGTCGTCCGTCTATCTGTCACCCTTTTTCGCAGGTACACGGATAGGTATCGAGCTGGAATTTGTATCAAATATGTACTCGAACCTAGGGTATCTTTAGTGTGATGAAATATTAAATTAAAACTTGTGACCAAAACTTGACCGTTCATGTGATTCATGTAATCATGAGGATTCATGTTGAACATTTTGCATATTGTCTAAAACAAAAACTATAGAAAACTCACGGCATCGGCACCTGGGACGAAGAAAATGTCTTACGGCACATTTAAAGGATATACTCAGTCAGTAAATTAAATAAAAAATGTGACGTGAAATCCCTCTTCCAAAGATACGCGAAATCGTTGGAGCGATATGGGGGATATTATGGGGATTCCTACCTTTCCCACTAAAACTCCAAGGCCTTTTTCAGCTCTTATGGATGACTCCAGGATCTCTGGGCCTAGATTTTTTTATGTATTTTGAGCAATAATGTGATTACTTACACTTTACTTCAATAGTTAGATAATTTATTATTGGGTACCTTACACATTTTATGTAGCTGTGTTGTGAATTGAACCTACTTTAATACCTTGCCTACAAGCTTGTACGAAACCCTCGGTGCGAGAGTCTAATTCGTACCTAGCCGGTTTATAATTCTTTTGGGACGATTTTTTGTACCCCGGTTATGTACGCACCCCAGTGTATAGTCTGTAGAACCATTCTGTTCACAACCTATCGTCAGTATCGTAAAACTGAATGCTTTCTGCATTGAAGGAGGCTTATGAATTGTTCTTCTAAGATAATAAGTTCAGTTTATTACTTCTACAATAACATTCAGAGATAAAATATCGTTGTTGAAGCAGGACGCTATTTTGAGTATATACAAAGTACAATAAAATATTATTTAAAACTACTATTTGGTGGTGATGGTGGTGAAGATGAAACGAACGAAAGATGTACTTTATCCCACATTACGCAAGGGTGAATTATTACCTAGGTACCAAGTACCAATTTTACTTAGTACCTAAGTAACAATATCTAACCTAACGAATTTCGTAAGCCCTACGGTTTTATATGAGTTATTGGTATCAACGTGTGTCGGATATTTTTAAATCATCTAACCCCGTAAGAGGCTTAATTTTTTGGATCGCTTGTGATATAGGTAGGCTATGCGCATTTTAGCCCTCTTAGAATATCAAAATCTATTAAGAAAGGTACACTAAGTCTAAAAAAATATTATACTTATGGATATTTACGACAAAAGCAAAGGAATAATTTTAACTGTTCTTATGACGCAATAAAAATATCCTGGAAACGGTTAAATCGGACGTGTGAACATTCACTGTATTCGTCACGTATTCTCATGAGCTTAGTGTTCGATTATCAACTTTATTGTTTCAAGCATAAAACATAAAATGAGTCAAGAATAGTCGGTGATAAAATTCTTTCGCTGAAAGTTTCAATTCAAGCACTCCGGTTCTTAGGTTTTGCCCAATGTAGAGAATGTAGTCTTACGTGTCAGAGTCTAGCTATAAAAGTAATGTTTGTATCAACGATTTGATTTAATTTTATCGTTTAACCATATTACCACGATAAAACCATTTAGGCCATAGCAAAAGCATAGTCAAAAAATGATTATATTTTTAAACCGTAGATATAGGTAACAAATATTGGTAACAAACATTATTATTGTTACCGTAATATGCAATCGACGATAATAATCGTATGCAATGTGTTCAATACACGTGTACAATGGACATAATAATATTAATGACTTTGATACGTGGTAACAGTAAATTGTAATATTATATACCTATAAAGTAAATATAAAATATTCGTGAATAATTTAAGTGCCATCCATAAAGGATTAAAATCCATAAATAAAGGATAAAAAGGGTTTTATCGGTACCGAATCTAGGTAATTTTAGGGGTTTCGCCAAATATTATTATCTAACAATACAAATATTTAGCATAAATTCTAAGAAGACTATTGAGACTAATAATATTTTCTTACCTTCTTACAGATGCCTCTAGCATTTCCTCTCAAAACATGAAGGCGTTTTAAGATGAAATTAATCTAGTACCTACTCATATACTTATAAACAGACAAAACGCAATTTTGAGTCCTACATTTGCAGGAAAATATCTGAAAGTTAATTTCACCCACTTTAAGTCGCATTTAAATTAAACTTTACTTTACACTCTATCTATTGAGCGGTCAGCTGAACTGATGCTGGAGAGATGGAAGTGGTGACGAAATACCACATAATTTAATTGGTCCGATTTATGAACCAGTTAGCGCTGCGTGTTGGCTATTTACGTTTTTTAGACTACGTAGGTAGGTAATGGGTACTTAGATAATGGTAAATTTAATCTTCTTACGTATTGTACATTGTTGCGTAACTATCTGAACCTGACCTGTCTCAAGAAACTCTACTTTGTACGAATTTGTAGGTCGCTTTGAAACTTATTATCATGCGCTAAGTAGGTGCAGTTATAAACTTAGGTAATGATAAAACGTGGTATGTACTGAAATTCTTATGTAGGTATTTTTTGATAGGAATTTTAATTTCTGTAAGTATTTATGAATGAGATTTTCGTCTACGTTAGTTAGTTGGAGATGGCACAACAGGTAACTAGTACACCAAACTATTAAGCGCACGTATCTTTTTAAAAAAAGTTATTGGTGCGTGCCACTGGTACTCGAACCCGGAGCCCTCGAGTAAGATGCCGAAAGACATTGGTCTATCACCGCTTCAAGTGTCACTTGCTGTAACGATGAATGAAAACATCGCGAGGAAACCTGCATGCCTGAGAGTTCACAAAAAATGTTTTCAAAGGCATGTGAAGTCCACCGACCCGCATTAGGTCAACGTCGTTACCTAAGGCCTACGTCCTTCTCGTTGGAGACGAGACATGAGCCTCCTGTGGGTCATTAATGGTTGACAGACCGATTCCCAACTTAGCTATGTTTACCACTTTAACCCTTTAATATTAAGATGCTTTTCAAGTACCAGAGGTGGACACCGTGGACACGGTCCTTTTCACTCATAACATAAGACGGGCTTCATGATATTTTTATTTTAAAGTTATGGGAACAAAATAATAGATATTAATTTGCAATTATGTATTTAAGAGAATAATTTGTTGTATATTGGCATAGGTACTTGGAATTGATTTACCTAAGACTCATATTTTTTCTATGATGTTAAAGTACAAAAATGATCAATCAACATGAGGATTTATGTTTTCACCCAACTTAAGTGGTAAGACGAGGTACTTTATAAGATTGAAAAGAAACAATAATAACAGTAATAATTGTCTAAGTAGTGTTAGAAGAGAAGTAAAAAATTATAAATTTTAATAAATAATAATCTTTCAAGATGTTTTCTAAAATTAGGGCCATTTATTTCCAATCCTATATCCTCCAAGAAAATATAAGTAGGTACCTAAGTAAGTCCAAATAGATTTACAGATAACATTTTCAGGGCGTCTTTTTGCGTCAGTTTTCTACTAACTTTCTCACATTTTGATGATTTAATTATATTTAGTTTATTAAATAATTTCTTAGTTTATAGTCGTAGTTTGTAGTTTATAGTCACACATAAAAGAGGTTTTTAGTTGCAATTGTTATTACTTATTTTTTTAAACGCTTTTTATCGCAAAAAAATAATAATTTACTTAACGAAAAAATCCTTTTTCAGATTTTGTAGATCCATCGTATCATTTTGGTAAGTAGGTACTTCTTTATTGGTCTGAGGTAGGTATGTTCTCTACGTTTTAGGCGTGGCGAAACAAGAATGGATGGAAGTCCCGCATTTGAATCCAGCATGTCTATTTAGGCAATGTTATGGCCCTAAATACATAGAAATAAAAGTAAAGTATGATTTGATTATTAGGCATATACTTACTATAGTAAATTACAGTAAAAATTAATGAGATCATTAACAAACAGAAAATAAATAAATAAATAGGCATAAGTTACTATAACTATGTACTCTTTTCTATTTAAATGGTTACACACGTAAACAATACGAGAATAAAAAGAAGGAGCAATGCATTATTAGCACCTTCGGATTTATCAAAACAACAAAGGCGATTGGTTTGGTGACGTTCCACCCCGATGATATGTACGTCGTACTACCTAAATGCCTTATGTACACCGCTAGTTACTACTTCATGACTACTCCGAGCTCAGTGTGTACTGCAATGCAACGGAAAATATGCGTGTTTACCAAAGTCGTTTTGGTAGAACGGTGTCGTGTGTTGCGTCACGTTAAGGAAATTGATAGTGCGCCGAGGTCGACGTGACTAACATAACGTGAACTTGTGTTTTATTGTGCCATATTTCATCAGTGATATTATTATTTCAGTGTATTTCTGCGATTTTAAATAATGGAAATTATATTTCCTAACCCCTATTCCCATAATGCCCGTAGAGGCCAGACAAATGTTCGACGCCACGACACGAAGTGCGCCCGATATAACCTTGCTATGTTGAGTGAGTATGTTTTTTATTTAGAACAACTGACAAATCAACTTGTTTAAGAGAAAAATATCCGCAATGAAGTTTTAATATTTAGTAGAAATGTGTTTTCTTTCTATAAATATTAGTTTATAAACTCAAATTTACTAGAAGACAATATAATTGCTTGTAGTAATAATATTGAACGTCATAACGAGGTTCAGTCCACAAGATGGCGGCGGGTGGGGAGAGGGCGCCCAGTTGGCCAGGTGCTGCCGCCGCGTCGAGTTCGGCGCTATAGCTAACTAAATAGGTACGCAGAGTGTTGTACATTTTAGAACGTTCACAATGGCTACCGCGAAAGACACGTCTACTTTCTTTCTGGAGGCAGATGCAAAACAATTTGACAGTGTTTTAAAGTTATACCCGCAAGCGATTAAACTCAAAGCTGAACTGAAAACAAAGAAACCCGAGGAGCTCATAAAATTGGACAACTGGTAAGTTCGAACGTCTTTCAGAGGAGAAAATGCGGCCGTGGCGTGTCAATGAACTTGTATTGTGTGTGTATCCGTGCAAACTGATTTGATAGCTACCTCCCTCGCGGACTGCATCTCTAGTCCGCGGACGGCTCATTAAAATCACTGCGTCACGTGGGATCGATGTCAAATTGACACTATCGTTTTTCCTGAAGCCAGTGTGGGGGAAAATATCGCCGCGCTTAGGCGTTATAAAATGGTGGCTGCCCTTACATATCGTCGGAATGCATTAAGTTTTAGTTTTATACTTTAATGAGCGTTCTCTCGCAAATTCAATGCATTCCTTGAATAAACAACGGGTTGGCAAGACGAAATAATTGTTATTGTATTTATCTACCAACTCGTGGCTTGTAGATAATACAATGCTTTGTTGAATACGACTCACATCCGCTCAAAATGGTGACTTGCTATTTGGCTTTAATAATTATGTTTTGTCATTATTTAAGCCTTCTTTAATTACTGGTTATAATTAAGAATGATCCAGCATAGTTACTTTTATCACGTTAATTTAAAAAAATTTTTTAAATAAGCACAATGAGTCATCAATGTACCTACCTACTTGCTTGGGGCACAAGTAACTTTACGAGCGAATGAAAAGTTTACAAGTATTTCAACTAAATGTTGCTCTATGTATATTTTAATGTGACTACCTATTGAAGAGATATTTTTTTTCTAATTTTTATTCAAGGTCAAAATAAATTAGCTATTATTATTACTCTATCCGACACCCTGATCACTAGTCACTACGAACCATATTACTGTTAATGCCAAAGTGGTCACTGCAACCCATGGACCTGAAATAGGCTTAAATCTGTTGTTGTATAATTAATTTATTCATTATAGATATAAATTACCAAACCTACTGATACTTAGGGAAACTTAAAAAAAAAATTAAAGTTTTCAAAAATAGTTTTGGATCCAATTCTCAATGAATTTTTGTTTAATATATTATTGTGACTAAACTATGATAGATAATTATGTGCTCTCACAGACGTTTTTGTAGATCTCAATAAGACCTAGAAACCCGTAGTACATAGTTTTGTTCTCTTGTCAATAGTTTTTGCAGCGCATGCATAAATAGGTTTTCGATTAAATTTTCTTATGGATCCCTAATTTTTTGAAAATAAAATATAGCCTATAACCTTCCTATATAAATATAATATAGTATGTGCAATATAAATGCCAGAGCTATAGGTTGACAAAATAAATATTACATAGTAGTAATAAATAAAATACTTACTTAATTACTTTTAAAATAATATTTTTTTATAATTTGTAGTTTTGTATTAAGTGCAGAATAAAATTTAAAATATTTAAATTCTAATGTGTCTATTATAACAATAAAAATAACAAAAACTAAATTAATGAACAAAAATAAAATTATACAAAACCATTTTTTAAATTAGGAAAAATAATCAAATAATATCAGTAAACCATAAACAATGATGTATTTAGTATAAATTTTTATGAATATATAATATAATGTGTATCAATATTATCTTTTCAGGTATCAAAATGAACTGCCAAAGAAGATCAAATCGAGGGGTAAAGATGCGCACATGATACACGAAGAGCTGGTACAGCTAATGAAATGGAAACAAGCAGTAAGTATCTTCTTGAAATTGTATACAATCTTAATAGCATTAAGATAAACAGAAGCAGCAGAGTGTTGAATCCAGTGCATTCCGACCTGGTTGAGCCTCACCATACTTTCACTAAAAATCCCATAGTCAGTTATGGCCTGTTTGTCATGACTCATGATAAATAGTTCAATGAATGCATATTTATTTACAGAGAGGGAAGTTCTATCCACAACTATCATACCTCATAAAAGTAAACACACCAAGGGCAGTAATGCAAGAGACAAAGAAAGCCTTCAAGAAACTTCCAAACATAGAATCTGCTATGACTGCACTGAGTAACTTGAAGGGTGTGGGCACAGCAACGGCTTCAGCGCTACTAGCAGCTGCCAGTCCAGAAATAGCGCCATTCATGGCTGACGAATGTTTACAGGCTATCCCAGAAATGGAGGGTAGCGATTACACTGCCAAGGAATACCTCAATTTTGTAACCCATATTAAAAATGTCTGTGATAGGTTAAATAAGGTAAGAGCTTATTCTTTTTAATTCCTTAATTGTATTTTTATGCCAAATAGATTTCAGTACAACATTGATTGAACACCTACTGATCAACTGTCAATGTATAGTTTATCCAGCATATAGAGCAAAATATTGCGCAACCTGACTGATTGTGCTTAACGGCGCATTGCCCACCGTATTATTTTTAAAAAGTATGACGTCAGCAATGCTGACGTCACTTTCCACATTTTCATCATAGTGTTCCATAGTAACAATAATTAAAACGATCACTTCTTCTAATACTTTGTTTATTAGTTTCAAACGTACAAGAGAGCTCCGCTCTGCTCGGCTGCTCGCACAAGAATGCCCGTCGTGAGAACAAACACTCGTATTTATAGACTAATCGGAGTGGGGGACTTGTGCTAATGTAATTTACAAAAACTGTGTTGTAAAAATGAGTAATTGGTTTCAATACGTAAACTTATTAATTTTACCTAACAAACGACTAACAAAACAGTTAAAAGTTGAACCCTAAGTTAACCCAATAGTTTAATAAAATCTTTGACGGAAGTCAAAACAACAATCAAATCAATACTTTCAAAAAGCAAATCAAAACAATTCTTATTTATTTGAAATAATTGTAAATAGTTTATATTTTAGCTACTTCATATTTTAAATAACTATAAATGATTTAAATAAATAGTGTTGCGCCGATACGGCCGTTCTGACCGGCGGTGCGCGCTCTGCACCTGCCGTGTGCTTCACTGTAGCTGAAACAATGTTGTATTTCTTTTAAGATTTGTATCTGTGTACCCATCATGAGTTTTAACTGGAGAATAACAATTTGCTTGTTAAGCTACATTAATTATGGCGTACTCTGTGGTACTAGGGTGTGGCGTACTCTGTGGTACTGGGGTATGGCGTACTCTGTGGTACTGGGGTGTGGCGTACTCTGTGGTACTAGGATATGGCGTACTCTGTGGTACTAGGGTGTGGCGTACTCTGTGGTACTGGGGTGTGGCGTACTCTGTGGTACTATGTATTTGAAGAATTAAGATGAAACAAGGTGTCGTTATGCGTACCCTTCGCTTTACTCAGCTGATTCCTGGGTTTGCTGCTCGACCATGCTGGCTCGTGAAGTGGATGGTATTGGTTCGTTTAATGAGGCTGGAAGATTATCTTCTTCCGCCGATACGGTTATCTGATCACCGGGTTGAGGTGCACGACGGAGTTGGTCATGAGCTACTTTTCTTGGGCGCCCTGAACCAACTACCTTTTTAACCAAATAGCGATCTTTATCTAAAATCCTTGTGATCTCATATGGCTCGCTAAATTTGAGATCCAATGACGTCTGATTTCGAGGGTTATTTTTTATGAGAACGTAATCGCCACGCTGAAAATTGTGGACCCTTGCTTTTTTTGAATTGAACCGTTGCCTGTCCTGTTCTGCATTTTGCAACATTCTTTGTTGCACATGTCTAGTGAGTGCCTCCATATCAATAGCTTGCTCATCAATGTTTACGAGCGTCAGTAGCTCTGGGGGAACACAATGTCTACGCTGAGTGAGTAAGGTAAGTGGGGCTACACCAGTTACACGATGAGGGGTGCAATTTATAGCCAGCTGAAGTTCTTCCAGAGTCGTGTGCCACTCTTCTATTTCGTAATTCTTGATCATTATGAGAGCATTTTTAAGTGTGGCTACTACTCGTTCCACTTGTCCGTTTGCTCGACTGATTCCTGGCGCTATGGCATGAATTTCTATTCCTGTACGATCGCAGTAGATTTTGAATTCACCCAAAAACTCTCTTCCACCATCAACTATAATTTGTACCGGAGTTCCAAATAGATGAACCGTACGTTTTAATGCAGCTAAAGTACTGTGTGGGTTTTTATTAGTTGCATGATAAAGCAGCACATACTTAGTGAAAGCGTCTATGGTAATGATAACATACTGTCTGTCATCGGATGTTCCCATTTTGCCAGTTATATCCATATGTATAACTTGAAAAGCAGTAGTGGGTTTTTGAATCGGATGCATCTGTGCTTGTACAGCACCGGATGGCCCTTTGGATGTCCGACAGACAATGCAATTTTCAACGAATTTCCGGACAATGGTATTCATCTTATCAAACCAGTAGCTGTCTTTAATTTTCTGCAAGGTCTTCTCCCAACTAGGGTGTTTTAATGCAGTATGAAATGAGTTAATTAAACTCCACTGAAACGATTTAGGAACAACGGTGCAAAGTTTTCGTCCAAAGGTTGAATCCTGTACAACGCTCTTAAGAACATTGTCTTCTAGTACGAAGCCATCTCTTATGTTCCCTTTACTTAAGTCATCCATTATGGCCCGTAGTGTTTCATCGCGTCGTTGTTCAATTTTTAGCCAATCGAGATTTCTTGTCATCATATTTACTGCAAGCTCCATCGGGTTCCTGCTGAAATAGTCGGCGTGTTGGAGCTGTTGCCCCTTGCGATACTCAATATCAAAATTATAATTTTGTAAAAATGCCCACCAGCGATGGATCCTAGGAAGCAAGTCCTTTTTATGTTTGGACGCTTTAAGCGCATTACAGTCAGTGATGACTGTAAACTTGCGTCCGTAGAGGTATTGTCGGAAATGTTTTATTGCTCGAACCACAGCCAAGGTCTCCAATTCATAGGAGTGGTAGCGACTTTCAGTTTCAGTAGTTCTCATGCTCATGAAAGCGACAGCATGAGGTCGTCCTGCAATTATCTGAACCAACACTGCACCGAATCCAAGACTACTTGCGTCTGTGTATAATTGAATTGGTGCATTTTCTTGAAAAAGGGTAAGTACTGGAGACGACGTCAAGTATTGAATTACCTTTTCCCTTGCTGTCTCGTGGCGTTCATTCCACTCCCATTTAGCACCGGGTTTGGTCAGCTCGTATAAAGGAATCATGATGCTTGAAAAACCTGGAATAAATTTCCTGAAATAGCTCGCCAAACCACAAAATTGCCTAACTTGTCTGGGTGTTTTTGGTTTTGGTGCCTTGACCAGAGCATCTACTTTTCGTGGACTTGGGCGAACCTGTCCATTTGATACCACGTTGCCCAAATATTCGATTGAACGTTTGAAGAAACTGCATTTATCAGCATTTATAGAGAAACCCGCATCTTGCAATGCTATAAGAATACGTTCAATGTTTGATAATCCTTCTGCAATATTTTCACATTTACTTAGTACGTCATCAACATACACTTGAGCAGCATCACCTAGTAACGGGCTTAGAGCTCTATTGATGCATCGTTGGTAGACCGAAGATGCATTACTTAATCCAAATGGCATCGTTAAGTACTCATATAACCCATCTGGTGTGACAAAAGCCGTTTTTTCGATTGATGATTCCGCAATGGGTATCTGGTGAAAACCTGCCGCCATGTCGAAGCTCGTGAAAAATTGTCCTTTGGCAAGTTGATCGATTTGATCCGAGATTAGTGGTAGTGGATAGTGGTCCCGTAGAGTGTTAGCGTTGAGCTCTCGGAAATCGACGCACATGCGGTCGTCGCCATTTTTCTTTTTTACCAAGATGATGGGACTGGAGTACGGTGACTTACTTTCGCGTACAATGCCATGCTCCATCAATTCTTTTATAATAACTCGCACTTTCTCTCGTTCGACTGGACTGAGCCTATATGGTCTTCGTTCCACATATTTGTCTGGGTTCTTTAAACGGATTTCCAGTTCGCCAGTTTTCACACGAGTCGACGGGTATCCTCTAATAAAAAGATGCTGATATTTGTTTAAAAGTGTACGTAATGCTAAGATATCCTCTTCCTTTGTAAGGTCGCAATCTAATTTTTCGAAGATCGGGTTCATATATTGCAAATGATTAATATTTTGTTGACGTGTTAACTTTGTTCCATTCGAACTGATAGTCATAGTGAGGTTCGTATTATTTATTAAGTTCATACCAACTAAAATATCTGTCGTCATCTCATAGTCCGCCACTATGTGAAACTGCAATTCCACGTTGATGTTATCAATGGTCCCAATAGTATCTAGTAATGCAATCGAAAGTACAGGAAATTGTCCAATTCCTTTCAAGTAATTTGCTGTCTCTACTCTTTTTCCAGGCAATTGAGCTGCTACAGATTCTCGTATAAGCGAGCATTCTGCTCCACTGTCAAAGATTGCTTCAAAAGTATTTAGCCCAATCTTTACCTGAATTGGAGCTAGTTTTGACCCAGAAATGTAATTAACGTCTGATGTTAGTGATCGTTGTCGTTTAAAACAGGTTTCAAAATTATGTCCTGGAATTTTACAGAATGTGCAAATTGTTTTACTGTTTTGATTGGATGTTGTTTCCTTGTTGTTTGTTTCAGTATTCGCTTTGATTCTTTGTTCAGGTTTTAAATCGGTAGCCTTGTAGTAACATTCGCTGGTATTGTGATTAGATCTCTTACAGATGCGGCATGATGATGTTGAAGCCGCTGTGTTAAAAAGACGTGGTCGCTTACTTGTGTTTACGTTGTTGGGACTCGGGTGAGAACGCTTCATTGTTCTTATTGACGATGCAACCGATATCAATTCCGGTACTGTTGCAGCCCTTGTGTTCAATAGCTCGATCCTAAGTCTTTCATCGTTCACGCAACCAATCACAGCCTCAACTGCATCTTCATTGGATAATTTGTCCTTGGTGAGCCTTCTCCATAAAACCCAAGCTCGTGATAGAAACTCAGAGATATCCTTTGTAGAATCGTAGGTATGTTCCCTGAAACGAACTACATCTCGAGAGTAGCGGTTTTCAGGTTCGAAGGTCGTGATCAGGTTGTTACGAAGCTCCGCCCATGAAGCTGACGTAACCATCCAATCATCAACCCACATTTTCGCTCTCCCTTTGAGTAGACTGCCAACCTTCATACGTACATCAAAATCGTTCAGTTGGTATGTTTCAATGGCTTTGTCAATGTGTAGACACCATTCACGCACTCCCACACTGGTATCAGGATCAAACGATGGCAAATAGATGTCGTTAATGCGTGTTTTTGTATCTGCTGGTGAATTTAAACGTTCCGACATTTGTTGCATCACTTGCATCATCTTCATAATGAATTCTGGTGGTACATTGTTCATTTGTGCATTAGATAACACCGGTTGTTGTTCTCGTTGCGATTCTATTGCATCAGGTTGTTGAGCGGAAGTGGCCACGCATCCCACTTCTGATAACGGCGCATTGCCCACCGTATTATTTTTAAAAAGTATGACGTCAGCAATGCTGACGTCACTTTCCACATTTTCATCATAGTGTTCCATAGTAACAATAATTAAAACGATCACTTCTTCTAATACTTTGTTTATTAGTTTCAAACGTACAAGAGAGCTCCGCTCTGCTCGGCTGCTCGCACAAGAATGCCCGTCGTGAGAACAAACACTCGTATTTATAGACTAATCGGAGTGGGGGACTTGTGCTAATGTAATTTACAAAAACTGTGTTGTAAAAATGAGTAATTGGTTTCAATACGTAAACTTATTAATTTTACCTAACAAACGACTAACAAAACAGTTAAAAGTTGAACCCTAAGTTAACCCAATAGTTTAATAAAATCTTTGACGGAAGTCAAAACAACAATCAAATCAATACTTTCAAAAAGCAAATCAAAACAATTCTTATTTATTTGAAATAATTGTAAATAGTTTATATTTTAGCTACTTCATATTTTAAATAACTATAAATGATTTAAATAAATAGTGTTGCGCCGATATGCTGTATTCATTAGTAGTGAAATAGAATCATTAATATGTAACAGAAAAACATCTACAAAGAATACACATGTAAAAATAAAATGTGAATATATTGTGTGTCAGCATTTCAAAACTGTTTCAATCACAGACTCAATAAATATAGCTTTAGCACTTGGAATTTTTTTGCTGCACCATTGTTTGAAGTCATAATTTCATAGAACTTAACACAATGGCGTAAAACCTTGAATATATAGCTTTGTAGCTCAGTTTCTTTAACTATATGAACTTTTATGCATATTGTTATTTGTTACATTTCATATTACATAAAACATTATTTTATGAAAATAGAGGAACCGTTTAACAGTAGTTTCAATAAAATTATTATAAGTTTACATTGCATACAGTAAAATTATCTAAATTTCGCCTGTCAATTATCTATTTTTTTTGTTGACAGCTTGTTCATAACCCATTGTTACAGGAACAAAACGGCTGTGGCAAAAAATGGTCACCTCACATGGTAGAACTTGCAGTATGGACACACAATATAGTATCAGACTTGCAGCCAGAACTCCTCGGCAAAGAACCCAACAACCTGACAGTGACACCTACCAATGGCGGCTCACCACTTCCTCCCAGCGACGAGAGTAATCTCGAACCACCCTCAACAAATGGCAATGGTAATTAATATTTAAATACCTGATTTCTATTATTAGAATTTATCATATCATATTATCATATGATATGATAAATAATGAATTAAGTATCATTAATTCTCATAACATAATGATTAATTGTTATTGTATGATTTGTAAATACATATAAGGTCCATATAAGATAGTTTTTAGAATTTATTCCACTGAGCTCAAATTTGAGGGGTTTATACCTACCACCTATGTACATACATATAAACAAACCAATATGGATATACCAAACAAATATAGATAATGACAAGAAACAGGTCTTGGTAGGTTTAAAAAAATTGTCAAAAATAACAAAAAAACCCGGCTCAGCTGGTAAAGAAAAAAATCATACAAAAGTCGCTAACAAATCACGTGTCTGCTGAAAGCGCCCAATTAAATTGTAAATAATCAAAAATTTACTTGAATTCTATGATTTATCTAGTAACGACTGAAAAACTGAAGTCAAGCGATAATCATCATTTTTGAGAAAAATAATGCTTCAAATAAAAATTACACGAGTATTATTTGAAGGTCCAAGTCTTTCTTTAAAAAAAAGGCTCTGTCATTATTATTTTACAGGTAAAATCGTGGACTCAATCGTAAACGAAGACACAACGACATCGTGCACGGAAGACTCGATGGACGCAAAAGCCGCGTCCCCCGCCACCCCCGCCTCCCCCTCAGATAATTCAGACTCCGCCTTCAGCACGCCGAGAGCCAAACGGTAAATACACCTGAACTTTTAATAGTTCTAGTAATTTTTTATTACATAGAATAAGAACATTAGTGTCCCAACTTACCTGATGTACATACATGTTGGCTTGTGAGCCTACTTATATACTGTAAATGATGGAAAATGAAACCGACAAAGAAGACCACAAAACTCACCTTAATTATATTATCAACAAACATATCTCTCAAGTTTGAAGAGTCACTTCCATTAATCTTCATGTAGTGATGACAATAGTGGGTTATAGGGGATAAAAAGATTGAAAAAAATAACTGTTTCCAGTAACACATGGATTGTCTTGTATATTGTGACTTTTAATGATTGCATCTGCAGACATGTTATTTAGCAATTTATGTCGTCAAATTTTTTTGAGGCTATATTGATTGGTAAGAATTTCTAAATTCAGTTGTCTTTTTGTCTGTTTTATTTTTAAGAAAGTGTTGTTTTGTTTGATGACAGACAATTAGAAGAAGCGAGTTCAGCAGAAGAGAGCTCGCTGGGCGATTCCCTGGACGCGCAGATGCCCGTGGCGAAGAAACTGCGGGAAGCTACCCACTGACCCCGCGCACCGGCACCCACCAAACGTCCCTCGTGCGCCTATAAATAGCTTTCTAGACTAAAATATTGTACCTAGGTAATTTATTTTTCAATTCCGTTTAATTTTAACTTAGCCCTAAGTTTTAAGTACCGGTCGATTTTGTAAGTTTTATAGGGTAATTGATAAATAATTAATTAATTGATTAATTTCGGATGCGTTTTGGACTCACTGGGCGCTCCACGAGCGTGAGTGTATGAGATTGTACAATATAATTATGGCGAGTGTGTTTCGGGAGCGGCTCGCGTTAGGGCCTAGTGTTAGTTTTGTTTGTAATAATTTTAACGTTTGAACGTTCGCATCCCGCGTGACATTCCAATAATTGTAACGAGTCGAGTACGTTGTACGTTGGCGGC
Source organism: Erynnis tages (assembly GCA_905147235.1). Taxonomy (NCBI): domain Eukaryota; kingdom Metazoa; phylum Arthropoda; class Insecta; order Lepidoptera; family Hesperiidae; genus Erynnis; species Erynnis tages. Next base: position 7,861,712 of record LR990082.1, read on the forward strand.
GAGGGGCCGATCCGGACCAGTTGCCAGTTGCCTTGGCGGCCGCGGCCGTCTCACTCACCATTGCCTTATGACACAGTCTGTCTGCAGAGTTTAAAGTTTATATGCAACAAGATAATACAAAGGTCGTGTTACCCGGGCGCCGGGACACGGGCCCACAATGTAGTTTTTATTGAACAAATATAAGATATTAATTTTATAATGTTGACTTTTTCATTTTTATCATTATTCCCTTCTCTCAACTTTTTTCCCTCAATATTACACAAGTACAAAACCAATGAGTGTTTATCAATTTAAATTTCATACACATAGTACTAAAATAGTTTACTGATTATGTTAGTGTACTACACTACACTACTAAGGTAAATAATTCAGCTACAAAAACAAACAACACCACCATCAAACAACCTGTAAGTTTTTCTACACTAATTAATTTCAACATATTGATTAAAAAGCAACTCGAAAGAACTCAGGAGAAAATGAAAACTAATTTTAGCTTAACTTAGAGGTTTATTCCTAAAGATTAAATACATACATAATAATTACATCAATGATAACGCAAAATGCAATCGATTAATGTTGATCTGTATCCTGTTGTAACTGGGGGTATAGTGTCGCCACTCTATTGCCGGCGGCCATGCGGCCCGCGAAGTCCGGCCTCTTGGCCGGTCGCGGGGGCCCCAACAGGGCGTCCAGAGCGTTTCTAGGGGCCCAAACGTCCCCGCCTCCATTGCCTCCGTTGCCGGTACCTACAGGGGATAAAGGAGAGTCTGTCGTCGCTCGTATAACTGTTGCTCTTGAGTCGCCTGAAATAAAAACCTATTTTTAACATTTAATTTTTTAATAATATTAAAAACGCATGTAACTGAATGTGTTTATAGCCTGACCAGGTATATAAAGCAACTTCCATAACATGGACTAGCTAAATTTAATGCGTTTTTAAGCATATATTCGAGCTAATAGCATATGTTTGAGCTAATGTAAGTTTCAAATGCTTTGCATATTGAACCTTATTGGAAAAATATACCATTATAGGCAATGAGGAATAATTCTTTTAACTATAAGATTTCATATTCGACTGCTATATTTAGTTTGGCCAAAAAACCGCTCTCTCCTGACAAGTGGTTTGACTATTATATTTCTGGGTTTTAAATAATCGAAAAGTTCATTCTTCAATCACCCGATGACAATGCGCGACGTAATAAATAAACAACGCATCAGTAACACCCCAAGTAGCAGCATGTATTATATAGGCAATGAGTATTTGAAACCATATAAATAAACAGAACTTTAACTTTAAACAGAATCTGAGACTTATTTAAATATACACAAAACCATACTTGAGTTCGCGATAACTCTCGATGTGAGTATCATTGGCAGGCAAGATTTTTGTATAATTTTTAAAGACATCAAAATAAATAATTTATTGCTTACCCCAAATTTTGAGCCTCGCGAGCAAGCAGCGAGAATAATGACAAAGTATTAGAAGCTGAATGTCACTGAAGCGTTCTTTGTGTCTTACTCGGAAGTCATGGAAAATTCATGAAATAGGTTAAAGTACTTTGGGAAGATGAGTGCAATTTAGATTAGTAACTGACTCTAACCCAATGTATTGACCTTAAAGTATGTATTTTACTGTCTGAAACCGAAGCATGCAAATTATTTTTTGTGGGTGGTGTAGCCAGACAGACATAAATTAGACGCAACCATATGAGTCCCAGAAAGTAGCGATGTAAATTTAACCCGGACAACCCTTGTACAAACTAATGACAGCGCGAGGTGTGCAGGTAGGATCCTTGGGCGCCTATAGGGGTGTCGCAAAGTGCCAATTTTATTTAAAAAACCAATGTTCACTGATATAAACAATTTTTAACTGCCATAAATCATTCCATGATATAATAATATTTGTATCAAACAATGACGTTCGCGATTTAAATTCGGATACGATTGTTATTAACGCCGGAAATTAATATTTTATTTTCAGCTTTTCAGCGTCCAATTTATAATTTGAGGGCTGAAGCCGCGCGTGCTTCTGGACCACTAGCCTATAACTTTAGTTTATTAGTCTCATAGAAGTAAGAAGTAGATGGAAAAGTTATGTGGGCGGGGTGGGCGTGCCCTAGATTCTACAAACCTGAGCGCATAATTAGCTCATATTACGTCAGAATCGTGAGAGTATAAGTGAGTTTAAGGTGTGAATGCCGCTAGCTACAATGCATTTGGCAATATATTATAATTGCTGTTCCATTAACTTGCGTTTTCTATGATTGGTCCCAAGTTATAGCAACCATCAAGAGTCGTGAGCACTGATGATTAATGGCAGGGGTATTGTACACTTTCAGCCAATGTATAGCAGCCAACTAGCCAATGTATACACGCGGTAGATAACAACAGAGGACATACAGTTACTGACGAGGCACAATCTTTATTCGTCGGTTTGACGTTGGCTGCACTGTTGGTTTACGCGATTGGTACGGTAGGTTCACTGACACCCCGGGCAAAAATATTGTGGCGCCCATTTAAAAGGGAATAAATATCGAGTGTTAATTTTTTGATCAACCAATGTGAACGCATTTTCAGAATTTAATTTTTTCCTTTAGCGTTACCTAGAGCTAACGACGTGGACGTAAAAAAATTGTGGCTCCTCTTTTTTTTATTTTATCCATCCAGCACGCACCACGCCGACCACGCGTATCAGTTTGGTGGTGTAAGCATCCCACCAATCATAAGCGTAAGCGCAGTGTGGTCGAGGACCGTCTCTAACGATATGCACAGAGCCAAATTTGGCGCCCTGGGTCGTCGCCCCATCATGCCCCCCTAACGCCGGCCGGTACATGGTGCCAAACCAGCGCATGTTGTTCGATGAGTGCGGCTGCAACATGTAGCAACTAGCAATGTAGAGAAGCAGAGAAGGAGAGAAGCAGAGAAGTAGAGAGAGACTCACTGTCGGCGTTGTTGGCGGTCTGCGTGCGGCAGTCGAGCAGCGTGCGCAGCAGCGCGCGGTGCGCGGCCGAGGCGGCGTGCGCGCGCAGCAGCGCCTCCAGCTCCGACCAGATCTGCCGCCACTGCTCCTCGCGCCGGCTGCTCGACTTGCCCCTGGGAATAAACAACAACACAAGTCATCTTTGTTTCGACATTTCTGCGCTTTATAGTCCACTGTTGGACATGAGCCTACCCTAATCGACTGCACTCGCCCGATCCGGGCCCTTTGAATCCAGCGGTTTTTCACTGTCTTTTTCAGATCGACGGTCGAAATGCGAGTGTCAACTAGAATATTAACAATGGGACACCCAAAATTAGGGGACATTGATTGCAGCGGGAACTAAGTACCTAGTGTTTAGTGGTGAGACTCACCAACATATTTTTTTATTTAGCGTATTAACATTATTTGCGTACTCCAATAAAACCTACTATACCACAACCCTATTGAGATTTTTTCATTGAACAGTCAAAAATGCTAAAAGATTTTTTATGAAGAACCTAGCTTACGATGACACATAAACATTTCAAATCAAATGGCTTGATTACTGTTGCCTTGATTACCGTTGCCTGAATTTTCACATGTTTCTGAATTAAAAATTAAAGAGTTCATTCATTTTTTTTTAAATATAAAGAACTGTCATGCATACAGTTCTTATACAGCAGGTGACATTTAATTTTATAACAACGCCATACCAACCTGAAATTAGGAGGCAATTGTGCTACAGGGAACTCGTGCCGCGTCTCCATGCCGAGGAGCGACAGCAGCACGGCGCGACACGCGTCCACCTCTTCATCGGACAGCGTCTCTTGCAGCACCAGTCGGCTCAGGGGTTCTAACGCCTGGCAACAAAATGTTTAGTATTTAATAGTATCCAGTAACTTCTTGTGTTGCGACTGGAGGGACAGATTTGTCAAGTCCTTGGTAGTAGCAACTTAAAATCCTAGTAGTACTTTCTACACAATAGGATTGGATGTAGTGCTCAATCGATTGCAACGAATGACCCCCAGGTATTTGAATACCGGGAAAGCCTGAATACGCTGTTTTTAGGACTTCTTGAGTTTAGTTTGCAGAAAGAAGTTAATTTAACCGCTTAAAGATTGCGTTAGTTGTGGTTTTTTCGTGGGCCCTGTTATCGTTGGAGCGATATCGGGTTATGTGGGATTTCTACTTCAGCACTTGCGATGGAGTCGTTTGTGAGGCAGGGGGCCATGTGTACTCGTAGCTAGCTGGCCGGTTGAACTCCCATACTTCGCGCCTCTTACAATAGACAGGAGATTATACTCTCAAGCTATAGGAATAAGAGTAGGTGTTAGTAATACATAGTATATTTCTACCCTTATTTATCAGGATAAAACAACCAACCCTATTGTATTTCAGGGTTATAAACTACCACCTTGTGAAATTTCATCAACATTATCTCGTAACAATGCGTTCGTTTTTGCAATGTTACTATATGAAATGACTAACTTCCTTCCTTCCTTCCTTTCAGCCTTTGGTAGTCCATTGCTGGACATATCTATACTAATATTATAAAGCTGAGGAGTTTGTTTGTTTGTTTGAACGCGTTTATCTCAGGAACTACTGGATCGATTTCAAAAATTCTTTCAGTGTTTGATAGTTCATTTATAGAGGAAGGTTATAGGCTATATCTTATTTTCAAAAAAATTAGGGATCCGTAAGACAATTGAATGGAAAACCTATTTATGCGTGCGCTGCAAAAACGATTGACAAGAAAACAAAATGATGTACTACGGGTTTGTAGGTCTTATTAAGATCTACAAAAAAGTCCGCGAGAGCACATATCTAACCATCATAGTTTAGTCACAATAACAGCAAGTTCTAAAATCCACGCGGGCGAAGCCGCGCGCACAGTCTAGTGATAATAAATATAATTATATAGATAGCTTGTCAGTAACCCATTAATGACCCACTACAGGGTCGGATCTCCTCTCACAATGAGAGGGATGTAGGCCTTAGTCCACCACGCTGGCCTACTGCGGGTTGGTGGACTTCACATGCCTTTGCGAACATTTTTTTTTTGTGAACTCTCAGGCATGCAGGTTTCCTCACGATGTTTTCCTTCACCGTAACAGCAGGTGATATTTAATTCTATAAAATAGATAGCTTACAGATCCCATATTGAATATCAAAGTGGAGGACATAGTGAGCGGCCAGTAGTGCGTGTGCCGCTGCAGGCGAGCCCTGGCGCGCGCGTTGGCGCCCGAGCCTTGCATCGGCTGCAGCTTGTTCTGCTGCATCAACGCACCGAACTCTTTGATCCTGGAACAACACAACTAAACATTCAAATAAATAAATAACGCTTCACACTCATAGCCCCACACTAGGGTTCCCTGTGTCGTGGGCGCCATGGACACACGCGAGACAAGAACACAACACAGCCAGACCAGAAACAGAAATTCAAATTCATCATTAAAATCTCTACGCTGCTGGGAATCGAACCCAGGACCCTCCACGCACCGGTGTCTTAACCACTGCGCCACTCGGGGCGATTATAAAAACCTATTAAACATTACGTAAACTCACCATACCCAGTGGGATGCTGAATGAGGAATATGGACATTGCCATAGACAATGAAGACATGGACATGCATGCATGCTCGATCACAAACTTGGAAATAATTTGCGCTAAGCCAATAGTGTCTCAATTTGCTAGCGTGAATATACGAATACAATGAAAAGTATTACATAAGTTTATAAAAGGACACGAAGATTGATGAAACGTTAAAATAACATTTGAAAAGTATTCATCGGCAGTTATCTTATCACTTTTCTTTTTAATAATCCAACAATCCAAAACGTGCCACCCGATGGTGAGTATTTTGCCTTTAGACAAAAGCAATTTCAGAGGAGACGTCTGTACGCAGGCTTTGAAGAAGAGCTCTTTTTACATCCTTTTAGAAGAAGTTTTTTGGAAACACATTTTGACTAACGTAAAGTGTTAGTAACACCTGTTAGTAGTAACAGTTACCTGTAATCAGTGACCCTCCCGCCGGGGCCCTCGGACAGCGCCGGGGGATCATCGTAGGGCGTTCGACCTCCGAGGAAACCGATCCACAGTTCCCCACCCTGCGCCGTCAGCACATGCGAAGCGGTTCGGCCTCCCCCTTTCCTGCTAACATATTTTATAACATTCTTGTTTAATATACACATTTCTGTGAACTTCCAACTATTTTATTTCAAAAACGTGATGTGGATATCGGATATAAACATTATTAAACACGGAGTGTGTAAAGCCTGACCATAGTTTTACTGGCAAATGTGTTAATGAAGACGATGTCATGTTTTTGCATGTAAGATTGCAAAAACTTAACATCGACATCGATTCACCTGACAGAGTATTGGTGCGGTTATACCTATCAAAGATAAATATGGCACCGCATTAGTTCATAAGTTATCCGCAACATGGCAAGGGGCGCAAATACTTCGGTCGGAGTATACAATGCGAATAGGAATCGGGTCACTGAAAATCTTTTACTGTAATTTGATGGGGCGAACTGAGTAAGTGGTTAAGACGCCCGTTTGATTTCCAGCGGAGCAAAGATTTGAATGATTAATTTGTTGTGTTCTGGCCTGGATGTGTGTTCTTATCGTGTGTATGTCCATGGAACCGACGACACAAAGAATCCTGGCGTGGAGCCTTGCGTGTGAACCATCAACCATTGATTTACATTCATTTCACCAATACCTTGGCATCTCCAGCGTAACAGATCGGCCATTGAGCAAGAAGTTGACGAGGCATGCCGAAGGGCGTGACGCCACATCCGCGGGGGTCACCCGCCACAGTGGCCCATTGCACCCACCAGCACCCCCGTCAGCGCATCGAGGCGTCCACCATCGGAGAATCACCTGAACAATTGGAAAAAATGGCTAATGAGTTAATGAGTCCACAGCCAGTCATGGGCCTTCTCTTCCCGGTTTCCCGCTGTCTTCTTCAGGCCGTCGGTCTCCGGAGGTCGGAGGGCGGGCTGTGTTCTTTTGCCTGGGGGTAGTCGCCCTTCAAGGGCCTTTCTTCCCCATCGGTTATATCAGTTCCACCCGACTACACTACGTAGGTCTTCAAATTTTGTATCAAGAACATCAAATATGACGTCATAATATTAAAGCTATTTTTTATTGATTTTCTCCTTTAATTTTAAAATTACTACTACTGCAATTTCAGCGAATTCATACCGATTCCGCGGCCTCAGCTGCACTTTGCGTCGCTCGCAGGCCCACGTGCGCTTCCGCCGAGTGAATGATCTCCACGTCGTAGTTGGCACTCGAACTGGCGTTTTGTTCCTCCTGCAAATAAGCGCGATGATTGACTTGGTTCTGGAACCAGCTTCGTTTCATCTATGATGGTTTCTTTGCTCTCATCCAACTTCATTTGAAGGATAAACATTATAAGAGTTGGAGTGTAGATTCGTAAATAGGTGAGTTACAAGTAGGTATGTATTCAATTAAAGTGTTTCTTTATTAATTTTTGAGCGTTTTTCTAGGTTTCGTTTGTAGTTCGGGATTAGAATACGAGCTACTGTATTTTCTGCCTCTCGGAAGAGATGACTACGGACGGGAAGAGTGGAAGGTAACTCAACCAGCTCAACAGAAGGTAGTCAAAGAAAGTCTCAAGAACGAGTTTTAAGTCTCTCGGGATGGATGGAAGAGGGTTTTAGTGGGTAAAAATCCCACATAACTCAATATCGCTTCCTCCAAAAAAAGGCTTCGTTAGATTTCTCCTGGTATTTTCACTCTCCAAAAAAATATAGATAAGATTCCAAAATAGTAGTAAATTTCAAATACCTCGTAGTACATACCTAAATAATATTCTTTCGTAACCAAAATAAATTCCCAGAGTAGATAATAATATCCATAGAAAAAAAACTTACAAACAAATCGAAGGTTCCGATGTTTGAATGAAAAAGAAAGACACTGCTCCGGTTCCGAGAAATAATAGGACCCAGGGAACGTTTGACAATAGGGAGCGTTACAACTGTCAATTTAAGCATATTATAATAAGTAGGTACATACCCTACTTATACCTGCGTGATTTATTGATTCCGACTAGACTGGAAGGGGCGCTTCGTATCGGACTATTGATTAAGGAAGTATGTACATCATAATAATATTATGTAATGTAATAATATTATGTATGTAATGAGTTGTGTTCAAATCAAAATGCGATCCCTCACGCTCAGCCTCATGGGCGAGCCACACTGTTTAAAACAAGGCCTCCACATCGGTCTCCACCGGCGGTTTGCAACAGTGTAAACGCTTGTTTGCAACAAAAATTCGTTTGACCTTCAACAACCTCTGTGGACGGACGCGGCCCACCAACCGCTTGTGGATGCCGCCGTTGTAAACACGATTTCCACAGTGTAAACGCTTGTTGTAAACCGCGCTAGGGCAGTTCGAAGCGGCAACCGTTGCGTGCGCACGTGTCGTTCTATGTATGCAAAATGACGTCTCGTGTAAAAGAAATTATATTATTATTAAATTATAATTATTGTGGTGATAGCCCAGTGGCTTAGAATTTGACCTCGAATCGAGGGGTCCGGGTTCGAATCCCAGTGGCATGCACCAATGACTGTAAAAAAGTTATGTGCGCTTTATATAATTAAATATCATCTGCTGTTATGGTGAAGGAAAACATCGTGAGGAAACCTGCATGCCTGAGAGTTCACAAAAAAAATCTCAAAGGTATGTGAAGTCCACCAACCCGCAGTAGGCCAGCGTGGTGGACTAAGGCCTACATCCCTCTCATTGCGAGAAGGAGACCCGATCCTGTAGTGGGTCATTAACGGGTTACTGGCAAAATCATAATTATTAAATTATTATGATTATTAATTAATTATTATTTCATCCATATTTTTTACTTTTCACCGGCGGAAATGATTGTTAATGCCACACCAACTTTTTGGAAGTTTAGATGGCTAAAGCCATATTGCATTAGCGTGCTTCCAACCAGAGAGTCGACAACACACTGAGGTGGGGGCTTTGTTGTAAACAAGTGTGGCCGCAAACACCAACCGTGGGCTCCACAAGCCTTCCACCAAGGTGACCTCTGTTGGACGCTTGTTTACAACAGTGTGGCGCAGGTGTCAGGCTCCCGGGTTCCAGTAACACTTCATTTCGCGAAATTTGCACCGGCCGGCGCGCGGGCCGTCGTTACCCCCCGCTAGCCGTCCTCGCCCGCGCCAGTCTCATCGCCACACTCGTAGAGTGCGCGACTCACGTCGATCGCTTTACGTCAACTTACTACGTCGACTAACTACGATAGAATAAATCATTCTATGAACAGTTTGGGAAGACTAAAAGTTTGTGTAACACAATTCTTTCTAACCGAAACTTTGAGGATACCTAGTTTAATACTACAAAAATTTTAAGTGTCGCAAAAAATACCATTTAAACTTGTTGGCCGTTAAGAGACTGCGCCGTATACAGAACATCGCCCAGGTATTATACCTATTTTGTGCTCGTTATTTCAAACACGATGTCAGACAATATTATTAGCGCGCTAAAGCTCGTACCGTTTTGGCCTGACGACCCAGCACTATGGTTCGCGCAAACAGATGCCCAATTGTGGTACTTCAACGTAACTGATGACTTCATGAAATACAACTACATTATCGCTCAACTCGATAAACACTGTCTGACCGTTGTTAAAGATATAGTGTTGTCGCCACCCGCGACCAACAAGTACGAAACTTTGAAGACTGAGCTGTTAAAAAGACTGAAGGAGTCGAAGATTAAGAACGTTAAGGAAATATTAGTGGCCCAAGATATTGGTGATATGAAACCGTCGCAGTTTTTGCATCATTTGAAGGATTTGGCAGGCGCTGATGTAGAAGATGATTACATCAAGAGTATATGGGGTAGCTGCTTGCCAAGTAAGATACAATGGGTGTCCTCGTTCCTAACTTCTTCGTCGCTGGAGAAAATTGCTCAATTGGCAGATTTGGCGCTCAACTCGCCGTCAGTTAACGGTCCACAGGATATAAATAAAGATGAACTGACTACTAAGACAGAGTTAGGTTTTGGTGAGAATGAAGAATTGAATAAACGCGTCGATGATCTTTCGAACAGAGTTACCACACTATCTCTGAAGGTTAACAGTGAACCACATCCACAACAGATGTACACGAAGACGGCAAGTACTCTCAGTGTGAATTCTCAAGGATCCACTGTAACAGCAATGTGGTCTCTACAGAAACACTTTTCACTTTGCTGGTACCATACACAGTTTAGTTTCAGGGCCATTAAATGTGTCCAACCTTGTAACTTTAAAGACCTACCTAGACCTTAGTAAAATTTAGGTTTTTACAACAATTGAATTTAAAAAACTGTTAAAATCATGTTTTCTTGGCAATTCATTAATCATTTACTTTTAATATTATCTTGATTTTTATTAAAAAACTTAATCTGGTATGATACAAAAAATCAGTATAAAATTAATAGTTGATTGCTTGTAAGTAAGTTACAAGACTAAGTATGTGTTCTCACACTAAAGAATGAACTTTTTCATTTATTGTTAATCAAACAACATTTTCAAACTTTCGAAGTATTTTTCCACGGACAATTAAAAAGTTAACTTTTCAAAAATAACCTGCAATTTTTCTTTCGCAGAATGATCGTGCCCGTCACAAGAAATACACCCATTAAGAATGACATAGAGTAGGACAAAATGTGGTTGGTCTCTAGTGGTTTCAAGTTCATTCTTTAGTAGGACGCAAGTATGAGACACTACAATGGATTCTACATTAACATTCCTAATGGACAACATTCCTCATAGAAACAAGAAAAAAATTCTTATATGGAAATGTCAAAGCAATTTGTAAAAACTAAAAAATAAAATTATTGTGTAATAAGCTTTATAGACTGTCTGTTCTAATATTGTCCAGGATAAAAAAATTAACTTACCTTCATAGGAATCCCGGTCACAGTAGTTGTAGCTAGCTTGTAATGCGGCAACACCAGCCGACCCAGTAGGCCAGCTAGGGCGCTCGCACGGGAGACTATCACCTCTACGCCCAAGAGTCCACCACCCATCTGCATTTATTTAACTATTAAGGTAAAGTGGCAAACATGCAGTCCACATGATGACAGGTGGTTGCTGCAACCAATAAACCATGTTAAACGTCTGTTTAATTTTTACCAATTCTTCCAATTGTATACTAAGTATTTACGCTTAGTATAAAATTTTCTGACACAATTAAACCAATTGTATTAGTGACCTTAGTGAAGGCCCATGTTACTGTTTTTTATTATTGTTTTTAAGTGTTTTTATATCTATAAGCATGAAGTCAACTACAAGGTGTAACATTGTACCTATAGTATTTTAAACATTTTGCTCTACTTTTGATAGTAGGTAATTTTAAAAGTTCCTTCTTAAGTTACTTAATATGTATAAGCTCTTTTTGGTCGAATGTTATTAAATGACCCATGAATATGACAAATAAGTATTCTATGTTTTGAAAAGTTTAGAAGTAAGATAATCTAAACTGATATTTTTTTAAAATTTTTGATAGGAGATTTATAATATTAAAATGTGTGTCATATTTGATATTTCAATTTTGTTTGTTTAAATACCTAATCATTTACTTCATTATCGTTATGTTACAAACATTTTCAATTCTGCAATAGATCTAGAAATTATACTATTTAATATTTTATCTTCCTCAATTTTTGCACAATAAATAATACATATCACATGTAAGAAACAAACAAAATAACAACCTATAAAATCACTTCTTTGCAATTGAATTTTTTTCTGATGCTTAAGCACAACACTACACTATTTAGTCATTAAAATAGCCACACATAAATCAGTTGCAGCCAGATATTCATAATTTTCAAGTTATTGGTAGCTTAAAGTATTTAAATTGTATTTTGATTGTATGTCATACAATATTATATAGTAGATGATAAGTATGAAAAATAAAATGTTTTCCTGTGAATATGACAATGATTTTATTTACCTCTGTGAGCGGCTGATTGCTGACATTGGTCTCTGCCTTCTCGGGGGTTACATTGATGACAACTAAGTGGCAATAGTTGACAACTAAAGTGCTGTGAATAAAAAATGAAAATGAAGTCTTGCAATTAAACAAAAAAAAAAATTTGACATAACATCAAAATTAAATTTTGACTTAACATTCAAGAATTTTGATCTTGTTAATAATGAGCATTCTTTATTATTAAATAGTTTGTAAACTACATTTGTTGCCAATAAAAGGAAACTAATAATATAATTAAAACAAATAATAATATCTCACTTATCAAAATGTGATTTATTAAAAGATCTTATATGAAAAAATTTCAGAACTTCAAATATAATGTTAATTATGTTTGAAGTTAATTCTGGAAACTAATTTTGGTTTTACAACATACTTAATTTTAATGATTATTCACTTTGTTAATGTTTCACATGACATTTCAAGTAATCTTTGTAAATAGTTAGGTACTTAGGTCTGAGAACTATGATGGCAGCCCCAATTAGTGTCTGGCTTACAAGCAAGATATTGGAACCTGAATATTGAAATAATTGAAAACCACTTAATATAATTTTTTCTCACGGTGATGTAGTATTAGGATCTGTTGATGTAGGTGCTGATGCATAGGCCTCAGGGGGCTGGGACATTGCCTTCTTGTTCTGCGACACCAATGTCTTGAGAGCTATCTCCGCCAGGCTCCTGATGGAGTCATCATCTCTTGCACTTGTTATGCATATGATTCTGCCGCTAAACAATAAAACATAGAAAGAGATGTGTAGTACAATAAAGTGGTCAGATATCTTTCCAGTGTGTGGCACAGAGCAAAGTGAAGTGGAGCAGATCATAAATTGGCCAATCAAACTGTATCCACTAATTTGCAATGGAAATATTATAGTGTGGTAGGCCATTTTATATTCTCTTTATTACTCATTGTTATACCCAATGGAAACAAAGAAGTGTTTTATTTAATGCCTAGCCTGTGGCTCTAATATTAATAAAAAGAAAGACAAAACAAATCCTATTATACTCTTAGTATGGATTTCATACCAATTTTGCAAATGTCCATCAGAATTAGTCTGGATGGGTGATGGCTCCCCCAAGGCTTCTAGGGCAGCAACCAGACCTACAACATCTCCCCCAGCCCCTCTACGCACAGGACCAACAATGCATAAACCATTGAGGATCTAAAAATGAGTGAATTACAGGTCATATTCAAGAAATATTTAAAAGTAAAATTTAGTAATATATTTAATCTGTAATTTCAATATTTGGTGCACAAAAAATGTTTGATAGGTACATTATATTTACAACAATAAAAGGCTGAAACTTACATGTGTCAAATTTTGATGTGCAGGAGTCCACGAATTCAGTATATGAGCCATGGAATCGCTTACTACAAAGCGAACCTGAGGAATTTCAAAAGCATTGGTAGGATTGTCTTACTGAAGAATATAAAATAAACTTTTAAAAATGAATATCTTCCTGATAAAAACAAATATTATCATAGCTGTAAAATGTAAGGCCTACTAAAGCATACCTACCAATTTTCCTTCTGGAAATAGGTCCCACACCACTCGGCAGTATTCCACCGCTGCTTCAACGCTACATGTCCACAAAGATTTGCAAACTGGAGGCAAGGAAACGAAACCCGGTCCACGATTCTTCGTAACATCAAAATCTATAGGATTGTCCGACGATATACCGAAATAAGGTGTGTGATCAAGCACAAAAATAGTTTTATGGTTAGTCGGCAACATTTTAAGCGTTCAAAATGCTGCTTTAATTATTAATCGTTTCATTTATAAGTGCTAAATTTATATTTCAAATTTATTTTGAGCGAAACCGGCAAATGGCAATATTAATTTTGCATCTTAAAAACTATTAAAAACAAGGAAACTGACGGATCTGCTGACGGTCAAATTATTGACATATATCAAATATGAAATATGTCAAAATGACACTGTGTCACATTCAGGAATTGTCTATTAACTAAGCAAAGATAATAAATGTCTTGGCAGAATATTTGCATAAATAAAATTTGCAAAATCTATATTTGTCTATGATTTAAGGCTTTTTGGAATGATCTACTAGACACATAAAATTAAAATTTTCTTTTTCTTTTTGAACGATTCTCCTACCGCATTCCACTTAAGTGAAATTTAGCGTCATATGTTGAATATTATATAATGTGACTCTAATGTTATACCATAGACAATAGAAATAGAATCACCGGATAACAGAAAACCGTAAATTGAAAAAATCAGGACGTCACTACAGTGAATGTGAGAGAATGATAAAATGGTGCATTCGTCGATCAAACCGGGCCACACATTCGAAGCCAGAAATTAAATTAGACATCCACCATTTTGTTTATTTTCGCGAAAATATTTCACTTGCCGAATACGGCAGTATAATTTAGTACTCCGTCGAAAATTGTGATGAAATAGTTCTGGCCATGGTTGTGAGATTACGAATGTGCTATTAGCGTACACTACTATCGGGCCCTTGTGTTGAAATTTGCAGACATCGGCCGCGCCGCAAGTAAACACTCTTCAAAAATTAACACCTTGTCATCCAAAAAAATAAAAGACCCGGGGTCGCAGGGAGCTGGAATCAATGAGAAAGGTCCTTTGAAATTTGTTCAACGAATATTTAATAGGGCTAAAGGGAATAATCCCGTGGCGTTAAAGGTAGGTGCAGTGGAATAAGCTGACGTTAAATTTGTGAACATCATTGTGCGAGGTGGTTTTTCTAAAAGTGTATTTTGTGTGTAGGAAATTTCAAAGAGTCGCGGGCGACAGTCCTCGGTGGCGCGCCCGGCTAACATGAATCACACGCCTGCCCCTGACAGGCCACAGCACGACTCCAATGTGAACCAGGTCGAAGAGATGGAAACTCAAGAAGGTCGGTTATAACACCAGTCAACTGTGTATCTTGCTAAAATCTTGATAAAATCCGTCATAGTGGCCATTCAGTTATCTAATGTTGTTTGGCATTTGAAGTAGCCATTGTCATGCTGTTAGTATGACATGTCTATTTTCCAGTGAATCTGCAACATTTCAGTATTTAATTCTAAACTAACCTCAATGTGGATTCCTCATACAGAATAATAATAGTACATGGTGTATAGGCAATATTATGTTTATAAACAGATTCTTTGTGAAATAAGGGCCCTAGTTCAATTGTCTGGCATACTTGCCAGCCTGTAAGTACATTACACTTTCTTTGTTTAAAAAGTGCAAGTTGTCCAATTCTATAATAGGATGGATTATATTATATCTATGATGTTGTTACATGTGATCAATTTAGTATAGTATATGTTGTGTTTTTTATTTAACAATTCTATGCCTGCCAAATAAAATCCTGCTGTTTTGTGTTTTTGTTATTTTCTATGTGCCATTAATTATGCCAATAGTAAATGATATTAATACTATCAATAGATTAAGATAATTAGTCCATTTTGAGGTTATACTAATGTCAACCCATTAATGACCCACTACAGGGTCGGGTCTCCTTCTCGTAATGAGAGGGATGTAGGCCTTAGTCCACCACGCTGACTTACTGCAGGTTGGTGGACTTCACATTCCCTTGAGATTCCTTCACCGTAATAGCAGGTGATATTTAATTTTACATAACTTTTAAACAAAGTCATTGGTGCATGCCACTGGGATTCGAACCCGGACCCCTCGATTCGTGGTCGAATTCTAAACCATCTATCATCGCTATGTAATGGGTAATGGGTTACTGGCACTAATGTCAATGACATTGTATTGAATTTTCCTTAAAAACATACAGAGAGCTATCTGTCACTGCTAAAAAGCTATCTCTCTACACTGTTTAGTGAAATTAGTGTATATGTGTATTCTCATATAAATGAAGTTGTTAGTATACAATAATAAATATTTTTGCTTTGTTATTTATTAAGGACCTGTGAAAAAATAAGCAACACAAGGAGCCAAATAAATAAATGGAAAAATACTTGCAATATATCAAATAATTAAGCTTGAAATATAAAACTTAATGAATAGTTGTATCTGAAATAGTAAAGAAACCTTAGAATAGATTGAATTTCAACTTGCAACACCTTTACTAGTAGATTTTTTATCAGCTGTTATGCTTAACATAGTGGAATAAGGTCTAAGATTTTGCACGGAAGGGTATCTTGAGTTTCCATTTATGTGCTGCTAAACATAAGTCTTCCAAAATACAATTGAAATTTCGTAGTTCTCTTAGAACACAGAGCTCAATATTAAATATGATTACATAGTACAGCAATTCAGTTGGTAGTGATTCAGTAAAATAAAGCAATTAAAGTAATAAGTAAATATGTATTAAAAATGGTTTTTTTGCCATTCTAAACATACTTTGAACAATGAAAAAGGCAACTGACATTCCATATTATATTAATTTACTCTTCTGTACAACCTTTAGGTTCCATGAAGCCAAACCTTCAATTCAGTTGCAGTTATAAGTTGGCTCTATTGTCTTAAGCCTAGATCTAATAAAACATTGTCTCTCTACTGCAGTTTGGTTGCCAAGATATCATTTTTATATGTTATGAAAAAAACTTTTTTATATTGTCTGGTAACAAAACTATAGTAGGGTTATCCATACTCAACTATATGTTATTTTAACTGGCTGTGTTACTTGTTGTATATGTTAAGGGTAAATACTATTCAAAACAAGCAAAACTGTTTATATTATTGTTAAAATAAAAGTTTTATCACTACTTAGTTATAAATGACCTTTTTATTAAAAGAGCAAGCAAACATGCAATCTGGCCACCTGTGCCTCGAGCATGTACAGAATATGCATCTCTTTCTCATACTAATGACACACACTAATTAC
The DNA here is from genome assembly GCA_905147235.1 of Erynnis tages. NCBI lineage: Eukaryota > Metazoa > Arthropoda > Insecta > Lepidoptera > Hesperiidae > Erynnis > Erynnis tages. The sequence continues at coordinate 7,878,530 of LR990082.1, forward strand.
ATGAATACTTTGATGCATGTTCATGGCTAGGCACCGATGGTATCTTGTCACTGTTGCTTATTGATCTTGTTCATACCTTGATATCTTTTTACGAGTAACAGTCAATGACTCAGGTGGATAACAACAAACAACACCCAAATAAAATTGTTATTTATTTACATTCACCTAAATCAAATATATTTTATCTACATTATTTCATTGATAAGTTAAGGCCTTAATTGAATGGCATTAATGTTCGACACTGCCATGATTAAAGTACTGAATAGATTAATTATACTTTGTGTTCACAGGAATGGTAATATAATTTTTGTTGAGAAAATACATTTTGTAAGATATGTAATGACTAAGATATACCAAATTAAACTTTAAAATAGGTCCAAAAGAATTGGCCTACTTATATAATTGACATATCTTTATTGAAAATGAGAAAAATATGAACTGATTGTATTTGAAAGATTATCCTATAACTTCTTGTTTGTAAGTTAGTGCCTGGCTACAAAGCTTGTTTCATAAATACTATAAATAGATGTGACATTTTGTTATTGTCAAAATTGTCAAGAAAAGCAAAAATAATGTCAAAGCAGTTACCTGATTGTAAGATTAGACTATTTTAAGGAATTATTTGCTAAGATTAAGTATAGTAAAGTTGTTTTATTTATTTCATTATTACATGTACTATAAATCTTTGTATTGTACATTCATTTTACTTTTTTTATATTCATGGGCCATGTAATTATGTTAATTTCAGTGGAAACTGTTGAGGCTGCTACTGAAAAGAATTGGGAAGACGATCTAATGAAGGGGCCTAATGGCGAAGTAGTGATGACAGAAGTCATGAAAAACCAAGAAACAACATCATCAGAAATGCCTGTAAGTATAGGCAGAACAGAATAACAATAGTAATGTGCATGGGCTCAGCAGAGTTATTTTCATTAAAAATAAAGAAAACTCCTCTAATGAAGGTGGTGATATTTCAAACGAATAATATAATATATTTAATTAAAATTTTTGAGTTTTGGCTTTTTCTTTCACAGAGGTCTTGGCACATACAGCACTAACATTGATATGTGGGGGTTGTTGTCTTAACCCAGTTTGGGAAGCCCCAAACTCCACAGCACTAAAGTGGAGCTATCCAGTCTCTTGTTATCACTTCTAGATAAAATAGGTTTTAACACTGTAAAACACATAGATTAAATTTAAATTGACACAAATTTAATTTTGTACTTTATATATCATATGCCATGTTTTCGACAGCTGGCCTGCCTGGATGCAGAGATGGAAGACGATGAGGCCAGATCGGAGGCCACTTTCAGGTTTACGGTACAGAACTTCAGGAGTCTTAAGGACTCTGTTCTCTCGCCGCCATGCTACGTGCGCAATCTACCATGGAAGATTATGGTAATGCCTCGCCAGACGCCTTCTCCCGACCGCCAGCAGCAGAAGTCTCTGGGTTTCTTCCTACAGTGTAACGGGGAGAGTGAATCGTCCAGCTGGTCGTGTTACGCCATGGCGGAACTCCGACTCATCTCCAACAAACCAGACACTGAGCCTTTCTTCAGGAAGATACAACATTTGTTCTATAGGTTTGTATGAGGCTGCTCTGATCGCTAACCTAAGGCATATGTCTCACCACTATGTACTAACACCATTATGCTCACTCGCTTACTAATACTCTGATTGTTATATTGTTTCATCCTTTACATAAATAATTTTGTATGTATAATATGTATATACATCTTATATATAAAATTTTCATGTCACAGTTTTAGTTACTATACTCCTCCAGAACGGCTTGACAGATTTTTATGAAGTTATATGCATATTTAGTAGGTCTGAGAATCGGCTACTGTATATTTTTCATACCCCTAAGTGATAAGGGTTATCCACACCAAACATTTTTATTTTATTTTTTGGACAAGCTTTTTTATTTTTATTTTTCAATACTGTGGCATTAAAAAAATACATACAACCCTAAACTTTCACCCTTCTATCACCAACCCCTTATTTTTTAATAGTCGATTTTTAACGCTCGATAACTTATATCGTAAAACAAGGTTTGCGGGATCAGCTAGTAATTATATAACATTGTTAATCAACTTTAAACCTTTCATAAATTTCACTCATAACACTTAGTAGGGCTATCAATCTTTGACATCTTAACCTTTAGTGATTTTTCATCACATGTTTTGCTTTCCCATTTAAATCTTTTACAAGTGTAGCCAAACTAGTAGAATGGCATATCGATCTTTCTTAAAGAATGTCATCAATTTTAAGTTTTTATAAGCCCCTAAACATAAAATTAATGATGATATTCATGGTAATGTCAACAAATAAGCTTAAAATATGAAATTTATTTTTCTTCAAAATTTCTGGTCAGGTGTGGGGAAGTGTATTGATTTATATCAAGCTTTAAATTTAATTCCCGGTCTACACTACAATTTACCTCTCTCTACTTGCTTGCTGATTGTGGTGGGGCACATGCCTCAAGGGCTGCTTTATATGTCGACATGACCAAAGTTTAGGCTCACCTTGCAATCGATATTTTAATGCAGCAATAATTACAGTAAGGAAAACGATTGGGGTTTCTCCCATTTTATGGCCTGGCATGATGTATTGGATCCCGAGAAGGGTTACATCAAGGACGACTCCATCACACTGGAGGTACACGTCACCGCCGAAGCGCCCCATGGTGTCTCGTGGGACTCTAAGAAGCATACTGGCTATGTTGGTGAGTGTTATAACATAATTATTGTTCATTGTACTTCTATCTGCACTGTATCTTTATATGGTGGGTTTCAATAACCAATCTTCTGATTTGGATTGCCATAATTGCCATAATATGCTTTTAAATTGCTTTGAAATAATAGATGTTGATTGACACCAAGCATCAAAATCCAAAGATTGATTATATTAAACCAGCCAATAAGTCTTCTACTTATGGCTTATATTTTGTGTGTCTATTGTTATTAATTGATAACAGTTAAAATTTGAAGGGAGGGAGGGAAAAGTGAGGGACGCACTTCACCTCCTCTGCATTGCACAATTGCCTCCTTGGTAGAAGATATTTATTGAGGGACTTATGAAATTAATTTTGACAATTTTAAAATCGAATTCCATTGCCATGTATTCGAGTTATTTGTGTGTATTTTTAAATAATTCATAATTGTAATGATGTATCACTGCCAAACATGGTTTTATTTACCACATCGATTTCGGGTGTCTTAAAATGTCTTCATTTTCCACCAGGTCTCAAGAACCAAGGCGCAACCTGTTACATGAACTCTCTACTGCAGACCTTATATTTTACCAATCAACTGAGAAAGGCTGTGTACAAAATGCCTACAGAATCAGATGATAGTACCAGGTAAGCAACTGGATTTAATTTGCTTAATTTTATCAATGAGTGGTGCTACATTTTCTTTCTCTTAAGTGCTTATGTTAGTATGACTAACACATGAAATTTCACACATAAAATCACAATCTCTTTAGGAAGAGATCTGTTATTAATTTAAGTTTATGATGAAACCACCGTAAGTCTAAAGTCTTAACACATAGATTCATTTTGCAACACATATTACCAACTCGATGTGTAATTGTAAGTAGTTTGTGCTGTGTGTATCTTGAAAAATTTGTTGAAGAATAAGTGGCGCCATTTCAATGTAAACTTATTTTGGTGTAGCTTTTTACAAGTGTCGTTTTCGCTTTCAGATCTGTTGCGCTGGCATTGCAAAGAGTATTCTATGAACTGCAGTTCTCTGACAAACCTGTGGGCACAAAGAAGCTCACCAAGAGTTTTGGTTGGGAGACGCTCGATTCGTTTATGCAACATGATGTCCAAGAATTTCTCAGGGTAATGTTTATTTTTATTATTTACTAACCTCGCTGACGTAAGCAGTTTTTGAGGTTGACGCGAATTTCTGTAATAAATTCAAGAATTTCTATCATCTATTCAACTTGTGACTAGTGAATGTGCACCTTTACAGTATCTCAAAAATTTACATTTATAGTAGGATTAATATAATTGCCATGATTTTCTATCATTAGTTTTAAGATTGCAGAATCGAACTGTAATTCTTTAGTGTTTTTTAGTTTTAGTTTAAATTAGGAAAAAACCAGTGTTTACAAACCAAACCCCAATATGAACATAAACCGATCTTTACATTTTCAAAACTTTTACATTTTCAGCTGTTCCAACGAATTATTGTATTCCTTGTTAACATTAAATTTTTTTGAGACATGTTTACAATTTTTCTTTTTTTAGGTTCTCTTGGACAAACTAGAGAGCAAGATGAAAGGCACTTGCGTCGAAGGTACTGTGCCGCGGCTGTTTGAAGGCAAGATGACGTCGTACATCAAATGCAAGAACGTCAACGTGTCCAGCACCCGTGTTGAGACCTTCTACGATATCCAGTTGAACATTAAGGGCAAGAAAAATAGTTAGTGTCCATACTATAATTTTACTAGGATGAAGAATGAATTTATTCTAAATGGGTTTAAAAAGAGCTCTACCTTAAAACCTTAGACACCTGTGTATTAATCTGATTCTTATTAAAATGGATAAATCAAGTTGGGGTGGTAGAAATTCTGTTAATGTTAAGCAAACATCCGAACAGGTTTGGTTAGATTAAGGTAGATTTCTACCTTGATTAAGTTGTAACTGGCACAAACATAATTATTCTGTCAAAATGTTATTAGACTATGTGAATATACGGATTTGGCTGAATATAGGTAGAATAATGGGTTTTAATTTTAAATTTAACTAAGGCATAGGATACTTTATATGTATGTTTCTCACTGCTGTGGGGAGAGACGTGCCCAACAGTGGGCCAAAGGGTTGCAGCCCATGTTTGTAAGGGCCAAATTGTAGCCACCTAGCAAGTTATCCTGAACATCATGGGGATAAAAGCATCTTTAATATAAAATACTGAGCAAAAACCTCCACTCTCTTTCCAGTCGATGAATCTTTCAAAGACTACATCAGCACAGAAACGCTAGATGGCGAGAACAAATACGACGCAGGAGAACACGGCTTGCAAGAAGCGGAAAAGGGTGTGATTTTCGCTTCGTTCCCGCCGGTGCTGCATCTGCACCTCATGAGGTTCCAGTACGATCCCATCACAGACAGCTCCGTCAAGTTTAATGACAGGTGACAATTTTTTTTAAACAGTATGTAGTAAATGAACTAGTATACTGGGAGGCAGGAGGATTAGGAGGTAGTAGAATTAACATACTTTATTCAAACAAGAACTTACTGTTAGCTTAGGTGTAGGTCACTCCATATGGATCATCTAAATCCACAGTTCCTGCTGTGTTCAGTTTAGTTTCGCCATAGACACTATTAAAATTTAAAATTGTGAATCGCCTATTAGTAAAAAATATTATGGTCCGTATTTCTTAAGATTTTTTGTTTCACAGATTCGAATTCTACGAGCACATAAATCTGGATGCGTATCTCCAAGAGAAGCCCGAGACACCGGCCGACTACACGCTCCACGCGGTGCTGGTTCACTCGGGGGACAACCACGGGGGCCACTACGTCGTGTTCATCAACCCCAAGGGCGATGGGAAGGTCAGCAATGTACGAAAAGATGCTACCTGATTTCCATAGACAGTCTCGCGCCTAATCCCGCGGACGCATGCATTAAGCTCAAGTACTAACAAAACACCTAACATATAGGTACATATGCAGATACACTATAGGATAACTTCGTCCATATGCTTCATAAATATCTCTTTGTCGAATAAAACAAAATCGCTTCTCACCATCTGTATTTTTAGATCTTTTGAACTATGCAATAGTCATCAATAGACATAGAAACTCAAAAAGAAGGTAAGGTACAGTCCGAACTGGCAATCCGAACTTTTCTAATCTGCCACCCTCTATGGTCCGACACACCTTTCACTAGAAGGAAGGATTCCTAATTGAAACAGATCATTTGATTTGAAATTTGTCGGATTACAAGGTCCTGTTTAAAAGTAGAGGGTCTTATGCGTCTATAATCCGAAAAATTCGATGGACCTTGCCCTGAAAGACGTGGCTATAAAACATTCACAGTAGAGAAAAGCTAAAACAAAAATAACACATTGGTAGACATGTCAGGGCTCATCTAGTTTACTAATAAATTATCTATACTTAAAGTTATTCTTCTGTTAAGGTTTTAGTTATTCACACATATTTCACACTACACTTCACCAGTTTTTACTTAACTGCATACTTGTTAACAGCATGAGTAGTAATTTCAGTTTCATCAATCCAATACCCAAAACTCACTTCAAAAATTTTGTTTCAGTGGTGTAAGTTCGACGACGATGTGGTGTCGCGATGCACCAAGCAGGAGGCAATCGAGTACAACTACGGAGGCCACGATGAGGACATGGCACTCACAGTACGCCATTGCACCAACGCATACATGTTGGTTTATATCAGGTTCGTAAAACATCGATACTTTTCGCTTTGGAATCAATACTTTATTGATTAAAGAGAGTAAAGTATACTCCAAGAAAAATACAAGCCTTCAATTTATATAATAGGCGTTTTTGCAAGCTCCTTGGCGCAAACCATAATATGGTACCATAATAATTGATGGTAAAAGATACTCATTTATGTAGAGGTTCACTTTAACAACTAGGACTAAAGGTTGGCAGAGTATCTAAGTGTGTGAATCTCCTACAACGATGAAAGACACATAATTATTTGCTTCTTATCAGGCTTTAAGGTAGAGAATGGATCTACTGTAGAATAGAAAGGACATAGCTAGCATAGGTTGTGCTGTTATTGCTGAGGCGGATAGACTAAGCTGCTATAGCTTAGTAAAAAAAATAATGTTAAACTTGAAGGCAAACAGATGATTATAACAGAATTCTTTTACAGGGATTCTCAATTGAAAACAGTGTTACAAGAGGTTACACAAGCTGATATACCAACGGAGCTAAGTGAAAGGCTCGCGGAAGAAAAGAGAATTGAAACTGTAAGTTACTTCCTAGCTTTAGAAAAATGGAAAATTATAAATTTAAATTTTCTGTTAAGCCTTATTGGGAGCAGTAATCAGTCTGAGAAAATCCTGCCCGCCACATTAATTGCCTTCATAATAAATGCCAAACTTATCATATTTATTAATCATCGTTGCAATGCATCAAATGAATTTAACTTAATTTGAAAGAGATATATTTTTGGAGTAATATTATTGTAGGCCACAGTTGCAGATATGGCTTCAGTGAAAAGGCACACACCAATGACTTTGTAAAAAAAAATTATGTGCACTTTATAAAATTAAATATCACCTGTTGTTACGGCGTGAGGAAACCTGCATTCTTGAGAGTTCACAAAAAGCTATGTTTTCAAAGGTATGTGAAGCCACCAACCCGCAGTAGGCCAGTGTGGTGCACTAAGGCCTACATCCCTCTTATTGTGAGAGGAGACCCGACCCTGTAGTGGGTCATTAACGGGTTACTGACATGGCTTCAGGCTTCTTTCAGACTTTAGATTTATATATGTTGATCACTTCTTTCTCCTCTAGATTCGCCGTAAGGAACGCAACGAGGCCCACCTGTACATGAACGTGAATGTGGTACTGGAGGAGGCGTTCGACGGCCACCAAGGAAATGATCTGTATGATCCCGAGCGCGCGCACTACAGAGTTTTCCGCGTACGCAAGCAAGCGACCGTCGCGGAACTAATGGACATGTTAGCTGAAAACTTCCGCTATCCATTGAAACATCTACGCCCTTGGCCGTTCAGTGCGCGCTCTAACCAGGTAAGCAAACAATCTCCATTGTTGCCTATGCAATACAGGCAAACCCCAGAATTGTCGCCCATGCAATACAGGCAAGCCCCAGAACTGTCGCCAGTGCATTGCCAGCTTTGGATAAGTGCTGTGTATTTTGCAAGTATTTTATAGTGCCTTGTCTACCTAACTTCTCCAACTTATCTAAAAGACATGCTTTTCTATATCTCTGACATTATTTTCTTTAATCCTCATTTATTTAATCCCCATCCTTCTTTTCTTTTTTCCCATCTACAGACGTGCAGACCAACGTGCCTTGACATACTCAACGACCAGAACAAGACTGTAGCAGACGTCTCAGAAAACATGAACCCCTGGAACATATTCCTCGAAATGTTACCCCCAGACTCGGGCTTCAGTGCGTTACCACCCTTTGATAAGGAAAATGATGTGGTCTTATTCTTCAAGTTCTATGATCCGAAGCAGAAGCGCATACATTACTGTGGACATCACTATCTGCCGATTGCAAGCAAACCAGCGGACCTCATACCAATATTGAATAAGAGAGCAGGTTTGTTTGATTGTTGGTTGTCTTATCCTCATAGTAAAATTGTGTTAAATGTGTATATCATAATATAGAAGAGACCACCTTACAGTAAAGATTGCTGCAGTCTGGACATCCACTTCCATTTTATCTCTTTATTTTCTTACTTACTCTTCTAAATATGGCTAATGTTCTTTTTAAATAGGGTATGTTTCGTTATTTTGACTCGTAAAGTACATTTTTTCAGTTCTGTGTTAAAGTTAACATACACTTATAACAATATACATAATTATATTTAATCATTTTCAGGTTTCCCACCCGACACGCCCCTTGTATTGTACGAAGAAATCAAACCAGATTATGTCGAGAAGATCAATAATTACAACGATCCCCTCGAAAAGGTATTATTTATCAGTTTTACGCCATCATTCCTTTCATTACTGTAATTGTTTTAGATGTGCAAATTTATTTATTTTTTATTTTTATTTTCATTGAGTTGATTTGCTGTTCTATAAACATCTTGTGGCCTAAGAGAAGTGGAGGGTGGGTGGAGAGAAACACAAAAATATTATTTATTTATTTAAATTCTTTATTATACCAAATTCAAAGTTCAAACTGGTATAAAATGTTGACTTTATTTTCTGCGAGTCTACCTTTGCTTTACATTGTGAATTTAAGCAGATAATCCATTGAACTATAGTACATTGACGAGGTCCTGAGTGTATAAGCCATATTTTATCACAGCTCAGTCTAATCTTATTATCTTAATCTGTCTATAGAAGATGTGATTAAACAATTTCGGTCACTTAGTTTCAGCTTTGTTCTATTTTTGTTTGTAGTTACTATTTAGATTTGCATATTATCCATAGAAAAAATGAAATATCAGACATAAAGTTTGTGAAAGGTTCTCGGTTCTCTGACCTTATGCAAACCAAAAATGATATTCAATGTTTTTTATTATATGACACTTATTGAATTTTCCCAATGAAAAATCATTGCCAATTTTCTCTCAAAATCTGTAACTAGATTTTTAACCTTAAACAGATTATTAATACATATCAGAATCTAAATAATTAAAGAATTCACTTAACACAACATGTTTCTTTTGAATGAAGATTAAACGAAATATGAGTAACCTACATAATTTTAACAAGGATGTGCTGTATAGTCTCTCTTAATTTGTGACATGATAACTGTCTTTAGCATAAAACTTATAGCAAACGTGTCTCACTGGGGAAGGTAGGAATTTAGAGGTATTGATGTTTTTTTAATCATTTATGCCTCGCTTATCAGCTTTGTGTATGGATTGTTAACTTTATTATACTTTAACTTAGCCACGCTTTCGACTTAATATTGCACAATGCATATTATTATTTTATAGAAATAATAGGATGAATTGAATCGATTTGTTTCAGTTGAGCTATTTGACATTTTCAACAATATAATATAATATTGGATAGATAGATTTAAAGTTGATAACAGCTTTAGCTACTACAGGTTATTTAAGAATTGGAAGTGATGGATTTTGTATACGAAAAATAAATCGATTCAAGCTTAGCTTAACACCTTTAGCCTTCGTCAAATTTTGTGGGCGCTTTAGCGATGCTGCATAAATGTTATCACCACTATTTTTTGGACACGCCAGGCTGGTTGTTGCCACCGCTAATTAATCTCACAAGCACCCGTGTGTCGAAGGTTCGTGATGAGCGAAAAGTGTTTGATCTTCTGGTACTCTGTAAGACTAATGTCCGAAATTAATAACCGATCTTCAGATATGGATTAAGATTAATATTGTTGGTTGTTTAGGATACTATAATTTTTCTTTGGAATAGCAAAAGTTGCCTGGCAGCCAAACGTCATTTAGGCGATCTGAAAATCGATTAATTTTCAGCGTAAGATTTACAGACGGTTTGGAGAAAGTTGAGCTCACTTTGCTTTTTCTCTAATCTATCACTCTATCGGTATTTAAAATAGGCGTTGTGGTACTCCGTGCCGTCCTAACCTCTTGTCCTAATTGCCAAGTCATTCGACTACAAAATCCCTTATACGACAATATCATAGCGCACATTTGTCGCATATCATTGAGTATTGTCAGTCAGCTCCATTCACAGACGTATGTTTAAATATTGTCGCGTGTATTGGTCGGTCGGACAGCGAAAGTCGTCCGTGATTGTGTCGTAGTGCGACGGCTGATTAGGACAAGGACAAGGGGTAGAGGGGAGGGTCCGGAGTCCCCCGCTCGGGTTGAGTCGTGTGCACGCGGCCAGGTATTGGACGAGCTGATGGACGGCGACATCATCGTGTTCGAGCGCGCGGACCACCGGCTGGACGAGCTGGAGCTGCCCACCTGCCAGGACTACTTCAAGTACATATTCTACAAGGTCGAGGTGCAGTTTGTTGACAAGAGCGTGCCCAATGATCCCGGGTGAGTTTTTTTAAATTTTTTTTATCGGGATTGAATAACAAACTGCATACGGCAGGCCTGTATGGACACCCATGGCCAACCTCAAATACGACAGATATCCTATTTGAGTCGTGGGTTTTGTTGCTACTCATGAGGACTAAGATGTTCAAGTAAAATAGAGTAACTTGGGAAACCTCACCTCCTCAACCGAAAGACAAGACATATTTACTTGTATTTTACTTGATATTGCTAATAATGTCTACCCTGTCTTCACAAGCCTGAGCAATTGTCTAAAGCAAATTGATAATAATTTGTATACTAATATAATGTTAACCCTCCAAAACCTATAACCTATTTGAAAATAGGTTTACAAAAAATATTTAGAATTTGAGTACTTAGCTGTTTTAAGAAACAGCTAATTCCAATGTACATTTTACAGGTTCACAATGGAGTTATCGATGCAGATGCGTTACGACCAGATGGCGAGGGCGGTCGGCCAGAGGCTCAACGTCGATCCATACTTAATACAATTCTTTAAGTGTCAAAAGTAAGCATGTTTACAATTTTCTAATATGACACCAGATTCGGTAATAACCCAGTGGTTAAACCTCTCATCTGTAAGTATGTATCCCAGGGGCACGCGCCAATTTTAATGTTCTTAATTAATTTTCTCACTAATTCTAAGATGAGACTGACCCTGCAGTGGGTCACCAATGGACTACACTTCGAGAGTATTCTACTGAAAGAAAGCTGTACATTAATAAAGGTTTTTCTCATTTGCAGTTACAAAGATACGCCAGGACTTCCATTACGATACTCTTACGATGGTATACTGAAAGATTTGTTAGTATACTGTAAACCAAAGTGCCCTAAGAAATTGTTCTACCAGATTTTATCTATTAAAGTTAATGAATTGGACAACAAAAAACAGTTCAAATGTTTATGGGTGAGTAGTACTTATATCATTTCTATAATTTAATATTTGTATTATAAATAAAATTTATTGTTCTTGTATACATATATTTAAGTTTTTTAAGTGTAATTCATCTGGAATCCAATGCCAATGTGATAAACTACTAAAGCTGTTTGGCAAATATCATTCAAACTAGCTGATCCAGCAGGTTTTGCTCTGCCAATTCATTTTACCAATATCCAAAGTTTTTGTGAGTCACAAACTTTAGTAAGGATTCTAGCAATAAATATAGCCTGTGTAACTCAGGGTGAATGTAGCTTTCCTATGGTGAAAGAATTTTTGAAATCGGCAGTGGTTTTTGAGATTGTTCGTTACAAACATACACACACACAAATACAAATTTTTCCTTTATAATATTAGTGTAGATTAGTGTAGATATGTATCAACATTTTCAATCACTGACCATTCTTCATGAAAAGCGATGGCTTTTTATCATTAGATTTCTAAACTGTATTATTTATATATTAAATAATAAAATTTCTTGCAGGTTGGTCCGAATTATAAAGAAGATAAGGAATTAATATTGTATCCAAATAAAGGTGGTAAAGTAGCAGATATATTAGAAGAGGCAGCCAAGGTAGTCGAAATGTCTCCAGATGGATCTGGCAAGTGAGTGTTGTTTTGATGTTTTGTACAATGAGGGAAATTGCATCTCTCAATCTATTTCATCATTGTTTGTGCTGTGTCAGTTTAACAAAAAAAAATGTGGAGTTCGAACAAATCAACTCTTATAGTAAATCACTGGGTAGGGCACATTTTTAAAGCACTTTCTCATATTATTTGAATTATTATGTGTAATAGGGTTGTGTCCTACAAGGCTACTTGAGATTATTTGAGATACTTTTAATGAATTGTCATAAACACTCCCCTTCATACATTTTATATGGCGAACACACAGGATGACATCATAGTCTTTGCGAGACAACTGACCAATTTTTTATTGTTTTCTGTCAAAATTCATTTTAAGACACATTGGATGGTGGGCTAGATTTTCAGATATTCGTGAAAGCACCTTTTTAGCAGAATTTCATGTTGAAATTAATTATGAATGGTGGAAACATCCCCATTGTAATTGTTGTACATATCATTTTGTAATTGTTATTTAGATTGAGGATCGTGGAGGTGTCGTGTCACAAGGTGCTGCCGGGGCCGGACCCCGAGCTGACGCTGGACCAGGTCACCATCTCCCCGCCGCGCCTCTACCGGATAGAGGAGATCCCCAGGGACGAGCTCAACTTGACGGTCAGTGTGAGCCTAATGATAGATATTGTTTATTATTTATTATTATTATTATAATAATTTTACAACTATGTATGTTACTGTGGCAAGTGTACAATAATTTAAAGCTTGCTCAAACTCGAGAGCCGGCTGTGATAGCCCAGGAGCAGCTGAGTCACTGGCTAAGGATTCGGATTCATAAATGACAACATATAAGTTAGGTATGCTGTATAAAAAATATCACTTGCTGCAAAGGTGAAAGAAAACGGTGTGAAGAAAACTGAGAGTTCTCATCGATGATTTGAGGCATGTGAAGTTCATGATGCAGATTGCTTTAGGCCAGCATGGTGGACTAAGGCCTACTCTCATTCTGAGAGGAGACTCGATGCTGCAATGGGTCACCGATTTCCCTTCTTGTACGTATTGATCACAGAGCGTCTAAAATTAATAACGTGAGTGTTTAGGCATACCAAAATTACACGACATCTCGACGAAATTAATGGGTTCTATACCACAGTCATATTTCTATACCACAAAAATCTAATAAAACATACCTTCTTAAAGCAGGAATACGAAATGCTGGTGCCGTGCGCGCACTTCCACAAGCAAGTGTACGCGACGTTCGGCATCCCGTTCTACACGCGCGTCAAGCACCAGGAGCCCTACCAGGACGTGAAGGAGCGCTTGCAGAGGAAGCTCGACATACCCGACAAGGAGTGGGAAAAGGTACTGTTTTTTATTTAACAAACAACATGCAATTAAGCAAACAGGGGCAGACCATCCGATGGAAAGATGTCGCCGTCGCCTATGGATCTGGGGTCACCGGTGCATGTAGGATTGTGTAGCAATTGACATTGTAAGCCTCCAGATGTTAAGTGCCCCAACCCAATAACGCCCATTTTTTTGTTTATACATAATTATATGTGGAGATCATGGATTACCACTGTGCATTGGGGCCGACAGGTGATGCCAGACCTCTACTGTTTAACACCCAACAGTGTTAGTCTCAACGCTTATTTATCCTGGATGGGGCACACTAAACAATCAGTCACAGCTCTGATAGCCTCGGACAGAGCTTGAGGAGCTGACCCCTTTTGGTAGAATGCAGCTGGAATTCCTAAGAGAGACTAATTGAATCTTTGGAACATGTGTGTTCCTCCTCCATATCTTTTTAATCAGATACTACTAAACTTACTGCTGTTTACTTTTTATTATAGTTTAATTGTCCAATATTAACATTATTTTCTTTCGATAGAATGTAAAGCAAATTTTGTTTACTTTACTTGTAGATTGATATGCTATTTTTTTTTGTTTCAGTACAACTTTGCTATAGTGACAAATGGCAGACCTAATTACATAAGTGAAGGAGCAACAGTGAACATATTCGACTTCAGGCCAAGTAGTAATACAAGTAAGTAACTCACTAATTACTGGGTGTCCACTTTAAAACAAGAGTTAAAATTTAATCTTAGCAATAACTATTTCAGACGAACATCTTAGTTCTCATGAGTAGCGAATGTACAGATAGCGCGCGAGTTGAATGCAGAGCGCAGGAATGAGATAGTGCTGTGACCTTATTAGAATTAATGATGACAATATGTCGATAAATTTCAAAATCGTTTTAAGTTTAACATTTTAAGTTTAGAAAAAAAACAAGATTATTTAAAGTGAATGTCAAATTGTTGTTCTGCCTTTCTTCAATACACATGTCTAGAACATTTTTCGCCATTTCCCGTGCTTGGCGATGAATAAAAACTCGTTTTTTTGTAACAGAACTTGATGAACTCGGATCAGTCATTATTAAAAACGAAAATAACACGCGGCTGCAACTTGAATATTAACGCGATAACACAAATTAAACGTATGATAGCTGTCAACAAGGACAGCACAGCACTAAGCCACTAACTGCAGGCGTGCGAGGCGCGGCGTGCGGCGGCGGGGGGAGATGCACCCGCCCTTCGTCTCAGGCCCCGACTGCATTCAACTCGCGCGCTATCTGTAGCGATACAACCACCTCCAAATATCCAACAGGATTTCTGTCCTGAGGTTGGACATGTATGTAGCCTGCAGTGATGACGTAATCAGATGGCCGGCATGCTTATTTGCTTCTCAATTCCTACACAAAACCATAAATAATGAAACATGTTAAAATCTGATATTTGTTTTGAGTAAAAGTGGACACCCAGTTACCGTGTCGTCCCGGCGTCACATCTCACAAGAATGCGTGCTAATATTTTATGTAGACATGTCTTTTCCAGACGCGACCGCGCGGCCGTGGCTCGGGCTCGAGCACATCAACAAGACGCCCAAGCGCTCCCGCGTCAACTACCTCGAGAAGGCGATCAAGATATACAACTGAGCTGCTACCCTCCACTGGGCTTGCTAATGGCGATACACGTAGTGCACTCACTCCCGGTGGTACAATTCCTTAACTATGAACGGTAAATGATAGTTATCCAACAGTTATTTTGAGCACTGCCAGTCAATGGGCATGTAATGGCCACTGCGCAAAGTTATTCGCGTTATTTGTTGATAAGTGTTGTGTTGGTGGCACATTGTCGCAATGGATCATTCGCCTCGACGAACTGATTCATATAATAACTAGTTTTGTGTCAGTGCTTCAATGTAACTGTTGTGATTAAAATCCATGTTGATTGCCGGAGAAACAAATTTGAGTCGACCTTCACTTATACCTACTACATTGCATTCATTCACAACTAAAGAAATAGGTAGAATATGATTGTGTCCAGTGGTCACTGCAGCTCATAGACAATCAAGTGGCATGCACGCTTGTTATAAGTTCTAAAATGTGTTGGATGGCTCCAGATTCTTTATTTTACTTTTTTACAGTGGCATTACGATATCTTTCATAACAAATCGTCAAGAATTTTACCACCGCGAGAGTCTTTTAGACTTATCTACAAGATATATGTACTTGTATGTCGGTTGTCAAAAGCTACTATTTCTTCCCTAACTACGGTTAATTGTATGTATGTAGACTTATCTAATGTAGCACCTAACATCGGCCACGTAATAGTACCGCTAGATAAGATCTATTGATTAATTCTCGGATTATTTTTTAATTTTTATTTATTTAATGTTGTGAAATGTATTAAATTCGAGTGGTGGTCGTTTATTTGTAATTGTTGGGAGGCGATCACGGCGCAACTGGTAATATTTTAAAGATAGCGAGATTGCCGTGGAGTTCTGAACAGTTGTTTTTTAACATCGCCTGTTAGCATTTCCAGTGTTTAATGTGTGGCCTCATAATGTTTATTGAAAGGATTTTACATTATGCTGTCTTTTAATTTATACTCTAGCATGCAACTGGTCTGTCGACGAGGCGGAAAGGTACCCCACGTTGCTTGCAAGGCTGTGCCAACCGTTTCACTTTGATGCTTCTCGTGTATATTCAATTGGTTCTACTCCTTTGGTGATTCGGCAAAATTAAGCATTTTAACACATACCCTCGTCTCTATAAATATTTTTATGCAGATAAACTTTTGAGCCATAAATAGCAAGTGATGATCCAAGTTTAATGTGCCTCATTGTATTTTAATATTAGGTAACTAACAAGTTCCGTAATCGTCTGCAATAAACACTAATAAAAATGTATATAAGTAAAAGCTTCACGTGTATAGGTGAATGTTAAAGCATTGTGTCGGAAACTTAGCAATATCATGTTATATCATAATTAGAATGATGTGTTTAGTTTGAAAATAGTGAACATTATTTTATAATTATGGAAAGTGTATATTGGCTAGTATTCTTTTATAGTATCGGACTAGTAGTTGTTTGATATAGTTTTATAGAGTACTCCTAAGTTCTGTGGTGTTGAAATTGCAGAGTTATTGGGTAAAACAATTTTGAAGTCTCCATAGCTAGTGAAATGATTGTTATTATGAAATCGCGCCGACTCTGCGAGTCTGTTATTTATCTATGATAAAAGTATTAGGAAATGTTTTCTATAATGTTGTATAACGCGCCGGTATAAATTGGATACAAGCGATAGTTACACGCACTTATTCTGCTTCTGTTAATTATTATTTTGTAGGAAATAGTACTTAAAAATCGGTGACACCAATATTTACTTTACGAAATAAGTTTTGTTGCGGGAGCAAGCTGCAAATAAAATTATATATGTATTTAAAATTATTTTTAGCGATAACTAGTATTTAAGACACATGTCGATTTGAAATTAAATCAGGGGTCAAAAATTGAATCTTAGTTCTATGAAATTTGTAATTCAAATATGCCTTTTATAGAACGATTTTATAATTATATTGCATTAAATTAAGCTCCCAAAAACTTATACTTAATTGTGGTACCACATTTATCCGTGTTCAGGAAGTGCATGCTTGCACCATAAGGACTAAATGTTCATTTATATCTTGTTGTTTTCTGTCTGGTAATTGACTGTCAGGTATTATTTGTATATGACATAAATACATACAGAAATAATAATAATGTTACACGAGACCCATATTATATTTATTCTGTTGAATTGGACTTTCCTTGAAAATCTATATAGCTGCAAGACGTTTCACGCAAACGTATTTATGATAACATTGCGTGATATGATAATACTAAGCAAGCACTTTCCGTGCACGTGCATACGCCTGGATTCGCCTTAAAGTTCAGTATATATATTTAAATAGTTGCAACACGAATCAATTTGTCTAGTTAAGTTTTAAAATCCAAACAACTTTCACAATTACATCGATGTTTCTTATTGCCAATCATTTTTGTTGGGTTGTTTGTTGTCAAATTGTGGTTAAAAATAAAAGGCTTTTAATATTTCTTAACTTTTGTTATGTGACTGAAATATCATGTGTTAGTAACTGTTTACAGATAAAATATTTTATTAAGGGCCTTCGTCGCATTAATTTATCTCGGCCTTGTAAATAGCGGTATTGTGAAAATTAATACAAAAAAATACCAAATCATTGGTCTGATTTTACTGTTTATACGATAATACCTAATTGATAAACTATCAGATTTGATATTTAAATACGAAATGTTCTAATATTGTCGAATTACCAAAATTCGTGTACACTCCAGGGGCGAGCATGCAGCTATTAACAAATTCAATTTAGTACAAAATTTAGAACTGTTTCCCGGAGTGTATATGCTGATGCACTTAATAGTTATTAATTCGAGCACCGTATTGTTAATCTGGCTGTAAGCCGTATCGACATCGGAACATGTATACATAATATGTTACTATTTAATTTTTTACTTGACCTGCCAGAAAATGTTACGTTATTAAATAAATAATTATGTCGAAATTATGTATATATATATATGATGTAATAAATTAAGAAAAATACAATAAGTTTTCGTAACGTTGCCTTAGACTTTTTAAGACACTTTTAGTAATTTGAAACAATACTAATTAATCTAATTTCAAGCCTTTTTATCATTTCCTTTTCATACTATGAGTTATTTGTATACAGAGGGGACCGGGTGTGCCGCCCCCGCGCCATCCAAAATATTTTCTGAATAAATTTGTTTCATTTTAACATGTGTGTAGGTTGCGCTATTTTCATTAACACGGTTTGAGGTATTTTGAGAGATACATAGTAACATAGTCGCTTAGATTATTTGACGAACTTAATATTTGTGGCAAATGGGATTACAGTGTATTGATTATTTTATAAATCGAAAGCACTACAAAACCCTGTGAACAAAACACTGTACACGGCTTGTACAAACTATTGGCTAGTTCCAATGTTTGTTATGTTGGATTTGAATGTTTCACTGAATATAATCCTATATTTGTTTAATTTGGTTTGTTTTACACGACGATATCGCACCCCGAGGGATGTCTCAGACTTGGATAAACATAATTATTATATCATAGATCAAATAGTCCTTAGTAAATACATTCAGTTAATATTAGTAACATTCATTTTTTATTTTCATCAATAATCTATTCTGTTGTACATTGTTCAAAAAACAATTTCTAAATTATTGATTGGTAATATTAATTATACATAATTATTGTTTCGAAAAAAAATATATATTTTATTTAAAACGAGAAATCCATTATTATTGGACAAAATTTCACTCCATTTTTAGAATTTTTGGAAATTCTTTCTATAATAATTGCTATAATACAATCGTATTACCGTACAAGTCATGTACGACATTACAATATAAATACCTATCGCAAGTGAATTAGGTAACATATTCACATTCCTTTTTCATCAAATAAAATCTTCATAATTATTAATCTTTGACATCAAGCCACTTTGTAAGATTTACGAAGTCCACCAAAAAGAGGTGCGCGTAGAAGTTGTAACATTGTAATGTGCCGGTGCAACAGAAGAGGGGTGAGTACATTTAAAATTTATTTTTTATACTAAGATTATCTCGGTCATTACTTCTATTGCTAGTATAGGTACTAATCGGACCACAGAAATAAGAATTTGGAAAGGATGGAGACTAAAAGGATATATCAAGAGGTCGGACTAATCTCGTGTGACGAGTGATTGATCTAGTTCAGTCTGATGAGTCCTATACCTACGCAATCAGAAATTTGTGTATGTGTTAAAAGCCAGTATTATGTATTTAAGAAATAAGCTAGTCTTTGATTGACTGAAGTTTATACGCAGGTGTCCAAACCTGTAAAGCAGGTGAAATTTAAAATGTACAAGTACAAAGTTAACAACGCAGATAAGAAAAAATCACGATGGTTTTCAGTTTTCTACATTGTTCTTACATTAATTTTTTTTAACAATAGACGCGATGCATAAAATGTTATTGATTCTTGGATAGTGACTGAAAAGCATTATTCCAGTGCAGATTTAAACCGAAATCGGCGCTTTTAGATGTCTTTGTCGAGCTTTCGACATGATCGATTTTTTACGAAAGCGAAAATTCCCCTTTATTCCGGCCCTTCGTTTATTGCATGCCGGGTTTGCAATTTGGCAAATGCTTGTAACTAGCTACCTACCTAAATTTAAATATAGGTATATCTATGTAAGTACTTCATAAATCGTAAATACAGGTCATTGTTTTTATTACAGAGTGACGTAGTTTTTCCAATAGATGTAGACCACCCAACAAACCATTAAGGTTTAAAATTAAAATGACTGGCTATTAATCTTCTTACAGAATATTAAGCCAACCATCGCTCTAAAAACCTTCGTAAATCAAAACAGTAATTGCTTACCTTAAGCGGAGATTAAGTAATTATTAGTCGTCGCCGTTTTCTGTTAGTAGGTACTCACGTCCCGTCGAGACGACAAAAAAGTAAAATATACTGTGTAGGTACTTACAGTATATCTATCTGGTACTAATTAACACTGCAGGCTCTGTGCAATCTCATTTTAAACATTCGGATTCCTTTGTTTCTAGCTGTCCGTTTGCTAAGAACTCTTTGTTCGCGTACAATGTTTAAGATTGTATGGATGGTGAGACCGCCGGTTGGACAAATTGCTAGGACAGTTTTATTTTAACGCGGCAATATCATGCTGAATTTCAAATTATGAAGCACCTACAAAGGTTTTAACGTTCAGCTTGGGTAGCTTCCTATTTTTGTAACAGTTTTATTATTTTTAATTTACTTAAAGAGCAATCCCTGAACCTCGAAAAGCTATAGCCGCAGGTAAAAATAGGTATATATAACAACTTTTAATAACAACGCAGGTATTTTTTGACGTCTATGGCTTTTCAACTTCTGGCTTCTGCTGTTTTATTCGAACAAGCGGAAAATCGCAACACATTCTAATTTCTGTTAAACTTCATCTAGCTACATGTATGATTTGATTTGAATAATAGTTTCATATAGATTTAATACGACCACTATTTATCATCTTATTTTATCAATTTCACTTTAAATAACTGCCTTTCTAACCATGACCCATATGCCCATACCTACTGAGAGCACTAGGAGTTAAATGAATCGAACAAGCAGAAGCAAAGCAGTTTATCAGCGGGCACACGCGGGCAGATTTCGGCGGCTTCATTGAATGCGTCGTTAGCGATAATCCGATTCGGGCGACAGCGACACAGCGCCGGCGAGCGCTCGGCTCGCATTCAGCTCTCAGCAATGACGCTTCAGGAATTCCCAATTTGAATTCTAATTGAAAGTGCCATTAGAACATCAAACATCTGCAATTTATCGTGTTCACAAGAGAAAGCAATTGATAGCATTGACTACAGTTTTCTGATGCTATCGGGTGTGTGTCGTAAAGTCAGACCTCTATTTGTAGGTAAATAAACAATACGAAGGACTAAGAGCATTGCCTACAGAGTTTTCTGATGCAATCGGATGTGTTGTGTGTTGGAAAGTCACGCTTATTGATATGGGCCCTAAACACTTATAAAAATTACTTATTTATTTTGTTATGTTATTGTACCCAAACTAATGAATTTTGATAGCCATAGGCTGTTTTTTAACATCACGTTAGAGGTCGAGAGTTAAAAATGTTTAGTTCCATGCGCAAAATTCAACAGCAAGTAAAACTTTAGGGTTATTTTCTTAGACTGTCATACAAAAATACATTTTATGCCTCGTTATAGCCATTTTATCTTATCAATTTACCTTCAAATAACATTATAACCAGATTTTGTAACACTAATGTAATCGGTACAAGCAGCGAGTATTTTATCAGCGGGCACACGCGGGCAGAATTCGGCGGCTTCATTGAATGTGTTATACATACACCTATTAGATATAGTGTTGATGAGGATTCCTCTTCCTCTTTATGAGGAAGTTCCGCATTTTTGGTACTTTCACATCCTCTTCCGCTTCCTCTTGGGGAAAGTTGAAAAATTACTCATCCTCTTATGCTTACTCTTAAAATAAGTGGAATTTATGAGTAATTTTGTGTGTCCATGGTTCACACGTCAAAGGGAATCACTAGGATTTCCTAGCCAGCCTATTTATTGTATTTTTTTAGTTTTTACTCTTTTTCCCTTACTCAAACATTCCTATTCCTCATCATCTTCCTCATGAATACATCCTCATCCTCTTACTATGTGCTTGATACTTCCTCTTCCTCTTCCTCATAACTCCTTCCTCATCAACCCTAATTTATTAGCGATAATCCGATTCGGGCGGCAGCGACGCAGCGCCGGCGAGCGCTCGGCTCGCATTCAGCCGCGCTCAGCAATGTCGCTTCAGGAATTCCTAATTTGAATTCTAATTGAAAGTGAAGTGCCATTAGACCTATAATGATTATAGAGATTTCGAACGTAAATCGAAAGTAGATAGGTATGTTGGAAGAATAAGTAATTAAGTACATATTTACATTAATAAAATAATTCTATTTATGGCCGCAAAACTACAATTTTTAATACTTACGAGTCGTGGCCAGATTCTATGTTCTGTTTATTAATACAAGGATTTTATGTCTCAAAGATCTAGGTATAATATAGTTCCGTTTAAAGTGTACTAATTCGATTTCATAAGTATTTGTAGATATTATAATACAAATAGGTAGACCTACTAATGTTGTAAGTGCAGTTGTAAATTATTTTGTAACGCTTAAATTATGCATGTATCTAATATAAGTTTGATGTAATATTTTTAAGCGTACGAATTGAACTGTTTCCGAAGTAAATCGATTTCTAGTAGATCTATTTAAATGCCAGTACAGATAGGTGTTACTTCATTCAATTGTTTTGTTACGACTGCAATCACAGTCAGGTTTTCATATAAATAACAGTACCTACTTACTAACGAAACAATGTTTTTCAAGCTAGTACTGATTATTGCTATGGCAAGTATCTGCTTGGGAAGAAATACCGACGATCTGCCACCCAATGAATATGAAATAGAAAGAAAACCGCGGCAGCTTGGAGTCGTACCAAGTGAATTTAAAGGTAAAAGGCACACTATATGTATTGGCTCGCTTACACAGTGCGAGCCATGAGGTACCTATCTATATTTAGTATGGTTTTTTTTACCCCCGACGCAAAAGAAAGGGTGTTATAAGTTTGACGTGTCTGTCTGTCTGTTTGTCTGTGTGTGATTCTGTCGTGGCACCGTAGCTCGCGAACGGATGAAGCGATATCAATTTAGTTTTTTTGTATGAAAGGTGAGTTAGGGCCGAGTGTTCTTCGACATGTTTGATGAAAATCGGTTGAGTCGTTTAAAAGTTGTGGGGGGTGAAAGTGGGGAAGAATAACCGAATGTCTGCAAATATAATCGAGTGGGTCTCAAATGAAAGCGCATCACGTGCACATTACAAAATATGTTCAATGAAAATTGTCGTTATTGTGTCGAGGGTTATTTTTAATTTTCAATTTAGTTATGGTTGTACCTCTAATTGTGTACTTCTTAATCATAGTTAATAAATTGGAGCAAGCCGCCGTCCGACCAAGTGTCGAGCCCCATGCCCAGGACCGGGTGGAGTGGCGTCGATTAAGGGAGATATATGTCCAGCAGTGCACTACGAAGGGCTGAAAGGAATTGTGTGCTTAATGAATGGTCACCGGGAACATATTATTCAGCCATTCTGCAGTAATACAGGTTGATACGGGTAACGAATGAAACCAGTGAAAACTGTTTATTACTCTTGCGATTCGTCATGAGCAGTTGTACTCATACTAGTAAAGGCTAGTATCAAGTACCTACTGACTGCTCTTGAAGTTATTTCGATCGATGATTGTCTACAAAAGCAGCGGGGCGGTGGAAGACTATTGAGGCTGAAGGCTATATCTAACTCTGAAACACCCACCCGAAAAACTCACCAAAGTAAAGTCGGTAGAAAACAAAAGATATAATTTGGCCAAGGCTCAGTGACTTACCTATTGGGCAATATTGGGCCATTGACGTTTCGGGATGCCTGTTTTTGTTGTAGATCCTACTTAGTCAAGTGGGTTGAACTGTTTAAGGTGGGAGCAGTATTCTATTTGGGCCTGACTTACCCTTTATACAGCATGATCAGCTGGCCCACAGTGAAGTACCATTCTCCCCGTTGATGGACCCAGTTTCCTGGAAGCCAGTTTGCTTTTATTTTCTGGTGGCTGCCGATTACTCGGAATGTCAATTCGCAAGATCCCAACACATTAACTCATAGTGAGCGTGGTGAACGTAGGCAATTATGGTATTTTGAGTAGTAAAAGAATTTCCTAAGTACGACTCACTTATTAAAAATCAATTGAATTTCAGCAATTGGACTCCGTCCTACTTACTGCTATTTGGATGAAGACCATGGGCCGTGTCATCAATATCTCACGAGGTAAGTAACATTTTTTACAACTATTATAGTATTTACTACTATTATTAGGTAGGTATATTAAGACTTCACGCATATGGAAGATTATGAAGAGAAAAAGGTCATTTGTACATTTTTGCATTTTACCGGTGGAGAAGTATCTGCAGCCTTTCAAAGATGTAAAAAAACTCGAGTAACTCCAAAAATTCTCTTCTTTATGGGCTCCCCACATATAATGTGATGTGTGATATGAATGCTACATATTGACTCGTTTGAGATTACGCACTACCTACGCTCCGCGATATGAGTCGTATAATACGAATATGTTATGGGCAAAGACAACCCACGCACTAGGTACTATCTATGTAGTTCTAAACGTACCTAATGGTGGTTATACAGTGCATTATAATGGCTTTTCTATAACTGAACGAGCATTGTCTGTTATGTACCTATAATTATTGCTTTCATTTTATTAGAAAAGATCAAACTAAGTATAGAAGAGTAACAACAAAAAATCTAAATTATTTTAAGATATCTAACTATTTAACTGTTATTTTATTTTTAGATATTACTACGATCGCGTGAGGGGCTCGTGTGAAACGTTTATTTATGGTGGTTGCTTAGGAAATAAGAATAACTTTGAATCGAGATACAGTTGCTTAATGCATTGTGAGTTGGCATAATAATCATAACAGCTTGTTTATGATTAATATTAAATAAATGCGGAAAAATTTATTTCATTGTCTTTTTTGCTTTACATTTTTGGTTTTGCCTACTATGTAAACACACACAATTCCTTCCTTATAATTCCTAGAAATATCCAACCGTTAGGCTTTTGAAATTCACCATTGGGCACAGATTGCGCCTGATTGCAGCCCTTGCGCTGAGTATTCAATCATAAAACTCATGTGGGATATTATAGTCACACATAGAAAAATAAGAAATATGTCCTAAAAAAAATTTCTAGACGACAAAATGCACCTAAACCTGAGCGATCATAAATAAAAACGATTGTGCAGTCAGGGGGACCTTTGCCTTAGGTAGATGTCATACGTAGTCAGATGTAGGGAAAAATATTTCCCTCCATAATTTCTTTTGAGTTGCTGCAACCCTTTCATGACCCACTGTTGTGCACGGGTCTCTCCCCACAACAGGGGGAGGCACGGAGCATACTCAACCATGCTGCTCCAACTCCGCTTGGTGGGGAAACGGGTTAGTGGCTAACCCGTGTCGGATGTTAACGTACCCTCTGAAACACGGAAGCGCGTATTTAATTCGCCACTAGCGGTCACCCATCCAGTAGACGCCCGAGTAATAATGATTAAACGATCTTACCTGTAGGTACGTGAAGTTTTATTATTTATAATCATAATTGGATTATATTGCCCGAAGCTAAGAGAAATTATAAATCTTTTGATATTGATATAAGTATTTGTACAAATAAACGTTTTGTCTTTGATAGAGTTCATAATAATATGTCACTGGGGGTTTATTTGAGACAGCCTTGAGACAGCGTAGCTGCTTTATTATTAGCTATAACAGTAGTTTTGGGGGCCAACTGAACTTTCATACTTAACGGGTACCTTAGCGAATTCATTCTTAACTCTACAAAAAAGACTATATTTAAGTGATTGTTATTGAAGCAGTAATTTTGTGTGCTGCTTACGGCTGTTATAGCGGATAAATATGAAAACATGAAACAAGATGTTTTTTCATAAGTATTGATATTTTTTAATTTTCTACTAAACGGTCCAGATCGGTGTAACGATTTAAAAATGTGATATTTGCCTATATTTTCAGAGCCTAATTAAACAAGATAAATTAGAATTATAGTCCTATTAATACATAAGTACAGAAGGCCCACTTCGAAAAGTCATTTAAAGAAATATAGACTCTAGCTACGATACGATTAAGTTCAATAATGTTGCGTCTCTTAAAATTAAATTCATCATTCAAATCTCTGCTCTGCTGGGAATCGAACCCATCACTCAGGCCGTCAAATATTACACATTATACATATTTATTATGATTACACTGTGTATGCCGTATCGTCGACAAACAGATCTGTTTCTTTGGTTCTTAATTTTGTTTTAAAAAAATGAGTGACTTAATTATTATGTTATTTTTAGATACTTCTACGATTATCATAAGGATGATTGCGACAGGTTTATTTATAGTGGTTGCGGAGGAAATGAGAATAACTTTGTGTCGTACCACGAATGTTTACAGACATGTGCCTGGCTCCATCACTTGTAAATCCAGCCTGTCCATATTAAATGATGATTTTAATAAATCGAAGAGAAATACATTTCAGTGTTTTTTTTCTCCGAGTGTTTTTAAACCATTTCTTCAAACACACCTATGAGATGTATCGAATAGATGTGCTAACTAAACATACTTATTATCTATCAATTAGCTTTTGCCCGCGACTTCGTCCGCGAACGCGACAAACAAATTCAGAATTTTGTACCCTATTCATTACAGAGAGCGTACGCGCCCATACGGTCCGATGATGAATAGACTTTCTGTCTATTGCACAGCACAGTCCAACCCCCCAAATAAAAATTTCAACACAGTGTTATTTATGTAAAATAAGATGTTTGATGCGAAAGAAGAACAAACAAACACTCACTCACTTTCCACTCCCTCAACCATCTTCACATACGAAAACGTTTATTAATCACTCTATATGACGACGTGAAAGCAGAAGTAACGATACACATTTTTACGTTTATATCACAAATTATGTTATGTGCCACAGAAATTGAAATAATTGGTAGTTGGTACTTCAGTGTATCATTCATGCTTTGTCTAAAAGAGCTTCTTCAACCTTCTTATACTCCTGGTAAGAAATTTCGCCTCCAACTACTCGTAAAATATTCACCCACGCTCTTCTTTAAGAATATTTTGTAAAATTTCTGAAATACTAATAGTTTCGGAGTTTAAAAAAAAAAGAAATACGTTTTTTTGCAACTTAATTTGTTAATAACTTTTGCAACTTTTATGTGCTAATAAACGCTTCCGACACATTATTCTAGACATCATTCCGGACAGAATGAGCTGTCGCACGTATTTTAAGACCAGTAAGTATGTCTATTTGTCACCATTTCCAGCTTATTGCTTAGACTATTAGTACCTAACAAGTATTTTGTTTCCATTGTTAAATTTTGGCACCAACTTCAAAAAATAGTAGGCCTAAAGTATTAAGTATGTAACAAATTTTATTTCATACTTTTTTATGTTGGTTGATGGTTTCATTTTTTCTATAATTATTTTTGTTCGTAATTTTCAGTTTTTAGTCCATATCACAGAAACTACTGAGATACTCGTAGTTCTGAGAGTATTACATATTTACGTGTCGAATTGATAACCTCCTTTTTTGAAGTCGGTAATAAAATATACTTAGCCTATGGGTTGGTTGCGGACGGTTTTTCTCTATACTACGATGAAAATTACATTCAAATCCATGCAGCCGTTTTCGAGATGTGCGCAATAGACAAACAGCATACAGACAAACAGACAAAAATTGTAAAATGTATATTGTGGACTGAGAAGTGTTAGGAACATGGATAAACTTAATTTCACTCAATTAAATGTACCTACAGAATTCATACCTCAACAATTTTACGTTATTATATGTATTATATGTAGACAGATACATCTATGCAAGTTGCTATAATAAAAAGTCAAAAATGAGTAAATGAGCTTAGGGCTAGAATTATTTCTATTTCCTACCTCACTAACTAACCACCAGGATAGTGGGTATACGGTAGAACAAATAGGCTCAATAAAATAAAATTTAAATTTTTTTATTAGGTTAGGGATCACTAAATGAGCATAAAATCTCAAAATGATGACAGATCCAGGTGGAGCTTCAAGCGCCATGCTGAAAATACGTTTTTGGCCGATATCTCGGAAACTATGCACTTTCCTTTACCATTATTGTAAAAAATAAATTTTCACATCTTTTGTTTTTTGGACGTTTAATGGCGGCCGCGTTAGAAAAACCGGTTCATTAAATGGGCCATAGATCGTGAACGGTAAGTTTGACAAAAAATATTGGAAACAAAAGATACGAAATTTTATTCTCTACAATAATGGTCTTTATGACTTATTATACTTTAACAAAAGTTGGTAGAAATTAGTGCACCTTTGCTATCTGGCTAACTGCCAAAGTAACCATTGTCCAGTTTCCATACTCGCTGATCGTTCTTACTTGTTTTGTAAGGGAAATACAGATAAACTTAAAGCTTTTATAAAATAATGTAAGTTTGGCTGTCGTGGGCCTTTTTTTATAAGAAAGGCAGGCAATCAGGTAGACGGGTTATCTGATGGAGTGTCGAGCGGTCGCCAGTGTGTTGCCGGCTTTGAAGGAGAGATCTTTTTACGCCAATTGCGAAGAACCCCGTGTCATACTTGTCATAGTGTAGTTCTGCCAAAATATATCGAGCCGAAGACCGTCCTAAAGTGTGCACGTAGGTAAGTGTTATAAAAATGAAAGGGTGATAAAATATAATTGATAAGTGATGTAATATAATAAATAAATAACGCTTCACACTATGATTCCCTGTGTCGTGGGTGCCATGGATACACACAAGACTAGATTCAAATATCTGCTCTGCTGGGAATCGTCAAATGAATGAAAAATAGCAAATTTCATGACTAAAATTTAATTTCCGACATTACCTATTTTCAAAAAATTAAAACACCTACACACTTTTTTAATATATCTTTATTGGAGTAGTCTGTGAAGAATATTATAACATCGAAAACCCAACGGATTTTATTTGTGTAGCTGTGGTAGTATACAGAAACACACAGTAGTATAAAAAATATCGAACTTTCCTTAAAAAGTTACGTAACTTTGGTACTACCTGGAAAATATTTTTTTAATTCCATATTTTGGGTCCTCAAGAGGCCTACTATAAAAGGTTTCAGGATTATCCATTCCTTCTGGAACACGCTGTAACAATAGCCGAAAATAAGTAGTAACGTACGGTAATCCCTCATATTTTATACGGGCTATTTGAACGTCATTGATCAATAATTAACGTATGTTTCACATTTAATTTATAAGTATTTTTTTTTATAAACAACAGCTACATGTTTGAAAGTGATTTAAAAAATTCAGAAACGTTTACTTCTAAGGTTATTTTTTTACTTTTACTTTTTTATATTAATCTTGTTGTATATAGTTTTTATGCATTTTTCATTTATTATTGAAGCTACAAATGTCAAGTACTCCATAATAATAAAAATCTCAATCTTATCAAGTGTTATTTTTAGTCGTATTATGGCATTTGAGTTGCCTTAAAGTGACTTTTCTTCAAATTCAATCAAACCGAAATATGTATTTCGAAAACCGTTGAGTTTTGGATAGGGCTTCACGCGGCTTAAACGATTTATTTTGAGCTTATCTACACGCCCTTAGCGGGAATATGTCACATAACGAATCATACTGTAAATAGATGTAAATATTTCCAAAGACAAACACTGAAAACCTAGGTAAACACTTCCACCTCGCAACGCGCCTCAGCCGCCTCTGTCAATCGACGTATTAGAAAGCTAAAAGTTGTATTATGTTGTAAATTGTATTGTCAATTGTAAATTAATTTATAACGCTTGAATTATGCATGTATCTTATATAGTTTTGATGTAATAGTTTTAAGCGTATGAATTGAATTGTTTCCGATGTAAATCAATTTCTATAAAATCTATTTAAATAGCAGTACAGTTGGTTTTACTTCATTGGACAGGTTGGAGAGCAAGTCTTTGATATATACAACAGTACTTGCAAACGAAATAATGTTTTTCAAACTAGTATTGATTGTAGCTCTAGCAAATATTTGCCTAGGAAAAGATATTGACGATCAGTCACACGATGGAAATGAGATAGAAAGAAGTCCGCGGGAAATTGGACACTTCCTAAATCGCTTTGATAGTAATCGTAACAGGTTTTCTATAGGTGGTAAGTTGATTTAATATGATTTTGGTACCTCTATATGAACTATCGTACTTACGTACCTTTCCATGTGTCCTGTTAGATAGGGGTATCTCCACACATTAGGGGGGCGGGAACATTAAGCCAACATTGAGCTTTAATGCAGATTGGTTAATGATTGCTAGCAATACTACTGCCAGTTATACTAAGAGTGACAGATTTTAGGTCTGTGACTCCATGGAGCGCATGTATCGGGTTTCATCAAGGGCGGTTTTACTTATCCGAGTAGATACTAACCACTGCCAAAGTTACATCGATACTTGCGGTTTTTTCTTCTTTTTCATTTCAGCCCTTCATAGTCCACTGCTGGATATGGGGCTCCCTTAATCGACGCACGGTCCTGGCTCCCAAAAAACCAACGGTTACCCGCTGTCTTGTTCAGGTTGTCAGTACACCTGGTCGGAGGGCGGCTTGTACTCGATTTGTTGAGACCGCCTTAACTCCCCCCGGTTATCGGTTCTTCGAACGTTGTGGTCAAACGTTTGCTACTTCAGTTTGCTAGCTTTGAGAGCTATGTCGGTTACTCTTGTTGGTCTACAAATTTTACCGCTACGGTAAAATTTTAGCGCTACTTTATTCTATCGCGTAGAGAAAGTCAAAGGCTCCAAGGATCGCCTTTTCCACCGCCCTTTGAGTGACTTCTTGCTTATGAATCAGGCTCAGAATTAAGAACCACGTCTCGGCGTCTCGTCTCACGTCTCAATTTTGTGTTACGGTTAGTGAGGTGTACCTAGTGGTAGTGGTGTGTATACGCATAAGTAGCTAGACATCCAAAAAGTTTGGTCATTTACCTCATAATCATCCGTGACGCATACCTAATCTTCTTCAACTATGCAACGGTGTGTCAATGTATGTTGTTCGATGTATTTATAATTAAGTGCGGACCTAATTAATTGTATACCTTGTTATATAAATGCACAATTGAATTTCAGAGCCCCGTCCTTATTACTGCTTTGAAGCTCCTGATCATGGGCCGTGTAATGGATTTTATCATAGGTAAGAACATATTTTTCATCTCATCTATTCGAAAAGTACGACTATGCTCCCCTTTAAGTGCGCCCAAAGTTGGTGTTTTCTATTAAGAAACTTTTAGCGGGCAGGAATGAGTTCTTCCTCCCTCTTTATAAGTTCAAAAAGTTCAAAAAGTAAATTCAAAAAGTGTGCGGAAAAGTTAATTGCCGCGCACTTTTTGAACTTGGAACTTATTAGTGTTCAGCGCCAAAGAAATCGAACGCAAATATTGTTTGAATAAAGACGACAGAACTACAGCCCGCGTTTTGTCAATTTTCACGGATTGTTTGAACTTAGAAATGAGCCAGATTCGGATATTATTTCAAACACGCAGAATATAAAATCTATAAAAATCTTCATCTATTCCTAATAAAACTGTAAGTAACAAAAAAAATTCATAATTGCGAAAATGTTTCAAATGTAAATATAACTTTTTAGTTTTTTTGTTATCAAATACTATTTAATTTCAATTTAGTTGTTACTCTATGTTTTATTAAATAATAATATTACAGTAGAATATGAGGCCCCTTTCATTTTATCATAGAGGGTGATGAAAAGTAGAGTGTATCACTCGAGACAAAATATATTATTGGCTCGGGCGACGTACTTTGAATCCGTCGCTACGTTCAGGATTCTACTAAAGAAATCGTCGCTACGCTCGAGATTCTACTCTAGAATCCCTCACTTTGCTCTGGATTCAAAAAACGACCAGGCGTAAAAATATCATTTTGCTCCCTTGTCATACAATCTACTATTACAACATATGTACGTAACGACGAATATTATGATTACAATGTAAAGGAGGTCGGAGAAAAAGCCTCAGCCAATTTCACTAGCTTGATTTTTGCGTCATAGTTTAGACATTTATAAATGGAAATATTGGCTCAGTTCGAAAATGCATATGCATCGTATGAATCATTACCTACCATAGTGAAATTTAAAATATAAAATTGTTGATAGTATCTATAATGACGCAAAAAATGCCTAGTTCAGTTAATTTCAGCATGTGCAATTTTTATTTCACGTTTCACATTTCACGTTTAGAAAATATTGGTGCGATTATATTGACTATAATATATATATATATATATATTATTTTTACTGTGTATGCCGTAACGTTGACAATCAATATTCTGTTTCTTTGTTTCTTAATTTTGTTTTAAAAAATTCAGTGACTTATTTATTGTGTTTTTTTAGATTCTACTACGATTTTCATACGGATTCATGCAAGAGTTTTGATTATGGTGGTTGCGGAGGAAATCAGAATAACTTTTTGACGGACCTCGATTGTTTACAGACATGTGCCTGGACCCATCGCTTCTAAATCCAGCCTAAACCAGTCCATATTAAATGATGATTTTAATAAATCGAAGCGAAATATACTTATATCAGTGTTTATTTTTTGCCTCCAAGTGTTTTTAAACCATTTCGTCATACACAATTCCTTCCCTAGAATACTTAGAAAATGTCCAATTAAGTTTTTGAAATACACTGTTGGGCATAGGTGGTACTTAATCAACAAAATTGCTGAATATCCAACCATCAACTCGGCGAGGGATATCCACAGTCACACACATAGAAAGGGGAACTAATTTCTGGGTGGAAAATTGCACCGCAGCTGACGATCACTAGCCTTCTTAGTTCTACTCTCTTAATCATTCTACTCTATTGGTCGGGAGGAAGTTGGTCACAAAAACATGTCGCTGGCTTACGTACAATAAGCTGATTAGTAAACGATCTTTGCACTACTTTTTATTGCAAAACACGGAATTCTATGGAATTTTTACGTGGCAATAGATTATTATTCTTAGATTTTAATCCATTGAGCCCGGTGAAGCAATAGTGGAGGCCAGTCCGTCAGGCTGTAGGTAATCCCCGATTCTTCAAGATTCAGTAGTACTTAGTAGTATTGTGTGTGGAAAAAGACTGAATTAATTAAACAGACGATATTAATTGCCCATCAGTTTAACTATCGTAGGTACCTGATTCCTTTGTTTTGGCAGTTCTTAAGGTGAGGATCTTGCTGGTGGAATTAATTGTTTTTGATTTAAGTATCCATATATCCAGAATCAAAATGTCTATATTACGGAATCTGTTTCCAAACTTCCGAAATTTCAACGTAAACCTTGAAGCCGTAATTTTCCAGCGTCATTCTGACGCTAACAAGCTTTGGGTAGATTTCGGTTTATTTTGAAAACTGGATCTGTGACTTAAAATCTGAAACATTGTTCTTTTTCGATAGAAATCGACGGAATCTACAACATTCTCCACTAAATCTTCTACCGCTTCATGATAGTGAGATGACAATGATAACTTGTATTGTAAGTAGGAATAAGATAGGAATTTGTATCTATGGACCTTCTAAAATGTAGCGTTACCTTCCTTTCTTCCTTCCTTATAGGGTCACCTGTTATAGGGCAAAGGCTTAAAGGAAAACCTCTTATCTATAGGGTCCCTGGGTTCAAATCACCTGTAATCTGACTGTCGTTATTCGTCTGCGATGCAAGAAGTATAACACGCTGATTTTGCAAAAAGTTTATATTTCAAAAATAGTGGAGCTTCGGTTGGCGGGCTAGCAATTACCGGGACTCGTCGGCTTAATCCTGGCGACGAAGAAAAAGTCTCCTAATTAATAGTAGAGCTTCAGGATTAATTAGCGAAGATATGCTGTTCTCGGCTCTTATTATTCGGATTTTGTGAGCCGCCTTTACTTTCGAGTGTGCTCATTTGTGAGAAGATATTTTTGTGGTCGACGCTGTGATGAATATTCTTTTATTAAAGCCCTTGGGAAGTAAGGAAAGAAAATGGTTTGTAAAGATTATGAACTCAAGAACCTTGCAGTGCTAAAAAACTTGTTTTTCCAACGAAATTGTCAAAACCAAGATAATTATTTGTCCTTCGAATTATGTCCTCAAAATAGTGTCCCCCCAAAGTCTCCCCCCATGACTTAAAAATACTGGGAAAATTTCCGCCACTCAGCATAATTTTCTAGTATTTCTCAAAAGTATAAAGTCTATTAGGACTAAAATAGAACTGTGTGAAAATAGACAGTCTTATCACTGAGCGGCAATCATTTGGTAGTTTTAGTACTTGATATTCGATAATCTTATATTACTTACATGATTAAATTTATTTGTAGCGTTTAAATTACGCGTGAACCTAATAAACTTTTATGTAATAGTATGAAGCGTATGAATTGAAATATTTTCATAGTAAATCAATTTCACGTAAATCCATTTAAATTGCGGTAAGAATAGGTTGCATTCAGGAAAGTTGGGGGTACTGTTACGACTCAAATCATAACAAGGTTTTGATATACATAACAGTACCTACCATCGAAATTATAATGTTTTTCAATTTAATATTGATTGTAGCTTTGGCAAATATTTGCCTGGGAAAAAATTCCGACGATCTGTCGCTTCATGAAATTGGGACAGAGAGAACACCGCGCGGAATTGCACACCTCCGAAGTCAGCTAGAAGATGTAAAGTCCCCACCTGTCGTTTTGTTACCTCTTATCTTGTTACATTATGTCTCGACAACCGACAATCTTTTCATTTACCACTGCTAGAAATGGGAGACTCATTTCCCCACATCAGGGGGAGGCCGGTAGTACATTCTGCCAGCACTTTCTGCTTTAGGTATTGCTGAATTTTAACCAATCTTCACCAAGGTAGATACGTCTGTTAACAACTGCTACCAGTGCTACCTATTAATTACATTGGGAATAACAAACTTACGTAGATCCTAGTGGTGTGTAGTATTGTGTGCTGGCGTACATGTAATTCTTCAATAAAATTATTTACCAATTAATAGTTACAATTATTGTAATTTATATTCACCTAGGCCATCAGATTTGGGAGACCCGAACGTATTAAACATTAATGTCTTTTATTGTTGTTAACTTTAGATTGCTCGATATATTTAGGTATGTTCAATTATGTAATTGTAATTCTTGTGCATTTATTACTACTTAAAATTAATTAAATTTCAGTACTCCGTCCATACGAATGCTATGAAAATCCCTTTCCTGGGATGTGTATGGGAATATTTATAAGGTAAGTCAAATGTTTTACAACTTAGGTAATAACGAATATCTATATGGCTGCAATGTATGGGGTGGACTCGGTGGAGTAAGCGAAACAGTTGTAAATTTTAATAAGATTTTCCACAGGTTAATATTGGCTTAGTTAAAGATGAAGTTGTGGAAGTAAATATACTCGTAGTTGCTACGAAATATTGTTTTATGGCCGCTTCTTCATTTATAAAAAATGCCTTGTTTGTTACGTACTCGGGAAGTAGGAACCTAACATCTTGCTGATATTGTATTAAAAACTTCTCACAACAGAAACGGTGACAAATAACAAATAATCAGACATTTATCAAGAAGTGTTTGAGTCATCATTAGAGCATGTTGAATAGCTTATTTGTGATGATTTTATGGCAGACATTTATCAATAAGGGGTTGTATTGAAACATTTCTGCTGGCTCTCCAGTTATTATTTTTATGTTATTTCTAGATTCTACTACGATTACAAGACGAACACCTGTAAGACTTTTGTTTATGGTGGTTGCGGAGGAAATCAGAATAATTTTCATACGTTTCATTCTTGTATGCTGCACTGTAAGACGCCTTTTGTCATTCCTAATCCTAAATCCTATAATCAATATTGAATAAATTCAGGAGATATATATTTCATTGTTTTATTATATTTAGAATTCCTAGAAATGTACATTTATCAGGCTTATGAAATACACTGTTGGACGAAAGAGGCACTTGATCGGCACCTTCCGAAAAGTGGGATATACTTTTAAAGTCACTCATTTAGGAAGGGAAACTCATCATCACATCGCTCTGATATTCCTAATGCTCATGCAAATTTTCAGCTTCTTTGGAATTAATGCGAGAGCACCCCTACTTTGCGGGCTAATTTGACCGGGCTAATACGTATGCTACATAGGTACTACATGTTTTATTTATTTATTTATTTATTTAATATTTCTGTACACAACACACAATTTAATTAATAAATATACATACAAGAGACATTGGTATACAGGTTCTGCTTATTTCATTTTTCTGTATTTCTACATTTGTTTTTGTAGTTTTTAATTATAAAAAATACATACGCATTTGAACACTACGAATTCTATGGGATTTATAAGTAGCAATAGATTATTCTTAGATTTTAATTACCACTGAGCCCGGTGAAGCAATAGTGTAGGGTGATCCGTCCGGCTGTAGGTTATCCCCGATCCTTCAAGATTTAGTTCCTACAGTATTGTGTGTGAAAAAATACTGAATTAATTTAACAGGGGATATTAATTGCCAATGAGTTAGAAATTTTTAGTTACGATTTATCTGTATCTCTAGAATCAAATTTAATTTAATTGTCTATTTTGTTTGCAAGCATTGACTTTATTTCCAAACTTCCGAAATTTCAACGTAAACCTCGATGCTGTAATTTTCCAGCATCATTCTGACGCGATGACGCTAACAAGCTTCGCTTAGATTTCGGTTTATGTTGAAAATTGAATCAAAGTGACTTTTAAAATCTGAAACATTGCTCTTTTCCGATTCCGAAATTGACGGAATGACCAACATTTTCCATTAATTCTACCGCCCCTTCATAGCTGGTCACATAGTGAGATGACAACGATAAAGTAGGCATAAGATAGGTAGGTATATAGATAGACCTAATAAAATGTGGCGTTATTATTTCACACAATAATGTACACTAACCAAAAACTAAGCAGGTCCGCTTCGTAGCACCGTCATTACAGAATCCAACTGTTATTCGTCTACGATGCAACAAGTATCTTAATGATCGTTATAACTCGCCAATTCTGCAAAAAGTTTATATTTCATTTAACCCGGCGGAGTTTTAAATAAAAATAGTGGAGCTTCGGTTGGCGGGCTAGCAATTACCAGGACTCGTCGGCTTAATCCTGGCGACGAAGAAAAAGTCTCCTAATTAATAGTAGAGCTTCAGGATTAATTAGCGAAGATATGCCGTTCTCGGCTCTTATTATTCAGATTTTGTGAGCCGCCTTTACGTTCGAGTGTGCTCATTTGTGAGAAGATATTTTTGTGGTCGACGCTGTGATGAATATTCTTTTATTAAAGCAAAGCCTTTGGGAATTAAGGAAGGAAAATGATTTGTAAGGATGAAGCGTAGTCTGAACTGTATTTAGCGTTCTTTTCATGATTATCCTACCATTATTAAAATTGTGAAAGTTTGTACGGATAAACTTTTCTGCTTCGAGAAACAAAAATTAGTGAATGGATTTGGATGTGATATTGTACACACCTTATAGCCTGGATTTATATAGGTATGTTTTATTGACTTATTGAGTATATTATAAAAGGATTTATGGACTAAAGTCAAAAAAAATTAAGCCCTAATTGTCTTGCGGCGGCTTTAACTTGTATTGTTATTTTATCGCAACCATCATTATAAGATCCCGGTATACAACGACCTGCACCGAGGTGTTTATTTGATGAAACGTATTTTATATTCAATTTAACATGTCAATAAATATATTGCACATGGGTTGCGTAACAAATTTCAGTCCAGGATACGATTAATTAATAATAAAAAAAATTGTTTTAAACATTTCACCGGTTTGTTTATTAAACAAATTCTATACAAATCGAAAGTATGATGCCCATAGAATATGCAAACGATAGGTTGTCTATTTTTTTCCGGTCACAACCCTCGGTTGCCAGGTATAAACAGGTAAATCGACACTAATAGCATTTTGCACCGGTCTGATTATTGAATGAAAATTAAATGAAAATAAAGATCATTTTATTATGAACAAGGTGGTATAGGGTTGCCTGCGAAAAATCAGTCCCGAATTGCGGTTGTCGAATTTAGAAAATTGAAATATTGCTACGAGTGAGTATGTGCGAGTGAGAGGTCCCAAACAACCATCCCATGCAATAGAAGAGGACACAGCATAGATTGATTAAAAAAAATTAAATAACTATTCCTCTATTTTACTAATAAACTACTCCAAAATGATACACAGTTTATATAAGTCTATCGCTGTCCTTTTCATTTTCAAGAACAAATAGCATGCGCACTCTCTTTCTTTAAATGGACGGACTTCGAACAGCAGCTTCAATTGGTATAGAATTTATTTAATAATCAAACCGGTGAAATGTTTAAAATTTTTTTTGAATTAATAATTAATCGTATCCTGGACTGAAATTTGTTAAGCAACCCATATGTAATATATTTATTGACATATTAAATTGAATATAAAATACGTTTCATCAAATAAACATCTCGGTGAAGGTCGCTGTATACCGGGATCTTAGACTAATAGAAAGTACTCACTACAGAGGAAAATAAAATACAAAAAGTAGAAGCGTATGGATAGGTAGGTACGTGAAAATTGTAGTACATTTTGCTGCTAGTTCGTTAGGCCGCTTTTTGTTACGCTTCGTTTGATTCTTCAATATCGGATAATTTGGAGCGAACCGTTTCAAAAATTAGCAAAATTGGAACAGAGGCGGAGAACGCTTATTAGGTATTAGGCCTCGCTCACTTTTGGACGCGTTTTCTTACGAATTTAACTCATGCGTATACGTACGTACACGCACGTCTCTTTTGGAGTTTTTTTAAAGGATTACGCCTATAAGATCCTAGAGCACCGCCAATAAAATAAAATAAAATAAAAATTAAGTAAATAATAAGTATACAGCGGAAAAAGCACACTATTTCAGACAAATATATAGAAATTTAAAGTCATCGGTGTTTCTTCTTCGTAAAGAATGTCCTCTCCTATTCTATGACCTCCACAATTTACTGATAAGACACCAATTGTTCCACATAGGTCGTCAATCTACACAATGCACTAACTTTTCGTGGATTCTTTTAGTATAGATATGCCTTAATCTATAGAATAGTAGTTCCGATTTTTTACCTTTTCCGTAGTAAATTATAAAAGAGTCGAAGATAAACGAAGCTAATTAGTAGGACGTGTTAGCAGAAGATACCTTTTAGTTATTCCGTTAGAGTAGAGCGTAGTTCATTCATTTCGACGTTAGCGTTTAGTAGGTAAAGGTGGGCATAAGCGCTCACGCTATTTGGCGTGGTTCGAAAAGGACTAAAAGCCGCTGCTCTATTGCTACTTACTGTACACTATGCTTGCAATGGGTATACACCTCGCAAATTGCTAATGTGTTGCAACATGAGACAAGGTTACAGCACTATGATTTCATTTGCGTAATAATTAGCTACCATTAGGCCGGCTTGGTGGACTAAGGCTTACAACCTTGTCATTGTGAGAGGAGATCCGACCCTGCAGTGGGTCATTAATGGGTAACAGGTAATAAGCAGTCCTGGTCAACAGACAGTCACCGAATCGGCCGCCGCTTTTAAGCGATTTGCGTACGTGGCACAATTTCATTGCGTGGGTTTGTTTGTTTGTCGTCATGGTTGAACCACACAGTTTCAACTGAGCACACGCTATGCACGAATATTGCCACACCCATGACTATGCACGACTGGAGCCCAGCATAGTATTGAGCGTTGGCATGATCGTGAAAGTCAACCTTAAATCCGCATGGTTTTGTTCCGGTAAAGGATTTGCGCAATCCGTAATTGGAGCCGAATTTATCGCGTTTCCACGGGAGATTTATCGTCACTAGGATGAAGCCATTTTTCAAACGGCCAAACATAGAAATATCTATGGACTTAACAGCAGAAGCAATTGAGGCCTTCGATTGTTATTTTGATATACTAACTGAAACGTGGAGTTCAAACTGTCGACATCATACCTACAGAATCATGTTCTTTCCGTTTGGTAT
Source organism: Erynnis tages (assembly GCA_905147235.1). Lineage (NCBI taxonomy): Eukaryota > Metazoa > Arthropoda > Insecta > Lepidoptera > Hesperiidae > Erynnis > Erynnis tages. The sequence continues at coordinate 7,918,397 of LR990082.1, forward strand.
TTTGATTTAAAGATATGGTTGCCAGAGATGCCTAATTCGGGTAGACTGTGCGGACAGATAGACTGTGTGGTAACCAACATAGTTACTGCTTCAGTACCTACATAACATATGTAGGTAGGTACTGTTCAGTATTTCGTATTTCAGTATATTCTATTAAAAATTAGATATTGGTGTCCATGGGTTGCAGTGACCACTAACATTAGGTAACATCCCCATTTGCTAGGTACTGTACAAATCTACTAAAAACGGAATAAATGGTGATTAGAAAGGTTTTTCACATTACGTAGCTAACTAACTACACGCTAGTCGTGAATTCTAAAACAGCCGTTTAAACAACTTAACTTGAACAAACACAATGATCGCTACGAAACAAGATATTAACGTTCGTTCCTACTAGAAAAACAGACGAGATGTTTTGCAACAAATTTTATTGACAAAAGTAGGTACATAAATAATTACAAGAAAATATTCACAAAGTAAAATTCATTGAAAGGCATAAACACTCGATCAATTTACGAATTAGCGAATCGCCATCGGCAAGTGTAGTCGAAATTAATTTAAAGTATCGAAATATCCAGACCTCTATGTACCCCTAGCATGCTTACTATCGTCATAGTATTCGTATAGTTAACGTGTGCCAATAGTAGATATGGTCAGATGCTATCTCTTTCCCATACTAATGGCTTACGTATGTTGTACGAAAACTTTAAAGATAGTGTTCTTGCCCGGGGCACCGATATCGAATTACCTGCCTTTATATTTAGAGCCGGCAAGGGCTTGAAAGGTGAAAAATTGTTTCAAGGCATTAAATATCTTCGAATAGTATTTTGCGGAGCTCACTGACGTGTCCGATCTGTATTTTCTGCATCTGTTTTTTCTGCCGCCTGAAATGAGTACGTATAGGTACATGTAATACAAATACAATTTTGAACCGTATACCGTTGTGCATAAGGTTGATATTTACATGTCCTTACCATCTCGTATCGCATCTCCTCGTTGATGCGTTCGTATAGGTCAGTTGGGATATCGTTCTCTGTGACTTCTTGCAACACATATTTTAATTGGGACGTCCTGCAAAGGGAGAAATAAAATTATTTAATATAATTAGTCATTGTCTTAAGCTTCTGGAATATAACGAATGTTTTAAACTCTCATATTGCACACTGTGTGAATTTTTGGTTGTCCAATTTGACCATAGATGCATTTACCACTTAACTGCTCTAAAGTGCCTACAACGTTCCTCGATTTCGAAAGATGAATAGTTTTATCGATTGGTCAAACAGAAGAATGGTATAAGGTATAGTTGGCGCACGAGTTGAATGCAATTTGGTATCATTTTTTGTATTAAAAAATGGGTGATAAGAGTCCTTCATGTGCAGTAACAATAAATGTGTTTTCATTCAAGATCATGCATGAGAAATGGCATAGGTAAAGTGGCATGGAAAATAAATTAATATAACAATTATTTTAAATTTACTTATTATTTTCTCTACTTGTATTAATCAAGTTTTTTTTAAATACGTAACATGGTAGATTGTTTCTGTACCTTATATGATTGTCACTAGGCATTCAATTCGCGCGAATACTACACCCTTGTCTGAAAGATCTTAACTTATTTCCAGTAATGTGTCTGAAATCGCATATCCAATGTGGTTTTGGCGGCTTAGCAAACATTTATCAGTAAACGAAGGTAAGTTTTGTTCATCTTTGGCGACCGATTCAGAAACAACAAACCATATTACATTATAACCCCTTGTCCCAATTGCCACGTCGCTCGCATTAGTTGGTCATACGACAACAACATTACGTACATTTGTACTCGTACAAGTCACAGGACTCTCTTTCCTGAAAATTGAAATACACACTGACATGCGACAAACTGTATGTAGGTAATGACATATCGTACGAGCAACTTTCGCGTGACGTGGCAATTACGACAGGATACAGGCTGAAACAAGTCTCGGTCTTACTGTATGTAAATGAGCATGTAGGCGCTGGTGGCCCGCCGGGCGAGGTAGGGCGCGTCCTCCTTGCCGCCGTAGTTGTATTCGATGGCCTCCTGTTTGGTGCACCGGGACACCACGTCATCGTCGAACTTGCACCACTGCAATCAGAGAAATGTCACCTGTATTAGGCTGCTTTTCCACCAGAGATGTGCGAGGATGCGTAGTGAGGGATGCGTTTTTGAACAACCAACAGAATTGCTTCACTTACTTAGCCGCTAAGCCGTTTCCACTAGAGCTGTGCTAAGAGAAATATTTAACATGATCAAAAATGAAATACATTTTTAAAACCATTCTGCATCTCGTTTTTAATTAATAAGTTCGTAAATAACCGTACACGAGTTATGAACAATATAATATGCGGAAGGCGTTTTAATTAAGCAGAACGATAAAACATTTTCATAAATAACTAAAGTAACAAATGCTTTGACCCACGCATAAATAATGTACCTTACAATAACAGTAGTTTGAAAATACTTATCTACTATACGAAAGCAGATAGTGAGTTTTCGATAGAAAATGGGTTTTGTAAAATGGGTGGTTAAATTTTTGAAAAATGATAATATGATGCATGAAATAGAAGCAAGATATTAAATTCTGATAGTAACGTATAAAAGTTCTAGTAAAAAACATTTGAAACTTACTTTTCCATCGCCTTTCGGGTTGATGAAGACCACGTAATGGCCTCCATGGTTGTCCCCCGAGTGTACCAGGACCGCGTGCAGCGTGTAGTGCGCCGGGACCTGGGGTATCTCTTGAAGATACGGATCCAGATTCACTTCTTCGTAGAATTCGAATCTGCAAATGTAGCTTCATTTATAGGTTTCAATTACCAAATGGCAGATGAGAAACTCCAGAAACCTTACCTATAGGCTCATTTAATATTAAGTAGCCTGTCTACTCATTAGTGACCAAGTGCAGGGTCGGATATTCTCTCAAAATGAGAATTCCCAGGCGTACAGGTTTATCTTTACAGCAGGTGTGATATTTAATTTTCTACAGCACCCTTAAATTTTAAGAAAGTCATCGGTGCGTGCCACTGGGCTTCGAACGCGAACCCTCGACAGCAGTTCGAATTCTTAGCTACCGCTTATTAAGTAAGTTTTATTGAAAAACATAAAAATGCTAGGTCGGCGGCGACGTCGCCGTGGCGGCCGGTGCGTTGCACTGAGCGTCCATCAGCAGCTCGGCGGGTCCGAGTGTGAATTGTATTTACATGTCATCGTGTACCGGTCATTGAACTTGACGGAGGCGTCGCTCTGCGGGTCGTAGTGGAAGCGCATGAGGTGCAGGTGCAGCACCGGCGGGAACACGTCGAAGCGCACCCCCTTCTCCGCCTCCTGCAGCCCGTGCTCGCCGGCGTCGTACTTGTTCTCGCCCTCCAGCACCTCCGTGCTTATGTAGTCTTTGAACGACTCGTAGACTGCAAATTTTGGGGCAAACATTTTTATATGGCAAGAGAGACAAAAAATGTGACACCTGTAAGTGTGCATAGCGTGCTGGTTTTTATTTTGACACATAAACTCCACGGAATATTAGGTATCTGTTCTGTGATAAACTCTACCAACACATTTTCCTAAGTGTTAGTCTAATTTTCTTTCTATGATGTATCTTAAACACAGGGCCTTTTTCTATAGACCCTAAAAACTTGAGCCTACTTCTATTTTTTCTCTAATAGTTCTAGTATAACACCTGAATAATGTGTATATGATTGTCTTTGTTTTAGGGTATGCTTTTTGGACTTTTAACTTCTTTCTTTTCGAATTAGACTCGTACACGACGCGCGCCGGTTAGTATTTTGAGTTCGAGCTACGATCTAACGTTATTCTGTGCCTATACCTACCAGTTTGAATATAGGCATGAAAGGTGCGCTTTAGAAAGAAACAAAAAATACATAAACTGTTGCGAATGTAGGCTCGCGCTTCGGAAGAGATAGAAGATACACCGGCGTGGGTCAACAAAAAATAGTTAAGGAGTTAGATTCTGTTAAAAATCGATTACTCATATTATCATAGGGTATCTAAGTAAAATTATTTTCAATTACTACATCTGTTCATTTCGCTCCTATAGGTATAGGTATAATAGCTGTCTTACTACAATGTCTAACTATTAGTGTACGTAACTACGGGGTTTGTCGGGAATTATCACACACGCTATATAAATTTTTCGATCAGAGTAGAGGAGACATTATAATAATATTACGTTATTAAATATCATTTAGTTAATTTTAGGCCATTACTTTCAAACCGTTGTTTGCTCAACAACCTCAATTACTTACGGAAGCCGACTCTACATTGTTAAGATCAGACTCACTGTTATTCTTTCCCTTAACGCTAAGTTGGATATCGTAGAATGTTTCCAGGCGGGTGCTGGTGCAATTTACATTTTTACACTTGATAAATGACGTCATTTTCCCCTCAAACAATTTCGGCACGGTTCCCTCCACCACGGTTGCTTTCATTTTGTTTTCGAGTTTGTCTAAGAGCACCTACGAAAATTATTTAATTATATTTCAATCATTTTATTCGTCGATATTATTGCCATGGAATCTTTCAGTGCTGTGGATAGGATATAATAACTTCATGTAAGCAAGCAAAATAAAAATATCGAATCTCATAAATCCAACTTTATGTAGGAAGTACTTCATTCCTGCTCGGAGTCGATAGGGTTTATCTGACAGAAATAACAAACAAAAGAATCTTACAGTAGTGAATAATAGTGTATTTAGTTTGTAACATACAAACATACGCAAAAAATTAGTTTGTGTATGTTTATAATCCACGCAAATTGCCAATGCGCTGGATCCTTGTCACATTTACGTAAACAAGATGTATTCAAAAACAAAAAATAGGGTTTGCAACAAAATATTTCTCTCCACAATATAAAAATTGATTTGGTCGTATTATTGATAGGGTACATAAAAATCGGCAGCCCTGTTAGGTGCATTGTTAATGCTTAAACTAAACTTATGGGGTTATACCACCATAATAAAGATAACAAAAATCATAATAATTAACCAATGAGGTTTATATCAAATATTACTTAAAACCAACAACAAAACATGACCAAGAAAGCAAAGTTAGAGGCACCCTAGCAAATTAGTTCCTCAACTCACCCGAAGGAATTCCTGCACGTCATGTTGCATAAACGAGTCCAAAGTTTCCCATCCGAAACTCTTCGTGAGTTTCTTAGTTGCGACCGGCTTGTCGGCGAACTGCAGATCGTAGAACACCCTCTGAAGAGCAAAGGCCACGGAACGAGAGCTGTCGTCTCCGACGGTCGGGATCTTGTACACGGCCTTGCGAAGGACGTTGGTGAAAAATAAAGTTTGCAAGAGAGAGTTCATGTAGCACGTTGCCCCTTGATTTTTTAATCCTAGAAGGAAATGAAGCTGCTTTAGTTTATTACCTAGTTTTTTTGTTTGTACTGTTGATGGTCGAACATGAAGCTAACTAAATATGAATATGTCAATACAGTCTGAGAGTCTGTTATCATTACATCTGCATCTCAATCGATCTGTATCTTTAATCATAATGGAAACAGTTATTTTGAAACAAAAACAAAAATTGCTTTAGATTTTTGGAATATGCAAAAAATTACCAGCACTGTCTATCTCCAAAGTACTTATGTACAAAAGATATGTTGCCTCTGAATGAAACTAACGTGAACTCCCGAGAAAAGACACCAGATAGATCAAAAATAAATATTAGTAATTTTTGATAGTTTACCGATATATCCCGTATGCTTTTTAGAATCCCACGAAACGCCGTGAGGTGCTTCAGCGATGATGTGCGCCTCAATGGATATGCTGTCGTCTTTAATGAAGCCGTTATCGGGGTCCATCAGGTCCTTCCACGATATAAAGTGCGCAAAGCCCCAGTCGTCTTCCTTGCTGAAAATTAAGGAAGTACGTTTTTCCCGCGATGTATTCTAGTGTTTTTTTATGCTAGGGTTCAGAGAATACACTAATTCTTTCTAACCAGTTTTTCAGGATGCATGGATGATTGGAACTCTTTTATGCAGAATGGCGAAACGAATCTGCATACAATTTGGAAGAGGATAAATCATTGGTGATAAATAAATCATTATCATCATCCAACTTTCAACTCTCGACTCCAAAGAGGGCAATTCACGGGCAGAAGCTGATATTAAAAAAATACGTAAGAATAAGTTCAACAATCAGCTTGCTTACGAATGATACATGTGGTGCAGTTTCCGACACAGGTGTTCGCCGTCCGGCTTATAAGAGAGAAGTTTCAGTTCGCCCAGGCCGTAGCACGACCAGCCCGGGGAGCTGCACTCTCCATTGCACTGGAGAAATATTCCCAACGCTTTCTGCTGCTGTCGGTCGGGCGTCGTCGTGTGTCGGATCAGCACGAGGATCTTCCACGGGAGACACCTGACGTAGCATGGCGGGGAGAGCACGGGCTCCTTCATTTGGCTGACATTGTGTACCGTATATGAGAATGTCGCCTCCGAACGTGCGATGTCTTCGTCGTCTTTCAGAGTTTCCTATAATGTCAACCATTAGACAAGGTTTTGCAATTTTATCGTCTAGTCATAAAACACATTTGAGACGCTTGTAATACTTGATGTACAAGAAGTTATAAGCTTCGCTGCTTGTAGATCGCAAGTGATCGAAAAAGTTAAAACAAAGACAAAGACAAAATTTTAATTTAATTTAAGATTTTACAGAGCATTTTTGATCAATCCATATTTTAGGTATGCACATTAAAACTAGAAAAATAAAAATTACAAAGAAAAGCAATGTATGGCGCGGTCAGTAGGTATCTGGATATTCTGGATAGGTTAAATGCGCGCTTCCGTGCTTCAGTCGCCGTCGGTCGGTTCCCTCTTGTTATCGATACTATAGCAGTCGTTAAACCTTGTCGGAGTTGTTTTTTCGAATTTTTAGCTATTTTCTAATATTAAGAAGGTGTAGACAAAGTTTCAATAAAAATATTTAGGTAGAGAAACTTAACCAAAAAGCGAGAGTTAAAAAGTTAAATTATCAAAACAAAAATAACACAAACAAAGGATTATCAAACTCAGACATCAATCTGCAATAAAAGCAAAGATACTAAATAAAACTCTTGTTAGACATAAAAGTGAAAAATAAACAGATAATAAGATGGCTTCTTGTCTTCTCATTAGGACTAATGAGCACACAAGAGGCGTGTACAATGGTGGCTGAGAATGCCCCTTAATGAATAAAGACATGAACGCTCCCACTTGGCTTAGAGCTTTGGATGTTTCTTTGTTTCGAGTTACATGACGAGTTTGCGTCATACTGTACATAAACTCGTCATGTATGGGTTACACGATTTACATTTAGGCACAGATTTTTATATGACAAGATGGATTTCGGGATAGCAAGAATGGGATACCTAAAAATATTTTTAACTTTTATTTTTAAGTTGCTTATAATGCGGCAGAATCTGCTGTTAAGTACTGTATCATTTTAGTGATATAACCCTTACTAGCCCCCAGTTATATGACTAATATTTTCCCCCAGTGTTAAAGTAATATTTTTCTTACTTTGGTGCCTCTAACTCTGGCCTTTTGTAATGTTATAAAAGTCGAGTTCCATTCTATTTGCATTCTAGAATAATATTACTCCTTCTGGTCATATACGATTAGTTTTTGTAATGAGATACCTATAGGTACAGGTGGTTAACGTTCAATGGTTCAAACTCAATAGTCATCCTAATATATAGTTTTTAAGTGAATCAAAAAAAAATGTTCTCAAAGGCATGTGAAGTCCACCAACCCGCAGTAGGCCAGCGTGGTGGACTAAGGCCTACATCTCTCTCATTGTGAGAGGAGACCCGACCCTGTAGTGGGTCATTAATGGGTTAAAAACAAGTGAACAGCTTTGATGTACGAAAATTATGCTGTACCTACTCCCGAGGAAAAGTAATAAATAAATTTTGTTTTTGTAATTTTTTAGATTTTGTTTTTGTAATTTTTTGTACTCAAAGAGGTCATATTTAATGACTGGTATATAATGTATATAATGTAAGGCGGTGATAGCCCAGTGGCTTAGAATTCGACCTCGAATCGAGCGGTCCGGGTTCGAATCCCAGTGGCACGCACCAATGACTTTGTAAAAAAGTTATGTACGCTTTATAAAAAATTAAATATCACCTGCTGTTACGGTGAAGGAAAACATCGTGAGGAAACCTGCATGCCTGAGAGTTCACAAAAAAAAATGTTCTCAAAGGTATGTGAAGTCCACCAACCCGCAGTAGGCCAGCGTGAAGGAGACCCGACCCTGTAGTGGGTCATTAATGGGTTACTGGCATATAATGTATGTACTTATAAATTAATAGAATCCTTACCGATATGTTGTTTATCCCGGTGGGGGGAATAGGTTCCGGATTATAGGTTTTCCCACTCTCTGCGCTGTCAGTCTCGATCATGGTTTCGCAGCGATCGAAACTACAAAGAAGACAGTACGATATTATAACATGTAATATAATGCTTCATACTCACAACCTCACAATAGGGTTCCCTGTGCCATAGATACAATGGACATGCCACAGACAATCACAAAAATACCCAGAACAGATACAGTAATTTAAAATAATCGTTCAAATTTTTATTCAGCTGGGAATCGAACCCAGGATGCGCAGTCAGCGCAGCGGCGTGTTAACTTATGTATATTATTTGCTTGCTTCGCTAGTCGTCATTTAAATTTTCGAACTGACTATTTGTAGGGGTACTGGACGAATAAATTATATTTATTCGTACATGTATTCAATTTTTTTTAATTATGAATGAATCGGACGATTAGCTAGGTTTTTTCTAAAATTTTATTTCATGTACCTACCTGCTTATTTAAATTAATAAAAATAAAAATTTATGTCATTCGCTAAACGGACGAATAAATTAACCTAGTTGTCCGGTAAACGGTAAGGTTAGGTTATTTATCCCGAACGAAGCGAGGGTCATTGACGGAAGTCTAAATTTACACAGAAATCCCTTCAATGGGTTAGGTTAGTGTATTTTTTTTTCCTCGAGCAAAGCAAAGCGGAGAGAGTCAGTGACAGAAGTCTAAATTTAACTCAGGAATCCCTTTGTACATCTTGTAGTATCCGGACGAATAATTATAAATTATTCGTACAGTACCCGGATAAATAGATTCACAATTAAAATTTTAACAAACTTATCGAATAATAAGCAACCCCACTAATCTCTATAATGTGATCCACTTAACCTACATACCTTATTTTAAAATAAACATAATGATTGTTATCAAAAATAAAGCACTTGTAAATTTTACAGCCGATGACATACGTCAATGCTAATTTTTCTGTAAATTGTACATTTTCTGAATTCAAATCAGCCAGTAATATTAACACAGGTGTAATATAATATTATTGCTAGACCAGGAAAAGGCGGCGCCATATACTTTTTTGATATGGCTGGCTACACTTTAACACCTTGATGTACGAAAATTATGCTGTACCTACTCCCGAGGAAAAGTAATTAAATAAATTTTGTTTTTGCAATATTTTAGAATTTGTTTTTGTAATTTTTTGTACTCAAAGAGGTCAAGTACAGAGGCAATACTAGTTTTCTTTGACGTTGTCGATGTCAAGTTTTTGCACGCACATTGGTTCAAAAACCATCAAAAAAACTGCTAGTACAAAAAAATTTGTTCATAATTTTTCTCCATTTTTCCACAACATGTCGATACATTATATAAAAAAATCCCAATCGTAAAATTTCCGTCTTTATTGAAAATTTGTTTCCCAGCTTTATAGCACTACAGAAATCTCGGAGTATTAAAATTTGACGTAAAACGAGAGTTGAAACAATGAAAGCAATAATAGTGACTATCTATAGATCTCGTCTTTTCATCCGTAAATGAGTTTTTTTTGTCCGAATCGACCATTGTTTTACTTCCGCCATAGTGTTTCATTTTAGTGAAAAAGTTTTTGTTATATGTTCCAAAATATTGGTATTGGTAGATGTAAAAGATACGAACAGGTACCGCCAAAATTGAATGTTCGACTACGTTTAAAAACATACACAAAGAGGCATGTTAGCTTTAAATCTCTACTTAGTCATTCACTATTTATCTTTTACACCGTAATCAAATTGTTTCATACTACGACTAGTTTTATGTTTCATGATCAACCATGATAGTTTAACGGATGCTGGTTTCTTTCCTTTTTCCTTCTTTGTCAACATTTTATTTGTTTGAATATTCATTTCAGATTCATTGTAATAATAATTAAACTGCGGATTCCCTAATGCGGTAGTATGTATGTATACGCGCTTTTAATGATCAGTCAAGGAGAATAATAATATCGCTAGGACCCAACTTCAGCTGGGACCGATCATGTTATTTACAAATTTTAATTAAGGGGCCCCATCTGTCTGTCAGTCCTCAAACACTGAATAATGTCGTCGCAAGATGACTGCGGATTTAATTAATTTCCGGTAAGCGGGACCCGGCACTTTCATGGCTCCCGCACACGGCATCACACGGACCATTTTCTTGATGATATACAAGAATTCTGTAGCTAACAAGTTGTATCGTTTCAAAAATTGTTGTTTTTGAAAGAAAAGAAAGTCTAGGTGATCGTGCCTGGGGAACACAGCTTAAATTCTAAATTTGATGAATACTGTCTCAGCATTAGGCATCAGTATTTTCCTCCTAAAACGTTGTGTAGAAGTCTCAATGTTATTCTCAACGAAAACTTATTACTTAACTACATTGTTTATATATTGTTTCCTCCTTCTTGAAATTAGTATCATGTGAATATTTTACAATGGTTTTCTGTTGAAATAAATAATTGTGACTATTAATCTAACGTGCCTTTGAGGCACGAGGTCTGAAATGAGACATCCCAGAAATTCAATTATGTATATCATTAAGTACTATATGCCGTATTTTCATTTGGTTAGAACGATTCCATGGGTTCTAGATTTCGGTAACAGGGTTTGATGAATTACGAATAGATTGAAGTTTTCATTGTTCAAAGTCTTACCTTTTTTGAAATGATTAGCAAATTCACATGCAGACCATATTATGTGGCCACATAAAATGGTCTATGGAAATCCTCTAGTTCATGGAAATCCACGTTCGACCGAAGATCCTTTAAATCCATATTATTATGTTGATGCGTTGCTATTTATGAGTATGTAAGATGACCGCCACGTGATCCACATTGTCCACCAACCCGCATTAAGCCAGCGTGGTGGACTAGGGCCTAATCCTTCTCATTGTGACTTGTGTGAGGAAACCCGACCCTGCCGCTGGTCACTAATGGGTTAAAGACAAGATCTTTGGTATTTGGAGTTAGCACACCCTCAAGAAACAAGAAATGAAAAACATTCTGCTTCACGGGGGACAATGATATAAATGATTGAAATCAAGAAAATAAAAGTACATTTCTCCAATCAGTATCCGCGTATAACAATATTTGTTTCAATATCCCATTTTTACCTCCCAAATAACAATAAAGGAGGAGGACTCCCTTTGTTGAGTGCCGTTGATTTAATTTAGAACTGAAGGATCCTTTCTCTTTTTTCATTTATCAATTATGCTTCGCGAAGAATCCGTTGGAAATATATTATGTACCAGCGACAAATATCTGAGCGTAACAATTGCGTTGGAGTGAATAAAATTGTCGAGAGGCTCTCGGCAATTACTAGGTACCTTAGTAGGTATTTGAAACTTAATTCGATTTGTTTTTATTCGTTAAATAATAAAATTGGATACGATACTATCGATGCTTGATTAGTTTTATGATTCTGCTTTAGTATATCATGAAACAATTATTATTAGTGATTGATGTTTCTTTCCTTTTACGGAGAAACACAGCAATGGATTTGGACAAACGTGTTAGTCATACAGATACTTCATTACAAGTAGTAGGACACTTTAAACGACTTCAAAAAAGGAGGTTATCAATTCGACACGTAGGTATGTAATATTACCGGAACTACAGAACATTTATATATGTTGGTCTATTACGGCTTCCAAACAAGTAATTACATATACCAAATTTCATAGGTGTATGTTTGTTTTGTATGTGTGTATGAAGATATATTTGTCCTTGCGTATCTCCGAAACTTATTGGCGGATCGTGATCGTTCTTTTTTGTTTGTTTGCATTTTCTCAACTTAGGGAATGGTAAAAGTTACATCAAACTTAGTTCAGTAGTTTTCGTGATTATGAAATAAAAAAATAAAAAATAAAATTAAACCAAGTTCAAAAAACTTTGGAATAAAATTTGTTACATACTTTAGGTTTACTACTTTTTGTGGTTCATAGTTTCGGATTTCCCCATCCACGCGCACTTGAAAAATTCAGACCTAAAATGAAAACAACATTATGTATCTTATATCTTATATCTTGTATATATATGTATATATAATCTGGATCTCGGAAACGGCTCCAACGATTTCCATGAAATTTGGTATTTAAGGAGTTTCGGGGGCAATAAATTTATCTAGCTAGGTTTCATTTTTAAAAAACCTTTGAGAACCTGTTTTTATTCGTGTTTTCGAACATTCGAACAATATAAATTTGCACTATCTAACGCCATATATGCATACAACAATATAACTAAATTATGATTTACCGACGCAGCAACACTACAGCTACTTGACATAGATGGCGTTGTTATTCAGCACTAAATATGTAAATATTTTTCCCAATAATCATCATTTACAAAATTAAAATACCGAGCAAAGCTCGGTCATCCAGGTACTATGTATAAAACAAGCATATAAATGTATTATACATAAAGCGCTAATTAGTTGCGTTGTGTCCATGTTTCCTTTATGAAGAATTCTATAAACGACCTCTGTGCATAGAAGTAACTGACTCGTTATTTTATCACAAAATTGACTTTGTAGAATAAAAATACAATAAAATTTTACTTCTGTGAAAGCCCTTTTCCACCTAATTATTTCCTAAAATTAGAATGTAACCCGCAGGCTTACAATTTCAGTCTTCTTGTAACTCCCGTATAACATCAGGTAATGCTAACTTTTTCAGGAGATCTGCGCATTTATTTGTTAGGTAACCTAACAGATATTGTCTTGTTAAATTCCGAGTAAACTGATTGTAATTATGAGCTAGATACCTATATAAGAATATTTTACTAAAATTTCATAAATGTTTAGAAATAAGTATATTAATAATACCTAGTAATATCAACGTAGTTTTTTTGCGGTAACGAATAACAAATACCTAACCAAGTAAGTAGCCATAACAATGATTTTAGGCTTTCTTATTAGATTATTAATTACTTACACATATTATTATACTTAATGCGTTGATAATATAAAAACAATTTAAAAAATATATTTAGATCGGAATTTTGTATCTACCTAATAGGGCTGAGATTTTCAGCTCGGAGTTTGTTAAGAATTTGAGATTGATTCTGAACAATTCTTACGAACTCTCGTTTCTAAATAAAAGTCTAATGAACCAGACAAGGGATGGGTTTTAATAAAGGTTTGGGAATTTTCAATACATATTTGAATGTCTTAGTTTAAATGTAACAATTTATAACTTGTGAAAAATACATAATAATATTATGTAGATATCTGGATTAAAAGATCTTAGAATTAATTTTTCCAAAAGTCTATTTTTAAATATACCTACCTCATATTAATTAATATTAATTAACGTGCGAATATTAAGTTAACCAGATTTTTAATCCTACATATCGTCTTACTGTGAAATATAAAAAAAATGTTCCACGCCAAAAATAATGCAAATTTCAATTTATATTCATCATCAAAAAATGTAAGTAATTGGTCATTTCCTTGATATTTCAATAAATTTAACGACAGCACTCATGCGTTTCAAGCCATTATGCAATATGAATAGCAACGACCGAGAAGGGTAATATTTTGATTAATTTATTTCGGATATTAAAATTTTAACAGGTGTAGTTATCTACTACATTATTATCTTTTATTCTGACACATCTGCCCGTGATAATGATATCATCCACGTGAATTTCAGTGCTATTAACACTGATAACACTCCTTCCTTTTACGCTTTTGTCTTAACGAAAACAAAACATCTTATTAGTTTACGTGAGCCTAATATTGATGGATACATTTGTGATGCATGTCAGTGTGTAGGTCATTTTGGACAGCTTTGTATAGTGCACTGTGTTTAAATTTTGTCGTGTTGGTGGCCAACTGGATGTTTTTGTGAAATAACAAACGCTACAAATTATTCAATATAGTAAAAACAATAGTGTTACATTGCTGAATGAACAAATAGATGTATCTAATTCTCCTTTGCTGCATATTTTTCCACCAAAATCACATGTGACGTAAAAAAGACATAAGTCACTAATGTCAAACGTCAAAACACTGACAAGTGACGTTTTATTCGATTTTTGATTACACTCGATGTGTCATAATGGCAGGGAGAAAAGGTATATAAGCAGCTCACTCGAATGGCGACCTCACTCAGCAACCAACCGTTGTAGAGTCCACATCACCTGATGATGCTCCGTTTTGGGGCGAAACACGTGTCGTGTACTATTGGAATAAGTTTTTATGGTATACACCTACTCAGAGAGATAAGAGAGGGTGGTGGGTCCATACCAAAACAAGTTCCACGTGTGCGGATTGTTGCAAAGAAATATAAATACAACTTAAATAACAAAAAAGAAATGTGACATCACAAAATAATCAATTGAATTTACATGCAACGTGTTATAGTTGCCGTCACGAGTGGTGAGCAGAACTTTCATTGGTCGGTTTGACATTGACTGCGCTGCGGTGCACACGATTGGTTCGACAGTCGTCAGTTCGTCAGTGTGCGTTGTCTATTGGTCCAGCACGTTCTTTCGGCTGCTGTACATTGGCCGTAAGTGTACAATATCCCTACCACTGATAATCTGTGCTCACGACTCATGACGGTTACTCTATATAAAACTTACATAAACGTTATTTTTTCCTTGCTAATTGTATAGACAAATACAAGACAGATCTTAGTTGGAAACAGTTCAGGAACAGGGTCGATAATTGGCCATCTGATACGCCAGTTGGGTCGCGAGCAATGGCGTGTGACTGCACGGATTTAAGCTCGAGTTAACATGAAACAAGGAACACTTGTGCTCTCTCCGAGCACTACCATTCCGAAATAGGCTAGTATTTAGTTCAAAGTAGGTTAGTACGAGTTGTGTACTAAAGATAATATTGTATGGTTATATCGTATACCGCTAAATTTATTTGTAATCATGAAGCAGGTGAAAGTTGAAGCGGTAAAACGCTATTCAAAAACTCTAATCAAATGTTGATAACATAAAAGTTAATCATAAAAAGTGTTGTGTACTTAAAAGAAACATTTTTTTAAATTATAAATCTATTCGCCACCAGATTTTTATCGTAAAAACATTAGTGGTATCTATTGTCAAAACAAACCATATATGCACTGACTCGAAAGCTGGAAGGACTCAGCGGCCAATAGATCTCGACTAGGTTTAATTTCCTCGGAGAATACTCGATATTCTTTATCTAGTCCGTGGCTCGTCCTAGGTGCATTCAGTTATGATAAGAGCAAGATGTGTTCTCTTCTGTTACTTAAGGTACATTCCTTTCCAACATTGTGACCTATTCCTATAACTTAAGATTTCTTCTTGTTCTTTTTTTCTTCGTCTTCTTTTTCTTTTAACTTTCTTTTGGAAATAGTAATTGGGGATCCGCTCTACATATTTTACTCAACAAGAATAAAGGAAATTTATATGGCGTCCATTTTGTGTCCAACTAGCTTCCACCAGTGACTTCGTCCACTGAAGAGAGAGACTCCTCAGAGATGGATAAATGGATCCTATAATTATGTTAATCCAAGTTATTTACCATCTGTGTACCAAATTTCATCCAAATCTTTTCAGCCTTTTTGTCTGAAAGAGTAATAGTAACCAACATCCATCCATCCATCCCCAGTATCAGTAATAGAATAAAAATCCTTCAGAAATAGTTCTATCTGAACTATTTAAGTGGGCTTAGAATGTTCAGTTGAGAAGTACTTACAATGGAGTCCATTGAAAAACTTTTTCGCTCTCATATTCTTGTGAATAAGTGTCATTGATTCTAGTGGTGGTCGGTAGAATTGATCACCGATAGAACTCTTAAAATTTTTCGTATCGTATCCAGAGTAATATTTTTAATAAAACGTCAATCAAATAATATCAATCAAACAAAGAGCTTTGAAAGCTTTCAGGTATGTACTTCATATGTTTTAGCTTTTGTAGGTTTTGCGAATATTATTATTTTATCTAAAAACCTTGCTTGTTATTTTAGTGTTCGTTCATTTTGAAGCTTTTTCTACCTGACCAATGCTTTTAACCTCCAATGCTTCCAGTACGCCTTTGTTTAATCCATTGCAATAGTAACATAGGTTTACTTTCCGAATGTTTGCTGAACTGATTACTAAGTATATCTACTCGTGCTTATGCGTGCTTAGCGTCTTCACTATCAGTTGAAACTCATTTTTATATAGCCAGGTAGATAATTTTTTTGGGTCTTCTAGGAGACTGGCTTCCTCCACCTCTTTGATTCACGAGTAGGTATTGTTGATTCGATAGCATGTCACTTGTAGGACTGAAATACAGCCTCAAGAAATAGTACCCTGATCGACTCCATTGCTGTTTAAGATTTTATAGCACTAAAGGCGCGTAGAAGGTATTTTATAGGAAAGGTTTATTTATACAATTACCTAAAGATATTAACTTCAATGACGCAGAATATCGACTACAATTAAATTAAATCTTCGTCCACAAATATAATTGATATTTCATATTCCATTTCCATTGTTTCTAAAAATGTATAAAAATATTTAAAAACATAAAGCGTGTAAATAAGAAAAAGTCGACAGCTCGTGAGGGATTTGAACCCCCGACCTCCTCTAAAGGGTATAAATGGGCGCTCTCACCGCTGAGCTAACGAGCCGATACATCACATTAGGAATATCAATATACTATGAAAAAAGCTAAGTCATACCTATGTAATGACGTTATTTCGCTGATAATAATGTCTAACAACCTAACACGATAATATTTTCATTAGGAAAAGGAAAACGTTACATGCATATTTTTTATGAAATACAATAGTAAAAAAATAAATATACAATGAATTTTAAAGACAAGAAATTATTGGATAATGTCCCAGTTACTGTTGTAGTTATTACCCACATGAGTAAAATAAAAAAACATTTTTACGGCTCGTGAGGGATTTGAACCCCCGACCACCTCTATTAAGGGTATAATTGGGTGCTCTCACCGCTGAGCTAACGAGCCGATACAATCAATAATAAATATTAACCTTTATATGAGGAAATAATTTAAATAGGTACCTATATTGCTATAATAGGCATGATGACAGTAATCAAGTATCGCCAAAATATTTATCTGATCTAATGAAATAGGATTCAAAGATTTTGAAACATGTATTTATTCTCTTATTAATGTCGAGATTAATAATTTATTTGTTAAAATAAATCTACAAAATACAACAATCCGCCATGATAGCTAAAACACCCATCAGATCGAATTACGTCAAATTACGTCACGTCTTAGTTAACGTCATTTTTTTCGTAAGCATATTATACGCGATCTGTCATTTTTTACTGAGCCGTGGCGCAATGACAGACGCCAGAACACGGACGAGCGTTTTGGAATGAATTTGAAACTTAAAATTTAAATGTACTTTTATTACACAAAAACCTTAATTTTCTACAAAAATATGATATATATTAGACATAATAGAAACTTCTGAATATCATAGAAGAGTTTTTGAAAATTAGTCATCATGCCTATTATCCATCTATTTTTAGCTCAATCGAAGTGCGCAATCGTATTGGTTATCACACGATGCGTCATATGAGTTCTTAGCGTGCCACGATACAAAAAAAATAAAACAATAGGTAGCAGATAAGTCAATACTTATCAAAACATCTGGATCGCTATTTAGTAGCAAACAGGTTTAGTGGGCCATCCGATATTCAGTAATCACTGAAAGCCATTTTTATTCGTGGTATACCCTCTACTCGCTGTTAGACAGGTCGAACAAGGGTGATGCAGAAGTCATACCGGGTAAAACACTACGACGTTCATTTCAGAGGAACTTATTCTGGGCACGGGTATACTTCCGCTTCTTCCGCAACCTCGACAGCATTGATCATCAACAGAAAGGGTATTGCTAGAGTTCCTCCATCCTTAAGGGCTCACGGGACAGCTCTTCGAGGTCTTCCCGTCGCCATGCTCTATATGTACATCCCCCATTAGGGTAGAAGTCCATACAAGATCGCACGTCGGTGCTTTATCGCCTATGAGGACTAAGACAAATGACGAATATATGTATGCTACTTTACAGCAGCTATGATGGCTCCATCATCTAGGTATTTGAATACAAATTAAAGTCTTGTTTAATATGCTTGAAATACCTATCGGTGTCTGGCAGTTCAAAGAATAATACACTGTAATCTGACAGAGATACGTTATAGGAGCAAATTCGACTTATGTAGGTGAATATGTGGATAGTTCCGTAGATTATGCAGATCCGGTCCGATCCACTAATTTATAGCGTTGCGTCCGACTGAAGCGCGCTGATAAAACTTACGTAACGTTTTATGTTTCAGGACGTGATTTATATGTTGTGCTGGTTTAATGGTCGCGAAATATTGTAGGTCGCAGTGTATTTACGGCAGAATGTCGGAAAATCGTAGTTAAAACGATTAATTCTTGTATGAAAAATAAAATGCATTTTGGGCACGAATTTTTTGTGCAGTTGTACCTCTAGTTCAAGTTGAAAATTCTTATAACAAATTTTGTTTTTGAATTCGGTCTTTTACGCGTGGATCCGGGTTCAAATCCTAGTGGTTATCAATGACTTTTGAAAATTATGTGCCTAAGTTTTACAAAATTAAATGCCACCTGCTAGTAAGTAGATATAATGGGGACTCAATGTATTTTATACGGAGATGAAAACGTGTTATGTGGACGACGACACTGCCCTGCCACACAATGAAAAACTGCATCCTTACCTACAAGTAGCACCGTTCGCCAAGATGAGTTAAAGCATTTTACAACATTAGTATTTTGTGTGAGCAGGAACAATTGACTTTAAACTGGCTTAACAACGTACTCGTAGGTAGCAAAGGTAACTTTGTGCGTTCGACAAGTGCACGGCATCTAATTAGCGATCTTAATTGAATGTGACATGCCGAGCACTGTGCTAGCAGGTCGTTTTAATTAACCTTTGTCAAAGTGTACGTACGTACTGTGGTCGTGTTGTCATACTTCCGCTTACCTAATTATATTTCATACTATTTTCTGCTTCTACAAAATAAAAACAAAATGAAATATAACATTATAAAGTCGAAACAGAGATGTAACTAAGAGATCTCTTAATTAAGAAATGTGTAAGGGTACTAAAACGTAGTCTATAAATATAAAAATATGTTTTTAAGTTTCGTTCTTTAGCTCCTTAAGGAAAATAATAAAACACTAATTCTTTACAAAACCTTTAATAAATTACGGCAAGATTTTAAAGAATTTTTTTATGTAAGTAGGTGTAAATCTGCGGTTTAACAAAGCCGTTTAGAAAAGCAGTAATAATTCGTAGTGAGCAATGACCTTTTAAAAGTGAGTCATCTAATTCTTGAAAGGTCTTATATTTAAATATTTAAAATCTAGTGAACCCCTAAAAATTTTAGTGTCAGAATTTCTTGCTGGATTTTGAATAAGGTTTTACATAATGAACATAAAACAGTATTCATTCTGAATTTTCATAAAAATCTCGTCGGGTTGCTCAAAGTGCTTGTGATCTTTTAATCTCTTAATGACATGAGAGCAGGATGCGGGGATTTCTAGAAATAACCACGCAAAATGGACGCCGACTCTCTCGATATGAAAAATTCTTTTTCGCAGAGATAGATCCGCATATTAATATTTTTACTGGCATACTTAGTTGCTCGTTACTCTAATGTAAAATTTTCCGTCCGAAATGCTTTACTAAAAATTTTGCAAAATGCGTAACTTGTACGTCAAGAAACATTAAATCATTTGGATTTACATACTACTGCATGTGGGTGACAAGCTCTTATGTTCAATGGTTTCCTTTTTCATAAATTACTCAGTGAGTACATTAAAAAAGGTCTGATAGATTCAATAAAATAAAGATTTTTTCATTTCGTCATAAAACCATACCAAATCATGTTAGAAGTTAATAAAAATGAAACGCATAAAATATTTCATTACTTTAGTGCTCATTACTGCTTTCAGTGACATAAATAATGATAATCTTATAGAAACAGGAGAATGATTTATATGTGAGTGAATAGAAACTCGGATCTTTCCGCAATAATTCTTTGGGCTTCCGGAAAAAATGGCAGGATGTTGGCCCATGCATCCAAACTCAATGTAAGAATACTCACCTGAAAATAACGTTGGCTTACATTATTACAACACAACTACGTACTTACATTACATGATTGGAATAAAGGGAACAGATATTTAAATAATTTTAGTTTAGTCCTCAGGTTTTTTTAATGGTTATTTTTCAACCTTATAATAATTCAAAGTGTGTCTTGAGACAAACTCAACAGGTGAAGTTAATGTACAGATGTTTTCTTCCGCAATTCTGTATCTATTTAGAATATCTATAATATATAACCGTAATATCTATATGCTAATATATTAGTACTTGAAATTATAAACAAATCCATAGGTAGTATTTTCAAACCAACTCATATCATTATAACTCATCAGCATTTGATATCATGTGTGTCATCCAAACATGATGACACACATGATATCAAATGCTTTCGATAAATCTAAGACTGAATATTAATATAAAATAAGTTTAGCGCCACATAAAAGGATAATCATCTTCTAGCGATTCATGGTTCATCGTCAAAATAACAGATAAATAAAATAGAGTATAGGTATCTGCAACATTCAAACTACGTTATCCATCATTCTTATCGTTTGGCTCGGTGACACTGATCCGTGCATGCGTCAATAATATTGAAATGTGCGGTTGAAGTTTGCGATAATTTTTCACCTGTGTCGGATCAGTGTATGGCAAAAATATAGTAATAAATTGGAGAGTTGATTGACCTGACAAAACTGAAGTTATGAAATAACGGGCTGAGATAGCTGGATATTTTATAGAGAATGATTTATACGGGCATTGAAATTGGTTTTTGTGTCCTTAAACACAAATATGAAGCACGTTCAATTAATAAAAAACATGTGAACTACCCACGTCTCGTGCGTGACAGAATTTCTATATAGAATACAGGATTGGGTAAATAACAGTCCCTTGGGGTACGCTTGTGTTCGATTTTATTCATTTGACAGGTTAAGATTTTGTTGCTATATGACTCAAGCAAGATGTAAAGATTACATGAGATTATTCAGAAATGCCTTTTGCTATTGAATGAAATTTAAAGAGAAACTATTTAAATAACATGTTTTTGAACTAAAACGTCGACGTCATATCAAGACTTCGCCTCAGTTCGTCAAAAACGCAACTTGTTTTTAAAAAGCCTACCTTAGTCTCCGCTCTATAGGAGAAGCAATGAGATACGCCTCTGTTGAGCCCCTGTAGAATTCCGAAGACATCGCCAGAACCCAGGAGTTCGTGAGTAGTCTCCGTGAGGTCAGCTCGGACCGACACCACGGAAACTGAGCCGGATTCCACCCAGTGCATGCGTGCTTCACTGTCACCCGCCACTACTATGTAGTTGCCTGGTACATTTCAACAATTTTGTTACTTTATTAGGATTTTATTTATAGGTGGTAGCGCCAGAGCTCACCCGGGGCGGTACCCCACTTCCAGCCGTTCTTCACGATGTCGTACAGATGTTCTTCACGTTTTATGTTTCCGCTGGGGAGGTATGGTTGCCGGGGATACTTCAGAGGTGAACTTAGTCCTCGTTAGTAGCAAAGCACACCTTAAAATATGTTTTTTTTCTCTATTTCAGGCTATATGCGAGCGTCCATGGGCTGCAGTGACTTCAGATGGCCGGCATGCCCTTTTGCTATATAAAAATGAATTCTCTGTTTTATTGATACCATGGACTTAAACTAAATACACACTGATTTGGTAGAGCCATAGTAACTTGCCGAGTTCACGCTGTTAAGTCATGAAAGACTTGTTTTTCTAGTCCTCCCGAGTAGCAATGCAACGCATCTTCAGATGGTATTTATTTCAGGTGGGACATATTAGACGGACATCAGATGGCCTGCATGCCGTTTCTGGTAGGTTATCTCATGATTGGAATTTGAATGTGATAAATTATATTTTTACCAGGAAAGAAAATATTGTATTCCAGGAGAACACTCAACTGTCGTAGGAAGGCTTGTCCAGTTTCAGCGAACAAGAAACAATTCCTCAAGTGGTGGCTGAACATGGTCGACATCAGTTCACACCGCAACACATATGGTGTCTGACGGAGAAGAACTGGTAACTGGCAATAATAAGAATAATTAGTAAAATAATATTTACATAAGATATAAGAAATGTGAATTCATCATAAGAATTTCAAATATTCTCTTTCAACATCACTCTCTAAAATAAATCTCAAATTCAGATTCTAAGCAGTTATTAAAGCTTGTAAGAGACGCTATGAGCGGTTTAAAAATACATACATCAATACGCGAGGAGCAGTATGCTCCAAGCGTTCTGCTGCCTTATGCCCCAAAGGATTTAAAAAAAGGTGCAGCCATTATTAAAAACGCAAATGTTGTCATTTACAGTTCGAAATTGTATTTGGTAAGTTACTTACTTGGCGACCGTGCTCAGTCACCCAGAGTTGCTGCACGTACTTCCAAAACTTCTCCAATTGGTAATCTAAAATTTAAGCGCCATTTATTACTTTTATCTTCCAATAAACCAGTACAACAAAGTTTGTTTTGTTATAAATATTTTGTAGAGCACTTAGGAATTTGCTCCCACGCTAAGTAGGCATAAAATTAAATATTTAACGTCACTTGTCACTGACATAAAATACATTAAACAAAAATTTTGGTTACTATGTTACAAAAATACAATTATGTATGTATATACATAATATTTTTGTAGCGTAATAACCAACGTAGGGTACCCAACAATGTTCAAATGATTATTGTAGTAAAAGTACGAGTACAATCAAGAGCCTTAGTAGTATCTACTTGTAAGTATGTGTAGGTATGTACCTACTTATAAAGTGACTTTTTTACTTCTGAGGGCTAAGATAATATTTAAATTATCTAATGACACTGGCAACCAAACATTTCAAAACGAGCCCCGTACCACATTGATTCCTCATGGCAAAAGCTAGTAACTATTTAATTACAAGAAAAAATGATGTAATAAATTTCAATCATTTAAACGAACAGGCCTTCTCCACCCCTAACAGATATTCGTCAAAATCTTACCCGACAAACCCTGATTCTTCAACACATCGATAAGCTTCTTGGTGGCAATTTCATACGTGGTCAAAGCGAATTTGGTGGAAAAGGTAACTTGTATGGAAGTTGCGACGATTATTGCAGCCAGCATCTTGCCGCAGATGAGGCATATCGCGAGGATGATCATGGAGAATGTTTCATCGACGAGGAACTCGTCACCACCGGTCGACGTGAGCGCAGACACAACCACGTAGAATGATGTTGAGTAGTCCCAGCGACGTTGCGGCGTGTCTCTGACAGGATAGGAACGATTTCAAATGTGGGATTTGTGGCGACTTTGGACATCAGCCGTCACGAGATCGCGGATGGTGTACTGTATCATGCTATTACAGTTTTCTTGACGTCTGGTTTGTACCTATAAATTGGTTTTGAATTCTGTATTATTACAATGAAGAAGCACTTCTCTTCCTAGACCTTTTACCAAAAAGTTGTTATTGTAGCCCAGAAGTGGGTCTGGTACTCTATAATCTCGTCTCTGTTCACCTTAGTCATAGGCTAAGGTATAGGTTAAGTTGTAGAAGTGAAGACATAGAAGTGAAATGTTTAGGAGACATAAATTAAAGATTGTAAAGAAAGGGGAGGTAAACCTTACAAAAAGTGTTAGTAGTTAGTTGTAGAAGTGAAGATGTTAGAAGACATAAAAATACAAGATTATAAAGAAAGGAGAGGTAAAACTTAGCAAAAGGTGTTTAGTAACAGTAAGTTCATTCAGCCCTATAGTTGATATGAGCGATATAAATTATAAATGTTTTGAAATACCAATGTTATTCATACTCATCTACGAGGTGCATTTTCAGTGTTCGAATAATGCTGAACGGAGAGGTTGCAATCAGCGTGAGCAGCCAAACGCATGTGAAAGTGTGTATCAAAAGAACCACGACGAACACCGTCATCGCCGTCTAAAACACAGTAAGTCTTAGTTTAGGAGGCTACATTTACTATTACGGTTCTAATATAAATTTAAAAAAAATTGCGTAGCTACTGTACGATCTCCTTTTGCCAAAGTAGATTTAAAATATATATACCAAAACTGGCATCCAATTATAACTTAAGACACACGTATTTTTTAATGTTTCACATTGTTAGGTGTAATAAAATACATTAGAGGACAATAAATTGTTCACAAACCTGCAGTATCGTTAAGTTGTTGGTCAGTTCAGCAGCGGTCTTACGATAGAATTCGAGCAAGTATTTCAGTCTAAGCAACTTGTTCGCGCGTAAGTAATGCATGGCAGTGCGCGGATCGCTGTAAACATGTTTTGGAAAGACAATCTAAAATCAGTTTGGAAATATAAAAATCTTATTTCTATAAATAAAATGTAAAGGTATTGAATTCCTATAGAAGTAAAGTAGGTAATTCTGATCCTAAATAAATAGTTAATTCAAATCTTTACTACCAAGACATGCACGTTTGGGAGTTTTTTGAGATTTTCCAGTCTTCAATCTTAAAGAGTCTACAAACCACATTTGGTCAGCATTGTAGATCACACAAATAAGAAAAAGAAATGCTAATCTTTGTTGATATGTTGCGTCCATCTAGAAATACCCCTAGTGGGTAGAGTAAACAAGACTTCCTAGGTAAATTTAAAAATAATTCAGTGAAACTCACCTAAAACAAAATCCCAATAACTCTAAAGGGAGGCAAACTAACAAGTCTGTCCAGAACCATAACTTGTGCTTAAAATATCTGCGGCGACATTTCGCGGAGCTTATCACCAGTTCCCCGTGTCGGTTGAGGTAACCCTGAGTCAAATGTCTTTTTTAAACAAGCTTTACACTGACAGCTTACTAGAAAGAGTTGTGCCCACAGATTTCGATTTAAATAGATAACGTTAGTTACCAGTTAACGTTAGTCATCAGTATGAAGACTAAAACGCCAGTACGGATAATGTGAATTATTCAATTAATTTATTTATCAATCATATACAATATCAATTAATTTAGCATCAGCAATCAAATCCACTTGAACTCATAACGTTGATGAATACCTCAAGCAAAGCTCGTCCCGTGAGAACAACGGTAGAGTGTGGATTAAATGAAATAGTGGCGATTATGTGTGTGTGTAAAATGTTTAAGTTTCTAGAATTTCTATAAGTAATAGATGAAATTTAAACATTATTTTACCTGGTGCATAGACAGATACGTTTTGAGAAGAAAGAAAATATCGAAAATAGCCTGGAGCCAAAAGATAACCAAGCAATCATTCAGCGTGACAATTTCGTAAAGCGTTAGCACGTAATTAGCTGTAGCCATGAAGGAAGAGAAGTAACCAAAGCCCTGAAACGGTGATAAAATTAAAATGCCTGCAACAGTCTGTTGCTGGAGATATTTAAGTGACGTCACCACCACTCTTTAAGAGATGGCGCCACTGGTATCCTGTATCAGTAGTACCAGTAGTACCATTATTCTGAGTTTTAGCAATGCCGCACACCGATGTAGTTAAGAAACGCAAACAAAGCAATTACGGCCAATGACGTGAATCGTATAGTAAAGTGACGTAGCGCGTTTATACCACAGTGTAAAAAGGTCTGTCAAACATTGTCTGTAACCGATTAATGACCCACTGCAGGGTCGGGTCTCCTCGCAATGAGAGGGATGTAGGCCTTAGTCCACCACGCTGGCCTACTACGGGTTGGTGGACCTGTCAAACATTATGTACATCAAATTAAAAAAAACACCAGAATATACAAACGAAAATAATGAACAATACTGAATACCTGAAAAACCCGTGATCCTGGTCGAAAGAGATTCGAAAACTTCACGCTTTGATATGTCATCACGCTCGTTGCGGACTTAGCCGAGCTTATGTTTGATTGTGAACTGCGTACTGACATTTGTCCCACTATAAGAAAACGATCTAATTGTAGACAATAAAAAAATTAATCCAGAGGTCTGGGTTCGCATCCCAGCGTCACGCATCATGAGTTTTCCAAGTGCGTTTTATATTAATATATCGTCCGCTGTAACGGTGAGGGAAAACATTCTGCATGCAGCATGCCTGAGAGTTCTACGTAATGTTCTCAAAGGCATGCGAGTTTCACCAACCCGCAATAGGCCAGCGTGGTAGATAAGAGCCTACATACTTTTTACAGTGCAAGCAGACCTAGCCCTGCAGCGGGAACTAATGATTGAAGAAGTTATGTGGTTGATATTTAGATTTTTCAGTATACTACTACTTCTTGTTGTGGGGAGGGTTACAGCCAAGAAAATATAAAATCTCAACAATCCATAAAAGTAGAACTCTTCCTTCTATGCAGTAATAGTTGGGTACAGAAGCACAAATTTATACAAAGATGCACATATTTGTTGTGGAATTCTTGGAAAAGAGCTTTAGTTTCACGACGATATTATAAAACAGAAAACAATGCTTCACAAACCTGGCATTTCATATCTACTGGAACCGCTTCTAGACTCAAAGGCTGAATCTTGCGATAAAATGTCCAGGTCAGAATCTTCTTAGAAATGTATTGCGATATGTAAAAAAATATAATAAATTAGGTAGGTACCAACGAAAATACTTCGCACAGCAATTTTTCATTAATCAATAAGAGAGGCGTATGAAGCCGTATAAAATGAGGTGCCTATATTATAAGTTACATCTACTATGCTTTGACAAAATCATTGTTGTTCATCTAGAAGATATCTAAAAATGACAGATTTTAATTAGGAGTGACCACATCAGGATACTGGAGAGCCAACATTACATTAGCTCTGTTGTTGTTGGGTCCATTATATCGTAATATGACGCTGTTAGAATGTGGCCCTAATATCCCCAAATGCTGTAATATGGTGTAAACCAGTGAACTACATCCATCCCGTTTTTATGTGAGTTGCGACGCTTCATTACGTCACAAATAGATCGGTTTTGATAGCTTTACAGATTTATACTCAAACAAATATGTATTCAATATTTAGGTAGGAAAATAATTTACCCGTAGATTCATCATCGGGCGTAGTATCCATTGTTATAGGCAAAATGTAGTCTTTGGATACTTCAAAAGCCCTATTTAAAGGTTCTTGTATCTTCGGATAGTATTTGACTAAATTAAAGAAAGTCTGAGATGACAACACAAGTAAGTCAAGGCTTCTGCTTGCGAATATTGCTACTTCTGAACAAGAAACTGGTTTCTGAAATACAGAAGAAATATGTGTAGGTAGAGTACCCAACTGTAATAGAAAATTAGGTAGATATAATTATGACGATTGCCTATTTTGTAGTTTTTGTTATTAGTTCGCGACGACTGTGCCAAGCCAAGTAGCCAAGTAATGAAAATATGTATTAGGTTTTTTAGGATAATATCAAAGATACATTACCCCTGTAAAGTTACCGAACATTCCGCCTGGTCCCATACAGGTTATCATTTCACTGTAAGAACTCAGAACGTCGACCTGGAATATTTATTTTATCACCAATTCTGTACACATTTAAATTAACTAACAGAATTAGTGATATGAAGAGAAAAAGAGACAAATGATTAGTAAATAATATAATTAGAGTGAGAAACATTGCGTGTGTTTAAAATGAATATTGACAGTTATTGGCAGAGACAAAATTAGTGATTGGACTTTGCCGAACAAGAGCACTTCGCGAAGCGCTCTTTCATACATAAATACGATACCATAGTGAGTGTCGGAGCTTTTCATACCCAAACAAATGAATACAGAAACAAAACAAAGGCAGAAAAAAAGATTCGAACGTACGGAATGACGGAATGGCCTTAAAACAGCCGAATCCTTTTCTCAGAAACTGCGATCAGTATTAGTGGTACCACAGAATCCATAATAGCTGATGGTATGGTGTGAAGTGTGTCAATTTGGAGTTTTGTTAGTTGCTAGAGGTTTTGAAGATTGCGGTAGTTCTATGACAAATATGAGTAGGTAATCAATGTTTTATTAAGCGGAACTTTCGATACTGTAAGCATATTGTTTAATATCGATGTGTATTACCTGTTACCTGTTAGCTTACCTTTCCTCTATATATAATATACACATTAGTCTGCAGGTCCTTGCACTGCACAACAGTGTCTCCCTTGAGGAAGTACATCTCGTGCAGATGTTGCGTGATGACCCTGATGAAGGAGCGCTCCACTTTGCCGAACAAGGGCACTTCGCGAAGCGCTCTTTCGTACATAAACACCAACGTGTCTTCCATTAGCGCAGAGTTCAGCCCTCGACAAATACGCTGCGTTAAGAAACGGAACGTATTCCTTTAATCACGAATGGCATAGTTGAAATGTTTGGCGAAATATATGATGAAATACCATCCATACATTAATCACACAAATTTCGAACATTCATTGTCAATTCCTTATTTCACGTACCCTAGCATCGGTTCAGTCAACTCAGTTGAGTAAAATTTCCACGTTGTTTTACTTACATTACACTTTAGGCACATACATTACACTTACATTAATTCCATTTAATTCCATACACCCATCAGCCCTTAAAGCCTAGTCATAAGGTTTGTTAGACATAGGTCACCCCCTATCGACTCATACGGCTTGGCTCTGGCCTGACCTCCTGAGTCTAACGTGAACTGCTTAATAAAGAAAAAAACTTTAAAAATATTTCTAAGGAAGTTTAAATTCAGAATACATATTTTGTAACTAACGCGTTGAAATCGAATGATGACGTGAATACATAAATTCAATGATAAAACTTACCACGCAAAGACTAGCTATCACGTTTTTAACGATTCGTCATTTATCTTAAACATTAGCATAAGTCCAACATTCAAAAGAAAATTCTTTCACCGCGTCATAAATTAAATTCTGCCAGCACGATTTATTTCCTCCATAAAAGCGAATTATAACACATTGCGGACGATAATGTGTCGGATTAAAAGGAAATTTAAATGTGTGGCCGTTTTTTGTAATAGTATTATATTGCTTTTATTTTTATTTTATCTTAGGCCATAAAAATTGTATAGGAAACTTACTAGTATGCTACTTTGTTGTCGTGTTAGGTCGTATATCGTCTGATAAATAATTTTATTTCAATCTGCTAAATCGTACCTGCTGCTGCTGCTAAATTGTACCTGCTGAAATTCCCCATAAACTGAACTAAATGACAAAACAGTACTAACTTGCGGGTTGCTTCCGTTCGTTCTTTTCCAAAAATATTCGAAATATTTCAATGTTTTCACAGTGAGTATCGGATCGACGTTTTTTTGATACAAAAAGTTCGCTAAATCCCTTGTTTTTTCCTGAAAGTTGGGAGACAGGGGCTCATTAAAAGTAGTTATTGCGATTGTTGTACCTGTCGTAACATTTTAATGATGAAAGTTTCGTCGTCGTATATATTTTAAGCCCGGAGTCATCTCCGCAACACGCGATCTGTATAATTTATAATTAGAATCTCTCCTCTTGGATAAAAGTTAGTTGTACTGCAGCTACGTGGGGAAGATAATGCTGATGAATATGTGCTCTTGTGTGAAAGTAGTAAAAAGCTAAACTTTATTACGCTTGGCATCGCGGCCTCTCAGTGCTACGAATAATGTTTTAATTTTTTTGTGTACTTTACCTAAAACATGTATAAGCAAATACAGTCTTTCATACAGTTTTGCAAAAAAAAATGTTCGAAAGAATTTACATAGAATTATTATTCAGAATTATTAACGAGATATAAATATTAGATGTTAGCTTCCTGTTTTCTTAACTACGTCAGTAGTAACCGTAAGTCAGAGCAAAAGCAATTGGCTCCTAAGTAATACGTTAGAATTTTTTTTCACTCTGCACCTCGTTTACGGATAAAGAGCCCGTGATCCATTATGTATGTTTTTGATCTCGCTTGGTATATACGTGTTACTCTTTACCCTTTTAATATCCGCTACCGGAGATACTCAGATGTTACTCAGACGCTTAGATCTTTGCTAGCGATGTTAATTACTTTCCCGTACCTACATACTTCAGACCAGTGGCCTTGGATTATCTCTCTCTGTCTCTTTTTACGAGTATGTTCAAATATTGAACGGGTCCGATGTTAAGATTTTCTATAACATTCCTGGATCCTTGTTTTTTTATTTGTGTGTGGTTGTTACTTGTCAGTGAGTAGTGATTATTACCATTATTGAACTGTGGTGTTGCTCATCAAGGGATTATAAGTTAATTTGGCTGAATATACATATATACTCTTAAAAGTTGGGTTTTAAATAGTCTAGTAAAATATATTTTTACAATCTTTTATTTATTCGAATCCGAATAAATAAAAGATTGTATAATACCTTGTTTGTATTACAATCTTTGCTACTACAGGGGTTTTACAGTAAAATATACAATTTGTTTAATA
This sequence comes from Erynnis tages, assembly GCA_905147235.1. Classification (NCBI taxonomy): domain Eukaryota; kingdom Metazoa; phylum Arthropoda; class Insecta; order Lepidoptera; family Hesperiidae; genus Erynnis; species Erynnis tages. Next base: position 7,949,136 of record LR990082.1, read on the forward strand.
TCAAGTAAAATATAAGTGATGTCAGATATAAGAGTTATCTTCGGATATTATCTTAACATCGGATCTCGAAGCGGATAAAAGGCCGCACGATACATTATGCATAGTGTTGCCCTCGTCCGCTGTCCGCGCGATGTGCAGATCTTTTTAATATCCGCTCCCAGATGTAACGCTTTATTTATGGAATCAAACCTTTTTGTTAAAAAACGTTTTATGTTATTGTCTCTTTTTTCTTTTATACTAAAAGTTTACGGGTAATTCGATCCGTCGGTAAACTTCTTCATCATCGTTAATTGAACACAAGATTCTTTTTACATTAAGAAAGGAAACCATCTACGAGTATGTGTTCAGAATACAATCTATACATATAAAATCCTTTGTTCTGAATGACTGATGAATCAATGCACAGCCAAAACCGCTGATCGTAGAGACGAAACTTGGAGCGTGTCTTCATTGTATGACGTAGGCTTCCGGTAAGATATAGGCTGCTACTTAACAGGCCGTTACTCAGCAGTAACAGCCTATTCGTCGCAGGGACACAGCGTAAGAAATTTTTTGTTAACCATGTTATTATTTGTGTTTAAATTAACCAATTCATATATGGGTAAATGTGTTGTATTTTCGAAAATACGTATTCTATTCTATACTGTTCTAACATCTTACATTATGATCTAGCAGAGCGTGCGTCGTCGCAGTCCTCGTCGAGGCGACGTATCCGAACATGAAGGCGAAGTACAGAACGCCTGCGATTTTCAAGATCATCGTGAGCCACACATTCACAGTATTCGTCACTACTACTGGCGTGCAGCCGCAGCCTGAAAGTAACATGTGAAACGCCACTTTATCTTTTTCTTTATAAATCCTTTTCTTTACAAATCAAAGCCAAATCAATGTTTAATGCAATATGAAAGAAGTAATGACTTAGGTGGCACGGTCTATAAGGCACTGATGCACTGTGTGGAGGGTCCTGGGTTCGATTCCCAGCGCAACATAGATTTGAATGGCGAGTTTTAAATCTTGTTTTTGGTATTATAATCCTAGTTTGAGGATATGAGTGTCAAGCGTTATTTATTTTATTTCATCTCGTGGTAACTTCTTTTGTTATTCCTTCAACATCAAAAATGCATACGTCGCTATGAAACTCATATATGCAAACGCATGTAGCTAAGCTTTACGAGTACGTAACGAACTTGTAGTAGATCAAGCAGAATAATTGACATGCTACGAGCCGTAGCAATATACACCAACGTAGCGTGGTGCTACGAAAGTAGGTTACAGCTAGCATTTGGGAGGGATTCATTATAATCAAGTAAATCACTGTTGACCAGTGGTTTCGACTGGTTTCCACTAATAAATTAACTATAATTTGAGACTTTGTACGAGAAATGCCTTCGATATTTCCGTAGGATATATAGAAACGGTATGAAATAGTATCTGGATAATTTTGCTTAATATGACCCAAACTAAAAATATTGGAATCACAAATCGATTGAATTTTACATAATAACTGGACGTACGATAGCTGTAAGCATACAGTTAAAATTTACGGTTTAACGATCTTGTCCTCCCAATCTGCTAGAAAAGAGATAATCATTCCTACTGTCATCAGAGCCAGAATATAATTCTACGAACGAATTTCAACCATTAACCATACGGCTCAAAGCTATAATAGCACTAATCTATGGTGTAGTTGGACGAAACCATAATAAACGGGAGATAGAGGCCGAAATTATAGCTCAGGGCTACTGACCCACTATAGCGGTTCCATGAGCTTTATTCTGAGCTTTTATTCATGAACATTGTATGCATAACACCAGGTTGTATAATGGCGGAGAGATAGTGCATTTAATAAAATTTTACATGAATTTTACAACACTTCAGATTTATTGAATCTACATGAGAGAATTGAGTAGGTAACGCTCGAGGGATTATTTCTTAGTTTTATCGATGTTTACCAACCTACAAATATTTCAAAAACCCAGTAAAATGTTCGTATATATTCTGTTGCAGCATCTGTAAATAATAATGAGTCTATCTTAGTACTTTACAAGGTATAACTCAGGAACTGCCCAGACAAATACGGCTACGCTTGGTAAAAACAGCGAAAAAACGTGCAGTGTTTTATTAACTACCTACTTACACTTCAGATCAAACTTGCTCGACGATAAAACTAACACTCGTGTGCAATTGACCATTATGTAATTAGATATCTTCGGCATGTATGGTTTGCAGGAATTAGCGAAGATTAGAGCCGTGACAAAGTTCACCAGAGTTATCGCGAAGGGAATGAACTTTAGAAGAACAACGGCCTGGTTTACGCGCATTATGTCGCTCTCCCAATATGTAAATGCGCCAGATATTCTTGTCACCTAATGCCAAAGGAAGAAGTATAGAAATAATGTGGGGAGGAGCTAAATCCTTGATTAGTAAGTTTTGATGTAATGAAGCTCGTTTTAACAATTTTATAATTTATTAAAAACGCTAACACACGCTCGCCAAGAGAAAAATGTCACAGTTTTCGCGCCAACACGTTTAAAAAAATAACTCGCGCAAGATAATTCTTGCATACAGCCAATGTTATTTATTTTGCCGAATCGAATACAAAGGACATAGTTAAATAAGTAGGTACCTATGTTACGTAGGTGTACAATTCTACACATAAATAATTTAGAAGTAACATAGCTATTATAGTGTTTACTTGGGGGTTACTTTTAATATACCTCATGTTCCTTTTAGTCAAATATGATTATGATTAGTGTTATTGCAAAAATAAGCATAAATTACTCTTTGTTGCTTTATAAGTTTATAAAAGTCGTTTAAAAATACTATAATAGCTACACTTAGTATACCTATTATAGTAATTTTAAAACGAATATCACGGGATCAAATATGTAGGTTTAGTTAGGTACTAGTTTTGAACCACACTATTTGTATGCAAATTCTCACGTTATTGTCTTCACCTGTGATGCTTTAAGTAACTGGGTTAATCCGAATAGATAGCACGCAAAGAAGAGATTGAATAAATTTATAGGAGAGATAACATAACAACTCATGTTAAAGCAAAAAGTAGTATAGACATACCTACCGGTATAATGACTTAATTTTACAGATTTTTAGTAGACGAATAAATAATCTCGCTTGCATTGACTACAGTGTGGAGTAAAAAAATCAACATTTAAGCACAGTAAAAGCAGATATAGATACTTGTAAATGAACACTTACTAGTAAAATCCGGTTAAATCGGTAGAGATCTGTGTCGGAATGGTCATTTATTATTTTAAACTGTAACAAAGAAACATTAAGCTATCCACAATGTTCGCGTATTCCTATGGTTCGGGTCGAAAACATGTTTTTCTAAAACTAAAACCGCATAAAAGTGTTATCGCATTAAAAGTATGTTAAAAGCAAGTTAAAAGTTGGTAAAATGCTTTGAATTCATTTACTTCATGTTTGTGTTTATTACGTTATTTTATTTCTTCTGAAATAAGACACTTTGAGTCTCATCACATTTTACAAAATTAAATCTTACCAGTTCCTCAAACGGGAAGATACTGAGAAGGTCCAACAAGAAAGCATGCTTCAGGTATCGGGATACCGTCAGTAAAGGATGCGTGACCAGCAAAGATTGTTTATTGTAGTAAGCAACATAACACATTACTATCACGTCCGCATATAATATTACGTCTGTCCAGTTATAGCCATTGCCGTGTTTGTGTTGCTTGGTCTATAATCAAAAAATAATTTAAGAATTAGATAATAATTAGGTACCTATAACCATAAAATACCGAGTAAAGGAAAGGTTAAGTTTTGCAATTTTCAAACCGTTTTATGGTTTGTAAGTTAAAAGATTACCAGTAAATATAGTATTGGTAGTAGGTACATTAGAATAAGAAATACGTAACTTGTGATGCGAAGTATGAAAAAAGTATCCGTTTAAGATGGAATAGGATATGATTGTCAATTGTAATACTGTTACCGAACTTTTTAAGATTTTTTTATAAATAGATCATTATGACGTCATAAATAAGAGTAATAGTAAGTTAATTGACGATTACTTTATTATTGATTTGATTAAATGCAGGTTCAAGGGTATTATATATTTTTAGGGAATCACGTTTTAAAATTAATTGCGTATGGTATTATAAACTCAACTCTGCTCGAGTTGAGTTTATAACCTTTTGGCCTTTGGTTTATGACCTTTTGGCCGTTACATATTGAAACCATTTTAATGTAAATTTTGAACCCTTTTATAATCTTGTGGTTAAAGCTGTCGTGTACAAACGACGTACTACTGAACGAAACACCTAAAGGACGTTTGAATACCCTTTCGTGTAGATTTATTCCTTTGAGATTTCGAACGCGGTATATTTATGATCGGATTTAAGCCACTTGTGGTTATTTACCATAAAGGACTCTGTGGAAGTGTGTGGAAGTGGAATGGATTTTTCGTACTTTACGTCGAATGATGAAATGGCAATTTTCCCTCCTACATTTCAAAAATAACTGACATTTAATAAATATAAAAAATATACTTAAATGTAAAACTATTTTATTTACTTGACCTGAAAAGTTTTCTACAAACACATAATATTTTTATAGCAAACGAGCATGCAGGCCAGTTGATGTGAAGTTAAGTAGTTAGTAGTAAGTAGTTCGCCTTATATAAAGTTTATTCGCCCTCAACTTTTTTTATTAATAGATAATTTTGATTCCTAATATTATTTCTTATACTTACAGCGATATTATAGGGAATGATGAGAACATAATATAATGCGATCACAAGACGTAATGCACACCAAAACTTGAGGAATATACCGTGTGGGGTAATGCTCCCCGGCAGGAATATGTATCTTATGTACCTAAAATTTACCCAAGAGTTGCGATTAATATAATTGTATGTTTTAACCCGCTTCCGTCTAGGAAATTGTAAAAAAAGCCACTTAAAATTAAGAATATGCCATATGAACAGCTTGATATAATCATACTTATAATCTGTGCAGGACTTTTCGTAATTAAATCGCATAGTGACTATGTACAAAAATGAATCGAAAAATTCTTGAATGCTTCCATAAATTCTACCTATTCACTGTAGGTACCTAAAAAATAAAGCCTAAGAAATTGTGTGCACTAGGTTTTGAGATTATAGCGCAAAAAATTACAGCTATAAGTAGTTATTTACTTTCTTTTACGTGTGTTAATATCTATAATATTAGTATACAAGCAGCGGTGATAGCCCAGTGGCTTAGAATTCGACCTCGAATCGAGGGGTCCGGGTTCGAATCCCAGTGGCACGCACCAATGACTTTGTAAAAAAAGTTATGTGCGCTTTATAAAATTAAGTATCACCTGCTGTTACGGTGAAGGAAAACATCGTGAGGAAACCTGCATGCCTGAGAAACGTTCTCAAAGGCATGTGAAGTCCACCAACCCGCACTAGGCCAGCGTGGTGGACTAAGGCCTACATCCTTCTCATTGTGAGAGGAGACCCGACCCTGTAGTGGGTCATTAATGGGTTACTGACTATAGTATACAATTTTACCAGATAATTAACTAACGCCAAATTAATAAATTAGAACAGACCTCATGACTCCGAGGTTTTTGAAGGTTCTTGCGTATTGCGATCTCTCCTCACGACTGTTCAGTACAACAAAACTTTCCTTTATTTCTTGCTAAAACAAAACATTGTGCTCGTAACGAGTTCGCCAAGGAAACGTCGGCATTTATTAATTGGGTATTTACCGCTATTCTGTTTGTTTTGGCGTCTATCCTCCCCGATAGGGGCTTTGCATCATCGTAAAGTGACGCCTGCCTCCGGATTTTCGGATCTTCGAGAGTCTAATAAACGAAAACATTAATTATCCAAACTAGCCGTCCGACTGTCGGACGACAAGGAAGGTTTTATCATCAGACTATCGGACGATTTAAATATAATAATTATGCATCCAAGTCAAGCTCAACCAATTAGAATATGATTGCATATCTTGTCTAGATAAGATAATTTGGGTTATGTTCGTTGGGTTAACAGTTTTGACTAGTACTAGTTCTTTGTTTTATTATAGTAACAGCCTATACCAATTTCGATCACTTTCAGTCCATTGTCGGACGACTATATTATTCATCTGATATTATCGGCCGACTAGCAACAGCCTTGGCCCTCACCGGCCGGGTTTGTAAGCTCACATATTTTACCATGAATCACTACCAAATTACGCCGTTCATTATTCCAGGCTGGCCATATTAAATGCATGCATCATACCGCGATAATGGGATGACTGATATCTGGGAACGTGCTCCAACACTGCACCAGCGCACTGTATTCAACGTGCAGTAATATGCAATTTGTTGACGTCACTACTGTGTACACCTGAAATTGTTTCGTAGTATTATGGGTATTATGTGCCCTGACAAACGGGTCACATTACATTGCATAAAAATGATTTACTATCATTCTGTCGCCAAATGGAATACCGTTGTGTCGGCGAATGAAATTGTTACTGAAAATGTAATAACGGACTACAAATTTCTCACGGAAATAGTGCATATTACTTATCTTTTACGAGCAAACTAGTGGTTTGTTGGGTACTGAATATAATTTCGTTCCATAAATTATTTTAAAACGCAGGCTGTGGCCGCGACTCGGTCCACTTTGAGCTCAGATTTCGAAGAACAATGGTAACAGACAGCGTTAGTAATATCAACTTTAAAAATACCATTATACGTTAAGATATAAAGTATCATGAGCTAGGTTAAAATATCACCGTACCGTATCACCGTTAAATTTTTTTATTTTAAAATTTGTCGCGTTTGCGTAATAAAATTAAGGATCGTTAAAGAGACTGGCTAAAAAGTAGATTAAAATATTTAAAACGCATGTTCTAGCTTCTAATGTGTGTATATGCTATGTAAAATATATAAATCATTGTTTTTAAAAATTTCCTTAAACTAAAACTATAATTGTGTTTAATCTTAACTTAGTAACACCTTTATCACTCGTATGTATGAACAATGAATATACTTACTTTAGGTAAACCGTATAGCATTTCAAAGTCTCCGAAATGACAACCTGGCCCAATAGAGGCCACGACCTTACCGTGATGATTTAGTTTATTGCAATGGCCCTATAAAATGAAGAATGTAATTATTATTCATACTTGTATCATATAGGTGTAGAATGTAAATTAATAACAATTTTTGGACATGATATTTTTATCATCAGAAAATTTCTTAAAAGACTTTTTTCATAATTTCATGTAGTCCGCATTTTTTGACGTTGAGTACGTGTTCAATATTCAGAGTGTGTATCAATATTCATTAACGACGGTAACCTTTTGCAATATGTACATGTCTCTCCCAATATCGGCAGAATGCTGCACAATTTCGTTATCTGGCAACACTAAAGAGCGAGTATTGGATGCAACCGTTTGTAGAAAATCTCGACTGCATTCCTGAAATAATAAAAACTTCGATATTAAAAAATCTTTGCCGTTAAGTGTATCATAAAAATATATTAAAATTTTATTCCACTACAAAAATATTAAAAGTTTTTTTTAATTCAAGGTTTAAGAAACAATAACATTTTATACATGGGTAAACTACTTCCAATCTCAAACAAAGCTGAAATATTGTCTAAATAACGGTTACTATATCGTATCGTCAGATTTGAACAGAACAAGTTATTTCAAACCTCACATATTAAGAGTATTTTGGTAACTACACTGTAACAGTTTGAAAATGTAAATTGTTCTATTCTAGCCAATAAGTATCACCTTGAAAAGTGCACAGAGTAATAAAGTTTCAATCATTTCAATAGATAAAACTTCCTGTTGAATGTTCGCTGACATGTTTTTGAATATTTCTTGACTAGATACTGCTTTATTATAATACCTAAAAATAATGATAATATTTCAACAGTTAGCTTTATGGATGGTGGAGTCAGAGTTGATTGTGCCTACGCCCCTTATGACCTGCAGAGAAAGAACACGTTTCTTTTCTTGTGTAAAAACATAATTATTTTGTTTGTATGGGGTGGTACTTTGGAGTGGTCCACAGATTGCAGTGTTCTTTAATAACTGGTAGCATTGGGTGGGGTTCACCTTTCTTTCCTCGAGTGGTTTAGATTAGGATAGTTTATTTAATCATTAGGTTGGGTTACATAAACCGCAAAACATTAACTTTTATTTAAAATATATATGAATGAGCGTTCTATTGCACCTTTTTACAGTAGATATTAGGTACATATGAAAAAGATCTAAATAGTGGAATAAAAATAATTCTGGTTCTGTACCATTGAACGCAGAAAAACTTTTTCACTCGAGCTTTTATTTTTCCGCTAACATGGTTGACGGTGAGGAAATAAAACAGTTCTCTCATTGTTTCCTGTAAGCAAATGTTTTAAAATGCACCTTCATTTAATAATTTTAATCTTATATAATTATTATTAATATATTTTTTACGTTGCTATCGTGGCTCATCTGGAGAGGTACCTTATCACCGTCCTTCGAAAAATATCGTGTAGCTGCATGGTCTTATGTCATGTGTTTCGTTTGGGGAGGGGTGGTTTATCGAGATACTCTTTTTAAGGCGAACATCTTAGTCTCTATTAAAAGTAAGTAGTCATACCCACTTACAATCTCAGATAGCATTTCTAACCTATTTGAGGTTAGACGTGGCTGTACTTGGGCTTCAGTGGCCACTACATGGTGAGCGGATCGCATACCTTTTTGGTATTGAATAAAAAATTCAATCAGTTTATTAAATTATCAGTTCAATTCAATTTATTAATCAGTTTCTATATTAATCAGTTTATTCAATCAGTTTATTAATCAGTTTACATTTAATATTTATTTTCTAGTAGGTAACTATAAATATTTTTGTTTCAGGATTTTAAAGATTCAAAAACCATTCAATTGAAACTAAAATCAAGTTCAGTATGCACTGAAAACTCGTAAACTACGCTCACACCTTGAATCTCAATTTCCGTCGAGTAGAGAGCATGTAGAGACTGCAAACTTTGGCCACGTAGAAGCAGCTCAGGTATGCCCCCAGGGCGAACAGGAGCACCACCTGGTTTGGAAGTTAATTCGCGGGACGTAGGTATTCATGAGAAAGGTATTAAAAAAGTTTACAGAAGAAATTGAGATAGAAGTAGTGTATCTAATATTAATCGTTCTCTATTTGCAATAAAATAATTCACTATATCCCGGTTAAAAAAAGCTCGTAAAATAGTCAATAGTCAATAGTCATTTATTAATATAACATTATACACGTCAAATCCATCTACGCATCTAATCAATAGGGATTCCTTTGCATTAATTTCAAAGAAGCAGAAAATTTGCGTGAAAATGAGGAATATCATTATAATGAAGCGGTCAGTTTTGTGATAATTATGCACTTCGAAGCACGAAAACGGGCATTCAATTCACCGCTAGCGGTAACCAATCAAGGGTACTAACAGCACCCAACGTCGCGTAACTTATTCGATCGCTGTTATTCAAGCCGCTATGCCGGCTGCGCTTCCATCATTATAAGGGTGCGTTCACATTAGCAAGTTAGTTAGCGCGTTAAACAACACGTTAAATATACTTGCTAAAATCCTTTGTTATTTTGAACCTTGTCCCCAATAGTGTTTAAGTTTAGGACGTGGACGAAGCATTACACTTGTATGGATTTTACCAGTAATAAATCAGTGCCCCCTGGTGCCAGGTCCGAGGTTCCACTGCCTGTGAACACGGAGGTGCCGAAGAAGAGGGAAGATGCCATACGTCGCTCGTGTTTCGCATCGTTCGCCACAAACACTTTCGTCTCCCAGTATATCAGCTGCGTCATCCATGAGTTCTGCAGTGTTATTAAAATTTAATTAATTGATTTAATATGTGATTTTAAATAAACAAACTGTGGGATAACATAAGGGCGTAAAAGGAAAGATGAAAACTTTGGAAGCGTGCGTTGGAATAAACGCGCGAGACTATGACGGATATTCCCGCGGTTTTTTTAACAATAAGTGATAAATGTCAGTTATTCATGACATTCTTCCGTAAAACAAAAATTTAAGTATTCAAAAAAATTTTTCCACTGTAACATACCCATTTAATAATTGAATGCAATTAAAATAATTTATTTTATCAATTATAATAAAATATTTATTTTATAAGTTTATTTAGTTTATTTTCTTTTTTATTTTATTACAAGAAGAACTAACAATATTGTTTTCAACTTATATTTATTTAAACATTTACGTTGGCTACAAACCTGGACAAAAAAAGTGTAACCCATTCCGAAAAGCCTCTGTTTTCGGCATTTAAATAACGGTTGAATTAATGTCACCTTTTGCTAAACTTTCAAGTCACATTCCAAAGTAAAATTTGAACAGAATCGCAATTGCCGTCGTAAACCAACAAACACATTTGCAAAGTTACTGAGTAAGTCTGGATTAAACGAGAAGCACGTAGCTGCTTTTCAATTATACTTTTGACACAATTCCTAGTGTACAGAATGAAATGTTCTTTTAACGCTGGCTCAAGCCATGCGAAGTTCAAATCGCGTTTTGTATTCAAATTGGAGCACATTGTAATTCTTTGCAATTTCATTTTAGACACAACTAGTTTCATGGAATCTATGGTTGGAAGGATCTCTCGCCAACGCTTAAAATGTCTGATCTAATAGGTTTTAGTCGTGGATTTAACCAAATAAAAAAAATATTATTCTTGTTCTGTGTTTTAAATCAATTAAAAAAAAAAGACTTACCGCTCGACATAACTTATGAGGACATGCGAAGATGTATAGAAGACAGCCAGACCAGTAGCAGAATATCAGGAAAAGTAGGCAGTATTTCGTCAAACAAAGAAACTAGAACAATGAAATTTGTAGTAATATTTAAATAAAAAGGTATTTTTTATTTTTTAATAAGTTTAGTACGTATGGATGGCAAATATCATATATTACAAAAATTAGTTGAATTGTCATAATCTATTCTCTATCACGTTTTGTTTCGTTACAATAATACTGTAAGATTACACCCATGTTATTTTAATATAACCGGGACTTTACAATATGACTTTAAATTTTAGGCAGTGTCAAAAATAATCACATTCCTTATATGTAATGTCGTAAGAAAACCCTTTACGTGTCGATTCCATTTCTCAAAATCTACTTAGTGAAACGTCAAGTGAAATACGAGTACCTACCTTATTATTGCAATTAAAGCTTCTTTCCCATTTGTTCATGTAACCCCAAATATGCCAAACTTGAAGAACTGGCAGCACGACAGCGAGTTGACTAGTAATAGTTTCCCTTTCAGGGTCTAAAGTATCCGTGAATATATGCACCGGGAACACCGAGAGGATATCCAAATAAAAACCAGCAGAGGCCATTTTCTCCGCCGCTATCTCCTTCACGGTTTCTTTTCTAATATTCTGCAAGCCAAATTAAGACCTTTAAATATTAAATAAGAAACGGGAATTTCAAATCTCTTCGCTCCAAATATTTGCTTTTATTACTCGCAAAGCTTTGTTTGGCAAGTTTTTCATTTCGTGCGGTTAAACTACAAACCTAAGTATATTACGTTACATTTATTTCGTTGCTTTAAGCAAGTTGTTAAATAGATCGTAGTCATTTAAAAACGTTAAGTTCAAAGCTCCCCTACTATTTCAGAGCTGTAATTGAAGCCAGATTTTTCCTAATTGGATCTAGGATAAAATGGGAAATATTTGTATGAATAAATAAATAAAATGGACATGGTGGATATGAAAACGCTGGACTTAACAAAAAAACTGTTAAATTAGCAATTTTTAATTGTAAAATAAGATTGCTTCTACATCCAATGTAGCGGGAACAGTTTTTATTAGTGAAAACTTAACAATACCTTTTTCACAATAGCCGTAGTCAGTTGTATGTAGATGTTGAGAAGAAGACCTGCCACTATGATCGTCCCAAATGCTCTCTCCCAATCCGTCTTCGCAGACTCTATCGCTAAATGTGGTGATACAACACACACGTAGAGAATCGTGATAAAATGTGCGGCATCAAACATATTTGTCTGTAATAAAAATAACGCATTTTTACTTCAATAACTATCACTTTCTTAAATTACTTAATCTGTAGGAAAATCTGATCTTAATCTGAGGCGGTTTTAAATATCCAACATGGTTTTGACATTAGTTAGAGAGTGTCTTTAATAAATCGGCATTGGAGCAAATGTGAGTCAGAAAATAAGTTAGTTTTCAAATTGATTTTATGCTTATTAAGTTGTAAAAGCTGGAGGAGACCTTACCGTGAACATGAACATTGAACACTACCGTCAAAGTAATCTTACAGTAAATGTTAGTCATTAGTATGTCATATGTCAGGCTGTCTGACATCTTCCCATACTTATGGCACACGTTTACTATATGAATACTTTGACGACTTGGGCAAAAGTATACAATATCTAATTATTTATCGGTGAAAGTTACTACGTTAGGTCACATACAAAACTAGTATTTGGTTCCAAAATCCACGGGAAGTTAGACTTGAGGCACACTCGTGGCGCGTCGACGGTCGTAACGTTCTGTGACATGTTATAAAGCTCCAAATAATCCGTCGTAAATTTCCTTTGGCGTATATTGTTTTCGTCTAAAACCAAATAACAAGTTTATAATGTAGAATTCTGTCTGACGTGCCCAACAGATAGTAAGGCCCAGCAAGTATCTAACTAGATGGTCTAATAGTAACTATGTCAGCTCATACTTTAAAGAGATCAGATTAAAAACTATTTTATATGGTTCAGACTGTATTGAATATTTTATGTATATAAATGGATTCTAGATGTAATACCAAAAAGCAAAGGATAAACACACTAGACTTCGTTGATCGCCATTTATGAAACGGGACTATACATTTATCTTTTTGCGAGTGTCGCGAGTACAGGTACTACATACTGAAATAATTTATATGAACGTTAATAAATTTTATATGAAAAAAAGGTATATTTTTGTCTTTTCTTCGCTTTTTTAATATTGAACCAACAATTTTTATTATAAAAAAAAACGCGTGATATTGAAACGACTCCTTAGGAAAATCTTTAATTCAAAATCAAATGTATGATTTACTACTAATCTCTTGATGATACCTTTGTAATACATGTGCGAATCATCCACAAAGGTAGGGTCTTCCTCTTCAATCCCGGCCAGGTGGTCTTTGAGAATTTTCATCGGCCTATACCGTGTTCGTATTAGTCTGGAATCTTGACTGTCATATTTCTCAATTGCTTCCTAAAAGATTAAGAGATTTTAAGGACAACGAAAACAGGATACAGCTCACTCGATTTTAATTATTTTTTAACTCTTAGTAATGTATTTGACTGGAAGTTCAAAAGTAAAAGTAGTACAATTCTGAATTAATGACACTATACAAAAAAAATATATAAAAAAAGCAAAGCTTCCAATTTGACAGTAACTTTACATACTAAAATTAGTAAAAGTTTTCATATTATAATTATAGGCTTTTCATCTTACGAATCGCCTTAACCTCGCCAGTAACGCCTACAATTCAGTATTCCCGATTTCAATCGCGGATATAAAATATACCAATCGCACCGGATTCTAACCTACAATTTTATGTCGGTAATATCATGGTATCATAAGACCTCCACTTCAGCTCCACTGTACCCACCTAATACCTAATAATATTAGGAATTTTACGCTGTCCGATAAAAATATTCCTGAGCAGAATCTCCTAAAAGGGTTTCGTAGTTATCCGCTTTATGCGTGGAAACGCCCAAATAAGTTTTAGGACGGATGAGAGAGTCATAAAAAGACTTTAAACGTGTGCTATGTGGAGTAATAAAGAAGTTTATTTCGTGTATTAGCATTTAAATCAAGTTTATGACTTTCTTTCATTTTATGGTTTAATTAGACTAATGACGACAAGACGTACAGACCTAGTGATCTGATTAACGTCCATGAAAATTTGTTTATTTACTCAATTTAGCACAATAAAAGCAATTATGCACAAAACGCGGGCTTAATGCTAAATACCATTTACCAAACAACCCCAGGGATGTAGAGGAGGAAAGAAGGAGTTGCAAATAAGAGACCTAATTATAATAATAAAATGAAAAATGTTAAGAAAACGAAAAGGGATAGATAGATGGATATGAAAGAAGACAGGACATAGTTGATAGAATTTAAAAAAAATGTAGCGGTAGTGTCACGACTAGTCAATCAATATAATTTGATCCATCATCGCTATCACTCCTTAACTGTCTTATACAACATTTTTATCCCAGGAAATAGCAGACCTAACATAGTCGCAAAATGGCATATTATCAACAAGTTTATGAGTAGATCAGAACCTACTAATCAGAACTGATCACTAATGATTGGATTGTTTTGGTGTTTCCAAAAACCCGCAAGATCGATAAATAAATAAATATCGTAGGACACCGCACACGCACGCTTTTTGGAACGAAATAAAGAGATATTTAAGTTTGGAAAAATATAAAAGGTTTACCGTAGTAAACACATACAACATAAATATGGTCCTTGTATTGATACTTATCAAATAGGTACACTATGTTGTTCTATTTTTGGCTCTATTATAAAAATACCCTATTTCTAAACCTGTCCCACGGGTTGTATGAGAGTTTCCGTCATCAAGCACCCACCGCTGATGGACAGCCCTTGAGCTGAGGGCCATCAACTTCACATAAACCTGCCTGCGGTAATTAACTGGAAAAAGAACCCCTTGTACATGCTATAACCTCCCACAGATCTCAACTTTTACAAAAATGTTTTCTTGATATACATATGTAAACACATAATGGAAATGGAAAAACATACAAATGCTATGATCATATTGATCATCATAGTACTGGCAGATACGGGAATTTTAAAGCATATTGTTTGCAATGTAAATGTAAAAAATGAATTTAAATTGAATTTATTTGAATTATTCTCTGTGCTTATTGGGCTTTGCATTGAGTAAGTACCATATACTTTTATGCTTTTATTTTTTGTTCACTTTTTTTTAATCTCTCATATTGTTACACGATTCTGTAACTATGTAATTAAGTAAAAAAAAACCAAGGTTAACATTTAACTGCTACAGATACAAAACTCTCAAACCCCAGAGACTACTTTTTCAATATAAATACTCGAATCAACAAGGAATTATCTTTATTGGCCTCCTTAATAGACTCCTGCGTCTATAATTTTACTTATTCTATTTCCAAAATATACCTGTCTAGTCCTCGAACTTTTCAGTCTGGTTTCAACTTTTCGTCGTATTTGTTGAAGCATTAACGGATTCTCGACCATTGCTCGCATGAAATCAGTTCTGCGTAATACCTATGAGTGAAAGCAATATCGATATTGAAGTTTATCAATATGGATGTCCCAATTTAATATATATTATGTATTACATAGCCATACCTGTACTTCTACGTATGTTGCCGCTTTCACGGTAACTTTAGACGGGATTGAGTAGAACAGACTCATTTCTCCTAAAACCTGGCAAATTGAAATGTTTATTCATAATAATTTTTTCAATATAATTTTTTAAACAAAAGGCAAGAGGATCCTTTCAAAGTTAAAAGATGGTGTTGGTAGGGGTAGTTTTGTAAAGAAGCAGATTTGAGAATACCGTCTTATGTATCGCTTATTTTATAGGTAATGTACCTACACCGCATCAACTAATAATCCTAGACAGTATTTGAGTCGTGTTCGGGATAAGACATAGGTAACATTTTGGAGAGATATTAAAGATTAAAGCCTACTTTTTTATTGGCAATCCATGATGTAAGGTTAAAAATTAATAATAGTAACAGTTTAATGTTCTATTGTAAGACACCAGTGTACCCTCAGAATAGCAAGAGACCTATAGCTAGACCTATTCTAGGATGACCCGCGTTGTAGACCTAAAAGGGCCTCATTGAGTATACAAATGGAGTAACAAATAGGTCGGCTTATCGAGCTTTACCCATAGACAGTACTAAGATAATCAATAAATGCATCATTATAAACTAACAGTTCCTTCTTTGAAAGCAATGACTGGACTCTCATCGTCTTCGTCAGAGAGCATCTCCAGCACTCCTTGTTTTACACAGATCATACCACTCTTCACAACGCCTTGGTTCCAGATTACCTGGTCTTCTAGAAATATTTCGTGTCTCATCAGTAGAGACGTATGACGCATAAAAGCTTCTTCTGTAAGTAGAGTTTTGTAAGTGGGTATAAAATATGCGACGAAAACGGGAGACTATTAATCGTTCGATATTTGTAACGGTAAAACTGAGTACTAGTATAGATCCCATTCATAGTAGAAATAAGTATAGAATGGCAATACTTCACTCTCACTCATTCGCGATTAGACTGATAGAATGTGTTTGTGCCGTTCTTTCTTAATCCCTACTTCCAATGTCTTTGATCCCATCAATACAATAACATTGAATTTACCTGCATCCTTAAAAAGTAGTGTGTCATGAAAATGTCCCACATTGATGTCAAAGATGAGTTCCATCTGCAGAGTCAGCGGCAGTTCTTGGAGGTGTTTTGAGGTCAGGATCCCACTCTTCATGTTCCATAGATGTTCTTTGTACAACTTCGCCTGTTCGATCAGATTCACTGGTGCCCCACGGAACGTCAAATACTCGATCATGTGATGATACTGAAAAATTTTTTGAACAAGGCATGTATTTAAAGTATTTACTTGCACTAAGCACTAATAAACATCTACGGGTAACCAAGGACTCTTTCAAAACTTGATTTTTAAATAATACATAAACTTTTCATTCTTTTCATATGCATTTTTAGCTTTTATTTTATTTTTATAATAACTTTTTGTATAAACCTTAAAAGCTTTACAATGTGCCTAATGACTTTTATGTTGTTAGTAACTTCTTGAAACAGTTAAGGTATTTAATACTAGTATTGTCAACAGCTTCACGTACTTAGTTCTTAATTACTTGTGTACTTCTACTTTGTAAATATTTGTAGGAAAAATTAAAAGGAATTAAAAAATATTCTGAATTTCTGAATGTCGACGCTACATTATAATTATCAGCTCAAATCTTAACTACCACGTATACGAAAGTTATAGTTGCATTAAAGTTTAACAATGGATGGTAGCAATTAGAAGTAAATGCTTCATTCAGAACAGTTGGAGTGTGGCGGAACTGGATTTGTGCAAATTGTATATAATTAGGAGCGATTGAGCAATTTCTCTTTGGAATAATTTTGCAGTTAATTTTCATAACCAGAGAGGCAATGACGACACTTTAGCAACCCACTTATGGGCATGTTTACTTTCATTATCGCAAAGGGAATGAGCAGATGAGCGTGAGACATGTGTGCAACCCATTAATGGGTGGGTACTGAAGGAACAACTTCAGGAATTATGTTTTCAGAACATTATAGCTTACTTTTTCTACATAGCTTGCCCAACGACTATTTTCCAAGATGATATCCCAAGCAAGGAGGCCAATGAACCGATATCGCACCATTACGAAACCAATCAGCATCAGGGAAGATGTCAACCACTTCTCAAGGTAGTGCTGTAAAAATACAAATAATTATGCTACTAAAAATGCATGTATTAGGTCTTCCTCCCTTCCTTTCAGTCCTTCGTGGTCTAGGTACTGCTGGACAAGGAACTCTTCTAATCGACGCCACTACGCCCGGTTCTTGGCCCTTTGAATCAGATGGTTGCCCGCTATTTTCATAAGGTCTTCAGTCCACCTGGTCGAAGGGCGGCCTACGCCTAGACGTTATCGCTATTCAAGGAGCTTTCTTCCCCATATTTAGACTTAACAATAATTTATAGGTTCTTCGAACTTTTAAGACAATGAACAAATTTGAGACATTTCCACTTACCAGGGGAAACGAATCTCCGAAAATATTGTTAAATAGTCGACAAGCACAGTAGTACCAGCAAGACACATAACTATGGAAACAAAAAAGTTCAATTATAAATTACCATTCCTAAGCCGTAGGCTCGTAATGTCTCATTTCGTCCGCATCCAATCATCCATCCATTCAATCATCAGTCATTCATCCATGTATTCCAAATGGAACACATGAAATTGAATGCTCATTTCATTTCCACTTAATTAGTGCACCAAGCAGATCAATAATGACGCCAAAATGTGCAATGACATTCAAAACAAAAACCTATATTTTCATTTATAAAAGAAAAGCTCTTCAAATCTACATACACGAAGCGTGTCAAACACGTGCCGTGGCAGATAAAAAACTTTCTGTTATAGAATGTATTATATGCGGGTGTAATTACATGTAACGAGCGACAGGTTCATATTTAATCGGCTAAATAATTTTCCTAGCGTATGTGATTGGCAGGCCTTAGGTATGCAAGTAAGGTATATAGGCAGGTATATTTTTGCCGGAAATCCTTCGTGCTGATAGATGTGAATAGAACATAAGATGCACTTATCCTAGTCCCTAGTCCTTACTGCGACGACGAAATCGGTCGCTCGCTTCAAGTTTATCGTACGACGTCATTGCGTACATTTATCGCATGTCAGTGCGCACTAGCTAGCTAGCCAGCTAGGACAGCTCCATTCAAAGACCTGTTTTTTAATTTTGTCACGTTGATTAGTCGGTCAGTTGTGTTGTTTTGTGACTGCCAATTAGGGTAAGGTCATAAACTAAACGCACTTGTCAAACTGCAGTTTTTGCAGATTCACTTGCGGCGGGTATCCGAGAGAGTACCACTTCTTCACGTCGGCGGCAGGCGAGCGGTTGCAGGAGTACCATAGACATGTACCGCCATGGAGTATCAACCCTACCATCACTGCGTGCTCGAGAACGTATAACTTCTTTCGAGAGCTTCGCATCTGGGAATAAGTATACAGTATAATATTGTAATATACAATACAATACTCTTTATTGTGCAGAACTGCAGATACATCCAAAATCAGTTTACGATAAAATGTAGACTAAAGAGGATAGTACACAATTGGCTGTCTTCCGGGATTTTTGGGTCTTTTACGCCGCTCAGATGCGGCCGAGTTAGTCGTAAGTACCTACATACATATATTCGTGCAAAGTGTAAGCGCTCTGCTCTTTACAAATTTTACGACAACTTAATGCATTGAGTTGTCTATAGACAAGTTTCTCCTTCTTCTTATTATCAGCCCTTTGAAGTCCACTGCTAGACATGGGCCTCCTCTAATTGACGCCTTGAGTGAGCCCGTGAAAGTTGATAAGTGTTCTGTGTTCTAGACTTGTTCTTGTTCTAATGAAGACGGATCAAAAAAATTTGGTGAAAAATACGGTGATGGTAAATGTGAAATATTGTTAATTATTTATCATGATATCTTTATCCTTCCTTACGTAGCTACGAGTCTAAGTTTTTGTAAGGTTTTTTCGCATTTTTTTAGTGTAGATAAAAACAAAAATAATGTCAAAACTATAAAATCAACAGGTCTAGACAAAAAAATAAGATAAATTAATTAATCTAGATAACAAAAACACTATCAAAATTTATGAAAATTAAAAAAGTTTTTTCTACACAGGTTTCCAATCTAAATTTCAATTTCCAGTTAAAACATATTGTTCGTGTCAATTTTGAGAATCGATTTCCCTCTGTTAGGTCACGTTATTAACTTCTTGATAGCTGTATTTCGCAATATGCACAAAGGTTTTATAAAGTGTCACCGTTAAATAATAATTATTTTGTGTTGTTAAACTTGTATTTAAATTTATTACTTTACGCTGTGAATATTCGAAGAATGTTCTTTAAATACTCCTTTATTAATATATTGCTGTGAAAAATAATATTTTACATAATAAACATTATACAAAAAATATGTATTCTATGCAGCCGAATCTTTGAACATAAGACCTACGCACCTTCCGAAGGCCTACTTATCAAGAGCCGATGATATGGGTACAACAGCAAAATAGTCAATAGTTAAATTCTATGAGCTGATCTGATGCTTGATTTATAAAATTTGTTACAATATATAAATAATGTTATTAGTCTAACAATTCTGGAGTTTGCAAGTTTTAGATTTGGTAGAAATAAAATTGGTTTCTTTGGTAGAAATAAAATTGCTGGGAGATTTTTTTCGCTCAAAGCTCAAATCAAAGCGGATGAACCCACGGATGTTGTATTATCTGAATTTAATCAAGTGTACTGTACCTTTATAATGAATATAAAAAATTGATAATGAGTATTTACTAACCGTTTCATTTAAAAGCTGTGTGTAAGGAAACATTCGGTAAATACGACATATTCCGAGCCATCTACCAAACATTACAATTGTGCTGTACCTTTCTTCATATTTAACTGAAATTAAAAAATATATATATGTGTGCACTGCATAATGCAAGCATATCGCATTGTCATATTTATTTACATTCCTGTTATACCGAATTTTACTAAAATAAATTCTATTTTTCTAAATATTAAAATGAATTAATATCGCCTCGTACATGTATATAGACGCAAATATTTGTTTTAGAGTATGTAACACAATAGTGTTGGGAACACTGGTTGAAAGTGAACTTTTATTAAGAGCTTTTGTTATAGTCGTACTTAAAATAAAATTATATTATTCTCTAACAAACCACAATATACTTCAGCGCCAGACAACAGTTAGGTATAGAGTGCAAGGTACTTACATATAACAGTAAAGGGAAATAACGTGAACACATCATAGGTCAGGAAGAGGATGTTCCGTCGGTAGATTCTGATATACAATCTCAGTATTGGCCATAACATGTGTAGGAAGTGTACAATCAAATCAAAAGCGTAAATGACTTCGCAAGCCAGTATTGTGACATCGAGGAAATCCCAGGAGGAGTCTAAGTAGTAACCGAGAAGGAAGTGGACCGCATACTTGTATAATATTGTGAGTATAACTAAAGTCTGAAATTGTACAATAGAAAGATAAATAAATGGAACCCATTTAAGGTTTTCAAGTACTGAAGGCCATAAATATATGAATTTTGCTTCAAACTGCCAGTTTTTAGTGACCACTGAAATTCATGAACATTAAATCTTAAATGAGGCTTCCACTTTTCTCTAGAGTTCTAGACTATTTTCACCAAGAAAACACATCTTAGGTATAAGTTTTCACTTCTGCCGGCACTCCCGGAGTGCAACCCGTTGCTTTTTTATTTTATTTTAACATTTCACCTAGTCCAACTCTTCGGCTATCGGCAAGTTTTGTTTTGTTTAAAAGTTGCCTTGCTTGCTTTTAAATTTATGTTCCAATATTTTACCGACAATTCCAATATTTTAGTTGAAATGCAAGAATTGCTAGGTTTCTTACCTGCCACCAAATATTCCATGGCACGAGAACTATTCGTGCGGTGATGTCTGCTCGCCGGCCTTCCCAAAACCATTGTCCTCTGTAATGTCCTTTAACATTGTTCGAGATATTTATGCGACTCGTATGTGCTGTTATATTAGTAGCACTGAAAGATCACCAGGTGCAAAGTTAAAAGCGGGTGGAGCTTTATTTGAAGTGAACATCTTAGTCCTCATGAGTAGCAAAGCACCCGCATACAACCTCAGATAAGATTTTATTTCTCTATTTGAGATTGGATACGGAGTTCATGCAGGGATAACTTAACATCAGGTGGTCTGTTGCCCTTTTGCTACTCAATTACTATCAAATGTTAGGGCTCACCAAGTTCCGATAGTGACCAAAGAAGGCTCGCTTACACTTCTGTACATTATTGTTTTACTAAAACAAAAATGTCACTACTATGAAATTGCTCAAGTTTTTAACACTTATAGACCATGATCATCTAGATATGATCCAGATGGTTGAGGAATGGAAATGTTAAAATTATAGAAAACATTATTTTTTCTAATTTTCATTAATTTATGCTTTCATAACAATTATTCAATTCATAATAAATTATAATGTATTATAGTTAGAAGGCATAAGTGTTGATGTTTTAAGAGCGGAAGCTTGAAACGCCATAAGCGGTAGCGGTTAACAGAGCGGGAAATGAGATGACAGCAGGCAAGTCTCAAGCGATGAGTTGGTCGTAAAATGAAGTGGGTAGTCATAACCCAAGTGAAAGCCACGCGGAATATTTCACTCAGAAGTAGTAGCTTAGGAAGCGGAACTTTAGGTCCGTATGATTTAAGTTTGATATGCACTGATGAAGTTTGATATAATTTTATTTTTGTTTTTACCTACCAACTACCATGAGTATCAGCGTCTGCTCGTATTAATAAAGTAATAAAAAGACTTTTTTCATTTTTATGATGTCAAACTTAGTTCTTGCAATAATTATTATTAGTAAATTGAATAACTTATGCAAAACAAGTAGAAAGGTGAAGAAGAATTCTAATTGCAGTGTAAAAAGATATCGTCTCATGATTTTTTTCAAGATCTTATCTCGTAAGAGTTTTCTCAGAAAACATTAAATACTAATTAAAAATATTTAAAAAAACAAAACAAAAACTCGTGAGGGATTTGAACCCCCGACCACCGCTATTAAGGGTATAAATGGGCGCTCTCACCGCTGAGCTAACGAGCCAATACGTGAAACAATTAATATTTAAACCATTACGATACATCATATTGAGAAAAACGAAGCGTTTAATATACAAAGATAAACAACATACCTATAAAAGTTTCTCAAACGGACGGGATACTTCAATATCATCATTATTCGATATTCGTTCATACATTTATCACGGAATTGGAGTTATATGACATAGTTGAGTCATGCTGTCATGCAGCAACAACAATCATATCGCCAGAGCCCGATCTATGACCGAATACATCGTGTGACTCAGTCGATTCAGCATAGATTATGTCACTTCTTGTTGCTTTAGTATCAGAGTTACTTTTTCGGGCAATATGGTCTTTTTCGTTAAAAATCGTCGTGTTAGCTTAATTGGTCCTCTTCACTACGCGATTACTAGATCGATACAAGTTCATACATACGAGTTTATGAGTATTCATTTATTACGACACAGAATTCGTCGACACAGAACAAAACTGACAGTTGGGTCAGTGTAGTAAGTATTTGATTTTATTTGTAGTAGCAATTAGCAACTACTCGTAGGTAGCTAATGTCTCATTTACAACAAAATAGTCTTGTTAATATGCTGCATTTGATATAAAATTGGGCATATTAAAAGTTGGTATATTAATTATATTTTTTTAATAAAAATACAGCCTAAGACACGTTTAGGACAAATCGCTAATCAAAATTAAACTATACCGAATGAATTTGTAAAACGTTAACAAACGGTGAATTGAACGTGACATAACCGAAACCGCACACAATAGGCAACGTACAGGTAAACAGAGCAACAATGTGGCGCCACAAGCGTCCACAACACGTGTAAACAAGGCGATACTCTCGAGTGAAGGGCTCTCGAGAACAAAGCGGGAGGAAAATAGCAGGCAAGTTTGTTAGAGAGTCGCGAGAGAGCCGCTCGGTCACGTTCTGTGAGGCACGACGGAGTCCTGGAGAATAAAGAGTGTGTGCCGAATAGAAATGACATACTATGGAGAAAGTGTGCTTTTTTACGTATTGTAAGAAGTGGTTTTAGAGTCTTGTGTACCATTTTCGTAGATCGTTTTGTATACCCAGAGAAGGAAAACTACATTTGAAGCGGCTAACTTAGTCTTCAGGGATAGACCCGCATCCATTTACAACTTCAGACAAAATTTCGTATTTTACATAGAATGGGCTGTAAAAACTAATAAACATTAGGGATTTCATTCAAACAGTGCAGGTAAACAAAGCAACAATACACTTATACACTTATATGTTGTGAAAATTGAACAAGACATGTCTAAACAAGTATAGTCTTCAGCGGCGATTGAGTTAGCGCGGGTGGAAAATGGACGTCCGCGCTCGCCTTGTAACGCGATGCCGAGGAGGGCAATTTGCCCCCGATTGAGTTACTGACGGCAAAGAATGGACCCCTATGTAACTAGCTATTGTCATTAGTACTTCACTTCCTCTTTAATACAGTGTGGAAATTCATAGTTTCTCAGGAATAATTTTGTTTCGCTAACAGTCTATAGCGGTGATAGCCCAGTGGCTTAGAATTCGACCTCGATTCGAGGGGTCCGGGTTCGAATTCCAGTGGCACCAATGACTTTGTAAAAAAGTTATGTGCGCTTTATAAAATTAAATATCACCTGCTGTGAAGGAAAACATCGCGAGGAAACCTGCATGCCTGAGAGTTCAAAAAAAAATGTTCTCAAAGGCATGTGAAGTCCCCAACCCGCAGTAGGCCAGCGTGGTGGACTAAGGCCTACATCCCTCTCATTGTGAGAGGAGACCCGGCCCTGTAATGGGTCATTAATGGGTTACTGACAACAGTGATATTGTTATTATTTTCATCTTTGTCTCATCTGAATGTTGTTCCAAAGAAGCGCATTTCTTTACAAACAACCTCGTTTTTTTCTGTTTTAATTGTATTGAAAAAATGGTTTGAATAATTTAGTTCATCATATTATAACAGAGAGACAAAAAGTCAGTTTTTTCACGTTATTCATATTATTATGTTTGTGAATCAATGTTTTATACTTACCTACTTACTTATAAATATTAAGATAAGCGTACGATCATAAATTTAATGTAACATGACCGATACTCCTGGTTTTTTTTCCGGAAAATACATTTAATACATAGAATTCATTTTATTACAGTTTTATAGATTTTGTTACACTTTTATACGAACAATGTACTAACAATCACCAACACAAGTCAGCCCGCGCAACTCTTGACGAACTATTGTCGAGTTTTCCGCTGCAATCCACAATCCACATTATTATTTGTATCTGACATTTCATTTGACGATAGTACCTAACATGGAATTGAATTTCTTTTTCGATATCGTTTCTTGTTTCACTGGTCCATTGCAGTCTATTCAATATCGGTATTTGATGTGAAGTACAAAACAGTAAGTGAGCCGTCGGCGGCCAGGTGCGGAATGCTTGATAGATGTGTATTTACGGAACTATTTTGTATAGAAATAAAATAAGGTATTGAAGATATTAATATATCAACGGAAATGGCATCATCAAAACAAAATAGTTGTAAAGTTTCGTAACTGTATAACAGAACTGTCTTCCCAGAAGTTACGATTAGTGCAAACAGTATTTTTTTCTATGTGTGATAACCATTTTTTTTTCTTTCATAAGTATCAAGGTGCCTAACTTGACTTGTCAATAATTCTCCAAATTTTTGTTATGCTTGTGAATTTTTATTATCTTTCCAAATAAAAAAATATTCAGTATCAGCCAAATCAAAAAATTGAATATAATATTTTTCAATAACTCAGTATAGCGGCCTTATTGCGAATTGTTTGATCAAGACTGTTGTCACGTCCGTACTGATTGCAGGTCAATATAAGGAAGAGATGAGAATGGCTGTCAGGGAAGGTCCGCCATTGTCGCACGTTCCTTAAATATTGACTCCAACCTGAGAACCCCATTATTAATAATAATCAGTACCTGCCTTGTAACTTTCTATTTTCATATTACAAACAGCCATGTACACAGCATCGTGGGTACTTTATTAAAAACGTTTATTTACACAAATATAGGAATAAATTTGTTACCTACTAAAACGTTTAAATTATGTTCCTATTAAGTAATGAAACAAAGCCAATAATTATAATAGCCGACAGTTCAGAGAAAGGTATTTTGTTACCTAAGACACTCATTTTTTTACTGAACAAAGTATGTTCTATGTAAATATAGTAACATCTTAAAAGCATTTTATTTGAATTAGAAAATCAAATTTTCGCACGCAAAAATATTAATGGTGGCGGTCAGCCTTATCTACGATGGCGGTGACGTCACGGCACGTCTGTGCGCGAACCAAAAATATGCCACCTGGCTTTTACAAAACGTAGACCTATTTACATCTACATAAGGTAGATAATTGATGATCTTTGAAAAATTACTTTATGCATTAAAACTTACATACTTAGGTTTTGACTTTATTTAACTAGGTACTGCTAAACTGTTATAAATCTTTTGTTTGGTTCAAATTAATAATAATCGAAGACGCTGCAAGCGTGTGTAGGAACATGTTGTAATATGACTCATTCTTGGGCCTTGTGTATAAAATATTTGTTGTATCTCACATCGGCTCGTTAGCTCAGCGGTGAGAGCGCCCATTTATACCCTTAATAGAGGTGGTCGGGGGTTCAAATCCCTCACGAGCTGTCATTAATTTTTTTTTGTTTTTAAGTGACATTTTCGGCGAAAATAATAAGAATAAATTTTATTTTGTATTTGACCAGAATCACACACTAGGTGCTTTAATCCATGTTTCATTTTTTTATGTAACTATAAAAATCATTATGATAGTGAAAGTCATTGATTTTTATATTATGAAATGTAATGTAGAATAAATTTTAATATTTTATATTATGAAATGCTGTAAAAATGCAATTATTAATTTAATCATTACAAAAAAATGGAAAAAGTTCACTACTCGACGCGTAAATTTTTTGTGTGTTTCATAACACATATTAAAAACCGCGCTATACCTAAGATGTAAGGAAATATACCTATGTATTTCTATGAACTCCTAAAACAGGAATATAATATCTATTTAAAAGTTGTTTAACGCGATCTGAGCACTTGGGATCGGAAGCTATAAGCCGCTTATGATAGTATCTAAACGCAGTGCAGGAGCGACACCACCTAGCGGAGTGAAATAAACCTATAAATGCACCTAATTGCCTGCGAGTTGACTTCACACTCTTAGATACGCAGATTTCCTCACGATTACAGCAAGTGATATTCTAACTTTAAATAAAATTAGTGCCTGCCGGATGACATTATACAGTAATAATTCGTTTCAATATACACAAAACAGGGCTATAGGTACATAGTAATAGGGGAAATAATTCGACTACAATTTTAGGTAGCTTAGTACCTATCAATAAATTAAATTTTACTATTAAAATTTAAAAGCATTTAATTAATGAAATGAAATAATTCTTTTACTCACAATAGCTGCGGGTAATGGAATGAGCGCTAGCCACAACCCACATCAAAGCAGAATATATTGTACAAAAATCGTTTGTTGTTGAACAGTCATGAATATTGTGTACACAAACGTAGATATAAAATAGATCACGCAACTACTTCCCGGGTCAAAATATTTGAAAAGTTTTCGCAACGCGCTACCATCGTTGTTACATATTTCATTCAGTCCACACTCCACCATTGTTCACATGGCACGTTAGATTTATCATTCCTCCAATCCAATAACTTATTAAAATGCATTTGTTTCATCGCCGTCATTATTAAAATCGGCACGCTTGGTCTTCACACTGATGAGCTAACTTGCGTTATCTATATAGATCTATATCTGTGATTGATACAAGCGGAATGGCGTTGATTACGGGAGGCCCATGTTTAGCAATAGACTACCAAGGTATGAAAAAAAGGAAGGAGAATGTAGTATCTTCGATTTTTGCTAACTTATAGAGAGAAATGGAATGCCCAGTACCACAATGTATACTTATCATTTGATTTTTACCAGCTGAACGTATATCATTCAGCAAAGGTTTCCTATCGAGCGGCCGAAAAGAAAACGATGAAGGGTCGATCTGCCTGCCTTCAAGTACATCCCTCAATTGACGGGATATAATATCGAAGAGGTCGTCATTCATTGCGAGTGACAGTTCCATTCAACGTCGCTGCGAGTGCTCGAGGCGCGAGTTTTCTTTCCCGGCGGACTCTCTTCCAATACCCGTTTTTCCTCATTTAATGGCTTACTGCAACTGATTTGTAATCTATATCTGAAATGAACAGCGTTGTTGAAAATTGATTTTATTGCCAGAAGCATCTCATGTAGAACCAAGGCGATTGAAGATTGTGTGGCGTCTTCCGTCAAGATGGCACCACGGGTATCCTGGATCACGCTATCGATGTTTTATTCACGAACTGATTCAGTTTGGCAAAGGGAGATCTCTCATCAGACTAGGTGTCAATACTAATCATGTCGAGGGATCCGTCTAGGCGTCCGTGCTCCGATAATATCATGTCAGAATTTGTGTACCTGTATGTATACCAGCGATGTAGAAAACTTGGATAGTGTGATTCAGGGTAGGTACCCGTGGCGCCATCTCTCGGCGAGTAGCAAAATTGAATATCTACTTTGTTTCCTCATAGAAAGCAAATATACATTGAAATTCAGTCCGCAAACCGTCACTCCCGTACTCCATTCAGTTACTGCCATAAGCGGCTTACAGCAGTTCCCGATATGGAACACTCGCGCTCTGACCGGTTTATCATCATACTGTTACAGCGCTATGAATTTTAATATTATGCCACTTGTTAAAATGTAGGATTGGAAACTAAAAATTTTAAAAACCTTGTGCACTTAACTTCTGTCATCATTAAGTCAGATAGTAGGTACCGTAAAGCAATTAACGCCAATATGATTGTATTTTAAGATTGATTTATGTAAGCGTAATGTGGTGCGTCATGGAGCTCTATTCCATTTCTTGATATCTAGCATCAGATTAGGACAATGAATTATTAATAACATCCACATTTAAAAATAATTTAACTATCGGATGGCATTTGGTTAAATTAAGATTAGGTAGTAGACTATTAGGTGATCTATTTTATCGACCAATCCAACGTATTATTAGTTTTATTTTGAAATCTGGTTATAAGGACTCCGAATAAAGTATTTTTCCTTGTTAAGATCCAGCCCAGTCAATAAAACGATATTTATAATACTTTTTACACTAAAAACATTTAACGATGACGATATGGTAGACATTTAAACGCCACAGCAAATCGGAACGAAAAATCCAACTTTCAAATATTCATGTTAACATTATTTTTTATTATAATATGCGGCCGTGAGTGCGAGGGCTGGCGTCGCAATGAAAAATCTAATTTTCAATATATTGAGGTGGATGCCCAAATGGAGGCAATATCGAAGTGCTGATTTGTCGCTCCAGTGGATATTGGTCTGGCGTTGATTCAAATCGGTGCGAATGTCGACCCAGACTAGAAATATCGAGGTATCTCTCAGGACTTGTACGATAGCTTGCGACGATATTAGTGCAAACCATTTTGACCTGGCTACGGTCTTTCCCTACATTATCCTTATTGTAAAGAGCATAACATACTTTCACGTTGATCTAATGTAAACTGGTGGGCAAAAGCTTGCAATTTAGTGGTCATACCTTTGTAAGTACGATCCACAGCTACAATAGGGATGCCCAGAGTATATTCTCTCACGATAATTTAATGTAAACTGGTAGGCTAAGATTTTGCTAGTTAGTGGCCAAACTACGAGTATGTCGGATATTTTGAAATAGCTCATAGGCCTATAAAGAGACCTTTAAAGCCTCTTTTCAAAGTAGAACATCATGTAAGTACTACATTTTTGTCTTTTCACTCTACCCCGCTATGTGCTTCTAGAGGGCGATGAGACGAGACCTCTACCCCTGACAAAATAGCTAGCGTTCATTTCTGTTTCGGCATCTTCCCTATTGGGTATCTTGATGAAATATCACGGATATTAGCGCATCTTGTTCTCTTATTACATTTATTGGGAAATTATTTGGAAACATAAAGAATTATAATTCCCTTACTTTTCTTATTATTTCGACTTATTGGCGTGGGTTACACGCCACGAATAGATACACGTGAACACCTTTATGCGTATAGTGTAGTACTGAAATACTGTGTATAGAGAGAGTGGTTTGCTATTTTTCCGTAATTCATCAGGACACGAGCTTGTTTGAATGTTCTGTCGACTCGACTTTGTTTATCATTTAAACATTATACGATTATACGATTAAACTTAACTATCTGACCTTGAGGTCATATTATACCACTTCGACAATGTTAATGTTACCTTATAATACAACTACATTCAAGTAGGTATTCATAATTATACTTTGATGACTTCAATAAAATAATTATTCCGATCCGTTAAGAACTTTTTGTGTCTGGGACCCATTATCTAACTCTGAATAACATGCCATTCTATTCCTCAAAATATCTACACGTTCCGGTAAAAATACTAGACGTAACATGTTAAATACACTAAAGGCTGCTCATTTTCTATATTTGAATAAGGCTTAAATCCAACATCAAAAAAGTAAAACACATAAAAAGTACGCCATAAATTATATTAAAAAAAACATTTCGCGCCACAAATGTGCGTACTTTTACTACGATTCTAAACAAGGACGCCGGGCGTAATGAACGGATTTTTAAGCGGAGCATTTCGCATTTCCCTCGTATTTATCATTATTTTTTGCGTCATTTGCAACGGCAGATGACATTGAGGCATGTAGAAGATTAATTTGGAAGCGGGTGGGTGTGGGCAGATCGCAACACTGGGGAGGAAGGATCCGCGTCGTTTAGTTCAGCATTATGTCAGACTCTCATCTCGCGACCCTTCACCTGAAATTAAATCAGAAGTATTACATCTGTCACATTGCAATCGCTTTGCATTGCATTGCAAAATAATGGCAGTCGTTTTTAGTCTACTCCGATTTTTAACTTAACTTATTTATGAACTGTTTAGGTATAGACCAACTCGAATACGCAATAAGCAAAAAGTACAGGAAAGCACAGAAATTTATTGCTTGAAGGAGAAGTGAAAGATACTTTCCACAGTCATCGCAGTTTACAAGTACTAGGTACTACCGGAGTACCAGAATTTGTGGTACATAAAATATAAGGAAACTCTTTGCGTCGGCTAAAATACTTAGGTACCTTCTTTTAGCTTATCCATCTTTTATTATTGAGGCAAATTAAAATTCCTGGAGCTCAAAATAGATTCCGCTGGAATTTAATAATTTAAAATGTCTCTTGCGATATAATTTTTACGAAGCTAGAATATCACGCATTCTCTCGTTAAATTATGAGGGACACCCAATTACATAAAACCTTTATGTAAAAGTTCTATGTTTTCCGTTTGATTGCGGTAACTATGTTGCATGATGTTGCTTAACTTTCAATGTGTAAAAATTAGAATATTTTATGTGTCTGCATATTATACATTGAAATTAATCACACCACGTAATAAATTTTATTTAAAGTATAAATTTATTTAAAAGGTAACTCTCACTACTATCATATTCCTTATCACTATCATATTACATTTTACTCGAAGTAATTAAGCTTTACGAGTTTTTCTCACAGTAAAAGGTAGGTACTTATATATTATTATGAAATATGAGTATGTGAGTAGGGGTGGTGTCCCTCATTATTAATATTTATAATAATATATGCGGAGGAGCATATTTTGCACGTTCGTCATCCTAGACGAAACTTACTTCACAAAGAATACACTCCTTCATGACGGGCTGTAAGCGCAATAATAGTTTCCTCCCTTTTTCTAGTGACTCTACCACCTGAAAATGTCACATATTAGGAGAATTCTGGAAGAAATGAAAAAGGGAATCATCGCACTAATCCACGTTAATGAAGGCGCATACCCTCGAGAGGCCCGTCACGACAGCATTGAGCCTGAACAAACACCCGGCAATAAGAAAAGGCACGCGCCCTGTAATAACATACCCGCGCGTTGCGCACTGGGCCCTGGTTTTTGTATGGGCTATTTGTACGAAAAGTTTGTACTCTACCAGTTTTGGGGTGTGTTTTTACAAATTTACAACATTTAGGGTAATCTTCTTACTATCCATTGAACTTAGGAATAGGGTTTTGGTATCCGCATCCAAACAACGTTTTTAATAGATGAGTTGAATTCTTCAAAGCATTGAAAAGTTATCTCAGCTCACTAATGTAGAAGGCGCCTTACGATTTACGATCTTATTTTATGTCGTGAGCTCCATAAATTTTCTTCATAAATAAGTACTTTAATTATTTAATTTTACACTATTATTTTACTATAACGTATCAATCAAATTTTATTTTATATACGGCAGTAACCTCTGCAGTCAATTTGTTTCTCTCACTGAACAATGCAAGGTGTACGGAAAATTACGAAAAATTCAAAGGTAGAATCTGATGCTTCGTGACTTAGATACGAGTGCGAGTATGTCAATCTAGAGACGGTATTTCTCCGTTCGTGCTTGGACCAAGTTGAGCTTATTAAGCCTGCCACACGTGGGAAATGTCACGAACTATGAACTGTGCTAGTAGCATCTATGCTAGCCTTTAATGCGTTTTCATACCTAACAAAACTATTTTACATGATTTTTTTAAAGCAAGCTTTGGATGGGTAATACCCACACAAAATAATATTGAATTTGCCATAATATGGGTATGCTGTGAATCCTGTGAGAGCCAAGTTGGACATTGAAATAGTGTTGCTCGTATTAATAGGCGGCGGTGACCACCATCAGATGACCCGACAACCTGTATATCTGCTCTTCTAAAAAATAGGGCTCAAGTACTCTCTTATGGTACTATTAGTGCCTAATTCCTTTGCACTAAAGTGGTCTCTATTTTTGTCGGACAAAACTACCTATTTCTTGTAGATACTGGCCTGGTGTAAATGAGCATAAAGAAGAACTATTGATTAGAGTAGAGCTAAGATCTCTTGTCCATTTTTTCCCATTGATTGGACTATTTGTTTAGAAAAAGCCGATTAAAATAGTAGTCAAAAATACATTAAAACATTTACTATTCGAAAGCTTATTTAATAAGTAACTTTTGTAGATCACTAATGAAAACATTCCAGATCCAGTCTAATAGTCATTTAAAAGTTATGCTATATTTCAAATGGCACGCCGCTACATAATGATGTTCTCCGAATTGTAATAAATTGGTAATTATTCAAAAGTTCGTATTTCGAGACGAAACTTTACGAGAAGACGCTGTTACTTGTTTAATATTGAACACCAAACTTAAGAATAAACTAAATGACATTAAGTATTTTCATTTCTTTTTATTTTAAATAAATCGTTGATTTTAAAACGTTTTTGTGTTACTTGCGTTCATTATGAATGAATAAAATGTCATCTTCATAGGCCATGAAGTGTTTAGTTGCCAGTGACATAAATAAATACATGTCGTATTTAACCGTTTTTTAATGAATATAAAAATGATCTGTTTATAGTAGGTAGGTATAAAAATGTATAGGCCTCAGCGGTATCAGGGATAACAAACCTTTTTTGCACCTGTCCACGTCTATATCAATACAGAACCTCATAAATCGGAGTCCTTGGCGAAATTGAAATTCTTATTACCTTCCCTTCCCCTGTCGAAGGTAACGTTGCTAATCCCTTATTCGTATGCATGTGTGCCACACACGTGTTATATGATTTTGAGACGCTTCTAATAAAGCCTTCTGAGCCTTATTTCGGAGATATATTCCCACTTTTATCATATGGCGCAAAAGAGAGTAATTTTTGTAAAGGGAGAGAAAGTATTATCGTACATAATATGTATTTATAGAGCTTTAATGATCACTACCTAATGTGATGTAGTTTTATACATCAATTTATACGTCAATCTAATTGGGTATTTCGGAAAAATACATTTTGTAATATTGAAAATTTTCCATTAAATCATAAATCATGAATCTAGTTAAAATTTGAAAATCACTGCTAAGTAGTTCAGAAACTTTAAACTAAGTCCGACTTAGTGGTCATTTCCAGTAACTAACTTTCAACATCGAAAGTTCATAACGTTCAGTAACTATCAACAAGCAGATATTGGGGTTGATGAATTATACGAGACATTTAATAATTAAGAGTATTTAAACGTGTGGTACAAGTGTAGAAATTTCAATATTTACTACTTTTTAAAAATTTAAATATTTACTAAAACTACTTACTCCTGGGGGAAACCTGCATGCCTGAGAATTCTCCATAATTAATTTTATTCGAAGCCTTATAGGTAAAATATTAAATATTTAACAATATGAATATATTCGGTTGAATGTATGGACCGAGCTACCATGACAACTTTATAGCTCGGTACCACCTTAGTATCCATAACCGTCCTATATCTACATACAATAAGGTTGTGATGGAATTTAAAAATGGTATACATATTGTATGGAAATAAAAAGATAGCTTCATGTATGTAGGTACGTGTGAATTTGAGTTAGAGTTTAATGTACAAGTACATTTCGTTGGGCCCACCAGTTGAAACCACGGTATCCGCCTCGGTCAAAACCATTGAAAAAGGAAGTAAATAGAACGGCTATAAAACATATTTATTCCTTATCCACAGTGGCTGACACTAGCTGAATCATTCCCCAAAACTTATTCTATTACTCTCAGCCACAGTCACGATGAGAGTAATAGAATAAAAAAGAAAGAAATAAAAAAAAACGTTTATTTGAGCTAACATGCACTCTGTTGAGCGGAATTTAGGATATTAGAGTAGGGGCAGGCGTCTCCGCTCACATGGCTATTCTATCTTCTCTCTATTTCTATGGTCAAAACTTTGAGCGCAGGACTTTGGACGTCATTACCGCTCAAGCCAATTTTCACTCGACAGTTCTGCTTTAAATTGGCTTCAATATGGAACAGATCGCTTTGCGTTTATCATGAGCACCATTAGGGTAAGATTTCAGTTGAATGTCCATTTCAATCGAGTGTTAAAATTGTGATGATTAGTTATAGTGTTTTATTCTACGCGGAGTGTGAGTTTCGGTGCTACATCGCTTTTAGTTAGTTTTCAAAACGAAGTATATCTATATTCTCTCTATATCGTTTTAAAACTTCTTAAAATTTTGGCATAGGACGAGCTCGTTTTTAAGACGCGTCTAGGTACATTAGATGATCGGTAGGTATCTTAGCATACTCGTTAAGCAAGAATAAAATGTTTTTGAATTGTAATCCGAAAATCTGATATTGTATCCTTTTGTGTTCAAGTTAAGGTAAATTGAGGTATATGAGTCAGTGGTCATTTACATTTAGGTACCTTACAGCTATCCTGGTGCGAATACCCAAACCAGCTCAGTATATCATCTTACATTTAATTTTCTATTTAACTACATGATGTCCCCATGATCATGTAAGCATAATAAAAATACTCATTAATTAACCCAAATCCAAATAGTGTGGGTCACAGGTCGCAGATCTCAAACAAAGCTGGAGATACTCGTAACGTGAGGTAACCAAACTGGTAATTTTGCTAAGTGCATGAAACTCAGCGTTGCTACCCGCAAGTTTCGGTGTTACGACGCTTTTACATAGTTTCTAACAAAACGAAGTAAAGGGTCTCTGGTTACTTCATTAAAAAACTTTTTTGGATTTTGACGCAGGCAAAGTTTCACAGGTGTTTGGTTTTTGAAGTTATTAAAAAATTCAAATCGCTTAGCGTACCGCGCAGCAATTTTTTCAAAAGAGCAGCCAACATAGATAATATGAAGTCAATGGATTGTATTATAATTCGTTTTATATCTTCTTAGGATTTTGAAAATGGATTTAGGCTGTATTTGACTATATCTGAATTTGAATCACGCTGAATAGAGCTTTTACAAAAGATACAGCTTAAGTAATGCCTTGTACCGGAATTCATAAAAATAACATTTAAAGTTTCACAGTCACGATAACCATTTTACTTGTCGTGAATTATGTATATCTGAAAACATTTCGCAGCTACACCTAGCCAAGTAAAGTGCACCATGCTTCATAGATCAAGTGACACATATTTGAATAAATATGAGTTACTATACATATATCACAGTCGTCGACTTCATCAAAAATTCATAGTTTTGATCAATATATTGTAGGTAATAGAAGTTAAAATAGAAAAAGGATTTTTTTAAATAAAAGTAAAAGTTTCGCGTTTGAGGCGATTGTTATATTTTTTTAACTACAATAAACTAATGGGTAAAAGAGTACAAAATTGATATAAGTTTACATGGATATATGCATGCAGTAAGTACGAGTAAGTAGTAATCACAAAGCCAGCGTGGTGGACTAAGGCCTACATTCCTCTCATTGAGAGGAATGTACAGAGGTCCCCTCTGTAGAGTGGGTCGTGAATGGGTTACTGACAAGTAAGTACTGTAGTGAGCAGAGACACCACTACTACCTTACCTTCAAAACATACCAGGGATATTTTCAAACATAAAGTAAAAGTTTAGCGTTTATGGTGACCTTAATTATTTTTCAATTCATGAATTACATCTGACGTTACGTTTCGCAGCTACTCTCAGCTAAGTAAAGCGCGTTGTGTCTCATAAACAAAGTGACTGAAAATTCACATAGCTATTTGAATAAATATGAGTTACTTAGCATATCACAGTCGGCGAATTCATTAAAAATTCATAGTTTTGGCTCAACATTTGACGTGCTCTTAAGAGAAATGTTTTGATTACTGCTCAGCGGAGTCAAGTTATTACGCTGGGGTAAGTCAGTTAGGAGTTAGGAACCTGTCTTGATCAACTTAAAACTGTCTGAGGTGTATAATTATGATCTTTAAGATTATGAGGTTGCCTGACTTTGAAAGTTTATATACTTATAATGGAGAAGACTGAATAAGTTCAAGTTGTACTAAGTATAGAATAATGCATGGATTAATGACGTAACTTTTAACTGGGATTATGATTATGAATGTTGTTTAGTCACGTCGGTGCTGAGCAATCAGATTTAAGACTTTATTCTTACTTACTTTAGTCTTACTATACAAGAAATAATAATAAGAATTTAGTACACTGCCAAAGATGAGAACTGCCATAACCCAAGTACGACGAAATGAAAAATATTTTTCCATAGGGCTTAGGGCCTCAGGGTATTAGGGTTAGGTATTTTCAGATACAAGTAACGCCCAAAAACTCTCAGCATTAATAATTCAATCATAAAAAAAATAATGAATGATATTATATGAATAATATTAACTTCATAATTATTAATGGAGTTGTATCTTAATGCAGTAGTTGACTAAGTTACAAAGAGACTTAAAAGTCCTTTCAGCGCAAACCACATTACACCCAGCTTTGCACTTAGTTTTATAAAAGTTACGAGTATCTCTACTGCAACTTGTTCTATGCTTCTGTGACATAGCATTTTTCAGAGGATTCGTGAAGTGAAGGCGTAGTTTGGCATTCGGAAAGCATAAAAAGGTTTGTTGCATTTATAGATTCTATAGGAGAGACAATTATTTCACACAAATTCAGGTTGATTCGAGAATATTCTATTTTTATGCTACGCTACATAAAAGTATGCACATAATTGTAGGACCCGCTCCTGCAGTGGTTGACTAATATAATATAATGTGTTACAGACAAACATTACAATACTTTTTATCCCTTTCTGTATCAAATTCTTACAACCACGCAGATAAAATCTCCAGAAAAAGGTACTCTATAAATGTATCCTGCAATACAGTCATTCATCTTCACACATATTTCGAAGCAGTCATAATGCAGAAGTTTACTAAGTAAATGACATCGGTTCTAAGAGTCCTTTTAGAGCAAAGAACTTTGAGCACAACTTTGCACTCTGCTTTGTAAAAGTTAACTTTATTGCAAATTGTACTATGCACGTGTGCTTTTACAGCGGCTTCGCGAAGTCACGCGAACTTTTGAATTATGAATACGAAGTTCGAACTTTTGAGAACATATTTTTTGTTTTTTTTGTCTGTTAAGCGCTATGTTATTTTTTTCAGGTTAAAAAATGAATTGATATTTTTATTAAGGTTAAGTTAAGGTAGTTTAACGATAGGGTAGTCTAAAAATTCTTGAATTTTATTATGAGCAATAATACCTCCTTCGTTCCTATTACATAATATTATAATATTATATAAACTGTAAATTCATTACATTATGTATTTATTTTACAAGCAATGGACACAAATGTAAAGTTTTAAATTTAATTATTTCGGTATGATTGATTACCTTCGTAGCACTTCGAAGTCTCGAGAACATTTTCGTAAACCACGAAACGGTAATTCATACAAATTGGATCATACGCTTCGGTTGCCGTCAATATTGATATTTAATACGCTTTCGAAGTGTCTAAACGTAAAAGTAACTGATTATAATGTCAATGACATTACTTTTAGGTTTAAATTGTGCAGATTTTGTACTGATTTACTGAATTACCTACTTTGGTTACAGTTTATTTAAAATATTTGTCTAAATTTATATAAATTCATCTTATTTAATTGTTAGGGGTGTTATTTTTACCAAATGCACTAAAATCTAAGTTAACACTAATTGTCTTAACAATTTAATCTCACTTTACGAGTAAATCCAGCGGTAACGATACCTAACCTTTGAAATTTATTATAACTCCTAAATTGTTCCCGAATTTGGCTGGTGAAGCAATAATGACGTCAGGGGTTGGGTAATAGTGCTCGAAACTTCAGACCAATGTGGACACCGCGGTTTTCTCCCGTCAACCAAACCGACTAAAGCCTCGTACAAACGGCGAATAAAAGCGCAGTCTGTGGGGCGCAAAAAAGATCTTTGCCTTAAAAAGGTTAAGGAACAATTTTGCAACATGTTGTTTGGGTTTTTACTCAGGAAAAATCAAAATTTGTGACCTTGAGGAGGGACCGCCCCGGCCGCCATCTTGCATTAAAGGGTCTACCAAAATCTGGTCTTTTCAATCCCACGATTAAAACGTTCAAGGCAAACTTAAACATGAAAAACACCAGATTTTCGTCTCCGTTTGCTTATGACATTTTTATATTATGTGTGTTTTTCTGTGTTTTCAAGATCTACATATGTATGAACCTACCTTTTTTACATGTCAAGAAGATAAATACAACAAAATTGGCTTTAAACCTTCACGTAATTAAAGTTGTCAATGTGAACACATCCAGAGTTGTATAAAGTTGAGGACTTCAATCCGATAAAAGGCGACCCCTAAGGCACATAACGGACTGAACCATGAAAATTTACGATATTGTTAATATCACCTACGATAGGTACTATGGAAAAATCCAGCTTGTATTCGTTATCTAGAATCCTGTATATCCTGAATATGAATATGATTTTTTCAAGTGTACGTGGATCTGGAAATCGTACTGGAAATAATGACCATCGTTTTGGTCACTGAGTTATCAATTAAGGTTTGATTAAGAAAAAAAAATTAAGAAAAAAAGAGAATTTTGTTAAAATGGGCCCTTTCCTTAATTAAGTTTTCCCGAATAACTTCCCACTTACTTCCCAAAATTCGTTCCTTATTAGTGACACTACCGAATGGTGCAATAATACAGGGTGTGATGGTATAAATAGTTATCCAGAGATCATCCAGAGACGAATTGATTGCCCAAAGTGTGTGATATATGTTACATACAATTAACAGGCGAAAATCAATAAAGTTGGCTTGTATCAATAATTGATTTATAATAATATTCACGACACAACATAATATCACAAGACTGAGATCGACAAGCTACTAGTCGCAAGTCTTTTCGAACCCTAAACCTGGCTCGGTGACAAAGTTGCCATCCAACTACTGATGTGCGGTCTTGGAGGATTAACTTCTTTAAATTAGCTTTTGTCGAGTTAAACGGGAAAGCCTTTAATAACTTTATCAATAGGTTCTCTTAGTTTACTCGTGTTGCTACATCTACTAAATCTAATAGAACATGACTAGCATTTTAGAAACTCCTGTCTTAAATCTAATTGATCTTTAATGTCCATAACCTACTTAATAGCTGACAAAGACCTTCATAGCCTATTTCGAACTAATCATCAAGATAAACTAGTAGCTATCTTACTTTACATTATCCTAAATATGTGTACCCGAAAGTCTTATCAGTCGTAAATATGTGTATGAAAGTCAGATATCGCTAGACATATCGAAAGCTTTAAGACTAATTAATTTGTCAGTATCAGTATCCTCAAATTTCATTGTTCGTCAGTTTAAAAATTGGTATTTTCAAATGTCATACTAACAACGGCGGCAACATTTCGCTGAATCATGAAAAGGTAAAACTGGTAAAACTGACCATAAACGTTCCTAGGTACTCGTATAACATTGATATTTTATGAACGTAGCTCTCAATTTGCTAGCTTGAAACTGGGTCAAATTGAACTTGAAAAATACAACAATACCTATTGACGGGAAACAAGGAAAATATTTCATGCAATTTATATGCAAAATAGTGATCCTGCTCCATCGCGAATGAAAATAAAAGGAATATTAACCGGACATGACGGGCAACAGATGATATAAATTTTAATGCATAACTCCTTCACACTGCACGTGCCGGTAACTTAATTTGCGTTGACGGTAACACTTTGACATTATTTCTGTGCATGTTCTATCAAGTGCTGTAATCTACGAGTTACGTCACTTTACCTGTATTTGACGCGCGCATAGACCCGCGATTATGGTCGATTTGAGACGTCAAAGTCTATTTGAGAGAGATGATTGTGGAGAAGCATGTGGAAGCAATTTGTTGAAAAGCGAATTCATGTAAGATTTATTTACTTATTCGTATCCTTGGAACAAGATCCTGAACAAATTTTAAAATGTGTTTTAAGTAGCAAATTGGGTCCCATATTTATTTACCAACTACTCCGAGCTAAATAAAATATGTGCTCCATAAATAAAATCACGGTGTGTAAATTTACAAAGCCATTTGAATAAATATGAGTTACTTACCATAA
Organism: Erynnis tages; assembly: GCA_905147235.1. NCBI lineage: Eukaryota > Metazoa > Arthropoda > Insecta > Lepidoptera > Hesperiidae > Erynnis > Erynnis tages. Next base: position 7,989,614 of record LR990082.1, read on the forward strand.
CTTTAACTACGTGCTACTAAAAATTCATAGTCTTGACTTGATATTTAACTTACGATACACTACAGCATACCTAGTTTTGTATAATCACAAGCCTTTTTATATTATATTTATATTGTAGGTCCTTTTAAATAAATAAAATTCTATATCTAACCCCGTGTCCTTATTGCCATGTCTCACGCAAAAGTTGCTCGTACGACAATGTCAATACATACCTGCAATTCAGTGCGCATTTCATTTTGGACAGCTATGGAGCTGATGACTAACTTTAAAGACGATTGGCGGTTCGATTCTTAGCGGAGCAGAAATTTGATGATGATGAGTTTAAATTTCTGTTCTAGTCTTGTTTGTGTCCATGGCGCCCTCGACACAGCTAATACTAGTAGGTATGGGGCTATGAGTGTGAAGCGTTATTTACCGGCGGTGCTCCGGTGTTAGTGCAGTGTTCATTACTGTTCATGTTTATAAATCCTTACAAAAAGAGCTTTGTATGAAGTCATCCCAGAAACAACTCATAAGAATCCTGCAATCTGCTTAACGTTAACGACCTTATAATTTTCTCAGAAGAAACCTTCATAGAGTACCTTATTGTGTCACGGCAGGCATTAAAAGATTTGCATAAAGGTCGCCGGGAGAAGCGTTAGTACGCACCTAATTACAAATGTTGTTAATTTGTTATTCTTGAAACGACTTGTAATTAACTTTGCTGAGTAAGACATCAACCGCAGGGATTTATTAAACCAGCCGGTCGTTTTATTGTAGTTTCTTAATAACAGGTAGGTGAATATTACTTAGATATTGTTAATTATATTTAGGCACGAATTTAACTCATGCGTATACGTACGTACTCACACAAACAATCCCGACCTTAAAAGAACGATGGGAGCGCTCAGACTGCGAGTGAGTTAGTTGTACCTACGTACGAATTAGTCGTAAGAAAACGAGTTCAAACTGAAACATGTTTACCTCAAACATGTAGACCATGTATCTGTCGTTGAAGCTAAAAGACCTTATTTGAAAAATCACTGTGAAAGTGAATTTAATATCAGCTTTTGCTCCAATACTCCAATACCGCGAAATTTAGTCCAAAGTTCAGAATCATAAATAATACGGTGTTTGAACGACTGCTTTACAAAGCATTCCACTGACCGCAAAACGTTTATTCATACAAATTACATCAGGCCTTTGTATGTATGTGGTTTGTCCTCGCTAATGGTTACAATCTATTTGAGCCACGGATTTAGGCGCAATAAATTAGGCATAGTAAGTGCGAGTAGGAAATTTGTTTTGTTTTAAGTAAGTAATAGAGTCATTTGGTAGTTTTACCTGGAAACTTTTATGGGAGATTTAAAAATGGGTTTAATTTTATTATAAGAAAGGATAATATGTTAAAGAACTACTTTTAGGCGCTATTTATTCAATATGGCGGTCATGCGGCAGAAAAAGGATGTTCAGAAAAAGTTTACTTGAAACAACCTTTTAAAACCATATGATGTTAAATTAAGTCAAAGAACCGAACGTCTGATGAAGCTTACACAAATTAATAGACGAAGTACAATATATCCCTGATTCATAGACATAGATCAATCAGATCAAACATTCTTCAAACTTTATTTAAAAAAAGGATAAATTCTTTTTGCCCCTTGTTATTCAACATAGGGCATCGCCAACCGCACTTAGAGCGAGCGGGTGTAAAGAGCGAACGAATCTCTCTCACTTAGCCAAATTAACGTTCCAGAGCTAACCACTCGATTTGGGTAATGTACGGCTCCCGTATATAAGTATAAAACGGGGTATATGTAAAAAGACATATACGATTGCATAATGGGACATAATTACATCTTATTTTTGAGTTTTTAATATTGAAAAGAGAAGAAGTAGTGTAGTGTTAAAGCATTGTGAAGTGATTTAGTTGTGAATGAATCTATCTTAATATAATACGGTCCTGCCGTTAAGGAACCGCATGGCCATTTAAGCTCTTCGGTAAAGACATACCATGATAAAATCGAAACGTTACTTTTACGACCTCCAATAACTCGGGGCACAATTTGCTCAGCATTAACGAGTGTGATATAAATCATGTCCGTACTCGATATTTTATAGGTTTTAATTTTGGCGTTTTATGTTGTGATAACATCTGCGGGCGTAATGGCGGCGCGAGCTTTACGAGGTCCGCTTTACGGTCGGTGTCGCTCGTTTCCCATCAAACTACGTTATTTTAAAACTGATTTACTTGTTTCAGCTTTATAACCCCTTCTGTTTCATCAATGTTGCCGGTTTAACTCAACTAAATTTAACATGGAGCGTTTGAATTTTTATTTTGTGCCATTTTTTCACACAAAATATTTATATTGCGTACCTACCTGATAAGAAATGTCGAAAAGTCGAAACTAGCTTATTAGAAAGGCAACAATAAAAACTGAAAATGTGTAGTATTACTAAGTTATTAAGTATACCTATGGCATTTTATAAGGTTGAATTATTCTACACTACAGCAGCATCTAAAATAACATCAATATGTAAATAACATATTCTTCGGACCCATAATATATTGCTATGCATTTTATGTACTTCGTTAATATTATAACATGAAAGAAATTAGAACTTAGTGTTACGAGTTCCAATATCCCCAAGTTAAATTGACTCAGTTTTAACGAGTGTGACCTAAATGTCCTTACTCAATATTTTATAGGTTTTAATTTCGGTATTTTATGTTGTGATAACATCTGCAGGAAGGCTTTACGAGGTCCATTTTACGGTCGGTGTCGCCATTTCCTATAAAACTACGTTATTTTAAAACTGATTTCCTTTTTTCACTTTCATATTCATACGTTTCTCATTAGTTTAAATTTTTATAACTCAGGCTGTTGTAATCTGGCCCATAGGTTATGCTCTGCTTATATTTTAATCGCCATATCAGCTTAAAACTCAAAAAAAAATTAAAAAATATAAATTTATGTATAATATTTATATGTATAAGTAATGGACTACAGGGAATTTATTTTTTGGATGTAACGGTTGACAAGGCCTTCTAATAAACAAGGATCACTGGAATATTTTATCTTCAAAACACCAGTCCCCGTAACCCGGTCAATAAAAGAAGTTAGACGGGAAACAATATTGGCAGTGAAAAGCGTAAATATTTCATCTAAATGCAAAATACTTGTTCCTGATCCGCCGCGGACTTAAGGAGAAAGAACTGAATTAACCGGACACGCGGCCAACAGATAACTCAATTTGCATAACTCGTTCATACTGCACGCTCCGGTAACCTGATTTGCACTGACGGGTTCACTGAAACATGATATGAAATTCTTATTTATTTTGAAATATTAGAATTGGTGCGCTTCCTGTATTGTAAATCAGGATGTAATGTAGAATTTTATGCGATGATGCATTATTATCCAGATGTGATTTGTTATTGGTGATGTTTTATTATATTTTTTAAAATCTAAATAAAGGCGCTAATCTCAAGGCAACGCGATACATAATTGCATAAAATAATTATACTAGTTAAATCAGTCTATGTGTGAGAAAACAAAACATTATAGTTTTATTTTTTTAATGAGGGTAGGTATTTTTTCCACGAAACATAATATCCTGTTATTGCGTAAATGGAAAAGAAGCCCAAACATGGAAATCTGAAAACAAATAACTCAATTTGCATAAATCGTTCACACTGCACGCTTCGGTAACTCAATTTACACTGACGGGTTAACTGAAACATGCAATCAAAATTTTTATATTCCGCTACAAAATTTGCTACACAAGGAAATTTTTAATTTTGTATTTATATTTACTGTTAATACAAAATAATCAGATTGATTGTTTTGAGTAGTCGTATAACTGCGTCGGAGATTAAATGTTTTATAATATATTGGCGTTTACTCGTTAGATATTTTTATCGACGGAAGTAGCGTGAAGATATCTTATCTAGATAGATGTCAGGAAGATCCAGAAGCGCTAGGAAAAGATCTTAAAATTATTTTTAAAAATTTTAGACATAATGTTTTAAATTATAATTGAGGTAAGAAGTTTAAACAAATCCAACCTAAATTCAATAAAAAAAATTACCAAAAAGAGTCAAGGTTTGTAGAAAAAAGAGGACATCCTCGATACCCATATCGAGAGACCCATCTCTTCTTACCTCGTATCCATCTCTTCTTACCTCGTATCCATCTCTTCTTCACCTCGTATGAATAATCTTAAAAAATTATGCTTTGAAGCTTTTAAAGGAAAATGGGTTGGGCATGAAAATGGACGTCTGAACGCAGATGACTCAATTTGCATAACTAGCGCGCACTCCGGCAACCTAATTTGCACTGACGGGTTAAATGTAGCATCGGATTTTTGTGTCAATTCCACCTTTATTTTAATTTTATGAATTGTAATCAATATTCTTCTTCTTCATCATCAGCTTTTATGTCGCCCGCCGTTGGGCATATGCCTTTTCAAGGTCTCTCCACGCTGCAAGGTCCATGGCTCTTCGATGCCAAAGCCGTCCTGCGATGTCATATGGCTGGTCATATGACCATCTGGCTGGTAGTCTACTAACTCCTCGCTTCGCCTGCCTTGGTCTCCACTCCAGGACACGTAATCTTCTCTATCTGTCGTCGCAACGGCGGCATAAATGTCCGGCCCACGACTATTTCAAAGGGGCGATTCGGAAGCTGTACGTAACCGAAATTGTAAGCAATATTTATTTGTACACATTTTTAAATTTTACCGTTTCAATTTTTGTTTTATAAATTATTATTTAAATAAGAAGGTTTGCAACAGTGCTACGACTAAGTCTACGAACGAACTGTAGCGAAAAAGCACGTAGTAATCGCTACGAACGTAGCAGTCGCGATACATTTTCAGCAGTCATTTGAACACAGCTTTTTAAATTTTTACTATACTTATAGCTACTAGTCGGAGCTCCTGTTAACTAATAAAGCGTTGATAAACTAGTAACTATTTTATGAGTAATCCCGGAGTGCAAATTTGAGACAACTTCGTATGCTGTCTTTGCTATATCTTCAGCTACTTGTATAAAAACATATTAATGACGGCTTGCGATAAAAAACGATAAGGGCCTAATGAAATATAGAATGTCATAATGATGAATCGCAGATGACTCAATTTACATAACGAGCGCAAAGTGTATACTCTGTTAACCTAATTTGTACTGACGGGTTAAATGACAGATCTGATTTTATGTCGATTTTACTTCATCATAATTGTGTTTCAATAACGTACAATCGGGTATGGATAGCTCTGCTGCAGTTTTTTTGCTAAGATATACTTACAAATAGCTTTGAAATAACATATTTTGTTTGTAACTAAACTATACTAGGGCTATAATTATATTATAAGATAGTTAAAAATATACAAACTATTTTTAAAAAAGAAAAGTTTGCACCATGTAATACTGTTTACTGGTTCTGGTTATACTCCATACATTCTACTGCCTAATGCAGATCGGAATCCTTTTTACGAGTGCAAAAACGTTAAAAACACGCATACAGTTAAAATGCATTTAAATACGATTTGTGCAACGCTCACAATTTGCATGAAACATTACTCCTTTACAGCCGGTTCTCTAGGGCCTTCGCTGTAATCAAAGCTTTTTGCTGAACTTTCAAATGGTACATTGTACTATTTTGGTCGAGGCGCTGCAAAACGGCGTCCTTATTTCACATTGAGACGCAGCGAGCAGTTACCATTAAAAGGTCCGACGTGCGCCCCCAGAGAGCTCTTTCATCGCGACTCTATGTGTAATATGAAGCTCTGGGAATGATGTAGAGCTATGAGAGAGATAGAGTAATCACTAATTAACCACTTTTATATTAACACACTTCATTATATTCTTTTCATATTAATATGGATTAATCAGATGCTTTTTTAAATCGTCTAAGCTTCCTAGTAACAGGAATAGCTAGTACGCATTCCTATCGAATCAAAGTGGTGATTAATATTTTTAAGTTTTTGTAGAGCCTATGAATTTACTATAGGATGATGTAAAGTTTGAAAATTTTACGTGGGTATTTACATGAAAGATCCCCTTATAATATTCGTTGTCGCAATGTGTTGTGTTAATATTTTGAATTATAAAATGTTGGAAGAAAGAAAAGCAAGAAAATGGGAATCATTTCCAAAGCTGCATAAGCACTACCCTTAACATTACCAAACATTCTTCCGACTTTTTCTGTTTGATCAATAATAAATTTTATAAAGAGTCGCTCTATACGATTCGTAGCTCCTGTGTTTGAGCTGTGTGTCGACACCTGCCTGAAGACTGCCATTCATTGCAGATCGACACGGATAGCGGCGTTTACTTCCCAAATTAACCGACATGCCACACATGGAACTAGCAACGGGACCCAAATACGGATTTTTCCCGGAATTCATCGGATACGCCACTTCAATTCGTATGTTTTCAAACAAAACTGATTTTTTCGGAAAGGGAGTAATGAAAGGTTTAGAAAGAAAGGGAGTGACAATGCTTCTTTGTTTTAACTATCTTATATAACAAACCCTTCATTAAGAACTTTAAAGCAGCGTTTGGATTTCAAGTTAATACATTCAAGTACGTATAATTTCGGTCGCATGATAAAAAGTGTAACCGAAAGTATTGGTTGAATAAATCTAATTAAACCTTTTATTGAACAAAAAGAGCGAGCGAAAAAGCTTTTGGACTACTGCTCCCGTCAATCCTATACTTTGACGTGTCTCACCATTTCGTCAATATTTACCCGCTTCGCTCCTTATATACTCGTCGTCGGGTAAACAATCCTTAAATTGCCTTCCTTAACGACAAAAGGAAAAATATTAACCACAAACTGCTCTCTCGACAAAGCCGCGAAATTGCCTTAGAAATTAAACTCTTAATTACGTCAGATGTCGTTGAATATTTTATTTCGTTTCACTAAATTTCTTTCATCCGCCTGTCTGCCGGTGTAATTATATGAAATCAAGGGAAGTAAGTCCCGTGCCTTTTCTTGTATTACAGTTTTTCAGATCCCAAAGGAATGAGTTTATCGTCGTTATATTCAAATGAATAAATCCTGGAATGACTTCGTTTTGCCTTGGAGTGCTTTAAAGAAATGGTAATAAGACCTCGTTACTAGTAAGTACATTCTTATTTTAAGCTCAGTGGGAATTAAATGATGAAATAGAGATTTGATTGCCATATTTCTTTATATACTCGAAATTTATTTATGTGTCATTTGAAGAATTCAGTAACACAGGTTACATATTTGACATGTTTTTGACTTCGAGTTTCGAGAGAAATGTAACACCTTGTTAACCAATTGTTATTAAATCTTATGTGCATTTATCTTACAAATTTGTTTAAACGATCCTTCTATTCCTTTTCTTACAAATATTAGAAATTGCCTACTTAACACGATTTCATAAACTTACTAATATATGGTTGATAAAATCGCTTGCTATATTTTATGACCTAATCACAGAAAATGTAATTCGTGTCACTTTCCTTTTAGCTCACAAAATATCCTGAGTTTGTGCTGTTTTTTGGTTCCTTTTCAAAATACTGTTTTTCATTGCATATAATATAAAACTAGGGCATATATTCTATTAAATTATTTAATAATAAACCACTGCATCCACAAAGAGAAGTAGGACAAGCTACAGCGCCTGCAGCTTCGATCCAAAGCCCACGAATCATCTAATTAGACATTACGTCTGTTACATTTCTGAAAAATCCTTTGTTGCAGAATTTTATGCGTTCTTTGTCCCGACAGCATTTTAAGGACCACATTTATTGAATTTTAGTCTCTATTTCGTTTGGGATAAGGTTTATTTCTTTATTGGGTAATTGCAGTGTCGAGCCTGTGACAATCTCGGGCGCAACGGGGCCGGCTAACGAGGCCTCCCCCTCATTTTCATTTTATCGTCCCCCTTCACCTACTATTTACAGTTTTCCTTTTTGCATGATGACAACGCATCTTATTTTAAGACGGCCGAATGAGAAATTAGTTTTTTAATGAGCATTGTTTCAAAATTGTGAGTACAGCAGGAATATTATGAAGATTTTGGCTGTCTGGAATTTTATCTTAAGAAAAATTGGGAAATTAGTCAGTCTTCGTTAAAACAAAATCATTCATACGCATCATTTTGTAATACATACATTTGTCTTTTAGTTTTAAATAGGTAGGTACTCGTATTTTTCACTCAACTCCACTCTGCATTGTTAATTTGCTTATATCAGTCGACCATCTAATCCGTCATCTTTGTGGGTTTTTGAATAAATTTGCATTAAAAAAGAATCGCATTTTTCTGCTAAATAGTGTAAGTGTAAAATATGTAAGTTATAAACATTTTGTACAGAATTTTAACACAATTTACGCAGCTGTTTTTTCATAGACACGGTCAGTCTGATTATTTTAAACAATTTAAACCATATTTCCTTGAACTTAGCTAACAAGTTATTTACGAGATTGTAATTGAAATACTATATCCCAGGGCTAAAGTTCAATGAACTGCATCGTTATAAAGTGTGAGAGTCAAGCGGAAGTAGGCGCCGCGGCCACAAAGCCCAGAGAAGGGTTTGTGTGATAATTATGCGGCGAGTTGAAAGGGAAAATAAAAGATCCAAATATTTTATAACGCAGCATGCGTTTTTAATAATAGTTCTTTTACTTTTATGAAATTAAATATTAAGGAAAACATTTAGAAGAAAATAGTGAGAAATTGATGATTTACTTGTAACTGCTGTAACTACTGGGAGGGCTACCTTTCGACCTTCAGTATATGACAATTAGCACCTCTAAGAGAAAAAATACAAATCACCACCAATCATCACTTCCCTTTCGTATCGATTGTTTGCAACCTCACTAATGGGCCCATTGCAAAGTCCGTTCCTAGAGGAGAAAATAAAGAAATTTATGGCATTCTTAACATTTTCTTTCGGGATTATTGTAGCGGGATTTCTTATCACAATGAAACGGATATATGTAGGCCTTAGTGAACATGGACTAATCTTAGTCATTTTATTACAGCATGTGTTCTTAAACCTACCCACGGTTCACTTAAGAAAATTATGAAGACCTATCGGGCTATCAGGCATGCAGGGTATTAGTCCGTAAACATTCATTGTAAGAGTGTATTTTAATAATAATGAAAACGAGCATAGGTTGATTCAAAATTGGCATTGTATCGGATCTACATCCTATGTGTAGTCGGAAAAGTCCTATAATGAAAATGAAATACAATTACAATCGTATGCCATTATTCCAATACCACATTCATTTGTAATCCAAACACACAACAATCATTGAACGCAGTGGGATGATCAAATCAATTTGTATAACGAACCGTTAATTGCATTTCGCAATTCAAAAATACATTAATCGTATATCTACTTTTATTTTCGAACTTATTTTTCATCCTTCCTTTCAGCTCTTCGAATTCCACTGCTGAACATGGGCCTCTCCTAGTCGATACCGCTTCGCCCGATCATGCCCCTCTGAATCCAACAGTTTCCCGCTGTTTTCTTCATCTTTTAGCCATAGGCAAAAGCACGGGCCGCCTTCTAACTTCCACCTGGATGGAAGGAAGAAGGCCTAAGTAGACGGCGAGAAAATATTAGATTCAGAAAACACAGGACCGGGTGGATTGTTGTCGACCTAGAACCTATGTCCAGCAGTGATGTCAAAAGGTTACCAGGTAGGTAGATCTAATATGGATCTGTTTAATTGTAAGCAGCCGTAGGCACACACAAGTTGAGGCCAAAATGCGGTTTCGAGCAAGCTTAGTCAGCGCCATTCACCTAGATATAGTACGAACAGGCTTTTAGTTTAATCTGTATAGCGTATACTGCTATTTGTGCTGCGTCTGAATTGCCTTGCGCTAACCACTAGAATTGTGGTGAATGTCATCTGCTTGGTTATAATGCTTGCGGTACCTACTGAGGCTTGGGTCTCAAGAATTACTTTTTTAAAGCAGTGAAAACTCCTTAAATTGTAATAAAAACTTGCTTAACTTTATGCAATAATTTTAATTTGTATGAATATAATGTAACGTACAGACATACAAATGTTTATACGCCTAATGAAATGTCAGGATGTCAAAAATTGGACATGTAAAATTTTTATTTTTGGGTCTGTTTTATTGTAGCAGGGACAGCTCGGTACGAACATATTTTTTTCCCAAATGTTAGGTTAATTTTCTTAATGTGGTGTCTTTAAATGGCTTTGGCCTCTTTTTTATTTTCGAAAAACTAAAAAACTTTTATTTTTTCTCTAGTATATCTTCACTTCGTCTGCCTACATTAAAGTTAGTTGATCATCTTTATTATTCCTACATATAAATATGTAGTAGGTATAAAATATGACGAACCTATTTACTTGAGTGCGATGTTTTTGTAGACATTTATGTTATGTTATTATTGAAAAGCACTTTAATCCATTAGTCACACCAATGCCATTCAATTGTCAACAATGTGTTATCGGAAAATTTATCTATTTTCACTCCATACAATTTCTCTCGTAACTCATTTTATTGTATGTAGGTAGGTACAACAAACACTTTGTTTTAATTATATTTGGACGTACGTTAAAATATTAATGGATTAGGTGATTGTTTTGGCTTTAAATAATCATGATGTCAATAGTATTTTAAATCGGTTTAGGGGTAGGTAAAACATACAGGTGATTATAATTTTCCACATTAAATAAGTAGGTATCGAGTTTGTTGAGTTTTCAATTTAAACTTTCAAGACTTCATAAGAAGTATATGTATACTTTTAATATTTGGAACCTGGTTTATTTAGAAAAAAATTAAAAAAACTCGAAGGCTCAGATGAAATTATTTATTTTTCTTAATAATAATTTATAGATCATATCACATCTTAAAATTTGCTATAATTATTAAACAATATTGTTGAACTGCAGTGCAATGACAGTATACGATGTGATGAACATGATGAATGATGGGATGAGAGACATGTCTATGTTAATAGCGCCCAGAGTTTCCGTCTTAATGTATGGTGTGGAGACCAGTCGCAGGAAATTTTTCGTAGCCTTGTAGTGGGCATCGTCTGAAAGAAAATAAAGATATGATTAATGCTATAAGGAATGACGACTGATTTAGCGGAAGTCTCCCTATATGGAATGCTGGAAATGCGAATATGCCTGCGAATATACTTGAAATATAAGTGATGAGTTTAAAATTACGTGCGCTATCCGCGCTTCAATGGCCACATTTAGCCGTAAGTCCCATGTGTTTTTGATGGATAGCAGTAGATAGTAGATAGTATTCTCTTCGAAGGACCAATGGGTTGTTTGAAATAAACGTAGTTTGTTCACTGCTACGGCATCGCGGCAGCGTCAGGTTTGTGAGCTCGTACCTCGAGCAATTCATTGGTGGGGTTTGTTTTTGGCATACCCCTGTTGTGGAGGACAGACCTTGGCAGCCAAGTCATAAAAATACAGCTGCATTAAAATGATACAGAATATTACTGTAGAAACACACCGTTAACACAATTGATAAGGAGTTTCCCAAGTTGACGCCGTAGATTTTTCACGTTGTTTATTTTCTTCTGAGCGCCATAAGATACTAGAAGCAGGAGCATAAAGAATACAAGCAGTTTCACCACATTTGTTATTAGGCTGTTTACGTCCTTGCAACCCTGAAATATATAATTTATTTATTTTACAACTCTATTTCAATACTTCCTAGCGAACAGATACAGAACGATAGACTCGAACAAATAGAAATCCTATCTAAGGTCGTATGTGGGCGCGTTGCTACTCATGATCACAGAGGATTAGCTCAAATATTGTATTTCTGGCAACAGCTATGTATGTAGGTAAACTTACTCAGTTGAAACATAGGACTACAGTTTATTGGATATAGGTAATGTTATTGACAATATCCAATAAACCTAGAAGACTTTGTCCTAACTGGCTGTCACAGTATGATACAAGATTTGTCAACCAACATTTTTGATGGAGCTGTACTAACTTAACTGAACATGCGACAAATGGACACGACAAAGTCGGTCCCAAGTTGGCCGTACGACAATATCATTATATTGTTGCCAACTTGTTGCGAGGGACCGACTTTGTCGTCGAATAACTTGAATAAAGGAATTGAACTTGAACAAAGACGTCGAATAAATTAGGACAAGGACGAGGTAATATCAGTAGTATTGTGTATTCAGAGAACTTACTTTAACACTGAGAAAAGCCATCGTGTATAAGAACATAATGCAGTATGCGGTCGCTGACCCCAACATGAAGACCAGCTGGAAAATAAAAATAATAAAAAAATCATTTTTTTTATTAAATAGAAGATGGTATCTTAGAACTTAGCACAAAGTTTAGCTTTTTTGTATGCATATCGTTAAAGTAGACACAAAAATTTACTTTTCGTATTTTTTTTATTTTGTACGGTATCAAAGATTTTTTCACAGATCGTCTTACCTGAAACCCATAAATTTTGTTGAATAGTTTGGAGCATTCCTTAATATTTGAGAAAGCTGTGGATAATTCATCAAACTCCTTTATTTCGAGTCTCATTTCGCTGGAATCCTCATCGCTGTGGCTTTCCCATTGTTCCTTGACAGTCACTACAGATATTCTTTTCTTACTCACTGCTCGAGTAATACATTCCACTTGTTGTGACATAACGTAAAGAATGCCATACAGAGCTATGTACTCGTATATGCTCCTACAGTTGTAATACCTAGCGTTTAAACTGTAGAGAAATTGTGGAATTGTTCTAGGCGGTTCTGATATACTCGTAACATACTTCAAAATTGCTACTCCCCCGACTATTAGGCTGCAAATAAACAATCCCCATTTGATCAAATAGTCTTGCCTCTTCATGTTTTTCTGATACTTTTCGTCGTTAGCAAAATACAAATCGTTGCTTTCAATCAACAGAAGAAGTTTTTTGAAGTCTCCAGAATGATAACAGGCGAAGAGAATGATCACAACTGCGGTAACAGAGTTCATATAAAAATAAATGACTTCCATATTCGAGTTTATACGATTGTGTAGAATATACGTGGAATAAGTTGTAATGGTAGCGATCGTAAATATTGTTTCGATTGCCACCCGAAAATAAATTAAACTTCGCATTGCCTTTTTAAAATAATCAAGGTTTCTATAAAGACAGAATAAGTTTTCAAAGAGCAACACAATTGTAATAGGTTTGATGCTCGTCGGTACAAATACGCAGTTCCAAATTCGTATAAGTGTTTCTTTCACATTCATTTTAATAATTATGTTGCCAAAAATACAGAGTATGTTTACGCGACGATCGACAAAGTAACACTGTATTTTATTATTGTTTATCGAGTTTTAATTACGAAACTACGGAAAGCACGTCATAGTTCAACGTTGGAGCAAGCTTCGTAATAAACTTAGTAGTGTCATTATGGAGGCCGCAACAATCGAGACATTATTAATTTATTTTAGTAGAGCCCGTTGGAGAGCTGCTCATCAGCTATACCTGTATGGTTTAAAGTATAAGAGAAAACTGCCTCATAATTTGCTTGTTATAAGTTAATGAGCAAACATAGTTTATCAGTAACACATTAATGACGGAAAGGTCGGGATGAGAAGGTTACAACCTTTTGGGGGTATTGGTGGAGTTTTTGGCAGGCATGCTGCCTTTTTGCGATGTTTTCCATCACGTGTTAAGGTGATGTTTAATTTTGTAAAACACTCATGCTAAAGAAAAGTAATTGATGCGTTCCATTGGAATTTATATCAGGGCTTCCCGAAATAGATGACAAAAAATTGTCTAAACAGTGGTTGATTACATACCTAATATTGGGAACGAAACAGACTCTTTGTCCGTGGCAAACGTTGATGCCACTTGATCATAAAAAAGTTTTGTAATTTTTAAAGAAAGTCATTGTTCAAATCTTGTGTTGTGTACGCTTTACAAAATTAAAAATAACCTGCAGAACCGTGTAGGAAAATATCGTGATACTATCAGAATACCTTCATGCCTAAGAAATGGGATGTTGACACCATTCGTTACTATTAATAACTTATTAATTTCAAATTGTAATTCCCATAAAGGAGTGCAGAAACGTCTAAAAGCGCAGCTCAACTTTCAATAGTTTTAAAACATGATTTTCATTGCGTACGAAAACAATTATACACGTAACAAAGACATGGACTTAAATCAAAACATAGATTTTGTATGAAGTACCCGTATTATGACGCAATTTTTAGTTTTTGATACCAAGTTCAACAAAAATATCTCAATTCACTCTTAGTTCACATCCCAATTCTCCATATTTTTTTCAAAGGCATGTCTGTAGTTCCCGTACCCCCATAAGGCCAGCGTGCTGGACTAGGTGGTTCTTTCTTATTCTGAAGAAAGACTCGAACCTCGCAGTGTTTCACTAATGGGTTACCGATGGCTGTACGATACAAAACGCTACAAGTCCCTGACTTGAGCCTCAGCGACAATACAGCGGTCTGTGTGCACAGCACTGAGCGTTTGCTGTCGCGCGGTAATGGATATTGAAGTTACCTCCATTTTTTTAATTCTCTATGCCACTTCAGAGTAATTATTGCCGTGTTGGTTTAATGATAGAGTACCTACACACGCCTTTTGTCAACAGGTATTCATTATCTAATGTAGATCCACTATGATATAAATTTATGTGAGTGTTGCGGTAATAAGTTATTGCCACATTTTGTTGAATTATTGGAATGGATGTTTGTGGTTTATTCGTGGTATTACAGCATTAGCACTTATCAGTCTTATAAAGAGTCTTAAAGAGTCTTGTGTGGGCAAGCAAATTTTTAGATGTTTGTAATAGGTATTTGTCTTCAGATACTAGGTGCTTGCCTTGTTGTTAATTTATTTAAAAAAAAATCTCAACATATAAATTCCCCATTGCAAATGATTCAAACACTTTTTAAATATACCAGTCCTTTAGTAGTTCCTACCCACACGTGGCGTGTTCGTTAACCGGAACATATAATAGAAAAATATTTAATATAAAAAAAAATACTTTTTATTGAAACCGCACGCAGAGTTCAATGCATCGTGCAAGTTGAAGAGGATCCGTCATCAATTCCCGTACGAAAGCCATTGAAAAGTACACTCTGTATGTTTAATACGTGGTTTTTTCAGTTGCTTTGCATTGGCTACGAGTCTCGATGGTTTCCATGAGTCTATTGAGTCTATTTCATTGATAAGATGCGTGGTTTTTATGATTATTAGTAACAGCGTAGTGCTTGGCGTTCATACATCGACTAAAGCAATTGGTAGTCTAATAGATAAATGTTCAAGTTCAGTATGCGTTAAAATTTATTATGTTTACTTTAAAAAACTGCAATCTCCTTCAATTTTACACAGTATACTGAACTATCTAAGATTATAATGTATTATTAGTTTTTGAATGTAGCGATTTAAAGTCACTTGATGGTGTCTTGATTAAAGTAAATGTGAAAATATAGAAAGTAAAAGTGAAAATGAACCTTTGAAATCATTAACCAACAAATCAGTAATCGAAAAAAATCGCGGTGTGTACTGTTCTTGATTGCGAAATGGTTTTTCAACTCACTTTTATTTACCTAAGTACCGGAATTTTCGGCATTTTCCGCGTCAGGGGCACAAATGACTATTTTCGCAGTCTTGCTTCCTCGATATTTTATTGTAAGAATGAGGCTCGCTACATCTTTTCCGTCCTTCTTGAGAGTTGTTCGGGTGGAAAATCGCTAATGAGGCCGAATGGTGTTCAAAGAGAACATACTTGCGGAACAAATTTACCTACTTTGACGTCGACGCGATTCCGTCCATTGTATCCCAGCTTCTCGACTGTGTAGGCGTTTCATAAAAAGGAATTCGTATAAAAGAAACGTTAAATCAATATTCAATGGAGCTACGTACTTTATTATCCAGCTAGTAACTATACCTACTCACAGAAAACTTAAAATTGTTTTTGCGGGATGGAAGTCAATTTGTCATTCTTCGATAAATAATAATGTCTTAGCAATACGTTTATTATTTTGTTTAAGTCAGGAAAAAATATTCTTTGTGTTTCATATTTTGGGTAGACTAAAGATATGATACAAAAGAGGGTCGCAACATGTTAAATTACACGACATATACATATACTTAAGCGATATTTATATATAGCGATAAAATGTAACAGTTAGCTAATTTTACATGGATCACTTCTATGATAATACCTAATTACCTATTGAATTGAATTGAATAAATGTTAACCAAGTTTAAACTGAACATGAAACCTGATTTTAAGAAAGGATCTTTGACTATTTATCTAAGTCATACTTGCTTTTCACATCAACGATTTTTCTAAACAGGTATTCGGTATTCCAACTTTCCGACTTGAAATTTATGTGCTATTAAATTTTATTTTATCCAGATATAATTTAGCAACGGGAAACTTTCCGCGCCGTAGATTAAGGGCCCGATTGAAAACACTTGAATGATTTGCCATTTTTAAATCAGTATTAGTAGCATTATTAAAAAAGTTAGACAATAGAAAATGTTCGCCTCACTTTTTCTTGATAAGTGATTCTTTCGCGCGGAAAATCGCAAAAGGGTTTTAAAGTGCCACGGATAAAGGGGGGAGAGTTGGATTAAAAGTGGGGGGTTGGGGTGGGAACAAGCTCGTTAGCGACAATTTTTCTCAAAGCTCTCCCTGGAGAATTGTCACAATTCCGATTGTGACGAATTACGCTGAAAACATTGTGGCGCTCCTTTTATTGAATTCAATGTGAAACTTTTAACGCTTGAATTCGTAAACACTGCATTCTGTTTGACTTGGAAATGTACATTTCATTTAACGTGTATGAGCATTTCATTTAACGTATGGTTTGACGTCAGATCATTTGATACCGTTTAAATGTTAATGGATTGTGGAAGGAATGTGCGAGTACATAGTCTACACCTAAACGTCTACTGTGCCATCTTTAAGTTACTAGTATTCTTTCTCTTTGAAATGATTCTTAAAAGAACACGCCTTAAAAATACGCTGATGTGCAATTCTACCACTGTTCTCAGGAGTTTTATACAAGAAAATTTGAATTATGACATCTGTAACATGCCCGTGCGTTTGTACATAATGCATAAGTAGCCATTGAATGTTAAGGTTAGCACCCCCAGCTTAGTTAGCGTATACTCACTATTTTCTTAATCACAACTATTTGGGTCAAAATTATAAGGGCAAACCACCCAGACAACCCAAAACAGCGCTACGTTCTTTAATATAATTTCTCTGATACACAACTTGTAATTATAATAAGTAATCTAATATCAATACAAAGTTTGTCAACCCATTCATCCGAAAACTTAGAGAACTAATTTGATTGGAGCCCAGACTTTGGGAGTCGGTTCGACGACCTTCGAATTTACCGAACTACTTATTTATTAGTTACCTGTAGCTAAAATCCCTGAACTATTAAATACTTACCTGTGACCAAAATCCCCAACGACGTTTAGTTGTACACTTGTACATTATACCTACTTTAAGTCATTTACACATGGCACTATGTGTGCGTGTAACAAGTTCTTATAGGTGGTTCTACCAACTAATAGGTGCGGTACTCCGCCAGCTTCTTAACTCATCGTAAAGCAGCATGTTCTTCATATCTGATGTTTTGGTTGGCGATGTCTGGTTGCCGGAGATACCTTAATTGAGGCGAACGTCTTAGACCTAATGCATAACAAAGCGCCCACACACAACATTAAATAAGATTTCCTT
This sequence comes from Erynnis tages, assembly GCA_905147235.1. Lineage (NCBI taxonomy): Eukaryota > Metazoa > Arthropoda > Insecta > Lepidoptera > Hesperiidae > Erynnis > Erynnis tages. Next base: position 8,007,321 of record LR990082.1, read on the forward strand.
TATAGTTGAAGTTAGATGTGAGTGTGCAGTGATCATTAGCTTACCTGCATGCCTGTGTGCTACAATATAAAGTTCAATCAGTTCAATCATATACAATAAAAAGCAATAAGAACACGTGTTGCCCGCGGCTGCATAGGTACTTACTAGCACATCACACATGCACCGCCTGCCAACATGAGTTAAGGCTATGTAAGTCTATACTCTATTGAGTAGATAAATCCTGGTGTCGTTTAGAGTAGCAATTTAATCAAAGTCCGGAGTGATTGTATTAAAAAGTAATTTATTTTAGTTCGCGCGGAAGGCATGGATGGCATGCGGCTGTTAATTACGAAACTAATTAAAAACGTCGATTCTGTAATTAATCTTCTTTCCCGACCACTGCTGGAGATTTTAAAATTCTGAAGTTAAAGTTCATGGTAATTGACGGCGATAGGTACCTAATTGTAGCGCTGCTTTTATTAACCGCCTTGGATGGAATTATAATTCAATATTCTGTCTTTCTATTGTCCGATACGAATTAGTGTATTTCAAGAGTGGAAAAGGTATCCCTATAGTGTTTAAGCGAAATTGAGACAAGTTATGAGAGCATACTTTTTATTTATTCTTGTTTCAGAAAAACATCAGTTTTCCAGAAACACATAATGAAATGAAATGAAAAATATCATTGTAAAAAAGTACCAATTCAACAAAGTTTAGACAAAAATTTCGAATCATAAATGTGTCTAAAAGCAAGGTAAAGCAAAAACAAGATAAAAAATATTATTAAATAATACGAACTGAAGCAAGTAAAGCGTTTTTGTTAAGAATAATTAGTGGTTTAATTTAAACCGTTTGAGAGCTCTTGGCGGCCTTAGCTTTAAATTCTTATTGGCAATGGAAACGCTTTGTTTCAAGCTTCGTATTGCTAAGCGCCTTGCTAATTGGGCAAGCGATTGTTTATTATTTACATCCAGGCTATTATTTCATTCCGGTTTATAAAATTGCATAAACGAAATGCAATTTACGTTGGCGGGACGCAAATTTTAATTTTATAATTACAAACCAGAAGTGATAAATGTCAATGGTTTTTTAGTATTTATAATTTCATTGTTGTTAAATTTTCGTGAATACTCCATAATTTATTTTAATAAGTAGGACCTAATTTCCGAAATGCCTGAGATTAAGATCTATAGAAATTGGATTTTATTACGTGAGAAAACAATATATCAATTTTAATATGATGACGTCATGAACCGGGATTTTCAAACAAAAGCCCTTAAAGATTTTTGGTTTTTGACGTGTGGTGATGCGTCATAACCCAATAAGCCCTCCAAGGCCAAATCAAGAGATACCTCTTTGGAGTACCTCCGAATAGTTTTACCACCTACATTTAGTAAAGGTCCGTACTGTATTCGAATTTAAAATACTTCTCGTAATTAATATCATTACGAATCCATTAGGACCGCCAGAGGATTCGTTATTCGTTCTTAGAATGAAATCGGAAAATAAAGTGCCGTTCCCACGCAAAGGCGGCACATTGTCAGTAAATTGATTGAGATCGCCTAGCCCACCGCGTGAAATGGACTGTAGATTTAATTAGAGCCTTCCCTTGTAAGATATATGTTTTATTTATAAAGGAAGGAATTGTAGAGCGTAAGTAAGACAAAGAGAAAATATAATGAATATTTCTCTATGAAGAAACAAGCGAAAAAGAGAAAAATCGCAATCCAATGCTATCTGACGAATTGTTAAAGTTAAATATAGAAAATAATTTTGCACTATTAAACCATACAATTCCTAAGATTATAATACTAGCAAAATTAACTTTTTTGGTGCCTGGACGCACGTCACGAAAGCTTCTAGGCTAGCTAGTGCCACAAGAATTTATAGTTTATTAGTTTAGTTTATATATTCCCAATATACAACAACATCATTAAGCTCAAAGGCTTTTATGAACTTCGTGGCACAATTACATACTCTTGTAAAGTAAAATTCCTAAGTCACATTATAATCTTGGAACTAAGCACGGCGGTTAAAATTCTTGCAGAGGCGTCAAATGCCATCTTGGGACACGCCCAGAATTTAATCAAATGAAAATTGAGGAAGCCGGACGGAAGACACATTTAGAATTCCCGGTAAAAAACGGACAATGAAGGAAAGAGTACAAAGGTTTCGGATTTGGAAGAGAGGGCTTCTGTTTGCTAAAAGGAATGTGTCCACTATTCACAATAAATTTCAAAGCGTAATTCTAGTAAAAGAATGCTTTCGGAAACGTCGAAAAACTCCGCTCGACTTAAAAATGAATTTTGCTCTACGTTAAAACAACAGGGTTAATGCACTTTCTAAGGAAGGTTACGATGCTACTTGATGGACGATGGACGATGGACGGCTAATATCCTTAAATACAGAAATGTTATCTGTACCTACATTATATGAAACATTCTATGTTTATGATATAACGCGGACAGAGATGCTCCGACCGCAGTGCCCATCAAATATGAAAGGCTGGAGCGAGCCAAACGCCCATCCATGGGAGTACGAGTACATTTAATAAAAGTGCCCGCAGAAATATACATTACTTTTTTATATTCAAACTTTCCGGAATGTCGTTCATTCCCGCAGCTTTTAATATGTAAACAGAGTTTGAAGTTTTAGTTTCCTCGAATGTACCTTTCGGTTAAATAAAGTTTTACCGTTACTTTTCGTACTCAACTTTAAGTAGAGTGTGTTGGAGGATAAGTATTAAATGTAATATTATTGATGTCGTGGCCGACACTTATTAAGACTTTAGTTTGTAAACTTTCTTCTGATTTTGGAGAATAAAATTTGGAAACAGCCGGTTTTAATAATCAATCTTTGTATTTGATGTTTGGTTGCCAGGCAACATGTTATTTCAAAACCATTAAAAAGAGTATCTTAATAACCAAACCGAATCTATTCAATCCATACCCGAAGAACGGTAAATCAAACCCAACGTAAGAGTGTAACGTAAAATATCACTCGGTATCCTTTTTATAACACAATGGCTTAGTAAAAAAACTAAGCAAAAAAAGTTCGTATAAACAATCAGAACAATATGAAGTCAAAAGAGCGGCAAACAAAACAAACTGGACAAACTAAGTTAGTTCTGGCTCTTGTCGGGTCTGGCGTACTTTAATTTCCGAACCGGTGTACCAGCAACTGAGAGTTAAAAGTACCCATTTGTAAAAGTCTGATTGAATTGCCAGATGGGTACTTTCATTTTAGTTTCGTGAAATGAATAACTTTTAAGCCCAGGATGATGAAAATGAAGAAAAGGTTGACGATGGAGGAATTATATTCAATTTTTTAGGTAATAGGGCATTGCTCTTTACTCGCCCTAACTGCAGTGAACACTTAACTTCAGGTGACAAAATAGCTATACCGAAAGTCTAGTATAATCAGACATATTCGTAGTATTCGTTAAACGGTGAAATTTCAAGATAATTAACGTGCAATGTGTAGGTACGAACACGGAATGAACGATGAATGAACGTGGCATACAAAAACTTGCCTTTGTAGCCAAGTGACATGGCATCTGGCTCCGAGGGAAAAAGGTTCTGTGCATAAATAGCGCTCCGTATAATCGTACGCGTTTGCGCTTTAAAAGCCTACCGTACCTACGTAAAAGCTTGTCGTACCTACAATCTAAAGATTTGCAATTTTTAGTCTTGGCAAACTACGTTATTTCAAAACCTACCGAAAATAAACTTGGGAAAGTGCTATGCTTTCGTGGCTTAGACTAGGTCTTTAAACTTATTAAAGAGGTTTTATGAGCACAGTAAGAAAGTATATTCAGATCTTTGTATTTTGTCGAAATTTTTGAGCATAATTCGGCATAACTCTATTTTTAGTGAAACAATGGAACAATAAATTATTTATACAAAAAGTAACAGAAATATGAGTGTTGTTAGGACTAGTTCTTCACGTTTCGTACCAAAATATATTAAGACTCCTGGTAACACAAAATATACTAAAAGAATAACAAGATAGCAGGCAGACCATTCCATGTTTAGTGAGAATTTCTGTTTAAGGATTAGATAATTTGGATATAGATGACAATGGGCTGCAAATAAATGGCTATTAACCATTTATTTTGCTATTTGACGGCAACCTCACGTTTGCTGATTTTATATTAAGTTAAATTATGTAAAAGGATTATTCGCTCCAGGTGAATGGTTATTTACTTTAGTTAAATACAGCAGGAAGTATAATTGAAATTTTAATCCAAATTGAAACTCAATTGTCCGTGATTGCTACGTTTCGATCAGAGCCAATTTTCAGCATAGCGGGATTCCTATCGCTGCCTTTTTATTTTTTTTCTCATTTTCTATAGATACTACATACCTACTTCAACAAAATAGATAGTATGACTCATTTTAATCAGTCGTTTTAGACCGCAAAGTTTTAAATTTAAAAATAAAGGATTCATTTCATCAATTCGAAATTTTTTTAGGATTCTAGCCCCTTTTGTACGTAATATTTCATCGAAGCGAGTAATCTCTTCTCCAGCGGATTTATTACAAATGGAAAACAATCAGATTGAGTGGACATTAAAATACAGGACATTTACATAAAACGCTAAGGATCGGTTGCGTCAGAAATAATACCTTTTAAAGGGTCCTTTCATCGTTGTAAAATGCTTTATTGTTATAGAGCTGGCTTCGCTTTAAACACTGGAATCATTCGTTCGGAAAACGTAAATGTATTTAAATGGAGTAGTTACACTGAGCTAGATGTACAGCAGTTTACTGACAAACGAGCACGCCCAAAGAGAGATTAGTTCGTCTTCTCTGCCCTATTAATCAACGGTTTAGAAACTTACCTGCTCTGGCTTCTGTTTGAAATACGGCTACAAATGACGTTGATTGAACTGAATTTTAGACAATTCTGTGAAATTATAATCTGGTACTCGCCCTTGAAATTTTTATTTAAAATAGAAAAACAGCGTTTTTCGTGGAAAAGAGCGGCCAACATTAAACACGATCAAAACAATACTTAAAGTTTCTATCAACAACGCTTCTCCAATAAAAACAGATATGAAGAAAATGCTGCTTTGCCGCGGGTTTGAGGCTAAACGAATACCTATAACCGGCGGAATTTAATGTTTTCACCTTTTCCAAATCTGATCTTAGTTTCAACAGTTTCGTCACGACTTCTTCGAAAATGTTAAAGAAATCTACATATTGAAATTTCCTAGTTCGTATGATAAGGTAATCGGCACTCGAATCCGGGGTTGTTATAGTCGACCCAAAACTTCCGCCGGGTTTCACTGCCCCTGATAATACGGTCCTGCCGTTTTCCATCAAGTTGGATTTCGGGAATAAAATTTGCATACAAACGTGTTATATACGGTAATATACTTACCGAAACTCGTTCAGAAACTGCCTACTAAACTAGCTTCCATCTGGCATCGGCGAGTCGGTAACACGCGAGCGTGTTTCGTAGGCAGAGTTCGCAACAATTTGGTTAGAATTTCCGATATGATTTCATTCTCATAAGCGTCAGTTTCTCAGACAGTGCCTAGACATTTCTCCCGTATAAAGGTGGAATAATATTGAATTTTAGGATGTAATTTTCTAAAATTTTATTTTTTAAAGTTTCTTATTTATATATTTATATCCTGATTTGTGTTCGTGAACTGTTAACTTCAGATGAGTGGTGATGAAAAATTGGTGCTTAAAAAGTAGGTATTTTATACCAAATAAAAAAATCATCTCAAAAATTGCATGGTTCCTAAACAAAATATTTTCTGGTGACTTTTTTCTTTTATTCTCTCTTACACATACGCCCACACAAGAGACTTTATTTCTATTTCATTTGGACGTAAAATTACCTATTTAAAATTGCTACATTTTGGGTTCGAGTACTAATCACGGAGCAGTATATCTATCCTTGCACTTTTTACTAGTAGAAGCTACGCAAACGATTTATCTGACCGCTAGCCCACGTGTTACCGACGGTAATGGACGTCCGTTCGAGAGCCGGAACCATGTGGAGCTGAAAGTAGCTAAATCTTACACGCTGTGTGGAGTACACGCTACTTGAATACGGGTGTAAAGTTACTTGAATACTACATGATACTACTGAGTAACCTGGATTAGCGTCGACTAAGAAGAGTCTATGACCAGTAGTGGAATCGTTTGCTTATTTGCCTACATTTTCATCTAAAAAAGGAGTATATAGTTACCTTTATGTATAAAAATAACTAACCGGAAAATCGGCCCAATATGTTAAATGCATCTCGATCGGTGGGATCTATCCATCAACTCATATTAATGTTTATCCCATACAAGTATTTTAATAATTATCTCAGCAGTAAGTATAGGTTGCACTGTATTCTTGTAGAATGTACAAGATTTATCTAACTTCCCGCAACACGTTTCCAACTCGAACAATACTAGGTCCTTAGTAAGTAATCAGGAACGACCCGATTGCTTGAAAATATCAGTTTAATTATTTACATTTAAGCAACTGAAGAATTTAAAGCAAAAGTTTTGAAAAATTAAGCCCACTTTTACTTTTTCTTTATAGATATATAATACTAAACTAACACCTCATTATTTCACTAACGATTCAAACTACTTTAGTTAACGAATGGTTCAACAACGGCAGCTAATTTCCATACAATCTACCCTCTACTTTATATTCAAAACTGTAGTTTGAGTTTGTTGTTCGTATTTATTCGAGCGAGAGGCCTCGGAGGATGGCTCTATGACAGATTACTGACACTATATTATAATAGTTCTCTGCTAACTCTGACCCATCTTAACATTATCTAATACTAAAAGCACTATTACCGTGCTAAAAGTGTTGCGAGCTTCTAAGACCAGCGTTATTTATCTCGTAAATATAAACTTAATTTTAAAATATTTTCAATTCAATACTTTAGTTTGAGAAAAAACCCTTTTAGTATCTATTCAAGGTCGTATGAAGAGGGAATGTCGTCGAAAAGAAATAAGCTCTTTGTTTTGACAAAGGGCTTACAATTTCAATCAAAATTGAAGAGATTGAAAAAGACTTACTCGTATTGTTGAACGAACATTATTAAGAAGCTACTATTTCAGTAGTAACATCACAAGGTTTTCTAAATCTACAATCTATACAAATATATTATTGTCAGTATATTTGGAAGTTTATACTTAAAATTAGGTAAAGACCTAAAAACACTTGGTACTCTTAATCGGTACTTATTGATCAATAATACGTAGGTACCAAAAAATATATCAGTATTTTTTTTAAAGTACGAAGTATCGGTGTATTTAAAATTTTTAGGTAGGCAATCTTCCTGTTAATACCTATTATTACCTACCTACTATGAATTTTGGTTTGAAATAACTGGTTTTAGCAATCATCGTTATTCGCAATCGATGAAGTTTTTCCCATTATCCCAGGTTAGTCTCAGGTCTCAGATATAATCGGCTTAACGCATAATTGCGCAAGGATGCTTACGCTAACGACATCCACGGATTAACTGAAGTTATTGTCATTACCACAACCATTGCGGTAGTTTGGCGGTACTGTAGCTTTGCCGAAGTTCCGAAGTGAAATTACATTGATCATTACAAACTTTTGCTACGTTTTTGCGTCATGTTGCTATAGTCTTTGAAATTGAAAGTCTTCGACAGCGTTTATTTATTATTTTACTCATTATTTATTATTTAAAATATTATTACTTATATCATACACTTTACCAAATCGAATGGCAATATGCTGTTCTGCATTTACGTTTTTGTTTATTCTATAATGATTATGATTAAAGAAAATAAAAGACGAAAGATCACTTTATAAGTCGATAATTTAATAAGTAGATAATAATTATTTATGAGAAAAGATAAAGTTCTCTCTTTTCGTTGGTATGATAAACTAAAATATAAGTATGAGCCTGATGTCTAAATAATTATTACTTTAATTAACTTACTTTTTAGTGACGAGGAAAGGAATGAAAGAAAAACTTCATAATATAAATAGACAATATTATTGTAAAAATTTGTGTATACATATGAGTATGTATAACTGAATTTACTAATTACGTTGACTAGATATTTATTCACTAAACAATTTGGCAGTGTCTTCTCAACTCCCTGAGTCTTGTGAGCAACCTGTGAACAATATTAATTGAAAAATGTAGAAAACAGTATTTTTTTTATTATATAAAATATGAGAAGTGAAGGGTCCTGTAGGTAATCTGATGTGAAGTGGTCGCTGCAATCCATTATGCATGCACGTTTAACAGAAACACAAAACTTGAAGGTCATGCAGCTTTACAGCGAGTTAAGAAGGTGGCGGTAAAGCAACTTCGGTTCTACCATAAGTATATTATACAGCAAACACCCCTAAAATATATCTGAACAATAGAGAAAAGGTTTTTGAACCACAGAAACTTGTTTTATGTTGAGCCTGCTAGCCACATTACGTTAGAAAACATTAGTTTTGATCCCAGAGACTAATGACGCTTTAACGGCGACGATAGATTCCCGGACGAATGATAGTTATTCAGCCACTTGCAAAAGCCCCAGGTTTCTTTACAAAAGTTTCTTACATAATAAGGACAGTTTTATAAAATATGGCATAATTGATGCCATTAGCAATACTTACCATGATCGGGGCAGTAATGTCGTCGGCGTCTTCTTCGTCGTTGAGCGTCGCATGCGTCCACGCATGTTTCCTCTGCACAAAAACAATAGTGTTACCAAACCTTTCCGTGAGTTAAATACGCACTTCTGTGCTTCGGAGGGCACGTTAAGCCGTCGGTCCTGGTTGTTAACGATTAGATAGCAGTCGTTAAACCTTGTCAGAAGATCTATTAGCGGTTTGAAAACAAGCGACACGGGCTGGCCACTAGTCAGTTTCTCCACCATTCCGCATTGGAGCATAATGATGGCGTATGCTTCAGGCCTCCTCCTGTTGTAAGAACACCCCGTACCAAACATTGAAATATAAAAAGATTTCAAGCAACTAATAACTAATAAACATTGTATGTTAGTAGCTATTGTGTGACATATCATTAACCTTATGCCAAATGGGATCAAAGCGTATATATTAGCGATAAATCACAACACAAACGAGCCCGCATCTGTATGGATTTGTGACAAATCTAGTCAATCAATCTTGGAGAAACGTGGCGAACAGATTTAATTAATAACTATGTAGCCGCTCCGTAATAAAGGACGGTGAATAACGTTATGTGTAACGTTGAATTGTAATTTGGATGAACCTTTGAGAGTTAACACAAAACAATAATTCAAACTAACAATCTACTGGTAGCTACGGGGATTGATAAATACGTCCTCGAATACCAACGTTTAGGCAAAAGGAGCACAGGCCGCCCTCCTACCAGCTGGACTGATGACCTGAAGAAGACAGCGGGAAACCGTTGGATTCAGAGGGCCCAGGACCGGGTGGAGTGGCGTCGATTAGGGGAGGCCCATGTCCAGCAGTGGACTGCCAAGGGCTGAAGGAAGGAAGGAAGGATGTCTTAAAGCTACAGATGTATGGTGTTCATACCGTCGCAGCAGGGCGGGTGCGCGGGCGGCGCGGCGTCATCGTCGTGGCGGGCGAGCGCGCGTAGCTGCAGCGTGTACGCGCGCGACCCGCTGCCCGCGCCCACACCCGCGCCCGCGAACGTTGCGTACGGACTTATTTCGTACACGTCTGGGAGAAATTAGTATTGTAAGTTTTGCTGAAGTCTTCGCTGATTTTACATAGGGCTTTCTGTACAATTTAGACGAATTTTTTGGTACAGTACACTTGGCTTAGCAAAATATTGTGAGTTTGAGTGAAACAATTATAGATTTTTTTTAGGAAATATAATTTTAGAAAAGTTTTGCTATTGTTACATGTTTCTGAAATTGTTTTCTTATTTCAAATTACAGCTTAAGACCAAATGAAGGTGGTTATATAATATTGTTATGTATAAATAGCACTAACATTATAAGTAGATAATTTAAAAAAAGTTAATAAATGGCAGTTACACTGGACAAAATAACATTGCCACTGATCTAGTAAAACAATATCTAGATAAAAGGACCGTACCATAAATATCTACATAAATAGAATTCCTCGCATAACATAAATTAATATTGGAACCGTTTAGATATTTTAATAAATCGGCATCAAGTTGATTTTAATTACATTTTCTTTTTTAAAGAGGTAACGCTTTGTTCTCATCGCAACATATTTTAAATTCCGCTGACCCACTTTCCATTCTTTATTTCGTTACATTTCTATTTCCTTTTTTATTTTCAGGTAAAAAGAACGCTGTATGATTAAATTTTGAGAATCCGATTTATATGTAACTTACCGTTGGTTTTACAATTTTCACATAAAAATAATAAAATTACATGAAGACAACGAAGTTATTTTATTTTTACTCAATATTTTTTACTTGTCATACGTAATTAAATATTTGCTAGATACCATTTTCGCTCTCTTAAAATTATAAAAAAAATTTAAGTGTAGTAATTCTAAGAAAACCACTTATCTGAAAGCTCATTGACTAAAAAAACATGGACCTTCGCGTTACACCCACTAAGAAATAATTCGTACATTTCCCAGATATACAATTATTTAAATTTTGAGAACATGCTTCATAGTTATGAGTCCAAGAATTTTGCTCAATCCTATGCGTGAATGAATAACCGGTCAGTGAATGAAGACTGTTAACTGTAAATGGACCGCCATTACAGACATCTTTATTATTACGATGGCAATCGGAGACCCGAACAATGCTTGCTGAAATTTATTCCTAATTGATTGGAGTATAAATCGCCATTTAGAGATAATGTGCTTTATCTGTGAGGGCTTTCAATTTCAAAGTTGTTTAAAGATTGTATATTTGTATAAATCTTTCACTGAATGTGACTGATTTATAACGTAACAATAATTTTATTTCACTTAATTTTAATGTTGAGATTATTTGAGCATTTTATTAGCATGCTAGCATTACCAGCCATAGCATTATTAGCCACCAGGTTGTTAGATTCGTTTCGAGTAATGTTTCTATGGGTTCTTATTAATCATTTTCAAGAGCTCAACGTCCGAAAAAGCGGCAAATCTTTTTTCAAAATGCCGCTGATTTTTGAATACAGTATTTGACTACCTCTGACTTTTGGCCCCCTCTGAAATGATAGGCATATATCGTATAGCACTAAATGACATACGAAATAATATTATTATAGATACTATACCAGGAGGATCTGGTGGTAGTTTGGGTGTGGGGTGCGGAGGCGCCCTGTAGGTTCCACAGCCAGGCTTGTCTGGGTTCGTCGTCACGCGGGCCACTGCACCGTCGCTCCTGAAATAATATTTTATATTAGAACAGTCAAAAAAACGTTTGGTGCCATCTTTTGAATTAATATAAATATCAAAGTGAAAGTTTTAATTCCTCTTTGATCACCCATTTGATTGAAATGGACGATATAATCCACATGGATGATATCGTCTGGGTGATTAAAGTGGAATAATCATGTATTATCAATATGGTATGATGGTAAAATAGAAACGCCTAACGTTTCGTAATACCTACCCCTATTGCGTACAAAACACCATATAGCGCAAAATATTTTTTATACTGTTTACATGTAGGATGTGGCTATATATGGCTCAACAAAGGCCCGAAATTAAAGAAGGGCCCTTTCGTAATCTCTTTATCAGGTAAGGTGATAAAAAATGGAATATGATTATGTTAAGTTTTGTGGTAATAAAATATTGAGTTGTATGTACGTAATAAATACCTACAGGTTAATTATATTGTGTGTTTGTATGAAATTAAATAAAAATAATTATTTGATCTCACACAAAATTACAAACATCAAAACTATCTTATTATAATCATGATTGTAGTAGCACCATTAATTAATTCATAATTCTGTTTCTTATATTTTATATTTAACAATAGCATAAAAGACTGAAATTAAGAAACATGATACATTTATTAATATTTTAAACAACCGCTCAGACAGCGACCACGCCCCACCCTCCTCCGCCGAAGCAGAGAAGTGAACGATCATCGAGGGCTGATGGTGGACCACCATCGCCCGCCTCACGCTCAGGGCGCCGCGCCACATCTCCTCATCACGGCTGGCGACGTCTCACATGGTGTGATAGTCTCGTGAAGAGCTTACTATAGAAATGATCCTATGAAGTAAGGTCTTACCGCAATTACACATAGCGCGGAGCGTCATTCGGCGGTAAGATACCTTAACAGCGTGATTCACAAGTGTATTTTGTAGCGCCATCTAGTGTTATACACTTAAACTAATATAGTTCTTGAGCGCTATCTAGATAACGACACATTAAACTTCTTGGCATCTTCAGCGCCATCTAGGTTATAAACAAGTTTGTAGTGTCACGTGCGTACACGTTCTTACTAAGGATAAAAATACATACATACAATGCCGAGTTCATGGTCATATTGGAATTCTTCTTATAAATCAAATAACCAAAATTAATGATTAAAGTTATAGTTTCGTTTCATAATTAATATTTATTTTTATCAATTTGATGAAAAAGGTACTTATAACCATAGACATAAGTAGAAATGGGTAACTTGTAAATAGTAATAGCATTTTTATGACGCAATATGGAGCATTAATCGATTAGTTAATTTTATTTTATATTCTTATATTATTTTTAGTATGCTTAGTGACAAAATAAAAGTACATTATCGTGGCGTGCATTGGAGGTAGGCACTGAAGATCTAGCTAGTCATAGGCAAATCTAAATTTTCGTGATTTCCTTGTGAAATAATAATGGAAAAATAATATTTAAGTAATGCGAGGCTAGAAGTTAGAGGCTAGGGTAAAGGTAGGCTGCCTACCTTTTCGCTTATGGTATGCACGTAATCTATTCTACTACGTTATATTAAAAATTAATTTTAGTAAAATGTGTTATATAAATATCGACTTTCAACTTAGAATAAGTTATAGGTATAAACTTTTTATTATATCATGTGTCAAAAGCAAGAAAATGTTAAAAACCCTACGAGTTTTTGCGACCACTCTCGTGTGAAATAAGCTACATTAGCGTTGGTGTGAATAGATTCCCCGCTTTACCATTAATCCTTGTCGGATTTCTTGAGGAAATTCCCATTAAATGTGTCATATTATTCGTTGAAGATTCTTAATTTTTAAAAGTGGGCTGAAAGTCATGGAAATACTTCATTTACAATAATCTTATATGGAACATATACGTATACAATAACAGATATTTTTACTATTTAGGATGAAAAAGTTTGATTCAAATAATAAGTAAATGAAACTCGTTTCATTGGTAGGTATCTACAATTTAGTGATAAAATATTTTTATTATTCGAACTGAACAATTTTACAATGAAATCTTTTTGTTTTAATAAAATAATATTAAGAAAAAATCCGGTTCGATTCAATGTTGATATACATTATAATTATTATAGGTAGGTACTTCTCTTTTTACCTTTACAAAGTTACGAGTAGTTTACAGGCATTCAAAAATCTTCATTTCTTAATTATTAATTGGATACCCTACATAAATCTTTACAAACGATTAAATTTTTTCATGTCATGAACAGACCCTACGAAGGCTAAGTTGTGCGTACAAGAAAAACAAATTAGGGAACTTTGCCGCCCAACTTTGTTTAATTATATCGTGTAAGAATTCCAACCCTTTTTTCGCTTGAAAAATTATAATACTATAAAGAAAAAAAATTGACTTAGTTTTGTATTTTAATGTCAATTATTATGTCACTGACTGTCCTGTTTTCATTACAGTGCCAGTGCTGCAGTGGTAAGTAAATACTATTGTTCAAATAAAATAATATGCTGATCTTGCATGATTAAATGCATTAAAAACATAATAAACACATACCTCTTCCATGTGTATTTAATTAACCTACCTATTTTAAATTAGAATGATATAAACTAACCTCTTCCTTCTCAGAAGTATGGCAAGTATGGTGAGCGCGGCTAGCGACAACGCAGCGCAAAGTGCTAGAAGCAGCGCTAGCTCCCCCGCAGTGGCTGGAAAGGGAGCATCCACCTCCTCCGCGTATCCCCCTTCTGACGGAGATGTGGTGAACTCGTACACCTCACGCGTCCACCCCGCTTCATTTGATGCGCGGGTCGCTAGACGATATCTTGAGCCGGGGGTTAGACCTGCGTAATTGAGCCTTGAATTAGTCATTCGATATGATAGATAGACCTTTGCTTATAGACGTGTGCAATAGCGTGCATAACTATAAACGTTTGCATTCCAAAACGGAATTTTTTTAAACATTAATTAATTTTTTTAAACATATACAAATACACATTCACATAAGCGTGAATACTTTTTACGTGAATGCTGCACACGCTACTTGCTGGTGAAACTTAAATGGACTTCAGAAGTGTCGATCTTCTGAAAATATACCGTCAACTACGGTCAGCTACGGTCCACTACGGCTTTACCAGAAAAATATAAAAACTTGGCGGGTGCGGAAATGCGGAATATATTTTGCCGTACCCGATTAAAAATAAAATCCGCTATTTATTAGCTTTTGGTTTTTAATGGCTATCCGCTATTTTAAGTACTTCCAATTTAGTTTGATAACAGAATTCATTTACGTACTTGCTTGTTTTTTCACCCACGAGTAAAAATTGTTTAGTTTCAAGTCTCAATAAAATTTTAAAGTAGCTTACTGCAAGTTTCGTGTTCTTGGAAGTTGGGTCCCGGGACGAGTTACGGTTAGCTAAGCTTGAGCTTCGGTAAAGTCAGTTAGGAATAACTTGAGATGCATCCCCTTTATTGGACCCATTTGGTATGACTGTTGCCATAACTTGCATTCCCGATATCTCAAAGCTAACATAATAATATAGTAGGATATGACCTTTGCAAAGCTTTGCCTAGCAAATAATCGTAGGTTCTGTAGTCTTTGAATAGCTTTAAAACTTTAAACCTGTTTAATTTAAAATTTCTTCTAATTCTGGATCATCGACATAGTAAAAGGTATCTTAAAAATTAGAGGTTTTTTTAAACATCAAATTTATCGATTTAAAATCACTCAATACAATAGGTACCTTAACAACTTTTAACAAATGTTCTTAACCATTTTCTTTTTTTGTGAAGTCGATATCCAGATAAAAACTATCGTACATATTTGGTCCAAGCTATAAGCTATACCGGGTGACTGGCAAGACACTTGACATATTGATAGGGGGCACTCAGTATTCGATTCTCGTTCCAAAAATGAATAGAAAACGCACCCGTAAAATTTCATGGAATTGTCCAAGACAATTAGAAAAAATTGTGATATTGTGTGACATTAAATCGCTCATTCTTTGCAAGCGGTACACCACCACACAATGATTATTCAAAATATTACCTATCAAAATAGTCGAGAAACATAACAAAAGTCACTAATACAAAAGAAACCTCGCGTCGCTCGCCCCCTAAACACAATGACGAGCGACCATCCAACTTTCTATTTAATTCTAATATTTATTTAGTGTTGTTTACCGATGGGCGTGCGTCGCGTCGGTCGCATTTTTTGCAAGTCATTTTCGTACGTGTTTTCGTGTGAACAAAAGGATGTTTAAAAGTTTAGTTTTAGAATAAGAAATACTAATACTATTAGGTTGGTGCTAATAAGAGTGTGCTTTGTGCAATTTGTTTGTATTGTAAAGCTTATTTTAGTAGCAGATTATCATAACATTTAGTGACAACCATGTATATACCATACCAATTTTAATCCAAATCCGTTTTAGTACATTTTTTGTAATAGGGTCACAAATTAACAGATGAGTAGACAAAAATTCTGAAAGCGCTTTTTTTTGGTTGTTATAAAAAGTATTTCTCAGTTTGTTATTCATCCAAGACTTCTGTCCATACAAAAAGATTTTAAATATTTGCGTGTGAACAGGGTCTGTGTTTGTTATAACACAGTTAACAGAGATTTGCATGTTTGTAACACCATTTCATTAGTAACGTCACCGCCTCACAAAGGAGTTCAAACTGTGAAAGTGTACGATTACACCAAAACTACTAACTAACATACTAGGAATGTTTGCTGTGTACGGTTACACTGTTAAGTACGAGTTACCGTATCGTATTTACTCAACTGTTAGGTCATTGTTTTCCTTAAGAATTTAGGTTTTTGTGCTAAAGTTAAACTACTACTAGCAAACATCTATCACGTCAAAACGGCTGAACGAATTTGAAAAAAGAATGGAATACAGGTAAGAGTTTATAAATTGGATTAACGTATAGGATACTTTTTAGCCCTTCACACCAAGGTCTAAAATCCACACGGACGAAGCCGCGGGCAATGTCTACGTAGACAATAAAATGTAGTGTATAAACTCACCTCCTAATATAACTTCACCCCCGACTGGAACATCCCTCGCACCAGCCGCTCCAGAGCCCGCCCATTCGAGCTTCAGGGCCACTGGGCCACATCCCCCATCAGACCACATGCTGGTGTCGAACCTTGCGTGTGTGGCATTCGCTCTGATCCATCTAGTATCTGGGGGCGCTGTAGGGGGCCCTCCAGAAGTACGGATGGATATCTCGGCGCCTGGGGCCCCTCCAGCAGAACCGTATGCTCGGTATGCGGACCCACACCGCAGACCAGTTAGGGTTACGGGGCCAGGATTCGTTGACTGGATGCGCCATTCACCCTACGATACGGTTGTTAGGTAACGTTATTTACTTATGTATTTATATTTTATATCAAGCATTACGTTTTTTGATTGTTAATATTAAACTATCGTGCCGGAGTCCATTATAAAGTTACATTTCTATGACAAAGTTTTTGTGCAAAATCCATTCAATAAAATTTATCGCAGACATAAAAATAAAGAGGACCTCTAGTAAGAAAAATATCGCCAATTAAAATTTATTTATTGCTCGAAGTTAAGTAAGTAGACACAAAACATGTAAGCCCATTTAGTGCTTCTTTAACAACGTTCTTTAACAGTTTACTTAATACATTTTTAAATCAAGATTGAAATATGTTTTAAACGAATTTCAATTTGGAATGTTAAAAAAGAATTTGGAATATACCTCTGGCGCTGCCAATCTCCAATGTATCGTATACGCTTTAGGGATCGCATGTCCAGGTGCCCTTGGCGCTGGTCGAAGATCCAATTCCAGCTCCCTCGACCTGGCTTCCAGCAGCGCAAGGCCTGGTGGAGTAGGAGGCCGTAGCACGAACACTTTCCAGGTGACAGAGTCGGATCCATGAGGGTTCTCCGCAACGCAGGTATAATTATCCGCATGGGATAGTTCCAGACCTGATGGAATATGAACGACTTGAATATAAGGCTAAAGTAGTACCTACCTAGTTCCTACCCCTCTCACAAACACACTCCTCTCACAAACAATTTACCCGAAGCCACAGAAATTAGTATTTTTGGTCGTGTATTTTGTTAATGGTTCCAACAACCTATCTTATAAGCAAAGATTTTTTATATGTCATGATTAATCAAAATATCTGTCTAAAATGGGTCACCCAAAACTTGGGATGGGATAAAATGGGACACCTGTTTATAGTTCGCTCTTTAAAATGATACATAACCTCTAGGTACCAAAACCTTTGTTATTTTTGAGAAGTTAAAAAGTTGAGCCCACTTTTACTTTTCCTCTAAGTAGTACAGTATCACTCTGTCTGGTCCACGTTAAGAATGAGTCGCTTTATACATACCTCGTATTAACAAAGCATCTCCATCCAGGTGAAAGGGCGGTCTTGGATGGAGTGGGTTTCCCCCTCGCAGCCATCGCTTAGCCGGCGGTGGGACGCCTCCGACCACACATCGGAGAGTCAACGAGCCGCCCGCTGCCCCGACTGCCACTCCACCGAACGAGGATATCCGCGCTGGTGCTGGTGGATAGCAAAGAGATAAGAAGAAAAAGCGGGAATGGCGGTCGTTTCTGAGGCGGGGATGGAAGGAGTTCTCACAACCAGCGCTTGGTAGCGGCAGAACTCTTGCCTCCTCGGAGACCTCCAGTCCCAGTCTGCAGCCACTCCACCGAATGAGGAATTATGCCAACTATACATAAACATACATATATAGTTGGTTTAATGCTAAATTAATCCCTTAAGTTTGACAATCTTCGTTCAATATGCATCAAGTTTTACGGACGCAGATAATGAATATTTAAATATAAAGAATTTTTATTGAAAATGGAATAATCTATTGTTGTAAACCTTTATAAATATTCATATAACAAGAGGCTTCAGTGGATTAGTAGATACATTGAAATGTTTCGTAAAATGTCGGGCGGGATTAAACCTGGGATTACCGACGTGAAACAAAATTTGGAACAATCTCCGATGAGACTTGTTTTGGCGAAATTGTGTTCCAAATTCTTTTTGGAAATATTTGAAGTATCCGAATTGATAAATACAAAGTCAAAAGAATACATTGAAAAAGCCCTCTAAATAAATCATTTATTTAGTAAAGTCTGGTTTTTAGCTTTCAATTTAAATGTGTGATTAAGTAAAGTATGTAGTAGGAGCTTTCAGTAAAAATATAAATAAATGCTGCTGTATAAATAAAAATAATTGAACTTCGATAACACACGTGTAGTTAGGACTATTGACATTATTTTTTAAATACTAAACACATTATACATATCATACATTATCATTAAGTTGTTTAAGTTAGTTAAAACGAATTATTCATTGCATACATTGTGGATTAGATTTACACCTACCAGTATGTATAAGTACAACCATTTACTCAAAAATATCTGCTGTTGAAAACTCTATCTGTCTTACCTAAAGCACTAGTCTGGCAAGCGACAACAGTTGAAGTGGGTCCTTCCCCCACGCTTGTGGCTGCCCGGACCCAGGCCTCGTAGGTCCTGCCAGACCGGAGGCCACGCAGCGGCTTCATGCATTCCACCGAACCTTCGCCTTCAGTGCAAGTGTTCACGCGAGTCACGTTGGGCTCTTGAGATCTGTTAAAACAAATTTGTTCAATATTTTGATAACCTAATCGCTTCATTGAATCGCGTACAGGTCCGCCGCTTGAGTAGACCGCAAACGATCGAAATATTTTCGATTAATTATAATGTTATAATGTTAAGCAACGTCGGTGCTTAGAAAAGCGTCCCGGTGAGGTATGACTCTTATTTATTACTAGCTGACCCGGCAGGCTTCGCTCTGCCAATTAATTTGACTAATATCAAAAGCTTTTTTAAACACAGTCAACCTTTCACCACCAAGTCCATCGCGAAAAACAAACAACTTCAACACGTTAGTTACAACGAAAAATATTTGGATAAGGATTTAAGCAAAAGTATGAATAACAGAAGTATCTAACAGATAGCTCAGTGGCTTAGAATTCGACCTCGAATCGAGGGATCCGGGTTCGAATCCCAGTGGCATACACCAATGACTTTGTAAAAAAAGTTATGTGCGCTTTATAAAAAAATAAATATCACCTGCTGTTACCGTGAAAGAAAATATCGTGAGGAAACCTGCATGCCTGAGAGTTCACAAAAACAAATGTTCTCAAAGGTATGTCCTACATCCTTCTCATTGTTCATTGATCCGACCCTGTAGTGGGTCATTAATGGGTTACTGACATGAATAGCATGGTCTAATTTTGGTCGGCATTTCTATTAACTTTTAAACTGTAAAAAGTAGTCATTGTGACTTAATGATAATAATTGGACATAATTATGGTATCGTGGAGTTTTTTGTGAATATTGATATAATTATGTTCTTTAATATTGTACCACATACTTTTGTTCTATCATCAATAGTTTCCGCAGCGCTTGCGACGAAAGACATGTTAGGGCACTTTTTTTACACCTTGGAATACGTTACTTAAGTTTAAGTAAGGGTGTCTAATCTTTTCTAGAAATAAATATAGCCTATGTTACTCTGGGTGAATGTAGCTTTCCATGGGGAAGAATTTTTGAAATCGGCACAGTAGCTTTTGAGATTATTCATTACAAACATACACACACACAAAAATACAGTGGCACAACAATAAAGTGGCGCCACCGTAGTTTGACGGACACTTTTTCATGTATACAGATGATCCTCCTTAGCTCTATCCTCCATGCTGCGTAGGGAGCCGACCGCGCGAATGATTTAATTTTTATTTTCAAGTTTTTAGTTTTGTTGTTAGTTGATACTTCTTATTCTATAGACTTTATTTTTTAATTTTCTCAGAATGAGCTCTATTCTACTAATCAAGCCCTTTCATTTGATACCCATATTGAAGCAGTTGTGGAAAATATGTAATGCGCCACTTTGTTGCCGCGGCCATCTTGAATTTTCATTTTTTTCATAGTGAGCTCTATTCTACCAATCAAGCCCTTTCATTTGAAACCCATATTGAGGTAGTTGTGGAAAATATTTAATACGCCATTTTGTGGCGGCGGCCATCTTGGTTCTAGCAAAAAGTGATATACTAATGAGTCCTGTTTTTATCCGAATCAATTTCATAGTCATAAATAAAAGATGTAGATAAAATATTTAAATATACCATCATCTTTTCGTATATGAGTACGTCAAGTTCACAAAAGTCTCAATAGATGGCGTTGGTTCAGTATAACAACATTATTCCTGTACTTAACAACATACATTAATGATATTTACAAAGTCACCTAATAGATGTCGCGACATTCATGTGTTAAAATAATATTATGAATATGGAAATGGAAAAATTGTTTTTTCTCTGGAATATCTGGATAAAATCATATCTTAGGTATCATAAAAAAATACTGATTGTAAATAACATCAAACCACATCATATTTTTTGTATTTAATTCGTGCAATAACAAAGTAGATATTGATGAATGTTTGTTACTTTTTTACTTTTTTTCTGTAATCGATATCTAAATAAAAACTATCCTAAATGTTGGTCCAGGCTATAAGCTATGTCCATACCCAATTTCATCAAAATCCGTTCAGTAGATTTGTCGTGATCGGGTAACAAATTAACAGACAGACCGACAGACATTAATTCTGAAAACGCGATTTTTGGTTTTTGTTATCGTCCTTTATGCCCAATCAATTAGTATTTTTAAAATATTTTGCATGTACAGATTTTACTTTTCTACGATTTTATTATATGTATAGATTATAGAGTCCCCTAAAAGCGGTGATATCCCAGTGGCTTAGAATTCGACCTCGAATTGAGGGGTCGGGGTTCGAATCCCAGTGGCACGCACCAATGACTGTAAAAAAGTTACGTGCGCTTTATAAATATCACCTGCTGTTACGGTGAAGGAAAAAATCGTGAGGAAACCTGCATGCCTGAGAGTTCACAAAAAAAAAGTTCTCAAAGGTAGGTATGTGAAGTAATGTAATATAACTTCATAATTTGCATACCAGAAAAGGTGAATATGGATTGATCAAAATGCCCTGTAAAACCAATAACTAACCCATATTCGTGCAAATAAATGATTTTCATTTCATTTCATTTCATTTCATTTCGAAGTCCACCAACCCGCAGTAGGCCAGCGTGGTGGACTAAGGCCTACATCCCTCTCATTACGAGAAGGAGACCCAACCCTGTAGTGGGTCATTAATGGGACCTGGCAATAGAGTCCCCTACGTAAGGTACATTAAAACGCAAATCGTGTTACAATTCATTTTACTTACCCAGACAAGTCCTTGACGTAAAGCGAGTAGTGGGTGAGCTTCCCATTAGGCTCGGGCGGCGGGAGCCAGGAGGCGCGCAGAGATCGCTCGCTCAAAGCTATCAACTTCATGCCGCCCGGCGCACTTGGCACTATATCGGAAACGCAAAGAGAGTTTTAGGGTTTTTAAGCAGGAGGATTTATAGTATTTTTTTTTAATTCGACTGATCTCAAAAAATCAATGTGTTTTATTATCTGAATCATAGACATAGGCAGTAAACACAATGGCCATGTGGGCGCGGCAAGCGTACCTCTAGATTCTCTTAAGCTAAGAGCATATGAGCTCATTCTATCATCCATATAGTAATTGTAAGTGAGAGTGATAGAATAAGTAGATTTGTAATAAATATGTTATAATTGCCGTTCTATATACTCGTACTTCCTTCTTCTACGGTCTGAACTTTTGCTATCAACTTCATACTGCCGGGCGCACTTGGCTATATTAAAAATATAAATATAATAGAACAAATAAAGAAAAATACATGAAAAACATTTTGATGAATTGAAGCCGTTGACACTTTTGTGTGTAATTTTTTCTTTCTTTCAATTCCAATGTGACTATGAATGTCTTACCATCCTCATCGGTGCGGCACACTTGCGGCGCTGACAGCGGGCCGTCCCCCGCCGCGTTGTGTGCGCGCACCCTTATCTCGTACTCCGCATACGAACTAAGTCGCGACACGGTCGTCTCTTCACCCTGTTTTAATAAAGCGGGACACTTGAAAAATCGAATCGATTTGTATACTTTCTTCGGAAAGGGAATTATATTAAGCTGGCTGCAACATTTATTTACAAGGGTTAAAGAACCTCCCTATACGTCATGAACTTTCTCTGCAATAAAAGGAAAAGTCTCGCACTTCGAATCGAGTGCCCTCGACTAAGCTTAAGTAGAGTGGAGTGGCTGGAAGCGAAGGTCCCGGGCACCGAAAATACAAAATAAACAACAAAATAACTTTCCCAAGATAGCTTTTTATAAGCCACACAGCAAAACAGCGTGAGCTCAGTCTTATTAAAATTCCTATTCCACTAATAATACCTACTGATGCAACTGCCGATGACAAAATCACATGAAACTCACTGTTAGGCACTTGGTACGGTAAGCACTCGCTACGGTTAAATTGAAAGTTTAACTTATCGTAAGAGTAAGAGTAAAGAGATGATCATATTCTGCACACGAATTACACATTCTCCAACAATATTAAAGTGGTCTGCTACTGGAGATGATCATAACAGTCAATACATCTGACAAGTATCTGATAACTGCTCGCCATCATATATTTGTAACATAAAAATTAACCCTTGACAAAAAATGACGTTCTGTATTAAAAATCCCAATTCTCTAAAAACACTGTAGTTGCCTCAAATTGTCTGAAATTTTGCATTTGAAAGGTGAAAATCTATGATAACTCAGTATTGCTCAACGGTCACTTTTAATTTTAAAAGGTTTGCCCGTTTCGTTATCAAAACTTTTGCTACAAAAAAGTAACACTTATCTTATATTCTGCATACAAAGTGACGACATGTCACCTTCGCTTTAATAAAGTGTAACAACTGAATCCATTTGCATGCAAAACGCTGAACAAGTCTGGCTGCTGTTGCTCTTATTAGTTACAGTGAGAATAAAGTCGTTAACATTATAATATTATTATGTAAAACTGAAATAATATGTGTCAAAATTTTTCATGTAAGTAAAGTTTCAAATCAGTCAGTAAAGAGTCAAATCGTCAAAAATGTTTCTATTAAAAACGTTGTTAAAATTGTTCTAAGAGCTTTTGTACCGTTTTTGTCCTGTTCTCATTGTTAACACTATTTGTGTTGTGTGTACAGTGTACACAGTACACACAATATTTACATAATAATATACATTATAAATTAATAGACAAATGAGATGAAACCTCAAAAAAAACTTAATACGAAATAATAAATCCAACCAGCCTTAGGAGTGACAGCAAATAATCGTAATCACGGTAGACGTGCTTATCTACTGAAATTTCTATGAGAATATGTTTCCCTCTGGCCTCTACATAATCCCGAGTCTGGGGTTCTCAAAATACAAGAAATGATATTGATTTTTGTACGCCTCAACGCGAAGCGCTCTCGCTACCTCTATAAAGATAAAGATAGTGCTTTACAATAAACACGACAATGTCGAGTAATTTTTAATTCTTTGCAAGAAATCTTACCTGAACCCTCAAATGCGCGTCCTGGACAGGCAGCAAAGGATCGGCATCCCGCCGCGTGTACTGCAGCGTGTAGTGGGTTATCTGACCCCCTCTCGCGTCTAACGCCGGTGGTCGCCACGACACGCGGAGCGAGGTGGACCCACTGGAGATGCATGCGAGACCTTCCGGACCACCTGTAGGAGCTGTAACAAACAGGTTTGCTGACGGATTTTTTATTATTTAATTAACAAGTCGCGTTTATTCTACTTTCTTGGGCCTTTAGCGAGGAATAAAAAAGGAGCTATTTTCTTTTTCAAATTTAAGTGTAAATTTGTATTCTACATTCTAAACATTGTCATACTAAAATGTTTTACGAACTCAATGGACTCGTTGCCTAGGTAGTTTGACAACCTAAAGAAGACTGAAAAACCGTGGATTAAAAGCTACTGCTACTGGGTAGCGTCGATCTGATAGGCATATGTTTAGCGTTCAATTCAAAGATAACGAATCACAAGACCTAAAAACGAGTCCCATTCCTTATTCAGAGCTTAAGTTTATTATGCGGAGATACTTATTTAAAGTTAATATAATCCTATGACGATAAAGAATATCCTTTATGACTAGTAAGTAGGTTATGAGGTTCGTGCATACGTTTTAAGCGTTACGGGTATATAGGGAAAACATGTTGAAAAATACAGCCATTTATTCCCGGATCTGAAAAGCCATCTATAAGACACGGCGCCGTCTTTATTGCTCGCGAGATATAGGTAGATACCGACTCGCACGTTGTATAAAACATTTTTCGGTTTAAAGAAAATCTTGTAGAAAATTGAGCAATGCAAGGATATTCTCAAAATAACACAAGAAAAGTTTTTTGATTTAGTCCTTGTTTTTAGTGTGGCTTATAATAAGATCTGCGTGCAAAAGCTACGTATGGTATGTGTGACGATGTTCTGCAGTCATTAAAAGTATGCTAACTGAAAACCTTACATATAATAGATACTTATTATAGTTGAGAGTATCTACCAAAAGGTAGGTATCAGAGTAACATAAAGTAAACATTTCGATATCAGAGAATTGACAGAGTATGAGAATGTAAGTATGTACAACTGTACAGGGTATGCCATTGTGAAATAGAGCCATTGGTAATCAGTCACACACAGAACAATTCATCTGCCGTAGATAAAAGTGGCAATTGATTTAAATTCAACTTTTAACTACTTCACACTTAAACCCCAGAATGGCACCTTTTAAAGTTTTAAAACTGATCTATAAAAGGCAATTAGAGAGAACAGAGAGAGGTAAGCGGGCCTTTGTGATGTTAATTCGAATCGTACAGAAGAACTATTGTCGCAACTGTAAAAGACCAAACAAAGAGAGAACATAAAAGGCTATCAATTTGTTCCGAATCGTTTGACCTAGATCGAAGAGGCCACGGTCCAATTAAGCCATTTTGCATTTTGATGGGAAAATTTACGATAGCCGCTTTGCGTCGCCAGCACATATATTTACGTGGTATTGTGACGATTTCGCGTTCCTGGCTAACATGATAATCATTATTCAATGCATTTTCCAAACGTAGTCGTTGTACGGACCCCGCTTTGGAACCGGTCGACGGGGTGCGCGGCGCGCGGCGTGGAGTACGAGCCGCGGCGCGGCGCGGTGCCGGCAACACGGCAGCGGGGCGACACTCGCCATCTGCACCGGCCACCGTTCACACCTACCTTGATGTCTTCACCTCCTTATTAAATTGTTCGACGCAGAACCGGCCTATTATTCGTACAGTCCACTACTCTCCATACATTTTGGTCGATCGAGCCGGCATTTTGGTCCTTCTGGATCTCGCCGAAGAATTTTTTGGGAGCATCGGTGAAGAAACCTCCATCAGAGCACTTCAGTTGTGGTCTTCAGCTACTTCGGGGAGACTTCTTTATTCTTCACTCCACCGAAATCAAGCAACCGCACGCGCTCAAGCGATTACGCAGAGGTCATAGCAAGGGCACCACGTGGCGGACTTCGGACCGAACAAGATCGAGTCAGCAAAAAGGGAACCAAGAACTAAGTTTTGTGAGTCCGTTCCAATTATTCCTTGTATTATTTTTCCCTTCTTTTTTACATTGCAAAACATTAAAACAGTTTTATTTGAGTGAGTGCTCGTTTTCATCATAGTGTCCATATATTTTTTTTACCTCGAGTCCATTATTTTTACATTCATTTTAAAACAATCGAAGTGATTTTAAATATGATAGTCATTTAAAATTTATGTCTATCTTAAAATTTTTTGACAACCTTTATCTTCATTTTTGTTTCATCTATACAAATTTAATCGTCCTTTAATTGCATAGCTCCTTATTACATCATTCTTACCGAATAACGGTAATTAATAGGCTTATCGCTTATGCAATAGGATTAGTGTTTCTTAGAATTTATTGCACACCTGGCACGTGCGTCGCCGGCGCATCCTTTGTTCTCGGTCAAGGTTAATGACCCTCGCTTATCTGTTTGAGATCTTTTATTGCCTACTTGCTAACATCTGTTTACGCATTTTATTCATTTAATCTTTTCATTACCTATTCACTTTTTTTCATTATGGCCGAAGAGAAAATTGAAAAATTAATTAGAAGGCGCAGTTGTATGAAATCTAAGCTTACTATTTTCAATAATTATTTAAATACGCTTCCTAGCCATGACAAGCTCAGCCCTTCGCAAGCTATAGATTTAGAAAGTAGATTTGCCAAATTTGATGCCTTATACGCTGACTTCGATAAATTACAGTGCGACATCGAGGTGCTTTCGGAGGATCCCGACGACGAGATAAGGGAGCGTGAGCACTTTGAAAATCACTACTTTATGTTGGTGTCGTCAGCGCGCACTCTGCTCAGCACGCACTCCGGCCATCGGCGCACGCTGGAGGGCTCCGTGTCGGGCTTCGAGGACGCTCAGACAGGTGCTTTCAAATCCAATTGCGTTAGGTTGCCAAAAATAGATTTACCTGTTTTTCATGGTCACTATCAGCACTGGCTTGAGTTTAGGGATACATTTGTCTCTTTGATACATTCTAGACAAGACATCGATAGCATTAATAAATTGCATTATCTTCGTGCTTCTCTTAAAGGCAGCGCTTTGCTTGTAATTGACAATTTAGATTTCAAGGCTGAGAATTATGAGTCGGCTTGGAATTTATTGTGCAGTAGGTATGATAACAAAAGATTGCTTGTTAATAACCACGTTAGGGAACTTTTTAACGTAGAACCCATGCGTGGTGAATCATGTTCTTCCATCCGTCGTATTATAGATGTCACTAATAAAAATCTTCGAGCGTTATCGACTTTAGATCAGCCGACAGAGTATTGGGACACGCTTATAATTCACATGATGTCTGAAAAACTTGATAATGTGACTCATAGGGTGTGGGAAGAGCATAGAAATACTCTGACAGATCCTCCCTCTCTTAATATTTTTATTTCATTTCTTAGTAGTAGGGCAGATTTGTTGGAGACAATACAAGAAAGTAAAAATAAAACATATAATAAAGAATCTTATAAATCTAATGCAAACTTACTTATAGCAACTAATAACGATAAAAACTATAATCAAAATAAATTTAAAAATCGTAACAATTATATTAAAAAACCATTTTCGTGTCCGATGTGCAATCAAAATCATTTTCTTTTTAACTGTGATTCATTCAAGCAACTTTCTATTGAAAATCGTTTACAAAAGGCCAAAGAATGTAAGGTCTGTCTTAATTGTTTACGAACGGGCCACTCAGAAAGCCATTGCAAGCTTTCATCTTGTAAATATTGCAAGAAAAGGCATAACACTTTGCTTCACTTGCACGAAACGCAAAAAATTGAACCTGCCATCCCTTCATCTAGCGACGTTAACCATTTAGCTAATTTAAATAGTTCACAGCAGTTAGCTACTCCTCCGCATGTTTTGCTTTCCACAGCGATCGTGAAGGTGCTCGATAGCGCGGGCGACGTGCATTCCGCGCGGCTGCTGCTCGACAATGGCAGCACAGCCAACTTCGTTACTCAGTCGCTGTGCGGTAAGCTGGGTTTGTCGCGACGCAGTGCTAGCTCCACGGTGACAGGTATCAATGACAATATTTCTCACATATCGCAGTCTTGCAGTCTTACTATCAAATCGTCTTATAACGATTATAGTTGTACCATTGACTGTCTCATTTTACCCACTATAACTAAAACAGTTCCTTCGTCGTTCATCAATATAGACAATATTCCTCTTCCTATGGGAATAAGTCTAGCTGACCCTTCTTTCAATGTCCCATCAGTCATTGACATCTTAGTTGGGGCAGATGTCTTCTGGTCAGTCTTATGTAGCAATTCCATAGACTTAGGTAAAAACCAACCTAAGCTATACGAGACAAAACTTGGTTGGCTGGTATCTGGGTATGTCGCCCGTCCAAAGTCAAGTTCCTCGTCTTCTCATTGTCATTTTTTAAACGAGGAAACTAATCCAGACTTATCTCGTTTCTGGGAACTGGATACAGTTGCACCCATATATTCCTTATCTCCTGAAGAACGCGCTTGTGAAGAGAGCTTCTTAAAAAATACGACACGTAAAGGTGATGGTCGTTTTGTCGTTACCATTCCATTAAAAGAAGATCCTTCCGTCTTAGGCGACTCATATCAAATGGCAAAATGTCGTTTTTTGTCACTGGAACGCAAATTTCTTCGCGACCCAGACTTTAAAGACAAATACTTAGAGTTCATGCATGAATATGAACGTCTTGCTCATATGACCCTTAATTCTTTCAATAAATCAGCATCTTATAGTTCTTCTGATCGTGTTAACTATTTTTTACCTCACCACGGTGTCATAAAGGAATCGAGTCTTACTACAAAGCTTCGCACAGTCTTTGACGCATCAGCTACCTCTTCTTCGGGATTGTCGTTGAACGACATCCAAATGGTAGGTCCTACTGTGCAGGAAGATCTTTTTTCAATATTAATTCGTTTCCGACAGCACAAATACGTTGTTACTGGTGATGTAGAAAAAATGTACAGAGCTATTGAAATTAATCCTTCTCAACGCTCTTTACAACAAATAATTTTTCGTTATGATCCTTCAGAACCCTTAAAGACCTACACTCTTAATACAGTGACGTATGGTACGGCGTCAGCACCGTATCTCGCCACTAAGTGTTTGGTTAGCTTGGCGTCCACTGCAGTGGATAGCAAAGTCAAAGAGTCGATTCAACGAGATTTTTATGTTGACGATTACTTGAGTGGTTCATCGACTATCAACGAAACAGTACGTTTATGCAAAGGGGTCATAGATACATTAAAGACAGCACAATTTAACTTAAGAAAATTTCAATCAAATAGTAAAGAAATTCTTAATCAAATATCCCCATGTTCTAAATCCAAAAATATTTTTGATATTTCAAATACCACTAATCATATTTGTTCCAAAACTTTGGGTTTGAATTGGATTTGTGATTTAGACGTATTTTCGTTTGCAATTAATATTCAATTAAACAAAAAAGTCACAAAGCGTCACATACTATCAGTTGTTAGCCAAATTTTTGACCCATTAGGTCTCGTAGGTCCATGTATAGTAGAGGCAAAATTAATTTTACAGAAACTTTGGATAGATAAATGTACATGGGATGAAGAAGTATCGCAACCAATCAAAGAAATGTGGTTTTCTTTTGCTGAAACATTATCTCTTCTTAACCAATTAAAAATTCCTCGTTGGGTTCTCGCAGATGAATCCATAATTCATGAAATTCATATATTTTCAGATTCTTCTGAACGACTTTATGGTTGCTGCATTTACATTCGTTCCCTATGTCAGTCAGGCGCAGTCAAGGTACAACTTCTTACTTCTAAGAGTAGGGTAGCGCCTCTTAAGCCAACGACGATTCCACGTCTTGAGCTCTGTGGAGCTTTGTTGGCGGCAAGGCTTTACACCAAGGTAAAAGCCTCTCTAACCCTACCTATTAAAAAATGTAGATTCTGGTGTGACTCAACAATTGTGTTAGGTTGGCTAAGTACTCCAACGAATCATTTAAAAGTTTTTATTCGTAATCGTGTTCATGAAATTCAAGAAAGCACAAAGGGTCACACGTGGAGCTATGTACCGTCGAAGGACAACCCAGCTGATTTGATTTCGCGGGGGGTGAAGGCTGATCGCATCAGTTCTTCTTCCTTGTGGTGGTCAGGGGCTAACTTTCTTACACAGAGTGAGTCCCAGTGGCCTCGAATGCCCAACGTTAATGTGGACCTACCGGAAACGATTAATTGTTCATTGGCACTTAATAATACTGACAATGATTTAATAAGTGATTTAATTAATAAAAAATCAAAATTAACATATTTACAAAACACAATCGCATATTTACAAAGATTTATCAACAATTGCAAAAATAAAAGTAATAAATTAACAGGTCATCTTTCTGTTAAAGAACTTCAAAATTCATTAAATATTATAATCCTTAAATCACAATTAGAAATGTTTCCCGACGAATACATGATTTTAAAAGATGGGAAACCCTTATCCAAGAAAAATAGATTAATCGCTTATACTCCATTTTTAGATTCAAATAATATTATCAGAGTAGGTGGAAGGCTTCATAATTCTCCATATAGTTATGATACCAAGCATCCAATCTTGTTATGCAGCAAGCATCATTTTACGAAAATCCTTTTTGAACATTTTCACCTTAAACATTTACATGCTCCACCACAACTTTTATTGGGTATCATCAAACAAACTTACTGGCCGTTAGGTGGTAAGAATCTGTCTAAAAAAATTGTAAATAAATGCATACGATGTTTCAGATATAAAACCGATACAGTTCAGCCTATAATGGGACAGCTACCTACTTCACGGACTCATCTAGAGTTTCCCTTCCTTCACTGTAGTGTCGATTATGCAGGTCCAGTGCTGATAGCAGATAAAAAAGGTAGAGGTTGCAAACTTTTAAAGTCTTTTTTGGCAATCTTTATTTGCAATTCGATTAAAGCCTGTCATATCGAACTCGTTACGGCGCTCTCGAGTGAAGCGTACATGGCTGCATTAAAACGCTTTATCTCGCGCAGAGGGAAACCCCAAAGCATCACGTCCGATAATGGGACTAACTTCGTCGGAGCATCCAATGAACTTTGTAGATTGCTCGTTCATTCTGATATCGAAGGTCAAGTAGCGCAGGAAGGCATTGAATTTAAATTCGTGCCTGCTTATTCTCCTCACTTCAATGGTTTAGCTGAAGCAGCTGTCCGCTCCACTAAACACCACCTTAAGCGTATCCTTAATTTAACTTATCTTACATATGAAGAAATGTCTACTTGCCTCACTCAAATAGAAGCTATTTTGAATTCTCGTCCCATTACACCCTTTTCCTCCGATGCTTCCGACCTATCCGCTCTTACTCCAGCTCACTTCCTGATTGGACGGCCACTTACTTCTGTGCCGCAGCTACCATTGCCAGACAAAACCATATCGCACATCGAACGATTTAAGCGAATCGAAGTTATCAAGCAGCACTTCTGGAATCGATTCTCGCTGGAATACATTGGTTTGTTGCAGCAGAAGACCAAATGGCGTACCTCATACAAAGAGCTGAAAATTGGCGCGCTTGTTCTTATAAAGGAAAAATCTCTTCCCCCTCTATTATGGTCTCTTGGAAGGGTCACTCAACTATATCCTGGCAGCGACGGCGTCTCTAGAGTCGCGGAATTAAAGACCAAAGGGGGGACCATAAGAAGAGCATTTAATAATCTTTGTCCCCTTCCAGATTTTTGAAGTCTTCCTACACTTCAACCCGGGGAGCATGTACGGACCCCGCTTTGGAACCGGTCGACGGGGTGCGCGGCGCGCGGCGTGGAGTACGAGCCGCGGCGCGGCGCGGTGCCGGCAACACGGCAGCGGGGCGACACTCGCCATCTGCACCGGCCACCGTTCACACCTACCTTGATGTCTTCACCTCCTTATTAAATTGTTCGACGCAGAACCGGCCTATTATTCGTACAGTCCACTACTCTCCATACATTTTGGTCGATCGAGCCGGCAGTCGTTATATGTCAAGCCCTGTAGAATCAACCTGACCTACAGCGGACCCTATTTTCTATGCCTTCTCTAATCGACGTTATACCGTTATACCTCTGAGCGTTGATGCCGGTTGAATCAATCGACATCTAGCGGTTATTAAAAACAAAATCATTTTATTTTTCTACTTATATACTTTTCCGCAAAGTAAAACAAAATAAGTTTAGCCTTACCTTAAGATTTGCTAATAAAAATGCTATGAAGGATTAGCTCATCTTTTGTGCCACTTTTGGACACTAAAAGATTTAAAACCAATAACCAAACTTACGTGACTCCAATGTATGGCGGTAGTGCGGTGGCGAGAGCGGTCCAGTGCCAGCAGCGTTGTACGCCCTCACCGTCACACCGTATCTCGTGGCTGCCTTCAGTCCTCTCAGCGTAGTGCTGGTCGCATCCGCACTTGCCCCACTTTCGGATCCAGTATCCGTTGGCGATCCCTTCCCTTCTTCGGACACTTCCCACCAACGGATCGTGTAGCCTAATAGGGTTCCGTGCCAGCTTTCTCTTGGCGGGGGCTGCGAAAAAAATGCAAAGTGTAATTGGATAACATTACGCCGAGAAGCTCTGCCAAGATTATTAGACTATGAGCAAGGTTGCCAGGTGCATTTTCCTAGATATAGATAACTATTTTATTTTATACGGTTTTAAAGTCATCCTAGCCAATCAGAATAGTGTCACCCTACTCAATAACTGCGACTTTCTTTGATAAAAGACTATAGGTACTTTTTACTCTAATAATAAGTCATTTAATTTTAAAGTGTTTTTATCAGTTTTGAGGGTTCGTAGTTCAAAGTTCGACTGTCTGCTAAAGTACAATTTTTATTGTGTGAACCTGTATTCAATATAATATAAATAGCAAATGAAGAAGATAATAATACGTAGGTAGGACTTTATCATGCTTAATTGAAGGCCCCCGTAATTCTTTTAGGCAAGGTAAGGAATACAAATACTTGAGATAATTTACGAAATGAGCTTGAATAACATTTAAGGAGATTATTAACTTTGATGGGATGTAAAAATACAAATTTAGACTACGTAGAAGTGTGTGTATCTATATTAAAATGTTAAGCCCTCTTACATAATGAGTGTTCGGGAGGAAAGCTTATTACGCTACTTTACCCTCGTTCGCGTACTAACGATAATAATATCGCATAGTGGCGACATTCATAATATTTTAGTCGACTAGTCTACTCGTATATTTCATTTTAAATCTGATGTATGAGGTCCTTTTATGAACCAAAGATAGGGTTTAAGATTTTGCCTGCCCAGTAAATAGCCACAATAGTTAAACGATGATGAGTCACATGTGACTCACGGGAGATCGAAGTGGTTAATTATGATAAGCACGCACTGCGCTGCCTGCCTGCCTGCATTTAGAAAATACTTTCCAGGTAGTGAAAGACAATTTATTATCTTGAACTGAAGAGAGGGCAATCACTAGCATAGTACGTATTTTATGGAGAACATCTTCCAGAAAACATTGGAATAGTTCATTCTATAATGTATTTATGCTCGTTTATAAAGGCCCCTAATGTTGCTAAAGTCCTTCTAACACTCGCAGTGATTTGACCATAACAAGCGTTTACACCAAACGACATCGGATCGTGCGTACTACGATATAATATAAACTAAGCATCAGTTCTAATTAATTTTTATTCGAAAATCTCCATATA
Organism: Erynnis tages; assembly: GCA_905147235.1. NCBI lineage: Eukaryota > Metazoa > Arthropoda > Insecta > Lepidoptera > Hesperiidae > Erynnis > Erynnis tages. Next base: position 8,040,847 of record LR990082.1, read on the forward strand.
ACAAAATCTTAGATTAAACTTACGTAGAGCTACATTATACCTCTCCGTTTACTGAAACTTAAACTATAAACCGAAAATACAACATTGGAATTATGTGACAAATTCTTGTTCTAAATAGCTCTCGAAAATCATCTTAGCTTGTCTTGCTGTGCGTTTTCATTGCAAATTCGCAAGAAAATGCCTCGTCTCAAGCATCTCTTTGCGGGATGATTGCAGACTCATCCCTGCGCTGAGCGAATATTTCAGCTACAAAGCGAGGCATCTTGAGGGTCTACTGTGTGATGCATCAGTGGGAACGCAGAATATGCAGGAATTTACAAAAATCATAATGGAATTATATTGCGGTCAGAAAGATAATGCTTGATGTTGAGTGAAAAAATTACAATTCCTATTAAGGAAGCTTAACTAAAAATCGTCTGGATCAATATAGCCTAAGAACTGGCAGACATATTTCATGAAGTGGAGGCATCATACAATATTAAAATATCTGAAAACCAAAAATGCAGACCTGGCAGGTGATGGAATTTATCCAACCTCAAAAATACTTTTTTGACGTGTTTTGGAATGTTCATTGTTTAAAATCCCGCCAAACAAGTTTTTATATACAAATATTTTGCTATGAATAGAATTTCAACGTGCCTCAAATGTTTTTCTTCCATTTAAAAAAATATAATATACATATTTTGGAGACGCCTGCCCTCAGTGTTCTGGTTTCATTTTTTTTTTCAATCTCTTAAATACTTAATTTATTGTTGTTAAGAATTTCAAAACGGCTCAAACACTTTTTTTGTCAATTTTAATTGAAATAAAAAAAAATTACCTGCCAAGAGACGAGAAGCTCCCGCGCTCGCAACGCACGCACAGTTATGTCGCGCGGCACTCCCCCTGGTGCTATTAGAAAAAATGTTAATAGAATATTTATTTTTAAGTAAAAATGTTGTAAAAACTGTGAATTATTTGATTTGTGTGCTAAGATTGTTGCCAAACTTAAATTAACACGGCATTTTATTGTCCAGGTCAATTTTAATCGATTTAAAATATCGATAAGAACCGACAGAGAAAATGATAATTCGTTTAGACAGAGGAAATGATAATTAACAACCTAATTAAGAAATATTGTTTAGTGCCACCTAAGAGATTTAGGTGGAACTGTAGGTACCTACGTGTTCTATAATGTGAAAAAAAGGAGTTAAAACTCCAAAAACATGTGTATGAATGGTTACCCTCTTCCCGCGTTGTGAAGTGTATGGGCGGAGTGTAAGCGGAAGCGCCGACGTCGTTGATAGCAGCTATCCTGAGCACATAGCGCGTGTCCGGCGCCAGGCCTGATATGGAGGCCCCGCCGCGGCCTGGGCCTTCAGACCTACAACCACAAAATTGATGAACAACAACGCAAGACACTATCTTAAACAATTGTTTTAAGTGTAAATTGCAAACTTTGACATTGATATTATTGAGATAGACCGACGGGCAAATGATTAAGGTTTTTAAGTACTATAACTTAGCTATAAAGTTTGGGTTAGTGGGGATACCAGAGAGAATTTAAAGTATCCCCATACGGCTTTAGATAGGATTTCTATCCTGTTTATCATTGGACTGGACTGCTGAACCATAATACTCGTAGATCTAACATCGACAAAGTAACTTATGATTAAGTTCTGTCGTTAAATCACTCAAGCGATTACTATTAACCAGTGTTTATGACGTAAGCAGGCGTCAGTATCAATAGCATAAATTTCCATTATTACCGTATAATAATATATATAACGTAATACGTTTACTGAAGATAACCGAAGTGCGCAATCAATTACAGATTACGGCTTACGCGAGAATGATTGACGAATTTGTATCACATAAAATTATACTGAAATTGAAATCCCGCGAGAATTATCATATTCATGAGCTTGTACAAACTTACACGACTTGGAGCTAATCCGAATTAGCCAGTATGAGTTTGAGAACACACAGTGGTCTGAGTGTTAGTCGGAGCGTGGACCAGTAGCTGCTTGGATTTGATCAACATAAAACCGCGAAACGGCGAACAGCGTGGTGCAGTGTGCTAACACGTAGACATATGTATATGGTTGAGATGAAATCCTTTGCAATTAAAAACAATGCCTGTCCAGTAAGTAGACTCAATAGTTAAACAATCTGTATGAGTCTCATGCGACTCATGGAACAGAGAAGTTGTTTACACTAATCATAATTAAAGACTTACGCGACTTGCAGCAGATCCGAATTCGAAAGCGTAAGGTTGAGAACGTCGGGCGTGTCCCAAGTGTCGAGCAGAGCGGGCAGCGGAGCGTTCAGCGGCGCGTTCGTGTGTTCTCGGCTTAAAGAGCGGTACTGGAGTGAATAGTGCGAAACCAGCGCTCCTCGGGCGACACGCCAGGTTACCCGCGCTCTTCGTGACCACACTTCAGATACTCGGACTTCTTCTGGTGTGTTCGGACGTTCTGTCACGAGTGGAGATTAAAATCAGTTTGTATGTTATAGTAGCAAAAGTAGATATAGATATTTACTGGTTACTGCATACCACCGAAAACCTAACATAACCTATAAATTATTTAATCGACAAGTACTTATTAAGGCCTATATTAAAAGTAGGTACCTAGTACTATTTATCTAGGTCCGTAAGTGGGTGAATTTATACTTGTTCATTCATAGTTGCCTCTTATTTTACAACGCATGCTGGCCACTTAGAGTTTGTAACCGCAGCCCATGGACAACCACATCCAACCTCAAATAGGGTGGAAATCTCATCTATGATCATGAGCGTTTTGTAGGTGCAACTCATGAGGAACAAGATTTTCGGCAACCACGCCTCCCCAGCGAAACACAACAATTATGACACACACAAACATACACACACACACACACACAAACAAGAACATGCAGCTTTACGACGAGTTAAAAGGGTGACGCTAAGGTGCCTACCCGGGCGAGCTACGATGGCTCTACCACCTATATAAATATGTCTCGTAAGTTCCATTATGTTCTCAATAAAGTACCCATCATGGATCACCGTCGACCGAAAGGAACGCAATTCATCAATGCCACACAGATTGTGGGCCGTAATCCCGTGCGTACGTCCCGCATTTAGATATTCCTCAAGTCACTCTCCTCCAATATTCTACATGTCATTGTTCGATAAAAATTTTGAAATTTATGGGTTAACAACTAAAAGACAAAATACCCTACTTGTTAATCTAAAGATAGGTACTTAACATTTTCTCAATCGATTTCACCAACTAATTTCAAGAGTGTAATTGAAAGTTTTTTTACAAGATTACAGATAAATATTTCATAAAATTATTTTCTTAATTTTGTTTACTATTTTAAATAATTTGAATATTAGAATTTATTCACCCACCACAGGCTTCCCGTTGGTCCGCTATTTACGGGACATGAATATACCTATAGACGGCTTATGGCTGCATCTCATTAGGCTCCCTCCCACAAAGGGATCGAAATCGAGCTGCTTGAAAGAGGTGCTAACGTATATTTAATGTATAAGAGAAGTGAGTGAGCCAAGTTACCTTTGACAAACAGACGGAATATCAGTTCATCACTGCCGTACAGATTCCTGGCTAAGCACCGATAGTCCCCCGCATGCTCGGGGCCCGCGTGCGTTATTGTTATTTCCGACGTCATCGCTCCGTTCCCGATGTCTCTCATCTCCACACCTCCTGAACCACTAGGAAATAATTTTTGAGAGATCAGATAAAACAATCAGGCCACAGAAAAGATAGAAAACGAGATACCTAAAAGATAATATTTTATTCGTTGTTTATTGAAAAGATCGATCGATCAAGATTGGCATAGAAAAGTCCATACCGAAAACTAAAATTAAGTATTTTGAGCTAACACCTGCGGTGGTTTGATTGCCAAGATGTATTTTTTGTCATAAGGGCTAGTTTTTGAAAAAGATAGGCTTGAATTAAATTAATTTATTTATTCTCCAATTATAAAATTTCGTTCTCAGTTCGTAAATATTTTAACTGTCAAAGTAAAACTGTTATGTAACTAATTAATAGAGATTCTTGTTTGATATTTAATGAGTATCTAATTTTGTCAATAAACAGTGTGATTAGTTTAAGAAACTCAAGTGTGATTAAAATTGAAATAAATCTGCAAATGTAAACAAAGATGCGTAAATTCACAAAAGAAAAAACTGTGTTGTAAAAACTCTTTTATATGTGAAAAAAATTCAAATCGCACGTCTATTGTAGCGAAGGTGAAAGAATCCCGAAGGTGTATGAAACCTAACGAATTAGGTCATTCCAGCATTTGCAGCGCTCGACAGTGACACGTTAAGCGCGTTAAGCTTAAACGAACGTTGGATTTACTGCGAGTGCAGCGCTGACCGTTTGACGTTGTGACGTCATAGTACTGCGACAAGTACGGTCGCAACATTAAATTTTCATTGTTGAAATGGTTTTTGCCCATGAATCGTGGTCTTTACAATAAATATTATTGCTGTTAAACCTATCCATGGAGCCGCAGCTGCCGTGCTTATACCCTGCCTAGACGAATGGCGTTCGTGTTATGTTTATCAGCCAATGATCGTGCTAAAACTAGACGTCGTTTATGTGTTGTTAAAATGTTGACACTTACTGCAACGCCAATGGTCTGGAGTCATGTGTCCAATGCACATGTATTTCGGGCTCGCCTCGAACAGTGCACGTCAGGCGCGCCGTAGAACCCCTGATCACCCACCTGGCTTCACCACCACCACCTCCTCGGGTTAGTTTCGGAGGTTCTGCGCAATCGAAAAATAACTTACTTATCGTACCGATACGTACGTAGCGTATTCCATGTCGACATATGTTACAAAAAACAAAAATAAACAGATTAAAAATATAAAGAAAAAAGTTTACCACGTTTAAGCCCGTTACCACGGGCAAAAATCATACTTATCTAATGTAATAAAATAATTATCCAAAATTTACCTATTTAGTTATACATGAGATAAAAGCACCTACTCTGACTTAACAGTAACACTCACCTCTTACATCAAGAAAAAACGAATGATGTAAAAAAGCATGTGGAGCTCTTGCAGTACATCTGTACCATCCTTCGTGCTCCGGTGTAGCAGCTCTCAGCCACACTGTCCCATCTGACAGAATAGACCCTTCACTAGCATCTGGGGAATCCGACTGACCCCAAAGAATATGGCGCCAATTGTCACCCTCTGTGTAAGAATAGACTTTATTGATGTTTTTACATACAATAAATGTAAGAAATTTGGATTATACGAGCACATATAACCGTTTTCAAAGTACATCCGAAATAAACACTAAGTAACTGAAAACCCTAAGTAGGTATTAAAATATTAAGTAAAGTAAAAGTAAATTTACCTGAGGAGAACTCCCAAGAAATTCGTGGCAAAGGTTGTCCTTTAGCAGAACATGGCAAAAGCACAGCCGCTCCTGCCGATACCGAAGTGTTCTGGGCACGCCACACCCATGTCGGAGGCTCTAAGTGGAAACACTGCTATATTTATTATGCCATGAAACTTAAAAGAAAAATACCAAAGACGTGAGAGTGAAAGAAGAAGATCAAAGTCCTGAAATACTGACCTTTGACAGTCAACGAAGCACTATGACTGACGGCCCCAAAATCGTTTGTCGCTCGGCAAGAGTACTCGCCAGTGTGGACTGAACTCAGATCTTGTATTATTAATATCGTAAAGAAGTCCATGTTTTTCTGTTCCACCTGTCAAGAATTATCATGAATCAAATAAACCGTTCAACGACACAAGACCATCATACTGATGTTATGTAAATACCTTTAACACAGATGGAATCGGCAAGTTATCTTTATGCCACGAGAACTGTATTGGCTTGTCTCCAGAAACTAAACTGCACGTCGCTTGTGTACTCCCATCGACTTCTAATTCTTCTGGAAATTGGAATGGCGCAATTTTCGGCGGCTCTGTTAACAAAAGAGTAAAAATTGACTCAATTGTGATTGATCCTATTGAAAAGTTTGTAGAACAGTTTATTCCAGAGACGTCTCCTGAATTACAATGAGCAAATTTAAGTCTTATTAAGGTATCTTCAGGTATTCTTGATGAAGTAGATATATTACGAGTGCGAAAGTTTCAAAAGCAACGTAACTCAATTTTCTGTCATAGACAATGACAGAAAATTGAGTTACGATTGTAAAATATAATTAAGTTGCTAAATAGTTACTACGTGACTTCTTAAACCCCCGCAGTAGACATTCAAGCGTCTGAGACGTGATGTTAATATGACAAATAGACACATTTTGAAGGCCATATGAGATTTGAAAGTATTCGAATCGAGTGTCCTCTAGTTTGTTTTTTCTTAAGTTCATGTTGGAAAAGTAAATTGGCAATGCTGGACTTAACCGATAAACAAAAAAAAATTACTTACTTTTACAGCCAAATTCACTTAAATATTCAGAGAAAAGTCATATAATTTCAGTAATTTAGAAAGTTTCATATTTACTGTGCACTTCAATCCGTACGGTTCGACGAGCTATCTCGCCGCTGTCGGCCCGAACTTCGCAGGTGTAACTTCCTGCAGTCGAACCCCTCACCGAAGTCAGTCTTAAAACTCCCCTCTCATCACTCGACTCCATTGGCACTTCAACCAAGGAACCATCTTCTCGACGCCACACTACTTCTCTAAAATGGAACAATTTATCAGCGATAAAAATCAAATATTCGAAATTTAAAAACTTGTATTCATCATCAAAGTAGTGCATAATGAACGTGAACATTAGTTGGTACATCTACTGTGTTTCTCTCTCAGGCTATCGTGAACCTGAAGAAACAAGCAGACGAAAATAACTGTGGCTACTGCCGCATTTAAATTCAGTACACTCTTTTAAATTCACTATGAAGTTAGTATGATTTAGGGTCGATAATAGACATATGTGACAGCAATCGTATATCGTATAGTTGTACGTGACGCAAAATATAGAACACAATTTAAGAAACAAATAATATGTCTAATTACTTACTTAATAGGATATCCCGAATATGGGCAGTATAGCGTTACATCAGTATCAGTCTTCACGTGAATTGGTGGGAGGTATCTTATATTAGGCGGGCCTGGAATAAAACAACTTGTAAAAACATTGATGTTTTTTTCTTTATTCTCTGATCATTTGGCTTTTCTTTCTAAGTATAATTAGTTAGCAAAATTCTCGGTAAGATTCTCAGTTTTACTTTTCCGAGTAATTGGGTTACATGACAACAGATATGGAATGTGAAATAAAAATGAAATAAAAATGAAGTTAAAGTTTAGTAACGTTAATAACAAGATTGTTTTTTAGATTTATGTTCAAGTAGAAAGAACAGGTACTTACAATAAACTATGCTAGAGATGGCCAAGTTGTCGAAATTCGACTATAATTTATTGAAATATTTTTTGTCACGTCATGTTTGTACAAGTGCGCATGTCAAAGTATGTATGTAAGTACCCATTAATGACCCACTACAGGGTCGGGTCTCCTCTCACAATGAGAAGGATGTAGGCCTTAGTCCACCACGCTGGCCTACTGCGGGTTGGTGGACATGTCAAAGTACTTACTGAAAATTATGGTAGTGTGCGTGGCATGTTTTTTTAATTAATTTCAGGTATTTATAATATATTTCATTTAAAAATATTAGAATTCATGTATTTTTCTCCATATAAACTTTGATTGTGCCAAATTTCAAACTGCTCCGTTCGCGTAGTGAGATGTTAATTATACCCAAAATTTTCGCTTCACGTATTAATATACATATAAGATTACCAAAAACATTGAGCCGCGCATGATGAGCATGAGATCCTCCAGTATTAGTGGCGTTACATCCATATCTTCCTCCTTCATCAGCAGTCCTGATTGTAACGCTGAGCGTCGACACAATAGTGCCTTCATCAGCTCCGGGCAAAGTTTCTGCTCTTGTATTTACACTATATCTGTAAGAATGAAATCCTAATTGATATCTAAGAAAGGTGGTAGAGTAATAAGTTCAACGGGAAGAACCGTACCCTGTAGTTACCATAACCTGCATCAAATGTTTATGTAGTAAATTTTGGGTTCCTTTTTGGGGCGAATCGGGAAGCAGTCTTATCCTTAGCTTGACAATGAAACCGCTTATGATGTACTTAAGCTATTAACAATGGCATCCTATTTGAAGAACCATCTCTTTTGCATTGTTAGACAAAGACATAATGTTGTTCTAAACAAACATATTTCAAATCAAAAATTTAACAAGAGCTCTCATAAATTTAATCAACCTTATCTTCTTTACTCTGTGGTTTACATGGCTATGTTGTCATAATTAATATTAGCGGAACTCTTACTTGTCGGGAGCTGATGGTAACGGTCTATCGTCCAACGTCCAAATAATCCGTGGAGGAGGTATTCCTGTAGCTGCACATCGTAGAGCTATGTTCTGACCGATCCTGGTCGTCGCTTCACTAAACGTCGATACTAGTCTTGGAGGTCTGTCTAAAACCCAGTACAATAATTGAGTTCAGTCATCCACAAAATCAAAAATATATAGCAATACGGTTCTAGAGACTATAAACGTCAGCAAAAGAAAATTAGCACAGTGGATAAAAAAAAATTTTACCAACTTAATGTAGGTAACATATTTAAAAAAACATCTTAATTCCTTAATATTATTTACTACGTAAATGTAACTTAAATAATTACCAGCAATTAATAATTCAGCTCCAGCGACAGCAGAATCGGAATGATCATACGCTGTACATTGATAAAGACCAATATGGTGTGGTCGAACTGGTCCCAAAGACAAACGGTTCTGTGGAGAATGCAAAGGCCTTCCCTCGTGTTGCCAGCTCAACGTGACCCCTCCTCCTCGACCCCCGTGCACTGAACAGTTGAAGTGACCGCTTCCACCCGTGCCGAGCATCTGAATCAAACGCCTTAGCAACAATATCTTCGAAAAAACTTGTCATTTTTATAATATATTTTTGGAACTTAACAGACACTTGTGAGAAGTTAAAACTCTCGTAATATAATCGCAATTTTCTTTGCTCTGTTGTCGTTAAGGTAATGTGTATCTACTTTGCTCCTCTCCTCCTGTAATTACCGTAGATTTAGTAATTGCACCAACCGCATATAAGATTGTAATTGATATTATTATCTTTGTACGGAACCCTAACAGTGCTGCCTAGGAGTCTATGAGTGGCGGTGTAAAAACGGGATAATCTTTAATGACTTACACATAAGACGTTTAGCATACGTTTGGACGTTTAGGCTTTCGCTAAGCAACTATTCACTACCTGGAAATCTATGTTCGTGACACGACCAAATAAAATAACACAAAATACAATAACACAATAGTAGATTGTATGACAAGGGAGCAAAATGATATTTTTATGGCGTTTTTTGAATCCAGAGCGAAGCGAGGGATTCTAGAGTAGAATCCCAAGCGTAGCGAGGGTTTCTTTAGTAGAATCCTGAACGTAGCGACGGATTCAAAGTACGTCGCCCGAGCCAAAAACTTGAATTCAAAAATTCAAAAAGTGCGCGGAAAAGTTCATTGCCGCGCACTTTTTGGAACTTAGGAAGAGGGAGTAAAACTCATTCCTGCTCGCTAAAAAGTTTCTTATAGAAAATACCAACTTTGGGCGCACTTTAAAGGGAGCAAAATCGTACTTTTAGAATAGATGGGATGAAAATCATTTGTGCTTTTACTCACCAAGGGATTAGGAGTGACGCTGACAGTAAGAGGTTCATACACAACGAGTCGAGTGAGTATCCTTGGTGACGTTTCAGTTCCTGGTGAGCACGCGTATCGTACTGCGTGATGGGTCCTCACATTCGGTATCACCAGGGTTCCAGCCCGGACCAGCCCTTCAGCAGTGGCTGTCACCCAGACTCCGCTCACTTCCTGTCGCTGCCAACTGATGATTTAATGCTTCTATAGGCACTATGATATTCTTGTGAATTATAAAGAACAAGGATATTGGTAAGGAAAGAACAAAGAGACAATAAAACAATACTCTTTGCTGTAGAACACATAAAAGAAAGAAGTAGTACAGTGAATGATTGTAAGAAACATCTTTTTAAATATTTATTTCAGTTTTATTTTTACTAAAATATAATGTTGTACTCACGTTATTGTATGCCCATTGATATGTCGCAATATGCACGGTATGATCACTGTATCGCCGAGTCGAGCTTCGATGGAATTTAATTCTATCGCGTCCAACCAGCTGCTATCTGATTAAAAAATTAACAAGGTCGAGATAAACTATAATTCAAACTTCTTTTAAATCGGGAATGAATCTTAAACATAGCGTATCAGCTTGTTGACTATGTATATAAGAGTAACTTCATCTACCTCGAATTTTCAACATAACCTAGAGCTAGAGAATTGCCATTAAGTTCACCCCAATTGTTGGTTAATTTGTATTTTTGAAGCAACTTCATGCACTACTAATATAGTTTCGGCAATATGTCTAAACTTACCATCCGTAGTCAATTTTAATGCGGGGCTTGGCGAGTCGAGTGCCACACACGTGTAGTCTGCTTGTATGTCCGCTTGTGTGAGGTCTGTACCCAGCAACAGCCCATGGGCTCCAGACACCCACCGGGAATCTGTAAGGCGTCACAGTTTTACGATCTTGTTTATCACTCAAAGGGGAGAGCTGATAGCACGTTGACTTTACGATAAAAGCTTTAGTAGCAATACATCATTGGTAATTATCGGGATATCGTTAATCGATGGCCCTTCATTTATTTAAAAGGAAGAGCAATATATAAGAATTATGCACAGGAGGCAAAATTGACAGAATCTCCTACTTTAGCCTTTATAAAAGTTAAATACCTAAGTAAATACATGTAAAAAAAGTAACTGAAAATGTTTAAGGGACATAACAAAATAATCTGGCAATAAATATTTTTCAGTTGCTAATAATCTGTTTAGTTCGTTACTTAAATAAACTTTACTGTGTGTACTTAAATTAACTTCCCCAACGGACTTACGTTATTATGTAAACAGATAGAGGATATTCCGTCCAAACAAAAAAAAATGACGTTCCTTACCAGCCCCCATATACCCTGAAGATAGCGGCAATCCATCTTGCAACCACGTGACGTCTACGAGACCGACTTGCGGGGAGACTTCGCATCGTAGAACCACGGACCCTCCAACTTTAGCGGGGGACAGTTGACGCACGGAGTGGGACAAAACGTTATCCTCAACTGCCAAAGAAAGAAATAGCTATCATTTGTTTCTATAAAGTGTTAAGTAGGCAATTCATTATTTGGTAGAGTACTTTATTATAAGAGATAGATAGATACGCATTTTTATATTAAAATCAAAAAATCCAACTACAAAACAATGAAACGGAGAAAATTGGACGTAGTTTTTCATTCGACACTTTGATTTGATTTCCTAAGTTAATATCTTAAAGAATATTGTAGCATTAAAAATAAAGAACAAAACTATACAATGCAAAAATACCTAAAAGTAAATAAACAAAGAAAACAATATTTTAACCCAGTTATAACAATGTACATTTTATGTTCTATCGAACTTTTCGGTTTACAGCTTTAGAGGCAACCTTCGGGGCACATCGTTAAACTAACGACCCTTCAAGTTTGACCGAGAGTCCCACTATCAAGTGGGACATCGCTTTGTTCTTAAGTGAACAACGAAACAAGAAATTGATTGTTTAAAACCGTACTTTACTAGTGTTTAGGACTAAAGAAAAGAAAGACATAGTTTAGTTGTTACGGTGAAAAAGAAGGGTTAAGGATTACATTACGCAGACTTAATTTTACTGTCAACATGGCAGTTTCAATTGTAATCAAGTTTCTTACTTTTACCGATTATGTTTGTATTTTCTGTGTTCATGAAATAAACAAATAAGAATGTAAAAATCGATAAGATATAAGTGCTTGATTTTGTTTTACCTAAAAAAACGTTAGATTTTGCTCGGGGGGTACTAAACCCTGTCTTCAAAACCTACCGTGAAGAAGCATGCCTTTTTCATCTTTCATTTCATGCATGAAACAAAACTTAAAAGTATAGTAGACTAAGAAATACAAATCAAATTACGCACCTTTTTATACAAATAAAAGGGTGTTATAAAGAGTTGTTTTTATGGCAACTAAAATACTTAACCTATTTTATTTAAATGTACACAACGCAAATAATTATTCTCAAACACAAAAATTACCGCAGTAATTATCCCAGTGTTGAAGAGGTACGTAAAATAAAGACTTCAAAAGTTAGCAAAGGCAATACAAACTTCTTGTTTACTGTGAGATTTATAACTTGCTACAAATAAGAAATACAAACCCGCCGACGTCCGAGCTGGACTCGTGCTACAAGGGTTTCGATTTCCGAATAAACGAATAAAGTTATCTACTAACGAGAAAATAATTTAGGCGCTAACAACAGCTTAATAAGCAAAACTGAACATGAGTCCTTATGAGTAGCAAAGCGCCCGCACACAACTTCAAATAAGTAGGATTTTTTTTCTCTATTTGAGATTGGAAGCGTGAGTCCATGGGCTGTAGTGATCACTGAACATCAGTTGGCCTGCATGTCCGTTTGCTACTCAATCACTATAAAAAATCAGACATGCAGTTGGAAAAACAAAGAAAAAAGTGATCCTACAACGGTTTCTTTTATCTTTTTTGTTACCGAACGCTAGAAATGAGGCAAATAATAGATGAAAGAATAATTGTGTCAGACATTGTCTTGTTTGCGAACTCCTCTCATTATTGAAATTGAGTTCGTCAAAAGCACGACGACAATTAGATTGCCTTTGTTTTTTGTGACTCGCACTACATTCGAAAACAAACGAATTAAGCACAAAAAATGCGTAGCAATTTATGTAGTTCTATATTTACTAGAACCGACTTCAATAAACAACTGGACAAAAAGTATTTTAGGAAAAAACTCTATATCACTTTATCTTGGACTCTATTTCGGCAATGCTTACGTAATTTTTATGTCTTACTTACTTTTGATTTTCACCGGTCATTAACAATACTTTAGCATTAACATTATTCAAACATAAAACAAGTATCAAGACTCAGTTAATGAAGTAAATATTGTAACATCAGAGTGTCGAACATTTTCTTCGCAACTCATTTGAATAAGAATACGATTCTAGTACCCGTTGTTGCCTTCCAATTCGGCCTTTGTAGTGAGCTCCATTTTAGGAGAAAATATTAAAATATGGTAAGTCGAACCTGTAACTTTGAACGTGAGAGAAATGAGAGGATGTTCCGACAGACTTCGGAACTTAATTTGATGGAATTCGTTAGATGAAGCCGAGTGGAAATCAATTAACGCCTTCAATGCCTATTACGACTGAATTTTATATTTTTATATTTTTGTCATTCAAATTTTATGGAACCATCAAATGGAACTTATAGGTACTTTATGATGCAGGTTTTTTCTTTAAAATTTTATTTTGATCTTATCATCTAAAACGACTTTAATTATTATATCTCCAGTAATTGTGTATACTGGCTTCCGATATTTCGTTTTATAAATTCCTGCCTGTTACGTGTATAATTATGAAAATACTTAAATCTTCTTCTGACTGACTGAAAAATGACTGAAAGATTACATTTCTTTATTGTTTAGAATGGGTTCGTAATAATTTCAAATTTTAAAGTTTAAATATATCAATTAAATTTAAACAAACTATCAAATCAGTCCTGTGCCGAAAGGCCTATTATGAAACTAAGGACTATTTAGAAGATAAGAAAGCGTGGGATTGAATAACTTCACTATAGGCTATTTCTATACACTATGTAACAATATTTATTTGTGAGCGGATGGCAATGGGGCGATATTGACACACACGATAGCTGTCACGTGTGTTCCTTTATTGGACCTAGCCATACTGCATTATAGACTAAGTTTTATTTACTTTTAAAAGAGTGCTGGGAGTTTTTTTCCGCCCGCTTTTTTCTCCCAGTCTACGTTTTGCCTGAGGGGCGATCAAAGCGGATGAATGTAGAATGTATAATTTATCTGTATGACTTTCATTAAGTGTGCACAAATTGTACCTAATAATGAATAAAAGCTTTTGAGTTTGAGTTTGATACAAAAAGGTCAAACTCAAAAATTTAATTTAAAAATGTTGTCTTAATAATTTTCTGAATGCTAATAACCGTTGTCTACAAGTAATTATCGTAATGTTTTTTCAATTTCATAGTTCTAAAATTATTTTTTAAGAATCCACAAAATATTTACTTATACGATATCATGTTATTTTGAATAAAGCCACTTTTTATTCCTAATAAAAAGTTATGAAGCGAACATAATGTCCTTTAATCTTTAATTAAAACTTTTCGAGTTCCTCGACGAAAAAGGAATTGAACAGAAATATTTTTTTTTCAATACGGGCGTATTTTATACTGTCTTTTGAAAGGTTCTTCACTTAATTATATTTTTAAATTATTAAAACGGCGAAGTTTTAAGATACATGAATTGTATACCTAAGTACTTTCGTGTGGAAATAAGACCCCGGCTCTCATCTTTAACGTTCCGGTGTTTCGTCCCAAATTGTAACATTACAAGGGTTTGTTTTCTTCAGGGAGCATTATTAAAGTTCGTAAAGACGAATTCCGCTCTTTACGTAGTCCTCGGGAATAAACTAAGTAAGTTTTAACAAGATCTACAAGGAACGGGTCCACGGCGTTTAGGTAATCATAATGTAACAGCTAAGGTTTCTAGCGAACGTTCAGCGAACAAAAGAAAACTTACCTTATTCCGAACTCACTCTAATGTCATTTTTAATCCCTTAATTAAAAGTTTTGCCGCGTAAAAAACTCGGGCGGCCATGGGCTGTTTTTCATTTTGTTTCATATTTCCCTCGCTGTAACGGAAAGCTAATTGGTCCAACTCGACTCAAAGTTGTAATTTGTTTTGCCCCTCTTCCCATACATCTGTTTATTACTCGTTGTCTGTTGTTCGCGGATCCCTCATTACCATTATATTTGAGCTATGACATACATTTAGTCAAATAAAAATGCTGAATTTTTTCGTTTTTCTTTGTTAGGTACTGTTTCATCATTCTACCCAATTACGTTCGTTCCCGGAAAAAAAATTCCAACGTGCTTATTAAGCCTTACATTGTTAGCATACAAAAATATCTCTTTAAACTTATTTATTTTTCAAAAAGTATAAACAATCCGTGAAGGACTTTTTTCAATGGCTATCATGATAGAATATTGTATAATGCGATGCGTAATATTTTGTTATTCATTGCTATGCAAAATTATTGTATAAATTTAACTTACTAAAAAAGTCGAAGGCAATTCGACTTTCATTGTAAAACAACTACTGTTTTATCAAAACAATTTATCGCAATTGTGAGTAGTAGATAGATTCCAAGAATAAAATACACCTAAACCAATGTATCACTACACTTATTAAGGTTTGATTTCATTTTATTTTAGCCTGTAGTTCGTTACCGGTTAATTTACCATACGCCTACCTAAACATTATTCGTACATAGATATAAATATTATGATTGCGTTTTGATTTGAGCATTCGATTTTCAAAATACGATAATTAGCATACCATAAAATGAAGTCAGCATCATTGCTCTAAACACTTGAGCTATAGTTTATTTTCGCGCAAAAACCCTACAAAAGGGCTGATTGAGTTCCAATGTAATCTCAATTTTCATTCACCTTTAATTAGCGGACCCAGTCGACCAGTGGAATGCTAATCAAATATAGGTTAACCAAATTACACTAATGGCGAAATTACGGACCAAAATCCGTGCCAAATAGAGAATTTACTTCGGGTATTTTTCATCGAACTTTTCGAACTTTTCATTAAATAAAATTCTAGTACGGTTGTAGCAATATGGGTACATTATAACAATTTCAAGACCTTTCTTTACAAACAGTCACGGATACTGTACTTTTTTCTTTTTTTTGTGACGGGGGGAAACCTTTATCTTTTTTCTTTTTTTTTGTGACGGGGGGAAACTGGTACCTGTGAGCCTTGGGAGCGACTCCAGGTTATGTGGGGTTTTTACCCACTAAAACCCCCTCACGGTACGCTACGTAATCATGCCAAGAGAGCGGCCGTGTTCCAATTGCTTCTATTATTATTTATATAACTTCGATAGCGTGATTCAAGTTACCCATGGTTCCAATCGTCGGGAGGACGATTGGAGAAAGGTGCCACCTTATTAAAAAACCTTAACAAACAGTTGTATCGCTGGTGCCACGGATACAGTACCTGGTTGTAGCAATACGGGTCTTGACAGCGTCACTCCAGCTCTGTTAGAGGCTCTGCAACGTAGTATCGCACTGCCGCCCCCACCGCCAGCGTCCACCAGCGACCGACGCGCGCCGACCACTAGCCGACCGTCGTTGAGGACGTGCCTGCGAACAATGGAAATGGAACTTCAAATAATTTATACAATTATTTATAGTATAACCAAACCAAAGATGTTTTTATGTCAAGATGGAGTGTAAGGATATCAAAAATGGGACATATAAATCTATGAGTCTAGATCTATGAATCGCTTTTATTTTGGCGAGAACTGCTTTCATGTCACATTTTAGCGATACATAATCTCTACCAACATATTCTTTCAATAGTAGGATAATTTTCTTAATTTGAAATTTTTTTATGTTTTAAAACGCTAAATATATCACGCCTATTCTTACTGCTTCTACTTCTCTAGCTTATAGTACCTACATTGTCACTCCTTGGGACTTGGGCTTGAACACTATCGTCAAAGTATTCGTATAGTTGTGTGCCATTACTATGTCACATGTCAGTGTGTCTGACACATTCCCATACTACTCACGTTTTTCCAATATTCGTCACAATCAGAAAATTCAACGTAGGGCAATAAATGACGAAGGAGTTTCGATTAAATAACGAGCACAGTCATGTCCGTCTCGAGAGTCCAATCGACACGTTCAGAACGTATGGGATGAGAGCTATCAGCATCTTTTTGTTGAACTACTTTTATAAGACGGCCATGACGTATCAGTCGTTTTATCGCCAACTAGCTTTTCGATAGTGTTTCATTATGTAGCAACTCCCTAAATATGCTACCGAAATATTAAAGTTAGTAAATATTTTTACAAAGATTCAAACCAAAAAATTTGATTACAAACAATGGTTTTACTAACAGACTTCTTTTTGGAGTCAGCGCATAAGGCTTGGCGTAAACAGTTCGCCGACCACAGCCTCCGATGGCCAGCGACAGCGACTTAACACATTTTTCCATATTGCTCTTTGACGTAGCGAGTGGCCGCCACCGGCTACACGTGTGCGGCGCATCTATACAAAACTAGCTGACCCAGCAGGCTTCGCTCTGCCAATGAATGTTTTTTTTATTATTTTTTTTATTTTTATTTAATAGCCTATGTTACTCAGGCTGAATGTAGCTTTCCAATGGTGAAAGAATTTGAAATCGGCCCAGTAGTTTTTGAGTTTATTCGTTACAAACATACAAAAATACAAATGTTTCCTCTTTATAATATTAGTATAGAAGTATAGATATAGATATATGTAAAAATGTGTTGAGTCGTTGTCGCTGTCGTCGCAGTCGGTGGCCTTTTTGCTTCGAGCCTAAGTCTAGAATTTCCTGTGCTCTACATCCGAAAATTCGGCCATATATCCGTATCCGAGATGTTCCGATTAAATAACGAGCACAATCAGGTCCGTCCCGAGAGTCCACGTTCGGAAATCGACACGTTCGGAACGTTTGAGATGAGACCTATCAGCATATTTTTGTTGAACTACTTTCATAAAAGGCCATGACGTATCACAGTCGTTTTATCGCCAAGTAGCTTTTTGATAGTTACATTATGTTATAGTTACCTCATATAGAATACCAAAATATTAAAAATATCATTAAAAGTTAATATTATATCGCTTTAGCCATCTTTCGATTTTTTTAGGGCGGTTAAAAATCTATCTTTAATTTCACGGTATGGCTTATTTTGATAGATTATAAAAATTAATAGAATTTCTTTGCTTTAGAATATTATGAAAAACCTTCCACCCTCTACGTTTTCAGAGTTTAAAAGTGAATGGAATCCATTTTATAAGGACAGAATGAGTAAAAGGATGCCTTTGTGTACGATACTGTAGAGCAATATTACCGTGACTATGATGTCAAGTTGCCGTTGTATCATGTTATATTTTAATTCAAGTTTATATTATAAAGTTGTGAATATGGTTGATAGTATATAGATATACCTATATGTTTTAAAGTAACTCCGATGATGGATTGAAAATCACTTACATATTATCAAACTATCATACTATCAATTAACTGCGTTGCATTAAAAAAACCTTGTTATATTAGTTTAATAACACGTTCATGTAATCTTATTAATTTTTTCAGTTATCAGACCACTTACGATATTACTAAAAACTAGTTAAACTTTACACATTCGAAAACAGGTCCAAATGATAAAACTTTTTATTACACAATAGTAACAGAGAACTCGTAGTCATAATAAGAGTACGATGTTATGACGCCACTACAATGCATGCAGCTTTCAGCAAGTTTTGGAGAAAATTAAACTGCTTACATAAAGGTAACCGTATCTATTCAGTATTCTTAAAAATATCTTTTATATGAATAGGAGTAGCGCACATAGCACGGGTGCTTTATCGAAAACGTTAAGCAACGTCGGACGCGGTCTATAATTGTATGGGTGATCACTAGTGTCAAATTACATGCCGGCTTCGATTGCTTGGGAGGCCACGTTACGCCGTCTGTTCCGGTTGTTGTTGTTACTTTATCATTGACATTTTACTATCGTCCAAAATTATTCTCGTTGGAATTTTTCGAAAATAATCTGGATTATAGTGAAAATCTACTACTACTAATTACCTACTAAAAGATTGCCAGTAAGGGATCGCGATGACATTATGACCTTATTAATGCGTTGAAAAATAAAGTAATAGCGTATACCTATCTAAGTTTCTATTCGGTATCCATCGTTAAAGAATATCTTCAACATCTTTATTACAAAATAGGATGGTAGTTAAAAGTTTAGCAATTTAATACGACACCGCCTTTGTTAGTCGTGGAAGCGATTATGTCTATGATAAGACAACTTTACACCTCACTTTGCTTAGGTTCAGTTTTCAACAGATAATTTTTATACCTATACATTCACTGGTATAAGTAAAGGGCAACACTCTCTTGTCGGTAACCCATTAATGATCCACTACAGGGTCGGGTCTCCTATTACAATGATGAAGAGGTATGTAGGCCTTAGACCACCACGCTGGCCTACTGCGGGTAGGCCAATCTACTACTCTACTACTTTTCTAGAAATAGACAACCTTTGAACATGAAGTTTGGCTAGGATATATTTATTTGGGTTCACTGGATGTGTTTGTCCATTAGCTACAAGCTACTGTAGCTGGTCATGAAGTAGACAAATTTGTTATGAAACGGCCGACCCGTTTGCTTCTTCTATATGTTCTAAGTATATGAACATTATCAAAAACACAAGAGCATTTTCCACCTTAGCAAACAGCGACCGGACATAAATACCTATACTACTAAGTAGCCCTAAAAGTTTTAAACACATCGCAAATAGCCACGTACTGGCCGTTAACTTTGAAGGTCTTCAAACTGACCGAATAAATCTTAAAGCAACTTCTCAACGAGGTGTCCACAGTTTACTTCAACTTCGCTACAGTCAACAACAGTACCAACACGATCGTAACTGTCGTGCCAAACGAAAATCACCCATATCACGTTATATTAAGGTCGTAACAAGTTTATGAGTTTACGTAGGCAACTTACCCTTTCTACTTTGCATTCTCAACTTTGTAGCGCGACACGGAACCATATGTAAAACTAGATTGTATTTTCGTAGAAATCTCGCAACAGAACTGCTGCGAACTCTATCGGTTAAATCTAAGTAATACGAGAAGTTACATAAACTGAAGCATACGAGTTCTATATTGGAATTTATGTGAGGATGAAGTATGTATTATTAATAGACTTAGGTACGCACTCAATTCGCTACGGACCGACCTCCAATACGTTTTGTAACAAAGAACTTGTATGATTTACATAAACAAACAACCCGTATTGTTTCTTATGCTCTCAAAGGAATTAGAAACTGAATAATCAGAAAACGTTATAGAATTTAAACTAATAAATAGAATCTATATCTTGTTTGATTTTTTTTTTATTACCCAAGGAAATAAAATACATATAGGTAGGTACGTAAGCTATGTAAGTGATCAAGGTCCGTTCTTTCTACGACATGTCTGTCACGCTATGCCTATTGGCACGTACCTATATCGTGCGTTTGTCCACGCAAACGAACCGTTACTTATTCTAGGGCGTCTTCGAAAGACTAACGATTACTCTCCCTGGGTTTGAAGAAGGTTTGCAACAACCCTGGTGTTGCTCGATTAATGAACGCCATATTAACCTACCACTTATCAGTGGAACGTATCTTTTTCATTAAAGTGAGATTTTTTACGAGTATGAATATACTAGCTTCCGCCCCGACTTCGTCTAAGTAAACCTAGAATTTCACCCAAAGAGGGATAAATAGTATCCTATATGTGAATCGAGGTTATAAATAATCTACCTGTATACCTACCTATTTTCAAGTTTTTTCTTGCAAATCTGTTCAACCCTTTTTGCGTGGAATAGTAACAGACACCCATCCATACATTCGCATGTAAGTTTAACAGTAATAGGATAGGATAAATAAACTAAGTCCATTGCTATATCCATTGCGATTGCTTTATGGAAATGAAGGGGAAATACAAAAAACAAAGGGGAAGAAAACGTAATATTGAAACGTGTCGTCTCCATGTCGTCTCCACATCCGAATGTCATCTGTCACCCTCCCCAGTTGTCAACTGTCAGTATGATCATTTGTTTTATGTTCACTTTGGGGTAAAAGCGGCGAGGGAGTTTATTTCAATATCACCTAACTGTGAAAATCATAAATAAGGTGTTTTTACGGAGACAGTCCGTATTAAATTATTGAAGAGTGCGGAACACGCTTTTAGTAAAAGAAAACTATTTTAAAGGGCTTTGTTGTGAAATTTAAAACAAAACACTAAAAATTTTTGAGCTCTCTAAAATGAACTGAGTAGAATTTGTTAGAAGTGGTACACATTTTTCAAATATAACAAATTATATTTGAATATAAAAGAATTCTGTATCTGAGCAGACTGTGATATTTTTCCATAAACCCGGGGACATACGATAAACAAGTCCATTCAAAACATTTTCAACAGTTGTTGAAAATCTCGCACGAAGTTTCATACGACTTAAGAACACGATGAACCTGTAAAAGCGAAGCGAATAAATGGCAGAGCAGTGCCAACTCCGCCGTTTTATTCAATACTTGTATTGTTACTTTCTTCGAGAGAACGGGGAAAGTTTCTCACGTATTTGTAACACATCGTAACACCGGCCAAGTTGCCGAACTGCCGAATATATTCGTATAACTTCGACGGCGACTAATTTATTACCTCCTCTTTCATTAAGTCGGTATTGCGATTGGTTCGGTCGGGGAAATTGAGCTCATTAAGGTGAAATATTATCTTGCAAATAAAATTGTATTCACATCGTACGCCGCTACGTTAGTATGGCTCGTAAGAAATTCATCTACATTCCCGAAATAACGAGAACGTCATTAATGATCGTGAATTTCGGAGGAATTATCTCGTTATTTGAATTTTTTCTTTGATGGATAACTTGATTTAACCAATTTAATGTTTCAGTAATTTTCCTAAATATATAATAGCGTGACTAAAAGAGATCTAAAAATTATTCTAAAATAAATGATATTTTTTCCAATAAAAAAGAAAATTATTAACATTGAACGAACATTTGAATTTTTTCTTTGATGGATAACTTGATTTAACCAATTTAATGTTTCAGTAATTTTCCTAAATATATAATAGCGTGACTAAAAGAGATCTAAAAATTATTCTAAAATAAATGATATTTTTTCCAATAAAAAAGATAATTACTAACATACTTCTAAATCACCTTAATGAAAATTTAAATGCGTTGAAATGTTTAGCAGAAACATAGTTGTTTATAATTATGAGACCTTTTTATGGTTTATTGTTCTTTTTTCTTCTATTATTCCTCCCCTTCTTTTCTTAATTTATGCATGATTGCAATATCCAATAAGTAAGAGGGTAAGAACCATTGTTATAGCACAAGTTTAATCAAGAACTTTGATCGACGTCTTTAGTCTAACTGCGTTAGTAAGGAAATACGTTCATAAACTAAAGGAAGTTCTTATTAAAGTTCTATTAAAATATTTTTTTATAATTTAATATCATTTAGTTCTATTTATACTTCACAAATATATTAAAGCAGTTCCCTTGTTGTTGCAGCAGTTCCCATAATAAAAGCGACTAAATAATAAAATTCCTTAAGTTTTAGGTGTTCAATATTTAGTATTCTGACTATCTATCTGTAAAAGTGTATCGAAAAAGTATCTTTGTAGAAATACTTTTGAAGAGATGAAGCAAATTCATCAAGTTGGTCTTAGTGTATCAAATGTCGTCTAATTTGAGCTACAGAATGAACTTTGCAATACAAGGGCCATCTTCGCTACCGACGAGTTACGAAGCAAGTTACGAAGTTTCCGATCACAGTCCGTTAGGAACACATAACTTAGAAACTAGGTCGTCTCTACACCAACAATTGTGTAACGTCATCTGTGATTGCCTTCATTAAAATGGTCGCCTAATTGCCTAATCGCCTTCGCTCTCACTTCTTCTATATTCTATATTTTTTGTGTATTCCACTTATTATCATTAAATATCCGTGGTCTTACTCTAGGTATTCCTTCAAGTAAGCTTCTGTTCAATCTATTTGATGAGAAGGCGTTTAACCAACACGTTACGACGGTTACCACTTATTTATCAATGAGTTGCAACTGCCTGTTTGTCTGTTCTTCTTATTAAAACATGTTATATTTTTACTTTTAAGGGATATCGGTACCTATTGTCACGTTTACACTAACTATTTGATCATTTCAGTATCAGGTTCAAATGAACGAATAAAGTCATTGTAAAGTTACCACTTTTGGAGTGAAAAACAGATTTATCAACATGGAACGACTTCGCAAAATCACCACTAAGGAACAAGTAGAACCGTATTTACAAACTTCAGGTCACGTTTCCACTCGTAAGTAGGAACCGCAGAGATCGCCTATTCATAATTACGTAGTATATGATACCCGAACAAAGTTTCACGTAACCGTAGAACTACGAACTTTTAGGAAATATCGCATATACATATAATATACTTATATAGAATAATATATTATATACTATAATTATATACTTAGTTACTTATATACTTAGATATAATATACTTATATAATATTTATAAAACACTCGGCAACAACACATTTAATTGCAAATCTATAGGTGGAAACTTGTAATTGGCCTTCGACATTAATTAGAGATATAGCCTTAAGTATTACACAGCTGTTAGTTTCCCTTAAAGTTTGTAAATAAATAAATAAATAGATAGATAGAGGATCGCTACTCAGGGACCAATAATAATGGAGAGAGAAGAAAGGTACTCGTATGGAAAGCCTTTATTTAATTATGGCAGTTTAGCAAAGAGTAAGCAGTTTATTTTATCGGTATTTGGAGCGGTCGTGCTCCAGTTACGTCATCAGAGTATTTCATACATAAAACTTCGATAGCATGATTTAGGAGACCCGTGGCGCCATCTCTTGACAAGAGGCGGAAGTTACCGCAACGCTTTTTTATTTTAGTCTATAAATAAAAGGATCATCTTAATCCTTGATTCAAAGGGCGAGAAGAAGACGATTCAAGATTGGAATCAAAAACGTGAATGTAAGGCAAACAGTAAATGTTTCCTAACGTGATTCCAATCTTATGTAACTTATTCTCATCCAGGTTCTATTTGCAACTAGACACACTAACTTGCTCATCTTGCCCAACTTTGGCGTTGTATGTGCTGTGTGATATTAACTACAAGTTAACTATCGAATGTCATCAAAGTTTTAGTTCCCATCGCATCAAACGCGCTTCGTGACGGTCAGGCGAGGATATTGGATTCATGGTACGTACATAAATATATTTCCCAGCTTACTCTTTAATATTTACATAATGTCTGACCTAAGAGGTTTATATCTCAAGATGGAGTGTCAGGATATCAAAAATGGGACACCTAAAATTAGCGTCCTTTTATTTTAAGGCCGCATGTAGTTATATATTTATTTAGGCGGTAACTGCTGTTATGTTAATTATGCAATTTTATTTCTATGGTGGTTCTTAAACGCCTGGGCCTCGTTTTTGTTTTAAAAAAGTTAAAAGAATAGGTACTTACGTACCTAAGACTTATAAAATTATCAAATATCGCTACGTCTGTAGAAGTCTTTGTGTTCTGTTTGAATTCACCATACAGTTGGTGGTGATGTCCATCCATCCGTGGTGGTCATGAATGAAAACATTTTGTACTCGTTATTTCAATTCATGTTGATGTTCATTCACATTAATTTACAACAACTACACTTTTTTTTCAATCATACGTAATCACACTTTTCTTTTTTACACATTTCTCTTTACACTTTTCTTGCTCGCTATTATCTACTGGGTCTCACGTGCATTCAAAACGTTAATTACCTAGTATTTTCTGAAAGTGATATCCATATAGCTGCATTCCGTAACTATGCTAATTAATCTCGACTCAGAGAATCTCGGGAATATATCAACTTACACTCAGCCTTGTAGTAAAGGCATTCCCGGGACATTGGCAGTAAATATTAACTTGCTTCCTTGGGTATCGCTTTCTTGTAAAATATAGGTGAAGTTGGAATAGTTTATTTAATGGATCCGTCGTCGACTTTTGCAAGTTACCAACTCGCTGTAAACTAATCCGAAGATCGATTTACCCAACTTCCGCTCTACAACATGCGTACCCCATATTAAAGAAGGAGTTTTAAGTAAATTCTGAAAAATAATTGAATATCGTAACCTTCTCGTGAGTTTAAAACAAGTGATAACGCAATATCGGCTATAAATCATAATAATAATAATTGTGTTAGGTACTTTGTATCTTTCTTTGATTTTTTATCTTTATTATAAACTGAATCTGGAACTTTGGCAAGAAGGTAGGAATATGAAAAGAAGACGTAAGTTAAGGCGAAATTTTGCAAAATTTAATTTAAAACAGCTAAATTGAGTTTAAATGTTTCTATGGTATCTTCGTCACTTCTTACAGACAGACAATTTTTTGGTTCGTCAGGTTAACATATGAAGACCCAGAAGACGTCTAGTTTGAACGAAATCAGTCTACAAGGAATTTAAAAAAAGACATTATTATAGCAAAGAATCCTTGCGTAAAAAGAAGATCCAGATAGAAAAACCCAGCTTATGAGATTTCGAATAAACGCAGGATAGCAATAACGAACGAAATCAAAACAAAATGGCAATTTGACCGCAATTATAAAAGAAACAGAGCAAAGTTCTCTTTGTTCGTTTAATGGCGGGACAATTGAAAGGTAAGAACTGAGTATAATGTTCTATGCGGCAAGACTGATTTGTTAAGCTGAAAAACAGAAGAAAACTATACCATTCTTCGGTGACAGAAATAATAGCTTGACCCGAATACATTTATGCAAGTATTCAAGTTGATTCAATGTCCTCCTTCCAAATGTTTATTTAGCCAACAGTCTTAAACTTCGTATTGTACCGGATTCGTTGTAACATTACCTTAGAAGTTTGTTAATTAACCTCCTAGAATTTCCCAGCGAATTTCGAGAACAATTTGCGAATCACGGTGATTAGACGGCAAAGTTTATATTTAGTCTTATAGAGCAATACCATGTTAACTTTACATGAAGAAATACTGTTTAAGGTTTTAATTCAACAAATACCTACTTCCTTATATCCTTTTGGCATCATCACATTTTGATCGTAAAATGCAGACTTACCAATTTCAATATTTTGTAAATGCGAATTTTGTGTCTATGAACTAAATATCTATTGCTTAAAGAAAAACTATTTTATCCTAATCCTAAGTACTCTTAGGTCCTAAGTTACCGGCTTTAAAGGAGGATTCATTTAGAGCCTTTTTTGAAGAACTAACATGTACCTGTAAAAAAACCTCAGCTGGAGACCAATCTGTGATTGACAGTTGACTAATCCTAAGTACTCTTAGGTCCTAAGTTACCGGCTTTAAAGGAGGATTCATTTAGAGCCTTTTTTAAAGAACTAACATGTACCTGTAAAAAAACCTCAGCTGGAGACCAATCTGTGATTGACAGTTGACTACTCCATAAAACGTAGCTGTAGGTTTGACAAGGTTCCTATGAAGTGCACTTACCTTAACCCCGGTATAGTGGTAATAACCTGTCCTTCAGCCGTGACCCAGTGGACGTCGGGTGTGGGGTGTCCTGTGGCGCGACATGTGGCGTACGCGCCGCGAGTGGCCGGCCACAGGACACGCGGTGGCGGCTCCACTACGAAGTGCGGCCGCTTGTCTGATGAACTCGCTGCTAGATGTACTGTTAGAAGAAGGAATAGCCATCGCCGCCTTTGTCCTGAAACAACAAGATAAATAATTTGAAAACGATTGGCTGTAATCCTTTAACGAACCACTGTCGGGCACCAGTCTCTCCTCACAACAGGGCCAGGAGCATACTGCACCACGCTGTCTAGTCGCCACCCCGTGCCGGGTGCTTTCGTGTCCATAACAACGGGGACCGACCGATTACCGTGCCCTCCGAAGCGTGAAAGCGCGCATTCAATTCGCCATTAGCGGTCAACCGTCCAGGTGCTGACCGCGGCTGACGTGGCTTAACTTTTTCGATCGCTTGCAATCTACTCAAGCAGCAGGGCTATGGCCGCTTCGACATCATCAGTTCATCTGGTTTGTCAGTCAGTCTATCGTAGCGTACGTCTTCTAGGATTGATATTACTATTATAGTCATGTAGACATACCAACGCAAGAGATTTTCCTGATCTTTCTTCGATCTTACTTGTAATTTAATATTTTGCTTTGATTCATTATAAATTCATCAACATTTACCCCAAAGGTGTTACAAAAAGTACTTTCGGTGTGCAGAAAGTTACTGAAACTTCACTACAAAGTGTCATTATACGATGGTATAATTAATACGGATTCTGCGGCTTCGTCCCTCTCACCCAGTTTATCGTGCGAGACTTGTGGCAATTTATTCAACAGCATCAAAATGTTAATCCGAAAATTTAGTTCATGAATCTTAAACGCTTTATTGCAAAATCGTTAGGTGCCATCACCTGTGTTCGGACAGTAAATATTTTGATCTAACAGCATTAGCATTTTAATAAAATGGATGTATAGTTGTCACTTAATTATGACCTGCATGGCATATTATTATTACGGTGTGCAAAATACTCGCCATAAAAAGCATGCCTTATATTGTGGTCAAAGATTTTTATATGTCAAGATGTACGAGTAGTGTCAGGAAATAAAAAAAGGGACACCTAAAATTAGGGGCATTTAATTAGGTCGCTTTTATTATGCTGTTTTTTCAAACGCTTTGTGCCATATTTTTCGTATATCGAGCGGCCGACGGTGTTTCACAATATTACTAGTATTTTTCGTTCATTATTGTTTTAAACTTATTTTGAAAATTATTTTCAACTTTTTAGTTCGATGTTTTTCAAAAGCTTGTTTTTTTTTAAATTAATGATACATTATTACTAACAACATCCCAACGTTTTAGGGTAATTTTCTTTCTATGCTATCCCTTAAACAAATTAAGCTCTTTTTTGTTTTTGAAAACTTAAAAAAGTAGAGCCCCCAAGCACGAACTTACGAATTTTCGTATCCAGCTGCCATATGTAGATGCTGAACAGATCAGACATAATAATATGACATACTAATGACTGACGTTTATTGTACGAATAGGTACTTTGACAACAGAGTTCATGCTCACGGCACACTTTTACCTTTTCTGTAGAATAGTATCACTCCATCTGGTCTGTGTTTGTGAGATTCATCTCCAGCAATACAATATAAACAGGTAGCATTCTTGCATTCGCCTTAGCTGACAGTGTCCTGCTATAAACATCGCCTCTCAGAATTCAGGGAACAAACACCTGGCGAACCCATTTTTTCGTTCACGACCCGAATTCCTTTTAATCCTTTGCTCTTTACATAATAAGAGCCTGTACTGTTCCCGGGATAGGTATAAATAAAGGACTCACCCGAAATATAACTGCTATAAATACAAAGACAAAAGCTTTATTCATTATTAGGTACAAATTCTGCACTCTTAATGAACACCATTATTATAATGCTACATTATAATACATTCATCCGCTTTGATCGCCCCTCAGGATAAACGTAGACTGGGGAAAAAAGCTATACTCGCAGCAAACGGGTATGCAGGTCTCCTCGTGTTATTTGGTCACTGCAACCCTTTGACTCCCACGTCCAACCCTTAAATAGTAACGTAGTATAGTAATTTGACATGAGGTTTCAAGTCAAGTACCTCCGTCAACCAGACTACTACACCCCGATACCTACTAGAACACAATACATAAAAAACATTGTACGTCCCAGAGAGTTACGAAGAAGGCGGTAAGATACTATTCTGATAGAGCTACAATAGCTCAACCATCCAAAATGTCTCTAAAGCTAAGTTGATAAACTGCGGTTTCGTCATTTACGTCGAGTGTTGCCATACTGATCCAGATAATAAATGTAGAGTTAGCGCTATCGCTCCCACGTTATATAGAGTTGGAAGTGGCCCATTTACTGGTTTAACACTCGTATCAAAAGGTTATTTGGCACGAATATTTTTATACTAGTAATTTTAATACATGATCACGAGAATGTTTATGGTTATTGACTTTTGTATGGCGGCTTAAAAGGTATTTGAAATTGATATTGTAGTAACGCAGTAAAGTAATCGTTGCACAGTGTTTACCATTGCACATAATCGTAATTAAATGGTTTGACTTCAACAGCTTTCGAGTATAAAAACAAGATTTTTTTTTATTGAAAAATGAAATTGAATGGAACTTTTTATCTGTTGCTTCTGTTGCTGGTTTGTTTCATTTATTTAGATTTTAGTTTTTATCTAGATTCAGTTTGTCAGTAGATCTTGAATATAGGCATAGTAAAAGATGATTAATCCTCTTCATTTTAACTAAGCTAGAAAACTTTTAAGTATAACTCATTTTATTTGAAAGCCTTAATATGGGTACGTTACGCCTTATTTGGAATATGATATCGAACCCAAACTGTTCAGTATTATAACTTACAACTTAATTATGTTTTCATTATTTACATTTCCAACTGTTACATACGCTTACAAGCAACTAGAAAACGTTTCAGACCCTCCTTAATTAACAATGAATGTCACATCAGTCTGTTTACTGTCTCAGTGCAAAACATACAAATAGAAATTTAAGTACATTTCCACTCTAGTCGTCCTTTTGTGCATATAATAAGTTTTATAACTCTGCCATGCTGTTCCTTTTATATTCCTTTCCGATTATATCATATGACTCCCGTTCGAGAAACCCTCCTTATGTAAAGCAGACCTAAAGAAACATATCCCTTTTTGCGTATCCACTTATCCGATTTGGGATCGGCAAAAATAATTTTAACAAAATCAACAGCTAACATTTTATTTTTTTATTCCTTTTAATTTAATTCAAATAGCAAACGTGTTGCTGACTGGTCGCGGCCCATAAATATCCTCATCAAATCATAAAAAAGTTGTATATAGCATTATTACTTTACCTTAATCGTTGAGGCCTTTAAATAAGAACTTAATAAGTTTGTAAAGGAAACTCTATAACTACACTACAGATATAACTTGAATTGAAACACATGTTGCTTATTTGCTTATTTATTAAGTAGGTACTTTATTGTGCAACATAAAATAATTTACACAATGTGTGGGGTTCAATTCTAGGTGGGCGCGCGGGTTATGAATGTGAATCATTGGTAGAGTTCTGTCCCAATCAAAGTGCATGAATACTATGTGACATATAATTATGTTTTCTACTTTTAATTTTTTTTAATAAATCGTCAAAAATAGTAACAGACTGCAAATTCTGCAAAACTCGCCTACTGATATTTCTGCTTAGCACAAAAAATGATAGTGGCATTAGGTCCACCTTTTGTACCTTTTTTATGGTATAGTTATATAAAAGAATAAATAAATAAAGACTGCAACATAAACTAAAGTACATTTCAGCAACGGAGCCAGTTAAAGACTTCTCTCCATAATTATAATTATGAAAATCTTAGCCGCAACTTTCCAAGCTCATTAACTAACGTAATGAGGTTAGACGTCGGCGCCAACGAAACGTATAAAAAGCGAAATGAAAACATAACAGAGAAAATCATGCGAACTGTTTCAGATTTTCTATATTATTTCTTAATAAGTATAGAAGTGGTTAAAATATTAATTGTTGATTTGATTTTTAAAGTAGATATTAATTCCATACGAATAAAATGTTTTTTTACTTTCTAAATATTTTAACGCAATGATATTTAAGGCCTAAATAACTGAGACTAACACAATGTTTTAGCAATATTTATTTTTTGTTTAAATTATTTATTAGGTACTGTACCGTTTTGTCAGTAATATTTTCTAGAATAGGCTTGAAAACGTGAAATAATAAAGCGTGAATGAATTTAAAATAATAAAAATAATAGTAACTTTATAGCTTTGTATACAAACCTTTCATCACTCCGCAGTCCCTACACACAAAGTTTCAGAACAAAGTCTTAAAAACCATTTTCACCACCGACAGTCAACCAACACATATTTTAATACGTCCATCACTGCACAGTTCCATTAGCTCTGACGATAAAAAGCAGATTTTAACAAAGAGTCATATTTCCCGATCGAGTAAAAGTTTTCCCTCTAAAACGAGAGAGGGTTCGACACGTGTGTCATGAACAGAGACCGCGCGCGGACTGACGTCCAGATCGGGCGAGTAGGGAGCAATGCCACCCTCTCACGATAAAATAACTATACAGTTACAGGGTAGCTCAATTAGGCATACTACTCCGGATTTTATAGCATAACAATCATGTCCGCGACTTCGTATGCGTAAAATTAATTTAATTGGTAGTTGTTTCTTGCATGCCATATAAGCAACGCTATCTCCTGAGTAATAGATGAACTTTCACAATTACACAAATCCATGTTTCATAAAAAAACCTACATAGATTTCATTGAAATGAAATGAAATAACTTTATTCAGTTTTTTACATCGGATAACTTATTAAATCTAGATTAACCTAGAGAAAGACATGTATTCACAGGCTTTGTTTGTCGAACTAGGTGTTACCCTGTATTACGACACCCATCGCCCACCCCCTATATTTTATTTTACTAAGTAGTTGTTTTATTTCAGTTTTGGAAAATCAAACTTTTCTGTGACTATTTGGTACAGAGAGAGAAGGAATAATAGAAGGTATTCTTTACAATTATTTGATTATACTTTCTGTGCTCCTTAAATAAAAACTCATCAAAATCGGTTCAGCAGTTTAGGCGTTAAAACCTGACGCAGATGGACAGATTTACTTCGGTATTTATAATATTAGTAAGCGAGCATCGTTTAGACTTCACAGCCTTGCAGTTTGAACGAAACAGTTTTCTGCCAGCAACAATTTGGCGAGAATGGCTTATGAGGTGTTCGTTGGGAAATAAACGATATTTTATGACTCAGTTGTGGAGTTAAAATTTTGTTGGAGATATTTATTGTGACAAAACGCAAACTACTAGCATTATTTGTTGTAACCGTTTAAACGAGAGCGTGTTCCACTTATGGTGTATAAATTATGACATAATATTTTATTAAACTGGTTTTAACCTAAATTTCTTTCTTTATATACATTAGAATTATATATAAAAGACATAGAGATACATTAACCTAGGTTATAAGGTGATAAAACTTGACGATTTGGATGAATGATCCTTATTTTTCGTCGTCAAAAACCGACGAAAAATAAAGATCATTCATTTAATTTTCAAGTCTCTTCAGTTTACAAGTCTTTTAAAAGAAATAATAGTATCATAGTTACTTTTAAGCCACTTTAAATATCATTGAAGTTTTTCTAATAGGTAGCGTAGAGTTTCGTAGCGGTTCTACACAGCCGTAGCCTAGTAGCACGCCGACGACTACAGAAAAATAAGAATGATGAATGTTTCGCAATTTGTTGTTCTTAGTTGAGCTTTAAATTTACCACAGTTTTTTGTGCTTGTGTCAGAAAAAAATTAACGTTGTCATATCATTTTTCATAAAAATGTTACTAATACCTACTTGAAATTGTTTAATCAATCTTGTTGCTACAAATATTACAGAATAAAGTATTAATACTAAAGATGCATAATAACTTTTAGTAAAGTTAGCGAACTCCTTAGTTTTTCTGCTTGTGTAGAGTCATCAACATACGACCTCATATAATTGCAGTGATCAATTTGTGACCTGATAGTCTATTATCTACTTATTTTCTATAACAAAAAAATTCAAGAATAAATTTTGTAGATAAGTTAAATGTGCTTCTTGACGTTAAAAGAAAGAGGACCATTATATCTCGATTGCATTTATTCGCAACGTTTAATTGCATTGCAGGTTTACGAGCCACTTATGAAATGCGATTATGTTACTTAATTGAAAGCATTTATAGTTCTGGGTCATGGACATAAGGTCGCGCTAAGTTTGAACATGATTTTGTACGCCCACACTGCGCGAGATTAAGTTGTCGTACGACTAACAGCTAGCATCCAGTGTGAGCGCTCCCATGGTATTTCTGAGGTCGGGATAGTTCGTGCGTGAACGTAAGTATAGTAAGTTAAAAATTATTATAAATACTTAAATAAAGAAATAAACTGTTTAAGGAAGAGTCCTCACACGCGGCGATTAGTCGTTGTCGTCTCGGCGCATTAATTAACGGACCTAGAGGAGATTACACGGGATATTAATTCATTTACGTCCTTCCCCTATTTTTCTGAAACAAAAGATGCAAATTTGTTATTGTTACGCTGTTTTGTTTATATAAAACCAGCTGCGCTTCTCCGGTGTGGATTTCTGAATAATAAATTGTCTGAGATGAAGTTGTTCTTAAAAAATAATATTTGCGTACTTACCTAAAAAAATAAGTATGTATAATTTACGCTAGATATTTCGTTTATCAACTTTTTCACACTACTTACATATAATAACAATGGTTTCTACATTTAGAACGGAAAACAATAATAATATAGAGGTCAAATTATTACGCTACAAATTCAACTTCCATATTAATAGGAAGTTTGCTGAGACGTGTTGCCCAGCTGAATGAGAGGGGTCGCAGTATCTACATATTATGTACATATTATATTTAGTTAGCCGTAAATCCCTTTTGACATAGCGAGAATTCTCCGATTGATTTATCGGCAAAACCAATTACGGAAACGCCCATCCTTTCAGTGTAATAAGATAGATAATGTCTTCCCGGGGATTATTGATCCGGCATTCAATCTATTGGAAATCTGTGATTTGCCTGGAAATATGTGCGATCTCCCTTTAACGTAATAATGTGTTACTAGAACAGTAAAATATGGAGAGATAGTAGAACCATAGAACCTTCATATCTTTTGTTTCAGTTCGATAGGTGAGGTTACTTAGCTAGATGATACGAGATACTTTGACTTTACTATCTTTGAGGAGGAGAAAAGCATCCACTGAATTTTAGACAGTATCGGAGTCCGAAAGTTGAACTCTATCTTGTCTTAAATTCTACGTGGGTGTCAATAAATTATAATCACTTAATTTTATGTGGCCTGCGTACTTATTTGCTTCTGAACTATGCCTTCTATATTTAAGGCAAGATTTTTATTGGCAACCCGAGATTAACCTTCGTTTAAAATTGATCCTCTCATTAGCGTAATGTGTTACGCGAACGGTGAAAGCGGCATATGTTTTCGCTGGAATTACCTAGTAAATTCTCTTTCATATATAAAACTCGGTGCTTTTTATAAAACGCGGAACATCCTTTTATGGACCGCGGCCTTATCTACATATACGAGATGTAATGGAACTGCTTAAAAGCCTTTCAGGCACTGTAGGTGTAAATGGTTGTAACTCACGTTTTCGGTCATGGGGAACGTACATAATATTATTATGTTTACTCAACATAAAATAGTCGTAGTTAGGCTCTAAATGAAATTTGTCGTAGGTTATGGGAGAAGTAAATTATGTTCTTTAGTTTATCCTCCTGTTAATTATAAAAAGTTAAGATCCATTATGTAATGTTGTAACGCCTAAAACAGTCAGAACACAAACTTTATTCGTAATCCTCCCAAACTTACCTACAACCTTTATTCTAGCCATAAATGATGCTAGGTTTTCATATTCACTTTCATTAAGTGTGCACAAATTGTACCTAATAATGAATAAAAGCTTTTGAGTTTGAGTTTGAGTTTGAGTATTCAAGTCTTTTGCATCAAATATTTTGTTTAGCGTCTCAGCCGATTTAGGGGCTCCTCTACCTAATATCAGTTCCGTGTCGTTAAATATGAAATGAAATGGCAGCAACAAAATATCATTAACCTGTGCGCGTTGGGAATGACAAATCATATTAAATGTGTCCCGTTCGCCCTGAGGTGTTGTTTTGAATCCTTAGAATTTTGCTATCAGTATTCCTATAAAATTTCTTGTGCTCATTCAAATGTGAATAATTGTGTATCGACGCGAAATTCACTTTTGTATGTAGTGTCCTTTCAGTAGAGCTTTAATATATTTGATGTATGAAAATTCTTTTCAACGGTCCCTGGATTCGCGAAAAGAGATGTGATTTATGCGATAATATTTTAAATTATACTATACAAATTTCTTAAGTTGTATGTTTTTTTATAGTAACTGAGTAGCAAACGGGCACACAGTCCACCGGATGTTAAGTGGTCCCTGGAGCCCACGGACACCGACATCCAATCTCAAATACAGAAAACATCCTATCTGAGGTTGTATGCGGGTCCTTTGCTACTCATGAGGACCAAAAGGTTCGTCTCAAATAAAATTTCTATGGCAAACATTCCTCTCCAGCCGAAACACAAGCCATAAACAACATGCTCTTTACTATGGGTTAGGAGGCTGACGGTAAAGTACCTCTCATCTAGCTCGGGCGAGCTATAGGTCTATAGCTATAGCTATAGGGCCTATCGCCTTTAGGATAGGCGATAGCGCCTAAAATGAAAAATATCCTTATTTAACAGCAAACACTAATCTATTTTGCATACGTCACAAACATTTCATAATGTATGTTTGCTATTACAACTTTTGTTCAAAAAGTCGAAGTATGACGTCGGTTAAAAGTTAAGTAGGTACTAAAATTCTCTCAAGTAAGCTGGAAGTTTGCTCAATCGCCAGTTTTCTTACTTCGAGTGCAGGTTTTATGTAAAAGTTTCTCGGAAACTTCAGTATCGTTATTCTTGCCATTGTATAAGCTTTTGTCGCGTCATTAGTTGAGGTTTTAGTTATTAACTATACATTTAGTTACTACATATTTAGTAAATTTAGAAGTAAAAATAGGTAGGTAACTATAACCATCGTTTGTTTGCTATATAAATATTATTTCTCTTAAGGCTACTTCTAAACAAAACAGATTATTAATTTAATAATCGTCCATTATTTGTTTTCAAATTAATCACTTTTTGTATTTTTCCGTACTTTTTAAAAGCCAATAAAAAGAAAAAATATAATCGTATCTGACACACACCTTACATCGTCCTCTTCGAGGATTCTTTAAAAGATACAACATACAACCGAATTAGAAACCTCCTCCTATTTTTTAAGCTGTAAAAATGAAAACTTAAAACCGTAGGTAGTTTTAAGCGGCTTTTTGCTACTCGTCTAAATGGCTACTTAGCACAGCCATCTTAAGTAGCGCTATCTTCACTTCACGTACTGCATTAAGCTCTAGTACTTGCTAGGTGGGTAACTGCCGTTTCGTGTGCGAGGTGATCCTGCCTCATTGTTATCGCTCTTCACTAGAATGATTCCGCTATTCGAAAAACCTCGATTAAACAATTGAATTGTATGCTCTTGACTAAGACGTTCGCATCAAATAAAGTTCGGGTTACTATAGCTTTACTGAAGACCTGTTCCAGACCTCTCCCTGTTGTAAGAAACACTCATTTTCAACAGCTTTGAACTATAATCAGAAATTCTGGGGAATATGTAGTACTTATTGTACAGTACTGCTGTATAGAGTCATTGTAAAGTTACAACAGTAGGGAGAACGAAACAATGCCTCCAATGCTTGGATCCGCTTGTCTGTTGAATCTGAGAGGTGGGATTGCGAAATGAATGGAATGCGATAACGATTGCTGAGACTATTTGCTATGAACTATAAAAAAAAATTGGTTCTAGCCATTAAATACATCAAAAATCAAATATTTGTTGTTATAAAGGCGAATATTTGTAAATCCAAACATTCTCACATTTATCGTATCCGAAACACTTAACTTCAGTCATACTTATTTGTAAGATAAGTTTGGAAATAGCAGGAAGGAATATAACATTTCCTTGTCGAGTTCAAAATTATTTATTATCCTAAAGAATAGAAAAGAACTGCATAATAAGTGACCAAAATAGTATCATTGCAACAACAACCAAGCAAACTCTACTACAATGCTTCATTACAACGTAACAACTTTGCAACATCACATTTAACGTTCATTGCTTATCCTTAATGACCGTCACACACTTAACTCGTACAAAACAAGCAATGTACCTACAATGTACATACCGCAAGTATAATCGTTCCGGGTTCACTTGAATTGCAATAAAGGGTACATTAAGCTTAAGTGTAAGCGACCGGCAGATAACAGTGTATCTGGTAATGGACCAGCCACTTCGTTATTATGTATATTTACTATATTTACGGCTAAACTGCTATTTCATATTTACTGCTAAACTAGAGATTAAATAACTTAGTATGGAACTGGAGGTAGAACCTATGATATCAGCATTTAAAGATAGTTTACGATGCAATTTGTAACTAGCGGAATTTCCAATAATACTTTGGTCTTTGATACAGTTGTTTTCGTAACGTGCTGTTTTCAGATGTTTCGTATCGTAGGATTGACATACTCTTTTTTATTCTTAAGGGAGGCAATAGGATTTGCTTTTTAGCTTTCAGATCTCCTATTTCTTGACCTACCTCTAGCTACACGTGTACAACCCATTACTGAACCACTGCATCTCCTCTCAGAAAGATAATATATTCTCAGTCTATTACGCTAGTCCTACGGGTTGGCACAATTCACATGCGGTTGAAGACATTATGCTGAACATTCAGACGTGTGGTTTTCTTTGTCGTTTTCTTTACAGTGTTAAACGCATCTTACTTAGAAAAGTCATTTGTGCGTGCCACTGTGATTCAAACACAACCTCAATTTCAGTATTTTATTTTATTGAATTCATTTTGAACTTCATCAAGTCTTGTGACTCTGGCATCGCTAGGCGGGGTAGTTTGGGACCATTTTCTGTTTGTGACGTGTGTATGACGATAATAATATCATAACTATTCTTATTACTTTCTATTAAAAATGAACAAAATACTAAGACTAATCTGTCGCGTCAATTAGGTTCCGTTTGCTCCGGTAATCCGTATCTGCTGAATTATTCATGTTTACCCAACGGCAAGTTGGCAAGGATTAAGTGTGTATAACAATTTCTCGCGATATCACATGTGATTATCAGTAATTAGGCGAGCCTATTACATAATTACGATAGTAATTACCAATGTTAATTTTATTGAAGCACGAGATTGTATCAATGTGGTTTATGATTATGACATTAATGAATAGTTTTATGGTTGCAAATGACTTAATGAAATTAACGACCTTAGGTTTGGCTGGCTCTACAATGGGACTCTACAGTGGGAGATGTTCAAGAACGATGTTCCAATACGTTTGAATCCTATGGAATTTCAAACTTCTAATTTCAAACTTCCCAAATTCCATTCGATTTCACTCAGCCATTTTGGCATGAAAGAGTAACAATTATACACCTACCTATCCTCAAAAATTTGATATTTTAAAAACAAATATACTAGAATACTATTCTAGGGTATAGACACATTATGGGACTGACGTCTGTGGTCTGACACCACTATGTGTACACATTCAAAGACAAAGCCCAGTTGACAAAGGAGGCGTGAAGCGAGCGCCATCTGCGCTCTATACTGCTAGCGACTGCGTGCTTCCGGAGCGGCCGAGACGGAAATGGCGCCGCCCTCGAGACAACCCTCATTTCCGGCGAAGGCCTTTTGCCGGCAACCGACTCTACGACGCGATGGTAATCTGTTTATGGGGGTGACAACTTAACACGTTTTGTATGGTGTTATGTAAGTATTTTGTTTTTTCGGAGAGTTTTTATAATTGAGTAGCAAACGGGCATGCAAGCCACCAAACTATACCAAACTTTAAATATTAGTTTTTTTAAGTTTGTAAAAGTAATCATAGTACATGTTGGAAAGATACATGTATGTTTCGACAACAGACCATCAGTTCATTATCTATTTATTATTAACCCTTCGTATTATTGCGTACCTATATTCAGTAAACGTCTAAAAAATCTGGCAAGTTATTCATATTTGCACCACCTATGGCGCAATATTTGCAAACGTTTTGTCCTTTTGTAGTTGTGGAGCGATGCGAACAAAGCGAGGCATCTGCAGCTGTATAGACACAACAGCGCTGAGACACAAAACGGTCTGCGATCGTTTCAGCGCTCTGTGCAGGACGCGACACTTCACTGCAATAGCGCGGCTGAATAGTGGACGATTTACTCAAAACTTTTTTTAAAAACTATATACAATGCTCGTAATCCCGATTTTTGATTCAAAACAAAAATACCTATATTATTATGTTAAATCCTAGAGCAAATGTTTATTGCAGCCGATCGAAAAGTACCTAAGTAGTCTGTTTTGTGGTAGTCTGTGGTCTTAATATTTTTAGAAGAGGGGTCCACGCCCAATGGTGTTCAAGACCATGCAGCAAGCAATTTCTTAGGTTATGGCTTGAGGAGTTTGGTTCCTCAAGTGAAAGATTTACAATATCACTTGTATCTTTTATTTAAAATATCAGAGTCGTTTTATTTTAGACCTGTTAAACTTTGGATTGTTTATCTCAACAGTAGGCGCTTAACATCGGGAGGCCTACGCGTTCTTTTGCTACTTCTTCCGCGCAGAAAAACCAAATCTTCAAATACAAACATTATTTTCAACACAAACCTGAAGTTTCCGTACAGAATACATTACGACAGCGCTTGCACATACAAAGATTTACAAGAACCAAACCAAAGCACTTGGCGAACTAGGGAATAGACGGCATTATTCTGAAACGTCTACATTATTCAAACGTATTCTAAACTCACTTTCACTCGCGTAAATTACTGCATTAGCTCTGAAAAAGGTGTTTCAGCACAGTGATACTTACATGTAAATTTAACCTAAATTTTAAGGAGGTTGATGGTTTTAAATGATTTCAATTCAATTCAATTTATGCAAGAAATAACCAGTGATATTAAATTTTGTAAAAAAAGTAGTGTCTGACTACCATATTTAACAAACTTCTCGTATTCAATATGCATTGAAATATGGATATATGGCATGGAAAACATAACCCATCGACACCGGCTGGCCAGCTAGGTGAAATTAAACTCTTATTTACAACCTTCACAACACGCTGTGAGCTGGCACGCCGCCTATGTTCTAACCACAAATGTTTTAGATCAACCATACGCCAAGATGAGACCCAATACTATAAAATAAAACGATAAAAATCAACTTTGAACCTTGAAAACATTGTCGTAGTTTCTATACATTCTATCAAAATAATAAACAAAAAACCTAGGTACCGAAAACAGCGAAACAAAAGCTTTAATATACCTAAACTAACTTATCGAAAAGGACAAAAATAATTAAAACGCTATTTAATTTTTTTTTTAATTTGTAATAAATCACGTTGTAGTAAAATTGTAATAAATCAATCAAAATTGAATAAAATAAATCATCTGTCTCCGTTTCCTTAAAACTTCTAAAGGTATCCACAGAACACGTGTCTCCTATGACACTTCGTGAAGTAATGACAAAACCCCTAAAAGCAGTTCCGGGTCGGCTCCTTTGTCGCGAGTCACGCACATTAGGGTTAATGTAGCGCGGTTGTATGTACACCTGTCCTGCTACAGAATTAGGTCATCTTGCTGCTAGTGATTACACGCAACATTAGTTGCGTAAACATTTATAAAGATAATTCAATATTTTAGATGTTATACTGATGGTTTAAGAACCAGATTAACACTTTTGAATATAAAAAGGATTGTTTTACAACATTTTGAATACAACTGCTTTTACAAAAGCCTATGCTTAGGTTAATACAATAGTAGCCGCTACAATTTAATAAATTTTAGAACAATTAGTGTTGATCTTAGTCAGTTCATGACATAAAACTTGTAAGAATGCAATGCAAAAAACTAGTATCACACTTGTCAGTTCGTGACGTAATGACAAAGCGGCTAAAAGGGATTCCGTGTCGGCTCGTTTGTCGCGAGTCCCGCACATTAGGGTTAACAATCGCGCTTGTTGCGAACACCTGTCCTGCTACAAAATTGGGTCATCTTGCTACGAATGTGCCACTGCGTAACAATTAATCACAAGAATATTATATAATGCAATGTTTTTTCGTTAATCAATTCCTAGTGGGTATTTGTCCGCAACTCTACAACTATTTGATGAAATCTCAGTACTCAGTAGGTACTCTGATTTCAATTTTTTTAACTGCCTCATTGAACTATTGATCTGCTAAACACTACAGCATCAAATTTTTGAGAGAAAATTATATTAAAATAACATATTATATCTAAGGTAGGGATGGTTTTAAACATTTTTAGTATAAATGAACAACCACGAACATAATTTTTGTACAGAAATAGGTCATAATATTACAAATGTACTGTCGCATAAACATTCACAAAAGGAGCATTAAGTAATTTGGTGTTTTAATCGTGGCGGCTCTATTACAAGCACAGGTGTTGTTTAATATAGAGACGGGTTGTTCCCAAACATTTATAACAAGGAATTGAATTCGTTGTATATTGTGTCAGTTGTCGTTTAGCTAAATAATACTTTTCAAAAATTAGTAAGTCGATTTAATACAGAAGTCAATTTTAAATTTAAACCGACCGGTAAACAAAATAACTTAACAATATTATTATGAGTGAGTTAGAATGGGCTGAGCTATTTCCTTTTATCCAAAGCAGTGATAGCCTAGTGGCTAAAAAGGCCGAAGAACAACTTTCTTAAAAAAGTTATGTGCGCTTTATAAAATTAAATATCACTTACATCAACGGTGAAGGAAATGAATAAAACTACATGCCTCGAGAGATCACAAAATGAGAGATCACAAAAAAATGTTCTCAAAGACATTTGAAGTCCACCAACCCACATTAGCCTAGCGAGGTGGACTAAAGCCTACATCCTTCTCATTGTGAGAGGAGACCCGATCCTGCAATGTGTCATGGATTACAGACACATTCGCGTACTTACATGTCGCATTAATGACTTAATGACTGTTTAAAATCGTAGGTATCTGGAGTTCATGTATAAGGGTTATGTTATCGAACCTACTTCACTATCTACGAGTAGGTATTCCGTCGGATTGTACGTCCGCGGGGCGATAAAAGCCTCTTTGTGTCGCTCGGATATAACTCTTTCAGAGCTATTCTATTGGGATTATGTGGAAAGGGTCACTTTCTCTGGCTTAAGGATTTCTTAAAAGATTTTCATAGTTTAGTAACTTATATTTCGGGCATAGTGATAATCCAAATATTACCGAATATCAGGTGGATAGCATTCCTATTTTTAAAACAAGTTAATTTTTCATGATAGGTTACAAATTACCAGCCTAATTACATGCCATAAATATGCTAATTTTTGTGTCTCAATCCAAATTCTTAGGTGCCTAAGGAACAATGACCATACTTTACAGACAATCCCTTAAAAATAATTATTGATACGTGATAATTAGGTCATCAACATCAGGACCACTTGTAACAGTCAGGACTCTTCAGTCTAACAGTCTCTTCCTTCTCCATAAAGAAATACAATATTTTAAAAAACGTTGATTAGGTATAAGAATGCACTTAAAATTATAATAATATATGGAAATATTAAATGAATTTCCTTAAAACAATTTTACCTAGAACTCAATGTACAAACTTCCGACATTCCAAATTAGTTTTGCTTTGACAGGAATTTTAGAAGGAATAGTCTTTTAAAATTAAAATTCCTGGAATTTTGAAAGCTGAACGTGGAAGTGCAGGCAACGATGCGTCTACACAAAGAGGCTTTTACCGGTACTGAGTTACAGGCTGACGTGGAAATCACACTGAAATTATACATTTCTCTCAAAATTTAAATTAAATTTAGGAATATAATTTGGTAGGTGCCATATATTACGTACAGTACCTAATGAAAAATTCAGCATAAATATGGACGTATGTATTAATAAAAACTAAGCACAAATGACAGTAAAAATTAAAAACGGTATCCATTTGTACTAGTAATAGTAGGAACTATTCTGTTGTTTGTATAATTGGATATTAACGTGTTGAAAAAGCAGATGAAAAGAAACAAAAACAGCGTTCTGAACATTAAAACAAACACTCGAAAAGTTAAAAATCTTACAATTGAAAAAGATGATCTTGTCAACAATAATGATTATTATTATAGTGACAAACATATATTATATAGGCTTAGAAATGATAGAATATGGAAAAAGGACTTCTTACCACGTAAACCTGCAATATGTTCAAAGCGATCGGCAAATAAAGTTCCTGTAATGGATCAGATGTTGCGTGCCTATGTTTTCGTTAAATTCCGGCTTTAGTTTTTCTATACGTGAGGCAGAGATGAAAGCAGAGGAATGTT
The DNA here is from genome assembly GCA_905147235.1 of Erynnis tages. Classification (NCBI taxonomy): domain Eukaryota; kingdom Metazoa; phylum Arthropoda; class Insecta; order Lepidoptera; family Hesperiidae; genus Erynnis; species Erynnis tages. The sequence continues at coordinate 8,083,785 of LR990082.1, forward strand.
CCGCTCGTAAATATCTTCTCTCAGTAATACCCCCTTTTACTCTGTTCAAAGAAAGTGCTTTTAATGGACCCATTCAACATAAACCATTTGCTTACTTTGCGCAGTCGTGAAAATTCAGAGATGGAATGCAAAGATCATCTAATTACAGTTTCTAGTTTGTCTCATGGACAGTGGTTCCACTGGCATGAACTTATTTCAGGATGCAATCATTGCTATACTTACCTGTAGTTGAAAAGTAGTACAATTGGGGAGTTGTCCTTATTGCCTAACTGACCGACCGTCCTAATCGAACACGACACTGACATGCAACAAAATGTATGCAATGTCGTTGTCGTACGAGCAATTAGTAAGTACTACCATGGGTGTAAGTAAAACTTGGGGAACTAAGTAGTAACATCGATGGGTAAGGTCGGGTGGGTCACGGCTAAGCTTATAAAGCTTTAATTCAAATGAATGGCCCGTCGCTGTATATCACTATGTAGGTGTTGTGAAGTGGACGTGACGACGGCATTTTTTAAATTCACTCGCCACAAATAGCAATGCCAGTTTCCAGTGCATTCGAAAATTCAAAAATGTTTAGGTCTCGAAATGAATCCCAAAAGAGCAGTTGTTGTTCTGTGCGTTTTATTTCAGGTTGCAGTGAAAGCCTTTTTGTTATAAGAGGGAAAAAATTCTAGTCTTCGGACTTGTGTCTCGGTCACACAAGTGTTCCTCGGTATTGAGTCATCATACTCGTACATAGCACTATGACAAACGTGCTAACCTATTTATTGCATGCATAACTGTTACAAAAAACTAAAATTGCATACAGGTAAGTATAATATAAATAATTATAACCTTGTCAGAAAGCTTAAATTATTTTGAGCCCGTGAACCATTAGTAGCTAAGCCTAATGGCACAAATGACATACCAAACAAGTATGCAGTAAAAAAAAATCACAAAAACGTATTGGCGATCAATAATTGTACATGTATGAAAACATAAAGCAATATAAGAAAACTAAAATGTATTGGAGAAAGAAGAAAAAAAAGATACAAAAAGCTGTAAAAAGCAGTAATCTTAGCTTAACGTTAGTATTCAAGCAAGTATGACCCTGCATTCCGTTACGTTAGCTGAATAGAATCTAGTTCATCACATCGCATTTGCAAGTTCCATTATTGTTTGTTCAAACATTGGGCATATATGCAAATCTTGGAACAGCGAGATCACGTCTCGGCGTAACCTCGGCTCGCGGCTATCTGCCTCTGTTTAGCGCCCCTGCAGATAAGCGAAATTCAAAACTCCCCAAGATAGGCTAATGAGAACAATTTCGCTCCTGTACCAGCGGAATATATAAAGTTGATTAAATTTCGGCGGGATTTCGCTGGAACGTCTCGTTGCAAGTTAAGTTTACTACAACACAGACACAGGCGAGATAAGATAAATATTTACAGGCTCCCAATCTTCGGGCGCTGTTTTCATAATTATTACGTAACTAGATATCTACGTAAGTTTTTGTCACTTCTCTAGCGATTTGTACCGCGGGTCTATTATTTTTTTCAGAATCATGCTTTTACCAATAGTAAATATTCGTGAGCAGCGATTATTTGCGATAAGAGAAAATTTCTACAAATTAGCGTACTTCCGTCGTTTTAATAGTTTCCCAAATAGTCCCAATCCTTTTATTACGGAACCCTAATATGATATTAATGAAAGATAAAGTACGAGTACCTACATTCTTTCGTATATTTTTTCAGAAGCATCACTTAAAACGCAATTTGCGAACAAAGAGTTCGTTCTTTATAAGGTACTTATAGATAATAATATTCAAAATTAACGCACCGAGCCGAGAGCGGCCCTAATGTAGAGAAGTTAGAGGTCCTACATTCAGAACACCTGCTATCGCATGGAAGCCTAAAATATTCTCTACTTACGCTGTACGTTTTATAGAGCAATTTTCTGCTAAAATTTAAAAATTTCCTGGTATTTTTAAAAATGTACATTATTATTCAAATACAGCCCCTGAAAGGGCATTTTGGGGTGCTGGCAAAAATGACTTTTAGGTGGAAGTTTTATGGCCTTTTATTGTTTATGCGAGCACGACCCATTACAGCACTTTGAGTGTGAATTATTTGGTAAGTTGCCGTTACCTCCCATTAGACGATTTATGTACTGGGTCAGGGGAACGCCCGCCGGTAATAGAGCATTGCGTACTGTGGCACTGATGCCTTTTTGGCAAAGGGTCTCCCGGCACCAGGAGGTATCAGTGGTGGCGGGACTATTGTGTCGACTTGAAGTTTTGTATATACCTATGCTTACTCCTTAGAAAACTTCGATATCGCGATTCAGGTTAAATATTCTAACGATGTATCTATTATGAAACATTAAAAATTTGGAAAGAGCTGCCCTATACATAAAATTTGTATACATGACACGATGAGTGCAATTTTAAGGAAATATATAGAAGATTGAATTATGTTCAATCAAATTTATTTCTTTGAAAATGAAGTAGGTACAATAGCCAAATAAGGTAGCTTAGTGCTTATAGCATTTTATTCCTTCGTTAATTTTATCATCAAAACCGCTCATTAAAGATTCCTGAAAGAACCTCTAAGTTATAATAATATTTCAGTCAATCCTAATTAGCTTTGAATCTCTCCCTCTTGTGAATCAAGAAGCACTTAAAATAAGTAATCAGGACTAGATATAACGCATAGATATTCCCATTTGTTACCATTTTATTGAAGAGAAAATGAGATTACTAATAATACTATTACTACTACTACCATACACTGATACTTACGGGAAATAACAATATAAATTAGTTATTACCTACTTTCGAAGCTAAAAGTTTTAAATGTGGCAGAGTACTACAATGGCTCACCCCGCGAGGTACTTAACGCAGAAAAGCGCAGCATGTCGTGTTGCTTTTTGTAAACACGCGTGTTTGCCGGAGTAGGACTAAGAATTAGTGACCCACTGTAGGGTTAGGTCTTTTCACAATGCGAAGGATGTAGTACATGGGGGTAAACTTAATTTCTAATGGCACTATTTGCAGTCAATTTTATGAGGTTGGGTGTTCTTAAAATTTTTTTTTAATTTCCCATCTATAACAATAATTTTTCCATTTAGTACAATTGAAGAATATCATTAGACGCAATTAATATTCATAGCGATACTCAAAGGGAATAACAGAATGAAGTACCAAGAAGGTACAGTCAGTCGCTAATTAACGTCGTGAAGTTTTATCGTTTTTCCTTGTAACGCTTCAAACGTAACGCTTTAACTACATGTCTGTTGCTTCAATTGTTTCCTGTAAAATTTAATTTATAACTAGATAAAGAAAACATTTATTTTACGTCATCCAAAACACGAAACTCCTCGCAACACAGTTTATTATCGGCGCTTTCAATAGAACGACTCAGCTTCGGTTAATCAAGATATCCCAAACAGTTCAAATAGTTGACGAAATTTCACTCCCTCGAGATAAGGTATTCACCTATATCAAAGTTCGTCCTTCCCTGACTTAATTACTACAAAATCCAATTATTTTGTAGGAAATTAAATATCCGGAACCAATCTTATGACAGAAATTATTAATTTATGTAATAAATTCTCTTCCCAATTATTTAATGACTAAAATCTTAATACCTGCAGTGACTATCCATCCCAAGTTTACCAAGACAAGTGTCCCAAAACAATACAACAAAAATTGTGACAAACGATAAGGTGATAGACAATTCAATCATGCCTAAATATAACATAATATAAATAAACCTTTTCATATACAAAAGTTGATATCAACGACAGGGTTGACAAGTGCCTCTTATATTTAAGCCGAATGTCATGCCTTACCTCCGTCAAGGCGGCTCGAAGGAGCGTATTAAAGCCCTCGACATATTGGAAAATCACTTTTGCTTGTCAGGTCAGCTGTCCTAAATAGGTCCTCTTACGTAGATTCTTCAATCATGTCGGTATTTCTTTGTTTTTAGGACACATTTAATATCGAAGGCAGGATTATTGACTCCCTGAATCAATTTGATAAATCAAACTTTGTTTCTGAATACCGATTGATATTATTAGGTAATGTAAAAAATTCGTGAAAATTGTGACTGTTTATTAGGACGACCTGAGTGGCGCAGTGGTTAAGACACTGATGCGCTGCGTGGAAGGTCCTGGGGTCGATTCCCAGCAGAGTCCTAGCGTGTGGCTTACTAGTAAGTGTGGAGCGTTACTTATTTATTATTTCAATTAACTAATATATTATAAAAGTATAATGCTCCGATAGGTCCTTGCAGCATATGGCTTGCTCGGTCGGTTTACCACCGGTCTGTGGTGGAGGGGACAGAATGCATTGAACCCTGTATTGCTATTATATTGAGCTGTACTGCTATGTATGTCTGAAAGGTAGGCCATTGATAATTTCGCTATGTAGTATGTTTTCATCATTTAAATTAAACCACTTAATACTATTATTGCAATCTACGAGTTCCCAAACCACACTTATATTATTTATCAATAAATCTGTCCTGTTTGTGGTAAAACTATGTATGCAATCTAATACCAAGTACCTACATATTACCGTGTTGCGCTTTGTTGAATAATATTTACTCTAAATCTAGGTAAGATCCATAAATCCAGGACCTGGCGGAGTGGTGTCGATTAGGAACGTCCAGTAGTCCACTGTTGGGCGTCGTAGGCCACTATTGGACTTGGGGTCCAAAGGACTGTAATCAAAAAGAATAAATATTTAAAAGTAGAAAATACTAAAGACAAAAATATTATGGGAGGTCCATGGTATGAGCAGATGACTGCAGGGTCATTAATGATTTAATCTTTAATGGTTTAAAACCTTGTTTTGTCAAAATTATTTGTATATATTTCATTTAGTAATTTTACACGAGTGCAGGAAACTGAAGTAATCGAGTAAGGTACGTTCACGAATTAATATCGCATACAATCAAATCCCAGCAAAGCTGGATTCAAATAATGCACCCTGGTGGAGAATTCCTGGATTCATTATTTGAATAATTCCGTTCAATCAATTTCCAGACCGATTCACTGAATGCATCCCACTGCGATGCTTTGCCTTCTATCAATAATTGTAAAATCAAGGATACAGAATATATCTAGGATAATGTGGAATTTATTGATAAATTGCTGATATACTTATTTTCGCATACGCATTTTCGATCAGGGTCACGTGTCTTGTCGCGAGTTTTCACTTCGATAAAAGTCCATACTTTTAAAAGAACCCTTCATTCAATATCTCAGCTATCACCCACCAACTCATATACTTAGGTATAGAACATTGATATTGCCTACATTACACAATATGCCTATGTTAGAAACCACATTGCAGGGGAATGCATATAATACGATTCTACGGCGTACAATGGGCCCTTAATCAACTAACCGCATAATAGGCTTAGATGTTACTGATCTAGCAATATTTTCATGTATTACGTGAAGCGACATAACATAAAATAGTAGTTGTTTTTTATCTGCAGCCTAATCGCAGCGCAGACAATTTTTATACATAAAATTAATTAATTGAGATGCTGAAATCTCTACATTATAATTACATTTTTATATTCAACCCTCGCAATAAGACCTAGTAGAGTTACGAATAAGCAATACAGAGCATGACGAAGACAGATATAGAAATCAAAATAGCAGAATAATTTCAGAAACAACAATAATCGTAATCATCTCATTAATCCGTGTATTTGTGGAGCGGAACCGACAACCATGCGCAATTACATTTATGCGTATAAACGTACCTACCTACCTAATGGATCACCGACGCATACACCAAGAGGTATGGTAATGTTATGGTTATATGGTTGGCTCATACTATAATTAAGAGTAAAAACCAATTTGCTTTTTCTTTTGTTATGAGCGCATTAATGATTTTTGTCCGCCGAACAATTGCCGGCACAGAAGAAAACAAATCGCGTGAGTACTTATTTCAATATCATCTCAATTAAAATAATGACAATGATCAATAAATAATAATAATTATATACCTAATGTATGACTTGTACCGAAGTTTGACAACATAGGTATCAGATTTTGTCGGACTAACCTAGAACCTTCCTTCTGTATCAAACACAACGTTTTCTTAGGATGCAATTACCTACGAACTCTCTTAATTCTAAGAGATTCTGGGATAAATCTCAAAAGGAAAGGAAGGCTCCCTAAATTACAAAGATCAAACGAATAAAGAAAGAAGTTTTGTTAATGAATGAGTTGCAGATTAGTTACTTAGTTGCTCTTTTTTAAGACCGTTGTTTGACTTCGCGAGGAAGTTAGCGCCCACTTCTCAAGTATATTTCAGATTATTTGAATCTGTTTCCCTTTTTGTCGGAATACATTTTTCTCCGCGCCTTAATTAGGTATTCTTTTTACTTATTTCTTAAGATAATATTGAAACTTTATCTAATAAGGTAACTTTGTTTCATTTCTCAAAATACTTTTTGAGACGTTTTTTCTTTGTTGATTTTATCGCGTAATTTAGACAAAGCGAAAGTATATTTTTATAATTGGCTTGTTACTTTTGTATACTACTTTTAAAAGAAAGGCGGATATTAGGATAGGTACTCGTTTTGCAATTTACGCAATAACGCAGGCTGTTTTACCCGCGGATCAACGTTTAATCCATCTTTAGGTATAGTCTCTTCATATATGTAAGTGGCAAAACTAAAATGCTATATTGACCTAGATCCTACATTAGCAAGTGCAGTAGCACGTTCCATAATTTATTTTACTAAAGTGTCTTGATATTAATGTAAAAGTTCAATATTCAGCCGCAATATCTACAGAACAGCAACTGAGATTTTTAACAAAGATTCTCTTCTTAACGAGACAATAGAGATATTGTCTCAGGTCCATTTTCTGCGGCAAATCCGCCGCCAGCGCGCGTAGGTTGTCAGCTTTCCAGAGCCGGAGTGATAATCCGTTTTCCATTACCGCCAAGCGCGTGACCCTTTCACACTCATGATGGACTACAGACTTTTGTTTTAACTTTTATGGTATGGTTGAAAAGTACTTGCATTTTTTGTTATAAAAAAAAGAGGAGGCAAATAGGTAAACGGGCGCTGTTTCTGTATACAGCATTCGATACCTAGGTCCATACCCATGATGATTTCTTCACATTCACGATAGGTGACATTTATATTTTTTATAAAATGTCCTTGGTGCATGACACCATACTCGTCTCGAAATCTTACCATTATGTCTAATATTGTCTTATCACAGATGGTATACCACGCTCGTAATCCACTCTGAAGACAGTTTGCTCTTGCGTTTTGGTATGTTACAAGGTGCATTAAAACCAAGTGGAAGCCAGTTATCAAGAAAAACAAAGCTCAAGTCAACGAACGACACGACATCATTCAATATGCATGCACCCTCACTTATATTTATTTGTTGCCTTAAAAACCAGAACTCTATTTACAGAAAGAACAAAATATTAACTTTTCAGTAATATTTTAAAATCCAACAATACAATTTTAAACTGGAAACCAGCCACAGAGCTTTGTTCGCACAAACGAGATGTTATTTAAAAAAAATGCATTGTTAACAGAAGCGAATTGGCGTCCGTTGATGAACGTAAACATTGCGAGGCGTATAATCCGATCTCCAATTATTATTATACACGTACGGAGGCGCGTCGCGTATGAAGAATAATATTACATTATGTACCGACTTATACAGCTTTGTAAGAATTATTATTATATGCATACCTACTTATATTCATTCAATGATTACTTTTCTATTATAAGCTTTTGGAGAGTCAAGTCACTCCTCAATCCTCCTCTGTATACTTTTATGTATCGGGAATTACAAAGACCTCATATGCACCGCGCTTTACCAAAAAACAAGCAATCAAAAATGCAGACTATTTTGTGACCAATCCTCAAATGGCGTTTGCCAAAGATAACCTCAGTTCATCCTGAATCTTACACTTTCGATACCTTTATATTACACCACTATTACAACGAACTACTAGGTGGAAAAAATACCAGATAATCACGAAGGTAAGATGGTAAGTAAATTAACACGGGAAATATGAAAGGAGTCGCTAGTACACTGCCGAAGTTTAATTACAAAAAACTTAATCAAGAAGCTGCAAAATGCATGTCAATACAAGGAAAATCAGTTTATAGTGGTGACCTATTCATCGATCGACGTTCAATGGCCCAGAACAGATTGTCCCATTTACACTTGCAAATACACGTATCGACACACGATAACCACATAAACTCATGTACCTACTCAGCATCCGTTCTGGTTATAGAATAGTATATAAGGCCCAGCACCCGCCAAATTAAGACTACCTACATCCAGCAGTAGATTCGTAGACTTAAAAGATAACTACTAAACCATTTCCTTACAAAAAAACAACAAAAATTTTCCTGAACGCCAACAAATGTATAAGAAAATGTTTCTTTCTATGTTTCAATCAGAATTTACAGTTATGGTGGTTGCGGTGAAAAGAATTCAGTTTACAGTCCAATCATCCTTCGCGCTCAATGGTTTATCACAAAATTCATAAATAAACTATTTTCACTTCCCATTTTCATGCTTGATAAATCATGACATTGTATGATATACTCACCCTTATGTTTGCCTTTTTTACTGCGGTAGTAACTTTATACATTTGTAAGTAGCTTGCAGATTGTTTTAATAATATGCCAGTGGAAGGAAAACCATACCAAACCCAAAACCAAAAATACGACGAATATTTCATACACGGAATCGTGAGTGATTAATACAATTAATTGTAAAGTTTTAACTCATCGGGTTATCCCGAAAACATCGTGTGGTACCTACTCGGCTTTTTAACTAAGAAAAAAGAATCTTGAAAGCACACTTTCATCGTACAATAAATTCCTTCCCACAAAACGATACACTTCAAGCTCTATCAACTTTACAAACAGTGGCTTCTAAGGATAGATTGTGCAGAGCCGCGTGTTGGAAGGAAATCGGTTCACAGTCCACTCGGCGGTTTACGATCAATGGCTCGGAACAGATTACTGATTGTCCCATTTACACTTGCAAATACACATATCGATGGAGCTGTTGTGTACGAAGTACTGCAATAATTTCGTTTCTGTAGTCGCTTATTTTTCATTTTCTTTTAAGTTTTGTTAGTAGTCGAGTTTATCACATATGACTTCTACACCCGCAAATTGCTAATACGCTGGCACCTTGTCACGTTAACGTTATTAACGAAACAAAAAAGGGGGGCTTGTTACATAATATTTCATATCGGCAGTTATTTTATTGATAGGGTGCATAAAACTCGGCAGCTTTGGTCACGACGTCAACGAAAGGGTGACCAGGTCACCAGGCGCATTAGCAATATGGCGGGGGTAAATATAATAATCAGATATCATCCAGAGCAGACACACAAAACCTAAGAAACCGAAATAGCCTTATATTTACTTGATGAAATGATTCTTTTCTTCTTACAGAAGGAAAAAATAAAGGCCTGAGCACCGATTACTATTGTTAAAAGAGCGCACAATGCAGTTCAATAAATCTTTCAAAAAGATAATTCATGAATGGGAAATCAGTTCACTGCTTACTCGTTGGGAACGACCAATGGTTTGGAATACTGTGGTCGCTTCAAGCTTCCATAAGTACATACAATTACAATATGTCGACACTAAAATAAGTATTATTAAAATGCGTAGTATGTATTTAATTTTATACACTCTCCACTTGAGATTGAGTAATTGTATATCAACATTATTAATAATAGTAATAATAAAGATTTATTGTTATTATTAAACAGAAGGCCTCTCAGTAGTAAAAGCACCTTACCACATCCCTAATTATTTGCCGTGAATTAGTATATTCTTCATGAAGATAGGTACTATCGGATAATAGGCGGATAATTTTTGGAATTTTCGCTATTTACCTACTTCTTATTGCCATATTAGCTCTATTGTCAATTTTAACATTCGTAACCCATATTCACACATGGAATGTAATGAATTATCAACTATTTTTAAAAACGAATTTTTCTTTAATGTGTTATCGATCAAAAAGAGCCAACAATTTTCATCAAGACGTCATCCTCATCAAAGTCATCACATTCGCTGTTGTTGCTTTGATGCACTTACGCAACAAATGCGCTTCGCTTGCATTTAGATAATTGCGGATAGCGTCAAAAGTTTGTTCGCGGGCCTTTGTCACTAGTCGCAGTTCGTGCTTTGAAGTCTAAGGACCAAAATAGACTATAGATTTAAACATCACCATCGATTTTGCGACTTAGCTGTTTGATTTTAATTTAATTGAGCTATTCTACTTCTTCTATCTATCTTTTGTGATGACGCTGCGCACTATTTGAAAGGATAGCTTTTATAGGCCGTAATCGCTGTGACAATTTGATAATTTTGTTTAGATTGCACGAAATACAGAGTGAACGAAGACTTACTTCTTTTATATTCGACCATCCATTTAGTTTAACCTGGTTAATGCAGCCCGGAAGCTCATGACGTCAGCGAAGGTTCCTATATAAATGTTGTTGAAACACGAGTTAGAAAAATCTTTCACTTTTAAATGCATCAAATCGCAGCAAGAGCAAGAAATCTTTTATAGATGAGAAAAGTACAATCTGTAAATGCATCAATTCGCAACAAGATCTTTTATAGATGAGAAAAGTACAATCTGTTATGGGCCTAACGTCGCTCGTAACGATACATTGTTCGGTTTGATCATTGCTGATTTGATGGATCTATTCTTTTGCCGTTCATGTTACAGACTCGGCCGCACTCAGAGACGTCATTTAACGTAATGTTCATTAACAAACAAATTTAATCGTTTTAATTCGTATTTATTTTTATAAGAAACCATTAACGTTAATGAATGAATGAATGTATTTTCCAGGATTCTATAAACACTGATCTGTATTCTAAAGGAAAACTCAAAACTTAGTATCTCAAGAAAGTTAAAGAATTCTTAGTAATTTTATACATTAAAGTTCTCACAGTTCTTTTTGATGGAATAGCAAACATATATTTAAAAGTAATATCTTCAAACTGTTAATATCAGTGACAGTCAAGTCAGATAATTTTGGATTGGATGTGACCTGATTTATCGAAATGTAGGCTACGTCAAACCCAAAAGCCGGGACAAAATAAAATAGTTTTGAACTTCACATGGAGCGGTGAAATTCGTTTGTAAAAGGTCAACAGTTAGTTACGTGAATTGTTTCCAGCTCCGGTTTCAAACGCTATTTATTGTTCGCGTTGTAGATAATGAAAACAGATAAAATCAACTCGCGAATTTAAACTGCACGACCTAACAAGTGGTTCGTTCACATTAACGAAGTGGAACACACTTTTGCTACATGGAACTGATGACATTTAGTGTTTTTACTACTATTACTAGTAGTAGATTAGGTTTGCACAAGTCCAGACTGAAAGGAAGGATTCCAGAACCAATGGCGTAACTGAACCATCCGGGGCCCGTGGCTTATTCATTGGATGGGCCCCAGTACATTCTTAAGTTCTTCGTTTTAAGGCTACTTCTGGGCCCGCGGCCTCTCAGTCCGGGGCCCCTTCAGCTCCGGGGTCCGTGGCATTTTTCCAGCCCTGCCACCCTGTGTCCAGAACCTTCTTCTTCATCATGTAATTATCCTTTGAATTCCCGTGTTCTGCTTTTTAACATGTCATCGACGTACAGTCCGTTGTTTTGTTAGTGTCCAATTTGGCGAAGTTGATGATTGGAAGTTGAAGATGGTGACTGGAGCCAGAGTATTTCGTCCGTAATACTTCTTTAGTTTACTCTTTAAACCAGCAATATAAGTTGATATATACAAACAAAAAATATTTCGCAACAAATAGTAACATACGTTCGTGTGCGGCTATAATAATGTTATCGGCCACTTATCGTTTAGTGCAAATACCGCTTAGATCCCACTTACATTTGTACTAATGTAAATGAGGTCTTGTAGAATAATTCAGGTAGGCTTTAATACGGAGCCACCGGTAACGCGGCGTCGTTTGCGCAAATTGTACCTGTGAAGGGGATTATCCCAACAGGAATTTATAACGCCTTGGCCCATGCAATGAAGAAGATAATATTTTACTCTTAGGAGGAGAGTTTTTGCACTCATTGTCCTTCTTACAACTATTTAAACCGTAGTTTCAATACAAGTTTAAGTAAACACTTTGCTACTTTGTTGAAAATGCCACTGTTTATTATGTACCTACTGTATCTTACGTAACTTGAATGCCATTTTTCATTTGAAGGTTAAAAAATTGTAAACTGAAATGTACGCGTAGCTGTGTACTGGGTAATATTATGATAAAGATGGAACGAATATTGCAATGCAGAATTTAATGCAGAATCACGGCATTATTTTATAAATTCTTCTACGGCTCACGGAGAAAGATTTTTTGAACATTTGATATGGTGTGATGAGGTAGGTGGTGAAAGCCCAGTGGCAAGAATTCGGCCTCTTGGGGAGGTGTAAGGGTTCGAATCCCAGTGGCATGCACTGGTAACTTTCTTAAAAGTTATGTGCGCTTTATAAAATTAAATATCACCTGCTGTGACGGTGAAGGATAACATCATGAGGAAACCTGCATGCCTGAAAAATTTGTATAATGTTCTCAAAAACATGTGAAGTACAACAACCTGCATTAGGCCAGTGTGCTGTGTGGTAGCCAAACCCTTGTCATTGTGAGAGGAGACCCAACCGTGCAGTGTGTTACAATGTGTTACACACAATGAGATATACAATATGTATTCAGGTCCCACAAAGGCAAAGCCAATTACAGACTTTAGTCATCAATAATGCAAGCCATCTTTGCTTCATTATAGTATTCCACTAATATAGTTAGTTATACAGCATAGCCAAGTCGAATAGATCCTAGGGGATTATGCAGGAATTCAACGGATTAAGCCCTCATTACTGTTGTTCGGTAACTTGCCAAGCATTCCTCTGAGCTCAAACAAGATTTATAACCATCGGATTCCATGACCAAAACAACTCAATCCATATTATTTTGAATATACGATTATTCTATGCTAATAAGACAGTACGGAAGACACGGCTTTACGAAAATATTCGCTTACTTTATGCTCCTTTCGTATGCATTATACCCCTGACTCTTAAAGCTCGAGCGATCAAACGTTACTTGCAAATATTACCAAATAAAGGAGTATGCTTCTACAAAAATATTTCGGAAAGTAAAGTAATAACATTCGAGAGCACAAAAAACGGAACGAGCTTGGAAAATATTAAAAATGTTATGACTCTCAAAACTTAGCAAATAGCATGCTGTGAGTATCAAAACGAAACAACTGGTATTTGAAAAAACTTTGTGTAGTTTTAATTATAAAAACTTTCGGCCTGAGAGCGCCTTGTAAAATTGGATGAGATTGCTCAATGCTGGTGAAGAATATAACCTACCTAATATATAATCCTCTAGATAAAGTTGGCTGATCAAAAATTAGATCAGGAAACCAATTCTTAAATACAGGAGCTAGATACTTATTTATAGAAGCATTGTGCCACCGTTGAAGAGGTACGTACCGCCACCGTTGTGATTCTCCATGAAGCAATAGGTATATTCTTTAAGTCTTGCCTTTCATTTGGGAATGTATGGTGGTGAAGACATTTTAAACCCTAGTCCATGTGAGTATTTGCAAATCCGGATGTCCTATGGTTGCAGTGACAACTTAGGGGAATAGAATAACGTTACGTTGCGTTACGATTTGCGTTGATGATTAAAGTTTGTGATTCATTATTTAAATGAGAATCCATTATATACATTACATTTGCAAGGGTTAAACTCATATTTCACAAGGCTTTAATGTCCTACTATGAAAGCGTCTCTTCGGTTCTATTAGAATATAAATAAATAGTATTAAGTAATTATAAACTCATATAACGTTTGCTGCAGCAATTACTTAAGATAATATTTTATCCGCTTTGTTCTTGGCTCACTCTTTTTACTTTTTCAGTCATAGTCCTAGCAATATCAATTTATAAACGCGGCTCGCTTATGAGTTTGCGGAAACAAAAGGTATAAATTATTCTGTATAGAACTGGACCATTTTCTCTTTCTAATCTAGAGTAAAAACAATTAAATAATCCTTTTTTCTAATGTTATTTTATTTATGACATATGGTTTCTTTTTGCGTTTATTTAATACAAGCATTAAGGTTTGTTTCCATGTTTATATAGATTTGCTAGTACATAAAGTTAATTGACCAAATACTTAAAGACTCTGTTATTCAAAGTAACTAGTTAATTTAGCTAGTTTCCATTTATGGAGTGTCAGTTTCCAAGTATTTTCCAATGGCAGTTCGAACAGAATCCTTACTTCCCGATATCCGGTACTAATGGACGACTGGTTCCGAGACAAATGGAACCGCACTCATCCTTCACTGACTTAAGGATAGCTTAAGGAATTTCCGTTCCTTAATATTGTCCGGATTGGAAATATTTTTATTCATTTGATTGTTATTTACAAAATACATAATTTGTATATTGTTAAATGTATGACGTTCATTAAGTGTGCATAAATTGTACCTAAATGAATAAAAGCTTTTGAATTTGAATTTAAGCGAAAATCGTTCTACATTTTCAAGCTGCAAATGAACGTGTCATGTTAAGATGCTTTAGATAGGTACTTCCTCCCAAGGACTTATCCTAATAGTAGTAGTATCCTATAGCTACGAGTACTATTTTGTCTTTCGAGTCTCGAAATTCGAATAGCAAAGAATCCTTATTTGGTGTGGGACGATGGCGCGATATCCGGCGGCTAATGGCTGAACGAGCGCTGACAAATGGAGCTGCCCTCGTCTTTTACTGGAAATTCACTGTAAAATATACCAAAGATTAGATATATTTGATCATAAGTCAATAAGATAGATATGTGAAAAAATAAGAATGTTTGCGCATATTTAAGTGTTACAAAGATATTTCAAAACGTTTAGGTAAATCTATATAAATTTACCTCTTTAAGAATGCAATTTAAATAATTAACGTTTTACTTTCACAGCACAACTTTGTAAACCAGACAATGTAAAGTAAGTTACAAACGTAAAGGAACTTGCTTTATGAACTATCAAAGTCACTTTACGAAGTATGCTTTACTTTTCTGTAACCATCGCGTCGTAAGGTCCTGTCAAAAAATGAACACTCCGATTAAAAGACAGTAGATACTATTCTTCAGTTAACAAATTGAACTATACACTAGAAAGGTATCTAATAAAAATAAAACCAAGGAAAATCATCGCTTGCTTTACGAATGATATCCAATAGCAGTTTGAACAGAATTATTTGCCCTGAAGCGATATCCGGCGGGTAAAGGCGGGTATTAACAAATGGAGCTCTTACGCTTACGTTCATTTTACCTTGTAATTTTCACAAGGCGAACATCTTATTGTTCATGGTTAGCAAAGCACCCGTCTGAGACCTAGAACGTGAGGCTTACCATAATACTTATAATCACCATCACTAGAATTTCTTCATTGATTGATGTTGGCTGTGAAGATTGATTTAGGATTAATTGATTTAGGCATGATGACTAATTTTCAAAAACTCTTCTATGATATTCAGAAGTTTCTATTATGTCTAAAATATATCATATTTTTGTAGAAAATTAAGGTTTTTGTGCAATAAAAGTACATTTAAATTTTAAGTTTCAAATTCATTCCAAAACGCTCGCCCGTGTCATGGCGTCTGTCATTACGTCACGGCTCAGTAAAAAATGCAGAGATCGCGTATAATATGCTTACGAAAAAATGACGTTTACTGAGACGTGACGTAAATTGACGTAATTCGATCTGATGGGTGTTTAAGCTATCATGGCGGATTGTTGTATTTTGTAGATTTATTTTAACAACTAGCTGACCCGGCAGGCTTCGCTCTGCCAATTAATTTGACTAATATCCAAAGCTTTTTGAAACACAGTTAACTTTCCACCACCAAGTCCATTGCGAAAACCAAACAACTTTAACACGTTAGTTACTACGAAAAATATTTGGATAAGGATTTAAGCAAAAGTATGAATAACAAAAGTAACAGATAGCCCAGTGGCTTAGAATTCGACCTCGAATCGAGGGATCCGGGATCGAATCCCAGTGGCATACACCAATGACTTTGTAAAAAAAGTAATGTGCGCTTTATAAAAAATAGCGGCCCGTCCCGGCTTCGCACGGGCATTAAACATTACATTTAGATTTGTTAATTTTAACACATTCATAATAATAATAATAATATGACACATATTCGTCCCTTTTTGCGTCGAGCTCCTAAAAAAGAGTAAATAAAAAAAAATAAGAATAATTAAATTCAGATATTATTTAATGATTTTTTTGTATTTATGTGTTTTTTTTTGTATATTTTTGGGGTTTTTTTCTTTTTTTTGATATATTTTTTTAATTTTTTGTTTTTTTTTTTCAATTATTGAGGTCATAACCCTAAAAGAAAATACATTTATTTTGTTAGAGCTTCTCTGTAAACAATATTTGATGTTGTTTTATTTTGTGGCAGCAAAATAAATTGATTTTCAGGGGCTCCGACTCGCGATAGACCAACATACAGTTGACCATGAGTAAAACATTTCTTTCGCAGATCGATCCCTACTAATTCGAAGGTTTGGCCTTGGGACGCGATTATTTTGTGGCAGCAAAATAAATTGATTTTCAGGGGCTCCGACTCGCGATAGACCAACATACAGTTGACCATGAGTAAAACATTTCTTTCGCAGATCGATCCCTACTAATTCGAAGGTTTGGCCTTCGTTATTTTTCGTTTCTTTCAGAACTCCGTCAACGGTTAGGATATCGCCCTTATTCCTAGTCCGCTTCCCGGCGATAATTTTTTTTAACTCGTGATATCTTTTGAATGGATTGTCAGAATCGAATAATTCAAAAAGTAATATAAAGATATTGAAGCAGTCTTAAATAATACATCATTTATTTTGATAAGGGTTAATACCAAGGTACAAATAAAGAGCTTTTTGTAGCGGTGGTATTTTAATTTCTTTTTTTCAATAAAAAAACGCTTATTGTGACATGACTGTAATAGTTAGAGATATGCTGCCGCTGATTTTTTGTAGATAATGGTGTGTTCTAAAAAAATGTAGTATATCATTTTGTTCTATCATCAATAGTTTTCGCAGCGCACGCGATGTAAGGTAGTTTTTTGATATTTTTTTCACACCTTGGATTACGTTATCGTAATTTTAGTAAGGATGCCTATTTTTTTTGAAAATGAAATATAGCCTATGTCACTCAGAAATGATGTAGCTTTCCAACAGTGAAAGAATTTTTCAAATCTGCCAAGTAGTTTCGGAGCCTATTCAATTCATACAAACAAACAAACAAACAAACAAAAAATCAAACCTTTCCTCTTTATAATATTTGTATAGATGTATAGATTAAATTATTAATCACGACATTAATTAGAGAATAAATACATATTTCAAAATCGTTGAATCATATTTCATTAGATCAGATAAATATTTTGGCGATACTTGATTACTGTCATCATGCCTATTGTGGACCCATGACACCATGGGCTCCAGTGACCTCCTCAACATCAGGCGGTCTGCTTGCCTGTTTACTCTATTAAAAACGAATAAATAAAAAATATAAACCTCCGACTTGAAACTCCTTTTTTGAAGTCCGTTAAAAAGTGCACTGATTGCAGAAATCGTATTTCTCGGCTTACGTAAAACGTTGAACACTTTTGCTCCCTAAGTGATCCGTAATGAGGTTCTAACGATTACTACACTTGTAGTCAGTTGAATCTTTTATCTTGTCTATTACTAATATGTGTCGACTTTATAGAGCTTAATCATACGAGATAGTCCGGAGAGGTACCTTACCGCCAGCCTCTTAACCCGTCGTAAAGCAGGATGTTCTTCATATCTTGTGTTTCGGCTGGGGAGATATGTCATTAGCCAGTGCAGCTTTGAAGGCACAGGAAAAGCTCCATCCATAAAATATTAAAAATTTATAAACATTATCAATTGAAAGTAATTTTTCTAAATATTTATTTTCAAATGTAGAATTTCTATTTCTTAAAATTGTAATTTAAAAGTTTAAAAAGAAGCTCTAGTACGACAGTGGGTACTTACAAAGGAAACCTCTCAATCAGTCAACTGATCCATTCGACAGCGGCGAAAGCCGCAGCGTGAAGGTATCCAATTTTATTTCAAACTGCAATAAAAGAACTTGAAATACAGTTTCATTTTTAAATTTGTTCAATTATAATTTAATGACAAATATCTTAGTGTTACTTCGCGGCACCTTTTAAGCTTAAAATATTAGGTGCTAGAAAAGGAAACACTGTTGTAAAAACCACGGTTTTTTTACGAGATTAATGTTAGGGCAACAAATTAATTGTTACAAAATTTATTAACATGTTTTAAACATTTTAGGTCAACCTTAAGGTTATATAAAAGTAAGCTATAAAAGCTAAAAAGCTAAACGTATAATAATAATACCACTGAAATTGACGTGTCTTTTAGAAAAACGTCCATGACTAAGATTTTCATTGAATGTCAGTAACCCAATACCCGACAGTAACCCAGCCTAATGCGGGTTGGTGGACTTCACATGCCTTTGAGAACATTTTTTTTAACTCTCAGGCATGCAGGTTTCCTCACGATGTTTTCCTTCACCGTAACAGCAGGTGATATTTAATTTTATAAAGCGCACATAACTTTTTTTACAAAGTCATTGCTATCACCGCTTATCTCTTCATTGAATAACAAGTGTATAGCTAAAACAAATACACTAAGATAAATAAACTAAGAAATGTTTATGAGAGAACACATAGACTAGAGGTAGACTTTTTTATTAGTATTTAACTAAAAATAGTTTTATTTCCATTCCTTATAAGATCTTCTCTATGCTTAAGTAAAATTTTCAGTGAGGAAAGCTTCACTACATTCACAAAATACACGAGATAGTTATACTTATACTTTGATGATAGTTCAAAGTATAAGTACGGTAAACGTAAGTCATTAGTATGTCATAATATATGTCATTCTGTCTGACAGCTTCACATACTAACTCAAATAAACTCTAAGGTTGGTGGTCTCTGAGCCATAATTTGGACTTAACACACAACTTATAGCCTAACCTCAACCCCTCTGTAAAGGGTGTAACGAGAATGAAGTTCACTGCTTGAGGACATCAACTTTACGTGACAACAACATCAACGTGCCCTCTGAAGCACTGAAATTCAAGTCCAATTGTCTGAACTGCCTACTAGGAAATTTACGACGCCCGGAGATCGGAAGCAAGCCATGCCAACGCATATTGTTGGACCTAATGACTCGTGCTAAGAAATGACCGTGGTACGTCATAAACAAAACAAGTAGAGTACAGGAATCTATGGATAGCTCTGTTTTCTGTGCTAAGATTTAAAACAAAAATAGAACGCAATTCGAAACTGATCGATTTTATAGTTAACTTGGTGACTATGACATCGGAAACTCTTTCTTTATTAAATACAAATACAGCTTGTATAGTGTACAAATAATTTATTGAAAACTGGGGCAGTGTTTTGAAGTAGGTACATTCATATTATGCTGTTGTACATAGATCTTCACCTGTCCTTTGGAGAGAACAGCGGAACATGAAAAGGGTTACAGACAATTTTATCAGTGCCGTTTTTAGGGAAATCTGGAAATGGATACATTTTCTTCCTTTCTCTTGAATGGACCGTGAAGGTCGTTGCTACAGCCGCAGCAACCGCTTACGAGCTGCAAGTACCCAGTGATAAAGGCTTATAAATCTTAGTGTTGCTTAGGTAAGAAATGTTATGATTTAAAGCTTTGTTGTTTTAGTAGTTCCCAAACAAATAAATCTACAAACACATCTTTAATGTACGCTTTTATTTTGTGTAGTTATAGTTTCAACCAAGTTTAAACCCATTCACGACTGTTTTGTTTGCTTTCAATTTGCTTTATGCCGTGAAGTCTTTGCGATGTTATAATTGGCGACATGGCATCCCAGTGCCTTGAATATAATTCAAATGCGTACATTTAATTAGAATGTCAAGTAAACAGATGTTCTCATTACGCTGTACGAATACGGAAGTCAACAATGCTTACTGAAGTAACAAAATTTAATAAGGCATGCGGCTGTCGTATGCATCGTCTCAATGTTCCACGAATTGTACAGAAAATTATGTCATAGTTATGCATTTTCTAATAGCGATCAATTGCTGCAATTCCTATTTACAGAGCTATGTTGGCCCAAAAACATAGATAAACAAACAAGGGAATGGATACATACAATTCTAATTTATTTTAATGGTGTTGATACTTATTTTGAATTAGCCATTCTTCCATTATAGCCGTTTTAATTATTATAAAAGCGAGCAAGCAAGTGGACACTTAAGTAGTAGGTATCCTATTTCAGTTAATGCAAATATTAGCAATAACTTCGGTGAAAACAATCAGATTTCCCTTTGACGAGTAATAGTGATCAAATCCTCGTTAGCGCTGAATTGCATTCAGTATAATTTGTGTATTAAATAATAATTGTATGGATCATTCACGCTCATTAACATTTTGTATTAAAGCTAAATTGAAAATAATTATCAGTAATTTCAAAATAGAATTCAGGTTATGGATACACATAATTATGTATTACTTTTTCTGTATAAAAGTCGATGGTATGTGTGGCAAACTTTATTTTGATTAGAGTAGATCACAAGCGATAAAAAAAGTTACCTAAATATCGTCGAGCGCGGTGAGTACCTGGATAGGTGACCGCTAGTGGCGAATTAAATGCGCGCTTCCGTACTTTGGAGGGCACGTTTAGCCGTCTGTTAGCAATTGGACACCTAAAGGAAATGCATCATGGATACACCGTAGGATCGCTGACAATCCTAGAGGATGGTCATATTATTATGTATAGGTAATTCTTACATTTTATCCCAAAACATTTTTAATTCGAACGAAACTCAGTCTGGAGCAAACAGTTTGCGCATTACTTACTGGCCCGAGTTAAAACGGCATTCGAGGCGGTAATTACACAGACTTTTACACTTCACGCTGCAATCCTGCCTCTTGGAAGTCTCCTTCGCGACACAAGTACGCCAGATGGAAGTTTATAGCCTAGACTAGACGAACTCTTAACTTGAAGATTATGGACTATGCAGACTGTTGTTTATTGATTTTTACCTTTCTCACTATTAATAATTTACGACAAATACGCTAAATTGATTCATAAAGCTTTTTGTTTTTTTAAACAGGCAATCAGGCCACCAAGTTGTCAGTGACCACCGTCACCGTCACGAGCAACACCAGAGGAGTCGCCTGTGCGTTGCCGGCTTTGAAGAAGTCTCAACGTCCCTCGTGAAAAACCCCAAGTCATAGTCCAGCGAAAATACATCAATCGGAAACTCGTTCCAACGTCTGTGTGTCTGTGGTTAAAAATTTACGCCGTTAAATATTAACACTTTGCCTGTCAATTAAGTAGACAATAGTTAAACAATGGGAATATATGACTCACTGGACAGTGAAGTGGTTAATTTACTGAAACGCCATCTCATTTACCTATATCTGTTAGGTTAGTTGTATAAGGAATCTCTGTTTGTCTGTTGTCTGTTTAAATTTGCAATCGTGTGTGCAGGAATGTTCCAATATGGATACGTACTTTTATACTATGTTAGTTAAAAATATACGTATTATGTATTATGTGCGTATGGTCAAAGCCCAGTAATAAATTATAGGGTAGCTACTTATGATAGCAGTTTTACAAGCAAAAATTCCACCAGTTCTTCAAATATATACATACTATAGGTAGGTTATAATTATACACTTTGTAGATTCTATTGAAGTGGTTTCCTTACTATCTGCGTCATCTTTGGCTTAAGCCTAAATCTACGGATTCGATTGTCCTATTGATTGGAGCACGTCTCTTTGAGTTCCGAATACACAAACAAAGTGAAGACCGAGATTCGTATTGTTTAAGGCACCTAACTCGTACATGTCTTATGTCCAGAAATCGAGTTTAAACTAAATATAACTTACGTAAGATAAATTTTCATGATGTTAGTAGCTGAATTACACCTCACGCTTTAAAAAACATAAATATACACTTTAACGATTTTTAACTGTACCTTTTAACGTCATTATCATTCTATAAAATCAGCGTAGAAAAAGATTCCGATTCTGATCCCCGAAACTGAGCCACTCCCAATAAATTGTCTGTAACTCAGTAAACTTTACAATTCCGTTCTGATCTATTTTCTTTTTAAATAGTCCTTTTTAAATAGTATCTACAGTAAATTGGAAAAGGTTTATATTATTGTAGGAAGAAATGTCTGATACATTTCTTACTGAAGATTACTTATAACGGAATATTATTTTTTAAAATTTGGTTAAATAATGTGTTTACTGAATGGTTTTTCTTTCCTTTCAACTCTACTTAAGCACACAAAATTACCTTAAAACCACCTCGCCTATTTTATATCTTATACCGTAGCAGTAAAAACCTAGATCGAGCAACAAAGCCGCGTTGAAGGATGCATGCTCGTGTGAGCACAGCTCGTGTGCGTCAGCCTCAGATTAATCGATTCAATTGTCCGAATAATTCTAACACATCGATGCGAAACCACGACACGTTGAGCAATAAACGATAGTTTCGACGATACGTAGATAAACGATAATTTGTTGTGCAATTTGAAACGAATGTTTTGTGTTTAGGATATTTGTATACGGGATCGGAAACTTAATTAAGCACATAAAGAGGGGTCTAAAATTGAGCCTTCAACGCGAGCTGTTTTCTGATTTCCAGCACTATGCTGCACATCTTTCGCAATCTGTAATATAGAAACCTCATTTGAGTAATCTCTATTATTTCGGTAACGGACCAATTACTTACATTTTGTAAGTACAGTCATGTTGTGAATAAAGCCTTTCTTCTTTTTTCTCCTATCTTTCGTCTCTACTGAGTCACACTGGAGCTAACTGCTTCGCCTTTTTATTCAGCCACCAATACGTATAATAACTCTATACCTACACAGTCAATAGCTAGAACAAGCAACAAAGCCGCGCTTAAGAGGGCACCGAGCTTTTTATATGAAATTTGTGTTAGTTTGATGTCGTGCTGTGTCGTTATTACGAAAGCTATAGCTATGCAATTACTAGGTAAGAAACTTAAGGATATACTCTATACATCATGTGTTTCAGAAACACGATTACTTGTAGTTTCCTCGATAGAAAAAAAATCCAAAGTAAGCTCTTAAAAGTTAAATAAAAGCATAGTATGGCGTAAATACTTCACGGAAGGTTATCAGTTTTTGAATAATAATAAAACGATATGTTTTCTATAACTTATGCGTTGTACATTTTCAAAATGTTTACTTGTTTGATAATAAGAAGGAAATACCTAAAATATCGCGCGTTCCGCCCATTCTACGCAGAGCTACCGCGCTCCCCCCATGTCCGCTTTAGTCCCGCTTCGGCGTTTAGACGGGGAGGTTGTGTCGCTTGTGGACAAAGCGTTGCCTAGCAACCACTGTCAAGCAGCGCTGTCAAGAGTACGCAACATTGTTGTTTTATTAGTTGAAATGGATTCATGGTAATAAGGTTGTCACATCATAAGTTTAGCAATTAATTTTTTGTTTGATCGGTTTGACCATATTAAGTTGCAGTTTGTACTTTTAAATAAAAAAAAAGTAAGGATACTTATATCTACATCTGCATCTACACTAATATTATAAAGAGGAAAGATATTTGTATTTTTGTGTGTATGTTTGTAATGAATAAACTCAAAAACAATTGTGGCAATTTAAAAAATTCTTTCACCATTGGAAGGCTACATTTAGCCTGAGTAACATAGGCTATATAAAAAAATGAAAATCCAAGGTGGCCGCCGCCACAAAATGGCGGATTACATAGTTTCCACAACTGCCTCTATATGGGTATCAAATGAAAGGGCTTGATTAGAAGAATAGAGCTTACTATGAAGAAAATGAAAATCCAAGATGGCCGCCTCAACAAAGTGGCGGATTACATATTTTCCACAACTGCTTCAATATGGGTATAAAATGGAAGGGCTTGATTAGTTGAATAGAGCTCAGTATGAAAAAAATGAAAATCCAAGATGGCCGCCGCAACAAAATGGCGGATTACATATTTTCCACAACTGCCTCAATATGGGTATCAAATGAAAGGGCTTAATTAGTAGAATGGAGCTCATTCTGAGAAATTTAAAAAATAAAGTCAATAGATTGATAGTTTGTAAATAAAACCGTTTAACATTATAAACTTTTTTTATTTATTTAATTTTTTTGGATTTTCGCAGCGGACATTTCGCAACAATCCTAAAAATACATTTTATGGTTTATTTACATCGTGTCCAGATCGAACGTGCACCAAGTATAGGTAGAAATATATATTTACTTTTATATAATTTGTTTTACACTTTAATTAACCTAACTAGATTAATGCACCTACAAGTCAATAATTTGGAAGAACCACGGACTCGTACTTAAGTATAAAAATCATGCCTACGCTGCTTTGCGATAACCAACCAATACCTACTACCTATTTAGTGGGAAAAATTTACTGAATGAAATTTACCTACTTTAAATAGAATTGAATCGTCCTCTGTATTTTTTTTATTTTTACAGGGTAATTTAGTTCATACTTTTTTGATGTCGGTTTAATTTTTTTAAATTATTTTTTTTCGTAATTTTTAGTTTCATATCACGGAAACTACTGGACCGATTTTGATGAAAATTATTTACCATTCCCTAAGTTGCATAAAATGCAAACGAACACGATCCGTCAATTAGTGATAATAAACATATCTACATACATATATATATACATATATACAATACAAACAAACATTTACATACATACACCCATGAAATTTGGTATTGTTTGGAAGCCGTAATAGACCAAAATATGTAAAAATTGTGCAGTTCTGAGAGCATTACATACATACGTGTCGATTTGATATTTTTTTCACGATATAGTTATTTGATGATTCATTTTAAAACTGCTTTTCGGGTCTAACCACGATAAGTACGTACTTGGTCGTCGTGGGTTTTAGGATTTATATCCAAGTTTTAAACTATCTGCGTACAAAATTTCATCCAAGTCCATTTAACTATTTTCTACTTTTCTTGATGCTGAATGTGAATTATTGTAATGCTAAATGCAACGCAATCCTTGAGACGTCGAATCCAGCTATGAATTGGGAACAATGGCCATCATTTTGAATGCTTAGTGATCAGTTAAGGTTTGTATGAAACAAACGTATTTTGTTAAAAATTTGCTTTATCCTGAAGTTTGCCATATGTCATTACTTTCCAGATTTTGTTCCTTATAAGTGACACTATCGAATGATGTAATAATACAGGCTGTGATTTTTTTTTAATGAACGTGTTCGATTTTATGTGGCTAGGCACATTGATTTTTCAAAAATTCAATGATGTTTTCATCAAAATCGGTTCCCAGACTCCTTTCAGCATTTTTCGCTATTTCTCATAGATTCGGATTTCCCCATCCACGCATACTTGAAAAATTCAAAAGGTAAAGGAAAAAGTATACAGGTACTTAAAAATTGATATTTGGAAATTTTCTTTAAGAATTTATTTTTTGTTTATTTGTAATGGGAAATACCATCAAAAACAATACTTGTAAAAAAACCTTGTACATATGTATCCATAGATTGACTTGACCATCGCATAAAAGCACAATGTATCTCACACATAATATTATGTATTATATGAAATTAGATTCTTTACTGCGATTGCCAAGTCAAGCTATGGATACATACATGGATCTCATAACTTTTTACGGTGCAAGAACTGAGTTGCGAGAATTGGGTTATTTTATGTACATTTGTATGGGTTTACAAAGTTAGTTATGCAGTTGGTGTATCTAGAAAACTAGACCGAAATTGATTTTTTTTTTAGTTTTTCCTCCACTTATACACTAAACACTACTAAATATTCTATATTTGCTAGAAGTGTCTTAGAATTTTGTTGATCGGTGAGTGAGTGAGTGAGTGACAAAATTAAGAAACTTTGACTAGTTATAGTTCTTAAACTACTGGCTCAAATTGAATGAAATTTTAAAAATACTGTGTTTATACAATACCTGCCTGGCTACTTAAAATTCAGGTTCCTAGTTTTATCCACAATGGAGTTATAGGGGGTTGAAAATGGCCTGAATTGCTTAGAGAAAAGGATGGTACGGCCGTGCCGCTTTTTTGCTTGACTTGTTGGGGGCACTACCGTGCCCCCAGATAGGCTTGGATAACATCGGACCGATCTTAAAAACTTAACTCTCTTGGACTTACACGAATATTTCAAATCCAAATTTAGCCCAGCAGTCTAGCAGTTCTCGAATTTTAGCGCGACTAACGACCGGCGATTCATTTTTATTGTATAGATTGTGTGGACAAAGAAATATAATACTGGAAGGAATCTATATAAAAATGAATCTTTTTCCTTTACACGCTCTTAGATTGTCGGTCCGACTTGAGTAATTTTTTATATTAATAAAGCTGTTCGTATGTTTAAGTTGAGTTAAAATAATTTTTTAGTTTCAAATTTATAAAGATTATAATTAAATTTAGTAATGAAAAAACACAACATGTTCTTTTATTGACGTGTCATTTTCATTTACATACAACTAATTTCATAAGCATAATATAATATTAAAAAATCTCAGAATTAGAAACAAACTAAAGAAGTTGTTGCGGCAGCCCTATCGCGAGTTCGAGCAGGCAGTCGGACTTGTGTGCGCCGCACGCACACTGAGCTTTTGCACGCACACATTGACACTTTTGACAGTTTCGTGACAACGAAATTTGCTCGGTGCCCTCTTAAGCGCTTGTGTGAGCATAGCACATGTGCGACAGCTCGCATTAATCGATTCAGTTGTCCGAATAACTCTAACTCATCGATACGAAACCACGACACGTTTATAGCAATATAATTTAATCACAAAATTTTTGGGGATAACATTTAAATTTGCTGTGAGAAACATTTCTTTATTCCAATATATTTCAATTAAGAATCAGCAAAGCAAAGAATTAAATACTCAATTATATCGAACCTAATATGTCGAGAATTTTCGACTATTTTTAAATATGTATGTTTAGGAAAACATAACTACATTTATATAAGTACTTTCATAAAACATACTTGAATTTAGATTCCAATCTTGCTTTGTTTGTTGACAACCTGAAAAAAAATGATAGGTACCCTCCATCCTATAAACTTTTAAATTCCCATCTCTCTCAATTAAACAGATTTCTAACATACTTCCGGGATGTATCGACAGCATTCTACATATTATAATATTATACTCGTATCTCCCGTATACAAGAAATGCATACAATGCAGGATGCACGTTCAGCTACACAAATTTTGGTAGTTACAGCAAGTAATTTACATAATGACACCCATTATCGTTTAAAAGTTCAAAACTTGCTCGCCGTATACATGACATGACTATTTATACGCTTATTCGGAAGCCTGTGTAGTGTACTAATTTAGTTTTAAAGAACTGTTAGCAGACAGAGCACACGATAGCCTAGAGATGCTATTCGTACGGAAGTTTGCTGGCTTTTCCAGTGGTTTCCAAAGAAAAAAAACACGCTTAGGTAAATGATACGCTTATTAAACAATTTAACTTTTTTTAACGTTCCAGTTTGAGAAAAGAGTGCTCTAGTCCTCCGTTCTTTCTATGTTCTTTTATAGAATTAGTAGCTGGCAATCTTTTTTCAGTCATCCTAACAGTTTTTTATTTCTTAAATAGACAAAGGTTTTTAGGAAGTGCTTCGGAGTTTGGAAGCACATTCAAGCAAGTCTCACTACGCAATACGGACTGATATTAATCCATACTGATGCAGAGTAATGGAATGCCTTTAGAGCAGAGTAACGGACTTTCCATTAAGGCTCCATACGCAGAAGGCCGTATGGAGTTTAACAACTGGCAATCCTGCGGTTACAGTGAGTGTGATCGATAGCTTTGTATAATACGAATTACAAAATACGAAACCAGCATTACATACTTTTTGTTGCATTTTTAGGTGGTAGGTAGGGGCATAGTTTTAAGTGGAGCTCGAGCTAGAGGTACCTTACCACCCGATTATGTACCCGTCGTCGCCGTGTTTCAGCTGGGGAAAAGTTACTGGGAATAGTACTTTACTTGAGACGAGTTTAGTCCTCATGTGCCGCAAAGCACCCGCATGCAACATCAGATAGGATTTTTTTCTCATTCATATCCTGCAGGGACCACTTAACATCAGATGGCCTGCGTGCCCTTTAGTTACTCACTTATTGTCAGTACCCATTAATGACCCACTACAGGGTCGGGTCTCCTCTCACAATGAGAAGGATGTAGGCCTTAGTCCACCACGCTGGCCTACTGCGGGTTGGTGGACTTCACATGCCTTTGAGAACATTTTTGTGAACTCTCAGGCATGCAGGTTTCCTCACGATGTTTTCCTTCACCGTAACAGCAGGTGATATTTAATTTCATAAATCGCACATAGCTTTTATTACAAAGTCATTGGTGCGTGCCACTGGAATTCGAACCCGGACCCCTCGATTCGAGGTCGAATTCTAAGCCACTGGGCTATTACATTAAAAAAAACTCTATAATCAATCGGCGTTCTACATTGTATGAGAACCTCTGATCCACTAGTTATAGTGGATTGCTTCAAAGCGCTGTGTTGAATTTCTCGGACAATTGAATCGAATAATCCGAGGCCGTCGCTCTGACGCACACACGTGGCTGCAACGCTTAGCCGCCTCTCCACTGCCTGCAACATTAGTTACGGCTAACATTCGATAGTTCAAACGGAACACTAGGCAGGGTTTTGGGGACAAATTGATAGCATTCGTTAATACAATGTAGAAGTACGCAGTCTCCTGATATTAAATGAATATTTACTTAGAACTTTAAAAGGACCAGAGTGTGTACTTTGCTGTTTCAAAGGACTGAGAAGGTCACCTCAACTTTTTCTGGAAACTACACCTCAATAACTGAAACATAAAACCTGAACGATCATTTTTTCCAACGTTTACGAAAGTGTTGAAAATTACCTATATCTCGAATAATATTATGCCCTTAGGGACTTTTTCGTAAAATAACATCAAAGTTCCAGAATAGAAACCTCTGAGTCTGAGTAGGGTCCCCCTACGAGTACATAGAGGTTCTACCACATGTGTAGGTAAGACTTGTTAGATATTATGTTATTTGATGATATTTTCTTGTTGGTATTAAACTAAATAATAAAATGTTCTTAGTAAACTTTGCTTAAAGTTAATACACGAACATAAACACTTCAGAATTCTGCGGTATTTGTCGAGTTGAATCGCTTCACAAGGCGTTGCTCGATTACGTTTGAGCAATGCATTAATTCTGCATGCTTTATACTATGCAAACAATTATTAACGATAATAGGACGTGTTGATGCATCTTTGCATGCTTGAAATATTGTATCACTCCATAAATATTTGCTATGGATGAAACTAATTAATTATTTTATTAATTAACATCATACTCATAGTATACATCATGGTACATATCGAACACCAATTACCTATGGTTAGAATATGGAAAGAGAGAGGTGAGAAGAAAAAGAAAGTCATGACTGTGTTACACAACAAATTACTTATGTAAACAATTAATGACCCACTTTAGGGTCGGGTCTCCTCTTACAATAAGGTGCACTATTTAAATACCATAAATTATCTCTTTCTGTTTCTCTTTTCTTTCAATTGCTATTTACCTTATGTTTGTGACTATGTGTGGCGTCTTAAAAAACTTACTAAATTTGTACATCATATTATGTAAGTTTCAATTGAATGTGCCTTTGCGTGTTGTTGGTTCAGAGCTGTGTTGATACTGTTGCACAATTGAATCGATGAATCGCAAACCGTGTCGCTCTGACGCACACATTGCTCACACATGGCTGCCTTGCTTTGCTCGAGTGCAACGTTTTGTCGCCTTTACAGTTTCCTGTAAGGTAATTAATATACTTTTATATCTGTATACGTATCTTTGATTTGCATATTTTAATTTGCATACCTGAAAAGGTGAATATGGATTGATCAAAACGCCCTGTTTACCTTAAAGTAATGATGATCGAAATCAAAATGAAAAACATTTTGCGTATGTGTAATAAGTGTGTGTGTGTGTGTAATAAATGTTTTTCATTTTCATTTTGATATTATATTTATGTTACTATTTGAACGGAAATGTAACTTAAGTTCAGTAACATTAAATACTAAAATTAAAATATATGTAGTAAGTCTTAGAACCCTCGCCTTGAATTAGCCACAGCAGAGTAGCTTTTAACTCTCTAGTTATCC
Source organism: Erynnis tages (assembly GCA_905147235.1). NCBI lineage: Eukaryota > Metazoa > Arthropoda > Insecta > Lepidoptera > Hesperiidae > Erynnis > Erynnis tages. Next base: position 8,114,116 of record LR990082.1, read on the forward strand.
CAAGTATCTATGAACGCAGACTGTACGAGCCGCAATTTTGCGCACATTGCAACTGAAAAGGAAAGCCTCAATAGGCTAATTTTACTCTTCACCGCCTTTGTACTCGCAGCAGACAGAAAATAAATGACACCGCTTAAAACGCTTGCGAACCATTTTTTCTGTACCTGAAATGTAACGCAAATTGGCTAACTACGTGCGCTTATGAAATAACTAGCTTCTGTAAAATTACACCATAAAGTACTTCCTGCAGTTACCTGTTATTGTATCTTATTGCTTTGTGTAAAAAGTGAGTTATGCTGCTTGTATAGCTTATTGGGCTCAGATAAGGGCTAGCATGGGAAGATGTAGCCCTAGATTAAATAACCAACACTGTTCAAAAATCAACAAGCGGAATCTAGAAGTAGTAATAAAAAACAATTACTTTGCGCGATAATAAAAATGAGATACCTGTTCTTGAATCATTCAAAAAGCCGAAGTCTAAAAAAGTAGACATTTTGTAACTGTTCCTCCAGTCATGGCTCCATTGCAAGTTTATAAAACAAAAACAAAGGAACACCACTCTTAAAACAAATAGAACATACTCGAACTACTGTTTGTCCTAATTGAAACAGAGTTACAATTTCGATTAAATGTCGGTTACAACGCAACGGAGTCTAGAGGATGTATATGAGAGCCAGCTCATTAGACCAAGTGTCGTAAGTGTCCAGACTAGAGTGGAGGAGGCAGGGACACTAGATACGACAGATTTGAGTACACTACACGGTTTTTAGGGTTTACAGAGTATATTTAACAACAATATTTCGGCTGCAGAACTTTTAGTACACAATTTGTTTAGTTGTGTATTATAAACTCTTTATAATTTTGGGTCGCTAAATTTTGCCAAAAATATTTCTAAATCCATAACAACGTTAAATATTTTTGGTATCGCTAGCAGGAAAACACAAAATGTTATAACTCCGGCTAAATGACTACAATAAAAGAAACAACAGGAAGAAAGGACCATAGACTCCACGGTACTACAATATGTATAGATACTGCAAGTACTCAACAAAAGTTTGTGTAACGCCAATTATAACACACTTTTGAAATAGAAACTCAAATTTTACACAAACAGTATGAAGCACCTACTGATGAAAGGGCGTACTAATTTTAAGGGTTGCACGACACGTGTCGTCCCATTAAGATCGTCCTGCATGATTGTTTTTTCGGAACAGGGTCATAGGGAGCACCCTTCACCGCTTTTTCTTTCACCCTTCATTGCTATTTATATTGCTTCTGATTTTTTCAAGCCAATAAACTGTGTCTCCATTGATCCTGTGGCTGAGTCTGTGGACAGCAATTAAAGACAGAGAGAAAAAAAAGTTCAAGGCTATTTAAAAAATAATTCACACAATACCTTTGCCTAGTCTCATAAACAATGCACTATCTATTCGTCCCTAGTGAAAAATAAAAGCAAAGCAAAAAGGTGCGAAGTGACCTCTAAGTCGCAACTATAAGACACTATACATTTGGCGTCACCCTTTTCCCAGCTCCTACATAGGTATGTAAGCCGTCACCTGTGAAATAATTATGTAAATCCGAAGATTGAAGAACCTTCCGAATAATAAAAAGCAGCCCCTTTTCGAATTTCTTTGCTGGCACATTTTGGGTTCCGTAACAAAAACAACAAGAGCTCCTAATTTGAGCGAACTCTAGCGACGTTGTTTGTAACTTTATTTTGTTTAAGATTAGATGCGGCCTTATTGTACATTTCTATTTTTTATTGAATAGCTACATTTATAGAATTGGTACGAAAACTTGCACACTTTGCAGTGTTTACCGACTACTATACAGGAAAGTTCCTGATGGCAGCGATGCTTTAGGAATAAGGTCCAGTTTTCATTCATAGGGAACCCCAAAAAGCAGTCCTTCAGAGAAATTCTGTGTTCGCTCGCTGAATCGGAAAATTCGGTAACTGTCGGCAAGACGTGCGAGCGATATGCGGGCTGTAATTTGAAAGCTGAAAACGCCAATTTCCACTTTATTCGTTTCACCAATTTCAGAAATATTCAATAGAAGTCTAGCTCATAGACCACTAGTATTCCTACTTTGGCTAACTTACAATTTTACTTAACGCGTTGTTGAGATAACCATTCCAGCAACACTTAAAAGTCCCGTTTTTCTAACGTTACTAAAATTATGAAACCAAGTCATGCTTTTTAGGATTTGATAGTCACTTGTCTGATGGAGCTCAACCGATTGATTAGAAAACAAAAGAATCATTCAAGTTTGCAATCTTAAAATACAACACAAAAACAAACCCACAGCTATAAAAACACGGAATCAACCAATTATTTCAAACAATGCTCGCTCGCTCCGCGGAACGGAACGTAACAGGATAAAATAATAGCGAATGACTCGTATCCAACAGCCCGAAGCACGTGTTGTCATTTCAAGTGGCAATTAGCCAGACCCAAGCGGGATTCTGATTCTCCTTAATCAGCTAGATTCAAATCAATCGTAATAAAATTGCTAATAGGGAAAATGCATTCTGTATTTCGTGAAATGCTACCAATTTATTTTCAAGGATCTCTTGATCGTACTTAACATATTTATTTGATTGAAAGCCATATAGTAAAATGATAGAACAGCTGTTGTTTTAGTAGTGTGTTAGTTTTAGTTATCTTTGATACCCATTTAAACTCCCGGGGTTGAGTTAAGTTATGTTCGAACTCATAAAACAAGAAAAGTTGTTGCTGATGGTGTTAGCTACCGAGTGCTGCGAGGTTGCTAGTGTTTTACAGGTAATCCTATATAGTATGAATCAAAAACTTAGATAAGCGGCTCGTAAGCGGCTGATACAAATGGCTGAAGCTACGGCTTTCGCGGTCAATTAATTAAGTGCTAACTCGTAGGACTGGCCACGAAGAAAGAATATGTATGTTCAAATAAGAACTGTATTTTTTTTCCTTTGCCGTTTGTAACAATAGGCGGTCTTTATGGACATAATGTTGTTATGGACGAAGGATAGGAAAGGTTTATAAATTTTGTCGTTTGGTTTTATTATTAGGGGGACCTAAACCTAGGTACGTACTTATTTCTGCGCTTGTTGTAGGATTACCAAATTTAATAAAAAAATTCAGTGTTTCATTTATTTAAATAGAATAGTGCAGCGGCAAACATTGTTTCGCGTATAATTGCAAAATTAAATGCGGTTGGCAATATAAATCAACGAGCTAATTTTAATATAACTCACAATCGAATATCGTACAAAAGTCACTTGAAAACAAAACCAAGCGCGCGCGGTTGTAATCCGTACAGTTTGAATTTTGTTTTGAGTTTCCGTACGTTCGTGCAACTTTTTGCCGTGCCGTATCTACATCGAAAGCTCTTACCGCGGCTCCATCGAAGCTAATTAATAACACTCCGCCAGCGAATTCCGGCCTTTACAAATTACTGCTCAGCTGAAAACTGGAGTACGGAACTACGAACGCTACGCTTTTTTAAACATGGAAAGTTATTCGCTTACACGTAGCCAGGTTTTAAACTAGAATTCCAACTTGCATAAGCCAAAGTTCCCTACCAACATTTACGTGAACAGAGAATTCCAATAAAAAGAGGAAAATTTCTTTCAATTTTAGCAAAATGTACACAAGTTGATTAAATAATGCTGTAAGCAAGAGAAGCGTGAAAATCAGAAGACAAGACCGACTCATCACATTATGGATCCTTACTTGAGAGCGGCTCGCTCGCGAGACTCGAGGATGGCCCTTATTGCAGTTTCCACTTTTCCTAATAACTGCTACACATGGGTTCGTAGCACGCAGTTGCGTTTATTCCGCGCTAAGTACCCTTCGAGCGCGGTAATTTATGTGCATTAGTTATTAACTTGAAAGAAAGCGGAAACACTGAACGACCATAATTTTTTGAGCGGAAAATTCAACATCGGCGCTCTCCTGTTCGTAATTTAATAGAGTGTATAGTAATGTTCACTAAGTAAGCGCAATGACTGAGGTGCGTGAATTATGAAGTGGGGAAAAACGAACAAAAGTTGAAAAACTTGAGTCAGTAACGTTATATCGAATAATATACGTACCTAATAATAATAATCGTACCTAATTACCATATCGATTATTATTTCTACCGAGTGGAATGTTGATTTTTCTTTCATGTTGTTATATGAACAGCAATGCAAGTCTATTTAGTGATGAGGGAAGCGAAAGCCGTTATATCCAATATTTGAAAATAAACAACATAGCGACAGTGAATAACATATGTTAGTAGTTTTGTTTTGCTTTAGTATATTTAATTAAAGCATAATGGTAAAGTACCATATTTATTTCGTACATATATTTCAATCTACTTATTATAATTGAGTACTATGTTTATCTTTTATTAGTTATGCATTTCTTGCATTTTTATAAGATTTGCAAAATATTGCAAAGTATTCGATATCCTGTATATGCTATACATTGAATTTCAGGATATCCTGTATAAGTAACATTAAACAAATTAAAAATATTGTTTTGTTTAACTTTCTAGATAAATTCGGCCTGCAAGTGGCCTGCAAGTGCTGAGAGATATGAATATTTATGAGCCTATAAGTTCAGTGCGTTTCCGTCAGCTAGTAATATATTTTGTTGTTGCTATCAACATTATACTCTATTTCATTATACAATTAATTTACTTTTAGTAGTGGTATTGGGCTTACATAAGCAGGATATTTCTATCATATTTTTGGATTTATAAAACCTGTTTTTGATTATTTCATTTCATTTATAATGGATAATAGGACCTTTTTAATTAACCGGTGAGCTGTCTTCATAAAACACCAAGTACCTTTTAATTATTCGCTTTGGCATAACCAGTTTACGAATATAGACATTTAAAAATAACTACCTAATCCACCATTTCATTGAAAATCTCAGGATTTTCGTGACTCCTTGCAAACAATAAAGGTCCTGTCGCTAAGAGTATAATTTTACTAAGAAAGAATAGCTGGTACTTACAGGATCGCGGCCAGGATTTCCGTTATTTTGTGCTACTCGTCAGCCTTGAGATTTATAATTTTAATGTTAGGTATCAAACTGTATTTTACCACATTATTGTATAACCCAAGCAATCTAAAAATTAATCTGTAATTACGGGCTAAGTGCCAATAAAAAGTGTTGTAAAGTTTTACGGAGTGAAATCGCTCTGGGAGAGAAAGTAGTAAAGTCTCTACACAGTGAGCTAGGCTGGAGTTCAATAATCGAATAATAACATTAATAAAGTTATTTCTATTACTGAAAATATTATTAAATATTATCTTCAGCATGTTGAAAGGTCGAAAGCATTAAAATTTTATCCTTTATGTCTTGTAATAAAGTTGAACCTTGAACGTTTAAACACAAACAAACGCTATTCAAAATATCCTCTATCTTGAAATCGGTTCGTTAAAATCCGGGAATCTGCGCCGAAAAAAACTCCAAAAGGAAGCAGTGAAATTTTGCCGCGACAATGGTTCCCTTTTACATCGGACTAGTCGATATCGATGGCTGAATATTGCATTGTGGCGGGAAATCCGACTCTGGAAAATACTCTATCGGCTAAACGGTACAGTGAAATACCTCCCTATAAACGGAAACTTTTCAAATCGCCCATATGCGGAAATGCGGAAGTTTGTATTTCAGTTTAGTTGAAGCAAATAACATTTGATTAAAACATATCACATAGAGAGGCATTGCTAACACTATCTTGTCATTTTCACATTGAAACTGCATTATGCCCTGATTTACATTAGCGATTCAAAACAGAGCTTGTAGAAGTGCGTACACCTAAAACACCTAAAACAGCTTGCAAAAGCATTGTTTTAGTAAATCTTTCACACTGAATGCATACGGTAACAGCCTTCCTTCTCATTATAGGATTTCAGTTCTGAAAGAAATTCTGCCACATTAAGTAGTTAAGTAGTACGGCATGAAAATTTAACTACTGATAAAAATTATACGATTTTTTTACAAAAATCCTAGTAACCCAATAATTTGTCGTAAATTTCAAAGTTAATGATGCATCAGTTAAGTAGTGTTGTATTTCGTTGCAACTTCGAAATGAGAGCTTTTTAATTTATGATATTTGGGGCATGACAATTTCATCCTGGCCTGCGAAATGGAATTCAAATGTTAAAAGTGCAGCTGCACGTTCCTCTCTGGGATAGATTTAAAAAACATTAAAAACTCCGATTTACACTGCACCTGTCACAATACTTACGATGGGCGTGAGCTTTCTCGAATATAGACAAGGTTCGATGACATCGTAAAAAACGCAGGAGCGATGGAGGAGCCATGCAGAGGCATATGCCCAGCGGTGGGCGTCATCGATGCAGACAAAGTAAGTAGATAAAAGGTACAATTAATAATAATCAATAATAAATAATCTGTTAGCTAGTGCAGGTCATACTAGAACATGTGTATAAAAAGGATTAATGTAGTCAACCATCTGTCGATTAGTATTTTGAAGTCAACTGCAGTGCTCCATAGAATCTATGGCAAAGATTACAATATTTATACTGGCAATGAACTGTATGTTTTGGAAGGTAGTAAGTAAATTTAACATACAGAACATTTGGAACATTAGTCTCGGACCAATTGTGCATTAATAAAATTGTATAGCTATAATTATTAATACTTTTTTACTTCTTAATATGTAACTCGGATTCTGATTCACTCAGATGCTGTTTCACTCAGATATCTTCTTTAAAAATAAAATATTGAACCTAGCTGTTCGCCGTTAGTGATTAGTGAGAAAGGGATCCTCAGACTGAGGCGTTAACAGTAGCGAGCTCAAAACAAAGCCTCGGGAAGAGGTCGCGGCAATCAACTAAAATGTCCCCTTCCTTGCAACGATTATACTCTTCTCTGTACTACCCCATTGTTCCTGCATAAAGGGTGACATGTCAATCAAAATGATATACAAAATTCAAAGGCGGTGATGACTGTAGTGTTTATAAAGAGGTGTTTTAGAAACACCCTTCAAAATTTATCGCACTCATCTATCTTTTGTGTTGAAGCAATACACTTATGGATACGTGTTATAACAAAGAGTCTACAAACTGTTGTGCGTTGTTTATTGCCGGACGGAGCGCAAATTTGATTTTTTAAATAATTTGAGAGTGTAATGGAAATCATAAATTGGTTTAATTATAAGAGAAACTTTTAAATAGACTGGAATTTAATTCAATAAAAAGCAATTGAATATCAACGGTGTTCGTCAACAAAACTGCTCACTCTACCGCAAGTTTCCGATGGGAGCGGTTTTAATAGATTTAAGAGCTATAGATTTGAGGCGACCTTAACATTTACAACACATTCAATTACACCATCAAACATCACTACAACCCAGTTTGAAGTTGCATAATGATTATCAATGAGCTTTTATCATCCTTTTATCATCGTGGCGCGATTGTGTTCTATCTACATATTATAAAAGATCCATTTAGGCATATCTATCTCAATAACAACAAAGTTAAAATTACCACTTCATCGTTTACTTAATATAATATTATTATGAATTGACTTAATGTACGATTTCTAAATAAAAATGAATAGTTAACAATGACTTTAATTTATTCGTTATCTCGCAATTCTCAGTCCGGACGTGCAGAACGGCGCGGAACTGGTCGCGTGGCCGGAATCGGACGCGTTCCGGAAAGTTATCCGAGACCGCTTCCGGACATTCCACTATCGTTAGTATGCTTCATTCGTATGCAGTACGCGATTCCATAAATGAAATAAATGTTTTTCAAACGATAGATTTAAGTGTTAGGGGTAGCTATTGTCATATTTTGACCATATGTGTGAAGGTTATAATAATTGTAACTAATGCGTTTCCCCGTCACACACATAACGATCATAAACTTATGCAGTAAAAAAATTGGTCTATAATAGAATATTATTCAATTAATCATATTCTCATATCGATACACAAAATACCAAAGTAATTTATTGCCAGCAACAAAACAATTATACGGTGATTTACATGAGTATGTTATTTAATTTATGAATGTTACCGCACCGCACTGCACTTTTGCTTATTAATGCAGGTTGCGGGATTTTACATTATGCTAAGTGCTAGTGGTGCGGCATAATATACGTAAAATATAAAAATACATTAAAGTCCCTACGTCATTCTTATTTATTCATATTTCGTCCTCTTCCATTACAAAATTTTAAAGAACATTTCACCATTTTAATTTTAAGACTTTCTTTGCGCTAATTTCTAATTTAGGTTTAAGAATGACAGTACGAACAATTTTAATTATTGTCAATTATGTCTACGCTCCCCAATTATATGTCTTTTCATTACGTCATCAAATAAAATTAATGAAGAATTAGCTTTAGGTAATTTTAATAGTTTAAGAATCTTACGTTTCTAAGATTAAATGAAATAAGTGACTTTTGCTACTTCCAAAAAAGTAAGCGATGTTTCTTTAAAGAAATATACACCAGTATAAAGGGAAAAGTAGATCGATGCCGTAACATGAACTAATTTTTCACGCAAACTTTTGTACGTTTTTCCCCACTTCGTAATTCACGCACCTCACTCATTGCGCTAACTTAGTGAACATTACTATACACTCTATTAAATTACGAACAGGAGAGCGGCGATGTTGAATTTTTCGCTGAAAAATTTATGGTCGTTCAGTCTTTCCGCTTTCTTTCAAGTTAATAACTAATGCACATAAATTTCCGCGCTCGAAGGGTACTTAGCGCGGAATATGCGAAACTGCGTGCTACGAGCCCATGTGTAGCAGTTATTAGGAAAAGTGGAAACTGCAATAAAGACCACCCTCGAGCCTCACGAGCCGCTCCCAAGTAAGGATCCATAATGTGATGAGTCGGTCTTGTCTTCTGATTTTCACGCTTCTCTTTCTTACAGCATTATTTAATCAACTTGTGTACATTTTGCTAAGCCTTCTCATTGAAAAAAATTTTCCTATTTTTGTTGGAATTCTCTGTTCACGTAAATATTGGCAAGTTGGAATTCTAGTTTAATACCTGGCTAGCCTACGTGTAAGCGAATAACTTTCCATGTTTAAAAAAGCGTAGCGTTCGTAGTTCCGTACTCCAGTTTTCAGCTGAGCAGTAATTTGTAAAGGCCGGAATTCGCTGGCGGAGTGTTATTAATTAGCTTCGATGGAGCCGCGGTAAGAGCTTTCGATGTATCTAGATACGGCATGTCAAAAAAAGTTGCACGAACGTACGGAAACTCAAAACAAAATTCAAAATGTACAGAGTACAACCGCGCGCGCTCGGTTTTGTTTCAAGTGACTCCCCGTATGTATATTGGATAGAAAGCTATTTTTATGAAAATTTTTGTTAATAAAATTGATCTATTAAAACATTGAAAGATAAATTAAATTCCTCAATTTAAAGGTGTGGATAGAGCCCTGCTACCATTTAGTTGACACTAATTATTCTTATAATTATGTAATTGCGTTGCTAACTGCATTGTAGCTGGCCACGCGATCAACTTTGCTTGTTTCTGGGAAGCTATCAATCAAGCATACCCACTAAACATGTGATCCTACGTAGAGTATGACTAAAATTTAACATAATATCAATGTAAATATACTCAGTATACACGCTTAGCTTAAGCAACGTAATGGTAGGTCAAACCGCAATTGACTGGAGGGCGAACCGTCACAGGATGCTTGGCTAATCTCGATCGCAAGAAGGGCAGGAGGTTAAAGTTCAACATGAAGTACCTACTATAACCCCTAGCCGACAAATATCGATTCAGAAAAGATTAATGAATATATACTCGTACTCGTAGATAGAATTTTTATCGAAAATAATATAGGTAAAAAAGTACCTACTTAGAAAGTAAAGTAATTTAGAGAAGTAATTAATCTCTGTAGAGAATACTAAAGAATGATGAATACTTATTGTACTTAAAGCTCTTTTATTAAATCCATCGTTCAAAAATATAAAAATGGTAGAACGTAGGTACTCTAAAACTTCTAATCCACAACAAACGATCCCACTATGTGGATACTATATGGGCACTCTATTTTTAAGAGAGTGGGTAATCCTGGCAAGATAAATTGAAGAAAATAATTTTTGCCTTCTAAAGTACAACCTCAGTCATGAGTCACTCACCATACATATAAGATGCCCTGTGCCGTGAGCAACAATACTATCTTCAAAGTGTTTGTAGACTATAAGACATTTTTAGTATGTCTTATAGTCTGACATCTTTTCATAGGTACTACTGGCAGCTCGATACAATTACCTACTATAGGAAACTACGTAAGTTTATGATCATTCGCCTATTAGCCAATATGTCCGCCAGTTTCTGTATTCAAATAGGTTCAGTTAGGTTCATACCGTCCTAATTACTTCTCAGCATAATTTTTAATGTACTTTTCGTAAATTACACTGATACAATTAATAAAAACAGACAAGAACTTACTCCAGGCAGTTGATTACCACTTGAAATAACAACACGTGAATGTAGGAGTCCCTCGTTATTATTTTATCGTGATACGTTCGATTTTGAAGAGAGAGCCTTGTTCGAAATAATTAGCTGTTCCTATTCTATACTGTTCGGTTTTTATTTCATTCATGAATATGATTATTGCTATTTGCCATCCCTAGTGAATACTGAATATTATAGTACGCTATTTTTTAAAATGGTGGAAGGATTACTGTAGATCCTACTTCTAATGCGGTGATAGCCCAGTGGCTTAGAATTCGATCTCGAATCGAGGGGTCCGGGTTCGAATCCTAGTGGCACGCACCAATAACTTTGTAAAAAAAAGTTATGTGCGCTTTATAAAAATTAAATATCACCTGCTGTTACGGTGAAGGAAAACATCGTGAGGAAACCTGCATGCCTGAGAGAGAAAAAAAAGTTCTCAAAGGCATGTGAAGTCCACCAACCCGCACTAGGCCAGCGTGGTGGACTAAGGCCTACATCCTTCTCATTGTGTTAGGAGACCCGACCCTGTAGTGGGTCATTAATGGGTTTACTGACTACTTCTACTGTAGGTAGCCATGGACTTAGCTTTAGACTAGCCAGTCCTCGATTTTCAGTTTGGATGTTTTCGGATGCTGGGCTGCAAAATATTTACAGGAGTCATATTAGGTGTCAGGAGTGGGTACACATACAATACCCGTAAGTAGAGGATTAGGTACCTACCCTACAAACATTAGCTTGCTCCAGTTTGAAGTATGACATCATTTTCTTGCAATAACCATTTAGCATTCAATGTTCTGCTTGTTTAGTACCTTTTTCTTAATTAGGATGCATTGCTTTAAGATACTAGTATTTAAACTATAATACGTTACTTCCTGATATCTCTTACCAGTTTCTCCAGCAACCACACCGCCCCAACCGAAAGATAGAACGGTTGACTTTACGGTCTATTTTAATGAGGAAATCATTGGTTGGTATCTTCCTTGTTTAGGTACTTGTTTACCTTAGTGTCTTCTAATGATTTAATTTTGACTCTATAGAACCACCCTGAAAGAGCTGCTACACATTTAAATATGAATCGGTTCGTCTTAGTGAATAGAGCCACTTAAACACGTAGATTTATAGTACCCGGAACGGATGCCCTACACTCGGGATACAGCTAGATACCTGGCTTTTTCGCTTCGCTTTTATGAGTCGCCCGGGGCAGATAGCGGATGCATTGTTAACGAGATTACGCCCCGGTTTCCACTGTGTCCTAAAATTAACCTGAACTCCCTGTTAAGCAGTGCATTTTTTAGTTATTTTTTCACCTGAATAAAATATGAGGCAGGTTGACGGCCGAATTTGTAGGGACTTTTTGTAACTTTTATTGCAGTTCTTTAAGGAAATATAGAGTAAGGGAAAATCTTGTGATATATCAGTTAAGTAAAAACAATTCATCTCCATTTAAAAAAAAAACCTATTAATCAATAAGTACCCTAGGCACCTACCTACTAGTTGAATACCAGGTGTCAGTCTTTCAAACTGGGCGGAATATATAAACAAAACGATATTTTACTCGGTCAAAACTGCTGTAAAGATCTTAATTCATACTGAAACATAATCAATTTTAAAAAGTTTGACAATTTATTGACCCGTTTCACTCACGTGCAATTTAAAATTCATATGCGTTTCACTTCGACCCCATTCCAACAGTTGAAGGGTGCTTCACCGAAGCTGTGTGGCAAAAGGCAAGAGTCGAGAACAGGAGGGTCTATTTGCTAATCGTGAGATCACAAGTGCCCTGGTCACGTGTTTTGTCGCGCCTGATATGGACTCACTGCAATTGTGATGCAAATATAAATTGCAAGTAGTTATTTGACTCTTGTAGGGTTGAGTACAGCGGGAAAACATAATAGTGTACTGCAACTTGCTTTAGAGTAGTCCCACGTGAGCTTTAGTTGAATCTCTAAATACTAAGGACTCTAGCAATATACAATTAAATTTGTGTAGCACTCACAAACTTACTACCTACCTACTTGTGGACACTGTATGCACTCATACATTTACATTACATTTAATAAATAGGAAAATATGAATAACATAAATCATATTTTTAGGAGAAAGTGTTTGTGTGTAAATATTGTTCTGTCCTAATAAAAATTTTTTTAAATACATATAAGTACATAAAAAAAATATTTGTTCAACGTAACCCCACTTAAAGTTATTAAAGTTTAATTTTTTTTAAGCTTTAAAAGTTTAAAGTTTAAATTTTCAGCTTTAAGGTTCCGTAATTTTACCTGTGCCTTGTCAGCCAATCGATTTTATAATTAGGTTACCTATAAATTGTATTCATATGGCATATCGAATGCGATAGTATCTTAATCATAGCATAGCTGTAGGCACGTCACTATTAACATATCAATCTTATTATGCAGTACAATTTCGCAGATAATGCCGGTCATTGAGGTAATCATCTCGTGCGTGAGGTCAGTGTACTATAATACATTGTTATAGTACCTATTGCTAGCTAATCAGAAGCACAACATCAGGACATATTTTAGATATTAAATTTTATTTATCCCTGGTCTCCAACCACGCGCTACGATTAAAATTAGCCTGCAAAGATATCCTGAAGCCTTCAAACTAGGAGATACACAAATACCTACACAAAAACATACTCATCAACAGTACCTAAAGTGCTTAAGTAAAAATGTATCTATAAAAATCCATAAAAAATTATCATCTGTTCTTTATCTCTCCTTCAATTCCAAACCTCCCAAAACTGATTGTATTTATTAACATGAATTATGTCAATGCAAATTGAATACTAAACAAACCCGTTTATGGACAGTTCCACTTAGTTAATTTCTGAAATACGTTATTGAATAAAAAAACTGAATTAATCACTTTGCTATTATCAATCTCACCTAATTGACGACACCTGACGTTAATTAACTAATTCAATCACTAACGATACACAAAATATCCGCTTCACACTCATACGACAATCATTAACTATTTCAAAAATCAATCGCATAATGCAGCAAATAAAGTTTTGTTGTTGAGCAATAATGACGGAAAGCTCGTTAGCCCTATTACGTTAAACGCATTGCGAAGCCGAAGCTCCAATCACGTAATGGAACATTATGATTGCTGCACGCGGGATTTGGAGCGTGAAATTCCTTATTTTCATCGGGATTTATCCTGTTAACTAGCACAAACGGGCTAGAATGTGACTGTACTGTACGTAATTTCTTTGTAGACTATTCATTTCTGTCATCCCCGTCTTGGTCCATAGATAGACAAGGGCCTCCCGTAATCAAAGCCACTCCACCCGGTCTTAAGCATTTGAAACCAACGGTTTACTGTTTCTTTCTTCTCTTTTTGGAAGTGTAATTTTCACATTTCATTCAAGTGAAAAATATTTAAAAAATATTTGAATTTTTGATCGAAATATGAAAGTTTTTGTAGCTGCAGTCCGCAAGCGATACAAGGCCGGAAATGCACATTCCACGCAGCTATCTGGGATAACACTTCCGGAATCCAAGCGCTTTACTACCATTGCATTCTACAGCTACTAGGTTGCGATAAGATGTTTCATATTACGGGAAATTGAAATAAATATGTGAGAATTCACCTTTAATATTTATTTCAATTTTGTGAATTCTCACCTTTAATATTTATTTCAATTTCCCGCTTACGTTCGCTTATTCGCTTGAATAAGCGAATTCTGCACCTGCTATAAAGATGTCAACTATACAAATTGATTTGTTATTTGACGTATTCCTGCTATCATTTAAGCCATATGAAGCTCGATCCAACATTCAACGGATTTCGAGATATTTGAGTTTGAATGAATTCTAAGGAAATTCACTTTAGGCTAAAAAAGCGCCATACTAAAGAAAAATACTTGATAAGAGTGGGATTTTTTATTATTTTGGAATACTTGACATTTGTAGCTTTAATAATAAATAAAAAAAATGCATAAAAACTTTACAGGTTTTATTTTATTATAGCCTTAGAAGCAAAAAAATCTGAAATTTACTACTCACTTTCACACAAAGCGAATATAAAAAGAGATACATATGTAGAAGAGGTTTTATATTATATTAAATATTAGCGCCTTATATACCTTCTATTTTAACTAAGTATCGAAGCTCGTACCAGGCATAGTTATACCTGCCACTTAAGTACGAAGCCTCTCTAAGACAGAATTTTCGACAAAACCTTTAAAACAAGCCAAACAATTTTACTACTCCACTAAAATTCAACCTCCACATAAACTTCAACAGAAATGAATTCAGAAAGCTCAGCTAGTTTATAGCAGGGAATTAAAATTCATATACTGTGACGCTTTGAATTTGGAAATAGAGCCTTCGTTCACGGGTGGATGCCCGCACTAAGCTGATATGTATTATCCGCATAGGACTCAGTAGGTACCTATATATATAAAATTCCTACCTACATTGTATCAAAGTTCTATAAAATGGCACGATGGATTTCGATGAAACTTGCACTGCAGGTGTTTTTGGAGGCAAAAAATCGATCTAGTTAGATTTCATACCTGGGAAACGTTATTTTCACCATAATCACCATAATATTATATGCAACAACATTTTTCCGCGCAATATAGCGTACCCAATTGGTAACCAAAGATCTACTGCCTATGTACCTTCTACCTATGTCTTACTTTTTGTATCAAGATCTTTCACATTTGTGATAGAATCAAACATTCAATTATTTTTGTCTCATCCTCATTGAACATAAACAAATGAATATTAGTTGATTTTTAGTAGTGTAAGTAGTACTTTTAAGTTAAGTTTTTTACTAGTGCACAAATATGTTCTTCAGCACACTATCGACTCCAACATTAATGTATTATCTACTTTACGTGAGTGAGCTCTGGCCCAATTTCAGCAGTAGCTTACCAATTTTAATTTCACACCTTGTTAAGTTCATGACGATGTTAAGTTCATGACGAAAATTTTGTCCTATGAAACGATCCTAGGTAGGATAGCTTTTATCAGGACATTCTAGAAGACATGTAAAACATGTTACTTTTATATAAACTTCTATCTCAGGTAGAAACATTCATGAAAGGCTCTCTCTAGCCGTAGATAACGGACCGGATGTGCTACGAGTAGGTGTCGCCGGAAGGCACGCGAGCCTCGGTTATCATTGCGGTCAACGTTGTAAATATATAGATACTGTTTATGTAATATCATCTGTATAGCTGATAGTTACGGAGAAATTGTTTTGGAGAAATATTGTCTAAATCTTCATATAGTTTAGGCTATACCTAAACTATTGTTTCATTTTTGAGAGGATAAATTAATGGAAGAATCTCGCAGCGCATTGGGATGAAAGTTAGTCGATAGATAGTAGATATTTAACCTAGATTATCATAATTATAGAGTACTTAGACTTGACCACAACAATCCTTCGTGTATCCTAGTTCAGAAGCTATACATAAATGGTCGCTAACCTATCTCAGTTCAAAGGATTGAATACATTACTAAAACCTATAATTGCACGAAAAATCAAAGGCTGTCACCTTTTTTGGTTACTAAGTAGAAATCGAGTTTAATGCCCTAAACCTCAGTGTCATCCACGCTCAAGGGCCCACGTCACAATTTGTCACAAGTTATTGATTGACTTTCGTCCGACATTGAAAGTTACGACAAGGTTTTGGAACTGCGATTAATCGCAACAGCCTGTCACGTTGGCACCCAAGAGAAAGGAAATGTAGAGGGATCTTTCCTAGATTATTTTGCATTTAATACATAACATGGATTTTTATAGATATTTCTGTTAATCAAGAAGATAACGCACCGGTTCTGTTTGCCTATAAGAGGTAAAACTCAAAAAGTACTGGACGAATTTTGATAAGATTTCCATTGATAGATAGTTGACGTGATTCATGATTTTAAATAGGGCTGTAGCTGTAAACTATAGTGACCCACTGCTGGGTCGGGTCTGAAATTGAATGTATGAATATTCAGACTTTTTTGTTTTAAAGTTCACAGTCATAGAGCAAAGCGATGTAAGTCGATTTAAGTAATAGCAATAATAGTAAGTCGATTAAAGTAGTAACAATATCCAACTGATAATTGCTAACAAAATATTGCCACATCGCAGCACCATCACGGAACTAAATCTCTGTGCGCACATATTCCAGTGACATAGTGCCACAGACGGAACTTCAGGACGCGGCGAGAAAAACTTTACGGAAGACACGAGTTCGCTTTTACGAAGCCACCTTCAGCTGTTCCGTATGCCCTGAGTGTGAACTGAATAGCGCTCCGACTAAACTATTTACTTAAAGCTTAAACAATATAAAGAAAGGTTTATCCCGAAAATGCACTTTGCTGTGCAAACTCAATGCCAGAGTTGAAGTGAACATTTTGTATTGGAACCGTATGTTTGCTGAAAGAGAACTGTTGTATTTTTCAATAAGCGTAGCATTTTATTGTCTGCTTACTAGAAAAAAAATAATATTAAAAAATTAAACCGACATAAAAAAACTATGGAATAAAATGTGTTACGTACTTTAGGCCTAGGTGCTATTTTTTGAGGTTGGTGTCTTTAGTAAAATGGTAGGCCTAAAGTATGTCATGTAACAAATTTTATTTCATACTTTTTTGAAATCGGTTTAATTTTTTTAAATAATTTTTTTGTAATTTTTAGTTTTAAGTCCATATCACGGAAACTATTGGACCGATTTTGATGAAACTTTTACCATTCCCTAAGATGGACAAAATGCAAACAAACAAAAAAACAAACAAACAAACAGACTTGGTATGACATGAGGTTCTTCAAAAAGGGAGTTAAAAGAGCTCTCCTTTAAAGCCGACAACGCGCTGGCTACTCACCTTGGTGTTGCTCGTGTCAGTACGCGAAAGTGATCACTTACCTCCAGGTGGCCCGGACGTCTGTATGTTTTCTTGGTTTTCTTATAAACAAAATTGCACTGTAAACTTTTAGACGAATGTGTGAAAATGTTGCTCTCCTCTAAATATTCAAATGCATGCAATCCAGACGGTTCTTTTGTTTTTATTGAACAAAACAACAACGTAGCTGTGAAAGAGATATTACTTGTTCGCTGAGCAGACGTTTCTTAAGCAGGCGTCTGGACGCAGAGATCGCGCTTTGTGACAAAGGAACAAGAATTCCTGCATACGAGTACAACATTGCAGTTTCTACGTTATAACTACAGTTCCTTACGGAATAACTAAGTTCTGAGTGTTTTTCACGTAATATCGAAACTAAAACACCGGTACAACAAACACCCTTTTTTTATAAGTGTGGATGTGAAAGCGTCTCCATGTGGAGTTGGCACTCACTTAAACACCACCTTCGCCAGTGAAACGCCTGACATTCGTCCTTAAAATTAAATGTGGACTGAACCACCTTACGATTTATTTCGTTGATAGAATGAATACTGTTTTTCACTGAAAGCAGCCGCGTATATTTTGGAATATAGGATCGGAAGTCGTCGGTCGCTATCAGAAGGTCCGTCCTAATGGCCCCTATTCACCGCCACTCCTATATAAAGTGTCACTCGACACACTATTGTCGCCTCTAGAGGGTGTGATGTGATACGAGGCCCACTGAACATGATATTTTGTTGGTATTCTTGGCTTGTGTACTAGACCTTTGAATGTAAGATGAATCAAAAGACGCCTCGCACTGATGTGATGTGATAAATGCAGGGGTATCTACTAATTTGTTTTTTTTTTCGGAGTTTTTAACTAAGTAGTAGTAAAAAGAATATTTCATTGCAGATAGAATCGGATCGGAGAAACCCTGACCAAAATTCTTGGAGACTAATTAACACGGGTCAAATAAACAGCGTCTTAGCCACTTGGTGTTAAGTGATCCTGCATCCCAAAAACAAAACAATTCCTACTTCAAGGCTTGTTATAGGTAAGGGTGGCAACGTTTTTCCGTGCGCCCCTACAGCCTATTTCTTTGCTTATTATGTACCCACGCTTTTCCCGCCCTCGAATAACTGTGAAAAGAAACTTATTAATGGAATACTTACGTGCGTACATTTTCATACCCATAAAGCATTTTTCATTTTGGGATCGCTTATATTTCAGCATAAATCACGTGAAAGGTGTTTTCAGAATAAATCGACTCACGATTTCTTTGGCCATCATTTAGGTAACCTACATTTGCGAACCTCAAAAATCCTTCAAATAGGCACATGCGAAGCTTTTCGCGACCGTCTACTGAACTCAAAGGAACATAAAAGAGTAAGCCCTTTTACTACTACTCAGAAGAGCCTTTGAAAATCCATTTCTGTGGTGTGTAATACCTGTTTATATTTTCCTTCGCGCCTTTTGAATGAAAATGGGCGAATAATGCCCCGGAATAAAGTGTGATCTTATCTTATAGCTGTGTGATAGATTGTGTATGTTTTTAACATTGTTTACTATTTTTCACCTTTTGAATCTAGGCTACACAATTTCAAAGAGGCTATAGATAAGTAGGTATAATTTACAATATCCTCCTTAGGATACTTGCTTATTTACAATTACTGAAGAGAAAATCACCCCAAGAAAAAGTACATACCAATCATCTCCATCGTACAACCTAGTAAGTAAAAATTTGTATTGATTGGCTGCTGGGAACCGATCTGTCTATCTACGGGCATAGAGGTAATTCAACCACGCAGCTTCTAAATGTATGGATGTTCATGGCGATTGCGGCCAGCGCATGTCGAATGTTTTGCCACGTATATCACCCGGTTGTCGACTAAGTTTTACCGATTATTAATTTTTAACCACATAGCGTGAACCTGCGAAGCATGAAGCCATTTAAGAAGCCCTGTTCTCTCTCGATGATCAGGGCCGGATTTAGAAGTCTGGAAGCCTCGGGGCAACAAAGGAGTGGAGGCCCCTTGGTCCCAAATTATTTTCCAAATAAAATCAACAATTTTTTCAGTCGAGTTTTCGAATAAATAATAATAATAAATTAAAAGTGCTTATCAGGGCCATTTGATATTTTGATATTTTACTGATTGCCTAATTGATGAGAACAAAATATTTATTCTAATTTCTGTTAATATTTAATGTAATCATGGTTGTACAAAGTACTGTAGGTAAAGGTAAAACAGAAAAAAAAAATATGAAAGGAAAAGTTGTATACTAGTGTACTAGTCTTAATTTAAATTTTTTTCCCAAGTCTATTGTGGGGGCCCTTCTTTTGTGGAGGCCCCGGGGCTGTAGCCCTGGTTGCCCTCCCCTAAATCCGGCCCTGTCGATGATCGTTTGCGGCTTTCCAGCTACACGGGTTTTGTATGCATAAATGTTGAATGGATATAAAATATTAAGCTTGAAGTTGTTTTTCGGACACCCATTTCAGACAGAATTCAAATTAACCACTTTATGTTCCAACTCGTGGTTGCTGAAAAATTCATGGGACTGCACGACATTGCAGGGTTAGGTACTAAAATTTTGTCTTGTTTTATTCGCTTGGTACCTTATAGCGAAAGACGAGAATTGGCTGCAACCGTTTAATGGCCCACTGTTGAGCACGGGTCTCTCCCCACAACAGGGGGAGGCTAGCAGCGGAGTATGCTCTAATAGCAAAAGCAAAGAAAGAAATAGGCTCTAATGCGCTGCTCTAATGCGGATTGGTGGAGCAACAACAGTGACGAACCCGTGCCGGATTTTTTCAAACCGCCCATAGCGCCTCCGACAAAATTTTGACTGCTATCGTATTGATAAGAACCGGGAGCGACGGCTTAGCAAGCCCACCGAAGCACGAACGACGAGGGACAATAACTAATTAGTAATAACTACTTTCTTATTTGTTTACGAAATAACCCACAGTCGTTCTAATGTTCATCTGTATACTTAGTCTTGAAGTTAGTGTCAGACCGTGTTATAAATACCAAGACAAAGTTAACTTCACTAGGACTTATTTATCGCAAAATGGCGCGCGGAAACGGCAGAAAGTTGGTTTGAGCCGCGCGGAACAAAGGCTCTTTTGAAACCGCTGCCTTCAGTGCGGAGCTCCCTCGCGAAAACTCCCTTTAGAAATTATTAATGAACGAAATCATTAGCACTTCAGAAGAGTACAGAAACAAAAATATTTTTCGTCGGAAAAATTTTCATTAATCTTTCGCATCGTTAATTGAAAAAACTCCAGCCCCAAAACAAGTTACGAAAACCTTTGATCATTTCAAAATTTTTCCAAGACGCTTTTGTGTATGAAATACGTTTTTACTTCGGATCGGAATCTTAACTTGATAAGCCCAGAGAGCGACTTTTGAATGGAGGTTCTTATACGCCAACTCGTTGTTTTAGTTTAGGTACGAGCCGCTCACATATCTCTTTCCAGTCTAAAAGCCTAATGTTACGAGTTTCCTTGGGTTTTTTAATGTACACATTACAAATAAATTAATGATTAAGGTTTAGGAGTCTTTGATTATGATTACATTAAGTTCATATTCAAATTCACATTTAGACACGTACCTATAAATAGAAACTGCGTCATCATTCAATCATTGCAATCGTCGTCATTGCAATCTCTGTACCGCGAGTGCGGACCAAATATGCGTCGGTCGTATTTTATTTTCAGTATCATTTAACACCGTTACTGGAATTCATCGGCGGCCAGTGGAAGCGGCGGACTGCATGATAGACTGAGCAAATATACTTACTTACGTATTGTTCGATGATAAAAAAGTGAGCCAAGCGCGAGGAGGAGTAACCAAAAAACGATTCCGTAAATTTGAAAAAGGTTTTGTCTACGGAACACCGAGATTATTTTTTTGACTAAGATAATGCAGTCTATACATTGTTTTATAGTAGATATATTTTTTTAAGTAAACCAATTTTAAGATAGGTCGATGTATAAAATCTAGACTTACCTAAAAAGCAATGGTAAGTACATACAAAAGGATTTCTCTCCATACCTACCTTCCTACGAGTACATGTGAGAAAAAGTTAAGGGCTGTAATGTCCGAATTTTATTAAATTTTATTTAAAAAAATATGTAAATAGGCACTTGAATATAATATAACATTCCAAATAACATTCCAAGTAGTATTTTGATTCTCATTTATCTTATGCAAATTTTTAATCTAAGGTAAGTATATAGTTAGTTCATCATTTTCTGGTTTGCTAATAAATTGAAAAGGAGGATTATAAATTTAACATTCCGCGAATCTTTTTACTGAAATCTACACTGAAATAAATTTTAAAGACCCATTGATTGATCCACAATAGTAGTATTCCACATTTCGACCTACATATATGAAGGTGATGGAATTCAGTGCCCCGAGCAAAAACACTATCATCAAAGAATTCTTAACGTGTGTCGTTCATTAGTCATTAGTATGTCATTGTTGTCTCTTTCCCATACTAATAACATACGTAAATCATACGAATACTTTGCCAGTTTTCCCACTTTAGGAATATTTTCAGCACTTAATAAGATGGGACAAACAATGTTATTTAAATGACGTCAGGATTTAGTCACATTATCAATAAACAGATGAGTAAATACTTTATCCTGGTCTCATTCAGCATGTTTACATGAGTTCTCTCATTAGCATGTCTTAGAAAAACCCATAAAGAACCAAGACAAACTTAGGATTCTCTTCAGTTGTGAAATAGTTACCGAGCTACTTACTCAATATGAGCCATCCAGTGAGTTTTGAAAATATTCTATTTACGTAAATGATGCCAATTTTTATTGGCTGATTAAAATGGTTTTAAAAGTTTTTGATCCTTAAACCTCGCAACTTGCTCAATAAGTTAGTCCCAATCCAATGAAATATTTTTATTTCCAATGTATGTACCTAACACATAAAAATTTAACATGAAACATGAAAAAAATTTAACCCCATTTAACCCTTGTTTTCAGAACATTTTCATTCTGGCTTTTCTAGTTATATTAATGGGGAAAGGAAACGTTAATGCCACTGACAACGAACGTAATCCTGCTGAAACTACAAAGCCTCCGTTGTTTAATCCATTAAAGGATTTAATATTTAATCAGAACCAACTTAATGGAAGCGAAACTAAATATGACAGAAACAACGAAACACTTTCAAGAGTTAAACGACAGTACGGTTACGGTTACGGCTACGGTTACGGTAGACGTAAGTAAATTTAATGTTTTTCTATTTTTTTTAGAACAGATTAGAAATACAGTTAACTTTAATAACTTAAAATATTTTGTCCATAACCACAATGCACACTTTCCCAATCGAAACACGAGGCATGTTATTATTATATTCGACTTCAGGTTATGACGGCGCTGCAGAAAGGAACTTTCCAACAGCTTTTACAAAAATTAATCTAAAGATTTTATTTTTAAAAGTAAATATTTGTATTTCAGGTCGTTACTACCCCATACCAGTTTTCGTCGGTGGGCTTGGATTTCCCGCATTCGGTCCAAGGGGTTTTGGCGGATGGGGCTTCGGAGGCCGAGGGTTTGGTAGAGGATTTGGAGGGAGAGGGTTTGGTGGGAGAGGAATTGGAGGTAGAGGAATTGGAGGCCGAGGTGGCATAGGCGGTGGTCGTGGTGGCAGAGGGTAATCTAACTTTAAATAAGTCAAAATTGAAGAATTACTTAAAACTCCAATAAATACTTAAATATTGTCGAACAATTCACACACGGTTTTTCTGATCTCAAATTAGGCAATGAGACTATGTTTTGGTATTCAAATTTCAAATAGTAGCTGATATACATACATACTTCGTTTACATTTTTTAATACTTATATACTTTTACATAATGTACTAGGCAATTTACACAAACAAATATTTGTTCTGGTCAGGGATTGAACCCCAACCTCCGGCATAGTAGGTAATAAGGATCCCTAACCACTAGACTAACAGGCCAGTCAAATGTAAAAATACGAATTGGTATTGTTTTAAAAATCTAGACAAATAAGTGGATCAGGGCCGGATTTAGAAGTCTGGAAGCCTCGGGGCAACAAAGGAGTGGAGACCCCTTGGTCCCAAATTATTTTCCAAATAAAATCAACAATTTTTTTCCGTCGAGTTTTCGAATAAGAATAATAATAAATTAAAAGTGCTTATCAGGGCCATTTGATATTTTGATATTTTACTGATTCCCTAATTGATGAGAACAAAATATTTATTCTAATTTCTGTTAATATTTAATGTAATCATGGTTGTACAAAGTACTGTAGGTAAAGGTAAAAAAAAATATGAAAGGAAAAGTTGTATACTAGTGTACTAGTCTTAATTTAATTTTTTTTCCCAAGTCTATTGTGGGGGCCCTTCTTTTGTGGAGGCCCCGGGGCTGTAGCCCTGGTTGCCCTCCCCTAAATCCGGCCCTGAAGTGGATGCTCAACGCAATAAAAATAATGAATGTAGCTGTATGTTTTTTATTTAATTTTTATCCCAATACCTAATACCCTAGTTTATTCACCTTTTTAATTTTTTTTTATTAATTTTGCTGTATTTTTGCTAACCCGAAAAAAGTTTATGATAGGAAGGAAAAATATTTAATTTTGATAGTTTTCGACCAAGAAGTTAGGACTTTATGAAGTCCGTAATCACACGTAAGTCACAGATAGGAACCTATAATTGCTATTTTCAAAATATTGTGCAACATAAACGTCTACTGGAGCAACAAAAAAGTGAAGTGAATGAAGATTCATATATATATGTAATATATCAAATAAATAATTAAGGTCGAGACGCCATCAACAAGAGAAAAAAAAGAATATTGACAAGGACAAGAAAAGATGACATAACATGACATTGTCAAATGTCATTGTCACTTGCTGGTCTCGGTCCGCTGAACTCCGCTGCTGCTGCCTGCTGCAGTTAATTAATTATTAATTTAATTATTATTATTCCGTATTGGACATTCGGGAGTTATCGAAAGGAATTAAGTTATCAAACTAGATACAATGCGGCCATTCTTATCGTGTTTTAGGAAGCAATCAACATTATCATTTCGTGAGTGGTTATTAAAAGTGGCAATTTAGAGATATAAACTAAAAACCTTGAATTGGATAGAAGCAGTGTTCGGACTTATCTTAATTTCATTTGTCTACCGAAATCTATTACTCCTCGGCCTAAAAACTGGTTTGTACACCGACATTAACATATTAAAATAATAAAAACAGAAATCGTTGAAACGAGCAGTTAGTAATTCCTTCAATGCCGAGTAAGTTCACACTCATTACGGTGGTCAAGAAGCTTTTTAAATATGGAGGGTGCTTACGACGAAATAATTTCCGACAATCCTTTTTACATGGAATTGAAGAACGAGTATACGAATTTATTTCAACATTGTATATCAGAATCGTGGGTGATATGTGTGCCTCGCATTGGAAGTTTAACTACCAGAGTGTTCGCCGTTGAAGACTTCTGCGCTCACATCCTCGTGCCTAGCGATGAACTACCAGAAACGCATTTTAGTACTCTCACTGAAAAACAAGTGACAGTCGCAAACAAAGTTATAACACTTGAAGTCACAAAGTGCTTGCCCCTGCAGAGTCACATACTGTTTGAAGAAACTTTCTACACAGAAGACTTTATCAAGTACAAGGTATGGTGTATAGAAAGCCCGTTGGAACCCACTGCCAACACAGGTGATAATATAGTTACTAAGGAATATCTCTTATCTATTAATGATTGCATTGATCTATTGTGGACCCAAACTGCAGGTCGTCAGGTGCTTGACCAAATAGAAATGTGTGTTCAGATGTTTGTGAAGAAACATCCATCCCTGCCTTTAGCTATTGCACCTCTGAGAGATGCAGTCAGTGACCTCTACACACAGTGCCTTCAAATCACACTGCAAAATAGAAGATTACGAGAAAAATCTAAAGGAACCAAACATATTCTAGAAAACATTAAAGTAGCTGTTGAATGCTACATGCAACATCTACTGTTTGACTATTTATTCAAACCAATTTGTACAAGCTGTTCTTATGAGGATTCCCATCTCAATAAAAAGATCAGAAACATGTGTGATATACAATTAAGAGATCTAGATATTAAGAAAGACTTGTACCATGCTGTGCCTAAAGCGAAGCAGATATTATCCAAAATTGACAGTTACAACACAGTTTTGGAAAAAGTATTATGTTTAAAACAGGCATTGAACACAATTAACAAATTAGATAGCAGCAACAATGTTGTTTTTCTAACTGCAGATGATTTGTTGCCAGTATTTGTATTTCTTCTCATTAAATCAGGTTTACCAAACTGGTACAGTCAGCTTACCTATATGAAGGAGTTTCGGTTCAGTGGAGTGGGTAAGGGTGATGGAGATGAAAGTTCTTTTCTTATAACCACATTGGAAGCTGTCATAGAACACATCCAGTCAGGTGCATTAACAGGACCTCCAGACCCTGAAGCTTACTATTATGAAGGCAATCTCACTGAAGAAAATTTAGAAACAAGCCAAACTCCGAGACGCAATAGCTTAACCGAATCAGTGGCAACTTCTGATACAAGTAATAGAGAGGAGACCTTGGAATATGTGTTTGATTTAATAAAAGCAAATCATGTAGAACAGGTTCAGGCATTATTAGAGAAAAATAGGAGGCATCTAGATAGAATACAACAAAATGAAAGAAGTGCTCTGAAATTTACCATGCATGAAAATCTTGATGATGATGATGATGATGATGACAGTGAAACTGAACTGTATCAGAAGCTTTGCCACCCTCTGTGTACATGTAAAAAATGTTGCTGCAAAATATCTAAGAATCTCTTAAAAACTTCACCTACAGTAACATCTAGGGACAGTCATGGACTAACACCACTGCATGTAGCAAGTATTCATGGAAAAGCTGCTGTGGTTGAGGTACTTATTGAAATGGGCGCAGAAGTTGACGTCACAGATCTGAATGAGTGTACATCATTACACTATGCTGCGTCTAGAGGACATCAGAATGCCTTACTCTTGCTTTTGCACTCTGGTGCAAATATCAATAAACTGAACATTGACAAGAATACACCACTTCACTTAGCTGTTAATAATGGACACCTAAGTTGTGTCAAAGCACTCATTTATTTTGCTGAACATGGCAGAAAAAAGATAAATGTCAATTGTGCAAATCAAAGCGGCAATACACCTTTGCATATGGCTTCTAAATGGGGCTACGAAGGTATAGCCAAGCTACTTATAGAGAATGGTGCTGAGCCATCCTTGCAGAATCGTCACAACAAAACTGCATTTGACTATGCTCACAATTTAAAAATACTTCAGGTGCTGAAATCCTGTACTCCAAGCTTGTATGAGTATATTCACATTACAACTTCTGATGTTAAAACCTTGAGTTGTAAAACTGAGAATCAAATTACTCTACAGTTGCAAAAACTTGCACAGAAGAACAATGATCCTAATAATGCAACAAAAACAGTGGAGAACTTAAAAAGAATTGAAAGAATTTTACAAGCTATATCTTATGGAGATGTTAAGCTTGCCTGTTTCTATATGAACATTAAATATGAAAATTATGTGATTAGCAACAACGAAAGTACAAAATCTTGTCATCCCCTCTGTGAGTGCTTATCCTGTAAAAGCAAGGCCCAAGGTAACATCTCTGATTTTGATGTTAATTTCTCTGATTCCAATGGTTTTACAGCATTGCATTATGCTGCTCGCTATGGATTCGATGAACTTTGTAACATTCTAATTCTTAACAAAGCAAACATAAATTGTTGCAATAAAAAAGGTCAGACTCCACTGCACCTAGCATCCTTAAATAACAAGCCAAAAGTGATAAGTTTATTACTGGACCATGGAGCAAATATTAATGCAATGGATTCAGCAGGTAACACTGCATTGCATGAGGCAAGTGAGATGGGAAATATTGGGGCCAGTAAGGTGTTACTTAATTATAACCCTAATATATCTTTGTTGAATGGTTCTGAAAAATCTGCATTAGATGTCGCAAAACATAAAGTGCATTTAACTATTATAGATTTAATAGAAAAGTTTACTAATAAAGTTTAAGTTTAAGCCTTAATGCCATGTTATGAAGTTGGCCGCTAGTTTTATTTATAAAATGCACTATGGCTTTGTTTCAACACAGTTTGCTTTAATGAGGTGTGATGATGGTCAAACCTACTGATTTCTAATTCCAGTTTCCTAATGACATTCCAAAATTCTTGTTTTATATGTTGTGCAACTATGGCAATAGCTATATTAATTATAATTCAACATACAAATTAGTTTATAATATGATTCAGTATAATTTGTGATTGTAAAATACACACGATTATATGTAATAAAATTTATATTTTCCCAAGAGTTGGATTTACTGACAAATAAATGATTGAATACTTTATTTAGGCAATTTTATTGTAAGTAAAGTGTTAGGTAGTCTTTACCTAGGTGACTTCAAGAAAAAACTGTTTTCAATTAAACCATTTTTATTCAAATAACAAATTATTATATTATATACCACTGGTTTCTTTATTTGCACTTAAGAGTTTTGTTTGTGCCATAATTACACAAAAACAATTATCATAAGACTGATTCTTTGTAATATATTTTAGTTTTGTATTTTCATATTATCCACAAACTTCATAGCAACTATATTTTGACAATAAAAATACACTTAATACAAAAACAAGTTTGTTTTCATTTCAAACCTGTATTAGTAATAAAAAGTTTATTTATCATATTAATATTATTTATACATAAATACATAAAACTATATTTACAGATTTTGTGATACTTACAAAGTAAATAAAATTTTAAAAATTTTGAGCATATAGGTACATGCCTTTTTATATAAAGGGTTTTATAAATTACTCTATATCAAAGTGATACAATATGACATGTCTTATGTACAAAGTAATGTCTAATATTTCTGCACTTATTTCTATACATATAAATAAAAGGAACATAAAATCGTTACACAAATCCATGATTTTTTTATTAAAATTGGTATACCCATGTATTATAAAGTAAGCCGTATAAAGTCTATTATATTTATATCATTAGTCCTAAATATAAAATACAACATTATAGAGAAACCTTAAGATTCCTAAATATAATGTATGTGTGACACAAAACATGGAGATCCATGATTCAAAGGTATAAATTAAAATTCTTAATATAGGTAGTGTATACTGAGAACAGTACCGTTATTATTTCCCATTTTAAATAACATTTTGAGACTTGCTATGGTGATTTTTATCAGAACTTGAAATCTATGAGCAATTTTTTTGTATTAAACTAAAACGAAATTATACTGATGAATCTTGTTATCATCAAGAAAATATTTAAGATACAAATCTACAGTCAATATTAGCACCATCTTACTCCTGAATGTTACAGACCAGCTAGCAAACACTAAGACTAACAATACCTACCTGCCTACCACATAATATTAAAACTTGTGATATGAAATGCATTTCTAAACGGACTACAATAATTATTGTATTACGTTGGTCCCTCACAATTAAAAATATCATGCTCAATATTTTAAAACTGTCTTCATTTAATAGATCCTCAAGTGTCAATTATTTAGTAATTCGATTTTCAATTTTTGATATTACGCTTTGTCATAAGGAAATAATAATATAAATGATTTAAAGAACAACAAATAAAAATATTTTTACCTATGATGGAATGGAGGTGGTATTGTTTATATATAGACCAATGAATATCAACATACTTACCAAATATCAAAAGAAATCCCAATCACATTAAGAGATCTATCAAACAATAAAAACATTCCATCACTTTATCTATCTTATAGAAGCCACAATATAATATTTGTTGTGGTCAAGTGAGTAACTCCAGTAAACATTACTTTAAAATACTTGTTTTGACTAGCAAATTACATTATCTGGTGCTATACAACATAGCGCAATCTACTCATCGCCACATTCAAATAAGTACTTACCGATAATAGTATAATTTCACAGTTAGTAACATTTCAACATTCTTCACTTTTCACATTGTAATCTCAAATTACATTCTAACGTAACACATTTCGTTTTAACAGTTAAGGCATATGTTTCCAAAACACTTAATAATTATATTCTATTGTGATGGCAAGGTCCACACAGGCATTTCCTCTCTTTTCTTTTCCTTCTTTTTGTATACATGTCTTTCTCGAAGTCTGACGTCATCTTGCTTCCTGTACTCCATATCCCTCCCCGCATCACTTCTCCAATCAAAGCGTTTCCGGGGTGAACCCTCTTTCCTATAGAACTTATTTTTTCTCCTATCATCCTCGTCTTCGTCTATGTACACTTTGCTCTTAACAAAGAGTTCATTTTTCTCTGGGTCACAAACTTCTAACGGTACCTCATCTACATAGTCTGTGTCGTCTAACTCTGTGACGTCATCTCTGCTGAACGTGAAGGAATGTGGGTAGTATCCCTGGAGCACATCTTCTTGCCTGTAGTGCTGCATCTGAAGCCATACATGCGGCAAGAGTAGCGGGAACCTTTGCAGCCAGTAATTGATGAACCCGTCCGGTAGCCTACCAAGTTTCTCTCGAACATCTGAATCTAATTCTCTGTAGTGATGTTTCTGTTAAAACAAAACGTTTATTACTATTTGGTGTTGATAATTAGTAAATATATACTTTTTTTCACAAATTTGTAATTGTAGGGATTAACAGTAACTTAGATAATCCACATAAGTTTGTCTAGCCCCCCGCATAGGTCCCCCGCGACCATAACAACGAAAGTACTACCTGAGACAATCTACTATAATTATTATCACAATATGAATAGGCGTAGGGGTATTGTACACTTTCGGCCAATGTACAGCATACGAAGAACACGCGCAGACCAATAGCCGACGCGTGCTGACTGAGAACCAATCGCGTGAAACAACAGCGCAGTCAATTTCGAAATTGACCAATAAAGTACTACTAACCTTATTCCGTATAGCCCGCAGCAAATGAGCTATCCTGTCGCCCCTATACGTTCGCCTCGCGCGTAGATCCCCCGCGACTGTACTGCACACATGTGCCCGCCAGTCGCCGCGTAGCACCTTACGAGCGCCCACCTCTAGAGGGTGTTCAGTGCCTAGAGATGCACAGCTCTCCACTTGATCGCTTACATCCTGGAAATTGTAAGATTTACCATTGTTATAAAGTTTACGTTTAGTATTTTTTGGGAAGGAAATATTGTTATATTAAAAGAGAGAAAATAATTCTCACTCCTTTTGATGTGAATTTTACAAAATTAAATGTGATCTGCTGTAACACACAACGGGTTTATATAGTATTAAGAGTTCTTCATGAAGTTCTAAGGCATGTGAAGACTACCAAACAGCAATAGGCGAGCGTGATACTCTCTCATTGTGACAGGATGACCAACACAAGCGAGGTTTTTAAGGCGACCAAAAAATATCCTGCTGCCATTCCTACCTGAAGCGGAGAACCTTCTCTGCTTCGTTCGTAATGTGCGGGCAACGGCAACAAAATATCATTCGACATGTATTAGCGACTAGCCCTCTAATTAAGACAAAAACTGCATATTAGCTTATGCTTTATGCCTCTGGTTGTGTTTTTGTGTGTGTGTGTGTGTGGAGACTCATAAATGTTGAACATAAAAATACTAGCATGTTTCCAAACGACTTGATATTCATTCACTTTACCTGCAAGAAGTTAAGTATGCTCTGTCGCCCCCAAAACAGCGGGAACTTGAGCACGGTGTCGCACGGCGGGCGAGCGTGGGGCCGCGCCGATATCATCGCGCGGATCAGTATCTTCGTTGTCAACACCTCTTCGACTGGCAACACTTTGCTGAAAACACACTTGTGAATGAAAACACAGAGATAATGTTTAAATTGTCAAAAATGTTTATATTTAGTACACCATTTCTTAGCTGATTCTGCTGCTTAGCTGATTAGAAGATTCTGTAAAGTATCAATATTAACATAACGATCGATATAGGCTACAGCTGTCATTTCAAAGCAATTAATCAACAAATCCGAAAACTGATAATTGAAACCCACCGATAACCCCTAGATTAAAACAGTTAAAGCATGTGTTTTGAGTGTTTATTTAATAAAACTATCTTAATGGGTTTGTCACTGAAATATTCTATTTAGCCTAAGATGATACTTACTCTAATTGATCTAAATTATAATCCCCTGTAAGTATATTGGCCTGTCTCCTTAGAACATCGCCGAAAGGATGATATCCGCCCGACAGAACGTAGTAGAACACACAGCCCAGTGAGAACATGTCTACCGATGTTGTCTAAAACAAAACAAACAACTTATTCATTCATATTTGTGAACCCCACACTATTGTATCAATAAAATATCCCCGAAAAATAAACCATTCGCCTGAGATTTATTCTGTGACTCACAGACTGAGGCATTCCTGCTGCCTTCATAGGGAGAGGCAACACTTGTTTTAAGAACGTTCAAAGCATGCGTATTGGAAATCTTCTTTTAGTCCCACAGCTAAAAATGGATGAGAAGCTTACGACATGAAGTCTTAGAACCATACATAAGATATTTGATAATTGATTTTTCTATACACCAACGGCGTTAAAACTATCCATCAACACCACAAAATAGGGTCCTAAGAGTCAATTGACATACTTTTAATGAACAGACATAAACACGACCCCTTCATACATTTTGTATGGCGAAGGCACGGGATGACATGAAAGTCTAGAAACATCCCCATTGTCTGATTGTGTCGCCATTGAGGCTTGGAAAACATAGTGTAGCCTAGCCTAGCCTCGCCTAAGGATAGTTAATTAAAGCTCTCTCACCGTTCTCTCCCCATTAATCATTTCGGGCGCTATCCATCCGTCGGTGCCAGTGACTCCCGACCGTCTCGAGAAACTGACTCTTCCGATGTTCAATTTCTTCGACAGCCCGAAGTCTGATATCATCGCTCGCACTTCGCCGGAACCCGTCGGCATTGACAGCAGGACGTTATGCGGCTTGATGTCTCTGTGAACTGTAATTTATTGTTCCCATTAGTACAACAGAGAAGAAACAATAACAGACAGGAAAAAAAAAACAGAAAAACTGTTTTTTTTTCTTTCTTTAGTAATTAACCTTTTTAGATGGCTATTCAATAAAGTAAACGAGAGACTAAAATTCATATAAAGACGGCGTCACGTTAAGGCAGATTTCATTATGTATGAAAGAAGGAAGATCTAACTCCGATGCTAACTAAATATTTGAGTAAAACAGGGAGACATATTTTAAGTTCAATACCAATATATTTATGTTAACAAGCATGTTGTGTAATTCTGTCCTGTTCTTTTTGAATATATCAAAGAAGGTGCTTACTTCGCGTGTATGGTTTGTCATTAACTTTTTTCTTTACTTCTCCTCCATGTAAGTAAGTCTGACATTATGAACTCCAGTTATATGTGAATAATATGCATTAAAGAAACAAATAAAGGATCCTGTGCTTAATAATTCAACAAACAACAATATATCATATGGAGCATGAAAAATGTTTAATGTATTGATAGAAACTCAAGCGATAAAAAATGTGTGTGAATGTGACAAAGTATCAGAATACTATCATGATTATACACTCGATAAGACATGATAGCACCCGCATTTCCAGATTAATCATATCATCGGATGTCAAGGACGTAGTATTCAATAAATTCATTAATCCATCAAAGATAAAGATATATATCACTGTAAATTAATCATAATTAAAACATCAAAATATAATCTGAACCAGGTCAGATAACAATATATGAAAAGGTCTAGAATAAATAGAAAATTATATGCCAGTAACCCATCAATGACCCACTACAGGGTCGGGTCTCCTTCTCGCAATGAGAGGGATGTAGGCCTTAGTCCACCACGCTGGCCTACTGCGGGTTGGTGGACTTCACATACCTTTGAGAACATTTTTTTTTTGTGAACTCTCAAGCATGCAGGTTTTCTCACGATGTTTTCCTTCACCGTCTTTTACAAAGTCATTGGTGCGTGCCACTGGGATTCGAACCCGGACCCCTCGATTCGAGGTCGAATTCTAAGCCACTGGGCTATCACCGCTATGAAAATTATATAATTTCTGTCGAAAATTATATATATGTATGTAATTATACAACAGTAATCAAAAATGTCCACCAACCCGCAGAAGGCCAGCGTGGTGGACTAAGGCCTACATCCCTCTCATTGTGAGAGGAGACCCGACCCTGTTGTGGGCCATTAATGGGTTACTGGCAATCAAAAATGTATGGAATATAATTATTGCAGGATGATAAGCATAAGTTTCGGTTCTATGATATTGTAAATGTGGGGACAGAGGGAGCGATCAGTATTTGGTATTAGTATCAGTATTTCAGGTAAAACCGCTAGTGGCTAATTTCGTGCACAATTGCACATCTCTGTGCTTCGAGGTTGTCATTCTTGGTTATAATTGGTACATGGGAATTGTTAAACCTCAATACAGGTTATGTTTAAACATGTCCAATGCAGATTTTCTCAACTCCTCGTGGACTATTTTCCCCCACTCCTCCTCCCTAACGCATTTTAGAGTGAGTGTCTTTGAAAAATGACAGTTAAACCCATAAAAATATTGAAGAATACCTATATCCATGGAATGCAAATGGGACAGCCCCATAGTAGCTTGCCTCAATACTTCAACGGCGTCTATTCGACATTCGAATGATAATTTCTTTTCAACATAGTCTTGTAACGTTGCCGAACACAGTTCCAAGGCGATGTACCTGAAAATTGTAATACAATTGATAAAACATTTTATGAATATTTTCTCATCAACAAAACAACCGGGAAACACAGAAATTGCCAACAATTTCAGTTGTAGTGTCGACGCTACGAATACGCCAATGATTTCAAGTAGTATAACCTCAATTCCTTATTTAGATGACTAGTTTCCAGAGTTTTTCATGAAGTCCCGCTGAATTTGAGGTCGTCACAGAGACTGACTACAGACAACTTCTCTGTTGATGTTGGCTCCGTCGGCTGTTTGTGTCTCTTCCAGTGTTGTCGTTTGCAGTAACCGCGTCGTCGCACAGGGTTAGTAATTACATTAGGGTATGTAATATTCATATCAAATGTTACCTAAACTGCTTGTCCCGTTCCGTGCAATAGTATCGAACGACGTGCGCGTGCGCGTCCGATTCCCGCAACAGCGCCACCTCGCGGTCGGCGAACGTGAAACACTCCGGCAGCAACCGCTTCACCGCCACGGCGCGCTTGTCGAACATGCCCCTGGGATAGTAAAACACCCAAAATACTTTTAGAGAAAATGTCAAATATCGTTTTGAAATAAAATATGATAAGGTCTAGGTCATAGTCTACCACACTGGCCTAATGTGTGAAAATGGTGAACTGCATTTTGAACCTTTGAGAACACACTACAGCGAATTCTCCGGCATGCCGGTTTCCTCACGATGTTTTCCTTCATCGTTAAGCAAGTCATATTTAATTTTATAAAGAAATAAAGAGGTGATTGCTACTGGGATTCGACCTCGGACCCCTCGAGTTCTTAAGAAGCCAGATTTTTAGCCACTGGGATATCACAGAAATAAAAGATTGCTTGGTAACCCAGTTCCAGTTCCGTAGTTCCATACTCGATGTTATTGAAACTCGGCATTAGATGTTAGGGAGAGATCTATGCAACCACTTTCACTTCATCATTGTGTTTCATATTCAAACTGTTAATGATCATGATGTTATGAGTCAGACAATATTTTTTCTACTATAGAACATCAGTTTGCAAAACAACGACAATTTTAGAAGTTATTTCAAATGAGTGAACAACAATTTAAACACTAACTTTCAACTTACTTGTACACAAACGTTCCCTCACACCCCTTGCCCAGAACTTGGTCCGTATGGAAGCTGATCCGGCCGATCTTCACCTCCCCCTCCCCCAGTTCGACCAGCTGACCCGTCACTTCGCCACTCGACGACGTCGACGCGTTAGACGACCTCGATCCTCCTTGAGACAGCTGCTGGAATTCTCGGGCCTGAAAGTTTTAATTCGTCTATAGATACCTATACTCTCTATCGACCCGGCAGGCGTCGCCTTGCCCTTATTTTAGACTGTCCAATTAATTCCAATTCCACATGACTCCAAGTTAGTAACTTTAACTTTCCTCCAAAGTTTCCTCTCTCTCCCTTAAAAAATAGAGCTAAGGTTTTGGCAGCAGGTAATTAGGCGGAAAATAGATATGTTATTGTAACCAAAGTAAAGGCTGAATACAGAGCATACATAATCAAAACGCTACGAGGCATTAAGATAAGCTGAAAATGCCGCCAACATAAAATTATATATGCATGTCAAACCAAATGCTTTTACGGCACGGCGCACAATTTAATCGAATGGGCATATGGTTTGGGTTTGACTGCCGTTCCATTATAATCATGTAAACAATTTGGTATTTAAATATCTGGTAACGTTGAATAAACGCATCATAAGGAAACTTTTTTTATAAGTAAAGCAAGCAAACACATAGACGGTCCACCTGATGGTAAGTGGTCACCGTCGCCTACTAAACAATACCCAAAGCCTGTCTAAATGCATTATTGTTGGAACTTGGGCAAAGTTGCCCTTGACTATATAACATATGTAGTTAATAAATCCAAAAATATTTGAGCAACATTTGTTATTGATTCAAAACGCCATTAAGTCCATAACCATGGCGATGAGATAAAATCTGTCAACTACACTCATCATGGGTAGGAAGAGTTGTAATATAATAGTACTGCTGTTATTACGACAGACAGATAAGCAGATAATAATACACAACTACGGCAAAGTAATTAGCAGAACCATACACATTCATGGCATCGTAAATCTTTTTCATAGATAGGTAGATATAAGTAGAAAGAAAAATATGTATGTAAGTACAGTGCATTTTTATTCTCTTGTCTTATTTAGTAAACAATCTGGGCACTACTTTTTATTGAACAAAAGTTTAAAATTGCTTTAAAAAATAAATGATTGTTTCTAGAAATCTGTTTCTGTATTAAATGACAATTTGTTTTTAAATTGTTATAATTTTGTATCTGCATTATTTTTTAATCGCAAACCATTGTTGACCAAATATGACAAGAGAATAAAAATGGACTGTGGTGCACGGTTCAAAAAAATGTAGTTATTAAAATGTAGAAATAAAAATCACACTTACCTGATACCGTAAGTACCAGAACATGGTAATGACCAATCCAACCAGTATAATGAGGAGTACTTTCAGCGCCTTATTCTCTTGCTGGTGGAGCCACACATACGCCTGCTTGTACCACAAATCCGGTCTAAAATTGAACGCATCAAACGACAGGTCCGTCTGAACGGACACAGATACTAACATCGATTTCAAGTTGGTCTCATTTTCCACATCGTTTTCGGTCTGCGAATTGCTTTCGGTATTTATAAGTTGTATTCCATTATCTTGTGTCACTGGTACGTTCAAGTAACTCGATTTCGGTAGTTTAGGCATCCAAGAAGTGGTTAGTTCGGGTACTTTATAGTGCCCCAGTAATAAGTAGGGAGGGGACACGTGTAGGTTTATATCGCTGAGTTTGTAGTGAATGTTCTTGAAGGGTTCGTAGCTGGGTTTCTCGGTACTCGCTTGGGTCTCGGTCGCGGGCCCCTCTAGGAGCAAAGGCTGGGTATACCCCGTTGATATCGTCACTGTATTTTTATCTACGAGGGACGATAACGCGTACAATCCATGATTATGTTCACCTATGTATAAAGTAGGACTGAAACAAATTAATTTATAGATTAATCAGTTATTAAATTGCTCTTTATTAAACAACATTAAAATTTAAAATTGAAAAGAGATTATAACACAATAGCGTGGACTATTCTAGAGTACTTGGGTAATCGCCTCAAACGATACAGTCATAACTTTATTTTTATTGAACGATTGGATATAATAATTGGATTTTTATTAAATGGTAAATATCAGTGAAATTAACTGAACAATTTTAATTTTTATATTGTTACTTGCCATTAAAATTTTATCAAATCAAACGCTTTTGTGATAAAACATTTGGCAATATGGCCGCAAGAAAACCGACATTTCGCAAAAGTCCGCAAAATAAATAGCAGCATCGACCATTATATAGGTACATTATCATTCTATTTAATAAAAATTAATTACAACATACAAACTGAACCTAAAATACTTACTACAACTCGATATTAGAATTCTTAATCCCCTGTCCGTTTCTCAATGTCGATGCGTCCTCCATGATATGATCCAACGTGTCGTCACCGATCGAGTTGAACGGTACTGATATGAGGCCATCTCGGTCAAGTAAGTAGACCGCTACTACTGGAGTTTCGAAGTTGTGTGACCATACCAGATCACCGGTCTTCCTGTCGAATGACATGATGCGACCGTTCGACGTCGATGTGAAATGGATTATACCTGGTAAGAGAAGAAAAGAAAATAATAATAATAAGTAAGTAATGAGTATGGTCCGGGAAACATGTTTATTACATCGAATACTACATCGTAAGTCTAGTTATACATCGAAAACTAGACTTTGCCAGCAGTTTCGTCTGCATGTAGGTATCTGAGAAAAAAAAAGCTATAGGTACCCCACGGGAGTATCTTACTGCCGCACAATCCGACGTAAAGGACTATGTTCTTATTTTTTTTTGTTTCAGTCGGGGAGATGTCAATGTTAGATATGAGCGCCACGCCGGCGCGCCGCCGCCGCCACGGTTACACCACGCGCCGCCGCCGCCGGCCCCCGCGGTCGGCGCGCCGACTGAACGAGTCAGTTCAGAAACTGAACTTCAGTTTGAACAAGTTCACGTAGTCAAAATGATCATCATCAGACATAAACATGTTCTTAGACCAACATGAGATGCAAGTGATGCAACACCTAGACCTGGAATGAGTTCCATGTTCCATGTCTACGCCTTCTCACTTTTTGATGGACTTTGCTAAGAAGCACAGCAGTTCGCACAGTGATTTGGAGAACATCTCAAGAGTGCAGACGATCTCAAGCCCTTCCTTCCTTCCTTTCAGCCCTTGTTAGTCCACTGCTGGACATGGGCCTCCCCTAATCGACGCCACTCCGCCCGGTCCTGGGCCCTCTGAATCAAACGGTTTCCCGCTGTCTTCTTCAGGTCATCAGTCCACCTGGTCGGACGGCGGCCTGTGCTCCTTTTGCCTAAACGTGGTCGCCATTCGAGGACCTTTTTTCCCCATCGGTTGTCAGTCCTGCGAACGATGTGGCCAGCCCATTGCCACTTTAATTTGCAAACTTTGAGAGCTATGTCGGTCACCTTCGTTCTTCTACGGATTTCATCATTTCTGATTCTATCTCGTAGAGAAATACCAAGCATAGCTCTCTCCATTGCCCTCTGGGCGACTCTGAGCTTTTGGATTAGGCTCACAGTAAAGGACCACGTCTCGGCACCGTAGGTCATCACTGGTGACACACATTGCTCGAAAACTTTCGACTTCAGGCACTGAGGTATGTATATCGGATGTCAAGACTTGTTGTAGATTCCCGAACGCTGCCCAGCCGAGTTGGATTCTTCCAGTGACCTCTCTCTCGAAGTTGGACTTACCCATTCGGATCGTTTGTAAACGTATTCGTCTACAACTCCGAGAGCAGTGCCGTCAACAACCACCGGTACGGGTGTGACATGGACATTAAACATGAATTTTGTCTAATGTACGAGTCGCACAACTGGTTGGCCGACAAGTTGCACGACTGGTTGGCCGACAAGTTGCACGACTGGTTGGCCGACAAGTTGCACGACTGGGTGGCCGACAAGTTGTACGTCTGGTTGGCCGACAAGTTGCACGACTAGTTGCACAACTGGCTGGCCGATAAGTTGCACGACTGGTTACACAACTGTTTGGCCAAGTTTCACGACGGGTTGGCCGACGAGTCGCACAACTAGTTGGCCGACCAGTTGCACGACTGCTTGCACAACTGTTTGGCCGACGAGTCGCACAACTGTTCGGCCGACAAGTTGCACGACTAGTCGCACAAATGTTTGGCCAAGTTGCACGACTGGTTGGCCGACAAGTAGCACGACTGATTGCACAACTGGTTGGCCGATAAGTTGCACGACTGGTTGCACAACTGTTTGGCCGACGAGTCGCACAACTGTTCGACCGACATGTTGCACGACTAGTCGCACAAATGTTTGGCCAAGTTGCACGACTGGTTAGCCAACATGTTGCACGACTGGTTGGCCGACAAGTTGCACGACTGGTTGCACAACTGGTTGGCCGATAAGTTGCACGACTGGTTGCACAACTGTTTGGCCAAGTTGCACGACTAGTTGCACAACTGGCTGGCCGACAAGTTGCACGACTGGTTGCACAACTGTTTCTCCAAGTTTCACGACGGGTTGGCCGACAAGTTGCACGACTGCTTGCACAACTGTTTGGCCGACGAGTCGCACAACTGTTCGGCCGACAAGTTGCACGACTAGTCGCACAAATGTTTGGCCAAGTTGCACGACGGGTTGGCCGACAAGTTATGAGTGATTTTCGATTTTGCTGTTATGAGTAATTTTTGATGTATTTTTGGTTTGGTATTTTGAGTTATCGCGTTAATTCAAGTCGCAGCCGCGTGTTATTTTTGTTTTTAATAATGACTGATCAGAGTTCATCAATTTCTGTTACAAAAAAACGAGTTTTTATTCATCGCCAAGCACGGGAAATGGCGAAAAATGTTCTAGACATGTGTATTGAAGAAAGGCAGAACAACAATTTGACGTTCACTTTAAATCATTATTTTCTTGTTTTTTTTTTCTTAACTTAAAATGTTAAACTTAAAACGATTTTGAAGTTTATCGACATATTGTCATCATTAATTCTAATAAGGTCACAGCACTATCACATTCCTGAGCTCTGCATTCATCTCGCGCGACATTGCCTACCTCCAATGCACGCCCCTGGCACTGGGTACAGGGTATCTGATCTGCAGTGACAACTTAACATGCTTTTGTGTTATATAAAAAAATCATTTTATCTCAATGCCACAACACACTTTTAGAATACGTATGTAATTTTGTTCTTGATACTAGGACCTTTGTCTTATCGTCTTGACAAGGTTAAGTGAGCATGACCTACGGATTGCCACGCGATTCACGTGCTATCACAATCGATTGATGATTTCTCTCGAAATTATATCGATCGGAATAAGTATCCTTTATTTTATTTTTATTTTTGGGCGACGCATTTCTATTAAACTTTCCTGTCTTTCTACGCCTACCTCGATCATCTGTCATGAAGATTAAACTTTCAGATTACAGTTAGGCGGTCAATGTACTTTTAACAAAGTTCGTATTATGTAAGCATCATAGGCCATTGCCGACTTTGCAAACAGCGGTGAGTCAGTGGCGAAACTGGTTGTTAACTTTTTAGTCATACTCAACTCACAGTCAATACATAACGTATCTTATTTATATAAGTACTTGCTGGATTGAAGACTGTAGTCAAAAACTTATTTAAATAAATTGCTGTTAGGTATAGTTTTACAGTGATCTCAGTTATTTACATCAGCATATTCTTAATTTCTACTCCCTATGTTTACTACATAGTTTCCTTCCTCCTGTGTCATTTAACATAGAACTAAAATCTGCGTACAAGAACTGCTAATGTACAATACAACTGTTTTGTATTGATCGTCAATCTCAAACTATTAGAAATAAGATAAGGCTTATTTTATTAGCGTTAACTTCATTCTTATCTGTGGGTGTAACATTAACCCGCGATTAAAGTAGGATTTCCCAAGATTACAAAAACATCGATGTTATAAATTAAATTAAATCGATGTTAAAATTAAATATCACTGTCCGTTTACACACGATATATTATTTATCAATTGTATATAATTTGTACGGTGACAGTAACACACTTGCAAAAGGTAGATTCAATAATATTAACACCTTAAATAGCAGCCAGTTTACCATAACAATAGTTTTGTTTAAATATACTACACGTACTGATACTCATTAAAATTGAAACGCAGAGCTCAGAATAAGACATCAGTTAACTCCTTTTATAGTTCACAGATGTATGTATATTACACATAACTGAAAAAAATTACACAGACAATCCTGGTGAGAAATGTAGTGATCTCACTTTTAATAAGATTCTTATGAATTATTATTTTCATTCGAATTACGAATTGAGTAACAAATGGGCATGCAGGCCACCTGATGTTAAAAAGTCACTGCAGGTAGAATAGCGATTTTATCTGAGATCGTACGTGGCTATGTTTCTACTTCAAAAGAAAAGATGTTTGCCTCAAATAGAGCATCCAATAGAGTATAAAGTAGAGTAGAAATATTTTAAATAGTGTATCATATTCCACTACTACACTACTAATACATATGCCTAGTTTGCCTTAGGGATAATCCGCCTTTGCCTACACCTCACTCTGTACTCACCATAATCATTCAGCATCTCCTTGGCCATCGCATGCGAGGTGTAATCGAAGAACGTCACATTCCATTTCTGATTCTCATTCTTGGAATCGTGCATCAGAATATTGTATTCCGTGCGCGCCACGTAGATGCTTCGCTTCTTGTCGGGAAGACACGTGTTTGATTCTTCGCTTTTGAAGATTTTCGTTTTGTCGAAACCTTTTGGACAAGAAATTAAGACATTTATTTATTTATTCCATTCTTTATTACATCCATACAATAATAAAGATACAAAAGATACAAAGGAGTCAATGCTGCTTTTAGCATCGTCAGATGATTGAAAGCCTAGGCCCATTTAGATGGAGAGAATTTATTTAAATGGGCATTAAAGCAATTAAAACATTGTTTTTACGAAATTACTATTACGAAATAATCTCCGCCAGAATACATAAGCAAGCTATGTATATTGGACTATACAATTCTACAAAATACTATTTAGATCTAAATACAAGAAGCAAGACGCGTCACTTGTAAGAAAGTGCCTTTTAAACTAATTTCAAAAACAAAGAGTTCCGCTCTCCTTTGATTTTGCGAACTGCAGCAACGGTAACCTATACCACTGACATTTTTCGATTACTAAGCAATGAAAAAAATGTAGCCTATAAACCTTTCTCGACAAAATAAAATGCATAAAAAATCTATCTATCCCTACCAATCTTCTCCAGCAATCATCTCTACCAATCATATCGGACTGAATAAATTGTAAAGGATTACCAGCTTTAAATATTTGCACAGAAAGTATAAATCCATTCGCCAAAATGTGCGCTAACTACACAACTCACCCGAGATATGCTCCCTCGTTCCCGTCAAGGGGTCCAGCATGAACCACGTATCGCTCTTCTTGCCCGTGTACAGGATGCCGTCAGTGGACCGACACGGCGCGTTCGCCACCAACTCCGGTATGGTGAAGGGCAGCTTCTTGAGCATCTGTTTGTCGCCCCTGGGGCCGTACATGTACAGTGAACCATGGCGGGGGTCGGGCAAAAACTGGGGCATCAAGT
This sequence comes from Erynnis tages, assembly GCA_905147235.1. Lineage (NCBI taxonomy): Eukaryota > Metazoa > Arthropoda > Insecta > Lepidoptera > Hesperiidae > Erynnis > Erynnis tages. Next base: position 8,156,904 of record LR990082.1, read on the forward strand.
TGGCATGCTGGTTGGGGACCTTCACGACGGGCTCTACAAATGTTAACACCGGTGTTAGTTATTTAGGTATTGATGGACGCGAATAGAAGATGGAGTACTCTAGAAAGATTAAATTTCAGAAACACATACATATACAGGGAAATTTCACGTGTGTAAGGTCATTATTTTTATTCTAGTAAAAGTTAGAAGTTAAGGGAGACATAGAACCTATTTTTATATCTACCAAATTTTCTGATACAATCTGGTTTGTTTTTTGCACTACATGAATAACTATTATATATTTTTATTTGTCATGTTAGAAATAACTTTGGAATTTATTTTAAATTTTAAGGACCAAGTACTATACATTTTCACCCAGACCATGAAGAAACTAAATCAATACTAGTGCCAAGGACTACTGCATATAAAGTTACTTATTTATTAACTATGGCACCTATCTATCGTATCGAAGGTAGAATCGAAAATAATGAAATATTAATATGAATGCGGACATCTACCAGTTTATTACTGTATGTACACTTGGCCTTGCAAACTTCGAGAGCCGAACTTGGCTGAGGAATATTCTAGAGACAAGAACACATGCTTTCAAATCATGAGTAATTAATATCGACAATCGTATTTTTGTCTGCATAGTAAATATAATTAGTCCCTCCCACCTCAAACACACCAGACACTTAAGTAGTAACTACTTTGTGTTAGCTTTATTTTTTTGTATTTGTTATAAATATGTGGCCTTTCTATTACGAAAACCCCTGTTCTAAACTGATAGCCAACATTTGCTTGTCCTACATTCAATTATGTCAAATACCTAATTGAGCAAATAAATAATTTTATAATATGAATGAATTATAATATGAATTTTATAATAGAATAGATACAGGTGGCTTGTAACCTCTAATGAATGTGTTTAACAGTTGTAACATATTTTTCAGCGAAATTAGCCTCATAATGTCTTTAGGAAATTAAATACCCACTTATAATGATTTAGAAATTAATAAATAGATTTGGATGAACGCATGGTTTATAACAATGATTAACATTTAGTTAGACACTTTTTATTCATCTCCAAACTAAATTATTCAGTCAAAGACAGACAAAGTTGTAAAAGGAAACAAATATAGTGTAATTCAGTATCAACTCTAGATAAGTCCATGCTCAGAACAGAACACTATACGCCTACATGATAAAGCACCAATGTATGATAAATATAATCAAACATAAACTCCATTGAACACAGATTATAGCAATGAAATATAGCCAACCAGGTGTTTGAAACCTCTAATCATTCAATAGATAACAAGCAGGATCCTTCTGGATTGAAACTAGGATTTTGTACAACTAGTTAGTTTTGGTTAAAGTATTTATTCACTATCACAAAACAAGCAACATTGAATTGCACAAAAACAGTAACTAATTCCAGGTGTAAACACAACTAAATAGCAGTAACCAATGCTGCAAATATTGATTTTGCCCAGAGTGGGAAAATAGCTGAATTGGGCCATGCCTGCATACCTTTATCTAGGTTTTCAAAATTAATTCTGTTTTAGAAAATATAACAGGAAATTTAGTTATACGGGTCTTATCAGCTTTAGGAAGTTTTGAGTTGAAATTGAATCAACTAATTTTAAGTATGTGTGCTGTTTTCAACCTGGCCAGATAACTAAATATCTCTATAGCACCCACAAAAATTGCAAGGCATTAAACATGTTATATTTAATATTTAAAGAGCAACAAATAAAAAAACCAGACTATTTGTCCTATGAATAATGCATAATGTTGCCAGCATATTGCCACTTTACTTGCTAGCTTTGACAGATATTTAGATACATTTATTTATCTACTGTTGATGTCATCAGTTGAGATCTTGTACAAATGTACAAATACCAAGCATAGTTCCCTTCATTCCTTGCTGAACCACTTTGAGCCTGTGGATTGAGTTCACAGTACAGGACTGGGTTTCAGTGCTGGTTAACATGTATTGTAGCACATTGGCAATTTTCTGTTATAGAAAAATTCCCTCCATAACATTAGTATAGAAAAGTGGTTTGTCAGGTTAAGAGTACATCATAATAGTTATTAAAATATTTCATACTTACTACTAAGTAATGCAAAGATAGCCAACAGTAAGTAAACAAAACAGAAAGGTTAATTAAACTGAATGTGAATTGCAACATTATATCAATAAAAGATAAATTTTACACACTTAGTAATTTCTACTAACAAAAGTTTGTCTTATTATATTATTAATTTTTTTATTGGTTGTTATCAATAGTGATGTGCCAGATTGTTAAAAATGTATATATGCAGATCCAAATACAGATATTTGGTGTCAAAATCCGCAGAATGCAGATACAGATACAGATCTTTATTTTCTTACTCAATCGGTGCCTGCTTGCTAGACCTTGAAAGGATAGTTGGTATCACACCCGCTGCAAGGACATGTACTATTGGTATGATACCTTACTACGACAAATGTTTGCAATATAAATGTACCAAATATTTAATTTTAAGAAATAAAATGTTATGTAATTCAATAGGTTTTAAATTCGACCTTTCAGCATTTCATAATATCAATAGATCTGTAAAAGGTCCGCGAGAAAATACATAATGGATATAGATACGGATCTTTCTTCTTCCTCAGATATCCAGATATGGATACGGTTACGGATATCCAGAGCAATATTGGACAAAATCAGTACCTAGATGGGTGATCACTAAATGGCACTTCTGTGCTTCAGTGGGCACATTAAGCAGTTGGTCCTAGTTGTTATTGATATGATAATCTATTTTCTATCCCCGTTCTGTATTTTTATTTAGATATAAGACCTACAGAATCATTTGAGGAGATCAATGCTCTAAATTTATTCAATGCATTTTCGTTTGTAATTTAAATTAAAAAATTAAATAAAATCAAAGTTAGTAAAAACAATCTTTTTACCACCATCTATTAACCAAATTTACTTTATTTTTACCAAAAAGCTTTTACCCTTCAAACGTGAAAAAATTCATTGGTACACTAATAACACTTTTACCTCATAATTGAAATTTAAAAAATTTAATAAATATTATGTCAGTAAAAAGATTTTTAACCACATTTACTTTAATTTGACCAAAAAGCTTTTACCCTTTCAACATGAAAAGATTAATGGGTTTTAATGTCATTGACTATAAAGCTCACCTGATGTGAGTCATGATTGCATCAGAAAACTCTGTTTTGATTTCTTTACATGACCTTTCACTACCTACAACTTTGATATTGTAATTTCTAAATGCAGCTTAGTAATAAGAACATGCTAGAACTTTGTGACATTAAATCAGCAGTTACTGATTGCAGATATTGAATGGAATTTGACTGGCCTGTTGGTCTAGTGGTTAGCGACCCTAACTACTATGCCGGAGGTCGTGGGTTCGATTCCCACCCAGGACAAATATTTGTGTTGTGTGATGAGCACAAGTGTTAGTTCTGTGTCTGAGTGTAAATTATCTATATAAGTATGTATTTACAAATATATGTGTAGTTTTATCAGCTATCTGATCGCCATAACACAAGCTCACAGCTTACTTTGGGGAAAGCCATGGTGTGAGTTGTCCCACAATATTTATTGTTATTAATCAATGTAGCCTAATTTTGAAGATACCAGAATAATTTGTGATAGATAAAAATATAAAATGAATTTAACAGATATTAATTTGTGTATTACCGTCTTTGAGTTTCCAAATAACGTTTCCTGAAAGTGGTTCGACGGCGACCATGCCGCCTCCCAATGTAGTAAACAAGAGGGGCCGATCATCGAGAGCTCTTGACAACTCTGTGGTCTCCTACGAAAACAAAGCTTTCAGTCGTATTTATTTCACCTTGCATTCGTACATTCTATGTATTCGACATCACAATAATCCAAACCTTTCTATCTTTATCTGCAATGGATCCGAAGCCGCAAGAACAAAACAATACTAGCACTAGCAATAAAAAATGCATTTTAACACTTATCATATTTTCCACTATTTAAAAACCACATTATTTCTCGATAGTCACACACAATGAAATTAATACTTTAACTTAGCGAACTGCGATAATATAATACAAAATACAATACGCGTTGAGACAACACAAAGTACTCGATCAACATCAACACAACAACAATACAACATGGATGCGCAGAAATTCACAATTTCACACTGATTCACAGAAAAAGAAAATGTGGTGGAGAAGACTGACAGTGACAGTGAATGTAACGTCAACGTCAATGTCACATAGAACATAGCCACAGATAACCCCAAATTGACCGTAACGTTACGGTTAACGCTACTATGCCATGGTTTTATGTAATATACCTACAGAGTGATTTGTTTTGAATGTTGATTTTTGATATCCTCGCTAAGGGCGTATAGATAAACTCAAAACAAATCGTTAAAGCCATGTGAAGCTCTATCTAAACTCGACGGTTTCCGAGATAGCCAAGTGTGGAGAGCCTTAGTCAAACAAATGTCAAAATTCCTTTCATTGAGTTGAGTCTACTGAGTTGACTGTCATCATTTGTCAATATTTATCATTCATTGTGCTGTCAGTCAGAGAGATAGTCGTGAGTTGTGATTTGAGTCCGCATATTTCTGTTTTCAATTTGTGAAATTAATATTATAAATAACTTATAGTGAAGAATACTTTGTTTTGAGTCTTGAAGGACATAGCAATAGAAATACTGTATGGTTATGTAGTATTAACATACTTAGTTATGGAGGTGTCCGGTACAGGTACGAATGATAATCCAATATTATCAACAAAAATGCAAAAACTATCATTTTTCTATAAAGTTTTCTCACATTACTTGTGCAGGCTTAAAAAAACTATGTGCAAAATATTTGCCGCATCAGGATTTACCCGTATTTACTGGGGTTTCCGTCGTAGACATGTTTTTTGTTTCTTTGACAACAAAGACGATAACATGCAAGCCCGTAACATATTTTTGGAAGTCATGCGTATAAAACCATTAGAAAAATCTAAATCATTACGAAAATATTTTTCAGCTTATGTTAGCTTATAGACTGTGTAAAATATAAAGGTTTACAGGAGTTACAAATCTTATTGGAATCTATTATTATCACAATGGATTTCAACAGTACGCATTTTCGACAAAAAATATATTGCTTTATGTTACATTAGGCGCTAAGCGTATTAAAGTGTTATGAAATTTTAGGGAAATCTCCAAACACTTCCTTGTCGTTCAGATACAATGCAAACAATGAAGAACTGGAAGAACTGTTCCAGGCTTGTGAAGATGACCCTCCAACACCTCAATGTGAGCCGCCACCTGTTAGGAGCGAGAGTGCAAGTCCTAAGAGAGCAGATAAGACCTCCATTCTGGATAAATACTTCAAATCCATAAGAACTGAGAAGCCTGCAGAAAAATCAGTTGATAAACCGGAAGATGTTAAAACTGAAGCCAAAGTGGAAGAAACTAAGAGCCCACCTCCCAAGGAAGTCACATCATCTCCTATGAAGGATTATCTGAATCGTTTGGGAAAGAGGAGCACGTCTGAAAGCACTCCAGAACCTAAGGAGCCAAAAGAACCTAACGAGACGTGGAAAATTTTCTCTGATTTCAAATTCAAAATAGCTCAAGCTGTTGAAGATATGAAAACTCGCTCAGTTGATGGTATGTTTATTATTAGCTTGACCTACTTATAGAGTTGTGCCAAATAAAACATTTCAAGTTTGCCAATATAACTATAACAGAAGTGTAGCCCACTATATTGTACCCACTAGAACCAACTACCTAATGATTTTTTTATAAATATCTGTATTTTATGTTTTATCTAAATTTTGTTCTCTAAGCGGGCTCTATAATGTCATGAGTATGAAACCTTGTAAGCAACAGTTTCAAAAGGGTAAAATCATGACTATTTACAAAATCATTGTGGATTTCTTATGTAAATGAATAATAATATACATTTATATAATATATGTATTTTTACTCTTCAAAATAAAGTAAACATATTTTTTATTGTTAATAAATAAATAAGCACTACAACTTCATGTAATTTGGTTGTAGAAACAAGAGAAAAGACAATACCAAGAGAGAATTCAACATCAGACTCTGAGGAAAGCTCAGCCATCAAGGATGATCAACAAAGTGTTGGAGATACTGACAATCAGGTAAGGAAGGACTAAATCGAATTTTTTTGGACAACTGGAGTGTAATTGACCTGACTCCAGAACAGAGCAGTTGTGTTTTCCCATATAAAGCACACTCTACCTGCCAAATAACCTATGTCCACACAATAATGACCCCACACAAAGACACACCCTCATGGTAATATAAAGTTTTTATTAATTATGTTATATATAAAATTCTCATGTCACAGTTTTAGTTACCATACTCCTCTGAAACGGCTTGACCGATTTTTATGAAATTTTATATGCATATTATTATAGTAGGTCTGAGAATCGCCTACTGTCTATTTTTCATACCCCTAAATGATAAGGGTTGTACCACACCTAACATTTTTATTTTATATTTTGTACAATTTTTTTAAATTTAGCAATAAACAATACATACCACCCTAAATTTTCACCTTTCTATCACCAACCCCTATTTTTAATAGTCTATTTTTAACACTGGATAACTTATATGGCAAAACAATGTTTGCAACGTCAGCTAGTATTTCTATAAGACTGGTAATTATAATAACATTCTGTGGGAATACCCTTATCAATAAATTACTCACTAGTAGGATGTAGTTGGTAGTATTTCATGTCATTTAATTAAAGAATTTACTCACAAGGTCTCTGCCAGTTGGGTTGTTGGAATTAGGTTTAATATAAGATATTTGAAGCTGAAATAAATTACTAGTGTATGGAAAAACTTGTCGATAGATGGAAATTTACACATAATCCATTTTAAGGCACACATAATATTATGCAGATGTTGATCTATCTGTTAATTCAGCATAAATTACATAATAATTATAGATATAATACTAGACAGGATGAATTAGATACTAACTAATAGATTATACTATCTAATTATATAGACAATGCCTTTATATGAGTCATGATGTTTTTTTAAGATGATATCTTACCAATGTCATTTCTTGAATATCAGTTTATATTGTTATTTAAATCCATCTACATATTATATTAATTTATTTATTATAAGCGGTGATAGCCCAGTACACCAATGACTGTAAAAAAGTTATGTATGTTTTATAAAATTAAATATTACATGCTGTTATGGTGAATAATAGATAAGTTATATAGGTTCTATCCATATCAGGTGGTACCAAAAAAGCCTTTATACTAAACCTTTGTCACCCATTTGTCCGTCAAGTCTGTTTTTGTGTAGTTGTACCATTTTAAATGTAATCATCTAGACCTACTAGGCCAAGTACTTATGATATGTCTCTGATAGAAAACCTAAATTAATACATTTTTCAATATTACATCTTAGCAAAATAATCCGTAGGCGAATAAACAATTAATAATTTACGTTGTTACTAGATAAACATGAAACGCCTGTATCAAATACTGTGTTTGCTAAGTAGAACAAACATGACCAGACCCAATATTCTACTGTCCTCGATTTAACAGTGAATGGCTTAGGTGCGGGTGTACTTGGCGCTTACAAGTAAATAATGTTTCAACACAACAAAAGTCATAAAGTGCTCTCGTATTGTTGTTGAAGCACATAATTGATGTGTAATTTCATAAACCGTTTTTGTTGTATAATTAAACCTACAGAATTGGGCCCGCGGAGTAAAGTTCGCAAGTGATCAAAAAATGTAAGTGATGTCGTGCAAATAAGAACGGATGGGCAAGTAGCAAGTTACATAACGGAGTGTTTAGATACTTCGATATCAGTTGTCAAAACTCGTCAGAACCCGGACCCTTGATTAAGTTAGTCACTGGGCTATCACTATAACTATTTATCAGCTATCACCGCCCCCAATGCAAGCCACAAAGACCCAAGTTATCTTGGAACGCAAAAATGTTACGTGCACATCAATTAATTCACTGTTTACCAAAAAATTGCAGTCAAACCCACAAATCCACTCTTTGTACTCATACAGGTGTCATCGTTAGATAGTAGCATACAGAACTTATCAGAAATGACTCAGCCCCTGACCGCCAAGGCCACTGAGCGTGAGACTAGCCTTCCAGTTTATCAGAAAAACCATTCGGAATCCAGTAACGATACACACAAAAATCTAGGTAAGTTTTTTTAAATATTTTACCGTAGTTTTTGAATTGAAAGTGATTTTGCTTAATGGATTAAATGAAATTAAACATAATATTTATTAATTGTAGGCATTAATCGTTAGTCAAATCAGTTTTGTAAAAAAATATCTATTTCTTTGTACAGTTCAAAATCATATTTTTTTATGGTTCAATTATTCAATTGTAGTTTATTTTAAAATATAACTCAACTAAGGTTATGGTTTCAAGAAACGTATGAAAATTCCTTATCCACAAACTGTATTAAAGACAATTGTTCTAGATCACAGTGACTCATTGGAAGCTGCCAAAGATTCCATTAATGATAATTTGATGGAAGTAGAATCGGGTGTCGAAGCGTTAGAAGACACCATCGATGCGTTTGGAGACATGACGCCTATCAACACAGATTCACCCACCAGAAAGCCCGTAGACCCGACCTTCCCTCAGCCCAATCCGAACCCATTGCCTATGAGCTTTGGCTTGCCTCCCAGTAAAAACAACCTGCATACCGAGAAGCCCAATAAAGAAAAGTCGTATTTTTTCAACTTCTTCATGTATTTCCTTACATTCTTCCTAGTTATCAACTACCTTTTATTCCCTAACTGTAGCGTGTGGAATGGCTTCCTTTTGGGTATCTGGTTCTTTTGTTTTGCGAGCAACTTGAAACAGTGGCTGTTGGATACCTACTTCAGCGACTGGGAGCCGAGGAAGGGGTTCTTTCAGCTGAAGAGAAGTAGCACGATACCATTGACGTACACGATACCCTCCGTGAAGGAACACAGGCCCATGAAGAAATACGAGGTATGTCAACTGTGAACATTGTGTCTTAATATGATAGAGTATCTATCTACACGAAATCTACAAAAAATATTTAAGGCAGCTTAAATATTTTTTGTTTTAACTTACAAATGTTTGTTACATAAAGCTTTAATTAAACTTGATTTTCGTTTTCCATTTTTGTGGCTTAAAAATAACATCGTATGCATATAGTATATTTTTTTCTAAAATGTTACCATGATGTTCTATGCTTTCTGATAGGGCTGGATCAACCACTACAGATTCCCGGATTACGATCCCAATACGTACCATATCAACAAAACGACGACTGCATTCATGAAACTCGAAGGTAAGCGATGGTACTATCTCGAATACAGATGACTGTATGTATACTTTATAATATTATAAAGCTGAAGAGTTAGTTTGTTTGTTTTTTGTTTGTTTGTTTGAACGCGCTAATCTCAGGAACTACTGGATCGATTTCAAAAATTCTTTCAGTGTTGGACAGTCCATTTATAGAGGAAGATTATAGGCTATATTTTGTTTCAAAAAAATTAGGGATCCGTAAGAAAAATTGAATCGAAAACCTATTTATGCGTGCGCTGCAAAAACTATTGACAAGAGAACAAAATGATGTACTACGGGTTTGTAGGTCTTATTAAGATCTACAAAAAAGTCTGCGAGAGCACATATCTTACTATCATAGTTTAGTCACAATAACCGCAAGTTCTAAAATCCACGCGGGTGAAGCCGCGCGCACAGTCTAGTTAAAATAATATTTTTTTACTATCTTAAACAGGTTGCAACTTAAGGATATCATACACCAGAACGAAAGTGGCTAAACGGGCTCTATGGGATGAGAAGATAGACAGGGTGGTGTTCTACCAGCATCGCCTGTACAACCTCACGGGAGCGCGGGTCATTCTACTGCCCAAAGGGCTCGTACGGAGAAGGTAAGTAAGCTAGCTCAAATCTAGTTATTTATACAGGATCGAATAAAATGCAATGTGCTAGTGCACTTGAACGCCTTGAGTCGTTCGAACAAAATCCGTCGCTCCCAACAAGTTGGTTGTACGACAATGTCATTTTGTCCGTCCGTGAGTATTGTCAATTAAAACGGCTCTATTAAGAGCTCTGTGTTTAAATTTAGTCGCGTTTGTTGTTGGTCTGTTGGACAACAAATGTTGTGTCGTATTGCGATGATCAATAAGGACAAGGCGTAACTGAACTCGCACTACTTAGTTAAGCGGCTTCCTTTGCTAAACGGAACATGTCATAATTCATTAGATTCCAGTAATTGATTGACCTTCACAACACAAGTATTGGAATATACCTCGCATAACCTTACGTTTCATTATTATTATACCTACGTTTTCCTTTAAATAAACTTGATTTCTTATCATTAAAAGCTCACAATATATTAGTGTTGGCGTGTTATCGTTCAACGGCCATGTCGCTATAAAGATCTTATGTATACAAAAGTCCACGATACTCACCTAGGTACCTAAATAAAATTGTTAATAAATTTTCATGTCACGTGGGAGCGTACACTTTGTAACCGCTTCGTTGAATATTATAATTTACTTAAGCTTAATGGGTTGATAACAAATTTATCGTGAAAGCATGCCAAAGTTTACCACTGAAACATCTTTAATCATATTGATGCCCCACTATTAAAATAGTGTTTTGTTAATAACATCGTTTATTCGTGACACATGCACGAAAATCCTTCCTATTGTGAGAGGAAAGCTTAACCTGCGAAGGGTCACTAATTTTAAATGGGTTACAGACAGACAGACTTGGTCTTGGAAATATAAACACCGTATGTAACCCAGTAGTGACCCACGGCAGCTGGTGGTCCTGCGGTTTAAACATTGAGATGGATGTATGCCTCTACTAGGTGGACTTTCCATGCCTTTGAGACAATATTATGGAGAGATTTCTCATGCAAGTTGCATTACGATGTGTTCCTTAACTGTTACACGGATGACATTAAAATTTGTAAAGCGCACAAACTTCAGCGAAGTCATGTGCTGTGCGTGGCGTACCCTAGTGGTACGGTAATAAGTAATAGGTAATAAGTATCTCCCTTGACGATCAATCGAGTCAGCATTTGGTATTAAAATTAACGGTTCATGACACGCATGCTTGAACTTGAAAAAACAAATAAGTGGTGACTATGAATTCGTAAAATCTTTACCCAAACTTTGTAAGCAGACATTATTCATGTCCCCCAACCAGATGTCTATTTTGATAAAGGCATTTTATCTATAAATCTTAATCCTTCAAGTTACTTAATGCGGTCAATGACTTTCGCTCTTGCGATACTCGGTCTAGCTGACAAAGAGCAAATTCCGGAACTAACAACCTTTAAAGTACGCTTCCGAGAAACACGACTTGTGGCTGCGCTGCGGTTTGCTATTCTTAGATTTCAAACTCACAGATCAATAACATTGGTATAATATGATTTAATGAGAAATTAATTCTTCAACCTAATCAAAATCATTCTGATCTGATAATGTAATTTGGTGTTTATGAATATGATCCCCACATTTACATTTTTTAATCTTAAAACTTAGTCAATAACATTCCGCACAACTGACCTCTTTAAACATTACAGTGATATGGAATTTTCTAAAATCTCTTAAAATACAAGTATTTTTAATATAAATTTCTATATTCTTCGTCATTAAAAAATTGTGAAACTTCGTGTTTATAATGGTTTTCCAATTGTTAATTTCATCGTTGTTCAATTAATGAAGTATTTAATTATTTTTAAATGAGGATACCATTAATATTACCTACAAATTGACCAATATAGAATATTGATAATTAATGAATTACTTTACTGACTCTAGAAATTACTCATAATACAAAGAGGAAAAATATATTTCTTGCCGTTAAATAAAGGCCTATTCGAATTTTCTTGTTCGCTTATTTTTATTATATTGAGCATAAGATGTATATTGTAAGTATGTAAGAATGCACGAATTATACAGTGCATCCAAAAATTATGTAATACTTAGTACCTACCTATTATTTGCTTCGCAATGAAACTCTGTAATTTAGGGGTATTATAGGACTTTGGGAATTAAATTAATTAAGAATTAGAAACAGTGTGAATTATTGGCCTTTTTAATGGTTTGTTAAAAAGTTTTTCTATTAATGCACCAGTGCGATAAGCAAAAAACTAAAATTTGCTAAAATTGGTACCTGTACCTTCCATATGTATAATTTAAATATCCACATTATCTACCGTAACAGACTCAGTTATTTATGGACCAACGACGTCATTCGTGTCGAATACAATTAAGTGGGCGGTTATTATATTTCACCCCTATTGACGCGCGAGTGCCTATGTATATTCATTTTGATGTAGGCGTCTAGCATCAATTAGGGTTATACCGCGAATGTTTCATTGCTACAGAAGTTCTACTCCCTTGCATTACACACTAGCGAACGTAAAAATATTAACGTTCCATTTCATCACGTTTGCGTTTTTAGCGGAACAGATGACATTTTGTTTTGTTCTTATTTTCTTTAATAAAACCTTCACGGAAAACAGACTGATTATCTTTTTGACGCTGCGCTGGGGTTCAAGTAAAAAAAGATAAAGTTACGTGTAAAACTTTTCCTTTCCTTTACTTGAACTTTTTTCATGAACATTATTAAAACGTGGGTGACGAATATTCTCCTTTTCTAAAAGAAAGAAAACATTCAATAATAATAACAAAATAAAGACGTCTCCATCACTCATTTCGCGTTCATTGATAGAGGTACCCAAGAGACACTTTAATTTTAGCGGTTTGTATAGGCTGAATTATACGTCTAGACTCGTTGACCTATTTCATGACCTGTTCAGTAATTGCCCAATCAATATTGTTGGCGGTAATTGTTCATCTGACTATTGTAAAGGTCTATTTTCTTCATTCAATAGTCTAGAGTGCTCTAGAGCATTCATGCTACCAATTTTGTTGAAAAGACTCGTCGTACTCTCTGTTATTAAATGACCTTTCAGACGTTACATAAACTTAGTATTACGAAGCCCTCAGTTGATTTGACTATTTATCGAAATTGTGGCTTCAATTAAGTCTGCAACATCGAACTAGAAAAATCATCCCTATGAAGTGCAATTGTAAGACAAAGGCCTCCTCTAATTGACGCCACAACAGCCGAACCTTGGCCATTTGAATCGAACAGCTTTTTTCCAAAAGAACTTCCAAAGATGACAGCGACAAACTGTTAAATTTAGAATTCATGATTAGTACATACAAACAACATATTGAATTGTATTACAGATGTTAATTTACCACTTTATTTTAATAGGCAATGGAGCAAGAAATACCCAATCTGCGTTATATTAAACGAAAAAGAGAAGATTCAAGTGTTGGAAAAAGAGAACGTACCAACCGCAGAGAAGAAGGTATCAGAGTCATTGGAAAAGAAAAGCAAGGAACAGCAACAAGAAGTGGAGACCGCTGAGACTAACACTAGTCCAGAGAAGAAAAGAAAATTTGTGTGGAGGAGAAGGGAGAAAAGGTAAGTCATTTCAATCCAACACACATTTTCTAGGATTTTAAAAAGATAACATAGGTGAAGAAGAAAGTATCAGGGAAAGAAGAGAAATGACATGAAAAGAAAGAAATGAATATCAACACGATATCAATACTGCTGTAGCTTACAGTTATCTGTAGAGGTAAAAACACAGTAAAAACTTGTATGTATATAGAAACATAGAAAAGGTAAGCAAATAAACAGATGATCTTTCACTTCATGCTGCAAGAGGCAACGTTATTCTGAAAGAAAATATTAAAGTTATGTTATTGCAGTCACATCACAGTTAAAACTTTTTAAAAGCATTGAACGATGATTCTCATGCCATCGCCATGATGCGAAACGAAGATACTCGTACCCGTTCATAATACAGTCTCCTCTTTACGACGATATTATGACGATTGTTAACCTCTGGTACAATACTCATTGTGTTCACTCTGACACATAAAATATTATGTACTTAGAGTATGTAATGATTCTTATTTAACTGTATTCAGACATGGAAATCCTATAAAATGTATTATGTTACAGTTTTATGTTATGAACGACATTTAAAAGTACGTTGACCTAGCGTGATGTTTGCTTCAAATAATTTTGGGTCGTTATTGGAGTTAAGTGGCCATTAAAATGTTTTATTTCCAATGTTGTTAGTACATCCTAGGTGTTAGTACATGCTAGCAGTGAAACGATTTTACTTAATTAGATATTATTTTACTTATTTTTGTTGTAAGTTAACACAATTATTTCCTGCCTTATTGTGGGAAAGAAATACTTCTTACTTTACAAATTCTTATAGAACAAGCACTTAATGGTCACTTGATATAGAATAATTACATTCTGCAGTTCTTTATTACTACAAATTGAATGTTAATTAGCTCTGAAGTTCTATCAAAGGACTCACAGTAGGTTTCAGTAACCAAACTTTGAGTACAGAATGAGATTGAAACTGCTTTGACGTTGGCTGCTTGCGACGTCTCGAACAAATCTCATCAGAAATATACGAATGCTTGGCAGATGGTATTTCCACAGCCCGGGAAAAGTACAATGATTCTTAACATATCAAATATTTACACATCTATTTTCGCTTTCAGCATATCACATAGTGATGGCGAAACAGGAAGAGAGGGACTGAGGCATAGGATAGTCAGAAAAATGCATAGAGGTAAGAATTCCACCAATTAAATTCTACATCCTTTTCGACGCCCTTAGCAAATGAGATTTTAAGTTCAACAGAGCAGGGAGTTTTCTATTACACACAATACAAATAAGCAGCTCTTACGATTAAGCAAGTTCCTCAATATTACAATTTCTACGCACAGGTACACTTCGAGTCTTAATTTTCACATTTTTCAACACGAACCCAAGCTTTTTCAGTTAATTGACACTTAAATAGGTAGTCATTGTAAACTACACGAGGGCGAAGATGCCTTGAATTTATCTGCTTGTTAAACACCTTCAATGCTAGTACATTACTAACCTACTATACTTTTAACATTGAATGTATATATAATTATAACTATTTATTCGTCTTTAGAATGGACCTGAAGGAAGACCTGAGCACTGTCCAAGTGTCCACGACACACCCGCTATTCTAACGTTTAAAAATTAAAGATAAAAAATAAATATATGTAGTGATCGCGTTTATTTCCATCGCGTCTATCGTGAGAATAGCATAATGATAACCGGAATCGTAATAGATTAAAACAATAATCTATAACAATCTTTATGATCACATACCTACAATACAAACAAGGAACACTTGTTATTTATATCGTAACATGCAATTTGCGTAGTAGAACACGGTAAAGAAATCGATATCTATTCACCAATGATTACCACCAATTATCCATTTAACCAGTCTTGTACTAGAACTCTTGGCAACCTTGGATCAAAACTAATGTCACCGATAAGAATATTGGATTGTATATGTATTTGGTATTCTTAGAAATAGAAAGATATAAACGTATGCAAATAGACCAGAATATATTGGCATATTGAATATCCCATAGACTCGCCTAAAATTACATAAGAGTTACACAGTCATAGATTTGAATCCGGTTGTAAAAGGAATTCTATTTATTTGTTAAATTTATTCATGTATAATATAACAGAAAAAATATCAACAAACAAGGAAATGAAATAAAGTAACTGCTATTATTTAATCTTTATAGGTAATAATTAAGTAGGTAATTAAAATGTGTTTGTTGATGCATAGAACAGTTTTATTTAAAACACACATGGGTATAGGGAGACTTTTTAAATTCATCTCCATTAACGTATTTTATATTGATATTCGATTTCAAATGAACACAGTGAAAAAACTTAAAATTCAGACATGAGAGTTACGTTCGATAAATTGCCAAATTTCACTTCCCATCGATTTCGCGCCACGCAATGTCACTGACCGTAACAAAATCAATGCCACAGATAAGAAAACAGACACCGTGTCAACGGGCACAGAGCCGGATGGTCAAGGCCAAGCCGAAAAGATCACTCAGCCAGACGACTCGCCCGTGCATGAGACTGAGATTGAAGCTAGTCTCACCAAATCACTGATGAACACTAAAGATGATGATGAGGAGTTTGATGATAGCGAATTGACTAGGATAAAGGAGTTTTTAGAGGAGGCGGTATGTTTAATTGTTATTGAAGATTTTTAATGATTTTAATTGTTAAGTTCAAACTAGCAAAAACCCACAGCGATGCAGCTTACACGTAAACCAGTCTGGACACTATATTCTCATAATAATAAAAAATACTGAAATTTGAGTAGTGTCAATTAAGCATGAGTAAGTAGTAAGTAACCCATTAATGACCCACTACAGGGTCGGGTCTCCTCCAATGAGAGGCATGTAGGCCTTAGTCCACCACGCTGGCCTACTGCGGGTTGGTGGACGATATCAGGTTGAAGACAGGAGACTGATCAGAATGAAGAAATGATGTACCTACTTTGTTTGATTTTTTTATTAAAAAAATGTTTAAATTATGATTTATTATATTTACAGGAAATGGAAACTGGCGCCGATGGTACGGTGGAGGGCGAGTGGAGTGTCCACGTCAAGCAATCGAAAGACAAGCATTCACACTTGTATCTGTTCGCGAGGACGGGCCGCGACAAACATGAATGGTATGAATGTTTTCATTGCATTAAAAAAAAATTAAAAGCAGCAATCGAGCTTTGGCACCAAAATAGACGCTTCATATTCAGAGCCCCACACTAAGAATTCTAGTCTATGATTCACTGTGTCGTGGGTGACACACAACATAAGAACACACACACATACACAAACACTAACCAGATACCGAAATTCAAACTCACTCAAATCCTACCTCCAATGGGAATAGAACCCGGGACCCAATACCAGTAGCATACAATTGTTGTAATTCTGCGACAATTTTATCGTTTCACAAGTTTACTGAGATGGTTAACTGCTTCACGGCGGGTTATGAGGGTGTTAAGCCGCCTCCACGGACGACATTTAAAGTTTTGGCAAGCTAACTCACTTATCAATCACCTACATAGAACAGTGAGTTTCAGCTACCGACAGCCTTTCTTTATTGTTATTGCATCATTACTTAAAAAGAAATTACAAAATAATTATTTGACTAGAAAAGTTGCTAATTTGAGAGCCAATTAAAACCATCTTAATTGATTTAATAATTACTAAGCATATGCAGTGTTCCAACGAAGCTTAACTTATAGGTACTCAACTTGCGTTGTAAATGTTAATCGGAGCGTGAAAATTCAAGGACAGTACGATGTTAAATATATTATCGTGTTCTCACGTTTAGAAAAATTATAATTAACTCATCATTAACTTTGTACATTGAACTAGGAAGTAGGTAGTTTTTTTGTGAGATATTTTAAAACTTAAATCCAGAACAGTTTGTGGTAAGGCAAACCACATAGCCCCTCGCACTACCGTTTTTATACCATCGAATTCAGTTAGGAAGCTATGACTGCCATAAATGAATAATTTCTTCAAAGATACCATCTTAGTCATCATTTGAAAGTCAGTAGCAAATCACCCACGTGGCGTCAGGACCAGGTCCTCAGGATCTCACATTAAATTTTCATCCTTTTGGAGGATGACTGTCGATTGCAATGATCACATAACATCAGGTGGCCTGCAGACCCTTTTGGGCACTTTGGGCAAGTGCCCAGGGCTCGCGATCGATAGGGCCCCCCTCAGATCAAATACAAAGTCCCAAGTTCCTGTCAGATCACCAAACGATAACCAATATTTATAACCAAAATTCGCAGAAATGCGAACTAACTACAATAGGGGCCCCATTATCATAATATGCCCAGTATTGCCCAGGGCCTCCTAAAGGTTAAAGGCGGATCTGGTGGCCTGCATCACCTGCATGCCCATTCGCTACTTACTTTCTATGAAATGATAAATCAAAAACATAGTAGCTATAATATGGGCACTAACCCTAAAGCAGCCGAAAGCTAAAACCTTTATAGGAGTGTACCGTTAATAATAATAAGTTATCGTTTCGTCTTTAATGTGTATAAAATAACATTAACATCTGACAATTTGTCGTCAAGTCGTCAAGGCCATTTGCACGACAGCGCATATTAGATTGACTTTTATTTGCATAATCCATAGATAAGAGTGTACCTAGGGCAGTTGTCTCGTGAACTTTTGTTCGAGGCATCGATATCATTTCTTTGTAGGCTGTAATAACTACAAAACAATAAGTGGCCTGCTATTCCCGCTTACTGTGTTTCATATTATTAAGAAAATATTGTCCAAATCGTCACCCACGATGTCTGTGCGTGCTTTCCTATATGAAGTAGGATATATATTTTTTTCTTAAAATAGGCTAGCCAAATGGCCGTAATCCCCTGATGGAAAGCTAGACACACCCTACACTATCTTATAAAAGTCCCAAGAGGAGCTATGATGACAGATTAAGGTGACCTACAAAGGAATCTTAACAGCTAAATTGTCCAATCAAACTATCAATGTAGTCTTTAAAGTGGTTAGTGAAGAACGATTTATGTGTTGCATATTTTTAAAAGATATGACTGTGAACTCACGTGCATTTTTATGTTATTTATGTTATATTGTCTTTAAAACTAAACCTATGTAACGTTGCAGTGTCTGACTGGTGACTAGTCGTTAATGTTTTCTAACATAACGTTCCAGGTTCCGTCGGCTCTCCACAGCCATATCGGAGGCATCGCCGCCGTCCAACGACTCATCAGCGGCCGAGGACCAGTCCGCCAGCGACGCTCAAGAGACGAAGGAGGGCATCGAGATGGCGGTATACAGAGCCTCTGATAGGGACACCGTAGCCTTCGCTAAAGTGAGAAGAGCTAGGCTTATGAATATGGGTTAGCTAGGAGTATTATTAAGGCCAGGTCGTAAAGATGCATTGGCTGATGAAGGTGAATCAACACCAAACTTTTTTCTCAAGGGAAATGTTCTTAAGTTACCAAACATCTCTGGGTAAACTTTCGGCGCATATAGGCTACGTGATTTTCGATAAATGCACAAGTTAGAGACCCAATGCTCTACAGGACTATGTGGAAACCTGTATGCCTGACAGTTTTACAGTATTTTTTCAAATGTACCTATGTGAAGACCACCAACTCACAATCGATCACGGCTTTATTTATCCCATAGGATTATGTTATGACAAGTTAGCTTCAATTTTTCGTAACAATCTTGGCCTTACAGTCTAATCTATAAAGCATTATGCGCCCAATGATGTATCTCGTATTATAATATATCTTATCTATCTATCTACGTATTTCTCTATATCACCATATGCTAATTCCCATATACTATTATGAAAGAAAACAACTAACAATGTTTTCATCACATTTCAGACCAAAACCACCGACTCCGTGTCAGAAGGAGTGACGATAACAACGGGCCCGTCTCCCTTGCCACCTTTAACCAGCACACCCAGTTTCGAAACCTACGAGAAGACCTTTTGGCCCTACCTCATCAAAATTATACAGGTATTTTGCAATAATATCCAACTTGAAACATTTGCAATTATATCAAATCAACAGAGCATGAAAAGGTCGTGTGGGAGACAAAACACGTCTCAAAATTGATTGATATAAATATATTATCTAAAATAAATTCTTAAATAAATGAAAAATAAATAACGCTTCACACTCATAGACGCACTATCTAAAATATCAATTTGATAATAGGTAGTAACTGTTTTTATGTGGTTTTAGAATAAATAACAATATTTTTACACCGTACAAAACCCCAACTCGCATTACAATTAATCAATCAGTTTAACCTTAGTGTGAGTGAAATGAAAACATCGTGTGGCAATCTGCATGCCTGAGAGTTTTTCAATGTTCCGAACAGAATATCAACCAACAAAGTCTACGGACTCGACCCTGCAGTGGGTTTCAAATAGTTTCAATGCTTCTCGTTTTGCGTAGTGTTTGCGAGAATTTCTTATAATTATCATAAGTGAACATTTAAAAATGTAGATGCACGAAAATATAGCGAAAAATTCAACGGAAGCGGGCGTCATGTGCCAGCTAGAGCCTTCGCCGCCCGACCGCTCTAAGAACAAGAAAAAGAAGAAGGGAGATGTTTGTAGCGTTATTTTACAGTATGAGAATTGCATCTGTGCCGTTCTGAAATTAAAATTTTCTATGTAGTGCAATGTGGTGCCTGTTATGAATATTTTATTGCAGGCAATTGACACCTTACATCAGATTGCTTAGCACTTTTGAATAAAGAACCTATATTCAATTTATATATTTGACTTTTAATATTGGTTAAATATTTTCTGGTCTTTTGAATTTCAGATAGGCATAGCTACAAATACTGTATATATTGTGTGTATTCTGTATGTACAAGATATTGTGTTGATTATATAAGTTGGAGTATTTAGATCATTGTTTATATTTATAGTGTAGAAATAATTTTGTTCCTTTACTAAAGTAGGCCATATTTGTTGTATTGTATTCTGAGCTCGGGCTTCACACACGTTCAGTCACTCTTAACGATGACCTTGTGGCCGGACGCATGACAACATTGGCCATCCCGAAGGTTTTTTTGAGTAAAGCTCGAACACAAAAATAGAAATATAGAGAATACAATACGAGTATTTTGTTTGTAACAGTTTCCAAAAAAAATCAACATGATTTGGATTTTTAATTGTATCTGTGGCTTGTATTAATGAATTTGTAATTATACCATATAAAAGACCTATCATTTAAAATTTATTTAAAATTATCGCTTTAACTCATGTGCGAGTAAGTTTGTAAGTACGCAGTTTTGCGCAGTAGCACAGATACTGCTACACAATGCAAAACTGATTACTTACAAGCACACTCGCACATAGCACTGTGCTATGTATAGACATACAGTTCATCATTTTATTCTCTTCTTATATCTTGGCACTACTTTTTATTGAAAAAGTTTAAAATTGCTTTAAAAAAAAATTATAGTTTCTATAAATCTGTTTCTGTATTCAATGACAATTTGTTTTTAAATTTTCATAATTTTGTGTCTGCATTTTTTTTTAATGGAAAATTGAAATAAAAAGACATGCTAAGATTGTTAACCGAATTGGTCAAGTGTAAAAAAATGGACTATAGATAATTAGATAGTACATAATTATAGTATTCTAACACCTGACTTGTATGTAACAACACATGATAATATCTCCAGGCGCAGGCGCCCCCCGCGACGGAGTGCGAGTGCCGCGCGCTGCCCGCGGAGGTGGCGTGGCTGAACACGCTGACGGCGCGGCTCATGTTCGACGTGATGCGCGACCCGCACATCGTGGCGCGCGTCCAGAACCGCATACAGCGCAAGCTGAACACGCTCAAGGTGGGTTGTATTCGTGTGGGTTCCTTGTATCGCCTGAAATGTACTCCACCCATTGCGCCATTGCTCACCACTCGACGCTTTTGTGTAATTCAATTTTTGTGGAATGCCAAAGATTTTTATGCGTCGAGATGCTTTCGCTTTCATTTTGGTGGGAGTGCTGCTGTCATGTCACTTTTAATTAGCCATTTCGCTGTCACGTGTGACTCATAACCATTGTTTAACTATTAATTGATACCTTTATACCAATACCTAAAACCTAATATTGTAAAAAAAATTTTTTTCTGTCAGCCATGATTTAACCTCTATCAAATTTTTTTTTACATAGAAATAAATTGCTGATTTATTCTTCCTTGTATTAATTATTTCACCTCAATATTTAAAAAATGTGCACAACTATTTTTCATTTTCTTCGACGACCTTCAAACTGTAGGTACAGAAGTAGGGCTAAATGTAGTACAAGAATACACCGATAGATGGCGCTGTTCGGATTCCTGAATCACGCTAACGATTGTACTCTGTAGTTTGTATAAGACCGGCGGGGTATAATTGTTTCGTTAACTTTGCGCAGAGGCAATATCGTAACCAATGAGGTTAATCCGAGGTGCGATTATTGCTAGTTGAAAACTTTACCAATACCCCGCCTTGTGGTCGTGAAATACCGACCGCGATGGCAATTTTTGAAAGGCCGTAAAGGCCACGAAAAGTGTTTAGAAATTCGGTCAGATGAAGTCAGATTATCAGATTCAGATGCCGATGCCTGGAATGTTGGATAATTTTTTGGTCTCTTTTTTTCGATTGAAAGTTGAGTTGAGGCCATTATTATTTATTACTTTTTCCATAATAATAATTTCAAATTATAGTCTTTGTTGATTGATTGAAAAAAAGTCTACTGATTTATTTCATGTATAATTTAATTTTGTTTAATAAATTAACTGTTGCAAACTATTAAATTTATTGTAATCAAGCTATTAATTTGATTATAATCAATTTAAAAGTTAACTAATTATTTTAAAATAATTTTAGTCAGCATTTTTTAATACATAATGCATAATTTAAAAATATTTCATACGTCATATCAAAAATATATTATATTTTATTGTGTACCGTGAAATGATAATATTTAGTATTAATGCTTTTTAATAAATTTTTCTTCTATCTAGATACCCGTCTCCGTGTATCTGTAATATCTGTATTATAAATAATCCTCGTTTGTGGCAGCTGCCATCGTTCATGTCGCCGCTGGTGATCCGCGCGCTGTCGCTGAGCGGCGCGTGCCCTGCGACCGCGCGGGCCGCCGCCTCGTGGGACGAGCGCGGCGTGTGGCTGGACCTGGACCTGCGCTACGACGGCGGCGCCAGCATCGATATCCTCACGCAGATCAACCTCATGAAGCTCAAGGAGAAGAGTGAGTGCTCATATTACTATACTAGTATACGAGGGACGAGCCAGTGTAAAAAACAACTCTATAAAAATAATTAGTTTTCTTTTTTTTTCTATTAAACATGCCGGAGAGATTCTTTTCAGTCCCCTTACAATCACACTCTAGTATACATGGGACGAGCCAGTGTACTAACAAATCTATAAAAACAATTGTTCTTTTTTTTCTATTAAACATGCTAGAGAATTTTCAATCCCTTTACTCAGAAATAGATTGGATGAATAGTATCAGAATGCTAATTATTGAATTCCTTACATCTCGCTCATTTCAGATATGACTCTAGAAGACCAATTGCTTGCAACAAACGAGAACGTAGTTGAAGAAGACCCGAGCAACGAGCCAAGCATTGTATTGGATAAACAGCTTAGGGTATGAATATAAATGATATTTTTTTCATATGAATGTAAATAAAGTAAGAATTAATAGTTGAGTAGTTAATTTACTAGCAAATATTGTCACGTGAAATTGAATTAAATTAATTGTAGGTTAAGGTCATGGTTAAAATCATGTTTTTTATCCCAGTATGCACTATATAATAATATACTTTTCAGACAAAACACATTTTATGTATGATTTGTTTTTCTTTCCTACGATTACACAGTTTAAAACAAATCTATTATAAGATTATCAATTGAGCGTTGATGTTCAGTCTTGATGCGACCCTTTATATTTCGACACAAAAAAAACAGTTTTTTTTAATCAGAAACGCAAGCCGGCGATATTCGACTCGGACGCGGAGGACTCGGCGGAGTCGAGCAGCGACGACGAGAGCCCGCCCGTGCAGCCCGTCGACAGCGCCGAGAACGTGCCCGTCTCCGAGATCCCGTGAGGCATTGCTTCCTGTTATACCGCTGTACCCTTAGTCTGAGTGTTACCAATGCCGCTACTACACATATCTACGTAAATCAATCGTTTTTTTTTTCTTTCTATCTACGCCCAGTGACGTGAATCGTATAGTAAAGTGACGTAGCGGGTATTATACAACATTTTTTTGCCATGCCGCTACAGTGATTTTTAGCAATGATACGAGTAGGATGTACATTTTGAAAAAATACATTAAAACACATTTTTGGTCAAAAATATTAATGCGTAAGAAGTTAAAAATTTACGTAATCTTTTAATTGTTTTTATGATATATATTTTTTACAGGTCAGCTACAAACGAGAGCAGCTCATCGAAAAAGAAATTCCTTCGTATGGTTGACAAAATAGCAACAAATAAATATTTTCAACAGGTATGTTATTTAACATGTGATTATTGCAAAGAAATAAAGATAGTACCTAAGCTTAATAATAAGGTTGACATCGTTGAAGTAGTAAGCTAAATATAATGATATTACTTTTATAATTTTCTATTCCAATTGGAATAGAATATAGGATAGGATAGGATTGTAGAATTCTACAATCCTGTTGTGTGTCAATCACTGACTTTCGGAATTGCCTGTGTATTATGCGCAAGGAGAGTTTTCATGATTTGGATATAAATAACAGACTGTATAAATAATTAATATAATATTTTATAGATAATTATCAATAAACTTAATAAATAAATACTAAATGAAGTATGCCCCATTCAATAGTTTAGTTTTTGGTCACAGTGCCCAAAGTACTACAACTGTTTCTATCGTTTTTATATTTAAACTAGCTGACCCCGCAAACGTTGTTTTGCGATATAAGTTATCGAGCGTTAAAAAACGACTATTAAAAATAGGGGTTGTTGATAGAAGGGTGAAAATTTAGGGTTGTATGTAGTTTTGATGCCACAGTATTGAAAAATAAAAATAAAAAAATATGTCCATACACTTAAAGAATGTTAGGTGGTATGAAAAATAGACAGTAGCCGATTCTCAGACCTACTGAATATGCATATAAAATTTCATAAAAATCTGTCAAGCCGTTCTGGAGGAGTATGGTAACTAAAACTGTGACGTGAGAATGTTATATATAAAGAAGATGTGTGTTGGCACTTGGCAGGTGACCGACTACAAGTACATAAAGCGCGCCATGGAGGGGCTGTCCAACACGGACATCAAGCTGCAGCTGGAGGTGCAGGGGCTGGAGGGCCGCCTGGCCGTCAACCTGCCGCCGCCGCCGCACGACCGCATCTGGATCGGGTGAGATCGTTGATAACATTATAGAGAACCCTCAGACGTGCAGGCCTCACGATTCCAAAACAGGTGACATTTAATCTTACAAGACATGTTTATGTCAAACTTCAATTAGTCAAAAGTAGCTTTTAAGCAAATGAAACATTTCGTATCTTTTAGTTCGAACCAAAACTTTGAAAAAGATCTAATTATTACCACCCGTATTGTGCAGATTCCGCACAAACCCGCAGCTGGTGCTGAAGGCGCGGCCGGCGGTGGGCGCGCGCACTCTGCGGTTCGCGCACATCTCCAACTGGATCGAGCAGAAGCTGACGCGCGAGTTCGAGAAGGTGCTCGTGCTGCCCAACATGGAGGACATCAGCGTCGACATCATGACGCCCACGCCCGTCAGCTTCGAGTAGACGGTGAGTGGCTCATGAGTCATGTTTCACATCTACAACTGGGTCGAGAAGATTACAGAAGATTCGAGAAGAAGTCACAAATAAAATGTTCTCAGATGAATGTGAAGTCCCCCAACCCACATTAGGCCAGTGCGATGGACTAAGGCCTTCATCCTTCTCATTGTGAGAGGAGACCTGACCCTGCAGAGGGACGGGTTAGGGGTCCAGGGTAAATACACCATCATTTCATCAAATGTTCATGACTGACCCGTCATCGTAGCTGGAAGTGTAGCTAATTGTCGGCGTTTCCAAACCGTCGCCATTGCGCCCCGGTGAGGAATGAGTTTTTAATTTTACTTGTACCACCTAAGAAAATCATTACGTTTATTACAGATGGAAAAGGCATCGTGCATGCGGCAGACGTTAGTGCAATGAGCTTCGCATTTATTTGTTGACTGGTAGCACTGAGTAGCTACTAGAGTTGTAGAGGTCAACATTTTGAACTTTATGTCGGAGGCATTAGAGTTCCTTGTATTTGTATATAACTTGTAGTCCCTGGGTGGCAGTTTGAAAATGTCAACAAAAAAATATTTCTATTGTTATTTGCAAAATTTATTATTGCAATCAAACTCGTTTAATAGATAAATAATTATGGTGTTGCAATTTATGGTACTTTTGCAATGAACACTTCAAAAAATATTTTTCTTTTAATACTGGTAGATAAACTTTTTTTTCTTTGGTATATTCTATATTTAACTGCATAATAATTATAATTCTGATTCTTTATAATATAATCCATGTACCATAAAACTGCCACTATTTTTTTATAAATAAATGTAAATAAAATTTCTCATTTAAAAGTATTTGAAATATTTAATGTATATTTAACAAATTAAAAATTCTAAATTAAAAAACATTTAAAATATTCTTATCTATAAAAAAGATTATTTTGAAATATTTTATCTCTCAAAATTTTAACAAATTATATTATATAGTGACTATCTAAACTATTTAAAATTATTTTTGTTACCTTAGACTGTATTTGTTATTTGTATTCATAGTGGTAAGGAATGTTAGACTTCATAGGCGTGTTTAGAAAATAATGTGTTGGTTTATTTTATTTATGTAGCAGGCATGTGTGATATTTATTTTTATTTTTATATGATTGTACATTTATATGAATCCTAAAGGCTGCGTTATATCACATTTGTCTTTGATGACTCATAAAAATTTATATCTATAAATATTTACATTTCCCTCAATTCACTTCTATTTCTTAATAGATAAGATATAATAAGGTCCAATGTAATTTATTAACATAATATATAGGTTATTTTAATTTATTTATTTTTGTGTAAAAATATGATTCATCTCTAGTCATCACATAAATTTGTATCTCAGATCATGAAAACATGTAGAAATGTCTTATTTCACTATTATTTGGAAGCCCTAAATGAGCAACCCTAAGGCCTAGTAAAATTCCCCTTTAATTATCACTGTGTACCTTGTATTACCAAGAGTTTTATTTACTTTGTTTTTATGATTTGAGATCTACATGCTTATATCGACAATAGATTTTATTCATAGTAGAAAACACTGCAATGTTCAAGCTGTTAGTCATAAATATAATGTTTTGACAATAAAATCTCCTTTTCGTACCTAAAAAAAGTACACAAAATTTTATATTTAATAGCGTAAAGATCGCATAGTTTCATTGCCGATGTTAGCGTATACAAAAGATGTTATAGAAATTTAATGTTGTTGATGTTATATTATAAACTAAAAACATTTTTAAGAGCTAAAGTTAACCAACTTTTAAATACACAATACAAAATATGTAATTATCAACAAAATTATAGAAGTGGCGTTATACTATTAAGTGTAGTAACATTTCACTGTAGTAAATTGATGTCCTTTGAATAGAGATAGTAGATAGTATCAGTGTTGCCGTTTTTAATTTTAAAGATGAATTCTCTTACTTAAAATAGACTGAATTGGTAACCTAGTAGAACCAGTGTTAATCAGGTAGCTTGATCGATGTTTATATGTGTAATTCTATATTATTATGTTAAATAAATAGCCAAAACAAATCAACAGTAAGTTGACTACTAAGTTTACTAATTACTAAGTATTTTCTGAAATTAAGACACATTTATGTTTAATAAAATGTACTATGGACTGTATTATAAACATGTTGCGAGTGTGTATTTAATTTATTTCATTTGTTTTTTTTAATGCTTAAAAAAGTTATATCAACAGCACGTGTACCATTATTAAAGTACGCAATACTTCTTATTGCATTATCTTTTTATTCAAGGTTCAGCAAATTATTTTATGCACCTTTGCGGTAATATTTACTACCTGTTTGAAATGTTTAAATAAATTTGAAAAAATGTACTTTTGAAAATTTTAAGGCTGAAAATTACTTGCTCATAAATTTCTTATCTATTTGTACGTATGCAGACGGTTATAAATGCTGGCTTAGCACGCGTTGCATTGATTATTTAGTTTTTAATTTGATTGAGGTATGATTGTATTTAATTTATCAATCAAAATTATTAAAAACTCCTCGTAAAACGTAACCAGTTACACTGCGTATTTCCCTACAGTACAGTATGTTATAGATGAAAACGCCAAATTTTAAGGATTATAATTCATATCTGTTTTCTTTATTCTTATTTTAATTAACCCAGGTATTTAATTATCGTATCATTACTTGACGTTTCTCAACATATTGTAACATATCACAAAAAATAATTACGTACCTGTTTGTATTTTTTTATAATTTATTATATTATATTTAATATAACTGAAAAATATATTTCATCGTACATTACACTCGATACCAATCGTCACACTTGTTGGTAACTTTGTTTAAGAAGCCTTTTAATATGATATTGAAATAATTAATGTTTTTATTCTATAATGAATTTCCCCACACGACCAGCGGCGTCTTAACGATTCTCACATTCTGTTTACAATATGCGAATAGTAATAAGCCATGAATGATGCATATAACATGCAAAATTGAAGTCCTGATAATAAAGTTAAATAATATTCATAGTTTCATTTTTATTGGCCTGCTAAGAATAGTTCACTGCATATAAAAACGTAGTAAAATATATCAGTCATTGCATGGGATGTTTGAATCAAATAATTAGTTATATTTCAGTAACTGTGGATTTGACTCACTCTCATTTTATGAATTTATTTTATTCAAGTCTACAATCTTCTATTTTTTGTCTGTAAACTCATTATTTCATATTTATGAACTGGTATTAGTAGTATTTTGTATTAAAAGGGATGATATTCGTTTTGTTTTATTTATAACTGAGATTCCAGCTACTGATGTTTTCTTTACCAAAAACAATTAACTGTTATTTTTAACTATGTGTATAGTGTATCAAAATATAAGAAGTGTTTATGTGATATTATAATAGTTAAGAGTTAAACCGTGCCGAGTAGTTTTTCTATGTGGTATCAGTTGTGATTTTTTCAATAAACGAATTGCTATATTTATATGAAATTTTATTTAAACACTCCTGCATTCCTTAATAATTCCTTTTACAGTTCTGTTGCCAGATTTAATAGAGATTTCAAAAAAATCATTTTATAAAAGGTTGGTGGGTATGGGACTAGGTCCAAAAAATAAAATAAAGTAAATATCTTTTGACTATTTTATTTCAACAGCTCCTACTCATTACATACAATAATACATAAATCTCTTTATAACTATATTAATGTTATCCTTATTCTGTTGTATTTACAATAGGCACTTATATCGTTCTTGTATTTCTATATCACATATCGCAAGTTATGTCTAATAAATCTTTGCAAAATATATTTATATTACAAAAATAGTTTTATTGAAAAACAAAACAAATTTTCGGTATCATTAATTAAAACTGATACTACTGTTGGAAGCCCTTAAACTCGACAATAACAAACATGTATATCCATAGATAAAATTATTTGCAGGTTAACAAAAGAACAGCCATTTACTATGAAAGAATAAAAATGTTACAGTCGGGTACACGATATCTATACTTCTACGGACTTTGTCATTTGTATTTGTAGGGCTATGGAGTACTACGGACACCCCTATTACTCTACTTATACTATTAAGCTGTGCAAAATTAGACTAAACGGTAAATAACTTCTTTTTATTTTCTGTTTTTATATTTAAAAACAATTCAAGGAAAACATACAATTAAAATATGAATATGTTTAATTAAGAACATACCTACCCATAAAGCTGGAGATTTCTTCATGAGTAAAGAAATGCCCATATTATTTAAATAAAAATCTTTTTAAAACATACTAAATAGCTAATTGCAGACATTTGATCGCCATCTTCTAATACACTTCATGACTAAAACGGCTAATGGTTTACGTAATCGATGACATACCTACACGGATTTTGCGACTGTATTAATGGGAAGTAAATTCGGAAATGAAGATATAAACAGAAAAAAAGTAATATGGCATCAATAATACGCCCTTATAATAATATGTACAGAGTTGAGATCAACATTACTCTACTTTTAATAAACATCTTACAGATTTGGCACTGAGGACCACATTTGACTATAAACAACGATTATAGGTATAATATAATATGCGGTAAACACTTACACAATAGACTTTGAATATTTAAAACTATACAACTGTACAATATGTATTTCAGCTATACACAAGCATACAAATATGGCAAGCGATAAAATATCATTTAAACATTATTTTTATATTTGAACCGCGTTCCACTGCATGATATCAACAATATTATAAGCATTTGTGATTATATTATGAAAATTCTATATTTTCTCTTATATTACAAAAGTTCCATTACGTACGTTCATCACGTAGAAAGAATCATTGTGATCGCTAATAGAACGCGCTAAAATCTTTAGACTTCCTTCCTTTCAGCCCTTGGCAGTCCACTGCTGGACATGGGCCTCCCCTAACCGACGCCACTCCACCCGGTCCTGGGCCCTCTGAATCCAACGGTTTCCCGCTGTCTTCTTCGGGTCGTCAGTCCACGGTCGGAGGGCTGCCTGTGCTCCTTTTGCCTAAACGTGGTCGCCATTCGAGGACCTTATAAACTACACAATACATATAAAAATATACATTAAACAAATACAGAATTTTTAAGCCATTGGGGTATAACAAAGTTAGTAATATACTAATTTTTACCTGTTAGTTAGTAGAGATCCATAGATAGGTACGGTCATAACTTTTTATACGTCAGTGGCTTAAAATCTTATATAAATTGTGCGTTAAGACACGTGAATATTAGTGAATAACTGATTGATTGTAAGCTTAAGTTTATAGTTCATAGTAGGTATTACCTACTTAAAATG
The DNA here is from genome assembly GCA_905147235.1 of Erynnis tages. Taxonomy (NCBI): domain Eukaryota; kingdom Metazoa; phylum Arthropoda; class Insecta; order Lepidoptera; family Hesperiidae; genus Erynnis; species Erynnis tages. The sequence continues at coordinate 8,187,561 of LR990082.1, forward strand.
TTAAATATTTTCAGTATGGCAGAGGTACTCGAATACTCGTCGTTATTCTTGCCCACACAGAGGGCGTCACATACATTCATAATTTCGACACAGCGAATATTAATCAGAGGCTTCAAAATGCAAAAGTATTGTAGCTAGGGTGCGCCACCGGTGTGGATCACGCTATCACATTAATGTAAACATCGGGCATACATATAAACTGCTAGTTAGGAGCACGATAGCTTTGCGAGTGGCTTGAGATCCCTTCCGCGGTTTTCCTATATGCTAGCGTTCTCCAGCCGTCAGCCCTTGAGGACACACTAGTGAATACTAACTAGTGAAGTGAAGTTAGTCTCGCTCGTCATATCATAACAAGGAAGTCGCGCCGCATGCCGTTGACACTTGCGACAAAATGAGGGGTTCTAATGTCTTTCAACAGATGACGCTATTGGCATTCCGGATCACGCTATCACATTTCTAAACATCTCACATTATATACACTGCGAGTTAACACGTAGCACAATAGCTCCTGGTAACGGTGTCAATGCTGTAGCAAGCAGTGAGCGGTTCCTTCCGCGGTTCTCCTCTGCGCTAGCGCGCTCCAGTCGTCAGCCCTCGGTGCACAGACCAGGGAATACCTGCCGAGCCTCCTCCTCGCCATGACGAGGAACTCGCCCGCGCCGGCCGCAGCGCCGCACGCCGCAGACACGTGCACGTGCGCGTGGAGGCTGCGACGCCCACGACTTAGTCGGTGCGGTTCTGCCTCTATGCTGTTGTCGGTGTCGTATCTGTTGGTTAAAGTTACGCCTTAGTTGCGAGTTATGATTATTTTTATTTAAGAATTTCTATATAAAATTGACCCTAACTTAAATGCAGGCCATTGGTCAAGTTGTTGTTTAAAAAGAATTTTAATAAACAACAATTTTTCAGTAGGTACACGTTTGTTACATGTGGTTTCGCCTTAACATTTTTTGTCAAAATTTTGAAATTGACTTCTTATTCTATTATTAGACTTCGTAATATCTTGCCCAGCTATGCAGTTAGCAGCTATGCATGGGTAGTAGTAACAATACATAGTTAAAAAACAAATTAAATAGGTAAAACTTGAATTTAGCAATACCAGCTGTTTGAATATGTACAGATTGAAAACAATAGCCATTAAATAAATATCTATTAAAAGCTACCTGAAATACTGGTCGTCATCGAGCACGTCGCTATGGGCGCCGGCCCCGGCGTCGGTCGCGCGGATGAGCTTGGTGAGTCGGAGCGTCAGCTGCGTCGTGTCGAGGTCGTCGCGCTGCTCGCTGCTTATAAACACGCCTCGGGACACTGGAACAACAAACATTCCTATAGAATATAGCTAATATTTCTGGAGTATTTGCGGGATATTTACCTCGACAATATTTTTTTAAAGTCCCGATATTATGAGCAGTTAGTTTACAGGCACCATGATCGCAGGGAATTCAACAACGAAAACAAAATAAACCGCGGTAATTATCCCTTAAATATCTATGCAACTGTGACTAGCCGCGAAAGTGTAAATTGTGTTTTAATATTTTTAGTGTTCACGATAAAATAATACGATGTGTGCAGACCGACATCAATCTCAACTTAGGCATAAAACGTCTTGAGATTCTAATCACAAAATATCGCTATTCATTTCCTACTTCAGTAGTTATAATCAATTGCATGTGACGATATAAAAACCCAATTTTAGCCGTTGGACAATTATTACCAACAACTTTTTGAAACATGTGTTATTTACCTTTTGTAAAAAATATTCCAGTATCTAATAACTTACATCATGCGATCTAGAAATAGGCATACAAAAAAATTGTTCATGAATAAATTGTGCTCTGAATAAGTCTACATCGGTACCAAAAAACATTAATCAAAGTTGACGCCAGCGAATCTATTGGCCCATAGATTTGATAAAAACGTTTTGAATAGTCTACTGTCTAAACTAGTATTTGTAGTGCCTACATTTCTTTGCAATAACGTGGGAATAATTTCTGTATATTGAAACAAAGAATATTGATTCTGACAGAAAAGGAAAACAAGTTTTCAAATAGAAATAGTTAATTTCTATTAGTATTCTAGTTTTCTAGTATCAAAAGCGAATAGTAAATAATATGCACCATACCTACATTAAATGACGTATAAACAAACTTTACATACAATTCGCTATAGGTATCTATTTACGGAGCCACAAATTTAAAGTTGAGAGAGATCGTTCCTACTTCCTAAAACATAGAGTCGCTGAATAACAATCGAGCCTGTGGTATAGATCTGTCCATTTGTTACAAGTATTAATCACTGTGTCTCCATTGTCAGGGCGGTGGTTTTTTGTGTCGTGAGTAAGCGCAAATACTCGGGCGTTTTTTATGTGACGCTTTTGTTTGGAGAAGATAAGTGAATAGTTGTAGTTCGGCAAACGGTCATCAACCCACCGTCGCCGCCCAACCCATAATTATAGGCAAGGCTTTTAACCACTCTACCCAATTATAGTTTCGAACACGCCAAAAAAGCGAGATTTTTACATCATAAATAAAGCAGTAAATATTACTAATGTCATTAAAGTTATCATTAGCGGAATCGCGTAAAAATTAAATGCGAAAATTGATGCTCGAAAATTTAATGCTATATCGTTTATTTCTAATCGAAATAAAAACTTAATGACGTAAGACGAGGTTGTTAAATCCCGAAGCACATTAATCCGTGTTTGAAAAAAAAATGTAAACAAAAAGTGGAATGATCAGCCTTTGACGTCCTCCGAAATATTAAGCTTCTTATCCCCGGGATATGATTCAAATATATCAATAATTATTATGTAGCATGACACACAGAAATTTCAATGATTCGAGGCACAGGCTAATAACGCGGCCGCCCACCGGCCGGCGGGGCGCATGCAGTGACATAACTCCTGACTATTACTATTCATCAGACGAGTACCTATAAAAATCCTCGTTTGCTCCCCGCAGAGTCGCGTGCCTCCTTACCAGTTTATCCTGTACTTGTCATCTTGCTATTAAGGAGCTAAATTGAATCTAACTACCATCTCCCTGCATACATAGCGGCTTCCGTAAATCAGGACCGGTATGAATTGCATTTTAATCTTCATCCGTTCTTAGAATTTAATGCGCGCTCACTTAGCGGGACAGCGTAAAAGGTTCGCCGGGCCATATCTGATCGTGTTTTTGCCTTTCTCGCTTATTTTTTTTGTCACTAGTGGACTTTTAGTTCGCAAGTAAAAACATTAAAAAGATGATGTAACAGTAGGTACCCTGTCAAATACTTAGAGATAAAATTTTAAAAGTAATTACGAGGAGAGATTACATTTTCGTGTAATAAGGTAAAAATTTAATTTGAGGCGCAAGGAATCTCCATTATGGAGACAAATTACCCTGCGGTCGGCGTCCGCAGTCGGCGCGGAGTTTATTAACGTTTGAGGGCGCAACCGCTTGTTTTCTGCTTACTCATTACAAGTGCAATTTCCCCGCTGATATTCTTGATGCGAATGTGCAAATAGCGCAAATAGAGAGAATTCATCGTGTTTTTTATTAACATCGATAATGTCTTAGTAGATGTATTCTAGTTAGATGGAAAAATAAACATTAAAAAATGTTTATGTTCATCAACAAGTTCAGCCATCAAGTTTACATAAGGAGATATTCTTAAACTTACCAAGATCACTTGTACAGAAAGCTAGTTCCAGCTCGGATTCCGTGCAAGGTCTGCAGTCAGCTGTAGCGGGGTCGTAGTGCCGCCTGTCCAAGGGCCGGGCTTCGTATCTGAAGGTCGCCACTCGTCTCTTGGGTCCATCTTCGGGCTCCGCTTCCACGTATAGCGCAGCTCGACCGTGGCGACTGCGGAAACACCTCATCTCCCGAGGATCGCCGTCATCGGGAGCGTATAGCGGCACCAGCCTTCGAGCACCTTCTACGAAGATACGGGCTGGGAAACGCTCTGCGACTTCTGCAATAGACAAACGTAGCTCTTCACTTCTAATTGTATCAACGACCTTAGACTACCTAAACATCCTACCGCATTCTTATACGATAAGCAATATACTTAGTCAAATGTTTGTTATAAAACTATTCCTAACACAATAAAATATGTGATGAACGACGTTGTAGGCGTTGTTATAACGGAATAATAAACGCCTTCTCAGAACAACGCAACGGTTTTATCATGAAGATGGACGACATTTTAAGTCGTCTGACTGGACGAAAGGAACATTAAAATTAAGATACAGAGCTTCTTATGAACATTTTTTATGTTTTAAATTTGTTACCTGAAGAGCGCTGATGTTCTAAGCTGTCGAGGTGTAAGTAAGCATTAAATAAGGAAGTAATGTCGGGTGCGGTACGTCCGACTTGTGGAAAAACCAGGAGTCCATCCTTTCAAAGGCACATACAGTTCTCTCTCAGTGGTTTAGACGCCGGTGCGCTGCGCAGTGGTCCTGGGTTCAATTCCCAGCGAAGCAGAGATTTGAAAGATCTGTTTACCTATTTTTGGTCCAAATGTACGTATGTGTTCTTGTTTTGTGCGTATCTATGGTACCAAAAAAGTGTGTAAAAACTCAGTGGAATCGTTAGTTACCTGTATCGTTCAGCCGCAGTGTATGGAAGAGATCAGGCGGGTCGGGTCGCCTGATCACCCGGACGCACACTCTGAACTCGCGCTCGTCGGCCGGCAGCGGCGGCTTGAACAGCAGCCGCAGCGCGCCCCGCGGGTACAGCCACGACACGCCGCCCTCCCGGCAGCGCAGGTACACCGGGGTCACCCCGCGCTCCGCACTCGATGTCAAACCACTGCAACAACAATTTTTTTATTTTATGACGAAATACAGACGTCGTCCTCTATATAATATTGGTCAGGCACGAGATCGTCGAATGCAGTATATTGGCCGATAACGTTAAATATTTCTACCTCTAATTATAATTTGTCCCAGCACCTACTACTGACCCCTTAATAATATTAAGGGCCATTTCAGTTATTTCTTAAATTTTGTTTTGCGAGGTTTGTTTGCAGGAGAAATTTTAAGGCGGCCGTCTTAGCACCCTGAAGTAACAAGGCATAAACCTACAAATACAACATCAGTGCTTCTGTCATACTTAATTTGGCATTCATACAAGGGCTGCATTTAACAATATAAATGGTAGTCTGCACTATTGTTCAATGTTATAGCGTAAAAATCTTCATTATAAACATTCTCGATATAGACGCAAAGCTTAATTATTATTTGTATCGGTGCGACAGATGGAAACAGACCCCGGTAAACTTTGACCGAGCCAACCTTCTTAGGTCCCAATACAAATGGCGCTTCTTTATATTAATAACTTCAGACTTCAGTTAAGTGTGTTCGTAGCCTGCTGTACCAATTTAACATCACTGTACGTCCAAGAAAAAATAAAAAATAAAACGTCAAAATCGTAAAAGCCACATAATTTAAGCTTAGGTACCTACTACTACGTGTCGACGGCAATGCATACGCGTACGAGATGTACTCAGGCGTAGCGAGATGAAATAGTACAAAGGCTTAACGTTTAACGAACTTCCTACTTGAAAGGACCCAACTTTAACCGAAAATAATAATGGCCATAAATTTTTAAGACGTCAACTCCCTCATTACCGTACTAGAAAGTCGTTTTAATCATAATTTAGTTACATCGATCGGGGCGTCATCGGCTACCGAAGACGCTAATTTATAAGGAAGATCATTATTATTCACCGCACGCCTCGACACGAGGTGGGTTGTAGCAAGTTATTTTCTACTATAAACTTTTTTTGCCTATAAAAGAGCAAACTACTTTTTGCCGCACCACCATAAAACTGAATGGTGTCGTATAATCACACAGAAAAGGATATTCGGAAGGCTCGATGGCTTGCGTAATAAATATCGGTACTTGTATCTGAAGTGAGTATATTTAGCGAGAAATCTAGATGGTGCGGTTGCGGGCCGGCGCGGGTAAGCGTCGAGCGGCCGGGGGAGATTACGGCACGCGATCGAGGTGTCATTCCGGCCGGTATCTCGAGAAGTGCTCTCATAAACAAGCCGCGAGCGGACAATTGTATCTTGCATCTCCGGCACGTGGGCTGCGATTCTGGAGTAGCGCCCACGCCCGCCCGCCGGCCCACTCGCAGACGCACGCCATAACGCTAAAATATATGACCGATCCCGCGCTATAAAACGATGCCTCGAGAGTATATATGCTTTGATGCGACACAAATAAAAACAAAAACCCGCCTTTATGTAAAACGCATTGTATGTGTGGCCCGCCGCTTTCTTTTATTAAACTTGAGGCGAGTCGCGTTACAGCCTCGTCCTAATTTATATCGGAATATTAAGCGGGCTCCCTGTACCGCACAAAACTCGCATGATGGTGTATTATAAAACATTCATTAAACAGTAGGATATCGTACCGAGCTAAGTACTATTTTCTCCTATCCCTTAACATACCTACTAGGAACGCTTATAAGAACTTCATGTCTCTACGTCTACTCTATCATGTCAAGCGATGACACAAAAACCGTTAATGGTACTGATTGCAACCTTCGCGACGTCCATCAATATTATTAATTTCATAAAAAGGAAATTTTCATAGCATCTCATAATTGCACGGCGCATCATCAATCATGGCGGTCCTACATTTTTTCTGGGCAAGAGTTTTTTTTATAAAAGTTTGACAAGTCATGTCCTTAATACTTTCACGTCATCGGGAGTCTTCCTTAATCCGGCCTAATGGGCTAAATGTTGAAATATGTGTACCTAATTTAGGGACCGGAGTGACAAGTGTGGTCTCACATGGCCGCCGACCCGTCGCGACAAACACGTGGACGTCGGTAAGTTGGTACAACCCCCGCCCCCGATGCAGGGGTGAACAACCCGAGTAACCCGACCACACTAGACCAGCGTCGTCCTAGAATGTCGAGATTACAGGGTAGGCGGCCCGAGGTTATGCGGTTAAACTAGCTCCTGCTGCTTATTATAAGCGCTCTACATGGTTCCTTGCATGCCGTAATTAAAATCTTTTATCAGTTATTTTCCAATACAATCTCTTATGTACAATTCTGTAATCACTAATTAAACTTGCACTCTATGTAAATAAACTAATGTAAAGTTTATCTCAAAATCAACTGAGTATTTATTGGTTGACTATATAATTATTACCAGTTAGTTTAAATTTAAAATCGATTCAATCATTTCATTGCACCAACCCTGTCGGTGCAGGCGCACCTCGCGTTATCGGCGCGCGCTAAAACAAACATTCATAAAAACAATACCAACACAAAAACCGCATACGTTTTTTGTCACCGAATATAGAAGAAAAAAGCTAGAGGGGTGTTAACGGCATTCCTATACTTGTTCCGCGTATAGATACGTTTTTGTTCTATGCCGTTTAAAAATATATTACTCGCCAAATTTCAAAAGACTCAACTGGAGTTAATTTTTACTTCAACTGATTTCTCGCTCATTAGTGTTTTTGTGTGCACTCAAATATTGTGTTGGTTCAACCATTTAGCTTAAGATAACTAATGTTAAATCAAATAAGCAAATGAATTTTGACCGTGAAGGTAATAATGGTATGCCGATGGTAATAAGAAAATTCAAACTAGAAAAATATTAGGAGCCATCTCCCTAAAGCAAGACGACAAACGTATATCACAGTTGTAGAACCAACATTGTACCGCACCATGTCGTTAACCATACAATGAAAAAAGGGGATTCAAATTTAACGCAATCTCCGGCCATTACAATCGAATGACGCGGCGCCGATACACCACTAAAAGCTTCTAATGTAGGCGCTTTTATGTCGAAACTTCTTTTTATACTCGCCGGACTCGGGACAATTCCGGTCTTATCGAGCTAGGCAGCAATGTCAGCAACGCATAGAGATTGTCTTGTCCAAACTGATACGCTTGTGTTATGGATAAACTATAAACCGTCAATTGATTTAAAGATTTTTTTTGTTAGCCGATGAAGTTAAGATAACAATCATCTTGATTGTTGAATCTTTTAAATCAATCATAATTAAATTACTTTACGTTTAGAGTTAATGACTAAGCATTAGAGCAAAAGATGCAAAATACTCCATTGTTTTGAAATAAAAATGTTAATGTGGGAATAATCCAATATAATACAAACAAATTCTTAGCAGGTCATTAATTGAAATCGAGACGTAATCAGTACAAAAAAGCATTGTTATTTTACGATCAATCCTACTTTACAACGCAGCTACATAATAAACTTTTAGCATACCACTGTCAAAACCCCAATCCAATGCGCGACAATACGAACTTTAACATTAAATTCTTCAAAATAAATTGGTATCCGACCAGTTATGTAAATGTGGGCTTATGAGTGATATGTTGCTGTGGGCACAAACGATCTTTTGTTCGAGACGACAAGGAAATTAGCGGCTATTTGTAATGGCGGTGGAACCGGCGAGATGATATTATTATGCATAAAAATATGAACATGTTCTTGTGTCTCCGTAGAAAGTTCGTTAGCGCATGACAACGTCCCATAAAGCTTTATCGCAGTCACAACAGACGCGCCATAATAAAATAAACGTGTATCTCTTCTACGAAGTCTTATTTATTCTCGCCCAAACCTGGGGCGAGATAACAATGACGCGTACGTTCAACCTTCATCTAGTATAGGGTTGACTATCTATGGGTTTGATCTTATGAACATCTAATAAGGCTCTATAAAAATGCCGTCTTAATCACAAATCTCTGATTAATTTACTTATATTATTAGAACTACATATATTATTGTCAAATCGCGAAATAAGCATTCAAATCACCGTAGATTTGAAATTACACCACACTGTAAATAGTGAAATTTACAGTTGATTAATGATCATCTATCTATTCGTAACTAGCTAATTGCTTAATCTTTCCTCTTACATCGGACAATTTATCTAACATTCGTTTTGTAACTTTCTATTGTACATTAATGGTTGTCAGTTACCAGTAATAATGTAAAGTAGGTAAAGTCGTGATTTGCCCACAATCAGGCATCACAAAGGCTGTTCGTACTCCGTCAGCCCTGCGGTTGACACGCGTCGCGCCCGCCGAGCCCACGCGCCCGTGGCCGGTAAGCATTACCATACTCGATACCATCGCAACAGAACATGGTTTAGCAGTACTGGAATTCCTCTTTTTTGTATGTTTTTGGCTTGTTCTTGGATGACCTTGCGATGTTACTCTAGCAAATGTCATTATAACAATGTTTTCTGAGAACTTGTGAGACTTTTCGGCTAAAGTAACTCGCCGACTTTTCAGCTAAACATTGTTATGCAATTAAAAATTCAAAAACGGTACCTTTTTGTTAGTCTCGCAAAAATATTCTAAAATTGTAAAGTTACAAAAACTTCTTGGTAAGTGGTCCAATAGTGGAGTGCAGTTAAAATATGTTTGCCTTCAAACATTTAACTGCAACCAATACAAATAAACTAGAAAGTATGTACCTACACCACGAATTCAAGTTAGAATGTTTATTTATGGTAGGCAAGTTGTCCAACAGGAAAGGGAAACAATATTTCATATAATTTAGATAGCTCGTAACGTTTACAACAATACGCTGGTCGATGGTGACCCGCTACAGTTCGAGTCGCTTGTCGCCGTCGCACACACTCAAGCCTTACCAAGATTTATAGGCTTTCAAGCTCACCCACACAGCTTTTAAGGCTCCACTCACGCGAACAAAGCCCTCTCGTTTTTTGTTTCTAGGTCAGCGCCGACCAACGATATAAGATCGCTGGAACAGCGGACCGACCTAAACAGTTCCGTGATCTAGTTTGTTCAGCTGGGCTTCGGCACTTCGAGAATACTTAGACACAACCAGGAAGTTATTGTTCATAAAATATACCTACAACATACGAAATTTATTGGAATAACAGCCGTTGCAACATTTATTGTTTAATGGTGAAATTATTGAGTAAGAAAAAAAATTTGAAAAACTCAGTGTTGTAGAGGATGCGTAATATACGAGACACGAGTGCCCAATTTATTGTGAGTGTCAAAGCGTGTATGCAGGATTTCCGTGAAACAATGGGCCGTATTATTGGTACCGTGGTACGTCTGAGAGGCATTCGGACAATGGCTGGGGCGGACGCCCCGCGGGCGAAGTCGCCGCGCACGTGCGTGTCCATTGTATTCATATGCTCTGAACCTGTGCACAATGGGGCTCCAGACGGACAACTATTGATTCTAAACGCATCTCGGCATTAATATTTGATACCAGCGATCGAGTTACGAGTTCTGGATACAAAGGGAGGGCCGTATCCTTTTTTGGCTTATTGCTGCCTAATTGAGTGCCTTTTCTAAAGTGTAAAGGTTGGTTTATAATAAAGGATAAATATTTATTATCAGTACAATATACTGTGGAGATCTTATTTTTAGGTATACATAGGGGCACCATTAGAAATTCACCATTGTCCTAAAGTGTAACATAAAAAGGTTGGAGTCATTAATAAATTTTCATTGACTTAAAAGGCTTGCTACATGAATAGCAACTTAATTGACCAATTAATTAATCTCACCATTAGTAAACTGCTTAAAGCATAGTGTCCGGGTTGCTTAGTAGTCTAATCAACTTTCTAAGATTACTTAAATACAGGAGAGTTTCCTACTAAAGAAATTGGAATCCACCTCTATCAACAATATTTTCTTTTATTTGTGTGGAAATATTTGGCTAGCATATACTGCTGTATATGTACAATACGCACAGGAGTAATACATGCTCCTGTTCGCGACTTCCTTATATTAGCATGGAATTTAGTCTAAAGAAAATTATAAAAAATCCAGGTTATAAACAACTTGTGGAAATTTCTGCCAAATTCGTAGGTAAGCTTTCTTTACATGAAAGAGTAAACCAGCGTGATTTTCGCTTGTACAATATTAGCAGGATTACTCCTAGTTCGTTCGCGAAATACTCTATCGAAGCTGTTAAATAATTTAGTATCCCTTTCTTTGTATACACTTCTGAAGCTACATCTTAAGAAGTAGTATGAGCTAACTATGGCAGGAGCGTTACACAACACACTGTGAGATGAAAGTGGCGGCGCGTGACCAGCCGGGTAATGAGTCCCGGTTGTCCCCAGCGTTGCATAACTGATTTGTTCGACACTCCAGTATAATTGACATTGATTAAAATATAGTAAGTATTTAATTTAATAGTTTTTTATGAAATAAAATACAATCGGGCTTTTGCGAAAGGTAAGAAAACATAAACTTCACTCATAAGCTAGGCATAAAACGACAAGAGTAAAAAAAATGTTTGTTAGAGACGAGCCAAAGTTGTATAATATTTGCTGAGCTACCGATTCAAATGTATATTCAATCGCATTATAAGAACCTTTAAGGCTGCAGTTAAATAAACAGTTAATGCAAGTTGATATGTTGAAATAAAGTAGGTGGCGAGAATACTCTGCAATACAATAACGTGTATTGACTGTAATCGACCCAATAAAATATTACCTTTACAATTTCGAACTCCACAAGGTTATAAGTATGTTTGAATTGCGCTGCAAATAGGTACAGCTTCCTTAATCTTATGCCAGACGTTGGATTGTTCGGGACGAGATGTTGATGGGCACGTAGAGAAATAGTTAAACAGTACTCGGTAGGGATGGGCCAAATTGTCTTTATCCTTTTATTAAACTAAACCATGCTAAACGATGCTAACGCATAGAAATACTACTAAAAAATACTATTTGAATTTAGGGAACTGCACTTTAGATAAGCTAAAGGGATATTTTTATTTGACTGCTGTGTTTATATGAACCGTAGAAAATTTTTAGTGCCACTTTGCTAGCATCATTCGCACAAGTAATACCTACCTGACTAAATCAACCACTCGTATTTGCATTAACTATTACTTTTTGTCCAATGTATTCTCATACACACATGATCTCAAGAAAATTATCATTAAACATTTATAAAATCATATAAGTAATATTATGTATGTACTTATCAATGTAAATAAGTTGTTAATGTAATTGTTTTGCAAGCCCATTGGCTCAAAAGTCGATATAGTAAAAGATATAAAAAAAATCCGCAACATGAAGTACGCAGAAACCCCAGTCGGTCCTATTATTACACCCATATTATTTTTTAAAATATAAGTAGACAATTTATAGTATCATTATCATAAGGTAGTGGTAGGTAACGGTTTTAGCTTGAATTATGAATAACTACTAGGCGATGCGTCACACCCCTACCGGTGGCGATGGTGTACTCGTAGAGTCGTACTGTAGAGTTGGTGAGTGTCGTGGTGATTCGTCCTGATTGTATAATGGATAATGGAGCACACTCGCGTGGGCGCCCCTCTGTCACCGGCGCGCGGCGGCTGCGGTACACGACCGACCACGAACGTATCTGCACTTCACAAATCATCTCGAGCTATCTACCTCAAGATCAAGCCATTAGATATAAACGAGTTTCCATTTCTGATGATGCTTTGCGGGAAATGTGACACAGTGTATGAATACATAGGTAATAATTGAGGAGATAAGGTCATCGGTCATCATTAAGGTCATTTTGTAAGCGTAACTAAAAATAGCCAAGAAAGAGCAACATTAAATTTTAAACCGCCAAATCCACTTGTTGAGGCAATAGCAATGACGTGGCAATAGTTGCAAGAATTAACAAATTTTACAATTTACGTTGAACTCGTATCTTTATCTTAATTTTTAGAACGTAGCTGAAACATGAATTTACGCTTCGATTAAAAATATTATATTTTGTAAGTCATGTAAAATTCATGAGCAACAACTAAACCACTCATAAATCCACTTTAGAAACAACCCTATTTTCCTAAGTGGTGTCCTTACAAACAATTAAACCGGGAAGTATTTTAATCTAGTTCTACATCTTGACCTTTGCCAAATGATGTATGAAATCATCTCTTAAAATCAGGTCTCGTCTAGAACAGCCATCTGGGCCTGGCTCAATTGGTAAACACGCATTCTCATCTTCTTAATACGTGACTAAGTCGTTTAAGACCACATCAGGCATATGTATGTATACACATAAACATCGGTACTTTGAGGAACGTGAATGTCCATAAGTTGAAACAAATTTACAAGTTTCTTCAATTTACATTAGGTACATTCAATCATGAAAACGGACATACATTATTAACATCTTATTACTCTTATATTTACAAATAAATTTCAGCCACATTCTAGTAAATTACTATAAAGATAGGCTACAAACATTGAAGCTATTATAGTCAATAGGGAAAGGAAACCAAAACAGAATCTAAGTCTATTCAAAGATACAACAATTTAAGTAATTTGTTACTTTCATCAATCCGTAGACACAGCATACTTGCCACTACTAAACCCACACTGTTCACAATGTAGGACGTGACTAAAGCCACTCATTAGCCATAACATTCCTTAATTGCTACCTTGAGAGTCCTGACGTGTAATGACAACGTATAGCTATTGCCGGGCTATTGAGACAACGTGATGCATGAAAACACCTGCGTATGAACTGTGCGGCAGAAATGTTACCGTTTCATAAATAAGGAATTTTTTAATTGCCAATAATTGTAAACTAATTACTTAATAAAGAGGAAGAAATAAAGTACATTTTATGAAACCCATACGCCTGCCAATCACAATGAATTTAAATGCAACAAACTTTTTATTTGTTTACGAGCAAAATTATCTGCATCAATGCCGCAATTTGAGTCATTTAAATTTGCATTGTAAAAACGCAAGATTGATTACGGTGCAGATAAAAGTCAGAGTCGAAACACAATACGCACTAAAAGCCATTAGGCATTAGTCACGACAAAAAATAATGTTTTTGTAATAAATAATCGGGATGAATTCGGGCGAGTGCGCACATGCGGCGCCGACGTCACCGGGCGGCCGGCGGCGCCACCGCACATGTACAGTACACGACCACTGACGGATGGTGTAAATAATCCTTGGGAATCCTTGGGAACAAACCTTGCGCCGGCCACGCTGACCTAGACCATCTGGAAGTAATAGAAATCCCGATGCAACTGCTCATTGTTGTTGCTGTAACTCACTTTAGGGATGATAGTTTTGTCTTTTAATGTATGTACGTTGTATGTGTAATCAGAATACAATTTTTGCTTGTGAATGCATCAATACTTTCAAGAAAAAATGCTCCTATAAGACATTTTGTGACGATTTTAAACACTTATAAAGGTGCCTAAAACTAAAAGATTTGGATTTATCTTCTTCTTGAAGACAATGAAGTCTATTACTTCAAAAGCCCCAATGTTCAACCAAATAATTGCTGCTGTATTAATATGTAATCGTGTAAAGTAGTGTAAACTATAAATTCCTTTATGGACCTAGACCATGTTAACTACGAGCATCTGTAGATTAAATATTTATCTGAAGAGCGATGAAAAAATCCGTGAGTCATTACAGGAAAACTTATTCGTAACTACACTGAATTTACGGTAATCACAGAATGTAGGATACGTTCAACAAAGAATGATACAAAAATTAATGTTTACATAATTATTTATTTAACCGTGCTCTTCTTTTGTTACTATTCGGGTAACCCGGACTTTACTTAAACCGTTATCTGATTGAATTACAAAGACTTATTTCCTTGTGATTAACAAACATTTCCATATTTTGTGTTCCTCTGCTCGACACAACACACGATGTCTTTTAATAAGCGTCGAATGCCTCGAATATTAAGAAAGATATGTAAAAATAAAAGCAAGACAAAGGTGACTCCGTACACCGCTCACGTGTAATTTTACAGGCATGTAATTAGGGTGCCCGGCGACGACATGGCACATGCTTTGATGATTACCTAGTCTTTTAACAAGAATTCAAGAGTTTGTATAAAATGTATTCTGCTACCGCCTTTAAGATTACTCTAAATGACGCACTTAAATATAAGAGTTTTTATAAAATATCTTTCTTTTCTGAAATTAAAATGTTTCGCCTTACTTTATTTCTACAGCACAGTAACGGCGAAGAATGTTTTATCATCCTGTTATAAAATAAACTTATTTAAATATTTTTATTGGACATGCAAATAACGAGAGAAAGAACGCGCGAATCGCATGGGAAAATGGAATGATAAGGATGAATAATTTGATAAGAGGTATCGTCAGGCGATCACATGCTTTCACGCAAGTCCAGCCGTGGGAGTGATTGCTAGTGATCCAATAAGTAACTATCCCTGAGCTGTTCACTTCTGATAACTTATTTTCACAAGTTTTATTGCTTTTGCCCATGGACGTATAAAAAAGCTTTTGCCATGACGTGCACGTAACGTAAGTTTAAGTACGTGTCTCAGTCATGCTTTTCGCTCCTCCTTATAATTATGTCTTTTAGAAAAAGTGCTTTACTAATATCTAATTTTGGTCCTGATACTGATACTCATGAGTTTACAATTTCGGTTCCCAAGCGCTTTATAAGCTGAAGAAAGTTTTGACACAATTAGGGTAAATCTGATAAGGAGAGTTCACACAGCATATCACTGAAATTATCATTTCAGTCAATCAATGATGACAACCTGTCAATATTGTCACAGATATTGTCAAACTTGTGACAAGGCAGATGTGATATTCTTTAAATATAAAATATTATTATGAGATACGTTACTTTTCCCGGTAACAATGAAATATTACTCTAATACATATGTATGTCTTGTATTTTATCATGTTTCTTAAAATATTAATCTTAACAGGTAAATGAACGTGGCTGTCCATGGGCTGCAGTGACCACTGCACATCAGGTGGCCTACAGGCTGCAAGCTTGTACGCTGCTCGCTCAATTCCATACAATAACAAAATACTTAACTATTATTTCTGCTTGTTTCATATCCAGTTCTTTAACTTGTTTATCCTTAAAATCATAAATATTGCAATATAGTTTACCTTGCATAATCAACTTTCAAGATATCAGTCCGTAAATGTAGTTAAAATCTATCAAGAACAGAGGGTGCCATTGAAAATAATATATGAAAGCTAAACCTTAACGTAGAATTGATTGAAATGAGTAAGTTCAAAACTAGTTTCTGTGTACCCGAGCCGTATCTTGCACGTTTCACTGAATAAATTCATTAATAATTAAATTCTGAATGAAGTAATAGCAAGCAACGTATCTTCTTTGAATTAATTAAGATAAAGAGAAAATTCAGTGATTCCTTTTTCTAAATTACCGTATCAGAATTAAGTTTTAATTCGGTTTTAAAGCTTATTCACTTGTTTAATAATGAGATACAGCAGTTACTTTAAGAGCATTTGTAAGATCAGAAGCTATCTAAACAACCACAGAAAATATTTTGTTGACTAATAAAAATATACCAGTAGCACCAGAAGTACCTACTACTTCTCCCTTGTCTATAGCTCTACTTTATTCAAATGCTATAGACAAAGTTTACGACAGGGAACCCAAACAAAACTAGACTGAAATCTGCTTTTTCCCACCTGTGCCTTCAGAAAATATTGATTCAGATAAACAGTAAAAACTTTGTAGTGATAATAGACTTGTATCTCGTACGTGGCTGTCGAAATTCGCAATGTAAACAGTAAGATGTGTTTGCACAAGGCAATGTATGATAAACATGTAACGAATATCATGTGTTGGCATGTTAGGCTATGGCCCGCATGGTGGTTCTCACGCGGGATCGCACGCGGAATACGCAAGGCAGGCTCGTGAGAAAGAACCGTGCGGTTTGCGATGTGAATACTAAAGTCGTCACTTACGTTTTCATTGCCCTATATTTTTCGTTACTGTTCCTATTTCTCATAGTTGCATATAATTGATACAAAGTCACAAGTTTGTAGGAGTTTTTTCGCTCGTAGATATAGTTACTTGCCTGAAGCTACCTATCACTACCCTTATTTATTACTTATCGTGAAACCGTTAGGAATTTGATCTGTGGATAAAATTCGTTAGAAAAGGGTGATTGCTGGAATGGAATGTTTGAGGCAAAGATTTTAGACGTCATCAGTGAACAATGTATCACATAACGACATATAAAGTAGGTACATACTACATACATTATATTGGACTCCCTTAAATATGATGTTTGTAAAATTGAAAATACTTCAATTTATCATACGATTAATTTATAAGTAGGTAATATGAAGTTAACCAACCTGCAGTAGGCCAGCGTGGCGGACTAAGGCCTAAATCCCTCTCATTGTGAGAGGAGACCCGACCGGAGACCCGACCAGTGGGTCATTAATGGATAACTGACAGATGAAGTTAACTTTTACTTGCATTGTAATAAATTTCAGCACGTCGTGTTAAAAGCTTTCTAAACACATGTCACCACTGAGTTTAATGACTAATGCGACGTATTTTACAAACACACATCAAAGCACCGGCACCTAACCGTTAAGAATTAATTAAAAATCTAGTTTGTTCGGCTTTCATTCTGTAAGCCATTCATATTGTCCAACCCGTTTCCCAATTAAATAAATTTTTGAGATTTACTCAGGATTTAAAAAAAATAATATTAAATTAATAGTTATAATTAATGCTTAATGTTATTTAAGGTTTTTTAGTTATATTGTGTTAATAATAATAAGTAAACATAAATAAATATATGAGAAAAATAATAACTCAGGATTTAGGAGATGAGAAAAGAAATGCTTCATGCAAAAGACATCAACGACATCCTAAAATAATTTAAGTAACCATTTTAATTATTTTGTTTTTTGTGAAAATGGTTTGTATTCGTTACTTAAATAAGTATTTGCTTTCATATCCAACAAGACAAAAAGCATTTCAAAGAACCGCGAGGCGTTGAGCTTTTACTTATCAGATTTACGGTTCCTTTTCTCTGCGACCATTCCGTTTATCGTTTTATCATCGCGTTATCGCTCTGGCAATCCAAACTAGTGTCTATTTGGTTTCTCGGCTTGTGCCAAGGCTTAACCACGGTACTCGGAAACAAACAGTACCTACCAATCTAATACAAGACAGGCTTGACTTATTATTCCTACATTCTTGACTGTTTTTGCTAATGGTTCATTTATGTACTGAACATAATATATCCTCCTCTTAGTTTAATTTATTAATTTAACTACTTTAATTTAGCAACTGATTGTGAGATTGGGATTGGTTTTTTGTATCCCACGCGATAGGTACCTATTTCCATTCTCCACGTTGAATTCATTCATGAATAACGTAAAATTAAATCAAGGGTTACTTCATCTATAGGTATCAGCATTATTGAACTGGAAATTGTTATAAGAAAAATATCACAGCGGGAAATTTAATACAATAATTAATTTTCAAACTATCGTTTTGATTCGAATGTTGTTGGATAGCAGACGGTAAGTCACCGGATTTCATCAGAGTTCTCTTTGTATGGGACAAAAACTGTGCGGAGAATCGCCATGATTTTGTATCTTATTGCAGGATTGGACTAAAGGAGAGATCAGGAAAATTCAATAGATGAGAGAATTTCCCACATTAAGACATTAAATATTATTTGTTTGGTACAAACAAAGAACCTACATAGGTGCTCCGACTGGACAAAAAAATAATTTAATATCAAACTATGATAGTTAAATTAAAGTAGGAACATTTAATGAAATTTAATGAACATTTAAAAACGGAAATTTTATCTTTTATCCAGGCTTCATTATTTGTCTTAAATTATACTAATTCATTGATGCTTTCATTTTTAGCTGTTATTTTTTTATTCTATCTTGCCCGTTCCGTGCTTGTCTTTTAATTGACCTTATTAACTTTTAATTTTACTACTATATTTTAATGTCTTTAAAACAATTAGAAATATCCTTTCCCGCAAGTTCTGATTGGAGACATTAGCTTTGCTGGCTAGTCCGGAGCCAATAAATCGGTCTAATCGCCGTAATGCGAGCATCGGCGACAAAGGCAAGGAATGCGACCGCCGGGAGGGCTTGCTGGGCTTCATTAACTATCATACCTCGAGGAGTTTTTTCCTCCGCACAAAAACTACTCACTAAAAAGTGAGGTCGCCTTGTAATGAAATATTGATTCATGCAGCTCATACCCGTGCCGGACGTAGGTGTAATCGTGACACCGCAAGAAAGGTTTAACCATTTGGAAAATACTTCACATCATATACGACAGCGTACTTTCATTATTACTATTATAAAGATCAGGTTACAGTTCCTGGGTTCTTACTTTTTTCTTTGAAGAAAATTTAAATTTTGGGAGATGTTCTTGAAATTAATTATTTTTTAGGATCTTCAGTTGACTTTTGCAACTACATAATTATGTACGTTTAAAAGATAGATAAAAGATAGATAAATTCATTGTTGGTTATTGTAATAAGAATTAAGGACTATCTCCCAAATTATTCTTCCTAACAAAGTAGCACTGGATTTAGTGTTAAGAGAAAATCGAATTCAGAGCGCAGCTGCGGCTGAATGCCTAATATGTACCTCTATCTACACTTAAGTGGTTCTGGTTGTATTAATCGAATGAAGGCGGTCACAAAGGCCTCGCCTTGTACGCGAATCGTAAGAGCAACAATGCTAGCCGCGTAGCCGGCGGCTGATAAACCCGCTCTAGCTATACACTGGCCCTCTATATTTTCCGCATTGAGATTGCGTGCCGCGTGCCCGGCGGCTGCGAACAATTTATAGCTCAGTGGAACCAAGCGGGTACATGCTCGTTATTATTTAACGGTGGACCGCAGACCAGGACAGTTCGCCTCCGGCTATTGCCAGTGCAATCCTGCTAAACATGTACCTATGCCTTCATGCCCAAACTCTCCGGACCGACCGGCCGATAACGCCTCGGTCCAATAAAATCGTACCTACATAAATTTAAATATAGAACGGATGCAATTAACGTTGATAGTGTTTATAAAAAAACGATGAATATACGCAAAGAACGATTTCATTTAAATCCCAGTTAGTGGCACACACTTTAAATTAACGTCTCTCCAAATTTGATATTTAAATGACCGCGTATGACTCTACTTGGTCGCGAATTGCGTGCGATTTTTTCTCGTGATCGATTTGAATAATGTTATAGCGGTGTCCGGTGCCAGTGTCGAATGCAATGCCTTACCGAGCACGTGCGTCGATAACTCGATATCGGATAAATGCGGCGCGATCGCGATGCAATGACGAATGCAGCGCTCGCCAAGCGAGTTAGCTCCATTAAGGCGGAACGCCCGATACTCCTTGTAGTGTTGTAGAGCACACCTCGCTATATGTGCGAGAGAGAAGCTGCCGCAGGATAGGTATCCGACTCCTTCAATTGACCGGCCTTGTGGCACGCGCCAACTTGCCTATTATTCCATTTGATTTACAGACCTCATTAAATTTCCTTCTAGGTAAGTATATCGTTACGCCCACGGTGAATCAGTTACTCGCCAGACTCTTGGCACAGCACATAAAGTATTAGAACTCGAACAATAAATGGAAAATCATATAATAAAGGAAATGCCGCAATTCGACTTCAATACATTTTACACAGTGATACAATTTATTTGGTGATATTGTTCAAGGATAAATTTATACATGCAGATAACTGGTAATGTCTGCTGATCTATAAAATGTGAAGAACTTACATTTAATTTAATATTCTTAAAGCTGAACATACATAAATGAAACACGTAAGTATATCAGTCAAATACCAACGACATCCATCTTAAAATGGAACAATTTTATACAAACAACACATAGTTTGGAATCCTTTATTTTATGCAAATGATCCATTATAGCTTTTGTGAATTATAAAATAAAAGCTTAAAATGGACCAAAGTTTTGGTCAAAGTGGAAAAAATGTAATATAGTCAGAATTGCTGACAATAATTTATCGGTAGAAACGCGTCCAGTCGCGATAAACAATGACATTAGGCTGATTAGGCTAACGAAGGAAGATTGTTTATAAATGTATATTTAGAGTTCCGTGTAAATAAAGAAGAACCCATTTTATACTAGAACTGAATTCATATATCTGATAAAACAACACTGACAACTAATGAAATACGAGTAGACGTGTAAAAATTGAGTCATCAAACTTTTTCAGAGTAACATAGACAGGCATGCGATTTTGTGCTCAAGAAAAACAGTTAAAAAATCTTACTAATTTTGTTTACTCCAATAATGTACAAAACCCACACCAAGACTCCAAACAGACAACACTTGGCTCGTTTTTTTCTAACAGCGCGGCGTGGTCACATTTAAATATGGAGAGGAACTCAGGACCCAATTAGAGCGTCGCGAATGCCGAAGTCCTTAAATCAGTCGAAATGACGTCCGATTGACCACAAAAGGTCATCGCGTTAACTGGCCAAAATGCTCCGAAACCTTTTATTGCAACTTTAACAATATCCCATTAAGGCCAAGCTCAGGCCACACCAAACCTTTTTTTAATATACAAATTGAGCTTCGAAGTAGGGGCGATCAAAGCGGATGTTTGTATAATGTTAAATGTATGACGTTCATTAAGTGTGCATAAATTGTACCTGATAATGAATAAAAGCTTTTGAATTTGAATTTGAATTTGAGTAAGCTCGAAGAAGTAGGTTCGGTAGGTACTCATTATCACATGAGAGTGAACAAAAATAAAATAAAACGATTGTCTCCGGTTTTTTAAAGCAAGCCATTGTCATTTGAAGCGTTATTCGAAACGTGTTTTCATATTTTCGGATTATCGTCACGCGGATTGTCTAATAGCAAGGTAATTATTTTAAATTCGAATTTAAATTTTTGTTCTTCGAAACAGAGACATCTTTGTTATCTAACCATTTAAATATAATTCTGTGAAATGTGTGCGAATTCAAGATTTAATAGCAACTATAATGAATGTTATGAATCAAGTTTTATGACTCCTAATTTAGAAGAATGAAGATATTGAAAATGATTTTAGAATGATAGTCAAATTTTAAATTATAAAGTTTATGATTTTGCCGCCATATTTATAAATATGTAAAATATTAACGTGTTTTCATAAAATACTGATAAAAATCCAATAATCCTATAATTCATGGAATGGCAGTTACAATAGCACAACACCAACGGCAATCTCTTCTAAATATCTACAAAATCGTAAAGGCAACAACAGTTCAATAAAAGCACAACAAAAATATATTTTACTGTAGATGTGATCGTTGAATGCAATTTTAATAAGCATAAGCAAGTACAGGTATAGCGTGAAACACAAATAATCTGTCTACTCTATAGTTTGATCAGACGTTCGGTTCATCAATCTAGACACCGGTCTAAAACAACTCGTACAATGTCTCGTAACTATAACACTTATGATCGATACGCTGAATCATTACAACTTATTGTTTAGTGGCACGTACGTGGACTTGTTTAGAAACCACTAAACCTCGACACAATGGTAGACCACAAACAGGCTTTTGTCCCGGGTGAAAATAAAATATCGAGAGCCGAGCCCACCTCGCGGGTCCTATTTAAACATTGCTGTTTATTTTTCATACAAGTATCATTTTTAATATTAAATAAACACGCCTGCGAGACCTTTAGCTGTTATCAATGTTTGTCACGACATTTGGCAATATTTTATCGACCATTGCTATGTAAAGATTTATGGAGATGAATGTCTGCTTTAATATTTAATTGAGTTGTACGTACTAAGAGATGTAAAATGGGTTTAAAATAACCAAAATAACCAAATAACCGGGTTTTGGTACGGAAGCAGTCAAAAAAAAAAACAAACATGTACTCTCACAACATAGAGACTGACACCTAGCAATTCGGTGGTGTAAGAGGACTTCTAGCTACTCGGCTCGGCATGTTTAGTTTTCGTCTGCGTGTCAAGCATATACCGCAGTCAGCAGTGGCCAGTGCCCATGTTTACATAACTCGTTAGTCGACGAGCGGCGGCGGCGTCGGGACCGCCTACGCCTTAAGCCGAGCCATTGGATTCGTCAGCTTAATTTTAACTGTAAACATTCGTTAAGTAACGTGCGGGGTACAATACCACAAATCCTGGTCGCGCGTCCTGCTCATCAAGCAATCACAATGTTGATTTTGATTCTCGCTTAATACTGATTCAACGTCTTCGAAGTTGTATAAATAAATAGGCATCAGCCTTAAATTGTCTCATCAATCATAAAGGAGGTCCGAGGAGTGGTATGACAGCTTATGCGACTTTTTTCATCGCGTCGCGGTGCAGCAGGCGTCTGAATCCGTGACCAAACGAAACGTACGGGTAATGCAATTTTGATTAACTCTGGCGTCGAATCGCCCGTTTGCAATCAGCTTCGATAATAATGGAGACATTATTTTATGACGTGCACCGCGTTTCAATGTCTTAACAATGCGGCGGTTACCTACCTGAGCGTCTCTGTAATACTCTTTTTATGCCGCATTGTCTTTAATAATGCGATTCAGACACGTTGAGGAATATTATAAATGTGAAACGAAATAAGAAAGCGCTTAAGTATCTACAAAATACAAATAGAAATAAACGTGAACTAGGCGAACATCATTAAAGAGTGATCATCTATCAATCACGATCGTACTAATTGAGCATTATTCGATTAGTATTAGGAGTATGATAGACAGGGTAGATTACAAAACACGAGTTCATTAATTAGGTAAAGGCGACGGAATGGCTCCACGGTTCCCATAGTTAGAGTCACAAAAAATATTGTCGTCCTCGATAGCTAAGAGGGTTTTCGTAACACGCAAAACGCTCGTAACGCTGACTTTCACTCGTATCACTCGAACAATAGTGTACAGATACCTATTCACGAGATCGAGTCACGCAGACGAACGACTTGTGATTGTGGCGACGATTGATTGATGACTTGCATAAGATCACACGTCGCACTACAGCATACGTAAACACAACTTTACTTTCCTCTTTCCCTTGTCTGTAACCGATTAATGTCCCATTGCAGGGTCGGAGGGTCTCTCCTCTCATAACGAGAAGGATGTAGGCCTTAGACCATAATGCTGGTTGGCGTCCTTCACATGCCTTTGAGAATATTTTTGTAGTGAACTCTCAGGCAGGTTTCCTTACGATGTTTTCCTACTTCGTTACAGCTAGTGATATTAAATTGTTATTGGTGTATGCCACTGGGATTGGAACCCGGACTCCTCAAGTAAGAAGCCGAACTAGCTACCACCGCCTCGTTACCGTACCGAGCCCTATTAAACAGATTTATGGTACCGTAAACAGAGGTACGCCTATTAATGATTCCAATAACTTGTCCTACAAGAGAGAGGAGACCTCATGCGTTCCTTACAACGTTATTAGTGAATAGCGATTATTATCTATGCTCAAGAGATATTTAATCTTAATAGCGTGAGAATTTACAACGCTGTGGGTAATTAAAATTATGAGATGATTATATTCTATTAAAGATTCCATTTCAAAAGCTTAATTATAATTATGGTTTCATAAAAAAATAACAGTTCAGTAAGCTTTTCCTTTTTGCCACACGAAGTAAGGACGATCGGGTTCGAGAAACTCAAAGGTAACACCTTCGTACATAAAATATCCTTTACATATTGGACTGGTGATATGTAAAGGCGAGGCGCGAACTTAGGGGTTGGTACACACGAGGCGTGAACGCTAAATCGCGCTCAAATACAGAGGTGTGAAAAGCCTGACCGATCGCTCCTAATTGTGGACTAAGCCGATTAGCGTACCAGTAATATAAATCCGAAGAACTTGTGCTTTAAAACGTGTTTGAGCTACAAGCAGGGTGTTATGGTAGTAAGGCGGCGCTTTTGAAATGCTTCGATGTTACTCCCTCAAAAATGTTCCGTGCGTAGGTAGCTCTATACTTAAGGAACTTCGGGAAACGCGCGTCGGGAAAAAATAAAAACAAAAAATTCTCCTAATATCTATACTCTTTATTGTCGGTATCTATGCAATTAAATTAGAATCGATTGATACCAATTGGTTTGGTATATAAATTTATTTTCCATTAACTTTAACCTAGTGTTATTTACCTACTTACCTAAGTACAAAATTAATAATTTAATTTTAACTCTCTTCAAATTGTGATTCGGCTTCAGTAGCTGCACTACCTTTTGGTAAACAACAACTTACATCTTAATAGCCAGCAGCTGTCAGTTTAGTAATGTGTAACATTTACGCTTTATCAACTTAAGTCATAATTGTAGGTTGTAGGTAGTTTCAGCGTTAAGTACCAACCCAGAACCATAAATACCTATCACTAACTGCAGCGGTTGCTACACTTCTACTTCAAGTACCTACATACGAATTTAATGATATCGCTGCCTACGTTTGCAAACTAACTTGCAGTCTAATTTATGGTTATTACTAACGTTTTCCATCGTAAAAGGGAGAATTTATACGAACGCATGCTCAAACTGAAATAAGAACGCCGTATCCATGGATATAAAAATGAAAACCAACATTACATTTAATAACTAAATGTTCATAAAACGTAATCCTATGTAAGTCTACATCTAATCCGAAATTATTACAAACGGTATCAATGCTATGAATCCATGGCATCTATGTATGGCATCTATAAGAATAATGGCGTAAACAAAGCCGTTTTATACTTCAATTGATTAAAACTTCAATCATTCGCTTTATGCGTTACAAGGACGAATGCATAATTTTCTGTCAAAAGTGATTGCGTCGGTGCAACGATATCGAATGTCGATTCGCATGTTGCGGTATAGTGTTACACCTACGTGCAGGAGTCTGGCGTAGTCGAGCGGAATTAAGCAATTTAACTCAAAAACCAATTACATATTCAACTTGTAAAGGAAGTCTAGTCGCGTGGATGGAGGAAGGAGATATAGTATATGTAATCTGAGGACACACAAATCCTTAGGACCTAGATTATAATTATTATTGTTCTAAAATTATCTACAATCTTAACAATACATTTATAGGTACTAGGTACTTCATGAATATTAGTTATTAGTTCAACGTCTTGTATACATATAAATGTAAAAATTGTGCTAGAGTGAGCCATAAATGAATTGTCTAAATAACCCGTCGGAAATGCTAACACGTAATCACAAAAGCACCATTATCAATGTTTACGTTCAAACAATAGTTGCCACACCACTATGCCTATCAAGATGGATGTTAACTAGAAAGGACGAGCCTAAGATTGCAAGATAAAGCCGATTACTTACGTTCAGGACATTTTGCGACTGTCACCGATGTAAAAGTAAGCTGAGGTAAGACACCTTATTAAGCGCATTGCAGCCAATTTAGACTTTATCGGGCGAAATCTTTAAAGCGCGGACTTAGCTACGGGTGGCTATTGTTGTGTCGCCTTAGTTATGGACCTCTTGTCATGAGTACCTATACAAAACGAGTTATAGTAATATGAGACCCCCGAGCCTCAGACTCACTTTTATAGCAGTCTTTGTTCAGGTTAATTATATTCTTGATCTTTGTTCCCTGCTTTAGTTTATCGCCACGTTTTGATAATAAAATCGAAGGAAGAAGAATGGATATTATTAATTATGTGCCATAAAGTTTTGAGAAACCGATAAATAATAAAAAGTTATCAAAAATGTCACAATTACATAGAGTTCTATCATTCTTATAATGAGGTTAATAAGCGTGGGCGAAATAAGTGATAACAATTAAGCCACCTGTCATTTATCTTAATTCGAGGTACATGATCGAAGGTTCGTTCTTTTATCGGCTCCAAAAGGGTACCGGTAAAATAAAAACAATCGCATGTTACGCGTAGGCATTTTGAAAGGGACCGCGGCGCGCACCCACTTTTTGTGAATCAAAATCCACTGCTCCTTAGCATTTCATTTCCTTTCCTGATCCTCAGCAAAGTATAGATAAGGAACGAATCGCCGAAGAAATCATCGCATGCTTATTTTTTAGCAGCCGAGATTGCAAAGGGCTATAAATGGCGCAGCGAGGCTTCGGGCGGTTGCCATTTGCAATCGGTTATGGAACGACCGCGAACCTCTTTTTACATTATAATCGGTCGTCCCCGCTCACTCCTTTTTACAGTGCCGCCAGATAACCGACGATGGTAAATGGCAGTGGATGCAAAGAGCTCAAACATGGTCTCCGAGCGATGTCGAAAAATACGCACCAAATGTGGTCAAACTCCGTATACGAGCATGATGTGCAATGCGACGGGTACGGGTACCTATAACGATGTCGTCCTGCAATAGCTATCCTTCGAAAGTATTTCCAATATTTGTTCAATGAGGTCTGATGAGCAATCGGTTTCAGCTTACTCGTAAAGTATGATGGATGAATGCAACGTACAAGACCGGACAGACGCCCATCGCATGCAGGGCTCGGGTTACGACTAGGCCCGTGCCGCCTCATTAGCGATGTAACGTCATATTTTAATAAATTATCGCTTGCAAATGGATTAAATTACCTGCCTACCAGATTTTTCGGTGTAAAAGCGTCGAAAGTCGAAACCTTCAACGTCTTTAAATATTTTGTTTTATCTCTCCGTCTAATCTTATCGTTTCATTAGAAGATATCGTCTACAGAATCAATTTTCATTAGGTTTTGTAAGTGGTGAGCGATCAAATAAACATTTACCTAAATTTAATTAATAAGAGGTTTAATAAAATTATACAGTACAGTATATTTACCATAATTCTTAGAAATCAATAAGGCGCCAACATCGACTATGCCCAGCGTGGTTCCGGAAGGGCTCAGTTTGAACATAAAATACAAATATATGATTTGAAGCCATCGAAAACGCCATCAGATGAAATATTATAAATTAATGCGTGTTGGGCGGATTGCGTCGCATTAAAATGCAGCTCGTGCGGCGAGGCCCGCGCCCGCGCATCCTCTAATAACGCTTCGAAACCCCTTCATGTATTATTCAAAGGACTCTCATCCCAAATTCTGGCATTTTTGGCGAAACGACTAATCCTAAGTTATTCGGTCTTATATTTGTTCTCTTTGCTGTTAGCAGTGAAGAATTTATTGTATGTAGCGTTAACTTTATAGTTCTCTAATAATACCTTTGTGATAACTTCACATAAGCTCAATTATTTCTTTACGTAGGTACATTTAAATTGGTTTTCATACTCAGTAAAAGCGTTAAACATGCGCCATGCCAGCCACTAATTGTAGGATGTCACTATTCACGTCTCAGGCCCACATTTAACTGGTGAGTTAACAAACGGCTGAGAATGGTAGCTATCTAATAAATAAAAGAGTTGACTCGGACTTTTATTTGGAGGTTCAATTCAACAGATGGAGCGATAGGTAAGTATTAATTACGCCGGAATTGCTTCGCTTGCGTTCAGTTTATCGTAGCGTTGTAATTAGCGTCGATAGTAGCGTAGCCAGCTTTGTTGAATTTATTGGGATACCTCAATTTTTATACACGTGCCAGTCCATTAAAGACAACCAATTTTTATGATAATTATAACGATATTTTTGTTATCAGTTCATTAATTCAAACATCTTCTTAGATTTTGTTACCAAACATTTCATGTATTATGTTGTTTATACTGAAATTATCGTGTTGTAAAAAAATGAATAACTTCCTATTTTATCTTTTTATTTTGCATATTTTCCTAAATCAGAAACATGCTCATCATTATAACCTGTCCTTACTTTTCTTACTTCTTATAGTACACTTCACTTGATAGTACCAGCTCGCGTCGTCTCCAGGAACGAATTGAAAAAATAAACAAGTTCAAACAAAGAACGCCTTCATCTGACCTGCAACACAATGCCGGCATTACCGACCTACATTCGCTGTTAATTAGACTGTTTTGTTCAAAGAAACGTATGTTCATTGGAAACCGAACAATTTACGCCTTGAACACCAAATGTTCCGTTCATAGATGCCACTTAGACTAATTAGAGCTCGCCAGATATGGACTTTATTTTCATTCATAATAGTAAAGCCTTCTATTCAGCAATTGCTTTTATTTTCTTGATTACTGATGCTAAGTGGAATATCTGGACTATGCCTATAGTGAAAGTCGACCAACGTTTTATTTTAATCCGTGTCTCACTTGGCACGATACAAGGCTTTAAAGGTTTGTTATCGTTTTGAACATCTAAACGTCGAAGCAGCCGCAGTGTTATTCGCTCGTGCACAAGTCTCCGTTGGTTACGTAGTGGATTTTAATTCAAATAAAGCACGACAGCGCTCTTGCCTGTTGTAACGTTGTTTACGAACTAGGTCATAATCATTACTATTAATCAACGGCAAAAAACTTAAACCTTGTTTGGGTTTCTACTCGCTTTAAACGAAATTTTATGAGCGGCTAAGCGACGTTGATCCCACGAAAGTGGACACATGGTACAAGCATTAGATTACCCTTTAGCGACGAACAGACATGTTATCTTCATGATTGAACTTGAGAGCATATAATAAAATATCGCTGTCCGTATGGGCTAGCCGAAAGATGATAGCGGTGTAATGGTAGCAGAGAAGACTCTTCGACTGTCATGGGAACTATGGTTAGTAAGATCGCTCACTTAATGCTTCAGTTACACTCTTATAATGCTTTCATTGGTGATGTACAGCAGCCTATTGAGTTACTGAAAACACCGCACATTCACCAACTACGTTATTGAACTAGATTTTAAATAAGAGCGTACACAATGCGGGTCTCCTCGATTAAACATACAATGAATATTATAAAACATTTGCATTGAATTGCACACTGAGCTGTAGGCGGCGTATAGTTGTGCACGAATTATACGATGGCACGGCGGATTCAACGAGCTCAATAGACAGGGCCGAACGTCTCGAACGGAACACGTGTCTTTGATTGCCCCCAATTGGCGAGCGAATAAAAACAATCGTCGCTTAAAAATAACCGTGATTTCATCTCACAACATGTGATGTATATTTTCTCTTAGCGGAGCGTGGTGTTCCCACAGGATCGTACCATGTGAAATGTCGCGTCGTCACGGTCTCATGAGGCGCCGAATCTGCTCTGAATTGCTAATGATGCTAATGAAAGTTTTGACAACGTGCGAAAATCAAGAAGAGAACTACACATATACTGTGGAACTCGACAAAATTAAATTAGTATCGATTTTCATATATTCCATTATAGGTACATAGTAATGCTATCTTATCAGAATCTAATGAGGAGATATTATGCGCATCTAAAGAGGACTTTTGATCTTGCAAAACCTTGCCTATTTTTTACCAAGATGATATTTTGACAAACCATCTGGTTACTCACATTTGCCCTTTTTTACACAGGATTAAACAAGGAAAAGGATTCTACCGGAACTGAAATCATTGACATCATCACGCTCTATTAAATTCGGATGCCATCGTTACACCATATGGACAGCGTGCGTTTACTTTGCCGAAAGCAACTCGCCATCTGATGTTTTATCACAAGCACGACACGGTATCAACATCCGTGTGGATGTTGCGGTTAAAAATATGGGTCAAATTCAGGAAGCAAAACCGCAAAAAAATATCGGCTAAATGGTTATCTTCCACACTATTTCAATTCAATCAGAACTGTCCCAAACTAGTTCAATATAGTCAGAAATCGTTTTTTACCCTAAATTGTTATTAGATATTTCCAAACGCTTGTGATCGGTACAAGAAAATGGCCCCGCATCTAGGCTTGTATTTTGCTGTTATTCATTAGTCACAAGTATTATATAAGTATTCATTAGTCACAAATATAAGTATTATACTTATATTTTCCTTACTCTGCCTTACAGAGCCAGAGCTTACAATAATAGTTTAAAATAATTTAAATGTACTTGAGCAGCGGGGGAATAAGGCAGTGTTTAAGTCATTAACTTGTCTCCACTCATTTTATTTATGTTTCATGGCTATCCGGAATTTTTAAATGCACAAAAACCATAGATAACAATTACAAAATCGTCGTGTATACAATGCAAGGCACTTAAACCAGGAGTGGTACGAGGCATTTAAGCGAAAAAACTCTTTTAAGATTCTAGAATGTCTTACAGACAATGCGTCTTATCACCATTTATCGGGTATTATCTATTATGAGAAACGACCATTGTTCGAGTAGATACTTGGCGCCAGTAGCTTGTGGCATTTTAAGTCCTTTAAATAAAAATTAGTCTCTGAAAAGGACAGATTGTCAATTCACTTTACTCTCCTGTGCTTTTTTGTTCCGCTTAGTGCTCCCATTACGCACATCCGTCGTATTTTATGCAGCGAATGTCAGTGCATGGGGCAATTTAATTAGACGATTAATGTCCTAAATTGACGTCATACAATCTGAGCAAATAAACATTTTGGTCAATTCTAATGGGAATGGGAATCAGGGCGATGATACGGGCCGACTTATTTATATTTAGCACACAATAAATCAAAATTTAAGTTTGAGACATTTTTAAATAATTCAGCCTTAATTTGGATTGGTCTCAAACAGGTGTTACGCAAGCTCTCGCCGACACAGGAATGAGTTAGGGAACTTATCAATCAGTCGCGCGCATATCGTGCGAACGCGTTATAATAGGAGGATATTATAATAAACAGATCCCGGCCCCCTCGCGTTCTCCCTCCCTAATAAATATTAATGTATGAACTTGAAGCTCCACAATGCCCGTCGACGATGCTGGTACATTGACACTCAATTTGCTTTTTTGCAGCCTCTCCTCAGATATCTTCTTCGCAATCTTTGTACTCACTTTCTTGTCCCTACTTTGCGATTAGCGTCACTCAACGGCAATGAAGATAAGCATGTAGGCGTTTTTACTGTAACTGCTAAACATTATCCGTAAAAGCAACCGATTGTCCATTGGTTGAACATAAAAAGGAAATCACTTAACGATTTATTTTCTTTCTATTTAAGAAGTCCGCTATTCTCTAGTACATTATATTGCAGTGATCAATACAATTTCGATAATGAACCTGTCATGCATCAATCCAATCTATTGCTGGTTTTTACTTTTTTCAGCATATTTTATAGTGTAAATTAAAATTTTGCTCTCACTCACTGCTAATGATTATATTTTTGTAATTGTTACTAGCAGGATACAATGGGGAGCACAATCGAAATCGATACTTCGAGCCTTTTATTGAATTGAAACAATTAAGGGATCCGAAACACTACCCCTAGCCGGAAGGGTCACGTGCAAACAAGGGGTTGCGTGAACGCTTTTCCCGTACTTTCCCACGCCACCCCAGGCCGATGGGAAACCTCACTTGTTGATTTGTTCGGCAATCGCCCCTCGCTTATCGCTTCCGGCGCGTGTATTAGCAATAACAATTATTTTCTTTTAATGTGACGATGTGATAGTGTG
Source organism: Erynnis tages (assembly GCA_905147235.1). Taxonomy (NCBI): domain Eukaryota; kingdom Metazoa; phylum Arthropoda; class Insecta; order Lepidoptera; family Hesperiidae; genus Erynnis; species Erynnis tages. The sequence goes on from LR990082.1 coordinate 8,219,717, forward strand.
GGAGACGAGTAATGGTGACGGTACCAGAACTTAAACGTCCTAGTACTGCGTAGAAATAACTTCCTTTTTCTACAGTTGGTAATCATACTTAGAACTTTCTATGATATAGGCAGATACGTACATACGTGGTGTTATCCATTTATTTATACAAATTATTTCTTTATAGCGAAATATTTAATTTCCAGATTTTTCTTCGTAATGTAATGGAATATTTTTACATTTTAATGTATTTTTTGAAAATATATATTATTATACGTAGTTATACAATTCGTTGCAAATTTTATTTACCTATACTGAGGTATATCTGAATTCTAAATTCCAATATTTTAGGCATTCGATTAAGAGTACCGTTTTTAGTTAAATCCCAGCATCCGATTGTCACGAGAATCGATATTAAAATTTTGTCCCCGATACATGCAAATGGCGGCATTGTTAAGTCGATGGTGGACAATGGCTTGTTCGAAAATGTTGACCTCGGATCTTATTTATTAAGAAGACGTATAGTCTTCTTACTTATAACTACAACATAGCATACAGCCTCAATAGCAAGTCATCTAGGTACTTATAATTATAATAATAGTTTAATAGACATCTAGTCTATTGTCATATTTTTTAAACATTTGATAATTATTTCCATAGAACGTACCGTGATATCATTAAGAATATGAATAATATTTAATTTATGTCAAATACTAAAATAAGCCATAAAAATAGCGTGCAAATAAATTGCAAAGAAGCTTGTAATTAATTATATCTAATAACATATTTATTTAAGAAAAATACAGGTTTAGCAGTAGCTACTTACATAAGTTTCGAATATTTACATAACTTATTATTTTGAATTGAAGAAAAGCTTAACAATAAACCCCAAACAACCATTTAAACAGAATTCCATCAAAGTTATTTTAAAACAATTTTCAGTTTCGTCATTATTGAGATGACTGCGATCAACATAAACAATTTGCATCAATTTGATGGCAATAATTTTGCACACGCTACGAATCAGACGCTGCAAATTGCCGGCTGAATCTCTGATACGGATTTTACCTCAGGTCAGGATCGTATGGAGAAACGGAATGCTGTAGATCTTCAATTAATGAATCCTAAGAATAATATACGACGAAGAATAAGAAAAGACGACCTGAGTGGCGCAGTGGTTAAGACGCCGAATGACCGACTTACCAAATTAATGATGAATTTGAATTTCTGTTTCTGGTCTGGGTGCGTTTAATATTTAATATTTGGAATAGTAACTGTAACTTAATGAGGCATCGTTAGTTACTCAAATGTATTTTAACACAAACAAATTTAATTAGTAAATAAGAATTTTAAAATGCCTACTTTTGTGTAAATTTAGACAAAATGCATGTGCCTTTTAATTCTGCCATTAATCCCCATTTCATACTGAAAAAAGAGCGCTAATTTTAATTGTTACAACTATAAACAGATACAATTATAAACAGATTGCAGATGTCCACAAAATAATAACAGGCAGAACAGAAGCTTTCCTTTGAGTGTCATTTGTCGGTCACATATTTCTGGAATGTTGTTATAAGGTAGATAATATATTATTACTATGGTAATTATAATGGAAAACCGCACGGATAGTCAGAACAGATCAAGTTAATAACATAGGTTACCTAGACTGCCCAGTAATATCTAGCATCTACGCGATCAACCTACTGAGATGGAATAAAACCGCAGGCCTCGGGAATTTAATTCGAATCAGGAACTAGTTTTAACAAAGTTTATGTAAGAGAAAACAAATTTAATAATTTGATGATAATTAAGATTTTTTCGATTGATAGGTAGTAATTTAACTATTTTTACGGTCCCTAGGCCTAAACTATGAAACAAATTTTATTTCATACTTTTCTGATGTCGATTTAGTTATAAAAAATTTTTTTGCCTTTTGATTACTTATTACAAATTGGACTATAGCTACGGTTCATTTTCTTTTGTCTTACCAATTTTTAAACAACACATCCTGAAAATCATATTAAATGTTTACTTCATAAATCTAGAAAAATACAGCGTCCTCACGAAAAGTTATAAACGATGAATTTGTTATTAGAAAAACATAAAACACAATTTGCCGGGAAAGGTAGATAGGTCAATAAATAATTGACACCCTCATAAAATTCTAACGCTACCCATACAAATTTTGATATGTAAGTATTTATCAATTATCATTAAATTTTATGTTACGTCTATTATATTAAATTGAGATCAAAGACTGAATCTGCAAAAAAAAATTATTTAAACGCCAAACTTGCCCGGCAATGTTTATTTATTTAAGAAATATTGGCAAGCAGTTTTGGCGGCGGGATTTTCATTAAACGCAATTTGTTTGCTTTTTTGTAAAGTTAAATTAAATAATGTAGACAAAACAATTGATTTAACTTATGTACCTACCTGCCAGTCCAATCGCACTGATCACCAATCATCCCCGCCTCCGCAGCGCAGATGAAACCAAAAACTGTCCAAAATATAAAATCCAAATACATCATGGATATCAAAAACTGATCAAGTCCAAATACACTACAGCATCCCTCACATTACACTATTACAACCAGTTTATGTCAGCTCCATATTTCAAAGTCGTAAAATATTGTTCCGTAACAAAAATAAACAATTCCGTTCCGAACGCGCAACGAACGCGCGACAATCCCTCAACAACACGAAAACCATACTAAAGTTACGAGACAGAGATAGCAGGACCCCGTACTTTGTACCATAGAGAGTAAATGAGATAGCAATATTTGTAATTTTGTATTGGTCGCTACTCGCAGTACGTACGCGGTACGTTTGGTAGTAAATGGTCTCTCTTTCTTAGCAGGTGAAACATTATTAAAATCGACCTTTTCACCTAACACATAAAGACTGTTATTGATCAGTGTATATTTTTTTAATGGCGGGAAACACACAATCTTTTTTTTATGAAAATAACATGGAAAATAATTACGTAGATAGATATACGAAAATTGTGGGTACTGTGGGTGGGAATTTAAGTAAAAGTCCTACCCTCCATAATAGCTTTAAAGTTAAAAATGAAATTAACGCTTCACACTCAGCCCCACACTAGGATTAAACTAGAGACAATTATTAATAACTCAATGTAATTGTATACTGTTATATTTTATTTATTACATGTATTTGCATATTCTAGCCATGTTATGGAAAAATTATATGTATCTCAACTGGCAACATGGGAATGACGACTACGTCATGTTTTTGAGCCAATGAGCGTCCAAAAATTTGACTTCGATATCGTCGTATAATACAGATATATTGCTGTTGCGATATATAGGAAATATTAGCTTTTTGACGGTATCAGATATGCGTTGCGCCATGGGTTTTAAAAACACACAGTACTATCAATAGCCTTATTAAGAGCAGCTAACACACCGAAAATAAAAATCCTGTAGTCTGCACTGCTGGCCACACTGATATCTGTCATGTCAAATGTAAGAAATACTGACTAGTGACTGTCACTGGTCACTGTGTCAGTCATAACTTGTGTTGTATGAGTATCAAGATTCAATCAAGAAGACAAATAACGTCAATGAAATAAAATAACTCGATCATTCATCAATTTCATCACTAATATCAATAAATTAGTAACCTCAAATAATTTAGAAAAAAATAGTGCTTTTTCGTTACAATCGCCTAATTGCTGAATTTTAAAATGCTTCAAATTTGTAGGCGAAGTTTAAGTATGCAAAACAAGCGTTTAATATCAAGTATTCTGTTCAAAGATGTGACTCCCGTGTTGAAATTTACCGGAGTTGGCCGAATAAATTTATCTAAGCATTTTGCAAGTGAAATAAATCAAGATGACAAATTAGAACGCATTTATAGTGGTCCTCTTACGCCCCAGATAAGGGCCGTAAAGATGTTCAGTCTCGGCTCTAGTATGGCCGGGCTTATAGCACAGCCCATTATAATCAGAGAGGCTGCGACCATCGGTAGCACTTCCTTGCTAGTAGCGATGTGCTCGGTGGTGGGATTCTTCACATTTGTAACGCCGATCTTGTTGCATTTGATTACAAAAAAATATGTGACAGAACTACATTATGATCCAGCAACATCAACATATACTGCAACGACAATCAACTTCTTCCTTATTCCAAAAAAGGTAGGTTTGACTAATTTATAGTACAGTCAAATCGGATATAACGACATTAAAAGTACCAAGTAGACCATGTCTTAAGACCCAAGTTATATTAAGTTGTAAAACATAATAAGTTCAAATCATCAAGACCAAATACAACTCAAGTATTATTGGTTCATCATGAAATCTCTTTGATTGTATATTACCCGTGCTAAACATGACACAATGTCATGTTTAGTGGGTGTTCTGTATTGTGCACCTTCAAAACATGATTGGTGGTCTTATTGCTACAAGCGATCTCTTCCAGACAACACAGATAAGACAGATCTGATAATGTTCTTTTTAATTAATTTCTTTGTTTAGTTAATAACCAGTTAGTTAGTAAGTTATCAACTAACTTAGGTTTCAGGCTATGTTGATGTACAATTAAATGATATTCTATTCAGTAGTTTTGTGTACCTGAGCAACAAACATTTATTTATGATTTAAACATGCTGGTTTTAGTTTTTGTATATAAAAACAACTAAATCGTACAAATTAGTGAATTATCATTTACATATTTTAATACCCATAGATATTTAAATTTCAGTTGGAGTTTAAAGTGGAAGATGTGAATGTGCCTGATATTCCTGGAATGTTCACAACAATGTTAGCAAAAGGCAAACCTTTATTTCTGGAAGCGCGACATTTCTCTGACCCCATGCACTATGCAAAGATCATGGGTTATGACAAACCAATGGACTTCAAACTTGGGAACATGGATGAAAGTGAGCAGCAGAATCATAAATAGTTCTAGAAATATGTATTAAGGTATTTATTGTTTATTGTTAACTAGTGAAATATAGTGTTATGTGTCAGTTTTCTTTATTTATATGAATCACTGTACTCTGCAATGGTTGTCAAGAAATACAACCAAACTTAAAAAAATTAATTAAGTAACTCCCACTTTGCCCATTAAAATAACTTGCTGAGTGCCACTGAATAAGAAAATTTTAACTGATTTTTAAAATTTCTACTCTGGTAGGAATTAAATTGTGCATCATAGCATACTAATGTGGCAAGTATAATTCAAATTTTTGCTCTACTTCAGAGCAATCCTGAGACTGACTGACTAATGTTTGAAAAAATATCATGTATGATCATGGTCCAGACTTGAAGTACACATGGTCTGGTACACACCAATTTTAGCTACATTTCACTCAAAAGCCTATCAATTCATTGACATCATGAATTCAATTTATAAAAATTAAAACAAGCAGTGTAATAAAATATGTTTTATTCATATATAATTTCATATTTAGCATATTTGGTTAATGACAATGCATTATCAAATAGTTTGTTAAAATGTATCTTTACATACTAAAAAAATAACAGCAGAATGGTTAATATTATTTTATGTCTATTAGTATTACATATTTGCACATTTCCACTCTTGTGTTTAAAACTAGTGGATGGCCAAACAGTAACTGACTAGACTACTTTATTGCCTATTATTTAAACTTTCAAATTAGATGTAAAAAAATAAGTTTCAATAGCCAGACCAGTTAATTAAAAATATCACACAGAGGAACAGACTATTCTTTCTACTTTAATATAGCAACACTAATGGCTGCACTCAGAGACGTCATTTAACTTAATGTTCATTAACAAACAAATAAAATCGTCTTTATTCATATTGACATAAGTGCCATCGTTATTTACATAATGAACCATTAACGTTAATGAATGTCTCTGAGTACGGCAGTATGATAACTTTTAATTTTTAATTTTTTCAAACTTAATGAACAAAGTTAATTTTTTTAAATAATTCTGTTGCCATAAAATTTTGCTCTTATACAGTCTTTACAAACTGCTCATATGCTTTAGATGTCAAGAACAACATTAGTCCAAACATTTACAATAGGTTGTGTGATATTTCATGGTCTGGCTATACATTACTTATTCACTAATATATGTATATTGAAATGTTCTTGGAATGTCAAAATTCATTCAGTCTATATAGTTTCAGGAATAGGTCACTACACAATTCTGACTCCATTCTGGATGCACCTTTAATTTAAAACAAAATTTCATGGTATTTATTTTTAACTAACAGCAATCCTTAAATTATTAACAAATATATTACATGCAATAAGTTGTTTTAAAAACAAAATTCCATTTTTAGAAGCAAACAAAAAATACTTAGTCATAATTAACACCTATTTTCTGATATTTTAAATACATTAGAAATAACACAATACTTCTCTTCTCCTCTCAATACATTTCTTCAAATCGTAAATAATCAATATTCACAGTCATCATTCCTTCAACCATTAAATGAAATAATTGATTACAGAGTTCTTTGGTTTGACTTGTATAAATGGATTATGAATATATTTTATGACATAATTTAAGCTGCCATTTACAAGATTATACTATACAAAGATTAGGGCACTATAAAAATCACAAGTAGCAGCATAACTGGCTATAACACATGACTGTGTAGAAAAATGTAATTAGTGTGTTGTCTTAGGCACACATAGGTGGAGTTTTAACTCTAGTATTTTCGGTGTGTACATGTTATATAATACAAAAGAAAATTAACTAAGATAAATAACTGTCAGTACTTTGGAAAAATTTCTAATTTTGGAGCCCAACAAAATTACTATACTAAATGTATAAAATTATCTATTGACAATGGATTTATTGATATTGAACTCTTAATGGAACATCTCATAGCACCATCCAAGGCAAATTTGGTTGAAAGAATGAAAAATCAAGACCCTGTACATCATATACACAATTTGTGTCTCCTTCGTAACCAGTACAAACTTTTTTATCAAACATTCTCATCATATTTAATACTAGAAATTGAGTTAAATCAATTAAGTCAATATGTTTACCTAACTCTACACCTTACACTTAAGCCAGGTCGACACTATGTAGAAGAATATCTTACACCAATCAAATCAAGTTATTAAAAAAAATTCATCTTCTATGATTCAACGCTCATATCAATTCTGCATCACTTACTTATTTGCTGGCTTGCACCATTCTTTTGTTGTTATGCTTTTACTAATAACCAGTGGGCCAAATGTACATGCTGCTGCTTAAATAGCTGTTATGAAATAAAGATAATATGTGAGACATAAAACAGTAACCAATCTGTTCTATTTCTCATATAAACACAGAAAATCTTAAAAAAACACCAAAATAAGTGTTTAAATGTGGTCTGATACTTAATTTCATAAATATAACAAAAAGCAATGAACATTCTCTTTTCATAGCATTGACATGGCAGGCCATTTTTAAACTTAAAATACACCATATGTACATTCAACTTTTATCTTTCATTTTATGTACATAGATTACAATTTAGCCACCCATAAAAATGATAACTAACTTATTTTTAAGAACAAACAGACGTCTATAAATACACTTTGAGTCTATGTACATTCTCAATAAAAAAATTAATAAAAATTTGATTTTAAAATGTTTTTATAGAATGCTTTTTTGTCAGAATATTTTTTGCCATTTTGCACTTTTACTAAATAAATAAATCTTTACTACTAAAATAGTGTATGAAAATTGTACATACTTATTATGTTAATTTTCTTATAAGTAATAGTAATTAATTAGTAATAGTTTTAGTCAATTTAGTATTTGATTTGCAGTGAGAAACATGAAATCATTTCAGCTTCAGGATTTTATGGAGCTACTAGTATGAATGAATCATTCTATAATCTTAAAACTAAGATTTTAGTTTTGGTTATCCTTGTTTTGTTTTAATACTTGGTCTTTAATTGCATTTTAAAGTTTAAAAGATTTGTATTTAGTAAATTTAAAGGGCTTTCTGACACTGACTGACCGATAGTACCTCTTGGCACGAGTTGCACGTTGTCTACTGATCTCAGTCGTAGTGCAGCGCATTGTTATTGAGCGACTGGACATGTATAACAACCCAAGCCACCTGATGGCATGTGGTCATCGCAGCTTATTGACACGAGTTACACCAGAGGAGTTGCCAGTTTATTGCCATGTTTGTGTTTTCACTGAGGCTCCCATCCCGCTCGCGCGCTCCCCGATGTTGTCTAGTTGTGTATATCTCACTCTCAGTCGTAGTGCAGCGCGTTGTCGGCGAGCGCGTGCGTGGCGGGCGACATCTTGTCGTCGAGCGGGTCGAGGGCGGCGGCGCGCGCGCGGCTGCGGGCGGCCCACTCCACGCGGCAGAACGCCGCCGTGCCCAGCGACGCCAGCACCGCCAGGATGCCCAGCTGCACGGACAGTAGCGCCCGTGACGAGTAGAAGAAGCACGCCGCGGCTGCTAGCGACTGGAAACAAAACGTAACTCATTACTTACTAGCAGGGTTGTGAGCTATGACTGAGATATTTTGTTGCAAGTACATTGAGTTGCAAGGGGGCGTGCAGGCTACCTGATGTAAAGTACCTGACATTAACCAACCTCTAATATACGTCTAATATCTAAAGCGTGAGGACTAAAATGTTCGCCTCAAATAAAGTAAATCCAGCAGGATTAAGAATCTGCTGGTGAAACTATCAATGCTTTAAAAAATGTGTGAAAATGGTGTAAATTAAAACCATTAGACATTTATTATAAAAATAGCAAATGGGTGTGCGTATCCATACACTATAATATTAAGTGGTTACTGCACATGAACACACATGTCGTATATAAAATATTTTATCTACCCTTTGCTATAATAAATACCAAATTAAAATATGGGTATCTTAAAAAGCTAATAAAGTGTCTGAAAGGTCATCAAAATGTCTTGTCTCAGGAAAACAATCAATGTATATACCATAATGAGGTAAATGACACTTAAAAATACTTAACCGTTCATTGTCCAATTTGTAAAGCACTTGATTAAAACAAAGAGTAACTATTGTTAAATAAATAGGGTAGCATGAAGTGCTTTTGTCTCAAGTAGGAGGGTAGATTGTATTACAATAGATTTCAAGCACTTTTAAGTAATCAAAACCAACTACATTATATTATTATGTTATGATAGAAGGAAATCATTAAAAAACCTTCAATTACCACTTGACTTAATTATGGGTCCGATGGGTCGTAACGTCGTAACCTTAAGTATACTTATTATGTTCACATCTATTGGCAACTTATTGTACGGGTCTCCTCTGTATTAGAAAGGCTTTGATAATTGTAAAATAACGCTATGGGTATGATAGTGGTCACCAAGGATCATGAATATCTTAGCATAATATAATCCCCGCAAATCGCTAATGCGCCTGGCAGCCGTTTGGTGACGTCGTCTGGTGATCAGGGTTGCCAATTTTTATTCACCCTATTTTGTTGCAAATACTTTTTTGTCACAATGACGTAATTGCGACAAAATTCCAGCGCATTTAACAATTTGCGAGAGTTATAAATCATCTGGTATAGACGCAACACGCTAATATCAACTCACCTGAGTAAACTTGAACAGAGCGAACGCTGAAGTACTGTTATCCGAGTAGTTGCCACCGAGGATGGAGTATATCTGGGTGTTGAAGCAGGCGTCTCCGAAGCCCAGCAGGAAGCTGCAGAACATCGCCAGGTACGGAGACGGCGCTATGTACGACACGTCCATGGTGTCTCCGAAGGGCGCCACGTTGGGGAGGTTGATGAAGATCAGGAAGAAACTGGTCACGTGGATCAGGTAGCCCATGATCACGATGGGGTCGCGGCCCCAGCGGGTCGTTTTGTTGCCCAGGATCCCGAAAAGGGCCCCACCTAGAACGTCAAACAATAATTTTACATAGTAATACGAGGGCTAGCAGCTAAGAATTCCGCCTCTTACTGAGAGCCTTGTGATGGCCGGGTTTGTATCCCTGTGGCATGCACCAATAACTTTCTTGTAAATAAAATATCACCTGCTGCAATGGGGAAGAATAAACATCGTGAGGAACGCTGCATGACAAGAGTTCTTCATAATGTTTTCAAAGGCATGTGAAGCATCTCTTCGCATAAGTCCAGTGAGGTGGACTGAGGCCTACACCCTTTCTAAATGTGAGAGAAGACCCGACCCTGCAGTGGATCAAGTATTGAGTTACAGACAATAATACGAGTAGATAGCTATGTTCTGTTATCATTCTAGCATGATGTAATGACACATCCGGAATGTATGAATATGGCTTATCTTTTTATTTAATTTTATTATGTTTCAGTCGAGTTTTCAGAAAGTAATTATTGTTGCATATATCAATCTTTGTCCATATCGACACTATTTCAGCTATAACTGTCATTACATATTTACAATTTATGAACTTGAGGGTACAGCATAAAAAATAGTACCAAACTTATAACAGAACTTAACTTAACAGTTCTTAGTAATACAGTACTTAATACGACAACACTTTTAACAACGAGTAGTTACAACACAGGACATACCTTTAATAACTACAATTTATCAAAAAAGTCCTTAATAAGTGCAAGAATTTTTATAATTCATGGATAAAAAAAAAATAGGTATTTGCACATTAATTAACTTACAATTCGTAAAGATAGTGTCGTTAAGTTAGTTCAATCAAAACACAATATTGAACAATAGGCATGATGACAGTAATCAAGTATCGCCAAAATATTTATCTGATCTAATGAAATAGGATTCAAAGATTTTGAAACATGTATTTATTCTCTAATTAATGTCGAGATTAATAATTTATTTGTTAAAATAAATCTACAAAATACAACAATCCGCCATGATAGCTTAAACACCCATCAAATCGAATTACGTCAATTTACGTCACGTCTTAGTTAACGTCATTTTTTTCGTAAGCATATTATACGCGATCTGGCATTTTTTACTGAGCCGTGGCGCAATGACAGACGCCATGACACGGGCGAGCGTTTTGGAATGAATTTGAAACTTAAAATTTAAATGTACTTTTATTGCACAAAAACCTTAATTTTCTACAAAAATATGATATATTTTAGACATAATAGAAACTTCTGAATATCATAGAAGAGTTTTTGAAAATTAGTCATCATGCCTATTATGTTAAGTGGATAATTACTGATAAAAGATCGTCATAATATTTTATATCGAATGATAATAAATCATTGTTACCTTGTACAGAATAATTAAAAGGGCATTAGATAAGTGTGTGACGTCATTTTTAAGCTTTCATGAGATGATACATTGATAGCTTTTTTTTATAGACACTTTAAAGATATTTTATCAGTGGGTACTTAAATAATTCACAATAAAGTAAAGTTAACATTAACAATAAATAAAACAATTCATTGTGTTATCACATTGTGAGTGGACAAATCACAGATTTTTTTTTTACTAAAAATCGCTCTCTACCCTGTTCTACACTAGTTTTTAGCAATTTGTTTCGGTTGCTGAAGTTTGTCCACTCAGTTCTGGCGTTGAGGGCGGAGGGGGATATGGCGCCAATTTGGGGGGGGGGCGTCAAGGTTTGGAATCACCTTACTCCCCTTACACACAATACTATGTTCTACCTTCCGGACTCGACGTCGATGATAAAGATCGAATTATAAGACTGCGTTCACACCGGCGTGAGTACCCTTAACCTTACGCCATACTGAGTCCATCACAAAAATACGCGTGGTGTCTGCAAACTTTTTAATGTTCTACTATTATCTACGGGTCTTCCCGTAGGTATTACAGATATCCGTCGCTAACGTGGTCGCAGAAAAATCGAAACATTAAGCACTTTGAGCACTACTCTGTACGATATACCTACCATGAATGTTACATTCTTACCTAAAACTTCTCCCATGCCGATGAAGACTCCAGACAAGCCAACTAGTTGCTTCGCGTTCTCGCCCATCGCCAGCGTGAATCCGATACTGGAGCTGTACACTCCGCTGAAGAACGACAGTTCCACGCCTGAGAATAACAGAAACTGCCCTTTACGGTGGGTTTCAATAGCCTATCGTTGGTTACGGATAGGTATTTTGGTTGCCAAGATAGATATTCATATTGATTTCTTTGAAATAACAGATATTGCCAATCAACCAAACCCATTAGATACTGAATCTCACGGTCTCATAAGACATTCAAATATCGAGAACATTTAAAATTGCAGGTTTTGGCGTAATTCAAGACTAAATAAATAATGGGCAAAAGCACCACAACTTTCAATTCCAACGTTCTAAGGCTAAGCGCTCATTGTGAGAGGAGACCCGACCCTGTAGTGGGTCATTAATGGGTACTGACAAGGCTAAGCTATCAAATTTAAAAGATTTGAAATCGAACGCATGCCAGATAAGCTATGTTTATATTATGTTTCTTGTGTAGGCAGCGGTTTTCCTCATCAATATTTTCACCTATAAATACCAATAAACGTCAGTATTAATAACCGGAAAACAATTTTATTATTCTAATAGCGTTTCCACAACTAAGGAAGTGGGAAAATGTCATGCAATATTGTTACCAGACATAGTAAGCGATATAATTATCTACGTTACAAATTATACTTCAAATTTATACCGAGTATAATCGGTCGTTGCGAAATGTCCGCATCATTAGCTATATCGTCGGGCTGCTGTAATTATTAAAAGATTAGACCACGAATATTGACTTCTCCTTTTGTGTCTACGTAACATGCTGATAACTTCATTGGAGCATTTGGAACATTGCTTTTAAATAAATTTTACTATAACGATCTGACCGAAATTCGTCCAGGTAATTAATATAGAGATAACCGCTGAAAACCACATGTCTAATTTATTATTTTAATCAAAATTTAAAAGAAATTTAGATTTACAAGAGAGCCAACGCATAACAAAACTTTTTTTGGACCTTATATAATTAGATATTACATACCTTAATGATAAACTGATAAACTTTTAACTAACTAAAGAGAGTAGAGTAGGTACCTATACTCTATATTGAACAAAGTATAATTGTTGGTGATCCTATTTTAAGACAAACGAGATGGTAAAATTAATTGGTTACTAAATTACAAAAATAAAGTAGTGATACCCGTGTAAATGAATGTAGCGCTCAATAGCAACATGTCACGTGTGCAGAACAGCCTCAAGGCGCCCTTGAACGCTTCCATGGGACCTTCCGGCTCGTGGTTCACCATCTCACTCTGAAACCAAAGTTTTTAATGATAAACTAACAGCCTCATTGTCATTCCCTCATGGTAAACTGCCACCACAATTACCACTTATACAGACCCTTCTTTCCCAGTGGGCACTTTGAGCAAGTGCCCAGGGCCCCAAGATCGATAGGGGCCCCCCTCAGATCAAATACAAAGTCCCTAGTTCCTGTCAAATCATCAAAACGATAACCGATATTTATTACAAAAATACTTATATAATTCGAAGAAATCGAACCTTAATTACTGCTAATAAGTGCCCCATTATCCTAATTTGCCCAGTATTGCCCAGGGCCTCCAATAGGTTAAAGACGGCCCTGCACCTATATCACCCCTTGGAAAATGTCATAGAAAAATGAAGGAAATAGAGTATTGAAATATAATTATTATCATTCAGTGCGGTGTCTGTAACCCATATTGGCCCACTTCAGGGTCGGATCTCCTCTCTCCGACATTTTGATACCACGAAGGTTGCTAGTACCTATATCATTCTTTATGACTTCTTTATGTAATTTTTTAGAGGCTTTGTTAACCAATATTTTCAATTGTAGGGTTCCAAATTAGAAAAAATCTATATATAGGTACATAATACTTATTTGTGCAAATAAATGTATGTAGACAGTTTCTATCAAGGTCCATACAAACCTTTGTGGGTGATTAACACAATTATTATTTATTATTATAATTTTTGTATTATATATTTATTAAGTATATATTTATAATACATCCACACACATAAAATATCTATTTATTATAATATGCAAGTATATTTAAAATTCACGAGTAAACCCGGACGATATCCGTAGTATGTCGGCGCTAAGAATTATCAGAAGGACTGGCTGGCATGAAAAACATACAACCTAAGCCGCCGCTCTCGCCTCGCGTGGACAATCCGTCATCGCCCAGTCACTGTCGTTCGGGATCATCTTTTAAGTGCTACACTATTCGCATGAACATTTTTATATTAATTTCTGCATTCGCGATACTGTTTCTTATGTGCTACGCTTTCTTCCTGGACTTTCTCTGTACCATTACTGTCACTCTTCTCCTTCTATGTTTTCTATTAAGTATATTGTATGTGAACTGTTTGACGTGTGGAACAATTGTGTGTGGAATAAAAATTAGTGCTTGGACTTCAGCTTATTATTTATCCACCGCTAAATACACGTACGTACCTACACATCTATAACTGGTGACCCCTCTTCTGAACATCTACGAAAATGAACAGTGATGGTAGTAGTAGCGGTGACTCGGCGAAATCGCAAATTAAAACGCGGTCACGCACACGATTCAAAATGGCGGAATCGGTACCAGAAGCTAGCGGATTGCAGCAGAATATTTTACATGACGTGAAAATACCACCGTTTTGGCCGGAGAAACCTGCAATTTGGTTTGCACAACTAGAGGGACAGTTTGCGATGCGACGAATTTCGGATAATACGACCAAATTTTACTACGTTGTTTCCAATCTGGACCGACTGTGCGCAGCAGAAATAGAAGATATTCTTACGGGACCACCGGATTATGACCGATTAAAATCAGAACTGATCAAAAGGCTGTCTGTCTCGCGCGAGAATAAAGTAAAGCAGTTACTTATGCATGAAGAGCTCGGCGCGCGGAAACCATCACAGTTTTTACGGCATTTACAACATTTAGCTGGACCTAAAATACCGGAAGAATTCCTGAAAACCATATGGATCAGCAGGTTGCCTTTAGCGATGCAGCCTATAGTAGCGTCGCAAACAACGCTATCTCTGGATGCATTAGCGGAGCTGTCGGACCGCATTCACGACATAACACATACATCGCACCAGGTAGCAGCTACGTCGTCGGCATCTTCGTCCTCACCAATAGACGAGTTAACCAGGAAAGTAAATGACCTGACGAAACAAGTGTTGTGGGTGATTAACACAATTATTATTTATTATTATAATTTTTGTATTATATATTTATTAAGTATATATTTATAATACATCCACACACATAAAATATCTATTTATTATAATATGCAAGTATATTTAAAATTCACGAGTAAACCCGGACGATATCCGTAGTATGTCGGCGCTAAGAATTATCAGAAGGACTGGCTGGCATGAAAAACATACAACCTAAGCCGCCGCTCTCGCCTCGCGTGGACAATCCGTCATCGCCCAGTCACTGTCGTTCGGGATCATCTTTTAAGTGCTACACTATTCGCATGAACATTTTTATATTAATTTCTGCATTCGCGATACTGTTTCTTATGTGCTACGCTTTCTTCCTGGACTTTCTCTGTACCATTACTGTCACTCTTCTCCTTCTATGTTTTCTATTAAGTATATTGTATGTGAACTGTTTGACGTGTGGAACAATTGTGTGTGGAATAAAAATTAGTGCTTGGACTTCAGCTTATTATTTATCCACCGCTAAATACACGTACGTACCTACACATCTATACCTTCTTAGCAGAAGTTCATCGACCAATTTAGTCTTGTTTTTAAAGAAAGATAATAAAATCAAAACATTTTGAGACGGTTGTTGAACCTTGTTAGTCATTCATTACTATACGGAGTTTGATATGAACTTAAAAAGCGTCGGACAATAGCATTTTGGTCATCATAACACATTTACATTACATTACATTACGCCCACTAACACAGCATAATGTATTAATCCGTTACATTGATTTGCATTAATAAAATTTTATGTTCAAACGCATTGGTCGATACTAAGATCGTTCGAGATTCAAGATCGTATCGCTCTAACGCATCGAAAATCATTGATAAGTCTCCATTTCTATGAGCTTGTTAGCGCAGAATAATTGATTTTCCTCAAGTAATGTGCTCTTTTTTAACAAAAAAACTCACTCTAGCTGTGAAGGACAACATCCCGAAGAAACCTTCATGCCTGAGAGTTCTCCCTGATGTTCTCAAATCTGTGTTACAGACAATCTTCAGGCGCGATCAAGCAAGGAGCGGCCTACTTGATCCTTGATCCTTGGAACATGAAGATTTCTTATCGTTTAACGTCAAAGTTTAAAAGACTTGTTCTTTACACTCTAAAGCTAGATGAAAGTACCTTTACATCATCGATAGCGGGGGCTCTTCGTGAGGGCCTCAAGAGCAGCAAGAACACAATGCCGACCGCGCACACCGCCGTCAAAGCGCCAAACACCACGTTCCGCGTTTCCGTGTCGATGTGCGTCTTGCCTTGGAACTTGATGAACACGAATAGGTTGCCGAAGAACAAGCTGCAACAAACGAACATGTTCAGAGTATGCTGGAGTATTAAGAATAAATATAGTTCAGGTAGTTGTCTAGAACGGCGGCGGTGAAAATGGAAAAAGGGATTTGCAAATCACACTTATTTTTTTTTTTGACTAGCACATGTTACAGCAGCACAAACAAAAAACAAATCGTACGTGATAAGCTGTGTGATTACGCCGTCGCCGTCGAACCTTTGACGTGTCAAAGGTTCGACCCTCAAGATTCGATTTTACGCAAATTCTCTATCTCTAGATCGTTCTGCCTACTCTGAAACAACGATGTTCCTATGTTGTATTTGGCACATTCCTGTTTTTGTATCTAATGTAAATTTAGTTAAGGTAATACTCATATTACATAGTACTCGTAAGTTAAAATATACTTACAATTCGCAAGTAAGTTAATAAATACATTTTGTTACATTAAATTTAACAAAATGTAAGTAGAATAGTGTACAAAATGTGTTGAATATTGTATTCTAATTAGTTTGCTTGTATTTTAAACCAATCAAAATAAAACCCATATTATAAATTCAAAATGCAATAAATTTGCGCATGTGCCACTGAAGACGCCAAAAGTGTTACAATGTCAACCATCCGTTATTTAATAAAGTTACGTAATGAATAACCGGATCTTAAATCATTCTTGCACAAGATGAGTTTCTTTCGATTGTTTTTGGATACGTTGAGAAAGTACCGCTATGAGCGCAATTTATGGTTATGCGTTCGAAGCTCCAAGTGCAGATAAAAAAACAGTTTTATTATAGCTCGATACCTCAATAAACGAAAACAAAGTGCCAATAAAATAACAGATGCATCAGACTCTTTTCGAAAACCTTAATAAACACTTTTTATTTTATTCCGTACTTTTTTGGCAGAAAGAAAAGTCCTGAATGACTTTTAGTATGGCAATAAAACTATGGATCTCATAAGGATATCAAATCGTTCGTAACCGATAAGGAAATGTTAGTCATTATTTTGAAATTCTATAATTTAATCTAATAGAAGTTTATTGAAGTAATCAACAATGCCGGATATCAAAACTTCCTCATGCTGCCGACGCCGTCGGTGATTCCTGTGAATTGAAGGCTGGAAAATATTCGATAGGATGGGAGTAGGTAAATTCTCTTCGCTTAGCTTCTCAGAAAAATCCGTTATACAAGGTGATTGGAAGATGGGTGCAAAGCTTTAAGGTGAAGATAGTATAGACAATTTAGGACCATTTAAGCCATGGTTGTCTTAGACGAAGTCTTACCAAATTTTTTTAACCAAATTTTTAAGTTTTTTTTCGGAAATTCTCAAAATTTAATGAAAACTGCATAATTATGGCCAAATTGAATGATAAATGAATTAATTTTTTATTTATTTAATTAAAGTAATGTGTAAGCAACCAAGCAAAACATGTTTTAGGCTTCTGTGTCATTAGACATTTTTTTTACAGATATTTAAAGCTCAGAAAAAATAAAAAATTTGTACAATACGTCTTTTAAACCTTATTTAAAAAAAAAACGGAGGGTGCTTTTTTTGTTCAAACCTTTTTGAAGACATGCTTGATAATCGCTCTTTCTTTTGAGGTATCATTTATGCGGATATCTTACAAATTATTGAAATTAGGACCTAATAAACCAAATCGAGGGAGAAATTTTAAATTTTAGGCAGTCTAACAAAACACAAAATTTTTGCTTAAAAGAATACTTTATGTGCTCGAAATGATAACATTGTTCAATTCTAAGAATTTTTGGCACATGCAGGAACACCTCAACAATTGCTTTCCTGATAGCTGGATCGGCAGAGATGGACCCATCCCTTGGCCCGCTCGCTCCCCAGATCTGACCCCGTTGGACTTTTTCGTGTGGGGCCGGGCCAAGGAACTGGTGTATAACAACAAAGAAATTAACACTAGAGAAGAATTGATACAAAGAATAAATTCAGCGTTTGAGACAATGAAGCAGGAGATGATGTTGAAAATAACGACTACAGAAGTTAGAAGACGGGGCCGTGCTTGTATTAGGAATCACGGCCGTCATTTTGAACATGAAAAATAAATAATTTTAATTCAAATGTTGTTTTAATTAGTCTGCCTAAAATAAAAAAAATTCTCCCTCAAATTGGTTTGTAGGCCCTAATTTCAATAATTTGTAAGATATCCGCATAAATGATACCTCAAAAGAAAGAGCGATTATCAAGCATGTCTTCAAAAAGGTTTGAACAAAAAAAGCACCCTCCGTTTTTTTTTGAATAAGGTTTAAAAGACGTATTGTACAATTTTTTTATTTTTTTCTGATCTTTAAATGTCTGTAAAAAAAATGTCTAATGACACAGAAGCCTAAAACATGTTTTGCTTGATTGCTTACACATTACTTTAATTAAATAAATAAAAAATGAATTCATTTATCATTCAATTTGGCCATAATTATGCAGTTTACATTAAATTTTGAGAATTTCCGAAAAAAAACTTAAAAATTTGGTTAAAAATATTTGGTAAGACTTCGTCTAAGACAACCATGGCTTAAATGGTTCTAAATTGTCTGTACTATCTTCGCCTTAAAGCTTTGCACCCATCTTCCAATCACCCTGTATATACGAAAATTTGAATATCTCACCTGCACTGCAGCATGGCCCAGAAGACTCCCGAGTTCCGGGAGATGGTCTCGGAGTCGCTGTTGAGCGTGAGGTAGTTGCCCTGGCCGGTCCATATCGCGGCCGCGCCGGCGCCTATCAGCACACTGGCCACGTATAGAAGCCACGTGCGCGGGAACAGGAACGTTATTATGAAGAACCTGGAACAAATCAAAAAGCATTTTTTATCATTTGGAACTAACAAAAAATCTGGAACAACCAAATCAAACGGCATTTTTAATCATACGGATAATTATGATGTTTTCAACTGATAGGTAAAGAAAAACTCCCAAGCTTCACCTGAAAAATCACGTGGATGGTCTCTGGGTGTATCTACCAACAAAATATGTTGTGGAGCCGGTATGTACGGTTTAGGTGCCGATATTATCCCATTACATTACCCACATTACCATTTACATTTGTTGATTATTTAAAAATTTAATGGGAATAATGTAAGTTATCATAATTCATCATTAATTTGAAAGAAAAATTTGGATCAAACATGGCTGTCTAGGTATGTGCACCCGGTCCTGCATTGTTACACGTTTCAAAATCGTGATTGGCCTTCGGTTTATATAGAGTAGAGCCTTTGATTTTTCGTTACTTCCTTTCACGTTACTTAAATTAGATTTTGGTATTTACCACAAATAATGTAAGTATCTTATCGGGAGGTTATATCTCCTGTAACAGAGCTCTATACAATTTTAGTTTAAAGTAAGCAAGGCAATGCAAAAACTGTAATTTAAAACCTAAGTTTAAAACATCTCATTTTTCACGCACGCACGGTTTTAGTCATGATTTTGAATTAAATGTCTATAGGTAATAAATTCTAATTCAGGCTTCAGTACCTGTTAATTAAAGCCAAATCAATCAACTAGTTACTTTACTTTCATTAGATGCTAGGTAAACTGGTAAATTAATAATCGTCGTTACAAGAATGAAAGTTTTTTTAAATTCTCCAACATTGATAAGTTCAAGTTCAAATAACGCGATCAAACTGACCTTGTAACTAAAATGGACCGATAGAAGATTAAACATAATTTAAATGCTACTGATTACAACTGTCCCAAATATTATTCACAGATAGCATTGACATTAGAATAAATCAGTCATTTTTATGGTCGACTCAAACACGAGTTTCGAATGAATTATAGCCATCACAAAATAACCCTTGTATCGTTACTTACTATCATTATTGATAACTCAATAATACAGAAATGACATATCGACAAAAAAAAGAAATAAAAGAGAAACGAGAAGTTAAGAAAGAAAACTAGAAACATTAGTCCTTTATTTAGAAAAGTATACTGAAAAGGGAGCGGTAAAAATACAATTATTTTATTGCAGCAATGTATAACTTAATCTTAAAACAGACAGATATTCGCTATGCAGATGCAGAAGTTGTGCTAAGGAGTCCCAAAATCTTAACTAAAAATTCTTTATCGTTAGTAGCAATCTGACAAAAATAATTTATGAAGATTCGTAGTAAAAAGTATTCAATCAAATCAAAGTACTTATTCATAATAATTATGAACAAAATAATAAAAAATTAGTATCTAATAGGTATTTACGAACACATTATTTCCACATAATTGTAATGCTGTAGTGAAATGTAAACGTAAATAACGTAATAAAATGGGTGTGGCAAATGTTAACCTTGATCGGGTATCGCGGGCGACTTGATCGGCTGACGACTAGACGTCAGCCGATCAAGTCGGATTCAATGCTTTTAATTGACCGGTCTGATTGTTTCAAATGTTATTCTCCTACAAAACAAAACGTGCAACACAATTGATGGTAGTGGTCTTTGCAGCCTGACATAGAACCCTTTGTGCGTCGCCATCTAAGCGGGGGCAGTATCTTACCTTATGAAGAGGTTTCGCACTAAATAAATCATAGCTTTCAGATTCTTACATTGTTTCATCTTTAGCAGTGTTGTTAATAAGGCTATCTTAATTGCCTCAACAGATAAATAATTCAAATTCATCTTCAATAATACACGTGTATTATATAGGATCAAACCATACCTATTTGTTTTGATTGTTGTTTTATTAGAAGTTGTAGAAATAAATGTAAATTTCTAAGTTTATTACCCTTCAAGAAACGATGTACATAGAATTTCAATTGACATCGAGTCTAAGAAACAATATAAGGTATAGGTACCATTTTTATTATACTACGTATTTATTTATTTATTGTATTGTTAGTTGTTAATCTCACTCTTTTGAAGTACTTACCTATGGGGACCGTTGAGACCAATTTCGTAATTCATTCGTTCAGTACATATTATCTTTTAAGCACACCTAACAAACATTGCACTTAATAAGTCATTTACCTTTTTTATTCTCTGTAATACTATTACAATGCGATATTGTATTGCAAGTATTTAATTATTTTTCTTTAAATATGTTACTTATATTAGTTGGATAGGTGTCATTGGATATTAGTTTAAAATTAACACTAAAATGACCAAATGGATTTGGATAATATTTTAAATACAGATCTGTCTTAACGTAGATTAACATTAAACATTATATTGTTATACTATAGGATTAGGGATAATCTTTTCTCTTTGAACGGACCTAGACGCCACGCAGACGAAGCAATTAGAAATAAAATGTTAGTGACGGAAAAGCTTTCATTTCTAAAATTCAAAGGTTATTTGGTGACAGAAGCACTGATTAGAATGCAAACAGTGACTTGAATATAACGGCCCCGTCCCGCATAGTCGTCACACTGCGGGCTTTTAATTTTTATGTGACGCAAATGCTGTAAAGAAAGGAATAACTTGAATATTAGGTACGCTTTCCTTTAGAATAGGTACCTAGCAAGGGTAACATCGATCTTATAATATCTCTTTCCTGGGTAAGTCTCTTCTAACACGGGAGGCAAAAGGATGCGCTGTTTCTTTCAGGATTGAAATCAGAAAAATTGGGATACGTATGTATTTAATTTTGTCCAATACCAAAGAATCGATTTTTTATATTTTTGTAAAATTTCTGTAATTACTCCAATGACTTGGGTAACAGAATGTGTAAACAGTGAATAGAGCAAAAATGCTAGGAAAATAATACACGAGTCTTTGAGGGGTTACTAGGCAGTTTTTCCAACATAAGTACCTACTCGTAATGCGAACACCTACCTACCAACTCGTAATATATTATCGCTTCATTAACCAGGAAAATTTCAATCCATTTGGTCGATTAAAATTGTTAAGCAATTTATTGCATCAAACACAGTTAACTTTAATCTGATCATCGTCAATTGATGAATTCGAGCAACTCGCTGTTTTTAAATTCGCAAAGCTGTGATGATACAAATAGAGCATTAATTTTTACAAGGTTGCCTTTATCACTTTCTCTAAACTCAGATATGTTTCATTAGTTACTTCTACGTTGATTTTGTACTAATATCCGGTACACCCAAATTAGCTTTGTACATAATATAGATACCTACTTAAGAATTTGCTTCCTTCGCTTCATTAAATCAGACTAAACACCTCATATTATGTATGTCTCATATCTCATCAATGTACGAGTACATGTGCGGATTTCTGTTCGACTATACATATAGCAAGTGTTTGCGAGATAATCGAACATACGTCACAGCGTCATTAACCGGTGAAATTACGTTTAGCAAGTGGTAAGCGGTGCTGTGCTGTTGAGATGCTGCATTTACATCAATTTTATACTTTCTATGTTAAACTGTGTAGTTGTAGTACAAAGTTTACATTTAGCAACATGTCGTTGCTAAAGATAAACACTTGGTTGATTTTTTTTTCGTCGAATTTAGCAATTATCTTGAAAATATTGCAGCGTTTGTATATTTATAGATATTGTAAAACACTATAAATCAAGACGGAGACAAATAGTGTCAATATTCCGTAGAAAAAATTAATTAAAGAATATTAAACGTTGTTTGGGTTTCTTTTGTTAATTTTTTTTTTTGTTTAATCTGGAGTCCTTTGCCACTCAAAAGGTACGTAAGGTATGTTCTTTGGCAATAATGCTGTTTCAAGAGACAATTTATGTAAAAAATACAACATAAACACATGTTTATTATAAGTCAACGTTTCTCCAAGTATGTAAAATGTCCACTTGCATGCAGTGCAAGTCGTTTGCCGTTCATATTTATTGCTATCTCTCAATTTATGTTGTTTTTTTCGCAAAATTTCCGATACATTTTTGTGTCGGTGCTCAAATATAGAAACATCCTACATGGTATTGTGAAATCGGAAATTTCATTTCCTATGCTCTACAAATGAGTTGCAATTTGATTGCGTAAACAATGCACCGAGATAAGCTTTCTATTGTTTTTGCTATGAATAAAATGTTGCGGGCGTTGCAAATCACGGCATAACAAGTGACAGAACGTGAGACAACTTGCATTGCTTGCTCAATCAACATTGTCCATCTTCTGTCGTGGATATTGTACTTACGCAGTATTATTTTCAATTCTGATATTTCTGTTATACGAACATTATTATAGTTTAGGTATTTAAATACTCTTTTTGTTCATTCTTGCTTATTAATCCGAATCGAAAAGTAATAAATAAAAATGGGTAGCATTACTAGGAAACAGTTTTGTTTTCACTTCCAAAGATTAGGTAAAAAGTACGTGAACGATATCAACAATGTACGTTGTCGCTATCGTTCACGTAGGGCAAACAACAGTGAAAGTAGGCCTTTCCTCTGCCTCGATAACCTCTCCGAGGTTAACTGTCACAACAACATAGGTACTAGCCAGTGTTTAGTTATTTGCGTGATAAATATCAACTGCTTACGTGACACCAAGACCTATTTTGTAAACAGAGAAAAAATGTGTTGTATTTTGTCAAAATGATAACATTCTGTGCTAACGTAAAACCATTTAGAAACAGAAACTGCTCATTTCGATGGGATATTCTACCTGAAAAGCTATCAAAACAATACCTACCAGTCAGGTCCACGGACTCCCACCCCATCCCGGAAACCCATGCCCGCACAGAGGAATATAAAACTTGAAAATGGGTAAAGTGATATCAATTAGCACGGCAACATTTTAGCATTACATCATAGTAACACCTGCACTGCGCTGTTGGGCAACGAAATAGTAAAAGGCACGCCTTACCGGCCAGTACCGGCCAACACTGCTGGATTAAGATAAGCATCGATTAGAACAGACCTAGTTGCTTGCTGCAATCAGTATGTATATTCGGAAAAAATATTAATTAACAGAGTATTAGATAATTTAAAAAAACGTTTATGGTGTTGCAAACATTATCAACAACTGACAGAAGTATGATCTGAAACTTAACTTTAGACCGCCTTATATTGCTATGGAAGAAATTTGACGAATTCTGCCACTCATTTTAACAAAACCACAATTTTCTTTACTCTGTGTTGGCTGACATAATCAGAATATAATTTATTCACGATTGCTTCGCCGTTAGATTCAGTGAAGTAAGCTTCGCCGTTACATTTTTGTGTACAGCATCTGAGCACCTCAAATGTCACAACTGGAATATTCCCAAGGAAGGATTCAGATCCGAAGTCCGAACACACCTCCTGTCTTGCAAAACAATAATAGCGGCTACGTCGACAAGTGAGTTTATTGGAGCCGCCCAATCCGGTCCACATCCGCGTTCCATTTATTTTTATAGGCTCATTTTAGGGTCGCCTTAACTTTTCTGAGATGGATTAATTTTTTCAAAATATTTGAAAATTTTATGCTTTTATAAACAGATGTCATTTTGTCCATTAATCCTTAACACAGTTCTAAAACAATTAAAATATTGAGAAGAGTCCTTGATAAAATTATTTAATCCGTGTATACGCCATGTTCTACGTGGATAGGTAGTATTAGATCATTGTAATATAACTCGTAGAGTTAAAAAAATTGGTGACGTGTCTGACCTACGAAGTTAAAGCAACTTCATTGGCGCATTTCGAAGGAACGATGTTGCATTTTTGTTTGAAGTGAACATTTATTCTTACAACAATATTAATATATTCAAAACGGCTATCAAATGATCATAAATAAAATCTGTTAACATTATATACCTACAAATGTACGGAACTCTAGAATCCAATACAATTATTCTCACTTGGCGGGCTTGACATCTGAGCTGTGTAGAGGTCTTTGCTCAAGTTAACTTCACTGCTCAAATGAACTGCATTTTGCAGTCGACCTACGAGTGTCAGTAACCCGCTATTAATGATACAAAAAACCACTCTTGTTAACCTGTTATTAATGTACCTATAGCCCATATTCAATGTAGAGCACTATGATAAGCTGACTAGTAAAAAATACAAATATGGTACAAGGTAGACAAAGGAAATTTAAATACACAGATATTCAAAGAAAACTCAAATTCTCACAGGTAATACTAGCCAAATAACTAGATAAGAAAGGATATAGGTATTCGGTCCCATTCATTCATTCAGGAATATTAGAGAAACCGAACAAGATCTATCTTTATGAAAAAAGATTAGATCATAAAGCCTAGGGAAAAATGAACAGTCTTGGCATTCGAAAATAGAAGTCGCCTATTTTGTTATGACATTAAATTAAAAAAAACTTACAAGTAAGTGAATGCACCAATGAGCATCGCCCCCCGCGGTCCAGTGAGGGTGATGACCGACGGAGCCATCCAGTTGCAGATCGCCAACGTTGCGTAGATGATGGCCAGCGAGGTGTAGCCATCGCCGGTGAACGACGCGTCATCCTGGGTTATACTGTCCAGGATAGTTTTCTGCGGACAAAGAAACAGGTTCTTAAAGTTTTCAAGCTACACAAAAGAAAATACGAAGACAAGAACCTAATGATACGCACAATATTATTTGACATTAGAGCTGTCTGTGTCGTGAGCAAATTCGTCAGCTATGTTTAATAAATATATTTTTACCTAGATGCCTGAGTAGGCAGAAGTACTCCTTCTAAGACTTTTTTGTATATCTACTCATTTTATACTACAAATTTTCGCCACCAATTCTGTTTCCATCCTAATGTGAAAATCTAAATAGCCAATACAATATTTTAGATTATCAAGTTAAAAATCCCAAACTTACTATCAGTTAAAACATCCCAAACTTAAAAATTTATAATGATGATAATGTAAATAAGGTAACATAGACCGCACTTTATTTACATTAGAAGCAAGAACGCAAATTACATACTTAACAGTTTATTCCTAAGCTAAATTATGTAACAATTTGCATACCTTGTAAAACAGTGATAAGATACGACGAAAATATTATTTATGAACGAACACATAAGAGCAGGAAGTGATGATCGTGGTCGGATGAACAATTTCCATAAAGATCTTGTGTTCCTTGCGTAAATTCAGAACAAGGTGGTCCGCATGAGTCACTTAATATAATTTGGGATTTATGTAGGTAATGTCACAACAATAAAATCGTTAAAAAGCTTGTTATCGAGAAAACATCAATAAATGTATGGGTTTTATCGAGGTTTTTTTATGACGACCTCCGTAAATTTTAGAGGGCATGAGGTCAAAAAGTTTTTGCTTCCTGCAACAATGTACGAAATTGACATTCGCGTACCTTATATGTACGTATTGTTCCTTTCAAAATGTCGCAATTCATATGTAGGATGCAGATATCGGTTTCGGAATCAATGTCTGGTAAAGCCCAAGAAGTCTTTTTCACATCCAAGGTAAAATTAATAAATATTGTCTCTTAAGCCGCGATAAAAGGATGTTGTAACAATGCCGATTTATGAGCATTGTTTCGAAATTTGTGCATTAGTCCATAAGGCACAATCATGAAATTATGTCCTATCGTATTAGGTGTTAAGATTAAGAAACCGACTTGTCCAATACTATATGTATAGGATGGGGGAAGGCTAGGTTTTACACACATTACATCAAACTGCATGCAACATTAAAAAAATATCGTTGATTTATGGCAATTTAATGGAGGCTGCGTCAAATGCATCGGTGTGGTAACTTTATAACAGTGATTCTTAAACTGTGGTTCATTTACCGGATCCCGTCAGGTCACAAAGGAAACCGTCAACACAAGAAGTGCAAAGATAATTTAATCAAAATAGTAAAAATAATATTATTTTAAATCATTACAGTAAAATGGTCGCCGCAAAAACAATGTTCATGTATATTTTGGCAGCCACACCACCACAACCGAAATATGCTGTTTCGCGCTAAGAAGATGGCTGTAAGCCTCTTCTCGGGCGTGCTACAATAGCTCTACCACTTACCAACTCAAATATATACATTGCACCTTTGCATTTAAAATGCAGCCATGCCATAGACAAAGTGAAAGTGTCTATGATAACTGACATGCCAGGCACATTTTAACTAACTGCGTATTAAAAATACCATCGAAATAATATAAAAGGAAAAGTATAGTATATTATTATATACCTATATCAAACTCCAGCCCGTTCCAAGGAGGGTAGCCATTTTCACTTTGTCTGGGCGTAAAAAAAAAATTATGTCTATCAAAATGCATCTAACATGCGTTAGAATCACATCTTTTTGTGCTGTAGAACAAATCGATTGAAAGTTCAAGGCTATTCCGCTGCGGAAGGCGAGGTTGCAACAAGTTAGCACGCCAGATCTTTGCGAAACTCTCTGTACTGTCATTACATCGGCAATGCTGCTTTCATTATTCGATAACCTGGCTTTTTCACAATACCACAACCTTTGTAGAAGTTGTTGATAGACCATAGGCACTCGTAATTAGGGGAGCCTGTTACTTTTGATATTACGTAAGTTTATTTTTGCATGTAAATGGTCACTAGTGTCATAATAGTTTTCTGACTCACAGGCAGATAGAGAAAACCATTCTTCGACCCAATTGAAATCTCAACCAACTCTCTGTGACTACTAACCAGTTGTCTTACCCATGTCACATGTCGGAGTACGTATTTCAATTAGGACAGCCCCATGCATAGCCTTGTGTTAAAATTTTGTCGTTTTGGATGGTCGGTCAGTTATGACAGTCAATGAGGACGAAGCTTAAGACGAAGTACTAAGCCTAAGACTTAGGAGCTTGATCATCACTACTGAGGAGTTAATAGCTCCCTAATTTAATTTAAGCTCAAGTTAGACGGAGTATAATCATAAATAATATAATAATTTACACAATGATTAATATGTTACGAGACCGTGACCAAAACATTAGCATTGATATCAGACAAGTAAATAAGTCATATTCATACTTGCCTACTAACTTAAGTACCTATTTATACATGACACTTGTTAATGTGACCCATCATAACTTAATCATGTTGGTTAATTTAATCACGTAGGTAACATGATCAATTTTAATGACTTGGGATGAATTTTTAAACGGTTTTATTTAGCTTGCCCGTCTTATTAAGTACGAATATGAAGATGGAATTGAACGCTGGTAAAATTTAATCGATACTTAATACGTTAGGATTTGATTGCATCCCTTTACAAGCCATAGAAGGTCATCGATAACAACATCTTATCATTCATCGAAAAATGCAATCAATGTAGCAATTGAAAATCAACGACGATCCCGAGATAGTTTTAATTAACTTTATTGATAACATAATCAACTTGACATGTTATTGAAAATGACGCCGCCCTTGAATGTGGAATATCTCGCCAATAAATCGGCTTGACCTAAATTACATACAACTGATCCTTGATTTATCGACTTTAGACAAACATATATTACATACACGATGAGTGTTATGGAATTTTACCGCAATCGTCGCATATCAGAATGGGTCCTTTGACATGAATTCGATAAATTGTTATTTATTGGATAATACGAGTGCATGATGCAATTTACGGAGCGAGCCCTGCCCCCACAGTGTTATGCAACAACGCAACGAGAGTAACGAACCTACGTAATAATCCCTAGACGTGTAGCCGACAGCTGATGAGCTAAGCGTCACTGGTTATTTATTATCAACCGTTTTCATTAAGAAGATGTGCTCCCGAATTGCAGGACAATGTAGCTCTCCAAACGCAATTATTTCTCTCAACAAACTTGCCCAAAGTCTGCGCTTGCACTTTGATCGCCCCTCAGGCAAAATACGTTAGACTGGGATTTCTCCCAAAAGTGGACGGAAAAAACTCAGCACTCTTAATTTTTTTATACCAGTTTCAAATTATACAATAAATTTTAAAAAATCAAAGAAATTCCACATACGAGAGTTTCTCGACTTTCATTGGGTTTACAAATACGACTCGAACTTGGCCAGTTTTATTTTTACTGGCGGACTTACTGATTTTTGTCTGAATCTCCTAGATGGAATCTTCGCTCATAGATATGAGCGGCACATGTGGTATTTTTGATCATAATATGTGGACTTTTTGACCATAATTATATCGAGCATATTGGAATATTGTTACATATTAATTAGGTGGGATATGTGTAATGAAACATTAGCAGCTTTATGACTTATTCTATTTATATACTAAACTTATTTAATAAATACGTAAGCATTAACATATAAATTAATAATTTATAACTTAGTTGTACCTTAGGTAAGTATTGTATAATAACTTAGGTTGACGTAAAATAATTCATCATAACTAAAATAAGTTTACCTTGACACAAATTTTAAATAAAACTAAAATCTAAGCTAAAGCCTATCTACAAAACTAATCAACATTAAGGTATTTTAACTTAACTCTTAACTTCACAAGAGTGAAAATAGTTTAAACATATACTTATAAAGAAATTAGTATCAATATATTCAAAACTGATATATTGCGGAGGAGTAACATTGCAAAGCTTTTAAGCTGTGTAAGGATAAGCGTGTCACTGCAGACGATCTGCAGTAAAACTTTTAATATCAGATAAAACATAAGCAAATATAGACATCGTTGACATTTTATGGTCTCTAGCCTTCACATTTTCTTGTCTGAAATCAATAGCCTTACTTAACTGTGTTTAATGAATGAAAATTTATCAGACATGCAAATAATCAAGTAGACTGCCTTCGTTTTCTTAGTATGTTTAGCATTGCAGTTATTTGGGTATTTGGGAGGCCCAAGCTACAGAGCCCAAAACTAATAGTTAAGTTACCCAAACAAAAATTTCTTACGTGAACCAAAATTAAAAAGAGTTTACTTTATTTTACTCTTTATTTATTTTGTTCCACTTCAATCAAGCAGGTGATTATCGTAAAGGGGATCAATAGCACATAACAGTACCTTATGCCTGCAATTTCTATTATGTCCCAAGAGCTTCCTTGGTCTTCTTTACACACATTATGCTCTGTTGTACGTGATCATAGGAAACATGTAATTTACATCAATTAAGTACATTTTGTTAAAACTATCATGAGTTATTGAGAAAAACAAGGGCATAAAAAATAATTAGCACAAATCCATGCTTATTGTTAAGTACCAATTTGAACTATCGTTTTTAGAATTACGTAGCATATTATAAAAGTAGTTAATTTTGAATTCCAATTCTTGGGATCTTGGGATCAACTCAAGTATAGTCAGTCATTGCATTCCAGAGGCCATGCCTGCCCCAGAAAATAATCCTAGTCCATCCATCTTACGAATAAGGTCAGGGTACACAAAAAAATGATATTGTTGCTTAACTAACACAAGTAAAAAAACTTACATAACATCACAGACCTAATTCATAGTCACAGACACAGTGAATAACGGACAATGATCTCAAATTCTCAATAACAATTATACAACAAAAAACCTGAGATGGCTATATCTATATTACCTACTGGCTAATCATCAAAATTTCTTACTCTGACCAATTAAATAGAAAACTCCTATTGGTATTTGTTAGGCTCTATTACTTGATTTATGAAAAACTTTTAAATTCTATTTATTTCATACAAAGTGCAGTGCAGTGCAACAAAATGACATTTATGTTCACTTGGTAAAACATAGGGTTGTCACAGAGTGCAATGATATAACTTTTCTTGGTCATTTGTTACTTTTTATGAGAGGGAAAAATATGTTGTTATTTAAACCATTTCAATTTTATCTTATCAAAATAGGGAGATAGTTTATTTTATTGAATCATTACTATCAATGGTAAAATAATATTTTTTTATAAAGAAATATTCTAAACAGATTCCACTGTAAATGAAAAAGTATACAAAGACTATGATAAGGTGCTATACACACAAAAACAATATTGTAAAACTAGTGATTTTGTAAACAGATTACCAAATCCAATCATACAATTTTCAGCTTTAACCATGTGTTAAAAGCAGTGCCTTCCTAATTATCTTTCACGCTTTAGAGATACTCCAGCTCAAGTAGTGAAACTTACAAGAAATTGCTAGGCCTGTTAAAGCCACTGAATTATAAATACAAAATAAAAGGGGGTGATATAAAACAACATAAAATTTAGTGGACATAGTGATATGAGATGTGTGACCTTCTCATTTTTTATTTCATTAAACCACACTGGCTCGGCTTCTAGTGAAATACCTGTCCAAAGGTGACCTACCGGTATATTTATATAATCTTAAAATGCCCTCAAAAATGTAAGGGCAGAATTATACAGAATAAAATTTACAAATTTGGAATTATGAATTGCTTAGAATATTAAGCTTAATTGTTGAGATTAAATTTCAAATTATAGTGATTGAGGATATTGTAACTTGTTAATTGAAGGCTGAGTGTGAAAGTATGCATTCTGCAGACACTCAGACAGTACAAACAGTTGTTGTAAACACCTACTGTAGACATAAACAACCTGCTGCAGGTGGAAGTTTAAACCATTAATAACTATAAAGTTGTTTGTTTTCAATACTTATGTATATCAAAGTCCAAGAATTTAATCAACACAAATTTTGATTCAGAACAAAAACAAATATTTTGCTTACCTCTATATTTCCCATAGTTTGAAATGCAGTAAACACAAACATAAACCCGAACCCGAGCAAAATAACATTCAAAAATTTACGCTCCATGGTAGCAGAGTGTTTCTTAGACTTTTTTTAAGTTAGTTTCTTTAAAATTTTGAAAATTTTGCGCGAGTAGAACGCCAATACAGTACTGATATAGTTATATCTACGCAATCTTTAGAAACTACAGGGCAAACACCGCACCGCAGCGGTTGGCGTTCGCTTTTGTAATGTTAATAATAATATATTCCGATTCCATTCTCCGAACGCTACTCCCTCCACAATCGCTATCAACGCAAATTTCTACCGCATTAATAAGTTTTCGCTCTTATAACAACAGGCGTAATAGTGGATACTGAATGTACTGGATGGACACGTATCAATTTTATCAATCACACAAAACGATTGTAAAATGTAAATAAATAAATAACTTTTGACAATTCCATGCTCAGTATTGCTCAGCTGTTTGCATTTGCAATGACAGCAGCGCCCTAGTGTTGAATGTAACGTAATTAATCGTTTATCGAATAATATGTTGTGCTGATATATTGACGTTTAACAATGCCGGTTTTAAGTTCTAAAAGGAAACCCTTGCTACTAAAAAGCAATATCATTAAAGCATTTATTAGTTTAGTTTAACTAGTAGAAAATAATATTTAATCTAGAAATCAATCAATAAACAATAAATAGTATAATTGTGATTTTTCACTTTTTAGTTAGATTTATTGGTTGGAATTTAAAATTAACATCAAATCCTGCCTTATCGATTTTAGATGAAAATTATATAAATTAAAAAATATTTTTCAAATTGAAAATTGAATAATTTTATCAAATTAGTGTATTGTCACCGGTCCTTGATAAATCTTCAGTTTGAACGAAATGTGGCCGTTTAAAGTGGCTTTAAATCGCGCCCAAAGGAGTTCTTTACTACGTGATATGGAATACTATATATTTATAAATATACTTTTGTTCACAAGTTCACTAATTAGTTTAATGTCTACATACTATTATGTATATTTGAGAACCTTAAATTATCGATATCTATATCTTTAGTGTCGATAAAATATTTAAATCACCACATCACTAAAATCACATTATCAGTTGACAGTTAAAATGACAGCTAAGTTTAAAAAGTTGGTTATCGTTCAAAGTACACAGATTTTATGCCAAATAATTAAAAAAAATTGGAAACTAATTATTGATATTTCATTTTAACAATACCGATGTGAATAAAATGATAGATAATAGCTTATTATTTTATTATTGAAACTGAAATAAAATATTATGTCAAACTACATGTCTATGTCATAGGTGCAGATATGCTATCTGTGACTCTATTAATGTCATAGTCCATAGACATTGTGTAAGTAAAGTATTAAGTAAAGTGTACATTTTTTTATGTCTGTCTGTGAATTTTAACTTTATTTTTCTGATTCATTGTGATTTTTATAACTGAATAGCTAAAATCAAAAAAATATTAGGAAACACCAAAGGATTTTGCAAATTTTCAAGTTCATTCAAGAAATGTAGTGCCTTATTGGGGATTTATGGAGTAGGATGTTCAACCGTGTACAGTTTAACGTTTTGTGAGGATGATCTCACTGACGCGCTGACATTAGTTACGTTCTTTTCGGCGAGTTCTTGATAGTTTTATTATTGTTGACCAAGTCCAATGACCTTGTAGTGTGTAATAAAGCCATCGGACAGATCATTTGAAGATGAAGAAACAGTTCTACAGGGTGAAGCAACTTGCCGACCAAACGTTTTCGAGGTACTTACTTTATCTATTATCAGATAAGCTCTTGACATTTTTCTGGATTTGTTGTGTCTGCCCTTTATGAATCATATAAAATTCATTTTTTTTTGTATAAGGGATTTTTTTACTGATACTGTTTTTTTTTCTCAGCTGATTCCCATATCTTTATTGTATCCATCATCCTTTAAATTATATCCTGTTGTTATTAGGTCAGGCAAATCGGAAAAGTTAACAGATGAGTTGCAGACAGCAGACAGGAAAGTAGAACACCTCCGTAATGCCTTACAGTTAATAAGCAAGAGACTTTCCACTGGTGCTGGAAGCACGCAGGGCCAAGACCCTGCTGCAAGAGAGAAAAGGCTTAAAAAACTCCCAGAGTATCTTTTGGGATTGGCGATGTGTGAAGCTAGCAATTTTGATGATGATGATAGCATATTAAAGTATATTCTTTATGAATGTGGTAAGTTTATTTTAATCATTATACTAATCTGATTGCTCCTAAAAAGAATATTTTTTCTGTATAAACCAAATTAATTTTCCAAGTGTAAAAGTTTATAAGGATAAATATTAGTTTTTCTTATACTTGCATGAAATTTGGTATATTATAACCTGCTATGCAGTATTAGCTATGTACAATGTCCACAAATAAGTTGCAGGTATGAGCTTCTAACATTAACAAGTTCAAAATATAAATTATACATTGCACGTTATAATCACAGCATGTTTCTTTCAGGAAAGACTGAAAAATTTCTAGCAAATGAAATAGCAGAACATGAACTGAAAGTAGAACAGCTGGTATGTGCACCCCTTACTGCCATCAGTGATCAAGACCTGCCAGCTATTATGAAAACTAAGAAGCAACTCAGTAGACTGATTAGTGAAAGGGAATCCGCTGCTAGCAGATTTAGTGTAAGTTCTTATTTTGTATTTCCTTCTTCTTCTTTGCCAGCATTTATGACGCCCACCGTTGGGCATATGCCTCTCCAAGGCCCCCCCACGCCGCATGGTCCATGGCTCTTCGATGCCATAGCAAGTTTTGTGATGTCATCGGACCATTTGGCTGGTATTGTATTGCCTTATAATTATAATATTGCACCCTTAGAATTAAAGTGACTTAACTGAAAATTCCTGTTACACTTGATTTTACCATAAATTGACCTTATAAAGCATAATCTATAATCCTGTAAAGAAAAAGTGACCTGTCTCCAAGTATAACAGGGACAGCACATGCTTTGGTCTCTTTCACTGGTACCACTATTCACTTACCAATGTATCACAAATTGCATTTTTTGGATTCTGTCACTTTCATTCGGGTGTGATATTTTGATTCGCTATAATCGAAGGACCCAATCCGGATTAGTGGAAAAACAGACTAGTGGCCAACCCATGTTCAATGTTTTCAAATCACGTATATAGCCTCCAACAAGATAAATAACTGCTACTCAACCAACCAGGAAGATAGCTTAACTTGCCCTCAGAAGCATGGCAGTGCACTTTTAATTATTTGCCTCTATTGATCACTCATCCAGGCACAGACCATCCAACATAATTTTAAACATAATATTGTATTTCAAATCAAACACATTAAAATTATTCTTTAACCATGCATGCCTACATTTTCAAGTTATGTCTAAAGTCTGAATTCATATAGCCTTTTATGGTTAGTTTATATTTAAGTAATAATAACCAGTACAATTTTCGATTATGCAATGTTGCTATGTAACAAGTTATTTAAAGCTCATTTTGAGTGGATGTGGTTCAATCAATAAAGTGATAATAACAAATCACAAATGTAATGTTTAAAGACTGTGTCATGTTGTGACTACCTAATTAAATAAGTTTTCATTTCATTATAAAGCTATAAGAAAATTAATGCAAATATTAAATTTTATAATTCAACAATTATTGCCTGCTCTCACAAAAAAGCTGTATATTTTTATTTGAGTGTGTTCTGTGTATAGTGTTGTTTGTAAAATCTCAATGCATATACCACAGTAGTGTGTGTAAATGACATCACACAATGCTTCACCATTATAAAGAATCGATTCACATAACTGAATCTTTACATGTGTAATTTAACATACAATAGAACACTAAAAAAGTATTTTGTAAAGTTATCTTATGACCCTATCTACAAACAATGGATTCAAATGATTCACTATCAATCAGATAATAGTGACATAAATAGTATCAGATTGAATGTTTCACTGAAAAAGCAAAGTTTAAGAAATCCCTACTACTACAAATTGTGTAGAATTTATTTCAAGTTAACTTTTAAAATCTTTTCAAAAAACATATTGAATAGTAAAAATTACAATGATTACCATTGTCATTTCATTTACTTAATACTCAATTTATACGTTTTTCTTACTCATAAGTACAGTAATTGTAATCTATCTAGCTAGGCCAAACTTTAATACCAGATTTATGAATAGGATGATAAAAAAGTCTTTGACTCTTCTAAGTCATGCAAGAATATTTAAAAATTAAAATTCAGAAAATGATACATTTAGCTCTCTGAGTGCACTACTGAATATTGACACATAGGACATAGAGCTTAGTACCTTACTGCCACTCACTTAACACACTGAGAAACAGCATGTTATTCATGTCTTTTTTGGTTAGAGAAATGTGGTTGATGGAGATACTTTATTTGAGGTGATCACAGTCCTCAATGCATATATGACTTAAGATAGGAATTTTACGCTGTTTGTGGTGGGACACAGGTGTCCAAGGACTACAGTCATCACTTAACATAAGTGGCCTGCATCACTGCATGCCCATTTGCAAGTATATTAATACATATACCATTAAAATATTCCTCATTTCATTTAAAACCTATTGCTGATATTGTTTTAACAAACATCATGCATTGGACTCAGCCGAATGATAAGACATTTGAATTAAATGTTAATAGTTCAGAGAAAGCTGTATAAACATACTATAGTAATCTTTGCTCCTCGTTATGACTCTGGGAAAACAAACACTCATATCTAATTATAATTAAGTAGCCAGCTAATTAAGCCGAATGTGTATTACTGTCTTTGGTAGATTATGTCCAAATGAGTTTATAATAATTATGTATGTTTTGTTATGTGATGCCATTTGTGGATTGAATTTTTAGGATATGCAACAGACAGTATAATTAATAATACATTAAAATTACCAACAATTGTTTGTTTTTCAAATTTATAAATAAGAAAATGCTTCTCATAAAATTAAAAAAAAAATTTGATATAGTTGGTGTTGGATAGGTGATAGATATATATGTGGTAACGTTTTACAATAGAAGCACATAAAAACACTAGTTTTAATACATTTACGTAATCAATTATATATTTTCCTCCAGCATTTAGAAAAACAAAAGGATGAATATCCAGCGAAATTCAGTGCAGCTAAGGAGGAGTTAGAGGAGGCGGGGATCAAAGTTGAAGCGGCCCGGGACGCCCTGGCGGCGGATATGTTCGCGCTGGTGGCGAAGGAGGCTCAGCTGGCGCACACGCTACTGCAGTATGTCAAACTGCAAAGGGCATACCACGAGTCGGCGCTGCACTCCTTACAAGACACGGTCCCCGAACTAGAGAGGTTTATAAGTGAGTATCTATTCTTCATTGACCAGAAATTGTCGCACCATCATGTATGCTACTGTAGAATGTAAATTTTTGTTAAAGTTCACTCCTTCCTCTCAGAGAAAAGACCTAATTATTCAATAGCCTTAATAAGACATTCGCAGTCAATACCTACAGATTATTTTAGGAAGGACTCAAATATTTTAATGTGCATCATATGTATTATGTAATTAAAGATTATAATCTACATTGCATCGAATGTGAATGTGGCAGTGAGATGTAGACATTATCATTAGTCGCTCCTCAATTCATAAAGATGTCTCACTCAATTATCAATGTTAAACGCTAATAGTTGATCTAGATTATCTAGTGCGCCTGGTGGAGTTACGTTCTGTTTTGACGCTAGATATTTGTATTATCTTTTGGATATTATGTTCATTGTACAACATATAAATTATTTATACGTTTTAACTTATAAATACTAAATGAATTCAAAATACACTCATCATACATAGTTTATTAAAAATACACAATTATAAAAAAATCTATTCCAAATATCATAATTTTAGGTAACGTCGTGTAAGGGTTTCTATCTATTTAAAATGTGTGATAAAATTCAATACAAATAACATTTTGAAAGCACTTTATTTTGAAAAATAGATAGATACCCAAAAATTAATGTTATTTTCAAATATAAAACTTATTAAGACTAGGCAAAGATTCATTTAACATTACATTGTTTACGAACAGTAAATACAAACGAATGAAACCCAGACTGCTAAGGATAAGCAATTGCTTCAATTTAAATTGGATTACTCATGCAGTGAAGTGATATTAGCTTGTGTGATGTTAACGTGTAAAGGGATATAAATAGATATGGATCAATTTTTAAGTATTCAATTTTAACATAGTATTTTTTTCCTTTACATTTTTTATAGTAATAAATGTATTTAACTTTGGAATGTTATAGATTTTGGTAAAGGCATAATTATGACTGTAGTTTTAAAAACAATTTTCAGTTAATGTTATTTAAAGTTTTTAATTCTTTTCACTGTCTTTTATTAAGGTAACCATAACCACAAAACCTATATTATTAAGGTTATCTTTAGATGGTAGAATATTGTTGTTCTCCTGCATATCTACTGCAGCGGTTCTTGTGTTTTAGGTGGTGCAGTTTGGGGATCATCTGACCCCAAATACAATGCATTTAAATTGCCGCAAACAGTTCTTCAGACATATTATAAAGATTCGCAATAGTAGCCAAAAAATGAGATGTCTGATTACATTTTTTCCATTGCTAGAAATTTATAGCGTTGTTGGTTCATGCGATTGGTTCGTCAGTTGTCAGTTCGTCATCGTACGTCGCCTATTGGTTTAGCGCGCTTTTTCAGCTGCTGTACATTGGCCGAAATCGTACAATATCGCTACCACAAATCATCCACAAATCACGACTCATATAAATTACTATACATAAGCAACGGTGCAATATGCGCGTTCTAGCATGTCTCAATAAAGTGCTCAATTGTATGTATCGAGCAAAATTTAATTGCTGTGTTAATTTTTCAGATGACAGTTCAGTGAAACCGGTGTTTGGTTACCCACTGGAGGAGCACTTGCGGGTGACGGGGCGGACCATAGCCTTCCCGATAGAGCTCTGTGTGTGTATGCTGCACGAATTGGCCCTTAATGAGGAAGGTCTCTTCAGGATTGCTGGTGGTGAGTAAATGCCCTTATTATAATCATCCTCTGTATACTGTATAGTAAACTTCTGATCCAAAGAGGTATTGTCTGTATTCAAATAGGCTTTTCTTTCATATTTATAATTTTTTTCTTTTATTGTGGACATTTTTAATGGGAAAAACAAAGTTAGATTCTGGATTTAGGTGCAATTTTTGAAAAGAGGTCTTTTATAGTTTTCGAAATTCCAATTTTTTAATTGTTTTTCCAATGATCATACTTTGAGAGGTTGGTTTCGTCTATCTATATTATAAAAATGAATCCCTGATTGTTAGTCTCGCTAAAATTTAAAAACGGATGAAACAATTTGGCTCATTTTATGAGCTTTGATATGTTTGTAGAAATGAAATGTGAATGAATATTTGATCACAGGTAGTTCCAAAGTGCGAAGGATGAAGCTGTCGCTGGACGCGGGGCTGTTCTCGGTGCCGCTGCCGCCGGACTACCGCGACGTGCACGTGGCGGCGTCCGTGCTCAAGTCGTACCTGCGCGAGCTGCCCGAGCCGCTGCTCACCTTCCGCCTCTACGAGCGCTTCCTGCTCGCGTCGCGCCAGCCCACCGACCAGGCGCGCCTCAACGCGCTCTGGGAGGCCGTCCATCTCCTGCCCGACGCCAACTTCCAGAACCTTCGCTATCTCATCAAGTTTTTGTCCGCCTTGACCCAGAATCAAGGCACGAACAAGATGACCCCCTCGAACCTGGCCATCGTCGTCGCCCCGAACCTCCTGTGGGCGGCCGACGAGAGCACCTTCGACATGAACGTCACGACGGCGGTCAACTGCGTCGTCGAGTTGCTCATCAAGCACGCAGACTGGTTCTTCAAGGACGAGCTGACCTTTTTCGTCTCTTTCACGAAGGAGGACCTGCTGCCCGACCAGGATTACGGCTTCGCGAGCTTCGTCCAGGGCTACAATCAGACCGCCGCGCTCACCCAGGAGCAGTCGAACGGCGACTACGGGAGCATGAGCAAGTCGATGTTCGACTACAACCATCAGAGCTCGCTCAAGGCGAGCGTCGACGGTTCCGGCCGACACTCGAGGAGCAACAGTCACGACACCAGTTTAATATTACTAGAAAACGATATGAAAAAGGCTCAGTCGAACAGCTCCCTCTCCGATCAGTCTAGTCCACCCCACGGGAGCCCGAAGCCCATAATGAGGCGGAAAAACAAGCCCCTCGCCCCGGTCCCGCCGAACTTCACGCCCGACAAGAACAAAAAACCCCCGGACGCCGCGCCGCCACCAGCGGAGCCGCCCAGGGACCAAGCGAACGCGACGAAGGCCGACGGCGAGAAGCCGGCGAAACCGCCCCGCCCGGTGATCTCCGTCGACACGGGCAAGGTGATCACGGGCGTCCAAACGATCAACAGATCGACGTACCGTCAGAGCAAGGCGCTGAAGGACGAGGCGGCCCGGAGCGGCAGCCGGGAGAACCTCACCGACGCGCGCCGCCAGAGCCTCGAGCTCGAGAAGGAGAAGTTCGAGAGCCTCAAGACGATCGACGGCCGGGCCGACCGGGAGGCGACGCTCGTCGTGAGGAACGTGACCGCGCAGAGCGGCGTCGTCGGGCGCATGAAGGTGGTCGGCGAGGCGGGCGGCGGACCCGTGTCGCTCGGCGCCGAGCGCGGGACCGGCGCGCGCCTCTCCGTCAAGCCCTCCGCGCAGCCGCCGCCGCGCCCCGTCGCCGCGCCGCGCACCACCGTGCCCGTCGCCCCCGCGCCCGCCCCCGCACCGACCGCCGGCCCCGCGCCTCCCGCCGCCGCCGCGCTAGACGAGGGCGAAGTGCAGCTGCGCAACAAGCCCGCGGTGCCCGAGCGGCCCGCCACGCTACGCCCGCAGAGCTTCCGCGCGCCGCGCTCCTCGCTCGACGGGCCCGACGTGACGCCCACCGTGCTCGAGCGCACGCACATCTACACCGTCGACAAGCATCAGCCGACCGTCATCCGCGTCGGTGGCGGCGGGAGCGGGCCGAGCGGCGGCGAGCCGGAGGAGGGCGGGCGCGCCGCGGTGCAGCGCACGCACAGCTCCGGCGGCAAGGACGCCGACCTCGACGAGCCGAAGGGGTTGACGAGCGCGAGCCGTCAGCTGTCGCAGTCGGAGGGCAGCATCGCGGAGGGCTGCTCGAGCCCCGCGTCGCCGCGGCCGCAGCCGTCGCGTCCTCCGCGGCCGCTGGTGCCCGCGCCTCCACCGCCGGTCGCCGCACCCGCCGCAGCCGGTGCCGCCGCGGTCGCGCCGCAGCACGAGAGCACCGATCTCTAGTCCGCCCCGCCTCGTAGTATTACGGTTATACTTCCGAGGTGATCTCGTGCCGTCGAGTGCTGCGACGCGACCCGTCGCCGCCGAGGATTTATAGGACGCTCGATCGTCGAATTTTGTAGGAAGCTTCGGGACGGCGCGGCTCGTCCCGCTAGTTATTTTCGCGAGTGAAATATTTATTTTTGTACAGATGCAATCGCTTAGGTATCGCGGTCCGTCCTCTCCGTGAGTCGCCGGGGTCGCGACCGATCGATAGGAAGTGTGGTGTCGAATTGTGTTTGCGATCGCCGATAAACACATTCCATTTGAATCGTTGTTTCCTAAATCTCAATGACGTCGGAGACGAGCATTTCTATTAAAATTAATTATATTAACGACGGGAGTGTTATTATAATGTTTAATTTCAATTTTCATGCTAGGACGACCCGCGATCTCCAAAGGAGTATTTTTGTAATCATTAATATTTAAGCAAGGTATCATGTTCATTCAAACGCGCATCGATAAATGACAAATTAAAAATGTAGTACATATTCGATAACTAATTAAATCATAACTTCATTAATACATATCACTTGCGTCAAATTAGCTTGTTATGCATACGATTACGAATATGCTTTATACTTTTTGTACAAGGTAGTGTTGCAAATGAGTATTGTGATATTAGGAGATTCGATAACTAATGCCCGGCCGGCCGGCGGGGCGGGTGCACAAACGTAACACGTTGTATGACGAATAGCCATATTTTTATGATATTTACGACTGGATAGTGCATCAGTTGTATTTATAAGTTGTATTAAATTTGTCACGATGTTTCAGTGAATATTATTACTTTAGGCTTAATTATGTTATGTAGTATTTACGATGTTTTATGTGATATGCATTTTATTATAATTATTATATACTGCAAGTATACAAGCTTCTGTTGTAAGTAATAATAACTATATTCCAAAATTATGCAATTCTTTTATTTTCGATTTCAAAATACATTAATTTATCCTAGCACTAATATTATGTCTGCCATTTTACAATATAATAATTTCTTTTACCAACTCTCAACAATGATATTAAATTTGGTAAAATATGTGCAGATTCTGTTACAACTTCGTCTATCTTCTTCATTTTTTGATGATTTATGTAGAACCCGCCAGCTTGGATAATTCTAATAGCATCATCTGAAATATAAAGAAATAGTATGTTAAGGGTAGGATTTAAGAGCTAAGTAAATAAGAAGAAATAGTAAATAAAGCAATTAAATCAAACTCACTTTCTGTTGGGAAACATTTTGCTTTTAAACCCAGATCTAAAATAGTAAGGCCAGGGGATAGAAGTAAATAAACTATTGGAGCACCCTCAAACACCTGTTCTAAGTCATTTGAACTCAGGGAAACTAAAGCCTTAACATCTTTACTGTATATGGCATCTGTAGCTTGGCGAGCCTTCTGTAGTCCTTCCTCTGAAAACAGATGTTATATAATTGAATTATTTGGAAAGCATAATTTTAATAACACATACATTTATAGTGTATGTATGCAATAGTTCTCAAGAATAATTGTGAACTTATGGCATTATTAAGTTACGCTGTATCTTAAATAAAAATCGCCAATACCTCCATGTACTAAAGTTGTCAACTGTTCTGCTAAACACATTTGAGGGTATCTCTGCTCCGGGTGTTCCTTATGTTTGAACATTATATCTTTAATTTCACCTAGACTATAGAAAGAAAACAGTTTTAACAATCTCTCTACATCAGTGTCCTTAGTTCTTATAAAATACTGGTACAAACTATATGGACTAGTTTTCTGTGGATCTAGCCAGAGAGCATTCCCTGCTGATTTACCAAACTTATCACCTTCTTCAGTAGTTACTAATGGCAAAGTTAATCCTGCAAAAAATAGGCATGATTTTTCACCTCCACACCTATTGAAATATTATTCTTGTTTAATAAGCATTTAGAACAAATATTAAGCTTAAAGAAAATAGGATACCATAAACATTTTTCTTGACTGTTCTACTAATGAGCTCATGTCCAGCAGTAATATTACCCATCTGATCACTTCCACCAATCTGAAATTATTGTGATACAAATTATCATAACACTGCTATCACACTAAATACAGAAAATGAAAATACCAGTGGGGAGTAACTTCAAATTGATAAAAATTGGGAGAGTGATGCCTGCTGGGTAAAAGGACTGATTTTCCACAAATTTAATATTTACCTGGAACCTGCAGTCATATTCCTTTAATAAATGCAGCCAGTCATATGATTGAAATATCTGATATGCAAACTCTGTGAAGCTCATACCAACTTCAGAATTAATCCTATTTTGTACACTCTGCTTCAACAGCATGGTGCCCATTCGGAAATTCCGGCCTATTTCACTAACAAATTGTATTGAATCTATATCTCTGTACCATGATTCATTATTTACTATCCTGAAAACATACATATAAAAGATTAAAAACCATGTTCAGGTAGATGTCAAATATCCCACATGCTCTAAGCCAGTATGGTATGATCATTAGGGTGGAGCAAAAAAAACTTTTTTTCAATTTTGATTTTGCTGTATTATCAATTGGTGACCTATCCTAGTTATATACGTTATTTAAGACATAATAATTAGTGTATGCGTGCATAGGGTAGACTGTTCTTTACTTATTACAATTTTTGTAACATCTTTCTCATGTAACAGTCAACAATAAACACATTTTTTTCTTTACTTTTTTAAAAAAGTCCTAGAAGTGTTCATGTAAAATTTGAACATTGGACATGAAGTTCGAAAGAAAAGTAACTTTTTACCTTTACAAACAGATCTTCATTAAACATAATATTTAAAATTTATTTCACAGTGTTATTACTTAAATATTCTAATACAAGTACTGCTTTAATTATAGTGAATCAATCCCCATAATATGCTTTAATAACCAGTTGTAGGGAATATGTCAGCAGTCAGCACCTTCATATTTACTGAAAATACTGAGATTTGGATTTAAATAGTGTTTAGAAATTTAAAAATTGCAAATATCTTTAGTGGCTTACATTATTGGCTTCAGTTTATCCTTATCTTCAGACCAAATGTACTTCTTGTGGTTTTCAAAAACTGTTTCAAGATTCTTTCTGAGACATTCAATGTTTTCTCTTATGACATCACCTTGTAAAGCTACTCTGTCTGTGCTCTTTCCACTGGGATCACCTATGTACCCTGTCGCTCCACCCAACTATGTATAACATGCAAATATTTATATAAGCTTTTGGCCAAAATGAATACGATAAAATATATTTTGCTCCAGTGATTGAATATTAGTGACACAGTGCCTGATTGGATAGAGATAATACCAGCATAAAGTTAAAGGAACCATGTAAATTTAATTTTAAAGTGCAAATACAAAAGAAAGCACTTATAAATTTGGCTACTTATACAACTGGAATGCTTTCTGCCCATCAAAAAAATATTTGATGGGCCTAAATTCTACATCACACATATCTT
This sequence comes from Erynnis tages, assembly GCA_905147235.1. NCBI lineage: Eukaryota > Metazoa > Arthropoda > Insecta > Lepidoptera > Hesperiidae > Erynnis > Erynnis tages. The sequence goes on from LR990082.1 coordinate 8,264,407, forward strand.
TTTTAATAAATAATATGTTGTGAGAAATAATTCATCAAAAGTATATCTTACCAAGGCAATGACATTATGACCTCCTCTCTGCCAATGTATAAGATTTATTATAACCAAAAGGTTCCCTACGTGTAAGCTATTAGCCGTTGGGTCAAAGCCTGCATATACACATTGTGGGGCCTTATTCAATAAATTCAAAATTTCGTTCCTGAAAAATTTATAAAAATTAAAAAAAAGGTAAAGCTGATGGGAAAACAAACAATCAATCGAAAATTTTAAAGCGAAAAACTGATATTATTGATAAAATTATAAAACAAGATGTATAATTATATTATACAGTTATACGTACACAATTTAAATACGAAACTTACGCTGCAGTGTTTGGGAACATATCCTGATACATCCCCCTTTGATTCAATTTTAAGATGTTTCTACTATAGAAACGGTGGTTACAATTGCTCCAAGAACATTTTGGTACACGTCGTAGCAGCTTTAAAACCATTATATTGGCCTTCTTAATGGCAGATGATGACTTAAAGTTAAATGTAAAACTACGAACTGAACTGATTCAACTGATGAATTTATTGTTTTCTTTCGGCTAAAAGATTTTATTAAAATATATCATAGGTTAATTTTATTTCAGCAAGTAGAAAATTCTTTTATGTATGACTGTAATTCTAATTATTGAGTTCATTGAAAATAATTTGACAAATGATAATTGTCAGATAGGTATATTATATAGTGTGTAGGCTGTAGGGATCTGAGATCGATTAATAGAAGAATCGATTTTTCGTGCCAAATAAATCGATTTTTTAAATACACATTATAATGTAACACCGAATTGATTCAGTGAATCGATAGTTCACCCTAGAGATTCAGATTCACCCTAGACATTCGATTTTTATCATTCACGAGACTAAGTTTTTTTTTTTCGCCTTCGCCTCTAATGAATATCACGAGATGGCTGTGTGCTTAGTTTCCTGACATCGTTTTTTTTTCTCCTTTGCCTCCCTTTAATAAAAAGTTTTTTTCAATTTTGATTTTGTCTTTTTGACCACTTTGAATTTGTGGATCGATTTTCTAGAAACCGATCTTTTAGACCTCGATTTTTTTATGTATGCGACGATTCGTATCGATTTAAAAATCGATCTTTTTCAGAAAAAATCGCAACCTCCCTACTGTCAGAAACATATGGTATATGACAATGACAAATAGATTTGTTTTTTTTTAAATATAGTACCTAATAGTAAATAAATACCTCAAGTAAATAATTATACTTGTAAATTATTGGAAAATAAAATTAAAGTTTCAGTACAGCTGGTAATACAGGGCTGCGAGTTGCACCGTAAAGGCATAATATAATATTATGTTGATTGAGTAGGCCAAGACAGTAGGTCGGTCAGGCAGCAGTTCGCCTCGGTGACCACTGCATCAAGGAACGCCGAATGCTGTCGACACTCTGGCTCCTACTTTTATCCTTTATTAAAACTATTTTTCTATTTATAAATATTAAAATCAAACAAGTCATGCGACGCATATGTTTATTGAATTAATGTACATACATAATAAATCAAACAATACATTTTAGGCTTTATATCTATTCTACTCTAGTATATGTATATGTGTATTTCTAAATTGTACAGTACACCACATCACTTATATCAATAATAAAAAGCTTTGGACAATTTATAACAATGTTAGATTGATATTTTTTGATTTCACATATTTATTCATCACAGCTTTAAAGGTCACTGTTATAATTGTAGGTTGTAACAATTTTATAAGATTCTTTAAGAAAGTGGAATTTACCAAGGAAAGCATCAACGGAATCAGCAATAAATAATATTTAAAATTATCCTGTAAATGCCTAACTATTAGTACTATTACTAACAATAAAACACCAAATGTAGAACAAAAATAGTGGGGAAATTTGTATGTATGTAAAGATTTGTTTGCCTGTCATTTCATTTGTCTATCACTGAATTTTTGAGAAATGTGTATGAGATTATTAAGAACAAAAGGGGAATTTCACCAAGACACTGTTTACATAATATAATAAATCATCATCTGAAATTAATAGAATTTAAGCATCATGTAACATGTTATACAGTTACATGAAAAAAAAACTTATATAAATGAACTGCAATGCTATAAAAATACAATTTTAATACTTATTACTCCTATCTTACAAGATTTTATTTTTATTACACACAAAATGCAAATACGCTAATAGGGACAGCAGTAGAATATTGTCGTTAATGTTGTTACTAATCTTCGAGTGTGACATTTTTGAACAAGTAAGACATGGATTCCTTGTTGTGAATGCGGCGGATGGCCTCGCTGAGCAGGACTGATATGTCGATGGTCTTGATTTTGTTGCACTGCATCTTCTGCAGTTCATGCGGCACGGTGTTGGTGACCACCACCTCGTCGATGGGCGAGTTCTCGATGAGGCGCGGCGCGTCCGACGACAGCAGCCCGTGGGTGGCGAGCACGTAGATCTTGTACGCTCCACACTCTTTCAGCACTTCGGCCGCAGCCACAAATGACTGGACGTCGTCGATCATGTCATCCTAGAATGTAAACATTTTTTAATATTTTGGAGGAGTATGTAAATATGCAAACTATCCAAAAATATTATAAAGAAGATTTGAATTCCTTTTTTTTGGCTAATCACCATATTTGCATTGCACTAGCTCACAAAAATGGACCAAATGGAACAAGTCAATGCACATTGTAGACGTTGTAGGTCTACAAATAGGTGTGTGATGGCATATGTCTGAATAGCATAGTAACATCAGTATAATCAGATAATTATAAAATTAACAGAAATGTTGGCAGAAATGAGGCAACTTTATTACTAGCATTGGGTACTAGCTGTAACATAACTTTACATCAGAAAAACACTTACCACCATAATGGCTATCCTGCCACCAACATCTCCAACCACGTTGATGGGTGGCTTCTCCTTGGCCGGATGGACTGGCACACCCACAGACACATCCATAGTGCGGGATCTGTCAACACTGATATACACAAATGTTGTTATGACAAAAATATTCATAAATCTGCTTGAAACTTTTCAGCAATGTTGGTTTAAAGAGAGGAAGTAGTAAAAACTAAATTAAGTTGTAACTTTTAAGTAAACAAGTAATAACACTGAAAGACTATCTTGTTATTTGATTAAAAATAATTTTACTTACAGAATTACACACACATTTTAATTAAATTCTGATAATGATATGATGTGACAAATATCAGAATAGAATGAGTGCTATGATTATGTTGATGAACTATAGTTATCAAAGCAAACATTATTATTACCTTCTAACCTGCAGAGTGAAAAACAGTATTTATTTTATTATAAGCTAATTTGCTACTAAAATCCCTAAAACATCTATCCCTACCTTTAAGACTTACCTTTTACTGGTGTCCAAATAATTGTTAAAGGCCACACATAAAGTAGATTTTACGATTAGAATACAATTACTGGAATAGTTATGGGCAAATATTATAGCCTGATCACCAAATAATCACCATTCTAAGTTTAACATTAAGTTTACTGTCATTGAAATTATTCTATATTATAACTTATGTAACAGGTGCAGACATAAGATAAAGGAACTTTAGCCCACAATTATTAATAACCACATCTTTATACACAGTATACAGCAACACATTGGTATGAAAGTGAAGTTTTAAAAGAATTTGAAACATTTTTTACTTCAAAAGAGGAAGGCTACACTTATTGGAACACAAATATTAATACAAAAATTACTACTACTCTACTAAAGCCAGGTTTCCGTTGCAGAAAAAATTCCAACATTTGTGTTGTCAAGAAGTGTTGGAAAGCCAGAAGTTCACAACAATTTTAATGGAAACACACATTAATGAAAAAAGATTTTTCATAGGTTTAAATATTTTATTAGTTACCTTGGAATACATGGTGGTGAGTAGCGGCCATCGACTTCATCACTCTCTGCCTCCTTCTGTTCCCCGTGGATGACGGCGATCGCGAGGCGCAACCGCTCGGCGTACGACGTTGCCTTCTTGGCGGAGCCCGGGTTGCGAGCCACAATCACTGAGTTACGGTAGTCTGGGATCTGCAATTGTTAATTATGAAGAAGCTAAAATATTAAAGGAAAAATATCTGATTTGGAAAAGTTTGAAAGAAAATATTACACCGAATTGCAAAGTGATCCCATTGGAAATCCTCTACAGAGTCTGGTCTCAGAAAGGATGTAGGCCTTACTCAGTCTTAGTTTAGCCATGCTGACCTAGTGCAGGTTAGTGGACTTCACACTCCTTTGAGAACATTGTGGAGAAAATCAGGGCTCAATATAATAATATGAAATTAGTCATAACATGGGATATTTCATGCACATATGAATGTACTATGTGATGGTAATGATGTGATGGAATCACAGATAATGAAATGATTGCTCTTAATCACATTTAAAAATTAATTAAACCAACACAGTTAACATTGAATTATAAAGTATTCTGAGAACACAACTTACACTCTCCTGAATATACTGCAAAAGGAATGGCGATGCTCTTAAATTATCCACTGGACATTCATAGAACCCCTGAATCTCTTTCTGGTGCAGGTCCATTGTGATGATGTGTGTGAGACCAGACTTGCACATCATTTTCGCAAGCAGTTTGGTAACAATGCACCCTCGCTTCCTCATCTTGCACTGTTTGCTGTACGGCAGGTACGGAATAACCCCAACAATTGACCGCGCCGATGAAGTTTTGCATGCATAAGCCATGATCAGTAGCTCCATTATGTTATTGTTAACATCCCTGCAAGTGTTCCCATAAATGAATGTGGAGGCATTACAAATATTTGAGAAATAGGCCTGTTAAAAAACGTTTTTATTATTATGAGTCTCAGATACAGCAGAGATCGGCGAGAGCTCATGATTCCCCCATATGGTTCGAAATTAGTTGGGCTATTCCATGGACTCCCACATCTTTTTTATGTAAGAAAACCTTTTATGCATGAATAGAATGGATTGAAGTTCAAAGAATAGATCTCATTGTTACACTTACAAAGGAAACAATGTTCTAAAAATAAAATTGGACACAAGGGAGCTTCTGTGCAACTTTGTAGTGCACAAAGCTTTGTATTGTTTTATTAATGTGAATAAGATAAAAATATAGGTGAAGAACCTTATACATTGTATAACTTTTAAATAAAGGTACTAGATGTTTAACGGAAATTTACTATCACCTTATTTCATGTAAGAAAGTTTGAAAATAATTAATTTTTTTAAATTATAGTAAAAACTGAATTAAAATTCAAAAGCATATATCTTAGTTACACAGAATTTGAATTACTCTGAAAAAAAAAAACTCAGAAACACTGCATCATATTCTAAGTAGTAAATTTTAATGTAGTTAGTCAATTTTCAAAAAATGCTATTTTGTTTTGATGTTGATGTACCAACTCAGTGCTTTAAAATATTTTTGATGTAGTTGAATAAGTTAATAAAATTATGTTGATTTTGACGGATATTTTAGTTAATACAGAATGTGGCATTGTTTTTGACAAGAACAGCATGGTAAGCAAGATAATGTCATGGCTTATATTTTTTTTCATGTAGAAAGCTAGACAAACAGGCAAGTGGTTGGTAAGTGGTCACTGATGCCTTTAACCAGACAAAACCAGTGTTTCAGACTGAGGAGTGCTCTTTTTCACTTTTCTTGGTGAACCCCATTTCATAGTCCCATATAATAAGTATACATCCAATGACATGAGATAAATGATATAGCAATAAATAATTACACTGTAACATGCAAAAGAACATACTTAGTGCCAGTTTGTACAATGTATATATTCTTGCCGCGAATGGAGTCTGCAATTTCTACCATAGTTTCTCTGTTAGTTTTATGGTAAACCGTACATCCTCCCTTACGCACGCCCAACCGACTGGAAAACAAACAATTCTCTTGTTAGCGAGATAAGGCCAAACAATATTGATATAACCTTCATGACATTGACACATTCGTTCAAATAATTAGTTTTGAAGATTGTAAGAAACCTTACTTCGCAATCAAATCTGCCAACTCTGGGTGTGAATTCCCACTTATAATAATGATGTCCGACGTGGAATTGCTCTCCATATTGGTCTTTCGAGAGCGGTTTGTGTACCCCACCAACCTGCAAATTGACAAACAATTATTTTTAGTAGTAGCAGTTTAGAAACAAATTTTAAATATAGCACACGGATAAGGAACCGACACGTTGGATCAACAAGAAAAACAATAAACCTGGTTTTGTTGAGTAACATAATAACCTGATGGCTGTCTTGCTTGTACAACGACCGATTAGTTTCAAGTCAGTAATAGGAATTGTTATTAACAAAACAACACATATAAGCCGAAACAAATTCAATATTTATTACATTGATAATGATAACGACAGCACGTTAGGTATACAAAATCTACGAATTGATACGTTTTTGTAAATGAGTTGGATAAGGATTGAAAATATCGAAAAATGAATTAATAAAATTTAATGGATAAGTTTCAGTACTGCTACTGACTGACCGAGTTGACTAATTGACTGACATATATTAGTATTTAAATATTTATCTATGTGACTGACAGCAGACAGACAGACTCACATATTAGCGGAAATCACTGACTGAAACGCAGATTATAGACTATAAATAACGAAGTTTATGATTTAATGATTGACAATAAAAAAAGAAACTGAAAAAGATACAAGAAATTTTATTAAGTTATTCTAATAGACCTAGATAAAAATATTAACAAAATCCTAAATTTATAATAATATAAGAAATCATAAACGTAGGCAGAAAAGCTTGAATTCATCCATATGACAAAACTGCCCTTTTAGAACTATTTAAAAGTCAGTGTCACTCTCTGTCATTTTTATGTCAAAACAATGTGGTGCACCTGCTCACACACAACACAACAGGCACATGTGTTTTGAAAATTGTTACTGTATGACTGTATAAATGATTTTTGAATTTATATAACAATGGGTTTAACCAAACAGTATTTGCGTTATGTACCTAGCGGCACATTTAACATCATTGCTAGTGCAGATTGTAACTGTACTCACGTGTCTCTTAAGGGAGTCAGTGGAAGGTATATAGCTGTTGGTGCATGTGAACATGTTATTATTTGGGACATGCGACTTGGTGAAAAGGTAAGGAAGGAAACTCATAGCATTAATTTATGCAGGTAGTTGAAGAGCCATATTTTCACATATTACCTGAAACGGGTGGGCACGGCTAATTATTGTAATATTTTTGATGAATTTAAAAGAGGTGTATATGCCTACTAGACAGTCATTAATGAGGCGCTTGCCTAAAGTTCCCTCAACATCCCTGCCTTTGCCTTGCTCCTGTCATTACATTGAATTCATTCAAAAATGTCATTAAAATTAAAAATATGAATTTCTACTCCATGTAATATTGTTTCTACAGGCTCAAGTGATACCTGGTGAAAACACAGTTGTGTCTCAGATAGCTGCAAGTCCTACTGGAAACCACTTAGCTGTTGGTTACGTGGATGGCAATATCAATGTGTACGAGTTAACTAACAATGAGGTTGTGTGTGTGTTTGCTGGCCACAAGTCACCTGTTACTTGTCTACAATATGATGAACAGGGCCACCGGATTGTTTCTGGATCAAGGGTAGGTTATCATAAAAAAACAAACAATAAATTTAGTATTAAGTTTGTTTATTGACAAGTAGGAGAAAAAGGAAACTATTTTGTTAAATTCCTTAACTTCAGCATTAAAGAAGTAAAGCCAAAAATGTAAAGTTAGAATTATATTACTATCCACACTTTTTGCATTGTCCCAATGTTTATGTTCCAGGATACAGAAGTAATATTGTGGGATGTGGTTGCAGAAAAGGGCATAGCTCGTTTCAGCGGCCACAAGGGAGCAATAACGAGTGTTCTATTCATTAATGGCAGAAACTGTATAGTTAGTTCCTCCAAGGATACGTTCGTTAAGTTCTGGGATATAGAAACTAAACATTGCTTTAAGACTCTCGGAGGACACCAAATGGAGGTAGGTTTATTATTTATTTCATTCAGACATTTGCGTAGAAATGGTTTTTATTAAAATATCTGTCTTTCACCACCGTACACTCTTCCCCAAGTGATGTATCTGAAGGTTATGAAATATGACGTTTCTCCAAAGCTTTGAGAGAAATTGCCTCTAGCACTCCTACACATTTTTTGTCCATTTGCCTTTTACTATCACATAATACACTTACACATTCAGGGGACACTTAAACTTTTATTCAAATAAAGTAAAGATCTCGTCTGTCTGTTCATTCTGAAACTCTAGGGACTCGGGCCTACAGTCCTAGGTATTTATATGAGCTACATCCTTCTTATATGAGAAGGGACTTGACAGAGTAGTGGGTTAATGAGGGTTTGCAACCCATGATTGTATATATTTCAAGCAATGATTGTATTCATTTTTGTTAAAGCCTGGCTGCATGGGCCAGGTCACATTTAACCACTCGCTGACATGTCTGTCACATGTGACTCATACCCAGTATTAATCTATTTTATCTTTATTAAATTATAATTTATTCAAGGTATGGTCAGCAGTGTTGATGAAGGAGGAGAGGTACTTGGTGACAGGCAGTATGGACCAGGAGCTGCGCGTGTGGAAACTCAACTGGACAGACAAGGTTAAAGATGAAGAGAAGTTAGCACATCAGTTGGAAATTGTCAAATTAGAAGACAATGAGGAACTGGAAGACAGCTCTGTAAGTTATTCTCATTGTTATACTTTCTGAATAAAAATAGGCAACCACTAATGCTACAACCACCACTGCAAATGTTAAGATTTTAAACATACAAAATACGGTTCAACTCACGCGCATTTTTCGGGCCAGCACAACTAGTTCCAAACCATTTCTGAGGTTCTTCTTCATGAGCTCCTGCCAGTTTCTAGGAAATACTACTTGAAATGCTAATTCCTTTAATATATGTATAACTAAACAATGAATGGTAGGATTTGACTCTTTTAAAAGTCTACAAAAAAGTCTGTGATTATAGTTATTTCATTCTATTCAAAACATAACGATTTCAAAAATACGATAATTAAATAAACCATTTGATTACTTGGATATACTAAAGCTTCGGTGGACAGGGTTTTGAAGGCTCTAATTCAGGCAGGGTGATATCAGATTAACAAGAAAATAATAAATAAATTTAATGCTACATTCGCAGATGCTGCAGTGCCACCAACTGGGTACGCTGGTCCGCGGCGGCAAGGGCCGCGTGGTGGCGCTGGCGGCCGACCCCGGGCAGAGCGTGCTCGCGTGCTACGGGACCGACTCGCTGCTCGAGCTGTTCGCCTTCTGCTCCGACGACGACGCCAATGCCAGGATGGCCAAGCGGATAAAGAAACAAAGGAAGAAACTTACGTAAGTTGTATACAATACTTTGCAGTAACATTAATTTAGACCCTACATAACAGGCAACAGGTTCCAGCGTGTGAGACGTAGGGTTAGGAAGGGGTTTGATTATTTTAATCAGAGTTTAATTTTTGTACTTCTATATTGAGTGTGCGAATATGTTGTTTCGTGCATATGTCAAGACATGTAATCCTGCTGTGGAGTTATAAATGTGAAAAAAAACCTTTAATTAATGAAAGTATAAAAGGTCGTTTCTAACCTAACCTAACCCAAGCATTTAAGTGCCATTTTAGGAACATTTGAGCTAATAAAAAACAAGCCTTGGATGATCTTCATTATAAATTTAACTGTTACTTAATTTATATTTGCAAGAAAACAAAAAGAGAGTGGCGAAGCGGAAGTTGAAGCAACAGAAGTGGCAGAGATACTCACGCTATCAGACGAAGTACGGAGACTGTCTTCAGTGAGATTATCTTCGAAGATCAAATCGATTACGCTACTGCTGGGAACGACTGGGGAACTGCGCGTGGGCGTGACACTGGCTAACAACACTGTCGAGCTGCATAGTCTGAGGATGGCTGAGGGAAATGAAGGTGTTTTACAGTGTCTATTCTCCTTTTAAATATGGTTGTCAAAAATATAAATAAATTCTACAAAGATACATACATACTAGCTGACCCCGCAAACGTTGTTTTGCGATATAAGTAATCGAGTGTTAAAAATCGACTATTAAAAAATAGGAGTTGTTGGTAGAAGGGTGCAAATTTAGGGTTGTATGTATTTTTTGATGCCACATTATTGAATTATTTTTATAAAAAAATATGTCAAAAAAATAAAATAAAAATGTTAGGTGTGGACAAACCTTATTACTTAGGGGTGTGAAAAATAGACGTTAGCCGATTCTCAGACCTACTGAATATGCATATAAAATTTCATAAAAATCTGTCAAGCCGTTTTGGAGGAGGTTACTAAAACTGTGACAGAAGAATTTTATATAATTATAAGAAAGATTATATTTTATTCAAATTGATTTAGCCCTGTTAATTCATATATCTTAACAAACTTTCGCTTGTACAATGTACATGTAGTATTAGTAACATCACCTTCTTTTTCAGTTCAATGTCTCAAGCAAATTACCCAACCAGGCCACCAAAAGGAACCTCGCTGTGTCGCGATCAGTTCAGACAACTTGGCCATACTGTCTGCGTCTGCAGACTCCATAAAACTGTGGAACAGGCAAGTTTACTTAACTTAATTTTTTTACTTTAAGAGCCTGTAATGACTTGGAACAAGATTCCACATCTAGTGAACTTCTGAGGCGTTACCGAAGCCATGTAATGCTAATTCATTACATTATTATATTTTTATTTCAATATATATGGCTAAAACTGAAGTTCTTTTTATGAGGAACTTTAAGTTTAATATTTATCAGATTAATGTATCACGCTGCGCTTAATTTGAAGGCGTTATTTAACTCGTACGTACGTACGTATACGCACGAGTACAAACGTGTTCAAATTGAGCGTGGCCTTAAGCTCATTTCAATAAACAATTCACAAGAACGCTGTTAAGTGTAGATATTGAGTTCCTTTTTTGTTTACTAATGTGGATCATCCAGCGAGAGTGAGTGTATCATAATTTGTCATTCCCACAGGAGTAGTCAGACATGTCTCCGCACCATACCGATGCCGGGTGGTTTGCCCACCAGCGCGTGCTTCGCCCCCGGCGACCGTCACGCGCTGGTGGCGGTATCGGACGGGACCGTACTGCTGGTGGATGTGGCGGCCGCTACCGTCATGGAGCAGATACCGGCGCACTCCGCCAACTGCACCGCCGTCGGTCTCACACCCGATCTGGTAAGGGCCCTGATTCACTAAGTCCCAAAAGATTTCGTGCCGATATCGTGTGACATCAATACGAGTGTGAATGGTCATACAGAATCAGGCCCAAGGCTTGAAATTGTCTGAAAATTAATAAATTATAAAAAAATAATCTGAAATAATAAAACGGAATTATGTATATAGCTAAAGTATATTTTCATTATTACATCCGTATAGTTCTTATTTTCAATAATCATGTTCTTCTTTTTCTTTTTTTGAGGCAGGCAGTCCTAGCTCTTGAATTGATCGTGAAACTTCAGCCATCTACAGCAACAGCTTACAAGCTCCAAACTCCTTACCAACTTCAAAGAATTAGAACGATTGAAACTATATTTTTATTGTATGTAATGTGAGCTTTTAGTGCCAATTTTGGTTTGTAGTGGTCACTTAACATCTACAACTTCGTTACTACACGTCAAATATAAAATGTCTTATTGTATTTGACAGTTATTATAAATACAAATGAGAACTGTATTTCTTTGTTCTTGTTGTTAATAGCGTGGCTGCTACAGTGGCGGCGGCGACAAAACAGTGAAATTGTGGCAGTTTGAACTTATACCTGATCCTACTGGCGAGTCTAAAGCAAAGGTAATAAGATAACTGTGATGCTTCTACAAACAGGTCAACAGTATTACCCCCCTTACTTTTCTTATCAGGAATAGGATATTGAGTTACGAGCTAGTATTTTTTATATCGATACTAGTCTGAATATTACCATTATTGTTGGTTTACACTACTATTTTCCTTTCTTTAAATAACACACAATTTTTCCATTTCAGGTGCTATCTCTCCTCCATACGAGGACACTGGAGTTGGAAGAGTCGGTGACAGCAGTCAGAATCAGTCAAAACAACAAGTTTATTGCTGTAGCATTGTTGGACTTTACTGTTAAAATCTTCTTCCTTGATACGTTTAAGGTAAGTTAGTATGTAAGATAAGATTGGGCTCGTTCAAGTTAAGAAGGATATTTGTACAGAAATATGTAATCCGCCACTTTGTACGGTCAGCTATTATGTGTAACAAAATACTACATAAATATAATTGAAATGTCATTAGAATTAAAGGCAAATTCTAGCTGGCAATTAAGCTGGCAAGATCTGACCATACTAACTCGCATAGCAAGTTGAATAAAAGCTAGTAAAAATCTCTATACATTCACTGCTCAATAATTGAATCTCTGTTCCAGTTCTACCTATCTCTATACGGGCACAAGCAGCCGGTGCTATGTCTCGACGTGAGCTACGACTGCACGCTGATCGCGACGGGCTCAGCGGACCGCAACGTCAAGGTCTGGGGCATGGACTTCGGTGACTGCCACAAGTCCATCTTCGCACACAACGACTCGGTCACCGCGCTGCAGTTCGTGCCCAACACGCATCACTTCTTCACTGCCTCGAAGGATGGAAAAGTGAAGCAGTGGGACGCCGATAGCTATGACAATATTATTACTCTTAATGTAAGTTATAAGTTTTTTTCTGTGTTCTTTCTGCAACCTGTCCGTTTTGCCATGAGGAGCCAATTGGTTGGACTTATTTTGTGTATTTGTGTGTTGTTAGCTCAAGGTCTCATTGACTTCGTTAGTGGGAGTCAATTGTGTGATATGCTTCTCATGGCTCAGCAACATAGTCTGATTGTAATTCATTGTACGCATAGTTCGTTTGTTATTAAGGTGATCACAATGAGTCTATGTATAAGCTGCCCTTCGACCGAGTTGACTTATTTACGGGGCCATGTGCAGTGGACGTCGAATGGATTCTGTGTTAGGCTGCGTTTCCACCAGAGATGTGCGAGGATGCGTAGCGAGGGATGCGTTTTTGAAGAACCAATAGAATTGCTTCATTTACCTATCCTCGCTTAGCACAGCTCTGGTGGAAACGGCTTAGCGGAGCGAGGATAGGTAAATGAAGCAATTCTATTGGTTCTTCAAAAACGCATCCCTCGCTACGCATCCTCGCACATCTCTGGTGGAAACGCAGCCCTAGTCTGGCACCTTAAATGTTTTTGTTCGCCAGGGTCACGCCGGCTTCTGTTGGGGTGTATCGGTGGGCGCGGGGGGACTACACGGCGTGTCGTGCGGCTCGGACGGCGCCCTGAGGCTCTACACACGCTCCGACGAGCCCATCGTGCTCGGCGACCAGGACGAGGCGGAGGAGGGCTTAGCTACGGAGGAACAACATGTAAGTGGACGGCGATCGCTTTGATGATTACGAGCAGTTTCACTTAAGATTTTTTTTATACATAGAAACTAGCAGTTAAAGAATATACGATAAGAAGAAAGACGGTTATATTCAAAATGTGTACACATAATTGTTTTTTCATTGAATGATACGAAATATTATTTAATAAAAAAAATATTTCTAGGCTCCAGTTCCTGGTTTGCCTGGATTGACGATGCCGACCAAAAAGACAATAGGTGCTGAAAAAGCGGTGAGTATTACCCTACAATATACCTGAGATGAGATAATTAGATAAAATTTGTACCGCGGTCCCCAGGCGGTGACGTCGCCTGGCGGGAGATCTCCGCTTTTCCTCCGATCGGAAGCTGGATAGATTACGAACAATAATGCATTTTTATGAAGCAAGAAATGAATTATGCAGTGAATAATAACCTTAAGAACCATCACAGCTACATACAAATTGCATTAAAATCGTAAAATAGACATCCATTGACATCCATATATTTCAATATGGATGGATAACAGACAATCCTCACCGAGACGACACCGCTATATACATATTTAGACTTCTTTCTATTATTTATTTATTTATCTATCTTTGAACAAATTAATACTTGTTATATGGTTCAGGCGGACTCGATAACGGAATGCCTGTCGGTGGGGGCGGAGTACGCGCGCGAGGTGGCGGCGGCGCGCGGGGCGGCGGTGGAGCCCCCGCTGCTGATGGCCGCCTACAACTGCACCACGCCCGAGGACTTCCTGCTTGAGACCGTCAAGAAGATACGCTCCAGGTAATAAACGATTATAACGGTGATTTCAGACGACGCTATACTATTGTGCTATAAAGTATTGCTAAGGACTTCATGCTATACTTTATAGCATGACATTCACATACGCGATATTATCGCTAGCGTTTAGAGTATATATCAATATTGTGTCGCTCGTTTCGCTTGCGGGACGGCTGGGGGTGAGGGAGGAGGAAGAGGGCGGCGTGCGATATAGCATAGCATGAACTCTGCGTATCGCACCAATTTATAGCTTATAGTAAGCCAAAAACATATAGTACAGTACATTGTGAACGTGTCCATAACAATGTATGGAGCGCGATATTGTGCTGTGAGCTATGTACTATATGCTATTATATTATAGCGTCGTCTGAAACCTACTTAACTGCTAAGCAACGTCTGGTGCGACCAGTACTTGGATGGCTGATCAAATAAGCAAATTTGAATGCGCGATACTCTGCCTCAGAAGGGACGTTCTGATATTGTTAAGATAGTTATTATCGTTAAACCATGTCGGAGACATTATGGGTGATTTGGAAATATGCCGGCAAGGCTTGGTCACTAGTGCCTTCACTGCATTAGAGCAGCATGGTAGAGAATGCTCCATTGCTGTTGTGGGTAGAGCCGTGCGTTACTGCAGGTAAACTAAAAGGGTTTCAGCCAGCCAAAGGTCGGCTGCTGCTGCTTTTTAACCCATATTTCTTGAGCGCACAGCTCTGTGCATAGAAGTGATCCATTTCTGAGCCGAGCGGTGACGACTCACGACATGAGAAAAGGCTCTCTATATCTGCGCTATTAGTTCGATTGGGATTGGTTCGTCAGCCAGTATACACAATTGCAAAGATGATAACGATTTTTTTTCGATTTCAGTGATTTAGAAGAAGCGTTGCTACTTCTTCCATTCAGTACGGCGTGCGAAATAGTTCGCATGCTGCCCACGCTGCTCGACCGCGGCGACCAGACGGAGCTCCTGTGTCGGCTGGCCGTGTTCCTGCTTAAAGTGCATCACGCGCCGCTCATCGCCAACCACGGCCTGCTCAAGCACTTGATTCAGATCCAGGCGAAGGCTGCTATGCGGCTCAATGAAATACGGGTTAGTAGCTTAATGAATAGCGCTTCACACTCAAAGCTACACTAGGTACCCCTGTACCTTCGGTGCCATGGACAAACACCAGACAAGAAGAACACATTTATAGCAGAAACAGAAACCTCCGCTGGTAATCGAACTCAAGCTCTCCACGCAATGCTCCGGTGCCCACTGTAATGTGGCTGTCACGATATCCATACTGAGGGTGACTAACTCGTTAGTTCATGCGATTGGTTCGTCAATCAGATTACGTAGTCTCATGGTCGTCGACTGCTATACATTGGGCAAGTGTACAATATCCCTATGGTGATAAGTTAGTGTCACTTGTGTTCACGTGTCGTGATCTATATTTGAATCGAGTTTGAGGTGATAATGTAACTGCATCGCAGGACATGGTGGGGTACAACGCGCACGCGCTGCAGTGGGCGCGGCGCGAGGCGGAGGCGCGCGCGCAGCAGCAGCTGTTCCGCGAGCCGGCCGCGCGCCGCCGCCGCACCAGGCGACCCGTCAAGCGGCCCATCGTTACCCTCACTTAGATTGCAAATAAAAGATTTTATGAATTGTACTTTGCGTTTCCTTTCTTTCTGCATCCAGACGTCTGGATGTACTACGATCCCCTTGTTATATAATACAGGTGATTTGTGGAAAATCTGACTATAGGTAGTTTAAATAAGAATTTTTTAATTGTCAAGTGGTCCAATGCGTTTCATTTTGCTGTAATAATATAATCTGTCTATATCAAGATCATATCGTAGGTAGGTAGGAAAAAAATAACAACACCGCTTAATTAGCTGCTATAATTTATTTGTAAAAAAATATTCTACTCGCTACATAGCCAATATATCAGTTAAAATTTTAATAATTTAAGTATCCATCCCTGCGTAAGTCACATTATTTATCATCTATACAACAATAATTAATGTTTCACAATGAGTATTGCGGCGACACGATCTCACCAAACTATCTCAATCGGATAATTTATGCTGAAACTTATAAATACGTTATGTAGATACATAATTCCACGACAACAATCAACAAATTCAATGGTCCATTAAGCTTACTGGAAAGTAGATATATAACTATGTGAATATATCTGACAACTGAGAACTTTCGAAATTACAATTACTTTTTTGTATACAGCACTAACCTCTATATCAGATCAATTTATTGAATTTCTTAATTTTAAATACTGACATCAGATTTCAATCGTAAATATCGCTCGAAACGGTCAATTTGTAATTAAAAAAAAACATTAGAATGGGACTTTTATACAAAATAGGATTATGACTAGTAATTGGTACAATTGACTTATGAGTGAGTAGAATTTAAAACTTTAATCTCAACTTTAGTATTGGTATCAAACTGGGTTTTGATAACTTATTTAAGTAGATATAAAAGGTAACTTGATTTAAACTGAATCATATAAAAATCTAAGAGAAGTAAAGGGTTAAAGTTATTTATTACATAATATTGTTACAATTAAGTATGTTTATGTTTCGTGTATTTTAATGTTTTAGGTTCATTTCATATTATTTCATTCATTTCGTTCATTTCATATCATTTCATATTATATATAGTAATATATAATATGAAATTTAAGCAATTGGAGCTGATTTTTCAGATCAATTATATAAATGAATAAAATAATATAAAATCTGCTATTCAGGATAAATAAATACAACTCAAGTTGTAGACAAATATACTTTTTACAATAAAGTTGTAATTTGTTATTTTATAAGTAAATCTTCTTCTTGGTATAAGTTGAATCTGTTTTTACACTTATTAAATAATAGAGAAGATTATTATAAGTAATTTACAATTGACCGTTTCAGAGACGAATAAATAACTGATCGACCAAACTCACTATTTCTAGCTGAAACGTAAAACGTGAATAGAAATAAAATATAATACTACTAACACGCTCATCGTGTTAAACCCCTCAATGTTTGTTTGCCCGTATTAATAATAAAATCAGAACGGATCTAGACTTATATGACATACTTAGAAGACGCTCAGGCATAACCATTGATTTATTAGTATGAGTCCCAGATGTCACTAGCCAATTGTGAGTTCAGTCGTGCAGTACATGTATAACCTTAATTGACAATATTCACAATATAATATTTTAAGGATTATTCTGCTTATTCGTGCATACAATGCTCATTTCTACTTATCACAATATTATTGCTTTTCGGAAAACACACACCTACATTCTCAAACACATATCACATTTCGATTAAATACTTGAGATAAAATTGTTTACAAAGTTGTAAAAAGAAAAAGAAAAATAGAAGTCGTTACAGTGAGTTGCCCGTCAGTCTTAGTAGTCGCAAGTGGCAACACTACACGTTTGCAATGAGATTCAAAATGACCAAGCCAATATTTCAGCATAAATTATAGAAAACAAAACAACTGAACTGGTACCCTGACTGCTTAACAATCTGCAGACGTATCGTAAAATAAAAAAAATCACAAACACATGCTTGTTAGAGCGTAAGCACACACAACACAACCGGTTTGTTAGTAGCTAAATATCGATATACATTGTTCATCAACTCTTAATACCAATATATCATAAATTATTCTAAACAATAATAAATAACCAAATTGGAAGAACAAGGAGAGAGCTGCGTTTTATGATCACATTCTGAAATATTCGGTCTCGAGACCGCTTCCGATTATGTAACGAGGTTGGGGAGTGCTGGCGACGTCCATACGATGGCCCGATATATTACAAGAGATTCAACGAATGAAAACAGCCGCGATTCTATTTTACACGTCAACTAGATAAAACTAAAGAAACATAAAAATAACATACCTAAGACAAATGTAAGAGTAATGAATAAAAATAATACTGTATCACTACTGCGAGCAGCAATGTTAGTGGAAAGTGAAAAATATATCATAAACACCACAATATAACCGTACGTGCGCGGTCACTCTCCGCGCGTCACTTACGAGACTGCAAATAAACTATACCTATCCCGCTTGTTACTGTACTAATATTTGACACTGTTTTATTTTAACCAATTGACATTAATGTCCTATATCAGAGAGAAATTGACCTTTGCTTACAAAACGATACAATTACATTCGAAATTGACAAATTCTGTTTTAATATCATAAGTCGTTACATAGAGAGCTTAACACTACGTTAGAGAGCACAATATTTGAGAGTAAACATTTTAAGCACTTAAAAGGTCATGTAACTTTATTGTCAAGATGAAATGTTACTTTTTATCAATTACAAAAGCGATGCTAAACAGTACGTAATATTATAAGATCGATAACTACATAGAAATTCCGATATTAAGAAGTAAATAATCTCAATTTTTTTAAAGCCTTTCAAATCAATGAAACTTTTACGCTTTTTGTTTGCAACATCGGTAGAAGAAAGTATTCAATTGATTTATGCGCTATAAAATTCGGCATTAACTGCAATTGAAGTTCCACTCGAACGCAACGAAGTGGTAGGTATTAGGTAAGCATGGTCTAGCTAAGTAATTATCACAATGTCTCAAAGACTGATCTATTTTACTGGCCCGTGGGGATTCAATAACAAACAAATTATAACTAAATTAAGTAGAGACGTTAAGTAAAGGACGGGAATAATAGAGTTAATTTAAATATATGATTGGCAATAACAAAACAGCCAAGTAC
Source organism: Erynnis tages (assembly GCA_905147235.1). Lineage (NCBI taxonomy): Eukaryota > Metazoa > Arthropoda > Insecta > Lepidoptera > Hesperiidae > Erynnis > Erynnis tages. Next base: position 8,283,413 of record LR990082.1, read on the forward strand.
AAATTAGAACAATGAAGGTAAATGCCTTTCGCTTTAACACGAGTATGTACAAAAAACTGACCATAATGAGGTGATTTCTGTAATAAAAATTTACTCAAAATAATGCCACAACGATTTGGTTCAGAGTTGCCATTGGATATCCTCTATCCAAAATGCGTAAACATACAAGTGGAGTAGAATGTGTCTTCCTATAGTATGGTTCCACTAACGCTACGATATAAACCTAAATAATACCGAAAATATATGAAATTTATGTGTATCTCCAATAACTATGTTTTAATTTAGATAGTCAGATAGTGCAATTTTATGAATAATGACGAAAGTGAATTAGAGAGGTTCTTGAATATTCAATGCACAATATTTTTTACAGCATCCACCACTAATTTAAATTCACGAATTATGTGAGTTACTGCAACTAAAATTATAAGAGATTCTTTTAATTGTCATTATTGCTTCAAAACAGATCTTAAAATCACTAAAATACTCGACAAAAGTGAAAAAAATACTTACATTTTAAATACTGACCGAAATGGGAAATAAATTAAATCACTATAATTTTACGAATTAAACTTTACCACTACAAAAAATAAAATGTACAATACCTTAATTCTTAAACTGACCTATAACTAAACGAATACTTGCTTCCTCCTATAGGGTAACCGTAAAGATAATTTCATCAATATTAAGAGAGCATTTTAAGGCAAGGCGGCAAATATCGCTCCGGTGTTGCAAGCAACACGTCACGGTAGATTCAAACTTTGAGGTGAAACCCGCACTCGACAGTGTCGCCACTACCAGCCACATTCACTTGACCAATTCTAAAATTATAATAAAAATAAGGTAAGAATAAATCAAAATAATTTCATATGCACTCGTAATACATATTATCTCAGATACGTTTGCACTCGAGGTGCAACACTCAAACACAAATATCCTCACGTTCACTTTAAACGCTACTTATTGCTTTGCATGTCAGAAGGCAATAATAAATTAACGAACGTTGTGACTGCTTTGATCCATCGATTTGAGTATAAAACATTTTATAATGCCCTGCTTAAAAAGTAATACCCTCAAAGTAATGACAATACATTACAGTATTGCTTTCGTACTGATTATAAACATTATACCTACCTTCGTAACGTGAAGTCGAATATTACTAAACTGATACCTAATTACTTTTACATTCTCATATTTTGAGTACATTATATCTATAAAAATAATTAGTTTTTAATTATTGCTTTCATTGGATTACGAATGCTGATTTAATTCAGACTTCTTTGTATACAGTTCGGAGAAAATCCTTTCTACTGTCTTTAGACACTGGCCTTATTATCACTAACGATGTTAATTTGTAAACGGAATACCGTTTACGACATAGAAAAACAATTTGCATGTAGATACAGTTCAAAATATATAAAATCAGATCCACCGTAACAATCTAATAGGTAAACACGAGCACATAATACTTAAGTTTCTTCTTTGTCCAAATTATTCGCAGAATTATTGAGATAACTTCAAAAGAGTGTTACCAACGTAAGCTATACAATACAATATAACACAGAGCACTAAGAAGAGAGTCGACTCTTTTGAAATTTCCGCAGAAATTCTGCTTGGGTATTGATGGTGTACTGTGTACAACCTCAATGACTTTCGACCATATTCAACAAACACGGTTACTCACATACGATCAAACGTTAACGTTTAGATTTGCAATCTGTCTTTTCTCTAATCGATATATTGACTTCCGAAGACGGAATGGAAGAACTTATTTATAACGAAAAACAATTAAAAAATGAACTTACATCTGTTTCACTGGTTTAGTAGTTACTTACGTCTATGATTCAGTTACTAAAAAAATATGAAACAAAAAATCAAATCATATGTGAGCTGCCGAGTCGGCCCGGAATACGCGTAGGTCGATGGAACTCGTATTAATAAGCAAAACTCTAACCGTAAACGCAACTTTCTTTTGAATACAAAATGTCATACGTAGCGTTTTCAGTGTAAAGTATTGTTTATAAATACGAGGCCGGGTGTCAGTGTCGCTACCTGTCGCGTTGTCGTGCGATTGTGGTGCGACTGTCGCGCTGGTGTCGCGGTGTCGCTGTGGGCAATGTGTCGGCATGTCGCACGGTGAGGCGGTCAGTGCGTCTCCTCGGCGGCCACGTGGCTGGCGACCAGGTTGAGCGGCGCTTCGTCGTACTCGGGAACGCTGCGCCCCACCTGTGGACCAGCTCTGGTCAGTATACCGACCGGGGTACTTTGCCACGTTGTGGAAAGTTATGAACTAATTTCTTTTACAGGCAAACGTGCTAATGATTGAGCCAATGAGCGTGCCAAAATTTATAACTCATTTTAAGACAGTGGAGGTGGCCTGCTCAATAAGTTCTGCCACATATAGTGTACTGTTCTGTTCTGTTCGCGACGATCAATGTCCGCGCTGCCCACCACACCCTCCAACTTTCACACACTATTTGATACGTCTCATCTTCATCCCTGTATAAGGAAACTGAAAGAGACCCGCCCGGTAGGTTCTAGAGCAGTGTGTATGTGCGAACCTATCCGCCGCGTCATGGTGGAGCAAGACGCGGCGCGGGGACTAATATCGTTAAGTCCTGTATAAGCGCCGCGCAAGAGGGCTCCGGTGCGTTCCAGTGGAGATCCCGGAGCCACCTACATGCGCAGAGGAAGGCCACCGAGGGGGTTTTAGTGGGTAAGAATCGTCGAACCGCTCTCGGATACCTAAGAAGGTGTCCCCGCGTCTCTAAAAAAAGGATATATCATTACACAGCACAGTAGTGTGCGGTTACCTGTTCGCGACGGTCATGGTGGGGCAGACGCGGCGTGCGGTGGTGCAGAGCGGCCAGCAGGTGCGGCTGCAGCGTGCGGCGCAGCGCCGCCAGCACTGCCTCGTCGGCCGCGTCGCCCGCCCCCGCCGCGCCGGCCCCCGCGCTGCCCACCTCGCCCTCCGCCTCGCACGCGCCGCTGGACACGCCCCCGCCCCCGCCGCCGCCGCCGCCGCCAGCGCTGCTGCCCACGCGTCTGGATTCTGTGAACGCCATAAAACTACAGTTAAAATATTTCAATTAGGCTTTAATATATAATCTGGCGTAGGAAGTAAACTAACCTTAATAAATTTACTTAGTAGTACCTCTAGTTAGTCATAAATTGCAGTGATTCATTAATTAGGATCAAATGCAAATCTTTTAAGGACTTAAGGACCAGCCTTTTTATTAATTTTAGTAACATACGTAATAGTCAAATAAGATAAGATTAATCTAAGCAACAGGAACTAACATTATATTAATTAAAAATTCGTAAAATTTCTTTCACTTATGTGCTTTGCCACTTGAAACCCTCAAAGCAAGACTATTAAACTTTTAAGGGTCGCGACAACGATTAAGAACCACTAAGTAAGATAAAAAATAGTTTTAGGCATCATCAAAACACCAGTTTCAATTTGTAATAACATTTCTAAGAGGTTGATTATAAAATAACCTAGTTATTACTGGATTGTTATCAAAGAAATGAAAATGGAAAACTATATTTTAGACATCAGTGACAATCGTGATGTCTAATATTATGTAGTCAGTAAAGCAAATGTTGCATGACTCAGTGTTGTGAATCATTTCATAATCATCAATGTCAGCCAAAACAAACATAAATATGTTCCTGCTGATTCACAACTACTAGAATGTACCTCGATACAGAACCATTTTTGTGATAATATAGCGATAGTACTAAAGATTTAGTAATGATTGATAGAAAACTTCCAAGAAAATTGTTAGGTTTTGTTTAAAACTCTGTTTTTATACCTAAAGAGGCATATTCGGCCTGCATTGTACACTACCACTTGGATTCTCGGACTTCTCGTAAATCTGATATTAATTATCATGCGCTGTAGCAGGAAAGGAAAACGTTGTAAAGAAACCTACATGCCAAAGAGGTATATACCATACCTAATGCATATGCATAATTATGAACAAGACGTGTAAGTAGGCATGCACAATATTGTATAAGCCCTATATCCTGCACCGTGTGAAGAGACTGAACCCTGGGTCACTACTTGTTTACCGCTATGTAGTGAGAGAGCTACGTTTTGTATATTTCTCTTCGTAGCCTACATGATAGAAACCGAAGCGTTGAAGTTTGTAAACAAAGCAAATGGACATAATATGCGTGTTTCCACTAAGAATAAATCGGCTGGCATAGGGTTTCTAATGATTAATCATGTAATGTAGTTACCAAATAAACACCTTTTTCATTATAATAATTGACATTAAAATGATTGAACACAAATCAAAGAAGCGTGACGTCACGCCTCGTGAAACATCATGTTGTTGCTGTCATTTTCGTATACAGTGAACAGCTTCTTTCGCGAGGCGTGACATCATTCAAGACGCCATGACAGTCTTGGCCTTTTTCGATGTCAATTTGAAGTTTATTTCTAAAAATGCAAAATTCTTAGGTAAATGGCTTATTTTTCTTAAAATAAATATATTATTTTTGGGGTAAAATAGATACCAAGCTATATTTATAAACTCATTTCCAAATTTTGTCACCTAGCCTATTGTAAGATACCGTTGCTAGGGCGTATACTCGTAACAGACGGACACTACGTACTGTTCCGCGCGTGCTTGGCGTCGTGCCTGGGGCGGCGGCGGCGCGTGTGGATGGTGTCGCGGCGCATGGCGGTGGGGCGCGGCACGCCGTGCAGCTTGTAGTACAGCCCGCACGCGTTGCACACCATCTCGCCGCGCGCGTCGCGCCGCCAGATCGTGGTGGTGTGCGTGCCGCAGTTGCTGCACGACAGCTCCACGCGCGCGCCGCCCCCTCCCGCTCCCGCACCCGCACCTGCTACTGCACCTGCAATGGGGTCGCGGCCTTACAATCGATTGAGACACTTTAACCGAAGTGTCAAAAACGCAAGAGCTTCATAGGTTTTTTATGATGAAACTGTCTTTCGACGTCACAGCATGCCTGAGTTCTCCGCAACGTTCTCAAAGGCGTGTCGAGTCTACCAAACCGCAATAGGGCAGCGCGGTGTAAGGATTACATCCTTCACATTGTGAGAGGAGAGCCGACCTTACAGTGGGTCGTTAATGGGTTAGAAGTAGTATTCACCTGCACCCGCGCCCGCGCTCACCGCACCAGCAGCACCGCTGGCTGACCCGCTCCGTGACACGCCTCCACTTGATGCATCTACCCCATCCTGTTAAAGAGAATAAATACAATCAAATTTTTGACATTATCAAAAATCTATAACCTGTGTATTGTGTATCAATAAATTACATTGACAAATTTATAAAAGACAGATATTGGTGCTAGCCCATTTCTCAATCGGCATTGAAGCAGCGTGATGGAGTTTGCTCCAGACGTTCCCGTATTGTGGGGATAGCACCGTACTGAACAGTGAGACATAAAACGGGGTTTTGTGTCTCACTGTTCATCCATCACCAGTCATCACTGGAGATTGGTCGTGCTATGGGGCCACTTATAAAATACATATAAACTCACATTATCGAGCACGACGGCCCACTGTGCGGGGTGGGCGTCGAGGGCGGGCTGCGCGCGCGCCGGACAGCTCTGCTTGCGTCGCGCCGTGCCCGCGCCGCCCGCACCACCCCCGCCGCCCCCGCCGCTGCGGCTCGAGTTGGACCAGTCGCCGTTCTGCGCAAACGATTTAAACAATACATGTAGGGTTAACTCGGGTAATTTTGAATCCTTATGGTACCTTTAAATCACAGGTTAAAGTAATCAATTAAATATTAGTATGAATTTGCTAGTCAAGACAGTAATATGATTCGAACCCGGACCCCTCGATTCGAGGTCGAATTCTAAGCAACTGGGCTACTAATTAAATGTTAGTTAATATAAATTTGGTAGTCAAGACTACAATACCATAGTAATTAATCGAAAAAACGATGATTAAAGTCAATTAAAAATGTAACTTCAACGTAAAAATGTTCAAGGTTACCTTTACCTTACAATTTTTTTTTTGTTAGGAAAGGACCAAGCAAGCAGACCAGCGATCCAAAATAACAAAACATTATAAAATGTCCATTAAACATGTAACATGCATGGCGGTCAAAGGGAAAAACGCTATTTACCTCGAACAGTATTAACATGACAATTTCGAAACACAATAAGGAACACAATGAATTACCTCGCCAGCCTTTACCGGCAGTGTTTACTTGAGCTCAATTCAATGCGCACATTACACCAGCAAATACATTTAATTTAATATAAATTTTATTTCCGTGTTCAAGTTTCATACCAAAATTATGACTTAAATTAAATGCGTCCATCAAGTGTTATTGGTATCGACGATACTGTTTTGTGCCATTTAGTAATGAATTTTCAGGTGAGACAGTGAGAAAACATAGTTTAAGTGAAGTATTTATTATATGATTGTGTTACATTTTTAATGAGGAACATGACAGGTAATTTTAGTAAATAAAGAACATTATTTTATATTTACAATTTAACAAAAATGAAAGCAACGTTATTGAAATGACACGAACGATCCTCACCGACGTTGAATGATAAAAACACGTAAATATAAAAAGAGATTATCAGTAATTTGCATTTGTATGAGCGTATTCAAACTCTCCCGCTATCTTCTTAAATGTTTTTAAGGCAAATATAGCAGCTGCATCAATTTTAACTGATTGTTTTGAAAATCTGTTCATATATTTAATCCTAACATAATTTCAATAATCAACAAATTTTACATCAAATAAAAATAATTTAGTTCAGCCACTGTGCCAGGCCCAGTAACAAATAACTAAGTTACTAATTCCCAAATTTGTTACATAATTTATGTTAAAAAATTCATTAAATATGTTCGTATCTTCTCTGTAATGTACAATAAAGCGTATTGTATTGTTTGGATGAAGGCTTTATTTTTGCGATTGGGTAAATGCCAAAAGGAAATTTCAATGTAAACAACGCATAAAAGTGGTTCAAAGTTACCAAAACATGTTCAAAGTTCACTTTACCTGATCTTGGGGTCACCTCTTAGAACAATATTAAAACAACAAATATATATATAAGAGCTATCCTCTGGTGTTGCTGGTAGGCGACGGTGACAATTTACCATCATTTGGGCCCTCTGTCTGTTCGCCTGCTATACTTATAAATATGGGCTGCATAGCCAAAAGGAAATTTCAATGTAAACAATGTTAAGTGATTCTGACGTAATCGAGGTGTTACCTCTTCAAAAAAATGGTTGTTGAATATTAATACAACAAACGACAGTGCCAACTACATACTGACGACTGCTCTGGTGTTGCACGTGTCAGTAGGCGACGGTGACTGCTTACCATCAGGTGGCCCGTCTGTCTGTGTGCCTGCTTTACTTATTACACAAAATGTACCGGAGACACAGCCCCGTTGGACTGTATAGCCAAAAGGAAATTTCAATGTTGACAATGTTTAAAAGTGGTTCACCGTTACCCAAAAATGTTCATAGCCACCCAACTTGATCACGGGGTCACCTCTTAAAACAAGTGGTTGTTCAATATTTTAAAATAAAATGTACCGGTGACACAGCCCCGTTGGGCTGCATAGGCGAGCTGGATATGGGCGAGGTGGTCGCTCGCAGCGGGGACACTGTCATGCCGAGGTGTTTGCTGTTTATGAGTCTTCGCAGTAGTTGCGTCGCTTCGCCCCCGCGACCTATGTATATAAAAACAGACATTAATGTAGGATTTGGATATTTTAGGTTGCGTGAAAGGGAACGTATGAAGAGTATGTGAATGAATAGAAGAATGAGTAAAGCAGAGGGAATGATTGAAAAGATGGAATGATTAGAGGAGTGCATTGACGAGAGTGAAGACGTTAAGACGTAAGACGATTCAGAGAAAATATTTTATGTTATTTTAAAATTATTTATACCAAGTTTATTTTTATTAACTTAGTTATGTTTTCTACCGAGTTTTATTCGCCACATTTATATACTCGATTTAACCACAAACTCTCTAAAACGTAAAAATCACTCTGGTTGGTTAGGCCTGTTTTCCATACAATGGTACAATCTATTTAGAGTTACTGTCACTCTCGATAACAATACGAGGCCGTTGTTATTAGCACGTCACATTCATAGTCCTTCGCTATGATTCCCGTTTGGGAACTATAGGTGTTTACCTACACGAGAAACAGAAATTCAAACTCAATTCAAATTTCTACTCTGCTGGGAATCCAACCTTGGCGGGATTACCCGCAGGCTACCGGCGTGTTAACCACTGTGCCGCGCAGGTCATTGCTGGTTGATGATAAACGACTTACTAGCAATTCAAACATGCCAAGAAGTCATGAACATCAAGGCCAAAAAAGAAGTTTTTTATAAATTGCACAGCACTTTAGAAATGAAAGGGCTTTCATGCTATTATTTGCCTATTAGGTCGTTAATATTTTGTTGAAAAAAAGTACTTTTTGATAATAGGCATGATGACAGTAATCAAGTATCGCCAAAATATTTATCTGATCGAATGAAATAGGATTCAAAGATTTTGAAACATGTATTTATTCTCTTATTAATGTCGAGATTAATAATTTATTTGTTAAAATAAATCTACAAAATACAACAATCCGCCATGATAGCTAAAACACCCATCAGATCGAATTACGTCAAATTACGTCACGCCTTAGTTAACGTCATTTTTTTCGTAAGCATATTATACGCGATCTGTCATTTTTTACTGAGCCGTGGCGCAATGACAGACGTCATGACACGGGCGCGCGTTTTGGACCGAATTTGAAACTTAAAATTTAAACGTACTTTTATTACACAAAAACCTTAATTTTCTACAAAAATATGATATATTTTAGACATAATAGAAACTTCTGAATATCATAGAAGAGTTTTTGAAAATTAGTCATCATGCCTATTAACAAAACCTATCTTTCTTACTATTATATGAAATACTCTACAGTGTTTTTATACTAAAGGCTGGTAGAGATCTCTTTTTAGCGATAACACCAACGTTTGTATAATATTTTCATCTACAGTGATGTTTTTACTGTGTTTATGTTTTTGTGTACAATAACAGAATATAACTGTGTTTTAGTTACCGTTTTGTCTATGAAGAGCCTGCCATAACGACTCTTTGTCGTTTTCGTTCTCGTGCGCGGGCTTAGGGGAAGACTGGGCCGATGGAACTGACTGGGTCTCTTCTGGATCGTCCTAGAAATGTTAAAATTCGTGATTACACCTTCACATTCATATTAAACTTTCTTTCCAAATAACCTTAAAAATATTCACATTCCTAAATACTAAACAATTGTGATAAAAACATAAACACAGAAAGAATAACAAACTGCTTGAGATTATGATTTTTTATTGCTTCAGTAGCTGAGTTTACTTGCTCAGTTTATTTACATTTGCATATCTCAGACAAAGAGTATGGTAAAAAAATACACTACAACGTTACTACATCATCATTTTTTTCATCATTGGTAGTTTCAATATAATGTGCATTTACTACGAGGAAAAATTGAATTACCTGTGACATTTCTGAAATATCCATTTGTAATCTGTCCGGGTCCGATCCACTACTGCTCTGACTGCATTCTTCATATGCCGACGAAGTGTCTTTTGACTGCTTTACTTTGCCACCCGACCTGCCGAATACATGTTGTTTGTATTCGTCTACAAAACTGGTCGTTTTGCTGTTCGTTAGGGTTCTGTGTAGGAACGAGGTTGTAGTATCGCGATCCGCTTGCTCGCTCGGCTCAGCTGATTCGTTTTTAATGGAACCGTATAACGAGAGGTCCATTTCTTTATTGTTTCGTTCATCGTTGCTGATGGGGCTGGTGGCGCTCTGGGCGGCATTGTAAGCTCCGTACTGGTCCTCCGGGTACTCGTTGGAGTAGCCCGCCTCGCTGGCGTTGGAGGCGTGTGTTCTGTCTATGACGCTGGTATAGTTCGGCGGAAAATTCTGAGCTTCCTCGTTTTCTCGCTGCGCGACCGCCACAGCCTTACTTATAATATCGATGACGGCATTACAATGCATAACCTCTCTCGCCCGGTCCGAGGGCGGTAAACTCGGCACGCTGTTGAACATTATGTGATGTCCTTCGTCCACTTGGACCGCATATTTGCTCGGATCATGATTTTTTATTTGTAGAAGTGTTACTGCGGCCTGCCGGCTCTCTAAATTTTTCATTTCTTCCGTGGAGTCCGGCGAGCCGATTTCGGCGTACTTGTGTTTATTCGAGTGATCGTATTCGTTATCGTTCAACGGTTTGATTATTTCCTCCAACTTGTCCGCCGCTATGCTCAGGACGTCCTATAAATAAAAAAAAATAATGGATGAACGACGCCGGTCCGTATAAGAAGTGGCACGATAAGACAAATAAACATCGACCAATATGAGGCGCTCGCTAGTTTCATGTCATATCGTGATATCAGTCGCCTGCGAGCTGATAAGATAAAAACACATCTTTATCAAAAGGTATTCAAGCAGTGTACTTTAAAGTTTCGAGGAAGATGCATTTTCTACGAGGCGACCGCGATGTGAGTAGGTTCCTGAGAGCGCAGCGAGGACGCACGGGCCGAGGCCTCGCGCGTCAATGGCAAACAATTACATAAGTGATGGTGTTTCTTTGTTGTAGGTGTTAGTGTTGTTATGTGCCCTAGTTTCGGCGAGTCACGCTCTCGGCGATTCGAAAAATGGACCTTGTGATGTTTTTATTCAAGATGTCAATAATCTCACGCTAAACTGTTCACGGCGAGACATCGAAAACATTCCGAGCTGGCCCGACCAAGTTAATACTATCTCCAGTAAAGGTAATATCTATATTTAATTATATCAGCAAATATAGTTATCTGTTCAGTAACACAAAAGAATGACGTTAACAAAATAAACAGTCCCTATCAATCTGGTTTTTTCCCGCTATATTGCGCCCTGAATATAAACCATTAAATAAGTACCTGTTGCTATTACTGATGCGTTTAATTTCTAGATAATTATGATATATACTTTGATACGTCACATGCGGCTGTTATAATCTCACAATCAAAAGCAAAATATCCAAAAACCATTAATTTAACCTTTTTGATTATTTATTTCTATCATCATTTCAACATCTGGAACTTATTCCAAAATAATTTGATATCTTAGTATTAAAAACACCTATTAAAATGTTGAGAAGGTTAATGAACAATTTAATGCATCAAATTATCAATCATTTCAAAGATTTATTTATCTTTTATATCAATATCCGCTTTGTCACGTCAATTATTCAATTTTCAATATTATGGTAAATATTTGTGATGATAATATCAAATCATTCACTGGCCATTAACGCCAATCATTTGCAAAAATTGAAGCTCTTTATAAATACCTAAAGGAACAAATAAAAAATAAATTTAAATAAATAAAATTATAAAATACGGTAAAATTACTTTTTCAAAATCTTTATAATAATATTGTAAAAATTATCTAAAGTGGATATGCATTTATATATTTCTTCGTATTTCAGATGGCCATGTGCTGATAACATTTTTCAGCAATAACATACGCAATGTGACGCAGCTGGACAGCGTACCTGGAACCAGGGTTGCCATAAGCTTTAAGTCCAATAAGATTGTGGAGATCGAAGACGATGCCTTCAGAAACATTGAGAAATTATTCTATTTGGATTTGAGTAACAACTTTATATCAGGTGGGCCTAAGCTGAAGTATTTATGGATTTTCAGGTGGTAGGTATACGGTAGTTATGGCCGTTGAAGGAGGCCTCGTGCCTGTCGTTGCCGACTTGACGTTATAATGTGCAGTGAAGTATTTTTATAGATTTATTGATTTTAAACTTCATGTTAGTCCAATTTTATGGGTACGTGAAAATCTTATCAATATTTGTCTCTACATGAAACTACGAAGATTCATTTATTTTTTAATATTGTGGATTTAATCAGTAGAACTGTAAAGTGGCAACCGGCTGTCTGAGTTTTAAATATATTCTTGGAAGCTAGTCAAATAAACGTTAGGTTTATGTTTGATTACAGAAGATAAGGCGTACTTTGTAAGCCATTCAGCTAATCGGAATCGAAAGTGGGTAATAAAGAAAATGACCACTCCGGATTTCTTCTTGTAAATTACTTGCACATTAACAATCCAATTGCATGTGCGCAAATTATAAATTTTTCAACGTACCTAATTGCTAAATTGCACCGTGTTGCACGGAATTCCAAGATCATGCTTTCCAGCTTAACCGAAATGCCTAAATCGAACTATTTACATAAGGTCACTTGCATGTAATAATTTAATTAACCTTGGTCGTTTTTGATGCAGTTCTATGTATGGAAATATTGAAATATCAAAAATCATTCAAGTCTTAAAATCCTAGTACGAAGATACGAAGAAAATAATTTCTACAACCTACCTTTTGAAATCAACAAAAGGTAGAATAGTAGTAAATAATTTTTGGTGTTAACTGATCCATAAACAAAATAGACTCTGTTTTCCCAATTTAATTCTGGTTATACCAAATTAAAAGTACCTACTTTTTGTCTACATTATTACATAAAAAAGCGAACTGCATAGCTTTAAAAAAGTAATTTCTTTTAAGAAAGTACCTACCATGACAATTTATTTCTTCCAGGTGAAGTATTAAGGAGCGAGATCTTTCAAGGGCCATACACGGACGGTGTGTATAAAAGCATAGCTCTGGAGACCCTGAATTTGGGTCACAATGAAATACATTCACTCGATCGATACCTTTTTCAATACACGCCCAACTTGACAAGATTATACCTGAACAACAATCCCATTGAGATTCTCGACCACGTCACAATCCTCGCTTTATCAAGCGCTACTAATTTGGAGGTAGTAAATACACTCGTATAATGTACAGATCCAAAATTAGATTTAAGGGAATGTGGACGGCTGCAGATAGTGCACGCAATTCTGGAGTTTTGAATGCACCTGTTTTTGGAATTGGTATTCGTAATAATGCCTACAATATTTTGTTGGCAGACGAATGAGAATAATAAGGCCAGGAAACTCGATTCCCTTTGGGATCGACGAAATTTATGTTTTATTCCACTGGCATCTTAATAAGTCAGAAAGTCCAATATTTTTTTTTTATAAAAAGTAATAAATTAGATATATCTGTTCTACTTCCAGGTACTGGACTTATCAAAGACAGAAATCGACAACATTCCTATAGACGCGTTCAAAGGGTTGGCGAACTTGCGGCAAATAGATCTGTCTGGGAACCAGTTTGTAACAGTGCCCGAGAGTTTGAGCATCGTGGGCAAAACTCTACAGTATCTGACCTTTAATGACAATCCGATTATAGAACTAACTGACGACAGTTTTGTGGGTGAGGAAATTTTTTCTTCAAAATTACTTACTAGATAACTTAGTCTTTTAAGAAGTAACCCGTTTCAGGAGTGCCCCACTTATTGCTCTTTTTTGGTCTTAAATTTACAAACTGCTTATGTTATTTTTTCATTTTAGTAAGATTTAGTTAATGCGCGTCAGGAAAAATCCCAAAACAAAATTGCAGTTAAAATCTTTACGAATATAGTATTATGAAAACGCGACTAAATTTATCGAAATGATTAGAAGTTAATACAAAGTTCAGCGATAACGAAAAAAATACGGGGAAGTCCTAGATAATTAAAATGGTAGAAATCTCAATATCAATACACGTATTTTGTGAATCATCTAAAATTGGAACTGTCTTCATTATAAAGAATACCTACTTTCAGCTGATACAGTGCATTATCAAACACTTAATTCTGTTTAATACTTCATACTCACTTTATATCAATGAATATATTTTATTAACGGATATTTCTACAAGGATCCTTACCTTGTTTTAGCTAAGTTTTATAATATAAGTCAACACAAAAAATATAAAGAAAGAATCTGATTCGGAGGCGAACATCGACCTGCATGATGTAATCAAATGATGTCTAAGTAAAATCAAATAACCATCTAAATTACGTGACACGAGCGCATCACATACTTTCAAATGATAAGAAAGAGAACAGGTTCGGGAAAGAAAGACGTTCAACTGATTCATACAAATCGGACTAACTATTATTCAACTCGAACTCTTGTTACCAAAAATATGATAATGAAGGCATCGGCATTTCAAGATATCGTACACGACGCGAATGGATCTATCAATCATAGTCTGACGTGTTAACAGTGTTAATATACAACGTTTAGGGAGATATGGAGATTGCTTGTCTTGCCTCAATTTTAGCATTATTACATAAGTACCCATTCTAATTACAAACGGACGCTCAAAACTTTCTATCGCCTCAGTAAAGTGCTATAAATCATTAAAATATTATACCTACGTGAGATTGGTCACTTCGCTCTCAATGTAGATGTCTACGTAATACAATACGAAAGTGTGTTTAGGTACACTAGTTCGCTAATATCGGAAATCATTGGCGTTACTATTGATCGGTCTTCGCCATATTCCATGTAGGGAAAATTGTAAATAATATGAGAACCATACGTCAGCGTGTATACCTGATACCTACGCAATTTGTTTAAAGCGAAAATGGAAAATATTCATATCAATATATGAAAGTTGTAAATTCAAAAAGTCGCTTAACATGACAAGAAATTCATTAATGGATTGAAGTGCATATTGAATGAACCTTTGTCATAGAAATGTGGTGCATTCAAGAAAAGCTTGGCCTTAACAGGTATTTTGTAGTGACACATTGGCCGCTTTTATAATTTGCCGTCGGACGGCACGGCACGGCACGGTTTTACCGTCACGGTAAAATAGGAAAGCAATAATTATGTATGAAATTGTATGCAGACGCTTTTAATTTATCGGCTACGGCAACGGCGTGCCGTCGACGGCAAACGGCTGCCGTGTCGTCGCCGTAGCACACTGCGCTCCCCATTAAGCCGTCGCGGCATTATTGAGTGTATTATGTACATACAAGAAATGTAGCTGTGTGTGTGCGTAGCCAGGTAGGTAGCTCCCGTGACTTCCACGGGAATCGTGCCGTGCCGCGGTGAATTATAAAAGCGACCTACGGCACGGCATGCCGTCGACGGCTACAAAAATAACCCGAGACTTCCACGGGAACCGTGCCGTGCCGTCCGACGGCAAATTATAAAACCGGCCATTGGATTATGTAGTGAAGGATTAAAGCGGTCACTGAATCTAAATTGTTTTCGTATGTTCAGAGCTAGGTATATCCGGAATGATGATGAATTCGTAACAAGTGTAAATTATTGTTTTTATCATTATGAACCAAAATAGCTTATTTCTTTTCTTGCTTCGAATTTACTTTTATTTATTTGTGTTTTCATTCAATTAACATTATCAATTTTAAATACCTATTTCATTTACATTTCATAGAAATTCTGGATTCAATGACGACCTGAGTGGCGTAGCGTAGTGGTTAAGACACCGGTGCGCTGCGCGAAAGGTCCTGTGTTCGATTCCCAGCAGAAAAGATTTGAATGATGAATTTGAATTTCTGTTTCTGGTCTGGGTGTGTTGTGTTCTTGTCTTGTGTGTGTCCAATTGTCCATGGCACCCACGACACAAGGAATCCTAGTGTGGGGCTATGAGTGTGAAGCGTTATTTATTATTATTTATTAATTTACATTAATCAATTTTGAAAACCGCTAACATAGGTTTTAACTGATAAATTAATTATTTAAATTTGGAAAAATATAAATACTTTTTTACTGCTTTCTCTCGCTTACATTTAAACTAAATGACATAGTACCTATATAAAATATACTATTATAATAGAAAATGTATGCGTCCTTATATTAACAACGATATTTCTGGCATGGTCTGATGTCAATAAAAGGAATCGTGGTTTCGCTTCAGTTAGCGTTAATAATTCAAATGTAAGTACGTACTACGTACATATTTAATACAAAATTTCACTAAAATATTATGCTTTCCTTTAACGATGAATATATCTAATCTACAATGTAAACACAATGAGTAACGCTTATGCTGCTTTCATCCTAATAAGTTTTACATCCAAATCAATGTAAATAATTCTTCATCTATATATGTGGTGATATTTAAGTACCTCAGTAAGTAAGTAGGCTTGAACTGTAAAAAATACATTCAGTTATGTTTTCATTTTAATGTTAAATGTGAACATAAATAAATAATTATAAATAAATTACTGCAAAAAAAGCACGTGACGCTCATAAATCAGTTTCCTTAAGGATTACCTACATATTTTTTTTTTAAATTTAAAAAATATCGAGTACCACAGAATACCGCACCGGACTCCGAAGCCCTTACTTATTTACCATTTATCTCATTTATTTTTACAGGTTTGACAAATTTACTGGAACTAGAAGTAGGCGAGAACAAATATTTAGAGGAAGTAAAACGCAGTACTTTTTCACCACTTAAAAATTTAAGAGTACTGCACCTGTGCCACAATCGCAACTTAAGGTACATAAGCCATAACGCATTTCGCGGACTGAAAGATAAATGGACACTTAAAGAGGTAAGCCATTTTTCTTCTATTAAAATGTTTTTTTTTTTGTTTCCAACTAATAAATTGTACTCTGTTTTTTCATTGAATTATTTTTCTCATTTGTTCATAAAGTAAGAAATGATCATAGTGTTGAAGATTCTGTCAAAACAATAAATTGTTCAAAAATAATTCAAGAACCTTAATAATATAAACATGTAATAAAATGTATGTGGCATCAGTGAGGTATTAAACTTTAATGAATACACAGATCAACCATTAAATCAAATATAAAGTTAATGTATCATTGGTGTAGACACATTCAACACATTCAAAGTAGATGATGGAACTTATAGTAGTTATAGTTCTAATATTAGAATCCAATGAGATAATGCTACATGTTGAATTGTGAAGTCATTGGTAATGCCACCACTAAACATCATTTAGTATCTTGTAGTCACTTAATCAGTTAAGCATGTGCAATAGGATTCGGCCCAGATAAGGTTGCTTACTAAACTGCAATCCTAACTGGGTCAGCTGATCAAACAGATAAATACATGTTATTATTGTTGAAAAATAATGCATTTGTTATTTAACTGAGCACAAAGATGATGAATAGGAAAGATGATAAATTTATGGGAAAGGATTAAAATGTCTGGCTATGTAATATGGCAAACTGATGCACCCATAAGGTCGGACATCTAGGGAGTGTTTGAATAAAAATGTCTGCCAGCTATTAGTGAGCTAATGCACAGTCTGGGCTAACTAAACTAACAGACCTCTTATCAAGAACAAACACTTATCAAGACATAGGCTCTAGTCCACCATGTGAACCTTTGGCTGGTTGACTTGACAAGGCTTTGATGCCATTATAGAGGCAAAGAGCTTTCCTCACAATTTTTTCCTTTACCGTTACAGCAGTTAATAGGCATAAACACCCAAAGAGTGGCAAAATTTGATTAGCCACAGATTTCATCAATGTTGATTTCTAATGACACCATAGTATAATTTCTTTACATATATTCATTGTAAGTTGAAAATTAAGCCTATTATGTAAAAAAGCCTATTATGTAGGTAATACTTTATGTAAAGGTTTTGTAAACAAATCAACAGATATATTTGGATGAGAATGAGTTAAGTGAATTATCAACTGACTTAATGCCATGGAATAAACTGGAAGTACTTGGGATGACTGGCAATAACTGGCTGTGCAACTGTGACCTGGCCAACATTGTCACCAAACAAGAAGCTGGCACCAAATTTAAAACTGGAGAAATTCCTTAGTAAGTAAAGAAAACAAACCCAGTGTTTACAAAAATACATTATCAGAATCTGTATACAAGCATTTTAATATTTAATGAAAGCGAATTAAAATTAAAATACCATTGATTGCATAAAATATTTTATATTGAGTCTATCACTGTTTGCTTATTCAGACAGTAATTAATTTAATAATAATTTTATACTAGAAACAAAATAGAGGTGTAATATGTTATGTAGTCTGTGTATGTAATCTAACGAAATTGGACCATTTATTACAGTTGTGCAGCACCAATGAAATTAAGCGGAGCATATATAACAAACATATCACTATCATTTTGTCCAACATTTGATACAACATTTGCTGCCAAGAAAGGCTTTAGCTTCTCTGATCTCAGACCAAAACATGTTTTGTGGAGTATACTAGGAGTTGCAGGTGTGGTGGCTATAGGTATGCTGTGTGGACTACTTGTGAACCTCACTAAGGCCATCTACAAGAGAAACCTACAGAGCCAACCAATTCGTTACATTCACATTTCTAACTCTAGTTTTGCTTAAAAGTTACAATTTCTTTTGCTGTGACTGCTATTCTATCTAAATTGTAATATTAGGATCAAATAGTATTTAAAAAATGTGTATAAAAAATAAAGTCATATTTATAATCAATAGTTTTACTTTATAATAACTTACCTCACTTGGACCTGACAATAAACTTGCATACTGAACAAATTGTTCAAGAAGTCTTTCCGATTTATGTGATAGTTCCCTGAATGTATGGAATTCATCAAGCTTGTGTGCACAGCTTCCACACACAACCTGAGGCAGCATGTCAAATGGTGATACCTAAAAATGTAATTTATCATAATAAACAAATATTTACTATATCATAGCCATTAAAGGAGATGAGGTGGCCAGTGACCTTTATAAGTGTAATCATAGATGATGACTCACTTTGGGGCAATCTGATAACAATCAACATAAAGAGTCCATAAAATAGTTTGCTAAAATCCTGCTAAGATTTCACCAGTGAAAGAGCGATAAAGGGCAATGTTGTTCCCCCACATATAAAATGTAGGTCTATATTTAGAAAATATTGATTCTCAAAATAGAAATGCAGTGGTTTATTATGGAAGTATGTGGAGTGCATGGATCTGAATCCTTGGGGAGGCATAGATGTGAGATAGGCGAGAGCGGCGGAGGGCTGAGGGCGACGGAGGGCGCGAGGCGCCGCGGAGGCAGTGCGGCGCGGATCTACGCGCGCTCCTTTGTTATCAGCGGCGCGGCCGCGGCTGATACGGACCTGCCACCCGCCTCGCCTATCACTTCCACGAACGACATTAGTCATACGCTCGAGCACTCGACGCGTGGGCCGTAACATGATATCACAATGCGAAAATACCCAACACCCGCGAGAAAGTTAATGGCGCTTATCAGTATCCACGATCTCTTACGCTTATGCTAAACTTTCACACGAGAAAACGCCGTCTTCCCGGCAGCCATGCGATAAAATCGACTCAAATCATTACCATTATCGACAGGTACGTCGTTATCATCTCGGAAAGTCGTGATTTATCCTTATCACGGTCGAATATTGGGAGTTTAACATCACTGCAATTATCGCCACAGAATGATAAACAAAGGCGACACACTGAATGGAACTTCGGCGGCAAATTACACATATTTAGAAATCAAAACGGAGAAACGTGATCACAACGAAAGAAAACATTTAGAAATCAATGAAGTAACTAATATAAAATTAAAAAGACTTGTTGAAAATATAACTCAGCATGCGATGATGTAGGATACATCACATCGCGATTGTCAACCAAACGAACTAGAGATGTGCCGAGTCAGACTGACTCGAG
Source organism: Erynnis tages (assembly GCA_905147235.1). Lineage (NCBI taxonomy): Eukaryota > Metazoa > Arthropoda > Insecta > Lepidoptera > Hesperiidae > Erynnis > Erynnis tages. The sequence continues at coordinate 8,302,979 of LR990082.1, forward strand.
TACTTACTCGAATACCTAGCAGGTACTCACGTACTCGAATACATAAAATACGGTATTCGAATCCACATGATTCGAATTCAGGATTCGAGTACTTACGGTATTCGAATTCAAGATTCGAGTACTTACGGTATTCGAATTCAGGATTCGAGTACTTACGGTATTCGAATCCTAAGTCGTGTACTTTAATAGAAACCTTCTGCTTTACGCGTACAGTCGAATTTTGAATGCCCCGTTCACTTTAAAGAGCATTGTGAAGTTAGTCCCGCCGCGTGACTCGTTGCAGAGAATCGTTGCAGGTTTCAACGTGTTTATGTTTTCCCAACGGTCAGTTTAATAAAGATTAATATAATTAAGATTAAGATTAATATAAAGATAGATATAATTTTAATCAGTCAAACTGTTAGTCTGTCAGTTAAATAGTGAAATTAAGTGTTTAGTTTAATTGTTTTAGGCAGGTCTGTGATAGGATGGCTCCAAAAAAAATCGGAAATATGGAACTTATTCAACATTTTAGAAGGTAAAAAAGTGGAGTGCAAAGAGTGCAAAAAAACATTTGTAAATTTTGGGAACACAACAAATTTACTGAAACATTTGAAAAAAATACACTTTTAATATCTTACATGATTTGTGATGAAATATTAGGATATGTTATTGTCGTCAAAGTTCGATTCAAAAGGTACTCGAGTCCACTAAAGTATTCGAATACTCGTGCCGGTACTCGAATACCTGTCCGTGTCTTCCGACTCGAGTCTGAATTCGAATATTTTTTTAACGAATACCAAAATATTCGAATACTATAAATAGCCGACTCGGCACATCGCTAAAACGAACGAGCAAGCTACACACACACTGAAAAGTTCCCATTGTTTACGGTACGCTGATTATTGCGTCTGTATGCGCTAGATTGTGGCGCTAGTAGTCGGTTGACGTACTGATAAAATGATAACACTGTCAAAATGATTTCTACTATCATTATCAACAAATAGTTTGTCTACAAGTTTATTGTTTTATTTCCTTGAAGAATATTAAATAAATCTTTTGTAAAATGCTGTATTCATGCTGAAAATATAGTATTGTTACTAAAATGTAAGGTAATATGCTGAAAACGGTAAACAAATATATTTTAATAATTTTTGTATAGCAATACTGAATAGTGATAAGTTGTACAATAATATTATCATTCGCTAACTAAATTATATCAATGATAGATTATCTGTCGATTATTCTAACTGTAAAATACCGCAAAAAATTTATTACTTTATGATCTCATTGAGAATAAAAATGAATAACTATAATATACTACATAGTTTTTGGAACAACGGAACGTTTTTATTTTATAAAATTATACCAAATTAATTTGAATTTTAGTTACTTAATTAATAAAGCTGTTTCAGGTGGTTTCAGGTGGTTCGGAAAGGTCGGCCTCAAAATAAAAGTCAAAAGTAGTTCTAAACACTTTTTGATAACAAAGGGTTCCAAAAAATAATTTTAGAGGTCATTGGACAAATTAATTTATGACAAAAACAAAAACAATATGGAGGATTGGAGGACAAAGTGTATTGTCAAATTTGACAATACCAAATGTCATCGTCATACGTTGTCATAATAATGATAAATTCGATTATTTCATTCGTAATTTAATTTTTTAATTCATTATAATAATCGTGTTGCGAATGCGCGCAAGTTATTTTGTATTAAATATTAAAAACTAAGAGAAACAAACGTTGTTTTTTGTGCAGTATGTGATTAAGCTGGTCCACAAAATGATTTTGATATAGGTTTTTGTTTCAATAAGTGTGATATCGAAGTCCATAAGGATGAATTCTTCGATGCAACAATCTGAAGAAACAGGTAGCATATCGACATCTGATACAGCGCAGTTAGTCAGTAATGAAGAAGCCAGTACATCTAATTACACGCAACTAAATCAAACAAATGATTTTAGGGCAAGTATTGCTTATTTCTTAATATATACCTTGCTATTTATTTTATTTGATCTGATGAATGTTTAGAAATAGATATTACATGGTACCTATGAAGATTTGTTAATAAGAACAAAGGAACTTCGTAATTAAAAATAAAGAAGCAATTAAAAAAAAATTATTTGCTGCTTGTAATTTTTTTCTGTAATGTGATATTTTTTCTATTTCCAGGATAGGAATAATTCTGAAGATGACTTGCAAGGAAGTCATGGTGTAAGAAGAAGACAACCTATACAAAAAATTGAGCCGGGTTCCTTGAATATTCTTTCAGCTAAATATGAAGTAAGAGTGTCTATGTAGAATATATCTAGATATTGATAATCAATAAATTTACTTACAGGTTAAGGGCATTATAAATTGATAAATACATAGAAATTAAATTAATAAAAGAATATTGTAAAAAAAAGGAAATAAACACATTTTATTAAAATTTCTCTAGCTCTGTTCTCTATAGATCAAGTTAGTTTGTTAGTTAGATGGAAGTTAATTTATCTTGAACTTTGTTACAGAGTTTAGATTATGATACATGCGAGAATCATCTACTATTGGATGAAGAGCGCAAGAGGGGTTACGCATTCGTGGTTTGGAAAGACACAGCCCGGTGGCTGATAGTCCTGCTCATTGGTGTCATCACAGCACTCATTGCTTTTATTATTGACATATGCATAGAAGAGTTCTCGGAAATCAAATATAAACAGCTCAAAAAATGTATCCTTTTCACTGACCCCCAATAAAGACTTGAATTGAATTGTCTAGATTGTCTGTTACCATAATCCACTCATTATATTGATCAAGAAAAAGACGATTTTTCAGTTTTAATTTTATGAAAAAGTATACCTACTATGTAATTTCCTTAGTGAAAATCTTCAGCTGTGGACCTCTATATATTTGACAGACTGTACATTCCATATCTGTTGTGGGTGTTGACAAACGTGAGCATAGTGTTTGTTGGCTCAGTGCTGGTTGCCTATGTGGAGGTAAGACTAATTTGAATTATGACACTTGAATTATGAGTTTTAAATTGTCTGGGTTTGTTGTTATTATTTTGTGTGTCTGTGGCACCTATAACACAGGGAATCCTATATAGTCAGTCAGATAAGATTTATTTGTTTCTGATTTTTCCCTAACTAATGTATAATTTTAATGTTAGCTTTGATGATAAGAGTCTTTCTTGATACCAAACATTATCTAAGGAAATTCTAGTTATATTGGATCAATATCTCCTTGTAATTGTGTAAGCTGCATTTGATATAATAATAATATGCAGAACTCGATGATGATGTAATTGCATACCTACTAAATATGTGCCACATTATTCAGATAGCAATGTGATAATAATGTCAGTTAGTTTATATGGAATGACTGAGTGCTGATAAGTGTCTGTGTAGGCCATCCAAATAATTTGGATGAATACCTGACACACTTTATTTTTATTAGAAATTGATTAAAATGACAGTATCTAATACAAAAGAAATTGATTATTTTAATTTATCATTCAAACACAATTTAGCAGGATAATAAAGCAGAGAGGAAATTTGCAGCACCTAATTATTCCTTCCTTTCCAACCTAATTATTACTAAATTTAATTTTATATATCAATGATCAGTCAATATTTTAACAAAATACCTAACCTACCTTATTTGGTAATGTTCAGGTGATAATTATATACTGTTAAATGTAATTTTCGATGGACTGCAGGGACCTTTTTACATCAGACATGCTAGTTTAGTACTTCTATAAATATTTATGATATTCTTTATTATAATTAGTGGATTATTTCAGCCAATAGCGGGGGGCAGCGGAATACCTCAAGTGAAATGTTACCTCAACGGAGTGAAGGTCCCGCGGGTGGTTCGAATAAAGACGCTGTTTGTGAAGGCAGTGGGCGTAATAACTGCTGTCGTGGGGGGCTTGGCTGGAGGCAAGGTAATAAAGCTTTACATTTAGTTACAATTAACATTACTGTGACACAAACAGGCAGACAAAGGTTCAATTTTAACCAGTGACATAATTGAAGCTTCATACTTTAACAGTGACGCAAATTAGATAATGCAAGACAATGATATAAAAGCTCACTTAATGACATTGGTTTCATATACATCCAAAGGTTATCCACAAATATACCTGTATCTTTTTCACTCTACAATAGAAACTATTCAACAATAGAAACTGGTAATCAATATGAATTTGAGTAGTTGATTAAGGCCTTGTCATAATTGGCTGTCGCAATACGACACAACCGTCTGACCAAGCAACGCGACCAAATTTAAACACAGGTCCCTGAATGGCGCTGTCATGACTGATACTACACAACAACATGCGACAAATTTACACAATGAATGACATTGTCGTACGAAAATATTGTTGCGAGCAATCGATTTGGTCGTTGAACGATGTGGCAATTAGACAAGGGGTGAGAGGTAATTTCAATCTTATACGGAAGAAGTATGATCAAAATCTTGATTTTATAAAACTTGGCGGCAGGAAGGCCCAATGATCCACTGTGGGGCGGTGGTGGCGGCGGGCATTTCGCAGGGCAAGAGCACGACCTTCAACAAGGACTTCAAGGTATTCCAGTACTTCCGAGAGGACCACGAGAAACGCGACTTCGTGTCCGGCGGCGCGGCGGCCGGCGTGTCCGCTGCTTTTGGCGCTCCTATAGGTACTTTTTTACATATATACTTTTATTCATAGCGTATAAAACTATTGCACATCCCCTGGTGACTTGGCGAGCGTACTTCACCCCGGCTCTCGTCACCAATTTGTGATTTTCGGAGACTGATTTAAGGTATATTGGTTCTCCAAAGTAGAGTTGCACCCACTTAAAGTTTAAGTTTCAGACGGTGATTCAGTTAGATTTGGAGTGTCCAAACTCGCAAATTCCTTTTTCAATGGAGACAAAAGACCTACTTAAAATTACATACTTTATCATTAGTTCCATAATGTTATAGACCATTTTAGCTTTATAATACAAGACAGCTAAAGCTATAAAGCAAGCAGTTTTTTTGTATTCCTGAATAGGTCTAGCACGTTATGTACCTCCCATGCACTTTATATTACAGGAGGCGTGCTGTTTTCTTTGGAAGAAGGCACGAGTTTCTGGAATCAGGGGCTCACGTGGCGTACGTTCTTCGGTACTGTTGTATCGACTTTCACCCTAAACTTCGCTTTATCGGCGTACCATGGACATCCGGGAGAACTTAGCTTTCCTGGTATGTAAAGTTGAGTCTAAATGTTTCGAAGACGGATGTTTGATACATAGAAACGGCAGTTCATGAAATAATAAATATTGAAGAAATCATTATGTATATCAAATGTCATAAGGTCATAAGCAATTTCACATAAATATTATGCAGATAATTATAATTCTTTTCATATTTCAGGGCTTCTCAATTTGGGCAAGATGGAGCCGTTTCCTTTTCAATTTTATGAGCTGCCTGTATTCGCTCTGTTCGGTGTAATTGGCGGTTTGCTTGGCGCTCTATGGAATCACATTAATTACAGATTGGCAGTGTTTCGTGTAAGGTGGGATAAATTGATTTCATAAAATAATCTTTAACCTTAAAAATGACACCAATTTATATTCTTTCAATGTCTTAGTCATGATTTTCAAATGTTCAAAAATGCTTATTGGTTCAAAAATAATAATATATGTTATGGCATCATTCATGCTGTTGCCACTATTGCAAGAAAATATTTCATAAGTTTTCCGCAATATGAGGTTCAAAGAAATTCTACTCTAGTTACAAATAAACTGCTATCTGTGTAGGTACGTGTCGGCACCATGGTTGCGGGTGATCGAAGCATGCCTAGTGGCGGCCGTGAGCGCCACGTGCGGCTTCCTTATGATGTTCCTGCTGAATGACTGCCGCCCACTCGGGGAAGACCCCACTAAAGTGCCTCTACAGGTGACTAGTGTAAATATTTAGGTGTGTGCCAGCCCCACGGCTAACGTAGAAGTAGAAAACAAGAATGAAGTTCACCTGATGTTAGGTAGCCGCTGCGAAACTGTAGGGTCTTGTAAATGAAAATATCTCTTTGGTAAGTATACCTCGAAAACAGAAATATTTGAAAGCACTTAATTATTTGCTTTACAGCAAGTTACGCTGATGGTTTGTTTGCCAAGATACTCTATATAATTTCTTTGAAATAACAGATTTTGCTTGGCCACCAAACATCAAAATCCAAAGATCGATCCAAAGGCTGATTGAGAATAAAATAAACCAGCCATAGGCGGATAATATTAAGCATTAAGTGGTTAATATGTACTTATGTGCGTAATAATTTCAAGGTCGAATTTTGTTTTGTCATTGTAAGCAAATAAAGAAATTGTATTGAAATCATCTTTGCTCAGTTACTTACGTTATTTTGGTTTTCTGTCCCCAGTTGCACTGCGCGGACGGCGAGTACAACGCTCTGGCGGCGATCTGGTTCCAAACGCCAGAAGCATCGGTACGGAGTTTCCTCCACGACCCCATAGGCTCCTACAAGCCTTGGTCGTTGCTCGTGTTCGTGATATGCTACTTCCTACTGTCCACGTGGACGTTCGGCCTGGCGGTCTCGAGCGGACTCTTCATCCCGAACCTCCTCACGGGCGCAGCGTGGGGACGCTTGTTGGCGATCCTGATACAGTATATGCTGCCTTCCAATGTAAGTTTCTTATTATTGCACATCAATTTTACATTTTTTCGGTTTGACTTTCTTTTATGATATCTTGCTTTTCTGATTGTGGCAATGTATGGTTGCTAGAGACACGTTATTTAAAGCGTGCTTATAACTAGCAAGGCACCCAAATGCCTCAAATAAGTTAATAAGTTTTGTTAGGAGGTTTTTTCCTCCTGCATTTTTCCCTGTCAACATTTTGTTTGAAGGGAAATCAAAGTGAATCAATGTAATATTATTATGTAATATTCATGGCTGTAAAAGTTATGTCCCAATGGTGGGCACGGGTCTCTGACCACAACAAGAGTAGTATTGCAACATAATCTACCACACTGCTACAATGCGGATTGGTGGAATGATGCTTGGAAGCGCCATTGTAATTCGCCACCAGGGATCACCCATTCAGATACTGCGCATCGTATGCGATGTACGTATGCTTTTAAGCAATTGTATAAATTATCATGGTCTCAAATAGGGTATTTCGCACCATGCAAAGAAAAATCCAAAATTATATAATATTGATAGATTTTGTTAAAAGCAAGTGAAAAGTGGTAATTTCTGTTCTAAAAATGTAGTATACATTTATTATTTCAATTTTAAAATTCTGTTTTTCAAATGTCAAAAACGCTATACGCCATGCAAGCTATCGGCGTGACGACATTAGCAGTGTAAATAAACAATGGAGTATAACTTTCTTCCTTTACTGACATGTATTGTTTACACTGCGAGTGACGTCACAAGCATGACGGCAGCGCCAAGACGGCCGAGACCGTGTTTTCGCGGGGATTTTTGAAATTGAAATTGAAATGTCTTTTTTTACATAGTATTTGTTTGCAAAAAATTTTTTTCCAATTTTTTATGGGTTTTTATGACTTACGAATTCATATAAAAAGCTTTTTGACATAGGCCGTAATACCCTATTGTACCTGATAATCCTGAATGAATGCTTTTGATTTGATCCGTTGTCCCCTCGCAGTCGATCAACCCAGCGAAGTACGCGCTGGTGGGGGCGGCGGCGCAGCTGGGCGGCGTCGTGCGCATGACCATCTCGCTCACCGTGATCATCATCGAGACCACCGGCCAGATCTCCAACGCGCTGCCCGTCATCGTCACCCTCGTGGTCGCCAAGTGGACCGGGGACTTCTTCAACGAGGTACAGTTGCAACCACACAGGAGCACTGTAGGAGACATATATCTATAGATATAAAAATGCTTTGCTGTTCGTTAGTCACGCTATAACTTGAGAACGGCTGGACCAATTTGGCTAATTGAGATTTTGAAATATTCTAGTAAGTTCAAGGAAGGTTTAGAGGAATATTTGAAAAGAATGCGACAAAAAAAGGGTTTGTTCTTCTTTAACAGTAGAAATAGATTTAAAAACAGCTCCTCAAAATACTTTTGACTGCAAAACACTTTTCTTTTCTTTCTTAATCAGACACGATGTTGCCACCAACCTTTTTTCTCAGGGCATCTACGACATCCTGATCCAGCTGGCCGGAGTTCCTCTCCTGCCGTGGGAGCCGCCGCCCCTCACCCACAACATCTATGCGTCTGAAGTGATGTCTCACCCTGTGTTCGCGCTACGCACGGTCGAGAACGTCGGTCATATTGTCGAAATACTCAAGATTGTTTCCTACAACGGCTTCCCAGTTGTGGATCCCCCGTTGGCTGATGAGGTGGGTGTCGTGTATGGGTAATGTTTTGTCAAAGATATTTAGAGGGTTGGTGGATAAGTCCGCTACTCACAATAAGTACAAAAGTCACTGACCTAGCTCTGTTGACAAACAAAGTGATGTGGTAATGAGCCAGCTTCTTCTGTTGATGTTCCCAGAAACATTGGAATCAAAGTACCTATACACATTTGAGACAGGGCCTTCACATAAATTATTATGGGATTTGACTTCGTTCTTCAGTCATTGATTTCATTTACTTACAGGCGGAAGTGCACACATACAAGAGACTTCGCGGTCTCATACTACGGTCCCAGTTGATAGTGTTACTCCAGAACAAGATTTACAATGAGAACGCAAACACAACCTGGTCTAATTTCAAGGTGGATATGAACATGTTCAGGAAGGAGTATCCGCGGTATCCATCTATTGACGAGGTGAGGTCAACTCTGGAATATTTAATTTCTATTAAAAATAAAATGTGTAAGTAGCAATGCCACCTGGTGTAAATGATAACTTCAGTCCTAGTACAACTGAGCCAATCCCAAGGACTGAAATGGCATGTGCCAAAACTTACTCAGTTTCAGCCTGTTTTAGATTGAATGTGATTTATACTCTGCTCTGACCACTTAACGTGAGCTTTAAGCAGAGTTGGTGTGGTATTAAAACAATAACAATGCGTAATCCGTAATACAATACGTTTATAGCACAGCACGGCTTAAACCCACTGAAACCACAGGTTTTTACACAATTATTTTTTTTTTAGAAAAGAAAAGAATACGTTTATTGTTGACTGTTACATGAGAAAGATCTTACAAAATTTTATAATAAGTTTAGAATAGTCTACCCTATGCGGGCATACAATAATTATGTCTTATATAACTAAAACTTAATTTGGCGGGAAGTTAGCTACTAATAGCATGGCGTTGTGCTAGCTAACTTCACACCATGCAATAATAAGCTTCTTAAGTCACACATATCATAATATGCCATTATTTGATATCAGCTGGAAATATCGGATTGGGAGAAGACATGCACCATTGACCTGCGGCCGTTCATGAACCCTTCGCCATACACGCTGCCGCACCGCGCCTCCCTGCCGCGGCTCTTCCGACTGTTCCGAGCGCTCGGCCTGAGGCACCTGCCCATCGTCAACGATGTTAACGAGGTAACGTCTTTTATTACAGTTAATGTGAAGCAAACTGGCATGAAGCTCATTTAGCCCCGATAGTTGAGTAAAAATTGTGTGAAAAAGTTAAGCAACGACCTACCCACCCAGGTCATTGTAACCCATCCAGGTACTGGTTGCACAGATGACACATTAAGCCGTTGGTTGTTGTAGAAAAGATAACAGTCATTAAACCTTGCTGGAGACTATGGGCGGTTTAAAAACAACCAACACAGGTTGGCCATTAGCCTTTTCCTCCACCAATCTGCATTGGAGCAGTGTGGTTGAGTATGTCAGACCTTCCCTTACAGTTAGGAGAGATCCTTGCCGTTTTTTCTTTATAAAAACGTCAATTGGATACATTTCGTTATGTTCAATCAATTAGGACAGCACCATACAGAACCATGTTTGAATTTTGTTCTGTTGGTTGCTCAGCCTGTCATTATTGACAAGGTAAATAGATTAAGGCCTATCCTTATTTTTATGAGAAGAACCCATTAATTTATAGATTTTAAAATTTTTAGATCAATGGAAATTTCATTCTATACATTACTCAATAAGTGTTGAAAAATATCTAACTACATTAATACTCTTAGGTTGTTGGCATGGTGACTCGGAAGGACATTGCAAGGTACAGAGTGTGGAGACATCGTGGCCATATGGGGATGGAAGAACTACTACTCTCTAGTGAAATTTAAATTAGTTCAATTACATTATTTATATTTAGTACATAAAATGACTGTACCAAAAAGATATTTATGAAATGATGTGCTCTAAGAGCTGTAAATCAGTGTATTAGATGGGAGTTTAATATTATATAATTAAAATTATACCTAATATTAAAATGCACCCATCATGAATCTCTTTATAAGGATTACCTCTGAGATAAAGTTTTGTTATACTTATGAAGAAAAACTTGCCAATGTGATTATAATATCAAAGTGATATACCATTCCTGGAGGTGTTTTTATTTACAGTAAATACTAACAATCAATGTGTATAGATGAGTAATTTGTAACACTAAAATGTAAGGATCTCAACAAAAGTGGCTATTTATCTTGAGATCAATTGTATAGTATTATCTTGATTGTTTTAGTTATGAATTTCTTTTCTTATGAGTGTACTTACTTATGACTAAGATTTAATTTTTATCGCATGACCAAATTTTGATAATTTTTTTTTGTATTGTATTGACTCATAGTATTTTATTTTGCCAAATTTTGGTTACAACAAGAGAAACTTATTGTAGATAAAGTTATTTTATATTCATTGACGGCTATTAAATCATATAAATGTGATAAAAATCAATTTATTTATATTTAAAATTAGCAGAGACCTTCAACATCATTACCTACTTGGCTGGTAATGTGTTAGTGGCATTTCTCGTGTTGCAGATTGTAATGTTACCAAAACATAATAATATATTGGGTTGGATCACAATTAATTAAATCAGGCCTAAATCTGTATAATTTATGTTTGAAAAGGAAACTTATCAAAGAATTTTATTCCTCCTAATTATAAGTGATTTATAACTAAGGCAGAAATAAATATATGTTAACATAATATACTGAAATGTTTAATAAAAACCTCAAAATTTTTACTATTATTTTTATTTATTCAAACCTATAAGATAAAAACAAATTTAAAAATATTATTCATTCAACAGAAGTTTAGGATTATTCATCACCTTTTATTTTGTAAAACACTTCCGAAAAATGCACAATTTTTTAGTAAAAGGCATCAGAACTTCTGACGCGTTATTCTTTGCTGTACCTAACGGTTTAACACCATTATAATATTTAGTATAACACTGCTCAATCATTCCTCTTAACATAATTAGTTATTCACGAAGAGTTCCCATCCGATGCCAGCCCACAAATTTATAAAGAGTATCACTGGTAACATAACCAAAATCAGCAATATATAATTAACAAATTCATCCATTGAATGGTAATTTTTGAACGAGATCTTTCAAATTAAATAAATGCAAGGTATAGTTATCTTGCACAGCAATTGAATTCATTTAAAATTCAATTGGAAATTATTATAATTTATTTAAAATGCTACAATAATAATTGTTGATTGTTGTTCTGTTCTAGTTCTAACCTCAACAGCAACTTTCTATGACATTGATTAATAAAAAGACCAATTTGACACTAATTGACACTGACAGTTTAAGCTATACTTTTTCTGTATAGCTTTCTTTTCTTCTCTAGCCGTCTCTAGTAGAGATGTGCCGAGTCAGACTGACTCGAGTACTTACTCGAATACCTAGCAGGTACTCACGTACTCGAATACATAAAATACGGTATTCGAATCCACATGATTCGAATTCAGGATTCGAGTACTTACGGTATTCGAATTCAAGATTCGAGTACTTACGGTATTCGAATTCAGGATTCGAGTACTTACGGTATTCGAATCCTAAGTCGTGTACTTTAATAGAAACCTTCTGCTTTACGCGTACAGTCGAATTTTGAATGCCCCGTTCACTTTAAAGAGCATTGTGAAGTTAGTCCCGCCGCGTGACTCGTTGCAGAGAATCGTTGCAGGTTTCAACGTGTTTATGTTTTCCCAACGGTCAGTTTAATAAAGATTAATATAATTAAGATTAAGATTAATATAAAGATAGATATAATTTTAATCAGTCAAACTGTTAGTCTGTCAGTTAAATAGTGAAATTAAGTGTTTAGTTTAATTGTTTTAGCCAGGTCTGTGATAGGATGGCTCCAAAAAAAATCGGAAATATGGAACTTATTCAACATTTTAGAAGGTAAAAAAGTGGAGTGCAAAGAGTGCAAAAAAACATTTGTAAATTTTGGGAACACAACAAATTTACTGAAACATTTGAAAAAAATACACCTTTAATATCTTACATGATTTGTGATGAAATATTAGGATATGTTATTGTCGTCAAAGTTCGATTCAAAAGGTACTCGAGTCCACTAAAGTATTCGAATACTCGTGCCAGTACTCGAATACCTGTCCGTGTCTTCCGACTCGAGTCTGAATTCGAATATTTTTTTAACGAATACCAAAATATTCGAATACTATAAATAGCCGACTCGGCACATCGCTAGTCTCTAGGTGCTTGTCGTTGGTTATCCATTTTCCAAGAGCTGTCGATTCGATACCATATTTTATATGAATAATCTATGGTAAGGGAATGCCCCTTTTAATTTTAACAGCCGATTCCAATATTTAATCATTGGGTTGTTTATCGTGCTATATTGTTATTTGTTTTGTAATAATAGATGTGGCCTGACGTACCTCTATTTTACATGCAAACAACATGTTTTTTCAAATCAATAGAGTATCATGGCGATCAAACAGTACTGTCTCTATCCATATTTGAAGATCGGTTATTGAAATCCACAGTTAAAAACGTTTTTGAGCTAGCTTTTAGACTTTATAAGCGAGCTAGAGATTAAGGAATAAAATATAAATTTCCCTTGATCACCATTTATTACAAAATAATAATACAATTACATAATAATTATTATTTATAGTAAAATGCATTAAATTGGTTAGACATAGAGTAGAATAATGTTAAACGCATTATAAAATTAACATTTTAAATATAACACACAACACAAACTTATTTAAAGTTTATAAACATTAAAGAGACAAGTAATGGCTTGTTGGGCGTCCTCGAAATACCGAGGTTTGTCAATTCTTATGATACCATAGTCTGGCTCTAAGGCAGGAAGTAAAATCGAATTACTTGTACCAGTGCTACAAACACTATGGTTATGGGTGTCTCGCAGAGATTGATTCATAGTGTGTGAGACAAATTTGAACGGTTGAGGCGTAGTACACTTATTCCTTAGATTGCCTGCCATTCTTTTCATTCTATTAATATTACCCTTGATGCTGACTAACATTTTATGATTTTCTGGCATGTGCAAAAATTCAGTTAAATCCTGCAAATAAATTTAGAATGCATTATTTTAAATAATAAAATTTATTATTATTGATGAAGCACTAATTGATGTAATAATGTTTTACATAATTTATATATAAATTTACCTGTTTAATAGCATCATATTTGGAAAACAACCACATGTAGGTAGCCAGGATGCAAAACAAATGGGTTTCACTGTTACTGAATCGCCACATGAATTTTAACACTGGAGTTATTCTGTCCCTCTGGAAAAAAATGTTTAGTATTAGAGCTGAGCACAGTTCCTGAATTATGAAGTATCCTACAATCTGTTATCAGTCTGTTATGACTTGCAACATCAGATATGGTTCTGTGCTCGAGAGAATTTGGAGAAATCTATGTACAGCTAAAAAACGTGGAAAGGTGAAAAGATCTTACCATATAAATCTTTGGTCCAGTTACTTTGTACCTAGCCAGATTTACGAGTACAGAAGCAGCTGACTTTAAGACTTCTATGCTGGAAATGGATCTGTTTGTGACAGACATGTACACAAAGACTCGTTGGACGATAGAAGAGGCATTCTCATTGTACATCATAGGGAATGTTTCCGTCAGCAATTCTAAAATTAAAACCTTTTATTAATATTGATGAATCCATTAATGGTCTTGTTGAATAATGTTTCGTAAAAAAATTATTGATTCAAATAATATTTGAATATTAAACGACTTTATAAAAAAAAACTGCTCGCTGTAATAAATATCCTAGTGTTACTGCAAACGAAATAGATATATCTTAGAAATTTTAAAATAATGAAAATGTAAATTATTATGCCAAATACATGAAAAATGAAACATTATCTTTACCCAGCGATTGGAAAGCTCTTATAACTGTTTCAATATCGGACATGTTGCTGAGGACGTCCATGGCTTCTTCATTGCGCATCTTGAGAGATTCCTGTGTGGAACGCAGCGCGCCCTCCCGCCATCTGCGGCGAATCGCTTCGACGTATTTGTCACTCGCTACCCGCGCTTGGTGTCCGCGGAATAATGCCTAAAATATTTTGTTATTTTCATATATGTAGGATTTTCCGGGTACAGTTCATACACCATGGTGGTCAAACTGTGGTTAAAACATTTTTCTTGCATGCATGCTAAGTCCATACTAATACAAATGTCTAAATTAATACAAGCCAACTCAATCATTATTATTTCTGAAACGACGATAATATAACCAGTTTTAAAGTATTTTTTTCATGGGGAAATAGTTTCTTTGACATGGCAACAATGGTTTCATAATTTACAAACTTTATACAAGTTTTAAAATATTGTTAACGTATTTTCATTACATTTTACATTTACTAAAGCCAGGGACTTTAGTTTACTGTTTTGTAATGAACTAGACTTAAGAGTATTGTAAACCTTACTTGTATTTTAGTTGCAGCCTGATCCCTCCTTTTTAATTCTCTGATTTGGATCAAGTTTTCCTTAGTTTTTTCAACCTGCTTTCTGACCAAATATCCTCTGATTCGAGACTGTAACTTTATCACCATTTGCCTCTTTTGTAAGAATTCACAACGCATCAGTCTTGTTGTTAGTTTCCCTCTCCATAATTTCTGTATAAATATCACTTTGCTTCTTAATTGGAAATACTTTAATTTTACCAAGTAGCACCTAATGTGTTTTTGTAAACATACAGCAGCTTCTTCGTTCTTTTTCTTCAGTATATCTCTTTCCCTTTTAAGTCTATAAGCAGCTTGCAATACTAAAACCGCCGTTCGTATTTTAAGATATCGTTTTCTCTCAATAGAGCACCTTACGTGAGCTTGCAGTCTTATAATGGAAGTTCTTTGATGAATATATGTTTGTCTCTGAGACATTGCTAACTTGTAAAATCGATAATACCGTTGGATGGTAATGGCTGCCCCTTTCAATGCAAGGTATTTTTTGCGAAGAACATACGTGCGTAGAGCAGACTGGATGGTTGTAATACTTTTCTTTAATTTTAAGAACTGCGAACGACATTCTTTTGTTTTCTTCGCTGAAGTATACCATATCTTTATTTTGTTAGCGGCTTCGATACGTCGGTTTTCCCGCGCGGCTCTAATTGCCCTTACGCGACGTTGAATGCACAAAGTTGCATTACGAAGTCGTAAATATCGATCTCGTAATTGCCGTGTCTTTATGAATTCTCTATACCGTTTTTGAATATTTATGCAGGCATTTCTGACTTTTAAATAATTTTGCCTTTCCATTTTGCCAACAATGTAAGCTCTATAATAGGTTTGAATTGTTACGGCTGCTTTCTTAATTTTCAAATACTTTGTCTGTTCTTCTATCATTAAACAACGGGCCCTAAATAGTTTTTGAACTGATATAACTGCCGACCTTAACGTAAGATATGCAGCTCTGTCGTTTTTCATTGCTTTAAGTGCTCTGTACCTCTGTTGCAGTGTTACTGAAGATTTCTTAAGCTGTAAATAAACTATTCTTTGATTTGAACCCTTTTTGTATGCTCTATAAAAAACTTGGATCAAGGAACATGCTTGTTTTACTTTTAAATACTTGGATCTCTCTCGCTTCATAAGCGTATTTGCCCGCCACCTTCGTTGAATTGTGACCGTTGCATGCTGCAACTTCAAATATGCTTGTCGTTGTACTCTCATGCTAATCAACGCGCGGTAATGTCTTTGTATGGTGAAAACTGATCGTCTTAATGTTGTATACCTTTGCCTTTCTTCTCTCATGGCAAGTAGAGCTCTGTATTTTCTCTGAACAGTAATTGAGGCCTTTCTTAACTTTTCATATGAATGCCTTATAATTTGAGTCTCTTTGTAACATTTATAGTAGTGCTGAATACGGACGGTCGCAGTTTTTATATGCAAAAATGTGTTTCTTTGTTTTTTCATTTCCAAATACGATCTGTAAAATCTTTGTACCATAATTGTACATTTTTTGAGCTGTATGTATTGTCGCCTTATTTTTCTCGTTTGAATATAACATCTATAATATTTCTGAATACATACAGTTGCTGATTTAATCTGAAGATACCTTTGTCGTTCCCTTTTACCCATGATATAAGCCCTAAACGCTTTCTGGATAGTAAAAGAAGCTTGTTTCATCTGTGAAAACTGTTGTTTTTGTAACTTTCCTTTTGTTTGAGCTCTGAACCACGATTGAATTTTTATAGCGGCCTCTTTTTGAGAAAGATATAATTTCCTCGTTTCCTTTCCCACAATGTATGCACGATATGCATTTTGTATAATAACGCAAGACGATTTGCACAGCAAATATTTTGCCCGTTCTTCACGCATTTTAATCAATGCCTTATATCTATTTTGAATGCTAAGGGTTGCCGTACGTAGCTTTTGGTAAGTATTCTTACAGTTTCTCATCAAAAGTTTCGCTCTAAAACGTTTCTGTACTACAATGGTAGCTTTTTTCAGACTTAAAAATGTAGTCCTATCTTGACGCATTTGTAAGAGGCTCCTGTAACGTGTCTGAAGAACAATTGTTGTATTTTTAAGTTTTAGGTACTGCTTTCTTTGAAGTTTCGCAAGCAAATACGATCTGAAATATCTTTGAATTGTAATGGTGGAGTTACGTAAGTTGATATACTCGGATCTCATTTTCTTTGTCATTAAATATGATCTAATATGTCTTTGAAGAGTCTTGATAGCAGTTATTGTTTGAATGTATTGTGCTTTGTCCTTACGCATACTCTGCTGTGCTCTGACTCGTCTTTGCAATTTGATGATAGCATCACGTTGATGTTTATAATATTTTTTGACAATTTTACACCTGAAAATAGCTTGTATTTTTATTGTAACTTCTTTTAGTTTTAAATAATTGTCCCTTTCGTTCCTCATTTTAAGAAGTGCAATGTAGCGGTCCTCAATTTTACGGACGGAATCCTTTAACTCGAGGAAATTACAACGCTGTTTATACATCCTATAGTAACTCTGTAAGAGAATTGCACTTCTTCTCATTGCCAAATATTTTCTCATGTCCTCTTTCATGAGAAGCTTACTCCTATACTTTCGCTGAACAAATAAGATATATTTTAATGACTTTAAATATAGCTTCCTTGCCAGGAATCCACGAACAATGCTTTGCATGAGCACTATTTTGTGAAGTTTCTTCTTGTACTGTGTAGTGCATATCCATCGCCGAACATAGGATTGAATAATTGTAGCAGATTTGCGTCTCAGTTCATTTCTTATCGATCTTAGTACGTGTAATTTTTGTACCGCCTCGCGCATTAGTTTCACGCTTCTGTACCAGTTTTCAATGCATAAAACACTCGACTTCAGCTTAAGCATTCGACTACGATGGTACCACATACGGAAGTACTTCTGTATTGTAATCGTAGCGACGGTGACTTGTTGCATCCTAATTTCGAGCATACGACTGTATTGAATGCGGCGCCACCAGCGCTGAATAACGGAAGCCGCGTTATTGTTCATTTTCAGTATCCTTTCTTCCTCTCTCCTCTTTTCCATAATGACTTCGAACTTCTTTCGCCACCAAGTCTGGATGACATTTGCCGCTTTCTCGAACAACGGAGCTCGGAACACATGTATCAATTGCCAAAGTAGCGAAAGTGTTTTTTCTCTGTGACCGTCGGCTATATCCGCAGCTGTGATGTCACCTTCGATCACGAAGTTAGCTTGTTTCAAAGCATTCAATGCTACTTGTACGTTGTGTACTTTTTGCAGACGTGATATCGCTGGCGTCCGCAGTTGACTCAGTAGGCCATCTTTCATAAGAATTATTTCCATGACTTTGGTTAATCTGACCCCGTCTCTTATATCAATTGCTATATTGTGAACGGCATATTTGTATTCATCTAAATACGATTGCTTGTGACTAACAACGTAGCCCAGTGGTCGCAAATGTTTTGTTATATCTCCGATTCCTGCTATCAGCTCTCTTGTAAATCGAATTACAATCTCTCTACTTTCCTTGCACACCGCGTTTCGACAGAACAAGCATGGATCGTGAGAGATCAGCTTTTTTTGCTTCGCTTGGTCCAAAAAGAAAACAAGCATGAAAAACTTCTTAAGGGTAAATTTCTTAATGGCCTCCATGTAGGCGGGTAGGAGCATATTTGGAGCCGTACATTTGGAATGTTTGTTTTTTAAATAAGGATTTCTGAACATTCTCGTGACGATAAAAGTAGTCAATCCTTCGACATCGCTATTCGATTTAAGAGGCAACACCAATCCGTAAATCGCTTCTAAGCCGATTCGGAGCCACAAAGGGTTATACGAAAGTAAAAGTTCCATTATCATTTTTTGCAATCCTACGTCCAAATGTAAGTTTCTGTCAGTCCTGATTGCAATTAATTTCTTCTCTATCTGAGCATTCAATTTAAGAAATACTTGAGACATTTCTGGGGCTAATAATAAAGCTCTAGCCGCACGGCGCAAACTTTCCAGCCTGTGGCTATTATGATAGACACTACAGACTTGCTCTTTAGTAGGCGCTGCAGGCACCTCTTTGTTTCTATTTTCAATCCATGCTTTGCCCACATCAATTTTCTGCTCAATGTTACTGTCGAGATCTGCGGGAGGCGTCAAAATGCAATTTAACCATCTTTTAAATTCTTTTTCGAAGTTTTCTACCGCTCTTTCGTCATAGAAGTATGTAGAAGACAGAAACGGATCTACTGTAAACGATTGAGAGTAAACATTCCCCACTAAATTCAGTGAAATGTTTTGATTGATGCTTTTATTCTTGTCTATGGTAGACCTCCTTTTGTCGATTAAGGACTTCTCTGATTTCAAGGTAGACTTCGATTTAGGGCCCTTCGCCACAGAAATAGGCATTTTCCAAAGATCAGGTTCTACTTTAATAGCCTTTTTTGACCACGACTGTCTAGTAGAATGGGAGACAGAATCATGTACGGAGGTTTTATCAAATGTCCGATTTATCGTAAACGTCGTAGTTTGTCTATCGGTTTTATCAAAAATTTGCGTTTCAGAAAACTGTCCACTTTCCTCAGGGATAGACTGCAGCGGAGGTGTTATCGATCGAGGAGAGCGTTGCTCATTTTTAAAGTCATTATTCCAATAATGATCTTGATCATTTCGCAAAAAATTATTATTGAAATTGTTTTCATTATGCCGCTGAAATTCTTTGAATAAAGACTGTCGGCACACTTTCGGTTGCTCGCGACTGAACTCTTGCTTTGCATCCTGAACGATTTGGTGTGAATGATAATCCAATTGTATATTAGGCGAATATTTCGTGTAAGTATCAGAACTTAATTTGGCATCTGTTATATCTATGATCTCATGAGTTTCGTTATTTAATTTGGGAAACACTTTTCTTTCAGTGGAAAATCTTTGTGGGAAAAATGACAAGTCACTAATTCTTGAAAATTCAGTGTTTATAGAAAAGTTAGGACTGTTAAATTCTTTAGGAGAAGATGTATTTGGAATCTTTTTGTTTGATAAAGTAGGTGTTTCTATGCACTGGTTTTGATAGTGAGTGTGATGATTAACACTCAACCATTTGTTGGGTGGTTGAGAAGACGTAATGACGATTGAGTGTGTCTCGTTCTCTTTATTAGAATCCTTCATGGTCAAACTATCATCAAAATCGCTTTCAGAGTTCATGCTCAGAATAATTTTTGGTCCCTTATCTAACTTCTCATTTTTTAAAGGTACGGTTTTTAATGGTGTAAAAGAGAGATTATCAAACATATCATTAACAGATACATCTTGCTTATTTGATGGTTTTAGAATGTTTTTTGTATTTTGTATACTTTTCTCGTGGTTATCTCCAAATGCCTCCGATTTATCATATGTTTGTTGCAAAACATTGTCAGAAGTAGGATATCGCATGTTAGAAAATATTTCTGAGGTATTAAAGTGTTGGTCTAAGCTTGTTGGCGAATCAAAGGGACATTTACATGATTGAGGATCCACATAATCATATCTCGATATATTTTCTTTGTTAGATGACTGGAATACTTTTTGTTGGGTGTATTGTGATTGTGAAGTCTGAATTATAGTTTTCTTTATTTTTGTTGTATTGTAAATAATTTCAGACTTCTTTTTGTAAATAGCAACAGGAGATTTCTTTGTGGCTTTCTTCTTTGCTTTACCAGGTGATATCTTGAATCCCTTAGAATTGTTAGCCTTTCCCTTTAAATTCTGTAACATTATAAACATCCAATATATGATAGTTAGTAAGAAATATTATATTTCCTTTATGTTGTTTATCTAATTTAAAAAATAATATCAGAGTAAAGTTAAAGTTGCAATAGCAATGATAACGATTACATACCATAACAGATTTCAGTACAATAACAACATCATATCTGCCTCTGCTTTCATTGGTGAAGCGTACTGTCTCCCTAAGAGTTGTTGGCTGTGTTGGTGTCCACAACATAGTGAGGATGTAACAGGTCTCTGGTTCTAGATGCATCCATTCTCCAGGCAGTTGAACGACTAAGCCCGGTGGCAGAGCGCGCCCTAATGTTATCTGAAAATGTAATTCATTCATTCAGTTGCTCAGCAGGACAAAATAGAACATCTTTTTCGTAAGTCTTAATATTTGTTCCTGTAACTATTTTTAATGAATCAAAGAGTTCTAAAATGTTTCTAAAATCGATGATTTTTTAGCGGTTTTATAGGTATAATTCTCATTATAAACTTTTTAAATTTTATTTATTTGGTTTTTATAGCACTACAAAACTAATACTCAGTAGCAATGTTTTATAAGAGATTATATTTATAAACAATTAATAATTATTTTCATGAGAACATTTTTATTAGTACTAAATTCATTTTCTTATATTGTTCATAAGACTCTACATAAAAATTGCCTCTTCAGTCATACTATCTTGTAAGTTGTGGGGAACACAGTTGATTAAATAAAATAAAAAAGGTTGTAATGAAAATGCCATAGCTTAAATTACTTTTAAAATTATTGTAAAATTTATAAGTAGGCAAGAAAAGAATTTGAGCTAAGTGTCTTTGAATGTAGATTGTGGTTACTGTTACAAAATATAATTGCACTCAAAAAGAACGATTTTGATATAAGAATGTTAAGGAAATATTTTACCTGTTGAGCTTGTTTCGAAGGGTTGAAAACTTCCAAGTTTCTTTCACATGTAGAACCAATGACAACATTTTCAAATATCACTTGAGGAGGCCGCGTAAACGGTGCCAAAACCAGACGAGGGCATTCTTCCGTTGGCGATTCTTTCGGCACAACTTTGGCTCTGCGAGCTTTTCTAATATGCTCGGGGGTGTTGTCAATCTAAACAAAAAAATTACTCAATAGCGACAAAGTCTCCCCCTTTACATTAGACAAAGAAAAATCTTTAAGACTTACCTCAAAATACATATTAGCACAATTATAAGTTGCTCAATCACATAATCACACAATTTATTTCCAGTATGATCAAATAACGCTCATGTCAGAAAATTAAATTATTGTAAAACAAGGCCAGTTATAAAAACGACTGCTCTGCTCACTTATTATTTAAATTCAAATTCAACTGAATTCAAATTTCAACTCAACTCAGTCTCAAACCGTTCCTAGATCCGTCACGACGCGACCACAGACCATATACTGAAAAGTGAAAAGAGCCATAGCATGGTCCACAGAATAAAACTATACTACAGAGTGTTGCCAACAGTTAGCTTGATAATCAAGTTGCTCAGATAAACAGAAATCCTACGAAAGTCTCTAGATTTCCAGTTTTTTTACTTCAAAAAGCTAGATGTAGATAAATGCTGGTTTACTATTAAATATGATGAATTGTGATACTTTTCCTTTCCTACTTAGTTTTCTTTTCAGGCTTTTGTATTTCAGAATGCTCCCTACAAATAGTTTTGCAAGAATTTCCGTAGAGCAATAAATATACAAATGATTTTGCTTACATCTTAAAATCTAAACTTTGGTGATTTTAATCAACCTTTTAATTAAATTGATCGATGCTCTTTTATATTTTGTAGCCTAGGTTCAGAATAGTGGAATATACACTGGCTATGTTATCAATTGTCATTGCCACATCGTTAATGTGTGGTGAGTGAGATGTCAAAAGATAATCAATGTCATGTCATGTCATCCATTCCTGTCTTCTGTCACAATTTCAGATGCATATTCAGAGCTGCTGCCTGCTAAGAATTTTTCTGGTTCTTTTCGTAACATCTGTGATCACTGTTTGATCGTATTCACCTGCACCCAACGACTGGGATCGTTCATCTTATAATTCTGACAGTGAAGTATTAGTTGGTTTTAAAGCCATGACTGATCCTGCAGCCAACGACAATACTACTTGCGTAGTTTGTTTCAAGAGCGTGTTGTATTACTCGATAGGAGAATGTGATCATCCTGTATGCTTTGAGTGCTCAACTCGAATGAGAGTGCTGTGTCTGCAGAACGAGTGCCCGATATGTCGACAAGATCTCGCAAGGGTGAGTTAAGATTCGCAGATTTGCACTATCTTGTATACTGAATGTAAATCATGTAGGTATGTAGAAGTTACTGGCATTGGTTTTGGGGAATTAACAATCCTGTGTTTTTTTCAGTATCACTAATATATTGGAATATTTAAGCTATAAACAACAACCATAATCAATTCAATCATAATGTTTCAAAATAAATATTTATTCCACATCAGCAAGTAATTCATTACATTTAGATTGGTATTAAAATTGATTAAATAACAAATTTTTTATGATAAAAAAAAAAGTATAAGAATATGTCCATTTAACACACTCAAATCACAATCATTTTAATATAAATCGTTTTTATTATTATTTTAACTGAATTTCACAAAATTTTCTACTTTTTACTCCAAAATTCCAAATAGAAACCTCATGGTTATTATAAGTTATTTGGCCTCACCAGACCCAATAGTAACACATTTTCAAAATTTCATGTTGCCTAAAATATATTTTTGGAAAATAAATTAATATTTTTTAAAATTTAGGGGTTGATTTAGCCCCGCTACTCACAAGCCCGATCTGCAGTTCCATGTTGGGGTATAATAGTAGAGGTATGAGTCAAATTTTAAACTTGCCTCAAATACCTTCCCCAAAATTGGTGCCAGCTCTTGGACTATCAGAAGAGTTTTTGGAATTCAAATATAGACAATAAAAGTAAAATTGTTCAATTGACAGGTTGTATTTACCGACACTATCCAACCATACAAAGACCTCCGTAACAAGGTGTTCTCAGATCGGCTCTTTGAGAGGCAATTCAAGATTGGGTTTTGCAGTGAAGAGATAAAGCATGCCTATGAAACACTCCTGGAGAATCGTTGTAAGATTTGTGACAAGATCCCTCCGTTCCGGACCTTCACCATGCTCAGCGATCACATAAGGAAGGTGCATGAGAGATATTTCTGTGATCTCTGTGTGAAACACTTAAAGGTATGTATTTTATTGTGTTATTTTGTGTATCAAGGAAATTCTTGTGCTTTGGAGGGAGGGAGGGAGGGGTAGCATAGAATACTGTCTACCAGGGATGTTACGGAGCTTCAACTCCTGTTCCGTCAAGTCGGAACTTCCGATTATTATTACACCTTCGGTTCAGACTTCGGCTCCGACATTTTTAAATCGAAGGTTTTAATCGGAAGTCGAAGCATAACATAGCTGCGGCGGCGGCTGATGTATGAACAGGTTCATACATGTCGCGCGGGGAATCCCCTCGACTCCCACTACGTGCACTCTATCGTCAATTATTGTTGTTAATTTGTTACGCACACAGTCCTGCCCCCGACTCCGATTCCGGCTCCGATTCCGACTCCGATAAAGCAAATTTAAAAACTCCGACTCCGCCTTCGGTTCCGATAAAACTACCTCCGTTACATCCCTGCTGTCTACATACTTTATGAATAGCATTGTATCCACTTATAGTATTAGGCAATATTTTCCTCCTGTTCAAAATAAAATTTACATATTTAAAAGATTCATCAAAATCGGTCCAGTAGTTTCCATGATATGGACCTAAAACTAAAAATTACGAAAAAAGTAATTAAAAAAATTAAACTGACATCAAAAAAGTATGATTTTTTTTGTATTTAATAACCACATATTTCTTAAAACTATTAAAAGGATATCATCTAATGTTTATTGGGGAAAAGTGTTTGTATATTTGTTCTACTTTTTAACTTAAAAATGTTATAAGGTACTTTTTCATGTGTAAGTTTGTTTTTCTTACACATTGAAATGGCAAGGTGTAAATAACAGTAATAAGAAATATACTATTTTTTAACCCCCAAAGCAAAAAGAAGGGGTAGTATAAGTTTGACGTGTCTGTCTGTTTATCTGTCTGTCTGTCCGTCGTGGCACCGTAGCTTGCAAACGGATGAAGCGATTTCAATTTAGTTTTTTGTATGAAAGGTGAGTTATGACCGCATGTTCTTAGATATGTTTGAGATGAAAATCGGGTGAGTCGTTAAAGAGTTGTGGGGGGTGAAAGTGGGGAAGAATAACCGAATGTCTGCAAATGTAATTGAGTGGGGTCTCAATTGAAAGCGCATCATGTGCACAGTACAAAATAATATGTTCACTGAAAATTGTTGTTATTAGGTTGGGGATTTTTTTAAATTTTCAATTTAATTACTATTATTCAATGTATTAATTCTTTTAAAATATGTTTCCAGATCTTTACCAGCGAACGGAGGTGCTACACGCGGCAGGAGCTCGCTCACCATCGACGGAAAGGAGACCTCGATAACACATCCCATAGGTAAATTTAGGGACTAATTATCTTTTAAGGATTCTTTTATAATAACGGAGTAACATAGAGGAGCAAATGAGAGTGCAGGTTAAGTCGTCAAAACTATTTCAAAGAGGACCAAGCACTTACTAGTCTTAGGTTGTAGTTAAGATTTGCTTTTACTTATGAGAGGACTTATGGCCAGTTTCAATAAAAAGTATAAGAAGCTATTCTTATAAATTGTCCAACCAGAACAGAAGAGAATATATTAAAGTAATTTATTTAAAAAAGATTGGGTAGATATCACCAGGGGAGGAAATGTGTCCATAACTTGTCAGTGACATCTTGTCAATGGCTCAACATCAGGTGGGTTGCACCCCCTTGCTTGTAACTGTTTTTTTTCCGTTTTGAACCCTACCAAACAAAACAAGAAAATTCTGTAAATCAGTCCAGAATTGTGGAGGTACTCATACCTATCACTTGCATATTAATTACAAAAATGCAAGACAAAATTTCATTCAACACAAAATTTGAATTTTGAATTGAAAATTTGCCTTTTTGAAATAGGTTAAGAAATAGGAAATAGGTAACAGAACGTGTTGCATAATATTTGATTTGCGCGATTTATTGAGTTGAGGCAGCCATCCCGCACAGGGGCCACCCGCTGTGCGAGTTCTGCGAGGAGCGGTTCGTGGACGCGGACGAGCTGTACCGGCACCTGCGCAAGGAGCACCTGTACTGCCACCTGTGCGACGCGGACGGCCGCAACCTGTACTACGCGACGCACGCCGCGCTCGCCCACCACTTCCGGAACGACCACTACCTGTGCGAGGAGGGCGAGTGCGACGGCCAGCACCTCACCGCTGTGTTCAGGAGCGAAATCGATCTCAAGGGTGCGTATGTCATGTCAGTACCCATTAATGACCCACTACAGGGTCGGGTCTCCTCTCACAATGAGAGGGATGTAGGCCGCCGTCCACCACGCACCACTACTGCGGGTTGGTGGACTTCACATGCCTTTGAGAACATTTTTTTTGTGAACTCTCAGGCATGCAGGTTTCCTCACGATGTTTTCCTTCACCATAACAGCAGGTGATATTTAATTCCACAAAGTCATTGGTCAAGGGTGCGTATAGAAGGATTTAATTCTTCATTTTAACAATGGCAGTGATCTCTCCAGCGCAAGGGAGCCCGGAGCATACAGACTCCAAAGATAATTTAATTTTAAAGTCGGTATGGGATACTTTGAACCGCCCAAAGGGCATTTTAAGAGGTTTAAGAAATGTTGTCTATCAGTACAAAGCAGGAGCGACAAGGCTACATGTCTTACAAAGCAAGACAGTCGTGTAATTTATCAGTGGTTCACAAGGTTAAAAATTGCTGTCACTATACCCGGGAGCGACAGCCCAACGTCCCTTCTAAAGCATGGAAGTGCTGTAGCAGCTCACATCCAGCAACTTGCGTTGTTTGTTTAACAACCTATAAAGCAGTGTGTAAATAATACAATTTTATATATTTGGCACAACGAAGTGTGCTGGGTCAACTAATTGTATACCTGACCGCGTGCTGCATCGCCTGCGCAAGGAGCACCTGTACAGTGCGCCAACTTGCGTTGTTTGTTTGTCAGTAAACCCATTAATGACCCACTACAGGGTCGGGTCTCCTCTCACAATGAGAAGGATGTAGGCCTTAGTCCACCACGCTGGCCTAGTGCGCAATTTTTTTTTCTAAACTCTCAGGCATGCAGGTTTCCTCACGAAAGCAGTGTGTAAATAATACAAATTTATATATTTGGCACAACGAAGTGTGCTGGGCCTGGGTGAACTAATTGTATACAATATTTTGTAATGGTTTTGTTCGTCAGCGCACAAAGCGACAGTGCACGGGCGGGGCATGCCGCGCGGCGCCGCTCGACAAGCGCGCACTTTGGAGCTGCAGTTCAACATCACCCCCCACCCCGTGGTCCAGAGGGTGCCTAGGTATAAAAATATGTTTTTTACTATGTAGCTAAAAGTGTAAAACACACTGTTCGCTTAACACTTTTAGCGAACAGACATTTAAATAGCAACTTTAACGCTGGTAGCACACCTCCGCAGCAAAATCGCGAAATGCTTGAATGTTTCGCCCTTATTACAAGGGAGAAATGGTGGCAAAACTTCAGGGTTTCGCTACTTCGCTATTTCGCGGCGGAGGTGTGCTAACGCGGTTAATTTAATTTTTTGAGTAATGTTAAATTTGTGAAGTAAGGTTACATGTGGTCTTTAAATTAGGTTACAAAGTGTTCGACTGATGTCGAATGTTGATAACTAGATTCAATGACGAGTTTGACGACTGCCATCCATTGTTAAACACTTAACGCCTCGTTCATATCCACACACTCCGTATTATGTCCTTAAAATATGCCACTTACAAATGTCTACTCATCAAATCGGGTTGTCCTACGAGTTAATTAAGATACTTTTAATGTGTCATAAACACTATCGCTTCATACAGTTTGTACGACGGACGCAGGGGATGACGTCGTAGTTTTTACGAGTCAACTATTTAATTTTTTTGTTGTCGCGCTGGGCAAATTTCAATTTTAGACATATTGGAAGATGGGCTAGATTTTCAGAAAGTCGTAAATGCAGCTTTTCAGTAGAATTACATTTTGAAATAAGTTGCGAACGGTGGAAACATCCCCATTGAATCATAAAATAATTACGAAATCACGACTATAGCAACGTAAGCCATAATTGCGTTTTCACAGTAGGCGAAGTTTTCATTTGTCTTGTACTGTATTTGTTAACTGTACTGTAGAGAGAGGGCGGAGCCACCCATGCCGACGCCCCCGCCGGCGGCCGCGCCCGACATCGACACGCGAAGCGACGAACAGTTCCCGCGCCTCTCCGCCGCCGCGCCCGCGCCCTCGCCGCTGCTGCCCACGCCATCGCGCGGATACAAAGGTAGAGGTGATTCCCCTGACCCTGACTGCGCCTACACCAAGAGCTGGCTCACAGTTTTTGAGAAGTGTTTGAAGCATCCTATAATTATATCGAATCGATTATTTGTAATATCCGAACACCAAAAATGCTGAATTCTATCGCCTGCCAACCATTTTATGATTCCGTAAACACTTCCCAAAAATATGATTTTGTAAAGTTTGTAAGTCGTAAATAACATTTCCCTTGCTTTATTCATATTACAGGTGCGGAGAGCCTGACGCGTAACGATAAGAACTTCCCAACGTTGGGCGGCGGCGCAGCCCCAATACGAGCCCCCGCCCCCACGCGCCCCTCCGCCCCCGTCGCCGCCACAGTACTGAGGAACTGTATGTATCACTGTTTTGGCTTTTTAACCCCTTTCTTTAGTGTTAGCCAACACCAAAAATTTTTTTATGTCACGATGGAATGAGTTTATGTTAGTTTATCAAAAATGGGACACTTAAAAAAGCATACTGATAGCATACTATTAAGACAGTATGCTATTATTTTCCGTCATTGTTTCTTAAATGTATCTAATCTCCTGTTCCAATGCGGATTGATGTAGAAACGGGCAAGTGGCCAACCCGTATTGGATGTTTTCAAACCGCCTCCGATAACTATAGTAGGTATCGATAACAGTCGAGACCGCCGGCTTAACGTGCCCTCGGAAGCACGGAAGCGCGCATTAGATTCTCTGAGTCACCCATCTAGCAACTGAGTACGCCCGACGCTGCTTAACTTTTTCGATCGCTTACGGTCTACTCAAGCAGCGGGGCTATGCGCGCTTCGTACATACCTTTATGATGAAACAAAAATTGAGCATAAATAATAAACAAATGTTTGAACAGCAAAGCCAAGCGTGTCGATCCAGCTGCACAGCCAGGGGGCGAGCGCGAGCAACTTCCGGCTGACGCAGGCGAGCGGCAACCGCATCTCCATCCCGCCGCAGAAGAAGCTCGGCTCGGCGCAGCTCAGCGACGACGACTTCCCCTCGCTGGCCGGCCCAAGGGACGACCACCCCAGCATCGGCGCCGGAACCCTACAGCCTCCTAAGGTTAGTGTTCCTATTATATTTATAAACAGACAAAACTTAAACCCTACTTCCCTTCTTCCTTTCTTTCAGACCTATATAGAAGCACGCATAGCTCTTATAACTTACTTTTTGAGAGTTCTAAATGTTTTTTTATATAAGTGTGAAAAGATCCCATATTTTTTCTTCTTTCAGGTAACATTGATTAATAGCAATGAAATGCATTCACTGAAAAATAGTTTATCAAACCACCAACCAAAGAAAGCCCAGGTGAAGTCTACCGAAGCCTTTCCGGCGCTCTCGTCTACCGTCGCTCCGACCGCGCCGCCGCAGTGGATCACGGTCTCCAAGAGCAAGGAGAAAGGTAAACCTAAGGTGGAACCGGCGCCCCCTCCTCCCCGACAGGCTCCCTTGAATTCCACCTCGGACTTCCCGACGTTGCCGGCGAACAGCAAACCGAAATCCAAAAAATCGCAGCCTCAACCTCAACCGCAGCCCCAACCTCAACCGCAGCCCCAACCTCAGCAGAACGCCCACCCCCCGAACGACGCCGGGAAGGCGAGCAAAAAGGACAAGAAGAAGCAAAACAACAACGTGAAAAAGGATCTCCTCTTCGAGGACTTCTCGGAGGTGAACGGGTTCGTTGACAAGAGGACGGGCAAGGACTACATCGCGGGCAGCGTCAACAACAACAACAACAGCGCCGAGACCGACCGGAAGATCAAGACGATAACGGAGACCGCCGCCCCGACGGTCGACAACGCGAGGGCCGGGAGCGGGGGCACCGGGGACTTCAAGCTGGCGGCCAAGGAGTACCCGCCGCTCAACCCGAGGGCGAAGGGCCCGGCGGCCGTCGCGCGCACCGTGGCCGAGAGCGCGCCGCCGCCGCCGCCCGGCTTCAAGCCGCGGCCGGCGTGCAACGGCATGACGTTCACCAACTCGGCCGGGCAGACGTTCCCGGCGCCGGTGCACGCGTACATCCCGCCGCCGAACTTCGAGCTGCGCAACCGCGAGCTGGTGCGCACGTTCGCGGTGGCGCTCGGCGGCGCGGAGGCGGTGGAGGAGTTCAAGGCGGCGTCACGCGCGTTCCGCGAGGGCGCGATCGGCGCGGACGAGCTGTACGAGCGGTGCTCGCGCGCGCTGGGGCCGCGGCTGGACGCGGTGTTCCCCGAGCTGGTGGCGCTGCTGCCGGACATCGGCAAGCAGCAGGAGCTGGTGGTGGGGCGCGAGGCGGCGGCGCGGCTGGCCGTGTGCGCGGTGTGCGGCCAGCTGCTGGCGCCCGCCGACGCGCGGACGCACGACGCCGACCACTGGCCGCCGCTCTCCGCCCGCTAGCCGCGCCCACGCCGACCCATGTCTCTTGTCCCCTCCCATTTGCACCCTGCACCCTCCAGATCTTCCCGCTACCACCTTCCAGTTACTTCTTGTCGTTAACGAAGCCCTTTTTCTATCGTTCCATATCTTTCGTCCCGATAGAATCCTCCTAGCCACCCACTACGTTTGCCACATGTACGGTTGCCATACACCCTAGCGCCCTAGGTTACGTCCAGTTTTTTTTAATTTTTATTAACGGTGAATCTATTTTATCACAATATTTTTAGACGCTTTCATTCCTTCAATTGCATTCAAAAGTATGGAAGGTTTAAAACTATTATCATGAAAATTAATAGTAATATTGAAGATTCTGTTCAAAATTCAGTTATGGCAACCACAGCAACTATCATGTTTTATATATTTTAAGGGGGGCGTCCATTTTTAATTATGCAATAGGGATTTGGCATTTAACTCGAATGTGTATTAAGCGACCAAAATATACAAATTGGCTGATCCCCATAAAATGTAACCATTTAAATTTACTTCCTTCTGATTTATCACTAAGAATATGCGCTTTAAGGTATCCTATCTCAGTTCATATTCCGCTTCTACATCTAGATTGAACTAAACGGGAGGTTAATGCTTGAGACTTAAAATATCATGTAGATATCAATTTAATCATAAAGGCTTCAAATATCATCCATCAATTACTCATCAAGAGATGAGTCACAGATGAAAAATGTCAGAATTTAAGCTATCATCTGAGGTACGTACAAGCAAACGTGTTTTTTTTTCGTTCACATTTATACACCTAATATACCTATTACATATATCTGCGACTGGCTATTAACTTATTTGTATAGTCTAAATATAGTTTAAACTAGCCGCCCTAATGACATTGCCTCATTTGTATAATATCAATAAGTATATTTAAGTATACGTATGTAGTAAACCACAGACACAATAACTAAATATCACATTCTAGAATGTAATGTAATGTAGTACTATTGTGATACCACCGTTGTGCATTGTGCTTCTCGATTTCTGAAATATCGAAATTGTATATGATTCTAAATCTTCGTAATGACTTAAGATACAATAAAACTATCGAAGCAATATTGTAGCAAATACAGGGTGTACCAGATTTCGATTTACCAAAACGTTATTACTTTTAGAGAACGCATATTTAATATTGTACGACAATTAAAATAAATTTATTGAGCGAGTTGATTTGCAAGTGTTTTGTATCCGTGGAGTGTGAATAATGTTAGAACAACGCTAATAAATTGTGTACAAAGGCGGCGTTTCGTAAATGGCGTTGTCATATTTCGTTACAGAAATTATACATAATGTATAATTGCATAAACAAACATGCAGCCCACTTGTGATGTTTTGACTTCAACATCGCAAAAAAAATGTGATTATACTTGTGAGAATCTTACGCTGTGTAAAATATATTATTTCAAAGTTAACTATTATATTTTTGTACTTTTCGAACAGAACAATGATTGTAGATTTTGTGTTATATTTTTGTTGAATACAAGGATTTTGTTAAAAAAAAGCTACAATTTTTATGACTAATTTCTATAACTTTCGAATTGTTAGATGTTAACACTAAAAAAATGTACCCACAAAGATAGCTGATCTAGTTCAGTACTAGCAACTTTTAGTGAAAGTATGCTACAAGTAGCAATATTAAGACTGCCTTGCAAACAATGTAAAAGGATAAATAAAACAAGAAATAAAATTTTGTATATATTCTAGAGGACAAGTTTATAATTTGTGTCAAGATATATTTATATGTATTACAGTACTGCCAAGAGCGAGGCCTACTTATCACTGCCCCAGCCCAGAAAGCCCTTGACGAGACCGGTGATACCGGCGCCCTGCTTCTTGCTGTTCGCGGCGCCCGTCTTATCGTCCAGGTTCGGGAACTCGATAAAATTGCACGCGAGGTCGAAGAACAACGGCTTGCAAGGGATCGCCTCCATCGCGGGCGGCAGCTTGTACACGTTGGGGTTCTTGGTGAGAACCTGGGTGTCCTCGCGGTACTCGTCCAGGCGGTCCACGAGCGGCTTCTTGTCCTTGTACGGCCTGCCGCTCGACGTGTACTTGGTCTCCTCGTCGTCGTCCTCCTCCTCCAGCACGGAGTCCGCGTGAACCTCGAACTTGCAACTCTCCACGTCCTTCTTCAAAGTGTTCAGCTTCGCCAGGAGCTGCTCGTCCTTCAACTTGCTGGCGATCGATTCCTCGGTGTAGGTGGTGCAGCGCTCGAGCATGGCGAGCGCCTCCCGGAAGCGTCTCAGAGCCGTCAGCACCTGCGCGATGTAGAAGCACCGGAACGCCCTGTACGCCTTCATCTCGGTCTCGATCTCCCGCTGGTAGGATTCGTCGGCGTCGAATCCCGGGAGCTGCTGCAGCTCCGTGTAGTTCTGCAGGATGATCTCGTACAGCCGCGTCAGGTCCTGCGGGCGGACCTTCCGGCCGTCGATCTGCGCGTTGTTCCGCCTCGCCTCCTCCGCCTGCTGCACGAGCAGGTTGTTGCGCTCGATGGTGCGCAGCAGGCGGAGGTACATGAGGTACGAGAGCAGGTAGTGGATGCCGGACAGCTGGCTCTCGGTGGGGGATTTCACCTTGGCGTCGGTCTTGATCTCCTCCTTGATGGCGGAGATGGCGTCCTTGCAGTCCATTAGGATATTCTCGAGGATCTCGATCTTGGCCTCGACGGAGGCGGCGGCGGCCACGGACTTGTCGAGGTCCTGTAGCGCTATCAGGAACAGTCGCACTTTCTCGGGTCGCACGGTCACGCGCCGCCCGCGCCATTCCACTTCATGCATTACGCCCGAGCGGGATTCCCTGAAAATGTTATTTAATTATCTAATAGTACCTTCTTATTATAGTTTCTCCAAATTTCATTTTCAGTAATAAATAAAAGAGCCAAGAGCTTGCAATGTTGTTGGGTATTTCTAATAAGAAAGGTGTCTACTTTTTTATAATAAGAAGCGGACTAGATCCCCTATGTTAAACGGTCACTGCAACCAGAAACATTTCAGTTGAAACCCAAATGAAGTGTGTTTTGTAAACATAAGTAATTTAGTCATAACTTATGATAACCTAGGAGAACTTTAATGGCACAAACTTTGGTGCATGTACTATAAGTGTCAATAAAACATACTTAGCCTGGGCCATGAGCGTGTCCAGATTTTCAATGAGCCCTTGGCCGCGCATAGCCATGAGGTCGCCGGCCGCTGACTCGTCGCCGATATTGTAGGCGCAGTAGCGGAGACTGGGCTTTAACTCCTCCACCTAGAGCATAAAATATAACTGATTACATGTAAAAATTAAGAAATAAGTATATCTCGTTTATTATCTACTAGTTAATTATCTACAACAAATCAGATCTGTTGCTGTCTTTGTTTATGACGACTCAGTTGGATCATAGATTTAAATTATTATTCAATTACCAGGACACAGCTTGTCTGAAGACTGGAACGCTCGAGTGGACTAATGTGAACGGGGTATTATGGTACCTTCTGCTTGTAGACGAGGCGCTCGTCCTCGGGCAGCGCGGCGCACAGCTTGTCGAGCACGAGCTGCGCGCGCTGCAGGCTGTCGGCGGCGGCGCGCCACTGCTGCAGCTCCAGCAGCAGCGCGCCGCCCAGCCACGCCGCGTACGCGCCCGCCTCCAGCTGCGTGCGCGCGTCGCACACTCCGCTTTGCTGCGATACAATACAATATTAAACGATACTACGTTACACTTATTTCGAACATTATTCATACTAAACATGCGGGTCAAAGAGTGCTTTTTTAAAATTATAATGGCATTCACATCTCTTGAGAGTGAGACGTATTTGGCCAACTACAACTTTATATGAAAGTAGTACGCAGGAAAAGTGTGTTTAATTTGAAAAACGTCAGGAATTTGGTCACATTAAATGACGACACAAACATCACAGGAAATATCGTACATAAAAAAAAAATATTAGTAGGAAATGGAAAATATTAATAGGAAGAAAGAGTGCTTTCAGAAACATATGAAAACTCAGCTCAACTTCCAAGATCTTTAAAAGCTACATTTTAAGTCAAGCAGGCTTAGCATTGCTATATCGCTCAACAGAATTTAAATAGTGATGGAACTCAAATACCTCGCACAACTGTAGCAGCGTCTGAGCGTGAGCACATGCTTTCTTGAGGCGGGAGACGAGGTGGAACTTCTTCCGGGGCTCTGTGTTAGCCTCCTGCCGGAGCTGCATCGCGTACGCCCACGCGCGCTCCGCCTGCAACAGTGGCACGCACAGCAGCCGACTCTCCGCGCTGGTGCCAGTCAGGTGCACGGTTGTCACATCTTTGCGACGGTAGTGGCGCCTGTCGCCCTGGACAGATAAAAACAGTTCAAATCAAAAAGTTATGTTAGTCAATATTGCCTGGCTTTCCTTTAATCACTCCTGGGTGAGTGAGATGAAGGTGACCAGCCAACTTTTTGTTTGTGTGTTCGACTTTGTGTGAGGGCAGAACTGAGGAATGAGTAAGGTACTATTGTAACTAGGGCCCCGAGTGTGAACTTGCGAAGTTTCGTATAGAAATAGTTGCTGCCATTAGTATGGAAATATATCAAGACATAAATGGCATACTAATAACTGATGTTTACTATATGAATACTTTGCAATAGTGTTCATGTTCAGGGCACTAATTTAATATTATAGTAATATCAACAAATACCTATATAAAAAAAGCAGTTCATGTTATGTCATAAAAATAAAACAGATTGATACAATAATTAATTAAAAAGAAGTATAATATTGTCAAAATTAATAAAAAAAATTATGTAACCTATGCAGTCGAGTTACATGTGAACTAGAGGTTTTTGAAAAGCAATGGCACCATAATTATAAAGACTACCTGAGGAATCTTGAGTACTTTACGAAGACGCCTGATGCGTCGGGAGCAGTAGCCACGGTACCTTTGATAGTCCCCATGTCGAAGCCCATGCTGTTGTTGGGCATCCTTGGTAATGCGAAATACTGTTTCTGATGTAAAGATACATAAAAAACAATATTTTAATTTGAAATAAATAATTCTGGAGGTTAATCTAATTAAATATGGTATATCCCATGCGGATAAAGGGGGGAGAGTACGATTTCCCAGGCGCCAAGATTTGGCGATTGATTTGGCATATTTCGACCATTATAAAAAGAATTTCAAGAATAAAATATTTGCTGATTCAGCTTCCTTAAGGAGTTATGACCATTTAAATTTGGAAAAAAGTGTTTTTTTGGCTATTCATAATAGATTTTTAGCGCGCAAAGCTATGTGAGAGTAGGAACATCTTGCGTTGAAATGATTTCTCGAAATATAAAATGGTGTCAATAACAATTTTAAACTAAAAAGGCTAGAACCTAGAGATGTAAAATAGGGTAACCATAAGCATTAAAATTGGTTAGGTTAGGTTAGAACAGTTAAAAGAACGCACGAGCCGAGCAAGCGCAGCGAGCGTGCCGCGGCAGCGGCCGGCGAGTGCCAGAACCGATTGTAGGCGTTTTCTCCTCTCTACCTTCAAATCACATCTTATTTTGGGCTAAATATGAAGACTGCATGGTCAAAATTAATATTTAAAAAATTCTATTTTTCGAAAAATATTGAGATGCGCCACAAATCCTTTGGCACACTTGCTTGTATCGTCGAATAGAAGGTCTCCACCAAATTTGAGCCAAATCGAGGTTATTCGAGTCGAAGTTATTCAGAAATGATAAAAAAACTTAAAAATTTCAAACCCCCGTTACACCCCCTTAAAAGCAAAATTTCGATTTTTTTTACTCTTAAAACATCTTATATTGGGCTAAATATGAAGACTGCATTGTCAAAATTTGGCGCCTCGGAAATTGTACTCTTGCCGGATAAAGAAACTATCTGTAAATGGCGGACGGTCTCATGCTATCTCGTTCATATTGTCGCTCTGTCTATCTGTCACGTTGTGTTGTGTTACAAAAAAATTTATCAGTTTAGATTAACATTCACGCTGTCTCGACGCACTCCATTTCGTAAAATTTTAATTCTGCTGAGATACAACTACTGTTCTGTTATTTGTTGTTTTTGTTAAGTTAAGATCTTTGGTTGTTTAAATGGCTCCTAGAAAACGTGGGAAGCTTCCCACAAAGAACCTTCTTCATAGTTATGTTCGACAAATAGTCTACAACGTAATTAAGTATTTTGAAGAAGAAAAGAGACTGGAGCGTTATCACCCTTGCAATTTAGTAATGCACGGGCAAGTATGGCAACCGGTTTGGCCCCCAGCACGATATCGAAGATAATAAAAAGAAGGTTAATATTTTACTTGACCTTTTTTTACTCATGCTACCTTATGGCGGTACTTATGTTCCGGCCGCCATTACCAGATTGTTTCTTTATCCGTTCAGCTTATAAAGTCACGCTGGACATATATCAGCTAACCGGTTGTTTTAATTTTCTTATTACCATTTTGGTAACTTATCATTTGCAAGCATATTGAACATAGTTTGACAGATAAATGTATATGAGACAGAATGGTGAATTCAAGCACATAATAATTATTTCTATGTCCATTTACGTAAAAACACTCAGTTAAATTATTATGGTATTTACTAAGAAAAGGATACTTTCTAAAGATAAGACATTAGACAACTTGTCCTCCTTGGCTGAATCTTCTGTAGGTAAAGGTTTGCAGTCCCCACTTTCACTTTCTAGAACGACCATTTTTACTCGGTAATTAAAAAATATCAAAAGTAATAGTATAATTTAATTCTATTAAATTTATTCAATTAACATTTACAAAATCGAGCGACGTGCTACTCTGTATCAAACACGTCACTTAAATTATTGACATTGACAACTTGACGTTTGTTCTGACTCCTGATTCCTTATTAAAATCCTTCTATTAATGTTGCCATATTTTAAATATGTTGATATATTGTTAATAGCCCGCACCGTGCGAGTTGGTTAAACGCGTTGTTGTGCTTATTAATTTACTAATGTGGACGCACTTAATTGCTAAAAACCACAATAAGGGCTTTGAAAAGCTAACTTTAAAAAGTTAACTCCTTATGTGGCATGGACACGGATAACGTCTAAAATAACAAAGGATTTGATTAACGCAATTGACACGTTTTTAAACTAGCAAAAATGACCTCTCGTCACTCGCAGTATTACCATTACAAGAAATATGATCATAATGTATTTTAATGGCGAGGTACATTACAAAATCTCCATGGGTATATATCTACTAAATAAGGATACAAGCGAGTCTGACGCCAACTTAAATTATTACACTCTGTGGTCTTTCATTATGATTTATAATTATTATATGTGTCAGCAATATGACATCTGTCATCTGCCTGTTTGTCCTCTCTGAGCTGTTGTGACGTTTCGTTTCTGACATTGAAAATTGAAATATTAAAATATTTGAAATTGACATTTAATCTTTCTTTACGTACATTTTTGTGTCTGAAGGTTTGTGTTTTCGCTTCATGGATAAAAACTGAATAAAATCAATGAAATCTTACCGTGTTACTTGATCCTCAATAGAGAATTTTATTATAAGTGTTAAAGAAAGTTAACTCAAGAGAATATTTTGTGTTTCAGGGGAATTTAAGTAGCGAAATGGCGAAGTCTAAGAACCATACAAATCACAATCAAAGTATGTATTCTATTTGTATTAAACACTGTATATTTTATACAGATATTATGTATAGGTATTTTTTAACTTCTACTGAGTCGCTAAATCATTAAAATTGAAATGGTATCATAAACATATCGATAGGTAACAAAAATTATTAAGTAAGACACAGAATATGTGAATAGACTAAGAATATAGGTTAGATAATATACCAAATATCTTTTTTTTACTAATGAATTTTAAGCAAAGGTAACATGTTAATTTTCCAGATCGCAAAGCCCACAGAAACGGTATCAAAAAGCCCACGAAGTTCAGGCATGAATCAACCCTTGGAGTATGTAATTTTTGATTATTACTTAAAATAGTTTTTGATTTGATTATGAACCTAATTAATAATTATT
The DNA here is from genome assembly GCA_905147235.1 of Erynnis tages. Lineage (NCBI taxonomy): Eukaryota > Metazoa > Arthropoda > Insecta > Lepidoptera > Hesperiidae > Erynnis > Erynnis tages. Next base: position 8,341,386 of record LR990082.1, read on the forward strand.
AGTTATGTGTTCACCTAGTTAACATGCTGTAACCACTAGTATTAACTATTATCTGAGTTCAGGAATGTTTGTTTAGGTGTATTCTTTAGTAACAGCTTACAAATCTTACAACAAGACACTTTCAAATGTAACATACATCCTGTGCTGTTTTGAATAGAGTCATAGATCTAATCCAAATGTTGCAATAATATTTAAATTTTCCTTTTGTGTGAAAAATTGTTTTTGTAACTATTTGTTTGGAAACAGCCCATTACTATTTAATTGCTGAGTCCTTACAAGGAAGACCATCTCCTCACCATGTAAGGGTTTAAGACTACTTATCTTCAAAAACCTCCACTTTCAATTTGTGAGGAGTCTCAAATTCAAACATTGTTTTTTCAGATGGATCCCAAATTCTTAAGGAATCAAAGGTTCTGTAAGAAAGGCAACCTGAAGCCTGCAAAGCAGTTAGCACGGGCTGCAGAGAGGAAAGAGAAGAGGGAAGCCAAAACCAAGAAATGAACATTTAGCTTTAAGATAATAAAAATATAAAAAAACTATAAAGGAGTTTTACTTTGTACACACCGGGTTTTAACAGTAATTCACATTTCTCATCTTATGTATATTTGTATGCCCTATAAGTAGTTAAACAACAGGAAATATTATCCAATGAGTAATTTAAATGATATGATTAGCAAAATTATTTTAAACTTGCAAAGATTTCAGAAAAACTAATAATACTAAAGTATGTTTTTTATTAAAATCTACTCGTTCACAAATTGCGATCAAAGTAAAAATATGTGCAATTATAGTCATGTTATATAGACCTTACATGTCGTCCTGAAACTGAAAGCGTATTTTCTCCAATGTTTCTCCAAAAAATTGCATTTGGGCACTAATTAAAGAAACACTACCAGGCACTGACTTCTAAGGGGCACTAGGGCTATTTCACTTTCAAAAAAATGTAATGTTTAAATTATTATATCTTTTAAACCAATATGCCTAGGACGATAAAATTTAGTGATCTTGATGGAAAATAGGGGGCATTTTCTATCAAGATCACTAAATTTTATCACTTACCATTACCAGTTTTCCATTTGTTCAATGATAACGGGACAACAATATGAAATGAATATTGCCAGCAAACTTCATAATATTTATTAGGTAATCATAATAATATCACACACACAAATACAAGTGAATAAAAACCGAATATTTTAATGCTCCGCGCAAAGAGCCCGACACAACAACAAAAAATAGTACCGTAGATTGTAGGTATGTCAGGGAGCAAAATGATATTTTTACGGCGAGGCGCGAGGGCTTTTTTTGAATCCAGAGCGAAGTGAGGGATTCTAGAGTAGAATCGAGCGTAGCGAGGGTTTCTTTAGTAGAATCCTGAATGTAGCGACGGATTCAAAGTACTTCGCCCGAGCCAAAAATATATTTTGTCCCGAGTGATACACTATACTTTTCATCACCGTCTATGAGAAAATGAAAGGGGCGTCATATTCTATTGTAATATTCAACAAAATTGAAATTAAATATTATCTGATAATAAAACAACTAAAAAGTTATAATTTACATTTGAGACATTTTCGCAATTATGAAAACTTTTTGTTACTTACAGTTTTATTAGAAATAACAGATTGTTGTAAATTTTATACCTATTCAGCGTGTTTGTAATAATCAAATCTGGCATTTCTAAAAATCCGTAAATTGACAAAAACGCGGGCTGTGGCTCTGTAGTTCCGTCGTCTTTATTCAAATCAAACCATAGATAAATAGTAATATAGGTAATAATATAATCAAACAATATTTGCGTTCGTTTTCTTTGGCGCTGAACACTAAGATGTTCCAAATTCAAAAAGTGTGTGGGAAAGTTAATTGCCGCGCACTTTTTGAACTTGGAACTTATAAAGAGGGAGGAAAAACTCATTCCTGCCCGCTAAAAGTTTCTTAAAAGAAAACACCAACTTTGGGCGCACTTAAAGGGGAGGAAAGACGATGTACTTATCGAGTAGATGGCAAGAAAATGCAATTTGTCATTGGCAAAATTCCCAAAATACTAGGACGCCATAGCGAAAGAAAAAAAGTCTAATCACTGTTTACGGGAATCCCCTATGCGAGAATGTTTCGTTGTCATAAAGACATCTATATCTTTAATAAAGAACTGTAACGCTCTGTAATAAAGTTCAAATTTGCTGGTTTCTGAAGTGCTATGAGAATTTAATGCAACGAACGACTGTAATGTCTGTAATAGCTCGTACCTACGTAGCGTTGTATCGTATTTTTATTATAGTTCCATACACGATTAGGATTACTCTGTGCATGTAGCCTATGGTTAGTACTATTGGTTAGTTAGTTCGTTTGTTCCCTGCGTGTTGGTGTAGTCCTTCGTGCCGTCGCGATTCTGTTTGTGAGTAGATTTTTTTGATTTTAAGATATTATTTTTGCCACCTACAATACTTACTAAATAACAAAACCGAATTAATCTTATCTAAAGTTATCTTAACATTGTTTTCTCGTATTTTACTATCGTTGTGGTGTACGTGATAGAAACTATATAAAAATAAATCAATTCTTTATACCTAGTATTTAGTGCTACTAGATAATTAAGTACCTACTGACACTACTGTAAATGAACATTCATTCAATAATTACCGCAGGAAATACCTAAGTGGTCACTGTTCAACGTTTACATGGGTCGTCATGGGTTGTAAGTAGGTACCTATCTATGATTAAGGAAATTAAAGAGATATAGGTACACCTAATCATTCTTTACATTTAAAGAAAATAATAATAACACTAATATGAGATAAATGTAAATTAGTACCTATTCAACTTAAACTCACTACTCCTATCTACCTACATGAAAACCATTTCTTAATAGGTACCCTACCACATTGTCATGTTCAATGCGAATAAGTGTAAGAAATTCGTTTATTGATGTTTATTATTACGTCTAAATTACATAGTATAATGTGCTTATGGTGTATATGTAATTAATAAAGATACCTTGATTACTTACAGATATTGCTAACTGTCGATAAACCATGGCTAAGGCAAGAGTAAACAAAAAGTAAGTTTAATTTTACTACTTTTATCAAATTCAAATGTCTCTCTATCTCTCGGTGTGTGTGTTTCAGCATAATAATTCTTTACTGAAATAACTAATTGATGAAACAATACCTACATTTTATTATTAACAAATACTAATAAGTGAAATCGGTTTATTGGTTTGTTAGCATGCCAACTGACTCATATAAAATACTTACTTTGTTTTGGTTGTTTTCTTTGCTATGTTAATTTTTGTTCAATATATTACCTATCTTATATTGGTTTAGGATGGGTGCAGTTGGTGTGGATCTGCCAGAGTGTCCAGTTTGCCTCGATACTATGTCTGCTCCTATTTACCAATGTCAATCTGGACATAGCTTATGCTCAACATGTACTACAAATCTATGCCCTCCAATTTGTCCCATTTGTCGCCAAGCTATGACTCAAATGAGGAACTGGACTCTTGAAGAAATAATTGCAAAGGTAGGTTGAGGTAACATGACAGCAGCAAGTTTACTTGAAACAGCTCTAATTTATCTATTCTAATTACTAAAACAGTAATACTACTGTTCTTATTTAATATTTTTTTACTATAGGCTAAAGTCCCATGTCCAAACAAAAATGATGGTTGTGTGTACACTATGATGACTCAGGAACTTGATGACCATTTGAAAGAGTGTATCTTCAGGGAAATGGCTTGTCCGCTTGGGGCTGTGTTTGGAAAATGTTCATGGAATGGTAAGAATTGAACCAAAAATAAACAACTTTATCACAGCTTTTTCTAAACCTCTGCTTATTAGTAAACCCCATGCTTTAGAAATTTTAATTCTGAATAATGTGTTATAGGCTTATCTGGTTATTAATGTTTTACATATTTTAGGAAAAATTAAAGACATGTTGCAACATTTCAAGGACCGCCACTCTGAAAACTGCAATGTAAATACTGATTCAGATATAGAACTGGAAAAAGTGTCAGTAACTGAAGATGACCGTCGCATGTTTTTAATACCGCAAGGCAAAATGCTCTTTATTGTTACTGTCAAAATTGATACCATTCAGAAAATAGCATACTGGACTGTACAACATATTGGCAGCAAAAAGATTGCTCAACAACATGTTTATGAGATTCAGGTTATCAGTAAACATGACAGTAGACGCAAGGTAATGTTTTTTGAATATTGTTTTAATGATGCTATGAAAGCTGATGAAATTTTCCGCTTAGGGAAATGTGGAATTGTACCATTAAACATGCTTAACCATTTCATCAAAGATAAAAGAATGTTATTCCGAATTTTAATAAAAAGAATTCCTGTAAATCCTAATCAAAAGTTTGAAAAGAGTGATGGAGGAAGTGTGGCTAAAGGTCCTAAGGGCCCTGGCCCTCGAGGATCAGGGCCTAATGGTCCCAGACCTAAAAGCCCTGGGCCCAATCATCACTTTAAAAATAAAAATCAAGGTGCTGGTGGATACAAAGGAAAAGTTAATAATAATCATCCATTTAATTTTAAATAATTATACTGATACTACTAGCTTAGGGTTGCCAACATGCCACATTAAACAATTTTTGTATTTATAATGTATGCAGTGACGTGTATTTATACATTTGTCGCCAGTAGGCTATTACAGTTTTGCCGCTCCTACTTTTAATAGTCCTACGTATTTATTTAAGATTACGTTATGTACACGATTCTGAAAACTTTTTCATTTTAAAATCTCGAGACTTCAAATTGCTTTTTACATGGTATGTGATAATTTTTAACAGTCACGGCCATTTGTAAAAAAAATGTTTGACCCCTTAACCTTATACAGTAGTAGTTAAAATATTGTAATTCATGGTAAATTTTCGAGACTCGTTATCTCCATATAAAATATGCATTTTTTATTTCTACGAAAAAATAGCTCGATAACGATAGGCTCCAGCCTACTCAGCCAGCCTATGGTACTATACTACGATTATATACTACTGGTATATCCGCCAGTCGCCACTGAGCTTTACTTATGCATACATGCATACATACAGTACATATACTACTATTAAAATATTTAACGTGCTTTAATTTAATGATTAATGTAATAATAATATCTTTTAAAAGGAACATAGGTTGCAATTAATTTAATCGAATGAGTAGCTGCAACGCTTTAGTGGCCCACTGTTTGGTATGCGGCATGGGTCTCAACCCACAACAGGTGCAGCATATTCCACCACGCACCACGCTGCTCCAATACGGATTGGTGGAGTAAAGATTGAATGAGTACAGAGAATTTCCTTAAATAACAATTTAATTTCAAATTTTTCATGTTTTATTATAAACTAAAGTGTTATAAAATAATTCAACTTTCGTATTTTTATAAGGGTGCGTCTATATCTGCATTTAGCGTAACGTTGATGTCCTTTAATGTGTAACTACGCACTAAAAAAAATCATTGTTATTTTAGACGCTAACGTTACATCTGCGTTTAACGTGTACATTAACGCGATAAGCTGCATATTTGGACGCACCAGAAAGCTGTTCTTTTATATTAACTGTAATTACAGTATTTTTATTGCGTTCCTTTATTTTTAAAATATTGCACGTTGGTAACCCGTATTTATCTAGTTTCATAATAATATATTATAATTATATTATATTATAGACGGAAATACCTGGGGAAGTTATCTTAATACGAACACCCGATAGATCAGATACATTGTAGGCAATGAAGGCAAGTATCAGTTAGGTGTATATCTGATATTGTGCTGAATGAAGCACATGTTCCAAAAAAAGAAATTAATCCTGGCCCAGGGCACAAATGCACAGGCTACAAAACACGCAATTTCAGTTCGGAAGCGTGTTGGAATTTGATTTAAAAAGAGATTGATACATCTGATTCTGCAAATTATTAACTCCATATATCCGCTCCTTTAAATAAATATTTTCGTTAGCTTAATAATCGTATACGTACTTACATGTGAAAACATAAAATTATCAATGTGCTCTTTGGACTTGGAACGCCTAGCTCTGCGTTTTGTATTGTGTATATTATCTCAGTTAAATATTTAGGTATTTTGTTCTGAAATTAAATTTTTAAAGGATTGAGTATGTGATAATACTAATAATAAATAAATAAAAGTAATATTTGACGGTTCAGCAGTTGAGTCAATTATGGGCACATTGTGATTAACTATGTATTGATTAATTATTGAATTGAATTCTTTTTAATGAGAAAATGCAAAGGCGTTTATGTACTGAATTTTAATATTATATATACTTACCTACAGGAAACCCTGTCGAATGATTGAATAATTAGTGGTCAATTTTTTACGATTACGTACATTATAGGTACCTAACTATATTTTGCGTACGGAAAATAAAACAGTTGATCCTAATTTTCCTAGACTAGGAAATAGCATTAAATTGTGATACATAGATTCTATATAAACTTTTAAATGCGTGTTAAAAATTGTATTAATTAAATAAAATGTATAAAAACGAACTTATTGTGTTTTTATTTTGAATGGTGTTTCGGGCGTTTTCCAGTTTACTGCGGATGGGATGGTGATTCACGGCACAAAAAATGTTTCAATAAATCATGGAATCTGAAAAGCAATACTATACCTAATTTTAACTTGGCGAAAGAATGGCGTAATGGTGAATAGAAAATTGCAGATAGTCGGCCTTTTGCTTAAACTATATTTTTAATTAATTAAATAATAAAATTAAATTGGCAAAGTTTTGTCTTGCCCTTATGACGGATTTTACAAAATATTGTATCGTGTTTTCGCGCCGTGAACTCATATAACCACACAAAGTTACCTTACACGTACTTATTGAAAATTGGCAAAATTGGGTTGTATCATTGTAGAAAACTAAATTATTTTTTGACAAGTTGATAACGTCAGTTGTCAACATTTGTTGCTGTCAATGTAAAGTACTACTAGTACTACTACGAAATTACGAATCGTCTCGGCGAATTTGATAACAAAATGACTGTTTTGTTTGTTGCATTAAATTGTTTATAAAATTAAACAAAAAAAATAAAAATAGTTCAATATTTAATTGAGTTATTAATAAGCAGTGAAAATTATGGATGATACTGAAGTCTCGAATTCCTACGATGTCTTAAAACAGAATGCAGAGGAACTTCTTCAACTTGTAAATAAACACGTTAAAGTTCGACTTATTAAAGAAACTCAGTTTAATGGATATGTTCATTCGATTGATCCATTTCAACACAGGTGATATTGAACTCTCCTATATAGGTGTACTCTCGTGTCCACATTTTACAAATTACAGCACACAGTGCACAGGTTTAAGTTTGTAAAGTATGTACTCTGTGTACTGTATATAATTATTATATTTTTTAATTTGTAAAATAAATCATTTTAAACAAATAAAAATGATAATCATTAAATGTTGACTGTGAGAGCTTGCTTTCTAGCGTTAAAATTATTCTTTGAACTTTAATGCTGTACTTTTTATCTTGTATTATTTATTTCAAGGGTGCACATATAGGTATCTATCATTGACAGTTTAAATCTTGATAGACAATAAGGTGTGATATATAAAATATAAATAAATGAAAATTCTTTTTTTCAGTGTGATCTTATTAACACCCGCAGAAGCTTCACACACTGTAAACATCATACCGGGCCATGCTATACTGGATGTGGTGGAAATTCTACCTAAACCGAATTTAAAAGTACCAAGTCGAAAAGTAGCTACACTTAACTCCGCAAGTGATATTGTAAAGCAGAAAGAGAAACTGATGTCTTGGTTTAATAAAAATTTACTTCAAACCACAGAATCAGAAGAAAAGATTTTGTTTGGCAATGTTAGTATTCTACCACCATATGATGTATCTAGTATATGCACAGACAACCCTGTAGTGGCAATGCAAGTGAGAAAAATAATTGAAAATATGCCACAGGATTTTGATACTGGCAAATAAAATACGTTGAATTTTTCTATTATTAAAGAAATGTTTACAATCAATATAGTTTTTCTTCTTCATTTATTTCTGTTTATTTTTCCATAGTTTTTCGTTATAGCATCATTATTATTATGCATGTATATAATGCTATATAATATTATAGATAATTTTAGTCCTTTGAAGAAGGTAAATTCTTCTTAGGTCTACATTGTTATAACATTTCATTATTTATGATATATATCAGCAGAGTGTATAATCTGTGTTACTTATCTACACACACATGTATTAGTTTGGCAGAGTTATTTTCAGCTCAATAGTCAACAGACAGTTCAAACATTTATACAGTGTATTATAGTGAACAGTAGGTATCTAAACGGATATCAATGACATGCATTTGAAAAGTATATTCAAGCAAAACAATGAGTTTTATGTTTGGTCGTTGACCAACGGTGATACTGTAGTATTTTATTCTTTTAAAAATAAAAATTAATTACTGTAAAGCCTAAGTTGTGTAAATATAATGCAAAAGACAAATCGGAAAGTGCAACTCTTGGCGGGTATATGTGGTGAGTGAATGGCGGGATATTTGAAACACCAATATGTTTTTGAGTGTATTATTTTAATTAACATTAACATTAATTAACATACTTTTAATTGTGTTATATTTTATAGTGTCATTTGCATTTACGTTCACTGGAGCTACGATATCGTGGCCTTCGGCGGCAATTCCAAAGTTCAAGAATGGAGAAGCTGGGTTACAAATAACTGATGTGAGTATATAATTGTTGCTTCGAAATAAAATTATATTTACTTTATCAAAAATTTTATATTATTTACATTATTTATTTGATTAATTATTTTTGTTTATCTTGGTAATTTATTATTTGTTTTCGGAAACAAGATAAACCAATGGTAACTTAAATTAAAAAAAAATTCAATAATGAAAAAAAATGTGATAAGCCTAACTTACAAAGTTTTGAGTATTTATAAAATTATGGAAATTAAATTCTTATTCCAACATCACCTGCAGTTCACACAATAGAAGTTTCTTGTGCCAGTCTGGTGGGTCTGGTGTTCATCCATTAATCATTATTGAAGAAACGCTCAGCCTGTTATAGGTGGTAGAGCCGTCGTTTCTCACCTCGGGAGGTTCCTTGTCCCTTTGTCGGTTTTTTTTATAATACAAAAACGTATTTATGGCTTCCCTCCACACCCTCATGGTATTGTTTTTTATTGTGCTCGGAAAAACCCACTCCATTAAACTGAATCTAGCTCCATCAAATATTACCAGTTGAAATGGTGAAGGAAAAGATCGTCATGTCTACATGCCTGAGAGTGCTCCAGAGTGTGCAGAAAGGCAGGTGAAGTCCATCAACCCGTACTAGACTAGCGCGGTGGACTAAGGCTCACATCCTTCTCATTATGAGGCGACCGAATAGGCATTAGTTAATCGAAATCGTGATTGTTTTAGGGCCAGAGCTCATGGGTGTCGTCGCTGGTGGCGCTGGGCGCTCTGCCCGGCTGTTACATAGGACAGATCCTAAGCGAGCGTGTCGGCCGCCGCCGCACCGTGTTTTTCGCTACCGCCCCCGGCGTGCTAGGTGCGGTACGTTACCCCTTGTACCTACTAATGGGAATGTTTCCGTCCGTTCACAATTAATTTCAAAATGTAATTCTGCTAGGGAGCTGCATTTAGTATTATCTGAAAATCTAGCTTTTAGAAAGTTAATGCTTGGTCTTAAGTTTGATATGAACAAATGACTATAGGTGGTGATTCTTTTGACGAAAACGCCGGAGCTTATGTACGTAGCGAGACTATTGATTGGTGTTTCAAATGGAATAACGGCAGTGGTAAGTTATCTGGGCTGTTTGAAATAGATGTAAAATTGTCCTTAAAATTCATTTGTCCTGGAAACCTGAATGCTAAGAGTGCTATGAGTGTATGTATGAAGTCTACCAACCCACAATGGGCTAACGTGCTGGAATTATGCGTGTATCCTTCTCATTTGGAGGATGGAAAGTCGACCCTGGAGTGGGTCCCCAAGGGTTAGAGACTTAGCTACCCGGCGTAGGAGCTACCGTGTACAAGAAGGCGGTCCTCACAGGGCCAGATCTGGGTTTCGGCCGGTTTGACCCCGGCGATTATTTCCAATGTGTATAAATACATAATGACCAACTGACCAATCTGAAGACGTATTCTCAAATGCGCTATCAAAGTTTCATAGAATCTCACCATATATACAAATCGTCCGAATTTAGCATTCGGACCGCAACCTCCAGGCAATACTCCAGATCTCCCCTTTTCTTCCAAACTGTAGTCTAAAATCTCAAATTTTCGATTAAAAATTGCGTCCTATTTTAGGTGACAATGATATACCTGACAGAAATAGCCGACAAGGAGATAAGAGGCGCCCTAGGCATGTTGGTGCAGATAATGATGAACATCGGCAGCCTCTCGATGTATGGCGTGGGGCCATTCGTATCCTATGCGGCTATTAACTCGATAGTCCTCTCGTTGCCAATTTGTTGCTTGCTGGTATGTCTGTGGATACCAGAATCACCGTATTATCACCTCAAAAATGGGAGATTCGCTGCAGCTAAAAATGAGTTTCGGATCTTGAAGGGCAGTAAAAACGAAAAGGTTAGTTAAACTCGACTTGAACATCAGAAATTGATATAAAATAGATTAATGTCGAAATAATTACATTACCATCCCCATTATTGCCTACAAGATCTGCTTTTTCAATACAGCTCTCTTTATGATGTTTACGCTCTTGCTGAGTATTTTGAATGTCCAATTTTGTTCAGAACGGTTACCTAGAAGAATTCCCAGTGTCGTGGACGCCTTGGACCCACACAAGACAACAACAGCACACACAGAGACCAGAAAAATAAGTTTAAGCTCATTCACTCCGCGTAGCGCATAGGTACCTATTAGGTATGCATGATATCTAGGTACCAATGCGCCACGCAGGTCGTAGATTGTGGCATGCATCATTTTGTGTGATAGAGACTTTGTGGAAGTTGAGAAACCACAAAAACTGAAAAAAACTTCTAAATACATTAAAATCATTGGTACCAAAAAAAAACTCATTTGAGACTGATTTTTCGTAATATTGGCATTTCGTGGGCATTTCAATGCATCCATTGACAGCCTCAAATAGCTCGCTAGTTTGCTGTGCGGTTTATTTTGTTGCTTTTAATTTTGTTGATAGACTTGTCAGTTACCAACATGTTACATATAAATTTTTATTGTAGTGGATAGAAGAACAACTGAGCGTGATCCGCGCGCACGTCAGGGAGAGCATCGAGAACAAAACTACCCTGAAGGAGCTGCTGACCAATCTGAGATACAGGCAAGCTATCTACATTGTAGCAGGTATTGTGTTTTATGCTAAAGTTTGTGAGGTTTTATGGATGAATGACTATTAGGTCGCGCACAGTTTGGACGCATTTTTGTGCGAGTTAGAACGTGTGAGTTAGTAATTTATGTCAGCTGAGTCGCGCACAGTGTGAGCGCCCATAGTATGGAAATACTACGGACGAGGTTGGGATAAGCACGAGTTGAATTCGTACGAAATCGCGTCTAAACTGAGCGCGACCTTACAGTTGATACGAGTATCGTATAGGTACTATTTTATAGCACGAGTGACATAAACACAATCCAATTTTAGTTATCATCAAAATCGGCCCCAAAACTCCTTTGAGAACTTTTCGCTACCCAACCACACTTGAAAAATTCAATTGTAAAAATTCCTTGGAACCACGGAAATTATTTCGCGATTATATAAAAAATATAAGATTTGTCCGTTCACGGAACTGTACCTAGTACACTTGCAGGTCTTAAGGTGTTGCAGTACATGACCGGGAGTTTGGCGATCCAGTCGTATTTGGAGATCATATTCCGCCAGAGCAGCTCCATCTCGGGCCCGTACGCAAGCATTGTCTATGGATTTGTGCAGTTGGGGGCTGGTAAGTGCAATAGGAAAGACGTAGAAATTATGTGCGTTTCATAAACTGCTGTTACGATGAAATTTTTTGATGAAACCTGAATTAAATATCATCTGCTGTTACGTGCAGAAAAAAAATTTTGAGTAGATAAACCTGCATGCATGAGATTCAAAAAAATGTTTTCAAACGCACGTGAAGTCCACCGCATTAGGCCAGCGTCGCGGACAAAGGTCTACTCGTGTGAGGAGACCCTGCAGTGGGTCACTAATGGGTTACAGATAAGTGTTATCTTATAAGATCATTTTGTGCTAATTATTACCAATGGTAAGCAAACCTTTTCCCAAACGAAAGAAAATACTGAGACCATTTGCGGGTTGGTGGAATTCACATGCCTTTGATTAATGTGTAGAACTCCTAGGCATGTATTCCTCACGATGTTTTTCTTTATGTTGTAAATAGGAAACTTCACTGTAGTGAAATACGATAACTGTATTATATTATCTATGTATGTATCTATGAGTAGGAGGAATTACTTACTAGGAAGTTCCATAAAACCTTAAACATAATATGGGACTAGTATATAATCGTTATTTCAATGCTATTAATATTTAGACAAGATAAAATTACCAATGTTGTTATCTATTACTATCTTGAGTGCAGTAAAGCGTTATCGTATTTCTGCTATGGGTACTGGTTACGAGGCCCAACATGTGGTGTTATTTTGTCCTAAAACTATGCTTAGATAGTAACTTTCATTATAGAACTAACCAGTTAGTTTCTATACAGTGAAATGTAAATTATGTTGCAGGTGAAATTTTGTTCTTAAAAGTTAAATTGTTGTTTTCTCACTAATACCTTCTATACGCAACACTTTAAAATTAAGATATTATCATTTTTACATTATACTTGGGCCGAGTAATTGTTATCAATTATGAAACGATTCAGCATGTATGAATATTATAGTCTACAAAAACGAAATGAAATTTTTTTAATACTTCACTTGGGCTGGATTAGTTGATTTAATGTATGACATAAGTATAAGCCGGAAATCAATAACCAATCTTCAGATTATGGATCGCCTTAATGTCCTTTGGTTGCCAGGCAACATAAGTTATTCCAAAGAAATTATTTTGAGTATTTGAAAGAAATTATATACGAAACAGTATCAATCTCAATCCATATCTGAAGATCAGTTATTAATTTCAGGAGTGTTAGATAATAAAACAGAATATTAAGAATAGGCCAGAAAATTCTTTTTCTTTTTATGTTTTCAGGTATTGGAGCAACGTTCCTCACGGGCTATGTCGGGAAAAAAGTTCTCATTTTTGTATCGTGCATCGGAGTCGGCGTCTCCCTGACACTCGTTGGCTTATATTTCTTTCTCCAAGATTATGTGCTGGTCAGCGTGGATACTCTTGCATCTATCTCCGCACTCCCACTGATAGGAGTTTTGGGCTTCAACATTTTGTACACAATTGGCCTCGGTAATTTGCCGTACATATTGCAAGCTGAATTATTTCCTATAAATGTTAAAACGGTTGCCTCTAGCTCCGCTACAATGATGGCGTGTATAATGAACTTCGCAGTCATCAAATCGTACCAAGGAATCAAAGACGCTTTTGGACACTATACTGTGTTCTGGTGCTTTGCGAGTATAGCGTACTTTGGTATGCTTTTCGTATATTTTTTCGTTCCCGAAACCAAAGACAAATCATTAGAGGAAATTCAAGACAATGCACAGGAAATGTTGGATGTTAAGAGGTTGAACGTGAAAACGGATGATTTAGAAAATTGACAATATTGTTTTCATAAAGTCGTTAGGTACATAATTATATTAGTTTTACATTTCAGATAATAATATGTGATGTTTGATACAATGTGCCTTGTCTAGTTTCCATTGAATGAAATAATTACAAAATGTGTTATTTTTTGCTACAGTTCAATGTGATTTATGATCTCAGGTGCGAATAAAAGTGATATTTCATAACCTGTGCCAATAAATTGTGTATTCTTTAGTAGATAGGATTTTGATACTTTTTGTATACCTACTGTTATCATAATTATAATGTACAAAACTTATAAGTTGTTAAATTGTTAATAGGTGTAAATGTTGTAAATAAAACAAGTTATGTGACCAAATATGTATTTTACTAAATAAAAATATGTAAGTAATACGTTGATTACCAATATGCGGAGCTAAATGATTATATTTATAGTGGTATGAAAATCGTCAAAAATATAACCCAATCGTTTTAGTGTTGAATATGAATACAAACTGATAAGGTTTGTCGAAGATTACATTCATTATGAACAAAGGCGAGTAAACTTAATATGCGGCAATAATGTAATTGACAATTTTTTTACACGACTACGGCGCAAAAAATTGCAACGGCGGTACAAAGGTTAATACAATTTTCTATGGTATTCTATGTAGAAGTTTGACTGAAAAAAAAAACAACATATAAATCTCAACAGCAACTTTTTAAAAAATAGAAATTATTTACCAGTGGATAATCGGACTGATTCACTGCAAATGTGTTATTGCATGTATTCCGTAATCGCTATCTAAAACGACTGGACTAACATCTGACTGACATGGACATAGCGTTATAAAGTTCTTATATGATTGGGACAACACCTTTACAAATTAGTCAAAATTATGAAATAAAAAAAATTAAAGGTAAAATACTGATGTTACGAAATATTCCACGAAAGTTGAGTTCAAAAGTGAATGCCGCGTATTTTTGCCGGTCCTGTAAAATTTGTGTTTTGGCGCTAACTACCACTTACCTCTAAAGTACAGAATTATGGTCTGTAAATCCTCATTCCAAAAGGTATTATCCGAATATATTTGAACAGAACAGTACAACGAGACACATGGGCAACCTAGACGCGCTTGTTGTTCCCGTAGGAGTAGAGCGGCGCGAAGGGCGTGTCGGCGGGCTCGTCGCCGCTCTCCTCCGACGCGTCCGACTCGAACGTGTTGTCCGGGATGTCGTACAGGCGGATCAGCGGCTTGTTGGGGTCCTTCATTATCAGGTACTTGCCTGGAAACATCCAAAATGGTTGCAAACTTGTTACATTTAATTTAATAAATTGTTTGTCTAGACGTAAGTAAATCGACTATTTTGTAGAAATATTTGTAGGAATTTAGTGTTTTCAAATTGCATCTTATCCCAGTTTAATGAAATGTCAAGGGGGACATTGCTGGAACTGCGATGCTGAGACGAGTATTGTGTTTTTACAATTTATGACAATTCAAAGTTATATCAGGTGTTTTGAACGCCGTCCTTATTTTGTAGACCATCAGTATACTACGACTGATGGAATTCTAAGGTAGCAGACTGAACTTATGAACCACTAGCTGACCCGGCAGGCTTCACTCTGCCAATTAATTTGACTAAATCTAGCAATAAATATAGCCTATGTTACTCAGGGTGAATGTAGCTTTCCAATGGTGAAAGAATTTTTAAAATCAGCACAGTAGTTTTTGAGATTATTCATTACAAACATACACACACACACACACAAAGACACAAATTTTTCCTCTTTATAATATTAGTGTAGATGTAGATTATACAGTACCAACAAAACAGTAAAACATCTTCTATAAACTACATAGCATTAGCATAGCGGTGATAGCCCAGTGGCTTGGAATTCGACCTCGAATCGAGGGATACGTGTTCGAATCCCAGTGGCATGCACCAATGACTAGGCCAGCGTGGTGGACTAAGGCGCTCTCATTGTGAGAGGAGACCCGACCCTGTAGTGGGTCATTAATGGGTTACTGCCACATTAGCAAAGCGACTGACCATCCTTCTGCTTCATGCAGATGTCGATGATGCACCGCAGGATGCCCCACGCGTTGTCCATGGAGAGGTTGATCTGCGCCGCGAACTCGTGCGGCTTGAACTGCTGCGTGCCGAGGATCACGTGGCGCGAGTTGTCCCGCACTTGGGCGCGCGACACGTACCCGAACTTGATCTGGTCCGAGCCCGCTAGCAGCGCCTGACGGTGCAAACGTTTCTGGTTAGCACTGGCAGGTAGAACATATCTATCCTACTACATGTCGAACTACCTTCGATATGTCGACGACATTGAAAGAAGCCCGTCAAACAAGCCTGCGTCAGACGGCCATTACGCGCGACCGCGTCAGTTACATTTTTATTGACTCCTTATTACACGCTGTATTCCCTTAAAATCAGTTTTTTGTTAACATGGTACTGCCAGTTTTTTCCAGAATAAACGTTTAAAACTATACGAACAATAAAATATTAATTTGAGTAAGCCCTAGCCGGACTTATTTATAGTAGGACCAGAGCTTTTGCATAATTCACCATGTAGTGGACAAATTATGAACAAATCTCTTGTGCTAGCAATGGTGCGAAAGACTACAATGTTACTTTTGAACAAATGAAAGTGCAAAAGCTTTGTGACTGACGTGACAATCCAGGTACCTGCACAGTCCACTTGGCGAGTTTGCAGGAGTTGTTCCTGAGTTCATTGGCGAGCACGGCGCCGCGCTGGGTGTCGAGCTTCTGCCGCCACTCCACGCCGTTGGCCAACTTGGAGTCCCACTCGTTGAGCGCCTTGATGGAGAGGAACTGGGTCTCGTTCTGCGGGCCCTGCATCACCGCGTCGTGCTCGCAACGAGCTACCAACACCTACAACACAGGGCAAGGTTTACACAACATCTTTATACATATTATGTCAAGATGTATATTAAAAGTGGGACACCTAAAATTACGGGACTTTTGTTTTTAGGTCACGTATTTTGGTGGTGGCATCACTGCCTTACAAGTAACCCCAAAGTACGTTTAACAAATTTAGCCTGTAAAGATTTTTTACTTAATTTAGACTGTAAAGTGACTCTGATACTACTCCCATGCACACAAAAACCTTCCTTAGTTACTATGAGGGTAAGGCATATCCATATCCATATTATATCGGCCAACTTACCACACCATTGTTGAGGTTCCACTTGCGGTAGCGGTAACCGACTGAGGCGACTTCGCCCTCCTCCT
This sequence comes from Erynnis tages, assembly GCA_905147235.1. Taxonomy (NCBI): domain Eukaryota; kingdom Metazoa; phylum Arthropoda; class Insecta; order Lepidoptera; family Hesperiidae; genus Erynnis; species Erynnis tages. The sequence continues at coordinate 8,358,308 of LR990082.1, forward strand.
CTTCAGACACGAAGGGATTCGCCTCTGGGAACTTGTACTTAGGCTCGGTTGGGCCAGACTTCAACACCTGAGACAGAGTAATGTTATATTTGATATTTTTTAAATTACTTTTGCTCTTAACACGGATATACGAGATACACGCCATAATACGCGGGAAAATCTGTGCGAAAATATGGCGAAAACGATTTTTCCTTGTATGAGATCTATTTAGATAAGATTTTTCGTCCCCAAAAACAATGCGAAATTCTTCAAAATCGTTTGTGCTAATTTTTGAGAACGGCAGTACAAATACCTTTTAATATTATAGGAGAATGGTAGTTCAAATACTTCTGAGAGTAATAGGAAATTATTTGATACCTGCTGGCTAAAGTTGTGGTTGATGAAGGTGGCTTCGAGCGCCAGGTTGCGCGGCGAGTTGATCGAGTTGCCGTCGTCGGCTGGGGGCTCCACCGACGTCTCGTTCACGGTCAGCAAGTCGAACTCCGTGTTGTCGCGCTTGTCCAGGAACAACTTGTCACCTGCGAGGATAACATCGGGTAACAATATCTACTCAAGAAGCGCGCATAGCCTCCCTGCTTGAGTAGATCGCAAGCGATCGAAAAAGTTAAGCAATATCGGGCGCAGTCAGTACCTGAATGGGTGGACCACTAGTGGCGAATTAAATGTGAGCAGTCGTTAGGAGGCCCTATGGTTATTTGAAAATATCTGACAAGGGTTGGACACGGTTCCTCCACCAATCCGCATTGGAGCAGCGTGATGGAATATGTTCCAGGTAGAGTATGGGCCAGTACTCAACAGTGGACCTGTTTAGTTCTAGTAAAACTAGTTAAGATATTAAATTATTGTCATACCTATCTTCTCAATCACAATATCCCAGGAGTAGTTTGAGCGCGTGCAGCACATGATAGTGGCCAGAATAGCATCAGTGGCGTACACTGTGCCTGTCGTCTTACTGAGCCGACGGATCACGGGGTCATCCGTAGTAGTCACCTGTAAGACACAAGCAATTTAAAGGCTTTTTGCACCACAACAATGTTTGTATCACACAAACTTGAAAGCGCGAATATCTTCAGAGGGTATGTTAAGCTATCAGACCTGATAACATGGTAATCATTTAAACATGTCTGAGGTCCTATGGGAGGTTTGAAAACATTCAACACAGGTTAGCCACTAATCTGTTTTTCCAACAATCCCATTAGAGCAGCATAGTGGAGTATGCTCCCAGGCTTCTGAACCTGTTGTGAGACCCACATTGACACATCAGGCAGCAGTCATCACATTGCCACTCTAGAAGGATTTTCTATGACCTTTTAAAGAAGTAGGAAAATATATTTGGAAAATGGTATTGAGGTTGTATACTTAAGCTGGTAGCTGCTTACCGTATGGAAGATTCTGTCAATACGCTGCAATGGCTTCTCATGCTTGACATTGACACGATCATAGCCCTTATCGTAGTACTCCAGAGTACCACAGCACACAATGTCTTCACCTGAAAGTACAAAACGTTTTCTATGAGAGCACTTAACTCAAGCTGTTTAGGTGTACTAAATTTGTATTTATCAGTGTAACCCTGTTGCTCCAACTAAAATAAATAAATTTATTTACTTTGTTACTTTCTGTTGGAAAGAAGTGTTTTAAATGCAGGGTCAAGTCTCATTGCACAATGAGAAGGATGTAGTCCTCAGTCCACCACACTGGTCTCATGCTTAAGTCGTAAGGTGGGCTTCACTAGCCTTAGAGAACATTTTTTATGTGATCTGTCAGGAATGCAAATTTCCTCACTATGTTTACCTTCACCATTACACCAAGTGATATTTAAATTTATAAAGGGCACATAAAACTTTTAAAACGTTATTGGTGCCCTAGAATAAGAGGCTGAATTCTTAGCCACTGTTCTATCACTGCTTTTGTTTGATTATGATTAGCAAAAGAAAAATTTACCTTCTTTGATTCCAGGCAATGACAACTTAGCAAGTCGAGGAAAGTCCATATCCTCGATTGTGACCCAAGTAGGCCGCACTGTCACAGAAGCATCACGGATCTTCATTGGGGCACCTCTCTGGCCCCACCTCTTGCCCAGCTTACGATCCCGTTGCTAAAAATACAATGATTTTTTTATTGAAAGGGTAAAACACTTTCACAAAACCAAGTATCTTTAAATTGCATTAAGGAACTTAATAAAATCTTGTTAATATGCAACAACAAGCCTCTGTCAATGCTGGTGATAGTTTATTGTGTGTGTATTATAATAAAATTTGTTTAATTTTATGTGTATTTTGTGCTGCTTTCAATGTCAAATAAACTTTATTCTATTGTCACATTGTTGATTGGTTCAATTTAGGGCATTCAAAATAAGTATGAAGTATGCAGTTTCTTTTCCAGAGGAAAACATAAGATCTGATTAATAAATTGTCACCATATATTTTCAAAGGCAATTTCCAAAATCCTTGAATTGGTGAAAATTAAATCCCAAGGCCTGTAACCGCTAAACTTAGATGCATTAGGATAATATATGTAAACATACCTTATTCAAAGTAGTCATCCCGCCAGGGGTGCGTGCGCCACGAGCACCTCTGCCGCGCTGTCCACGGGCCCGCCCGCGTTGGTACGGCGGCTTTTGGACGCGCGTCGTGTCCACCAGATGGAACGTACTCTCATCCTCATCGTGGAAGTACGCATACGAGGATCCAGCGCCGAATTGTGACGCATACTTGTCTGAACACAAAAAACTTCCTCTTAACACTTATAAGGTGTTTAGGTCTCGATATTACATACGCCTAGTTATGAGGTTCCCTTATACCATAACCTCAAAACATTACGTGCGTTTCTCTAATACTTTCACACAAATGTATAGTAAAATCTACTCACTCTGGTACTTCTTGTCTTGTACGACAGTCCAATCGCTTATTTTTCCTAATCTATCGCCTTTACTGAAGGGCTGGTAAGGCATGTCTCGAAATTGTTCCGGCATTTCGCAAGGACCCCATCCTGTTGGATTGTCTTGGATTATGGGTGCCACGAATCTTATCGGCTCTTCGGCCGGCAAAACGTGTTCTGACATGGCTAATTCGCAAACTTCCTATTAACAAAACTTAATTCATTAGCTGCTTGCAACATGCCACACGACAACTTTTTTAAATTGTCTTATGAATTTAATTTAGTCACTCCAACTTCATCTTGTCTCTGACTGACAGGCGGCGTCAAATCCATGTCAAATCATGCATTCATTCATAGACAATTTCTTTGGCCTACTAAAATTTCAGATGAATTTTGAATAGATTTGTATTTTAAATAAATTAAAGTATTGTATCTTTACTTTACCTCTGTATTTTATTGGTTTTTATTTAATATTGAAACTTGTTTTTTAAATATTTTGCCCTGTATTGCCATGTGAAGGTATTATTGGCATTTGTCAAATTTTGATTAATGTCAGATTTGGCTTTTGTCTTGTCAAATAACAGACTCAACATAATTTTATTATTCAAAATAACACCGCATTCTATTTTACAAGATTTTGAAATAGTAACGAATGGGCTTATCATGTATTGGGAATCCTTATTTTAGTTGTTATACAAACAGTTGTCGGTTCTGTATCTTTGACGAACCGGCTCCAGCTAGATGTAGAATAGAACAGAATTTACATTGTTTGGTACTTGTTATAGGTACAATAAATGCATCACTACAGTCATAGGGGTGAGTCTCAAATTATATTCTCGTTTTAGTAATTTTAGTAGGTAGGTACTTAAACATTAGATTGTAAAAACAGAAGGTAAAAAATCATTATTTATCTTTATGCCCACAATTATGTTACTCCCCTAGCAAAATATAAACCTTAAATTTTTTTTCTATACTGATACTACTTAACTATTTATGTGCCTAGTTAAAAGGTATAGAAAGATCCTGAAACTAAGATAATATGTAAAAAAGCTTATTTTATTATGTCTTAGGTTTATATTTTATTCTTTCTTCTCTGACTGACACTGGAACTTTTGCCGACAAACTGTTTTACAGTTTGGCAGGTAAATTGTATTATTTCATATGTATTTTTTCGAGAATAAATAATTAAAATAGGTTTTAGTAATCACACTACCTGATGTTATGTCAATGCTTCAGCTTAATCCTTTGTCTTAATTGCCAAATCGTTTGATGATAAAATTGGTCATGCACATTGTTTGTTGTATGACAGTCGACATGTCATTTCATACATTTATAGAAGTCAATTCATATTATTTCGTACTGTTACCTGTGTGACAGTGTGTGTTAGGGCCATAGAGATATTATAGTAGAGTAGAGAAGCCAAGCTTCCAACTGTCCTTCGGTTAAAAAGAGAGAGAAGATTGCTGTACCTTCTCTTCTCGTGCATGTGCAATTAGCAAGAAACAATTTTAGGTATTGCACAAGTAAGTAAAGAGACATACTGCTGCCTGTAAGTGGAAATGTCCTACACTTACAAAGATATAAAATATATAAGATTATGGTGCCCTATTGGTCTCCCTCTAGTAACATATGCACATTAAAGAACTTCCTGCATCGGCTTAGTAGTCTCCTCTATAGATAGATTTACTGTACTTAAATTTTAGACATAAATATAATAGGTTCTTTATATGCATATCAAAGTAGTAGGTACCCAACATAGTAGTAACTGTTCATAATCTAAAGAGCTATTGTTTCAAAGCAATGTGTTCTGAGAACAGCCAATTTTGATCATCAACATTTTCATAATACAGTCTCCCTTTAGATATTTACCATGCAATACTTAGCTATTGGCTGCCTGGAAGTTATGGAAAAATTAACAATTATAATATATTTAAGAGATATTGAAGTCATAATAATATTATGGCATTATTAGCTACTTTTTATTTATTTTATTAATTTTGAATTTTTGTAATAAGTATCCAAGTACTTCCTGCTAGTATTATACTCATTAACCCCAGACGCAAAAGAAGGGGTGTTATAAGTTTGACGTCTCTGTCTGTCTGTTTGTCTGTCTGTGATTCGGTCTTGGCACCGTAGCTCGTGAGCGGATGAGGCAATTTCAATTTAGTTTTTTTTGTATGAAAGGTGAGTTATGGGCGAGTGTTCTTAGACATGTTTGATGAAAATCGGTTGAGTGGTTTAAAAGTTGTGGGGGGTGAAAGTGGGGAAGAATAACCGAATGTCTGCAAATATAATCGAGTGGGGTCTCAAATGAAAGCGCATCACATGCACATTACAAAATAATATGTTCAATGAAAATTGTCGTTATGGTGTCGGGGTTTTCTTTTAAATTTAAATTTTATTAATGATAATGTTTGTGAGGAATTAAAGATAGATGGATGGATCAGATAGATAGAGATCAGATAGTGTGAAAACTATTTTTCATTTTTGTTTTGAGGAGGAGGATTTGTTTTGAGGAGTCATTGATTGTGCCAAGATGTCAATAAATGATTAATTACATCCACACACAAACAACAGTGTCATATTTTTATTTGTATGAGTAGGGTACAGAATACAGTGAGTTCTAAGTGTTCTCACATTGTATTGGTATGTTGATAAGGCAGCACGTGTCATGATTGAGCATTAGCTTAATAAGGAAAACGTTTATATTTGTGTAAGAATTATATTTTATTTATGAATGAAATTATTCATTTAGTAAGAATCCTTTACTAATATTTATACTTATTTTCGTGACATGCACCTAAGAAGTATGTACCTTAGTATTAGCACCTAAGCAATGAAATGTGATAGTAATTACTTTATTTCATAGATTATATTATATGACTGTAAGATATACATATTTTTGATGTTTTATATACATTTAACAGAAAATGATCAAAGGCAGAGCTGTTCAGTACTTGACTGCTATTGCAGGTAAGTTTAATTTAATATTATTATTTTATTATCCCCATTACAGAGGTAAAATATAGGACAGCCACACATATCACATATAATGCGGTAGAGCACTTTCCAACTGGCTCCTCTATGCATATGATTGGTGGTAAAAGGTGTGATATTACTGTACCAGAAAAACGAAAAACCTTTAGTGAAAATGAAAGGTTTTATGGTGCCGTGGTGCCACCTTCATCTTTGCCATTACATTTTTATTATAGCCATTGTTTATCTTGTATAAAATTGTCAATTAAAATTTTTGAAAGCTAATTGAAACAATTGCCAGTAAAATAATTTGGTTCTTAAGTTTTCTGCCTCGTCTACAAGTGCACTACAAAATCTTTGTATTGCACCTGTCATTTATTCATTTATTTATTGGTACAAAATCCACAGCTTACAGGTTAAATTACAGCATTACTTATATCTAAATCCTAGAGCCAAACACGGATTTACATTTTACTGGAATGCTTGCATACTGTATTATTTTATTGTTTCAGTATCGCTCGGTACTGCCAGCATGGGCACATTTTCGGGATGGCCAACACCTGTCATACCAAAACTGCACCACAACGAAACTAGTTTTCTGGTGACAAAGGTAAAAATTATTAGAAGTACATAATTAAAATACAAATATTCATTATTCTAACTTCACTAAAGTTAGCAAGCACGTCTGGCCACATTGTTCATTTGGGTTTCTTTGTTTTAATAATAATGATGGTTAATTGTAATGCAGTGATCTGACCAAATATTTTTCACCAACTTCGGGAGGACTTCTTCAATGATCTTCTTTATTATTATTTTTTGCCAGGGTGAAATAGGTTGGGTGCTAGCGTCGACGGCTCCTGGGTTCATGTCAGGCAGTTTGGCTACACGCTTCGTATCCGATTCACTCGGCAGACGGACTGCGCTGATAGTCAGCGCTCTGCCTATGTTTGTGGGGACTGTAAGTATCTCATCAAATATCAGTATTATTCTTTTAGTATTTAGACCAGAGATTTCCAAACTATTTAGGGTAACAGATCCCTTTTCCAGAGTGACCTGATACCTCATACAATCGTATCAATACTCATAGCCAGTTATGGCCACGCTTATTGACTTGCTTAGTTTTTTAGGTTACCTACAACAATGAAACTTTCTTCTGAAACATTTTGTTTGTTTAAAGCTTCAAAGCGTCAGCCCTCAAAATTACTTTTCGTTCATGACCCCTTCGATTTCCCTATTATTATCCTTAGGGATTGATATAATATTACATATAATACATAATATAATATTATATGTACAAGAAATTAAAAAAATAATATGTATATTCACACTACCTATTCCTTTGTAGATATGATTATTATTGATTATTTAATTCTTTATCTTATTATAACGAGCCATGATTATTGTCAGTAACCCATTGATGACCCACTACAGGGTCAGGTCTCCTCTCACAATGAGAGGGATGTAGGCCGCCGTCCACCACGCTGGCCTAGTGCGGGTTGGTGGACAATGATTATTAATTTATCAAAAACACTTAAGTGAATGTTACCAAATTTCAGATGTTGGTAGCAAATGCCATAAATACTTCAATGCTATATGCTACGAAGTTTTTCTGGGGTTTCGGAACTGGTATGATTTCTACTGTAAGTTTTTTTAATATAAATTTCTAAAAGTTGTTGATTATAATTATTTAAATCTAAAATTATTTATGAGAGTATTGAACACAATTTTAGACTGGCAGCAGTATTAAATCCTGTCCTTATTGTTGTTTTGCCATATAAGTTATTGAGCATGATGAAGAATTATTAAATTGCTAAAATGACTATTAAAATATACGGGTTTGTGATAGAAGTGTGAAAATTTAGGGTTGTATGTACTTTTTAATACCATATTATTAAAAAATAAAAATATTTTTTTTCCAAAATATAAAATAAAATTTTTAGGCCTTATCACTTAGGTCTTAGGGGTCTGAAGAATAATAGCCGATTCTCAGATATACTGAATATGCATATATAATTTCATAAAAATCGGTCAAGCCATTTCGGAGGAGTATGGTAACTAATATTGTGACATGATAATTTTTTATAGAGATATTCTATCAAAGAAACTGTTACATTATTTTCAGGTGTTGTCAATATATTTGGCAGAAATCAGCGACAAAGATCTAAGAGCATCTCTGTCCATGGTGACAAGGTTTACCTTCAACTTGGGTGTACTGCTAGTGATGTGCATTGGTCCGTTCATTACGTTTGAATTTTTGAATTGGCTGCTGTTGGTGCTGCCAATATGTTACTTTGTTGCTTCTCTCTGGATCCCAGAATCTCCATACTATCTCCTTAAAACAGGGAACGTCGACCGCGCAAGGAATGAACTTTCGAGGCTACGAGGTATACAAGGAGAGGTGAGCAGCACATTATTGAAGTGTTTGTTATGAATGCCTTATTAATAGTAGGCGCGCTACTTGAATACAAAGCTTAGGCATGAGAGTATTGTGTAGTATAATTTGTGACTGTGAGCTATAAAAAGGCCTTTGAGTTTAGATGTGGGCGCCCATAGATTTGTTATAAAAAAGGGTATTGTTGTATAAGTAACTTGATTGGTCCTAAAATAATGTATGTTTCAGTTTTATCAATTTATCATTATGCACTAATATTATGTTTTATGATTCCAGGAATTAGAAGGTAGTCTAAAGGAAATGCAAGCTGACGTTAAGAAGGAGATCCAAAAGTCCAGTTCTGTTTGGGAACTCTTCAGCGGAAGGCAATATCGGAGGGCCATCGTTATTGCTGCTGGTATGACCATTGTATGAAAATCAACCATAATTTTATTTTTTGGCACAGGTTGCTCCTCAATGATAACACATAATTAAATAACTATTTGGGACTGCCTGCATGCAGTTTCTAGGAAATGATCTGTCACTTTAAAAAAATCAGAAAAATAATGTTTCTCTAACTGAATAAAAAGGCTCCATCATTGGGTATCCTCCTTCAACTGTTATGTGAAGGATAAAAGGATAAGGCCAGCACGCTGACTACGCCTTTGAGAACGTTTTGGAGAACGCTGTATGCTTGAGGTACCTATCCTTAATTTTATAAAAAGTCCCATCTTAGAAAAGTCATTGTGTGCTAACGGGATTCAAACCTTGGGCTCTCCATTTAAAGTCTGGATTCTTAGCAAGAAGGCTACCATTGCTATTTGCTATTAAATAACTTTATTTTTCGCAGGTCTGAAGATCCCGCAGATATTAACGGGAATAGTGACGATCCAACAGTATTTGGGGCTTATTGTGAAGGAAAGCCGCATGTCGATGAGCGAGCCCACTGCTCTCATAGTGTTCGCGGCTGTCAGGTTTATTGTTAGTAAGTAAAATGCCTTTTTGATTTCTTATTTATTTTAAGAACATATTGGCATGATGCATGCATAGCTTTGGGGCGGGTGTAGAACATACTGATGAGTGAGTGAGTGATCAAGTAGGAATTGGTTTGGCTCTAAAGAGATCTAATTGGAACCGATTCACCTATCCCTTAGGGATAAGTTGAAGGCTGAATCGATGACCTTCTGATCGCTAGCATTCAGCTGTGGCAAGTACTTACTTAAAATGGGTGTTACTGAGTTTTGGAAAACACTTCGACACTTACGACACTAAATACTTATGACAACATTATAGAAGAAAGATATTCGACACTTACGACTCTAAATACTTATGACAACGTTATAGAAGAAAGATATTCGACACTTACGACATAACGACACTAAACACTTATGATAACATTATAGAAGAAAGATATTCGACACTTATCACACTAAATACTTATGACAACATTATGTAGAAAAAAGATATTCTACACTTACGATACTAAACACTTATGACACTTATGACCATTATAGAAAAAAGATATTGTCAGTGGCACTGCCACTGAAGGTATATGCTGATTTTAATGTTCTTTCAGGTTTCATGTCATCTTTCTTCGTGGACAGGGTGGGGCGTGTCACACTCCTACTCTACTCATACCTGGGCACTGGGCTCTCGCTAGCCATTGTGGGAATCTACTTCTACTTCCAATCCGATGGACGTTCAGAACCCTGGCTCCAAGCGTTCAGTTATATTGCTTTTATTACTATCATTTTGGCCAATGTCATATCTACAGTCGGTTTCAACTCTATAACATCGGTGAGTACACTGGATTTTTTTATTACGAGTATTACCACAGAACAGAATACTAAATAGTACAAGTAGGTACAGAAGGCGCACTTCGAAAAGTCATTTAAAGAAGTATAGGCTCTAGCTACGATACGGTTAAGTCCAATTCAGATCTCGCAGCACTTATCACCTACGCTGATAGATCTACCTACATCTTGCATCTCTTGCTAGCGCGTAATTGTTACTTTTTCTGACGAAAAACGGGATTGTGTTCTTTTAAAAAATAAATGAATATAAATAGCTATCTTTGTAAAGACAATTAAACACTGCACAGTATCTTTTTCTCCATGTTTTAAACAATGCAACGAACAAATGAAGTACCTATATAATCAAAGGAAAAACGGAACAAACCTTACGCGTGCCTATGTACGTCACTCGCAGCTCGCGCGTGAGGCCCCACTGACTAGCCGTTTCGGAGAGGCCACTGTAGCGTAGGTATATTTTTGATACCTACACGAGTGGGCCACGCCTGGTATTACATGTATGTAAGATACGAGTACATAATTATAAGTGTCATGTGTCAGTAACCCATTAATGACCCACTACAGGGTCGGGTCTCCTCTCACAATGAGAGGGATGTAGGCCTTAGTCCATCACGCTGGCCTAATGCGGGTTGGTGGACTTCACATGCCTTTGAGATTTTTTTTTTTAACTCTCAGGCATGCAGGTTTCCTCACGATGTTTTCCTTCACCGTAACAGCAGGTGATATTTAATTTTATAAAGCGCACATAACTTTTTTTTACAAAGTCATTGGTGCGTGCCACTGGGATTCGAACCCGGACCACTCGATTCGAGGTCGAATTCTAAGCCACTGGGCTATCACCGCTACATTACATAATTATAAGTAGGTGAAGCTAATAAGCGGCGTGTGATAAAAAAATACTTTCTTTCAGGTGGTTCACGCTGAAATCTTTCCATTGAACGTGAAGGACGTCGCGATGACGTCGCTGAACATATTCGGGGGCTGCCTCAGCATGCTGGTGTCGAAGGGCTACGACAGGATTAAAGACGTAGCTGGCCTGTGCGGTGTGTTCTGGTGCTTCGCCGTAATGGCGTTCGCCGGAGCGTTGTTCTCTGGTCGCATGGTCCCGGAGACGAGAGGCAAGGGCCTGAAGGAGATCCAAGTCATGTTGCAGGGAGATCTGTATGACGCTGTAGAGAGCAGAGACGACGGAGGGATAGGTCTGATCGGAAAGACTGAAAATATCGAACGAAACGGCGATTGTGAGTTAGAGGAGCTGAGTGCTAAGTGTTTGGAGGCTTCAACATAGTTTTGTAAGATTGTTATGGGCGCCAGAAGACATTAAATTACAAATTTATGCTATTTTATACCTGACAGGATACTTTTATGAAAATTTTTAGATTGTTAAGTTTTATGGTTTAATTAAGTTTTATAATCAAAGCGATTACGTTTGATATTTTAAGGGCTCGTCTTATATTTTAATATTTTATAAGGATATTTAATATTCTTATATTTAATATTTTATAAGGATTGTCTTATATTTTAAGGGCTCGAATGGATTTAACGAAGAGATTTTAAAGGCTATGATTATTATAATAATAGGGGCTATGATAAATAAACTATGATAAAAGTGACTGCGGTCACAAAAGTATTATAGTTTATTCAGTCTGTTCGTATAACGGGCAGCAAACATATTCTGTCAGTTATCTGATGTTTGTACGATTTTATTATAAGTATAATAATATAATACAATAGTGTTTTAAAAATTATTTGTACTGTACAGTACTGCGCAGTGAACAAGTGTACATTATAGTTGTTAAAAAAGTACTTAATGAATAGATATCAGTTTTTTGCTGACCAAATGTTCTATAAGACTGACATAATGTTTGTTGAAACATCGATCATAATATTACTTATTGTATTACACAGATACTTATGTTTTACTAAGTATAAAATACTTGTATTATACATTTTGTAAGTAATAAATACACGATTACTTTATTCAAAAGTTTGCCATACAGTTTTGATAAGGTTACAATTAATTGCAAAAATCTAAATGCTAAATAATATTGCTAAGCTGATACTATGCTTAAATCTGGTCCAGTTATAACTAAGGTTTAAAAATAATTATATATAAGTTTGTCTGATTGAAATTTTATAAAAAAAAAATATTCAGATTTTTATAAGTTCATATAAATTTGTAAGGTTTTTTTATATGTATTTCGTAAGAAATATACAATATAAATAATGTTTATTGATTTTTTATTTTACTACGTCAATTTGAAAACATTATTAACATAGGTAGGTATCTAAATACCTACTATCGCTTGTTAGTAACTAACAGTTAGTAGATAACTTTCCGAAATATTGCTTACAATAGAATTTCAAGGTCGTTTTTGGTTATTCGATTAAAGTTTAGCATACGATAAATTGGTTCACGTTCTAAGAAAATTGATGACCGGCTCAGTCACGCACGACACCCTTCAAGCTTGATGGACAGTCCCTAATTGCAATTTTGTGTTAAACATCCCTTAAGATACCACACCTAACGTGGCGTCACGTTTAACGCCACCAACTAAGTAAGGTATTAAAATTATAATTATTTTTGCTCAAATAATTATCATTAGCAGCGGTGATAGCCCAGTGGCTTAGAATTCGACCTCGAATCGAGGGGTCCGGGTTCGAATCCCAGTGGCACGCACCAATGACTTTGTAATAAAAGTTATGTGCGATTTATGAAATTAAATATCACCTGCTGTTACGGTGAAGGAAAACATCGTGAGGAAACCTGTATGCCTGAGAGTTCACAAAGGCATGTGAAGTCCACCAACCCGCAGTAGGCCAGCGTGGTGGACTAAGGCCTACATCCTTCTCATTGTGAGAGGAGACCCGACCCTGTAGTGGGTCATTAATGGGTACTGACATGACATGACAATTATCATTTAGTTTTTAATGAACACAATAGGTACTACAGGGTAAGTGAGACATCGGTTCTTTTCGCTCTTGCATTGCTAGCTTTGAAGAAGAGCTCTTTTTGAAGTACCCCAAGTCATAGTCCTGCGAAAATAGGAGCCGGAAGACCGTCCTAAAGCTTGCACGAGTGAGGCAAGAAAGTGCGCGAGAAATAAACCGTGGAGAACCGCCACGAATCTATGAACATTTTCAAAAACTTACTTTATAATACTAGGATATTTTGATATTTACCTAAGTACCTAAATAATGTACACATTCTGAGTAGGTACTTTCCTACATGGACAGTAAATGGCAGTAAATTGATGTAGACAATACAGTGGGGATATACACAGTGGGCACTAACTACTATTACAGATTGATTGCTTCTCAATCTCACTTAATTCCACTGCAACTAGTGGTCGGATCCGTTTACACCAGCAGGCACTTCGGTACTCCATATTCCGGAGATTGGAATTCGTTATTATTTAGCTTCACGTATGTACCTGTGCACGTTTTGTTGGTTTTTATATGTTTTAATGTGATAAACGAGTACATACTTTCATGGATTGTCATAAAAGTATGCAGGCGGGCTGTGAAGTGGGCACTACAACCCATGGAACGTCATGTCAAACTATACTACGATACGACAGAGGAATAACATAATCGCCTTAACGGATTCGAATCAATTAATAATTAATTTAAATTGAATAAAATTAAATTCTCGGCAAAGACATACGGTGCGCCTTTATAGCAGGTTATGACAGTGGCGGTATAGTAAGATTTTTTTTAATGATTAGACACATTTTGCAAGTTTTTTCATTATCCATAACAAGGCGACATCGTAGTTTTTCTAATTGGACTCGCTTGCTGATGATAATAGTGCCTTTGGCGGTATTAATTTCCGTGGCTTTATTAGGAGCTGCGCATTAAGTCGACTCATGAAAAAATTAATAAGGAAAAATAATAATATTAATCTCGGCGACAATTTCCGCGTTGCGATCGACGGAATGTCCGGGATTTTCGGATAAAATTAAATGTTCGTCACAGTCGACGGTGCTACTCGTATCATCTTCGGCCTGTGACATAAATATTACTATGCTGACTAAATTCTATTAAGTTTATTGCATTAGATCGAAACAAATCAAATAACAGAAAATCTATTAGCAGTTAATGAAAACAGTAATTTTAATTTCATTTTATGCGTTATAAAGCTGACACTTAAAACACCCTCTTAATTTCGTAGATACTACATAATTAGTTTGTTTGTAACTTCCGCCTTTTTACAAAGAGCTACTAGCGAAGATTGGTGTTGACCGAACTCTCGGATTAAGACTTGCCGTTCGCTACATTAGTTCACAACCAATCCCATTTTTAAAAGCTTCGATACCTAACCGTTGCCAATACAAATAGTAAACAGTATCAGGAGATAAATTGATTTTTCTCGCCGCGACCTTTCATGTTTGAGTACACAAAGTATTCCACTGTGAAATATCTCGTCTGTTTTTGCCAATCTGAATTAAAAAAGCGTGGTAAAATGCGTTGGTTTTTACACATAGGTACTTGCATGTAGGTATAAATATTTTAAGTGCTGGGTATTTTTGTATACCTACCTAGTAGTATTATAATTGTATATAACACATGCATAATTATATTGTAATACATAATATCGGAAGCGGTGATAGCCCAGTGGCTGAGAATTCGACCTCTTAATCGAGGGGTCAGGGTTCGAATCCCAGTGGCACGCACCAATGACTTTGTAAAAAAGTTATGTGCGCTTTATAAAATTAAATATGCATGCCTGAGAGTTAAAAAAAAAATGTTCTCAAAGGCATGTGAAGTCCACCAACCCGCATTAGGCCAGCGTGTCGGACTAAGGCCTACATCCCTCACATTGTGAGAGGAGACCCGACCCTGTAGTGGGTCATTAATGGGTTACTGACTGACATAATATCAGTAAGGACTCCATCAATCCACCTTGGAGCAGCGTAGTTTTTTTTAGTAATTGAGTAGCAAATGTGCATGCATGCCACCTGATTTTAAGTGGTCACTTTAGCGTATGGAAATCTTACAGTCTCGAGGACTAAGACGTTCAAAGTACCTCCCAATACTTACTTTTATTACACAAGGTTCATAAAGGTGCATGAATTTTGCCTTCGATTATAATAATTATTATAATCAATCCAAGCCTGACATTCCTGGATTGTTTAACCTCTACCTACATCCCACAGAAATTTGAAATGCCACCTAAAACAAGCGAGAATGTAGCTAACTGGTTTCTTCAACCCTGCATTAAACGGAAGCGCAAACATAGGCTCACTTTATGAATATGGAGCATAGACTAAATACAATCTCGTAGGGTTGCCTCTTAATAATCCACGTCGGGAAGATTTTTATAATGTAGCTGTACCTATATTGTACCTATGTTTCTTATTAAAAAATGTATTAGTAAATGAGTTATTTTAATTTGTTTTTTTATTTAATGCAATATTTATATGAAATGTTTAGCAGTTTTTAATTAAAACATACATAAAACTTTACATACTTTGGAAAGAATTACAAGTGTGGTAAGAACATATTAAGACTTTCTAATAAAAAAATTAGTGAGGGCTAAGGACTGTAAAGCACGACATGTTAATGCCATGCTATTATCCATATAATCTCTAGTATTCGGTAGCCTAAATCCACTAATCCGCATCGGAGTATCGAACACATTCTAAGCTTCACTTCTCAACCTAATCGTTGGCAGGCAGCCCTAACTAATTTCCAAGTAGGTCATTCCACGGTGTTTTACCATAGGCAAACCTCGTCATTCGCGTCCACTACTTTGTGCACTTCGGTTAAGCGTTTGTATGCTCTTAATTTTAATAAATTAGCAGGAAATTTGCCTTGTTTTATGCTAATTAACCTGCAGCGAAACCAGAAATTTTAAACGTTGTTACATTGTTAACGACCCAAGTGGCGCAGTGGTTAAGACACCGGTGCGCTTCGCGGAAGGTCCTGGGTTCAATTCCCAGAGGAGCTGAGATTTGAATAATGTTTCCGGTTTGGGTGTGTTGTGTATTTGTCTTGTGTGTGTCGATGACACTCACGACACAGGGAATCCTAGTGTGGGGCTATGAGTGTGAAGCGTTATTTATTGTTTACATGTATATATTTATTATTGTTTTGAAATAGAGATGATATCGTCTGTTTGCCGGCCGGATAGACGAAAGGTGCAAAACACAACAACACATGACTTTGCTGAGCTTGAAATTAACCAAATACAGTTATCGGTAATACTGAAATAACTTCAGTCACTCTTGAACATTTTCCTCCTTAGGGGACATCTTACTGATGTCAGAATTCCGGGAACAACTGTAGGGAAACATTACATTCAAACCGGTAATGACATCCGCATTGACTTTATAATCGCGACTAATGGCGCGTTATAACGGCAAGGAGTCACACAAACAGTGGTTACCATAATCCTCCTATTTATGAAGTTTAATTCACATGAACAACAACAGGCAAACAGCGGGTCAACATCAATAACGTGCATTATAAAAAAATAAGTGCAGATTAAATATAATTTTCAGAAATGACAAATAAAGGCGTCTTGTGCCTCGTTTGAAGTTTAATCAGCTTTATATACGGGGTATTAGATTATATCACCTAAACATATTATAATCTAATATCGTTACTCCACCGTCGAGGCCCTAAACGTTATCCCATCGTGAAGGAGTCATGTCGTGTGTAGTTGTCATGTTTCTACAGGGTGTTGCCGGAAAGATGTTTCTTGTGGTGACCGTCTTAGTCCTCATGATAAGAAACATAATAAGTAAAATTTAATCCTAATGTTACATTAAATTAAACCCTAATCCTTTAAGTTTCTGTTAGCTGTGCTGTTGTTAAAGAATCGTACGTCTAGGCAATACCTAGCTG
Organism: Erynnis tages; assembly: GCA_905147235.1. NCBI lineage: Eukaryota > Metazoa > Arthropoda > Insecta > Lepidoptera > Hesperiidae > Erynnis > Erynnis tages. The sequence continues at coordinate 8,375,195 of LR990082.1, forward strand.
GCCGAGAATTCAGCGAAAAATGATTGCTATTTAAAGTCGTTCAGAAATTCGCATTGTGGATAACGCGGTAATTGCCAACGATCTTAGGAGAATGTCGCGAAAAAATCTCCGAAGTATTCCGAATTTTATTGTGCCTTCAAATTGTTCGGAAGAGCTTTTCGAAGGTGTACCTAAGCGAAAGTGAGCTCATAATTGAGATGTTATTTTTTTATTACTTAGGTTATTAAAATAGATTAACAAAAATAAAATAATAGTGATTAAAATAGTTTAGAAATTAATTTTTGAATGACGATTTTCAAGAAATTATGTACGTTTACTTATTTACTATCGACAATAATTTGTTTCGTCAAAATCGTAGTTTCAATACTACCCGTTTCCTCGCGTATAATGGACACTGACTGATAGACATCAGTGAATTTCACTAAAGTTTCTGAAATCTTCCACAAGCAGCGAGTATCGGTTTTGTTGGATTGAAATATAAATATAATCACAGTTAGGGACATAATGATAATTTTGTAGTACCTATTTATATTATATACTATCACATACAAGCCTTAAGATAGTTTCACGCGCTGAAATTATTTCATTAAATAGTATCAGACACACCCACACTTACTCGTATGTGGCCTTCAAATGAATTCCCGTACCCAACAGACAGGGTCATCAGGCTAATAGTTATTAAGTTCGGGCAGAAGACGAGACGAGACGAGGCCGACACTCGTATATTTGTCAACTTTTGACACTCAATTAGCGAAGTGTCACAGGCATACGTCCTAATTACAGCATATTAATTGTGGGACCGCAGCTCGAGCGATTTGTCTCTGAGACAGCTCAACAAGAGGCTAGTGATGAACAAGGGACTATGTTTGGTACTTTCGATTCAGCTACCACAATAGGTATAGATTTACGAGTAGGAGCAGTACCGGATTTACACATTTGCCGTCAGTAGTAGTAGTATTACATTTTTAATTAATTTTTGTATTTATAAAGATTGCGCAATGCTCTTGCGAAAATTTTGGAAAAAAAACGAACCCCCGTGGCCCTGTAGCGGGGTTTCGTACCAGAACCAGGTTTCGTATCATATCTAACAAAAAATCCTGAAGATCTCTCTTATTTTTCTACGCAAGTCAGATTATGAAGGCATTGGCGACGATAGCGTGAAGGCTAGTATTGAATATAAAATGTTCATGGCTCTCGTATTGTGTACACTGTAGTTCCCTCGAAACAATATTTACGACGTGTCTGCCGTCTAACCACTATAATGTCGAAGTAGCCTACCGATTTATTTATCGCCCCTGCCAATTTAGGCGACAGTATATTGTGTAGCTATCGAAGGCTATGTTACCTATTTATATGCATTAAAAAGTTGTACCCGCGATAGTAAAATCGGCTATTTGTAGGTAGGGTAGTTTCGGTTTTTAATGCGTTAGTACCGGTTGTACAAAGTTGAACTTTCTTTGTAAAATTACAAGATGTGCCTAATGTAAATAAGGTGACTGAAAGAAAATAATTATTGGTATTGATACTGATAACATCACTTTTTGTAAACGTGTGCAGGTTTAGGTCAAGAATATGAAAAAACAAATAGCATAAATTAATAAGTATCTACTAAGTATCAGATAAATCATGTATGTTCCGTCCTAGCATAACAATCAATATCCAATTCGGGGGTGTATCTTCATCGCACATCCTTCTGAAGCATCCGAACCCTCATATCATCAAACTCGCGTAAATCACTGTCAGGTATTAAAAAGTACTTGAAGGTTCTGCGCAGCCGGCGCCCGATGCCGTTGGAGTATCGTCCAACATGCCCGATACTGAACCCTGGATTATATCAACATTTCCATCAAACTAGGATAGGGTTGCGACTTCAGAGTCGATTGAGATACTTCTTATGAACTGTCACAAAACGAAAAAAGTTCACATATTTTGTATAAAGATTTTGGCTACTGATATCACCAATACTTTAGGTCAATTGATTTAATTTACGTATATTATATTAGTTTCGCAAGTAATAAAATTCAGTTTACAAAGTTATCGGAAGTACTGTATGTAATCATTACACTAGATAATCATTATCACTTTTATAGGTGAACGAATTTCGTCATGAGTAGATGTTACGTCACGTTACGTTACTGTCACGATCTCTCTGGGACACCCGAACAAAAAACAAATAAATAACGTTGTTGATCGATTTATACTGTGCTTTGTATATTGAACTCTGCAGACAGGATGAAAATCGCACCAGAGACATTAAGTAGAATGAGATCACGTAAAAACTTCCCAATGCTGTTGCGCAAATCATGACCATTAAACCATGCCTATAAATTTACATCAAAATCTTTTTAGGCCTGGAACAGTGAATAAGATAATGGTAACTTTTAAGTAGGGCTGTCAACGAAATCAAAATAAATCCTCGCACAATAAGAACTGTAAATTATTTAAGGTAAGCAATGTTAAATTACTAAATAACATGCTATTTGTTACTTTTATATTACTGTGAGTAATCTTCCGAAAGTAGACTTCAGGAATTTTGTACTAGTAAAATTGAGATTTATTGGATTATTTTTTTAATGTTTTTTATTCATTAAATCCTCAGAACACGATAACAATAAAATTAATAATAATAAATTCCATATCCCAATCTCATTAGGTCGCGCACTCGATGAGATATTAATAAATGTGGAACCAATTTGAAGTATCTACCGAACAAAAAAGAATTTTGAAAATCCGCCCGCATGTGGTGGAGGAATGAGACGCGCGGTTGCAGCCATTGTCGCGACATAAGGAGTCGCTCTAAAAACTACTAAAATTCGACTTTAACGCGTTCTCATTTCAAAATTTAGAAAAGTATTAGTTATATCACAACCCTCACTGCTCAAAACGCCTTTCCCCGATAATTCCGCGGAGAATAAAGCCTATACGCGCGGCTCATTTGCGTAATTTGTATAGAAAGGAAGCAGTCCCGCCATGACTACTGCGCAAACAATCAGTTTTAGCGTTAGGGGAGTTCCTCAGATACGTTTGTGTGTAATGTTACGTATTGTTAAGATATAAACGCATGGTCGATTGTTTAGTACGCGAACTTTTGGCTGCAGCGTTTTTATCATGGCCGTTCTCTTTCTAGAAAGGAGGGTTCTTGGATAATCCAGTTTGTCATGTCAGTACCCATTAATGACCCACTACAGGGTCGGGTCTCCTCCCACAATGAGAAGGATGTAGGCCTTAGTCCACCACGCTGGCCTACTGCGGGTTGGTGGACTTCGCATGCCTTTGAGAACATTTTTTTTTTGTGAAAAATCCAGTTTACCATGCTGTATTTTCAAGATTGGACAAATGATTAAAAATGATTTTAAATGATTATTATTACTGAATTGGAAATTCTAGTACAGAAATTATAGTAAATAATAAGTGAAGAAAATAAGAATCGATCCGAGGTTTCAGAATTAAATTTCTTTTAAGTAGAATAAAATAAATTATAAACTTCCAAAACCAAGACAGCTATGATATAATTAATTTATTTCTCGTGTACGTGAATTTTTTTTGTTTATTTTTATTTATTGTACGTACTAGACATTGCCGGCGGTTTCGTTCACGTAGATTTTAGAACTTGTTCCAGAAAGGGATAAAAAGTATTCAATATGTTAATCCAGGTGCACACTAAATTTAATCCAAAACTGTCCGTCATTCTTCCATCCATCCATCCTCACAAATTTTCACATTTATAATTTATTAATAGTAATAGAATTACCATAATTCCAACGAAATGTCGCACGTCTGATCGAGGTCTTAAGAAGTTGCGCTTTGTTTGGTGACTCGTTATGCCGCCTATACGCCTTACGACGTGAATGTAAGATTTCATTGTTGTACTTTATTACTTGTTGACTCCATTGAACAAAGGAATGGCAGCATTTGTTGCGTAGGCGGGCTTGTATAAATTTAATCAAAAATATATTCATAGAAGTACCTACACAACAGATATAATAAATGGCTACAATTTTACTAAATTTGAAAGTTTTTTAGGTGGTAGAGTCATAGTAGTTCACCTGGAGAGGTCCTTTAACGCCTGCCTTTAAACCCGTCGTAAAGCAGCATGTTCTTGACGTCTTGTATTTCAGCTGTGGAGGTATGGTCGCCGGAGACACTTTATTTGAGGCCCACATCTTGGCTCTCATGAGAATAAAGCACACGCATAAAACCTTAGATGACATAATAATTTTTTTTTGAGATACGTTATATGTAAAGATTTAATGCGAATGCAGGTCGTTCCATTACTAATTGAACTCTTTAAATTGGCATGACTTTTAAAAACACGGAAGTTCTTACTCAAAAGTCTCTGAAATGATCTTCAGTTGTATTGACTTCGATAATTCGTCTCAAAGTGGTGACAAGGATACCTAAAGTAAGAAGTAACAATGAGTTTCCTCAAAGTAGCGTTTATGACATATTGTTTCTTATCCAAAATAATACAAGATAATAAGCATACCACGACGCTTGGACTGAGTGCAGTGGAACAAGACCACAGCTACTGAACACGGAATGGACGTACTCAAACTAAGATGGCGCCGCAATTGAAGCCGTGTTCTAGGGCAGATGGTGTACAATCGGCAAACAGCGTCTCCTTAATGGGAATTCTAATCGAGTCGCAAACAGGAGACTTCACATGACACACATATAGCTTATAGGTACGTATTATCATGTAACTCAAGCTATATAGCTTGAGTTGGTTTCGAGATTCTTCGAATATACAGAACGGTCATATCTGAAAGGCGGGGAAAAACCCGCAAGTGTCATCATTGATGAAGAAACAACTTTGTATTTCGTTTTCAAACGGTCAGTCTTAGGCTTCTTTAGTCTTTAGATAGTAATAAATGATAGTCATTGGAGCGGAGGTTAGTGGCAGTGTCGGATGTTTTCAAATAAAGTATTCCCCGTCGAGGTTAAACGACTGGAAGTAAGTATGCTTTCCATCGCAGTGTGCATTACTATGCATGTAATTTAACTCTCTGACTCATTGACGACCTGAGTCTTGCAGTGTGTAAAATCCTGGTGCACTGCGGGTTCTGGACCTATTTAAGTACGTACCTATGTATGTAGGTTAGTCAGTACCTAGTGCTTTAATTTAACTGAACTTTCGCTTGCTTTTTGATCGCTTCTATTATGCTCAATCTTGTTTATATAATGCAAATCGACGTACAGAAGTTTCTGGATTTTCTTGTACATCATCCGAAGGGCGTATAGTTTTCCTCTTAGATGTACTAGATACCTACAATAATTAGGTCTTCAAACTTATCTGAACGGACTCAAACTTAACTCATCTTATAAACCCTGGTCCTTGAAAAGCTTATACAAAGTTTGGCGATGAATAATTCATATCTCACGGCTTACTATATGCCTAACAAAGCAAGCGGGATGCGACCTAACTCGTTTTTTACCCGTCCCGGATTAGTACCCCAAAAGGGCTTGCCTTTGTGAATAATATGAGTCTCAAAAAAGTCTGTAAGTACGCGTCAAGTTTTTAAGTAACGCAACATTTTAATTCGTATTTCTAAATGCATGAGATTTCAGTGACGACTACTTCTATTCTCAATATTGAATTCGCATTCTGTCTTTCAATTCATACAGGCGGCGGCGTTAAAGTTATAGTAAAGTTACTGATAGTAACATTTATTTATGTAGGATTTTATTTTATTTTAAATGACATTTAAATATATATTTGTACCTACGTATAAATAGATAGGTATCTAATATTTTAAATATTTTTGCTCGAAATTAGAAGCAAACACGACTCAACAGAATGCCCAAATAGTATCTAAGTACAGATCTCAGATACGATTTCCATTCTATTTGAGATTGGACGTGGGTGTTCGTGGGCTGCAGTGACACTCAACATCAGGTGACCTGCGAGCACGTTTGCTACTCAATCCAAATAAAAACGAATGTTATTGACGGTTTTTATGGAAAACTAAGTGCTGAAGAAGCTTTTAGGTTGGGGACATACATAAATCAGGGAGTCTCCCCTGAATATTGTATCGGGCAGTCGAGGACGTCACACGCGCCGTAAATTTCACTTCCGTGTACGACGTGCCTTATGTTTTATGTGCATGTGTTTATTCGCAGCTGCTGTTAAACAATGACATAGATCTAAATAAATCATGCAAATGTAAGTATTTCCCGTGTTAAAATTTTGGAGAAGTTTGTGCAATGCGCAACCATCGTCACTGTTCCATTTTGCATTTAGTCAGATTTATCATTCGTCAAAAATCGACTTGTTTGACACTTGTCATTACCTATTATGACGCGTTCGAATCTATTCGAATGATGATGAAAATATCGTATCGTATTAAAGCTACTTCGTAACCGGCCGGGTTCCCATGACTGAGTGCGTTCACATAACAGCGGCTTTATAGAAAAGGCCCGCGCGATTCCGAGTGATAATGTAGGTAAACAGTCGTGGGGGCTAGCGTGATCTTGTACCGCGCGGTCTTAAGAACCCTAACTAACCTACCTAAGGTAGCAATTGGCTACTTTCCATCAACCGGCGATCAACCATAAGTTCTTATAAATTTAAAACGTGAAAAAACTTCATTCTCAACGAAGGTAGGGGTATGGAAGCTTTATTATCAACCACTGTAATTAACTAGCTAAGCGCTTGATAATGTAATGAATGATAATGAAAGGAAACATGAATCCCGCCGCAAGTGGTCTCCCATTCAACTCTCGACCGCACCCGTGCTACAGTTAACTCAATATAAACTTTTCACGAACAAGATAATTGCCAATCTGCCTTTAATTTTAAAGGCTTAAAGAAAATTCCATTACAAGTAATAACTTTCTTATACGAAGTGTAATTGTATCTCTCGTCGCTGACAGCAGGATAAACGGCAAATTAGTCCGTAATGGATTTCATTATTATTTCATTTCCCGTCACATGTCGTCGGGCGTTAAGCCGTTGTGTTATAAACAGACGGGTTTCACTATTGCAGGGTAACGATAAGTGATAAGGCTTTAATATAAATCAATAGTTAACGCTTTACACTCCAGGGAATTTGTATGAATCAGGATATATTGGGTTCATCACACTGGACAAGACGAGAAAGTCAAATCGAACTCTGGACCACTCTGCTCAATGCACTGGTGTGTTAACACTTTTAACCACTGAGCCACACAGGTCATTAATGAAATACACAAATTCATTTTAGAGGAGTGAAGGGATGCACTCCCTTGGGAAATGGATTGGGAGGGAAACTATATAACTTCATAATCTTGCGTACGATCGTATAATCTTTTCAGAATTTTTATCTGCAGATTTGTTTGATAGTTTGTTTCTTATTAGTAATTAAGTGCCTATTGTAAAATTTGACACAGTAACTGTAACCTAAAATGGTCCCTAACGTTTCAAAAGTAAGAAGGTACATATAGTTAAAAAACACGTATTTTAGTATTAATTCTCTGGGAACTTACTACCATCTTGAAAACTCCGTTTTTCAGAAGTAAAACTCTACAAAGACGAAGGCAGCATAATTTTCCATAATTCTTGCTTAAGCGAAGGATAGTTTAATCCTCCTTGGGGAAACAAGTCGAGACGACAGTAATTTCCGTCATTACGAGATTCCCTTTATAGTTATTAACCTTCGTAATTACCGCACTCATATCAGTTAAACACGGTTTTGAATATTTTTGCAGTAAAGCAAAAATAACAGCTAAACTTTATTACAATAACTACCCTTATAATTATTGTGTAAATGGATTTACTTACAATAAGATTGCCATTCACGAATGTAAATTCTATTTTATCAAATTCTAATCTTAGCCCGTATTTGATGAGGCCTCTAACCTCTTCATTGTGAGAAGAGTAACGACCCTGCCGTCTGCAGTACAGTCCGTTTTTGCTCTTGTCCAATTTGGTAAACAATCTTGGCAGTACTTTTTATTGAAAAATAGTTTAATTTGCTTAAAAAAAATAAAATATAGATACTCGAAATTTGTTTCAGTATTAAATGACAATTTGTTTTTAAATCTTTATAAATCGGTGTCTGCGTTATTTTTAAATTGAAAATTAAAATAAAAAGACACGCCAACAGTCTTTACCAAATAGGATAAGTATAAAAAAAGTAATGTAGGTATGCTATTAATATGGCTGCACCTATTTGCATTTGATAATGAAATAAAATTGAATAAGGATAAAGCGTTATGTTTACACTAGTGTACACCGTCTACTTTTGACCTTTTGTAATCAACCCTGCTTACATAAAGCATGACCTGACGCCCACACAAAAAACTATATTTAGATAATTGCGTTACATTTTCATCACAGTACTCACGCTCAAAACATTTCGTTTAAAATTTTTATGACACAGGTAGCATTTGGTACACACTTTTGGCACTATTTTTATAAAGAAGACGATTAAAAAAATCGATTTAGCATCCAATGAATACATATTTGTTATTGAAACAATATTTAATTGTTTTGGTCTGCCTTAATCTGCCTTAACAAGAAACGATGTAACTATAAGAATCCTAACCTGCTACATTTGTAAAGGCGAAAGTTTGTGAGGATGGATGTAACTAAAATAAATAAAATTACATTATTTTTATCGTTATTTTCCTGTTCCTGTAAATTATAATATTTTGGACGTTAAGTATAACTTTTAACGTTATTTTATTTAAGTTTACTTTAGGTACTTTTAAATTAATACCTTTTTCTGGTTGCATGAAAAAAATATTTTCACTAGTAAAATATGAAAAATTATTAATCCTTCATTAATATTTCGGTGAGCGGGTCCCAAATAAGAGCAAGTTAGTGAAATTCCCGTTAATCCAATGATCCCGTCTCCACTCGGGGATTACCCGGAGATATAATCACGAACTCGCAAGATACGGAATACGATTCAAATTAATCTCTTGCTTAGTGTGCCACCTCGATATCCTCTACATCTTGTATGAGAGTATATGTAACACTATATTAGACGAATGCAAAACAAATAAATAGTTGTTAATAAAGTAGCATTTAACCTTACTTAATAACATTACTCGGCGAAAATTACTCGATTGATCCTTAATTTTAACATATTTATAAATATTGTTTATCGACAGCCTTCGTGTATGTACACACTCATGAAATTTGCGTTCGCGTTTAGAGGCTACGAGAAGGCTACGAAACAGCTACGAGGGCGTAGCGCGTGGCACCAAACGTAGAGCACCCTTGACATCCTCTACGTCACTCACTCTACGTCAAATGGTCGCTAACGTTCAAACCCCAATTCGCAGATGGAGGGATTATTGACGGACTGAGTACCCTTTCATTGGAATATGATATCTCTGTACTTAATAAATGTATACATACGAGGTAAATGTTAACCTTCTTGTTTTTTATCACTAGAACAAAACAAGCGCTGAAGTTGATTAATGCGAGATTCTTATAAAACTTTGAACTTTTGAAAATCACATACATCAATTTTACCTTTAAAAGACACTAGAGATCGAAGTTTTAGGCTACATGAACTTGTGTGGAGCAGCATCTAACGTGAAGCATTCAAGATACGTACAACGTCACTCACTACAAGTCAAAATGTCGCCAAACGTATATCCCCAAATGGAAATTACAAATGGAAAATGGGTTTTGAAAGATTGAATGGCTTCTCATTTGAACATGATACCCAAAGATGATATCGTTGTACTTAATATCTAGGTTAGATTAGTAAGACTAAATCAAAGCGTAATTTTCGCAATAAGTGTTAATATAAGAGCCCTTAGAGACGCCGAGCAGCCGATTACGCGTACTCATTATCTAGGTATACATTGAGTTCCTTGATTTAGTACTCCGAAAAATCCGTTATTTTCTTCCTTTACGGTTGATGACAAAGGCTTTAGATGATTCCAGTAGGCGGTTACGAGTCCATGTGTTGAGTGGCACCCAACCAATCGTCAACACACTCCACGTCACTCTCTTCACGTCAATGCCCGCTTAACATAGATCCCCAAATTCGCAGATGGAAGGGTTATTGACAGATTGAATGGCCTTTCATTTGAACACGATATCCCTATCAATTCAATACTTAGATAAATATTAACGTTTTTATAGTCATTGAGTAGCAAACACACATGCAGGTCACCTAGGTGAGGTTGTATACGGATGCTTTGCTACTCATGAGGACTAAGATATTAGCCTCAAATAAAGTATCTTCGGCTATATTACCTTCCCAGCCAAAACACAAGACATGAAGCACATGTTGCTTAACGACAGGTTAAGAGACTGGTGGTAATATACCTCTCCGGGCCAACCATCATGGCTCTAACATATAAAAACACCTGAAGTGTCTAATGAAACATAATGAGAGGGAACATCACAAAGTAGCTGGTGTGATTGACTCTCATGTTTCAAAAGTATGGAGTAAAATGAATTAAAATTGATTGCTAATAATTACAGAATCAATAAAATAACTAAACGTCCTTTATCGTTGCTGTTTGTCGTTTGAATGCGTTTGTCGTTTTGATCAGTGATTGCCTCTCATTTGGAGAGTGATTTCACAAATTATCCTCAATTTATTTTGATATCGCTGGAGTGCAGCCCTCAAACGATATATAAATAAATTAATTAAGCGAAACTCGTTCGAATGACATGGTGTTTAATTATTTACGCGTCCCTCACACGTGGGAAAACTCAACGCCGATGATTGCGCCATGAAAACCAATAATTAGATTCTGGTGAATGGCATTGTTTGGTGCAGGACTAGCTGTGTAATAGGTAGGTACTCGTAGTAAGTTAATTAATGATTTTGTTACTAACTAAAGTTACTAAATATTTACTTCTGTTTACACGAGGTTTTTCACGTGGCTTTAAAAATTTTATCCAGAGTTTAAGTGTCTTTTTGTTACATAGTAATGTGCATTGTAGTAGTGTAATAAGCTAAAGGCCTCTCTCTGTTGCAGTAGCAAAGGGTTGCATGTTAGAGTCATGAAGGAGGTACCTAAAACATACAATGCTTTTTTGGAAAAACGTCATAACTAGAAGAAAATATTTTTTTCTAAGAAGTTATTTACTAACACTACTACTAATATTTAACTCTTCTTGAAAATTTAACATCTCAAACTTATGAATCTGTCTTGAAATGAAAATAGAACACTGAAAGTCGCTTTTAAAATCAAGTTTGGTACTTGTTCTACAGGACTGGAATATGCGATCGGAACAAATACTTCACGGAACGCGGTTTGGAATACTTGCGAGCAGGAAATTCTTTTGCGAGGTAAAATGGTTTTGCTTCGGGCAACCGAACTCATACGATTGGAACTTGGTGCGCGTGATACTTATCATATGTAAATAACTTTGAAAGCATCGAATATGTCAGGATCTTAGTTTATTAATTAAGTCTTTTGTAATTTACCTAATATGCATAACTGAAAATATTTTTATTATTAAAAATGTTATTATTATTATTCAAACATGCATAATTACCACGTAATTTTATGCATTAAAGTAATTTTTTATGCCATTCTAACAAATGCCTGTAAATAAATCAATAATATCATCACCCCCTTGGGTCTTTACTGGCTGTGGCAATTCTATAAAGATAGCAGGAATCACATTGCCTATTTTGCGCCGTTGTACTATTACTCGTATGTATTCAGTGACCGTGCACCGTGAAACATTAACTATACAAAAACTGACACTGAAGATTTAAATCAGTTGTCTCTACTTGGCTACGTAATCGAAGGTAACTCGTTTTGTTACCTCGAGGCGGAGTTACTGGTCTTCTCAATGGCCTACTACACTTCGAAATGAAATCATTAATTTCGTTTGCAATTCAAATTTTCTTTGAGAACTTAGTTCGTTCATTAATTAAATTAAATTATCCTGCGGATTCGCGCAGTTCACGTTTTGCCTTGTTTATTGATGATAATATAATTTGTTGGATTCCCATTTTGTGTCGTCACTAATTTGAAAGGTTATACAATTTTGCATGGAACGGAACCGCAAAACAACTTTGTAGCTGTTATCAGCTTAAAATGTTTGTTTGGTATTCATAGCATTCATAATTTGTCCCTTACTGGAATCATCGTAGATGCGGAGGGGTTTTTGTCATTTCTGTCATTATCTGTTCATAACATTATCTTTGTCCACCAACTCGGCATAAGGCGAGCGTGGTGGACTACGGACTACATCCTTCTCATTGTGAGAGGAGATCCGACCCTGTAGTGGATCACTCATGGGTTACGGCAATATCATGCATTGGAATCATAATTATTTATGTAAATAAAGACGATTGATTGTTTGATATAATAAATCCAGTGACTTTGATATTTTACTATCGTTCTTTTAATAGAAACCAATTATTTTTAAATTTCGAAACAATGGTCCAAATACGATGGTTTTTCTTAAAGAGATTTCTTTTAATATTATTGCAGTTCTTTTTGCTGGAGACAGCTTAAAATAAAAATACTTTTGTAATTTAAATAAAAACAGTAACAAAAACCAGAACGGGCGCGTTATGTGTTGCAAATACTTGGGATACAGGCGGTGGGATATAAATGTGCTCTTCCATAAATTACAAGGGGTTTCATTACATATTGATCCGTCTAAAACCCTCAGAGGGGTGATATTTATAGATGAATGGAGTGCTCGACCAAGCCGGGGTAACGTTAACGATGTACATATCTGTATAGGAGATCTCTGTCGATCAGGTCAAATCTGACTACCACAAGTCTTTGAGAAAACACGTCAAATGCGAATTACAAGAAGAATAAAATTATTTCTTAACACTTTGCCTGTCCATTAAGTAGACACAATAGTTAAACAATGGGAATGCACTACATATAGGTCACTGGACAGTGATTGGGTTAAAATTTAGCAATAATTTGAATGAAGATGAATGTTAAAAACACTAGGTTTATAGAATAGTCAAAGGATGAAGATCTGTACTACACATCCTCATTGTACGAGTATATTGCACTTTGCTTGAGTACCAACATTTTTTTGGATATCTGCTTTAGTAGAAACAGTAAAATACATAAGGAACATTTCTTTCCTTTTTTAGAAATTTAAATCTACTCGTAAAGTAAAGGGTAAAAACTAGTTGATCGATACGTTCTCGGGAAAAGAAAAAATGAATTAATTTCTCTGATAAGGGATTGTTGTCGGTACCCTGCTAGCTAACAGGAGGTACGGCTCACTAACGGTATTCTTTTTTTTTTAATGGACTGGAGCGAATATAATCAGGAGAGGTTGGTAACCTTTGGTACACCTGTATCGCTCTAAAATAAAAGAACGCAAGAATCCCTATCAAGGTAGGGTTACACCCTTAGTTAAATGCTAATAACATATGGGGTTCTAAGGTTGTGTTGTGTATTGATAGTACCTAAGGAGGGGAATTCAAAACGGGCAGCGAAGCGGTCAGGGGTCAAAGCGTGCTTGGATTGATGATCTTCAATGGTCACTTGATCTATGCCCGATTCAATACTTCCCGTGATATGAGTACACTAATGGATTGAATGTAGGGAATCGGTCAGCGATACCTGTATTTCTATAAATAAACGATACTAGATTTATAAACTTGTGATTTTTAGCGCAGAATGCAAAACGTACGAACAGTGCGAACTGACGACCAAAAACTGTAAGCATTTTTTTGAATCTGATATATTTATCAGAGTTTAGAAAATTTCTAAACGTAATTCTGTTAAAAAGCTGCATTCAAGACTAAGACAAGAAAATCTAGCCCACCTTCCAATATGTCTATAAATGAATCATGCTCAGCGCGAAAACAATAAAAAATTAGTCAGTTGACTCGGAAAATCTATGACGTCATCCCGTGCGTTTGCAGTGCGGGCAGTGTTTAAGACAGTTCATAAAAACTTATTGATAGGGACACAACCCTATTCTGTAGCGTTTAGCGCGGGGCGGCTTTAATATGTGAAAAAATCTCGGGCTATATGGTAAGACTCAGTTAAATGTGTGTAAGATGACGAAGAGCACGTTGGTTGGCGGTAAACAGCAAGTTCCGTCCTCCGCCGCACGTAGGTGCCGCCGTGACTGGCTTAAGGCGCATTCAGACATAAGCGATATTTTTAGTGAGGGGTAGCGAACTGCATTTCATTAAAGAATTTATGGAATTAGTTTGTACTAACAAAGCAGTCTCAGTATTTTATATGGTAGAGTAATAGTAGCTCGTCCGGGGAGCTTAACCCGTCGTAAAATTCTTTATATCTTGTGTTTTGGCTGGGAAGGTATGGTTGCCTCGGATAGGATTATTTTCTCTATTCGAGGTTGGGTTCGGGGGTCCATGGGCTGCAGTGACCACGTTATCAGGTGGCCTTCATGTGTTTTTGCTATTCAACTATTAAAAATCGATATTCTCGATATGGTCCTTCCCGTAGAAAAAATAATGATTCGAAGCAATAATGATGATATAATTGTTTCGAATCCATTGTAGCTTGCTCCTCTGGCGGCATTCATGCCTAGACTCTTTCTATCACTCTCACTCACACTCAAAGCACCATACACGGTGTTTCGATAGCGAAACACATAAAGATTATTTTGTGGCAGGAGCTTGAATCTGAAAAGGCCCTTACGTATGGAACTTGGCTCCGACACGGCAACTTACACGCTTCGTTGAGTGTGAACCAAGTTTAGGCTTATATCTTGTTCACGTACAATTTTGGGGCATATTGTTTGTAGCAATGCTTTCAAATCGTAATAATTTGTTTAAGTTATTGATCAACAGAGTCGTCCGAGGTAACTTTTTCTTTGTTGATTGGAGGGAAACCTTCAATGGTATACGAAGGTAGAGCTAAACCCTCCTAACCTTCTAACGCGTTCATAGAGGGCTCCTGGATCCACCATCCAATCCTTTTTAAGTTAGGTCCTATGTATTACAAATAATGAAAATGTGAAAAGTACTGATGACATCCGTATTTGAAGAAAATTACATTTCCATTACAATTAACAACGCAATCAACCTTTTCATTAACTATACTAGTAATGGGACAGCTTCAGGTACACTTGTCTTTGGATCAACTACAAAGTCCATGTTACTTGGCAGTGGAGAGCAAGTTTCGTTGCTGCGCCACTGAGACTGAACTTTGCTCCAAACAGAGCGCGTTACATGCTCCGTTGAGTGCGAACCGAGTTGGGACTTATGAGTTGATCACGTTTCATTTTGAGACGTAGACGTATTGTTTGAACGCGCCTTTTATAAAGCTTCTTTCTGTGATAATTTGGACATTTACATAAATGTCAATACATATTGATACATAAATAAATTTGTACCATTTAAGTTGTATATTAAAAAGCACCAAGCCTGGGTAAAACGTCAGTCTAACTCGAGAGTAAGTTATGTGCGCTTTACAAAATTAAATTTCATTTCTCTATAACGTTTTAAAATGACCATGTTCTAAAATATAGATCGCAATCGATCGAAAAAATTAAGTAACGTCAGGCACGGTCAGTACCTGAATTAATACGCACCTCAGTGCTTCCGGTGGGCGCATTAAACGATTCCGGTCTTTAACTATAAGACAACAATCGTCAAACCTTGTCAGAGGCTCTACTAGGTTTGAAAATATGTTGTGGTGAGAGACCCGTGCCCAGCAGTGGGATATAAAGGGTTGCAGACAACAAAAAAAGATGACTGTTATGACATCTATACATTTTACTATAAATGGCTACTAAACTTGTTACCTTATTCAATCCTTCGCACGTGAGGTGTCGGGTGTCGGTTAGGTTTCCGAAACTTGGCAACTTAACTTCAAATGTAGTTACGTGCTTTGGTGCGTGCGGACTTAGTTGAGACTTATGTCATGTTAACGTTCTACTAAATTTATATTCTTGTGAGAGTTTAATAAATGAGTTGGGTTACTGAATTGCTAATTAAGAGATTGTGATATTGTAATATAAATATTAATAAAATATAAATAATTTGGTATTAGTAATAAATATGGCTCATCACGACTAAAACCATTTTAGTTCACCTGCAACGATTAAACGTGACTTACTAAAAATATTATTAGATAACATGCCTATATAGATATAAGGTAAATACTTAAAATACTCCAATTTTCCTATCGCTCATTATAAATACTTACGAGCATAACGCATAAATTCCTTCTTTCGATTAAAGAATTTGTCGTAACTCTATGATTCGAGAAATGCGCAGGAACCTTGTTCCAAACAAAGGAAATCACATGCTCGGTTGAGTGCGAAGTGATTTGACTCTTATGTCGAGTTCACAACACTGTGTGTTTATATTGTTGACAATTTGTTTTGTTGCCTCGAGATTTCATTGTTATTTTGCAGTGTTACTCTCTCTGTTACGCTTAAGAGCGGTGATACATATTTTTTTTGATAAATTAGATTCGTGATAAATTCTGATACAAATCAGTCTATCTACATAATTTCCGTAGAAGTGTAAGTTATCCATCGTAATTAAATCAGTTAAACTATTTTAAAGATATTAAAGACATTATATTACCTATATACATTGAAAGACTGAATCAAACAAGCAGGGAAAAAAGATAGGTAGGTACATAAGGATTTACGCATTAAAATAATTTTACACATATTGTCTAAATAATACCAACCGTAAGCATTTAAACCTTAAAGTAAGCATTTAAACCTTTAAGTGCTTAAGAAATGAGCTAATCTCGTACCTACTACAATGCTAAGTAACGTAACATTAAACACCAATAGCTCCCACTTGAGTGCCGTGGTTCAAAGTTTATCGCAAATGCAAGCGTGTAATCGCGACAGTACGGCGATACCGCAACTGCCGAAGTTTCGCGAAACTTGTCTACGTCAGCGCTGTTTTACTACACCGGGGATGCTATGCGCTTACCGATACAGGGTTGTTATTCCTTGTCCATTATCCCGACAAGAATGATTTCATACCGCCTTAACAGAGAACATAATTATGGGCAGTTTGAAGACGTCTGAAATACGTAGACTACGCCACATCTTATCGCCAAGATAATGTCAAGTAACTATTAACCTAATAGCTCCCACTTAAGTGCCCTAGTACAAAGTTTATATCACAGCGTGCAAGCGTGTAATCGCAACAGTACGGTGATACCGCAACTGCCGAAGTTTCGCGACGAAAAACTTTATACACATATTAATTAAGTTCGTTACAAAAACATTGATTTGCCATTCATAATAACGATTTCTTATAAGGAGCAATAACAAAATTCTTCCCACCTTAGCACTTGAGATTCCTGTCATACAAGACTTTAATCTTAACTTCTTAAAGCAGTCCACGACTTGAGAACTAATACAAGGGAGGAATTTCTAATTCATTCTCATTCGAGCGCCGACAGCCCCCACACCGCCGTTCTTGGCATTAGTTAACAATTGCATTTGAGATCAAGTCGCATTTAACAGATGTCATACGTTTAAATTACGTTTCGTCTTACTGTTTACTTTGAAATCGTACACCGATTTGTGTTTTAAATTTTAAATTCTTTTTGTTCTATTTGACCACAATTGGCGGTCTGAAGAACGACAGCTGAGTAAACGAAGTCGACTTTAAATCCTTCTAAGGCCTAATAGTATGTGATAACGGCTTATTACTCGTGTTAGAGATGTTAAAACGGGTAATTTTGAGAGGATTTAAGTCTCAAAAAATTCACGTTCAGTATTTCGCAGGAATATGTTTGCATTTGACTGTGTGAGGAGACGAACTCTCGGCAAGACTATGTTGGCTTAGCTCGAGGGCTTGTTCGTGACCTAAAATCAGGCATTTTGTCATCATGCCCATGCTTTTTAAATACGATCGTGGTTTTTCTTTTTAGTATGCACGAATATGGTTGAGTTTAAGAGTTTATAGATAATTTTGATCAATCCATTCCACTTCACATCAGGTTGATGTAGTGTGCTCCCACATCACATGGCGACCCTGCTCCCCACATCACACCATCACTCCCTTTAGCTACTAATTAACTATGATTTTAAAAAAGATAAGTAATTTATATTATACCCGCCTTCTAATTGTCACCACAAGCGATATTAGTTTTACGATATATTTCCTTGAAAGCGCCTTTGTTTCGATTCTAGCACACAATAAAACAATGGAATAACGCAATTCAATTTAGGCGAACTTAATTATATTAAAATGGCTGAATGTTTGCTGTCCAATAATGAAATAAAATTGCTCAGACCGAAGCATCAGACAAAGGGGCTTGCCTAAGAAATAAGACGCAAGTTATAAGCCGAAGGAGATCTTAAGAATTGCCACATCTATTTCTCAGTAATGTCTCAAAGTAATAGCAAGGTTCCATGTTTTTTATTTGCTTGTTTTTGGAAAATGCTAATTTTCGGAAATGCCAGTCGGATCAGAAGCAACGAGTTTCTAAAAGTTAGTTTCTAAAGCGTTTGTTTGTTCTTCTTTCACGTCAGAGAATTAATTAACTTGGAAGAGCAAACGCTTTAGGGTCAGCTAGTTGTATATGAGACCCTTCATGAAGCAAAATTTTATTTGCGCTATGTCCTGTCACGTTCTGGGTAGAAAATATTGAGCATTTATGTTGCTCGCCAAATACGCAAAGAGAGACCCAAACGCTCCTATAACAATACATACAACGCTGCGGGAGAGCTATATTGTGTAGTCTGTAAAGTTTCAAGACAAAATTTGGCCTAGCAAGTCATATCAGGACTCACGCTAGACAATAGTAAAACCATACTGCCGGGGTCGCCGTCATCGAAATCGATGAGGAGGACTATATGTTGCTCGCTTATTCGTTAACTAGCTGACCCGGCAGGCTTCGCTCTGCCAATTAATTTGACTAATATCAAAAGCTTTTTTGAAACACAGTCAACTTTCCACCACCAAGTCCATTGCGAAAACCAAACAACTTTAACACGTTAGTTACAACGAAAAATATTTGGATAAGGATTTAAGCAAAAGTATGAATAACAGAAGTAACAGATAGCCCAGTGGCTTAGAATTCGACCTCGAATCGAGGGATCCGGGTTCGAATCCCAGTGGCAGACACAAATGACTCTGCAAAAAAAGTTATGTGCGCTTTATAAAAAACTAGCTGACCCGGCAGGCTTCGCTCTGCCAATTAATTTGACTAATATCAAAAGCTTTTTTGAAACACAGTCAACTTTCCACCACCAAGTCCATTGCGAAAACCAAACAACTTTAACACGTTAGTTACAACGAAAAATATTTGGATAAGGATTTAAGCAAAAGTATGAATAACAGAAGTAACAGATAGCCCAGTGGCTTAGAATTCGACCTCGAATCGAGGGATCCGGGTTCGAATCCCAGTGGCAGACACAAATGACTCTGCAAAAAAAGTTATGTGCGCTTTATAAAAAATTAAATATCACCTGCTGTTACGGTGAAAGAAACCATTGTGAGGAAACCTGCATGCCTGAGATTTCACAAAAACAAATGTTCTCAAAGGTATATGAAGTCCACCAACCCGCAGTAGGCCAGCGTAGTGGACTGAGACCTACGTCCTAAGTGGGTCATTAATGGGTTACTGACATGAATAACATGGTCTAATTTTGGTCGGTATTTCTATTAACTTTTAAACTGTAAAAAGTAGTTATTGTGACATAATGATAATAGTTGGACATAATTATGGTACCGCGAAGTTTTTTGTGAATATTTCTTTAATATTGTACCGCATACTTTTGTTCTATCATCAATAGTTTCCGCAGCGCTTGCGACGAAAGACGTTTTAGGGCACTTTTTTTACACCTTGGGTTGGATTACGTTACTTAAGTTTTAGTAAGGGTCCTTGGATTTTAATTTTTTTATTGTGAGCTCTATTCTACTAATCAAGCCCTTTCATTTGATACCCATCGGCCATCTCGGATTTTCGTTTTTTTCATAGTGAACTCTATTCTACCAATCAAGCCATTTCATTTGATACCCATATTGAGGTAGGCGCGGAAAAAATATGTAACCCAAGATTTTGTGGCGGCGGCCATCTTGGATTTTCATTTTTTTATTGTGAGCTCTATTCTACTAATCAAGCCCTTTCATTTGATACCCATATTGAGGCAGTTGTGGAAAATATTTAATACGGCACTTTGTTACGGCGGCCATCTTGGATTTTAATTTTTTCATAGTGAGCTCTATTCTACCAATCAAGCCCTTTCATTTGATACCCATATTGAGGTAGTTGCGGAAAAAAATATGTAATCCGCCATTTAGTGGCGGCGGCCATCTTGGATTTTCATTTTTTCATAGTGAGCTCTATTTCACCAATCAAGCCCTTTCATTTGATACCCATATTGAGGTAGTTGCGGAAAAAAACATGTAATCCGCCATTTTGTGGCGGCGGCCATCTCGGATTTTCATTTTTATAGTGAGCTCTATTCTACGAATCAAGCCCTTTCATTTGATACCCATATTGAGGCAGTTGTGGAAAATATTTAATACGGCACTTTGTTACGGCGGCCATCTTGGATTTTCATTTTTTCATAGTGAGCTCTATTCTACCAATCAAGCCCTTTCATTTGATACCCAAATACAGTTATACGTACACTAAGACTTCAGAATACAGTTTATTTTTTAATTTTTTTTAACTCGTGATATCTTTTGAATGGATTGTCAGAATCGAATAATTCAAAAAGTAATATAAAGATATTGAAGCAGTCTTAAATAATACATCATTTATTTTGATAAGGGTTAATACCAAGGTACAAATAAAGAGCTTTTTGTAGCGGTGGTATTTTAATTTCTTTTTTTCAATAAAAAAACGCTTATTGTGACATGACTGTAATAGTTAGAGATATGCTGCCGCTGATTTTTTGTAGATAATGGTGTGTTCTAAAAAAATGTAGTATATCATTTTGTTCTATCATCAATAGTTTTCGCAGCGCACGCGATGTAAGGTAGTTTTTTGATATTTTTTTCACACCTTGGATTACGTTATCGTAATTTTAGTAAGGATGCCTATTTTTTTTGAAAATGAAATATAGCCTATGTCACTCAGAAATGATGTAGCTTTCCAACAGTGAAAGAATTTTTCAAATCTGCCAAGTAGTTTCGGAGCCTATTCAATTCATACAAACAAACAAACAAACAAAAAATCAAACCTTTCCTCTTTATAATATTTGTATAGATAAAATCTTGGGACGGCAACTTGTGCTCTAGTAATTTGGACCAAACTCCTAAATTTGCCTTTTGCCGCGAAATACATTTTAATTGTTTTATAAACGAGACCGGGAAGGCTCAATAAAAGCTTATTACAAGTTATGGGGGACTGCTTCCCCAATGAGTCTGGTGTTTGTGGGCCACAGAAGTTTTTGATTATTATTATTATATGCTCAGAAGCACGGCGAACTTTAGTCGATTATAAATTGAGTGGAAGTTTAATTGAAGACAAAGGTTTATGGCGTCAATAATCTTATAATCTTTTTGAAGTTATTCTATTATGGCTGGCGATGTTGTTACCATGTTAAGTACAAGTCTGGTATTGACTTATAGTGACTTCCGCTACTCATTAAGTGATGGTGCCACGGGTATCCCCAATCACGCTTCCGTAGTTTCCTAAGGCGCTTTCAAAAGATTAATATTCCAAGAAAAAATCCAAGATGACGTAATCGGAGCATAACCGCTTTCCAGACATTTGGAAAATTTGCGTAAGCTGCATTATGCCGCCATTGAGAAATGTTGAGTTATAATCCATTTTTGTGTATTTTTAAAGCCACTAAGTATGGAGCTAATATTCATATTTAGATATTCTTACCCCTTAACTTCATCAGTCATGAAATGCATTTGAACGTCAAATATCTTCAAAAAGAAAACATTGAACCGTCATATGGGTGATTTTTATAAGAATTACATCCCAGTAGGCTTTGCTCAGATATCGCGATATGAGTTTTATGGTTATTTTTACATCCAATCTCCGAATATTTACGACGAACTCAGTTACGACTATAGTAAATGCTAGGGCTGGCCGTATCTTGCAGATAATCCTTGTCCCTGAACGTATAGGATGATACAAGCTACATTGGGATAAGTACAAATCGATTTTGTGGTAAGTAACAAAATCCACCTCTTTACTTTTTGTAGTATCAAATTTCACCTTTACTGATTTACCCAAGCTGAAAGCCAGAGGATGTCTATGTGATAGAGAATTTGTTTGTTTCGCCCTGAAAGATAAAAAGGATTTGAATATGGAGTTGAGTGACTGTTTTTCGTGAGTGTACAAGTTTTTCGTCAAATATAAAAATGATCTCTTCAGAAGCTAAAATAGTTTAGATTTAAATCAACATAATGTTGTTTCCTTTAAAATTTGTTGTTCGAAATGTTTGTATCAATTTTACAGGTGAATTATTGGAGAGGTTGGTATTGCTCAAAACAGTTTGGACGAAATCATTACATGGTATTGAATCAATTGCAAGACGTTACCTAACGAACCGTCTGCATATCGAACACCGTACTAGTCAATATTCATCCCCAATAATAGTATATTCGAAGAGACATACCAAACTGACAGCGTATATAGGTGTGTTCTTATAATTATAAATCAAAATGCCTGCCCCAAGAGTTTTTATACTTTTGTTTATTTAATCTCGTCTACTATGGAAGCAAACGATATTCAGCTGCTTAATCATAACTAAAAAACACTACTACTACTTTAGCTACACTACTTTAGCTGTGATTGTTATACCGTAGGTATAATAACAGGATCTGTACTTTAAAAATGTGACAGCAAAAGATTTCGGAATTTCACGGCCATAAATTCATAAATCGATATGACATGGATCTATTATGTAATACATAAAGAATCGAATCGAAGATCTGTCTCCAGCAATTAAATGGTTAAGGTAAAGGTAAAACATTAACTTTTTAGCATATTAAAGTGTCTGGCTACCTTTAAAGTCACGATACTGGCATCCGGCCAACTGGCAGTAGAGTGAGTATTTTGATACCAAAATCGCTTCATTTGACAGGTTTTAGAGTTTGCTGCTCCCTGTTACTTCGCTCTTTCGGCTTAGGCTTAGCTGACAGATATAAACAACACATAGAAACTGCATAGTCTTAAAAACGCTTTTTAATGGAAATAAATAGGTACTCGTATGGTTGCAATTAGTTTTTTTATAATGCCACTTTAGAAAGTAAAGTAACTTGTCATCATATAATATGTAGGTATTTAGAACTAAATGGTCCACCACTTTAGTTTACCATTTCCTATCTGGATGTGGATGTGTCCTTAAAAATTAAAAAAAAAACATTGTGTTGCACTCCGGGACTGCCGGCAGAAGTGAAAACTTATAAAGATGTGTTTTCTTGGTGATTTGGACGACAGTTCAATTAAAACACAATTGAGTTTCTCTGTAAGAAAAGAAACGACATTTAATGCTGATAATTTAATTGTGATACCATAGTAATGTTGAGAGAACAGGCGTGGTCAAATGCCACCCTAAAGCTTACTCCGCAGCTGGTGAATGACCACGGGTACATACATACATACCGGTCAAACACATAACCCTCTCATATAGTCTGTATTGAGTTGTCTTAATTGAACATGACATAGACATGCAACATTGCAAAGGTACATTCCTTTGCAATGACGTTTACGTACGAGCAACATTTGCACACGACATGTCAAGGACACGCGTTACGATAAACTAATAAACCTTTAACGTTGTAACTATCGGACAGCGTCGTTATCGCTCTCACTCGATCGCAGACTCGCTCGATATGCAGATTGTCTCGTTAGCGCCTCTTCAGCCATTCTCGATGGAATTGTTCAGAGCCGCTGCTGTCTTCGATTGCATATTATGTATAGATTGCTAGTCAAATATGATATTGAAGTTGAATAATTTTGCTTTCAATTTGTTGGATATTTTTATGTGCAGCTTTTGTCTGCAGCTTCGTCCGCATGGTAGAATTGGTTCAGAGATGCATAAAAAATCGTTTGTGGTAATATTTATGATTATAAACTTCCTGTATACCAAATTTAATTCAAATCCACTTGGCGGATTTTCCGTGAAAGAGTAACAAATATCCAACCTCACAGATTTTGGGATTTATATTACTAAATAAATAAATAAATAATCTTTATTCAAGGTAAATTTTAACAATGTTAACAGTAATTTTTAACATCTTAATATACAATGCAGTATTGAAGTATTGCAGGCATCGTTTCCCGAACTAGGTTTATAAAACCTGTATTTCGGTATGCAGCACCTAACCCCAATTTACTTATAGATAGGGAGCTGGCGAGCAAAAAATCTATATGATCGGCTCGTGTGGCAGACTTTATTAATAGCGATAATTATACTATAAGAAATATTAAGGACCGCGTCTGCCACCATGGTAGCGCTGCGTTGTCAATTGACAAAAAAAACAGCTATACTATTATCATTTGCTCGTGTCTGCCTCTAAGGCTGATGTTTATAAACCTCGTCAAAATGAAGAAATTCAAATCAAAAGTAGTAGAATAAGTAAACGGTTTTTACCGCACGTTTTAAAATTACAGGTAAATCAGGTAATTAATTTTAGTTTTCGATTTAGTAACGACACTTTTGGGAAATAATTTAAGCCGTTCAACGAATAAGTAACCAAGGAACACTTAGTCGGGAAGTAAACTTTTACCCTAATTACTACCCAATGGAATTCTATTTTCGTGGCTTATAAAGTAGACGAAATTAGGACAAATATTCAAAGATTATGTTTTGAAGCCTTACGCATCAATAAGGAGAACCTAGGCTTTAGGTACATAATTTTGGAA
Source organism: Erynnis tages (assembly GCA_905147235.1). NCBI lineage: Eukaryota > Metazoa > Arthropoda > Insecta > Lepidoptera > Hesperiidae > Erynnis > Erynnis tages. The sequence goes on from LR990082.1 coordinate 8,399,885, forward strand.
GAAGAATAACCTTGTATTGTTAAGGAGTTCATCTTTTTCGTCACCCTGGGCAACATAATATTACTTTTGGACTACAATGGGCTGAAAAGAAAAAGAAGAAGCAACTCGATAAAAATTAAGATAAAGATTTTTAGGAGAATTACTAGTTGAGTTTTAGAAAGAACCCAACTTACGTGACAACGTCAACCATACGTTACATGATCAAATTTTGTTTGTTTACCGCTATATACCGCTATATAGCTTAAAAAAGTGACTGGACTAATAGTGGTTTAAGTGAATTTTATTTAATTTTGATTGTAATTGAAATGAGATTTTCAGTAGATAATTTTTCAAAACAATGTATGTACTGTATATAATGTACTTATTATGAGTAGCGACGGAACCTTTAAAGAAAATTCACCTGCCTATGCCAGTGACGAGTAGAAGACGATTAAGTGATATTACACGGCTCCAAGAGGTTTTACTTGTTCGCAAATGAATAAATTACAGCGAGGGAGATAAATGTCGCTCCGTTCTCGCCCCTGGGACGATAACGCGTAAATAATTTGTCTGGAATAAGTGTATTTTGTAATGGATTTAGTGAAAAGATTTTTAGAGAATATTTTTAAAATTTCATAGGTCGTAAAACTAAAAGTTAAAAGGGTCACGTATGGTCGGGTCTAATATTACCTTGTTTATCCGCATCAAACAACCACGTCCGACACAGTATAATTATAATAAATATCCTACTCGTATTTGAGTTAGTAGTGAAGGCAAAGATAAAGACAAAATGTTTATGTAGGTTTATTTGCACAAATACAGGTATCGAGTTTTTACAAACTATTTTGATCAATCTTTATTTAGCTTTTTGAGGTATTCAAGTATTATGGAGATAAAGTAACCACTAATGAATACAAACGTTTATAAATAACAATTAAATAAGGCTCATGGCTCTACTCATGAGAACAACAGCTTTCGCGTCAAATTAAAGTCTTTTTTTAAGACCCTACGAATTTTTCGTAGTTAGACCATAATAAAATGATCACCCCAAGGCCTTACATTTCACATTTAACGTCAAATTAAGATTCCGCGTATTGTATAAGTGAGTAATCGCTATCCCATTGTGATTTGAAAATTCGCACCGAAATATAATGAGAGCCGAGTTGTTTAGAATTTACCGAAGCGTTGACTATGTAGAGCTTACATAGAGTTGATAGCCCATACGGACATGTCCGAAAATTTTGCTAGCTCACTGACACTCCATAATTTTCTGAAGATTGATTGAGATGGTGTATCTCATGGTCACTGTAGATCTTTGTCTTTTAAATTCAAATTCAAATCATCATCAAGGTCAAAAAACTTGAGTTCGTCTATTTCGCATTCCGAAAACTTTTCCCTAAAACGCAAGATTTTGTTTTGCAACACCTCTGTGAAATCTGTGTCCAACCAACGTATATTTTGGTTCGCTAGAAAAATGTAAGAAAACATTGTAGGTTGAATAACTTAAATGTGCCACCAGTAAGTGACACATTTAAGTTATTCAACAGGGAATTAATGACGAGGAACACTGTAGCTGCGATGAACAGTGGCGATAGCTTAGGTCTGTGCGCTCTCTCTTTATCTCAAACTAGACTTTCCTGCGGCTTCGTCGGCGTGGATTTTAGAGTAAAAAACATCCACCAATCCATCTATACTTAAAAACTTTGTCATTTATAAAAGTAAGTAGGAAATGGGATACATGGAAACCCTAGTTAGGAGGGCGAGAGAATAATGAGCGGCGAAAATTAATAAATGAGATCACAAAAGATCTTATTACGGCCATTTCCCACAGCGCTCGCCCGCACCATAATTAGTGGAAGAAATGGCCCGAGGATCTGTAAATGAAACGATATACTTACTGGGGTGCATTGAATTTAGATCGTTTTCGACTAAAAATATTAAATGAACATTAATTCACGCTTCACACTCATAGTCCCACACACATTCCCTGTGTTGTGGGTGCCACGGACAATTTAAACTCATCATTTAAGGTTCTGTTGTTGTTAAGTTGTTGCCAGTTTCCCTTTTTTTGATGAAAGTATCGAAATAGTCAACTATTTTATAAGTATTTCGTGAATAAATTCCAAAACGAGTAATATTGAGAGTTTACAATCGCTACATAAGTTACTGTTCTCGGTGTCATACCCGCCTAGTTTATTCATTTGGAAGTTGGAAGCAACTCTCGTTTGTCTTGCTGGAAGTGTACGAGTTACGGACATTAACGTTCCCTAATAAGAGTTACAATTCTCAACTTTTACTTACGACACTAACCGACTTTGTCCTTGTTATGGACAAATTAGGCAGTAAAATTTTAGTTCCTAAGATATTAGCTGAATAAACTGACAATTTCTCCTTATTTTTTTTCTGAAATGATCATAAAGTTATACTAAGACCGAAGATATAATTTAAAAAGAGAAGATCCCTCACATACATACGAGTAGGTATTTAAAACTGGTTTGACACCTGGAAGAATAAGTCTAGTATTACGCATTACACACCTATCGGTTTAATATTTAGCTTACGTTATTCATTTGGAAGTTAGAAGAAGGTTCTATTTTATTACGTACAAGTATGTGACGTTAGCTTTCTGAATCGTCTTAATCTTGACAAGTAATACGTAGTATTGGTAGGTACGATCCAATTCTGTAGGCTCAGGTCCCAAATGTAAGTAAAACCCTTTTGTACTCGTATACCCTTTTATACCGCATCGACAAATACCCTAGAAATTTTCATATGAATAAATGGGTTATATTTCAGTATTCAAGTAACCTGGAAATATATTTTTACGTGTAAAGATGTAATAGACATATTATACATCCTTTTTTCACTCAATTTCATGTTTTGAAATTGTTCCCCGGATCAACGATATGTAAGAATTAAAATTTTAAGCTATGGATCACTTAAACAGAACTGGCTGTGAGACTGTCTTCGAAAGTTAACTTATAACATGCCTCATGCTGCCGACACAGAAACTTTTCAGTGTTAACAATTGGAAGATTCAAAGTTAGAAGGTGAACAACATGTGGAGAACATGCCAACTTTCCAACTTCATCGACCTAGTGCTTTCCAATGAAGAATGTGGGCGCTGACGTATCTATCTAGTTCAAGCCAAACCAAAAGCACTTTCAAAAGTTTTGAAAGTGCTAAGAGTTTCTGTAATTGAATTCTTCAAATTGATATCTATACAAGCTTACCCTCTGTCCTAGTTGCCAAGTCGTTCGACGACAAAATCGATCGCTAACAACAAGTTTATAGCACGACATTTGTAGGTATTCTATTTTTTCCCATAGCAGAAAGGCCACCTTATGTCCCCCACACATTATTATTCTGAAATTTTTCACATGGGCTCTAAAATTTTACATATCTGTGACATTTAATTACAGATATGTGATTTTTTTTCAACCTGCGAGTTATATGCACAAATAGCTCTACCTGCGACTTATACCTGTCAAGTCAGCTAGTAGACAAACAATAACGACCAGAGGTTATTCAGAATAAACATAAAGGAGGTGAATTTCGCTAGACTAAATTCTAGTGTGAGAATAAGTTGCGCTGTTGTTTGACAAGTTTTGATTGTTTGCGCAAATTTGATAGGTTAGTGGGTCAACGAAAGTTTTGGTAGAGTTGTGCAAATGTTGTGTTATTTTAATTTAATAATATGATGAGTTAATAATATGAACGCTAGATTTTGTGATCTTTCGCTATAAAATGCAAAGTTTCAATACCTTGTTTTTATAACACAACCTTCCATAAGTATAAAAGCATGGATTGTTATAGTTTTTTGGTATAATAAAGTTTTGATAAACAAAAACTGCATGTTCGTTTGTTCCACCAACGGTATACGAAAATAATGATGAAGTAAATGTATATGAGTGACTGCAGCCCCTTTGTGGCCCACTGCTGGGTACGGGTCTCTTCCCGCAACTGAGGGAGGCCTGGAGCATATTCTACCACGCTGCGCCAATGCCGATTGGTGAAGAAGTATATGAGTACCTACTTGGTTAAAGAGATATTTTATTAACAGTGAAGCTAATTAAACTCCTTCGTGTTATAATTACGCTCTTGCGTGACCTTTAAAACTGAAAACCTCAATTCTGCGGCTAATTGCTCATTATTCTTCAAACAGCCTGTAAGACATTGTTAATGACTGAGTACGTGTTAATATTATAAGCGATCAAGGAGTTTTTAGATAAATGACTTCTCGGTACATACAGTTTTTGCAATCTTAGAAGGCAAGGTAAGGTATAAAAAATCTAATGAAGATGCGGGTTTGGTAAGAAGTTTGGCAAAAGGAGATCTACCACCCGGCTTGGTGATCATGCATGAGGAGCGATCGTGCCACTGGGGTTCGAACCCGGACCTCTTGATTCGCGGTCGAATTCTAAGTTACTGTGCAATCACTGGTTTACGCGCGACTACTCATACGCAGTGTGAGTGCTCTCAGGCGCTCCCATATTATTTCTAAGATTGGAATTGTACGCGCGAGAACGTACGTATCCGCACGAGTTAATATCGCAGGAAAACGCGCCAAAACTTAGATCCAAATGAAACATAGAAATTTCCTATAAATATTCCTTGGTGAAATGAACTTGGCAATGAAACGCTCGGTTCCGCATTCCCTCCCGCAGCCATCAATCACCCCGCTCTCGACACTCGACGCGGCGGAGATTCAATTAATTGAATACCTTAACAAACTGGATGTATAATCAGCGCCTTTAATAAAAAGTAGATACACCACGGTGTTGCTTAATATACAAAATTATTAACGATTGTATAAATAGAGTTTGGACGGCCACGATATCGTCACCTTCACCGCTATATTTAACAAAAAAAATATTTATTCAATTATTTAACAAAAAATAAAGCTTCAGGCATAGGGAATGCGTTTACAATTTACATACTGTAAGATGGAGTTTGGAGCTCGTAAGCGGTTGCTGCATCTGGCTCAAGCTACAGTTCAATGTTATTCGATGTTATATCTAATGGACGTAATACAGAAAAGATTCATAAGTAGTATATTTTCGTTTCATTATTCCAGATTCCCCTAAAATTTATAAATACGTAAAGAATACCAAATATACATATATTACCCGCTAAACATATATATAGAAATATATTATTTCACCAGTGTGACAGACTCACAGTGTACACTGTAGCTTTGTAGGTTTTATACAAATGGGTCTGGAAGGTATGTTTGCACAGTTGTCCATAATCCTGTAACTACCGAAACATTCGGGCGAGGGTAACTTGGGTTGACCGCAGACGGGATCCTTCGTTGTTAGGTGAATTGTCACCCACAAAGGTTCAAGCAGGACTCGTGTGCTCAGCCTCATTGGTATTTTAATTCTTGGAACTTGGAACACACTTAAATAGGTGCTGACGATTTGAAGAGTAAATGGATGTCAAAGACTTTTATTTGTCAAGATTAAAAGTCTTAGAAATAGTGTTTGATTGCAGCGTATAAAAAATGTTAATTATACCTTGTAGAAGTTTAGTAACTTAGTTTGTAGTAATTTTGTAGTAGTAATTTATATTTATGTAGCGCTTTTACAGTATGAAACACACCCACGGACTAGGGTTTCCTTATGATGATGTGACAAAGACTCACTTAATATACCGGAGAAATTTAAAACAAAGTCCTAAATCCATTAGCAAACGTAAACAAGAACTAATTTTAAATATTTGAAATCTTTTTATAATACCAGTACCTACTCAAATACTTTAAAACGAAGGTCACCTGAGAAAGCCTAAATAAATAACTATGCTTTTCAAAAGTTTCAAAGATGCTCAAATAAGAAATGTCACTTAGAAGGTCGAAGATTTAAAAAAAATAATACTGTGAAAAAATGAAGAAGCATTAATTAAAAGCAATCACTCACTCCATTTATTTTTCAGACGGTTCTCAAAGGCTTATCTAACTCCGATAAATTATAAAATCCGCCCAAGCGCTTCATGCTGATGGAATGCAAATTACCTGGCTTCCTGGCAACAACATGAAATAATAAAGAAAGAGGAGGAACGCAAAACCAATTTTTTGATCAGATGGAGTGACACTATATTAGAGAAAAAGATAAAGTGGGCTTAACTTTTCAAAAATAAAAAAGAGCACCATCGTAAGAAAATTATCCTAACATTTGGGAAAGATATGTTGGTAGGAGTTATGTATCACTAGAAAGTGACAGCATGTCCCGTCAAAACAACTTGAAAATAAAAGTACCTTAATTTTATGGGTCCCATTTTTATTATCCTGCGACTTCATCTCAATATATAAAATCCTTGGAGGAACGCATGAAGTTAGGCAACGGGTGTTGAATGATCCTCTAGCTACAAATAAGTTTGATATTTAAAAATCGAATCGAATTAGGTACATAAAGACGTTTAAAAATTTTATTGACGATTAATATGTGTTACTAGTTATAGTGTGAGAAAATATTTTTTTCGTTAATAGAAGAAAAATCGTTTAACACAGATTAAATATACGAGTATACAATATCCATAGAGGAAACATGTTTTGCACAGTTTAACTTTAAAATTAAATTAATACCCTATGTTTTTTCTTGTTTCCTAGTCTTTGAAGTTTTTTCAATAAACTAGATCTATTAACTAATTCCCACACATAAAACTTTAATAGCCTGCTTAGTTTACACAGCAGTTATAAAATTTGGGCTAAAATATTCACGGCGGCTATTATCTGCTAGCTTTCATAATGGGTCATAAAATGTCCTTTTAGAAACCTACGACCACAAAATGAAAGTGTAATACGTAATAATATGTCCCAAGCACTGAAGGTTTTACGTCGTCATCAATAACTAACATAGAGTCAGCATGGGATTAAAATTTTATCTTACATTTTAGTTTTACCACATTTATAGCTTAGCTGTTAGATGTAATGTAATATTTAATTTACATGCTTTTGCTGCTTTCATAACCCTCTGTAACCATCTTCGAGTGTTAGGTAAAGAAGATGCTACTATACCTACTATGTATCATACTTGCGACCTGTCCACCTCGTCGTCGTCGTACGGTCGTAGGACGGCCTATACTCCTTTTGTCTAGACGTAGTTGCCATTCGAAGACCCTTCTTTCCCATCGATTGTTAGTCCTTCTAACGATGTGGCCAGCCCATTGCCACTTTAATCTGCAAACTTTGAGAGCTATGTCGGTTACCTATAGTTTTCAATGGATTTCGTCGTACAGGCTGATATATATTAGTTGATTATATATTGTTTGATAAGGTAAGTAGCTCGCCTAATGAAATTATACACACGAATTGACTAATTAAATTATACTGCACTTCACTATAATATAATTATCATTAGTTACAGAGACATCCCATTAATTCCTAATTGACATGACACTAACATTAGTAGATTCTATTAATATGACATCGGTCTGTGCCGTTATTTGGACAGGAAATAGGACGATTATGACATTAATATTCGCAATCAAATTGGCTTTTATTAAACCGATATGATTTGTGCTGTGTCACTGAAGAAATTAATTATGAAAATTGATGTTAATTGAACACTGAGTCGATTACGAATCGTTTGTTTGAAAATGTGGGTTGTTTACTGCATGTGAATTTGTTCATATTTAAATGTAGTCAATGCTATTGTAGATTTGTTTACTTATTTAAATCACAAATTCGTAAATAGTCCTTTCATTTGAAGCCAGCAACGCTGCCGATTATTTTTTGACCACTTAGTTATCATCAGTTGGCCTATTTGCCTTTTTTGTAGACCATTTATAAACAAAAGAAAGATACTTGTATAGTAAATAATGAAAACCAGCTTATCCGAGAGGTAAGGTTCAAAACGAATACATATCTACATATTAAAATATTCTTTTTCTTTTCGGTTATTCGTAGTCCACTGCTGGACATGGGCCACCTGTTATTGCCAGTAACCCGTTATTGACCCACTACAGGGTCGGGTCTCCTTCTCGCAATGAGAGGGATGTAGGCCTTAGTCCACCACGCTGGCCTACTGCGGGTTGGTGGACCTGTTATTAACATTATGATATTCATTATTCACTTATTGAGAATTTACTTTTTCGAATTAGGTTTTAAAATCCGCCATGGGGAGACACAAAACATCAGATGACGACAATTCACTTGGTTGCTGCTGGTCGTATCTCTAAATCCATCACACACATTAAAGTTATTATAACTTTGCTGCCCCGAATCTACCTGAAGCCGCAAACATAAACAAATATTCTCACTCTTAGAATGACGCGAAATTCCGAACTAACAGGAAACAATATTACGGGAGCCGAAACTTATAATTACGCGAATACCTACCAATTGTTTGCGAGCCAAAGTTTTATTCGAGTTTTGATACTGACGAGAACTAATAGTACAACTTGTGAGCACCGACATCATCGAGTACTGGATGAGACAAAAGAAACAAACAACAAGGAAATATTAAATTAAATACGTATATTTTGTCATAGCGTATCATATTGTATGATCGTGGACATGATCAGTTTTAGGTCATTTATTTCTATGAATTGTTTTTTTCTATATGTATGTCGCAGGGAAATGATAGAATGCGTGATTGATTCGATCAAATTCTTAGTAATTTGCCCAACTTCCTTAGGGATTTGATCAAATCACTGATTTTATCATTTTCCTGTGACATAAACACTGGCGACATAATCGTGGCGTCCTTCTGACCCTGAAGATAACAAGTGTTTTATGCTCTTTCCTGGAGAAGTATTGAGTATTTTATTAATTTCAGTGTTTTTAGTGAATAAAATAAATTCTTACAGCCTTTTCTGTTCATTTTATATCATAAATCTATCCACGCCTAACAGTTTAACCACGGTTTAGTCGATCATGCGAGGTAGTTTAAATTAAATCTATACGAGTATGTTCGCCGGTGACCGCAGGGAGTCAAAGTTACGAGTACGAGTAGAAGGACGCGAGGATTTGGAAACTATTTGATATTGTCAGAACAAAATTCCGATTTCGTTTATTTTTGTCATTTACGGGACTTCCTAGAGACGATTTAATTACGAGATTACCTGTTCACTCGTTTGCTACTTGTATATGATAAAACGATATTGTCTAAATGAGGAAAATTAACGAAAAGGAGAAAGAAGTACATTAATGTCTTAAAAGTACTATTTATCCGACTGCCCAAAGGTCTTTTGGGGAGATGACTCTCCTTTTGGCAAAAGGAGAGTTATCTCTGTTTAAGTTAGTAAAAGACAAGGCAAAGTTTTAATAAGCAATAAGTACCTACCTACAAAATAAAAGTAGAGTACAATAGAAGTTTATAATTACATTTACGACTTTATAGTAAAATACCATATACGCTTTGAAACAAACTACCTAAAAAAAGTAACACCAAAAGAAATTTTACTATTTTGGCACGGAAAGGAACCAGTGGTCAGCAGTCCACTAAAACTGCTATAAAACACTTTTGCTCATATTTCTGGAGGTCCCATGAAATAGAAACTCGCTGATAACTCAAAAACAAACTTAATAATGTTTTGGCATGCTTGATATATAGCCGCCCTTGTTGACACGAACTCTAGAACTTTCACAATAAAAGGGCTCTTGCTGATGTGAAGGTACCTACTGTCGGATGTCTGACCCCTTTTTTGTTTGATGACTTAGTACTGCGATAAAGTTTGACTGAATGAAAATTTGGAACTTGGTTTTATTGCTTCCTGCCCGTTAACAGCTATTGGGAATTTTTAATCATTGGGATAAGTATTGTGTGCCTTGGAGTTAAATAAATTATCTTCTTCACAGACGTACGGACGGACGGACTTGTTTGTGATTAGATAAGATCAGCCGTTGTCTCCTATTATTAAATTATTTCTTCTAATGTACTTTCGAAACCTATTAGTGACACTGTAGCGTCGGGGTCTCCTTTCACGGGTTAGAACTCAACAGGCGAATCCTTCCTTCCTTTATGCCCTTTCAGGGTTGGGTCTCCTCTCACAATGAGAAGAATGTAGGCCGAAATCCACTACGCTGGCCTAATGAGGGTTTATGGAGAGCTCTCCGGTATGCAGGTTGTCCACAATATTTTTTTTCACCGTTACATCAAGTGATATTTAATTTTATCAATTGCACATAACTTTTTAAGAACATCAGTGATTGGGATTCCAACCCGGACCCTTGAGTAAGCTAGCGACTGGGCTATCACCACTATACGTATATTTGTGACTACAATCCCACTTTTTCCATTTTGGCTTGCTGTACTCAGGTAAAATAATTCTAGCTTTTTGCCTCACAATTGCGATGTTAGAACACGGAGAATGCTCGGGCGAAGTTTGCTAACATTCATCAGGTGGCACACATTGTTGTTCTTGTTGCGCAAAACCTTGCTGCCGGCGTTATTCCAGCTTCAACCTGGTATTTTGTTGAACAGGATTTTAGAGTTGTTTATTGTTCTATGCTTGGTTATGGATTAATTTTACGTGGTAGTTCAGGTGCATTCCAGAGTTTCTCCTATCGTGAGCAGAAACCTATGCCTAGCAATAAGAGTAAGAGCTTATTGTAAACAAATAACAACTAGCTACTGCTAAAAATGGAATAATAACAGCTGATTATAAGATTATAAAGACTTGGGTAGCTTGGGAGAAAAACTGTTGAACCATTTATTTTTTGTATTGTATAATTATGTATGTGTAGCAAACGGGCAAACATACTACGTCCTGTTCAGTGGTCCCCAGCCAAAACACAGGACACGAAGAACATGTTGTTTACGACGGGTTAAGAGGCTGGCGGCATCCCCCCAAGCTATCTACTATAGCTTTTATTCTACTAAAATTACCAAAATTAACGGCTTCCGCCAAAGACAATGAATTCTTGCAAAATAGCTTCTACTTTTGCTGGCGATATCTCATCCCTTAGTTACACCTAGCGGGGAGATTTATTTAACGACTTAGGATCAACTTCTGCCTCTTCTGCCTTGAATTACGTCTCGCTCGCGGTTTCTGCATCTGGGAACTTATTTATGGGAAGTGTTCTTAGTGGCACGGTCGTAATTAAAACAATCTTGATTGAATTTTTTGTCCATATAACTTGATGCTTTATTTTAATCCTCTAAAAAGTTTTTGTCGTCGTTATTTTTTTAATTTGCATCACTAGTATTTTCTGTTTAACTTTCCCGAATGTAAGTGTGTTTCCAATGAAAGTAATTGTTAACCTCTTTTTTAAAGTCGGTTGAAAAAGTATCTCCGGCAATCACACCCCGGGCCGAAACACAAGATAAGAAGAACATTTTGTTTTGTGATTTTGTCGTAGTTTATTGTTTATTTCATTTTCAATTTCATTTTCGCTTACGTGATCAACCATTTTTAAAGACCTAAATAGATGTTTTAGGTGTTACATCGATTTCTAAAAAAACATAAGGACGAATTCAGAACCTCCCTTTCTTTGAAGCCGGTTAATAGAGCCAATGTCAAAACTACAATTGTACTAAAACCATGAATTATCCGATTTAACCTTTGATGTCAGGTGTACTCAACATAAGCTGCTAAGACACAAATCTTGCGAGCTGTTGAGACATAACTCAACACGAGCAATCTTGCGGTTGCTGCTATAAATTCAGCTGGAGAAACTACTTAAGCAAGTTTTGAACCAGCTTCCTTTATACGAGACTTTTTTGCCATAGTGGGTTGGTCGTGAAAATGAATAGATTTTCAGATAGCCGTTCTTTTATTTTAATATAAATAAAAAATAACATATCTTGTATTGAGTACGCAACTCACATGTCGAATATCAAACATTTTTGCTGTGTCACATCCCATGGGCTTTGCTTTCTTAGTTAAGGCAATTGGTACTAAAATTTAACTTAACTAGAATTTTAAGTCTAAAATAGAGATTACCTCTTCGTTTCCTCGTTAGCCGTTTCTCATTAATCGTCGGTTTCAAAGACAAAGAGGTGGTCGGGGCGTTTAGCGTACAAAGTGCAAGCGAAATTTACACCTCAATGAATGTCTTCTAGTTTAGTCATTTAGATAATATGGCAACGGGGAGCCCTGCAGTATACCCCACCATGCTGCTCCTATGCGGATTGGTGGAGAAATAGGCTAGTGGCTAACCCATGTCGGATGTTTTCAAATCCTATAAAATAACTTTGATACGAGTATCTCCATTGAAATACGGACGGGCAAATGTGAAGCCAGCGTTACGAAAAACAAATAAGGTCCCTTATTTTAGGTGTCCCGTTTTTGATACTCTAACACTCCATCTTGACATTTGAAAATCTTTGTATAAAACCCTCAGAATCTATAATCCAAACTCCTAAAACCATACATCGAACAAATCGCTGCAAAACGACCATGACGAACGGGGCGCCTGGTGTACAGAAGTGCAGGGTAATACGGATCCCGTATGACCTATAAATTTTGCATTGGTATATGTCCAATTTAATTTATTATCTAGTTGGATGTGCTGTCCAAACTTTGCCAAAATTAATTTGATATTCGGTGCGCAGTGTAAAGCATTTTGTAACAGATATCGCTAGTTGTAGAACATGGTGGTTGAACTTGATATATTTCAGAATACTGAAGACTACGTTGCGCGCAGTAGGATGAAAAGTTATTTCTGGAATACTTTAGGAATTTTCTAGTTCCCATCTAAAATAGGCACCGTATTAATATGTCGAACAAATAAGTAGTAAGGAAAAACGTCGTTTCCGTTTTGTCCACGTCAAAAATATTTTTATCTATATTATTAGTTGATAAATATTTTTATCAACTTTTTATCAACAAAAGTTCTTAAATATTTTTATTAGTTGATGCCTTGCCTTTATTAGTAAATTACATCAGTGTCCCAAACATGAACACTATCGTCAAAGTATTTGTGAAGTTACCGTGTGCCACTATCGTCAAAGTATTTGTGAAGTTATAGTATGAGAATACATGATGATATTGTTTGTGCTCACGGCACAGTTCTAGTTTCTGGTCCCTTTTCCCCAAAGCCGTTAGTGTCTACATAAAAAACATAAGCAACTAATTTATTCTAAGCAACTATCAATCGCTAGTTCTATGTAATATCAAAAACACAGAAGGTAGTGGTATTTAGGTATTCACTAAGGGAAATTACTATAGAAACATTTATTCATTGTCATTTTAAGTCATTTTCTCCATATTTCCACTCAACAAATTAACCCCATCTAGGTCATTGACCTCAGTAGTAAAGTGTAGCAAAATACTACCAGAGATGTTTTTAGAGAATAAACACTAAAGAAATATTTATTCATTCCATGGCGTGTACAACAGGATAAAGGTTGACAAAAACAGGAAGCGACGAGTTGCGAGAATAGAAAATTTAACTGAGATTTAGGCCGTCGTCGGATCCCCCGTAAGCCCTATAGAAAAGTAGGAAAGTATACCACGAACGTGTGCGAAATATAGAAAACGATTTGTCTACGTCGCGGCGCGAACTTTTTGCTTCGGGACTTCGCACGGCTCGTTATATAAGCTGAAACTTACAAATTCGTGAGGAAAATTTGCTCTTATTCAGCTGTTCAATCAACACTTTTTATGGTAATTGAGTAGTTATCGGATATGCACGCATACTACTGATTTTAATTGTGTCTGTAACAAATTCCCAACACACATTTTTTACGTAGAGAAGAAATCCATTTTTTACGTCGTGAAATCCGTCACCCCCTGTGAGTTTGTGACTGACAGTGGGCTGTACTGGACTCCTATCGACTAAAGCCAAGCCACGGGGCAAGTCGGGTCCAGTTTCACATATATTATTTCTGAGGCCGACATTGTTAGTTCGCCAAGGGATTCTCTAGGAAACAGTGGGAGTTCTTTCATCCCAACTGCATTTAAAGTATTGTGTGATCGTTCTTATTTAAAAATCAGGGTGCTAACATTTCATATACAGAATTTCCGGTATCCACAATTACCTACCCGTAAGCAGTATAAAAGAAGCTGCTGAAGTTATGAGCAAATTCCAAAGGTGTCTGTAAAAAGTTTGCTTGTATTCAGCTATTTACTTTGCACGTTACTAAGGTTGGCAGTCTTTAGCTTCTTTACACGGTTCTTAGTCTAGACGCGTAATCTTAACGAAGGTGCTGAGATTAAATGTCTAGACTCAACTCGCTGTTTAAATTGAGTTTCGTAGAAGTGGCTTCGTTGTAACGCAATAGAACGCTTTTGTTTGATTAGACATCAAACAGAAGTGCATGTATTTTGTTTTACGGTTTGATCAACTGGCAAGCATTGCTTTTAAAACGGAACGTCATTCTCTCCGATTTCACCATTTACGGGATTTTCCGAAAGTCCTTTTTTCCCTAAGACGATTTTTTGCCGATTTATAGGAAGATACGATTAACGATTAATCACAGATTGATTTTCTTCTATTCAATTAATTTTTATGGTAATAATAATAACATAATTATTACCCACGGGGTACATACCCCGGGAACTGTCTTGGGGCACGATATCACGACTTCTAACGGGGCCGGTGACAATATCTGTTAGAGGTATCTAAGAAGTAGAATAAAAATAATTATATTAAAATTCGCTTTTAGATACTCTTAATTTATCTGCCTTAAAGTATAAAATGTAGGCTAGTAGCAAAATAATTTCAGGCCCCGTTGCTTGGGTTTTAAATTAACTTTTTCTTACTGAAAACACAGCGGAAGTTTGTGAAACTTACTGAGACAACCTCGGGTGCCATGCTATGTATACTTAAGTCCAAAACTCTACTTAAACGAAACTCAGGGCTCGAGGTTTCTTGTCGAATAATAAGTGGTTAAGTTTCAGCCGAGAGCGGTGAGAGCTTAGCGGTTAAAAACGCCCTCTGGAGGGTTCGAATCGAATCCCCAGTGGTACGCTTCAATTACTTTCTTAAAAAAGTTATGTGTGCTATACACATTTATATATCACCTGCTATAACGTTGAAGGAAAACATCATGAGGAAATAACGTGCCTGAAAGTTCTTTATAATTTTCTTACAGGCTCGTGAAGTCCGCTAATCCGTTTTTTCCAGTGTGTAAGATAGACTAAGGATAAAATCTTTCTTATCGTAGGAGACCCGACCCTATAGTGTGTCACTAATAGTTTTAAGGACAATTTTAGACGTTGCTTGAATAATTCTGCTATGATGGACGCCTCAAAAACATTTATCAAAGTTGCAAATAAGAGTTCAGAACGGGTACTTGATTCAATATCAGCACCAAACGCTGACTGATGTGTAGAATCATTTTAAATCTGTATCTACGGCCCAAACACAAAATAATTAAGTATACATACCGTACTATAAACAAATTGCATCCATAAACTCCAAAATAAACAAACTAATTGCAAGAGCGAAAATCTACGAGTAGTTAAACACTTCAGTAATAGCTTTCTTGTATCTCATCCAGCACTGAATGCGCACAATTTAGCTTAGAATTGGGCTAGCGTCGTCGCCCGAATAGCAGCCGTAAGCGGAACTACTAATATTGACTAAGCCATTCGTAGTACCTGAACCAATTAGTGAAATCCCTAAGATTTAAAATTAAAGATCTAGTGATTAATTTAAAAGGCATTCTGGACTTTCGTTATTTAGTCAAGTAAATGTTTGTTTATCTTAGGATTAATGAATTTGCGGTTGAATATACATAGTCTTATAGAATCTGGGAATTCTTATGTCATTGGTGGAGTGGACGCATTCAGGTCACGTTATTATATGTGGACATATATGTACAATCTTTTTCAACTTTGAACAACGCATCATTTGGCTTCGATTCGTACCCTAACCTCTTGAGTAAGAGGGTGAGTTCTTAGTGGCCATACGCCGTCTATTTCCTTAACACTAATGCCATCGGGATTTTGTAGTGACCTAAATATTGATTATTTCTTACTCTACCTTACTTATGCCTTTCATCGAAACTCTAAAACTTATTTCCATCCGTTAAATACGAGTATGAGGATAATCAGCACAAGTTCCAATAGCATTAGATTATGTTTTCCATATAATACTCTGTGTAAACCAACAAAGTAAGATCAACAACAAAAAATATTCTTCCGCGACATTCATCATCACGAAACATTTTTGCAAAAAACGCTGTCATACCGCGATAAAACCGTGACGTCATCCGACCAATCCGTAATTATCTCATGCCCGTAGGACAACGTTAATTAATCACGACACTCCCAGCCGTACTGCAGCAAATATCATTTATTAAATAAAATATCCGACAAAAAAATATGCAGTACTTTTAGCGTCTAGAATTAATTAAGTCGGTTTCACGCTACAATTCTGGGTTGCAGGCCGTTATTTCAAGCACAAATAATGTACGAATAATATTGCAGTGTAATTTAAATCATTTTATATCATTGATAAGACTTGGGTCGAGGAGATGTTTCACCGCCGCCTCATAGGCCGCGCTCAGTTTGGACGCAATTTCGTACGAATTCAACTCGTGCGTATACGTACATTCAAGTATGAATAATCCCGACCTAAGAAATATTATGGGAGCGTTTACACTACGTGCGAGTTGTCGTACGTCAACTTAGTCGTACTTGATAAGAATCAGGATATCTTGTGTTTTGGCTGAACAACCGACTGAACCGGCTGGAGTCCGACATCGATAGTGGGTGTATAGGTATTAGAAACTTATAAGAGGTTGAACGTAGAGTTTTAGTAGTTTATTTGTTGGTATCACTTATCGTCTAGATGCATGCGGCATGCAAGTCGTTGACCATAAAACAGACTCATTTGGAAGGCAACCTTAAATCATTTACCTATAGCACTAAATCTAAGTAGAGTCTAATCAGGCCAGTTATGATGGCTCCACCACCTAAAACCTTACATTTTTATGCCAATTCCTTGTTCATTATCAAAAATCCTGCACCCATTCGATTAGGCCAGCGCGGTGGACTAAGGTAATCCGTCTTATCGTGAGAGGAGACTCGAACCTGCAGTGGGTCTTTATTAGGTTACAGGCAAGATTATCTATAAAGATGATATTGGCGAGCAGGCAGGCAAAAATGCCTGCAATTTTTTTTATATGATACAGACGTTTACAGAAATTGACGTTGCGCCATAACTTGTAGGCTCCATTCCAAGTAATGTCAAAATACTTGCGCTTTTATTACCAGCGCTACGAAAATAACCCGAAATGGATCCCTTAAATGAAAACTTCGTGGTAGACTTGTTTAATTAACATAAATAACAAAGTTTCGCTCGGGATCGTCCTTTGTAAGTACTCTAAATTAATAAGCATACGTATATTGCATTATTCAGTCCTAATGGACTTTGGAGTGCAACTAAAATAATCATGTTATTTTAGAATTATTCATTTAATTTTGCTGCTGGAGATTTTGAAAGCTTTTATTTAACTCGCAATGCTTTTAATTCAGTTTTGAAGCACCCTTAACCGATTGAGGTGAAATTTTACATGCTCGATTGGTTTGGATGACAAGTTTTTTTTGCCGTAAAATAGATACGTGCCCATGTGTCTTATAGTAACCGTCATGAGTCGTGAGCACAGATTATCAGTGGCAGGGATATTGAATACTTTCGGCCAATGTACGTTATATACGTTCGGCCCAGATTACGTCATGTAAGAGTTTTGTTTGAACTTAACTTGTTTTGAATGTTAGTGGTGTAGAAAACTTCGATAGCGTGATTCAGGACTCTTGATGAGTGGCGAAAGTTGCCACAGTATATGTGCAATATAGGTATGTTTATTGTATGTTTGCATTTGTAATGAACTGTAATCCATGATTAGAAACGTACTCATGCATAAGCAAAACTAATCTAACCAGAAGCCTAATGAGCCATTTAGTGTTCAAAAAGCCTTATTTATGTATCGGGCTTACACAAAACTAGATTTAGTCGAATTTGGAATGAAATATTTAGTAAATCATGTTGGTACTGCTTTCCTGCAATGTGAACTACTTTTTTGGATTTTATTTGGAATTATCAACTGGGTAATAGCGGTGGGGTAAGAAGGAGGTGGTAAGGTATTATGGCTCTACTTTTAAGTAGCCTTTATGTTTTTAGGTATAAGTTAAAGAGAAGCATACATACGTGCCTATAGCTATTTTTTACGCGCTTCTGTATATAATAAGTGCCTGCTACCGTAGCAGACTAAGAACTGGGGGCTATGAACTCCGTTCAAAAGTCAATTAAAACTGGAAAATTACTGCTTTCGGTTACCGCAGTAGAAAAACCGCGGGTGTAAGTAGGAACTCTTGAATACTTCTAAGACTGCTGTTTAACTACCGGAGTTTGTTAAGGTGCCTTGTGTGAATAACGTATGCGGTGCAAGTATTAAGTCCTCTTTACAGAGAAGTCTAATTTATTTATCGCTACAATATTTAGATAGGCTTCAGTTATCAAGTGAAATTTTCTAAATTAGTGAACTGATTATAGGATTATGTACTGATACGGATAAATGGTGACCACGACTTGGCAAAAGGAGTAAATGCCACACTTTAAAAAGCGATGTCTCGGACTGATGATATGAAGAGGACAACAGGTATTCGTTGCCATCAGTGGGCCCAGGATCGGATAGCGTATCACCCGGTCAGTAGATTTAAAAGACAGATAGTAAAGTTCCATGAATTTATAACAGTTGATAGAAACTTTGCTCATAATATCTTTCTCGATTCTTCTATAAACGCACCCAAGCGTAGTTTATTTCAAAACTTCCCCGTGACTTGTACGTTAGTTTTTTTTACTCATTTTGCTGCAAAAGTGGCAAGAAGTCTTGCGAAAAATCCAGCGAGGTAAGTTTACTATATATTAAGAGCAACGCAACACATAGGTTAAGTAAGATGAAAAATACACCTAGGTACATAAGCATTTTGAATACTTTTTTAAGGAATGAACTTTGCGTGAACGAATTACTTGTAAAGTATACGTCAGCAAAAGTGATTTTAATAAAAAGTTGAATTTTGTTCAATAAATATAGTAATACGTTATTTTTGGCATTTTATTTGAGTCGATCTGACTTATGGCTACTTAATACTAAAAGCAGTTTCCAATATCTTCTGCAAGTGCTAATTGAACGTCGTTGTTTGTTCAAGATTTTTTTTCAATGGATCAGAATTGTCAAACGGCGAAATTTGTTTCTTTATATAGAAGCAACTAAATAAGCAACACACACAAATATTTGCAAAACAATGTTTTGTGCCAATATTTCGCACATTTCGTAAACTAATTGATATTTTATACATAACTGATGTAATCCTTATTTATTTGTAACATTTGACGCTGTCTCGTACGACCTTTAATGTAGTCTCATCCTACATTTTATCTCAAACCGCTTAAGAATTTCCAAACATCGTAACCTAAGCTTATCTAAGTGATACACAGGAGCCAACTTAGCTATTAACACGTACGAGGGAGTCGATTTTAAAATTATTTTCCCTCACATAATGTTGACGTCGGCTACTTTACGAAACTACAAGATAGCGCGACGGGAAATGGTCTCGTAAGACCCACATGTAGGGTTTTGAAACGGTTTTTGTTGGAGCTCAGCGCTTTGTTGCAAAGGATTTGAACAAGTTGCTTCGAAGCTGTAATGCTTGTTATATTTAACGATGTTCTTTGCGATAAGAGAAGATTGTTTTAAAAATTGTGTTTTGATGTCAACTGTGAGATGATAACGCGTTAGAAAATTGTTTTATACAAACAAGTGGGATTTTTCAAATGATTTTTGTTGAAGCTTAGCGCTTTGTTTCAAAGTATTTGAACAAGTTGCTTCAAAGCTGTAATGCTCGTTATATTTAACGACGTTATCTGCAATACTAGAAGATTGTTTTAAAATTGTGTTATAACATCAACTGAAAGATAATAACGCGTTAGAAAATCGTTTTATAACATTTGCAAGTGGGATTTTTGAGATGATTTCTGTTGAAGATCAGCGCCTGTGTGGTTTTCGTCGCTTTGTTGCAAAGGCTTTAAACAAATTAATTTGGTGCTGTGTTGCTTGTTATATTTAACGATGTACGAAACTATTAAATAATATTTTGGTGTTATATTACCTGTAAGATGATAGCTCGGTAGCAAATAGTTTCGTGAGAGTCCAGGCCTCCTTCTGATGTGGAAGGAGACCCGAGTCCAACAGTGGCCCATAAAAGGGTTGTATAGTAGTTTTATAATATCCTGCAGTATTCTCGTGGGATGTATGTACGTAATTTAACAGAACTGCTAGATGTTTTCGCGGCGGATAGTGGTCTCATAAGACCAGCATATAGAGTTTTGAACGGTTTTTGTCGGAGCTCGGCGTTTTGTCTGAAAAGTCTTTGAACAAGCCGCTTCTTATCTTTTAATGCTTGTTAAATAAGTCTTTGTTTTTAGCGCAAAGAGAAGACTTTTTTAATCTTACGAGTGAAAATTTTAAATTATTTGTTTAAGTATTCTGTTACGATGTGTTACAGAGATTTAAGATAGCGAGGTGAAAAATGGTTAATGTGGGAGCTCGAAGTCTTATTTATAATCTGGGCAACAGTTTCGCTATATTGTACGTTCATTTATTGGAGAAGATTGGTATTGAAAAATTTTTAGCTATCCAATTTTGTGCAGAGAACTGACGTCTGCAATAGCATTTCCTTCAAGCAACATATTAGTTCAAGACATATTATTATTGGGTAGTTATTGGTTATTTACTACTGAAACAGTAACTTAACCAAGTTTAAAATTTCAGACTATTGAAAGAACGTAAAAGAATATCCAAAGACTTTGCTTCAGTTGTATCGCTGTTTATACTTTGTGTGTACAAAGTCAGTGCAAGCTGAGTGCTGTAGACGAGCTGCTTTATATTATCAAAGTCGTTAAAAAGTTTGCTGCCTCTACGAGTACCTACGTTGTTTATTTTGGCAGTAACTGACAAAGTACTTACTACTTGGTTTCGTATTTATGAGTATTAAAAATTAAGCTTGCATGCACTGTAATAACGGTCTGAGTAAAGTTACATAACTAAAAAACCAAATTAAATTTAACTAATATCCTAAATATAATAGGTAATGCTTAGCAATTCCTTAAAAAATCTTAAACACTCACTTTAGAGCATTTACTAATTAGTTCAGTTTGTCAACATATTTTTACATATTACTTATAAAATCACATTCACACTTCACATCACATTTTTGTTGGTACAAAACTACAAAGTCAGTGCAAGCTGAGTGCTGCGACGAGCTGCTTTGTTATTCTAAGTGCTCTGACGATGTGTGAGCAACGTCGCTAAAAAGTTTATCACATCTACGAATACCTACGTTGCTTATTTTAGGGATAACTCACAGAGCAGTTAGAGAGGCATTATTCTTTTTTTTATGGTTAGTTTTATACTTTTAGCAGGGACTGTTAAAACATATTAATTGCATTAAGATTGGCATGTAGATAGATACTCGTAAGACAGGCAAATAAGTTGTATTAATTCCGTTGAAAAAATTTATGAAATCCTATAAGGTTCTTTTGTAGTTTGTTTCGTATATAAAATTAAGTAAATAGGCGGACGGATCACATGATGGAAAGTGGCCAGCCAAAGTCAGCCAGTGCGTTTTGCCTTGCTTGGAATTACTGCTCTTTTTACACCGTTGTTGAGGAACCCCATATTAAAATCCACTCAAATTTTAAATTCGAAATAATTCTGCAAGTTTTAATCAAACTTCCTATCCTTTTCAACTACAAATTCACCCTATTCACCATTTTACTGAGAATGAACGAGTTTGTTCTCTTTAAATACTTAATTAGTTAAAAGTGCATATCTTCAGGTGGAAATGTATCATAATAAACCCGCAAGGTAACTCGAACAGCACTAGCATCCGCAATCACCTAATGGATCCGAAGAAGCGTGACGGTTCAAACGCCATTGTTGCTAGTTCAGAGACCTGCTGTATTTTCGTTCATTCAGAAAAAATTGAAAGATGAGAAGAAAAAGATTTATTCTTTTCTGTTTGTGAGAATTTGTTAAAATGTGTGATGTTTGTGAAAATTGTAAGTTACTTGACTTTGATCATGATAAAGTTTTGTTTAACATAATTATAAAATCTAGAAGACATACAGGATACACAGGTATCCCGTTTTGAGAGTTTATGCGATAGATTTCAATTGAATTGGCCGTCAACTAGTGTTATTTTTTCAGCGCGTCTTTCCCAATATATTTTAATGTTTTCTCCGTAAAGCAAATCAAGCGAATAGGCCACCGTAAAGCTGAATGTTCTTTATGTCTTATGTTTTGGTGGGGATGCGTCATTTGTCAGTGATACTTTATTTGAGGCGAACAACTCAGTTCTCATGAGTAGCAACGTATGAATTCAGATAGGATTCCTACCCTATTTAAAGTTTATTCGCCAGCGCCTAGACTACAGTCCTGCCTACAATTACCGCCCACGACCGTAGTAAAGTGCAAAATGTATGGGCATTTAACAGCGTTTAGACACGACATGAACATATAATAGTGCGAAACACCCTTTTTATGATATTTACAAAGTCCTCACAGGCATTCCATATTAAGGCGTGGAACCATTAGGGATAGTGGGTTGTCATACACATCCTTAGAAGTAGAGAAATATTGCTTTCTATATATTTTCTGGGTTGTTTAGGAAACATAATTTAGAGGCATTTTTGCCCTCGGTCATTAGAAACGGTAATCAATTAATCAATACCCCTGTGAAATCCATTCAACGTTCTTAGGTTATGATTAACGTTACGTTTATCCTACTAGTATTTTAAATGCGAAAATTTGTGAGGACGGATGTTTGTCTCTCTTTTACACAAAAACGACTGAAAAGATTTGTAAGAAATTTGGTACACACAACGATTATAACCTCGATTAAAAATTATAGGATACTTTTTATCCCTCTCTAGATCAAATTCTTAGGTCAACGTGGACGAAATCGCGGGAGGAAGCTATTTATTTATATAACGAAGGATAAATATTCATGGCGACCGATCGATAGACACCTAAGTTTGCAGACTTACCACCTGAAATGCACAAAAATGAAAGATACTATTCAAAGCAATTCTTGCAATCTAGGCTTTTAAAGAATATAATTCAGATTTTCTTACGTTAAATGGCGTACCGCAAGAGTGATTGGGCATTAACTTTTAAGTACTTTTAAACGCATCTTTATATTCTCAAGCGCAGTTAAGTTGGGAAGTAATGTTCGTGACACAAAGGCTGATAAAATACAGAAGACTAAGAAGGAATTGTGTACTTTGATTTCTCCGTAGGGGTAGGATCTAAATTTTCGACAATCTTACCTTGTCTATGGAAATACTCCAGCTTTCCCTGTAGAGCCCGAGGAAACTTTTTTCATGGATCTATTCAATGGCCTCCTAAAGTCAACTGCTGTAGTAGAAAGGTACTAACTTTTCTAAGGTCCTTTTTCTCCAACAGCTTTCTGCTATCTTATTCGACGATCTCCATCTACTCAATACCTTTTCATATACCTTCACACGCCTTACATTACAAAAAGCATTAGAACAGCAGTAACCACGCAAATAGCGTTTGAAACACAATCGAAAAGTGTTTCAATCATCGTGTAAATAATGGCGCGTAAATTCTGACAAAGTTTGCTTGTTTTGACAGCTGTTTGGTGTGTACCCGTTGTTTAACAGAATTGTCGAACGCTCCCGTAGCTCCACACTCGATTGTTTACTCATAGATGTTGGAATTTACATAAATTGTGCGCCTGAGATCAATGGTTGGAGTTCCGCAATCAGGAACTGTTGTGTAACTAAACTGGATTTCAATTACGTTCAAGTGAATGGGCCACAAGGGAAGTTGCATAGTTAGGATTCTTATCTAAAATTCTAAAAATACAGGGGATATTTTCTTAGAGAGATATGAGAAATATTCGATTTTTACCTGCTAAAACGCACTACGTAACTTCCAACTTTGAATAAGTTGGAGGTTTTGAAATCTATTACGCCTACAATACTAACTCAAAATTAATTTTGTGACAAGTTACTTTTGGATAATTTACCACCTCAACATGTTTACGGTTTTAAGAGGTTTTTATATTTTTAGCCTGTACAATGACATGCAGTACCTACCTACTATGTATAGGCATTTACAATAACATAAACAAGGGAACATAGTATGAAATAATATTATGTTGTGTTTTTACCTTATAAATATAGAATACGCAACACTGTGGTAATAAATAAAATCATAAGAAACCACATTTAACATTACTGTTATTAGTAAAGTGAATTAATAAGATAAACATACCGAAAACGAGTGATTTAGAACAAATAAGAGGCTGCTAATGTAAAAGCCGTGTAAGCAGGCGGGTCCCACGACCCTCGACGGAAAAGAGTCCTTGGACGTAAGAGGCGTATGGGAAAACTTAAGGGATTAGTGTGGAGTGTGGGTAGAAAGTTAGGGGCTTGTCACTGCACTCAGCCGTCCGTCAAAGGCCAGCGTAACTGGGAAAAGAATATTTTTATATTACCACCTAATATCTATGTTTAAGGAATAGCTCCTACTAACCTGTTAATAGGTATTTTTTATACAACACCCTTATATACAGGTAATTTGCTTTGTGACGTATTTCCGCTAAGGGCGTGTAAATAAGGTCAAAAAGAATCGTTTAAGCCATGTGAAGCTCCAACCAAAATTCAACGGTTTTCGAGATATTTGACTTTGATTGAATTTGAAGAAGTCATTTTTAAGGAAACTAAAATGCCATAATAAAAAAAACATTCGATAACATTAGGTTTTTTATTCTTTTAAATTAGGTAATTGACATTTGTAGCATTAAAAATAAATCAAAACATTTTATAAAATCTCACCAGATAAGATTCTTAAGTCGGCACGAAGTTTTGGGCACAAGTAAGTGACTTCATAATCGAGAATCAGTAACAAACAAACGCATAACAATACATATTAATTATTTTGCTACTAAGTACCTACCGCTTTAAAGTGCCCATCAAAATAATATTTGCCACTCAAAAAGAGACGAACTCATCAACATCTTTATGGCTCTCATAAAACAAAACGATATTGGGCTCCTACTTTATTCAGACGAATAAATGTGAAACAATTTGAGTATACGCGTCCTTGATGGCTATTATCTTTTCATTTGTTTGAAGTTTGATTATTATTTATCAGTCGCTGCTTCGGAACTACATATTTATTACTAAGTATAACGGACATTTACACTCGTCCTATGTACACGGAAAGGTAAAAAGCAAGCATTGTTACAACGTACAGTACAGCTTGTTTATGTGACATCGTAGCTATTCGAGACGCAAACGCGTACGTTCAGACTTCACTATTGAATAGTCTTCCACCCGAGGTCTTTCCAAAAGTGTCGGTGTCACTAATGTCAATAGGCTATGATAATCCCTTCAGATCAGGTGGCTCTTATGTTTGAGAAGAGAGTAGAGATAATAAAAAATATTTGTTACTTTTTACTTGTCTCTTTAGATTGTACTTCAAGATATTCTACTATTTCAAATTCACGCTTGTCAAACGTAGTGACGAGAATTCCTATGCTATGTACACAGTCGGGCAAGGCATAAACATTGTTACACTATAATAGTGTCCTGATGAGATCGTGGTTATGCGAGAGGCCTCCTCCTCGCCTCGTTTCCTCAATGCTGAGGGTGACCTCTGGTCTAGGATGTGGCAATAGTGTTAGATAGGACAGATCTTAATTTGTCCTTCCATATCGTGCGATCTGTGGCGAGGTGGAGAGCTTCGTGCATCTGGGTACCAAGTGTGGTGCGGATCTCATCCGACCTACGTATCGGGCTGCGTCACATAATTTGTTGCGAGAGGCAAACAGCAATAAACACAAAGAATCATTTACGTCACCTGACTGAAATACTGCATAAATGATAAAGCCTTTTATTAAGTACTCCGGATACTTAAAAATATTGAACTACATCAAACAGACACTCAAAATATCCAGTGTAGTAACACTCGTCCTATGTACACATCACAGTCATGTAGAACGTCAAAACTATAGAGTGCTAATTTGACATGGGTGGCTATTCAGGAGAATTTGTTAGCTAAGCTGCCTGTAAGTAAAATTCAACTATTCAATAAAAACAAATAGGTACATACTTTATCAACATACTTCACAATATTTAACACCTCATAACACATGATGTTTACTATCGTACACATTGTGTTGACGGGAAACTTGTCCTATGTACACAGTAGCGTGAAGCGAAAACATTGTTAAAATATACAGCGCGCTCATGTGATATCGTGGCTATTTGGAAAGCAAACAATGCTTTAGTTTAAAAAGTAATATCTGCCCTTTGAAGTACTATATAAAGGCCAATGTCTGTATAATTATATAGCTTTTATTCAATATAAGTAATAACAAAAGTGTATCTATTTCATTTCATGTTAAGATTACATAGTTTACTAGAGTCTAGTCTTGCTGACGCGATACTGAGTACCACCGTCCTAAACCAACTGCCGCGTCTACAAAACGTAAATATTGTTATAAAGTGTATCATATCTAGTGACCTTTCCCAGAAACTGGTGAAGGTTAGGTAATACGAAAAGGTCTAAGGAAAATGTACAATTTAATAGTTCGGTGGCATTAGCAACTTCGAGACTCTAGGTCTACTACTGTAGAACTGTAAAGTATAGGTCGCTCTAGCTAGACTCTAGTGATTACAAACGTACTAATTACAAACCTCTCAGTTTTTTTAAGATAATGGAAAACTTTTTGAACCGTCTTTAAAGACGAAAGTTCCGACTATATATCGAATTGCTCAAAAAACTGGTTTCAAAAGTATCTTCCTATAACATTTAGGAACAAACCCTTAACCCATATATTAATCCTGATTTGACCTATGAGGGTAAAGCGTTTGAAGCGTTGTAAATAGAACAAAATATGATATCTGACGCCGAACTTATGTATGTATCTCAAAGATGTGTAAACAATCCCGTTCGTTTGAGTTCTCATGTGCGGAACAACGAAACTCCCGGAAATTGTGTTATACTTGTTATACCAACAACTAAACATGATGCCGCAAGACTCTGTCATGTTTGTTTTTATACATTTTCTTCTCATTTGTTTGTTTGTCATGATATGTACGTATGTATGTATACGTACATACATACGTACATACATACATCATTAATGAAATAAGATGGCCCAGTCTAAATACATATATTGTATTCTAAAACAAAATTCATTGTTAATATTTCAAGATAGATATTAGCAAGCAAGAAAATTAGAACGTTAAATAATGGTTCCATAGATATTTATTTTTAAAATACAAAGTTTGCTTGAATATGTAATCGCTTGTACCGTACGGTACTGTATCTCACACAATAAAAGATGTTAGTAAATTACTAATGCACTGAAATCTTGTAACAATTCAAAAAAATGGGGCTAGCAACAAAATTTTTGTATTGGCATCATAAAATTTGGTTAATATGAGATTAATATTAATGATAGGATACATTATAATTGGCAGTCATGGTCACTTCATCGAAATATAGATAATGCGTGTTACGGAAGGTTACGTTAAATATCCGGTCCTAATGGAATCAATGTTATTAAACCTCACAGATATTACACGTACATATGTAAGTGTATGTTAAACGTACGTATAATATGTATGTGCATGTTAAACCTCGTTGGAGGCCCGAAACAAGATTATTACTAGCCCGAATTTCTTCGCTGGTTTTTTCTTCAAGATATTATTAACATGTAGAAGTAATCCTGATTTGACCTACTAACCTATCTAGATAACTACAAGTGTAGGGCAACGAAACTCTCGTTAACTCCGTTATACTTGGGCAAACAAGCCATGCGATGTCGCAGGAAAACTTTGTGCCATTTGTATTTACATGTTAACAAACGTTTGACGACAATTTGCATTTCAAGCAGTATCTCTTGTTTGTTTGAGAAGATGGGTTTAAAATACGAAAATATTGTTTGGAATAAGGATTTTGCCGTATTTAAATTATTTTTCTATAATTGTATCAATCAAGTTTTATTTTAATACATAATACGGGCTTGTTTTTGTTTAGGTCGTTGATATGACTGTGAATTAGATATACTATAATATAAATAATAAATAATTATATTACCAGCACAACGTTCCTAAGATCTTTTGTCGCGCGCGAACTCTAGGTATAAACCTATGTATGATAAAAGGAATCTTAATGTATAATGGAATCAACCATGATTTACTATGTACGTTGCATGAGTAGCATGCGGACTTGCAGTCTACCTGACGCTGAGTACATTGTAAATTATGAACACCAAAGTCCAACCTTGAATGCTCGCATATAATAAAGTAAGTACTTAGTAGTAGTCGATTCATTAATTTGAGTCGAAGTTTCTAAAAGTATAATTTTGTCAATGAGTAATGTAAGGTTTGTTAGACGTAAATGTCAAATCAAAGGTTTATTTTTTTTTCTTTAAGAGATGTTAAACGATACGTTGCTTATGACTGATCAGTATCCACACTCAATCTAGAGCTCAAGTATGTACCACGTTCACTCGACCTAACCTGTGTCACTCCAACAAATTATGTGATAATATGAGGAAAACGGAAAAACTTCCATTTCTCCCCTTTCATGACATCTATCATGAAACGGGGAAGAGACAAACTGTCTGTGAATTTCCGAACTCCCCTAGCTTAGTCACCTTTTTTCTCTTTAATTTTTAGGGTTCCGCATATAAATAGAAATATGAAGAACCTATATATTAGTTAATCTACGCTGTTTGTAATATACTGTTTTTACTGTATTATATATTATAACAATAAAAACATAAAATAAGATGGTTACAATTTCAGGAAATACAAAAAAATGATATTAACGATTGGAAATTTAGGAATTTCTGATATCTAAATTATACCGGCAGGTACTATGGTATACACTTGTTCATAACGGTCTCTCTTTATGTCTGATACTCTTTCATGCAAAAACGGCAAAATTGATTTGAATGAAATTTGGTACGTAGGTAGGTAGTTTATAACTTGGTTTAACATATATGAGTAAATTCATGCGGACGAGGCCGCTAGCAAAAGCTAGTGTAAAATACTTTGTTGAATAATTAAATGGATTTTATTGTCAAAATTCGAAACCTTACGTGTGCGACACGGATTCGTTCTTGGACAGTTTTCCCTCAACCATTTTATTTATTTCCCATCGTTTGATTTATGTGTGTTTTCGAATGTTCGTTCAATGCTAATAATGGCGCACGTGACAAAATGGGAGCGATGATGATGTCATCATCCGCGAAAATTGAAATATCGCAATTCAGGGCTGAACAGTCTGAATAAAAAGTTTTGATGTAAGTAGTATGAAAATTAAAACACAAAGTACGTCATCAACAAAATTGCGGAAAGGCTAAATAAGAGCGAGGCCTCAAAATTGAGTGAGAACAGTTATTTATACTTAAAATTCCTGTTTACTCCTGTGATGTTCATTTGCCAACAAGACCCTCGCACGTCGCGGGGAGTAAACTAAATCTAAATTTTAGCCAAAGAGTAGCTTGTTATTTTAATCCAGTTGTCGCAAAATTACTACACATGTGTCCTTTAAAAACAGCTAGGTATACTACTCGCGACATTTCGGGAAGTTTACTGAAATATTCCCGGGTATTTTCGTGTGAGCTTCACTGTTTTTATTAAATTTTCGTAATGAGAATGTATGTAATTAACAGAGTTTCATAACACAAATATTTCCTATGCCTTAATTTCTCCTCTATTTCAACAACAAAGCTGTTTTTGTCTTTGTCTTTA
Source organism: Erynnis tages (assembly GCA_905147235.1). NCBI lineage: Eukaryota > Metazoa > Arthropoda > Insecta > Lepidoptera > Hesperiidae > Erynnis > Erynnis tages. Next base: position 8,429,562 of record LR990082.1, read on the forward strand.
TTCACATTTACTGTTTCTGTTCTAAAAGACAGGCGTTCATAGCAGTTATGAGTCATAACTAATCATAATTAGGCGTTATGAGTACTTTACTGAATCGATACATGCGGATCGTACTTATTTTTTACATAAATAAATTTTATTTGTATAGTTTCATAAATGTAAGTTTTGGACAAATGTACAAAAAAATTAAAGGAATTTTTTAATATAATAATTCTAAAACAAACGCTCTATCATCCGAGAAAATTTCGTGGCCAAATTAATTTTACCCTAAAGCTAATTTTCAAATTTTAAAAGGCCGTAATGAAAATTGCCTTAAATCCAGGATCGAATCGGAATCCAAACGAGCGTGCGGAATGGCAATGAACTTAATCAAACGAAGGTACTAATCGATTTAATTAACAAAGAGTCTCATCAATATTGTATTCGTTATTGGGTTCCAAATCTGTTTATTTAGGTCTACCCTCGCCTTAATATGCGTGTTTGGGACGTGTAGAGGCGCTGTACATAATATTTTTCTTGGGATTTCCCTTTGTTTGGTGATGAGAAATTATTTTTTAGAAAAAAAAGCATTGTCTTCGGTGAGATACATTCTGTCTAGATAATAAATAATCCTTTTAGTATAAATAAAGAATTTAACGCATTTCAAGATGAGGATATTATCGTATAATATGATTTTAATAATATAATTAACAGGTTATAGGGTTAACTATTGAGATACTAGAGAGAGATTGAGCATTGTTTTAAATATTCTTAGTTCTTCTTCCCCATATTACGCAAAAACGCCATTTGATAAAATTGAAAAATGTACTGAACTTTAATGTTCTAAGAAGTATTATTTTAACTAAAGGACATTTAAGTTTTTTTTGTTTTTTTTTATCATAAGTCATTGTCCTACATTTTCCTCCGTTTATTTGGTGCTACCAATTCATAAACCCTTTCCATCGTACTGTGCGGTATGTTAAACATTTGTCATGACTTAATGAAAGGACAATATGGCGTCATTTGGTAAAATTCACTTACCCTCCAAAATATCCGACAATTACCCTAAATTTACGAAGGTTTACATTATGTATTTACCCCGTTCAGTGAGCTGCTTTGTTAGAGTTGAGTAGCCATAATGAAATTTGCCTCAAAATGCCCCTTTATAGGCGATGCCCGGCAAAATTTTGATTCGATAAATGAAGTACCTACTTAAAGTGTTTTATGCTACTTAAAAGCACTACTTAAAAGTGTTTTATGAAATTGGAAAAGTCCGCAACACAAACTCCTCGTAAGTAAATCATCAAAATCTTTGACGCTTTTTGTAACTGGATGTGTATAACCATGGACGGTGATCACTTACCCAGTGGCGTGAGAAGGTTTTTCTGCCTCTGAATTTTAAAAAGTACATGAAGTGCAACCATTAAAGTTATAGGTATCTCTTTCAATTTCGTGTTATTTTGTATGTCTTGTTTTGCTTATCTCAAATTTGTCAATGAGTGCCGTGGACGTATTTTTGGATTGCTCGGAACAGTTTAAAACGTAAATTGCTATGAACGTAACTAATCTATAGTTGGAAAAATCATTGTTTACCCCTTTGTACTTTTATCGGTATCCTACTACTCCAGTAGTATCCTACTACTACTATTAATCCAGGATAGGTGGATGGATGAACGGACGGATGGATGGAGGGATGGATGGATGTATTTAGAGTAATATAAGCCATAATCTTGTTACAAACTTAGATAACATTTTGGATAATTTCTCTGTAGTTTCAATTTCTTCTTTAAATTTTTTTGTTAAGAAACCTGGCCAATCTGAATTTTACTTTCATCACAAAAGGATCTCGATGTTAATTATTTTACTACACGATTTTGTAATCTCATTATTATACTCGTAGGTACCTACAGTTAGCCTTTGAAGAGTAAATTGTTACATGCTAAGATGTTTTTGCATATTTCTGTTTAATTTTTCTTTTCGTGGGTTTAAGGTAAGTATTATTGAAGTATCTATCTATAAATACATTTTTTTGTAATTAAAACAATTTTATACCTCGTGTGTAATCTACTCTTTGTTTTTTTCTTATCAATGGTTCGTCCTTTGTACCCTGTTTTATATCGTAGGTAAACAATAAAGAATAAAGAAATAAACCAATAGTAGCCAAAAAAAGAGAAGCAAAAACCAATTTCCATTGCATTGATCACTTAATATCAGCTGGCTGCATGCAAATTTGCTGTGCATTACCATAAAACCTTTTAGGAATTGCTGTTCCAGGCTTATTGTTTCAGCAAAAAATAATGATTTTCATACCAACTGCTGGTTGTATGTCTTGTGTGCCACACCCAATGCACTCGCCACTAATGGTTGTGTAAAGGGGTGTGTACCCAGTTAATTAATGCCGCAGTGAATATCTCCATAAGCTAGCTGCAGACTATTGAGTGATCGTGGATCGCACGACAAAGACCAATATGTTTCTACAGTCCGTTTTTTGCTCTTGTCTAATTTGGTAAACAATCTTGGGACTATTCTTTATTGCATTTTTTTAAATTTAAAGATCCCTTAAAAATAAATTGTAGTTACTAGCATTAAATAACAATTTGTTTTTAAATTTTCATAATTAGGTGTTTGCGTTATTTTTAAATCGCAAATTAATAAAATGACACTAAGATTGATTACCAAATAGGACCAGTGTAAAAAACGACTATACTACACTTTCCCGCGGTTACTTAGTCCAGAGTTCATGTTACCATAGAACGTGTACCAAATTTCATACAAATCTATTCAGCCGTTTTTGCGCGATAGAGAAACAAACATCCATCCATCCATTCTCACAAATTTTAAGATTTTAGGATGTTCAAATTGTGTCTTTAACCCAATAAAGCACCAAATAAAAATATTATCATGCAATTTGAAATTTCTTAATTTAAAAAAATAGTATTTTTGGTCATCTGTTTTTTAATAATATTAGTTACAATAATGTTAATCATAATTACAAATCTTCCAAAAGGTGTGTAAGCATACCAGATCAATTCTTATAAAAACATGTTATTTTAACGAATAAACACCATTACGTACAAAGAGACAATCTTTTCATACGCAATAGTTTGACAACAATCAAGCCTTTGTTCTTGTTGAACCTTAACGTATAAAAATAAGCACACTTGAAGATGGCGGAAATTGCGAAAAGGGGCTGAAATCTGTTCGCGCGGCGCAAAAGAAATTGGCATTATCTCGAAAAGAGAAATGCGTCGACTGTGTGCTGTTATGACAACAAGCCAATCGGTTTGCTGATTTGCTTTGATTTCTTTTCGAAAATAAGAATGTTTTTGATTCGTTATGTTTTTTGTTCAAAAGAACATATTTTTTGCATAGGAGCTATAGGGATGATAAATAATAATTCAAAAGTAAATTTGACATGGTGTGAAAATGATTTTCTTGTAAATGAGGATAGCGGTTAGCAAAATAGAGTGACCTTGTAAAACCTAAAAAATATTTGAATGGAACCAAAATGCAAGTATTTTAATTATAAGTATTTACCCTTTGGCTAAACTTTTTACGAAAGCCTACTAATTACTGACTGAGTAAAGATCGTCGGCCCATGTAACTTTGTTACGTACTTACTCATGAGAATAAATTAGTAGCAAGAAATTATTTTATTATTATTGTTATCTTTAAAGGGTACCAAGCCTTTAACGAAACGTTTATGTCCCCAGTTCCCTAGAGGGGCCGTTGAAGTTAATGTTCATTAAACATTTAGCTTGAAACTTACGAGAATGTATATGGATAAATTCAACGTTCTAAACATAACTCGGGAAATGTGAAAGGCACTGTTCCCTTCTTACTAACTAGTCAGATATTCTGTAATGTACAAAAAGGTATGAAATCACGCAACACAAGTAAACACAACATTAGCACCTAAATAAGTAAACGGTGGTTTGGCTTCTATAGCAATTTAAAAAGAGAGAATAAAGGTTTTTTTTATTGCAGCATTATTTTTTATTCATAATAACATTAATTTAATTATATAAAAACTTAAATATAATTAATAACATACCTATTACTAAAAATACTTAAAATTATATTTTATTAAAATGTTAAATATAAATATATACATAATAATATATTTGACGGATAAAGGGGGAAAATAAGATAGATTTTACAGTATTTTATAAAGTAATTGTATTATTGTAAAAATATAGTGTCTACATTTTTGTGTACCTACATATTTTGCGAGTATTGTAGAAAATTTGAAAACAAAAATGAAATATACCGTTTTCAATGTAATTTTATTAAAATGTTTGAACTCACTGAAAGGTGTACACGATTTATAAAAATACCTTCGGCAGCTAAAAGTCAAAATGCAATTTTTATCAATATTCGCGAGGTACACGTGCCCGACAAATATTCGTATGAAAATAATATTTTATTCGCGATTCTACAACTAAAAACGTTAGCGACTATCCATTCGCGCGGTGAACGGACGACAGATCAGAAACGATAGTGCGTTTGTGTTGAAAATATTGTAAATCTGATAGAAAAAAAGCAAGCAGTACCTAATGTGATTTTTTTACGATATTTTTATTATTGGTTTCTTTTCTATGTCACGAAATTTCTTATGGAAACCTGTTGTACCATGGCACTATGTGTACCTAGGTCACTTGGTATGTTTTATATTCAAGCGCTATTAAATTGTATGTCAGTAACCGATTAATGATCCACTACAGGGTCGGGTCTCCTTTTACAATGAGAGGGATGTAGGCCTTAGTCCACCACGCTGGCCTACTGCGGGTTGGTGAACTTCACATACCTTTGAGAACATTTTTTTTGGGAACTCTCAGACATGCAGATGTTTTCCTTCACCGTAACAGCAGGTGATATTTAATTTTATAAAGCGCACATAACTTATAACAAAATATTGTATATCTTAAAACTATATTTAAATTAATATTTTTAAATTGTGTAATGTACACCATTAATGACTTTTCAATATGACATTAATCAATAACCGCCAATGCTTGTGGTGTTATATAAATCAATATTTTTTGATCGCAAAAAACAAGTATTTTTGAAATATTTTAAAGTATGAAATTTAATGTTACGATTCAAAGTGCGATAGGAATAGTAGAATTGTATTTTGCTCATAAAGTCATATTAATTTAATCTATAATATTAATAAATTTGAAAAATAAATGTACGCTGAAAAGTTTTACATCAAATTTTCTAATTTGAATAAAAAATGTGCACGCACAGGAAGGTGTACGTCATTCATAAAATAATTTTCGATGCAAAAAGTCAAAAGCAGTTTTTATCAATATCCATGAGGTATGTGCCATGGCGCCTGGCAAATATTAGCATGAAAATATTTTTTTATTCGCGACTCTGCAAATAAAAACGTTAGCGACTATCCGTCCGCGCGGAAAACGGACGACATATCAGATACGACGGTGCGTTTGTATTTTGAAAAAAATGTCGTTAAAAATCGTGGGCAGTCGACAAAAGCAACACCAGGCAAACAAGGAAGCAATGGTGATTTTATACTTGTTTTATAAGTTTTCATCTTATTTATTGACATACATTTAACTGTATTTTAAATAGTTTAAACAATGAGTTCAAAAAATTGAAAATTAACGTTCGTATCTCTCCAGTCGACTATCAGCGATGTAAAAACTTCGATAGCGTGATTTAGGATATCCGTAGCGACATCTCTTGATGAGTGGTGGAAGTAACGTGATGTTGACATTGACCACAATGGCGATAACCTCAGGTGGCCTGCACACTCGTTTGTTATTTTTTTATTGTGTAAAAAATATCGGATGAAAGTGTTACGTCGCTTTATTTGCCGACGACGAGCTTATTCGTTGACACGGACACGGAAAACAACGGAACAAAAAATGAAACAAGAGTTAGAAATATAACTGGCGCATTTTTAGAAGTGAGGAAAACTCGTATGTTAAATAAACTTATCCCCGTTTAAAAGTATCGGTGTTCGAGTGTGACGTATTGACGGGTAGTGGTGGTTATAGATACGAGTATTAATATTTTGTAGTATTTGGATGAACGGTGAAGGCTGTGTGAGACGTGGCTAAGATTTTGGTCTTTTAAGCGACAGGTTCAGGTTCAAATCTCAGCGATACGGAACAATGACTTTCTTAAAGGATCTTTTATGAAATAAAATACCACCTGCTACATATATCGGTGAAATAAAACATCGTGAAGAAACCACCAAGTAGGGCAGCGTCAGCCTGTCTATATCCTTCTCATTGTGATGGGTGATCCAACTCTATAGTGGGTCACCAATGGGTTACAACAAAACGTAGGTAACAAATCTAAGCAATAAAACTGAAAGTAGGTATATTTTTCCGACGCTTTAACAACTTCGTACCGCGTGTTACACGGCACTTATAATCCGTCATCATTTATCACATAACTTTGTTGTGCACACGTAATTTTGGTTCCCATACCAAAATGTCAGGTTTGTTTGAAATTTTTGTTTGAGTGAAAGCAAACTATGCGTTGGCTTACGAGCTACAAAGTACAAAGTGCTGGGAACAGCTGGAGGAGAGTTTATGACGTATTATCGACAACTTCACCACTAGCAATGGCCCGTCCAGTGGTTCTTCCTTCAACAAGTGCAACAGTATTACATTTTGGACTGCATGCCTGGTTTGACAGAATTGAAGGTGTCTTCTATATTGTTTATCATGCTTGACTCGTCACTAACACTGAATAGTTGAAAGGCTGAGCGGCGTTCACCGCCGTAAACGGGTAATCGCGCGCGTGGTGTTCCCGTCCATCCCTGCTTGAGACGGAATGAACTCCACCTCTGTTCCATCAAAAAGGCGAGGTCTTAAAGTGGGCCGACGCTATCTGAGTTGCGGAAATATGCTGAAGTGTGCCCGTGGCTCCGACATTTAGCGTTGAGTGGAACACCGACCGTGGAGTTTAGCCAGTAGAAGTTCAGCATCACTCTATCCAATCCGACAATGAAGTAACCGATGATCTGCATGTAAATTTCATTTTATAGTATTAAGAGTCTGTTGAGAGATTATGTATAGAGAGGTATCATGTGCAGTGGGCCGTATGCATAAGCTGAAAGTTACTCATTGAGACTCGACGCCACTTAATAATTTCTCTTTGCTAGAAAATGTGTTGCTATGAAATCCGCTGAAAACCGAAGGTAACCGATGCGGAACCGCCACCGCATTCCATTAGAGTTAGAGTTTTAGCTCACTAATTAGTTGTTGGTGTAGGCGACGCTATAATTAAAGTATATCTATAGGTATTGTTTTTATTATTGTTAAAGTTATTTCCTATGTGGTAATTTTTATTTTTTATAAGTTAAGGTCACTGGCTGAATGAAAGTGTGCGCATTCGACAGACGTAAGTATTATATATTTTGAAAAAGGAAAGATTTCGCGAGAAGCCGCTAGCTCGCGAAAGTAAAGAACGAAGTTCTATGTGAGCAATGTTCACATTAGTTTTTCACTTAATTCAAATCAAATCAATCTTTTTGTTTTTCATTGTTTTACGGTTTTAAATATAATATTTACATCATTAATGAATATTTACATCAAAAGCTTTACCTTTAACTAAAAGTTTACTGGGCGTTTACCACGCCGCTTAGGTACAGTTTGATTTTCAAGATTATGAAATGACGTAATAATTTTAATTAATATCTATGATCTATATTAGGTATTAACTCTAATTTACTATGTACAAATTAAATAACACTTACACCATGTTTCTTGTTCTACTGACATCTCGGTAGGTATATTTATTCACACTGAACTAAAACTACTTTCCCTGCTCACTGTCGTAACGACTTCGAATTGTCTTCGATTCAGCTCAATACGAGTATGTTAATAGAGGCGTTCGAAGTTTCTAGAATTTCAGGAGTTAATTAGAATTGTAGTAGTGAAGGTGAAGGTGTTGTGTGTAGACGATATTCTAGTACAAGTACTGCGATTCATAATGTGTTCAAAAGAAACTATTACTTGTAAGGTCAATAAAAATCACAATAAAAAAAATGGCAGAGTGTAAGCAACCTGGTGGCTGGCCTTATAAAAATGCGAATGAGAACTAAAATAAATTATGTGTATAAGAATTAATAAAGAATTCGACAAAGGTGTTTGTTGTTGTTGATAATTCCCCGCCCTTCAGGTCACAGACAAAACAGTCACCTTATCATTTACCTAGTCTCTTAGAGATCTAGAGATATATCAATTCACAACAAACTAAAACGACTTTCCCTGCTCGCTGCCGTAACGACTTCGATTCAGCTCAATATGTTCAGTGGGGCGTTTGCAGTTTCTAGAAGTTTCTGGAGTTGATTAGAACTCGAGCGTGTAGACGATATTTCAGTACAAGTAACGTTCAACACGGCTAGTTCTGAAGTGAGTGGGGTTCTTAATGGGTTCCTTGATTAACCTTTGGTACTGAGTAATAAAATTTACCCAGTAGAACCAAATAATACTATCTGACAAGTAAGATCCGAATTTTAAATGTTTAGTGTGCTATTGCTCATTTCTACCAATTTTTACATCTTGAAATAAATATCGTGATAAATCCTATTAGTGACCCATAGTAGGTCGAATCTCCTATCACAATGTACTATACGAGTTTTTTTCATTGTGAGAGAATCTAATATTTTTAATTATGGAGGACTATATTTATGTATATATATAATATTTATTATGCGGAACATACAGGTTTACTGACGCTGTTTCCTTCACCTTTACACGTTTACAGCAGGTAGCAGGCGGGTGGTACAACTCATTGGCTGCACAGTTGTCTTAAAGCGACTGAGTAGGATGGAAACCCGGACCTCTCGAAAAATCGAATTATGCTATACCTATATGCTATAACCGCAATACCCTGGCGTACCCTGGCGGCTATCGTAAGTCGTATATAGGAAATATTTTGCAGAAACAATCTTTTTATTTATGAGAAGAAAGCTCCTGTTTTGTTCTAATTAATTACGAACATCTTTTCGAAAATAAAACGTAAAATGAAATAAACAGCGTAACAAATGTTTGTAATATTTTATCGGCAAATAGAGCAGTCGTTTGTTAAAAAGCATGAGTTTATATCGGATTTTGTAGCTTTGCTACTAGAGTAAGCTGCTTCGTTATGTTTTCTTTTTGTTGGTAATAATTTTGTTCTACTTTTATATTAGATAAGGCCAATAATGACAGGATAGGTAGCTTATTCCCAAGACTTGATCCTCGTGGACTATAGACTAAGGTAAAATTTAGGTTATCTTTTGTCAAAAGAAGATCTCCCGCCAGGCAAGGTGGTCGTACTATTCGTAGGATTTCCAGGAGCAGCCGCCGTGCTATGATTACGTAATCCAGAAGTTTTGTCAACGATCTAGAAAACTTCGGTAGCGTGATTCAGGACACTCCTGGCGCCATCCCTTGACAAGTGGTGGAGATCATTAAACTTCAAGCCACGTTTTAAGAACACGCGTCAAATTTCATCCTATTACATTCCATAGACAGTCTACGTGTCGTCAGAAGTTTTAAGCACTTGTTCATTTCTCCATTCATTCATTCAACAGTGGGGCAATGTGTTAGTAGTGTGATTTGGGCTCATCCTATTGTTGGGACCAGTCTCCAGTAGTAGGATGTAAAATAAACTCATATTAATGTTATTTAATTACAAATATCTATAGATAAATTTTTTTGGTTAAAAATTTTCTGCCAGTAATTTGTTAGTAACCTATTCGTATATTATTACATTCTCTCCGGAGTAGAGGATCTTGAAGTATTTCGCAGTCTTCCTTTAATTGCGTATCACGAAGTAGGCCACCCTTTTCGGGACATAATTAAGGGCAAACTTAGTGAATACTCATAAGTAGCTTTGTAAGAGGTTTAAATGTTTTCTTTTTCTTCTTTTATTCCGTGTAACTGGAGCGTGAGTGATTTGGTTTGTAGTGAAAAAATTGTATTCATAAAAAACCTTTCGTCTGCGGTACACATCGTCGAAGTAGGCTTAATTTTAGGAATAAAAGCGTAATCTAGGGTTCTGTTCATCCAGTCTTATCTAATGGAAAACATGATACGTACAGTGTGTCTAGTTCAAGAATGAACGCCTGCCCATTATTTCGGTTTCAAGTTTTGGGAGAAATTAAATATTTATTACATCGCCTGTGTGCCGAGTCCTGAATTCGATTCCTAGCGAAGCTAAGGTTAAATAACGAGTTTAAACTTTTTTTTAGTTTAAATTCTGTTTAAATATGGTATCGACTTTACGTAGGGCTATGAGTTAATACGGCTATGGGCTAACTACGTATAGTACTTATACGTAGTTAATGTGTGCCGTTAATATGTGAAGAGGTGAGACAAACTGACAGATGACAATACATATTAATGATTGACGTTTACCGTATGAATATTTTGACGATGCTCATGCTCGGCACAGATGTCGTTTGAAATGAAAGAAGGCTATTTCACACACATAAAAGCGATTAAACTTTGAGTCGACCATTAACAACGATATCAATGTTTCAGTTTGTGCACATTAGGCTTTTTTCATGCCCTTGGCTGAAGGCCAGAGTCCGACTTGACCTCTTTATGCGTTGTGAATTGATGTCCCGAAAGAATTATAATGGCTGGTGTAACCTTATGTGGAGTTATCACGTAGAAAACAAGTCATTTTTTACGTCGAATGAATAGAAAAACTACGGTTAAGTCTATTTTCAGACGAAATAATTGCAAAACTGTATTTTAGTAAGCTATAAAATACGTTTATAAAGTAGTCATAAAACGAAAAATGTGTTATGACTCCTAGGAACTAAGTTATTAGTATTATTACAAACCTCGAAACCTTCTCGAGTATTATGCTTTGACATCTGGTTTTGTAAACTAAATGCGAAAAAGGTCTTGCTAAAGTTAATGGATATACGAATACTTTGCCATATGCGTAAGTAACACGCATTACCTACTCGCTATCTACGTATGAAGATCCTTTTTCCATGAGCTACAAGAGGTGATTTAGAAACTGTGTCTTGCATCAAGCGCGCGCTGTACCTACTGTGAGTCTTGGGTTCGGTTCCCAGTACAGCATTAACATTTTGAGTTTAAAGTCTGGCCTGGGTGTGTGTGCTTTTCTTGTGTGTCACGTGTATCCACAATAAAGATGGGTACTCATGGGTATATTGATATAAAATTATGTAATTACTATGAAGCTGAACCGTCTGCCCACATTTGGAATATTATCTTCCGGGCAATAAACGAGAATTAATATAACTGTTTTATGTCAACAGATCCAGCATCCTGTGATATTAGCTCAGCTCAACACAAACAAGCGAAAAGAAATTTAATAACTGTTATTGAAATTGCTTTATTAGTTCAAATTTAAGCTGACTTTTGAGCGAAAGACGCGTTAAAATCAATAGAAGAGGATAAGATGAAAACAAATTTTGCTTTAAAATAGATTTTATTTTTAAAGTTATTTACTTACGGGGTAGATACAATCTTAGTCTGATGATATGTAAATTTCTTGTTAATAAAAATTAATCTTGTTTTTTGAACTTTTGGTAATTTCAGTTGTTTGAAATGAACAGAAAAATAATACTACTTAAGTCGAGGTCATTCGAAAAGGTATGTGACAAAGAAAAATGTGTGGTTATTTGAAAATTAATATAATTTTAAATTTTGGTGTAGGGCAAAGGAATTAAATTAAAAAACTGACCGACGCAACTCTACATTCTTACAACTCTATAAGAAAGAATATATTGTTTAGAAATCTAAACAAATTCTTCTATCTAGAATTACAGTACCTTGAATTATTTATCATTGTAAAAAAATTGATACCATGATAAATCATTAAAGTAACTTGAGTTAAGTTTGTATCGTAGTAAAAAGAATTTCCTCGTGTACGTGCTCCATTAAATTTATAAACGAATTGAAGCAGGAAATGCTTTAAGCGCCAAGCAGGAAAATCAAGCATTCGGGTTAGTAGTTTATATTTGACGGGAACATCCTATTTGGCCGAAACATTGTTGGCAAGGGCGGCTGCTTGTAACGAAAAATTTTTTACGCTTTAAACCGACTAAAATTCAAATCTGGCCGCGCGTTTGGAATCGATTACACGTATTTTTAATTATGAGTAGCTGGCTAATTTGGCTCTAGGGAAAAGGGAAGGTTTCATTGAAACGTCAAGCGAAATTGATGGGCTCGCCGTGTCGTGGCCATTGGACGAAGGGGTCGTGCTAGCGGCTCACGTCAGTCGAACGTCCGGAGTCAGTGTAGCCACACGCCCGCGTTACGCGGACACGTCTCGCCACGCGGCACATGTGACACCGGACACCTGTCGCTTGCGCAGACACATTAACTGAGTTAAACTTTGATTCCCGGTTCGAATTAAATGGAACGTGACGTTTGGGTCCCGAGTTCGAATTTGGAATTCGAATAGCGCGCGAAAGTTATAAGTTTGTGTTTGTTCTGTTTTGTTTTGAGGGAAGACGTGAGGATTGTCTGTTGTTTTTTTTTGTATGCTGCGTGTTATTTTTGCTCAGTGTTTATGGAGATTTTGCGTGCGTGAACTTTTGAACTTTTTGCGATATGATGACAGTCAGTTAAGTGAAAATGATAAAACACTCAACAGTGATTCTTTGTATTTGACGTGAACAATGTTATATCTAAAGATGTATGTACTGGCGGTGCTTATCGCGGTGATGGTGTTTCCGAGGCCCTCGTGTTCAAACTCAGATAATATAGGTACGTAGATTTATGGTTGACATAATTACTGGGGAAAGGGTTGTTAGGGGTGACCATAATGATGGAAGAATTAACCCGTTAGACACGGTACTGGTTTTATCTTGATTACTTAATTAATTTATTGGGTCGAAACTCTTTAATTTTGTAATATTTTGTACGTAAACTTTGCTGTCTTAATCATTCTTATTATCTGCGTACTTTTCGGTACTTGTAATGTTATGTTGAACATGAATTATTTTAGATGATTGCGACGTTGTTTACATTCGTAAGAGGGTCGGTAAGCTAAGTAATTGTTTGTGTAGGCACTAATCTTAATTAAGTATATTACTGCGACCCTTTTTATGTGATAATTCTAGGCACGTCCTTTGCACAGTAGCAGTCTTAGGTTGTGGAAGCCACGGCCATGCTGCTCCAATGTGGGTGGACGGTGACGGATTCATGGGTAATATATACGCAATGTTCTACTATAGACGTACAACCATATTGAACAACTGTCATCAGTAAAGATCGTGAGTGGGCGTGGAATATTGGGAGTCAATGGGCATACACTACCATGTTGTCCCATTGATGATCGATGGAGACAGGAGGTGCCTTTTTACAACGGCATTTTTGTGAACCTATGCAGGCCACCTGATATTAAGTGGCCACTACTATCCACTAGACGCCCATGTCCAACTTTAAATATAAGTAATAGTTTATAGCACTATCTGAGGTTCCTATCTGTGAATGTTTCTCATCAGGGGCCTGATTCTGTATGACCATTCAGATTTCTTGCCGATATCGTGTGACATCATTCATGAACTCGGCACGACAAGGAACCTTAATGTCTAATCACACAGGGCACACAATAGATTGTCACGATATTTGACTTTTAAGCCTTTTTTGTTTTTTTATCACTTTATACCAAACGCTACATAAATTTTACATAAGATTTTTTTCTTTTAGTTCATTACCGTGTTGTCTAGCCAAGAATTCGGCACCATAATCGAATAATTTGGCCGAATACAAATAGTGAAAAAGATGCCTAATACGCCGAATACCGAATATCAGAGGAATATTCGGCGCAATTCTAATTATAAAATTATACGACGAGGTTTGACGACTGTTGTATCACCGAGCATCGACCGACTGCGTTATGTGCTTTAGATCCAAGGCTCTCATGTCAGCCTGTCATTCCAAGAATCTTAGCACAACTCTCAAATGGACAGGAGTACTTAATTATGTATTGAGATACACGTCTAGGTAATCTGGCTCTGTCGTAGTGTTTATCTTTGTGTAATTACTGCTCTGAGTGCTGTTTGTGTAATTTGTGTCAAATGGCGAAGTGATAAGGGTTATAAGAAAGATAGCCTAGTGGCTAAGAGGTTGGTATCTGGGGAGGTCAGAGTTCGAATCCCAGTGACCAATGACCAATGTTGATGTCAGCTAGTCCAATGACCAATGATAAAGTTATGTGCGTTTTGTAAAAGTAAAATATTTTTTTCTGTATCTTAACGCCAGCGTGGTAGACCAAGCTTGCACATCTTCCTCATTAGAAAGGTTATGGGGACTAAGACTAACCTTGTATGTCCTACTTTTGGGCACAGATCACTCCCCACAACAGGGGGAGGATGGAGCATACTCAACCACGCTGCTTCAATGCTCCAATGCAGCTTATTTGTTAGGTATTTGCGTTAACATTTTTTAGAATCGAGTGTAATTGAATTCCAGTTCCATATTCCAGATCAAACAAAGATCTGTCTTAGTTATATACCTATAGACGATTGTATTAGTTGTAGGTATGTAGTGTAGGTATATTTGCAGTGTAGGTGTGTACTCTCTAAATAATTACCCACCAAAACCACGTCTGTCAAGGGCCATTAAGCTTGTAGGGAGGATATAGATCTTACTTACAGTTTGGATGTGGAACATTAAAGGATAGAGTTAAGTTAGCAGTTTATCGAAGACAGCAGTTAATATATAGATTTGAAGTCAACATGCCTGTTTACTGAAGGCGGAAGTTTAAGTTAGAAACTTCAACTTTAATAAGTGTTTCTTTAAGTGCCTGCAAATACTTGAGAGGTTGTCAAAATATACCTAATGAAAATCAAAAGTAAAGTAAAGGAATGATGAAGTTTTTCTGCCCGATTTTTACTATAAAGTGGAAGCTTATAAATTGAATAAACTTATAATACGTTCATCCACCAATTTGACCACTACATATAATCCTGTCCTAATTGCGTTAGTAAGTATAAAGAAACCTGAGAGTGGCCTATACTGCTCCACTATACCTACCTTAACCAGACTCCAAACACAACCAAAGGCCTTTATCAGCCTCTGTAACAAGAAATAACCACTCTATTGAACTTCCAACCATGAACATAATATAACAATAACCAATAACCATATCCTTGTTCTGACACAAATAACATACTAACATGATAGGAATATTCAATATTATTGTTGTATATAATAACCAACATATTATTTTTTCGCTCGTGTATATTTTATTTGTTCTGTCTTTATTTGCGATATTCCGCGAAGTCTTTGAATAATGTATATTGTGTGAAGCCACTTGTTTCTTATTCGATACGTTTTCTATAATAACTTATTATGGGATGATTTGAAGTTAAATGTTTGGCTTTCACTCTCGTACCTATTAGATTATTTCAAAGAAACCATGTCTTACTCAACTGATCACTGTAACCCATACACACTCATATCCAACCTCGAAGTTTGAGGTTGTATGTGGTTGCGGAATGCTTTTTTTCTGACAAATGCACCTTCTCGACCAAAAAATTAAGCTACTCTTGAGGGCGGCGGTATTTAATTTTTCCGAGAGGAAAGTATACGAGTTTATGAGCGCTCAAGGTCTATTTTTTAAGGTATGCTGGTACCTGTCGTATTGCGAAATACAATTCAATAAATTATTCATTTGCATAAAGTGACATTTAATGACGCTATACAACTATGTATGAAAACTACTAAAGCTCCATTCTACTTTTTACCTTATAAACAATATTACAGGAAGCGGAATACAAAAAACCTAAATGGCATGGTCCCGAGTTACTAAACCATTGAGCAAAGTCAGCGCTTTAAAGGGTCTCTCTTATCGATATCGCTATACATATTGGTATAGGGATGAGTAAATACGTTGAGAGGAATATGAA
Source organism: Erynnis tages (assembly GCA_905147235.1). Taxonomy (NCBI): domain Eukaryota; kingdom Metazoa; phylum Arthropoda; class Insecta; order Lepidoptera; family Hesperiidae; genus Erynnis; species Erynnis tages. The sequence goes on from LR990082.1 coordinate 8,445,412, forward strand.
ATAATAAAACGAAATTAAGAAATTAGGTAACTAATAAATATTTTCTTTATTACGTCTTTTACAATAATGACCGTTCTTCATTTTTTCACATTCATGTTACCAATAATAAATAATTTAATTGTTTCCAAATTCCATGTTATAGCTATTAGCAGCTAATACTTGTTATAAAGTATCATGTTTTAATGACATTTAATAACACAAAGTTACTCCTCATTGGAAAGGATGGTATAACATTCCACATAATTGTATTAGTATTTCATTCTGGGAATAATAATTGCGTTACAGCGGCCCAATTGTGTAGTTAACTCAATTCCATTTAAATTTATTACATAATCAACCGTATTCCTTTGGTAATACGGACGTGTTTCAAATAGTCGTAAATTTATCGACTGCGCAGTGTTTTTCTCCCTTTTTTTAAATTGGTTACAATGCATTTTATTTTAAATACTTTATAATGTGCTATAATCTCATTTCTTTCCAATGGTACCTATATCAAAATTTTTGGTCATGTATTTTTTTGATATTTGGTACATTTTATGTTTTATGTAAATCAATGAAATTTAAAATAATAAAAATTCATAATTTAAATATTTTATCCGTCGACATTAATGTGGTCATCAAAAACTTAAATCTTGACCCAAAATAAATCGGCCTATACCTTGCCCAACTGAACTCTTTATGGAACAGAGAAATTTAAAAAAGTTGTTTTGGCGTGAACACACTTGATGCGAGCAAACCGCTTTGCATGGTTTCTTTTCACGCTTTCATTACAGTCCAACCCGCCACTTCAACTACACCTTTCATTGAAACCTGCGTTCAAACTTTACGACACAAACGTACAGTGCTTAACATAATTATAATTTCTGCGGAAGGTACTTTAATTTACATACGCGTTTCTTGCTTAATTTATGTTCTGGCCAATAGAGGTGAGGTAAGCTAGGTAGGTAAGATTTTAAATATTTTTTATTTGCTAAAAGGAAACTAAAACTATAATAGCTGGACACCAAAAATTTGTTTAGATATTAGGCTTTCTCTCGACTCTGCGGTCGAAGTTTTAGAAGTACTTATGTTAAGAAAAATATTGACCAAATTAAATTTGAGCAAATAAAAGTTTTTTATTTATCGATTTTAATTTTAACAATAATAAATAAAACAATTTGTCTGGCTTAACGAATGTGTACGAATTCAAGTCAAAGTGTAAATTGGTTTGCCTTGGTCAACTTATTATATGTATTACCATAATTATAGAAATGCAAATTGAAAAAGTTGTTTTGGCGCGAACACACTTGATGCGAGCAAACCGCTATGCAGCGTTTCTTTTCACGCTTTCATTACGGTTCAACCCGCCACTTCACCTGCACCTTTCATTGAAACCTGCGCTCAAACCACGCTTAAACTTTACGACACAAACGTATGTACGTAGTGTTAAATATGCTTAGAATGTGTTTCTAGAGGGGCATATATTTTTATTTCTAGTGCAGGTATTTAAATTTATACATGTATGTTATTGCTCTGTTTATGTTCGCGCCGTGTTATGCAAATACTTTATTTTCGAAATAAATTTTTTTCATTAAACAAAAATCAAATTATTTTAATAACGTCCACATATTTCATATTATATCATGACGATTTAAAAAATGTTTGGCTGTATTGCTTTTGTTGCATGAAGATTAACAAAAATTTTTACTCAATTTTTTAATCCATATTTTATGTCTATTAAAATAATCGAGGATGTTCATTTACAATAAAGTATAAACACGAAATGAATTTTTTTGAGCAATTAACGTTGTCTTACAAAGGTTTTTATAGTGCAAAAATCATAGTATTTCTCCATCTGAGCTAAATGAGTAAAAATAAACTCAGTTTCTTTATCAGATGTTGAAAAGAAGATTTTTTCAATATTAACAATATCATGAAAATACAAAAAAAATTATAGACATTTTAAGCCAAGAAAACAATTTCTTTAAGCTCAACTATAAGTGTCCGTGAAGAATTTTATTCTGAAAATAGAAAAGTATTAGAGCTTGCTACAAGATGCTACGAAAAAGGCTACAACCACTACGGAAAGCCTCTCGAGCTACGACGTAGCTTTCTACGGAATTAAATCTATTGAAAGCTACGACAACGCCACAAGTCGCCAGTTCCTGTTCTATAAATACAATCTTAATTTGTTCTAGATTTTAATAATGCATACTATGAAATATTTTTATACATTTACTTTAAACTAAACAGTTTTTTATGCATTTTCTTTCGTGTTTAGTATGTCCCTTCCCGAGCTCACTTACATATCTTATAAAAAATTGTTTCATAAATCTAGTAGTCCTCCATAATTCCAGTCAACATTATATTAGGGCGGCATTGTCTAACTCGATCCAGTCACGGTATGAAAGGGGCCAAATTCGTGGTTGTCACGTTTTTAATTAATATACGAGTGGGTGAGGCAGAGCACGCACGACCTCTTTGCGTCGGTGTATGAAATTCATCAATTACCATTGTTTTAGTACGTTCCACACGTGAAATATTAAAAGCTAGGCTAATAAATGAAGCGAGAATAACCGGCGCGTAGATCGCTAACGATGTACAGTTAACGTCATAATTTTGCAAAATATCGACAGGGTGGCAAAAGACATACTTATAATTCAAATTTTAAAATACAAAATGTTATTATATTGTATAAAGATGGCTTTACGTTAAGTGTTTAAATAGGTATGTTATTAATTCAGAGTTGGAACAGTTCTTATCCAACAACTTATATACACTTGGAAATGATTGTAGTTTTCACAATTCGGCCGTTTCTTGAAAATTTCAAATTCATACTGTGGGTTGTCTTTTTAAGCGTGTTATTATTATTAATCTGCTTGTTAGTTACTTTTCTTTATAGTTTTTGCTTTATTCGGCACTTTACATATTTTTATTATACCTATGCGTGGCAAAATTATTGCTCAATACTCGTAGTTTATGTAGTCGACTGTACAAAGCGTTTGACTCTCGAGGCTAAATTTCATACACACTCCTGTGCGCCGCAAAAGCAGTATGTCCACGTTGTTATTGTTCGGTTTTCCCCATATAAATTACAAATTGCCATTCTCTATTGGAAGAGTCCCTTCTGAGTTAAGATTCAAAAATACTACCCTAATATTGTATAAAATGTAGTCCTAGTAGTCATGTGAGTATCAAAATTTTATTGTCGTTCTACTCGCCAGTAAGGGGTTCCTGTTAACATGAAGAAAATGTAACTTTTTTCAACAAAAAAAATAATTATGAAATATTTCTGATAAGTTGAATACTCACCGGGCTTTTGAACGTCTTTACCACGTAAATCCATTCTATGGAGTCCAATATACATGAATATATAAAGATAGTTTATACTTGTATAGAACAATAAGAAGCGTGTATAAAATATATGTATAAACATTAGTAGAAATTTTCATCACAGAATTTATTCACATCATATTATCTACATTTTATTTCTTCGGGATGCCTTTAACATTAATCTAAATTAGTGAGTAGGTACCTACTCTATGTTTATCTCGTTAGACTATTATGTATAGTGTTTTAAACTTATCTAATGAGGGTGTGACAGGACTTCAAAACGAAGATAAATTAGCTTAGAACTTACAATTTTAATAAAATGTAATAAAACTGCTTAAAACATGGGCCATGTAATTAAACTATGTTCTAGCACTGAATACGTGTTTATTAATATTATTATTTTAAAAAAATGAACTATTTAACAAGCTATTCTAATACAGCGATATATTCTGAATGTAATTAAGGGATTTCCATTAAATTTGGTACTATAAACATTCTAAGTAATGATTGGAATGAGAGGATAACGTGAATTAAATTTCATATAGTACAGGCAACTCAAGAGGTAAAAATTAATTTGGAAAAAAATTAACTTCAGTATATTGTACCTACAACATAACTTAATATTATAATGTTTACTTTGGCTTTGTACGCAGAAATGAAGCAACAGATGTGCGTGACTCTTTTCATAGAATACTTTATGGATCGGGCAATATTTCCTGGTAAACTAATGCGAAGGCAGGAATTGTGGTAGAACTAAACAGCAATGTAGCTATTTTTTACTTATGTTATAAAAATAAACAAATAATTTGTTTGCAGTCGATCAGTTGTAATATCATTATCATAGTTTAGTCATTTTAAAGTTATACTACAAGTACCTATTTAAAGAGATTTAGATACTTTTTGTAGTAGATTCATTCCGAAACAACTTGATAAAAAAGATCGAAATAAGCAGACTAAAGTGCATCACATCTCATCGAAAGACTCTTGATACGCGCGTCGGTTTAAACATCTGACGACAAAAACAAGATTTCAAAAAATTGCATAGGATGTTAGCACCCATAGTAACACATAACTATCCTATATATACATAATAATATTATTATATCAACGGTGATAACGGTGATAGCCAATCGAGGGGTCCGGGTTCGAATCCCAGTGGCACGCACCAATGACTTTGTAAAAAAGTTATGTGCGCTTTATAAAATTAAATATCACCTGCTGTTACGGTGAAGGAAAACATCGTGAGGAAACCTGCATACCTGAGAGTTCACTAAAAAAAATTTCTCAAAGGTATGTGAAGTCCACCTACCCGCAGTAGCGTGGTGGACTAAGGCCTACATCCCTCTCATTACGAGAAGGAGACCCAACCCTGTAGTGGGTCATTAATGGGTTACAGGTATACCTATCAAATACATTGCCGTTGCTATGGCTTTGCCCTATGATAAGAAAGGATCATTTATGAATATCCAGTATCAAACGCTGCAAATATAGAGGAAACTGTAGCAGGTTTCGGCTCAACCTACATAGTTACGTTTCAAAGGGGAGTGGCGCCATTATGAGAACGTCGAACGGGCGCAGATAAGTGTGGATGGCAGTTTAAAGTCTCATTACATGAAGCTCTTCCGATTTGTTGGTGCCGTTTTTGCGAGCACTTTTATCGGTTGAGAGATTTTACACTAAATAGTGTAAAGTTGGTAGGGATTAAAATAATAGTTCTCACTCGTCCTAGTTCTAATTGCTACGTTGTTCGACAACATATTATCATGTTGCTCGCGTTAAGTTTGTCGTACGACAATGTCTTCGAATACATTTGTCGTACACAATTGCGTGTTGTCAGTTAAGAAAGCTTCATTCAAAGACCTATGTTTGAATTGTGACAGCGAATCAGGACAAGGCATATTACTTGATGGAGGTTGGAGGTTGTTGGAGGAAAAATTTGAGGCACTTTATTAGAAACACATGCACTCACATAACTTTGAAAGCGACTTTGGCTAAACTGCACGAGGAAAAAGACATGATCTTTCTGTAAACAAGCAACCGTGGTTATCCATGGATCAGGTTGATGTTGACCTTTTTTGTAACATTCCATCTTTATATATAATCCGTAAGTTCGCGTTTACCGATAGCAGAAGTAACCTTAAGATAATTAAATCTGTCACGGGGTTAGCCTTTGTCGTGTCAATTGCAAAGTGGTAAATGATAAATGCTCCAGGTTTCTTGCGTTTATCTCATAAGCGGGACCAAAAGCCACATGTTGAAACTAGACACACGTCGAAGTGACGAACTCCCAGGAACGTAAATAAGTTTGTATCATTTTATTAGCGTCTCGCTACTAATGTGGCTTACTTATCTAACCCTTATGTCGCTAGTGAGATACAGTATACATGTACATAATGTATGAGCATTAAGTCATTACCTCCTTTGAGTGCCTTAACGAAATAGCTAGGCAACTGAAGGTGGCTAGCGTCAGTTTTGTTATATCGGTAAATATGAATTCAAGATAGTACAGAATTTATATTATCTGTTTTTATGTATTGTGTAAGGCTTAAGTAAAATGGGGGTGCTAATAAAAGGAGTACAGGCTGCCCTCCGACCAAGTGGACTGACCATGGAAACCGATGGATTCTAAGGGCCCAAGACCGGGCAAAGTGGCGTCGATTAGGGGAGGCCCATGTCCAGCAGTAGACTACCAAGGGGTAAAAGGAAGGAAGGACCTCGGCACCCGCGTAGAAAAATTAGTCCACTTTTAGTATACCTTCATATTACGTCGCCAGCTCGCTTCTACAGTCGCGAAGAATTCTCTCACATAATGGCAGCTTGCGCCATTATGTGAGAGCACCCTTAAAGGCAAAGTATTTATAAACTTTATAACATAATAACACCCTCGAATGATGTCATCAAGAAGTGTTTGAAGGAAATTGTTTTGCTTTACGTTAAAGGAAACTGAAATAGAAGTCGCTAATTTAAAAACCATTATTAGGCATTGTCACTTTTCTTGTAGTTTCAGAAACAATTGTGATGCTATGTGCTACAAATAAAATAAGATTAATTTAAAATATAACTGTACACATAATTACCTAAAATTAAATAAATATTACATTACGCTTTTCTTTTTTAGCCTGTTATTTATCACCGGTGTTTTAGTAAATAATCGTGGCGTAAAGACAGAAGAAGAAGAGAGCGGGAAACTGGTGTATCTAAAAGGCTAAGGAAATAAGCTCGATTAGGGGAGGCCCATGTCCAGCAGTGTACTGCAAAGGGCTGAAAGTAAGGAAGGAAGAAGTAACAAAAATATATTCAGTCAGATCTTCCATCCATTAACACTAGTATTCGTATATAATATTGCTAATCATCTACAGTCAGTCTCCTAGTAAATAGTACAGAATGAAACAACTGCCTTATCAGTTGAGATATTTTTATTAGGATTGTATTTATATAAAGACCGTCTGATTTATCAAAGCCGGCTTCGAAGACACCCGAGTGTTCCGTTTCACAGACAATTTGGGACAGCGAATATTTGTTCTGATGAAAGTCAATTTAAGTTTTCGTCAGTCAATTTTGATAAACTCCTTTTAGGAAGCAGGTAAGGAAAAGTTGGGACATATCTAGACGAACCGAATCGTGTCGTTAGAGGAACTTTTTGTAACTTTAACGTTTCGGTTCGAGGAGTGTTTTCTATCTAAATTGATACTGGAACGGGTTGAAAATACTGGTTCTTTTGTTCATAGATCTCTAAGTTGTCCATCCTTATAGGTACTTACAACAGAGAAATATGGAAATGCATTGCAACACTTATTTTAGTCTCTGACCTGAGCTTGAAGGTGATGAAAAAATTTGGACAAAATAATGAAAATTCTGAAATAAACAAAATTTCTAATGGGTTCTAAAAAATCTATAGCCGATTTTTTATGTCAACATGGAGTGTACTTATGTATGTCAAGATGAGTCAAAGGGAGGTGTAGCGAGGTTATCTAAATACGAGTACCTACCTAAAACAAAATAGATGTTGCTATCATTGTTGTACGTATCTCAATTTCGGAAATTGAAATTGTCATTCAGATTTGAAGAACAAGTTTACTGTCGCGAGAGTTATTAAACTGAAGTATTGTTTGAGCCTTTCTCATTTTAAATACCAAGATGATTACTTCGCTAGACAAAGAAATTGAACGCTTATTGTGCTGTATCGGGTATTGGTTATAAAAGAGATGATCTTACTTTTATTAAGTTACCTACTTTTATTGAACTACCGCCATTTCAGCTAATTATAACTGAAATTAAATATAGTCTAAAATACTTTTCGATAATCAAGGTTTTTTTGTGATGAAAAAAATATTAAAGGATTTTAAATATAATACTAACGAGAACGATTTATATGTGGCAGCAAAATAATATAAACGAATGATAGATAGAATAGATGACGATAATAAATAATAATAAATAACGCTTCACACCCATAGCCCCACACTAGGATTCCCTGTGTCGTGGGTGCCATTGACACACACACGACAAGAACACAATATACCCAGACCACAAACAGAAATTCAAATTCATCATTAAAATCTCTGCTCTGCTGGGAATCGAACCCAGGACCTTCCGCGCACCGCATCGGTGTCTTAACCACTGAGCCACTTGGGTCGTCCCAGAGTAGATGAGGATGTTAAATTACAATTCTGTGGCGTCATTTCCTTAATAAAAATCTGTGATTTGATCAAATTATTGAAGTGTTTTAGTGATAGTGATATATTGATAATCCCCAGGGATTTGATCAAATCACGGATTCTATTGTTTCCCTGTGACATATATTAAACTGATAAAATGCCAAAAAAGAATGTAAATATCCAAGTGGATTAGTTAGCTATAGTGTAAGTATGTCCTATGTAGGTATTGTTAATAGCCTAATAGCCTAGATCATCATATTGTGGTCGCCAAGAAAATAGAAAAAAATAAACAGGCGGAGACAAGAATAGAAACACCAAATTAAATACTAAAATTTTTCTTTCGTTTGCAGTTCCAAAAAAAAAAAAACTTTCAACAGAACATAGTTTGCCAATTTCGTGCCAAATAAAACAAATATTCTAAACTTTTTCGCTGTTCGCTAACTTGATCTAGTTTGCAAAACAAACGTTTATTTTACAAATTTTTTAGCTGACACAAAAGCGTCATATTGATTGACATACGACCGACTAGCCCTAATGACTAATACCAGGCATAGGTGACCTATTTTTGTGTACACACCCTTAGTACGGTAAAAAAAGGCCAAGACAGAGGTGGAATCGCGCACCGAGGATTCAGTACAATCTTGTAGATAATGTATTTAAGAGGTTAAAAGGCAATTTTGCTGTTCGATCCCTAAACATGGTCATTGCAATATTTGCAATAACCGCAAATAAGTTGGTCATCGTAAAATCGCTTTTTTGATATTAGGTAGGTTTGATCCGATCGATTTGATTCTTGATTTTTAATCAGTACCTAATTTGTATAATTTGGTATTTTGTATAATTTTCAATCTATAGGGGTTCCTTTTTTTCTTTTGGGCCACGGAACCTTAAAAAGAGGTGAGTGATGTACCCTAATGGCGTTTCGGAATTTCGTAAGCGATGTTAAGTAAACATGACGGCGTGTGTGAGCGTAGTGAGTCCGTGAGTCAGGCGTTTTATTAGCTGATGTACATTTTACCGAACTTTTCATGATGGTAGATTTAAATTGAATCAAGTGTAGGCAAACAAAAGAGGATCGGTTCGCTGGTTAAAATTATATTGAGCAAACGTATTTGTCCTATTGAAATGCAAACTTAGCGTTTGAAAATTTTAATAACATAATATATTATATCATAGAAATGTATAATTTGATATGAAATGGTTTGCAGCTTGTGGCTAATCATATCACTACCAATATCGAGTTTAAAAAAAATAATGGAATGAAATTTATTTACACGAAGACAAATTTAAACTATAAAAAAGAAATATAATTTAGATTATAATCTACATTAAAATAAGTGTTAGTTCATTTTACATTTAATGTTTTTCTGCGATAACTTTCAATATGTTTTGATACTCAATAATACTAATTAGGAGAGAACGTCATGATTGCACTTTAAAGCATTAAACACCCGTAAGAAAGTATTTAATCCATTAAAAGTTACATAATATATAATTCCATTAACCGTAATTCGCTGCACAGCAATTTGCTCGGCATTATGAGCTAATAGGGTACCGCGCCAGACAACTCCCGCAACCAAGCCAAACCAAGTGAATTAGCTACATAGTTGCCAATTGCTTCAACTGGCAAGTATGGAGCCGCTTGAATGCATATTCATTGATTATGTAAGGGAGTGCAAAGAGGTTTAATGCTTAATTCTAAAGTAAATGATAAAAAACTACACTTAAAAAAAGAACAAAATAGGCGTGTACGCTTCACAGCGGGTTGTAGGACAGTAGACGTATTTTAATATATCAATTTATTAGTTCAGAGGTAAGTTTTAGTATGTCCATGGCCAATTCAAGCACGCCCTGAAATAAATAAGTTTACATTTTCGTTGTAAATCGCCTCATCAGCATTGATCCAAGTGAATTCTTGTTTCTGTTTGAAAAGTATAAAATAGAATCAAATTATTAAATATCTACTTAAAACACAGAAAATCGCTCCATTGTAATCCATTAGAAGTTACATATAATTCCATTAACCCCAATTCGCTGCACAGCAATTTGCACGGCATTATAAACGAATAAGGTACCGCGCCAGACAACTCCCACACGCAAGCCAAATCAAGTGAATTAGCTACATAGTTGCCAGTTGGAGTGCGCTGCTGGAATGCGTTACATTGATGATAGGAGTATAGAAGAATTTTTAATATTCAATATTAAACTAAATACCTATTACAAAACACTTTCCGAACAAAGTACACGAACACTTACGTCTATCTACGCGTATCATATTATATTTCAAGATTAAAAGAGTGGTAATGTGCGTGCTTACGCTCTACCGACGACCAGCGCAGTACTATTTATTATGTAATCTGTGGCAGTGGTTAAGACGCCGGTCTGTTGCGCGGAGGGTCCTGGGTTCGATTCCCGGCGATGTAGATATTTGAATGATGAGTTTAATTTTCTGATTCTGGTCTAGGTGTGTATGTGTTGTTGTCTTGTGTTTGTGTTCATGGCGCCCACGACATAGGTATTCCTAGTGTGGGGCTATGAGAGTGAAGCGTTGTTAATTAAATAAATAAATAAATAAATATCGTGGGACAACTGACACGGATCCCAAAGTAGGCAGTGAGCCGGTGTTATGGTAACTAGTACCATCGCTGATAAACATACATATTATATATTTTTAAATACATACTTATAATAAAGATAATTGACACCCAGACATCCATACACAGAACAAATACTTACGCTCATCACACAAATACTTGTCCTGGGTGAGAATCGAACCCACGACCTCCGGCGTAATAGTTAGGGACGCTAACCACTAGACCAACGGGCCAGTCAATTATAGCTCTATCACGCTTCACTATCATACATTTCAATTGACGTTCTTGTTTCAGCTCTGCTAGCGGGTACCCTGAAGACGATGCAGCGAGCAGCGTGTGATGATGAGAAGGTATCCCTCTCCTGTCCTCGGGGGACGTCCATCAGCATCCAGGTGGCGCAGTACGGGAAGGCAGCGCCCGACACACACAACTGCGTAGCGGACACCAGCCCGCAAGACCCTAATGAAGAGAAGTGTCTATGGCCTAATACTATGCAGGTTTGTTAAGAGTTTGTGTTCATAGGTGGTAGAGTTATAAACATTCTTATCAATTTACGTGTACATGGGTGGTGGAGATAATAACATTTTATTGAATTTACGGCTCTTCTGACGTATATGTTCCAACTAGTTTCCTTAGTTCCTTAGTTCTATCCGTGGTCCTTAATCTTGAGCTCCCGTCGCAGCGTAGTCGCGGCGTAGTGAGTCCAAAATTTGAGCCATAAATGCATTGAAATGTTAAACTATACTCAAGAATCTTTCAATGGTAAGGTAATTGACAAATATAATTTTTTTCGTAATTTTTAGTTCTAAGTCAATATCTTTGAAACTACTGGACCGATTTTAATGAAACTTTTACCATTCCCTTAGTTTTCATTGAGGATCAAAGTACCTTACCGTCAGCCTTTTCACCCGTCGCTAAGCAGCATGTTCTTCATGTCTTATGATTCAGCTGGGGATATACATAGTTACCGGAGATACTTTATCTGAGGCGAAAATTTAGACCTCACGGTTAAAAAGAACCGACGTACATACGAGTACAACCTCAGATAGGACTTTTTCTGTATGTATGTTACTCTTTTTTACTCTTGTTCAGGTGTTACTCTTATATTTCACAAAATATAATATGTTAGTAGTAGGTATTCATGTAGCACACAAAAATTGATGCATTTGAATTAGTCATGTACATACGATAGAAGTTTTAAGTCCATAACATTCGGAATAACTTTGAGAATATTCCGCAGAGCTCCTAAGTATTCCGTACAGCCAACCATAAAAGCTTTCCTTATTTCATAAAACTGAAATTATTCAAATTAAATAGATTCATTAAAATAGATATGAACATGAGTCGGACCTTCCCAGTCATCTCTCGGTAAAGTTTTAATGGTTTGTTCTTTCTATTCCCTTCAGACTCGTTTCAACTGTGAAGTTTAAAATAGTGTTTCGGTTTATTTCACTGGATTGTTGCCACTGGATGGCTGGCTGGAATTATTCTATCTTTTTGTGGAAAGGAAATTTAAAATATTTTAGGATTTTTGTTCTAGTTTCCGTAATTGTTTGCCTCTGACATGCATCGCTCGTAGTTGTAGAATTAGGTGGACCATAAAACATTTTATTTTCACTAACACCTTCTAGTATCTTCTACGAGATATGGGTTGAGTTAATACGTTTTTATTATAAATAATAATTAGCAAACGGGCAAGCCGGCTACCTGACATTTAGTGGTGCAGCACACGGCTACCCAACTTCAAATAGAGAAGAAACCCCATCTTAGGTTGTATGTGGGCGCTTTGCTACTCATGAGAACTGAGATGTTAGCCTCAGCGTAAGTACCTACCGCCGACAGCCATACCTCTCCAGCCGAAACACAAGATAAGAAGACCATATTGCTTTACTACAGAATAAGAGGCTGGCGGTAAGGTACTTCCCCGGGTGGGCTAATATGACCTATAATACTTTGAATTAATAGTCGCAATATCTTCCTAACTGTAATAGATTATTGAATTAAGGGCTGTATTTTAAAATCGATTCATTTCATCTTTTGTCAAACAAAATTGCTTTTTTATACTTAAGTTGTACGTTAAAATTTTCCGTTTTTGATTCCCGCTCTTCTTCAAAATAAAGATATCCATAAATCTAATTTACTTGCTTTACAGCCTGAGAACTAGACTCTAGAGTGATAATAATATAGGGAGAGTTTCAGTCCTTACCAAATATAGAGCCATTGTTACTCCATGGCTTAACCCTTGCCAACAAAGGATTCTTCGACTCTATTCAATCGAGTGGTATTACTTCCAACGGGTAAGTGAAGATCATTCTCAGGTATCAGCTTGTGTTATCTAAAGGGATTCAATTTGTATAGTGTGAATAATACGGAGAATATCCGGTACTAGTGGGAAAATCTTAAGGGTAACAAGTGGAGAATAAGTGGTCACTGACGCCCACGTCACACCTTGGATCAGATAAGAATCCTATAGGATCGTACGTGTTGATACTAAAGAGAACTAAGATGTTTCTAAAATGAGTGGGTGTCGCCGATACCCATATCTCCCCAACCAAAACACATGACATGGAGAACATGCTGCTAGCTTTGCGACAGGATAGGAGGCTGGCGGTGACTTACCTCCCCGGGCGAGTTGCTATGGCTCTACTATCTATATATATACTATCTATACACTTAATTATGTAAATAACTTCCCAGAAAATTTAAGTTGCCTCTACCATCAATAAAATTCTATTTATATTCTCAAAATAATTTCATAAAAAAACGTCGATTTCACAAGTGAAGACCTGGTATTAAAAGACCATGTTTAAGTTATTTTTATTGTTTTCTCCTCAGTACTCCCTGCTTCAAACCGTGGTGGAAGCATGTCAGAAGAAGCCGAGTTGCAAGTTCAGTACGAAGTCGAAGGCTGGACTGGTGGATCCCTGTCCACACGCTCGAAAGTTCGTCGAAGTGGCTTTCAAGTGCCGACCATGTAAGTTTCACACTAGCCGCAGACTGCGACTTCACTTTAAAGGCCCATTTACACTAAATCGGCCTTTAAACTTTAAAATTTGTCGCGACCACTATCGTCAGAGTTTTCCTATTGTTAACGGGCGTCGTTAGTATGTGAAAGAGATAGCATCTATACATCTTCCCATTTTCCCATTTTAATGACACATGTCAACTATACGAATACTTTGACGAGGTAGGTCCATCCATTTAGGTAGCGTCATAAAACTTTCGCATTTATCACAGTGATAGGATATCTTTGCACGTATAATTTCTATAGCATAGGCCGATATCGAGAGACGTAGCCTAATTTAGATAATACAAATAACAAAACGAAGGAAAATGGAGTATTTTCAACTAATTAGTGTTTAAATTGAAGAATAGGTATACCAAAATTCTATTCAGACCCGTTCATCCGTTTTTGCGTGGAAGAGGAAAAAATATCGATCCTTTCTTAATTTTAACATTTATGATATTCTTTAAGAAATAATTCAAAGTAACGTCTTGGTTCGGAAAAATAAGGATAGGAGCAGCATAAAAGCAAAAACGCAATAACTTCCCAATAATGGTCTCGACTTAGGCTCTCCCGTTCATAAAGAGAAAATATCACAGCACTTATTCAAAGCAACGTTTTCATAGACATTGAATGGCGATATCTACAAGTGAAAGAGAATTATTTTCGTGTAAAGTGAATATGATTGCGTATGAAACAAATCATGAGAGTTGCAAAACTATTCGTAATTTGTTTTTTCCATGACGTAATTATTACCAAGGCGTTTATAAACATGAACCTATACAGCCCCCAATACAGGGTATATACCTACCTTTCTTATACTGATGTAAACGGAGCGATGATAGTTCAACGGTTATAAATCCGGTCTCTTACTAGAAGAGTCCACGTTCAAATCACAGTGGCATACACTAATGATTTTTTTGAGGTAAGTATGGTTGCCAGAGATACTTTATTTGAGGCAAAAATCTTAGTCCTTATGTGAAGTCCATGGGCTGCAGTGACCACTTTACATGGTGGCCTGCATGCCCGTTTGCTACTCAATTACTTGAAACAAAATAGGTATGCCTTTGGGAGGTAATTTTTTTATGGGATTTCCAGCCTTTTTCATTAGTTTGAGAAAAAACTCAGGAAAAACGCCTAATCGCTAAGTGAAACACCGATGTAAATTCACTAACACCTTCACTTCACGGGGTTCGCGCCTGATTGATATGAATTATTCAATTTTTATCACCTCCCTTTTGCGACTAAGTGGTATTAGAGTGGAGTTCCTGTTTTTTTTTTATGACGTACAGTTTCGGTTTTTATTTTTAGGAAGGTTTAACAGTTAATAATAAATAAATTAAGTAATGTTTATCTGTGTCGAAGATTTTCATATAACAAAACGGAGTGACACTAGAGAAAAAGTAAAAACATGGGCTCAACGTTTTTCAATTTTTCAATCACGAAGAAGAGGCCTAAGTGTTTTAGGGCCACCATAGCCAAAAAAATTAACACGTAGGAAAAATATTTTGATAAAGTTGAAAAAAGTCCCCTTAGTCTAGGTATCCCATTTTTAAAATCCTGACGCTCCATCCAAATATATGAAAATCTTTGATTCACGCCCTAGAACGGACTAACGAAAACCGTCGTTCATTTCAATCACTTTCCCTCTGTTCGCTTAGTACTCTTCTAATAAAAAAATATTGGGCAATATCAGTCTAAAAAGAGTAAAACGCAAGGATAACCGCTAATCGCGGAAGGCGATGGTTTTACGAGGGCCCTGGAAGTGTATTGAAGTGATTTACGTAGTTATTAAGTTCCGAGGGTTCGCCGACCGGGCGCGGCGAGGGTGCGACGAGGTGTGGTCACTCATTATCTACTGTGTTGTACACGGGGAAAGTGCAGCTTTAATAATGTATGTTGTATGAAGCAAACATGCATTAGACACGTGTCATGGCAGGCCAAAAAGTTTTCACTTAAGCAAGGTACGTCTGTAACCCGTTAATGATCCAGGGTCGATCCGTACGTATTTGGAAGCCGTAATATGCCAACATAGGTATGTAAATATTGTGCAATTTCGTGTATATCATGCATACGTTTCGCCTTAGTAAGCTCCTTTTTTGAAGTCGGTAAAAAAAATTAAAAAAAAAAAACAATCATCGATGGATAAATGGAGATATTAATCATGCTTAAAGTATTCCTAAAACAAGGAAACAAATTAATTAAAGACGAAAAACACTTGAAAAAATTAATCACTTCCAATACGATCAGTTCGTTTGATGACATTTTAATGAACTATCGCTGTCCTGTTCTCGCAAACGGTTATCCGTTTCTAATTTCAACCGGGACTCTAATTACGGTAAAAAGGGGATCCTTTTAAAGCATTTTTAATTTCACAAATCCTTTGTGCAAACGGAAACTATCCGATAATACCGTTTCTTGTTCGAAGGCGGTTGAATTTTATTTTACCGCTCTTTCAAAGTGTAATATACTTTTTGTTCAAATCCTTTCTCTAATAATCCTTCGGTCTGGCAGTTGGCTGCGCTCGCTGAATATCCTTTATGTCCTTATTATCTATCTTTCCTTGAGAAATGTTTACACGAGTTTAGAATTCAATATTGCCGTTTTGTACCTGCTCAAAGACTAACAGATGGAGTGAAAGATAATAATAATTAATAAGTAGGTATACGAGCGAAAAAGTAACCGTGGAAGCAACTTTTTACCGTCTTTGAAAATAAAAAGAGCCCAAATCATGTTAAATTTAGATATCTTAATTTTGATATCCCGATATACATAGGTACATATAATTTTGAATGATAAGTAATCGGTTAAGATTTGTATGGAAAAAAATTGTTTTGTTAATAATGAACTCTATCCTTAAATTTGCCGTATGTCTTACTTTCCAAAATTCGTTTCTTATTAGTGACACTATCGAATGGTGTCATAATACAGGGTGTGATGTTTTTCTTCAAAATCAATGGGTTCGACGCCTGGCTAGGCATATTGATTTTTCAAAAATCCAATCATGCAGTTTTAGTTTTCATCAAAATCGGTTCCCAGGCTCGGATATGTAGATATGTAAAATAAATACGGAGAGCGATTGACATTTTACAATTACAAATTCAATTTCCATAAAACAATAGATCACTTATTGATAACGGACGGACATTCGCTTCTATCGAGGCGTCGGATAGGGTTACTAATGGAAAGGGTTGGCGCTCCCATAAACGATATGACCAATTTTAAACCCCTAGTATATTAGTACTAATTAGAAAATGGCGGATGTTTAGCTTGATATTTATAATTAACTGGCTTCCGCCCGCGACTACGTCCACGGTGACCGAAGAATTTTACTCAGAGAGGGATAAAAATATTAATAAAAATAAAATTAATATTTTAATGCAGATTGTAAACTACCTGTGTACCAAATTTCATCCTAATCTGTGCAGCCTTTTTTGCATGAAACACTAACAAACGCATTTTTATTAATGATTTTATCGAGACGAAAAAAAATATGATTTGTACTCGTACCTAATATTTTGGAATGATTCATAGACAAAATATTAGGAAATCTAATTCCCAGCAACGCTTTTTGATGAATCTGTTGAGAACTTCTATTAACATGCATAAACAATACTTTGTTTCAATTTAATTGCTATTTTGTCAAAAAGCGTTAAGAACGGTTAACTGCCTTGAAATTGCGGTATGATTTTTTTGTTTAACTTCATATCGTACATATTATTATGTACCTACATAGAGCATAAAGAAAACAAAAATGGTTCCATTACAAAAGAGACAAAATAGAATTTTGTTTTTCGATAAACACTGTTTCGTTAATTGACAGCGGAAATACGCTTCCATTCTCGGTGTACGTTACTAATGGAAAGGGTTGGAGCGGTAGTAAACGATACGGCTAATTTCACACGCCCTGTATATTAGTCCATCATTAGAAAATTACCCAATGCTTCGTAAATACTTCTTCTCTGCTATACATTTTGATTTTGTTTTAATTTTATATGTTTAACCCGCGTCGGAGCCGTTTTTGCATGAAAGAGTAACAAACATTCATCCATAAGAGACATCCATTCATCCATCCTCACAAACTTTTGCATTTATAATAGTAGTATAGTAATAGGATGATTGTGTAAGTTTATTTTAGCTTGTTGTTTAGTTATATGTCTACTATAGTTTGTTGTTTTTTACACAATCAATAAATTTTATTTTATTTATTTTATTTATTAAAAACAAAATCCACAGCTTACAGACTAACTTACAGCAATACTTACATCTAATTCCTGGAGCCAAAAACGGATTTACTTTTTACTGCCAGAGCTTTTAATTAATTAAGCTAATTTAAATTTAAATTTAAACTTAGGTTTAAATTTAAATGATTAAACGAATTTTGATAGAACGAATTAACACGTACCTACTAACATAAAATATACTTCATTTCTCTCAGGATCCAATATTGAAGCTTATTCATTTGAATAAACGTTATTTGTAGAAAAAGTAATTTAAGGCATAAACAATTAAACACACTAGATATATACATACTATATAGATAAAATCAATAAAGTTTTAGAAGTCTACCTTAGTACAAGTCTACTCGTAATAATAAAATTAAATTCCAACCTTTTTCAAGAACGCGAACAAACGCACCAAATTGACAAATTACATTACGCTCATAACTTTCATGGGCGCAGGCTAACTAACAATATTTTACATTTAATAACAAAAAAGTTCTTGTTATATTGTCTACGAAGAACTATTAAAATAGTTCTTAAAGGTTTCTAAAGGCCGCGTTCAGTTTGGATGCGATTTTGTATAAATTAAATTCGTGCGTAGGTATACGTGTGTTTACGAGCACGCTAAGGGGGCGCGCACACTGAACGTGTATGTAGATCGCAAGAAATGGACGAACTTAAGTGATGTCCAACTTGAGCGAGACCATCCTGAAATGTATTAAAATTGTATAATTATTAAGTTTTTAATTAGTCTTGTCAAATATCATAAAGTTTTTCCTCAAGAAAAAGAGCTAAAAGACTGTAAAATTGAGATTCTGTTTGCAATTACACCTTTGCTGACACAAGTGAATAGTGAAAATATTTAAATTTAATGTAAGTAATTGTGCATAGGCTCTTTTTGAATTGAAAGCCAATATAATTACTTTTTATTTATTTTTTGATGAAGAAATTAAGAACAAGTTAATCATATATCGTTAAAAGTAGCACATTAAATTGCGTAATGTAGTGATTTATAGGCCCAGTACAAACCCGTCACGTTAGAGTTTCTTTATTTTACTATTAACAGTTTTAACAAATTTTAATGATGGCGTCAATGCCTGCAGACATTTTTTTTCACGAACAAAAAAAAGGCCGTTCATTGATTTTACAACAAATCGTCTGTCGTTTGTCTTTTACCAATTTGTGGTGAGGCCGGTGAGGAGGGGTACAAATTACCCCCATTAGGGGTCTTTTACGTCAGCTTATATGCGGGCATTTGTAACGCGGCTCGCTTTCTTAAGGGAACCGCTTATTAATAGTTTTTTTTCGTGTTATGAGTATGAATAATATCAGCACGATCAATTTACGTTTTGACTGATGATTGAGGCTCATAGTTATATAGCCTATAGCCAGCTGAGAGTGGTCATAACTTTTGCTATGATTATATGATTGGAGCTCGGACTGAGACGTTATTGTTGATAAAGTTGGCAGGTTCGTTGTCGGGTACCGTTGTCGGGTTCGCAAAGAAAAAAAGTGTGCCCGTGGCTCCGATTAATGGCTCCAATCTTCTTTGACGACCTGAGTGGCGCAGTGGTTAAGACACCGGAGCGCTGCACGGAGGGTCCTGGATTCGATCCCCAGCAGAGCAAAAATTCAAATCATGAGTTTAAATATTAGTTTCTGGTCTGGGTGTGTGTTGTTGTCTTATGTGTGTCCACACCCACCCACGATACAGGGAATTCTACGGTGGGGCCATGAGTGTTAAGCGTTTATTTGATTTGATTTTTACTGCAGGATATATTCTTT
Organism: Erynnis tages; assembly: GCA_905147235.1. Taxonomy (NCBI): domain Eukaryota; kingdom Metazoa; phylum Arthropoda; class Insecta; order Lepidoptera; family Hesperiidae; genus Erynnis; species Erynnis tages. The sequence goes on from LR990082.1 coordinate 8,464,988, forward strand.
GATAGGATATCTTCTTTGGTGTACAATAAAGCATGTTGTATTGTATTGTATTGTAAGTTTGAGTTCCGATTAAGATTGAGGAGGTATCAAAATTAGTGCCAATTGACATCGAAATTGTAAAAACTTGTGAATTGAAACACGACCTCTACCAAGAAATTCTTATTGATACGATTATTGAAACAAATATACGAGTAAGTTTGCTCAAGTTGTGTCTTAAAAAGAAATAAAACACATAAGAATTACGCAAAGTAATTGAGAAAAGCTGTAAGGGAGATGTTGCGCTGACCTTCATAGAAGTATTTCTTGAAACAAACAGTTAATGGCGAGAGATCTCGACAGTTTTGAGGTTGAATTTGGGTCACTTTAAGTCACGGACTACATTCTTTGTCTAGTGTGTAACCACAACAGAGAACATGAGTTTTATCGTGACCGTTAAGAAGGCTATAAACTACTTCTTTGTGGAACAATCAGTTTATGTTTATGATACTTGGAAAAACCAATTTTATTAAGTATCACTGAAAGGCCCACAAATGTATAGTCGACCCCAATTAGAGCTCAAGGTTCAAGTTATATCAAGGTTGAAATTGGATCAAATTTAGTTTTTACCTTTACGTATACGAATAAAACGATAGAAGCCTTTTACCCGTAACTTTTTTGTTACCTAAATCAATTTAACTACTAACAAGTTCTGATGATATTCCCGGTGTAGACATAAAAATCGTTATCATTAGTGCCCTACTGGAGGGTAGTGTCTTCTCTAACATGAGAGAGATGTAGGCCTTAGTCCATCACGCAGGCCTAATGCGTTAATGGACACATGGGTTTGAAAATATTACGAAGAGCTTTCGGAATATGGGTTACCTCACGATGTTTTTCTTCACCGTTACTTAATATTTAATAATATAAACCGCACATAACTTTATAAAAGTTATTAGTGCGTTCCACTCGGATTTCAATCCAGACCCCTCGAGTTACATGCTGTTAAATTCTTAGCCCCTGGGCTATCTGGGCTCTGGGCTTAGTGACATTTAATTTTGTAAAGGAAATATAAGGTCGCGCTTGGTTTTTACGCGATTTCGTACGAATTCAACTCGTGCATAAGTACATTCACGCACGAGCGATCCCGATCTTACAAATACTACGGAAGCGCTCTATGGACTAACTCGCACGCAGAGTACATATTTTTAAGGTCGTGTAAATATTTTTAAAAGTGTCGTGCGTGAGCTACTGGGATTCATGAATGGATCTCTCGTCTTAGAGACCAATAGCCTGAGAGCAAGTTTTAGCCACTGGCCTATCACTACTTCTGTTTACATCAAATTAATATATTTTTTGGTTTCTAGTCGAGTTCCGGAGCCGGACTGGGTGTGAGGATGAAGTCATCAAGCTGAGGTGCAACCCTCACTCTAGGGTCGCGGTGTTCGACGCCCAGTACGGAAGAACGCAATTCGAGTCCATCACATGCCCTCAGACCCAGGGCGAAAAGGATGAGAGTAAGTTTTTTTCAAATAAAAAAAACGTAAACGTAAACGTTGAGGGCTGGCAGCTTTTTCGTTCAAAGACTTGACTTGTGCTTTTTCGATTTTGGGGACCATTGTCCAACTGAAGTATTCCTCACATGAATACTTTAGTTATTTTATTTAGGTATAGTTATTTTTGTTTTGTATATTATTTTGTAAATAAATATTTGAACGACTATGAGACAATTGTATTGCATAATTTACACTACCTACATTGATAATATACACTTTATTGTACACTCTAAATAAAATACAGCACAGGAACAAATCCAGACAACCCTTGGGTAGAGGTTATACATAGAGAGTGCACATTGCACTGTGAGTGTAAATTATAGTACCTGGATGACCGAGCTTTGCTCGGTATTTTAATTTTGTAAATGATGATTATTGGGAAAAATATTTACATATTTAGTGCTGAATAACAACGCCATCTATGTCAAGTAGCTGTAGTGTTGCTGCGTCGGTAAATCATAATTTAGTTATATTGTTGTATGCATAGATGGCGTTAGATGGTGCATATTTATATTGTTCGAATGTTCGAAAACACGAATAAAAACAGGTTCACAAAGGTTTTTTAAAAATGAAACCTAGCTAGATATATTAATTGCCCCCGAAACTCCTTAAATAACAAATTTCATGGAAATCGTTGGAGCCGTTTCCGAGATCCAGATTATATATATACATATATATATATACAAGAATTGCTCGTTTAAAGATATAAGATTAAACTTAAACTGTTACAGTTACAGTTTTCTAAGCTTATAATTAAACAATATTCAAAATACACTATAACATGTTATACTCAACACACAATGTTTATTATTCTATTGTATTGTATTCAAAATGTCATTCCATCTTAGTATTAGAGTTGCACCTGTTACCTTGTATTCATTCCCTTCAGGGAATTCAAGGGACCCACCCTTTAGTATAATTTACTTGTTTGTCCGTTCTTTTCCCGTTGAAGTTTTTTCGTCTCAGTAGTAAAGTCGTCAAATCATTGGGGTCAGAACAGGAAAATGTGAAAACATTTAAATTGTTCCATCAGTTCTTTACGACATTTTCCTGGTGAGCTATGAAGAACTATAAGAAGAACTATGAAAACAAAATAAGTTAATTAGGTATTTAGAATAGAGAGATATCACTGCCATTCTCATAACCTCTCATGAACTAAGTAATATCTTGTGTTTCAGGTAAGAGGTTGTTGAACCTAAATGGATAAGTTGTTCTCAGGAGGAACAACCTATCCATTATGGTTTATCAGTTGCTCCTGTACTTTTTCAGTCCTTTTTAAAATATAAAGTTTTTTGCAGACATACTTGTTATGTTACCAATATATTTTTACTCATTGTCGTTTGATTTACGCTCTTCATATATCATTATAATAGGAATCAGTTCGTCGTGGAAATCGAAGGAAATCTGCATGCCTGAGAGTTCACAAAAATGTTCTCAAACAAACCCGCATTAGATCAGATTGGCGGACTAAGGCCTACATCCTCCTCATTGTCCACCCGACCCTGTAATTGCTTAATGGGTTCTAGACAGATATATGAAAGAATCATAATATCACAGATCCAATAACGTCAGATGTATGACTGATGATATGGGCGTAATATAAAATGCAGCTTATGAAAATCCCCATTTTGCCGAAGCTATCAAATTTGCAAGCTGCATCTTGAAACGATTTCCCTGCGGATTAACGAGATAGGCAGCGTACGTTGCTATGTATGTAAGTAGGCACTTCAATATATTCGGAAAATACGCGTACAGTAGTGTATATAAAATTCATTTATTTGAATGTGTATCTGGCGAAGCGCTATTCAAAAATCTATATTATTTTGATTCCAATTTTATATATTTTTATAGATGAAAGATAGATAGATATTCTTTATTAAACAATAATTTTACAAATATAATAGGGATCCAGACAACCTTTGTATAGAAATGTTGCTACAAAGAAAGTTAAAGGAACGGTGTAATTCAAAGAAATAAAAATAATTACAAAAACAAAAATTTTAAATATAAATGTGGGAACATGTCTATGGGATTTGAAATCCCGATATTTCAAAACCGCGATAGTTTCAAACCATGTCAAATATAGTTTTTAATTGAAACGAATATAGTAAGCAGGATAGAACTGACTGACAGAGAATACACAATTTAAATAAATAAATAAATAATAAATAACGCTCCACACTCATAGCCCCACACTTAGGATTCCCTGTGTCGTGGGTGCGATGGACACACACAAGACAAGAACACAACACACCCAGACCAGAAACAGAAATGCAAATTCATCATTAAAATCTCTGCTCTGCTGGGAATCGAACCCAGGACCCTCCACGCAGCGCACCGGTGTCTTAACCGCTGCGCCACTCAGATTGTCAGGCTTAAACATTTTGTCATGGTTTAAATTACTCTTGAACCTTTACATAATAATATGTTTATGGAATGACTGCGATGGTTAAATGACAGCTAAATTATCACTCTTCTTATCTAAATCACGGACGTCTATCCTGAATATAGGTCTCGATACTCTACGGGATAATGGCACTATTCATGCTCTGTGAACATCAGTGCAAATGTCGTCGCAGTAATTAGTTATAATGGCCGGACGTGTAATACGCTACTGATATTTGATGAGCAATCGTGGCCCTAGGTTAGGTTCATGATGGTTTAGATGCAATGTATTTATAGCTATGTTACCGAGCTAGTAATGTTTACAGTTAGGTTTCGTTCATTTTATCTTAGAATTGATAAAAATTATGATCAACTATGATGATGTCGGAGAGTGAATGGTCCTCTCACACGGTCTTATTCATATTAATTATCAAAATAGATTAATTTTAAATAAATTTTACCAAAGTGGTACTGTACCTTTATTATACTATATACAACAAATTAAAAAACCAGAATATACAAACGAAAACAATTTTTTTATCCTTTTTTAGCTTCTTAATTATTCTGAAAAGTAAATTAATATATTCGGATACATTTTGCATGTTTTTAAGAAGGATATTTAAAAGTATTTACTGTAATCATTCCTTCCTTACCAACTCGCATTGGGTCGGCGTGGTGGCTAAGGCCTACCTACATCATTCACATTTTGAGAGGACACCCAACCGCGCACGGACCTATGTCAGTACCCATTAATGACCCACTACAGGGTCGGGTCTCCTCTCACAATGAGAAGGATGTAGGCCGCCGTCCACCACGCTGGCCTACTGCGGGTTGGTGGACTTCGCATGCCTTTGAGAACATTTTTTTTGTGAACTCTCGGTCATGCAGGTTTCCTCACGATGTTTTCCTTCACCGTAACAGCAGGTGATATTTAATTTCATAAATCGCACATAACTTTTATTACAAAGTCATTGGTGCGTGCCACTGGGATTCGAACCCGGATCCCTCGATTCGAGGTCGAATTCCAAGCCACTGGGCTATCACCGCACGGACCTATAGGGCGCAAGAAATACATTAGTATTTTTCAGGATTGTAGTTTTGTGTACTAAAATTCTAGAAGAGTAAAGTAACCTGTCGGTTGCAGATTGCAAGGCGCCCCACGCGGTGGAGACCGTTATGCAAATCTGCCACGGCAGGCGCCGCTGCCAGATCGCTGCCAACAGCAAGACATTCGGCTCTCCTTGCAAGCCGAACACGAAGGCCTATCTGAAAGTCATTTACGCATGTGGTGAGTGAATTATTCTTATAGTAAGCGTGCAAGCTAGATAGTTTAAATAAAATAGCTAAATAAAAACTAATCGTTGTTCGTTAGTATCGCCAAAATTCAAGAATCGCTGGACCGATTGGGCAAATTTGGCGTGTGAAATATTCGTGTGAGTTCAGGGAAGGTTTAAGCGCAAAGAAAATCTAATAAATATGCAAGGATCATAGTGAAACAATTACACAATTACCTTGTATTTGGCAGAACGAAGTGTGCCGGGAGACTCATTCGACTACTGTACTTGCAACAAAACTAGTAGTGAATATTACACTACTAGCTTTGTTGCACGCAAGCAGTTACAAGCAAGTTTGGCTTACACTAGCCGCATAGGAAGGCCTATGTGAAAGTCATTCCGTAACTCTTCCGTCAGTAGTGAAGTAAGTTAAGTTGTGTAAATTTGCGGAGCTCACTTCATTCGTTGATGAATATGTACAAGTACATAGCGGATGAAGACAGGAGTCGATTTTCCCACAAGAGGAACGACGAACATGAAGGCTTATCTGTAAGTCATTTACGCTTGCGGTAAGTGAATGCCTTGCCTGACTGTCTTCGTCTTCACTAGTGTTAAGATGTGCAAATTTGCGGACTCACTTGTTCGTCGATGAATATGTACGTAACGGCCGAAGACAGGTACCAGTTCTCTGATAAACTGAAGATAAGTAATCCGTAGCAAAATAAGATTGTAGATATAATAAGGAATGTCTGAGACATTAAAGATTAACCGCACCGGTGTCGCGCCACAGTCCCCTGTATACGAACGAAACTAGACGAAAACCGCACGGGTGCCGTACCGCTCGGTATTGCCTCCGGAGTCCAGACCGTACGGCCCAGCGATTAAACTTTGCAACCGGCGGCGCGCCGGTGCGGGTGCCGCTGGAGTGCAGCGCCGGAGCGGTCCGGTAGCGGTGCGTTAGCGGTGCGGTAACGGCGTTGCTGATGATGCCCTGATGAGTTTGGCACTTACAAACAAGTCAAAATTTTTAGATTATTTTACGGTCTCCGTTCCTTAAAAATTTTACACAAAACATTTCAAAATTCTTCGTGAAAAATGCTTCTCATTAAGGACTCGCTAGATTTAATATTAAAATTTACAGCACTCTGCTGCACCGGATTTTGTTCTTGGGGCTGTCAAGTAAATCATTTCAACGTAAAATAAGGGTAAATAAGCTTTGGAATTTTAAGCATAAAATTGTGTAATAATTCAACTAAAGTCATAGTTATGGAAAAGAAAATGATGCATTTACTAACTGAATAAAATTATTACCTTTTTTCGTCGTTTAGATACATTTTATGATTGAATAACGTTTATTTTATTAAAATAATGCCATCAAAAACAGGTATCTGTAATTTCTGAACAAATAATATATTTGCTGGAAAATCTAGTTATCTACAGTAGTTTCAAGCTATTATATTTCTAAATTTTTTTGTCAGTTCCGCTCGGGGTTCTCACGGAGAAGTTCGAGAGTGCCGCAGAAAAAGATGAAATAGTGGGGGGCAATGACCTCGACAGACAAGCAGATCTCTTTGATGAATCAGGTAATACATAAATAACGTTTCACAGTTATTAGTGCATACATTAGTAGGTACACTACCATACCTTACACCATGGGTTAATGAATACAATGTATATAATACAATAACATAATGTTGTCATATATCATTTTTCAAAGTTTGCAGATGAATCATTATGAAACTAGAGAGACAGAAATGACGAAATCTGTAAAAGAACGAAGATGACATAGCTCTCAAAGTTTGCAAATTAAAGTGGTAATGTACTGGGCACATAATTTACACTGAACCGAATGTAAAGAAAGATCCTCGAAACGTGATCACGTCTAGACAAAATGAGCGCAGGTCCGACTACAATTTTAACTCAAACATTCTAGAGTTGGGTAGTCAAATGATTTTGAGATTGTTTAAGAAGCGTTTAGACAATATTTTTTATGCCCTCCGAATTTTCTACATACAAGTTTTATACTTAGTCTAGTTAATCACCACGGTACATCACAATAATATATAAAAGGATTAAATAAAATTGTTATTTTTGTAATTAAATTAAAAATTGGCTTGGCCATGTCCATACACGGTCGTTCACCCAAAAATGTTTTCATGTACTTGTACATAATACCTATTAATAAATAATTACTATAATGTGTGCATGAATATGATATTAAATTTCCATTCCATAATTAACTTTATTTCGTATCTCTATAATTTTGGCGTAAAACTAAATGGAGCGACGCCACACATTTAGTTTTGACCATAAATGATTTTATTTTAATACAATATGCGGTTAGAAAATGATGTTGTAACCTGGTTGTAACAATATTAACTAATCATCTCTAAACAAGGACAATTTTGAGTGCATTTAAATGGTTAATATTGTGGTATAGAACTGAATATTTAATATTTAACAGGAACTTACATTATACCTACTTCTAATGTCGTATCTTCATTCTCGTTAAAGTCACTCGTACGACAACGATATTTCCACGATAGCTCCTTAAAGACAAAATTTAAACACAGGGCGTATTTAAATTTTGTCGTGTTGGTAGGTCGGTAGGTTATGTCAGCCAATTAGGACAAGGTCTAAGAAATAACTTGATTTTAAGACTCCAGTACCTACATATAAATCTTCAAAAATATTTTATTTTCAAAAAGACCAAAACTGAATTGAAATTTCAAATCAGTTCCCTAAAAGAAATGTAGCCTTCAAACGGATTACAGTATTCCTGAATAGAGAGAGAATATTTTCTCTGGCATTTGTGAGCATTTTAACTTGCAACTAAAATTAAGTTACAGTGGCAAGGAATAGAAAATTTCGACTTGGTAGAAACAAGGTACCTATGTAAATAGAATTAGTGACCGAGAGCTATCAGAGAACTAAAGATGTTTTAAGAGAAAAGTATTGATGTTTTAACTCGTCGTAGATTTAAATTCAGTGCTTGAGCATGGACACTATCCTCAAAGTACTTATTCGTAAAGTAAACGTCAGTAATATGTCATATTTATGTCAGTCTGTCTTGACATCGTCCAATACAGATGGCAGCTCGATACAGTTACTACGAAACATACACTTTTTCTAGGTACGTTACGAAATATCACAGAGGTAAGTGATATGACGCAACAATTTAGGGATTATTAGAACTGAATGGCACAGTTTGACCATTCGAGTAACAGAATTAAGGTGCAAGTTGGTAGCGGGCGACGTGACGTCGCTTCATGTCGCCACGACACGTCGTTACGTCCTGTCGCTGCAGTCATGATTTCGAACCCGACCGCAGACGGCAACAGTAAGTTAGCGACACTACTGATCCGCGGTCGGGCGACCCTGGCGTCCGCCGCTCGACGACGCGTAGCTAGCTTCGTGTCGCTAACTAAGGAGGGAATTTCATAGAAATATTTAGAAACCAGTAGTGTCGCTGGCGACACGTCGTCCGCTGATGCTTCATGTCGCCCGCTACCAACTTGCATCTTTATGCTTGTGGTTTCGTTGCCGCCTATAAATAGATGGTGGTTGAAAACCAAGCAATTTCCGAAAAAAATGGAAAAAGTGTAGGTACCTAAAGTTATTGATTTTATTTTGATTTAGATGGTGCAGGAGAAAAATGGGGTGAACCGAACGCAGCATCACCGATCGCCAACTCTGCATTGCAGCCTCTAGACGAAGTCTCCCGAACCGAACCGGAACCTGGAGAGACAGAAGACGCAATATACAAGCCCAGAAAAAATACTGAACTTCATAAAGGTATGAATTAACCTAACGAAGATAATGACCAAAGTGTTGAAGATAATTTTTTTTATTGTATTTTTTGACTTATTAAACTACACTCGACGGACTGGCTGTCCGTTAGCATGTAGTTTAATGTAGTGGAGAGAGATCATATAGAACAGTGGGATACATAAGAAGTTGTAGCCAGTATTCAGTACAAAAAGGGACTCAAAACATTATTTAGGCTTGACATATTAGGTATATAATTATTTAACTAACTCAATGATTCATTATGAAAATAATAATCAGTCCGTATCCAGGCTCATAAATACTTACTCAGGTTCAATTTGGAATCCAAATTTGTTGGTACAGCTATTAATTTGATTTCATTTCATTCCCATCGTATTCAATATTCAAATTAGGTGTGACATAATTAGGTAGGTACATTAATTTTAAATACACAAAGTGGGTCTATTATGAAAACCGTAAACACTTTAAATTTAATTAGGAATGAAAATAGCGGTTACTATACAGCTGAGCGGTTTAAAAACATTACAAAACTAAAATAAATACAGTGCCGTGACAATGAACACTATAGTCAAAGTGTTTGTAAAGTAAACGTCAGTCATTAGTATGTCATATTTCAGACTGTCTTGGTATATATGTATATATTCCCATGCTAATGACAGCTAGATACGATTACTAGGTATACGAAGCTGCGTAAATTCATGCTAGACAACACAGAATATTTATGACATTAAACAGTAACATAACGATGACAAAACACGCATAGCACCGCGCCTTATGTAGATCGTAAGCGATAAAAAATTCATGAAAAAAGGTCTTTTAGGTCTCGATGGGTAACATTGAATACAGATAATATCTGTCGTAGGTGCCATGGACACACTTAAGAACACAAAACACCAGAACAGAAACAGAAATTCAAATTTATTATTCAAATTTCTGCACTGCATAGAATCGAACCCAAGTCCGGTGCCACTTGGGTCGTCGACCAATGACCTGTGATGTAAAAACATCCATTACCAAAAGTCAAACATAAATAAAAGGTTGCAGCCAGACTAACGAATTGAGTTTATATCTTTTTATCAGGGTACTCCTTCCAATAAGTTTTGTAGTCGTTAACTTTCGGTGAAGTTGCCACACCAGTTTCCTAACTTTGTTTTTATAAAACGCAGCAGTAACTTTAACAGAGTTACAGAGGCTGCCACACAAAGTGGGTTTGTAAAGTAAGCTTGATGGTTTTTCTCACAGGCACCTAAACAGATTTAAACAGGAATTATTTTCCATTAGAAATAGGTTAAGAGATCTTGACACGGGAATCTATTAATTTAATTCTGAATTAGCAATTAATGATCGGATGAGCTTTACACTGCACTTCATTACGAAAGCGATCTGCGAAATGAATGAGAGTTATTCGGTGTTTATATTTGACGATAAAAGAGAAGCACGCATATTTCGAGATAAAATAATAAATTTTAAAATTTATAATATTTATGTTATGTTATCTGAAATAAGGTGTGGTCAAATAATCGATGTTTATAAAACATTCATAAAATGACTTCTATTTATCATTGATACAACTTCGAGTAACATAAGGCTTAACTTTCCATTCGAAGCACGGGCAGGCGACATTAAATTTCCGCATCGTTGTTGTAGTGAGTTGGAGCGTGCTTCTTCCTATACTGTGCAATGGTATATTAAAACCGTTGCACGAAGTTAATTCGTTTCTTGGGAATCAATTACATTTCTTTTAGTTTTATGTTATTATTTAGAAATTTTCATCTTGTTTCAGATGAGCAGAATCAGTCCAACAACAATGTCTTCATCTATACAATAAGTGCCGCCGCGGTAATTATTGTCATCATCGGCACTGCTATAGCAGCTCGATGTTATTTTGTTAAACGAAGCTCAACAAACTCCAAAAGCGGTGACATGTTCACTACTGAAGCGCCAAACGTGTTCAACGACGCAGTCTCTGACATCGATAACGATGTTGATGTAAGTCACATTTCTGGAACGTTCTACGACACCGAACACCCGGACATGATTCTGTATAGAGATGTTCCTGGCAAAGGTACCCTCAGAGCCATGAGACCGCTGTCTACAATATATCCCTGTGCTGGGGCCAGCATGTACGGAAACGTGGATTACGTACCATCTCAATCAAGGGATACTGCTCCAAGGTTCACAACAAGCAAAGACAACCCAGAAATGATGATGAGCCCAAAAAGTTTAAGCGGTTACTCCAATGCCCAGTTCTATTACGGCTGACGGCAGGAGACTGGGGGAGAAGACGCCTCCAGAACGTACTGTTTTTAAGAAGTTAAATAGACTACATGATGAAAGTGTGAAGTTAGACAGTGTAAATTAAGACTGAGAAATAACGCGGCAGGACGTATTTGAAAGTGTTGAATTAATGATCAAGAGTTTATTTGATTCGTGAGATGTAAAAGTAATGGACGTGAAAAGTGCCCTTTCTAATTGTACGACAAAATATTTAAATTTCAGCACCTCTGTCACTATTAATTTTCAGGTTATCAATCTTTAAAGGTTTCACATTTTTTTGTCTCTTACCACTATTTTCCCAATTCTAGTGCGATGAATGTAATTTAACTTTAACAGTCTTGAATATCAGTGCCTCTACAGAAAAATATACAGTGATGCTTGGTTTAGCTGGCTTTGGATATGTAATCGTGGCCGTGTCGGGCCTAGTTGATACTTATTATAAGATCTGATGGGATTTAGAATTTTGTATTCACTTTTAAAAATATTTATTTACCCAATTTTTCAAACAGAATACCTATCGAAATCTCCTTATAAATATAAGAAGAAGTTTTAAACTTATCCAGAGTCGATTTCACCGGGCTTCATTGTGGAACAATAAAAGTAATACCTATTATCAAGAACTTGAGTTTTGATGGTTAATTGTAAGCTTCAAATTACTCTTCACGACATGTAGTATCGCACTCTACACTACACACTACACTTTTTTGTACTATTATAGCAAACATCTTCTTCATATGAAAGAACACACACTGTGAACGACGAACTTCGATTATACTTTATTCAATGTGTAAAAATTGTGAATACATTATAATAATCTTAAGCTGTATATCATTTTAGTGAAAATTAACGTAAGTAACACAGTACCTCAAATGAAAACGTTGAAGTTTTCCCTATTTCTTCTTCCTACTTTTATTTTGAGCGGTAAACATTTCGTCAAATTTACCATTCTGTGTAATCAGTATCAAAAACTCCAAGCAGCGTTTTATCTACAATATGGTCATTAATAAATCCAGTTGATAAATCACAGTTTTGGGTGTATCTGTCGCTCATATTATGTCAACTACAGAGGAAAACCAACCAACATAGGATAGGACTTCTATTATTGTCTATCTTGTTTGAAGTTGAACGTGGGTTGAAGTAGTTGACTTATTACATGAGGTGGATTGTATAACCATTTGTTTCTCAATTTGAGGGGAAAAGGACACAACGTACACACAGGGATAATAGATATTGAAGCTTTATTAGTAGCAAAAGTTAGGTACTTCAAACAGGTCTGTGCTTCTGAGCTGTTACTCGTATTAAAATGTATGACGACAAAGACGAAACTTTACGTGATAACAAAATATGAGTGCACTCCCTTAGGTTTACCTACCTTATATCATACATGAATGTTTGCTTTGAACGGAAACTAGTTACCTTATTTTAATTACACTCCGCTAATTTATTTTTATTCGCTCAAAGCATATATTTAGTGTGAATGTACGTTTTATAGTTTTTTCGAATAAAATATTTGAAATAACGTGTTTTATTTGACGTAAAGTAATAGCCAGCAAATGAGGGGTCATTACCCTGGAGCCTTAGGGTGAAAGTAGGGAAAGAATGACTAAAGGTAACGAGCAGGTAGATGATTCCCGTTCTATCCTACTAATTTGCTAAAAAATATGTTTTTAAAGGAAAATTAAAGGATTATTGTATGTAATAACAACTGAATGGATTCGGATATAGAAATTAAATAACAAATACACAATTGTTAATTTAAAACCTGCCCACGTACAAAAACCCGTGTAATGTATTGTGTAATGTTGTCTATTTTACACATTTAAAATAAAATACTAACTTAATTGACAAAATTCAATTTTCAAAGGATTTCTCAAGTTGTTTTATATTTTATTTTATTTTTACACCAATACCCTTATTTTTATTGTATAAGCATAAACTTATGTTTATTTTTATGTTTGGTACAGGAGACAATCTTTGGAATGACAAATTCGATTTCAAAAAAACGATTTTACCCTTTCTAAAGAAATTACCAGTTAACTGTATTTTATCCTCCATTCTTACAACTTATTTTAACGTTCCTTGGGCACAGCTGATGCCAATATTATAAATTACTCAAATGTGTTGTCAAATATGAGGAAAAAAGTATAAACATCTTTTGGCTGTAATCAATTTACTCACAATGTTAACTTTCACTGATTAAAACAGGTGACATTTATAAAGCGCAAATAATTTAGAGAAGTCGGATTCACTTTAGGCTATCATCCCTTTTAGAAAAATATATAAAAGTCCTTTATTTAAACAATAACTGCGGTATTCTTCTTACCCCGCCCTGCCTTTATTAATATACACCCTTTGTTTAACCCCCGACCAAAGGAAGGGTCCCGTCTATCCGATACTCTATACTATAAGTTCTATACCATAAAATTATATACACAAAGGTTTGATAAGTTCTTTACATGTGAGGTACAATGGTATCCTCCCTTATCCTGTCCTGTCCTTATTGATAGATACGCTTTGTTTTTTCATTTCATCAGAGCAGAAGGGAAAGGTCGCGTGTCCGACGGTCATTATTCACGGAAATAAAGGGAAATACAGGGATATCATTCAAGAAGGGAGAAAGTCGGGATGTAACATAATGATCTACGTTTAGTGGTATTAAAAACTATTTCTGTATTAATTACACTATAAAGGATCAGATACAAGATACGGATTGTTTTTTTGTATATTATATAGAAAGGCAGAATCCAGCTTTGAATTGGGAATGGAATGCTCAGTTTTTTTTGTTTAAAAATGAACTCTATCCTTAAGTTTATCGTATGTCATAACTTCTCAGAATTCGTTCCTCATTAGTGACAGTATCGAATGGTGTAATAATAAAAGATGTGATTTTTTTAATCAACGTGTTCGATTCCTGGCTAGGCATATTGATTTTTCGAAAATCGATATGCCTAGAATATTTTTGTTTGTTTGTAATAATAATACTAAATTATTTAATTTAGTATAATAATATACATTATAAACATATTGTAATATAAGTACTAAATTCAATAATGATTTCATTTGCGTGTTGGGTAACTATTTGGTATTAGGGCGTCTGAAAACACCCCTTTAAGGTACTTGTATATTCACCCGCCTGAGATTAATGTAACATAATAGCACCAATACAATCGACGCTGTATAATATATGGGTTATGCCGAGAAGAGCTCTCTGGAGGAATTAGCATAATTAACAGTGGTTACTAATCCCCCACTTATAGCGATGATTCCGATCGATATGAAATCCCCTCTTGAGTGTAAGTGATAATGGATTTATTAATTAGAAGTCTTATTTAATATGTATTGAGGTTGTTGTCAGATACAGTCTGTTTGGTGTCAAACTAGCGATAATTTAAGACCATAATATGTACCAAATTTCATCGACAAAACACCCCCCATATAGGCGTCTAGCCCTCCTTCTGAAATGACAGCCATTTTAATTTTGTATAAAAAATCTATAATTATGGATCTACAAGATAATGTCAATTTTTCTGGACTTGAATTTTCTACACAGATAAAACGGTTTTATTTGATAGTCTACATTACCACCACCATTTTTTAAAATTTAAAATGTAAAACGTTGTATAAAAAGGTTATTTTACTGATATTAATCAAAAAGTTGATTATGTTTTTCTGTTTGTTTTTCCTTAATTTTCTTCCACATTTCATTTTTATTGTTTATGAGCAGTAATCCTGATGTTAAATCCTGCAGCCCAAATACACCCACATCGAAGAAGAAATCCTATGTACCTAATTTTGTATGTGGTTGCTTTGCTGAATATGAGGACTAAGATGTTTGCCTCGAATAAAATATTTCCAGCAACGATGCCTTCCACAAAACATCAAGAACATGCTGGTTTCAGGTGATTTAAGAGGGCAGCGATAAGGTAGCTAGGCGAGCTATTGTTGTTCAATTTCCGCTCTTCTTAAACGCCCTGTGTGTTGCAAGCCTAAGGAGGATAAGAGCTAAGCTGCCAATTACTGGTGACGTGTGAAGAAACGTGAGAAACAAGGTGAGATAACAAAGCTTTCCATTTTAATCTTCTTTGATGGTTCAATTTAGGAGATTCTGTTGTCATGCCATTAAAGGGTTTTTCGCTGATCTGTAGTGATCTCAATGCGTGAATAAAATCTATTTAGTCTTGAGGGTTATAAACGCTGAAGGGTTTAGACGCAAAAGAGTCTCTGCTTTCTTTTAATACTAAAGCGGGTGAAATGGTCCGAAAGGCAAGATTTTGCTGTCATGCTGTGAAAAGGACGGGTTCTTTACTAATCTAGTGTGAACTCAGTAGCTAATTAATATCTATATTTTTTATTCTATGGCTGATTAATATCAATTTTTTCTATTATTCCTAATTCTTAGACTCCACTCGCATTATGTTGCTGGAGGTATCTTAAAAGTATTTTTGAAACATTAAAAGCGAGCAAACTGGAGTGCAAGACATCCGAAGTTATAGCCATTGCAGCCTGAGGACGTGCTTACGTGAAAAAATAGTTTCATCTAACCAAATCCTCACATAACTAACATATTGTATGCGATTATTTATGAGTAAGATATTCATCTTTATTAGGTCCCTCCAGAAACTAGAGCTCCTCAATTGCATCTCATTAGAGAAACAGGTAGCAGCACCTAAATTAAAAAATAAATAGGTTTTAATAATTTAGGCATTCAATATTATACGGAATATATTATTAGGGAAATCTGATACTAAATTAAAATAAGCTGATCACGCGGAAGTATCCGCATTCGCAGCACCAAGTAAGACACCTACTTAAAATATAAAATGCTCACCCAAAACTAAAAAGCTTTTTCAACTTTAATGAGGAGCTTTAAGTTGATAAAAAAACTCAGTGAAGGGGAAAATAAACAAACTTCTGGCCCGTAATTGCTACATACATACCAGGAAACAAGCTGTAAACAAGCATATTTTATATTATATGCTGAGATTTTTGGATATCAAAAATGGGACACTTAAAGTTTGGGGACTTTTGTTTGAGGTCGCTTTATTTTGGTGGGAATTAGCTATATTACTTTTTAGTGATACATAAATTATGGCAACAAGTTTTCCCATATAATAGAGTATTTTTTATTTTTTGAAAGTTAAAGAGTTGAGCTCACCTTTACCTTTTTTCGTCTGATCATATAAAAGTTTTAGGTTCAAGTAGGTATGCTATGTTGATGATCCGAACGATAAACGATGACCCACGGTGTTTGAATTTTTGGCTATATAATAGCTTCAGGGTTTCGGAATCAGAAATCCACGATCATTACTGGGTATTTGTGCCCCTAATTGATTTAATTCCATGACATACATATCAGCCATTTCGTACTGAACTAACAAACAAACAGGTTAAATAAAACCTTGCGAAATGTTAACTCAGAAAGATGTGATCAGATATTGTAAGTGGATTGAATTGTAAAGCTCAAAGAGATTCAGAAAATATTTCACAATGAGAATAAGAGGACACGTTCAATGCACCCAGGGACAGGTAATAGCCACTTAAAGGTCTCACAGGTTCTCGAAAGTTCCACGCCGAAGGAGACACTTGGACGACTTCCAACGATTTCGACTTAAGAAAAGAGGGTTAAATCTCTTCACAGATAAAAATTTAATTTTCCTTAAGTCACTGCTTTCTCTAACCTTCCTTATAATTAAAACGTACTAGGTTTTGTGTCATAACTTTAATACAAAGAAATGAAAACTAGGATAGGGACTAAAAGTAAATCGTGGTGCTTGATAACACAATGTCCTAATAATAACAAAATCTATTAGATCCCTTCTATAGAAAGGGTATTAGCTTTTTTATTTAAGTTCTTTTAACGCACTTTTTGACGAACCCCATGTCAAGGTCTGGCGAGAATACATCAGCCGTGAGACGTTTCAAGGTTTGCACGTGCGAGGCAAGAATGTCCACGAAAACGGTCTATGGATGACCACCACAGATCCAGGCGATGGGGGTAAAACTTAAGTTTTATATCATACAAAACTAGCAATAAAACATAAGTATCTATAAAATTAACAAAATCACTACATCGATATAAGAGTAGACATTTTAGTTTCAAACTAGTACAGTTATGATCAGCAGTGTTTAATGGAGCAGAGTCGATAACGGCTACTCAATGGCCACGCGGATATTCACAGAACTACGCCTGGAGCGGCGCCAAAGAGAGCTGTCTGTTAGATATTGAATCGTTAAACTCAAAGAGATTCAGGAAATACATAGGTATTTCACACTGAGAATAAGAGGACACGTTCAATGCACCCCGGGAAAGGTCAAAAACTAAGATAGGAACTATAAGTTAATTGTGACGCTTGGAAGAAAAAATCAAAATCAAAAGCTTTTATTCATTATCAGTTACAATTTGTGCGCACTTAATGAACGTCATACATATTGCAGTATAAATTTTAGGCAAAATGTTTTAGTTTCCAACTTGTCCAGTTCTGATCAGCAGTGTCTCATTAGACAGAGCAGAGATTGAGACTCCATTGAGCAGATTCGATAACGGCTACTCAATGGCCACGCGGATATTCAGAATTATGTCTGGAGCGATGCCAAAGGGAGCTGCCAGTTAGTACTGCTATTATTTTGATCTTTATTAGCAACTAGCTTAGAACCATAATCCTGCAGTGCATCAATTCTTCTTTTCCTTATTTTTGTAATGATTTCTAAAACTGTTATTCAAGATCTTGCATCCTTTGTATTAAAACAATACCTAAATCAAGGTTTTAAATTTCCAATCAATACATACATAAACATAACTGTTTAACGGAGCTGACTCAATAACGGCCACTCAATGGCTCCACCGATTCATAGAACAGTGAGACTTTTGGAGCGCCGCCAAACTTAGCTGACAGAATACCGAGACGGGCTAAGTGGTATTGTGGTGGTTAAACGGTTTAACTTTATATTCTACTAGCTGACCCAGCAGGCTTCGCTCTGCCAATGATTTTTTTTTATTTATTTTTTATTTTTATTTAATAGCCTATGTTACTCAGGCTGAATGTAGCTTTCTAATGGTGAAAGAATTTTTGAAATCGGCCCAGTAGTTTTTGAGTTTATTCGTTACAAACATACAAAAATACAAATGTTTCCTCTTTATAATATTAGTATAGATAGATATAGACAACTCATAAAGTTTATCTGCAGTAGGTGGACGATCTGATCGAGTAGCTGTATTTAATTTAATTTTATTTTATGATTTAATTGATTGATTTAATTTAGTTTTGAGGAATCCAAAACTAATATAGGTACGTGAAATTTATTAAGCGAAAAGATAAAATTATATGTTTAATTAAAAAATATGATGAAATTATAAATGAGCTTGAGTTGCAAGTAAAAAATACCTAGTGATTGTGCCATCTATCTGCATGTTATCGCTACCGAAAGTCCACTGTCACTTCCGATTCCTTATCTGAATATCACAGCTATGTAATCGTACTTATATTAATTAGCAATCATTGCATCAATACCAAATTTTATCATTAGGTTTTTATCAATTATATCAATTGTATAATTAGGTATTAAAACAAAAAAATTTTCATTCAATCATTTTGTCATGAAATATTTAAGTTGTCGAGTGATAAAATTAACATAGGAGGCAGCTTTGTAACAAGCTGTTGTGGCTCAAAGATTTGGTTAAACAGTTAACATTTATAATGCTCATGATCTCAACTCTCTTCTCGAAGTTTGCCAGACATTTGCATTTTTAAAGAATGGCTAAGTAATCTAAATGGATGGAATTTCTCATTTGCTTGTAAGATTTTGGTGCATTTTTACTAAATATGGCTTCTATTAAATTCAATTAAATTTTATTATTGGATTGTGAGTGTGAAGGGTTATTTTGTTAAAACGAGAGTTTAGAAATGAAACAAAATATATCATTATTTTTTGTTTTCTTCAAAAATGATTTTTTTTGACTGCCAGATGTGATGTAATGTGAATGCTTGGAAAATAACTCATTGGGAACCTTATGATTTTAACTATAACTATGATGTGTCCTACACAATTTATATGAATATAATTTGTGTAGGACAAATCACACGCGGCTTTCTGATTCCAAAGTAGGCTGAAAGCCTGTTACGCTAACCAGATAGCTGTTAAACACACATAAATACTTTTAAATGCATACTTATTAGATAACTAACACCCCGATACAGAACAAACGTTTGTGCTCATCGCACAATTTTTTGTCCTGGGTAGTAATCGACCCCACGACCTCCAGTCCAGTAGTTAGGATCGCTAACCAATAGGCTAACAGGCCAGTAATTTCAATGGACTTTAATTAAAAAATTAAATTTTCATTTCTATTTCACATAAATTGGAAACATTCATTCTTTCACCAACCATCGTGTCATCGACATTGGCGAATTTCTTCACGCTGCGGAATAATTTGTATTTCGACGTCAACTCCTTCCCCTTTCGGCAGGAAAATATTTTCTTAACTTATAAGCGGGCCGAGGTTCGCGCTTAGCATAATGTATTCAGGGATCCAATATGTGAACAAAACAGATCCAATAGAAGCGAAAGTTGTCTCGGGGGATGGAGACAATACTGGTTTCGTGAACGGTATTGCTTAGATTGTTATTGTGCTTCGTGTTGATGATAACCTGGCTGGCAATAATTTGTTATGAGTTGTAGCTAGGATTAAGTTCGATGCAGAAGCCAAATTAGATGTTCCTAACTATTCATAATAATAGTCACGATCGTGCCGTCGGAAAGTAGCAGTAAGACACCCGAGTACTGAGATGACGCGACATTAGCAAGAGGCGAGGAGTCATGACGCAAAGTAAGTCGCGACGCTACAGAAGTCATTACGCGACACGAGTGACAACGGGAAATCATAGTAGTAGGCACCTAAAAAATGAAGGGTAGAAAAACAAAATTGATTTGATGTATAGGTATTGAATTTATTTTGAATCTTTACTTCACACTACGTCATATTAATGTAAAATATAATAATAATTAATTGTACGTTTGTACCAATCTTGTCCCTGATATAGATATTGTACGCTAAGAAAAAAGCCTTGCGACCCATATAATTATGTATATGTAGGTACCTGTAGTGATATGCCAGCTACTTGCCACTTTGCTTACATGGCACTGGGTCGTAGTCGTAGTCAATGACCCTGCTCTGGATGATATCTTTGTACACCAAAGCTGACTTTCTTTCAGTACGCGGCCTCTCAGGATCTTCCATGTCTACTTCGTGGAGGCCAAATTTCATTCTGAAATAAGCAATTAGTACACAGTATTAAAACTTTTCAAATCCTTACACGATTAATTAAATGATCACTTAAGTTATTATCCCTTTTCCCCGTTAATTACACAAGTTATTAATGTCTATATTGGTGTCCTAAAAGCAACTAAACTTTTGTGTCAAGGCCTATTGAATCTTAGAAATTTGAGAAAATGTTGTTTAATTTAAAATTAATCGTTTTTCATATACCCATTTGACACTTTAAAAGCTTGAGTCTTCCATATTGTCAAATATAATTTTATTATAATTTTATTAATATGAAAAAAGTACAGGTAATCCAGAACAGTTACCAATTTTAAAACGTTTTACAGTATGTAATACATCGTCGCACATAATAAGTCGCACGAAAAAGTTGCTCATACGACAACGTCTCTTGTACAAATTTTGTTTGCAAATAAGTTCATAAGAATTGAATTCATATTGATATAGGCCTCGGAGCCTTGTGTATAAATTTTGTCGCGTTGGTCAACATACGTATATCCGAAGTTCCATTCGAAGACATCCATAAGGCTCCAAGCACAGTATCCTCTTACATCTACTCCATCATCCAACGCGTCTAGCACACTTGTCAGGTAATTTCTCAAATATCGGACTCTAGAATCATCTTGCAAACCCACACCAGTGGAAAAACCGTTTTCTGTTACGTAAATAATTGGGTTGTTGTATGTGTTCTTGATGTAGACAAGCAGGCTATAAAATCCGGGCGCGTATTCCTGTAATTAAAGTTTTGAAGGAAAATGATTATAATTTAAGTTAAAGAAATAAAGATTGAACAAAAAGGGCGCCATGTGGTACAAAAGGATTTAACTAGACAAAAACATAATGCAGTTAGACATTGATTAAACTTGCTTTTAGCAGAATAATGCGATGGTGACAATCATATTTTACTTACTGTAAGCCATGGGCTGGCACTTGTTGGCCAAGATGGATCTTTGTAGGTGCCTATATAAGTGTCATAGTCTAACGACGGAATATCAAACTCTCCGACCAAAGATTCATTTCTGTATACATAGTCAGTCGAATAATGATTGAGGGCAAAGAAATCTGCTGTTCCTCGTATATATTCTACCTCTTCTGGTGTGAAAGGTTGGAGTCGTGATGCGTTCAGACCTTGGTTTGCGCTGTTAGCAGCCACTCGGTCTATGACTCGTTGCGGATAATTCCCGTTAGCCGAATATATAGGGTCAGCGTAAATCCCCAGCTAAAAAATAAAATGTATCTATTATCACGCTAAAAAAACAAACTGTTTGTTTGTAAGAATGAGATAATGTCAAAAACTCCAAATCCAATTTTTAAATTTCGTTTAAGCGTTGGCTCTTGTTGAGGGTCTAAAACAATTTGTGTGTTTGCAAGTTAAATATTTTCAAAAAAGCTTATTTTAAAAGTATAATTTTGATACAGGAATAAAAATATCATACATACATTGAAAGCCAGGTAATCTTCTACAGCTTCTTTATCATCAGCAGAATCAGTGCACGCTAAACCCCAATCCGCACTTAGAACCAAAGAGACTCCACCATTTTGTATTGCTTTAAATGAATCTTGATAAATGTGATACGCTGTGGCATGAGCCAAGAGGACGTTTCTGCTACATTTGTAAAACCCAACACCAGGCGAGGTTAAATGAGGAGCCTGAAGGCCTATACCATATCCTTGCAGACAATGGACATGTGGCTCATTGATAGTCAACCAATTTTTAACTCTATCTCCAAAGTATGTAAAAATAATTCTCGCATAATCTCCAAACCAGTCCACGACTTTTGGATTCAACCAACCGCCCTGTTCACTTAAACTTTGTGGCAAATCCCAATGATATATAGTAACGAACGGAATAATACCATTTTCTATGAGGGCATCAATTAGATTGTTATAATGTGCTATTCCCTGAGGGTTTATGTAATCTGGACAACCGTTGGGAAGAATTCTTGGCCAAGATATGGAAAATCGGTAAATTTTAACTCCTAGATTCTTTAATAATTCAATGTCTGTTTCGTAAAGATAATACGAATTAGCCGCTATATCTCCAGTAGAGTTATCCATAATAGCACTTGGATCCGTTTTAACGAAGTGGTCCCACATAGACAAGCCTTTACCTGAAATATGTGTTAAAATTTTAGTGCCTGCTTTTTACATCCACTTCCATTTTTACCAACTTCAAAAAAGGAGGTTATCAATTCGACACGTATATTCTCAGAACTGCACAATTTTTACAATACTGTTGGTCTATTACGGCTTCCAGACAAGAATACAAAATTTCATGGGTGTGTGTATGTATATGTTATGGACCAAGTGATTAATGCGGGCTTTATATATAATGCCCGGGCATTGAATAATATCTATCTCTATCGGGCCAAGTGATAAATGAATCCCTTAAATGGGTTAGGTTCAAGTGAAATTCTTTCTTTCCAGTCAGTGACAGAAGTATAAATTTAACACAGAAATCCCTTCAATGGGTTAGGTTAGGTTAAACTTTTTTCCCCGAGCGAAGCGAGGGTCAGTGACAGAAGTCTAA
Organism: Erynnis tages; assembly: GCA_905147235.1. Lineage (NCBI taxonomy): Eukaryota > Metazoa > Arthropoda > Insecta > Lepidoptera > Hesperiidae > Erynnis > Erynnis tages. The sequence goes on from LR990082.1 coordinate 8,488,052, forward strand.
ATTTAACATAAAAATCCCTTCAATGGTTAGGATATTTAATATATTTGTATTACTCTGCCCAAAAGGTGATGTGCATTATGTATAATGCCCAGTCAATTTGATTATTTGAATAAATTATTATCAAATTGTTCTCTATTATTGGGTATTTTACATATTGCCCGGGAAATATGCACAATTCTCGATTTATCATTTGGTCCATAACATCAAATCATAAAATATATAGGCCATACATAATGTATGTATGATTTACTTGCTAAGCACAGTATGTTTTAAATAAAATATCTATGTTACTTACCATCTTGATTCCAAGCTCCTTCAGACTGGTATGCAGCAGTTGCCACTCCAAATTTAAAATCATCAGGAAATCTTCTAAGATTTACTCTTTTATCGACAGCGCTTCCAGTAGTTGCAGCCGTTATACAGCTAAAAATTGCGAAATGAAAAGCAAAATAAAAATTTTTTGTCACTAATTTTAAAAAAAGAAAAATAGAAAATAGACGATATAAAAAATATAGTGACTGCTTAAGAATGACGAGTAAGTTAGACTACGTTACGGTACTACATGAACAGTTTCTCAATTTCCAGAAAGAGGATGACGATAAATGTATATTTTAAATTAAGTTAAAAATGATCCGAGTATGAACTATTAACTTGCAATTTCTCATCAGTGAAGGAAAAAATAAATCGAGATATTTACCAAATGAAAAAAACTGTCGTGACAATCATAGTCTTATATGTTCTGGGTGCTAATAAAGTGACAACGATATCATCAATTTTATTGTAAATGAAAAATATTGCCTATATTTGAACTTAATTTACATTAAATAAATATCAGCGTTTAATCAGGTGCTTCCACATTATTTCGAATATTAATGGAATACAAAAATATGTAAAAAAAATTCAATTAGGTATTGTAATTTCGTCATCAGCAAAACACCTGAATGCTGTGTTTTCAATAGAACTCTGAAATAGTGTCTCAATTTTTAAAGATTTTTTAGTGGTTATATAACTATTAAGCATTTATTTCCGCCTATCTCCTTTCTCACAATCTATAAACTTCTTTATTTTACTGGCTATAATGATGACAATGTCATGTTTTGACCCAATGAACTTGCAAGAAAAATTGGCGAATGGCGATGACTTTCCTTGAAGGTTTTCTGGGCTCCGGGCATGCACACAAACGTCAAAGTATTCGTATAGGTAACGAGTGCCATTAGTATGGGAAGATTTCAGAGATACTGATTTTATGATATACCTACTAATGGCTGACGTTTATAGTACGAATACTTTGACGATAGTGTATTCACGCTCACGGCGCTGAAGAGGTAAAAAAACGTGTGCGTCTCGGGACGCTCGACAGAGGTGATTCCCCCTCTCTACTATCGCACTAACACTCTCGTGTCAGTTGCGAAAATACCTACTACGCGTGTGGCAGGTGTGTTTAGCAGTCAATAGTCTAATTAAGGCAGGGTGACGCGTGCCGGGTCAACTAGCTACCCATAACATTTACAAAAATTAGAAAAGAATTCAATTCAGATTATAATCAGGGCCGGATTTAGAAGTCTGGAAGCCTCGGGGCAACAAAGGAGTGGAGGCCCCTTGGTCCCAAATTATTTTCCAAATAAAATCAACAATTTTTTTCAGTTGAGTTTTCGAATAAATAATAATAATAAATTGCAAATGCTTATCAGGGCCATTTGATATTTTGATATTTTACTGATTGCCTAATTGATGAGAACAAAATATTTATTCTAATTTCTGTTAATATTTAATGTAATCATGTTTGTACAAAGTACTGTAGGTAAAGGTAAAACACGAAAAAAAATATGAAAGGAAAAGTTGTATACTAGTGTACTAGTCTTAATTTTTTTTTTCCCAAGTCTATTGTGGGGGCCCTTCTTTTGTGGAGGCCCCGGGGCTGAAGCCCTGGTTGCCCTCCCCTAAATCCGGCCCTGATTATAATATTATTTGATCAATATAATAAAATGTAGAAGTAACAAGCAACGCTCTTTTCATCGCGTAATTGGACACTGATGTCTAGACGCCTTTTTCGTCCATGTATTGAATATAATATTATAAAGGTCACAAGTATCGTAATTATCGTGATGGACTATTTATTCGGTACGGTAAGGTTTGACCAACCGAAGAAATAAAATATTACCTTAGATACAGGTGGGATTTTGATTCTGTGCAAAATTTCATCCAAATCTCCGACATGAACTTTTTCATGTCGGAAGACCACGGACCCATAGTCTCTACTGCAAGCGCCACAAATATATAATTTTCTGATAAATTACTATATTTGCGGCGCTTCAGACATTGGGCCTGGTCGGCAGCGGCCCCAGCACTAACAGCAGTGACACTGATGTGTGATGGGGCCAGTGTATCGACACAAGTCGCGTCCCATTGGCTTGTGTCGATACACCAAGGCGTCCCAAAAAATAACTTTGTAAACTTACTAGTGTATAAACAATGAAGTGATGCCATCGAGTTAAATATTTTTGTAAATAAGGGCTTTAAAAAAACTTTCTCGCGCAGTAACCATTTTAATTAAAGTTGGGGCGAATTTGCTTTGCGGCTATTTTGTTCATTACCTTCATAATTTAATAAGAAATAAAGAAATAACATTTCTCGGAATAAGAGTTAAACAAGTCAGACTTGATAATTTAAGTTTTATAACTATCTTGCTGAAAGTTCTAGAACAATTTGGTCTTAAGGGGGAAGAATTTACGCTAAGTTTATTCGGAAATCTATTTATTTTGACCTATACTCTATATGTCTCATTAATATTCTACTAAAAATGATCACTTACCATTTTGATGTACGTCTGCCTGCTTTTCTTATAAAAAAGGATTTTGTGCTTTTTTGAAGTGATGGCTTGTTATGGAAGAGTAAACCGCTTTGTTACCTAATTAGTGTCATTCTGTCTGTCGTCTGACAGACGCTTTCCTAGGCTCACATGAATATAGAAAGTCAAAAGTCAAAAACGTTCAAGTAAAGAAAAAAAGATACATACGATAGGTACCTATTAAATTTTTTTTCCATACTATATCACCCATATTACACCAGTTGGCTTTGTGACCAGTCTATCTAGACCCCAGTTTTTTTCTGTTATTTTTGCACTGAAATCTCCGAAATCTAAACCACTTTTAATTCCCAGGGCCATTTCATAACATTTGACACGCATTGACTACAGCCTGTAGTTACCAGTATTAAAATATAGTACAGGGTTTTCCTAGCTGTGTACCGTACCCGTGTTCATGGTACCTATATATAGATATCATACGACAACGTCATTGCATACATACATTTTGTCGCATGTCAGCATGCATGCATGACATCTATGACAGCTTCATACAGAGCCCTGCGTTTAAATTATGTCGTGTCGTCTGGTCGGTCAATTATATTCTGCTTGTATTTCTATGTTTACTACAAACCAAACACATTCAGTTGCTCTTATTTGCACGTTCGAGGGACAAGTAACTGCTCCATCAACATACAATATCAAGCCGTAATTTCATCTTTTCCTGCTGCCGTAACCAACGGAAATAAATCTTGAAAATTGGTTTGACTTACACTCCTGTTTCTCAGATAAATTGCATTACATTATTTAAATTTATTCAGGCATGCACAAATGTCGGATACAGTGGCGATATTTATTTTTTCTTTATGGAAATCAGGGACACTCACAATTTATTCCTGAGGGAAAGTCCGTTTTGCATTTGTTCTTTAGGTGTCTGATGGAGTTGTGAATCACAACTTGTGATGTATTATGTAGTGTTCGCAACTCTACCACCGAAGATCAACTTTACAAAATTACTTCACAACCAACCGTTGAAGAGTCCACGTCATCGGATGATGCTCTGTTCTCGTGCGACGTGTCCTGTGCCATTGGAACGAGTTGTGATGGTATACCACACCTAACTTGAGATATGGGAGGGTGAGGGGGTCTATAACATAACAGTCCATAGGTAGCTATGTGCGTTCCATCGTTGTAAAGAAATATAAATACAAATTTAATACAAAAAAAACGCAATAAAAATATTTCTTCAAAAGTGCCCATGTGAGGCATAAAAATAATAAATATAATAAAATTAAATAAATAAAATAAAAATAAATAAACAAAAAATAATAATTAATACAAATAAAATAAATAAAATCCAAGTTGATTTGGGCTATTGACTGTATTTATTTCTAAAGGTACATGCAATAGAGTGCCAAATGTTGTTTGCTTTTTTTTTGCTACTTGATTTTCTGCAAATTTAACTCACATCTAACAAACCTGCTTGTTGCTTGAACTTAAATTCTTTCTGCTCTCTCAAATAACCTGAGGAAAATTTTGATAATATTGTGGTCTGCAGAAACATGCATTTTCGCTTTGCTTCAAGACACGTACAGCGAAACACGCGCGTACTGACCGTAAAATGCCAATGAAGAGGCCATTGCACGTGTCTACGCCAGACTCGTTTGGGATCCATAAGCCTTCGTCTGGGTTTCCCGATTAATATAAACTGAATTTATTCTTTACATTTATCGAAGTATAATAACTTCGACCAGGTGGACTGGCCACCTAAAGAATACATACAGCGGAAAACCCTTGGACTCAAAGGGCCCAAAACCGGGTGGCGTCGATAAGGAGAGGTTAATGTTCAGCAGTTGCCTATGAAGGCCTAAAGGGGGGAAAGAAGGAAGGAATATACTTAAGACAAGGGCATCTTCAATAGAGCGTCACCGTAGGGCGTATTTTGCTTTCGGGTTTACGCTCAAATGCTAGCCTGTTTCTAGCAAAAGAAGTCCACGCACGCTAGCACAGAAAAGAGGAGAAATAGAATACAAATATTTTTATTTTTATTCATCATACTTTACTTAAAATTACTTCATTCGGAAACAATGTCATTGTATTGTAGTGAAGTCGCAGCAAATAATTCTAGGTATTCCAACATCTATGTTTTCAGTAAAAATCTCTAGTGTCCAGTGCTCAGTGATTGATCGTTGTGGCGTCTCGGCGAAGCCAGCCCATTAATTCCACTTTCTGCAAGAATTAACATTACCTCACTGCCATGGAGACAATAAATACGCATACTAATGGACGCAGATTAGCCCAGAAAGAAAGGGGTGAATGTAAAATGAAGGAAAATCATTGTGAGAAATCCTAAATGCTCTGAGAGCTGTCGGTTCTCCATAATGTTCTCAAAGGTATGTGAAGACTACCAACTAGGTCAGCGTGATGGACTAAGGCCTACATTCTTCTCACTGTGAGAGGAAATCCGACCCTAGGTCATTTATGGGTTACAAACATGCACGAGACCAAAAACTCTGTATTAATATAAAGATTTAAAAAATTTAAAGATTTATCGAACTCTAAAATTTGTTATGAATACTAAGAACAATAAAAACGTTACTTTTCTGCCTCCGAATTGAATAAATTATGCTAAACTTTATTGTAATAAAAATTAATTAATGTTTTCGATTCGGCTAAATGCGTGGGAAATAAAGGATATGTTTATATCAATAATGAATTTTAAACCAAACGGTGGTATTGGTGATGGGCCCATTCCGATCTTTTCGGGGCTTGGATCAACAACTATTCTTTGTAACGTAGATTGGTACTTGTAAAAAGGTAAGTAAGATATTTAACACTAATGAATAAGGGTTTTTTAAATTCTTGAAATTCAAAATCTCTAGCACTTTATAGTAACCAAAACGCCTCTTTTTACGTTTTCAGTTGCTACTTTACTCAAATTCAACCAAATATTCGAGTTATAAAACAAATTTTACTTGATAAGGATATTCTGGTAAAAACCTGTAGACATTCCAACAGCGTCGAAGGACGACGCAGTTCAGCTAATCAGACGGAGATGGGATCGAACAAAGCAATATAACTTTCCTTATTGGGTCGAACAGGTGAAGTCGGAATCGGTCGGACGAATAATTAGAAACCCACTCAAACTTGAACCAAGGTTGTGACGTCATCAACACGGGGTACCTTATACTACGCAATGGCATCAAGAATCAAGTACTTATTTATGAAAGGGACAATAATATAGATTAGATAGGTACAGTTTATATATAATGTCGATGCCATTCAAGACTGACAGGACATGATGAAAATATATGAATATTCTTTACACCGAAACCGTGAAGATAATATTAAATTGGCAGTGATATAGTTTTTAGTGGAAAAAGATTTTGCGAATGTAGGTAGGCTACTTCAAGATAGCTATGTTTAATTGTCCTATTCTTTTTAAAATAAGATTATAATGAAATAAACATTTTTAGGAAATAGTCAAAAATATAGAAAAGTTTAAAATTTAGGGTCAGTTTATGGTGCAGACCCATATTATAATTACCTAGATAAATTTATTTAATAACGAAAAGTGACTGATATTTAGGAGACCAAAATGTCGCATAATTATCCATGACGCAAACCTCAAAGAAAAATTCCATTTACGTTATTCTACAGATATCACATGTTGACCTGAAGCAGGATTATGCAGTATTTGAATGGAAAAAATCCAAAAGCATGTAGAAAAGGATTTTACTTCGAAAAAGGCTCAAAGGCGAAATATTAATTGGAGTTCGACGTCGGCATTTATCTGTTCGTTTTTCAGTAGAACAAAATTAACAGGAATATCTTTTACGCCGTCGAATTAAAATTACAAATTTATGCATATTCTCTGAATATGCTTGATTTTCGTGCTAATGAATACTGTAACTATGTACTTGTACTTTGCTTCAAAACCTGTTGTTGCTGAAAATACAGACCTGGCACCGTTCTAAGTCAATTAGTCATATGCAAAAAACACGTCGGAGATACGTCATTTGGCAGTGTTTAGTTACGGAATAAAATTCTCTTAGATCCTTTTCTTTCCTTTCAGCCTTTTGTATTTGCTGTTTGATGCTGCCGGACATCGGTCTGCCCTCGCCCATTGACTACAACTCCCAATCTGTACCACGTCACCATTCCTGGAGTCTTTGTTTCTTGGCGACTTCTTCAGGTCATCAGTGCACCTAGTCGCGCCAAAAGGCTCTACCTTTTGGCGCAACATGTTCCCCATTCGAGGACCTTTCTTCCTCGTCGATTGCCGGTCCTTCGAAAGATGTGCAGCCCATAGTTACTTCAGTTCATTAATTTTAGGAGCTATGTGGGTTACGCTTAGCGTCTACAGATTTCATAGTTGCGAGTTGTGTTGCGTAGTGAAATACCAAACATAACTCTCTCCGTAGCGCGCTGATCGAGCTTGAACTAATGAATCAGCCTCACAGAAAATGACTATATTAAATGATTTTACTAATTATAAAAGGTATAGCTACAAGGATATTCGTTTATGAATTCAATCCCATGTTCTAATTTTATCAGCAAAACTGTGGTTATGTAGGCGGAGTAGACGCGAGTACTGACAAGTTATGGAGGTCTCCGGACGTAAGTTTACGGCGTGTTAATAGCCGGAGCACCTTCCTTGAGCATCGTAAAAGACGTTGCATGCTGTAATGTAGTTTACTCTTTACGATTATTATAAGCTAGCTTCTTCCCTTAACATTGTCCGGGCTGACTACACAAAATAACTCAGAGAGAGATAACACTCAACTGAAATTTCACCCAAATCCCTTCAGTAATATTTGCGTGAAAAGTAACAAACATACCAGTTCTGGGCGCGAAATTTTTGTCGCAAAAGGGTGAGTTCTGGAGCAACGGTGTTCTACCAAACTTTTCTAATGCGCATTGATGGTAGCCCGTGGTAGTGGTTTGGGCTCACCCAAAACAGCACATAGATTTCCCAAAGATAAGGATGATATTAGAAGTAAGGATTTTCTGGAACTCATTAGAGATTCATTGCAAGGTCTCTGCTAAAAATGAGTTGTATATAGGCTAAAAACCGAAAAAAATCAAAAGACTGAAATGCCAATAATGAATTTCCAATAAAATAACGATCTTTATTACTTAAGTTACATCACTAGATATTGCTTCATAATTAACTGTCGGAAATAATTGGTGGAAAGTACAAAAATCAGCGTTAATTGGATAAAATATTTGCTGAGGACTTCCAAATCTGCAAACTCGAACCCTTTTGGTGAAAATCAAAATTAAAATGTTACAATGGTTTCCTCTAATCAATTAAAGGGTTGCTTTGAACCGGCGAGGTTATTTGACGTCATCAAGACCTTTGCATTTAACCGATTTTATTGACTCGAACACCCTGAAAAATACTCGGAAGTTAAAGAACGCAGGGCTTTTTGATTTTTGGTTTTGATTTACACTCCAAAAATTGATCAATTCAAGATCAAAACGTTACGTAAATAAGTAAGCAAAGAAGTTTAACGATTTGTACTACTCGTATATAAATACACCTAAGAGAAGACACAAGGACACGCAAACACATGCACGATTGCACGCATTGCATACATAAGTTCATACATGGAAATCCCGTATTTATTCAAAAAAAGCTTCTTAAGACTTCAAAATATAACGTGTAAAATTTCCGCAAAATCGATCTATAGGTTACGAGTAACTAGTAACTTCCTCTTTCTAGCAATACCATTATAAAGAATGTTCTGTATGATAAAGTTAACATTATCACGAACCCTTTCTGGCAATATCAATAATTATAAAGATTGTTTTGTAGATGGTATCTAACGTGAACATTATCGCATTTCAGATGATTTCCTTCACGACTCAATACTTCAGAGACGAAGTGAGTCCCTCGCGACAATATTTTCTGTCCCGGCCTCTTGGCTTCCAAATCTTATTACGATGGTTATTGCAGGGGTTTAATCAGCCCCGTAAGGTAACCGCACACGTTACGATTCTTTTTTTTATTAATTGCCAGCTCATACTTTTCTAAACCTTGGAAATAAATTTAAAAATCTGTACAAGATTTTGAGAACTCTTTTCAAAGTAGTGGTACTTAAGTGAGTAATAAAAAAAGTTCTTTCGCGGAAGAACCATTATTTGCTGCATATGAAACGCAGAGGAATAAGATGGTCGTTTAACTGTCAGCTACAAACACTAATTTAAAAATTTGAGCGTTGAATCCTTTACTCGCTGACCGACTTTTGAGAACACCTAGTTGCTATGAATAAAGAGTTTTTTTTGCACGCCGGATCGATATATGAAATATTAAAAAAGTATAAGTAGAACGTGTGTAATCGTCCTTTGCACGCTAAAAATCTCGAGGGTTTATTTTTCTACTACATGTTATAGGATAAACGATAGGTGCATAGATTATAATATAGCCTTATACTGTTATATCTCCTTGTGTAAAATATTTAAAAAACCAAAATAAATTCTCTTAAAATACCGATCTTGTAGGTACATGTTACATAAGAGCTTCTGTTCAATATTCCTGATAAAGTTATATTTTTAGTTCTATTTACATTTGCTTTTTAAACCTCTGAAAAAAAAAACAAAAAATTAAAACAAGTTTTTAATTTTTTGGATCATTTATCTTTAAATGTTTTCTTTCACCGTTATTAGAAGGTACGTAATAATTAATTGTAACAAACACTTATAATTTAGAAAAGTCATTAGTCACCATTATTGGACCTAGAACCTGGACCATACCAACAAGAAACCAACTTCGTAGCCAGTTCCATCCCGCCTTGCCTATTCAAAAATATCTAATACTTCTTTCTAGTCATCCCTAAGCAGCAGTTACGCAAACAGAGACCGCAAGCAGATCGGTATGTTCGTCACGTTTTTTGTATGAATTTAGTACAAAGGGAGATGAGTATACGCCCACCATTTTCCTTGTCAGACGATCTCGACGTCGAATTTATGTTTTACGTCACATGCGTGTAGACTATTGCTGGGCAGTCTCACTACAATGGGTAAACGATATTGATCATTATAATCTATTAATTTTATTTGCACTAATATGTGTTACATTAAGATGCTACATGATAAAGTAATTAGTTTCTACAAATTAATGCCTAATTATAGTTTTAAATTGATTTTGTTATAATAATATGATCTGCTCGTAGTTCTTTAAGTAGTTTAATCTGTATTTCAGCAGCATGGCTTAGTATGCTTTAAGCCACTCTCTATTGTGGGTGACCTGTGTACCTACAGATGTCTTATTTGGTTGACTTCGTCATAGTTTTACAAAAATACTTTTCTTTAAATCTTTTTTGTGAGTACTTTCTTTTTAAAATGTAAATATATCAAGTAAGGAAAAGAGGCTTTTTGCTATTATTCTGTCTTCTAAAGGTTTATCGCTCAACGCTAGCTTTTGAACTGAAACCTTACATTGGGACTCAAATGTCAAATGACGTTTCATAATAAAAGGTAAATTGCGCTTGGCTTGCGTTAGATAAATTTAAATTGGGTTGGCCATGAAATATCCTCCACATTTTACCTAAACGCCGCTCTTTTGTAAAAATAATATGAATGTAACATAAATCGTTTTATATAAAAATCTGTAAAAGTCTTTTCGTGGGAGAAAAATGTTAGATTGGATTAAGTGAGAAATGACTTAAGTGAACCGTAGATTGAATGAAATATATTTGATCTAAACCTTAAAAATATTCTTAAATTTTAACTTGTTTGTCGACCAACAATAATAATTGTAGTTCAAAAGAGCGGATTGTAATACAATAATTTAACATCTTTGTCGATCCAATAAGCAGATACAAAAGCTGGTAAGTAAATAAATGGTAAAAATCCGTTTTTCTACACTTGTCTAATTGATTAAACCATCTTATCATTTTTAGTTGCGATTTAAAAATAAGGTATACCTAAACAAACCTTAAAAGGTTCAAAAATAAAAAAATATTTAATGCTCAAACTTTTTTTTATTAACGAATTTCTAAACCAATCTAAACGAGTTTCTAAACCAATTTAAACTTTTTTTCATAAGTAGTCCCAAAACCACAACCAAAGAAAAAGCAGACTATAAGGCTAGGCGCATAATACGTTTTCCGTAGACGGTTTCCGGCCTTAATAAGTATTTTCCAATTGTCAAGAATTGTAATTTGCTTAGGGTTAACACAAACTTTCCAGAGAATCGAAAGCTTTTCCTCTGTGTGCTTTAAACTTGACGTAATCGGATAAGCCCGGATCGGTTGAAGTGAGGTTTAATCTAACTCATTAACCCTGACGTGGGGATGGTTTCAGTTGCAAAGTAGCGTACAGAAAGGGATTTCCGTTTCTACGCGTTCTTGTTTTGGGTTTCAATACTCAAAATATTTAACACTACAGTTCACCACACTTCATATAAGATGAAAACCACCACAATCTTTTTTTATTGTTACAACTATTTTCCAAAAAACAATATGGTAACTAAGGCGGACAATGGCAAGCGCATTCTCTACCTAGTAGTCAACCTTTGAGTCAAATAGATAATAAAACATCTAAGATAAAAAAAATCATCAATAGTAAATACATCATACAAACAATTTATTTATTTAGGAAACATGAAAATCATCTATTCGGAAATCAAATTTAAACCATTTCTAAAAATTGAAAATCATTTAAAACATTTAATTCTTCTAGTCTCCGTACATTTAGAAAATAAACGCTCGTAGTTAAAGATTCAAGCATTACAGCCCTTCAAACCTTTGTGTTTATAAAAATAAGTATACTTGTTGATCACAAAGATAGTTAATACTCAAGATACGTTCTGAATATAAACCGCGAGAGTTTTCCCCCGTCGCCACCAGCTAGATTCCTATCTAGTGTTGGGAAGTGCTACGAGATGGCGCTGTTTACAGAAAATGTATCTTGAAAATAAAATTTGAAATACGCAGAACCTGTGTACCAATGTATCATGTATCTTCTTTTTATAGTGTATTTATGTACACAATGTTAGATGAATAAATAAATGAATAAAACAAAAAATTGACCTTGGCTTAATGAACCACCTGCACGGTGCACAGGGAGAAAACCTTCAGTACCTAATCTGTATGATTTTATATGATTTCTAAATACTTAAACAACCTCAGTGGATTGAGAAGCTTTCTTTAATACGACAATGCTATTCTATAATTAAAGTGATGCATGCGTTAACTACTTTCCTGTACTTAATCTTGCTCTTCTGAGACGTGAACATATTGGGTACTCTGAACGTCATTTAACGTAATGTTCATTAACAAACAAATAAAATCGTCTTTATTCATATTGACATAAGTGTCATATCTATTTAATTAATTAACCATTAACGTTAATGAATGTCTCTGAGTACGGCGGTGAGTCACTTAAAAATTCTTCGTCGGCCTTTCTCAGTATGTGTGGAGGACGATTCTTGCACCAATAGTTAATTTTTTTTTAATTTAGATGATTCAATCCAAAATAGATTTGTTGACGAATTCTCTTGCTGTCTTTCAAAACTAAAATGGTTACTTCAAATCTATCTCCAAAGGATTGTAAGTGTCATTATACGATAACAAGGAGAACTTAATAGTTACACTAAGTGTTTCAACTCGTAGAGAACTTCCCGCGCGGCCTAGTTAACGTTCTGACTGCTTAACACGTGTATTAACTAGTTACGTGAACTGTTAAATGAATTAAGTTAACTTTGAAATTAAAAACCAACAATTAATTTTTGGATTAAAAAAGTTACACTTTTTTGTTTTTAAATATAAGAGTTCAATTAAAAAAAAAACCAACGTTCAATTTTTTTATTAAAAACAGTTACCTACACGTAATTGTTTTTAAATATAAGAGTTCAATTTTTAACTAAAATGAAGGTAGGTACTACTTACGAGTATTTGTGTAGTAAAACAAACACAAATTATGTAGTGAAGTACCTACATATTTGTGTCTCCTTTGAAGAGATTTAGGTGCTAGAAAGACTCAGACGTTTTGTCTTTCAGCTTTAGATGTTGTTTTTTTCAGTTCTGTTTCTTTGTGGGTTGCAATGCACGTCAATTTTACGTCACGCCATCGAATGGTCTGTATACCTTTACATACTTCGTATATACATATAACGTTTATATTTTACTGTAACAAAAACAAAAGTAAACACATACAAAATGACAACGTAATTCTTTATAGTCACAAAAAGGCATCTAGTTTTTATACTCAGATTGAACAGCTATTGCCTGGCGATACGCAGAAAATCATTATTTATTATTATTGCTTCTATTCCGGCCAACGTCGCCCAGTACTTCGTTTCCGATTGCTTGACCCGTTGTTTATTTTCGTTAAGGCATGATATTTGACATTTATTCGGGACCGTATAGGCCGCCTTTGTAAGGCACCTGTTAGATCGCTGACTGCAAAATAGTATGCGATAAGGTAAGCGATCAAGGTCAAATCTTAAAAAAATTAAACAAAAATATTCATTGTAATCGCCCTAGTACTCTTCTTTAAGTGTATTTAGTATAAGGGCGATTAATTTTGAATGCTCCTAAGATTGTACTTCTGCCCTTCGCCGATGTGCTTGTTCATGGCTGACGCACCCAATTTTAACGGAATTTAAAGGTGATATTTGATGAACCACTATGCAAAAATTCACAAATAGAGCGTCCACACATATCAGCCCAATAATAAATATACGTTTGACAGTGAAAGGTAATGTCAGTGTTGCGTCAACAAATCTGTAAAGTGGCAATACCTAAGGCAATTTTTGTGGTATAAAGCGTCGACATGGCGATTGTTTACTAAATATGCCTCATACGCAAATTCAAATAGCCAAGTGAAGTGCCACCATAAATGTAATGTATTTTGGAATATCTCGTGATCGCTTCACGTCGATTGTACGACTCGTTCCTTACTACCGACTTTGCTCTACGCAATGTTTGCGCAGTCGAATATTGGAGGTGATCAATGGTATGTTATTATATTTCTTATTGGATGCGTGGAGACTTACTCACTTTACTTCCCTCAGTTGCTTCAAACATTATTTGTTATACAATGTTACGTAATAAAGTATATCTCGTCGGATTGTTGTTTTATTTCTTTTTTACTAAAAATATACTAGGTACATACATACATTTGTTTTGTAAACGATAAATGTGATAAATAAGAAATTCATGTCGGTTAAGTGTGACCAGCAATGCGTAGCAAATTTACGAATTTTCGAAGTTTCGTATTGTAATCGTATCGACCTATATCGATCGGCTATCACTAGATATGGGAAGTTGTCAGACAGATTGACATTATCCATACTAATGACTGACGTTTTCTATGCGAATACTTTGACGATAGTGTCTCACGGCACAGATGCTATTTCTTTCCCCATACTAATGATACACGTTAACAATACGAATGCTTTGTCGATAGTATTCAAGTACTGGTCACGCATAGCGTAAATGTCAAGTGTTGACAGTTGGCACGGCTCTCGACAAAGCACATCATGCTTAGTATTCGTATTCACGTCGCGTAACTAATTATGAGTGACAATATGCTAGACGAAGGTCGGTTATTAAGGCATGCTCACTTCAAGTGAAGGAGCAATTCGCCACTAGCGGTCTCCCATCCAGGTACTGACCGCACACGAGGTTGCTTCAGTTTTCCGATCACTTGCGATCTACTCAAACAGCGCTATGCGATATTTGAATATGCGATATTTGAATATTTGAATACAAATACGCAAATACTACATAGCCAAGTGAAGTGCCACGCTTAGATGCCTGTTCAAATCAAGCAAAAGCAAATAGCAAACGATAGTAGGTTGATATGTCTCCTATCAAAGCGCAGCACGTCTTACATACAGTATTCATTTGGCGTAACTAATTACGAGTCAATCTAGTCAAAGAGCAGTTATAATGAATGTTAGGTTCTGTTTGCTAATTTAAAGTGAAAATTATCATGTCGATGCAGTATACCTAATATTTTTATATTTGAGGGTACGGAATCATTCATGCCTCCTTTTGTGAGGAGAGACCTATGCCCAAGAATGGACCCTGAAAGAGTTGCAGTCAAACTCTCTTTTTTTTTAATTATATCATAATGGTGTAATTGTAAACTGACGATCTCAAGAAGGCAGCGGGAAACCATTGGATTAGAGGGCCCAGGATCTGGCGGAGTGGCGTCAATTAGGGGAGGCCCGTGTCCAGCAGAGGACTACCAAGGGCTGGAAGGAAGAAAGGAAGGTGTACACAACGTTCAAGCGCATACGTAATAGCGACAACGGCATCCTAAAGGCTGCCAGGCCCGACTGCCCCATCCAGCGCCACTGGATTGAAATGAAAATGAAATGAAATGAAATGAAAATGAAATGAAAATCATTTATTTTCACGAATATGGCTTAGTTATTGGTTTTACAGGGCATTTTGATCAATCCATATTCACCTTCTCAGGTATGCAAATTATGAAGTTATATTACATTTTAATAATTGAAAAATAAAATAAAACTAATGTTAGTACTAATTACAATTGAAAACTTATAACTAATAGATAATTTAATTGACAAGTTACATTTATTATTTTTATAATTAGTTGTAATTTAAGCTAATCGAACTCATCGGCTGCCTATGTGCCACCCATCGCTGGGTAAAGAGAGAAAAAGCCGGAGGAAAAAACTCTCGACACAGGTTTTGGTACACATACTTTATTTGTTTAGATGCGAGTTTCCACATTCCATTTAATAGAATTTACATTACAACACAGATTTAATTTTTTTCATTAATGAATTCCGCAACCGAATAGCTTGAGCTAGCCATAGGGTTAAAGTGAAGTATATGGTTGTTGTATATGTGTTATATTGCTATGTTGTATTGTGTTGATGTAAGAATTTTTGCTAATAATACAAACATAGGCTAACAATATATGGATGTAACAATGTCTGAAACAAATATTATTATTATTATTATAAGCAGGTTGTGGTTATTTTAGGTCAAAGATGCACCTACCTGTTGCTACTCGTAGCTTAGGTCACGCACAGTGCAAATGTCAAGCAGGGGCGTCAATCGTCAACGCACAATCGGCGGTACTAACTAACTATTCACATCACGTATCTCATTACGTCCGAGCGACAATCTAGTCAGAGCACTAATAGTGAGTTAAACTTTAATCTCATAATTTCCAGTTGAAGTTTTCCGTAATTTAATATTGTGGAGTCTCAACTAGAATTCATAAGATGATAATTTACGAGTAAGTTAAGACAGAAATCTAGTTCGTACTACACGAAAGTCTTTAAAATTCCCATGTTATTGAATGTTTAGATATTTTTGAGTTTTGCGGCTATAGCAAGAATTTCGTTTTACCACCTATTTGACAAACAATCGTAAAATTCGTAGTCTGCATTTTTCATACGCTCGTAAGTATAGCGATGGCTGCAAATTCAGCTGATAACGTATGTGAGTTCCAAAAGGATATTCCCTGGGATAAGTCCACGTTTTGGATTTATAGCCCGTTTTTTATCCCGGAATACCGCGCAGGTCTCCGGGGATAACTCAAACACCAATGTCAGCTGTTTCCGGGCACGGTTCATACTTAAATCGGGGTTCGTTTCGATAACAAAAGTGATATTAGGTCTAATCTCGAAGCACCCATTTAAGGAATACAACGTAAATTAGCACGA
Organism: Erynnis tages; assembly: GCA_905147235.1. Classification (NCBI taxonomy): domain Eukaryota; kingdom Metazoa; phylum Arthropoda; class Insecta; order Lepidoptera; family Hesperiidae; genus Erynnis; species Erynnis tages. The sequence continues at coordinate 8,504,515 of LR990082.1, forward strand.
TTCGCCGTCAAACATCATGTATAGTCCGATTTTTTTATTCATGTCCTATTTGGTAAAAAAACTTGGCACCTTTAAAAAAAACTATATTTACTAAAAATCTGTTTCAGCATTAAATGACAATTTGGTTTTAAATCTTGATAATTTTGTGTCTGCGTTAAAATTGGACAAGTTAAAAAAATGGACTATAGGTATGTTGTCGGAGATAATATATGAAACGACCATCTTAATTCTCATGAGTAGCAACAACGTACCCGACTTTAGATGGGGAGATGGACGTGGCTGTCCTCATCTTTTACTTATTTATTGTAAAAAAAATGTAAATTGAGTCACTAAACGTTGCTTTATCATTAATAACTTTGATTTTCTGGGTTTAACGTTCAACTTGTTCCTTTTTGAAAGAAGTTAGATGTTTTTTGTACGATACGTAAGAAACAAAAAACTTTCATGCTTAACCTTGATGAATAAAATCATTTATATTTTATTATATATCTTTCATAGTAGACTTGTGTGAATTCTGAAGATATAAGCCAGGCATATTGCTGAATAGACACAGACTTACCGAGTCGGCAGATTGAACGCGCCGCGCTCATCAAATTGTAGTACGTGATGAACGAAGACGTAGAGAACGAACTAGAATGTACCTACTCCATTAAAAAAATTCAATATCTTTCCGCCAAAAATATTCGTTAAATAAGTAATAATAATTAAATAATTTTCCTTCGATTCCTAAATAACAGTGCTACAAAACCACTTGAGTAAATAGTTCATTCATTGAAGACAAGATTATTATGTTTTTGCGTTATGTTTAGTATTTGCTTAATAAGTAAATAGCAACGAGCTATTGAAATTAATTGGTTTTCGGTTTTATAATAAGTGACGTCAATGACAACGAAGTGGAACGAAATGAAATTTTTTTTTAAATTCAATAACAGTTATTGAATTAGCTCGCATTCGTTAGTCAAGGATGTAGGTAACATACCAGGAAATAACAAGATTATAACGATACAAGTTTGCACATTTACCGCTGTTCGTTGGGTTGTAAAGTATTAAAAAAATAAAACTAGTATCTTATGGGGCGTTCTCTACACGTGACAACTAAAAATTTATAGTCTGTTTGGGGGATCACTGTTACTTCATCTCGCATATCCTAATATTATGTTTCTTTTTTTCATTTTTTGTCGGTTTTGAGATCTATCATACTAGAATCTACTAAAATTTCTCAATCGCCGTAAGTGATCAAAAACTCGGACTGCCACAAACTAATTGATCACTTGCAATGGAGCTTGCACACACCACTACCTTATTTTGTTAGATACAGATAAAGAACTTAATTATATTTTAATGTGGTTCTAGTTTCGAGAGCCGTGTGCATTCAAATACATACAATACATTCACTAAACATACTTGTTACAGAGCCCCTTTGGATGGTCTATGCTCGTGTTTTTTCAATTAAAAGTATAATTTTATACTAGAACCTTCCAGAACCTCTATCGCCGTCGGCTCCAGTTTGATTGATGGCGCGCGTGTCAGTGCGAGAGGCGAATCATCGTGCAGTGATTGATCACTCGCAGTGGACTCCGGCTTGCACACCTCTACCTACTTGTTCTGTTTCGGCCTTTATTTAGGAGTAGGTAGTTGGTATTGATACTAGTTGAATGTTTGCTACATTACTAATTGGCTTTTTTACCGCGTATATTAAGTATTTGGTATTTCCGAGATGTACTCTACTACAAGGTAAGACCTCTAACTCCGGGTCCTGGTTCGAAATCCAGTGGAATTTCACTAACCAAAGGCTTTCTTAAACAGTTACGTGCCCTTTAAATATCGGTAAATGTAAATATAAATCAACTTCATACATTTTATTATTAGATCTCTTTGCGATATAATAAGTCTTATAAAACGTAGAAATTGGAAATGGCGATATAAGCACAGTCATTGTACACCGAACAACAGACCTTTCTACGAAACTTAATTTCATTACTTTGACAGTAGATCAAACATTTCAATTTATCTCAGCATAAAAATATCTCAGCTTATATTTTACCTTACTTCATTTCACATAATTCTACTCATATTTGTCAACAGAAAAAAGTTATTAACAAAAGTTATTAACAAATTTTTTTTCTTCGAAGAAGCTATTATCTTTGTAATGATTTCTATCATGCTACTACCGATTTGATTAAGTTTTTACAACGTTCCGAGAAAATCTTAGTACTGTCATGACGCAGGTGCCTCGATGGCTCTCGGGAGCAGTTCTCCATGATTGAAAAACAAAATGAGGGTCAAAAAGCTCTTACGGTTGCAATCAAAAGACCTCTTATAACTGGCGAGATGTAAATCTTTACGTAGGTACCTACGTAGGTTTTGCTCGTGTCCAATTTAGTTAACAATCATTACTTTTAATTGTAAAAAAGATTAAAATTGCTTTAAAAATAATACTAGACATTTGTTTAAGCATTTAATGACAGTTTTGTTTTAATCCCAGCATGATCCATTGTCTTCTTTAATTAAGTGCGTTTTACAGAAATGCTCGTAGATATCTCCTACTGCAACGGTAAAGAAAATATCTTGAGGTAACTTGCCTGTCTGACAACGTTTTCTAAGACATTACCAAGAATTAGTTCACTTATTCTACACTAGCCTAGTAAGAAATATATTACCTACTAAAGGCGTAATTATGCGCAAAACATTGATTTGTTGGTGTAACTGGAGTCTTAAAACAATCAACGCTTAAGGTTCGTATTTCTACTGCATCACAGCGGTCACTGTGATTTTCAATACAATTAATTGAAATACGAATTTGCGGTACAATGATTAATGCTGCGAGACCTAATTAATCTTCTTCAAGACTCAGCTGCCCTTGATTACGCCTAAATGGAACCTAAAACACAGAAATGGGACCTAAGATATTTCTTTCTATACGAGTATCGTATTGATCAACAGATGAAATTATAATACGAATATCCGCTACGGTGCTACGAGTATGAAAAAATGCTATTTAACACAGACACATCCTTAATATAATATAATAATATGAATAAAAAACGAAAAAAAAAGACGAGAATTTTTTCTATCACTTTCAACCAAAAGGTCACATTTGAAATTACTGCAGTGGGTTGTTCCTTGCGAATGGCGTACCCCCAGTGGTACGCGTACCCCACTTCGAGAAACCCGGAAGTAGAGAATCGAATCTGTGCGCCGTAGAGCAATGATTGATGCTGGGACTAATTAATCTTGCTCAAGTTCGGCTTGATTATGCCTATACATATACAGTCTCGGATATTTGCACTGCTCTCTAGCCTTGCTTCTCAAACTGTATTTTCTTACTTTACTTCTAACTTTATTACTTTAAAATGAATGAATTTGAATGAATGAATAAATTCTGGAATCGGTATTAATTGCAGATTTGTAAAATTATTAATAGAGGTCCACAATTCTATACTACAAATTTTTTGCACTAGCTTCTTTAAAACATCATAATATTGTAGTAAAATTCATACTTTTAAGTAATGTTTAAATTATTATATCTTTTAAACCAATATGCCTAGGACGATTAAATTTAGTTATTTTCATAGATAATGGTCTCCCCTATTACCAGTTTTCCGTTGGTCCACTGATGTCGGGACGGGGTATATAAAACCTCAAAGTTAATTAACTTGGGAAACAATACGGGATATTCACTAACAGCCATTCAACCACTGAGATTCGCACTGGTTTATAATTGAGAACCATTTGATTCTGAAACGTCTATTTGAAAACGGGCCATCAATTCTCACTAGGAGATTCCAATTCCTATTACCCAGACTATTACCGCTAATAAATCTCGAGCTGAAACGAGAATTTCAGAATTCATAGATTAAAATTAATTGTTGGAACAAGATAACACTTACCTAGTGAAATCGTTGAGGTCAGACCGAGATTGACCCTATTACGACTTATTCAATATTGCCCATATTCATGATAGGAATGCGAAAGTATTTCTGTCTGCCTCTATTTTAACATACTTTTAGTATGACCAATGCCTCAAGCATCTATAGTAATCGTATCGAGCTGCCATTAGTACGTTGTAGTATGCTATACTTATGTAACGAAATCAAATCCGATGTGTTGGATTTGATTCAAACTTAGCACCCGCTATCTGGTTCTGAGACAGTAGATAACTATTAACTTCGTAACTTAGTAACGTAAACGGACCGCATTTTTTGTGTTGTATTAAAATTTGTCTAAAAATATACAAGCCTTTGCAGGCTTGTTTCTATGATACCACGTAAGTTTGTGTTACAAATAAGTACTATTATGTGATAAAATATAAGTAGTTTCACTTTTCTGGCAAGTGGCAAGATTAACTAAAACAAAAACAATAAAAAAATACAACTTTAATTGAAATTCAACATAGTTCGTGGAAAAGCCAAACGAACAATTAGGTCCACACGTAACAAAACTACAAGATAATAATTTGTATGGTAATGTAACGTGAGAAACTGGCATAAATTGTCCCAAAGGTCATCAACCTTGCTCTATGGGATATTGTGAGCTCCACAACATCTCGATATTAGACCGTCCCTGAATATATTATGTTGTCTTAGCACGGAGGGTGCAAAGTCAATCCAACCTGAGCGGATATAGGATTTCATACATAAAATTATTTTGCGTGACATGAAATTCTGAGTGACTTTCTAACGATAACGTTTGATTTTACACGCTTTTTTAATACTTAATTAAAGCGAAAAAATGAAAATATTATAAAAGCTAAATCTTGAGAATAACCGACTTAATTTAACCCTTTTATAGTCCACTATTGGGCAAGGATCTCTCCCCGGGGAGGCCCGGAGCATGCTTCATCACGCTGCTTTAATGCGGATTGGTGGAGAAACTTAACTTATGAGCGTGAGCGTGAAACTTAACGTATGAGCAAACACCTACAATGACTCTACCAACTGTAGAGGATGTTAGTACTCCAATAGATTTGAACTACAATTGTGCAAACAATTATATTTCTGTACCCAGTGTCGAGACCACACACTAATTTCCATCTCACTCTAGTGAAGTCAACTAAAGCTCCGCAAACTTGAGAAATGTACTGTGAGTAGCTAAGTGTGAAATTTGAACATCTCAGTGATTTATGATGAGGCTCCAAATTGAAATACATTAGTTTAGTTTTGAGATGTATTTTGTATTGGAAATCCATGAATATAATTATTAACAGATTAAGAACATCTGTTAAAAAATTCCATGACCTATTGTTACATCTGGCAATTGAAAGGAAAACCGAACAGGGCTTTGGTTGGTACGTAAGAGTTAATTGGAATACCCACCAATCCGTCCTTACCTGATATTACATAATATTATCAAGATTGCTCCAAGTATGAAAGGCTGATTTCGATCCTCAATATGAGTTTCCCAACTACCTGATAAAGATACATCAAATTGGATACAGCTTCCACCAAAGGTCACTAGAAAAATATAGATTAGATCAGCGCTCGTACAATGAGATCGAGGAAAGTGAAGTAAATTTATTATAATATCGAAAAATGTAGGACCATATTCTTCTGTAATACTTTGCCCATCATATCTTTTATAATATAAAACGTAAATATAATTTCCCGTATTCGATTCGGTCTGTGTACCGTCTCGCTATGGACTTGGTAATGTATTCAGGGAGGGTCTAATATTGGGATATGGTGAAGCTTACAATATCTCGCTATGTTGTTGACCTCACCAACAATTTATTCCATTTCCTTCCTAGAAGCCGAGACACGAATTCCTTCTTATCTTGTAATAATGGGATCGCGGTGCTTATATGTATATGAAAACAGGGGGTGTTTAATTCAAGTGATTTATTTAAGGATAGATTTCTCAAAATTACCGAGTCTTTTAATTAATGCCACTAATTAAATAATCGGGACTAAATAATTCTGTTTATGGAGTAAGATACGAGTAGAAGATGAAATGAAGGAGATTTAGGTGGTGTAAGTAGGAGTTTGGAGCTCGTAAGCAGTTGCTGCAGATGGCTGAAGCTACGGCCTTTACGGTCAATTCAGAGGAAGAAAAATAAGAAAAGAGATCAGAAAAGAAGAATTGTCATTATTTTATTGGACGTAATATATAAAAGTTTCATAAGTTTTATATTTCGTTTTATTATTTGAGAATCCCTTAACAGTAGGTACATGTAATGATATAGTGAATTAGGCGAACTACAGCTACTACGATTTTGTGACCAGCTAAAAATAGACTTGAAAAATACTTAGTAACTTGCAAAATTATTTACTCAAATAAACGAATACCTGATATTGAACGATAATCAAGATAGAAATCTAAACAACATATTTCAAAGCAAATTCCTAGGACGGCATAAACAAGTTACGTTCAGTATTATAAAAGTTGATTGTTTGTTTAGTGTCCGTACCGAGAAAGCTTTCTAACTTGAAACAAACTTTGCGAAGAAACACTTCGTTTATCTATGAATAAACCATTCTTACCTGTCTTTGACATACTTATCTCGCATTGAATAACGATGTTTTATTATTCCAGAGAAATAGGAATTTGTGTGACAGGTCTCCTATTTTTTCTATAATACTTCGTCTATTCTTGTAAACTAAATATCTAAAGAAAGAAGCTCGCTCGATTTAATATGTGTAAACAGGCATGCAGGCTGATGTTAGTAATTTTATGTGTTCAAAATTTTACCCAACAAATTCGATTTCCACTTTTAGAAATAATTTAACTGAAAAACGGTTAAGTATGGGTATTGGAAAAAATAAACGTAATATGTCGTAGAAACCCCGAGAAAGTCGTCGTCTTTCTCGGGGTTTCAGTAAAGTAGCTTGTATAATTTAGACTATTTTCTACTAAAACATTGCGGTTTTGCGCCGCGTTAAACGCAAAGTATGTTCGCTCGGTTCATTACCTCCCTGTTACAACGGAATGGAAATATTTTCAAATATTTTTTATAACATAAAGTAAAAAATTTTTTAAAGTAAAAAAAATTTTTTAAAATAAAAAATGGGTAACTTCGATATTTTGACTGACAATTATTTTGAAAGAATGAATCGTGTTATTATATACGTATATCAGGGACTCTTACAATGATACCTCCTCCTTTTTTTAAGTCAGTTAATAAATAAAGCAATATTGGCCATAAATACTGCTACATTCGACTGAATTAATAGTAGGAATCGATTAGTCGATCGACCAGTCGACCATCCCAGACCTACGGTACTTAATATCTCCAACACGTTAGACTTATAAGTCTCATCGACAAATAAAGAGCGCGAAATTTGTGCTAGGATCGACTACTCCCTTGACCCATGTACCTACATCTCCTTCGATCGGAACTAATTCGAATATGTCAGTAGGAATATGGCTGTTATCAAATTTGTTTAGAGCTCATCTTACAGTGGTCAGGTCACTAGTTCGAAACAAATGGGATCTCGTGATTTTTAATTGACTAATCACGATGCTTTATTTTTCTTCTTCCCCTCCCTTTCATCTCAATGCTTTGACTGAATTGATTTGGTTTGTGGTCATTGGATATATCAAAGGTTAACTTATTTTAAATTTATTCAAACAAAATTCGAGTATTGTATTGTGTTTAAAAGGATATTTAGCTATTTTTTTGGAATCCTGATATCGACTTATTAGTTCAGTTGGTAGGAATAGATTAGGCAATCGATCCGACGGTCATCCTAGACCTCCGGTAATGAACGGGGGAATATAATTATCTCAAAGCTGAATGTAGAGCTCAAAGAGAGCAAAGGCCATGAACACGCCAGGGCAGCCCTGTCCGTAACTCAGCGCTACAATATGCAAATCCACTTGACTTTGACCCAAGGAAGATGATATTTTGGATAATTTTCATCTCAATGCCACGAACAAAAGAAAGGTAAGGAAGGTAATTCTTTACCTTAGAGGTAAGTGGTAGTAATCGCCAAAACACAAACTGTACACGACGGGCAAAAATGCGCGGCATTCAGTTTTGAACTATCGCGGAATATTTTATATATTTACATTGCTATTCGTAATAGGAATAAATGCTTTATACAATTGCATAGTGCAAAATAGAGTTACTATTACGTTGTATATCTCTGAGGTCTAAGTTTAATAAACTAAAAACATGCCTTGTTTCTCTTCTTTCTTCATCCGACTATTCAAACGTGACCAAAAAGTGCATCTAAAGACGAATGCACCAACCCGAACACGGTTACACTATACAAAACAGGGTAATACGAGTACCAGCGTAAGGGTAGCATTCATCATGTGCGTATCAATATACTATAACTAAAGTAGCGTCCACATAAAACTCCTAATACACAACGCAGCAGAAAATCACCTTATATTTTGTCACATCATCCCTTTTATCACCCAATCCGCACGTTTTTGTAAAGACCAAACGCGGGACGCGACACGAAAAACCCTACACTGAACGTCATTTTTTCCTCCCGCACCGTAAGTAACAACGAAAATCCATTATGGATTTACGATTCCCTTAAAACCCAAATAATGGTCATAATAAAACCGAGTTTTGTTTCGACAACATGTTATTCCGGGGACATTTTATTGACGTATAAAGATTCGTTCATCCTTCAACGATACACTCGATTCGATTCGGCTGAAAAATGACTCAATTGGATCCAAATGTCCTTGTTGATGGACGGTAAAATTTGTCGGTTTATTTTTTCGATGCAACGTGATTTTCAATTTCGACATGAACTTACTGCTCAACTTCTGGACACTGATTTTTTCCTTATGTTTATAGTTATAGGTCGGATTTTTTTTAAACCTTTTGAAAATGTCCTCATAACCCTTAAAATATCTAAAAATCTATAATGCATAAAAAATATTGAATAGAATGTACCTACAGTATGGAACACTGTGATTTCACAACATTGGGGATGCTAATATATAGTCATGAATCTAAAAAAAGCGAGAATCATGAAATCTGAAGCTTATGTTTCTTTAGTGGAACCGAAAACACTCAATCCTCAAACGGAAAAACCGTATTCTTAATTTGAATTAACTACACCGATTTTTTCGAATAAGATGAAACGGGGGTTATTTGTTTGATATACTACGAATAACACTTTTAACACCTAAATTAAAGCAGGTAAACAAACAAACTTAAATTAAACAGGCCTCAACAAATATCCTGCATAGTTGGATATAATTTATTTCCTTCCGCAGTTCTGTTTGTACTGGTCATCTTAACTTTGGAGGATTTCCACAATAAATTAGAAGTGAGTTCTTGACGGATGGTGCGGTTGCTTGATGTAGAGCTGGGAATCCCAATATCTCGGGATATTATTGGAGATTTTCAACAAATATAGGTAAATATAAAATGGAGAGAAGACGTTTCAGAAACCGTCAATCCTTTCTAAAATATCTTAAATCGTCCCGAAAATGTCCTAAAGTTTTTAGGACATTAACGCTCGTAAATTGCTCATTTTTAGCTTGTAAAAACACGTGTTCATAAAATTATTTTAAAGCTAGTTCAACGAGACATTCACTAAACTTTGAAAGTAATTTTCTTCCTCTTCTTTTCAGCTCTACATAGTCTACTGCTGAACATGGGTCTTCCCAAAATGGAACACATCCACTCGGTCCTGGTACCGAATGCAGGGGTTTCCCGCTGTCTTCTTCAGGTCGTCAGTCCACCCTTTCAAATTTCTCCCAGACAATCATCTCCTTAGGAAGGAGGTTAAAACAAAAAGATAGTATTTTTCATGTTCTAGGTACAAAACATGAAAGTAAAGAGGAATAGTGTATTACTGTGTGGTAGAGAGAGAATATTTAAAATATCAAGGATCTACCTGATTTTGATCAATGCTCAAAGGCATATTGCAATCACCATAGATTTCATGTAGCGCCGTCCATTCCCCATAAATTTTCTTTGCGTCGGATATTCTGGAGCAGATCCGCGCTATATCAATCCGCGCGCTGTCAAGAACTCTCTCCTAATTTATCGCTCAATTCCTCTAAAGTTGAGATGACTGGTGGAAACTAAACTGGCCCTTAAACATAAACGTTGCTTTTTTGAAGTTTTAGCTTTTTCTTTTTGTATTGAAGAATAGGTTTACGATGTGCGTCGGAACGGTATATTGAGTTTGAACTACGAGCAAACGTTTTTCCGTTCCGAGGCAGTAAATAGACTGACGTGAATGTAGACTCGTGCTATAGAAAATAATACTGGCGTGTGTGTGATTACTCATAAGGGTATTCTTATACGTAGGTATTTATGAAAAAAATAATGACTTAGTTGCTTATTTTATTTCTATTTTTATGTTCTAAACAGTGAAATAAATACCCTTGCCTTGCCTAGTTAAGTGTAGTCAACAAGTAGATACTTCAAATATTATGTGCCAATGAAATTCTTACTTTCTTTATTCTACATTATTAAACAGCTACTAAAAAGTTGTGAAAAACATTTTTTTTTCTACCCTTGCAAATAGTAACGAATCTATATGAATGTACTCGTATCTAATAAAATCAATCCAAACCGGGCCCGAGAGCATTGCCTCAAATGAAAGAGAATTGCAATTATTCTGATCAAACAACCTTAAGACACGTTTTTGCATAAGTTAAAGAACTGTTTGCCAAAGCCCTACGCTTATGGATAGTTTACACGATGCAAGCTAGCGTGCGAGTCAGTCTGCCGAGCAACTGTAGCTAGCAGTGTGTAACTCACACTGTCTGGACATATCTTACGAGTAACTCGTACGTGCGAGTTGGACAGTAGTTCTCATCAGAGTTCCTCCAACATTTTTTTTTCGCTCACTCACAATCCTGGCAGCAATTCGCACACAGCAGCAGTTAGACAGGCAGCACTTGTATCCTCTGGACATTTTCGACACTAGCCACCCAGTGCAAGCCAGACGTTGTCAACAGTTGTGAACGTTGCAACAGTAGTGACGTTGTCTCAACATCGCGACGACTTGCAAGACTGGTCAGCAATTACTGATCCATAATAGACAGGCTAGGCGTGCTGAACTGCTGAGTTACTGGCGTACGATTTGACAAGCCGAGTAGCTGTCTACTAAGCAGGTATTATGTAAACGAGCCATTAGGCTGAGAAGTTTGATTGAGATCGGCGTCCTTTACGTGGAATTTAAACGAGCCGCTGAGTCAGGGCTGTCACGTAACCGAAAACTTCCGACGCACTTAAAAGGATTAGACTATGCTTTTAATCAGAGCGAAATTCCAATTCGTCTTGGCGTGGCCCGATTAAACGATACGGATTGCCGATTTTAGGCGAAATTTGTGAAAAATTGTTTTGAAAAACTGTTGTGAAAACATTAAAATGCAGGGAAATGCAATTCAAACTCAAAGATTTTTTACTCAAAGTGTGGACAATGCTCTGCTTTACTGTTTAAGATAAGATAGACTAAATGGATAAGATTGGAATGTGTTAAATTTATTATTATTATGAAGATTTAAAATTTTTTTTTTCAATAAAAAATTTTTTCATTTTTTTAACCGCTTTAGAAATGCCATTTAATACTGCAGTATAAGTTGAAGGACCGGTAAATTCTGTTTATTTTATCGCTCATTTTGGAAGACATCGCAGGAAACTGTCTCGTGATTTGTGACCTCCTCGACAGCCCTACACCAGGTAACTTATCAGAAAACTTTGATTGTCCCTTAATTTTGTAATAATAAAGGATAACTGGCATCGAGGCCGGTTGTTCGCAAATTTTATACTCGGCAATGTGTTTTATTAACAACTTAAACTTTTCAATCGGATTAGCGGTTCGGTTACTCTGTTTGGACGCCATGATTTACTTAGTTAAGACAATATTGGAAGGTTGTGTGAAGAAGACGAAGCATAAGAGAGAGTTTTGATTTTATCTGGTGTCCTTCCTCCTTTCAACCCTTCGTAGTCCACTGCAGGGCATGGGCACGATGCCACTCTCGGGCCCTTATATGGGATAATTTTTATTCCTCTCTTGGCCAACTTCTTAAGTACGCGCGGACGAAGTCGTGGTCGGAAGCTAGTATTTTATAAAATAATTCTCAGTTTACTTACAGAAGTGAAATGGACGCGGAGAACGAGCATAAGACCAATTTTTCTTCTCTTATCGCAGTAGTTACGGGTGATATCCTTTAGTGCAGAATCGGGGCCAACTATTTTTCTAAAATGAAATTTAAAAATTTCAGAAAATTAGATGTGTCGTAGTTTCAAAAAAGTAGTACAGAGCGCGTAGAGAGTAATCATCTCATAATATATACTACTTAGTCTTATCTACAGATATTTACTAATAGTAAGTATATCCTATACTAAGTAAGTATAGAATATACTTACTATTAGTATAGTGTGTGTTGTGGACGACGAGCGAAAATAATTAAGATAGATTAGAAAATTGTATATAACTGATTATGTGTTATAGATTAAGGATTTATGTAAATTAAGATCGATATTAATTAGCATAGTAAGAGAAATATGTAAAAGCACTGTCCCGCGGCTCTCTATACGGTATTATCCGAGGTATAAACCGACCCGACCGGGAGTAAGCGAGACGGGTATACGAAGAAAAGAGACGGGCTTAGAAGCAAGATAGGTATAGATGAGTGAGCAGGACAGTCGCTTAAATTCGAGTGATCTGATTGGCTGACCAATAGGAACGCCGGAATTTTTTGGTATAAATATAGGGGCCGTCGGCCCGCGAAATCATAGTCAGCAGCAAGAAGAAATCGGAACAAGAAGAAATCGGAAGAAAAGGAAATAAAGAACAGGGATAAATCGAAGAGGTGTTTCATTTAAGAAACCCAAACATACAGTCCACTTCAAGCTGGTCCTTCGAGAAGCCGGATCGACGGAAAAAGAAGCCAATTCCGCGAGAAGCCGGATCGAGGAGAAAGGAATATGGTCCTCACCAGAAGCCAAGCGGACGCGACGGAGCTAGAAGAAACGCGACGGGAAGAAGTACGCCGCGGAATAGAGCTCCGCCGCGGGATGGAACGAAATATTGAACGAGAACGTCAAAAACGAATTTCTATGGACCCGCCGCTATCGCCGAGTCCGTGCCGGGAAACGGAGACGTGGACGGGGGCTACGACCGATGCCACCCGTGCCAGTCCCGATGTACCGTGGTCGGGGGCTACGACCGACGCCGCCCGCACCACTCCAGGCACGGTGTGGCCGGGCACGAGTGACACCGCCCGCGCCACTCACGGGGGGATTATGACGGGAGCTACGAACGACGCTACCCGCCCCGTGACCGACGCTACCACGACGGAACCCAAGGACGCCGCCCGTGCCAGATCACCGGCACGATCGGTGCGTTCAACGAGAAGTGCTGCTGCTACCCGGAGACGCCTCGCCGAGATTGAGGCAGAGAAAAAGCTCGCCGAGATCAAGAAAAAGCAATTAGAAATCGACGCCGAGCTCATAAGAAAGAATTTGGCCACCGAACTGGCCATAATTCAAGACGAAGAAGATGAAGAAGGAAGCGTTCGTGAAGAGAACCTGCCGGAACCCAAGCGGAAGGTCAAGGCCTGGCTCAGCACCCAACCGATCGATCTACGGGGGGAGCCACCCGTTGAAGACCAGCCGCCACCGCGACCACGGGGAAAATCACCTGCTGCTGTAGAGGAACTCACGGAAGCCATGGAGAAATGGGGGAAGCCGAGATCTAAATGCCCAGAGTTGCCCGCTTTCTTCGGGAACAGTAATGAATGGCTTATCTTCAAAGCCATGTATCGAGACACCGCGAAGATGTACCGACTGACACCAGGAGAGAACCTGCAGAGATTAAGAAGCTGCCTGAAGGGAGCCGCCCGCGACACTGTGGCCGCCGCACTTCACTCAGCTACCGATCCGGAGATCATCATGAAAATGCTGGAACAATGCTATGGTCAACCGGAGTTTATCGTCGAGCAAGCCATGACGGAACTGAAGAGACTTCCAAGACCGGGATCGTCGGCAGCGGAGCTCAATCAATTCGCCGTCAAGCTACAGAACACCGTGTGCATCATCAAGAGTGTCGACCGCCAGGAGTACCTCTACAACCCTCTGCTGGCACGAGAAGTTCGAGAAAAGTTGAGCCCGCACCTGCAAGCGCGATGGTGCGATTACGCGACGGAGCACTGCGGAACCGACGCAGAGATCGTCTTGCTCTCGCACTTCTTGATGCGAGAGGCCAACCGAATGCTTCGACACAACTACTCGTCGCCTGCAACCGCAACAGTGAAGCGCGAACACAGACCAGCACCGGCAGCTCAGGTCACCCACAGAAGAAAACCGAACGCAGTGTACAACGTCGCTGAAGAGGAACAGCCGGGCGATCAGTGCCCCAGCTGTGAGAAGAAACATAAGCTAGTTGAGTGCCCCGAGTATGCGGCACTATCCATCGACCGAAGATGGGAATTCGTGCGCCAAAGAAAATTGTGCTTCAAATGTTTGAAGAGGAAACATCGCCGAAGTGAATGCCGATCAAAGCCATGCGACCAATGTCATCGCCCTCATCACTCCACTCTTCACCAGACGTATGAAGAAAGAAAGGAAGACCCCAAGCCTTCGAGGAACAACACCGAGTCCGTGTTGGCACTGGACACTTCATCCATAAACCGAGAGACAGTGCTCCTGAAGATGTGCCCAGTCACCGTCGTCGGTCCACGGGGGGAGGTGAAGACGCACGCACTGCTGGATGAAGGTGCCACGATCACCCTCGTGGATGAAGACATAGCACGACGCGTTGGAGCCAAGGGAACCTGGATGCCGTTACGCATGCAAGGAGTCAGCACGACCCAGCAAGAGGACGACAGCAAGTTGGTCACCATTCACTTGAGGGGAGAAAACAACGAGTTGCACAAACTACGAGCGCGCACGATCAAGAACATGAAGATACGTCAGCAGTCAATCCCGAGCACACTGTTGGACTACGAACACTTGCGAGACCTGCCGAGGGATCAAGTCTGCTACGACTCCAGTCAACCAGGGCTACTGATTGGAGCCGACCATTGGGAGTGCATAGTTTCTCAAGAACTGAGAATAGGCGAGCCAAACCAGCCAGCTGCATCACGAACACAACTGGGCTGGGTGATCCACGGGACGATGCCGCGACACGTGATAAGAAGTCAAGACAGCGTGCTGCATGTCTACACCGCCGAACGAGGTGAAGACAGGGAAGAGCTAGATACAAGACACCTGCACGACTTAGTGGAGCATCACTTCCGCATCGAGGCCCTGGGAGTCGCTCACAAGCCAAGGGTGAGCGACACAGATCAACGAGCGGTGAAGATCGTTGAACAAACATTGAGGAAGATCGAAAAAGGCTACGAAGTGGGGCTGCCATGGAAAGAAGATAAGGTGAAGCTGCCTCCGAGCTACGACGCAGCGCTACGACGCCTTACGAAGATCGAGCAGAAAATGGACGCCGACCCCAACTTCAAGCAAGAGTACACCAGGCAGATAGAGAACATGCTGCAAAAAGGATACGCCGAGCCGTGTGACGGCAGTGAGATGGCAAGCTCCGTCTGTTGGTACCTGCCACACTTTGCGGTACAGAACCCGAACAAGCCAGGGAAACGACGATTGGTGTTCGACGCGGCGGCCAAGAACCGGGGGGTCAGTCTGAACGATCACCTCCTGGAGGGCCCTGACCTGCTGATGTCACTACCAGGAATCCTGTTCCGGTTCAGAGAGAAGCAAGTGGCAATCACGGCGGACATACAAGAAATGTTCCTCCAGATCAAGATACGTCAAGAAGATCAACCAGCACAACAGTTCCTGTGGAGAGGAGCCGACCGGGAGATGCCGCCGCGCCATTACAAGATGACGAGCATGATATTCGGCGCAGCAAGCTCTCCATTCATGGCTCACTTCGTTCGGGATCACAATGCGAGAGTGCACTCTCAGACGCACCCTCTCGCCTTCGAAGCGATCACACGAAGTCACTACATGGACGACTTGGTGGCGAGTTATGAAGACAGCCGCGAAGCCCGCTGTGCCATCGCAGAGATACGCACGGTTCATGCAGCGGCGGGATTCACACTGCGAGCGTGGAGCGCCAACGAAGCCGACGTGCTGCAAGACGTACCAGAGGAACTACGCACGACTACGCCAACTCAACTCGGAGGAGAAGGTACTGCGAACAAGATACTGGGACTATTCTGGAACCCAGAGCTGGATGAACTCGGGTTCAACACGTCGATGAACCGAGTACCTGAGGATGTGCGCGCGCAGAACCGTGCGCCGACAAAGAGAGAAGCTCTGAGCGCAGTAATGTCCATATATGACCCGCTCGGACTCCTCAGCAACTACACTATACGAGCGAAGATCATCCTGCAAAGTCTGTGGCGACTGAAGATATCTTGGGACGAACCGATCCCTGAAGAAGAACAAGAACTCTTCGCCACATGGATGAAACAACTGTCCGGCATATCTCACCTGCGGTTAGAACGACGGTACGCGCTGGGGGACTGCCAGAACCTAGAGTTGCACATTTTATGCGATGCCAGTGAGCAAGCGTACGCGGCGGTGGCGTACTGGCGCATCGCTCGGCCTGACGGAAGCTACTGCCTGAGCCTCATAGCTGCCAAGTCGAAGGTAGCTCCGAAGCGGACCCAGACAATACCACGCCTCGAACTTCAGGCGGCGGTCATCGGAGCCCGGCTGGCTGACACCATCAAGAGGGAACATCGCGTCGAGACAACGAGAACGGTCTACTGGACGGACTCAATGACGGTCATCCATTGGATCCGATGCGACACGAAAAGGTACACTCCATTCGTCGCACATCGCCTGGGTGAAATATCCGAACTCACTCAGAAGGAAGAATGGCGATGGGTGCCGACGCACGAGAACGCAGCGGACGACGCCACGAGATTCACGAGCACACCGATCACTGCTGAAGACCGTTGGTTTCGGGGACCCGACTTCCTGCGTCTCCCGGAAGAAGAGTGGCCTAGGGAAAAGACCGAAGACGACGACAAGGAAGAAGAAGTAATCCTTCACGTCTCCGCGAACGAAAGAACCGACGACGAGTGGCTACCAGACCCCACCCGCTTCTCAAAATACGAGACACTAGTAAGAACGACTGCACGAGTATTGGCCTTCGTGGATATGTGCAGGCGTAGAGCAACACGCATGGAGTGCCACCACATTGAAGAAGCAGAGAAGGCACTCATACGTAAGGCGCAACGCGACAGCTTCCCGGACGAACTGCAGCGACTGAAAAAAGGGACTACGATTACGAAGTCAAGTCGACTGTTCCGGCTGGATCCAATACTAGAAGACGGCATCTTGCGAGTGAGAGGTCGAATCGGGGCAGCCACAGCACCTGCAGAGATGAAGCGACCCATTATCTTGGACGGTCGCCACCGGATCACCAGACTTCTTGTGCTGCGAGAACACTGCGCCGCAGGACACGCCAACCGAGAACGCGTAACGAACGACCTGCGACAGAAGTACTGGGTGATACACTTGAGACCCACGGTGCGCACTATCGAGAAGGATTGCGCCCTGTGCAGACGAAGGAAATCAAGACCTCAAGTTCCGACCACTGGGGACCTACCACGCGAGCGACTGGAGCCTTTCAAACGGCCCTTCAGTTACTGTGGGACGGATTACTTTGGGCCCATGGTCGTGAAGATTGGGCGCCGCCGCGAGAAGAGATGGGGTGCACTCTTTACATGCCTCACGACCCGCGCAGTGCACTTAGAAGTAGTGCCATCACTCTCGACGAGCTCTGCGATAATGGCGATGCGACGGATGGCGGCCCGACGAGGGTGGCCGCGCACGATGTACTCCGACAACGCCACTAACTTTCGGGGAGCTGATAAGGAGCTACGAGCCGCCTATGAGGAGTGGATGCCTGCACTGCGCGACGAAGGTCTGCTGCATCGTATGGAGTGGCGTTACATACCCCCAGGGGCGCCGAACCAAGGAGGAGCGTGGGAACGGATGGTGCGGTCAGTTAAAACCGCGCTGACCGCCACTCTCAACGAGAAAGAACCAACCGAGGAAGTCCTTTATACTCTGCTGACCGAGGCAGAGTACTCCATCAACCCCCGGCCGCTAACACACGTCAGCGTGGATCCGAACGATCCCGAGGCGCTGACGCCGAACCACTTCCTCCTGGGATCATCGACGGGTCTACCTTACACAGGACCATGTCACGAAGCAGACCGAAGAACTTGGAGAGCCAGCATGGCGCTTGCAGACCAATTCTGGCAGCGCTGGGTGCGAGAGTACCTCCCTACACTGGTACCTCGAGGCGAGTCATCGGGAGTCGAGCGACGACTGAAAACCGGCGACGTCGTGATCATCGTCGACCACACCTTGCCAAGGAACGTGTGGCCTATGGGTGTCGTCGAGCGCATCTTCGAGGGTCCAGACGGCGGGGTACGAGTGGCTGACGTCCGCACCAAGACGGGGATCTTCAAGCGGCCTGTAAGGAAGCTCGTCGTAATGGAGGCTACGCAAGCTGCGCCGGGGGGAGGAGCTGTTGTGGACGACGAGCGAAAATAATTAAGATAGATTAGAAAATTGTATATAACTGATTATGTGTTATAGATTAAGGATTTATGTAAATTAAGATCGATATTAATTAGCATAGTAAGAGAAATATGTAAAAGCACTGTCCCGCGGCTCTCTATACGGTATTATCCGAGGTATAAACCGACCCGACCGGGAGTAAGCGAGACGGGTATACGAAGAAAAGAGACGGGCTTAGAAGCAAGATAGGTATAGATGAGTGAGCAGGACAGTCGCTTAAATTCGAGTGATCTGATTGGCTGACCAATAGGAACGCCGGAATTTTTTGGTATAAATATAGGGGCCGTCGGCCCGCGAAATCATAGTCAGCAGCAAGAAGAAATCGGAACAAGAAGAAATCGGAAGAAAAGGAAATAAAGAACAGGGATAAATCGAAGAGGTGTTTCATTTAAGAAACCCAATCATACAGTCCACTTCAGTGTGTTTCTTCTCGAATTAGCAATAGTTTAAGGGCATAAATAGACTAAATTTGCTGATTAAAAAAGCTGCCATTTCAAAAGGTGGGAAGCCTAGGCCCCTTTACGGGTTATATGTGTTATCGATAAAATTTGGTGTATTTTATGCCATTAAATTATTACTGGTTCGTTGCCAAACATTCTTTATACTACAACAAGAACTGTCTTCAAAGCGGCATGAAAACTTTCAAAAACATTATCTTCCGTATAATTTTATTCATAAACTCCGTAGGTAATGCAGGATTATCTTTATTAAAATCTCCACCATCTAATTTAATTATAGGATGAAAAGCAAAAGAGCATTCTCGTAACACTCGCAAACTCGGAATGAATGACGCGAGAGAGAAATATTATTACGATAAGGAAACGTATTAGATATTTCTGTTTCTTTTTCATTGTTTCCTTTGAATTTTTTATGTCAAAAGAACTCGAAATCGCGGGGATTGGCTTCATTAAAATACCAATTTTCTTCCGCTGATTAAGCTTCTCTTTGTCGCTTAGAATGTAAGGAGGTGTTTGAGAGTTGTATTATTGTTTTTTCCCAGTATTATTGTTTATTCACAGTTCCCGGATTCTTGAAGTTATACGAGTATTGTATTTTGGCAACTTTATTTATTTTAATATTAGTCAAGTAAAATAAATTAGTGGATTTAAGGTTATATTGCTTCTACTATTGCTATGGTCTATATACTAGATACTGTTGAGTATCAATGATTTATAAAATATTTACAGTTTCACTATTATTATGAAACAATTAGATCGTGAATTGAAAGGAATATGAAATTGAAAAATTGTCGATGAGTATACATTTCATTGCTCGTGACTGTACTAAAAAAATACTAAGTTTTCTCTCCCAGTAAAGTTAGTGTTTTTTTGTTCTTTTATTCTTTCAAAGTACTCTTTATCTTCTCTTCTAGAAAAAGTCAGCATAAAATGTGGGCCATTAATGCGTTACTGACAACCAGATAAAGTTGAACTGCGAAATACTAAATTAATCGACTCTCTACTTAAAAATTGAGTAACGGGTTATGAATATGATTGAGTTAAGAGTTCAGTCGGCTCATACACAATTTTTGTATTCATCTCCTGAGCCAGGCAACTTTTAATCGAAGTTATTTAGTATGCTTTCTGTTGAGAAAGTTTAAAATCCAGTAACTTGTACGTAGGCAATTCGTTGCATTAAAGTTAAAATTTATTTTCAAGTTGGTACAGGCATTTTGCTCGTGTATTATTTAACCTCTTCAATTCACGTACTTATTTGCTCAGTTTAACTTTGCCCGCTTTTAATATTTTTCCGAACAAGTATTCTAAAGTTAATGTTATTTTCATTGTGAATTATAATTTTTAAATGTACTGAAAGGTCGCCTATATTCCGAAGGTAATAAAATTTTATTTAGTGTTAAACACGATTCTGAATTTGTAAACGTATTTATTTCGTGGGAAATAAAAACATATTTAAAATGGCTTTAATTTATTTACATGTCAGCAAATTCCTGATGGATTAAAAAGGTTATTTTATATATATTTATACCTATTTACGGGTAAATAGATTATAAATAACGTTTTAGGTACTTCAACCAAAGATTTTTATATGTCAACGAGAACTGCTGTTATGACACTTTTAATGATAACCTCTACTTTTTTGCTGTGGTGTCCCTAGAAAGCTTTGATCTCTTTTTATTAAAAAAGATATTGAGCCCATTTTAATTTCGTCTCTAGTATGGTATCTCTCCATCTGGCCATAATTATAAGTCTTTGGCCTAGATACTTCAAGACACTTTTGTACAATGTACGGGTTAGATTAGACTCGGGGGCGGTTGCCTGCGGTCGCGGCATATATTAGACTGTGAAGCTATTCTCCGAAGTGCTTCTGAGAAGTGGCTCGTGATTAACGTCAAGGAAACTTAAACGAGAAGCTAAATTGTGGAGATTAGTATTGGATGTCTATGAGGAATCATCATTACGGACCCATCTGAACGTACGGCTAAATGAATAGGCAAATACATGTCAGTCAGCAACTCATTAATGACCCACTATAGGGTCGGGTCTCCTCTCACAATGAGAGGTATGTGGTAGGAGGTTTTGTGAACTCTCAGGCTGCAGGTTTTCCCACGATGTTTTCCTTCACCTTTACATAAACATCTTTTTTGACTTGATCGAAACAAAGACGTTTGCTTTATTATGTATCGTAAAACTACCCGATGCGTGGCCGCTTACGGACTAAGAAAGAAAAATAATAATATGATTGAGGAAACTCTCAAGATGGGCTCCGTTTAAAGCCGACAGGGCATTACGGAGTAGTGGGAATATCGACAAACCCATTGTGAAGGTGAAGGATGAGGGTGCGATATTCTAAACATACTCGTAAATAGGAAACGTATGTATGGAAATATTATTGAAAGTAAACGTCTCACTGCCGGACTTTTATCCTTTTGACGTGTTGGCAAATTGTACAAAAATTGATACTTGGTATTTTAGCACATTGTGTGAACTTTGAATTGCATCAAATTATTTAAAAAATAATAGTGAAAATAATTTAAGAAAAGCGGAGCTATTTGATGGCATAATCAGTCTGTAGATAGTTTCTTTTACATATTTAGGTAAATAGGTATAGTATTTTTTCAACTGTAAAACGTCAGCTTGAGTGCAATTAAATATTATTTTCATGGCATGGTGATGATGGTTATATGAAAAGGATGTTACAATATTTCGACAACAGTGTCATAAGATAACGCAATATCTATCATGTGCCACAATAATATAATATCCATGCCAAATAATAAACTTAAAAATAACTTTTTATCCCTGTATCCCAAAAAAGAAACGTGTTCTTCCGTGTTTTCGGCTTATCTTTTGAGCCGGAATAAAGGACCTGAAATTTCTTGGGAAGTGACGACTACTGGAATACGGACGAACAGGATGTTAAATGGTCACTAACATCCATTTTCAACCCCAAAAAAAATATCATATAATTATTTTACAGATACAATGTAGACACCAAAGTTACGCACAAATACACAAATAAGTTTGGGTGGTAATATTTTCGTAAAGGAGCTTTGGATAAAAGGTTCTTTGAACAATTAATCTACTAAATAATATCGATCTCGCTTAGAAATGGCGTATTTCGGAAAAGATTAAAGATTAAAGAGCTATTGAGTAAACAGGAAAACTGGTAGTTTGTTTGGACTAAATAAACGTGTTTTTAAAAATAACCCCTTTTATGACTTGATAGGTACAAATAATTTTTAATAAGTCATGATAGATGGCAAAAATGAGACTCTTAAAAAAGGAGTGTTTATTTTGAGGTCGCTGTAACTTTGAATTTAGTGATACATGATCTAAAAAATACGGCGGTTCCTAAGTGTTATCACATGCTTTGGAGTATTTGTATTTTTTAGAACTGAGAATTCTCAGGGTTTCTCACGATGTTTTCCTTCATCATTGCAGGATAAAGTGATATTTAATTTTTTAAGAAATTCATTGGTTTTGGACTGTGATTCGAACCCAGAACCCCGAGAAATGGTACTGATCTATCACTGCGGCTCTACCACATACCTATAAAATAACTATAACATTGTATAAAATTCACAATATCCATCGTGATAATCCTACCATTGTAATATTACCTAATCAAATTAATTACCGTCAATTTAACTCACCCTGTAGGACGCCAACATTAATTTCACAAGATTAAATTCGGCTGCAATGAATAGAAGTTCATTCAAAATTGTTTTGATAAGCCTTTATGAACACAAAACGTTTCCGCGTAGATGGAATACTAAGATTTATTTAAAAGGTATTTATTATCTTCGACATTTTAGTGTTTGGTGTAAATTATGATTTGAACCGTAGTAAAACCCTTGGGTCGTATTAAAACTCAGTATATTTGATGTGAGATTTGGCTGCAACACTTCTATGCCACTACTGGGCACGGGTCTCTCTCTACATGGGGGGGGGGGGGGGGGGGGGATCATGAAGCATGCTCTCCCACGCTGCTCCAATTAGCTGCGGATTGGTGGGGAAACGGGCTAGTGCGAGATTGTACGTTATTTATTGTAAGCATATTCTGAATATCGCCAAATGTAGCACTTGTGATCAGCGACGAAAAATAATGAGAAAATATCAATTACGAAGTACTTTTAGAGGAATCTGAAATAATAATAAAACGAAATTATACAACTTTTGAATCCATTCTATTTAACGTCGATTACAATAATGACAGTTCTTATTTTCAATATTCGTGATCTTCTTTTTCTTATTCTCCGCCAGCCAGTCCTAGCTTTCCAATTGACCGTGAAGGTCGTAGCTTCAGCCATTTGCAGCAATGCTTGTCAGTAACCCATTTATGACCCACTACAGGGTCGGGTCTCCTATCACAATGAGAGGGATGTAGGCCTTAGTCCACCACGCTGGCCTACTGCGGGTTGGTGGAGCAACCGCTTACGAACTCCAAACTCTGTCTTACAGTACATTACTCCAAATTTTTATCGATATCGTAATGAGTGATGAAAAGATAAAATGATTAATATAACGAATAAGTAAATTAATTTAGTAAATTTGTCTCCGCTTCTCATAATATTAATGAGTCTTTAATAAAAATTGTACGTCTTTGATTGCGCAAAGCACTAAGCCGATTACTCGACAGACGGATTTTCCGGCGGTCTCTCTTTTTGCGGATCACCTTTATGAGGATTATATCTGACCAAAGCAGCTTGATAGAAAACATAGCGTTTGAGAGAAATTACTTTAAGGATAAGCATTAAACGTTCTTCTAAAAATATCGTTTATCCTAATTTCATTCCTCCTTCCTTTCATCAGTATCAGTCTCCGGCGCGACCTCGGATCGGTTCGAAACTAGTTTATTTTATGTTTATCTTTATTTTATGTTTAAAAAGTATAGATTAGGCTGCGCCCAGTTTTGACGCCTGTTCGAACGAACGAGGTACAAAGTCCATCTGAAAGCAGCCATTGTTACACGTATCACTCACTTGAAAAACAAAATGCTAATTTAAAATTTCACTATTTTATTTCATCAGCGTTCAATCCTTCAGTTCTCTCCTCGCAGCGATCCATAAGTGAGCTTGGATCGTGAAATCTGCACACGGCTTTGCGGACAAATGATTGATATTGCGAGCCGTAATTAATCTTGCTCAAGTTGTGTTGGCTTGGCTTGATCACCCTACAGCCTCCGAGATGTTCGCACGAGTCTATCAAATTCAATCAACTGTCACTACGAGATTACAGTTCTCTCAGCGAGTTTATTAACAGCTTTGAATTTCAGTATAATAGATGATATTTTAAAATTGCTTATTGAAATTGAAAATACTTCGACAAATATTACAGTCTACTGAGGTCTTGCATCTGCTTTCTGTGTCTGTCATCAAGTAGATATTATCTGTACTTAATCTGAGACTGGCACATAATAATGCGCGCATAGCCCCGCTGCTTCAGTAAATCGCAAGCGATCGAAAAAATAATGCAATTTAGATTATAAATGCAAAAGTTTATGAGTTTGTTTGTTACTCTTTAGCGTAAAAATGGCTTTATGGATTTCGGCAAAATTTAATGTAAAGGTACTTTATAAATTCAATTTAGATATGAGCTGCTTTTTATCTCTCTGGATCAAATTATAAAGTTTACGCGGATTAAGTCGTAGATAAGAGATAGTCCGTTATAAAACAAGTAGGTGCTAGTGTGTTGGTGAGATGAATGTGTGTGTGTTGGTAGACATAAATTAATCGAAGTCCTATCCTACTCGTATCTAAAGCCTCCAGGGTTGATGGAATATGATTAATATGATAGAATCCAAACACTAACCTATCTTTGAAGCATTGTCAGTTCTAAGTTACAAAGTTACTGTTAGGTCAAATTACACAATATTCTCACATTGTGGCGTCGTATTTTTGTCAAATATAAAATAAGATGTTCCCTAGCTTGTTAAAAGCTAACAAAGTTTGCAAAGCGGTAAAAGTACATCAAAGAAACGCTAAAAGTCGCATTATATCATGCAATTTATTTCATCTTGTATCGTAGACCTCATAAAAATGCATTTTATTTCAATGCTAGCCACTAGAGCCCCGCTTCACTCTTTTACTAAGATACTTATGATTGATTCTGTGGAACATTCAGGAAACAAACTCCAGCCGAAAGGCTTTTCGACGGATTATGAGGCTCTGTCACCTGCAAACCTATTTGTCATAATTTTTATCATAAATTTGTACGTTGACTGTAGCTACGTATGTGCAACGTGGATGGCGTAAGTAAAGCTTTAACAAATACAGGCTTAAAAGAGTGTCGTACTTTTTGATGATGTTAAAAAAACGACCAGCTTAATGTGTCCCGTGTCCAATAAAGAAGCGGAACTTTTGTAGGATTATCCCTCTTTACTTTCAGCGTCACGCATAATTTAATATGCCACTTTACTGTCTACCCTTATCTGTGTGCATATAAAAGAATGTTAGGTAGATTTATTTTTTGAAAGCACAAGATGCTAGGTATGAGTTATACCCGTATTCAAAAAGCGGCATTTTATTGGGGGCTGTAGTTTAATCTTGAGAGAAAATTAGGCCTCTTTTATTAGAAGGTCGGCTAAAATGTTTGCTGGTTTATTTTTACCTTATTTTTTATGAATGACATCGCTGTTATTATGAAACGTTTCTACTTAACCTTTAATTTTATTGTGATTTTATTTCTCTAAACTTAGGACAGATGAAAATTCTTTTAGAGCTCTTAGTAAATAAATGCTCAAATCGAAAACAAAATTGTAAGAGTTTCATCAAGATATAAATGTTTATTGTCAGTAACCCATTAATGACCCACTACAGGGTCGGGTCTCCTCTCACAATGAGAGGGATGTAGTCCACCACGCTGGCCTACTGCGGGTTGGTGGACTTCACATGCCTTTGAGGACATTTTTTTGTGAACTCTCAGTCATGCAGGTTTCCTCACGATGTTTTCCTTCACCGAAACAGCAGGTGATATTTAATTTTATAAATCGCACATAACTTTTATTACAAAGTCATTGGTGCGTGCCACTGGGATTCGAACCCGGACCCCTCGATTCGAGGTCGAATTCTAAGCCACTGGGCTATCACCGCCTTGTTCTACTGTAATGCCAGAAATTCTTAACTGTACTACTTACTTTTAGACGGTGGATACATTTGGATTGAAAGGGCCCAGGACAGGGAGGAGTGGCGTCGAGGGGAGGCCCATGTCCTGCGACTTCGAAGGGCTGAAGGGAAGTAAGGTATACTTTTCGGAACTATTGGAATAAGAACTGAAATGGGTTAAGTGGTGCTTAATGTAGTAGACAATAAACCCCTCGTTTTGATTCTGCAAAATTTTGTTACAGAAAGCGATTCATTTGCCTGTCGGGTGTACACTCGCGACTATAAATTCAAGACACTACCCACTAATCCACGACAGTCGGAGTAGTTCTACAAATGGCGGCGGATTCCTTGACGCTAAAACGCTTAAGATTAATTAGCTCTAAGGAATTCGCGATTAATCCCAGTATTGAGGCCACGAGCCTACTTTACGCGTTAGTTAGCTAAGCAGATTGAGACAATAGAAACGCCGAGGTCACATTAGCGTCGGGTTCGCTTCGTGTTTCATTTGTCTTGATATGTCGAGATGAGATTCTAGTTTTTCGTTGCAAGATGCTGGATTTGATCTGTTGCTAGTTATGTATTATTTAGTTAGGTTTATTTTTTTAACAAATTATTTTACACATAATTATCTACATATTTCATCCAATAATATTAACAAGTAAGATCCAAATAACTTCGTCTCTACCGACATTGTTCCTCATAACTTACACTTCCACATAACTTGGCAACTGACAAATCATTGATTTATTACCACAAGAAGAAACACATATATTAATTTCCCGGCATGTGGTTGGAAAATTTCCAAATAACGATATTGATTTTTGTTTGATTTTCAAAAGTTTGAAATACTCCAGGTTTTGGGGCCCGTAATGTTATTTTTTGATTATGTGTATATGTGTGAAAAGTAACATAGCAAAAAAAAAAAAAGAATGAAAAGAATGAAAGAAAAACCACTCTGTTTGCAAGTATTTCATCCAATAACATTGACACGTTTCTTCGGATACCTACACGGTCCCTCATAACTTAATCTTCCGTGAATGCTGTTTCCCTATAATTTATTAGAATACTCTTGCCTTATAATTTATTATTCTGGACGACAAGTGCAAAAATGTTATCCCACAATGAGCACCGACTTTGACAGATTGCATTTCCAATCTCCTGACAGCGCGGAGCAGGTGATGAACATTGTGATTCAAGATGGCGACTGACAATAATTCATTGATTTATTCCCACAAGAAATAGAAATGTTTTCCGGGGTATTTTCTGTAAATATTTGGCTATAATAATTCCAAAAGTGATATTTTACCCATGTGCGTTCCGACCTGTGTTTCCGACGAGTAAGTTAATTATTACCGTAATACTTTGATGGGTAACAGTCACATGTGACTCACGGGACAGCGTGGTTAAAGTCTCTTCGGCAACCATTACTCTTGATCAGAGAGGAAAAAAGCGTCTTTTTCATGTAGAGTTATGTGGGTGGCAATAAATACAACCCTGATCTAATGATTCTGCGTCCTAATTCATATACATATAGCTAGTCCCCTATAAACTTGGTAGCTGTTCTTTGGACGCTTACATTCCCTGGTATCTTACAACTGAATGACGTCATTAATTGCTATTAATCCCCCAGTTAATTACTTTTGCGAGAGTTCTATCCCCGGAAAGTTTCTATCGTTAACAATTTGTTGGATATTATTAGAAAGTTTTTTGGCACGTCTGAGGCAATTTGGGAGATGGAATTTAATTTCGTCATATCCATGTTTATAATCATAATAAAAATAGTGGAGGATTATTCAATCACAGACTTTATTTTTCATTACAATTTTAACAAAAATAATCTTCTTTCTGTTTGCATGATGTCAGATTAGTTAGCCTTTTATTTTGAATTTAATGCAACTACAGACTTTAAAGAAAGAGAAAAAATAATTTATTTGAAAATTTTTCTGCAATACCTACAAGAAATGGTTATAATGTGCTTACTATTACAATTAGTAGCCACAATTAGTAGCTTAGTTGCCTTATACTTACCTATCATATTAGTACCTACTGTTATGTAATCATGAAGAATTCATGAAGTTCATGAAGAATTGCAAACCTTGTTTGTATCTAGTCTTTACTAAGAGAGGGAATTGAAACCCAGAAGCAAGTCTTATCCACTTACTCTATCGCGAACTTCCAGTAACTACTAATAGTGTAGAAATACCGGATGAAGTTTCCGAGTTTAAATCGCGTTCACGGCTCATTTCTTGGAAACAAGTATTACCTGGATTGATAAGTTCTGAGTTTGCCGTTATAGCAAACATAATCCTTGCTTTATTAGTATTTGCTAGGTAGAATGTATCTTTGCTTCAACTTGAAGCGCACTTACCTTCTCTTCCTTGAAGCGATTCTGATTTGAAGTCAAAATTCTAAACAAGTAGTTACTGTTATTAAACTAGTAGCTTTGTGGGTTTATAATTTTTTCTCAGAAGTACCTTTGATGTGATTGATTGATTGATCTTGAGCTGAACAAAACCTTTTGTTCTTTAACAAAAAAAGTTTGCATTATGGGGAGTTATGACAACGATACAACGAAAATAATACTTATTATTTCAAACCATCAATAAAACAACTTTTCTGTACAAGAAAATCGTACCTACAACAAGATTTGGGTAGGCACACAGAAAACAACAAAATGATTTAAATTTTTTACAATTTTTAAACCATATTTAAGTCACTGAAATATTTTGTGCGTTTTGCGCAATTGTTTCAAATTACTTATTTGCAATAAATCTGAAAAATGATAAGTTTTGGACTTATTATGACATCATTCTAATCTTTTTGACAAGTAGATACGTATCTCAAAAATTATTCAATAAATGAACGAATACACTGAGCAAAATCTTTCAAAACATGCCGATTATCCATACTCAGGTACTCGTGTGGAAAATATGCATGAATAATTTTCCAGCACTCCTATGATTTGCAAAATATTATAAAATATTTCGTCTTCAGTTATAGTGTATAAAGTCCGGGTAAGATAAATTGAATTTCTCGGCGTGGTCACTGCCATACCTATCCTATATGAGTACGTATACGTACCTATAACGTTACTCACATTCCACACACAGGATCCAGAATGCATGATGTGCATTTTTATTATCTTTTCTACTTCTACTTCTACGGATAGCTAGTGAACTGAGATATCCATCCTATCCATATTCATTAATCCTTTGTTCATTTCTTATGGTTATATTTAATAGCTTTAACTACTACTTACTACTTCTAACTTTATTTCTGAAAAAGAATTCACAAGATAATTCACTTAAATGAGAAACTACATTTTGGTAATATAAACGTGTAGAGGTAAAACTGACAAACAGTTTAAAACACGAAATAACATAATTATACATACGGGTATTTCAATTAAAAAATAAATAAAAATAATTAACAATTAAACATTATTAAGTAGAAAATAAATAAAAAGAAATTATTCATTTATTTACATTACAGAGTACACAATAAACAAATAAATAAATAAACAAAAACAAAGTAGACAATAAATTATGGTTCTACCAGTGCCGTTGGTCGACTGATAGAGATTAATTAAGGTTCTGATTGAACAACTTTTAATATTAATTCAACGATATATTTAAAAAAATAATAATAGACGAATGAAGTTTTTCTTACCTATTTAAAACATTTACGAAGAAAAAATACGGTAAAACGATATTTCAGATATATTAAAATCTATATCTGAATTATCGTTATCAAATGTATCATTACTGTAAAGATTTTACAAAATATTGTTAAATTTCTCTTTTTCATTCGGAGCAAGGTAAATTGAATTTACCGGTGGCTCGCGGTCAGTATACAACTATACATACACTACACATAACGTGGCTCACATCCCAAATACAGGATGCAAACGATACGATGTGCATTTTATACTCTTCACAATAATCCTTCTGAATAAACAACTACTGGACCGAGTAATTTCTATGCATAGAAAAGGAAAATTCCGTTTTATCTGTATTTCTTAGTTGTTCAAATGTACTTTGAAGTTCCCTTAACCACATCGGAATGTGCATACTCAAAGATGATTTTTTAATGTAATACTTTTTACTAAAATAGATACAATTACCACCTACATATTTTTTGAAATTCTGGCTTGAAACCTCTACTATACATTTTATCGACAGTGGGATTAAAAAAAAAGGTTAAAGATTTACAAAACCCTGATATCAATACATGAATATAAAAAATTATTATATGTACTAAAATGTTGTTATTAAAAACTTCTATGGAAAGTAAAGGAACTCAAAACACATATCGGAAAGGTAAAGTTGCAAAAATGTGATAATAATTTGTTTTCCATAAAGATAAAGATAGGTAAATTGAATTTCTCGGTGGTCACTGTGGTCCAGTGCTCACACGTGGCTCGCATCCCAAATACAGGATGCAAATGAGTACGATGTGCATTTTATGCTTTTCGCAATGATCCTTCTGAATAAACAACTACTGAACCGAGAAAATTTTATGCATAGAACAAGAAAATCCTATCCTACTCCTATTTTCTACTTGCTTAAATTCACTTGCTTTCGAAGATGTTTAACCAAAACAAAGTAAAGCTGAATTTCTACTGAAATGAGTTCATTATAATGAAAAGTCTCAGAAAGTCTACCTACCTGATTTCATGAATGCTATATTAACATTTGAAATTTAAAATTATATTTTTACCGTGGTCTTGAATTAAATGAATTTATTAAATTATTTTTTATTTATTTAGGATCAAGCATGACATAAAAAGTGAATGATAGGTACCCATACAACGCGGGATAAAAAGTATCACACAATAATTTCAATGTTATAATGTAACATAATAATAATAATGTAATATAGTAAAAAAAAAAACGTAAGAGCTTTCCGTATTTTTCAGTTAATGTAATTAGGAACGTAATATAAACTTCCTAAAATCCTCGGATTCTTAATAAAAATTCCAATTTTCTTAAAGAGGAGCTGAAAACAAAGTTTTTAAATCTTATTAATTAGATTCCATACATTTTTTCGAGATACTTCAGATATAAAAGTTTATGAAATCACTTAAAGCCGGGCGAGTTTAAAAGTCTATTTTACAGACTTAATTATGTACGAAATTATTGCTCTTTAACTTAGAATAAATTGAAGAAGGTCTCTATAACAATTATTATACTGATTTAACATCCAAGTAATAAAAAAAAATATTCGTTATTTCGTTACCTCTAACAGAAAAAGTTAAGTTGTTCATTTAGTTTTACGTACCTACAATTCAGGTGGAAATTTTAAAGCTAACCCATATTCGTGCAACTGAACGTTTTTCATTAACAAAAGTTAGGTATGCAGTGTGCTAGGTGGATTCTGTAATATTAGTATTTTTAACCTCCGACGCGAAAGAAGGGGTGTTGTAAGTTTGACGTGTCTGTCTGTTTGTCTTGCTATTTCCAAATAACCAACTATGATATTTCTATATTTTTACATCATGAGAAAATATGTTCTCATTAAATTCCATTTCATTCGAAGAATCCGAGATAAAGTCAAACAAGCTGTAGCACTTTACACTTTAGCTTCAGAGCGCCTCTTAACGACGCCATTTTCACCTTCAAAGGACTGTGTCATCGTGTAGGCGGTTTAGCGTCTTAAAATTCACACAAGAAATAATATTATTTCCTTGTGTGAATTTTAGAAACATTATTTAATTTGGTGGTATGTAATGTGTTATTTTGTTGTACCTTCGAGGAATTCCCATTCATTTATCCGGAGATATAATCACCTACTTAAGAAATTCGGTTAGCAGGAATTTACTCTACAAGAATAATGAACATGACATGATCAAAAGGACGGAAGAACAGCTCTTCTTCAAAACTTTAATATAAAACTTGGTTTATTGGAAAAATAAACAATTAATTTTAACAGTCCAATTATTCAAATTACAGTTCCTTTGAGGAATTTTCGCTGAAATGCAATACAAGCTGGAACACATTGAAGCGTCTGCTAATGATGTAATTCCTTATACTGAGAGTAGATTCATAAATCAATTTTTAGCTTTTGTTTCAATTTAATGTTCGTATCAACTGAGTTAAAGATACAGAAAAAGTATTCAAAGTGTCGAAAAATGTTAAAATTGTTAAGTATTTTGTCGCAAAATAAAGTATTGTTCTGTTATCTCACTACTTCTTGTATTATCCAATAGAATTCCAAACCGATTCTTTTATCGCGAAGCTTTTTAAGTTTAACAAGAACAATATCATAACAGCGGAACAAATCCGAAGCGGAGACAACTATTTCCTTCGAGGAATTCGCGCTGAATTGCTATACAAGCTGGAGCACTTTGAAGCGTCTGCTAATGACGTCATTCCTTATCGTGAGGGCTGTCACATTACAGCTTGTGGCTATTGCAATTTTATTCTATTGCACATTTTGTTTGACAAATGCCCTCGAGTTTATTGTATGTGTGTAATTGTGTGTATTGTATCTGTGTGGGCTCGGTCAGAACCTGGATGGGTGAACTCTAGTGGCGAATTAAATGCACACTTCCGTGCTTCGGAGGGCACGTTTTCGGTCCCAGTTGTTGTGGATACGGTAGCAGTCGTTAAACCATGACCCTATGGGTGGTTCGAAAACATCCGACACGGGCTGGCCACTAACCCGTTACTCCACCAATCCGCATTGGAGCAACGTGGTGGAGTATGTTTCAGGCTTTCTCCTATTGTGGGGACAGATCCGTGCCCAACAGTGGGCCATAAAAGGATTGCAGTCATGCAGCAGTCACATAGCTCTAAGTAAATATAAACAACTTCAACCACAACAAACCGTTCCAACCGTTCCAACAACTCTTTCAATAATATCCCTAGTTATGGCATTAAAACTGTTGAATAGCAGTCACGTCCACGAATGAAAGAAACTGTATTGATTTATCTTCTTTCGGATTCTATACAGCTGATTTAGGGTTAATAATAGTATACTTATATATGTTGAACGAGAGGTAAAGTGAAAAGTAGAGATGTGCCTGAACTATGATGAGCCAAATACCAAGTTTGTTTTCGATTAGAGCCGAATTATACTACCGAATATTTACGAATTGCTGGTTCGGGGTTTCTGTTATAAGTTTAAGATTTAAACTTTAAGTTGAGGCTTTTTGTCAGAGAGTGCCTAGTTATTAAAATTTCGTCATTTTTAACTTTAAATAAAAATAGTATCAAGTGTACACCGGTAAGTAAGTGTAAGTCTGTGGATTACCCGTTATATCTTTGTGAAGAGTGGGAGAGACCTGCAATGGACGAATGATAGCTGAGAGGAGGATATGTGTGCCATCCTATGTGTTATTTCTTTTGTAAGTCAATCTCGATACTCAATATGTTTGAATTGAACTTTTTGAGTCGAAAGAATTTTTAAAGTTACCGATTGTGCTGATTCTGAGTAAAACCGAGTCATTCGGCCCAACTCTATTAAGTAATTATTGACTCTTTCTAGGACATCCGACCATTATTAATGTTTGTATAATGCTACGCAAGTTTGTCTGGGTACTAGAGTAAACAAGATTCATGGTGCTTTCATAGCCGACCCATTTTATTACGGTTCTATCGTCATTATTATCTACCTAACAGCTATACCGCTGAGCAAGAATCTCGTCTTATAAAGGGCGCTTCGTACCTATACA
The DNA here is from genome assembly GCA_905147235.1 of Erynnis tages. Classification (NCBI taxonomy): domain Eukaryota; kingdom Metazoa; phylum Arthropoda; class Insecta; order Lepidoptera; family Hesperiidae; genus Erynnis; species Erynnis tages. The sequence continues at coordinate 8,538,244 of LR990082.1, forward strand.
GACAGACTACGGGTATCTTTATGAAATGGGGTTTTGTAGGGAGATGAAAACCATTTTGTTTATTGGATGATAAATTCAAAACTGGCCAATTGGATTAAAATAACACTGAATTTTTATTATTTTTTATACTTGGTTATGCCTTTTCTGCATTTAATACAGCATGATTAAATCTCATATGCCAATATAAAAGCTCAGGTATGTTACGTTTAGAAAATTAAAAATGTTAATTAACAAAACAAATCGCTTCACAGCGGCTTAAATGTTATTTGAGTTAATACAAGGATTTTAGAAGTCAAATTTAAAATGTATTCAATTACTTATTTTTTATTTGGTACATTTAAAACAAGTTATTCAGTCACTTACGAGTAGCTAATAACCGAGTTTACCGAATACTGAATACGTTAATTTGCAAACGCAGTCACTGAATATTTTTGAATAATTTCCGTCACAATTTAATTGAATGACGTAACAAATGAATTGTTCGAATATTGCGAACAATGTAAAAAATACGGGAACAGCAAAAAGTAAGTTATATCTGCAGACATTTAACATGTCGGGGGATTCGGCGGTATCATTTATTTATTGGCTACGTTTTCATAATTAAGTGCCCCGAAACCACTCCCAGAGCAAGGCCCGCATTTTCGAAATAAACGAAACACATAATGCGTTTCGATATCCGAATGCTTAACGACATGGCTGCAAATCATTTATGTCCCACTGTTGGGCTCAGGTCTGTTCCTACAACAGGAGGAGGCCTGGAGCGTACCCAACCACGCTGCTTCAATGCGGAATAGTGGCCAACCAGTGTCGGTGTTTCTAATCGCCAATAGGGCGACCGACATTTTCGATCGCTTGCGATCTACTCTAGCAGCGGGGCTATGCGTGTTTCGCGTAACGACATGTTTCGTTTGCTATTAAGTCTTTTAAGTCCTTCTTCTCCGAACTCCGAACAATCTTGGGCCATGTAAATGATGGCCATCTTTTTCAGGTCATTAGTCCGTTCTTCAGGTGCAGGCGGCAGGGTTTTCAGGTAGTTAGTTAGTATGTAGCTCCAGCTTTTGCGGATACATGGTTGCCAGTCGAGGAACTTTCTTCCCTTAGAATTAACTAAGCAAAATACACGTGGAACAAATCATAACTACGATTTATATAGCTCGTATAATGTCCTTACATTCTGCGAAGAAACCCGATATGACAACAACACCCTTTGTGTTATTAGCGGATATGGACAATGGCGTCATCGGTGTCAATTGAGGCAACATATCCGTGTATGGAATATTTCTTGAGAACACGGAAAACGTGGACAATACGTACATATACTCGTAGGCACTGATCAAGATAGTAAAAAGATTTTATGAAATTAAACAAACCAACTTCATGAATACACTTCCAATAAGTTTGGCGGCAAAACTGCAATTTCGCGCTAGCACGCAATGGGCAGTATTGTTACAAGGTTAATTTTAAAAGAAAATACATTCTAACTACGAACAGTTAAAATATTTTTAAATAGTTGAGGGTTGCTTTCTAACAAAATCACTTGTGTTGTTTTACTAAAATAGATTTAGTTTTAAGTACCTAACGTTCGTGATTTTGTGAGTTCTAATTTCACTTACCGCGAGTTTAACGACTGAAGTTAAATGACGTGTAATGGGCGCACTTCGCAAATGGTACCTACATTCACGGCAACACTTAGCTAACAGCTTAAATAGTTTTAAAAGTTATTACGCGACAAAGAATATTTATTAACAGTAAAATACAAATCAAAACTACTGTCCAATTTTGTAAATACCATGAATATATCACTAGTTTTGTGTAACTGAAATACTTGTAGCTTAAAGCGCGTAAGTGATTTTGTGAGCTCTAATTTCACTTCTAGTGAGTGTAACGTGAGTTTTACGGCAGAAGTTAAACGACGTGTAATGGACGCACTTCGCAAATGGAGTTTTGCTGCTACCGACACTTAGGCGACAGCTTAAATACTTTGGTAACTGGTATTATTTAATTTCTTAGTTCGTTAGCGAATAACTTTTACAGGGTTTCATTAACTTGCTGTTTACGTTGGTTTGTTAGTGTGAGTCAAATCTTGAAAGCTAAATTTGGACCGCTTTAAAGTTAGTATCTATTGAGCTAAAATTTAAAACCTTTTCTTCCAATGACAATTAATCGGTGTTATTGTTAATGCAAAATGGCCGTTGCAACAAAATGGCGGATTTCATGTTTTTGTAAAATCTTCTTAATACGAGAATCAAATGATAGGGCTTGACTTGTAGAAGGCTTTATTAGAAAATTAAATAACAATTATCTATTACCTAAATGAGTAGCAAACCATAATGCGGGCCACCTAGTGCTTAATAGGTGTTGCGGGTCACTGTAACCCGTAGGCATTCAGAGGCAATCACAAATAGGATAGATTTCCTATCTGCAATCTTATGTGAAATGTACACCTTCTAACTGAAACAAAATACATTTAACACTCTACTTTAAGGTTAAGATTTAAAAGAGTTAAACGTACCTCCCCTTGATAAGATAATACAATTAAGAATACTTATCTTACTTGAGAGTGTTGTTGAAATCCAATTTTATTTACGCTGAATTGGACTTAAATAAGACTAAACTTTGTACCAACAGTTTTATATTAATTGACCTAAATTAAATTCAAATTACAATTTCAAATTTCGAAGTTACAACCTCTTTGACCTATTTTATGAATTGGGGACTAATATTGGAGACTAATTAATTATATTTAGGTACAATAGGTAGATAGTAGGTCTTAACCTTAATTTAGATTCTTTTGAATAAAATTAATATAAACTAGCTTTACCGGCACATTTCGTTCTGCCAAATATAGAATTTTCTACTATTTTCATCGCATTATTTTCAGATTTTCTCATCGTATAAACTTTTCTTGAACTTATACGAAATCAAAACATGAAAACTAAAATGAGCCAAATCGGTTCAGCCATGCGACATGACAGTGATTTATTTTTAATATTATTATAGTATATTACATTTATTCATTTATTTAAACATCTTAATTTTTTTATTGTTTGTGATTTCAAGGACTATTTACTGAGTCGATGTACTAAGAGTCAGTAAAAAGTCAATTGCTTTTCATAAAAAGGACAAATATTCATTTTATCGCACGTAATATACTAATAATAACAGGCAAGTGATTATTTTTTCTAAAAATAATCATGTTCTATTTTGTCATTCTGATATCTGTTTGATAAGAAGAAAAAATTTAATAATATTTTCTAGTAATTCGTAGCAATAATATTTATAAACATTGCGTATTTGGATTTCTTAAAATAATCTTGTGATTATGTTTGGTTAGTACATGTTAGTTTAGTAGATTATTACTTACTTCATTTATGTTTAGGTAAAATTTGTTAGAGTCACACTAATTATCTTTAGTCAAAATCTTTTATATGAAATTAAGACATTTTTCATGATAGCTTAACATATTAATTTTATAAAAGAAAAATAATTGACCTTCTTCCTAAGCTTCTTAAAATACAAACAGACAAATTGTCGAAATAATCCAGCTGAAAGCAGATCTGTATTAATCTCTCAAGTTAAACAGACTCACAGGTGTTATAACTCATTTTGGATAGTTAAAAATTCTGGCCCGTCCCGGAAATTAATAGCCACCAAAGACTTCTACAGACGGAGTGACACCATGCGACATGACAGCAGTTCGCGCCAAAACAAAGGTTACCAAAAATAAATAGACGTTAATTTCAGATATCCCATCCTGACACTGCAATGATCATTTTATTTTAAATTTGATTGAGAACGTCATTTTACCTATTTTACACGGTTATTTACTTATTTTTCCTGACACTACATACACCAAAAATTTTAGAACGCTCAAGATATTTTACGGTCTAATAATTTATTATACCTATGTATTTATTTATTTATTTTTCCTGACACTTCAAATTATTATCTAGATATATCAAAATCTTTGGTTAAAAATTCTGGGCCGTCTAAATTTTATATATGGCCGTCGTAGAAAATGTCGTCAGTCAGCACCGAGTGTTTTATTACAGTCAAAGTAGCTTCGCTTCGTCTCGTCTCCTAATTATTTCTTTCCATTTCATCAAAGAGAAAAAAAATCCTCCAACGCGTTTAAGCATCAGATTTTGTTATAAATTTAGCTCCCCTCTTTTTGCTTGGGGCTCTATAATTAACGCCACTGTCTTTCATACGAAGTGTAGCTTTTTTAACTTTTTCAACTTTCGTGAGCAAAAGCTCGGATTTATCATTGACGGGATTTATAGTTTTGATAAGCTTACAGTTCTGATTGGTTACGAACACTTTTTGTACGTGCCCAAGACTTAATTGGTTGCTCTTAATCCTACGGATTAAGCTGCAGTTGGTATCAAACATTTGCTGGTTAATGAATGTAAAATGTTCAGGCATCTGAAAAAGATACACGACTGCTATTGTAATATATTATGTCTATATCAATCAATAGACGACAGGATCAATAGATGATGGTAGATGAATTCCTTAATTTACTTTGTCTTGACTTTCAGTTGTCACTTACACATTTTACAGGCCCCTGTATTTGGTTTAATCGTTCTTACATAGCAATCCCTATAGCATTTTTAATACAAAATCTAAAGGCATTGTACATCAAATGAAAGCAGTTTTGCAGTCCATTCCAATGTAAATTATATCGTATGTGCAACATTGTGAACGCTTACCCGCAGCTGGTCACGGCAATAACACAAACGGATGTCGTTTGAACACTAGTTATTGCGTTGAATTATTGCTGAACCGTCAGCTATTTTGCCCGAAATTGTCATTTGAATCGTATAACTCATTGAAAACCCATTTGTTTGATTACAGGTATATTGTACCTTGTCTAAGTCTGTAATAGTAATAATTTCTACTACGCAACTTTGACTATACGTACTTAATACGTAGAGGTTTCGTCCATTTTATGCTCTGAGAGTTTTTAATTTACTCAATCGGCCATTTATTGAAGAAAATATACATAAAGCTCCAGAATAACTCTACTATCTACTCTAATATCGTGTCCTTTTATACCATCGTTCTTACTATCATAAGTGAATACTTTATCTACCTATTATTTCAAAACTCAATGCTTATAAAATATAAAAACTAATATTTTAAAGGCTTAAAATTTCACAGATGTACTGAGTCATTCAGAATATTAATTTTTAATATAAAAATGTCTACATCAAAATTTTTCTCTGCGATCCAAGTTTACAAATAAGAAACCAAACAAAAGATACAAAACAAAAAGTAGATCACACGTGACTCTAGCAAGTTGTAACGCATTCCGTTCACGTTTGTACCTCGTACAATAAAATTTACGTGCCATTTTGTGGGAGACCGTACGTTGATCTATCGTTGTTTTAGGAAGATAAGTAACATAATGTATCGGATATGTACTGATGCTATTCTATTTCCCACATCACCAACTATTCAATTTGAAAATGAGAATTACGTTTCTGCTAAAGCAAGCAATAAATATTACTTTAACTGTAATTTAATTTAAATTTATATTAATTTCAATATTTTTTTAAGTTATAAAACGTCTTCTACAATTTTTAAATTAATTTAAAATCATCTTTCCTTAAAAGTACAATTAATAACAAATTCCTACACCGTATTGAAAATAAGGTTAATATAAATTTACGGGAGCTCCATTTGATACACTTTTCCGGCCTACTTCAGTTGATTAAAAATAAAATTGGTGGCTAATTTCATTGGGCCCTTAATAAAATTCCGGTCAGAGACTTATGGCCGTGGCCACACCTCGCGAATTTCCCAATACCGCTGAAAGAACGAGGGTCATTATATTCCTTTTGTTTTATGTCCGGAGATATTATATCCGGTCATGACATCAGGCTGAATTATTATTATTTTACCGCGGCTAATAAAATTAATAGGAGAAACCTTTCCTAACGCGTTAGCTTCTGAATTGATGGCTTTTGTATCTCCGTTCATTAATATTGGTTGTCCATGAAAAGCTACGGTCTTGTTTGAAAGCTATAAAAGCGTGTACATAAAATTTAATGGTATCTAGTGTTTAATTGTTGGCATGACGGTAAATATACTAATTTTTATTAAAATTTGGCTTTTAAATTGGGTTTAAATATAAGGGGCCTTAAGTAATTATTATTTGGAAAGTTATTGTAGCCGATTATTATATAGATTGCTGTTGTTCTGAGGTAGCAGAACAATAAGCTCCTCATAAGTAGCAAAGCGTTATAACCTTATCCTCATATAGATTTTTTTTCCTACTTGAGGTTGGGCTGCAGTGCTCATTTAATATTAGATTTTGTTTGCTAATTAACTACAAAAATGAAAAAAAATTTTGAGTAAAGTTTTTACCCTAACAGTCTATAAATTTTCTAATGCAATGCTCCAAACAAATATCACTAAATCGATGTCCAATTTGGGAATTGCCGTTTAGTCGTGCGGCTAGGTTTGATTTGACAGTCGGATTCCGGAATAATGTGCCGTACGTGACTGCTGCGACAGTTAGTGGCAGTTCTGATTTATGAATTTTGGTTTTGGAATAACTTAAATTCTAGAAAGACGTATGATATAAACACGAATAAAAGAAGATTTTAGGTGTAAGCAATAAGCATTGTAATTCGCTCGAGGAGGTTCTGTACCCCCACCCTCTAAACCAGACAGGGTTAGACGACAAAGCTTGCTCTTAAAATATTTTGTTTTGTAAATTATTTAACAGAATTTTGTTCTAAAACAAATTGCAATTAGACATGTTCAAGTATCATTAATTTTCTTCCCCTGACCAAGCAAAACCTCGCTGCACTACACGACTGAACTAATGCGATTGTCCAAACAAAAATAATAGCTGGAGATCTGGCAAACATTTTTCGAGAAGTGTTTAAGGCACCATAAAATCATGTTGAGTAGATTATTTGTATTATCCACACACAAAAAATGCAGACCTGGCTGGCGGGTAATACAATTAAGACTACTCGTAACTCTAAAAAAAGTGTTAAAGAAGTTTTTAAATTTTTAAACAAAAATCCACCAAAATGTCCTTTTGTCATTCTGTTCTGGCTTTATTTCGCATAAAAAATATTCTTTCATCATTTAGAGCTCGGTAAAATTCCATTACCTGCGAGCCAGGTGTGCATTTTTGTGTTTGTATATAACAAGCTATCCAACATGCTTTTATGACGCCTCAAACGCTTCTTGAAAAATGTCTGACGGCTCTTGGGCTATAATGCGAGTGTCCAAACAAACAGAAGTATACAATTCCAGAATCGCTTTGTTAGCGGAAATAATGAACACTCCGGCGAAGTATTTCGTATTTCACACATTGAGACAGTGTGCCGTTTCCCACGGTGTTCCTTTATAAAGCAGTAAATGAGTGCAAATACTTCTTCGGTAGTATAGATTTCTAAGCATATTTACTGTGGATTAATGGACTTCTTCCTGTTTTTTGCAAACTGTTCATTGCGTCGTCTGCTAGGCGATGTGTCTTTGTTATAAATGTGACAATAAATGAAGTAAATAATGTTTTCATTTGGACTTTTACATGTGGAGTGTCAGAAATAAGTTCCTAAAAATTTCTCACCGTACCAAAATTATTAAGCCTATGAATATAGGTATTCGTACTATAAACATTCACGCACACAAAATAAGTAATTTCCAAAGACCTCATAAATTTCCAAAAGTTCCGAAGACATTATACTTAAAGGATAAAAATAAAACATCATAATAAATCAATGATGACAGTTTACATAGATAGGTTGATAACTTATTGAAATTTATATTGAATATAATTATGACAGTGAAATTACAATAAGTAATTTTTAAAAAACCTACACATACGAAGTTATAGTCATTCAAAAGAGGTCCTCTAAATAAAGACGTAGCACGTTCTCCATCGACATAATATGAAATCAAGTGTAACCCATTTACACGTATGAAAATATTTTATTGAGCGCTCCCCATCCCCATGTTCGAGGGATCGTGGCAATAACAGGGGATGATTTGAATTCATAACCGAACGGAATCACATAGGTGCTGTATAAAATCTAACAATTTCGTATTGTTTTACAGAAGTTTTCTTATAGTACCTACATATAGGTATTGGAAGCGAACGGGCATGCAAGGTAAGTACATGATGTTACGAGTTAGTGGTCACTGCAACCAATGAACTCAACCATAGCCTTAAATAGAAAAGAAATTCTATTTGAGACCAAATTGCTACTCATAACACTATGAATAGACAATGATTGACGTCGCTTTTCTGCATGGAAAACAAATTTCCAAAAGGTTAAAGAACCTTCTAATGTTTGCTGACTAAACCTGACGCATGGTCGGGTTTCCTCGCACAATAGAAAGACGTAGGACGTAGTCCACCAGGCTGGCCTAACGCGGATTAGTGGACTTTACTATTGAGATGATTATGGAGGGTTCTCAGGCATATCGGTTTCCTAACGATGTTTCCCTTAACCTTTACAGCAGGTAATATAAATTTTATAGAGCACACATAACTCTTAAGATAATCTTTGATGCGTGCCACTGGGATTCAAACCCGGATCCCTCGAATATGCGGCCGATTACTTAGTCACTGGACCACCCCTGCTAGGCTATCAAACTGTCTACAGAATATAAAACCACTCTGTAGACTCAATCCGTTATAAATAATCCATGATCGAGCTTTATTCATTCACTTACATATAAAATTTGTACGAGCCTGGTAGGAACATCGCGTATTTGAATTCATGTGTGAAACGAATCACGTCACGTCAATATTAAGTTGTGCGTAAAGCCACCTTGATATTATTCCGCTTCAATGAGCTGGTATTTAGTATCTTACATTTTTTAAGCTGACATTTTTTGATTTGTTTCAAGTTTTCAAGTCTGTTGACTCATGTTGTAAGAATAACAATAGTGATTCGACATATCGTTCTTTTTGAGTTGAACTGTGCCCCGCGTATATGAACACTATGTGACTAACGTCGAAGTATTCGTATAGTTAACGTCTGCCATCAGTATGAGAAAATGTCAGACAGACTGACACATGACATACTAATGACTGACGTGTACCGTACGAAAAATTTGACGGTAACGTTCATGTTCACAGATCCTATCAAAAAATGAATGTAAAAAGAGCTAAGTACAATTTTGCAGGAGAAAAGTGAGATGCACACATTGATTTCGCCGAAGAAATACATAGATCTGAATAGTTGCCGCGTTCTGTTTATGATCCTGGAAATCTGTAGTAAAAACGTACGACGTTCTAAACTAAATTATATAACTCAACTTCTTACTTCTTCTACAAGCTTGCTGTTGAAAAGTATTTAAACCTATCCACTATCTTCCCGTCACCTACACCGTACCTACACGTGTAAGAATAAACCGATCAAGAAGAAAACTTTTTATTTTCATTTTTCTCATCTTACAAATAAAATAACAACATGAATCTAAAATTCCAATCACGCCGCACCCGTGCAATTCAATTAGATATCACGAAGCTTCCACAAAACGAAATCACGACTCCGTCGCAACTTCAACAAATATCAAGTTCGCGTGCAAGTTTCCTCGCAGACTGGCGATACATTTCCTTCAGTCCTGCGAGTTGCCACCTTGCTAATTAAATTAGGAGCATCGCAAGGATATTAGCCATAAGACAGATTGCCCTGGTTCACGCTTCCTGCAAGTTAATTCCTGTAATAGCCGTAAATAAATCGGAGTTCTTTGGAATTGATGCCCGGGGATATTCCTTTGCAAGTAACCAAGCCTCTTTCTATCGGATGCATTTGGCGAAATTAAAAGCAATAGTTTAATTTATTTTCATTCAGAATACTAGGAATCTTAATTTCGCACGTAAATTTATTTAAAACTAGACTATGTCCGCGCTTTCGTCCGCGTATATTTTAGAACTAGATCAAGAAAGGGGAAAAAGTATCATTTATTTTAATCTAGGTTATAAATTACACGCATACCAAATCTATTCTGTCGCTTTGGCTGAAAGAGTCACAAACATCCATCCATCCATTGATCCGCACAAAATTTCACGTTTATAATAGTACTTAGTAGGATAGTAGAAAGTACACCGTGTCCCTAGATAATATTACACAGTATATAATTTAACAGTATTTACAACAGTATTTAATTCAATGTTAGTATAAAAGCTTAGCGCTAACGATATTATTATTCTGTTCATGTGGAGACTGAAAATTGGGTTTAAGCAGGTTCCAAACTAACTAAAACATTTCCACTAAATATGAAAAGGATAATATTATGATTTGAGAGCATGACCACATTCATTACTGAGAATGGCTCTAGTTCTTATTTCACAGAAGGTGGCATTATCCTATTATATGTGATACTAATAGAAAAGACGAATATAATATAATCTCTACTATTGTATTAGGCCTAAAAGTCATCCACCCGGTCTATATTTCGGATCAGTACTGAGATTAATAAATGTGGTATCAAGAAGTTATTGAACCAGCATTGTGAACACGAACAATAGGTACTCATTGAGTCATCAACTCTGATATTGGTTCACAGACAGTGCCGGATTTACACATTTGCCGCCAGTAGGCTTATAGCCTTATACATTTTTGCCGCTCCTACGACGACGTAGGTATTCATTACTATTGCACAATGCACATGATTTTGAAATATGTTTCGTCCTAAGATATCAATATTTGATAAGATATAGGATATCATTATTGAAGTTTAAACCTTCAAAATGAACATTTTTTAACAAAGTGGCGGCAATTTGAAAAATCGTTATACATTTCGAAAGTATGTTTGATCCCTTAATTTTATACTCAGTATATCCGTTCGTATAAAAATCTATTTTTTTTCTGTAAAAAAAATTTTTTTGGTCAAAATTTGCCGCCTCATCAAATCTGCCGCCCTACCTTCCACTGGTAAATCCGTCACTGTTCATAGATCTGCGAATATGTGACCCTTGTCCTAAATATTCAATGTCGTCCACTAGACAACACCTGTCAGACCTCATACGCGAGATCAAATAACTTAGGGGCCAATGTTTTGTTATTTTTCTTATTGTAAGGTAAAACACAATAGACATCAAATGGAATTGTGGTAGTGAAAGCCGGTACGATAGCTTTTCAGAAATAGATCTAAGTATACGGTTTTGTATTGAAGAACAAAATGCTGTGGATGTTGAGCTGCATATATATTGTTTTTTAATTAAATTTTAACACAATACAGAGATCGCGAAAAAAATATCTGAAAAAAATAAGCTATACGAATCAGAAATCTTGAAGTGTAAATTGAGTACTTATTGAATAAAGAACGAATGAATAGTTATGAAACTTAGAGTTACGTATATCTATCATAGCCAATAGTTTCAAATGTAAGCAAAAAAAAATTGAAAGCAAGTCCCTCAAAGCAAAGAATGAAAAGCTCAAGGTAATGAAGATAAAATTCAGAACATCCGCAAATGGAAAGAAGAAATAATTCCTCGGAAAATTCCCTATGACAATAATTCCCACGACATGGTGATAAATTTGCGGACGCATTCCCATTTTTCACTTGAAAATTACTGGAAATGCTGCATACAGAACCAGGAAGCAATTTTCGGGTGCTCAATCTCAATCATTCTGCCAAATTGTCAAGGGTGGCTCGAGAAAACGAACATTATTACACAATAACAGTTGATTTTATTAAGCTTTATGATAATCAATGAATGAATCAAACAAAAGAAATTTATACCGCTTTATATCACGATGTTACGAAAACTTAACTTACTTACGCAAGGGAACGAAAGGTATTCCACGATTATAGTTGATTTTGTTAAGCTTTAGTTATGATAATGAATCCTGATGTTACCGCATCAAAGAAATAAAACGAAGAGAAGACACATATATTAAAACTTGAATACAGGTTTTTTGGAAGTTGATTGAATGAATACAGGTTTGATGGGAATTAATAGACAATTAAAATAATCCTAGTTCATAATATTAAAATGCCAGTGATTATTTCAAACAATATTAAAATTTATTCCTGGAAAATATGGTGATTCAAAGACATAACACTTCCGCACCGATACTGAATCTCACCGAGCACATTAATATGAAAATTGTTAGTCCTGATAGTTAAAATTATTCTCTCGGGGAAATCCCACAACACACAGTTTCCACTGGAGAATTACCAGCAGTGGACGCCACAAGTCCATTAGTAGAATCTCCTTCCACTTATAAAACGAAGCATTAAAGCGCTTTATTCTAAAAGAAGGGTGGGTCAATTAGCTCAGTATAAACGTATGGTATATTATTATAGATCACACTCCATACAAGTCTTTATTCTTCTTAATTCAAATTTATGTCTTTTCGGAAATCACTCTTAAAGGGTCTCAAAGGCTAAATCACTTCTTTAATCAAATGGTAATCCTACACGATTTTGAATTTATTTTAAACAAATAGAGTAAAAGTAACTAAGCAGTTAAAACTTCCTTTAAAATTAAACAATCTCCATGAAAAAATACTAAATTTCAGAGACAGTATCTGTATGTGAAGTGCTAATCCTGACGGTTAAAATTATTCTCCCGGGGAAGTGCCACAACACACAGTTTTCATTGGAATATTACCAGCAGTGGACGCCACAAGTCCATTAGCAGAATCTCCTTCCACTAATAAAACGAAGCACTAAAGCGCCCATACAAAAGGAAGGATGGCTCCAACATTAAATATGGAAGTAATTTAATTTCGAGAGCTTTTAATGCCGTTATATTGAAAAGGTTGTGTATGAAACGTAGTGGATACGTTTTTAATTAAACTTAAAACACGAAAGTTTCACGTTAAAGGATCCTCAGTTGATGTAATAGCGTAATTAGGAAATTCAATGGAGACATCCATTGAATAGAATTTAGTTTATGATTTCAATCCCGTAGCTATTTAAATTTACGCTACTTGAAATCCGATAAAAATATTTACAGGTAACCCAAAGACCTATGCGTACTTTAAACTTGTATTAAAATTTTGTCGTGTTGGTCGGTCGGTAAGTTATTTTAGCCGATAAGGACAAGGCTAAATCATAAAATCTTATTACTATTCAACGAACGTAAAATCCTTAAATGTAAAAGAATATGATGTGGATGGATGGATGAACGGATTGATGTTCGTTACTCTTTCAAGAAAAACTGCTTAACAGATTTGGATGAACTTTGGTCTAAATCTCAATCTGGATCAACTTATAGGATACATTTTATCTCTCTCTGGACCAAGATCTAAAATTCACGCGGTCGTGCCGCGAGAAAAGTCTAGTATTAAGACTTGTATACTTTTTGGTAGTAAAGTGGACATTGTAAACATTTGTTATCTGTACAAGAAATAAAGGTCCAAAAAGGTCATGTATCTACAGTACTGTGCCAGCGATATGTCAGGGTATTCATACATCCAGACGAAGTGTACAAACTCGTAGTCGTAAGTGCCACTTACGGCTAATGTCGTTTGAGATATTTGCGGTAATAAAGTATATTGAATTTCTTAAATACCGCAGTAGAGAGCATAATCTTTCATTTGTACCGACATATTCGTCTATGTTATCGGATACGACAGATTAATCAATGACACTCTTCTTGGTCTTGAATTCAGGGATTTCCCGCTGTCTTCTACAGTTCATGTTTATTCTCATGTCTTATTTGGTAAACAATCTTGGCACTACTTTTTATTGCAAAAAGTTTACAATTGCTTTAAAAAAATAAATTATAGTTTCTAGAAATCCGTTTCTGTATTAAATGACAATTTATTTTTAAATTTTTATGATTTTGTGTCTGCATTATTTTTTAATCGCAAAATAAAAATAAAAGACATGCTAAGATTGTTTACCAAATATGTCAAGAGAATAAAAATGGACTATACAAGTCAGTACGATCGGTTTGGAAAGCGGCCTGTTCTCCATTTGCCAAGATGTGGTCATGGTGATTCAAGATGTCAAGATTAATTATCCCATACATAACCGATGAAGAACCTAGCCTATTACCACTTTGCTAACTTTCAGGGCTATATCACTAAATTAAATTTACCTAAATATACAGAGAAAAAATATTTGGATATTTGACTCTTGCTATTTAAGACAATCTTAGACATTCTTTGAATAAGTGGCTGTATTTTCTTAAAAAAAACTTTATTACAACTTCACTATCTTCACTAAAACCCTTTTTTTTTGTTTTATCGTAATTACAAGCACGAGCACCAATTCTCTATACATCATATTACGTTAACGATCGCACTTAACGTGGGTTCCTAAACGTTTTAACGCAGAGTATAAATTTCGGAGTTGCGCGGGAAATGTCGACCCTTATCTGTTACCTATCCGGATGCGTAAGGGCGAGTGCACAAAACTTTTGTTTAAAAAAAGCTTTTTTAGAATGCACTGTATGATCGCAGGCGTTCAAACAAAGTAAATTGCATATTTCTGTAAGGCATTAATTGGCTGACACAACTGAAAGAACAAACGACACGACAAACTGTATAAATACTATTATATTGTACTTTCCGCTTTAGAGCAGCGTGATGTATACTCCAGACCTCCCCTCTTCTGAGGAGAGGAGAGACCGTGTCCAACAGTGGGCCAAAAAAGGGTTGCAGCCATTTATATCTAGTAATATCAAGTAAGGAGCCAATTAAGTAACCATTAAAATTTATACAAATACTGTATTTTTTAAATTAATATCATAAATTCGAGAGTAACTTTTCATCTGTCCGTCTGAAACATTTCGCAGCCAAGCCGCAGAGGAAATTTAATATCGAGATGTATGAAATGAGATTGACAGGCACGCTTCCGTGCCGCAAGTGATAGTCGTCAGTCCTGACTGTTGCTTATCTGTTAAGCCTCGTTAGCGATACGAACAGTAGAAATATAGATATAAAATTAATACAACAGAAAAAATAAAAAAGGAACCTTAAATGGTCGCGCCATATTCATCTTTGATGTAGCCATACCACCGTCTGTCATCTATAACGTTATCGATGTCAAGTTATTGCAAGGTCCTCAAAACATGATACTCACATCAGTGGAACAAGTGCCATTAAAATAAATTAGTTCACAAGTTTTCCGCAATATGGAAAGGTGCGCAAAAACTTTGTCAGTAATTACAATCTGCCCCAATTTACATTGGAACAGCGTGAGGGTTTGTTCCTAAAGTGAAATAAATAAAAAATTCAGACACACACTATTATTTTTGATCACCAAAAAACATTAATAGAATATCAAAAACATTGCAAAAGTATGTTAAAGTGTCATCACAAAGTTATTATTTTACTGTTTTCGATCCGACCCTTACTACGTCTGGCATGGTTTACATTAATACATTTAAAGTAAATTGTGAAAGCGCCCTTACAAGTCCATTATTAGGCCCGTATGTTCTCCCTAACGAGTAAAAATATTAATAGCATCGTTATTAATTACAATCGCAAAATTAATTTATGTTGCTAAGACTATTATGTAGCGTAATCGCGTACGTAACATTGGACAACGGGTCGGGCTTCTCATTTGGCGACTATTAAGAAAAGTGGTCAATTTGACAACTTTAATACAATATCCTTTTTTGTTAGTTTTTCGGATAGATTTCTTAGCTGGATTTGTGACATTGCTAAGGCAAAATTTTAGATAACTCAGCGATTTTCGAATTTTGATTTATCGGATCCATACGCCAGTTTCCTAGATTCTGCACTAGATTTTAGGAATGGTGTCTTTTTCAAAATACCAAATGCGAGAATTTTTCAACGATAGCCGAAAAATGAAACGATGTTTTGACACTTTTTTGAGCAAGAACGAAGTTCAAAAATGAAGTCCACTTTGAATTCTAATAGACAATATTTATTCTAGGATTTCTAAAATCTCATACAGAGCTCATACGGAATATACACACGGGAGAGTGATAGCCAAGTTTCAGCTAAATCTAGGAACGCCACAGCCGTTTTTTGCAGTTAGCTACACGAACCATTCTGAACTGCTTTTGATCTCTAAATAGCTCACAAAATTGTCACATGCACACACCTCTTATAATTTGCTTATTAAGTTATAAAATACGTAATTATTTTAACAGTTTTCAAAATATAAAATATTGAAACTGTCAAGTTTTCATTTTCTTGTTCCCAGTCAAGTTTAAAGTTTTAATTTCATTTTACTTGCTATCAAAATGCAAATTTACATGCTTTGCATTATGGTGACTGGAATCAAGATAAAAGTAAATCTGTTCTTTGCTATTGAAAAATCTGCGGCGACATGCCTTATCTACAATATACCTAATCTGTGGTCGCAGCACATCAAATACTAAAAAACACTTTTCCGCTCGAACAACGCACATTAAATTCGTTGCAATAATGTGAAAATGTTTGACGCGTTAAATTTTTAAAGCCTCGTAAAACGTGTCTGCTTTTTATTTCATTCCAATTCGTGTTGAATATTCATATGTTCGTTGCACGCGGTCAAAATTTTGGATTTTGTTAAATATTATTCGATATACCACATCCTCTGGTATGGAATTGGTACGTGATCTGTAAAATTATAGAATGGTAGCCTCTGTCTACGGCTTCGTCCACTTGTATCGATTTTTTGTAGGTTTTTGTTTCCAAATAAAAATTAGCCTGTTTAGCATGTATGTGTTAGGATACAGATTGAATTTTGTTGTAAGTATCAAAATATTCAGAAATTAAATTGTTTCTATTTGTAATGTGAACAAAAAAGGGCACTAAAAATAGGACATATAGAATCAGCAGGGGATAATTTTTGAAATACAACGAAGTTCAATTCTAATTTCTTTTTGAATAGTCTGTCCAAAAAATCTTGATAGGTTATTCATATTGATAAAATTAAATTTATGGATTAGGTTTTCATCCACGTAAAAATAAATGGATCACTTTCTGTTCATAAAACTATGACAAAGGCATGATAAATAACAATTCAACTAATACTACAGAACTTTACTTCGTATCGAAATAACTTTATTTATTTTCCAGAAGCCGCACATCCTAGCCATAATCTTCTTAGCAAAATACGCTGCCTCAGTCCGCCTGAACAAGCTATTTCAATTCATCGACGGCTACCGGTCCGAGTACAATTTGCTGGGCTACCTTCATGTGGGGACCGAGTACACCGTCTTCCTACGACTACCAAAGCCCCACGACAAGTTCCTAGTCTACGAGCTCTATGAGGCAAGGACCTACAACGACATCAGTACATATAAACCAAGACTGCTAGCGATATCCAAGGTACCAGTGGACTATATAAAGGAACAGCTGAAGATATTCAGACGGGAGCTGTACAGGTCGAAGTACGTGGATGATAATGTAGTGCCAGGAACAGAAGTTATGACGCTCAGGGAGTGGCAGCTACAACGAGCTATCAACTTCCATGATCAAGGGTTAGTCGTCAAGGAAAGACCGTTCGTGCTGAGAACTGTTATTTAAAACATAAAAAGATAGCAAAAGACAGAAAATACTGTGAAATAATATTCAACCTTTAGGGTGAAATTTTTCTTTTCTATAGATAATTTTTGTTCAAGTTTCAAGTCGGATATGTCGACTGGATTGGTACTTGTCTCTGGTGACCCGTGAGCTGGCATTTGACTCAAAGGCTTTGAGCAAAAACGCCGCAAGCTCATCGATTCAAAGAGGTTATGCCGCCAGTGTCTTGGGAATCACGAATTTCTTGTTCTTGTTGGAAAAATGATATTTTTATTGTGAAAATCATTTGTATGTAATTTAAAATGGTGACCTAAAATAAAAGTTCCGTTGTTCAAGTGTCCATTTTAGCTATCTATTAATTTATTTTACTTATCTAATCTTTATTATAGAAACCTAAACACTAGGTTAAAAATGACTTAGTGCTCGCGGCATTCTCTCAGCTGATGCACTATCTTTGATTGATTTGATTTGTTTTAATTCCTCTTTATTTTTTTCCAAATCTTTGTAAAATTAAAAAGTAAACCAACATTTTCTCTGCATACAGCAATTATTTTTGTGTTTCGTAACTAAAAACCTCCGCAAAATCTAAAAAAACTTTTCGGCGAGGCGTGGCTTACTGACATAAGGCTAAGATGGATGGCGTATTAAAGATCCCTGAGGAGAACATCAAAGAGCAACTGTGCACGTCAGTTTAGTTTTAGAATGAAGCCTTTCTAGACTCGAAAAAGCAATATAAAGAATTAATAATTGCTACTTCAGAAGATCAGTGAGAGGGAGAGAGTGAGAGCAGTGGTAGATGCCAATAGCTTTGCAACCTTATTTTTAAGATTTTGGCTTTTGATGGGAATAATCCGGGCCCATCAAAATAAAAATATACAGCGGCCGTTTAGAAATGACAATTGAATTCAACGTGTACCGTACTGTGCAACAAGCACAGTACAAGTTAAATTCAACTAACTTGTAACTTGTTGTAAGTAACTTCTACTAGTTGCTTCATTGATTCTAATTTTATTCTTACTCGTAACAAACACGAAGCATAGTCGTACTAGTTTTTGCGGGTGACATTGTCTACATGGATTTAAGTATTGGTCAAAAGGTGGACGAAAAGTATCCTATATGGTAACCCAGCCTGGATTAACGTATATACAATCTGTGTACCAAATGTCATCCAAGTCTTTTTTGCATGTTTGTTCACAAACTTTCGCATTAGTGCCTAGAGTAGGAGGTATTCATTTCTTTATTTTGTATTTTTTTATTTTATGTTAAGCACTAAATATGAAAATAGCAGCCTCCAGCAAATCGTTTAGTGGTTGTTTCTCGATTTTCCGCCGACATTTGAATACGGGTCGCAATATAGGGTAAAAACAAATTAGGAATTTACTAGATGCGAGGCACCGATTTGCTCGATTTAACCCCGAGCGTTGCCGCAATATATGTATCGAATCGATCTAACCGCTATTCAAAGAAAGGGTAATATTTTGTTAAAGGGGTCTGGTACAACCAGAGTTGTCGATTTGCAAACACATTACCTGAGAAGTACTTACGTACGAGCAAATAAACGATATTTCCTTAAGATTGATGACAACATGCCTAAAACTCAGTTTTTCTTTCTTCACAGTTGCTCGACTCGAAAATTTGAGCAGTCTTTTCCTTATGGTTATAAATGCGATATACATACTACTTATTAAGGTTCCTAATTCTTCCACTAAGGTACTATAACTAACTGGGTTGCGGTGATAGCCCAGTGGCTTAGAATTCGACCTCGAATCGAGGGGTCCGGGTTCGAATCCCAGTGGCACGCACCAATGACTTTGTAAAAAAGTTATGTGCTATTTATAAAATTAAATATCACCTGCTGTTACGGTGAAGAAAAACATCGTGAGGAAACCTGCATGCCTGAGAGTTCACAAAAAAATGTTCTCAAAGGCATGTGAAGTACACCAACCCGCAGTAGGCCAGCGTGGTGGACTAAGGCCTACATCTCTCTCATTGTGAGAGGAGACCCGACCCTGTAGTGGGTCATTAATGGGTTACTGACATGACACTATAACTATTTTCTTTACAGTAGGTTTTATACGCTTTGCTCTACTCGTTTCAAATAATAAATACATAAGAAGCAAAACAAAACAAAACACCCCTAAATAAAGTCACCAAACTCCTTCAAATTATCCTCGAAGACACAAAAGAAAATGTAATGATTTAATTTAGGACAACTTGCGTAGCTCATGTTTCAATTTTGTGCTACGGCTGCCATTCAGAACGCTCGTCTCGCCAAAGTTAGTCCATATTATTATTAATGATCGCAAAAAACTCACTCCAACCTCGCCCTTTCCTTTGAAAACAAAATAAATGAACTACTTAGATGCAGTTTGAACCTTTCCACGCTTATCCCAGCGAAGATTATTAGACTTTTTATTCAATGGATGTTTTCGTCGAGATTCGAGCGTAAAGTAGACAAATAGCGTCTTTCATAATATTTTTCTTTCCCTTTGTTTTGATGGGATCCATTTATTTCGACTTGTTCTCTTTTGGCATTGTTTTCGGCAATAACATTTTTACGAATTAACACCGGATTTTTATCAGTCCCTACAGTAATGGCTATTATTTTTCCGAGGTTTAACTTTGAGAAATTTGGCGAATATCATTTCGGATTGAGCAAATCCTTTTTGTTTTCCAAGTGAAATAACATTTTATAGAATAGATTTTTTATGTGCTTTATTAATCCGTACCGTTATAATTTGTAAATTATTTGTAGTTCCTTACAATTACAATAGGAAAACAAGTTGTCTCGATTGTAAGGTCAAATTCAAAACCTAGACTCATTAAAATTTGCAAAAAATAGCAATGTAATAATTTCTATTAAATATTGGTCGTGCTATACTGTTTCAAGACATAATTGGATTTGTGAACCAAAGCTTACATTTCTCATCTACATAAGAAAAATTATGAAGGTAAATGGAAGTAAATGATATAATATTCTAAAATGAAACAAGAATTTAATTGGTTTTAAGGAAAACGCGATGAATTGTGAGGATTATGTACCTACTTCAGTAAGGACTTGTATACACAATACGATTATTAGATGAATAGGCATAACTAATTGGATAGATGAAGATGAATGATGAATAAGAAATTTTGTTTCTTCAAACAGTGAGGCTGTTTAATTTTGTACTCTAACTGTTATTCATATACCTACCTCTGCTAATAAAGTCTTGGTGATGAAGACGAGAAATACATTATTAATTATACCACATTTTATTACTATTTCTCTAACTGTCTTCTACAGACACAATGACTTTCGTTTCACATAAAAGAGTCCTTAATATGTCCTCAAGGTATTCATTCGCCTCCGTCAATCATCTTCTAAATAAAACGACATTTAATAACCTGGGACGGACTTTGTTCGTATAATTGAACAGATGGATATTTGAAGGATCTCATCTCCTTTGAGAGCCGTTTATCTTTATGCTAATTTTCTTAATTTATTTTGTTTATTGGTGCCCTCTTTAGATCTATTCATTTTAGGATATTTCAAAACAATTTAGACGTCAAGCCCTATATAACTATAGGAAGAACAACCATCGTAGAAAACGTTTAGCAACGTCGGGCGCGCTCAGTACCTGGACGGGTGATAGTAAGTGGCGAATTACATACGCGCTTCCGTGCTTCAGAGGGCACGTCGGTCGTGGTTGTTATCGATAAGATAGCAGTCGTTAAACCTTGTCGGAGGCCCTATAAGCGGTTTGAAGACATCCCAAACGGGTGGGCCACTAGCCCGTTTCTCCACTAATCCGCATTGGAACTGCGTGGTGAAGTATGCTTCAGGCTTCCCCCAGAAGAGTGGAACAGCTGACTCCATAAGTAGTGCGTAATATGCTATTTATGTCTTTGTGAGTAGGTGTGGTTACCGCAGATACTACTTATATGAGTTGCAACCCTTCTTTACTTGCTCTGTCCGCTTCGGATTGACAGCCCCTAACACACTGTAATTATTTATTGTTTCTTTTTATATTTTATCTATTTCATAGAATTAGTGTCATATAAAAGTTATTTGCGTATTATAAATTATTGCCTGATCATTACTCCACAAAAATTTCATTTCCGAGGCATCCCACGACTTTCCTAAAGCGATGAAATTCTATTGTTTGTTGAAAATTCTTTACCGAAATACCGCGCTTTGGACTTCCTTCATAGCGCGCGTGTAATTACTGAGATATACTTAACGTCAGATAATAAGGAAATATTCATATTTTTTTATATATTTTTACTAACAAACAGGCATACAGGCCCCCTAATGGTGGTGGTAAACCGTATTTGAGGCGAACGTTTTAGTCCTTATGAGTAACAAAGCACCCGCATACAACCTCAGATATGATTTTTACCTCTATTTGAGGTTGGATGCACACTTTTGCTACTTAATTACTATTTAAAAAAATGTTACCAACGCCTGACTCTTCCCAATAGTCGTTTTGTCTACTTCTTATTTCTATAGAAGGCACGAATACGGGACTATGAGACGCGTTATCACTCTTCCGGCTGAGTTGCTTAAATCGGACCCGCGGCTTATCTGATACTTCGATTTGTACGTATTTTTATCAGTTAAAGGTTTCTGTCTATTACCAAAAGTATTTAGGGGAGATCTTGTATTTAATTTATTTTAGTAGTCATTGTAAAACCTACTTGTCTCTTGGGGTCTTGTCGTAACTATAAAGTAGTTCAAAAGTGGTGAACTGAATTGACTCCTTAATAACAAATAGTGCAATAATTCCTTTTTATTTATTGAGAGCGCTCTAAAGTAAATGATAATAGTTTGAAATACGTTTCAGTTTTAAGTTCAGTTTATAAGTACGCGGTACCGTTCTTACTCTCCAAACTGACTTGCTCTAGTGGTATATGGCTATTAGTCGGAGTTGTTGGGTTTGATTGCTACTCTTAATTTACTACTGCTTAATTTTTATCAAGAGTTTTTTTTTGTTATGTAATGTATACAAATATCTCTCGAATGTTATATTTAGAAGATAAATTTGTCGGGTTTTAGTGATATTGTGTGTGTTATTTCTGGGCTAAGTCTAAAGATAGTTTACATGGTTTTTAACATTTTTACAGTTCTGAAATCGAGTTTTCAACATTGTTGAGCATTATTCTTTTACTTACGAGTAAGTGGCACATATTGCTGGGAATATTTGTTCCATTCTCAGAGCGATAATAGTTGCAAATATTTATATGTCAATATTGTTATAGTCAATTGTTCTCGATCACGAATGCAAATATTGACACAGTGTTTTAAAATCGTATTTACACGACAATGTCGGTTTTAAATTAATGATTAAGATATTTAAAAAATGATATTTAATACGATAAAAATACCGATGATAAAAGGTACGGAATGAAATTCCCATGCTTAATTATTTATTTATGACACACGTTAGCTATATGAATACTTTGACGATAGTGAACGTCGTAAACGTCAGCGTTTACCGTACGAATACTTATTTTGACGATATTGATCATGCTTATGGCACAGCTGTAAATTTTCATCATGTACGAAATAAAAACGAGAAAAATTAAGGCTGCCTTTATTTTCTCATGTAAATTTTCATCATGTACGAAATAAAAACGAGAAAAATTTAGGCTGCCTTTTAGTTCCAATACAATACTGTATAATAAAGCGTACATGCACCTTTCCAAAGGTTACAGTTTATTAGTAATATACTTAATTATGTAACGTTAATTCCGCATGATCAGAACTTCATTACTGCGAATAATTATCTGAAATTAATCGAGTCAACTGAATCGATGATTGCTAGGTCGTTAGCCGGAACTATTGATATTACCTATGGCAACGATTCAACGCACATTCGGCCATCGAGAAATAATATTTTTATTGCTTTAAAAATCTGCAAGCACCCAGTTTTAAATATTTTGAGGTACATACTATTTTGAGGTTAATTTTCTAACGTTAACTTTAACACTTTATACAAGCCCGCTTTACATTAGGTAAAACTTTCAGGTTAAAATTACGAATTTCATTAATTTAACAGCAAAAGAAACATAGTAATTCAATTGGCGAATGTGACATGTAGTACGATCACTCCGATCAGCCAGATAGAAAAATTAAATGCTATTGAATAATTTTATGTTCTCAATTTTTGGAACTAGCAAATCATGCACTTGTAATTTATAAGGTAGTAAATAGTATTATTTGAGGTTAGAAACGAGCGTTTTTAAGCTGCAGGACTACGTTATATTAGGTGACCTTCACTCTCATGACATTATAAAGATTGAAAAAAACATTACTTCTGAATTTCACAGAATAATAATTAATAAGTAAGTGTTACGTAGGTTTTTACAGACTGAAGAATAGTTTAAAGCCTAAGTTTGCATGAATACCAGCTTACAATAACAGTGTAACGACGATGAATTACTGCGAATAAATTATCAGAAGTTAATCGCGTAGCTGATTGCTGATCGTTAGCTGGAAATGTCGATAATGTGTTGACAATTACACTTTACAGACAGATGAATATGGATTGATCAAAACCATAGCCGTGCAAATAAATGTTTTTCATTTTCAAATTTCGCATTTTTAAAATAGTAGGAGGATTAATCATCTTTCATTATTTATAAAATAACAGTAGTAGCTTATTATGGACAATTCATTAAAGAGTATTGTATGGATATGGTTATTATGGATAGGATACTCCGTACATGTATTTTCCGTTACCGGTATTACGTAAACCAAGCGAACGAAGCTTTCTCTCCAGAAGCTCTAGGGAGCACGTTTGAGCGAAAGCTCCGTTCAAGCTTCGTTTCACTACAGTTTCATTATCGCGATGTGTAATTACGAGGGTAGTAATTTCCATGCGGAATACCTACGTAATAATGTAGACATTATTTAAACAAGATGTATGTACCTACAATTGAGTCATAATCTAATCGTAATGTTTTCATTCCGACTACATAACTTACAGTTTACCTAATATACCTATAATTATGTTTCTTTGATCTTCTTTCACGTCAAAACAGAGAAAAAGATGAATATTTATAAATATCTCAGTTGGAAGGTATGTACGTTACACCCAAAAGAATCTTACTCACAAATACACACTCAAAGTAAAAAAAAATAGTTTTTACTAAAAAAACTCAAAGTACTTGAGCAGCAAACGAGCATGCAGGACTGACATAAGACCTGATAAGAGGCACTGCAGCCCATGGATACCCTCCAACCACAAATAGATAAGAAATCTTATCTAAGTTTGTATGCCGGTGCTTTGCTTCTCATAATGACTAAGAAATTCGCCTAAAGTATCTCCGAAAACCATACTCGTACTTCCCCAGCTGTAACACAAGACATGAATATCACGCTGCTTTACAACTGGATAAGAGGCTATAACTCTATTATCTTTCTAAAATTATAGTCATATCGATGTAATAAACCAAATATTTTATGACAATCTTATTTTTAAAATATTTTTAAGATATATTTTATGAATGTGATTTTCCGTATGAAAATAACGACTCCTATAAGTAATAACATTTCGTGATAGTGAAATTTTAGTGCAACGATGCGCGAATCGAACATTTGTTCGAGCGTATTCCCAAAAGCACTCACGGAAAAACCGACATTCTTAAATATACCTTTATTTTTAAATTATTAAACTGTAATATAACTTCATAATTTGCATACCTGAGAAGGTGAATATGGATTGATCAAAATGCCCAGTAAAACCAATAACTAACCCATATTCGTGCAAATAAATGATTTTCATTTTATTTCATTTCATTTCAACGTCTTGCCCCCTCTCGCTTACCACTGTCCTTAGAGGTTGAAATAAGTGCATGAGATACAATGATTATCTGACTAATGTGACAATTAATCTATAAGCGTAAAATGTTTATGAATTTTAGGACACTCACGCACATTGGCGTCGTATTTCTGTTGTACGAATAAACCACGATATACACAAGTAAGTACGTAACGGAAATACGTAATAATCCCGTTTTATCCAACGTTGCAGTGTCATAAGCTGCTACATTGTTCGAGAGCATGGCGTGATAATAACACTACTCAATATTTAGTGGGTGGAAAGCAGTTAAATACATGAATTATTTGTCAATAGATTGTATTACTCAGTTAGTTTGACACCACTTCGAACGAGCGATTTGCGGCGACAATCGTAGTAGAAACTGTCCTTTTTGAGGCAATATTTATATCCTTTTTGAGGTTTCAAGTGGTTATACAAGAGCCGTGGAACATGACCCTCGGTCGGCCCAAACACCACCCACACTGGGCATAAAAATAGCTACATTAAAATTAGCCAAGAATTATAACGAAAATAAAGCTATATAAAATTTAGATTATTTTAAAAAATGTCAAATGGCACTAATTAACAAAACAAGTACAAAAGAAAATCTTAGAAATATTTTGTTTCAATTTTGAATACTAGTTATTTTTTAAAATGTTAAATTTCACTAATAAACAAAACAAGCACAAAAGAAAATCTTAGAAATGTTTTGTTTCAATTTGGAATACTAAAAGAAATTTTAATTAGATTTTAAATATAAACCGTCCATCTATTGAAATTATTTTTTACGCAATTCTTGACTCGAGGTCAACGATAACTATTTTAACGCCGGTATGTCGTGTACTTGTCTTATTGCAAAAGAAAATGCGAAAGCTTCATGAAAATATTTCATCGATCGCAATTCCAGTCTCGGAGGATTAATATTTTTTGAAAATGTTATTCTTTCCACGATGAAAATTGTCAATTTTCCATAGGAAAAGAAAAGTTTATTTCGGTCGTTAATCGAAGTTTCACTTGATTCAGCTTCTGTGGTGTTCTAAAAAGCTATTCTGAGTATTTTGGGTCGTCGGAAAATGTCAGAGTTACGTAAAGTTGAACATTTGAAAACGTAAATTGAGACCTGAATTGCACTAGTTTCAGGAAGAAACTTTACTATTTAATTTTCGGGGTCGATTTTTTGTTCCTTAAGATTGTTGGTAATTCCTTAATTGAGTCAATCAAAATTTTTTTCTTCAACTCAAAATGCTACAGTCTTTTGTTGAGTCATAAGGCTTGCGATAGATAGGTTCTATTCTGTTTTCTATGAATAGGTTTTAACATCTTCCTACTCCCTTAACGAATTATCCTAATTATTAAGCTCGCGTACGAAAATATTACCTACTGGAAAATTAACGATAATTCCTCGCTTAAAAGTTTCTCGCCCTCAGTAAAACAGTTTCCTAGTTATTGACTGCCTGACGATCAGTTGATTGGAAAACAAACACTTGAACGGCTATTTCTATGCTAATTTACATTTGCGATCGGACGAAGCTATTCACGCTAATAGGTTCCGCTTTATCTACCGGAGTATGAGAGTTTTAAATAGCCAGCATCGTATCATATATTCCATAGATGTTTACGTATATTTTTATGCTATTCATTTTGAGGGTCATATATGAAATTGGAAATTTGAAGTCCGCTTTCAAAAATGGAATTGCGTTTATTTTAACATGGGACTGTTGAATTTACGTAGGGATTTTATTAGTGGCTAGTCGAATTTAGACTTTTAAATAACAAAATTTATTTTAATTTTAAATTTTTAGATTTTTAAATTTATTTTACACTTTGTAGAGTCGTTTTTAAAATTTAATAGCTAATGTTTTCCATCCAAAATCATTTATAACAAATGCGATGCTTAATGAGATTCGCGCACTAGTTTTCCAATTAGACACACAGAGAAATTTTGTTAATATTAAACCTTCAAAAATTCCAAACACCAAAATAATTCGATCGTCCACATCCGTTATTTATGTTCCATTTACGAATTATCTTTGCAACAGAAAACCGTTTTACGTAATAGGAAACAAAACCAGGAATTTAAATTTTCTTGTTTATTTCGGGCAAATATTGGGAGAGCTGTGCAAAGGATATTCATTTCGGTCAGTTCACTTCCGGAAGACACACTCGTATCATGATCTGCGGAAATTAAAACGCGTTTCATTCTAGCAGGTTTAGACAGCTGTCATACCTGTTAGAATGAAACTGACGACCTGAGTGGCGCAGTGGTTAAGACGCCGGTGCGCTACGCGAAGGGTCCTGGGTTCGATTCCCAGCGGTGCAGAGATTTGAATGATGAGTTTAAATTTCTGTTTCTGGTCTGGGCGTGTGTTTTCTTGTCTTGTGTGTGTCCATGGCACCACCACACAGGGAATCCTAGTGCGGGGCTATGAGTGTGAAGCGTTATTTATAATCACAGTACGTAACTAAGTTTGTTCGCTAGTCAGACACTTGTCACTACATGTAGGTAACTAAGTATTTTTAAGTATCGCTGGAACGATACCAGTAGTCCAGCAGCCTATATTCTTCATAAGTCTTAGGTATGGTATAAGGTGGAGATCACGTCTAGGCAAACTGAGTACGGGCTACCCTACTACCAGGTAGACTGACGCCCCGAGGAAGACAACGAGAAATCATTGAAATTAGAGGATTTATGACCGACGGAGTGGCGTATTTCGGGACATAGTCTCCAAAGGACTGATAAATAGCTAGATAGAAGTAATCCAGCGAATATTTGTTTATCCAAATAGCAAATTAGCACAAGCTTTGCAGCACATGTACTCGGATACCCACAAACGGCCTCAAACGTGACCGAAATTTGTGGTTGTAAGTCGATCTGTAGCTAATTCTGAGGATTGTGGTTTTGTAGTTTGTCTCCGACCAAAACACGGGATTTGCCATGATTACTACTGGTGATAGACCATCGATATTCTTATGGATCTTCTACGTAAACATCTTTATGTATATGTCATTTTATATTAAGAGTTTGGTACTAGTGAGGCAGTATACGGGTTTTGGTTGGGATCATAAGTGACTATTCTTCAATTCCACACAACACCACCTGCCATCTTCCATGTTTGAAATAACATAAATATATTATAAGCTACTGGCAGTGGATCATTAATGGGTTACATACTCATATTAATGGATTACACATGACAAGCTAAATAAAGAAAAATAACAATAGGTACATACCTAATAGCTATAAATTAAGACTCCACATTCATTTCCTTAAATAATCGATACAATATTCTTATCCGGGGTCGTATACATCGCTTGCCCTACCAATGTGAGACACAGGCTAGAACCGGATATTAATTCTGCTCATACAATCATGTAATAGCCCCATTTAAAAATTATGTCCCTTTTCAGTGTTTAATTACGTATCGGACGATGTTTTACGGCTCCGGTTTTTATCGGCTATAACACGGACGGATTAATTGGCGTTTTTTCGACCCTCATTACGTACCTGCGTATGCACGGTTATTTTTAAACATGTCCTCGTTAAATTTATGACAGCCTAGTAGCTCAGTGTAGGCTTTCGTGGTAATGAAGCGGAATTAACTGGAAATTAAAATTGAGCAAACAATTCCAATAAAAGCTGATCATTAATTAATTATAGAATTATTGTATTAAAGATGGATTTCGTTTAGTACGTACTTATATTAAATTTACGTGGAGAAACAAAATTAACTGAAACAAATGTACTCATATACGATCTCAGACAGAATTATATCCTATTTGCGGTTGTACATACATTTATTAGTTGACGTCTTTCAAGTGCCCACTTTTCAATAGGTAACGTGCATACTTTTTTGACAATACTTGTACTTAATTGTTAAGTAACGTACGTCATAAAAAGCACATTATTATGGAGACATACTAACAGGATTCGAAAATTCTAATTTAAAATTTAGAAACTGAATCTACGCGAAATATGCACAGAATCATCACAGAATAGATAATGTTGTGGTTTATGCAATATATTGTTCGAAATTCAAATCCCTGTCTTGCAGTGCAAGTAATCCTAGCATTAACCTGAATCTCTTTGTATCAAAGTCGGTTTATATTTATCTGTTTTGTTTCGTCTTTTGAATAAACTCATCCGTATTCAGGATGCTTGGACGTTTATTACTTTAATGCCATTTATAATTTCATGATAAAAATTCATAATATTGGCTGCAATCCTTTCATAGCCCACTGTTGGGCACGGCACTCCCCACAACAGGGCCGGCCTGGAACATACTCCACCATGCTGCACCAGGTTCTATTTTTGGATTTGATAGTCACTTATTGTTTTTTATTTATCGAGCCCTGTAAGCCATATTAGATTTTGGTAAACAAACAGTAATCATTATAACACCACAAAACACCTGGAAACCAGGAATGGTAATACATAAAGTCACAAACTATTGCTATACTTAACATGCCATATAAATTAGGCACTAAAATTTATGAAAATATTTCGGCAAATTATAAAATTGAAAGTACTTAGGGCGGACGGTTTGCGATCGAAGACAAATTTACTTCAAAGGCTTCACAAATCACTTTAAACTTTCAAACGAATCTGTAAATAAAGAACTACTAAGGATTCTATAAAATCTTTTAGTCTTAAGCTGAGACAATTAGTTTTTCATTAAATACAGAAAGATTTAGATTAGTCTCAAGCAAGTTTAATCAAGTTTAGAACTAGATTTAAATTGAAATAGGTATTTGATTCTTTAGCTGAATATCATTTGAATTGTTTAGTCTGTATTTTCAAGTTTTTTTTTATAAGTAAGAAAAAGCAAATGAGCATTTAGATGTTAAAATATCTTAAGAATGATGTAGTAGATTAGATATTAACGGCCTCACTCAGAGACGTCATTTAACGTAATGTTCATTAACAAACAAATTCAATCGTCTTTATTCGTATTAACATAAGCACGGTAATATTATCTAGTATCTACATAAGTGTCATCTTTAGTTTCGTAAGTAACCATTATGGTTAATTAATGTCTGTATCTAAGTGATCTCTGCAAACTACAAATTAAAAAAAAACTTAAAAAACAATTATCTAATTGAAGCACAAGATATGAACAATTAAACATGCTTATCTAGGGAGAGTTATGAGAAGGGCGGAATTTTTATTCTAAAACTTAAAACGTCGTACGTAAAAGATTCTAAATGTAATTTAGAAATAATTATATTTCAAATAATAAATTGACGATTACGAATTAATCAAAATGAAAAGGAATAAATATTAATCCCAAAAAAGTTCTATAGGCTTCTAGTTTTTACTGCGTATTGCAATATCAATAGAAGTGTAAAAGCGAGTGAGCCTGTAAAAACTATACACTCTACTATTTTCAGCTAGAACCGCTTACAGAGCGTATCAAAAGCCCAATAGAATTTTTATATCGTGGTATTAAACTACAAATAAATTACTTTCAGCTTTGGTGTTGCATAGTTAGTATTAAAAAGTTTGACTATTTTAAATCATTTGTATGCACGAGTATATGGTATGGTATTTATGGTATGGTTTTACAGATAATTTTAATGAGTAGGTACTCGTAAATATTGATCTTTCCTGTTCTTTCAGATCCTGTGAGATTGAAAAAACGAAAAAAAAAATTATGATACCTACAGTACCTTTTGATATCCTGCTAGGTATGCAGTTAGTTAAAATTGTTTTTAACAATACAATTATACAGTACTGATATTCTACTATCCAGTTAGACCAATTGTTTTTAGCAGATGTACCTAGAAGTATTTGCTTTTAGTTTCTTTACTTCCCTACGATTCCCAAACTGTACTAAATAAGCTCTGTTAGAAATTCATAGAAATTAGTAAATATTATATTAAGACACTTTGTTTCGTTAAACATACTTGTCATTAAAATGATTATTTGTAGGTCTAAATCTACCTAGTATAAATCATAATTATTTGGGCTTTGAGCGATATTTTCAAGTGAAAATCTATTATTAGTTTGATATAACAATATTTCTTTGCAATAAAAACATTTTTTGTATTTGAAACGTTTGAAGTTTGAGACACCCAAGAAATAAACAAGTTTTAAATGAATGTGATTAACCTTACATTGTGTTTTCAGTTTCCATCGTGTTCATAGATAACGTGTGCCATTAGTATGGGAAGTATGGGATGATGGCAGACAAACTAACACATGACATCGGTACTAATAACTGACGTTTATTGCACGAATACTTTGACGATTATGCTCACGGCACAAAACGATATCAACAATCGCATTCAGCCTCCTCACATCGAAAAAGCTTACAACATTAATTCGCCCATAACTTACTGCGCACTTTGAGAAGCGCGGTCTAACGGAAAGCTGCGAATCTCTGAAACCAGAGTTCGGTTTCAGTCGCCCGCGCGCCTCTGTACCGTAAGCTCGTGTAGTTATGCACACGCTTTTACGGAATCGCGTATCGTGACGTGATTTTACGAAAACTTTTCTCACGTCCGTAATACCCTGTGTCAGTGCGTAATGATATCTATGTGACACCGAGTGAGTGATACTTTGTGATTCTCGTTTGAATTTCGTAACTTGATTTGCATTGGAACGTGGCGTTGAGTTTCAAAGAAGTTTAATTTTCTTTGGCCAATTAAGCCTTTGGGTGGATTATTGAACGTCAACTGATTTTGATGTATGGTAAGTGTTGCTTTTGATGTTTTAAAATATATCTATGGACCGTTAAAATATAATTAAAATATTTTTATGTCTACAATCTACACCTCCTTAAATATTAGAATATTCATTTTATCAATTTACATTAAAGTAAGGTGTTTTTAATGTTAATATTATTATGTTTAGGTATAAATTGTTATACCCAGTCCTTGTTACCAAAATAAAATGTGATAAAAAGTTGTTATTTTATTAATAAAAAAATATTATTATATATGTACATATTTATTTTTAACATATTAATTTAATAAACAGTTAGTTTTAACTAAAAAGTTAGTGTTTCAACTAAAAAACTTACCTTAATAAGAACATATTAAATTTCTGCCACACTTCAGTGAAAACGTCGTAGAGTTATGTAGAGTTATTCTAAGAATTATAAATCACCAATGGTAATTAAGTAGGTCTTTCTAGAACTAGATTATTTTCTTTTTAATAATTGTATTTTTTATTTTTTTAATTCTTTATTAAAATTGGACTTAACGCTACTATTAGCATTCTCTACCACTGCCTTTGGCCTAAGCCGAAATTTCAGTAGGCGGAAGATAAAAAGATAATTTTGCCGAAGGGAAATTAATAAAAAATAAGGTTGTTTAAAAATGGATATAAAGTAGATACTTTGTTATGTCTGAGGAGTAAGATTCAGAATCCAGGCATTTTAGGCAGGTGGTTTTAGTGTCCCCAAGAGTAAAGCTGCATTTATGGGTTAAGTAACTAACTAGTGTTGGGATGGTAAAGTATTTCTAATGGTATTATTCTGAGTGGCACGCATTAAAGACTTTTCTTTATTATGTGAGTTTTATATAAATTAATATATAAGAGTTCTCCGCGAGGTTCTCAAAGGCATCTGCACCTACCCATAATTATGGTTCTCTAAGGAGTTTAATATATCTGTTTCATAAGAGTAGATTCGAATCTACAGTGATACGAATTGGTATGGGTATGGTACCTAATAGTGATACTAATGGATAGCAGATAAAATCTGTATTTAGGTATTTACCACGTTTCTGATGGTAATCAGAGTTTTTATTTGAAGTGTTTCATATTTAAAATACAGTCAAATGAATTTTCAGTTCTTACTAAAAAACTGACTGTAGTTTACCTAAGTAACTTCTCGTAAGTAGTAACTATTCGTATTTTCGTTTACGGATATCATCGTTTCGGATTTTGCCTCGTAGCAAAAAGCTACGAGCTCTTCACTGCCCTTTCGGCGACTTTCAGCTTGTGAAAGACTCACAGTAAAGAACTACGTCTCGGCGCCTTAGGTCATCACTGGTGACACACATCGCTCGTACACTTTCGACTTCAGGTGCTGAAAAACATGTTTTAGCTAACAACAGGATGAGTTGATGACGTATTTTTTTTTTCCATCTTAGATCAAACATTTTATAAATAAAAATCGTATTTTGACTACTACGTGAGATAAGTCTATACTGATATAATAAAGGTTTTTAAACACGCTAATAGCTTGAAGTCGGATTTGAAAAAGTCATTCCACATTTCCTGTTAAAGAGTTGGTATATTATGCTTCTTTCAATTAAAAAAGCGCCGGGTTGATGTAATTTTTGTGGACATAGTAAGTTACTTTTCAATGTGTTTGTTTTTTCTTGTTATTTATTTAAAAAAATGTATTAAACCTTTTAATTTGGCAGAGCGTAGCCTGTTGGGTCAGTTAGTAATTAAAAGAAAACTGTCGCAAACTTTGAAACAAGCATCTATACCTACTATTACATTTCCTTCTTATGATTCATACGATAACTGTGCCAAAGGTAATGCTTTAAGGAGAAAAGGTTATGCTTAAAACGGGAAATGTTTTGCATATTTTTTCCATTTTTCCTTATTAAGGCCAACTTGTAACTACGAGTATAATGAAAAGGAAAGAAATACGACTTCTGTCGTAAATTATAAAACAAGTACGTGTCGTATACTAGGTACAGCATAAGTTCTTTCCTTCTTACGATGCATAAAATAACTGTCAAAGGTTATCTTTAAAGTTTATCAGTATCCCGCAGAGTATTTACTTGAGATGGGAAATATTTTACAATATTTTCCCCATTTTTCCTTATTTACATTATTCCTTTGCTTCAACCGAAGCGTGATTAATCATCCCGTTTCTTTGTTTTGTCCCAAAAATGTTTACATTCGTTTATCTATAACGTACGACTTATTTACGTATACGATATAAATTTGCCAATAAAATATAGCTTGTTAAACATTAGGTACGTACCTCTTGGACAAAAATGTCTTTATTATTTGTTTCTTCAGCAAATAATATTACGCAATCGTATATATAATTATATTTTGTTTGTAAAGTATATTAATATTTACACAGGTTTTTACTCTCAGATTTATTAATGGGGTTGTATTGGCGGTTGATATCGAGAAAGAACAAGAAAGATCTATTCTATTAATGATAAGATTATGACAACAACTCAATAAGCGACGCTCCTTGAGAAATTTCTCCCTTTATTCAACTTTTCACTCTTTTAATTATTCGAACATTACATTTACTATGTTAAGTGCCTCGAACATGAACTTACACAGATTCCGGATGGTAATCATATCGAGCTACCATTAGTATGAGAAGATGTCAAAACAGACTGACATATGACGTACTAAGGACTAACGTTTGATAGTGTTCATGTTCACATCACAGAGCGTGTTAGTCGAATCATGTACTAAGTCTACCTACCAGACGGATCCATCTTCCTTGATTAGGTACATATTTCTTTTTCCTTCCCACTTAAAGCAACACATTTGTCTTAAGATGAAATGTTTGTCTAATCAGTGTAATCACACATCAGACTCACCAAAAGTAATTTAGCAAAAATCTTTTCCCGGCCGCTATTTTAAACCGGAGACGCGAAAATAAAATTCAAAAGCAAGGTTAGCTCTTCCAAGAGAAAGAGTATACACATAACAAGATCTGCATACAGAATCAGGCTTCTACTGCCTAGTTTACATTCAGATATCGCCAGCGCCGCCGCCACTTCCATTCACGAAAATTCGCCGGTGAATGCTCACGCTGGTGGAACGGTGGAAGCCAGCTTAAAAATTCTTTTTATTTCGCATTAGTGCTTCGACTTTGTAGTGGAATTTGCCACATAGCGTACGAAAGGGTGGCTACAAAGAAATCTCGATTCTTTTTTGTTAGAGTTTTGAAAAGGCAGACGGCTTTTTAAGTCTACGATGCAGAAGAAAGTTAATCTTATTGTAGCTATGCTGTTTGATGTCTGCTAAAACTGATGGGGTAGAAAGAAATTTGATGACTAGACTATACATTGTATATCTCGATAATATGAATAGCATTTCATCTAACATTGTATTAATGCAAAGTCTGAGAGGATGAATGGATGGATGGATAGATGGATACATGGATACATGGATGGATGGATAAATGAATGGATGGAATGGACATCCATCCAGGATGTTTGTTACTCTTTTACGCAAAAATTGCTGAACAGATTTGGATGAAATTTGGTTGTAGGTGGATTTTAACCTGGATTAACTTACCTACTCAATAAGTAGAATACTTTTATCAAGTCTGGGTCAAATTCGTGGATAAAGTAGCGCCATTTCTTCGTAAGTCTCTATTCGATTAACTAAAGGAAACTCTTTGTTTTACTGTGGCACCTACAAGAAAACTTTCAAACCTTATTTTAATTTCGTTGTTTTCCAATTTAAATTCTCACATGTGGTGTGTGGGTTTAATCTCGAATTACCAGAGGGTAAGGGAATTACATTAGACTATCGCTTTATGGGCAGCAGAAATTGATAGTCATAAAGTGTCCTAGGTCTCATAGCAGCGTCAGTGACGATCCAACTTGGATTTATTCATTATTTTATGTTAATTCCTAGTCTAGCCTTTGACCTGGATATGGATCCATCCTTGGACATTGGCAGCATAATACGTATGTTCAACGTACGTCTTTATCTAATAAGTGAATAGCTAAAGTATAAAGTTCAATTTTTTTTTCGGAGATTCAGCTTTTTCAGCCTGAGGTCAAATTTATTTGTACTACAAGCCTTCAAGTGGAGTGAATTGAAAATGTTTTTCAGGTTGCTTCATTCCACTGATTGAATACAGCTAACATTTCGCCTAGACCAAAATATCCTCTATCTCTCTTATACATCATCCTTCCTGTCTTTGTTCTTTTTTTGTTGTATTCCTCTATCTATTCCTTTTAGATATCTTGCTTCGTTTGGATCTTTTGCTATTGAATAGTTTTATTACCTAGTACTCCACTAACTACGGAGGGTTTGAAATTGTTTTAGTTGCGTACCTATTATGCGAGTATTTAATATGCTTAGGTAACTGAAATAGTTAGCGCAACGAGAATAAATCCAAAGTATCCTAAACTTTTAGTTTCAGATTAAACCTGCAATACGCCTATTAAAATTAGTCGATTGTTCCATTTTACTTTCACTTAAAATATGCTTTTAAAAGCCAGGGAAGGCGTATTAATTGCTTTCTTCTGCGGCTATGGTTTCAAACACGCAATATCCTCATTAGTCTATGTTTCTTCAAAGGCGCCATAATTTGACAGTTTCAGTACAAACGCTTTATAAATTACTTAACTTCAGATTTCAGCGTCTCCACGCAATAATGCTGAGTATAATAATGTATTTTTGTTGTAAAACAATTAGATTAATTTGATACGTAAAGAAACGATGCGTTCTTCACGATCGTAACTACTCGTAGTGGTAACTATTACATCATCCAGGACGAGTTTTACACCCATTAGTGACCCACTGCAGGGTCGGGTCGCCTCTCATAATAAACAGGATCTAGGCCACAGTCCACCACGCTGGCCCAATGCGGGTTGGCAGTGCAAGCATTTGGCTATCACTGCTTAAGACCACAGGTTACTAGGACAAGAATTTGTGAGAAAATCATGCGTTTCTTCTTTGTCTAGATTGTAAATGACTTACATAATTATTATATTATGTAGGTACTACATAGGTTGAGAAGTGTTACATAATAATTATATACTTCTTCCATGGACAATATTCTGGATTTGGGCGAAGGTTGATGGAAGGGCCAAAAATAAAGACGATCTGTTTCAATCGTAAAATACCATTTAAGATAAAAAGATAAAGGTGAAGGTAATAGTTTTTCCAACGCCCTTAGACATCAAGTAAGTACTTATTATGTACTTTGGGCCGCCTACCCCTCTTAAAAGGTTTTTAAATATCTACTCGGGCCACCCTTAAAAATATCTCTTCTTTCAATAGATGTTTCGGATTCTCAAAGGAAGCTTTATTCTTTTATCTTTTAAGTGGTAGTTCTAAAAAGACTATAATTTAAATTTTCCCATCTTAATTCGCATCTTCAGAAACCACAATTTGTTGACTGCAACACAATTATATGCTTCACAGCGTCTTATAAGTTTAGTTTCTCATGGCATTTGACTTATTGATATACTTGTTTAAGTTTTTACATGCCTTATGTGTTATTAACTTCATCGTTATGTAGGTATGTACCAATTTAAGCACGGTAGCACGTAATAATCGTATATCACATATTAATAGATTTGTTTATAAATTTTCATCCCTTACGTTTAATTAACTTTATTATTATGTACCTATGTACAAAACGGAATCTTTGAACGTTATTTTCATCCACTTTAATACGTCAGTTTACTACGTCAATTAGTTATCATCATCTTTAATAACATAATAATATCATCTTCAACATAAGGCAAAAAGAACATGCTATAAAGCCATTCCAAAAGCGCTCAAATAGTTAAACCACTTATTCAAACTCAGTACTTATCTATCCATCTAACCAAACTTTCAAATTTGAACTCTATTAACTAGCTGATGTTTCGAAACCGGCCCATAATTATAGCAGTCACCCAAAAACGTAATTAGGTTAGTTTCAGTTTGAGGCAATTAAATCTTTTATTACAAAACGCTGTTTTGCGTTGTCGAAGTTGAAATTAATGTTGCGGTCGAAATAATGATTTTAGTTTGAGTTTTGGGAGATTTAGGAAAAAGACACGTACGCAAATTAACCCTCTTTTGCCCTCCTTACTGTATGTACCTGTTTGACTAGAAGCGAAAAACGAGCTAGCAGATATTTAGGCATGAGTTGAAGCCAGACCTAATTTGATTAATGATTTTGTGTGAGTTTGAGTGGACCTGGTAGTGTGGAGAATGCATTCAGGTTCTAAGATTCTCTTTTATTTTACCTTTTATTGGCAACTTCGGACATCCTAGCGATTTTAGTATTGTTTGTAGCCGGCTATTTGCGATCACAAAATTTAGTCAGATATGCAATGGGTTTTGTCTCCCATACTTTATATTTAAATATTTCGATGAAGGCTTATATTAAAATATATTATATATTGTTACAATGTTTAAAGTTTTTGATACTTTTAATTTAGTTTAATATACAGATAGTTTATTCTGTAAAAGAATTTCATCCTTAACTATTCTTATCGCGAAACAGGAGCAACACTTAGGATAAAAATCTCAATTCAGTTAATCTCGTCTTCTAATTTTTTAATAAAAAATAGCGCAATATTTTCTACACCGTGGTGAGGTTGGGTACTAATAAAGTTTTACATGAAATCCTCTCTCAGCTATATCTAATTTTGAGATTAGACACAAATTGGAAAAGCCACCTAAACTTTATTAGTATGCAGGAAAAGTATCAAAGTGGAACTAAATTTGCCTTTAAAATATTGGGCCTTACTAGCCGCTCCGTAATCAGGGATGTTAAAGCCTTTAAATTAAAACGCAGGTATATTTTAGTACTCAGTACTCACTTTGTTATTTCGGTTTATGCTACCCTAATTTATTATACTTTCATAATAACAAACGAGCCTAAAAGGCACCTGATGTTAAGTGGTCCGTGAGTTTTTTTGTAATATAAAAATTCTATCCTATCCTACTACTATTTATAAGTACTTAACGAAAAGAAAGTAGTAATCTGAACATCATCCTTACTATTATTTAACTATTACTATTTGATTTACTAGCTTCTGTCCGCGACTTCATTCACGTTAATTTAAGAATTTATCCCAGAGTGGGATAAAATGTGTGTTGTGTCCAGCTTGTAATCTACCTGTCTACCAAATTTCATCTACATCTATTCAGTCGTTTTTGCGTGAAAGCGGAAAGCGAAAATGGATGGGTCCATCCTCACATACTTTCGCATTTATAATAGTTACTAGTGAGATATCTACTCCCTACTTATTTCCTATTTTAGTAAGAAGTCCAATAGTTAGGTACTTAACTGAATAAAACTCCAGTTAGTTTTGTGTTCCACTATTTATGTTTCTTGTACAACCCGTATCTGTGGCAGAGATTTAGAGAAGCCACTAAACTCGCCCGTATCTAGGTTATCTAGTGGTCAGTGGGCAACTAATCTGGGGTGAAGACTTCCTGTTCTGATTTAAATCTACCTATTTATGTTGAAACTTTAACTTAACTTTTAAGTTGTATTTTTATACTGACTAGCAAAATAGGAGACCACCTGAGGTTAAATGGTCATTGCATCCAACCTCAAATAGAGAAGAACCCCATTTGAGATTGCATGCTTTGCTACTCATGAGAACTAAGAAGTTCGCCTCAAATAAAGCATCACCAACCATGCGGTATTGTCCTTATGGTATGTGCGTATTCTTTTTTTATAGTGGCAAATCAATATTCCACAGCTTCAGTATAGCTACAGAAAAGTACCTACTTACAGCATTAAATAAACGTATGTAATTCATACTAATATTGTAAATGCATAACAACGCTTACTAACTAACTCTGAATTGAATCTTCATAATGCCGATTGCGGAGAAATATAAAAATAAATGGATAAAAATTGAATTGAAGGAAAATTAGATTGAAGCCAGGAGAATCGGCGAAGGTAACAATATAGGTGTTAGTTAGTTAGTGATAAATTATACCTAAAGGTAGAATATAAAACAAATGTTTACCTTAATGAGGATCCCCTGAGATAAAGAAAACACTTTAATCATGCAATCAGGCCTCGGGCACGGTCTAGTTATTACAGAAAATATAAAATTATCTCAGAATTTTCTTTCGACTAATCCAAATCCCTTATTATTTACTTAATCGCTGCTCATTCCGTTTTAATTTAAAAACTCCTTTCGACTTGGCAAACTTTCTTCGTGATTACCCGGTGAAATGTTTTAGACGATATCTTACTTCTATTTATGTCATTCAAACTTTAATTTCTTTGTTTTACTCTTTTCAGATCCCTCGTTTGCGGAGTCAGTTAAATTGTTCGGGCGCCATTTTGTTTAGTCATGAAAGACAGGACATTTTGAAATTAGAATACTTTTGTAAATAATAATGTTCGTAAAAAAGAAACTGTGCAGTTCTAAGTGGTTAAAATCAATGTGAATGCGTGTCCGGGTGTAGTATAATGGCGCGAAGAGCTGACATTTTGGTCGTGTTGTGGGTTGCCATCATTCCCTTACATCGAGCTGATAATTTGGGTGAGTCTTACTGCCGTACTCAGAGACATTCATTAACGTTAATGATTGATTATGAAAATAACGATGACACTTATGTCAATGCGAATAAAGACGATTTTATTTGTTTGTTATTGAACATTACGTTAAATGACGTCTCTGAGTGATGCCGTTAGTTTATCAAGTTCCATTTTGTTCTAGTCATTATAAATGTATGATTTCTCCATAATCTTAACATTAAGAAAAATGTTAACTATTAAAGTGTCGTGCGTGCCATATGGATTTAAATTTTATTTTAAGTTCTTATGTGTGCATTTCGCAAATAAATCGTTCTTCATTTCTTTCTTTCAAATTTCTACTCCGTTGGGAATCGAAAGGTGAACTACAAGACCTATACCGCACAATACAATACACTTAAGCATGTAGATGAAAAAACTTTAGTTATTTCAAAATCCAACCTAAAAGATACAAATACAAAACAAATCCTAAACATGTAATTGTTTCAGACGAAGGTATCACAGGAAAGTAATAAGTTAATTTGCCCAGGTACTTGTTTGTTGTTCGCATTAGAAGGATCCCGCATTAATCCTAATTCAGTTGACGAATCCCGGGATACGGGTTTATCGGGTTGGATGGCGACGATGGGATAGATAATCAAGCCTTGGAATAGGACACGAACTGTAACTAGAAAAGCCTAATCAATTCATTCTTATACATACGATATGTACATTAGTATACATATTGTTGAGACAAACGTATACGTGATAGCCCAGTGGCTTAGAATTCGGCCTCTCAATTGAGTACCTACTCCTCAAATAATTCTGGTTTGAATACAAGTGGCACCAGTAAAAATTTAAATCTATGTGCGCTTTATAAAATAAAATATCACCTGTCGTAAAGGTGAAAGCAAACATCGCGAAGAAACCATGCCTGAGAGTTCTGCATAATGTTCTTGAATATGAGGTCCAACCTGCATTAGGCCAGCGTGGTGGACTATGGACTACAGCCTTCTCATTGAGACGGGAAAACCGACCCTGCAGTAGGTCACTCATGGGCTACAGTAACAAACAGACGGACAAAGTTACTTTTACATTTAAAATAATATATTCGTAAGGATTAAATATGAATAGGCATAGATTGCGATGGGTGGATTATAATATGTATGTAACGGTGATTGCACTTACATTGACGTTCACAATGCAATGCAAATTATGCATGCAATAAACGGTAATAGTGTGTAGTTGGGCTTATAATGTGGCTTATCCCGAAGCAGGTGTGTTATTAGGTATTTATCACATCGATACACTAAATATTCCATTAACATTATAGTAGTTTTAGGTGGTATAGTAGCTCGTGCGGGGATGTACGGTCCACCGGGAGAGGTCAGCCATTTCGGTGTGAAAGAGTAACAAACATCCATGCATCCATCGATCTATCCATACATACATCCACCCTAACATGCATCTATCCATCCATACATCCACCCTAACATGCATCTATCCATCCATACATCCACGCTAACATGCATCTATCCATCCATACATCCACCCTAACATGCATCTATCCATCCATCCATTTATACATCAGTCCATCTACCCATCTATCCATCCATTTATCCGCTCAAACTTTCAGATTTATAATAGTAGGTAGTATGTGCCAAAGACAAATGACCGAATGCGTATTAACAATATGATGGACAGTTAACAAACCCAGCCAATATTAGTACTAAGAAATTCCAATTTTCCATTGCAACTTTTGGGTCATTGTTAAAATCGAAGAAATTCAATCTCTCCCCCTACAATGCTCTACGAGTACCGAGCATTGAAACCACGTCATAAATATTTACATATATTATACTCGTAATATACTCGTATCTGTCAGTTGAACTCAATAGCCTTTATTTACCGGTAGAGAGCATTGTTTGCAGTAAATAAATATTGTTTGTAAAATATACAGTTTTATAAAATATTCAGACAGGATTTCATTTCCGGTTCACAGTTCCTGTAGTGGAGAGCAAACGGCGTGACATTCAAACATTTATTTTGTGAAACTCATGCCGCTATATTCTAATATGGACAGATAAATAAATTGGGTGAACGTGTACTGTAATAGTTTGGAAAGTAGCTTTTGATTCAGTTGTCGTGTTATTCTGACGAGATCATAAGTTTAGTAGAACAGTTAAGCTTAAGTCCATCTATCTCGTTCTCGCAGTCGCACTTTGAACCAAAAAACAATTCAACAGAAGATGTTCTGTTAGATTTGTTTAGTATTGAGGCTTTGACTTACCTTGACGCGCGGTCCTGTGTGTGAGTGTTTGTAAATATACAGTTTTGCATTCTGTATCAGTGATATCGTCCGCACGCAACATAATTATTCTTATTGCCAATGATAGTGCATTAAAAAGAGGTAGATACCGCACTAGCACGCGGAAAATGCACCGTTTATATTGTGTCAACTGACACAATGCAACTTAGTCGCATAATATCAGCGGTTGATGAAGCACGTGGGTATTGCGCACTAAAAATAATCAAAATGCCGAATTGTGTGTTTCGAAAGTGTAAAAACTACGTTACTAAAGTAAAAAAGAACGATGGAGTGTCTTATCACACGTAAGTACATCAATAATGTACATTATGTCTAAATTTTTACTAAATTACAAAAGATTATTATCTATTTTTTCTAAACCATCGCAAAAAAGGATAGCTAATATAATAATATAAGGATAGGTATAAAGTTTCGTATATGTCTTTCGCATTCACATATCGCAAACACATGTATACCTTTAGACGTAAGAATACGTTTGAATGTGTAGCTTGGCGGATCAAATTCTAATCGCCGCGCATTAGAAGATACCATATCTACCTCTTTTTAACACTATCATTGCTTATTGCTGTATCTACCCCCTGTTACGCACACACATACACTATACCTATACAAGCTAAACGCACACGTAGTACCTACTTCGTGCCAAGATAAATTAAAGAATAAACACCTGAATTCGTGAATATTTACAGCAAATATTTACT
Source organism: Erynnis tages (assembly GCA_905147235.1). Classification (NCBI taxonomy): domain Eukaryota; kingdom Metazoa; phylum Arthropoda; class Insecta; order Lepidoptera; family Hesperiidae; genus Erynnis; species Erynnis tages. The sequence goes on from LR990082.1 coordinate 8,581,654, forward strand.
GTATTTATTTATTTGATAATATTAAAGGTAAGTGACGATCTGACGCAGTGGTCAGAAGAGAGAGAGAGAGATTTGAAGAGTACAGTCACTGTTATAGAAATCTATGTATAAGGTATAGAAAGGCATTTAAGAAAGGTTAATGTACTCGTATGTCATGTGTTTTCTAGCAGTAGGTACCTTAGCGAGGAGATATTGCTGCTATCGGCCCGAGTAATCGCGGAAGTCCCGACAGTTAAACGCCATTTCATAGATATTTACGCGGAACCGTCTGTGTGTGAACGTTTCGAATTTGCGCACTTCCGGGAAAGAAGCCAAATGTCATAGTGGCGATATTAATGGTACTCGTATGTCGTTACAACTTTTGTAATGCGTTGTAAAATTATGTGTACCTACAGGCAGTCCTCGTCGTTTCGATTAACGTCGCTTCGATTTACGTCGTTTCAAGTTACGTCGAACAATGTCTTGACAGTTTGACACTATTCCTCAAGCATACGTCAATTGTTTCGATTTCCGGCATATAATTCACTTGTCACGAGGTCAATGACCGTTAATAACAAAATTTGTGCAGCCTCTCAGTGATACCAAGAACTGTATGATAACAAGAAGACAGAAGCGAAGCAATCTAGAATTGATAGTTTCTTTAAGCCAAAAGTTTAATTCATTATTTCTCATTACATATTTACACACCGAGATTTCTATGTCCCAATATTTATCAGTCATTTAGTTGTCGTCTAACTTTAAGAAGCTTAAAGGCGAAGCAACTACCACTACAACACACAATGATACACGCTTCGGTTCCCCAAAAATCTTACGTGACATCCCATCGCATAATGACGTTCATCGTTTATCTATCTGGCTGTACGCTTATTTAATTGATATTTCCTGTAAAAAACCTATGAAACTATTTTTGTCTTCTTGTTGGACAATGTAGCTAGACTGAGGAAGACTTACTGAGTCCAATTTCGAAATACGACACACAAATTTCAATAACCACTGTTTAGATTTCATGTAACTTTACGAAGCTACGAACAAATAAAATTAAAGGAGTAGTACCTAACTACGCTACTCGCTTCGGTTGCCCGAATCTTAGGCATACGTGACGTGAAATCCGGATAATCCTCTAAGAACAAACCCCACGCAAAATAATGGCGATAGTTTATCTGACTGGTCGGGTAATCTCTCCGTCGATGGTACCGATAAGTGCTTACTGTTATTTAGATCGGTACCTTCGATTGTAATATTTGTCTTTTGAGGAAAGTCATTGTTCTTTTTATGGCATATTATGTTTTATTGATTTTAATAGCTGTATTAGGAACGGTAGCGGTATTTAGGAGAACGGAAGTGTAAGAGAAGTTCTGCTAAAATAACCATTCATTAATATTATGTTGGACAAAGGTGTTTTGAGCCGATGAGGAAGGTTTTGGCTGTAGTCCATCGCTGCTCAGGTTAACCCTCTGTACATCAGTACGTATTAAGTAACATTTAAAAGAATATCGTGCATGCAAATTTCCCCAGCGTCTTTTTGCTATGACAGCAAAAATGTAAATTGAAACACGAGCGTCGAAAATTACAATGTCACGTGCACGTGTAAGGCAGTACTTACGTTAGCGTGATATTGTCTGTGACAATATTACGCAAACGTAAGTACTGCCTGTGTCAAAATGTTTAAAAAGATTGTGTAATGTGTTTCATTTAGTTCGCACTCCACCGTTGTTATAATTCCTCCCATCCAAAACTTCAATGAAATCCATTTGCTTGAAACTCGTAATTATTATGACGATTTCGAATTGATTCGAACGTTAATGAACAGAATAATTCATATTGCACGTACTGGCGCTTTTAATTCGGTTTCGCGATGATAAGGGATGCCCATCACTTAAACGTTTTTACTTTGTCTCAGCTGGTAACAAAAAAGCGGCACGCTTGGTCTTTATGCTGACGGACGAATTTACGTTATCTATTCAGATATATATCTGTGGTTACGTGCGTGCTATGATTCGGAATTTCGGTTTCAATATCACTTACGGCTCTACCTTAAGGGTTGATATGTATATGAATTATGATTGATGATTTGTATATTGCGTACAGCGAAGCGTTATTAATTAGCCGTGTTGGTTTCTTTACACCCTAATGTAAAGTTGAAATGTCACTCGCTTGTCAAATCACTGAAGCGTGACGCCATATCGCTGCTTAAAATGTCCACTTCCTAACTACCGACCTACCTTGTGTTCCGGCACCTGGCTGCGTGACTCCTGCCTATTCCTTATTAGCATTATGTTTCCCATTTATTTTTTGGATTGGGTTAAAGTATTCTGTTTTTAAGCATGCAACAGACAAACATACAGTATTAACACGTAGCGTGTTTTAAACGTTTGACCCTAACTCTTTTCTGCGTTGGATTTTAAAATACTATTTTTATATATGTATATCTTATTATTAATACGTGAAGCGGAAGTTTTGTGTACAATTTACAGCTCACTATGCGAAATTCATCAAATATACGCCACGCACACTACTATAAGTTTGAGTAACGTAACGTACTTTGACATGCACACATATAAAAAACGACGAACGTGTCAAATTCAAATTTCAATAAATTACGTAACAAAATCTAACTTGTTCGATGCTAAAGCTGAAAAAAGCTGTAAGCTAGCTTGAAATTTAAAAGTATTTTTGGTGTTCCAGAAACTTTCCATCCAATGTCAGATTTCGGTCTCCAGTTTTTAACGTTAAAATGTGTGAACGAACATTCTGGAACGCTTTCCACTTAATCTCTTGGAAGTGATTTTGTTTCAAACGAAATGCTCCTAAATAAAAATATCTACCGTAGCGTCCGTAGACCAAGCTACGCGTAGAATTGCCCTACGGTAACCATGGATTACAATGTTTATATTAAATAACGGTGTTGCCTGATTTGCCTGATTAAAGACTGATCGATAGCCGATGATCTATTGAGGTAGAATATACTCTATATTTGAAAGATTGTGGACATACGTTGTTGTTAAAATATCTTAACAATTTACAAAGGTATTTAACAGTTTTAATACCTATTACGCCTTTATTTTTACTATATGTACAAAAATAGCTTATTTGATACCAATAATTTCAATAAAAGGACATGATATGCAATATGAAACAGGAGAGTTAAGTGTTTTTAGTTTACTTAGTTAGTATTTAGTTGGTACCTAGAAGACATAGACGGGGTTTATAAAAAATAACAAATAGAAAAAAAATTAGGACAAATTTCGAGTTAATTGACATGACAAAAAACATTGTTTCGTATTCTAATTGAATGACAAAAGACATGGATAGGTATGTCTATTTCTTATTGACTCTGTAGCAGTCTTGTGAGTTGAACGATCGTAATCAGCTTAAAACCTTGCATTATTTGGCACTCTACGTATTGAGACTCCGTAAAGTTTTACTCCTGGTAAAATACACTTTGTTACAATTCAATTTAAGATACACAATACGCTCGAATATTTATTTGATTAAAGTTTGATATACGAGTATTTTCACTGTAGTAAGTTCCAATGCTAGCAAGGGTAGTGAACGCTGCCTCGATTTGTCTCATAGCGGGTGAAATAAACTTTCAGTAATTTAACTAAAAGGTATTTTTTCTACTCCATTTAGCAAAATGATTTTCGTTTGAAGGACTCTTACAGCGCGGTCATATTGTTGCGTTGCTTGCTAATCCACAGAACTAGATTATTGCCTACTGTCTGACAACGACAACTACTAAACCGAAATAGAATAATTTTCTGAGTTATAACTTTTTATGTGACTGTATAAATAGGTACAAACAAAAAAAAAACTCAACAGCTCTACACAAAATCTGCAATTTTGTTTGAATCGTCTGAATGTAAGATTGTACAGTCTCCTTGTTAAGAAATAGGAGTAATATCTGTTTGTATTTTAAATTATTATTTTCAACAGCTTTTATTCTGTCTTCGCAAAGAAAACGAGGTACTGAAAACCTGGAACGCAAATCCCCACGCCTGATTGACCGACGCTATTCAAGAAACGCCAACAAATTTCAGTTCCGAGCTATTATTTTCCTCAATTTTGTACCGCCATTCGAATATAGCGAGATTGGAAGAAGATTACGGTTTGATTATGCTTTTGAAAGCTTTCGAAAATACAATACTTCGTATGGTTCACGCAGGAAGCTAATGCTCAAGAATTTGGTGTTAGATTTTTTTTTAATCTTTCGTATGGAATTATATTACAATTTGAAAATATTTTGCGTTTGAAACACACGGTTCTTTGTATTTGGTAGTTAATTCTGTAGTGAGGTATTATGACGTATTCGTCCAGTTTTTTGAGATAACATTAAAATAAGTTAACTTCCTCTTTGAGTATCATTTATTTATTTACATGTAACATGCACATGTACAAATTATTGAATGAACTGAAAAGCGTATTTGTAGCTAAACAAATTCTTCAAATTTCATCACAGTTAGAGGGTGAGGAAAAATATCACTTCTATTTTCACAAATAATGTATTCAGAGAACAATGTTTATAATTATTAGCGAACCTTTAACTTCCTTAAATATCCGGTAAATTTGACATACGGCGCTCAAGATTATTTGAAATCCAAACTCAAAAACAAAACGTATGGAGGTTCTAATCTAAAGTAAAACACAGTACCATGCAAATAAGACTTTGATCGGATGATCCGATTTACCCGCGGTAATGCGTTGGAGGTCGAAGTACCGCGTGTGCACATGCAATCATGCGTTTTGTGGAAGCCGCTGGAATAGAAAGAAATACTCGTAAATTATCCCAAATACCACACATTGCATGCCCACCAGAAACTATTGCTCCATTCAGTATACATGCCATAATTGCTCCTAAAGGATGTTTTATGAGAATATTACACAGAGATATAAAAAATGGTCCTACATATTCTATAGAATTCTTTTTAAGTGTTGCTAATTTCAAGTTAAAAATGAGATGTTAATTAGTCAAGTTCTCTCTTAAATCTAGGTTCTGCCTCGCCCGCCTCATACGAGGCATTATTAAAGATTTATTTGAATGGTTTACTTCATCAACCTGCTTTTGGCCAATGGCCCGATCCTGCAATAAATTAATAATTTATTTTAATAAGATGAAGTCAGAGTCACGTTTAAAACGAGGCATTATAGCTTAAAGGCAAACGAGCACCGCTACGTGCACAAAACGCCTCATCTAAACAAGCCCTAAGCCATACAATCTGTATTGTTTAGAATCAATCTGCGCCTTTCCCGTCGGAAATGTGCGCATAAATCTGGACGCGTGGGGGTCCGTACGAATGAGGAATATCGACACGTTGGCAATACAAATACCTACATCATTTTGTTATAATAGATAGTTACTGTGTTTTCGGCAAATCACGCGCTAAGAATTTCTATGATATTCAAGCGGCACATTTTCTTCTTCTTTTCAGCCTACTTAATTGACTAGCGTGCCACTCCGCTCGGTCCTGGACCCTCTAAACTCTTTCTTGACGTCATCAGTCCACCTTGGTGGTCCACTAGTGGTGACCATTCAAGGACCGCCCCTCCCTATCAGTTATCAGGATGAAAATACTAAATTATTCGGGTAAATATTGTGACAAGTCTATTTCGGAGGTGTTAATTCCTTCGGCAGTTTTCCCAAAGGACACAACCAAAACATTCCCAAAGAATGTCACTATTCCCAATACGAGTGTTTCGTTCCTGCGTATGTGTGGGTTCTACAGGAAAACTGGCATAAATCGAGCGGGAATGCGGAAATCGGTAAAGAAAATATTGGCTGCCTTTGACGAAGCAACTATTTTTCCTTGCCAATCTTTTCGACCCCTTTCAAGTTGTCACGAACGTTTTGCGTGTCGTTGCCTGGGTATAACCTCAGACATTTTTTTATGCTCGAAATAATTTGTGATTCTGGCACTGGGAGGGTGCGGCGCGAAAAAAACGCGGTCCCAGAATGGTTAATTATGTATCTAGTATAAATTGTTTTTAACTGACTGGTTTGACTATAATTTATTAAAATTTGTATTTGACACGTAACGGAATGTACGTACATGTCACATTCGTCTATGTGTGCATGTCAAATTATTCGAAATTATGGTAGTGTGTGTGGCATGTTTTTTGATGAATTTCGATGATGAAATTGATGAAATTAAACATACGGACTGTTTTTTTGTATAAGTCGATATGGCTGTAAATAATTAGTTAGGTCACAGCACTAACACCATATTTCTAAGCTGCAGTCAAGCCGTGCGCGAATTATACTTGTTTATTTTTTTAAGCATATTCTGACTATTTTACTATGACTTTACATGAACATTCTTGAGTTTTTTTCATTGCTTACTTTTCTGCGCTTGAGTTTTTTTCCCAACTAAATGTTTACATTCTCAGTACATACACATTTTTTATTTCTAAATGTGTTACAAACAAGTTAAATAATAAAATTTCTGTTTACAATTAACAGTAAAAGGGCCATTGTGCTACAAACTGTGGGTAAACAATGTTAGGCGATAGGTTCTTTGTGAGTTCGCGGTAATGAATCATTTGGTGTTTAGTCATTCTTATTGTTATGGGTACAAGGTCGAAATTTAGTGCGGACTTGACAAGATAAATGGGGTTCTTGACGCAAACGCGGCTTGCGGCTACGAAATGCGTGTTTAAATTAATCTGCGTATTTTAGTATGTACATAGGTACTACCTAACCTAACTTTATTTTAAAATGTTATACTTATACCGACTTACTACTGGCTGGCTGCAACTCTTATATGCCCTACTGTAGGGCACGGATCTCTCCCCACTACAGGGGATACCTGGAGCATACTCCACCATGCTAAGCCAATGCGGATTGGTGGAGAAACGGGATAGTGGCCAATCCGTGCCAGGTTTTTTCAAACCTCATAGGGGTTCCGACAAGGCTTAACGACTGCAATCCTATCGATAACAACCGGGACGCACGTGCTTCGCCACAACTAACGATCAATTATCTAGGTGCTGACCGCGTCCGGCGTTGCTTAGTGTTTGTGATCGCTGTTTGTGAGGCAATAATAACATCCGAATTCACTCTAGAAAAAAATCACTCTATGGCTCTTCACAGTTACGATGACAGTGATAGAGGGAGGACATGCGCTTTGTCGACCTAGCCGTTCTATCTCCTTTCTATTTCTATAGTATGAAGCTTGCCCTCTATATTCTCTGTGTGCAGTGTGCTTTCTTACAATGTAAGTCAGCTATTTACTAAACAAGTCGTTAACCAACACGTATGTCCGCAGCTGGGGCTATTTCAACGGAAACCCACTAAATCAGTCGCTTGAAACATTTCTACTATTGACCATGCGCTCGTAAAATGTTTTGATGGGACGTAAGGATACATTCGTGGGACATAAATGTCGGTAAAGTTGCATTCACAAGGCGCTGAGAATCGGAACGGGTGCATCTTATTTATACAAGGATACCTACGTAATGTTCTGAAAACTTTATATTTTTTTTACAAAATGATAACTGACTTCAAATTTAAAAGCTAAAAATAATTTTGCGTTCAGAGTTTTATACTATGGTATTTTATGAATTTATTTACGGATCCTTATGCTTCATAGCATTCTCTCCCAGTTAGATTTTAGGATGTCCAGAAATACTCGTATATATAACGGTGCTATGTTTAAAGAAAATCAAACAATAACAGTAAAAAAGAAAGTTAAAAGACTTTTTTTGGTAATCGCGAAAAACGGCTGAACGGTCTTTTCATACACAGATAGTGTTTTAACCTTAAAATTATTTAAAAAAATTTGACTGTCTATGATCTGTATTCAGTACGAGTACGTAGAAGTCGAGTTCAGAAGCTTGTCTAAACAGTCATAATTCCTTAGTTTGCAAAGCCTCTAAAGCTATTTTATTCTACGGTATACTCTTATTATAATGCGCAGTGCGTGACTTGAAACCCAATTAGCTTCAGTTGGCAATAAAATTTCCTGTAATAAGCAGTCGAAATAAATTTTTGTCACGTTAATGCGCAGAACGTAAGTTCAATTGGTAGTTAGTTTTAGTGCCAGGTGATATTGTAATGAATATTAAATAGTGTATAGGATTATTCGGGATAAATCTATAATTAATTTAAATATTCAGAAGATTGTCTCTACAGTGTAACGTATAGTCCATTTTTTAAACTTCTCCTATTTGGTAAACAATCTGTAAACAGGAAATTTGGACAACACGAAATTACGGACTGTATTTTGTTAATAGTAATAATTTAATTTAATTCTATATAAAATTAAATATCACCTGCTGTTACGGTGAAGGAAAACATCGCGAGGAAACCTGCATGCCTGAGAGTTCACAAAAAAAATGTTCTCAAAGGCATGTGAAGTCCACCAACCCGCAGTAGGCCAGCGTGGTGGACTAAGGCCTACATCCCTCTCATTGTGAGAGGAGACCCGACCCTGTAGTGGGTCATTAATGGGTTACTGACAATAGTAATATCTGGAAAAATGAAAAATACTCTTCAGTGTGCTCACGGTCTTACAATCGTAGTTTTTTTAAGCCCGTAAACCGATCTGTTTGAATCATTCCTTGGAATAGAATGTTAAATGTATAATTCAGTACTTACTCGACTTCAAACGAAGGGTATTGTATTGGTACAAACGTTTTTGTGGACTTTATTCTAATAACTATTGCGTCTTTGATCGTCGAGGAGTGTTGTTTGAAGCAACACAATTTATTTATCGTTACTTTCATCTGCCGGTTAAAGTGGTCATAGTTTCCTCTGAGTCTTTGTTGGCATCTAGATTGCCGCATTTATTTCATCTGGAGCAGAAGGAAGGAAGAAAGGATATAATTAAGTACATTTTTATTTAACGAGCAGAATTCGTTTTTCCTCAAGCTGTTGGTGTTATTTATTTTCTCTTTACTATGCGAATTTTTCACGTTTTCCTATTTTTAGTGAACTGTCTATCTGTTCACCAACCTCGAAAGCGGCCGCGACTTTATCTGCGTGGATTTCGCATTTGGTCTAAAGATATTATTAGTACCTACTATACTCCAAATAAAAGATTTGGTATGTCAAAGAATTTAAAAATTACTTCTAATAAATTTATAAGTATATCCGATAAAAATAACTATGGCAAATCAAATAAATAAAAAGATTACTTAAGACGGCTTAATCTTTATCGGAATTATTCATCCTCTTTCGGCATATTCCGATTACTTTCTTTCCTTCTAATTTAATTACCATTGCAAAGATTTTCTGATTTGGCTGCTTCTTAAAATATAATCTCAGAAATTAATTGTGTTAATTTTGGACCGAATTTTAAAATAGCCGTTTACCGACTGTTTTGTTTACAATATCCTGATTTAATTGCTTCGTAATAAGAGATTTTATCGTAATTAAATACCTACTTCTATCATTTCATTATAATATCATTAATGATATTATATAATATAATATATTCTTACCATATAATTTAATGTAAATATCAGTCAATCCGTAAATAGCTTTACCATTAATAATCTATTAAACCAAGTATCATAATAATATAATGTTCACTTTTTTATTGCTCTCTGCAATTAATGTTCTATTCATTGAATATCCAATTTTTCCGGGGTTGTGAGGTGGGCTTTCTTTATCTGAGTTATTCCACAAAAGTCAAAATAATAAATGCAACTTTGAAAAACGAATAATCACTCCGTTGTGATATTCTGACGTCATACATTTCTCGCAATATCGAATATCTTTCGTCGAAACAAAAGACATTTGTGACTGCATCCATCACTGCGTTTTTTGTTCCACCTTTTTGTTGCAGCTAAATTACTTTGACGATTGAAACAGATGTTCCAACTATTTTTGGATAACAAGGGTGTTTCAAAATAACCTCTTCAGAACGCCGTGCTTTAATTCCACCGACATCCCTTTCTCGTCAATGAGTATGTACAATTAACTTTTGCTCGTTTAAGAGGGTGGAAGATGGTTCTATTTAAGTTTCTTATTATAGAACGCACTCCCGTTGTACTTTTTTCTTTAATCTTGTCAATCATAAGTAGTTTGATTTAACTTTGTAATGTTTTATCTGTTTACTTAGCAAAATATCTAACAGTAACAAAGGTTAAAATAGCACTTAATACATGTTATTGCATACATTTTGTTGCACGCCAGTATCATGTTCAGTAAGGATAGGTCAATACAGAGCCCTGTGTTTAAATTTTGTCGTGTTTGTTGTCGTTCGGTTATTATGACAAGGCCTACATGTGTTTACATTTCAGATTGTAGGATCTGATTACTATTACGAGTGGCGTTTAATTTACTGTCAACACTACTAGAAACTTGTGCTAATTGTGCAAGTAATTAATATGTCTGTTCAATACATGATGTAATTACGGAAACTTTGATTTCTACGAATTCCTGGTCTCTTAGGTACCTAGATGATATTGATTGGTTTGGTTCTGAGATGGTTGGCTGATTTAGTAAAATATGATACTTTAGTTATTTAAGGCCAGTTTGCGTACATAGAAAGCGATCAAACACAGAGCGGTGTCGGGCGCGTCTACTACTACCTATAGTACTATTACTTTTTAGGCGAATTTGGGCTTTTTACCAATTTTTTTTACAAGCTTAAACTATACCCAACCGTAATACAAGACGTGAAGAACATGCTGCTTTACGACGGGTTAAGAGGCTGGCGGTAAGGTACTTCCCCGGACGAGTTACTATGGCTCTACCTCCAAAAAATCTACTAACTAACTATTTACTCGATCGCGTTATTCTTTTCTATAATGTAATTTATATGTACTCCATCAAACTTCTTCTTTTACTATACATCCGCGCTTCTAAATAATCAATTTCAGTATAAAAAATATATGAGTGGAACAAAGAAAATACGTAAGTCTTGTGAGAATACGTTGCCGATTTATCAATTTGTATTATCGGTTTTCTACTCCCAAGTTTCAAGTCTAAGATAACAATTTTTGCAGGATAAGATAAATGAGAAAATAATTACATCGTCGGAAAATCGAAAAATGTTTCCTTGATGGTTTCATGAAATGCTCTTTGGTTTGAAAAACGCTTCAGTTATTTATATCCTATATCCTATAAAAATGAAGTTTTTTGACCTCAAATATGGCTGTGTGTAGTCATGAGGACTACCTAAAGATGCCTCAAATAAGTACCGCAAGACATCATCTCCTGCAACATTTGAGTGGCCTGTGGCTCTAGTGGTTAGCGACCCTAACTACTACGCCATAACCATTAATTATGGCTAAAAAACATAAATGTTATAATTTTTATCTTTTAATCAAGGTAAAGCAAGCATCCCTTGCTTATTTCATTAACAAATAAGACAATCCCATTTTTTACACGCTAAAATTTTAAATTATTAGCTATTCAAGGTTTGTTTAGTTCTAATACAAATTAAATTCTCGAAGCCAAACAATATTACCTCCAGTCACGGATTGGCTCGTCTTCGCGTCCTCGAAATAAGCTTACAGTAATATCAATATTGACTAATAAATCCTTTAATCTCAAATCCTCCATCAACACATTAATTACATTATAACTCACAGTTAATAGTGCGGTGTAAATCTCGAATGTTTATATTCCATAGTTTAGAGCTTAGGCACTTGTATCACCCATAATGGGACGCTGTTTTATACTTTGTAGCAGTCAATCAATTATATCCATCGAAGAGATAAACAAATAAAATAGTACGAATTACTATTCTACTGAGCTTTTTATTATTTAGTTTTTATTACTTTTAAATTTGATGTGTACACAAATAAATAATAAATTATTAAATTATTTAATCACAAAACGTTTAATAACAAAGTAAAGTAAATATTGATAAGTAAATTTTTAGTAATAAACAATTTAAGTATAGTAGTAAATAAGTAAATTAAATATTATAATAGCTATTATGCTGTTTGAGACGGAGAGAAATCCAACGAACATCATCATGAAATCATGAAATTCTGTGCAGCCCTTCTTGAGTTACAAAAGGTGTACCCAACACGATTTCATATTTCCTTAATATTCAATATCGTCTTTCGTTGACCGCTGTCGCTACAACAAGTGCCTACCACCAATCTTATGGCGGCCACACACTCACGCCACGTGTTGCTGATAATAAAAGTTGTGGGATAAAAATATTTACAACAGACAACTGTTCTACAAGCTGTAATCCTCAAACAAGGGGTCATTAGGGGAGTGCTATATATAGAGGGCTCGTATTTCATACTTGGAGAGGCGTAATAGGCCGCACGTGGCGTAAGTAAGTACCGGTGCTAATGACTTGCACGCATTCTTGAGGAGCCAGATTTTGTTCTTGGTTAAGTACTCTCGTTGTAATCTCGTTGAAATTCAGACTATTTTATGTTGAAATTGACTAAAATCTGGCCATGCAGGCTACTTGAGGTTTAGTGTTTGCCCCTTGGACACACACTTTCAGCCTCAATGGGCTAGAAATTCTAAGGTCTTAGTAGTACGTGTATGAGGTAAACACATAGAGAACATGTTGCTTCATCGTGTCTGTACAAGGTACTTACTACAATGCCTTTAACAGATTTTAGGTAGAGTTCCGAAATAACTCGATGGTAGAAATAATAAAGACTAACCCATCTTTGATGGACGGGTCTCTTCCCACAAGGGAGAATGCCAGGCGCGTGCATAACATAGTAAAAAAAGTAGGCAGTGCCTACCTTTACGCTGGCCTCTGGCTTCCAGCCTTGCTATACATATTATTTTTCTATTATTATTTGACAAGCAAATCACTACCTATTGTTATTATAGATCAAACAAAAATTTTGATGTACCTATGTCTAAATAGATCTTCAGTGCCTACCTCCAATGCACGCCACTGGAGGATACTCCACCACGCTACTCCAGTGCAGATTGGCGCCCCTAGGGCCTCCGACAAGACTTTTAACGACTGCTATCGTAGCGATAACAACCGGGGCCGACGGCTTGACGTGCCCTCTGAAGCATGGAAGTGCGCATTTAATTTGCCACTAGCGGTCACCCATTTAGGTAGGTACTGAGCACGCCCGATTTTACTTAACTTTTTCGATCCTTTGCGATCTACTCAAGAAGCGAGGCTTTGCGCGCTTTCGATTGACGTTTACCGTACGAATTCCTTGACGATATGTTTGTGCTCACGAGTCCACGACACAGGTGGTTTGCACACTCCGGTGCTGCTTCTCTAAGTATATCTAACCGCTCTAATCAAGCGGATCTCTTGCAAGGGCTCATGAGGGTGTGGTGCTAAATATAGAGGTGCTTGTATGTCATTTTTGTGGTCTAAGTTGCAAGCGAAAGGCGAGCAACCAAGCGAGAATCTTAAAAACATTGTTGCAGCAAAAGCATTTTAAATTTTTTAAGTAACTACCCCAATCAATATCTCTACAAAAAACTTCTAAAGAACATAAGCCCATACAAGAATCTTCCCACTGAACGTGTAATAAAATTTGACACTAAAGTCAGAACCCAAACAAAGTTTTATCCCCCATACCAATAGCAGTAAAACAGCAATAAATCTCAACAATTGAACCAAGCGGTAAGCATATGCTCAGATGCGGACGACATGCAACTGAGATAAGAAGAAATTGAATTATTACAGCTTCTGGAGCAGCGAGACTTCGATTTTGAACTTTAACATGTGTGCCATAAGGACAAATATGTATTAATATGATAAGAATTTAAAATTAAATAGAAAGAACTAGGTATCGATACAAATAACGGCAATTAACAAATTAACGATCGAAAAATAAGAACATTGAAGTACGTATTTTGCAGTCCGAATAGCAACCATACGAAAACATCCAAGGATAACTTTCCAAATATCCAAAAATATCCAAGGAAGAGCACATAAAACAGTACTTGATTGCTATTGAAAGATAGCAGCAGGTTAAGCCGCGACTTTATAAGCGGGTAAAGAACACAGATAAGGACCGACTACTATTGTACGGGAGCAACGTGGTACAGTATCCTTCAGGCTTTATATTATACTGGAGAACAATGCCAAACAAAGGGATACAATATAATCTTAAATATTGTAAATAAACTAACCTTTATACTCGCTACTATCTACTTTTCAATTTATTCAGAAGTTTTGATATAGCTCAATTTAAAAGCTAAAGGAAAACATCCTCTACGTTTTACCTAAGAAAAATTTTCTTAGATTTGTTCCTAAAGTTGGCTTCTCTCTATTGTGGAGACTGCCAACCCGCATTGGCCATTGAAAATAGCTTGATCCTTTCTTATCCTGGAGCGGAATCTCAAGCAGCAGCTTAAACTCCTATTTTGATAAACCAAAAGTTTAATTAAAGGTTTTCTAATTCAGTCTCAATCTAAACTCGTAATAAACCAAAAAAACTAAAAGAACTACTAAGAAAAGAGTAGAGAAGTTGTACCTACTGCTTTTGAAAAAACAGTAATACCAAGGCACTCCTTTTAAATTTAAATCTACTTATATATTATCTTTACAATATAGAGACTCAAAAATCAGTAAAGAAAAACATTATCAGCTGGAATGTAAATGGAGATTTAAACTTTTCTGAGTTCGATAACTTATGAATTTTGTGCTTGTCAAACTTTGTTAAATTCACGTCAACGTTGATCCCTGCTTAAAATCGGACACGGAACGGAACAATCACGACTTTAAGGTGCAGAAATGGTGCAGAAACATCAACATTACCATTAAAATACTACTAAAATTGCACATTTGAAATTTTGTTTTGAATTAAATTGACGGATACCTAGTTAAAACCTAGACGAGGGTTATCAAACCTTTTATTTTTCTTTTACACGCGATTACATTTAAAATACTTCGTCTTTACTGAGATAATTGGTAGTTAAATAAATATTGGACCTAGTATAGACTACTAAATATTTGATCTACCTACCTACCTACCGACCTACTTATTATATTTAAATGTTCTTGAAAAAGAACCGAATAAATTTGATTGATCAATCAAAGCAAGTGAAGACATTGTTTTAGCTGAACATGTGTCTTGTCTTGTAAGTCAAAAAAGTGCTAACTACCCGCATCCCGTCCCAAGAAAACCACAGTTAGCGTGCCATCAATCCTTGTCACGGGCCTGATGGCGTATTTTCGTACTCAATGGAATTTATAGAATTTGTTATTTGTGGAATTAACTAACAATAGATTGAAAACATAATTTTTTTTTAAATATTTTATGCTCAAATAAATATTCCTTTAAAGTTTTATGGACGTTTAGTTTAGTTCGTATTCGTACACTACGGATGACCGATAAGAACTGACAGCAGAGTACCAGGAATTAATTGTGGACTACATAACTTTTTATAAAGTTATATTATCTAAACATCTATAATCTGAAGACATTGCTCTGGTTCAACACGGATCTGTCGTGTAAATCAAAAAAGTGCTAACTACCCGCATCCCGTCCCGAGAACGCCGCAGTTAGCGCCATCAATCTTTGTCACGGGCCTGATGGCATATTTTCGTACTCCATGGAATTTATGGAATTTGTTACGGCGCTTGGGACTGTAAATAGATTTATTTTCGAATTGGCTGACGATAGATTGAAAAGGAAATAACTTTACGAACTTTTAAATACTTTTAATTACAAATGGAGCGGATAATTTTGCGGTAAAGTTTACCAGGGACTAATGCACATATTTAAAAACATTTTGTTACTTCATTTATATTATTTATGACAGCCTTTGGTTGTATACTATGATATTTCGTAGAGGTACCATAGTATCAATACGGGAGAATTTAAAAGTAGTAGTAGACACCGCAAATTAAACAACGCATTTTATAAACATAAATATTTTGTTGTTTTAGACAAAATTTTACAAGTTTCTGGCTAATATCATAACAATCACAAATTGAAAATGAGCAGTTAGTCCCATGGTGCAAATGAATAAATAACATGCAATAATTTGTTTAATCGTGATGTATTCAATGCAAACGTGACTATCGATGATGAAAAGAGCCGTCATAATTGCCATTGAGATAAATATGGCCACAATGTACAGGTGCGAGCGATAATATTTGCGGTAAAACTGTGCGTGTCTGCTGTCTGGTTTGCGGTCATGATTGTTGGATTTTAATCAAGTTGATGTAATATTTTCGTTTTTAAATATTACATACATTGGAACCCCAAGTTAAAGAAATGTAGTTTACATACATTTTGACAATAATAATAATGATATTGAAAATGGAATTTGTCTGCAAAAATTATGCATTCAAACTTAATATAGGTAAGTAAAAACTAGAGTATTTATAGAAAATCATTGTCTACTTTAGATAAATGTACCTATTTATCAGATTATGAAAATTAAAAAAAAAAAATAATAATGGTAATACAAGAATATCAATGAACAGAAATTAAATAAAATTTTGTACACGTTGGACCTAACTCACACATTCAACATTCTGCTAAAGGTAATAAATACCGTCAGTCCCATGGTGCAACTAATGAATAACTAATTTGCAATAATGTTCGAGGGTTCAGTCGTGATGTATGCGGCAGAAACATGATTAGCGATGATAAATAGAACGTTACGGATGAAATAAATATGGACCAATTGTTCAGGTAGGAAAGATGATTTTGATTTTGGTTTTCCCGACAGGAATCTACGTTTGGGAACTTTTCGCTTCATTATATTATAGTAGTTCGGATATCTAGAATGCGGTTATTTAGTTTTATTATATTAAAAAGATTGCGAGCGAGCACGTTAGTCACATTATATTCAGTGGTCACTGCAGCCTATTAATAGCTAATTTTAACCCCAATAATGCTGAAAAAGTCGGGAACATAGTTGAAGTGTAGGTATTTCAGGGGCTTAAGATTGTCGTCTAATTAGTTTCTCTGGAAAATACAGAATTGGATATCGGAATAGGAGGCATCAGTAACATACATGCTCAAGAGTTGTGGGAACCAGTTAGCTCGTTAGTAGGCTCAGGTGAACTCTTAATCATTTTACCTCCTGGTACCACCCAATGAAGTGAACCTAATCTACTATAGGTAATACCAAAAAAAAAATAAGTAGCTTTCTGTCAAACCTAGGAATTTAATCAGAATACCACAAATTTCCGAAATTTGCAATAATTAACCATTCAAACGTGTTGTATGCGACGGGAACTTGATTAGCGACGATAAATAGAAACGTCACTGTTTTAGATCAAATAAATACGAGAACATTGTACAGGTGGGAATGATGATTTCGATTTTGGTTTTCCCATGTGTTACTGGAATGAAGGTTGCGGTTGGGGATAATTTGCTACATGGTATAAATTTAATGTACCTATAGGTACATTTCTACTGGAAATGTTGGCAACTTCTGTGTTTCCAAATTAAAATTGGCAATATTTCGGTGGAAATCCAGCTACACAAGGTAATTACAGAATATTTTGTCGTCTATTGACAACACAAAAGTTGGTTATTTGCCTTCGGTGGGGAGGCAGTTAGAAGGTCTGGATAAGTACATTGAACTTCAAATTAAACATAAGTACTATCATAGGTTGTGAATGCGTTGCTTAAAAGTCAAATATCGTGACAAACTATTGTGTGCCTTATAGAATAGAATGCCGCCATCTCTTGACGAGTGGTGAAAGTCGCCTCTATGGTAGGCAAAGATAAAGAATAGTATCTCTTTTCTAGTAATCTGATAATATTAACTAGGAATTGGGCAATTCCTTCGGAGATAAAGTCCCGCCATTGGACTATGTTGCTAAAAATGAAAAACTGTCCTTTAAACTGTGATTTGAGATATAAAACTATCACTATCAGTATTCGCGTTGGAGCAGGGTGGTATATGCTTCAGACCTTGGTGTTCGAGGGCATATCAGCAGTAAATAGGTTCAAGCCAAGATATTAAAGTGGAACGTAAAGTTTCCACAATGCATGAGTGAATAGCTGTCAGCTGCTACGTACGAACTAGGTTGCAATTTAGTCATCTTTTGTTTCCTCTCATTTTGTTTCGTATTAAAGTATAATAGGTAAGCGTGACACAAGTAGGTCGTGGAGTATGTGCGTAAATATGACTTGGTAACATTTTTACCAAATTGTATATGTTTGTAAGTGATCAGCGAGGTTTGGATCTCTTCTCACAGTGAGAAGGATGAAAGGAGAAGCTTCCTCGATGATATAGTATTGAATTTGCATAAATTTGGTACATACACATAATTTGTAGGATACATTTATATCCCTTTCTAGAAAATCTAAAATTTTCTGATGAAGTCGGCAACATCGATTCTATTAGGTGCAGCTATACATAACGTATCTTACTCTACTATACCTATTCCTGTCTTAACGGAGCTGAAGCTACATTTAATTTTGATTTTGGTCTGTCGTATTGGAATACTTGGCACTGCACACAGTCATTCATTCAGAGACACTAAGCCGGACGAGGCTTCTGGCTCAATCATCTAAAGTAACGTGAATGATCTACAACCGAATATAGTCAGGTTTGAGGTATTTCAAACAATAATGGTAAGTATTATCTACAATCTAGCATTTAGAAGCCATAACACTCTTGAATCCCTTAATGGGATACCTCGAACAATTCACAAAGTTTCCGACAAGGATTAAAGATTGTATCCATAATACCCAAGAGTGACGGTTTAATATCTCTTCCGAAGCACGGAAACGCACATGTACGTAATTGACCAACACCGATCACCCATTCAGATACTGACCCCAACGGTCAGTTTCATCGGTTCTGACTAACTTAAGCAGCAAAAAACTTTAGTCAAATGTCTGCACCGAACCTCAAACAAGGACACCCT
Source organism: Erynnis tages (assembly GCA_905147235.1). Lineage (NCBI taxonomy): Eukaryota > Metazoa > Arthropoda > Insecta > Lepidoptera > Hesperiidae > Erynnis > Erynnis tages. The sequence continues at coordinate 8,600,400 of LR990082.1, forward strand.
TGTTCACAGAACTCCTTCTCGGCACGCTCAGAACCCACCAGAAGGCCGCCTGCGACGAAGAGATGGTCACCCTCATCTGTCCTCGGGGCACCACCATCAGCATCCAGGTGGCGCAGTACGGTGCCTCTGCGTCACAGAGCTCCTGCTCCTCGGAGCTGGCGGAGTACCAGCCAGTTGCTGTTGAGGTGGTGGGAGACACGTCGTGCACGTGGCCTAGTGCTTTACAGGTAAGCCTTGCGAAGTGTTTGTTCCCTTTCCCTTATATCCCAGTGACAGTCGGGTCTTCTCTCATAGTGAGAAAGATGTAGGCTTTAGTCCTTCTGCTACGGTTGGACTTTACATGTTGTTGTGAACATTATGGGCCTCATTCAGTTTGGACGTGTGTTCCTTACAAATACAATGGGAGCGCTTACACTACGCTCGACTTAGTCGTACGTCGACTTAGTCGCGTGGTCGGTCCTATCGGATAAGTTGGTCGGTTTTTTAAATTGCGTTCGTAGATGAGGGCCTCTAGGCATTTTTTTGTTATACAACCATTGTGATGCGCCGATTAGTCCTGAAATCCAAAGAAAAAGTCAAAAAATATATGTAGGTATTATGCAAAAACAAACATTTAATAATCATTTAACATAATGCAACCTGCATAGGTACTCGTTTGGAAAAATGAGTGCCACATTTCGCATAAAATGTATTTCGCATAAAATGACATGCAAATCAGGTACAGCGGCGGCCTTGAGGGAGGTCGACCGGAAACGCAAGCGGCAACCGAGATTATGGGGTTGACGCGACATAGGATCGGTGGTTTGTCGTAAAACTGCCGTAAAAATAACCCCGCAGTAAATTCACTGTAATGCCTTACATATATAAGAAAATGATAGAGAAAAAGGGCATTGAAATGCGAATGAGATAGTCGTATCAAGAATAAGGTAATTACCATAATATTTGTATTTCATTCTCATAATATTCTACTTGCATATCTGTTACTCGTAAATGACCCACTGTAGGGTCGGGTCTCCTCTCAAAATGAGAAGAATGCCTTGAAAGCTTTAGTCCTCCACGCTAGCCTAATTCATGAACTTTTCGTTCGTTCACAGGTCTTTATGAACATTTTTTTGTGAACTCTCAGGCATACAGGCTTCCTCAAGATGTTTTTTCTTTTACCGTTACAGCAAGTGATATATACAAGACACCATCTTGTGCTGGAAGTCATGTCAGTTTTCACATAAACAATTCAACTTTAAAAAAACAACTTAAATATCCAATATGGAAGCCCAAAACATTGCCGAATACACCTAAAAAAAAACTCGCATACCCCATTAAAGAAAATTATATGTATTACATTGGTCAACCTCCCAAGATCCAACTTCCCTAATGGTGGTTTACCGGAAAATAAAACAAGGGTGTCGAAGAGTTTATAGGGTCGGAGCGACATAGGATCGTTTTGTCGTAATAGCCTTTTTGTTTTAATTCAAGATCGGCTATAAAAAGTACCCCGTAGCACTTTTTAAGAAATGAATGAAGTTGAAAAACCACTTAATTTACAATTTTATAATCTTGTATTTTTTTTTATTATTAGGGACGCAAATATTAATGTAACAATTTATAAAATATGTTTTCATATTCATTAGTGTCCAATTTAAATTAAATAATTTTATGGTTTTTATAAGTTTACAACTGTGGCTGAAAGGAACCGCGCTCATTCTACAAAATATTTATTACACATTTAAAAAATGATCAAATGAGCGTGAAGGCGCGAACGCGCGAACAAAAGAAGATAGAAAGAATCTTATTCCGCACGCTTTTTTGACTTCCAAATTTTCAAATAAGTCCTTTCAGTTAATTTAAATAGTTTAATTAGCCAGCTTCCATAGTTTTGTTGTTTTCACTTATTTTAACTAGTTTTCTTTCTGCAAGTTTCACCCCGCTGCTTACACGTTCCATACTTTGCCCAGCGCACTTCAGTGGAAGAGCAACATTGAGGCCTAACCTTGTACCGATTTCATCGTTGCCATTTCTGTCACGTACCTATAGAAAAATCACGTATAAGGGCGCGTTCAGTTTGGATGCGATTCCGTACGAATTCAACATGTACGTCTAAACTGAGCGCGGCCTAACACATCATTGCTCTGTGAACCTCTGTTTTAAATTTTTACTCCAAGCAAGAGAACCGTGCCGAATATTGGCCTCACCTCATTAATAAACAAATTCGAGTCGTCAAAAGAGAATCGGCTTGCTAACTAATGGTGAGTAGTATTCCTTGTTGCAGACGGTGGTGGAGGCATGTCAGAAGAAACGACAGTGTAAGTTCCACACCAGTCCGAAGGCATTCGGTGTGGACCCTTGTCCTGGCTCCAGAAGGTTCGTCGAAGTCGCCTATAAGTGCCGTCCATGTAAGTATATCCATGATCATAACCATCTATTTGTAGATAGTAGTAGTACGAGATAGATACTAATACGTGTTACAATAAGATGTTACAAAATTTTGGACAACCGATGGGAAAGAAACTAGGGCATTACGTCATATTGAAAGTTATAGGTCTGTTGAATCCATATTGTGTTCTTCCATATTCTATTCATTATGATGACAGTATCAACAAAGAATAATATTTTGATAAAAAATAAGTACTCTTATTAGTGAAAGCGTTTGTTAAAATTAATGACGCTGTTAAAAATCTCCAGAGAACAAAACGAAATACAAACTTCGAGCCTGCTTAAGATTAAGAATCTACTACTTTATAATGTACAAAGGACAATGTCTTTGTACAAGCTCAGGCCTTACAATTTTTACTTGACTATTAGTATTTCTAAAGCCATCCCAAAGAAATGGGAACAAATTGCGCTCAAAGGGTCAAGATGAAAAGTTAACCCGAAAGAACAAGCTTCGTAACAATTAGCGAAAAAGTTGAATTTTCTTAATTTCGTTCCATAGAATTGTTCCGAATCCACTAAAAAGTTCCCAAGTTTTTTAAAGGTGACGTAACAAAGGACAGAGTGAGTAAAAGATGGGGTTTACTCATCAAATTTATCAGCAGATCGTCTTATGGGAGCAAAGGAGATTGCGTTTTAACGAAATTGGCTTAAAATATTAAGATGAAAAAGGATAACGAAATATGAGGGAAAAGAGTTCCTCGAATATTTCAAAATCAAAATGACATTCTTCGCCGAAGTAATATTGAGCTTCGTAAAGATTTATTGTCTTAAGGAAATTGAAGATTATACATTCCGGAAAAGGATAAACAACTTTTTGAATAAAAGAAACATTTCAGCTATTGACCATCTTAGGATGAGCAAGATATCCAATAATGTTAAAACCACCTAGACAGAAATTTACTGCGAATAAATAGATTGAAAAAAGGTTCTTATAGCGCCATTTAAATTCATTGATACAAAACCGCTTTAGTGCGACTCTACTCGAATCAGCGTCGATAAACAAGAAAATCCCTAACACTGTTAAAAATAACAAAATTATATTGAAAATTGTGTTTTAAGTCCGTGTACTAAAATTTATTTTCGGTTAACAGATGAGTTCCGAAGTAAAGTGGGCTGTGAGAACGACGTGCTTCATTTGAGCTGTAATCCCCACTCGAGAGTGGCCATATACTCAGCGCAGTACGGGAGGACCGAGTACGACTCAATACAATGCCCGCAGCCTAGAGGGATGAAGGAGGAAAGTAAGTGGATAGGTTTGAAGCATACATTTTGTGGAATAGAAACAAAAAGGCATATAAGTAGGCAGAATAAAATTGTGTCACGTGCAAGGAATTCAAAAAGTTTTTTTTTTCAAAAATGAGAATATTGTAAGAATTTTTTTATTTAATACTTTTTGTATGCAAATTGCTCCTTTTTTGAAGTCGGTTAGAAGTAATCTTAGAGGAAATGAAGAACTTTTAAATGGGAATTTACGTTGAAATTCACATAATTACTCCATTCAAAGCTTTTAACCACTTTTAAAATCAAGAGAAACTGGCTCTCATAAGTGGGCAACGTTGTCTATGGATAAAGATTTGAGTATGGTGACAGTCGGATAACATCTTGTTGGTCTCGAAAAAGTATTACGGGATATAGCACATTTTGAATTTTGAATGCGTTATTCATTTACACTCATAGAGGACTTCTTTGAAATAGGCCCTTTAAAAGGTTAAGAAGGATGAAAGTTTGGATAAAATATGCGTTATTTCTGATAATAACGCTGCAGAAATAATTTTATTGTAACTAGAGCGAAGCCCTGAGCAAATTACTTGTGTTGCTTTTACTTAGAATGACCTTATGTTACCCAGAATCGGATTTAATTATTTACTCAACTTTTTGGAATCCCAAAATTCTTTTATACACTACAAAATACAAGTATTTGAAGAACAGGAAAAGGTGACGCAAATAAAACAGAAATAAACATTATACACTCGAAATAAATGTCCCAGAAAGTTTTCCCGGGAATAATATACCGCAGTACTTTGATCTCCCGAAGGAAGGGGACACCGAATCTTTGATATATTAAGGAGATAGTAGCTACCAAATTTTTCCCTTTGTAAATCAATTGGACGTTCTTGGGAATCCATTCTTGTATGCTTCTTATTCTTGGACCCTTTGTTTTCCTTTGTTTCCATATGTGGAATGGTCTCGTTGTGATGTGAGCATTGTGAACAATGTTTTGTCTATAGCCAATTGTTAGAGTTTCACCTTATTGTTCTAACCAAAGATTGTTATAAGTCAAAAATGTTCAAAAAATGCAGGTGTTCTCTCGATGTTTTCCTTTGCTAAACAGTAGGTGATATTTGATTTTGTAAACCGCAAGTAATTTTTTTACAAAGTCATTGGTGTCATTGCGATTCAATCCCAGACTCTTCGAGTAAGAGATCCAATTCTTAGCCGCTAGGCTATCAACTTACTGATTGGTTATTGTTATATAATGTGAGAAAATCTGTATGCCGGATAGTTTTTTATTCATAATATTCTCAAAGGCATATGCCCAGCAATGAGTCCTTAATGAGTTGCAAATATTTGCGATGTTAATGAGGCAAAATTCTAAATTCAAAAGAAACCTAAATGAACAGCAGCTTATTATTCAAAATAATTTCAAATTTTCTAAGTGGCCTAATCGCCAACAGAATTTAGGAAATAATGCCAGCAAATGACGAGTTCTCTGCAAAATTTATCAGACAATAGTTGGTAATTACCCAGCGAAATTCCAAGTTTCATGAGTAACCTAATTAAAAAAGTTACAAAAAATTTGCGTTTCATCCCTCTTCCACGTTACCCAATACTTTGAACTTCCTCATTAAAATTAACTTCACTTTATCGCGAACTTTCATGATTTTTAACGAACGGTCGAGATCACCTCCAACCCATTAGAAGTCATATCTACTTCATTACATTTGGAGGTAATAAGTCTTTATATGCACCCAAAACATTCTATGTCAGTAGAATCTTTAAAATTGGTACAATTGACATGATATTACTACTGCTTATGCCTGCTCTTTGAAGTATGCAAAATATTAGTCAATGTTATTCTTCTAAATGTTGTTTACGTTGTCTATCTATTTACTCGTAATAATGGAAAGAGTGGATTTGTCTTTTTCCATTGACGCTAATTACGCACTTACATTCATAAAAGATCTCTTTAGCAACATGTTCTTCATGTCTTGTATTCCGGCTGCGGATGTACTCGTATAGTTTCCGGGATACGTTATTTGAGGCGGGCATCTTAGTCCTCGTGAGTAGCAAAGCAACCCGCATACAACCTCAGATATAATGTTTTTCTCTATTTTGAGGTTAGATACTAGCATCCATGAGCTGCAGTGACCTTTTACCATCAGGTGACCTGCATGCCTTTTTGCTTCTAAATTACCTACTATATAAAATAAAAATAAAAAATTGATGCTGTACTATACGTAATTTTTTTTTTTAATTAAAATTGAACATTTTTACTAAACAGCATGCTTGGAACCATATGCGACGGAGACAGCGATGAGGGAGTGTCACGGGAAGCGAAGATGTGTCCTCTCAGCTGACAGCAAGATGTTTGGGAAGCCGTGCCGGACCGGGAGTCGGACGTATCTGAAGGTCGTGTATACTTGTGGTAAGTGTTCTTGCATCAGATATATGTATAAATGAGCAGAATATTGATAGGACCGCCTTTCTTCTTTACGTTTAGTTCTTGGTATTCCACTGTCAGCCCTTGATATAGTAGTCAGCTATTGTTGGACATGGATGGACCCCATGAATAAGACCTGTAATTTTGATTAAGACTTAGTAACCGTTTGGGTCGTTTTGGTATGAGATTTAAGTGTGGCCGTGATCTTCGATAAAACGACTGTTTCTTTCTAAGACTACCTTTTGTATGCGTTTACCTACAGTTTTTGTTATTATTACTATACTTTTTCATTTTGTTGTACAAAAAAAATATTCGTATTCGTATTTATTTGGGCCCTTACGAATTCTCATTAAACATGAAAATCAAAGAGATTCAGTTTTACATCCCGTACCCGTTAAAAAGAAACTAAAAAGCACAAAGAATCAAATATAACCCTCCTTTTTATTTGGGAAAAAAAAACGTATACAAAAACCTAAAATAAATACTGAAATAGGAAGTAGTCGAGTCAAGTGGAAGCCATAAATAGCGCTGTAGACTAAACCCCTTGAAAGAATAGGCTCTTGTAGGCTCACTCTTGACTGGGCTCACAGCGGGCGGAACTGGGCTTAAGTAGTCTATTGGATGAGAAAATTACGCTACTTGATGGAAAGTATAGTTTGTTGAACATATGTGTTGTTACATTGTATTTTATTTCATGTTCCGAGAAGAAAACTGACGCTTTCTTCTTCTGAACAAATACATGGTACACGATACTTCGTGCACTATAATACTATAAACTATGTATTATAGTAAAGGATCTATGATCCTAATTTGATTTCATTTTTTGGGGTTCTTCATTATAATAAAAATATTATGTGCTTTTTCCCAGTTTGTTTATTTTTTTTATTTTAAAGCCAATAAACTCAGTTTCAAAATGACAACAAAATCTTCTTAGCATTCAAGTAAATTTTTTGACATTTTGCAAAGACTGTTCTTGAAATGAATGAATTTAAAAATTATATTTTTACGATATTTGTCTAGACTATATTTAAAAAAAAATTACAACATTGTACCTATTTTACCTACTTTACTATAAGGTGAAGGTCAAAGCAACAGTCCACATAAAATCAGTTGTTAATTAACAACTTACTCCAAGCCTTAACGAACACGACTAGAGGATTTCGCTATTTACAAGGGTCTGCGAGACATACTCTGAAGGGCTTTGCATAACAATGACCGACCGTCGATCAATGTTTCTCTTTGAGAGCCCTCGTGCTCAACCAAAACATTAACTTATCGATGAAATGGCTTAATTAGTGTTTTAACTATTTGAAGTTGGTGTCTTCAGTATCAAGATTTTATTTCTATACCTCAAAAACAGTAGGCCTAAAGTATGTAACAAATTTTATTTCATACTTTTGATGTCGGTTTAATGTTTTTAAATTATCTCTTATATATAAAATTATCATGTCACAGTTTTAGTTGCCATACTCCTCCAAAACGGCTTGACCGATTTTTATTTCATACCCCTAAGTGATAAGGGTTGTCCACACCTAACATTTTTATTTTATTTTTTGGAAAAAAAAATATTTTTATTTTTCAATAATGTGGCATCAAAAAATACATACAACCCTAAATTTTCACCCGTCTATCAACAACCCTTATATCGCAAAACAACGTTTGCGGGGTCAGCTAGTATTTTATAAGTACGCTGTTATGTATGGAAACGTATTTTACTGTATCACCCATTTTATTAATTAATATGTTATCCCATCTATCAAGTAAACTTGATAGCTTATAAGCTTATAAGGGTATATCTTGACAAAAATCACCATTGAATATGTACTGTTAGCATGATGTAATTTAAACATACAAGTTTACTGCTTTTTCAAATGTAGGTTTGGATTTCGAATGGGATCTGTTGTACGGAATATAGGTCGCGATAATAGTCGTATTTCGTACGGACCGAAATGAATAGTCTGTAAGTGCAGGTATAGCGCACATTGTTCTGGTTCTGCTTGATTGTTTCTCTTCAAACATGAATGTTTCGTCTTCGTTACTTATGCTTAAAGTGTTTTTTATCGTCTATTCTATGGTATATATTCATAGGTTTGCCATGCATACTTAAACGTTTTCAGCTTTTGATACGATTAAAATAAACCGATTTACAAAAATATCTACATATAAGTATATTTATCGCCCTTGATGCTTTTAGGGTAAATTTAGGCTTTATTAAATTCGTAAAAACATACACAAAAAAGTCAAAATTCTTTCGTTCTTTTCTATCGAACGATATTTTTTTAGGGTAAGAGAAACGGTGTGCTAATGAAAATATAGATTGATGTATGGATTACAGATGCTTTGTTAAATATTAACGTACGTGAAAATAAACGTTTTTGTATTTTGTTTTATATTCTAGCTATCGTTTCCTTCGCCATCGTAGATCCGATAAGCTAAATTGTGAAGAAGACCTTGATTACCTTCCCTTTTCTCAGTATTTATAAGACACAGAAACAATATCGTTGTAAAGATACAATTCATCTCGAAATATATCAAGCTCAGGTTTTATTGCGACGGATCCAACGCAATCTGTTATTGTTTTTGTCGAACTCGGCAGCCTTGTACAATTTTTCATTCGTTTTCTATTGGAAAAATTTGCGGCCGATCACTCAAAACTTTGCCACGTTTCATTCTTGTTTTGGCGTTGTACTAAAATGGTGAATACAGAGTTATTTGCAAAAATAATATGTCCTATTTTTGGACTCTGTCACTTTCGGAGTATTTCATTTAATTGTCATTTGCTACTATTAGTATATATCTACTGCAAAACACTTTACTTTTAAATTCAGATTGTAAAAATTTGTGGCTCATATGGTGATTTCGTACCTATATTTGCTAATCCTGCTAGTTATGAAGCTATTTGTTCATAAATTCGATAATTCTGTCGCATAAGGAAAATTTAATTTATCATCTTCTCGCATACAATGCAATGCCGGACGGTCTGTGGTCTAACTCTTCTTACAAAATGCCATGGTAGGTATGCTTTTTACCCCAAGAGGCATAATATTGAACATGCCAGCCATTTTTATGGCTAGCGGAACGTCTTTAATATGAACTAAGAATTGAAATCCAGATCTTGTTTTCATGTCTTTTAATTTTATTAAGTTTTTGATTCCTTCTATCTACATACCTAGCCTTTGAAGTCCATTTCTAAATACAGGCCTCCTCAAATCGATGCCATTCAATTTGGTCCTAGGCCCTTTGAATCCAATGATTATTATTTATCCACTAAAAAAGTGGGTAACCTTAGGTTGTCAATCGCTACTTCTTTTTCCAAGATGATGTCGCCATCCGAGAACCTTTCTTCCCTATCGGTTATCGGTCCTTTGAACTTGGAATTGACTTCTTCACTATATTATCATATTGCGAATTGGTACGGAACACTTTATATGAGTAGATACAAATAGTACTTACCCCTTTATATTATATTACTTTGTTTTATTAGCTTAGCCACGTTTTCACCCTACCATTTGTTCGCTCCAGTCGAACGTTCAACATTCCTTTCAACGTATTACATAGCTGCTTCGTGAACGGTGCCGTTATTTTCATGTTCGTTACTTATTTATTTTTTGCGTACAGTTTGATTGATGTCCGTTGTACACTGCTTGTGATGTTCACTCATAACTTCAGCCATTTATTCTATTTGCAATTCACCAAATAAATTGTTATCGTTTAGGAGAAATATATTGCTCTTTTTATGAAATTGAGGAAATGTTACGTTTTATTGAAGTAATGCTATATTTCTTTCGGTTGGCGGCTCTTTCGGTTTCGCTTTATTTTGAAATGTGTTTGCTTTTTGTGTTGATTTAAAGCTGACACAATATAGGAATTCAAGGTTTCACTTGGTTTTGTTTGGAATATATTATACCTACTTGATATGCAGTACATTTCACTGCACTTCGTAACACTAGATCGCGTAATTCAAGTTAACATTTTTTATTTCATTGTAGTGGTTTGTCTTTTAAATGATTATTTCATTTTATGTAACTTCAAAATGTTCTAAGAAATACTCAAAAAATTGTATTAGTAAAACAATGAGAGCACTAAGCAAGGCACAAAGAATCCACTTACCTGACCTACAACAAAGTAATATATGACCGAGTCTGATCACAAAATGGTCCACGTCCATGCTAGAGAAAGTTCCTTTTGTATTATGCCGTATTGACGATATTTTTTTGTCTGAATAGTCGTTCGAATCATAATCTGTATTTATTAAGATGTTTATAAAGACGTCGATGGAGATTAATATACGGTGTTTCATGTGTCTAGGTAGAAATCGTCTTACACAAATATTAGGTAAATTTGGCGTTCATCTACATATCCTTATAATTATCTCCTACTAGATATTTAAAAAGACGATAAATAAGAGGTCCAAAGTCCTCTGAACGAGCGAAGCCTTATCTTAGTAGTGGCACTCTTAGGCCCCTATTTCGCCGAGATGCCATGGCGGCGTCGCTAGATACTTATCCTGAAATCTAAGGCAGTTAACTCTACGGTAACTTGGCTACGGTTTGGCAACGTCGCTAATTTAGAAATTTCAATACGATTTGTTTGGATACGTAGCCGGTAAACTCGCCATGAAGTCTCGGTTGTTCTCAGATAGTACTACTTTCTTTATTTCTATTTGACACTTTCTTTATTTCTATTTGTCACTTTCTTTATTTCTATTTGACACTTTCTGGGGTACAGTATCACTATCAACGACCGGTAAAACTAAAAAAACTTTCTGGTTATTTTTAACTACCTATATTAGTTATTTTCTGCCATAATAATACTGGCGTTGATACAAGTATACTTTAGAAATCATCAAGCTCTATTTCCCGTGCTCAGTCAGACGTAAGCGCAAAAAGCGCTCAGATACTTCCGTGGAGCTTTAGCGTAGAGCTTTATTCACAGTCAGCAAGCAAACTGAAATTGAACTATATTGAAAGTATTTCAAATTAACTGGCCCGATACTAACTGGAAATGACCAAGCATTAATTTTTGCTTGGTGGATATCACATGCCTTGAAAACATTATGGTTTTTTTCCTTCACCGTTACCGCATGCGACATTTTTGTAAAACGCACATAGCTTTAGAAAATCATTGTCCACTAGAATTTGAAATGAAATCTTCTGTGTAAGAGACCGACTTTCTTGCTGGTGGTTACCCAGATATACTAAGTATTAGTTTCTTGTTTATCGTTAAATCTTGGTAAGGAATTATTAGCATAAAAATAATATTGAAACGACCTTATCGTATGTAAAAATATGTTATTCTTTATTATCATGAAAAAGAATAATTATGATTTTAAACGAATGAACTAAAATAAAGTTATAACTGAAATTATTATTTGAGCCTTAATCAAGCAAAAAGCTGGGGGAAAAATCTAAGCTTTTATTGCACAACTCGTACAATAGGCCCTGATTTTGAATGGATGAGGTTTATTTTACATTTTACTATACGTTTCTCGTATTCCACTGTTTTTTAGACTAGTTAAGCTAGACTAGTTTTTTAGACTAACAATAGTGTTGGGATGCAATAAACAATTCTTTACGCTTTTGCTTTATGGTTTGATATTGATTGATATTTAACTTCATTTTCGTATTACACACAGAACACGCATACGGAATAGGATAATTATATTTGAGTTACGAGCCAACGTTTTTCCGTACCGACACCAGTCTGAACATAGGCATAAATAAACAGACAGGAAATAGACAAAGATAATAGATTGATGTAAAAGTAGGCACCATGTGCTATAGGAGCATACAATTTACATTCACATACTCCATCATACTGTGATTATTTGAACTTGGACGTCTTGCGTGAGCGATCGACTTCTTAGCCACTAGTTATAACCGCTTAGATCTCTAAAACGATACATACAAATAAAGCAATAAAGGTGATTTCAGACGACGCTATACTATTGCGCTATAAAGTATAGCAGAGAAGGACCTAATGCTATGCTTTATAGCATGACGTTCACATACGCGATATTATCGCAAGGGTTTGTAGTATATATCAAGCTCAGTCGACCGCGATCTTTGAAGAGTTTGCCAGACGGCCGGGGGTGACGGAGGAGGAAGAGGGCGGCGCGCGATATAGCATAGCATGAACTCTGCACATCGCACCAATTTATAGCGTATAGTAAGTAATAATATATAGTACAGTACAATGTGAACTTGTCCATAACAATGTATGGAGCGCGTATGTACTATATGCTATTATATTATAGCGTCGTCTGAAACCTACTTTATTCTCTGTCCTCGCTGACGCATCGTATATGTATCTATAAATATTGGATTCAATCGTCCCCGTCTGAGCAGAGTTGAACAAGTTCGCTTATAAATAACATTGAAGCGCGGCTAAAACTTGCGACGACAGTTTATGCAAAGAATTCTCTGGATATTATATGTATGATGTTCAGGAAACTATGGTAAAACTCTTTAGAACTGTCTGTTCTAGACAGCACTGAATCCTTTAAATCTTTCAATCCTTTTTTTTTCAATTATTTAATAGTTTCGGAGTTATTAAGAAACAACGAAATACCTTTTTTTGCTATATTAATTTTTTATGTGCTGGTAAACGCTTCCAAAACATTTTTCTAGCTATCATTCCGGACAGAATAAACTATAGCACGTGTTTTTAAGAGCAGTATTGTTCGCCATTTTCAACTTATTGCATAGACTACATTATTTGGTGTAGCAGGAACTGATTTTTTCTAAACAAAACCATAAAGGGTACTAACGTGGTAAGAATCGCAACAAACAACACCTACCAAATCCACATCAATCCCATTTGCCGGGTGGTCGATTTGACAAAAATGAAAAGAAGTAGGTCAAAGCAATTTAGATATTCGTAAACAAATATATAAGTATAATGAAAGCATTATTGAAATTAGGATAAGAGAATTTTCCGTGTACCTTACGAGTATAATATAAAGAGCAAGAATGCACAAGTCACGTCCGCTCCCTATTTGAAGCTTATTCAAAAATAAAAATAACTAGTGGCTCTCCTTACAAGAGCACTCAAAAAGCCGAATCTCCCCAAAAATCTAAAATTAACATGCCTTTTTACGTTCAACGTAATAAGGCAAGTAGACCACTTGAGGCTAACTTCGATGGAAAAGGGGATCTTAGGACAAGACATTAAAGTGCATTTTCATTTGCAGTGCCAAGGACAGTCTTGAAGGAGAGATACGAGAGTGCACCGGAGGAAGACGAGGTCGCTCACGACGTGTCTGACCTCGAACACGAAGATGTCGGTAAGTGCTTTTAGCAAAACTTAAAAACACCCGTCGGAAACATAAACTTTAAAGTTTCCTGATAGCTTATAGAGAAACGTCTCGACAATGTAAACAGCTGCCAATAAAACTTAGCTGATTTAACGTAAGCGCAAAAGACATGGTAGATTGTTGAGGACAAGATATACGAGTAGATAGTATTGTTAATATAACAAACTTTATTGGAAATCCTCGTTGGGTGAAAGTGGCAGAAATAGCTTAACAATCTTCCAAACGAAAAATGCGTTTTCGTGATCTAAAGAATAAAAACATAGAAAGTATGTGTTGCCTATTTAGTACGTACATATTCCCATACCTTATTTTCTTTTCCCATCTACTTAAACAAATAATAACCGTGCCAAAGGACAAACAATGGAATCTAAATCATCCTATTTTCTCACAAATTTATATTCGTCAATTTTACACGGTTTTTTCTTTTACAAACAAGTTACAACCCTCCAGAGTCAAATTTCACTCTCAATCTTATCATAACCAAGTGGAACAAATTCCGAGAGCATCTTATATTTTGACACGGCATAACATCAAAATGGAGGACGGAAAATTATCCTAATCCTATTGGTAGAGATGTCGCCAAACCACTTCATTTATTATGAAATGGAATAGATAACGCGAATTGTCTACCCAATTTTTGTTTTGAAAATTTCTGGAGAATTTAACCAATAGCTTAAGTCGTCTTAGAAGGCTTCTCTTCAAAACTTAAGGCAGAGGATTGTTCTAATAGCATTATTTTATTATTCTGTTTAGATGAAACTCGAGGTAGAAGTTAGGTTAAAATTGTAGTACTAATACACCAAAACCGTCAAAATGGAAATGAGATTAGGTGTGAGTAGGTAAAACATTTTTTAATATTTTATGATCAATATTGTCTATATTATGTAAATAACAAAAGAAATATAAATTCCGTAACTTGACTAATCCAGCGTAGTGGACTAAGGCCTACATCCTTTAGAAGTTAGAAGCGCGGCTAGAACTTGCGACGAGAGTTTATGCAAGAATTCTCTGGATATTACATGTATGACGTTCTGGACTCTTTGGTAAAACTCTTTAGAACTGTCTGTTCCGGACAGCACTGAATCCTTTACTTGGTTTATAGCAGGAACCGAATTTTTCTAAGTTCATCCACGAAGGGTAATGTAACAGTAATTTTCCCTGGTAAAAACCGTACCCTTTATTTTACTTGCAAAGACCAGTAATGAGGAAGGACCGTAAATATTCAGACGTGACTCGAATGAAGCAACTCAGGAATAAACTGGGCCCAACGCGTTTATTTCTGGAATAGTGGCAATTACACCACATTCCTTGTGACAGGTGGAGGCAAGCTTAGTCCGTTCGCTATTGGTAAAAATTTCCTGTAATGTGCCACTTCATTTGGCTACGTGGTATTTGCGAATTTGTATTATGTTATTTGACGAATGAACCACTATGCAAATATTGATAAATAAGTTACGTGGCTGCCAAATAACAAATACGCAAACGTTTGATAGTGAAAGACAATAACTATCAGTGTTGCGTCAAAAACGGAAAAGACGTGTAAATAAGGCAGAAATTGTCTCGTATAAAACATCCAAACATTGTTTACCAAATATTCCGAATACACAAATACAAAAGTCAAGTGAAGTGCAACATCAAAAGAGACGGTTGTTTCATTTTGCTCATTAAGTTGTCTTGTATCAGAAGACCATGCTTAGTTATAATTTCAAGTTGTCGTCAACTTTTCATAATCTAATTTGCTTAGACTTAAATACAAAAAGGGTTTTAGCAACTTACAACAAACGAATTGTTTTAAGGCTTTCTTATTTGAACAAATATGCATGACCGCATTACGGTACAGGTATTTTGCAATCGTTCATGTAATGAAAAATAAAATGCTTTTTGCTAAAATACATTCGTTAAAGTAGCTGACACTCACCTTTAAAAGAGTAAAGGCCAAGAGTTAGCAAAGTTGGTGTCGTTAAGGGGACTATTGGAGCCAATAATGTTCCTCGGAGTAATCCCGCGAATTGTTTTAGGGCGTACGTTTTATTGTGCGGTTATAAAGGTGCTTTAGCCCCTATAAATCACGAGGCCAAGGCATGGTTTCAGCGACAGTGACCCAGAAAGTATTATTTTCAGTTTGTTTATACATTGTTTCTTTAACACTGTTGGTACATGGTTTTGCACTGCGCTGTACTCGTATTTGAAAGTAATATTCGAAACTTTTACTGAGAAGAAACTGCAGTTGAAATGTTCCTTTAGTGTTGTTGTGTTGAAAATCGTGAAATGATGTTTTAAACTTTAAACAGTTTACAACTTTATTCACCTTTGCTTTGGACATATTCTACTAAATTGTTTTTAAAATCAGTTATTTGGCTTGATCGATTTAACTCTGATGCTCGAAATAGATCAAACTTTTAATTATCTGTGAAATTTCAGACATTTTACATACTCGGTACATTGAAGTAGGTTAAGGTCGAATGTGTTACATCGATATTTTTACTACAGCCAATGTAAAATTCAATGTTCTACTGGCCACCGCGCGAATTTGTTAGTTTTATCGAACAAAAGATTATTGTTTTAATTTTTTGGAGCATAAGCTTCTTTTTGTTTTATAACAGTGTTGAAGGTTATTTAAGCCAATTTGTCGTGAATACATTTTGTATGGCTCAAAATAGTAGACTTTTCAGTAACCTGATTGCTGGCACTTGACATACATCACTGGAAATCGAAAAAAATTTAATAAGTAAAAATCCGTTGCAGAAGATCGTATTTTGAACCATCTTTCAATTCATAAGTTTACCCGACATTAGTTTTTTAAAAGTTAAATTAGTCATAACAATTAACAAATGTGATTTGTTTTTACATTTCTTCGCACAAACTGAACTTTTGAAAATGGTAAACGTCTGAACAAAACACGGTCAATTTCCAAAAAATTGAAAAAAAAAATTTAAAATGATTTGTTTTGTAAGTATCGTCCAAAGATTTTTTTAAAACATATTTTCTGGTTTGATAAAAGCACTAGTAAAACAATATTTGACAATGATTGTGGTACATTAAAAATCTAAAGGTTATTTTTTTCCACGAATAGGCTAGCGTTTGGGCGTAATAAGATAGATGCGGCCTACGATAGAGCACGCTTACCTAAAATATGCCTATTCACTATTGTCGTAAATTAACTCAGTTTATATTTATTAATCGGTTATACAGACGCAGGCGCAGAATTCCATTATTATTTTTGCAAAATTATTTTTTTCGTATTTTCAGTTTTGCTTGTTGTTAGTCTTAACAAAAATCTTTGAAACCTATATATTTTAGCTGTAGCTTAAAAATATAATACTTTCTTTTAACTTATCTTTCATCTTATAACTGGACAAAATCGCCGTGATGGCCAGTATCTACAGAATCGATTACGTAAATAGATTCGAAGTATCGAGTTTTCTGCGCTCTTCACTTTTATCGTTTAATTTGATCTGCACCATTGAACTTTAAAATTGAATACGGGAAATGAAATGGCTTCCCATTGATTGGTTCCAAGATGTTACCTATTTGGATAAATTGAAAACGATCTACGGGAAGCACTAAACGATTAAATAAAACTGTTTATTTAATGGTAATTAAGTACGAACTGGGCTGGCCACATCGTTCGCAGGACTGACAACCGATGGGGAAAAAAGGTCCTCGAATGGCGACCACGTCTAGGCAAAAGGAGCACAGGCCGCCCTCCGACCAGGTGGACTGATGACCTGAAGAAGACAGCGGGAAACCGTTGGATTCAGAGGGCCCAGGACCGGGCGGAGTGGCGTCGATTAGGGGAGGCCCATGTCCAGCAGTGGACTACTAAGGGCTGAAAGGAAGGAAGGAAGGAAGTACGAACATTTTAATTCAGATTGCAGAATTTTCTTTTCTGATTTTTGTAACGATCAGAATAAAAAGAAATTAAATTAGTATAATTATCATGTTTTCTTCATCAAATATATCGTGATACTGTTATGTAATCTAATAAAATCTAGAAAAAAATGCCGTATAATAAAGTTAATTTCACTTTCGCGAATCACATTTCCTGCGGAATTTTCAATTTGTTCCTCTCTGTGTCAGTTCTTTGCTTCGTTGGTATAAAAATGGATTACAGGACGAGAAGATTCCTTGAGTTGTCAAACTGCGAGGCGATTAGTGGTGTTATTATTGTTATGTCCTCTCAAAACATTTTCCTTTATTCGCTAGACATTATTATGTTAAGCTCCAGTAATGTTATTGTTGGCATCGTGTCTAGCCCGACATAATTGTTCAATTTATTTTCAATGTTCACGTTCCCGTCGCGTTAGTTCTTTCCAGTACCATTGATTCACCTTTGACCTTTATCAGAGGTGTTATTTTTGTAGGATATTTTAGTGAATACAGTAATCATTAAGCTCACTCGCTTTTGGAGCAATTTATTATTGGGTTTGTTTCAACTACATCTTGGAAAACAATACATGTGTCATTAATTTGTAGGTACTTGCTTTACCTATCCATTATATTTAGTCGTATTAGGGCTATCTTATGTTGATTAATAAATTATTTTTTAGATTCTAAAGAACTTCATTCTCACCACACCACAACTGTGATGACAACATTCATTAAATTATAATAATAATGCTTATTTTTTTGTGAACCAACAAAATACCTTTCAACAAAAAAAAATTAAACTTAGTGTTTGAAACATTCTCAGTGCGTACTTTTTGGCTAGTAAGTTTTAAAAAGTCGAGGATCAAACCTCAATCTCTTATGTTTGTTTCAGATGAATCCAGTGACCGATGGTGGGGAGAATCAGCAGTACCCCCTGCCCCAGCAGTAGCCGCAGTACCTCCACAGAGACCATCGATCTCCACCATCAACGTCACCAGCAGAGAAGAGCCCTCCGTGTCACCACCTAGACATCAGTTGCCTAGTGATGGTACGTTCGGGTCTCTGACATACCTGCGTAAAAAAGCAAAAAAAAGGGTGACCAAAAATTTTTAACAAAAAGAGACTCAAAAGAGAATAATCGTGTAAGATTTTAAGGATTGAACACATTAAAATTTTAAACGTCTTCATTTTATTTTTATCAAAATTCTATCTATGTCATGGATACAAATCCACTTTTTTATTTATACTAAAAATACCAATTTTTATGGATGAGAAATTAAATGTTTTTGTACACTCAGGAAAAATCAAATTATCAAATGGCTTTCTACCTTAAGTATTTTTTTTTTACTACATTTTAATTACTGAATGGGTTTAATTTAAATGTTTATATTTAAACTATCTTATTAAAAAGCAGTTGAAAACAATGAGTCAGATTACAATATTCAAGAACGGGTAAAAATGAGAACAAGAGGAAAGTTTACTGCCAACTTATTTTTTCGCTGCAGTTGTTTTAAAGTATGCAGGTTTTTCTTGCTTTAAATTTGCATTTTCATTTATATTTGAGAAGCACTGTGGTTAGAGAACTGTAGTTAAGGAAATTCTATAAAAAAGATAAGATAAATATTTACCAGACATCGAAAGGATCATTACCAATATTTTTTTAATAAAGGAATGTAACACGCATTAAATAATCATCATGAGGCTTTTTAGTCCACTGCTGGACATAATAAGGCATCTCCCAAGGTGTTACAAACGCGATTCGAATTTAATATGTATATAGATAGATATTATATCTAAAATTCCATAAATGAGAACAAAATAGCTATTTTCAGGAATATAGCTACTCGTACACAAAATACTTAAGTTAATTCAAAACAACTTAATATTTAAGCCTCTTTAAAAGTTTTCATACTCTCTTTAAGATTCTTTCAAAAGAAAGCTCATAAAGAAATTTAATGTCAGGAGTTGAACTAAGTAAATTAGATACTGGTACTTCAATTGCGAGATATTATCCCGTAACTTAATATCTGGTTTTATTGGCAGCGATAAACGAAAAAGATTTTAATTTAGTTAAGAATTTGTACACAAATTCTGTTATAAATTGTAGCGGACACTTTTTTCGCTAGGGACACATCTAATCATAAGTATAACGACACAACCGACCGAACGACCAACAAACACGACAAAATTCAAACACAGGTCTCTGAATGGAGGTATACCTTGTGTCTCGAAGTCAGCTTTTGACGTTCATTCAAGTCCACAGTATTATTACTATTAGTATGTATGGTATGTCAGTATAGTAGTTGTTAGAAAACGAAAATTAGACGAACTTCTTAATAAGTACCTATTAGGTAAGACTTACAGCACACTTTTTCTTATCTCTAGTATAACTCCGCCTGATAAGCACTCATATAATTCACTCGTTAATTTGTATAAAAGAACCAACAATCAAAGGTTTTATGGATTAAACACTCGAACGGTTTTGGTTAAATTAATCGACCCATCGACTCGAAGGGAGTGTAAGCAAAACCAAAACAAAATAAATTCCACCTGACCACACGTAATGCTTTGGTCGTAACTAAAGTGTCCAACTTTTACACACGGATATGCAGGAAACCTATATTTGTGCATAATGATAATATACTTAAAATAAATATAGATAAAAAAATGCTTGTTTTCGATGGTACAGAAACGAAAATGATAAATAATATTTTGTTACAACTTTTTTAAAATTGAAACAGAATTGATAATAAATTCTTCGCTATTGTTAAGTACAATGAAATTTACCACAAATTAGTAAATACAGTCATAATACCCGTTGCATCGTGACATTAACTATTCTACTTAGTGTTAGTACTACTTACGAGTGCTACGAGTACTACTCGTAGTGCGTATCATTTGAATGAAATTTATTTGTATGTTGGGTCACATTTACCATAAAGTGAAATAATTCGCGTCCCGCAAACACAATAACGGGACGAATGATTTAGGTCATTTTAGGCCATTAAAAAGGCCATTTAGGTCCTACCTGTCCTACCTGTCTCGTGATCATTGGAGACCCTAGTCGTAACGAAGGGACTCGAAGCATTATTTGCATGTATTTCATGTTGGGTTTGGATACCGTATTATGTGATGAAAATTTGGCAGATGAAACTTTAAACACTGGATTATAATTTCGCATATATTTAATTATCGTAAAATGAATTACCACAAGTTCTGAACTGATATCATTTGCTTGGACTAAGAATGTTAGTTTTGTAATATTATCCATGCCATCCACTCTGTGGTGGGGGACACCTGTGTCCAACAGTAAAATTCCAAATACTAATGGAAATATTTGCTTTTTTATCGCAGAAATCGTGTACTTAAATTTATATAACTTAAATAATATCTTGAAATCTAAAAAGTGCACCTGTTAAAAAGTCGCTCCAGTTAAAAAAGGCTTTTAACTTCATTTAGGTATACAGAAATAGTTCCTATTATAGTACTACCTTTACTTAGTTCACAGACGAAACAGCCAATATTGAAACATCCGCACATCCGCCCACAACCCGTACAGTAAACAATAGTTACCTACTGATAAAGTTACCCAACACACTCACAAGAGCTATAATTTACCTCACGGCTCTGTTGATAATATTTATTAGGAAACGGCGAACTTGTGTAAGCCACAAGTTACGTACTTAAGCAACGGAGTTGGGTATTAGTTGGTGACAACGGAACTACCTACGGTTCGTCAATTTGACAACTTAAACACCGAAATCATTACAGTTTAGTAGTACCTTTTACACGTGTATTTTGAATTAGGCTTAGCCCTCGGGTTCGTCCGCGTAGATTTAACAATTTGATATATTGTTCCAAAGAGGAAATCCAGATTATTCTAGGTTATAAATTACGTGGATGCTAAGTTTAATCCAAATCTGTACTGGCGTTTATACGTGAAAGAGAAACAAACATACATCCATTCTCATAAACTTTCTTATTTGTTATAGTGGTAGGATAACAGGTAGACAATTATATTGAAGAAAATTAAGATCGGATGACTAAGAAAAATCACTGCCAATAAGGATTTTATGTAGCGTCTTATCTTAACATGGTTTCACGCTCGTTTCTAGGGCATAAAATGAGGACGTTAAACATACATAGTAATATTTCGCATGACCTCAAGATCTCAAAATTTAAATAGTAAAATCTACTGTTCTTCGGATCTACTGTAATTAGTTGTTCATTAATGTACAGACTACACCAATTTGCATTGGAGCAGCGTCCAACAGACTATGCTCCCGGCTCTTGTCGAGGGGAGAGAGACCCGTGCCTAAAAGTGGACTATAACGAGGGTTGCAGCCAGCTAATGTTCTTACAGGTGGCGTCACACAAGCGGATTTTAACGTTCCATTTTGTTAATGCATTTTTTTTCTCCAACAGAACAATTCGACATCATGTATGTCTACATCATCGCTGGAGTAGCCGTCGCGTTTGTCCTCTGCGTCATTCTGGGCGTCATCCGCTGCGTTCTCCACAAGCAGACAGACCAACCCAAAGGACCAGACGTGTCCGCCACAACCGAAATACCGAACGGCTTCAACGACAGCATATCAGAAGTCGACAACGACATCAACATAACCAGCCTCTCCGGGCCCGTCGACACGGTAGACTCGGGGTTAAAAACAGAGATGCAGTTCACGAACGTAGCGCTCAGCCCGAAGATAAACCGATACGTCGGACGACCGGTCCCGAACACATACCCCCATGTAAGTAGCAACATGTATGGTCAGGTCGCCGAATTCCCCATTGAGATGCCTCTCAGAACTATGCCCCATGGCACGCTAGGCCGCGGCGTTGCGGTGAAGACCCTACCAAGGCAGATGCAAGCAGAAACCGACCCTAACACCAGGAGTTTATATCGATATTCCAACGCACAGTACTACTTCGGGTGACAAGAGACCGCCCAGTGCTCGGACGTATCGAGGACTTACTGTTTCTAGTTGAGTGTTGTAGTGAGGAACTTTGTATTGTCCTACTTTTAAATACAGAAACTGTGATATTAATTGAAACTCTCCTATTGTAAACCGTTGCAAACCGTTTTCAGTATCGATACAGTTAGAAACGCACTGTGTTGCTTTGAATGAATGATTTTCTTATCGTTTCTCTTTTTATTTGATGTGGCGATGTGCTAGCGGCTATTTGCGGTAAGAAAATTGTGACGTATCAGTGCTACTGCAAAGTAAAGGCGTATTCATCATGGGGGTTAAATTTGAATCATTAATATAAAAAAAATTTGCTACAGAATATCACAGTACTGTAAATGATGATTTTCTTAACGCGAATACGCTAAAAGTACAATCGCAAAAATGTTTCGACCATTCGATTTGTTAAGACTTTTTATTGTACGTGACAATTTTTAATTAAGCAAAGACAATTGTTATCCTCAAAGTAGGTTGCCGCAGTGAAATATTTAATTACATTGGTGATTTAATTGTTTTATCTTCTGAGCAATATCGTTTACATCCTATAACCACAGCGACAGCCAAAAGGAAAATTGTAAAAGGATTTTTCATTGATTTTGAAAAAGAGATTTGTTTTTCCTTTACTCCTGTTTCTTATCATGTAGACGTATCTAATCAGATGTAATTATTGCGAATTTTTACCTAACAGTTTTTTTTTTGTCAATTATATTTATGTTAAATTAGCTAACGAAATTAAATACTTTCTGGTAGTCAATTTAAGTAAATCTTAATCTTTAATATATTTACGTTTTTTCCTGTCGATCAAATAAAAATAGGTTTTTTAATACAAAAAGTTTCATAACAAAATAGTAATTTAATGCATAATAAAGTATGAAGATTGTACATTGTCTACGTTTATAATTTGTTTCGTAGGGTAGCTAAATGTAAACATATCTTTTAGTAGGATGATTAATGGTTATTTAATAATGATGTATTGAGTGTACAGTAATTATTTTAAAAATTCACCTGTGTTGGGTATCAAGTACCTTTTCAGACACAGTGTGTTTCTAGTGCCTTAAGTCGTTTACATTTTATGTTCTGTTCAGGTGTTTGTCATAATCATATTACTATTTATTTAAAAAAGAGGTTAGTTATAAGACGCTTCGAGATCAAAGAGTTGTTACCTGCATAGAGTAGACGAACCAAGTAAGAAGTCTTCCGGACTGTTCAGAAAGAGAGGTAAGAAAACCGGTGCATATTTCTCTCTTCATGCGCATGCGCAGCATAATAGCACAGCAGGAGAATTAGTAGAAATATCACAACACAAACCTTTGTTCCTCACCTTTCAGTTAACAGGACATTTTTATTTTCCCGTCTCTATTATCTATCTTAGCGGTAATAGAATGGCTTAGAATTCGACCTCGAATCGAGGGATCCGGGTTCGAATCCCAGTGGCACGCACCAATGACTTTGTAATAAAAGTTATGTGCGATTTATGAAATTAAATATCACCTGCTGTTACGGTGAAGGAAAACATCCTGAGGAAACCTGCATGCCTGAGAGTTCACAAAAAAAAATGTTCTCAAAGGCATGCGAAGTCCACCCACCCGCAGTAGGCCAGCGTGGTGGACTAAGGCCTACATCCTTCTCATTGTGAGACCCGACCCTGTAGTGGGTCATTAATGGGTACTGACATGACATTGTCTATTGTGGTCATGTTATTCTATTACTACCCTATTAAAGGTAGCCATGTGATGCAGTGACATTTAACATCAGGTGGCCTGCATGCTTTTCTGCTCCTTGTATACAATACAAAAGTGCCATCTTGCAGTGAACTTCGAAGAGATATAGTCACACACGTGATACATGTCACACACGTGATATGTATATAACTATATACTCTTCCGTGCTTCGGAAGGCACGTTAAACCGTTGGTCCCGGCTAGGCTGTAATCGATACGATAGCAGTCGTTAAACCTTGATGGAGGCCCTATGGGTGGTTTGAAAACATCCGACCCGTTGGCAACTAGCCCCTTTCTCCACCAATCCGCATTGGAGCAGCGTGGTGGAGTACGCTCCAGGCCTCCCCCGTTGTGGTCGGAGGCACATCGCCCAACAGCAGGCATTAAAGGGTTGCCACCAACTTCGTAAAAATGATTTATTTGGACATTTGTTTTCACGCTGATGATAGCATATGGACCGAACATAAATAGTAAAAGGCCTCTTATTTGAAATACTTACGAAAGTTATCAATTGAAAATAATTTATTACTGTTTAAATTTTAGAGCTCTAGCCATAGTCATTTTAACTGATTTGTACTTTCCTAATTTGATTTTGTACCGTACCTATTAATTAGTTTTGTAATTTACTGGTAATAAATAGGAGTCAAAATATTGAGTCAGGATCGTATTGAAAATCGGTATGGAAAATGAATGTAAAAAAATTAAAATTGCAAGGCATATTGTTAAATCTATAACTATTAAAATATTACTATTAAAATCACACATCAGATTTTATAAATATCAAACAGAAAAAATAAAAGAAAAAAAGACGCGCCAAGATGAATGGATGTATCTTTACCAGTCTAATTCCATGCGGGTAAAAATGCCAAAGATGTATAGAATTTTAAATAATATAATGTACTGCAATGTAAAAATACCAATGTTTGAAACGACTGACTCTACATACAAACGACCTTTGTTAGTTCCGTAAGTGATAATGTTAAAATATGACAGTGTACAGATAAATTTTTATGTCGTACATCGATTTACATTAAAATAATTGCACAAAATTTCGTTTTTTATTGTCAACCGAGTCTATAATAGTCATAAGTCGTATCATCCTTATGTCGTAATCAAAAACAAAAAATAGAGCTTTCATCAAAAATTTAATATCGGCATCGTATGAATTGATCGGCTATACTCGTAATAATTATGATACAGTGCATAAAATTGGCAGCAACCAGATGACTTCACCGAAACTTGATTTTTCTTTTTCAGGCCACGCACATTAGCCAATTTCGGGGGTTCATGGGTAGCAAAATGGGAGGAAGGAGGAGGAAGGAACTATGCTACCCGATGTTAATGTGATTACGAGACGATGATCGTCAAAAATTTACTCTGAATCGATTTATTGTTTTCTCCACTTTTATCCCAATGATGTAATAGAAAAATATAGACTTAAGTTAAAAAAGTCAGTCCTTTTCCCGGACTGACTTTCATGTCTCGACAGGCTTGAAAAAACTTAATCATGCGAACTTAGTAGCACAGAACAGAAAATGTTCATGAGAAATGTCTAAAGCAGCTCGAAAAAGTATTTAAAAAGTTTTAATAGTTTATGTTTGTGCAGCCACTTTGATAAAGTATGAGTAATTTTGTTAAACCACAATATTCGATTTCATTTAGGGTTCCCAGATAAGATTTTAGTAGTCGAAGTCGACTTGTTTGTCGGTCTGTTTAGGGTCCTACCTCACCGCCACCGCGTCTTGGTCAGTTTGTCTGTCTCACGATATTATTATAGTGTTTTATTTCATTTTGCTATATGGTAGACCGTGTTACGGTTAAAAAAAAAATACCATTTAAATTACAAAAAAAACATTCTAATCATACCGGTTTATTCTACTCAAATTCTCGCAGTCGCTTCTGATTCAGTCTACTTTTCTAAGTAGGTTTGGTAGCTAATTGCGCACACCCCCAATTTACTATTTTCACTTAAAAATATTAGAACTTCAATTCATTAAAATATTTGATTATTTTATAGTAACTGATTTTTTCATAACTGGCAGCAAATAAACATAATCCTTAACTAGAAATAAGAACATAAAAAAGAAAGCAAACGCGTTGATCGAAAATGAACTTTACCGTTAAAAGAATAAGTATTTAAACGGGATGGAACGAACTACATTCATAAATCCTTCAGCTTTATTTTCTTTTCACCAGAACCTATAAAAAGGTAAACAAAACAGAAATCAAATGAAATACTGATTTATAGGTCGCAATAACAAAGACAAGGTAACAAGACGAATGTTCTCACAAACAGCGCCGAATATTACAAGTTTGGAGTTTTTTCTTTAAGTATAATATATATTGAGAAAATCTTATGTACCTATATTTATAAAAGCTAAGTAAACCCATTGGTGCGAGACACTGGCACTTGAAAATGGAACAGGTCTCTCGATTAAGAGGACGTATTAACTGGGCTATTAATGCTTGTCGTACTATAACATAGTTAACGATCTAGTTAAAGAGATGTCAGCATTATGTTACGAAGGCTTTTTACATTAAATTTACACCCCAATTGGCTACTTGACTGTTGTAATAAAAAAATAAGAAAGTAATTGAATATGGTGGCTTAAAGATAACTAATAATTCTAAAATATTTATTGTACCAGATTTTAAAATTATGTTTTTTCGAGGGAAAGATTGTTATGAGATGTACATATAAAATAATTAGCTGAAAATTTTCCATTTTTCAAAAATTGTCAAGTAGCCAATTGGGATGAAAGTGGGGCTTGATTCATTCCTGAAGGTTTCAATGTGAAACCACAATAATTTTCATCAAAACTGATAGGTACTTTATAGACGGTAGTTATTGGCCGTCGAACCGCAAGACAAATAATACGTATGCTGTTTGGATTGCTTCTTTCAATACATTTGCAAAAACACTTTAAAATATTGAATTATACTATATTTTCTTAAGTTTATGAAACAGCCAACAGTTCTGACTGTTGTTGCAAACTTTTCTCTTTCAATTTTTTAAAAGAAACTGTTCACAATTGTCTTGGTAGTTTCGTCGTGGAGAGTTCACAGCCAAATAGACAGGTAGGGGTTAATCCATATTATTACATTGTAAGTCTAGTTCTTTCCAGCTCTACATTAGCAAAAATGTTGAAAATTGAATTCTGCCATATTTTAAAACGTTAACTTTTATTGAATAGTAAACAGCGAAAGTTCTGTGAACTGCAAGGTTCTAACTGTTGAAAAGTTGATATGAAATATTTGATTATATTTTCTTTTTCTTAGAGACATAAATTGACAATGAAATGCAACTTACGAGTATATTATGACATATTATTATATTTAAAATTTACATTAACTTATCCTAAATTAGTATACTTTAATACCTCAATAAGATGGAATTTTATGTTAAAATAAAAATAGGTACATTCTCTCGTATCAATCTCTCGTATTAACAAGTGGTAGAAGTTACAAAAGTTAGCTTTTATGATTTTGATAGTAAAATTCCATTATTATTGCAAGCGTCATAGCACCACGAAGATGTCATTGTGATATAGCAGAAAATCTCTGTGTTGTGTATTTGTCTGTGCGGGCGTGAAGGTGTGTGTGAAATATCTGGAAACAACAAATATTCAAACAGTAACGAGATAATAACGATTTGTAACAACTTTATTTAGCTACCCGCAGTTCGGTGCAACCATTCCGTTATATTGCCGCGACGCACTGCGCAACTATAAAATCCGAATATTCTGAGGCCGCATGCGTGCCCATAAATTGCCCTTCGCTGAATCAAATCTTAAACGAAGTATTCATCCGATGTCACGTAGGTTTCAGCCTAGATAAATACGGATTTTCAGGCTTTGAATTCTCTACATTACCTTACTCTTGTTATATTTTCTTTCGTTACTATTTTACGAGCTCTATTTCTTAAGCCTCTATCTTGCCTTATTTTCTGTTAGGCGAGAATAAATATAACATCTGAAAAGCAAGATGATCCCAGACGCTGCAGTGGGTCACTAACGCATCGCAGATGAGTATCCAATCTGGCGTAAACTTCGCTATTCGTTCGCAAAGTCAGACGACTCCGATGTTGTTCTTTGCCCTATTATGTTTGAAACTTGGCATCAAGTTGGCAGCCTTGGCACGTTATAGCTATTATATTATCGAATGATCAGAAAGACGCATTGTTCGTTTGGACCATTTTCTTGACTTCCGATTGGACGATCTAAGACTTGTGACGTCGGAAATGGAACGATAGCTTCTTAAAATAAGAAGAAAGTTAAGAAGTGTTTTAATTTTTATCGAAGATTTTTCAGGGTATCAGAAATGGGGCTTCTAAAATTGTGGGACTTTTAATTTTTGTGTCTACGCCTCTCTCTCTCTACAAACAAAATGTGTTCCATTTTTAACTATGGTGCCCTTAAAGGTTTGGGCAATTAAAAGTAATCACATTCTTTTTTCAGTTTTGAAAAACTAAAAAGGTTGTGTTTTTCATGTTTCATATTTTTCATTTTGATTAAAGTCTCAATCTCAATTATTCAAGTATCTCCAGCAACCACGCCTTACTAACTGAAACACAAGACATGAAGGACCTGCTGCTTTGCGGCGGGCTAAGAGGCGGTAGGACGCCTCCAGCGAGCTACCATGGCATTATATTATTATTACCACCTATCCTTTTTTATACGTCCATGCCTATAGCATTATATTTCTGAAGGCATAGGTTATAAATTGCTTTTGCAGCATTAATTCTTTAATAAAATATACAAGGGTAGTCACGTAGGGGATTTTTATCTCCTCCTGGAACGCTAATTGAGGAATGCTGGGATGGAAACTTTTATGGGGATTTTATCGTTTTATTTTAATGACGGTCGTTGTTTGTTTGTTCATCTTGATAATATTTGAACTGATAGCCGTGATTCTACTGCCCTATAATTAAGGCGTATCAGATCACGTATGGTGCATATTATTACGAGTAGGTATATAGGTTTGTAAAGTTAATTTTTATTCTCTTGTCTTATTTGGTAAACAATATTGGCACTACTTTTTATTGAAAAAAGTTTAAAATTGCTTAAAAAAAATAATAGTTCTAGAAATCTGTTGTTTTTAAATTTTTATAATTTTGTGTCTGCATTATTTTTTAATAGCAAATTAAAATAAAAAGACTTACTAAGATTGTTTACCAAATTAATATGACAAGGGAATAAAAATGGACTATAATTATGTATGTTTATTTGTACTCGCTAAACTCTGGAACTACCAGCCGGATTTGATTTTTATTCTGTACGTTAAAAATATCATGAGGAAGACTATAGAGTGTTCAAGGTTTGTTGTTTCAATATAAAAAAGAGTGAATGATTTGTGTAATTTTTATGTTGACACCTACTTAACTTAATCGGCTAGGGTATTAGTTGGCATTATTCATAAGCTAAAAGTACCTTACGACATAATTATAGTAGCTTAGGCATTTATTTGTTCTTTTTTTCGGAACAGTTTTTTGTGTCGAGATTGTGTAAATATTAAGTTCCACAGCCATAAGCCTAAAAATAATTTTAATCGCATAAATTTCATTATTTTTTACCAAAAAAATTAGATTTACCCAAAAACAAGGTGTTAAATAAATTAAGTATTTCAGGAAGCTGAATTTTGATTTTTTTACGCTTCGTTAGGCCGTTAAGTCCCTAACATCTACATATTTAAATTAAAACCTGTGTCCTTTTCAGTGGTCGAAAGGAAAAGGTTAAAACAACGAAAAAAACAGCAAAAAAACTCTACCAAACCGTGTTCCGTCTGTGTTCGCTGAGAAAACAATTAGGCGGGATTTAATTGTAATTGGGTTCGTAAATTGAAGAAAATGGTGCTGTTTAAACGGTTTTTCTTCCTGTAAATTGTAAATATAAGAAGAATAGCGGTAATAGCCCTGTGGCTAAGAATTTTTCCTCTTATTTGGAAGATCCGGGCAGATCCGGATTCGAACTTTAGTGGCACTAATGACTTTTCTATGTACCTAATGTGCGATTTATATAAATTTGAGATTGCTGAGTGATCAAAATTATTACGAGTAATTTATGATTAAAATTTATTGAAATTTGAATTTGCCGTAACAGAGTGTACGTACACGTCATATCTATGTGTGCATGTCAAAGTGCTCAAAGCTATTATACGTGACGTGTTTTATGTGTTTCATGTATATCTAAAAATTATTATTTAAAGATATTAGGATTCGTGCATTCTTCTCCACATGAACTTTAATTGTGCAAAATTTCAAACTTCTCCGTTCGCGTAGTTAGCTGTAAATTGTTCTAAAATTTTTGCTTCACGCTTTAACATAATGTTTAATAAGCTGTTAATAAGTGACAAATACTCAGATATCGATGTTAATACAAGCAGACCTGAAACTATCTTCACGATCTTTTTATTCTAATAGTTTTAAACCCAATCCCGACCCAACGTCCGGAACAAGCCTACCTAACCCCAACTGGCAGTAAAACACCAAAATGAATTAAGTTATGACCGCTGACTGTAAACATTCAAATTGTACCTTGGATTCCACTTTTATTGCCAAATCTTGGGGCAAAGGTCAGTGGAATCGTTCTCATGAATAGGTCTGCCATTTGTTCGCTAGACACGTACCTTCTAAAAAGGATCGCCAAGAATTTTAAGAGGTCTGCGAAGCTGTTTTATAAGCTATGCGTCTGTCGAGTCATATTTCATAGACGAGGTTATCAACTTCAAAGGAGCAGGCATATTAATATCTTTCAAATTACAAAAATACGGAAAAATTATCTTTATTTGTTTAACAAATACAACTTACGTTATATTGCGGCGAGTGCCAGCTGAAATAGCAAGTATTATAAATAAAATATTTTTTTTAAAGTAGGTTAAAGTTAAATTTCATTTAAGTAGTTCAGGTTAAATATTGTCCGCTTAAAGTGTCCTGAGTAGTTCCTAAGAGTATCCTTACTTTGGAACGGGTACGTTAGTTTTTCAATTTACCTACGTTATGCAGCTGGACAAATACGACATTCCAGATTGATCGTACGAAATCCTGCCAAAAAACTTGTAATTCTTACTGAACCCGTATCCTAAGTGCTTAATGTTGTTTAATGTGTAGATTTTAACAGGTATAAAATATCGCAGAAAATCTAATATTCTGTAAGCTCGTGGAAATTGGTGCTGTATTATTTCAAGAAAAGCTAGCTGGAGCTCAAAATATTTCCTGGATTTTCCATACTTTGTTATCTTGTCACGTGCTCTCGCTTACAACACGACTGGAACACTTCGTATTTCTACGGAAATATAAAACACTATACTATTTTACTAAAACAATAAGGTTTCAATAACGACAGCAAGATATGTTTGAGAACAATTTCATGCCAAATCAAGTGGAAGGGAACGTGGATGACTTTTTGTACGTCTGTTACTCAGGAAGACAATACGAAACGGCTTAAGTTCATGTTCGAGGAAATGATTACAATTCTGAAAATCTGAAATAAATTTCAAAACGGCAAAGTAATTTTATAAGTGAAATTTGCAACACAATTGATTCCACTTAGTTTCAATTTAGGTGGAGCTTAGCGGCAATATATCAAGATGACTATGCCCGCTGATTTACGACGCCGGCCGAGTATGAAAAATTAAAAACCCTCTTTGTTCCTCCGCTTTACATCCCCAATTTCAGTATCCTTTGTACTTATTATCTACCCTTTGCCCATTAGGGGCTTTTATTATATTCAAGAACAACAGAGTAACAGTGTACGCCAAGATGTGTCATTTAAACTGAAATTTGTGTTTATTTATGGAAACGGAATTGTCTTTTTTTTTAATTTTAATTATCGGCTTCTAAAATTTTTTCATTTAAAATTCGGATGAAAATTTTGGATATTCCACTAGTTTTCAAGATAAAAATGCCTAAATGCTTTTTGAATGACACAAAATTTGAAGTTTCTATTTGCTCATTAGGATTTTAGGTATTAGGATGACTGTAACCCTAGATGCTTTATGATCTCAGATAAGATGTTTGTCTTATTTAAGATTAGACATGGGAGCCCATCGGTTGTAGCGACTGCACTTCCATCATTTCCTTTTTAATTTTACCTCAAAAACATTCAATTTATTGAACGATATGTAATTAATTTTGACTAGGTTTAAGAGCGTCATACGTGCATACAGGCTATCTGTTATGGAGTGGTGAATTTACAACTGTTATGTTATATATTTTTCTTACGGTTTTAGTCTCACATTTTTTCAGTTCGGTCTTGCAGCAAAATCCCTTCCAAGCCTTCGTTCCAAAAATGTATCTGTTTGAAGAAGCTTTCAAACACTATAAAGATACCTAGAGCAGTAGCGAATTCTGATATCTTTTACTTTTAATCAATAGATGAGGTTCGGTTGGGTTTCAATGGAAGAAATGACAACGTATTTTCTTTGAACGTCCTGACAATGGGCCGGTTAGGTACCTACGCCGGCTCGCTGCCAAGTTAGAGCACAGGTGTCTTGTTATAATGGACGTTTATAGTATATAATATAATAGGACCATTCATGAAAGATTTCTCATTTATTGAAGTTTGATACATTATCTGTTAAATACGTTTTGTTATATTATTACTAGCTGACTTATTTGCCATATAAGTGGGGCGAACGAGCGGGATGATTAAATTATTAAATTACTAAAATGACTATTAAAAATAGGGGTTGGTGATAGAAGGGTGAAAATTAAGGGGTTGTATGTATTTTAAATGCCACATTATTAAAAAATAAAAAAAATCTTATTGCATAGACAAAGTTTTAAAAATGTAGAGTTAGGGAAGGTTGAACAATTTAAGCATATCTTTTGTCTCTAACCCATTAGAGGTGCTGCACACTGCTGTGTCGGGTCCCCTCCCACAATGAGAGTGTAGGGCTTCATTTACCACGCTGGCACAATGCGGGTTGAACTTCACATGCCTTTGAGAATATTATGTAAATCTTCCAGGCATGCAGGTTTCCTCGCGATGTTTCCTTCACTGTTTCAGCAGGTGATATTTAATTTTATAACCCGAACATTACTTTTAAAGAAAGTCATTGGTGTATGCCACTGGGATTCGAACTGAGACTCCTCGAGTAAGAGGCCAAATCGTTAGCTACTAGGTCGACAAGTTTCGTCGATTGTGGTCGGTGCTTGGGTCGGGCTTAAATTACATGCAGTGTTTCCATGCAGGTCCCAGTAGTAAAAGGCAGATAGCAGTCGTTAAAACTTGGTCGAAGACGCTTGTCCAACTACATACGCTCCGTGGCATAAACTGTTTGATACGTAGAAAAGGGAAGTAAATAGAACGGCAATAATATTGGTTCAGAATCTCCTGTAGCTAGCTCTACTAGGGTCATTCACGCGCCAAATCACTCCGGCTTACAGTCGCGATAAGAGTGTTATTTTGAGCCAATATGCGCTCGGTTTAGCAGAATCTACATACATAGCCGTTCTATTTAAGGGCTTTTTCTATGGTTTGATCGTTTACGTTCTATCTCATCTGCGAGACTAATGTGCATTTCTGAAGTTTTAAGTCAAAAGTTAAAATTGATTTTAAACTAAACTTTGCAGTGATGACCAATGGCGCTGAGATGCGAAACTTAAAGATAAAATCAATCTTGAGTGTGGGAAACTTACAAGTTGTTCAAATACTAAACTGCTGATAGATGAATGTATGAGCTTACTCCTATGCAAATATTATATTAACCACCACAGTTATTAATACGACTTTCTGAAAAAACATCATAATATTATAAGGAATCAACGTTCGCTATCTAATCAACTAGCCTAAAATTCTGAGTTGGAATATTCTGCAAAGCCAATTTCTTGTAAACAGCGTACGTATACTACAATAATATGTTCAAGTACCAAAATGATTACTCGACCGACCAGTCCCCTAACTTTCAACCACCTAATCCCATAACTTTCAGTGTCCAATAACTGTTCAATAACATGATTGTGGGTTTCCTTGCAGGTAAATTTTCCGCCCTCTCTCCCGAGAAGGGATGTTCAATAAAGATTAATAAATGCGGACCACGGGTGACCGTACCTGTGCGACCGCAATATTCCGGGTATACCCTTGGATTGCGTTGATATTCGACCAAGCTGTGTACGCATAAATAACTATTTTATATCCTTACTTACTTACTTAAGGGTTAAGGGTATTATTGGATTTCTACAAAAGGTTTTATGTACCTTTGCTTACTTTAACTTTAAAAACTACTATGTAGAACGAGTCTTTTCCCACTATTCGTACGTAAAAATACTTTTCATTTTAGCACATTACAAAGAATGGACGTGGCTATAGTATTAGTTTTATTTCAGTCAGCGAAAACCACTCAGCCACCCCGACCTAAATTCAGACATGTAACTTTCGTAGTAAAGTCAATTTTTCGTGAAAAGCATTCTCAACAATATGTTCAAGTATCAAAATGATTACTCGACCGACCAGTGCCCATAACTTTCGATGTCCAATAACTGTTCAATAACATGATTGTGGGTTTCCTTGCAGGTAATTTTCCGCCCTCTCTCCCGAGAAGGGATGTTCAATAAAGATTAATAAATACGGACCACGGGTGACCGTACCTGTGCGACCGCAATATTCCGGGTATACCCTTGGATTGCGTTGATATTCGACCAAGCTGTGTACGCGTAAATAACTATTTTACGTCCTTACTCCCCATAGGGTTCACGGTATTGGATAATATGACCTGTGACCGCAACTCCGGTCACGTTGAGCTTAGTTTGCAGAAACAAACAAACAATGTTGACAAAATGTAACCTATTTATATATGTACATAACGTTATTAAGTCGATCGATTTTAGTAGAGATCGCCATGTAGTCGAAATTCGACTATAATTTATTGAAATTTGAATTTGACACATAACGGAATAGATATACACGTCATGTTTGTCTATGTGTGCATGGCAAAGTACTCAAATTTATGGTAGTGTGCGTGGGGTGTTACAAATTATTAGAATTTGTGCGTATGCGCTTCTCCATATAAACTTTAATTGTGCCAAATTTTTAACCGCTCCGTTCGCGTAGTGATAGGTCAATTGTACCCAAAATTTTTGCTTCACGTACATATACAAATATACATATAAGATATTAGTTATAAGCATAATCTTTGTCACTGCCTTATTTCAGATTGCTGCGTGCTTTGAAATATTTTATCGGTTTGGGAGTTCTGGTTACCCGATAATCAAATTGCACCCCCGTCTTAATTGTCCGAAGTGGCAAGGCA
This sequence comes from Erynnis tages, assembly GCA_905147235.1. NCBI lineage: Eukaryota > Metazoa > Arthropoda > Insecta > Lepidoptera > Hesperiidae > Erynnis > Erynnis tages. Next base: position 8,635,610 of record LR990082.1, read on the forward strand.
TCCATTTACAGCCTCAGATAGTGTAGTGGTTCTATTTGAGGCAGTGTATTGCAGTGCCAATTTACCAGGTTTCTTGGTACATCTTGGTACACCTGTACCATGCGTAGAACGAATTAAATTAAACGTAATGTCCAAAGATTTCTATATGTCAATATGAAGTGTCAGCATATCAAAAATGGGTCACATAGAATAAACGTCCTTTTATTTTTAGGTAGATACATAACCACTACCAATATATTTAACCCAAGTTGTTTGTAAATGAAAAAGAATGGCTTTACAAACTGTTAGGGGAATATCTTTCTGCGGTGTGACTAAAACGCTTGGAAATATTTTTAAAGACGTTAAAAAAAGTTTTTTTTTCTCTAGTATTGAATCACTTCATCTGTAGAAGTGTTTGGTTATATCTTGGGTACACGAACTACAGAATATTTGTTATTCATCTCACATAATATCTTCTAAGTTAACAATACGTCTTTGTAGACGCTTCGCGTTACTTCGTCATTAGTGAAGCGTTTCTCTGTTAGGGTAATCGTCCACCCAAAATGCTGCTTAACTACACTAGAAATATCCTTTTTTTATTTAGATGTGGGAATGTAGATTTTAATTAATTTTGACGACCTGAGTGGCGCAGTGGTTAAGTCGCCGGTGCGCTGCGCAGAGGGTCCTGGGTTTGATTCCCAGCAAAGCAGAGATTTCAATGATAAGTTTAAATTTCTGTTTCTGGTCTGGGTGTGTGTGTTCTTGTCTTGTGTGTTTCCATGGCACCCACGACACAGGGAATCCTAGTGGGGCTATAAGTGTGAAGCGTTATTTAAAAAAAATGAAAAAAAATATATTTTAAATTTAAATATTGCATCTATAGGCTATATTGATTCTATAGGCTAATTTAATTTGACGATCCATTTATATGATGAATTAAAATTTCTTTTTCCGGTCTGGATGTGTTGTGTTTGTGTTTTATGTGTGTCTAGGGAACCCACGACACAGGAAATCCTAGAGGCTATGAGTACCTATGAAACCTTATTTATGTAGGACCAATAAGACCAATGTGCCAACTATACTATCTGATAACATCATAAGTACTTTAGCAGTACAAAAAAACGGTGATAGCCCAGTGGCTTAGAATTCGGAAGGAAAACATCGTGAGGAAACGTTCATGCCTGAGAGTTCACAAAAAAAAATGTTCTCAAAGGTATGTGAAGACCACAAACCCGCAGTAGGCCAGCGTGGTAGACTAAGGCCTAAATCCCTCTCATTGCGAGGAGGAGAACCGACCCTGTAGTGGGTCATTAATGGGTTATTGACAGACAAGTCCTTCAGAAAAATATCTGTCAACCCTTGGGATTCTGCTGTACCTAAGAGTCAACTCATCAACGCGTATACCCCTGATTCCAATCTGCCAATCAAAAGGTGGCTTGAAAAGTAAGATATGTAGACATGTAAGACAGTATGACTGGAATTATACTGATTCTCTAAGATTTGCTTTTGGAAATAAATAATCTCGGCAACTGCTAAGTGACAGCCGTAGTATACTTACAAATAATAACGAACTTTTGAATTCATCCACAAGTAATGCAGCGCGGCATTTTAATCACCAGATGTGTTTTGCAAAGCCGCGTGCGAAGTGAATCACGTATTTAGGTGTACGTTTACCCTAAAGAGCCTTTTTGTAATACGCTTGTTTTGAAAAACGTAAACTCTTATTTTGAACCTATGTTGTTTTCAGAGCAGGTCAGAATGAATGTAGGTCTGTTACTCCGTGTGTCATTCTTTTTAATTTACGCCCCTTGCACGATACGGGTACGGAGCTATTATGCAGGGCGTCCATTATATCTAGACACCCGCGTCTTGCGAGCAATCTGGGTATCGTCATAACTACACGAACATAATCGTACGTACATACACTTGGAATAATTTATATTAAATTATGCAAAATTCAATGCTTTTGGGCCATTTTGACCCATCACTCAGTGTCACAGATGCCACATATGGGAGTAACCCTCGTACCTCTATTAAGCAAGTTATGGCTATGATGACGTAGGTAGGTATTCAGAACAGTATTTCTTCCCTTCCATCGTTGTAATTGTATGAGTACACACAGCGCCACAGGGTTAGGATTCCCTGTGTCGTGGGTACCATAGACACACGCATTGAAAAGAATATTCTTAGGTATGATTATAAGGTAAACCATTTTCTAAAGAGCTTTCTTTCATGATCCTGCGAAAACATTTCAGGCGCACTAGTATTGCTTAGTGTATTATTTTATTTCCAAAAACCTTCTTTGCCACAGGTCTTCCAATTAAGATATTTTAAAGCAATTGCAACTAATAACTCGCGTAAATCATGCATGAATTATAACTCAAACATCTGATGTCGTACAACCAATCGCGTGTCACAATGGTCCCGGAGCCAGACGCGAATTTCGTCAATCTTTGTCTGTCACCCTTAAATAACTCACTGAAGGGTCAGGTCTCCTCTCGCGTAAGCCTTATTCTATCACGCTGGTCTAATGCGGGTTGGTGGACTTCACATACCTTTGAGAACTTTTTTTGTGGACATGCAAACATGCAGGTTTCCTTACGATGTTTTCCTTTACCGTATAACAAGCAAGTGATATTTAACTTTATAAACCGCACATAACTTTTTAAGAAAGTTATTGGTGCGTGCCACTGGGATTTGAACCGGGGCCCTTCGAATCAGAATCCTAATTCTTAGCCGCGGGCCTATCACCGCTTTTGAAAAAAAAACAAAATTTCTACATACTTCGGAGGCTTTAGCTTAATCCACCCATGGAGTCGCAGCAAACTAAGGCTTCTAGTTCTGCTCTCCTAGGAATTTTACAAATAATTGGCCGGGCGTAAATTGGTCACGAAAAACTGTCGCTGGCTTACGGACCGCTAATGACGCGCCATCAATTTCAGATGTAGCTAGGTGTGTATGTGATATTTGCCACAAACACACAGACCATAGCGGTTAGAGCTGCCGTGCGAAATAATTGGGACACTCCAGTGACTAATGCAAATGTAGCGGAATACTGCATCCACCTTTTATTGTCCCATATTATAATCATTCTTGTAAGTGGGTCTTTAAACACCGTTGATTTTAAAGTTAAAAGTATGGCCCCTTTTCGCAATGAAAAATGTATTTATAGGTATATATAATATTCGTCATTTATTTACAATACAAGAAAAAACGCAGCTCATCTTACGCTGGTTACGAAAAGGCGATCCGTTGCTACAGGACGCGTTTACCTCTTTGCGTCATTAAATTTTCTTCATTTTTCTATCTCACTCTAGGAAAAGGAAAAGTGTGTTCGACTAGCATGTTTTTATGAATGCATTCATCTATTTTTTCGCAGGAGTAGTAAACAAACACCTGATGTTAAATGTCTACACCAAGTTCGTTACATGAAATGAAATACATACTCGTAGTTTCTTCGACACCTATCCCAAGAAATTAAGAAGATACTGTTTCATAAAAGACTGTAACGGTTGTCCCATCTATAAAACTTCCTGAAATACTGTGAAATATAAACAAATAGCGACTTTTCAGATCTTTGACCTGCCTGTATAACCCACATGCGCTAGCTATCATATTTTTGCTTACCATATCGGTCTAGCTGTCTCGAATATTTGCCAAGCTTTATCTGAACAATTCGTTCGCTCAGAAGCGTTGCCAAGAGCTTGCTTACTTTCAAACAGCCCATATGCATGGTTTGTGTGGCAAGCTACTGTCGTATATTTCATGCAGTCAACCGAAATGCAAATTACCGAAATTTTGGTCCAAATTTCCTTTGCCTCAGACCAAAATCCGAATGAGAAACATCATTATATATCATAATATTGGCACTCTTTATAAATCTTTAACCAATAAATAATGCTGTATGCAGTAAGTAGGACAAGTTCTTAGGCTATAGTTCACTTAGTAGGATTTCAATCAATATTTCATTTGCAAAAATCATTATTTATTACTGGAACTCAATTTATTTTTTATTTACACAAATAATTTTTGTTATGCTAAAAATCAAGTTATCAATATCTGACTATTTCATTGTAGGTAATTGTGAAAAACAATCTCTTTTTTGTTAATCAGCCTATATTTCAGTAACTGATATTGCGCTGATATTGCAAACTAAGCATATCAAGTTATCAATATCTGACTAGGTATTATATTGTAATTGTGAAAAACAATCTTTTTTTGTTAATCAACCTAGATTTCAGTAACTGATATTGCAAAAATATCTGAATATAAGAATATTAATATTCTCAGATGTAAAATGATATTCCTTTATATCTACGTTGTGTATCTGAAGATTAATTGCGCCTGGCATCGACAACCTTTGATCAAGGTTCGCTAAGGTCGCGTGAAAACAACGCCAACACCTAATCTTGGTAGATTACAAGTTTTGAATTTCATTAGAAATGTTTCTGAAATGTTTTCGAATAATTTTTATTGGTCCTTTTTTGTTTGTAGGTTATAAAAAATTTTAAACCTTTTATTTGTCAAACGAGTAGGCACCTGCCTATTTTACATAACAGATGCTAAAATGCGCATTCAATGCGCATAATTAAGTTTTAAATTATTTTTCATTGATTATCATATTTGTGATTGACAGATAGACGGTACATAAGCAAAGTTTCTTTACCTTTGAAGGCGTATGGATAACGAAGTATTCTACTAGTTTCACATTAGTACATCTTCATTAACCGCGGCTGGCATTGACAGCCTTTGACCGGGTACGTGCTTAAACGCATACAGCTTTTGAGATCAGAGAATTAAGTTTCCACACACATAGGTACGTTTCTTTCAAGCAGCTCGTAAATTCTTAAAGAACTGTCTTAAAAGCTGCTCTGAAAAGTTCTCAAATAAAAGAGTTTTAACAGCATTTTTATATTTAAGGACTTTATAATAACGGTATATCATATAATGAAATTACCTGCCAGACACTAAACGTCACTTAAAAGATCTTTACGAATAAATCAACATATTGCTCGAGAATTCCTTTGTAAATAACATCTTATTCAGCATTCAACATCACAATACAGCGGCGCGTTCAAGTGATTCAATATTAGGAAATATTTATTAAAGGAAAGCCAAGTCTTTATGGTAGTAATGCTGAATAATGTGCCTAATAGCGGGCCACCTCGGGTCTTTCAAAAGAAAATTATTTCCAGCGATGCTTTGACCCGCCTAATGACGTCATTTGGCGATATCACTCCATCTGTATGGGCGATGAGACGTCGTAGCTGTCTATTTCCTATAACGGCGTCGGCTAAATGGCAGTCACGCAGTTATTTTTTAGGCAATAAAATCGGACTGCCATATAAAAAGAAGAAGACCTATAGTTCCGTTCGTTCGTCCATTTTCAGAACGCTATTGCGCCTTTATTTTATGCGGTCCTAAACGGCACAATGTTATAATACTATTCTTCTGATACTTTTACACTTCCACCAGCGATTCGATCCAGAGAGTTGTAAGTCGTGTCGTTCTTCATGTCTTTTGTTTCGGCTGAGGAGGTATGGTTGCCGGGGATCAGCGACTGATCAAGATTTCTGACAGCCCTAGGCTAATCACGAGGACGCGCCCCCGACAGGTGTTGTACGGTCGGCCTAAAAATTTGTATATTAGTTTTGACTTTGTTAACTAGTGTGAAAATTTTAACACGGTTCATACTCATTACCCATACCCATAAAAGTGCTGCATTGACTTTTAGTGTAGTCTTGGGTAGTTCGCGAACGAACTAGGTCGGAAGAGCGCTCCTTTAGTTGAACTATGCGAACTAGATCTTTGATAGTCCCGCTCTTAGTTCTTTAGTTCTTTTTATGTTTTGTTTAACGTCTACTTTACGAGACAGCGGCGTTCCCAACTTAGGGAATTTCCCCCAGATTTAAGGGGTCAATAAGTGAAATGGGATTTTTTAAGGGCATTTTCAGGGATTTTTGTCTCTTTAATAACTTTCAATTGATATTATTAATATTTGTTCCTTGACCTAGCGACTTATAACGACATCTAGTACGTAATTCTACAACCAGTAACCACTCTGTGTAACATCTCTTTATTTATTGTTCTTACTAATTTGAACTAAATTGAACTAATGAACTAATAGAACGAACCAGTTCGTCATTGGATTGTGAACTAAATTGACCGCTCTCTGTGATGATCGGTTAGGCCCAAGACTATTTTAGTGTCTTGTCTCGGTCTAGTTGAAATATGTAGGTGCTACAATACAATAAGCAATGATGCTAGATTAATAGTGCATGCGAAGCCACGATTTCAACCCCCCCCCCCTCCCTCCCCCCGATCCTCGGCTACCCTACCCTACCCTAGGCTGCAGCCTAATTAGCCTAAGGGTTAATCAGGCCCTGACGGGGATACTTTATTTGAGGCGAAATTTTTTGTCCTCATGAGTTCTAAGCAACTGTACACAACTTCAGATATGATTGTTTTTATTTGAGGTTGGATGCGCGCGTGGTACAGAACTATATTTACCTAGGCTCTACTATATCATGTACTGGAGGATGTGGCGACGAGATCAGACGACGGTGCGCCATCACCAGATCTGCAGTGGAACGGCTGGGAAAGATCTGGAAGGACAGGAGAGTTACCAAGAAGACTAAAGTCAGATTGATGAAATGCCTTGTGTTTCCAATCTTTCTCTATGGAGCCGAAACTTGGTCTCTGAGACTGCAGGATCGCCGTAAAATCGACGCATTAGAGATGTGGTGCTGGAGACGCCTCCTAAAGATCCCATGGACGGCATTTAGCACCAATGTATCCATTCTCAAAGAGCTTCATATTAAAGACAGACTATCGTCAACTGTACAACTACGGATACTGAAGTTTTTTGGTCACATCTCTAGAAATGAGAACTCGATGGAGAGACTAGTAGTGCAGGGCCAGGTGGAAGGCAAGAGAGCACGCGGTCGATCGCCAACCCGCTGGATAGACGTCATCAAAAAAGCTACTGAGTCCACCATGGTCCAGTGTACTCGCGACGCCTCTAATCGTCAGAAATGGAAGCACATCGCCAGGAGAGCTACCCTCGGAAATGTTAACGACCCACCGAACACCACACCGTGTACCACCGTGTACCTCGTCAACGCAACCACGACCACTCTGACAAGAGCGCCCGACTAAGAAGAAGCGCGCGTCCATGACCTGCAGTGCCTGAAGACCACTTAACGTCAGGTGCCCTGCATGCCCTTTTCATGCTTTTGCATGCCTCAATTACTATAAAAAAGTAGATCTTAGCTGGAGATTTGGCGTTTTACATAAGAAAGGTTTCACTGCTCTCTTGAAAAGTAAGATCCCCTTTAAAATATTACAAGATCCTGTCTTTAATCGCAAGCTGCTTTACTCTGTGCTCAGAAGAGGTAATCTCTGCAAAACAAAGACGTCCCTCGTTTAAATACACATTTGAATATCCCCTACGACGTTTTTAGCTTAAAGCGTTTATGCAAAACGTGTCCGAAATATTTTCCTTGGAAGATTTATCCCTAATTCCTTTCTAATATGTATATGCTCTACAAACTACTTCTGTCCAAAGTATTTGTGTTTTACGAATAACTATTTAAAGTGTTTAAAATTTCGAATGGATTCGGAACTTAAGTTACCAAATAAGAGAGAGATATATTTAAATGTTTAACTATCTACAAAGTAAATGTTTTTTACGAATAACTTTTTAAATTGTTGTAAATTTCAGATGGATTCGGATTTAGAGTGAGCCATACATTTATTCAAATGTTTAACGACTTTAAGGATTTAGTTTAAGGAACGTAGGAACCAAAGTTTAATTAAATAAGATTAAAATATTGAAATAGAACCAGATACAAAGTAGTATTAGTTTTATCCGCTTTCATTTGTTTCTTTTACCAAATTGTATTGTTTTTACCGTTTTTAAAGTGCTGCTTAAGTAAAAAGGAAAATGAGCAGAATTGTTACAATTGTAATCTAATACATTTAAATGGAGATAAGCCAAGCATTATGTACTGTTTCATTACGAATCCAGATTTCTCTGCGAAATTTAAATGCGGTGAAAAACACAGCTAAGCCAATCCAAGTAAATTGGCGTCACTTGTACAAATAGGGATAGATTTACATACTCGTAATATGCGAGACTGAAAGCGGTAGGTTTCAAGGGTTCCATAGGAGGGTCCTATAAGAAACCCAAAGACTTTTACATGTCAAGATGGAGTGTCCGGATATCAAAACTGAGACACCTTAAAATAGCAACCTCGTATAGGTCGCCATTAATTTGGGCCGAATGATACATCCTTCCTTCCTTTCAGTCCTTGATGGACGTCGGCTAACTAATTGATGCCACTTTGCCCGGTCTTGTGAATAGAGTAGTATCTCTTCGTCTAAAAATAAGTTAAATTGATAATATAATGTATAAAAAGTATAAATAATTTCACAATTTAAGATAATATTTTGGAAGTCAGTTTAATTTTTTAACTATTTTTGAAATCGACGCTCAATATATGCTCGACATAGCTCCATTTTCTTTAAAGCTGGGATCATTTAATAAATGAGTTTCATTTACTTGCAAACTAGAAAACCCTATTCTAAACGTAGCCGACACACACTTGGTTTCCACGTAGCGTAGGTATAATATTTTTCTTCTGACGAGTAGGTGTCAATGGCCTAGAATTCTGTGATTGATGGCAAAAGTAACAAATGGTTTATTTATGGATGTCGGATTCGCGAAAGAAATATTACTCAAACGGCTTAATGGTGGCATTTGTTAGACTTACAACGTTTGGTGGTTTGATATGAATTTGTCTGACTACTATTTGATTGGATTTTAGTTATTTTGATAAGAAGTAAACGAAAAACACAGACTACGTATAAAATGTCTGCAACACCACGAATAAAATATACAACCTCAAACTCGAGAAGTATTGTTCTAAGCATGCGGTAGGATCGTTGTTATCAAATATCGCAATATCAGTATTTTTTTTTAAAACCTGGTATTTTTATATTGACTTTAGATCACTATCGGTACCCCGTAGTATTTTTAATATTTCTGATATTAAAAATACTAATATTTCTAATATTAAAAATTAAAAAAAGGATTTATCGATTCTATGTTAGTTTAGTGGACATTTACAAGACCTAGACAACTATACTCTCCCAGAGAAAACTCTTGATTCCGGTGTGCCATAGTGTGATTATTATTACACCAAGTTATTTGTCCCTAAATACAGATTTAGTCCATATGGCTAAAATGGTTGCAATTCGAATTTTACTGTTACCAGTAACTAAACAAAAAAACGTCTTTTCAGCATTAAAAACAGTTAGAGGACACCCAATAAAGTTGCTAGAGTCACTTCCTCTATTTGAAAAGTAATCAAGTACAGTCCGTTTAGCACCATATTCCAAAGTGGCAGAAAAGCCTTCCCCGCTTGCCTACAGCAGTACATGGCACGTCTAACGGCCACTATATCCGGTATCACGCAATAAATGCCAGAACAAACGAGCCCATTCCGACTCCAGTGACATGTGGCAAAAATGTTACGCCTTTTGCGAAGCCCAATAAAAGGCAGTTAAACGCATTTGTTGGCCTTTATTGGCATTTCTATTCAACTCGCTACGGCCTACTCGGTTATGCTTATTAGTTTTACCAAAATATAGCTAACACCCCCCTTACTCTTTACTCTTTACCCGGGAGTAAAACTGTACTATACTCCACAATAGGGTATTACGGCCTATGTCAAAAAGCTTTTTATATGAATTCGTAGGTCATAATAACCCATAAAAAATTGGGAAATTTTTTTTGCAAACAAATATTATGTAAAAAAAGACTTTTCAATTTAAATTTTAAAAATCCCCGCGAAAACACGGTCTCGGCCGTCTCGCTGCCGCCATGCTTGTGACGTCACTCGCAGTGTAAACAATACATCTCGGTAAAGGAAGAAAGTTATACTCCATTGTTTATTTACACTGCTAATGACGTCACGCCGATAGCTTTCATGGCGTATAGCGTTTTTGACATTTGAAAAACAGATTAACAAACCTGAATTTTAAAATTGAAATAATAAATGTATACTACATTATTTAGAACAGAAATCACCATTTTTCACTTGCTTTTAACAAAATCTATCAATATTACATAATTTTGGATTTTTCCTTGCATGGTGCGAAATACCCTATTAGAATAGTGGAGATAGGGTAGTGGCCAACGTTAGTCAAATAGGTTCACATCACAACAACAACTTCAAAGAAGGATCAAACTTCAAACGAGGGCTTCAACAAGGTTTAATGCTATACCTATATCAATTTAAACTGGACTTATGGCTAATTGTATTAGACAAATAGTAGATATTTGCTTGTTAAAAATAAACAATAAGTCAGACATTTGGAAATTGTGACAAGTTGATTCTTGTCAAAATTTCCAAATAGCTATCCACTCGTCGCATCACTTTATACGTATCGCTGAGTTCTATTACCTACTTTGTCCCATGCTATACTGGAAGACGACAGATTTGGTCTATAAAGTCGTGTAAAGCAAAATGCGTCAAACCATCTCAGCAGAGATTTTGCAAATTGAAAATCTCCTCAAAGCAGACGGTAGAAGGGACTGCGTCGTTTGACATATCGCAGGTAATATCTTAAACGGTCACCCCGTTGTGTGGAAAATGCGCTGACAAATCGCGGAGGACGGAAAACAATTTCTTTAAAACGTTCCGTATTACGATAAATGCGCAACCGATGTGGCTTTTACGTAGGACATTTTGTATGCTATTTTCAGGGGTATATTTGGAAAGTTGTCACGATCAAATTTGCTACTTTAGTTTTTGTATGCCTACTGTCTCTTTCAGGGTCGCGCCTAATTCGGTACTTGTACTACGAGTATATTCGTTAGGATTAACATTTGTCGGAGAACTCTCTCTATGACACTACATGTCATGTGTCATGTCAGTACCCATTAATGACCCACTACAGGGTCGGGTCTCCTCTCACAATGAGAGGGATGTAGGCCTTAGTCCACCACGCTGGCCTAGTGCGGGTTGGTGGACTTCACATGCCTTTGAGAACATTTTTTTTTGTGAACCCTCAGGCATGCAGGTTTCCTCACGATGTTTTCCTTCACCGTAACAGCAGGTGATATTTAATTTCATAAATCGCACATAACTTTTATTACAAAGTCATTGGTGCGTGCCACTGGGATTCGAACCCGGACCCCTCGATTCGAGGTCGAATTCTAAGCCACTGGGCTATCACCGCTGCATACATACAAAGTGTTTTTTTTTCTTAATTTATAAGGCTGTCAGTTGTCATATGGCTAAAATCAAACACCTACTAACTAACTTCATCCGTTCCAGAATACAGAAGTCCTTTCTGTATTCTGAAGTTCCAACTATTCTGCGGATGAATTACAGTGATCGTTCGCCGTGGAAAACAAATGTGACGTTGTTTTCAGATTTTGAAATAAAAATATACCTACCTAACATATTATAAGCTTTTTATACTCCTGCCATGGGTTGTCCTACAAATGTTGGTATAAGTATATTATTATGTATGGTTTACATCATAGTAAGTATACATGTGACAAATTACGAGTATATAAAAAACAATTTCTGTAAAGTATTTGATATTACCAAAACTCTGCAACCTTATGTTTCTTGCATAATAAAAGTTGTACTTTCGGTGATGGATTGTTTGAGGAAGTTTTTATAATATTATCCGTACACATTTCCATAGAGTTTGTGTGTGCGTTGTTTTTTTAAAAAAAAGGAAAAACAATGTTTTCTGATGCATACAAGATTGTTTTATAATTGTACAATCGAGCAGCAGTATGACCAACAGATGTAAAGTGGTTTGAATTTTTAATATGACTTTTTGAATACCGTGTAGTTTCTATGCCAAAAACTAAAAATTCAAATCGTTCAGCGCGTGAATTTCTACTCAAAAGCTTAGTTCGCGTCGATCTGTGGAACCGTTTGTTACAAAGTGAACTGACACGGATACAACAAAGAGAGCGATATGCGATGCAAAGGCTGAAACGCTAGCTTTTTGGAGTACCACCTGCGTTAATTTACTTTAGGTATAGTTTGTTTTATCAAATCGCAAAAATAATTGGATTTGACACTCTTTCTTTACTTCTGCGCACGTTGGTGTTTATGCGTTAAGTACGCATAACTCCTCAGGTCCGAGGTTGGTATTACAATTTGAGTCTTAATCTTACCATAATGGTTTCATTCTGGATACATTCACATTTAACAGTTTCGTTAGATTATTAAATTTTGACATACCTACTATCAATAGGACCAAATTGGAATGTTTTTTATACTGGTATCATAATGGCAAATTTGTGAACTCGCTTCTGAGAGTCTCCAGAAAACCTATTTATCGAAATTAATCTCCAACGACTGCCATTTTTACTTTATTTCAATGAAAAGCCAAAATTCTAATGACTACCCTAGATACTAATATCTCAGACGCCAATATAGGAGGCCAAAACATTCAATATCCAATTCCATTATACGTACTTATGAAGTTTCTTTCTTGGGATTTCACCACACAAAATACTGATTTTCTCAAACCACTCTAAACGAAGTTGTAAACCCTATCATCCCTATAAATCCTTCGATTCGGGACATTATGACGTCACATCTATATTTCCACCTGAGAGCCAGTGAAAGGTATCGGAGAGACAAATGTAATGCGTACACTGAGACCTACCCTCACCCCTATATCTTTGTCAGAAATGATGATTGGATATATTCCCTTATACAAAACTAACTTACCCTCGCGCCTTCGTTCATGAAGACATAAGAATTTGACCCGTAAAGGGATATACTCTACCTATAATATAATCTACCTGTGTACCAAATTTCTTTTATATCTGTTTACACGTTTTGCGTGAAAGAGTGACAAACATTCATCCAATCATCCATCTATGCTCACAAGTTTTAATACAAAATTGGTCACGAAAACTTGTCGCTGACCACAGTCCGTTTTTTAATTCTCATCCTACTTGATAAACAATCTTGGCACTACTTGGTACTATTGAATTGAATTGTAATTACAATCAAATTAGAATTAACTTGAGCACGCTACGAGTATCTTGGTCTTACGAATAATACAAAAGTCCAACAAATTGTGAGAAGGATTCCCACATTCGCGATGTTATCCGTTGTATCACAATAGCACGGATAAAAGTTCCTTTACACGCATTCTGCGGCGACGGTTACGAATGGCGGCGCTTTGTCACACGCGTCTGATTAAAGTTGCTTTGCGAACGGAACGGGGCTGGCCTGAATGAATCTTTATATTGCTTGTGTCCAACAGACGACGTTACTTTGTCTATTGAACAACAACGAGAGGACATGTTTATTCAATTTTTACGTAGAATTGTAAATACAGTTTAGTAGATACCATATAGCTTATGTCTTTTTGTTGGACTATGACATGGAGTTCTTCTAAAAGAATGAAAAGGCTCTTTTTCAAGGTAAGCAATACATTTTGTTTATGTCGATAGGTGAAGGTGACCGCTTACCATCAGGTGGCCTGTCAGTGTATTTGCTCGGGGTCCCTTAATTTCAAGAAACGAGATATCCCGGTAAATAAGGGGAGCAGCCTTGCAATAATGACAGTTTGGAGTTTTATAATTATGCCATTGAATGAAAAAACTTCGATAGCGTGACTCAGGGCACCCTTAACACACTAACATTTCAAATTTAATATATCCAAGGCCCTACTAATTGAGAAAAGGATTTACTTTTACAGTATTTTTCGTTGTTTAACTATATTTAATGAGTTCTAAGTTACGAATGGCATCGATTTATCACATGCGTCTGATAAAAGTTGCTTTGAGAACGGAATGGGGGCTGGGCTGAATGAATCTTTTATTGTGTCTGTAACTAGTTACAAATAAAAAAAGTGTCATTTTATTTTTTGTAGATTAAATAAACGGAAAACGCTCAGTTTATCCATAGTCTTAGCCGCCAAAAAGGTAATAAGCACTTAATTTAAAATTTATACTTTTTACGCGTACAAAATATCACAATAATTCATACAGATTTCATCATCCACATTTTTGACTACCTATAGCTTTTTCATTGGACATGACAAATCGCTTCTAATGACACTGTGATTCTACACCAAAAAATGTCAGCCTACAAATCGGCGACTAAAAACAGTAAAACTACATGACGACCAATGAGATCGGCTTAAAAATAAATCAAACTCACAAGATTTGCGAGCTGCAGCCTTGTCAGGCTGTCTACCGCGCCACTGACTCACTCCAGACTCCGCTTGTCCTTTTTATATGCCAAAGTGTCACTTGAAAACGACAGCCACGTTCAAGCCGTTTGATATATAGCGTGAGCATAAAAATAAAACACAGAATCTCAGTTTGACTTATTTGGCTTTAAAATGTGTCAAGATTTTATTTTAAACCATAATATAATGTGATTGTGCAATGTGTATGCCATGGTGACGTAGGTATATACATACATATATATTTATTTATTTATTACGACTTTATTGTTACCGAAAAAATGCGGTACAAACGGCGGGCCTAATGCTAAAATAGCATTGTGTTCCGGCCAACCTCAGGGATGTGCAGATATATGCAACGGTCGTCGCCAATTTAACAATTTTAATACAATTTGTTAAATATGTAGCCGGCCACGTCGCCATAGCGTCCCGGAGGAATACTGTAACAACTCAACTGTCTTCATATGACACAAACAATCCGCATTACGAATATTTATAAATCAACAACATTTATGAGAGACGTAATTACTTCATTATCAACAATATAGCAAATTGTGTGAGAAATTCGCAATCTACATTCGGAAATGGAGAGAGTGGAGCACAATTAGAAACAGGCCGAGGCGATTCTCATCTCCATACTGCATACGGCGCGTACGTCACTATAACACTGGGAGCCACAGATTACGGTACCTGATGTTATGTAAATAGGTACTAGGTACAGCACTATTACAGGCCGTTACAGTTGCCTATTGCAAAAAAATATATATGACAAGATGGAGAGTACAAGATATCAAAAATGGGACGCACAAAATATTGATACTTTTATTTTTAGTCACTTTTATTTTGGCAGGAACTGCTATAATGCCTATTATTGAGTTATACGTAACCTCTACGAACATTATTCTTTTCAATTGTTAGGCCGCGCTCAGTTTGGACGCATTGCGTACGAATTCAACTCGTGCGAATACGAACGGTCACGTACGAACAATCGCGACCGTAGAAATACTATGGGAGCGCTCACACTGCGTGCGAGTTAGTCGTACGTCAACTTATTCGCTGTCCGCTGGTATTGTTTGTATAAACAAGTAACGGTGACCACTCTTCATCAGGTGGCCCATCTAAAAAAAGATCCGACCTTCAATGGGTCATTCATGGCAAACAACGACATAGCAACTTCTGCAAGCAACGGTAACGTCTCAACTAGAACTAGGGCGTGGCGATTCTCATCTCCACACTACTCACAAATCGTTAATGAGAATGGGAGCTGCAGATTACAATGCCGATACCGCTTCTGTGTTGTAAGTTCACACAACATAGTTGACACACAAAAAAATTTAAGGTATAGGTATTTTGGATTCAGATAATATTATTATGTCGTAGTTAATACAGTTTAAGTTTAGATAGTCGATTTATTGGTATTAAATAGTAAATTTTCTCAGAAAACTAATAAAATTAAGTCAGTAATTTGGACTAGTTGTGTAAATGGAAAATGCAAATAGGCCTTGCCTTAGGCTATGTTATGTGTGAGGTTTGCTTGACACATAACATTGATGAAATCAGTTGAGTTTGATAAAATAAGATAGCAATTAAAATCTGATTAAGTATTATGCATTTCTTAAAATGGTCGTTTTCTAGTTGTCTATTAGGAAAATATTACATGCTCGTACATATAATATCATGTTATCGAGTAAAATATTTCTCACAAATTTTTGTAGTCCACTTTTGACATAACAATTGAAAGTAAAAGAGACCACTCTCAATTGTTATTTCAAAAGCTGTCTTAAAATATTATGAGAAATATTTTACACGAAAATATGCTATAGAAATTTTCGTGTAAAATATAATAATATGATATACATTAGGTACATTATAGTATAAAAGAGTTTATTCAATACCAAGCGGCCCGTGAACTATTTCTAAGGGAAAAGGGTCCGTCGGTTCAGATAGTTATCTCCATGTATTGTAATTCTCGAGAATATCTACCTACATATTATTTAAATGGACCCCTCGAATTTATTGTTATTTGCCCAAATTGTGTACAAACCAATATATTATATGTATAAGCTACCCATGTATCTTTGTGGCATGCATAAAAACGAAAAAAATATTTCTTTTTTATTAAGACTAATCTTACTTTATTTCTCAAAGTACAATTTACCTAACCATTAAATGTAACCACCAAAAACCTTTTAATATTTTGTACTTATACCAAAGTAGGTAGAGTATTGTAAAACAGTTTAGAGAACACATTTCCTACCTTACTTGACCACTTAGCTGTCCAGTGAGTCACATATGATACATACACTTTGTGTATTCTGATTGGACAAGCAGTGTTCACAAATAACATTTTGATTGATTGATCACTTCTGATCTGATTGGTGCGTATGTTTCATTGGTGATTACTTATTTATGTATGTCGGAAGTACGTTATTGCGTAGTTAGTTTCAGATGGAAGTTGATGGGTTTTTTATTAAATCTGCACAAATTCGCAGTTGAAAATTTCGTTTGCTATTGAAACGAGATCTTATTGTCTTACATTAAATGTATGGAATTTGGCACAGAAATAGACAAGATCCTGTAACAAGAGTTATTCGAGGAAGAAAACAAAATACGCGATGTTGTCTGCTATTTATAAAGTCTTGGAAGTCAAATTCAACTAATTGCATAGTTTTGCAAGTAGAGCTTGTGTCTCAGTACCTACTCTAAAATGGAAGGAATTTCGAAATGCAACTTAATTCTACTTTGTTGCATTACAAACAATATCTTACGTTACAAAACTTTTATATAGACTTTTATTTTTACGACAAATTTAAAATAACCTACAAAAATGAGAGTTCTTTATCTTACTTACACACAACGCATAGAATGTTACACAAAAATGCAATCTTAACTCCGTTTCACGAATCGAACTCCCAAGTAACAGAATACTCGCAGCTCATTGGTCAATGCGTGCGGCTAAAGATAAGTAAAACAATAAGCGGCCAATGACTGAGGCAGTAGCTAATGAGGGTCATGCACATTAACCAATGGACGTACACGGATAATTTTCTTCGGGAGATCGTTTCATGGAATTGACTCTATTAACTGAATATCAAGAAAGGGAAGAAATGCAAGGTGTCGTCTGTTATCTACAGATCTACAGATTCTTGGAATCGCTTACTGCATACTTGAATGAGTCAAATTCAACTAATTGCAATAGAGCTTGTATCTCAATACTCTAAAATGATAGGAACGATGAAAATGCAACTTTATTGCAAAGTGAAATATAACATTACGTAGATTGCTTTGGTGAATATTTCGAATTAAGGGTATTCTGTACAATTTACAGCAGTACATTCGATTTAACTATGTTTATAAAGAACTTGAAATCT
The DNA here is from genome assembly GCA_905147235.1 of Erynnis tages. Taxonomy (NCBI): domain Eukaryota; kingdom Metazoa; phylum Arthropoda; class Insecta; order Lepidoptera; family Hesperiidae; genus Erynnis; species Erynnis tages. The sequence continues at coordinate 8,653,204 of LR990082.1, forward strand.
TCTGGGTTGACATAGCTAAAAATCAAAAAATAGATCCTAATAGTAATACTGCTAAACAATATTTAGCGGTTCTGCGAAAAAAGGTGTGGAAAAAACACGTTCACAAACAATTACGTTGAAACAAAATAAAATATTTCATCAGTTTCACCGAAAAGTAAAATGCTAAAAACTTTTTCGTCGACAACGTCATTAAAATTGTATTTCCCAGAAAATTTGTACGTAATTGACGAAAAAATTCAATTCTGTGGATTTTTTGCTTTAAAAGCATATAATGTTGCAATTTTAAACAAAATACAAAATTAATTAAAAAACTTTATCAATCAACTCAACTCACATAGGGTGCCGTATATTTGAGATTGAAAATGTCAAAGCAACAATTTATACCCTTTTCAAAACTCTGTCGTTTATACTCAAACGATATTTGGACATTTTAAAATTAATTGATTGCATAATATAATAATTATTTGCATGACGGTTAATAAATTTACAAGCTTGGAATGACGTTTCCTAATTAGTTTTAGCAGCACAAAGGCAAGCGTTCTGTCGCCATGTTAAAAGTATTTTAATACGCGTCACGACTGCATACATAAGGTAGCTGTTGCATTAGGGTGGAATGAACGATGATATTTTTTAATAAAAAAGGATAAAAAGAAAGATAAAAAAATCACACTTTGCTCTCCCATGGGAGATACATGAGTCATACTCATTGTTTTACTGATGTGTCTCCTTAATGGAGACTCCTAAAAAGGAGCACAGGCCGCCGTCCCACCAGGTGGACTGATGACCTGAAGCAGCAACGGGAAACCGTTGGATTCAGAGGGCACAGAACCCGGTGGAGTGGCGTCGATTAGGGGAAGCCAATGTCCAGCAGTGGACTACCAAGGGCTGAAATTAAGGAAGGAAGGTACGTACTACACAAAGTCACTGTAACAGTCGGAGATACCCTTTCTGTTCTATTTAATGTTGGAGAGTAACCCTTAGCTACAAACAAAAGTGTAGTAATTTAGTCGAGTGGCGAGAAACTCACCACTAAAATTCTAGAGTAGTGAAAACTAGTGTTTGACTGTGGTTGACTAACTCATTAAATGTTTTTATTCCATTGCAAATCGCATTACTCGTTAGATCGTTACTTAAATTGTATTACTTAAATAGTACAAGTACAAGTTATTACTTAAATAGTACAAGTTTGTACATCGGTTCGTACCGAAGAATTTCATTTGATACAAACTTAGAAATAGTTCATCCTTGGCAGTATACCAATTTAAGCTAAAGCGAGATTTTGTACGTACTTGCCATTCTTTTACGTTCAATGCTCGGGCAAAAATACTACATACCTACGATCTTGATGTTATGGATAGTGCCTACCGTTATTACTTTTTATGTTTAGCTACTTAAATAGAAACTATTTATTTTATTATCCGCTTTTAACGAAAGATTGCAAGATTGTAACATATCGTTTTTAAAAAAGTCCTTAAAAGAGCCCTCGTATCTTGAAATATAAAACCATAATTCAAAATAAAATAAAAATAAAATGAAAGAAAAATAAACTCGTTATCATAATAAAGCGATTACTGATATATCTCTGACCATAATCATAATATTTTAAGCGATTTAAAGTATTTCCATCAGTTCTTACGAAGAATAAAAGTTTTCATGCACAGAGCTGGTGTTTAAATTTTATTTTCCAGCAAAATTGTAGGTGTATAAATGACATTTTCAAATTATTGTAGAAGTTTCGTACCAAACTGAGTTTAAAAGTAATAGAGAAAATTTTAATATTGTGCAACGTAAATTGTGGACTACCGATTATTTCGATATTTACGAGTAGATGGCGACCCACAACCCATATTTTTGTATTACGTCTGAATTCTATAGATAGTGTATAAAATAAAAAATAAATAAAACAATTGTAGTAAGTCCTGGATACCCAGGTCCAACCTCAATTACTCGTAAGATAAAACTCCTATCTGACGTCGTATGAGTGTAATTAACCACTTCGTTGTTCCGTGAGTCACGTGTGATAATTGTTTAACTATTGTGTCTATTTATTGGACAGGCAAAGTATTAAGTGTACCTACGTTCCTGAAATAAATCTGTATCTCTGCAAAGCACGCGTCCCCAACTGAAATGAATAGAATGAAAAGAATACGCTGGTTTACTACAGGTTAAGAAGGCTCCACCACTTATAAATGTTGAACATTTTGAATTCACCATTTTCAATTTGGACATTTGTCAAACAGAAGCAAAATTGTATCCGTTAAAAATTTAACGTTCAATAAACATCACAGTCTGTCGGCAGTTACTCTCAAACCATTAAATAATTGTGTCCACCATAAAAGAGTTTTATTTCATTCCGATTGTACTGTTAATGACCAAAAAGCAATTCGCACTTTTTATTTACCTGTACTTTCATATATATTTACATACATATTTTTCCTGGTATATCGGTGTCGCGGATTTTATGCACAGAGAGATGTTAAGGAAACTATTGGTATGGTAAGTATACATACATAAGTACTTACCAAGGTAATCTATTGCTTAATTGCTTTCTAATCCGCTTGACCATTTTTGAAGAAGTATCAGTATTATTATTTCAGAGTATTTTATCCGTTCATCAGCAGAAACAACCACTTCCTGCCACCACTTTCACTAGGTCAGTAATTTCAGTATTGTGCTCTATTATCTACTTGTAGATTTATGTAACTAAAGTAAATCCTTCGCCTTTCAGCCACAAATAATTTAATTGAGGGAGTCGATTCCGTAATTCTGTAAGTTCCGCATCACTTAACTCCGAATTAAAGATTATTTGCCGACACGAATTGCTTGCTCGACTCTAAATTCAAATCAGCAAGCCATCCATCTCTTGGGGTAAACTTAGACGCAAAGTTAAATGTGTTTAAATTTAGATCTGAAAAGCTAATTTCTGTTGAAAAAGTTAACTATTGCTGACACTTTGCAGATTAATAAGGGAATAAGATAAAATTAACAACCAATAAAAAAAATAAAACAAAATCTAAATTAATAGAAATAAACAAAGATTTACTTCTTAGTTTTCTTACAAAAATATTGCTCACTAAGCAGGAGAAAATAAATATTAAACATCAATGTAATAGGACCTTCAGAAGCTTGAGAGAAAAATCCTTCTTGGAATAGCAAAAGATAAATTAAAATGAATTAAGCATAGAAACTTATTAATTAAAGATAAAGATAATAAGTGACAAGATCAAATCAATGTTTTGGCAAAGAATACGAAGTGAGTTCCAATCGGTTTAAAAGCCACAGGTGAAGCCTCAGAGCTCTTCGCAAGACGGCAATAAATTAATGGAACATCTGATAAAACATGATCAAAGAACGTTTTAAATGCTCGGTCAATAACCGTACCCACAAAATTCTTTATAATTCTATTCCATCACGCAATTGGTGTGAACGTGCAAACCATTTTGTTAATAAGATTCCCTTTGAACTTGTGAAATTGTATTGAAATTGATCCGTAAATTGGTTTCGAATCAATTGGTTTTTCAAATAAAAGATGTATCGATCAATATAGGTAAGTAAGTGTAACGTTTACTTAAAATGAATCTTTTGTTCATGATTAGACTTGATGAGAAAACTTTTTGTGAAATACTTTAATTTATGAAAAAATTGTGTCATTTTTGAAATATTTTTTTGTTGATTTTTTAAAGAAAAAAGAACTTATCTATATCATAGAACCACACTCTGAATGATTAGATACATACAACGTATACAACGGTATGCTCAGGCATTACACTCTTCTAAGCTTGCACGCTTGCACTCACTAGCGACCCTCTGGTATCATCAATAGGCCCTTTGAATGGCTTTACTAAAAAAAACTGAGCTCAATACATTATTTTTAAAATTTGAGATTATCTTATATTGAAATACTCGGTCGGTAATCGCTACCGTTGCCACATAATTAAAGGCCACCTTTATAATTTTATTCCATCAAGCAATTGGTATGAACGCGGAAGCCATTTTGGTAATAAGAATCCCTTTGAGCTTGTGAGACGATTCCTCTCTTGTTACTAAGCAAATCAATTTAAATATCGAAATCTTAATAAATAAACTGTTGATTTGAAATTATAAACGCATGGATCGTTACTTTTTAAAGAAAAGTGTTATTTACGAGTAATCATTCATTTTTTTTTACTTTTAACGCTTGATTTTGGCTTCATCATTGGCTTTCCAGACAAACAGTTAAACATGTAACGAAATACTGGGTGTATACCTATTGCTTTTTTAATGTCACCTCAAATAAAGTACTCGTATCTCTGTCAACCAAACCCCACAGCCGCAACACAAGAAATAAAGAATGCTAGTAGCTCGCCGGGGGAGGTATGGTAACATAATTGTAGGTACTCTTAGTGAGTATACATGCGAATATTTTAATCCGCATCGGAGCAGCGTGGTGGAGTATGTTCCAAGCCTCCCCTTGCTGTGGGAAGAGACCTGTGCTCAACAGTGGGCCATAGAAAGGTTGTAGTCAAGCCATTTAAGAGTTGCGCTAACCACATAACATCAGGTCATCACCTGATTGCTACTAATAAACTATATTAAAGAACTCAGAGTTTGTCGGAAGTGATTAAAATCCAAACTACGAAAGAAATAAAAACCATGCATCGGGCAACGAAAGGGAATAATTTAGGGCAGTTTGCTGTGTTAGTCTTCGGTAATGGCAGCTCTGGGTCGAAATGAGAGACGTTTTTATCGTTGACATAGTGTGGGTAAAATTCAAATGCATGTGGTTCCGTAACCCTGTGTGCTAATTGCAAAGTCGGATGACGACAAAATCGGTAACTCGCAATGAGTTGGTCGTACGAAAATGTCATTATGTGCTTGTTATTTGTCAATGCGTAGCGTTAGTTATCGCGTAAGAAAAACTGAGAAGAAAAATTTTGTGGATTTTTAGAAGATTCTTTTATTCATTTTTAACTAACCGATTTGTTTAGTTCATCAAGCATTCAGTTGCATTTTATTTTTTACTAAATCTTTTTTGATGTCATTGTCATATTCTTCTTCTACTAGACGAGGTTCATTTAGTGTCAACATCCTTGTTATTAATCACCTTTGTCCTGATTTCAAAAAATTACGAAGTTCTTCATTCTGGCAAACTCGAAACGAAGAGGATTCTAAAAGTAAGCTTGCTTTTGTAAATTCTTTACATTTTGGAATAACCGAACCCAAACAGCGTTATATGCATTCGCAGTGCAGTTAAGCAGCACACGGTGTAATTTTTCGGAGGAACCAATATGCAAAATGGGGTTTTCAGCTGCTTGCAAATGGAAATGCTTCTGAATATTCCCAGTCTAATTTGTGGAGTTGAGTGGCGAGTTCTTTCCTTTTTGTCAAGTGTCACTTCTTTGTTTTGCTCGCAAGTGCTGCTTTAGCTATGCACCCTAATGATTCATCTCATACTAATAGTACAGTCATGATGTTTATCTTTTCATGCTTCTTACTAATATTATAAATGCGAAAGTTTGCCGTTATGTATGGATGCTTGTTACTCATTTAACACAACTAGCTCAATGCTTTTGAAAGAAGTAGAAGTTGAGTACCGAGGTTTTTTCAAATGTCAATTCTATGTTTTATTCACGTATATTATAATATTAGCTAGTCACTTTAATGATGCGTGCTATATAAATACAATGATACATGTGTCTGTTATACTTCTACGACAACAATCGTTGTTATATGATTCACTTTACTAAGCTTACAAACGAAATGTCTTATCTACAAAAATTGATCGACAGTTGCATTATTTAGCAATGAAAGACCCAGTATATGTTTAGTAATTGAGAACGTTTTACAATAAAACAAATCAACACAGTCGATAATTCTCAAATAATTTTGGTTTTACAGACAATTGTAAGATTAATTTAGGTTCAGTTGCGTATGTAGGTACCGATGATTTTTACTTTAAAGGCACAGATCCGTTATTCGTAGTTATTTAGAATAACAAACGATCAGAACAGCCGTTTACAAATTGCTTGCGGTCCACGTCAGCCGTGAAGCTAAATGGGCAATATAGTTATACCTACTGTAATCTAATTAAACTCACTTGCAAGGCATTTTGGGGCAAATTCATCTCTTCGTTACTCAAGTTTATGTTTCCGAGTAACTGGAAGACTTACCATTGTGGGTAAGTTCCACGAATGTAGTCGTTTTTTTCAGAGAATACTACAACACTCAAAAACAAGTTCGAGGTGAATTCTGCTAAAAAAGACAATGATATCGGATAGAAAAGTAGTGAGGTATACTGCGGTACTTGACTGGTTTAACGTCTGTCTCTCTCATCATGAAAAAAATCGGCAGTCCTATAGAGATTTTTATAAGATATTTTTATTATATTTAGATCAAATTCTATTTTGATTTATTCACGGGCAAAGGCACGGGCAGCAACTTGTTCTATTCATAAGCGTCTATATGAGTTTGTCAGCGCAAGCACTTTTCATATCAAACTTTATCCCATATGCCTTTGTCAATTACTGCTAAAGCACTAAGGCAAGTAGCAAGAAGGCAAGTAGCAGTTTCTCATAAAGCAGCAGCATGGAATTAATGTACACTCTCATGTTCGCAATATTCCTTGTTCGTGAAGTTACGAGAGTTTTCTGAGAAATATATGATATGTGAAACTAAAGGCGATAGGTATATCTAAATTGCAATTATTATTTTCGAATGTGACGTCTTAATAATTTAATATTCCACTGTGGCCAAGGGTGTGGTCTCTTCGAGATGCCAAGGGTTCCTGGATCACGCTATCAAAGCTTTCTACATTGCTGGCATATACAGGAGACATGTAAAGTGGCGTATTAAGTATTACGTAAGGGCGTGTAGATAAGGTTGAAAGCAAACGCTTAAGTCATGTGATGCTCTATCCAAACTTAACGCACTTCGATAAATTTTAGGTTGATTGAATTCAAAGAAAAATCAAACTATAACTAAAGTGCCGTAATAAAAAGTAACACGACAAAAATCAGTATAATTTATTGTGTTTTAATACTCCAAAATGTGTAGCTTCAATAATAAATCAGATTTTTTTTTGTTTTGAAATTTTTGACTTAGAAGTAACAATTTATGTTTTTGACTATATAAATAATTTTTAAACATCCATTAATTCCATATTTTATGATCTCACTGGACAGGTCTTTGAGCTTCTTGTGCAGTCTCTTCTCGATAAGAGTCAGTTTTGCCGCAATTAAGGTCGCCAAATAGCTAACGGATAGTCGGAACGGACTCCATATAGACTTTGTTTAACTCGCAATATTCACTGTTGCGAGTTAAACGGTGACATAGAATTCCTTTTACTAAGATACAGTTAAATGGAACAGGCTTAAGCTCTCTCAGCGTAATTAAAGTAACTTTAACTATCTGTTATTAGATCTTTTCCCTTTTTCAGTGAAATAATGACTTAAAGGTGACTTCGTGTGTTCTCCAACACTATTCCTTGGTTAATTGTTTTATTACTTCGTATTCACAGCCAAAAATTATAGGGTAAGCCGAAATTTAACAAATTGATCATTAAAATTAATCATTCATTTTTTAGTCACTTGAGAATTAGATGTTTCGATTCAACAAATTTCTACAACCGATTTTTGACTCTCCTTATCCAGTGGGTATCAGCACACTTACGAATTCCTTCGTTTCGGTTTTTATCCTAAGAGATAGTAGTAAGAGATAGTTTAAGGTCAGATTTAATTTTCCAATGCCCAAATTCACGCCATTTTGCCATAAAGCTTCTATGCCGAATTGGCGTGAATATGTATATCCGGAGAGGTAAGTACATTTAGTGGTACAAAGATACAATCATAGTAACTCGTCCGAGGTCCGGCCGACCTTACCGCCAGTCACTTAACCCCTCTTAAAGCAGCATATTCTTCATAACTTGTGTTTCAGCTGGGGAGGTATGGTGGATGTACGGAGCTGAGGTGGTACTTTGTTTGACACAGACAGGATTAGACACAGATAGGATTTGAGGTAGGATACGGGCGTCCATGGGCTCCAGTGACCACATAACGCCAGGAGCCTGCTTGCTCTTTTGCTACTCAATTTCCATAAACAATTGTCAATAGTGCAGTGCAAGATCACCAACTTTTAACAAGCCTTGGGTCAAAGGAGAATTATGCCGAAAATGCCTATTATTATTCAGCTATCGAAAACTCATTTGGCTTGTTTTGGCAAGTTACCGAGTCAAGGGCGATTCGTGAATTATTCCGCGGGGCACTATCATTAAAATTTACCCAAACTTGGCAGACCGCCGGAGTTTGGATCGAACTCAATGACAGTACATTTCATTTGTATATAATATCATCACGTTTCAGAATATCCGTTGTTGTCGGCATTCTTGGTACTGTCGAAAATATGAATGGTAGCGATAAATTGTGTTAAATATAGCTTGATTAAAGTTTATGTTAATCGAATCGAGATGAAGACGTATTGATTTATAATGTTTTACGTTCCTCATTAATCATTAAAAAAAATAACGGTTTACGTTTTATAAAATCAGCAGCGTTTGGGAAACTACATTTCTTGACGTCTAATGTACCTCAGTGCAAGTCGAAAGTTTTTGAGCAATGTATGTTACAAGTGTTAACATTTAATATTAACTACTTAATTTAGCGGTGATAGCCCAGTGGCTAAGAATTCGACCTCAAATCGAGGGGTCCGGGTTCGAATCCCAGTGGCACGCACCAATGACTATGTAAAGGGGTTATGTGCGCTTCATAAAAATTAAATATCACCTGCTGTTACGGTGAAGGGAAACATCGTGAGGAAACCTGCACGCCTGAGAGTTCAAAAAATAATGTTCTCAAAGGCATGTGAAGTCCACCAACCCGCATTAGGCCAGCGTGGTGGACTGGGGCCTACATCCCTCTCATTGTGAGAGGAGACCCGACCCTGTAGTGGGTCATTAATGGGTTACTGACAACTTAATTTAAGACAAACGTTGTAAACAGCATACAAAGCTTTAAATTACATTTGATCCAGCGTGTACTCGAATGCAAATGCAGTATAAGAGTTCACATCTAAAACAGTGAAATATTACACGTATAAAAAAGCTTTGAATAATGTTATGATGCCCCGCTCTCCTTTGTAATAAATCTCTTTCAGAGCTAGAAATAACGGAATCTGTGTGCTTTATTTTCATCTTATTTGATGTTGCGAGGGAGAACGGTGGCTATTAAATGCATAAAACCAGCAGAAAAGCGTTTAATAGGCGATACAAGTCAAAATTAAAGTCGGGCAATCAAAATTCATTTAATAGCGCCCACTTTGATGCCACACAAATTCACTTTATTACCCTCCAAACATCGACAGCTTTCTTTCAAAAACTCAGCTCCTATTACTCAAAATGCAACCGCATGTCATATATGTCTAAAGTTTATATTCATTTGAAGCCGGAACGGGGATCGAATAAAACAAGTCTGTGCTCATTTTTGGTGATGGTGAAATGTTTTCGTTATTTTTAGTTTCACGTTACGTTTGGAAATTGTGTAAGCAGGTTTATGGGTAACCGAGCGAAATAAAAGGTCTGAATAGGGAATGTACCAATTCTTTCAAAGGGGAAGCAGTAGCCGACAACACACATGCGATAGGGGCGCCAAGTTCGACAGCAATGGTGGATTTTCCGCATCGTAAAAGAGTCGAAAACTAAACAGATACCGATCTTTACAGTCTTTGCTCTTACTGTAGGGAAAACTGTTTAACAACCTTGAATGGAATATAATAATGGTAGGCTCGAGAATCAAGACAGAAACATTGATCGAAGTTGAAATAATGATATTTACCCTTACATACCCAAAAAAAAAATTCAAAATCTATATATTCTAAACCTATTCTTTATCTTTGACCTTGAATTATTTTCACATATGGGATCGATGGGGACTTTTCATATCTTCATTATAATGATATCCCTGATGTTGATGCAAATTTTCACCTAATTTGGAATGAATGCAATTAGCAACGCCATTATCGGCACCCATACTTTTCGGGCTAATTTGGGCCAGAAATCCTAGATTGAATTTCGTCTTGAGACACGAATCGGATAAATGACATTTCGATAGCTCTAAAAGCAGGTATGCATTTGATAAATATTTATAATTTTGGAATTTGCGTTCAAGAATTTTCTATTAACGAGAAAATAACTGGATTTTAATTAAAATTGGATACCAGCGTGGAAAAGTTAATCACTGGCTGAAATTTTACGAAAGAAAAAAAATCAACTGCCTTTGCGCTACATGACTGTTGATTTCTCCGAAAATTTATATAAGTTCATTTAAACTGATGAAGAATGCTGATAGGCTTCAGTATAATTTATTTATTTAGATAAGTATTACCATTTATTGTAAGTTTTTACATTGGATACGTAAAAGAGAAGTTTTTTTCTGTCTGTAACCCTTTAATGAACCACTGCAGTCAGGGTATGGTCTCCTCTCACAGGAGACACAGACACACTGAGAAAGATGAAGGCTTTAGTCTACCACACTAGCCTAATGCGGGTTGGTGGACTTCATGTTTAAGAACATTTTTATTGATATCTCGAGCTTGCAGGTTTCATTACAACGTCATCCTTCCCCGTCATATCTTACACGTTTACACGTCTTACACGATTAAAAAGTTGTAGTCGTCTAAATGTAATGGCCAAGTATAACCTGACACGTTCTTAAATTGCACTTCAATCGCGCGAGTATAAAGATATGGAACGTATATTTCGAAGGATAGCTTCCGCCGGCGCCGAACGGACGCCCGAACATAAAATAGCTTCTCGTCGCCAAAAGAGATGGCTTCTATCAGGCTATCAATTTTGATTAAACTTTCAGACAAATCATATTATGGATTGTAATGTAATCGAACTTAGGGATTTACATACTTATAAAAGGTCGCTAGATAACATTAGGAGTCTTTGCATTGTACCCTAAGGCTTTACCCTACCACACAAAATAATAACAAAAAAATATTATTAATAATAATTGAAAACAATACCTTTAGTTTTTATTCGACGGAAATGAGAACAACAGAAAAGTAAACAAAATGAACGAAAAAGAAACTTAAATAAATCTTAGCTATTAAACATATCTATTTACAGAATACAATAAAAACAGAAAACTCATAATAAAAATATTTAGGTATTATGAGTTTTCTTTTATCTTCTTTTTTTTCTTTGCAACTTTTGCGTGTGACATGGCAATAAGGACACAGGGTGAGACTACTAGAATATCAAGAACCCTTTTCTGCTGGATGTAGGCCTTCGTCTCCTATGTTTGAGAACATTTTTTGTGAACTCTTAGGCATGCAGGTTTTCTTTCGCCATTATAGCAAGTGATATTGAATTTAATGAAGCGTATATAACGCGTTTAAGAAAGCTATCGGTCCGTGTCACTGGGATCCGAGTAAGAGGCCGAATTCTTAGCCACTGGGCCATCACCGCTTACATAATTATACGAATAGGTCATTTACTGTAGGCTCCAAACATACATTTGGTCAATTTTATAGCAGTCCAGTTTCCTTATCAGAGGCAGTAAACTTCTGCATGAAAAGCCGTAAACCCAATCTAATGGTCGATAAAGCGCAAATAATTACAAACACAACGAATCGAAAGTAGACGTGTTGAATAAATAAACAAGTATTATATTCATTAGAGAAAGAACCAAGAGAGTTGGACTGCAAAATTGTTCATGACTTGCTGTAAAATAGCATCTTCTTCGAGTAGTTTCAGTTGAAGAGGCGTGGTTGCCAGTATTACACCTACTTTGTTTCAGGCGATAATCTAAGAGTGTAACGTATTTGCATTTAGCGTATTTACGTACGGTATTTAACATAGAAAAAGGAAGTTAATAGAATGGAAATAATGACAAATTTGTTCAAAATCCTCAGCTGGCGGTATTCACGCCCCAAACCTTCGATCAACAATACACTAGATATCGGGTCACGTACAAAATCAAAACTTATACTGTCCGCGTGAATACATACTTATACATCTTCATTTGTTTACTAACGAAATAAGACAAACGTTTTAAAACAGTTGTAAGTTCAACCTAATTACAACCATGACGCCTAGCAATAAGGTAGCAATTCTTCAAAATATTCTTTTTCTTACAATCATTCGTCACGAAAAACGAGCAAAGCAATAAATTACTCCCGTCACTTAGAAATGAAAAGACATAAGTTAAACAACATTTTATGTGAAATTAACCTTAACGAGCTATAAATAAAGTACTTTTTCCCGTTATTACCTTGCGAGTTACATCCTTTGGTTTCGTTTCAGTTTGCTTCCTCAAATTTAACTACAGAAGGTATGGAGTCGCGTTGAACACAAAAATAATTTAGTATATTATTATGCACGAAAGTTTAGTTACAATTATTTATATTGTGGGCATCTACGAGTATGTTTGATAGTATACATACATATCGACGGTTCCCGGGCTATTTGTATTAAGCGACATTTTGTAAACTTTACACCAGAGCAGTTTAAAGTTTTGATTTTTGAAAAAAAATTCATAACTTCCGCAATTTGTAAAATTTTAGAAAAAGATGGATATTTATTGATAAGGTTACATAGCCTGCATAATCTGATTAGGTTTTTTTTCTGATATTCCTATTATTAACGAAGTTAGATGTCGTTTAATACAAAATAACCCTTTTATTTTATTTTTTTGTTCCAGGCTAAATGATTTAACCGCCTCCAATTAGTATTTTTTGTTCCTGGCTAACTGACTTATCCGCCTAGGTTTGTTAATTCTTGCTCCAGGTTAAATGACCTAACCACCTAGAACTGAAAATAATAGCTCCAGGCTAAATGCATTAAATTGAAGATTTGTTTTTACTAATTTGTTTCTAATCGTGCCTGAGTAATGAAGTTTACTGAAATGGGCGGTTAAAACATTGTTGAATTTAAAGGTACCTAGGAATTATTATCTTGTCAACAATCTCCCGGGTGCGCTCAAGGGCCTCTTTCTTTACCATGACGGCTTCACAGAAGGAGACCACTGCCTTCCAGTCTGTCTTCTCCGCCAGCATCTTTGCTACAATTGCAGACGGAGCGAAGTTAACCCCAATTTGGCTAACCAAGGCGGAACGCTCATATTCCCATGCAGGACACGCTTCAAGGGTGTCCTGAGCGTCGTCCTGATCTCCATCACAGTGGTAGCAATGGGGTTTTTCTTCCCGTCCAATCCGACACAAATGCTCACCAAAGCAGCCATGCGCGGTGACAGTCGGAACGTAACACTACCCTCCCATCCAGGCGTCAAAATTGGGCAGAATTGTTCCAACAGCTCTTTGACCTGCATGCTTCTCCTCCAGACGTTGGCGCCATTCAGTCCAAGCCCGTCTATGTGCCTGCTTTCGCAGAAGACTTGGCTCATCGTTATTTTCTTGTTGGGAGAATTGCCCGACTTTGCAGGTAAATCTTGTCATCCATGTCCGCCAAGATGTCGAGGGGTGGAAAGCGTGTCAGGATTGTTGCCGCTTCAAAGGATATCTAACTCTCAATCCTGCAATGTGTTCAGACCACCAGTATACTTATTTTCTATTAGAGGCCCTACATCGGGGCATCGCTACGTCACATATAGATGTCATTACTTCCCGTACCCAGACTGATTCATTCTCGGGATCAGAAAAGGTCAGGGTTTCTGCTCAAAATCCAGCGTTGGTAGCAGCGAGTAATAGATCCCTATTAAGCTGTTTAACAGACCATCGTCGTGCTTGACCAACGTGTCTGTTATTAGGGGGTCGCAATGTCACAGCGAACATGATGTAGCGATGGTCGGATAGACTTACTAACTCTTCTGCGACTCTCCATCCCGATATCATGTGAAGCCCATGTCAAATCCACAATTGACTCCCCCTGCCACCGTACGCAGGTACTTATGAATCCAGTGTTGAGAAGCCGAAGGTCCAACCCTGTCGCCCACATTCGGATAACTTCTCCTCTTCTGTTTCCCCTTGTGTCACCCCATGCTTTTGAGCGAGCATTAAAATCACCCAGCACTATAATAGGGCGTGGTAGGCATCTACGGGTAAAAACTGCGAGTCTATCTAGGTATGCTTCATAGGCACCAATTCCACAGTTGGGAGATACGAGTATGTAGCAGCCTACAAATGCGAGAGGTCCCCACTCCACCTGCCTAATCCTGCCCTCCATCAATGAGGGAGTACGAAGGGTATCTCTTTCCACCCCAGTAAATGGCAACAGAGCCATCGATATCCCCGAACCAAAGAGGATGTTTCGGCACATCGTACGGCTCTGCCACCACTGCCATGGCAATCGACCACTCCGCACAGGACCTTAACAATAAGCTTGAGCCCCGCGGCAGTGATCAGATTGCCCTGGAGGACCCGAAATCCTGTGAATTCTAAATCTCCATTGCTTCTTCAGTCGTTAGTTGACTTTCTATGTCAATCCTGAGATGGGTTAGAAGAGTCCTGAGAACTTCCAGCCAAGCTCTTGCTCAAGGCGGAGTACATTTTTTACCTCGCATCCGGTGGTCTGCAGGTAGGCCAATGTCGGCACATACGGTACATTTAGGTGACTTAGCTGAGCATTCCCTCGCTTTGTGATCGTCATCTTTTTCACCGCACATTTAGCAGCGAGAACTTCTGTCCACAGAGCTCGTGCATTGTTGTCGCACGTGTCCAAACTCCAAACATCGGAAGCACTGCAGCTTGCGTGGTGCTAGTACTTGAACTCTTGCCCTGATCCAATCAACACGGATGTACTTTTCACTAGCCAGTTTTTTAACTGGAGTGAGTGGACAAGGAGCCCATACCATTCCCAGTGCGGTAGGGTGAAACGAATATCGCCAACTTTTATGTCCTCCAAGGGCAACCGCAGGTCCGCAATCGCTGCCATAATTTCCTGGCGGCTTACGGATTCCACCAAATTCAATATTCTTATTTCTCCGGTTTTAGTGGGATGGGCAATTTTGACATCCATGTCCCCGAGCGCCCCACGTAACCGTTCCGCTAGAATGTCCGGCTTTTGTAGAATTTCAGACCCCTTAAATTTCTAAAACTAGTCGCCCTGTTATTAGACGCCCGTATTAGATGGACGCGCCGCCACCGCGCCCTTGCTAAAACCAATGTTTTAACCGACGCCTCAATAGTCAATCCATAGTCAAGTTTGATTGTATTAAGTGTATACTGCTATTATTAAATTTGTTTGAAGTACTAAAATTTTGTTTTTGTAGTAGCTGTAGCGACAGTGCTAGTTCAATAAAATATTAAGGAACATGGGTTTATTCGCCACATCTAGCAAATTCAAGTATCTAGCTAATTGTATTAAGCGACATTCTTACGTATTTATGAGGTAAAGCTAATTGTATGAAGTGACATTCTAATGTATTTATAAGGTAAAGCTAATTGTATGAAGTGACATTCTTATGTATTTATAAGGTAAAGCTAATTGTATGAAGTGACATTCTTATGTATTTATTAGGTAAAGCTAATTGTATGAAGCGACATTTCAAAATATTTACCAGGTGAGGCTAATTGGTTTAAATAACTCTCTGGTATTTCATAGTATAGCTTAAGTACACAGTGCCTAAATTTGTCAAAATTTTGTGTCGCTTCATACATCGTAGTGCAAAATGGGCTTCAAAAATGCCATTGTATTAAGCGACAAAAAAGTGCTCAGATCGTCACCAAACCCCGCTCAAACGACGCGGAAAAATTCGCTGATTCCGAATATGTATATAAGTCAATTTCGCCCAAAATGTCGCTTAATACAAATAGCCCGGGAACCGTCGATATATGTTATTTTGTTACCGTTTTGTTGTGTGTATGTTTATTTATGTGTATGTATTATATGTTTTTGGCCAAGGTGTCTATCGCTGTTGTAGCTAGTAGGTACCTTAGTATTGTAGGCGTATTTAGGCATACTGTGTACAGATGTGGATGAATGTGAAGTGGGATTCTTCCGGGTTTTAGGGTATCACAAACCGTAATATTGAAAGTACGGTCGTGTTTAGACATACTTTGTGCAGATGTGGATGAATGGGAACAAAGGGTGGTAAAAGTGCGAATCGACAATAGTTTTTTGTCACAAATAAAAATATCACTAAATTCCACAATATCTTTATATTCATGTTTACAATCTTCATAATACATGTACAGTTTAGTGCAATAATTATATCAAAATAATAATTAAATATCGGTAGCTTTTTTACATATATAATGTAACCTGACGTCAATAAATTTTTGAACCACTGATTTGAGTAAATTAATTTCGTGATTGTGTTTATCTCCTCCAGGAAACACATTCTTGTCAATATATAATTTTAAAACTGATGTCCATAGAAAGTCGAGATCCATTCTGCACACGTAAACGGATTGCTCGGAAAGCTATAATAAAAAAAGGAAAGCTAAAGTTTGTATTAACCAATTTTAAAAATCTAGTAACAAATAAATTATTACAATACAAATCTACTCCATGCATCTATTGTTCTGTTACACACACTTTTGCGCCAACGTTGGTCAAACATTTGTAGCGGTGATATAAAATCGGTAATTTTGATTTAAATTTGAAATTATTTGTTAGTTTAAAGCATAAAATACAACTTATTCTACATGTACTTACCGAAAGTAAGACACTCCGGCCGTTAAATTGTTCCTTCGGGCATTATTTTTGCAACTTTTGAATGCACATTGCGGCATTGTGACACGTGTTTACATTGGCTCTTTTACAAGCGAACTAAATAAAATTAGAGCTCACATTTCAAGTGAGCTGTTATTCACCGAGACGTATTTTTTGCGCCGACCCGAAATCTAGTGTATTGTTGATCGAAGCCCCAAACTCATTCTATCATTCTCACTTGCAGTCGCGAAAAAAGTAATAGAATGAGCTTATATGCGCTTATATATTTATATGATATTTACTCATACAAAGTAGCGTTCATTTGACCACAATTGAATAGGTATTTGAGGTTCGAAGATATTGACTATAAGTTGTAGTTACCACTACTCAGTGACCTTAAAAAGTCATCCTCGAGATACAACAGCGAAAAATTCTTTGAAGTTAAACCACGTTGATAACTCAGAAGTTTGAAAAAAAACCTTCACTTTTCTTTCTTCGTAGAATTTTCGCATGCAAATATTTGAACCGAAACTGTGCATATATTCAGAGACCGACGGTGACGTGTTACTCATGGCACCTGTCATGTCCATTCAAAACGGAAGAATAAATGGCGAGAAAATGTAAGGCTCTATATACACGATCCGTGGCACTCCCGAGGACTGTTCAAAAACTAAAATAAAACATAAAATTTTAAGAAATCCTGTCATCTTCAAAACTCATACATAAGAATCGTCTCGTTCACATCAGTGCCCCGAGCTCAAACACTACTTTCAAAGTTTTCGTATAGTTAACGCGTGCCATTAGTATAGGAAGATGTCAGACAGACTGAAATAATATACTAATGACTGAAGTTTACCATACGAATGCCATGACAATAAAGTGTTGCTCATGGCTTTATACGTGGTCGAGCCTTTGTAGCTGGCCTTCAAGGCACTTTGCCACCATCCTCTTAGCCCGTCGCAGCAGCATCTGGTTCTTCATGTCTTGTCTGTTTCGGTTGGAGAGGTGTGTTTGCCAAATGTACTTATTTTGTGATTATCATATCAGTCACCATACCCGGACTACTTACAATCTCAGGTAGGATTTCAATGCTATTTAAGGTTCGATGTAACAATTCATTGGTTGCAGTACCACTGAACATGACGACCACGAGCATGAAAAATAACAGTTCTTCGTCCCATACTAGGCTCATGTTAACCGTTCGAATACTTTGACGATTACGACGATACGACTTGTGAATACTTGGTCGTGGTCATTCACTAATAAAAAAAACTTCATAATCGCAAAATTTGTTTGTGTGCTGTGATGTCACAAATACATAGGCGTTCATTTAACATCGTTTTTTTTGCCTCAGGGTTTAAAAAGTTCTGCCCAAACAGATAAAAACTGTTGTACTTTTGGTAACAAGAGGTCTCCCAATTAAGCATGGATCGTTAGGCCGCTGAAATATTACATTTTTTAAGGTTTGCTTACCCGAATAATTACTTTATTTTATTACTTTTCCTTAATTTTCTTTCCGTAGAGTAAAATGGTTACGTATTAGAACAGTAAGTAAAAGATAAACGTGCAAACTATCCGATATTAAATGGTCACTGGAGCATTTACCACATTCTATATTAAACAGAACCTCTCAGGTTTTAAGTGGCATTATTGTCCTTCCGTCGGACTCAGATAGTCGACTCAAAATCATTTCTGGCAAAAAATACACATGAAATTAAAAATGCTTCACTTGGGCCACCAATATAGTCAATACATAATCATAATGTTGATGATAAAATAATTACCTTTATGATTATAAAATAATTACCGTTTAGTGGTAGAATAATAACTGACATCTGTTAATATGCTGCTTAAATAATAGCATTTGTCCAAATAACTATTTCATAACACTTGATTTCTTTTATACCAGGTTTTTAAACTAAGATGGTCAGTGTGAACGGCATTTAAGCGTTTTTCACATTCAGAGGTAATATCGCGGAGTTGTCGCGTCATATGCGAGGGAATAGAAAGTTTTTATCGCTCGGACATGGCTCCCGTTGTTCTGTAGATATAGTTTTTTTTCATGTACTAATAGGTTGGAGTTAAAATACATTTTTGTTGCACGTATGCTATTGTGTAATATCAGTTTTACGGAACGTTATTGCCGCAGATGGGGTTAACAGACGTGATAACCAATTTAACTTGACCTCCCGATAGGGTAGTTTGACAGACGGCCTGGTACAATAACCTACAACGGATATTACCTAATATCGCAATACCTATGCATATTACCTATGCATCCCAATGTTTTTTACTCTGCTAAAAAAACCATTA
Source organism: Erynnis tages (assembly GCA_905147235.1). Classification (NCBI taxonomy): domain Eukaryota; kingdom Metazoa; phylum Arthropoda; class Insecta; order Lepidoptera; family Hesperiidae; genus Erynnis; species Erynnis tages. Next base: position 8,672,105 of record LR990082.1, read on the forward strand.
TCGTTAAGTGTTGAACTACAAAAAAATTAAAAATTAACTTGAATGAGTGCTGGGATCTCGGAAACACTTGGCCAGACTTGCGTACCAATTAAGTATAAAATAGACGTGAACCAAGGGCCTTTAATAAAAATTAATTACATTTTTCCAACTTTGAATGGTAATTACACTGAAAATTTTAATAAGGAAAGACAAGGGAGAATTTTGGTTTTCCGTGAAATGAAGTTCAGTATTTATATAATGCATAAAAATTGCGATATTTCGATCGACACACTTACCTACCATTTTACGTAGGTACATACGTACTTGCGAGATTGACTGATAGATAAGAAAATATGTAAATTCATAATTACGTTTTTAAATTTATTAGTGAATTAATTAATCATAAAATAATTTATCTGGGAGCACGGTAGTACCGCCAAGATGAGACAACGAAAGCGCAGGGCACGACGTTTTTCACGGAGTATTTAATCGTATTTTTGTACCCTTATAAATTCGGCCTAGACTGTGCTAGAAAATCTAAACTCTCAGAATAGAGTTCTGCCTAGTTCACAAGGTGAATAATAATATTATATAAAAGAATATTTTTTGTAACTCCGCTATGACGTCTGTAAACCACTTTAACCCGCGGTAGTAGAGGAACCCTTGGACCGTCTATGGAATCCTTCCAAAAGCGCTCTAGACTTCGCCTTGTCTGGATTTTAATTGTCCATGGCTAATTTAGTCAAATTACTACGTGGATGATATCCTTGGACTCTGCTTCTAGACTTATAAAGAATCGGTCCGTGGAATAAAGTATTTTCAAAGAGAGCTTACGCACTAAATTCGTTCCAAATTTCGCGACATAAAATTCAATACAAACACTTTTTGTCCACAACAGAAAAATCAACAAAATAGAGAACGGCTTCGGAAGACGATTTCATGGCTCCGTATATTTAGGGTTCAGCACCCAAAACTGCCTAGGGACCATAAAAAATTAAAATAAGATTTTTGAAAAAAAAGTCAATGTTTAACCGATAAAATACTTTAACAGTAGGAGGCATTCAGAAAACTAAATCAAATACTTAATTTCTGATATATTTAATGATAATGTAATAATGAGGAAAAAATTCTGCGAAAGTTAAATACATTTCTATAATAGGCATGATAGGATACAATAACAATAAAATAAATTTTAAAATAATAAAAGGAGGACAATACATCTTTATTTTCGATATTTTTGTACAGAACCCTGTATGATCGCGCAGCTATTTTCACTTCGCTAGTTTTTTACGGAAGCAGCGCGAAAATGCTCTTAGCTGGCAGGAAACTTGATACTGAGTGTACAAAAGAATAACACGTTTCAATTTGTAGGTCACGTCGCATGAGATACATACTCGTATATCAATCAACAGAAATCCGCCCAAACCCATTCTATTGCGGCAATATCCAAGTCTATTGGTAGTAATTTAAAAAAAATTAAGGAATTGTATTTATTTTTATGATGCTTGTCATATAAGACCTTATTGGTAAAGTACTTAAAGTACTGGTAAGTAGTCGTCCGCAAGGTCCATTAAAATGTGTTCCTTTAAACAAAACATTGCTTTTCTTTTCTTTTCTTTTCTTTTCTTTTCTTTTCTTTTCTTTTCTTTTCTTTTCTTTTCTTTTCTTTTCTTTTCTTTTCTTTCCTTTTCTTTTCTTTTCTTTTCTTTTCTTTTCTTTTCTTTTCTTTTCTTTTCTTTTCTTTTCTTTTCTTTTCTTTTCTTTTCTTTTCTTTTCTTTTCTTTTCTTTTCTTTTCTTTTCTTTTCTTTTCTTTTCTTTTCTTTTCTTTTCTTTTCTTTTCTTTTCTTTTCTTTTCTTTTCTTTTCTTTTCTTTACTTTACTTTTCTTGTCCATAACCCATTAGTCATCCACCGCAGGGTCGGGTCGGTCTCACTACAGAAGTAAGAGTGATGTAAGAGTAAACAAGCATTCGATGAGGAATTTCTATGCTAGATAGGGAAAACAATTACTATTCTAAAGTTAAAGATATATTAAACTCAACCCAAAATCAGTAGGTCTCGTATGTATCTATGTTAAAATACTCTCAGTAAATCGGAACGAATAAACAAGTTGTACGCGTATCGGATGAGTAGCAAGTTGTGTAATATTTACAATTGAAATCCTTTCAGATTGCAAAACATGCAACCGTTTGAAATTCGGAGCCATAGAGTCCATATTCAACAGAAATATCTCATCCAGAGAAGAATCTCCAAAATTTCTTCCAGTCTCGATACTTCATATTAACAGTGCTATTTTGTTTTGGGGAAGTAAACTTCTAAAAGATAAGCAGCGTCTTGATAAAGACATTGGATTATGTAGAATTTTGATCTAATAAAACCGCCTCAGTGATCTTCAAGCATCAGGAAGATCCTAAGATCACCGAAGAACCCACCAGTACTACCCATGCTCGCGTGGATCATGTGTTCTTGATACAGTGTTCAGTTCAGCAGCTTGCAGCCACACCAAGCGGTAGTAATAGGTTGCAAGTATACGGTAGACGCAGTAATCGAAATCAAAATCAAAGTATATTATTCACTGTCAGGTACAATTTTCCCACACTTAATGAACGTCATACATCATAGAATATTATAAAATATCAGGCTCAGGATTTCGTAGACCAAGAGAAACAAGCGAACGGAAAAAACTACGAGCACACTTTTGAAATCAATTATGAACTAAGTAATGGAAGCTCTATAACACATTGAGTCTACATTCATAACTGTATTCCAATATTCTAGCGGGGTAACGCTCGGCAAACTGCTGTACTTAAACGGAGGATTATTCCGCTGAAAATAAGCATAATTTCAGGATTTGGTCCCGCAAACGAGAATTCGCAAGTATCTTTACTTGAAGCGTCTTTAAACTTGTTTAATGCCGAATGGAATATTGCTTTTCTGAGTGTATGAATAAATCTAAATTTAGGATTTTGTGAACCTCTACGTTTTGTAAAGAACGATATACCTATCATTTTAAAGAGATTTAAATAAGTGTTCTAGCAGTCAGAAGTTGATGACCTTTTTTGGTAAAATTCTTAAAAGTTTTCCGTAATGCACGTATATCGGCTGGTAAGATACTTCCCCGGCAAGTTATGGCTCTACCACCTAAACCCACCAATTTCAATCTAAACAAGTCGCAGGGCTATACAGTACACGCTTCGCACACAAATATCAGCAGTCTCATTTGTTTCACATATATTATCACTTTCGCGGACCTAATCTACATAGCGAAACGTAGTTCCACGATCCTTTATGATTAATATCAGAATAGCGTTGTTTAATGTGGGACCAGCGTGGCTCTTTGTTTAAGTGTTTCTCATTACACATAATGTTGCGAAATTTATTAGTACAATAGCAATACTATTTATCATACTCTTGAAGTTGCGAAATACTCATTTATGATATTGAGAAGGTATTTACGAATATAAAGTCATAATAGGAGATTGAATCAATGTAGTTTTCATTAAATACTTTAAACACATTTATCACTACTATAAAGTGGGTTGTAATTCATTTGGTAATGTGTGACTGCCGGCAAAAAATAACGATTATAATAATATGTTCTCATTCAGTCTACAAGACTGAGTTGTGAACACACATGATTGTTCATACATGAGTGGTACGAATAATGTACACTTCCGGCCAATGGACAACAGTCTAACAACACCCTCTTCAACAATAGACAACGTACACTAACTAACGAACCAATCGCGTGAAGTAACAGCGCAATCAACGTCAAACCCACCAATTAAGACTGCGTTTGCGACTCGTGCCGATTTATAGTATCTAATCACGATGCTATTTGAACGATAACGTTGTCTATGAAATATAATATACCTACCTACTTCACGCTTTCAAAACATTTTGGCGAGCTAATCTTGTCCGTTACTCGTATTTACGAATATAAATCATTTTATCCTTATCTCCATAACGGGGTCTTATTGTGAGCGCTGCTATGATTAATATCTCGCTGAAAAGGCCAAGAGACCAGCGCAGCTCTTTCAGAGAATTGTTCCGGAGTCTCGCTTGTACTGTTTGATGCCAGTTATTTTTATCCAGTCTACAACAAAGTATTGTTTATATTGACTACTGCTTTCTTTACTTTGCGGCTTATTACATTAAAATACTTGTTTTAAAATATAACTTACAGTCGAGGAACGAAAATATGGTTATTAAAAATTGATGCATTTTATTGCAATACATATAGAAAGCTAAAGTTTTATAAAATTTTGACGATTCGACTTGTTATTCGGGGATTTATTTTATTGATGGCCGTATTGCGAGCTAAATTTATTTTTACTGGCCGAAAATGGTTCATTTAAAAAAAGTCATAATAACTTTATGCAGATGTAATATAGTAACATCCATTACTCTTATTTAGCGGGGTCTCATTATTAGCGGGGATTGCAATGATTAATATCTCACTGAACAGGCCAAGAAACCAGCGTGGCTCTTTGTGAAAATTGTTCGGAAGTTCCCCTCTTTGTATTATTTGATGGCAATTGTGAATCTACGAGTATTTTAACTAAAAATACTATTACGCCGCTACACTATATTTTTTTATGAAAGGAAAGTTTAAAATAACGGGCAATAAGAGCCACTTATACTTCTGTCGAAAAACTGAATCTTTTACTTCAAAAGAGTTAATTAACTGTAGTAATTCTAGAGAATTCATATAGTAAATCTCATCCATTAATCTTATTTACGTTTATAAATCATTTTCAGAGGCCTTATCTCTGTAGCGGGGTCTCATTGTTAACGGGGGTTGCAATGATTAATATCTCACTGAATAGTCCAAGAGACCGGCGTGGCTCTTTGTGAAAATTGTTCGGGAGTTCCCCTATTTGTATTGTTTGATGTCAATTGTAGAATTGCAGGCCCTGTGTCTAAACAGTTTCTTTTACTAAACAATTATAGAACAGGGTCAATATTGTTGATTTGTTCTGGGTTGTTAACTATTGTCCAACTGTAAGGGCGAGTCTTCACTCATAGAAGGATAGCGGCCTTAGTCCACCATGCTGGCTTATTGTAGATTGGTGGACTTTGCCTTTGAATACACAATGGAGAACTCCTAGCCAGGTTTCATCCCAAGGTAACTTTTACAAACAGATTCGTCAGATCGAAATACTTTATCAAAATAAGGTAAGTCTAAACTAGCTTACCCTTAATAAGGAACATTTTTCAGTACCACCATAATATTTATGCCACAATATTCAGAGCAGCTATTTATCTTCATAAATCATCAAGCATGTTTCTCATTCCTCAAATGCCTAAACATTTGAGGTCTGCATCATTCCCAGGAAGCCAAATATTTCCACGTTGACAAAGCACCGACTGATTCATTGAGTGAGATGCCTCGACAATTGTGGGATTAGGCCCTTAATTTATTACTTGAGGATCATGTCTCAGTTTGAACGAGCAGCTAGTGACTATTATAACGCTATACCTTATTTGTCGAGCCAACCAAATAGGTCGCTTTCGTTTGTGGTAGTACGTACTGTCTTCGTAGAATTTGTTAAGACATCGCAATTCAAAAATCTGAATTTAAATTGTCATGCTTGTTGGTCGATGAACGTCGATAGCAAACGCTGTGAACGATATAGCTATACGATAGAGTCTTGCGAATCCTAACATTTAATTCAAGAAACTTGTTTATTTTTAATCAAAAAACTAAATGCATTTTTACTATCTTTTATATAACTTTCGCATTTTATGTGCGAAATTTTAATTATATCTTTTAAAACGTCATTAGTTAGTAATAGGTCGGGCATAACGCATCGGATCAGTTTCCCACAATTTTAAATTATCGTTCATCGCTTCCTGCGAGCGGTGAAACAAGTCCCAGCGATATGGGGAAGCGGGGATACCATTGTGTTAAAATACGATGTCACTGAATCCTGGCTGGAGTTCATTGCGGGATTTGGATAAGGATGAAATTTACAGATGAGTTTAAGTTCGAGTATTTAGTGATGATTCGGATGTTTCGAAACTGTTTTTGTTTGAGAGTGATTTCAGATATTGCAAGATTGTTTTATCCTTTACTAAATACTTCAGTTTCTTTTTCTTTCTTTCTTTTTTTCTTTTTGTTAAACATGATACATAAATTATGGTTGCGATTATTTTTACATGTTAAACAATACTTCTTCAGATTTCATTATTCTAAGCGAACGGAAATACCTCCCGTAAGTAGGTACCATTATAGCATATTTTCTTTATTATTGTAGAATTTCAATTTGTATAAAAATATGTGATATAAATGATCATAATTATAAGTATTATGCTGATCGCATTGACTTACAAGTTTTATTTCTTCTTTTATGGAACATAGAGGACCGTAAAATAAAAAAATGAATAAATTTACATTTTTTTATAACTGTCAGGCGAACAGCTGACAACAAAGTGATCCTTTGTTGTGATTTCTTTTTTATACGGAACCCTCCAATCATCTTGTATCCTCGATTCCTAGCTGAAGATCGTAATGGTCTATGAATAAGGATGAAATTTACCGGAGAGTTTAAGTCGGAGTATTCAGATAGAATTGATTTGGGGTTAATGGTCTGGAACTTATTGGAGTGGTTTTAGTATCTAAATAGGGGTTTCCCCGTTCACAGATAATTTCGAAACTAAAATCCAATATTGGAGTTTTTAACTCCTTCTCGTTTATGCGTTTTTGATAGTTAAATAACGTTTAAAGTATCTTTAATTTTTTTAGAGTAGAGTCACGGTTGTAAGATATACGTATAAAAAAGACTGCCGACTGCAATATGAACTTCAATCAGTTGATTCTACATACACGGCAAATCAATGACATTGGTGATTAAAGAGTTTTAAGTTACAGTAATTATTCAAGCTAAATGCATCGCAGTACGCATAACTTCGAGCTGCAAAATCTGTTCAATAAATCCTGCTTCCCGCTCTTTTGTGTTAGCGCGCTTGACACCGCATGCAATTGATTACGCACTGCCAATCTGTACCGGCGTTGCTCTACTTGGATATCATGAGTAGATATTTCATATAGTTTATTTGTTTAATTGAAAAAGTTATGGAGCTTGTACTTTTGGTAACAACCATAATTATTTAAACTGGAACTGGGTTGGAATGACCCTGAAAAAATTTGATTTTTAGTAACTTTTAGTTTAAAAAATTGAAACCAAAGTTAGCATACGTGAGGAAAGGTAAGGAAACTGAGCATACGTAATACGTGTAATATACGTAATATTTATTACGAAACGAACTTAGATTACGTTGTTTAGCTAGTGCCTGAAACTGTAAGCTTTCTTAATACCAGCCTTATTTGTTTTATTAAGACTACTGCATTCCCTGAAAAATGTAGGTACCTACCTATATTTGCTTCTATATTTGCTCCTAAAATTCTGAAAACCCGTGCAAAGCTAGTAGACGCTAGCAAGAACGGGTACTCTCTAAGTCTCTATACCTACACAAATAAAAAGGAAGAATACTATTTTATTTAATATTATTCATATTCATGAATATCTCATCTTCTCTCTAGAACTGGTAAAATAAGTAAGTAGATTTAAATCAAAGTCTTCGCCACCCGCTTTATAGCGTTTAGTGACCTTTTGAACTTTATTCTATTTGCCTATTGAATTCTGCCGTTTCTCTAGTTTGCAATTTTGCAAGATTTTATTGACTTGATCTAGTTTTTATTGAATTTTTTCTCTAACGCCATCGAGCTTGGTACTTACGTCAGCTATGTTTTTTACAAAGTATGAAAGATGAAAGATTTTATTTTATAGCAGTTACTTAGGTACTTGCTTATCATGCATTGACTTTGTATCTACTTTTCTATTTACTAATCTGTTCTATGGATCAGTTATTGTGCGTCATTCTCTCTTTTTCAAAATTTTCAACTAATTTACTATTAGTGTGTATATATACTATATACGTATATCTATAGAACAGCGTTTGTATGTATGTTCTTATGAGCAATTCACTTACATAAAAGTGACGGGTTGATGAAATTTAAGTGAGAGAATACTTTACTGGGTGGAGAATTAACCAGCTTGACGTCTGGCGTGAATGTTTTATGCTAAATTTTAACGTGTGTATGTTCCTCGGTGGAACAGCGCAGTGGATTAATATGAATTTTTGTGTCAGATACATGTCAGACTGGAGATTGTCATAAGCCATTTTTAATGTACTTGTTTGTTCTTTTACCATTTTATGAAATTCCTTTATTTAACACAGCGAGACCAGGCGGATGGGATAGTATTATTTTAGTCGCTTCTGCCACTGATTACGTTAAACATGTCGTTAAGGGCAGCAAATCACCCCTATGTGGGTCGTATTACCAATTAACTAGAAATATTAAGGATGATAGCAGGCCCTATTATTTGGCAATAGTCTATTAAGGGCAAGAACGCACGAGTAAAAACCTCCGAACTCTCCGAACAGAATGATCCGGATGACCCGAAGGAGACAGCGGGAAATCATAGGATTCAAAGGCCCCAGGACCGGTTGGAGTGGCGTCGATTAGGTGAGGACCATGTCGAGCAATAGATATTAACTCAACCGGCAACTAAATTGAATAAAAAATGTTAAGTTCTTGTTATAATTTCTAAAAATAACACATTTGAGCTTCATAAAATTATCATTAAAAATATATTATAATACGAAGGAATTCAGATAAAGCAGTCTGGCGGATTGATAATAATCCGCTTTTTAACATACCTAATATTTGTGTGGAGACACCGACTAGCGACTAACATAACAAAGTCACATTGCGAGACGAATCACGACGAAATTGAAATCCAATCGCACAAACGTCCTTTTGGATCCAGCCTTAGTCCGGCCACATGGCAATCGTGCCAAATTGTTCATCGGATTAACCACGCTGCCCCTTCAGACTCGATAAATAAGCGATTACGTCTATCTGATTAGGCTGAGGCAATAACTGCGACTAAATACTTCTACATCCCACTTACTGGTAAGTTACGACGTCACTTGGGTGAAGGAAAGAATTAAAACAAATAACAAAATTTAGGCAGTTCTTTTTATATTTTTAGTAGATAGGTATCTTTTTATCGAAAATAGGGAAAATGAATACTAGTCGATAGTAGGATTTAATTAGGTTAGGTTTACTCATTTCCTATCAAAATTCTATAGAATTCTATTTCTTTTACAAATAATATTACTGACATTAAAGTTTAGTTTCAGAGGCTTTTATGAAACAGCTCCATAGAGAATCAGTGATGCAGGAGGTAGCTCACGCCATGATTAATTTGCATTTTTGACTTTATTTTTTGTTTGACGGTTTATTTGTTGTAAAATTATGATTTTTAGCTTATCTACATATTATTATATGAACACGGTAAACAATTACCACGGCGATAATGATCTGAAAAAACCTAGAGGTTACTTTTTTTTGATTACCTATACCTACTAACGTTTCTTACTTTCAACCAGTATTATTAAAATAAGCGCCTACCATTCATCGATATAAAAGTATCCCACCACATAAACAAACATTTGTTGTATTGAAATCTTCGGAACACTCAATATTATAGACTGGGGGCTGAGAACTCTCGATCATAAATAAAAATAATATTCTTCACGATGCCTCCACAGTTCCACACATCTCCGGTGGTGCGTGAATACTCCGTCGTGATTAATACGAGGTCGCATTCCCCTTGTTTTCTAACTTTTTATTTTAGTATAACAAAAAGGTTATTGAATTGACGTGAAAGGCATGAAAAAAGGTATGACGTTATATTGAGGGATTTTTCTTTTAGGTCACGTTTGGATGTATGGATAGGCGTTAGTTACTCTCACGCAAACAGTTGAATTTTGATGAAATTGGTACTTACAAGATGTATAAGGGGTATCTCATCATATCATCATATCATTATGTAAAATCCTTTGTCCTGAATGACTGAGGGATCAACGTACAGCTTCTGATCGTAGAGACCCGAAACTTAGAGGGTGTGTTCTTTGTATGATGTAGGCATCCGATAAGGAAGGATTTTTTGAAATTCTTCAAAAAATGGGGACAAAGTTTGTATGGGACGACATGATTCTTTGGTCCAATCTACTTTAAATTTTGCATAAACATCCATTAACGGAATTGATGGGAGACGTATTTCGTATTTTATTGAAACTCATCACCTAACGGAGTTAAAAAGGGGTCGGATATATTGAAATAAATCTTTAAAATGTTATGATGTTTCAAAAATAAAATGATTTAAGGTATAATAGGCAAAATTATTTTGGCAGAGCGAAGCCTGCCGGGTAAGCTAGTAATGCGGTAATGCTTAAGCTTAACAAAAATATTATATTGAGATAACAATTAGCTGCACATAGACAGAAAACAGAATAAGCTTACGCACATTAAGTGCTTACAAGTTATATAAAAATCCTTTTATTCTTAAAGAATCATAAAGAAACAGCTTTCTTTAACATAGCCTTTGTATGACTGTTACTATTGTTAGATGAAGAGTGAATTAACTAATTTATAAAACTAAATTAAAACCAAGAGAAGCTCAGAAGCCGTGTACTGTACAACGAAGACACTCTTCCAACTAAATTATTTATTTTATGTAAGTACGTTTAGGGCTCGCTCACATTAAACCAACAGCGCGGGTGTAATCTGTCCCACAGTCGACACCCCTTCAACCTGACTCCATTAGGGAGAGCCTACACATGGCAGCGTGGAATCGGTTAGTTTTTTTAGACGTATATCGAAAAATAATTGCATAACTATCCTTTAAATATAAATAAGCCTATCTAACTTACAAAAATATATTTTATGAAGGTGAAAAAAAAAATATTTTTTTGACTTTTGTGAGCAATGGTACCGAACTTACCGAGTGGAAAGCAAGTTAAGCAAATTTTGGATGTGGCTATTCATAAATTAATGAGACGTGAACACTAATATACTGTTTTAAGTTCTTAAAACATCTACAAATTTTAATTATCAAAGGGAAGAAATAAGTCATCCATCTGCGTGAAGAGTAATTGAACTTATTTATAAAACTAAATTAACCTGAAGAGAAGTAGAAAAGCCGCTTTGTAGAATAAAGAAACTTTTCCAACTAAATTATGTATTCCACGAAGGTATAATTTAGGGTTCACTGACATTAAACCAGCAACGCGGCTGTAATCTGTCCCAGTTGAAATTCGTTAAACCAGACTCCAATAGGGAGAGTGTAGACCTAGCAACGTGAAATCGGTGGACTTTATAACAGTAGAACATTTAAATAGTAATTCATTGAGAACAACATGTATACCTACTACCACTTAAAAAACATTTTAATGTTGGCTGAAACATTTCAGCTACTGTGTACTAACCATAGCTTTAATAATTCACCGTTGAAAGATCCAATACGCGACTACAACCTATAAAGGATTTTTTTAAGGGAAAGGAATGCTAAGTTTGTAATATATCAACCGCAACCGTACTTTTAACAAGTAATTTTAGGTGGTAGAGTACCTTACCGTCAGCCTCTTAACTCGTCAGCATGTTCATCGTGTCTTGTACTTTTGCGTTATGGTAGCCGGGGATACTTTCTTTGAGGCGAATATCTTGGTTCTCATAAGAAGCAAAGCAACCGCATATAGCTTCAAATAGGATTTTTTTTTCTGAGGTTGAATGCAGGAAATGTTTACTCAATTACTATAAAAAATATATTTTTTTAAAGTAGTCGGGCATAAAAATCAAATATCATCACACCCTCCGCTCAACCTGCCAATGTTTACAAAAAAGGTGGACGATTAATTATCGACTTTACGCCCGAATGGCCAGATTTATACCTAAACGCGACCTCGGCCCGTTTTCGTTCAATTTTTCGTTAATTTTTCTTTCATCCATCCTAAAGTGTTATAGGGTTAGCCTTATTTACATATTTTTACGAGATCCAACGGTTAACTTTCACTAAGCGTGAAGCTGATGTTTAAAAATGTTTTGCTCACGAAAATATGACTTGTCTAACAAATTGTACGTATATGTATCCACTTACTATGCAATAAAAAATACCATAATATTTATGATGATTGGTTGTGGCATATCGGCATTTAAAGAATTTCACAGAACATTGGGGAAAGTATTTTTAGTCTATACATAGATAAATAACCATAGACAAGAGAAGCGTGCATAGCCCCCACGCTGCTTGGGTCGCATGGGACCGAAAAAGTTAAGCAACGTCGGGCGCGGTCACTACCTCGATAGGTGATCGCTAGTAGCGAAGTAAATGCACGCTTCCGTGCTTCGGAAGGCACGTTGAGCAGTAGGTTGCCAGCGATGAGATTGTAGCCGTTAAACTTTGTCGGACCCTAAGGACGGCCTGAAAACATCAAATACTGCTTGGCCACTAACCCGTTTCTCCACCTACCCGCAATGGTACAGCGTGGTGGATTAGGCTCCATCCCTTTTCCGGTTACGGCAGGTCTCTCCCACTCCCCGTGTAGGTATCAAAACACAGCGGCCCATCCGAGGCGGCTAGTCAGTGGGGGAAAGGAAAGTGGAATAGGTAAGAGTTACGCGCTAGAAAGAGACGCAACATGTAGCGTGGTGATTAAACGCTGCGCGATCTGAATTGAACTTAATCGTATCGTAGCTAGAGTCTATATTTCTTTAAATGACTTTTCGAAGTGGGCCTTCTGTAATATTGTACTATTATGTATTCTGTGGTTACGGGAAGAGCTCCATGCCCAACAGTGGGCCTCTAAAGGATTGAAGCGAGACTTAGAAAGTTAGCGTATTAAAATTTTTTTTTCACATTTATAAATATTTTAGTATCCTGCAGTGTTCATTCCAGCCCTAAAATATCATCACATTAATAAAAACCATGTAAAAGGTGCTTAAAATGGACGGTGTCTAGATCATAATTTTTTAGTGAATAGCCTTAACTTGTAATGACACTAATTTCCCTAAGGTCTGTTGTGTTATAACAAAACTTACTTACTTATGAATTACATACATAATTACACATAGGGCTGCTTTAACGGAGTAAAAAAATTACATCAAAATCTGAATTGATATAATAATATTTCAACTATTTCTGGTGCAAAACTGGAAAAAAAAATTCATTTAAATTTTTTGTTACAGCTACAGAAAATTATTTTTATTGAGCATCGAATAGATTTTGGGTATTAACCTATAGATGCTAATGTTCTTATTTTGCAGTTAAAACTCAAACGAATTATAGTTACGGTCTGTAATATACAATACAATTTTAATACAGAATTTAAATAAATAAGATAAAACAGAATCCATGATATTGTAAACCTTCTGCTTTTCTTTCATGCTATGCCAAGCCATGTCATTGCCATGTGGATTCGCACGAGCGAATGTCAACACTCTGCTTAGAGAACCCTATCAAAAACAAGGGGTAACAAAAAAATTACGACTTTTCGGTGACAAAAAATTAATTTCCTCGGTGCACCAAAGGGTCGAAGGGATTGAAGGGGGCGGTAATAGTCATTACATTTTTAGTGAGTGACTCCGTATCACGGACCTTATTTCCCGGCGGGGGATCGCGGTCCGCTCTATACAAAATTCACGAAATTTTGAAACGTCTGCAGTTTATATCCGAATGTAATATCTTGCTCGCCGTTTTTAAATCAGTAATGAGCGTATGCGGGTTGGGTTACAGGGCTGTCACGTTTTGAGCTCGAGTGGTTGTTGGATATTATGAAACTTATTTACAAAGCCTATTCATTTAAGTTTAAATAGGCGTGTACGTTAAACCGCTTGTGGCCCTACACATACGAGTATACGTTACATTTACGGTGCTTATTAATTTATACTCAAACAAATATATAAATAAATAAACAGTCGCATAAAGTGAAAAGACATTAATTGTGCACTTACATACTTGCTTGTAAAGAATGGCTTTCGTTGAGCCTCTTTGTTTGAACCAATTAACCTCGCAAATTTTTGGAACTTCCAGTCCGATTTGAAAAGTGATATGAAAATATTTTATAATGCGGGATTGCCACCGAAAAATGTTTGTTTGTTCTTCTTTCACTTAAAAAAAATCGACGGATTATTGTATTGATATGTGTGAAGATGCTTGATTATTTGGAGAATTTCCTAAACAACCTACTTTTAAAATTTTTTTACGTACTTTTTTGTGTCTCATTTACTAATCAGAATGACGCCTACTTACTCAGGTAGTAGTTATATTTGTATGATACAAAATATCACCAGTGTTATGGCACCGTAGATCGGTGACAGTGAGTTAATGCACTAAAAAGGTTCAATACACAAATGAAATTCTGGTGTAGACAACCCTAGCTGTAGGAATGATAATACAGTCTTGTGTTGTACCAATAATTGTATGTTATTGGAACGACGTAAGAGCATAACTTATTGTTTCGGAATATTATCACTTAATATTTAATTTTTTGTAGGTACCTATGCCGCATAATAATGAAAAATTATTTAAATTGAAAAATAGTACTAGTTATAGAAAGTGAGGAACTTTTTGGAGGAAAAAGATGAAAAGCGGTCAAATTTGTAGTATTCAATTGTATTTTTAACCCCCGCCTAAAACTTAGTGTTACTAGTATTTTATGAGGTTTTTAATAATTTCATGATATACCACCTTCATGAAGGTGGCTGGGGAAAATTCAATGGGTTCTCTCATGGAATTAATTAATGAGACCCATGTTAAAACCTACATTGATCATAGAGCGACATCAGCGACATTATAAACGATAATAGGGCATTAAAAGTTTAAACGATTTCCTCAGCGAGAATATTGTTTACGTGGATAAGGGAGGTGTGCGGAATAAATTACACAGAAGGGCCAGGCGATGACCTTTAAGGGCGGAGTACGTATAATCGTGGGGATTAAATGTGGTCGGAATATTCGGATGGATTACGGCTGACGCATAGAATATATACCTACATATAAGCAAGCTGTAAAAATGATCATTCATCTTCTTTTATATTGTATCTTCTATTCTGCATTTGTTAAGCAAGTTTAAGGGAAAGTTGGATCTGGCAATTCATAATTAATGGGACGCAAACACTAACTTACAGTTTTAAATTCTTAATTAAAAAATCTACAAATTTTCTTCTATCTACATAATTATCTACACATATATAGTGAGATTGAGCTGCCAATTGCGTTATGTGTTTGTGCACGCTTACCTCAGGAACGACTAAACCAATTTGTATGGAATTTTATTGTTGAATAGAGTAAAACTATGGGCAACATATATGTAGTTTTTTAATAAGGTATTCTACGAGAAACCCACTCTAAATAATTATGGACATCTTTGTTCAGCCTCGAATAGGTTAGAAGCCTATGAGGTCGTATGTTATGTGGGTGCGTTGCCACAGTTGTGTGGAAAAAGTATTTCTTAAATATTAGCGATAAGAACAATGATTGCACTGTATCTGTATATATCTGTATCTGTAGTATGTCATTGTATTGTATGACTTTGGTGTGCAATCAAGTGTATAAATAAAAATAAAATAAGTTAAATTTTATTGGACTTTATATTTGAAATAAAAAGCAATGCACTTTAAGTCAAATCCCTAATAATAACTGTTAAATTGAGTTTTGTTTGTTCGGGTTTAAAATTAAAACTGATTTGCATAAAATTTTGCGTGTTCATGCCATGAACGAACATGCACTACCTACTTTATGCTGAGAATACAGTGAATTAATGTATAGAACTTTCGTTATAAATATTGTTCTCTAAAGCACATGTCACCAACCCGCATTAGGCCAGGTAAGGTCTACATCCTTCTCATTGTGAGAGGAGACCCGACCCTGTAGTGGGTTTTTAATGGGCTACGGAGAGATAAAGAGAGAAACATGCATAAGAAAGGTGCGCATAAGACCTTAGTCCACCATGCCAGTCTAATGCGGGTTGTTGGACATCACATGTCTTTGAGAACATTAATTCTATCCTGTAAAAATAATATTTCCGGATAAGTACCAAATTCAAACAAGCAAATTAACGAAGGCTTTAATGTAATTATTGTCTGTCTGTATGTTTTAGTCGATTTAAGAAATGATAAAATTCACCATCAATTAACGATTTCTGCCCTACTAATACTACTATCTGCTACTATACGTACTAATATCTGCACAGAATCATTAAAGTAAGGCTCCAATAGGACCTCTTCATCTAGCTAGACTTAGGGAATAAATTGCTAGACCTAATCGATCGCTTGCGGTTTCCAGATCCGTTTATCTCAAACAGCTACTCGTATTTTACTTTAGTTAAGTTCCTAAGGGAATATAGCGATTGATATTTAAGAGGAAACTTTTCAACAATTCATGGTTTTTCTTTTCTTTTGAGCAATATTGAGATCGATATTGCTACGCGCCGCGCCGATACGCCGAACCTTCTAAAATTATTCGTCCTATACTTAGTAACTGAAATTTATCTAAATTCAAATCAATCAATATCAAAATTTTGTTACATTTACTTTACGCCTACTATTTTTTGAGGATGGTGCCAAAATTTAACAACAGAAACAAAATACTTGATACAAAAGACACCAAACCTCAAAAAATAGTAGGCCTAAAGTATGTAACAAATTTTATTTCATCCTTTTTTTGTGATTAGTACTTTTCACACTTTATCGGTTTTTACCTTTGTTACTTTTTTTCAGTTATTATTTCCTTTTCCTTTATTCGTTTAATTTAGAATTAACCTAACATGAGAGTGTGCTAAAAGTACCTACTATCTACAAAAATACCTGGTTCATTAATTGATTTCCCGCTTTACCTGGATCTTTTGTGGAAAGAATAAAGCTCGGGTAAAGAAAATCGTGAATAAGATTCTGTCCCTGACGCTGGCTTTATTTCCAGGCGTCCTGTGGTTTTCTTTTATTTCTGACCAACGCTTTCACATAGAAATGCTTGATAATCATTATTATTACGCTTTAAGTAATACTTGATAATATAGGAAGATCACTTTTTATTTGAAAAAAAGACTTTCAAACGCTTTAGAAATGTGGTTAAGTTTTCTTTAATTTGCTTTAAACATGCTTTAATAATTGCAGGCTCTATATATAATAAAAAGTTAGAGTTGTTGCTTACTACATTACTTAATTAAATGTAGTAGGTACTATTTGCTGCACTATGGTTATTATTAATAGTATTATGAGAATTATTAATAGTATTATTATTAATAGTATTACGAGAATCTGTTTTGCTCAACTTTGTTTTTAATATAATCCTTTATTTATTTCATAGTTTTCAATTCATTCCAAAATAGATTGCTGAAAATACTTTTGATTCAAATTCAACCATAGATTCATCAAATCATTCAACAATTCAAATAATATTCGTTTCTTAATAAAATACAATAAATAGGGTTCTGCTTCTGGCGTTAGCTTTTTCCCAGGATGCGGCTTTCTTTTATTTCTGCCCAATGCCTTGCTTTCAGAGAAAATGCTTTAATAATTTCTGAAACTGCATTTTTTAAAAGTTTGAACCTTTCCTTCATAACACTCGGAGCGCGAACGTTTAATTTTATTAAGTAGGTACTCGTAGGCAATAGGTAGTTACGTGTGAAATTAGTTTGACTTTTACTTTGATATCGCATAATTATCGAATTATATTTTAATTTAAATTAATTATATCATTTCAAATATTGGTATTCTGTTATGAAGTTTCATTTATGGTTCGGAAGGAATTATTATAATTATGATTTCTTTTTCGTGTTTTAGATAAAGAACCAATTACAACTGTTTCTATTAAGATATATTCTTCCATAGTATTCATGTAAAAAATTTATTCATACAGTATTATGTTATTCATTTTGTATTCTGACATGTCCCGTTTGGTATAACATTGTAATCCTCCTTTATAAAGTAAGCTGCTCTTTCTGCTATCATTATAATGGGGCCATTGACGTTACCGCTAGTAATGGTCGGCATTACACTACCATCGATAACACGTAATTTTTTAAGCAAATGTACTCTTAACCGATTATCCACTACTGAATCAGACGGATTGGGACCCATTTTGCAAGTCCCTACAGGGTGGTAGACAGTAAACAAACAATTGATAGCAATGCATTTCCAATAAGGATCACTATTCAGTTGAAATTTGTCGCACGGGGCCCACATCCGACCTATATATGCGTTGACAGACTTGAAATATGTCGTGTTTACAATTTGCGTCAACATTCTTATACCATCAACAGCAGCCTGCAAATCCCTATCGTCATCTAAGTAGTTGGCCTTAATGATTGGGTGATCATATGGATTATTCGTTCTCAAACTGATCTTTCCTCGAGAATACGGATGTAGTAAGTTCAATAAAAATACATACACGGCTTTTTCTTTGTTCTCTTTTACCATGCGATCCACCACAGACTGTTTGTAACCGACATTATCCGCCAGAAATTGTTCTAATTTTGATGAGTTCTTCCAAAAAATTATTAAATGATTTTCAAATCTGGGATATTGCGCATCTTTTTCCAGAGCATAAAATGCCAGTATGTCAGTGATGCTACTCTGAGCTAAATACCCAGTTCTATTGTATAAATATAAAATATTTTCAAGGTACTGTTCATCTTGGTTGACGTATCCTGGTTCATCTGCATAAATAGGTACAGGAATTGAGAAATGATCTTGCAAATTTTTGCCTACTCCACATAAATTCGCCTTACACTCAATATTCTTTGATTTTAATTCGTCTTCGCATCCAATACCAGACAGTAGCAAAAGTTGTGGTGAGTTTATAGTACCAGCACTTACAATTACTTCGAGACTAGCATAGAACGTTTTCTTTTCACCCCTTACATCGGCTTCAACCCCATATGCCTGTGACTGGTCGTTGATAAGTATTTTTGTCACAAATGTTTCCGTCAAGACTTTTAGGTTTTTCCTGTTCTGTATAGGATTTAAGTAGGTCTGTGCAGTTCCTCCACGGACTCCGTTATATGCAGTCGCTCTATATATCCCTGATCCCAGAACGTTAGCGGCATTTAAGTCTTCAACTGTTTTGATTCCAATCTCATCCCATCCGCTGAGAACTTTCTCTGTAAGTTTCCTGTAGGTGCTATTAAATGTATTAATAACGAGGGGACCGTGATGACCGTAGAAGTCGTCGATATAGGGGTTCCTAGCCAATTTCTCATCTTGAAGACTTTCTTGGTATTTGAAGAAATGTTTTACTATTTCTGAATTCCAGCCAGGATTACCAGAAGCTGTCCAGTGATCGTAATCGGCATGGTTGCCTCGGATGTATATCATTGCATTTATTTCACTGCTGCCACCAAGCATCTTCCCTCGAGGCCAGTAGCAGGATCCATTGACCTGTGCTTGATTAGTTCTCCCATTATCTTCTGTGTAGTATTGATAATCGTATTCTGATTTGAATAATCCTTTGTCCAATTGTGGTATCTGTAATAAAATTCATATATTTTTTTATTCGCATATTATAACGTATAATTATCGTGCAGGCCACCTCATGACAAGTGGTCAAACTATACGAGATCAAACCTTAATAACAATAGGTAACTAAAAGTGGGTTAACAACATAATTGGATTCAAATAGCCTGCTATAGCTGTAATAGCTGCTCAATGCCCATGTCTAGCAGTGAACTACAAAGGGCTGAAAAAAGAACGTCATAATATTGTATTTCAATAATTATGGCATCACGCAGCGGCATACGTTGTATGTATCTTCCTCATTTTACAGAGATAGTTTAATTAATATTCGTGTATAAAGATGTGTTCTACATTAATATCATGTCAAAAATACTTCAAAATGCTGCTATTTTCCTACTTCCGATCATGCACTTGATCATCTGTTTACTTAAAAATACACAGTAATATTGTCTGTCTCACATTATAATAAACGTGTAAGTCACGGTTGCAACAAAATATAGTATTGTAATTTCTTGCATATTTCTATATTGTAATTTCTTGCTTACTTATCTCTTTCATTTCTTAATAATAATAAAAAAAAAATCATTATCATTGATGTAAGTATTCAAAATGAGAAATTATTAAAATAAATGAAGACTTATAACTGGTAGATTTCATTACAATGGCCTCGACGGGTGGATATTTCCCAGCCTCCAAAAGTAAAATATTCCATGAGGGTACTTCGCTCAATCTGTTCGCCAGCACACATCCGGCGGAACCGCCTCCAACGATTATGAAATGGAATTTTGAAAAATCTGAAATAGATATTTTTTTTTAATTGTTTCAAAATGTTTTTTATTTCAGTATTTAAAATGAAAAATAAGGCAATGAGTGAAATTGTATTATGTTGGGTCAAGCCGACGGAGGTGATATTGGACTCTTCTATTTGTAAATCACTGCAGGATCAGGTGATTCTGAAAGATAGTAGTGAAAAGCGATTATAGCCCACTGGAAAAGTGATAATTCGGTCTCTTACTCGAGGGGTTCGAATCCCAGTACCATGCACCAATAACTTTCTTAAAAAAGTTGTATGCTGTGAGGGTTAAGGAAAACATTGTAAGGAAAAAATGCCTAAATCCCTCTCGTTGTGAGAGGAGACCCGACCGTGCAGTGGGTCATGAATGGGTTAAAGACTCACCAGGAACATCAGCGTTCGGTGACCAGTCAGACCAAATGAGACATTGAGCTGCAATAAAGTAGTTGAGAGCTGCTGAAAACGTCTCCGCTGCCGCACCAGTCGTCGGGCGAGGACATTGCTCACTTACATTACTGTCGATAAAAAACGCTGTTCTTAATTTAATTTTTTTAATATGGATTTTATTTACAAAAGAGTGTTTTTAAACTATTGTTCTGTTTTCATTTTTTACTTCGATATTTGTATATTTTTGCATTGTCAGTAGTCCTTGATAAGTATGTAAATTTTCAAAATGATTCGACTTTTTGTATGTATGTATGTCAAAATCATGTTCAAAGTTCCCGTTACATAGGTACGAACTTTATTAGCTTCCGTCGAGCTAATAAAAGTGTGTTAACAAACCTAACTACACCTCCGATTTCATAGGTTGCCAGAGAATTATTATACTTACTTAACTAAGTAGGTAAATACATAAAAGGGAATAAAGTAAGATCTGCAGGCCCTAGTCCATCACGCTAATCTAACTAAAAATAAATAACGCCATAGAACACACAAGGCACACAAAAATAAATGAATAACTGACAAAAATTTAACGCTTAAGTAATCTGCAATTTTTTTATAAAATAGAATGAAGTGCAAATTCCATTAACCTTATCTAAGTATTTTATGGGAGTAATTTCTATTATCACTTTTTAATGGCTGTGACAAGACGTAACATCGCTTGTGGGTTTTTTATTCAAACTATTTTATAAATACATTTGTTTTGGTATGAAATAGGTATATCGGTATACCTACATACACCTAGTAGTTTTTATTAGGTATTCGTAAAATTTTAAAAAACTTCATAAAACATTTTTTTTTTTAATATAATTAAATTGTTCTTTTATTTTCCATATTTTCTATAAGTACTAATAATAATGCAATTTTCACTGTTGCATAGACGAAAACTCTGGGCAATATTTTTAATAGAACTTGGGATACTTACGAAAACCCCACAAGAAATATTTATTATGGTAGTAGGACTTGGATAGTTAATCTAAAGTCTAAAGTAAGGGCAGGGCGAAACCTGCCAGGTGTCGACCTGTTATATAATATAATATAGTTATATAATATAATATATTGTTACGCAAGATAGCTGGAAGAATCGAGAAATACATAAGTACATAACCGGCCATAAATCACACGGCGAGTTCGGCCGCCCGTCGCTGACACACATGACCTTGAATGGCCTTGTAATGGAATCTCAACCCTATGCCTAATATGTTAAGGTTCAAAATAGCATGGTTAGTCTGTAGTTGTTTACAACTTTGGTACCTTCTACTCTAGTCTATATGGTTCGGGATCGTTCCAGAAATTTCTAGTATATCTGTAGTCCGGGTATAAATAGATGCGTGGCGGGCATTCAGGGAGTCATTCTTTGATCAGCGATCGGAGCGAACTATCCAGGCAATAACCAGAGATACTACTGCGACTTAGTGAGTGAGTTAATTAAGTGCGTTCAGTTAAAGTGTGTATACGTGTTTGGCTGTATTTGAAGAGTGTTAATTCATCGTGTGGACATTGAATAAAGTACTTGCGGAACCAACTGGTGTTTTCACGAACCCCACCATCCTGACGACGTGACAATACTATTATGTCAATAATTATGTATGTTACAAACTAGGTTAAACATTATGTTGAACAACCCCTTTTAAAGTGACTTAATTAGAAATAATGTTTATCACAGTGATTTACTTACCAAAAACTAAACGTAAACTTACCAATACATTCCGGGTACTCAAAACATTCAACGAAATCACATTAAATCCATTAAAATTTAATCACTTAATTTCATCGCGAGATATCGGTAAGAATTAGAATAAATTTAAAAACTGCTCGAATTTATTTCACTGTTCAGTAATATCAGGACAATAATATTATATCACAAATTGTCGTTTAGCAAACATTAACCTTAGTTTTAACATCTGAACAAATTTTACACGTAATTTTTTTCGTATCGTTCAGTTGGTGACTATAGAGTAATTGCGGAGCTTGATAATTTTAAAAACAATCGTGACTTGTGTTCTTATGTAATTAACTTTATCTTTTAAAAGGCATTAGAGGCACGGCCGCCATGTTTTTCGTCACATCCTTCTTACCAGTCTACAAAAAAAGAATTTTTCTTTTTCATAATTTTTAGTTTTAAGTCCATAACACGGAAACTACTGGACCGATTTTGATCAAACTATTACCATTCCCTAAGT
This sequence comes from Erynnis tages, assembly GCA_905147235.1. NCBI lineage: Eukaryota > Metazoa > Arthropoda > Insecta > Lepidoptera > Hesperiidae > Erynnis > Erynnis tages. The sequence goes on from LR990082.1 coordinate 8,694,864, forward strand.
TGAACAAAATACAAACAAACAAAGAAGAACGAACACGATACTTTGCTACTAATGAAGACTAAAATCTGTTATTAACCCATAAATGACCCAGTACAGGGTCGAGTCTCCCCTCACAGTGAAAGGAATGTAGGCCCAGTCCACCACGTTGGCCTTGATTACTTAATCTAATAGTAGTCTTGAGTACTAACTCTCAGGCATGCAGATTTCCTCACAATGTTTTCCTTCACCGAAACACCACTTTTTTACAAAGTCATAGGTGCTGGGATTAATTGTAATACGAGCGTGTCGTTGTTAATTGTATATGTCGTTGTTCGATCTTCGCGTAGGTACTATTCGCTTTGTACATTAACTCTGAATACTTGGATCGTACGTTCCCATCCAAACTGTGTTCTATTTCAGAATGATTTCAGATCCAATAAACTCTTGTTTATTATCGCATTTCGGGCCGCGTCGCCGGATTTACTACACAATGCATTTACCATTACAATTAATGTATACAAACATACGATCCGATTTCCGTAACGGTAGCTGATATTATAATATGTTAGTGTCAAATTGTCCTTTTTGATCGTTTGATCCATCGTTATAATATGATCAATTGATCACTCTGACGGTAAATTAGATTGCAATAATACAGGTAAGTAGGTATGATAATGTTAATGCTGTTTTATAAAATAAATAAAAAACTATAAAAATTAAAAATATGGAAGATTCATGCCATTCTTTAAATTTAAATTATAGATGTTTTTCGTCAAGGTATCCACCTGTTAGAATATCAAAATTGCGACACCTGAAATTAGGCGACTTTTATTTTTAGGTTATTCTTTATTTGGCCGGTTATAAAATAACTCCTACAAACATATTTTTAGAAAATTTTAAAGTAATTTTCTTCCTTGGTTATTCGTACAGCAATTTGCTGTATCTTATAAGAAGTTAAAAGTTGAACCCACTTCTACTGTTCTTTTATATAGTATCACTCCGTCTGGTCAAATAAACGTCGATGTAAATACATTATAAAATTAAATTCTTTATATTATGGTGTCATCGTCCCAAAGAAACCGCTATTTTTATTATTTAAAACTAAACTTTATCATCAAGTAGATAGCAAAACAGGTTTTGTGAAACATTTGAACACAATACATAAACTTTAACTGCGATAACACGGTCCACAACGGTGCAAACGAACATAACGCTTTGTTAAATTCAACAATTCAACGACATAAATGAATTCAAACCGTATTTACCTTGCAACACGTGAAACGTTTAAAAAATCTCTTTATTTTTAAATTCAAAGCGACCAAGTAAGAAACGTCATGCTCAGAGAAGAGATCCGTATACAATACACCAGTGACCCACTGCTTGGGACTCCTCTCTCAATAAAAAGTCTGATATCGGAACAATCTATTGTGTGCGTTATAGAATAGACATTATGGTTCCTTGTCGTGCAGAGTTCATGAAATGACGTACGGTTTGATGTCACACGAAATCGGCACGAAATCTTTTGGGACTTAGTGAATCAGGGTTAAGGATAGGCCTTATTCCACCACGTTTTTTTTTTATATCTTTAATTGCTATCCACAGACTCTAGGTCCGTGCCTTTCATTATTATTCCACCACGTTTGCCTATTGCAGGTTGTGTGACTTCACTAACCTCTGAGCATACTTGGAGAACACAGGAGACACTTGGAGAAGGAGAGGAACAATACTTGGAGAATAGACATATGTGGCGGGTAGGCAGGCAGTGGCATTTTTAATGAATAAAACGCACAGCAGGTCATCAGTCCATCTATGACCCGAGCATGAACGTTATCGTCAAAATATTCGTACGACAAACGTGAGCCATTAGTCTATACTAATAAGGAAAGAGATACCATTTACACCTTCCCATACTAATGGTACACGTTAGCTATAATCTACAAATACTTAGACGATACATCTTCATTTTCGGGGCTGTGCTCCTTTTGTCCTTGTCATTAAGGAACCCTAAAACTTAATACCATTTATACTTTCTACGTGAAAAAAATTAAAAGGTCTCTTTTTAAGTAAATAAATAAAAACATTAGGTTTTACGAGGGCTGCGGGCGACGTGTTCATTAAAATAATTTTGGAGGTAGAGCAAAAAGTTGAAAATATTTTGGCCACCGCATGGGTAGAACGAAATTAAATTTTACATTACGTCTTTACGTTATGTCTACAACAATAGTTAAACTTTGTATTACATTGGACGTGATGCGAGGTGAAAATAAAGAACTCATGATAGTAGGTAATAGTACAGTAGTTACAGATAACCCATTAATAACCCACTGCAGGGTCGGGTTTCCTCTCACAATGAGAAGGATGTAGGCCATCCACCACGCTGGCGTAATGCGGTTTGGTGGATTTCACATGACTTTGAGAACACTTTTTTTGCGAACTCAGAAGAAAAGAAATTTATAAGATACATGCCGTTGGGATTCGAACCCAGAGCCCTTATGTAATAGGCGGAATTCTTATCCACTGGGCTATCACTGCTATATACCGGCGGGTTCTTAAGAGTGAAGATAAAACCCATCGCTTACCGCCTCCACAATGATCTATCGTAAAATAAACAACAAACAAACAATTACAAAGTTTGTATTAGTTTCGTATAATATTAAATATTATAGCATCCTCAGCACTCCAACATGATGACGCGGAAAACTAACAGTATTTGTTGTAACAGGAAAACTGGGACGGATTTCCCGGGCGTGACGTGAATACGTTCTGTAAACTTTCGAGAATAGTGTTATGTTTCACTCACATCGCAACTCACCAGTGAAACTGGAGAAATGCATTTGCACTTGGGATTTTCTTTCTACGTAAGCTGCATTATTAATTCTTATAACAAATTGTAGTATTTATTGATCCTTGTTAATATAGTAAATTTTAAATTAGGTAACTCGGCCTTTAATATCATCTTGTACTATTATGTATTCTGTGTCGCTGTACCAAATTTGATGAATTTTAGTATAATTATTTAAAGTTCCGTCCGTGACTTTTGAGCGGTTTATTTCGAAGTAATATAATGTATTAAGAAAAATATCATTCGTTGGTGAAGACGGTTAATATAATTTGATGTTTTTGGTTTGTAATAAATAGGCCCTGGATCTATTACAAAAATTCTTCATAATTTTATTATTAGTACCTACCAACTAGCTACGTACCTTCCTACAAACGAAGGAATGAAAAAGACACAAGTAGCGTTGGACCTACAGAAGCAGTTTTACTCCAATTTATTATAATTCAAACAAACTTTGCGCAAAACTGGAGACTAACAAATGGAAACAGGATCCAGCGGGTACCTGAGAACTGAATGCAATTTTGATAAGACCATTGCGCCTTTGCCGTTCGCTAAGCCCCGCTTTCAGTTATAATAAGGATTTTACTTTAATCTTTATATCATTACTGAAGCTTCAACTTCGTTCGAACTATAATACGTGTCATCTTATAATAGACTAATTCCGCCCGCGACTTCACATGTTGACCTAAGTATTTGATTCAGGGCGGAATAAGAGTATTCTTTATGTTAATCCTGGTTACAACCTACCTGTATACCAAAATTCATCTAAATCTGTTCAACCGTTTTTGCGTGAATGAGTAACAAACAACCATTCATCCGTACAAGTGCCTACATCCTCACAAACTTTTGCGGTTATAGGATGAGTAACTATTCTGATGTAGGTGTCTTACTTTTTTCTTATAAATACGGATACTTACTTGATTTTTTTCTTATAATAGAATATTTTTAATAAGTAATGCAGGCAAACATTCAGACAGGTCACTAATGGTACGATAAGTGGTCCCCGTCACCTACTGATACGAGCAACACCAAAGGAGTCGCCTAATATTCCTTATCATAATGTATTGCAGCTTAATTTTATTTCTCTTCATCATGACAACGTGTTCGATGACAAATGAGCCCTGTGACAAGGGAAAGGGCGGAGACAGGAGAAAGGGCAATTTTGCCTCATAAAGGCTTTTATCGCGTGCGAGGCCCAGCCCAATGGGCTTTTAGGGACGCAATTTTTATTATTAATACCCTGCACTTTATATGTTCAGAGACGTACATCAGTAACTAAGGTAGGTATTTTTGTTGAGGTGTTTTTTTTTGTATATGAGTAGTAAACGGTCATGCACACCTGTGCCGTGAGCATACACACATCGTCAAAGTATTCGTAAAGTAAACGTCAGTCATTAGTATGTTGTATGTCAGTCTGTCTAGATATCTTCCCATATTAAGGGCAGCCAACCAGGTTTGATGCCACACGATATCGGCACGAAACCTTTTGGGTCATACAGAATCAGACCCAGGTACTGACCGCGCCCGACGTTGCTTAACTTTTTCGATCGCTTGCGAACTACTTAAGCAGCGGAGCTATGAGCTGAGCTATGAGCTATGTGCGCTAAAATATTATTCGACGGGAATAAAGCCATAGACTGAAACTTGTACCGACTGCATAAAGGGAAATTGGTTCAGCTTTGTGTTTGACGTCTTTGAACATTGCTCAGCGGGACTGAGAACGCAAACGAACATTTTACAATGGAGTTGAAAAAACTTTGTACTTGACCTGAAAAATGTCTTCAAAATAAATAAGAATCTTCTCCATAGCAACACTGTTGTGCATAATGTTAGTTATTTATTGATATCGTTAAATTGCAAATTATTTCTTTAGATATAATAATGAATCCCAAAATTCCATTACTATCTACTCAACAGTAATTTTAATTCAATATATTGTCACTTAATTTCATAAAATGTAATGCTTTTATTGAACTTCAATTAAAATTAATTAAATTTTTTATTAACATTGGTAGCTTATATTAAATTTTAATTAAAAATCTTACAGTGAGCAGCAATTGGATGCTTGGATACTACTGTTTGGATGTTAAAATAACTTAATTAAAATTAAGGTGAGTATATGAAGATTAACAGTAACATTTTAAAAAACGTAACACCTTATTTATTTATTTCTTTAAAGTAGTTTAAAGTATTTATTATACTTATTGAACTTAACTATTATCAGTAGAAATTGCCCGCGGCTTCGTCTGCGTCGATGTCAGTACTTGGTCCAGAGTGGCATTAAAAGTATCCTATATGTTAATCCAGATTATAAACTACGTGTATACCAAATTTCATCCAATTTATTCAGCCGTTTTTCCGTTAAATAGTAACAAACAAATATACATCCATCCATCCATCCATCCTCACAAACTTTAACATTTATAATAGATAGTTAGTATGAGTAAATTTATCTAAGTTTAGCTCATGTATATTTTTGAGAAAGCCCCAATAGTTTCCCAACTATCAAAATATTCAAATATTCAGATCGCAGCGGTCCAAAACAATGCAAATTAGAATAGATTCGATCAGTAAGCTATACGAGATGCTGATTGTTATCTTTGAATTGTTAAATGAACGCTATTAGAGAAATAATATTTAAACTAAAATGGAGTCTGCATTGAATGTAATTGGTGGTTGAAAATAGCCGATATTGGACCGTTATGATAATATTATTTTTTAAGTTTGTTTAAACTCTATGCCGAGGATATGCAATCATAATCATTTAGCTGTCTATGTCCCGTGAGTCACATGTGATACATACGCATCGTTTAACAGATTGTTTGTGTCCACTCAACTGACAGGAAAAGTGTTAATTAACCACTAATCTGTACCGTGCGTGAGTGACATGACTGTGATACATACGCATATACAGAACTATTGTCTCCACTTATTGGACAGGAAGTGTTTATTAACCACGTAGCTTCCCCGCGAGTCACATGTGATTCATACCTTTTTAACTATTGTGTCTGGTTATTGAACAGGTAAAGTGTTAATAAGCCGCTTAGTTGTACCATGAATCACATGTGATAATAAGCACTGTTTAACTTTGTTGCAGTAAAGTTTGTTTGGTGATAAGCCGAAATGTTCCATGAATGAAGTTGTAGAACACGAAACAAAGTTCGTATGCCCACTTCCGCTTCGAGTCCCAAATAAGACTATTCGGTGTGATTAGCAGACTAATGCTAAACCTGCATTGTTAGATATCTTAGAACTGAGATAGTTAGGTGCCTACTTTCAGTAGTGAAAAATAAATTTGATAAAGAACAAAAACAAAATGTTTATCCACTGCTGGACATGGGCCTCCCACAGCACTTCACATGATCCGGAGCCCTCAGAATCTAAAGTTTTATTTGTTTTTATGTCATTTTTTTATTATTTCTACAAAAGTTGAAAGCGGTCATTTTTAAAAAAAGAAAGTGGAACATTTATCTTTTTGGAAATAACTGCTTGAAACCTGTATTGCTTAAAGTTTTTTTAAATATTTTAACATAATAGAGAATAGATTTTTTGAAAATTCAATCCGATAGCATTATTAAAAATTTCATGAAAATTTCATAATTTCTGGTGGTTTGAAAAAGTAATGAATTGTTTTTGGAAAAGTTAAAATTTTTGAACGCAATAAAAAGCGAATAAATATACCTACTTAAAACACTATGCTTTTTATCTGTATTTAACAAAAACCGCGGTCTTAATTTCCATGTTATAATAGTAAAGATTTTGTTGTAAATGGAACAGTGAAGACTGAAACAAAATGGACTAAAAGCGGTACATTCCATTCCGCTCTTCCATTCGGTCTGCGATATTGAAATCCGTTTATTCCAAGTGATCCTCTTGCCGTGTAGTGCAACGATTTCTATTTCATTTCTCTTGCACAAAAGTTGAAAGCGTTCGTTTTTAAACAAAGAAAGTGGGACGTATAAAAATAGATATTTTTCGGGTATCAAGGTTTTACATGATCCGTACCTATACATAATAATTTTTTAAAAATGTCCTTCAAGATAAGTGAAACGAAACGGAAATATTGCATAAATATTTACAAAAAAAAATAAACAAGAACATGTTACTATTATGTTAATAACCGTTACTGTCAAATAAATTGAAATTTAAATACTATACAAATACAGACTGAAATTTCCATAAATATTACACTTACAGTAATAGCCATATCCTCAAACATGCTTTATAAAAGAACGGTAAAGAACCTATAAATTCATCATTGCCTGTAGATTGTTGATAAGAGAAACTGTGAGAGCACCATAGAATTTTAAAATTTGAATCAAATCTATATATATAAAAGAAAGTCGTGTTAGTTACACTACGTATAACTCAAAAACGGCTGAACTGATTTGGCTGAAAATTGGTGGGGAGGTACCTTAGAACCAGGAGAAGGACATAGGATACTTTTTATCACGTTCCCGTGGGAATTTAAAAAGGGATAGAATTTTTTTTCATATCAATACTCCTTACTGTTTTTGTTTTAAATAAAATTTGATTTTGACACAGTCATGTTTGAAACTTCAATCCGATCAAATGTCACCAGCTGAGGATGCCCATGTCTAGCAATGGACTACGAACGCCTGATAATAAGAAGGATGGGCTAAAAAAACGACTGAATATTATGACGTGTTGTTGGAATGAGTCATGGAAGAATTAAAATATTGGGGCTATGCCCTAACGATGTCTGCCGGGACAGCTAATACATTACCAGTAGTTTGCTAGAACGTAGTACTAATTTCTGAAACTATCATTCGGATTTGTTTTATTTTTGATAGCCAATTTCATGAGGAACGCTATGGGTTACATTTTTATTTCATTCACTTTAAAAATGAGTAACTTTTTGTGGACATGTTTAACCGGGTGGAGGGTGGTTATAATCTACACATGTAAAATTCATCGTCCTGGATGACTCGGATCAACGTACAGCCTGATCGTAGAGATCTGAAACTTGGAGGATGTGTTTTTTGTATGACGCAGGCATCCGGGCAGGCGGGATGGAAGGAAGACGTGTTTCGAACGAAAGTCGCTCCTAGGTCGGTTAAAAAGTCATAGGAAATATTGCAGTAAATATTTTAAATGTTATGATGTTTCAACGCCATCTGTTGACATATCTGTGATTTTTACCTTGATAAAATTGATGTAGATTTTTTATTTTAACACATGGATTTGCGTAAATAGTTCATTTATTATTCAGGAGATAGCCATAAAAGCGTAATGTATCTCACACATAATAAATAATTATTATGTATTATATGAAATTATAAGATTATTTACTGCGATTGCCAAGTCAAGCTATGGATGCATACATGGATCTTACAACTTTTTACGGTGCAAGAACTGAGTTGCGAGACTTATGTTTTTTTACAAGTATTGTTTTTGATGGTATCTCATTTATTTTTGTTTTGTCAAAAATTAAAATTCAAGATGGCCGGCAACAAAGTGGCACATTACATATTTTCCACATCTGCTTCAATATGGGTATCAAATGAAAGGGCTTGATTAGTAGAATCGAGCTCATTCTGAGAAAATTAAAAAATAAAGTCAGAATGAGAAGTATCAACTAACAACAAAACTAAAAACTTGAAAATAAAAATTAAATTAATAAAAATGATGTGGTGTTATGAGACACCAGGTAGGAACGAATAAGCCATAGAAATAGAAATGTGCATGTTATTCATACCTTTTTATTAATCCTTATCCAAATAAATTATTTTGTATTCAAAATTTTTTCGATACACGGAGATTACTTTTTGCATTTTTCAAATCGTATATTTCATTCAAAAGATATTAGGAGAAGGGCGGGCACATCTATGAAATAGGTAGGTAACCGCGCGGCTCATTCGCGCGGTCGGCTCCCTACGCAGCATGGAGGATAGAGCTAAGGAGGATCATCAAAAAACTTCGCGATACCATAATTATGTCAAACTATTATTATTATGCCAGAATAGCTACTTTTTACAGTTTAAAAGTTAATAGAAATACCGACCAAAATTTATTAGACCATGTCAGTGACCCATTAATGACCCACTACAGGGTCGGATCAATGTACAATGAGAAGGATGTAGGTCTTAGTCCACTACGCTGGCCTACTGCGGGTTGGTAGACTTCACATACCTTTGAGAACATTTGTTTTTGTGAAATCTCAGGCATGCAGGTTTCCTCACGATGTTTTCTTTCACCGTAACAGCAGGTGATATTTAATTTTTTATAAAGCGCACATAACTTTTTTTACAAAGTCATTTGTGTATGCCACTGGGATTCGAACCCGGATCCCTCGATTCGAGGTCGAATTCTAAGTCACTGGGCTATCTGTTACTTCGGTTATTCATACTTTTGCTTAAAACCTTATCCAAATATTTTTCGTTGTTACAAACGTGTTAAAGTTGTTTGGTTTTCGCGATGGACTTGGTGGTGGAAAGTTGACGGTGTTTCAAAAAAGCTTTTGATATTAATCAAATTAATTGGCAGAGCAAAGCCTGCCGGGTCAGCTAGTCTATATATATAAAAGAAAGTCGTGTTAGTTACACTACGTATAACTCAAAAACGGCTGAACTGATTTGGCTGAAAATTGGTGGGGAGGTACCTTAGAACCAGGAGAAGGACATAGGATACTTTTTATCACGTTCCCGTGGGAATTTAAAAAGGGATAGAATTTTTTTTCATATCAATACTCCTTACTGTTTTTGTTTTAAATAAAATTTGATTTTGACACAGTCATGTTTGAAACTTCAATCCGATCAAATGTCACCAGCTGAGGATGCCCATGTCTAGCAATGGACTACGAACGCCTGATAATAAGAAGGATGGGCTAAAAAAACGACTGAATATTATGACGTGTTGTTGGAATGAGTCATGGAAGAATTAAAATATTGGGGCTATGCCCTAACGATGTCTGCCGGGACAGCTAATACATTACCAGTAGTTTGCTAGAACGTAGTACTAATTTCTGAAACTATCATTCGGATTTGTTTTATTTTTGATAGCCAATTTCATGAGGAACGCTATGGGTTACATTTTTATTTCATTCACTTTAAAATGAGTAACTTTTTGTGGACATGTTTAACCGGGTGGAGGGTGGTTATAATCTACACATGTAAAATTCATCGTCCTGGATGACTCGGATCAACGTACAGCCTGATCGTAGAGATCTGAAACTTGGAGGATGTGTTTTTTGTATGACGCAGGCATCCGGGCAGGCGGGATGGAAGGAAGACGTGTTTCGAACGAAAGTCGCTCCTAGGTCGGTTAAAAAGTCATAGGAAATATTGCAGTAAATATTTTAAATGTTATGATGTTTCAACGCCATCTGTTGACATATCTGTGATTTTTACCTTGATAAAATTGATGTAGATTTTTTATTTTAACACATGGATTTGCGTAAATAGTTCATTTATTATTCAGGAGATAGCCATAAAAGCGTAATGTATCTCACACATAATAAATAATTATTATGTATTATATGAAATTATAAGATTATTTACTGCGATTGCCAAGTCAAGCTATGGATGCATACATGGATCTTACAACTTTTTACGGTGCAAGAACTGAGTTGCGAGACTTATGTTTTTTTACAAGTATTGTTTTTGATGGTATCTCATTTATTTTTGTTTTGTCAAAAATTAAAATTCAAGATGGCCGGCAACAAAGTGGCACATTACATATTTTCCACATCTGCTTCAATATGGGTATCAAATGAAAGGGCTTGATTAGTAGAATCGAGCTCATTCTGAGAAAATTAAAAAATAAAGTCAGAATGAGAAGTATCAACTAACAACAAAACTAAAAACTTGAAAATAAAAATTAAATTAATAAAAATGATGTGGTGTTATGAGACACCAGGTAGGAACGAATAAGCCATAGAAATAGAAATGTGCATGTTATTCATACCTTTTTATTAATCCTTATCCAAATAAATTATTTTGTATTCAAAATTTTTTCGATACACGGAGATTACTTTTTGCATTTTTCAAATCGTATATTTCATTCAAAAGATATTAGGAGAAGGGCGGGCACATCTATGAAATAGGTAGGTAACCGCGCGGCTCATTCGCGCGGTCGGCTCCCTACGCAGCATGGAGGATAGAGCTAAGGAGGATCATCAAAAAACTTCGCGATACCATAATTATGTCAAACTATTATTATTATGCCAGAATAGCTACTTTTTACAGTTTAAAAGTTAATAGAAATACCGACCAAAATTTATTAGACCATGTCAGTGACCCATTAATGACCCACTACAGGGTCGGATCAATGTACAATGAGAAGGATGTAGGTCTTAGTCCACTACGCTGGCCTACTGCGGGTTGGTAGACTTCACATACCTTTGAGAACATTTGTTTTTGTGAAATCTCAGGCATGCAGGTTTCCTCACGATGTTTTCTTTCACCGTAACAGCAGGTGATATTTAATTTTTTATAAAGCGCACATAACTTTTTTTACAAAGTCATTTGTGTATGCCACTGGGATTCGAACCCGGATCCCTCGATTCGAGGTCGAATTCTAAGTCACTGGGCTATCTGTTACTTCGGTTATTCATACTTTTGCTTAAAACCTTATCCAAATATTTTTCGTTGTTACAAACGTGTTAAAGTTGTTTGGTTTTCGCGATGGACTTGGTGGTGGAAAGTTGACGGTGTTTCAAAAAAGCTTTTGATATTAATCAAATTAATTGGCAGAGCAAAGCCTGCCGGGTCAGCTAGTTTTTTATAAAGCGCACATAACTTTTTTTACAAAGTCATTTGTGTATGCCACTGGGATTCGAACCCGGATCCCTCGATTCGAGGTCGAATTCTAAGTCACTGGGCTATCTGTTACTTCGGTTATTCATACTTTTGCTTAAAACCTTATCCAAATATTTTTCGTTGTTACAAACGTGTTAAAGTTGTTTGGTTTTCGCGATGGACTTGGTGGTGGAAAGTTGACGGTGTTTCAAAAAAGCTTTTGATATTAATCAAATTAATTGGCAGAGCAAAGCCTGCCGGGTCAGCTAGTTTTTTATAAAGCGCACATAACTTTTTTTACAAAGTCATTTGTGTATGCCACTGGGATTCGAACCCGGATCCCTCGATTCGAGGTCGAATTCTAAGTCACTGGGCTATCTGTTACTTCGGTTATTCATACTTTTGCTTAAAACCTTATCCAAATATTTTTCGTTGTTACAAACGTGTTAAAGTTGTTTGGTTTTCGCGATGGACTTGGTGGTGGAAAGTTGACGGTGTTTCAAAAAAGCTTTTGATATTAATCAAATTAATTGGCAGAGCAAAGCCTGCCGGGTCAGCTAGTGAAATAATAAATATTAAAACTATTCTTTAATATTCCTTTTCAACATGGTTTGGTGAGTTAATTAATAAAACGCGATAATGTTTCAATATTAGGACCGTTTTTCTATAAAACGCTAATTAGTTAAGCTTATTTATTTAATTTTGATTAATTTCTAATCCAATTGAATCCTAACAAAATCCGTTTCCGATAATATTCGAGGCTCGAGTTGCCGTTCATTATACATCACGTAGCTCGTACTTTCGTCTTGCTATATTTAGATGGCTGTAACCCTATTTATGTCCCACTGTTGGTCACGTGTCTCTAACATATTACACCGCACTTCTCTAATAAGGATTGGTGGAGGTATAGGCTATAGGCATTTTGCATATTTTTAAACCACCTCTAAAGCCTCCGGAGGGGTTTTAACGGTTCTAATGTTACCGATAACAACCGACGGCTTAACGTATCCTCCGAAGAACAAAAGTGCACATTAAATTCGCCAATAGCGAACACCCATCCAGGTACTGCGCCTGGTGTAATACCGATTTTTTTTATTGTCATACTCAAGCAGAGGGGCTTCATGCCCTTTTATTAAATTATTATATGTCATAGAATAAGAAATCAATATAAAATGTAGAAAGTAAAATTGATTTACAGCAACCCCAGTGAAATATGCCCGACGCCTTCGGCTGTGATGGCAGCAGAAACCTTCTCTACAGCAATTAACTACATCATAGGCATGCAGTGTCTAATTACGGAAGACTGGCCCACTGCTGCACAAATTGAAAGTAAGCTTTCATTTATTACATAACTAGCTGACCCGGCAGGCTTTGCTCTGCCAATTAATTTGATTAATATCAAAAGCTTTTTTGAAACACCGTCAACTTTCCACCACCAAGTCCATCGCGAAAACCAAACAACTTTAACACGTTTGTAACAACGAAAAATATTTGGATAAGGTTTTAAGCAAAAGTATGAATAACCGAAGTAACAGATAGCCCAGTGACTTAGAATTCGACCTCGAATCGAGGGATCCGGGTTCGAATCCCAGTGGCATACACAAATGACTTTGTAAAAAAAGTTATGTGCGCTTTATAAAAAATTAAATATCACCTGCTGTTACGGTGAAAGAAAACATCGTGAGGAAACCTGCATGCCTGAGATTTCACAAAAACAAATGTTCTCAAAGGTATGTGAAGTCTACCAACCCGCAGTAGGCCAGCGTAGTGGACTAAGACCTACATCCTTCTCATTGTACATTGATCCGACCCTGTAGTGGGTCATTAATGGGTCACTGACATGGTCTAATAAATTTTGGTCGGTATTTCTATTAACTTTTAAACTGTAAAAAGTAGCTATTCTGGCATAATAATAATAGTTTGACATAATTATGGTATCGCGAAGTTTTTTGATGATCCTCCTTAGCTCTATCCTCCATGCTGCGTAGGGAGCCGACCGCGCGAATGAGCCGCGCGGTTACCTACCTATTTCATAGATGTGCCCGCCCTTCTCCTAATATCTTTTGAATGAAATATACGATTTGAAAAATGCAAAAAGTAATCTCCGTGTATCGAAAAAATTTTGAATACAAAATAATTTATTTGGATAAGGATTAATAAAAAGGTATGAATAACATGCACATTTCTATTTCTATGGCTTATTCGTTCCTACCTGGTGTCTCATAACACCACATCATTTTTATTAATTTAATTTTTATTTTCAAGTTTTTAGTTTTGTTGTTAGTTGATACTTCTCATTCTGACTTTATTTTTTAATTTTCTCAGAATGAGCTCGATTCTACTAATCAAGCCCTTTCATTTGATACCCATATTGAAGCAGATGTGGAAAATATGTAATGTGCCACTTTGTTGCCGGCCATCTTGAATTTTAATTTTTGACAAAACAAAAATAAATGAGATACCATCAAAAACAATACTTGTAAAAAAACATAAGTCTCGCAACTCAGTTCTTGCACCGTAAAAAGTTGTAAGATCCATGTATGCATCCATAGCTTGACTTGGCAATCGCAGTAAATAATCTTATAATTTCATATAATACATAATAATTATTTATTATGTGTGAGATACATTACGCTTTTATGGCTATCTCCTGAATAATAAATGAACTATTTACGCAAATCCATGTGTTAAAATAAAAAATCTACATCAATTTTATCAAGGTAAAAATCACAGATATGTCAACAGATGGCGTTGAAACATCATAACATTTAAAATATTTACTGCAATATTTCCTATGACTTTTTAACCGACCTAGGAGCGACTTTCGTTCGAAACACGTCTTCCTTCCATCCCGCCTGCCCGGATGCCTGCGTCATACAAAAAACACATCCTCCAAGTTTCAGATCTCTACGATCAGGCTGTACGTTGATCCGAGTCATCCAGGACGATGAATTTTACATGTGTAGATTATAACCACCCTCCACCCGGTTAAACATGTCCACAAAAAGTTACTCATTTTTAAAGTGAATGAAATAAAAATGTAACCCATAGCGTTCCTCATGAAATTGGCTATCAAAAATAAAACAAATCCGAATGATAGTTTCAGAAATTAGTACTACGTTCTAGCAAACTACTGGTAATGTATTAGCTGTCCCGGCAGACATCGTTAGGGCATAGCCCCAATATTTTAATTCTTCCATGACTCATTCCAACAACACGTCATAATATTCAGTCGTTTTTTTAGCCCATCCTTCTTATTATCAGGCGTTCGTAGTCCATTGCTAGACATGGGCATCCTCAGCTGGTGACATTTGATCGGATTGAAGTTTCAAACATGACTGTGTCAAAATCAAATTTTATTTAAAACAAAAACAGTAAGGAGTATTGATATGAAAAAAAATTCTATCCCTTTTTAAATTCCCACGGGAACGTGATAAAAAGTATCCTATGTCCTTCTCCTGGTTCTAAGGTACCTCCCCACCAATTTTCAGCCAAATCAGTTCAGCCGTTTTTGAGTTATACGTAGTGTAACTAACACGACTTTCTTTTATATATATAGATAGCAATATTGAAATAAATAAGAAAAATTTAGAGTACTTAATAATGAATGAAAATGTTAAGTTAGTACATAATTATTATTGAAACAAGAACTTCAGTGAAATATTTCATGAATGATTCATTAAATACTCTCTAAGGAGTAAATATGCCTGGTGATACCAAAAATATTTGGCATCAGAAGATGCATAGGTAAAACATAGTAAAAAAAATAAAAAGTGATAGCGATTTATTTTCTATACACGAACAATTTAATTATACACTTGCTTCAGATGGTACGACATGGGATTTTATAATAATCGGTGGTGGAGCTGCCGGCTCTGTACTAGCAAATAGACTGAGCGAAATACCTGACTGGAATATTTTACTCCTGGAAGCAGGAAAACCTCCACCTGCTGAATCTGTAGTAAGTTCTTTATTTAATCTTATATATTAAAAAGTAAACCGAAAATTTTGGGTGCAATGAAATTTACAGTCACTACGCGAACGGAGCTGTTTGAAGTTTGGCACAACTAAAGTTCAAATGGAGAAAAATGACCGAATTCTAATATTTTTAATAAGTTTATTGTCATCAAAAACACCAAGTACACTACCACTAATTTGATTACTTTCACATGCACACAAAGACAAACATGACGTGTACGTAAATTGAAATTTGAATTTGACACGTAACACATTAAAACAAACTTTTTTCGAACAGGTACCGGGAATGGACGTAGGGGTATATGGTACTGAGTACGACTACCAGTATTATACTATCAACAATAACCGAACTAACCAAGGAGTGGTTGATGGTAAATGTTATTGGCCTCGAGGAAAAATGCTCGGTGGCTCCACTGAAATCAACGGAATGATTTATACTAGAGGAAACCCAGCTGACTACGATAACTGGAATGATTCCGGCAACACTGGGTGGTCTGCGGATATCGCAAAATGTTATTTTAGAAAGCAAGAGAGTTTACAAACTCAAAAACTACTTGAAAATTCAAACATCAGCGACTTCTACGGTCATGACGGGCCGCTTATTATCAATGAATTTAACGACACTGACCAGTACATAAATGATAATGTTCTTGGCGCATGGGATGAGATAGGCGTAAAAGCCGTGGAAGATGTCAATGTAGCCGGTGTTCTTGGTTCTGGAAAAATGAGGGCGACAGCGTATAATGGACGTAGAGGAGGAATTACACAAGCTTATTTAATTCCAATCAAAAATAGAGAAAATTTACAGATTTTGACTGAAGCTTTCGTAACAAAAATACTTGTCAATGATTCCTCATTGGCATATGGAGTCGAGGTTGATATGAACGGTGAAAAATATACTTTTAACGCCGACAAAGAGGTCATTTTAAGTGCAGGTACCGTAAATTCACCTCAGCTATTGATGTTGTCCGGAATAGGATGTGAAGACGAATTGAATGCCCATAATATTACATGTGTAGCCAATTTATGTGGAGTGGGCAAAAATTTGCAAGACCCGTTTAATGTTCCCGTCACTATTTATACAAACTTAACCTCAGCCTATAACCAAGATCACGACAACTTTGACGCCCTTCTGTACCTTTATAATCAAACAGGGTATTTAGCGCATGGTACTTTGAGTAATTTACTGGCATTTTTTTCTCGTGAAACAGATGCAACGTACCCCGAATTTGAAAGTCATATGAAAGTATTTTGGAAAAACTCAACACCTCTGCAACAATTGCTAGTAAACAATGTTAATTATCAGCAATTGGTGGTCGATTCCATAACGCAAGAGAATCAGGATCACAGTCTTTTTATTTTCTTCTTTAGTCTACTTCATCCTTATTCAAGAGGAACGATTTCATTAAATTCAAGTGATCCATACGAGTACCCTATTATCGACCCAAATTATTTGATAGATGAGAGAGATTTGCAGGCAGCTGCAGATGGGATAAGAATGCTAACAAAGATTGTTAACACAGAATACTTTAGATCGATCGGTGCATATTTGGGTCGCATCAAATGGGAGCCGTGTGATGAATTAGAACTCGACAGCGATTCCTACTGGAAATGCATTGTATTAAATTTGTTGTTTACTGTTTACCATCCCGTTGGCACATGCAAGATGGGTCCCGATCCATTAGATGCAGTAGTAGATAATCATTTAAGAGTGCATACGATTCAGAATTTACGCGTCATTGATGCTAGTGTCATGCCGAATATAACTAGCGGCAACACTCAAGGCCCAGTCATAATGATAGCGGAGAGAGGTGCGGATTTCATTAAATTAGATCATAATGTAATTACTAAAGGGTCTTGTGACGTCGAATGATATTAAGGTTGTTATTTTTATGTTTTTTACTTAACGGTATTGTTTCCTATAATCATTTTAGCTTAGTGTTAAGCTCAAAATTAATCCTCAAAGTTATTTAAATCACATTGCTTTTCAAAAATGTTTGTGATAAGTTAACTAAAAGTTATGTAAATTTAATTCTGTTTTCATCTGAATTAAAAGAACAGAAGTATTGAGTTCGGTAGTATTATTATTATCCTTATTTTGGACTTCTAATGAAAAAATTGTGCAACACAAAGTGCCTGCAATTGCAAAAGCTCTCTTCTATTGAAATGAAGCGTTAAAAGTAAAAAACAGACAAACCAACAAAGCGAAATACAACAAGTGCTAGAAAGGGGACATTTTTTACTTCTCGCTAGTGACCAGATCACAAGCTTTTTTATTCCAAAGGAAAAGTAAAAATTATTCGACCTTTTTTACAAATAAAATTTGTCTACTTTTATTGAAGTCCTAAGGTCTCTAGCTTGTGAATAGTCGACTTATTCAGAGTCTTTCGGCAGCTTCAAAGATCGTTTCCTATCTTGTTAAAATCAAAATTATTTAAGTTGATAACCTAAAAATTTGAGCCGAACAAGATATGATAATCCAGGTTATAACCTACCTGTGTGTGTACTAAACGCTCTAATCCATTTAGCCGTCCATCCATCAATCCATCCTGACAAACTTTCACATTTCTAGATAATAGTAGTATAGTAGGCTTGTAAAAAATCAAAAACCACTCGCCCACTGCGTTTGTATCGCGGTTATACGGGCGCGTTCCAAATAGTGCGTTTCGATTCTGCCACTATTGAAACTAGTCCATTATTTGCGTCTATCCAGGGCTCAAAGCAGCAAACACTAGCTTTGGGTACGGTTCAGTGTTCACTGGAGCTCTAGTTGCTCTTACATACTGCGCTAGTGATATTTGTATTTGTTAGGAAATTTAAATGTCCTACGAAACATGTCATGTCAGTACCTATTAATGACCCACTACAGGGTCGGGTCTCCTCTCACAATGAGAGGGATGTAGGCCTTAGTCCACCACGCGGGCCTACTGCGGGTTGGTGGACTTCACACGCCTTTGAGAACATTTTTTTTGTGAACTCTCAGGCATGCAGGTTTCCTTACGATGATTTCTTTCACCGTAACAGCAGGTGATATTTAATTTCATAAATCGCACAAAACTTTTATTACAAAGTCATTGGTGCGTGCCACTGGGATTCGAACCCGGACCCCTCGATTCGAGGTCGAATTCTAAGCCGCTGGGCTATCACCGCTGCAATACCGCTATAATAGGAATCTATTGGTTGTACATTCTAAGGCCGTGCGAGCTAGTCGTACGTCATCTTAGTCGCATGCAGTGTGAGCGTTCCCATAACATTTCAAATTCAAAGTTCTTGATAGTTCGTGCGTGAACGCACGCATACGCACGCATTGAGTTCGAACGAAATCGTGTCCAAACTGAGTGCAGCCTTACTCTCTCTCTCTCTCTCTCATCTCTCAATCATAAGCTTTCGCATTTATAATTATGAGAAAACTCTGCGTAATTTTTGAAAAACTACTGCTTAATACTTTACAAATTCCCGAACATTACAATCGGTTGAAAATTGAAAAAACTGCTGACATTCCAGTAACTTTCTCCATTACAAAGTACGAAAACTGTAAACAAGCGCTCAGTGTAAACAACCTCTCTGACAAACTAGTTGAAAAATACATATATCGCAAAAACTGACTTGTGTAGTGCCAATGCTCCCAATATGCAGTTTTCAGTTTACAGATCGCTTCAGTTATGAACAAACTTGCGCATTTTTGCGAGTTCACTCAATAGCTGAGCTATTTCCTGTAATACAACCTTAAAAAAGGCTTTGCCCCCGGCCTCGTCATAGTTGTACAGTCCTTTAATATATCCTTCAAAAATTTAATACTTTCATTTTCAAAAATTCAAAAAAATTCAAAAAAGCTCAAAAAAATTCAAAAATCTTACAAACTGTGGCGAAATATAAAATGTGGTGTGCTCGCTTTTAATACGTAAAGGAGCAGATAAGGTCCTGGGTTCGGTTCCCTGTTTGCAACAATAGTTGCCCACTGCAGGCTCGAGTCTCACAATTAGAAGGATAAAGCCTCAGTCCAGTACTAAGCCATCTTATAACGAGTTGGCGGACTTAACAAGCCTTCGAGTACCTACGTTATGGGGATCTCTCCGGATGCAGGTTTCCTCACAATCATTTTCTTCAAATGCAAATAAATGATTTTTGATTTTGATTTTTGATTTTCACCGTTACAGAAGGTGATTTTTATTTTTGAACGTTGATTGATTTAACACATAAGCATTTATTAATAACATATTAAAATATGATATTCTAAATTTCTTTATTATTTTCAAAATCGTTGAATGGCGTGTCATATTTATCGAAGTATCTCTTTACGGGACGGTCTCCAGCCTTTTGTGTTAATACCAAGGACTCCAGATAAAGTACAATTGCTTCTGTATTAGCACTGAAATAAAATAATTATATAATAACACAGCCTCATACAGCCTGTTAAGAAGGTATCGATGGCATGTGCTATGATGTAAAATTATAGGTAATAACTATAATTTTAAATAACTAAGTTTTTTTCCTGGTTTTAAAAGTCATCTACTCTTAGCCACGTCTATCCACCACCCACTTGTTTCCTACCAAAATACAAGGAACTTGTTTAAGAATAGTCCTCATAGACACATTTACGGAAACTTAGATTTCAAATACGTGTAGACTCTTTAAAATCCTTGAAAATTAACCCACCTCATGGGAATAATGTTCATATGTTCCAAAAATTTAAACTCATTTTCATCTATAATAGCTTCCGCTTTTTCTGACGTAAACTGAAAAAATAATGAAAAATATTTATTTTCCCCGTTTCACTGCATTTTCAATTAAATTGTACCATGAGATCTTTTAATTAAAATATGCTGATTTTAAAATGTTTTTTTTTTAATTCATTTGGTTTACTATGAAAACAAAAACATTCTAATAACACAATCTCTATAAGATATATTCCTACCATCAGTAAAACCACGCACGTTTTTACTATTCCTAATAATACTTCCCACATTTCTAGCATTACCATAACTGTTTTATTCCCATACCTTTGTTACAAGTTGCTATAAGATCGACGGAACGTCAATTCCATCGATATTTTACGACTGTTTGTTACAAAACTATGGCTGTTACATTTTATTGGAGAATAACAAGTTGATAACTTTATACCACAGATATAAATCTAAATAGATAACGCAAGTTAGTCCGCAAGTTAGCGTGCCGCTTTTTAAACGACAAACAATTATGTACATTATGTGTTATAAGTCTAATTTCACCTAAAAGCTGGATTAAAAAAATCTAATAAAAGTATAAATAGATAAAGATATACACATAATATCCCCATAATACGCATTACAAAACTACAACTAGATCTGTCATCAGATCTCCGCGGAAGTTTCCTTTATTCTTTGAAATCGTTTCTAAACGGTCTGACGTAACGTAACGTATCTTGCACGGAAGTATTGTTTTCCCATTATTTTCTCGCTTGTCAGACCTGGGAGCTTGGTGAAATGAGCATGATATTACATACAAACGGTGTTGCTGTAAAACATTCTTATATGTGATGTAAAGATTTTTCATTTTATGATACCAACTAGCCTAGTAATCGGAGCACAACATTTGTCATATATTATTGTGCTTGTCTTTAGTAAATAAATATATTATTATGTAGGTATATTTTAGGAAGGTTTTAATGCTATTTAGGAAATCTTTTGGTGCTGCTGAGAAGTTCGAGAATTGAATATCGCATTATATTCGAAGCCTTACGATAAGATCGTCGTGTCTCATGGACACACACACGACAATCCCAAAACCAAAAAATTAAATTCAACTTTCAAATTAATGCTCTGCTGGGAATCCAACACAAGACTTCCTGCAACACACCAGCGGTTTAACCACTGCACCATGTGGGTTCGAGAAGAAATATCACTTGACACAGCGTAAAAACTTACAGGAAATGGATCTAACTCTCCCGGAAATATTCCCATTACTCGGACTATAGACCATCGGAGACTTTGTTTTTGAAACCCGTCTTAAGGTTTTAGAAATCGATATTTAATCTACTTTGTACAAAGTAGGGAAACAATAAGCAACTAACTAAATAATAATATGACCTTTAAAACAATTTCATATTAGGTATAGATCCAAAATTATAGGCTTGGTGATGAGAAGGATATTCGACACTTTTTTTGCTAAATGAGCTGATTTAAGTGGAATTTGAATCACAAATATTATCCGAAAAATACCTACCATTTGACTCTATTTGGACTTAGTTACTGATGTTACTGTTATTTTGAATTGAGTTGAAACACTTTTCTGAACATCTGAACCCTTTAATCTTTTGAAAAGAAATTGTTTGCTAAAAAATTAAAATACTTATTTATATAGCGTAAAACTCAAAGGAAATGGATCTAACGCTCCCGGAAATATTCCCGAATCCCGTTACTCGGCTGTCAGCGTCGCGGACGGCCGATAGACCATCGGCGGCTTTGTTGTTGAAACCCGTCTTAAGGTCTTAGATATCGATCTATTTATTTTTCAGTCTATCTATAAAAGATAAGGCGACAGTGTACTTATATGGATATGGTATAGTATATGAATACTTACTTGTAAGTACTACATTATTAGAATTCTACCCGCGAATTTGTTGGCATCAATTATGGTTTTTCATGGATTTGATCAACCATTTGATTTTCCAAGATAAAATATAGCTTGTTTTTAATATTATAGCAGGATTTCAAACAAAAATATCAAATTGAATCAAACACTTTTTTTAGTTTGGCAAAATTCATGTACATTATCATTCTGGTCTGTATTTTTTGTGTTCGGATATAACAAAGAGCTATTCAATACGGTTTTATGATGAATCAAAAACTTCTTGAAAAATATCTGACAACTCTTGGGCTATAACAATTAAAAGTGACTGTAGATTGTCATAACAATAATGAGAAACCATAGTCCCCATCGTCTAAATTCTAGGCAATTTTCGGTGCGCAAACTCGATGGCAAACTTTAAACTTGCCGATGTAATTACACCGCTGTTTAATATGCACTTCATTACTGCGAAGAGTTGCATTGCAAACTGCGGGACAGTCAATATTGTTGCAGTAATGGAATACTTAACCAGGAGTTTGAATGTTGGAATTGGAACAGAATGCCCGGAGATATTCTAAATTTTTAAGCTAGCTACTGGGGTCAGACATTTTTTTATTCGGTTCGAAAACTGTATCTAGTACAATTTCTAAGAAACAATGTTCCTACATAAATTTTTACCATAATGTTCACCCCCAAAAGTGAATATAGCATTCATTGTGATCATATTTAAATACAGCAGTTGTTACACGTACTGTCATTATTACTTAGTCCTTAATAATACTTCAGGTATTAATAAGTACTTTAGGTATACTCATGCCCGTTCTACCTATTGTGCTTAACTAATGAAAAGGGAAATTGTTAAGTTTTTTTTTGGCCAACATCAAAGAACCAGTTAAAATATCGAATGACCTGTAAAATTCTATAAGATGGAGGATATTGAACTATGTTTACGCGAAAGAATATTAAATAAATGTTTTTTCTATTACATTATATAAACGACTACCAGAAGTACATTTAATATTCTAAAGGGTCTAAAGGCGGGTAAATTGACAGAAAATTCCGTAGCAAAACTAGTCCTTTATAATCATAGATATGTATTTAGTTTACGGCGCAAAACTCCAACACCGGCGCGCATAATGTAGACCCAAAACTTCGATGAAGGGATCTAACCCAGTCGCAAACCTGGGGCCATTTATGGTTATGTTAAGACTCATCTACATAGAATATCTTAAATAGAAATTTATCTAGTCATAGAGTACATCACAAAATTCCTATTCAGAATAGGTCAGGGCTGACACTTTCTCTAACTCTTCGTCAATCACCTTTCTTTAATTCGAACGTCAATGTCAGTCTAATGCCTTTACACCTCAGCGCGCAAATCCTCCTTCGGGAGAGCGACGCATATCGAACGGGTTGTGAAGCTGGATGCGTGAGTAATGATAATCGAAGGATATTAGCTGAGAATTACTGCCAATCATTAGATGATAGATACCTAAAGATAGTTGGAATGACAGGAAGGTTTATATACTTATATAAAAACCTTTTTAGTGCTTCGTTCATAACTAGAGGTCGACCGCTGTAAAAGCGATTCTTCCATAGTGTGCGAAACTGACCAATGCGCTAGTCTCCTGCCGTCCGTCGACACAGAACGCGCGTGTTCTTATTTCAAACTCGAGGAACTCGCAGGACCACTGTGGATTTATCTTTTCCGATTTGTGAAAAAAGAAAATATATTTTGGGTTCAATAAAAGATTAAGGGCTGTCAATCTAGTGCCGCTTTTACACCTTGGCGCGCAAACCCTCCTTTGGGATAGAGACGTATATCGAATGGGTTGCGAAGTTCGAAGGATAGGCTTAAAGGGATATAAGCTAGGCATTGAAGCTAAGTAGATAACTATACTATTGTATTCATTATAATGTCGGAGGGTGATGCACTGTCCTTCACAAAACGTAGTCACCATTCGAGGACCTAAAGACTTCTACAGACGGAATGATATATTAGAGAAAGTAAGGCTTCAACTTTTTAGCCTCTTTCGAAATAAAAAAGAGCCCTGTGTTAATATTTTGTCGTGATGGTTGGTCGGTCGATTTCGTCAGCCAATAAGGAAAAGGTAGAATGTAACACAATCTATCCTAATAAAGAACACATCAAAATAAAACCGGCATAAAAATAATCAGCGTTCGCAACTAGAGCAAGCGTATTTAAACGTAACGAATTAAACCGTACGAATAAACCGACATTCATATTCATATACTATCACCGTTAACCCATATTTGTCCCGGAAAATGTTTCATCCGGAATTCTAGACCAATGGCCCTTTTTGCATTTTAAAAACCCATTTGTATCTGTATCAAAGATAAATTTTATGGAAAGTAATGAAAATTTAAACCTTTTCAGTAATCGTTGACATTAAAAGTTAGCGCTTAAATTGTAAATTTATCTTTCACAACCAACTACAGAACGAAAATTGATTGAATTTTGGGGTTTATTTTATTTACAATCTTGTAAAGTTTACAGCAAGGATGTAATATTTTCTCAATAGTAGAGGATAGGTAAGTAAGTGCTAGTATAATTAGTTTGATAGACTTCTCTTATTATCCTTAAAAATAATTATTTTTAATTACTCAAATATATTATCTAGAAGCAACTGCATAGTAATTATTTCCTTCCGTTGTTGCTATGTCGAGCCTTCTCCCGTACGGACCGAGATATTAATAAATAATGTAGCAAGATGAAGTACGGTAACTGAACGAGACTGATCGCCCACTCACATGCTCCATATCGGAAAATATTACAGTTAGAACGTACTTGTATTTAACGATGTATTAAGCAGCCAGTAAATTATCACCGCGTTGTATTTATTAGCTGACCAATTCCATCAAAAAATCATTAATTTTTTTAAAGGTAATTAGGAAAGTATACAAAAAACGTACCAACCCAAACGAAACTACATCACTCACATATAAACAAGCCATTGGGATAATCAGCACGATAATTTCGTTAATAAACTCTCTAGCGACACCTAGACACCAATTTACTCGAAGGCTTTAGATAACTTTAGGTAAGTTTAGTGGCTACATTATGAATATTGAAGTAAAGCTTTAGTTGTGTTTGGTAATAATT
Source organism: Erynnis tages (assembly GCA_905147235.1). Classification (NCBI taxonomy): domain Eukaryota; kingdom Metazoa; phylum Arthropoda; class Insecta; order Lepidoptera; family Hesperiidae; genus Erynnis; species Erynnis tages. The sequence continues at coordinate 8,720,089 of LR990082.1, forward strand.
CATTATTTGTATAATAATTCATAATTCAGTTGATATTGTAAAAAATATGGGCAAATTGAATACCGTGGTGAACCAGGGCTATGTTTGTTATGATAAGACTGTTGGCGTGGTATCACCTTTTCACTCTAATCTACGTAGCTATCCTAATAATTAAGAGTCCACAGCCTCATATTGTTTCGCTACTAATTACCAGACATCTTCAAAATAACTTTCTAAGATATTTGCCAAGTTTCCAAAACTATCTAGACTAGACTTAATAGATAGCAGATAGTGCTGTCTAGTTTCATAATTGTTGATAATTATTTAAGTCTCATCGTGAGTAAGATTGTTACCAACAAAACATATTTTATTTATTTATTTAAACTCTTTATTGCACACACAGAAAGAAACATACAACATAAAACATCTATATATATAAAAGAAAGTCGTGTTAGTTACACTACGTATAACTCAAAAACGGCTGAACTGATTTGGCTGAAAATTGGTGGGGAGGTACCTTAGAACCAGGAGAAGGACATAGGATACTTTTTATCACGTTCCCGTGGGAATTTAAAAAGGGATAGAATTTTTTTTCATATCAATACTCCTTACTGTTTTTGTTTTAAATAAAATTTGATTTTGACACAGTCATGTTTGAAACTTCAATCCGATCAAATGTCACCAGCTGAGGATGCCCATGTCTAGCAATGGACTACGAACGCCTGATAATAAGAAGGATGGGCTAAAAAAACGACTGAATATTATGACGTGTTGTTGGAATGAGTCATGGAAGAATTAAAATATTGGGGCTATGCCCTAACGATGTCTGCCGGGACAGCTAATACATTACCAGTAGTTTGCTAGAACGTAGTACTAATTTCTGAAACTATCATTCGGATTTGTTTTATTTTTGATAGCCAATTTCATGAGGAACGCTATGGGTTACATTTTTATTTCATTCACTTTAAAAATGAGTAACTTTTTGTGGACATGTTTAACCGGGTGGAGGGTGGTTATAATCTACACATGTAAAATTCATCGTCCTGGATGACTCGGATCAACGTACAGCCTGATCGTAGAGATCTGAAACTTGGAGGATGTGTTTTTTGTATGACGCAGGCATCCGGGCAGGCGGGATGGAAGGAAGACGTGTTTCGAACGAAAGTCGCTCCTAGGTCGGTTAAAAAGTCATAGGAAATATTGCAGTAAATATTTTAAATGTTATGATGTTTCAACGCCATCTGTTGACATATCTGTGATTTTTACCTTGATAAAATTGATGTAGATTTTTTATTTTAACACATGGATTTGCGTAAATAGTTCATTTATTATTCAGGAGATAGCCATAAAAGCGTAATGTATCTCACACATAATAAATAATTATTATGTATTATATGAAATTATAAGATTATTTACTGCGATTGCCAAGTCAAGCTATGGATGCATACATGGATCTTACAACTTTTTACGGTGCAAGAACTGAGTTGCGAGACTTATGTTTTTTTACAAGTATTGTTTTTGATGGTATCTCATTTATTTTTGTTTTGTCAAAAATTAAAATTCAAGATGGCCGGCAACAAAGTGGCACATTACATATTTTCCACATCTGCTTCAATATGGGTATCAAATGAAAGGGCTTGATTAGTAGAATCGAGCTCATTCTGAGAAAATTAAAAAATAAAGTCAGAATGAGAAGTATCAACTAACAACAAAACTAAAAACTTGAAAATAAAAATTAAATTAATAAAAATGATGTGGTGTTATGAGACACCAGGTAGGAACGAATAAGCCATAGAAATAGAAATGTGCATGTTATTCATACCTTTTTATTAATCCTTATCCAAATAAATTATTTTGTATTCAAAATTTTTTCGATACACGGAGATTACTTTTTGCATTTTTCAAATCGTATATTTCATTCAAAAGATATTAGGAGAAGGGCGGGCACATCTATGAAATAGGTAGGTAACCGCGCGGCTCATTCGCGCGGTCGGCTCCCTACGCAGCATGGAGGATAGAGCTAAGGAGGATCATCAAAAAACTTCGCGATACCATAATTATGTCAAACTATTATTATTATGCCAGAATAGCTACTTTTTACAGTTTAAAAGTTAATAGAAATACCGACCAAAATTTATTAGACCATGTCAGTGACCCATTAATGACCCACTACAGGGTCGGATCAATGTACAATGAGAAGGATGTAGGTCTTAGTCCACTACGCTGGCCTACTGCGGGTTGGTAGACTTCACATACCTTTGAGAACATTTGTTTTTGTGAAATCTCAGGCATGCAGGTTTCCTCACGATGTTTTCTTTCACCGTAACAGCAGGTGATATTTAATTTTTTATAAAGCGCACATAACTTTTTTTACAAAGTCATTTGTGTATGCCACTGGGATTCGAACCCGGATCCCTCGATTCGAGGTCGAATTCTAAGTCACTGGGCTATCTGTTACTTCGGTTATTCATACTTTTGCTTAAAACCTTATCCAAATATTTTTCGTTGTTACAAACGTGTTAAAGTTGTTTGGTTTTCGCGATGGACTTGGTGGTGGAAAGTTGACGGTGTTTCAAAAAAGCTTTTGATATTAATCAAATTAATTGGCAGAGCAAAGCCTGCCGGGTCAGCTAGTCTATATATATAAAAGAAAGTCGTGTTAGTTACACTACGTATAACTCAAAAACGGCTGAACTGATTTGGCTGAAAATTGGTGGGGAGGTACCTTAGAACCAGGAGAAGGACATAGGATACTTTTTATCACGTTCCCGTGGGAATTTAAAAAGGGATAGAATTTTTTTTCATATCAATACTCCTTACTGTTTTTGTTTTAAATAAAATTTGATTTTGACACAGTCATGTTTGAAACTTCAATCCGATCAAATGTCACCAGCTGAGGATGCCCATGTCTAGCAATGGACTACGAACGCCTGATAATAAGAAGGATGGGCTAAAAAAACGACTGAATATTATGACGTGTTGTTGGAATGAGTCATGGAAGAATTAAAATATTGGGGCTATGCCCTAACGATGTCTGCCGGGACAGCTAATACATTACCAGTAGTTTGCTAGAACGTAGTACTAATTTCTGAAACTATCATTCGGATTTGTTTTATTTTTGATAGCCAATTTCATGAGGAACGCTATGGGTTACATTTTTATTTCATTCACTTTAAAAATGAGTAACTTTTTGTGGACATGTTTAACCGGGTGGAGGGTGGTTATAATCTACACATGTAAAATTCATCGTCCTGGATGACTCGGATCAACGTACAGCCTGATCGTAGAGATCTGAAACTTGGAGGATGTGTTTTTTGTATGACGCAGGCATCCGGGCAGGCGGGATGGAAGGAAGACGTGTTTCGAACGAAAGTCGCTCCTAGGTCGGTTAAAAAGTCATAGGAAATATTGCAGTAAATATTTTAAATGTTATGATGTTTCAACGCCATCTGTTGACATATCTGTGATTTTTACCTTGATAAAATTGATGTAGATTTTTTATTTTAACACATGGATTTGCGTAAATAGTTCATTTATTATTCAGGAGATAGCCATAAAAGCGTAATGTATCTCACACATAATAAATAATTATTATGTATTATATGAAATTATAAGATTATTTACTGCGATTGCCAAGTCAAGCTATGGATGCATACATGGATCTTACAACTTTTTACGGTGCAAGAACTGAGTTGCGAGACTTATGTTTTTTTACAAGTATTGTTTTTGATGGTATCTCATTTATTTTTGTTTTGTCAAAAATTAAAATTCAAGATGGCCGGCAACAAAGTGGCACATTACATATTTTCCACATCTGCTTCAATATGGGTATCAAATGAAAGGGCTTGATTAGTAGAATCGAGCTCATTCTGAGAAAATTAAAAAATAAAGTCAGAATGAGAAGTATCAACTAACAACAAAACTAAAAACTTGAAAATAAAAATTAAATTAATAAAAATGATGTGGTGTTATGAGACACCAGGTAGGAACGAATAAGCCATAGAAATAGAAATGTGCATGTTATTCATACCTTTTTATTAATCCTTATCCAAATAAATTATTTTGTATTCAAAATTTTTTCGATACACGGAGATTACTTTTTGCATTTTTCAAATCGTATATTTCATTCAAAAGATATTAGGAGAAGGGCGGGCACATCTATGAAATAGGTAGGTAACCGCGCGGCTCATTCGCGCGGTCGGCTCCCTACGCAGCATGGAGGATAGAGCTAAGGAGGATCATCAAAAAACTTCGCGATACCATAATTATGTCAAACTATTATTATTATGCCAGAATAGCTACTTTTTACAGTTTAAAAGTTAATAGAAATACCGACCAAAATTTATTAGACCATGTCAGTGACCCATTAATGACCCACTACAGGGTCGGATCAATGTACAATGAGAAGGATGTAGGTCTTAGTCCACTACGCTGGCCTACTGCGGGTTGGTAGACTTCACATACCTTTGAGAACATTTGTTTTTGTGAAATCTCAGGCATGCAGGTTTCCTCACGATGTTTTCTTTCACCGTAACAGCAGGTGATATTTAATTTTTTATAAAGCGCACATAACTTTTTTTACAAAGTCATTTGTGTATGCCACTGGGATTCGAACCCGGATCCCTCGATTCGAGGTCGAATTCTAAGTCACTGGGCTATCTGTTACTTCGGTTATTCATACTTTTGCTTAAAACCTTATCCAAATATTTTTCGTTGTTACAAACGTGTTAAAGTTGTTTGGTTTTCGCGATGGACTTGGTGGTGGAAAGTTGACGGTGTTTCAAAAAAGCTTTTGATATTAATCAAATTAATTGGCAGAGCAAAGCCTGCCGGGTCAGCTAGTCTATATATATAAAAGAAAGTCGTGTTAGTTACACTACGTATAACTCAAAAACGGCTGAACTGATTTGGCTGAAAATTGGTGGGGAGGTACCTTAGAACCAGGAGAAGGACATAGGATACTTTTTATCACGTTCCCGTGGGAATTTAAAAAGGGATAGAATTTTTTTTCATATCAATACTCCTTACTGTTTTTGTTTTAAATAAAATTTGATTTTGACACAGTCATGTTTGAAACTTCAATCCGATCAAATGTCACCAGCTGAGGATGCCCATGTCTAGCAATGGACTACGAACGCCTGATAATAAGAAGGATGGGCTAAAAAAACGACTGAATATTATGACGTGTTGTTGGAATGAGTCATGGAAGAATTAAAATATTGGGGCTATGCCCTAACGATGTCTGCCGGGACAGCTAATACATTACCAGTAGTTTGCTAGAACGTAGTACTAATTTCTGAAACTATCATTCGGATTTGTTTTATTTTTGATAGCCAATTTCATGAGGAACGCTATGGGTTACATTTTTATTTCATTCACTTTAAAAATGAGTAACTTTTTGTGGACATGTTTAACCGGGTGGAGGGTGGTTATAATCTACACATGTAAAATTCATCGTCCTGGATGACTCGGATCAACGTACAGCCTGATCGTAGAGATCTGAAACTTGGAGGATGTGTTTTTTGTATGACGCAGGCATCCGGGCAGGCGGGATGGAAGGAAGACGTGTTTCGAACGAAAGTCGCTCCTAGGTCGGTTAAAAAGTCATAGGAAATATTGCAGTAAATATTTTAAATGTTATGATGTTTCAACGCCATCTGTTGACATATCTGTGATTTTTACCTTGATAAAATTGATGTAGATTTTTTATTTTAACACATGGATTTGCGTAAATAGTTCATTTATTATTCAGGAGATAGCCATAAAAGCGTAATGTATCTCACACATAATAAATAATTATTATGTATTATATGAAATTATAAGATTATTTACTGCGATTGCCAAGTCAAGCTATGGATGCATACATGGATCTTACAACTTTTTACGGTGCAAGAACTGAGTTGCGAGACTTATGTTTTTTTACAAGTATTGTTTTTGATGGTATCTCATTTATTTTTGTTTTGTCAAAAATTAAAATTCAAGATGGCCGGCAACAAAGTGGCACATTACATATTTTCCACATCTGCTTCAATATGGGTATCAAATGAAAGGGCTTGATTAGTAGAATCGAGCTCATTCTGAGAAAATTAAAAAATAAAGTCAGAATGAGAAGTATCAACTAACAACAAAACTAAAAACTTGAAAATAAAAATTAAATTAATAAAAATGATGTGGTGTTATGAGACACCAGGTAGGAACGAATAAGCCATAGAAATAGAAATGTGCATGTTATTCATACCTTTTTATTAATCCTTATCCAAATAAATTATTTTGTATTCAAAATTTTTTCGATACACGGAGATTACTTTTTGCATTTTTCAAATCGTATATTTCATTCAAAAGATATTAGGAGAAGGGCGGGCACATCTATGAAATAGGTAGGTAACCGCGCGGCTCATTCGCGCGGTCGGCTCCCTACGCAGCATGGAGGATAGAGCTAAGGAGGATCATCAAAAAACTTCGCGATACCATAATTATGTCAAACTATTATTATTATGCCAGAATAGCTACTTTTTACAGTTTAAAAGTTAATAGAAATACCGACCAAAATTTATTAGACCATGTCAGTGACCCATTAATGACCCACTACAGGGTCGGATCAATGTACAATGAGAAGGATGTAGGTCTTAGTCCACTACGCTGGCCTACTGCGGGTTGGTAGACTTCACATACCTTTGAGAACATTTGTTTTTGTGAAATCTCAGGCATGCAGGTTTCCTCACGATGTTTTCTTTCACCGTAACAGCAGGTGATATTTAATTTTTTATAAAGCGCACATAACTTTTTTTACAAAGTCATTTGTGTATGCCACTGGGATTCGAACCCGGATCCCTCGATTCGAGGTCGAATTCTAAGTCACTGGGCTATCTGTTACTTCGGTTATTCATACTTTTGCTTAAAACCTTATCCAAATATTTTTCGTTGTTACAAACGTGTTAAAGTTGTTTGGTTTTCGCGATGGACTTGGTGGTGGAAAGTTGACGGTGTTTCAAAAAAGCTTTTGATATTAATCAAATTAATTGGCAGAGCAAAGCCTGCCGGGTCAGCTAGTAAAAGATAAATCAAACATAATTAGATAGAAAACATACTTTATATTGTGTAGATAAACTTATGTATAATTGGGCAGTGAGTTTCTAGAACTTACACACATTCTAAGGTCAATTCCTTGATGGTAAATTTACCTTTAAATAACTACTGAATGACCTACGGCAATCTCAAGGATAGAGCTCATTTTTAACAAAACACGTTATTTCCATACAAACTTTACTACTTAGCGTTCAAAATTATAGCCATTGTTCCCAATTTATAGCTGAATATCATAACAAGAGTCAAAGCATAATAATAATAGACACAAAGACACAGAATACATACGCCAACCGTACAAAAAGAGCATAATAATATTCAAAAGTATTTAAAACAAACTCTTCGAGTTAAAGCCAAAATTCAAAAAGTAGTTCCCAGGGATTATTCTTTGAAACTTTAGAAGGATTATACGAGAATTACGGTAGTGGTTGGAATTGAAAATGTTGTAGCAAAACATTTGAAGTCTGCAAAAGTTTTAATTTAAAAATGGATAGAAGTAATATCTTAAGAGATTTAAAAAATCAAATGGATAGCACTTGGCGCTCTGGAGTTAAAGAAAGTAGATACTTTAAAAAAAAGTCGATCTAGGGACGCGCGTATGTAGTTTTTACCTGGTCAATTTTTTTCTCTTTGGAATCCTGTATCAATATCAGAGCTATTAATTACATTCCTTTTCATATTATATTGAAAAGATAGTAAAGATGAAAGTTATATTCAAGTCAAAAGCTTTTATTCGTTAATTTTTGCACACTTTATGAACGTTACTATTGACATTGACGATGTGTACAAACAAATCGAAAAGAGTGAAGCTGTAAAACATACTGCATTGTACTCGTAATACATTTGATAGCCTTTGATAGCCCTTCAGATGCCTTCAGGCTTAACGTCGGCTGGGAGAAAAAAGCGGGAGGAAAAATCTCCCAATGGACGGAAAAGTCAAATAAAATTAGGTATGTATTATGTTATACGTAAAAGAGAAATAATTATTGTATCATTTATTTTGTACAAACAAGTATACGTATTTTGTTAGTAATATTGGTAATATTTAAACGATTGTAAGTGGAAATAATAAATTATTATAACGTACTCGTAACTTTGCAGTCCATAAAATTTAATAAGAAATTTTCTCATTATATTATGACACACATAATTACTACTTGAATACTAAGGATAGGGACAAAACTTAGGTGAGTTTTGTCCCTATCGTTAATATTAAGTACTAGGTCTGAGACGGCACTTAGTTTGTCTGTGAACAAGGTACACTTAACGAGAGGTTACTGATCTCTGTTTTTGTAAGAGGGGTTTGCCCGCTATACTGAAATCATCTGGATTAATTGGAGATCCTTTTTATCTTTCTTCTAGACGAAATTTCAGTTATAATTCTTGATAAGAGATAAAATTAAATTAATGATGTGAATCCTAAAAATTAATGTCGTTTTTTTGGGGCAAGTAGTTTTAGTATAGATAGATAAACAATTTAATAATGAACTCGTTTTTCTGTTATATAAATGTGACAAGTTCACAAGATCACATTTATTTTATGGATTTTTAGGCCATTCTTTCACACCTATCCCGTCTTTGGTATAACGGTGGTGTCCACCACGATTGTAGAAAGTAGACAAAATTAAATTAGCCCACAAAGTGGATACAAAAATAAGGTGTTATAAAATACTATGTATTTTTCAGTGTAACAGTGCATACATTATTTTTTATGGTTTTAAAATCATCTTTTGAGACACACTACTAAGTGACCGTATTATACTTAGTAATAATGTACTCAAGCATTTGCATTCGTTTATACTGAAAAAAATTACCATTAAACCGTAAAATATATTACGTGTTCGTTCAGGTCTTCAAAACTCCATTTTTTCAATAATTGACTTCTGAAGTTTAAACTCTAATCTCGTTTAGATAACTGGATTGAGTAGAGCAAGGCGCTCTTGGGGGAGCATCCCGCAGATAGTAAGTTTAAAATGCTATCTTTACTGCCTGGATCGAGGGGCCGTTAGGTACATGTTTCACTCAAAGAGATAAAAGTCTGGATAATGCTAAAAAGTGGCATGCTACATGGCGAAAATAAGATATTTAAGACTATCTTAGTACTCATGAAAAGCATACTGGGTCATATTAGTAAACTGTGATTTTTTTAATGAAATGACAACTTGACTCAATTTTCTTACTGTAATGTGTATTTTACTGAATATTTTTACCCTTTTAAGCTGAGGGAACTTTATGCCTGGGAGCTTTTCGTACCGTTCTCAAATCCACCGACTCGCAATAAGCCAGCGTGTTAGATGAAGTTTTATATCTTTCTCGGAGATCTGACCCTGCCTGATGTGAGTCAATTAAGATAATTAATACTATTATTATAATTATAATCAATATATTATTACTTAATAGATTGCAGACAGAAGTACACCCATACAAATTTAAAAAACGAAATTTCTTTCGAATTTTTTTATAAGAAGAGCAGGCAAACAGCCAAACGGGAGTGTTGTATCGCTTATAGTTCACTCGTTGTCCGTGAAACCCCATCGTATCTTACGCCATCCCGAATCCCGTATAACCCTTCTGGCGCTAATCTTGACAGTGCTCCAAACTTTCCCAGAAACGTTGCCATCCAACACTGAAAAGATCATAATTATAAGGATTAGATCGAGCACTTTGTAGGATTGATATTCTTATCTATTCCCTGACTATTTAACTCTACTTTAAAGAAATTAAATTTGACTTATTTGTTTATTTATTCAAATTTTATCACCGTTAAAGGTGACGAAATTTGAATGCCTGCCATTTCTTTAATCCATTAGTGATCCACCACAGGTTCTTAACTCGTCTTACAATGAGAAGGATGTAGGCCTTAGTCCACCACGCTGACCTAATGCGGATTAGTGATGTGGAAACTTTCAAGAAAATCATTGGTACTTGCTACTAGGATTCGAACCCAGACCTCTCGAGTAAGATGTCACTGAAATATCACCGCAGTATTCTCCGTACCTAATGTTCTCAAAGGCATGTAAAGTCCATCAACCTGCACTAGGCCAGAGTGGTGGACTAAGGTCTACATCATTCTTATCATGAGAAGAGACCCGACCCTGCAGTGGGACACTAATGGGTTACAAACATTAGATATAGTATAGTACCTTTAAATGGTCTATAATAACCCTAATAAATGGGAAAAATATCATAGAATGATAACTTCAATGCTGAACAGATGAACATCAAGATGAGTTTTTTTTATAAATATTAAATTCGGACCAAAGCAAAAACAAGACTTTTATATTCATTCGGACTCTTCCTGTTTGTATTCAGTGATTTAATTTTGATATAAAGGTCAGAAATGCAAAAAATGTTAATAATATCATACGTAGGCTCTCGACTGGGGCTCATTTTTTATTCATTACAGTATATAAAATTATGCGTCGTGTCATTTCATTAGCGAATTTACATAAAGAATGACAATTTTTTTAAATAAAGATCTGTATAATATTATGTATTTTCGCTGTGTGTTGCAACTTAATATCCTGGTATTAACAATAAATCTTATTTATTTTTCTCCAATGATGGCACGATGTTTTATAATGGGTACGAGGATAGCCCTACTTACTACCTAGGTATGCTTGGGCTACGAAGCAACTCTGTAATTTCAAAGTACAAACTTTTCTCCTTTTTTGAAAAAAAAAACAATAACATTTTTAAAATATTTCTTATCCCAATGCTAAAGCTATAATAGTCAGTGAGCTTATTATTTCCTTGCCTTTCAAAAAGCTATTTAGATTTGTCCTCTGAAGAAAATTGTAAATGCACCACCTTAAAAGTACCTACTAGGAGAGTAGCAAAGCGAAGATCGCAACGTTATTACAGTACTTGGAGATACCGCAAAGTTGGAGAAGTTATTACCCACTGCCGAAACTTCATATAACAGTGGAAGGAAAGTCAATATCAATAGAGAAATAGAATCGAATACTATTTAAAAGGAGGGTGATAAATATCTTGTTGTTTGCTGAAAAAATGTAGAGAAAGTCGTTGTACCTGGATTATCTATGACTAGCTGACCCAGCAGGCTTCGCTCTGCCAATGATTTTTTTTTTTTTTAATTTAATAGCCTATGTTACTCAGGCTGAATGTAGCTTTCCAATGGTGACAGAATTTTTGAAATCGGCCCAGTAGTTTTTGAGTTTATTCGTTACAAACATACAAAAATACAAATGTTTCCTCTTTATAATATTAGTATAGATTGGAATTGAGTAGCCAATAGGAGCGCAGTCCACCTGATGTTAAGGAGTCACTGCGGCCCACGGGCCCTCGCGTTCAACCTCAAATAGGATAGAAATGCTATCTGAAATAATACGTGGGTCTGATGCTTCTCATGAGGACTAAGATTCGTCTCAAAAAGGGCATCATCGGCTCTCCAACCAAAACACGAAAATTAAGAACATGCAGATTCACGACAGGTTAAGAGGTTGGCGGTAAGATACCTTCCCGGGCGAGCTACTATCTACCACCAACAAAACCTGTTATCGGAACCTGTTACCACAGCTCACTGTAATACATAGTTAATCGATTACCGCCATAAAGCCAGTTACTTTTGTTCGTCCTCGGACTTATTCGTTGCAATTTCTGTTACCTAGAGAAGCATAGCCCTCTCAGACCCCGTGTTCTAATTGCCATATGGCTTGTAAAGTCACTCGAACGACAACGTCATTGCATACATACATTTGTCGCGTGTCAGTGCGTATTTCAATAAGGACAGCTCCATACAGAGCTCTATGTTTAAATTTTGTCGTGTCGGTTATGTCAGCACTTAAAGTCTAGCCTAGCTTATCCAGTAGCAGATACTCAAACCAGAAAATAAACTAAAACAGTTCCCAAACTGCACTTTAACTAATGTTAGGTACCAGGGTAGCAGCAAAGTGAACAGCTAAACGTCATAACGACACTTGGAGATACGGCAAAGTTGTCGAAATTGCGGTAATCATGCCGTGGAAACTTTATAGGTATGAAGTGGAAATATTCGTAGAGTTACGTCTGCTCCGAATTTGTTTTACTATAGGTACATTTGCGTGCATTCTTACTGCTTTATAAGAAGAATTCTTAAAAGGTATGCGACTAATAAAAGCGCATTGTGTATATATATTGATGCTCAATGTTTTTGGTACTTTGATTTGGCGCTTTAAAATGTTTCATCTTTTATCAGATGCAGAAAGATGACTTTGTTTTTAAATTACTTCGAAAAAGGAGGAGGTTATCCTTGAGAAGTTTATAGAGCTTTTTACTTGTTTTTCGCCTATTCACAATATTATTTTCTGTTCTATCGTTAATTCTGAATTTCGTAAACATATGATAACTAACCTATAGTAACTTGGAAAAATCTATTTTAGATTTAGTTCCTTCAAGATTATAATATGGACAGTAACAGATTATAGTTTGTATACCGGTAGTAATTGTAAATAGGTATCCGTTATTATTTCTTATCACAGAATGAGATTAATATTGGTTATACTGACCCTATTTCACTTGTGATGAAAACTTTGAACAATTTTGTTGTAGCACAACTTTTCATACATAACCTATTTATTTAGGAACAGGTGTGGATTGCATAAAAAAGTTATATTGACAGGCTCGAAAATGTCGATAAAATTCTTCCTTTTGCAAGCTTTATAAAACTAACATTCCGTTTCATATTGCATACTACAACTTTATTGGATGCGTGACGAAATGGACGATTTTTTAAATTAAATTGTATTTAATTTTTCTGTCAATAAAATTGGCTACAGCCAATCGGTTCTTTGATGGAATAAACCGTAATTTTGTCTCTTCGACACTTTTACGAAAGTGATAACAAACGTGATAATCGAAACTTTATGTCTGTAACGCATTAGTGACCCACTGGGTCTGTCTCCTCGCACAATATGAAGGATATAATTATTTTCTAAGCCAACACATAATGAAAAAAAAAAAGGTTTATGGACGTTATCTTGAGACAAATCTAGGTTAGTTTTACAGCCGGCTAGAATACGGGAGGTGAGCTGAATTCAGCATTTCCATAGGGAATGGCTGCGTGCTCGACCGACAGACATTACAGACAGCGAGGACTTGCGTTATTTCAAATCTGAGAAGAGATTTGTTGACTGTAGCTTATTTTATTATCTTTATTTAGTTTACCAAATTTCTTCCACCAGTGTACCAGTCTAGGAATGTTTTTCGTATTTTTTTGCTAATATTTACAACTAGCTGACCCAGCAGACTTCACTCTCTTGACTCCCTCTATCTATTAAAAAGCCCATCAAAATCCGTTGGGTAGTTTTAAAGATCTGAGCAATTGAGAATATATATGGACAGACAGCAGGAAGTGACTTTGTTTTATACTACATATCTACTATGTAGTGATTTATGATTTCGGAACATAATTTTTAACAATAAACACGGCCAAAATGTCCTTTGATTTTAAATCCTTACAAAATACGTTTTTTAGTTTTTGGTTTACTTCATTTAGAGATTCACCTTATTAAAAATCAGAATATTGTTATTTCACTGTTTTTTATCTAATCTTTAAAGGGTTAACACCTATGCAAATCAAAAGACAATGTAAGATCAAAATTTACTATGCTTTCCTATCTCAAATATCCTATTCCATCAGAATAATATTCATTATAAGATATCAACAGAACGAAGATAAGACAAAACGGTCATTGTCCCATTTATGAGTAGTAAAACCCGTTAATTTGTGTGCGGTATAGTAAAACGGTTTACGATCGGTAACGTGATTACGTTCGGTTAACCGTTCCTTCGGGATCAGGTAGTGACGGGCCACGACCACAGATATAGATCTTAAATAGATCACGTAACTTACGATGGCAAAATTATATGAAAAATTTGGGGGAATGGGCAACCATCGCTGTGGTTTCATTAAGTCCGCATTTCACCGTTATTCACGCAAGATGTAAGATTTATCACTTCTTAATTCCTTAAATAAATCAATTTGTTTGATTCTCGTTATTATTATTCGGGTCGATTCGAATGACGATGAATAATTAATCGAAAAATGCATTAATAAGGCCATTAGCCCTGTTGATTCGGTTTCGCGTTGGTATAGGATTCCCATTACTAAAACTTGCATTATCTATTTAGATCTGTATCTAAGGGCACGAATTTTGTTTATTGCTGACCTACTATTCCTATTCGAATTGGAATGCACCCACCATTCAATTTCAAACTGTGTTTTCAAAATAAACCCGTAAAAGAGTGCATTCAAAAACGTCTCAAAACTCGGCACAACTTTCAATATCATTTAAAAATAATTTCATTGCATGCCATAACAATAACAATTAAGATTGCTGGCTTAAAATGGTGATGACGTCATAAGTCAGGTTTTTCATACAAAACATAGATTTTGTACCTAGAACCCGGCTTATTTCGTCATTTTACGTTTCACTGCGATAACATCGCCAAGCTATAGGCTATATTGTAGAAAATTTTATTACGTTCTATATTCTAACCCAAATCATGACTTTTGTTTATTCCTGACCGTTCCCTTTCCCATCCTATTCGAATTGGAACTGTCTGCTTGCGTCAGCTCTAAACCAATTATTTCTCGAAACTCGGAGAGGTCTACGTCGAGATCTGTTTTGAGCAGGTTTAAATTTGAAATGAATTTATACCCGAATTTATACCAGAATTTATACCGTATAAATTTCCCAAGAATTGTGTGCCTAAATTGTTTCCCAACTGCTACTACTTGATTGGTGCCGAATATCTTTTAGCACAATGAATTCCAAGGCAAGTTAAATTATTTCTCACACTAAGACCTTATCCTTATTGGCTGACATAAACGACCGACCACGACAAAATTTAAACACAGGGTTTGTATGGAATTGTCCAAATTGAAATACGCACTGACATACGACAAATGTACGCAATGAAGTTGTCAATCGAAGAACTTCTCCGAGCGACGTGGCAATTACATGACGTAGTAAAATACAGATATACCAAGACCTGCCCAATTGGGCGTTAATAGACTTAACATACTGTCCAGCAACTCATCAGTGACAGTTTTAGTGTATAGCCATAGGCAGCGGGGACTTCTTATTTTCAGGTGGCCCGTCCGATCGTTCATCTGTTAGTTGGCATAAAAAAAAAGAAAAAAACTCGAAATTATTTTTACCCAATTGCAATCGAGCCATCTGCTCCAGTTTCGGAAGAGTGATCTATCTCAACGTGGAGTCAGATTCCTCGTCGAAAAGCCCAAATAAACAACGTTGTAGAAATATCCAGTGTGTCAACTCGAGCATTATTGTACTGGCAACTATCCCCTTTCTCGTTCCCAACGGAGGAGCGTAGCGGAGTATGTTTCAGAACTCTCCCAGGTTTAGGAACGGACACGTTTCGTAGGATAGAGAATGCAGATGCAGTTAAATATTTCCTATGAAAATAGTTATTTTCATAGGAAATATTTCATAGAAATAAATATACTTACTCTTGCTTCGCAATATATTTATGAAAATATTATGCATGTTTATAAAAATAAGAACAAATTCAGAACGTTTAAGGACTTACATAAATCTAATTGTATTGTAACCAGGAATGTCCACAAGCTGATATTTCCAAGATGTCGGCTTCATAAAAAAAGCCAGTCATTTATGGGAATGTCAGTTAGAATTTATAATAAAATTCCAGTCGAAATTCAATCCCTGCCTTTTCATAAATTTAAAAGAACTATCAAATCAGTCCTGTGCCGAAAGGCCTATTATGAAACTAAGGACTATTTAGACGATAAGAAAGCGTGGGATTGAATAACTTCACTAGGCTATTTCTATACACCATGTATCAATATTCATTTGTGAGCGGATGGCAATGGGGCGATATTGACACACACGATAGCTGTCACGTGTGTTCCTTTATTGGGCCTAGTCATACTGCGCCATAGAATAATTCATACTTATTTTTAAAAGAGTGCTGGGAGTTTTTTTCCGCCCGCTTTTTTCTCCTAGTCTACGTTTTGCCTGAGGGGCGATCAAAGCGGATGTTTGTATAATGTTAAATGTATGACGTTCATTAAGTGTAAATAAATTGTACCTGATAATGAATAAAAGCTTTTGAATTTGAATTTTGAATTTACTTTTATTTTATCAAATCTGAATCTACCACAGCTTCTGTGCGGTTATTGCCAAGATTTTTTTATGCCAAAATGTGATACTAAAATTAGCGTTCTATATTTTTAGATAATAATAAGGACGACTTTAGCAAGCTGATTGCCAACCTTCACTAGTTGGAGAGGCACCTTAAGAAGAAGAAGATTTTTAGATCGCTTTTAATTTGACGGGAACTGCTGTCTTGTCCCATTTTAATGATACATAGTAAACCTTTACGCACATGTTTTTCCCAATTTTATGGTATTTTTTTGGAGTGTATAACTATAAACGCTTGGACCTATTTTTATTTTAAAAATGCTAAAAAAAATTAGACCACTTTTACTTTTTATATATTTGACTATCACGCTGTCTATAGAATTCTTTGATTACAGTTTACTGACAATAGGTATTGAATGTTAGTTTTATCTAATTTAGCTTATAATTTAACAGTTATATTTATACCTTTTCAATTTTATCAAACCTGAGAGGCTATTCTACCACCGCTCCAATTTCGTAGAATAGCTATTGTTAAATTGAATAGACGCCCACAACTTCGTATCTCGGAACATAGTTGGGCTTCAGATAATTCAGATACAAAGGTTTAACTTCGCTCGCAGATATTGGTTATAATAAATAACTTAATCAAACTGCAGTCTTCGCAAAATGTTTCACTATAAATTGATTTTATCTGCCATATATCGAAAAAAGACATTGTTGTCTTACTATGTAGCTACCTCGCATAGTTGTCAGATTTTCTTACCATTTAAACTCACACGTACATTTGAAAACATTCCAAAATTAACCCAATTGGTTCAGCAATTCTCGAGTTTTAGCAAGACTAACGAACAACGGTATTTTATAGGTATATCTTTTTATATGTCAAGATAGAGTGATAGTTTATAGAGCGTAATTTAGAAGTGAATAATTAACTTAATGTTAATAGGTAAGAAATAATAAAGTAATAGGTAAGAAATTGTACATAGGGGAAGAAAAATCGTTGAATGGCGACCACGGCCGAGACGTGGAATACAGGATTCAAAGAGCCGAGGCAGGGGCGAAGTGGCGGCGATTAGGGGAGGCCCATGATTATGAATCTAAATATGATGGAATTAGTATTTATACACAATGTACACTGGGTAACTAATGAAGCCCTACTATTTTCTACAACCCTATTACGATTATAATTCTGAAAGTTTGTGAGGATGGAGATATGTTATACTCTTTCACGGAAAAGCAGCTGAACAGAATTGGATGAAATTTGGTACTCATGGGTCAAATTCGCAATGTCGCGGGCGGATAAACAAATAATAGCAGCGGATAAATAAATAGTTGCAGATAAACCTGAAAGCATTTCATGGATACATAAACAATACAGTGGACCAGTTAAGTGCTATTGAATTTAATAGGCGCATCGGATAATTCAGGCATAAACGTTTAACTTTAGCTTGCAGATATTGGTAACAAGTAACTTGATTAAACCACAGCCTCGGAAAAAGCTCCCTGCTGTTCTGATGTAGAGTTCATACTGGATAGAAATGGCAAATAAAAATGTCTGATGTAATTATCAAGTTTTGATCTACCAAAATTGACTTCATGAAAGTCTGACACGTGATTAGCATACCTATATTAAAAAAACCCTTTGAAGAATGTGAATCGGAAAGCGACAAACTTTTCTCATTAGATGACCCATCCAACTAACTCCTCCCTAAATTGTATATTGAAAGAGAATTTGTAGCGGCAAAAACAACATAACAACAACAACAATAACATACTCTGGTATAATCTAATAAAATTCTTAAAATTGCTATTAAAATAAATAGTGCTTAATAGAAAGGCACAATTAAAGTTTATATGGAGAAGAATGCAGGAATTCTAATATTTTTTAATAAAATGCATTAGAAATACCTGTATTTCTAACTAATTTTATTCATCAAAAAACGCCACTCACTACCATAAGTATAATACGTATAATATACTATATTCCGTTACGTGTCAAATTCGAATTTAAATAAATTATAGTCGAATTTCGACTACGATCTCTAGTAGGTATTTAAAATTTTGCGTCTGCCTTCCTAAGCTCTAGGGCATGCCTCAATCTTTGTACATTTCTATTGAGTAGTAAGTGTATGGTTTAGTTTTAATGCTTTATTTTGCTGCGCCAAGTTGTTATCGGAAAGATTTTATCTGCACTGAAATCGTTCAGATTTATTTTAACACAAAATATGAATGGAGGAGACTTTTTATTAAGAATCAAAGTTAAGTGTTTATTCATTATTTAGCAAATACAAACTTTTTGATTATCATACACGATAGGTACATACAAATAATCAAAAATCAAATATTTGCACGAATATGGATTAGTCTTAAAGGTTTTATAACGCATTTTGCAATGCAAATGAAAATTAAATCATGAAAGAACAATTTAATTTGAGAATAACTAAAACATTTATACTAAATACTTTATGAAAAGTAATGAGGAGATTTCCATTAAAAATGATATCCTAAAATATTATTAATAAGCTCAATTAACCAACGGGTAAAAGAAGAATTTATTCTACGAAATAAATGAGCGGCTCTCGGTATAAATGATTTCTCGGTAACGTTGAGCGATGTATTCCTCACATTTCCACGGGTAATAATATTTTATTAGAGAAATTAATAATGTGCTGTTGAAAAGGTAGATTTCATAAGTGTTTTATTATTCATTTTCTCGTAATTTATCTTACTGAATAGGTAACTATAATTTATTAAATAACTCATTATATTTTAATACAGATGATTTAATTAAATAAATAATATACATACTATTTACATTACTTACAAGAAGATACATGTCTATAATAAGAGCATCAAAAAAGTATTGAACCAAAATATATCAGGTCCCTAAGATTCGAATAACATTCTAGAATTTGCAGTAGGTATCGCAAGATAATCGGAATATAACACAAATTTGCGTATATAAAGTCAACAAACGACACGCGAATGAACGCTACGCTAGCTTTGACACACTATGTAATAGATATGTTTGAAAACCCTTACCAACAATATTCGGTTTAGTTGCCACGAGGGTTCTGTCAGGCACTTGTTTATTTACGCACGTGCACGTAGGCACGTCGTGAATTCTGATAATAGTCCTAGAGGTTGCATTCGGGTGCTTCGCTACTGGACTAAGATGTTCACCTCAAATAAAGTATCCCCGGCAACCATTCGTACCCAGCCGAAACACAAGATAATATGAAGAATGCTGTTTTACGATGGGTTAAGAGGGTGGCGGTAAGGTACCTCCCAGGACCAGCTACTATGACTCTGGCTGGCGCTAAGGTAGATACCTAACCGGACGAGCTATGGCACTACCACCTTAAGAACTAGTTCGAAACTAAATGGTAAACTAAATACTCTAGTTACATTCTAATATTATACATACCTATTATATAGCGCTTTTTTGATATTTTCCCGTGTGTTTAATATTCTCAAATTGTCTTACTGCGACAGTGTCTATTCCCCGCAGTATAGAATATTATGATAAGAGATAATAGCGCGGGGTAGGGCGAAAGGGTCTATGGGTTCTAGCAATGGATTTTTATGGAGTTAATATTCCCACAGAAAGGGAAAAATAGAATATACTGTAATATTCGAGCTTGAATATAAATGAGAAGTACTTAAATTTAAGGATTATTAATATTGAGCACTTTGCGCTTCGAGGGTCTAGTATCGAGTGAAAATCGATTATTTTTCTGATAGTATCAAGAAAGTAGCATATAGTAAGTACTTTTCAATTCCTAGAATCCAGATCCTACTCTCTACTACTAGATATCTTACAAGCACATACGAATGAATTTGGATTTTTTAGATGAAATCTATTAGATTACATTGATATATAAGAAAATAGAATACCTTTTGTCCGCTAAAGAGACGGCCATAGCCGACAACGGGAAAACGTGCTATGCTCGCCACTCAATTTACTGTGTTTGTAATTCTAATAAATAAATTAAAATTTTGAACGTGAATTTCAAATGCCTCCAAAGATATAAGCTTTAGATGGTCGGAGGCAAAACGTTACTGACTTAATTATTACCTTTTAAACTTTAAACCTTTTTTATTTACATAGCTCAACTTAATAAGCTATACCTACAATAACTAGCAACTCGTATACAACTCAAAATTCCTCCGATTTTGTGTCCAATAATTCGTTGTTCATTCTGATAACAAACCAATTTTAATTCTGCAAATTCTGTCTGCTCAAGAGCAAAGGTCTGCGCTTTCTCCGACGCTTGTGATTTACAACGATAGCGCGAGATATTATAAAACGGAATAAATTCCCGAGTAATGCGCTGCGGGAGAATGCTTCCTAAGCGTGAATGATAGAGGGGAGTATCCTGTGAAGCCTCCAGGTGAGTCTTAACCGGTAAAAGAAGTGATATATGCGAGTCTGCAACTTACGGAAGTACCTATTAGTCACAACTTTGTATTGCCGGAGATTTTAATGGCGATTTTTGTTTTCTGTGAAAAGTCACGGAAGTAACTGTGCATTATTATTAAGATTATTTACAGCAGTTTAAGTTTAATTGGATTAAGTGCAGAATTTATATTAACGTTTCATTTCAGAATAAAATAAAATTTAATTTTTTTTTAGATCTAACCCGTTGTCTGACCGGTGGTATAATTCTTTTATCTTATTTTGAAGCATTATAATCATTTAAAATAATTTTATGTGCAGTTCCATTGCTAGCTTATGCTTTTAATCGAAAAAACTTAGTATGTTCAGTACATACATAGACTAATATATAGATGAAAATGAAGTCACGGGTAAAACAAATTTTTTATAAGAGCCCTTATAAAGGGCGTCGTCAGATAAAATGACTTTCCTCGCACTTTTATCTCGTAAGGTAAGTAAGTACTCGTATCTATACGTAGAGTATTTTTGCAGAATGTGACACATACGCCTGTTACCCATTTCAAGGTTCAGCTTTTATTAGGCCATAAATAATCCTAAAGAATCTTACGCGCGCAGCTACGGTATTTATTTGTTCTATCTCATATGTTAGGTTTTATTAGTATTTGGGAACATTTTCCAATGTGAATAAGACTTAATAATGATACCCTCGTCTTTTCTTCGGATTAAACAATCCTTTATTATTTAAGTGAATAAGCCTAAACTGCCTGAGCTAAGCCTGTCCTCATTGGCTGACATAACCGACCAACCAACCAACACGACAAAACTTAAACACAGGGCTCTGTCCTAGTTGAAAAACGCACTGACATGCGATAACATGTAGGTATGCAGTGACGCTGTCGTACAAGTTTTTCGTGCGCCATCACAATTTGGACACGAGGTAACGCTCCGATGTGTTGCTCCCAAGGTTCGACGTTCGATTCCCAGCAGAGCAGAAATTTTAAAAGGTAATAAGTTTACTGTTCCTGCTGGTCTGATTGTCTTGTGTGTATCCGTGGCACCCATGATACAATGTTGGGCTATGTGTGTGGGTGCAGAGAGAAATGCCTTCTATATTTTACATGTCACATAACACTTTTCAAATTTTTCTCTGCCTATTTTTCTAATACTGAATGAATGTATGAATAGTATCATATTATTATTCGTGTCAATAAAAATGCAAATTTTCAGGAATATTTCGATTCCAATATCAAGTCTATTGCTTCTACCGTATATTATTTTGGCTTAATTTTCCGAACTAATTTTATCCGCAATTTCGTAAATTCAAAATCGTACCGTACCATTATCATATAACAGGTACCACCTATACATAAATATGATAATTATCAGAAATCCCTGAATGTAATGTATTTAGAATTGTATTATAATTATTATATTTGACAAAAGAGCGTTCAAATACATTTTGAAATTTAAAACAATGAGCGTTAAGAATTTAGGTTTAATTAACCAGTTTAACAAGTCATAGGTACCCTACTCAGCTCTCTACCTTTGGATGTAGTTTTATTTTGATGTACGAGTATGATTGGATAGGTTACATAAATATTTTTATAAAAAATGTCCATCACAATCGAGATTTAGACAAAACGCGATAAACTTATATCTACTGTTTAATATTATACATTGACCAAAATATCCTTTTAGAGTTATTTACTTCCTTTCTCAGAACATTTTTTTTATTTTCGTCTCCTAAACATGTTTTCTTTTCTAAATTCTAATATTTCTTTTATCTAAGGCCTTTACCACTAAAACAATAACAATGAAATCAACAGCCCAAACATCTACAGTATTGTACAGTCCCAGAATTAGCGAAAGGAAACCTTTTCTCCTCAATTACCTTAAAAACTACTTTCCTCTCCACAATCGTGGTGCTGAATCTAAAAACGAGCCAGTCAAATGTTGTCTCACGAAAAAATATTATTGTGTAACAGAAACGAAATTGTTAACATCAAGACAGATAGAAAATAAAAGACGCCGCATCTCTCTTTCTTCCTCTCTCTCACCGTCTCTCATAAACTCACACACTCGCGAACAGTCACACACAGATACGCATGCAAGGACACACGCATGCACGCACGTACAAATGTCGCTTGGAGGGCATGTAGGTAACACTTTTTTCTTACATAACAAAATTTGTCATTTCACTCTAGGAAAGTGGAAAGTAACTTTATTCAAAATATATGGCATAATATACGACCTAAATCCGATGTACGGATAACCCGTTAATGACAGGTAAATAATTTAGCATGTGAATAAATTTATCCCTTGAACCGTAATTATTATTGAAGTAAAAAGCACAATTATTGATATTGATACTGATTTAATCCTGGTTCGTTTAACGCTGTAGCGTTGCCAAAGTTCAAATAAGGCCAATGCAGAAAATTTTATAATTTACTTATTTAACCAAATGGGCTGAGTTTGAAAAATTATGAATTATCTTATTGCATAAAATAACCCCTAATAGCCACGTCACAATAGTTCTCACGACAACGTCATTACATACTATTACATTTATTTTTATAGCATGTCAGTGCGTATTTATCCACCAACCCGCAGTACGCCAGTGTGGTGGACTAAGGCTCATTATGAGAGGAGACCCGACCCTGTAGTGGGTCATTAATGGGTTACTGACAGTGCGTATTTCATTCAGGAAAGCTCAATACTTAGCCCTGTGTTTAAACTTAGTCGCGTTGGTAGGTCGGTTGTGTTGGTTTGCGACAGCCAACTAGGACTAGGCCTAAGATGTTCACCGCAAATAATCTCCGGCAGACTGCCTAACCTAGACTGTTGGAATCCAACAGGGATTCCAAAAGTCTAGAATTTACGAACGAATAACCCTCAAATGATGTTGAATAATAATAATTCAGTAGGTATGTGAATAATATTATTATCTTCTGAACTGTAATCTATAATTGAATTTAAAAGCGCGATTATTGATATTGATACTAATAATGTAGGCTGTTTAAATCCAGGTTTATTAAACCCTGTAGTGTTGCCAAAATGAAATGAAATAAAGCGAATGATGCAGAAAATGTATTAAATTCAGCTCTTATTAATACGTTTGATATTAAATTTTAAGCAATTGAATTATTTGTCATTTTATAAGAGTGCCTTAATTGCTTATTCGCTTATTGCAGCAAAAATTACCTGGTATTAATAATTACAAATTAATGTTTTCAACATTTATTTTTTATTTAATATTGATCAGCTTTTAATTGGATTTTCGTTTCGACTATAATAATTGCGATATATTTCATTTCAACCCGCATAATTCAAACTGAATCTCTAATTATGTGAATTTCTGTCTGTAACAGATGTTGTGCAGGTTCC
This sequence comes from Erynnis tages, assembly GCA_905147235.1. Lineage (NCBI taxonomy): Eukaryota > Metazoa > Arthropoda > Insecta > Lepidoptera > Hesperiidae > Erynnis > Erynnis tages. The sequence goes on from LR990082.1 coordinate 8,744,062, forward strand.
CACAAATAGGACTATTTCTATACTTAGAAATGACTAATTACTTTCTCGACTAAGTACGTGTAACTGAGATTCTGTGGTATGACAAATAGACTTGCTTGATTAAAGGGAAAATACATTAGGGAAAATACATCGCCATACTACGAGTTGTTGCTATTTATCTATTGACTATAGAGACGGATTTTACAATTCTCACGTAGATGTCTGTCTATCTGTGTATCCGTCTATCTGTCTGTATCAATCTATAGAACATTTCACACACACTTACTGTAGAGCTTCTTCTGGGCTTTCCCTGTTATTTCTCTACTTACCAGAGTCCGAAAGGACGAAATTCGTAGGTAATAAGACAAAGGTACAAGTTTCAGATCAAAGAGATATGACTTTGCCACCTTCTGGCCGCCGTCCGATAAGATGTGTGCGTGTGTACGTTCGTACGTACGTGCGAGCATGCGTGTGAGTGTGCGTGCACACGTTCGTGTGTGCGTGCATAAAATCCACGCAGACAAATCGCGGACTAAAGCTATAGTTCAATAAATTATTTATGTCCTCCACAAATCCGCATTGGAGCAGCGTGGTGGAGTATGTGCCTCCCCTGTTGACGGGAAGAGTGACCAAGAGTGCCAGGGCCCAGTGTTGCGGCCAATTAAAGCAATAACTTATCCCAAAATTTGTAGCTGCACGATAACTAGAGGGAGGTTTTGAGTTCGTCGTTAATTAAATACGGGATGCTGTAATGATGACCGTTGTTCAAGCCCATTGTAATGGACCGAGGCATGATGTTCGCGGTAATCGAATATTACGTGGAGATAATTCACGTATTAAAGCACTGGCAGGCATATTAAAATCGCTGGAATGATGATCTAAAATGGCAAATATTTCGTAAAATTCAAAGGTTTGGTAATTGTATAATATACCTATGTAATAGTTACGTACAGTTATTAGTATCAATATCATATTATATTTTCATTAAAATAACACTACAGCTGTTACATAATATAATAGTAATACTATTATCAAATCAATACTGAATAATAATAATATTATGATACTTTAACAAAGGGAGATCTCTCACCAGGCTAGGTGATCAATGATCACACCTGCGGAGCGGCCGTGTTTCGATTACGTCATACCTATCACAGTTTTGTATCTGCCAGCGATGTAGAAAACTTCGAAAGCGTCATTCAGGATCGTGTGGCGCCATCTCTTGCCGAGTGGACAAAGTGCCTTCATACTTGTTTTATGCACGAAAGTTTTCTCAAAGGTGTTCAAGTTCAGTCTCAAAAGAAAACATTCACCAAAACGACCTTGCTGCCATAAAATTAGGTCTTCATTCATGTTAAAATAAATAAAGATGAAAGTACTAGTTAGCCGGCTGTTCATTATGCCGCCGCAGCGACTGACCCCCTTCAAGTAGAAGAGGGCTTACAGCTTCGGGGCCACTCTGTCCTGCATTATGCACACATTGCTCGCTACATTCTGTTGAAAATAGGTACTGATTCTATAAAAGTTCGTGGTCATTTTTGAGACATTGTAGTGAATTGAGATGAGGGGTTCTAAATCATAATTTACAAAAAAAATTACGATTAGCCTGGAGGGGTTAACCTGGAGAGGTTTCCAGATTTTGTGTATTTGTTGCCCTGTCTGTTTTCTTATCGTTTATCTGTATCAGTCCCTATACATATATGCATTTTGTGTGTGTATTATATTCTATCTTTGTGTTTGAGTATTTTTGACATTTTTTTATAAATGCTTTACACTCGTAGCCCGTTTGCTACTCAATTTCTATAAAAAAAATTTAAAAAAAACATATTCACATACACAGTACAACTCCCTAAACAAGGACCTGCTTATACAGCACATTCATTGTGAGTTTTACGATCTTCGTACGTACGTACATAGGTCCATGAAATGGACTCATGGAAACGAGATCTCCGCGATTTCAGGTTACGAGTATGTTGGGCTTTTTGCTTTATGTAATTGCAGACCTGTGGGCCAGCGTGCCCAACGGTTTTATTGCTTATATATACGGGATATACACGATTATATATAGACGACTTTATATAGACGGGATCGTCGTTTTATCTTAAGCTGGAAAAATCGTAACGAGATATACATAGATAGAGGAAACTTGCTACTCTGCTGCTACTATAAAAAAATTAGTTCATAATTTTTCCGCAATATGGCGAGGTGCGGCTCAGTAACACTCCGCCATAGTATTAAAATGGATTAGGATTTAAAATTAAATCAAAATTATTTTTCAAAAAAATATCACTTACTGGTTAATCGACCCGACCGAAAGGGTGCGCTCCCAATAAAAAAGCAATGCTGTTGTGAAAAATATCGTCGGCGCCCAAACATTTAATTTGACGCAAAAACTTCGCCCTGAGCGAACTTTGCCAATATGGCGTTCGACAAAATGGCGGAACAATTTTAATAATCCGCGAATGACGCTTTGGCTAGCGATGGAAATTTTATAGCGGCTTTGTCGAAGCGCTTCTAACTTGCCGGATGACAGTCATTTTTGTAATATTAGTTGCATAATTCCAGGTTTCAATTTAATATCTCTCTTTGAGTGAAGTTTTCGGTCGAATTCTTTGGTCACTTGACTATAGAGCGACTGCTGTTAATACAAAATAGCTATAGTATGACTTCAATTGAAAACACCCGTCACTGATACTAGCCCGTTTCTACACCACGGGGTTGCAGCCAACCTGTATTTGCAAATAATATCAACAACTAGTGTTTCTACCAATCTGTATATTAACATCATGCATGAATGAAGATTTTTTGAAGAATTCTTAGGTATGCAACTTTTCTCACAATATTTTTCTGCACGGCTTACATTGAGTGAAGTTTAACATCGTAGAACAGAATGGGTTTGTACCGGGACCTTTCAGATGAAAGACTATTTTGTCTATTATATTTTTTTATTATAATTGTTACTTCTACCTATTTCCTACTAAAAATAAATTATAAGTCTAAAATTAACTGGATTAATAGAACGGAAATGTGTTATCGCGATATCATCACGCAATTCAGTATCGGAGCGTGGTTAGTAAAACGTAGATTGTACGGTCTCCAGTGATCAATCGGGGTACATAATTCATTAATTGCAGTAACGCAAGCTCCCCACCGACCATAAGGCTGCGTCCTCAAATGCGATGCGAACATTATTCACAATTCATTTCAAAATATGGGTTATTCTATTAAAACTCAGCTTTGCTTCCAATATCTAAAAATGACCTTTGATCACTTGCGAAAACAATAATAAATTAAATTATTTAGTAGAAATTTTGACATCGTCATATGTTGGGATTTGTATACAAATCAAGGATGTTGTATGAAATACCCGGGAAATGACGTCTTTTTGACATGTCAATAAAAGTATCTCAATTGATTACATCCACATTGCAGCGTAGGTTCACCTAATATAATAATTAACACACTCACAAGTAGTTATTAACGTTCTTAGTTCATTATAGTTACTAGTTTGAATAACGTGATTTATACTAAACTTATATGTATAGACAGTTAGACGGTGCTCATTTAACATCAGGTGACTGTCTGGTTTATGCTTTTATTTCTAAATACTAAATAGAGCAGTCTCCAATGATCAATCGGGGGACATAATTCATTTATTGCAGTGACGCAGCCCCCCCCCCCCCCCCCTATGTCCATTAGGCTGCGTCCTCAATTGCGGCGAAGCGCATTCACATGGATAACGTCTAGCATAGAAATAACGTTTCTAGTTTTATCTTTCTTTTTTAATTTAAACTTTTCTAATGTAACAATTAAAACTTTAGTGACTTGGTCATGTAATTTAAAAAAAAAAAATGTTATTTTAAAAATTTTAAATAAAAAACCGCTTAAAGTTTTAATTATTGCACATACACTACCTTTTGTAGATAACTCTTGAAGTAAAAAGTACGAAATACATTTTGTTTTTTTTTATTAAAATTAAAAAAGCTTTTCAAATTGTATTTTATACATCTATTTTTTTACTTAAAATATCGATAATTATATTAACTAGCTATTCTTCTGCTGGGCAAATACCGAAATCTTAGCTTCAGTGTAGGTGCCTTTGGGGTACGAAATCCTAATAATTCACATCTAACCTAGCTGTCGTAGAACAACACTGTACATTTGTATGTCTCTGTTTGCGCGCCATTACACTGCATCCACACCTGTGGTGAGTAGGACGGATGAAGGCAGCAAATATTGTTTAGCCGTTTGCACCTGCTCTAAGGCGTAAAGCCTGAACCAACAGAATATTTGTTTAATGCATGTCTTGTATCTGTTATAGTAGGAGGACGTACATATTGCAGAATATCCTTAAATTTGTTGACTGAATAAGACCTTACCTTAAAAAAAGTTTCGGACCTGAATGAGCAAACGACTTTAATCATGAGCTCCTGTCGATGACTGAGGCGTCACTACGGAGACGAGCTACTCTCAACTTCATTAAATCCACTAGGTACTTCAGTTTCATTAAGTCTATATATTTTATCATCGCATTTTAAATACGTTCTTAATCAATCTTTCATACTTCTAAATAGGGCTCATATACTTGTAAACTCATGTTACAACAAAGCATAGGTACTTTGCGATATTTCATATCAAACTGTTGTCGCTATTTCAATGTGTATGAATCCAGAAGTTCCATATTGAATGGTTAAATGTGTCATCGCCGGATCACGGTCAGCTCACTCGTGAACACGTTATTGGATATTAAGCCGCTCTCAACTTTACATTCTCCACTTTTTCTCACTAAATGAAACATTCTCCACTTTTTCTCAGTAAATGAAACCATGAATACCTACTTTTCAACTTACGGCTTTTTAGGGCTAAGGTCTGATTTCACTTTAACTTCAATGCTTTTGCACTGTAATGTTTTTGTATTTGTTGCATTACTTTCATGCCAAAATCTATGTAATGACATAATGTATGATCGTGAGAGTTTTGGTCATGAATTATAGTAATTAGTGACCTAATGCGTGTTCTAAATGTGCATTGACATATTCATAATTATAATCGGAAGTGATTTTTGCCCTAAATGATGGAGTAGTCAAAATGGGGAATTGATAAAAATATCGCCTTGAATAGAAGTTTTTACTTGCCAGTAACCCATTAATGACCCACTACAGGGTCGGGTCTCCTTCTCGTAATGAGAGGGATGTAGGCCTTAGTCCACCACGCTGGCCTACTGCGGGTTGGTGGACTTCACATACCTTTGAGAACATTTTTTTTTTGTGAACTCTCAGGTATGCAGGTTTCCTCACGATGTTTTCCTTCACCGTAACAGCAGGTGATATTTAATTTTTATAAAGCGCACATAACTTTTTTACAGTCGTTGGTGCGTGCCACTGGGATTCGAACCCGGACCCCTCGATTCGATTTCGAATTCTAAGCCACTGGGCTATCACCGCTTAAGTTTTTACTTATCAAGTCATAATAATATAACTCATTTGAAAATTCTTCCTTTTGAAATGGTCCTCATTACTTTAATCCCACACATTTTAATAAAGTCAGCATGGAGGCGCGAGGCTCGTTACGTTAAAAATCCAGCCATTTTCAAACAACGTGTTCTGTACCGTGTTCATGCTGTTAGTACCTATCATGTATCATCCGCAAACCTTTGCCTTAACTTCAAATTTACCTATAAGTAGGTGGTGTAGGTGGTATGTAGGTGTTTGCAACCTGCCTACAAGGATTCTAAAATATCCTAGTTCATACGAATACTCAAATGTCTTATTAACCATGACCAACTAAAGGTCGTGTAGATAATCCGCCTCCAAAATCATTTTACAAAGTTCTAGCCCGAATAATAAGATAACTTCTTACTGTTCAGAACGTTTTTGAATACTTAGACTTTTTTGGGTTATTATCGAGACAGCTATGAGCCACGAAGTAAAGTCACGTTCGCGCAAAACTTCGTGATTCCGCAGCAACTGCGCTTTGTATCGTTGTATGGAAATTATTATCTTCGGCACATCGTAATTTAGGTACGATAGCTTCAAAATGACCAAATATTTGAATTTTCTCAAAAACCCTTGAATTTTTCGCATTCAATAAAAACTTCGGATGTTTTTGGGTTGTTATTAAGGCAACTCGGGGCAACGAAGTCACGTTCGCGCAAAACTCCGTGATTCCGCAGCAACCGCACTCTGAATCGTTGTATCGCAATTTTTATCTCCGGCACATCCCAATTTATAACTGATACATACGTGACCACCCTTTTTGGGGTTTTCTTTTTGTTTGCGTTATTATTTTCTTTTTATTAGTGAATTTTTATTAATTTCGTCAGTGTTCTTTTTCATTTAACTCGGCTGGGAGTGGCTGGGACATCGAAATGCAAAACCACCCTAGGTTATTGAATTTCGCAGGTAGTTGTTTTTGGATGCAGTTGTTTGACGTAGGCACCTACACGTTTTTGTACCTTATAAAATAGGTTCATAGTCTAACTATAACGCAAGCAATATCGTAAGCAAAACTTTTGTTCTAAATACCAATAACTGTCCTTGTCGTTCTTAACTACCTTGACAAATACTATCTCAATTTGCGTCTAATTTAATAGACAATAATATCAGACACCAAACTTTTCAGACAAAGGTCTCAAAGGTTAGGTCCAAACTAGTTATAACTTTGATATTGTTCTAGTTCCCTAGTTCGGATCAATTTTAGTTTGTGACTGATGAATTAGTGCTCAATTACCTTTAGGAGTTGCGATGAGATGTCGTCGATGTAGAAGTCCTACTACTATTTTAATGCGAATGTTTGTAAGTATGGATGTTTGTTACTCTTTCACGCATAAACGGCTGAACAGATTTGGATAAAATTTGGTACACAGATAGATCATGCCTGTCTGCCTGTTTACTTGGACTTTTCATAAAATTAACACAACTAGCGAGACTATGCACAATTGTCTAGGAACTGTAAATTTGTAAGCGGACTTGCAAAAAGTCAGTTTATCTGCAGCTAAAACAAGCCGAACTTCGAAGAACGGTCAAAGTGTCGAAGCAAGAATTTAATTAGGTTTCCCACTGTTTTGCCCGCTGTACGAACGGGCGCTTCTTCGGAAAGTACAGGAAGTTCAAATACAGAAACTTAAAATAGAGTAAAATTCAATAAAACTATTGTAATTCACCCAGTAGTGTGAGATAGGTATCAACGAACCTCTCTGCAACCCCGTATCTGAAAAATAATGCGAAAGTAACTCTGTCTGTCTGTCTCTTCTTCACGCCTAAACCACTGAACCGATTTGGATGAAAATTGGGACTATGATAGTTTGAGACACGAGAAACGACATAAGATAGTTTTTATCCTAGAAATCCCACGGGAACGGGAAGTATAATCGGAGGCACTGGCTAGTCTAAATTAAGATTAGGGTGACGCCGGGTTGACTATTATAAAAATGTAAACGTTTATGAGTAATGGATGTTAGTTACTCTTTTACGAAATTTATATTAAGTATTATAGAAACCAAGTACCTACATATATTTTAGTAACTTAATCTATCATTGCTATAGATAAAAACATAAAATATTCCATTCCTAATGTAACATTACTTCCTTCTTAAGAAATAAACGGAGTGAGGAAACGTTGATGTGGATTGATATTGAATATGAATGTCGATATACTTCGTAAGATCGGACAGTACAGTCGATTGAGTTTTGTTGATGTGTTACGCTTCAGTAATTTACGCTGTATCAAAGGATATTACAAGTAGGTTTAAATGTTGGGTTAAATATATTTTTTATGGCTAGGTAAGTACCTCATTCCGTAAGTACGGAATTCGGCTTTAAAAAATGTAGCCTTATTCATTGGTTTTGTTAATATCTAGGCTTTGTCTCAACTTAAATATGTTTTTAATTTAACAGTCGACTGAGTTTTGGTAAGTGTTACGCTTTAGTACTGTATCAATTGAAAGAAGTGTGTTTAAATGTAGGGAAATTTAGGGTTGAAAGGATTTTTATAGCTAACGAAGAGGTACCAGTATCAACGATAACTGTAAAATTATGTTTTTAATCTTTATATTTTTATGTGAGTATCCATGGGACATAATTATGGCTCATCGACACGTTCATACGACGTGTATTTACTTTTTATAATTTTTAAAAATTTGATAATTAATTTTCAGCTCTCATTGTTATATTTTGTTTACGAGCAAACTAATAATACGAACGAATTATGTTTAAAATCCTTACAATATATCTTGTGTATATCCATAGCCATATATTTTTATATTTTTTCTTACATGGTGTAAAATACCCTATTGCGTGAAATGTCATTGATGCAACCGGGATTCGTACCCGGACCCCTCAATAACAAACCGAATTCTTAGACACTGGAAAATGACCATTTGTCGAAAGTATAAATAAACATAAAATAAGTACCAACAATAATAATACGTAAACTTCAAAGAAGGTAACGAACAGTATAAAGGTTCCACTAGAACTCCATGTTTCAACCGCTTCTACTTTAATGAGCTCAAGTTTAACTAGTTTATCGTTAAAACTTCTATTTAACTGACTAACGTTGATCGAGTTTGCTCGCGTCTAGCTGAACTTCGCATCTTGGAAGCAACGAGGACCATTGTCTCGGTGCTAAAGAAGTCACTTCAGTTTTTTTCGGTATGTATTTATATATATAAGTATAATGTTCTCAAGGGCATATGAAGTCCACCAAGCAAATAGGCCTGCGTGGTGGACTAAGGCCCACATCCTTCTCATTGTGAGGGGAGAGAGGGGAGAGTGAGGCGTTAACGAGTTATAGATCAGATCAACAATTTTCATAGAGCTCTTAAAAACACTAATCCTTTAATAAAATAACTGTACCAAATCTCCTGGCATTTAACCTAAAACTATCATTAAATGGTAAACAAGTCCTCTAATTAAGTTTCAAAACTGAACAGTGTGTCATTAAGCTATTTGAGCAATTACCAACTGTTTCATTGAATATCAAAAGCCGTAATCAAACTAAACTTTATATTTTCAATATTGAGGCATTGCGGCGCGTTGCCTTTGAGGTCGAATAATATCTCTATCATTATCACGATTACAAGATTAGGGCGCTAAAAATAGGAATAGGTACAATTTTATTTATTAGTATTTACCTAATTTGTACAAAAATCAAATACTTTGGTCGCGTTAAATAATAATCATTCAAGTCTAATTCTTGTAATGATAAAAATATCACCAGCTGGCCCGCCAGACTTGGCTCTTCCGAATAAAAAAATTTCATACTAGATAATGTTAAAGAAGAACAAATAAACCCCTTTTTTTAATTTTTCTCGCATTCCTTTCAAATTTTCTCACCGTTTAAACCTTCCTTGGATTTACACGAACATTTCAAAACCAAAATTAGTTAAGTCGATCCAGTCATTCTTGAGTTTTAGCGGGACTAACGAACAGCGATTCATTTTTATATTTTTTATAGATAGATAATAATTATAACATGTAATAACATCTAACGTACAGGACGACAAAAAATTTGTTTTTCTTTTATGTCAATATTTTCTGCAGATGTAAGATATTTTATCTTAGCTCAAGGCCAGAATCTTCGCCGGAGGGGAGATGGAAGCTGTAAGAACAGCGAAGACTTACGACCGTAAGATGATGAAATGGTGGATTTACCCCTTTTATTGTGTTACCCAGATTTTCTCTCGAGATTATGAGAATCTTATCTTCTATATATTGTCACTGTACCATACCACTTACAATAAACTCTATAAAAAGTGTTGCAAAAGATTTACTCATTAAACAAAATTGAACCTAAAGTTATAAAACATAGTTCAGTCTTGAACTCCGATTCTTTCATTTGTTTTCCACCACTATTACGTCTTGTCCTAATTGGCTAACATTACGGACAAACCAACACGACAAAATTAAAACACAGGGCTCTGTATGGAGCTGTTCTAATTATAATTAAAATAAGTAGTGAGACGCATTTCCTCTAGAGCACACATTACTTTGATAAGCCCTTGATCCACTGGAATTAAAACCTGGACCTTTGGAATTAGTGACAAAATCTGACTACTTCGCTATTACCGTTGTCGTTTATTTATTTTTCACGATAAAAATAGGATAAGAACTATTTTTACACGGCTATTTCTACGAAATGAAAGAAGAAAGTAATATCTCTAATAACGGAGGCACTTCAAAAAATTAAAAATCTACCAAAGAGCGAATAAAGTCATCATTATTCCGCGTCAGATCTGAGACAGTAATGATGCAGCGGCCCGCTATTAGCATCAGAAAGCTCAATCGATCGAGACTTCCCTAGCGGCCATTAGTCGGGAATTAAGCGGGAATAATTCTCCTGAAGCCAGTTTAAAAGTAAATTGCATTTTATGATATTTGACTGCTTTTTAAATATCTGGGCTAAGCACAGGCGTAAACGATTTTAAGAAGTCATTTTCAAGTCGTAAAAAAATTCATTGCCATGAAGGTTGGTTGGTAAAAAGAAGGTAAAACTTAAAGTTAAATTTAACAATGTAAATAAGCTAAGAACTATTTGCAACTTCCCATTCTTTGCTGATGAATGATATAATAAGACGATAGTAATTTTGGTATTGCATCTGAAAAATTTGAATTTCAATAATAATATGCTTAACATTAGCATAAAAAAAATCAACCGAGAACTCCCAAGCGGATGGTCGGTCGGGAAAAAAACAGGAATAATCCTCCCGAAGCCACCTGCAAGATGTCTAAGCCTAGACTGTGTAATAGCAACCCTCGTTAATCCCGGCTCCTGTCTTTAATTGGTCCCGTGACGTCACCACGCGGTATCGTTAAAACTGATTGGGCGTCGTAAAAGAAAAGAAAAGGCTTTACTGATTTCGAAATGTAAAATTCAGTCCTTTAAATTTATTTCTGGGATTTTATGGTTGTTATTATATAGTCTAGACATAGATAGGAAAGTTTTAGTTTCTGATATTTGATTACTTTCGGTTTTCGTCCAGGCTCCTTTTTTATATTTTTAGTATTATAAATAAATAAATAACGGTTCACACTCATAGCCCCACACTAGGATTCCCTGTTTCGTGGGCGCCATGGACACACACAAGACAAGAACACACACACCCAGACCAGAAACAGAAATTCAAATTTATCATTCAAATATCTGCTCTGCTGGGAATCGAACCCAGGACCCTCCGCGCAACGCACCGGTGTCCTAACCACTGCGCCACTCAGGTCGCGAGTATTACCAAGATACTTTAATAATATTTTTATTTCTCACGAGTTAATCACCTTTATAAAAAAATTTAGAAAAAAATCACGTCCAATTTTATCCGATAAATGAAAAAATACAAGAATTAGCCCTCCGACCAGGTGGACTGATGACCTGAAGAAGACAGCGGGAAACCGTTGGATTCAGAGGGCCCAGGACCGGGCGGAGTGGCGTCGATTAGGGGAGGCCCGTGTCCAGCAGTGGACTACTAAGGGCTGAAAGGAAGGAAGGAAGGAAATGAAAAAATACCTCATTTTTTGAAGTCAGTTAAAAAACATAAAGCACACGTGATTAAAAAATTTTAAAACCTCTATTCTTTCTTAAATCGAATAAAAATATTAATATTCCGCGTTACAACAGATACAATTAGTAATCAAGCAAGCGCAGATCGCTGTTATCATCAGCATCTAACGGTCGGGAATAAAACAGGAATTATTCTCCCGAAGCCACCTGCAATATCGAAGCCTCGTTATTTCCGGCCCCTGTCTTTAATTGATCCCGTGACGTCACCACGCAGTATCGTTAAAACTAATTGGGCGTTAAAAGCAAGGAAAGGTTTCGCTCGAAATTTTAAATGCGGCCGTCGATTTTATTTTCCCCATTTTTATAGTTATTCTAATGAAGATTGTATGGCAATCTCTATTAGAATATACTAACAAGGCATTTTACAGGAATTTTAGTGTTGGGTATTCGGCAAATTAGACCTTTTGTGTGGTTGCAACCTCTTTATGACGTGATGGGTATGCTCCAGGCCTTGCCCTGTTGCAGAGACCGCGCCCAACAGTGGGCTATGAAAGGGTTGCAGCCAGCAGCCAGGTACTTAGAACGATGTGCTCAGTTTGTAGCTATAGGGTATTGGCCGCCCTAAAGAAATTAAAACCGTTGGATGGAAACCCTTCACATTATATTTTACAAGGGCCGTTTTACAAGGAGGCTGTGACGTCAGGAGGGTAGCAGGCTTTGTGTAATTACTCCATCGTTTGTATGCCAGCGGCTTACAACACCTTTTTGATATAATTACTGACTCCAACAACTTTGGCTGTCATTTTCAAGCCTTGGGGGATGTAAAAACTTTCTGTCGTGACAGCCTTTGGTGTTTCGTTACTTTGTCGTTGCCTTTTAAAATAAATTAGCTTATTAGCACTCTCTTCCCCATTATATATATCCTGTTCTAACGATACTACTTTTATAATATTTAACAGAAGTTGGTAGGTATTTGTTCAAGAAGGAACTACTTGAGCTATATTGTGGATTATCTTTACCCGTTATTGCACCCACCGCAGGTTTACAGAAGAATCGAAGGATCTCAAAACTGTTTTCCTTTATCGTACTCACTTTACTTTATTGTTTCTCGTATCGTATCAGACATTTAATTTTATAAAGCACACATTTAAGAAAATCATTATTCCGTGCCACTGAGATTCGAACCCGGGCCACTCGAGTAAGACGCAAAATTAGCCACTGGGCTTCCACTATATGTATAATAATTATATTCACTTGTCACAAATATACTTTTAGATAATAATATCCTCACAATGCACAATTATTATCAAAACTAAACGGTTGGAGTAAATTTTTCCTTGCATGTTAACCGCTCCGGGTTTTGTTCCTAACAATGCATGCTAACTACCCTCAATTTGAGGCTAAGGCAGACAACGCACATGTCTTACTAATGTTTAGATTGGATTGGATTTTCGAGGTTGAATATCCACCGGCTAACTATCCAGTTAACATAGTAAGTAGGCATGAGTGTTGCTGAGCAAACTTTCTTAAAAAGTTATAAGTGCTTTATAAAACTATAGTGTCACCTGCTGTAACAATGAAAGAAAACATGACGAGGACACCTACATGCCTGAAAGTCCACCAACCACTAGCCCAGCATGGTGGACTCAGGCCTACAACCATACTTAACATTAACATTACCCACTGCAGTGTCGCTTCTAATCTCACAGTGACAAGAATGTAGGCCTTAGTCCAGAACGCTAGCCTATTGCGGTTTGGAGATTTTCAATTGCCTTTTAGAACATTAAGAAGAAAATAAAATGAGCTCAATAAGGCTAACATTCAAACATAATAAGAGTACAGAACCATTAGACATTACAATGTCATTGACGTGTTCAAGTAAACGCTCAAACGCGTGGCGGCGACATTAGGGGTGATTTTAACACTCGAATGCTGTCATTATCAATACCGCTAAGCGGTTGCGGTAGAATTGTCCCTCGTTATTATTAACCGTTTTGCGTTTGCGGGTTAATTTTCTCGCCGCTTTATCTTTTTTTTTTGGGTCTTTTCCTGCTTCTTCTTTTAAAGGGTGATTCCGTAAAAGCGTTTTAAGGAAATTCTGAGGATTTTCCGTCAAGAAGTCGGAAACAACATCAAAGTTCTTCTTTATATAACGACAGGGTTAAGCCAAGTTGTATGTTTGTCACCGGAAAATCTGGATTTATACGTAACGAAAAGCTTCAGACAATTTGCAAGAAAGAAAAAACGTTTATATCGCCACACGATCACAAGAAATTAAAATTAAATTAAAAAAATGAAAACGAAAAAAATATCATAATTATTATAAAATTACTGATAAATTGCTACGAAAACTTACTCGCATTTGAGACAGGCCAAATAAATGCTTATGCTTTCAGCCAGAGAAATGGAAATCTTTTCTTTAGTGTGGCCGAGTAAAATTATAAGACAGTAGACAAAAGAGGTAAACAATGGGTACGTATCACATATGACTCACGGGAAAGCTAAGCAAGTTAACATCGATATCTGCATCCACACCTATATCCACATCATGTAATCCTGTATACTGACTTTGTTCTAGACATTAAACTGCGCCAAGGTGTACTAATGCAATTAATCGCTGCAAATCCACAAACGTAGCACATGCAGCGACTAGGAATGCAGTTTGCTTTCAGCTGGATTTAGCGTTAATGTTCCTGCATTAGAACTTGTACTTACGAGATACATAGCCAAGTGCGATGGCAGTTGCTTTTACGGGGTCCAAATATTCTGGCTAAATTACAATTTACATCCACAAAAATTACGATTTACCTATCAAAAAATTTCTCAATAGCTCTTACTTATTTGCTTGGTTTTTTACTTACCTATTTGTTTTGTTTGTCTGATGGTTTCTTCATGAAAATGAATCTGAATGATTCAATATTTTACTGTCACCACTTAACTGCACTACGTATGTGATTTGTTTCCGAGGTGATCAGAGTAGACGTTTCCAAAGAATAAACCAACTAAGTACACTGCAGATTACAAGTAAATAAGCGCTTGAAGAAAATCTCCATACAATCCAAAAATCCATATTATTTTCATAAGCCGTATGTAAACATACGTATATCAAAAATATAATTAAGAATATAAACTATAGGTAAGGAATTCTGAACAGAATCATGATCTTCACCGTCTATTAAAGGCTCGTTCAAAATGTAAAGAGGGGAACATTAGCATTTCAATTCGGCCATTACAGAGCGAACATGAGACGCGACTATCGGAAGAATTGTCCATTACAGTCGCGCCGGGAATTTATGAATAGGAAATATCCGCGCGATCTCAGCTGAACACGCTTACTTTTGAAATCCAAGATGGTGGACATGATTTTTTTTAAATTTTTTGATCATGGGTCGATCATTGTTTTCGGGATATTTTGGGATGAGAATTGCGAAAAATACATTAATTTTTAAATCTAAATTATGACGGACGCGACTTTTTAAAATTTTTGGGCATGGGTATAGTTTTCGGCATATTTTGGGACGAGAATAATGAAAAATATTGGTGTCCATGGCTGTAAGTGTAGTGTATACCTAATAACATTCAATTCTTTTGCTATGTTCCTGGTATCGTTTCTATTTTCAACGATTCATTTTTGCCATTACGCACTACCCACAAAACATTTGTCACACTGAATATATTGCGGTGTGTATCAATTAATGTGATTAATGAGCGCGGCCGAACTGTTTGCCAAAGTGATATTGAATACAATTCTCATTAACTATTTATCGATACAACTGAACACGTAGCTTTTAACTGAATGTGGTAACAACGGTAATGAGCCGTGGAAAAAGTTCGTTATTTATTCATTCGTAACCAGTAGTTAGGTGATAATCCTGTTAAAACTGATGTACTGTAATTGATGCTGTACAGCACCGTACTGTACTCAATTGTAGGTACTCAAGCACAGCTGCTTGTGTAGATCACGAGCTATCGAATAAGTTAAGCAACGTCGGGCGCAGTCAGTACCTGGATGGGTGATCGGTAGTGGCGAAATTCCGTTCTTGCGTACCCACCTACCTGTTTCTCCACCAATCCGCATTAAAGCAGCATGGTGAATTATGGCCTCCTCCTGTTGTGTGGTGGAGACCCGTGCCCATAAAAGACATAAAAGGGTTACAGCATTTCATGGAGCATAGTCCACCACGCTACTGCACAGCGGATTGGTGGAGAAACGGGATCACTGGTTAGTACTCGTAACAATAAAGTACCTATAATAACCTTCGATTATGCAGCCACTCAAAAGTCATAACAAATAAGCAAATGACCTTACAGCAGTTAAGAATTCGACGTAATTAATGCTGTGACAACATTATTTGTTCTAAATTTTCTTTGATGTTTGATGCTATTGTTTTATAAACAGTCGTTGTCGATTGGTAGAGTTTAATTTATCCGGTTTCCTTTCATAAACCTTTATGTTGGGACTCTATTTTTTATAGCGGTAGGTATTTAATATTGTTTTTAACTTAGGTACTCTTAGAAAGTAGTGAAATCCCTTTTTTAAATTTAGCTGCAATAATGGTTCTGCAACGGTCAAGGGAAACAACATGGGGAAACCCCTATTTCCGTATTAGTACGTCCAAACTTCTTTAGTGACCATATTACTACATATATCGTAGCTTATCTTACAAGAGCGTTTGTTTGTCGATACATTTATAGTCTGAATTTAGCTGAATAATTTAGTAACGTTACCTTGTAATATAATTGTGCCGGATTGTAAGTAATTTGTTAGCCAAATTATGTCGTATTTCGTGGCGTGTCAGCAACAATATAGTTGTGTAAACCATCGTACAGCCTCCGAGACCTCGTGACAGGCTGTGATGTATGCCCCTCTTAGCACACTGCGAAGATTTATGATTCTCCCCCCAAGATGAAGCTACTTTACAATTAAAAACAGAACCAAAAAGGACGTACCTACGCATTTTGTGAGAGATACTTTGAAAATTTTCCGCATCCAAAAGTTCTTAAACTCCGGTTGCACGAAATGCTGGCTTAAAAGCACACCCTTCGGATTCACTTTTTTTTAATTTAAAGAAAACAGTTACGGACATTGTACTTTATACATAATCTCTTTTAGGTTCTCTCACCCGGGAGGTACCTTACCGCCAGCCCCTTAACTCGCCGTAAAGCAGCATGTTCGTTATGTCTAATGTTTCACCTGGGGAGGTGTGGCTGCCAGGGATACTTTATTGGAGGCGAACATCTTACGAGTAGCATTGCACCCGCATTCATGCTCAAATAGGATTTCTTCTCTATTAGACGTTGGATGTGGGTGTCCATGGGATGCAGAGACCACGTAGCATGCAGGCCGCATGCCCGTTTGCTACTCAATTAAGTAAGTAGAAAAAAATCCAATTTACAATAATAATGCCAAGTTTCAGCAGATTTTTATTTCCATTCTAAGAAAATAGTTACAAACATTATGTATCTATACAAGGTAATCTCTTTTAAAATCACCATAACATACTAGTAGATGGAAACGATAACTCTTCCGTAAGCAATGAATATTCAACAACTTGAAATTGTACTATCGGAGTATGTGGCAGTATGTGCCTATAAAACATAAAAAAATTTAGATGAAAAAGTTACAATTCTTTTGTTGCATTCATTCTACAAAAATGGAACTTCAGTTTAGAGTAGAAATATCGAATACTTTATAGATTTTTTCTAGATTCTTAATTTAACATTTTAGTTTTTATTAATTCAACCTAAATTCATTTTCAAATCCAACTTGATAAGTTAAATAAAACTTCGACAGGTAAAATGTCAAGAATTATTTACAATTTAATTTAATTTTTATTTGCAGTTATTAAAATTGATTATATTTCTACTACAATACTCTTCACATCCACATAACATCATAATATTCATTTAAAACGTGTTTAAAGTCACTATTGCTTAGAAAGCACACACAGCATTCTCATCTGGCAGGATTTATTTAATGGTCTCTAAAAGGACCACACCTTTTAAGCAATTCACAAAGGACATATAAATCTGTTTTAGTCTTGAGATTCTACAATCCTTATTCTAAACTAAGTATTTGGCTCCAGAAGGATCCGCGAAAAAAATGTACATTCTATCTGAGGTTGTGTGTAAATTGCTTCTAAGGAAGCAATGGAAGATCTCCCACCAAGCGAGGTGATCACGACCATGGCTGGGAAGCAACCGTGCTCCGATTACGGCTTAGCTGGGATTTGTATATACGATCTAGAAAACTTCGATAGCGTGATTCAGGATCGTGTGGCGCCATCTCATCAGTGGCGGAAGTTTCCACAGAGGAAAAAAATTATTGCCCCTGACAAAACTGCTCATCAAAATTTATTAAAAAAAAACAATGTAAAACCAATACCAATACCCGAAGTCCTTCCAGAAAACCGCCATTACCTAATCAAATGACTGTATAAGTACACCTTCAAGTATAAGTACTATAATAAGAGATACCTATACAAACGTTTTTCTCCCCCATTTCTATTGCGTGCAAGTGATATACCTAATACTTAATGGAATTTATTAATTGCGAAAAAAGTTGCTTCGCGGGCTCGTAAAAGTACTCCGTGGGGATAATTTAAGCAAGTTAGTGTCCTAAACTAAGTATCAGCTAACTTAGTTGTTCTCTAGAGAAAGTTCTAGACTGTCACTTAGTGTGAGGTTGTTAGGTACTAACTACTTACCCACTTATCTAAATATATTTTTCGTTTTCATTTTATGGCAAAGAGGACCGAGACGGTATCAGTAAAGATTATGATTAATTATTAATCATAATCTTTTTCCAGCCAATAGGTAACAATTTTTTGTCATAGTATATTTAATTATTAGGTAGGTATTCGTATAAAATTCTTTTCATCCGGCTTAACAGGTGGCAAAAGCGGTGAAAAATATGGAATTTTTATCGAATTTTCCCGTACTTTTTTATCAATAATCAAAAGAACCTTATTCAATGTTCTTCTCATAATTTTAATGAGTTTGACTTACAATAAATCATTACCTACCTCCTTAAAACAAGAAGGTTTATTAATTTGCAACGTTCCGTTTTTGCTTTTATGCAAGTAAGAAATATTAATAGGTAATAAATATCGGCAGTAAAATAATCAAACATAATATCTGCATTTCATTTTAGGATAATTCAAATGCAACAAAAATATTGGAAGTATAAAATGTTTCTTGTAAGTTTCATATTATTAAAATAACTATCGAACATGCATGAAACAAAACGCTACGGACTGTCAATGTCAATATGTCAATTATCAATTGTCAAAGCCAAATTGTGAAAACAAACAACAACGAGAATAGGAAAATTGTTTACAAACAAACGGGATATTTTAAATACTAGAAATGGCAAATAAAAAACATGTTTTCAATGAAACAGAGAAAAGTATTTTTTTCGACATCTTAAAAACATACAGTCACATCGTGGAAAGTAAAGTAACAACGGCGACTTACTTACAGCAAAAGAAGGAAGCATGGAACAAAATTGCAATGGAATATAATGCTAGCCCTCATACTTCCTACCAAGTAAGTACGTAAAGAAAGCGGTGATAGTTCAGTATTATAAGAATTCTGCCTCCTGTTGTAGAGGAAGTTATTGTCCCAGCTGCGTGCACAAATTAATGGGTCCAGTGCCGGCGTTAAGGTCACTGACACCGGCAAAAATATTGTGGCGCCCTTTTAAAAGCGAATTTGACGCCCTGTGTCGTCACCCCAAATTTTATTTGATACCCATATTGTAAAAATACATTAAAAATAACTATTCCGATATCTTGTATGGTCCGCCATATTGGGTTTAGAATGATGTCACAAACCATATTGTGCATTACCATCCAAACTAAACGTGTGTACAAAATTTCAGCTCAATCGGTTGAAGATATCTACTTCAAAATTGAGTTCAAAGACTCCATCACAACAAACATACCCACCCGAACAATTAACATACTAGTTTACATACATTGCAAGTTAAATAAAAGCTTTTAACAAGACATGTTTTAGGTTACAAGCACGCAATTAAGAAGATTATGGCTGAATCTCAAGCAAAGGGACCCCAACAAGTTTAAAACATTATTACAAAGTTCACGGCCCGCTTCTCAAAGTGCACCATCTGCTTCTCAAAGTTCACCACCTGCTTCTCAAAGTTCACCACCTGCTTCTCAAAGTTCATTGCCTGCTGAAGAAGAAACTTATTCTAGTGATGTAGCACATATAAATTCCTTACAGACGACTCAAGGTCTCCTTTTTAGTGTCAACGATGACATTGATGTTGAATTGGCGACAGGTATGTCCTACTTCTATTATACATGTGAAAGTTTGTGAGGATGTCTGTGATTTTTCATACAAAAATGGCTGAACAGATTTAGATGAAATTTGGTATGTTAGTGACTATTGTGTTCATGATTGGGGCACTGATCCCAATTTACCTCTTAACCATAAGGGGATATGTTCTTCATGTTATAGTCCTCATGAGCAGTACACATATACAATCTTAGAAAGGAATTTATATCATGTGAGGTTGAATATAGCTGTCAATGGGCTGCAGTGACCACCTAACAACAGGTCACTTCAATATCTATTTTCTTTAGTTATGCCTGTTTGCTGTATTCTTTAGTCTAAAGTGGAGTTTATTGTTCTGATTTATTGTAACGTTGCATCTAATATCTTTAAGTTTTTTTTTCAGAACTGATACTAATAGAATACATGAATGACGATGACAAGCCTCTGAACTATCCCTGTGAACCAGTCCAATCAGTCACCTAAGACCCTGATTGGGTCATGTCACATTCGAACCCAGATGGATGCAAGAAGACCATTACTAAAGGAGTACATTGAAAGGCAACAGTAAGCCAAAAAGTCACATGAATAAATAAATTAATACTCACATCACCCGTGGAACGGTGACACAAATCATGTGAGGAACATTACTTGTATGAAATTCTCCATAATATTCTCGAAGGCATGTGGAATGTTCCAGTAGTCAGTACGCTAGTGTGTGGACTGTGGTCTGTATGAGAGGAAAACTGACTGCAATGGGTCACTACAGATTAGTTTTGTAAAACGCTTGGAACCACATTTACACTTATTGGTGTAAATGTGTAAATGATATTGGTGATAGAAATAATTTATCTTGTTGGCATAATATCCAAATGAAACTGATAATACTGTAAATAAAATTTCCTAAGAATTAAAGTTTTTGTTAAAAAGACCAATGATTTTATTATGCCGTCTACAACAACATGGATTTTAGAAATGATTTTTGCCTTGTACTTACTATGTATACATAACTACTAAATACAATCTACCTCTTTTGAATCTATCACGGTAACATCTATTAAGTCTGTGGAGAAAAATATCGCCGCTCAAAGCCACGTGCCGGGTTCTTATTGAATCAAGCAATCTTGTTATCGCAAACGCCGTCTTAGCTCCGAACTGATATATTTAGCCTTATAGATTCCGTTTATAGGACAGACGGCTTCTCTAGTCCATTTTATCGCGTGTTATTTGGAAATAAAAAATGCCACCTGATGTGTGGTGGAAACATACGGAATTCCATACTAGATTCGGTGATGCATTGCTTTTCATTAAGATGATGAACCGGCCAAGTGCGAGTCGGACTCGCTTACAAAGTGTTCCTGTATCCTTACATGTCTATGTTGTATAAAAAACAAATGTCTTTATAAAAACGGCAAAAAATCATGAAGCCCCCCTTAATTATTAATTTTATTCTATTTTTTGTATTTGATATAGCGGCAACAGAAATACATCGGCTGTGAAAATTTAAACTGTAGGTAACTATCACGGTTCATGAGATACAGGTAACAGACAGACAGAGTCTCAACATTTTTAACTTTTTTTAAATACGCACCTACCTATATTTTACACCATAGTAGGTAAGTAAATTACCCAAACGTTTGGGAAAATAATATTGATTTAGGTAATGATTGTATCTAACATGAAAAAGTCACATAAAAGTCATTCCCGCCAAAACCAATACGACCTAAAAATAAAAGCCCTAATTTTAGGTGTTCCAATTTTGATATCCTGACTCTTGATGAAATCTTTGATTAAAAAGGATATGGATAAATTGGTAAACAGACTATGCACAATAAGCGAAGAGCTAAAACCGGATTTACACGTTGCCTAACACATAGGTAGCGCCTTATTGAATCAAGCAATCTCGTTACCGCTGGCCGTTCCTCGATGTCGGGTAAATACTCCTACATTTCGATATAGTTCACTGTTCAACCGAGGCGTAAAGTGTTTTGGATCTTTCAGAGAATTCGAAACTCTGAGTAGATTTATTGAAATAAATAACACCGACAGGTACCTACATAATTATTGTACCTAATTGATTTTTTTATTAAATCATCTTCAACGCCAGAACACACTAGCGACTCCTTTGATATTGCTCGTTAGTGGCAGTGAGCGACGGTGACCATTTTTATAAGGTGAACCGACGAAAAATCATTGCCTAAGATTACCTCCCTTAAGGTAGATACTACATTACCGGAAAGAGTCAATTTCTTAAAAAATTATTGTACCTAATTGATTTTTTAATTAAATCATCATCTTCAAAGCCAGAACACACTAGCGACTCCTTTGATATTGCTCGTTAGTGGCAGTGAGCGACGGTGACCATTTTTATAAGGTGAACCGACGGAAAATCACTGCCTAAGATTACCTCCCTTAAGGTAGATACTACATTACCGGAAAGAGTCAAATTCGTAAGTACCTAAATAGGTGACGCCCATAGGAGCAATCGACATTAGCAACACAACACAAATATACGAGCAGCTTAACAGAAATCTCGAAAATCTAAATGGTAAATAGATAAATTTCTGAAAAGTAATATCTCAAAAACTAGGTACGCCCTCCTCAATCAATTTGCAGTTGGCAGCAGCCACGTCGCTGCGCTATTGACCGCATTCAACTTGCGCTGAACAACGCTGAACTGATTACACGTCTGCATTCTGCATTGTTCGGAACACGGTAAATGTTATCAAGGAATAAAAATTTCTCTATCCCTTTAAGAGCGTTTGAGGAGAATTCGAAGAAAATTTTTCAAATTTTATATGGTGTCTGTTGGAAACAGAAGTTGCCAACAATTTCAGTGAAAAGCGCACGTTTACTTCATTCTCTTAATATGTTTATTGGATATATAGTATGATATTGATACTATCATCACTTATAACAGTTCAACGATAAACTTCTACTTCTATTCGGGTCGCCCCGTTATTTGGACACCCTTTTTTTTATAATTTAAGTAATTAGGTCGTTGTGAAACGAGCGGTTTGGAATAAAACATTGCCTGTACCTTCCTATTTCTGTCCTAAAACTAACGTTAATATCACTTTTAAATCTCGGAATCGACAAAAGGTATAGCCAGAATCGTATAAGTGATATTTCAAAAACTAGGTACCACCCTCAATCAATTTGCAGTTGGCAGCAGCCACGTCGCTGCGCTATTGACCGCATTTAACTTGCACTGAACAGCGCTGAACTGATTGCATGACTGCACTTTGCATTTTTCGGAACACGATAAATCTTATCAAAAAATTACACTTGAGAAATGTTGTGAAGCAAAACTCTTCAGTGTAGGTAGGGTTTTATTTATTTTATAATAAAGACTTACAGCTTTACTTATCTCTTAGAAGAAACACTACACCATTTGACAACGCAAATTAACATGTAAACACAACTCAATTTTAGGAAAAAAATCAGAGTGAAAAATAATGTTTTTAATTTTGTTCATACATTATGATAGGTATAGGTATACCAACTAACTAAAACAAAAAAGTACTTATCCTCAAAAAATCCAGGAACACCAGTCCGTTGCATATTCAGCGTTCTCCGAAGCAGGGCGAAGCTGCAGCAAATGGATCCGTAGAATTGGTCTCGGACTGCGTGAGATTGCATAATGGTGCTTGGATCTGAGAATTTTTGTTGCTTTGATGGTTTTATTGTCTGTATCTTTAATAGAGCAGGTTTTGATTTTGAAAAAGATTTATTTTTTGCTAATTGAATATTATAGCGAAAGATTTTCACCTCGTAGATACCGATAGTACGCGCGTGACATAATGTAGAGCTTAGGATTGTGGTGTAAGTGCAATAAATTCACAGTCATTGACAAAATATATAGTACAAAACAACCAGTCCGTGTTATGTATTGAAAAAAATAAATAATTGAAACGATTAAAGAAAAAAATACCGTCAAAATTAATGAAAATATGAAAATTATTTAACAAAAATTTGACTGCAGTGCTTAGTAAAGCACTGCAGTCAAATTGCGTGCGATTTGTTATACCTACTTAGTTACTTACATACGAGCTCTGACAACACCTGTTCCAAAAGACTGTTGGTGAAAAAACTGAAAAAGATAAATTCATACCGTGTCCAATTTTGTTAGATTTTATTCTTTGAACATTTTGTACCTATCTAAGCAAACAACACTAATCCTATTAGAAAAAGGTTGCCAGTTATGAAAACATGATATACATTGGAAATTACTATCAATAACCTCCTTTTTTGAAGTCAGTAAAAATACAGTGATACCCTTCCTTAGGTCATACCTAACTAATTAACTATATACCTACCTACCTGCATACCTCTTAGGTACTAGCTTACTCGGCATGCATTCAGACCATGACTTAATTTACCGTACTTTACCATATTCGACCTACTAGGTACTATAAAAAAATATCAAATGTTATAAAAACAAACTTAAAATATATAAATAAATAATGTAAACACAAACTAATTCATCCAATCATAAACATTTAATTAAGTAAGCCGGTTGGTCGGAAGTCATAAATTTTCCATTTCAATTTTCTTTATGAATCGAACCTCCCCATTGTTAAATCTTGTTTTATTAAATTAAAGGTAGATATAGGGTAATTCTGGGTCAAACGAGAAATAACAATAGAGAGCCCGCTGAGAACTAATACGCCTTTGGAAATAGGTTTGTATTGCTCTTCAGATATCGTTTGGTTTCATAATTATACCAAATTCAAGTAGGATGTGAAAGGGACATCAGTTTATTTATGGTTTTCAGATTAAAAGTACTTGTGAGCTGTAAATAATAATTTTAAAAATCGATTTTATTTTGGGAAAATAAACCAAAAACAAAAGAATGCCATTTTCTGAGCATTTTTGAGCTGTAGGTAAATAATAATTTTAGAGATCGATTTTATTTTGGGAAAGTAAACCAAAAACAAAAGAATGCCATTTTCTGCTTTGTTTAAAATTTTTTATTAAATAATCTGTCCGAAAAAATACTTTAAATTCCCAATTTATTAGCAGGGATATTTTTTTAAATATTGGCAGCAATGTATTGCAGCTATACAGTTAAGAGTTACGTATCTCCATGCGAGTGACACGAGGGAGTTTTCTCAGCCAAATTACGAGTTTGCAACGAATCTCATATCTCAATTTTGTTTGTCACAGAATTATTGCATACTTTACCAAATTAATTCTTTGCAAAACTGTCGTAATTTTAAAAGTGGTGTGTGTTAACTCTATACCACGGAAAAAGTTGTGAAGAAATAATGGAAATAGTCGTTTTCCTGGCCTACTATGTTTGTGTACATAATTACCACGTTTACCATTGTACTCCAAGTTTGCTAAATCTTCCCCCAGCCTCTTTCTGTTATTTAAAACATAGTGAAATGCACAAACCAAATACACATTACCAATATATCTTTCAATATATTTTTCATAGCGAATATCATGAAAAAACAATCTAATTTGGTAATTTGTCAAACCTATTTGACTTTTCAAACTCAAATATTTGTGTATGTAAAACGAATATTATGCAAACAGCAATTTTGAAGTTTTCTCAGTAACATCCAATTTTTATTCCAGCCCAATTTGCACATAATAAATTCGCAAACGCAACTATAGAATAAGTTCAATGTTCGTTGAATTTGTTCTGTTAAAATTTTGTTTATTAGTTCGTTGATTTTAGTTCTACAGAACAAGAAGTAATATCACGTTTTTTTTTTCAACTAAGTCTATGTATTTTCCGTCATTTTCCATAATTGGAATTTCTCCTCTAGTTTCGTGTTCACGGTAAATATTAGTAAAGTCCCCGGGCTACACTTAAAAGTTAAAACACGCGAATATTCTGAAACGAAAATGACAAACGAGTTCACGCTGCGCACTAATTTAGTTGCGGAAACACCCTTGCATTGCTCATTTGTACACAGTTTGAGAATGTTCGGAACTTTTTGTTCTTATGAAACTACGCCTAGTGTGTGGGTATGGAGTGTTCTTGGTATTGTCTTCCGGAGCAGTAGTAATTTCGGAGTAAATTTGTATTTCCATGTGTCTATTTATTTAATGCAGTAACTTATTTTCCTTAATTGGTTTTTGTGATGTCTTTATTTCTACTCCCTAATTTCTGCTTTACTAGAATTGCAATCGCAATGTTATTAACGTCCGTGGAAACATCTCTACAATTCTCTCTTTTTATTCTAATTTGAGCTATCGGGTTGTAAGGAACTAGTTTGCATAAAAAAGTGTGTAACCAGTGTCTGCAGCCTTTCGCATGCCGCTACGACCTTCGATTGGTGAATATTCTTAGCTACTGAGCTGTCGCCGCGTGTCTGTCTCTCTAATGGTACCTAAGTGATTTGTATATTCCAATGACAAACTTCAAACAGGAACATACAACTGGGCAATCCTTACAAACATACGACACAATGTAACGCACTCCATACCTATGTGTGTATTAGGTTCACTCTCTAAATTCATTTGCGTATTGGGAAGGTAAATAGCATATATTTGCTATATAATCAAATTATCCTCATGAGCACATCGACCCGGCAAGCCCACTCGACTAGTGCCGTCATCGAAGTCGACCGGCATACGGCAAACATTCGCTGTCAATATTTGTGTTCCTATTAACCGTATTTGCATCATCTAATATGACTTTAATCCACTTATTGCCACCTGGGTTTTCACCGAATTGGATATTATTTAAATGTTTACAATGTATAGATCATAAATAATTGACCATTACATTACATTAGTATGTACTGTGTATATCAATGACTATGTTGTGTAATGTCATAATGATGTATTCTATAACCCATCAGTTGCCCACTGCAGAGTCGAGTCTCCTCTCACAATGAGAAAGATGAAGGCCTTAGTCTTCCAGGTGGTAATTAATTTTATAAAGTGCACAAAACTTTTAAGAAAGTCATTGATGCGTGCCCTTGGGATTAGAACCTGTTACCACCAATTAGAGACCAAATTCTGAGCCATGGGCTATCATCACTTAATGGATTGTCAAAGTTTGTTAATTTAAAGAAAAATATCTATGTAAAATTCCAGACTTTCGTACCATGTATGTACAAACAAAATTTTCAATCTTATCTTGGTTTTATATAATCAAAGTTCCTTTTCTTCAGCTATTCAACTTGATAGAATTTTAAAGAAGTTCATATTGGATTAGAGAATAACAGTTTGATCGGAAATTTAAATTCCAGTAAAGAGGTAAATTGAGAATCTACGTTAGAGGAACACGAATTTGAAAATTAGATTACGCAACCTATACTGGTTCCATTTCGAAGTTGCCATGTTCAGAATCAGGTAGAATTCGGATAGGTAGTATTAAAATTTTGAAAAATATTCATTTATGATTATAGCTGTGTTGACAAAAATGTTTGTAATGCTGATTCTGATCAGCAAATCACGACCAAGTCTAGTACACGTCTAGATAAAAGTAGAAGAAGCTGCCCTCCATTAAGGTGGATCGTACCTGAAAAGGATAGAAATCGTTGAATTAAAAAAAAGTATTTTGTTAAAAATTAGCACTATCCTTAAGTTTGCCGTATGTCATTACTTTTCAGAATTTGTTCCTTATTAGTGACACTATCGAATGGTGTAAATTGTCAAACGTAAAAACGCCCAGGATCAGTTTGAAAGATGTCAATTAGACGAAACCAATATATAGCAATGAACTTAAGTGCTGTAGAGCGGAAGATTAAAATCATATTATATTTCTTATTCATAGACCTACATTTCGCCACACACTATAGGTATGAACATACATAAATATGAACTTTTGCGTGATGTCCCACTTTTTATAGACATTTGGCCTCATTTGATGCATATCACTCTAAAGACTATCTAGTATCATACAATATAACACTGACGATTAAATTCGTTTTCCGCAGCGGTTTAATTCCGCAGCATTTTCCAGCACTAATGACGTGTGATGGGTTCACGCGTATTCATTCTACTAACATTTCCCTACACTAGAGCGTGGTGTATCGTGTGTTTTCTACATACCTAATCAACTGCTATGTTGCTGGCAGGAATTGCTGCTCTTTTTTAAAAGTTCAATGGATATTTTAACTTGGTAATGTTTGGAAAACGAGCTTTTTGACACGAATTTTTAGGTTTTATGACGAATTGATAAATCTATCTATAATTTCAAAAGGTGTGAAATTTTCCGCTGGATATAGGTAATAGGAATATAGGAAATAGTGACGCACCTATAGGAGGAATAGGAATAGGTGTGAAAATACATAAAAATGAAATCATTAAATTTTGAGCTTTTTGAGCGCACATTTCTCTACTTTTAGTGCTAGTATTGTATGACATCACTTTAAAAACTATTTGAAACACAAAACACTCCGTTTCCTGCAACGGTTTAATTTCGCAGCATTTTCCAGCACTAATGACGTGTGATAGGTTCACACGTATTCATTATACGAACGTTTCCGTAAATGAGAACACGTGGTAAAGTGTAGTTTTAACTGAGTTATCTTTATAATCACTACTGTGACACTGGCAGGAATTGCTGATTTTTACAAGATGATTTTTACATTGATACAAGAAAATTAGATCTAGTAGGTACTTTGACCTTTTTTATGAATATTGTTTTAGATTTTTGCAGTGATTAAGTCTTATTTATTTTGGATTTTCACGAAAAAGGGGTTGATATACACATAGTAGGCAAGTACTAGCTATAAAGGAACTGGGTTCATTCACCTACAAATTGGGAATATTAAAAGACAATTTGTCGTTGAAATACAAAGATTAGCATTGGATTTGGCAGTATTTAAAAGAAGCGCTGTTAAAGAAGAATATAAAAATTTCATCTACATTTTTAGCAGACATCTTGACAAATCGAGCTTAAAAGCTTGGTTAGAGCTAGAAATTCTTTCCTCTAAACGGCCACCGAACTGAATTTGTATTAAATCGTTTATCGTCTTCTGTTACTCTAAGGACATTTACGTATTTATTATTACGTATACAGTTGATTAGAAAGAAAATAAAAAAAAACAAATGTGTCTGTTAAAAGATAAGATTGCTAACTAATAAAATTTTCCACCGTGCCTCGTAAAAGAATATTCCTTGATCTTTTTTCATAAAAAATACTATTCAAAGGAAGCCCGAAGGCGATGGTATTTTCAATTTTTTCAAAAGAGTCGTCGTTATACTTTCTTGTCGAACTGCAAAAAGTATTGAAAAGCTGACTGCAACGGTAAAAGCACAGTACAAAGATTATACAGTAATCTCTCGAATCTGTCCTTGAAAAATTTTTCACAGTTCGTTGATACGCAACAGGGCTGCCACCCTACAGTATTAATTTTAACCATCTAAGTACCTATTCATTACTACTTGAGCATGTTTCTAGTTTTGTGATTTGTAAATATTATGTATGTTTTATAGACTATAACCTATAATATTGGTTCGCCACTGAGGCGCATTCGCGTCAGTTTGTGTACTGAGTTTGTGTACTCAGTTTGTGTACACCGAACGCGACACGCGTAGATAATAATTTCAATTAAGGCTAACAACGTTCCGACTACTTGTATAAAGACACATTACTGTATAATCTTTATACTGTGGTAAGCCCCGCCACTGACATCATCCTAGTGGATTAAGTTTTTTTTGTGACAAATCACGCCAAGGAAGGCTGTTATAAGTTTAACTTGTGTAAAAATTGACGAACTGCCTATGCGAATTGCAATCAAATTTTGGCTTTTTTTGCAATTTTTTGTTTGTTTTGTTCGATGAATCATAAAAGCATGTTGAATAGTTTATTTGTAACTATCGATGGATGGATCGATGTATGTATGTTTATAACTCTT
Organism: Erynnis tages; assembly: GCA_905147235.1. Taxonomy (NCBI): domain Eukaryota; kingdom Metazoa; phylum Arthropoda; class Insecta; order Lepidoptera; family Hesperiidae; genus Erynnis; species Erynnis tages. The sequence goes on from LR990082.1 coordinate 8,773,656, forward strand.
GCACCCAAAACGGCTGAAGAGATGAGGATGAGATTAAGTACACAGGTAGATTATAACCTAGATTGACATATATGATAATAAAATTTGGCCTAACATTTTTGTACCTAACATAGAATCTTTTTTAGGATAAAATATCTCATGACCTTTTATAACTGTTCTCCGAAAACTGAAACTTATTCAGTTCCCACTCTGTGATTGGCTGAAAGAAAAAACCAATAGATACTTTTACATTTAATTTATTCTGAGTAAGATGATTAGTCTTTGCAATATTATCTACTATTCGGTTTGTCCTAAGATAATATTATTGTTCAATAAAAAGTTCTATAGACGTCTAGGAAAATAGCGTTGTTCAACTATGTACTTTAGCTTCGAAAAGGACGTCATTATTACCTACAGACCTGCTATAGTAAGATGTTCCGCAAATAAAAGCGATATCAAAGCAAAGCAAAGCAAAACATTTTAGATAATATATTTTCTTAGAATGAACCCACATCTATTGGTAGTTCTGAAAGCTGTTACCGTTTTAACATATTCGTAGTTTTTCATTCAGTTTACATAATTATTAGGCTACAAAATACTAAGTTACCATCTTATTTGTTCTCGGTCGTTGATGAGGTCGTTTAATTGTTTAATTTAATTTTTTTAGTAGCCGTAATTTAATTAATTCAGGCCTCCCCGGTTGTGGGGAGAGACCCGTGCCCAAAAGTGGGCAATAAAAGCGTTGCTGCCAGCCAGTTCAGAGGATACTTTCAAATTTAATGCCATTTATGAAACGATAATAATAATATTATTGAAAAGCGGTGATAGCCCAGTGACTAAGAATTCGGTCTGTTAATCGAGAGGTCTGGAATCGAATCCCATTGGCACGCACCAATGCCTTCTTAAAAGGAAACCTGCATGCATACCTGAGAGTTCTCCATATAGTTCTCAAAGGCATGTGAAGTCCACCAACACGCATTAGGCCAGCGTGGTGGACTAAGGCCTACATCCTTCTCATTCTAAGAGGGACCTTAACCTGCAGTGGGTCACTTATGGGTTACTATAGCAAAAACAATAAATATTTAAGATAAAAGATAACAATAATCAAAAACATCGAGTATACCCATTCATTAAGTAACGAACGTTGTTCTTACTCGCTTGAAGTTCATTTAAGGCGAAGCGGGATAATTAATTAAGACACGAGAACTCACGAGATTCGTATCGTGTAAAGCTTTGACGGTTAAAAGTTGTTAACATAATTTAGCTGCAGGAACGTCTCATTTATAATTAAGGACTCTGATAAAAGAAGTGTACTTTATTTCGCTTAAAGCACATTCCTTCCTATCTTTCAGCCCTTCGTGGTCCACTGTTGGGCGTGGTTCTTTCCAATCGATGCCACCCCACTCGGTCCCGAGCCCTTTGATCCAACGGTCTTCATCAGGTCGTCAATCCACCGGATCGGAGGGTTCCTCATCAAAATATTGATGGTAGACTTATTGTAGCTCACTGAGAGCTATGCTATAGGTATATGGGTATGCTGGCCGTCAGGAGTTAAGTAGACAGTGCAACAAATAGACTAACGACCACCCTCAAATACGATTGAAATCCTATCAGAGGCGTGTTTCTCGTGAAGACTTAGATGGTCGATCTCAATAGAGTTTATGAGGCAAAAATATCACCTGAATTGAAACACAAGTCGTGAAGAATAGGCTGTTACACTCTCCTGCACACTGGGGGAGGTGGCTGTAGGGTACCTCCCCGAATGGGCTGCAAACGCTCAACCTAACCTAGAAGCTTCCAATCCAATTCACAATTAACGGTTTTTATCCACACTGAAATAAAACCTTCAAAGCTTAGATCAACAACCACAACCGGCTACAGCCTGCGTTCACAGGTCAATAATTCCGTTTAGCTGAATAACTTGGTAGTTGCCCGTTCAAACGACACCACTCTAAGCCTATACCTACGTATATCTACTATAATATTGTGAGTGCAATATTGCCAATAATAGCAACCTTTTATGTCCCACTGTTGGGCAACGGTCTGTCCCCACACCCCTGTTGCCGCTGAGGCATGGAGCATACTACCACCACGCTGCTCCAATTCGGATTGGATGAGAAACTACAAATGGCAACATTGGCAACCCATGTCGGATGTCAAAACCATTTTTGGTTTGTGAAAAACTGTAAATGGATTGGAAACCACAACGCATTAATTGTTACGTTAACGCGTTATGCTCAGTGCGAACGAGGGGTTTAAATTTTAAATGTAGTTACATCTAAACACCAGTGGGAGATATACTTAGATAAAGAGTAAACAAAACACATGACTTCAAAATCATAATAATGGAATGGAATGAAAGAGGTCAATAGCCGCGGCGCAGCCACTAAGTACGCAATATTATTTTTAACTGAAGAGACTGGAACTTATACGTTCGAGGGGTATTTTTATGTAACCTTATTTCTCCGCCACTTGTAGATCGATTTGCAAAATTCATATTTTGTTCCGTAGGGTATAACTTCAAGTTGGTCCCACATTTTTCGGGTGAGATTCCGGAAATACAGAGTGGAACTTCTTTTATGTAAAAAAATATTTTGTATTAATAACGTGCGTAAGGCCAATAATGGCAGTGAACTGGGATGTGTTTGCAACAGTTGGCTATGGTTGCAATCTTCGATTGGTTTACTGGGTGTGACAACTACCACCACTAGTCAAGAGATGGCGCCACGGGTATCTTGAATCACGCTATCGAAGTTTTCTATATCGCTGTCTTAAATACAAAGCTCAGTAATCGGAGTATAGCCCGAGTGGCTTAATCTCTTCGCCTGGGTGGAAATCTCCCTTTGCCAAAGGTGATTTTCTAAAATAACTAGAATGTCATAAATAAAATCTTCTTCTGAGAATACTTTAAAACATGAAAACTTGAATAATAATATCCGTAAACAATGGATTATATTGGTGAATCAACAGAAAATGTTAACATTTTATCCAAATACAATGAAATGGTCTCGGTAAGAAAGAACAAAGGAGAAAACTAAAAACCTAGTATAAACTTAGTATAATTAAACGCCTCCAAAGTTATAAAGTTTCAAAACAAAGCTCCATCGTAAAGGAGCTTATCTTTATAATTTATACCACTTCTTTGGCGGGAAATCCTGGGCGGAATCAATTAATAATATTTTATTCGAATCTCAACGCTAGCTTTTAAGTTCTGGTTATATGAATGGTAAGTAAACGATTGTTAATATATCGGTAGCGAATATATCGATTAGTAGCTAAATCCAGCCAAATTCTTTATGCAGTCAGTCTGGTGGGTAATAAAGCAAATAAAAATACTTTTTTATTTTATGGTTTAAATCGTTGTTTAGTCGTATGATACTCGGATCTCAAATGTAACCTAAGGCTGACCAACAGGACGAAAAATAATCATTCTGAAAATTAGTAACCTGAGTGGCCAAGGTTACTAATTTTTACGTAGAGAACTATTTGTTGCTTTGTAATTACTTGCAAAAAATATTAATTAATATATAATGTATTATTTTTACTGCCGCCTATGGGCACCAGCATCCTTATAGAGTAGAAATCTTATCTAAAACCACGTGCGGTAATAAAAAAATAAAATACGTAAAATATATTATTTGTATTTTTTCAACAAATATGTTATTTAAGTAGGTTATACCACAAATAGGTTATTTAGCTACTCATACGGACTTCTCCAACCAAACACGAGACACGAAGGACATGTTTGTTTACGTGACGGTAAGGTATTTCCCCGTACCCTCCCGTACCTACTTTAGCTCTACCACTTAAAAATGTTAATCTTTCTCTTTTCTATTTAACGGTGAAGCAAGACCTTTAATCTAAAGTAGGTATTTATTAAGTTTACGAGCACGTGGCCGTTATAAACGGAATATCAATATCGAATTTGGAACTTGGCCGTAAGAACTTAAGCAACGAAAATTTGTTTTAATGGAAATTTAATGGCTAAATTTTAACGGGATAATAAAATTAATCCCAAATTTATCGTCTTTCGCGAGTTCTTGTTTATGCTGGTGCAAATTTGGTTACAATCTTTTTCATATGCTGGGGCACTCTTCGACTAAAAGGGATGCCTAGAGCAAACTTCACAACAAATGTTTCTATGCTTGATGTAGTTGGATAGTATTGGCCAAACTTGACCGATGTTGCTAATATTTCCTATGCTGCTAATGCCGCTGCTAATTATTTATTATGGGCTTCGACGAAGTTTAGTTTAGTTTCGCCAAGGCCTAACGTGTTGGACTAAGATCTCGTCCGTCTTATTGTGAGAGGAACCCGAGCATTTAATGGTCATTATAATGAGATACAGACATAGGGAACCTTTCGAATAACTCCAACTTTTAATCATGATTTAACCATCACAAATACTAAGTACTATTACACGTTCAACAAATGATTTTCGAAAATACAAGTATGAAAGTATTTGAACGAACTTGGGAAATAAAACTGCGTTTAATGAAGGAGCTACTCCTTTAAAAGTGAATAAACTGGAAAAGTTGGACCAATGAATAAGCACTTACTTACTGATCTGGCGAACACTAGCTTGAGTACCATAGCACATACGGCGTGTAGAAGAGAATTTCATTTTAAAAACTTTTATAAAAACGTATATTTATTACTAATTGTGCCCGCGACTTCGTCCGCTAGAAATTCTAAAATAAGCCTAAGTTACTCCTTATTACATCAGCTATCTGCCAGTGAAAGTCCCGTCAAAAACGGTCCAGCCTTTCCAGAGCGAAACAAACAGATAGACACACAAAAATTGTAAGAAATGTTATTTTGGTATATGTACCGTGTAATTGTTTTTATTACAAACAGACATTCCAATTTTATTTATTTGTATAGATTTACAAAACCTTAAAACAAAAACCACATAACCTAATAGATACATATTTACAAAACATAAAAAATTATAATAAAAAAGATCTAATATACCCACGTGAGGCATATAAGAAAAACCGTATTAGAAAAGTAGGTATAAAAAACCAGACTTCTTATTGCGACACGTGTCCAACAGTGGGACACAAAGGGTTACAGCCTTAGGCATTAAAGTAGGAAAAATCCTGATGCAAATACCTACAGGTACCTAATATATTTAATAAAATCGTGTAATCTAGTGTCTTTTCTTTGTGTGCTCATAAGATCTTGTTTAAAACATTAAAACCCAATGCAGGTTTTTAACTCCTCTCAGACTGCCAAGGATATACGCCTTAGCCACTTCAAATGATGGCACTTCTAAATGTTCTTTTCGCAACGGCAATTATCATTAAGTTCAGAAAACTGCACACTAACTTATTCTTCCCTTTAATCATAATTGCACTTAAGTTACTTCATTTATATTTCTACGGTGTTTTGCGTTTGAGGTCAAAAGTTCTTTTATATGGTGCCTTTTTAATTTTTGGAAGTTTAAACGAATTTCGTCTCAACAAATCGATGTTACGATCAATTCGAAGGTTTGAACGACTTGAAGATTTGTTTCTTTCTTTATCATCAAATTTAAATTGAATTCAAGCAATTCTTAGAATCATTAACAGTGCTCGCTGAAATTATAATTCACTAGACTTTGCCCACGGCATCGTCCGCGTGGATTTTATAACTTGGTCGAGAGAGGGATAAAAATACTATAAAATATTTTTAATAATGTAGGCGTTAACTTTTAACTATCGACATAAATAAAAAGCCTTCTTGTTTTAATACTTTTATAGTATAGTTACCTTTTTGGAAAATTTACGTTTAGTAAAGTCTACTAAGATTTATAACAGTATCGTTGTTACGCTATAAAAAACTGAAATAAAGGCAAAAGTTTTAACGACACTTTTACGGATAGATCGGGTTTCAAAGCTAAAGGGAAAAAATAATAACCCACGATAGTAAACCAATTAGAGTAGAAAATACGAATAAAGGTGACATTTTGGCATGGAACGTCTTAAAATCTAGACAGGCCTTGTCTTAATACGACACATCCGACCTGAGATTGGTCGGTCGACCAACCGACAAAATTTAAACACACTGGTCTCTGAATGAAGCTAACCTAACTGGAAATACTGACATGCGACTAATGAACAGAATGAACTATATGACATGTCGTACGGCAAACTGGAGGCGAGTGACCGATATTGTCGTCGATAGAGTTGGCAATGATTAGTACCTACTAGGGATAGAAGTCAAGTGACTAAGAGACATTATACGATGGAGAATATTATTTGTGATTTATTTGTCATCGAAAATAGCCAAAATATTTTATAATATTAATATTTTCGCATTACGTTTATATTTATTTATTTTAAATTTTTAACACCAACCAGCACTATTCTCCGTTCATAAATTTTATACCTCGTATACTAGGTTTTTTCTTTTAACCTTTTTTTTCTTTTCATCTTTTATTTTTCTAAACCCACTACTCACCCATTTCGCATCTTGCGCTCACCTACTAATAATATCGGAACAATTCCTGAGCTGACATTTCACATAACCGTGTACAGAACAAAACAGCTCTTCACATATTACAGGCAGACTTAAAGCGGCTTATGTCATAAAGTTTAACAGCAGCTGTGCTCCGAGTGGAATAAGCAGAGATCTCGAGATTTAGTGCTTATAAAAGATTCATTGTTTCCTTTCCGGGCAACTGGAAGACAAAATTTTGACAGAAATAAATATTTTTATAAAGGAGAACTGTTACGAGTGCTCCGTCTGTATGTTGAAGGTCGCTGTTAAAAAAGTATTTTTATTTTTTTATGATCTATTTGTCATAAACATGTTCTTCATGTCATGTGTTTCGGTTGCGAAGACATTTCTTTGTTTGGTTGGACAGGTGTTGTCACAACTAGGAAATTGGTCGTTAGTACCTGTCTGCAAATGTCTTTAATGACCTACAGGTTTGGGTCCTCTCATAAAGAGAAGCTGGAGGCCTTACTCGAAATTATAACACGCTGTTATGTAGGTGTCAAGCAGTGTAAGCTAAAAACCTTTTCAAGTAATATCGAAATAACTTTAATATCGACCACTTCGTTGTTCCGTAATTCAAATGGACACTTTTCATATGGATTCACTGGACAGGCAAAGCGTTAAAAAGACATTTTAACGTTTATCTTCAATGGTGCTTTATTTCCTCTATTCCAAGGTCCTGAAAATCCTTCAACAAACGAAGTCGTAGGCAGGAACCTGTAAAGCATGAGACAATCCGCAAATAAGCATCATAAACCCCAATCAGAGAAATGGCGGTCGCGATAAACTCTTTATATCCCACTATGATATAATTTTACTTTATTGCACTAATAAGATAAAAACAAGTTGACGCTCAAAATTCAGGTGGACTGAAGTTATTGTCTTAGACGTTCGCTCAAGCATTTCTTTTTTTGTGAGTGATTTTTTGTAAGAGAAAAAACAAAGAACTTGTTTTTTTTGTCAGCGAATTTTTATAATACCAAGCCGAGTTACAAATTATTTTCCTTTGAGTAGAGTTCAGTTTCACCTTGATCTTATTTGCCATTAAGGGACGAGTATTTTCAAACGAAGCAATTAAAACTGTTAGAACATTGATTGAATTGCTGAAATTAAAGAGGGTCAAACTGTCAGAGACCTGAGGGCCTAGTGTACTTTTCCAATTAAATGGTTTCATTTTGACTCCATATGACTGTCAAATATGACAGTTATAGTTATAAAATTTTACGATTTTCTGATGGAGCTTGGTCATGTTTGAATTTAGTGGTTTCGACAGTTTGACATACTGACAAAACAGAATGTTACGCTAACAATGGGAAATACCATGGGACAAGTATATATGATAGGTATCACTAATTTATCACACAGAAAGTAACATATTAATATAAGCAGTTCTCGCTAAAATAAAAGCTACCTAAAAATAAAAGTTAAGTGCCCTGTTTTTGATATCCTGACATTCCTGATACTTCTTAAGATCTTGATATATCTTTGCTTTAAATTGACATAGTAAAAATACAACTAAATGGAAGTAAATTGTTACCACAAATAAAGTGAGCTGCTCCGTGAGTTAAAAGTTGTATTAGCGTAACTTCGTGAAAAGTCGCGTAACTTATTCAATAAACATTAACTGTAACCTAGTGCTGAATAAACTTAATAAAAATACTTCACTGCAGTCCATTGCAAACTTAGTCCAGTTCTGCAACTTAACGGCAACTAACTTTAGTGATGGAAGAAACTGGACTGGAATAAATTAGTGTAGGTAACTTGAATTATTTGTTTAAGGTTTTCATTGAATATATTGTTTTCCAGTGACTAGGACAAAAAGCATTATACCTGGAGATATTTCGTGAGTTTTTATTTTCCATGAGTTTCGAGATAGCTCAACAAGTTTCAAACCTGTTCGTCGACCTGGTCGTCGAGGTCTTTAATTTTGACCTGACAAATAATATATTTATTACACTTTCAGGTAAAACTGCTAAACTTAATTGTTAAATCCTTTGGGAATATTAAATGAAAACTGAAAACGTTGCAATTTTAAAATTTATCTCATGTTCTTATATATTAATAATCATGTTCTTTATTAAATCCTGATCCAACTTCATGCAACACTTTACAGCTTTAATAAGAAATTCTCTTCCACCCAAAGAAACTCGGAGCTGGCACCCCAAAATATGAACCTTAATAACTTCCAGCATTTCACTAGAATCTTGAAAAAAGGCTGCAGCGAGCTAAAAACGTTGACAATTCAGTACACGACAAATTGGAGGAGTGAGAAATGAGCTTGCTCGCTTCCGCCAACCGCCTCTACTTCCTTCGCAGGAAATATTATGGACACGATTGTTGTATTACAGAACCGTTTGAAGCCTTGGTCGAAGAAAACCCACTGTCTTTGTTCAAATAAAAAGAGAATGAAGGGAAATGAAGTGAATTAATATTTGTCTGAGTCTGAAAAGTAATTATTAGTTTTATAAGCTGTCTACCGAAACTGGCAAGGTAAAAACTAATACTACTCTTCAGACTTCAAAAAAGTTTTTTTGTTTACATATAATATATTTTTGGTGAAGATTTGATGATGGGTTCAGGGCCAATCGATACTATTGAATACTGTGGTAATAAAACTTCTGTAATGTTTGTAAATAAATCTCTTAGTACAAAAGATCAAAGAATTTCGTCGATAAATAAAGTGAGGTAAATTATACATAACGTAAGATTTCCAAAACCATCTCCAATTTCAAAGAGGGTTCAATTGTTGCTAAGTATAAAGCTTCCTGATAATTTTTTAGATTTAATTTTGTTTCAATTTTTATAATACCTATGAGTTTCATAGAAAAAAGGTTTTATAGGATCTAAAAAGCAGTTCCTTTCCTGGATCACGTGACGTGCCTCCCTATAGCGTTACGAGATTAGAGCCGCTTTACGGCCAGCTTTCCTCGGTGTACTAAATTAAAAATTCTGTTTGCCGTTTTTCAAAGCCTTATGGATTTTTTGGAATTTTCGACGCTTTTGGAAATATTCCTATCGAATACTTTATGCTATTTCTACACTTTGATGGATTTGTTCATTTACGTTTTATCTCTAGTTTGTGTTTACAAAGCTATCTTTAAAAGTAGAACTAGAAGTAATTACTTTACTTAATAGTTTCGTCTCACCTAGAAAAGCTTTTAGTATTTTTTCAACCCGTTTTCCGCCTTTAATAATTGTTTACTGAACTAATGCAGTAATATTATAAGATTATGAAGATAATAAAATGATCGTGTTTATATTTGTTATGTAATTGAAGGTCTATTGAAGGTCTATTAGTAAACGTCTCAAATAATCAAATGCTTTAAGATTATTTATCAATATTCCGGTACATAAATGACCTTCTAGAAACCATCTCAATTTCCAAAAACAACTTTGAACCAATTAGCTACGTTCACTCACGTTTACCTTGCCGCATAAACGTTTGCCCGTACGTATGTGAATATTGCACGTTGAATCAAAAATTCTTTTTAGGCTTTGCTAAGGTTTTGCAAAATTTCAGCTCTCCTTTACCAGGATGTACTGAAAAAGAATATGAAGAGTGCAGTTTCAAAAACTCGGACGTTCTATTTTTGGGGACATAATTTCGGCTAGAAATAGTGGACCTACCCGTTTTAGATACAAGATTCATTTTATTAATTTATGTAGAGATTGAATTTGGCCACTAGCCCCAGTTTCTAATTGGAGCAGTGTGATAAAGTATTCTCCAGGCTTCCCCTTGTTATGGGGAGAGACCCATGTCCAACAGTGAGACATAAAAAAATTCGATCTAGTTTTAATGTTATGTTTAAAAACAGCACTTTTTAATATTACAAACGTATTCCAGCCACATACTATTTATAATTTTGATGTGTTATTATATAAAGTTTTAATAAAACAACCTATTTCAGAAAAACGCACATTTAAATTTACATATTTATTGTTGTTTTAAAATTGAATTTAAAATACATACGCCATCTAATAAGTAAACATAATTACGGCTGAAATAAACGCTCGTGATGCCACTGTCATTTACATTAAAAAACCATTAGCAAAATGCATGTAGGCATAAGCTCAAGTGGAACATACTAACACTAAAATGTAAAAGTAAATAGGATTCTATTACCTACTTAGGTATTCGAGGTTGTAAGTGGATCATTCTACAGCTAGTGAAGACTAAGATACTTTCCTCTTAGATGTGTCTCCGATTTACTTCTACCACCCACAAAAATGAGGTGCTCCCCCTGGACCTTACCGCCACTCTCTTAATGCGCCTTGTGTTTCCGTTAGGGAGGGGTGATTGCAGGACTAAGTAAGACTTCATTGATTCACTTTTAAAAAGCTACTTGTTTTTTAGTTCTTCAGAGTCCACAAGAGCCCTTATTCGACGCCGCTCCGCACAGTCCTCGTAGGCCCTCTAAATCCAACGGTTTCCCGTTTCTTATATTTCTATCTCTTTTTTTTTCAAATTTTTTATGCTCCTATTTCAACTATCACTGAATGAACTGACGTCGTGACATATTTCATGATAGTGAGGCTTTTCAGCTTGATAATGAAATTCCTATGTGTGACATTGAAAGACACATGACATTTGAAAGTCACTATCAGAATAGGAGATCCCGTCTGTGAATATAGCCGTCTAACAAATTCCTAAACTCACGTCGTTAACAATTTGCTATTTTGAAAGTTGACCCAATATTCAAACAAATGCAATGTATCACATGTGACCCACAGGTCAGTCAATGGGTTAAAGAAAACAAAAAAAAATTGTCTTTTTAAAAGTGATAGGCTGATTTTAAAGGCGGACATGATATCAATGGCCGTAATTTGTTGATTTGTCTGTGTGTGACGGGAGTGATGCGGTCCTTTGTACGCTCCAAAATTAATTGTCACCTCGCGATTTTTTCCAAAGCGATCCTCGTCAACGGAGCCTTTGTTCTGCGCTGGTCGAGCACTAATGCCATTATACCTATGACGTTACGGACACTACACGCTGTCCGTAACGTTTGTTGGTGAATTTGGTGGTTTAAATAAAACTTTGTACTGTGGTAGAGCCAGCCAGAGCCTGTCATGCTCCGATTTTGTTAACGCAGTATTTGTTTTGTATATGTATAATTATGCAAGATGTTTTGAAAACTTTGATAGCGCGATTCAGGTTCCCCGTAACGTCATCTCTTGACAGTGGCGGCAGTCGTTACCGTACTTTGCTTAATATTAAAAAGAAGAATTATTAGCTTTGCTTAATATATCTTCTATAACAATTTTATACCCATCTTATATAAATTCAGACACAACAAAACAGCTGTCCAAACCAAAGGTCGAACCAAAGCGCCGTTTGTAAAAGAAAGGAGAATAAAACACCAGCCATAAATAACGACCTAGCATCATTACACGTGCAAGCACCAACTTCGTATTCAATTGTGGCCACTTCAGCATGAGGCATTGCTCCAGACCAGGGTTTCTCAATCTTATCGTTCTACTATATGATTGATTTTACCCTAATAAGGATAATTAGGGCGATTCAAACTGGAATGCGGCCGGTAGCGACGCAGCAAGCACTTTCAATGTCAAGTAATTTTAAACTTTATCTACGAGTACCTACAGTGGTTTAGAGCGATCCTTAGAATTTAGAGAGTAATCCAAAACACATTCTATAGATACACAATTTTAAACTATCCATATATCGTTTATTGTATTAAAGTAAGATACGCCTTAGTTGGCGTTTGTATCGTATTAAAACAAGATTTGTAAGCGTATTTATTTAGTCTTTTAAAACTATCTTTTAGTTCGATTTTTTTATATTATTGCATTGTCATTGGTCCTTCATGAACATGCAAAAGTTTAAAATTGATTCGACGTTTTAAGTATGGCAAAATTATGTTTAAAAAAATCCGTTACGTACTAACATATACTAACATATACTACCATAATATGACCGAAGCTAATAAAAGCGAATAAAACAAAAGAGACCAATTTTATTTTCAATCACAACACAAGAAAGGTATTGCTATTTTCAAAATAATCATTATGTAAAAAATAACAAAAGTTGCCTGTTAAAAGAATGGCAAATTCACTTAATTTAACTCAATTTCAGTTTTAATTCATATTCATATTCACACGTAAATTTCATCGCGTATTTGTGACGCAATGGCGTGCAACATTAGTACGCGTACTCAACTTTGAGAAGCTTTGCTCCTAAACAAATAAAAGAAGCCCCTAATGTGATTTAGTACAGCCCCTATCAGAAGATGCAAGGGTCAAATGTAGCTGCCGCGATAAATAATCTCTCTTTATCGCCCGAGATGAGGAACGAAATAAATACATGAACGTTTTTATTGCGTTACATATTGCTTCCGTATATCTTTTGTTTCGCAAGGATCTTTTATTATTGTGTACGGTGCCTTCAATTTCAAAAATCGGTACAGTCGTTGGCGTAATTTGCTATGTTTATTAGGTAAAACCTGATCGAAAATATTACTACTCAAAAAATAAACTCAAAATCAAACGGACATGTAGGCCACCTCGTGTAAAGTGATCGCCTGAGTCAATGGGCACTAACGTCTAACCTCTAATGACGCATCGTACCCAGTTGCAACCAGTGTTATGCAGTCTCACCTAACCAATTATTTATACTTGATTTGAGAAGCCATTTGCTAGGTACCTTAGCAACATTCTCTAAATTTTGTTATTGAGAACAGAAAAACATTCCTCTATAATCTTCCGAGTGGACAATGTCGAAAGGACAGGCAAGTCTAGCCAGCCAACCTTACTTATTCTACCGACACTATTCCTGTAACTTAACCTTAATAAAGCCTACCCAATGCCTATAGCAAATTGCTACGCGTATTGATTTTTCGCGTCGACTGTACATAAAGGAGCCTACATGGATGTTCCGTATTGTGTGCAAAGCTTCGACGACTGATGGGATTATGGAGCCAGTAGTTATTTATTTGGATATTGAGTAATAAGATTATTTATAGCGGCTGCTACTTTTACTAAATATTACTTTATTAAATGGAATAAGATTTGCCCGTGGCTTCGACCACGATTTTAGAACTTGGTGGATCAAAAGTAATTGGTCTTTTATCATCGGTACACAACTGGTATTATTTGTGTAACACATTTCATCTACATCCATTCAGCCGCTTTTGTGTGAAAGAGTAACAAACATCCATCTATCTAAATATTCCCATTTTATATTTATAAAACTGATATTAAAAACATAGGTGTTAAATCGTTCGCAACGTAAATAACTTTTTCAAATAAAAATGCGTGCGTGATCTAGGTATGAAATAGATTTTAAAATGGAAATAGAGGAAATAAAAGCATTTCATAGGCAAACAATTTTTACAACCATTAAAAACAAAATGTTTTCGAGTGGGTGTACCAATTAGTGGTACCTATCAATAGATCGAAACATTTGCCTCTCAATATTATATATTGCGGGCAGAACGCCATAAATGGACAAATCCGGTGTGAATAGGCCGCGATAATTTGATTTGTAACTATTGTGTAGCTATTGAATTTCCAACATTGGAATAAAATCATTTATTTAAGTCGAAAATAGTCGAAATGTTTTTTTTGTTTACTTAGAACACACGAGTTACCTGATGTTTGAAGGTCTATTGATCCCGAGAATGAGAACATCGTTTCTCAGAAGTTGAAATTTTATACAGAGTGATTTGTAATTTGACGTATATATACCCGCTAAGGACGTATACAAACTCAACCATTGAGTTTTGAATAGGGCTTCACATGACAAAACACTACACGCTCTTAGCGGAAATACGTCTGTAGCAAAAGAAAACGTTGAATTAAATTCGAAATAAAAAAAGTAAACAAATAATAAAAACTTCTTGTTGCTACACGTCACTCTACAAGTCACCCTGTATAAAGCTAAGCTTAATGTTATACAGATACTACGATAAGCACTAAGATGGTCGTACTAATTTATGTTTGCCCGGTGACTACAAAACAAGCACAAGATTTTGCCTGTTTTCCGGTGAATCCCTTGTGGACTAACCTCGGACGAACTTTAAATGCATAAGCTCTACCGAGTACAAAAGAAACATTAAATGTTTAGAAGGAAATGTTTAATATTTTTTGATTGCCAATAATCACGTTTATTTTTGATGTTCATTTGTTTTTGATGATTGTAAAGGTATCGTAACAATTTATTTAATTATTCTAAAAAAAATTAACAGTATCTTTTGAATGTTAAGTGCTTTACTTAGTACGAAAACTAAATCAAAAAAATTGTGTGTCTGTCTGTCTGTTTGTTCCGGCTAATCTCTGGAACGACTGGACCGATTATGACGGGACTTTCACTAGCAGATAGCTGATGCAATAAGGAGTAACTTAGGCTACTTTTATTTTATAATTCCACGCGAACGAAAGCTACGTCGCAGGCAAAGCTAGTTTAAAATACATACATACGAGTATATTATGATATAATGTAGTTATGAAAGGCCAAATGTTACTTAACATTATACTTAGCTACTCGCGTTAATAGAATCGCCCTGAGATAAAATAAAGCCCCAATTAGCGGCAGGTCGGAACGTTTATCCGCGTCGAGATATATTGCGGAAAGCCTTCAAAGATTAATGGAATAATTCCAACGGTATCGGCCCGCGATAATCAAGTTTCAAACAATTTATCTATAGCATTAACCAATAACTCACGCCTTGTTTAGCTTTAGCTTAATTACGCTGTTGTTTTGTGCTTCTAATTTGATGGCATTGTTCCATAAGCTCTTTGATTGCTAGAAAGACCTATGGCTTTTTTAATATTCTTGATCTTTAGGCCGTTAGTCCCCAGATCAAGGAACGGCCTGTGGACAAAAAGTAATATGTGAATCCAGGTTACAATCATTTACAATGGTATCTGTGTACTAAGTTTCATCCTAATCGGTTCAGCCGTATTTGCGTGAAAGAGTAACAAGCATCCATCCGATAAATAGTGATTATAATCAATTAATCCATACATCCGTAAGAAAACTTGTTCCACCACCCAACCACCACCAACCACCCAAACTCGTTCAATCGTTTCTGTAACGAGAATGATTTAGCAAATGAGTTGTATTCCCAATTTGGCAACCCTGTGAACACTGCACCAATCGATCATGCAACACACTTATCAATCGGATGGGGCAATTACTAACTAGATAGACTGCTCAATCAATCCTCAATCAAAACTGACAAATGGACAAGCGTATCATACGCTTGTGCGTATGGCTCTATTGGCCACTTGGTCCAAGTTGGTTGGTTTGATATTTGTTTAAATGTTTTAAATTTAAAAGCCATGCACAGATAAGTAGGCAAGCCTACCTAGGCATACACTGTGTGTTAAAACCTATCAGTTGAGTTAATTAACGGTTATCAAAAGAGTGATAACCGTAATAGACCAACATAATTATGTAAAAATTGTGCAGTTCTGAGAATATTACATACATACGTGTCGAATTGTAAACCTTCTTTTTTGAAGTCGGTAATAACCTAAAATATACTACTACTATGTACATAACATTAAAATATACTATGTGTAAAATGTTACAAAACGCTTAATGTAATGCTGGTATATAGCGCGGTGAAATGATTAAAGTACTAAGTACATCAAATTTCACTGCAATTACGAGACTCTTATACGGGGATGCATAATATTCCACATTTAGCTGGTAAATGTTTATTCATGCTTATTTTAGGGTTGCTTGGCAAGTTCTGAACAGAATGACAACCGCTTACGTCTTTTCCATTAAAAATTCTCGTCGCTTACAATAATTGCGACAAAAATACTATAATAATTATAGTTTGATATATTACTTCTGTCTTTAACCCTGTCACACTCCAAGGTCGTGTCTCCTCTCACAATGAGAAGAATGTACCACCACGTTGGCGGTAGGTATTTTAGTCACTAAAAGATTGTCTCCTTTAAACCGGGGTACATTACGTATTAAATTGAACCTAACTCAAAGCGTAAAATCCGTTTGCTGAAATGCAAAATGACGTAGTGAAATGATAAAACTATTTACTCGAAATTCACATCAATTTAGCGAAGCAACTACGAAACACGATACGCGTTGCACTCATACTCGTTTTCATAAATTCAACATTTTGCAGGTAAAATGTTTATTCATATTTATGTTTCATAAGTAGCGGCGAATACGCAATAAGTGATAAGAGCCATAGAAGCTCGTCCTGGTACCTTCCCGTCAGCCTTTAACACGTCGTATAGCAGCGTGTTCTTTATGGCCTGTGTTTCTGCTAACGAGGTATCTATGGTAATGGTTGCCGAATGCCGGTGATACTTTATTTGAGGCGAACATGAATATCAAAGCACCCGCATACAATCTTAGAGAGTTCTCTATTTAAGGTTGGATACGGGCGCCCATGGGTTGCGGTGACTACTTAAAATCAAACGGTCTGCATGCCCTTTTGTTACTCAATTACTAGATATTAAAAAAAGAATAGGTAACAAGTGATAGAGCCATTACAGCTCATGAGTGTTAGAATGTTTTTTTCAGTGTGAAATGTTTTTTTGTTTACTAACTCCCGCCTGTGACGTCATCCATGTGGACCTAAGAATTTGACCTAGAGAAGGATAAAAAATAATATAGGTACTATTGGTAGGTGGATAATACGAGTAATCCAGATTATAATCTACCTGTGTACCAAATTTCATCCAAATGTATTCAGCTGCTTTTGCGTGAAAGAGTAACAAACATCCATCCATCTATCCATCCATCTATCCAACCATTCATCCTCACAAACTTTCGCATTAATAACAGTAGAAGGATTCATACTCTGCAGTGGGCGTATGTCCCACGTATTCTTCGTCCACGTTCAAATAGGTATCTACCTATGTACGTATAACATTCTCACACACTCACCGCATATGCCAATATCAGAAGCTACCGAAGTTTCCGCAACAGCCATATATCAACGCCAAGACCACTTTAAGTTTAAACTTAGCATAATATCTTGATTTATAACGGACGTTTTTATTGATATACGGACGCTTTCGTATGATAATTTTTGAAGTAGATGATAGTATATTAAAAGGAAAAAACATCATTCCTGCACGCCGTTTTTCTTCATCAATACAGAAGGCAATATTATTATTTGTAAAACGCACATAAAATTACGTACTACTGGCTTTCGAACCCAGATCTTCTTGAATAAGGATCGATATCTCTGATCCGAGCAGAAGCCACTAAGCTATCACCGCTCCAAATTGTATATGTATTGCATGCTTGAAAAGATGGATTGATCAAAATGCCCTGTAAAACCATTAACTAACCCATATTCGTGCAAATAAACGTTTTCCATTTATTTTTTTCAAATAATCTATAGGTCATTGACCTCGTGGTCGTAGATAGTCCCTTTGATTATGTATATCCGGTTAAATAGTATCCGGGGTAATGAGTATTAATTATGTACATCCCGATAACTCTGTCACAATAGATTAATGGTTGCAACACATAAATCACGGGAAGTCCCTGTTATCGTGGGATCAGAGTCGTTAAGCTTTATCGAAACTCTCGGGTGGCTTGTCAACTTCCGGCAATTAGGGACACTACTGTTTCCCTTATCTCAACTGGACTATGGAAGTGAAATAATATGTCAAATTTCTAAAATAACGTTATTCTATCTTAAAAGGCAAAATTTCTACGTAAGTAGGTATAGGAATATAATAAAACTAGACTTTACGAACTTCTACGAACACAGTCTTATTCAAAGGTCCCATGGGGCTGACTTGTTGAGGCCAAATCTTGACTTATTCAAGTCAATTGAGATACTTTTAACGAACCGTCAGAACACATTTTTTATATGAAGACATCGATTATGCCTACATAAATTATATAAAGTCACTCAACTTATAGTTTGAATCAAATAAAAAAAAAAAATTCGGTTAGAATTTTGCGGGCATACCCAATACCTACTCTTTTAAGTGATTTTCTTGGAATGAAAACTGAGTTTCATCCCAATTGTGTCATAATAGTATCATGACTGTCGATTAACATCACAGTTTTAGGTAATCTGCTAATTCGGAGGTGTCATTATGATGTGAATGGAATAATTATTATTATTGGTTTATAAAGCCATGATAAAAGTCCTGTATTTAGACTTCGCAGTAATTTTAATAAACACAATGAATATTTCTCATGAAAAGTACATTTTGTAGTACAAAGTTCACTTTACAACTTTTATAGTTCAACTTTATCCTTAGATATTGGAGCGCTGAATAAAAATACCAGTTTTACGACCAATGCTGACTATTTTATCGTTCGAGTTATATGAATCGAGTACTTATGAATACTGATTTGCAAAAATACTTTTAGAACATTCTGAAAAAATGCTGTGTAGATTGCTTTAACTTGTGTAGGTATCTTGTTTATTGTTCATAAGGTACGAATATTAATTAAATGAAACATAATAAAAATACCTGCAAGGATATCGTTACTAAGCGATTTAATGATTGTCCATCAAAAATTTGCTAGGTGCATTAAAATATTTATACCCGGCAGCAAATTTAAGTAATAATATGAACAACTAAATTTAGGTTTAACCCCAAATAGGCACATATAAACCCGCCCTTATAATAATTGACACTCGCGAGCGGTAAATGGTCTATACATCGATAAATACATCGAAGCAGTTATGAAAATATTTGGATACAACACTACCGCAGGATACCCGATATCAGCGCAATTCAGTCAGCAAAACGGATTCATAGCTCGACCTATAAATCTGGCTGGTTCGCTGACTTCGCGACTGCAATGACAGCGAATTGAGAAGCTACTGATACCTTTACGAGTGTAGTAGAAACATAATAATACAGTATTACTTGGCCATAACTCTCACGATCGCAAAAATAGTGTTTTGATTGGTGAAGATCGTATACAGTCGCTGTGTCTCGTATTGGCGCGCTGTGCTATGTGTGAGTGTGCTTGTAAGCAATCCGTTCTGTTTTGCATTGTATGGGTGCGTCCACATTAGCGTATTAGTTATTAGCGCGTTAAACTACACGTTAAACATTACACGCTATAAGTCTTTGTTATTTTGAACCTTGTCCACATTAGTGTTTAAGGTGTAGATCAAAGCTTAGGTGGCTTTAGGCCGTCAATGTGGATGAAGCATAAAGCAGTGACGTAATCCGCGCGACACGCAGCCTACTCACTCATAGCAATGCGTGCCTTAATAATTTACCTATACCTACTTTATTTCAGTAGATTAGCTTAGTCCTCATAAATAGAAACAAACCTAGGTACATAAATATTATTATGACATCACGAATGCTTTCTATCATATTTAAGTTGGATATGCGAGTCCATAAGTCTAGGGCCATCTCTCTCCGGGGTCCATCCCACCCACTAGATATTAATAAGAAAATAATAGATAATAATTATTTATAATAATAAGATGCTATCTAACAGACGCGAATAACTGTTTGTAGGCCAAACAACAAAAATTTACTTGCACTTTTACCTCTCACTCCAACTAAAGCTAAAATTTAGGCTTTAATATCTGGCTGGCAAGAAAGGTAGTCTGCGTAAACAAATAAAAACATAGCAAAACCCACTTGGCTGACTGCCAGCGGTGTCGTGTCGTAGGATCATGTTCCCATGATTTCAGCTCTTACGGTTAAACTGAAACTACCAGGATTTCGGGAAGTTAGAAAATAGGTGTGCATCTGTGAGCCAATCTAATGCCAAATGCACAAACTCAGAGTAGCTCAGCGGGCAATGAGAAACACTATTTCTCTACGTGACAGAGTCCGAATTAGTAGAAGAACGAAGGTAACCGAAACGTAGGAGAACGAAGGTAACGGACATAGTATCTCAAAGTTAGCGAATTAGCATCGGCTAGCCACATCTTTCGTAGAACCGATAACCACTATGGTCCAAGCTCCCAGAGCCGCCAGACGTCACGTATTTTCGTCATGTATTGTATACTAAAACTACTCAATGAGTGAGGTCTGGGGACCCTGGGATCTTGATCTACTAAAAAAGAATATCACGTTTTTCGAAAGGAAAAGCAGACTGCACTCCTACTTGGTGAGCTGATGACCTGAATAAGATAGTAAACAACATTGTACTTCACATATATTATAAACAATTTCCCATGTGCTTTAAATCTCAATTTTTCAATTTTGTTTCAATTTCAATTTTTCATTTTCAATTTTGTTTCAATTCCATTTTAATTTCAACTTCATTTCGTTTCGATTGCAATTTTATTTCAATTTCAATCCCAATTTTCATCTTTATACTCTTCTACAGTCACATAATTACGTTAAATAGTTACAAGCGAGTTGTTTTGACAATATCTGAATTCCAGCTTTACCATGAATTGCATCAAAAGGATTCAACAATAAATAAATCGTTCTGGCATTTCTATAAAATATCTTTTACTGGAAGAGTAATGAAACCACCGCAAAATGATAGTGATAGTCCATTACGGAACACTATACAACACCTAAAAGCATTCGTTTAAACCGTTTTCACGCTTTAAACATTTCAACTTGCACTAAAAATTATTTGCCGCTGTTGCCGGAACAAAACTAATTCCTTGCAAAGATTTTAAAATTGAACGGATAATTTTAGAAAATGATTTTTAAGTTCATTTCAAGCGTAAATTATTATATTTATTTTTTTCACATTTATTCATAAATGCCAAAACATAATACAATCAAAACACAATAATAGTCATCATTGCAGCAACATAGTAAAAATATACACGACAACATACTAAAAACATACAAAAATGCACAACATAGTAAAAATAGTCACACTGAAATTAATTTTAGCCATAGTTCATAAAAGTTAGCTTGTGAAATTAAAGTAAAAGTTACTATTATAAAATTGTATAGATGGTAGAGCCATTTTTGTTTTCCCGAAGGTACCTTTGTTTCGTCAATTTAATTTTAACCATCTCTCGTTTGGCTGCAACCCTTTTACGGCCCACTGTTAAGCACGGGTCTCTCCCCACAACAGGGAGCATACTCCACCACGCTGCTCCAATGCGGATTGGTGGAGAAACGGGCTAGTGGCCAACTCTTGTCGGATGTTTTCAAACCGTCCATAGGACCTCCCTTTCTCTCGTTTAAAAATCGCTTATTTAATTAACTTTTCAACAGTGGAGCTTTTTGTTTGAAAAGACAATCACAGCTCCTAATGTTCGTATTTTCTAAAAGATTGGTGATCCGGTAATCTCATTCCGTCCTAATGTGTCGGGTCCGGCAGTAACGTGAGCAATTTATTTGAAAGAAGCCATTTTAATGCGCCTCGGTCCGGTCCACTGCATCCGGGCGCGCTAACGACGATCCGATACTCGTATACGTTACATACGTATGGCAATCTGCGTAATGCATCCGTAAATTTTATTGGTAACAAAAGACCATGAGATATCAAGATTAAAAGTGCAATTAGAATGGAGTCCTATGATCTGTGTTTCAAGAAAACCTCCTTGAAACGGACTTAGCACTTTTTTTGAACTAGGTTGTATTTATACATAGGAATGACGTTTATACAATTTAACGACAAATCGACAATTGTGATCGGTCATTTGAGGGGGCCTTGGTCCATAAATGGGGGGGTTTTTTGTCGATGAAGTTTGGTCTATTTTATGCCCTTAAGTCGTTACCTAATCGTTACCTAAATTATGGCCAGTTCGAAGCGAAACAGCCTGTATATTTAAAATAAACTTACTCAAATCAACAATTCATCTAATTTAGATACATACTCGTATTACAGCTAGGGTCAAAATCATCGTAAACTGTATACCTGCTGATTCAAGTTCTTAAATCAACGTAATATTATTATGAAATTAATTAATATAGATACATATTTTACAGAAAACACAACAAAACTATAACTAAATATATTATTGTATAACTTAAATTAATATATTTTAGGTTGGGGCTAAATTCCACCTTTATATGCCGAATTCCTTCACTACTAGCAGTTCACAATACAACAAATCAATTACATCCATACCCACATAGATATCGCAATCACATTATTATTATTCAGATCGGGCTCCAACTTTCCCGACCGTGTACTACCAAATTACTTAAGAAGGCCCGCCCGTTCGAAGTTCGGTGTATTTTTTGCCTATCCAACAAAGTTTCGAGTCATTAGGCCTCGTGGAAAACGTTTTGAAAGTCGCTCCCGGTTGAAAGGCATTGTTACGAGACCGTTCTGTATGTGTATAATGTTCTTAAGGAGAAGTTTCCGACAGAAATTTGTGGATTTTTAAATGAAGAGAACGTTTTACTGAGAGTGTGTATATCTCGAAGCAGGTTTCAAATTAATTGTAGTACAGTTTAAGTAGTACAGGCCTGTAACTAATCGAGCGATCCTTACTATTGTTGGCCTATACCCAGGTTTGATAGACAATCGCTGGAAATACTGAACTGATTTTGAAAATTCTTTTAACTGAGAAAGTAACATCGGTAGTGTTTCCTTGGGGTCTAATGGAATTAATCCAATCTGTCCCCCAGCTTTGTCCCCTTAGGAGATAGATTGAAATAATAATAGGTTCGGAAAGTAAAGAGTGGATTGATGTTTAAAAGACGGGATTAATTGAATTTCTAAGTATTTGCTGTCGTCAATATTACCTTTGACTGCCAGTCCTTCATTGACTACCATAGGAAAAAACATTTACTGTAGACAATATGACCGGTAGGAGAACATCTCCCTGCCTGGTTAGCTCCTACTGTGTCAGCTAG
This sequence comes from Erynnis tages, assembly GCA_905147235.1. NCBI lineage: Eukaryota > Metazoa > Arthropoda > Insecta > Lepidoptera > Hesperiidae > Erynnis > Erynnis tages. Next base: position 8,796,840 of record LR990082.1, read on the forward strand.
TTTTATGTAAAAAATAACCCTAGAAGGAATAGTAAACAAGCACAGTGACTATTTCAACGATAAAAAACAACATTTAGTTGTAGCAAACTTGGGACACGAATTCTATTATTAATCTTCATTAAGTCCCACGTTACGTCCCTACGAGTTCCACAGACAAAATAAAAGTTCCCCGCACAGATACCTAACACTTGGCGAATTACATGAAAATATTACGAACAAACTTAGTACCTACGTAGCAATAATAACTTGTTCAACGGCTGTTTTATTTGTTTTATCCCCCAACTTGCAAGCGCTCACTGAATATATAAAATGATTGAAGCAAGTAGTTCGCGAATAGGGTTGCCAGGTTTTAGAATAGGGAAAACTCGCTTAGAGAGTAGGTAAGATTGGGAGACAAAATCGCGTCAGGTAAATGTGAATAAACTCATATGGCAACCCTTTCATGGTTCCCTGTTGGGAACGGTTCTTTCCCCACAACAGGGACTCCCCCCGTCAAAATCAAAATCATTTATGTATTTGCACGAATATGGCTAATTATTGGTTTTAGCGGTGATAGCCCAGTGGCTTAGAATTCGACCTCGAATCGAGGGGTCCGGGTTCAAATCCCAGTGGCACGCACCAATGACTTTGTAAAAAAGTTATGTGCGCTTTATAAAATTAAAAATCACCTGCTGTTACGGTGAAGGAAAACATCGTGAGGAACCTGCATGCCTGAGAGTTCACAAAAAAAAGTTCTCAAAGGTATGTGAAGTCCACCAACCCGCAGTAGGCCAGCGTGGTGGACTAAGGCCTAAATCCCTCTCATTGTGAGAAGGAGACCCGACCCTGTAGTGGGTCATTAATGGGTTACTGACGATTGGTTTTACAGTACCTGCTGCTCCAATACGTATTGGTGGAGAAACGAGCTACTGGCCAACCCACCAACCCGTGTCGGATGTTTTCAAACTGCCCATAAGGCCTCTGACGTGGTTTAATGACTGCTATCATATCGATAACAACCGGGACTTAACGTGCCCTCTGAAGCACGGAGCGACCAAACGACGACCCATCCAGGTACGGACCGCGACCGACGTTGCTTAACTTTTTCGCGCGCTTGCTATCTACTCAAGCAGCGGAGCTATCTAGAAGCGCGCAAACCCTATTAGTGAGATATTTATAAACATAAAGTAGTACCAAAGTTGGATGATGTGAGATGTTAGCAGGTGTGGCGAGACATCGATCGGCGATCGAAGTTGTGTTGAAGTAATTTATTTACTCCTTATAAATATTCAGAAAGTATTTCTAGAAACAACGTTAACAGCGCCTCAATAGAGATGTGGACAGAAAATTTAAACAAAATCTATGATGCATCATAGATTTTGTTTAAATTTTCTGTGTATAATGTATAATTTCTGTGTAAATACACATGTGTATGAAGAAGTCATCAATATTTCAAGTCAACCAACTTATTAAGGGGCATCCATTAGTAACGTGAGGTAATTTTTCCGATTTCTCAACCCCTTAGTGAGATGTCGTGAGATTTTGCTTGGCCCCCTTCTCCACTCAATCTTGCTAAAGATTTCACAAAATGTGAATTTTTTAAATAAATTAATTAATCCGTGTTTTTTTAACCTTCTTTTATTTGAAGCTTTTCTTTTCAGACGTGTCATTTTTAAGTAATCGTATTATTGGTATTTTTACCCTGCTATTACGGAAAAAAACGCGACATCTACCAACCCCTCCCCACCCCGACATCAGATTGCGTTAGGTTCAGATTGTACTTCCCCTAAAAAACTCACGTAATTAACTCCCACTAACTAATATTGTTTTCGCACGTGGATCATAAAAAGTATCGCAGGTAAATTATAGTTTTTAAAACTAGGACCTTTGATAAAAAGAAAAAATAGGTACTTGTATGGATCACTACTTATAATTTTAGATATGCTTGCTTTGTTTAGATGTGGGCGATACAACAGTAGAGTGGCATTGTGACACAAACAGGAAAGAAGAACGCAAATAATGATTTATTGGAAGATTGTGACAGGATAACATAATATCATGTACAATGACATGTTTCATATAGGTAGTCGTGATGTTACATCTTTACTGTGCCCTTTTCCGCCCACGCAGTAACCGCGTAGTATATTAGATTTACGCAGCTTTCGAATACGACAGCGATAGAGCATAAATATAGAAAAGAATTGTTCTTAATACAAAATTCATTCTATCCTCCTCCTCTTATAAATTTGAAAGGTTGTGACGAATTTGTGGAACAAATTGAGCTTATAAACATTTTTGCAGCTAACTTCGTCCGGCTCGTAGACTTTAGTAATCCATTCCTTTGGCATAGTAACTGAATCACAGCCGCAAAGGCTACAGCTACCCAGTTTATCCAGTCCTGTATAGTCTTTAACGGACTGGTTATAAAGGTTAGTCAGACTACTGCGCCTGAAAATCATTTTTCAAAGATATTGGAAGTTGAGCTAGGTTTTCAGACGTTTGTGCACCTTATTATGGATCCAGAAATTTATTATTACCTTTTGAAATTAATTGTGAACGGTGTCCAAATCACAATTGGACGTCGTTCTTCATTTGATCGTTCGAAATAATTATGCTCCATGTAAACCACGATTCTCTTAATAGCCAGCCAGTTGTTTGCGTATATTATTACGAGCGTCTAGCTTCGCGTCTAGCGTCGGCTTCGCTCGCATCATAGTTGAGCTTGTTTCCATAGCTCTTTAAAATGAAGGATTTTCCTTCAATCTTTTAACCGGGTTTTTGCCCCTTTACGTGTGAAATTACGTAAAATCCTTCCTTAGGCCTTTTCTGACATAGCCAACACGACAACCAATTTAAACAGAGGGCTTTATATGGAGAAAATTAAATACGCACTGACATGCGACAAACGACGACGAACGACAAAATGACGTTGTCGAACGAGCAACTTTTGCGGGCATCCTGGCATTTACGAGTAAGACAAGTTCACAAGAAATATTCTCAAAGGTATTTGATCGCGAGGATACCCGACCCCACAGTGGGTCATTAATAGGTTATAGACACCCGGTCTTACATTCCCTTGGCAAGCTCCACAGACAACCCTGTGAAATAAGCGCACTTTGCCTTGAAATTATGCCACAATCCCGTATTCCACAAGCCTCGAATTGCAGCTAATTTACCGATCGGCTAAGTACTATGCTCTCGTGACGCTCCGATCATGATTCCGCGCGGACCTTGGCTGCGCGCCAGTGCGATGTTAGCAAGATTTTACGCCTTGTTTACGCAGAAAAAGTGCGTAATACCTTTTTGTAACATGTGGGTACATGCAACTTATTAGTTACCCACTGTCCCGGTAATATTGTGTGTGACCATAGTGACAATCACCGCTAATAAAATGATGAGTAGAATAGAATGACGACGAATAGAAATAGACTAATTTAACCTTCACTTACTTCATTCTGACAAAGTTCAATGGCTAGTAGATAGTACGGCTCCCCAAGAAATGTACGGAGCATTCTTTAGTACATATGTAGTATAATATCCACAAAACAGATAAATATCTTTGTTTAGTAAGTGTCCACATATTCTACAGCTCTAATTATTATTTGCATATTCTAATAACAGCGCAGCAGATTTCGGAAAGCGTTAGATACTTAGGTACGCTTAGCGTCGGTGGAAACAATACTCCGAGTTCTAGCATTACATTACGACAGCAAATTAAAGTAATCTCAACTTTATTACAATAAGAATAAGATACATAAAATACGCCATCGTGAAATGAAACAAATATTAGACTCGCAGTTTCTAGTGCTACAGATAACAATGCAACTAAATACAAGTAACTAAGACGCAATATTAAACTGTTCTCAACACTATCGTTATGTAAATAAGAGTCATTAAAGACGCCATCGTGAGATGAAATAATCAGAAATATTTAGTTTGAACACTAGATACGAAACGGAAGCGGATAGGTACTTTGAGACAGTATTACCTACAAATGAAATTACAAATATTTCGAACTTATTTGGTATACATTTCATGTTGCAATCAAAATTTACGTACTATGAAACTAAGGTGAACTATAATATTCTTAGAAGTTTAAGCACCTTAATGGAATGTAGGTATTTCAACCTTTGAATAGTCGTGTAGACTTATAATAAATAATATTAATTCAGTCTCAACATTATTCGTATAATTACACCAAAGACTTTTACTGTACCAGATGGAACGATAATATACTCGTAAAGGTACACACGTCGTGGTGAAATGCAATAACTGGAAATATTCAGTTTAAATGTGACAGGTTGCGATATGGGACAACGGGGATGCAGCTCTTCTTTGATACAATGGAACAAATGTGATTACAAATATTTGCAACTAATTCTGCTTACATTTGTGGGAACAACCCATATTTAAATAGAAATGTAGGTATTACACGCTATTCTACCTTAGTAAGTACATAAGGATTATCAGACAACAGTCTGCATATTGAATAGCCACTATATTTAGGTCTTGAGAGTTGTACTAAAAGCTCTCTAAGAGAGATTCTGATATTCTGAAAACACCTGAATATAACTGATACATTTTCAGAGGAAGTTGGACTAATCATTAGAACCTTTTGCCTAACAGTCACAAGGGAAGTATTTTCAGTGATTTAGACAATTCATTTGTTCGAAAATTTGTTTACAAGCATATTCAGACGCAACTGTGGAGACTCCCGCCACTCGTCAACAGATGGCGTTACTGGTATCCTGAATCACGCTTTCAGAGTTTTCTGCATCGCTGGCATATCTACGGCAGGTTCAACTATTTAAGTTTAAGTGGATTTTGGAAAGCTATTTATTAGGTATAATAATGAAAAGGTAATTTTCATACATCCCACCAAAGTAATTATGTATGCAAATAAAACTCTAACAAAACTACAGTTTTAGAACAATCTTGGTCCTGAAAGTGATACTTTCAGACCTATTTACTTGCTGTTCATAGAAACATTTCTGTTGAAACACTGTTTGCCAGACTGCTGGAGCTTTTCTGAGAAATATGTTGAAAAGCCCTGAATTACAAAACGGAGTACGACACGAAATCTTGAAGTACTTCAAACAGTACAAAAGTCTGTGAACGAATTCTATGTAAATTGCTCTTGCTCGCGCTGTATGTAGCTTGACTTTCGTAGGTACTAATTGTATATTGTGCCTTGCACTCAAGTTCTTACTATCAAGTAAGTTAGCAATTTACTCCTCCTTTAGTTTGGCATATACAATGTAATTAGTAATTGATAAATATCGTTACGTAAAGTCGTTTTTCGTTATGGTAACTACTGTGAGTATAGGTAATTCGTCTAGATCTCTATAGGACCTAGTTACAGAAAATTTTAGATCATTATGACTTATTGACTAAAAGGGCTCAGCCTTTTTGCCCATGATTTGAGTTTTTAGTACAAAACATTCGTTGCAACTTTCATATTAGAAAAATGAGCGAAAATATCAGTTATAATATTCTTCATCTTACAATCGTAAAGTAAATCTGCATGTTATTTATACTCTATCAAAACTACGATTTTAACAGTTCACAGTCGACACAGTGATTAAACAATGGGTATATGTACTCGTATATCACACGCGACTCACGGGACAGCTAAGTGGTTTAAGTAACTTCGTTTCAATAACGACGTAGTAAGATGTGTTTACTTGTATGTACCAAGTATTCAATTGCAAAACTTGTGTTTGCTACCCCGCGGCGGCAATTCTGAGGAACGTGATTTACTAGCCTTGTAGACTCAAGTAGGTACAGTTCATCTAATATTAAAATGAACGCCTCTCCGGGATTCTTAAGCCGACAAGGCTACTTGGCAGACATAACCGACCGAGCAACTAACGTGACAAAATTTAAACAAAGGGCTCTGCATTGGGCTGTCCTAATTGAATATTACACTTACCTACATGCAAAATATAAATCCAATGACGTTGTCGTACGACCAACTTTTTTAGGCAATTAGGACACGGGGTAGGTATAGGTGATTAGACGTAACAAATAAAAACTGATCGTCTTGATTGGTCAGTAGTATACATTAATAAATTTTCAAAATGTTGGATTTATTCGCCAACTAGTGCATCTTTGACGCGAACGCAGGTCGTGTGTCCGCATCTGTCTGCATCACCTGCATATGTCCTCACTGGTCACTATCGCTCAATTTAGATTTACAAGTGTGTGTGATTTACGTGTCTTTCAAGTCCACATCAAAATCATCGGCTACCTACGAGTTAAGTTTAAATGTTTCCTCCCACAGGATTAAACTACAAAAGTTGGTGGAGAGGCGTTCAATCTAGGACTAGACGGACTATACGCACATGATCACATGATGGGGGAATAAGTAGCTAATTCCACATTCGTGATATTTACTGAGCAAATCTCTTCCAAATATATCTGTATTAACGTCACACGCAACACTTTCTTGTCTTTTAGATGAAACGATGAGAATTTTGCAATAGGAAGGTTAGGTACCTATTCATTCCATTTTTAATATTTTTTAATTTTCTGCCCATTTCTTACTTCTCTTTCATTGTAATTATTACTAATTTATTAAAGCTTTTTTGTACAACATAAACACTAAGTTGTGAAGGGCGGGTCTAATGCCTTGATCTTGCGGGATTCGCTCCAAGTCGACCGAAGGTGATGATCAGAAAATGTGGTGGGTAGGTGGAATTACTAACAGTTAGTAGGTAGATAACAACCCACTTTATGCTTTGATGGGGGAGGTTGCTTGCCCTGATGTACTCTGCTACATTTTCTATGACTTTCATTAAGACGTGTTCACAACCAGACCCCTCTTTCCCAGTGGGCACTTTGGGCAAGTGCCCAGGGCACCGCGATCGATAGGGTCCTCAGATCAAATACTTTTGTATTTATCTCCCTTTGTATTTACCTCCCTAGTTCCTGTCAGATCACCAAACGATAACCAATATTTGTTACCAAAAAACTTATATAAGTAATTAGAAGAAATCGAACTTTAATTACTGACTACAACAGGGGCCCCATTATCCAAGTATGTCCAGTAATGTCCCGGGCCTCCAATAGGTTACGGCCCTGTGCACAACCTGTACCTGACAACGAATTAAAGATTTTGATTTTCTTTTCTGCTGTTTACTCTCTTTATCTATGTTCGACGGTTCCAGCTAATATAAGATTTACTTATTTTAACTTGAAATCAATCGTATGTCGATTGATTTTAAGATACAATAAATAAATTGTAGCAGATAGTACACGAAATTGCATTATAATCGTACGAGTACATACATCGCAAGGATGTAACATCTTAATTGGTATATGCGTCAATTTAGCGACATAAGATGTTGCAGTGGTCATGCATTAATTTAACATGATGTTGCAATACAATATAACATAGATGCGTCATGTCCGCTTATTGCAAAAGTATACAAAAACTAGCGCTTTGCACATTTTCATACATAGATACATACCCTCCACCGCCTTTTTGGCCACTTGACTGCTGCACTACGACTTTCACTCTCATAGCTCCTTTTTTCCTCTGAAACCGTCTTGGCATAAGCATCAGAGAGAGTCTCCGGTAATTTCTTACCGCCGATGGTAATAAATAAAAGTTAAGGATCGTCTGACGCGGTCAGTACCCGCTATGGGTGACCGCAGATGGGTGACGGCTACTGGGCGGCAATACGCAGAGCAGCGTAGTGATGTATGCACCAGGCCTCTCCCTGTTGCGTAAGAAACCTGTGAGTATCCGTTGGGCGGAAACTTGACAGTGTGGTCGTGACTTGGAGGATTGTCTTTCGTGAGACAATTCACGCAACGAATAAATAAAGAGTAGGTAAGCACTAAGACGAATATATTTGTGAACATATAAAATTGGCTTTGATAAAAACATGGCTAGAAACACCGTTGAGATTTCACTACACCAGAATGTTGTTTACGTCTCGATCTAGTTGTTAGATAACCGCTGTGTGGCGAACGCGAAAATCCTTCGGGAGTGGCAAACAACTTAGCCGAGACCGCCTGTATGTACCTACAGTCAACCGCAGGACTTTGCCGACTTGGGCTCCTTTGGGGCCAAGTTAGCTTGAAATACAATTAGTGCACGAATATTATTATGTATATTGTACAATGTAGCTTTAGTAACCGTCATGAGTCGTGAGCACAGATTATCAGTGGTAGGGATATTGTACACTTTCACCCAATGTACAGGAGCTGAAAAAACACGCTGCACCAATAGACCACGCACACTGACGAACTGACGACTGTCGCACCAATCGTGTGACCGCAGCGCAGTCAATGTCAAACTGACCAATGAAAGTTCTGCTCACCACTCGTGACAGCAACTATACAGGTCTACATAAATCGTACCAACCTCGAACTATGAACTCATTTTACCTTTATAATGGAACTTTTAGGTGATAAAGCCATAGCCGGGTGGGCTGTCCGGGAAGATACCTTCCCCCAGCCTCTTAACTCGTCGTAACGCAGCTTGTTCTTCAATTGTGTTTCGGTTGAGGAGGTATGGTTGCCGGAGATACTTTATTTGAGGCACACCTTAGTCCTTATTAATAGCACAGTTTAGCTATAAAGTTTAGAGTTCTATCTATACCTATTTGAAATTTAATGTCGGTGTCCATGGGCTGCTGTTACCGCTTAACATCAGGTGGCCTGCGTGTTCGTTTGCTACTCAGTTACTATAAATAGGGTTGATGAGGAAGGAGTTATGAGGATGAGGAAGAGGAAGTATCAAGCACAAAGTAAGAGGATGAGGCTGAGGATATATTCATGAGGAAGGTTTAAGTAAGAGAAAAAGAGTAAAAAGTATATAAATAAATAAATAAGCTGGCTAAGGAATCCTAGTGATTACCTTTGACGTGTGAACCATAGACACACAAAATTCCTCATAAACTCCTCTTAATGGAAGCGGAAGAGGTTGAGGAATTTTTCAACTGTCCCTAAGAGGAAGCGGAAGGGGATGTGTAAGTACCAAAAAATGCGTAACTTCCTCACTAAGAGGAAGAGGAATTCACATCAACACTACTATAAAACAACGTAACAATACAGCAGTGGCGGCTTCCGCCGGTCGTCAAGAGATTCCGCCACGGGCATACTTAATCACGCTTTCGAAGTTTTATTTTAGATATACAAAACCCCGAGAATACGTAATGTAGAGAAAACGTAGAGCACAATCAGCTTCACAAACATGATCACTCGGAAGGAAAAGTCACTTTTATTTTTTCCTACTTCTTTTACAATTCTATTGAAGTACTTTAAGTGAGTAGGAATCATTTTGACATATCTGAATTTCGTTAAATATCATCTTCATCCGTTAAATGATTTCTTTGTGAATGTCGAGTGGGTATATTATATTCATTGCGGGAATCATGAATAAAAATGAGATTAAAAAAGTTTTTATTATGAGGCACAACATGTGAGGTATTGTCGTGCGAGACTCAAACTAATCAAAGTCTGGTTTGCTCTATGCTCCCACGCTCAATGTTTTGTGTACAGTTTGCTAATGTCAATATTACCATAATGTTATAATGGATTTTTGTTTTTGGGACTAGATGTTAAATATTTACCTAGTGATGTGCTTGTGTAAACTCTATTCTACTTTAAATTTCTTTTTTTCAAATTAGGTTTTAACCAGCTATCCAGAATGTAAAACACTAATTAGGAAAAATGGACTCTTAGGTGTGCTATGGAAAAGTGTTTTAGAGATAAATAAAATTTCTTGACTGTTAGTTGTTCTTGTTTTTGTTTTATTTGTCTATTAGTTTTTCGTGCAATCATTTAACCAAATTGTCTGTTTCTTTACCTGTTTGCCTCTTTGTTTAACAATTCTATAAGAATGCTACGAAAGAGGACCTGCAATAAATAGATTAAATTATACATAGAACATCATCAGTTCGATCATTTCCACCAAAATCCAAGCAAACAAAAAAGTGTATTCTAAATTGGCGTCGGTATTTAAATTTGGCGTTGAAAGTATGACTTTTAGAATTTACACCTAAAAGACTGTTTGGGTCTTCGCGATTTTATTAAGGACACGCATAAAATAAATGAGAGGGCCGCAGGTGGTCTAACATCCCGTTGGGATCCATACAAGTTGATTGAGAGTGAGAGTACTGGCTAAATAAAAAGAACAAGGTTCTATGAAGTTAATCTCTTAGCGGTTTCAACGATATAAGTCTGGCTTAGATTTAACGTATTAAAGCTGCATTCAGTCTATTTTACATTATTACACGCCTTTTATGTATAAGTATATGTATATTCACGAAATCTTTGAATGTAATTTGCGCACACTTCCACGTCAAATTAAATACACATACCTATGACAATGTGCTATTTTATTAGATAGAGTTGATCTGATCCTGCATATTACGGAAAATAATTGAACAACCTACCCTAACCGTGCTCAAGTACCTCGCTTTAGCTCGGAGTAAACAGTGGCCTGTAGCCTTCCTTATTAATGTAGCTATCATAAACAAAAACTTTAATTCAACCGGAACTTTCACAAATAAGCAAAAAACCAAAAAATACTCGTCACCTCTGTTATATTATATTAAAATAATAAATAAATAGAGCGCTGATAACTGGAGCAGAAGGAATTATAAGGTCAACGCACATAATATTATGATGGCGTCATTACCAGATTGCCACATTAGCTGCATTGCTATTATTTTAATTAATACTGCCAAAGCTTGGGCGTAATGACATTAGTGATACAATTAAATCGAGTATTAGGTCATTTATCGCATCAGAGTTTATCGACATTGTACAGTAACATAATCAATATTCCTAGGTATTTGGAATGTTTATTCCAAAATATAATTGAAACAAAAAACAGTTTAGAAAATCCTTTTCGTATTCCTAACCCTTGTTTATAGCTTACAGTTTAAACAACAAGAGCTTGTAGGTACTCGTACTTGGCTGGGCACGCTGCCGCGTGTAAAACTCTAGGTGAGCTATTTGTGCTATTAATTTGATAGTTCATTATCACTGAATTCGTGCACTCACATTTGTTAAATCCTTCGGTTTAGTTAACACAAAAATTTGTGCCAAATTGATCCATTGCACTTCAAGTTAAAAATTCCAATTTTCGAAGGCAGCGTCTATAGTTTAGCATTAATGAGATTAGTTAATATCCTTTGCATGGAATAACTCATGCGTCAGAAGTTTCTCGGTAGCCTCGTTTTGTTTGATGTTGAAAACTCGGATCCACAATACTAATTCCAATCTAAAGTACGGATCAAAGGGAAATTGCCATCCCTTCTGTTCGTATTAATACCGGGAACAAGATCCGTGTTAACCAATCAGTGTAACAGGAGTAATTTAAATCAAAAATGACTGCGATAATAATAGCTTAATCAAGTTTTTTTAAATAATATTTAAGTAGCAAGACCTCAAATAGAAAAACAAAAAACCTATTCGAGGTTGTATGCAGGTGCTTTCTAACTCATAAGGACTAAGATATTCGCCTTAAATAAATGAAATGAAATGAAATGAAATGAAATGAAAATCATTTATTTGCACGAATATGGGTTAGTTATTGGTTTTACAGGGAATTTTGATCAATCCATATTCACCTTCTCAGGTATGCAAATTATAAAGTTATATTACATTTTAATCATTTAAAAATAAAATAAAAACTAATGTTAGTACTAATTGAAAACTTATAACTAATACATAATTTAATTGACAAGTTTGTCAGGTATAATATTTCATTTGTCAGTTTCCCATATTACATTTATTATTTTTATAATTAGTTGTAATTTTACCTAATCGAACTCATCGGCTGCCTATGTGCCACCCATCGCTGGGTAAAGAGAGAAAAAGCCGGAGGAAAAAACTCTCGACACAGGTTTTGGTACACATACTTTATTTGTTCAGACGCGCGTTTCTACATTCCATTTAATAGAATTTACATTACAATACAGATTTAATTTTTTTCATTAATGAATTCCGCAACCGAATAGTATGCTTTTTCGGTTAGAAACATTTTTAATTTCCGTTTAAAATCAAATGTGCTGTTACTTTTCAGTAAGTTAGGCAGGTTATTATATATTTTTGGACCCATACAAAATACGCTTTTATTATATTGCTTAGTTTTAGAGGGTATTGCGCATAGCTTATTATTATGTCTTTTTGTTTTAAGGGTGTCATATTTGTCAATGTTATTTCTTACCATCACCGCTATCTCGTATATGTACAAAGAGGGAAGGGTCATTAAATTTAGTTTTTTAAAGTGCGGTTTACACGTATCTGTTTGTCGTAACTGGCATATCGCTCTGATACATTTCTTTTGGGCCTTAAATACCGTTTCTATTCCCGTCGCGTTACCCCAGAAAATCAATCCGTATCTTAGGGTTGATTCAACATATGCATAATAAGCGCTTAGTACCGCTTGTGTATTAACTATTTTTGATAATTTATATAACGCAAAGGAAAATTTGTTTAAATTTTTACAAACATGTTCCATGTGTGATGTCCAGGTTAATTTATAATCGACATATATGCCTAAAAATTTTGTGGTTTCGGTTTCGCTTATTATCTTCCCTTCAAAGTTTATGTTTAACGACTGTTCATATGATTTTACGTTTGTATTATGTTTGTTTCTAAATATCATCACATTTGTTTTATCAAGATTAATTTTTAAATTGTTGTTATTTAACCAATGTATTAGACTTACTAAAGCACTATTTATTTCCGTTTCAAATGTATTTGAATTAGTTTTATCTTTTGTAAATACAGCAGTGCTATCATCTGCAAAAAGAATCATTGGTTGATTAATGGATTTAGGGAAGTCGTTTATGTATATAAGGAAAAGTAATGGACCAAGTATACTTCCTTGAGGCACTCCATAGAGTACTTCTCTAGAGTACGATAGATATTTTTCCTCAGTCCTTGTAATGTTGTTCATTTTAGTTATTTCCGTCAGTTGTTGCCTTTCAGATAAGAAAGATTTGATCCAAAGAAGAGCATTATCCCTAACTCCATATTTCTCTAGTTTATATATTAATAATTTATGATCTACATAATCAAATGCCCTGGTCATATCCATATAAAGCGCAACTACTTGCTTTTTGTTGTCTAAATTAGCCATAACTTTTTGTAAAAAATTATAAATAGCTACGCTTATTGATTTATTTTTCCTAAATCCTACTTGTTCTTCTGCAAAAATACCAAATTTTTCAAAGTATGAATTAACATTATTATATATTACTTTTTCATATATTTTGGAAAAGATGGGTATCAGGGCAATAGGCCTGTAACAACCCATATCTAGTTTGTCGTTCTTCTTGAAAATTGGTTTAATTATAGTTATTTTTAATTTTGCAGGAAATATTCCATGTTCAATACTTAAGTTTATTGTATGGGTTAAAATAGGGGCAATTATATTTGATACTCTTTTGATTATATTTGTGCATATATTATCATATCCCGTACTATTCGTATTATTTAATTGGTGTATTATCTTTTTTAAATCCTCGGTAGTAGTAGGCCTTAAAAAGAGAGAGTTATGATGGGCACAATGTAAGGCGTAGTTATTATAATCAATATTATTATTACAATTTTTTATAATTTGATCTAAGAAAAAATTGTTGAACTCATTAGCGATTGCTTGTGGATCGGTTTCAATAGTATCTCTAATTTTAATTTCATAGTTGTTAAAATTGGGAACGTTATTTCCATTTTCACTTATCACTTTCCAAGTTGCTTTGGTTTTGTTTGTCGCATTTTTAATTAAGTAGTCGTTTTGGGATTTTTGGGTTAATTTTATTATTCTCTTTAATTTATTTGAGTACTCTTTAAAGACATTTTTTGCTGCATTACAGCGTGTTAGTCTATATGTCCATAGTAAATGTCTTTTCTTTTTTGTGCATGCTTTAATACCTCTAGATAACCATTTTGGCTTTTTCTTAATTGTTCTTTTTACTTTAACTATAGGAAAACACAAATTATAAAAAAATTCAAACAGGTCGTGAAACGAGTTAAACGCGGTGTTAGGATCTTTACTTGCATAAACTTCATGAAATTTTAAACTACCTAAGCAATCGACAAATTTGTTTATGTTCTCAGCACAATAGTCTCTTTTATAACAAAACCAGTGTGTTATTAGATAGCTTCTTTTTACTGGACATTCTAAAACTTGTGCTGTATGGTCTGATAACGCTAACTCAACGACGTTTGCTTTACATCCTCTTATATTATGAGCAAAATTATCAATGCATGTTTTACTGCATAGCCGGGTCGGCGTGTTAATTGATAATTTAAGATTATACGAATAAAGGACTTGCTCAAATTCAAAAGTTATTTTATTTCTTTTTAAAATGTCTATATTAAAATCTCCGCATAAAATGATTTTTTTATTTTTGTAACTTAGTTTTTCTAAGAGGTTATTAACTTTAGTGAAGAAGATTTCAATTGCGTTTGCATTATTCTTTGGTGGTCTGTACATGCAGATAATAATAATGTTGTGATCTAAGAGTTCAATAGCACTACATTCTATTACATTTTTAACATTAAACGCCTACTTCTCGGAGAGCAGGGAAATTTATGTCCATTCCGAATTAATATACACGAACCACCCTTTCTATTGTCTCTGAAACTTAATGATACTAGTGTAAAATTCGGAATGTATAAATAGTTGACGTCTGATAATATCATATTATGTTCTGTAATACAAAGCACATGAATTGATACTTTTTTTGATTCAAGATTATTTAAACAAACAGTTAACTCGTCCGATTTTGTAATTAAGCCATTTATATTTTGATGTAATATACTTATTTTATTATACACGAAAAAGATTTTGAGTACTTTGGTTATTCTTTGAATCAGTTTGCGTTTCTTTATCTACTTTATTGTCGGATTTGTAGTGTAACAACTCCGTTTGCGTACCTTTGTGAACTTGTTCTACCGAAGCAACCGCTATTCTTTTATTTTTTTGATTGAATGTCAAGAATTTAATTTTATAATTTATGTGAAGTATTTGTCTTAGTACTAACCTACATATATTAATAGAAAATTGAAGCCCCTTTGGTATGAACTGATTGTAATTAAGGTCAATATAGTATGCGTTGCTATTTTTACTGCAAGCAAATTTTATATCATAATTTAGTTTATTTTCGTTAAGGGTTTTATTATAAGGCACTTCGCAGAATAAAATGTTACTATTAGTGTATACTTGGAGCCATTGATTGATAGTTAAGTTAAATTTAAAAGGATCCGTATCATTTTTTCCTCCCAGTACTATAACGTAGTCGTTCTTATTTAAAGATAATATTTCGTTATTGCATGAATTTATAACCTCATGCATATTTGCTCCGGCTTTCCAGAAGCAGGTGACGAGATATTTGTCGCCTAAAAGATTTTGTAGCATTTTTTGTATTCCTCTCCCTTGTTGGTCCCCTAAAACTATTACTTTATTTCTTTTCATATCAGTTTTTTTGGTTTCGTTACTGTTTTGTGTTGAATTTACCGTTTTTACAAAGGGTACACTATTTTTGTTAGCATCACTCGTAACAGATATGGCGTTATTACTCAATAACGTATTGTTATCGTTATTATCGGAGTTATTTGTATCGTTCCCTACGGGTAGCTCTAACGTTTTTATCACGTTTTTATTATTTACATATTTTATTGGTTTTGAAGTCTCTGGGGTAATTTTAACTGGCGTCGTTAATGCCGAACTAAAATCTTCTTTATGCATGGGACTGCTAGTAGCACTGGATAATTTCGGTTTCTTTCTCTTTCGCAAAGTAATGGGTGTACAATTCTGATTCTCTTGTGGGTTGACTTTTTTATATATTTCGATGATTTTTTTACAACTATCTAGCTCTTTATGAAGTGTGGTATTTTCGAAATTTAAGTTGTCTATTTCTTGGTGGGCAATTTGGAGTTCTTGACTTAATTGTGATATTTTGTCCGATAACTCTTGTATTTGAGTTTTTTCGTCAATAGACGTGTTTGGCAAGCTAATCATTGAGTTGTCGAAAAGATCGGTGACCGCGTTAGATATATTTTCTAATGAAACAGATTTTTTTTGTTTTCTGATTGTTATATTTTCCGACTCCATTGTGTATTAATAAGAGCGTATTTAGTAGGTATCTATTACAATTGCAATAATATAAATATATGTTATTTAAACACCGTTTTTATTAGATAGTTATATATGAAAAAAAATTCTTATAGTATTTTAGTAATATCTGAATATCAAGATAACACAATACCGAAATACCGTTATTGACCGTTATAATATCGTGTAACCGTTATTAAGTGGTACGGCACTAACTAGTTGTCCGACGTGACGTTGTTCGCTAAATATTATGACACTACCTACGGTACGAGATAAAGTTGAATTTTATTTTTATGACACCCTCATTTATGTTTAATTGAACAATTATTAATTTGTTTGAAAATTATTTTATATTTTCACGTTTATGCTAATGTTTATTTAATGCACAAATGTTTTATCTCAGATTTCGCAATGATTTATTGTAATAATAATTATAGTCCGAGAAACACACAAGTAAAATTCTCTTTACATACGATTTGAGATTAAGTTTAACGATTCACACTGGGTGTTATTTAATACGATTTTTAAAGTTCCACGCAGTATTCACTATGGATAACACTCTTACGTATATTTTATCCACTATACTTTATTATTATCACAAATTTAGTTTGAAATCCTAAGTTTTTCCTATTTTAAAAACAAAATTTATACGAGAGCGAATTGTATTGTTTGACAGCAGCTGTCATTATATTATTCATTCATAAGTATTCCCGGCAACCATACCTCCCCAGCCGAAACACAAATCATGAAGAACATGCTTTACGACGAGTTAAGAGGCTGGCGGTAAGGTCCCTGGACGAGCTACTATGGCTCTACCACCTAAAAGGTAATAGGTTATTGATCATTTCAGGGGCAGGCAAGAACTTCTAAGGTTGAGTGATAAACAAAAGAACACGGTTGTAACTTGATAATCAATAGAACATCATTGTAACTTGATAATCATAAGAACGTCATTGCTAAACTCCTCGATGTATTTCAATAGAATAAACATGTAAAAGAAACTTGTATCACACTAAATCTAAATCTGGACCTTTGATGTCGAAAAGGAATATAAATTCCAGTACATACCATAAGTACTCGCTTCCAGAAATAAATACTTACCTGTCTATTCGTAGCCGGGAAGCGGGATAAACAAGCAAAGTATCTACGGATTATACACAGAGCAAATATTTCTTTTTAAAATTATGCTCACAAGCATTTTAAATAAAAGAAGCACCTACCTAACCGTAGCTTTCTTCATTTTCTTCGTCCTTATTGATGCGCCATCATTAAAATTTATCGGTTTTCTTAAACCGCTAGCAGTGGTATCTGTAATTTTTAAACGCTCTAGACTTTCTTTACAAATTGTATCACCAAGTACCAACAACAATTTCTTCATTCAGCCATTACATTTATTTTTATCTCTCCAAACGACGCCAAAGCCGCCGCAACAATGAAAAGTCTATTATCCGACACAGTGTAACGACTCGGCGTTTCTCAGCGAACCTTTCTTCCCGGGATTGTATGACGTCATCAACATATTTATTGCCGTTCCTGACACTAGTACCAGGACAATGGCTGGTGTTTAGTCGTCATCATCCGAATTGTAAAACCGGATAAAAGCGCCCTATTTAACAGTCTTGCCGCGGACCGGCTAGGTTCGACCTCATTTACTTCGCGTCAACGTAAAATACGGTAATGTCTCACGATTTCACCGCTCCAAATTTAGGAGAAAAGGGGAAATAAATTTCAACAACGAACATCGAGAACCGCATCATTAAGGATTAATAACTCAAGGAGCACGCCGTTCCAGCGTTAATAATTAACACGCAAAATGAACGCCACTTTTCAACTACTCTACGGCCATTGCTAGTGTTTGTCAAAAGTTAATTTTTGATTCCTAATCTAAAGTTGATACTTTTTACTTTTTACTTTTTACTTCAGCAAAGAACCGTTTGACATCGATACGAGTGTCTAGTTACCTAGGTATATCGTCTTTTTAGGCTGTAGGTGTAGTAGATCTTAATATCAATTTTTATAGTAAGTTACTTCATGATACACATAATCTCTGTCACTTTTATTTTAAAAATCTTTCTGAAAGGGTAAGCAGCTAATTTCGCATCCATCCCAAGGGCATTCAAATTTGCACAAAGTAAACACAAAATCGTAAAAATGTTTGCCATAAAACTGTTTTATTTTAGCCTAAATTAATTCTTACAAAAAAAATCACATCGCTTATACCTAGAAATCCAAGCGGTGTGCATTACTTCGATTACATTTCGTATTCGCTACGTCGTTGTTGACGACAGTGGTCCTCCATGACAACGATCGTTTCGATGAGCTATCGTACGGATCTCTGCTAATGAGATTGCAAACTATATCAGTGCGTCGAGCATGAACTTACGCAGCTTCGTATAGTAATCGTATCGAGCTGTCATTAGTACGGGAAAATATCAGACAGACTGACATAATTATGACGTGTGACGTTTACCGTACGAATACGTTGACAATAGTGTTCATTCATGCTCATGGCACGGTTGACTAGCGTCATAATTAATGTTTTTCATACAATATTTGCATTTTGACAGTTCATCAAAATTTCATATTTGACAGTTCAAAAAGAGAACGTGATTGTCATGTTCCCATTTTCATTCGGCTTGTTATCATAACGCCTCTCTTTTTCATCGCGTTTTAAAACTATGAATATATTAAGTAAGTATATGCCAATCAAATCGTATTCATGTCATTTTTGCAGCCCATAATACCAAAAATTAAATCCATTTTCCAATGAATATTCACGTAAAATATTTTCAGGCGGTAAATAACCTTGATGGAATCTGCCCATTGTGCGTCGTTCATTGACGTGACACGTTTTTTTATTGATCAGGCTTTACTCTAAAATCCTGGTATGTGATTCAAAGCCAACCTATAAATACCTCTCTTTGAATAAAGGGTGACATTGCGAAGTAGTCGTAATTTATTGAAAATTTGAGACTGAGTTTGACTCGACGCGTCATGTTTGTCTTTACATAATGTGTGCGTGTCTGCGTGTAAAAGTAATGAAACTTATTGTAGTGCGCATGGCATGTTTTTGATGAATTTCATGTTTTCTAAGGCATTTTATTTTAAAATACCTACTAGAATCTGTGCATTCTTCTCAAATAAACTTGCATATAAACTTTAATTGTGTCAAACTTCAAACTCCGTTCGCTCCATACTTCTAGTAAGCTGTAAATTTTACCCGAAATGTTCCACAGAGATAAAAAAAAACCGTCACGATAAGCTCGATTCTGTATAACGAACGGCTTAATACGCAGCAACGCAGAGTTTTCATATTCCCCTCGTTACTCGACGCGAATGGAAAAAACATTTTTAAACAATGGCCTATTAAAGTAGTTATAGTTTGTTCTATTTTATGCGTTTTTATTAATGGAAGGATTCGTTGTACGCTGATGGACTAGTTTAGGATTAGTTTAGGATTTTAAGCTTTTCTGCTTACAGGTATTGTGGGTGATTGAGAGAGATTGGAGATGGTTGAGCGCGCATAGCCCTGCTGCTTCAGTAGATCAGTAGTCGAAAAAGTTAACTCAACGTCGGGCGCGGGCAGTACCTGGATGGGTGACCGCTAGTGGCGAATTAAATGCCCGCTTCCGTACGGAGGTTAAGCCGTCGGTCCCGGTTTTTATTGATACGCAGCCGGAGCCGTTTAAACTTGACGGAGGCCCTATGGGTGGCTTGAAGACATCCGACACGGGTTGGCCCGTTTCTCCAACAATTCGCATTGGGTAGAGTACGATCCAAGCCTCCCCCTGTTGTATGGAGAAACCCGTGCCCAAAAGTGGCCCATGAAAGGGTCGTAGCCAAGACAAGCGTGCCAGGTGTGTTGATTCCAATTTGAGATATAACCATAAAGTAGGAGAGAGAGAAGTCTTGCTATTCCTTTGAGGGTTGTGAAGCGTCAACAATACTTGACCAAACCAACAATATCTGGACAATATTCGCTCTCCACATGAATTTGTATTGCTCTATTCTTACTCGAGCCCTACGCGGAAGTCGTCGGCTGTCAAATAACAAAATGTGGTTACATTTAACATGCCCTCAGGGATGCCGACCCTTTCCTCGAAGGGTAACCGCGGGAATTTACAATGAATTGAACACCAGGCGGGTTTAATCTGTACCTACGAGTACAACATGCAGGATCAACATCAGATTTTTGTAAAATTTCTATTTGTCATCTAAAATCCGGTTCATATTTAGTAAAAAACACAACGTTTGACGGCTGCAAACTAACTAGCCACCTGTCACGACTTAGTTCCCACGTGAACCAAAGAAGTTGATCCAGGCACTATAATCTATCTGAGTACTAAATTTCATCCAAATCTGTTTAGCCCTTTCTGCGTGAAAGAGTAACAAACATCCATCGATCCATCCTCAAAAACGTTTGCATTTATAATAGTAAGTAGTAGTATATTCATTCATTTTCGAAGTACTTACGTAATAGATTTAATACGTTTCTTATTATATCGCATCATAATTTCAAATGTGTATATCGGACCCAATTATCAGTGTAATTTTTCAAACGAGTTTTATGTAAATTAATGAAATATAATTCTACGCGAATTACGGGATAGCATACCTAATCGAGTTAATTTTCAGACTGATTGATTAAATCAATGATTGTTAAAAATTTATCGGAAAGATTCCAATTCGAATTCGATCCAACCCTATTGGTATAAATAGTAGGTGTCTAATATTTTTGAAAAATAATAGCAGGTATTATTTTTCAAAAATAACTGAAAAAGATTGTTATTCACGTGATTAGGTACATATCTTATCACGTGAATTCGATTCAGGTCCTGAGAATTCGATTATATCGATAGACATTTCATAAATACCAGTTCTATTTCGATTATATTATTACAGCGCTCTCTATAAATATAATCTTCGTTATTTTTATCGCAAAGCAACGAAGCGTGCGGTTTTCTTCCCGCTTTTTTCTTAATTGAAACTTTGCTACGTTGATAGATCGCGGCTCCATGACGCGGCGTTATATTGCAAGAATAAGATATTCCCTTTGGGGTTTCTCGTTATAGCTTTATTATTTTCTATCTTTATCTTTATATTATATAAGCATCATATTTGGCTCACTTTCAGCCAATGTACAGCAGCCTAAGGACACGCGCTAGACCAATACACGACGTACACAGACTGACGAACCAATCGCGTGAGCTAACAGTGCAGTCAACGTCAAACCGACCAATAAAGATTGTGTTCGTGACTCGTGCCATCTACTATTATCCGACTATTGTTGTTCATCTTTCGTTATTGTTATCCAGATGGCAGTGCGTCTTTCCGTTTCATTCCTAATTGAAACTTTCTACGTTGACAGATCATGGCTCGATGACTACGCGTCATATTGCAAGAACTGAGCCTTGAGCTGGTTCGTATAGTACTAATCGTTTAGAGCTGCCATTAGTATGGGAATATACAAAGACTGAGGTTTATTTTTCGAATACATACTTTGATGATAGTGATGATGAGGCACTGAGAGATCCTTTAGGTTTGCCTCCATTTGAGACGAACGTCACTAAGTTCTTCAATGGATAACGTAAGGGATAAAGACAATGTATTTACTACACAGTGGGACTTAAATAAGTCCAAAATAAAGTCATTTAGCTTGCCTGAAACGATACATCCTTTAGCAAAAAGCACGTCGTCTTTGGTTTGGTATGGTTACCCGACAGACGCGGTTGAATATATACCAGCTTTTCCCCATTGCAATAGACATACAAAATTTTATTAGCGCGGTAGCTCGCTAAACTTTACGCTTTCAGGAAATTAATAAAAACGCCGCCGTAAATAAAAAATTCGATATACGAGTACGTACATTGAAAAGTTATAAACCTAAGTGCCCTCTACCAACCCTGTCATTAACTCAAATATTACAAGCCATGAAAACCTCGTACCGTCACAACGAGGTAATAAAACTGAATTTTAACACGGCATTAAACTACCCACATAACTTTTGGAAGCTTAGCCGTATAAAGTAATATGCAGCAATAATTACACGAAATGTCTCCAACGAAGTCTGAGGGCACGTTTGATATTTAAGCCGATATAAACCGTTCGGAATACTAAAGGTTTATTTAGTACCAGAATATTTCGTCTATATTAAAATGGTCAGTCTGTCGTGAATGTATGTAGCTTAGTTTATAATTAACCTGCAATAGAGAGAATGGGATACGCGGGATAGATTAAAAAGAGGAATCACACATTTTCTAGAAAACACCTAGTTATTAGCAATCAGCAATATCTAGATCACTAAAAATCACTAGTACTAGAGGCTGTATCTAGTCTCTACTGGCCTTTGAATTGGCTAATAACTGCAAACCCATCAATATCAAAAACCGTTCATACTTTTTCATTACTAATGAATAGAAAAAAGCAAGGCGTTTAAATACTGCCATCCAATGTGTCGTTTGTCCTAATTCTAGTGGTTCTGTGGCGGTGCCGCGATGGCAAAGGCGAAGTGGTCGTGCGTGGTAAATAACTGTGCTCAGATTACGTCATTGGGATTTGTACATATGCCAATGATGTAAAAAACTTCGATAGCGTGATTCAGGATCCCCGTCGCGCCATCGCTTGACGATCAGCATATTTTTGCAGTCTGTAGCAAATTTTTATATATAATTACTTATTTGGCTTATATCTAATATTGGGTGCTAGAGATCTCTTGGTCAAATTTAAAATTATTTATTATATTGAACGAATTTTGCTCACTGGTAATAAAAGATCTTTATGTCGAACAAAGTCAAATACAGGCTATAGCAAAGTCCCAAACGGACCGCCCGGGGCAGTGGATGACAATAACTCGTGTTACGGACCACTTAAGGCTTGCAATCGCGTCTTACGATACAATAACGCTCATGTAGCGATAGGCATCGGAGGGTTAATACATTTCGCGACCCTATCTCTGTAATTAAGAAAGCCAGGCTTTAATATCAGTCGCCCTCCGCCCTTACGGACGTTAGTCATGAGCCCGCATTATGTACTTTGTAGACATCTTAACTTAAGTATCGGTAGGGAGTAGGCATATTATACATTTAGTATTTTTTTAGACTTAACATCTTTTGGAGGAATTTTTGAAATGGCGATTGACCTACGGGTTTGTATGTTTTATTTTCTTTTATAAGTTTCTCTAATATTTAACCCTTTTCTATTCCATTGCCAGGCACCCCGGGAACCAGAGGAAGGCGATTAGCATTCTTCACCACGCTGTTCCAATGCGGATTGGTTACCGGTTGGCTCAACAGTAACGGTCGTTTTCGACAAGACGTGTTATTCGCCATATAGCTAGGTAGGAAAACAGTTGATTTCAAAAGAGTGCCGTAAGTTTTGTTCGATCTACTAGCCTGATCGGAAGCTTCATGTATGGAACAAAAATATTGATAAAAAACCGTTGATTTTAACTTTAAACAAACCTATAAACCATATCTACTAAATATTGTATGGGACAGAAGTTTGGGGAGTGAGAAGTAGTAGGTACTACTTAATGTTTGTAAAGCTAAAGCAATCTCATACTCAAGGACAAAAATATACCTAGGGCTAGGCCTTAGCCGTCTACTACCAACGTTTGGTTTCATTACGATGATTTTCTTCACTATTATTTCAATTTTGCCTAGTTACCCACTCTACCAAAACCAAAAACAATTTACCTACATCAAGTTAGTTTGAGAAACTCTACATAAGTAATGTTTGCAAAGCAATCTCAAACTCATAGGCGTGCTTATGTGGAACTTTGCGAAGGGGTGTCGAAACACAAATGTTTTTCTTTGCTCTCATCGTCGTCGTTCAGATTATGCAGTCAATGACCCCTTTATATCGCAGTATACATTCTTTACTCCCCTTAATACGTTTTGCTTCCCTTATAATCCTATTTGCGGAAAACTAATAAATAGTTTTTTCCACGAAAATCTTTTCCCTGGCGGGGTTTTTACGTAGTAAAACGCACCCGCTTAAAGCCTGCAATAGATATTATTATAAGATCAAATAATAACGCCTTGTCCTAATTGACTGACATAACACGGCTTTTTATGGAGCGGTACTTATTGAAAATTGACATGCGACAAAATGCAGGAAATGACGCTGTCGTGAGCAAGCTGAATGAGCAAGTTTTGCGTGCAGCATGAGAATTAGAACACGGGGTAAAATATTCGGTACAAATAATACATTTATTTGTGGCAACCATAAGTCCCAACCAACCAAGAACTCACTAAAAACATGTTGCTTCGTGGCGTAAAGGCTACCATGAAAATAAAATTGTCGTATCACTTACTATTAATATTTACT
Organism: Erynnis tages; assembly: GCA_905147235.1. Classification (NCBI taxonomy): domain Eukaryota; kingdom Metazoa; phylum Arthropoda; class Insecta; order Lepidoptera; family Hesperiidae; genus Erynnis; species Erynnis tages. Next base: position 8,821,231 of record LR990082.1, read on the forward strand.
ACGTACTTCCGAGACTTCAATACATGTATATAACATGAAGGCATGTGTGCCGACGCCAAAAACAAATATGGACCCCTGCATGTGATATTGCATTTTATATCGAGATGCGATTGTACTCGGTCGTATGCTCGTATGTGCTTATTGTATACTTTTTACGGACGACCCTCACACCGATATGTGTTTTTTAATTGTATAATTTAAGAATCAGAGCGGAATAAAAAATAAATAAATTTAAGACGGTTCCCCAAGGGTATGGCTTTTGGTGGGTCGGAACGGAATAACTCGTAGGTATTTCTTGGCCATAATAGACAGTTATTTGTTAAGATTCGTTTTCTTATTACTATATATTTTAATTAGTTACACGTTAAACAAGATTTAGAAGGATTTAGATTAAATACACAGTCCATGACCACGCTTTGATCAATGCCACACCGTCATACGAGTATTTGTTTTTGATACATTCTTTGTCATTCTTTGTCAACAATATTAACAAGACAGTCGAAGCAACCGTTGTAGGGCACGAATCTCTATCCCCACCAGGAACAGCCGGGAGCATAATGCACCACTCTGCTCCTATGAATAATTTCGAAATTTCGAATATTTTGATGTAGCTGAAAAAATCACAATAATCGGCCAAATATGACAAGTAGCCAATCAATCATGACATCTCTAGTTTCAACCTCTTAAATTTGTTTTTCATTTACGACCTGAGTGGTGCAGTGGTTAAGACGCCTGCGCTGCATGGAGGGTCCTAGGTATGATTCCCAGCAAACCAGACATTTGAATGATGAATTTGAATTTCTTTTTCTGGTCTGGGTGTTCTTGTCTTGATGTGTCTACTGTCTATGGCACCCACGACACAAGGAATCGTAGTGTTGGGCTATGTGAGTGCGTTATTTATTTATTTATTGTTATGCCTTCTTAAATTGTTTTATTTGAACCAGAGTTGTAGGATACCGTAAACTTCAATCCTGTTAATTACAGCCAAAGTTACAGGTCGGTGAAAACGGGGTTCGCCACATTTCGAACACCCGATACAAAGTTTACCGCGGCTGCCTTCCTTCTGTTCAAGGAGGGGACGTATAAATAAAAGATTGGATTACTGAAACACTTCCTTAAAATTCGAAGCCGTATCGGATAATGTATATCTAAGTATAGCTGATACGCACTGCTATAAAATTCACAAAAGGACCTTTGTAGTTACAACATATAGGTACTTACTTACGTGTATACCTACGTTAAAGATAACATTAATCCATATTTAATCCATCTTTCATCCGCGAAGGAACCTTAATCCTACTCCCTTAACCCACTATGGAGTTTTCTCATCTCTCGTGTTTAGGTTGGGGAGGTGTGGTTGCCAGATATACTTCATTTAAGGTGACTATGTTAATCCTTATGAATAGCAACGCTTGCATATGCTAGGTATCTCATAGCAACCGACTAAGATGGATCGCTTACAGATTTTTTATTTTGCTTTGGCGTGAATATTACGTATTCCTAAAATTCTCGCTATAATTGAATTGAAAATAACTGGTAAAAGTATGTGCTATTTGTGCACAACTTAAATGATAAACATTTATAGATAGTCTGAATATGGGTTCCCTAGTTTGTGATATTATAGAGACCAATTCATGATCATTTTGATCAATTCACATTACCCCTTTACGGGTGTACAACTTGAGAGGATAAATTAGTTAATAACTGCTCCAACAATAGTTACTCACACTTATTTTTAACTTCATAATTATGTATAATTTTATGCAATTAAATTAAACTAGTTGACTTTACTTAGTGTTTCTATTTCCTACCAATTTTTTGCGCAAGTTTTTTTTGGGTGCGAGGGTAACACTAATTCGAAAGAAAATCGACGCCAGAGTTAGATCGTGAATGAGATATAAATTGTGTAATGATTAAACCTATTCTCTCGCAAATAATGTTCGCCTTTCTTGTTTTCAATATTCGTCCGAATCCAATTTTAAGGGATCCAAATTTACAGTTTGCCCCGTTTAGGTTCGGTTCGCATCTGACGGAAAATGCGTCGCGTATTCTCAGTCGCGTTACGTACATACATAGTAAAACATTTAGGTAGCCGTTCACACTTAACCGATGATGCATTAGAGCGTCACGCGTACTTCATTTTAAAAAGTACCATACTACACTACCGCTCTGTAGATGCTGAACGCAGAAACTGACGCGTAATGTGAAAAGACTTATTCGACCGATTAAACGCAACCGATAATACGCTTTTCGCAAATGGAGTACTCCCAAGCGAGACGATCTGCCTGGGAGCGGCCGTGCTCCAACTACATCATATCGGAGTTTTGTCTATATAAGTACCTATGCTAGCGATGTAGAAAACTTCTATAGCGTGGTTCAGGAATCGTGTGGCGCCATCTCGTGACGAGTGGAGAAAGTCGCCAGTCGCCACACGCTCGACGCATTTTCCGTCACATGTGATCCGAGCCCTAGAAAGGTCGTGGATGATCAAAATGGAGCCCAGTTATTTGAATTAGCGAAAATGAGACTAAATTCAACAAAAGATACTGAGTCTGACGACAGCCTCTAATTTTCTGAAACATTTACTCCGAATAATGTTTAATGGTTTGCAGATAGGCTTTAGTTAGAGTAAAGGTTTGGTGAATATTTTTAGTCGCAATCAAAGGATAAAAGCGTATTGATCTTTTTCCTATTTTCGGTTTGAAAACACTAATTGATTGGTTTATTGGTTAAGTAGTTATCAATCGTAACTAAACGAGGGTGTAGCTGACGTACATATTTTTGTAATTTTTTGCAGGTTTTAAATTCGGTCACTTTATCCAACGGTGTAAGTTTAAATCTAACGAGTACTTTCTCTTTTTAAAATAAAAAAAATATTATCACCCGCTGAAGGTGTGAAATCCTCGTGTATAAGAGGCCAACCTGCATTTAGCCAGGTCGGTGGACTAAGGACCCATTCTTTAGTGGGTTGCAAAGATCAAGAATGTGTGTGCATAAAACCAATAAACTAAACATCAAGAAAAAGATTTGTGCACAAAAGCAAACTGATTTTTTTTAACCTTTAAAGGTTTTTAGCGACACTTTTAAATATTGATTGTAATATTTAAAATAACTTTGCTCATTAATCTTCGTAACCGCACATTCATGAAATGCCGCAGTAAATTGAAAACCTTCGAAAATTGTATACTCGATGCGATACAACCTTCCGACGGGACCATTAATAAAGCTCATTTTATTTTAATGGCACGAAATTGAATACAATGTTACCTATATTGTATTCAATTTCATGACATTAAAAATCGTATACCACTGGCCCTCAAACTCTGAAACTCTAGAATGTTTACTACGCATTTTTAGGTGTTGAAGCCTGGGGAGGTGTAAAGTACCTTCCTTCCTTCCTTTCAGCTCTTGGTAGTCCACTGCTGGACATGGGCCTCCCCTAATCGACGCCACCCCACCCGGTCCTGGGCCCTCTGAATCCAACGGTTTCCCGCTGCCTTCATCAGTCCACCTGGTCGGAGGGCGGCCTGTGCTCCTTTTGGCTAAACGTGGTCGCCATTCGAGGACCTTTTTTCCCCATCAGTTTTCAGTCCTGCGATCGATGTGGCCAGCCCATTGCCACTTTAATTTGCAAACTTTGATATTTGGTAAGGTTTAAAGGTCTGGTAAGGTAGACTTTTAATCCCTCGTAAAGCAGCATGACATACCAATAACTTACGCTTACTATACGAATACAGTCTTGACAATAGTGTTCATGCTCACGGCACAAGCAGAGTTTATTAAAATCGTGAGAGAACCGCACGTCTGCACTCGTAGCTTCGCAATTTGATATAAATCCTTCATGAGAAATCGTATTAATCCTTCATTTTACAGCGTGGAATAGGGTCTAATGAATCTATGCATATCTTGAGAGGAATATCGCACATGGCTGTGTACACAGCGAGGCATAATGCGGTTGCCGCTACCGCTGCTCAGCGGTTTGGAACAACAGACGCGGATGAAAACATACAGGAACTTATTATTGAACCAAAACGCAGATCAATCAATGATAAAATTATTCATTTCTTATTTCTCAGTTTGGTAGGTGAAAGTCTTTTGTTGTCCTGAAAAGGTGAGCAAGTTCCCATCTTTTCATGTGAAAAGCGTGAAAAGGGTCGAACGAAGACGACAATATCAGCTGTATAGGTACTCTTTTTATAAAAATATGCTTCCAATTTTTCCTGCCTAACGAAAACCACTAAAACGAATATCATTTACAGATTTTTTAATCGTTTTCTGACATTTAACGTATGGTGTGACTTCGTCCTTATTGCAATAATAAGGCAGTTATACAAACGCTGTGAAAACGCCAACAATATTTTTCCGTGATGATTCGGGAAATCGTTAGACTGCAACGATCTGTCAAAGGATGCGAATATATTTATAGCTAAGAAGGTTACGGTGCATAACGATTTCCTCGCAATATGTTTGCGACGTGCGCTTTCGACGGGCAGAGCAATGCGGATTTAATACTGATCAATGCTCATATAGTAGCAATATGTATAGTAGGTTCATGGAAAAAGAAGTACTTAAATAGAACGGAAATAAGAACATAATTATTCCGACTCCACTCAAGCTAGCTGCCTTCACGTCCCAAACGCATACCTACTATTGTTGTTATATCTTCTGCCACTCGTCGAGAGATGGCGCCATAAGTATACTGAATCACGGTATCAAAGTTTTCTACAACGCTTCCACTTTGACACGATGTAATCGGAGTACGGTCACTGTGCTTTGCTCTGCCCTTTGCCAAACTATCGATCCACTATCAGTCTTGTTAAGACTAATAGAATGAGATAATATGCGCTCAGTTAAGTAGAATCTAAGATACGCTTGCTTGCCATAACCATTCTATCAAATTCCTTCTTCTATGGCACTGTACGTCGATGCAAATAAAAAAGATACATTTGAATTATCGTTCCTCGCAATATATTATTTATTTACAACGTGCGCTTCCAACAAGCTCATCGACTGGCATAGAAGTAGGAGTAAGGAGGGTGGAATCGGACGAACTAAGAATGTTAGGTCGATTACAGGGTCGACTTAACTTCGATGGCTATTAAAGCTAAGTCTACCCCTGAAGATTACTGACATTGGATGTAGAAAATGGCAGTTCGTCTGTAATTTGATTGATGATTATTCATGAAAACTGAACAACTGGTAGAGATATACTCGTAAATACTTTTAGGGAGAGTCTGAAATAATACTACGAAATTATAAAACTTTTTTATATTCTCTAGTCTTCGTAGAAATGAGAACTAACATTCAATATTGTTAGTTCTCATTTCATCTCAACATCCTTATCTGTGTGGCCAATCCTAACCCTTGAAATGACAGCAGGTCGTAGCTTCATCCATCTACATCAGCCACTTACGAGCGCCAACCTCTGTCTTACACTACCTACTTGAACCTTAATGTCTAACAACGGCTGACAGAGCTCTTGATAGACCGCAGTAGGATATTAATAGCAGCCTCATCCTTGACAATACACTACATGTATGACGAAATCAGATATTACACTTCCCTGGTAATCGTACCCCTTCCCGAAATCGTACCCTGGCTCAGAGCCGCCCAAAGACGTCACTGATTCTGAACACATAACTTAATTAACATCTAACAGAGACAGCTGTTACAATGGCCTCCTAATTAGAATAACTGTGCACCTCTAACCTGTCAAGGATATTACGTCTATGTGCTTTTATTATTAATTTCGACACGTTCCCTCGGTATGAGGAAACCTGACGATTATTATGACGTTCTAATTAGAGAACCGCAGAGAGTAGAGATTTGCGTATGAACATTCAATGTTCAAAAATCTGGAAAAACGGATTCAGTTTGAAGCTTTTAACTATTAAAACTTAACGGTTAGTTAAAAGCAAAAGGCGAAAGGCAGGCAAGCCGTAAAAGGATGGCCCAGCCGTCAGACTGCCAAATGATACTTTCAGAAGGCCGAAAAGCAACCGATACTTTCAGAAGGCCGAAAGCCTGGCGTACGTCGATTAATTATTAATTAATTACCTATAACACCTATAACACCATTGGTGGGTAGATAATGTATGATGACGTAGTTTGTATTCGATTAAGTTCAACCTGAAGAAGGCTCTGAAAAAGTGCTCAGGATAGGGTATATCTGTGGACTTCTAAGGGCTGAAAGCACTAAATTTAGATTGACCAAATTTTCAATATACAAACCCACAGTTACGCTTTCGCTGTGGCCAGATATAGAATAATTAGTCACAATGAACATGAATTACTCCAAAGTTACTGTAGAATACTGTCTGGCGAAACCAAGACTGGTCGAAGCACCCTGCGTAGTTCTGCAGTAGAACGAGTTGAAACAAAGAAAAACCGCAGACTCATTACTTCCGAGGTTCGGTAATTAGGCAATTACTTTACGTCTGCTTGTTACATTTGAAGCAAAGATTTCAAAGACCACAAACCAAAAGAGATGAACGTTTTTCAAAGCTTTTTTACAGGAAAGGGCTTGTAAGAGGTATAAAGACGTTTGGTCTTCAGCTTCAGTGAACGTAATAAGAAATACTGCTTCAACACAGATAAATGATGCATGATTACCTGCCTTGGTATTTTGAAGGCACAGTAAAAAAATCTTTACCTTTTCGTAGCATTGTTGGTGAGAAACATTGAATATAAAATATTCATTGGACATAAGAAAGACATCGAAACATAAGAGGGCAGAACATGATTCTTTACTTTACGCCAGTTGATTTTAGGAGTACCTCTTATTTACACCCGAGAATGATGACAAAGAAATTTTGGAGATTGAAATACTTAGAGCAAGTTTGCAATTTCTGGCAGTAATTCCAACGATATTGCAATTTCTGGCAGTAGATATAGTCGCGCGCAACTTGACTGCAATGTACAATACATTCTGCTACATAAACAATCGATCAAGTTTTATTTTTGTTACAAAATACGGACCGGTTGTTTTTGTATATTTTGTCGATATGTCTGTCACAATTGTCTGTCTGGTCACAACCTAGCACCACATACCTACCTTAGCTCTTCAGTCAAGTTGCACGCGTACTATAGATAGGTAGGTAGGTACTCATATTTCAGATTTCAGATATAAAATAATTTTGTGAAAAGGGTTTTCCTGTTACTATATTTTATACTTAGGAGTCATAAGAACCTCTAAACTCGACTAAAGCGCTTCCCCTTCTAAATCCAAATGCTAAGACACCGCGCAATATTAGATAATGTTAATTTCCGCCATGTCAACCGTTTTCAAGGCTGCTTACGTCTTGCAACAGGTAGACAAACGCCGCGGGGCTCATCCATAATCACCTGCTTTGTATAATAAGGTAAGGTAAGGTAAGGTAAATTCCTAATTACACAAAACGTGATTAATTCAGAAATTTGATTTAACTAAATCCTATTTTGTTATTGTCTGAAACTACTGTACCATTTCAACTTGTATGAAGGGTATGACGAAGGAATGCATAATTGGCATATGATTATGCATTCCTTTGTCATACCATACCATGCAATTGGAAAAGAAAAAAAAACACGGTCAGTAGGTACTCACCCTCGGATGGAGCATTACGGTCCACTCCGAAATAGTCATTAGCAATTACCATAGAGAAATGACTGTTTGGTGAAATGTAAAACTCAGAAAATAAGATCGGTTTGAAATAATGTTAACACTCTAATAGTTAACTAACTAGATTGGACCACTCACATCAGTGGAGGCTTAGCTAATATAGGTAAAAATTTCATCAAAAGGGTTTAAAAAGGGTGTTTACTTATTTCTTTTCTCCGTTCTATCTAAATCGAAGTCCAGGGTCCAGAAAGCACACAAGTCTGGACCACTTTTTTCGTGAAAAGGTCAATGTCCATTTTAAGAAGAGCTGCTGGTATGTGTGGTATGGTATAGAAGTAATATTATGCTAGTCGTTATTTTTTTCTATTATAATCATTATTTCTCATAATTTCCCTTCCCTGGCCCACGAAAGGCGTGTCATATGTGTCGAAGTACCGCCGCACCGGTCTGTCGCCACGAGCGTGCTCCCACACTGCGTCTTCCAAAGCCTCAACCAGCTCCAGCGTGGCACTGCTGATTGGAATCTCCCGCGTGAACCCAAAGAATGAGGTCTTCTCCAACGCAAGCATATCTGGAAGCTTATTAAGCAAGATTGGAATTATGCAGACTAATACTAGGGTAGGGTCGTCATCCTAGTCGAAACTCGACTATAGTTTATTCAATTATGAATTTCCCACTTAACGGAATATATGTACAGGTGTACAGGACATGTTTGTCTATGTGTGCATGTCAAAATTCTCAAATTTATGGTAGTGTCCGTGGGTTGTTTTTTGATGAATTTCATATATTTCTAATGCTTTTTTTTAATATTAGAATTCGTGCATTATTCTCCATAATATATAAATTCTTACAAACCGTAATCAAACTCTAAATCCGTCAACAATTTTTCAGCTTCAATATTCAGATCGCTTATTGAATACATTACAATAAATAACGATCAGCTTACCGCGACTGGGAACACAATGAGCGCTACAAATACGCAGCCACAATGGAACTTTCGCGTCATTTGCATTACAAATAAATTATTTATATTACATTTGCAGTTAATGTGTCGTTGCGTTTTCCATTTTATGACCTATTCAAAACGTACCTAGCTATTTCATAACCAGACTATAACAGTAATAAAAATGAGTAAGTATTACCACATCGATACCGTTTATGTTCTTTGTAAATTCAGTTTTTTTGTGAACCTATCGTTGTAAATTCTTGGCTTCACGGAATGATTTCATTGGCGCGTGCCACAGTCGAACCTGGACCTCTCGAGTAAGAAGCAGTAAGCTATTCTCAAATTTAAAACGTTAAACTTACCTATATGACGGCAATTTCACATTGATTTTTCCCAAAACAGTGAGTAACTTGATCTGATTCCACCTACATTTGGACACCAATCTCTAGGTTCAAAGATAAAGCAAAACATTTTCCGAGGTCTGAAGTGGACATGATAACACTGCAGACGTTACCTTTGCCTCAAATTCGTAACTCGAGCAAATAAGTCATTAGTCACAAGTCAGGAAACTAAGGAAAGAGAGAAAAGAAGGACTGAATAAAATAAAAATGAAACAAAAATAATTTATTTATTATACAACAATACGGTAATTTACGATTTCACATTGGACACGATACTTTATCAGAAACATCGATATGTGTATAAAAAAAGCAAAACTGAAAGAAAATACATAAGGAATAGTATTAGCATTGAAGTTAGTAGGTACTTTTCGACATATTTCCACTTTAAGAATTCTAAAGCATCATATTTGTAAGCTTTAAAACGAAAAATATAATTAGAGTTTATAGCTATTCCAAAAAAAAATTAAATCTGCTGGCGCCAGTCCATCATTGATTTAGCCACACCAATCTCTTCGAAAAATGTGTCAATGTCAAATTTTTGCAAGCTCATTGACTCACAAATACAAGAATATGCTGTTTAACATGTCCAGTGCCTTCGAACACCTAACAAGTTTTTATAAGATGCATTAGAAGTGCCGGCGTCCCGCCTGGAGTGTCTAAAACATAGGTGACAATATGTAGGTGACGCCTCTAATGAGCCCGCGAAAATAGGCATGATGACAGTAATAAAATATCGCTAAAATATTTATCTGATCTAATGAAATAGGATTCAAAGATTTTGAAACATGTATTTATTCTCTTATTAATGTCGAGATTAATCATTTATTTGTTAAAATATATCTACAAAATACAACAATCCGCCATGATAGCTTAAACACCCTTCAGATCGAATTACGTCAATTTACGTCACGACTTAGTAAACGTCATTTTTTTCGTAAGCATATTATACGCGATCTGGCAATTTTTACTAAGCCGTGGCGCAATGACAGACGCCATGACACGGGCGAGCGTTTTGGAATGAATTTGAAACTTAAAATTTAAATGTACTTTTATTGCACAAAAACCTTAATTTCCTACAAAAATATGATATATTTTAGACATAATAGAAACTTATGAATATCATAGAAGAGTTTTTGAAAATTAGTTATCATGCCTATTGACAAGGCGCTGAATGTGTGAAGGTTCAGCGAAGTGTATATTTCTGTATTCTCTAGTTTAATACATGGATATAACTAATAGCTTTAGATTTTCCTTCATCTGTTTTACTTTTAATTTTTAAGAAACAAGTCCTAAATTATCATGTGTGAATCATATGTTAGGGTATAAATTAATTATATATTTCACGCCTCAACGGTCAGTAAAGTGTTGGCATATTGGAACTCAGGACTGTTTTCATACTCCGACATGTCTAGGGCCACTTCACAGCTCTCCCTGACGACAGGGCGGGGGTCACTCAGGTACCTGGAATGAAATAAAGAAAATTATTATTACTTACTAGATATTGCCCGTCGCTTCATCAACATAGGTTTTAGAATGTGGTCCAGAGAGGGATAAAAACGTATCCTATATATTAAGACAGGTTATAAACAAATCAGTTCAAACATTTTTGCACAAAAGACTCACAAATTTCCATCCATACTCACAAACTTCCACATTTATAATAGTAGTAGAATCTTTTTTTTGTAGGCTGGCTTCTTGTGGGAAGAAGCAAAGTAAAAAAAGGGTTGCAGCCAGCCCACAGGCATATAATCCATTTCTATGTATAATATTATGTAAGTGAGCATAAGATATAGGATCTATTTATAATCTGTCAATGCTAGAAGAAATATCATTTTCACGTGTTAGTCACAGTCCCAACAGACAGACTGGTATTTGTAGAAGAATTCCCATTCGTTTTAGGATTTGACTATTATCAACAATGTCTAACTAAACATCTGTTGTGACAACTATCACCACTAATATTATAAAGAGGAAAAATTTGTATTTACGTGCGTATGTTTGTAATGAATAAACTCAAAAACTACTGTGCCGATTTCAAAAATTCTTTCACCATTGGAAAGCTACATTCACCCTGAGTAACATAGGCTATATTTATTGCTAGAAAAGATTATGGATCCTTACTAAAAGTTTGTGACTCAAAAAAGCTTTGGATATTAGTCAAATTAATTGGCAGAGTGAAGACTGCCGGATCAGCTAGTTTCTTCATAAAACAAATATCTGATTGATAATACCTTTTCAATACTTCAGTGCATTCATCAGTGGCGATGGAGCCCAGTGCCTCGGCCGCCTCGTGGCGTACCATCTCGTGCTCACCGGAGTCTTCTAGAGTCTTCTTCAAGAAGGGTACACTGCGCTCATCTTGCATCTGTCCGAAAATGAACGCCACCTCGTGTCGGAAGAGAGCACTGCTTGCTTTGAATCCTGAAATTATTATGTTAAGAGGTAAGTAGAGAATAGAATCGTAAATAATGTTGCTATACATTGTTTACGGTGTTGTTATCTCTTGTGTATTGTAAAACATTTCTATGATAAAAATACTATTTTCTATTCTTCTTTCTATTCTGTCTATTCTTTTTATTGAGATGCAAGTGTCAATCTTATATTTGTCTGTCTTAGTAGGAAGCACTGAGTTTTTATTTACTGGGAAGTTATGGTTGCAGTCAATACTTTATTTAACGAGAATGGGAAGAATGTTGTTGTATACCAACCTGGGCTAAGTGTTGCAGAGAACTCTTTCAAAACAAATGTGCAGTGAAGAATATCCACCAATCCGCAAGCGTGCCCTATCTCCTAATGAAAATGGCTATCGCATGCTGGCCCTATGGCATGCTTAAACAGAAATCTCCCGTACCCCGCATGCGGGCAATGGAAACGATTACAGCATGTCGTTCCTATGGCATGCGTGAACAGAAATTGTACAGTCATACCCTGAATGCGAGCTCTAACGACCAATGAAAAGCCCTTACACTTTCTACTGATACCCTACTTAAGTGAAAAGTCAACATAACCCACCTTCACCTAGTGCATTAATACTCTCAGTGGTTCCAAGGTTTCTCAAACTGAACATGGCCCTATATCGTTCAAACAGTGGTTTCTTCTCATCCATCATGACATCTTTGAGTTTTTGTACATCACTCTCACCGCTAGGTGGTGCTGGGTCAATAGAAGAGTACTGACTTTGTGAAAGATTGGATTCCTTAGTGCTCTCGTCTTCTAACCACTTTAGCCTTTGGAGAGCAATCTGGCAGGTCTCAGCTACTTCCACTGCTGGGTCATGCTGGTATTTCTCCAGGATTTCACGGAGATTTGGGTCCCCGATGGCTCCTAAGGCTTCACCTGAAAATTGCATGGGAGTACTTCATCACTATTTTTAACCCATTCCCTGTCCCATGAGACACATGTGATTCATACCCATTGTTTAACTATTGTGTCTATTTACTGGACAGGGAACCTGTTAACAGATAGAGATTTTTGGAGATACCAATATTGATAAAACATTGCTTGATGTGGGTCATCTGAGACCACTTAATTAAGACTCAACATACAACATGTACGAATAAATAGAAATACATTTCCATTTCTTATGGTCATCAATAAGCAAATCAACTCAAATCACTGAATACTCATAAATCTGGAGAGTCCCTTATCATGTAATATCACGTACGTGAGCTCCCTAAGCTAGATAACGTATCAAAACTTACCGGCTTCGTGCCTAACTATGGGATCGTGATTCTTGTCTTCCAACACGCTTCTTAGAATTGGAATGGCTCTCTTATCCTGCATTTGGCCGAGGCAGTAAGCCAGCTCGTGTTTGAGCAGCACTGATTCATCCACAAAGCACTCGCTGATGCATTGTATCGATGCTTCCCCGCCCAAGTTTCGCAGAGTGAAGAGCGCGCGGAAACGCTCCTTCATAGGCCTCGATGGGTCATTAAGCACTTTACCGATGTTCTTGATGGCAGCGTCACTAATATTTGCCATTGTCTCCAAGTTAAAAGCGGTAAATAGAATATATAGAAATAAAAACACAGAAACGTGGTGTTTCTGTCTCGAATATTAATAATTAATATCAGTCGACTGACGATTGTCAGATTTGACAGTCAGTCAGTCAGTGACAGTGACACTGACTCATGGCAGGCACGATTTGCGTCTGTCAGTCTGTCACCTATGGCACTTTATCTATTGTTGCCAGTGCTCACAATTTAATTTACCATGCATGCAAGTATACTTTCCTTTCCACAAAATAATATAATTAGTTCAGAGGGCTCCATAACTTTTTAGAGATCGAACGTTTATTGCAGTACTTGGTAACGTTACGACTAGGTATAAAGACCAAGACTTCTATTTATAAATCACTAAAGTTTTCTTAATTTTTTTCGGGGATTTACCACGGTAAAATTTTAGTCTTCCTGCACCAGTTTTTTGATTTAAACACATGATTTAAACATCTACTCAAAGTTAAATCGAACCAAGGTTGAAACAAATATAAGTATTTTAGGATTTTTACGAACTCTAGCAACCCTGATAACGTCAAAATCCCAAAGAAATGACAGTTGACAATACGTCCGTCATCAGTATTAAGTTTTTAATTTGAGTTTTAAGCAATGGCAATGAAATGTACAGCCGAAACTAAACAGAACAGTTATTTTTGTGTTATTTAACGGATTCCTATTGTTTAAAAGTTGTAAACTTTTTACCACGGGTTTATTTACATAGATATTGATGTTATATCATTTAAAACCCAATAACAGCTATTGTTAGTGAACAATTAAATGTAAAGCGTACTTGATCAGCATAGGACATTTTTTCTACGCCCACTGGTCGACACTTTTACACAATACAACTGTCCGTTTTAATGAATAAAGTCTCAAAGTCTCTCGAAGGGCGTCATCATTAGCCGGCATTTAATTTTTTTTGTAATCACTTTAAATTAGATTTTTGATACTTGAAAGATAACATGAAAAATGTACACAGAGTTAATAATACAAATAAATTACGCGACAAGTCACATTACAAAAAAACGCATATAAACACATAATTATATTATCACATATTGACTTAGTATTGTAACTCGTGACCATCTTAAGAATCTTAACTGTTCAAATATTTTACAAACTATGATTGACAAACAGTAACTGAAACCTTTAAGATAACTGCAGTATCATTATGACGTTAAGGAAGATCGAAACTATTTATGAGTAGGTCAATTATTAAATACTTACCGACTTATCTACTGATCTACCTACTGCTGCTACTGCTAAGAAGTTTCATTGGTGATCAACCTATTGATGTTCGCTTGCAAAAGTTACCGATCGCAACCCATTAATGACCCATTGAAGACTCGGGTCTTCTCTCACAAATAACTCACAAAGTGAAGGATATAGACGCGAGTTTGCCACTTTGGAATACCTAGTCGCTATAAATCAAGTAAATAGTACTGAAACACAATACCTACATGGAGAACTTAGAACATACATGAACATCGAGCTAAAAGCATACTAGATGTTATACGAGTACATAGAGCAGGGAAGCCAGGCTTCCAACTGTCCTTCGGTTAAAAAGAGAAAGATGATTGCGGTACCTTCTCTATCTCTCTCTTCGCGCGCATGTGCAATTAGCGAGAAACAATTAATGCGCAAGCGCGATGTTCTTTAATGAGCATGCGTTAGTAACTTAGTAGAGACACAGAGACAGGGTACGGACATTTCCACTTACAGACAGCCGTATGTCTCCCCTACTCTAGTATAATACCTCTATGGTTAAAAGAGTGGTTTTTTTGGTTTAGTTTGGTTTTTCCGCTACTCAACAAGAGATGGCGCCACAAGTATCTTGAATTACGTTATCGAAATCTACGTACCTGGCAAATAGGTACCTATCCTAAATCTGTCTGACTGTCCTATGATCACCGACGCTGCCAAAGCACTGCGAACTGTAAATTGCAATCGCAACATATTTTTAAAAATATTTTTCTATTATTGCACGCTACATAATACACCTATCTCAATCTAATAATCTAACAAGCCCCCACTGAGATTCAATAAAACAATCCATCCTACCGGCTGGTATTCTGTTCGGAGCAAATAAATGAATTATACAAGAGTCGCGATGAATTATTTACGCGGCGGAGTTCATAGCCGATAAATGCGCGCGTGTTCGACCGAGCTATACCTACTTGTGTGCCATTTGGAGACTTGATGGTTTGTGCTAAAAGGATTTTCATACCAAGTTTTATTCCCTTTTACCCACTTTTTGTACTTACGTGATACGATATTAATAAATAAAAATTAGTAGGATGATAGGTCGTTCAAGAAATTACGTTTTACTCTCATAAACGTATTTTTTATTTAGTTCATTAGGGGGAAATCTTTGAATGATACGTAGACCTATAATAACGTAGTTCATTTATAAGTGTTTCTACTTCGTAGGAATCCATACCGCTACTCTCGTCGCAATTTTAAAATGAGCTCTTCTTTTAAAGCCAGCAATGCACCGGGGACCCCTAGGTATAATATTCTACAAGTTTTTTTACTCTCGTCCAATTCGTTAAACTGTGGTGTTGTCTACAGTTACTAGCTGTTGCCTAGTACTTCAATATAATATTTCTGTTTGTTCAATACTAAGTGGCGCAGTGGTTAAGATACAGCGCGCGCTACGCGGAAGGTCCTGAGTTCGATTCCCAGCAGAGCGGGGATTTGAATGATGAATTTGAATTTCTGTTTCTGGTCTGGGTGTATTGTGTTCTTGTCTTGTGTATGTCCATGGCACCCACGACACAGCTAGAATCCTAGTGTGGGGCTATAAAAAAACAAAAAAAACTATACTATAGGTACGTCTTACTATACGTCTGTTTATATTAAAACTAGGTTGTTAGATTAGACGAACTGAGTTATCTGACTGTTTATTACGAGATAAAACACCACACACACGAAGTCACAGGACTGATTCTGTATAAACTTTATCTGAGTCATCGAATGATCTTTTTGGAACAATCTTTTGTATGATGATAAATCGCTTCACTACATTTGCATTGGTCCCATTAACTAGGCAGTCCAAGTGTTGAAACGGTTTTCATCTTCTTAAAATGTTTTTAATTCCGCAAAAATTTTTTTGTTTTCTTAATGTCAAGATATCAGTTTACTCATAAATTTGCATTGCCTGTAACCCATTAATGACCCACTGCAGGGTCGGGTCTCCTCTCACAACGAGAAGGATGTAGGCCGTGCCCACCCTGGCCTAGTGAGAGTTGGTGTGGACATCACAACACATGCCTTTGAAATCATTTTTTTGTGAAGTCTCAGGCATGCAAGTTTTCTCACGATGTTTTCCTTCACCGTTACAGCAAGTAATTAATTTTATAACGTTATTTAATTTTATAAACCGTACATGACTATTTTTTTAAAGTTATAACTTATAAGTGCTTGCCACTGAGATTTGAACCCGGAACCCTTGAACAGTCAGCCTCTTATTCAAGAGCTATCACCGCTTACACACAGTTTATTCTGCAATAATAAAAATAAGAATTCAAATCTCAATTTTTTAGGATTATTTCAATAAAGATGCCTTGTTATGAAGTTACCTTTATCCTTTCATTGTACCGGCGACTCTTAATTCCCATAAAACATCTCAGGATTCTTGGAAGTGACCGAATAACAGTGTTTCTCGGGATTATGGTCATCAAAGCCCCGTCGTCCCGTTGCCTTTGTCAAATCTACTTTTTATATTAACTGTGTTTTCTGTTTACTTTGAAACAATAAACAATTCCTCTTTGTTGCTGCGAGTTGGAAAGCTGACAGTAATTTCTCATTAGGAGACCTTAATACTCGTAATTTTTCATTTAAATTATTATTAACATCTATTTTTTTTGTAAGGGTTGTTTTATTTTGTGAATTATCTAAGTAGGTATTAGACTTTACCCGCAGCTTTGTTTTCGTCGATTTTAGAACTCGGTCAAGGAGGGACAAATATAATATCCTACATGCTATTATAAGTATCCAGATTATAAACTACTTATATGAATAGAAAATTTCATCCTTTATTCAACCGTTTTTGCGTGAAAGAGTAACAAACATCCATCCATTCAACCATCGTCACAAATTTTCACATTTATAGAATTGTTGGAATGGATGTGCTCTTAATTTATAGGTACTCTCTATATTTAATTTCGATATTTTGTTTTTATTTTATTTTTTGAATTATCTAAGTTTTTATGTTATGATTAACTCCAAAGTAAGTAATATCTACCAGTGTGTTTAATTCGGGCTATTTGCACGCCTTTATCTAGCATACACATCTTCAGGAAACATTGCAGCAGCTTCTATTTCGTTTGTAGAGTCGTTACCCTCCAGTTTCTTTACTTAACTCGACAGAAGAAATAACTGTACAAGCACCTACCTATGTCACTCTTGTCACATGATGTCACACAGGTTTAGCTTAAATTAAAGAGAGAAATTACTATAAATCTAATATATATCACAGTTCCAATTAGGTAAGACGTGACTACAATTTGATTAAAAACAAAAATAGCATCTGATTCATCTAAATTCACATTCTATATATTTGGAGCATAATGGGAGCATAATATGTGACAGAGAGATCTGATATATAAGTAATTTGGGGATACAATTAAAAAAATAAGAGCAGAAGAAATATATTATCTCCGTATCATTATACCTACTACATAAATACAATATGAACACCCAAATAGGTACTACAATAAAAAATTATAATAACTCTACCGGACTGTAAACATTACGTAAACATTGTAATATTATAGGTATTGAGTTCCCAGTGGCCGCCATTACTTGCCAAAAATAATATATTACTATGTTGTTTCTAATTTATTTTCCTATTGAGAAATATTTTAATGCGACGTGTGGTGACTCAGTGAGTATTCTATTGGGTTCCCATGCTTTTTGTAAGGTTATAAAATATGGTAGACCATTTATTTAGTCTAAGACTCATTTGAGTCTACGACTCTACGTGCAGAATACAAGTAAAAAATTCAACCATATTATGGCCTTTTATCTGAAATATTGAAATGTCTAAGAAATTCGTATAAAGTAAAAATGAAAACAAATGTAGGTAATCGAAGCTCTAACCCATATTGGATTACAAAAAACGTAAAACAACCATTTATCGGTAGGTACCAGATTGACGATTTTCCGTAATTTTACTTTTTTAAAAGACGACAAATTCTCTTTGAAATTATTAAAAATTATTACCCATCAATGAATGTAGGTAACTTTACTGCTTTAACCAACGTTGCAGCATAACTAACGGAATACAACTCTATCCAAAAACGTTATTCTATTAATACGAAACATTTTTGTCGTACCAAGCTATTTTGTATCATAGCTACGGACAGGACAAAGGCTATTTATACAATCAGCGATCACTAATTCAAACCGAACGCCTCAGAATTACGAGTATCAAACAAAGCTCTCCAAAACCGGTCGCGGAGGTAGTGTTAATGAAAATATTTGACATTGTTTACATAACACGTGGTTATCCGTACTATTTCGTTGCTGATAAGGGTAAATACTACTGGTGACATATACTTCTACATCAGTAGCGTTCAAGCGCGCGAGACCGCAACTAGGGACGATCGAATTGAATTGTGCGGGAGTTTTTTTATATTCGGGAATTTTTCACAAATTAATCGGTAAGTGGGAATTTTAGATTACTGTTTCATAAGTTGTAATAGGGTAATAAAAATATAAACGCAAATAATAACTATTATAAGCATGGATTTTAATGCAGGTATAAAAGATTGTATCGCACCTATTACAATTTTTGGGAATTATTTTTAACAATGTTTCGTTCCTATCGAACGATTTAGATAGTGTTAAAAAACTTTAGTAAATACCTAGATCCTAGATAGGAATTATATTCATTTACAGTAATAAAAACAAAGTTTTTAATACAAACGTGTTAGATATAATTATGGATTTCCTATTTCATTTTATTGCTATGTTATTTTTATTAAGCGTTTCCAAGTGCTAAATCTTAAATCGGTTAGACCATACAAAATTTTTACTTGTGAAAATTACAAAGTATGAATTACTTAATTATTTAAAGTGTTTTTCGTAACTTTATTAATAGTAAGTAGCTATAGCATTTTTTCAGAAGTCTAATTTATAATTTACTAACTACTTTTTTATAAAACTGCTACCCTTATAACCCGCCGTAGAGCAGCGTATTCTTCATGTCTTATGTTTCAGTTAGGAAAATGTGGTAGTCGGAGAATCTTTACCGGCACATCTTTTATGTAATTGCTGATGTCCACTAATTTTATGTTATTTATACAATAATATGGAACGTCAAGGCCAATTTGGAATCACGTATTGACTTATAGATGATAGTAGTTGATACCACATACCGACATAGACTGTATGTAAATGAACATGTTAGTCCTCATGCACCCGCATTCAACCCCAAACAGGATTTTTTTCCCTATTTGAGGTTGGATGTAGGAGCCCGTTATGTAATATAAAAAATTCTTATTTTGCAAATTAAAAAATGGAATATTTTCATCAAATTAGTGTATTGTCATCGGTCCTCGATAAATCTACAAAGTTTGAACGACATCCGACCTTTTAAAGTGGGTCAAAATCGCGCCCAAAGGAGTCGGTTACAAACATACATGCAGGTGAAGCTAATATAAAGCGTGTAAAATAGTATTTTCTAACAAAAAAAAATATTTTCATGTAGATGAAGGTACATGAGGCGCATAGAAATGCACCTATACCTATATTTATCTATCTAGTTAAATAATCTTCTTATATTACCTTCCGAACGCATAATGGTATATTATACGGTCTACTACGAGCACGCTACGATGCAGCGTGTTATCTCTGCACCTTTTGATTTTGATATTTGATTTTGATTTGCACCTACTTGATACCTACCTATAGGCCTTCGCCCAACGACGACAGAACCAAATGTTGTCGATGCCTTGTTCTAGTTGGTTGACATAACCGACAGACTAACTAACAAACTAATATACGGCAAAATTTAAGATGTCAGTCAATCAGTTTGTTTCATCTTAAATTTATATCTGGAAACTTGTAATTGGCCTTACATTAATTAGAGATATAGCCTTAAGTATTACACAGCTGTTAATTTCCCTTAAAATTTGTAAATAAATAAATATCTACTTAATTTCGCACAATATTAGCCTATTCATACACAAATATTAATATGACATACTAATGACTGACGTATAAGGCAGTACTTTGACGATAAATAAAATGTTCAATGTTCATGCTCACGGCATGGTTTCACGAGAAATTTACCTCAAACACGTGCCCTTTCGAGTCAACAGTTTAGAAACTCCGTATTGCCCTTTAGCAACTTCTAAAGGTCGAGATACCTTATAAAGTTGCCAGTCATTGTGTACGTTTCTACTTTTTCAAATTGACGCAAATGCAACCATACCGTTTTGTCACTTACCTACGATACCTACCTATAATTAATATATCGATGGGTGTCAAATAATTGTCAAATAAGATACCATGACATGTAAACGTTCGACTCATCATCATAACCAGAATAGGCCAAGTAATACATCTGAGACAGGTGCATGATGCATAGTAAGCATTACTAAGACAATCTCTTTTTAGTTTCCCGTGCAATAGGTATTTAACGAGTTTTTTGCGCACTTTTAAGAAATATTGCACATATTCCTGTCACCAAGTAAAATTACTCAAAAGGGCGTAGAAAAAGCTTTCCTTCAAATCCGCAAATGCACATACTAACTCCACTGGTGTTGCTCGTGTCAATAGGCGATGATGAACAATTGAACACTTACCATCCGGTGTCACGTCTGCTTGCTTGCTGGTTCTATAGTACATAAACAAAAGTGTTCCATTCATTAGTGACTACCCCTCACAACAAAGTACACATTTCCTAACCTAAGGATTTGTTTTTCAGCTTCTACGCCTTCAAGTTAACGTTGATAGCACAGATTTATAAACTAACCTTTAGTTTATTTATAAACTAACCTTTAGTTTATAAATCTGTGGTTGATAGGTAGTAGATAGTACCTCGCACATGGAATCTTACCGCCGTCTTACTAATCCGCCGTGAAGCAGCACTTTGTGCGTATGTTGTGTCGGTTGAGGAGGTTTGGTAGTCGGGGATCCTCTGATTGAGGCGATCATCTTAGTCCTCATAAGTTGCATCAAAGCCACAGATTCCTATCTGTGGTCATTTGTGGTCATTCATTTCTATCTTATTTGAGGTTAGAAGTGGGTGTTCATGGGTTGCAATGAATATTTAACATCAGGAGCCTGATTCTGTATGACCCAAAAGATTTCGTGCCGATATCGTATGACATCAAACCGTACGTCATTTCATGAACTCGACCCGACAAGGAACCTTAATGTCTATTCTATAAGGCACACAATAGATTGTCACGATATTTGACTTTTAAGCCTTTTTGACTGTTTATCACGGGTAAGACACGACATTGCCGCGATACGAGTGTGAATGGTCATACAGAATCAGGACCCAGGTAGTTTGCACGCCCGTTTGCTACTCGTTTATTTACTTTAAATAAATGTGTATTCAACTATCTACATTACTTTTACCTCCTTCTGTTTATGGGCTCCCTGGAAGAAACCGCTGTTAAGCGATAAGCCCATTGTATATTAGTATTTGTTTATAGCCTTTTGTTAAAACTGGACTAGAAACAATAAAAAGTACCTACCTATTTATTAACGTTATCTTATCTTAATGTACACAAAAAAACATTTCACGGCAACTACCTACTAGGATCACCTGGACACCTCATTGAAAGAACCGAACCTGAATTTATTGTGTTACCATGAAGATGTTACCATGAAGTTGGGGAATGTATTTAAATGTCGAACTTCATGATAACAGAAGCATAGCCTGCCCTCCGACGGAAGATGGACTGAGAAGGTCTAGGACACATCGGTGCGGTGGGGCAGAAAAGTCCTCGAATAGCCACCACGTCTCGGCGAAAGGAGCAGAGACCGCCCTCCGAACAGGTGAACTGATGACCTGAAGGAGACAAGGAGAAACTGTTGGATTGGAAAGGATTGAAAAACCGGGCGGAATGGCGTTAATCAGAGGAAAAGAAGAAAGAAAAGATGAACAGACAAAAAGGCGATTAGGGAAGGTCTACATCGAACAACAGACAAAGCTAATATATCTATTATCAAATCATCATCAAAATTACTTCTATGACTACCCACAAAAAATCTAACCCAAATCCAACGCCCTTTTACTCCCCACTCATAGCTTCCATCTGTCTCCAAGCCGGCTTCAACAGCTACAGGCTACAGGCTTCAAGAAATTGGTAGTGTTATCTCTGAAGATGTAGTATGCTTTAAAGTTACCTATTTTCTTTCCATTCTTGAAGCAGGTTTCATAGAAAAACGGTAGGTTGGGTACTTTAACTGTACCCCTACCATATCTAAAGCGCTCTATTCACCATCCATCTTGCTGTCTCCTCCTCTCTGCATCTTCCTCTCTTTTGCTGCTGCTGACAACATCAGCAAAACTCCCATTTTTTGGTGTTTTGATAAAACAGGTGGCATTTTAAGTAAATTAAAACACGTCCTCAAATAATTCGTTCGATTTAAATGACACGCTTGATGCCGTGCTGGATGCGCGCACGATAGTGTGTATGCTACATCCAGCGCCGCGGCCTTGGCGGGACGTATAGCAAGATGGATGGTGAATATAGCGCTTAACCCAACTCTAACGCCCTTTTACCACCTTCTCCGCTTATAGCTTCCATCTCCGTCTCCAGGCCGGCGACCTAAAGCTATCGCTTTAGGGGAGTACCTTACCGCAAGCCTCTTAACCCTTCATAAAACAGCATGTTCGTCATGTCTTTTTTCGGCTGGGGAAGTATGGTTGCCGGAGATACTATTTGAAGCAGGCATCTTCGTCCTCATGAGTATTAAAGCACCCGCATACAACCTCAGATAGTACTTTGTGTCTATTTAAAAAAGATAGCTTGACATACTTAAACTTGAGTAGGAGGTAGGGCTTTAATAGCAATTAGGTACGTGTTACGATCTCCTTACGCCTTACGATCTCACGCCTTATACGCCTAAGATCGTTAGGCTTCAAGCGGCGTAGCCTGTGGTAATTGAATAGTCATAAATAATATTCTAATATCTAATGCGACGCGTACTTTATAAGGATTAGAGTCCTTTATGCGTCCTGGTACTTCCTGGGCCTGTATTTATGAATTAGATCCACCGAAGACATGACCATTAGACGCCAACACCTGCCTACTAAGAAAGAAGACGCCTCTACACTTCGTGTCGTGCTTAAAAATGGTTTCATTATAAAACTTTCAGAGACCTCGGAGCTTAATAGATATGCCACATACTCGTGAATACTCTATACATCATGTATTGTCAAAATAGTTTATCTAATTGAATTAGTAAACTACATACATATCTGCAAGTAATGCTCGGAACTCAAAACCTCAGATATTGTATTGTTTATGTATTGTATCGTTATTATATTATCACGATTGCCGGATAAACTAGTGATAAACTCTGACTTCGGCTGGGAAAATAAACGGGGAATGTTGATTGTTTATTCAAGTAGTGCCTTCGAATGAGGATTTCCTGATTTTAATTGTTATTTATTTAGTTATAAATGTTTTTTTGCATTCAATAAGATAAAAATCTGATAGCCTTTGACTCTATTACTAAGAAAATAATTTAAGGTGGATTGTGTTCCCTTATCGTGTACCTACCGTTAAGCTCTATATTAAGCTCTATATTATGACTGGGAGGGCTTAATAAAAGATGTCTTACTTAACTTCTTGATTTTTACTCTGTTACCTCTACAATTTTATAATGTTTAACGCTTAAATATATTGTGCAGGACACTTTACACATGAGTACAAGTGAACCAAATATTGGTGTGTTTAAATCTAAACAAATGTAGCCAACACAAGGGATTTGCCACTATCTTAAGAATATGTGTAACTAAAAGTAAGAAAATCCTGAAGACTTATAAGAAGTTCGTATACAAGAGGTTCGTTGCTAAAACTGTATTTAAACATTACCAAAGGTTTAGCAAAAGATGTACATTTCGTCCTTCGATTGAATTTCATTACACTTTTAAAACGCCATGGTACCTACGTAGTGACTAGTTTAACTAGAGATAGTAACTTACATGAACGATTTTGACAACTATTTCCCTCAACTTTCAGATAAAAATGGGAGGCTGGCTGACTAGTTTGTGGTGGGGGGGCAACCCAGACATCGAAAACCCGGTGTCGAAACTCACGCGGCGAGAGGTCCGAGCGGTGCAGAAGTCCTGGGCACCAGTCAACGCCAACGCAGTCGCCAATGGCACCGAGCTGCTTAAAAGGTAAACCTAATTTTTACTGTAGATGATATTTTCAGAAGGGAAGCAATAGTTTGCTTGTACATTTAAGTTTCTTAACATTAATCGATAGTTCGCTAAATACCACCGACATATTATTACGAAGGGACGCAGGCAATCCTTAAAAAAGTTTGGCTTTTCCTAGATGAGCTATCCCGAAACAAATAGGTGCGGCGAGCCGTGAATTGAAACGATACTCACGAATCTTTCAATGATAAAACATGTTACACTGATTGAAGTGTAACTGTAAACTGTAAAAATGAATCGTAGGTACCTACCGCGGTATGCGAAACAAAACGCAAAACAGACTATTATTCCTAACCGACTTTTATTAGTCCAATACCTAATCCATTCAAAACATTTTATATTTTGTTATTTTTTAAGCGCCGCGCCTGGGCCACCGGGCTTTACTCGTATAAATAAACAAAGTAGGTAAGTAGTCTAAAACACCCTTAAAAATGTAAGACAAAACCAGGAAAAATATATTTCAGTCCTCCTCAATACCCCACAATTCATGAGACACTATTTGAGACTTTATACAAAGCCGCTTGAGAAAATTATTGATCGCATTGAGCCTAATAAAGTAGAACCTCACCATAAAAGAAGGAAGGATGACTGTATACCTACTTTATTAACAGTATTTGCGCCAATCACCATAAATAATAATGAACGAGAACTAATTTTAAAAAAACACTCGTTTCTATTCTGTAGTACAATTGGAGACGTAACACATTTGGTAATAGGTCTAAATTAATCTCAATATAGTATATCTCTGGCTGCCCATTTGAGTGGCTCATAAACGACTCACAATGCCTTCTGATAATTCAATTTGCTTTCAGGCGTAGGTATGCTGTGTAGATGTGGAGATCGTTTTTTTATGAAAACTACCTAAATAAAGTAGTTTGCTAATCCAACATATAAGTTGTTAAGACAAATATATTAATGAACCTTTAATTCATCGAAATCGTTCTCATGCCAAAAATCAAGTATCGCAATTATTTTGTCATATTTCCTAAGTTGCAAATTGAAGTGACAATAGGCTGACGACATCGTTTTTTCAATGGCGACCACGTCTATGCAAAACCAGCACAGGCCGCCCTCCGACTAGACTGACTACCTGAATAAGCCAGCGGGAAACCGTTTGAATCAGTGGGTCCAGGACCGGGTAGAGTGATGTCGACTAGAGAGGCAATTTCCAGCAGTGGACAACAAAGAACAGGAAACTACGAAAGGAAGGAAGGGCTATTTCCTGTGAATGTCCACCTTGGCACGGGCTTCTCCGTGTGGAAGTTTCCCACAGCCAAACTTATTAGACATAAATACTACATATCTATAGAAAATATTAGCGCCAGTCATAAAGACAACAATAAAACAATTTCGGCGCTCCTCTTCCATACTAAATTAAGCGTGTCGTAAACTCACTCAATCAGCTATAAACCTCGTTAAAATTTAACGGTCCAACCGTCGCCCGCCAATCTGTAGTTGCGAGATCAAAGAACAGATTTGTATAAACTATAAAACAGGACTCGAATGTTTAAAGCCAATTTAAATGCTCCTTAAACGCATCAAAAGAATCGCCGATTGTTGTCGAGACATTACAGAATTTCTGTATCGGTTCAAACGCGCTTTTCGCAAGTGTCTAGAACTCTAGACTCTATCAAAAGGTTTTACTAAAAATTGAAATACAATAAAGTCTAAAATAAAAAATTACAAGTTTTCGTACTGATACGAGTGTCAATTGAAGGTAAATTAAAGACATCCAAAACACAGCAAAACAAAGAACTTATCAGTAGGGGTCGCGAATACTTCCTATGTTACTTAACTTGATGAAGTACTCGTATTAACGCATCAGATATCTGTATTTCTTAGTTCTGAAGCGTTATTTATAATTACTACAAATTTAACAGTTACAATTTTCTATTTTATTTTCATGTTCCAGATTCTTCCGGGCATACCCACACACAAAAGAATTCTTCAGAATGATCAGGAACATTCCAGAAGACGAATACGCCAACAATATCCAGTTCAAAGCGCACGTAGTGAATCTAATGGCGGCTCTCACCTTGGCTATCGACAACCTGAACCAACCTGAGGTGGTGGCGGTTATGATGAACAAACTTGGGGAATCTCATCACAAGAGGAAGATTCAACAGCAGCACTTCCACGTAAGTTTCCACTCATTAATTATATTATTATAATAGCGGTGATACCCTCGTGGTACCCTGGTAGTAAGAATTCGGTGTCTTACTTA
This sequence comes from Erynnis tages, assembly GCA_905147235.1. NCBI lineage: Eukaryota > Metazoa > Arthropoda > Insecta > Lepidoptera > Hesperiidae > Erynnis > Erynnis tages. Next base: position 8,847,813 of record LR990082.1, read on the forward strand.
GGATCCCAATGACTGCCTTAAAAGTTATGGGCGCTTTATAAAATTATATATCTCCCGCTGTAAGGGCGCCTGCTTTGCAGCGCTGCAGACGCACTGCCTCCGCGCAGCACCTGCAGCAAATTTGAAGACGCCCTAACGGTGAGGGAAAACATCGCAAGGAAACTTGCATGCCTGACAGCTCTTAATGTTCTCAAAGACATGTGAAGTCCACCAACCTCGCGTCCATTATAGTAAGAAATCGTTTAATTTTGTGTTTACGTTTGCAAACTCTATAATCATAATATCAGTTTTGTATTATTTCAATCCAAAGCATTATTCTTAGCAACGTTTCCATTAACTTTATAAATATCTACCTTATTATTTCTATTGGGGCGGTCATGATTATAGAGATGAGGTTTCAAAGTAATAATGACTTAGATTTATTTTAAGTAATTACCTAATCTAATTTATTTCAATGTTTTCCCAACAGGAACTAAAAGAAGTCATAGTGAAGATGTTTATCGAAGTGTTGAAACTTGACGGCGCGACAATGAACGCCTGGGCGAAAACCGTAGACTTTTGGTATAAGCACATATTCGACACCCTGAAAGATCCCACAAACTAACTCCATTTAAGCGGCTAAGTTATAGTTTATTAGTAGGGATTCAGTTCATTCAGTAGAGCTTCAAAATGGAGACTATCGGATATACGAAATGGATGCAACAGAATCTGACAGACTTGGTTCGGACACGTTCAATTCGAAGGTTTGATTATTTTAATGAAATATTTTTGTATCAATTACGTGTTGCGATTCCCAAAAAATAATATAATTCTGAAATTAAAAAATTCGTCGGATAATTTTAAATTATAATAATTATCCGATTATTCGAAGTTTCGAAGTTACAAATTGCTATCAGTGACTTATTTCTTTGTTGTTTACGCTATTGCGTTACTTTATTTTAATTAGTAATTTAAATATTGCAGCATTATTTAATTTTTTAACACAAGTTGAATGTCACTTAAAGCTACGAGTATGACTACAGAAAAGAAAAACTTTTATTAAGTTTAAGTATATGGGACCAAAATTAATAAAATAATTATTTAATTATAGGGTGTGTTTTAAGATCTGATACTTTTGTTTTACTTTTTTTTTAATTCTTTTATTTTATGAAAGAAGAAAACACATAAAATTTTTAATCTCAGTGATCTTAAATGTTTTATTTATTTATTCTTTACACCAGTAACTTGACATTTAAATTCAATATTTTATGAAATTCATTGTTAATTTGCCTCAATATACAGAATATTGTTATTAAATTTATATGTATTTAAACGTAAGTTGTAAATAAATACAAAGTGTAAATTTGTGTTGTCAATAAAAATGTGTTCATGATATGTTTAATTTTGCTCTGATTTTTATTTAAATAAAATAATTTTAAACAAAAATGTGAACCGACTTCAAACTAAAAAGTAAGAAATAACTTTACAAACAGACTTCAATAATAAGGTATTTTTGGAGTCTGTGCCCAAGTTCATCCTCAGTTTAACCTCAAGTAACCTCATTTTTACACATACTCCAAACATATCTTATTAAGTATTGAAGTCTGTTTGTAAAGTTATTTCTTACTTTTTAGTTTGAAGTCAGTTCACATTTTTGTTAAAAATTAATTAATTTATAATTACGTGTGAAAATTAAACATATTTTTTTTTTAAATAATATGACGATAATTTATAAATTTGTTATGTGCATTTTTTAAGAACATTAAAATTAAATATCGCTTTCCATTGTACATTTTTGTACGGTGCAACCGTACAGCACGCGCCGGTCACATTTTCAATTTAGTATGCATTTGGGATACTAACATATCGCGCGCGTACTCATAGCTCAACATCATTATCATATCTTCAGTGTACAACAATAAATATTATAAACTTTAACAACATCTTTTCTTTGACTAGCCGATAGTCGATACTAGCCCGTACAATTATAATAAATGAATAAAATATTACCTAAGTACATATTTACCTACATACTTCTTTTTTAGTAAAATATATTAAGGTACCTACATATCATGATTTCTTCATGACTTTAAAACTCGTCTGCAAAAATGAGGTTACTTGAGGTTAAACTGAGGATGAACTTGGGCACAGACTCCAAAAATACCTTATTATTGAAGTCTGTTTGTAAAGTTATTTCTTACTTTTTAGTTTGAAGTCGGTTCACATTTTTGTTTAAAATTATTTTATTTAATGCTTTTTAGTTGTCATAGTTTCACTTCCACTCTATTATCTGACTCTGGTATCTTAGTTTTAATGCTTCATTATAGGTTGCGGCAACTGGCTACTTAATGGTAACCTTACGAATTACCATTATTAATGTTTAAATATATAATTTGTACAGTTTATTTAAATTAACTTGCTTTAAACACGATTTAATTATTCCTATTTTATAACGAGTTCCGCTACATCATTAGCATCGAAAGTGTTATATGGTTCTATATGTGTCAATGCTTATATAGTTCTGCAAAGGTAATGTGACCATCAATAATAATTTATCAACTTGGTTCCTTAACTCTTATCCGTTGAGGAGTTCCACTTTGTATCTCCGAAACTCTTCATCAGATCAACACCAACTTAATATGGGACCAAATTGAAACTAACATCTTCCGAACTTAAAAGAAAAAATTCAAATCTGGTAACAAATGACGGAATGCGGCGATAACAAATATAAAAAAAAATAGGCAAGTATACTAAAATTCTGATAAACCGGAGGCCGGAGCTATGGCCTGTTTGGAAGTAGGTAACTACTACATTAGATTCGTTTTCGTAGGTACTTGGGAAAATCGTGGATACCCGTCGCTAGTATTTGTTACTACACATAGCAGAGCTATGCGACACTTTTACAGTCTAAAATCCTTATGCTTTATCATAGGAAGTGGCAACTGGCTTCTCAATGGTAACCTTATGGATACCATAATTATAGTTTAAATGTAATTATAATTTGTATGGTTTATTTAAGTGAACTTTTAAATTCCTATCTTATAACGAGTTCCACTCCATCATCAGATTCGAAGGTGGTCAATGTCTATATAGCTCTGCAAAGGTAATGTGACTAACAATAATATTTTTTTAACCCGGTTCCTTAACTCTTATCCGTTTAGGAGTTCTACTCTGTATTTCAGAAACTCTTCATCAGATCATCACCAACTTAATATGGGACCAAATTCAAAGTAACAGCTCCCAAACTAATAAAAAAACAATTAAACTCGGTTACTAAATGACGGAATACGGCGGTCAGAAATATAAAATAAAAACGAGTTCCACTCCATCATCAGACTCGAAGGTGGTCAATGTCTACATAGTTCTGCAAAGGTAATGTGACCAATAATAATAATTTTTTAACCCGGTTCCTTAACTCTTATCCGTTGAAGAGTTCCACTCTGTATCTCCGAAACTCTTCATCAGATCAACACCTACTTAATATGGGACCAAATTCAAAGTAACATCTTCCCAACCAAATAGAAAAAATTCAAATCGGTTAACAAATGACGGAATGCGGCGATAACAAATATAAAAAAAAATAAAAATAAAAATAAAAATAAAAATAAAAATAAAAAAAATAAAAAACATACAGACGAATTGAGAACCTCCTCCTTTTTTTGAAGTCGGTTAAAAAACTGACATCTATTGCATGAAGGATACAACATACAAGATACCAAAGCCGTAAAACAATTTAAAAAAACAACATACAAGCATTACCTACTTGTCTTGCCGGCAAATTTCTTGGACTCCAGCAGGACACTATCTGTAATTCATCAAATTAGGGTCAGCAATTCAGGAGTTGAATGTTTTTAGAATTAAAAATTGCATCATAAAGGTGCCCCCATCCAGCAGTTGCATTCACCCTCCCACTCAAAGCAGACAAAGCTCGTATCGCAGGATGTACGAGCACGAGTAATAGCATATTTAGAATCTAACAATTGGTTCATTGTTAATATCGGAACCATGGTAACCTACCAAACAGACGTCCGATCTTACAACTAAAAAAACAGTCTTGAATTTTATTTCGGGAGTAAGAGCCCCCAACCATTGAAGAGATGGAAAGAACCTACCACCTTAGTCCTCGAGAATATTATTCAGCAGACTTAACAAAGAAACGTGCAGATCATCTGTTGTTAAATGGCTAATCTCCTGATAAACAATGTTATACACGTAACTTAGGGAAATTTCCCGGTAGACTTATTGACTAGGAAACGGTTGCTGGACTTCGAATTTAGAAGTGATGAAAAAACAAATATTTAAAAAAAAGCTTACTACCCAAGAATGACATGGTGCCCACCCTAAAATACGGAGTCACTTTGAATTTATTCAAAATGGGGTCGACTAATTTACTGACTGTAGCATCTCACGGACCAGGCCTGTTAAAGTTGGAGGAATTCAACGCCATAACGCGTACGAGTACGAGTAAATGAACCTTTTTTGATTTTTTTACGTTACTTAACGTTAGAAAACCGTAAGGTCCATTATACTTACGAGTAGTTAACATGATTATGAGACTATCAGATTAGCAATAAGCCTCGAAGGAAACCCACACATAAGCCCTTTCTAGGTAAACCAAGGTCATACAACTTTTTCAAGTCAATGTGTAACATTAACAGGCATATTTACACATGTTATTAGAGGTTTGTCACTAAAAGTTCTTTATTAACGTAAGACCATGGACGTAAGACCATGGATGCAAGTAAGAATTGACAGTCATTTTTGGAAAACTATGAGGAAAATCTTCACAAATTGTTTTTTATCCGTATTGGTCAGTATTTCTGTAAGTAATTCAGTTGGTAAAATTATTATCTTGATATGAATCTGTGTTCACAAGGTGAGCGGATAAATTCAAAGAATATGACAATATATGTGTTTCGCGATAATCTCTTATTGGCAACAAGAAAAAGTGCAATCGTTGTAGAAAACAGGTGCTTTTGTAGAGAGAGCAACTCACCCAACATAAGAACTTCACTGACTGTCAATCACCTTGCCATGAAGTTGCTTGCTCTTCTAAGTAACTATAGTTTTAATTTAATGCTATCTCAAAAGCTCTATGCTTTTGCGACTTGCGGCGGACTCAGCATAACAATTACACGTACCTTCCTACTCGTAATAGATAGGTTTTGATAACACAGACTTTTGTATCCATGATGAATTTCCCCACGTAAAAAAGGATTTAGGGCTTTAATAGCTAACCTAAGTACGTGTTACGATCTCCGTACGCCTTACGATCTTACGCCTTATACGCCTAACGATCGCTTCAAGCGGCGTAGCCTGTGGTAATTAAATAATCATAAATAATATTCTAATATCTAATGCGACGCGTACTTTATAAGGATTAGAGTCCTTTATGAGTCCTGGTACTTCCTGGGCCTGTGTTTATGAATTACATCCACCGAAGGCATTACCAGGGCCGTCTTAGAATATGCCGGGGCCCTTGGGCACACAAGAAAGCGAACTATATAATTTTTTTTCACTATGATCTGCTTTATTAATCAATTATAATAATACAATATGTTATTAATGATATTAGTATGTATGCTGCTGTTTTTCGTTGTTCGTGTTTCGTTGTTGTGTGTGAGAATCACTCAAATTATTCATATAAATGTATGTATTGATTTGAATAAATATGAAAATGATCAACGAGAAAAGTGCAATGCGCCCGACCATAATATTTTGATATTAAATGTGAGAGAAATGTCGGTCCTTCGCGGCCCTCTGAGGATGGGGGCCCTGGGCACTGGCCCGTAGTGCCCTTATGGTAAATATGGTATAGGGCATGACGATTGGACGCCAACACCTGCCTACTAAGAAAGTAAACGGCACTCTACGTGTCGTGCTTAAAAATGTTTCATTAAAAAACTTTTAGAAACGACCTCGGAGCTTAATAGATATGCCACATACTCGTGTATAATTCACTAAACATCATGTATTGTCCAAATAGTTTATCTAATTGAATTAGTCACTACATATCTGCAAGTAACGCTCGGAACTCAAAACTTCTGATAGATATTGTATTGTAAACTCTGACTTCGGCTTGGAAAATAAACGGAGATTTATGTTGATTCTTTATTGAAGTAGTGGCGTTCGAATGAGGATTTCCTGATTTTAATTGTTATTTATTTCATAATAATTGTTTGTTTGCATTCAATAAGACGAAAATCTGATAGCCTTTGACTCTATTTCTAAGAAAATAAATTAAGGTGGATTGTGTTCCCTTATCGTGTACCGTTAAGCTCTATACTGGGGATTTACAGTGACTTTAGTTACTTAATGTGCTTATTTATTTTTTATTTTAACGTTATTTTAATATGTTCTAATAATCTTTAAATCTTGCAGCATTATTTTTAACACAAGTCACTTAAAGCTACGACTATGACTACAGAAAAGAAAAAGTTTTATTAAGTTTAATTGTTATGTATGTGACCAAAATTAATAAAATATATAATTATTTAATAATTATACGGTGTGTTTTAAGATCTGTTACTTTTGAATTCTTTTATTTTATGATAGAACAAAACACATTTAGAATTTTCAATCTCATTGATCTTAAATGTTTTCTTTATTTATTCTTTACACCATTGGTAATATCCGAACGATGGTAGCCTACCAAAAAGAGCTCCGATCTTACAACTGACGTAAAAAACAGTCTTGAATTTTAGTTTGGGAGTAAGAGCACGCAACCATCGAAGAGACGGAAAAGAATCTTTACGCCTACTATTTTTTGAGGTTGGTGCAAAAATTTAATAACAGTTCAAACAAAATACTTTATACAAACGACATCAACCGCAAAGCCTAAGAGGCGAATGGCCGCGAAACCGCCTAATGTATGTAACAAAGTTTATTTCATACTTTTTTGATGTCGGCTTAATTTTTTTTAATTATGTTATTAATCGCATTTATTTTGGCACCAACTGCTATCATGTCACTTTTTAGTGATACGTTACGTCTATCCCTTATCAACATATTTTCCCCAGGTTAAATTTTCTTTTTTCTTTTATGGTGTTTCTAAGCTATAATTTTGAATACTTTGAAGTTGAGTCCTCTGATACTTTTTTTCTACTACAGTATCATTGCGTCTGTATAAGTCTTTGATCCACGAAGGTGTGACTCCATTAACCTATACCAAGCCTTACGATGGATGGGTCATAGGGAGATTAGCAACTTGAGGGTATGCGTCAGTGAATGACACGTTGGAACACAAATTGAAATGAGTCGGGTAAAATTCCTAATCAATATCAAGATATCAATAAGGAAACATGCTCCTTAAATCTTTATCAAGAGGCGAACATTATCTAACGACAGTAACTTTTCTGACTTCTAAGCGAGTTGAGTTGGGTTTTTTTCTAATTTTATGAGTACCAAACGGGTATGCCGACCTGATGTTAAGTGGTCGCTGTGTGGCCTTTTCCCAATTGGCTGACATAACAGACCGACCAACTAACACGACAAAATTTAAACACGGGGCTCTGTATGGAACTGTCCAAATTGGAATACGCACATGCGACAAAATGTACCTATCTACTGAATGTCGTTAGAACTACTTTTGCGAACGACGTGCCAATTGGGACACAGGGTAACCCATAGACACTGCATACATATTTAGGACTTATCTCTATTCCTCGGGCGTGAATGTGATTTTAGCATCCTTCAGATATCTAGCAAAGGCATATCTTTACAATCAAACGAGGTTCAATTCGTATCACCACGAAAATTTTACAGTAATTTTCATTATCACAATGACGCGAAAACATTATCATTCAATAAACTGCTACATATTTTACAGGACATACTACTTACGATACATGTCACTTTTAACGCGAAGGATCCGGAAACATTTAAGTATTATCAACTTTTAATACTGTTAATGGGGAAATTTTGAGCGACAGAGTCCGGAGTCATAGCTAGTGCTAACAAAAATAAATTGTCATGTAATTGTTTGCATGTCATGTGGACTCGTCTAAATTGTATTTCGATGGGTATAAAGGTAGTGTGTGTGTAGATCACTATGTCAATATCAATAAGACATTGAGATAGCGGACCGTGTCTTAAAACTTTAGTGATAATTTGTATCGGCGACTTTTCTTTCGGTGAGTGGAAAAATTCAAAATCTTGATTTTTAGTTTATATTTTCCTTTTAGGTCAATAGTGATTTATAATAATGGTAGAACTATCCTATAAAGAAATGAAAATAATGCTATGGCTATTTGCTTATTAGAATAAATTCGTATTGATTACATTATTATTTAGGTAAATATAAAGCCGATTCGTTTGAAAATAAAATACATATCTACACCGTGACGTATTTCAAGAAAAACTAAAAAAGATGCTTATTGACGTTTTTAGACCATTTACATCGCTTCTATAATAATACGTCTGTACTTTGTACTATTAACCAAGGTTTAATATCTACCTACCGAAAAACTTGTTTGCTGTACCTAAGAGGTTTGCTGGTAAATGATATTTAGAGAATAATCATAACAAACATTGCGAAAATCAAACACGGCTGTCTGATCGCATAATATCGCGGAATAGGTGGAAAGCCTATGATAACCAGACAGTTTAAGCACACTTTACACATATTTACCTATGCCCAGACATATAACCAATTAGGTGAGTATATTTTTGACCCATGGGAGTTCGATTCCTGACGAAGGTTAGTTTGATTGTAAAAAATACAATAGATACATACCTACACAAAAATACTTCTTTATCTATACATTTTCTATTTCTATACTTTCGTTGTTATTTTTTGCTAATGTCGTATTGTGATGGTAAAATATTTTTTTCTCAGATTTACTCAACTTTTGCTTTAGAGAATTAGGGAGAGGTCCAGTAGTTAAATATAAACACTTACGGTGATAACTAACATTTATTGAGGCTTTATCTACCAGTCGCACGTCTTAAAGATGACACTCAAATTTAATTAACCTGCATGAGAATAGATACAAAAAAACTTGAAGGTACGATTTTGGTGCATATCGTATCTTGGAACACAAAACTTAATAACCTGAACGATACGGCTTCTATTACCTGCGAAAATCTAGCTACTAATTCATTCTTATCTACAAGTAGGTATATAAGTATCTTTTCGTTTCGTAAGTATCTTTTCAATAATCAGTCAATAATCACATACATTGATGAGCAACATTGATAAACATAATATGTGTGTCGTTCAACACGAATTTTATTTGATAGTTTAACATTTTTAAAAGATACGTAGGACCTTTTTTCGCCAAGGCAAATAACACCCTCTAATAACCTAAAACAGTCCTAGACAATAGACGTTAGATACTTTAGTATTTATCATAATATTTATTGGTTACAAAGCACATCTAACTACTTACCCTGAAGGTTCACCATGAAAACGACCATGGGACTATACGTCTTTCGGTTAGGAAAATTTGGTTGCTGAAAACAATTTGAGGTGACTATCTCTGAATTAGCAATAGCAATAGCACTTATAAGTTTCGACCGACCGAACAATACGAGAAATTTTAAACACGCTTTATAGCCTTATGAAAAACACACTGACATGCGACAACATGACGTTGTCAATTACGACAAGGGGTTAATTCTGTGGCTTAGTTCCGTTTTATATTAAAAAAAAAACAAGTACGATGGGTTTTTTACAGTGGAATATCGCAGTTAAAAGACAATGAAAAAGTCCCTAAAAGTCTTCGTTAAAACGATAGCTTCATATTTCATATTTCCATTACTATTCCGACAGCGGGTGTCGTTAACACACAATGAGCGACTGTATCTGCTCGTATTATGACAATGGCTCGTTACCGATCTTTATCGACGATTAGCCAATTGCGGTTCGCTACTGGAATTCAATTAGCTTGCTTTGGGCTGTAGTAAGGAAGTAAGTCATCCGGCAATTCGCTTCTTTGAGACTAAATGGCCACGCGTATGAATTTGACAATGTATTAAAATAACAACGTGTATGAATACGACAACGTATTTAGATTCGATTTAGGTGGTAGAAACATAGACGTTCACCCAGAGTATATACTTACCGTCACCCCCTTAACCCGTCGTGAAGCAGCAACTTTTTCACATCTTGTGTTTCGGCTGAGGAGGTATAGTTGTTATAAGGCGAACATATTATCAGTCCTCTTGAATACCTAGAGTAACACACCCTTAAATTGTTATGAACTTATCCTGAATTATTATTGAACTTCTACGTATTTATTTAATTCATAGTATTTTACATTTGATTGTTTTCTTTTTTTTTTCTTTTTTCTTTACCTCTTTTGTTAAATGTTTTTTTATTTTTGTGGAGCATTTAAAAAATAAAGTAATAAACGTTTTTCTGCGTGTTTATGTGTGCTATTTCAAAGTATAGCCCGTTTGCTAGTAAGTATCAGAAACGTAAGGATTCTGGTAAGGGCTCCATTAAATATGCAGCGACGTGAATAATGCATTCCGTACCGTGCGGAGTCACGTCTTGCCTGAACTGGCAAATTTTATTACGAAATACATAATATATTATGTGATATGAATTTGGCAAGGAAGGGTTGTATGTATCTGTTTTTATCGATAAACTTCTGTTCGTTAATTCGGCAGCGTGGCGCTTAGAATTGGATCCAGAACAGATTTTATTTAGGGTAACTATATACAAGTTATAAAGTACATAATTGTAGTACCTACCTCTATGCTTTAATCATGCAAAAATGAAAACCAAACACTTGTGACATAGGTAACACTTTGCCTGTGAAAAAGTCAAACAATTAAAAATGATAGAAGTAGGTAAACAAAAGGAAATGCCATTCTTGTACTAATAAAAGCGTTGTCAAACCATAAAATGTGTTTCCTAATCCACCGTGTACCAATCAAATAAACGCGAAATATATTTCTACTGACTAATCGGTTTCACACATCAACTCGCCTGCCAAATCGATTGAACACCATGTGTGTGAGTGTTTGTGATTGAATCAACACTTCATAATAATATGTTTTTGGTACCGAGTCTTTATTTTTTTTACGATTATTGAACGTTTCCTTGACGCTTCTTCCGCATATCGAAATAAATTATGTTCTCAGATAATATGTAACTTTAACGCTGAGTCACGAATTCGTCTATTCGTGATGTCAGTAAACCATTAATGACCCACTAGAGTGTCGGGTCTCCTCTCACAATGAGAAGGATGAAGGCCTTAGTCCACCACGCTGGCCTAGTGCGGGTTGGTGGACTTTACATGCCTTTGAAAACATTTTTTTTCTGGACTCTCAGGCATGCAGGTTTCCTCGCGATATTTTCCTTCATCATAACAGCAGGTGATTTTTAATTTTATAAAGCGCACATAACTTTTTTTACAAAGTCATTGGTGCGTGCCACTGGGATACGAACCCGGACCCCTCGATTCGAGGTCGAAACGTCGAACGAATGTTAGTTAACCTTACAGCATTTTTAATCAACGAAATAATAATTATGGAATTCCTGATGGATTGATACGTTCTTACTCCTCAAGACTCCGGAAACCATTTTTTCCAACCTAGACACAAATTTAGACTCTTTCGATCTTCCAGGAAAAAACAGGTTTACACTTAAGTAAACCGGCGGTTTAGCTTTATTTATTCCACATAGCAAACACAAATTATTATACTACTGGTACAGTCACATCACGACCACATTATCTGCGTCTGCTGAATGATAATTTGATTTTAATATTATAAATGCCGTACCTAATCAATCTTATTTTTAGACAAAAAATCATTCTGTTTTTGGTTTAGTGTCATTGATTTCTACATCTCTTCTACCATTTTAAAATTAATAAGATTTTTTGCAACTTGTTAGTGACCTGTAGGGTGGGGTCTCCTCCATGAACAACAATCCACAAGGGGTCTCCACAATGATAAGGAATTATCCTTTTGTGTTACCTTTAGGTATTCAACACGCTAGCCTATTCCATATTGCGGGCTGGTGGACTTGACATACCCTTGAGAAAACTATGGAGAATTCTCAGGCGTTCAGGTTTGCTCGCAGTATTTTCTTTCACCGTTACAGGTGACATTTAATTTTGTAAAACGAACACTGTTTTAGTATGTGTCTGCTCCTGGGAGTCGAACCCGCACCGAAAGAGACCGCATTCTAAGCTACTGGAACATAACCGCTTTACAGATCTAGTCTAGACAGCTTTTAGTTCTTAACGTCAGACATGGATCACGTGCTGCAATAACCACTTTCATGTCTCCACGGCCGTTAGCTTTGCAAGTATTCGTCGAAGTTAACCGATGGGCGGGCGGGACGACTCCGGAAGTACAGTCGACTGCATAAACATACATCTACAGCAAGGGCGACCTTATTTTAGGGGCCACGTAGAATCCCACCCAAGAATGGCAATTTGCCCACTTCAAGGTGATGAATTACTGATTCGAAATTCCATTTTATTCTATGTTGACTCACCTTTATCCGCTACAGCGACTCAGGCAGGCTCGTCCTAGAAAATATTTGGACCTATCCCTGCGGTGATCAGTAACACAATTAGTGTCCTTTCAAATCTGTTTCTGGACATACATAATATGTCTTTCCTAAACACAATTAGTGTCCTTTCAAGTCTATTACTGAACAATGTCATCCCAAAACACCACCATTGTGCCCAGTCCGCGATCTAATGAATCCAATTGGTTCCGACTGTCTTGTTTAAATAACATCACGCCACTACTGGGCACAAACTTCTCTAAAACAATGAGATATTTGGATCTCACCATGCAAATACAGATTGTTGGCGATATCTTCATAAGCTCTATTTCATTACATGAAACGAATGGGATAAAAAAAAGACATCTCACACGCTGCACAACGTGTAAATCAACGCAGATAATGCCTTAAATAAAACTGGAAATTGCATCTTAAATTACATGACATACCTGACATTCAAATGAACCACGTTTTAACGTCAGTACTAAGTTATTAAAATGGTGTCACAAATAACTGTCCCTCAATTTTGACAATTGATGCTATGGTCTATTTGAGGCTGAGTGTACTAGTAAACAACTGAAATAAAGCCGACACTGTCGGCCCGACAGTACGGCGCTACACTTTGCTCGGATCGAGCGTGTTTTGCCGAAGACAACGTGCTACGCGAAAAAACGCGGGAAAAACTTTAAAATCACTTAATCTGTAAGTATTTTAAGTGTGTACATGAGAACTAAAGTTAGGGCTAAGTCTAAAGCCAGTGTTAGTAACCGGTAGCTGGACATTAAAAACGATTTGATTAATAAATAACGCATACGAAAAGAAAACTCTACGTGTGTTCCTTGGATGTCAAAGTAAGTGGATATGTTCATGAATTTTATCGTATAAGGGAAGGTGGTACATAATGATAATGTTTATGTTATCGTAAGACGTTATCGGTAGGAAATTAATTACTCGGTTATTTATCTACATTAATGTACACTAATATTATAAAGAGGAAATTTTGTGTGTTTGTGTTTGTGTATGTTTGTAATGAATAAACTCAAAAACTACTATGGCGATTTCAAAAACTCACTTTCACCATTGGAAAGCTTGAGTAACATAGGCTATATTTATTGCGAGAAAAGATTAGGCATCCTTACTAAAACTTAAGGTGTAAAAAGTGCCCCAAAACGCCTTTCGTCGCATGCGCTGCGGAAACTATTGATGATAGAACAGAATAGAAAGTATGTTCTACAATATTAAATAACATAATATCAATATCTACAATACCAGCTATGAATTTGAAACAATGGCCATCATTTAGAATGTTTAGTAACCAGTTAAGATTTGTATAAAAAAACGTAAATTTTGTTAAAAATTGGCTCTATCATAACGTTTGCCGTATGTCGAAAGCCGTACTTTCCAGAATTTGTTCCTTATTAATGACACTATCGAATGGTGTAATGGTGCATTTTTCGATATTCCTCATAGTGCTGGATTTCCCAATCCACGCACACTTGAAAAATTCACCGTGTATAATAATATATTAGTTGGCATGTTAAATTAAAATATCGAGTGCTGGTTTTGTAATTGTTGGAGCTTTTTCATTTTAACTAACGTGTTAAAGTTATTTGGATTTTCGCAACGGACTTGGTGGCGAATGGTTGGTAGTCAAATTAATTGGCAGAGCGAAGCCTGCCGGGTCCGCTAGTTTATCAATAATAATAATCAGTTGTAGAGACGACAGACGCTCCACTGTAGAGTAAGGTTACCTAATATTAAAATTTACAGAAATTATCGTATAGATATGTATTATTAGTGATTAAAATCTGATAAAAATTACGTTAAAAGGAGTTAAAATGATTAAATCCAATCAATACAGTGTTGGTAACAGTTTAAAGCAAGTTGTTTGTTTCAATGATTTCGAATTAACTGTGTGTTAAAGTGACATTCGAATTTCCTTAGAATCTCTTCTGATTTCGGTAAGATTTTTTACTTACAAGTATCATAAACGTGGAAGTGGATGGATGGATATTTTTTACTCTTTACGCAGGAACGACTGATTTTGAATGAAATTTGGTACACAGGTAGATAGTTTTTAAACCTGGATGATGGAGAGAGAGTTATTATTATAATATCTACTTACTTTATAATTCGGACATACCAGGCGGATGATGACTATTAAATAGATAGACAGAACATAATTATGGTAAACATAACTTCTATACTTACTAAATATATTTAGTAAATATTCAGAATAAAAAGCGTTTTTTCCTTATGTACTTGAAATAGATAAATCCTCTGAATAATAAAATTAACGCCAGTTATCGCCAGAGTTGCGAGTATCTGCGTGTTTACATTTTTTTAGATTAACATAGATTTAACAATTTAACACCACATTGTCAAATGTTACCTACTTTGTAACGAGTATTCTCGACGAGTAACGAGTATACTCGGAGCAACAAGTAGAAACTTATTGCAATATTTTAAGCATCTTTTGGGGAAAATTACTGATGAATAATAAATAAATGAAGAAACGTCAAAAATTCGATTAAACGTTTGATTGTGACTACTGTGCCAAACTTGGTGAAATAATGAATAATTGCCGGGGCACAAAATAAGTTGAAATCTCTAAGAGATCGGAATAGACTGTTCAATAACGTTCAGTTAAATATAATGTAGAAATTACTTAAAAAAACTAGCATAAGTTACGCCGTACTCGTAATAATGTTTAGTGCACACACCAATCGATTCATGGAAAATCTTACTGAATGTTTAAAATTCCAGTAGAATTTTGGGTCAAAAGAGGATTATTTATTCCTAAATTATGTATAATTAAAATCTTTATATCCCACTTCTCTTTTTATGGTTCATAATCTCAAAAAATATATAAATTAAATACATATAGAGGATCGAAAAAAAGTAGTTGGAGTAAATTTTGCGAGAAAATGTAAATAACGGAGGCGTGCACTATTTGTTTTATAAATTCACCAAAAACCTGTTGTAACAATAACACGAGAATGACAATACGATTTGAATCAGTAGGTATCGCGTATGTCCACGGGATAAACTTGACCTACATAGGTACCGTCTCATAAAGCGAATAGCAAAATTTGGTCGCTTATTGGGCAATGTCCGGACATCGCACCCACTGGGCTAGGACTCGGATGTCATCTAAATTACGAACCATTGACAAAGAGTTGCCTTTTATAGATGCTTCGAGAAAATATTTAGTTTAAAATCGAAAGTAAAGAATCCATAGATCTTGTCAATAGTAAGACAAACGGGATAACCACGTTGGATGTAATCGTAGTGTCAAAAATGTGATGGTCGTTTATTGCATGTGCTTCAGATTCGTTCTGTAGCGATAGAGACCTTATCGGAGTTAGTTAACACGGTTAAAAAATTTTTTTATCGGATAGCAAACCAAACCTTTATCAATGTTCTTTTCGCCAGTTAGAACATATCTACTTAAAATAAATAAAATAAATTAACTAACGGTAAATTATTTTATTTATTTTGCCAGGGGATTGTGCGGTACATATGATTGTGCGGATAGAGGGTTATGCCCGAATTCATAATATCATACATAGGTAGGTACCTACCTACCACCACTCTGGGTATACATGAAGGTTTTCCCCGCAAAAAATGGGTGCCAGTAAGTCTGACATCATGTCTCCTACTTGCCCATTTGCTTCTAATTTTCAATAAAAATTATTGTTTGGTAGGTACGTAAAAAACTTAAATTGTTAGTAACACAACACGATAACGCAACAAATATTGCAATCAGTTCCACCATTTTCATATTGATTACTTAATCTTGGAATCCTTCCAATGGTAGAGTTCGGTGACTATAGTACTATAGAGTTGGCGACAATTTATTAATAAAATGAACGTGTTTGTTTAGCCGCGTTCACAAGTTCGCGGTTTCTGTCGTAAAATCATATTGGTTTAATCTCTCGTCTTAATCGTCTCTTTGATAGCTCTATACTCTACATTTTGCTCCTGTTCTTTTTTATTAAAAAAATGTATAAATGCAAAAGTTAGAATTTTTGGTAACTCAAACGCTAAATAAATTAACATAATAATATTAAAATGAAATAGAGCACACAGATAGTTCAATAAAATTGTTTCATTAGTTTTTATCTGGACCAAATTCTAAAGTCCACCGGGACTCACCGGGACAGGAGTAAGCCGTAGAAGAAATTAAAACCAATTTCATAGATAACGTTTTGTAACTATGTAGGTATTTGAATAATTATTTTTCTTGAGGTACTACCTCAAAGAAACATAATAATTAAAGTAATGACGTCTCATTGGTACGTTCACATATAGAAGGCGTCAAAACCAATTGACATGATAATAATGACAAAATGAATATGGTTTTGTTTAATAATTTGAAACGATCAATGTCTTTTTTACTCATATTATGAGCGTGATGATAACAGTTACGTGTCTACGTATGATAAAAAACACAATGAATGGATCCAATTACGAAATACCTCTACGGCTCCAAATAATGTCCAAAAAAGTTGACCCTGAGCGATTTTGGCAAAAAGTAACCTTTATTATAAGATACAAAAACCACCTGCCGAGTGTTGAATATTAATGAAGATGGAGATGATACCAGACAAAACATACCATAAATTAATTGCTTTTTAATGTACGAGGCGCGCATAGCCCGGCGCCACGAGTAGATCACAAACGATCTCAAAGCTAAGCAACGTTGAAGTCTGTCAATTCTTAATTATTTATTATTTGGAATTATAATTATCATCTGCTGTTACGGTGAAGGAAAACATCGTGAGGAAACCTGCATCATGTCTGAGAGTTCACAAAAAGAAATCGTTCTTAAGGTGTGAAGTCCATAAACCCGCATTAGGCCAGTGTGGCGGACTAAGCCCTACATCCCTCTCATTGTGAGAGGAGACCCGATCCTGTAGTGGGTAATTAATGGGTTGAGCAAATTTAAACTTTTTTTTCAATACAATATTGTGCCAAGTATGTTTAGGTTTACCAAATAAGAAAAGTTCAACTTGCTAGCGCGCTTTTGTCCTTCAAAGGGCACGTTTGACTTCGTGGTAAGCCCGATGGATTGTCAGTAAAACATCCTATCCATAAAAACATGGGACTAAAGTGAGACCTTCTGCAAACGAACGTAAGTTTAAATTCATCCCAACACAAATAGATAAGATCTCATAAAATAGTAATAACTAATACCTACTTCTGAATAGGACGTGTAACAACATTGTAATCGTATTTGAGTTTTAAAGGTCCACGGTCATTATTACACAAAATATTTCAAATTTGTATATATAAGACATTAGCGAGTTGCGAAGGTCTAAAAAAGCAAGTAAACCAGTGTCAATAAAACAGTTAGATTATGACTTACGCCCACGTGACAAATCAATACCAAAATATGAAGGCCTATCTACAT
Source organism: Erynnis tages (assembly GCA_905147235.1). Taxonomy (NCBI): domain Eukaryota; kingdom Metazoa; phylum Arthropoda; class Insecta; order Lepidoptera; family Hesperiidae; genus Erynnis; species Erynnis tages. The sequence continues at coordinate 8,865,677 of LR990082.1, forward strand.
TAGGGCGCGGTGCTAATGGATTATATTGACACCTATACTTCTGTCTTCCGATATTACATATAGGTAGCCTTTTTGGTACAAAACATCGTTAGTATAGAACAGCTAACGAGAGTGCAGGCTTTTTATATTGTAATAGAGTAGCTAACGGCGGGGATGCTAGCCACCGGGTGTGAAGTGGTCACTGCAGCCCATGGACACCGACATCGAATCTCAAATAGAGAAGAAATACCATCTGAGGATGGATGAGGCTTTGTTACTCATGAGGACTAAGATGTTCGCCTCAAATAAAGTAACTCCGGCGACCATATATCTGTTCGACGGGTTATGAGAATGGCGGAATTTTATCAACGCTTCACACACATAGATAGGTAGAGTAGCACTATTATAGGCTTGTCTATGTCTGAAAATATTCACTCCAAAACATTTTTTTATGATATTTTCGTGGAATTTCCTTTCCAATATAATATACCTGGCAAAAAATAAATGTTACTTATTGCAATAATTGCAATGTATAATCGTGATGAATGTACCGCTGGCGGGGAGACGGTCAAACATTTACATTAAATTTATATTACGTCCATCTTCTTTAAAGTATAGTCCATTCGCTGGATTTTTTTTTTATTATAGAATAAAAATATACGTATATATTTCAAATATTACTTATATGTTTTATTATAAGGCTTCTTTATATGTAGTTACTAGTCGGGTTACTAAATAGATCTTTTTTTCAGAAATAACGTATTTCAAAATAACCTTTACCCCTTTTATACTTTTTAAATCATACTCATTAACACTCGCACCCAACCTCAAATATCAGAGAACCTGACGTTTGAAGTGAATGCGTTAACACTACCTAAAATGAGTAGGTTTAGGAAATCTCAAATTTCCTTTGAAATATACCGCTTGCTGATCAAAAGAGTACCGCTCACATCGCAACTCAAACATTGTTATTTCATATCAGCTCGTTACTTCACATTTTTGTCAACAGCACAGCAATTTGCTTACCTATTTACTAGTAGCAATAACGGTGATACACTAATGAAGAAAAGCGTGTAAAAATACATTTCACTGTATTTTTCTTGTCATATCATTAGTACATATCCCAATAATTAAGAGTACTGTTTAAATATAACTAGGTACATAGGGACGTATGGCGTTATAGTTTTTATTGCGTGTTGCCTAGTATATAGGTATGCTATTTTAATCACAGATAAATGTTATTTGTAATTCGTCGGGCCTTTAATGTCCATTGCTGAAGTTAGGCCTCGCCAAGCGATGCCACGTTACATGGAAGGCCTTCTGAATCTAACGGCTTTCTGCTGTCGATTCGATGGTCCACAAACTAGTATGGAACCAAAAACAGACAAGCTTAAGAATTAAAATTCATCGCTTTAATTTTACGACCCGCCGAGAATTGTGTTTGCGGCCTTCCGAACGGTAGGCCACCCAGCAAGTAGTGTAAGGAATTCGTTACATTAATTCATTCATTTTGATTCAGTGCTTAACCATAACAATGATAAATCCTTTCTTTTGGAGGGCGCTTAATATGTTTTATCATAGATTGATCGATCATCAGTAAAATATGACATATTATGTCTAGGCAGCGGTGATAGCCCAGTGGCTTAGAATTCGACCTCGAATCGAGGGATCCGGGTTCGAATCCCAGTGGCACGCACCAATGACTTTGTAATAAAAGTTATGTGCGATTTATGAAATTAAATATCACCTGCTGTTACGGTGAAGGAAAACATCGTGAGGAAACCTGCATGCCTGAGAGTTCACAAAAAAAAAATTGTTCTCAAAGGCATGCGAAGTCCACCAACCCGCAGAAGGCCAGCGTGGTGGACTAAGGCCTACATCCTTCTCATTGTGAGAGGAGACCCGACCCTATAGTGGGTCATTAATGGGTACTGACATGTCTAGATGGAGTGTCATGATATCAAATACGGGACACCTAAAAATTAGCATCCTTCAATTCTCGGACGCGTTTATTTAGACGGGTACTGCTGTCATGTCATCTTTTTAATTATACATAACATCTACCGACGTCCAACATCTTTCCCAAGTGTTAATGTAGTAACTTTATTTATATGGTGTATCTTGCTCGGCCCTTTTTTATTTTTAAAGGATCTTATAAAGTTGGGCCCACTTTTACTGTTTCTCTAGTCTACAGATAGACGGAGTGATATATCTGATATATACATGATATATCTTCAGTTTTCATAGTCCATGGTCCCATATAAAATTAGATTTGCATACCGTACTCAAAGTGAAACGGTGGGGATCTCTCTCGGTTATTAAGGACCAAATGAACAGTAATTCCCTTTTACTCCGTTTACGAGTACCTTAGCTAATGTACAAGCTTGTACAGTACAGTAACTGTTAATATGATGATGATAATATATACCGTTTTTTTTTTCTATAAATAAATTAAATGTAAATCAGATACCATTCTATCGTTAACTACAGGATATAACTACCTACTCACGTTTGCATATAATTCATTGTATCTTTTAAAGTTTAACTTTTAAAGTTCAATTTTCATAAGGGTTTACTTACGAAAAGAAAAACTCTCATGATTTCAAAATGCAAACTTTTGCGTGCGACATGGCAATTTGAATACGGGTTACATACCAAGATAATAAAATATTACACGTGTAAATCTATGTATCTATTGTTTTGAGATCAAATAATTACACCGAAAATATTTTTTAGCAATTAGGTAGATACATTCACAAAAAAACAAAATGACTGACTGTACCGTGGACACTCGCAAATGACAGTGATTAATATAATTTTTACACACTATTCAATTTACACAATGTAAAACAAATGTTACATTAAATATACTTATGTACAATATCGTTTATATCGTAATGAAGTCAGTTTGGGAAAATTACTAATTGCAAGCCACTTTTCATACCTTTAAACATTTTACGTTGTACTAAGTACCTACATGCCGTTAGTTGAAGTAATACAATGGAACATTACGATACGCGTGACTTAAATATGCTACTTACTGCACGACGCGAAGTTTGCGCCGGAATGGAGTAAAAAAAGTGCAACTTTACGCTCGGAAAACCGTGACTTAAGTGTGTGTTTAAGACACGCTGTGCTATTTAAAGACGTTTTAATGTTTATAATGTTAGACGGTACCAATATTTATACAAAATAAAATTTATATATTGGAATTTAGTTGTACACAGAAAAAGCTGAAGACAGAACTGAAATTAATATTAATATGTGTATACCAAATGTTTTTACGAATCGCTTCCTAGTTTATAGGACTCTACCCAATCTTTGACACTATATGCTAAATTAGGAGTCCCTGTGTCGTAAAGGAGATCCAAAAATAATATTCGGGTGGCTAAAATTATTCTGACGGATATAAATTATTTTAATATGTTTTATAATAGAAACTAGCTTCCGTGATAGCGGATTTAACGCGTTGTAATATTATGTTTTACGCATATCCTTTACTACGCACAACGGCACACTGTCAACATAACATCAAACTAGATAGGTACCTGCTGTTTGGTAAAATCTCGGTAAAATAAAAGGTTTTAAAGGTTTAACATTATTTACGAATAGGTCGTACAAGAATCATAAATGATTATTGTGAGTACTGCTTGTATTTAATTATTACCTGTTTATACTTTTACAGTACACCCTTAGGTACTCTTCTTTACTATTAATTTCTATCTTCTGAGATTGCCTAGACGAAATTGCTTGTTTAGCAATCAGGCCTTTTTGTACAATTAATGATAATCATGTTTATTACTTTATATTTTATAGTGCTACAATAAAGAGGTCTGTTATTGTTGTATGGTACCATCAAGTGTGTGATACAAAATAAACCATTTTCAGTGATTGCCTGTTATTCGGTCCACGTATAATTTTATTAATTGAAACTTGACTGGCGTCGACGTGGCGTCAAATAAATTGAACTCCAATAATTGCGTTAACCCAGAAACCACAACGCCTGGCAATATTCTTCCATTGATTCTTCCAGCTATCGGGCGTTACGTTACGTTTACTTTAAAATATGAATATATGAAATATCTACTGATTGGATCTATTGTAAATTAAATTAAAATAATTAACACTATCAAGGGAGCCATATGGTACATCTCGAAATGAGTGTTTTTTCAATGTCGACTATTTATGATGTTAAGTAATCAATATAGCCTATGCAAGTCCAACAACATTAAAAACCATGAACAAAATGAAACAAAAATAGACGAATAAAAAATGTAGAATGACTCCAAATGAAAACAGAATATTAGTTTATAATATTATTTAATTTAATTAATAAAATATTATTTAAAAATAATATTATTATTTAATTTTAAATAGCGGCGTAAAAATATACATAGTATAGGTACTATGTAGGTCATTGTAGGTACATTTTTACGCCGCTATTTAAACCACATCATACAAGAGTAGATCGTAACATTGGCCTAAGGCCTAACCCATTAATGTAACTTGCAATAATTTGATGGAATTACCGCAAAGGCGGACATCAAATACCTCATTAATGTTTTTCGGTCATTAAAATATTTGGAATTAGTTTTACAATTTTATCGCACTGATATCTTAGCTTTACACCGGACACATTGAATGTATAATTATGTCGTAGGGAAATTATAGAAATAATGATAAGATGAAATCCCTTTGGGATTTCATACAGGGATTTAATAACAGGTATAGATCAACTTAAGGTGGTTTTTACAGCTCCTATGTGGTGACAACATTGTGGTAACAATTAATTTACGTACAAAAACACCTATGTCTCCAAGCGTGGACCAAGTCTCATTGCCTTCAACAGTGTCATTAATAGTTTAGGAAATTCCATCAACATCAAACTCTTTACGGTCTAATTTAAAGTGGCACCAAGGCCGAAGCAATTATTGGAGTTCAACCATTTGACGCCCCCATCTTTGCCCATCAAATTCCAATTAATTATAACGAGGTCTAATGCGACGCCATTAAAGTGAATGCGAAGTGAATTTCGCCTTGGACTGTTTTTGGGAGTTTATGGAGTTTGTATAAAAAAATTAATAAGTTAAATATAATTGTTATCTCAAAATTTCTCTCACAATCAGAAGGAAATCTGTTTTCATTACGCTGACCTAATTTCACATGCCTTTACAGAAGATATGGAGAACTCTGAGTCTCTCAGGCATGCAGGTTTTCTCACGATATTTTCTTTCACCGTTACAACAGGTGACATTTAGTTTTATAAAGCGCAACAACTTAAGATGTAGGTTTTGTAGGTGCAGATGTCTGCTACTAGAATTCGAAGCCGGACCTCTCGAGGAGTGGGCCGAGTTGAATACGTACAAAATCACGTCCAAACTAAGCCTATAAGGCGAAATTTTTAGCCACCGATAATTACCACTATCACCGCTTTTAGCTACCCATGCCTTATAATCTATGAAATCAAGCATAATTATCCAAAAAATGCCCAACGCAATTGAGCGGATAGGAATCTGCTGATCGTATTTGCATTACAAATACGTTAGCCTCGTCCGCCGTCTGACTAAACATTGTGTGCTTTGACAATATTTGCGCGGCCGAAAATAGCCCCATACGGCAACGAATAACATAAATAGTGGCACCTGGTATAGGTACTACCGAACTGGTACCAATTGTACACTCTACCAAGGTGATTTATGAATGGTCAGTTGGAGTTGGAGTTATTGTCCATCGGTAATTTAGGAACACTTTCGAGCAACATACGTAGAGAGACGAAATGAAAATTCAGTCTTGTTGCTGCGTTGCTGCCACACGTCTGTCCACGCGCAAATAAGAATTTGAAAAGAAAAAAAACAGCAATTACGTGATATTTTGTCAAATTTTCTGCTTCTGCGTTCTGTAATACCTTTGTATAGTGGTCAATGCAGTCCATAGAAGCCCACATCCAATTTCAAAAACGAAGAAATATCTACCATTTGAGGTTGTAATGCGTGTTATTTTGTACCCACAAGGGCTATGATATTCGCCTTAAACAAAGTATCACCAGCAACCATACCTCCCCGCCGAGACACAAGACATGCACAACATGCTGCTTAACGACGGGTTAAGAGGCCGGCGGTAAGGTACCTTCCCTAGCGAGGAAATATGGCCCTACCACGTAAAATTTTTAATCGGTCTCACAGATGATATTTAATAAACAAATTCTTTCATAATATTCAATAATATTAATGACCTTCAAGATCATCTGAGCTGAAATAAATTACATTTTTATATCACTATATTTAATCTGTTATAGCTTCGGCTCTACAACAAACGCTAAATTAAATATTCAAACTCCATGAAAAATAATATACCGAATCACAGCATAGAACACGACAGAGGTCAGTTGAATCGATGACATACTCGTAGCATTTAGTTCCGCTGAACTAAAATTATCGGAAACCTAACTACCGAGACACACGTAATACGATGATAATAATAAGGAAATTGTTAAGGTACTCTTTAAAAGTTATATAATGATGTATGGCTAAATTAAATAATGAACATTTATTTATTTATTAACGCTTCACACTCGCAACCCCACACTAACATTCCCTGTGTCGTAGGACCAATGAACACATAATTCAAGAACACACACCCAGAACAGAACAGAAATTTAAACTCATCATTTAAATTTCTGCTCCGCTGGGAATCAAACCTAGGACAATAGGCGCAGCGCACCGGCGTGTCTTTAACACTACGCCACTCAGATCACGACCAACCCCAGAGAAGTCGTCAGTCCGTTGCCGGCATTAAAGGAGACAACTTTATACGCCCTTATTTTGGGCGGAAAACTAGTACATGGTTTAATTAAACGGACGTGACATTACTAATATGAAATCGGTCTTAAAGTAGCATCAAATGACCCACATACTCACTTGCTTCTTCCGTATCATGAAAAGGCTAACGTTTTTTAGTAGACACATAGCACCATAGATAACATGATATTATATGCAGTTAATGGCCACGTTAATAAGCAAAAAACTCATACTCGTATGTTTGCAGACACACTTTTTTATTCCACGATTGACGTTTTCCTGTGTTTTTCATTCCTCATCTCGACAACGGCTGTCCAGATGTCAGAACCACATTAACAAAAATGTTAGCTGCACAATGGGCTCATATGACACAGCTGACATAAACGTATTCTATGTGAAGTTGAAATGTGAACTTTTGTGTCCATTACTGTCCATTCGTTGTGCAAGATCTAATGCGTGTCATCAGAATTACGTGTTAGAATCAAGGATCGCGGCTCAAGAAAAAAATCCGTATTCATTTCTTTTTCTGTTTGTCTCTTTAGATTTTTATTTAAAACCCATGAAACTAAAATTGAAAATATATCAGCTCGACAGTCCCTCGGATCTTTGATATATATGTTTTTAGGTCAATGCCATCAAAAGATATGGCCCTTTATGTTGCTGATCTGACTTTGATGCTCGTTAGGAATCTCGGATAGGAATCTAAACTTTGGGTTAAACGATATAAGAGAGGAGGATGTAAGAGGGAAAGTAAAGCATGTATTGTTATATACTCTCTAAGGCTAAGTTGGTTTTCTACGACGATGGTTACCTACCCAACAAGGAAAACACAGAAGTTACTTGCTTCTTGGCTTGTTACGTAGGCACTACTAGGTAGTACCTACTTCCCCTAATAAACTATGAACGAATGTCTATTTTTTACGTGACAACACTAGGTAGGTATAGTGTTTGTTGAATTCGCAATCACATGGTAAATACGTTGTGTTGTTCTCAGCTTTATTTAAACGGCAATTTATATTCAAAGCAAATCAATTTGTTTGTCCAAAATACACAAATCTCAAAAGCTGGCGTACATCATATCGTTCTGTGTGTTTTGCCATTCCACACAGTGACGTTCAAATTGCTTAAAATTTATAAGACTAGCTATATTTAAGACATGGCCTCATATTTATAGGATAAAAGTAATTTGTTGAAAGGACAAGTCGGTGGGACAAGAACAAATTATTATATTATTCAAATAAGATCGGAATAACGACTTGCCTTTTTTTCGCTGTTTCAAGTAAATGTACATAATTATTATATCCTACTACAAGATATTATAAATGCAAAAGTTTTTGAGGATCGATAGTTGAGTGGATGGATGGATGATACACGGGTTGTTATTAACCTGAATGAACATATACATACATACTTAGTATACCTATCTTATCCATCTCTGGGTCAAATTCTTAGATTAACGTGGACAAAGACGTGGACAGAATCTAGTAAAATATATTTGAATGATTAAATATTATAATGAAATCGCACATATAAGTTGACTGATTTATTGTCCCATTGTACTCAATGTAATATGAATAATAATAGAGAGTACGCGCGCCCATAAACCACAACCAAAAATAAAGTAAAACCACAATATTGTGGTTTATTTAGGAAATTAGCAAGTCACATTTCATTCATAATGTATCATTACCTATAACTTGTCAAGAAAATTTTCTTTGTCCATTCGTTCTACAGGGTTACCCGTAAAACATGAGCAACCTCGCAGCACTAGGTAGCTAACACCATAAGCGACAATTTATGTACTACGACTTTTGGTAATTTGTTAATTTTTAATTTCATACAAAAATATTTATTAATTTAATTTCCCGTGTGAATGTTTTTAACTCTTACAAATGTCACAACAGTGCAACAAAAACTTGTTTAACTATTTATTTTTTATGTATTGAGTTATGTTCGAACTCATAGAACAAAAGTTGTTGCTTATGTTGTTAGCTACCTAGTGCTGCGAGGATGCTCGTGTTTTACAGGTAACATGTATAAGCTTCGTTAAGCTTTCAAAAAAAAGTATTTCATATTTTTCATAGTAATTAATTCGTAGCCTATCGTTACCGTCACTACACAGGCACTCTACATCGCTATAGCTCTACTCGTCTATTCTTATTAACTGTTTAACTTTGCTTAGGTATAGCTGTGTAATTCCATACACGTCTGCTTTGTAAATACCTTCTGTTCCCCAAATTCATTATGAGCGTTTGTTTGTTCTACTTAATATTTTCCACTCGCCGTTTCTGCGCTCTATTCCATTGAATATCTCTGTCTATTGTAAAGCGATATCCACTCCGACAGCAGCGACAGTAGAATAATACTTTCGATGTGCAAATATTAGTAAGTAAGTACTCAACGCATCCGTTTCAGTAAATAATACAGAACATGTAACTTACCACATTAGTATTTACCGTACCGACACGAGAGAAACTCGTATCTTACATAAATAACCCTATACAAATCATTATTACAGGTCTATATTTGATTAACAAGCCTACTGCACGAAAGCTGTATTCTACTAAAGTAGTGAATTTTAAGGAATTAAACCATATCACAAATCCACCATATTAGATTACAAAAAAAATTAGATTAAAAATTATGACTGTTACCGTAAAAAATATGCTTAGTTTTAATAAGTTAGATTTAATAAGTACCTACCATGGAGGGAGCACCATCCACTCATGGAGGAACTCCTCCAACGGAACGGGTCCTGAGAGAGCTTAACAGTCTCTCTTGAGGCTTCCATTGAAGGGGCTTCCATAGATTGAAGATTAACTCATTATATTACTCAGATGTTTTTGTAAATGTTATTTTACCTATATAAGGTGAATTAATTGGTATCGTTTTGGACGTGCTCATCATAATCACTAACAATGGGATAAATAACACAGTCAGGTGACAACTATGTACATATCTACAATATTTATTTTTGTCCTGTCATGTCTCTCATTTAGATAACGGTTAAAGAGGATACAAAAGCGTGGCCTAGTGAATAAACTTACTTAGTTTTACTCGAATTTTCGAAACAGAAAGTTAGTTTGGACGCAACTATGCTGTTTTTTATTTATCTTAGTACAATTTTCATTTTAATTTCGTCGTATGTTGTCACAAAAAAAGTAAAAGGGCAGAAGGTTTCGAAAATTAACGCCTATTATCAAAAAAACATACGGCCAAGTTGTGCAAATGTTAGAAGATAACAGCTTTTCCTCTTTTCGATAAAAATTAAGCATATTAATAGAAGACTGAATGCATGCAATGGAAGCATATAACAATATAGAATTGATTCGAGGTATGTTTTCTTTTAATATTAAACAAAAATATTTTCAAAGCTATATACATAGCTCAGAACTCTACTTTCGATTTCGATCTATTTTCATGTTGACAGTTTTAATTTTAAAATACTTATAAAGTTCTCTTTGAATGTTATTTTTGGGACTTAAAAATTGTTTAGTCCCAAATTAAAATCTTTGGCGTGCAAAATAGAACCTTTAGGTACCTACAGTGAGCTGAGGTTTAAACATGTATTTTAATAATGTAATTCAAGTGGGTAAACAACAAACTATAAATCACTCTGTCCTTACTTGCTCACCTGGTAGCATTCAACAAATTTTCGCATCAGCAGTTAATGCAAATCGAGTCGTAAATCATTTAGTAACGAGTTGTGTCGGTAATTGAAAATAATGGAAATAACATTTTATTCGAACGAAGCAAGATAATGTTTCTACTTGTCTAGTCTATAATTTAGCGGCTTAGAATATGAATTTCTGAACTAGTTTTGCTTAAGTTGATTTTTATAATAATTACTAGCTGATCCCGCAAACGTTGTTTTGCCATATAAGTTATCGAGCGTTAAAAATCGACTATTAAAAAATAGCCGATTCTCAGACCTACTGGATATAAAATTTCATAAAAATCGGTCAAGCCGTTTTGAAGGAGTATGGTAACTAAAACTGTGACATGAGAATTTTATATTATTATATAAGAAATAAAGATTTATTCTTAAAATACCTACTTAGTTTTTTTACGAAAGTAGCATAACCTAATTTGTCGCCAAGACAAGGCAGGGCAGGGCATAGGCAAGGCAGGCATTTTTATTAACACTCATGACTCGTGATATAAGTCCTTTGTACCTTTATACCTACGTAGAATTTGTACATCATTATTTTGACTATCTTTTATTAGTTACCTAGGTACTTATCTTTCGATGTACATATCTATCACTATGATTCAGATCTATTACAGAATAAGAAGATATACGAAGCGCACCGGATTTATTGAGTACGGAAAGCGTTAGCTCACATTTTACCGTACAGAGACCAGTCCGAATTTATGCGTTATTTAAGATCCATCATTATTGTTCCAGAGCAAAATGGGCGGTTGGATAAGCTACCTGTTGTGGGGCGGAGACCCCGATGTGGTGAACCCTTTCTCAGGGCTGACCCGGCGCGAGGTGTACGCTGTACAGAAAACATGGACCCCACTATACGCAGACTGCGTAGGCACCGGCACTGAACTTTTCAAAAGGTAACGTAACGTATCAACAGTTAAAAACAAACCTTTTCAAAGACTTTGCTAACCGATTTAGGTGCGGAATTTTTTTTATTGTCAACGCATTAAAATAACTGCAACGAGATCGTTTTAAAACCACCTAGAAATCCAATCTTTTGTTGCAAAGGGATTAAAATAACAGCATCGAAATCGTTCCACCCATTTCCCCTAGGAATCCTATCTATTGTTTATGCGGGTACTTTGCTACCCTTGAGGACTAAGAAGTTCGCTTCAAATAAAGTGTCTCCGGCAACCATAACTCCCCAGCCGAAACACAAGACATGATGAACAGGCTGCTTTACGACAGGTTAAGAACTTTGTACCTGGCTATCTACCACCTGTCAGTAACCCATTAATGACCCACTACAGGGTCTCCTTCTCGTAATGAGAGGGATGTAGGCCTTAGTCCACCACGCTGTCCTACTGCAGGTTGGTGGACTTCACATACCTTTGAGAACATTTTTTTGTGAACTCTCAGGCATGCAGGTTTCCTCACGATGTTTTCCTTCACCGTAACAGCAGGTGATATTTAATTTCATAAAGCGCACATAACTTTTTTTACAAAGTCATTGGTGCGTGCCACTGGGATTCGAACCCGGACTCCTCGATTCGAGGTCGAATTCTAAGCCACTGGGCTATCACCGCTTATCATATCTACCACCTAATATGATAAAAACATTAATACTCCTAAATTAATATTTAACTTTTCTGTATCAGGTTATTCAGAGCGTACCCAGAAACGAAAGAATTCTTTAAAATGGTGCGTAAAGTACCAATAGACGAACTGGATAACAACATTCAATTCAAAGCGCACGTGATCAACCTCATGACAGCCCTCAACCTAGCGGTCATCAACCTGCACCAACCGGAGGTGGTTGCCGTCATGATGAACAGGGTCGGAGAGTCACATTTCAAGAGGAAAATCAAGTGTTCACACTTCCTTGTAAGTTTCGTTCTGTCTGTAATCCATTAGTGACCTAATGCAGCAGGTGCTCTACACAATGAGGAGGATGTACCAAGGCTGTAGTCCATTACACTGGCCTTGCAGGGTGCTACACGTCAATTACTTGATTTCGATGACCGTTACAGATCTTTAAAAAATGTCAGTGTCGCGTGCCATTGTGAAGTTTTATTTTTATAGCACGAGTGACATAAACTCGCTAAAATTGTGGTGAAAATGTACGGAAAACCGCGGTTTTATTGCGGGTTTAAGGCTAACTAAAATTGTATTAGAAAGTCGTTCAGTCCTGGGGCTCGCACTCTTTTAGAACCACGATGTGGTTCGTTCCCATATCTCATATCAATTTCATAACTAGGCACTGCCCGTTACATTCGTAGGTAGGCTGACTTAATGGTTTGATAAAAAGATGGATTATAACCATCTTAGATTATAACTATAAAAGTAGATATAACTAAAAGGTTTAACATACTTATATGTAAAAATCATAAATCTTTATAGGTTATAAACTATCTGTAGGAAGGTATACTTAATTTAATTGTGCTTGAAAGAGTAAGTAACAAGCAGCCATCCATCCTCACAAACTTTTGCGTTTAATATTCACGTAAGATTTGCTCAAAATTGTACTCTCTACGTAGCACGTTCAATTAAGGGATGTAAGTACAATGTAGGGATGTAATATAGAGTGGTATCATTATGTAGCGACATGACTTACCTGCCAGGTTCCCCCGCTCCGGAAAACTCATTAACACGAACGTACGTAGAATAATATGGAGGGTAATTAGAGCAGCCATCTTCGGAGTAATTTTCGCGAGACTAGGAAATCACTCCAGTTTGGTTTTATATCGAATTGATGCTCGTATTTTATAGGCACTGACTTTTTACTTTGCTGCAAAATGCGGTTAGGCTCCTTTAACAATAGTTTAAATTACTTTCTATAGGCTAAATATTTTAGACACAATGTTAGGTACCTTATCTAGACCAAGGGATTATTACCGTTCTTATATTGGCGTTGGCATCTTTATCATTCAGTAACCCATTAATGACCCACTACAGGGTCGGGTCTCCTCTCATAATGAGAAGGATATTGGCCTTATTCCACCACGCTGGCCTACTGCGGGTTGGCGGACTTCACATGCCTTTGAGAACATGTTTTTTTCTGAACTCTTAAGTGTGCTGGTTTTCTCACGATGTTTTCCTTCGCCCTAACAGCAGGTGATATTTAATTTTATAAAGCGCACTTTACAAACTTTTTTACAGTCATTGGTGCGTGCCATTGGGATTCAAACCCGGACCCCTCGATTCGACGTCGAATTCTAAGCCACTGGGCTATCACCGCTGTATCTTTATACTAACATATAAAAACGTGTAATGTAATTTGTCAAATAAATAGGTAATTTATATAGGTACCTATATAATGCAGCGATGTTCCTGGGATAGAAGGGCGGCCGCTCTAGGTGCCACAATGTCATTAGTGCTGTTGAGTGGCTATTAATTAGTGATTAGTTATATCACGTTTACAATATACATACCTACGTAAGTATGTATATTAATTAATTATTTATAGTATACTTACTACAATAAACTCACTGTACTTTATGTAGGTAAGTAGATACCTAATGTTCCGAGCCGCTGCTGTATATTTTCTTTATGGTATGATTTTCTTTTACAGGATCTAAAGAAAGTTATAGTGAAGATGTTCATCGAGGTACTCCACATGGACTCCGCTACCCTTACCGCGTGGGACAAGACCGTTGACTTCTGGTACAAGCATTTATTCGAAACTTTGGAACCGGCAGAGTCGAGATAACGGCTTTAGTGACATATAATGTAACATAGGCCATAGTAACGCCAAAAACTAATTGCATACATACAATAATTCATATTGAATTTTTATTTTGTTTGCGAAAATAATTGTTACTTTATATTTGTCAGTTCAGTTTTCTACCTCACGATGGCGTATATAAGAGTTTATCAAACTGCTGCGGCCCATTGTTATTGCTTATCATAAATAACGCCCTGTAATTAATTTTTATTCGTTCCTTATGGATTTGAATGTCATTAGTTATAGGACTTCGAGTAGAGTATTATTATATTAGCTAAGGGACTATTTTGCAATATTTTTTTCTCTTTCCAGTGTGTTTATCTATAAAGAAGTTATGCAATAAATCGATTCATATTTTTCATGTCCTTAATACACATAGTAGGTATTTCGCGTTTACCTACACGTACCTACTATTTTTGCCCATGGCGATACGGAGACGGTACATGGGTTTGGGGTGATTACTGTTGATTTAATCTAGGAATAAAAAATAATGAATGCTTGTAATTATTGTGCGATTTAATTTATAATAAATTACGATATTAAATTTGATAATAAATCTATTCAGAGTTGTTTAGTATTTCGTATAATATATGCGTCTTTGTTCTCATTCGACATAATTTTATTGACACCCAATAGTAGATAAATGACTTGAATATGTAGTGTATCAAGATGTATTTTAATATTTCTACTCAATTTATTAACTGTATTTTGTAAATACACAATTTAGTAATTTATATTTCGTTTCATTTATCTTTTTTCCTATAAGTACCTACTTAGTAATTAAGTATTATCTTAGCATAACTGACGAGGAAAATGTGGATGTGGAATGAGGCTGAAAATGAAACACACTATTAATATTTTTTTTTTATTTTTTTACAATTAATCAGATAACATACATATCAAACCAGCCGAAGTATGGCTAAACCCATTTATTATCTAAACTTATGAACAATACAAGAAATTGATACATCGCAAATTCACCTTAGTTTAAATATATAGATATATTATATATGCATTCACTCTACATATAATCTACAACCTACTTAATCATAATCTAAGTTTTGCATAAATTCAAAGTAAATATGCCCAAAAGAAATATTGTTGAACTATGAATATACATATAACTTTTTGGCAATTAATTGAGTATCATTTCTGTGCATAGCAAAATTAATTTTCTTTAAACATGTAACTTAGATCTTATTCATAAAGAGGCCACAAATATAACATATGTTTCTGTCATCAGTTCGATTACATAGGGACTTTTTGTTAAACATTATTTATTGCCTATACTATAAACATTACTTATGAAATGTAAGAAAAATATCCTTACGCGATAACTGAATTAGCCTAGCAGTGCTGTGCAGTGAGAGTCGAGGGTGTAAGGCCGGGAGCGGCCACGGCGCATGGCGCGGCGCGCGGCGCATGGCATGGCGCATGGCATGGCGCATGGCGCATGGCGCATGACGCACGACGCATGGCGCATGCGTGGCATGTCGCCTCCCGACCCGCCTCACCGTTGTGCGTACACATTGCGCTAACGTACCCATGTACTGTACTCCATACGATACTCTTACTATACGATATACTATACAATACAACACTTCACATAATGATCAAAACAACTATTTGTCATCTACATAAAATCTGTTCCAAATGTTTTATATTAAAATATTTCTACTTATTGTAACTCTCTAATTAGTTACAGCCAACTTTACAAATAATTGATACATTAGACTCTCAAATAGATCTCTACTAACTATTATTAATGGTAAAAAATAAAGAATAAAATACTTCTAAACATTGCATTTCAATCACATAAGGTTTAGTTTAATTATACAATAATAACATCTTTTTAAAACCCGAACATAAGTATTACAAGAACATTGATATCGTTGAGTTCTGGAATGGAAAATAGCACACTTAAATTCACTAACTGTTACACTTACATAATAATTATTGTTCTCCTGCTTTGTTTGTAAAATACATTGCTTTTATGTAGTTTCAGAAAAATAACAATAAAATATATCAACTATTCGATACGCCGATATAATTCATGATATATCTTAAAAATAACTTAAAGAAACGTTAATAGTACGGGTGGGTGTACCAAATAACAGTGCAGTGCGTTAGATAAGTACGGATAGGCGATAAAATAATAGTCTGATTATAAAGTGAGGTTACTGTACGAGGTAATATAGATATAGAACGTGAAATGCCGTCGCGTCGCGCGGCCGGTCGGCGACCGAGCAACTCGACAACTGCTTCTCTTATTTGGTACGCGAGGCTGAGTGGTCCCACGGCGACGATGCCAGCGTCGCCCAAAATGCATTATAACCATACACGCGAAAAGTACCAGCCTGCGAAGGGAACGGCTGGCATCGCCGCCGACGAGACCCGCAAGAGTGATTCAACGAACCGAATCAAACACAGAACATACGTTAACAAATGGCTCACAGATGCTTACGAAATTCACATGCATATCAACACTCTGATGGCATTTCACGTTTACACAGATTTAGAGATTGTTAATATACGAGTTTCAAATAAATGCCGAATACACAAGAACATAAGGAACACTACAGCAGCAATCAAATTGCGAACACATTTGTACTACATAAAAATTAATACACAACCCTTTGCGCGCAAAGACTGAAAAGTTCAACTTTTAATTATTTTACAATGAAACAGGTACGCGTTTCTACTTACGAATGGAGATTGCCTTCTTGCGCGTTTGAGAATTTAACCATGAGAATATTTTTTTCAGCAGTCGATTGGAATCTGCGACGCGCCCGAAATATAATTATACTGGTACCTGTTCCATTGACAGTTAATACTACGTTTTTAGAATTAAATTTTCCCATCACAGAGATTGACACAGAAAAATCTTTTTTTAATTATATTTAGCCTATTGATATCATTATGAAAAATTTAGTATTTAGTATTTGCCTATTACAATACAGGTCCAATAAGAATATCAAGGAGAGTTAACAATAAATTGGTGTAATACGAGACGAGTCAGCTTATATCTATACTAAACTTATCGATTAGCATTATCCTGACATGGTTACAATTTATAGTCACTGAAACACGATTTTATAAACTACGTTGTACTTTAACTCAAAGGTGGTACCGAAAAATATATTTTATTATTTATAAAACAGCGCCAATCGTTATTACTTTAGAGAGATGTAACTCACTACAATACTATAGGCATCGATTAAGTCCACAATTATTATTATATTATTATTATTACATATTATGATAACTTAAGTTTTTTTAATAAATACCAAAAACCTAATGCAAAACCGGAATTACGGATATGAATAGAAAAAAATCATTCGAATTAGAAATGTTAGTCGATATGCAACGTTTAAGATCAATGTTTAAAAATAAAATTTCAAATGACATCGGTGGTATGGAACACTAACAAATGTTATCAGTCTCTGTTCATACAGATGATCATGATGTCACGTCGGTTCGTTTCGAATCGGGAAGCGTCTGCATATACATTTGAACATGGTGGGCTCGAGAAACTAATATAAATTGTTCGTGTATTTTGTACAACAGCCGTTACGCGTAACGTGCCTGCGCTGTCCGTAACACTCGTTACGATACATACTAAGTTTAAAAAATACGCGAAGCGGTTATGTCTCGTCGCATACATCCATGCGTCGCTGGCAGTAGGAAACCTCTAACAAAATAAATATTCTCATCCGACTCACTGGATAATATTAAAAATATTTTCTTAATCACAGCTATCAGTCTGTCAAAATTTAAATTAAGTATATTTCAGAATTGAATTAATCGTTCCTTACATAGGTCAATAATTATTCAAGTACAAGTACAATCAAGGTACGCAAGTGACTAATTTAAGACCGCAGAGTATTGTTTTGACGTCAATGTAAAGAATATCGACATACTGAGAGGTTTTATAGTTAAGTTTAGTGGAACATCAAAAGTTTGGTCGTTTGGATCTACGTTATTACGTATATCAAGCGCGAAGACGTCGAGACCGTTTCAGTTCTCTTACAGTACATATGAACATTGAATATCTAATACACAGGTACAACAGAGATCTAATGAAAGAATAATACGAATAATAACTAGGGTTCATATTAGGATATGATTATAAATTATGCTCGACAACAAAAGCTCTTTTAAAGCGATGTTCGAATGCGAGAGAGACTAGAGAAGCAGTGTCTTGTGTAGTTAGCGAGCAGTAACTGGAGTCTACTGCATCAATTAACTGTTGGTGGGGGTCGGCCTCGGTACACATACATACATTCACATACATAAACTCTATATCGACAGAACGAATCAAATGCAACTTGTGTTTGTAATATTTCCGTTCCAAAAGATAATCATCACGCGCGATGAAAACACGAGGTGGTCGCGCTCGTTAGGACGGCCGCACCGACGACGAGTCGTTAAACGTTAACGAGTTTCGTTGTTTACAACCGCATTAGCCGCGGCTATCACTGGCCACACGACTCTACACTACGACTTGGCGACCCCACGCGCCGCCCTGTGACGCACGCGCGCACAGAACTCACGGCAACATCCTGACTTACCGATCTACCGTAACTATACATATAGCAGTTAAAAATATTTTAGCGATCACATTTATTTAAATTACCACATAGAGAATTTAGCTTAGTACGACGTTTTAATTCAATGGCCCTCTGTTTACACGTAAAGTCACTCAGTACATTTTTTTTTATTATTTTGTATTATTCAGTTGTGTTTATCAAGAACACCCTTTGACTTATAGCTATATACCAATAATACAAAAATCCATTCACTATAATTAAGGTAAATTTCAGATATTTAAACACTAAAATGTAAAATATGAAACATCCTAAATAAACTCTGATATTCCAATTAGGCATTAGCTCAATTAATTAAATATATTCTTGAGTGACTATGACAAAAAGAGAAATAAATGCATTATAATAATACTACCCATCCATTACCTTGTAATATTTCACAGGTTCCAAGCTGCTCGGGCAATCTACCGATCTATCGATACCTCTACACACTAACGTCAAAGCCTTCGTTATTTTATATTTGGTATTCTCTTAATCGCACCACGTAACAAGACTAGAGGAATGATTGCCTCTTGTGCCGACGTCGCCGTCTTTCCGCCACGATCCCTCGTAAATAAGGAAGACTAGTTTCTTTGTAGATATCACCTAATGTGCTTCTATTGTATTAGGACGTAACGTCAACGTACAAAAATATATAAACAAAGACAACAAGCGAAACTTTTAAATCTTATCAAATTAAAAAGGCCCTTCAGAATATTGTACACTATCACTAAATAACGACGTCGCCCGAGCGAATGCGTCGGTATATCATTTATGCGCTTTTAAATGGAAATATGAGAATGTCTTTTAGTATGCATCGAGTACGTTAGGAGCGATGGAAGTCGGAAAGCAAAATATCCGGTATCGTAATTGGTCCCTACACGAGTGTACCATAGGAATGGAGCGCCGGCTGCGGGGACGCGACTGTCGTCCGATTGTCGCCCGTCTGTCGCCGAAGCGATCGCTCACATTGCACGACGCTTGCTGTCACACAGTCAACGAGTCTGCAATCTCTTACCGAACAAGTAGCAACATCATCAAAAAATAATTAAATATAATAAGGCGATAAAATTAAAAACGACATGCAATAAAGGCGGTATACGATTATGCGAACACGATGCAATACTTAGCAATGGTCCATTAAATTTTAAAAAATAAAAGCTAATCATTGGAGACATAGAACGATTTAATTTTAATCCCGCACTAAGGAGTAATGTTAGTTAAATATATAGATATACGAATAATATATAAAGAAAAAAATAATACAAATAAACAACAACATTATGAGCAAACTACTAGTGAATACTTGAGCTAAAATACACCGGAGCAGCTTGGATAGTAAACGGCCCCGGCAGCGGCCGCCAAAATAAATGGCTCCTTTTGTACGATCAATAATTTGTTGTGATGTCAGAGATCCATGTGGAATATCTTACGAGATTGTGTGCTCGCTCATGGCATTAGACATCGACTTTGGCATTCAAGTGTTATGGAGTGGACCGAGCCCCGGCCGCCCGGCCGTGACCGAAGCACGGAACGTTACGTTTCGGATAAAAGCGACGTGCTAAGTCACTACGCGTTAATTCGGGTAAACTTCATGAAAAACCAAAATAAATAGATAAAAATATTTACACTCAGACATGTATAATATATATAATGTTGATTGATGACATAACACTTATAATAAAAATAAAACGTAGCTAAGCTCATTAATGATTACACAAGGCGTGGCGCGGGCCCCGCCGCTCGCAGCCTTTAAACGTCTCCAGCTAGTCCGGGGCGGTGCCTAGCGCACAATTCATTAAACGTTATAAACTTCTGAAAGAAACGATTTCACCTGCCATCGGTTACGGTAACGTACCACAGTTCATTGAGGCACAATCATTGGTTTACATACTTTTGCTTGCTTTTCTCTTTTTTCCTTTTTTTTTGTTTTTTTTTTTTATTTTTTTTCATCACTTACGTTTACATCTATGATAATAATAATTATTATTATTATAATTACTTTAGGTACGTAAATTTATTCTAGATAACAGAAACGAGTTACGAAAAATGTTTTTAAAAGTGAAAGCATGAAGCGTATTAAAAATCTTTTAAGAATAATATAATTTCACAATATATACATATTAAGAGTATAGGTAAGATATAAATATACAACAACATAATAATAACACAGAGTAAATTGCACGTGGCGCAATCGTGTGAGGGGGGAGTCGTGATGCAGTGGTCGAGCCGAGAGATTCGGCCAGTCACAACCTGCGTTCACCACACCACATCGCCACTTCACCACATCGCCACATTACCACATTACCACATCACCACATCACCACATCACCACAACGCCTAATATTATGTCTCTTTACAACAATAATATACTCATTAAGTACTGATTATACATTAACTGACTAAATTTTTTCAAGGCATGACTCTTATCGTCTTAACTATTGGACATAGTACATTCTACAGGGCACTGGATTATACTTCCGTTATTCGGTTTGTCTTACATTTAGAAAATGGAAAATTTTTATAAAAATTAAATACGACTTTATTGCTGTATTTAAATTCACTTATCATCCGAGTAGGCAATGCGAATGAGGAATTTTCGACTGTAGGTTTACAAATGGACAGACAACACCAGATTAAAAAAACGCACTTTTTTAAATAATTCTATCGAAATCGTTAAAAAAGAAACACCCTCACTTAAATTGAGCTCGACAACAATAGAATTGACATTGGCCTGTTGCACCGCACTATTGTTGCTTAGACGTCGCGCGAATGGTATATAGGAACATCAAGATCAATTAAAACCCGTACCGCAAACTAATTTCAAATTAATTTTGAAGATATGTATGAAAAAAAGATCCGATCGCTTTCGTTCCAGACACCGGTTCATATCTTTGATACTCACTCTTTGGCACCTAACAATAATCGTCATGACGAGGTCGACTATGGCCCTGTTCAGGCGAAACTAAATTTTGTGATCTCATTGCATACTGTGCCTCCGTAACGCTCACAAACAGTCCAGATCATTACCCTAAAGCTAAGTCAGAAGGAGACGGGGCTCAGAGCGACGACATCACTCGGCGAACAAAACCGATTTAAAATTTTCATTAGTCTAAAACGATTCGAATAAAGGCAACAGATTATGCAAACGACAGGTGGATCGTTCGACGCCGGACGTCGGTCCCTCCGACGAGGCGTTTAAATATGAGAAATGCTAATTTTGTCTATAAATGAACACATCGTACAGCGAAACATTTAACACTAGATCTAATACATGTCCGAAGCGATCGAAGATTCAAACGCACGAATACTTTAACACCGCGATCACCCGAGTACATCACTTAACACATACTTTGTGAAGGGGCGCCGGGCCCGCGGCCCGACTAGGTACAGCGATAACTTACACACCTAACTTACCACTACTATCGTATGTTTAAATGTAAGATCACTGGAAGAGGCTTCAAATATAATTATAGATACATGTAAGTTATTATCATAGTCATTCGCTTTCTGAGTGGGATCGGGACTCCGCGCTTCCCGTACTTGGTAAAGATATATTTTGGCAGAGTATCTCTGTGGCACACCATTAATAAATTAAAAAAGTAAATAAAAATGTAAATAAACTTTTATCATAACGAACATTTACACGTGCGATCGTTGACGTAAAATATCAATAGTATGCTTATAGAAACCTACCATAGGACTTAATACTAAGCTTAAATCTACACGTTTTAATACCGAGAGACCTACGACTACAAGTATATTATTAACAGAATATCTAAAGCATATGTCACTTTGAAACTTCAAATTGAGCCTATAGAAAATACCACAAATCTTTTATTAAATAGATATTGATATGGCTAAATTTAAGTTAGAACTTTATCCTTACCTATACACAAAAGTGTAATATTTAAATTACTGTCAATTATAGTACTCTATAACACTTCTCACAAATGTACGTTATATAAAATGATAAAACAATTTTTCAATTTAATATATTAGGTTACCCTTACATTAATCGTATAATCTAAATAATCGTTTCATATATTAAACATAAAGTGGCACTTGAATCACAAATACTGGAAAAAATTTGGGGATATCGAGCGGGCCGGGGCGAAAGCAACTACCGATCCGAGCGCGCCCGGGGCAAGACCCGTCGCAGCGCCCCGCCCGCCCGTCCGACTCAGACTATACGGCTTAAGGAATTACTCTACGACAATGCACGTCCAATCTCATACATTTACAATTTTGTTATAGTTACTCCCGTAAATCATTACAAACTAATCGTAAAACGTTTGTTAGTCGGCGAAATGCACTTACGTTTATTGCTGATAAAAATATCACTACTGGAAAACGAGGGCTCACGACGAGCGACAATTTGAAACGGAATAATAAATAATTTAAAATACGATACGGTACGCATAAAACGAGAATAATTAAAAAATAATAATAAAACACGAAAGAAACACGGAACGCAAGGCTCGACGGGCGAAACAGCAACAGCCCGCGAGCAAAACAAAATAAATACAGACTAAAATAAGGCCACGGGACGAGTGACTGAGGTAGCCCGCGACGCAACTACTCTATCCGATAGCTTACATTATTTGGTTGAATCCCGGAGGAGACGACCCGTGGGGGATTAACCGGCGAAGAGCACTTGCAGGGGTGAGCTCGCTCCAGAAACTTACAGTCCTTTTCTGGCTCTTATTGATGCTGCAACGATGTAATACATTGATCTCATTATCGGTCTGCGTATTTCGTGATCGAAATCTAAGCCAATCGCAGCCTTCGCTGTCACCTCACTCCCGCTACAATTAGGTGAGTTTCGTTTATAACAAAAATACGAGTGCTCCCGTCGGTTAATTCCTTCGGGTAGCCTCCCCGGTCGCATCGAATACTCAACAAGAGTCGAAGGGCGTCGCGAGTGGAGGGGGCCCGGGGGTCTGACCCGGCCGGGCCCGCGCCCCACCGCTGCACTACCGACACGCTCCACACTCCACACACTCCACGGGTATTAACCGTCGTTACATTTAATGTCTGCCGTTTTTGTATATGTATAATTCTTATGTACACTAAATAATCTACATGAACACTTACAACTCAGTAGATAATAGTTGTGGACAGTTGGATGCCGGGTGCGGCACGCGGCCGTGTCCGACGCGATCTGACTAGGCGAATAATAAAAATAGTCCGTCCCCGGAGGGGGGCCGGCGAAGCGTAATTACAAGTAGACGGGCGCGGTCGCTGCCTAGATGGACTCGCCGCCGAGCAGGTCGGGCGGCAGGAACGAGTTCAGCGACGACGGCGTGGCGCGCTGCTCGTGCTGGTCCGGCCACAGCCCCGGGAACCCGCCCCATCCGTCCTAACACACACACAATACACTCTAATTAATAACATGCTTCATAATAATAATTGTTGATACCAAGATGTTAAAGTGTTTATCTGAATACAAACATTGAAACTAAAACATCCAATAAACAGAAATTATTGCTTCATTTTAATACCTGTAACTACTGATATTGTTTGGTTTGCATATTTATTTACATTCACAACAAAATAAAACTTCCCACAGTGCTATAGATTTTGTAGCGGCGCCATACCGACCCTACAGCAACATGAGCGCACGCCGCACATGAAAATGCTGACCATGCGTGAAGACACGATCAGCAAATATTGTAAACAATAAAAAGATACGTCACACGCGTCACACCAAGACTGATTCAAAGGAAGATTCATAAGGTGTCAATAGGCTTCTGTAGGGCGTTTTCGAAGTATCATAGAATCTTGAGTATAAATGCAATTGGTCCTGTAAGCACGTGTACTGTTGTCCCTAGGTTGTGACTTTTTTCGTTTGAAACCACCTCGTTGAAAACCACCAATTAGCATTGAAATCTTTAAATCGGTTCCACCTACATAGTATTATTACCTATTAGTATGTTTTGGACACGCCAGGTGGGTCGCCAGAACCACTAATGAATAGGTGATTCGAAGACACTGAACCTATAAAAATTCATTGCTAAACGCCGATAGCTAATATACCTTAGAGGCAGCGGGGGCGGTGTTGGCGCGCCAGGCGCCGCCGGAGCCCGAGCCGAGGTGCTGCAGGATCATCTGCACCTCGGACTCCGCCGGGGACTCCGCGAATATCGTCGTGTTGCTCAGCACGCAGTTGTTCAGCGCCATCTGGGCCTGCAATGCAATGTCAAACGTTAAGCCATGGCGTGTGAAATCAATGATTAATGTCACTGGCTTAATGTAGGTTAGTAGACTTCACATGCCTTCAAGAACATTATTATCGAATTCTTAGCCATGGCTTCTCACATGATGAATCATCTCCCCTGTGGGCCAGTGGTTGTAGGTAGCTAGCTACCTCTCCCAGTATACTCTCCGGGCTACTCAGCTGACCAAATTACCAAACAAAATGAAAATCATACTCTGATTATATTTCCAATTTACTCTAGACACCAAAATATTTATTGCTTTAGGAGAACCCTTTGAAGAGAATCAGTTTCAAAAACTTATTTGTATAGGTGTACCCTTACCTTAGCTGCCTCCTCGCGAGTGGAGTAGCGCGCGAGAGCCAGTCCCTGGTTCAAGTAGAGGTGGAAGTTCTGCAGGGGTCCGTGCTGCAGGCACAGTGTCTTCAGGGTAGACCCATCAATCTGTCAAAACCAATCAACTTTATACTCTCCTAAAATAGGAAAAATATTGGGTAAGATATGTGACCTTCTTATGGGAAGTTAAAGGATAAAAGTGGAAAAACTTAAGACAGGAATTTTGTTATGGCCTTTGTTATGGCCACACCAATATCTGTCATCTACAATGTTGTTGATGTTAAAATTATGCACGCTCATTGGCTTATATTAATTGTAACTTTAAGCTGCAGTTCCGTGGGTAGCGGCCGACGCGACAGACGCGCGCGGCTTCGGAAGTGTCGCCATACATTTGTATTGTCGCATCAGCCGCGGCGCGATCGTTGATGTTATTCCAAATTGCAAAGATTTACCGTTGGTATTGCTTGTGGCAATAGA
Source organism: Erynnis tages (assembly GCA_905147235.1). Taxonomy (NCBI): domain Eukaryota; kingdom Metazoa; phylum Arthropoda; class Insecta; order Lepidoptera; family Hesperiidae; genus Erynnis; species Erynnis tages. The sequence goes on from LR990082.1 coordinate 8,891,446, forward strand.
TTATGTATAAAAGCTTTTCGTCAGGATTACACCAGTTTTTTTATACAAACCTGAGCGGTAAGATTCTTCAGTAACAGCCAAGTGGATGATTGCCAGGAAGGCACGGCTCGCGCGTTCACATGATGCTGGGGCCACTTGAGGCCGGGGGGAGCGGGGCGGGGCTTCGCGCCCCACGCGTCCTGTTGCTTGTGGCCCCCGGCGCTGGTGGCCGGAGGGGCGTAGCTCCACGTCGACGAAGACAGCGAGCGCTCGCCGCCCGGGGGCGAAGTCTTCCCACCGAGCATGTCAGTGTCTTTGATCACTGCCAATGAAAGTGGCGACCGGACAACCGAGCCCGGAGTCATAGCTGGGTCATCCTCCACATTCTTCATTTGGTTGCCCTGATTAATATGACACGACATTGAAATTTTTAATGAATTATAAATTACTCATAGACATGTTATTTATTGTGATAAGATTGCAAATGTAATAATTTTATTTATACCTCCATATCATTTACGTGGTTGTGGTTATTATACACATTTTATCAATTCCAAAACATTCAGCCAAATGATACAACACTAGAAAAAAGAGGCCTCTAATTTTTTTACTTTTTAAACATAAGGATGTTCTTAGTGATACTATATTGTTTTGTGCCCGCATTTAACCCAGATGACGCCCACTAAACCCGTGACCACTAATGACGATGTAGAGGGGAATGGCGTTTCTCCAACATATTACGGTAGACAAGGACATGTAATGAGAGGCATGTTATTACCTTCCATGGCTTGCCAGGTTCGAACTCGGGCACCAGGTCGTAGACGGGCTGGTGCGCGGGGTGCGCGGGCCACGCGTCCTTGCCGTCCGCCACGTCCGCGCCTGCGTCGCCCCAGCCTTCAGCACCTCGGCCTACGCCCCAGGTACTATGGAGATACAGTTTTAAATTATTCTCAAAACAAACGCTTCTACTCTGAATTGAGCTGTCCTTTAAAGCACTTACATGCGACAAAGCAATGACATTATGGTAGAACCAACTTGTTGCGAGCGACCGATTTTGTCGACTAACAAAGGGCCACAAACCCACTGCAGGTCATGTCTCCTCTCACAATGAGAAGGATAGACCTTAGTCCACATACCAACAGTCTTCACAAGCATTTTATTTTATGAAGCTCACGTAACTTAGTCATTTGTGGGTGCCAATAGAATTCAAATCCACATCTCTCAATTGGCATGATGACTAATTTTCAAAAACTCTTCTATGATATTCAGAAGTTTCTATTATGTCTAAAATATATCATATTTTTGTAGAAAATTAAGGTTTTTGTGCAATAAAACTACATTTAAATTTTAAATTTCAAATTTATTCCAAAACGCTCGCCCGTGTCATGGCGTCTGTCATTGCGCCACGGCTCAGTAAAAAAAGCCAGATCGCGTATAATATGCTTACGAAAAAAATGACGCTTACTAAGTCGTGACGTAATTTGACGTAATTCGATCTGATGGGTGTTTAAGCTATCATGGCGGATTGCTGTATTTTGTAGATTTATTTTAACACATAAATTATTAATCTCGACATTAATAAGAGAATAAATACATGTTTCAAAATCTTTGAATCCTATTTCATTAGATCAGATAAATATTTTGGCGAAACTTGATTACTGTCATCATGCCTATTAATAAACCAAATTCTTAACCCATGCTTCACCACTGTAGCTCTATGATGAGTGATTTCTTGAACCTGTATGTGTATACCCATACCTGTATTGAGCTTATATTGTAAATATAATTTATTTACTTATGCTGATATGAAGACTAAAAGTACTCACGAATCAGGCGCCAGTCCGAGCTGATTGAGCTGTGGGCTGGTAGTAGACTTGGCGGTGCCGGGCGCTCGGCTGAACTCCGATCCCTCACCGTCCTTCTCAAGGGACGGCAGCTTCCACTGGTTCAAACGCGACTGCTGACCACCATTTCCTCCAAACTGTCGACAAGTGAACTTTCAAGAAATGTTTCATTTTTTATTTTGTGTCTTCTTTTTCTATCCAGCCCTTGGTACTCCACTGCTGGACATGGTCTAAACCCTTTGAATCTAACTGTTCCCCAGTTTCTTCTTCAGGTTGTCAGAGAAATTTCTAATTTCTGTAGTAATAAAAAACGCCAGACCAGTCAGACCATTTCTTGCTGCCTCACCAGAGATTTCAAATGTATTTTTTTAACCCCAGACACTTTTTATTTATTTATTTATTTATTTATGTACACACAATCAAATGCATACAGAAAAGTAAAGAAAAGAAAGTTATACAAAGGCAGTACTTATTCTACAATGAAATATCTTCCAGTAAACCCACTAGTGTAAGATAGTTCATATCGTCTCGTTATCTTGTCTATACTCACAGGCTGAGCATCCTTATTGATGGACAGATCGTTGAAGTTGTTCTGCAGCGGCGTCAACGGGTCGTGGTTCTGTTTGAAGAGGTCTGCGCCGCCGGCTTGCTGCTTCATGTAAATCGCTTGTTGGGTCGCTATTTGATTCTGTATGAAAAGTTTTAATGATAAGTGAATTGAATTTTTTAAAGTGACATGCATTTGGCAAACAATACCAAACTAATTTTTTATTAAGCTATTGCATAGCTTTTAAATCTAATAACAGCTATGTTCTGTATTATATCACAATAAGGATGTTGACACAATATGTTCTGAAATACGTGGACTTTAAAATTTGACCTTCAATATACCTATTTGAAATACTTTATGGAGAAGCATTCAATTAAATCCACCTATAACATGATTTCAAGGTTGTCCAAACTCGTGAATGAACTTGTTTCCTTGATTAGAGAATAAACCACTTGGGATACTAAAATCAAAGGCAAAAGTATAAATCAAAAAAATCAAAATATCACTCTGTCTTGTCTTCTCTTTGTTTCAATCACCGTCCTCAGAAATGTAGTATGTACAAGCAATTTATAGTGACTGAGAAATACACCAAACACCGTTTTCAAAATATTGTATCTTACCTGGAGTGCAGTTATTTGCTGCTTAACTTTGGTGATCTGCACTGAGTACTGAAGGGCAAGAGACGAGTTGGCCTTCGAAATGGCAAGAGTGTGCTGCTGCACCAGCTGTTGCAGGACTTTTATCTGGACACACAAAAAGTTATATAAAATTTAAAAAGTATTTTTATGATAATATTCAATTATAGCCCCAGTGGCTAAAGCTAAGTCTATTTATTACAAGAGAAATCTGAGTTGAGTTTTTTAAGTTATGTTCATTTTACAAAACTGCTGCCACAGTGAATAGTGTGTGAAAAAAATCGAAATGCCTGATTGCCCCCAAACTTTTCCAGACTTTTGCAAGTGAAGTCCACCAAACCCACAATATGCCAGCTTGGCAAGTTGGGATTGTTAGTGTGTAACTCCAGAGGATTAAAATGTCACCATCTTTCTGGAAACCACACCTCTTCTCCAATTCCCACCCATTGCTTACCTAACAGTGGTTCAGAACAGGGCCATTATCATTACTTCTAGAATAAAGTACTCTTGTAAGTTCTATTTCTGTTGGATATACCTGTTGCAGTAACTGGTTCAAATACACAAGCGTTTGAGGTGCAAGTGGCTGGTTCAAGATCTGATGGTTGAGGTAGCCGGCAGACACTGCCATCTGGATCTGCTGCACCAACATCCGGAGCTGAGCTGTGCTGGGCTGCCCGCTGTTGCCTGTGCCACTGTGAAAGAATACAAACTTGTATGCTGCACTTATAATCTATACTTAGATTTAAACTATGCAAATTAATTCTGTAAACTGAATATATTTATAGCCTCTCGAGGGTTTTTGTGCACGTCACTTCACCATGTTACAGAAAACATATGAATTAATTCATTTTCCTGGATGTTGTGCGAATAACAATGAGGTTATGTTTTTGAGCCAATCAGCTTCCAAAATTTTTCAACATCAACTACGGTATAGAAGACAGATATTGGTGTGGCTATGTTGGAGATAAATATAGCACCATCTTTCAACGTTTGTATTTTTGCTGGCACACATTAAAAATAAATATTGGTGATAATGGTAATAAGTTAAATGTTAGTTTTCTGTCTGTCTCTATATTTTGGAAAAGGCATTGTCCTTTAAATGTGAAAAAAAAATTAATGTAAAAGCTCTCCTAAAAGATTAATTTATTTTTTATTTCTAATAATAAATGTGTTTGAGTAAAATTAAAAAGTTGCTTAGTTAGAGGTGAGAAAGAATGCTTATTACTTCAAAAGCCAATAAATAAAGTAATTAAACAGATTAATGTCAAGTACAGTAGACCACATCACTTGATATCAATCATTCACACCTGAGATCACACGACATTTAAGACAACACTTCAAGCGAGGAAAATGTATGTTTTATATCTTCCATCAACTGTTGTCTAGATTGGCCTGATTCCTTTCTTAATAAAGTATTTTTTTTGTGAAAAAGTGTGACTGTTTTGTATAACTGCAGGTGAGAATGCTCTTAAAAATATTTTCATTAATACAGAAATTTACATTGAAGATAATGTTGCATTATAAATTTTTTTTAAATATATTTTCCAGTTTCATTATTTACAATAGTTGGAATCAATGTTTTAATGACTAATGAAACAAACTATGGCTCATTAGGATGTACATTTTTTAAAGATGATAAAAAATAAAATAGTGAAAATAATGGTCTGTCCATTATTGTAACAGGAGCTAAAAGTAGAGAGTAGGTATAAATGTTCTCTCCCTCTGGTACTTGTAAACTAAATAAAACCGTTTAATAAAATACATACCTATTGGGATTGTAGGATGGATGGTGTTGTACAGTAGGCGGGGGCGGTTGGTTAAGCAGCTTCTGCACGACGGCCGGCGAGACCGCGGGCACGGAGGGCTGCGGCTGGAAGGGCCCGCCGTGGTGGAAGTGCTCGTCGCGCCGCCAGCCGTCACTGCGCGCCGCCGCCAGCATCTCCAGCGCCTCCTCCGCGTTCATGTCGCGGCTGCGCAGCGCTGCCTCCGCCTCCTCCTTCTTGTAGCCCATCTCCACGAGGTATCTGGAACGATGTTCGGTTAGGACGACCACAAAAATGTACAAGCGATAAAAAATTAATATAAACTAAATTAAGCTTACCGGAACTGCTTGCTGTTCCAGACCATCTCCTTAGGCAGCTGCTTGCCCAGCTGCCCGCCCTGCGGCGGTTTCGGGCCCCCCCACTCTCCGATGTCCTCGGGCCATCCGCCCGCCGGGCCGGTCGGCTTCGGCTTGGGCACGGGCCACAGGCCGGGGCCCGACGTGTCGCTCCAGCCCTGCACGTCCCGGTCGGGCCACCCCGGCGTATGGGGCTCCTCCCAGGAGCCGTTCCGTTGGCCGTGAGCCCCCCAGACGGCGTCGGGCTTGGTGGGGGTCGGTGGAATCCTCTGCGGTGCCGGCGGGCCCTGTGGCGCGCCCCGGGACATGCCGCCCATGCCGCGCTGCGCCCACAGCGAGGTGCCGTCGTCGAACCCGCCGGCCACACGACGCGCGGCGGGCGGAGATGGCTCCTCCCATCCCGACGCCTTGATCGAATCCTTTGGACCCTTTACGAATAGAACGGAATCAGATCGATTTATATTAAATTTTGCAAACTAAAAGGTGATATATGCTGCGGAATTTACCTGGGTGCCCCACTGGTTGGTGCCTCCCGACGGCATCATCTTGTTGGGCGCTCCTGTGTGCTGGTGGTGTTGGTTCCACATGTCACCGTTGAGTCGGCCCGAAATTCCTCCGCGGAGGTCGTGTCGCGGATCGGAAGCTTGCTGTCTCGGATCCTGTGAACGATGAGGATCGAGACGCGGGTCGGACGGCCGATGGGGCTCTCCCCAGGCGTTCCAGTCATCTTTCTTCGGTACACCCCATGGTTGATTATGTTGAGGTGGTCCAGAGTTCCATTGTTGCTGGGGTGGTGGTCCCGTCCAGACATTAGCTGAATCCGCAGCGTCATCATCCTCGCCCCAGGTGCCACCGATGTTGGTAGTGGGGGTGTGACCCCAGGGGGTCTTCGAAGCGGGTTGCGGAGGTGGTTGCCCACCGTTCCTCAAGTTAGCCTCCCAGAGATCGGTTCCGAGAAATGCACCATTATTAACGTTCGGTTTCCAGGCCGGCGGGCCCCCGGCGGCCGGCTCGACCTTCGATCCCGGTTCGGGAGATCCGGGCACATCCCAATTAGTATCTTGATTAACATGTTGCTGAAAATAAACGCACAATTAAGTAACATTATTAGAATTACTGAGATATTTTCGTTGCACATAAATTTTCGTGCCAAGGTGTCACATAATTTTAACTTCAAATGAGGTCTTAGCAAGTTGATTCATATTGATTGAACACTAAAATATTTCACCAGTTTATTTTAAAACGTAACAAGTCATGCTTTAACACTTACGCCACCCCATCCATCTTGGCTGAAGAGCGCTTCTCTCAAAGAGTTCAGCTGCTCTATCTTCGCGGACGAGGTACTGTTAGTGTTATTGCCGTTATTCCCGTTGCCGGCGGTCGGCCCATTGGCGTTCGCAGTAGGGTTGGGAGGATTATTGGGAGCCCCGTTGTTTCCATTTCCAGCGTTGTTCGTGCCTTAAATGGAACGTCATTTTTAATATTACGAAAAATGCAATGTCAACACGATAAATTGTCTTAAAGAGGTAGTATAAAATTGTTACCATTACTAGCGGGCGCACCATTGTTATTGGGCTGGGTATTTGGCATGTTTGGCGGGGATGTCTGCCAATTTTGAGAGGCCGCACTCGTCGGCGGCATTTGATTGCCATTTCCCTTATTGCTGTTCACTGCAAGGAATATATGCAAGTATTAAGATTCGCACGTATCTAGTGCGGCGGCGGTGTCACTACAATAAGCGTCAATCATCGTTAGCTAGCGATCCGAATAGGTTGGTTATAACTTACTATCCGCTTGGGAAGTCGGCGGCCGCTGAGTGTTATTCCATTGTTGAGTATTGTTTGTACCATTACTTGTTTGGCCACTAGTATTGCCGCCCCAATTCCCAGCTGGCAATGATAAAAAGAATTGTTTATGTACGTTTAAGAAGCTATACCCATTGTCGACGCGCGATCATTCAACGCAAATTTAAATATAAATAATAAAAATAAATATCTAACAGGCCATTCAGAAAATTTTATACTACCAGGGGAAATATTGATTTAAAAAAAATTACTTCATTCATCTTAATAGGATGACTTGAAAGGAACTGAAACATCCTTGAAGATAAATTCTTTAAGAATGGAAAAATTGTTCACCAGATAGCCCAGTGGATATGCATTTTGGTCTCCTGATCGAGAGGTCCAGGTTTGATCCCAGTGGCACCCACAATATGTTTATTAAAATTTTATGTAACTTGCTGCAATGGTGAAGGTAAACCTAGTGAAAAAAACATGTATGTCTGAGATTCTCAAAGGCATGTAGCATCCACCTATGCCTAAATCTTTCTCATTGTAAGTAAGTAAAGACCAAAACTGTGAAACAGTGGAACAATCAACATTGAAATCATCAATGGGGTGGATCCCGAATGTACCAACCTAGTAAGGTTCAGCAAGGGCATCTTCACCAAATCTTCAACATTAAGTTCATCATCAAAGAATTTTTATGGCCACAATGAGGCAATCAATTGACATTATTTAAGAGTCAAAATGTTGTTACTCCATCTACGCCTTAAGCTTAAGGAGTAGATAGAAATATGAAATTTCCACTCATTACTCAAATTTATTTTGTTTGAAAAGAAAATTATTTATTAGTATCACAAATTGAATGACTAAAATGTATAAATTTTCATAGTTAATTTGGTTAAATATTTTAGGGACTTATAGGGATATTGGGGACCTTTAAGGACTTTACATGAAGATACTTAAATTTTGAGCAAATAATTGAAAAACAGCAATAAATACTGATATAATAATTTTGAATAAAATCTTTCCGATAGCCTCATGCTTGTAACAAAAATGCAAAACCAGAACAACAAAAATAATAATACATATTTTCCATAAGAAACAAAAAATAAAATTGTTACTTAAAAAAACATCTAAACAACATTGGACTAAACTCGCTCACTCGTGTAATTTTTATTCCAGAAAAAATTTGTAAAAGCAATTTGGGTTAATTAATAATATTATAAAATGAAAAAGGAAATTACCATTGTTGGAGGCAGGTGGACTGCCCCACCCCGAGGCAGCATTCAGGGAGCTCTCCCCGCCTCCTCGGAGTCGCAGCCTCAGGGGCACACCCCAACTGTCTCGTTCTTCTGACTTCATGTCTTTCAACACTTCATTCTCCTTCCTAAGTAGTTCTATCATGGTGTCAAACGTCAGATCACCATTCGCAAAAGTTTTCACCACTGGTGTCTCAGCGGCTGATGTTTTCTTATCAGCATCAAAAATTTTATTGTCATGGCATGTTTCAACAGACTTCTTGTCATAAATTATCATTCGAGTTTTCGTTTTGCATATATCATGAGCAGACTTTTCGTTTAGGAGTTGTGTCTTATCCGCGCAAGGCTCATCTCGCATAATACAAACTGAGGATTTAAAAGCGTAATCAGACTTGTTCATATACTCTGGCGCTCCAAACGCCATCTTATAGTTTAAGTTAAAGCTACTGAAATACGGGTCACTGTATGAGATACCCTGGACTGTTATGGCGTTAATCATTAAAGGAATGCAGTTGTAAGGCGTATCGCCAATCATTTGGTTTTGTTGGATACTATCAACAAACTCTACATTATAAATATTATTATTATCTAACATTTTTACACTAACTCGCTGACTTTCATTCTTCTCTTCAACTCGCTTAAAAGCACCAAATTTATTTGTGTTCACCACCAACATTGAGGTGGAGTAATTACATTGCATTGGTTCGGTAACAGTATTAATATTGGAGTAACAATTATACTTAATTAGATATGGAACACATAATATTACAGAAACATTAGACATCAGACAATTATTTATAAATAGAATAATTTTCTACAATATCCACCTAGCATTATACTTATTTTCACAGATTGCATTGTTTCGATTAAAGACTAAGTAACAATGGTTCGTAGTGATGCAGTCAATAAAGCAGGTAGCAGTGTTTAGTGCCTCTGTGGCAGAGGGCAGGGTGAGATCACCGCTGGAAGCTGCTGCGGACTCGCCTCTAGCCCCGAGTGGCCCAGCCCTACAAACAATATTATTGTATCACCACAAGGGAATCATTCCCCTCTTATAATAGCTAATAAACTCAAAAACACTACAAATAATCTCATACAGGTAAGTTATATAGAAATACCTAATCAGATTATACAATAACACTTATTTAGCACCTTTAATTACATTCAATAAAATTAAAGATGCTATCCAGTTGTAAACCGCTAAATATGTTCCAAACACAAAAACATTCGAATTAGGAACATACCTTATAGGACGGACGTGAGGCTGAGCTGTATATCACAGATAATGCGGGCTCGGCAGATCCTTTGGAGCAGCTTTGCAGTTCGCTCGTAACGTTTCACTTTATCTGTGGGAAAAAAACCACCCTTGACAACACTTCCACCATCAAGCGGGCACGTATCGACCGTCCCCATAATAATTATAAGAAATAATCGTCGTTGGCAACAACGATCGATGAAATAAGCATTATGACTTTGAGGTTAGTCCAAGGACTACGACGTATATCGACAGTACGTAGATATCAGACCTGCCCGGGACTTGGTAATAATTATAATAAAATCAACATTATTTTGCGTCGCGGATGGCCGCGATAATGTTCAATATACTACAATCAAATCGAAGAGCTTCGCGACACTTCACCAACACCACACAACAATATGTACTTACGTCCACACTCGCACACTATTCACATCACAAAAATATCATCGATCAGTCGATTACATTTTTACGAAAACCATGAAATTATTCTTTTCGAAGCAGAATCATGTACCTATTAGATAGATACATTAGTATTTGTGTATTTCGGCCTTGAGACTCGATGTTGAATATCTACAGAATCGTATACATCTATCTGTGCCATATATATTTATCTACAGTACCTATCTATCTATACCTAGAGTGAAAGTTAGCACGACCTATTATCGAACCGTACGAGTCAATATTTTGCGTGAAAACATTTACAAACGTGAGTTAGCACATAATAAATGTAAAAGATACAGAACTTTGCAAAATAATCTAAAATTTACTAAAGAAACACAAAAATTTCTTACGTGACACGAACGAGCACAACGGTGTTATATTACTAGATAGAATGAGATAGAAAATTAAATGCTATGCTGACGTTCCGTTTGTCCGAGTGAGACAAAAGATACGCCTGAGAAAGCGATGCCATAAATGTTAAAGTCGTTCCGATGACAATTTTAACCACAATAGCTAGGAAATTAATAATTAACTAAACCTACCTTCGTTCTGTATAGTTGTTGGCACAAAATCTATGTAGATTTATACAAAATCACAATCCCAAACCCCCGAGAATACGGCTTCGACGGCTGGATGGAATGATTTCGTCGTCGGGGTTCGCACGAAGTGTTACGAAACGTCACTAATTCAAGATGGACGTTGGTTTGTATGAGAATACATTCTGCTTTACGTCCTTTTGTCATAGTCGGGTTATAGCAATTTGCTGCTTATACATAGCTGCCATAGCATAGAATAGAACTATACATAAATACCGTACGCAACTACTTAGGTATATTATGTTCGTATAATGTTATGTTTAGGAATTTAAGTATATAAGTAGTGATTGCCACAGGGAGGTATTTTTCACGTTTTTTGGTTAAATAAGAATATTAACCTGCCACTATTCCTGTATAAAAACATGGATGGAACACCTTTGCTTTAAAAAAATTGAATCTTCGATCGACTACGAAAAAACAAAAAAAGGTGTACATATTAGTACCTAATAATATGTACTGGCAACAACCTACAAATTAAAGAAAATATTTTATGTTTTAAATTCCATTAGTTTTTTTCACAGTGAAGACCATGCTGCTTGTATAGAAAAAAAAACACCTTAACAACATCGAACTAAGACGTACCTTATAGCTACTTATTTTGTTTCTATCTAAATATAGCAAGCATTTACTCACCTTAACGTTAGCTACATGTAGTTATTTGTGTGCTTTACGACTTAGTACAATAATAGTTCACGTACAATAATTATTATACACCAATAGGTTTTTATCATCTTACTTATCGTAAGCACTGATCATCATGGGTCGGAAGACAAAATCGTTTCATGAGTACAAACACGGTAATATCACTTAGCATTCTCGTATATTTGGGAAATACATTAAAGACTTTGTAAGAAAGGTTCAGTAGCAGCCTGAGGGTTTATTAGAGGCATTTGATAAAGAACGACATACAACGAGGAGGTTTATGAGCTGTCTGCTTCGACTCGGAACTGGTTTGATCGATTTACATCCTACGACCAGTTAGAACTACGCTTATTTCAATTCTTGTTTTAGACTATGCGATGCCAAAGGCAAATAATTTCAGAATTGAATTTGGTTGTATGCCAGAATAGAATAGTTAACATAAACTTGGTTTATTTAGTGTATCAGTTGCAAAGAAAGGAGCTGTTGTAGTACTAAATGTAAGCTGTAAAAAGTAAAGAAAAGTCTGCGTTGGAAATGTTAAAAAGTTGGTCCTTTGTAAGTCAGATACCGTGTACATTAAAAAAAGTAAACTAAAAATTGTATGTATTTTGTTCACACTAAGCTTTTCTGTAAAAAATAAAGCAAAGTCAGCATTAGAAAAAGAACATTTAAAAAACTTGGTCCTTCGACCAAAAATTTGAAGTGTTAAGTTGACATAAGCTATTTTTATTGAGTCAACAGGCTTTTATCGTTCGATAATAATGAGGAATCGACAATTTCACAATCTACCACGGTATTAAAGTATTGTTACTAAAAAAATGTTTATGTGCGAAACTCTCAAAATGTCCTTAATTAAATTGCTGACAAAGGCTTGAAGGGTCGCATAAGATTGTTATATCAAACTACTTTGCAAAGTTTGTGTGTGTGCGTGCTCAAACTGTACGCAACTGAAAAAAAAGATTTCTTTAAAAAAGTGTTTAATGGTGTGAAAAGGTTACAGTATATCAATATGAATAGTGTGAGGTTTTCTTAAACTGCCCAATATAGGGTGGTTAATCAAGTTCTTGTCAGCCTATTTTTCAGCTTCACTTATTAAAATTTTGCGCTATGATATTAACATTTTCAATGGTAACCAAACTAAGTATCATAAAGTTTGAATTTCAAACAATGGGCTATATTCAGTCCATGAAACACAGTATTTGAAAGTGGATGTGGGTTAACTCTATAATAACATTTTCAGGGTCTATTTGTGCTGCGGCTTTTTTATTCCGAGGCACTTTCTACGTCAGTCACTGGTCCACTATCGTCGTTAATAAAACACGAGTCTTTCTCAATTTCTAGTAGGTATCAATATATCTTTAAAAAGACTTAAGTCGTATGGTATAAAATCCGCAGAAGCTAATAAATAATTTATATACAACCTATAGGTCGCAAGCCTCACACTACGGTAAAGCTGTACTGGTGTGAGTATCGTATGTGGTTGGGTGTAATCAGACATGCGCAAACCCATTTTGCGTCGCAAATATTCAGCTTAGCGACAGAACATTGGAAGTCGAAGTGATTTTATGTATAGTATATGTAACAGGGTAGTTCGACTCTATTGTTCTCCTCACTCAGTCTCGAGTGTCTGTAATAATATCACCTAGAAAACTCTCTTTTAAACTCACTGCTATGCAAGTAGATAAATGTGGGTATAATTAACACGAAAACAGTAATCAGACAACACTCGTAATCATTTAATTTTGTATATTATAAGTACAAAATACCTGATGACTATAGATTATTACTGTACTAAATCACTCGTATATTTTGCATTCAATAATTATAATTTAGAATAAAATAAAGAAATATTTTTTTATTTTTTATCGTAGATAGGTAGATCTTAATGCCAACTTATAATTTGGACTAAAATAAAATATTGTGCGTTATTAGGAATTATTGGGAGATAAAATATAAATGGACATCTTGGAGATTGATCCTTAAATTTAGCTGGCGGTTATTGTGGCTTGTGGCTTATAATTTAATTTTTTAAGCTTTAATATATTTAAATATTACCGCCACGATTTAATATTTAAGAAATAATGGAGAGAAAATTTCTTACTTTTATGTGAATTTATCTCAAACTATACTAAATTTTGAACATAATTTATAATACCATTTAAAAACCATTTTTCAGATAAGATTTCAAGTGATTATTTTTTTCAATAAAGAACGTAGTGCGTACTTGCGTAGATACGATTTGTGTTGTTGGACATCCCTAAAACACTCTATTTACTAATTCATGTAAATAAATTGGAACGCAACCTAGCAAAAGGTAATCTTCGAGGATTTATCTATGTCCACGTTTTTAAACTGTATTCGTTCCTGTCATTCAAATAATGTGTCACTGTCATTCTTATGACATATTTCGTGACGGATGCAAATTGAATTGCAGAATAACAAAATCAAATCAAGCGAATATTGAATATTATGCCTATGATTTAAATATTTCTACCATAAACACGTCTTATCGGTAAATAATCGAGAAATCGAAACGTGTTAATTCTTCAATCAGTGATGTATTGCGTGTTGAATAAACGTGTAGCCACTACTCTTTATAGTTCGTAGCAGGGATGTCGTGCGTTAAATCAGAGAAATGCGCCGTGTTTGGAGCTTAAGACGATTAGTAAGGATGCCTCAACCGGACGCGGGAGATCAATATTCTGTGTGGGTGAGTAATTATACAAAGAGAAGGAATGTTTAAATGTTTTTTCTCGTCTTACAAAGACCAACCATATGTTAGCAAGTTGTGTGAAGACCATCCAACCGCATACATTTGTTTTTAAGATCACATTCAGCGGTGTGAATCAGATGTAAAGAGTTAATGGAAACTTTATAAAATTGCCATTTATTAATATTATTTAATAGCAAATAAATAAACCATACTAAACATGTTTGTAGGTGGGTCTAGTGTACATCTTCAATTTAATAGTTGGGACTGGAGCACTGACCCTGCCTGCAGCGTTTGCCCGGGCGGGATGGGGGCTGAGCACCTTATCCCTGGTGTTCCTGGCCTTCATGAGCTTCATGAACGCCACCTATGTGATTGAGACCATGGCTTGTGCCAATGCTGTGTTCAAATGGAAGAGGCTACAGTTTATCAAGAGGAATAGTGTGAGTTTCAAATTTATTTATTTTAAATTATTAACAAAATTATTGACAATGCTATGTTAACATTGATCAAAGATAAATTAAAGTGTAATTTCAATTATAAGCAAAGACAGAAAACGTAACTTAAGAGTTCTTAAACTTAAAATCTACAATACTCTATAAACAATAACTATAATTAATTTTAAAGATTTTTTTAGTAAGTATAAAAATAGATAAATTGCCAAATAGAAGTACAGTTTTTTTATAAAATTAAATATCACCTGCTGTTACGGTGAAGGAAAACATCGTGAGGAAACCTGCATGCCTGAGAGTTCATAAAAAAAAATGTTCTCAAAGGCATGTGAAGTCCACCAACCCGCAGTAGGCCAGCGTGGTGGACTAAGGCCTACATATCTCTCATTGTGAGAGGAGACCCGACCCTGTAGTGGGTCATTAATGGGTAGTGACAAGAAGTACAGAAGGGTCATAAAAAAGAGCTTGAGCTAACTTAAAAATTATTGAGGTATTTAAAAAATTATCGTCTTTGATATGGAAAATTTCAATAGTATAATGGTATAATGAACATAATTAATTTATGTAAAGTTCTGCTTACCAAGTTACATTGTATTAACACTTTGGATAGTAGTAAGTATTACAGTTAAGTAGGAAAAAAATCATTAATAAAAAAATCGTGAAATTACCAACTAAACCAATTTCTAAACTTACGAGCAACATTATCTCAGAGTTAATGATAAGATTATAAGGTACTTAATCAAGCAATCATGTTAACTTATTATGATGTATTCCAGATAGAGGAGCATGATTCGGACGAAGAACCCTCAACATCCCATCACTCTCATGGAGATCTCGAAGATCCCCTGGTATGTGGGGACTCTATACCCTCGAGATACTACAGTCTGGACAAACGGATAGAGCTTGGTGAAATGGCGAACTTGTTTTTGAACAAGACTGGCAGGACCATGTTTTACTGCACCCTGTGTGTCTACTTGTACGGCGATCTCTCTATTTATTCAGCTGCGGTCGCCAAATCGATTATGGATGTTGTTTGGTAAGTGCTAAGAGTTCAACATGTTTAAGTTTTTAAATATTGTAGTTACTTCTACGTATTTTTATTTTATGGCAATATCAATCTTACTATTATAACTATCTATAGAAAAGTTTCAGTTCAACATTGTTGACATCTGTTTACATGTATTGGTTTTATGTTAGAAAGTCTTCTTAGCATGTGTATCAGTGTTCACAACCATACGAATAATTATCGTACATGTACATCGTACGAATATCGAAAAATAATATCGATATTTCGGCTTTATTTCAAAAAATATCCTAAGTTTTCATATGATTTTTTAATGCATTCTAATGATTCTAATCATTTTTCTAGTGTATACGATAATTTTGATCCATATACGATTAAATACGATAATATTGCGGGCCTGGTACGATAGCTGCCTGGCTTCACCTGGTTGTGAACACTGATGTGTATACACCCAGATAGACATGATTTTTTAATGCGTTATAGAAATCTGGAAAATATAAATATTGGTATTTAGCAGTGGCATTATTCTTGTACTTTTCGTTTTTATTTTTTTTGTAATACATAAAATATCTATGACAATAGAAATGAGGACATCCATAAATATGTATTTGCTTCTTAAAGGTACAAAGCTCATGCAATTCAATCGTGCTCACCTTTTCATATTAATGCACTTCTGAAATTTTGTAGCAGCCTTATAATGGAATAGCGAAACTAGACCACAGAGCAATGAATTAGCAATATACGAAAAGCTGGTTCAATGCACACCATACATATTGCAATTCCATTATAAGTTCAAACACGGCATGCATGCTACATGCATCGTATCTGTTACAAGCTGTGTGTGTTACTCTTGTGACTTTTAAGTATACAAAATCTTAGAATTGAATGT
The DNA here is from genome assembly GCA_905147235.1 of Erynnis tages. Classification (NCBI taxonomy): domain Eukaryota; kingdom Metazoa; phylum Arthropoda; class Insecta; order Lepidoptera; family Hesperiidae; genus Erynnis; species Erynnis tages. Next base: position 8,907,628 of record LR990082.1, read on the forward strand.
GATTAGGTTAAAGATAGGTTTTTGGATTAAGATTATGTATAGGTTATATTTGTATAAAGGTAAAACCTTTAAAATATTCATATGCAAGCCACCATAAGCAGATGTCATCAGATATCATATAAAAACCAATAGAGGTTGTGACCGTAAAACAGTTTTAGCGTTATAGATGATGGACGTTCATTAGATTATTAGTTTGTAAAGAAAGTGAGCACATAAGCTTTATGGATGGCACCTATAGTTTTAGAAAGAAATAATTGCAATATAAGGATTTTGATGTTTATATGTTGTACTGACACTAGCAATCACTTTATATGAGATGTTCTTTTTATATATTTCTTGTTACTTTTTTTTAAATTTACCTTTCCCGTCGTCAATAACATCACCATTATTATAGTGAAATGCATGTCGAGGGCTGTAATTTGAAAGAGTCATTTATACAACTTATATCACAGTAACATAGAACCGTGGAAACGTCTATGAGCCAATGTTTGTTCAAGTGGGTTTATAACCTAGCACCTGTTTCGGTAATAACGCGCAGCGAACAATAAAATTACCGGTTATGTACCTACACAACTGCTATCAAATGATTTGCTACACTGGTTATGATCTTGTGATCAACGGGTGGCATTGAGGTTTTGTTAAAGAGAAACGCTGCAGCGCTGTAGTTAAAGCCTTATTTATTGTTTGTCTGAACCATCAATGACCCACGCAGGTCACCTCTCACAATGAGAAGGATGTAGGGCTTAGTCCACCACGCTGGCCTAGAGCGGGTTGGTGGACAGTTATTTATCGTTTAGTTATGGGGGAATCTTTAAGAATTGCTTTCTTTGTTTAATTAAATTCTATTTATTTCTGCTCAGAAGCACCAACTGCCGTTCGCGTCACGGCATCAAGCGTGTGTTTATGCGTGCGTGCAAGTCTTGCGTGTTGTCTACAATTCTCACGGGGTGTAATGCCCTGACTTTGAGTCTAGGTTATCGTTATTTAATGACTTATAATATAGAAGTATTAAGCTTGTATCAAATGTAAAGTTTTAACAGTTCCTATTTTAAAAATTAGGATTATTTTTACGTATGTAAATGAGAATAATACGCATATTAGACTAATAATGTTTCATTACTTTTTCCTGTATCGCGTTAAAAGTTCGATTCTGTTCGACAGTTTTATTTATAGCCATGCAATTGATAAAAGTTTCCCTGGTAGTTTCACTATTCTCGTTAGTTTTAATGAAACAAATATTGGACAAACAAACACGAAATAACATCGCAGCAATTCGCATCGTTTCGTAGCGTACAGGTCGTATGGCTACAACTCTTTAGTGGCGCAATGTTTAGCACGGGTCTTCCCACGCAACAGGGGGAGACCTGGAGCATGCGGCATCGCTGCTCCAATGGGGATTGGTGGTTGATGCCTGTCCGTGTCGGATGTTTTACCAGACCGGCCATAGGAGTTTAGCTGCCAAGGTTTAGTTATCTGATCGATAACAACTGAGATCGACGGCTTAACCTGCACTCTGAAGTACGGAAACGCGCATGGTATTCGCCACTAGCGGTCACGTGGCTTGACTCTTTCGATCGCTTGCGTTTTTTTTTGCAGGTACGTACGTTTTTGATCAAGTAAAAGTCGTATAATGTAAGTTTACTTTTCAATTCTCAGCTCGACGATCCCAGCGAACATGACCAACAGTTCGGACAGGGACAGCCTCCCCTGCTTCTCCACCGCCGCCCCGGAACCGGACCCGACGGCGTACACCCGCTTCGAGTGTTACCGCGTCGCGCTGCTCACGTTCTTCGCAGCCACCGGTCCATTTGTGTTCTTCAACGTGCAGAAAACTAAATACCTGCAGCTCTTCACGTCGGGGATGCGGTGGCTCGGTGAGTTGTTTGATGTGTTTTACAAGAGTGTGGATGTTTTTTTTTAATTTGGGAAATTTAGGTTTGGGCACATGGAGATCAATACTCCTTTTATGTATTGGTGATGCGCACTGGAGTGTGCAACGTGGATGGTTGCTTTTGTTTCAAAGATGTTTGTCGATAACCCGTTAGTGACTGCCTGCAGGGTTGGGTCTCTTCTCACAATACTGGCTTATTGCGGGTTGCTGGACTTTATATGCTTATGAGAGCATTATGTAGAACTCGGGCATGCCGGTTTCGTTTGATTTCGTTTTATATTAAAAAAATCAGTGATAGCAATAAATGTTTAGACTCTAAATGCATGAATGTCATTCTAAATTCTATTCAAATTTTTCGAGGTTTATTTCATATTCAACTCTAAATTTTAGAGTTTCATTATAGGAAGAGAGGTTTCATGATTTTTTATTAGTTCGCTTTGCATAATTCCATAGAAACTTGCTTCCTTCCTTCCTTCCTTTCAGCCCTTGGCAGTCCACTGCTGGACATGGGCCTCCCCTAATCGACTTACGGGAGGCAAAATAAATTTATGACTTACTCAAAAACTTGCTTAACAGCTATAAACTTTGATGCTAAATAATTTTTTTCACAATTATACTTACTGGTAACTCTTTATTGTTTCAGCGTTCGCTATAATGATATCCATGGCGATACATCTTCTGATCGGTCACGGGCCTCAAGGCAAGCCGCCAGCCTTCGACTTCACCGGGATGCCTACTCTCTTCGGCGCGTGTGTATACTCCTTCATGTGCCATCACTCCCTCCCTGGTCTTATAAGTCCAATACGAGGCAAGAACCGCTTAGGCCTCCATCTCGCTCTAGACTACGCTCTCATAAGTGTGTTCTATCTCCTTCTCGCTTTCACCGGAGCGTTCGCGTTTGCTCACCTCAACGATCTGTACACGTTGAACTTCGTGCCCACAGACAATGAAAACGTATTCCTGGAAATCGTCGACTACTTCCTTACTCTTTTCCCCGTCTTCACGCTCTCTACCAGTTTTCCGATCATTGCTATCACGCTAAGGAATAATCTCCAAAGTCTATTCTTGGACACGACGCGCTTGGACTCGTATAACTTTGTGCTTAGAAAACTTGTCTTTCCTGTAGTGACGGTCGTGCCGCCCATATTGTTAACTTATTTCCTAGAAGACATCAGCGTCCTCATCAAATTCACTGGTTCGTACGCGGGAACGGGTATTCAGTATTTGATGCCAACGTTTTTGGTGATATCGGCACGGCGGCATTGCACCAACCTGTTAGGTTTGGGCGTCGTCAACAAATACAAGAGTCCGTTTTCCAATATCCTTTGGGCGATTTTCGTTTTGTTGTGGGCTTTTATGTGCATCATTTTGGTGTCCGTCAATATTTTCGAGAGGAAATCCTGACAGTAAATTCTTAGTAACCTTCTTATTGATGCTTATTGAAAGGAACTAATAAATAATACCTCAGAAGTGTGAGTGACAGAAATCTATTTAATGAAGTATATTTTTATGCAGAAAAATATTTTTTTGATTGAACTAAATATTTACTGGTGTTTACTGTGTTTCTACTTCTCCGTCTTGTGTTCCTACTCGAAAATTTGACGGCAAATACGATCTTCACCAAAAACCAAATATTACGCTATTACGCTTAACGCCGGAAATAAATAAACTGATCTTCAGTGGATCGCCTAAGTGTTGTTCGGTTTTGAGGCAATATTATTTTGTTACTTCACTATTTACATAATTCCAGAAATTATATTCCTAGAGTATTTGAGAGTAGGTATCTTAGCAACCAAACAGTATCAATATCAATCTATATCTGAAGATCGGTTATTGATTTCGGGCGTTTATCGGCATTCTCAAGTCAAAGAACTCGTCGGCAGAGGCTCTCCTTTCTATGGTATTGACAGTATAGTATGGTATGCGCAGTGGATACTTAATATTATATTCTAAGAAAGTATGTAATTAATTGATTGAGCATTTGGAAAGCATGTTCCATTTTAATCCATGAACTCAAAAAAACTTGATAATTTATGAGTAATTAGAAAAAAACTTAAGAATTAACTAACCTTTTTCGTGATTCAAATGGAAATGGTGTGTACATTCCTAGCGCTAATTAATAAATATAAGACGTGTGACAATAAAATATTTTTAAAATAATCAGCATTTAGTTTATTATGTAAAATCATTGGTCAATGTAAACATAGCCAAATTATTCAAATGATATTTTTGAGGTATAGCTCATGGCTCACCATTTTAAAATCAAAATACATAAATTAATTTTAACCTTACGACACGCCAGTTATCATCCCATGTCAAATTGCAGTAATCGTTACATTTTATATGTGTAGTATTATAGGCATTCGTATAATAAATAAAAAAATCCATTTTTAATAATTTTCCATTGTGATAATATGTATTATAGGTATACATAAGTAATGCTGTGGTTTGGCTACTAGGATGAATTTGTTATTTCAAAGCAATTAATGAAATAGGCATATCTTGATAACGAAACAGAAACCCAATCTAGGCAAGCAGTAATGGATCCACTTATAACAATTATTATTAATCATTTACTTTTTTGGTTACTCTATATCGCGTATGAAATAATTTTACTCCTAGTTTTTAATGAAGCATAAAAATTTTAAGCAAATTATTACATTATTTTAAATTAATGTGTATATAATCAATTTTAAACAGGGTATTGTATGTATGTTTCAGAAAAACACTTTGAGAACAATTACATCTTTATTTTTCCTACACCTGTCATACGAGTAGGTCAGCCCAAGAATTATTTTTATTCCATTTAAGTATTGTGTTCCTTGTTACAATTATTATTGTATAATGTAAAGTGTACCTTTTTATATGTATAAACATTGTAATGTTTACATAAATCGGTCGAACAGCGATTTTTTTTATTACGCTATGATTTATTGCATGTGGAAGTTTTGTCCTATTGAGAGATTGTTGTTTTGTTTATTTTTTGTGTCGTTTGTGCATTTATTGTAATTGTCATCGCTATTTAAAATAACAAAGGTAAAAATATGGGAATTGAGTTGAAATACAAACTTTTAACGTAACCAAACCAATGGAATACTTCGTTTTGCTTTAAAGCCTAGTTATTGTAAGCTAAATTTAGCTGAAGTGTGATTTTTTGTTCATAAATGTTGTTAAATTCTGTTTTGCTTTAGTGCAGTCTATAGATTTTTATAACTCACGATTTATTGTGGCAGCTGGTTACCATATTTTTGTACTGCATCAAAATCCTTGAATGTTTCTGTGATAGACTAACCATTTACTTATTGATTTCATAGTTCTTAAGTATTGTAAAAAGATCGACTGAAGTTATAATTTTATAGAGGATAAAATTTTTACATAATAAAATATTAATTTGTGTTTTAATTGACTTTTGATTGATAATACCCTACATTTTATATAATTAAATAATAATTCAGTGTTAATAATTATAGTCATAGTAATTTTGGGACGCTTATTTGTAATGATAACTAAAGAATAGCCATTTTAGCCATATCCTTTAACCCGGCGTCGTGGGGGTTGGCTCTGTGAGACCCGTCACATTTCATTTCGCTTCTAGTTCGGTTACTATGCATGCGACGTTGCCGTTCTTCTCAATAGCTGGAGCTGTTGAGTTGTTCTATGCGTAGCAGGTTACACGTTAGTCGTGCGACAGCCGCAGTGGGAATTATAAGGGCACAAAATTGAATAAGGTATGTGAGACCCATCCCCGCAATTAGTGTAACAATTTCGCGCCATTTTGTGTAGATATTATTTTAATTATTATCCGTGTATTTATCCTTTTTTGTTGTTGTTTACAATTAAAGTTGTTGATATATAATTCAATGTATTTTATTTGTTTTTTGCAGGTATTTAGTAAAAAAATAGATTTTATAAATTTAATGTCACCTGCTGTTACGGTGAAGGAAAACATCGTGAGGAAACCTGCGTGCCTGAGAGTTCACAAAAAAAAGTTCTCAAAGGTATGTGAAGTCCACCAACCCGCCGTAGGCCAGCTTGGTGGACTAAGCCCTACATCCCCCTCGTTGTGAGAGGAGACCCGACCCTGTAGTGGGTCATTAATGGGTTACTGACAACTGTTTTTTACTTTCAAAGATAATAATAATATAGATTCCTAAAAAAAGCTCCATGAAAACATTAAGACTGATTGTTAATTAATAACAGAAAAGCATTTGAGTAGAAGAGAAAGATTTTGTTGACGTTTTGTCGTTCTTTTTTCTAATAAATATGATTAAAACGTAATATGATATTAATATGTTTCATTCATTTACAGAAATACCTAAAACTAAACACGAATAAATATTAACTTAATTATCTTTAAAGTATTAAAACAAGTTTGATGTCTAATGATCGGGTCTGTGAGACCCACTCCAACGTCCGCGTAACTCTTTTCCACCCCCCTGACGACGGGTTAATTGCAATCCTTGCGGAGTAATGAAACTAGCAAAATAAAACAAAATTTCAAGGTTGAAGAATTATTTATTTCATCATCATTACACAATAGTTGTCACTTATCGCGTACACAAGTGACAAAGCTTTCATAGCTCAATTGACTTTGGCATGAAGTTACATTGTTTTGTGCGGCCGCCCATGGCGACACCACCGAAGCTACAAGCACTAATGGGACAAACCAAATTGATCAATACAGTTCTGCGGTTCACACTGCCATCACACTATAGATGCATACAAATAAGAACAGCTAGTACAGGATATTTTGCCTGTTATTTATAAAATAGTGGAGAACAGGCATAAACGATGAAGATTCTAGACAACAATTTGAAGGAACAAACATTTGATCAAGATTTTATCTCATCATATTCAATATCTTTTTAAAAGGCTTGTCTGAAATAGATAACACTGATACCTAGATTCTTACCTTAGCAAAATCTAGCGATATAGTTCAAAATCGGCGCGCACGCATTATTAGATATTATTATGGAAATCTGTATTGAAATATTGCAAGGGAATGTTCTTATTTGTACGCGTCTGAAACGACATAATTTTTCAAGATGAGGCCGTCAAATTTAAAATTAAAATAATTATTCTTTGCTACTTTCGCATAATTAATGAGAATATATGGTTTTTATGCATTAGTAAAATCATAACGTGCATTTTATTGTCTATCCATGCTCACAAGTAAATTCGGTTTTACCAGTTTCTATTAGACAATATTTTATACTTTTGAGTACAGATTTTTTAATTTACATCGAAATAATTTAGAAAAACCAGTTTCGTAAAATGAAACCAAACGAATGAAAACTAGAACCGTTCAACTTAGCGAAATATATGAAAAGGTTGAAAAAATTATATGTGAGTTTTGGCATCGATAAGTTTTTATCCTTAACTTGAGATATTGGCTAAAAGTAAAATATAATTTGACGGCCTCCCTTAATCACTGGGTAAATAGCACTTTTCCAATTGAGATTTATTCGCTAACACTCTTGTAGATTGAGTCGACAGCACACATGCATATGAATGTTACAGTAATACACTACGTTCTCACTATGTGGTAAATAAAAAAGAAGTAAATGGGGACTCGATTAGGGCCATTTGGACGCATCCAATTACTACTACAATACTCGGTACATTATATTAATGTACTTCAAACATTTGATAAAATCTTATTATGATTTGTCTGAGAGCAATTTTTTCGGTAAAAAAGATGTGAGATCATAGTGTATTCTTAAATTCAAATAAAATTAATCGATACGGGAACATTTAATGTAGACTCACAATAAAATTTTAACACTACAATGTACTTGCAACTACATATAACAAAAAATGTGAATTGATATTTTCCTTGCACCGTTAATCAATTTGGAGATGGCTATATAGACGTTTTCCCCCGACAGATCTAAACACATTTAGCATGATATAGATTTCTAGGGATTTTAAAAATATTGGTAACTAGGGGGAAGGAACGATAGTTGTTTTTAGTGCATTTTTACGGCGCCAGAGTGACCAAATTTATACATACATTATTATTATAAGAATTACATTACATTACAAATAATTATTTCCATATTGTATAAAACGAAAATTAAAAAACAACACAAAAACTATACATACAATGAGTGAATGTTCACATCATACATCTCACACACCCAAAGGAAACATACATTAAATACACATACTATTCATACATACTTCAAGAAAATAGTAAAGATACAGTGAGAATAAAATTATTTGTGAATGAAATATAAGCGCAATTGTCTAAGCGCCTGTGTTATATACTGTCTTTATTACCTTTAACGCAGCGTAAGCCTCACCTCGTGTATCAATTTAAATGTATCAATAAGTACTCGTTATCGTAACCTAATTCAATAACGCGATGCATCGAATTAAAGTAACAGTTACTTTTAAGAAAATAAATAACATTACAATCTACAAATATAATAATAGTAATCAAATTATTCGTAATACATCGAACGTTTCCATTAGAATTTCATTTAATGAATACATTTTGAGAGGGAACCGGTTGCCTTCATATTACCGAGCAATATGAACAACGAATTCATCCACGCACGAGCAACATTCATCGACGACACATTCAAACGTGAATTACAATTTGATTCGCGAGAGAGAAACCGAGTGGTCAACAATAACTAGATCCTATCGCCCGCCCGAACATCTAATATAATATTCCTATAATCGAAAAAGTACATCACAATAAATACTAGAGCTACGAGTGTATTCCATTATAATGAGACGACCGGAATTGGCTTGAGACGCGATAGAGATAACGAGGGGACGCGAGACGGAGAGATCGTTCGTCACTGGGGCTCCGGGTACATACAAAATTAGGGCGGTCAGTGGGTAGTGTTACAGCCTGACCGCAAGCGCTACACCGCGACCTAGGGTAGAGGTTAGGCAGGCGCGCGGCGTTAGTCCGTTTGACCATCAACATTAATTAAACATTTAAACCAACGATTGAATTTATATGAACAGACGGAGTGATACTGCGCTATAGAAAAAGTAAAGAGGTTTAAGGTAGTTGTTAAAGTTTTTAAAAATAAAAAAGAGGCCAGAGCGTTTAAGAGATAGAAAACGTAAACAACAGTATCTGCCAACATAAAAAAGGACCTAAAAATAACAGTCCCAAATCGTTTGATATCCTGACCGTGTTGATATAATATAACAATCTTCAGTTGAAGCGTACCTCACACGGCGCAGCGCTCACGGTGACTACGGGTGGCATGGGGTGCGGCTAGTGCGTCTCGCGTGGCTATAACGCGGAGGGCGGCACGTGGATGTCGTTGCGCTGCAGCGCCTTGCGGAACGCGTCGAGCGAGGAGCGCAGCGTGAGGCAGAAGCCGCGCGACGCGGGGATCAGCGGGTAGTCGGGGGGGCCGATCCCCTGGGGGGCCTCGCCGTTGGAGAGCGCCACGAGCCCCTCGAGGCGCATGCACAGCGCGGCGGCGGACGCGCGCAGGTGCTGCAGGATCTCGTCGCGGAACGGCTCCGGCGGGTTCATCAGCATCCTCGTCATCGACTGCACCAGCTTCAGCAGGACCATCTCGTTGTACATGCGCGAGTTCTCCTTGCCCTGCTGTGTGCCTGGCGATGGGGGTTTCGATTAAAATCAACATCACCTTGTGTTAAGGAAAGCGTTGTGGGGAAATGTGTATGCATGAGAATTCTCTGTAATGTTCTCAAAGGTAACTGTAGATCATTAGACCCGCGTGATGGAAACTGTCTTTCACTGTGTTTCACTGTCGCAAAGCTGTGCTGCGTGGAGCGAAAAAGACCGTAAAATTTTCCGTTTATGCGGAGAAAATATTTCGGGCACCATGCTTGGCCAATTTAAGGTCCACTCTACCCAGATCTGCGTCACTGAAAACTCACCCTAAGGTCCCTTCACATTGTGTCATAAGCATAAGCTAGGTGGCTGCCACGCTACGGTAAAAGACTTCCAAATTAAAAAAGAGCGCGCTCATTCTAAATTAAAAGTATGATAGCTGCTCCGATGCACGCCACACAATGAGAAGAGGCCCATAACCTTCTCGTTCTGACGTCACAAACAGACGTACATATTATTATATAGACAGCAACACATACGAGTATGTGTACGATTCAAAGACAAAACGCTCGTCAATCTCACCCTTCTGCTTCTCGTAGCCGGCCTCGTTGAAGTAGGGCTCCGCGTTGAGGATGAGCCCCTGCAGCGACACGATCACCTGCAGCAGCGAGCTGTCCTTGCCCCACACCTCCACCCCGCGGCCGGACCACGTGCCCAGGAGGGATACGCACACCTGACCGAAAGTAAACAATATTGTTCAACATTTTAATGGCAACATACCTACGAAATAATATCTCGAAACATAAAGGCATAGTCTAACGGGAGTTTTGGCACACCCCGACATGTTGCGGCACAACTCTGAATTACTCTCTTTTAATTTTCTTCTACGCAAATAATGAAAATGTCATGGTTTTTCAAACAATGAGCTTGCAAAAAATTTACATTGACTACGTTATAGAAGACGGATACTGATGTAGCCATATTAAAGTGATGTGACATTGCCTTCGAATACATACAAAAATTCTGGTCAGGGTAAATCTGGTCTGGTCATAAATATTCCATTAGTATACATTCGATTGCAGTGAAGAAACGCGAAAGACAGTATTTTAATTAATAAGAGTTAGTTCCACTGCTGATTCTTGGAATGCTTGTGCGTTGTGCTTGTATGCTTGTATGAATACTATGGTGAGATTTGGAAAGAAACTCCATGCACGCGTATGTGAATATGGGGCCCGTAAGGGAATGTGTATCTGTTAGAATCACACGTACACTTATAGCTTGTTGCGTGAACGTGCCTGCGTGCGAGCGTGTGAGTGCATAATATCGTCACATCGTCGTATGTGTGTTTCGTGTCAACGCCTCACCTTGCCGTCCTCATATAAATTGGGGTTGAGACGATCCGAGCAGTGCGAGTGGTAATGGCAGAGCGGGGGCGCGCGCGGGTATTCCCCGCCCAGTTGCACGTCGAACACAAACAGACCGCCCTCGTACGGCGTACGCGCGGGCCCCGCGATCATGACCGACAGGAGGTCGATCCGTTCCTCGTAGCCGCGGACCCACACCTGTAAAAATTAATAAACATACCTACATCAGAAAAACTATTGTGTCATACGAATGAACGAATTCATAAGTTGTACACAAACTGTCATTTTAAAAGAACGTGTGGTGTTGCCAGGTGACAATCTCCCCACCGAAGAGACAAATCTCCCAGAGAAACATACCTCAGGCGTGCGTACGTTGTTGATGGTCGGAAGGAAGAAAAAAGTTAAGCCACGTCGGGCGCGGTCGGTATCCGGATGGGTGATCGCTAGTGACGAATTAAATACGCGTTTCAGTTCTACGAAGCGCACGTTAACGCGGTTACTATCGATAGCACAGCAATGGTTAAAACTTGTCGGACGCCCCATGGGCGGTTCGGATACATCCAGTTAAGGTTGCCCACTGGCCCTTTTCTCCACCAATCCGCATTGGAACAGTGTGTTGGAGTATGCTCCAGGCCTCCCCCTTTTATAGAGACCCGTGCCCAAATATGGGACATAAAATGGTTACAGCCAAAGAAGAGAAACATACCCCAGGCGGCAGGTCGCTCTTGAGCAGCTTGATCTCCCGCTTGACGGCGGAGTAGAAGGTCCGCGGGTCGGAGGGCTGCAGGATGGAGAGGCGGAAGCGGTGCGCGGCGGGCGGGGACTCCAGCATGACGAAGCCCTCGCCGGCGGGGGGCTCGGCCGCGTCCCCCAGCGCGGGGGGCGGCGGCTGCAGGGGGACGGGCGCGGGGGACGCGGGCGGCGCGGGTGGCGCCGGGGCCCCTGCCTCCGCCTCCATCTCGCCGCTCTCAGCCGTCGCCAGCGGCGCTGTGTCGCTCGCTTCCGGCACTGGAATAGAGGAAATGGTTAGTCAATTGATATACTTGTAAGTGATTTAACTCTGAAATGTTTGTAGGTATTGTGAAATATTTAAATGAATTGTGACCCACTGCAAGATTTAGTCTCCCCACAGTCCAGTCGCAGTTAAAGAGTTTACAGAGATTAGCTGATCTTTATGAGGAATGTTTGATCATGTGAGAAATTTTGTAGTATTTGTGGTACATTATAGTGACTTACAGCTAGCCTCGGCGATGGCCATCACGTCAGCTATGGCGTCTTTCACTTCGGTGTTGGTTGGCTTGGCTTCACCCTTCTCGTCCTTGTCCGTCACAGCTACCACCAGGGAACCATATTGCCTGTAAACATATAAATAATTGTTATTTAGTTTAAGTTCAATAGTTCAATAATTGTTAGTTAGTTTATTATTTATTGGAAAACTCTAGACATACTGACGCAACTCCCTCCCAACGACCTAATAGTCCTTGACCTTGAGCATCTTGCACAAAGATAGATAAGGAGAGGGATTTTTGAGGGTTTTTACTTAAAATATACAAGTACTACTTGATTATTCCACTCTATTCACAGCAGCACATAGATATCCACGTCTAATTTCAAAGCTCTCTGAGGCTGTAAGTATATCCAAAAATAAGTTTGCTTTTGAGTAATCTCTCTGGCAACTATCTTATAACTTAATTTTAAAAGTGGAATGGCTATTTCACATCTTTGGTAAAAGCACCATTTAAATTACCACTCAATTTCACTAATAACATACAATATACTAATATTACATAATATGATATTATAAATGGACACACATAAACAATATCAAGACAGGGTATGAGCATAATTAGTGAAAATCATGCACAAACTTAAGATAAAGGATGCTGTTCTTATCAGCTGTTGTTTGCACGAGCTTTCAAATTAATGTTGTTAATTCTGTGAATGCACATTTCTTTTTTTATTTAATAAAGACATAAATTTATCGTTCTGCCTACATTAGGTAGAAGATTTCTGGTATTTTTTATCTGTACAAAAACATTCACAGAGTATAACTTTCTTTGATTCTTTATTTAAACGTGCATAGTTGATCAGGGCAGCTCCTCGCCTACTCGTAGATCTAGAGGCCGGCACGCACAACTTACATTAAACTGTTGAAAATCAATTGTTAAGTAAAAGAGGATAATATATAATACTTTTGCCATATAAAAAGGTACACATGTTATATCAGCTCAATTTTTTTTTGAATATTTAATAGGAGAGAAATTAAAATACCACTTACAGAGTCATCTACTAGCAAAACAGTAAAATAAACGAAATATTAGAAATCAAAATCTACAAACAAAATAGTGCGTGAGTCGGAACAAGATTAAATCGCTGATTCATTAAAATTGAGTTAATTTATGTAAGCATTAATTTATTTATCGCTTAAATAGTGGATAACCCTTAATTTAAGTGAGTAATTTTAGAATTCAGAAAATGATTAAGCGACTGAATATAAGTATTATTAAAATTAAAATGCGTTTTAACTGTGAGCCGATGCAAACTGTGACAAAATAAGAAAAATATATGAGATTTGTGGGCATAATAGTTAGATTAATAACTCTAGACCAACTTGTGCATTTTCTTAAGATTAACCATTCACAAGTGAAATAAATGATAAAGTCAGTGAATTAACTCTAAGCTTGAAATACAAATACAAATTATATAAAATAAAATCTTGTTAAAATAAAAATTATTAAAATTTAAGCTCTTTTAATCATTCTTAATCAATACTTTTGTATAATTTCATGAAGTAATGTTTTAGTAACAGATGACTCGTATTGGATATAATTATAATATATTTTTATTTTCAATGCCAGTTTAATATAAGTGATGCAACTGTACACAGCACAATTTTAACATAAAAGGTGTAACTATATAGCAACAAAAAAAGGCTACACACAAATTAAAAGTAGAAAATTAAAAAAAAGGAATTAGCTATTTTAAATTTAATGAGCATTGAACATTAAAATATTGGAACGTTTAGTATTGCGATGCAAACGAAATGATAAACAATATCATAACATGGACAGAAAACATTAAAGAAAGAAATTAAAGTAAAGCAAAACGATATACTTACGGAAGTTTGTGCATTAGAACGATACGATAACAAAACATCTACTATTTTTTAAGAATTTTGTTTACTACTGTTATGCAGTTAATTCATAATGCAAAAATTAAATCAAAATCACACACGACGTATTATGCCAAAAGGCCAGAGAGGTTACTCATTTTCTAGAAAAAAAGGTCTAAATTTTACAGTTCAGAGACTGATAGGTATAATAAAAAGGTTCCATGCTCGAACTTCCTCAGGGACAATACACAAAGGAACACATTCAAAGGAAAGGGGTATAAACAAAAATAAATAAAATGTAAGCTCACACTGTAAAGTGGTAGGGTAACTTCTCTTCACTCGTGCATTGCTCTTTCATTATGCCGTTAAGGAATGCGGCCAGCTCTATGGGCCTTCTCCTGCGAAAACAAATACCACTTTGTATGTAGGCAATAAATGATTTATTATTGTGTTAAATTAATATAGATACTTACCGAAACTTTTAAAGCACGAAGAAATTAAACATTGAAGCAAATACGAGAAAGAAAATGAAAATGAAATTGCACTCTCATAATTTTTTTTATGATCCATCAATAACTAGTAGTCGTATGATCCGATATCCAGATAAGAACTATCACATATAAAAATAATAAAAGAATCATTAGATGTGGATTGCAAATTGTGTCAAAATAAGAGGTCATTCAGTGCTGAACTTTTCGAGTCTTTGAAGTGTACCCAAACCAACTTAACATTTTTGTATAAAGAATATAAATACATATGTTAATTTCTGCATAATGTTGGTATCACGTGATAACGATATATTATTCCAATCACTTAATGTTATCAGGCAATCCATCAATAAAATCACACCATGCGTTGTGAGTTGAAGAACAATAAGATGTGTCTTTAAGGTAAAACCCTTCGTGATTTAAATAAACGCGGTCCTATTCCGCCCTTCATTATACATTTATAAATAAAGAAAGCAACTCTGTAGTATTCCATACATTTGATTGTTGTGACCGTGATTTTTACAGTGCGAACATTATATCGTACTTAGAAATGTCTTGTGAATATCGTTTCACATTTTCAAGAATCGAAGTGATTAAAGCTTTGATAGGTTCATAATTAATAGGTCTATTATACCCTATAGCATTATAACGTCTAATAAACACTGAAGTATAAGCGTGGATATAAGATAGTACAGTGGCGTAGCGTGGGTGTCGGCGTCCCGGGGCGAAAGAAAATTTTGCCGCCCTCTTATTAGGTATTTCAATTTAATGAATACTATACATTACATACATTAATTATAAACAACTTTTCGGCAAGAACAGTCACCATTATTTTGCATTGCAATCTAACTTGTACGATTTTAAATAAAAAAGTTTATCTTAGTTCAACAATCAAAATTCAGTGATCCTTTCAATCGGTCCGAATTTGTAGTTGCGATAAAAGTATAAAATGATTCAAACATTTAGAAAATATTTTTATTATTTATTGGAAAATTTTCCGCCCCCTAAAAAAAGCCGCCCGGGGCGGGCCGCCCCTGCCGCCCCTGCGCTACGCCACTGAGTTAGTATTGTAACTAAGTCGGTGTATTCTGCCACGAATTGCGACAATAACACGTTCCCCACCTGTTGACCTCGGCGTGCGCCTTGATGAGCTGCGTGTGTATGAGCGAGCAGAGCCGCTGGCACACGTTGCGCGACTGCAGATCCGGCGGCGGCTGCACCGGCGTCTCCGGGCCGGCCGGCATCGCCATATCTATGGGCAAACAGTGAACAATGAACATGTTCCAATTTTTTAATATATGTATAGAAAATTAGGGATATTTCATTTCGATTCACCTTTACAAAGTATTTTCTTACTACTGGCACCAATTGAACCGATGAGTCCGATTAGGAAAACCAACTAATTAAATGAATTTTGAACACTACAGGCCAAGTAGTGATTATGAAATGATCAAATTTAAATTTAAATAAAAATAAATGATTGTATTTAATGTAATTAAGATATTTATTAACTTTCATTGTTTTTTTCTTATTTTTCTCATTAATATTTGCATATCTAAAAATGGTTCTTAAATATAGATTGATCTAAATAATTTGTAAAAACTATACCTATATTTGTGCAAATAAACGTTTTGTCTTTATCTTTGTAAGTACTGAAGTAGAGGTTTATCCAATATCCTTTAAGTTCACTGTTGGGCTCAGGTATTTGCCCACAACAGGGCCGCCCCTAGGGAGCATGCTCCACCATGCTGCTCTAATGCGGGTTGGTGGAGTTTTATAAATTTGAACCGGAGCCATAACCCTGTCTTTACATCATAGAACTGACTTTATCCAGCCGTTCATTTTTGGAAGTGCACTAATGAACATAGGCTCTTCTTATCATTGTCACTATGCATAGCCATGGGCAATCAGAAACTAGTTTTGTTTAATTGTTAATACTCACTGCACTGCAATAAATGCGGACACGAGATACTGTTTATATCTACTGGCTTTATGTTGAGGAGCATGGGCGCTGTTAGCGGCGTGGATCCCTCTATCTAAAACGAAACAAAACAGATTCTACTATAGCTATATTTGTATGAAATTTCTATTAACTATGAGAAAAAATCATAATTATGGAGCCGGCCATATTATCTAGATTTCACCACCACTCTGCCGACTCCGGGCCTTTGGTATCCAATGGTTCTCAGCTGTCATCTTCAGATCATTAGTACACCAAATTGAAGGGCGGCGGAAATATATCCACACAATGTATTATTGTTTCAAACATATTGTTTCAAACATATTGTTTCATACCTCCATGGGTTCCTCCTCACTAAGTTTTGGTTCAAAGTCGACGTTGGACACGAGGAAGGGGCCCGCCGGACGGACGGTCTCTCCGTCGGCGGAGGCGGAGTCCCCGGTCTCGGTCTCCGAGGCGGTGGCGGTGGCGGAGGGCGGCTCGTCGGGGCCGAACAGTCGAGCCAGCTGTTCGTGAACCCGACGCTCGCCGGCACACGGTGTGCTCGCGCCCTTCTCTCGCACGCGCTCTATTAGGCCCTGAGAATAATATGTAATGCTTTATTAGTGATGTATCGACTGACACTGCCTTCCAGGAGCAAATTCGGTTTTGTACTATGTAAAAGTCGTCCTTGAGTTGTAACTGCATCAAGCTGTAACTTATTAGTATGCGGTGATAAACTACTACTACTACTTGTCAAATTTTAAATTTTATCAAGTTTGGATTCAGGAATTATAAACACAGTTTGAAAATTTCTCTTACCAAAAATATGTCTTCATGGAAAAATGACGTGTTCATCAAGCGATCCAGGAAGCGGCAGTCTTTATATAAATTGAGCAGTTTACGCATAATCTGAAAAAACAAGGATATGTGGAAATTTAATTTTCTATACATAATATAATCCGTGTAACTTAGGTATTTAATTTCTTTTTGTGAATGTCTACTTTAGAACGATTTTTTCACAGGGTTAATGCAACACTAAACTCATCTGCAAGATTGCGAAGCTGCCTTGCGAAGATAATAATTAAAGGCTAACCTTGCCCTGGCAAGCCTGTTATAAGGTCCAATCTATTCGAGGATCACGCACCAAACAACGCAAGTAGCCGCGGCACATCTGTTGCAATATTGTTTACGTCCTCGTATCCGGCAGCGGTAGACAGCGGTAGACAGCGGCAGACAGCGGCAGACAGCGGCAGACACTCACCTCCTGGCTCTGCAGCGTGGGGTGGCGCGCGAAGATCTCCTCGAGGCGGCGCATGGCGAGGCGGCCGCGCTCGATGTGCGCCGCCACGCGCGGCTCCAGCAGCCGCGGCACCGCCACGCCCTGCCCCACCGCCACGCTCGCCACCGCGCCCCGCCCCTCCGACTCCTCTAGCGCGCGGGTGATGCTGGCTGCGTCACACAAACGTTATACGTACCTGTACCCTTAGTCTGAGTTTTAGCGTAAGTCTGAGTTTGTAATTCATACACAGCTCACTACACAGGAGTCCACAGTGTAACAACAAATAGAGGTACCTAAAAGATTTTAGAGGAGTTAAAAAATTTAAAATCAAATTTTTGTATGGAGTGAAAGATATGAATACTTATCGTTAGACATTATAATACTAGCAAATATTTAGTACCTACTGGATAATATTAGTTCGAAATTTTACAGTGCATTACGGCGAATTCACGGTTATTATGTTTCATTAATATTATTAAACATTGAAAGAGTGTTAATTAAAAATAAAGAAATTTTTGTGATGATTTATCTAATGCTTTATTAATTTTTTAACTCTTCTAAAAATCTTTTTCGTCTGTTGGTTATTACACTGTGCATTTTGGTCTGGCAAGCTGTGTATGTGTGCGTTTCGTTTCGGAACTGCTAAAACTCAGACTAAGGGTACAGGTCTACGTGAGATACTGTGCTGTACGAGTGTCGTGAGCTAGCCGGTTACAGCACGGCGTTTAGCAACCGGGCGCTAATTTCACGGCGTGCAATAATAGGTTACATGAGCCACATGTATCGTAAAGTATTATATTACAGGTGTTAATTTAACAGCAGGGAAGCCGTGGTATTGTACTTGTTGCACCGGGTTGAAGTTAACGCCCGAGTAGAGCGCGGGTGCTAAACGTCATACTATAAGCTACTTATGAGACTCATAGTATTCTTATATAATATACTTTTATTTTTCTCTTAAATAAGTGGTACAATATCGTGGAAGATTGTTCCCGAGCGCTGGGCAAGAAATGCAGGTACCTCGCAAGATGGTGATGGCAATACTGAAATAGGCAAATAAGTCGAGCGATAATAATGCGAGAACGTAAAAAAAAATTTTTTTAGCATCTGGAATTTATTTGTAACTGCTATGTTGTAGTGTAAAAAAATGAATAAACATTTCTTTTTCCTCTGTCTTTCATCGTAAGGTACCTTGCAAGGTGGGGCTGGGCGGGCGGTCGACGGGCGCGTCGGGCGGCGCGTCGTCGGGCGTCCTCGGGTCGGCGTCGTGCGCCGAGCTCTGCGTCTCCCACGAGTCCTCCGACGCGGACCCGTCCGACGCCCACAGCTCGCCCTCGTCCGAGTCGTACTCGCCCACCTGACGATAATGTGCTCGATAAATTCTTTATACATATTATATACTGGACAGCAAATAAACCGAGCCACCTGCCACCTTGTAACATTAACCCGATTTTCTCAGGAAGTAGACAACGTACACCCATCCAACTCATACCTACAGAAAGGGTATTTAATAACAATTAAAATGACCATAAATTTAATCTAAAGTACTGGCAACTGACACTGTAATCAAGCAACGAACAAAATGTTAACGATTTGCTCTGTTTTGACTAGAGTTGTGATATTGAAGGTGGTCGAATTTTTTAATCATTTCTTCATTTGCTCAAACGCGTGTTCTTATGCCACCTTTATCGGTTAAAAATGGAGACAACACCTCAGGAAGCAGCTCAAGCTTACATCACTTCAAGCAGACTTCGAATCAGCAGATCTTCGTGCAACGAGTTTACAGGCGTTAATTAGCATAAAACGCAATTTCTGTATAAATATGATCGCTGTAAGTTTCATACTTCCTGAGAAAATCTGATAAGTAGTAGGTACAGATGGCGGGTGGCTCGGTTTATTTGCTGTCAAGGTAGGTGTGAGCCTGAATTTTTAGCCACTATCAGCTATTATTGCTAAATAAGCACAGTAATTGGTCACTGCACCTATTGGTATAGAGCACTTATATTATTCACTAGCTGTGCCTGCCTGCATTAGCCAGTGAAAGTCCCGTCAAAAACGGTCCAGCCGCTCCACAGGCAGACAGAAAGATGATAAAAAATGTTAATTTGGTATATGTACACTGTACAGTGTATACATATGGATTTAATAAAAAGAGGTCATTTTTATGTTACAAACAGACACTCCAATTGCATTTATTTGTAGATATGGATAAATCAGGACCAAGACTGCCAAAAGTTGTAAGTGTGGACAAACTCGAGAGGAGAATAAAGTGCCAGAATGAACAGAAAGGTGTCTATCACAGGATCACTTGAAACAATTACTGCCAAAAGCTTCACATACATAGTAGCCATTGAGTTATCCATATATCAAAAAGATATGTAAAAAAGAAGAATAAAAAAATTGAGAGAGAGAAGAAGAAAGTAATACCTTGTACAAATCCTGTGGCCAGCACATGCTCGTGTGTCCGTCCACCCACCAGACCTTCACGCGACCAGATGGGAAGTTGTCAATCACCTTAAAAACACAAATAAATCTCTCGGTAAAAACAGTACCAGTGTTTTGTCGAACTTTTTAGCCTCTACATATAAGCATGATAATTTTTGTCAGTTTTGAGGAATTTGATGGCTGGTTCACATAACCTGCAACTGATTATGCAACTATAACTTATCCAAGTTATTATATATTCTGCCGACCAGCGACATCTATTATTTAGAAGCAATATAAAAACTAATCTCCGCAATTAAACTTTTGTTGGGCTAGCCATATCCGCTGATAGGTTATTGAAACTCACATTTCGATAGCAGAGAGATATAATAAGTTTAATGTACGATTTGCACTAGCTGATCTAGCTATATATAGTAGATTTGAAACAAATTTTTACTGTTCTTTTTGTTTTTTTTGTATGTTCATACCTGTCCAGCCGTACAATTGGCGTCCTCCCCGGTGAAGTTGGCGACGCGGATGACCACGGTGCCGGGCCGGTACTGGAAGTCCGGGTGGTCCTTCAGGTCGTACACGCTCACTTCGCTCTCGCTCAACAGTTGGGGACTGCGAAATTCAGAAATAACATAAGCAACGTCTGTACATAAGCCACTTATATTTTATTGTATGTTTCATTTATTGTGTAAATATATAAAATTCTCGTGTCACAGTTTTCGTTGCCATACTCCTCCGAAACGGCTTGACCGATTTTGATGAAATTTTTTGTGCTTATCCGGTATCTATGAGAATCGGCCAACATCTATTTTTCACCCCCCTAAATGTTAGGGGTAGTCCACCCCAAAGTTTTTTTTTTTTTTTAGACAAAATTATCCCAAAACAACGTTTTCCGGGTCAGCTAGTTGTGTATAATTATGTTTATAATATATTGTTCCCCTGTTCATATTGTAATATCTCCCTATTAGTCACAAGTCCACCCGAATTTCAAGGGGGATGTTTCCAACATTCACAATAAATATCAAAATGTAATTCTGCTCAAAAGTTGCATTCACGACTATCTGAAAATCTAGCCCACCTTCCAACTATGACAAAAATGAATTTTGCTCAGCGCTAAACGAATAAAAAATTTATCAGTTGCCTCGAAAAATCTATGACGTCATTCCGTGCGTTCGGCAAATATTTTAATGGGTTTTGTTTATGATAGTAAGTATCTCAATTGACTCGTAGCACATAACCCTACTGTCAACTTACATGGGTTCATCGGTGTTGGTATAGGTGCGGTACCAGTGCACGATGGCGGTGCGCCCATGGTGGTCCACCCGTTGTACCACGCCATACTCGCGATGGTTTAGCTGAACAAAAACACAGTTGACATCTTAATAAAATGTTACTTATCAATCTTCTACTTTTAGGCAGTTTTCAATTCACAGCTGGATAGGGTTTTTCTTTATGGGAAATACGAGTAAGTAGCAAACAGACATGCAGGCTTCTTTTGTTAAATGGTCATTGAAACTAATGGATTTTCATGTGCAATCTTAAATAAGATGAGGATTAAGATAAACGCCACTAACAGAATATCACCAGCGACGACGAAGGCGATTAGGTATATCCACAGGCGAGCCACTATGGCTCTTTCACCAATGAATTCTCTAATCGACACCCCTGGGTTGGGCCGTTTAAATCCAATTTCAAATTGTGCAATATGTAGTTACCGGTTGTCCATCTTCGATGTTGGCAGCCCCACTGACCACAAAGTCTCCGGGGAAGCACTCTTGCCCGTCCAGATGGTGTATGGGATAGAGCTGTGTTGAAGGTATATTGGTTTCTATTGTGCCATCCTGTAAGCAAAACAATACATAAGCTTATCACTGACATGAATTAAGCCTAATGTTAAGAATATTCATTCGAAAAGCTGGTTTCAGTCATTTGCCACAAAGACGCTATCAGACCAGTTCTGCGGTGACCCTAACCTGATCTATTAGTGGATCACGAAAGGAAGTTGATACCACACAGTACTTTCCTGACATTCTCGATGCTGTTTGTATATAGCGTCTCTACTCCAACCATCTTGCATACAGCTGGGTACATTTCTTATTGGTCCAGAGCCGGATATTTCATACATTGAGGGTTACATGGGTAAATATTCAACAGTACTGTGTGCGTAGTGCGAGTTGCACAAAATTGTTCGAGTAACTTCACCGTCGCGTTAATCGACTATACGCTAAGCGCCAATTCCGTTTGTCATCTTAGCCACAAGATGGCGCTGCTTCAATCCCATAGATATCGACGTATTCGCGCTCGATACGTTCAAGCGAAAATGTTTTGTCAAAACTAGCACTCAGCACACTGACCTGCCAAACGACGTTCGCGAGGCTTGTAGTGTGAAGAGTCTCCACCACAACCCTCTCGTTCCTCCGTGGGGGCGGGGCGGGGGGCGCGCGTCGAGGCGCTCGCTTCAGTCGCTTGCCGCGAAGCAGCCGCACGGCTAGCTGCGGGGATCTCTTGCCGCGACCCGAGCCCGACGCGGCAGATGAGCAACGGGACGACCATGTTGCACCGCTGATCGCAAACAGTATGAAAAAATTAATTATTTATTGAAACATCAAACAACTGAATATCTTTAGCAATAAGAGCAGTGGTAACTATCGGTGGATTTGATCCCTTACTTAGCTGCAAGTGGACTAAGGCCTTTTCAGCTCTCGACATTATTTTTTAACCACCTATAGACTTGGTGAATGGTGAATTTACCTCCAAATGGCAAATCAATAACAATTAAGGTATTATATTTACAAACAATAAAGAATTGAACAAGGGAGACTAAGGGAGAGTAATTTATGCTCTTAGTATAAATTCTGAAATTGTGCTTGACTCACTACATAGCATGAAAACTTCGAAAAACCTTGGTAATTACGCAGCCATTTGGTGACTGCAATGGTTCATGACTACATTTACTATTTTTACTCTCCAGATGATGAGTTTTTTAAGTTCTTACGACAGCTATCCACAATACCAGCAGCCTACACAGAGACTAGTGTTCTCAACTCACCTATCTGTATCACTGCCATCGCTACTTGTGTTCTCCCAGTTGTCGGAGTCGTCGTCGTTCAGTCCCGGCTCCGACGTGCGACTGTCGCCGTTTAGCAGTGCGCTGTCCTCTTTAGTTGGCTCCGGACTGTGGAATATGAGAGAGGAAAATGACATTTTGTAGTATGTTTATGGTAGTCATAGTAACTCATGTGGAGAGTATTTTACTGCCACCCACTCAATCTGTAGTTAGATAACTACGTTGATACACAATCTCTTTGGGATCGAATGTCCTCTTTAGTTTGCCTCCAGATTGAATATGAGAAAAAGGAAAATGAGAAGAGATCACCAGAAGAGATGTCTCGCTACCATCTTAATCTGTAGTGCAGACTAGTGCAGCATTGTGTTCTCCATGTCTTGTATTGCAGTTGATGTTAGAGACAACTGCTGCATTTTTGAAACCTTGTTTTAGCTTACAGCACTTATAACACTCTCAATTTTGAAATTGACAGATCTTGAATTCTATTTCACGGCATGCAACAGGGGTGTTATCTCATACCTGTAAACTGTGGAACAATCCTTCGAGAAGCGAGTCAATAATTATATCTAAGCCAGCAAAATGACAGTCAGACAATGTTGCAGAAGTCCATGTAGGGATCATTTTCTATCAGGTGGCTTCTGTGCATGGTTGTGTGTCATTTGGTACAAATATAAGGCGCGGGCCACACGGGAGAGACGTAAGACGAGGCCGCGTCGCGGACAGGCGCAGATGTTTGAGCGTTGCGCCCGCGCCCCGTCTCTTCTGTATGTTTTGCGTCGCGACGCAACATTCTGTATGAAAGGGACGCGGTAGAGACAAATGTCCGCGCCCCGTCTGCGTCTTAACGTCTCTTGTCTGGCCCGCGCCTAATGGAAAAGCTTGAATATTCACCTGATACCAGAGTCGTTCTTCTCCTCCGCAGCTGGGTCGTCCAGGCTGCTCGCGATGGGCATTATCACATCTCCGGTGTGCTCTATCTTGATGCTGGGGCAGTTGGCATCTGCCTTCAAGGCCTCGTCTAACGACTCCAGCTTCTCTTCTCCGATGTCTACTTCCATTTCAGCCTGTAAATTAATTTCTTGTATTACGTAAATGAAACAAAAAAATACTTAGTCTTTCTAATGTAGAGAACATGATATTGTTTTGTGATATTCTGTACTTTTTTTCTACTCCATAATATAGGTGTTTGAGCCAGACACCTGTGCACTGAGCATGAAACACGTTTAGTCGTTTCCGTAAGCCAGTAGTATGGGAAGATGAACAGAATATACTATGGCTTGCATTACCAATAACAATAGGTACTTTGACAATTGTGTTCATGATCGGGTCACTGATTTAAAATCTTTACCTGTATGAACACAATTTTTCCTCCTAAAGTCTTGGCCTATTTTGATGTCTTTTTACTATTCGCCTAACATCAAGTATCTTTTTTATAATTTGTATCAATTTTTCTGAGACTCCATAATTTGTTTCGTTTAAAAAACAATTGACTGGTGAAGCTTTGAGCCAGTGTCTAGAATTAATATTACTATTACTTACATCGTTGGACCTCAGTTTGCGATGTGACGCCGCACGTTTCTTCGGCCTGGAGGGCACATGTTCCGGCTGATTGGCGTCAGTCTTGGACGATTTCTTGGGCGGTGGACGGGTTTGTTTGCGTATGTTCCGGTAGTATTTACCTTTGAAAATGATAGAAATGTAAGTACTTACAGATGACTTAATTTATCCTCTGGGCTGTCTTCCTACGCTTCTCCAATGCAAATTAGTAAAGGAAATAGTGAGGAAACTGTGACCAACCACTGTTGGACTTCTTTTAACGCCTAACAAGCCTCTAACGATTATAAAAGATTGCCATCAAATCTATAAATCTATAACACCTATTGAATAGAGACGAACAAATTAACCAACTGTTTGTTCTGTTGGCATCTAAAAGGGCTAATTTATTGTAAGCTTACCCTCAATTTTCAATGAAAAGGATTATAACATATTTAAGATCCAAGATGTCAGTAATCCATTAATGACGTGTGATGTCAGTAACCCATTAATGACGGGTCGGGTCTCCTCTCACAATGAGAGATGTGCCTACTGTGGGTTGGTGGACTTCACATGCCTTTGAAAACATTTTTTTAACGCTCAGGCATGTAGGTTTACTCACGATGTTTTCCTTCACCGTCTTCGTCTTCTGATCCAAGATAATTTATTTGAATTGAATAGTTACATTTAGACAATCTTTCACATGTATTTCGATCTATGCAATACAAAGGCTGTCATATGGAGGATCATGAGGGCAATAATAGCTGGGTACACATTTAGTTAATTAATTTGATTATAATCCAACACTCACTTTGCTGTTTTCTCCACTGTTTTTTGCTGACGAAAGTGTCCTCGGGGCCAATGGTGAGGAAATTCCGGTCGCCGACCTGCAGCGTGCACGGTTCGAACACGTTGAGCAACTTCAATCTCTTTAAGTCTTCACCTGGGTTTAAAGAAAATAAACAGTACTTAATTTTTCTGCCAAATAATGTATTTAATTAAATAAGCAAGACAGACAAGTTATGATATTTTTATAAGCCGAATTTTACATTTTTATCTTTGTTACAAAAATTAAAAAGCATACATCTTTAAGCATCTTTAAGCATTTCATTTTAGGCGATAATATGTATCATAGGACATCTAATCATTAAATTTACAATAATGTATTCGTTACTCAAATACATTATTGTAAATTTTAAAGTCAAATAGTAAAGTCAAAACTTTTTATTGAGAATGGAAATACCTTCAGAATTCTTACCTGTAAATATATTAAGTTCTTCATACAAGGGACAAATTAACTTTCACAGATAAACTACATATCACAAACTAGCCAACAACAGATGCATGCAGTGTGAACAGCAAACCATTCAAGTACATTAGCACATAACTTTAAAAAGATGATGGTCGGCGATTAAATTGTTATTTTTTTCCTCATACCATTACCAATACCATGCTATGTTAATGTATGGATATGTTACAGCTGATTTACGCATGTTTAGTAATTTATTTAACCGATGTGTGGATAATGACCGAAAGTGGTACAAAAGGCAAGCTTAATGCTTCATAGCATTTTCTCCCAGCTAACTTTTAGAATATACACAAAATCTGAAAATGGTTTAAATTGTATATTATTCATCATTTCAATGGTGTAAAAAACAGAATTTTGCCAAAAACGGAGTTACTATTGTATATCCCTGAAGTACAGATTTAAGTTATTGCCAATTTTTCTAACACATGTAAATCAGCTTCAGACGGGGAGGGCCGAGCCAAATCAATCTGCTACACATAGTCACACCTTGAACTGTACCTTCGACGAGGAACTTAGGTTGTTGCGGCGCCGTGGACTCGTTGGGGAGCGTGCACTGCGCGCGGCACTGCCAGTGAACGCTCACGCTCTCGGTCACCACTGCTTCCACCGTGAACTGAAAATGTTGGTGCTGTTAGAACATTCCCTCAATTTGAAAGGGACTTAAAAGAAAAGAAAAGAATACGTTTATTGTCGACTGTTACCTACATGAGAAAAATGTTACAAAAATTATAATAAGTTTCAAACAGTCTACCCCTGTGGGCATACAATAATTATGTCTTATAACTAAAACTTAATTTTTCATTTTATGGCAATTTATTGATTATGTTCAGCAGTCCAAATTATTTAAGTTAAGGGTGCCTTCTCATTATGTCGCTAATACCGGCAGTGCGGCAGCTCGCGACCTCATTAGAAGCTGCCCTTAGTTTAAGATAAAGTGTGTCCATTATACACACTAAAATCCTTTAATGTGGACAACATGACTCCTTTAGAACTTCTAAGTTATGTTAGACGATAACTTTATGCACATTCACATTGACCCAAAGCAATCTGCTTGGCCTACAGAGCTTAACTGCTTCATTAAACTTCTTACGTGGCCTTAAGACCTTAACAAGTCAGCCAATAAACTCATTTCTAGACCAATTTGTATAGATGATTATGGACCAATATATAGTTATGAAATATGCTCATACAGCATTAAAAACAAAAAATTATTAAAGAATAAACCAGTGCTTCGAGCATTCACATGAGTGTTTGTAAATAGTAGTTTACCTTATGATCATGCATCTTATGCTTCCTAGCCGCCTTCATCTCCTTGGAAACGTGGAGCCAGTTCGCGCCAGTGTCCAGCGATCCCAGGGGCCCGTACACCACTTGCCCGGGGTAGAACTCCGAGGACGAGTACGGCGTGGACCGACGCCGACGCATGGAGTAGTCTTCCAGTGGACAAGTGTCTAAGTCCGGGTATTCGAGACGGGAGCCGTCCGCGGATACAAGGCGCAGTTTGCTGTGGACTGCCTGTGGGTGTCAAAAACACGTGATACAGAAGATTTGAGAAGAAATAAGAAATATTTAAATTGATAAAGTGAGCAATGCAATAGTACTAATATAGTACTTCAGTTGCAAATGAACATAATATGTGAAGTATTGCTAAATTTCCCAAAAACATCGAAAAAGAATCGTTTAAAATCGTCTATTGTTGAAAACTAGACACCTGAGGTGAATAAAATATTAATTCAAATGTAAATCCAAGAGTTATAAAGTTTCGTATAGTAAGCGTCATGAGTCGTGAGCACAGATTATCAGTGGTAGGGATACTGTATACTTTCGGCCAATGTACAGCAGCCGAAAAAACGTGCTGGATCTATAGACGACGCACACTGATGAACTTTGTCGAACCAATCATGTGCACCGCAACGCAGACAATGTCAAACCGACCAATGAAAGTTCTGCTCACCACTCGTGACGGCAACTATAGGTTACACAATTCATAGTTACCTTAGATGTGCCGACCCAGGAGTCGAGGCACACAGCAAGGTCCGGGGTGAACTCCTCCAAGGGCTGCAGCCTCTCGCTGCCCACGTTGGGTATGACGTGCTTGGTGCCGACGACCTGTAGTGCTGCGGTCATGATGATGTCCCTGCAGTAGCCGCGCTGCGTGTCCTTGCCGGCGATGAGGCGGCGCACGACGTCGCCCGGCATCAGCGAACGGTCCGCCAAACCCACCTGAGGATGATACAAAATTATTAGTTTAGGAAGCAAGTTAGAAGCAAATAATAATTATAATCTTTATTCATTGAAAATAACTTATTTGTACAGAAGAAAATATTATGAAGCCTCTGGTTCCTGAAGTAGCCGAAGCTGTGGTACAGGAACCAGCTGTCTTCTCCCATTTTTGTTGAACTATTGTTACACATAGTACTTACATAATAATCTAATGATAACACAAAGAGAAAAAAAGGTTAAAAGTATATTGAATGTTGCCTTGTTATGTAAAGATACATAATTATGTGACTGTGTATGAATTTTACACATGTATGAGTATTTATTTGATTGTGAATGTGATTGGAAAAGTGTGCGAGTGTGTGCATGTGTGTGTTTATATACTACCTAACATATACAATATATTCTCGACACCATCATAATCCAAATCATTAACCTATTAAGTGTTATCAAAACGTTTTTTAAACGCAATTTGCAGATACCAGATCCAACCTATAAGTGTCAGAGAATAACCCATAAAAATAAACCTCTAAAAGATCCTTCTAAGCATGCAGTGCACTCCTCTGGAGTTGTCCATGTTCAAGAAGGCAACAGTGACCACTTTCCCTCAGGTTTAATATAATATTATGATAAGGAGTTTAATATATTATATGAACACACTTTGTATAAACTGCTTATTGAAATAAACAAAGATGATTGGCATTGAATTGGCAGTTACAAATTTACAATGTTTCATATTAATTGTGAATCATATCAAACAGTGCTCTTTGATATGATTCACAATTAATATGAAACATTGTTAAAACAATCTTTATTTTCCTGTGGTGTATCCACAGGAAAATAAAGATTGTTTTAACCTAGGGAAGACTAATAAGGATATCAAAATTTTGAGATGACTACTTTACTTTCAGGAGTCAGCTGTAGCAAAACACCCATATCCTAATAAGTCAGAAATTCTATTATAAGGCTACAATCACACATCCTTAAATTTAATATGCATAAGTCAACTACCTACAACACATCATAATGTGGTTCAATTTAAAAATTTGCCCATTAAATTATAATAATATAGCTCATACATTTAAGTATTATTTATTACATTTATAGTAATGAACTGTATATTATTCAATATGGTTTTCTTTTCACTTTATATCAGTATTATTGATGCTTTATCATATTATGTTTAGAGTAACTATAACAAACCCTCTTATAGCTCCACACTTATAGATATATTATGCAAATAATACCCAGTAAGCATTTACTCGTATAATCTCTAAGCAAGGGCAAAATATTGCAAGTAAACAAACCTAAGATATGCCTAGTGATTCTTTAATAATGAACTTGAATATCATGTCATGGTCATCTTCAGGCTACTTTTACACTATCTGAGGCATATTTGAAATTTGACCAGTTATAATTTGTGAAGTTATCATTAAACACTATGATTTTATGGATATGAACCTTCATTTTGGTCTAACATAGTAATACTGTTGTGCAATGAGAAAGGTGTTATCCCAAATAACTGATATTGGAACTGTAGTTAGTTTAATCAAAGAACTGCACTCCATGAGTGCGCTTCCTCAAGACTGCACCACAAGGATAAACGCTTTTAGTATTTTAATAAGTATTTATTGCTACTCTTAAACAGATCCGTTAAAAATTATTAACCGATCAATTATTAATCTTATGAAGAAACATGATGCGTTCACCGCACTAGCGAACAACAACTGAGTCAGGTAGTATATGCATTGTCGTGGTTCCCCCAATGGATGTACGCCGCACTGCTCTTACACGACCTTGCGTCAAGACATTTTGTATGAAAAATCATAACCTCCTGTGCACAGTATGATACCCGGATTGCTGCAGTCCAGCACCAACTGTCTAAACTAACCCTTAAGGAGGATTCCTCAGTTTCTAGTCCCAGCCCAACAAGATGATCTTCAACTGAATGGATGTGCTATATATGAGTTATTTGCATGCCTGATTTTCAATTATTTGACCACTAGCTAAATAATCTAATGAGGCAGATAACACTCAGTTAGAGGAGATTCGCCTTTACAATATAAAAGATATATCTTCAGACTTGCCAGACGTGCCAGGAAATATGTGATTAGTTCCTTAATGCATAGTACAAAGTAGTTTTTGAGGTTGAGATTGTGAAGATGGTCCTCAATTTTTTTTTTGGTGTTACACATCTTGGATTGAAATAATAAGTTTAGATAACCCTTTGTCTTACTGTTTCAAGATTTATTTTATTGTATTATGTATGAATAGTCACTAACTGAAAATCATAAATATTAATGTAGAAATCAACAATTTTTGTGAAGTTTTCTATAATAAAATAAATTACTATTTATTATTGTGTTTTGATACCTATACTATTAGGAAAAATTTCTTACAAAACATTCAATTGTCTTAAGAGCATGCATCTTGGTGCACTGAAAATGACCCTTGCAAAAACGTGCAGGTCATCCACCTACTGGGATGTATTAAAGTGCGTCTTATGAGGGTAAGTCAGTAAAAATAACATTTATGATAACACATAACACCCTCAGGTACGAAATATTTCGGCTAAAATTAACTGAATACAAATTCAAATGGTGATTACTGCTTTGGTCCTGTCATTTTTATTGTTCGTCGATACATTGTTTTATGAAGAACGCAGCTAGGCGTGGACCGGGCGCCGTCGGCTGATCGCCTAGTTTTGCAATATCTTTACTCACCGATTTCTCGGATATTACGCGCTCGGTGCCTGAAGGATGCCACACAACACGTATTTCGCCTTTTTGAATAGGTGTTTCAATGTCGCTCTCCTGGTCGCTGGAGTTCGCTTCGTAGTTCTCGAGTACGAGACCGAAGACCACTTGACCGCGATTGTTGATTTTATACACTTCATCCTCATAAAAATATTGAAAGTCCGTTGGGGATCCAGGATTTTGCCCCGCCATATTGACGGGAATTATCTAAAGACACAAATAATTTTGTTTTTTACGTGATTATGTTCTTTCTGACAGCTGATTGCAATGTGTGGCGCATGCGTCAATTAATTATGCAACGGAAACGCCATCGTGCGGGATTTCGTGAAAAAAAATAAAGTAGACGTTCCGTTTCGTACATAACAGTCTAATATAAACCTAATCTAAACTTTTATGAATTTCAAAAATAATACTATTTCGGAGATATCGGAGAAGAAATAATATCAATCGGCTAAGTTTACTACATTCCTGTAATGAAATTGAATTGAATCAAATTTCTTAAGCCCGCTACAGAATTCTTCTAACCATTTACGTGGATTTGGCATGCCATTTAATCAAGAACGCAGCAAAAACGTGTGCTCACAACGACTTCGAAAAATTGACAACTGTGCAGTCTTTTTGCTACACACCTTCAGTTATAACCTAACTGGACTGTTTTCTGCACAGTTTTTTGATTAGATATTTTGATTAGATCGTCAGTTCAACTGTACAGTTCTCAGTTTTGCCTACACACGAACGTCACGTTTTAACTGCACAGTTCGACTGTACCGTTAAAACTGTGCAATTAAAACTGAAGGTCTGTAGCGGGCTTTAAGTAGGCCACAATATACAATTTAAAATACAAAAATAGTTTAGTCTGACCATTTTGTTCACCTTAATGCAGCGCCACATTCAGTTTTGATATGGCCACACCAATATCTTTCATCTTTAACGCTGTCAATGTCAATTTCTTCCAATCTCATTGGCCCAAAAACATGACATTAGTTAGGTACCTACACGAATATATTAGTAAAAGAAATTAGCTCGTAATTTTCCGCATCATGACGGTGTAAAGTTTAAAAATAATAATAATTATTATTAAATTCCACAGTCATTAGGAATGAAGGATTAGATAATTAATAATAGATGGTAGTATCCACGACATCTCGTTTTTTTCCTTTGGTTTTAAAGTATTTTATGATGAATGTTTAAAACAGGCCATCAGCTAGAATAGAACCGATTAAAATTCTGGTTAGTAAAAAAAGTAAACTGAAACCTATTTATGATAAAGATGATCAGTGGTAGGGATATTGTATACTTTCGGCCAATTTACAGCAGCCGAAAAACCGTGCTGGACCAATAAACGATGCACACACGAATTGACGACTGTCGAACCAATCGTGTGCACCGCAGCGCAGTCAATGTCAAACCGACCAATGAAAGTTCTGCTCACCACTCGTGACGGCAACTATAAATATGTACCTACTTTAGGGCCTTTAGGCAAAATTCTTAGATTGGATGTATGATGGAAGCTCTTATTCTCTCACCCAAAAATGGCTGAACGGGCACGGATTTAATACACGGATAATTAATTTATGTATAAGATACTTTTTGTATGTTTTTGTAACTACATAATAATATAACATATTTTACAACCTTTGAATAGCTGTAATCTACTCTGCATCTCGTTTGTTAATGTAAACTGAGATCTTGAATGCACGCTTAAAGATAATAAAAATAAGGATAATAAAATATTAGAGATTTTTACTTATAAGTTAGTTATAATTAAGTAAACTAAATATTATATTATATTATACTTATAATTAGGTAAAATATATAAGTTATAATTAAGTAAATTAAACTCCAATCCTATGGCGCGATGTTCAACGACTATAATTATAACGAATATAATTATGACCTATAGGTATCTACTATATTTATTTATAGTTTTTGTGTTGTTATAAGTTATAATTTGTATGAATTTAAAATGAAGAGGTGCAAAGTCCAATAAGTATGAGGTTACGCTCAATAAAAAACTAACACATGACCGCTGCAAACCGCTAGATTACAGTAACTTATAAATAATACCTAACCTAGACTCTAGCAAGGACTGAGTGGCCCAGTTACGATTTGAAGCGCTTAGGTAGGGGAGACCGGGGTTGGAAGTCACAAATTTATGTTTTTACATATTACTGCCAAAGTTTATAGTTTAAAAATAACATTTATATATCAATAGATAGTGCAACTATTGAAGTTTAAGAAGAAATGAAGTCTATTTCTCTAACATTAGCTGGTGAATTTTTTTCAATTTTTTTTGTAAAAATGGGAAATGTGACTTTTAACCCCGGGTCAGGGTTGGTTGTCACAGTGTCTGGGGTAGGTAGTCACGTATTAAATTAAAGCTACTTTATAAAAAAAACAATTATTTAATTCAAATGAACATTTTTATTAATAATAGGCATATTGTACGTCTTATATCTAATCAATAAAGGAACAAAAAGCTTTTATTTTTTGCTTTGGAAACCTTTTTCTTTTCCTTATTTTTGTTCAATACACGTTTCGTTAATTTCGTCTTGTTTGCTTCTTGTTCTGTTTTTTATTTTTTAAATAGGTCTTCTCGGGTGTATATGTCATCTGTCTCTGTATCTGTATCTTTTCCAATTCCTCTTCCTGTTCTTTAGTAAAAATCTGCCGATTCTTTTGTTAACCTATTTTCGTAGATGGTATTGACACGCCCATGTTGCTGACCTGATCGATAGTAAACTTTTTACAATACCTTGCCAGAGTGCTATAATTAATTTTAAATATTTCGCCACAGACCTTTGCCATGGATTTTCACTTCTCTTGCAGCACGCAGCATTAATTCTGGCGATACAAGTCCTCGAGAAGTCTTTCTTTTATGATACCGTGGCATTATGATAGCTAATTCTGTAACAAAAATGGTATATTTGTAGGCAAAATTTATAAAGCAAACAATGAAAGTCACCATGCATGCATGGTTTTAATTGTTACATGTGACAACCAACCCCAATGAACTTGAGACAACCTGCCCCAAAATACATTTAAGAAAAGTAACCTCTCAAAATAATTTTCTATCAATGGTTAGATAAAAACAATATAACAATATCATGAAACAAATATTTATCATCATAGATAAACGAAAATGTATATTACTATGTACAATTGAAGTATACTTACGACACTCATCACAGTTGCACAAAAATTTACTTTTACAGTGCGAAACAAACAAACTCGCGTATTCCTGTCACGGCATTTCAGAACGGTCTGAAATGAAGTGGAGAGGGAGATGTCGCTCTCGCGCTTCTTCGACAATGGTCATTGAACATATTCGTTCGTTCAGTTTTGTTTTATGATGGTTGTGACAACCAACCCGTGAGACAACCATACCCGGTCTCCCCTACCTACTCTACAACTCCATGTCTACAACGTAACCGTTTACGTACACGTATCGATAACTTCACGTAGGTACGTAATACATTTCAACCAGAGCAGGCCAAAGCGTTACAGATATTGATTTACACGTACTAAGTATCGTTTGTATTTGAAATTGCGTAAAAATAAAACTCTAGATTCCTCTTATGTACAAAACTATCATTAAAATATTATGTGACACAGCTGACGTTGATGCGAGTGGCGCTATTCTGGCCGATCAATACCGCGTTATCAAGACATCTGTGTGGGTGTTTATATGCGCGTAGTACACAAACCGAGCTTGCGGGAGCTCGTCGTGAGTGATAACGCGACCATATTTATTAACGCTAAATAATTGAGGAAATGTGAACCACAATGCCGCTGCCCGATCTAATAAAAAGAGCTTCCAGCTACTTCCTTGGGCTGGAATTCGACGACAACGAGGAACCGCCCGATTACGTCGATAACGAAATTTTATTCTGCAAGAACAATGTTTGCGTACATCCCCCGACGATCGCAAGGCACGAATTGGACATCGTACACCATCCCGGTTACCTAACAGTGACGACAAAGGTGTTTACCGACCAGCACAACAATGCTAAGCGGCCGACTCTCTTTCTCAATTGGATACCCAATTCCACCCTACGGAAGTGTCCGTCTGCGGTGGAGAGTAGCCCAAGCGACGATATAATTTGTGTCAATAAACCAACGAAGCCCCGAGACATTCCTTCCCAAAAACCTCATGAAAAGCCTGAAAAAATTGACACACACAATGAAAATGCTTTCTACGATTCTTCGGACACGACGAGCTTAAATTCTAATTCAGATAAGCAAAGCATCAAATCGAGTGATACGAGGTATACGCAGAACGATACGACGCAGGAGGAGCTTTCCTCTAGTTCGAAGCCGACGATCAAATCGGTAGATTCGGCTCAATCGGCAAAAGAAAGTGTGTTTTCGCCTTTGGACAAAAACGAGCCCAAGGATCAGAATATATTTGAGTTCGAGAGGCACGTGCGTTCACAGTCGATGACATCGGTTAACATAACGATATCTAATCCTAACATAGAAAATGTCGACTTAACCCCGGACTCGGTGTCGGGCGACCGGTTCGTCAGGTCACTGTCAATGAGCTCATGTGATGAGGGCAACCCTAATTGGATGAGCACACCAGAGTTCCTCGCTCTAAAGCACAATTTAGTTTTTCCGGATAGCGTAAACAGCTCTCCTGTGCCGCAGAGGCGCGCTCCTTTGAAATGTCGAAGGTGAGTGCTTGGATTTGCATAAAAAATTCACTCTCGATAAAGGTTGGCTTTCGTTTTATGAATTTTAATATGGGTACATTGATCAATCTGATAAATTCTGATGCAATTATAAAGAAACAATTATTTGATAAATTTAATTTTTCTTCTACTCATACATATAAATCAGTGCAGGCCATAGATACGAGATACAACTTGGTAAGCCAATCAGCTAAAAAATTAATAAAATAAGGATCTGCTTGAAAGATACTTGATTTTCTACTAAGTAGTGTTCGTCGTGGAACCTACACGGATAATCGGCGTAGCTCAAGCTCTAACTTTTAGATATTGTACCGTACTAAATAAAAAATTTACTACTCTTTCCAGTTTCGCAACTTTTCTAATTTTTTTGCTAAGGGCTTTTGCCCTGATTTAACTCGCCTGTTAAGTTGTAAACAAAAATTCTGGGTCTGTTACAATTGATTGAATCGTCTAATCAAAGCTAAGCATCGTTTTGGGTCTAATGTCAGTCGGTGTTTTGATCCACGAACTACTTATACCACACTTACCTACCTTAAACACATTATCTTCACATACATACATTTAGGTGCGGTGAAGCGGTAATAGCCCAGTGGCTTATAATTCGACCTCGAATCCGTCCGGGTCCAGGTTCGAATCCCAGTGGCACGCACCGATGAGTTTGTAAAAAAGTTATGTGCGCTTTATAAAATTAAATATCACTTGCTGTTACGGTGAAGGAAAACATCGTGAGAAAACCTGCGTGCCAGAGAGTTCACAAAAAAAATGTTTTCAAAGGCATGTTAAGTCCACCAACCCGCAGTAGGCCGTTAGTATTCTAGTAACCATTATAAATTTTCCGAAGACACGCGCTATTCTACACACCAAAGCTCATTAGAAAACTTGTTAATATTTTATCTAATGCTTCGACATGCTTGGTTACGTTGGTTAGAGTAAGTCGAATCGTATTAGCATACATAATGTGAACAGAAGATAAACTGCTAATGCATGTTACCGGAAACAAATACGTACCTACCGTTTGCTCATGATAAGCAGACAACTTGAAAATATTTCAAACTATTTGATAGTTTTAACATATTTTCTGCAGAGCAAAAGTTAGCTTATTTAATCATCTATTAAGGTTGTTAAAATCTCAATAAACTTGTGTGGAACTAAATCCACGTTTATTTAATCACTTCATTTTTAACTCCAACATTACATTACCAAGCAGAACCTTCTGCTATATTTTCCGAAATAATTATATTTTAATTGTTAGAATTGAGTTAAAATCTACAAGACCCAACATATTTTGAACCTAGTCGTAATAGCAATATTTTTAAGATGATATTAAATCCTGAAGTAGATTCCTGAAGGCATCCCGACTATTCCTGACAACGCGGAAATGCCAGGAATGCCATTATTACACCCAGTGGGTTTTATTATTTTACCCCAGTGGTTCTTAGAATATTAAGATTTTAATTACGCCTTGCTATCCATTATTCCTTAAGTTAGCGTTAGAGAATATCAAGAAGGTGATCGTATCGTTTATCGTGAACGATACACCATACTTACTCGTAAGTTTGCAGAAAATAAAGCTACAATCTGTTTTAACGATACTCTAGCGATAGATTAAATTAAATTAGATTAAGAATTGAATTGGGAGTTCAAAAATAAAGTCAATTTTAGAAGGTTGACGTCAAATATTTTGTTTTCCAATTAGTAGTAGAAAGTAGAGATTTGAGAACGATCTGCTCTTGACCAATAACTGACAGAATGTTGGTGAATTAACTACTTTTGCTGTTTGTTGCGAGAAAAAATGATAAACATGAGAAATACAAATTCAAAGTCTTAACAATTTTAAAGAAGAGCACTTCACATTTTGAGAAGCTACAGCCTCATTAGCATTTAAGTGAATCCAGACTAATTAGTCTTTCCTTGTCCTTAAGTTATTGTAGTCATTTTAATGGCTGTCTTTTTCGAACTATTTTCTTTACAGAGTAGGCATACAACTAGATGGGCCAACTGATGGTAACCAGGGCAGTCGCCAGTGCGTTGCCGGCTTTGAAGGAGAGCTCTTTATGCTCTTTTACAGAAACCCATGGTCATGGTCATATTAAAATCAGCCAGAAATCTTATCAGAGTAAATTACTCTGCAGTATAATAACGGTATTCTTTATTCATCAGGTTTTCAGTCGATCTAAGTCAGATGCGCTCTCTGAGGCTTTTCTTCAACGACGACAACTGCACGTGTGGGCAGTTAGTAGTTGCCTCCAGAGAATCCCAGTACAAGATCCTGCACTTCCACCACGGAGGTCTGGACCACCTCGCGCAAGTTCTACATAGGTGGCACTCCTTACTGCATAACATTAAACTAACACCAGGTAATATCATGGTAGCAAGAATGAAACACTTTGTTCTGAACGATACGGGCACAAACATATCAAAGTTCGTAATTTATCGTAATACTCGTCTTGCGACAACCTCGTTATGATTAGAAACTATTTATTTGAAATCATTATCAATTTGATGGTTAAACTTTAAAAGCAAAACAAATATTGGTTATAGGTTCCGAAGAACCAAACATGCCGTATCGACACTTCATGGTGTGCCGTCCAGAAGTTCAAAAGTCGGAGCAACATCCCGAAGAAGGGAAAGTACCAAAGATCACTCCAGAACTGTTCTATGGCAAGATCATGAACGGCAAAGGCGTGATTGAGGATGACCTCTTTTTGCGTAAATGCGTTTTCTTCGGAGGTCTCGACAGGGAGCTCAGAAGAGAAATGTGGCCGTTCCTTCTTCACTGCTATCCTTACAACTCTACATATGACGAGCGGGAAATCATCCTGCAAATAAGGACAAGGGAATATGAGGAAATATCCAGGAGACGGTTGGAGAAAATGACGCCCGAACAGCAGGCGATCTTCTGGAAGAATGTTCAGTGCGTGATTGAGAAGGATGTCGTCAGGACTGATAGAGGGAATCCGTTCTTTGCTGGAGAAAATAATTACAATATCGAAATCATGAAGAATATCCTACTCAATTATGCGGTTTACAATCCGATTTTAGGGTAAGTAGATTTTACAATTATTTGATAGTGAGTCATTGATTATGATAATTAGTCTGTAAGTAGTAGGTATTATCTTGTATCAATACTTTATCATAAAACTAGATAGGTACGTACATATAAATCAATCTCACGGTCTACACTAGTCTTCACACATGTCACATAAGTACTTTTCAATAACGTAATTTTTAATTCACATCAATCGCTGGTAGGTACAAAGAACATTTTTTAGTTTCATTCAAGATAACTACTAAATCCTGAATTGTACAATTTATCTATAGAGCCATGGTGCCCTTATTCGCCTTCTCCACAAGGAAGACAAGAATATACTAACGTCTACACCTATACCTTCAACTGTTTGCTGCTAGTAATTTTTACTGAAACTAATGCCAATAATTCTCGCCTTCACTAAAGGATTTTTTGTTCTAACTATAGGTATTCCATATTTCCTTTTATATTTCTAAGTCTGAAAGGGATTTCTGCTGCGATTGGATTGTATTGTACTTTTTATATTGCGATGTCTATACAAATTTCCTCTACAAGTAGAACAAATTATTTCTTTCTTATTTCAGTTACACGCAGGGTATGAGCGATCTTCTGGCACCAGTACTGTGCGAGATCAAATGCGAGGCGGAGGCCTTCTGGTGCTTCGTGGGGCTGATGCAGCGTGCCATCTTCGTGTGTACGCCCACTGACAACGACATGGATAATAACCTTGTAAGTGGCACCTCAAACTAAGGAGATTATGATAATAGAAACCGATTTCCGAATGGTCTCATAATCGATTTTAGTGTGAGGATACTTTTAAACTCTTTTTAAAAATAAATATAATTATAATCGTTTGGTAAAACCTACACAAAGTTATCCGATACAGTTCTATATTATGCACTTTTGATGCACTTTCAAATTATGTCCTATCCTACAGATGAAGCTGCGCGTAAACTCTAGTTCTACCATTATTATTATAGAGAAAAGACACTTGTAACATAAATATTTGTTTTGTTTGGTTGGGGATCGAACTCACTCGGTGCAGCTTTTGTTGGTTTTTATAAAATTTCTTTTTGTGACAATATAAAAACTAAATTTAAGTGCCTATTACCTAATTGAAGCGCACGTGTTTTTTTAAAATTAATTATTTGACTTCCGTTTCCATTCCACAAACGGGAATTAAACACACCCTTCAACTATTTACCCTTTATTAAATAAATCATGTGAACTGTTTTTCAGTCTTTTGAAATATACGACACACAAACAAGATTATTATCAATGCGTCGAACTACTAGCGTTAAAACTCGAACTCGTACGTTCTTCGACTTTCAGAGCTACTTACGCGAACTGATCAGATTAATGTTGCCGCACTTCTATAAACACCTTGAGAAGCACGTGGACGCCATGGAACTGCTTTTCTGTCATCGCTGGATTTTATTGTAAGTGAATTTTGATTTTGGATTATTTAACTCTACCTGCATTACTTCTTCTGATTTGGTACTTTTCTCCAACTATCTTTTTCAAGTCTGCCAACGACTAATTAAGGTAAGAGCAACTCTATCGTCGAGGATCCACTTTACGATAGTTACCTTTTATATGGATCGACGATTCAAATTTACAATCATATTGCCAGAACAGACGAAGCTCTTCCTGTCTCAAACATAAGCGAATTAAGCGCTTAATAATATAGTAAAATTATGCTACAGGAACAATTTAAATCTAGAATTGATAGGTTCTTTGAGTTATCTACATTTTATAGAGTAAGGCAAAAAGATATATCCCTCCAAGCGAGATTATTATGCCAAGGGAGCGGCCGTTTTCTGATTACTATATCTGCAATTTTACGTATAAGGTACGCCCGCCATGTAGAAAACTTCGATAAGGTGATTGTAGATACCTGTGGCGCCTTCTCGGTGACGGTAGGAGCCAAATAACTTATTTTCTATATTCATTATCTTTTTTCACAGATGTTTCAAGCGAGAGTTCACGGAAGCGGTAGCATTGAGAATGTGGGAGGCATGCTGGGCAAATTACCAGACCGACTACTTCCATCTGTTCCTGTGTCTGGCCATCATTGCGGTGTACGCAGATGACGTCATTGCACAAGACCTAAACACCGATGAAATGTTGCTCCACTTCAGTTCCTTGGGTAGGTTCTTTCGAGTTGCTTTACAGTGTCTCACTCTGTCGCAATGTTTACTGATCAGTACTGACTACCCTAGGTGTAAGTTTTGAATATAAATTTGGTGGATTTGTGAAAATTTTGATATGACTGTGTATGTGAAGCACATGTGGAGGTTTTAATCGTATTATTATGAGAGTACATGTCAATTTTTTGCGCAAAACGACTTTGTTTTTTTTTTATAAAAAAAAAAGATGTTTGTTCCAGCTATGTACATGGACGGCCGGCTAATCCTGCGCAAAGCCCGCGGTCTTCTCCACCAGTTCCGGCAACTGGTCCGTATTCCTTGCACCCTCGCCGGCATGTGTCAACGCTGTGGCCCCGGGATATGGGACTCCACACATCGGCCCAGCATAGAATGTAATGGCGACCACGATATATGCCCTTATATTGTACAGTGAATTATTAACTGTGGCACATAGCAGAAGACAGAGGTTTGTTGGTTGATCACATCCGTTTAGCGTTGAAATTGTAGAATAATGAAAATACCTACACTGTTATTTATGCTTTTAGAATACCAGAGATCGGTGGCGCATTCATATTTGTTATGGCCACACGGATATCTGTCTTCTATAACGTCGCATCGTCAAAGCTAATTGCGTCAAAGTAAACTTTTTGCACGTCATTATTAGCTCAAAAATATGATATATCAGTATCCGACTATTATTAATACAGTGTCAGTATTCGACTATGCCAGAAAAAGAAATTTGTTCAAAGTTATTCCGCATTATGGCGAGGTGTGCAGTAATTCAGGACAGACTGTACAT
This sequence comes from Erynnis tages, assembly GCA_905147235.1. Taxonomy (NCBI): domain Eukaryota; kingdom Metazoa; phylum Arthropoda; class Insecta; order Lepidoptera; family Hesperiidae; genus Erynnis; species Erynnis tages. The sequence goes on from LR990082.1 coordinate 8,949,248, forward strand.
AAGATTTTACTATTGTTAAGTTTTATACTTTGTAACATTTTTTAAATCATGTCTCATCGGTGCATTAGTGTTATCAACTTGTAATGTAATATTATCCATTTTAAAGGGTTGCTACATGATACTACAATTTTAATGTACGCTAAGATTCCATTTATGCGAGACTCAAAAAGCTTAAAATATAAATTGTATACAACTTTAAAGGAATCTTTTTTTATACAAAATAAACAGGTTGCAAATACCTGATATAAAGTAAAACTGTGCAACAAAAATAATATAAACGTATTCGAAATACGTAATTATCGTAGTACAAATAAATAATAATAGAAACCAGTATTACATTAACGTCAACGCAAAAAATGTCCCTGTTGACAAAGTTTCATCATTATGGACATATCACGAATATATGGCACACGACGTGTTCTAGTCACATAATTATATAGATTTACACCCTTGTTGATATAAATTGAATGTTTGTATATTTGATTGTACTAAGAGTGTTGAAGTTTATTTAACAGTCGTAGAAATGCTCTTAGGGTTGATAAAACGATCATGTACCTGCATAGATAGTTTACATAATAATAATATATTTACATTTAACTTTCATCAGTGTTATCAAAATGGTGGTTTTGAGTATCAGATTCATTAATTGATATTTTAACTAAGCGCGAAAACAATTACCGATAGACTGACATATCGATTTAAAGATTCAAAAATATGGTGTTATCGTAATATTTTATGGACTCGTTCATCGTAGTAAATAAAGCTTTGAAACTTGCAAAACACCACAATTAATAATTGTAGAATATAACATTCATTTGATTTAAAACTTACAAATACGCTCGTACAGTTATGTCTAGACTTAAACACTAATAGTATCTATTGTAATTAGTATTGGTAAAAGTAAGCGTTTTTAATTTTTTTTAAAGAATTCATTCCAAAGATTATCTGAGTGCATATTGGGACATTTGGGAGATGTGTAAGTAGTAAAATTATTATTTTATGCATACAACATACAACGCGTATCTACTTAGTACGTTATTCCAATATTTTTTTGCATAATGTGAGTTGTTACGCCTTTCTGTGATATATTATATTGATCTGCTTGTAATAATAATAATTGTTAATTAATATACCTAGTGTATGTACTTACTAAACATTTTACAATGGAGTAAAGACATCATAATTATTGTATGTGTATCATAGCATATCTATTTAAAATAAATGGACGAACATTTCAATTTGATTTTTTTCTACTTTCCCCTTTCTTGTCACTTTCAATCAAATTTTATCTTGTATTTTTTGACCATTTGTGAATTTTAGTAAAATCGAATATTATTTAAAATAAGTTAACGTTCGGTTTGTTTCTTTGCCAACTTTAGGGATTTTACTGGGTTTCATATCAGGAAATCCTGAAATCAATCAAGTTTTCTAGTCTAGACTAGTCAAAAACCGCAAAAAAACTCTAAAGCACTATTATAAATGGCTGGATGAATGGATGTTTGTAAGCAAAGGCAGCTGAACGGATTTGAATATAATCGTATAATTATACGATTAATAATAAACAATATAGTCATACATAATATTAACGATTATAATCGATATTATTATATCACGGACCGCGAGACACTGAAAAAAATCTTTTCAAAGTGTCAAGGAAGCCAATGTTGCAACTGTCGCCGGACAGACCCAAGATCATTCATCATGGACGTGAATGTGTCAAGTCAAATAAAAAATGTAAAATATAAAAATTTGACGTTGACACACACTGCTGCGCTGCTGAAGTGCTGATAAGAGATAGATAACCATAACCAATAACAAAAGTTTGAACTTGCTAATTTTTGCGGTATTTTATTTATTTTATCTACTGCTTGTATTCTTTAATAAGATAACAAAACCATATAAATAGCAGACGAAGTACTTTTTCTGATAATAGTGGTTGAAACGTGTTGAAAATAAAGAGTGTTTTCTAAGAAATAAAAAAAGACAAAAATGACGAACTTACCAAAAGTTATGCGGGCAGTGGGTCTTTACAAATACTTGCGTATTTCCGACGTTAACAGTTTATTAGACTTGGAGGTCAGCTTGCCGACAGTGAAAAAAACAGATGTTCTAATAGAGGTAAAATCAATCGCGATCAACCCTATCGACACCAAGCAACGAGCTCCAAAACCCACCGTTGAGACTGCTCCAAGGATTTTGGGGTGGGATGGCGCCGGCGTTGTGGTTGGCAAAGGAGAAGATTCAAAGTCTTTTCAAATAGGTGACGAAGTGATGTTCACTGGGGATATGAGACGTAATGGAGCAAATGCTCAGTATATAGCAACAGACGAAATACTGGTTGCACCGAAACCCAAAAACTTGACATTCGAGCAGGCCGCAGCAATGCCTCTAACAGCCGTCACGGCTTATGAAGCCCTCTACGACCGCTTATTGCTTTCCGAAAAAGACAAAAGCAAAACCTTGCTTATTATCAACAGTGCAGGTGGAGTGGGAAGTGTGGCGTCGCAATTGGCAAGGAATTTGGGATTAAAAGTGATCGGGACAGCTTCACGACCCCAAACCACACAATTTTCCTTGGAACATGGTGCAGAAATGGTATTGAATCATTCAACTGACCTGTTGCCACAGTTAGCTGGCAATGGATATGAGAAGGGTGTTGACTTCATTCTGGTGAACTATGATCCCTACCCTTATTGGAACACATTGATGCAAGCCATAAAGCCTCAAGGAAAGATCTGTCTCTTAGTAGATAGCTCTGGACTGTGTGATCTGAGACCATTGAAGGACAAAAGTATAACATTGGTGTCAGAAATGATGTTTACGAGAATCAAGTATGATACCGAGGATAAATATAGATGCCAGGAAATAATAAGAGACATTTCCAAAATGTTGGAGAGTGGCAAATTAAAAAGTACTCTTACTAGAGTTATTTCACCGATCAATGCAGCCAACTTGAGGGATGCTCACAAAATAATGGAAGACCAAAGTAATGTTGGGAAATTAGTTCTTTCAGGTTTTTAAGTTATGAATATTTTGTACCTAAATATGTAATATTTTTCAAAGTTTGAATGTTTATTGAAGAATGTAATATATTATGAAGAAAGTAATGAGTTTTTGGATTTCATGCAAAGACTAAACAACAAATTATATTGGATCATGAGTAAACCAGGCCATCCAATGGAATAATTATTATTTCTGTTTAGCATTGCTATGTAATCCATTATGCTTACTACACAACTATTAATTCCAGAAAAATCTTGTTGTTCTAAAGATTTATAAATAACACCGCATCTATCTACATTGTCAAGAGCTACTAATTTGAGGTATTGGGCGCATTAGGCTGTCTTTGGGCTGCAATGACTTTTATGACAGGGAACCAATATACTCCCATATTTGTTCTGAATCCACTGTACCTACCTGTACCTGTGACATTAAGGTAATTTAATTTTAATCAAACTCATTCTATCATTCTCACAGTCCCTATCAAAGTGATAGAATGAGTTAACTCATGTGCTCAGTTCAGCAGAATCTAGGGGTACATCTGCCCTGCTTACATTGCAGTTCTATCTTCTTCTTATTTCTATGATCAAAAGAATCAAAACTTATTTAAGTGTTGGAATACTAAGTTTATTTATGAAATTCACAGTTACAATGTAATTTTTGTTTAAATTTAATTCTTACGGAACACACTGGGATCAAACTCTTGGCCTTTGAACGGAGAACCTTCTGCATTCCAAGCTTTCTTCAATATTTCTATATTGCGTATCTCATCAGTGGTGGGCAGACCTTTCATTTTTTGTTCTTGATTCCACTGTAATTCTCTGACCTACAAGAATAAAAGATTAGTTAATTACCTATATATCAAAACACATTTATCTGCAAATGCAGGCTAAAGCAGGCATGCTAAGAGTCTGCTTCATGAAGGATAAACCATGGCTTTCCCAAACACTCCATTTACCCAGGGAACTATATGTCAGGGATGACATTTTCAGAATGACATCTGACAATGCCACCGGAACACAACATTGCGCTAGATTATATCAGGCGAAGCTGCCAACGAGAGAACAACGCTAAATGGTCAGATGACTCAAACCGCAGATTGTATAATCTGGTATACTGACAAATCAAACATGGGTCCTGATTGTAGCATGTGGGCTATGGTTATTGATAACTCAGGCCATATTGACTATCTCTTTTCTGATTCAATATAATATTTTATGACTATCTTTATAAATGTAATATGTAGCTTGATTTCTGACTACCGTGACTAGAGTACTTTCTTTAAGTCAGTAGTGGAAAGCCACTCATATGTTATGATTACTAAGACTTTGTGGAAACTACGAAATGTATTTTGCAAACTAACTTACTTTTGCAATGTGGTCTTCTGGAAGTTCATCGAGAGGCCTGGAACAATCTATCTTATTTAGATCAATTGGCTCTTCATTGGCCAATAGTCTGTCCCACCAGCGCTCTTTTAGTTTCTCTGAAACATAAATATTAGGAAATACTATTGGTATAGGAATTGTAAAATTTTGAGTTGAATAAACAGTTAAGTTTATACAAGGACAAGTTATCTGAAGGACTAAGATGGTTGCCCCAATAAATCTTCAGCAACCAAACCTCTCCAACTGAAACACAAGTCATGAACATGCTGCTTCAAAGTTGGGAGGGTCATGGCTGGGCCAGTAACCCATTAATGACCCACCACAGGGACAGGTCTCCTTTCACAATGAGAAGGATGTAGACCTTAGTCCACTACGCTGGCCTACTGCGGGTTGTTGGACTTCACATACCTTTGAGAAATTTTTTTTTGCAACTCTCAGGTTTCTTCACGTTTTCCTTCACCGTTCATTAATAAAATAAAATACCTTCTATCCCTCACTGGAACAAGTTCTAAAACCCACCTAGACAACATCATGAGCATAGTCTAATTTGAAATAATGTATGAAAAGAGCACTCCTTCCAACTGGCAACCCCTATTGACATTGAATATTATTTTACTATCAAATATTAAGAAAAATGTACCTAAATGCATTAGCAGCCTTCCTTCACTAATGCTCCAAAAGCTGTCAATAGTTTTAATCTTGAACGGGAGACTGTCCTTTATTATTATGTCACCATTGCGGCACTGCACTGTAATGTCTCCAGGGTTTATAGTCACTTTGAGGTCCTTAGATGATTTGATATTAGCTGGGAGTTTTATGATCACATCTGCAGGTAAAGAAGCAAATATATAGCAATCTAAAATTGGTGTGTAAATAATAATTGCATATGGTATTTCTATATAGTATTTGCATGTCTATAAACATGCATTGTAATCAAGTTTGTAATTGAGCTTTAATAAAAAAGATAAAATTGTCCTTTAGGTTGCAACCAGCATACAAAGGTTCTACATAAAAATAAATTGTACATAGAGGTCTCACCAACCAAGTTCCATAATTGTTTGTGACCAGGTGTAGTTTTCTCTGATAGCTCCATTGTAAGACTCGCTATTCTTCTGAGTGGGTATCACTGGGGGTTCGTAATCCTCTGGGAAGACAGACTTAGCTGATGCATCAGAAACAGACTGATTCTCTAAAGACTGTGTGATATCCTCCACCGCGCTTTTCTCTGGCAAGTCATCTGACTCCAATTTGTCTTCTTCTGCTACTATTTCTACCTCTTGAGCGACTGTAGAACACATGATTTCATTGTTTATGTCTGTTGGCTTAGTGGCTCCATTGGGCGCATTCCAATTTTTAGGATCGCAGTTTCGCAACACCTTTATTACCAATTCTTCAGCTACTCCCGGCGGGAAACCCATGTTCTCATACTGTCCGTCGGGCACGTAGTAAAAATCGGTGCTGAAAATATATTATAATAATACTGAATTAACACTTTCCAGTTCCAAGTTCACTTATGTATGTAGTAGATGGGCTGATAGAAAAAACTGTTAATAAACCATACCGTCTAGCAAGAAAGTTGAATATAGTTGAAAGAAAACCAAGTATAGACTTCTCGTTAACTAAGATAGAAGCCAACACATCGTCGTATTTTTCTATATCTTTAGGATCCGCCATTATTCTTCATTTATTTACCTTCCTGGAATGTATAGTAAAATTCTTTATTATTTATATTATAAATAATTGGAAAGTTAGATTGGAAAACAGAATAATATTTATTGATTTTCTTCAAATCTGTCAAAAGTTGACAATGACATTGACACATCAGATGTATAATTTTGACATTATAATGTTGCCATAATAACTTAAAAAATATACCATTCTGGTAATAAATCACATGAGCTAGCGTAACCGAAAGAAAAGTCTATGTTCTTAAATAATTTAACAGCAAAAAACATATTTAGAAAAAAGTTAACCCTCATTAGATACTCTATAATATCTTCGGTTATGGTTAACTTTATAATACAATTATTATTATGATAAGCCCATATCGTAATATGTATTACAAAGGTATACAACTTTTATAATACATATTATTATTAACTCAAGGTTTACATTTGGTGGCAATAATTACTTCATTCTAATATTGAATATGTACACTCATTGGCTCAAAACCATAATAATATAGTCATTCGCACTATTACCAGTAGTTACCACAAGAAAATAGTTCATCATTTTATCTACCAAATAGTAAAATTATTTTCGAAGTTGGTATCACAGAACCGGTTTTTTTAATTTGCATTCCCGCCACTTGGAGCAGTTGGATCGCTTTCGAAAGTTTCACATCCGCAAGAGAGCGGCAAGACAAGGCAAGGCAGAGCGAAGTAGGCAAAGAAGTCTCGCGCGCGAACTCGGTACGCTGCAGGCGATGACCGCATTCATATGAGTTTATTTTTCATTGTGAGAGTGCTGTCGTGTTCCCCGTTCCATCAAGTGTTTACGAAAATGCTGTATAGGTGAACTGTAGAACAGTGTTGTGATAGTGATTTTAACTTATTATTTCTTCTATCTTACTGTCTCTTGAAGGTTCTAAAAATGCCTTGCTCAGCAGTAACTTTGTCCATAGCGACCATTACGGCGATCGTCGCCGCTGCTCTAATGGCAATAGCTTTTTCAACAGATAACTGGCTGTATATTGAAGTTAAACGCAGTAGTATACAGGTAACTATACATTTTTATACAATATTATGCAAAGAGTAGTTTAAGTTGCTTGTATGCTTTCAACGGTGACCTGCTTTCGTTTTTTTTATATTTAAATTTTAATTACTTACAAAGTACAAAGAAATTTCTTAAAGTAGGGTAGTTCGTTATTTTTTTGCCTAACCTTTGAAAAACTTTTTCAAACTGGAAAAGTAACGGAAATAAACGACAGAAGTTTGAAACAGAGTGAAAAATTAAAAGCGATAAGTATTTGTACCCCACTACTTTGTAAAATTTTACCTAGCTTAATAGAAAACGCAACAATAAACAAGGTAGGTAAGTAATTAGGTAGGTGGATAATAAACAATCTGTTTTCTACAATATTATTTGTATTTTAAAGAATGTAAAATATTACTATTTAAGCAAAGACTTATTCCTATTTCATCGGGTAAAATTGACCGTCTTGATATTAAAAACAGAGTACCCTACTTCCAGAAAAACTTTTTAACCAGTAAAGCACGTATATGACGTGACGTCACACAGGTAGTTTTTATCGATCCCATCTAATGTATTCCTTCGCTTATCGGCAATTGTTGTGCATCAGATCGCGCTAACAAAGCAGAACGACCTTACTAACAATGGATAATCTTCAGTTGCAACATTTCCTTCAAAACCTTTCATTCAAAATTATTCATTTACCCACCTATAGGAATAAAGACCATTACTTAAGTTATCTATTTTTAAGGTATCCAACACATGCTTATATTAAAGTAGTAAAATCCAATTTAAAAGAAACGTCTAAAATTAGTCAGTTTGGCCGGTTAGTCAAAATCAGCCATACCTACATTACGTAGATCTTTCCTTTCATTTGAAATTATACAACATACGATAACAAGATATATGTTGGTCTTTAAAACGAAAGTAGGTACGTAAGTATCAATTTGACTAGAAGAAAAAACAACAACAATCTAGTTAGCAGTTGATAAATTTTAAACATATCAATTTTCATTTAACCAGTATTAAGTTGCAACGGCCTTCACTTCCGTTTCACTTCTTGAAACGTAATAGTTTTAAATCCAAGCTTCAAAATAAAAGGCTTATACTATAATATTGTACTTATTACAGTTCATTTTTATTCTCTTGTCTTATTTGGTAAACAATCTTGGCAGTACTTTTCATTAAAAAAAAGTTTAAAATTGCTTTAAAACATTAAATTATAGTTTCTAGAAATCTGTTTCTGTATTAAACGATCATTTGTTTTTTAAACTTTTATAATTTTGTGTCTGCATTATTTTTTAATCGCAAATTAAAATAAAAGGACATAATAAGATTGTTTACCACATATGACAAGATAATAAAAATGGACTATACATTAATTGATTTTATTATTTCACTTACTTATTATGTATGCGAAAAGATGGTTGGATCTAACTAGATCTTGGAACTATTGGCAAAAAGACTGGTCCACGCGCGCAAGAAGAACAAAAATACCAATCAAATTGAGGAATAGGAATTAAGTTAAGAACATACTTATAAAATACTCAAAAATAGAATACCTAGAATGAAATAAGGGCTTGTGAAATATATATGGAGAACATTAAAGTCCCCAAAAACATTCCAGAAAGAAAATACAGTTTGTGGCTTTGTGCAAATTTTGAAAATTTTCTAAAATATCACAGAACGAAAGGTATGGAGTTTGAAGACCATGGAAACGATTGTAAAAGTATGCTTTCGAGTCCTTGCCGGTGGCACCGTTAGACCAGACACGGTGCGCATAAATATGCACGTATTAATGGCACGAACAAATGTGTGGCTAACTGTACTGTACCGTGAGCGACTCCTGCTCAATCATTCGTGCAGATAAACAACCTACTGCTCTGATAACGTTGTCGTAGCATTAATGGTATCCATTCTACGGCACAGCTTCCTGTAGGATTTTGGAGTAAAGCATTCCTTCTTTTCAGACCTTTTTAGTCCACAGATGGACACGGGCATCCCGTCATGATCGAGGCCATTTCGCCCGGCTCTGGGCCCTTTGAATCCAACCGTTTCTTGCCGTCTCTTTGTCAGTCCATCTAGGTAGTCGGAGCGCGGCCTGTGCTCCTTTAGCTTAGGCTTGGTCGCTATTCGAGGCCCTTTTTCCCTATCGGTTGTCAGTCCTGCGAAAGATGTGGTCAGGAAAGCAACTAATGACATTTTAACGACCTTTAAAACGGTGACACGTCAACATTCTTTAGGTCGCTTACTTAAGGTCCTTTTAAGAGTATTATTGGATTATATTGATTTTCCTTCACGCATTTAATGCATATTTAATTTCGCATCACCAATTTTAATTTAACATTTAGCAAAACGAGAAATAAAACCAAATGCGTTGTGCACAAAAACCAGCGCATTTCACGCTTAATTTAATCAGTATGTATGCCAAACTTTTTGTACGACTATTTTCAATAATCTATTAGAAGTCGGAACGAAATTGATTTTTATTGTCAGCATAAATTGTGATGCACCTTAACGTTAACGTTTATTATGTAAAGATATAATTTCACGAGTTGTTGCTACATGTTACTTAATTGCATTGATCACAGTGAATTCAAAAAGAAAATTAGCCATTAAAAGGTATGACATTTCTGCGATTGTGCTATGAATGACTTCTAAAATCTCTACCTTTGCCCTATCTACCTTAAGTCTTACGTGGCATTAACTTTTGAAAATTCACAAAAACTTGAGCCTATTAATTCCAGGAAATATGACCGATTTGTTTTTCTTTCTTTGTAATACGTAATATTGGACTGACAAATTTTTATATCCTTAAATATAATTGCTGATTATTGACAAATAAGCAGAGCCGAGTACGTTTTTATAGTAAAACTTAAAGGCATAATTACATTTAAAAGCAGGTTTAAAAGCTTTTGCATCTATGACTTAGTATACACTAGAGTTGCTCAATCTATCTAAATTTGCATTTCGGCGGTGACAGTGGAAAGCTTAAGAGAAATCGATCGTGAAAGTGACAAAATGTGTGAGAATACTTTGAACTTGGCGCAGTACTAGTGTTATACAACTCTAAACGTTGATTCGATACGTAATCGTTTAGCAGAATTACAAAAAAATATCGTATGCCTTTCTTTTGATTCAGTGTTTAGTTACCATACGTCTAGAAATCGTCATAATTGTTGTGAATTGTGTTTGTGTTTATTCTTTGTATCGATTGATAAATTGTCTCGTGTATAAACTTTTAAAGAAGACATTAACCATTTTTTCTTTATAACTACATTAAACTATGATATATTATTGCAATAGTGTATTTTATTATTTATACTGTGTTTATTCTTTCAATTGACGACGAAAGATAGTTTGATATGTACTGTGACTTCCCAAAATCGTCTCCAATATCAAAGGACACGTGACAGGAAGCGATTGAGTGTTCTCTTTTACCTGACTAACCACCGGATACGATGTTTATCTTCTAATAAACATCGCATAAGTCACCGGTGAAAGAGACATTCGAAAAAGAACACCTACATAAACAATGCGTGGTTCACGAGGCATTCAGTTATGTGCCCCGTGTACTTCACACGCAAGTTTCATCTTTATGCGTGCGCGTTGAAGCGTATAATGCTATGTCATCTCAGTCTTCCTAAAACCAGTTCCTGGAACCAGTGTGATCAAGGACATTTTGAGAAAACGAGCTTGAATGTTCGAGTTTCCATTTAGAATTAACAGTTACTTGTAGTAGATGGAATTCGAAGTTTAAGATGAAAAGCATACGCACTACATATTATGGTTTTCGTGTCCTCAATTACAACATTTTAAGCAAGTTTAGTTTATTGAGAAACAAATAAACATCGAAATGTAAATGTTATTGCGTGTATATTAAGCTTCCAGTACGTGTTTGCAACGTGGTGAAGAGAATTTAGTAAAATTTCTTACTAAGCGATGCTCTCTGTCAACACGCCGACAACAATACACGATTATGCGAAGGAAACCCGCTTTCATAGTATGCACCACCCACTTCTCACGACTTCCGACTAAGCCTGTTTATTCTATTCCGCTTTCTTGCTTTCATACTGACATTACCTTTTAATCGAATACAAACTTCAGATTTTGAATGAAAATGTTAAAGATGTTTTTAGGAGTCCTCCACTGCATTCCGGATTATTATATTATGTTTTATTTTTTCAATGGCCACTGTCGATTTGTAAATTAGTTATACTTAATTGTATGGCATTAAATCGCCACCAAGTCGCCATTGTAGCGACATCATGCTGGACTAAAATACTGTCTTGAGGTTTGAAATGGACTTCTTGGTCTTCTTTTTCGTTTCTCCGGCAAACAAACCTTCTCAACCGGACATAATACTCTGCTTTATGTACACGCACGTCCTTCTCCTTCAATTAAAATTAAAATAACTAAGTAATAAATTAATAAAGCAATTTTTCCGTCTTCTCGTTTGCCCGTCATTTGGCAAACTTGGCAACAAGTACTACTCCAACAAAGTATGCAGGTTGACTAAGTTGAAGAGTTTGTTTGAACGAGCTTATCTCTGGAACAATCAGTTGGATTTGAAAAAAAAACTTTTGTGCATGATATGCATACACATATGAGGAAGATTATATGTTAATTTTTACATTGAAACGGTCATTGCTTAGTGGTTTGTTCTTGTTTTATGTCCATATTCAGCGTTACATTGACCAGTGTTTTGTATGTAGATACTTAAAAGACTAGAAAGACATAACATAACAGATGTTTTTCAACGCGGAAAATCTATACTAACACGACCACGACAGTCCATGCAAACTAAGTCGCGGGCAGAAGCTTCTAACAATAGCCCTGTTATCATTGAATAAACGGAAGTAAAATAATCTTCGGTTTCGATAGGCATGCTGTGGTGCAATGTCCAACATGCAATATTGACTTGCTCATGTGTGCACGGATATTGCGCGTCAAGCCTCGCTGGTTTCTATAACAGCAGTTAGAATTCATTTGAGACACGCTGGTTCCGTAAACGTGACGGTTATTAATCTGACGATAGTTAAATTGGCTTATACTTGATTGAGAAGAAAGAATCGAGTAAAATATCGTAACTGAAAGTGTGACCTAAAACTGAAATCGAATTTCCTTGATAACATTATCAAAAAGTCAACAAGCATGGAATATGTTGACGAAATGGTCGCAATTATCTGTTCGGTACACAGTGCTTAAGTCAAGATATACGATGTACTTGTCCGTCTTTGTGAAAGTTCTCGTACAAACTTAAATTAACTTATTGCTCTTTGCTAATTATGTAGAACTAGTTAGTTGTAGTGTAGTTCTTCTAATTAAGTATACTACTTTATGTGACGAAATAATATCCAAATTTTTCTGTTACAGGAATTTAACTTAAATATAAATGTTTACATGAAACTTAATTATTACAGGAGAAAATTTGTTGTCAAGATAAAATTAAAAGAGCTAATGAACACGTATTGTTACAAAATTGTTTTGTTTCATTTTCTATAGTTATAGTTCTTCACGGTCCTGTTAAATATGAATTGTTACTTTGTAGGTGTTACGCATGATCTTGGTATTACTACAATTTATGGTATTATGCAAGCGTGTTTTATCAAGCTCACTCTGAATCGTCATAAAACAAATAGATGTTTAAGCTTCGAAAGTGTAGCTAATCTTCCATAGTCCGACGATCATTATTATTGCCTTTCACGACTGTTCTGCACAACCAAGTTTTATGGTTTTCCGTACTTTCACCACACTGATGAACTTAAAGTAAGAAAATGTGATTTATAACAATCACTTTATATGTGAGATAATCAGAAATTTCCACGTACAAGTGCTATACACGCAATACAATCGTATAACACCATTTCGCTAGTTTTATTTTAACTCCCACATTTATTTTATATACTATCTAAAAAGTAAGTAGGTACTATGCTATTGCTGTCATAAAGTGAAATCACATTGACTGATATCCTTCCTGAGCTAACACTATCTGCAGGATAGTTAATTATCAAGGTGATGCACGGAAAATACCTTAAGGATACCCCTGGAACATATCTGAGTTTAAACCAGGTACATATCAAAGGGTGGCACTTTCTCTGAGCTCAGGGTTTAGTCTATGTTCTTCTCGCGAAAACCCAATCTGCAACCTGTTAACAGAAAGAAGGCAGTATTCATTAAACGAGAATGAGTATTATTGCAAGGTTCAGGTGACCGTATTCACCACTGAACAGATATTGCCAGTGGCATATAGTGTATTTGTATTCTTGTCCAAAAGTGAACAAACGAATACAATAGTTCATTACTGACCTTTTTGAACGATCATCAATCACTATGTCGTTGCGCCATTCATCTTTAATCACTATTCTTCTATAGGTGACAAAAATCCTAATAGTAATTGCAAAATTCCATACGTGTCGAATATTTTGTCATTGCAAAAATCTTGAGTAAAATTAACAGGATAAAGTTAACGTCGAAAGTATTTATTGTGTTTTAATACGGATGACGAGGTGTCGCTCTCGGTCAGCAATACTCGTAATTATGAGTTCCTAGGAGTAATAAAGCATCCACGGCATCCACAAACGTCACACTATACTTCAGTCCGGTTTAACTCTCCGCATGTTCTTTGAATCTAAGTATCTGTCTTGTTCAGATCATCAGTCTACCTGGTCGGAGAGCATTCTGTTTCATATTCCGTTCTGTTTTGGATGTTTCCAGTCTATTGTAACTTAAGTTTGCTAGGTTTGAGAGCTTCTATACGTTAATAAAAATGTGCATTCATAAAATAAATGAGGATGACCTAACGGTACGTTGCCAAACCGGCGGCTTTGTCTTCACACATCGTTCTCTCATTATTGTTCGCGCTTGTGCCATTTCGTGATATGTTTTCGCAACAGAAATTGCAAGTGATTCTGTGACAAGTTTTATAAGCAAGATAAGCACTTAGTGCTGAATAGCCACTTTTGTTGGAGGAGAATATAACTTTTGACAAGTTCGTAAGGTCAGTAATATGTTTAACGTGTCGATTGTTTGTATATTGAGGATGAAATGACAGCATTGCAATTCAAACAATAGTGAGTTTTTCCTGAAATAGAGTAAGTGAACTCGCTCGACCTTAGTTCACGGTTATTCACTTTTTGTACGATATTAGCACACTAACCGATTTCGATAAGTAACTGATTTCTTGTAAAATGCCGAGTTGTAGTAAAGGAAATATGTTATTGTAAAGAAAACTGTTTTCTAAACGGTTAAGGAGTCCGGATTCAAATTCCAGTGGCACGCACGAATGAAACGCTCACTCGTGGCGTTTTACAAAAAACGCCATCTGCTATTAATGGTGAAGAAAAACTTGCACGCTCAACAATACTCCATAGAAAATAATGTTATCATAGATACAGGTGAAGTCCGCCGTCCTACGACCTTTATAACTTCAAATAATTCGATACACTTCTTTTATTATAAAAACATATTTTGTAGTTTCAATGTTCCGAGATGCGCTGTATTTCACCTTGAAATAGGTTTTCGAACTACCTTGATTGGCCCTGAGGGCATACGCCTGTATGTTGCACCTACACAGTTCAACAATCCTACGTTCGTGAAGACAAGGCCATGTTTATTGAGACCCTTTATCAAAAGTATTACGTATTCATCCTTTATTTGACGTAGTTTTTAAAGTAAGAGCGACCAGCAACGTAGGTTTTGGCATTAGTTCGTAGACGGAAATTATACAACGACCTCAAAGAACAAAAAGTTTTACTATTTGTATTAATAAGAATGAATATTGTGTGAATTGCAAACTCCTTTTCAAACTATTGGTAAGATAAACACCGGTCATTATATTTTCTCTATGACCTTAGGATGCCACTTTAGACAATTCTCAGAAAACTCTTGCTTATAAACGCATCTATCTTTACGATCCCAGTACCTGCGAAGGGATGCACAGGTATGCGTATGCGCACGCAACGACTTGTATTTGTGTGCGTAAGGTGTATCAACTCATAGCTGCTCTTGCTTGTGTGCGTGAGCAATGATGGAACGTGTGCATGAATCTCGTAAAGCTTATTTCATATTTATAGCGACTGTTGTTCTTGTCTACTTATGGTTCAGTAAGATTTCTTTGAAAGAAGTTATATCTGTGACGTTTAATGTAACATTCATGAATATGAATATTTTTAGAATATTGAAATAATAGCAAATTGTTTAAAAGTCAATTAGACTGATTACATTAAATGATTAAACATCAATTGTGTAAGATACGAAAAAATGTTGTTGACATTCCAGTGGAGCTTTTGATAATAACACTAGGTAGTCCCAGTCAATTTGTTATGGAATTTTCCTGAAGCGCAATCAGGTGTGAGCTGGTCCTAAGAGCAGGGAGGGACGTACGTGACGTGCGTAGTAGTCGGCATTGCAAGGTGAACAGGGACGAGTCCCGGCGCGCGCAGTGTTCACGACCTCACCCGCCATTGTACACTGGGGTACACATACACATGACATTGTGTGACATTCAAGGCGTTTCTTCCCGTCTACCGCTGAGAACTGATGTGCGGATGAAGTTTCTGCTTTAGAATTAGCAACTACATACATTCACGTTTTTACTTCTTTGTATATAGATACATGTAACTGATCTTTGGTATCAAGATTACTTTTGTTCTAAATCGGAGAAGCTGTTGTAAAAAGAAAACTGCTACTTCGAGTTTTAGGATCCATGAATTTACAAATAAAGAAGAAATACACAAAAAATTGCCTTATACACAAAGTAAACTGGCCTTTTCTTGCATGATTCTAAGGAATAACTAATATCAATAGTCTTGTCAATATTCGTAATATAGTTTTCCGGTGTTAACGTAAATGCGAGAATTATATAAAAGCTTGTACAATAGATATTTAAGCAGCATTCCGAGCGTGCCCAGTCATAAATTACAGTCAGTTTTAATGACTGTTGGGTTTGTTCAAGAGCTATTGCGGACTCACCAAAGTACCCGTTTGCTAGGAACTGGAAATTGGTACGTTCGATTTCATTCCTGCGATGTAACTATGTATAAACATTTTTAAGTGCCACTAGCACTGTTCTCTTTGTACATGAGGAGCATACTTTTCCTATCTAAAAAGTAGAAATCACAAATAAAAAATTATTGTGAATGGAGAAATTACGTTGTACGTTTCTTATTGGTACTTTCCACGCTCAAACTCTGAGTTCAATGTGTATTTACTATTGATAGATCTTAAATATTAAAAGACGTGATATTTTTTAACGTGAGAATCATCTAGTGACATCTATCCAAAAAACATTAACTTAATAGGGATAAATTCATAGGCAAAGTATTGGCAGAACTAATTTTGCTATTTACTTAAAAAACTTAGAGGAACATTTCTGTTCATCGTGAATATTAATGATTTCAAGGGAAATAATAAAGTGTAATTATCCACCACTTAATGTTTTAGGAAACCCTGAAATCATTTTTGTTTTTCCGATTATAATATCCCCTTCCTTGATTTAATTCAGTCTTCCGTACAAAAGATATCAACGGGAGTTCAAGCTATAAGTTTATGCAATTTTTTGTAACAACTACCTATATTCATTTTATTTATAATATTTTTTTAATTGAGTTAAGTAGTTACTTTTGCATCCGGTCAATAAGATCTAAGGTCTGCCGTTTAGTGCGAATTTGTACAAATTATTTTGCAATAACGATGATCTATAATTGATACATCATGTACCTACTTATAAGAAATTAAGTAATGTTCTTAGTCGATAGCGGTAGTTACTTGAAGATAAATAAATAAATAAAATATAAATAAATAATAATAAAAAATAAATATATAAATAGATAAATAAATAAATATAAAAGGGATCACAAAGTATGCATAATTTGTGAATTGCAAACCCATATTCATATCGTCAGTAAATTTCAGTCTTGTATTAGACTAGACTAGACTTAGACGATATTATTATTATTTTGGTAGTCAAAATAGTTTCTTTTATAACTAGCAAAAGAACATGTACATGTAGGTACCTAATATAGACAGTTTGATAAACTGTTTTTTACATCAACACTGTTTACTGAAGGCAAGCGGAAGATGTTGCGGAAGCTAGGCTGAAGCTAGGCGAAAGTCTTAAGAACTAGACAACGAGTCTTCCAATTACTTACAGGTTGAATGTATACCTAGTACTGAATAGGAGGGTTTTAGTTAAAGTTAGTAAATTGTATGCTCCAGTTTTCACTTCTTTGATTATACAACATGAACTCGGTAAGATTATTTCTATTACACGATTAAGTCCATTCAGGTCTCTATTCTTCAGTTTGTTACTGACATAGATTCTATATTTGCCGAAAAATCAAAAGGGTACCAAACACTAAAAGCTTATAAAAACTCTACAGATTTAAATGGTAGCAGGTAAGCTTTTGCCATAGAAATGCATAATTATGCAATCTAAAGCAAACCAATTAACACACTATCTCTAGAACTTATCAGACATGCCGTATCTTTTGGGTCCACGACCTTTGTCTTCTTATCCTCAAACGATGTAGGGACAAAAGCGAGGGATAACCGTACGATATGTGTTTCATTAAGCTCTACGTAATCTTGTTGTAGTTGCTTCATATGGATCATTAGTCGCGACACATGCGTCGCGTCGTGGCGGTGGAGCCAGTTTTTGTGAGAAATAGCGTAATAGCAGATATTTAGACCGTCGCGTGTTACCCCAATGCTTAGAAATGTTTATGGAATTTAACTGTTATAAGGGAAATGCTCCGGGAATGTAACAGTCGTAACAGTTATAACCAAGAACCCAGTAATTCGTACATCCATTCCAAGAACATTACAGTACCGTCTCAACCACTAAGTTTCAAAATGATAGCCTTGTGGATGTTAGTATGAATAGCTATAAAATCACATATTCCGGGAATAGCGGTGCAATGTTTATTCCATGTAAAGACCATTAAGACCAGCGTGGATATATCAGAGAACGAAACGATTAAACAACCAACTGTCATCTCTATATCCTCAATTCGACGTGCATTATTACACATAAACAATTATTGTAACACGCTTTCTTTAGCTTTCCCATCGATTATTGCAATCTGATAGTTGGATCGATAAAAACGACGAGCGATGAACTCGAGTTGAAGGAACGTCTCGCTCCGGTGGCTGATCGCTGTTGACTTGCTACAATTCTAGATAAATAGATGAAAAAGTAGAACTGGTAAGGGTTCTTACTCGTAGGCTCGTACTACAGCACAAAATCGCGATTAAACCGTGCGACTGGTTTCGTACGTGGGAATACGAGAGGATTTGTTTTGTGCGAACAAAAAGTCAAGCATGGCATGTCGAAATTGGTTCCCCAACTCCATTAATTAAGTTATTGTAACTGTACACGTGTTGAGAACTTTTTCGATCGAAATGTGACGTTAAATTTAAACGTGCGGTAATTGATATATTTTTTGTGCGAACCGTGACATGTAGAGCTCTGTGACAAACTGAAGGGAAGTGTATAATGTAGAGAAATTCAAAGTTTTATAACAAAAATAGCAACTAAAAGGTTAAATATGACTAAGTTCTCCAAAGTAGCAACGCGTCAACTCACAATTTCAAAGAGTAGGTAGTCTGAATCGATGTGGTTGTCTATTGCCTCTACCTCTTGAAATCAAGGCTCAAAATTATTTTGATCCCGTTCGCCCAAGTTTCTCTTTTCACTTCACTGGATTTGGGAAACAAAATCACCTTCTTTCTGTCGGACTATAATGACGGTCTAAAATTAACTTTCATGTTCCTGTTAAGGTAGAACAGATGTTGACAATAACGAGTTGACAAGATGAAACTAAACACGAGGCTCAGGTAGCTGACTCTGATGCATCAGCTTTACGCATCGGCGGAACGAATTCGACACTCCAGTTTTTTTATTAGACACACATCACACGTTCATTTGTTTTTTAAGCGTGCGATATATCGTACGATACATGAGGCTCAGTCTGATCCTCCGATTTTTAAAATTTTGTACATTCACAAAAATAAAAATGAATTGTTTTGGAAGTGTTTTTTTAAGGTTTTATTTATTTGACAATTTGCTCTTGTTGTTAGTACGTGGTTGTAAGGCAGATACTGATTTAAATCTTACGTCAGCTTATTTACCAGTTTCCACCAAAACAAACGATATCAAACCCTTCAAACTTCCCAAATTTTAGATAATTTTTCCTGGTTTTGGCGTATTAAGACCATTATGTGATTCTGAGGTAATACTTATAAAAGGATGCATCTCAATTTTAAAACTATGTACGAATACTTTAACATTTACCAAGTGTGCGTAATGTGTCGACGATATATCGTTATCGGCTAGTATAAACTTAAATAGACGTAAATGCGTGCATCGTCTCGCCTTCGTAATTAAACTGCGAACACTTATATATTGCTATCGTGTTGTTGGTGAATTGAATATTTTTCTGGTTGATCGACAGTTTAATCAACAGGATTTGTCTTTATTGGTTTAAGTGGAGCGAAATTAAAATCTAATGAAACAATTTTTTGTTTTATCGCGAAACGAGAAATTACTTAAATGAATCTTGATTTAAGTATTATTATTATCTATTACACAGAACATTTTGCTGTGAGGTTTTCTTTTATAAAATTTTGACTAAGTAGATTTTGATAAAATAAGTTACGTTAATATATTAAAGTCATATCATTTGCAGTCTTGCTCTTTCTTCCTAAACACATGAACACGTAACATACATACTTCTTCCGTGAAATCAATCTCATAAGAACTTCGTTTACAACTTATATGTTTAAAATCATAACATTCATAACATGATTTCTTCTATCGTATCATGGATGCACGGATGCGTTTTTGCTTAGACAAGTGAGATCAGAGTGACGCCAGCCTGAGGTAGATACTTACCCTTCCTCTCTGGGAAGTCATCAAGTCATTCAAACCGGTTTCCGTAACCAAGTCTCATAGATAGAACATCTTTGTGATATAACTATTCGTATTGTTGAGAGTTCTAGCGGCGAAGTCAATGGTTATGAATTATGTGATTTTGAAGAGAATCTCGTAACGGTCTTCAATATTTCAAGTTATATAAAAGCTTATTCAATAAATTATTTATTAAGGCAAAATAATAAATTTCATTGGGAAAATTTCGATGAATTTGGATTTTAATTGAAAACAGTGTGAATTTCAGGTATTTTTTTTTAATTTTTTATAAAAACGTTAAAATTAGAAAAACTCAGCATAAGTTTTTCTAATTTTAACGTTGTTGTTGAGACACAATCTTAAATGGGTTCTTCTTGAAGAGATTTAAAAATTAGCCCTTATCGTACAAAAATACTAAAATACGAATATTAGGTACCTCCTTCAGCCTAATTTTGCTACGTTCACATGCCGACTTTCTCCCCTAATTTCAAAATCTCATATTCGGGTTGGATTGGTGGCAGTACTGTCGACATAAACATCGCACTCGTTTGCTGTCTCTTTAAAATAAATATGAAAAAAACTTATTTAGTTCTTCAACCCATATTCCTCACTTTTGAATTCACACTCGATCAGATATTTCTGCACGGCAATCAATCAGATCTACACGTTCTCCGCTACTTGCTTGAATACTACTTTCTTTCTTCGTCAAGTCGGAGCATACATAATTTTGACGGGTATGCTTACACCGTTCGTGACAACAACTAATTGTGCATGAACAATCAAGTGATAGCGAAACCGGAGAAATGTTATTTGCGCTTGTATCAAATCCACCTGTCTTCGTGAAAGGTTGTCTAGTGATCAGCTCACGAGCTTCATTATACGAGTATCTACATGGAAATCGATATTGATCTGTTGGGTGGTCATAACCGAACTAACTACTACTTAATAAGTAACTAACTACTTAATAAGGCGTTTGTGTTTAGGTGGTTTGGGTGGTTCAGTTAGTGTTTTATAAAATTTTACGCTTTCACAATGATTCACTGCAATAGCTTATTGTTCACCAATAAGCTTACATTGAAGCATCTTCAGGGATTTCCTTTGTTGGCAAGGTACGAGTACACTACCAATACCTACAAAGCAATCATTACATGCATCGTGGTGACAATAGAAAAAGTGAAAATAAAATAAAAAACTGTACTAAGTATATTTTTTAATAATTTGATGGACTAACAGTAAATAGGTAACTAACGGAGACAAAAAGAGAAATTTCTTCCATTTTTATTGTTACAATAGACGTTTCAAAATGTCTTTGTCTACGAAATTCGCAGAATCCCGTGAGAAAAGTGCGTAGGCTTATTGATTTCTTTATCGTATCTCAGCTTGTTGGAACAAAATATTGTGAAATCTTAGACTTCCATATATTTTTCCTTATGTAAGTGTTCTAACATTCGAACACACTTGTGTCCCCTTTTCTTAAAGTAGTAATTTTATTCATACTCCATGTTTAGTATTTGAGTATTTAAATAAGCCGACATATTAAGTCACCACCTCTATAAGCAATTAAGTATATGTATAAAACTCTGTTGAAATTCTTATTTACATCATTCGAAACGTACAATAATGTGCATTCCACAAAACATAAACAGCCAATGTTAAAGTCATTTTGAATTCCTAATGCAATATTTCGCCACATTTAAACGTACTTACGTTAACAAAACAGAATAAATAATTACCTTTGTAAAAGTAATAAAGTACCAAACGAGGTTTTAGGCTACCGGATTTGAATCTATCAAAGCTTTGCATGTTCACTCCTGGACACAAGTCCCCTAATTGACGCCACTCCACCAAGTCTTGGGCCGACTCAACCCTGAATTGAATCCAACTATTTCCCTTTTGACAAAACGGTCCTTCGGGAGGACCTTCCCCTGTTGACTTCTGCATTCTAATAGGATAGGTACAAGTTGATGCTAACTGACTTTTTGTGTGGTTCAGTTGCTGTGAACCAAGAATGTCACAGTTGTTTGATCCGTACTTGGTAGTAGTAGAAAGTAGGAAAAATAATACTACCTAAATAGGCGAAGAGGAGGAAGATTAGGCTATTTAGAATTATAAAAATCAAAGATCGTGAATACTGAAACAGTTTCAGAATTTCATTATTCATTTTCTTTCATTTTAAACTCAAAACTCAAACTCAAAAGCTTTTATTCATTATTAGGTACAATTTGTGCACACTTAATGAAAGTCATACGTTAAATCTACATTTGACGTAAAATCTATGAAGAGTTCCTCGTCTAAGCCGGCTGTCTCTAACCCAAGAATGCCGGAACAGAACCGGTTCACGTAAGTACCCTTTGTGGTGGGTAGAGGTGCAGCATTGTGTAAACGGCTCCAGTGCCTAATGATGCAGATCGATCCAGCTGGTATTTCAATGACATTGCAGTTTTGGACTTGGTACCGGGCACAGAAGATTATATATTTTTTTTAATAGTCTCATTAACCCTTTTACCAATATCTTTAACACTTGACAAACTTCAGCGTTTACTGTGGTTAAATCGGTTTGTTTACAAAAGATAAGTGTAGTAAAGGTTTAGTAACTTTAATCTTTTACTTTTGATCAGCGAAGAGGAGGTCTTTATGTCAGTCAGTTTTTGTGCGCCTTTAGTAGTACTTACCTCATTTTTATGTGTACATCTTTATAGTAAAAGGCTATCACTATGCAAGACTTCAAGGAAATGATTATGCTGCGAAAGCAGAATAAAGAAACTGCTTTTAACATCGATTACTTTACGGAATTAGCTTCTATCGGCAAATTCTCTCATCGGAACACCTTGTTTTAGGGACAACTGGGAACTTTGGGAAATACAAACATACCTAATGGATAAGAATGCCAAAAGTAATATAGTGGCATTGTATGATTTCGAAGATGTGTTCAATTTTATTAAAATGTTTATTAAGGATACATGCTTCAAAATTATAATTAGTTTCGAATTTAAAAGGGTAAATTTTTAAGATTATATCTTTAATTGTTCCAGAACCAAGTAACGGAGAACACGGACGTGAACTCGAACTCACAGGCGATTCTGGAGAGCCTGAACAGCAAATACTACTTCTACACGAGGACGCGGGGTCTGTTCAGGATCTGCTACCCGAAGGAGAGACCACCATCCGGTAAGTGCAGAATGTGAAATGATCTTCTGTCAGAGGTGTTTCTGCGGGACTATGATATGGGTTTCTTCAAAAAAGCCGTAAAAAGAGCACTCTTTCAAAGCCGGCAGTACACATACATTGGTTGTACATAAAAAGGAATAGTAGATAACATGAAAATCAATAGTAACCCGACCGTGACTACAAAAAGTAAGGCGAACGAGTCATCTTTTTGCGAATGTAGCTTAATTAAGTTTAGTTTTTTGTTAGATCTCACGGTGAAGTGTATACACGTACAACATGCATATTCAAATATTAATGACTACATAATTTTTTGTTCTCAGCAAACATCTTAGGTATAAATGTTGATGGGTGGATATTCTTTTACCCTTCACACAAAAACGGCTTAACAGATTATACTACAGAGAAGCTACACAGATAGCCTAAAACATGAATTAAGATATGAATTAGGATAAGATTTTTCTAGCCCAAATTCTAAATGTGTTGCGGGCAAGCCATATTTTTTGTTCTTGGTTAACATTTGTCAGAGAAGTTGAAGTGATTTACTTTTCGCAAATCTCGATTGGTTCTGTCGCTATCTTGATGGCCATTTTGAAACTATAAAATTGACAGATTATGTTTTTTCATATAAGCACAATTATACTTGGCCACTTGCTTGGCAATCCGATCAGGTAAATAAATTAACAAATTTCCTAACTGGTACCATTTTTCTTATAAGTAAATCTAGAGAAATCTGCAGATATCTGGCCGGATAAAAAGTCCATGTCGTTTGCCAATTTGTTGAAACTAGGTAAATATTGGCGCAAAAAATTCGCCCGCAATACGGTTCGTAAATAACTCAAATACTAATCATAGTGTTTACTCTAATTGAACGTACTTTCATGGTTATGATTACTTAAGACTATTGGAGCAAAACAGCATGTTGCATGAATAACTTCCACAGGACTGTGAGCCTAATGCCTTATGTAATAAAGAGTACAATAGCGTGAATGGAGGCTGTGGTCAGTGGAACAGTTGTACGGTATTCTGAAACAGGTGCCTAACTGTTGCAAATTGCGAAGAATAATCGCAATATTGTTGGTAATGCTTCATCATGCCGCTAAGTGACATCTTGAAATGTATGATACTAGTAGCTATAAATTTCCCACCTCCTTTTCAATGATAGCGTAAGTAAAGTATCTACTTAAGAGATACTTACGACGGTACTGTATCACTTTTAAGCAGGTCATGCCTAATTTTAAGAAGTTTTTGCACACACTTAAACAATATCAACGTGAATTATATTATTTTAACCATTGAGTTACTGTTCAATCAATTATTGAACATGCAATCTGTGGCATTTGTTGCCAATATAATATAATCTGTACTTTATTTTTTAACTCTATGAATATGTGTTCCGTTCCACTTCCGTTTCGTATTTGAAAATTTTCCTCCTTCTATGTTTGGCGGCTATACCGCTCCTTTTTTGTAATTCGTGTCTCAATAAAGACACAAATATTTCTCGCGTGTTTTATTAAACAGTTACTATTTTATGATGATTTTACCTAATCTCTTTAATGTCTAATTACATATCTGGTCAAAGAACACCTTAGAGCAGGTCCTGTTATTGCTTTAGGACCTTGTTATAAACACAACGTCAGGTAGGTATACCTATCAAAATAGGCAAAGAAATAAAATGACGTAGCAGGTTATAGTATAGAGTCATTCATATACCTACTACATTACTTTCCAAAATTATAATTAAAGCAAACAGAATTTACTACACACAAGCAGTAATAGTACTACCACTTTATGATTCAACAGTTGCGAAATCCTACAAATGGCAGACTTGGTCCAGTTTCGGAAATATATCTGGCAAAACCGGAATTATAAATGACACATTTACAATATTAAGTAGAACAACTTGCCTCGTTGTTTCAAATTTAAGAATAAATGTATACTGCTACACACTACTTAGAAATCGATCCTCAGAGAGAGATGAAACCTATTTGGTGATTCAGATTATAAACTACCTGTTAATGCAGACTACAAATTTAAACGTATGAAAATTTCCTGCAGTTTACATGTAACATACTGAATGCCATTTTGCTACTCAAATAGGTACTAAAAATATGTTCTATCAATTATTTGGTACTTTTTTCAAAGGAAATGATTGAACTATCATCACGCTCACGCTTATAAAGTTAGACGCTAGCTCAGCTATATTTCTTTCTCTTTATTATGCATTTATTACACAGATGAAGAAACTGAAACCATGATACGTAATTACGCATAAATTGTATTTATATGCGTAAAATGCGCTATTAATTTCTAATTAGTGGACGATATACTTTTTAGTGGATAAAATAGAATGTACTCGTACCTATGCATTTTATTTCCGAACTTGCTCACGGAACTGATTATTCAATCAGTTTAACATTCATTTTGTGTGATTGGTTTAAGTATGATTTATTTGTTGTAGAAGGTTATTGAGATATGAATTCAGAAAATAATTATTAGGTAAGTAAATTGTGAGATTGCATAAACGTAGAGAATTTTTTATTATCTTTCATTTGTTGAAAATTTGTTTGATGTAAGTTATCACGTGGAAAGTACACTAAACCTGTGTTTTATGTTTTACCTGTGTTGATGTGTTATTGTTTTTTTGGTTAGTGTGTTTGGCTGCCATGTTTCCTCTACCGAAACGTAAGGAAGGACTGTTTTTACTACAGATAACCTGTAGGATAAAAACTACGGTGATTCTGCCACCCATTTGTCATTCACTAAGAGGGATACATCTATTTGAAACAGTAATTTGCATGTTCTTAACAAGTACGATTCACACTTCAGTGACCTACTGCCCAAAACATGTCCTCGTCAATAATACAAAACTCGTTTCTTAACAAAGAAAAGTCAACATGGTGAATTCGCTTGAATATCGATAATATGGCAAGACCGGAAAAATTGTGCCTGTCCAAGAATGGTCATGCCATAAAACGTGTACTGGATAAAGTATAAAAGAATTCGGATATAAAGTTTTTCCTGAAAATGCTGATTCGTATATATTTATGTGTTTAAGATTCCCGGCAAATGAATTTAAGAAAAGAGGAGAGCTATAAAATGTATATAATGTGGGCGAAAAATCAAGCAAGATGATGAGAACATTTGCACTAGCAAGACTTATCTAAGGCTAAGGCCGTGTCATGACACAACTGTTTTAAACCGACCGTCCAATCAAAGATAAAATTCAAACACAGGTCTTTAAATGGAGCTGTCCTAAATGGCAATTCGCAATGACATGACAAATGTACTCAATGACGTTGTCGTACGACAAAATTGACACGAGCGACTGATTTGTCGTCGCAATTAGGACAAGGGGTTATACACTTCGGACAGTTAATATCGTTACTGCTCTATACAACGCATAAATGTGTGTGCGTTTGATGGACGATACGTTTCGTGTTGTCATGCAAAATTTCTCCTTAGCAAACCGGTGTGAAAGGAGCACAGTATTGGGCACAAACGAGCATCAAACCAGCACTGGTTCACTTCTTAGCCTAGAAAATTACGCACCACGAATAGGTAATGTGGTTCCCGTGTAATTATGATTGATTTCACTCTCCTCGGGTTATAGGTACTCGTACATTCGTCATTCCTTTGACAATGACGTAGTTTTTAGTGAAACTGTTAACCGAGATTGCTGAACTTCAAAATCATTAATAGGTTTCTCCCTTAACAGAGGCAGAAGTAAATATCTGGCTCGAGCAGTAACTAGTATGTAACATAATTTAAAATAACATTTTCACCCTGAAAAACGTTACATTAAAAATTTTCAGAAAAGTAAGGCTGGTTCTGGAGGGATGTGTTTTACTAAATTAAACTGTCATGTCAACAAATATCTAGTTTTTCCTCCAATACCACAACTGTATAACTCATAGGTAATATCCTAGCAATTTCCTTTATATCTGTCGTTATTATTTATCCGTAAGAATTCATTAAATAAAAAAGACACCATCTAAAGCGCTGCTTCAAAATTTATCTGCTCAAAGCACGTAGCAACGTACAACCGAAACCTTCGTCGAATTACCAACTATTCATATTCGTTCGTCCCAAATAGCTCCGCCAAAGTTAGTGGAGCCACGCCTTGAACGTACGCACTGAATATACGATTATAATTAAGGCCTTGATGACTTTCGAAAATGGGCGGAACTTGGAACGGACAGCTGAAAAGTTTGGACGGAATTATGAGCAACAAATTATCAATGAAGAAGCCATCGGCAAAAAGAAATTGAATGCTTGTAGTTGATTATTATGTTAAAGGTTCCCGTTGTATGCTTTGAGCAGATACATTTTGATGTGAATGCCTGCGACCAATTTTACAGCTTAGCACTTAGACTTCAGCCTGTCCCTCTTTACAAGGGCCGAAACTGTGAAACAATTATTTTACTAAAAACCATTCAACAATATCCCACACATGACGTAACCACAAAGAAACAAGTATAATGTTTACAGCATCACTTAGAAGTAATGTGACAATTTGAACGTGATGTATCAGCTAGCGACGCCAGCCTTGGCAGACCGTACAACTAGGCCGAACTCCGATCACGTACGATCGGTGTCTAGAAATTAATAGTGTATGGCGTGTGGCATGACCCGCCTTGAGCTAATATGCATGAGCAACGCTTCATCGCCGATAGCCACATACCGAGACAAATTATGGCGAAGAAAACGTTTGATCCGGAAACCGATGGAAGTACAAGAGGGGGGTTTTTGTTCGCTTTTCTGGTAATTTCTTTAGAAAAGAAAGAAATTCGAAGAGCACCTGATGTTCAACGGTCATCTCATCTGGAATTTTGTGGGTTTTGAGAGTTTAAACAGAATTGAAGGAATCTCTTAACTTTTAACGTTGATACGCGTTAGGTCAATATGGACACCATTATCTGTCCTGCTGGTAAGTGAACATCTTCAACCGAAACCGAAGGTCTAAAGGCTTGAGGAACTAAAAAGAGGTGATTTAAATGCCGGGTACACTGCGAAAGGCTACGACATGACACAATGTTCTTCAAAAAGGTCGGAAGAAGATTTCTCCTTCAAGCGGAAGCAACTCCCCTGGTGTTACTGGTACCAATAGGCGACGATGGCCACTTACCAACTACTTATTCTTGTAAGATATATAGTGGGAACTAAGTACCTCAGCTAAAGTTATTAGTCACTAGAGGATTTTAACATCAGATCGCAATTAGTCTGCAAAATCGTTTGCTGCTTGTGTGTTACATAAATAGTTAAGTGCTGATAAGTCTTTAGTAAAGCTCGTGCAAAACAGTTAACGTGTGCAGTTAAATTTTCATGCTACCAGTCATAACATAACTTGGTGTCAGCATTCTTTCTGTGTCATGGCTAGGCTTACGTTCACCATTCATGTCATTGGTTACTGGCCAAACATGGACGGAATAGATATCGTTTTTGTTAACGTGTTGAGTGGTATTTGTTAGATACAAATAGTTGTCGTTTAGTGCCGTAACTGTAGTTGCTATGTCTTCGAATTCTTTGGTTTTTGAACTTTTATTTTTTATTCAGATTGGTAAGGCCATAAATTGTAGCTCGTCCAGGTATCTTACCGCTAGCCTCTTAACCTGCCGTGATGCAATATGTTTTTCATGTCTGGTATTACAGTTTTTGAGGTATGGTTGCTGAGGTCTCTTTATTTGAGGAGACCATCGGAATCCTCACTTGTAGCAATGTACCACAAATGATCAGAAATGTTTTAAAATCCATTTGAGGCTATAGATATCTTTCATTTCCTATTTAATTGAAATATTGAACCTCTCATAAACTAACTTTCTTCAAGTATTACGATTGATGGATTCGAAAATTACTTTAATTGGTAGGTATTTTTGAAAATTGCTTTCAGCGAAAAGAAAATTTGCTTTCTTCCTTCATGCCACCAGTTAGAACAATGCAATGACATAACGACGTAATAAGGATGTATTACGCCTAACTGTAAACCAACAATGGCGGACCAAAGGCCGTCGCCCACTTTTCAATTCACGAGGTCGTGACCTTAACCACGCGATTGTTTTTACATCTCCTCTTCAAAGTTTTTAACCTGCTACCAAAAAGGAGTATTATTTGCCTTCCAATCTAATATCTCACGGTACCATACCACACTATTAGTCCACACAAATATCACAAACATGAGGTGTCTGATAGTCCGTTTCCTTTCACGACCAAAACGGCCAATTGTAGTATGAGCCAATTGTAATATAATCAATTGAATATGGAGATGGATTAAAGGCTGGGGATTTAAGAAATTTGAAATCCAAATCTGAGATACTCTCTCATGGGAGATATACAATGTCTTAATTTAATTATAACAGAATGTAGAAACGTGTGGAGAAATAAAGAATGAAGTGGAGACGAAAGAAAGGAGCACAGAAATTATCCACCAACAAAAAATATTGTTCTATTCTTCAACTTATGCTCAAGGTTTTGTCGGAATTTTGAATAATTTCATTAAAGTTATCATAAAGATCCAATCGAAACTTAAAACAATTGGTATTGCTCAACATGTTCGATCCAATAACATGATTCGTGACGACAATATCCAGTCGCTGTAGCAATAAATCGATTAGGTGCTTATTAGTAGACTCGCAGAAATTAATTAATATCGAACAGACATGCAATCGGATTTCAAACAACTACTTTGTTGTGAACAGCTACAATACAATACAAATATTTGCTTTATGCCAATCACTGTTTAAATAAACAATGTATTTTTATCCGCTAAACAACATGTAGCGGTATAATCGCTAGCAATTTTATCTGTTCCGGGATCTTATAGCTAGGGTGATCTTTTTTCTAATATAGAAAAAGCAATTGATCTGATGCTGACTGCGTATCCAACTTAGTCTTTCCAAGCACACTACAAGAGTTTGTTGCCTGTTGTAAAAACGGCAATGGTTTTACCACCTGTAAAAGGTTTCAATTCTGTCGTTCAAAGTATTTTACACAAACAACGTTCTCCATTAAAGTTAAATACATAGTAAAATGCTTTCTTTAAAAGGAAGATCTCTCCCTGGTTTCGCTTGAGTAATTAGGTTAAATGATTGAAAAGTGGGGTTTCCAACGATTGTAATTTCAATGGGTTTCGAGGCTTTGCGGGTTGATGTTTTCTCTTTGCGGTTGTTGATCATCTGCTTAAATAAGTTTAGCGTATTTGTAACTTAATCAAATATAGAAATTATTTTTTAAAGCTGCTGTTCTTCTATTTGAGTCTATTCTTTTATTTTAATTACAATGACCTCCAGGATACCAGAGAGATATGCTGTGTTCATTCTTTTTACAGTAATGGATTTTTTACACTGTAATTAGCTGAGTACAGTAAAAATTGAAACAACTAAATTAATAAGGGGCTTAGAGGTGGTCTGCATTCGACGACCTTTCTTCCCCATCCTCATTCCTACAACGACGTGGCCAGTTGCCACTTTAGTTTGCTTAATTGAGGAAAATACTAAAGTAATTCAACAGCAAAGATACAAGACAAAAAACAGACAAGACAATGTTAATCGCATTGCATCAGGTGGCACGGTGGCACCGTGGTCGCAGGTGAAACGCTGCAGACCGGTTCCATGAGAGTATTGAGGGTGTTTGAACGAAGTGAAGATGCGCAGGCTTGCGTGCATATTCTTATTTTGTATTATTAACCGACTTCGAAGAGAAGGAGATTCTTTATTCGAGTGTTTGTGACTTTCTGTAACTATATTTGTATTCTGTTAGTAGAAGGTGAAATTTCCAAACTTCCTCCCAAATGAAATAAGTTTGAGGATGAATCTGGACCAAGTAAAACAACTAATTAGATAAGTGCCACGCCGGCGTAGTGTGGCTTCAAGTTAAATTCCTGCTAGGTATGCCTAATATGGCCAATTAAAGCGGGTATAAATCCCGTTCCATTGAAGTAAAATTAATTTAGTTTTAGTTTCATTTTAAATAAGTATTTTCATTTGGGACACCTCTGTGTAATCTATTTTCTTGTGTTAGACACGTCAATCAGTATTATAAAACAGTAGTTTTCTAAAAGAATAATATTCATTTATTCCACTTAAATAGGTACTCGAATCTAAATATTTGGTTACCAAAACCAAAAAACAGAAACAGATGCCACAATTTTTTTCGCTCGTATATATTATCTATACAGCATTTTAACCTTTTTAACTTAAGAAAACTTGGCAAGGTTAAGGGACCATGAGTAACTCGAAACCCGAAGCTATACTCGAGTTATCTTATCGTAAAGTGAAAGATGTGGGTTGCAGGACCGGTCGGATGGGATCGGATGAGATGAGTGCGATAAGATAGGATCGGTTGTAGCGTTTCGAAAGCGAATCCATATCAAAACATGTCAGCTTCATTACCTATAGACAGATTGGGATGTGCACCATTCAGGACCGGTCGGATTCACAATTAGTTTTAAAATGGAATTCCCATAAAAGAGTGCTTGTAGAATTGTCTGAAAAATTTGCTCAACTTTCAATATCTTAAAAAATATTTTATCTGTCGAACTTATGACTTTTCTTATCATATTGTGTCATAATAAGTCTGGTTCTTCATACAAAACATAGAACTTGTAGAATTTTACGATTTTTATTTGTACGAAGAACCCGGATTATTACATCATTTTACGCGTTTGACAATTCAATTAACTCTGATTCCATTTTCCTATTCAATTTTGATAAAAACCAAGGTAATATCCATTTTGTTATCTTTTGGACAATATGCATAAATTCCAATTGCCAGTAACCCATTAATGACCCACTACAGGGTCGGGTCTCCTTCTCGTAATGAGAGGGATGTAGGCCTTAGTCCACCACGCTGGCCTACTGCGGGTTGGTGGACAATTAAAAAGTAATTACTTATCCAAAATGAAGTCCAACAAATTGTATCTAGCAAGGTCTGTCTACAAATTGAGTGTTTGGCCTTATTCCTTTAACGTAAATGTATTCCACTTAAAGTGTTTATGATTTGAGTAATTTTTATGTTTCACAGTTCTATTTTATTTTGTTTCAATTGCTTGCTGACGTCAGTGACGTCTTGGGGTTCCTAAAAAGCTGTAAAGAGCTCCTCCTAAGTCTGCAACGTACTGATACTCACAAATAGTATCCCATCATCGTATGGAATTCATAACGATTCCATATCGTTTTAAGAAGTGGTTAGACTGTATTATCAGCCAAATTCAATTAGCACAGTAATCAGTTTGCCAACGCAGTCATTGTTTATAGTGTAACGCGACCCATAACGTTCGACAGCTGACTTGTCTTGTGCTCATATCAATATCGTATTTCAAGTTCACGTGCACTTAAATTTTCCATATACATATGTATGTAAATCGCTTCAACCTTTTCCGAGTTTAGATGCTCAAACGAATAGACGTTTATTTAATAAATTCAATTCACTAGTATTTGATTTGATTTTACAGTCAATTCAACTTTTGGTCACTCACTTGATAGATTTTCGTTTTTTCCAGAATTAATAGGTTTTATTTTAGGTTAACTATCCGCTTATCTTTTATCTGCGTGTATTGTTTATATCTATGGTATTTATAGCTCGCCATTCAGATACAGCTAATTGAGGTTAGTAATTACAAAACAATTTAAGGTACATTGTCGAGACGTTATCTCATCCAGCCAGGTATTCATGACAATGCTACTCCGTCGGTGAACAATACGCTAAGGGATAAGAGAAATAAGTCAAGTAATGAAAGAAAAATATTACATACTGAGAGATATAGAGGGTAAAGAACGGAATTTACTCAGTCAACAGAATTTTCAAGTTAATTTGACTTTTATTCATTAAAATAAAAGGTACTACTGCATACTTCTCGTAGTAACGTCATAATTATTTTAAGGAAAAAGTAAAATTATTATCACTAAAATTGATGTATTAATTCGAGTTATATCAATCCATCGTATTTATTTTACACATCAGAATAAAAATGTATGTAGTCTGTATTATTTTATTTTTCTTCCACGTTTGAAAGTGGGTTACAACATTAAATATTACAATACTAGACTAGACTACTAAAACAAAAAATAAGATATTCTGCTTGCAATAAACTTTTATGATGATACATAAGATGTCCTTTTTTGTTTAGAATGTTGATTTGCGCAAATTGCGTGACATACCGCTTCATACTTAGTAGGTAATGATGGCGTATAATTTGTGATATGTCCTTTGTTCTTGATGATATATAAACGTTAATTATCCATAATCGTATTGTATTCAATACCGTCCACACAGCTCAGCTGAGATGACGACACGATGAATATTAACTCGATGTATCATTCAGTAGATCAGTAATGGGCTTTCCTATAAAATTGCTGATTTGATTGATATAGGTACAGGAATCTGAGGAATCTGAAATAGATTTAAATATCTGATTTGAGGGCTACAAAGCCAACTATAAGTATTTATCATAGAAAATTAAAATGACAATAGAACAACTTGATGATCGAAAAAAGCTGATTGATTAAAGTTTGGTAAAGTTTTACCCCTCAACTTATCAGAAAATTGGATTTTATTGGAGCCTATTTTAACAGGGCTCTGTATGGGTCACATTATGATTAAGTATCAGCGGAAGTTGTTATAAATAAATCACAGTTTATTATCTAAGCACTGAGTGATTATGTCAATGCAATGTTCTAAACCGATTTGACACTCATTAGCTAAATAGTAGTCGTAGTTTCGTGAGAATTTGCCGCTAGTTATGGCAATGCCTTGAGGATTTCCTGTTACTTCAAGGATTTTATATTGTTTCAGATGCCTCTATTATTTACATATAGTACGCATTAGTAACACTTTAGTAAATACGTAAGTTAATTTCAATTAATGTAAGTACAACGCAACCACGTTCTTTTATCCTTTAACGTTTGATTTCACTAAGTTTTTGCTTTTAAAGATCCCGTCAGTACCCACTCAGTATTTGTGACAAGTGTGACTGATTTATCTTTAAAATTTTATGTTTATGAATATCATTGGAATTTATCCGAGCGTTAATGTTTATTGTACCAAATGTATCTTCTACAAACTCATAGGAATCGTTTTGGATCATAAAACGATCATCCTAATCATACAAGTGTTAGTACCAAGGTCGAAAGGTTCAAACATTGCCTAAACTCTTAAGTACTGGTTAATAACACCGTTAAGCTCATAAAACCATGATGTCATGTCGTTATCATATTTTGTTTGGTCACGGCGTCTCATGAAGGCGGTACTCCCGTATGTGAAAAATCAACGCGAACAAAAATAGGAATGCATTCAAACGAAACCGTATCGCTAGAAACAATACAGTCGTCATAAAAAACTAAGAAAAATAATATAAATAAATTCGATTTCATTGATATTTAAATCAAAAGTGATTTTATGAGGTCAAATCCAAAAATTTACATCCTAACAATAATATAAAAGATAATAATAATGTGATACAATCGCAGCTAATTTCCGTTGATTATGAATCTTTGTAAGACAGATGTATTTATGGTTTCCTTTCTTTCATAGTTTTTTGTTTGAGTTGTATCATACGGAGAGGTTCCTATGGCAATTGTAGTTAAGTAAGATTCCTGATTAGGCTTCTATTATAAAGTTTATTTTAATTTTGATGCGTAGGAACTTAATGTTTGTTGTCACTTCCTTTCTCCTAGTGGAATGACAAAAACAAGTATTTTGTTTTATTTGAATTCCCTCTCACATGACATTGTGAAGCCTGTGATTTCTGCATTATTCATCGCGTTGACTGTTGTCCGTACGGTTATTTTCAATATTCCCACGCATACACTAACGTAGACATAGAAACTATGTGTTCATCCGGGAAGTTACTTTCTTTTAAGTAGTTTCTGCGGTGATAGCCCAGTGGCTTAGAATTCGACCTCGAATCGAGGGGTCCGGGTTCGAATCCCAGTGGCACGCACCAATGACTTTGTAAAAAAAGTTATGTGCGATTTATAAAATTAAATATCACCTGCTGTTACGGTGAAGGAAACATCGTGAGGAAACCTGCATGCCTGAGAGTTCACAAAAAAAATGTTCTCAAAGGCATGTGAAGTCCACCAACCCGCAGTAGGCCAGCGTGGTGGACTAAGGCCTACATCCCTCTCATTGTGAGAGGAGACCCGACCCTGTAGTGGGTCATTAATGGGTTAAAACAACAACAACAACAAGTAGTTCCTAATGGTTCCTATCTTTCTCAATATCTTTGAAAAGAGCATTACATATGATATAATATAAAAAATCATATGAACGTGCATTGACTGGCTCGGTGAATGTTTACCCGATCTATATGTCACAAAGCGAGGATACTTTTATAATCGAATGAAAAAGTTAATTGAGACTGAATATTATGACACTTCTTTAAGAAGTGTAGTTTGTGGAATTTTAATACATTCCGGTATGTTCATCATTAAATTTACTTCTGGTATTATGCAAGGGTAATTATGCACATACGCCGACATTACTCTTTTTAAGTATTAAAGTATATTAGCATGATTATTACTTAAAACATTATACTGTGTGCTTACTTAATGAATAGCGTTTTTACTTACAGCGATAGCGAAGCTGTTAATGATTCCAATATCTATTTTTATTTCGTTATATAATTCGGTCGAAGGTACATTATTCCTTTCTTTTTCAACTTTATTTAAATAGGAAGCACTCACAAAGATGCGTGCATTTAGCCTTTCCTAAATCGAAATCTATGAAAAATGTTCAAGCGACAGTGCACGTGCGTTACTTTTCTAATCGTTTCGTATTCTCTATTCGATTTCGATTCCAAAACGTATCATTAAAGAGAAATGCTGCTTGTAGCAACACGTTTATCGTCCAAGTCGAAATTTCGCAAACGATCGGCCTCCGCTGGCGAATCTAAACTCATATCTGGTGTTTTGTAAGAGCCAACGTACCGTGAAGGAATGTTGACCGCTTCATGTGCTAGGATGTGCGCGAGTCCAGTCCCCATTTACTTTATGCTTGAGGTAATGCTTAGGAGCCTTGGCAAGATATCATCGGATTAATGTAGCCTAATGTGTTTTGCAGATATGTGTTGATTTCTTCATTATTTTTGAGTTGAGCATCACTGTTCATGATGTCGTGTTTGCTAACAAAATTTTTATTCAAAAGGATATCTTTATATATGTATAGTACATTCCGATCGTTTTTGAAAAGTGAAAATATCATTGATGTTAATGATTTGTTATTAATTTTGGCGTACGATACAATAGATATGACTTCCATGTAACAATTTTTAATAACAATTTCAAAATTTGGCATCCTGCTCTTCTAGTACGTATTACATATTTTTATGAATATGTAAAACATGCAAATTCATATGCACTAGTTCCTAAACAAGTCACTTATTCAACAGTATACTTTTAATTTAAATATTTTTGCATCTTCTGCCATTCCGCTATATCGAGATAATTATATTCGAGATGGATAATGTTATTTTACAGTCTTTATGTTAGGAGTACAACCAGAAACATGACAGTCAAGGATAAGTAACTGAAATTTGAATCCTAAAATTTTTTGAATACGTGTAGTTGTTTAATATTTTTTATAATTATTATCAGCTATTGCTTTACTTGTTTAGCTTCTACTAAATATACCTC
The DNA here is from genome assembly GCA_905147235.1 of Erynnis tages. Classification (NCBI taxonomy): domain Eukaryota; kingdom Metazoa; phylum Arthropoda; class Insecta; order Lepidoptera; family Hesperiidae; genus Erynnis; species Erynnis tages. Next base: position 8,986,027 of record LR990082.1, read on the forward strand.
CTCATATTGAAAATCTATGAAAATAGGCGTTAGCCTGTCAGTTATGTCAGTCATTTCCCACAGCTGTTTCGTTGTTTAGATGTTTAGTGTAACCCCGTGTCATTCGCCATGTCGAACGCAGAAATTGCTCATACGGCAACGTCATTGAATACATTTTGTTGCGTGTTACTGTCACGTTCAATTAGGCCAGCTCAATACTATACTATATTAGAATTAAGGAAAATTATTGCTTTGGTATTAATTGATATTTTATTCTATTCTATTCTTGTCAAATTGGCGTCTTTGATCCCTTCAGGAAAATTCTGATGGTAGGTAATGGGATATTGTATCCGGGCCTTCCAGCACCAAATACGACGCATAATGCTCGCATGACTTCATATCTTACGCCTTTAGTCATCGAAGGTCCTTATTAATTGCTATTGTTATTCTAATAATTATTTATAACTTGATATTATGTTGTTATTTGTTCATCCTCATGTAGCAATGACTATAGTCTACGTGCCTGATAATGTTATTATTGTAATTATTATTTACGAAGACATACCTTAACTTAATACATTGATTTGTAGTGAATACAATATTGCAAATATTAATATTTTACAGTTTTACAAGCGAAACAAACAATAAAACAATATCTTTAGTAGAATTACTACGACGGTTTTGTAGAATTAGTAGGTACATAATAATGAGAGTTTTTGCAAGTCAATTGACCTAACTTTTATTTTTTTGGACGTTGTTAGATTCATTTGGTTTCTAGTAGTCTCCAAATGGCTTACACGGGACTAAGAATTTGGAGTCAACCGTGTAACAGTTGCCATTTCTGGGTCTTCAATAAAAAAAAAATCCTAAAGAAGGTTATCAATAATGTTGGTAAACAATGGAATATGATCCAATAAGCAAACATCTTCAGTAGCTGTGGCTGGTGTAGCTTGTATTGCTGATACGAGAAGCTTACGGGTAGTAACGAGTACTTACGTTCCAATCTATCCCGTTGCTTGACCGCGCACGCGCTGTCTCGACTAAGTTAATAACGATATTTGTTTTCAAAAAGTGTTAACTCAACAATTTAGGATTGAATAAGGTCGTTGAAAAAGTAAGAAAACACACCTTACAAATATGTACTTATTCAATAAACAGCTCTGATTCATATGACACTTGTCACCGGGGATTTCGCCTCCAATGGTTTATTACTGTAGGAAAAACGAAATATTTTTAATATTAATATTATAATTTTGAAGCACAACAGCTTTTTTGGGCTGGAACTTCAAAACTTATTAACTCAAAACATCTTTGGCTGTTTTTGCTCACTTTCACTAATATGTATTCTAAATGATTAATGTTTCTATTTCTAGCTGCTATTGTTTCTACTTTTCTTCCATTATTTTTGTTTAAACTATCCATTTTTTCTTGTATTGTTTGATTTTCATTTCTTATTAACCGCCTTTATATTTTTCTGTACAAAGGTAAGCCGCTAGAGAATGCTATGAAGCACTAAGCTCACCTTTTGTAAGACTTTTTGGGCTCTAAATGAATAACTTATTGAGTTTTGTATCATTCATAAAATTCATATCATCATCTAACTGTTGATTTGCGGTTACAGATTGCAGATCGCTTTCCAATTTCTCCATATTACTATAAAATATGACGAGTGATGATTTGATGAAACGTATCACTAGTAACGTTTACTCTTTATGTGTTTTCTAAATTATAAGTGCTTTCTAAATACTCTGCAAATTACAGTAATAGTTACTTATGTCATAAATGTAATGGCCAGTCTCTTTATGCTTTGGTACTGACCAACTTCAAAGGATTAGTTTTTATGATCGTCTCGTCGAATTAGTTTATTGAGAACAAGCTATAAACTAGTGTTTTTCCGTACTGACACTAGTTTGAACATAGGGATATAAAGTTTGAATTTAGATATTGAATGTAAAGTTAAAACTCCATCCGTGAGTCCCTGGATATACATTTCTTTCAACCACTTGTTAGTAGTTCGCCTACGCCTTGGACCCTCAAATTCCGTCTGCACGACCAGCTAACCCGATTACGTATCAATGAATGCGTGACGCGTACTCTACCTCGAAGTCCACGAATTACAAAACCACGACTCACTTGTTTTATGGACGATCACGTGTAAACAATGTGAGCTCACGATTCTCGATTGTAGATAATCGCGAGGCTGGATTTTTATGATTCTGTCCCTTTTAAGTTATGAAGCTATTGACTACCGGTATAGGATGAACTCATGATGAACAGTGTGAGCAGCGATGTAATTTATAATAATTAATAGTTTCCACACAAATAAGTTTAAGTAAGGCAAAGTTCGCACTTTGTCCTACAAAAAAGTGGCTACACTACCAGTAGAAAAATAAAAGGTTGATGACGAGATGATGAAGAAACGACTGAAGTTTATAATGTGAAGTTACTTTGTTTATTGAATGCTCTAAACAGAGTATTTCAATTACGGGATGACAGTATATTGTAATAAATACATAATTATGACCATAAATGACAGTAGATATGTTTTATATAAGAGGGATTTTGTGATGAAACTATCCAGAACAATTTCATACAATTAAAACACATTGGAAACATTAAGACATAAGTATTTAGTATGACTATTTTCGAAACAAGTATTTTGTCACAAATCCATATAAGATCGTAATTAGCAGTTGGTACCTTATAAGATAATGCTGGAAATGTGACGTGAAAGTGAACCAGTCTCTGATCACACGTAATGGCGGGAAAAGTGACGCGACTGCCATTTTGTATTTTCTTTCCTGTCAACTCACTTTAATCTTAAAATTTCATCTAAATTAATTTTAATTAATCGTGCAGCAGAATGCTGTTTGATAACGATTTTACGACGTTTAACATGTAACTCATTAATACTCAATACTGCAGGCAAGTAAATACACGCATATATTCATTTAATAAAACCACAATTCACGCAATAGTGATGATTGAATCAATGTATTATCTTAACGGGTAAAACACGGTATGGACAATTTAGTTAGGTATTTTAATGTGGAATTATCAAGTGTTTACAAATTGAATATAACGCGGGATTCATAGAAATATGCGGTCAGTACAGGAAAGAATTTCCTTGTTGTTTTCCTGTTTTTACAAGCTTCTAGTTCAAGCATTGACTTGACTAGTGAAGATTTTAAGTTCATGAAATGCAAGGCTTTATATTTATTTATTTATCAGTCAACAAAATGCTAACAATAACCAATCGCATTTGTGAATAAGGATGTTTACAATGTTTAGATAGAATTTCAAGAAAATAGTAACGATAATAATACAATTTAAATGAGATGTAAAATTACAATATATATAACAACAAATTAGAATATACAACAAAATAATGGTAGGTACTCTTCACAGTGCAATAGTCCCAAAGGTCCATATCTTCTATGATATTCTTTGCAGTACTTAAAAGTCCCCTAATTTTTGTTGGCCATTTTTGATACCCTGACACGTAATATTGACATATAAAAATCTTTGGAGCGGGCTGAGTAGCATACTCACACTGTTAACATACATAGATTGCTATGCACGAACAGTGAATTACATATGACAAAGTCGGTTCCATGTTGCATTCAAATGAGAGCTCGTGTGATTTCAGTTATGTTTCAGTTCTACTTCACCGGGTCGTCCTCTATGGTTATATCGTCCATGCGTTCTCAATATTATTATACATGTCGTTACTTATGCAATGTTATAGAGGCTATCCTCTATTGCCCATACAAATAGAAGTATTGCAATAGGGAAGTGTCTAGTACTCTAGTAACACTATTGTAGGTCAAATGGACGAATTAACGAAAATTCAAAATCATAACTTACGTGCTAATTTTAGCATAAATTGGTTTCTCTACCTTTGTAGGCTTTAAAAATAATCAGTAGGTATAGACTTGAATGTTACGAGAAAGCGTTTAACTTATTTTTATAACAACAACACTACCTTCGCCTTCTAAAGTCAAACGCGGATGAAAAATTTGTTCCAGAGACGAATAAAAAAAACATTCCGTTTCTTAAAATAATTACGAGTATACCTAATTCATGTCACAAACAATAATGTAATTGAAATTATTGTTTATAACCCGCGGTTACCTTGAAGGCATACATCTATTATAAAATACAAAAACAATAAAACTTGAAATTACAACCATATCGTATGTGCAAAGTTCGGACTTCACGCTCAAGTGATTGAGTTTGGAAGGTCACGTGTACCAACAAATAAGAATTTTTCCTGGTGTCACACTTAAAGAGGCGCAGAAATGTCAATTTTTTTTAAACTTTAAAGAATGAACTTCCCTACTAGCTTACCTATGAACTTACCTACCCGCCTACTGCGGGACTTCACATCACAAAAAAAATGTTCTCAAAGGAACATTTTTTTTCTCTCGCAGGCGCGCAGGTTTCCTCACGATGTTTTCCTTTACCGTAACAGCAGGTGTTATTTAATTTTATAAAGCGTACATAACTTATCACCGCTTTTACTAGGTATGGATAATGTCTAATAATTTAAAACACTTTTATTTGTATCCCAATCTAGTGCATTGATCGAGAAAAAATTATGAAGAAAAATGTACTTGAAAATTGCGATTAAGCAACTTGCGCAATTGATTCGTTGTGCATTTGTTTCACTTGTTTCAGTACGTGGCAATACCCGTACACTCGCCATAATATAATCTCTACTGTGCCCGCACTTACCGTACCCTCAAATCACTCACTTCATAGCCCAAGGTCAGGGCCCATAAGTGTGACCGCTCACACCTGCCTCATTGCTAGTCTCCACGCAGCGAACAAGGACGTCAATTCGCGACTTTCTCTAGCCCGCCCACCGCCGACCGTCTGAAATGTCGTTCAGACCCGGTCACCTATTTGTACTGTTGCCACTTATCATATTTGGACCCAGCCTAAGCTATCAACGGATATCGAATAGATATGTGTACTTTTACCTGGCAACTGTTTTTAACTTTAAAATCTTCATCTTTACCTTACTACTCATACTTGTAGATATTTTAAATGCTCAAAACTCATTTTTTGTTCATCATACAGTTGATGAAAGCTTTTAACTACACTTTTATTCCTCTTCAATCACACAGGTACCTACATTATAAATAGCAGATTTAGTCGTATCTGAATCGGACTTTCCACTAGTACTTATGAAAAGGATCAAGTAAATAGTTTTGCATTCAACACATAGTTCTAACTAAAACATGATAATAAGAAAAATGCATACCACGTTCTGGGAAATCGAAAAACTATAAGTTTTTTAAACTATAAGTAACCACCGCCAACAACATCGGTTCAGTAAAACTCATCTCCAACGACACATTGCAAGAAACACCCAAAGAAAGGCGCACTCTTCTACTAAACAAGTGTACACTTAAAGTGATCACTAAGCTATCATCACTGCAGGTGGGGTCTTAAAGGCCAGCAGTTGACCCGTATGCAAATAAGTGCGTAATGCATGGGAGAAATTTGCTTTCACCGCAGGGCAGGGTCGCATGTTTGCATGACACGCCACTACTTACGATCTCGGTGAGATTGTTGAAGCCTTGTTAACTAGTATAAATGGAGATTCTAAATTAATTAGAGATTCTGTGAATGGAACGATTACGGTAGATTTACAGCTACCTGCGATAAATCTATGCTATGGGTGTAGTTGGTTTGTTGTTTTATAAATTGCTGTTTTTCTTTGTTTTGGTCAAATACTTCAGAAATATTATAGTAGTTCTTGAAAATGTGGTTTGCTTGAAAAATATGGCTTCGCTTCTGTTTTATTTCTGTAGCGGAGTAATCTATTTCCCACAAAAGACCCACATAAATGGATCTTTTCGAAAACTCACAATGGAATAAAGCCCCGAAGATTTCATGTTAATTAGATATTGCATGGGTTTTCTTCATAATACTCATAGGAGTAGCAATCGAGTGTCCAGATTGTCTCAATTTGTTTATCTATTGTACAAACTTCCCTTGTCGAAACTTATGACGTCAATAATAAGCAGCTTTACAAGGACGGCGGTAAAACATGTTGATTGAACTCCAACGATTCTATCACCTACAAAACTACTAATACAAATATTGGTAGTTTTGTAGGTGTTGCTATTGTCACTTATGGTTGTGAAATTGCAAGTGCCATTAGTAGTTACCAGTGCCACATACCAGGCTATGTGGGCAGAACAATACAGGTCCTTAATGTGGTTGTTCATTGAATATTCATTACGGTGATGATAATTTTACTTCGTGTTCGACGTCACAATTAGTATTCGCCAATCGCTACTACAGTCTGATCTATGTAGGTTTTAGGGCAGATATTATAATAGGGTAGATTGTATAATAATGCATGAAAATGAATGATGATAATGATGAAACAGAAAGTAAAGGATGAATTATCTAAATGTGTCTTTAAAGAAATCAAAGTCAATAAAGAATTGTCAGTTGGTCGATTTGGATAAGTGAAAGAATTTCCCAAGCAAAAGCTGAAGCACAGCCAGAAGAGAGTTACTTCAAAGTAAACTTGAGCTTGAAATTTAGTCCCACAAAGAGCGTTTTAATTCTATTCTTGATTAATAATCAATCCTATTAACCAGATTCCCACAAAGAATTCTATTATACACCTAACAAGCAAAGACTTAAAGCCCAGTATAGAGGCAATCAAAATTCAGCACTAAGTAGATTTGTGGGCAGTTGAACTATGAACTAATCTGAAGTCTGAGGTTAAACAGTGAACGATTACATGTCATACACCAGACAAGCTTATAGGCTTATGGTAAATGGATTGAATGGAGTATGTCATTTGCAAAGCTTTGAGGTAATGGAACTTATCGAGTTACTGATGTCTCTGGTTAAGCTTATTTTATGACTACGCGTATATTTATAAGTTCGTCCACGATTTGAAAAATTTCATTATATTTTTGTTTAAACGAATGAACTGGTTAGACTTATAGGACAGATAGATACTTTTAATACTTTTAATATAGCCGCTTTCTCATTTTAACTAAGGCCATATTAGGTCGCAACAAGCAATCGCTAAAAACAAACGCTGTTTCAACTTAACGATCAGATCAGCAACAATCCCTTAAAAAACGAACACTCAATCAATGTATGACAGAAATATCGTTTTGACATAAATATTTTTCTAAAACGCACGATTTGCACAATAAAGTTGTCTCAATCACCTGTGAACTAACGTATGGTACTTGGTTCACACGCAAGTGATTAGTGGATTACGTACCGAGTGTCTTTCACTCAGTTACCGCATCGAATCCAACATACAAAAGCACTAGGAATTATGCACTAACAGTGGCTGCAGCTCCATTTAATACCCACAGCGGGGCAAAGCTTGTTTCAGAGCAAATTGATGGAGACACTAGCTATCGAACCCGTCTCGAATGTTTCATAAATCCTCTTCGAACCTCCAATTTATCAATAATTGCGACCTTATCGCCAATTATCGACATACATGATTGAACAAAGTACCCGATACAAGCGTCTGGTGTTTCATAATATAATGACATCTTAAATTGTATATTCCCTTGTTCTTGATGTTTTTTGCTCAATATTCATTGATTCATGAGTAGGAGTCAAAGCAACGTCGGCAGGTCAATCATTATTAACTCTCGACCGGTTGGTTATCTTTGTTATATGGCCTATGTCCATTTGCTTCGCCAGTAGGATTATAAAAGAGTCCGCAACTTTGCCTTGTCCCGATTGATTGGAGATGGACGAATAACCGCGCTCCACTGGTCAATCGCGAACGACACGTTGCTACTCGTATTGTAGTTTAAAGCACATTTCTGCAAAAAATCATTTAAAATTCACAGGCATTATTTATTATTTTATTTTATTACACGTTCCGATGTTGGTTGCCCATAACCATCTCTAAGCCGGTACCTATTAAACTTGTAATGTAGATGAAGGCACGCTTTTATTTGACAAAGGCAAATGAGGTGAGAGAAAACCGGTCCATATTAAATTCCATATGCAAATACATAGCGGCTCGAGCAAACTGTAGATCACCGTTTTGCTGAGTAATTGTGGGACTTGATTTAGGCCAGAGACAGCGACTACGACAGGGGTTTCAGTGCGTTGTTCGATGTTTTTCGACTAACATAACACGACCTTTTAAGTGACACTTGAAAGGTCAAATAATCGTCTTATTTTTAGTCTCATTGTTGAATACGGAGCTTTTTTTACCCCTTGTCCTAATTGCGAGGACAAGATCGGACGCTCACGGCAAGTTTTAAACGATAACGTCATTGCGTACGATTAACGCATGTCAGTGCGTATTGCCAATAAGGATCGTTTATGATATTAGACACTCCATTCAAAGAACTATGGTTGAATTTTGTCGCATTTGATGGCCGGGTGTTGTGCCTTTTCGCTCTATTCGTCAATCAAGCATCCCGTAGGAGCCGAGCCTGCTTTACGGCGAATTATAAAGCCTGTAATAATTTAACATTCGTTACTCTTGAGCTATGCTTCTATAACTAGACATAATTTTACTCGCCGAAGGTCCGAAAGATCACAAACTTTCAACGGAAATTATTTAAAACCTACTACTTAAAATATTAAATATCGTAGTAATATTCTAACCAACCTTGACAGTCTAGTAATTGAGAAGTTAATTCTTAACAACTTTCGGAAACGGCCAATTCATATAAAATTGTTATATCAAGGATATGGCCGCAAAGGTCAGGGTACTGAAAGTAATCGCTCGAATGATGTTATGTTGATGATGTGAACAATTATAATAATAATAAGGAACTTCGTTCCAATAATAAAGTCATTTATTTGGTTCTCACATGACATAAGGTAGGTACAGGCGTGACATATAAATGTTCCATTCCAGAGCCCCTCGTGTGAGAACCTGGTGCCTGACATAGGTTACAGAACCTGTAGTACAGGTCACCAGTGCCCTCCCGCGGAATTGAACATAGCTTGGTGCGAATAGGGTGCGAATCATTTACACGCCGAAACAAAAAACAAAATTAATATTCAGTGACGTTTTGTAATGTGTTCCTTAGGAAAGTCCCTCAAATGCCTTTAATAAAACCTAATATTCTAGAATTCAAACTATGTATCATAGGTATTTAATAGGTAATGTGGTGATCATTCATTTCCATAAACTCATTCGCATTAAATTGGAAATTCAAGAAACTGATAAGGATTTAACGCAGAATTTCGTAAGACCATCTGGAAGTGGTATGTGATTCTGCAAATTACATTAGTCATGCAGAATAAGTTACCCGGATAGCAAGGTGACTCAATAAATTGGCATTTAGTTGTAACACTATGCTTGCTGTCAATGCAGTTTTTTTTGTGTTGGTCTAAAGTCCGATAAATTAATTTAAACAATATAGCAATCCGATTAGCAAGATGACTCAACAAATTGGCATTTTTGTTTTAGTGCTTTGTTAATGCTAAGTTAAATTTTAAGTATGTTTTAATACAATAAGTTAGAAACTGTAAACAGTTCCATTTGTCTGCCAAAACATCATCACACAGTTTACAGAAACATAATATAACTCTCTATATGTAACCCATTAGGTGACCTTTTGTAGAATCTCCTCTCACAATGAGAAGAATATAGATAGGCCTTAGTCCACTTAAGCCTCATACAGGCATGCAGGGTTCCCCACTATGTTTTCTATCACCGTTACAGCAGGTGATATTTAATGTTATACATATATGCGCACATACAGCTTTTCAGGAAGTCATTGGTGCCTTTGGAATTCGAACACGAACCAGTCGAGTAGGATCCCGAATTCTTTTTCGCTAAATTAATTTCGCTTAATCGCTTTTTTCAAGCCGTAACATACTTGTAAATAGCTCAAGACAAAAGTCTAACAAAACTGTCTCTTCTTTCCAGTTGAAATCTACCTGTCGCCGGTGGAGACGCACTGCAGCAATGTCGACTACTTCATCCCGGACGAGAACAACGAGACCAAAGGGCTCTCCGACGACGCGATGAACAGGCGAGTCCCTTTTGTTACCTTCAAGTGTTCAAATTTCTTTAAGCTTAGGCCCTTCGCACACAGGGCTTTGAAAATCTTCGATATCAAACCAGCGTTAAATTTAATTGTAGCCTCTTTTTGTAGACTTAAGCCGAAGGAAGGAAAATATAGGAAAATCGATACCAAATGATATCAAACCAGCGTTTATTTCAAGTATACCGTACTTTCCTTAAGCACACACGGCTATACCAATTTAAAACGAATCATATCAAATCATCCCTGCTGTTTAATCAGATTTCCTTTTGTTTTTTGTTTACTTGAGTTTTATATTTTGCAATTTCTGTGTTGCAGTCTTGTCTAAATAAAGATTCCATTGCTTCTATTAACGACTAAGTACCCCCTTTTTTCTCTGCTTTACACCTAGCAACGAAAACCAAAGATTGCTTATATGGGCGGGCTTAGTTCTTCCCGTTTTCACCCCATGTGACTCATATAAGTATCTGAGCCGAGAATAGTGGTCAGCAGAATAGAGCATAATCTCCATCAGTCAAGAAACTAATCTTCTAAGATAGACTCTCTTTCAAAGCGGCACAGTGCTTTAGAAAGACGTTTTTCCGTTGCCTGTGCAGTTTTAATTATAAAAGGACCGAGAGTCTAGCTCATGTGACGTTAAGTGATTACCGTAGCTCAAAGGCACTACATCCTTCTAAGACAGGACGAAGGTAGTGTTTAAGTGCAAGTTGATGTATTGCTAGCTAACATTGCATGGACGTACTCGTATATGTATCCCAGAACCTTATGAATCGTTTGTTTTACGGAGTACACTGCCTCGAGCATGAAATGTCAAAGTTTCGTATAGTTTACGTGTGCCGTTAGTATGGGAAGATGTCACTATGTCAGACAGACTTGACATATAACGTAACTAATAACTAGCGATTACCATACGAACACTGGCGACAGTGTTCATGTTCGCTGCATAGGAGTGGAAGTACATACTCTAAAGAACTACAATGACTACTACTTAAAATGTATACGCAAAGGACTGTAGTTACTGGACAAAGGGTTTATGCTACTATACTACATGTATCAACAGTTTATTTGTTTGTCGGACAATAATAATACAGATCAATAAATCATTATTCAATTTCGAAACTCGAAAATAATATTCTAATGATCCAGATCAATAATAAAATTCATTATTCAATGTCAAAACGCAAATCTGGCTTAGTTGCTTTCATGATTCAGAAAGTGTTAAAACAAATCTAGTTTAGGCGCTTATAAAAATTAGACGATCATTGCGGCAAACTAGTCGCGAATATCGCAATAAGGCCTTGCTAGTTCAACGCGAAGTGGGTCGTATGACAAATGGACAGACTTACTAACAGATTGGTCTCCGTGATAGAGGATTGTCTATGGTTTCCTTCATAATCGTTGGCTTTCTGTAACGATATGTGTATGAGCATTATGACTGGTTTTAAATACGTTACGAATTAGTGTGCGAGTCGATCTGCCGAGTAGCTGCAGTGCAGTAACTCGCACGATTTGGACGTAACTTACGAGTAACTCATACGTGCGAGTTGAACAGTAGTTCCAAGTATTGAGGGTGGTGCATTGTTTTCGTAATCTTTTTTAAATAAATAACTCGTAAGCCCTACATTGGGATTCTCTGTCGTTGGTGCCATGGACACACACGAGACAAGAACACAACACGATCACTAATTTTAATTCATCATTCAAATCTCTGCTCTGCTTGGAATCGTGGTTCAACAGCTGAACAGCCTAAAATACCGTGGATAAAATTCTAATAAAAATTATTCGTTTTCCAGGTTGCACATGGCGAGGTCCACGGTAGCACTGTTCATGGTAGCCTTCCTGTCGCTGTTCATCGCCTTCTGGACGGGAGTCGTCGGCTGCTGGAAGCGCAGTCCCGGGAACATCACCGCCACCGCCATTCTGATGCTTGTCACTTGTGAGTAACATAATAATTGTAAGCTATATACGTAGACCATAGAAATAGAAAGAGTATAGAATGGCGTGAAGCGCGCATAGCCCCGCTGCTTGTGATCGACAGACGCGATCAATACCTAGATGGGTAACCGCTAGTGAATTACTCGTAAATGCGCGCTTCCGTGCTTCGGTGCAGGTTAAGCCGTCGGTCCTGGTTGTTATCGATAGGTTAGCAGTCGTGTAGAGTCGTTGGGAGGCCCTATGGGCGATTGGAAACATCCGACACGGGTTGGCCACTAGCCCGGTTCTCCACCAACCCTCATTGGTGCAGCGTGAAGGGGAGTATGCGCCAGACCTCTCCCTGTTGTGAGGAGAGACCCGTGCTCAGCAGTGGGCCATAAAAGAGTTGCAGCCATTCAATTCCCTATTCCATTAAGTACACTTACATGTTTAGAGCTATTCTGGCCTGTTACCTCCTGGTAACGAGATACTGTGAAAATAGGATTCTAGCTGTACCTATTTTAAACTTAGACAAATGTCATCTAGGACGTATATATTGTTTTATTAAATGGTGCTTGTTATAGTGATATACCTTCCAAAACAGATTTTGAAAATGCCTTTTTCAGGTCTACTAGCGGCAGGTGCAATGGCGTTATGGCACGGAGTGGAGTTCTATGAGAAGGAGAAAGTGGTAGGCGAGGAATACTACCAGCAGTGGCCCAATGTAAGTTCCAATAAGTACAAGAAACTCAAAAAAATTATAAGTGGTTTACCTTGTAGGCGACTTGTATCTTGTATCCTGGAATTTTGAATCTTGGAAAGAGTTGTCACTGTAGGTTTTCTATTTTGAACCTTAATTTTCGTATACCTATTGAGAAGTTTAATTTGTTATGGTTCAGTTTTATATTGCACTGTAAATAATAATGGAGAAACTAATAAAGGCTGCAAATGCTTATAAAGGAAAAAAATGAAGCTATTAAATCGAATAATTGATTTAAATTAAATTAAATTATGTAACTTTATTTGCTAGAATACAGATGTTACAATTATGATTGAAAAGAGTCATGTAAACTGTATCATTTACGTTTTCGTAAAAGTTTCCAACCACTACATAATGTATCTCCGCCGCCACGACAGGTGTTAAAAAACAACTCGTCAATATGGTACGATTGGTCCTACATCCTGGCGTGGTTGTCCGTCGGAGTGTCCTTCGGGAGCTCTATCCTCTTCTTCTCCGCCGCAATCTGTCTCAGCAAGGAGAAGCGGCGGGAACAGCAGAATAACGTGCAGTACATAATGCCAGGTTAGCCGCCATTTTGAGCGACCGCCATCTTGTCGCGGTGACAGTTAACGCTTGGCGGTTTGGGTGGGTCCTTTTGGTCCTCTCGCTCGTTTCAGGTGCCGAGAATCTTGTGTACATTGCAAACGCCTTCGATTAATGAATGTACTCACTAATGTCTTATTATACAGAATGTCCCATAAATATCTATCTATGTATATCATGTTAGGTTTATTAGCTACTGATTTATTAGATAAGTAAATAGATAAATAGGGTGCATAGTGCCAATGATATTTGTATAAATATATTTTACACTTCCATTGCATTAGGCTACGTCTAAATTAGGTACCTACTTAACGATGAATTCAGTTGGGAAATCATTAAATATCTATGTATGTAGCTATTACTAGATATATATTATTTTCCCTTAGTTTATGAACTCCCTATTTGTTCCCAATTTTATTGATTCTGGTATTATTATTACCCTAATTATAATAAAGGACATTACGTGAGTACGTCAACTAACAAAGCGCTTTTTTCTTTCTTTTCATGTTTCTTTGAAACGTGGCTACTGCGGACGGCGGCTCGACATTTAACGCATAACACCTAATTCGCTATCATAATAATTATATAAATATAAATAATATCTGGTTTACGCCAACGCCACTAACTCGCTTATACATTAACTTAACCATAATGTACATAAACATAACTACATAACCGATGATCTCGATTGTACAAACATTTCATACTTTTGGGTTCATTCATTTTCAATCTCATTGAATATATCTCCATATATTTTCATACATGCCTGAACTGGATACATAATCTCTTGTGAAATACTTACTCCTATTATGCATCCGGATTAACGAATGCTAAATATTGAAACGGTCATACTTACAAACACACATACTAACATACACTTATACGAATTTTATACATTTTCATATTTATTCGATTATTTCTTGTAAATTTAACACAATCCAACCATCGAACATGAACTTCAACCCGGTGGACACATTATCCGCTTTTCTTCTTATACACACTCATTTATTCAATGCACGAATCACATAAATAAAACCTGACATTTTCATTCACCCGGTTACACACATCCAATACCTACATTCGGTTACTATAACTCACCGAATTCCGTTTCTTTTTCAATCACATAAACCACTTCTTCATAATTCTTCACCCGGTTAACCCCGGCACACATCACCGGTACACCCGGCAACACACCGACCCGGTTCGGCGACCAACCCGAACCAACACGAACCGGTGTAAACCAGATATTGCGTAACAACTCGCGCGTGTGGTACGACTGGTCGTACATGGTGGCGTGGTGCGGCGTGGGGCTGGCGCTGCTGTCGGCGGTGCTGTTCTCCGCCGCCGCCATCTGCCTGCGCGGCGAGCGCGAGCGCGAGGAGGCGCTCAACATGCAGTACCTTATGCCCGGTACGAACGTCTCAGTAGACTATACTTGGGCCATCACAAACGTGCGAACTGAGTCATAAATCATTTTAATCAGACCTCTCGCTCACACTTATAGGCATATCGGATCTCTCGCTCACACTTCTAGTGTTGTGTGTAACAATAAACAGGATTTGTCGATAGTTAGTAGCAGGTAATAAGGGAAAGGTTAAGTACAATAATTTTAAACAATTATTAATCAGTTTGGAATATTAATCTATATCTGTGTCATCGTCTGTGCAGCAGTCACTGACATCTTCATGTAAATTTATTATCAGAGGCTGTATTCTCTTCCATGGTTCGCGTAGGAAGGTCTAATGATAACTAACACTATTTTACATACACCTACATCCTACAATTTGCATGTACCAGTACTTATCAACGACACGTCATCTGACTACCTGAACCCGAGCGGCATCCCTTTATCGATAACGAGTTGCCCAGCATTGTCACATTCCTTTGACGTAACGTTTTATGACTCAGTTCGCACGTTTGTAATGGCCCAAGTATAGGTCTTGCAGATCAAGAGAAATGCTTATAGTAAGCAGTCGAAAACGCAGTCGACATACAAGATTTTGTTCGACGAACGCTAGCTATGACGTCATTGTTTTGGATTTACCTTCATGCCCGGTGCGCTCACCTTAGTAGATAAGTGTCTTACAGATTAGAGTTGCTTTTAGTAAACAGTCGAAAACGCAGTCGTTGATTTTGTATGAAGAACGCACGTAATGACGTCATAATATAGGGTTTTACCTTTAGCTAGGCTATATGCAGTACCTCAAGTTCGGTACGATCACCTTAGTAGTGTCTTACAGATGATAATGTTTGTAAGCAGTCAAAAACGCAGTCTAGATCCATCTAGATCATAGATTTTGTATTACGAATGCAAGGTATGACGTCATTATTTAGTGTTTACCTTCAGGCTAACTTAACTTAACTTATATTCTTTTGATTACGACCTTGTCAATTGATTATACGGTCTATTTATTACGTGATTACTGCGTGTCTGTGTCCGAAAATTATTTCCGTTTTCACAATTGGAAAAACAGAGATCAAAAAGGTCAAGTGTGGCTACGATATGAAAGTTATTCTGATTTTTATTGTTAACGATACAAATTAAATAGAGCTTGAATAGTTTAGTTTAAAAATAATTTAATTCTACATTCGATAAGACCCTTTTTATCTTTAAAAACGTTGTAGGTATATTAAAATTATTAAGGGTCGGGAGTGGTAACTTTGCTTAAGAGGTGAATGGTGATATCTAACAATCGATACAGAACTCAACTTACTTTTAAAGGAATAAACTTTAATTTCTATTTTTTCATACGAAGATTTCCAAAAAAAAAAAGAAAAATTTAAGAAGGAATCATTGACATTTTTTTTTAAATTTAATTGGGCAAGAATTATTAGTCACGAACATTCATATTTGTGCATTCCAGTGTACCCCCAGAAGCAGCAGTATGCCTACCCCGGGTACCCGCCCCCACAGGCGTACCCCGGGCCGTACTACCACGGCTCGCAGTACGGGCCCTACAACTACTGAGCAAGCGACCAGATGAGGGACCTCGTGGCGGCCCCGCAGGTACCAACACGTATTTCTTTAATGAATATCTTCTGTAGTAGACGTATTGGAGTTGGCCCAGGGTTACCGCAACTACCAATTCTTCAGATGCAGCAAAGAGGCCTTTTGAGGCTCTGATTGCTGGCGGAGAGTGGAATATCAGGGTGCCATATGTCTGCCCTGACCCGTTTTTTGTTTTTATCAATGGTAATTTTTTTACGTATCTGGCTCGTCCACCAACCTACACCAGACCAGCGTAGTTGACTAAGGCTTGGGTCCCTCTCATTGCAGGACCTGACCCTGTAGTGTGTCACTATTGGGTTAGAGCCTAATATACGTATGATATCTGATTAAGCATGGCTTCCCCCAGGCCCCCGCCCGCAACCCGCCGCAGCGGCAGCACTCCGACGCGACCCTGGACACTCTCGACACGTACAACTCCCACCGCAGGCTCCGGCGCGCGCCCCTCGCCGACCGCCGCGTGTACCGCCCCGTGCGGCGGCACACGCTCTCCCGCATCGATGAGGCGCCCCCCCTCCGCAACCACCCCCCACCCCACCCCCAACCCCTCCCCGACCCCTCCAGCCTCCACCCGTCCACCGAGTTCTCCTCCACGCGACACATCCTCCGCTCCCGCTCCAACATCTCCGCCGACACCAGCCGCAGCGTGCCCGTCTGCAACCAGAGCTACGACCTCGGCAACCAGCTCGAGAGCGCCAGCCCCCAGTACGCGGAGCCCCGCGGGTACGACTCCGACTCGTACGACCCCCCCGCCTCCATGACCGACCTCCCCATCGCCGTCCCCGTGGACCCCGCCACCGGGGCCTACATCCCCTACCCGGAGTACACCTACTACCGCGACGACGGCCGCGGCCTCGACCGCTACCGGTGGAAGTGTGGGAGCGCGCGGAAGTCGAAGACCAACAATCTGTTTCTAGCGTTCATGTATTGATCAGAGCGGTTGCGAGGAATCACGACGAGGTGACGAGTTTCGAGACGAGCCGTTACAGTGTTACGCCACAGCCCATTTTTTTTCTCGAAAGTTGCAATGTTCATTCTAAAGATCACGTACACTGTCTTCCAAATGGGTGGCCCGAATCTGGTTGAATGATAAGTTACTTATTGGCACGTTTTATGGCCGGGCAGGGAGAGATCTCTCAGATCGCATGCAAGGTAAGTATCGGACGACTCCCGCCCGGCGTCTGAGCACGGCTTTACGAAACTCTGACACCACTGGCCTCTGCGAGACTTCGATTCGCGACGTTTCATTTCGAACAAATAATTATCTCCGTTACGAATTTAGTTATTATTGTATCGTGTAGCGGTGTACTTAAGTAGGTACAGATAATTTAGCATAAGGGCGTTTTTCTACTGTACACGACACGACACGGCACGGTTATTTTATAAACAGTATCAAAATAGGCACGGTATCTGAACGGCAGCCTTCATCTGTGCAAATTTAGTTATCAGAGCGTATCGTTCAGGTTATTCTATACCAATAACAAATTATAGACACACGTATAATACACGTTCAACTTACAACTTTTTTTTTGTGCTGGGGAGAAGAAAAGAAAAGAATGCGTTTATTGTTGACTGTTACACGAGAAAGATGTTACAAAAATTATAATAAGTTAAGAACAGTCTACCCTATGCGGGCATACAATAATTGTATCTTAAAAAACTAAAACTAAATTTTATATTACAATTATATTAAAATAAGTTGTGATCGTTTAGCAGTCCAATTATTTATTTATTTTAATATTTTTTCTAATCGAACTCATCGGCTATTGCAATGTACCACCCATTTCTGGGTAAAGAGAGAAAAAGCCGGAGGTTAAAAAGATAGGCTTTACTGAAGACATCTTACATGGTGCATTGCAAAATGTACAAAGAAAATGCATGATATAGTTGGGCACTATTACAAATAACCAGCATTAATCGTAGATTAACACAATTATTGTCAGGTCGTGTTGTGTCGTGTATTGTAGTGAAACGGGCTAAGTCGACGCGTCCACGACCGCCATAGCGTTTCGCAACAAATCGTAGCGTAGGACCCTCGTAAGATGTAATCATTTCTTTGAACGTCATGGTGGGTGAATGTGGAATGGATTGGTATTTAGTGCCTTCTAAACAAATGCTCAGTATACATACTTTTATATGAATTAGAATAAACATATCGATTTGTTAGGTTGGTATTGGTTTCCGCTGCGATCAGATTAAAAAATGAATATAAGGTACAAAAGATAAATTGATGTAGCAAACTCCAGGTCTTTCTTTACTTGTCATGTAGATTCCTTTCTAGTACCTCTAACAATATTTTTTATGTTAATTTAATACCCCACTTTGAAAGGTACTAAAACCATAAGTCTGCAAAAAAGTAACAATCGCCACAAAAATGTGGTTCGGTTGGTGAAGTACCGATGATTACCGAAGAAACAAGATCCGATGACACTGCCCTCAATAGGTAACGAAAATATGAGTATAATGTGTCCATTAAAATTACTGATGTCAATATCAAAATTGATTTCAAGTAGTTTCAGCTCGGCGGAAACCAATGACTAATCTGAGTATAGTAGGTTTAGCTAATTATAGATCTACTATGAAGCGCAATAAATATCTCAACCAATGCAAGGTATTAAGACTACGAAAATATTATCACAATACCTACCTACATGTACTTATTTTGTAAAATATTTTGATATTGTTCATGATTTTCTACTTTTGATGTATAAATTGTGACTGATATTATATCCCGTCCCTTAAATATATCTAAAGTTCACTAGTTCTTCAATGTATTCGATTTGTATTGTATTTTATTGTAAGTCAGTTAGTGAATATTCGAACAATTAGTTAGGTAGCGGCACTGTAAATTAATCAATTTTAGTTTTATTCAAGTACGATATTGGAGATTTTTAGAATAATTTGTCACATGAATTTGTATTTAAATTTCGAAAATAAAAAATTAAAATTATTTCCTCTTTTTCTTGACTACCCCCTACATTAAAATTTATCGTCGATACCGAATTCGAATCTTGTGATTGAATTGTGCTACTAATTAAAGAAATTGGTAAGAGAATGGGTTATTGAAAAGGCATATGAAAAAAATACAAAACGTATATTGTATTTAAATATTATTTGTACAAAATATTATTTAATATGGCGATACTGGATGGAATGTTTCTTAAATATCACATTGTGGCAACATCAAAATGACTGTGAATACTGCTGAATAAACAATACTTTATCATAATTAAAAGCTCATAGTAGTTATATAGATATTGATTCTCATTTTTTGCAAAGGTTTTTTCCAAACATGTGAATGTGCACTAATTATAAATTTTTCAAAAACGATCGTAGAACTTAATGAGTAATTTTTATTTTAACATAAAATAGCACACAAGGCAGCATCGTGAGGCTATATTAAAATATATAGATACATACAAAATGACACACAAGACAATTTACTACGAATTAGCAAAGTAATGGTAGCCTATTTAACACCTTAACTCTTTTTCAATTATACTGTATTTACATTACAAGTACAGTGCCAGATATTAAATATTATAATATGATGTTGAAATTGTTGGCATTAATGCCCATCAAAACAAAGTATATTTGAAATGGGTAAAGTGTAAATCAGATAAGTCCAGACATATTCCAAAGAAACGTTTCATGAAAGTTATAGGACACTCACAAACAGGCACTCGTTTACAATCAATTACTGCAAGATCAGACAACTGGCGCTGAATAAAATAATATATCCATTATATCAGAATAGCGGGTTTCAGTAGCGTGCCTTAGGAGAGACTTATGTCCAGTCGAATGAACCGATGTAGACAGAAATGATGATGATGTTGATCCATTATACATATTTATATTATACTTTTATCCTACGTCTCAATAGCTTTCATAGCAATCAATCGTAAAGACGTTTCAGTACTTTCTAGATAAAAATCGCAGCGGAACTTTACAAAGCAGAGTCAATGATAGGCCCCGGTCGCGACAGCGCCTGCTTTCTTTCCTGCACCGCGGTCACTAACTTTCTGTACGGCCCCAGAGGCAGCCCTAGAGACTTCATGTCGCTTTCCGTGAGCAGCATCAGAGCGTCGAGGTCGATCTGCTCGTCTTTGAACTTTTGGATGTATTGAGCCAGCCCCCAGGCGGTCAGGAACCGTTCGAGGGACGCGTACCCCGACTCGTCCGCCTCGTTCTCTTCATCCGATGTCAATGTGGAGCTTCCTGGAATTATTAATGAAAGTAATGAAATTAAAAACTAAAATTAAAATCGACTGGCCTGTTGGTCTAGTGGTTAGCGACCCTAACTACTACGCCGGAGGTCGTGGGTTCGATTCCCACCCAGGACAAATATTTGTGTGATGAGCACAAGTGTTTGTTCTGTGTCTGGGTGTAAATTATCTATGTATAAGTATGTATTTAAAAATATATATGTATGTTTATCAGCTATCTGGTCACCATAACACAAGCTCACAGCTTACTTTGGGATCAGAAATCCATGTGTGAGTCGTCCCACAATATTTATTTATTTAAAACAGTAAAATTAAACCAGATGATGGCGATATCGGCTAGGAATTCAACCTGTTAATCAAGAGGGGGCGTGTTAATGTTTCATTGTAAAGTGCATTTAATTAAGTATCTATTTATATGTTTACATGTAAGTATAAATTTTCACATTACAGTCATGGGCGTGAGAAGGGTAGAAGGTCAGGTTTTGGGATTCAAATTTCTAGATTGGAGGTACCCAGCTCCATCTGCTATCGTACTTACCTCAGTGGCTCAGCTCACCCCACCATTCAGTTCTGATCCCTGAGTCTTCCATAAGTGCTGACTGCCTATTTTAGGGGGCAGAACTCGTACATAAGGGTTGGAACCCTTATCCCCTACATAAGGGCTTTGGGACCCTTGTAAGATGTTAGATGTAAGATAATATTCTATCATGTTTGACGTTCGTTAAGTGTACACAACTCGTACCTGACAATGAATAAAAGACTTTGATTTTTTGATGTAGGGGTTCTACCCACCAGAAACTATGGGTGATTCCGTGGTTCCCTTTGAAGGTTTCTTCCGGTCACAAATAATATCCACCGAAAACAATTAACAGCTACGTATACCGTTCAATGTAGGGTACATACCTGACTGTGTGGACTGCCACTCCGCAGGCTGGTAAGCGTGCCGGGCGGCCAGCGAGCCCGCGGAGCCGATGGACAGGTCCTCGCCCGCCGCGCCCACGGCCCCCACCGCGCCCGCGGGCAACGCACTCAGCGTCGCGGTTATTGAACGCCTGGAAACCAACACCCGCTATAGGGACCGTGCATTGGCGTCACCTATGCCATCTAGTGTCATTTATCGGAACTGCTTATTGCTTTATGGGTAGGATTACTACCGTATGTTAACTTTTTGAAAAGACTATCACAAATAATTTTGTATATTAAAAGGTTCATTAAAAGTGTATTCTTGTATTGATGGATGCTCCAATACTTCCAAGAATAAAATATATAAATATATTAGTGTAAATTCTCGTAATTTTCCACTGATAGTACCAACATGCTCTGGCTAAAAACTATACGAAAAGTTGGATAAATGCAGTTAAAAATACACGTGACATGAATTCAAACGGTTAAAAAGAACTATCAAGGTTTTTTAAATGAAACTAATATATAATTTGTTTTGAGATTTATTTAAAATTAAAGTTATTTTTATTTTCAATGAAAAGGAGGAATTTGTTCTATTTAAACATTTTTATTTATCACACAATATCAAAATACCTGGCATTCATCTTAAAATAGATACTGCTTTATGCGTTGCTCACTTTATTTAAACAATGTTATCGGAAAAACCTCTACACCCTTTTAATATACCAACAAATTTTCTATTAAAAACACTTGGACCAAATACTTTTAGAATTTGAAAAATATCAACGTTCGCACGACACACACTATTCTTGATATCACTAAAATCGCATTTTATACATTTTACATAATTTA
Source organism: Erynnis tages (assembly GCA_905147235.1). Lineage (NCBI taxonomy): Eukaryota > Metazoa > Arthropoda > Insecta > Lepidoptera > Hesperiidae > Erynnis > Erynnis tages. The sequence goes on from LR990082.1 coordinate 9,008,254, forward strand.
ATCCGTAATTTATAGTGAAATATTGAGTTATTCCTCGTTATGCGACATTATGAAAACATATGAAAAACAAAGGGATTAAAACGAAACTGCCACAACTAAAGTGAAATATTGTCCCATGCAGTTTCGATAAATGACACTAGATGGCATAGGTGTCGCCGTGCACGGTCCCTATACAATACCATGACTATGGCAGTGGCGTGCTCTGAAGATCTATCTAGTCAAAGGCACATCTAAATTTTCGTTTGACATACTTATAAAAACGATTGGTTGTGATTTTCTAAAAATAATATGTAAAGCGAGGCTAGAAGCCAGAGGCTAAAGCTAGACTCTGCGTACCTTTTCGTTTATGGTATACACTTATGAGCGTTATGTCCTGAAACCACGGTTGAGCTTCTGAGATGCGCCTAATATAACCAGCCGTAGACAAGTTACATCGTTCATTCTATAACGACAAGCGAATACGTAGCGCTCTAAAATGTAAAAATGTAACTTGTCTAAGGCGGCAGAGCATGCAATTCTATTGGCAGTGATTTTGATATTTTTTTCTAAATAAGAAGTCCAAGCAAACGGTAAATGGTCACCACCTATTGACACGAGCAAGACACAAGCAACATCAGAATCGCCAGTGCGTCGCCGGCTTTGATAAAAAACTCTTTTTGAATAGCCTAAACATAGTCCTGCGAAAAAACATCAGCCGGATAACCACAAAAGCTAACACGTACGAAGCAAAAAGTGCGTCAAAAAGGAATTGTGGCGTCATCCAGGTGACGATGATTTCTCACCTGAAAGCAACGCTGCCAAAGCCCGGTCTGTCGAATATACTGGCGGGTTCTTGTAAAAGCACTTCTTGCCCGATGCCACTGTCTTCGCCTTGTGCCGCTAGGAAGTCTGGCTGGCTCGCTGATCTGTGAAATTAAAAAATAATAAAAAATGAAATTAAAAACAAAATTACTTCTTCACTAATTTGACTTGGATCTGCATAGTGTAGTTCTACAATCATGGTTGGAGAACACATAATACTCAAAAAAAGAGATTTAAAAGCTCAGACTGTCGTATTTCTCATACATTACAATGAAACCTAAGGTTCACCATGCAAGGCACTCAATTTGGATGCGTTTTCGTACGAATTCAATTCGTGCGTATACGTATGATCGTACGAACAATCCCGATACTGCTTACAATACTGCTCACACACGAGTTAGTCGTACGTCGACTTAGTCGAGTTGATTTTGAAATTTCAGTAAAATACGCGCTAAAATTGTTCGCCAATTACAAGTATAGTTGCCGTCACGAGTGGTGAGCACAACTTTCATTGGTCGGTTTGACATTGACTGCGCTGCGGTGCACACGATTGGTTCGACAGTCGTCAGTTCGTCAGTGTGCGTCGTCTATTGGTCCAGCACGTTTTTTCGGCTGCTGTACATTGGCCGAAAGTATACATTATCCCTACTATTGATAATCTGTGCTCACGACTCATGACGGTTACTATATAAAAACTTTGGTGTTGTGTCTTTGATCAGTCACTCACCTAGTAAGGTTGGATTTGCGATCAGTCTCCGTAAAGACATCGGCGACGGCGGCGCGGGGAGCGGGCCCGGTGCCGAACGTTCCCACGTACATCACCTCGGAGTCGCGACGCAACCCCGACAGCGAGGTGACCGATCGGCGACCCGTCGATTCTACCTCCCCGACCTGAGAATTAAACACGATTTTAGATGTTATGGAATAGATCTTGCAGGGCTTGGGAAAATGAGTACTGAGTAACTGAGTATACTGGTAGCTGGTCAGCTGGTGTTTGGTGTTTTAGATTTTGAAATTTTGTTTAGTTCTGTAAATTATTTGTCTCACTACAGGGTCGTGACTCCTTTTATCATAAGAATGAGGACTGGTTTCCTTACGACGTTTTCCTTCACCACTAAAGCCTTAATTTTTTTCATAGATAATATATTACGTTGCACGGTGCTAGCCCAGTGCAGTGCAGGCATTTAGGCAACCAGTTGTTACCTAAACCGTAAGTTGCTATGGCCCCGTAGACATGGCTTGGTGGACATCATCGACCAACTAGGGTAGTTTAGCGATTCTACTAATAAGGACTTAGCTTTTCCTCTCAAATAACGTATCTTCGGCAACCAACCCGAAACAATTAATAGTTCATAGAAAATGATGTTTCACAGCTATGTGTGTGGCTCTGTATTGTACAACACAGCAGTTCTTCTGCTTTTATATTTTACCTTGAAGTCATCAGTAGGTCCATTCCGTCCCACGGTGCCGTTTCGCAGTTTGCTGGCTAAGGCCTTCTTATACACCGCGCCCCGTCCTCGCACGCCAGAGTTCACCGTACCAACCAACGCACTGTACGTAGGTCGAGGCACCTCATCCGCTAAGAGGTTACCTGAGGATGAAAATGTTTAATGATTAACAATAATTAATATTACAATAAAATAATAATAAACGGTGCGAAAGCGGTGATAGCCCAGTGGCTTAGAATTCGACCTCGAATCGAGGGGTCCGGGTTCGAATCCCAGTGGCACGCACCAATGACTTTGTAAAAAAGTTATGTGCGATTTATGAAATTAAATATCACCTGCTGTTACGGTGAAGGAAAACATCGTGAGGAAACCTGCATTCCTGAGAGTTCACAAAAAAAAACCTCTCAAAGGCATGTGAAGTCCACCAACCCGCAGTAGGCCAGCGTGGTGAGGAGACCCGACCCTGTAGTGGGTAATTAATGGGTTACTGACTGAATGACAATAATAAACAAGATTTTTTAATAAAGTGTACACCACTTTGCGCCATCGAACGCCATCGAAGTTTTCTACATAGCTGGTGGTATATTGAAAAACTCCGTGACGTAATCGGAGCATCGCCTCATCTGGTGAGAGATGTCCCATATGCCAATGAGCAATAAAGAATGTTTATATTGGAATAATTTCTACAGGTAAACGCCTCAGTTCCACAGCATTTCGAAACTCCTTATTCAACTACTTCTACGATCATTTCTTTAACTCTTTGCCGCTCTTTTCTTAGCGAGATCTTGATCTGTTAAGAAATCAATGTACCTTGACTAGTGGATCGCACCATGCGTTGCTTGAGAGCCAGCAGTACGTTGCTGGGCCTGTGGGGCATCGTGGAAACTTCTTCCCCAGACCCCAGATCCCACTCCTTCGTTAACTTCTTCAGTTCTTTCTCCGCCATCACCTCGGCCTTGCTTATTCTCTTCTGGTATTGTTTTTGGGATTTTTCATGGTCTTTTTTCGCTTTTTCTTTCAGGGATTTTGCTTTTTTCCTTTAACGAGAAAAGTTATTTAGTAGTTTTTTATAGTATAAAATATGAGGTAGGTATGATGGTGCTTGGTAAGCAAAATGTCTTTAGTTTTAACTTACATCGATAATTTAATCGAATTTTAATGCAAAGAGAAATGTATTAGAAAAGATTTTTTGATCTGACAAAAGTTGTACTGAAGCGGATACCTTTATATGGGAATTAAAGTCTAGTTAAATAAATAGTATTTCCCAACTTCTCAGCTGTTTCCCCCATTTTGATTATGTCAAATATGCTCATGCATTTTGTATGATAATTCCAAGTTCGACGTTCGAGAAACTAACCTGTCATTGTTCTCGATCTTCGCTGTCGCTTGGTCCAGAAACCGCAAAATGTCCTCCCGTCCATTATCGCAGCTAACTCCTGGGCCGTGTGTCCATCGACTTCCATGGCATAGACGTTCGCGCCAAAAGTTGACGAGGAAGGTCACACATCCAGACTCCTTGTGACCTCTGCGAGTCATTAACCTTTTAGAAACTTACCTGTCATTATTTTCAATCTTCCCCGTCGCTTGGTCCAGAAACCGTAGTATATCTTCCCGCCCGTTGATAGCAGCTAATTCCTGTGCCGTGTGTCCATCGACGTCCATGGCATAAACGTTTGCCCCAAAGTTGACGAGGAATGTCACGCACTCCTTGTGACCCCTCGCAGCAGCCAGGTGGAGAGCGGTGTTGCCGAAGTAATCAGCTTTGTCGGGTTCGCCTCTGAAAGGTCAATTAATGATGCTGAATTTTTGTGATAATTCTTATTGTAACTTAACATCATTGAGCCGGCCAATGTCGCCTAAGTAGGGAAAATATCAATTCTCGCTAAAATAACGAAGCTGTTACGGTTAATTATGCTTTATATTCCGGAGAAACCATAGAAAGCCAAGTCATCTCATCGGTAGTGATACTGGTACAATTACGGTTTTACTTTTTATGTAGATTTACTGACAGTGGTATACAGGAAGTACTTAAAGTAAGTAAAGAGGATGTTCTACAGGAGGAGGATATAGGTACATGCCGTTAAAAGGACTGAAATTGAAGGATCGACGTCCCGAAGGGTACGCAATCTGCAATAAGCAATCTGAAGTAACAATAGATTGTTCCTATTTAGCGTTGATGCAATAAACGTAAAGAAAGGCGGTTAAGAGATATCGTCCACATCGATGTTTGGGTGTTTAAGCGTTTTAAAACATAAGTTAGTTTCGACAAGAACAAGCCATGACAGAAGAACTATGATTTTTAAGCAGTTTGCACTTATAACTCCTTACAAAAAGTAATATAATTATGATCCCGGATACGCATAAACAATTACAACACAAAAAAGACGAGCACAAGACATGTGATGTGAGGTAATAGTAAAATGATCGCAAACGAAGCTCAATTAAGCAGTGAATCACAATGCGTGTGAAAGTAAGAGCGTGATATGGGATTGTCGAGAGGTTGTTAACGTGAGCTCATCGCACGTAACGGCTGCTCGATCTAATTCTATTTCTATATGCAAAGTAGGAAAAACAGCTTTGGCAACTAAAATGTGACATCGAACCAAGAGATGGCGCTACTGATATTCCGAATCACGCTATCAAAGTTTTCTAAAATCACGAATTAACGCGTGCTTTCGTTGCCTGGTATTTAAATTCACACAGTATTCAATATTGGTACCAATCCCCATTGAATAAGTGCCATGAAGTGTACTACAAGGTTTCCTGTATTGCGTGCTTTTGCATTGCTCAGTTATGATACATGTAAAGGGTTTAATTAGTAGTAGTTAACGATTTCAACACTCTTCTTGTGTGTTTTAAGGCTATGGTAACAACTTTTTTATAAAGTTATCTAACAGATTCTAGATTAATCCAAGCAAGCAATCATATTTAAAATCCCGTAAATAAAAGTAAAATTTAAAGCGACAATAAACGACGTCATAATCTTCTTACTACAAGTAGTAAGTAAATTACGATCACTTTATTGTTATATTAAGCACAAGTGTGATAAAGAGCTGTCAAATGATTTTATATCGACTTAACGCTATTGATTGTAGTCATACATCATAATTGATCCTGTCCAATAAGTATAAATAATACTGGTTATTTAACGAAAGGCCCTTAATGGAAATTTGGTTCTAAGATCTAGAAGGTACCTACATATTGTGAAAGTGACGCTAGGATTAACAAGTTAAATACCTTGTTTTTGATCTTCCATTTTGATCAACAGAAAAATTTGACTTTAAATTGTCGTGTCCATAGTATTTGCCTGTTTGCTAGCTTTGAGAGCTCTGACAGTTACTGCGGTTCGTCTACGGTTTTCGTCATTGCGAATTTAGGCGCATACGGAAATTCTAAGTTAAGCCCTCTCCATGCATTGCTCTCTGAGCTTATTGATCAGGTTCAGAGTGACAGTTAAGTCATCACTCGTGACACACATTGTTCGAACTCTCGATGAATCTCGATGGACATGATGATGAATGATGATCGTACCGTACTATCTCTTAACTACTATTTAGGTGGTTGAGCCATATAAGCTCGTCCAGGGACCTTTCCGCCAGCCTCTTAACCCATTGTATAGCAGCATGTTCTGCATCTCTTGTGTTTCAGCTGGGGAAGTATGGTTACCGGGGATACTTTATATGAGACAAACATCTTAGTCCTCGTAGCATAGCACCTACAACCTCAGATAGATTTTTCTTTATTTGAGGTTTGATGCGGGCGTCCATAGCTGCAGTTTAACATCAGGTGGCCTGCATGCCATTTGCTACTCAATTACTACATAACCTCCTTTTTTTAAGTCGGTAATAAGAAAATACAGTAGCCACTTCTTACCCTCGTCCGCACAGCAGTCGCAGTGCTTCTATGTGTCCCTCGAAGGCTGCCCAGAGCGTCGGCGTCATGCCGGACTCGTCCTTATTGTTACATTCCTTCCTTGTAGCCTCCCGTAACACGTCCAGTAGGCCATCTTTAGCGGCTCTGAAAATTGAAATGGGTTGGTAACTTGGAAATATAGTTTCATTAATAGAATCAGAAGATGGCTCTATGGACTTTTTGAGTTTGCCTCCAACGCCTTTTGCCTCGACGATATCCAGGTTAGTAAAAATACTTTGTCTTAATTAAAAGGGGCTACCTATATACACCATAAAATTAGCTACAGTCTGTTTCAAACTTAAAATTATTATTGTATGGTGTGGCGGGAAACCTCGTTCAGACATTTAAACCACCAATTATACATGATCCGGATACCGACTGCGACTCTTTTGTTACAAGTATTGGCGTTTGAAATGATTAAACACGGAAGTGTGGCTGTGAAGAGTGAACCGTGCAATTCACAGCTATTATAGTTGAACTTACTCATTGCTGTTAGTGTACAATGACTTTCCCTGTCGATGGTGTGAATTGGTGTCACGTGCTCGAATATGATTTGGAAAATTCAGTGTCTATTAAAGCGATTTCGATGTTATAAAGGAACTATTGGAAAATGTTCCCACAATTTTTTAAAAGAATTCGACGGATGCGATGTGTACCTACGAAGGAATACATAACAAATCAAAATGCTACGTTATTGAATTTAGATGATTTCGATAGTACTCAGCCTAGCAAAGTCGAAGTAGGGTATAACTATCATACCTGGTTGCAACCCTTCTATGATTCATTGATGGGCACGGGTCTCTCCCCACAACACGGGGAGACCTGGAGCCTAGAGGCCACCATGCTGCTCCAATGTGGTTTGGTGGAGGCCTATCATACCTATGTTATTAAACCCCAGTGATTTCAAAGAAACTCAGCCTAGCGATGTCTTTTATTTAGGTGTAAATTGAGCGAGACATTTTAAAGAACCTTCTTGTTACGTGTTCCGAGCGACTTCAATAAGCAAATCGTGCGTTTCACTCGAGATTGGCAAATGTGCGTGTGAACGATTGCGTCAAGAACAAACAGTCATTACGTGTTTTCGTAAAAACGCAACAAAGTCAAGCGCGCTCTACTTATTATACTAAATCTTTGTATCTAGGTTTTTGATACATTTTCGAAGATTTTTTAGCGAAAATCAGCTTTGCGTAGACTAAGATGGTTGCTTCCACAGATATATATCTAAATAGATAATGCAATTTAGTCCATTAGTATAAAGACCAAGCGTTTTTAAGAGTGGTAGACGTTTGAACTGATACAAAAGAAGAGTGTTTTAGTGATGGGATTTCTACAGTGACGTGCAGCCGAATCAAAGTACGAATATTATGAATTATTCGACTAATTTATTCATAGTATTCACTATAATAATGACGAGTACCAAACAATACGATTTTATTTAAGTTATTGCATTGGCGGAATGATTAATTGCGCATTATCTACACAAACTTTTCAAATATTTTGACGTGGGAAGTACTTATATTTGCTTGATCTGTTTAGATACATGTATGAGGTCACTTCGAATAAAGTATCATCGGCAACAACACCGCAATCAAAACATAGGACATAGATATAATGCTGCTTCACGGTGAGTTGTGATGCTGTCGGTAATGTAGGTAGGTACCTCCCCGGTCGTATTACAATGGCCCTACCACCTAAATTTATATTTATAGAATATATATTTTCGTACACGTACAATATGACGTGTTATCGCTGGAATTCACTCCACTTAACATTATCGATATTCGCTATACCTAGCTATTTAATGCTGAATCTGTTGTAAAAGATAGGGTGATATCGTAATTAGTCAAGGTACATAACATGAGGTAAGTAAATGCAATGCTTGAATCAGGTGTAGGTAAATCCCATTTTCTCCGTATTTACGATAATACTTTTCCACCATACCTATGAAAGAAATCGTAACCTAATTATTCGTAAGTACAATAACTGTAAACGGATACGTTGTAAATAAAAGTGCATGCCTGTAAGCTCTACAAAATGTTTTCATTCAGAGAAATGAAGTCCGCCAACTCGCAGTTACCCAATGTGGTGGACTAAGTCAAATTCTTTTCAGTATAAAAGGAGTCCCAAAGCTTATATTTATAACATCGCCTATTGCTTCTTTCAATATATTATAGGAAAGGCACTAATAGGTATAGACCCCAATAAGAGCTTTCCGTTTCATGTCGGTAGACTACAAGTTTTCATTAAATACAAGCTTAGACACATAAAAACAAAACACATTCCATGAGTTAGGTAATTAACATAATACATTTGCTTTGTTTTACATAAAAAAATAATTTGGCGCTGCGTAGCTGATAACATAATAAGATAACAAAAGATTATCTATGGAGATACTCGTAATGGTTGTGATTAAGATCAAAACTTCAAGCCTGATTAAACCTAATAAATAATATTAGGTGGTGATAATAACTTAAATACGTATCTACATATATTTGCTGTTGGAACATTAGGAACTTTCTAGAGTAGTTAAATAGGTAAATAAGGTTTTTAAACTCTCAGGTCCCCAAAATCGGTCCAGCCGTCCCAGAGATTAGTCGGAACAAACAGACAGACAGACAAAAATTGTAAAAAATGTATGTACCATGTATTGGCGGGGGCACTGCTGTGCCCAGATACATACGTAATTATGCATTAATTAAAAAGCGGTTATTTTTATATTACAAACAGACACTCCAATTTTATTTATACATATGTATAGATGCTCAATCAGCAATCTGAATAATACGCCAGGGAAATTAGTTTATATTCCGCTTGCAATTATCGATTCCGTTTGTACCTAGTTAAGTAGGTATAGGTAGTTAATGGTCATAATTGACTAAAAGAGATATTTTAGAAATCTTCACAATCGAATGGTTTCATTAGATAACTAGGTAAATTATGACCAGCCAAATTACTTAAGTTAGTACCTACTATGTGAAGTACAATGATTTCACCATTCACTTCATCAAACATACTTAATTTTTTTGGCTATAAAGATCAGCCATTTTTGAGTGAAAGAGTAACAAACATAGGTGTATCCATCCTTAAATCCATTTTTATAACAATTCATAGTTTAAATAAGTTTAGCGTAATTTTTAAAAAAATTAACTATCTCCGGCAACCACATCATAACCAAGCGAAAAATAAGGCATAAAGAATTTACTGCTTCGCGGCGAGTTACAAGGATGGAACCTTAACCTATAAGCTTAAATTAACTATCAGGCGAAGCAATTATCGTTCCCTAACACCACATCCTACCACACTCATGCCTCACAACGGTCGATCACCACGGTAACCCACCTGCATAACCTAACAATCGATAAACTGATAGCAGCATGATCCGACCAGAAATGATCCTTATAAAACACGCAGTTGAGTCTATTCTTGAATGAACTAATATTTTTTTTACCCCCAGAAGGTAACTCGAGCGTGAAGTTGGTAGGGAATATACCTAAACTTAAATGCACATTTATGGAAATATTTTGAATTGAAAATTTCTACGATTTCCAACAACAATTCGCATTGGATCCATGTGGCAGATTTTGCTCCCGGCTAGGTTAGGTCTGAGCATCCCTTGCCCAGAAATGGGATTTCCCCCAAAAGGGTAGTACTTCACCTGAACTATTTCCAGCACGGCACCCAACCTTTTTTTTATTTGTTTTATAAATGGCATCCAGCTGAGTGCGATGCGAAAGATTTACTTTGTAACATTTAATAGCGAACGAGGCTGCAGATCACCGCCTATGTTGAGGGGCGTTGGTATTATTTGGAACGTATAAATAAATGGCATTATTAGTAGCTGTCTGGAAAACTGTACCTTTGTATTTTTAAGATCTATGGAATTGTTACTCAGAAGTATACCAATAAAGATTATGATTATGGACGATCATATCGAATCTCAAACTTAAACTCTAAAATCATCTTAAATTTGTTTTCTAGCAACTGTCTCTCCAAACGAAACGCATTATCTTGCGTTTAATAAAATTAAAGTAAGTACAAAAGTTACTTTACCTAATTCCTGTTAAACAAACTGCCCTAACAATAGGCCCAATTCTAACAAATTTTCCTCGTCCATGGGATGCAAAATTTTTCACAGGCCAGTCATGCTTGTACTGCGCAATTGCGCATTATCAAAATCAACAAACTGAAAACAGTAATCTGGGTTCAGTGGCTGAAAACGATAAAAAACTACTCGCGTAGTTATTATAGCTTCGTTGATCGATCAATTTGATCTAAATGCCCATTAAAAATGTTAGCCGCGATTTTGCTACCTTTGCTACCTTCGCACAAGTTTTTGGCATAAACTTCCACATAACTTACGTGTGGTGTGTGACATAACTTAAAATTTCAATTGGAGCACCAATTGAAGAATTTTGTTCTACTGTCATCAATATTATGGAAAATGATGAGACAAACGCGTGGTCAGATGGTAAGGATGTAAAGAAAGTTTTCAAGGGAATAAGTCAACATTTCTAAATACTGTTCACTCTGCTGACAAGTTTATGCGGAACCCCTTGGGCACTACTCATGTCAGGGTTTTCAATGCCATTGCCACACATGTCCTCGTGTCCACGGAAACGATGGCAGGAGACATGGTTGGTGTACCACCGTAATGGTTCAACGCCCTAACTCCTATGCAAATGTAAAACGTATGCGGGTTAATCGAATTGTGCGACACAGAACTGGTACATTGTAGAGCTGATTTATCTCACTACTATTATAAATCCTACTACTATTTGTGAAAGTTTGTGAGGATGGATGGGTGGATAGATGGATGTATATTAATTACTCTTACACGCAAAGACGAAGCCGCGAACAAAGTCTAGGAGATGGTAAACCAGCTGCTTACAAATAATTGTTTTTGATGTTGATTGTAATTTTCATAATTTGATTTAATTAAATCTTTTCTTTCGTGCTCTTGATGTACGAAATTTCGAAGTCACAAAAGATTTAACATTATCAGCAGATTATTGCATCAAAAACTTTTTAAGGATTTGAGGCTTTTGGGAGTGCATCGGGTAACTTTTTCCGTGGCACTTTTAAAAAGAATCGATTTGGTTTTAACTTTGGTGTGGGTACTAAACTTGTTGCCTCTAGTGATCATCCTTTAGTTCTTACCTGTCTTATTTGACCGTATTTGACATCGAGCTATAGATGTATTTTATTCGTCGTTGACAATGCCCGCATGCAAAAGCCTTTTGCACTCGTTGATAAGCTTGCAATGTATAAAAGTCCCAAAATTCAGGAGACATTTCTGTTTTAAGTTGTCTCTATGATTTGGCATTCGCAAGTCATCGTAGTAATCGGATATGGCTTTGTGCATGCCTCTAGGGCTAAGGCAATATCCGATTATTGGCGAAATCCTCACACCGTACAGGGTTCCCGATGTAACCTCGATCCAGTTCTTTTGTAATGCTGTTGATTTTATGTCGCTAAACTTTATTCAAAGACTGATATGTGACGGAGAAGTACTTACTCGTAGCGATCCCTTGTATGGTGGTTTTGGAAAGAAAGTAAAGGAAAAGAGTATGCACTGACCATTCTCTTTAGCAAGAATGAATAGAAGAAAACAATGCATCTCCCTTGCTGACATCAAGTAGGAATGCGTGGATAGGTATGTATGGCATTTAGTTGGATGGAAAATGAAGGAATTATTATAAAGAAAATGCAGAAATGTTAGGTTACAGTCAACTTTTATTTCATAATCGAGGGATAATTTTATTCAAGTACCAATTTCGATGTGTTTCTAGTAGTCAGCTATCTCTTTCACTAATTAGCAATAAAAATACAATCAAAACACGTATTGATTTTTCAAATTGATAAGCGTATGCATCTAGATCTGATGATAAATATCTGTGTGTGTTCTTCATATTTTACTTTTGTGTCGATATTATATTGTCTAATATTAGTAGTAGTAAGCAAGCAGGTTTTACTGCTGCAAGTAACTTGTGGGCAGTTTATTACAGCAACTGGCAATAAACAATAGGTGCTACTACCTATGCATAGGTAGGTAGGTATATGTATGTATATAGCATGCAAAATTGGGTAGTTTTGGACATTTGATAGATATTGTGCTCAAATAATGCTTAACTTCCTATTGTTATGAACTAGGCAGTTAGATACTTAACGGAAGCTAATTGACGTCTATTTTGCTCTCGTATTAAATTTTACTGCAAACCAAGGATTGTCACTCATAATTTTTAAAGATACGAACTTGATTGTTGTTTTAATGAATAAATAGGACATACCTACCTATTCATACTTATTATCTAAGTAATCTTATCGTTGCAAATGGTCAGATAGTCCATCGAAACCCGCTAGCGGCTACTTACTTGTGAAATCGATCCGTAGTCATTTTCTCCGAAGTGATAGGTATTTGGTTCATAAATGTTCTAATTCACCTGTCGATAATTCAACTCATTTCGCCAATTTTTACCGAACACCGAGAAATTGCTAAATTACGAGAAAGTTATTTTGTCACAGTTTACACCTTAATTCGTCCAAATTCTTTGATTTAACATAATGTTGTCACTATATTGGCACTCATACTTTAACGACTACCAAACTGATGAAACTGATACTACGATCTTGTCAAAAAAAAAACACGGTTACAGTTAAATCTTGTCACCAACAAAACACGCTTTGGTTTAAAGTATCGCAAATAAATTTACTCAGCTGACTGTCGTCGACAACTCTGCGCCTGCGAGCGCTTGGTTGTGTGCTAGAAAAAAAAACCTACCGATCAACAGCCGTTCCATGCACGATTCAATGACCTCTCGAAAATAGATTTGAGCGCCATCTATCGTGTGCTTTAGCTGTCATAAATAGAAGTCAGCGCCATCTTCTTGACATTTTAGATACCTTTTACTTAACTGGCTAGCTACATGGACGTAATCGGACGTATTATACTATAAAGGTACTAACCATACGAACCGTAGTGCTATCTTCTGCAATGTTGCTGTGTGATAGTTAGAGCGCCATCTTTTGGCTAAGTAAAGAACTTTTAGGTTACGTATGTTCAAATAGATGGCACTACGCGCGCAGTCGTTTCTTGCCCTGTTTATTTTCAAGCACCTTCAAATACCATTCATTATTAATTTATTTATTAACCATTTATTGTAAATTTTAGTGTGCATTTTCTGCTAGTCGATCCTTGGCATTGGAATTAATCTAATTTTTAAATCTTATTTATATTTTCGACATACATATTAGGTAGGATCTATTGTAGACATGTCATGTTAAAATTAAATATAGGTAATAAATAAGAATAAAATAACGCCTGTATTCTTTTTGGTTTTTAACCAAAAATCGGTTCTCAACTCAACCTTATCAACCCCACTGCAGGACGTAGGCTATTATCTATCTCTCTATCTTTTCTTTCCCATCGTTTATAGTTTCAGTGACCAGTGTGGTTAGTGCATTGTCACTTTAGCAACCTTCAAAACTTATTTCAATTACCTACCTACTTCAGTTATAATTTTATGGATTCTGTACTTCGAGATATACTTACCTACCCAGCTACAGCAGCTCTCTCATGGGCATTTGAGCGAAAACACTTTGAATTTAGTGAAAAGAGTTCACCTACAGCCAAGGACTTAAACTTTTTTGCCATAAAAAGGTGCGTCAAATCAGCAATGGACTTAATGGACTAAAGCAAGAGAAACCCGATTATCCGATGATTTTGGTCACTAATAGCTAATAGTAGATATCTACATATCTATTATGGAATTCAATAGTCAATGCAACACTGAAATTGCATTTCACTATCAAATTTTCTTTCAAATTGAATCTCAAATCTGAAAAAAGCTTTAATTTAACAGTAATAAAAATGGCAGTTCGTAGATATCACTAGAGTTATGAGACTCAATTTAATGTAGTCACGAAACTATAAACGAATATTGTCAAGGCAATTCCGGTGATCGATCGAAAAGAAAATTATAAGTTTTCGTTCTCGAAGCCATATCTGTGTGTTCACAAAATGGTTTTTGACATAGTTTGCTTTTCTGACATATACATATGAGTAAGTAGGTACCCAATTTGATCTAAATTATGAACCCCATTCGGATTATTGATGATGAAAAATGATGTGCCCTGTAAAAAGTTATAACGTAGCATAAATTACTTAAGTAGGTAGTATTGCAATGAAATGAAATGAAATGAAAATCATTTATTTGCACGAATATGAGTTAGTTATTGGTTTTACAGGGCATTTTGATCAATCCATATTGAAGTGAATTGAAGTTTGTATAATAATTCATTTGTTATAATTAGTTGTAATTTTACCTAATCGAACTCATCGGCTGCCTACGCAGTGATACGCTGCAAAGAGATTGCATTCTGCATTTGCTGTTAACTTTGACGCACTGATTTTCAGTTATTTATTTATTTATTTACAATTTAGCAGAAAGACACTGTTACAATTTTTGATTTAAAAGGTGTAATTATAAACTCTTATGAGTTTTTTTTAATTTTTTTTCAGTTCAGTAGGTTTAGTTCAGTTCAGCCCATCTGTAGTGTTGACAGTGAGACCCTGCTATTAAACTGCTACTTAAATAAAAACAAGAACAATTTAAACGGTAGAAAGCTGATTATTATCAAATGTTTTTTACAATTCGTTACTAGCGGTTCTTTCCAAGTTCTTTCCAACTTTTTCTATGAGTTGCGACACAAGGGCTCGCTACAAAAACAAAAACATCGATACCGAATCCATGGGATTTATTTAGCTTTTAACGAATGTCTAGCAGTAGGTAGTAAATTATTCGCGATTATCTGTGCAAGGAGCACTTAGCGCTATCAATTCATATGAGGGCAAATATTTGATATCCATTACCCATTATCGGTCTAATGTGTTTCGCATGTATCCCTGAATTAGCTACATTACGCCAATCTATAACGAAATAACGTGTGATGAAGAGCTGACAGCGCTTTGTATTGCCTACACAGAAGGGCTTATCGGTGCTGATGATAAGGCAGGTATTTGATTAACTGTCAATTAAAATCCATACACATACACCGCTTACGCAAGAATCGCTGGCTTGAATGGTTGGCTACAGTTTTTTAAGTCTGTTAAAGATCTTATTAGTTTCAGATTTATAGATATCTATTGTTCATAAAGATATATTATTTATAGGTATCTATTGAATCCACGTCGGAATGTTCCAAATCGTTATTTTTATTGATTTGTATCCCAATGTAGATTCTATATTTAAAATTTTGCACGGAAAAGCCCGATGAGAATGCAATACTTAGTTAAATAGCGGTCATTGAGCTGATCTGATGCCTTAGATTAGAACTCTGATCAACGGTCTCTTTCTTCGGGCATGTAAGTAGGTTTCTTCATGATGTTTTTTGGAGATGAGTGATGGAGATGAGGACCTATTTACAAGAGTATGTTTTCCAATCATGCAATTTTGCTCTCCAGAGCCGTAATTAGTTCAAAGTGGAAAATTGCATCTACTATTTCAGAGCCCATGTATACCTATCGATAGTAGATGCCACTCCATCATCCTATTAAATGCATTCACGTTGCAAATGAAGGTGGAAATTACAAACGACAAAATAGAATAAATGTTATCGTTGCACCTCAATGGCACGAATAGCAGAGCACGGAATCCCATTACCAGTTCAATTCCTAAGCTTCCAAACGGAGCCATGATTTATGGACTCCCTACACACGTCAGAAATCTAATTAGCTGCGAGCATTCCCGATAAATCCACACGAAACAGTGTAATAACGTCATAATCCCCGGTCGAGATGATTGCCTCGCCGCGATATATCTTTTTTATGCGCGTTTATCGCCCGATAATATAATAATCATATCACGCTGACAATAATGGCATGCCAAATAAAATCTACCTACCCTATGCTCCGCGCACCGTCGAAATGTTCATACGATTTTTATAGCGGCGGCGACAAAAACAAATTCAACTTTACACTTTCCGTATAAAGTTCGATTTTTGTAAATGCGCGGCCGACTTTGGGATGTTTTCGCTTAAACAAAAAAGCGATGTTCGAAAACGGAACATGTACAAATTGGGTGAAGTTTGGAGCGCGCGGGAAAGCAATATGTTTTTATTTCTTTTTAATTTCCGGTCCGTTTTAATGGCGTCGAAATCAATATAATGGTGAGGCGACCAACGCCATTTTAGCGTTTTGCGGTTTTGCTCATTTAAAGTCATTGAGCGAGCTTAACCGGCGGTAATGAATGTTGTCATTACTTTGTTTACTTTGGCTCGTTCATTTATCAATCAAGTGCAACTAATAATGCAATGTGTTTATGTTGATTGAGTGTCAATAATTACGCGAATTAACCAGATAATGCGACCATGTTTTTATTACGTTATCATGTCTTATTATTAGTTATTGCCCAACATTAAACAATGCGTAAAATAAATTTGTGTTCTTGGCTTAACGATTGAATGATGTCAATTCAATATAAACTATAGCAATAAATCATTATTATTACATCTTCTATTACATCTGTAAATCTAACTTCTTGAATGATTAGGTAATTAATTAATCTGGGATTTTATTGGTAGGCAGGTACACGTACACGTGTACACATGATGACAGTAGTTAAGTTGCAAGTGTGTCTTTTCCTAAGTATATCTTTTATTTACGTACTTATGTAGATTAATTTGAGATATACGTATCTATAATATAGGTACCCGGGGAAGTTCCATGTCAACAATGGTTGGAGCACAAAATCATATCTATTTATCCTACTCCTAAGTCAATTTCTGCCAAGAATCTAATTAAAAAGGTAGCTTCTTTAGCTAGGTATCTTCAGATAAACTGCCTTCCAAGGCATTTTATACGACGGATTAGCTCATAAAATTTGGACGCTCAACGCAGTGAGCTTTACCAGAAGTGTTTTATGAATGATTCTCCACAAATCACGCTTCAAACAAGAGGGCTAATATAATAAAAATATCGCCGGGAACCTTTTAAAATTCCGTTCGGGTACCGTCGATCCTTCGGGTGATTGCCCCTCGCGGCTTCCATTTTGTTTTTATTTCGCAGGCTTGGTAAACGTGAAAAATAACAGCATCGGAAAATCTTATCGGGCTTTGGAAGGCTTTGTAGATATTAAGCCGTTATTAGATACGATTGAAATGAATTGTCTTGTTATTGCGTTAGTTACGCTTGATTATGGTCACTTATTTACGATGAATCACTTGAAGAATCCAATTTAGCTTCTAGCAATCAGGAAACTAAGAAATATCTTCGTGTCAAATATAATAATTGGTAGGCCATCTCTACGCGAAACAATTCATAATGATGAGAAATCCGTAGACGAGCTGTGGTCACCAAGTTTCAACGTTTTGAGTCCGCTCGTTCTTATGAGAGATCTTTCAATACATATTAATCATATTTATTAGATTTACTTCTTACAGGCTAAGAAGACAATTACCTGTGTCTAATACGTCTATTATCCAACATACAACAGTTATTGAGGCCGATATTGAGGAAAGCCAAGTCAACTAGGTGATGACATGCAAATGACGAAATCAAACCCATTTGCTAGTCATTGTTATTGATCGATGATAGTCGATTTGTCACATTGATTTATCATGAGAAGAAACTCTATGGATTTAAGTGGTGCAACACTATCTTATGTAGCTGTAGTATATATGAAATGTTACCAAACATATTGTGTCAGTAACCCATTAAAGACCAACTACAGGGTCGGGTCTCCTGTCACAATGAGAGGGATTTAGGCCTTAGTCCACTACGCTGGCCTAGTGCGGGTTGACGGACAAACTGCAATAAAGGTAAATATAGAGAACTTAATCTTTTCGCCATCGTTAGTGATGTCCATTTGCGAGTCATCGAGTGACAATCGATCAAGTCGCGGCAATCGAGAGCTTCCGCCACTTAGCGTTATTTGATGTGCTCCAACCATTATTGGTTATTATTGACACCTCGTGCCTAATAGCTTCGAATCGATTATTGTAGTATATAATACCGGTACCAGCCTCTACATCGCTTCCTTTTCTCTGTTTTTATTGTAATATTTAATATAGATATCAACTTTTATATCGCTTCTCTTTCCATATTTTGTTAGGTTAGGTATATCATCTTATCGTGTAGGTAAGGTGCGTAATGTAGGTAAGTAGGTGTAATTAATGACTTCAGCAAAAGTAAAGTACATTTGTTTCTTTTAAGAATAAAAGGTTTGTTTGATGATCCATTGGCCTTACTACCTGTAGAAGACGGCGAGAGAACGTTTTAGAATTTAAGTAAGGTTACGATTTTACGTAGACCTTTACGATTAAGGGAGAGCCATGAAGGCTGCAGTACATAGGATTACAAAGGCCGGACTACAGAGGGCTGAAAGATCCATTGTATATACCTTGTTGAGGCAGATGTTGTGGTCACCATTTATATCCCCCATTGAGGCAATCACATTCTTTTGTTTCTATTGAAGGGATGGCGACATTGAAACAGACACGGTTTGCTTCAGCAACCCAGAGAAATTTCACAAATTCAGTGTTCTTCCACCAATATTGAGAACGAATCCTCAGCAATTAGCATCTTGAATTGAACGCGGACAATCCTGGGAGCGCAGTTAGTAGGTATCTAAGTACTTATATTTATTATTAAAAGCAATACAACTGAACTATAACGAAAAATATCCAACGAGTAGTACATAAACGAAAGCTTTTATATAATAGTTCCGAAAAGAGCCGTAACGTGGCGCGGCGATCGTCGGAAGTGAGCCGGAAATGGCCACTAATGGCGGCGGGACCGGAAGCGACGCCATTACCGCTAGTGATGCTCAAATAATTACTTTAACGCTGATGTGTTTATTTTGCAATAGAGAAACACACTTTTGGGAGAATGGACGGTATGTTGATACAAAATAATTATTGTTATAAGAGGTTTGCGCGTATGGTTTTTTGTTAACTTGGTGGTAGAGTTTTCCTGCCAATTCCGATGTGGACACCAATCACAATTAAGTAATTTCAAAATGTAATTCCCATAAAAGAGTAGAGAGTTAGGTAAGACAACATCTGTTCTTGTTTGTTAACAGCAGTAGTTAGCAAAGTTACCGTTAGATAAGAAACAATACATTCTGCAGAGTTGTGGAGAGGAGGAAATTGGTAAAACAAGAAAGAGATAAGACTGAGCTGAACGTGTGGACCTATTTGGTTCCGTAAGTATTTTAGTGCAGTAGATAGATGATTTTTTACATTTTTATAAGAAGTTTAAGCAAACAAACTCAATCACAAAATCTTGTTTTTCATTATCAGGTGCAATTTGCGTACGCTTAATAAACAAGCAGACAGGTCACCTTATGGTGAGTGGTTACCGTAGCCTAAAGATATGAACGCCACCAAATTTACAAGATTTTTCCACATCTATTCTACATATAAGTTACTGGAAGTAATTGAAGATTCAGTTTCTTTTAAGATTATTAACATTCGTTATCATCATTTGTATGATTATTGCATGCAAATTTAATATACCAGAACATATATTATATTTTACAGTAATATTCTAAAGAGACAGTAACTAACTATACTTACTATATTAGGTATATTAATCTACAAAGCTTAACAAATTTCGAAATTTTAACGAACCCTAAAAAACGCGGAATCAGATCCAAGCCCGCAAAGTTGGTCTCTAAGTAGATTTTCCAATTTGAAACTCGTTACATTCGGCCAGTTCTACTCTTTTTCACTTTAACTCCGCCCAAGATTTATCGTCGAACTTCGCTTCACTTCACTTCACTTCAGCAACTCGAGACGGATGAAGTTGTCAGCGTACGTTGTTTATGGAACCTTCAGGACTTGATTATAAGACCGTTATAGGTAAAGTGGAAATTTCTATTAAAAGTAGATATGAGGCACAAAAAGAGATATTTACCTACCAAGCCGAGACATATTAAAACATATGTAAGTAAGTCTGTGTTGTATGACTACGCATATTTTTTTATTTTAATACAAACTACCCATATGTATAAAAAATTACCTATGATAATGTTTAATACCTAACCTACATAAATTATAATATGTAATGTGCTTTTAGTATTCATTCCCACGTCGTTAAGACAACAGTCTAGTAATATAAGTATGTACATAAATCTAACATCCATTAACACTACTTTCAGGCATTACAAAACGCCTAAGTCTGTAGTAAATATAGCCATTGTTCTCAGAAAATAGCAGTTTCCGTTAATATCCCTTTGCTCGTAATACAATACAAAAAGCGTCGCGTTAATGCGAAACATGAGTACCTACAACAGTAGGACCACAGATTAAAAAATCATCCAGGATAATAAAGAACTTATCGGCTGTGAGATCTGACGCCAGTGCCTAGCGAATGGAAAAAAGTAAAAAGGCGGGAATTTGATTCATAATGGCATCAAACATGGCGGCGGCACTGATTGCGATCTGAAAGGGAGATAAGAATGGGGTGGCTAGCTTTGTCTTGCCTGATGACTACGGTAGGTTGGAAAATAAATAGCATCTGCTGGATAATTATAATCATTTGCCATTGTGACGCGATTTGTATGTTATTGCGGCGCTGACAGGCAATAATTATTATGGATTAAGTGATGTAAATGGTGCTTAACGTAACTCGATGCTCGTTTGCAGTTTTTATTTTAGACATTATTGTATGGTTAATTAAGTACGTATAAGTATAAACGTTTTAATACATTTATTAGCAGTTTATCGGTTTTTTTAAATTCAACTAAATAGTCAAACAGGCCTTAAATGCCTAAAGAAAACAGCATCATCGAGATCTTTTGTCATTTTTAAAGAACTCTGAGTAACATTTTTCACTTTAACATACAAATAGCATTGATAAGTAACTTAATTTAATGCGTATTTTACATAGATAAATCAAAAGGGAAGATACGGCATACGCTTACTTGTATCAATCATAAAATAAGTCCGACTCAACTACATTTCTAACTTACACACACACGCCTATAAATGAAGTGTCAATCGGGCGAGCGAGCCAGAGCGGTACGTTTTATGATTAGCGGGAGCGAGCCGAAGAGTGTCGCTCACACATAGATCTAATTGTATTGCTATCCGTTCTTGATAAAAATGGCGAACTTCATTTAAAACCATCAGTGATTTCGAAGAAAAATTAAGTTTAAGTGTACGTACGAATGAAAATTGATGCCGTGCAGAAAATCCGCGATTATTGTGTTCTAAGCGCACATGTAGTTCAATAGCTAGCCAACATGCGACTAAATTGAAATTGTGTTCATGGACCTAATTTTAGGTGCGCACTCATGAAACGCTAGTGCCGTATCTTCCCTTTTTGATTTAATCTAAGGTATATTATAAAGATTAGGAATTTATTACCGGAGAAATACCTACTTATCTACTAATTATTTTTGTACTGTAGGTACATGTTATTGTTATTACACAATGAAGCTTCTTATTTCAAGATTGAAACTAGCGAGAGGTATCTAGACCCACTACGAAATTATAATTGTATTTTTCCTTTTTTGAAGCTTTTCATGTGTACCTAACACATACTTATCTACAACCTTGAATCCCTTAAATCGCAGAACCGAAATTTAATATGAGCAGCAAAGCGAAAACCCTTGGGAAACAAATAAGAAAAATGTTAAGGAAATCGCTGCGAATAAAAACACGAAATCACTACATTCGGCTGAAAACGAAAGGGTGTTGATCGAACTCACCACGTTGACAAACACCTCAATATCCGATGTATTTTTTCCCTCTAACGTAATAATAGCACAGGAGCTGTCTATAATTTTACGAGAAGTATTTGACTCATCATAGAAGCATGTTAGATAGCATATTTAATTTTGTAATAGCCGAACATAAAAATGCAGACCTGACTGCGGGTAATGGAATTTAGCGAAGCCATAAATGATGAAAGAACGATTTTTGGCGTAAAAAGTGTGTGTTTGAGACGTTTCGAAATTTTTAACAACATTAAATTTTACAACATAGTTTTTGTAAACAAAAAGATGTATAGTTCACAACTGAAAAGGTCATTTTCAATTTTCACGGAATTTTTAAACAAAAGTCGCAAACAATTCTTTAGGACTTGGCTAAATTCCATTAACCGCCTGTCAGGTCTACATTTTTGTGTTCGGATATTAAACATTTAATAATCTATTCAACACGATTTTACGATGCCTGAAACACTTCTGGAAAAATTTATGCCAGCTCTCCACCTATAAGGTTAACATTTCAGGGTTTTTTCCGTAGGTAGGTACCGACTGTCCGTCTGTATTTGAATACAATACAAAGTGTAATAAAATAAACCGGCCGCTATAATTTTTATTGTAAGGAGGGCCCTCGAATTATCATTTAGATGGGGTGGCCCGCAATATGGCGCGAATTCGGTGTTGTGGGGCAAAAAATAGATCGGAAAAGAGCAAACGCGACAATTGAGTTACGGTTAGGGATGACCTCTGAAGCGAGATTATGTGGGGTTTTAGAAATTGCACCTATTTTATTAGACTACGATAGTCTTGTTTGCGGAGGGCTGTTTTGATGGCTTACAATCGAATAGGGATGAAAAGATAGTGGGCTAGGTTTTATAGGTTTTTACTGTTTCATGATGTTTAAACGTCTGTAAAATCTTTAGAATTTTTAAGGGTTACAGCCCTGTTCTTCTGCTTGTGTCTGTTGCATCTTTGTGCATCGTTGTTGTAGCAGTGACGACTTTTTTTTACTTTGACTTGTGGAAATATATAATTTAATATTTAGAAAGGGATGAAGATAATCTTTTTGAACCTCTAGAAAGAGTAAATCGCGATAGTCCGCAACTTCGGTCTAAATAATAATCGCTGATGAATATTCACAATGTTTTAAAATTCACAACCCTTTAACTACCTATTACTGGGCCGAAGTCTCTTTAGGAGGAAGCCTGGAGAATACTCTAGGCCCCCGCCCTGCTGCTTATACGATATATATAGATTTTTAGGTGGAGGAGTATCGAGTACGACTAGAAGTACGAGTATCTTATGTGTTTCGGCTGGAGGCGTGATTTCCGGAGAAACCTATTTTATTAAAAGCGAACATCTCAGTCCTCATGCGTAGCCACGCATCTAAATACAACTTCAGATAGGATTTTTATCCTCTATGAGAATACCCGTCAGTAAGTATGATGGATTTCTCCACGTAAAAGTGTCTATAATTTGCAGTGACCACTACATCAGGTCGTGAGTCCGTGTTGCATGTCCGTTTGCAAAATAAACAAAAAAAGAATCTCATAACAGTAGGCGTTCCATTTAAAATAAATGACTAAGTTACCCAATCATTGCCATCTGGATGAACAATCACATCAAGTGGGTTGGAGGTAGGTTTAATACAAATATTAAATTTTAATCTAAACGTCGTCACCAACGAGTATTAATGACGATCTCCCCACAAAGATGCGATTCCCCTGGAACACATTAGTTCGCCGCTCCAAAGGGCTAAGGCCTGGTGTAGGGTGAGGAACTTAGCGGGATGAAAAACGGTTTATTAAATTTTAACAAAGTAACATGTAACAAGTACCTAATATTATTTTGCAGGCCACTTAATTTTCAATGCTGTTCCACTCTCAAAGGTTTGATTGGTAGAGAATGATTATAGCATAAAGTCCACTAAATCATTAAATAAATGTTATTATGTTTAATCACATCTAACTGCCAACAGAACAGAAGCATTGTCTGAGAATTTAAGTGGATGTGTTGTCTCCAGTTTGTAAATAATAAATAGTAGGTAATAGGCATGTTACTACAAAATAATTCGAATCTGTGAACGTGCTCGTGCACTAAATTCACTTCACTTACCTTTTACAACCAAGTAGTTCCAACAAGATACGAAAACATGATGGAGAAATTAATCAAGAAGAAAGCAAAAAGTGCGGCAAAATTGCTTAGATACAGTTACAGCCGTTCGGATCAAACGCCCGCTTACCTCGCTAACATGATCTCTCCCTAACAGTTGTAGTTGTAAGCGGGCCGAGGGCGATGGAATGAGAATCGCTGATAAATGATTTTGGTACAATGTTATTCTGATCTTTAGCGATACCGCTGGATTTGTTCGCCGCGCGAGCTATTACAATTCGTTCGGTGTTCGGCTTTTGATTGCGTTGTGTTTATTGTTGCGGAGGGGTTGTTGAATGTGGATACAAAGTGTTATATTGGTAATTGCTTTAGTTTTTGGTAAATGGTCATGAAAAAATGTGCAGTCAAATATCACTACTGTAAAGTGAATGAGTAGCTAAACGGCACGCAGACCTGCTGATGTGGTCACTGCTGCAGCGGTGTGAAAGCTTTTTAGCTATAATTTAATATTTTATTTTTAAGAGGTGATCATCCTTACCTACACTTTTAAATCTTAATTCCTTTAACAACCACTACATGTGTAGTTCGGAAGCGGTCGAAAACTGCACTAATTATGCACTAATACTACCTGTATCAGTGATGAATTCAAAATTAGATAGGTACCGGATAGGTCCTGGTAGTTGAAGTCGTTAAACCTTTTCAAAGGCCCACTAGGAGGTTAAAAACAAAGACACGGGTTGGCCCCTAGCCCTGACCAGTGCTCACTCATAAAGAAGTGTTTGAGAAAGAAATAATGATTAATAAATGAACACGATAAGCAGACATAAGGATGGGAAAATAGAAATTGACTGAATAAATATACAAATAAGATATTTAATACAAACTCAGGAAATATAGATAAAAATTTAATTAAATTATTTTAAACATCATGAAGTAGACCCGTAGACCCCTTTCTTATAATTCAGCGGAAGTATCTGCGGGTTTCACGGGATTCCCCTGAAGTTATGAAAATTGTATTACGAAAGGAAAATTGTAATTTTTTAAAATAACAATTGAGAAGCAAACGGACATGCTGGCCACCTTACGTGTAGTGGGTGCTTTCGTACTTAATAGGACTAAGATGTTCACCTCAAATGAATATCTCCAACCGTAGGTACCCCCGAAACAATAAAGGAACATGCTTTACGACGGGTTTAGAGGCTGGCGGTAACGCACCTCTCCGGACGAGTTACTATGGCTCTACCACAAAAAAAATGTTTAAAATGATGAGATCTTAAATGGTCGTACCAATTTGAACGCGATCCAAGCAACGGTGGTGTTCTCCAATCGAGGTCCCATTAGTGGGTTCATCTGCCCAATGTAGACTGTTACCCAACTGCAACAAGGAATATCTACTTATACCTAAACTTCTTCTTTATAAAGTAATCTCTGAGTGATCATTTTTTTAAACATCCGTGTTCAGTACTTTTCCAATGGAAAGATTTTCTAAACTGTGTAGATATCAGTAAGTGATAAGAAGTGGACACTGGAACCATGTCATCCTCAAATGGAATGGTAAACTCTTGTTGAGTAGTGAGAGCGTTGCTACTCAGAAGGACTGAGATGTTCCCCTCAAATACATTATCGCATGAAAACACAACTTTCCAACTGTCACACAAAACATGAAGAACATGCCGCTATACGGCGGGTTAAGAAGGTGGCGGTAAGATACATTGATGATGGTATCATTGATATATGCAATACCGTCTAAGATGGCTCAATGGGCTCAAGTGGTAAAAACAAACTATTTGACAAAAGGGGCATCAATGTGGCGAGGGTTTGATAACATTGTCAAAACAGTTTTTATCTAATGGGTAAAACTTATTTGAATAATACTTACAAAAGCCACATACAAAATGCAGTGATCATAATACAGCATCGGGTAATTCTGAAAGAAAAATAGCAGTTACCAAGTTTATTGTTTGATCCCCAATAAATTCAGAAACCAGGTGCCTAAACTAACAGGCGATATCTTTAAATATATCTTACCCCCTATTAGGTCCCTTTCGCACAAAAAATGGTCCAATAATGAAAACGAATGCAAAAAAGGCAGTCAGTCCTATAATGGGTGTCAGGAACAGTTTAGGCTCCTCATTCCCTCCCCCTCCTTCATCCCCTCCAGAGTCTGGAGGTGGTTCCTCGGGTGGAGCGTCTTCATCATCCTGTCTCTTCACTCGTTTGAAAGACACATCAGAAGTCATAGCATTATAGTCATTCAAAAATTTGTTCCATTTGAAATCTGGAAGAATTTTCTCATCGGGAAATTCATCTTCTAAATTGGAGACTTCTCCGTTGTTATGCGTATATTTGTCATGCCTATACGCGATGTATTCTTCTTCGTCATTGTGCATATTGCGTTTAGTTTCAGATAAATATTCTTTTTCTTGAATATTTAAAGCCGAATGTTTATTCTCTGCTAGTTTATCAGCTAGGTCTTGACTTTTTACGATGACATTTCTGTCTGTTTCATTTTTGTTTGTTTTTTATAATATAGTTATTACAAAGAGTATAATATAAACACTATATTTATTTACGTATGTTTATAAAGTAAAGGACATAAAATAAAAACTATGAGTAAAAGCTTAGAAAGCGAAGCATAACGTGTAGCTCGCTTGCTGTAAATTGAAATATGTAGTATCTACCTACCCAATTAACCTATCTATGTACATATTAATAAAACTAATTGGTATTTTAAGCCTGTTTATACCATTACAACTAGGAGTGGAGATATATACCTAATTATAATCACAACCTGGATGGAGTCAAGGAAGGGAAATAATATGAAGGGGATAAGATGAGATGAAAATGAAAAGATGTTGTAAGTAAAAGACTCCACGATAGTAAATTTTTTGACAAAACTAGTATTGAACATTTATTTAGTTTGGACAGTTAGATTAAGTACTTACTCGTTGGTACTTAATCTAAGCGCCATCCAACCTATCATCCATTCCATCTCTAGTAACAACAAATAATTTCACAACCCGCGGCCTATCATAACAATCACGATAAAAATCATCTGCGTACCTATTACAAAAAGCCCATGAGAATATTTAATTTTATTACGTACATCTTATAAAATCTATAAGGTATTCTCGTGGGCTAAAGACGTCAATTTCGAAATACCCGAGGCCCGATCGCTGTATCGGTATCGCCGATCTGATAGCCGAAGAGCCGGGTTTGCGCGCGCGCACCTATAATGACTCAATTATCCGCTTAGAGGGGGCGTGGCTCAGTACACTATGTCTTCATTACACGAAACGCGTCCGCTAAGTATGGAACTGGTTTGTGTTTTTGATCTGGAATTGCTTTAATCTCGTTTGAATCCTCAGTCCTAAGATCTTTAAACCGGTTTAAATCTTTCCATTCGTGCATTGATAGTTTCTTAAATCAACGAGCGAAAATTTTAAGATCAGTTTTTTGTTAATATTTAACTCATGGATTCTTATAGAAAGCCTTCAACTACATCAGACTCCAAAACAAGTTTCCTTATCACGGATTTCGAAAGCAGAGGAAAGTGCAGTAGATCCACAACAAATCTACTAGGTATCATGAACTAGGTATCATTCGATGCTAACATCGAATCGCTTAAAAGTAAGCTCGAAAATACAAATTTACAAATTTTACAAATTAAAGTGGTAATTGGCTGTTCCCATCGTTCAGAAGACTGACATCAGTCGTACCTAATGGACGCCACCTTACGTCGTATGACCGTGTTAGCCACGAGTATCTTAACGCATCTTGTAAGAATCACGATTTTGAATTGATTTTTAAATTGGTTCTCGAATAGCGGAAAAAGGAATACAATGCCGCCCTGGCCAAGCGGACTAAGAACCTGAAGAAACAACGGGAAACCGTTGGATTCAAAGGGCCCAGGACCGGGCGGAGTGGCGTCGATTAGAGGTAGCCCATGTCCAGCGGTGGACTTCGAAGCGCAGAAAGGTAGGAAGGATATTTTTCGGCAAGGTTTGTCAAAGCCCATGTCCAGCAGTGGCCTACGAAGGGCCGAACAGAAGAATGAAAGAAAGTTGTTCAGGAAAGGTTTGTCAAATCTCTATAAAATCCATACTTTCCTAGCCGAGCGCATACGCAGCGGGACTGGAGTCTTATCTATGGTCCGGGAAACAAGGAATTTATTGGCAACATCGGGACGTCGTGATGGACCATGATACATCGTCTGACCGCGTCTAAGCGCTATCTGCTTAGCGCATCTTGTGAGAATCACGATCGCGAATTGATTTTTAAATTGTGAGCATCTTCCTATCTTTTTTTTTATAAACAGAGCAAGCATACAGACAGACGGGCCACCTAATGGTAAGTGGTCACCGTCGCCTACTGACACGTGCAACACCAGGGGGGTCGCCAGTGCGTTGCCGGCTATGAAGGATAGCTTTTATTATGCCCTTCTTGAAGAACCCCATGTCATAGTCCTGCGGTAATACATCAGCCGGAAGACTGTTCCAAAGTTTGCATGCGTAATTGCTCTTGCGTAAATTTACGAGACGACTTTCTTATAGGACCTACTTATTCAATCTCAGAATAGCATTGATGCAGCAACGTTCAAAACATATTGTTTTTATGCAAGCCACTGCCAATCACAGTTACTAGAGATGGAATGGGTCATGGGTCATAGATGTAGGATGGCACTTACGTGTATTTAATGTAACAAGAAGTTACATAGTCGCTAATCCACTGAGAACAAACAATCCCGGCACACGTTAGGTAACTAGTTTTTTCGACTCTGATTTTTTATTGTTTTCGCGCTGAGCATAAAATTATTTTTTACACATATTAATTACAAGGTGTGCTAGATTTTCAGATGAGTAGGTAGTGAATGCAGCCTTTTAGTAGAATTACATTTTTAAATTAATTGTGAATGGTGGAAGCCCCATTTCCATAGTCACAGCGGCAATGGATAGCGAAATCTAAACGATCAAGGGTCAAAATGGCTGGTGTCGTTTTGACAGCTGTCAGCCGATCCGGGTCAAGCCGGCCGGAGTTCAATTTCCGGGAGCCGGTGACGCCATTTGAATTTTGATCCGTCATCGCAGAGTAGCGTAAGGGAGATTGTTTCGCACCTATTATTTCTTATGCTATTTCTATTGGTGAAGAAGAAAATATTTCATTAAAGTATTAGGTATATATGTATTTAAACACTTTTGATAGCTAAAGCGCTAAAACATTGAGCATAAGGAATTTCGTATTACCTACAAGGTTTATGTTTAATAATAATTCTAACGTATTAAGACTTATTTAGTTTTCAAAATCATGTTACAATCTGAAGATAGACTACAAATGTCTATGGACTACACTACAAGTTAAACTCACAAATGAAAACAATGTCACTCACTGCTGCAGTCAGCCGAAACGCCGCAGAGGAAATAAATCACAACTGATTTATTTTTATTTGCTCTCGCGTAACTACATTGCATTTGTGTATTATTTGTATATTCAATATTACACTTACTGTGAGACTAGTTTCCATTCCTGAGTCAAATTTCGACATTAAAAAATGTTGATTGACGCTAAACATTTCCTGTTGACCTGAAACCACAATAGAACCCCGAAAGTGAATTTTTTTTGTAATACAAATAAGAGGTTGGAATTTTTATCGTATTATTAATTGCTTACCCAAAAACGGAATTTCAACAGCAAAATTATACATACTAAAGCTACTTTGTACTAGTTACACGAAAAAGTAGTTCCATTTCCTAGATCTTGTAACAGTCAGAAGTTATATTATAGTCAAAGCTTGCAAATACAAGGATTCACTGCTGCAGTCAGCTTGAACGTCGCCGCGGAGATAAATCACAGCTGTTTTATTTTTATTTCCTTGTGCATATCCCATCGTGATCGTGTTAAACTCGTGCATTGTGCCGGTTATAGATATTTGGAAGATTTTACCTTTTATCCATTTGACAAAGGAGTTATTCAACCAAGCGAGGTGACCATGTCAGGGAGCAGCCATGACTACGTCATGATCAAAAGTACGATTTTTTTTATATCATTCATTTATTCATTCTTCACATTATTAGCCCTAAATTTACAGTTAATACCAATTTTGGCACTGTTTACTTTTTAAATGTTGTCCATAATTATATTATATTTATAGATATGTTTTCTCGTTTTCAAATGCATGCAAAGGCATTGGAAACAGCGGGAAATGCAAACATCAGATGCAAAGGGTGACACTGCTGCAGTCAGCCGGAACGCGCTGCGGAAATAAATCTCGGCTGATTTATTTTTATATGCTCGCGCATAACCTATCGTGCCTGCGCTTTACACTGTACATACTCTACGTACCAGATGTATGAATATTTACAGCAACATTTCATAAGACCTGTGTAGAAGACGTAGGTATATACTCAATATAGAATTTTAAAAACAATGTTATTCTTAAAACACAATGTTGCACAAAAGCTACAAATCATGAGTGGATGACATCTTGTTTATCCGAGAAAGGTGTTGTTTGATGTACTTTAGTTGACTTTGTTGTTATATATAAGTAGCTATGGTAGTAGTTTTGCTAAAGTCAGTATTTACTTAATTTAACGAACAGGACAGAATTCAATTATTATTCGTCATAATTTTATGTTTTATAAACAAATACGTGAGTTAATTTTTAACCTAACCCAATGTTATACATTCAGTTCATAACACCTCAATATCCTCAATCATCGTATAATCATTCATTCATCAACAATCGATCAAGCACTAGAAGTAAGCGTGAAATGAAGTCATAACCTACTAGAATGAGATGTGTACGTCCATCATTCTGCATTATATCAGGTAATATCAGCTATACCTAACAGGAAGAATATACATTGCACAATTTTTTTTTAAATTGGCACAATTTTATGTTCATTTTCAAATTGAAAATGCGGTAGAGTTATTGATGCCACCTACCACCTACCACATTTTTCCCAACATGGTTGACTGGGAGAGAATGTCTACACACCCTTAAGTAACCAACCGCAGAACTTTAAATTAAGTGCAGTTAAGCGCCGGTGATAGCCGAGTGGCTTAGAATTCGGCCTCAAATCGAGGTGTCCAGGTTCAAATCCCAGTGGGTTTGTAAAAAAAGGAAAACATCGCGAAAACTTTGTGCAGGAAAACATCGTGCGGAATCCTGCATGCCTCAGAGTTCCCAAAAAATGTTGTCAAAGGTATGTGAAGTCCACCCACCAACCCGCAGTAGGTCACCGTGGTGGACCAAGGCCTCTCATTGTGAGAGGAGACCCGACCCTGTAGTGGGTTTAGCCCACTGGCACACAAGCGCTTTAGCCCAGCGTGGTGGACTTCGGTCTACATCTTTCTCATTTGAGAGAAGACCCGATCTTACAGAGGGTCATTCCTTCCTTCCTTCCTTCCTTTAGCCCTTAGTAGTCCACTGCTGGACACGGGCCTCCCCTAATCGACGCCACTCCGCCCGGTCCTGGGCCCTCTGAATCCAACGGTTTCCCGCTGTCTTCTTCAGGTCATCAGTCCACCTGGTCGGAGGGCGGCCTTTAGGCAAAAAGAGCACAGAGGGTCATTAATGGGTTCAAATACATCGGTAGTTATTGCTCGATTTCACAACTGTTTAGAGAACACGATTATCATCGAAGCTACAGCAATAAAACTATAAATAAATTTGACCGTTCTATGGGCTTCAAAGTGTTCAACCTCATTTTTAATTGCGTCGAAAGCGATATTAATATTCAATAAACATAATTATCAGCGGCGGTTAGTTAAAAACATAAAGAAGCACAGTAATAATTTATTGGGTATACGTATTTTGATAACCTTCTATATCTCGGGACCAAGCGTTTTATTGTATAGTGCGACAACTGAAAACGCGAAGCAACTGAGAGCAATTATAATAATTTTGAGCTAGTTTTGGGAAAATATCCTTGCGTAACAATACCGGAAAAAATAATTAGCTTAACGAGGTAGTTTTTGAGTTAAATATGTAAGAACAATTGAAAAAATCTGTCAACTTTTGCATAGAAATTAGTAAAAAACAACTACATTATCCATTTAAAAATGTACTGTAATGTTTCAGACAGTTCAATTAAAACACTCGATTGTGTTTCTCTGTAAGAAAAGAAACGAATCAAATCGAAGTTGAATCCAAAATTATAATATATAGCTTTTTTCTATAACAAAAATACACTTATTATTTTTGAATGTTTCCTTTCGACAGTTTCCATAGATACCATCTTACGCATTTTCCCTTTCGCATTTTCGCTTACGATCAGGGTTGCGAGTTTAACAATTTTTACCCATACCAAAAAGTGCTCAACGGCGCTAAAGAAGTTTTCACTTCAAAAATATCAATCTTAAAATCCAAACAAGGTTCTTCGTTGAATCGTTGGACGTTTGTTTTGAATCAAACGCGTTATATTCAATCCGTCATCCACAAAGAGTCGAGCAAATTAATACACGGCTGGTATCGCCGGACCCTTGACCTGCACTTGTTTTGGTTGTCTTAATAATAGTACATGATGTGTTATCGTATTTTTATTAACTGATAAATCTTATTTTACTTGTTTTTATTTATTAGTAATAATAGGAGCCGGGCTTTCGAGGACAGAAAAAATTGCCAGTTGGGATTTCTTTGAGATTTTCCTTTGCCTAAACTGATGTGATGGAAGATGAGTTGATTGTCAAATAAACATTATGTTCGTGGGTTTCTGAGCAATTATATAATGATTTAAAACATAATTAACCTAACATCTAATTTGAAGCAGGGGAAAGTGCGTGAAGTGAAACGAGTATTGTTTAGTTTTCCAGGTTATTTTACATTCAAACCTGGAAAGTTCATTATTTAAAGAAAATCATAAGAAAGCCTATCAACATGTTATGATAGAAAGTGTTATCTAAACGCATTCTCTCATTAAAATATCATTTATTCCAAGCATAAACACTCACCCGAAATGAAGCATTACTTTTATTGAGATAATTTGTTTGTTTAAAAACATGTCGCCTTAAAACATTTTAAACACAGATTAAACACCGCGGCCGGCGCCAAGAGCATTCTGTAGCCAAAACATATTTGCATCAATTGCCCATTTAGTAAATTAATAATTCGATCCAATACTAAAGTACCATAGAGTTGGTAATGGATAGAAAAGACGATACAACTTGAAACTTTTAGACATGTACAAAATATTCCATTCACGACACCTTTTTAATATTCCATCTTTAAAAGGTTGTTTTGAAGCATATATAAAGCTGAAATGGAATAGTCCATTAAGTAAATAGTGAAGTGGCTAAGTCTCTGATTAACTTGTTTTTGTTAGTTTCATGATAGAAAGCGCGTTTGTGAAATATTTAAAAGACAAAATGAAATCTAGATAAAAAAGCGTTTTATTTAGATAAAGGTTCAAAGAATATTTGAATAAAGCATATTTTTATTCTATAAGGTATGAAAGTAGAAGACGACGACTTACTACAATCTTGGTTCAAACACTGGTTACCAATCTTATGTCATTGGACTAAGCGTCACTAAATTATTAACCAATAAGCAAACTATAAGGTATGAAAGTAGAAGACGACGACTGGTTACTACAATCTTGGTTCAAACACTGGTTACCAATCTTATGTCATTGGACTAAGCGTCACTAAATTATTAACCAATAAGCAAACTATACAAAGAAGTAGATACCTACTTAAAACCGTCGTCTCTACAAAATATTTGTTCTTAGAAAAATACAATGAGACTCTTATTTTCCGAGTGGAGTATTCGCTAAAATAATACGTTAAACTATTGGTGTATTTCAGCGCAATGAATCATGTTTATGGCCCATTCGGAGGTACATTTCGGCAATTCCGTGAATTATAGCGCCGCGCGGTCTCCTCCGTGTAGTCTATTGCTCTGAAATGAACTACGACTATTGTCTTGTGATCTTTTATAATCTGTGTCTAGTAGGTTATGTTAGGGTTTAACTGTGTGTCGCTCACGGTGACTTTTTGCAGGCATTGAGTTTATATACCTTCCTTTCAGCTCTACGTAATCCACTGCTGACACGAGCCCCTCATTACCCACGCCACTCCACGCCGTTCTTTGCCCTTTCAATTCAACGGTTTCGCGGTGTCTCTTTCAGGTCGCCTGGACATGCCCTCGTAGATATTATTATGTACTTTGTAAAATGACTCTGTTGTGCTGTCACTGACGAAGCATTGCTCTAAATTATAGCATTACTTACGCATTGTTTTGAACATTCTTTGCGTAGCTTTTGAGCGTCCTTTGTTTTGCGACAAAACTCATTACTTATCAAATAATAATGTTGGCAACTAGACTGCTTCAAAAGCTGCTGCAAAAGCAGTAATCGATGCTGCATGATCAACTTAATTTCAAGTCTTAAACGGTACGAGTTCATATTGCAACGGTAGTAATAGGCGTTCATAAGCTAGAGCTACAGCACATGGCCGTTTCGATCCTGATCGATATTGTATCGAGATAGTAACGATGCGAAAGTGTGATACGGGGGCGAAAGTTTACGACCAGCTACAGTTCAGAAATGTCAGTGTTTTTGCAGTTGTATCGCTACTAAACCGCTGCATAAGTGGCCGTGGGCGACACTCCTTATTTGGTGGTGAAATGGTGAAATATTTACCATTTTACAGTTAGGTCGATAGCTTTTGTACAAATACATAATTATTTTTGTGTCTGTTTCTTTATGGTTGAATGTAATTATGAGCTTAACAACGTCTCTACGTTAAGTTCTAGTTTTTACATTATGTCAACCTTTTTCTTCTTCTCAGATTGCCTCTCCAACTAGTGAAGCTTGGCAATCAGCTTCTACGTTATGAAAAGTCTAGTTCACTCTTGTAATTCATGTCTTCATTATATTGGAATCTTTACATTTTAGAATCATTACATTGTATTATTCTCAACATAGTTGCCTTAAATAAAATTATCTTGGACACAATAGAAACGTAACAATGGTCCATTGTCAATTCATAACACCAGTAACATAAAATCTGGACTAGTGAAGCAAGTGGCACAACATGTATCAGAGCCAGAGAGACTGCAGCCACCAGGGACACATAACTTAAGCGGCGCGCGGATCAGCGCTCGAGGCGGCCCATGGACGGCTCGATTTATACAGCAGCCAGATACTGCGATATCCCGCTATAGTGAAAAATAATGGCGGACAAATCGACTTTATGGCGGTCCTTCGGGAATGTTTCAGTTTAAATAACTCGCTTCGCAATAATATCGCATGTGTAGACTCGACTTTGGATGTTACTTGTCTTATCTGTATTGTATATTTTTAGTTATGACTCATAGGTAAGTGAGATTAATGTAATTATATACGAGCAGGTATAACAAAGTCAAGTGTATAATACAATCATCTCAATTTACAAATTACAGATATGAACATTTATTTGTAAATTGGGTGTACACTAGAAATTATCCACTTAGTCTAACCACATGTCCTATTTGCCATGTCATACAAAAGTTGCATTTTGTCGCATTTCAGTAGGTAGGTACGTACGTATTTCAATTAGGACAGTTCCATACAGAGCTTTGTGTTTAAATTTTGTTGTGTCAGCCAATTCAGACAAGAACCTATTCTTGATTTTTTTCAGTAAAACATTAAACGCATGTTAGCATATTAGCTATATAACGCTTTCTATTGTTCTCAAATTTCGAAAATACGTTTCGAATGCTAAATTTACAGCTGAGAATTTCATTTAAATAATGGAATCAAATTGAGTTTACTCTCTGGAGATTTGGCGACAGTGATATTGGATTTTCAGTGTTTGGTTTGTGATGCCATTTTACTACAATCATAGATAAAAGTAGGCACCTAGAGAAATAGTTATATAAGTTGTTCTTTAATCAATGCGAATGTTTGGTATTGGTATTGCTTATGTTACTTGACAAGAAAAAAACACATAGGTAATCGTTCTTTTTGCTACGCCGTAGTCGGGTAATAATTTAAATTAGGTACTGTTTTCTTAAAATTATGTACCTAGGCACTGTTACAATTTTTCAAAATCTGGTACCTACTGTTAAAGTTTAAAAAACTGATTTAAAACGTAGATTGCACTAATTGATTGTAACTATTTAATGGTAGGCCACGTAAGGGCTTGTCCTAATTGGCGGACATAACCGAAGAAACAAGCCGAATTCTGTATGGAGCTGTGGGATAAACGCGTTACGTCAATTTACTAGGTATACGATTCACGTCATTGGCCACAAACTAGCTTTTTTACGTTTCTTAACTATGTACATCGGTGTGCGGCATTGCTTAAACTCAGAAAAAGGGTAGGTAGGTAACTATTGCGTGAGACATGACGATAGAGTTTGTGTATCTATCAAGTATTTAATTGATTTTCTTTAAAAATCGATTAACAATGAATAGACATTATTTAATTTCGGATTTCTGATATGTAAATTAAGTCTCTCTTAAAACATACCAATTATAACTTAGCATTATTATTAGTTATCTAAGTTGTGTAATCGTTCGGACAAATTTAATGTGACTATAAAGCAAAGCACGATCGCAATGATAGCCGATAGCCGGCGGTAATTATTATTGGTGCTCATTGAATACAGCGATACGCTATCGCCCATTGAAACACTTGGCTCATTCACACTATTCAATAAATAACTGTGATTATGTAAACATTACGCTTGGCAACGACGCAAATGGATTGAGCTGTGCCTTAGGACAGCTAGATTATCCAATACAATACACCATAATAATTTAATTATACTGCCCTTATAATCCTCCGTATGATGACTGACGACCAGAAGAATCCAGCGGGAAACGAATGGATTGGCGTCAATTTGGGGAGGCCCATGTCTAACAGTGGGCTGAAGGGGAAGTTTGAACGGCAATCCTATGCAAGCAAGTCCTATGGAAAGTATTGGTTTTAAAAAATAATAACTCTAAATACAAACCTCCCTTCGAAGACGTTTTAAAACGATTTACTTCCTTTTTAACTTTGGAACATTCATACTAAAAATATTAAGACGGTCTTGTTAAAAATATCTACCCAAGGCTACGAAAAGAAGCATTTTCATTAACAAGCTCCGAAGTGTTAAATAATGAAACAATTACATACTACCTGGCAGTTAATAACACCATGCCCTTTCATAACTCAGCCGTAAAAAGAAAAAACAAATCGATCAATTCCTGCCAAAATAACAACCTTAAGTTCTCAACGAATAAGTGCGAACGAATAACATATTTTATTTATTTTTCATGTCTTCAATTTTATTATTGAAAAGTAGATGGAAATACGTTTTTGATTATAGGTTCGAAAGGGATGGAACTTACGTCAAAATAAGCTAAATACGGTTACGGGCCGCTGCCAAACGTATTTATGATGGAGTGAGACAAAGTTATAGGACATCAAAGAGTAAGAAAGGGAAGGAAGGCAAACATAAAAGATGGCCGTGGCCTCCAAAATTTGCATATTATCTTTATAGATCTTCTGGTTAATTGAGAGGGAGTGCGAATGTGTTTTACGTGTGCTTTAATTAACGATTGATTAATGATACCCGCTACCGACCATTACTTTTTTGAGATAAAATCGAAACAGATTATCGATCGAGGCGAGTTTGTCGATGATCAGTTCATCAGATCCAGTCCGGACAAAATTTCATGCTAATTCTACTCGTGTGCAATGAATAACAATAAAGTAAATAAATTGAAGAAATAAAGACTGTCACCAAAAGGTCTACTGGCGTTAATAATCATTGCTTGGGTTGTTGTCGTCACTAAAGATTAATGATTAGGTATATCTACTGCATATTTCGTCACCTTCGGTGAGGTCAGGATTTCATTTTGAATCGTCATGCTACTATTGGTAATATCTGCGTCTATTCAGACATCGACTATCTCACGAACTCACTAAAAATTGGAAAGCAAAACCACCTCCGAAAAAAAGTCGTATGTAGGTATTTAAAAAGATCCGTATGGTTGAATTAGCCAAAAAACATAAAACGAATTTTTATTTACTTACTTAGTTTTATAATGCGTCAACACTTGTGATTTGGCAACTCTACTAAATTTGGTATCTGGTGGAAATTGCCAGTTATCGGGCTGTTTACTCTGCGACTGGATCGAAAGAAAAATCATGCACATAGTTGCGGCATAGTCAAGTGTCATAACTTCATTGATACGCAGGCAAAAGGAACCGCGACATATAACTCCATCAGTCCGTTCATTGCAAGCTCCATCTTATTCCATCGTGATAAGGACATTGCAGACGTTCTGATATTTAAGTGC
The DNA here is from genome assembly GCA_905147235.1 of Erynnis tages. NCBI lineage: Eukaryota > Metazoa > Arthropoda > Insecta > Lepidoptera > Hesperiidae > Erynnis > Erynnis tages. Next base: position 9,046,504 of record LR990082.1, read on the forward strand.
GTGTTTATCTAATGGATGCCCTATTTAGCTTAATGTCACGACCTGCCACAGCTTCCGTTCTACTGGCTTGTGCTCGGATGCCCTTTGAATGCACCGATTCATTCATTGACTGCCCTTAAGATTATTAAATTCACTGTAGTAATTGCATCCTTTGATGGCTTTAAAATATTGATGACGCAGTTAAATGTGATTGTTTTTTATTGTTTAACACTTTGCCTATTTGTAAATAAGGGTATGTAGGACAGGCTCTGAACTGGATAAACAATTTATTAATGATGAAATTAAATAATAAAAAAATAAAAAAGATCAGTTCGTCTATTTGCCTGGTTACATACAAAAACGCGAAAAAAAAAGAAAAAGTAATTCGTTGAAGCGGTTTTTCCTTTTTTTAGGGTTTTTTTATAAACGCAAACTCAATTCTTCCACGAGTTCAACCCATGATACACGACTAGCGATGATAATAAAATAGGCAAAGTAAACATTGATAGCCTATACTTAACCCAAATTCAATCATAGAAACAAATCTCATTCCTAACGTTACGCACTGATATATTTACTCCTATCCTGTCATCAATTTAATTTAAAAAAACGGAATTCGATACGGATAAACAAATTTTAAATCAATTTGTTGAATTCCGGAAAGAAATGGTGTCATTGTATTGAAAACGATATGTGGGGTGACCACGGCTTAGAACATTATTCGGACCGAGATTTTTTTTAACTATACCAAATCTAATGAAGGATCTCACTCACTATCAATAAAACCCCGATAACTATGATGTTTTGACATGAGGGAATGACTGACGGCTATGCCGTCCTAACATCGGTTTAAAACGTAGGAAAAATAAATTTTTCGTATGTAATGTAAGTCGTCATTCAAGCGCCGTCCATAAAGACTTATGTACATCCCAAAAACATAAATTTTTACTCGTCTTATTAATGTAATTACGGTCCTTAGACATGAGGGAATGACTTTTGTATAGATGTTAGGACGATGTCGGTTCAAAATTGGTAAAGAAATTTTGTAGCAGATCTAAGTCGTCATACGAACTCCATTTAAATTGAACTCTTCTTCCAAAGATGTAATCGCATTATAATTTTTCTCTGTAATTCTTCTTTCTGGTTGAAGAGATCGCTGTCAAGCGATAAAGCCGTTCATTGTTTTTGTATTGTCGTAACCTTTTTTGTTAATTAAAAAGTAGGTATCTCATATTATCGTTTATAACAATATTAATATCGTTTTATACATCTAGAGGAGTAAAAATGTCTGTTCCATCCGTTCAGTCCGTAAAATGTTATTAAGGCATAGGCTTCCTACTACAAAAGGACTCAAGTTACCCCACAGCGCATAGGATCAGTCACCGCGGGACACTGGCCTCAATCAGCGGTGTATACACCCCATGACAGGACTAAACCCGGACCCTCGGGGTGCCAGCTAAGTGGGCTAATTGTACCCACTAATGATGAGTGTTAATGGATGAGATTTTTTCACGATTGATGTATCTAAGGCATTTTTTCCAAGTTTTTTTTTTTGAAATTGGATTGCGATCGACTTTGTAGGTACTGAATGCTTACATTTTAACTGGCAAGGTACATATTTTGAAGAGTGGGTTCAAATTATCTATGAGTACCTACTACTAGAATATCCTAGATAATTGAACGACTAGAATTGTATCACTGCTTTCATTATCTACAGTGAATCAAGAAAGTTTTGATAGAACAGTGCGAAAAGTAGGTATACCATGTATTTAATTGTAGTTTCTGAAATAATGACAAGTGGGACTATAATGCCTATACTATAGCAAATATTACCAAACTTATACGCTTATTGCTTATATTGCTCATGTCGAGCTTTGGTCCTGAATCGGTATGTGGTTGTTTACGAGCTGCAAATACCACAAGATGTGTTACTTCCATAGAACTATAACAAAATTAAATACTAAATATTGCGCAGATAAATCTTATGTCGCTACCTAATATGTGTGAAGTCTGCCAACCATTTTACTAGTATGTTATGCTATGAACTGTGTACTAAGGCCACTAAGCCCTTTGCGTCTTAGAACAATGCCAGACCAGTGCCAAGAAATACTACTGTTAAACCCCCACCAGTCCATTGAAGCATTCAAATATCGGTTTCAATTTCAAATTAATGAAAAAAGTAACATGTTCCACTTACAGACTAACAAAAAACTGTGAAGATCAGACCGTATTGGAATCATTGAGTGCACCTGACTAAACGTTACAAGGAAATTCTATGAAAACGCCAGGAATGCGCGTATCCAATCGGTCGTGGTGTCGAAAAATAGAAATGATTCGAAAAAACCTCCAACGGAAATGATCGTACCACGACTGATGAGAATGGCTTCCGAAATTGAATAACTCGATACGATATCACCAAAGATTCTATCGAATTGAAAGACGATTGACTGAAAAAAGTTCCTACAATTCAATGCTCCGGTTAGCTCGGATTCTTAGCTGTGAAAAATTGAAGGGCGGTAGAGTTGTTCGTCATCAGTGAATTTTTATCGATTATTATTATCGTTATTTATTTATTTATTAAAATTAATGAACTGCTGATAATCTTAAGTTTAGTCTTGAATCAGTGCTGTAAATTGTTGAGCATCCTTATTACGTAACTAACTCAATGAAGCAATTGTGAAATTAAATAGTTATTAATATTACATAATTTTAAAGTTAAGATGAAATATTTTTTAATTACTTTTAAATAAGTAATCAAAATGAAATTAAATAGGTATAAAATATTTAATTTCCTTGAATAGGATTGATAGGATATTTTGAACAAAAAAAAGTGGAGAAAGCTTGTATTTATCTAAGAATTACATATACGCAGATGAAGTAGAAAAATAAATAAAATAGAAAACCGAAAAAATGATACTTGATATCGTTCGAGGCCGGAATAAACAACTAATTTTAAAGGCAAAACTTCGTTTTATCGCTAATTAATTAGCCGGGTTTATCGATATCGATAACCTATCACAGTTATGTTAGGACAGTGGAGAATGACATTTAGAAACGGTAGCAACAGCGCAGCGGGGGGCGGGGCCCGGTCGCCATCTTTATTTTTATTTTTTAGCCCTTGTTTATCCAGTCTGGTGCTTCGCGGCTGACTGGCCGGGGCAATCAATAAAACTCTGTGACCGTAAAACCGCGCTGGAATTAAATACGGCTTGTACCTAACGATTAAGCTAGAAACAAGTTTATTGCCACAGCGTATCTGAAATCGAACGCTCGATAAATCCCTGACAGGCAGTGCAGTCTGTCCAACTCCTGCTTTATGGCTGATGTGACCAACAACCATATAAGTATGTATGCAGTCCCAAATTTCACTTAATTTATGGAAATCCTCATGATAATAGCAGTCGTTGAGTAGTTTCATGAATATTAGGTAGGTTTGTAACTTAGGTATTTATTGAGAAATAATTATCTCGCGAAGTTTCAGACTTATTCTAAGTTTTTATAAAATACAAAGATAGGTAATTGATGAGGTGAAAATAGTTTGGTCGAGCTATCACACCTCGACTACCTAAATATTTTATGCATCGTAGTTCGATTAGACTATGTACGTTGTTGACACCACAGTAAAGTCTCTCTGGTTACTTGAAGATAGATATTGTTAGTGACCATTATGTCACAACCCTGGCTAACTGTAACATTATTTACAGTAGAATAACTTTTAAAATTTAAAGGAGGTGCCAGACTTATAGTTGGTTACCAGCTTTATTGTAGGTAGCTGTGCCGGCCCAACGACTGAACGACACGCTCCATAACTCTCGCGTAATTATTTGTTATGTACGTAAGATAACTAGCAGCCAAATATTTATATGTATTTCTTACTTAAACTGATTGGATAACATAATAATTTTTTTAACTTTTTTTCGTCAAAGTTTCTGGATTCTTACTCTTACTTAGTTTCCTTAATGTAGTTGAATGATGATGGCTTTTTCAGTTTAAAAAATATTAATATAAGATTTAACTATTCCACATAGTGATCGCTACTATAAATTAATTCATTTAATAAATCTATTACCTTCGCTGTCCAAAAAAAATTTTCTTAGATATTTACGATAATGTCATAAATCTAAGTACATATTCTAAAATTAAACATATTTCTATTTACTTTAAAGTTCTGGTCTATTTTATTTAAAAAAAGAACAAACAAAATTATTTCGTCCAAATGAAAAAAAAAATAATGATGACAGTATCTAATAATTTTGAAATAATATTGGGTTGAGAGGCCACACAAAAGTTATTTCTGCACGGCTCAACGATCTACAAGTAACTGAGCAATCCAATTTGGTTATTCGACAGGGGGAAACCGCTAAAAAATCTAATAAGAAATGATAACAAACATGGCCCACCGGTGGCAATTTCACACTTTATTAATGCAAGTATTAGGGCTAATTCCATCGGTTGGCACGTGCCGAATTTGCTTTTCCCATAAACCTCTCGCGCCCCTCACAAACTGAAATGCACATTGGCTGTGTACTGTGTGTACGCCATTTTCAGTTCTGTATCCTCCTCATTTGAAACCCTCTTTGCCTACCTATCTATAGCAGTGAACACACAACTTTCAATAGAATTTCCATCGTAATAACAACTCTATAAAGTTCTCGTTGCTTTAATCCACAGATAACGTACGCTTTTGCACGAAATGCTTGCACTTCCCTCCAATTTTTGACAGATACAGAAGCGATTCATAGATAAAATTGCGCACGCAGTATCGTGGACCATAGATCACAGAGTAATGCGGTCACGCTCTATGGTATTAAGTGTCAGTTATCGTCTCCACGGGGCTTAGAGCGCTTATAATACATTTTTATGTTTGTACGCTCCCCTTATTGTAATAACAACATGAAGTGAGGTTTACTCGGATTGAATACGGCATTATAATGAAATGATTCATATTTAAGTGAGTCCTCCCCTTCGTCTGTTGTAATTTGATGGTGTCAGGGTTTGAAAGCAATGTTTCTTATTAAAGTGATGTTGTGACTTTTGTTTTATTGGTGTCCGAATGGTATTCATTTATTATTCAAATTTGCTTTTTGCAATAGTACATAAAGAATTCTACCTTCTGTTTTTATTCAGCCATCATTTTTATTACGAATCGTTTTTATTTTAGAACAAGTGAACTTATAAGACCAATGAAAAATCAATACCAATCTGCGAAAATTTAAAATTCCTTACTTTCTTACGCAGGAAGCAGATGATATGCTATTTCTGAGGACTAAATATTTATTAACACTTTAAATATGATGAATTGTTCATTTGATAATAATTTTATAAGACAAGTGGTTAATTAGTCATAAAAACTAAGTACTCGTATCTAATTTTCGCCATGGCACCATTATCTATGCATGGATATTATATTAGATATCATGCAAACAATGAAAGAAGACGTGATTGGCCATTGCAATTATAAAGTCACAACACCAAGAAGTCTTCCCATGAAATCCGCAAATCTGCATCAGTGGCGTTATGTTCCCAGAGCGATCTTTAATCCGGGATGGATCCGATGGCGGTGATAACGGGATAACTGTCCAGTAATAGTCGCAATATCTCCTTAATGTGTATGTAATGGGACGGCACGTGGCGGCGCGTGGCGACTCGTGGCGGCCACGGCCCGTTGTTTGTCTGCGTGTTTGTCCTCGGAGACTTACCGGGATTAGCACTTTAGCTCGCGCCCGTACCCGGTTTTAATTACTGATTGATCCGATTGATATGGTTGTACTTGGCGGTCATAAATCAGACAAAGGATTAGTGATTGCGTAACGTAAGAGAATAGTTCGAGCAGAGTAGTATTATATTTGATACTAGACGATGTATTACTTACTTAACATACTTAATAATTTATCAATTTGCTATCGGACTCTTGGTCCACGTCGGTTTTGGTACAGAATGAGATTGTCTAGAAGGTGTAGGTAGGTATACTATTTTCATAATTCAGTTCATCATAGGTACTCCAGCCTGTTTAACCGTTTTTGATTGAAGGACTAACAAATGCTTTAATCTTCAAAACCGGTAACGAACTGGCGACTTCTCTGGTAACCCGTGTCAATAGGTGACGGTGACCACCATCTGCTTATTAGGTTTATGGTATCTCTATAAAAAATCAATCCATCCTCCCAAACTTAAAAAACAACAGAACATTGTAAAGCAGGTATTGTACTACTTTGTAGTTTGTATAGTATTGTAGAAGGTAAATCAACAGCAAACAGTAAACATCCACGCTAGCTCAGCGATTGCGGTTCAATTCTGTTTTATGCGCGCTGACTCTACGAGCACGCGCAATCACTACTAGCTACTTAGCTAGTGAACAAACACAACTACAAAGTCTGTAGATACTATGTAGACATTTATTTGTCAAACAAACTAATTTGGATGAACAAAATTTGCGCGCAGACTGTGCCTACTCTTACGCCCAATATTTTTTGTATATTATAAAGAAGGGAAAACAGGTTATATCACATGTTAACGGTAAGGGACATTGCCTTATTCAAACAACTTAATAACAATGAAAAAAGACAATTAAATCAGTCCACTGAAATTACATTTATAATGACGATTGCGTGATTAAGTAACATTAAGTACCTATATCATTGATTCACTTTCGTGTACCTAAATAAAATTGGAAGAGAGAATTTTAGGTTTTTAGGCTGAGACGTGGACCAACCTAGTGTTGTACACTTTATTTAGCAAATAGGTAGATCGCATTAACCCAACACCGCGCCAAAAAGCAGTAAACATCCACACTGGCTGAGGGATTACGATTCAATTTTGTTTTATGTGTTCTGACTTTACACTCACGCCCAATCACTACTACCTATTCTGGATATACCTACTATTATACATGAACTATTCTTTGGTGATTTCTCTTTCATCTTTTAGACCAACAAAATTCCATACCAATAACAAGTGACGTCCTTTCGCACTCGTTTCATGAACTCCTGAAAACATGCTATTTAAAAACCGTGGGTTTGCTTGGGTGAATTGAAATGGCTCTACGAAAAGAGAAAAATAAATTAAAATAGAAAGTTATAGAAACAACCGCCCCGTTTACGGTACGAAGCAATAATTCAAACGTTTGCTTTGTCTTTAAAAACCGAGGTGCAGTTTTTACATAGCCGATAAATTTTCGAACACTAATGACGCCGGATGGACGGGGCGCGAATCGGCCGAGCGGCCATATTTCATCATTTTCGCGCGCTTTCCTCCGCCATATATTATTTTTTCCCGCCTTCCATTTGCCCATCTTTGGTTTTCGGCCTGCCTTTATCGGGAAAATTTTGATCAAATTTTTGTTTGTTCAGTTTTTTTCATTTCTAGTTTTGAATCTCGATCAATAAGTATCATTTATAATACGTTTTTTAGCATTTAAATTCCTTGAACACTCTGTAATCAAAGAATAAGTAATATTTCGAGTAGACTATTTCAAGATATTTTTCAACAATTGCAATCTTTCAATTTTAACCCTTAATTTACAACAGTGGTGTCAACGGGACCCCTCATTAATACATTATGGGGAGAGGAGTAACTATTTTGGCAGATGTGACAATTACAACACAACAAAAGTCGGTTTCGATTGCGGCTGAATGGGCAGAGATAATGTTTTAAATGATGCACAATAAGTTCCTTTTAACCACATCGCAGTGCAAAGAAAAGATTAAATTATGTGTGAGATTATCCGAATGATAAGAGTTGAATTGAACTAAGTCTGGTTCATAGACAAATGAATTTTGGTTTTTGTTGTACTTGCAACCAGAAAAATCTAAATAATTAAATCTTTAATTTTTAAATAATAATTAGGTAACTGAGCAATGATAACATAACAATACCTACATACATAACGAAGTAATTGCGGCATTTGGGTGTAGGTATGTCGAAACAAAGTACATTCAGTAAATCTGTGGATTGTGGATCTTATTTCTATTGTTTTTTTAATTTTGAAATAGTCGTTCAAAACTCCTACATACATATATTATGTTAAATGATCACAGCAGCGCATGGATTATCACATCAAACAAAATCGGAGTTTTACAAACTAACAACTGCACCCTCTTACTTACTTTTGTTTAATTTAAAGCCTAAATAAAAAACAAGATAAGTAAGACCATTTTGCGGCATATTAATATTATAATTATTGGACTCAAACCTGACATCTCCCTATCCAGTACAGATACGGGGCAAATGTTACCGAAATAAAGATAACCGATAACAATAATTGAAACATGTGTCGCGGCATCGCTTTGACGCCTCGTCATCGTTCACTCACTAACAATCGGTGAGTTCACTCACTCACTCACTCACTCACTGATCGTACGCGACGCTTGCACTGTCGTCGTTATCTTTACGGTCCATAAAAGCTGTTCACTCGACACCTGTCATTCAAGTAGGTACGGCTTTTCAGTTCCACAGGATATTAAAGGAACTTCGACAAATCGATATTAGGTATGCTACTAGTGCCGTGAGCATGAACGCTATAGCCAAATTACTCTTATAGTAAACGTCAGTCATTAGTATGTCAGAAACGTTAATTTGTCTTGACACTTTTCCATACTAATGGCAGTTGGATGCGATTACTAAAGGAAACTGCGTAAGATCATTCTCAGGAATAGCCTCACACTAGGATACCCTGTGTCGTGGTTGATCGGTCACTGCTTTTAATAAATACATCACTCAATTTTTTGTTTATCTCCACTACTATATACATGATAAAAGTAACTTTTTAAACAACTCAAACATAAAAGTAACCTTGCATTCATAACTTGCCACATTTACGAAAAATATAATAAGCACTTCGGCGCAGCTTACTTACGTTTATGTCAACATTATTTTATCAAGCATTTAAGGGTTACCCAAGCGACGATAGCGTTGACGGATGGCTCGTAAAACTGTAATGGCGACTTCATTTCCTAAATTAAGTTCCGCTGATATGAGTTGCGATATTGCGCTTATTTTTTATATTATGATTAAGCCTTTCATCGGTTTGTTTCGCAACACAATATTATGTTTCAAAAATTAAACTCCAGTAGCTAACGAATAGGTATGCAGGTGATCATAATGCAATTTTAGGGGTAATTTTTTCACAGTACGACTACCAATATCGTATGACATACAGAAAGAAACACTCACATAACTAAGCAGGTATTACTTACTTAGTAGAAATACGTAAATGAAAACAAAATGTTCCGTAAGCATTTTGATGGATTCCAAGAAAGCAAGAACAAACAAACCAACAATTAATTTTTCGAAAAAGGAGTTCTTAGATCTCTTATCTAATTGTTTTCACAGAAAAAAGTCAAAAATTAAAAAAAAACACATTTCACACTAAATTTATAAGTATGGAATAGATTACTCTTATGCTTCCATGCTAATTATAGTAAGGACTATGCCCGTTTAATTCTGAAATTTCTTTAAAAAAAAAACATTGGATTAATAGGACTAAGGGCCATAGCCCGTTTGCTCCACAAAATTTCTTAAAACAAAAATGGTGATGCACAAGGGCACAGAACAAAGTAGTGCAATCAGTAAGTCAATAAAACATGACCGCGTGTGATCGATCGCCCTCTGGAGAGCGGCTCCGAGCTTCTCTAACTAGCGCATCTGTGCACCCGAATATTGTTTGGATGGAGAGGAAATAAATCTGTGTTTTGGTGGCTGGTAGTTTATTTCTGTCGTGGTGTTCTTCTTATTTAAGGGGGCACTGTCGTTAAGGATTATAAGTCAGTCGTTTACCTATTGGTAAGAAGGTACCTACGAGTAAGATAACCAAAATAAGTGTATTATGCACTTTTTTGGTTCGGAAGATTACATCCGACGATAAGACTTACGAAATGGTCAATTACATTTTAATGTTCATGATTACAAAATTTGGCATGGCATTAAATAAGGTAACTACCTTTATTTTATCTTCGTTACTACTTATAATAACTTTGTGGGCACCAGTTTTATTACAATCAATAATAAGTATGTAATATAGTTATGTTGCATTTATACGACAAAATTATCGCAAATCAATATGTTTTCGCGCGTGATTTAATTACCTAAATTTGGAGGCAAAACAAAATACTTACCTACTCTTAAATTAGGTTTGAATAAAAGCATCCATTAAGTACTTACTAGCCAATAAAATGTACGTTGATAAAGTTATATGGTTTAACTGTCCATTGCTACTAATCTTATTCCTCAAAGCATAACTACCGTTTAACAGAAATTTAGTTTGTCCTAAAACAGCCAATAGGTAGGTACGTCATTCAGTTTATAACTTAATCTTATTAATCAGTTAGACGTTTAAATCTATAAGACCATAACATCAGGTCAGTAGGTTCGTCATAGCACATTCCCTGCTTTTATATCGTAAAAAATCCAGGGCCGGATCTAGGGGGGGGCAAGCCGGGGCCCATGCCCCGGGCGGCAAGTTCAGAGGGCGGCGAAATTCACATTTTACAGACGAAATGGATAACTCATCATTTAATTAACTTGTACCACGGAATAAATAAATAATAGTACAAGTACAGTAATTTCATGGCCATATCAACTCGACCGATACCCAGAGCGAGGAATGAGACGTAGTGCACGAACATTTATTATTCGCGAGGCGCGTAGGCATAGTTCAAAATACGCGCCTGCTCGCCCGCAGGAAGGAATCGATTTTATATACTTAGGAAGGAATTAGAAGGAACTTCGAAGGAATTTATATACTTAGTTCTGCAAAAGCAATGTGACCCACAAAAATATAATTTATTAACCCGGTTCCTATGAGAAGGCCTTCGATTCTATCGAGACCTGGGCGGTGCTTGAGTCTCTTCAGTGATGCCAAATCGACTATCGGTACATCGAGGCGTTGAAGTGTGTATACAATGCCGCCACCATGAAAGTCCGAGTACACGACAACAGTACGAACCCCATCCACGTGCAGCGCGACGTACGACAGGGGGATGTCATCTCCCCAAAACTTTTCACCGCTGCACTGGAAGATGTGTTCAAGCTGATGGAGTGGAAAGGACGTGGTTTTAACATCAACGGCGAACACCTCTCACACCTCCGATTTGCCGATGACATAGTGATCCTGGCGGAGTAGCTGGAGGAACTCAGCATTATGCTCAGCGACCTCAATAGTGTCTCACAACGGGTGGGTCTTAAGATGAACATGGACAAGACGAAAATCGTGTCCAATGTCCATGTCACACCCGTACCGGTGGTTGTTGACGGCACTGCTCTCGAAGTTGTAGACGAATACGTTTACCTAGGACAAACGATCCGAATGGGTAAGTCCAACTTCGAGAGAGAGGTCACTCGAAAAATCCAACTCGGCTGGGCAGCGTTCGGGAATCTACGACACGTCTTGACGTCCGATATATCTCAGTGCCTGAAGTCGAAAGTTTTCGAGCAATGTGTGTTGCCAGTGATGACCTACGGTGCTGAGACGTGGTCCTTTACTGTGAGCCTAATCCACAAGCTCAGAGTCGCCCAGAGGGCAATGGAGAGAGCTATGCTTGGTATTTCTCTACGAGACAGAATCAGAAGTGATGAAATCCGTAGAAGAACGAAGGTGACCGACATAGCTCTCAAAGTTTGCAAATTAAAGTGGCAATGGGCTGGCGTTCGCAGGACTGACAACCGATGGGGAAAAAAGGTCCTCGAATGGCGACTACGTTTAGGCAAAAGGAGCACAGGCCGCCCTCCGACCAGGTGGACTGATGACCTGAAAAAAACAGCGGGAAACCGTTGGATTCAGAGGGCCCAGGACCGGGCGGAGTGGCGTCGATTAGGGGAGGCCCATGACCAGCAGTGGACTACTAAGGGCTGAAAGAAGGAAGGAAGCCGGTTCCTTAACTCTTATCCGTTGAGGAGTTCCTCAACTCGGTATCTCCGAAACCCTTCATCAAATCATCAACAACTTAATATGGGACCAAATTAAAAGTAACAGCTCCCAAACCAAAAAAAACAAGTCAAATCGGTTACCAAATGACGGAATGCGGCGGTCAGAAATATAAAAAAAACGAGTTCCTCTCTATCATCAGTCTATATAGTTCTGCAAAGGTAATGTGACCAACAACAACAATCTATTAACCGAATTCCTTAACTCTTATCGGTTGAGGAGTTACATTGTGTATCTCCGAAACTCTTTTTTTAAGGAAAGAATACGTTTATTGTTGACTGTTACATGAGAAAGATGTTACAAAAATTTATAATAAGTTTAGAACAGTCTACCCTATGCGGGCATACAATAATTATGTCTTATATAACTAAAACTTAATTTTATATTTCATTAGCAATCATTGCTAGATTATATTTATTTATTTATTATTTTGTTCAGCAGTCACAAATTATTTGTTTATTTTAATATTTTACCTATTCGAACTTATCGGCTATGCAATGTGCCCATTACTGGGCAAAGAGAGAAAAATCCGGAGGAAAAAACTCTCGACACAGTTTTAATTAATTTATTTAGTTATTTATACGCGCGTTACTACATTCCTTTATGTAATTGTTTATCTATAAACATAATTTAGATTGAAATTGCGAACCATCCATTCATTATTCCGTTCGTTATTTGCATTTTTGTGTGATAGTGCATTCTCTCTGATTATACCCTGGTATACACAAGGAAGCACTTGTAGTCGGCAGCTTTACAGGACTGTAAATGTAGCCTCTGTCCTTCCTGAGATTGTTATTTTATTTTATCGTTAAAGAATTCCTTTTCGGTATAATAACCTTTGACCAGCTACTGTTTTAAAGACCATTTAAATTTATTGATTGATAGTTTTTTTAGTTCTGGAGGCAAATGATTGTATATGCGTATGGCAGATATATACCTACTTTTTTTATAAATTCTACATTTTATTCTAGGTAAATACAATTGATTTTTATCTTTCTGTCTCATGGGTACATTTATTTTTAATCTTCTTCATCAGATTATCATCAACTTAATATGGGACCAAATTCACAGTAACACCTTCCAAACCAAAAAGAAAAAATTCAAATCGGTTAACAAATAACGGAATGCGGCGGTAACAAATATTAAAAAAAATAAAAAAAACATACAAACGAATTGAGAACCTCCTCCTTTTTTTGAAGTCGGTTAATAAATAGGCTTAACACAGAAATAGCAGCAATCAATGCATTATTTCCGGGGGGCCTATGTAGGCTATGTCCAAATTTCAATCAATTAGTGGACATCTGATAGCTGAAATTATATGGATGATAAAGATAAAAATAAATGTATGTGGGAGGGGGCGGCATATTTCAGTTTTTGCCCCGCCTAAAAAAAAATGAAGATCCGGGGCTGAAAAAATCACAAATGCTAAATTCGCTAAACATTCTCAACACCAACAACAACTCAAAACAACTTAACAGACTCTACATTTGCCGTAATGTATGTACACCTCAAATAAGCAAAGTACTTACACCTCCTCCACGTAAATACAGTTCGGGCACGCCTCTCGAAATTATTCAACTTTTTACACCCTTAATATGCAGATACGACCACTTAAGTTACACGATGTTTAAGTGTACGTTCAAAAAGCGGTCGGATTCATAATCTTGTTAGCACTCAAATTTGCATTAATTAAGCCGAGGAGGCTTCACCGTTGTGTCTAAACTTGTGGGGGGAGGAAGGGGGGGATAGATAATATTCAAATGGTACATATAACGACGGTCCCCAGCCGACGCCGCAATGTAGATAGTACAGTCGCAACGAAAAGTGCTCGCGAATAAACGTGAAATATCGCCTGTAAATGTCGCAGTATGCGGCGATATTACGTGCTAGTTGCCGCTGAATTGAATACTAGAGTACTTCAGTTTTATATAAGACGGTTACGCGTTTATACTTCTGCTGTACTTGCGCTGTGGGCTATATAATAAATAAAATTTAATATTATTGTTTTTGCGGTAATATGCCGGGACATATTGAGTTAAATATAAAATAAATAATACATAAGAATATACAACACATACGAAAAGCTTTGGTATCTGTTACTAGTTAACAGTAGGTACCTACAGTTCTTTTTTTATTTGAGATCCTTTAATTTCATTAAAGTTATTTGAAAAATTTTAAGCACCTGCAATAAATCGTTTCTATCATTTCATAAAGATTCTACCACATAATACATGTAAGTGTTCCAAAAAGTTCTCACAAAATCCAATCACAAAGCATCAGCTAATAAATTTGAAAATGCTGTATTCTGGCGTCGACTGTACCTCTCTGAGAGGACCGAGGGTGCGCTCGACAATTTCCTCCTCTGGTAATTCACTAGGATTTAATTTAAATTAGTTTTGGCTTGGCTTAATAGCTTCCCCCCGACGGGTGGGGTGGGGTACACCCCCTCCACGAGTATTCTGGAAGCTCTCGCCTCGGATGGAATCCTAATTATTTTTTCTTTGTCCTTTTTATATTTATCCACTTAGTTTTAGTTAGTTCGCCCGCCTATTAGCGTAAGTGTGGCTTAATTCTTTATTGTTTCGTGTTTAGGTAGGAGAAGGCACTTTTTTACGAAGTCTAGGCTTATTTTTTTGGCTTTTAGTCAAAGTTGCCAGTTAATCAAAGGATAAGGTACTTTGTTAAGATTATAGTAAGTTTATTTAACCTAACCAATACATCTGTCTACACAAGTTAGGTAATTTTAGATAGGTGACTACTGAAATTCTTACAAGAAAAAATATAAACTACATATGTACATATAAGTACTATATAGTCCACGAGACCAAGACGGCTTCATCATGTTGACAAAGTCGCTAAAATTTTAAACACTTTAATAAATAGTAGGTATATCTCTGATTGCAGAAAATAATCTTAACAAATTAACCGATTCTCAGAATAAGCCGCTGCAGTGAACAGAGCAGAGCAGAGGGCGGGTGATTTCCAAGTAATTATTTGCGTTGGCTACAAAGTACGACCCCGGGTGACATGATGAGTGTTGCGTAACCGCATGTTTTACACAACCGTATTTAATGACAAACAGATTATTTTTATCTTAAATATTTCGTGAAGCAAATTAAGGTACAATTTATATTTCACTACGCGAACGGAGCAGTGTGAAATATAGCACAAAAAATTATAGTTCATATGGAGAAGAATGCACAAATTATAATAAAAAAACACATGCCTAACGGTTTCACAATTTTAGAGTTGTAGCTCAAATAACTTGTCGTTAGTACTCCTTCTCACTCAACCTTTTTCCTTAACTGTACATATGAACTCCCTTTTTCTTCTATACGCCTTACAAACTCTATTTCTTTAGCTCGGTCAGGTCTTTGGTTAAGTCAAGGAGCTTAATTGCAATCTTGAAGGTTGAGCGTTACTTTCTTACACAGTAGATAGTTGTCCGTATGATATTGATGGCTCAATTAATAACTCATTGCAGGATTAGGTCTCCGCAAAAAACAAAAACAAAAAAACAGAAGGTTATAAGCAATAGGTCACCTTTGGAATCCGTTTTTTCAATATGTTTTTCTTCTGTGTTAGCACAGGTGATATTTACCTTTACTACTAAAACGCACAATCTCCTTGGTGCTTAGTACCTACTACCAACTAGTACTAAGGAGGAAGATGTAATTTTTATACGATATTTAAAGTAAATAGGTTATCTATCCCAAATTACGTAATACTTGGTGCTAGGAGTTTATGATCACTATGGTTTGCATATCCGTACAGCTACGTCAGATCTGTCTATCATTATTGACGTTGGATGTAGGCCAGTTGATACCATCTGAGCACTAACTGCTAGATTATAGCACATGAAATCGCAGTAACGCGTCTGAAATGGGTTATGGGATATGGCCAAATAACGATGTGATATCTAGATATAAATAAATATTTTTACTTTATTTTATAACTACAACCTACGACCAATAAAAAGTATTGATCTGAGACTACAACTATATTTTACAACTACTAGAATGGATTGCACTTAATCGTATTCGCCTATCAATATACGTACCCATATATTTGTTCTTAGGTAATTCCTGTTTGGAGGCAATCAAATGGTTTGGTTTTGGACTTCTATGAGCATTGATAACTCAGTCACCAAAAGAGTCGAAGTGAAGGGGTAATAATGGTAAGTAAGTCATAATGGGCAAGCATCCAGGTTCCCGAGAGTTTTCTATACTCAATATTCTCAAATTAAATTCTCCAAAGTTAAATAATAGAGTACTTAAGCTAGTGTAGAGGACTTGGCGACCATAGGTCTGAGTTCTAGCTATATTTTTATGGTAGATAATTGTGTAGCGAAAGGACACGTAGGCCATCTGATGATAAGTGGTCACTGCAGCCTATTGACACTCGCATTCAACCTCAAATAGAGAAAAAAAATCTTATCTGAGGTTGAATGCGGGTGCTTTGCTACTCATGAGGACTAACATCCCCGGCAACCATACCTCCCCAGCCGGCATACAAGACATAAAGAACTGTTTTTTTTAATATATTTTTAGTCCTGTATGTATCGCCAAGTCGAGCAAACAAAGCGGCACGGCCGAATCCTTTTCTTGAAGCAACTCAGGCCATTTTCAACCCCTTATAATTTTGTTGTGGATGTGGTAGGTATTGTATAAACTAAACACGGTATATTTCTAATTTCATGGAATAAGTTAGACATGTCGGTAAAATTAAATTTCTATTAAAATAAAAAAGCGTGTGTCACGCGCCAGTTTTCGTTAATGCGATGGGGAGGAAGGGGTTAAACGGTTCCCGGTGCCAAATCGTCGCTAGCGGCTAAACGGCTAAAAGATTGATTGTTTTTATAATCGGGATTAATGTTCGGGATGTTTGAGAAAAATCGATTGCGTATGTGGAGAATAACTTCCAAATAATCTGGTGGGTGAATACCGATTCAAGAAGTCATAGTCGGTAACTGTATTGGTTCAGAAAAAGATTTTCATAAGAGTATTATACCTACTACTACTACAGTGCCCTCGGACAGACTAGAATATTATTTTTGTTTGTTGCTATCGTGCAAAACGGAGCTATGGATTTAAATTTTAAGCTCTTTAAGAAAATATCTACATAATCAAGATAAAATATTTATATTTAACTATGGGCCCAATTAAACGCGCAAATTTTATCAAGGACAGTGGCAGTAGTTAGGCGTTTAGGTTGTAAAATCGCCATAAAACAACATTGAAAAGCTCGAGAACTCAAAGACAAATGCTGATAACCTAAAAATAAATAGTTTATTCTTATAATAAAATATCGTTTAACCCTATCGCATTCCAACCGGGGCGTGACGACACACCGTCCTATCAATCATAGCGTTCCTATTTTAATTTTAAATCAATTGGCGCCGCGCGTGGCTGTAATCCATCTTGTGTTATCAATAAAAAACAAACATTACACTATGAATTTGACAGGAGAGGAAATGAGATTGGCGGGAAAGTGTTAGAATAAATTGCAAATACATTAAATATTTTTTATTTAGGTATTGCTATACGTAAAAACTTTTAAGATTTGGTGTTAAAACTCTAAAACCTAGTTTAGTTGGAGCCTGTATTGAATGAAAACCTAGGTAGTAGAGAATGCTATAGATCTAAGAAATTGACACTTAAAAAGTTGGTGAAACGGTTTGAAAAACCTTGCAATTTTTTGTTTAGCAGAGAAAAGATAAGGAGATACATTTAGGTACAATACCAATTGTAAGCAAATAAAGGTATATTGTTGTTTGAGTTTAATCCACTACTATCCATAATAAAAATAATCGTAGGCAGATATTTAAATCTACCTACAATTGTTTTTAAAATAATAAGTGTTCTATTAATAAAATTACACCAAATAGTTTAAATAAGTAGGTAGGTAGGATTGGTACTTATAAGTAGATAGAGTTTGCTAATGCCATATCTTGATTGACCTATTTTTTGCCGGATGCAGTTCAAGGAACAACAACCCACCAAGTTTTCATCAATAATTGAGAGGAAACCTCTCCTTTGAAGCGTGTGAGGGATATGCTTCACCGTCTCCTTTCAGCAGTAGGAGCACATCGAACACCTAAAGTTTTTTAGACGAAGAGGTAGGGGATACCGCGCAGCTTGTGACCTAATAAAAAAGCGCCCTTATTACCTACGACTTTCATTGCACACACATCACACTTAAAAATACTTATAGGGTTTTATTTTTCTAACGATTCACGTTTAGCCTAAAGGGCAGCCAAAGCGAATGAACTGTGGGTAGGTACTTACCAGATAAGTATAATATTATTATGTAAGCACTTCTGTCTGTAACCCATTAATGACCCACTGCAGGGTCGAGTCTCCTCTCACAATGAGAAGGATGTAGGCCTTAGTCCACCACGCTGGCCTAATGCGGGTTGGTAGACTTCACATGCCTTTGAAAACATTTTTTTGTGAAATCCCAGGCATTCATTTTTCCTCACGATGTTTTCTTTCACCGTAACAGCAGGTAATATCTAATTTTATAAAGCAAGCAGTGGAATAGGAACCCACTGTACCTTTATGATGAATAAAAAAAGATTATTGGGTAGTCTAAGTTAGTAAAAAGCAGGTACCTACACATAAACTTTTCGCTAAAAAGATTCCAAATATAAAAATTATTTATCACCAGCCAGTTACCAATCACGTTTAGTTACGGCGAGCACCACAGCGCATCCATCTCGAATACAGCTTAGATTCTCGTCTTACTCTTTCTAACCTTTGATTTGAGATATATGCGTCCTTGTCGCGCACATTAGGCGGGCTATGCACGCTCCGACCGTTACTCCTCATTACGGCAGCTTACGTACGTCGAGACGCTATGGTACCGAGAATGGGCGCTTTAGTTGTTTTATTGATGCTGTATCATTGGCGGATTTTAATATTAGGTACTTACACGTAGGAAAAGTTCGTTTGAATTGAGACTTATTTAAATAGATACCTGTAGGGGCCATAAATAAACGGTTAATGCTTTACACTCATATATCGCCGTAGATGTCATAACAGACACAAGACAAGTGACATATCCTGAGTCATATACCTATTGATACATACCTACAAGAAAAAACACACACACTCTTAAAATTAATTTAAATTTATCCATTAATACACTTTTGTAGGAGGCTCAGCGCTTTAGGTACCTATAGGTAGTGTACTGTCCTGTTTAACACTGCACCATAGGTACCTATAGGTATCTAAATCGACAAGTCGTAGGACTTCTTCTTGGGTAAATAAAAAACTAGAAAACAAAACACATTATATATTTTGCAAAAACCAATAAGTATGACTTTATAAATAGTTGGTAGAGTTTAGAGGTGGTAGAGCCATTTAAGTATACCTAGTTGAGGCAGGATGTGGGTGTCTGGGTTCTAGTGACCATTTAACATCAAGGTAACTTGCCGTTTGCTTGTTGGTAGGTAATATAAAAAAAATGAATTTAATGTCTAATTTAGATATATAAAATTATAACATCAAGTTTAAAACCTGTTACACTAAATTAATAAAATAAACTAAAATTATGACAAATGAAACACATCGCTGCGATGCGGAAGAGCGCCCAAGATACTGGCTGCATTGCCTCTCTGGACAGCTATGCTAATGCGCTGTCCAAAGTAGGCTCCTGCCTTCGGGTCAATTCGGGTGTTTTAGTTTAGTTTAGATAAAAGGTACGGTTGTAATACTCTTAAAACTGTAATATTTCTAATTAAAAAACATAATAGTCCCTGCAAAATATCGACTCTACAAAATAATTTCGTCAAGTTTATGATCGGCGTATGGATTACCTATAGGTAACAAGCTTTAACAACCATCTTACTGTTTAAAGCTACTGATATCTACCCACCATTTAATTACTTATTTGTATTTTTTGTGTAGGTGGGTACTTATTGATGTCCTAAGTAGGTACCTAGGTATTGGTGTTTTATTTCTGAGATAATACTTATTATCTCAATACTTAGAGTTTACCTAAAGACGACCAAGTAGATACTACTTAATTACCTAAGTACCTAGGTAGTTCAGTGGTACCTACTAAATACCGCTACCCTCATTGTTTGTTATAATTAAACCAACACGTTGTTCATATTTTTTGTGGTGGTGACCAGAAGTCTGAGGCGACCATCATGATCCTCATAAAGCAATGTTTTTGCCTACGACTTTATATCTTAATTCCACCCTATTTGAAGTTGTTCTACTTGAGTTGCAAATTTATTCGCCTAATTTCGGCTCTACGTTGAAGATGTGAAAGTAACGTGTCTAGGTTCTGAAATTCCTTTTGAAACTTTGATCTATAGATTAAACAGTATGCTTATGTAGACTCTACATCTCTACCTTCAACGTCCTGTGAAGAAATAACATCTAAGGTAATCTCTATCGACTCTACATTCTACGTCAAACCGAGATTTCAGCACGAAACTCGAGAAAACCAATAAACCGTAACAATCAATGAGCGCGCCATAATCGCAAACTCTGAAAACGAAGTACAAAAGTCAATCCTGGTAGAGTCATTAAGAGCGTTCTAATTAAAATGTAATTAAATTCCCCGAGAAAAAGAGAGCGCGACATTTAACTGATACTAATAAGATCGTCAAACAATTACGAGATTATCCGAATGTAGAGCGGGACGGCGCTATACGAAATCGTGTACAACGCTCTACAAAGTCGGTCCTCTCCCTCCCACGCGTTCTATTTAACTTTTAATTTATACTCATTCCTTTATATCTTTTATTGCTTCGCCCATCGCAGCTCCTAATGCGCCTGAGGTGCTCCTCGCACTAATTAAATTCATGCAACACTAAGCTTTCCGAACACCCCTCCGAGACCCCGCCCCCTGCACCCCCTCCTTAAAACTGACCAATCGCAGCCCGAAGCGGCTTCCTCTGAGCCGGAGGCGGGCGAGTACAGTCAGTGCGAGATGTCTGATAGAGCTGTCACGTCGCCTCGGACGGGTCGTTACGCTGTCTTGACATATTTTATTATTATTTATGTCAATTAGGTTATTACCTTTTTTGTTTAATGGAATAAGGAATCGGTTGTGAAATTGATTGCCTTTCGGTCGCTTATGATTCATCACTGTCAAAAATATAATCTGAAACGTGTTAATTTCGTATGATTGATTGTTTGTCCGTCATTAGGCCGGCATAATCTAGTTTTACGCAATGCTCTATTGTGTGTAATCATCGGCTCTATCTAGAGCCGTTAGATCAGCCGCTGATTACCTGTCAAATTAACGATAGCAAAATTGTTGTATTGTTCTATTCATCACGGCAACTCATAACATTTTCGAGTTAATTGAAGGAGAATATTAACAGGAAATTCCTAAATGATAGTTCTCTAAAAACTGTTAATAAGATCTAGTCTCTTACCAATCTTTAACAAGTCCATCCATACAAAGACTTAAATTTGAGTTAAATTATATCACTATTAAAAAAATTTCAACTATTTTATAAAAATAAACAAATTTATTAATGATTCTGTATAAAATAATGGCCTTGAATCTTAATATATTGTATCAGGCGTTACTTTGCGGAAATCCATTGTTATTTAAGTTGTATTTATATTTCTTTGCAACAATCCGCACACGTGGACCTCAGCAACCAACCGTTGTAGAGTCCACATCACCTGATGATGCTCCGTTTTGGGGCGAAACACGTGTCGTGTACTATTGGAATAAGTTGTTATGGTATATACCTACTCAGAGAGATAAGGGAGGGTGGTGGGTCCATACCAAAACAAGTTCCACGTGTGCGGATTGTTGCAAAGAAATATAAATACAACTTAAATAACCTTGAATCTTATTTAAAAAATCATTTCAAAATTTTAATAAACAATGTTTTTTATTTAACTCGTTTTAAAATAAAAAAAGGTTCTTCAATCCAATTTCCAATAATATTTATGTACTTCCTGCATAAATAAGTCGAAACTCTCAAATCTATTTCAATACAAGATTTGTCAATTTGTGTGGACATTACTATGTGTT
Source organism: Erynnis tages (assembly GCA_905147235.1). Lineage (NCBI taxonomy): Eukaryota > Metazoa > Arthropoda > Insecta > Lepidoptera > Hesperiidae > Erynnis > Erynnis tages. The sequence goes on from LR990082.1 coordinate 9,068,414, forward strand.
ATTGTCGTAGGTAACAAACGGGGTTTACGAAACGCATCGCCCGTAACAATCTATAACATAACTTCTTACCAATTCCCTCTATATGTCTTCGGCGCGCCATGCGGCTAAAAAAGATTATGACGACCCCCGTACAAAAGCTAAACAGATCAAAAAGACTTCAATTTACTAAAAATACAAAGGAAAATCGACGCTAAAACTCAGCCGCCAACGTCTATTTCGCGTCGCGTGAAACCATCACCTACAATACCGACAGTCCCACGCACGGCGAGCCTTAATTTATAACCCTCTATTCAATACCCATCTGTAAGCGCGAGACATAAGGTTTAATATTGTTTAGCGGAGTTGTATGTTGTACTGTCGGAGGAATAAATCTATAATATGAAAGAGGCGGGGAATTAATTTGTGTGTTGGTGGGGGCGAGGAGGGTGGAGGCTCCGCCCCGCGGCGCGCCATCTCAGTGCCGGGCCGGCTGCGCTGCGCGAGCACACCTCCCGGAGCGCCGCGTCGCGTGTGGACTACGAGCTTACAGTGATTGTGACATTTGACTTGAAAATTCGAAAAAAAAATACTTTAATATCTTTTTGGTGTCGACTGTACCCGGAGAGAGAATGAGCGCGGGCTCGGTCAATAGTGTTGCGCGGAGTTGTCGTCGATAGTTTTGGTCGGCAGTCAAGATATCGAGTCGCAGCATGGTGCTGGAGGGCGGGTTGCCGGCGCCGCTGCAGCTGTACGCGGCGGCGGCGGCGGGCCTGGCCCCGCGCCCCGCGTGGCCTCCCTTCCTGCCGTTCTTCGGGGTCCCGCCGCCGTTCCTGGCGAGGCCCCGGCTGCCGCACCCGATGCCGACGCGCGCGCCTCACGGACCGCCCAGCGAGGATTCCAATGAAGATGGGGGCAGCAGTAAAGGTAAGAAGAATACCTTAACTCTATTTACATTCATAAACTCTACATTTAGGATCAATCAGAATTGGTTGTAACAATCTAGTAGAGCTGAACTCAAACTTTCCTAGTATCCAAATTTAGGATCCATTATAAATACTTAGGTACGTGTGGTAGGAAAGCGTAGTCTTGTAAATAGCTTCTCCTATCTAGTTTATTTACGTTTACAAATACTTTAACTAGGTAATAAGAAAAGACGTATTGACAAAAACTGTATCAAACTTATTTATTCATTAATTATAACGAATGGTGTACCTAAAATACCTATTAATATTAAAGTGGAAACTCTACATGTTAAATATAACTTTCATAAGAACTCTACATTATCGAAAACTAATAACTTTAATATTGGAATAGGTACCTAAGTATATAATTTTCATTGTTTAATTATAAAACATACATTAGGTACCTATATGAGTAGGTACACATACATATTAAAAAAACAAAAGGAAAATGACTATTTTTATTCAAGCCTTTTAATGTAAATTTCATCTTTACCTATATCTTTCTAATAAAAAAAATTGACCGCATAGGTATAAACACAATATTTTTATTCATAAATAATTTTAAAAAATACTGCACATCTCTACACTAATATTATTTATTTTACTACTTTTAACTATTTTTTGTTATAAGCTACCTAAGACTATCTTTTTACCTAATACCTAGTTTGCACGTTAAACATATCTTTCCCCTAACCAACGAAATATATCTATTTGTTTAATGTTCAATTCCTTCATTAAAAATACTAGATAACTCATAAAATAATAATAGATAGGTATTAAAGTTTAATAATATAAATTTACGTAGACGGTTTATTAAATATTATTAACTATATAGACGGGTTATTAAATATTATTGACTATATAGACGGGTTATTAAATATTATAACTTTGAAATAAACTAAATTTTAATACTATGCATGAATGGATGGAATGAGTATTTTATTGGTAGGCATTTTAATGAATTTAATTTAAAATGGCTGGATATAAAACGTAGACATTATTGAGCTTTTATGAATTTACTAAGGAAATAAGACATTAATAGCAATACCTAGGTATATCCTTCAATATAATAGGTACCCTTTGTTGTTGGGGTGTAGGAGACCTTTAACCTATTACCTACCTACCTAACCTAACCTAACCTTCAACAAGGTTCATCGACAGCTAGGTATACCTTGGCTATAACCGAGGGACCGACGGTAGGATGAAGCACAAAAGTTCGCATGTACCTAATTCGCCACCAGCTCTTAGGCTCTTGCCATGCCTAAAAACCTTGAAACCGAAGAGCGCAAAATAGTATCTCATTGAAAATAACGTAATTAACAAAAAAGTAGGTATAAGTGCTATTGTTAGTTGGAAAGTCGAACTAATTTGACATTTTAAACTTAATAAATGGTTTCTGCTGGTACGCTGTTTAAGAAAATGAGAGAAAGTTATCTATTAATAAAGTAGGTAGGTACTGGAGGCCATTGGTATTTAGAGATTTCGGTTATCAAAATTCTGTCTATCCGTAGAAGTTGGTAAAGTAAGTCAAGTTTTAAAATTAAATTCTACTTAAGGTAGTAAAAAGGCCGACCTCCGACCAGGTGGATTGACTACCTGAAGAAGACAGCGGGAAACCGTTGGATTGAAAGGTTGATGATAAGTAGAAGAGTTTTGTGCTTTGGTGGTAGAACTATTGTTGCTCATTGTGGTTTACCCTGGGGGTATCGTAGCCACCCTTCGAACTGCTCATTAATCCACCGTGAATTAAGCAATTTGAAAAAGTTACATTGGAAAGTTACCTATTTGCCGAAAAAAAGAAGATTAGGTAGGTCAGGATAACTGAACATTTAGACAATCACTTCGTTTCTAGGTTATAAATATTTATTTACCATGGGCTTCAATTACCACTTAGTGACTAAGAATCAGCTGACCTGAAAGCTCGTTTGCTGATTCTAAAACTACAAAAATATGGATTTAATAAAATTAGTATTTTAGTTATATCTTTGATTCATTTGACTTAAACAACGTTTTTTTATTTAAATGTGTCTAATGACGTGTTGATAACATTAAGTATAAAATCAATTAATTCCATGTTCGCAATTTATTAATTCTAAAAATATAAGTATTGTTTTGAATATAAATTGGTTCATTATAACAACATTCTTTGCGAAGATTTTATAAGAATTAAATTAATGTCTTAAATAGGTACATTTAGTGGCATAAAATTTGACTACTTGAAATTGGTAGGTACCTAGGTACATACCTTCCTACCAAAGCTTCAGTTATCTGCAGTAACCACTTAGATACGAGTGTGAGATGGAGTTTGGAGCTCGTAAGCTATACATATAAAAAAAAACAGAAATTACGTCTCCGTCACCATCGAAATTCAAAGACAAAAATTTGCCGTCAACGCCTACCCATCCAAAGGTCGAGTGCGGCCGACGTTGCTCAACTTGACATTTCGATCGCTATCCGTATTCGCCTCAGGGCTATAGGCGTTTCGCTATAAAATGTAATTTATTTATTTTATTGATGCTAATTGAGAATTGCAAATTGAGAAAAGAATAACAATACAAGTAAAAGTAAACGTAATGAAGTCGTCCCTCATACGTTTTATTTATTTGTTTATTTACTTTATTAAGCACGCACGCATCTCTCGCAAGCGATTGAAAAAGTTAAGCAACGTTGGGCGTATTCAGTAGACACTTAAGTAGGTATTAGGTAGGTACTTAGCAGGTTTTAACACATTTTTTGTTGCATAGTTACGGCTTACAAACAATGTGTTTACGTTAGAACGTATTTTTTTTATTGCATTTGATCTATGTAAGTATGTAGGTAGAGTTTCATCAATGCTGCTGAAAGTAGTTAGGTAGAATTACTAAGAGTTGTGCACTTTTTGATAATTTAACCCCATTAAAGATTGTTTTAATTTTATTATGGGATTACGAGTACCTACCTACCAATATAAAGAAATCAACTCAGATTTAATTTTTTATTTTCATTTAACAAATGTAAAATTTTAAACTCTGTTTGTTTCCCTACCTATTTTTTTATTATCTTTTTATTATCTTCCAAGTCCCATCCTGCATAGTGCGAAATAAAATTTTCGATTAGATAATCCAAAAACAAGTTGCGTGACCTCTATAAACGGGTGATCAAAATAAAAATCTTTATCCGAAGTCCATTTCCAGTAGCGCCATATCACGAACGGATTTTAATTGATTGTTTTATTACGTGCAATCCGAGATCATATCAGTAAATGGGAAACGTTAGCGAAATGGCGATGAGTGTACCTACTCGTACCTACTGACGAACAATTAAAAGTCTATATTAATAACTAATCGATAAAAAATAGATTAGAGCTGTATATGTTCGATGCTGTTCGATTCCCAGGACAAATATTTGTATGATGAGCACAAGTGTTTGTTCTGTATCTGGGTGTAAATTTTCTATAAAAGCAGGTATGTATTTAAAAAAGTATATACATATATGTAGGTTTATACTATCTGGTTACCATTAATTACCATAACACAAGCTCACAGCTTAGGTACTTTAGGATCAGAAAGCCATGTGTGAGTTGTCCCACAATATTTTTTTATTTAGGTCAGTATTTACTTTTGTGCAATCATGAAATAGCCATTTAAATAAATTAATGTTTGTTTATGAGAAAGAGTGGTACAAATTTGGTAAAGCGAATTATGGTGATTATACTTAAATTTCGATAGAGTTATTAAGGAAACCCATATAGTTCTATTAACGTGTAGTGAAAGTTGTTAAACGCCAAGAAGCTTTTATAATTTAAAATTGTTAAGGTGCGTTCCTAACCTTTAAGAAATTAGGTATTCACCTATAAGCTGACAAAAAAGACCAACGAAAAATGCAGAGCCTATTGAGTTACAATGGGCTTCGCAAAAAAAACTTTGTCAAACTTTGCAGTAGTGAAAATATTTGTGTAAGATATTATTAGCATCTAGTTTCAGGGGTGTCGCAATTGACTTAAATAATTTCAAAGTGCTTAGATCATAATAATTGATCAACTGTTGACTGCAGTGATCTATTGATTCAGATTGCCAGAACGTTCCTTATACCTACTACTTCCTTTAAAAAAACAAAAACAAAAGACAAATAAAAGTCAATTGATTCCTTCTATAATTATTTCTGGGCAGACTTATAAAATCTATTCCAAGACTCTGATTTCGTAACTCATTCCTTAATCAAATCCTCACGACAATTTTAATTACGACCAAAAGGTATCATAATTAAGATCATTGATCTCTGATTCATTGAAGCGGAATTAACTTCTAGCTGTTAGGTATTAAATAATTCGCACTCAGAGTTGCACCATTTAAATTATTTTGCTCGTGACCGCTGTCAAAATCTATAAGCTTTGAAAGCTCCGTTTGAAAGCTTTTCAATCTCGCTTCGCCACTCTTACAAAGCCTTAATCAAGCATCAAGGCTGTTGTAATCATGCTGTTAGATCTATTCTAATCCAATAATAAAACTGTTGCAACAAGCGTATTTATGTACCCGGGTTCTTGAAATTAGATTAATTTAAGTAGGTATAAGTAGGTACCTATAGAAATATGACGCTAATAAAGTTAAGGCCACTTTACCTACTTCTCTAGGTACCTAACCTATCACTTCGTCTGTAAAAGTCTAAGGTTAGGTTATAAGTTTAAAACAAGACCAGCCATTGTAATACAAAATACATACATACCCAAATATACACACAAATGGAAGTAATAATTCACTTTAGCAGCAAATTAAATCAGTGCTGATTAATTTCCGTGTTTACAAGCGCGGCCATCTTTATCTGCCGCCGTTAGTATCGCTCGACAATTAGCTGTTTTATCACTACCCATAAAGTATCTCCGCACTACCGCGGTGTCAACGACCTTATGATTCAAGATTCTGGAGCTATTATCAATGACTAGCTTCTGCGCGCGACTTCGTTCACGTGGAAGACTGACCCACACAGGGATAAGTATCCTATATCCAGGTTAAAACAAAAAGAGGACCGACCCTGCAGTGGGTCAGTTATTTGTTGCAGACCCAAGTGGCGCAGTGGTTAAGACACCGGTGCGCTGCGCGGAGGGTCCTGGGTTCGATTCCCAGCAGAGCAGAGATTTGACTGATGAATTTGAATTTCTGTTTCTGGTCTGGGTTGTTGTGTTCTTGTCTTGTGTGTGTCCATGAAGCCCACGGCACAGGGAATCCTAGTGTGGGGCTATGAGTGTGAAGCGTTATTTATTTATTTATTTACCTAGGTATAAGAAATTCACAGTAAGATTACTTCAGATTGATTTTCTTTATCTTCTAGGCACTGCCTAGGTACCTACTGCCTAATGGACCGGGCGGAATGGCGTCGATTAGGGGAGGCCCATGTCCAGCAGTGGACTGCCAAGGGCTGAAAGGAAGGAAGGAAGGCAGTGCCTAACTGCTACCTAATTGCATGAAATAATACCAAATAAATTTTTATAGCACTTCTTTCTTAGATTTCATTTCAATGATTATAAAATTTGCAGGTAAATGGTAGATGGAAGACAAGATGGTGACTTATTGTGAATGATGGAAATAAAAAGCTGCGCAGCGGATGAATAGATATAACTGCCCATAAACTAGCCCGTAAAAAATTACTAATACTGTAGTTTTTTAATCAATAGGTATATCTAGTCAATATTGTTAGCAGGAAACAGGTAATAAGAGTTTAGTTAATTGGCAAGGCGTGATTTCTGCCAATTCAAAACAATAAAAATATTTAAATTGAGTCGTAATAGTTAACCTTTTCACTCGCTCTTCAATGATAGATTCATCAGATAAATGTAACAGAAACGAATACAATCCGCCGTATCCACAATCAAAGAACCAGACTATCATACATAAATCAGACGGGAAAAACTATTGATATTTCTATTATGCTCCGATAAAAAATGAATAGTCGAAAATCACAAAGCGGGGTGGTCATACGTCATCCACAAAACATTTAACATCCTAATTTCGTGGGTAACACCTCAGCGCTGGGGCCGACAAAGAGTCGATAAAATCTAAGTAACATACCTATCGACGTCGACGGACGACGCGCGCGCAGCAGGCGGCATCGCCCGACTACTAATAACTTACACTTGGATTATGCTCGTTAGCCTCTTCGCACCTTGCCCGCTGTTGTTGGGGTTCCGTGAATAAATGGTGGAACGGGAGCCTTGCTATTGCCTTGTCAATTGACTGTAAAAGTCCACTTTTCGGCTGTTAGACCAATACTATATCAGACTCCAATGTTTTCAATTTCATAATATTAAGATTTTTTTGATATTTTGGCTTATCAAATTGACGGTAAAACCCCACTTTTCAGTTGTTGGACCAATAAAAGCCCAATGTTATCAAAATTATTGTATGGTGGGGTTACGTAAAATAAACGGAGAAATATTCTTTTTTGATTTATCACGTAGTGTTATTTATACCTCTTCCTAAATTTAATTATTGTTTCAAGATTATTTTTTTTTTTAATTTAATTTTGCTTAAAGCGGATTCTGTAATTGAAATCAAATACATGATAAACGGGTGGGTGACTGAAATGTCGACTTCATATTCTAGGCTGTATAAATAAAATTAAATGCTGTAGATTCATACCCGTTGCTTAAGATTACGTCTTCGTAATATCTTCTGATTTAAGTAATGGCTATGAACCCCAGTGTGTATGAGAGCGGCTCCAGCTTCACCGATTGTTATTAATACAAAATTTATTCGAACGAGTCCCGATCCGTGGTCGATTTTCGGGAATAATACCTCAATATTAAGATGATAACTTATGGCTAGGATAAGTGTGTCGCGATCAAACACAAACGTCGCCGACCCGTTACTCTTACTCATCTCGTTATATGGTTAGGTATTTATTTTGATATTTATTTGGCTTTTGAAAGTGATAGAATCATTGTAAGTAATTTGCTTGAGAACCACTACCGCCGTTATAATCGTGAGGTAAATGTTTTCTTTAAGTTGAGGAGCACTTTAAATGCTCTTTAAATTTTAACCCTAGTTCGCTATCTTACCGCCAGTCTCTTACCCGCGGCAGTAACCCGCCGCAAAGCAGCATGTTCTTATATTGTGTTTCGGTCGGGGAGGCTGCAATTGTTAAAGTGACAATGTTTATTGTGATTGTAAGTATCTGATCGTTTTATTTCAGTAACGGTTTCTGAGTGAATAAAAACAATTGCTGCTTATAGGCTAACGAACTTACTGTCAACGATAGGCCGAATCAATTTCATTCTTCACTGGTCCGCCGGTGAACTGAAGTGAACTGAAAAGTTTGAATTGTCTTTGCATTTTACACGGAAAAAAAGATATTGTCTGTGGGCTTATTGTTTTTTTAATAAGTAGAATATTTGAGTTTTAATCTTAAAGAGGTATAACTTGTTTTTGTGGTGGTTGTTAAGTGAAATAGCAAAATTAATAGAATCTTTTAAAAAAATATTCTACATTTGTAAAAGTTTATGCGATTCTTATCCTGTTCTGTTCAATTTGTGTTACTTCTTTTATCCTTAATGTACCTATACCGACCTATTGCTAAGCCTTAGGTAATACATAATAAATTAATTAACTAAGTATGTAATTAAGTAATAAAGCACCTACCAAAAAGAGATTTTTTTCGTGAAAGAGTAACAAACATTTATCTATCCAGCTATTTAAAATGCTATCTATTCATTTATTTATAATAGTAGGATATCTCACTCAACAGATATCAATAAAATGTGAACTATAATGGAAAAACTAATTAAAATTGTTATTTACTTCAGTAGGCGTGTTTTAGATTAACTGCGACAAGTCCCTTTCTCAGTAATGCATATTTATATCATTTTAAACTTTTAATAATCATTTCAGTAACGATAAAATGCTGAATATAACTTTTAATGCATGAAAATGATAGAGACGCTTCATTTCTATAATGCACTTCCTAGAAGCAGATTATGATATTATGTATAGATTTAGTATTATGTAGTTGTAGTCGATGTGGACCTAACTATTACTTACTGTTGAATATCTACAATTTTTAATATAAGTTGCAAAAATTGTATTTAATTAATCTTAATTGTAATTAATTAATTAATTAAATCTTAATTAATTAATTACAATTAAGATTTAAGTAATTAATTAATTACAATTAAGATTTAATTAATTAATTAATTTTTTAAGATCTTAAAAAAAATAGTGAAATATTGAGTTATTCCTCGTTAAGCGACATTATTAATATTAATTAATTGGTTTGCTTCTCACTGATCCAATATCGGTTGTCTCTCTACCTAAGTCTCTACCTAAGAACATGCTTGTAGCGTCAAACAATAAACAGAACTAAACAACATACAGTCAAACATTCACACCATTTCAAAACCTCAAATATCCATCACTTACATATTAAGTACCCAAAAATCAAAACAAATCCTCCCAACTTAACAAGGAGACAAACAATGCTAAATGGGCTAATAAACAGGAATCACAACTAGTCAAAAGCGCATCAATAAAGGGCGAGCCGAGGGGAGCGGGCTTGGATGGAACAACAAATAAATCTAGCCCCGGCTCCCCTCGACTCTTAAAATGGAATCATTTCGCAAATCTGTAAATTACATCGCGCTTTACTTAGGTTTTAATAGTGGCGGTTTCCATTTATTTCAAAATTTTGATGATAAATGAATAACCAAAGAAACATACGGTACATGTATGGAAGGATGTAAGGAAATCTTAAAGAAACATTTATTTACATAAAATTATGATTTTTATAAAAACCGTGAATTTATTGATAAGGAAAACCTTATAAGAAAGATAGGTATGTGTAGAATTTTTAAAAACGCTGTAAGAGTTAGGTAGGTAGGTACCTACGAGTAATATTTGTAAAACATGTCAGTTCAAACCTTAAATTGGAAGATTCCTTCTTATAATAGTTTTCTTGACATCAATTTATTATCAATCTTCCTCTAAATTAAACGCTTCAATTCAGGTAGGTACATTAGGTAAATCATAAACATTTCAAAAGTACTTTCAGAAAAAAAAATCTTTATCAAAAACTGAGGAAGACTGATTTGTCGTATTAGTTCCTATGAACTAAGAAACCTATGTTTCTAATATCTATTAACCTGTATGTTCGTTTCCTAATTATCTTTTAGGTACCTATATGTATAGGAGATACATCAGTACCTACAACGTATTCATAGACGATGCGGTTACGATTACATTATTTTATTTCCGAACCACCCTAGGGGCGTGTGGGGAAATGACCCTTGAAATTGGCTCCGTCGCTGTACAGTCGCACCTTGCAGATTTGAGCAATCACCCTTATTAGGACCGTAGAACTCTTCGTCACCTGATAATGACTGTTTTCACAAAAAGAATTACTTATGCATTTCATTAGATTTTTCGCTATATTTTGGTACGCTTTGCAATTTATCATTTACTTATTTAGGCAGAAAATGTAAAGGTAAGTAAATAATTTTTTTAAAGATTCTATAAATTTGTAATTTTTAGTAATTCTACAGTCGTTGTAAGTCGTTGTAACTGATTAAGCTTTAAATATAATTACCTAGCTATAGGCCTGGATCCATCCCTTAGGTGTGTATCTACGTATGCGGCTTCAAAGAACTGCTAAATAAATGTTCGGATCACTAAGGAAGTCAGTTTATCAATATTTTGTAGCCAATATGCTTGATATGCATTTTGGAAGCAAATCCCAAGCGATCTACCTACCACTTATTAAAATCCAGATAGACACATATTTGTATAAATACATTCTTAAATTTTAGTAGGTTAATAATTTTTCTCAAATTTCTTAAATTTTATTACACCTTTTTTCACACAACATTTCTTATCAGGCGATCATTTTGTCCAAGTTAGGATCAAACCCACGACCTCCAACCACTATACCAATACTTACAGGAGCACCGCACGTACTCCACACACAAGTAAAAAAGTAGTAGAGAAAAATCTGTTTGTTCACGAACGTTATAATAGCACAATTGGGCTCACATCTTGCGCACGCGCCGACCGTGTCTAATGCGCCGCCGCGTGGCCCAAAACACGCATTTGTCAAATTCGAAACGGTTTTTTTTAATGTTTACTTTTCATAGATCCCCTATCACCCTTTACCAGAATTGGTCACGGGAGAGCTATGTGATTTCGCGCCAATATGCCCTGTAATTTAGCGGTTATTGGGAAGTAAGCTGTACCCTTAGTCTGAGTTTTAGCAGTTCCGAAACGAAACGCACACATACACAGCTTACCAGACGAAAATGCATAGTGTAATAACCAACAGAGGTAAAAGATTTTTAGAAGAGTTAAAAAATTAATAAAGCATTAGATAAATAAATCATCACAAAAATTGCTTTATTTTTAATTATCACTCTTTCAATGTTTAACAATATTAATGAAACATAATAACAGTGAATTGGTCGTAATGCACTGTAAAATTTCGAACTAATATTATCCCGTAGGTATTAAACATTTGTTAGCATTATAATGTCTAACGATAAGTAGTATTCATATCTTTCACTCCATACAAAAATTTGATTTAAAATTTTTTAACTCCTCTAAAAATCTTTTACCTCTATTTGTTATTACACTGTGGACGCCTGTGTAGTAAGCTGTGTGTGAATTACGTATCTATCCGAAACGAAACGCACAAACGTTTCGTTCCTGTATCGCTAAAACTCAGACTAAGGGTACTGCTCGACGACACCCTAGGGCCTTGGTTCAAGTGGCGGTTGTAAACGCAGCACCAATCGGTTCACTGACAGGATTGTCTAAGAAATGAATAATCATTTGTACAATTCGGCGGATCGATGTCGACTGAGAGGATTGACTAATAAATGGGCGATGTCCCAAAAAATTCCATTGAAAAAGATCCATTATCGATGGATTTTAGAAAAGTGGACAAAACATGTCCCAAAAGATCCATTGTAAGAAATGAATAATCAAAGCCAAGGTAATTCTTGTTTACTGTAAATTTTATTAAGATCTTAAGTTACGGAGGAGTAGATTTTAGGTTCATATTAAGTATCACATTTTGCTTTTTGCGAAATTTTGCACCAAGAAACAGTAAAATATTGCCCTAATATAATTGTTTAATGGTTTATTATTGGTCATATAAGGTCACCGTTTATAGGTAAGCTATCTGAAAGTCTCTCCTGGGGTCAATACGTTTATGATCTTGTTTAGTTGACAATGATACCATGAATGCCTGCCTCAAATTATACACTAATTTGAGTTACAGTTGGATCCTTACAATTCAACCTAAAGGAAAATACAGCACCTAGAATTTGAAAGCTAGAATTTGAAGCTTTCTATATTTAAAATAAATTAAAATTTTAATATTCTAAAAAAATATAGACACCTATCCACTAATATGGATGGCAAGTAAAGCATTGTAATTACTCAGTAAGGTACCTTACGACCAGATCAAGCACCCTCATGACCCGTAATTGAAGCAAAATGTTCTACATGATTGGTGTTCTGGTTGGTAGAGATATGTTATTCCAGGCTGTAGTATTAGTCCACATACTCGTAAGTAGTAATGCACCCACATATAACTACAGGTCGGACTTCTATCCTATTTACGGTTGGACTATTAAGTCCACGGGTTGCATTGACAACTTCACAATAACAGCTTGCTATTTGATTAATATTTATTTTAAAAAAAATTGGAAATTTTTGGTTGTTTGGTATTATACCTAATACTTAGACAGTTTCTAATAAACTCCCAATTTTAAAGAATTTCCAAAGCGCCACTAGGTACTTATAAGGTTTCTCGGTTTTTTGTTAATAAATAAAATATTGCTTGTTTATATCTTCGACACATAAGTAATTAGGGTTATATGTTATAAAATGAATATTGGTAATGATCAATAACCATTTTGACAAACATGGTGAACGCTTACCTATGTAATTTATGCTAAATCCAAAGATACAAATTTCCTCATTCAATAATATACTAAATAAATTAATGAGATGCCTTAAATAGCAATTAATTCAATTTAAATATAATTTCATGTCACTCGAAACTAATGGATTAATTTGGTCAAAATCTTTTACACCGTGGGAGAGTCACAAAAAATGTAACCCACGTTTTTTTGTAATTAAAAAAAACTAATTTCACGTTTCGCATGTCGTACAAATAAAATTAACTGCTAATTAATATATTAATTATGCAAAGCAGTTTTTTTGCGTTTTTTCTACACCCAACTGTTGAGGAAATCTAAACAACTTGGAACAAAAAATCCCCTCTTTGAAAAATGCGAAGGCAAAAAATTCCACCCATGCAATGGTTTATTTGTATTTGATCAATATATTTTGTTTGCGTAATTTATTTTTATAGTCATATAAGTCTTTTTGTTTTGAAGATTTCTTAGAAATCAGATATTTTTTCTAAAAAACTAACGAAAAATAAATAAAACATGATTATATTAATAAATATTCAAGTCTCATTCGACTCTTACTCTAAAGTCAACTTCTCAGTTTTCAAAAATATCATTTTTATTCAATGAAACTGGGTAAAAGAGTTCGAATTTGGCTTCGTTATTTGTCCTTAAAATAGAGATTTCTCCCTTAAAACCAGATCGCAAAACACACAGACAATTATCACTACAAACAAACAGGGACAACAACAACAATATAATCCTGCCAAATCCGACCATAACGCATTGTTAACCCTGAGAATGCGAGAGGGGTCTGCGAGACCTCGCGCCATAACTAACCCTATTAAAAAGTGGCTCCAACCCTTCGGTATTAATGTAGCATAAAATTAACTCGCGCGTCACGCCCGGTGCGTGCAATGTTTTAAGTACGTTGTCGTAAGGAGAAATTTGGGGCTTGGTCACTTTTTGCCCCACTAAATGTACCGTGTTATTCTTGCCCATAAAGGTAATACAATGGGGTATTGCAGACCACATTGCGCTTTTTAGAGTTAATTGGGACAACGTGAAGTGCAGTTTAGATTTTAATTGGGACAGATTTAGGTGAATCTTCGATTCCCGTCTTTTTCAATCTGAGAGTGATTGATACCAATATTATAAACCTATCAGTCACCAATTTACCTATACCTAAAAATTTCGAAAAGTGTAGGCATTTCTATAGGTACCTACAGTCTAAATGATAAAGAGTCAATAAATAACAAAGATTTTAAAAGTATCCTTTTCTAAAAAGATAATTCGAGATTCTTTTTTTCAATTTTGATAAGCATGCGCCTAATATGTTTATTGCACCCATTTTTTCTCAAATACAAAAGTTTTTCTCACTATCTTTACAATAGATATCGACACCATTCTCTATTAATTTATTGCACTCAAACAGCCCGAAGTGTGAAGCGGTAAATAAACACCAATATCAAAGGAAATTAATAATATCACACTATCTTACAGAACATAGAGTATGAAGAATCAGAAGCTTCGTAGAGGTCTACGATGCCTACGATCGGAATTTCACTAGTGTGCCCCAAGTCCAAGCATGACTTACGCAGGTTCGTATAGTAATCGTATCGAGCTGCGATTATTATGGGAAGATGGCAGACAGAGTGACATGTGAAATACTAATGAATGACGTTTACGTAATACTTTCTCTAATACTACTCCACCACGTCACATGGCAAGACCAAAGGCCACCACCTAAAGTTTCAATTTTAAGTATCATTTTGCACCAAAATTTCAATAACTGAAGTCATCTGTTAGTTCACTCTGCGCAAATATATCAAAGTAGGAACTTAATTATTTCATACGACTGTCTCCAAAGGGCTCGCGATAATGGCCCTAATAAATCTGTCGCAAGTTACGCTATTAGTAGACTTACCATACTTGCTTACGTATCACGGACATATGTATGCATTTAAACGACTAGATTTAGGGAAATAATTTAAAAAAATAGTATTACTAATAATAAAAAACAATAAACCCGTTTGCGAAAATAATAACTGAAAAGAAAAAAAAGTGACTAATAAACGTGATTTATGAATTCTATATAATGTTTTGTGGCATGTTTATTAAAAAATATTGAAATATACAATAGTACATGTTATGAAAAATATTATTTAACAACTCGTTACATTTGTAGAGACCGTAGCCGTACAGTATTGATTTTAGAAGTGACATATCCACATGTGGCTTGAAACCGGAATATCCCGTAAAATACCAGACTTGTGGTTACCCTAGTTTTAAGATAATGCGGTCTCTATGTTCCTTGTATATGTAATTAAATTATGCCGATGTATCTTATTTAGTAGTCTGGAAGCTTTTGATTCAAATAGGCTTGTTATGGAAAGATATTATTTAGAAATAGTTATTACTTGTTACTTTTTACACATTTTAAAGGCGACGCAGGATCTAAAATCATCAGAATCTATTATCAATGATTCTTAAAGGACAATGTTAACGATGATACGTTTATAGTTCACCAAAGAAGCAGGTAAGTTTACAGATAATAGTAGACATAATAATTTTTAACTTTTTAGTTCGATGTTCTTCAAAGGCGTGTTTTTTAGTTTTTTTTTAAATATAGGTATAAATATTTAATATCTTCTTGTAACGACTGCTCGCTAATCTCAAACAACTTTAAACCATAATTATTATGTATATCAATCAATAACTTCAGTAAAGGCGCCACTGCAGGGTCGGGTAGCAAGAAGAGCTCACTATGAGGAGCATGTAGGTCTTAGTCCACCACGCTGTCCTAGTGCGGGGTGATTTCACATGTCTTTGAAATCAGTGTGGAGAACTTTGGAGAAAACCTGCATGCCTCAGAACTGGCGATAATGTTCTCAAAGGCGTGTGAAGACCACCAAGACGCATTACACCAGCGTAGTGGACTACAGTCTTTTAATTGTGAAAGGAGACCCGATCCTGTCACTATCACTAACGGGTAAAAACTGAGATTCGAACCCGTATCTCTTAGCGAATACCGAATACAGAATTCTTAGCCAAATCACTCTCTATAAAAATACTGTCACCGCTATAAGAAGCTTACTTCCACTCAGCTCATAGTTGAGATATGCCACTAGTACCTACGAGTATGCCTGTTATCAGAGTCCCCTGGGGGCAATAACTCACCGCGCCCCAATCTGTGCTTACGAATACTGTTTCATGCTGCAGAGTTCATCCTAAACAAACCCCTCGGATTTTATACAGAGATACCTTATGATTTTTATGCAGGTAGACTTTGCCCGCGGTTTCGTCCGCGTGGATTTAAGGACACGGTCCAGATAATAGTCCAGTTATAAACTAAATATGTGCATACCAAATTTCAACCAAATGTGTTCAGCCGTTTTTCGTGAAAGAATAACATTAACATTAATCAATCCAGCCATCCAGCTATCCATCCATATTATCGTTATTAGGTTTCTCGTTAAATATTAAGTTATCCATCGATAAAACTACACCAAAACATTGAGCGAATTCTCTAGAGGGTAATCCCCTAACAATTATTGCTGTTGCATTATTGTCCCGTCGTCTGCCAGTCTCAGCGGTATTAATCTGTGTATGTTAGTTTCTGTACAATATTATTATGTATTATCTGACCCGGCAGGCATTGCTCTGTCCTTAATTTTAGCTGCATCTAATAAAATTTCGAATTTTTTTTTCAAGCTAGAAACTTTCTCTGCCATCTGAAATTCTTCCAGAGCTAAAAGTATCCCAAGTATTTAAAATATTACACACAGACATTAAGTAAAGTGTTCATGAATCCACCAAATAGGCAGATATTAAAACTTAAAAATAAATTGTTCTTCATTTCTATTAGATTATAAATTTATTCACTTAAGTTTAAAATGAATTGAATAGACCTTTCTAATAAAGCAACAATTAGCCACAATTCATAGTACGTACCTATATTTTAAAGTGGACCATATCCGAACTTTGAGGACTCTATCTTTGATGACTTACAAAACCCTAGACGTTATCTTCACTGTCTCGTCTTTAAGAACCCCTATCAAAGTATAATTTTTATCAGCGTAATTATACAGTGATTGTGTTGTATTGCTCCTTTTGCGTGGCATACAAAACAGCGGCTAAGTGAGCCGCGTAATGTATCGCGCAGATATAATCTCTACGCTGCAGGCGTTAAGTAATAAAGGGAGCGCTACCATACTATAGGTACTACTAATACTATAGGTATCTTGTGGTAGAGCCCATTTGATTTGTTGGGGTGTGTGATACAAATAGATAGAGATACTTCATTTGAGACTTAGTCCTCATGAGTCCCTGAGTTAACTCGAGTGAGTTAATGGGATATGACCCGCTACCGGATAGACTCTATCCGATTCAAGGTCAAACGCGTCCATGGATAGTGGTATCCAATTAATATTAGGTGGCTTATATGTTACAGTATTTCGCAATCCACCAAGATTACCTACATACATACGTTTCAGAAGTTTCCACAATTTTCTTATTCAATCGTCCCGTACGCATTTACGCCGACACATTACACAAATTCAATTAATGCCAAGCGGAGCTGCTTCGGAGAATCGTTTAACTCGGCATTCTTAATGGACCCACTTTTATACCGATGTCTTCATCTCGATAAACAGGGGCGTACTTGCTACTTTTATAAACGTGAAAATTTTTAAGTACCTACTGTTTTAAGGTAGGTAAAAACCCATCTGTCAGAAATGTGGAATTGATTGGTGGATGGATTAAACAATAGGTACCTACGAGTATTTAGAAATGAGTTCAAATTCATTATCATGATCTATTAGTATTCTTATTTCTCACAAATACCTACTTATTTCATGAGACTGTAGTATACATGTACGTTATCACACAATAAACACCGAGACGTCAAACTCGTGACAATAAATTCAAAAAATTCTAATATAGGTACTTATATAATTAATGAAAGTATGTAATGATTAAAAAAATGATAATTCAAACATTACAATTAACATTTTTCTTCGCATAATTCAGAATAAATAAAGTAACTAAAATAAAAAAATGACAAAAAAACTCTTCTTCTATACATACTGTCCTTCATGTCCAATAGGTATTTGGAAGCTTATGGGCTCATTATATATACCAGTATTGCTATTAAACGGTTAAGTTCATAAATTTCCAACAACATTACGAATTCTTAAAATTTTGTGGTCAGACTGTAAGTAGGTACGTGAAAAATACAATTTGTTATTGTAAACGTGTCCTGAATCCGCGCCTGGCGGGCGTGTCAGCCGAGCCTTATAGGTGCCTATTTTGGTCCAAAATTATGACTTTATTATTGGCGGTGATTTTGGGAATTAATTTCCCGGGATCGGGACAAAATTGCGGTCGTGCGACGGGCAACTCCCTTTGCGGAATTTTTATGTGTACTTTAGCAATGGACGTATAATTACACATCAATATCAGTCAGTGGCGACGGGTAGGCCACATCGTTCGAAGAACTGACAACACGTAGGTATATAAATAGTAGAGCTACCAGATAAAACTTCCTGTACCGTGTATGCACACTATCGTCAAAGTATTCGTAGGTACATACTTATAGTAAACTTAAGTCATTAGTATGTTATCTTCCCTCCCTCTCGACATCTTTCCATACTAGTGGTAGCTTGAGTGGTTCGAGGCGCTGGACTGACGTCTAGCAAGCAAGCTATTACCAAGTCTTTTAATGAAAGGATGAAGACTGTAAAAATCTACTGAGAAGAAGGAAATGTGTAGGGTTCTGAATAAATCGCATCCTGTAATGACTGATACCCCTAGATTTGATTGCTTAGAAGGTATGAGATTTATCTCTCTATTAGCCCTTTGAAGTTAGAAATAGATCTTCATTAATCCACGCCACTCCACTCTGTCCAGGTTCCTCTGAATGAACTACATATTGTAAGTTGTAAGTCTTCAAAACCATTATTAGGTTTTCGAATATTGGTTTTCCCAGAAAAACCCGTAAGTAAACATTGAGTTTTATCCACAAAATAATGAGACACAATTATCTCACTACAATTTTTGTTAAGCCAATTACGACATAAACGGAATTTTTTTTAATGAAAATAATAATATAGCATTTGCAGGCCTTAGTGCCCTATAATTTGCGTACTATAAAGTAGAAAAGGAAAAAACTTAGGCTGTCACCACACTGACATGTTCGAATGAACGTTATGTGACTTAAATTAGCTGTTAAGTAGTTAGATATAAGTTTAAGTAGGTAAGTGTTAAAGTTGTGTGATAAGTGACACTTACTACACTCATAGGCAGAACGTTTGTAGAGAAGGCGGCACAACCCTGAAATTCGGTCTTTAATCATTTGTTAAAAAACAAGTCGGTCAACTTACAATACGAGAATGATTCCGACTCAAGCTATAACTAGGCTGCAACTGCAAGCTGTCTATGTGAGATACAATACGAAACAATACAAATATTGAATACATTTGAATACATACATACTTAAATGATACTGGTTTTTGTTTGTGTGACGATATGAGGTGATAATTATACCGCCTCACACGACAAAAACGTAACGAAAGAAATGAACGAAAAGGCCTATGTTATACATCCACTTTTACGACTTGATAAGTAAGTAGCCGTAGGTGACTTATAGTGTGATTTCAGAGATGTTTCACGACCAAAATGCACAAATGGCAGTTAATAACTTACTTTCACACGAAAACCGACCAATAATGACACCGACCAACAATTTAAGACAGCTCCACAATTTGCACCCAATATCTTACCTTTCACGTCTATTTTAATTGTTTCTTGCGAAATATCAGCTGCTCGAGATAGTGTGAACATTATCGACGGTGAATTGTCGGTTTTGGTCGAATTTACTCCCATTATTCCCATTAAGTCGTTACAACGGTACCTTATTACGTTTGCATACAGACTCCCGCACCCGGACCGCCCCGTCCGAGCAATTGATTCTCGGAATAATAAAATTATAAAGCAATGATTGAGTTGTTATCGCTCTGATTCGATCGTTTCACCCTTTTGCGATGCACTTTTGACTCTGGTTAATGCAATTTTGTTGCAATTAGTGATGTTTGTAGAGCTGTATTAAAAATAAGAAGATCTTTAGAGTCGTTGAGAAATGTCAAGAGTTTACTACAGCTTAGGTATTATAAACGCCGATTTTTAACTGTTTGATATTCAAGTCGAACGTAGATACCTACCAATTATAAATAATGTTTTCTTTATCTCAGTAGGTATTTAATTACAGGTAGATATTCAATAAGCTTGTATACCTACCTCTGTTTAGGTAGATCATAAGAAAATGTAGTTAAAAAGTATACTGCTATGCATTCACTGCGGATAACCAATTGCCTCTCTAGAAACCTGATTGCCAAACAAACCTAATACTAAAATTAGTATTGCCAACGTTGGAGACGGTGAATATAGGTACAGACGGATATTATCACTCAATCAATATGCAGAAAAACTGTGTCAAGATCTCTACATAAGGGTAGACCTTCTTTTTGGTGGGATATAAAAACACAAAATTGTAGACTTGCTCGTTAAGCCTTAAACCAAAAATAACTGATAGGAGTGTAGGATACAAAAATATCCCAAACAATTTTTTATAAATTCGATTTATAATAATTTGTATGATTTAAATTGAAATAGCTCAAGCACGAAACGTGCATTCGACTTTTGATATAAATAAAAGGAAAGCCTTTTAAAGCCTCAGTCACAAAATGGACCTTGTGTTTAAAGTGGTAAGGTTAATGCCAAACACAGAAATGGCCGGGAGAACGGCGTTAATAAATTACTCAACATTAGAAATCCAGCCCTTTGCTCTATCACTCACACGAATCAGATATTACCGCCCTGAGCAAGTTCTACTTAGATCCTAAACTATGTAATAATACCATTAATACCTTGTAATGCCACACTTTAATGTAACAAAGCCGCTAGGTATGGCCAAATTTCAAACACATTTCGATATTACTAGAATATAACAGGCCACTTACAAATTTGACCTTTCGGACTAATTCTCGCCACAAAGATTGTTTTACATTGTTGGATTGGTGTTGTACTGAATTACGATAAATATTTGAAATGCACCGAAGTACTTAGATAAACCTTATTTATAACTTAAATATCGGCCTAAAGCTGTATTACAAAGTTTATATTTATACATAACTCCATTTTAAGATATGATTGTCGTGCAATAATTGCCAAAAATTAAGCAGCATACACGCTCAGTCGCTCCTTTAAAAAATACTCTCTTGTTTATGGTTATCGACATCCGGTACTTTTATTATCTGTGCTGTGTTTGCATGCTGCAGAAAAGGAATGCATCGAAACATTTGTCCCTAGCAATGGCGCAGTCGAATATTTTTATTTTATTCATAGAGATAGTAGCGTGGCACGACATCCAACCAGAATTAAATGCTACGATTCAATAAAAGCGATTTTATTCACCATGCCTTTTATATTTCTATTACAAACAGCATAAAGGGGAATTGATATACTGAGGATGGCAATTCCTTGCGATTTATTGCCATATTTCGGGAGATAATGATCTTTATGAGATTTGTCTTTGATTAATCTAAATGTATTTCGACTGTTGTTGCTTTATTGATACATTTTATTGATAGATAGTATAAAAATTATAAATAAGACTTTGTAGCAGGCCCGTATAAGTATTTGCTTACATACAAACAATATTTTAAGGGAAATAGACTAGGTATTAGGTATCACTTATAATTTTTATGATATTTTTTCTTCGATATACTTAAGTTGTTGTAATAATAAAAACATTTAGAACATCTAAACTTTACACCAAACGCAAAACGTACAATTACGTTAGAGCATAAAAATACAGGTTCATAAATCCAACCGTTCAAAGCGTCCACTTATCTAAATCATTATTCACTGAAACAAAACAAAGTAAAGTAGAATTATTAACTACGCGAATTTATTAACCGAGTTGTACAACCCTCAAATAGATACTTAGTAAGTCCCCCCTCCCCTCCCTAGTGACATTAAAACATTGAGGCAGACTAAATTAAAGCGCGCCAAAACTGTTGTCTGTGGGCCCAAGGCGGTCGTTTGTTTTAATACAATAACCATAGTCATCTCTTTCACTCCCCTCATTAGGAATGTGTTGCTGGCACGCTCGCACGCGTGTAATTCTGAAGGCGACAGCGTATATTGGTTAGAATTATGGCATTTGGGTGAGGATCACAAAATTTTGAATGAACTTGATTTTGACGTTATTTTATTCTACAGGATAGGAAAACTTAAAATGTCATCAATCAACTTTTAAGTTTTAAGATTTTTTTTTCTTATAAAAAATATTACATTAAAATTACGAATAAAAATACATACAGGCATAACGTACATTTTTAAGTTTTTTTGTAAGTATTAATTTTTGTCCATATTGTCTATGGTAAATTATTTGTTGCTCCAGATAATTTCTTTAGCTTAATAAATTATACTTAGTTTATCTAATCTATATCTACCTAATGGTGAAAGAAATTAATAATAAGTAGAAACAGGTAGGTAATATAATAAAGGTAACTGGTAAATCCTTTGATCCTTAAAAATTGATCAAGTGTGTCCAATCCTACTCTATGTTCATTCATTGATTTTCCAAATCCTTTGTACATCTCATGCCACATAGGTAATCATACTTACAGCGATTTTGTTAATTAAAACCCGAGTCATAACGACGTGTTCCGCGGACAACAGAACAGAAGCGCGTTCCTCTTAATCACTTCTAATTTATTTAGCCCCAAAGTCGGACCCGAGTAATTTATAGGTGTCCCTTTCCCGCCCCTACTTCCAAACGGTACACCCGTCTCGCTCTCCCGGGACCATTTTTAATTAAAATCACCGAGAGAAAATTAGAAATTATATTCTATTTTCAGAAACTTGTTCTGACGCTTTGTAGGAGATTATCTCTTTTTTATGAGCCCCCGGTCGCGAGTTCATTTTAACGGCCGAAGGATTGTCTAAATGGACAATGTTAATGTTGCCGGTGTCTTTTATGGTTATGTCTTATTCATTTCAATCCCGAGCCTTGATGATTGGAAATATTTTCGTCTTAGTGACGGTATTCAGTAATAGGTATTGACTGTAGTCGGCCGTATAAGTCCAGGGTTTATCGTTTTCAATTATTGAAATTATACGCCAGCCAATCCTGAGCCGTGTCACGCTTATTAAAAAGGGCTTAATACTCATTAATATCGAATAAAGATTTTAAATTATAGAGCGTAATCTCTGATACGTGATTTTACGACTCGTATCACTGTTATTAACCGAAGATCCATAATGTGTACATGAAGGTGTTTATCGCGGACATTGAATTGAAAGCCAGTTTGAGATCTTGAAGGATGCTTATTAGGCTCGCTTTTACTATCATATGCAAATGATTTTATTTAATAGACAACATTATGATTAAAAAAAATTTAATGTCACTAAAAAGAATAAATAGAGACAATGCCTACTTAATTAATTAAAGTGATTTTACGTTTTATCAACTTACTTTAAGGTTGTTGCGCAACAGTTACTCAAGAACAATGTTTCTAACATGGAAGCTTTTGCCAACACTTTTCAACATGGCGTGATCAAAGTCCGCACCACTAATGTTGACTACAGCATGAAATGAAATCATATTTATAAACAAATGCTTACACTGGATTAGTAATATCAGTAATGTCTAATCACTGAAACGAAAACAAAAAACATTGATAAAAATCAGTTAGAATATAATGTAGAATATAACGGTGAAGGAAAGCGTCTAAGAAAACCACTACCTATGTATGAAACAAAACCCGACAACTCTCAATAATATTCTTAAAGTGTAGTGAAGTCCACTAACCCGCATGATCCTACTCTTTTGACAAAAATGTTTGCTGGGAGACCGAGAGATCCCTGCAAAGCTGCACTACTCTCACTAATAAATGGCAGGCTAGTGAGTTTTTATTTTTATAATCAAATTGTGTTCTCCAGGTGGAGTCGGCGACGACGACGGTGACAGCGGCAAGCGGAGGCGGTCGAGGACCAACTTCAACTCCTGGCAGCTGGAAGAGCTGGAACGAGCCTTCCTCGCGTCCCACTACCCAGATGTGTTCATGAGAGAAGCGCTCGCGATGCGTCTCGACCTCAAAGAGAGCAGAGTGGCGGTATGTAGCTTGTTACTTATAGCCAGGGCTTTTGCGCTTCTCGTCTGTTAAAAAAACTTATGAACTCCTTTTAGATCGTAATATTGCGAAAGAAATCAGACATTTAAGCCAATAAACTTGGAAACACTGGGTAAAGACTTCATAAAGTTAAGATAATGGTGTCGCTCTATCAATGATATCCTAAAAAGTGGTGGCGTTATATTTATTACCGATAAGATGGACGGACCAATTAAAAATTCCAATCCTGATAAGCCAGGAAAGACAACAGATAGCTAAATGTCTACTTCAGATCGATCCATTGCAGACCACGATTCTTAAACATTATTCTAAGATTTAAGAGAGAGAAAGCCACGATGGCAAAATTAGAGTAGGTATATTAGTTCAAACTTTATCTAAGTTCAATTCCTTTAAAATAGGTCATTTACATCCGCAAATTAAACATAGTAATAAAATGACTTTAGCGTTCGCACAAAAGCTCTTTAGGGCACATCTGAATGTAAGTAATAGTGACACTAGAACTTAGACCAATTTAAGTATCAAAAATTTAAATTCTAAGGAGACTTCAAAATTATAAAAGCCATTATAATTTGTATCAATGTCAAGCAAATGTGAAAACGGGTCAACAACAGGGTATAACCGCCTATTAAACGCTTTTTTGGTGCTTACGTCAAGTTCATAAAGACAGGAAGTTCATATCAAACGTGTCGAAGAAACGCAGTCTGTCGACAATGGCTTACTGGGCACGGCTGTTAAACGAATTATAACCCCTTGTCTGGTGTATGCATCGGTTATTAAATATATTTAGCGTTTTATAGCTTCACGCGCCCCTTAATAACTTAATTTCCTTTCCGAAATACTGAAAACATCACAGAAGTGACCTGACAGATGTGCCTGGTATTTCTCTTTATTCACCTTCATCATACTTGTTTATGATTTTACGTCAGTCTTTATTATCTTACTTTTTTACAATTTTTATTTATTAATCTTGATGAACGCTGTAATGAATCGAAAATGCGACCACTATTATTGAAAGTGCGTGTTGTCCAAATCCAGAATTTAAGTAAACAAGTATTGCCTACTTATTTTACTTTTCTTCTATTTTCAATACCATTAGATGCCCTTTGAAAGTTAATTACATTACAATAAAGATGGAGTTCTTATCAATTTTCAGGTCAATAGCTTGTGATATTGTGTCTTCGTATAATAGGTTCACTTCAAAACCGAAGATAGCTTCAAAATCAATGTCTTTTATATCTTCACTCGAATACTCGTCTACAACAGCCATCTCAATACCATTTTTCGCAATTCTTACAGACATACGAGTATTCCTGTCGTTGAAAATCGTTTTAACACCCCGAGACACGGCACTTAAACGAATTATATCCCTTTGTCCGTCTCTGAGCAGTGTTATTAAATATTTTTAGCACATGGCGAAAGCTCGGTTTACGCGTAACGTCTTAATTTCGTCAGAACTAATGGCGAGTTTACGACAGACAGATGTAAATGGAAAGAGGTGTGAACATGGCTTTATTATGGGTATTGCTTCGGTGTCTAAAGTAGAATAGAAAAGCTATGGAATTAGCTGCTACAAAATAGACAGAACTGATCGCAATATCGCTTACTCTCGCTTTTTACGGTTTTAGAAAACACTTCAAATGGATATCACGAAAGATTGAAATACGAGCATATCCTATTATCCTACGCCATTCAATTAGTAATAAATCCTAAATCGGAAAAAAACATTAAGTATGCCGTGTCAATAGGCTACGGTGATTATTTACCATCGGGCTGTCTGTTGGCTTGGACTCATTACAAAAAAAATATTCCTGGCTATGTCGCAAAATACAGATGATTCTGGAGACTAACTGGCAGGCTTGAAAATTACATTCAAACCTACAGTATACACAAACAAATTTTCATGTTTTTTATCAAACAATATTCCTCTATAACCCTTAAATACCCCGTGAGGTCAGTTCCGTCCGTCCGTATTTGTGCGAAAAGGCGAGTAGTCCCTTAAGGCCGCTTAGCCCGGGAGGGGACGGGGTAAGGGAAACTGACCGCATTTATATTCGATGGTACCTTTTGCCTTTGATCTTGTCTGCGAAAGAATGCAAAAAAAATGACGCTGACTTACGTCGCACAAATTTTAATACCCTCATATTATGCTAAAAAAATAAATCGAAGAAATTTCGTAGTTCCTCGCAAAAGCTTATGTAGGTATTTCCGTTGAAATCATATTATTTTGACGAAAAATTATTGTATTTGCTTAGTGGAATTAGAATTTAGTCGAGTAAGAGACAAAAATTTAAGGGTAGGTAAAACCCTTAAATTCATCCCGGTTAGAAAAACCAAGGTTACAAACATCTAAAAATATCCAATATCCAACTGCAGGCATTAATGATTTAAGGCAAAAACTCATCATTATAAACGTTCTGAGACTAATGACTACCCAAACCAATGAGATTAAGGTTCTTTAATTACAGATGTTTTCGTAACTTTATGTCCTGTTCTAAGCAGCCATAAGGGAGCCGTTGGCTTTTTGCACGAATTCGGACTAAATAAAGACACCGTGCTTTTAAGTGTTACGATGTAGGAAAAATATTTTTATAATTCTTCTGACTAGACAGAGTTGTTGATCCTTCGAATACTAATGAAAATACTGTACCTAGTTACGCCTATTTTGGCCCTCGCAAAAAAGAACACAAATGCTTGAAATTTCATCTGCTCTCAACCGTATGTAACTAAAGACCTATTCATATCAATGACTTCTTGGTCCCAAACAAATTCATCTATATAATGAGCCCTGACGTCAATTGTATCCAGCGTTTACCTATCGGCCGAATCTCGTTCCAAGACAGAGTATCCTACACCACTCCTAATAGTTGGTATAAATCAAAAGATTGCAATCTCGGCGGCACCCCTGGGACGCGAGCGAGACGGCACGATTGAATAGCATAGATTTAAATGGGCGGGATAAGGATGGCTACACATCCCGCAGCCTCGCCATCAAACGTGGGCCGCTCTCAGGGACGTCACAATTCGATTACAGCTCAATAAAGTTAAAGTGACTTGTTTGCGTCTGTAAAGTGGATTTTTTCTTCTCGATTTTCCTCTATATCTTCCAGTCCGTTCGACTTTCAACATTTATTCTGGAAACGGGACTGTTATATCGGATTTTCTAACGGAATTGAACTGCACAATTGTTTTACTTAGTTGCGAAATCAAAATTCTTTTTGTTCACATATTTATGTACATTTGTAGTAGAGATGCTATAAATCTTTCAGAAAGACCCGTTTAAGAAAGCATTTTCGCAACGAAATTCCGAGACACGACAAAGTAATCATAGTCTAACGTTACATAGGGGTTTCGCGAGCCGTTAAAAGCCCATACTTTACCAAAAGTAGCATATTCTAATCTAATTTCATCCCTGGCAGACGTAAAACTTGCGAAAACGGCTCACCCGCACCCGTAAGCGAGGAAGTATCGACTTCATTTTAAAATTCATGGCATAAAATTTACATTTATATGCCAATTTCATTCCCTAACAGGGCGTCGGCGGTCGCACGCACACATCAGTATTCTGCACACATTCACCCCTGAAAGTGGGGATGAAAAAAAGCAGAAAATCGTAACACTCTCCGCTCGGGTGAGGAGAAAAAAGAAAAAGCGCGAGGTTTAAATATGGCACACTAAATGGAACGCTTAGGCGACAAAATGCGGATAGAATATAAAATTTAAGGAGTCCGCCCGTCCTTATCTCTCGTAGGGTTTCCCCTATTGTTTTCTCTCTCGGCACGTAGCTATCAAGCATGAGCCGCCTTTACCGCCCTAGGCTTAGCGGTAAAAGATAGACATGACTGCGTAGGGTTGTTCTTGGTGAGTAACGGCGCACGAATCATTCTCGCGGCAACGAGAATCGCTTGTGAAGTGATTTACTGTAATGACCCCCGCTAATGAGAACTGTGCCTCTAAATACAGGAATATGTACTAACAAACGTCTTTACATCGCGTCCGCTTTTAACGTTATGCAATACGTATGATTAAGGGCACTTATCTTCAAAGCAACTGGACGAAAAATAATTGCGTATTTTAAATATAATCTTATTCAATAATTAACATTTATAACATAAAGGGAAATAATTAGGAAGAATAACGTTTAAATTATTAATAAAATTGTTTAAACGTTAAATAGGTAAACATTGTTAAATAGGTAAAAAAAAAACATGGCATGTAAAAAAATTAAAAAATAAGAAAAAAACAAATAACGGTAATGGCAGCCCTACAAATTCGCTAACTTAACTAGAAGCTATTCTGTATGGGCGTGTGAAAATTACGCTCGTCTCTATCACACATGCAAGCGCCCTTGCCTCTGATTAATAGGAAATTCAAACCTTTTCCTGAAAAACTTACTAGCCTTACGAATTTTGGAATTAAGCTGAAAATCGCACAAAATATTGAATCGGAAACCGAGTGCAAGAACTCAAAAAATTCAATGTTGAATTTTCCAGGACCAAGAACCTAGAATGCAAGCGCTCAATTAACGTCACGAAAAAAAAACCTTCATGTAAAAAATAATAAAAATTCCGTTTGCTACAAATGCCGCTTCTCATAGTAAGTAGATACTCGTACGTTATCTTTACACGATACAGAATTCAGTGAGAGGAAAATGGGAAAGCTCCCCCAACAGAGGGGATCGTATGTACTCGTACCTACTGGCTAAATAAAAGTCAATGTATCGTTTGAAATCGCCTTATTTACACCGAGAGTTGGGGGAGTAACGATTGCGGTCACAAATGATTGTCTCAGGAATTTCGTTACGTTTTTTCACGTCTTTAAGTTGGTTGTACGCTGGGGGATTGACCGTTTATTTTGATGTAAGTATTTTGGTTGTAAGTTGGTATTATTTTTGGTTAAAAATGTTGGAATTATCACAGTTAGGTATACCTAGTAGCAAACTATTACTTTTACAATGCAACTTTTAATAAAATTTGTATACGTAAGTTGCTTAATACAATTTTCACTAAATAATATCCATATGTGGGATGGTAAACTTACCAAGCAGTTTCACCTAAAAGATGCACTAACAAGATTTTTTAGTCCTACTGGAATTTCATCTTATCCTGGGCAATTTACATTTTTACTACATCCTACTACTATTATAAACACTATAAATGTGAAAGTTTGTGAGGATTGATGGATGGATAGATAGACGTTTGTTTCTCTCACGCAAAAACAGCTGAACAGATTTGTATGAAATTTGTTATGTAGACCAGGTACGTGGTGAAATCCGTAGAAGAACGAAGGTGACCGACATAGCCCTCAAAGTTTGCAAATTAAAGTGGCAATGGGCTGGCCACATCGTTCGCAGGACTGACAAACGATGGGGAAAAAAGGTCCTCGAATGGCGACCACGTTTAGGCAAAAGGAGCACAGGCCGCCCGCCGACCAGGTGGACTGACGACCTGAAGAAGACAGCGGGAAACCGTTGGATTCAGAGGGCCCAGGAGCGGGCGGAGTGGCGTCGATTAGGGGAGGCCCATGTCCAGCAGTGGACTACTAAGGGCTGAAAGGAAGGAGGAAGGAAGACCAGGTACCTACCTAGCTTATAACCTGGATTAACACATAGGTTACTATTATCCCTCTCTGGATCAAATGCTTAGGTCAACGTGGACGAAGACGCGGGCAGAAGCTAGTTTTCACATGTATGCTTACTCGTATATTTACACATAACACATAGGCATTGGTATTTTATAGGATTCGTGGAAAAAGATATCCTCCCCTAGGGGGTGGCGGCTGGCCGGTGGTCATTAGCTACCCTCCCTTGACTGGACGTTCCAATTCTATTCCGTAATCAATGTATTTCGATTAGCGGTCGCAATGTAGGGTTAATTAAAAGTAAGTTACAATGAAGGTACCTTTTACGTTCTCCTTTAGCTGCGAAATTGTTAGCTGTAAAATTCTGTTACAAGGAATATCTATTTTTATCGGTTAGTAATAAGCACTGTATATAATTATAAGTAGTAAAATATGTAAATAAAAGATATTGTTCGAAAGATAGGTTTTATTGCAAATTTCCAAGTTTGCGAATGAAATAATCTTCAAAGATAAAATTCAAACCTTTTACGTTTTCTTTTAGCTGCGAAATTGTTAACTGTAAAATTGTGTTCAAGGAATATCTATTTTTTATTGGTTAGTAATCAGCACTATATCTAATTATAAGTACCTAAGAAGTAAAATATGTAAATAAAAGATATTGTTCGAAAGATAGGTTTTATTGCAAATTTCCAAGTTTGCGAATGAAATAAAAGATAAAAATCAAATGTTATTTTCTTGAGGGACAAAAAGCATCCTATTATAAACTTAATACATCAATTTCTATCCAAATCATTTTTGTGTGAGAGTAACAAATATCCATTCATCCATCCCCACAAAACTTCACATTTATAATAGTAGTATAATATGTTTTACTGAAAGCAGATAACCTATTTTTACTCCATTCCAGCAGTGTCTCAGTAGGTATGTTCCACAATGTTGTCACTCCCCCCTCTGTGGGGGTGGGGGTGGGGGTTGTGGCTCATTAAGACGGAAGGACGCGGCGCCATTACCAGCGCCAATTCCGATTCTATTCCGTAATCAATGTATTTCGATCAGGCGTTGTTTGGTTTTCCTTACAATAAATAACAGTTAGAGTCGGTAAGAGGGGGAAGAGACGAAGAGGAGATTTGAAAAAGGGAAAATGCCATTTAAAAAGGTTTTTTGAAACAATTAGATTTGTTTTTACATAAATAAGACTTGGTTTCTACTATTGAAACAAGCATGTAAAAAATAATTAAATACTTAATTAAGTATGATCAAAAAGATTTTTTCTGTCTGCGTTCCAAAAACAATTCCGAAATTGTTGTAACTAAATCTATTAGACGCATTCAGTGAGAAAAATACTAACCTTAATGAAATAAAAATTTAATTTTGACTTAAAAATGGCGACCAAAATGCCTATAAATGGCATGAAAATAATTTATTTTTATTTTTATAAAGACTTAGGACCTTAGAGAAATTATAAGATTTTGGTTTTTAAAACAGTTCATTCTGCCAAATTTTGATTTTACTAAAATATGAACAAAAGTGCCTTGCTAGTGGCTCAATAAGTCTTTCAGGAACTCTAATAAGGCTGATATCGATAATCGATGCCTACTGATAAAGAAGGTTTCAATCGCAAATAGAGCGAAAAATCCATTAAAACATAATGATTCAGAATAGAAATATAAGTTTATTTCCACCAGTTAATTGTAATGAAAACTATTGTCAATTATTTGGAACGGTTACGCGTTTTCGTTAACTGCGCAATTGTTTTGAGATGTAATCGTTTTAACGTATTACACGTGTATTCAGAGAACTAACAGAGTTAAAACATTACATAATTACTTGGTAATAGGTTTTCCAATACATTTTAATTCTTTTTTCATGTCTTCGTTGTCCACTGTTGGACATAGTCCGCTGCGCCCAGTCCGTTGATCCATCGGTATCCCGTTCTCTTCTTTACTTCAGACAAAATGATTTTTAAACGGACGTTACGGGTAGTCTCCTACCCGACGACGGCAATGGAAAAAGAGTCATCCTTTATTCTTGACTAGACTTAGCCCGCGGCTTCGTCCGTGTGGATTTTAAACTTGGTCCAGAGAGGGATAAACAGTATCCTATAGGTTAATCCAGGTTGTAACCTACTTGCGTGCTAAGTTTCATCCAAATCTGTTCAGCCGTTTTTGCGTGAAAGAGAAGGTAACAAACATCCATCCATCCATCCTCACAACTTTCACGTTTTAATAGTAGTAAGTTTGATAATTTAGGAGTAGCAAACGTAAGGTATGTTTACACCTTTTGCTACTTGCTACTTCAACAAACAACCAAAAACAGTCATTATTATTTAAGACATTAGCATTAACGGTCGCCCAGTATCATTACGCTTTCGGTCGGTTCGGGTGAAATGTTGTTTTATTTAATTTCATTAAATTAATCCAAATTAATCCGGGAGCCGGGTCGTTTGATACGTCCTTTGTCGTAAACTGCCCGGTAGGTCGTTAAATAAACCAGCGCGTGTGACCCTGGTATTTGTATTAAGATATCGTTGCAAATTTCATTTTATACCTATAGCAAAACCTATTTTATGTCTCTTCTGTGAAGCTGACGATGTCAAGTTTTTGCAAGATGCATAATTATTTTTTCAACAACATGGCGAGGTCTTCAAAAACTCCGGTCTAAATAACTAACCCTCGCAAATTGCTAATGCGCCTGGACGCCGTTTTGGTGTCTTTGGCGAATATTGTTTCATTACACACCCTATTGTTTCATTACGACGACAAGCGGTGATAGCCCAGTGGCTTAGAATTCGACCTCGAATCGAGGGGTCCGGGTTCGAATCCCAGTGGCACGCACCAATGGCTTTGTAAAAAAAAGTTATGTGCGCTTTATAAAAATTAAATATCACCTGCTGTTACGGTGAAGGAAAATATCGTGAGGAAACTTGCATGCCTGAGAGTTCAGAAAAAAAAAAGTTCTCAAAGGCATGTGAAGTCCACCAACCCGCACTAGGCCAGCGTGGTGGACTAAGGCCTACATCCTTCTCATTGTGAGAGGAGACCCGACCCTGTAGTGGGTCATTAACGGGTTACTGACATGACACACCCTATAAATTTGTATTTGATAAAAGCCCAGCCGTTATTCGAGAAAAAAATTGAATTAGCCTTTTTTAAAACACTAATGCACTTTATGACTAAGCCCTAAAGCCAATTTGATGGAAATTATTGGAAATTATAAACCTACCATTCAAAAAAGAAAAATGGGGTTTCTATGTTCCATTTCGCTTTATTTCGTACAATATGACAAGGACAGGTAATTCAAGGTCAAACAAAATGTTCATTTTTGGGGCGCGTGTTTTGGTTGGTTACTGGTTGCGAATGTTGGTTGCAAAGGTCAAGCAAAGTCGTCTCCGCCATATGGGGTTGATTAGAATATGATTACCTATAAGAAAAGAACAGATGCGTAACGGGCGGGGTTATTGAAAACAATAAAAATATCGGTTGACCGATTCTTCTTCTTTCGGTATAATGGATTCTTTCGGTACCTATAAAAAACATGAAACGTGTCATTAAACTTATTCTTGCTCTCAATTTTTTTACCTATCATCATTTTTTTTATTTTCTATTTGTTTTGTCAAAATTACCTAAAACACAAAATTTATCTTGACAATTCTTTTTTCTCATTGTATACTTAGGTATTCATTTCAGTTGCTGGAGCTCGAAAGTAACAAACGAACTACATTTACTTTAACTTAAAGGTTAGTAACTTTTTAAAACAAGAGTTTGTGTATAAACCTGTTAATGTATTTGCTACTTGTATACTTACTTCTATTAAATAAAAAAGCAATTTAAATTGACGACAAAAGAACATAACCACTTACGGAAATAAGAATTCAAAAAAATTAATAGTCTAGCTAAGAACTACCTTTATAAATAGTATACAAGAATAGCGTCATATCCTTAGTAATGTCATATAAGTAATAACAAGATCAGACTAAGGGGATCATAAAACTGACACTTAAGTATAAAACAGGCTTTGAGAGTGTATTTAATAATAGGTTGAATGGCTATTAAGCGACAAGTATGGATAGCAGGGCACTTAACTGTTACTTGAACAAGTGTATTGAAACTGTAGGAAACAATATCATTATTAACTTGGTATAAGCAATGAATAATGCATACCAAGACTCGAAACTGAAGGATGAAATTAATCAAGAATTAATTATCACTAATGCAATAAATAGTAACGATTATAGGTAGGCGCAGTTTATAGTACTAACCGTTATGAGCCATTAGCACAGATTAGTGGAACGGATTTGTACATTTTCGGCCGATGTACAACAGTCTAAGAACGCGCCCTAGACCAATAGACGACGGGCACTGGATGACGAACCAATCGCGTGAACTAACAGCTCAGTTGACGTCACACCGACCAATAGGTAATCATTGTACTCACAACTAGTGCTGGCTACTTCAAGAGTTCGTATAAATAATTGTTATTCTTATGTGAAGATATGAAGTTTGTTTCTCTGCGTACGACCAATAATATGAGCGACCATTTTTGTCTTCACAATTAGGACAAGGGACAAGGGGGTAAGATCGCCTGAACTTTGTTTCTGCCACATTCATACTCCTCCAACCAGAAGATAACATAACACACTTGCTTTACGGTTCCCAATAAAACTGCATAAAACTGCATCTTTTATATGCAAAGCGTGGCGGCGTCTACATACGTGATATTCAATGCGCACGCGCATTTACATGGGAATGTGGTGGTCGAATGCCGCGCGCTCGCCAAACCTGGCTCCTCTTGACTTACTTAGCGGACTGTAATTAATTCAAAAACATAAGAATAAGTAGCTTTTAAGTGCACTTTAAAAAAAAAGACTAGTTTTGCTAAGTTTAATTTGTTTTTTCACAGGGTTTACCTACTTATTTTCGTAATATTTTTGTATCTAAAAAAATATCAAAATCATTTGTTTTGTAACAACTTTATACATAAAGATTCCTAGATTTCCTAGAATTTTGCCAATAAAAGAGAAGGAATTTGTGACAATAAACTTCTTTTTTTATTTAGTAGGTACCTACCTAATATCTTTAACTTCAATAGTTCATAAAAAGTTACGATACCATGAAAATTATAAAGATTTTCGCTCTTATGTGACGTGTAGGTATGGCTGTATTCTTACCAAACAATATAGCCACTTACGAATGAAAATATGCTAATCTAGTTGGAATTTACGATTTGATAATCCTATTTGACACCGTTCTGATTTATTTATCCTGCACGTGAATAATTATTCAATTTGTCTTCGAGTTGTTAGCGCTAAGACGCTTACTAACTGTTTGATTATAATTACGGTGCATTACAAAAGATTTGCTTATACGCCCTACGTGTTTAATTTAAAACAATATTCAAATAGCTCACGGTATTAATCACTCTTGACGAATAATTTTTGTAGGTTTTGTGATCCTTAACGCGCATTGCCCGGTACTGCTTGAGTAGATCGCAACCGATCGAAAAAGTTAAGCAACGTCAGGCGCGGTCAGCATCTGGATGGGTGACCGCTAGTAGTAAATTAGTGCGCGCTTCCGTGCTTCGGAGGGCACGTTAAGCGGTCGATCCCGGTTGTTTTCGCTACGATAGCAGTCTTTAAACCTTTTCAAAGGCCCTACCTATTTAAGGGTTTGAAAACATCCGACGCCGCGACACAGGCTGGCTATTATCCCGTTTCTCCACCAATCCGCTTTGGAGTGGTGTTGTGAAGTATAAGTACTCCAGACCCCCCCTTGTGAGTTATCTATCATTAATTTCAACACAGTCAATAACAAAATAATACGTATTATAATAATAAAGCGTCTGTTTGTAGCTGCACCTGCGAGATCATTGAACTTATTAATGATTGTTTCACCGTGACTATTTTCTTTCCCAGGTCTGGTTCCAGAACCGGCGAGCGAAGTGGCGCAAGAAGGAGCATACGAAGAAGGGGCCAGGGCGGCCAGCTCACAACGCCCACCCTCAGTCCTGTTCCGGGGAACCCATCCCACCGCACGAGCTCCGCGCCCGCGAGAGGTGAGCCGCTGTCAACCCAAACTATTGGCTCTACATCATTTTTTCGTAACGCGGGGAGATATCATGTTATGTGCGATTTTTTTTCATTAAAACGGGTCCTAAGTACTTAAGGACTCCGGGAGCTCACAGTGCCGTAGGCATGAACACTTTAATCAGTGTTCGTACGGCAAATGTCAGTCAATAGTATGTCATAGTAATACGTCAGCCCTTCTGACATCTCCCCATACTAACGGGTCACGTCACGTTAAGTATACGAATACTGTGACGATAGTGTTCATGCTCGCACTGAACCGAAAGATACTTAACTACTCAAAAATGCATTTGTCTGTCATATAAGTAATTTAATAAACCATAGTACAGCAAAGAACCAAATAAGTAGTATTAAAATGCAATTTAAAATGTTTGTTAAAATATAAATCATAGATCAGTTCAATTCAAACAGCGGTGATCATTAATTCTATACTACAGCCGTTTATTACGATTATCTCAAAGTTTAAACGTGTCCAACGCATAATCATTAAAAGATAAGCTCTTTGAGAAAATCTGGGGCAGTATTTGATTGATACTATGATACTGTCGTATTTTCCTCGTCTGAACTAGATAAGCGTAGGTCCTGACTGACAATATTCGTAAAGGAATACCGAAGACTCAATCAAATGATGGCGGACTTTACGAGCGACCTCTTTGACCGGGGCGATATGGGTTGGTCCGTAGAGTATGCAAGCTGTAGAGCAAGCGTGCAGCATAAGGCCGCGCTCAGTTTGGACGCGACTTCGTACGAATTCAATTCGTGCGTAAAACGAACGATCACGACCATGAGATACTATACTATGAGAACACCCACACTGCACGCGACGAAATTTAAATTTTTGTAACTGCCTTGTATGCTATGTAGGTCTCGCGCTGGGAAACGCACCTTAAGTAATTTCAGATGTTCGAAAAGGATTCTGCTTTTCATAGTTGTGGTTTGTTTACACAATTACAATTTAAGTGGTTCATATACGTGCATACAGTTCATAACTGTTTATATTATGATGTATGTTTTCTTTCTTACTATTCCCTCAGTGATAACTGAAAGTGGATTATGTTTACTATAAAGTAGACAAATCTAAATCTTAATTATCTTCATCTGAATTATACACGAGATTAACATTTATAATACATTGTGTCATAAACATCGTGCTTAATGTGTGTAGGTATTTCTATTTCGTGCCTTGACGAAATGTAACTCTATATTTAAACCTTGTATGCAGTTTGTATGCAGCTTTTTTCCCTAAACAATTTTATGGATATGAACACAAAACAAGCCTTAAAGTAGGTTCTATACTAATTAGGCCCTATTTTTCAACAGGGCTAGAAGAAGAAAGAAGTTGGCAAAGGCACTGGATCGGCAGGCTCGGAAGCTGCGCGCGAAGGGTATCGCAGTGGACCTCGAGGCCTTGAAGGCGGAGTATCTGGCACAGCACAGGAACAGTGGCCTGTACTCGGATTCCGACGGTGATGGGGAAGGGGACGACTGCATGATCGACGTGGTCGGAGGCGACTCGTGTCACGACTCCGGGCCCGAAGACTTTTCTCTGTCCGGTAGGCTGCGCGCTCCCTCTGGGGGCGACGGCATCAATAACTCTGATAGTTCCACCTCCGACGCGCACTCCGGTAGAAACTTCAGCCCCATCCCAGACCCTCAACCCTCATTCTTCAAGCATTTCGCCGCAGCCGGTCCCAACTTCGACAAGTTCGACTTTGACTCAGGCAGAGCCGTCTCCTTAGACCTCAGCGGTGGAGGCACGGCGACCGAACAGGACCTAACAAAAAACGGGGGCACAAGAAAACACAATCCGTTCAGTATAGAATCCCTGCTTAATACGTGAGAATGACTTTAGAAGTAGACTTTAGTTGGTAGAATCAATCTGGTTGGGCGTTTATTGCCGATGGACTGGTGTGAAAGCCAGTCGGTGCAAAAATGAGGGGTTCATCTTAGTCCTCAAGAGTGGCAAGGTATAACAATGTATGGAGGTCGTGGTCAGCGCTATACGTTGCGATGTTATACCATAATGACATCATAATTAGGGGCTAATTACATTTACTCAGTCTTGTACATACAAAACTGTTAATTTATTTGCAAACAATTTCAGAGAGTAAGAGGGTATAAAAAGTTTACAATTAAACTTTTTAATTGCACGTATAACTCTATAATTTACATAATTATGCGTTCTCTAAGGCAGTAGCGGATTTAACATTAGGAGCAAATTTGATCCAAATACTTTTTTGTGTTACAGGAAATAATTACATTATTTAAATAGAGAAAACAAGTCTCTATTTTACAATAATAACAATGTGTTAGTTTCTACACTAAACAGAACTGAATAAAGCCAAAGTATTCGTATAGTTAACGTATGCCATTAGTATGGGAAGATGTCAGACAGACTGACATATTACTAATGACTGACGTTTACTTAACGAATACTTTGACAATAGTGTTCTTGCTGACGGCTCAGTAGTGGCGGCGCGCGGCGGTGTAATAGCCTACTAGCGGCAAATGTGGCACTGCCCTAAAGAACTGTCGAAAATGGAGCTGAATAAATGTGATTAGGCCCTTATACTGCCACTTTTAAAGTATAGATGTGGCTGTAGAGGCTCTCAGATGTAATTTTACGTTACTTGCAGGTATTTCGTGAAATGTTCCTTGGGGGCTATCCATAAATTATGTCACTTTTCTTAGGAATTTCCCTGTCACGGAACATCGAAGCTTTCGTGGAATAAACCAGTACTTCCGTTGTGTTGAGTGACTCCTAAACAGTATTGAATTTTATGTTTCCATTAACTACTCATATAAAATCTTCTATCCTGATGATTTTTTTTATGTTCTGGAAGAATCATTACTTTGCTGTCGTGTGGGTCAAATGAGCCATTTTTGTTTTGTCGGGGATTTCGGTGGGATATTTGTATGTGATTAGATGAACCTAATTATTCAGTGCCCCGAGCCTGAACCATATTGTCAAATTATTTGAGTAGTTAACGTGTATCATTAGTATGGAAAGATGTATAGATCTCTTTCCCATACTAATACCCCAGTCCCCACGTTAACTATACCTACAAATACTTTGGAGGTTGTGATCATACTCGGAACACAGTTCACTCATGTCTTGGTTCTGCCACTCTAATGGGACTTATATTATAGGTTATAGGTATACTACTTATACCACTTAAGAATAAAATGAGTTATAACTGTCAAAAATGATGACGTAAGGATCCAGTGACGTCATTTATGGATAGTTCCTTTGCTTAAACGTAACTTGTTATAATCACTAGTTATATCAGCTTCGATATAAAGACTTATAGTACCACTTAACATATCCAATGTGAATATTAGCTTAAGTGTTGTATTATATAGATAGATCGTAGTGTACATAGCTCATCAATATTTATTTCTTCTCTAATGTTAATATATTATTTGATCATGGGGCAATAACATATAAATTTATAATATTTGTTGAACATTTTATTTATTATGGTATTTTATTTACAACTTTTAGATTCTATATTTGTAAAAATATCAATACAATGTGAATATTTAGAAGTTATCCTACAAACTGTTTCAAATGGCGGAAAACTTCATTTTATTATGTTTTGCGTTCTCCTTATCTAAATAATAACAATTTTCTTCACATCAGAAAAACCAGTGACGAAATAAATAATGTAATAAGTAAAAACATTAATATCTTAAAATGTTACAGTCCAATCACTGTTTCTTAAATATGGTTATATAAATATGAACACGTTTAATAGTTAAAAGTTTTATTATATTAGGCTCTACGTTAACTTGAAAAGGTTGACGATTTTGAGGACAATTCCCTTAAAACCTCCGTAAAAGCTTCACTCAAACTTTTAACGTTACACATAATTAGGCCACTTATGTAGGTAACGTCATACCGTGCTACGAGGAATAGAACTGCTAATAACGCTTTAATAGAGTTTGTGTTAAACTGATGACATTTGTTGGTGCCTACCAACTTTTTGACCTACCTACTGACCGTTTTATTAATTTGAAAAGGTAAAGCTTGCTAGGTAAAGGAGAATATCTTTCAAAGAAACCAACCGTGGTAACTTTAAGTATTAAACAAACTAAGGCACACATACCCATGGCTTTTTGATATTTGAGCCAAATTTTTGTGTATTGAAAAATTACGATTTTCTCATAAAACCTTTACCTAAAACAATTATTTAAAATATTTTCTGCGCTAACGTATCCAGTAGGTAGAGATTTATTGTTTGATGTTGAAAGAAACATAAGTACATTTAAGTGCTCATTCTTATCGGAACTAATGTAATAAAACTCGACTATTGAGTGCAAGGAAATTCTATATTGAAATTGTTATTAAAAATGGCAACGCAAATACAATTACGATTGGCCGGAGAAATACAATCTTGCGTCGTAAAGCAACAAATTAATGAGTGTAAAACGAAACGATAACTGAGCCAATTAGCGAAACAATATGGCGTCCACGTATTGGCGGTTTTTATTTAAAGTGCGTTCGCGTTTTATTGCTAAGTTGCGTTCAAGTTACAGTGACAAATAGGTAAATTCATATTTTGTACAGTGCGCTTTGCACAATTAATTTTTGCAATTCCATCTTAACATATAAATCTTTAGCATAAACATTATTGTTTTAGTTAATGGACCTATCATCCTAGGTTTAAAAATGCGCAAAAACTACTTCAAGATTATTCATAAATCGCACAAAATCAATCAAATTATTTTGTTGTTTTAAAATTCTGCAACCGCACCTATATATTATACGAACCTAGTAAAAATAACAAACTATTTATACATGACATTGACATTAAACAATTCTACTGATATTAATGGGATAGCCTAAGTCCACTACTGGTCCTTTCATTTAATTTTGATCCGTACCATACATTCGTCTGAATATGATTGTTTAAAAAATGTGTTTATTTACCATCTTTAAATTGTATCATATTCAATGCAAATAAATGCATTATTATTATAATAAGCTTTCTCTGTTCTGTTCTGATCATTATTATTGTTTACCTACTCTACTCTGTTTATTACAAAAACCTTCGTAGGAGGCGTAACATAACTTAGATCTTTTTTCATTTTGACCAGAATCACCATCGACATATTGTTTAGCTTATAAAGCGTGGAAAGTACTTAATTCATGGGTTTGTAAATATTATATTTGCGGGTTAAGAGATCAACATTAATTAAATTAAAACATTGTAATTCATTCTGTAACGCAGAAACAGAAAATCCTGCTTTTAACGAACTGAAAAGGAGTGAATTTGAAATATAGGTAAAGGACAAATCGAGTTTGTTTCTTAAAATTCATATTTGGTGAAAACCACCCAATTTTGATACACACGGATCTATTTCATTGATATTTATTATATTTTAAATATTTTTAACCGACTTCAAAAAAAGGAGGAGGTTCTCAATTCGTCTGTATGTTTTTTTTTTTTTTTTATTTTTTTTTTTTATATTTGTTATCGCCGCATTCCGTCATTTGTTAACCGATTTGATATTTTTCTTTTTGGTTGGGTAGATGTTACTTTGAATTTGGTCCCATATTAAGTTAGTGTTGATCTGATGAAGAGTTTCGGAGATACAGAGTGGAACTCTTCAACGGATAATAGTTAAGGAACCGGGTTAAAAAAATATTATTATTGGTCACATTACCTTTGCAGAACTATGTAGACATTGACCACCTTCGAATCTGATGATGGAGTGGAACTCGTTTTTATTTTATATTTCTGACCGCCGTATTCCGTCATTTGGTAACCAATTTGAATTGTTTTTTTTTGGTTTGAGAGCTGTTACTTTGAATTTGGTCCCATATTAAGTAGGTGATGATCTGATGAAGAGTTTCGAAGATACAGAGTGGAACTCCTCAACGGATAAGAGTTAAGGAACCAAGTTGATAAATTATTATTGTTGGTCACATTACCTTTGCAGAACTATATAAACATTGACCACCTTCGATGCTAATGATGTAGCGGATCTCGTTATAAAATAGGAATAATTAAATCGTGTTTAAAGCAAGTTCATTTAAATAAACTGTACAAATTATATATTTAAACATTAATAATGGTAACCCGTAAGGTTACCATTAAGTAGCCAGTTGCCGCAACCTACGATGAAGCATTAAAACTAAGATACCAGAGTCAGATAATAGAGTGGAAGTGAAACTATGACAACTAAAAAGCATTAAATAAAATAATTTTAAACAAAAATGTGAACCGACTTCAAACTAAAAAGTAAGAAATAACTTTACAAACAGACTTCAATAATAAGGTATTTTTGGAGTCTGTGCCCAAGTTCATCCTCAGTTTAACCTCAAGTAACCTCATTTTTGCAGACGAGTTTTAAGTCATGAAGAAATCATGAAATGTAGGTACCTTAATATATTTTACTAAAAAAGAAGTATGTAGGTAAATATGTACTTAGGTAATATTTTATTCATTTATTATAATTGTACGGGCTAGTATCGACACCATACGATAGTCAAAGAAAAGATGTTGTTAAAGTTTATAATATTTATTGTTGTACACTGTAGGTATGATAATGATGTTGCTATGAGTACGCGCGCGATATGTTAGTATCCCAAATGCATACTAAATTGAAAATGTGACCGGTGCGTGCTATACGAAAAACGCGCTGACGGTTGCACCGTACAATAATGTACAATGGAAAGAGAGATTTAATGTTCTTTAAAAATGCACATAACAAATTTACAAATCATCGTCATAAGTTGTTTAAAAAAAATTAATAATATGTTTAATTTTCACACGTAATTATAAATTAATTAATTTTTAACAAAAATCAGAACTGACTTCAAACTAAAAAGTAAGAAATAACTTTACAAACAGACTTCAATACTTAATAAGATATGTTTGGCATATGTGTAAAAATGAGGTTACTTGAGGTTAAACTGAGGATGAACTTGGGCACAGACTCCAAAAATACCTTATTATTGAAGTCTGTTTGTAAAGTTATTCTTTATTTTTTTGAAAATTTTTTTAAAGAATGTCTGCGCTACCTGGAAAAGTACCTATCTAAGAATACTAATTTCAATTTTTCAAAAAAAAACAATGGTATAAAATACTGGCAGATTCACTTACTCGAGGAATAATAAATATTTTCAAATTATATTTTTTTTTATTTAATCACAATAGGCATGATGACAGTAATCAAGTATCGCCAAAATATTTATCTGATCTAATGAAATAGGATTCAAAGATTTTGAAACATGTATTTATTCTCTTATTAATGTCGAGATTAATAATTTATTTGTTAAAATAAATCTACAAAATACAACAATCCGCCATGATAGCTAAAACACCCATCAGATCGAATTACGTCAAATTACGTCACGTCTTAGTTAACGTCATTTTTTTCGTAAGCATATTATACGCGATCTGTCATTTTTTACTGAGCCGTGGCGCAATGACAGACGTCATGACACGGGCGCGCGTTTTGGACCGAATTTGAAACTTAAAATTTAAAAGTACTTTTATTACACAAAAACCTTAATTTTCTACAAAAATATGATATATTTTAGACATAATAGAAACTTCTGAATATCATAGAAGAGTTTTTGAAAATTAGTCATCATGCCTATTGTTTTGAAATATTTTTCTTTCTGCCTAAGTAGAGTATGAGAACGTTGCATATCTATTTTATGT
This sequence comes from Erynnis tages, assembly GCA_905147235.1. Classification (NCBI taxonomy): domain Eukaryota; kingdom Metazoa; phylum Arthropoda; class Insecta; order Lepidoptera; family Hesperiidae; genus Erynnis; species Erynnis tages. Next base: position 9,111,763 of record LR990082.1, read on the forward strand.
TCCTTTATTTTTTGAATTGGTTTACCTACAGAAGATGTTAAAGGTAAGCTATTTAGGTACTGTCTATGTAATTCACAAACGTTCATGTACCAGCCAGTGTTCTAAGTTATTTCTTATTTTTGAATCGATATTTTTGAAACGCTCTGTGAAAAAATGTAACGCAATAAAAATTACAATTAAATAGATATCATGTAGAAAATACCTACTTAATAATACATTTATACTTAATTGTACATTTTGTAGACCGAAACAATACATTAGGTACAAAATAATTAAGTTTATTTATATTTATAGAAGAGGAGATGAAAGAATATTTGTAAATTGATTATCACTTGTGTAAGATGTAAAAAGTATGTTATGTGAGTAACTTATTGAATCAAAATATAACATTATTAAAATCACAATGTTTTTTAATACTCCCTACTTTATCCTTAACTAGGTTTTGCCCACGGCATCGTCCGCGAGGATTTGAAGTCTTACCGCGTAAGCACACCTCCGCCGCGAAATCGAGAAATGCGAAACCGCTGAAGTTTTGCCACTGTTTGTCCGTTGTAATACGGGCGACACATTCAAGCATTTCGCGATTTCGCGCGCATTTCGCGATTTCGAGACGAAGCTGCTACCAGCGTTGTACCATTTGAACTAAAGACAGCAGTAGACTCTTGTATTCAAAGGGCCCAAGATGGGAAGGAGTGCCGTCGATTAGGGGAGGCCCATGTCAAGCAGTGGACGATGAAGGGTTAAAAGGCTGGAACTACTTAAACTGTTCTTACAAAGGAAATGAAAGGCTTATTGGTTACCTGAAAGTCTGCCCACGTTATCCAAGTGATCAGTAAAAACTGTACTGTAGATGTTTATCTACTGTAGATGTACCTAGATTCTTTCACATCTTACGTAGGTACTTACGAAGCTCCATCTAGGAACCATGTAAAAAGACCAGATATCCTGATGGGTCCAGATTTTAGCTGCCAAAAATCACAGAATTTTTCATAGGTACGTGTAAAATATAATTACTTAAAATCAAAATACTATAACAGTCACACTCACAAATTATTACACGGTTCCCAAATCGGGACCCATGTCGAATGAGACCGCAAGAGAGGTTAATAATTTTAAATGTGCCCAAATTATTCGCCAAATGTTTGCCGGGGTGAACCGCCGCTTTGATACCCGATATCCGTATCCGATTTGCTTAAAATATTAACGCGTGACGTAAGGGAACTCGATGGAGTCTCTTTTGTAAAATGCATTAACATCCATACACCTTTATGGTGTAAAGAACTGTAAGAGTTTTCGATATAAATACCAATTGTCAGTACTACAGGGTCGAGTCTCCTCTCACAATGAGAGGGATGTAGGCCTTAGTCCACCACGCTGGCCTACTGCGGGTTGGTGGACTTCACATGCCTTTGAGAACATTTATTTTTTTTATGAACTCTCGGGCATGTAGGTTTACTCACGATATTTTCCTTCACCGTAACAGCAAATACCAATGCACGTAATTAAGACGTATCCTGCCTGCAGAGACGCATCATATCATTTTTGTATCTTCCAGGTATATATATATATATAATGGAAGGAAGGAAGGAAGGATGCTTATAGAAATGAGCTTGTGAAATCAGAGAAAAACCTTTAGAATCATTAACCCTGGAACCGGACAAAGTTTGTTGGATGGCAAAAGTTCGCTTGGGTGGCACCTACCTAGTTAGGTATTTAACGTCGTAATGTAAGCATACTTATTAATGTTTTTCGACTGGAAATGTATAGCTTAAACTCATCTTAATGCAATGTGTGCGTGTAGATCAAAGGTATAGTTGCTCTTTGCCATGTATACGAGAGACAGTCCAGTAGGTATCTAGGTATTAGAAAAATGTGATCGGAGTGATGAGCGGTTTTGCTACTCTCATAAAGGTTAATTAAGGTAATCGATTTTACTTTTATTAGTGATACGATGATAATTATAATATCACCCAACATCGTATTCCAATATTAGCATGATTTGACTGAATTGACCACTTTATCAGATAGTCTATAGGTACGCTGGCTGCCACTCGTTGTACATTAAAAAAATTACGCAAAGATTAAATAAAGTCAGTCGTATCCACTGGTTTTATTGCGCAGTTTTTCACATTCATTACATTTAAGCGCAATGTTGTACGCAATATTCACTTATCTTGATTTTCTTTGAAATTACCGGCGCAAAAGTTGTTCTAAACAGCTACAGCTATATAATTTACTGATTGATTGTATACGTAAAGCGAAGGAAATATGTGCAACAAATTTGTGTCCACTTAACACCGGATAAGACTGCCTTATTATTATAAAGTAAGGCTGTAACTAATCTATAATTTAGTCTTGTAGAGCTTAAGAAATACGGTTATAATATCTGTTATACTTTTGATACCCAAAGGTACATAATATACCTATACCTATTCATTGTTTATACCTGTTGGTCCATCGAGAACTCTGATTCGCTTTTCAACGATCCCTTTAGATGTGCGATTTATATTTTTAACGCTTCACACAAATACCTAGCCTAAAATTCCCTGTTTTGTGGACACACACAAGACTCATACACCCAAACGAGAAACAGAAATCTAGACACATCGTTTAAATCACTGCTGGGCTGGAAATCGAACCCAGGACTCTCCGCACAGCGCACTTTAATCACTGCGCCACTCAGGTCGTCAAGGTTGGAAAAAAACATCTGTGAAATACAATTTTTTTGTATTCTTCGTAATTTATCAATGATTAAGTTGACACGTAGGTAGTGACCTATTTGACTACTATTGGATAGATACCTACTCTATATTAAACGCACATAATTATAGGTGTAATCGTTTCCATATAAAAGTGCTCTTAGGTACTCTATATGCGAAATAAGTAATAAGTACTTAATTAGTACTTACGATATTTTAAATGGGCTCCTTGAAATGGGATAGATATATGAATGTGGGTGCTTTTAATTAATGACGGAATTATTCATAAGTCATTTGATTAAGTCATGATAAATTAAGGGCATTAGATATAATTATTTCGATTTCAAGGGGCCATAACATTACTTTGTCTGATGTTAGATCAACCCATTGATATATCTAGCATGTTTAGCAAATAAATCACAGAAAACATACATTTTCATATAAAAGATTATATTTATAGGTGCATACTTAAAGGTACGTAAACTGAAGCGGTGATAGCCCAATGGCTTAGAATTCGGTCTCTTCGAGGGGTGCACTAAGTCCTACATAGGTACTTCTCATTGGAGAATCGATCCGATCCGGCCCGGTCATTAATGGGTTACGGACACATACTCATATCTTATTTATATGCTTAAAGTTTACATTTATAGAGTAAAGTAAAGTAAAAAGTATAGGCATATTGCCTATATAACGAAGTGACATTCCACAAGCGTGAAGCGACTTTCTAACGCCATCATCGATGAATAATGTGGCCTCTTCACACATCATCGTTAGCGCTAGCTGCTTGTGGTTGCGCGTTAGTTTCTCATATTAATTTGAGGTGAGTAAATACATTAAAGTCACGTTGTACCAACTTATCTAACACACGATAGTAATACGCTATACAATTTTCTAGATATGTACTCGTATGTGAAGCCCCGAATATAGTAGGTACGAGTACATACGCTATGATTTTACAGATTCGGACCTCTGTACCGACTACAGAATTAATAACTGAACATCTTGTTTAGTTAATACAAACTCATTTTTTAATTTTTTTTCGAGACAGTAGGTAGACTAGTAGAAACTATCATTTGCTGTAACGGTGAAGGAAAACACCGTGAAGAAACCTGTATGCCGCCCGTTAAGGTTTAGGAGGATGGATCTATATCTCAATAAACACGGGGGCGCGAACTATTAGCAGTGAGGCCAATCGAATTAGAATTTTCGGAAATCGTTAAATCAACTCCGTTGTCTGTCAACTGTCTTATCTAATAATTTTGACTATTCACGAAGGTACTGAACGCTCCCGCCGTTGCTTAACTTCTTCGATCACTTGCTATCATCCCAAGCCATCAACCAAAACCCATAAAGCATTATAATAACTATTTTCATTCTGTAACAAGATCCTCATAAGTCAGGGGAGCAACGAAGCGGGCTGCATCGAGGAATGAATTACAAACTAATTGCAGTGTATGCTAATTATGGTATTAATTTCCAAATGAATTAATTTAACGCACCAAGTTTCCATAACTATTAAGTTCTCATGCGTTTTAGGGTTATATAAAAAAAACAAAAAACCTGTGGTATGTAGGTAAGTGAAACTCTCTTTTTGGCAAAAAGTTGCAAATTACTTATGCTTCTCCTTGCTTTTGAAATATATTAATTCATTTCGGTAATTGTTTATAGATTTTTCTATTACAGAGCAAATTGTTCTAGCAAAGAGCAGTGTTTCGAGAGACACGGTCGTTGCTTTCCCACTTCTTTGAGGTTGGCTGGAAGATACCTAACGCTTTTAGTATTAACCCTACCTTTTGATTTTATACAACTGTATTAATAATGTTCAATAAATAAATAAAGTCATAAGTTTAACTTTATCACACTTGTACAAGAAATCGAAAATTATTCAGACAAACGCCTATTCAGAATAAAGCCTAGTTCGTTGCCTATTAGCTGATATTTCATGCGAAATCCATGAAAATAATAAAAAAGTTCATAAACCAAAACCAATTATGTAATGTTTATATTCATTTTCTATTTCGGTCCAATTGCCCGTCCACTGGGACAAGTATAAGGGTAATTCCACATCACGCTAATGGCTGCCCGAACATTGATACAAATCGGGCCGACACGCGTTCTAACGTAATCACTTAATTATGCGGCGACACCTTAAAATCGGTCGCTAGGGTTGGCAACGACATTTTTTTAACGTAATAAGTATCTACCGCTAATATTTATTGTAATGAAAAAATTTTTTTTTAAATATCATCTGCTAATCATTTCCACGACCAACTGTTTCATTGTCTTATGTTCGAGATGCACATTGGACATTGGAGACACATTGCGAGAGCCGCTCTACAAAGATAAGACCATTCATAGCATATCTACATAATGCCACGCCACTCTGCCAAGAGTGCCCGACTATAGAGAGAATCATTTCCACAATTCAATTACCATCTATGTTACCTATTGGAGCTTACACAACCCCCTTAACCCGCTGTAAATGTGATTATTCATGTTTTATAAAATACCTCCTTGATGCGACCATTTGTAGTTTTAAGTACTACCTTAAATTTTTTTCTATGTCATTTGGAAATTTTTATTATTAATAAGTTTAGAATACGCTTTTAAAAAATAAATAATTACTAATAGAAATTAATATTAGCATTAAATGTCTATTTGCTTTTATTTTTTGTCAATTTTGGCGTGCATAATGTACTAGCCTATGCTAAGTATAAAGTATTATACATAATATGACTCTCTTGTGTCAATATTCGTACTAAGTATTACACTCCTTATTGTATCTGACAACCCTAGAGCCATAAACGCCTACTACTTTTTATTATATCAATTTGTGGCCATTGAAGGCCCAATTTTTGGCCTAATTCGTTTATAATTGCGGGATAGTCTTTAGCTTTCTGTTGTGTACTTGTTCTTATCTGATTTGAATGCTCCCTTAAACGTCAAATGCATTAGGAGAAATTAAACATTGTTTCTAATGTGTATTTCTAAATTATATGAGAGTGAATGTTACGTTATGTTCCTATATGAAGTTTGAAAACATTTGTAATATAGAGATGGAAAATGGGCCTGTTCATTGTAAATATTTAATTGCTTCTCGTAAATAAGTATAACACAATCGTACACAATTTAGCCTATAACAAGATTACACTATCTAAAGTTGTAATAATTTGATGTTAGGTCCCCTCTTAATTTTTAACTTTATTTTTACAACAATTTATATAAAGCGACCATAATGGTCCACATCTACATACCTACCTACCTACTGGTCTGGTGGACCTAATGTTCTGAAAAAATTTAAGTGTCTAGGTACCTTCTTATTATGGTTCCTGACAGGTAAGGGCCGGTTGGGAAAAAAAATGGTCCGGTTGGGACCATTTAGATACAGAATCCTAAAAAGCCAAAGCCATCTTTTATTAAACAAAACTAGGCAAACAAGCAACCTTGCCATAATTTAAAATTGGTTAAAATTCATCGTTTCGAAATTGAATAGAGTTCGTCCGTAATAATAGGTTTTCGTTGTCCGTCTGTCGCGATCACTAACCTGTAATTTTATCCCTAATCGGCCATGTTGCAACTTTGTAAGCGAGCTTAGTAAACGGATAAAACTACGTTTTAGAATTTATTATCTATTAAATGGCCATTTTAAGCGTGGCCCGTTCTACAAAGCTTCTTTACACTCAAAACTCACATTACGTTTTGGTGTAGGTACAGTCCGTTTTTATTATAATTCTCCCATTTGGTAAACAATCTTGGCGTATTGTTTAAACGTTTAATTGTAATTAAAATACGTTTTTACGATTTAGAAACGTATTCAATGCCGAAACTATTATTTACATTTTAAAAGCAATTTTACACCCTTTTTAACCGACTTCAAAAAAGGAGGAGGTTCTCAATTCGTCTGTATGTTTTTTTTTTCAATATAAATTTTAAATATTTAGGCGGTAGTTACTTGTAGATACTAGTATGACATAACGTCTGTCCGGTGGTACCTAATTAGATATAAGTAGATGACGGATTTCCCCACCAAAAAAGTTTTTAATATGTACTTCTTTACGTAGATACTATTAGGTATTTAATATTAGCTTACATTCGCACGCTGCTGCTTAATCATAAAAACACCAATAATTAATTAACTTTTCTGCATGCTACGAATTGAAACCAAATTTCGAAACTGTCGTAACTCCACAAGTGAAAAGAAAACTTTCGTGAGACCGTCAGTTAAACTTTCATGCCAAAGTGTCGTAACTCACCTAATTAGGGCCTGCTACAGGAAATTAAAATCGTACGTAAGTAGGTAGGTATGCTACTAAATAACTAAATTTACGTCTAAATTGTAGGTACCTTTACTATAAAATACATTTAATTTTTTAGCTTTAGCGGTCAGTATTTACACAAAAATACATTTATTTTAAAGTAGCAAACTATATATTATTAGCGAGAACTACTTTATATGATAGGTATATCTAGAGCCCGAAATCCACAAAAAACAAAAGTAGCTCTCAAAGTTAGCCAACTAAAGTGTCGATGGACTGGCCACATCGTTTGAAAGAACGATTACGGGGTAAAAAAGTGACCAACTTCTTATCCACAACTCTACTCTACAAAAATCTGCTTTGGAGAAACGTACCTTAGAAAATTTAACACAAATGCCATGCTACCCATACAAAATAATCAGGACATAAAATTTCTCGTGTATTTTAACTCGAAATACTAACAAGCAGAAGTAGTGTTTTTAAAAATTACTTATTCAATCTTGCTTCTAGAATAAGGCATGCAATGTTAGTACCGCCTTAAATATTAAGCAGCAGTTCTTGCTCCAAAATGATTAGTGCGGTGAATTTCCCGATAGCGATAGCGTTGACCTAACAAGGAATAATTTTTCAAATTTTCCATTCTTTCACTGCCTGGTGTGCTGCTACTGTGGGGCGGCCACGTTTCTTTTTCATGATGGACTTCGACAGAATTGGCGTTGATAATGTGAGTGTCTAACAGTGGGAAGTATAAAAGCCAAATAACTAGTAACTTACTTAGCTAGGGAAGCTTCTTATCACCACCCCAATACCTAACCCGCCGAATAACTGCTTTCTGTTCTTGTGTCTGTACCTATTATGTGTAATTGTCGGAGACTTATGACCGATTTCACAATCCCTTACAAAGCGTTGTTTTGATTACATTGCCAGAATTTTTTTCATAGTACGTAAATAGCAAACGGGAATACATACAGGCCACCTGATGTTTACTGTTCACTGCAGCCCATAGACACCCACATCCAACCTCAAATGAGATCCTATCTGAGGTTGAACACAATGACGGTGTACAATACTTTGCTACTCATGACGACTAAGACGTTCGTCTCTCAAACATACCTCCCCAGCCGAAACACAAGTCATGAAAACATTACATTAGGAGGCTGGCTGTAAGGTCCCCCGGACGAGCTGCTATGGCATGCCCGGTGGCTACGCAGTTACTATGGAAAGTGTATAAATTCTTTTACCAATATTAGTCCCAAGCTACATGGTAAAGTGTGACCACCCCACCCGCGTGAGGCAGTGTGGTGGTGAATAATGAAGTGATTACGCCACCTGCGCCAAGACATTTAACGTGCCGTAAAAATGGCTGCAGCTTACATAATTAATTAGGAAAATTAATGAAAATTGTGTTGAGATTTTAACTTTAACACTACTAGCATCGTGAGGGAAATTGTAAGTAATCCGACGTTCACTTAAAATTTTAACTATTTTTAATAATAGAAGGCATGCGTCATGTTTAGTTTAATTTTAAATCTTTTATTGAAAAGTCTGCACACCTAAAAAGGTAAATAATTGATCGAATAATTTGTAGAATCTTAAACTTGGGTTAGTTTCGTGCAAATAAACATTTTTGTCTTTGTCTTTGTACATTCATTAGGTGCAAAGCGCTTTGAAAATTTATTTTAACCTTTTTGCATAGATTAATCTACAGTTCTTACTCAATAAGATTCACCTTTATGACACCCGAGAATCGACCACGTATCGTTCGCACATATCGTAAGTGCGTGTGTACTTTGCCATGAATGGCCTTAATTTCACAAAGGTAGGCCTGTTGACCAAACTTTTTATTGTATAACTATAGTTGTATTCTAAACAAGGTCCGGAATTAGGCATTTTTAATTTGGAAAGTCACCTTCAAAGTTACTTTTAATTTTAGCTTTAAAACACCTTCCTTAAGCACTAACAATATGTACTAAAACCGTAAATAAACTGAACTTTATGTACCTCGATTCACATAAACAAATTGGTGTTGTAAAACTAATAACCACCGATTGGCTTTACACATCTTCGCTATGTGGGCGTCATCTGCCGGCCAACATTGGGCCGGATGTCGAACGATGTTTATGTTTATTGTTATTTATTCACCATTTTATTGCTGCCCGTTTAAAATTAAAAACTTTTTGTGAATGGTTAGAAAACTCTAGTTCGATTTTTAAATGGATTTTATTTCAAAACTTAAATAAGTTAATAGTTCAGTGTTCAGTCATTTGGTCCGAAAAACTGCTATGAGGCGCCATTTTTTCAAGATGGCGGCGCACGTGCATAGTTGTGACCAATGACGTTTAAACAGATAGACACGTTATACCCCAACATTAAAGTATTTTAAAGTGGCGCAAGGAGTAGTCTATACATACACACAGCCGCAAGCTGTATGTATTTATGACACTTAGCGCTAATAGAGAAAAATGATGGGGCATGCCTGTTATTAGAAAGAGATAAACATACGTAGTTCGTTACGTATTGATGGCCTCTGAGCGCTCATTGGCGCGAGCGCGTGACATCATGACTACGGAGGAGATTGGGCAAAGTGGAGGCTCGATTTTACTAGTATAAAATAATAAAAACAATTATGAACAAAACGTTTATTTTTTAAATACACACTAGCGACGGGCGATCATTACTAAAAACAATCGAGTATGTCGATTGTTCAGTTTAGTAGTTAAAAGTCGATAACAATCGATGTTATTCGATTGATGTTAACATCCGAATCGCGGCGACTACTACGCTACGGTATTATTTACTAAGTACTAACTTTATCGACTGATTTGATGATTTTGATTATTCGTTCGTAGTTGAGCACTACTTAAAAAGTAATTACTAAAGATGGTGCGATGGACGGGCGTGCGCTGCGTATTACTTATTACTTTTTAGGACTGTTTAGTAGTCAATCCACCGATTTCACGACGTCCATTCTTTCGTCGTCAGTAAGGTAATCTAAAAATATAAACAATACATGATAAGTAATATCTATTCGCTTCATTGTTTTCTAGATTGTATTGTATTATCATATAATCTGAGCAAAATAAGATTTAACATACTTGACAATTGACATAAAACAACATTAAGAAATCTGGGTTCATAGTTTAATTTTCCCCAACTTCCGCTGAAACCGGCCGCCACGTGACCGCGCTAACATTGTCTCTTTTACTCTCACGCATAAAACATATTACATCTCGCTCTTTAGCCTACCCGTGTTAGCCATTGCCAAATTATGTCAAAACTAAAACATTTATTATGTTTTAATAATTTTAAATGAAAATACTGTACTTACGAATGAAATGACACGTTTTTCTTGTCTCTAACAGTTGCAGTGTAATTGGTACAACTCCTAAACACACAGGAAGGCATTTTTGCCAGGAAATGCGAAATAATTTTAGGCGCTGTCTTGACGTAAAGCCGTAAAGAGATAGCGTGCCCGACTGAATGCGCTTCGGGCAATTACCTGCCTTTCGTCTAGTCATTCTAGAGCGTGTAAGACGTATCTATAACTTTTTAAAACATCTTAGGTTGTGACGTGACAAAATTTAAATTCAGAAAGAACATAGGTACCTATCAGAATCTATATATAGATAAAAAATTTCGGAAAACTTTTCAGGTAACATTTACAAATAATTGGAGTGTAGGTAATAAAGGTTTTACACATTATTATTAAAATACACCTCTAAGCTTGGCTAAAGAACCTTCTTCACTCAGTTTATAGGGGTGGCGGTAGCCTTACTCGGGTGAAATAAATTCTGCTTCAAAATTTTAAAGTTTAAACTTCATTCAAATTCAAAATAACTTCAACAACTCACATTTTCAATTCCGTAATATGCCAGTGCTATAAAACAGAAAAAATATTAGTTATCCTTGCGCATCAAAAACAAAAAAAAACAATTTTCGTTCCCACTCCGTAAACGTCGGGTATCTGACCTAATAATCACACGATATTTACATTTCAATCAACCATCAACCAAAAAACAAAACATCTCTATTACAAATCACGGCCTAATAACACCTCGAATCGTAGGAAAGATCATAACTTAATCGCATTCGACCAGTTCCAGTGTATCCAAATAATTGTATATAACGACTGCCAACCATGTAATCAAAAGCGTATCAGCCGAAATCAATTTTTCATCGCAAAGGTTCAAATATGCGGTTAAGAGCGACCCTAAATCTTCTTATGAGTTCCGTACAATGATCGCTGACAGTCTGAATCTCACCGGCCGACCAACCAACGCAACCGAATTTAAACACAGAACGGTGTCGTTCTCTGACAATATGCTTTGACATGTGACAAGTAAATAAATGACAGTTAGACATTTCTTCAAAAACTAGCTTTCAAAAGTCGAAAAGGTTGGGTACAAATCTTTCTTATTTTTATGGTAGGTGCAAATAAATTTATTTAGAAGCAGTGACAAGGAAAATAGAACTAAGGAAAGAATGTGGAAGTCTCCTATAAACCTTTTGAGCGTTTTCAGCTAGTTTTTACACCGAACCCCATAACAGTTAGACATTTCTAAAAGCTTTCAAAAGTCGAAAAGGTTGGGTACAAATTTTTCTTATTTTTATGGTAGGTACAAATAAATTTATTTAGAAGCTGTTACAAGGAAAATAGAATCAAGGAAAGAATGTGGAAGTCTCCTATAAACCTTATGAGCGTTTTCAGCTAGTTTTTACACCGAACCCCAAATATTATAAAGGCAACTGAGCTGTGCCCGCCGACCAGATTTATAGGAAACCTCGTACCACGCAACGCCGGCCCGCTTTCGTCTTTTTTTACACCAATTAGGGAGGAGGAGGGGGTCAGATTAAAGTGGCTGTCGTCTAATTACTTAACAAGTATGGCGTTATGTGAGGACCAACGAAATTGATTTAGATTTACGGAGAAGAATGGTTATGCTATCAGGATATAAACTTTTTTTAGCTCTGCAAATTATAATGTGCAGATACTCGTACCTCATATAAAATTGAAGAAAAACGATTTGAGGTGACTACTTAATCCACATGAATTGTAGATAACCATGCCTTGTTTGAAGTTGAATGCGGTTGTACATAGGCTGTAAAGTCTAGTGTCTCTTGAAAAAACTGCATCATGCCGTATTCAAGGCATGGCCGCTTCCAAGCCACGATCACCTCGCCTGGTAGGAAATCTTCCTTTATCAAGAGCTCATACCATCAACATTGTCGCAACGTGTCAACCGTGAAATTAGTACGTTCGCTATTGAAGTTAGTACTCATGTGAACACCACACTATTTACGTACGTCATTTGCTTGTTAGATTGCCGTAATTTTCCGTCATAATTCTAGGAACACAAATTATGTTGTTAATACAGGCATAGGTCTGTATGAATAATTTGTTGGTAGGATGGATTCGGTTATAATTACTAACTAGTAACTACATTTCATAACCAAGGAAGTTAAATAATTTCAACAAAACTCTAACAAGTTCAAAGTATCATTGGTTGTAATCAAACCAAACACAGAGCCCACTGGTCCGTTACTAGCTTTGAAGTAGTAATTCTTGAAGGACTAAGATCGCTTCAAATTTGTTTCTACAGCAATCACATCCAATCGACACGATAAGTAACTATGACAAGAGGTTCTTGAAAAACGGTGTTGAAAGAGTCCTCCATGAAAGCAGGCAAACGCACTGGCGATTCCTCTGGAGTTGCTCGTGCGTGTCAAGCGACGATGACCACTTACTATCACGTGGCTTGTCAGCTCGTATGAAATAAAAAAACAAAGAAAATGCTTGAGTCACAGATTCAATGAGTGCGTTGGTACTTTCGTTCTGTTAAATTAAACTGATTCTAACTAAATCCTTACAAAATAGCAAAAAAATCGGCACCTAGATGACATTACTCATTTTAAGAAGAAACGAAGGTGATAGCCCAGCGGCTTAGAATTCGACCTCGAATCGAGGTCCGGGTTCGAATCCCGGTGGCACGCACCAATGACTTTGTAAAAAAGTTATATGCGATTTATAAAATTAAATATCACCTGCTGTTACGGTGAAGGAAAACATCGCGAGGAAACCTGCATGCCTGAGAGTTCACAAAAAAATGTTCTCAAAGGCATGTGAAGTCCACCAACCCGCAGTAGGCCAGCGTGGTGGACTAAGGCCTACATCCCTCTCATTGTGAGAGGAGACCCGACCCTGTAGTGGGTCATTAATGGGTTAAAACTACAAGAAGAAACGAATACCTCCATACCTATCATTACCTATCCATTAATTTAAATCATTTAGCGATATACAATATAGTAGGTAGGTACAAGCGCGATGTTAAAGCACTTTAAACACCAGTTACGTTAATTGAAATGCTTCTATGATTAGATGCAACCCACAAATCGCTAGATTAGTTGTGGGCTTTTAATAACTTCGCATTCGTAGACGCGGAAGTCGTTCTGCCAATCTGTTATTGAGCGCTAATAACAGAGTTGTTCATAAATAAATCGCCCCTAAATCACGCCGTAATTGAAGCCACAAACGAACAAGACTAAGTGTTAATAATTTTTAATCTCCCGACAGTATTAAGTGGTCATGATCTTGATGATGGCGAATTACCACCAAGGAGATAGAAATGGCAGTTTACAGAGGTACTCACTTAAAACCTTATTAATTAAAGATTTTTTATTAAACTTTTAAATCAAAACAACGGCAACCTTATGTGCGTAAAGTAGTCTGCACCAGTCAGACGTTCATAAAGCACAGAGAAATCGCAAGTATCTACCTATTATAAGTCATAACCAATAACCTAAGCTTAAAAGTTGAAGGTCCTACGAAACTAAAGGCATTCGAAGCTGCTTGTTCCAGTTCCTTTCAAAAAACCTTTGGGTGATCAATATCAAAAACAAAATATCACATAACAATTTGAATATAACTTAAAACCGTTTAAATTGATCTAAAAACTAAAATTGAAACTAGTTCAAAACTACAGGCATTATTCAATCCGATCGCACCCTGCGAAGCTGCTTCCCGCTCGCGTGTTACGGGGTGTTGGCGGCAATTTGCCCGTCGCAGCGATCGCACTGTGCGCTTGTCAGCTTGTCAGTGTGCGATCATTAAGACGTTCAGCCGCCCTAACGCGCCGCCCAGCGCCCGACCGCGCAGCCATGCCATTACAAATTAATTCACACATTACAACTAACCCCAATCCCAAAGAACGTGCGGACGCGCGAGCCTCATTGTACGAGATATAACCACAAAAACATCCGCTAACTGATTACGATACGATCCAATTTACCGTCCGAGAGTCAACACGAATACGTGACGTTATAGCCCGTACCGGCGGGACGCGAGACGATTTGCCCACATCACATTCAATCATCCTCTACCTAACGACCTGCCACAAAAAACTGGAACAGACTCGACAGACGCTCTCAGGAAGTCGGACAACAATAAAAAAACAAATAAGTAACCCGAGCAAATTAAGTTATAACCTAAAACACGTATGAAGCCATCATCCCAACGGTGTAATCATATTAACGACTACAAAAGGAGCGGCAAAAAACACAAAAATTAGAGGATCGGGAAATGTGGGCCAAACAAAAACGTAACGTATCGCCTAATTATAGCTGTTGCTCGAAAAAATAATTTTATGTGGCGCAGCGCTGCGCACACGGGGTCGTTTCTGCACGACACGATTAAGCTTAATTGAGGGCTAGTTTAAGGTGATCAAAATTTAATACAAAATTTTCTTCACTAGGTTTTTTTAAATACATATAGAGTTTAGATACCTACATCAAAAACCGTTAAAATGACTTAAATATGATATTATTTCAAATTTGTTCCATCTCAATGAAAAGCAGTGCATATTAGTACCCACAAACACTACCTAAGCTTAATCGACTATATCTCATTTCTTAATTCTCACATTCTTAAAGTCACGTGCCGCTTTTGTGCACAGCAGCCATTTATTCCAAAATAAAGAAAAGGCGTTACATTACGACCTATTAGGCGCCTAGCAGCAAATTTGCTTGAAATTCCTTGCACGAAACGCCATAAATAAAATAGAAAATATCTATACTAATTGCCTTCATTGATATTCTAATGCGGCCGGTAAAGATACGGCCTCCCCGCCCCCACTTATCAAAGCGGCCCGTGTAGACCGCGTCTACAGCGAATCCTTTATTATTTCGACGTGAATATTTTTATTTTGGTTCCTTCACGATTATTATTTATGAATTATTATTATTTGAGAATTTATTATTGCCTTCGAGAGCAAGCGCGTTCTTTTCAATTTGCCACAAGGTGCAGGGTTTTGCCTCGCAGGTATAGACCGCGTCTCCTTAATGTATTTATCTTTTTTTAATGCCGTTTTGACATTTTTGTTTCCCTGTGAACTGTTAATTAAATTCCCAGACTTTGAAATTGATTCGGGTCGTAATTAAATCACTTATACGCCGATTTCGCGCCGCAACGGGCAATATTATTGAGACCAAAAGGAAATAAAACATTAAATAATACTAGTGGATTTAGGTTGGACGAAGACTTACGAAGACGTGGACTGGTTGGCGTAATCTTGTTCGTCAATCCACAAGATAGACCTATGGCAGTGGCACAAGAAATTTCGGAGAAATTGGATGCAGGAAGCGCAAATTCCTTTTGTAATTTTAGTGAGCAGTAACAGTACTTACCTACTTACGTAATTTTGAAGAGGAAAACAGGCGACCATTCAAATCCGCAGGAGTAATATATCCATTTCCACATATCCATTTACGTTTTTAATTTCAAGTCTGGCATTCTCTAAGATTTTTCACAAGATCAACAGTTTTTAAATAACCGATATTAATTCGAAACAGAAAAAGTCGCTTATTTAATACAGTGTAACGCACTTTGCCTAAACATTGTTCAGTCTGTCTACCGTTTATTATTTTATCTACCCATACAAGATAGGTACCAGGTTTTACACAATAAATCTAAAATTAAAATTCTTTGAATTCCTATAAAGAAAGTTCAGTAACCGAAAACGTGCTAAAGAGATAATTCATAGCGTAATTGTTTCGAACAATATTCGTTTATACACCTCCACATACAATGGCGATGCAATTTTTGCGATGCCTCATCATTTAATGAGAGCTTTGCAGCACCTACTGCGATTGTTCCGACAGGCCCCGTAGGGTGTCTAAGAAAGAGTTCTTACCGGGATAACTAGAATGAAGAGTTCCTTCTATTCCTTCCTTCCTTCCTTTCAGCCCTTCACTGGACATGGGCCTCCCTTACCAATAGTCGCTACTCCACGAGGTCCTTGGCGCGTAGATAAATTGCGTGTCCAGTTGAAAAAAAAACTATTATTTTGCACTTTCCTGTAAATGCATTTCAAAATTGCGCATGATAATTCGTAATATCTTACATAGATATAACGAGTGTAATCGTGAGTGTCAAACTAGTGATGGAAGCAGCGTTCTGGTCTTAGGAATGTGTTTTGTTTTATTCCAGTTACTTCCAACATTGGTGTAAAGTACCTGTCCTTTTGCACATTTCTTTAAACGCAGTTAAAATCATCTATACTTTGATTGCGTGCACTATCTAGAAGCAGCCGTCTAGATAACCGTCAGAAGAGTTTCAGTTGGGCTCGTCTGCTTTTTGATTAAAATCTCTTTAATCACCATGTTAATGTGTTTAAAATAAATGTGTTGCACCCTTCTGTAAAGGCAGTTAAAATGGCATTGATTAATAATAATCCACTTTCATTGCGTGCAATATCTTCAAATGCAACGCATAGAAGCAGCCGTCTAGAAAACCGTCAGAAGAGCTTCAGTTGGGGTCATCTGCTTTTTGGTTGATAATTTCCTCAATCACCATCTTCAAGCAAGACTACCCTCAACAACGAGGTAGCGTTGGGCGTACGCGCGCTATTTAATTCGTAAGATAGCCGCTCGCGAGGTGTGTGCTTGAGAAATTGCCCCTCAGATACTGCACACATTGTTATTGCTGGTTATAAATTACGCCGGTGTATCGACCGGATAAATACCCCCGGGATAGGCCAATTTATTGGGACCTCGATGCGTATTATGGGATTGAGATATCGCTCGTGAAAAATGGGGGCCTATATTAATTTCGATTATTGGATTAGATCGGTATGATTTGTTTCTGTCTCGGAAAGGACATGGTTTTAATAGAGGCTGCAATATAAATATTTGTTATGCAAATCTACATAGGTTATTATTATATATTAATTTACATTATATATTACATTATTTATGCCTGCTGTAGCTGTATTATGGGATTTTTTTCGGTTTATCATACTTTATAGCATAAACCCAATTTGACTTAGTTAAAAAATTTGAGTAGTTATTTTATGACAAGTTAATAATTATGTAGATTGAAAAATCCTTATTTGCACTCAAGATTGCACTGAATGATTTCTCGATTTTTATGGTGTTCCTATTGTTTGTAATTATAGTTGCTTTATAATTTCTTACTTTATTCATCTTTATTTATCTTACTAAACTTCATAAATATTTTTAAGTTTATTTAGCGTGCGAGCGGTGCGAGGGTGCTGAGCGCGTGCTGTATTTGGCAAACTTCGGACACGAGTACCTATCGTATACTATTATAAAGTAAAGTGCCATAAACCCGCAAAAAAACATAGTACAAAGAAGCACGAGTTTATGGGTAACCGCTGCTTAAGCCGTACGCTATAAAAAAGTGTGTGTAGATGTTTCAGTATATGTTTTCGTAGTCTTAAGATTTCAAATTCATTTTATTTTAATACTGTAAACTGATCAGTTCATGAGAATAGTTATTAAATATCGGCAATATGGAGTCTGTGCGGCAATATGGAGTCAGTGCGCGCTATCGGGCATCGCCGCCGCCCAGACATTTGTTCCCGCTGCCCGACATGAGAACATTGTGCTAACTGATTTTATTTCTTTACTGGAATGCCGATATTAATATTAAAACAAAATACTGAAACTTTATAAAACTTTTAATGGTAAGTAAGTAAAGTGATTCGTACTGTATACAGTCTATTAAATATTGTAAGGTAGAGGAGCACAAAATAGAGCCCAAGATATTAAAATTTACGAATAATAGATAAAATCTTTCTTACTGTCTTACTTTCCTGCTTGTTTTAGATATAAATATAAGAAGTATCCGATGACTTTCCTTCTTTTCGTTCTGAAACTAGTCCGGTTATCTGAAAATACACACTGACCCTTACTTTCTTCTAAAATCTAAAAATGTCATTTAAAAGTGAAAAAAATTAAATTTCACAGAAATTCAACGTTAATTGGTACCCAACCAAATAAAATCGAATTTCTGAAGCTGACTTTTTCCGACTTTGCACTTAATATTTTCCGTTAACTCCACTGGCAACAAAGTTGCAAGAGAATCGTACCTAACATTTAATGGCTCCGGCTAATCTTTGTGATACCAGCGAACAAAACATAGTGAAAAACTCCATTTCTAAATATTTAAGAAGGATATTTTCCGGATAAAGTGGCAGGTAGAGTGGTAAGTACTTCTTAGGTGGTAGAGCCAGTACCTTACCGCCGGCCTCTGGACATGTCATAAAGCAGAACGTTCTTTATGTCTTGTGTATATACCATATACCACTACCTAGGCAAAATAAAAAGGAGTTTGACCCACGATTTCGGAAAAAAAATAGGTATTGTATATCACAAATATGCAAATATGCTGCAATATGCTGCAGTATGGCGTAGGTTATTAAGGTTAGCGTTAGGTATATTTGAAAGAAAAGGCAAAATAAAAAAGTATTTTCACTCACAAATCTGGCAAATTTTCATTGTTTAACTGGCAACACCGGCCTTATCGGCTTATTATTTTCCAGTGTTATTGTTACGTGGCTCATTACACCGCCGTTGGGCGCTTAGCAAACTATTAAAGCTCTCATCCCGACGCCTCGTTACTCTGATAACAGTTACTCCTCTCTTTTCTATTGTATAATTGTATAACTCGAGTTATAAAAGCACCGTTAAGAAGAGTTATCTGGTAAAGTTGTTAAATATCAAGGTACTCTTGGGATACATAGCTTCTTCTTCTTCTTGCAAAAGTAACTTCTCTCTATTATTCAGAAGTGGCATACCATGTGCTGCATGATGTGAATGACTACTGATGCCCGAATAAAAAATTCATTATCAATCGAACGTGAATTCAAGAAGTGAATACTTTGTTACCGGCAAATTTAATCTTAGAAATATTGTAGTTTACCTGAAAGGTAATTAGGTACTTATCTACCTTTCAGGTAAACTAATGTAGTACTAATGTAGAAGGCTTTTTGAAAAACAACCACAATCCCCAAATCATTTGTAAATAAAAATGTTGTGAAATAACAATCTTTGAACAATATAGCTGAAATTGATACCTCACGTTGGAATTGGAATAAAATGATATTTAAAGAAGCATTTGTACCAAATCGATACAATTATTCCGTACCTAACCGCATGTATAAGTAAGGAGAGCAGCCTGAACTGATTGCAGGGAAGCCTAAAAGCGGTAAAATTAGCAGTTTTAGCTTTCATATACCCGACCTTACTTTAGTGCATAATTTAGCGGCTAAATGGTATTAGGATTGCGCACATTCCATCACGCCACGGCCATTTCGCAATGATATAGAATTTTAAAATTATACTCTTTAGCCTAAACTTTCAACGCCTTTATAATATCTGGTAATATATTTAAATCATCATAAACCGAGTATAAAAAAGTGGCTCAATACAGCATGAAAAATAAAAATTCAAGTGCCAGATACAATTATTTTACGAGTATTGCATCTAATCTTATCCAAGTCTAATAGGTAGGTATACAAGCAGACATGTACGGGTACCTATCGCCAAAAATTTTATGCTTCATGTTGATGGACTCAAATAGAAAAAGCAGTGCATTAGGACGACCTGAGTGGCGCAGCGGTTGAGACACCGGAGCGCCGCGCGGAGGGTCCTGGGTTCGATTCCCAGCAGAGCAGGGATTTGAATGATGAGTTTAAATTTCTGTTTCTGGTCTGGGTGTGTGTGTTGTGCCTTATGTGTGTCCATGGCGCCCACGACACAGGGAATCTTAGTGTGGGGCTATGTGTGAAGCGTTATTTATTATTTATTTATTATTATTACCTACATGCCTTATAGGTATTATCAAAAACAAGGAAACTTTGTTTTACGAATTTTAACATATACATATAAAAACAAAAACTAAAGAAACAAGTCTTTCTCAATGTGTGTAACTAACAATTTACTTTATTTCTCAAACGCAAAATCGCGATTGAATACCATAAAATTATGACCTCACAGAAACACAGACGTCAGAAAACAATGGTGTTTAAAATCTGACAGCTTTAGCGTTAATTTCAGTTTTATAACGCCTTATGGTTGGTGACCACTAACTGGAGGAACACTTATGGTAATCAAATTAATGAAAAAGTAATGTGAAGGTTACGTTCGCGTTTTAAACAACCTTAATGACTGTGGTTATGCGAGAGGGCTGAAAAAAGCTTTCCAAGATGCGAAAAACCCTTTTTTAAGATCTCCAGACCGGTTTCCACTAACGTGTTCAGGTAAATTTGAAAAGGATTTGAATTTTTAGTGCTACAAATATTTCCAATAATGATTTCTATGAGTCTTTTGAAGAAAAGAGCACTTTATGGGGAAGGTCTATTAAGATTGTATGGCCGATAATGTGCACATTAATTTTTATTTGCAAATGTATGCATTATGTAGGTCTACTATAACTTCATTACAAAATATCTTGGGACTGGGGCATTTAATGATTATATAAGACGCCTAAGGACCCCAAAAACGCCCAACGTCAGTGTGAACTGACCATTACTGTCAGTTTATCGTTTTTTTCGTCTCAGCTGACGGACAGACGGAATAATTCTTCAGTCGACGGGCATATTACACCATTTTATACAAAAATATTTTTAAGACCTGCATGCGATACGAGTGCTAATGACACCTGCATGTGCATGTAAATGACGCGTAAATGTAACGCTTGGAACATGATTTTCAACTAATTATTTCGGTGGTAGAGCCATTGAAGTTATCCTGGGGAAATACCTCTCACTACTGACGCAGCATATTTTATCTTAAGTGACCACACCACCCAGGACTACCACGTCCAACTTAAAATAGGGTAGAAATCCTATTTCAAGTCGTAAATGGTTGCGTTGCTACTCATGATGCTACCACGCCTCCCCAGCCGAAACACAAGTCATGCAGAAAATGCTACTTCCGGGCGGGTGAAGAAGACAGTAGAGCAGGTCGCCGGGCGAGATACCACCTATAACTAAGATTTGATCTTCATGATTTAGGACTACTTTAAGTTGCGCATGATTTAAAGTAGTGACTGCAGCCCACAGACAACCATTTTTGTGTCTTACGAAAAATACTACTAGGAATAAGATCCAATTTAATAATTCCTACGATTCCTTTATTTTCCTATCTATTAAAGTCCGATATCATCTTTAAAACAAAACGAACTCCTAAAGAGCTAGGATTAAATCCGAATGATCCGAAGAATAATGATGTCCATTAATTAATACGCGATACGCATAGCATCCCATCTTATCTTGGTGTATGACTTCGGTGGGTTCCACTGCGATCCTTCGTATTAATTTAAATGAAGAAACAAATGTGTGGTACCATTCTTTGATTGATTTCCATTCCACGACTTGTGTTTTTTCTTTTCATAATGTAACAAAAGCATTATACATTTCTACATACACTCAAAGGATCACTCGAGTGGACGGTTTGTTAAAATAGCCAGATTCGTTATTCTCTTAACCCAACGTGAATAGACAACGAATCCCTAATCTAAAAAGAAATTAATAAATACGACTATCTATTTATTACCTACTTACATTCTTCAACATACAAATTTAAAATAAGATTTCATCGAAATAATCCCAAAACAGTGTAAGGTTTGAGACTAAGTGGAACGCGCCAAAGTTGACCCATTCGCGATGGTATCGGTCGGGGTCACACAATAACACTTTGCAAATGCTACGCTTTATATAATTAGCCGGCTCTCCAACCGCACACTGCTCGATAACATTCGCTGGGAAGACAAAATATCTTGTTCTAAATTCTTGTTATTTGGCTACAATTTATAATAAGTAGTATATATAATACTATTTTATGTTATAGCCAAATAACAAGAATTATAAAAAAGTGTAATAGGGACATTCAACGGTTTTACTTAGATACGTGTATTTTACAAAACAAGTTTCCTAATTTCGAGCCTCGCCGAAGTTTTACTTTGACGGAATTTTGTATCATTACTTCCTCTTAAAATAGTAGGTAACCTAGGGTAAGTAGAGAGCTAACCCAATGAAATTTACAAGACACGGTGATGAGTGAAAATTACAAGGTCACAATGCAATTTATTCGTAATATATGTACAAGTACCTAGTATGTATAAATACACAAGGAAACTTCCGATTGTTTTGTAACATTATGTTTACGTAAGTTAGAATTAAACACATACTAAGTCATATTCTTAGAGACGAACGAAGCCAAAGTGAACAAACTCATCTGAAATTTGGAAATATTCTCGCATTAAATTATGCCTGCAAAATTATTTTTTGTACAAATTTGGATCCTTACAAAGCAGTGTGAAGTTCAGTAAGGCGTGGCAAGTATTTTTACGATTACCATCGAACGTGCCTTGGCCTCTTCGTACAACCTACCAAGGAATCCATTATTACACTCAAAAAATTGCACGCGAATTTAGCATTTATAAGCCACAATTGAAGACCCTGAATTGCATAAACGTAGTGGAATTTATTCACGGCTTTGTTGCAAACTGTATGGTAATGCGTCGGATCAGTGCGAACAATAGCACATAGTTTATTTTTTGAAAGTAATTAGTACCTTCTTATTAATTAAACGTTTAACGGCCAACATAAATATGGTGGAATAAAACATATTTAATTAAAAATATAGGAACCTGTAAACAAACGGACTTTACAGAGTCTACTTTCCTCTGCAATAGATAATGATGTTCGGTACTTATACTGGCCTGAAACCGTTTTTCTGTGTCTATTTCATCATCATTTATCTAACATCTAAATTTTGCAATATTTTTACTTTAAATTTCGAAAAATCATGAAGTTTATTTAACAGGTATAATTTTTCTCGGTCCAAGTATTTGAGTTTGGCTCATATGAGTCATTCAGATCTGCTATTTGTATGCAAGATTATTTTGTTACAAAACGATGTTGTAATTACATAATAACTATAAATATTAAAAACATATGTTGTAAAAGCAGTCCACTAAAATGACCACTGAAACATTAACTCGTATATCATTGAAATGTCATCGTTACTGCAAAATGAACAATGGAAGGATACTAAGCATTGTCTAGCAGTTTCCCAATAAACTTACCTACTTAGTACTTTGTATTAGTAAAATAAGCTTAGAGTTAGTAAAGTGTTGATGCCTAGGTAACTGAGTACAACTAGGTAACAAGAGTGAATTACATTCGAAAATTGCATTCGTATATGTGAAGCAATTTAAACGTTTTTGTTTTATCGAAGATAGCAATATAAAAGCAATCTGTAAACTTTACACGAAAAAAAATTATAAGAACTTTTTTGTCGTATTCTCTGCCCAGACGTTCTTCTATTAGGTCAAATGCTGATGCTATGACATGAAAAGGCTTACAGGCTTGCAGTCATACTTCAATATAATATCATCAAACGTATTAAAAATTTACTTCCTAAAATTTTATACCAATTTTAAAACCCTTATCATCATCCATCAGCTATAATTAATGTGTAAATAAAATAATTGTTTTATTATTTAATATTACCCCTAACACCGCCAATTAGGTGTCAGTGGATATATAATTTCTTCTTGGAGATCGCAAGATAATATAAGTAACTTATTTGATGGAATAATTTAATATACCAAAATTTATATAAGCGTGTAAGGAACGTAAATATAAATAGTTTATAACAACTTCATTATAACACGTAATTTATAATTATAACCAGGCCAGAATTAAAAGTGTGCGTTTTAATACGAGTAAGTTGAACGTTAAGACACAATAAATCAGTCACTTACGCGACTGACCCATGCGGGAAGGGTTCCATTTACAAAATATTACAGAACTTACCAAAATATAAATAGATACTTAAATATATCAGTAATAGTGTGTTGGTAGCTCTCCTGAAGTACATCGCCGTAGATTCGGAGATTACCCATAGCTTATGAGCGCGGCAGGCCGGCAGTGCTTCGGTCAAATTGATATTCAAGAATATTTTTGTTAATGGACTGCAAAGTTCGTCGTCACTGCGTAAAGTCTTGCGTTTGACGTTCTCTTAAAAGAATCCCTTTCTAATGGAGCTGGGATAAAGGAACTCTAAGCGAAAATTTTGTTTTTCTTTTAATTTTTTTTTAATTATAATTATTTATGTGTACTTAAAAAGTAGAGATCTACAAAGTTATGTGCGCTTTATAAAATTTTATATGTTGTAACGATGAAGGAAAACATTGTGAGGAAACCTGCTTGTAGGTTTTCCATAATTCTCAAAGGCATAATAATATAAAGTCCACCAACCAGCACTAGGCAAGCGTGGTGGAATAAGGCCTCCTGATTGTGACAGGAGATCCGACCCTTCGTCATTAATGGGAAAAGACATGCACGTAACAAAAGGTCCAGCTAGCATCAAACGGAACCCAAATAAGTGAGGGTTTTAATAACGCGCGTTAAGACAGAATTATGCGCCGACGCACTCGGGTCCGACTGACAGATATTATAATTAAATTAGCCTTTGCCTCGCCCGACGACTTAATTAACTGAAACTAGTAATTGAATGTTTAATTTATTGCTAATTACTTATTTTCGTTGTCAGCCGTATGTTGTTTTTGCTTACTTTGTTGAAACTAAAAACGGTAAAAGATATTCCGTTTATTCTGATAGGTACTTTATAGAATATGATTTGGGTATAGCTGTAAGTAAAAATTAGTATTTGGAAAAGGCCATCATCCTCTTAAGTCGCCGTGAAACAGCGAGGATGGCGACGATGGTAAGGTGACCACTTACCATCAAGTGGCCTGTCTGTCTGTTTGCTTGCTCTACTTATAAAAAAACAGCATGTTCTTCGGGTAGGGGGGTGTGGTTGCCGGAGAAAATTATTTTTAGGCAGACATCTTAATGGTGATTAGTACTGTTTAATATCCTATTTGGGTTCGGACTTTGGTGTTCATAGGTTATAGTGAATACTTAAAATCAGGTGGCCTAGCCTACGTGCTTGCTTTCTTTTAATTATAATATAAAAAAACTATCGCTAGGACTACCATGGTATAACAGGTGCTTTATACAATGAAGAAATTCATATCGCAAACTATTACATTATGTAGAAACTTCATTTCAATAGGCAATTAACGAACTGACGTAGCTAATTATAAGCAGCTACTACCAGTGTAATGTTTTAACTTTCAATAAATTCGCATTAAGTAAAAGGTTATAATTGCATGAAATAATTAACATTCACTGTTACAATTTTTTAAATAAAATGCACAATGACAAATTGTAAGCCTTAGTCCACCATGCTGGTGTATGCTTTTGAGAACATTATAAAAAAATTGCATACCTACATGTAGGTTTTTCATTACCTGATCCTTCACCGTTTCAAGAAGTGAATTTTAACTACCTACTTGAAAAACTTTGAATTCACTTTCTTTTAGTAATGAATACTTCCAAAAAACGATTAAGATATTGTTTACTTTTTTAAATTAACCTAGTATTAAAATTTGCCGTAAAACTCTTTGTATCTAATTATAATTTCTACTTTTAGTTTAATCATATTACGTAATTAACATTCCATCCTTATGAAATGAATGCGTGTTTTCATATAAAAGACATCAACGCGTCACAAATTTCAACATTTATTTTCGATGCGTTGATAATAATTACCACCTCTTGTCGGTTTCATAATTATCATATGTATGTAGAATATAAGTATAAATGGGCTTATAGGCCTTTAGCCTTTTTAATTTTGGGCCAAAATGCCTATTGTGCGCCTAAATATCGCATGTTGCAAAGAATCAATGAACATTGAAAAAATTGGTCACCGAGCCAAAGTCATTTACTTACATATGATTAGTGTGTATATTGGAATAACTGTTGTTTGTTAGCTTTGTGTCAAATATAATATTGTTTACTAGGTATTGGCTCATTAACTGGAATTTAGATTCATAGGCAGCAACAAAAAATGTTAATCTAAACGGATTTAATTTGATATTTGAAAGTCAGTTATACAATTAAATACAAAAATTCCATACATACAAATTAAGAGCCGACAAGAGTATCTATAATTGGAATAGCAAATTAAGAAAATTGAGTTACAAAGCAATCTAGTCGATGTCGACATTTTAGTGAACAAGTATGAGTTTTTACGCAAACACAATGAATTTATCGGTTAATTCAATGCCTTCAATGCAACAATGTAAACGACGTGCAATTATTGCACTATCATTATAATACTCATCGATAATTTATTTTGTGTTTTGTTTATTTTTACAAGTAAAGACAAGTTACAAGCCCAATATTTTTTTAACTAGGTAGGTATGTTCACCATTATTTTGTTTTTCCTTTTTAACATTTATGGAAACACGTAGTTTAACTAGGTATAAAGCGAATAAAGCTGCAGATAAAGCGCTTATCCTAGTATTATTATAAATATGAAAGTTTGTGAGTATGGATGGATGTTTTTAGTCTTTCAAAACGGATTTGGACCAAATTTGATATAGGTACACGTAGTTTACATGTATAATGTAACTACGAAAACCAAATGAAAAGTGTATTAAAATCATTTCCTTATTTTGAAAGAACTACTCGTACAGCGGGAAGTATCTTTGCCTTATATTATGTAGATAGATATTGCAAACAAAAGAGCCTACAACTTAAATTTTAATCGTCGTTTAATTAATAAATCCGTGTAATATTTTCGACAACAGATCGTTTACAGATCGCTACGACGCTATTGTTGCTTCCACACAAAAGATCAACAAAACGAGCATCAAAATTATAACAATAACAAACGACGTCGCTTGTTTGAGACGAGACCGCTTTGTTGTCGTGTTTTTTGTTGCAACAAATTGAAGATGATACTCGGTTTTGTGTTGTTATTGAACTATGGTGAAAGATAGAAATTATAAATGCTATAATCAACGTAATGTACTGCTATATTATATCTTAGTATAAAGTAATTCTACTTAATATAGCGATCATAAGTTATTGGGTTTGATGAAATTTTATGTGGAGACGGAGTGAAATGTACCAGTAAAGTTTTTTTTTAAATTAAATACCAATTTAGGTGTATATCAACGAATAACAGCAAGGATAGATAGACCTGTTAAGATAGATCTCCAAATCACAAATACGTGTAAATACGAATATACATACGAGTATGTATGTATACCTATGTTTAGTTACAAGTTACGATAAAAAAGACATGATAGGTAAACGTTTATTCTTATATAAATTTTATTTAGTAGTACCCTACGAAATGTAACTTGTAAGAAAAAAAAAAAATTATAAATGATCTTGCAATCCACAACAATGTCAGATCTAGGTGTGTGCGGTTTCTTGTTGGATTTTCTCACGAGTTCTTAACTAAATATTAGATGCCTAAATATTTACGCAAACTACATGTGAACTTTTAATATCGCGTTGTACTTAAATGTGTGTCACTCGCCGCAAGATATTAAACGGACATAATGACTGATCGGTCCTTTATTAACCAGCTCAATATCAACAGAAACAGGTAAACGTCTTCTACTCTACACAGTAAACAAAGAGAAATAAAAATAAAGCAGCGATTCACTTGTTTTTCAGCTGGGGAGGTACCTGAGGTAACGGATACTTACTAGGTGTATATTATTGTATATTAGATTATAGTCAGGTATTTATACAAATGAAAAATTTTAATTTGATTGTTGGTTTATTTGTCTGCTACAATTTTCCAACCAAACGACTGACCTATTAGTTTAGTTATTATATTAGACATATCACTAAAAAGTCGTGCTTCCTACAAAGAAACTTGACGTTTGTACATTCAATAAATACGTTTAAGACGAATAAGTTGGAAGTTTACAGTTAAGTTGACGCTCTTCTTAAGGTGTGAATCCGTCACTTTAACCGATGCTGCGTTATTATTCAAATAATCACCTCCTCAGGGCCCGTTTGACACTAATTGGTGACTAGTTGAACGTTTACTTGCGACAGTGCCTGCATCCATTTTGACCCAAAAAGTACAGTATGAAGGAGAATTTTTCATTATAAAAAAGATCCTTTTCGTCCCGTACACCTGATGAGAATGATCACTGGAGATCACGCATATCAAATGTCAAAACGATTGTAGGTACTTCTACCTTGCAGTTCAATTACCCAGTCCGCAATAAGCTATTTGAGCTAAATAGAATATTATATCTAAGTGCATCCAGCAGCCTTTGTAGTATTTTATTGAATCTTATTAAGTCAAAAAATCCAAATAAGTAACTATTCGAAGTGGAATACTTATAGTCCTCCTATCTGATGTTCCGAAGGCGCTTAACGCCGAGGCATACCAATACCTACGCATTGTATTACGAAGTAAAGGTACCTCGGTCACCTTCAAACAGTGCATATGTACCTAATGTCCTTATTATAGTTCTTTAAATTTCAGATTTTGTATTAACCTATAGTGCAGGAGGTGCGGTGCACCTTGGCGCTGAGTGTAAGGGGGCGCCGAGAGCCGCTCGTGACTCGTAGAGCCTCGAATGTAATACTCCGCAAGGGAAAATTTTGACCGAACATTTCGATACAAGACGGCATCAGGGTAGATATTAATTGCACCCGGACGCTTAAAGGGCTAAAGACGCCACTGCTTTTAGGGGTACCAATCTCCTTTTAGGAAACTTCAAACAATAGATACGAGTATGTGTTACGACGCCCATCACGCTTGCCCTCGTCGACCTAGAATTATCTATAGATGGAACAATCGTTGTGGTTTAAATAAGTAAAGGCAGACTCTAGTGACCAAACGGGTAACACAAAATTGCCTCCTCATTTCGAAGTACTTAATAACGTTTATCCAACTACAAGCACCGATGCGTCAAAGAAAGATGTTCCTACAGTCTTCCACTTACAGACACGCATCCGTTTGCAGCTATTTATTATTCACTATTAAGTTATTACCCGTACATGTTTAAATTAATTAACTGCTGTGTTGTTCTTAACACGTTACGACCAGTAGGACATCCTGTCAAGCAACGTGTTTTCAGTATGTTTAAAAATATGTAGGTACTTCAAAAATATACAGTTTTGTAATTATAAATTTGTCGGCTTACACCTTTGTATGTCGTCGCGTATGTCGAGACACCAGTGAATATTTTACTTGCACTTAAGGCGTGCATGCAATACAAACCACTATTAACGATACATAAAGAGATTACAGTAATGAACCTCACTGAGTAGAGCTGCGATGGCTCTATAGAAAGAAGGAAATAAATGTTTTATTCCTATTTTATACTTCAACAGAGAGGATGCATACAATTCTTAAACAGTATCTGTAATACATAATTAGAAAAAAACATACGCAGTATATAAAATCAAGTTCATGGTTTAGTGTGAAAAAAAATGGTCCAAAATAATACGAACACTACATTTTGTCAATTCATTAAAGGTATCACAAGCTGGAAAGATCCCATCAAGTCGCAACCAACATCTACAAAACTAAAAGCAATATCCAAATTACATCGCACTTTAGCTAACCATCGCTATCGGTGGATCGTAGTTAATCTCAATTAACGGTAGTGGCATTGTTCCCCACGCCCGATAGGCGGGGCGACCAATCAGCGGCGCCGACGCATTGGGCATGCGTTTGCGCAACTTGTGGTGGAAATAACGATCTCATGGTGCTAGCTCCCTATGACGAGGTCCAAGTTTCGGTTGCCAGTACCCTTAGTCTGAGTTTTAGCAGTTCCGAAACGAAACGCACACATACACAGCTTACCAGACGTAAATGCACAGTGTAATAACCAACAGAGGTAAAAGATTTTTAGAAGAGTTAAAAAATTAAAAAAACATTAGATAAATCATCACAAAAAAGCTTTATTTTTAATTAACACTCTTTCAATGTTAAATAATATTAATGAAACATAATAACCGTGAATTGGCCGTAATGCACTGTAAAATTTCGAAGTCATATTGTTCCGTAGGTATTAAAATTAATATTTGTTAGTATAATAATGTCTAACGATAAGTATTCATATCTTTCACTCCACACAAAAATTTGATTTTAAATTTTTTAACTCCTCTAAATATCTTTTACCTCTATTAATTTGTTATTACACTGTGGACTCCTGTACAGTAATCTGTGTATGATTTACGTATCTATGGATGTGTGTCGGTATTGAAAAAAACTCAGACTAAGGATACAGATGCCACTGCCTTTTCTCTTAACAGGACAAGATATTTAGGTGGTAGAGCCGTACCAACCAACGTAGCCAACTCGTCCGGCGGCAGCGACCTTACCGCCAGCCTCTTAACTTAAACCGTCGTAAAGCAGCATGTTCTTCGTATCTTGTATTTCGGCGGAGAGCTATACTTTTTTTGTAGCGAATATCTTAGTCGTCATGAGTAGCAAAGCACCGGCATGCAACCTCAGATTGAATTTTTCTCTATTTGAGTGACTTCTTTAGTTTACGATCATTGAAGGGCTATTCGCGAATAAGTATAAATTTTCCTGTATCCAAGTTAAGGTTCACATAACCAAAACGTAAAAACGTGATTCTAAACTTTTAAGTGATTACAATGAAAACCAACAACTTCGTAGTAGTAAAGTTAGATATATCTAACCGTTCAGAGGAACGGTAGATAGAGCCCTTGGAGCTCGCC
This sequence comes from Erynnis tages, assembly GCA_905147235.1. Taxonomy (NCBI): domain Eukaryota; kingdom Metazoa; phylum Arthropoda; class Insecta; order Lepidoptera; family Hesperiidae; genus Erynnis; species Erynnis tages. The sequence continues at coordinate 9,142,606 of LR990082.1, forward strand.
CAGAACTACCTAACTTGCCGTGAAGCAGTAGTCTTTCACATTCAATTGTACATTCCTACCTACCTACCTACTATACGTTCGTTTCCTACTTTTAGATGTACCTATTAAAAATCCAAACCATTTCAAGTAGAACATGAGCAGTAGAATGATTTCCAGAATTCAAAACCTACTCGTTCCTACATAAATTCAGAAAAAAATTAACTCTATAAAATCGACGATAATTTTGAATACTTCCTCATTACAATGCAAATACAACGAAAAATCCAATTCGCAACCGACAAAACCACTTACAGCTCAAATCAATTTACTATTGAGCGCAAAATTTTTCTGATTCTTTGTACACAATTTCGTTCAACAGAGGCGGCTACAAAAAGGATCCTTTGATCGTAATTAAAATTATTTCACTTACCTAATTCGGTTTGACAGACTGACAGATTGCGTGTCGGCCGAGGTGGGAGAGGGGAGCGCGGGGAGGGGGGATGCGGTGTGCTTTGAACCGCGAGGTGCTAATAACGAGACGACCCGCGGCGCAGGCGCACCCCGCTGCGAGAGGAATGTGCGGGTGAAGGTACCAGTTGTTGGTCACTTACTTAGATTTTAACATAGAAAGCGATGATAGCCCAGTGGCTTAGAATTTGACCTTTTAATCGATGCACCAAGCGCGTTTTAAAAAAAAGTGATGTGCACTTTAAAATTAAATATGACCTGCTGTTACGGTGAACGAAAACATCGTGAGGAAACCTGCATGCCTAAGAGTTCAAAAAATTTCTCAGAGGCATGTGAAGTCCACCACTTGTACTACCAAACATAATGTTTGCGCGTAAATTAATTATATTACTCTATAGCTATTGATTTCCAACTGCTTCCTAATACATAGGGTTAAAAGCTCAATTTTTTAGAATAAATAACCTCGTAGTTTCAACCGATAAAAAATCAAAAAGCTGTTTTTCATAAAACCACGAAAATCATGTTCATAATCACTTTGTTAATACATAATATAAAAATTAACTTCCAAACAAAATAGTAACTGATATTACGTCCCACCATCGGTGCTTTTACCTGCTTACCGAGTGAGTCGTCTCCGGCGCGATCTCTATTAACTATAATCACGTGCTCGCGCTATCGCCTCGCTGTAACACTCGCGCCGATCGCTGATAAACGCGCCGGTAATACGAGTACTACCCGGATACTACCCACCAACTTACTTTATTTACTGTATTACTATATAGCTATTTTCACTAAAAAGGGCAAAATTCCCAGCATACCCAGCAGCAGAATTTCATTTTGAAATTATTTGTGAAAGGTGGAAACATCCCCATTCTTGGTTTTCTATTGAAGACAAATATTCTAGAAAGATCCCTGACTGTCCAAGTGACTCTTAATTTTTCCTTCTCTCTCTCCTCTTTCCAAAGAGTGTCTGGAAAAAATCGCACTAAAGCGATAAGACCGCTTTTTTGTATTTTTATTGTAATTTTTAGTTGTTGATATGTCTGGCTGATGTGTAGATCTAATGCCACCACTTACTCATTTCATGTCAGGAGTAAGAACGGAACCAGTTAAAACTCATAATCCTGTTTCAGTCCAGGGGGTTACTACAAACTCCTAAAACCATCATAAAGCAATGATGTTTTGTTTCAATTTAAAACAAAACATCATTGCTGTTCATTAAACAATTGTTTTGCCGATGTTGCGTAGACCGTTGAGACCTGGGCGTTTAGACCTGGGGACCTTAGGAGTTTGTAGTAACCTCCCTGGATCTCATTGTTCAAGGGCTATAAGCAAGCACTTAACTTGATGTCCACCACGTTCATTCATGGGCTTTAGTGACTATCACAAATGAGGGGCTCGATCGTTTACCTAATAAGTACCTTTTTAAAATAGTTCAGTGATCAATGTTTTCAATCTTTTCAATCAGGGATTACATATTTCTTTATAAATTTCATATAAAACACTACCTTTTGCTAAAAACCAAAACATTCACATCGCGTGAACGACGCGTGCATTAAACGCTGTAATTGTGTGGGTTGATCTTATCGTGAAGTGTTGCAAGGATTTGTTTGAAGTCGTGCCATCACAATAATGCAATTATTTTTTCATTTTAAATGAAAATTGCGCGAACACTTTTTACTAAACTTTAATACTTACATGCAACTAATTTCGGAATCAAATCCAGAATCCACAATATGTTAGGTAAGCAAGTTACTTGAACAGTTATAATATTAAATTGAATAAAGCATTTGGAATTACGAACCTATTCCACATATTTCTTAAGTTACTTAGAACAATGTAGAGTCATAGGTATTAGACTAGAAAATTGTTGAATTTCCCTAACCCATGATGTCCAGCCGATTAGTTGCAGATAATAACTGCATATTAAATATTCATTTATTAAAAGTCTTCTCAAACACCATAAGTGCAAAAACCTAATAAAAAACAGAAAGGCCTAATAAAAACCGTGCAGCGGAATGTGGCACATTGTAAAGGAAATTGTTTTCGCGACAACATACGTCTATTCTGTACGCCTCACACCCACTGTCGGACGATGATTGAGCCATCACTGGCGCAATTTCAGCTGCTTTACGCACTTTACCACCTTAAAAATATTTTAAGCGTAACATTAACAACCTTAATGTCATAATAATAAGGTTCAAATTTCAACAGATAAGAATTTAGAGGTGCATTAATAAAGTTGCAAGACTGAAGTATGTTGTCGTAACTCAGACGCACAGTCGGAAACTATTATTTGTTGCGGTTCGAATACATTGTATTGTAAGTTAAAAGCTTTCAGTTTTTGTTTATGAAATGAGAAAGTTTACGCGTTATTGGAATACGAAAATTGGTTTTTATTTTAATGTTACAATTGCTTTGTGCAGTGTGAATAATATAATATGTATTGTAGAGTCTATTCAAGTATTGATGACAAAAATTTAATTTTGTCCTATGATTTAGCAAAAACATAAACATACGATTTAATACTAAGTATGTAACTACAAGTATTGATTATTCAGATAAAATCATAATCCAATTTAAATTTTACCAATTTAACTAACTTAAAACTAAGTAAAATAATAATAAAGACTATTATTATAAATAGGGAATATCTAGTAAATTAAACTACATTATAACTAAGACAAATGAAACAAATAATATCTCTAGAATAGGAATATCTAGTAAATTAAACTACATATAACAAAGACAAATGAAACACATCGCTGTGATGCAGCAGAGTGGCTAAGATACGGCTGCATTACCCCTCTGGTCACCCAACGGTTCGACCAGTTGCGATGACAATTCTTTATAGAATTATCTTGCCGTTGGTCATCACTTTACAAGCAGTAATAACAACTTTTAACCTACATAATGAATTACATTACAGTTGACTGCACATCACTTATCTACCGGCAACTTTATGGGCAGAGAAAACCGTGGTAAAACTTTATGGCACACCTCTTTATATCATCACTTACACAAAAAGCCTTTTGAAAATGAGGTGACGGCCTACCTGATTACCCCTACGCTTATAAGAAACTAATAAGCCAGAAGACTGAGCCAGTTCAAGATATATAACCTATACTGTAAATTAATCAGCTAGATGGGAATACATAAAAACGATAGCGAATTATGTAAAAACAGCGCTTAAATCAGAACGTAGTTAATGACCACTCAGCCTTTAACTATGGATACCTCTTTACGTAAAAAAATAACAAAATAGTAATATCAGTACATAGAACTTACTTTATGGTGAGTAATGGATAGTTTACAGCGTTATTACGGGCTGAAAAATGCGTATTTTTTAATTTTTTGCCGCCTATCTCTGATTGTTGTTATCATTGCGCAATCACAAGAAATATACAGACTACCTAAATGGTAATGTTATTTGGTAAGGTGATAGTTTTAAATACCCTTTAAAAACATAGTATTGGATTCTTTTTACAGTAATTAATTAATTTTAATTAATTAATTAATTAACCTACTGATGTGTCATGTGCGCCATGCGAAGTACCTAATCAAAAAACTGTTCAGCGTGTTTAGAGTCGCCAAAATATTAAATTTAGCGTATTCTAATATCGCGATTTTTATAGCACCTAATTGAATATCAAATGGGCATACGTGATATTAACGGGCATACTACCCTGCAACCCATGGACACCCACATCGAACCTCAAATAGAGAAACAATCTTATCTGAGGTCGTATGCAGTTGCTTTGCTACTCATGAGGACTAAGATGTTCGCCTGAAATCCGGCAACCGTACCTCCCTAGCCGAAACACAAGACATGGAGAACATGCTGCTCTACCACCTTAAAAATCTTGTAAATCTTTAGGCACAACGTCGCATTCTTCAATAAATCGATTGTAGAGTAAAACAACGCGATCGAGACGTCAAATTGAAAATCATCCGAGCACTTACCGCGCGGTAATAACCTGCCTTTTATTACCTTGATATATTGCCTGTACAAATCGAGATTACGCTAGTGAAAATGTCGTTTCAACAAAACACTGTATTAAAAAAATGAATAATGACTTCTTTGCCGACATCGTCATTATAACCGCGGTCACCGGCTCGCTCGGAGAGATTCCTATCTAACTTCACTGACAACCATGTCCCCTGATTCTCAACCTTATCTTTTTAGCCAGACGGTCGAAATTCCCAAAGCAGGAGGACCAGACAATTCGTTGAAAAGTAAATTTTGAGCGGCAGAAGTTTAAGTTCCTATTCAGTCGTTACATACGCCGTAGATGGCAAACTCTATTCAGAATTTCCATGTGATTGTGGCGTGGCGAATCGGATTGACAGGTAAGAAGGTTATTATTATCACATTTTACTTAGAGTATGTACGTGCATTTACATAAAATAACGTGTTGTAATTCCTGTGAATGTAGGTATAGATATGAGGGGTGATAGATACACGAGGCGGTTTCACTTTTTCAGCGTTATCTTATTGGAGTACCAGCATGCGATTCCTACTGAGATTTTTTTCAATAGGAATTAATGGTTAATTAGGTAACCAATGGGAACCTACAGGAATTAAATTATGGGTCCGACCAATACTTTTATTGGTATTATATTACATTATATTGTATTGTACCTCGGTATGCACAAAATTAAACCATGATCATGAGTAAAGAGAAGAGAAAATCAGAGACCTTTGTTGAGAATTGTGGAGTGACTTCGATAAGTGATTTTGTGAAAGTATAAAAATGCCGCAGTAAATTTCAGATTTGATGAATGGCTAGAAGAATCACACAATTAAGAAATTATAAGGCTCTATTTCTCTATGTAGAGCTCCTTTCAGTTAATATTTATAAGTTTATAGTTGAAGCACTTTTGATGGCTAATACGATGAATTTAGGTTTTCTTACAGATTTTAAGATTTGCTCCGGGCAGCTTTAAGCCTCCAATTTTAGGAATTTAAGCTGAAGTCAACTTTTATTTCAAAATATTTTATGGTTGTTATTTTATTCCATATATCTAGTCTCGTAATAATAGATATCGTACTTTTAAACACACATATAAAAACTGGTCAATTAGGCACTCTGCCTCATCTTAAGCTTCATAATGACTATGCATTGGATTATTAAGAAATCAGTAATTGTATAAAAAATCCTATCAAAACTTCCGCTGATATTAACATGTCGTCCCAAATTGAAAGTCTTTACACGGTACAAACAGTTTAATAGGCAATTTAGTGCGGCACAAAAACGGATCACTAGTCAAATAAAATCATTCAACCCGTCACGGTGCTTCGCCCCTATTGATATTGTTGATTTCACTTTGAACAGTACATACGTACTAACTACAATACCTATAAGCAGATTAACTATGCCTGCAACGATATCTGATATTAAATCCCGCGGACCTAAGGTCCGAAATATCGAGACCTCGAAAACAACATGAATCGAATAAATATCCCGTAAATATTTATACAAATGTAGTGGACTACTGCAAAAGTTTAAAACTGTGTATTACTAACCCAAACTGTAAAATGTGTCTTTAAATATTGATTCCAGAGACGGAAGAATGCCCGAAGATCAGTAGCCAAATAACGATTGTGCAACCGAAGGTTATCCGGGCCGCTCTAACCAGCCATCACGCATTGTTCGTTAAACCTTCATATATAATTAAGGAGGCGAACTGGCTACACTAAAACACATAAATCATAATAATTTAATGCGAGTCGGGCCTTTCTCGATCGCCGCCTCAACGTTTTTTCCTGAGTTACGATCGTCGGTACATCTGCGCTCCTTTAACCCGAAATGGCTCGGAAATTGACAGCTTTATATAAATATAAAAGGGGATATTCACGGTCATGCCATCGCCCTAAAGTGCGTGATATACCTACCATCATCATGCTGTTTTCGGTCATAAGTGTTTGAAATCTTAGGGTGAAACGTAAGCTAAGTACTAATGCTTATAAACCTAATTAAATTGCCTTCGCTGCCAAACATCAAGTCGTTTCCATGTAGGTAAGATTTTATCAAGGCATTATATGAACCTATACGTTTAACTCTGGATTTTCACGTCAAAATCCAAAAAGTCATACTTTGCTCATACACCATGTCACCATGCGCGAACAATATTTATTTTTATTTTCCCGCGCCGATATAAGATACCTTGCCGTGAAAACTAGAGCTGGCTGGTAATGAATGTCATTGGATATTCAGTTCAACCAATATAATAAAAATAAATGAAAGAGGTACATATACGGGTACCCCTTTCATTTATTTTTATTGTGGTGCATGCAATTTAAATCAATAAAAAAATAAGATTAGATTGATCTAATGTGATACTTTCTTAACGTCGTGACATCACGCGAAATGTCGTTAAAGGTTTTGACTGATCGTGAATGTGATACTTGTTTGACGTTCACCCATTTGACTTAACCCGTTTGGGAGTTAGCCAAATGGCGCCATCGTGCATGCTTTTTGAGGTGGCTCAAGAAGAATGAGGCCTGTGAATGCGAGATCTGTATGGCAACGGCTGTAAATAAGCCGGGCCAGACGGGAAGGTGCGATTCCATATCTTTTTTCGGAGTGGCCAGCAAACTCCTCCTATTTTGAGAGATAGAAAGTGCTTTATTTGCGAACAAAACACGATGGGCTGAATGCTTGAATAAATGGGATTTATACGAGGTATACTGCGAAGAAGTAGAGTTTAAAAAGATAATTTCTAAAGAATCTTTTTTTGGTAGAGTAAGGTATGGAATAATTTCAATCATCTGCTACCATTGACTCTACGCCAAAATCCTCTGTAGTAGAGGATTCTATACAAATTAAAAACTAAATTTAAATGTACCTAACCAGCACCAATTTTCACATTCCATAACTTTAACTGAGAAGACTAAGGGAATCTAAATCCTCGTAAAGCAAAAGTGGCACCATAATAAAATCAATCATCTAAATTTAACCAGGTAAAATCCATTAGGTAAGCCGGGGTCAGGTCAGAAATTTCTACACAGACGTGAATACGCGATTAAAATCCCCACAAAAAATTACAACAATTTTTAACATCACCATGTTAATTTCCATATACAAATAGGATTAAGGTTTTTAAATTAAATACGATATATTTCGGTTCAAATGGTTGAGGACAACAAGTAAGATTTATGGCCAATAACTAAAAACTCGTCCCCATGGGCCAACGCCAATGGCCGAATTAATATTTATTCAGAGGTCTATTCAGACCTCCATAATTTATCATGTACTTAAACAAATAACTGAATTAACACTTTTCGGATCGACGTTTACGAACTAACACCTCTCTAACTAATAAATTCAGTTTGAAATATGTGTGTATGTTCTGCATTCGTTATGTTTTACTCGTGGGCAGTTGTAGTAGGTAATTGAGGTAATTGAGGTATGTTTATTATCCATTTTTAATATTTGAAATAATTGTTACCTAAAGATTTTTTCAATAATTTCGTTTGGCAAAATTTTTGTCATAAATGCGAATGTTTGTGAGTATGGAAGGATGTTTGTTACTCTTTCACGCAAAAACGGCTGAACAGATTTGGATGAAATTTGGTACAAAGATAGATCAGAACCTGGATTAACATATAGGACACTTTTTATCCCTTTCTGTACCAAGGTCTACAATTCAAGCGGACGAAGCCGCGGGCACGGTCTAGTTATTAAATAAGTGGAAGCTTTTGATAAATAACTGTGGGAGACTGCGAGTACCTAATTTGGAAGTCATATAGAAAAGTAAGCAGTAAATCTGGTATCCTGCCCTTCTAGAAAATTGGAAGAAGAGATGTTCAGTGATCACTGAGTCTTTGAGTTTCCATAAGGCCGCAGTTATCAGCTATTTTCACTATTACGTTCACTAAACGTTCAAACTCTCTTTCAATCATATCTTAATACGGGTTGAAAATGCCGTAGATAATAATTTGGTACTGAGCGCCACGATTTATAAGAAAGTTATCAACAGCGCCCAATAATATAACCAAAGCCGGCCAAGCGGCTAGTATCAAACAAATAAATAAAATCGCTTCAAGCCTTTATGTGAACAGTTCGATTAATATATCACTTTCAATATCTGAATACGGCGACCGTAGCACTAAATTGAACCGTTAAATTGAGCGGGTCACACCTTGTGGCTGTAATACGATTGATTTTGTGCCTATGTGATTATTTTTTATCTGTGTCAAACGTCATGAGCTTTGAAACGTCATGAGATATTTATTTTTAAATCTTGACATATTATCTACTTTGATAGCTTACGTACGTACGTTCCAGTGCGTACGTTCCTTTTGCTTTGTAGATACTCTAACATAGCAAAACTTCTGATATCGTTAATTAAAAATAAATTTAGAATTTAACAGCTAAAAGAAACATTAATGAAATTCCAACAATACTTAATGGATCGTATTTTACAATCTAGTTTAATTAAAAATCAAACAATATCGAAACAATCTTGTTATTATTGTGATGTGTGCCGTTATAATGGCACAGAAATATTTAATTTTGTTAAGTTTGTATTATTAACATATTCATGATTAAAATATTAAGCAACGTTGGTAGTAGGCACAGTACGTATTGTGTAACGAACAAGCAATCATTTTTTTTTTGTTACGTTAATAATATCTAATTAGATTCACAAGGATTCCGTGGCCAAAAACTATGAGAAGTGCCCGTTTATATCCATAATAAAGGAGTCTTTTCGGAGTTAATTTAGATGTGCTAACCAACTAGCGAAAAAATACGTTTAATAGGTACGTACCTAGTAGGTAGGTACCTAAATCATGATTTAAAGAAATCTTACAAAACAATGAAAATAAATCATAGGAAAACATAAATTATGCTATAGCCTTTAGCAATTGGCATTTCTCAAAATATACAAATGTTTTATCTTTGTGTAACCACATTATTGATGTTTTAGTATCTAATATAACATTTAGGCTTCGATTATCGCAATTTTTTCATGGATCGTCCAAGGTTCGAATTGATTGGGAAAATATCACCAAAATGGTAATGAGAAACGATATCGACGTATAAAAATGAGAATATTATTATAATGCTTAGTAAATTAAATGAGCTACAAGGCATGGTCAAATTGGTTTTTGAGTCTATTCCTATTAAGTCTGTCAGATGACGTCATCATATACTCAAAATTATATTTTAACATACATACACATACACTCACACACTCACGTTTTTTCATGTACCTAAATACATACATAGTTAGGTGGTATAATATTTTATAGTATGTCTTGGTTGATGAGCGGGATTCTTGCAACACGGCCAACACTATCGACAAAGTATTCGTACGGTAAACGTCAGTCATTAATTGACATTAATGACATTGACAGTCAATGATTGATTGACAATGACAGTCATTATTTGTCAGTTTGACCAACAAACACCAGCTCGATAATCTTATCGAGCTGGTGTTTGTTGGTATCTAGTAATCTTACTACCTATATGAAACTGCGTTAATTTATGCTCAAGGTACAGGACACTTAGTTTTAAAATTATAAAAGTTTTAAGGTTATAGAAGTAGGTAGGTCAAGCAGGTATTCAATGAGGGCAGATGGAAGGATTTATTCATCATAATTATAATTTTAGATAGTTAACTAACTAAACACAGAGTCAATTAAGATAAGTTATATGAAACCGCATGAAAATCATTACGCGATGCGTTAAAATTCATAACGAGTCTAATAATATGGAACTTTCGATTAATTAAAACTTTATCCGCACCGTTAGCCATATTTTCCGTTTCGAACTGTTGCCGGAAACTGTTTAGTAGGTACGAGTATGTCGATAACAAATCGATTGAGATTTTTCTACTTAATTGATCGATTTAATGCGGACATGATCTAAGTTATAACACCTCACTATATTTCTTATAACTAGTGTTGTAGTTGTTGTTTTACCAAAATTACTTACCTTCTAATAGAAACTTACTTGTAACATACTTACTTCTTTAGTTATTAGACATAGTTATTATACAGACAGGATATAGAAACTTTCGTCTTCTGAGAGTCTTCTGAGAGATAAAGGTATACCTGCGACTCCGTTGTCTCCTCTTGGCGGGGGAACAATACCTACCTAGATTTAAAAAATCATATAAATCTTCCCCATTACTGCTACTACTACTGCTATTTAGTTTACTTTTTCTGCATCCATTTCAGAATAATTAGCGCAACCTTTATTAGAGTATCTGTACCTAATCAAAAGACTTATGTACCTATGGTGTTTTCATCTCCCTTCCTTCTTCCTTTTTATCCACAATCTATTAGATTGCCAGGCAGAGCCACGAACCATCTCTGTCGTTAACTTCATCATATTTCATAATACAAGAATTGAAATTTCTTCAACCGGGGAACAAATGGATTCTCGTGTCAACTCACCTTCTCACCTTATAAGCTGAGCGAGTATAGTGTGAAATAATTTTCTCACTAATCCCCAAAATATATCGACCATAAATAATCACTGTATCGTCGACTGTCCAAACGTTCCGCGTAGTGATGTTCTTACGTTCGTATCGATGTTCTAAGTTTGCTTTTAATCTATGACTCAATACCTGTATCGGGTACCTCCATTCAGGGCCGGATTTAGAAGTCTGGAAGCCTCGGGGCAACAAAGGAGTGGAGGCCCCTTGGTCCCAAATTATTTTCCAAATAAAATCAACAATTTTTTTCAGTCGAGTTTTCGAATAAATAATAATAATAAATTAAAAGTGCTTATCAGGGCCATTTGATATTTTGATATTTTACTGATTGCCTAATTGATGAGAACAAAATATTTATTCTAATTTCTGTTAATATTTAATGTAATCATGGTTGTACAAAGTACTGTAGGTAAAGGTAAAACACAAAAAAAATATGAAAGGAAAAGTTGTATACTAGTGTACTAGTCTTAATTTAAATTTTTTTCCCAAGTCTATTGTGGGGGCCCTTCTTTTGTGGAGGCCCCGGGGCTGTAGCCCTGGTTGCCCTCCCCTAAATCCGGCCCTGTCTCCATTTCACAATTAGTTGTTAGATTAGAAGAAAAGTTGAATATTTGATATACCTACCGATCAATCATTACCTACCTACAATCATTACCTACCGGTTATCTAATTAAACATAATTACTAAAATATTAGTAGTCTATGCATCAGATTTCGGTATAGGTGGGTAAGTATAGCCTACATTAATAGGAACGTTCAACTTATGAATAAACTTAAGTAACAAAATTTACGATTTAATTAAATATTTATACTTAGATCTTTTATCTCGACTATGAAATCATAATGATCGCTTATTTCTTTTGCAACCACATTATTTGGACTCAAAATGATTTAAATTTAAAACAAAAACGTAGATTATATGAACTGAAAATAATCGTCCCATCACTAATCGAATAATAGATTCAAAAACATCGATAAAATAAAGACATTTGTGAAGATTAAAAAACGTGGCTTAATAAGTATTAGTTGATAATAAAATATTATTTTATTGTCAGCATTTACCGCTCTATCGTGTTTTTATGTCGTAGGCATTTGTGTCGTGAGCTCTTAATATTATATTCAGCAGAGGAGTCGCCAGTGCGTTGCGTTGCCGGCTTTGAAAAAGAGCTCTTTTTACCCCCTATTTGAGCTGAATTTCACCTTGCTAATTATATGAAATATACTTATTATAATTTATACACATAACATACAACGGTCTTCCTGTTGATGTCTTTTCGCAGGATTGTGGATTTCTTCAAAAAGGAGGTAAAAAGAGCTCTTTTTCAAAGCCGGCAACGCAACGCCAGTAGGTTGCCGACAGTAGAGGAGTCGCCAGTGCTCCTCTGCTGTTTCTCGTGTCAATAGGCACGGTGACCACTTGTCATTTGTCTACTGATAATATCAAAAGACTTAGTTGAATTTAACACATCGAAAACCACTAAGCTTAGATATCTACAGAAAGCTATCGTAAATTTTTAAATACTAAGTAGGTAAGTACATGGATAACTTACTTTAAAATAAAACTACTTTTTGATTTTGTGACGCACTACAATTCAGTCAATTCACCACAGTTCAGCAAATTCTCTATTTGTACCTTACTTACGCATCTTTCTGACAGAAAATATCCTACGTCATAGAAGTAACTATGTTATATGAAGCACATGTCCTCGATATTTCCTACTTATTTCTCACTTAAGAAATTTCCAAACATCTCTTACCTACCTTACCTACAAAAAGGCTTGATAAAGTGAAACAAGTTCCGTGTATTTATAAACAGAGCCAAACACGCCCTATTCTATTCCACGGGCGGTTAATTGAGCTATATAATTTGACACCTCGCCTTACTGAATAGCCAATTATTAATATGGCCCTTGATTAATTGTGATATCAGCATTTAATTTTCGTGTTAACACTCACCGGCCCGACCGCCATTGTGTGCGTGCCTTTGTACGCCATGACGTTTCAATTTTGAATAAATTAAATTTCGAACGCTCCATTTTTTCCAACCTTTCGCCTATACAGGCTGGAATGAGCTCTGTCGCAGCCAGTGTTATAATTTATTGCCGTTTTAACTGAGAAGTGAGAATAGATTTTGTTTTTTATTTTTGATTTCACCTTTGAAATCATTTTTAACACCTTTCTGTGTAGGTATAATAAGAATTGAAGAGATAAATTAATATTACATAAGACAGACGGAAGTTATAAAATCCAATGTTTGATTAATTGATGAATTGACAACCCGAGTGGCGCAGCGGTTTTAAGACATCTATGCGCCGCGCGGAGGGTCCTGGGTTCGATTCCCAGCAGAGCAGGGGTTTGAATGATGAGTTTAAATTTCTGTTTCCGGTCTGTGTGTGTGTGTTCATGTCTTGTGTGTGTCCATGGTACCGACGACACAGGGAATCCTAGTGTGGGACTGTGTGAGACGTTATTTATTTATTTTATATTAAACACACTGTACCTAAGTGTACGAGTATTTAAACTTTTATAGACTTATTTGAGTACTGCTAGGACTCTTCTTATCTTCTCCTTAGACTCTTCTTAGTCTCTATATTAGTACATCACATCGTTCGCAGGACTGACAACCGATGGGGAAAAAAGGTCCTCGAATGGCGACCACATTTAGGCAAAAGGAGAACAGGCCGCCTACCAGGTGTAGGTACTTAGGTACGACCTGAAGAAGACAGCGGGAAACCGTTGGATTCAGAGGGCCCAGGACCGGGTGGAGTGGCGTCGATAAGGGGAGGCCCATATCCAGCATTAGACTGCCAAGGGCTGAAAGGAAGGAGGAAGGAAGGATATTAGGATTAGACCTTAATAAGTTTTGTTTGCCTACATAGGTAACTATGTACTTAATTATGTAAACCTCGATAACATAGGTAGGTGCCTAGATACATATGTTATCGAAATTTCATACGTAGACTGTGACAAATGAATAGCCGTACGAACCGTGTGAATTTATTTAAGGTGATTAAGCAAGGTTGGGCTTGAATAACAATTTACTGATTAATTGCTTATTTTACTTTTAAATTATGACGTGATTATTTTTTTGAAGGCTTAAAAATGATTGGATGGGTGAGGTTAGTGGCGACAATGGTCACACACAATATCAAAGACTGTTACCGCCATAATATTATGACTTTAGTTGGTAAATAAGTAGAAATCGATTAACATACCTCTAGCTATCAAGTTGAAAATAAAAGAACCTACCTACTTAAGTAGGTACATAAATAATGACAGAAAAGCTAGAAATAATTATTAAAAAAAGTTCAAACAAGTTTTAAAGTTCCTTACAACTTAGATATATAATTATATACCTACCTATTTATAGGTATATATGTAGGTACATACGTAAATTTATATGTAAATAATGTTTTACTGTAGATAACAGCATCACTTCCAAGGAAAAAAAGTTAGGTAAATAACACTAAAACCAACCAATAAAACCGTTTTCAGTTAGCTACTGGCCATGAGATTATCCAATTATCGCATTTACGGCGGCAATTTAGAAGATGGCAGCGCTCGTTCCAAATTTGAAAATTCAAAGCTAGCGTTCGATGGTTTTATTCTAATTTTATTATCCAATTGTTGCCAGCGGATTTAAATGGTTCCGGGGAATAGATTTTAAATCAGTTGCTTGTTACCGAAGTTACCGTGTGCTTCTTGCAAGTGCACAGTGGAGTACATAATGTGCTATGAATGTAGCCGTATTTCTTGTTTTTATCACAATAGCCACAATTTTTATTATAAAATAATTCGCTAGCGTGTAATATTATTAAAATAAATATATATATATATATATATAAATGCCAATTAAATAAATTTCTTTCTGGCTACCCTCGGTGTACCTAACGATCCAATATCTACCAATATACCAAACCGTTATATGAATAGGTACCTATTTAACGCCATCTTGTGTATCAATAGTACCTACCTATAAATCAATTTGCTTCATTCAATACCTTCTAGCTAGTCAAACATTTGACATGGCAGGAGGCATCTACTTAGTACCTATTTCCTATCAACCAACCGCCGTCTTCTTCAGGTCATCAGTTCACCCGGTTGGAGGGCAACCTGTAGGTTATAGGTAGGTAGCTACTCCTTTTGCCTAGACGCGGTCGCCAGTCTTTCTTCTGTGTCTGTGTCTGTCATCCAGATACCAATATAAAATTCTGTTGAAAGCTGAATTGTACAACAAAATTGATTGTTTTTAACTTAAAGCATCTACCTACAATTGCGTTTTAAAAAGTCTATAGATAGGATAATAAAGGCAGCTAGAGAAATAATTGAGCCCTCGGTAAGTAAAAACGCTCTTACTCTCTTAAATAAAGCCGTCTAGGGCGTTATCACTGCGCTAATGCGTTTTTAACCACTTGACGCCTGCGCCGGCGCACCTTGGACTAGGGCTGCCAGCTTCAAAATTCTAAAAAAAAATATTTCTTCATTTCAATGTTTTAAAAACAATTTTAATTCTAAAACCTTCAAATTGGCCTGATTGCAGGTAAATTAATTTATAAAACTCTTACGAGGCATACCTTAAACACTGCATAAAATTTCCTATTGGTAGATAGGTGAACTTGAGGCAGACATACCTACTTAACTACTAATTTTACATATGGAAAACTAATTAAAATTCACGAGAGAGATGGCATAATTGTACCTATAACTCTTAACAAAAACTTATAGGCAATTTAGAAATTCGTGTCCGTCACAGAAAAAAAATCTGCCTTCTCGTCTCTCTTTTCGCTCAGATTTTGCTTCTCTTGAACAAAACAGCCAAAGAATATTTATTCAAAAATTAGTTTCGTAACACTTATACCTAAAGGTACCAGGCCCGGAGCATACTACCTACATGCTGCTTCAATGGGATTTGATGGAGAACGGTCTAGTGGCCAACCCGTTTCGGATGTTTTCAAACCGTCCATAAGGTTTTCGACTCGGTTATATGTTCGATGACAACCGTGCCCTTCGAAGCACGATCACCCATCCCAGTGGCAGCACCCAACGTTGCTTGATGTTTTCGATAGCATGCGATGTGCTCGTATGTTGGTAGGTACTCAAGCTGCGGTGGCTATGCGCGCTTCGTGGCAGCCCTATTTCGATCTAATTACATGCAAACGCTCACCACCTGCCCAGAGCTGGTGAGATTGAGTCATTTCCACTCCACAATCACCCAGTACCTCCCTAATGACGGCTTTTTGTCCTCTTGTGGATGTATCGGTGTCTTAACTAATGAACAATGTGCTAAATACTTAGCGAGTGTAGAGTAAATTTAAAAAAATATTCAAATATTAGTACGCCGTTACGTACTACTACGTACTACTACCTCATGACATGTCGGTAAAAAAGAATTATTTAATAACAATTAAAAGATCTTGTAGTACTAGGTATTCAAGAGGGAGAGAGATTACCTACTTTCTTTGTTTAAATTAAATTATTTATGAAATTTATGTAGGTATTTTAAATTAAATCTTTAAATACATATTTAATTTTATGAAATAGGTAGGTAAGTACCTACCTACCTACTTAACTATCCAGTATAAATAGGTCATCCCCTACCTAAACATCAATCTCTTAATATCCATCTGCCTTCAATTAAGAATTTAAATTAACTTTATTTACTGCAAGACAAGAATGTCATTAAAACATTTCATAGACGAATTCGGTTATCAGCCTAGAAAATAAAACACAAAAGTTTTTAACACGACATTGCCAATATTTATTGACAGGCGATGAAGGATAAATATTTAGACGTGATCAAACATACACAGAAGTATCAATATTTACCTAGTCCTAACTACTGTCAAATGTTTTTCTCGAGAAAAATAAGATATATTCAGGCACCTAACAAAGAGATACTTTACAGTAACTGCCAACTCTACGTGAAATTGTTGAAAATAATAATGAAATAGTTGAACCTATGTACCCTACAATCACTGACGTTAATAACTTCCTTCTGCTTGCAATCGTGAAGTTGAAACGATCACATTTACAAGATCACTTTAACCAGATTGTCATAATCACGTCGGCAATTTGCGTTCGAAAAAGTCAATTAACTGAAATAAGATCAGATGTCGCGCTCAAACATCATCGTTTACAAGTGAGGAAAGCTTTGAATATACATTTCCTGTAAGGTATAGAGTAGGCATAAGACTGATGTTATCAGATGTCACCGGATGTTCCAAAGCAATATGTACTCCTTTATAAAGAAAGCAAATAACCTCAAAAGATTGCTCTCTTACTCTTGATATTGAATTGAATTCTTCATTTTACGTATCACTGCTGGACACTGGTATTTTCCCTCAACAGGAGTGGGTCTGCTGCACACGGCACTGAGCATATTGATGGAGATACCCACGGGATAATAGCAAGCTCGTATTGGCTGTCAACTTTTCCATCATTTGCGATCTACACTCGACACTGCGATAATGAACGCTTCGCAACTTATAACATATTTCCGAGAGTTCATACATGTGTCCACAGTTCACACCTGCTTACACTTACTCTCGCTAACGTATTCTCTAAAGAAAGTCAAAACATAATGCCATCAAATCAATTTTATTCACGCGAACGGATCATTAAAGTTGAATTAAAGCTATTTGAGTAAGTTGTTGTTCGTGAGAACGGCCATCCGCCGCCGCCGGTTCATTCGCTCAGTTGCTCGTTCCGTCGTTCGCTCACGACCCGTTAATAGGGACTAAGATTTGTCTCTGACGAGGATGCTTGATGCTGTAAACGCATGTACGGCTTGTACCACGATTCTTCTTAACGGCCGACTTAAATGATTGCGTGTGTGAATTGAGACGTACCAGGCCAATTTGTAGCAAATATGACTTTATTACGGCATTAAATATCCAATTACCTATATGAAAATGATGAGCGAAGTGATACAGGCTAAAGACTTGTGCTAAATATTATTTGCCATACATTTTTAGAAACATATTTTTTAGTATTTTTGTTAATCACAACATACTTTATTATATACTTACTTATTTATGCCATCATTGACAAAACGGATTAATGAATAATGAGGAACTCTTTCGAAAATTCGGACCAGTTAAAGTAAAGTAATAAAATCATACTGGATTAAAATTAAACATGACTTCCATTTCATTAGTTTAGTTTATATCATACTAGTAAGTAGCGCCATCTATCGCAAAACGGAGACATTATATTGTAAACATAATTATTGTAATATTAAAATTGTAAACATAATTTATAGACTGTATGCTTTGGATTTCTAGTTTCTACACTATTTTTGGTTGAATGTGAGTGTCAATGGGCTGCAGCGACCAATTAAACAAACAGGTGATCTTGTCTACTTGCTACTCATACAATTAAAAAAAATGTGACTAGCTTCAGTCTTCATTATTACAGCAGTATTTAAATCAGATCAAAAAGAAAAAAGAAACAAGAATTAGTTACAAAACCAAGCCTTTATTCAGATGTTTTACATATGAATTTGAGATGGAAAGAAAAATTAATCTAATCCTTAAGCTTCTTCTTGGGGCGAAGGTTGTTTGTGTGTCCACACTTGGTTTTACGGCAGTTCGTGGCACGAGGATGGAGACGAGCGTAGCACTTACGGCAGATCATCTTGTCACAGTTGTACTTCATCGCCAAGATACGGAGCGAGGGTTCGATGGTGCCTCCTCGAAGACGGAGCACCAAGTGGAGCGTGGACTCCTTCTGGATGTTGTAGTCTGACAGGGTGCGGCCATCTTCCAGCTGCTTGCCAGCGAAGATCAGACGCTGCTGGTCGGGAGGGATGCCCTCCTTGTCCTGGATCTTGGCCTTCACATTCTCGATTGTGTCGGACGCCTCCACCTCGAGGGTGATCGTCTTCCCCGTGAGGGTTTTCACGAAAATCTGCATGGTGGCTATTTATGGACCTGAAAATAATAAAGACAAAATTAGAAGACAACAGTAAAGGCTGCGCTATTCTTAAATAAGGCAGACTAATACTTTTTATTTGAATGCCAATCACAAGTTGGAGCGTTCCCATATTAATTTAGCGCTCCTGACACAACACTGACAGCTCGTAATGTCCGTCGATTTGTTCCACCATTATGGCGCGAGGAACAAAGGCTGCTGAAAGTGAGACAGTTTGTACCCGCCTTTCTACTGCCACCTTTGGGTATCGCGTGATCGTAATAGAAAAGCAGTTCCCAAACTATCATATGACCCGTCAATTATGCTTAATACAATGTCATCCACCCAATTTATTGTTATTTCTAACTAAAGCAATGGGCAAAAAGAATAGTCCGACATTGATATGAATTACACTTTGGTAATAAACAATGATTTAGGCAGGTATGATTCCATATAAATATAGTGAAAACACACCACCTAACGAAAAAGGACACTTTATCGCCTTCACACAGATAACAGGGAACACAAAGAACACCACCACAAAGCCTCCACCAACCCTATCCAATCCCAATCATTCAGCACGAAGACGTTCAATGCACGGCACACAATAGGGCGGGGTTATGCGCACAAACAACTTTATTAACACGTCACTGTTAGAGGACGCTGTAAACATGTCATGGGGGAGGCGCGAACAAGTCGCTTCCAAGCGATGCGGACAAAGCCCCCATTGTTTCCGACGACTTGTTAACACTCTGCTCGTGAAGCAATATCATTGTGTATGGAAACTACTGAAAAAAGACACGAAGCCGTAGCTTTTAAGCGCAGACGCAAAAAATAAGGAGTCGCACGGTAGCTCCTAGCGGATTCTAAATTTCTACGTTAATAAACAAAATAGGCTTAAAATAAGCAAAAAAAACTTTTCAAAGACCAAAGTAAGGAAATATTTTTTATCTTAAGTTGCTACAATGTTCGCCTGGGTATTCAACTTGTATTCAACATATCTTTGGTTCTGAAGACTTGGTTGCGGGGCGATACGGCAAACGGAAATCGTTTTTTAACAGCATACGAGTAACACAAAACGAATTCGAGAGCTTCGATAATAATCTATTCCTCATTGTTTTTCCAAGTAGCTTGAGTATTAAATTAAATGGGGATAAATTTATCGATCAATCTATACAACAAATCGGTTCCAACAAAAAAACCTAATTTAAAATTCATTAGAGAGAATAGCGGCGGTAAATACTATTTAAAACGCGCGAGGGTTTATTATATTAAAACGCTTCATAACGATCATAGATAACTTAGCACCTGAGAAGATCCATTCCCTTACAAAACCGTTACATCCAATAAACGTGCACCACGCAATCAAAATAAGAATCGGGCGTTTGCAGTTACAAATGACGTCATCAATCAGCCATCACGCCGAGTACGGCGGGGTGTAAAAACGCGATAATTCCCTGTTCTTTATTAATGTAATCAAGTGTTACATTTCTATTAAGGTATTAATCTGGCCGACGGAGGCGCCCGCGCTCGTTCTTCTAACTATGTTTTAATTACGGGCCACGGGCAAAACAGCTGAACGTGGATAATAATTACAGAGTGCGCGCCGACAACGCTCCGTCGAATCAGGGTTGCCAAATGAATATCACGGTCTTGCGGCTGATGTGTTTTTGCAGGACAATGACATGAATTTCTCCAAAAAAGGCGTAAAAAGAGCTCTTATTCAAAGCCGGCACTGCCGACTTTCCTGGTATTGCTCGTGATAGAATTTTTTATAGAGGACTCAAGTCATTAAAAGAGATATACACGAGGACACGCGTAGTCTTGAGCATTGTTTATTAAGGCCCTTAATCAATTGTGAGGCCAAATATTTTATTTAAGGGATACTTCAATAGGATAAACAGGAAAACAGAAAGCCTGTCATATTAATAAAAGATCAGGACGAGTGGTGGACAGAGTTAAGGAGCACCTTAAAATTAGATGATGGATCAATAGTCACTTGTATAAAATTTACATAAAGAAAACCGGAGAAGATAGCTGGGACAGAAAAGGGGGAGGAAGAAAGTATGGTGTACGCCTGCCTTAATATGTATAACCTACTTTCAGCGACATAGTTTATTCCAAATTAAATGATTATTTTTTATTTACTACCATTGTAAATAAATTACTTTGCTTGGTTTTTTTTCAAAAGATTACTAGTTGCAATGAAAGTTAATATAAAGGGCTTCATTTGTAACACTCAGGACAACCCTATATAACCAGGCAATGGCCTGTCCCTCAGGGGCACTTCAGGATTGACTCGCTAAGCTGGAAAGTGCATTTTTAGTTTTTTATAAATTGTGTCATAATTAGAAAAAAGTTCTTCGTTCATAATTTAAAATTGCAGCACATGCAATAAATGCACAATTATTTTTTTCTACTAAACAAGTGCAGAAGGCATAAAGAAGTTTGTGAAATATTGTCACAAATATTTTAAAAACAACTGCTTTTAAAACATTTATTACATGTTATGATTAGAATAGGAGATAAGGAAACATTTTTTTTAAACGATTTACAGAAGGATTTCAAGAACCTGTTTAAACTTGCAAGGATTACAGCGCCATCTATTGATGCAGGGCTGAATTATTCTATTAAATTGGATTTACTGTGAAAAAAATATCATTTACGGAGACAGTTTAAGACCACTCCTTACCTTATTTAAGAGAAATGCAAAAAAACTATGTATAAAAAATATTGAAGTGGAAGTTGAAATGAGCCATTTTATATTGCTTTAATTCAGGAAGATGTAATTCATTAAGTTAGATTTTATTCATTCTGTAAGATTCATATCAATATTATATGACAAAAAATATAGATTCAGAGAGTAGACATAATTCTCATGGATGCCTTGACCTAATATATCTAATAGAATATGTAAGATGGCCACATCTAATTTAATTGCTAAACAACTACACATCGACTAGAAAAATTAAAACAAAATCTAATTTTGCTGAAAACAGCAACAAAAATTTGTTCCATTTAGCAAGTGATGTAGACATATCCCATTCAAACTAATTAGGTTGTCTAGATTTGAGTATAATTAGAACTTATTAATGTTCAGGCTATATTACGTAGTAATTTCCTAGATTAATTCCGGAGACTAAACACCAACAAACTACACCCAACATTAATTTGCAAATAGAACTGGAATTGTGATAGGAAAACATACCTGTTTTACTTGAAAATATTATTAGTGGCTTCTTTTTTATTTGTTTATGTTTAATGAAATTTGGCTGGTTTTTGTAATAAGATGTTCTTGTTTGTGGCCTGAAAATTATTTAAATTCGACAGATGTCAGGATTATTTTTTGTCATTGATCAGTAAAATTTAATATTTTTTGCCAGTGTTTTTGAGGTTTTGATATAAAACTTAAATGTATTATTTTCTGTTCAGTTTTTAAATAAAATTCAAAACTATAATGTTACTATAAATAACTATAATGTTACTATAAATTCAATAACTGTTATTTATCTAGAAATCATAGTAGTAATCTAGAAAGAATAGTCTTTTAATGCTGGGCTGTACCAATGTTGTTTGATTTGAATACTTTTGTCTGTGCCATCCTAGTGGTGATAGGCACATTATGTGGTGGTATATTTACCCTGTATATGAATAATGCTTGATTCAGATTGAACTTTGGCCCTATTAATGTTTGAATAATATGGTATAATGGACCACTTTACATAGGTCCGATAATTAAGGTGGCACCTTCAGTTGTACTTACACCAGTAAGATATTATTACATGTTTAAAAAACAAGTTGAATATTAAATTTAGGACCTGTGACCACCCCATGATTAAGAAATTAAGTCACTTAATAGGGATGATTAGAAGAGTAGAGAAGAGCACCTCTCAGTTTCATTTTTTTCAGTTATGTGATTTGCTGCAATACACACATATCAGTACTTAATCCTTAACTGTGAGCCTGATTCATAAACTCAAGAGTTACTGAGAGGGTGAGCGAAAATAGCTTTAAAAGCTAGCAAACTGAAGTGGCAATGGGCTGACCACATAGTTCAAAGGCCCAGTGGGGGTTAAAGGAAAAGTTCATGGCAAAAGGAGTACTGGCTGGGTGGACTGATGACTTCAAGACAGTGAGAAACCATTGGATTCAAAAGACTCAAATGATGCTGATGAATTGATTAAATTACATGAGAATGAATAAGGAGAGTGAGCCATAGTTTATACAATTTTATTCTTGCAAAGAGTTTGTCCAGCAACTGCAAAAGGCCAGCGTTGTGGACTAAGACTAAGAGAAGAGACCCAATCTGAAAGTGGGTTATTAATGGGTTACTGACAAAGAGTTTGAGCGAGTACATGTTCATAACCTTGTAAGCTTTAATTAACTGAACTATAGATGATATGAATTCAAACTAGGTGCCATACAGTTTTTCACACGAGGGAGTAACAAAGTAATTTAAGGACTTACACAAAACTAATTCAAACCTTGGTATTAATTAGCCATACAGTTAACAATTAAGACTGGATAATAATAAAAACGTGAGTCACATAGTATCAAGCACTTTTGTCAGAAACTGTCTAATAAGACACACACACTCAAGAGTCACACTCGATTTAAGTCCTAAATTGTTGGTGGAAGCCTGGAGCCAATACTGACCCAAGAACTAACACATAATCAACATTACGAAATGTTGTGGCATTAACAGAGGTACACTTAATTGAAAAATTGTCTTAAATCTTGTGTAATTCTACTCCATTATTTTATTAGCAATATTAAATCTTATACTGATACAAATGTTAGAAGGTAGGTAAGAAGTAAGAACGCGTGCTTCCAGCAAAACACAATAAACAAATACATCAATCTTTACCTTTACGCTATAACTATAATAATTTGTATATCTAATCTGTTACACCAAACCCAAAAAAAAAAATCACGAACGAAATATAAAAGCCAATCCGGCTAATAAACTCAACAATAGGTAACTAATTCACTAACCTCAAAAATAACCTAACTTTTCACACCAGTCAGCTGCCTCCACTGACAGATCGTGAAAAAAGGAACAAAACGACTGAACAATCACGTTACATACACTTTAAAATCCCAGTAAGAGCCTGGATATTATCAAATAATTCAAAATATACAACAACCTGCAATTTCTTGGCCTCACGACTGCATCAAATGGAGATATTAACGTAATTTACGACGTCTAACTACCACAAGATAACTAGGCCCAGTAAACTATAACACCTAGAATATATCAATAAAAGCTATTAGCATCGATCAGCGTAACTATCTGTCCGGGAATATTACCTCAAATTAAGTTAAACGTCCCGCCTGGCTCGATTTGCACACGATGGTAATAACACACGCGTTGACGCCGCGAGCGGCAGATCGAAGAAAATATGGCCGCCGGGGGGTTGGGGGACGAGGAAGAACAGACAGCTCACCGTTATATTGCTAGGCGAAAAAAAAGACAATAAAATGCGATCAAAATTACAAAATAAAATATCGTGTCTTGACAAAAAATTGGACTTATAAATACGATCTCAGAACAAACACAGACCTTTGAATAAATATGCCAGGTACAAATAGGGATTTTTTTTAAATCTCTTGTATCGCAAGTCAGTGAAAACAAAGATGCAGCATGAAGAGAGCGAAATATATCTAAAATAAGGTCAAGTGCAATTCGAACTCCCAGCACTTGTAGACTTGTAATGTCCCTTACCATCGAGCGATAGTAATTTTAAGTTAAATGGAAATATTTTAAGTTATACTAGTACACCTATTTTTACAATATTCTACATGTTCACGCTGAAGAGAAAAACTAGGAATCTATTATCAACAGGGTTCCGTTAGCTTCTAAGTAGGTACGGAACCCTAAACGCGCCCCCACCTCTACTTGCAAGCTTATATTTTTAGTGGCAATGGAATGCCTTCCATCATAAAATAAATCATTATATGGATGTGACTGCATTTTGTTGTTTAAATTTTCTTTGTATTTGAGTGTCTATGAAACAGACATTATCTGTGGCTATATTTTTTTAATCTGTGCTGCCTGCCTCCTCCTCCTTGCTGCTCGCTCAGCTGCTTGTTTGTTCAAATGTGCAGCTTCAAGCTTGTTGGTTTGGTTGATTGACTTGACAGACTTGACTTGATTGATTGACCATGTTTTGAAATCTGCAGAAACTGTATTGTATTGGAGAAAATTTAATAATTTACCAAAACGTGAAAGTAGTTTTCCTTTTTATTCATTTTAGTGAATAAATATTACGTCGAGTATTATTGCGCATTCTCTTTTCAGGGTTTGACTATTGACGAGAGGTTTTATCTACAAAACAATGTAAAAAATATTTTACTAAACTTTCATGACTAGGTAACAGATTGACGCAAATTTACTAAGAACAAGCATTTTTTAGGAGTTTCGTGGATTTAGCAACGATAGCGATTCACAGGCGACATGAGATGGAGGCAAGAATAGTTGAGTTTATGAAAAAATGTGACACTGCGACACAAAATGTTTTAAATCTGCAAATGAAGGTAAGTTGAAAAAGGTTTAACATTACAATATTATGGATAAAAGAACGATGACATGATACTATGCTTACAAATGTGGAAAATAATAGGCCCTCCCCTGAAAGGTACATTTTCCCTTCAATGACTCAGTGACACAAATTCTAGTCGTTTGTTGGAGGAGACCTGGCCCTGCAGTGGATCACTAATAATAATAATAATAATTTATTTCAAGATCAGGTCTCATTACAAATTTGTCCGCAAACATGCCAGATGCACTGCAATAGCGAGGCATCCCCATCAGCACCCTGAAACTAAGAAGTTGCAAACAATGTGACTAATATATTATATCCTCAGGAATACCAACATAATATTATGCTTGTACAGTTTTCATAGGCTACAGTGACATCCATATAAAATTAATTACAAAATAAAAATAAATTCAGTTCATTCAAATTTAATGTCAGATATTAATAATACATAGGTACTTAATAAATATCATAAATACTATATCCACATTTAGTACATCGACTTTGGTCACCCCCAAATCAAGTGTTCAACTCATATTATGCCAGCGTGGTGGACTAAGACAACCCTTCTCATTGTGAGAGGTGACCTAACCCTACAGTGGGCCATGGGTTAATGATAGCAGGAAAAATATTTAGCACTTTATTTAAATTTTGTATGATGAAGAATAATAATTGATATGTGGCTATGAGTGTGAAGTGTTTGTTTATTAATAATTGGTTTTCCAGGCTCAGAGCTTTGTGGACCAGCTAAAATGTGAGCCTGCAGAACTGAAGGAGAGGTTCCTCAATTGCATGAAACAGTTGGACGAGTACACATATCTCATTACTGACTTCAATCTTGCTATGGAACAACTAGGTTTGTAACATTATATTACGTTCTGTATTGCTTTGTCCAACAAAATGTTGAATCAGTAATTTTTTCAACAACACAAGTAAATGTTTGCAATATGACCTGGTTTATATTAGAAAATCATGATGATGAGTCTTGCAAATAAGTTAATATGCAAATGTAAAACTTTGACTTTGTAAAGCAATGTTAAAGTATTTTCTTAGGTTGCAGGTTGCAGGGATTAGAACCCAGACGCTTCAAGTAAAAGGCCAAATTCTTAGCCATCGGGCTATCACCACTTATAATCAAAATTAATATATATTTCATTTTAATGCAGCTGAAAGTGTATTTTTATAAGAAAATCCTGTTTAATTTCTTCAATTTTGCCTAAGCAGTATATTTTTCTATAACATTGCAGATGAGACATGCAATGTGGACTACACCCCTGTTCAGGGTACAAAGAACAGAGCTATTCTACCTGCATCAACCGGAACTTTCAACCTTTTTGATGCCTTAAGTGAGCCCATCCCCTCCACATCGAAGGCCTGTCCAAACCAGTGTCCTACAGAGAAGCCAATAAGGAAAAAAGTTCCCAAGAAAGATCAGATGTTAATTGAGTTCTCAAGTACTTCTAGCTCATCAGAGAGTGTGCAGAGGAAATCTGATACTGTGGAAAGAGAGGTTCAGTGCAAGTTGCCAGATGGAAACGAAAGTGATAAAATTGAAGGTGGTTTTCATTTTTATTACTTTTTGGTTATCATCTGTTTGCTCCACTACTCTTAGTTTTAATGAATGTGATGGGGTTTTATTAATCATGTTTGAGTGGAGGTTGTGGATTGCAGTGGCTATTACCATCGTGCAGCCTGTACCTTTATTTTTAGGTATAACAGAAAACCTTCAATAATGGCATCACTTTCATCATTGATGTAGCCACACAAATGTCTGCCTTCTGTAACGTTGCCCATATCAAGTTTTTGCAGTCATTCGTCCATATCATCAACATGACATTTCCATCATTCACACAATTGTATAAGGAAATATTAGTTCATAAGTTTTCTGCAACATGCAAGTATATAGAAAAAGGCTTTGTTCTATAATAAAAATCATAATCTGTTCATAATGACTAGTGTCTGAATTTGTCTCAATAACAAATGAATTCCTTGCAGATGTGCCACCCAACGAGGCATTCTCGCCAAAGCCATGTAACCTGCCCGCTCAGACGGTGGCGCCAGTTGACTTTGTGTACTCCGCAACCATTATGCACGTCGACGGGACTTCATTTTGGGTCATCACTGACAACGTGGACGATGTTTATAAGTATGGAAGGTCTTCTATGAAAATTTGGTTGCTATTGCTATTTGGTCTTTCATAGCTTGTCCGGAGCTCTCTACCCTCTTAACCGGTGTTTTGTATTGGTTGGGGAGATGTGGTTGCAGATACTAAAACTACGAGATGACAGAGTAGGGCTGCTCTCCAAGCATGATCACCGTTGCCTCTGCCTCTGCCTTTGCCAAACTGGTACCAACTTCAGACAATACTTTCCTAGGAGATCTCTCTTTGCTAACCTAGTACCAACCTTGGTACACATTTTTACAGCTGAACAGTGTTTGTAAGACTCTATAATATAAAGTTTTTTACTAAGAAATAAATAGGACACAGTGTTCTAGGGGTGTGCATACTTAAGTTTCGTAGGGTTGTGCATATGCCACAAGTGTGGGATTTTTTTTTAATAATATTGATTTTTCAGCTTGTTGACTGATATGACGAACTACTACAAGAACAATCAAGTAGAGATGAATCTGGACCAAGTGATGGGACTAACTTACTGTGCATATTATGATGACGAGAGCGACTGCTACTACAGAGGACTTTTTATCCGGCTGACAGAGGTGAGAAGTTAGAGGTTTTATAAGAAAAAAATGTTTAATGTGTCAAACTAACTTTGCTAGTTTGACTGGACCCATATGGCCATCTAATGGTAAATGGTCGTGGGCACTTATTGATACGAGCAACACCAGGGGAGTTGTCAGGGCGTTGCTGGCTATGAATCATAGTGGAGGTCTACATAACTACATAATGTGTAGCGATTGACACTGAGTGACGTGGTACAGCAACTACTATCTTAGGATACACCAGGAAAGTATAACCATGATCTATCCAAGCCTTCATAGTAGGAATGTGTTATGTTTGAGATTATGGAGGAGGGTGGCAATGATCTTACAACATGAGGTGACTTCAAAAAGTTGGTTTAATTATTAAAAAAAGTCCATATCATGGAAACTACTCCTTGGAAGCCATATACCAACAAATATTGTGCAGTTCCGTTAATATTACACAAGTACATATGTGTCAAATTGATAACCTCGTTTTTGAAGTCTGTAAAAACGCTTCATAATGTAAGTATACCTTAACCCTTGTTACCAGGAGGACATGAGTGTCGCAGAGCTGTTCCTAGTGGACACTGGCGAGGTGCGCGCGGTGCCCGTCACTTCTATTCAGCCGCTAGCTCCCGCCTACTGCGACAAGCCGCCCTACGCGCGCTGCTGCCATCTAGCGGGGGTAAGATGTTGCTATTATTATTAAGATATGGCTAGCCTCACACGGGGATAGCCTACTGTAATCTGGAGCATCCGGTGAAACGATCCGAGCCCCTCTGGTTGTATGTGGGTCCACAAGATCATTTTAAGAGGGCTAGTCGCCTATATGGGAGGTGTTTTGTTGATGATATTTGGTCTATTTTATGCCTAACCTAACCTAACCTAACCCCCCCCCCCATGTGAGAGTAAGTAGGAGGGAGGGAGAAGGTGCTATCTTATAGGGATACACCTACATAGGATCACCCCTATGTGATCTGTTAGATTTCAGCTCGACAGTGGGAGTAAGTTATTGCAATGTGCCACAGAGTGGCGCCATTGTGGAGGACAATCCCTATTCTTTCTTCATTTTTGAGCATTTACTGAGTAATGAGATTAACTTTCTTATTATATTTCTTACAGGTGGACCTTATTAGTGTCCAAGACAATGACATGCTGGAGAAGCAAGAGGAATTCATGCGAGCGTACATCGGAACACTTTGCAGCATTGAAGTCGACGACAAGTAAGTAGCAAAAAATTAAGGAAAAATATTATAAATTAGATTTCGTTTAAGTTATGCACTCCACTTTAAACTAATTTTTCAGTACTTCGGAATCCCTTGGCGTATACGTTATCCTTCCTTCCGGCGAGACGCTCAACAACATGATAGTGAAACAAGGGCTAGCCGTCGCAGGTAGCAATTTTATATTTTAATAGATTTTGGCTGCTAAAAGTAACCTAAAGAGTAACCTGTATATTAATCCAGGTTATAAACTACATGCGTACTAAATTTAATCCAAATCAGTTCAGCCATTATAGAGTGAAAGAGTAACTAACATCCATCCTACCATCCTACAAACTTTCACATTTATAACATCAGATTGAGAATGTCAGCTATGTTCCAATGATTGTAGCTTGAAGTTTGTAATGTAGTTAGATGTGTAAAAATAAATAAAAAACTTCACTACCGTGATTCAGACTGCTGGTGGCGCCATCATGGCACGCGAATATTGTTTTAAACTGTTACGGCCGCACTCAGAGACATCATTTAACGTAATGTTCATTAACAAACAAATTTAGTCGTCTTTTCGTATTACCATACGTTTCATCTTTACTTTCATAAGAAAGTTGTCTGTGAGTACAGAGCTGTTATTCATTTATTTTATGAAATTGATTTCAGTGGACAAAAGACAACCCTCAGAAAGTACGAGAACAAACCATATTCCCGCACCTTCAGCGAGATCAGGATCAAACGGCAGCGTGGACATCAGCCAAGGAGAAGAGCACGAAGATCCCCTCGAGGCGGTCACAGTAAGCCAACAATTATATATATTCAAAAATCACCAGCCAGATGCCGATGACATCGCAAAACTTGCAGGACGGCTTTGGCATCGGAGAGCCGTTGTCCGTGCGGCGTGGAGGGGCCTTGGAGAGGCATATGCCCAACGGTGGGCGTTATAAATGCTGGCGAAGAAAAAAAAAATCACAATCACATTAATTTTGGATTATGTAACTTGTGAAATGGTTATAGCCCAGTGGCTAAGAATAGGGTATTACAGCCTATGTCAAAAAGCTTTTTATATGAATTCCATCCATCCAAAAATCCATAAAAAAAATGGAAAAAAAAATTTTGCAAACTAATATTATGTAAAAAAAGACTTTTCAATTTGAATTTCAAAAATCCCCGCGAAAACACGGTCTCGGCGCTGCCGCCATGCTTGTGACGTCACTCGCAGTACAAACAATACATCTCAGTAAAGGAAGAAACTTATACTCCATTGTTTATTTACACTGCTAATGACGTCACGCCGATAGCTTTCATGGCGTATAGCGTTTTTGACATTTGAAAAACAGCTTAACAAACCTGAATTTTAAAATTGCAATAAGAAATATATATACTACATTTTTCAGAACAGAAATCACCATTTTTCACTGGCTTTTAACAAAATGTATCAATATTACATAATTTTGGATTTTTCCTTGCATGGTGCGAAATACCCTATTCAACCCCTTACTCAAGGGGTGTAAGTTCGAATCCCAGTATGGTCTTACTGTGAGAGAAAACGCAATCTTACTGTGGGGCAATAATTGGTTACAGACTGAACAGCTTGTCAACATATAACGCTGGTAGCACACCTCCGCCGCGAAACCGCGAAATGAGCGCGAAATCGCGAAATGCTTGAATGTTTCGCCCGTATTACAACGGACAAACGGTGGCAAAACGTGGTGTGCTAACGCGTTTAATGTTCACAGTTCACACATTACAAATAAACTGAAATGCCAATGGGCTGTCAACATCTGTTGTAGATGTAATGAACAATGAAGTAAACCGCTTCTAGAGTGGAGACAAGTCTTCGCAAACTTAGTGTGAGTCCAGCGGTGGAGTGACATTTATTGAAGTGATACGGTTATTCACAGTTTTTATTGCAAGTTTAGTAGCTGACCTTTAATTGACAATTTCTAATAGGGCTACCACAATCGCGATGAAGCCACCATCTGCAAGCATTACAAGGGCGGACCAGAGAAGACCTGCTTCAAGGGATCCCGCTGCACCAAGAGACATGTTCTGATGCATCCAGGTACAATGTTCATCACATGTCAGTACCCATTAATGACCCACTACAGGGTCGGGTCTCCTCTCACAATGAGAGGGATGTAGGCCGCCGTCCACCACGCACCACTACTGCGGGTTGGTGGACTTCACATGCCTTTGAGAACTTTTTTTATGCAGGTTTCCTCACGATGTTTTCCTTCACTGTAACGGCAGGTGATATTAAATTTAAAAAGCGCACATAACTTTTTTACAAAGTCATTGCGTGCCACTGGGATTAGAACCTGGACCCCTCGATTCGAGGTCGAATTCTAAGTAAGGGCTATCACCACTTCACATCACATATTCAACACGAATTCCAACAAATTTTAATCTTAAGTTCAAAACAAAACTTGTATTATGCACAAATAGAACAGGTAAACAATATTACATACATACATAACTACAAGATTACATAACAAACAGTCTTAGCACTAAGAGCGACTTCTTCCAGAGTCTACCACGATAAAAGTCATAAAGTAATAAGGTGTCATATAAAACAAAAATAATTCTTAAAAAGGGTACCCAGAAAAAAATCCTGATAGAAAAATATAAAATCATTATTTGATTTAAGGGCTTCATGATTAATGATCTGTTATCCAAAAGGGTGTGCCAATGTGTCTGAGAGTCAATAGCATAGATAGATAGTAAAGGACTGTTCATTCATAGGGAATTTACTTCTGTGCTCTACAGACGGCTGGACGCTGGACCAGGTCCCAGTGGTGGGCAAGTACCGCAGTGTGCCGCTGCCGGCGCCGGGCGCGTGGCTGCGGATGCACGTCACGCACGTGGCGCACTTCGACCGGTTCCACGCACACATCGTCACCGACAAGAAGAAAGGTATGTGCACTACAAGGCTCCAGACGAAGTTAACTTATTATAGTTGCCTTCACGAGTGGTGAGCACAACTTTCATTGGTCGGTTTGACATTGACTGCGCTGCGGTGCACACGATTGGTTCGACAGTCGTCAGTTCGTCAGTGTGCGTCGTCTATTGGTGCAGCACGTTTTTTCGGCTGCTGTACATTGGCCGAAAGTATACAATATCCCTACCACTGATAGTCTGTGCTCACGACTCATGACGGTTACTATAGTTTGCTGAGAGCTGGACGCTGGACCAAGAGGGTTACTACAAACTATGATTATAAAGTCCCAGTGGCACGCACCAATGACTTTGTAAAAAAGTTATGTGCGCTTTATAAAATTAGATAACACCTGCTGTTACGGTGAAGGAAAACATCGTGAGGAAACCTGCATGCCTGAGAGTTCACAAAAAAAAATGTTCTCAAAGGTATGTGAAGTCCACCAACCCGCACTAGGCCAGCGTGGTGGACTAACGCCTACATCCCTCTCATTACGAGAAGGAGACCCGACCCTGTAGTGGGTTATTAATGGGTTACTGGCATGATTATAAACTAGGATATAAACTAGGATTTCTTGATTGTTTTTAATTAAAACAAAACAAAATTGCTTTATGATGGTTTTCGGAGTATGTAGTAACAGGTCTTCGAAATTATTGGTCTGCAGACAGATGGACGCTGGACCAGTACGCAGGTGGACCAGGGCCACAAATTCGTTGCATTTCTTTAACGTTATGTAAAATATTTAAATGTTTTCAGAAACTGTCCCAAGTTTCGGAGTTGTACTGCCACCGACGACGTTGGAAGGCCTCGTTCGGGACATGAATAGCCTTGCCACGAGAACGTCCTACAAGAAGCTCAAGGTGAAGCATATTATATACGTAATAAAGATAACATAGAATGATCAGCTATCCGAATCTGCTAAGTCTAAAAGACTGGATAATATCTAAGTTTTATTGAAGCTTAAATTTAGAAAGTCATGGGGTGGTGTAGCAACTGCTTTATAATATCGATGGTATTAAATCAAGTTAGACTTTTGTTTATATTTTTCCAGATAATTCCCGCTCCCGGAGAATTGGTGGCGGCACTCTACCCTCCGGACGGCCAGTGGTATCGAGCGCGTGTCATATCTGTTACGCGCGCTGACCAAAACGTCGAGGTACGTGTACTATTAGTCTATGACAGACTAGACTCTATGACTATGGTAACGGTACAAATGTTATTGTATGCCGGGATTTGGACTGTAAAAGAATATATGAGTGAAAGAAAGAGCAATTTGTGCACTTTGGCTTGCTAAACAATCTCAACTGAACATGTATGAGTATTCCAATTCTATGTTGATTATATTTAGATGACTCATTTCATATGGATATACCTCTAGTTGAATTCAGAAAGATGTAATTTTTCGTATTTCTTTTATATTATGCGTTTTAATTGTGTTCTGCACTGTACCTTAGTTAATTGTTTGTTTACCGTTTCTGGCATATTGCACGCCGGGTCGGCGTTGCTCTCACGAAATCTCAAATCAGCCATTTTTCTTCGTATTTATTGCTTTTATTTCATTAATAGTGTGCTTTGAGGTAATGTTTCATAATATGAGATACTCAGATAAACGCTATTTTCTAAAAAAATATAATAAAAGAAGCGATTAAACTTTTTTTTCGTGGCAAATTACATTCTAGAATAACTATTTGCCAGAAATATTTAACTTACCGGTTCCATTTCTTTTTCATTTGCTTCAGTTTACTTTGAAATAAGTCGCTACTGAAAATCACTAATTCAACGTAGTTTAATAGTAATTTAACTTTTAAAACCATTTCGCGCCTCAATTTCCCTTATTTTATGTTATTATTATAATGATGTGTGTAGCCGCATGGTTATTACAACAAAGCCAGCAAACTGTGCGTCTTGCCTCGAGGCTCAGTTCCATAAGGAATTATCGAAGTGTGAATGAACGTGTCTCAAATCGATTTCAGGTGCAATACATAGACTACGGCAACACGGTGTGGATAAAGGAGGACGAGATCTGCGAGCTGCCCGTGCGCCACGCGTCGCTGCCGGCGCAGGCGGTGCGCTGCGCGCTGGCCGGCGTGCGCGCGCGCTCGCAGAGCTCCAGCCACTGGGCCGCCGCCAAGAGCGTGCTGGTGCAGCTGATCGCCGACCGCCTCGTGCAAGTGCACGTCATGTGAGTTACGTCTGCGGTCTGCCTTCAGTACAGCTGTGGCCACTCGTGCCACCCCACAAGAGATGGCGCCACGGGTATCCTGAATCACGCTATTGAAGTTTTCTACCCCACTGGAGCGCAGCCATAATGATGTCATGTGTCACGGGTGCCATGGCTCTCCGACCACCTGGTGCAGTGAGTGTCGTCTATCATCGTCTATCACTCATGAGTGATCTGAGTTAAGTCTCCTCTCGCAATGAGAATGCGGGCCACTACACTGTCTTTATGTAGATTTGTGGTCTTCACGCTCAGTAAACAACTTGTTGTTTACTCCAATGTTATCTTCTCCTAGTGACACACCATGTATAGCCCATTCCGTAGCTCGCTGTCCTAGGTACTTATAGTCTGTGGATTAAGCCTACCTTGAGTGTCCACGTCTCAGCATGAGTGAACGATAGTAGTATTTCCAAACTATATAGTTTTATTTCAATGTATTTATAACTATATAAAAGACTTTGTAGCAAAAGCCTTGAAATAATGATTCGTGTATCCCCCAGCGCACGCGACTATGACGAAATTACCGTGGAGGTGTTCGACGACGGCTACAACGTGGCTGAACAACTGGTAGCGGGCAGCGAGCAGCTCGAGCTCACGGAGTACGCCGTCATCGACGACACGGCCATGACGAAGAGACTTGTCGTTCCCTAGGTACGGTTAAGTGTACCTCTGTTTGTACAAGAAGGCAAGTGGAAGATGGCCAGAGACTAATAAAAATACTCTTTTGTATACGATATAACCCAGCAATGCTAATGTGCTGGACCTTTCCACTGCTAGATATAGCGCTAGCACCAACATTAAGCCCGCGCTCGGTTTGGATGCGATTTCGTGCGCATTCTACTCGTGAGTATACGAGCCTGCACGCACAAACAATTCCGACTTTAGAAATACTATGGGAGCTCACGCTGCGTGCTAGTCAGACGTACGTCAACTTAGTCGCGCGCCGTGAGAGCGCTGGCATAGTATTTCAAAGGTCAGAATTATACGTAAGTGAACGCACATATACGCATGCGTTGAATTCGTACGAAATTGCGTAGAAATTGATCGCGGCCTTAAGGTATCTGTTACAAGAAAACGACTGAAAGAAGGCCAGAGACAAACAATACTCTATAGTATACAACATATAACCCAGCAATATAGTTTTTGCAACACACTACTACACTCTATCCTTTAGATTTGTTTATTTAGAAGGAGAAATGTGTATAATTGTGATGAATAGATCATGATGTTTTTACTCCAAATTGTAGGAAAAGTTACCACTGGCTTGTATACGTTAAAGGCATTACTACTTTTGAAAATATAATTTAACAATCAATGTTTTTAAAGTTCGGTCGCCTAATTGCTAAATTTCTTTCATATAACCAGACTGTCCTGGTCCACACTTGGCTAGTGACGAAGACTGTAAAAGGGTGCACAGTATTGATATAAAAGTACACATGTACATTAATAGGTATTACCTATCAATATCATAATATAAATAACTATGAAGACTGTATGATTATAATATCGTAAGCTTCTGATTTGCTTTTAAGAATAGTTCTAATGTAAATATTATTCTACTGAGGTGTACCTAAGTACACCTAACGTGATGTTTAGTTTTAAGATTTGCGAAACGCAACACTCACTGCAAGATTATTTGTTTGATATTATCATATTTTACGCTTCAATGTTGGTTTTAGATATAACAGGGTAAGGTTTGCTTAAATTGCCCTGCAAGAACTCGTGCGATAAAATCGCTTATCGCCGTTAAAAAAGCTTTCTCTAATGGCGGGTTTCAGTATCGTATCTTTTGATTTTGATGTTTGGTTGCCAGGCAACATCAAACATCATCATATTTTCAAAGCAATTTAAAAGAGTATCTTCGCAACCAAATATAACAAGTATCAATCTATCCAAATCCGTCAATCGGTTATTGAAACTTATTGTAACTCATTTGAGATTATTTTTATGGCGAAAATAAGGTCTTTGCAAGTTGACTGATTAAATTTTTGTCATTTTCAATAAAGCATTCTTGTATTAAATATAGCTTTGCTTACTGTCTTAATAAACCGTAACATATCATCATAATAACAAAGCTCCTAAAAGAAAATGAATTGACTTGAATCTAATGTTATGCTGGTCAATATCAAACAAGATATAATGATTGTGTGAAATTCTGTCAATTGTATTTATTATGTAAGCGGTAATAAGATGAACTATATCATACAGGGTTCATCATCGTGACATGTCAGTGTGTCATGATTATTGAAGGAAGAATGGTTATTGCATTTTCTTGCCTGGGTGTGTGAAGGCCATATACTCTTAAATTGTGTGATTACATAACGACACCACGAAAAAACCTTGGTATCTCCATGTGGCGTTATGAAAAATGAATTTATATTTCTAGAAATGTTAAAGAATACATTTCATTCCAATTTGTCTAAGTTAACTAAGTTTTCTTTTATATTATCATTATTGTAAATTAAGCTATAGAGATTCTTGTGATAATCAAACTGTATTATTGTTTCTCATTGTCAAGTTAGTTTTATTTACTATCTTGATAACTCGAGTTGGAGTTGTATAATATGTCTCTGGCATTGTATTGCTTGACCAGAATACCTTAACTATTAAGTTATATATTTTTATTATTGCATTCTATGGCTTTATAAACAATATTAGTCACTTACAGTTAATGTTTAAAATAAATGTAATTTTGAACCACCAATAATATAATTGGTAGCATTAAGGAAAAAAGATTATAGATGTTGCTATGTTAAAAAAAGAATGGCGCGGTAAATATTACAGAGGTATTTTTATTTTTCTGGAAAGTCTGTATATATGGATTTATATTACAGTCACACTTCATCTAGAATATTGTATTGTAGGTATGTATGTTCATGTTTGTGTATTTATATTGTGATAAGAATTGTGATCAATTTAGGTTTTGTATATTTATAACTGTTCTGCTGCTAAGCTCAGATTTGCAATGTTTTATTCTTTGATCACAAATCCATCAATAGTAAGTCTCATAATCTTTAAAACTGAATCACATGTGTAAAGATAGAATAACAATGTTAGCTTGTACTAGTTTGTTTCTCGATTCAGAAACAATTTTATTTTACAATATTTCTGCAATCATTATGTTTTATTTCGACTGCACTTCGAACATCTAACTTTCAAATTCAATATTTTAACAGTTAATTTAGTTGCAAGTGAATCCTAAGAACTAAAATATTTATTTCAATAATAATTATCAATAGGTAAAATAACATAGGTTCGATTTTATCATTTACATCATACATTATTAAACCTGCAAGGCTGTAATTTGTATGTAAAATCTTGTACCAATAAAATATTAACCGTTGGTACGTTTTTTATTTCTTGAACTGAATTACTGAACCCATAGAAAATAGTTGCCTACAATCCATGATCTTTAGATGCTTTGTGTATGATACACAGTCACTTTGAAGTTGCTATTCCCTCCCTCAACACTATACATATATTATTTATTTTCTACATAGATTTTCGCTAATGCACAAATGTGTTAACTGACTACAATGAAAGGGTGTGTGAATGTGCCAATTTATTTTAACCCAAGGATAAATGATTTCTATCTGTGTCTGTTTAGATATTTAACTTCAATAAAAACAAAAACATTTCATTCCAATACCAGACCTCAATTTATTAAATACCATTGTGATATGATAAGTGTTTAACAATTACATAAAACAGTAAATATTCATTTTTAATAATTAAAAATACCCACTAACATACAGGAAGTGAAAACTAAAACTAAGCTTTTAATATTTGATATTTCTAAACTCAGACTCGAGACCATTTTTAGATAAAGTTGCCATTCTATGTTAAGTATAATAGACAGTATAATAAGTACCAGATATTAATAATTATGAGATTATGAGTGTTAAATACGAGAATGACTAGAAAATTTCTTAACTTGCTACCAAGCTAAATACAGCAAGCTTAGCAAGGTTTGGCAAATTCCAAAAATACATCAATTGGATATATATACGAGTACCTTTAAAATTTTATAAAAACAGTTTATTATTATGAACAGGGGGGCCACTCTCTAAGCACTAAACTCGAAGTTTCGGCCGAAGTTTCGGCATTTCCTACTCTGTATCACTTACGAATGCCCATTTCTGACGGGCTCGTCCGTAGAATGAATGACTTTTCAAGTGACAGCAAAAACCTTTGCAAAAACCTACTCCGTAAGGCTATAAGCCCGTCCGTAAATTTGAGTTTGACATGAGATATCTCGGTTGAATGTGTCAAATTACACGACATCAAATTTGCTCTCGTGTGGACTAACCACATCGGATTAAAAATAAAATACAAGCAATAAAACACGCTTCAGTTGTTGTTTTACAGAATATATTAAACATATACAGCCTCCCACAGAATTAAGGCAGGAACACGGGGTCTCCTACAGCCGTCTAGGGCGGATTCGGCCGTCCGCTTCCCTTAGAAGACCTCGCGCTAAATCCCTGTGCTTCTGCATAAACTCGACGATAGCGTCTAGCTGTAGTTGGGTAGCGGCATTAGTGGGCGGCATCCAAAAATGTATTCCTCGTTAGGCTCAACTCACACTGGCACAGAGTCGAAGCGAAGCGACGCGTCATGTTTTGCACGGCGACGCGCGTGTTCACGCGGCGACGTGCGTCTGCGCGCGACGATGCTCGTATTAGCGCGTTCGGATCACAGTGCTGGACTAGTGACTTTCGAACATTCGTGAATGGTGCTCGCTCGGCAGTATACGATGGTTGATATCGATCTTATCATGATTGCGCTAATATCAGAAGTTGAAGAGGAAGAAAGTAAAATTATATCAGAAGCTGAGAATAGGAAAATAAAACGAAAATTTTGGGTTCACGAGTTATGGAAGAAAAGACATATTCTTGGCGAATTCAAAACACTTTGTAGTAACGATTTAAGCCAGGACCATTGTCGTATTTCAGCACTGTCGTCCGTCCGTAGTGGTCGGCGTCTGACGCGTCACTGCGGCCGAGTAACGCGCGGCGACTCGCGAATCCGCTCGACTCCAGCCGAGCGTCGAAGCGCGAATGCGCGCGTCAACGCGCGTCGACGCGCGCTTCCATATTTACATAGCACAAATTTGTACTTAAATAATGGAACAATAGAGATGAATATGTTATAGGCTGAAAAATATGACGCGTCGCGTCGCTTCGACTCTGTGCCAGTGTGAGTTGAGCCATATTGTTGTATTTCAACTCACTCAACAGTAATCAAGTTATACTTATACGGATTATTCGTTTTTCATCACACCAAGATTATTATTATGATTGTTATACTTATATACCAACAATGTGGGTTCTGAGCGAGTCTAATATTATGACCAATATAAATATTATAAATTAAAATACAACTTTTCTTATAACGTAGGTAGGGAACGTATTTATTTGTTTACCTAATTTCTCTATGACTTTTCTAACTGTCAATTTACTCAAGCATTGTCAAAATGTTAATTTGTTTGTTATGAATATTATAGGCAAAGGTTTTATAACAATAAATCCATTCAATATTGCTTTTAATTCAAAATAAAATAATCAATAGGTAATTGAGGGCTAATTTAGAGTAAATATGGTTGTTTTGTGATTATAAGAATAAGATTTATACGCTTATAAAGGAAATATTGTTGCAATAAAAAACCGGTGATAATTACGATAAAATTGTCCTCCCTAGGGCTGACAAGGCTTGGAATCTATCATTCACGAAAATAGTCTATGATCCCGTTCGAAATGATGGCAGCCGAAGTTCTTAGAGAGTAGGGTACATTCCGAAGTTTCGCACAGCTTACGGACGGCTCGTAAATGACGGAAACGGAGTTAGGGAGTGGCACCCCTGTTCACAATATTCAAATTCCTGCAAGACTAACGGCCGCACTCAGAGACGTCATTTAACGTAATGTTCATTAACAAACAAATAAAATTGTCTTTATTCATATTGACATAAGTGTCGTCGTTATTTTCATAATGAACCATTAACGTTAATGAATGTAGAGACATAAACAAAAACTCAGAGGAGTATGGCAGTTAAAAATCTATAGATTGAATTGTATAACAGGAATTTGTATGATATGAGAACTGTGAATATAGCTCTAAATCAGTACAATTATTGCAGTGGACTGATAGAAAATCAAAGGATTAAATATTGTGAATTGCTCATAAAAATGCTGGTTCTTTATTTCAGACATCTGCAACAAATAACTTGGGCAGTTCTGTCTCCAAACGAATAACTCTGACTACTGAAGTTAAACGCCAATTTTTGAATGGATTTGTAGGTGATTCTGGAGCCACAAAAGTACTATAGTATGATATCAATTCATGTGAATTGTCACCGTCCAGGTCTGCAATCATTAGTGATTGTTCTTGGTACTCTAAATCTGGCTGACATGTTGGTAGTGGTGCAAGCATGTCTATGGAGCCACGAACACATATCTGTATTATGTCTGTCTGGCTAACATTTACTATGTGAGTTTGAAACTTATCAAAAGACACCAAAACAATCCTTTCAGAAATATCATGTGCAGTGAAATTTGTATACTTAATGAATGGTGAAATAGACGCTACGTTAATCTTAGGACGATAATAAAACATATCATAAGTCTTGGGACTTTGATTTTGAATATTGTATCTGACTTCGTCAATTTTAAGTGCACCCTTAGCTAAGTGTGCACTGTTCCACTGTCATAATTTCAGTACAAAGCCCCTGATGGAGTTTGTAAAGGCAAAAGAGCTTGGCTTCATAGCAAACACGTGATTGGCAGGGTATTCCCAACTCACATTTGTAGTGCCATTTCTTTCTAATAAGAGTTTTAAATTAACTTGGCATGAGTTTGGACACTCTCCCGTGTTTTCAACTATCAGCTTGCCAGGCCCATTTGTGAATATTTCCCTTGTGTTACCATTCTTCTTTTTCAAACTCAAATTTATTCTTTTCTTCACTGTGGACGATGTAGTGTGATTGGTTTGACTTAACTTCATCATCTTCCTATAAGGTTTTGGGAATTTGATCTCACGTATAGCTTCAGAGGCATTATTCTTGCAGATATATGTTATATCTGGTTCAGAGAGTAGTTTGACTATTGAGCACTCCTCTATTGTCATAGGGTCACCTATTATTTTGCCAGTAGCCCCAGATATAATAAGCAGTGAGTTGTGATTAGTATTGGGATATACAGTTGCCACAGTAACTAAATCATTCACTTTATCCATATCCATATCCTTTATTACAATCGGGAAGTCAATAGCTGCTATATTGGCAAAGTCTTTGTCTTTTTTATGTTTGTGCCAGTAATATGTGCCATATAAAGGATTTAAAGCTGCAAGCAAAGCTTCAGAACCTGCAACTATGCAGTCTTTCTGTTTGTCACCGTTGATATCTATTAGGTGACAGTTGATTTCTGTTGGTATTCTCTCCTCTCGCGTGTACCAGCCGACTTTTCCGGAGTTACCGACTATGAGTAAAACTCCATTAACATTATCCTCTTGCTTGACTCCATCCCCTTGTTCCATATGATTTCCACGGTAAATAAATATAAGATTTTTGGTATTGGGTAAAGCGCCGTCAACTACCTGAACAGCGCCGGACAACTCGATCTCATCGTAAGGCAATTCCCAGCTGGTCGTTTTGTCTTGCCATTCTGCACTAGTGCAACTGCCGACTTCCGAACAAGGTATACCCCAGAGGAATACCAGCACCGTAAATATGCACATAA
The DNA here is from genome assembly GCA_905147235.1 of Erynnis tages. Taxonomy (NCBI): domain Eukaryota; kingdom Metazoa; phylum Arthropoda; class Insecta; order Lepidoptera; family Hesperiidae; genus Erynnis; species Erynnis tages. The sequence continues at coordinate 9,184,759 of LR990082.1, forward strand.
CAATCGACGCAATAAACGCGCAGCGGCGCGGAAACGACATCTTATTAGACATGTCTGATTGCAAGAAACTCACGTTATCCGTCGTACTTTCCACAGTGTTTAAGTTTGTGTTGTAGTCGTCCATATCGCTTGCGCTGTAATTCTTGGTGGATTGCAAACCGGTATTGTAGTCCAGGTTATTGCAACCGGGGGAAAAGTTGTTACGGAGTGCTTCGCGTACTTGGCGGTCATCTTCGGATTCGGAATCGGACAGCATTTGTTTTAAGGGCGCGTAGTTCCCGCCGTTCCCATTTGCTGACATGACGCAAAAAATGGAAGTTGTTTAATAATTCACATTGCTCCTACAGTGCCCCAATTTCTTGTTTATAACAGATATAGATAGAAGTTCTATTCTTCTTACAGCAGCTAGCTATAAATAAATTAAATAAAATCAATAAAAAGAACGTCACAAACCCTCAATTTCACACGAACTGTCACGAACATTTCTGACAGAAACGTCAATGTCACTTGTTAAGAATCTTACAGATAATCCGCGGTTGTTTTTTAATGGCTGAAAGGTTTCTTTTGTTCAGCCAACAAAAGAAACCTTTTGTATTTTGAAGAAAATTTTGTATTTTGCTACAGCTACACACAGAGCAACAGAGGACGCAAACCGCAGAGGTTGCGGCTGACTGACCACGGCCCGCCGCGCCGCCGCATACCCCGCGGCCACAAAACGCGTCGTGAAAACTGATTTCATTTTTTACATAGGTACATAATTATTTGCTTTCTACGGTTCCTCTTTGTTGGCCCTTGTCCAACTGTAGGGCTTAAGTGTTGCAGTAATAAAAAAATAGTTAAGTTACTCTGCGATAAATATATGAATAAATGTAATGTGGTGCAAAAAGTCAATTTTAGTTAACTAGGAGATTAAAAAATCTGATTGATTTACAGAGATAACAACCTACCTCCAACCTTTATGTAAATAAATGTTACTAGGTCACTAACATCAGATTAATAAGGGTGAAATAAAACCATATAATTATAGGCAGAATGTATATTTTGTTTTGTATATAAATTAATTATTTGCAGTTCTTTCCCATACAATAGTCTACAAGATTTTTCTATTATGTCACACTTATTTAATTGGTACCTTACCCTTACACAATGGTAAAAAAATAATTTTGTTAATAAAGAAATAACTGTATTCACACAATGCCACAAAATGCATACAATGACTTTTAAATTCAATACTATGATAAGGTTATGATTTTTCTAATAAATATAAATGTATTTGAAAGCCTACAATTATTATAATTGAGATTATTCAATGTAGATACATGTTTATTCTATATTAGTGAATGTCACTAGCCAAAACCTTACCTATATCCAAACAAGTACCATTACATGGTGGCATACCCATCATCTCTCAAACCAATCCAACTCTGCACTACACTAAATTATAATTAAGAAATAAATAGGAAAACAAAAACAATAATTATTTACATACTCAGCCTCAAAACACTACAATTTTATTATTAATTTGTAGATTGCAGATTTACATACAACATTCAGTATTGATGGCACATGGTTTTGTAATTTGTTTGATTTTTCTTTACTTTTTCGCATCTTAGTATCGGATTATTTTATCATCTCAGCATAGTTGGTGTCTTCAATTTTTTCCTTTTTACTTTGAACAATCTACAATCTTTTTACAATGACCAAAGTACATACATACTGCAATTAATTCATTTTGTTTTAAATGTTCCGAGGTTACAATGAATATAACATAATCCACTGTCAAGTTGAAATGTACATAAACTGAAAAAATCTTAATGACAGATCTATTTTCTTTCATTTTGCAGCTATTAATATGCCCATAGAAGTAGTTACAATATTACAAGACTCAAGAAAGCACAAGTTAGTATGTAGGTTTATAATATAGGAACAAAACTAAGAAATTAATGTGATATGTTAAGCATTGATGAATCTTAACTTTAATTAACTGAAAAATAAATAATAATGTACACCTACAATATACTGTGATGATCACTTAACGTAATGGACAAGATTAGGCATTAGTGAACAATTTGCTAAAAATAATGATAAAATAGTGTCAGTATGTTACAGTTGATAACATGTAAACACTTCATATTGTGAACAAACATTAGGCACACGCATTGATATATACTTATAGATGCTTGTGGAATTCAGTCTTGCGTTATTTTCAAAGTATCTTTATATACAGACACAGAATTTACTTAAAATAATCTGAGTGAACATTTCACTAAATACCATAGTTGAGTCCCATATTCAATACTTATAATAATACAATGTTATAATTTAACTACAATAAAATTAACATTCAGTTAGTGCTACATATTTAAAGGAGCCCGCCTTTAACTAGCATCCCGTACTAGTAGAGATACAATTGTCGAACATATTTGTACAAGCAAGACCAACTTTGTGATACCTTATTAATTGGAAACTAAAATTAAAAGATGTGTCACAGCACTCACAGCTGTCAGCATTATTCTCGACATGCAATATACTAATTTTGAGGTCCATTTCCATTTCTATGATTGTTGAGATAGATAGACAATTATGACATACCCAATTCTGTGGTCACATAAAAGTTAAAATAACCAGATACAATTTACTTGCGTTACAGCCGCTGAAGTTACAACAATCTTCACTAGGCATGCTTCAGACGCGATTGGACTACATTAAAGTACAGATCGGTTAGATTGAATAGGGATATTCGCCGAGGAATTCTATAAGGCTGGATGGGAGAGGTAGGAGCCTGTGTTTGGGGGCGCACCAGAGTTTGGGGGTTAGGGGGTTAGAGTCCAGGGCTTTGTGGACAGCGAGCCGAGCCGAGTGGAGGAGGGACGGGGGTGACTTCCTGAGGGGCGCGTTGAGGAGTACGGGCGAGTGGGGGCAGCCTTCGCGGTCTACCCACACGGTGCCGGCGGCCCCTCGCTCCCCCACGGTGGTGTAGTGCTGTATCAACTCGACGACGCACCGGAACCTCGGCATAAACCTCGCCAGAGGTCTGTCACAGTCTAATCTGGAAAGATAGAAAGGTATTTTTAGCAAATTGTATACAAACGTCAGAGAAGTTTTCTGAGAAGGATTCTACAATCTATTAAATTCGTTAAAATAACTTTAGCGATAGTCAGCACTAATGGGATTCCTGTATAGTATTAAAAAAAGTCACTTATAAAAAAGTAGTGACATAAATAACATTATTTTATTACGTAAAATATTATTGCTAAATAGTACGAACAAGGAATTACGTTTGTTTATTACTTTATGATAAATACCTAAATAACAATATCTTATACCTATTACATTTATAAATCAAAATAAATAACAGTACCAGAATTAATTGCCAGCTTGTCATGGTTTTAAACTTAAAACAAAACAACAACTGTTTATTTATATAAATGCTAATAATTGTAACAAATGACCATTTAATAAGGAATTGTTTCAATTCTGATCAATGCCTATTTAATTGGCACATTATTCTTAGTTAGCATTTTTTGAGTTCCGTAATCAAAGAGGGCCCATAATATTATAAATATTACGTGAATTTGCGTGTCAGCTTGTGGCAACTTCTAGTTATTTTACAAAAAGGTTTCTTTTAAATTTTTGATTTCATTAACGTTTACAGTCTGCTTAAATTTGTATAATACGCCGCAAATAAAAAAGCAAGCCACAACTAGTCTTCTTAAAAAATCGTAATATTTTACCAATTTTAATAGTTAGAACCGAGATACGGAACTCTTTGAGTGGAAGTATATCGCCTATTTGGCCAGTTTAATTTGGTAAACGTGCCGACCGAATTTGCGTCATAGTTATAGAACACTTCTCAAATTTCCTCGAGTAAGATAGCCTTCTGTATATTGGTACAATTAATTGTTAAATAGAACTACATATTTGTGTAATAGTTCGAAGATACATGTGTTGTGGACTCGGCTAGCGCTACTAGTCATAGTGCTTTAAATCCACCCATAGAATATACCACAAATTAGGCATAACAAACTACATACCTACATACATCTATGTAAACTCATTAAAAGAAGCACCAGATGGATTAGCTTGTAACTACAAAGGTACAAAAAGTACCTTTAGTAAGTCTAAAGTACCTTTAGTCGGTCTAAGCTTAGACTTAGGTTTGGAGGTGATGAACACCCCCTAAAACGACATCTAAACCTTAGGAGGCCCAGGACATCCGTCTGCCACTTTTATGATCCATTTATTTAATTGAAATAAATTATTTCTCAATAAAGATCGTTGTAACTTGTAGGTAACATAATTATAGTCTTTTACGTTTTACTCGGAAATCTACCATCTAATGTTTTTACTATGGTTTTTACAACTTATCAAATTTAATTAGATAAATAAGTTTATCACACACGCTTCACCGAATTGGCGATAAAACGCGACAACTAAGAAACGACACTCATCATACTGTATCATGCTATCTGGTATTGTGGTATCGGTCGCGAAAACTCGAAAAGGAAGGAGTGCGTCAACGTTATCTGACGTTTGTAAACAACGCTACGAGTTGAATGGAAACTATTTTATTTATTTCATTACCAACGACGATGATTCAAAATACTCGTTACGCTATGAATGGACTCCTATGTGTTACTAATGCTGTTTCTTCACAATGGAGATCTGAGAATGTAAGAAGTTTGAAACTTTGGATGTTTTCCATCGCCTGTACTATGTCTTGTTTTTTTTTGCTTCTTGTTATATAAAAATTATAGTTTATAACTACACTACTTCTTCCTTTTACTACTCGTTTGGGTATCATAAATGAATTACATTATGAAATTGTGTATGGTTATAAATTAAACACTAATAAATGTACAGTTCCAAGATCCAACAAGTTACCCAATTACTCATTTAAGTGCAAGAGGGACTCTTAACGAGAAATTACAACACATCAATTTATGTTAACAATTCGGCTTCCGTAATAATTCATCAGAACTTTAATTACTCATTCATAAACACTTAGTAGCATACTTGCTAATGTTTTGCATACCTTAAAAATTGGGATATACATAATGATGGTACTTTATTTGAGAAAACATTAGTTTCAGTCATTTGAAAAAATGTTAACTGCCTAAATTTTCTTAGCATGGTTGGAGTTGAAAAGGTATCTAAGAATTAAAATTTCCATTATTTTTACATTATTAATTGCAATAAAATTAGACCACTCAGACATTTTCATCTTATTTCAATGCAACGCGTATATTTAGATTTAAAAGGCTTATATTTCAACAATTAAACTCCGCAATTTAATTGGCAATTATTTCTTTTAATGAGTGTTCACACATCTTTAACTAGTGAACTTGAAGATAATGAATTCTTTTATGTATGAATTATTCACGCCAGTTACTTTTATAAAATAGAGAATTCCAAAATAATACGTAACTGCATCTTGGTAGTCGACGAAAAAAGTGATAGTGCTATAATTTACCCGCATACACACGGTAGCAAATTAAAAGGCGCTTAGATTAGTGTCATGTTGATAACTTGTTACCGATAAGATAATTTTCACTATAGCTAATGCAGTCATACTATTTTTGGAGTACACATTTTCCTCTTATGAGCTATTTTTTTAAAGAGATATCATGACATTTATGTGCAAAGCCATAACCTATACTACGCTGAGACTATAAACCTTGAGGTTAATGCTGCAGTGCTTTAGTAGATGTGGTCTGTTTTTTAAATGGTTTTATTAAGTTGTTATATTTGTTTGAAATCTTGTGTTGGCACAAAGTTATATCTGTTGCAACAACACATGTAATTTAAAGATTTGTTTAACATTTGGCTCGCCCAAATTTGTCACTTGCATGCATAATTTCTGATCCTGTTGCTAGCTTATTTGGAGAAGACATCTGAATATTAAGTGGGTCACAATAGTGATTGCAGTAACAAGTATATTGTATGTGTACTTTTTGGAAAGGCATCCCATTCAATATTCAAATTAAGTATAAGGATGCTTACCTAAAGAACCCTTGTTCATAGTGCAATCGCACTGAGGTAGGTCCTCTTTCTGTCTGCACCGACAAAGAGAAAATAAAGTTCCTGTCGCCAGAGTCTCTGACAACGAAGGCACCAACGCTTGCTTCTTTCAGAAGATTTCGAGCACCCTGGAAAGAGAAAATTATTTTTATAGGCATATATATACAGTAACTCAAATATGTTTTCTTGGAGGCAATAGAGGCTGCACCCTTATACCCCAGTGACATGTTGCATGTCAATGTTCATAATATATCTTCTATTTTGGTTGAAGCATGGATTTCTAATTTAAGATGCTCTCTTTAAGACGATTTTTCCCTTTCATTTTCCTTTCAGCCGTTCCTAGTCAACTGCTGGCCTTTCCTAATTTACACCATTCTGCTAGGTCCATTGACTCCAACTATTTTTTCGCCGTCTCCACTCTCTTAGTAACATGTATTGATTTCAGTGACCACCATCAGATGGCTACAAATTTGTTTACTCAATATCAACAAAAAACACACCTGCCAATCCAAGTTGCCGTAGTACCAGCCGGAGAGCCTGAGTGCTCTTAATGTGTCTGCTAACCGCCTGAGCTCATCGTTGAAGGGCGACGGCAGGGGGGAGGAGGGCGAGGCGTACAGCGCCTGTGGCAGGAAGGGCTGGAGGAAGGGCGGAGTGACCGGCGACACGGGGCCCTGGTGCTTTGAGCACGCGAGGGACACCCGCAGCTCGTGGCGACAGTTGGGACAGCACGCCACGCCCGTCGACCAGCTCAGCGGCACCCCCACTTCCACACATGCATCTGGAGCAAAGAGAATTCTTATTAATTAATTGATTTTTTTAAGCTTGATTTGGTGTTAATGTTAGGTATTATCTTCCAATGAGCGAGCTTGCCACTCCATTCATATTGTGGTTAGTTTGCAGAGAACAGTATTTAGTTCAGTGCTAACAGATGACATTAGGAGGACCTAATTGTCCTTTACATTTTCAGGGCTATAAATTACCACTACATCAATTTCTATAAACATTTGTTTCATAGAGTAGAGCATGTTTTGAGAATTCTGTTATAATGTATAGATTATATCTAATCATCGTATTATATTTTATACATTCTATCTGGGAATATATGGGCCTCTCCATAACAGAAATATAAGTAAATGTTACAACTCGTAACATCTTGAATTCCCACCTCAAAAAATGTGAAGGCGTTCACGTTCATTCACAGAACACATGAAACACTTGCTTGCTCAGCAAACTTGAGTACAGTACCACAGTATGAGTAACTGACTCAGTAGATGTCAGCAATCTGGCATGGCACAATTGGCATCAACAAATGCAAGCTTTTACCTTCTCTTAGCAACAACCATAGGTTGTTATGTAATGTGTTTGCAATGGAAAAGATTACTATTATAAACAAGCTGTTATTGCCACCTTATCACATACCCTTATCATACTTCATTAAAATTTAGGAGTAAATGATAAGCTATTTTTGCATATAAAACACATTTTGCTCTTTTTGCACAGTTTGACTGATAAACAGAAGCCACACAGACATGTACAGCAGTTTTAGAAAATATTATATTGAATGTAAACTTGTAAATAACAACAGTGTTGATTATATTATAGGTGCTGTAGAGGGTGTCTATTATTATAGAACACAAACAATTGACATTTTTATTTTTTTATCTTCATTTATTTCAATTATGTATTATTAATTTTATTGTGATTTAATCCGCAACCAATTTGTATATTTTTGTATAGGTACATTAAAAAATATGCAAAACAGAATGTATAGAATTAGTTAATTATTATAACCTTTTCACTTAATGGTGTTTTTAATATAATTTTAAATTCTTATTGTATGCTTTTCTTGTAACATTTGCAATTTGCATCTTACTTGTTCAGAGTTGTAACTTGATATCAGTCATGTATACATGCACTTAAGTTTTGTTGATCATACTGTGAAGGTTATATAAAGCTTTTAATTCTCGTATGTAAACAAGTGGATAAATTAAGCAAACACTATTTCACATTCTATATTATAATAAGAAGAAATTCCTGGATATACTTTACCCAAACACAATAAGGTTTTTTCTACTAAAATATTTTAATAATATTTTAATCTATTTAAGATTGGAAATAGGTTGCACTAGCCATATTTTATTGCATTATAATTTACTCACACGTTATAATTAGGCGTTCATGGCCGTTCGTTCCTCATAAATACAATAAAATATTGAAGTTTGTTCAACTCACTTGATGGGGGTAACCTTGCAGCCAGAGTCATGTTTAAAGGACGTAAATTCGCCTCTCGCCTATCGATCAAGCACATTTGTGTATTCGGTGGACTTTCGTGTGATCCACCTGCCCCTTCGCTAGAGGCCACGTTTAAATAAACGCCAAAACGAAAACAAAACTAATAAGGCACTTTCAATTCGGTGTCACTGTAATATTTCATTTTATTCCACATAAACTGTTTAATACAATAAACTGGCAAATATATCAAATTTATGTGCATTAACTTAATTGCTATGGCAAAACAAAGTTGTAATCAAAAGAAATTAAAGAATTAAAATAAACGTCAAAATCAGATGCACACAATTGACAGCACACCGCTTCGCTTCAGCACTAGTGTCCGAGTATATTTTTTAGGAAGAGATTCCACCATAGACAAGAAACAACGATTATCACATGTGAGATTGTACGTTTGAATAATCGACGCCCGATGCGATGATTCCGCCACTTCCAAAAGCCGAAGACGACCGTACGCTACGCGGCGCTATGTTAGCAATCACCACCGCCGCGCACGAAACTGAATAGAAGGGGGATCTGCGCGGGAGGGCAACGCGAGACTCGCTTGACTCGAGTGGACTGGTACGAAACTCGAACGCTCACAACTTCCGAGAATCCATTCACCAACCAACAATAATTATCTCGAATGACTAGATAAGTCATTTGCTATCTTCATTGTATTGTTTTGTTAGACATGTGATTCTGTGAATTTCTACATTAACCCCCTTTTATTAGTCAATTAGTTTTTATGAAATTAAAATACAGCGAAAAATATATTATGAGGCTTTTTCTCTGAACTGTCTTTTTAATATTAGTTTTGTTATATTATTATTATTTGCCACTACTTAGGCACCTAATATTATTAAAACTAACAAATTAAACGAATTATGTACCGGATTCCACGGAATAGATTTAAAAAAGCTCTATCAGAGCGAGTGATGTGGTATGATGATATCTTGACAGTGCGCAGTGCGTGACCCGGTTACTGGACCAGAGCGACTATACCGATTACAAGATGCATGCGTGCAACTGCGGTCACGCACGCGGTTTCGTTGAACTTTTTTATGCTTATAATTATATTTTTTTTATTAGAAAACTGTATTTTAATTAATACGTACCTTTATGTGTATATAAAAATATAGTTTTATTTAAAAATCCCAAATCATGTTTTAAAATATAGATAAACCGATAAATTCATAAAGTAATATGATGATTTGTTTTATAAAATATTATAGTCAATTATGCAAGTAGCTCTATATATTATTACATGAAGAGTTTCGTTTTGTGTCAGACTTAAAGAAGAATTTTACTTCAATTTACTAGGTATTATGTAAAGTAATAAAACTCTACAAGTCGCTCAGAGTATCAGAAAGTCGCATTAGAACGTAATGTACAAAATTGACATGGCGTTACGATTTCCGAGTTGTTTTATTGTACCATTATGTATTATTACATATTCATTAAAATTTAAAGAGAGAATCCAACAGCGATTATCGTGACTAATTTCGAAAAAAATAAAGGGTTCTCGTCTGCTAGATGGGATAACTGTATAAAGATGTAAAAAAAATTACAAAGCTTACTAAAGTGTACACGCGATATTACAATAATTAAAGGGCTAAACACGTGTGCTCATGATGTTGAGGGAAAAGATTAGTACTTAAATGATAAATCTAAGATAAATCTATTCACTTATCGGAAATTCCTTGTTTAAATTTGTGTCTTTGATAGCGAGCTGTTGTTACGCAGGTGTTGATTCGTATTCGAGTATCGAATGCGTTCGTCTGTACTATGGACTGTAGAGAGCGAGTTCCCCGTAGTGCGATTATATTTGGCGTTCTCGGAATCCCCTACCTGCGTGGCTTTCACATCACAGCCATCTGCCGCTCGCGTCAACAGCCAACACAACACACTTGACGCGCAGCTGCCATCCGTTCATGGGATTCGTTCCCATTATAACTATAAATAAACCCTCGATCCAACAGAGATTATTACTTTTAATTCGTGGCACTGTATTGGAACATCTGCTGCAGTTCTATTGTTCGATTATTGCAATACCATTTTATATAAATGCGCGCTATGTGACATTTAGTTTACCTATTGTTGTTTCCTTTAATGCTAGATAAAATAACTTTTTTCTGGTGGTTAGTCGCAGCGCGTGTTCCCAAGGCTGAGGCATTCCAAAAGCAACCACACGCTTCCACGTTAAGATCCTCTATAAATATACATACTGCGTTCATAGGGAACGCAAATTTAGGAGGTCGGTTTGTTCGCGGAACTCGACACACTTCAATTTCATTTTCGCAGCAAATAAATACCGTTATTCTCGGTACTTCTTTATTTGAAAGGGGGTGTCTCTCTCAGAACGAACCCATTCGCGGAATCGGCCCGATAATGTTTTCTAAGTCGGAACTGGAAAGTGTCCTAAATATAATACAATGGTTTTCACCGACGTACAAAGTTACCGACTCGACTCGTTTCCTGTTCGTGACAATCATTAGAATTGGTCACAGATCATTCATTGCAGTGTCAAAAAAGTATAAGACGTTTCTTCGTATCGTTAAACATAATTACCATGGTTAAACATCATGGGTACTCGGTACGAGACGGAAAAAGGAGTACGAATGAAATCGATTTGATTATTATCGATTGCTTTGAAAATTTGGTTAATTTTAATTGCCCACCACTTACTTGGTGTTCTATTTAAATTATTAATTGCTTATTTCGTTGATATAATATAATATAATATAATATAATATAATATATATTAAATTTTTAACTAGTAACTAACTACGGGTAGGTAACTTCTGAAAATGGCCTTTATATACCTACTTATATCTCCAACCAACTCGTATAATAGGTTTCCCAAAACTAAGCTCATCAAATAATAAATTGATCAAATAAAATTAATTTAATCATCAACAGACCATAGATGTGTTGATTCTTTTATTTACACAACCAAATTTCGATTTGTTGAAGACAATGGTTAGGTACCTATGGCAAAGCGTGCCTGTTTGGACATAATAATTGGGGTTCGCGCCATAATGAGTGCTTCTGGGAAACTTGCGGTGTAAACACAAGGCATCCTCGGTACTTGAACCTCGTGAACCACAAACAAACAGATTATACTTCTGTGTGTATTTTTAATGTAGGGGTCTTTAAAAAATTATGTGAAATAATTTTGAAGTACAGGTACCGAAGTTAACTTGTAATACAGCAAAAGTTGACTTATGTTATTCGACATTAACCTTTAGGTACCTACTTTTTATCAGATTGTTGAATCATTTGTAGCTTCTGATTACAGTAATTATCACCAATTTATTAAATTTCTAAGTAGCAGCGATAGATGACTAAATGTGATTAGTTCTGAGAATGTATTTTTAAGGCTGTAACTGTAGACTATAAGGTCACTCTTGAGTAGGTGGATACCTACGCTTTCAGATTTAAGTACCCACGCTTCTCCATAACTTATAATTTTTTTTCTAATTTTTTACGCAGCTCTATTTTACATTATGTATAACCGTGTATTACGTTAAATCAATTCCCTACGTTCAGAAATACAATACAGTCGAAACCGTTTATAACGACCTATCGGTTATAACAGCCAGATTGTAAGGTCCCGGTCGAATCTCTAGTAAAATATTCATTAAACATACCGGCTATAACGACATCGGATATAGCGACATATCGCTTATAACGACGAAACTTTATCGATATTCATCGACTATAACGACTAACCGCTTTTTGTTCCAGCAAAACAAAACAATACGAACGATTTTAGATCTTATTGATAAGCATTGAAGGAATATTTACCTACGCACTTTCTCACCTTACCCGAACCTCTTCCAGGGCATTTGACCTGTCCTATTTTACACCAATTATATTATTTTTTAGTGTGCTTTATGAGTGCGTGAGTGACAGTTCGATTAATAAGTGTTGTTTTTGATTAGACTGTGCTTTAATATATGCGTTATCATGTCGCAAAAAAAGAGGAAAGTGTTTTCTATTGAAGAAAAATCTCATGTCAATTATGGAGATTAGAAAATGGCGAGATGAATAGTGAAATTGCAAAGGAATGTGGAGTTTCGCACTCTACGATATCAACGATTTGGAAGAATAGAGTTCGCATACCTACCTAACCTATACCTATACCAGATAGATACCTATGATAATATAACTACACAACTAATATAACTACTGTACCTACTTGTGTATTATGTATCGCTTATAACGGCTATCGGATATAACGTCGGTAACTATACGATCCCTTCAATGTCGCTATATCCGGTTTTGACTGTAATTAAAAAAAATAAACCGACATCAAAAAAGTATTAAATAAAATTTGCTACCTACATACTTCAGAACCTCTTTTTTGAAGTTGGTGTCTTTAGTATCAAGTATTTTGTTTCTATTGTTAAATTTTGGCAGAAATGGAAACCTAGTTGAATTGAAACTCTACTGTGAGAAAACAGTGAATTGAAGTTTGATTAAATGCTCAAAAAAATTATTAAATGTTTCATCCATCAACTTAGTATTAGGCACTCAGGTTTCATCGTACCTAAGCCTAACCTGGATAAGTGGATATCTCGAAAGTCATAAATTTTTGTGAATATAAGTAGTTATGGTTTATGTCTGTCTGCCTTTGTCACTAACCTAATAATACATCAAGACGAGGTACAACTTAATAGTTCATCCATTGACCACTTTTTCCTTTTACCTTTATCCGTTATTTTGAGATATAAAGTTATTCTGTTCTGTATAGAATATAGGAAGATAGAATTTATTATCTACAATCTATCTGTTTAACGTACGCGCCAATTTAAATGTGTTGGATACAGATTATTATAGATACACAATGTTGGCATAGATATATGAAACCTTTGTGCAGGCACTCGTGCAAGTATGGTATTACAACATTACAATATGGCGTAACCCACGTTACACAGCACTTTATCTTATACATAAAAGGAACTTCGCCCACATTGTTTCCAACTCGGCCCAGTCCTACTTTGTATTGTTACTAAGACATTTTCTTGAAATTCTCTCTTGAGTGACGATATCTTTCCGAGAATAGTGTTGTCGCTATGTAGGCTCCAAAGTGTTTAGCTAAAAGACCATTATGTTGCACCTCTGACTTTTTACGCGGGAAATGATGAATAATTTTATTTTATTGATGCTAATGACACACTGATCGTTGCTTCTTGAATTCATTATCATACCATTTATACAACAAGACAATGGTTATTCACCGAACTGTTTAAACTTTGCCAAGAGTTTATTATTAAGTAACAATTTCTAGGACGACAATCGCAGCAAATTGTGATATTTGTTGGCCGTCTGTCACTTTTTGTATTTGGTAATATCACACTATCTGTAAGGTTTTTTTACTCATTCAGGTAAATATAACATTCGTCAAGTTTAAGATTACAGTCATGTTCTACTAAAACAATATGAAAACGCAAACACATAGAATTTTCACTATTTATGCGTAAATAAAGTAACGTAACGTTTAAAGACTTGATTGCCGTTATCAGGCAGCTGTTAAATAAGTAAATCTAGACATTGCGTTTCAGTCTTTGGTTTATATTATGTATAAGTAAGTGCTTAGGTACCTAGACGTTTTCTATGTAATATCAATTTGCACTTGAAGTGTTTAGTTTCAATGTGCAATAAGAGCATTACTCCACCTTAATGTTAGGAACTAAATAACTATAATTATAGTCACATTGCGTCTGTGTGACATTCATTCAGTTAGGTACCTACCTCCATAGTTCCATACTCTTGTGGTCATTCCCAAAGTTCCTCGATTTCGATTGTTATCGATTTGTTGATGGCAATCGTTAAAATTTGTAGGACTCCAACAATACATCGGACACTTAGACCTTCAGCTCATGTCCGTATCAAAGCAGCATATTAAAGTAAAATGTTCCAGGCGCCCCCTAGTTACGGGATGATTTCTATGCCCAGCAGAGGGATATAATAAGGAATGCAGTCAGCCAATTTTATTCATGTTAAATTGTTACCGTGACATGCCCTTTTAAAATGCTACATCCATTAATCGTCATAAGATTCTTGCGGGTCATGTAACTATTGCATAATGCGAGCGACCTCTATTACGTCGTTGTTCTCATGACAACTCGAGCGCCAGATCTAGATCTAGAGTCACGCACGTAAACGTAACGAAAACGGGGACCGTATGATTCAATGCAATTAATCATTCATTCTGTTACGCGATTGAAACCCGCGCTGCATGACGTCACCCAGCAGACAATTTGGTGTGGTTACAGTATAGCACAGATTTTATAAAATTATGAACGTATTTTTTAATTTTTAAAACGAAAAAGCTAAAAGATTATTACAAATTTAAAAGCTTGATTAAGTACAGAAAAAATATTTACTTATGATTTCATTATTGAGATGTTTGAAAACCTACTATATAGGTAGAGGTACCTAAGTGTTTTATTTTTGTTTTTATTTATTGACACAGAAAGCCAAATATTAATTTTGTTGACAAAATATTCATTAAAGTTAATTTATCGCACGTTAAATCCGGTATTAACGAGCTCGTTTAAGAGATAAATGTTGCAGTACAATGTTGCTTTCACTCTAAATATAAATGGTGTGGCAACATTGTAAGTTGCGGTTTCAACGCGTCGGACTCTCGTAGTTAGAGAAAGTGACTCTCTCTTTAAAGTAATGTCACTGTCATTAACCACGGGACCCATAGAGCGAGCATTCTTTACTAAGAAATGGAGAAACTCCAATTTTACAGACACTCATTTATTCATCCTGAATAGCAGTTTAATTTTACCACCTTTAAGAATGATGTGAGAATGCAAAAAAGAAAGAATGATAGATTAGTGGTGGTAATGTGGCATGTACCAATAACTTTCTTAACAAAAGTTATGTGCGGTTTATAACATTAAAATTATTACTTGCTGTAGTAACGGTGAAGGAAAACATCGTGACCTGCATGCCTGAGAGTTCACAAAAAAATGTTCTCAAAGGCATTTGAAGTCCACCAACTCGCACTAGGCCACCGTGATGGTCGGCGGCCTACAACATTCTCATTATGAGAGGACACCCGACCCTACAGTGGGTCATTAATGGGTTGCTTTACTACCTGCATGCCTGAGCAGGCTTCCTCAAGATGTTTTCCTTCACCGTAACAGCAGGTGATATTTAATTTTATAAAGCGCATATAACTTTTACAGTCATTGGTGCGTGCTGGGATTCCCATACGAACCCTCGATTCGCGGTCGAATTATAAGCTACTGGGCTATCACCGCTCTTTTGAGTATGATATTGTCAACTTTAAATTATAATTATGTCTCGGCAAAATAAGATGTTCAAAATGTAAACAAAGAAGATACGTACCTACAATAGATAAATTAGGCTGCATCAATGCAATTAATTTTTCAAAGTGATATAAATACACTTAACATAAATGAGCAACTACTGAAAGTTAATACCATTTTCATCAAATTGAGCATGCTTCGTTAATTTTGATGCACTTGTACCCAGGGGAGCTTAATTTATTAATGAAGTGACAATAAAAATATTACACATAGAAAAAAAACGTATTTGGATTAAATAAGTAGATAATTATGATTTTTGTTTTGGATTTCTGAATAGAACACAATTTTTTAACCCTGAAGGTCACGCGGTCTAATTCATAATAAAGCCCTCATCCTAATTATGTTTTATTCTGAATATTATATTAAATGCTAACATAATTATATGCTAAGGGGAACAGATAGTGCAATGTTTGTTGTTGATTCCGCAAAATAGCTAGTTGGCCGGTTATACTTAAATCTGAGTCACGCATGGCACGCAGGGCTAAGGTTGGCGGTTCTTTGTTTTATTTATAGTGAAATGGCCTTGCGTTGCATATGTACGCGACAGCATACTTTCATATTTTATTTCTGAGACGGAATAAAAATAACTTTTGTTTTTAATCCTACGTTTATATTTCTTAGCGCCTCGGCTGTGTGACGCATGCAAGATAATGCATTGTCTGCATTTTGTTAAAATACGTTACGTGTTTTGAGAAAATATCGATTTAAGCTACTGACATAAATCAAGTTAGGTAGGTAACGCTTTCTTATCTGTTTTATACTGTATTTATTGAATAAATTTAGTAATTTTTTGAGTTCGGTAAAGATTTTTTTGTCCAATACGTAATTGTAACATTTTAGATTTAGTTTTCCTATTCTTCACTTAGTTGATTTTTATGTCATAGATGAAATACAAGGGAGTTCTGGAGTATACAAGGATTCCTCATAAGGAACTTTCAAGGTTCCCATATCAACACTGATTCACCAGGCATCCGGTAAACTCTATCACAGTTAGGTAGGTATTCTGTAAAGTTACACAATTCATTGATTCATTTCAAGTTTAATCATCCAAGCGGTATTCCGTAATAAGTGATATTTTTGAGTGATATTTTTGATAGGAACGGAATTTTTTTTAGATAGGTACTAAGAAGGTAAAAGAAAATTCTTGGGTTTAAAATTTTTTGTAGAGTAAAAGAATAAAAAGAATTGATTTCAATTTTTGGACACAACATTGCATTTGTATATTAGAGTGCGTAGGTAGGTATATAAAAATATAGGTCATAGGAAAATATAAAAAATTAGCCACAGCGAAGTGTGATCCGGTAGAGCTATTGTAGGTAGTATGTATAAAGCGATGCATTACTCGTTTGCTATTTTACATACTTATTAGTTACATATGTACATAAGAGGTCTCCATTTAGCATAAATTAAGCAAACCTACAATGCAAATATACGTAGACATTGTTAGCATATTTTTTATGTCACATATTAGCGCGGCTATTATCGAGAAAAAATATAACAGGATATTGTTTTTTCAAAAACTGTTAACAAGGATACGTGATCGTACTTAGTTCTTAGAAGACGTGGTTATAAACTTGGATTTCTGCGAATAATCAAATCGCATCGAATTTAAAATGTAGCATTACAGTGGTTCACAAAGTTTTGAGGGAAGTACTGAAAAAAAGTGTGGAAATTTGCACTCAATATAAAGGCAATACTTTAAGCAAAACCAAATTCAATCCAGTCTAAACCAATCAAAATCTTCAAATAATAAATGTACGATTCCCTTAGAAATCGTCTGAGACTACTTTGAACTATTTGCTTTTATTTTCAGAAAAGATAAAAGCCACTGATGGCAAAAGTTTTGAACTCTGGTTTAAAATTTTGAAATCGATTGGATTCTCAATTTAGACACAAATCTTGTGATTGATTTGCCAAAGTATACCATTAGAGTGTAATAAGAAGTTTAATAAGAACATTATTTTTAAGGACACCAGAAACTAATGAAAAAAATACTCTGTCTTTTTTATGCCAATTTTTTTTTATGTGATTACTCACGCCATTCATTTTTAAAATAAGACGAGAAACACTGAAAAAATATTTATTGACTATAACTGCAGCGTTGTGATTAGTTATCCAAATATTGGTAAAAAAAGAGGAAAATGTACACAGGCGACGCGAACCCTTTACCTGCCAAGGAACTTTTACGTTCCGCGAACTGTTTAAGAATCACTGTCGTATTTGAGAACTCGAAAAAAAAATTTACAAGCTTGGTTTTATAGTGCACTGTAAAGTCGTTCTGAGAAGGTCGCGGCGAACATTAGTGAGACTGTCGATAAATTAGTAATTAGTTTGCGGAATCGAGATAAACCGAGTGAGATAGGCGGTAATGTTGCGAATTTGCCGTTTTCCTTGAACCAAATCTGGTTTAAGTGCTTACTTTGAATATGTTCACATCCTTTCTTACTACTATCTGCTTTAAATGATAATCTGAGTAGCTAAGACATTCTTTTAACTGTTTTTTTGAAATATTTACTGCCTTAGCAAAGTGTCGTTTAGTGGTAATTGAAGGTCCACGTGATACCTACGTTATGTCACCCTGAAACAAAGGTTGATGTACGTACGGTTTGATGTCACACGATATCGGCACGAAATCTGAATGGTCATACAGAATCAGGCCCTGGTTACATCATATCGTTGGTCAATGCGATTATCGAACGTTTACTAGAGTAGAGATCGTTTCTAGGCAAACTCCCTGCAGTATGGTGGCGCAATGGCGCAACGATCCAAGCCGAGGGGCGAAAAGTAACTGGATGAGGAGTGCCGAATATCGAGCTTAGTGACGTATTGTGATAGGTCTATGTCCTACAGTCCCATGTCCAATTTATAGTGGACTAACAAAGGCTGAATAGATAATGAAGTCAAAATGGTTGTATGAAATATAGAATACCTACAAATATTTTGGACATCAGCCCCGTAGGTACGAATTAAAAACAGCTTCATATTAAACATCTTCATGATTTCATAAGCAATTCTAAGGAAACACTTACGCAATATAGTATTCATTAGCAGCGATTAAATTAATCGTTTTAATTAAACGCTGCTATTAAGAAATGAATGCCGATTTTAAAGTTTTTATCATGGAAAATAGACGTTTTTATGTAGGTAAATTTTGATTAGGTATCGATTTTTAAGTAGATACTTACTCTTAATATGGTTAGGTGGTTGAATTTGAGTTTTAATGTTTAATGTTTAAATTTTTTAGTGAGTTTTGATTGCCGATATTACAGTTTTTATGGTTATTTTAGGTACTGATTGATTTTTCTATGGTAAAGAGTTTAAAATTAATTACAAGATTGTCAATTTTAAAGAAATCGGGTAAGTCAGTAACTACTTACTTACTACTACTTAATTGGGCTTTTTCGAGATCGTAGATTATACCTTCGTAGGTACGAGTAGGTATAATCAAAGTTTTACACTATCTAATACGACAATATGACGGTTCTTCCCAAATTTCATCTTCAAAATAGGATTTTAAAGTTATTACAGGGCAATCATTGAGCAATGTTGCTAATACTAAATCGAAAGCGGCAACTATGATCGCATAAAGTCAGAAATAGACAGGATTATGTCTGCAAAACCTTACTCAACGTAATTAGAACGGCTGAGTCAGCGGTACAAAGTTAGTGCAGCGGACTGTAATATCGCAGGTATGCATTATTTATTGCACACTCAAGATTTATTACAGCATAAAGCATATTATAGTGAATAGCAACCGCGTTTATACAAAGTAGTACCGGCCTGCGATTCATATTCCTATTGGTTTAGTTTTATATACTATTTTCATTTACCTTCACTTGAGAATGTAAACAATGTCTACGAAAGATTCTATTGTCCCCACGTTGGGCTCGGGTCCCCCTTTTCCTCACAGAAGGATGCCTGGTCTATGTATACATACTACAACACGCTGCCCAATGTAAGTAACCTATTACTATTATAAATCAAATAAATAGTAGAGCGGTGATAGCCCAGTGGCTTAGAATTCGACCTCGAATGCGTTTTTTTGAATCCCAGTGGCACGCATCAATGACTTTGTAAAAGTTACGTGCGCTTTATAAAATTAAATATCACCTGCTGTTACGGTGAAGGAAAACATCGTGAGGAAACTTTAGTTAGTTACTTTAGTTTTTCTAAAATTCAGCTTTGATTTGCATCGTGCAAAATTTGTGAAACTATGATTGCGTTTTCCCGAAAATTAGAAATTTTGCGTTATTTCAATTTATTTTTAAACGAGCGATGTATTTACGAGTATAAATTGATATGGAATGTTGACAGCTACATGTGAAAAACAACGGTAACTTCTCGGAAATTACATTATTTTTTGTTGGACAGGTGTTTATCAAGGACGGTTTGAGATACGAAGAAAATGTAGGTACAACAAGCCCAACCCAGACACTTTTTGGAATAGGTGATAACATTTTTGCAAGTGGTAAAGCTATAGTAGCCTTACCGCTACCCTCTTAACCATCCCTGAACCAGTATGTTCTTCATATCTTGTGTTTCGGTTGGGGAGATGTAGTTGCTAGAGACCACCAGTATTTGAGGTGACATCTTTCTATTTTCTCGTGAGAAGCAACAGGTGGGTTCCTATGAGTTGCTGTGATCACGTAACATCAGGTGGCCTGCTTGCCAGCTTGCTAATCATATTAAGCTGATTGAAAATTTGTATAGTCTGAAAATAATTAATTTTTAAATCCTTCCACTAATTCGCATTGGATCAGCATGGTGGAGTATGTTCCAGACCTCCTCCTGTTGTGGGGAGAGACCCTGCCCAGCGGCGGAATGCAATAGGGTTGCAGCCATTTTTAAATCCAAACCTTTAAGCTTATTACGTACCAATCGGCTAAAACCCTATTTTGATCCATAGACTTTGTAATTTTTAAAAGTTACAGATGTCGCCATTTTAATAAGAGGAAAAATATTTAAGAATGCTATGATATGAAAGTATCTTCACAAGTACAACATACATATAGGTACCCATCAAAGAGGAATGTAGATAATCCATCACAACAGTAATTTTTTCTTAACATCCGCCATTTTCACGAACAGTGGGTGCCGGAAACAGGATGAAAAATGGCTGTGCATTAAAAATCGGCTCCTCAGCCATTATAGCGCTCGTGGGCAAAAAGTCAGCTATTTTAAGCTCCGTTACGTTTCGCTTTTATCCGCTTTGAGAGGACAACTTTCATTTTTCGCACAAAAACGTGAACAAATAAATGTTTCTAGGCGTCCAATATTTACAATGTTTTACGTACTCTTCGATCACAAAAAAGTTATCTAGCGAATATTAACGAAATGTAGCATAGTGGTAGTTTAAAGCTCCGAAATACATATAAGGTACCTTTTATTGTAATTAATAAAGGTAAACAAGTATATATATAGCGAAAAAAGTTCAGCGAATAGGTACGATAAACAACGTGAAAGCATTTTCGCGGTCGTAGCTCGTTTTAAATAAAAAGTGTAGATTAAAATACACAAAGAACTACCGTGCATTTCCATTATCCACTTGTCGGAACAGCAAAACCAATTAAAAATTCTGCTTTCTAGAGGCGTGATAAAGCCACGTTTACGGTGGATTTAGAGGCAATGCATATGCATAAGGTACCGCCATCCTATATTATTGTAATACTCAGCTACATAGTGAAGGATTCTGCATGCAGATTTTCATGAGTCTAGCTCTAGCGGTTTGGGCTACCTGTAGATATTATTATAATATTTGTATTATTTATGGTTCAAACAGGCACGTTCCTCTTGCATGTATAGGTATACATACGTCTATATTTCGCCGATTAGGTGCAGAAACGCTGAATTGTTAAATATAAAAGTAACAAAATTTAAGAGCTGTTTTGAAGCTGAACACGACCAAATTTAAATTCGTGATTAGACTAAAACTATAAACTTCGATAGGAGCACGAGTAAATACCGCGGTCGTGACATCGCTGTGTTACAGAAACATGCTGCACTTGCAATAACAATTCAGTTCCAAACTTCAAACAGTTCCAACTATATTAATAACAAATTTCACAAAATGCATAGCACGGGTTGATTAGAACTTTCTCGTAATTAATTGAGAGATACGACATTCTATATTAATATTGTTTAACATTACTAACGTACATTTCAATTAAGAATTTAGTAAATTCTATTTGCAATTTACGACAGAGATTAATTAGTTGGATGCTTCTAACTAGAACAACGTTTTCGCTAGCGCTTGAGAATGCTTACATAAGAATAATATACTTAATTAGAATATCATAGAATTTCATAATAATATATTTCATTGTTTAGTATTATATACAAACTCTTATCTGCTTTATTTAATTTGGAAACCAGTTGCTTTAAGGATTTATCTCGTGGCATAAGCCTTCAAGAAGTAGATTCAAGTGCAGTTAATTTAGAGTGGTTTGTTACTTTCAATGGATTAAACTACGTCCTGGGTGCGATCCCCAGCGAAACAGAGATTTCAATGAGTTATTGTCTTGTGTGAGTCCATGGCACCCGTGGCACAAGGAATCCTAGTGCAGGGCTATTAGTTTAAAGCGTTATTTATTTATCATACCAATTGAATTATTGAATAACTAGCTGACCCGGCACACTTAGTTCTACAAATGAAGAATTTATCACTATTTTACTCACAATATTATATGATTTCCTCGCCGTTTAAACCTTCCTGGGACTTAAACGAACATATCGATACCAATATGAGCCAAAAGGTTCAATCATTCTCAAGTTTTAGCGAGACAAACGACCAGCGAATCATTTTTTTTTGTTTTTTTTTTTTTAATAATAATAATAATAACTTTATTCAGTTTTTTACATCGGATAACTTATTAAATCTAGATTAACCTAGAGAAAGACATATATTCACAGGCTATTTATACTCGTACTAGACAGAAGACAGATAGTACACTGTTCACAGCTTAGTGTGGCCTTAGCCTAACCACTAGCACGGTTGCAGCGGTTCTCGGAAACGCTCACCCGCAGTTATAAATACAAAACAACTATTTTCGGCGCAGATGATATTGAAAACGCGTGGGTATCCAATTTGCGCTGTGTGGGCACGGGACTACGAGTGTGCCGTCGAATCAACGTTGGCGTGGCTAGAATTACCAAAATAGTTTTCAGTTAGACGTGCTACGCGGTTCGTGGATTGGAATTATGTTTGGAGTGAGAAGCACGATAGATAGAGTTGAGGGGATTAGTAACTATTTTTTAAAATTCATTACAAAAGCAAACGAACGGACAGTTAATATGGACAATGGACATGGATAACAGTAAGGCCTTGTCCTTATTGGCTGACATAACGTGGACATACCCGATAAAAATTTAAACACAGTACCTACCTACCTACTGACATGCGACAAATATACGCAATGTCATTGTCGTACAATTGCACACTAAGTACAGTACTGAAACTGCACTACACACACACTACTGAAAGACTATCTAATGTAAGTGGGCGCAACAACAATCGCAATCTTAATTCAAAAATAAATTAAAATTGTTTTCAGCCTGAATAAATGGCATTATTGATAAAAATTCGAATGAAGGTAGAGACACATAATACCTATTCCTTTTTATGTGTTTCTAATCTTCATTGCACCCGTACCTAATCCAAGATGCTTTCCTCTCATTGTAAGCTCAATTCTCTTAGGAATGTCTTAATGACGCCAATAAAAACCCAACCTACTCGTGTCTTTGCATACGACAAACGATTTCAGGGGCCATAATGTTCATATTGACCTCGATCTGAAGCGGACAGTAAAAGCTCGCGTGTCTCACTATAGTCACTATACAGAACAGAATCGTGTTTCTGTAGGTACCTATACATACGCACTCGTAGCGCACGCAACAGCATAGTCTATTCAATGCTGCCCTTTCTCTGATAATTTCTAAGCCATAAGACGGTGATTCTTATTAAATGGCATCTTTAAAATTCCTGATTAAACACAGGACCTAATTAAGGCTATACATTGTACGTCTATCTTACAACAGAACTTTATAACTACCTATGTCATTGTTGGTTTGGATTCTTTCTAATAAATTTTTCTAAATGTCTATTATAGGTATCAAGAGTGCAACAAAACCGCAACAATACGCTCCCAGTACCCGTGCTCAATACAGGAAAGAGAAGAACTGAAGAACTGACTGACTCCACCTGTCTACGACTGTAAACAATACGTGGATCTTCCCGGGGTTTATTTGCGCTGCAACGCCTGGATTCATTTAAAAAAAAATTGTAAATAGGCACACACCACAGACTGAGTTCAACCATTGGTGTCCGAGCAACAACAACAGCGTATAGGAACGTATAAAGCACCGAGGCCACATACCGAAAGTGCATAAAGACTTTGGCAGTAAACGTTCCGATTCAATGTAGAGTTTAGCTGAGCAACCTTCGCGCGTTCTCAGAACTTCGTCGACCGGTTGGCTGTTCGTCGGTGCGCGCTTCTCGGAACGACGACCCGTAGCCGTTTCGATTTTTTAAAATAAACGCGTTCCATTCCGTTATACAGACCTACGCATAGTCCCAGATTTATGGGCGGTCAATTAGATGTTGTAATCCGTAAGAGTGACTATTTTTAACACGAGACAGACACGCTTCCGAGTGAAAGGGGTTTCCTACTCTGGACTTGTAAAACGAGTTCGGATTACGAATTTTCTCCATTGAAACGTTTCGTTTCACGGTGACTAAAAACTTGCATTTGCACTTAGCAAGTGTAAGTTTTTTCGTCGTATTATCGAGATGGCGTACGTAAGCCGTCATGTCATCGCGTTCGACTACGCTCCGACATGTGACTTGTTATCAGCCGATACATGTATTATTCATGCTTCGTCTATGCCTATTCGGTGACGTCAGTGCTTTGAGAGTACGCGGCCGCAGACTGATTGACTGAATCTGGCAGGTGATTTTTTGTCAGCATTATTATTCCATTATAGTTCCACTAAGCCGCATCTGAATGAATTTCAAAGCTTAATGCATTCATATTCTGCAGTAATGCATGCCAATATAATTATATTTCCTAAACCTTCATATTAGGTAAACGTTGTAAATTTTATATACCTACGTATAAATTATTTTTTCCTTTAAATCCAATAAAAATGTTAGTTATCAATCGCTTCATATACTTGGGAATTATCCGTAGCATTTTCCCACTTTTTCTCATTACTGGAAATATCAATTCACAAGGTGTGTTTGCCCATCAACTTTTAATGATAGCGACGTTTAAAGGCCACGGAATAACGATACGTGCAAAAATAGGAGGAAAGTATTGGATCAGTAAATTGGATCACGATGTTTTCGGGTTAAACACCTTCGTGGGATGGAATAAGGTTGAAAATAATTCGTGAAGTTCCATTCTACATCAAAGCAGTATTTCAATCGGTTCGTTAGACGAATCTGGCGGGGCAGTCGGGTTCGCAGTAGTCGGCCATTGAAATTTAAACTAGCTTCGTTCGTGGAATCGTCGTCTTTTTGTTCGCGGCCCTAGCTCAACACGGCGACTCCAGCTGCGCGCCTGATCGGGATTCGGGATTTAGCGAATACAACTTTCGAGGAAAACGTTTAAATCACAAACGCTTTGATGAAGTTTTAAATAGTTGGAAATATTGCATAAAACGACTTTTAGCACGATTAGAATGCTTTCATACTTAATTTTAATTGTCTCATGTATTTTCATTGTTTACTATTTCGTCGTATCTTATCTAATCCGCCAGTACAATGAATGAAATGAATGTATTCATTGTCTCATTTGTTCTTTTGGCATTAAACTGATTGTCAATTCGTATAACAATGAATCGGTAAATCCCAATTTTCGAGCAAACGCAATTTTCGAGGAAAATGTTTAAACGTTCGCGAAAGCTGCTGAAACTACCTTTGTGTGCCTCCAACGGAATACTTAATTAAACGTGGCATCGTGAAAAAATTTTATAAAACTAGACTTGGAATACTCCACAAATATTTTAGTCACAATTTTCATCCTTCCTTCCAGCCCTTAGGTATATAGTACATGTATCTCATTGTCCGCAATTTTGTCGTATCTTGCTGTATGTCATCTAATTTACTATCAAAATCATAAATGACTATAAAGTTTATTCCCGTTTGTATTTAAAATTTTAAAATTCTTACGGCTACAGTCATATCGTTAACAGTTAGTATCATAGTGAAATAGTTTCAATAAACAAAACGGCGAATAGTTAGATCAAATAAACGGATTCCGCGGATTCCATGAAAGTTTTCAATTCGATTAATTGCACGGTAGCTTACCAATAATTATTGTGAGTGGATGGAAAACCCTTCCTTTGTTTTCGTAGGCATATAGTGGTCTGCTTCGAAGAATTCTAGCATTGGAAATACCAATTCAGCTAATGTACCGGCAGTGAGTGGTAGATAGTACCTACCTACACGCTTCATTTTATTATGCTTCGCTACTTCTATTTTCTCCTAATCGGATAGAATTTTATTGGATTATTGTACAACTATCTTGTTTTAGGCTTTAAATTGTATATTTGCAGTATTATTTCTTTAATACACCCTTGTTCATGACATACTCCTTTTCTCGGGCAGAATAATTCGTAATTACGCGATCACTCTCAGTAGCGTATTTTGTTACTGTCACTTTTTGAACTTGGTTCTTGGAGCTTGAAAGCAAATAACCCTTTGTCAAAATCGGTCGCTAGCGTCACGTTTATCAATATCATACGAGATGTCACTTGGTGTATTTGACGCATGTCAGTGCGTATTATCGGTAAGAACAGCTCCATTAAAAGACCTATGTTTGAATTTATTCGCGTTGATGGTTGGTCGAGCGTCCAAGAGCCAATTAGAACAAGGCGTAACACATAAACTAAATAGGCCCAAACAACACGAAACACACACATATTTCGCATATAGGTATATAGCAGTACCGTGTAATACCACGAACGTAAACTAGAAAGTTTGTAGTAGGTACACTAATCTCAATGCACCAATGACGGCAGTCTACTTTACCAAGAACTATTTACTAGCGGTAAAGTCCGACGATCTGTTGTATTTAACGGTTGCAATATCATTGGTTTTGCTGACCAATAGAAAGGGGATTTCTATGTTCTATTGCAGGTATATACCTAAATATTATTGTAAGTTTTGTTCGAACTACCTACGTGAGGTCACAAAGTACTACTTTGTCACTGAAAGAGATTTCGTTACCTTTACAATTTTATGTGTTTATTCTTTTCTTTAAATATTCTTAAATTGATTTAAGGTTGTATTCACGTAAAAGTATTTTGTAAGTAGGTTGCCCTTTTAAAGGCTTAGGTCAGTTACAAGAATCTCTGAAACCAGAAACTATGTCATGAAGATAAATATCCATATTAAACCGAAAGGATGATACCATCTGCTGTACATATACAAGATATTATTATAAACAACAGTGACTCATGATTTAATCATCGCATCCTTTATCCATATTTCTCGTATTGATCGTTTCATAATAATATTACAAACCGGCTTATTATCTTAATAAGATCTTGAATTATAATGAATTCAAATAGCATAACCTAGTCGCAACTCCGCTTCATCCATCAATGACCAAGATTACATGCGAGAGTGGTTATTAAAAGGCAATACGTTTCTTAGAAGCTGCAAGCGAACGTTTTCTACGACGGAGGTCAGAGGCGAGCTACATAAAATTTAACAATTGTGTGTAACAAAGTCGGTCCTTCCCCGAACAATAACCCGCGGACAATTTTCAAAATGATACAATGCAAAAAAGGTGAAAAAAATGGCCATAATGCTGGTGATTTCTCATAACAACCCTCGGGTCGGAGGCTTCCAAGGATTAATTACGCGTTCCGAGTAGGGCCGCCACCGGGCCATTCGATTCTCGGTAAACTCGAATCGAAAAAGGAGCAAAAACGGTCGCAGGCGTTCTGAGAACACGCATACCTGCGCTGCGCCCGCGCAACCATCCTACCTTGCCCCGGTGTTTCGATCCGACGCACATTTTCCTAGTAGTTCTTGTTCGAGAGAATATCAGCTCTCTTTTTCATATTCCTGTTTGTTCCAGTTGTTATTTATTGGCCTCTACGTTCGCGAGTCATTCGTGCGCAAACCATTTTTCCGTTCGGCAGGAACATTTTCTATCTTACACACTACAAATACAACGACGATTTGCAACGAAATACGCCGAGAGAAACCAGTCTCGAACCGTCATTAATGTGTAATTTGCCTACAAACGGATGTGGGATTATATTCTCGGAGAATGTTTATTATACATCAAGCATTTGAAATATCCTAACATCATTTTCGAGATAAACTCTTTACCTGGTAGCTGCATAGTCGGCGTCGATAATACAAGTTTCTGAGAACGGGGCCTGCGTGCAATATGGAATGCATTGCGCCAACAATGGAGCCGATGTTACACGTAAAAATGATATATGAATACCGTTTCCATTTCATACTTAGAACTAATGTATAATAATCAAAGTGAAACGTATTTAAATTGTATCGAAAGATGAGCTTGTGCATCATTCAAACAAAGGAACTTAACTATAACTAAACGTTAAAACGTACCTAAACGTAATTATGTAATTAATTAAGAATACGACTACTCCGTTGTAATTTTATATTCCGTGGAGCTTGGTGATATCGAAGATCCTACAGTTGACTGGAATGTCATTGATATAAAAATTGAAATGGAATCTAAGCTATTCTCGAATTTTTGCTAGGAATAAAATGGCTATTGCGAATACAAAAGGTGTAAAAGAATGAAAATACGATTTAAAGCATCACAAAGCTCAGGATGTCCGGTTTTCTTTGTGCGACAATGAAAAACGATGTAGATAAGATTTCTTACCGCTTATAGCCGTAATCCTGGGAAGATAATCACCCGTATAATAAATATAGGTACAGTAAATATTTTTTCAAAGATTACGGTTTTCGGAAATGTCTATGCTACACATCTATGCCACTCATTACAACTATTGCTTTGAAAAGAAAAAAAAATATATTACAAAGAAAAATATCCAATTTTGCAAAAGTAAGAATACTTTCGCACAATCATAAAAGTGAATAGGGTAAGACAATAAAATGTTAAGAACCGGACAATATTCTCTCCTGTACATCTTTTATTCAATAAGCACATTTATGGAATCATATTGTAGTACCTACCTATGTAGTTTTTTTACTAAAATTATAGTGACAGAATAATTATGGCATTGGCAATTTGAAACAAAGCGAATCATCATATAAGGCATATTTGTCTTTTGAATTCTAGTCTAAATTAAGATGTTAGCCAGACATGCTAAATTGCTACATCCAAGCACAAAGACATCTCAACACAGTCTACGAGGCAAGATCTATCCATTAAAGTGTTTCAACAATGTTCTTAGAACAAGTGCCAACAATAGACTGGCGCGAGCTCTTTGAAGCTTAAAATAACCGCGCAAAAACCATCATTGTCTCCTTAGAGGATAAACAAAGGTATCGGTTCCCCGTAGACGATTTACCTCTGATGTTCCCGGTATTGAACAATGTACGATTGTACGCCAGTTGGGCGAAACAACTCAACGGTAGCCAATCGTGAGAAGTGGAGACAATAAGTCCAGGTAATGCGGATTCAAATGAGGCATTCGTGGTTTTATTACTAAACTAATGGCTATTAACGAGCCTTAGAAATGCCGGACTTTAATTGTGGTTTTTGTGAACTAAATTTGTCAAGTTGTTTATTCAACTTGCTCTGTAAGTTCTTAGTAATTTCAAGGTTATTGGAATAAATATAGCTTATGTTTATTCTCGATGGTGTAGCTTTCCAATAGCAAAGGAATAGTTAGAATCTAATCACTCGTGTTTCAGTTTATTCACAAAAAACTTTCTAAAAGAGTCTTTCCTCCTTAGAGGTATTCGTACAGATAAAAATCCTAGATGTACACAAGAAACTACGAGTATAAATAACATATCACATTTATTATAAATAGATTTTTTACAAGTAGGATACAAACAGATTTTTTTCCTACCAAATAAAATATGCTTGATTATGGAATTTCTTAAAAAAATATATTTTCGTGATAATGTTCAAGCATTATTCTACGCATGTTAGATTTAGTTATATAAGATACCTTCTTTTAAAACATTCTCAATCGATCCGGATTTAGGTACTTTCTTGAGTTTTCCTGTAACTCTCCAAGAATCGATGATTGAACACACCAATTAATATCTCGTTTGTAACGATTAACGACGATTCGTGTTCTAAAGAACCGCTGGTCGCGTGATGGCTTGTTAATTGTTTTCGAATGAACCGGTGTCATTAAACAGCTAGAACGACTAAACATTAACATATTTTGCCGTTTCCTATTATTGACGATACTTCGAACAATCTATCAGCGGTTTGAAGTCCACTGGAAACAGGCCTTCAGAATGGATACTATTTCGAACTGTCAGTCCGCCTTGGTTAACACACCAAGAAGAGATCAACAGCTTCAGATCTACGATCGGACGGTAGCCCGTAGTCTGCGAATTTTCTCCTTCCTCCTCCTCCGTCGTCGAAGTGGAACGTCCTTTTCCTATCGGTTTATGGTGCTTAACGATATGGTTAGTGACAACTTGAATAGGTACTTACTTCTGTCTAAGGATTTCGTCGATTCGGATTGTGTCCGATCCTTCGATAGTATATTTTTTTATTAGATAGCTTTCAAAGTATAAACTTATTCATTTGTAGTAAGGATTTTGTCGGTTCGGACTCTGAAAATATGAGAAATACCAAGCATCGCTCTGTGCGTATCTTCAATAGTATATTCTTTTATTAGTAGCCAAATCTTAATTCCCAATTTCATTCCGAACTGAATTTGGGTGATATATTACATTAATGTATCCTTGGGCTCAATTTTGAAGTATACCGACGTAGTCAGAAGTTAGTATGATAATTTCATGTTGTTGTAGATCAGTATAATATTATGCTATTATTGACCCCGCGTTTAACAGCAACAGTTTGCTATATATAGCCTCGAAACGTCTATAAACGCAAATTATGTAACTCCTGCCTTTATAGCTGGAATCGTGCAACCGTTTCGCAATGCCTCCATTATGCGAATCAATGCAATAGCAACTCAATCTATTAAATGACACAATAGATCTAGATAGCAATAATTAGCTATTTCGATAGCAAGACTGTTATTGAAATAGATACATTTCAAATAGTGTTGATTAGTACCTTAATTGGCAAGTTTGTGCAATATCAAGATGTTATTAAAAAAAGAAAGTTTGGTAGTATTCCACGTGGATGTCGAAGTGATCTCATTACGGTACCGGTTTTTGTGGAGTTCCTAAACCAGCAAAGATATTAAAATAATTTATAATTATATTTCTACGTGACCATGAATTTTGATATAATACATATAGGAAATCTCTACATCTCTAGATCGATTCTGCTTAGAGAAATTTATTCATATTAATTAACTATTGATGTAAAAAACGCTGTCTCAACTTCTCTAGATTAGTTCTACCAGGAGAGATACCAAATCGTCATGATTTGAGATCATCTCGACATCTCTAGATCAACTTTTCAAAGAGAAACTTCAGTCCAAACATTTGATAAAAGCATCATCTCTACATCTCTAGATTAACTGTACGTAGAGATATTTAAACTACGAATTTACATTATCTTTCAATGCTTTGAATATACATCTACAGGAACATTCCTATCCTTTCTCGTACGTTAAAATAGCTATAAATAAATCGATTTTAGAGAATTTGAGTGATTAAAACGCTATCCGCTACATACTTACAACCACGTAGTAACGTAAGTTGATGACCCGAAGACCTCAACGATATCGGTTGGTCGGTTGGCGCCACAGCGAACGCTGTTTATTCTATTTGAACGATCAACATCGTCTACGTAACGACTTTCAACTGACTCGAAGGAATGTTATGTCGTAAATCGCGGCTCTACAACTCGAACTCTGCATGTGAAAAACAGGGAAGTTGGTATCGAATAGCGGATCTGAATAAATTTCGATAAATAACGACACAAATCCAACCTAAACAAGTAATTCTGCTAGTTGGTCAATTTTTTCGAGCTCATTTGGAATTTGAACGGTTCTAAACATTCAAATAATTTCAAATACAGAACATTGCCTCCGAAATTATTTTAAATTTCAAAATCAGATTCGGCTACCGTTACGGGTAGATTTTCCTTTCGGATACAGGTATTTCGGTGACGCTTACAGAGCACACCCCTAGTACAAACAAAAATAAGATCCTTACCTGGTAGTTTGACCACCATTGGAGGTTCGAGGGGTTGATTGGGATCCAATGTAAACGCCTTGGGTAACAGAACACGGAAACACACAGTTCCACTGGTAATTACTAATATTTCCTCAAATCCACTTTATTACCGTTTCGCTTCTCGGTAAACTCTTTATAAGCAGTTTCGTAGAAGCCAAGTGCACAGAAGAAATTGATTTGCAGAAATAGACGTCGCTAGCGGGCGTCGGTCCGCGTGCCGTCGCAGAAACGTTTTCTAAGAACGCGCACATTCAATTTCACTCGATGTCGGTGTATTTATCACAGATAACGATATCGCGAGGTGAAAGTTCGGCGAGACGAGCCGCCGCAGCGTATTTCCTCTGTCATGAACGAAAGCCGACTGGAGGCGCGTTCGCTTGAGTCGAGTCGTTCGACTGTGCGAGCCGCGTCGGAGTAAACACACTGCACGGCAACGCTCAGCTGAACGCGCTCCGTGTCGAGCGCCCACAAAACACGGAGAGGACAGAAGTCGCGTACACTGGCGTGCACGTTCGGGAACGCAGACACATCTAGATAGACTCTACCTACATAGAGCTTGTATTTCCTCTTCATGAACGAAAGCCGACTGGAGGCGCATATGGTCGAGTCGACTCGTTCGACTCCGCGAGTCGACACTTCAAACTCCGTGTCGCGTCCTCAAAACGCAGAGAGGACAGAAGTCGCGTAGACTGGCGTGCACGTTTGAGAACGCAGACGCATCAAGAGAGACGGTACGTAGAGCTAATATTTTCTCTCTCTTGATCGAAAGCCTGAGAATGGGCACCAGCTGTGTCCCGATTGCGCCATCTTGGGGTCTTGTATATATGTCAGCGATATAAAAAACTTTGATAGCGTGATTCAGTATACCCGTAGCGCCATCTAGCGAGGTAAAGGTTGCCACAAGTGTAGTTTAGTTTAACGTTCAGTGCCTTGTTAAGTTTCGTAGGCGCTTGCACGATGGCGACTACGAGTATAGGCGGGGACCCGCCAGGTGGGTGTCAGCACCACGAACGAATCTTACAAGCACCCCAAGCGTATCGCACTGAATGTGAATGTGTTAACGCATGGTTAGTGACCCTACAACGTAGCGCCTAGCCGCGCCGTGAGCCTAGCCGTGAACGACGCCCGCACTTCCCAGAACTACCAACCTTGGTGTTTCTTGGAAGCAACTCGTGCCATTGTCACAAATTTATATAAAACTTAAGCACATAAGCACCGCGCACGCCTGTCGCTCGTCGATTTGAATGCATGCATATTCTTGCATATAGAATGAGAAATCTTGACCTTGCTTATTTTTTTTTAGTTATTGAGTAGCAAAAGGGCGTGCAGGCATGATGTTAAGTCACTGCCTCTCCCGTACTACCACAGAGAAAAAAAAACAGAGAAAAAAATCGTATCTCAAGTAGCTTTGCTGCTCATGAGGACAAAGATGTTCAAATACCTCAAATAAAGTATGCCAAATGGGTTTCCCAAATAATCTTCGCCATCCCTATTCAGCTATATACTTAAACATTGCAACTTGCATTTCCGCCACCCCTAGTCACCTAGTTAGACATTACATTTTGAATTTCCTCCTTGCGTGGGTATCTTCGTAATAATTAACAGTGAAACTACTTCAGTGCTTATATTTGCGTTGGTGACAGTCTACCTTATTCTCTATAGATTTATTCCCGCATAGTTTTCGATTCCTGAATATCATTACGCTGACTTATTATTATGGCATTACCGTGTCCATTCATCATTCGATCGTGCCCTATTCTCCTCAGACGTGGAAGTAATAAAAGTTGGGGAGGTCATTCACTCTTGATCTATTTTATGGTGATGGGCGCGCCGTAAGTCTCTCTACAACTTGGACAAAACGTGGGTTCATAAATCTAGCATTCAGATAGTATATTACGACACAGCGCTTTGTTCTCTGTCAATTACGGACTGTTCTACCTACGATACGTTTTGCTTTAAAATTTATTTCTATTGGCCGCCTACTGGTCGAATTAGGACCGTAATTTATTAGGTTTTTACTAAGATTCTCCTGTCAAAAAGTACTTTCTATATCATAACATACAACGTAATTTATTTATTTTATCATTTTCCAACAGTTTTCACATTTCATTACTTGTAATATAAATAAATATTAAATTTTCATTACGCTATTAATTTTATGAATAAATAATGATTACGTATAAATTCTAAGAACAGGAAACATTCTCGGTGAAATATGATATAAGATAATTAATGCATCTTTAATGCATAATTAAATTAATATTATGTATAATAAATAATTTTTAGGTATTGCATTTCAATTCCTCACCTCTCCCGCACTATCAAAAGGGGATCCAAAGTGCGCTTCACGTATTAATTTTATTCAAATTTATTGCTTTGTTCTCTATGATCGTTGCCGAACGATTTAAAGGACATAAAATCCCACAGCCTTTAATTGTCCTCCGTTCACGTCGGCACGAGGCCCGAGGGTCTCCGTGCCATAACAATAAGGGCTCGCCCTTTGTCGGCTCCCTACAGCTGTGCATGGCGATACGCTCGGTTTATTATCACAACCTGTTTTTAACTGCTCAATGTTCACATAGAAATTGGATGTAAATAGAATGGCTATATGGCCGAGGCCGTAATATACCTTTTACGAAATTCAGCTAAACCGAGTGCATGTTAGCTCATTCTATCGCGACTGTAAGACTAAGTGAGAGGGAAAGAATGAGCGAATGCCTCTAGTAGAGCTAGTAACCGTGGATTTGGAACAAATATGTTATTATTGCCGTTCTATTAACTTTCTTTTTCTGTGGTGTTCACCCTGTTTAATGTCGTTGCTGCATGGTTTATGTCTTATTTCTATTTTTTCCTTCTAATTACAAGTTACGGTGTATACGGGTGTATCATCGTATTGCATAAATACTGGGAAAATATTCCATGATATTGAAGAAGGTTTTTCATCCATGGCGATTCGAAAATACCCACAAATTCATACATAACGGATACTAAAGGACCAGTAAAACAAGCTATGCTAACTAAGCTTGCTAATTAATTAACATATTATGTATACCGTCTGGTAAATAATGTAGACCAATATTTTTAAGTCCAACTCTACCATGTTAATACCGAAAATTATCATGATTAAACAATATTTTTAAACTTGATTAAGTTTTTTCGTATTTATTTTTCAACATAATGACACTGAAGACTTCAAAATAATACTTATCGAACTTTATTGCATTCATTTAGTGTAGAGACAACAAAACAAAGAGTTTTATATTTTATATTTATCTTCTAATATGCTAAATCATTTTTCTAATTTAGACATCTAACGATATTACATCGTTGCTCATAAACAACTTTTTTTATTGACACGAAACGAACTAAATGGACTATGCGAATTCGCATCGTCTCTTTTAAAATAAAACGGTAAAAATACCTTCATACATTTCCGTCATTTTGTTTACTATTCAGGGCTGTAACAGTAAATCACTACAAGGTTCAATATCCAAGGTTGAGGTTGAGTAGGTACTTACCTTTAAACAACATTTAATTTTATTGATGACGCCAATGTAACGTAGTACCAACGTAGCTAATACATACATTTACATACAAGCTCTACAACCGCGACGGTAGATAGATATTAGGGTGATTTTTGTCCTCTGAAGTAGCAAGGTACTCGTATCCACTTTAAATCTCATACAATGTTTCGGGATAACCCAGCAGACAGTGATCATCGTCGCCTATTGACACAATTTATGAAAAGAGAATTTCTGAAAAAATGTATGATGTAGGCCTTAGTCCACCACGCCGGCCTGAGCTGGTTTGTCTTCATTAATATTAAACAATAGTTTAAGCTTTCCGCGATATAAAGGGAAGAAACGAACAAAAATTTAATAAACCATCTTTTAACATTTAGTCACTCATTTAATTACCAGAATTTTAAAAACCATCTTCAATCTGACATGACCGTGTTACGATTTTATAATAGTAGGTACCTATAGATTCCTTGTACTAATGAAATGGAAAACTGTTGGCAGTTAGCCAAATTTCCTCCTGGCCTTCCATTGACTTACGTGATCAGCTGTTCACAAGGCAATTGAATATATTTACAGACTTTTATAACCAACAGAAGGCTAATAAAATACGGTAAAGACTGAATTAAAGTCGTATGAATAACAAGTTGCTGAATGTACTAAAAATTACTCTTCCTTCCTGCTTCCTTTCAACCTAGACAGTCCACTATTGGGCTATTGGACATGGGCTCTCTGAATACAACCCGGTTTCCCGCTGTCTTCTTATGTCTCAGTTCACTTGGTCGAAAGGCGGCCTGTGCTCCTTTTGTCTAAACGTGGTGATATAAATTTTTAAGGCTCAATTTATGACGTTAGTTAGTAGTAGTTAGTTCAGGAAAATTCGGTCATAAATTTTCCGCAACGTGGCGAGGTGCGCCTAAACTCCCTAAAGTCTGGTCGGGCTATACAATACTGAAGTATTAAAAAGTACAAATCAAAAGCTAGTATGATTCACCTATAGTATTTGTACCATTCTAACGGCTAGCTTGCACATTTACGAGTAGCTTTGACAGCTTCAAATTAACATGGAGCCTGCTCTACATATAGACTCTACATAGGTAGAGTATTTGGCAGTTAATTGCGAACTAAGTCGAGTATTACACCCACCCATTTCACAGGCATACGGTAAGTAAAGATCCATCTATGTATGTATAAAGTGAATTTCACACTTCGATGGGTTTGCACGTAGGTGGACCTACCTACGCCGTTAGGTATAAGTGCAGTTACAAACGGGGCGGGAATTTAACGCTCCTTTTGTTTTTTGTACGTCTAAAAATAATTTTCTATTTAAAACGAAACTTTTATAGGTAGTCAACAAGTATCAAACGGACAGGCAGCTCCTCTGATGTTAAGGTCACTGCAAGCCATGTACGTATGGTATATTC
Source organism: Erynnis tages (assembly GCA_905147235.1). Classification (NCBI taxonomy): domain Eukaryota; kingdom Metazoa; phylum Arthropoda; class Insecta; order Lepidoptera; family Hesperiidae; genus Erynnis; species Erynnis tages. The sequence goes on from LR990082.1 coordinate 9,221,648, forward strand.
GTAACTCTTTGACGCAAAAACAACTGGATATATTTGGATGAAATTTGGTACACCGGTAGATAATAACCTGGTTTAACAAATAGTATACTTATTATCCGTCTCTGGGTCAATTCTTCACGTCACGGGCTGAAGCTAATTATATAAAAAAGCTTTGTGCGATCCTATTGTTGTCTTTTTTCGTATCTACGAATGCTGTAATCAAGATTTAAATTTATTGAGTACATTATTGTATAGTAAAAAATTAAAAATGAATTCAGATTATAGAATTCCTTTTTATAGGGTTCAATGTATAAGTATCGACGATGACGATTTACGACAACGACTGTATTGATTGTTTCAAGCGCCTAATACCAATTACCATCCATACTGAAAGGTCGCTCCATCTGAAACCGCACTAAGCTAACCGTTATACACGTATGTAAATATCTGAACGACATCACAGTGTCACATCACAAATATGAATAATTTCACGAGTATATTGCCCACAACACGTCAAAACTTTACTGTGTAGAATCAATAGTTCGACCAAAGTATTTACTATCGCTATCCATACTTATAAGAAGGGTTGTATTGGTTGTGAGGAGGTCAGAATTTTCTTGACTCTTATGAAGTAGACAAAACAGTTTCAAAACAGTTAAAATGTCTGTGCTTGATTATAGGAGCTGAATATTGATACAAATTACTGATACTATTGTAAAGAAAACATCCGTATTCTTGGATAAAACTTTAATCTAGCTACGATTTCTGCTAACAGAAATTTGCTAACAGCAATGCATCAATGCAATGTCCGCACGAAAGCAACCGATCTCTTTTTACCTTGCCAGTAACCCATTAATGACCCACTACAGGGTCGGGTCTCCTCGTAATGAGAGGGATGTAGGCCTTAGTCCACCACGCTGGCCTACTTCGGGTTGGTGGACTTCACATACCTTTGAGAACATTTTTTTTTGTGAACTCTCAGGCATGCAGGTTTCCTCACGATGTTTTCCTTCACCGTAACAACAGGTGCTATTTAATTTTATAAAGCGCACATAACTTTTTTACAAAGTCATTGGTGCGTGCCACTGGGATTCGAACCCTTTTTAGCTACTCTACTCTAATTGCAACTCAAGTTGGCTGTTATCCGTTCTTTAGTGACCACTTGCGGTCTACAATCTTGTTTACTTTTACTCGTTAGTATAATGTGCGAAGAAACACACTACGCCTCACAACAGACGTTTGTATTCGTTATCATACGCATCGACACCAATACATCAAGCAGTCTGTGATTCTCACTGATAAGCGAACTAACACACAAGATTGGTAGACGATTGGACGCCTTCAGGATACTATGTTGGTAGTTGTTGATACAATTCCTCCGTGATTCTACGAGAGACTGGATGGCAGTCTTGAGTGGTGGCTAGGCAGTCTAATTTAACATAGAGTCTTGAGTGGTAGGGGCAGGTAATATTAAGGGTTTTTCATTAGTTTTAAGCGTATAAGTTGACGACATGAGCGGCACTGTGGTTGAGACAACAATGCGCTGCTCGGAAGTTCTATTCCAAACGGAGAAGAGGTTTTAATAATGAGTTAAAATTTCTGTTTATCTGGGTGTGTGTGTTCTTGTATTATGTGTCCCTAATGCAACGACACAGGAAATCCTAGTGTAGGGTTATAAGTGGGTGAATAAGTAGCCCACATAGACCTTTTTAAATTAAACAAAACTGAGGTTGCGAGTGGATGCTATCATGCGTTACTATTTACTTCAGAAGAGTATGTTACTTGCCTTAAATAATTGTAGGGCAATAAATGATTATGTAATCGTACCAAATATGTAAATTATTTCAAACGAATACGAGACAAGACACTTCGTCATTAAACTGAAACATATTTATTAAAGCGCATATTTTAGCTTTTTACTCCATATTTACCTTTTGAATTTGTCTTAAAATATTTTAGCGCCGTGAACGTGGAGGCAATAGTAGGTTCTACGAATATACAGCAATAATGTACAGATATTACGAAGGGTCAAAGGGAGGGCAAGATAATCAATAAGGGCTCAGGGCTTGTGACATGCGCCAAACCTTGGAGAGATTCGGTGAAGGTTCGATGGCACCGTCGCCCAGATGAGGTTTGATATAACCTATCAATAGATAGTAACATAGACCCACGCCACCAAACCTTTTCTCATCTTTTATATAATAAATTCAAAGCAAGAGAAACTGTTCAATATCCTTTTCTCTTCAATGAACGATTGATTCGGATTGATACAATACTTAATAATAAGCGATACTACTGCAGCTAATATAATTTTTTACATACCTACGTACCTACTACTATTTTTCCCATCAAAGATGTAAGTACTTTCATCAAATTTCTACCGTTGCGATCACTTTGTTAGTAAAAGTAGGTTAATCTCTCGTGAAGGTGGTACTACTCTACAATTATAGTGATAATATAATAGTTTTTCCATGAAAGTGACGGAAGTTGTGCAGCATACTTCCTCGTATTAAAATTCGAGTCGATAAAATTTTTGGTCTAGTTTCACCCTCTTTCGGGGTTGCACTTTATCCCGGGACACGCTGTATAGTGTAATCTACGTACGTTATTCGTACGGAATAACAAATCCACCAACATTGTGTTAGCCTACGCAAATGTGATTCATGAATGCAGATTCAATTTCATACTACATACAGCTGTATGGACGCTAAAATTTACGTTCAAAATGCTTGATTCAAACGACATTGAACCTAACTGCTTGGTAATGACGATCACTGTTTTGAATAAACGAACGAGTAGGTATAGAGACAGGTTGTTGCTATGAAACATAGTTACTAGGAATAATAGCCACCTATTCATAAACTGACCATTTTTAAACCCTAAAACGAGACACATTGAAACATCAAAAATTATTCCCATGTAAATACAGTACATTTTTTATTGTATTTTTTAAACAATCTAAACATGCGATTTTTTTGCGATTGAAAAAGAACTAATCATTTAATACAAAAATCAATTTCGAGTAACTATAATATATTTTTTAAATGTTTAAGTTTACCAAATAGGTAAGACAAGTTTAAATAAATGGACTGTAGCTTTTAGTGAACACTTAGTGTTCGCCATGTGGCTTTAGTATAAAGAGAGAGAACCCTGGCAGTACTATTTTCGATTAATTTTGCCTATTACTTTTACTTTATGTATGCTATTTTGATAAATTCTTGCCACGTTCGCGTTATTGACAGCAAAAAGCTCATTTTTATTTGTTAAAAGGGAAATTGGGAGGCTATTACTTTAATTCCTTTGCCGCTTCTTTTGCCCGCTTCATTTTTTTCTAAAACGGAACATTTTTGTTACCCAGAATGTTCTTAGGGACAACGAGACAGAGTAGCTATAGACGGAACTTTCCCGATCCCAACAAAACGGATTGTCATCTTACCTATACAGCTCGTATCTAGGTCACCTTTCTCTTAGGAAGGCGATAAAATACGTTTTTATACGTTTAATCGTATTCACAGTATAATGAGTCTAGTTTTATATTCAGTTCTATTTATATGAAAGAGTGTAAGCTTAAAAGACTAACGATTATGAAACATAATTATTGACCTGGCGAATTTGTAGCGTTTGAATGTAGGCTATGTGACGGCCATTATGTCGTTTGACGCATGGAAGCGATTCATTATAATTATTATTTAAACAACTCTATTTCATACGTCAGTTTTCGGTGAGTATACCCACGTAATAGCCTCTAGGCGCGCTATCTTAGGTATTCGAGACCAGGCGCGTGTCATTGGAATTCAAACCCCAATGATTCGCACCAATCACCAAATGATGCGCACCAATTGCAACTTCAAAACTTTGAGAGATTTAGAAAAAAAAATTTATCACCTGCTAAACGGTGAAGAAAATCATCATGAGGTTTACTGTCCGAGAGTCCATGATCTTTTCAAGGGCATGTGAAAGCCACCATCCTTGTCCAACCCGTAAGGCCAACATGTGAGAGAAAAGACCCGAACCTACAGTGTGATACTAACGGTTTCAGATATGGTGTTACCAGAAAAATAAAAATCCCTGAATATAAGCAATAGAAAACCAGAGCAAGTCACGATTTCTGTAGTTATCTATATCGAAACTCAAAACGAGCTGAAGGTAACCGTTGTAACATTATGAATAGTTATGTGCGAAGATGAGGTTCCTTGCAAGATATTGGATCTATTTGCAATAGAGCCCTAACATTTTATTAAAGTGGTAGAAAGTCTATCCTACAAAAATTGTATTTTTATAAAATCGAATTATATTTTAGAAATTTTGAGTACCTACCTAAGATAGAATAAGATATTTTAAATTATAGTTTTTCAATATCTTGTCATGTCATCGGCTAGGTAAGTAGCAATGCGGGAAATAGCTGGAGGAAAATACTCTCAAGTCTCTACTTCGTTTTCTATTTTTATATTATAAACATTATTATTTTACAAAACGTCCCTTTTAACTCGAATGTACTCAGCGACAGATGGTTCACACGTGCTCCGAGAGCCGGCGCCATATTTCGTCAATAATGGGCGGATAATAAAAGTAGAGAACTACTAATGTAGAATCACCATAATGTACAAGATTACCGGACAAGGTGGAGTTATGAACTTTTCAAGAGGCTCCAGAGAGGCCTAGTCCTTAATGGCTGTGACAATACGACACAACCAACCGACTAACTAACATATGCTTCAAAATTAAAACACAGGTCTCAGAATGGAGCTGTCCTAAGCGACTCTATGGAGTGACATGCGACGAATGTACGCAATGAGGTTGTCGTACGACAAATTTATTGCGAACGACCGATATTGTGCTGACCGATATTACATTAATAAAATAAAAGTTAAAGTATAATACTTACATACTTACTCTGTAAAGTATTGTGAAAATTCTATCATGGTAATGTCAAAGTGTGTTTGAGGGTTTTAGTATTTATCGCCGATTTAAACGTACATACAATCAATATGATTGTTTTTCTTGTCTCCATTATTAACAAAATTTCTATCTATTTTAAAGTTCCTGGAACAACTAACTTTATTTATAAATATGTACTACATACGTTTAGTGCACATAGTCGTAACTTAGTAAAAATCCACTCTGCTATTCCTTCTTGGGAATAATTCAAATTTTTTAATAATAAACTTGTAGTCCGTACCTACAGTCTTCTGAATTATGGTCTATCTAGTGTTCGGGACGGTTATTGCCTAAGCTCGTTAAATTTTGGCGCCATTCATTGCGCCACCGCCGGCCCCTTTCACTGAAAAACGAAAATAAACTCAGCCGGGGTAATGACAATAGTACTTATGATAGATCACAAACACGTTAACGGGGCCCTTAACGTTTTTGTGATAATAGTAACGCCCTTAATAAGGGCGCACCAGTACTTTATGAGGAGATCCTTTCAACAAAAGTACAACCTAAAACCGTGTTGAAATTATACATTTACTAAAATATCTCACATTACGTCGACTCATAACGTAAAAAAAATATAAGTAGAACCGCTCCTCCCTCGCAAACCAATAACAATAACTAACCCATATTCGTGCAAATAAATGATTTTCAACCTGTTCCGAAGATATCCACTGGAAAGGTTTAAATAAAATGTTTTTAGATTTAATCTTCTACATTTAATATCTTAAAATGAATATCTTAAATGGCATAAATTTTATTTGATAATTAAACAATAAATCGTAAAGAATTCTATTCTACACGAAATATTCAAAACATACCGAACCCTACGGACCCAGGGATCATTTTTCACGTTGAGTCATTTGTTGGCGTTTGATGTATGCTCGGAAAAGTATTGTATAGAGTTCTCGGTAACATTTATTATAACGCATTTCTAGAATTATACTTGATATTAATGATTCTTTGAACCCGCTTCATTTGGATTGCATTGAAACTTGGTAAGAGCGAGCGAAATTATCTTATACTGGCTGTACCCGACTTCGCTTGCCTTGAATTTTATGAATTTTTTTACTTATTAGTTTCTTTCTATAGCATAAACAAACATACTACTTTTCTAAAAGTTTTGCGTAAAAGGCATTTTTTTGCATGAAACGCACAGAAGGTTGATTTGAAAAAGCTAGATTTGTTAAGAATTAAGCAAAATTGATACTGAATTTGGCCATTCTTAAAGAAACAAGAAGTGAAAAAAGTGTTTTTTTATAGAATATTTTTAATCAATTGTTGCTGTCGATACTAAAGCAATTCCTTGTCAATTGAAACACTTCTTTAATTAAAACCAAAGGCGTTTGTTTTGGTAGCTTGGTAGGTAGGTATATTTGTTAGGTATTAGAAGTTTTGATTGTTTTACATTTTTTTTGTAGAAAGCATTTTATTTTAACATTTGAATTTGTTGTCCCTATTTAGTTGAAGGAAATGTAGTTTTTGTCTATTTTCTGTGTGAATTCATGTTTGTAACCTAATTCCCGTAATGGTCCGTTTGTGAAAATTAATTGAAATTGGATCAGAATTTTCGTATCAGATCCTTTACATCCTTAATTTTGATTTGAATAACAAACATACAAACGTAACAATCTTGTACTGGTGCTAATATTAGATAGTGTCAGTGTGTTCGCGCATAAATTAAAGTTGTTAATGGGTGTAATTTGTCATACATTATGTTATATACGTTATTATAGAATTTATTTTATTTTCATAATGTGTAACGGAAAATTTAGTGTGGATAAATTTATGAGATGAATTAGGTACTAACATTAATTATGTAATTGAACTCATGAATAGAGCTTTATTATTCTTTATAATAAACTGTATACTAGAAGTAATAATAGCAAACGAAGTGCAGACCATATTTATTAAATTAAGAATAAATGATAACTACAGACCATAGACTATGTTTTACTCCAACGGTTAAACTCCATTTAAAACGCTAATCTCTGGAACAACTTGTCGGATTTGAAAAAGTTATTTAGCGAAAAATTGTTTGTTTGCATACAAATTTATTTTTTTTGGAGAACGACTTAAGCTACTTTTAATAGACTTCAAAAAAATATTAAGTTATACATATGTGCCCTTCGTTCAAGGATGTATGAAACCCCTGTATTTATCAGAACGAAGCCTGCCGGGCCAGCTATAAAAATACACACTGGAACCATAAGGATCCAGAAGGTTCCATGAAAGACTTCACAATTGGTTTCCAAATAGCAAAATCTTGACCAATAATCGGAATGCTTATAAAAACAAGTAGGAAGGTTATCTTAAGGTGAATGACCATTAACATGAATGCGGCCCATTCACCCATGGGTCACGAACTCAAGAACCTTGCGCTTAGTGAGAATCAACTCGAAATAAGTATCTATACCTAGCCCTGTTTTTTTCCGTATTTACTTTAATTTAAGTTACTAACATTTTATTTCGGAATCCCCTAAACACGGTATTTAATGTAAATAAAGCTGACACTAATGGGACCCTGAAAATATAATATAGGGTAACGGATTGTAAAACAAACGTCCAGAAATTAGTGCGCAAATTTCCCTGAAAAATACGGCTTTCTGGCTTTCCCAAGCTATCAGAATACCGTAAGGTTCCTGTTGCATACCAAAACGAGAACGAATATGCGGTATTTTAGCTTCTATTGTCCATTTTTTTTTCACTTGTCCACTTTGGTAAACAATCTTAGCGTGTCTTGAAAAATAACACAGACACAAAAATATAATAATTTAAAAACAGACTTAAGCCGTGGTTTATTCTACGTGGGCTAAACATGTCTATGTGGGTTTAGTCAAGACGAAGTTAAAAATAATCTTATAAAGAAGAAGAAAGAAGAAAAACGTTCATTTTCACTTGTAACTAATGCTGATAATAAACTTTTTCGCTATCTGTTTACCAAATTTTGTTTTTCCGGTCACCAGGTCAATGTCTACTTACCTACTTGGTACAATAAAGATCTAATTAAAAAAACATTTATCCGCTTGTTTTATGTACGTTCCTTTTCGCAGCTCTAAAGCGATGCAACAAGGGTTTTTTCTGTACGTATAAATACAGAAATTCTTCTTCGAAAAGCTTCTTGGGATAGTTGTTTACATCGATATAGGGTTGCCACTCCGTGTTCTAGTTATGTTTACATACATCATAATATAATTTAGCCACATCACGTGCCAACCCTATTTCCTATTCTATTACTAGTACTACTATACTGAGAAAGTTTGGTGAGGATGGATGTATCTAAATATGGATGCAAAAAATGACATATTTGTTATTCTCACCCAAAAACTGTAGAACGCATTAAAATCTATATATTGCGGGCCTTTTGTTTGTATAATGGTCATTGGAGCCCACGTATTCACTACTTACTCGCAAACTAAGTAGGTATCTATAAATAGTAGGTATCTATCTATAAATGCAGACGGAAGCAAAATTTCCAAAGTAATTATTGATTATAACTTACTTACACATATTTGATTACCCTATCCCAATGTTTAAAATATGGATTTTTAACATTTTAAAACTTATTCGAATACAAAAATTATTAATTGCAACGACTTCCTAAAAATTTGAAAATGGCATCATTCAGTTTTGAGAATTGATGAAGTTAAATTAAAATTGCGATTTAAATAATAATTATAATTAATATGTACCTATATACTTAATATTAAGGAAAAGTATTAAAGTAAATATTTCCAAGTATCTATCAGTAATCGTTTTTAAAGTTTAAAATGTAGATATTATAATTTTATTTTCCTGTATCAAAATGCAGGTTGGGGTTCCGTTTCAAAAAAGAAATAAATGGTATTAATAGACTTTCTAAGCAAATAAATAAATATATTTTTGAGAATATATCTGTACGTAATAAGTTTTTAGGTAAGTATTTTTTTAATCCATAGTGGCTCGCCTGAGGAGGTACCTTACCGTCAGCCTCCGAACCTGTCGCATTTTCTTCATGCAATAAAGATTTATGATATTGTATGGTATTGTAAAGAAAAACATCGTGAGGAAACTTGCATGCACTTTTTTTTGTGAACTCTCAGGTTCAAAACAATATATCTGAATTATTTATTAATCAGATATTATATTGTTTAGCACATACAATTTAGTGTTTGTTGTTGAGAGCTAGCTTAAAATAATTATTCGTAGTATCTATCATAATCCGAGCCAAACAGCAAATAAGCTTTCCATCAAATTGAATAGTTATTTATGTACGCTCGTGAACAAGGTATAATCGGTTTATAATTAACTAGCTGACCCAGCAGGCTTCGCTCTGCCAATGAATTTTTTTCTTTTTTTTTAAATTTAATAGCCTATGTTACTCAGGCTGAATGTAGCTTTCCAATGGTGAAAGAATTTTTGAAATCAGCCCAGTAGTTTTTGAGTTTATTCGTTACAAACATACAAAAATACAAATGTTTCCTCTTTATAATATTAGTAGGTATAGATAATGCGATTTCGGGCGATGCTTTCAAGGAAATCTAATAATAATATGCTGTGGTGGTGTGATGATCTATTAGATCTCTGCCCATAAAACAATACCATGACTAAGTAATTGACGGATTGACAGCCTTGAGGAACTATGCTGAAAGAATGGAGCGGAAAGGAATCGACGGCGATTTAAAAACACACACATTGCAGTAGGTACTAAGTAACTCTCATGTATTTATTGTTGATAAGAATAAAGATATTTTATTAACCAACTTCCAAGGAGGAGGAGGTTGTGGATGATGTTCGACTCATACATTTTTTTAGGTTTAGGTAGGTACTATGTGCACGTGTGATTTCGCCGCCCATTCAGTGGGACTTTATTATGCATAGGAAGTCCAAAGATACCTACGTTGAATGTTGAGGTCCGTGTGTAAAATTTATTTCCTACGTTTAGTTTGAAGATTATTATTTTGTAAAAAAAATAATTTTAATTTTAAAGTTTTTGGCTTTAAGCTTAAAAATTATCTACTTTAAGAGACGTTATTAGGGCGTCAGCGTCAAGTCCCGACCTTACCGTACCTAAAAAAGAAATGAATGAAAAATATAGAACCATTCTAACCAAAAATGTATTAGTTAAATATATTAACAATCGTTTACTATTCATTATTTTACATATTGAAATGTACATTATGTATTCTGTGATATTGATTCGAATGCTATTCATATCTAATTTCCGTAATGATGGAGTATAGCCTGTATACCCAACATAGGATCGATTACATCCTCTGTTAGTATATTAATGTAGGCACCATTTCCCGGAACACACTATAGTCTATTTAACTACTCATGATATTGTACTCTAATATTTCCAAATAAAGCCGCAATTATAAACCGATTATACTGTCATTTGCTGAATTGTCTCCTTTTGTTGTCATACTTTGTAATTTGTAGAAGCATTAGCCCACAAAAGATTATTATTATTTGTGTTCAGAATTGGGTTACTTACCTACTGGATACTGACATTTACAAAATTGATACTAACATTTTCCAATAAAAACTGATAAAATAAACAACAAAAATAAATTTCGAAATAAGTTCGAACATTCTAATACTTACATGCAAAAATATTTATAAGGTTGTTTGTCTTTACAAACATATTACACTTCAATTAAAATATTTGTAAAGATTTTTACACAATGCTTAAGCAATTAATATATTATAATATGATACGGCCACAATGATTTATAAAAAAGTCATTGACCTCGTTTTCGCGCGAATGTGAGAAGCAGAACTATGTAAACCAGTGATATCGATAACATACGTCGATCGCACGATTTCAATATGTGTTACCCAATTATTCTCAGTATTTATAAGAACATGTTCCGAGAAACTGATAAGAGACTGAAAAATGGGTTATTCTTTTTATTTCCTTGTATCGAATAATGATTGAGTGATTGGTTAACAATTTTATGGTATTAAAGAAAACATAAGGACTCTTCATACCTAAGTGTTTTATAGTGGTGAGGTGCACAAAAGGTCCAGGGGGTTTACTACAAACTCCTAATCTAAAACCATCATAAAGCAACGATGTTTTGTTTTAAATTTAATTTAATTTATGCCTTTTAGAGCATAAACGGATTTTTCTAGTGGAATAAAGGTATTTTATAGTGACAAAACTATTGCCAGGAATTTTTGCGCAACGGCGATTATTTACCTCGTTACTGAATTTACCTCGTTAGCTACGCGCTGTGAAACTGAAAACTCCGTTTATCGCAGCTGCGAGTAATTAATACAACCCGATACCTACTGTTGCCAGAGTTGCATAGTTATTGCAATTATATTTTACTAGCTGGTATTGCGAGGAATACAGAATGATATTAATTATTTAGTACAGATAAAGACTCCATAAAAGTTTAAATGTATTCAATGTCCTTTCTTAACTACCTACCTGTGGAAAACCCACACTGCAATATTGAGAAGTTACGGAAATTATCTCTTACATTCAAGTCTTCACAGATATGTATAAACATTTATTTATTATTGATTGTTTTGTGATTATTATTGTTACATACTTAATATAAAAGACAGTCACAACTCCCGTTGGGCTAAATTAATAAAATTATTAAATAAAATATTGTATTACGAACTTTGCATCTTTTGCGATATTTACTAATCCAACCCTCCATAAATTAAGATAAATACTTGTAACCTAGTACTCCGTTTTGGTCGGAAGCCCAATGCCTTCTTTGCCATTTAAAAAACCTTTCCCAATTAGTTAGCAGACCTATAAAATCCTTCATATTTCATTTAAATGCAAAAAGCGCTAATTCAGACTCTAAATACGCTTATCGTCATAAATCGTCTGCAATCACCAAAACCCCAAAAAGTATGAGCAAAAACCGTTAATCTTAATTAAGATAAAGATATTCTAATACCCGTTAAATTGAAACGTTGATTGAATACCTAATCGTGGAGTCATCTCCGGCCTCACGGCTTTTAACGTGCTATTGAGAATGATACAATGTCCGTTCGTGGAAGCGTGATGGACCTCGAATAAAGCAATTCTGCATTATCTTCCCTGTGATCAGAGAATTTGATCCGTCATGTTTACACGATTGATACAAACCATAGGGTGTGTCAGAATACGAGTAGAAGTGGCGACGCATGAGTTTCAATGAGTTTAGTTAATTCCGCCCTATCTCCATCAAGGTGATCAATACAATGATGTATTTGTTTCATTTGATCACCAAAGTGACTAAATAAGATAACGCAACAAATTGATTACTCGATTCATTTGAGACAGAATTAACTTAGTTGACGAAAGAGGAAAAATATTATAGTGTGTGTTTTCAAACAACGCGGCAATTCTTCTTAACTGGAACATTAACAAAGTCAATCAATTCAAAATCAAAAGTTTCGTTTTTTTTATTATCATGAAATACAGACACACGAACGAACAAACGAAATCTGGTAACAGACGACAAACTTCAACCATATTCGTGCCCGTTTTAATGTTTTGGACATTAACCTATCCAATCCTGATGAAATAAGATTCAATGACTTCCTATTTCGATTTTTAGTTTTGAATATAATGAGGCATTTCTACCAGATATCATTGATAAATCTGTGGTATAACCAAATTCCTTTAAGATTCGCTGTCACACAAACCCGTAACTCAACCAATTTGGGAGACGTAACTGGATAATGCTTCCCAGAAGTTCCCTTCGAGATTCGCAGAGTTCGCGGAACTTGAGAAGGAAACCACCGAAGGTTGTTGCAGCTAAACACGTAGAAAAAAGTTAATGAGTTAATGTTACGGACTCACTAGTCCAAGGTTTCTCAAACTATTTTACTTATTTACTTGGCTGCAACCCTTTAATGACCCATTGTCCTGGGGGGGAGGCCTGGAGTATCCACCTATTAGTGGCCCACCCGTGTCGGAATTTTCAGACTGCTCATAGAACCTACAAAAACCTGTATCTTGAGGTTTAAGCTTGATATTTAGCTCACCTACTTGACTGATGATATTAAAATATGGAAGATCGAACACACACAAAAACATACTGAACATGCTGCTAAACGGCGGCTTAAAATGGTGACGATAAGGTACTGGACAAGCTGTAGTGGGTCTACCACCTTGTATCTAATAGGACATGGATACTAGACTAGCGTGTTGTAGACACGGCGGCGGCGTGTTCTTCATGACAATGTCCGATCATGTCTTTCGGTGGTGTATTGCCTGAGAAAGGAACCATTACTATAGAGTCTTCTCGAAAATTAAACGTACGAAGTTGAACGAACTTAACTAATTCTTATAACTAAGAAAAATACCAATACCGTCCATATAAAAGTAGCAAGAAGCCGGTTAACGAGCTTTATATTTTGTAAGACGTTTTATGATGGTGTTAATTCTAACACCAATATGTGAGATTATGATAAAATTCTCGGAGATAATAAATGCAATATCGATATTCGAAGAAATCGCAGATAGACACAAGCAGGTACGTCTAATTACAGTAAAGAGTTTTCTAAGAAACCGCAATATCATCTGCTACGACAGTTATTTCTTTGAAAAAATAGAAAAATAACCTCATTATAGGTATATTATGTTCGTTTTCCATGAAGAAAATGGATAAGAATTATACAAGTAGTACCACGTCCTTCCTGTAAATCGAAAATTATTCCATTCAGTGCTATGATTACTACCCAGTTACTGAAGGTAATATTTAAGAGTTAGCTTCACATAAACTCAGCACTAGCTCTAGTTTATAATATGATTCGTAGTCGTTGACAGAAAATAGTCCGAGGACTAAGATGGTCCCTTCCATTATAGAAGAGACAACAGACATGAATGACACTCTGCTTCACGGTGGGTTACGAGGCTGGTGTGGTCTCTGTGCGAGCTACAGACCTACGACCTACAAAGGTTCAACTAGTTTCGAACCTATCGGTCATTAATCTCGAGCGGTGGAGACTCACCGCCTCGACCTAGCTGCGACGGGAGCTCATGATTAAGGAGTTCGTATAGGTCTGAAACTAGTTGGGCTATCCCGAACCATATACGTGAGGTGAGCTGTAAATTCAAAATGTCAAACGATACTCACGGATCCTCGTTTCATATTAGAAAATCATTCTTAAGATCTAGACGCTCTGGTATTTCACAATAGAGAATCATTCTCAAGATCTCGTGCTTTATAGATCACGTGTTCTCATCGCAGGACAAAGAGCATGTGATGCGAAGAACCAGTAATGGCTTAAAGGAAACACATTAACTAGTTCGCGGTAGGAATGGGCCACGTAATCCTATGATATAAGCATGAGTACGTCCTTACGTACTCAGAAACGTGTCAGGTAAATGATATTATTGTATGATGTTATGTCATTTAATTAATTTCTACTCATGGGTTAGCGCTGTGTTAACTTTGATAAAATTAAATATCACCTGTTTTTACGCCGAGCGTGGAGGACTATTTTATATCATCTTATTCTCTGTGGAGACCGTATCTTGCGGTACTAATGGTTTGCAGATAAAATTCACCGCAGGCCGAGTAAAATTGTGAAATACAGCTTTCATTATGCTCCGTTAATTTAATAGACACTGGCTTTTACTGATTTAAATATCTCTCAAACACAATAATTATGGAGAGTGTTTGAATTACAGCACGGAGTGTTTATAATTTCAACAAATATTTACTACCGAGCATCACTCTTTCCACGCCCGTGTGGAATGCAATTCATTTGCAATTAACGAAAAACATGACTAAAAAAGACAGACATGAATAATATTTGTAATTAATTAAAAAAAATATAGCATGTCATTAAACAAAGTGATCTGATTAATATAACACCGACTGCAATCAAACAAATGAGAGAGTGCTGCTCATAGAGGTGTTACGAACTAAAATTTATAAACTATAGGTAGCCATGTTTATGCACATAAGCGAAATGGTAAATTAGGTTTTATTAGGAAGAATCAATCATGAAGACCCACATTCTAGCGATGTCAAAACCTATTTTCATACACTACGACCTATAAATACACACGGGACATTCCCTATTAATCTTACGGCATGATGGTTATCACGTTTACGTTGTGACTATGGTCTTGGACGATTTGCAATAGCAAATATTTAAAAACATCTGTGTAAATTGTTTGACTGCTTTGCGTTTTCGGCTTCAGTGTGCTTCATACTTCCCTAGCGAGTTGGCTTATGATTATTAAGTGCATTATTTTTATGTTCTCCCCGATTAAATTCATTGCCTCTCTCACTCTCTTTTTGTCAAGGGTACAACTTTTTGCTAGGTGCGCTTACTCTAGTATGTGTTGTATAGCTCCTCTACGGCGCCGCCCGCCCGCCGCGACCGCCCGCCCGCCGCGTCCGCCCGCCCTCGAGCGTAAAGCTTCCTATCCATTAGCAAACAGACAAATATGATGTGTTGTTCTGTTGAGCTGCTTACCCTCACTCTGCGTTTCCATATTTATTTGTACGAATACCGGATATCGTTGATTTTTCCTCGTTATTCTTTCTTCGCCAAAACCATTTAACAATAATAAAATGTGTATCCTTACCTACATACTGCCTGAGATGTACATCCTGTTAGAGATTGGTCATGGATCGTTATGGGTAGCAGTGACCACTAATCGTGAGGCAGTAATCATAGATTTTGTCTGATTCAGAAAAAAATACCTACAGTCAGATGTCAAATAAATGATTGAACTGTGAACAAAATTCAAATATTCAAAATCGAAATACAGCCGTCGAAGAATTCGTTCGATTCTGCAAATAAAATTCAAATAGTCATACACATTTGAAATTCGAATTCCTCTCGTAACCTTCTAATACGAAAATCAGTACTGTCGGCGATGAATTCGTTTGATTCTGCAAACAAAATTTAAAATTCAAACATTCGAATGCGAAATCAGAATTCTAATCATAGATTCTGTTTGATACCGATTTTCGAGTACATAGGTACGTCGTACAGTTGTCGAATTGCACATGTAGTCAACAGTATTCGCCGAAGCGGTACATTTCGTATGGAGTAATTAGTAATTACCGACGCACAGACGGACCGCCGTCCTCTACTGCGAACGGGTAATTAGACTCCATTGCTACTTGTAGTCGGAAACGTGATGGTACGTTTTGCGAAAAAAATTAACAAGCTATGCTTGTCTTGTACCTTTGTGTGTGACTCACAAAACTTTCCTTTAGTTCCATCCAATTACAATAAAGTACAAACTTAAGTAATTTCTGCAAAAGGAAAACGTTTATGAGTAGGTATGTAGATTGATCTAAATATTGTTGAAACATTTTTGTAATACCAATTTCATCAATTGTCACCGCTTATCACCACTTTTTTTTATATTAGGCAATCGCCAGGCTAGGTGATTAACCCTAGAGAGCGTCTGTCGGTCTGTGAAACAAAGACATCAACTCGGAGATATTTTATTGTATTTATGCAAGCGACGTGGTCCGGGAAACTTCAATAACGTGATTCAGGAGACCCGTGGCGACACCTCTTGACGATGGGCGGAAGTCACAAGAAATCTATGAACGTTTTTCCTTTGAATTGTAGTACTTAATTTTTAAAACTGAAAAATGAAATTAATTTCATACGTGGCCCGCTGCTTAAGTGTATGAAATGTGATCGGAAAAGTTAGCAACATCTGGAGCGGTCAGTATCTGGATGGGTGACCGCAGTGGCCTGCGCGCTCCGTGCTTCGAATCCCGGTTGTTATCGATAAGATAACAGTAGTTGAACTGTGTCCACGGCCCTATGGGCAGTTCTAAAACACGAACTGACTACTAGCCCCTTACTCCACCAATCCGTAGCGCAGCGAGACCCGTGTCCAGCTGTGGGCCACAAAAGGGTGGCAGCTACGTGAGATACGTCTTTATAAATATTATTTAGATATAACTAATATACGAAATTAAAGTGAACAAAAACAGGCGCTTATCACACACAACAACAGTAATCACTAAATTTAATTCACAAATTAAATATATACAAAAAAAATTCGAAATTAAAGTAAAAAACAAAATTGTTTACGTTGACTTACATTGCACACTGACCAATACTTACTTTGCCGCGTCGCGCGAACCACTTTTCATACGTTGATTGCTAATGAACGAACTTCCTGGTGAAGGTTATAAGTATGTAAATAATTTATATTAATATAATATGTTTTGTGTACATTCTTTTAAAATATTCAATAATATTCCCAGAATTTTGAACACTGTTTAATCATAACGAATTATTAATTGAAATAATGAAGAGGCTAACGAGTTAATTATTCGAATTAAAACGATAAATCGCAAAAATTGCCACCGTTTAATTTTCAAATTTAATTAAACGTTCAATAACCAGGAATTCAATTATTGTTATTGTGAGCGAGTGAATTCACAGAATACCGAGTATTGTGTACAAACAAACATAATTATCCAATTATCTACAGCATTGCATAATAGAAGTAGTAATCCAATTAACTCCACAGTAGGTATGTGAGCCATTTGATTCATTAAGTAATTTTATTTACTTAAGTAAAAAAAACAAAGCTTTTTTCAAAACAAAGAATTTACTTGAGGCATGAATTTTAAAGCCTCTTTTTAAAAAAGCTTGGTGGTAGGCACCATAAGAAAATTATTTTGAAAAATAGCCATTTTAATCAATATTTCAAAATAATGAAACTCTCATTACAATAAAGAATGAGTTTTGATACAGGTAAATTGATTTTTGACTAGATTTTTCGTTTCTCTGCAATACCTACTCGAAAAATTCTTTATATAAGGTAGGTAAATAAGACTTTTTTCTTTATTCTGTATTAATTAATAATTCGTAATAAAGATAATTTTATGAATTATATCGTAACATAAAGGATATTTTGTATTAAATCTTATTGGCGGTTCTAGGGGATTCCAAAAAGTTCACTAAATCGAGGAGTTTGTTACATAGAGGCTTGGTCATAGATACGATAGATCAAAAAGGGAAGATACGGTAAAGTGAAATTGTGTGCATGGACCTAATTTTAGGTGCGTACTCATGAGACGCTAGTGCCGCCGTTTCTTTCCTTTTTGATTTAATCTAAGGGCTCGGTATATTAAAGTTACGCTCCAATACATTTTCTATTTATGCCTTTGTACTTTGTCCTTGCGCTGAAATTGCAAATTCATTGAATTTTCATCAAAAATGTTTTTCATCAGTTTCATCACACACAAACACATAGCAGAAATTCCGAAAAATGTATTCTGAAATACAATTTCGTGCCTTACAAAACTATCGTTCGTTTTCTACCGCGAACCAGTTTTATTAAAATCTTTCCCTTCGCGGAACGTAGGTGCTATATACATGATTCTCAGAATAAAATATTCGCTTATGGTTCTACAAATAGGTTGTTTTTGTTGATATTCGTAGGTAACGTTTCTAAATTCCAAACAAATGGTGTTTCAAGAACTGGTTGAACCACAATTGCTAATTCTGCAAGCTAATTTGTTGTAGTGGTAAGAGCCAGCCGCTCGTCCAGGCCTTACCGCCCTTTTGTATGCTATCAACACATGTAATAAAAAAGCTTGTAAAAATCGGAAATCCCATTTGCCAAACTGATAACACTACAATTGATAGCTGTATCGCATTATCGGTACGATGAAATTAGAATAAGTGATTCCGCGTACCCTTATCGGGCATGTTGAATGTATATTATAAAATTGTTGATAACGCTCTCAGAATTCAGTCAAGGATACGCCGAGTGACATTGGAGGGTTCGTTCCCCGGCGCTTCATAGAACTCGACTGTTACAAGAATCGATATTTGCCATGTGGCATGTTCCTTGAATATTACCATCGTTAAATTGCTGAGAATCGGTTATGATATCGGCTTATAAATTCTCGTAGCTGTAAAAAACAATGGGGACAAATTTACGCGTTGAATTTAACAAAAGAAGGTATTTTTACAGCAAAGACGTAGAGGTAACATGCGTGTAGTTTGTCTGATGTTAAGTAATCTTTAAATGAAAAGCAGGCAAACCTTATCTCTGCAACACATTTCACATCAAGGGAAATCCATCATAGGTGTCCTCTGCCTGTCATTTCTTGCAGGGGGTTACGCTGGTCTCCGACCGGCTAAAAACACCATGATCGTCTCTTATACCAGTTACCAGGCGATGGGTACACATTCGGATTCTTCCGCAGTCTCAACAACGTAGGTCCGCTACAGAAGGATCATCTGGAATGAAGCTGGAAACTCTGAAACCCATGAACAAAGCTCTATAGTTCTATACTATATCTACTACTACAGCATTGAAGTTATATGTAAGCACGGTATGTAAGGCTAAAAATAAACTGTTTTATAGAGTAAATCTAGCTTGGTTTCAAACGTCTCTAAATGCATCTTATCTTTATAATTAGGGAGTGTCGTTTTGATTTTAATAGTGAATTTAATCGCTCCTATTACGAACACTGCGTTATCATTCAATTGAACTCCATTTGTGACATAAAAATTGCGCTTACAAGGAATGGACAGGTGCATTAATTAAGATAATAAAATAATCTTGTTGTATATCAGTGTTTTCCAGTAACACAACCATATATCATAATAATATACAAGCGATTCGAAAATAAGATAAAATTTGACAGTCAATATGCTGCTTAAACGGTACGCAGAACAGGGGATTATGGATGAAAAATAAGATAAATTTATCGAAATCTGAAAACGAAAATCTACTATATCGAATTTAGCGGAAAAAAATGCCATCAAAACATAACTTGTAAAAAACCCAAGTCTCGCAACTCAGTTCTTGCACCGCAAAAAGTTGTGAAGATCCATGTATGTATCCATAGATTGACTTGACCATCGTATGAAAGCACATCTCACATGTAATACACAATATTATATTAAATTAGATTGTTTACTGCGATTGCCAAGACAATCTATGGATACATACATATTTAAGTGTTTATTTCAAACATTCTTAAGATCTACAATTTTACTATTCGCGTATTGATATTTGCGCAACCTTTTGTTTAATCGTGCTATTGTAATAGTTCGTGGCATACATACCTAATGCAAATTGCCACAGATTAAGAAAGACTATATAAAACAATCCCAGGCAGAATACTTTATAGTTTGTTCCAAGGAATAGTGCCTCCCACTTAGTCTCCCATACTTTTATCCATTTCTTTTAACTACTGACACGAACGTACTTCTGGAACACTAAATAGAACATAAGAAAAGTTGGTGAATGTTAAATTTTTTGCATAAAGGTGAGGTGTAAAGAAGGCTTCCCTGTTAGTCTTTTCCTTTTTTCTTTTCTATAGTTATTGCATACTTACTCGTAAGTTGCGCGTTTTTAGAGCGCGCATTGTTTGAAACTCGACTTCTCTATTCTCTACAGTTCATGGTCTAAATACAAATGCAGCGATGAATTACAATGAACGTACTTAACGAAGCAAATCCAACGAATCGTAAGGACTTATTGTAATTAGACGTTTGCTTTGTATATTCATGTGTGTTAACTTATATGGTTTATGTTTGTCTTTTATTTTCAGGCTCATAGGGTAATTACTTTTATTAGGAAGCGAATGACGTGCATAAGTAGGTAGTGATTGATCCTATACGTAGGTAAGTACTTAAGAAATACCTGCTTTTCTTTTACTGGCCACCTTCAGCAGTGTAGATTTTACCTAATCCGAGGCTGCTTATAGCAATGTAGTTGGACTACCATGGGGCTGCAAAGACCATGAACAACTTTCAGACGGTCAGCCCACATTGCCAGTAACCCATTAATGACCCACTACAGGGTCGGGTCTCCTTCTCGTTATGAGAGGGATGTAGGCCTTAGTCCACCACGCTAGCCTACTGCGGATTGGTGTTATTGGCGGATTGTGATCATTTTAATTCAGCTTAGATCCGCGAATCTTTGTATCAATTGTTGCGTGATCTTTTTAATTCCCGGAAGCAGACAAAAACTCAATTAAGATTGAGTTTCATCTTTTCATTATTAAGATAATTATCTACAGAATTATGCAATAGCAGTCATCATTAAAAGCATCTAACAATAAAAAAACTAGCTCAAGACATATTTCATCTTAAATTGTTGTGTTTATATATTGTATACCTAATCGTTTGTGTTGAAATGGGAGAAAATTCCATACATACTCTGTCCCATATCTACGAGTATAATATACAGGGCCGGATTTAGAAGTCTGGAAGCCTCGGGGCAACAGAGGAGTGGAGGCCCCTTGGTCCCAAATTATTTTCCAAATAAAATCAACAATTTTTTTCAGTCGAGTTTTCGAATAAATAATAATAATAAATTAAAAGTGCTTATCAGGGCCATTTGATATTTTGATATTTTACTGATTGCCTAATTGATGAGAACAAAATATTTATTCTAATTTCTGTTAATATTTAATGTAATCATGGTTGTACAAAGTACTGTAGGTAAAGGTAAAACACAAAAAAAAAATATGAAAGGAAAAGTTGTATACTAGTGTACTAGTCTTAATTTAAATTTTTTTCCCAAGTCTATTGTGGGGGCCCTTCTTTTGTGGAGGCCCTGGGGCTGTAGCCCTGGTTGCCCTCCCCTAAATCCGGCCCTGATAATATACGTATATTATACTACTACCTGTATAATATACGAGTACGAAGACATTAGGTACAGGTTTAACTAATAAAAGCATGTGAAAAACGGCTTTTATCACAACGGTAAGCTTAACAATTTTAACAATGAATGCGCGCAGACGTGTGGTTATTTTTATTTTAGGTAAATTTTGTGGGCAATTCATTCATGATTTTACATCCTCTTCCCATCCCATCCTACGCACATCGAGCCGTGTTTCTAGTTCATTCCTCAAAGGAAAACGAGTGCTGATAGCATCTTAATGCTTTTGTGAATGGATTTGAATAGGGTTTCTCCTGCCATTATGACGCGCTGGGGTTTCATTCACCGATTCTAGTTTAAAGTAGTTTATACCAGTGTTTCCTGTTCTACGAGTTCTATGTTCTCGTAATGCGACAGAAATTAAATTATACATTGTTAGGAACATGCGAGAACTGACAAGGACTTGCTAGGATCACTTTGCGGATTTATTTTATGACGTTAGTTTAAATTGTAGATACTTTTAATAGTAGGTATTTTATAAGAATAGTTTCCGAATAGTACAGGGTTATGGTCCAACCGCCGTACTCCGAGACATTCATTAACGTTAATGGTTCATTAATTAAATAGAGATGACACTTATGTCAATGCGAATAAAGACGATTTTATTTGTTTGTTAATGAACATTAAGTTAAATGACATCTCTGAGTGCGGCCACAAGTCATATAGGTAGGTAATGCTTTCTAGTGCTATGATTACCTTACCTTTGTCAATTTCTACATTCCTAGACATAATGTGATTGTTGGATTAGTAAAGTAGGGAGCAGTCGGACTTAAATTAATATAGTAACCGTCATGAGTCGAGAGCACAGATTTTATCAGTGGTAGGGATATTGTACACTTTCGGCCAATGTACAGGAGCCGAAAAACGTGCTGGACCAATGGCCGACGCACACTGACGAACCGACGGTTGTCGAACCAATCGTGTGACCGCCGCGCAGTCAATGTCAAACCGACCAATGAAACTTTATATAGTTGCCGTCACCACTCGTGACGGCAACTATATATGAAATATAAATATAAATAAATTCCTCCAAGCTAGCAATTTTCTTAAAAGGGATCAGAAGGATTCACGTTTCACTAGTAGGTAAAGGTTTGATCAGTTCACTGACACTTACCAACGTGTTATATAATGGCTTCCCGGATGAACCCATTCACGACACTTGGGATCCAGAGGATCTCGTACTAACACGTGATTTCAACGTCATGGGTGCCATTGAACTAGATTTCATAATGCTGCACGTGTATCTAAGCGTTGCAAGTTATCGTATCTTCATAGGATGAAGAAGAATTAGAATTATCTACTTATTACCTATACATATACCTAATTCTGACTGTTGGCGTATGAAAATATTATTTGTTTCTGAAAATAAAGTTGTTGAATATAATCCTACTACTGTTATAAATGCGAAAGTTTGTGACGATTGATGGATGGATGGATGTTAATCACGCAAAAACGGCTGAACAGATTCGGATGACATCTGTTACTCGTACATAAGTAGGTAGATTTTAACCTTGATAAAGATATAGGACATTTGTTATCCCTCTCGTACTATTATGTATTCTGTGTCTCCGGGTAAAATTCTTAGGTCAACGTGGATAAAGTTGCGGGTAGAAATTAGTAAAAGATAAATTATTTAATAAAATTTATGCAGGTATTTGTAAAAAACAGAATAACTTCCAAATGTATGCAAACCTCTAAGCTAAATTAAAATAGGTATAATATTAGCGCTTTTGACGCAGATATATTGCTAATAGCCACATCGTGCTAAAGTACTTAGACCGACACACACACGAGGCATTAAATTTAATGTCTATAGAATAAATGTAGAAGTTTGTAAGGATGTATGGAAGTTGGTTACACGTTACAAAGAATAAATGGATTTGATAGAATAGGCATGATGACAGTAATCAACGTATCGCCAAAATATTTATCTGATCTAATGAAATAGGATTCAAAGATTTTGAAACATGTATTTATTCTCTTATTAATGTCGAGATTAATAATTTACTTGTTAAAATAAATCTACAAAATACAACAGTCCGCCATGATAGCTTAAACACCCATCAGATTTTTCGTAAGCATATTATACGCGATCTGGCATTTTTTACTGAGCCGTGGCGCAATGACAGACGCCATGACACGGGCGAGCGTTTTGGAATGACTTTGAAACTTAAAATTTAAATGTACTTTTATTGCACAAAAACCTTAATTTTCTACAAAAATATGATATATTTTAGACATAATAGAAACTTCTGAATATCATAGAAAAGTTTTTGAAAATTAGTCATCATGCCTATTATACCTACGATTGAGATATGCACTGTTTGGACATCAAGATTCTTTGAAACAACAAATTTTGCCTGGCAACCAAACGTCATTAGAGCTATCTATATCCGAAGATCGTTATTAATTTCCAGCGTTAGCGTCTTCTCTCGTGGCCCCACCCACAACCCAACGCTCGTCTTCTAAGTCAATATTTTGAGCAGGAAATACAAATAGCTTGGTTAGAAGTCAAGTTAGATAATCTTAAAAACGCTTGTTTTCGTTCCGCAGTTATGCATGCGTATAATATTTATTATATTAAGAATGCAATTAAACGCAATTTATATCAATTAAAATACTTAGGATGCTTTGTTTTTTTCTTATTTTATCTATACCTATAGGAGAATAAGGTTATTTCGCGATCACACGCTATAAAAGATGTGTGTTCTCGCTCCACTCTTAGTTACAAATTGGTATTTGGTTATTTGCTAGATACGGAAAAAATACCAAAAAAGGAAGCAGTATTGAACAATAAATTCTACTACCATTATAAATGTGAAAGAGTGAGCATGGATGAAACTTTGACACCCTTCACGCAGAAGAAGCTAAGCAGATTTGTATGAAATTTGTTACACGGATAGATTATAACCTGCATTAACACATAAGATACTTATTATCCCTGTCTGAGTAAAATCCTTAGACCACATGGACTTAGTCGCGGCGGAAGCTACCTAGTTGAACAATAAAGTGAGTGCGTATCAAATTGAACAATATTTAAAAAACTTAGAACACATTCATATCCGAGCAATGACTGATATGGACCCAAAACCTTTCATGGTCGCCATCTTTCCTCTTCTGCGATAGAGCTTTATCAATAGCGTTACCCAGACACAATAAACTTCATTATGTAAATTGTGAAACACTCATTGCATACTAACTGCATATAGTCATACGATAATTATAAAAGTATATAGGTACCTACTTATATTAGAGACGTTTAGGAGCAATTACTAATAATTATAATAGGTAATGATTAAACAAATAAGATTTTAAAAGTACTGTCGGAGCATAGGTAGGCGTTAAAGAAAATTCGAAATCATAAGAAGTTTTATCAAGAAAAGGCATAGATACTCGCTTGCTTGCTGTACATTTGCTTTGTTACTTTTGCTAATAGTTACCTCGCTATTCTTTTCTAATACTTCGACACATTCGACTTCTGGCGGTTGCTCCTACTGAGCAATACTATAGATAAAAGAGAGAGAGCTTTGAGCTAAGCTTCAAGCCCGCTGTCCTCTTATTCTATTTCATTCCATTCTCTCTGTTACCCTAAATGATATTTATTTTTATAAGCGTGTACACGACAAATTTTTACGTACCTTCAGCACGATACAGACAAGTCCCTGATACTAAACTTCTTATCCTGCTGCTGAATGCGAAAGTTCTTGTAAACCCGTGGCCCCAACAAACAAGCTTCGAGAGGAACACCATGGGACTATAGCCGGAGGTGACCGGCATCGCCCTTATGTGGGCATAGCAAAATAATAAATAAACCATACAGAAATTGGGATAAACAGGAGGATTTCCCCACCTAAAAAAGGCATATTGAACACTATCCTCATAGAAAACAGTTACTATTCTGTTTTCTATGACTATCCTCAAAGCAAAAAACCTTCGTATGACGTTTACCGTACGAATACTTTGACGATACTATCCCTGCTCACGGCATAGGTATACTAAACAGAACATTTCGAAAATAATAAATATTATTACCATGCGAAATTCATGGAAATCATTCCAACTTGTCACATAATTTCCCTATCTCCAATAAAGTAAATGCCTGCGCAACTAAAATACATATAATATAACTTGAATATCGGTAACACCTACGTAAACGGATTCGATTTGCCTCTGTTTAGTTAATAATGGTGATTCTCATTTGCCCATCATGGACGTCATGACTTGCCCGTGACGCGGGCACAGAGTGTATTTCCAAACTCAGCGTCATTGGGTGACGTAAATTTTATTAGTACCTGGTCTATTAGGTCAGCAAGTTACTTGGTCGCGCAAAAACTATAAACAGCTATATTATCTAATCTGTAACAGAAGTATTTATTATAAGAAGCGTTACATAAGTAAACCATTTGTGCCCTAATGCACGGTCGGGTCCCCTCTAACAATGAAAGGCCTTATAGCCTTAGTAGGTAAATAGCTATAAGACGATAACTTAACTATAGAAGTTATTATAACTGCAGAATACTACTTATTTAACATCATATGCCTATTTTACTTATCAAAGGAATGAGGTCAAATTTCGACCATGGGACGACCACTCGTCAACAGACAAGGCACAGTATCAAACTTAAGAGACTCATAAGATGCTTTCTTTACGAAATTAATATTAAATTTTACTTTAAAAATATTAAAACGGCAGCAGAACTCGGACATGTACGTCACATAACAGCACACGAGCTAAGCTATACGCCTGTACTAGGTATATGTGGTTGAAACAAGCCTGGATATCGTCATCACAATAAAAAAAATCTATATTCAAATACAAAGAACGGTAAGCAAGTGACATTATGAAATTCACGAGACGTTTACTTTACGATTAATCTCCAACGACATCGACATAAGCTTCGACTTTCTCCAGTTCACGGTAACGGAGAAACGGCTAAGTATTGTGATCATAAATTCCTGCAGCGACCTCTGTGAAGAGAGATCAGATTCATGGAAGCGAGCGAACACTTGACTCGTAACTTTAATCCCTCACCTTTGTGCAAAACCTTGTGTTAACGGAGCTACAAATTATAATTTTCGCAGAAATTTTAGCGCACGGGTAAAGTAGCGTAAGTTTCGCTACCTAAGCGATAAGACCGCCTTTTGGGCACAACTTGTATCAATCCTTATATAAAATTATTTTTAATGTCATAAATGTGGTGTACAATTGAGAATTTTTATATCGTATTGTATTGAATTGAATTTATTTAAACTGAAAAAAGTAACGGCTTTACCACCAGCTTTGTCCAATTTCGTAAACAATCGTCGTTTTATTTAATTTGCGATTTAATAAAGAAGACACTAAATTATAAAGATAAAAAAAGATTAACTATATTTTATAAAAATCTTTTTTAAACATTTTCAATAGGAAGTAGTGCCAAGATCGTTTACCAAATAGGACAATAAGTTTAAAATTGCATTTATCGTCCACCCAATAACATGGAGGACTTTCAT
Organism: Erynnis tages; assembly: GCA_905147235.1. Lineage (NCBI taxonomy): Eukaryota > Metazoa > Arthropoda > Insecta > Lepidoptera > Hesperiidae > Erynnis > Erynnis tages. The sequence continues at coordinate 9,248,676 of LR990082.1, forward strand.
AATATTCTGTCTGAGTCATTCCGAGATGTACCAACATCTGTGTGGAGACAGATACGCAGTAAGAGGAAGGGAAAGATTTCCTGCGAATGAGACAGTGCCATCTGTGCCTATCTTGCTTCCCTTTCCGAGTAACTCCGATACGAATGCGTGCGCATTCGCAACCTTATATACTCAGGTTGTTTTGAAATGGCTGTTACTAGTATTACAGGCCCTCCTGTGTCATGAGCTGAGAAACTTTGATTGAGGATGCTTCTCTGAAAGCATATTGCTCTGTAACGCTTTTTTAAAACAACCGGGGCTGACGGCTTGCCGTGCCCTCCGCGCAAACCGAAGAAAACCTGAACTGACCACGCCCGACATTGCTTAATTTTATGCAATTAATTACCTATATACTTCTCGCAAACTGCATGGCTGGATTTATTTTATCGCAATTAAAATTTAAATAATGCAAACATATTAATTACAGTGGGTAAGTTGAGTAACCAGGCAATTAATAATTACTTTATGGTTTACCTTACAATTTGTTGGAACAAAATATGTAATTTAATCGTTTGTTGCGTCATTTAACAGTTATTATCCTGTAATTATGATAAAAGAGATACACGAGTAAGTACAAAATTATTTTTCAGGAAAATCATTTGTACGAAATATGACATTAATTTGTGGTTATCTTCCTCCTAATCCTATTTATAATCTAACGTACCTACTTATTGTCGCATAATACCAAGGTAATTAAAAAATAGACAAGCGTGATATGTGCTGAAAATAAAATAAATTATTTATAACGATATATCAAAACGATAATGTTTAAATTAATACGCCTTTGAAGTAAAACTATTCTTTGAATGTCTTATTTACCCTACGTATAGTAGGTACAATTATAATTATGTATATTATAATTATGTTTATGTTTTGTATGCTTGGAAGGCAATCTTCCTAACACGTGGTGTGTTAGGATTGGAAGATTGGAAAGCAATATGGATTAAGTTGATTTTGTGAGAGTAGAGCACTATCTCTCACACTCCTAAAACTAAAAAAAAGATCCCGTATAGCTAAATAAATCATGTAAATAAATAATACCTTCTTATAATGCTGTATCCTATGTTGTTGGTTCTAATAAATAAATAAAACACGAGGGCAATACGCAGTGGAGTTGGTACAGAAAGTGCGCAGGCGCAGGTTCGAGGAACGCGCAGCACGCTGCAGTACAGCGCAGCCTCTTGCCGGAATCGCTGCTCCACTGCACGCTAGCCCGCAAACACTAAGGCCGCATTCAGACGACACCCGCCAAGCGCAAGCTACGCTCTAATTCTCTCTTTTATTTGAGGCGATCTAAGATCTCGGGTGTAACGCACTTACATAATCAGATACGACCTAATTTAAGATTTCTATCCTTAGTTTCAAACCCGCATACTCAAGTTCTTCGGCCACGTCTCTAGGAGAGGCAATGACTCCATTGAGCGTCTAGTGGTGCAAGGCAAAATAGAGGGTACCAGGCCACGCGGTAGATCGCCCATGCGATGGACCGATCAAATCAAATCTGCCGTGGGCGGTCCATTGCATGAGTGCACCAAAATGACGACCAACCGAGAAAAGTGGCGAGAGACTGTAAAGAAAATAACATCTGCCACAAACGCGACTACATGACGACCACGACCGCTCTGCCAAGAGCGAAACGATTAAGAAGAAGATCCTTAGTTCTTTTGACATGCCTGTCTGCGCCTCAGCTGGTCTACATTTATCTTGCAATACATTATAAATAAATCTACATGTCAGTAACTCATTAATGACCCACTACAGGGTCGGGTCTCCTCTCACAATGAGAAGGATGTAGGCCTTAGTCCACCACGCTGGCCTAGTGCGGGTTGGTGGATTTTTGGATTTTTGGGGTGGACAGCAGGTGATATTTAATTTTTATAAAGCGCACATAACTTTTTTACAAAGTCATTGGTGCGTGCCACTGGGATTCGAACCCGGACCCCTCGATTCGAGGTCGAATTCTAAGCCACCGGGCTATCACCGCTATCTACAATATGCATAATGCTTAAATCTACATAATGCGTTATTAATGCGTTAATAACCAGTGTAACCTACAGTGTGAATACCGCCTGATCGCACGTTAGCTTTACAACGAAATCCAATGAAGACGTTAATACAATGTTAGTAAATAAAAACCACGATGCCGGGTAAGGTATCTGTTCGCGATTAAAATATGCTTGTTTTTGCATACTTTCCACTCCGTAGGTACCTCTATTTACTGATTGATTCCGGAAACTATCGTTCGCGGCTATCGTGTTTGTAGAGATTATAATTTTCAAGGTGCTAATATTTATAAGCTGTACTATGTATGTATCTGAAAGTAATGTTAATAAACACGTATTTAGAGTATAATACCTGTATAATTGAATCGATTCATCGATTCGACCCTCACAGAATTATTCGGAAGAAGTGAAAGTAAAAAGCAAGTGCTTCTGAAATTGATAAGATGGCGCTATGCATGTTTGTATGTATGTATACTATAGTTACGAACGTACATGTCATGTGCATATCAATAGAGATCTCCGCAATTTTTTGTCACAATCACGATATTCCTTCGTAAGTACGTACAGCAAGTAACGTTGAATTTTGTAAATGCTTCTTGACCAATGTAAATACCAACCACTACCAACCAATGTAATACTTTTTCCATTTTCCATAATGTATGAATGTATTCTTATGTTCTAAATAAACAAGATAATAATAGCATCTACCATCTACTACCTGGTACCGCGTTTCCTTTGATATTCCGCTCGAAATGTCAAAGAATTGCGTGCGAATTTGCAATATGCGAAGTTCCTCGAAAGCCTTATCCATCCTCTGTAGGATTTCCGGCTATTGCAACTTGCCTTCGGATATCGTCCAACATTGCGCTTTTTAATATTTCGAAGTTGTACGTCTGCGCAATTTTCTATTTGCTAGCGAATACTGGTAGCAAAGGAGGTAGGTTGGCCGAAAAAAATAGATGAGAAATTCTTAGATTAAATAATAATAATATTATTATGTTATGTTAGGTTCTTTTCCCCACGACCTCTTCTGCGTTTTACTTAGAACCAGACTTTTTCCCCGCCACATTGAAATTGTTCCCAGAATTCCTCCGCTTCGCTAAGTAGGTTACATCGGGATAAGATAGGAATAGGGATAATATCCCCAACACAATGACGAAACTCGTTCGAATTGGTGATTGGTTTAGTGCGATTCTCATACGACGAAATCAGGTCAACATTTTTATTTGGTTAATGTGTTTCTCGTCTTGGGACCACACAAGTATGGCGTAATAATCATATTTGTTACTAGCTGACCCAGCAGGCTTCGCTCTGCCAATGAATTTTTTTATTTTTTTTTAATAGCCTATGTTACTCAGGCTGAATGTAGCTTTCCAATAGTGAAAGAATTTTTGAAATCGGCCCAGTAGTTTTTGAGTTAATTCGTTACAAACATACAAAAATACAAATGTTTCCTCTTTATAATATTAGTATAGATGAACAGTGTAGCGGCAGTATTTATTTTTACTTTAACAATTTTATCACAAAGGGCTGCAATACTTTTTCTGTCCCATAGCATAATTGTTTATCGATGATCGACGTATGCAAATCTAACAAAGTCAGTTATTTATGCATATTATTTTAGCAAGACCGTGACTTTACTTGTATGCATATATCAGTACGTATCTTTGGAGATGTCTATAGTTGCCGTCACGAGTGGTGAGCAGAACTTTCATTGGTCGGTTTGACATTGACTGCGCTGCGGACGCTGCGGTGCACACGATTGGTTCGACAAACGTCAGTTCATCAGTGTGCGTCGTCTATTGGTGCAGCACGTTTTTTCGGCTGCTGTACATTGGCCGAAAGTATACAATATCCCTACCACTGATAATCTGTGCTCACGACTCATGCCGGTTACTATACGCAAAGCAGTCAGGAACACGTAACACTTACGGAATGGCTATGCAGAGGAATACTCGGAAGGCAGACATGCAAGATATACGCAAATAGCACAACACATTATTGATACGTGCGTGGCGTATAAACACAAATAAAAGTTCTCGGAAATTTAATTATCTGTTTATTTCGATCGCGAGCTGCTCCGGCGCCGGCGACGCAATTACCTACCGCTTTGTTTTGCGTAACTATTCCTACGTTTATGTAAGGTGCGTGGCGTACTAGCGAAGATGAATAGCAGCAACTGAAAAATTGTAGCTGCTATATATTAACAAAATTCAAAGAATCTAATAGACTTCATTCAAGATTGGTTTGAACGACTTTCATGGTAGCTGCGGAGCCCCTGAGGGGGTAAATATAGTTTGTGTAAGTGTACAACCAATGTTAAATGTCGACCATCACAAAAAGTAACCAAATCCATTCATAGTACTAAACTTTATTGCTTACTTGGTTATGAACGCTTAGCACATGGCTTTCAAAATTTTGGAATTCATCATTTATAATTGTTACCGAACGTTTTATTAAGTAAAAAAATATCTCAACACAAGCACATTGAAGTTTCTTGAAATGTCATCTTTTATATTTCTTCTAAGAATCTGCATTTCCACACACACTTGATTAAGAATCCAAGTGCATTATAGTTAAAGACATTATTTAGCTATCACCACACAGAGCCATTAAGCACAAATAGTCGTTGATTTTGAATGAAATATTTCACAATAAAAGCGAATATCCATTTGATACTTAATTAAAAACAAGTTTTCGCTTAGCTCACTCACATTCAGTGTGACAGCTCGTGAATCACGAAAGTTAAAATTACTTGGCCACGTCTCCTGACGTATTACACACTGTTCCACGTTTAGCGTAAGGCGGTAACGCCATTTTTTAACTCAAAAAGAATGCGGTTCGCGGAAAATGTTAGAAAACAATCGTATTTCACAGTGGTAATTTGTGGAAATTTATCATGGCGGCTATTTCTCCAAACTACACGCTAAAGAAGCAAGAATGTGCCTAAAGTTATTTCTGTAAACAAGATGTTTTTGATGTTTGGGTATCCAAATAAAAAGGCGCATACTTATCTTTTTGGGTATTAAATGGTGCTTTTTTTGCATAGAAAATGGATCTATCTACTTACCTAAGGCCAAAAATAGACCTAGATACTTTACATCTTGAGTTTTACTATCTACCTACATAATACATATCCTACAGCAGACAAGATAGGTGCCCGACGGTAGTGGTAGTGTTCACCGTTACCCATGAACACCTCTTTCGGGGTGTCACTGATGCCTAAAATAGTATGGGATCATAACGGTTCAGCAATAGTATTTAAAAAGCAGATTCTAAGAATGTCCCTTTCTCAGTTTTAAAATAAATTGGTTCAGAACCCTCATCATTAAACGCATTCTTGTCACAAGATTCCGTCACATTTCCTGTAAACAAGCCAATACATTGTCACTATTTCGGGTGACAGCGTGACGTGGACGTCTTCGTGAAGTCTGAGACGTCATCACGCAGTTTCGTGAAGGCCAGCGGAAACCGGTCACGAGACTCGTGAGGCATACCCTCGTCTACTATACATACACTCCAACATCCCACATCAATTATTGTAAACAGGAAGATATGCGCTGTTGATGAACCCTGAAAATTGTAACTGAATTACTGTTTTAAATGATTCTTACTTGCAAAATTGCGGCTGGGCCACACTCAACGCTCACTCACTCACTCACTTAATATTCGGGCAGCTTTAATATTTTATATTCGGAGTGAAGACGAATATTCGTGTTTGGAGTTGTCCTAATTGACAATACGCACCAACATGCGACAAATGTAGCCATGACGTACATCAACTTGTTGCGAGCGACATGGTAATGAGTACCTACACAGGGTAATGCAATAGAATACGCATATATCAAGATAAACATCTAACATATTATCATCATAACTTTTAGAGCTGTAGTTTGTTACATTAATAATATATACTTACATTTTGTACGTGGTAGACCCATGGGCTGCAGTGGCCACCAGGTGGCCCTGCATGCCTGTATGCTATTCATATTCAATTATAAAAAAATATAAATAATACAGTTCCCCTACGCATTTAACGCAATTAGTCCCTTTTTTCTAGTTACCCATGTATAATGATTTCTCGGTATTCGACGGTGTGCCGGTCCACCGCCCACCCTAGGAAGGTAGTCGAGCATTTCGTAGAACCAGTGCCACTCGTTTTGGATATTTGGGACACACTTCCTACAATTTGTCGTGGGAAGCGCCCGACGGATGTAAGCGGCACTCGCCAGGGGCATGACACCTTTATGACCCGTTACTTTTTTTGTCAGAGGTTGCCAAAAATAAAATCATTATCATTAATATTTCCAACCGTGCAGCAGCATGTGGTTCGTGCCTTGTGCTGGAGAGGTGACTCGCCAGGGGCATGACACCTTTAGAACAAGATCAGGCGGAAGGTTTTTACCTCAGAAATTAGCCACTTGACTTCAAAAGTGCAATGCTTCCAGTGAAGAAGAACTGGATAGTGCCAGCACAGAAGAAAAATCTAGGCGTTTGTGGAACTATGTATTATTTTGCTTTAGTTTTGTTGTAATAATTTTTAGTTATAATTGAATAACTTTAAATAATGTAGAAACACCTGTAAAATGTGTGGTACTCCTGCAAAACGAATAGTGATTGTAGAGCGTGATGGCGATGGCGTCGCGTCGTTCGGATCCGTGGAAACGCCGGAAGCGGGACAATTTGCCGCCTTCAACCGCTGCGTGCAACTGTCGAGGCTTTGTCGGAGCACACCTGCTCCGTCACATGCTCTAGTGAGGCTGAAACATGCCCAAAAATAATGCCTACAATTAAGGGTAAAGTGCTCATGTATTTAAGTAGGTACCTATGTGAGTGTGTGTGTTTTAAAAAAACTAAGAATTTGTTTTGTTTCCATAACTGATCAGATTACAACCCCGATCCTTTCTCCTCACACATTTTTGAGTACCTAGACTAAATTGTTGAAATTAGATATCTACTTATATCAACAATGGCAAACTGCTAAGGCGTTAGCAGTTTTCTTTGAAAATTAAAGAAAGAAAAAATAATACCTCTCGGGCGAATTATGAAGGTAGCACCGGTGCACCGGTGGCCTGGTCTTATGAATATCTGATTCTCATCAAAAATGAATGGAGCGCCTTACTGGTACGCATAGCAATTGCAAAACGTTACATAGCATCATAAACGTATCTAAAATTTTATGTGTCGTAGGCGTTTCGTTTAATGTTAACTGAAAATTATACATTTAACCACGTCTGTGCATTAAACACAGGTAGACCCATGACCCCAAATTAAAATTTAAAAATATACTTAGGTCTTTCAAGATAAATTATATTTAAGGATATTTAAAGACCTATTTCTCATTTACATAAAAAAAACAAAATATTAAAAACATACCACTTTGTATTCTATTCATTTCGAAAGGACAAAGTCAATTAATTTTCTTCCTTTCATAACGATAATAAACGGGTACGTTTCGCGCGGTCCTCGGAATCGCGCCGGAAGCAGTGCTATTTGCCGCCTTCCAATTGCAATGCAATTGACATTATAATATGTAGTTATTACCATGTTTACTGCTACTGTGCTTCTGAGTTGCCGCATGCTATTCTGAATTCTATGAATTTAATGATCAACTTATTGCTTAGCGAAATTATGAAATTATCAAATAGTTATAATATAAACTTCTTCATAGATTTTTTAATACTGCCATTATATAAGACAATTATAAAACATTCTGAAGTAGAACTACGTTCAAAATCTGAAAGATTTCCAATTTCCAAAAATATCGTCACTCGTCAGTATTTTATAGAATTTTTTACAGTGCACATCTATATATATAAATTAAAATAAAAATAAAAATTTGATAAATAAGTAAAATTGTACAAAAAATAATCAAAATTTTCAAGTGAATTTATACAAATTAGATTAGAAGGAGTTAAGTGAAAAGTTCAGTAATAAAATCTAGAAATGGCATGCTGTTTCCCTGGTTGCGGTCCTTGCAGCCCGTGCCCTATGCCGTGCGGCCCATGTGGGCCATGCTGCCCGCCGTGTGCGTCGCCGTGCTCGCCATGCCCGTCCTTCTGTAGGGGCCCCTGCGGTCCTTGCGGCCCCTGCGGACCTTGCGGCCCCTGTGGCCCCTGCCCTATGCCTTGTTGCGGCCCTTGCCCGATGCCGTGCTGTGGGCCCTGCCCGAGTCCGCCTGGGCCGTGTCCTCCTTGTGGGCCGCCATGCTGTGGGCCCTGCCCGAGCCCATGCGGGCCCTGCCCCATGCCGTGCTGCGGGCCGTGTGGGCCTCCCCCGTGCAGCCCTTGCCCACCTTGCTGAGAAGGTTTTGTCATGTTGTGTCGCGTCGGTGTTCGCTGTACTTCGCCAGGGTTGTGGGCCAAGAGATTGTTTGATTGATGTCATAATAAAAAAAATGTTTACTAATTTCTGGATTTTATTTTAACTTCATGTTTTGGGAGACTTTCTTTCTCGCGTCTATGCTTTATGTGAGCAAAGCTATCCTGCTGAAGTAGTCTGGTTATTTAGTGGTATGGTAGGTATATAGTAGGTACCTACCATCAAAATTTTTTCACCAATGATGAGATTGTTTAGTGGACGAGCGACGAGATTTCAAAATTTCAAGTAAATTGAACTATTTGAAGCGGATATTTGCATCAGGCGAACAATATGAGGAGCAATGTCGACTGTATAATTAAGATCCTGTAGGAACTCCAGGGGAACCATTTGAGATGTATGTCAAATTTATCACCATTGTTTACCTATGATTCTCTACAAACTCATGATTCTGTACCAACTACTACCAACACTTGCCACAATAGGTATTCCCACTGACGCGGAACTGGGCGAAGTGGAGAGAAGTGGACCGTGGATTGCCTAATCACTGTTTCGTTCGGTGTGGAGCTTTCGAGCGTTGTGATTGGCCAATTCAGGGTCCGTTCCTCTCCACTCCATCCAGCTCCGTACGAGTGGAAATAGGTATACTGAATCCAGTAAAATACTAAATTTTAAAACCAAACATTTTATTCACTCAACATTATCCAAATAGCATAGAACCAAGGACAGCAGCAGCGTAGGGCCACTACGGACAGTTAGTGGGTGCATAGCGCCAACTGTAGGAGCCGAAGGGCTTGCCGCAAGGGCCAACGCAGACGCCGCAGCAAGGGCCGCAGAAGGGCGCCGGGTACGCCACTCCCGCCACCTGGCCACAGCAAGGGACTCCGCAGAAAGGACGCTCAGGCATCTTCTAACTTGCTCTTGCAACTCCTGGACTATATTTCGATTTTACTATCTTTTAATTGTAAGGACTTTACAAAATTTTATTTTTTGTATTTTTTCACTGACAATTTTATTCAGAAACGGAAGCAAGAATTTGATGTATTATTTTTTTATTTTGTACTTTTTGTAGGTAGGTATGATTTATGGCACTTCAGCGTAAATTATGGTGATACTGATACCTATTTCAAAACCTCTTTGCATAGACTGTTGCTAGTCGTCCGCTAAACGGATAAATAAAATAAATTTAATCGTCCGCTAAACGGATGAATAAAATCACCTAGTCGTCCGACTATCGGCACATGATAACTATAAAATGCTTATTTACGTTCAACGTTATTTTACAAAGACTAGATTTCTGTCACTGACCCTTTAACTTAACCTAACCGTTTAACGGACGACTAAGTTATTTTATTCGTCCGTTTAACGGACAACTAGACACTTCGATATAATATAAAACCTCCGCGAACAAGCGTGAACGTGAATGTAGATGTTTTTATGAAACCGCAAAAAACCCTCCAAAAAGGTACACATAAATTTAAAAACACTTCCCTATTGGAATTAGTTAAAAAATTCAAAAGTCAAAAATAAATTCATCAATCATTGTCAAACAGAAAATCAGAAAAAATTAACAGAGTGAATTATTGAAAATATTCGTAAAATATCAAGTATCGAATATGCCTGTACGTAATTGCTGCTTGGGGTGCCAGGGCCCGATGGCGGGTCCGTGCGGGCCGCTGGCCTACCGCCAGGAGTGCCCGAGCCAGGCTGGCCCATGCTGCGTTCATGCCATCGGGGCCAACTGCAAGGGGCCCTGCGGAGAAATCGGCTGTATACACGGGTTTGTATCCATACACAAATTCCCTACAAGTCTTAATGACCCACTACAGGATCGGGTCTCCTCTCACAATGAGAAAGAAGTATTCGCAGGTCTTAGTCCAGCACGCTGGCCCTAATGTGGTGCGGTGGACTCCCGTCGTAAAGCAGTATAATAATATTCTTCATGTCTTTTGTTTCGGGTGAGCTATGGTTTCCAGGGATACTTTATTTGAGGCGAACACCGACTAAGGTGAGTAGCAAAGCACCCGAATGCTACCGCAGATAGGATTTTTTATCTATTAAGAGTCCATGGGCTGCATAGACCACTTCACGTCAGGTGGCCTGCATGCCCTTTTGTTACTCAATTACTATAAGAAAAATCTGTTCCTAACAAGTTTAATATTTTGCAGGGCCCGAGGAGGAGTGGCAGGGTCATACTATAGCTGCGGTCATGGCTGCATCGGCGGCTGCACCAGCGGCCTCTGCACCTCTTGCTGTGGACCTTCTTGTGGATAGCCTCATTCCTTTATCCTGGCCGTTTATCGATAAGGCTGCTTTTCCACCAAAGTTGTGCTAGGAAAATGTGTGATGCGATGATGTTTAGCTGTGCTGTGGAAATGTGTGGGCGTTTCCACCAAAGCTGTGCGAGGAAAATGTATAGTACGAGGATGCGTTGCGAAACTGTGTAATGTGTAAAAGTCTGTGTAATGTCTATGGACTGGCAGCAAACCTCGGAACGCATTCCTCGCTACACATTCCTCGCATTCCTCGTAAAACATTTCTCGCACATTCTCTCGCTTGTTTTATACGTAAAAAACCTCGCTCCGCTAAGCCATTTCCACCAGAGCTAAGCTAAGCGAGGCTAGGTAAATGAAGCAATTCTATTGGTTCTTCAAAAACGCATCCCTCGCTACGCATCCTCGCACATCTCTGGTGGAAACGCAGCCTAAGGCGGTACGACACAGCACATCTGCTGATAAAGTTAGATAGGAAATGTTCGTAGGTTATTGGGGAATTACGGGACAACTAAGATCGTGTGTTAACTGCCTGAAGACTGAAAATACGTATCTATTGAAGGCACGTACCAGTATTTTGTATCAGTAAATGTCAATTGGTTTTGGTTGTGATGAAAAAGAACCTGGAATTGACGCTTCATACTTATCGGTAAACGGCCTAATCTATTTTTGTAGTGCTATTTGTAGTGTCCCGGTGATTTATATATATTTTATCTATTTGTCGCCAACTGTGAAATTCTTGTGAATTATTGAATTTTGTATGTACTGTTTTTGAATAAATTTCTAGTTGTAAAAATTGTATGATTTGTAGCTGCGTATACACTATGAAGGCAGGCTGTGTTAAGCAATTAATTTTAAAATGGGTTCTCGATTGTTCCAAAAATTAAATAAGTTTCTGTATATCAACAATTTCGAGGAAATACCTACATTGAAAGATTCAAATGAATGGATGAAAACAAATCTCTTTGAGCCGTGATTCCATGGTTTCAAAACTTAACAAAATGCTATAGTTATATATTGTATATATTATTATGAAACAATTGGAGGGATATCAATGTTAAACATCTTTATTTCTTTCTGCGCATGCTTATTACCTAACGTAGTGATTATTTTCTCTATGATGCCTTATGATGCCTATGTCTTCTATGTTTTATTTCATGGTCATTATTGCTTACGTACGTCTTATATTGGAGTGACCTTCCTTGTAATCTTTTATGGTAAACTTTATATTACTTAAATTGTACTTGCGTGTGTATGCCCGGATAGCTCAGTCGGTAGAGCATTGGACTTTTAATCCAAGGGTCCAGGGTTCAAGTCCCTGTTCGGGCGATTTTTATAGCTTCTTTTTTATAAAGGAAACAAACTAAAACAGTGAAATAAACCTATCGACGTAGTTAATAGTTAAATTCGATATTTCAGGGTTAGGAAATTTAGCAATAATACAATGAAGTCTGTGGGTGCTGTGACCACTTGCCGGACAAAACAACAGAATGATTTTTGCTCTTATGTCCCGTTGGATAGCTCAGTCGGTAGCTGTTCTAATACCTAAATATCATAAGATTTTTCTTAAATTTTACGTAGGTTCAAAGTATTTTATGAAATAAATAATCACGTTTTATTATTAACACACTTTATTGGTGCACATTTCGAGATTTTTTACAAAGTCATTACGGGGCTAAAACAGCAACCATACATACGTACACGGTGGGCAACAATAGTAAGTTAATATCTGGCACACTAATGGTAGTTGAAGCACGGCCCCACGGGGCTACAGTAGCAACCTTGCGCGCACGGGGGGCAGCAGCAGCAAGTCGGGCTGTCGCAGCTGCTGGAGAGCGCTCCCATTGTATTGTAGATGAGGTGATGTACGTCACACTAGTGACAGTTGAAGCACGGCCCCACGGGGCTACAGCAGCAACCCTGCGCGCACGGGGGGCAGCAGCAGCAAGTCGGGCGGTCGCAACCACCGGGGCAGCGCGCAAATGTGCCAATGTTGAAGTCACGGTAACATCCGTATTGGTACGGCATTCTAGGATCTTGGTTTTTACTATTTTTATAATTATTTTTTCAGATGTTTTAATATTTTTATGAATTTTTATGTAATAGCAACTTCTTAACCGAAAATTTTGATTTGACAATAATGAAGCCACCTATCAAAGTTAACGTTAATCAAAATTTCTTTATAAATTTTCAGCCAACATCATTGTGACCATAGACGAACTAAAAAAAAGTTCCGTGTAGTTCTGTAAGTATTTCTGACCTCATATTTTGGGTACCTGATTGTGGAAAAATTGCGAACTTATTTTCTTTTACATCACAATACCGGATATCTTCCTAAAATAAACATAGGTACAATACAGTACTGGTGATACAAAAACACTGAAAAAAATGTCACTCATGTAATTCTCCAATTTAAAATTTACTTCATTATTTACGTCAATTTCTCGTCAACAGCTACGTTTCAGAAGTAAATTAGAAAAAATTCCAAAAAGCCATGCCTGTGTATTACGGTGGGTTTGTTGGGGGTCCCCATTCAGGAGGCTACTGCTTGTACTCGTTCCAGCCATGCAACCCCAGCACTGGGGGTTGTGGCCCCTGCGGCCCACTACCTGGGCCTTGCTGTCCACTGTCCTGTTGAAAGTAAGTGCAAAATCATTTCCGATATAACCAGAGGTAAGTTTATTTTCATTGCTTAGGTTGCGCCAATTCTCATGCAGGTAAATATAACCATCGAATCAAACAGGACCTAAGTATTGTCTGAGGTTATAATTGGTGGCGTTTGTTTCTAGGGGACTAAGATCGCCTCTAAATTGATTCCGTTGGCAGCTTGAAGATAAAAAATATTGCTAGCGTTCTGTCAAATATATCCTCCATCACTAAAACTACAAGTTTCCGACTTTTCAGTGAGTGGTCAATGATAAACAATCACGGTAAACAACCTTGGAGTGTTTCCGTATCCATTTAGTCTAATAACTCATTTTAGGGCACGTAAATTATGATTTATATTTATCAAATGAATTCATTTCAGATTGCTGTCTGTCCTGTGAAAATCAGTTATGAGATCAGTTATGAGATTGAACATTTTATAAAATAAACGTTACAAAACTAGCTTTTTTTATTTTGCATTGCCCTACCTTTCCCAGAAGGTGCGAATTCAGTGCGAACCGCAACGCGAAGGAATTTGAGTGAAAAGTTTTGCGGCATTTTGCCACTTATGAACGGTGTGTTCGTCCAGAAGTGGCAAAAAGCACGGGCACGGCCGCGAGCGCATGCAGTCGGTTGGCGGTTTGAAACTGAACACAATGCCCCGCATCACGGAGCGTAGTGCGGAGGTGCGCGTCCATTTGTATAGAAAACGCATCGACGCGCGTACATGCAGCAGATGTGTTTGTATTGGACTGTGCGTTTGTCGTTTTCTATACAAATGGAAATAGAACGCTAGATGTGGTATTCACGCATTCCCGCGCAACAGACACGTAGATTTTGTTTGGCAGAACGGGAATCTTGTAAGTGAAAGGCATAAATAGTGACCTGAACATTTTTATATTAACGAAATAAAGATACAAAAAATAAAAACTGCTCAAGACTTGGTAGGAGACCGCAACATTTTTGCTAATCGCTGCATCTTTCATATGGGCATGCATGACTCCCAGGATCCTGCAGGATCCAGAAGCCGCGAACGAGGCCCTCCGAGCTCTCGAGGACCAGTGGGAGCCGGCGACGGAGTCCAGCTCATACGTCGCCAATCGCCGCTACGTCTACTCTTTGCGAGGAGCACGGCTCTTGACGAAGCGACGCAAGCTCCGGGTACTTCGCTAGCTTTTTGTTCATGAAATCACTGCAGGATGGAGCAGCGGTTGCCCGCTACAGACACCTAGCAGCGGTAGCAGCAGCCATAGCACGGGGAATAGCACGGACTGCAGCAGGAGTACGAGTAGCAGGGCCCGCAGCAAGGGGAGTAGCAGGAACCGCACGGGTAGCAAGGCATCTTGACTGATTTATCAGCTTTGAGCAATATTGAAACGTTCCGGCCTTCTCGTTCGACACGGAGTTTTGAAGAGGGGCTTGATGGTTTTCTTGTTACTGACTTTTCTTGTTTTATTGCGTGTTGAAGGTTTGAAGTTTGGTTTGTGATTGCTCCGCTGTGTTGCTGCTTCAATAAAGAAAACTTCTAGAATACAAACATTTTTTAAATTCAAATGTTTATTCTTTATGCTGTTTAATCCGTTCCATCTTACCAGCCAATAGTGTTGCGTTATATGACACATGAGTAGGTACGGAAAAATTCACATACCTAGTTTATATTATAACTAATTATTTAAAACATCAAAAATAATAATAGTTTATGTTAATGACTCATAGACTACTTTTTAAGCAAATAAATTTTATGTACCTAAGCTTTTTATTTTTTATCTACAAAAAACCAGTTTAAAATTGTTTCCTTGTAGGTACACACAGTTAGTGGAAAATAGAATCATGTTTATGTAATGAGGTGAACACCGGTATTGGAATCATTATCTACAGCGACACGAAAGTTGTTTGCTATCGTATCCTGGAATTGCTTATTGCAAGAGTCTATTAGCGGAAAAAATGTATTACTTTTAAGGTAAAAACGATTTACATGAAATGTTTAAAAGCAAAAACACCAACTGCCGTGGAGTGATCACAGATTTCATGGAATATTCAATTTAACGTAACCAACAACGTGAATTATTTCCGTTGCCTTTATTGGGTTAGCGCACGCACCGGTGGAGCGCACGCCTAGTTTCTAAACTATGTTTAGCCTGCTTATTTAGATACAACGGAGTTTCACAAGCCTTTTAAGCTGCCAGTGTACCTAATTATATTAATTTACATAACTACCTAAGCAGAATTAGGATTCTAGGAACTTAGCTTTAATACCAGTCGAACATGTTTTTGTTTTGTAGGTAGACTATGTTATAATAGACTAAATGAATCTTGGGCACTAGGACGGTGTGGATAGCGAATTAACTTGAGTACCTATTCTAACGGCGGCGATTCCTATAACACATCACATTCGACCTTTCTACGAAGTCGCGTTTCCTTGAATCCATCCATTTAATATCATAATTCTTGGTAGTGATCCAACGTTCATACCCAGAATTAGTGGACATCTGTTAAAGGGCTTCTTGTTATAACAATGTGGATTTAGTTCATGGAAGGAAACTAATCACACTAATCAGACCACTTAGAGCGGTATATTTAAAAGTTGCTGTTTTATGAGACTGTAGTCAATTTTAATAAGTTTTTTCATAGTAATTGAACTAATTGAGTAGCAAAGCAAGGGGAATTAAGTGGTCCCTGCAGCCCATGGACAACCACATCCAAACCTCGAATAGAGAAAAAATCCTATCTGAGGATATACGGGGTATTTTCGGATTTTATTTTATTGTCGTATTTGTAATAATTTCAATCAATCGATACGGACAAGGAGATTATAGTAGCAATAAAAGTCAATATTATATCTAAATACAAAAATTTATTTCGTATAAAAGTGGAGTGTTTTTAACATATAAAAATAACATATAAAATCTTTGAAAGACAATCTTACAGTAAGCGTATAAAACTATAACATTTCGCACTTTTTAGTACAATAACTTAAGTTTAGGTTACCTTATTGACCCAGCGATTTGCGAAAAAAATTAAATTTTCATACTAATTATGTGACTGAGAAACGAGGAATTTTAGATTTTCGAGTAATCACGAAATTACTTCATTATTTGACTGAGAATATCTAGTAACGAAAAATCAAGGATATTTGATAAATGATAATTCTAGGAATTCTACGTAATCCCTTTCCCCTTTCACTACAACATAGAATATTATTTATTTCACATTCAAAGTAAGATACATGATTTACCAGCGTCCATCAAAGAACACCGAAAAAAATCCATAGAGATATTATAATAGAGTAGGGGAGACATACGGCTGCCTGAAAGTGGAAATGTCCGACACTTAGAAAGAGATATAAGATTATGGTACCCTATCTGTCTCTCTACTAACGCGTGCGCATTAAAGAACTTAGTGCATTCGCGCGCTTCACGCATACGCTTTCAATACCTAAAATTGTTTCTCACTAATTGCACACGCGCAAGACGAGAAGGTACGGCAATTTTCTCTCTCTTTTTAACCAAAAGACAGTTGGAAGCCTGGCTTCCCTGCTCTATTATAATATCTCTATGAAAAATTCTCGTTACCGCTATCACGGACGAAGGCCGTCGCTGGATCAACCGTAATATCCTGGAAAATAAACCCGTTTTTCTTTCCTTAAATGCACTTATATATCACATTGAGAACGTAATATTTTTACAAAACTGTAAGGACATTATTGACATAAGTTTATCTCTTTGGTACTCGTTTTTGATTAACAATATCAAGGGCTTAGTTTTTCATGTCGCAGTTACTCGTATTTAATCTGAAAAAAAAAGGATTATAAGTTAATAAAAATTTTGACAAGGCACTTCAATCATAATGTAATCTCCATATTTCTTAGCATTAGAAAGATCTTATTGTGATGGCTTTTGATAACTTTTAATATGGATAATTTTAATATGGAATGATACGTCAACAAATACCAAAATATTCTTTCAATAGGATTATCATTATTACTATCAAATTTCCAATTATACTCAGACATCCGTCCATACAAATAGCACACGTTAACTATACGAATACTTTGACAGTATTTTGTATGGTGCGTTGCAGTTGCGTGCGACCGATCTTGTCGTCAGACGTGTTGGCAATGACATTGCTAGTCTCACCCGTCTCCATGTCGTCCTCCGACTGCTCCACGCCGCTCTCCGGGCCCGAGCTGCCCTCCTCGGCGGCCTCCAGCTTGATGCACGTGGAGATCCGCTCCGACATGTACTGAGCGTATTTGAGCTGCAACATATGAGTAACACCTATACACCGGTGTAAAGAGACGGACAAAGTTTGCAAATTAAAGTGGCAATGGGCTGGCCGCATCGTTCGCAGGACTGACAAACTATGGGGGAAAAGGTCCTCGAATGGCGACCACGTTTAGGCAAAACGAGCACAGGCCGCCCTCCTACCAGGTGGACTGACGACCTGAAGATGGCAGCGGGAAACCGTTGGATTCAAAGTGCCCAGGACCGGGTGGAGGTGCGTCGATTAGGGGAGGCCCGTGTCCAGCAGTGGACTACCAAGGGCTGAAAGGAAGGAAGGAAAGACACGGACTGCTGGACTGGACGGACGAGCTGAAATTTTGTATACACGTTTAGTTTGGATGACAATGCACGATATGGTTTGTGACGTCATTCTAAATCCAATATGGCTGACCATCTAAGATATCGGAACATGTAGTCATTTTTAATGCATTTCTACAATATGGGTATCAAATGAAAGGGCTTGTTAAGAGTAACTCGATAAAATAAAAGCTTTATTTTAAAGTTTTTAACTTATAACTTATTATTTACTATAAAAACAATCCAGTACACACCTTCCCGTTTTTGTCAATGTTTAACGTCTTAAGGCGGTACTTCTCGGCTGCTTCGACGAGCCTCTTCAGCTGAGCACCGCGCTTCAGATGCCCCCCCGCCTCCAAATATTTCAGTAATGCGCGCACCGAACAGGTCAACGGGTCGCCCATCAACTGCACCAGGTCCTCCAATCTGTGGTGGACATTTCAACAGTAAGGGCACAACAGGCATTCTTTCTACATATCTATGATAAGACTTTTTCAACACCCTTCTTTAATCACATTCACATCAAAGCTCGTACTGGAATAAAGCTTCAATGGCATGCTCAAGGCACAGATGTTGGGCCAGTATTCGTATTTAAGTCGTCATACGTCGTGAGCACAATATTTAAAGGTCGGCTTGTCATTGGCTGCAGGTTGCGACGGCGGTTCACGCGATTGGTTCGTAAGTATCAGTTCGTCTGTGTCCGTGGTTTAGTGGTCTAGCGCGTTTTTTCGGCTGCTGTGCATTGGCCGAAAGTGTATGACATCCTTGCCACCGATGACTGATAACCGTGTGTGACAGCAGCGAAATCGAGAGTTCTCCCTTGACTGGCCAAGAAATTCGTTGACTGTACTTCCTGTTCCGGACATACAGCCACTGTACCTCTTCAATCTCGCTGCTTCAGTAAATGGCATGAAATGGGTGACGTCGGGATTGGTTGCTAGTGGCAATATACATGCGCGCTTCGAGATGAAATGGGTGACGTCGGGATTGGTTGCTAGTGGCAAATTACATGCGCGCTTCGAGATGAAATGGGCGACGTTGGGATTGGTTGCTAGTAGCAATTTACATGCGCGCTTCGAGATCAAATGGGTGACGTCGGGATTGGTTGCTAGTAGCAATTTACATGCGCGCTTCGAGATGAAATGGGTGACGTCGGGATTGGTTGCTAGTAGCAATTTACATGCGCGCTTCGAGATGAAATGGGTGACGTCGGGATTGGTTGCTAGTAGCAATTTACATGCGCGCTTCGAGATGAAATGGGTGACGTCGGGATTGGTTGCTAGTAGCAATTTACATGCGCGCTTCGAGATGAAATGGGTGACGTCGGGATTGGTTGCTAGTAGCAATTTACATGCGCGCTTCGAGATCAAATGGGTGACGTCGGGATTGGTTGCTAGTAGCAATTTACATGCGCGCTTCGAGATCAAATGGGTGACGTCGGGATTGGTTGCTAGTAGCAATTTACATGCGCGCTTCGAGATCAAATGGGTGACGTCGGGATTGGTTGCTAGTGGCAAATTACATGCGCGCTTCGAGTCACTAACTGACTGGCACTTGGCGACATGGCTTCCTAACTTATTCCTCCAGTATGTATGCTCCAGGCCTCGCTCTGTCATGGGAAGAGACGGGTGCCCAGCAGTGGGATATTTAGGGTTGCAGGCATCCGTACTCACTTGGCGTGTTCGGCGGCGGGCGGGTCGAGGTGCGCGGCCAGGTCGGCGGCGAGCGCGTACAGGCGGGCGGCGGGCGGCAGCGCGCGCACGGAGGCGGCGGCGGCGCGCAGGTCGCACAGCGCGCGCGCCCACCGCGCCGCGCGGCACAGCTCCACCACGCAGCCGCGGACCGACGCACTGCGCTCTGCGACACGTCGGGACCCGTAAAATTTCTTCCGTAAAAGATTCTAATTTAAGTTAAAAAAAGGTTTGGAATTCAAAGAGGAACTGAAACGTACCTAACAAAATAACTATTATTCGGTTGCGGAATTTATAAATGATAAAAAATATGTATCAAAAGCCAAATTGTTTATTTATTACGTAGACTACTGAACATTTTTGTCTTTGTAGATGTTTGTTTTTCTAGTTTTAGTTTAATAGTTGCATACCTGAAAAGGTATGATATTGATCAAAAGTTACTATACGAAACTGGGTAGGTTCATGTTCGAGGGAAAAAATGGACTAGAAATTTCCTTATTATAGAGCCACGCGTCAAGATGAGTTTAAATATTCGTACCTTTCTTGATGAGATTGTCATCGACGGCCACGGCCAGCGCTCTGGCGAGGTCCTTGGCGCGGTTGTATATGTGTCGGATGTGAGCGAGTCGCGCGTCCATGTGAGCGCACACGTGACCCATGAGCGCGTGCGCGTTGCTCGGAGTCACCCACGCGAACGGCAACCTGTACTCCCAGCTCTGGCTCTCCGTGTCCTGAGAGAGGAATGTTCGGTTAGTTATCTACTTATCTCAATTATATTAATATGTGAAATGAAAATGTTAGTTACAATTTACAGCTCAGGGGCCCGATTCTGTATGACCATTCACACTCGTATCGCGGCAATGTCGTGTCTTACCCGTGATAAAAAGTAAAAAAAGGCTTAAAAGTCAAATATCGTGACAATCTGTTATGTGCCTTATAGAATAGACATTAAGGTTCCTTGTCGTGCCGAGTTCATGACATGACATACGGTTGGATGACACACGATATCGACACGAAATCTGAATGGTCATACAGAATCAACCCCCAGTACGTGAACGAAGCAGTTTGAAATTTGGAACAATTAAACTTCATATGGAGATGAATGCACAAATTCTCATTTTTTTAGGTAAGTACTATTTCTATATATATTTTTATATAGTGTTATTGCGGATTAGGATTACCTACGCTTAATGTTAATTGCGGTCAATGTCGAAAAAAGGGGCTACTGGCCAACCCGTTGTTTCAAACGGCCCGACAAGGTTTAACGACTGTTATCGTATCGATAATAACCGGGACCGACGGGTTTACTTGCCCTACGAAGCACGGAAAGTCGGAAACACGCATTTAGTTCCCCACTAGCAGTCACCCATCCAGATACTGACTGCGCGCGACGTCGCATAGCTTTTTCAATCGTTTGCGAGCTACTTAAGCAGCGGGGCTATGCGCGCTTCTGGTTACTATTTTGAAAATGTCTGTAGTTGCCGTCACGAGTGGTGAGCACGACTTTCATTGGTCGGCTCGACATTGACTGCGCTGCGGCGCACACGATTGGTTCGTCGGTCGTCAGTTCGTCGGTGTGCGCCGTCTATTGATCCAGCGCGTTTTGTCGGCTGCTGTACATTGGCCGACAGTGTACAATATCCCTAAAATTAAATATCACCTGCTGTTACGGTGAAGGAAAACATCGTGAGGAAACCTGCATGCCTGAGAGTTCACAAAAAAAAAATGTTCTCAAAAGGTATGTGAAGTCCACCAACCCGCAGTAGGCCAGCGTGGTGGACTAAGGCCATGTAGGCCCTCTCATTTCGAGAAGGAGACCCGACCCTGTAGTGGGTCATTAATGGGTAATGGGGTGCTCACCTCGTCCTCGGCGACCAGCACGGCGGCCAGGCGAACGAGCAGGTCGTCGAGCAGCGCGGCCTCGCAGCTCTCGGCGGCGGCGGTCTCCAGCAACTGTACCAGCAGCGCCGTGCACTCGTGTTCGTTGTCGCTCACGTATTTCTCCAACATTGCCAATTGCTGTTCAAATTTGACGATTAACTTTGTTTCTAATGTACGGATAAAATTAAATTTCAGTCTTTCAATGCATCCTTAATAGAAATAAGCTGCATCAAATAAAAGATGATTTTTCTTTTTCAAACAAAAATATTTTTTACTTAATGTCACGCTTTTTACTTGCTCACTAACTATATACTAGTACTATGTACTAGTCTCCTTACCAGCAGTAAGAACCTTGGAGAAGTCCGAAACTAGACGAGTTATTATTGCTACTGGTTTAAAATTGGGGTGTGTCCTACGAGTCAATTGAAACACTTTTAATGAACTGTCGTAAACACTACCCCTTAATACATTTTGTATAGGGAACTCAAGGGATGACGTCATAGTTTTTTCGAGTCAACTGACAATATTTTTTTTCGCGCTGAGAAAATTTTACATTATTTCAAGCAGGCTTCGATCGTGATGTCGCTCGCAGACTTCGAATCAGCAGATCTTCAGTGTTTACAGGCGTTAATTAGCATAAAACGCACTTTCTGTGTAGATATAAATATGATCGCTGTAAGTTTCATACTTCCTGAGAAAATCTGATAAGTATTAGGTACAGACGGCGGGTGGCTCGTATTATTTGCTGTCCGGTGTACAACCGTCATTGGAGTGCGCTCACCGTATTGAGGTGGTCGTGGGAGCCGGTGGGCAGCTGCAGCAGCGCGACGGCGATGTCGGCGAGCTGCTTCAGCACCCTCCGATTGGTGGCGGCCGATCCTTGCGAATGGTCCATTCGTTCCGCGACCACGAGCGCCTCGCGCACGGTGGACAGGACTGTGGCTTTGTGCTCGGCGGGGCTGAACGAGTTTTCGCCGGCTCTCTCTATGCCAGCTAGGAAACAAACGCTATGTAATAATAAAGAAACCAAGAAACTGTCAGAATTATACCCATCATAATTTCGTCAACAGGTGTAATACCAAAATCTTTGAAATCTGCTCTCAAACTTTTAGATCTTCACGAAAATACATATATTCCCCTACAAAAATCAATAATTATAGATACTTGCTCTATAGTCCGCCGTTTTCTAAACCCAACCTCTTTGACACTCTAAGACGAAAATCGTACCAATCATCATTCAATAACACAAATCATCAACACCACATCCACATACACAAAACACTTGAACCAAGTTACTTGGCATATGCCCGTACTTAGGTTCATTACCGACCTCAAGTTGAGAACAAAAAACTTGTAATATAATAATAATAATAAATAACGCTTCACACTCATAGCCCCACACTAGGATTCCCTGTGTTGTGGGCGCCATGGACAAACACAAGACAAGAACACAACACACCCAGACCAGAAACAGAAATTCAAATTCATCATTCAAATCTCTGCTCTGCTGGGAATCGAACCCAGGACCCTCCGCGCAGCGCACCGGCGTCTTAACCACTGCGCCACTTGGGTCGTCACTATGTATCGTATTTGTAAAGTTCTTTTTTTGAAGAGTAGACAAACAGACTGTACCGAACCTACGTTATAGGAACTATATGTTGTACAGTTTCGAAAGGTAAGGAAGCGTATAAAACCCAGCCCAACGAGTGCCGGTTGAGAACTGATTTATTTACGCAGAAAATGTATAAATTAATATGTGAAATTATAAATGAGTGTGAATGGGAAATGTTTGAATGTGTGCAATAAAGTACCTAGGTACATACGACCAATCGCTTATGTATAACAAATTAAGTACTTGTGTACGTAGCTCGTACACAGACAAACAGTTACAGTAAAGTAAGTCTAATACAATACATTATAGTGTAGGGTACTCTAAATTGGTAAAAACTTACTTATTTTGGCCAGGAAGTGTGCGACGTGCGAGTGGAACTTGGGCTGGCTGTACAGAGAGAGGCACGCGTGGAACGCCTCCAGCCGCCCGAGGACCGTGTCGTCGTCGAACTCGTACACGTTTTGAAACCTGGGACCGACATTCGAAAGAATAAAATGCATTCTTTGGACGCTACTTCCACCGCTCGTCAAGAGATGGATAATACCGCGGGCTTGCACGTTCGCGTCGGAATGGTTTTCCACGTGGATACACGTTGCACTTTTTCACTTCCTACATACTTATTCTCACTTTTTCATTTCTTAAACACACCTGTACACGGTTTTTAGTGAGCTCTCTCTACTATACAGCGGCGCGGCGATACATGCAGTGCGGACGTGTGCGCTCGCGTACGATTCTTTTCCCGCACGTTGCTCTATTTTCGCTTGTTCCACACTATATTCACTTCTGCACTTCTTAACGAGACTCCTACTCACTTTTTCAGCGTGCCAGCGTACAGCAGCGCGGCGATGCGCGGGAAGTGCCTGCGGGCCTGCGCGTGCGCGTGCGAGTCGTTGGCGGCGACGACGCGCTGCAGCGCCGCGGTCGCCGCGCGCGCCGCCCAGCGCTGGAACACGCCGCGCCGCGACAGCGACTGCCGCTCCTCATCCGACGACCACGACACCTCGCTGAACACAAACGTCGATTGAGATACTTTTATTGAACTGTCAAAAACGAAAATTGACGTCATAATCCGGGCTTTTCATACAAAATCTATGCTTTGTCTATAAGACCCGGCGACGTCCCCGATATTTTGAGTCGATTGACTTAATTATTATTGTTTTCGCATGCAATAAAAATCATTTTTAAAAATATTGGAGGCTGAGGGATTCTAACACGCACCACCACGTTCGATGTGAAACTCGCTAAAACCACCACTTACCCATTGAGCAACTCCAAGATTCGATAGCAGCGCTCCATGTCCCACAAACACGGCAAGGGCTTGAAGGGTCCACCTTTGTCCTTGGGCCCTTTCTTCACGTTCTCCTTGCCGCCCGCAGCCTTCCGCGACTTTGTAGTCTTAACCGAATCCTGGGTGTCGTTCAGCTTGCTAGCCTTTTTCGCCACTTTTGTGGGAGTCTGCGAAGTGATAAGATTTCATTAGTTTCCGTATGACCATATTAGATAGAGTATGGAGGATAAGTCTATGTGTATTCTTTGTTTTGTACTTATGGAATGTGGTGAACTTGAGGCACTGATTACTATTAAAAACCGGACCAATTCGGTCAATGACTCACAGACATGCTAAGCTAGAGATTTTATTTGAAATTCAAGACAAATTAATAGAAATTATTGTGGCACAACTCACACACACAACCAGACGGCTGATACAAACAGCTGTGCTGATCAAACAAAAAATTGTCCTGGGTGGAAATTGAATCCACAACCGTCGGCGCATTAGTTAGGAACGCTAACCACTATGCCAACAGACCAGTCAAGAACTCAAGCCTGCACACATAGCCATTCTATCTACTTCCTATTTCTATATCTAAAAAGAATAAACCCATTAAAATCACCTTGGTATTGTCCGTAAGTTGGTTATGCGCCTTGTAGAGGTGGTACACGACATCAGCGTATCCTTTACTTGGGTTCCATTGCATGATGTGGTGCGCGATGAGTGCTTCATACACTTGGAGGGCCTGTTGTACTTTGATGCAAGTCGCTTTCGACTCCGGTGTGGGCTCAGTCAGTTTGAGATTCTCCTGAAAAAAAAGGAGAATAAAAGTCGATAAGCCTTTCACAGTCGATTCGATGACTTTCCGCCAGGACCTGGTCCCTTTGAATTCATCGGCTTGCCGCTGTCTTCTTCAGATTATCAGCCTACTGGTCGTAGGGCGGCCTAGACCTGGTCGCCATTCCACTTCCAGTTAATTTTCCAAGGCATTAAAAAAAATTATATTATATTGTTCTGTTAAAGCTGTTTTATTGTAAACCTTAAGCTACTCACTGAGTAAAGCACTCATGATAAACTAATAAGTTATAAGTTAAAAAACATTTTTTTTAAAAAGCTTTTATTTTTTCGAGTTACTCTTAACAAACCCTTTCATATGATACCCATATTGTAGAAATGCATTAAAAAAATAACTATTCCGATATCTTGGATGGTCCGCCATATTGGATTTAGAATGACGTCACAAACCATTTCGTGCATTGTCATCCAAACTAAACGTGTATACAAAATTTCAGCACAATCGGTTGAAGATATCTACTTCAAAATTGAGTTCAAAGATTCCACCTGAACATACATTGCAAGTTAAATAAAGCTTTTAATAAAATAGAGCCTATGCTTTTGAAGGTGTACATGGTCACCAGTGTCTTGTAGCAACAGTATTTCTTCGAGGCATTACATCACATTACTAACCATATCAAACTGCGCCAATAAATCGCATTTGCTGAGGTCTGCTAGCACGTTCCTGAACTTGCTCCTCAGTAAGCTGGATACCTCTTGCTGGCTGCTGAATATGTCCTCTAGGCTCTCCTCGACGCTGGGCTGCACCAGCTGAGCTATGAGGAACAGCAGGTGGCCTATCGGTTCCTGAAACAATATTCACCATGGAGATGTTGACGTTTCAAAATGTAAGAAAAAGACAACGGCCAGACGTTTACTTGCACAAATATAGTGTAATACGGAGTTTGGAGCTCGTAAGCGGTTGCTGCAGATGGCTGAAGCTACGGCCTTCACGGTCAATTCGAGAGCTAGGACTGGCCAAGCAGAAGAAGAAAAACAAGAATACGAATGTTGAAATAATTGTTGAAATAGTAGTTGAACTGTCATTATTGAAGTATAGAAAAAATTCATAAGTTGTATTATTTCGTTTAATTATTTCAGATTCACCTAAAAATACGTTTCTGACATATTATTATGGGTGATGTTAAACTTTGTGTTCCTTTTGAAACACCTATGTATGACTTGCACATGGTCAATCATATTTTGTTTACACATGTTTAAAATATACATATGGGGTTTCAAACAAATTTTTTATGAATATTTTTTCATTAGAAAATTATCGTGGTGTTTCAGTATTCAAGTGTGTGTATTGTTAGAACTGAGTAATATTTTAATTCTAGGCAGAAACTCACCACTAGTTCTGGGACAGATCCGTTGGTTTTGATGCACTCGTCCAGCAGCAGGTTGCATGGGCCATCCTTCGGGAGATATTTAGTCAAGTGATGATTCAGTGTCTCCAAGATGGTCTCGTGGAGACTTGGTTTGTCCTTGACGCACGAATACCAGCCTGCGATACATGGATAAATGAGTATAATTGATTATTGTCATAACATGCCAACATTCTAGGAATTTACCTTTCACAAGAAAAGAAAGAAAAGAAAAGAAAAGAATATGTTTATTGTTGACTGTTACACGAGACAGATGTTACAAAAATTAGAATAAGTTATGAATAGTCAGGAAAGTAGTTTATAACAACAGTAGAATTTGTGATAGATAGATCCGGGTTGATGTAAGAATTCCTTCGTATTTCGCGACCGCGGTACAACGAATCTTACAAGAACCAGCTAGACATGTCAACGGCACGTGAACGTGTTAAGAGACAACAAGAATAATAAATTGGGAAATGTGTTCACTTACGGGTGTAAAGCAGTTGGCGGACAGGCGCGTCCTGCATGAAGCATCGCTGCAGGATCGACAGCATCTCCAAACAGATAGTACTGTTCCTCACACTGAAAATATCAGCAAAGATTCAAGATAGTTACGGGACGGAAACCCTAGATCCGTATGTGTTAGGCCGCTATGGGAGCGTACGTACGACTTAGTCACGCGCAGTGAATTAAATTGTTTGTATATACAAAGTACCAAAAAAATATTCAATATCAATCTGAAGCCTTTTTGATGAGATTCTTCATATTATGTACATAATTTTAACGAAGTCTATGTTCTTTTTTTACATTTATGAAACATAGCAGATAATACTATGATTTATAAGTTACTGTAAGTAGCCGTGCGCCGCTCACACCAATACAAAGATGCTTCAGGATCTCTGAAATAGGAAAGAGATAGAATGGCCATGGTGGCGGGGCGGCGTACCCTAGATTCTCAAACGAACAAATATGTCATAACTGCCGTTCTATTTACTTCCTCTTTCTATAATCAGGAACAATAGTGGGTAGAACTCACCTAGATTTCTGTTGTGTGGTGTGCAAATCTATCTCAGCATCTGTGCCTTTGCTGTACCCACTTGTCTGCGAGTGGCTGTGCTGGGATGCGATCTCATCGTCCTGGCTGGAGGCGATCGCACCGCCGCCGGCGCTTTCGCTGATACGAAGGTGTTCGAGCACTGTCAGGATGCCGCACACCGCCAGACAGCGGCGGGCCGTGTTACTGAAAAAAATAACACCAATTATTTATTGCACAAATAACGCATTCAACTAAAGATAAAGATACATTACGTTATGTGTGACCTAAGTAGCTACATTACAGTACTAATAGTAACGAACGCACGGTATGACGTTATAGTTTTTTCGAGTCAACTGACTTTATTTTTAGATATATCGAAAATTAGGCTAGATTTTAAGATAATTAATTGTGAACGCTACTTTTTAGCAAATTACATTTTGAAATTCGTAGAATCATCCCCATTGTATGGTCAGACTGTAGTCGAATGTATGTATGTCAAGTGTCTCACTTGGAGAAGAGTCCTTTCCGGCAGACCAAGACGAGCGCGTCGCGCACTTTGGCGCTGCGGGCGAGCAGCGGGTGCACGGCCTGCAGCACGGCGGGCGCGTCCGGCTGGCAATCGCTCAGGATTTCAGTCAGCTGCGTCTCCGGAGCCGACTGCTTCGACCTGAACAGCTTGCAAAGGGCTTCGAGACACTCTGCGGAACGATTGGTTTTGCTTTTTAATGTTTATACTGTATAGCATGTAATGTAAATTATGACGATGAAGAAAAAGTTACCAAAAACTAAAACCCGACTACTTAAAAATCAGTCTAAAAAGTATTAAAAAATAATATATTCTCATGTGAAGCTGTTATGTACTTACAAGCTATTAAATAGGAATCGTCTAATAAATAAACAATTTACACGTAATATATTTCAATATACTTAATCCTAGTAATATAAGCGCACATAGCTACTGCTTGAGTGAAGCGCGCGTAACCCCGCTGCTTTAGTAAATCGAAAAAGTTAGGCAAGGGTGCCTTATACATAAAATAAAGATTTAAGATTCCTTGTCGTGCCGAGTTCACGAAATGACGTACGATTTGATGTCACACGATATCGGCACGAAATCTTTAGGGACTCGGTGAACCTGACCAGCCCTAGTGTATCCGTACCCGCGTACTGCGGCCGAGCACCGTCGACGGCCAGGCGGTCGGCCAGCACGGAGAGGATCCTGGGCTGGGTGCCGGCCTCCACCTCGGCCAGGCGGCGGAGGACGCAGGCGGTCCCGTAGCCAGCACAGCGCCTCGCCGCCCTGGCGTCCTCGCCGCGCTTGCTGCTCAGCAGCGCGAAGCCCAGGTCGATCAGCCCGTTCATCGTGAAGTGGTGCTGTTTGCTCCTGTCAAATATTACAAATTAAACAGAGTAAGCAAGCTGGAAGTTTTTTTCTCTCCTAGTCTACGAATCTGACCGCCCACCGACCCGAATTAGGCCTATTCTTCTCGATGTGAGAGAAATCCCGACCTTGTAGTGGACTATTGATGGATTTCAACCTACGAATCTGGGGGAGCGATCGAACGATCACTCCAGCCAGCTGCACCGGAAGAAACACAGCCTTTTAATGTAGGCTTATTAATCTTCATATTATATTAGTAGTTTACGGTAACTGTTTGACATGGGACTATGGTTGAGGCATACTCCACTACACTGCTCCATTGCGCATTGGTGCGAGCACCGGACTAGTGGCCAACGCCTGTCGGATGTTATCAAACCGCCTTCGACAAGGTTTAACGACTGCTATTTTATCGATAACAATCGGGACGGTCGGCTTCACGTGCCCTCTGGAACACGGAAACCTATCCAGTCACCTATCCAAGTAACGACCGCGGCCGACGTTGCTTAACTTTTTCGATCGCTTGCGATCTACTCTTGCAGCTAGGCTATGCGCGCTTCGCATTACCTATCTTATAATCATACGCTTACTGCCTTGCGAGTTCCTCCAGCAACTCGGGTAGAGTCCTGTAGGACGCCGTCACGCTGGACGGCAGCAGTGACTTGATCGCGAAGGACTTCTCACTCTTGATTTCATCGGTGACTGTTTGCTTGATCGCTGCTTTGACTGCCTGTTCGAAATCAGTTTATTTTACTTTTGGGTGTGTTTTTCTGCAAATACGCATGGGCCTACCTTTATGCTAGCCTCTAGCCTCGACTTACGTATTAGTTGTCTATTATTATTTCACAAGTGAATCACTACCTATCGTTATTATAGGTTAAACAAAATTATGATTATGATGTAGACCTATGAGTTATGAGCTATATCTATAGCCCAGTGGCTTAGAATTCGACCTCGAATCGAGGGGTCCGGGTTCGAATCCCAGTGGCACGCACCAATGACTTTGTAATAAAAGTTATGTGCGATTTATGAAATTAAATATCACCTGCTGTTACGGTGAAGGAAAACATCGCGAGGAAACCTGCATGCCTGAGAGTTCACAAAAAAAAATGCTCTCAAAGGCATGTTCGTCCACCAACGGGCAGTAGTGGTGCGTGGTGGACGGCGGCCTACATCCCTCTCATTGTGAGAGGAGACCCGACCCTGTAGTGGGTCATTAATGGGTACTGACATGACATATCTATAGTCGCACAAACATACGGGTCAGCTAGGTCAACATAACCAAGTGTCACCTCAAAGCACAGCGTGCGGAACTCCTTGCCCCTGTCGCTGAGCGCCAGGCCCAGGGTGAGCAGGAAGGGCTCGCGGGGCAGCTGGGACCGCGGCCAGTCCTTCAGCTGGCGCAGGGCGACCTCCTCGTCCTTGCAGAACATCAGGCACGTCGACATGCAGCTCGTGAGGTCCGCCTCGCTGTACTCCACTGTAACAACAAATACAAAAATTGAAGTGGCGTTTAGCTTATTAACAAAACTGTACGCACAAATAGGGTATTACGGCCTATGTCAAAAAGCTTTTTATATGAATTCGTAAGTCATAAAAACCCATAAAAAATTGGAAAAAAAAATTTTTGCAAACAAATATTATGTAAAAAAAGACTTTTCAATTTAAATTTCGAAAATCCCCGCGAAAACACGGTCTCGGCAGTCTCGGCGCTGCCGCCATGCTTGTGACGTCACTCGCAGTGTAAACAATACATGTCAGTAAAGGAAGAAAGTTATACTCCATTGTTTATTTACACTGCTAATGACGTCACGCCGATAGCTTGCATGGCGTATAGAGTTTTTGACATTTGAAAAACAGATTAAAAACCTGAATTTTAAAATTGAAATAATAAATGTATACTACATTTTTTAGAACAGAAATCACCATTTTTCACTTGCTTTTAACAAAATCTATCAATATTACATAATTTTGGATTTTTCCTTGCATGGTGCGAAATGCCCTTTTGTTGAGGACTTAAATCGCCTGCCCTTTTTTTTATAGGAATTACGCTGGAAAAGGGCATACAAATCACTGGATGTTAGGTGGTTACTGCAGCTCGTGGACTTTTTCCTACTTTATGATACTTATTCCTCAACTTTCAAAACTCATAATTATTCAGCAGTACTATGTAATCGTCAGAAAATTTAATGGGTTTTTAAAACTTTTTTATATATTTACTGTATAATTTTATTAAAGGGTCCTTTTTCAGGAGTGTTACTCACCAATGTCATCAACGTCCATGGTAGTAGCGTCTGAGTGTTGCGATTTTGCACTAAATGTTTTATTGTACAGCCGCAGGTTGAAGGAGTGACTGACATGCGCCAGTACCACCTCCATGTTGTGTTGACGGCAAAGCCTGTAAAATCATAGTATTCTAATATCTTAAGATTATAAAGATATAACCAATTATTGGCGAATTATGTGTGTGTCCATGGCACTCACGACATAGGGAATCCTAGCATGGGGCTATAGGTGTGTACATCCTCTCTTTAAAGATGATTTGTCCTCTAAATTCTTGATTTATGATGGAGTCATGATTGTGGGTGTTACAAAAACATAATTTTCTGTAAATGAAATTTAACTTTTTAGACAAATTGATTCTTGGACTTACTTTAAAAGCTCGTGTACAAGAGGTGGCAGAGAGTCAGGTCCCATATCTTTTAGAAAAGAACAAATTTTAATGACACACGGTCTTAGTTCTTGCTTTGTTAGATTTAATCCCCTGTAAAGTAAAGAAATAAATTGGAGAGTATGACACGTTTATATACACAAATACAATGGAGATGTACAGTTTGTACATAATTATGTAAGTTTGGATACATCCAAACTTACATAATACAATAAATCTCTGAAACTACTCATCCTTTCACTAATATTCAGGTTGACACACAGAATTTATGGATTGAGTCAAGCTTTACTTAATCTTATTATTTATTCATGACTTATATTCAACAGGGACTATCTAACATTGGATGCTTTGTCGTCTAAAGAGACTGCAATAGTCAATACTATAGAAAGATCTCTCCTAACTTGCTAGAAACTGGTATTACAACGGTTGAACCAATGATAGCCGATTGGCTTAGCATTTGTTCTGACAGTGACTTTGTTAAGGAAAACATAGTGAGAAAACCTGCATACCCAAGCATTATCACCTACGCTGATAGATACCTACATCTTGCATCTCTTTCTAGCGCGTAAATGTTACTTTTTCTGACGAAAAACGGGGTTGTGTTCTTTTAAAAAATAAATGAATCTAAATCGCTATCTTTGTTGAGACAATTAAACACTGCACAGTATCTTTTTCTCTATGTTTTAAACAATGCAACGAACAAATAAAGTACCTATATAATCAAAGGAAAAACGGAACAAACCTTACGCGTACCTACGTCACTCGCAGTGAGGCCCCACTGACTAGCCGTTTCGGAGGGGCCGCTGTAGCGTAGGTATATTTTTGATACCTACACGGGCAGTGGGCCAGGCCCGCCGGACCCTACTGGGCCATGATCCCACCAACAAAACCTACCTGAACATAGTAGCGAGTCGCACCAACTGTTTCTGTTGCCACTGGCCCTCGCGCAAGGCCTCCAGGCAGAGCTCCTTGTACGTCTTGCTCGGTATTGTGGTGTCATTGTGCTCTATATGATCTAGAGCCTTTATTATGTTCAGGCATTCTGGCAGTAAGACGCACCAACTGGAATTTGATAAAAAAATTCAGTTATGATGATCACTTTCACAATTCACAATGCAAACTGACATACTGTAGTCTACAGTCTGTAGAGTAAGTAAGTAAATTTTTGCATGAATGTACCTGATTTTATATTAAACCCTACAATATCTATGGAAAATACAGTAGCAAATCATATCACGATTGTGGAAATAATTTTTTTTTTATAATAATTAACTTTTTTTACTGCCTACTTACACAGACATGTAAAATTAATTATTAGTTATGTAAGACATAATTATTGTATGCCCACATAGGGTAGACTGTTTTTTAACATCTTTCTCATGTAACAGTCAACAATAAACACATTTTTTTCTTTCCTTTTCATTTACAGAAGTAACAGGGCTATACACAAAATATAAGGAGAGTAAAGAACCACTTACATCATATTGACATCTGAATCATCTATGATTGACTGGACACTCTCGTCACACCACCTTTTCAAATGTTGCGGGGGAAGGCGTGGCAGCTCAATGCGCACTCTGCTTGCTAACAACTCATAGTGTTTGTGAGTCATTGGTGTATCCCTCAGAACCTTCAGCACAATATCCACTACCTAATACAACAAATAAATCCTAATAAAAATTGTACAAAGCCATTGAGGTGATAGCCTAGTGGCTAACAATTTGGAGTCTTACTTGAGAGGTCCATGTTCAAATCCCAGTGGCATACACCAATGAGTCTTAAAAATGTTATGCCTTCCTTCATTTCTTCCTTCCTTCCTTTCAGCCCTTGGCAGTCCGCTGCTGGACATGGGCCTACCCTAGTTCAATAAAAATTTCACTACATCCTTCTCATTTTAAGAGGATTCTGGGGTTATAGACAAACACCATTTACTTGTCAATAACCCATTAATGACCCACTACAGGGTCGGTTCTCCTCTCACAGTGAGTGGGATGTAGGCCGCCGTCCACCACATACTGCGGTTGGAGGACTTCACATACCTTTGAGAATTTTTTTTTCTCTCAGGCATGCAGGTTTCCTCACTATGTTTTCCTTCACTACTGTAACTACTGTAACAGCAGGTGATATTTAATTTTAGAAAGCGTATATAACTTTTTTACATAGCCATTGGTGTATGCCACTGGGATTCGAACCCGGACCCCTTGATTAAGTCAGGGTGTCTGGGACCCCTCAATTCGAGGTTGAATTCTAGGCCACTGGGCTATCACCATTTACTTATATATCACTAACTATAAAATAAAATTACCTGTATTTTGTACTCCAAATTACTTGGCTGTTGGCTAAATGGCTGACTCATAGTCAGCCCTGTAAATATAATGTTTACATCATCATAACCATTACCAGCCTTTATATGCGTCGACAAGTATTGTATAATCTGGAACAGAAGTTTAACATTTATTTGCATCCATAATAAGCATAAAACAAATGTGTCTTGATGATAAAATAGGGGTGAGAGGGTGAGGTATAGGTTTACCATCCTAGAGCGCTCCAGCACTACCTACCAGACTACCACTACCAGACTACCAGTCCAGTCAATTTGGACAATTGAAATAACAAAAATGCTGACAAAGCCAAATTTCTGGAGATACTTTGGGTTTACCATTACGAATAAGGTGTGAAAAGTCCCAAAGGTCTCTAAGGAAATTTGGCTCTGCCGGAATTTTCATTATTTGATCACTATTTTTTATGTCTAAATTGACCGGACTTTAGAGGCTACTACACAACATTCACACACCTATTAATGCAGTTTTAAAGAAATTTGTGCAAGTATTTTCCACCTTGTGCAAAAAAGTTGATAAATACTAAAATAGGTATGTAGAATAATAATGTAGATGGTGGACCTAAACAAGGACCAGTAATGATAGTAGTGGTGGTAGCAGCCTAGGTATACTGTATTTCCGCCTGTATCACGTCAGTTTCATTATAATTGGGATTTTATATGGTTGCTTATAGGCGGTGGTATAGCTTATGGCGCAATACTTGAAATTTGAATACTAAACACAACATGACAACTAACCTCTGCAATATGTTCGGCAACAAAGTTACCCAGATTTTTGCCCTCTTCCTTTCTGAGTTGCATAAACAATTGTCGCGACATCCTCGTAGCATCAGTTAAATAATCTTTAACAGTCTACTGAAAGAATTAAAACAGAAATAAACTTAATGGCGGTTGGCGAATATTTTTGATAAAACATACAGACAGTATATTTAACAGATAATATATTCTTTACTATATTTTACGGGTGCGCTGCCGGGTTTTCCTCAACCAACTAGTGGTAGTGCCCCTCACCAAGTCGAGCAAATAAACGTAAACGACAGTCAGCGCCACAGCCTACCGATGCTCTAACTGCTCGATCCGTATCGATACTTAACTAAATGGATATCTCATTCAAGTGATTCAAAATTTCAAATTCTCTTTCATAATATTAATTTTCATAATAATTCATTTCACTTCGAAAGCGAACGAAACGAAACGAACGTTCGTTCGTGTTTACAACTTTACAATTTGACATGTTGACAATTTTGACATTCGGAGACGGATCCCTAGGTAGGTAGGTAGCTAATCACATAAAAAACTGTGTTGTCCGGTCGAAAAGAACGTGCCTAGATGTTCAATAGTCGTGTTTACTGTTTTATTGTTTATTATTTTATGTTTACTGTTTTATGGGTCGAAGGCTGTTTTCAATGAGCATTGAAGAAACTAAGATTTATAATTTACATTTCAATACTTTTACATTTCAATAAATTCGTGCACACACTGGCCTGAGCTGAAGCATACTGTTACTGACTGAACTGATTCTGAACGACCTAACGACTACATCTATCGTGTGGAGGGGCCATTAAATGAAAAGAAGTGTTTATTATAAAAATAAAAATAATTTTCAAAAAAAAAAATTTTTTGTGTAGAAATAATGGGATTTTATAAAATAACAAAATTTAAATGATTGATAAAATTTAATGATTTCGATAGTTAATGGTTCCCCCCAGCGAGTTTCCCATTGGTTCACTGATTACGGGACATCCTGTACCTATTTATAAATCAAAAATATCAATGACGTTTGCACAAAATACAAATAATTACGGGTTCGCGTTTCAGGAAACTGAGTAATAGAAACGATCAAAACGAAAATATTTCATCATGATATGTTTAATTTTACATTATTTATATTTTCATTTAATACCGTACATGACATACAATAATATGTTTTGCAAGTTACACTTTCCTTAAATAATGCCTTTACATTTTTTACTTCATTTTATTCCATAAAACATTCCTTATTGTATTAGATTTATACTAACTTAATCTAGGTATTTTAATAAAATGTATGTTACATAGTTTTATCGTTGTTATAAAATGATCCGTGAAAATATGCTCTATTTCATTCCTTTTGGCAGTGATAACATGCACACGACACAGCCGATTTAAATATTAAATTCCTTTCACCGTCCAAACATAGCACCTTTACTGGAACCTGAAAGGACATAAGATATAAAACATTTTTCAATTAAAAAATTGGGCAACTTGAAAGGCGGTGCCTATTTTAAGAGCTCCAAAATATGTCCTACGAGGACATGGCAAAAATTTGTGTGTAAAGCAGGTTTATAATAATGATGCTACATTTTTTTAGAAAAACTCATCATTAGCATTCCTTGGAAAGCTTTCCTACTTACGTCTTCTGACTCCATTATGTTACAACACTGTCCTAAAGAAGTGACAGGGTGGCGCTTAAACCCCAGCATAATGCTCGGTAGCGACCAGGACTCGCAGTATCCTCGGCATGCATTCGTAGTTATTTTGAATTCGACGCAATCAGGGATGCTTATGTTCCTCGTGTGACCTGTAACGAAAATATAGAAAATTATGATTAGGTGATGATTCTGTGCAGTGGCCAACGAAAGTCTTCGCTTCGATGAATTTCGACGCGATCGATCGATTCGATGAAGACAAGGCAACCACTACGTCAGGCAGGAGATCGTGAAGGAAAATGATGTGATTCAGCGCAAATATTTGTTTTCCATTCATTTTTAATGTCCTTATTTCACTTAACTTCTTATTTACCCATCTTCTTTGGACTAAAGCTATGATCATGAAAAAGCAGAAAATTCAATTCATATCCAACCTATTCTGTGACAACCAGGCTTTCGCCAAGTTTCAGCGGTGGCCACATGTGTTAATGATATAAGTAACATTAGACTTTTCAGGAACATTGTGACTGAAGATCTAAGTTGTGAATGAAGTGTGATTACAAAGAACAGCTTTATATATATACCATTTTTCTTCCGTAAGGTTTGCTGAGATTCTCAACATTTTTCCGACATTTAACTCCATGTTCAACATAAAATTTTAATGTACCTACTTACTAATTAATTTCGTATGCAGTTAAATGTACTTAACCAATCGATGTCCAATGTGTAATACAATACAATAATTATAGTCAATACTTTACATCAACTAATAATCAAGATAAAAAACCATATCAGATCAGTAATATAATTATTATTGATATTATTGTACTATCAGTACTACAAAGTACATTGTTACTTAGTGTCACAGATGCTGTTTGCAACTCACGTTATAATATTAAAAATATTAACAAAAATAATAGGATTACTCTAGTGCTTATATAAAAAATAACTCTACATGCAAAATGTTTATGTCCTCTGGAAGCTATTAAATTCATAAAAAGTAACCTCTTCCGAACCGTTGATTTTAGTAAAGTATTGACGTCCAAAGTTTTATGGGGTGGATGAAAACAAACAACCTGAAATTATTGCGCTGTGTTAAATATCAAGTTGCATACTAATGACTCTTTTAATATAGGTCATGTTTGGGACTTGCTCCATACAATATGTACGTAGTGTACGCTAGCTATTAATTATTTACAGATATTCGTACTTTAATAATTTTATCTTAACACCTACACCAACGAATAGACTCTTGCTGCACCTCTGCTGCCTAGACACTGCTACAATCTATGGCGTTGCTCAGCAACGAAATAATCCTAAACATAACAAAAGAATACCTTTTTAAAATGGACATAGAACTTGAATTCAAAATACTAAATCTTTATAGAGCGAGACTGTATGATGAATGTATTAAACTGTGTGATACAGCACTACAAGGTAAAAGCGACCGAATGATAGAATTTGTCCGGATGCGAGCTATGACTATACAGGCGAAAGTGGCTGGCAATGGTTATGAAGAAGTCGAATACTTTCCTCAACAAGATGAATTGGCTCCCACAGCTGTTGCCAAGACCCCGCGCGCAGGAACATCTTTTCAACGGGAAATAAAGACGGCGCAACATTTAGCTACCGTAAGATAAAACATTAAGTTGACAACATGACAAAGTGTTCAATAGCCTATAATTTTATGGCATGCACTACTTGTACAACATACAAATCGCTTATTCTGATCTATATACATCATCATCATCATAGCATTTACGACATTAGATAACTAAAAACCGTGGAGCGGGGTTAAAATTTATGTTTATTTTTGTATTTAAAGGGCAGAGCTACGGCAGTTTTAAAGTCAAGGTCTGGACTGAATACTGCCCGTGCCCGAACCGCACTTCACACTGCATCCAGAGCATCAAGGGCTGCTACTGCCCTAGCTGGCGGAACCTCCTTTACCCTAAACGCTCCTATAACCCTCCGGTTCTTGAACAAAGATGAAAAGTCTTTCATACCGGCTGCTAAAACTTTATTTGAGTACGTGTTCTATTGCGAAGGCAATATTCGGAAGGTATGTATGTTGGCCGTCAATAAAACTTTGTGTGCAAAATGACAAGACCTGCCCCGTTGCATTAAAATAGTGTTATAATTACGATGACCATATTGTGATATGGATTTAATACTTTTAGGCTATGGAAGTGGTTTTTCAGGCTCAGAAAGCTGATAATACTTTTGATTGGTGGTGGAATTATTCGTTGGCTCGCTGCTACTACACACTGGGAATGTATAGAAATACAGAAGAATGTTTGCGGCAGGCTCTTCTTCAAAATAAACATATTAGTATATATTTGCGATTGATTGCGATGTATGTGGGGCTCAACCAACCATTATCTGCTTTAGAAGTTTGTCGACAGGGCCTGACAGTATTTCATGAATACACTCCATTGCTACTGGAGCAAGCAAGAATTCACGAACAAATGGGCAATTTAGCCGTGGCTGTCAAGTATTACAGAGTGGTTGCTTTGGAAGATCCATCGAATATGGAAGCAATAGCAAATATTGCAATGTATAATTTTTACAATGATCAACCAGAAATAGCGCTGAGATATTACAGGCGAGTACAAGATGTATTTATTATGAGCGTGAACTCTACATCTATGCTCGGACAAAATAAAAAATATTTTTAGGCCTTGAAGCTTCTCTTGATATGAAAAGTTACTTTTGACTCATGTGATGAGTTATAGTTTTCTTTTTCAGGAAACTATTAGCAACAAGCCCACCAAGCGCTGAAATATACAACAATCTCGGACTTTGTTGCTTATACTGTAACCAATGGGACTTGATTTTAACCTGTTTCAGACAGGCTCTTTACCTGGCGACAAGTCCTGACTCACGTTCTGATATATGGTTTAATCTTGGCCATGTAGCTTTGGTATGTATTCAGTTTTATTCTATGTAATATTATAAATAAAAATAAGCCGAATGAACTAGTTCCTATTTCACAATTGCTTTTTTGCATCTGAATATGTAGAGGTTTAGAATAGACGTCGAATTAACCGTTATTAATACCATAGGCCAAACCGGTCCATTTGAACTTGGAAAGCCGTTTTTGCTTTACTTTGTTTTTGATACTCAACATTATTATATAAAAACTACTCAATTTTTATTTATAGATATAGTTGTAAAATGATTTAACAATAATAAAATTGTAGTCAACAGGTGATATGGCACTTTCACGACGTTGTTTCCAAGCAAGCCTAGCAATTTCAGAACATGATCCTGCAAGACGCGCTCTTAAGGCTTTGGATAGCCGCCTACTTGCTCGAAATACAATTTAATACTTACTATAAAATAATATTTTAGAAACTTAATATAAATTTATAATAAAAATATTTATTCTCACTGTCTATTTATTTAAATATACCTTTACGTTTTCATAATTACTCATACAAATTGTTCATTTATGTCCAAAATAGAGGAAAATTGTAAATCCTGTTTTTATAAATTAAAAAGGCAATATCAAATCAAGTTTTAGTGATAGAGGAAAAAACATTTTGTTTCAGTCATAAATCTTTTTCCCATGAGATCGATTCTCATTATATATTAATTATCATCTCAGTATTTTTTTGACCAAAATGGCCCTCTGCGTTGCGACCTATTTTTATTTAACCTAAACCATAGCTATAATGGACACATTACACGCTAGCCGAGTGGAGGCGTGCGGCGGCGAATGTCAGCGTGTAGACATTCTGCTCGCATCTACTCGTGAGCGACTCCAGCCTTCGTGGGGTATGCTCGCCTTGGCATCATTTGCCGATTGGTGAATGGTTTTTACACTAGCCCTTCGTACTAGCGTGTAGTGATACTATCATTAATTAAATAGATTAAAAACAAAAAATTGTCTTTGAATATATTTTATCTTTATTGTGAATTTTTGGTTTTGAGTAATTTAAATGGCAACACTGTCAATGGATAACGTCTTTTTGATAGTGACGTCATCACAGTTTATGTTTAGCGATTGAGCCGTGTTACGAAATTTACGAATTTCGGTATGGAAGATTGATATGAAGCGCATTTCGTACAAACATTATGTACGTATTGGTTTTTTTACGAAACCAAATGTGTTTCCGTGAAGTGTTTTATTAACAGTTTGTTTCTGTGATCGGTAACATCGGGCGTATAGATAACTGCGTTTTGGCGGCATTGCACGAAGGCACGGAAATAGATCCCTTGTGCAATATTTCGGCGTGTTTATATATGGGTCAGGGTCAGTGAAAAGTGCGGAAAAGAGGATGTGTGACTATAAGTATAAAAAATAAGCGGACTGTTGTTATCGTGTAAAAGTAACATGGAAAACCCTATAGTCAGTGAGTTGCGGTCGAGGTCCCGATCGAAAACGCCCTTCTTGAGATCCAGTTGTGACCGTGAGAGCTGCTTGGAAGATGATCACTCTCAAAACAAATCTGGGAGAAAAACTCCAATTAAAAGAAGCACCCCTATCAAGTAAGTGCTATGCGATGTTCTCACGTTTTTGCAACCGAATCGAAATGGAAAAAAAACTTATCTTTAAAATGTTTTTCTTGTAATGATATGTATAGCACACCCTGCGAATATTCGCGGCAGCGTTGCATATTCTTTCAAGTTTAAAGAGGATATTTAAAATACAAACAAAACCAATTTACCAACCATTTTGTGTAGGTAAACTTATTTAAACTTATTGCCGTTTTGAATCATTAAATTTCTGTTTAGTTATTATTCTTAAAATGTTATAGTCCTTAATTTATACTCCTACCTTCTTCTGAAAAATAAAACCTACACTCAAAATGTCAATCGCTCTTGATAATTTTTATGTCTTGATAATGGTCACATCCAAACTTGCAGAAGGCTAACCCGTCAAATGTCACAGCTTCGCTCAAACTTTTTTGAACTTTGTAAACTCATTCCAATAATGCATCACTCCAGCCTCTTAACAACGTAAAGCACCATGTTCTTCATTCTTGTGTTTTGGCTGGTGAAGTATGTTTGGCACGGATTCTTCTTTATTTGAGGTAAACATCTTAGTCCTCATAAGCAGTAAAGCACCTGCATACAACCTCACCTCTGTTAGGTTTTTTTTCTATTTGAGGTTGTATGTGGGCCACCATGATGCTACAGTGACCTCTTAACATCAGGTGGCTTGCATGTTGTTCTCCTATTCAATAACTATTAGACTCAGGCCAAAGGGGGCATAGACCACAGCCACCAGTGGCCGACAGCAACTTAACAAATCTTTTCTTATTTCTCACTGCCATAGCATGTGGCCGCCACAAGCTGCATGTGTGCGGTGCATCTATACTAGTGTTGATGAGGATTCCTCTTCCTCTTAATGAGGTAGTTACGCATTTTTTGGTACTTTCACATCCTTTTCCACTTCCTCTAAGGAAAAGTAGAAAAAATCCTTTATCCTCTTCGGCTTTTATACTATTGAGAGAAACCTAAATTTACTGACTGAGGTTGTAAGGTGATGATTTACTGCTCCTGGGCAATGGTGTAGCTTGTAGACTAGCTTAAAGGTTCTTAGCTTAAGGTGTCTAGGTAAACCACATGACTGCCTAGATAAGTTACAAAGTAATAGTGTACCAAAGAACAATGAAAAAAATAAACCATGCCAGTGGCCTTGACATATACCAAATATACCATATCAATGTTATTCTTGTATTTTGGCATTGTATGCTCTTTGTTTCAAGTTATTTTTTGTAGATAGTAGCCTGTAATTAGCAAGTTTAATTAAACCGTACGAAGGTTTTACACCTGCTGTATGCATTCTTGTTTTTTGTTGAGAATGTTCAATGTGGTAGTGGGGTTCAAGAATGTTCTTCCTCTTCTGCAGTATTAAGTCTTACTGCCGTACTCAGAGACATTCATTAACGTTAATGGTTCATTATGTAAATAACAATGACACTTATGTCAATATGAATAAAGACAATTTTATTTGTTTATTAATGAACATTAAGTTAAATGACGTCTCTGAGTGTGGCCATTAGTTATATTTAAAAGCAAGCTTTTATCTTGAATATAGATGCTTTTAGTCAGTATTTCAATTGATAGTCAGTATTTAAGTTGATATATAACAATCAGATTGAAAATTGCTGATCATAGTCAATTCATGATATTTGTTGACATGTAGGACTACAAACAATGTTGTCAGTAAAAGTCTCTAATTATAATACTCTACATAAGCATGATATTATACAATTTGATATATGCACTCATGCATTTTATACATATATGAATTGTTATTATCAGCTATTTCTCAAGGCTAAATATATCATATAACACCTGAGCCTTGACCGTAAAATAAACTTGGTGATTCTGTGGCTTTTGCAGTGACTTTTTTTGTGTTATCTGCATTTGTTGTAGGAAAACACTCGCCCAACTTTTACTGTTATCTATAATTATTTATTTTATAAAATTTCCTATTGAATTGGTTTTTAAATACAACTATTTTTAAACAAGATTGGTGCTTTGTCCATTAAACTAAGGCCTTTTTATAGAACCTCAGTGTTATGGTATTACATGAACCAATCATATTAGACTCAAAAGGCTAACCTGTATTTAAGTTATAATTTAAACATAAAGTATCACATTGACACAATCTCCTGTGATATACCACAATCCTCACCAGTAGGCTACTCAAGGTCCATATTTGTGTGTAAATGTGATGTCATCACCATGAAAACTATGACACCATGGCTGGCGAGGTCAGCTGGAGACCTTCCTAAATACAAATGTTTGAGGTCGGAACCTTGATGTTTGTGTTTTGACATATCTAAGTCAACTTACTTCGTATGTATTTAGGTTTACAATGTTTCCATTGATAATAATTAATTGGGTAATTATTTTTGATGTGCCAATTTTTTATAGTGCAAATGTATAGGTTGTACAAATATATTGTTACATGGTTTTGCGGTGATAGAACCATATTAGAAAGATACTGTCTAGGTTGTCAGTGTGTCATGGCAGAGAGAGGCCTGTACTCCTTTTGCCGCGAGGTAGTCACTGTATATACACATACTTAAAAATTTTGATTGTGTTGGTGGTCTGCACACTTAGTTGTGCACCTATAAAAATTCCTAGCTAGCTATAACCCTGTTAACCCTAACATACTCCACCATGCTGCTCCAATGCAGATTAGTGGAGAAATAGGCTAGTGGCCAACCCATGTCAGAAGTTTTCAAACCACCCATAGGGCCTCCGACAAGATTTAACGATTGATTTCGTATCGATAACAAACAGGACCGACGGCTTAAGGCGCTTGCCGAAGCAGGGAATCGCACATATAATTTGCCACTAACGGTCACCCATCCAAATACTGACAGCGCCCGACGTTGACTAAATTGATTGTTTTATGCTTGCGATCTACTCAAGAAGCGGGGCTATGCGCGCTTCCAAAACCCTAGCATAATAACATAATACATAAATTATATTTTCCAGACATATAACATTCATTCAAATTTCAGACAACTGGGCCATACATCAAAGAAGAGTTCAGTGGAGCCAGTGATAGAGGAAGAGCCATCTCACTACACGCGGCTCGCTGCCCGTACCCTGACTGGTACACTCGTCAAGACCTCTGATTACTCCTCGGAGGAGAGCCTGGACAGACTGAAGGTGCACAAGAAGGAGATTATCCAGGTAGGAGGATAAAATTTTTGTCGGACTGTAACCCATTAATGACCCACTAGGGTTAGGTCTCCTCTCACAATGAGAGGGATGTAGGCCTTAGT
The DNA here is from genome assembly GCA_905147235.1 of Erynnis tages. Classification (NCBI taxonomy): domain Eukaryota; kingdom Metazoa; phylum Arthropoda; class Insecta; order Lepidoptera; family Hesperiidae; genus Erynnis; species Erynnis tages. Next base: position 9,292,775 of record LR990082.1, read on the forward strand.
CCATCACGTTAGGCTTATGTGGGTTGGTGGACTTCACATGCCTTTGAGATTTTTTTGTGAATTTTCAGACTTGCAGGTTTCCTAATGTTTTCCAGCAATTAGAGTTTAATTTTATAAAGTAAGTTATTGGTGTGTGCCATGTGTATAAGGCCGAATTCTAAGCTACTGGGCTATATGATCATAATCTTTCCGCTACTTATTTCCCTGTTATAACAAATGAACAGAAATTTTGTGAACACTAGTAAATATAAAGTTAAAAATTACCACAGAACTAGGGAACGGAACTATCGCAATTGACCTAAATACCTTTCCATAGAAAAGTAAATATCGAATACCATGTGCAAGTAGCGACGTCCGTTTTTGAAGCCATTAGTCGACGCGAGCGTAATTGAATTACAATTAAGATATACCATAAATAACAGTTAGAAGAATAGCAGCTGTAACACAGTATAAAGATTATACAGTAATGTTAATAAGCATGATGCCAGTAATCAAGTATCGCCAAAATATTTATCTGATCTAATGAAATAGGATTCAAAGATTTTGAAACATGTATTTATTCTCTTATTAATGTCGAGATTAATAATTTATTTGTTAAAATAAATCTACAAAATACAACAATCCGCCATGATAGCTTAAACACCCATCAGATCGAATTACGTCGATTTACGTCACGTCTCAGTAAACGTCATTTTTTTCGTAAGCATATATACGCGATCTCTGCATTTTTTACTGAGCCGTGACGTAATGAGAGACGCCATGACACGGGCGAGCGTTTTGGAATGAATTTGAAACTTAAAATTTAAATGTACTTTTATTGCACAAAAACCTTAATTTTCTACAATAATATGATATATTTTAGACGTAATAGAAACTTCTGAATATCAAAGAAGAGTTTTGAAAATTAGTCATCATGCCTATTGGCCCTGTCCTTGAAAAAATTTCTACAGCCGCGCAGTTAGTTGATATGCAAGGGCTGCCCGCCTACAATATTTTAAGTTCATCTTTCCCTACTTGAGAAAGGTTAATTGCACTTGATATAGGAAGTATTCATTAAAATGCGTGTTGTATAATTTCATTAGTAATTTTAATAAAAAAAACACATCATCTTTATAAATTTGATACTGTGTAAGCATAACTCGCGTTCCGACAGTTTGTATTGGTTGCAATCGTTTTATAGCCCACTGTTGGGCACAGGTCTTCCCAAACAGCAGGCCTAGAGCATTCACTACCACAATGCGGATTGGTGGAGAAACGGGCTAGTGGCCAAATCGATCGTTTGTATGAAGATACATTACTGTGTATATCTTTATTCTGTGGCTGTAATTTAACAGACACCCACGCGCGCCGCCTTCCTGCCCATTTCTACTGCGTTATCGTATACTTCCGAACCCTGAATGAGAAGTACTAGCTACTACCATCTCTTAATTTAGTATCTATTGTCTTATTACTGGAGATAACTTTAAAATCTTCTGGTTGTTTCAAGATTTGACTATTTGAGGATTTTTAAACACCTTGAGCAATAATATTATCGAGTGAAAATCTTACTAAGCTACAAATTATAAATGCGAAAATAGTCCTCTGTATGTTGCGTTTATATGGGTAAACTGCTGAACCGATTTTGATGATTTGTCAGAAAAGGGCATATTTAAGCTACTTTCAATCGCGAAAATACAACTTGAAAAGGGTGAATTTGATTCTGAGGGGTCTATTTGATTTAATCTATGGGCAGTCCTAATAAATTAGTATGCGGTTGTTTAAATAATAAATAGGCACAATGCTTGCTCGTTATTGCTTGTTCGTTATTTTAAAAATTTGAACCAGCGTGACGCAACGGCCACCATGCGGGCGGGCCCCGCAACTCCAAACCGCTTTGATTGGAATTAGTATTCTTGTACAATTTTAAGAGCCGGCTTTAAGGTTATGATTAGGTCTACTCCAAAGACAGGAGACGAAATTGAAATACATAATATTTGTGTTCACTGGGTTCGCTTCGGAGACTTTTCTATAGATGAACATAAATTTATAAGAGGCGACATTCACATAGAAATTATAGAGTATTTTCGTAGAGAAAAAAAATAATTGATTTTTATGAATTCTTGGCATAAGTACATAATAGAGGTACAGGAAAACTAAGGGTTTGAGGCAGGAAAACATATTAATATGTCCAAATATAGCTCGTATCGGACTCCCGCGCCGGTTTATTTATACGATACCGGCACTACACATATGGACATTATTATTCCAGGCCATCTGCTCCACTACGGTCGCGGCTAAGTGTAGTTTTAAAACTCAGTCACATTATCATAGTTCGAATACCTAATTACTCGATTAGCTACGTTCAATCTTGACCCAGTTTGTGGCAGTGATCTTTATTTAGACCGAGGTTTTGGCCATGCGAGGTACGTCTTATTGTACGTGTAACGTTTCTATGGTGATGAGTGAAAGTGCGCAAGACGCGGGGTGATCGATTAAATTACCTAAATATTTTCGTTCCACGAAGCGAATGTGTGTTGGCATGTTTGTTGTGTCGGACAAGGTCAGTAACTAATGTGTGGATTGATAACAGCCAATCAGTCCTACGTACGTACGTAATGCACTAACTGTTCTGTTGTTGCAAGCACCCCTCAGTGATATATTGATATGGGGGAGAGAAGAGTGTTTTTTTTTTGTGTAATCCTTATAATTCTGACCTTTGTAGCTTCATTAAGGGGAAGGCAGAGACGTCACTTCAATATTGTCTAAATTTAAATTGATTCATAGAACGATAAATAATGAAAAAATCAAGTTTACCCTGTGCCAAATAGTATTCAAATCAGCCGTTTTGTGTGAAAGAGACGTTCGTCCATTCATCCTCGCAAAATGTACTCGTAACTAAGCTTCATTTGTATTATGAAGTCTTATGCTGCAAAGTTCTAATTTTCATACATTTTTAGATATTTTACAGTCATAATCCCCATAATTTTTGTCAAGACTTCCTGTTTGGTTGGAAGTTTTATAAGTTAACTTATATTTTATAAATAGACACATCCGCGTCCTAAGCTAACGGTCCTTATCTAAAGTATATTTAATTTGGTCCTTCCATGCTCCACGCGTAGTTCAATAATAAGGACGAACTTAACACCAAAGGGATTTAAGGAGGTCCTTGTGACGTTATTCTTTTCGTCTTTTTAAACGAATGATAACCGACAGGGTTAATCCAAAATAATTGTATATTTACACATCATTTGATTTATTATTTTCAATCAACAGCATCTAAATAAATTATATTGAAATATAACCGGCCATTATTTTGGAAGCCAGTACCGCCAGTACAGTTTTCCCACACCCCTCCCATGAATAATAAAAACTAGCTTAACCCCATTTTGCAATGCAACGGCGACATTACATTGGTACGAGAATGTTTAAACGGTTAACTTTACCGACTTCTGTATTGTTACATTGGTTGCAAAAGCTAAGGTTTGTACTTAGCACACTATTTGTATTTTGTACGTGACTTTATAATTACTAAAGCTCGGGCTTATTCTGACTTAAAGGATGCACTTCTGATCGGATCAGGCTAGATCCTAACAAGGATACTAATGCGGTCCCATTAACAATTTGTTGATACATAATTATGTGCATGTGAATTTTCTCAGAAATTGAGTTAAATGGGTCATTCCACAAAAATTGTACCACTCATTGTCCGCGACACATTTCACATAGCATAATTAGTAATACTTTGTTCCAAAATTGTTAAGTAACAGCTCACAATGTGTTCTATTCATTACCCATATATTTAGAAAAAAAATTATTTAAAATAAATCCGAAATCTCCCATAAAGACCCCAAAATATCAGTCCCTAGGCATGTCCGTACTCCAAAAGTTTATGTTTCGGGAACCATATTTATAGTAACATCAACTACATACTTTATTTGATATAACAATTATCTAGTCTATCGTACATTACACTAAATTCTATGAATACTTTGTAGCTTCAATAAAAAATAATTTGATTTTCTGAAGTTAAAAAAGTGTCCTTGACTTTATCCGTCATTCCCTAGTCACGCCAAGATTTACAAATTTCGCGCCATAATATGAATAAGAAGTGAATGACATCAAGTCGATTTAAAAGAACGACACCAAGTTATCCATAGACCACACTCGCTGAGCGGCAGCCATTTTGTGAATCAGTGCAAACGTGGCAGTTGTTGCGGAAACACGTGTTGATCCAGTCACTTCGTCATTCCCTCGGTGGGTAGTTTTATTGTTTATAATAGGAAATTGATGATCACTAAATAATATGTATGTGTGATATGTCGGTCTTCTTTGATACATCGTATTAAATAGTTTTATTTAGAAGTTAACCAGCATTTATCTTAAGTTTTACTCCAAATCGTCAGTCCCTGATCCATCAGGCCCTAGCTTTTAATTATACTAGGGACTGACGGATACAGCCAGGGAATGATGTTTAATATATTGTGATATTAACAAAATGTCTAAATCTAGGTTATAAGCACTGACAAGTTATAGACTAATAACAAGCTGTTTGCGGTCGTTGGTCACAATATTTAAGCATTGTTACTTTTCCATTTTGTAGAAAAATGCCACCTAAAAAGAAGCCACAGCTTGTGAAGTCGAAAGTTTTCGAGCAATGTGTGCTGCCAGTGATGACCTACGGTGCCAAGACGTGGTCCTTTACTGTGAGCCTAATCCACAAGCTCAGAGTCGCTTAGAGAGCAATGGAGAGAGCTATGCTTGGTATTTCGCTACGAGACAGAATCAAAAATTATGAAATCCGTAGAAGAACGAAGGTAACCGACATAGCTCTCAAAGTTTGCAAATTAAAGTGGCAATGGGCTGGCATCGTTCGCAGGGCTGACAACCGATGGGGGAAAAAGTCCTCGAATGGCGACCACGTTTAGGCAAAAGGAGCACAGGCTGCCTTCCGACCAGGTGGACTGACGACTTGAAGAAGACAGCGGGAAACCGTTGGATTCAGAGCGCCCAGGATCGGGTGGAGTGGCGTCGATTAGGGAAGGCCCGTGTCCAGCAGTGGACTAACAAGGGCTGAAAGGAAGGAAGGAAAAAGAAGCCAAAATTGTGCACAGAAATATTTAAAAAAGAAAGAGAAGGGACAACGTAAGTGTATTCAGGATATGATCCCATGCGAGCAGAGAAAAATTAGAAAACAGTGGAAGAAGTATTCAACAGATAACAGGAAAAAGAAAACAATTAGAAAAGATTGTGAAAATTATGTTGCTGAGAATACGTCACCTAAATGTGAGAATGAAGAAAATGTAGCTCCAGAACCGCAGATCAATAATAACAATAACGAAAACCTTAGACAATTGGAAGAGTGTTACAGGAAAAATGTGCAATTATTGTTGATGATTTAAAAAAGAAACTTAATACCCAACAGAAGAAATACAATAGACTGAAACGAAAAATTAAGAAATCGAAGAAATTAGTCATACCTAAAAGTAAAATAGAACAAATGGCAGAAGATCCTAATGATAGTAAAGAACTGGTCAAAAAGGCTTTATTTATTTGGCGAAGTTTTTCATGCTCAAATTACAGAAAATATTTCAAAAGCTCGAACTTATCAACTTTAAATTTTAAATAGCTTTTGGCTGGTCCCAAAGTAGAGTTGTAGCTCTATATTGTATAAACAACTATTTGTTGTACTAATTCGGCGCAAAACTTCTAAAAATAATGATAAAACTAAGAAAAATTCATTAGTCCAAATGGTTTACAGATTTTATGAAGACGATAGTAATAATCGCGCTGCAGTAGGAAAAAAAAGGTGTATTACTTGCAGTAAAAACAAAAAACAAAAACGGATTTGTTAGACTCATTAAAAAATTTACACCAAAAGTTTCTTCAAACACAACCATTACAATTGGATATTCACAGTTTTGTAGATTACGTCCATAATCCTATAAAATCAGTCCCTAATCAGAGCTGTCAGTCCCTAGATGCCTAAATTTAAAAAACTCTAAATTTCTCCTAAAATAAAGCGTAAAGTGACTGTTCCTTTTAGATGTAAGATAATTCATCAATTACATATAATATTCACTACTCAAATATCCAAAAACATATTGAAAATGTATAGGACAAAATAACATCAAAAGTATGCAGATTTTTGTGGAATGACCCAAATATATCGCAAAAAGATTGGTTTCACTTTGTTTCACCAAACTGGATCAGCAATCTTTAAGCAATTCACAAAAAGGAATCGCTGCTGCCGCGTTGCTCACAACATAAGGAGAAGGGATCCTTGTTCGGATCTGACGCGGATCTGTTAAATGTAGTTTTAAATATGTCGGATCCGAGGGTCGGATGGCCATCCCTAGCAGCATGGTGAATGTTGTTGCTAGTTCGCGAGATCGATCTGTTTGTGCGGCGCCATGCCATTGAGCTATTCGTGACATTTGTTTGGGTCAACGACCCTAGCTGGACCAAAGTCCAGGAATGGTAGTAATATTCACGACCGTTCCTATATTCAAATACATTTTTGTTACAAATCGCGAGGAGTTCGGTAAGAATGTACATAATAATATGAATTTTGGTAAGTTTTCTTGTTTTCGTGTTCTTTGAATATCTTTATTGTGTCGTGTATGGTTGAGTTTTGGCTTATCTTTATGGGTTGCGGAAATCATCTTTCTTACTATCAGCGAAGAAATTTTCAGTTTGTACCTCAGAGATAAAATAAGATTATAACGTCTTCATTGTCAACTGTTCCTTCTATTATATTATCAGGTCCATAATTAATACCTACTATAATAAACATTGAGTAAAGTCAATGTTCTGAAAAAAATATACAATTATAAGTACAAAGCAACTTATATTTCCTACTAAAGGATCAATGATTAATTAGCCGGCCATTGAACTCCACATCCATTGCGAATAAGTCCTACTTCCCTTCCAGTCATTCAAATATTTTCCAGTTCCGTTATCAAAACACTATTATTAGCTTAAGTCAGAGAATGTAAGCCACTTATCCACAAAGTAAAGACATTAGGGTGATGATAAGTAGGTCTTTTTCATTCGTATGTTGTTCAGATCCAAATAAGATTATCTTGCTTCTATTCTTCAAACATTTAGAATTCCGTTATCAAAACACTATTAGCATTACTCAGTTTGTGTTTGTAAGCAGTTGGCGCTACGATAAGTGGTTCAATTCAATTCAAATATTATTCAGCATTCCATCTATATCGCGAATGTGTTTATCTCATGTCCCCACTCGAGCGTGTGTGTTACAGCATCATTTACTGCACTTCAATACGGCGATAGAAGAAGCGTTCAATAATTCGATAACTATTGTATTTTCATGCAATTCAAATTTCTCATAATTTCTTTCTTATGGTGTTAAGTATTTGATTTCAACTGAGAAATACGCTTTTTGTTACATTTATCCAAATCAATACACTTGTATGGTTGTGTTACTGAAAATACTTTATTATTTTCTGTTATATTTTTGCATACTGATAAGGTTTCTTGTGTTTTTCCCAAATACAGATAATACAATAATTACTCACGCCCTTTTCTGTTGTTGAAGCGATATTATAATATCATTAAAACGGCATACCTACCGTGTAATATAAAATTCGTTGTGATAATTGGTAGAAAAATGTTTACTTATGCCCACTCTTTCGTCACCTATATATATATAACCGATATTTATACGGTTGATGTCATTTGGAGAGATAGGAAAGAAATCGAAATAATTGCCAACGCCAGGTTCGATTTTGATAATCTTATCACTCACGTGCATCGAACGGTCACATACGATACGATGATAAAAGTATTTGGTCATCGCGTATTTCGTAGCCCGACGTGACACGTCCGGCGTATTATGAACAGGGACGTTTGTTCAACGCAGATCAATATGACGCACGTTTTGATCGTGTGCTAGGTAATATTATCATCTAGGCATGTATTGATGTCTGGAGGGATTCGATTGAAATTTTGAAAGTGGGGAGTTGAATGAAACCAACGGTCGCGGTCGGTGTGTTAGTACATCAAGAAGTCAAGCTGTACAAAAGCACACTGGCGACCCCCCTGGTGTTGCACGTGTCAGTAGGCGACGGTGACCACTTACCATCAGGTGGCCCGTCTGTATGTTTGCTTGCTCTATTTATAAAAAACAAGCACTGAAAAGGATGACGTTTTGTATGACACATGTATTTTTCTTTTTTTAATATTTATTAGTTACTAATTTAGTATTTCCCTATACAAACAAGTCTCTTGAGGTGTTGGACTAATGGACAGTTTTCACACTTTTTGCGTTTATTCAAGGAAATACAAAGGAGCCTTGTTTGCGTATCAATGTTATACTTCATATCGCTACAATTTATAAATGAATGTGTTTATAAACAGTCTTTCTGAAAGTGCAAGCACTCGCTTGAATAACACAAATCACAATGCAGATCAGTGAATTAAACGGAGTGTACGAAATGGACAATGACATAGTGTTTCCAATCAATTTGCGGCGAGATTTCATTCTCGGAACGCAATGAACTTGCAATGGGAACGTTCGGATGATGTCACACTTTGGTGACGAATTCAAGTATTAAATTCAGCTTTAAATGTGGAATTCCACTGTTGTTACCATAATTTATCTATCGTGTTATTATTTGATATTTTCGCAGATGTTATTCAGCTTTTAAGACATTCCACTGGTCCTATTGATCTTACTATACTATTATAAATGCGAACGTTATACATATATCCTCAATATGAATGGATGTTTGTTATTCCTTCAAGTAAAAAAGGCTGAACGGATGAACTTTGGTTCACAAATTCAAATTCAAAAGCTTTTATTCATTATTAGGTACAATTTATGCACACTTAATGAACGTCATACATTTAACATTACACAAACATCCGCTTTGATCGCCCCTCAGGCAAAACGTAGACTAGGACAAAAAAGCGGGCGGAAAAAGACTCCCAGCACTCTTTTGAAAATAAGTATGAATACACAGATACTTTATAACCTAGATTAACATACAGGATACTTTTATCCCTCTCTGGGTCATTTTCTCAGGTCCTCATGGAAGAAGTCGCGGGCGAAGGCTAGTTGATAATACGTAAAGATAACGCGGCGCTCATTAACGGCCATGAGAACTGAACGAGTTAAACTTAAAATTAAGATTAACTTCTGCGCATACAAGCCATAATTTTGTCAATAGATAAAATAAATTGGAATTTCGGAAATTAATTTAAAATACAATGTAAGACCACTATATTCGCTTGCATTTCTAAGACGTGCATAGATCGTATTATTATTACCTATACATAGCTAAGCTAAACAAGCCCAGTACAGTAGTACAATAATAACGTATCTCGCGATGCAAACAAGTGCGAAATTCTTGTAGCTGACGACGATAACTCCTCGTCACTAAGTGATGAAGCTCGTAGATGATGTCAGACTGGTGACGGATTGATAGGTCACGGACAACCAGTTACATGAATCGGTTGTTTTTCCAACTAAATATGAGGAGAAGTCGCTTGAATAAATTATGAATAACTAACGTTTTTCTCTCCGAATTCCAAACCATATACGGGTTATTGACAATAATACAAGTCATAAGCAACGAATTGGCATACTAACTTAAAAATATTGATGCATCTATCTATATCAATGTCACCAAGGTGCCTGAGATGAGGCGTTATCCACGAACCATATCTCCATGTGGTTCACATGGAATAATATAGCATCATTGAAAATCCATTATAAACGTACGAAACACTACCGTACTTTGATGAAAGCGAGAAATTTTATACTTGAGGTGGCAAGTTATCAACGCACCCTCAGATAGAGATTAGATGTGGCGGCGAGTAACAGCGAATTGATGCCATTACCCGCTAGACAGGTCTGCATTTTTAAATACAATGTATCTCGGCTTTGGATCTAACATCACCTGACCAACTAGGGAAGGTAGGTACAATCGATCGCAAGAGAAGCGTTAAAATTTCAACTGAAATAAGCATATTTAAACAGTAAACTCGTACCCTGTTTGCGAATTCCGTTTTTGCCGCTCTTATCAATGATGTCATCGGTGACGATGCCTGGCGCTGTTTTTTACTCGCTTCTGTTGTAATGTAACTTTTTACTTCAAGTTTTTGTCTGATTTTGTACACTGGTTAACGTTACAAGAAATGAGGATTAAATGCGTTGATGGTGACGCAGAGTTCTTGTACAGTGTTAATGCACAAGAGTTCTTGGCTACCTTCGCTTCAAGTAATGTTTTCAGTTGTTTACTCTACTTTAGTATAAGGTTAATTATGTTTAGTTAGTTTTTTTTTATTCATAATACATATAAAGAATCTAGTAAAATCATATAGCTCACCTAATTTAAGATCAGTAACGCATGAGTTAGCATACATATATTATGTACATCCACTTGGATGTATTGCCTTATATACTGCCTTAAAAGATGGTTGCCACAGAAACTTGGCAGCCTCATTTTCCCGTCCAACAACCTTCGGTGCCTCTTGTACTTGATCGTTTATTGATTTTTATCTTTAAGGTTTTTTCTTTCTGTCTGCGACTAGACCATCTCGTCGTTTTTCGATCTTCATCTGTTTCTCACAACTCGACAATGGGTTATCCATTTTTTAAACAAGTGTTCGTTTCCTCCTACAGAACGAGATCAACAGCCAGTATGAGCGCGTGTCGTCGAAGGCGCACCACTACAGCACGCTCGCGGACGTCACGCTCAGCCCGATCCACGCCGCGCACAATGTGACGCATGACAGGTGACAACTGACAGCCCGAGACATACTTTTTTTTTAATTTATATAGCTAGAGCACTGTCTCTGTCACATATTATGAATGCGTTATGAAATCCAGAAGCCTTACTCTTATAAAGATTATTCAAACTTCAAACTCTCTCATTCAAATACTTTAATGTGAAACCCTATCAGTCATAACAAGAAATTGTAGCCACACGTCCGTCAATGAATTAAACAATTGTTGACACCTGCATCACTTGTTAATATGCCACTACATTGCTGGCTTGAACAATTCATATTGCCACCTTATGTGAGAATCCCGTTTTACTGGTGGACTTTTTTGTGAACTCTCAGGCATGCAGATTTCCTCACGATGTTTTCCTTCACCGTAACAGCAGGTGATATTTAATTTTGTGAAGCGCACATAACTTTTTTACACAGTCATTGGTGCGTGCCACTGGGATTCGAACCCGGACGTTAAGAGGTCGAATCCTTAGCCACTGGGATATCACCGCTGTCACGAATCAACGATTATTCTATTGTAATGTCCCTTAATCTGTTCCAGGTCGACCCGTTTCGGCAGTCCGACGTACAGCGCGTGCTCCACTGACAGCTCGTTCGCGGAACAGGCGCTGGCGAACGCGAGCGCGCTGCTCGACCAGGACCCCAGCCAGGACCACCTGCCCTACCGCCTCTACAAGATGGCCGGCGAGTACTGGAAGTGAGTCATCTGATCGTTATTCGTTCTTAAATAGAGGTAGCAAGCCGACGTACAGGCCTCCTGGTACCTTGCTCCGGCTCAACAGATAAAGGCCAGCGGCTGATTGGTAAATCATCACACAAAATGCAAACAATTCAAATTAATGTGGCAATGTGCTGGCCACATCGTTCGCCGGACTGACAACCGATGGGGAAAAAGGTCCTCAAATGGCGACCACGTTTAGGCAAAAGGAGCACAGGCCGCCCTCCGACCAGGTGGACTGACGGCCTGAAGAAGACAGCGGGAAACCGTTGGATTCGGAGGGCCCAGGACCGGGTGGAGTGGCGTCGATTAGGGGAGGCCCATGTCCAGCAGTGGACTACCAAGGGCTGAAAGGAAGGAAGGAAAGCCACACAATGTTCCTCTCAGTGGACACAACCGGGCACAGTGTTGTTGCTGGGATGAAGTTCGACGTGGGTCCACAAAAGGACACCATCTAGTTGCTGATATGAAGTGGGACATTGATTCATAATAGGACACCATCTCCTTTGAGCTGTGCCGAGCCCACTGACGCTTATCCAAGACAGGACCCTGTCTCGTCACTGTAACGAGCTGTATATTGGGCTGAATATAGATCGATCTGAAGTGAGATCTAGAGTGTCTGATTATTTATATCTTTCTAAATAGAAGCAGCAAGTGAACATACTGGCTTCCTGGCTCCTTGAGTTGGCCCAATAATGGTTTGCCCTGAGACTGACAGGTGTGATACCAGATTCCTACGTACAAAAATCCCATGGTGTAGGGCTCCCATTAATCTAAAAAAATATTTTAAACTTTTCCACTTTCTAGATACAGTAGTTTCAATTGTTCGTTGATTGCTAGTCAAAACAAACGATCTTATAAGACCAGAATATTGTAATTGTAATTAATTCAATATTTGTTTACGTTTTCAAACTTGACATTCGATTTATCGGTAGCTGTCAACCTATTCAAATGTGGATCGATCAGCATAAAAAATGAGGGTAGGCGGGTATTTTGCAAACTCGTGATGTCATCAATGAGACAATTTAAACAGTTGACTGCGCAATTGAAAACGATGTACATAGTATGTTTTAAGTTTTAAGCTTTTTTATTGATAAATAAATTGAATTTTAGTATATTTTAAATGTGTTTTTGACGTGTTTATAAAAATGACGAACGTTTTAAAAGTTTTTGATGTGGAATCCGTGGAGAGTGTGATGACGTTAAAGTAAGTTCTAATGATTAACGACTATTTATATTTGTGTCTAATGATTGTGCACACCACACTTTAAATGAGAAAGACCTTACCTAAAACTTTCGTTACCTAACTAATGTAGAAAGTAACGTGATATTTTATAAATTTCGTGGCGGTATTTTACATTTCACGCGCATTATTTCGAATTGAAAATTTTTGTTTTTTCCACAATTAAATTTGCGATTTATCACAATAGTTATAATGGTCTGTTTTTATTATAAAATTTAGACAATTAGTCGCACTATAAAGTTTTCATAATAAGAGATTTCATAATTCAGAAAGATTTTCACCTCAAAATTCAGAACCAATTTGTGACCCAAACAAGAATCAACCGTTTCATTTAATCTATTTAAAAGAAATGTTTATAATTTCACATCTGTGAGTCCAAAAAAAAAACTATTTTTTTAACTAATATCTAATTTCATCTATAACCTTATCTCCAATAGTTAAGTAAGGTTCATTCTCTCAAAAGGTTATTTCCTTCCCCTTCCTCTCAAATCAACCCTTCTCAATATTGACCCATGAAAAGCGACCCATCCCATCAGTGGGCTTGTTTATTTATAAACAATACCGAGAAACAGACAGACGCATCTGGACGCATGCAGTACTAGGGGCGTCGTAAATACACGGCGCTATATCCGTCCACCGCTGCAAATGTCACACGAAATGCTGTTGAGTATACAAGCTTGGGACAGGCACATGAGACAATCTTATTATAATAAATAGTGAGAAGGTCGAAAGAAATTCAGTATCTATAGTGATTTAAAAAGATTTATGTGTTCTATTTCATTTGATACAGCTTATTTTGAATTAGAATTGAAAAAATACCCAAATTGAGTTGGATACCAGACTGTCTATAAAATAAAGTGTGTTAAAAAGTGAATAGCATAGCAATATCATGGTATTAGGACTGTGGTGCACAGAAATATGGAGGTACGTTAATTTTAATGCATTGAATCTTACAAACTTTTATGATTAAGAGTCTGTCAGTGACTTGGGTGATGAATATTACCTAATTAGTATATATTGTTACTGGAGTTTTAAGAACTTTCTTAGTATTTAATTGAATGGAATGGAGAACGTACATTCCATGGAAATTCAATGTTATAGTGGAATCTGATTCAAATGTTTTAGAATAACTCAAAGGGCAGGAACGAGGATTAACATTGCTATCCATTGTCAATTGAAACGATCCGATATCTTCTGAGATTGGCAAAAACATGTCCTCTGAACATTGAGGTCACTTTATCTCACTTACTATCTGCTACGGGCTATACTCACTTAAAGCTCGAATTGCAGTCAATGTGCATCATCCTTGCACTAAGATACTTTCCCACAAACTTTAAGATAATCTAACAACCGCAGTCTTATCAATGCTATCCCATCAAAGGTCAAAGGAGCAGTGAATGCACTGATTGCAGTCTCTAAAGGGTCTAGTCTAGAGTATCGTTGTTTGTCGTGTTCGAGTTTCAAACACTAGTCGGACTAGCTCTGGCTAAATGCCAGTTATTATGAGGTATTTAGATATATTATGTGCCAGAGTACTGACAATAATTTGCAATTACAAAATATTGTTTCGTATTTCATGTAACAGGAGATAGAACTTACATGCAGTGTGAGGTGTTTATTTATTTATTTATTTTTGGTGGACGCCCATCACAAGTTACGTTAAAACATGAAAACTAATGATGATAATGACCAAGTCTTATAATGTTGTATTAAAGTTTATTATCTTGTTTGTGTCAACAATTCAGAAAGTCTGAATGTTTTATCATTTTCTTTATGTGCATTGTTGTATTTATATACCTATTGCCAGTAACCCATTAATGACCCACTATAGGGTCGGGTCTCCTTCTCCTAATGAGAGGGATGTAGGCCTTAGTCCACCACGCTGGCCTACTGCGGGTTGGTGGACTTCACATACCTTTGAGAACATTTTTTTTGTGAACTCTCAGGCATGTTTCCTCACGATGTTTTCCTTCACCGTAACTGCAGGTGAAGGAACGGTTTACAGTTACTGATACGTGCCACTGGGATTCGAACCCGGACCCCTCGATTCGAGGTCGAATTCTAAGCCACTGGTCATCACCGGTTATATACCTAATATGATCGAAAATGTATGTTATTTAAATTTCACTATTAAATATTATGTGATGCACCTTGATATCATTGCAGTATGTGCTGCAAATATGCTAGAAGTTATTTAAAATGGATTTACATAATTATGTGCCGAATCATAAATGAGTTGTCATTTCATTGATCAAAAATTATTATAAATAATTATGTTCAAAGCACACAGTCAAGGGTTATTATGTATATATTTCCTGGGTTGTATAACTGATCAATGAACAAGCCCATGTTTGTGTTACTAAATTCCTTGCGCTCCTAAGTTTATTATAATTCCGAGTATAATGAGTGCTTTTGTTCTACGTTCATTGCCTGCCCACATAGGAACTAGATATTAGTTAAGTCGAGTCCAGTTGAAATTTCGCTAGAGATAAGCAGTACCTTCGTACCACTCTCTAGTATTTCCTGTGATTCCTTGTGTAAGTAAATAAATAGGGTATTTCGCACCATGCAAGGAAAAATCCAAAATTATGTAATATTGATAGATTTTGTTAAAAGCAAGTGAAAAACGGTGATTTCTGTTCTAAAAAATGTAGTATACATTTATTATGTCAATTTAAAAATTCAGGTTAATCTGTTTTTCAAATGTCAAAAACGCTATACGCCATGAAAGCTATCGGCGTGACGTCATTAGCAGTGTAAATAAACAATGGAGTATAACTTTCTTCCTTTACTGAGATGTATTGTTTACACTGCGAGTGACGTCACAAGCATGGCGGCAACGCCGAGACGGCTGAGACCGTGTATTCGCGGGGATTTTTGAAATATAAATTGAAGTCTTTTTTTACATAATATTTGTTTGCAAAAATTTTTTTTCCAAGTTTTTATGACTTACGAATTCATATAAAAAGCTGTTTGACATAGGCCGTAATACCCTATTGTGAAATAAATAATAATAATAATGTTGTCCCCAGCAAATACCCAAAGACGGACTACACGTACTCGCCGCTGTCCCGCGACCGCGTGGAGCTCGCGCCGGGGCAGGTCGCGGTGCCGAACATGTCGCGGCGCTCGCTCTCGCAGTTCCGGACGCAGGGGCCCGTCGCCGTGGACGAACCCGACATCATGACCACCGCGTGGACCACCAGCTCGCTCCGGAAGAGGTTCACTGTGAGTTTAATATTTGTTTTATAAATGTCCGGTCGCACGCTATCGCAAATCCGGACACAAGGTACCATAGCAGTAAACGAACCGGACGTAATGACTACGGCGTGGACCATCAGCTGTATGTATTATCGCTGGCTATTATAGTTTCAAGAGCAAAGGCTTAAAATGTTAGCGATTTTTGACGACAACGACCACTGTCTGGGACACTACCCATATGAGAAAGTCAGCCCCTATTAGATTTTGTAATTTGATCGTATAACCTATATTTACCCAGAGTCACGGACTAGACTTTATGACTGCCTACACTAGAATAATCTGTGAATATATTCTGACTAGTGCTGGCAACGACAAAATTGAAAAGATTAAGAAATCTATCCATGCTCTTGTTTGCCACAAAATAACCAAACTGATAATATTCGTTTATCCGATCCACAGACAGCGGACTCCGATGACGACTTTCCCTTCCTCCGTCCCAAGGACGCGTACACATCGGTGGACCAGCGCTGGTGGATCACGCGCTTCCTGGCCTCCGCATACACCGCCGCGACGACCGCCTCGAGAAACGCCTACAGGAAGGTCGTCGGGCCCTCCCACCGATATCCCTACACTGATAGGAGACCTGCTAAAGGTAAATAATTTTTTTATTGATGGATTTTGTTTTGTACAATTTTAAGTAAGCTTGCCTGGGGTGCCTTCCACCTTACTTTCAGCCTCTTAACCCATTGCTAACCAGCATGTTTTTCATGACTTGTTTGGCTGGGGAGGTATGGTTGCCGGGGATACTTTGTTAGTCCTCAGGAGTAGCAAAGCACTTGAATACAACCTCGGATAGGAATTCTTCTCTGTTTGAGATTGGAGGTGAGTGGTGGCCTGCATCCTGGTTTGCAACTCAATTACTATAATCAAAACGTTAAATTGAAAATTAAAAAAAACCCCCAACACAATAACGACAATTTTCATTGAACACATTATTTTGTAATGTGCACGTGATGCGCGTCATTTGAGACCCCACTCGATTGTATTTGCAGACATTCGGTTATTCTTCCCCACTTTCACCCCCACAACTTTTAAACGACTCAACCGATTTTAACTTTCGAAACATGTCTAAGAACACTCGGCCGTAACTCACCTTTCATAAAAAAAACAATTGAAATCGCTTCATCCGTTCGCGAGCTACGGTGCCACAACCAATGCAGACAGACAGACAGACACGTCAAACTTATAACACCCCTTCTTTTGCGTCGGGGGTTGATAAAAAAATTATATTGCTCACTGTTTGTTGCCTATGGACATGGAGTTGCTTATGATGAGAAATGTTAAGTTGTAAGCAAATGTTATGTTGTAAAACTTGTCGTTGTTTATAAAAGGCATTAGCGCTCGATGATTCCTATTAAATGAAATCAGTGTAGTCAGTCGCTTCAATTCAAATTCACTGATTCCAGCTGGTGTAGCATCTCGAGCGGCATCAGCGGCCGCAGCTCCGTTCTACTGGCTGTACACCATCATCACAACTATCGTCACCACCACCGTTACCACCATCACTGAAACTGTAAGTGTTTAAAGAAAAGAAAAGAAAAGAATACGTTTATTGTTGACTGTTACATGAGAAAGATGTTACAAAAAATTATAATAGTTTAGAACAGTCTACCCTATGCGGGCATACAATAATTATGTCTTAAATAACTAAAACTTAATTTTAGTTATTATTCATGGCAATTATTGCTAAATTATATTTATTTATTATTTTGTTCAGCAGTCCAAATTATTTGTTTCTTTTAATATTTTACCTATTCGAACTCATCGGCTATGCAATGTGCCACCCATTACTGGGCAAAGAAAGAAAAAGCCGGAGGAAAAACTCTCGACACAGATTTAATTTATTTATTTAGTTATTTATACGCGCGTTACTACATTCCTGTTTATAATTGTTTATCTATAAACCTAATTTACATTGAAATTGCGAACCATCCATTCATTATTCTGTTCGTTATTTGCATTTAATCTTGTTTGACCACTTATCGCTTGTTAAGAGACTTCGCAAAGGGCATCCTTCGGGGTGATTTAATAATTGATAGCGACTATGCTATCATAATAAGTTCTATTTGCAAAATCTGGTAGCCAATTTTTTGTATATACAGGTTGCTCTAGAATGTGTGGCAGCGAAGACAAAAATTCAGAAAGATTGTGTAGCAATACTAATGTAGAAATGAAAATGATCATTGTTGTTTTAATTTAAAAGTAATTGATAGTGTCTACTGTACTCAATAAGAATATAATAATTAATTCTTTTACATTATTATGTATTTTTAACATTAATTGACAACTTGAAAACTCACAGTTACAGAGACAGAAACTATTAATTTTAGATTTATGTATCTATTTATTATTTTATCCTCGTTGGGAATCATGCGCCAAGACTGCCAGGTTCAAAGAAGGTTTTAACCAGAAGCGCTTGTAATACGTTTTGTTAAAGTATCATTAAAACAACAGTTAAATTATAAATCGGCCGTGTGGTTGCCGGCCTAGAATAGCGCCACTCCAAGTCAACCCGTGGAGATCGTAAGAGGCGATCGGAGGGATAATACTACCAGGGGATGGGCAGCAGCGTCTCCCTGAGTACTAAACACCTACTGCGGTCACCAACACGCACTTGCCAAGCGCGGTGACTACGGCATCAACCCCCGCATGACAAGCACAACACAGCCACGGCCCCCAGTCCCCGGCGGCTCCGCTATTCCTGGCTCTGGCAGCGGCCACGGTAACGGCGGGGCAGGGGGTGCTAAGAATCTCCGGCAGAGATCGCGCTGCCACAAACGACGACTTCTGCACCTGGCAACATATAACACCAGGACACTGAGGACCGACGACAAGATCCGTGAGCTGGAAGACGAGATAGACAAGTTAAACTGGAGTGTCGTGGGATTATCCGAAGTCCGAAGACAGGGGGAGGACACGATAATTCTAAACTCCGGTAACTTGTTCTATCACCGGGAGGGCGAACATCTGTCCCAAGGTGGTGTCGGGTTTCTCGTCCACAAGTCCCTCGTCAACAACGTGACGGAAGTCGGGAGTGTGTCGGCAAGGGTAGCGTACCTTATACTCAGAATATCCAAGCGGTATTCGCTGAAGGTCATACAGGTTTACGCACCGACCTCGGCACACCCCGACGATGAGGTTGAAGTTATGTATGAGGACGTAAGTAGGGCCATACGTAACTTCAAGACCCATTTCACGGTGGTGATGGGGGACTTCAACGCAAGACTAGGTGCGCGAGACGGCGACGAGCTGAAGGTGGGGCCCTTTGGTATCGGGCAACGGAACCACCGGGGCCACTTGCTGGCTAACTTCTTGGAGAAGGAGGACTTCTATATGATGAACTCCTTCTTCAAGAAGAAGCCACAGCGCAAGTGGACTTGGATCAGTCCCAATGGTTCCGTTAAGAGTGAGATAGACTTCATCATGGCAGACAAGCCGCACATATTCAATGATGTCTCTGTGATCAGCCGGTTTAAAACCGGAAGCGATCACCGGATGGTCAGAGGCACATTGAATATCAATGTCAAGCTGGAACGGTCACGCCTGATGAGGTCTACGCTCCGACCAACACCTGCCCAGATCCAGGACTCCGAGGCCTTTCAGCTGGAACTCCGCAATCGTTTCGCGTGCCTGGAAATATGCAGTTCAGTGGACGAGTACAACACCAGGATGGTAGACACTGTCCACGAGGTTGGGTCTAAGTATTTCAAGGCCCCCTCCGGTGGTAAACCTCAAGTTCTCTCAGAACATACTCTCGGTCTTATGAGGGAAAGGCGGGAACTATGTGTGCAGTCTCCAACCTCAATGTCGAAATACCGACTGCTCAACAAACAGATCTCTCGGAGTAGGCGACGCGATTTGCGTGTTTATAACACCAAACGCGTAAAAAACACGATCGAGCGGAACCAAGGCTCGAAAGTGTTCGCAAGAGATCTGGAGGTTGGGCAAAGTCAGTTGACGAGGTTGAAGACCGAAACCGGCACCATAGTTACGTCTAAGCCCGAAGTTCTGAGAGAAATTGAGAGATACTACGGACAGCTGTATACCTCCTCAAGAGCTCCCGTTCCCAAGGCGGCGAACGACAAGCGAGCTAAATTAACCCGGCACTATACCGAAGATATCCCGGACGTCAGTCTGTACGAAATTAGGGGGGCACTCAAACAGCTTAAAAATAACAAAGCTCCGGGGGATGACGGAGTTACAACGGAGCTGCTTAGAGCGGGCGGCAAACCCGTCCTAGTCGCGCTCCAGCAATTGTTTAATTCCGTCATCAGCACTGGAAGTACCCCGGAGGCGTGGAGCAGAAGCGTGGTGGTACTGTTCTTCAAGAAGGGGGATAAAACCCAACTGAAGAACTACAGGCCCATCGCGCTTCTGAGCCACGTCTATAAGCTGTTTTCGAGGGTCCTCACTAATCGTCTAGCGCGCAGACTCGACGACTTCCAGCCTCCCGAACAAGCCGGTTTCCGAAAAGGCTATAGTACCATAGACCACGTACATACGCTTCGGCAGGTTATACAAAAGACCGAGGAGTATAACCTGCCGCTATGCGTAGCGTATGTGGACTATGAGAAGGCCTTCGATTCTATCGAGACCTGGGCGGTGCTTGAGTCTCTTCAGCGATGCCAGATCGACTATCGGTACATCGAGGCGTTGAAGTGTGTATACAATGCCGCAACCATGAAAGTCCGAGTACACGACAACAGTACGAACCCCATCCACGTGCAGCGCGGCGTACGACAGGGGGATGTCATCTCCCCAAAACTTTTCACCGCTGCACTGGAAGATGTGTTCAAGCTGATGGAGTGGAAAGGACGTGGTATTAACATCAACGGCGAACACCTCTCACACCTCCGATTTGCCGATGACATAGTGATCCTGGCGGAGTCGCTGGAGGAACTCAGCATTATGCTCAGCGACCTCAATAGTGCCTCACAACGGGTGGGTCTTAAGATGAACATGGACAAGACGAAAATCATGTCTAATGTCCATGTCACACCCGTACCGGTGGTTGTTGACGGCACTGCTCTCGAAGTTGTAGACGAATACGTTTACCTAGGACAAACGATCCGAATGGGTAAGTCCAACTTCGAGAGAGAGGTCACTCGAAGAATCCAACTCGGCTGGGCAGCGTTCGGGAATCTACGACACGTCTTGACGTCCGATATACCTCAGTGCCTGAAGTCGAAAGTTTTCGAGCAATGTGTGTTGCCAGTGATGACCTACGGTGCCGAGACGTGGTCCTTTACTGTGAGCCTAATGCACAAGCTCAGAGTCGCTCAGAGGGCAATGGAGAGAGCTATGCTTGGTATTTCTCTACGAGATAGAATCAGAAATGATGAAATCCGTAGAAGAACGAAGGTAACCGACATAGCTCTCAAAATTTGCAAATTAAAGTGGCAATGGGCTGGCCACATCGTTCGCAGGACTGACAACCGATGGGGAAAAAAGGTCCTCGAATGGCGACCACGTTTAGGCAAAAGGAGTACAGGCCGCCCTCCGACCAGGTGGACTGATGACCTGAAGAAGACAGCGGGAAACCGTTGGATTCAGAGGGCCCAGGACCGGGCGGAGTGGCGTCGATTAGGGGAGGCCCATGTCCAGCAGTGGACTACTAAGGGCTGAAAGGAAGGAAATTATAAAATTAAATGTGTCAATTCGCATCAGATTGCTCCGCGGCACGAGGGAGAGTCGCAGAAGTATGCGGCGCGCTACAAGGGAGGGGCGGAGCGCCGCCGCTGGCCGTGGCTGCTGCTGCTCGCGCTGCCTCTTCTGGGATATGGCTGTGAGTATATGCGATTCTATTCTATCCTCTTTGTTTGCCAGAATGAGGTGTACATTATACTAATACATAATATTATTCTACTTACCTAATAAAGTAGGATGACATCGTGAATTTCAGAGGATTATTTTATTTTATCAAATTCAGTATGGCAACTAGAACTGGAGTCCAGAAATGCCCAAAACCAAGCTTTGTGGTCATGGTAAATACTTATTTTGGATAATATTCCAATGCAGTTTGAAGAAAGGCCTGTTTTGACACATCTATACAACAGTCATTAAAATAAAGTCATTTTCATACGAAAGCATTTCTGTTTTTATTAAGTGCTTGTAGCTAAAATTAATTTTGGTAATATTTTATTCGAATCTGAGTAGATATAAAATTTAAAAAAAGTACAAAACGTTTTAAACTGATGTGCTAAGAAAAAAGGGCTGTGACTTATTTATCAAAATCCATTCTATTATTAAAGTCCTTCTCCGTATACCGCAGTCCTTTTTCCTAGCACAGAACAATACTCACGATAACCCAATTTATTTCAGCGTACTACACATACGAGAACTCCGACCGTCTGGCCTTGCCAAACTTTACCGATTTCCAGCTTAACCTGTCAGTGTTCACCGTACCCTCCCTACCGGCCATGTCGCTACCGACCATCGCTCTACCTACTATTGATCTAACGCTACCGGACATCAACATAACGTTCCCGGACGTGCGGGAAAATATTCCTAAGGTAGCGAAGGCGTACAGAGAGTACCAGGACGTCATACACAACCGGGTGGCCGATGTGTCCGATTACATGAGTGTTGTGGCTGAAAGCTGCTGGGAGGAGGTGCGTCGGTTCTGGCGAAGCGTTCTCGGTTAATTATATTGTGTTTAGTAATTATCATGTCAATGTACAATTGTACAATCATCGATTAAGTTTGATTTTTTTTTGATTCGGGTTTGAAGTGATTTCGTTATGATTGGTTTGCCTATAATACTAATTTTTTTTGTTCCTACTTTTTGCAATGAAATAATAAAATCGATACCTTTTTAAAATCACTCATATAAATATTTTAAAAGTAAGAATTATGTTTAGAATTTTATAAGATTTGATTGAAACAAGAATTTGTTTAGGTTGAACAATACACATATTATATTTTTAGACATAAACTGAATACAGTGGAATTAATATACATACCTAGTTATGTAATAATAATATTATTACTAATTCTTGGTATACATTTCAAAATGTTTCTTTTGCAAATGTAATGGTCCAGTATCAGTCCATATTAAAACTAATGGTACTTGTACCTTTGAATTGAAATGTAAAATCTGCTATATTATGTAGTATAATAATTATAATATGTGTAGTGGAAATTATAAGCACTGGATATTATATTGGAAGTAGTATGCATCATATATTTTAATCGTTTTCTTTGTATTTACTTAATTATATATTTATTTATATTTAACTATATACATAATCATATAAAATTAAGGTAAAATACTTATAAGATTTTGGATACATTTTATATCCAACAATGGTAGTATGTCTTTAAAAACAAATTAATGGTTGTACACAATTGTCTCATTATGATCAGAAATGTAATTACTTTCAATAATTTGAAATAGTATGTTTTTATTATGTAAATGTTATGGATATAAATTTCTTTCAAACATACTTAAACATAATGTAGGTGTTAATACTATAATAAAATTCAGTCATTCAGAAACCCCTGAATGACACACTACAGGGTCGGGTCTCCTCTCACAATGCGATGTAGGCCTCAGTCCACCACGCCGGCCTACTGCGGGTGGGTGGACAAAATTAAGTCTTAAGCTACAATTGCAAAGACCTAGACGTTTTAACGACCTTATTACAACTAAATATAATAAGAAAAGCCTTATGTTTACCTCTCCTTAATAATATTTGAAGGTAATATTAGAAGGCACTCTTAGATGGCAAATACTTTGGAAAATTGCCAAAAAATAATTATTTATTACAAATTATTTATTACTGATCCATCCCTCCATGAGCTCAAGGGAACTTCATTCCTACTTGAGACTGAACTAGTGGCAAAGAATAATGTTAGAAATTGCTTATTGGTACATCAGCTGTTCAGACTTAGGCATACAAACCAAGGTATAATGTTGAAGTCAGTGGCTGATTACGATGTTAGTAGGCAGACGGATACTATGACCACATTCAATAGATAATCGTCAGATATGGATAGATGGAGAAGCGTTATTTCAAAGTAACTTATAAGTATATTCTTTATAAATTGAACTCTATAATAATAAGTGGGGAATTTTTATTGTCGTATTTTTTATTTATTTGTCGTATTTTTAGTATGTAAACATTTTCAGAATGTTTTATGATGTCAAAATAAGTGTACTTAAGTATCCTAGATTTGTGTTATTGTAATTTCATTCCTAATTTAACAGAATTTCTTATTTATTTTCCTGTCTCAGTGACATTAAATAAAAATCCACAATATATTATAGTATGTATATTGTATACCTATGTGGAGTTCTTATTACCTACTGTAAGCTATATTTATTTTTATATTAATTTATTAGCCTTTTTCTACGTATATTTTTTAATTAATGCAGCTAAGCTGAACGTTTTAAAATGAAGATTATAATTTTATTTCAAAAAATATTTACATTTTTTCATATTCGTAAATATTTACGCTTTTCTACCAGATTCAGTACAAATTTATTTATTATAATTATCACAATAATTGTTTTATTATTCCTAGATTTTATTATTATTTTTTGTGTCTATGCTTTAGTTATTTAAGTATTGAAAATTATACACAACACATTACAAAAAATTGTACTACTCTCGATGAGAGTAGGTACATATCGTACGAAATTATTTTAGTCTAACAAAATGTACCTTTGATTATGTGGCCATATATATTCAAATATTATTTCAATTGATTTTTAATATTATTTATTTTTTAATAAGGAAAATTAATAACAATCGGAGACTAACCCCTAGTCATAATGTTTGAAACGGATAATTTATGTGTTGCGTTTATCTTGTTCTGTTTTCTTATGTTATAATGCAATATCATAATGTACAAAATTTATGAAGGGTGAAGTAGCATGAAGAGCTCTATATAAGAACATTGAGTGATAATGTAATTAACAATGGTTTCTTCTCAATCACCTAGCTAATCTAAAGCATATCACGGTGCCACGTTGTGAATCGGTAAAGCTATGGGCCAAACAAGTATTTTAAAACTATATAATCGTATATCTTATCTTTGTATCGATAACAATCAAGATTGATGGCGTATTGTGCCGAAATAAAACATAAATATATAAATCTTCAAATTATAGAAGTTTTTTAAACATTTAACACTTCATCTTATTGATGTTGATGTAACTCCAATAATACCGAGTTACAAAGATAGCCAAATAAAGCCCTTTATGCTACTTTACCTTAAATTTTTCCGCCTTTTGTCCAAATAAATTATTGATTGTACTGAAAAAGTCACAAATTTATTACGAGGCTTTGTTAATTTTTATTTAAGAAATTAAAACGTTTACGTATACAATAATATATTTGTATTAATAATAATTAATTAATATTGATTTATCTGGGTTGGCTTTAGTATGTAAGCGTAATATATTCATTTTCGGTGGCTATTTATGTACTAATGCTATTTTTTTGATTTAATTATACGTATATTTTTTGCAAAACGAGTTTTCCTACACCCCCTCCCACATAATTCTTCCCTGTCGTTGAATATTGTTGCGATTGTATCAGGGAAGGATAGAGGTCTAAAATCACCTAGAGAAAGTGGCTACTCTGAGGGGCGCTACACTTTTAGGTGAGTTGATTTTTTTACGCTACCTAGTATAAATACTCTGTCCTTCCCTGTCCGTCTTTAGTCATTTATTGTTTCGCTGTAACTTTGTCTCGATTATGTGGGAAGGACAGAGCTGAAAGAGAAAGAATGAACATAAAAATCATTATCGTTTTCAGGTTACACCTACTGGGATGACACGGCGCCGGCGAGACGGGAGCGACCGGTGATAGTTGACACGTACAAAGCGCCCGTGATAGTCCCAGACTCTGATTTGACCAAACGCGTCGCGGCTCTGGAGAGCTGGGCGATGAACGTCGACACGAAACTCAAGCAGTTCGACGCCAAGCTCGCGGCAGTCGACACCTTGGACGCTCAGATCGAGCATTATTCGTTGAAACACATGCAAGAGAACTTGATCACCATTCTGACTGGGAACGATAATAGGGACTCGTTCGCCGCAGCGCTGAAGTTGTACTTCGACCAGCATTACGTCACCAAGGACCAGATGCAGGCGCTCAGTCAGGAGATCCACGAGCGGCTGATGAACTCCTGGAAGCCGGAGATGGATGAGGACGGCATACGACTAATCATTCAGCGGTACCTGTCGCAAGTGGAACGCAGGCAGATGGAGCTTATAGTGGAAAAGGTAGCCTTTGCATTCACTAAGTATTACGTAAACGGTGATAGACCAGTGGCTTAGAATTCGACCTCGAATCGAGGGGTCCGGGTTCAAATCCCAGTGGCACGCATCAGTGACTTTGTAAAAAAGTCATGTGCGTTTTATAAAATTAAATATCACCTGCTGTTACGGTGAAGGAAAACATCGTGAGGATACCTGCATGCCTGAGAGTTCACAAAAAAATATTCTCAAAGGTATGTGAAGTCCACCAACCCGCAGTAGGCCAGCGTGGTGGACGGCGGCCTACATCCCTCTCATTGTGAGAAGGAGACCCGACCCTGTAGTGGGTCATTAACGGGTTACTGACAAGTGATTATTGTAAGTGCCTTGAACTTAACTAACCTCGTGTGTAAGCTACCTAATGTAAGGAAATCACTGTAGCCTCCGACCTCAATAAAGTTGTGACTTCTAGAGTCACTTAATTCTGTATATGAGTAGCAAACGCCATGAGGACTAAGATGTTCGCCTGAAATAAATCTGTAAATAAAATATCTCCGGCAACCATGAATCCCCAGCCGAAACACAAAACATGAATGATATGCTGATGATATGATTAAGAGGATGGATAACGTACCGTACCGGGCGAGCTAATATGGTTTTACCATCTATAAAAAATATTAAAAATCATGTAAAATAATGTACCTATGTAAAATACATAATAATATTCTCAAAGGCACGTGAAGTTCACCAAGATTAGGCCAGCATAGTGGACTAAGACATAGTATATCCTTTTCATTGTGAGAGGAGACCCGACCCAGCAGTGGGTCATTAAAGGCTTACAGATCAGCTCAATAGACATGTTACCTGTATGTTTGAAGGTGAAAGAGTACGTGCGCGAGATGGGGACGCGGCCAGCGGAGGGCGCGGTGGACATGGAGGCGGTGAAGCGGCTGGTGGGCGGCATGCTGGACGTGTACGACGCGGACAAGACCGGCCTCGTCGACTACGCGCTCGAGTCTGCGGGTGAGTGTCATATAATCTGGCTGGAACCCCATCAAGGCCCACTGCTGGGTACCGGTCTTTCCCCCACAACAGCGGGATGCCTGGAACATACTCCACCACGCTCGCTGCTTCAATGCGGATTGGTGGGAAAACGGACTAGTGGCTGACCGACTCGGATGTTTTCCAATCTATAAGGCCTCCAACAAGATTTAATGCCTGTTTAATATACAGTATGATAGATTTTGGATTTTATTAATTTTGGCCCTTCAAACTTTATTTAAAGCTTTAACATTTATCTGTCCACATCCAAAGATTTATTTTAAGCTAGAACATTTTTCTATCTATTACACCCCCTTCTAGGGAAATCCATTTAATTCAGTTTCTTTATTTCGTTAGCCAAAATGCGTACCGAAGTCAAAGTACCCTTCAACGAATCCAGGCATTACCAATCACTGTATAAACTGACCGGGATTTTTTTACACCTTCGATATAGCTGCACCAATTCATATCTGTTTTATATTATATAACACTGTTAATGTCAATTTTTTGCAAGCTCTTCTAAAAAACATGTCATTGCCATCATTTAAACAGTTGCCACTTGCCAGTAAAAGAAATCGGTTTAAAATTATTTCGCAACATGGGAGGTGTACAAAAACTGTGAAAGAACTGTTCCATTGTCAGGTGGGCACGTGATCTCGACGAAGTGCACCGAGCTGTACCAGATCAAGACGAAGCAGTACTCCATCCTGGGGCTGCCGGTGTTCTGGGTGTACACGTCGCCCCGCTACGCGCTCACGCCGGGCGCCATGCCCGCCGAGTGCTGGGCCTTCCAGGGCTTCCCCGGGTACCTTGGTGGGTTGTGTTCATCACCTATCTGTCATTGAAAACTCGTATGTTCCTAGCTTTTTCATAATGAATCAAGACCAAATATGTACTTATACATATAATCCACAATGATTTTGTTACTGTTCCTTGCCTGAGATAGGAAAGTAGATGTTTTCCATTTTTTACTTTCTAAAAGTTCTATATCTCAATATATTTATTTACTGTATTTTTTTAATAATATCCGTCTATTCTCCATCCAGCCACATCAATTAGGGAAAGCTTATGTTCCACGATGGACTTCAAAATTCCATTGTGGAACGTAGACTTTCCCTCATTAATCCCACTCTGTGTCCAGTGCCGTCTAAATTCAGCTGCTTACCAAGCAAATAATGTATTTGCATTCAATAATGTATATGTTTGTGTTACAGTGGTGCGAACGTACGCGATCATCGAAGTGACGGGCTTCTCCCTGGAGCACATGTCCCGGCTGCTGGCGGCGGAGGGCAAGATTGAGTCCGCCCCGAAGAACTTCTCTGTATATGTGAGTTGCATGAATATTACACACTGGCTTCACCCCCGTGAATCTGTCTGCATGGAGTTTAAATTTAAAGTTTGTTGCAGTAAAATGTATCCAATTTGTTATAGCCTGATCAGAGTTTACGTGTATCTTTCCATTTTATATATGTATAAACTATCTCTGCACCAAATTTCATCAAAGTTGTTGGTTAGCTATTTATAATATTTAACCACCTAGCTGCCTCGTGAGTCACATGTGATACATGTTTATTGTTTAACTATTGTCTCTATGTAATGACGGACAGTATTAAGAACTGTTTTGTAACATTAATATTTGCATAAATAAAATATTGCTTTACACAAACAATGGAACTATATTGCATGTCTGCATACAATCTGTGTTCAAGAGTTAAAATGAATGTTTAAAAAGAAAAATTAACGGATCCACCTCACCACATTGTTTTTAACACTACAATTAAGGGTAGGAGACTAATTTTTCGTTTGTTATGCTTGTTTGAAATCCATTGCTTTAATACTCTAATATACACTGAGTGCTATGATATACCTTAAATACTTGTATACAGATAATATCCGTATTTATCCTATCCTATACACAGGATAAGCTGCCTTTTCTCCTGCTTCAACTTTCAACTGCTTTGCTTTCACACAAAGCTTGAAATTTTGCGAGTTTTGGAGGTTGCTTTTACTTTTGCATGAAATTTTCCTATTTTATGTTGTTTTCAGTCTTTTCAGTGTTATAAGTATTTACAGTGTTTAAAATCTGTTAGTGATGTAAATATCCATTTCATAGTAGAAATATTGTAGAATGTTTAGGGAGGTATCTACCGTTGGCGCTATCTGCCACAAAATGTAGTCCTATTGCTAGAATCACCTCTGAAAGGCAAGGTATCACTCAAAGCATTGTTTCAACACAGACTGACTTCAGAGTATTTCTGATTTGGTCTGGATATTGTCTATGCATTGCATTGACTAATAATAATTCACATCGATCGTTTATTCAACCCTTCTAATTACAAAACAAAATATGTATTCTTACGGCCGCACTCAGAGACGTCATTTAACGTAATTTTCATTAACAAACAAATAAAATCGTCTTTATTCGTATTGACATAAGTGTCATCGGTATTTTCATAATGAACCATTAACGTTAATGAACGTCTCTGAGTGCGGCAGTCAAAGGACATCATAAGTTGTCGCTTGTGAAACCGCAGGGCCTCCACGGCGAGATGGATCTAGAGCCGCATCTATTCGGCAACTACATGTACGACGCCAACGGCACCGCCATACAGTACTTCCCCGTCCAGCACCCGAAGACGACCGACATCGGCGGCGTGCAGTACCCCGTCGCTTACGACATCGTCGAGCTGAGGGTGGAGAGTAACCATGGCAACCCCACGTACACGTGCGTGTACCGGTTCCGCGTCCACGGCAACCCCCTCGCCGACATCCGACAGGCCACCGAGGACAGCATCAGAGACAGCGACACGTAGTGGTGGTCCGTGCACCCGTGTGTTGAATGTGACTTGTCCCCGGCGACTCCTCAGGTTGTCCAGTTAACGTGTTCATCAGATAATTCGGAGACTGAACAGCTCGGCGTGGCCTTAAACACTTCTGTAGGTTTTAGTCGTTACGTCCAAAGTACAAAATGACTTGCTGATTTATTGACTAGGCGATCACAATATTCTATATTTAGATCAGATGAAAACGTTTGAAACGAACTATTATTTAGAAATCTCCACAACTCCGCACAACGTCCGTGTACGCTTAGATGTTCTGAATACTGTTTTTATCACTATTTATAATGTTAGTTCTTAATGTTTTAGATTTTGATTTAGTTTTAAGACTAAGATTGTAAAATTTTAAGTTTTTAACTCTTAAGAGCATGGGCCTATTATCAAGGTATAGGATACTATTTTGGTAAGTATATACAGACAGATACATTTAATTTATTCTTTTTAAATAGCCGCGCAAAGCGCCAATACATATATTATGAAATCATGTGAAATTGGGATGGTATATAAATCATGTGTTTTATTTTAAAAGTTTTAAATTTATTTTTATTATTATCTTTTATAATACATCAATGCACAGAAGTTGTTCATTTTAATTGCATTGTATTTGAGTTTCGTTTTTAATTCTTTTTAATTTTTTTTTGGGCTAATATCTATCCTTATGTCCTGCTTAATATTCCTATAAAAATCAGTCCAATATTTTAATAGTACAATATATACCAAACGCATGTAGCAAGAGTAACATGTGTTTTCCTTATATCATTGGTAATTGTTATTATAAAGTACCTACTAAGGAGTCCATTGGTCCATGTGCTATTAATATAATTTATAATTAGGTTTAGTGAAGGAGCTAGTCCAGTTAGAGTAATGCCAACCTTAAGTTAAGTTTTTAGTTATTACTAACGGTAACCAGCTGGTATAGTGTGGTCTAGCATAGGGGTTGCAATGTGGCATGTAACTCTGGACTAATCTGGCTAAAGTGATGTTAACTGGTCAGATGAAGATCCCGAGATGATATGTAAGCAGATTAAATACTTGATAACCTCAATTTGCAAACATTTAAATTAAAATTCAGGCAACAACAACAATAACATTATTCTTTATTGTGCACCAAAAATATAGTACAATAAATAGTACAATAAATAGTACTTATTGGTATAAGGGCCTTATAGCTTGATAAGCATTTCTCCAGCCAATCATAACTCTAAAGGAATTGAATACATAAAATAATAATATATTTCCAAATTCATGAATGTTTTTTGTATTAGAAACTCAACTTCGGTTTAAATATTTTCAGAGGACAGTAATGTGTAAAACTACACAACACTAGTAAATCCTTTTAACATACCGGATTCTGGCATATCGGATGTCAAATTGGTAGGTTGTCAAATTGTACCGAATTTGTTTGCAATCTCTAATTCAGTGTTATTAGAACAAAGATAAGATGAGGATTACAGTATAGCAAATACGGTATGCAGATTATTGACCTTTCTTTGAATTTTTATTACAGTAACATAATATATAGTACTTACGTCAGTTTAAATTATAAATCGTTAATGTTCAAACAAACCAATTGTACCAAAAACTTGTGTAATTTAAGTAGTTTAACACTTTGTTCAAAGTTAGTTTTAATGATTCCCATTCTATTCATACGAATCAACCCTTCTATCATTAAAATATTGGTCAATATCTGTCGTATTTGCTATAAAATATAATCCAGGCATATGTTGGCATGTCTAGTAGCCGTGAAGTACGAACTGACATGAATCTTAATAGATGTATAATTAGGTTAGATCTAGATCTTTAAACACTATAGATAGTACAACAAAAGTTTGCCCCGGTGTCTAATGACTTCATTCATTTACGATTTATTCGAGAATGTTCTATGTAGGTGAATGTGTGATTCTTTTTAAAAAGTTGCTGTTAAATTTTTTTTTTTACTTTACATCAAACTTGGTTAGCTGAGACATTTATTTAACACAGACACTTAAAACTAACATTAGTACTTTTAATTTACTGAGGCTGATATAATATATTTTTGTTCCCTTTTCCTTTAACTACCATTACTTATAATAACACAGAATCGAGAACTCAAAACCCGACTGATATAAGTAAAAATATTTCGTTGCAATTGTCCCAAATGTTTAAATATTGATTTTAAATATTAAAAAAGATTTTCCTCTTCATAATTTCCATTTGTGTTTCAGTCAAATTATTTCGGAAACAATAATACTTGTTGGGGGTTAACCCTTTAACCGCCGGCCTTCGTATCAGTTATCCGGCCCCTGACGCCAGGCACAGTAAAGTCTAAATAAATACCTACAAAAAAAAGGGATGTGCCCTGTGCACTTTTTGGAAATCGATATTTCGTAACAATGATATGTGTTCATGTTAACACCTGTAACACCTGTTCATGTTATCACCAAAGTACAAATTACGATATACATACCTATATAGGTTTTCTTTAAAACAAATAAAACAAAGTTTTTACAGATTTGGACGATTTATTAATTAGTATTTTTACTATTCAAAATTAAATACGTTACTTCAGAATACAATCTGCGTTGAGCATACTGTCAAATTAAGATGCGAAACGCACGGGCTAGGGATGGAAACATCTATGGTAGTTGCTTACATTTCACAAAAAAAATCAAGCCCCAGGGTCATACAAAGTGAACCAATACCCTTTACTCAATTTTAAAGGAATTAAATGAAAAACACAAATATTTGTAGAGATACGTTTTATTCACAATTGCTGCATTTGTTTTGGGCCTATTTTATTTGTATTACTAAACTTTGGCATAGGCCCCATCCCAAATGTCGGGTTTTGCCGTCGCTGGCGGTGTAGGTTAATACAAATTTCGAGAAATAATAAGAGTAATTTATCGAACTGTTGAAATTGTTTTTAGGGCTTCTAATTAAAAAGAATAAAGTGTATTACATTATAAATTATTATTTAATTAACTTTTTACCTAATACAAACATATTTTTCTTAGAATACAGATTAATTAAATAAAAAATAAAGATTAAACGAGATGGTGTATTTGGTCGTGAATATACGACGCTGGCGAAATGGACACGATTATGTTTGTCGGATTAATCCGACCTTGGCGGTTAAAGGGTTAATGATCAGCGTTACTTATTATCTTCACAGGCGCCAACGCCGCCAAACATTTTACTAGCTTATTGCAAAAAAGTCTAGACGAAATTATTAGAGGCAGCTTCGTTTGATTTTATATTAGTAAGTAAACTAAATTGTGTTAAGTTGCAGATGTACGGTAGAGAAACAATTGACTTTCGCGTATGAGAATTTTTTTCAACCTGTAAGTTTGTGTTTGAGTCTTGAGACATCGACTTATGATGACGAAAAAGCAATAATTTATTTTTAATTAATATTTCTTTTGTAAATATTTAAAGATAGTAAAGCAGTCTCATGTAGGACATTCGCAAGTGTGTCTGGGCAGCGTATTTTGAGATGAAAACAATAATTAGGCCCTTCAGGGATGGACCTACGTTTGGTGCCCAAAAACGACAATCTGATGTAAAATGCGGGAAAAAATTTAATTTACGCTCTTCTACAGAGTCCTACCCTGGTATTAATTAAGCTTTATGAATATCTTGAATCTTCTTCTATTGTTAAAGTTACCACATGTCCTGTTTTTGAACCTTTTCTATCCTATTTTAAAAACAAATGGCAATGTTATATAAAGCTGTAAATAATGCATTCTGTTAAAAAGTATATTTTGATGGAATGTTTTCATATACAACTAAATACCTATTTATTATTAAAATTGTTGTTACGGTATCGTCAGAACGCTGTAAGGAAAATAAAGTTATTTCTGGATTTAATAAACTTATTATTGTAAATATATTATCCTGTTTCTCGGTGACTGACGATTGCATATTAGGTACGTGGAACAATATTTCTGTCTCTACGACTCCTTCATAATTATGTATTTTTAACACTTTTAACTAACAATTTTAATTTTGCTTGATTGATACTTATTTGAGTCGAGATAATTGTGATGTTCGAAATAAAGTTGTAATAAAATCCAAATGTTGTTTTTATTTTTACTCTAACTCATGTTGGCCCGTGGCACTATGTGTGCGTTAAGTGTGTACAGACACAGTGGCTGTGGGTGGACAGTGTGTGTAAAATGTCGAGCGTATTCTTTTGTTCAACGCCACACCTGTAATAATTCGAGGGATTAGGACCAGATATTTTCATTAGGCTGTACTTGCACCAAACAGCGATAACAACATATTTATCGTAGTTATATTTCGCGCACGAACAATCGGACTTTAAAGGTTGCCTCTAGAAAAAGAACTGTGATAGGTAGTGTGATAAGTCTAGTATATCATCAATATTTTAACGTTAAGTTAATCAGGCCTCTTGGTTAAGACAGGCCGGCTTTTTTGTAGGCAAATGTAGTCACCTGCCCTTTTTTAAAAGTTTAATTCGTCCAATTGTGCATTTGTGCAATGTTACGATATATTATAGGTTCCTATTACCTACTTGGCTACGAGGGAAGTTTTATTTTAAGAACGCTATCTTAGTTACCAAGCAATCTATTCCTGTACGTAGGTCAATGTCGTACATCGCCCTCCAATCCTGTGTTTAGTTGAGTGATTGTGCGAAATTGAACGAGAATATGTTGCAGGGTGCAGGGATGAAATGAAAGAATCAAGTAAATTTTTCAGATTTTTTTTTGTATTTTCATTTTCTTTTATAATTTATAAATGACCTAGTAAGAAAGTAGTCTTATCCGTTTCAGCACATACAATCATCATTCATGAGATTCAAAAAATCCTTTGGCGAGTGCAGTACCGAGGCCGGCGGTCGGGGCGCGCCGCGGCGCCGCGCTCCGCCCTGCCGTCACTATTACGATTTAATTACAATAATATCTTACGTACAATTAAATTAACGGAGATTACAAGCCTGAGTTGAGCAGCCGGCCGCGTCGGCGGCGCGCGGCGCTTAGAAGCACTTCCTGTGCACGATCGAGGGGCCGGACTCGTCGTACTCCTGCTTCGAGATCCACATCTGCTGGAAGGTCGAGAGGGACGCGAGGATCGACCCACCGATCCATACGGAGTACTTCCTCTCCGGGGGCGCGATGATCTTGATCTTCATCGTGGAGGGAGCCAGGGCGGTGATCTCCTTCTGCATTCGGTCGGCGATTCCGGGGTACATGGTGGTACCGCCGGACAATACTGTGTTGGCGTACAGGTCCTTACGGATGTCGACGTCGCACTTCATGATCGAGTTGTAGGTGGTCTCGTGGATGCCGCAAGCTTCCATACCCAGGAACGAGGGCTGGAAGAGAGCCTCCGGGCAACGGAAGCGCTCGTTGCCGATGGTGATGACCTGGCCGTCGGGCAGCTCGTAGGACTTCTCGAGCGAGCTGCTGGAGGCCGCGGTGGCCATCTCCTGCTCGAAGTCGAGCGCGACGTAGCAGAGCTTCTCCTTGATGTCGCGCACGATCTCACGCTCGGCCGTGGTGGTGAACGAGTAGCCGCGCTCGGTGAGGATCTTCATGAGGTAGTCTGTGAGGTCGCGGCCGGCCAGGTCCAGACGCAGGATGGCGTGCGGCAGCGCGTAGCCCTCGTAGATGGGCACCGTGTGGGACACGCCGTCGCCGGAGTCCAGCACGATGCCGGTGGTGCGCCCGGACGCGTACAGCGACAGCACCGCCTGGATGGCCACGTACATGGCGGGCGTGTTGAACGTCTCGAACATGATCTGCGTCATCTTCTCCCTGCAAAGCGAAGCGGGTGGTTAGTCGCCGTGTCGGAACCTAGCCGTGGAGCCTAGCGGAGCGCGCGATCCCGGCTCGGGGGCTACGTACCTGTTGGCCTTGGGGTTGAGGGGGGCCTCGGTGAGCAGCACGGGGTGCTCCTCGGGCGCCACGCGCAGCTCGTTGTAGAAGGTGTGGTGCCAGATCTTCTCCATGTCGTCCCAGTTGGTGACGATGCCGTGCTCGATGGGGTACTTGAGCGTGAGGATGCCTCTCTTGCTCTGGGCCTCGTCTCCCACGTACGAGTCCTTCTGTCCCATGCCCACCATGACGCCCTGGTGGCGCGGGCGGCCCACGATGGAGGGGAACACGGCGCGCGGCGCGTCGTCGCCCGCGAACCCGGCCTTGCACATGCCGGACCCGTTGTCCACTACCAGCGCGGCTACTTCTTCGTCGCACATTTTTAATTAGTCTGAAAGAAAAGAAAAAAAATTAATACTTTTCTAAACACTACTAACTTACTCTTTATCTGCCACAAGGAAAGATTCCACCGTTCTCCATTCCAGTTATTATAAAAAATCGCCAAGCGGTGGGCGCTTACGCCTTCCATAGTCAGTGGGCGAAGGTATCGCGGAGACCAAATAAGGCCGGGTCTAATGAGACAGGGCGAGGCGTGGACGTGGCGGCCAACGCGGCGAGATAGTAGGGCGAATCTCGACCGGTAAAAGTCGAACGCGAGTCTCGCTACTTTCGAAAACCCGTTGAAGACAAACCACCCCCGGGTCGCCGCGACCACGCCCTACCGCAACCGGCAATCCCGGGTCCC
Organism: Erynnis tages; assembly: GCA_905147235.1. Lineage (NCBI taxonomy): Eukaryota > Metazoa > Arthropoda > Insecta > Lepidoptera > Hesperiidae > Erynnis > Erynnis tages. Next base: position 9,329,386 of record LR990082.1, read on the forward strand.
GGCCGGCACGCGGCGCCCCGACCCGTGTCACTGACCGCACACACTATTTGCACTTTATTGCACATTAACACTATCCATGCACCGATTTAACACTAGTGATTCACCTCGTATTAACTTACTTTTAATTAAATAGTCCTATTAAATAAATAAATTAATGTCGCTATTGCACAGCCTCGGTGTGCTACACGACGCCTCAACTCGAGCTCACTTCGTGGAATGTCGGCGGTCGGGGCACGCGGAGTATATAAATGAGGCCGGTTATCGGAGCGCCCCTACCCGCGAGCCCGCGACCGCGGCTGCCTCTCCACCAATCGCAGAAGTCCTGAGTTTTCGTAACCATATATGGTATTGCGCTGCAGGGAGCCTGCGCGTCCCCCCGCCTGCGCCCCTCCGCGCTGATAGCGCACTACACTACTTGATAACGAGATCTCTGCAACGACTTTACACACTTGCAATCCAGCCGGCCATAATAAGCGCTTATTAAATACTTACCTACCTAATGTATTAAATTATCAACAAATTAAATACTTATCAACCCTAGTACCTACATGTGCCGTGTTGCACATAATTTATGAGAAAAATATTGGCGAAAGCATAAAGTTTAAAAAAATAAACATGAGTTCCGATTTGGCACAAATCCAATACCTACGCATCGTAGACGTATCTGCGTTTGGAACGTAGTCGGAATGTAGATAGATGTACCATCATTGTACCTACCTACAAACGTTCAAACACAGGATGTTCCCCTGGTCGATTCATAAATTATTTTTATTTAACCCTTTCGGCTACTGTTTGACCCCTCACGTGGAGTCGCTCTAATTTGTTTATTGATGCACAAATAAAATGAAAAACGACTTACCAATACGATCGGATCGCAAAGAGAAGACAATACAAAACAGCAGTCAGCAAATGCTTGCAGATTCGTGAGAAATGCCGGCCGGTCGGCTGTGTCGCTCGTTCGTTTGCGGTTGCGGACTCGGCTCGGACGCGGAGCGCGGAGGTCGATTTGCTTCACTAGCAACCGGCGTCACGATAATGGACTCGCCCGATAGACCTCTGCGGGTGCTAGAATTTGTTAAAATTTACAACTTTTTTGTATGCACGTCGTTCGAAATAACCCACCAAAGGTCACCTGTGATTAAAGAGAGACAGATGTCAGACAAACCTTCAAAAATTAAAATCAGAATGCTATTATTTTTATGAGAATCGATATTGGACTCGCCCAACCTCCCCACCCGCCGCAGTCGACGGTTTTTCCATATATGGGCATAGAGAATCCTGGCCTGTGATTGGCCAAAGACAGTAACGTACGTACATGGCGCACCCATACTATGAAATATTTGGTTGTGTGTAGCAACAGAACGACTCATTCAATACTATGGTATGGAGTAATCTGGAGTATACCGTCTGCATGGAGGCAAAATAACCTGACCAAAACACAAAGGCGTTCATCGCCACGGGCTGTGCATTTTCTGTCCTATCGTCGTGTTGGATATTTAATTTGGTTGGATATTTCTGTCGCGTCGTGGTCGCATGCCTTATCTATCTGCAACTGATACTGATTGTAATCACGTGAGGTTTCCCGCATACCTGAGCTGCAATACCAAGAGCCTTAGTTTAAATTACTTTAAATGCCTATACCATCTAATGACATTGATTTTACTTTAAGAAGAAAATCCTAGATATACTTACATATTTAAAATCACAGAAACTTACCAATTTTTTTTATAGAAGCATAGATAAGGAGTAAATCTAAATAGTACCTAGTAAGCAACTACCTAGTAAGTTAATAGCAATATAAAATAAGTATCAAGCATGGACGTATAAAAAAAGTATTTTTATTATTTTAAATCATTAAAAGATCTACACATTAAAGGTTTACTAATTAATGACACTAAAAATTAAAATAAGTAATGTATATTTTAATTTATAAATTAATTTTAAAAATAATATTATAATAATATGTAGGTACTTACCTTCTTCCAAGTTCCAAGTTAAATACTTCTCATATTCATAAAGTTAACTGGATATTTCTTTTAAGTTATTATTATAATTTATGTAAAAATGTGACCTTATCTATTTTTTACATTTTTTTACAAAATATTTATGTAGGTAATGTTGTATTATAATTTAATTTATTGTATACAAGTATTTGATCAGACAACTATTTTAATTTACTTAAAGCCAAAAAGTAAAACCACTAGAAATAATCAGTATTTATATTGGTACATATTACCTACTATTACCTAGCTACTGTCTGCCGGCGCCCTACCCACAGCTCACAGTGCCTGCTGCCTTTAGTCACCTTTAGCGTTGCATTTGACCATAGGTGAACATGAAAAAATCTCAACATGTAATAAATAATTAGGTTAATAATGTGCCATAACTTACTAGGTACCTACCTTATTTTGAAATTGAATATTTTAATGCATGATTAATTAATCGCCAAGGAACAGCCTGTACCTTTATTTGAATTAAGAAAAGTGTATTTGAAAAATTGATGGATACCTACCTACCTATAGTATCAGCAAACGTTCAAACTATTTAATTTTAAACACTTTCTAGTGAATTTATTTGCCTTAATATTAATTTAATTAAAAATTAATATAACCATACATAATTTCTTCAAGAGTGTTACATTACTCAAATACTCCTCCTAGAAGTGATTCACTTAACTCTTTTAAGTGTAACCTTTGTGTTAAAAGCTGATATACTGATAGTACATAGTATTTAAAGCCTGTCAGAAGGCATAATGAGATAATGACCAAGTCAGCATATTGTCATACATTAAGCAGGCACTACACATAGGCCAACGCGTTGGCAAGCGCGCTGGCCCAGCCACTGGCCCAATGTGTAGAACGGGTGTTGGCGGTAGGTATTTGAACGTTGGCCGGCGCGCTTGCGAGCTTGCCGCGCGGTGTCTCGCCAACATCAAAGGACACTTGTCGCAAGCTTGGCGCACCATCCACACATTGGTCGCGCGATCAGTTTGCCCGGAGCAACCATCAAGAGTTAGCGACTCAACATCCATTTTGAATCCGCACATTGGCCCGAACCAAACCATCCATACTGAACGACCTTCCAATGTGTGGATTACTCACATTTCAAAAGCGCGTGAAGCGCGTTAGCCAGCGCACCGCCATCGCCAGCGCGTTGGCGAATGCGCTGGCCTATGTGTAGAGGTTACATTAGAAGCTTGTAATTTATCGGAAGCAGTTCCTAGTGTCGGCTGTCGGTGTCTGTCGGTGAGTCACGGGCGCGTGCGTACTACGGCGCCGCGTCACCCGCCGTGAGTCAACCACGGTGTACCACGGTCCCCTCTGAACCAGTACTTGAGGTCCGCAAACGAGGGTCAAGGGCGTAAGCCTGATTAACTGTCATTTCAACCGTTGTCTCAAATTCTGATATTGCTGTTTATCTAGGAAGATTGAATGACTGGAGAGCGCGTAACATGATTTGAAGCGTGCCAGATGAACATTTTCAGATGAATCCATAAAAAGAAACTTTTGCTTTTCCTCATGTTTCCTTATCTATCTGCTTTTACAGCCGTAAGGAGCACATAAAATTACTTTAATATTTAAATATACTTCAATAGAAATCATTTGTATAAACTTAAGTCGTATTACATTGTACAAATCACACAATTTGTACATTTGTACAATACAGGTAAATTTTTAATGACACATCGCTTACATAAACATTTTTATATATAACTAAGTATATACTCGTTTAGTTATCAATTGTGACTCATCGATTCTATTTACATTTACGAATGAATATTTTTCCAGTAATTTATAAATGTTTTGACTTAGATCTGACTTCGAAGTTGTTATCACGCTATAGTTTTAATCATAACATATTTAGGTTTAAACCATTCTCAATATAATATCAATACCTAGTTTTAAGGATGGAGTCCTTTTCGATATCTACTTATTTTTGTGGCATATTTTATAGTTATTGTTTTCTTACATATAATTTTATTTCTTACTTTCTTAAACTCTGTGCGGCCAAAATACTTATACATATATGTATACTTATAATATTACGACATACTCGTAGATAGTAGCTATTTCTTCATTTTTCATAAAGAAATCTAAGTTAAATCGACTGATCATTATGTGCCAGAGAGCCGTAACATAATTAAATTCGTTTTACATTCAATGGACAATACCGAGTCCAATTAGAGGCAACGCCACGCGAAATTATTGATCTAGGTTCGAAGAATTATGGAACCCTCTGGTGTACAGTTCCTTTAAATACGTGGGAGTCATGCGAATTGGGGAAATCGAAGGGGAGGGTTCCCCAGGCTGCTCCACCGCATCGATCCACACCCAAAATAAACGTTCAGACGCGCGTTTGATAAAAGTTTTGATAGATGAAACATGTAATTATTTATGAGGGTGTTGTGTGTTATTTATTAGTCGTCGGTTGTCCTCATGGAATATTGCAGAATTACTCATAAATTTATTGTTGCTTTTACCAAAATATCAGTTAAGTTTAGAAAATGTTATCATATGTGATGTTTTGAACTGTAGTACTGTGTAGGTACGGTATGAACTTATGCTGTGCATTGTGTATGTATAAATAAATAGCGCTTCACACTTATAGCCCCACACTAGGATTGACAATACATATGGACAACACACCCAGACTAAAAACAGAAATTCACATTCATCATTCAAATCTCTGCTTTACCTTCGCGTACTTTGTCTCTAGTGGGGTCGTTTTGTCTCCAAAAATCATTTTCCCATCTGAATTCCTTAGATTATACCTATAGGTAAGTACAGTCAATTTAATAAAGATATTTGAAGTCTTTAAATCTAAGAAGTCAGGCTGATTTCCGTTAAAAGGCCGACGGAATGGACCCCACGATGCGTCATCGGAGGAAACTCGAAACAGCGCGTAGAATTATAAAAGAGTTTTGTATTGTGATATTGTGAATTCTATATGGCGGCGAACGTATCAAGCGTCTGAGTCATTAACATATGCGGTATTCTGAGAGCCTTGAACGGTGTGACAAATTGTTGTCAAATGCAGTGCCTTACCATGTCTCACTAACAGTGGTTCGAGAATGCACACTATAGTTATATTCAACGTGTGTCATAAGTTTGGGAAGATGTGCAATTGTGCAGTGGTGAAAACTATCATCAAAATATTCTTGTCGTTAACGTGTGGATGTTACCTCTTTTCCATACGTACTAATGATACACGTTAACTGTACCAATACATTGACGATAGTGTTAATGCACCACGTAGATAAGTACTTAGAAGTGCCTATTATACCTAGGTAACAGTAGGTATAAATAAAATAAAGAAATAAAATGAGCTATGAATATTCTTAGCGGTCGGTATCAGTACTAAGTTACCCGTGTGAAGATAGGAGTATGAAAATTATTGCGAATACAAACATGTATGTAAATAAATGAAGTGTTTGCATACAAAGTGACATTATTTAATGTTTCCCCTAATATAGGGATGCCATTAATGGTTAACCTAGCTTAAGACACCGAGATAGAGTTTAAATTTTAATATTAAGAAAACCATTTTTCATTTAAATTGAGATTATAATTTCAATATATTTGGACAGAGTCGAAAGTGCCGAAGTACCTAGTACTTAATTATGTTGAAAGTAGGGAAGTTTGTTTCAAATTAAGATTGCATACCTATTTGTAAGATGAAAGAAAATAATTAATAAAAATACAGTATAAAATTATGCCTTATAAACACGTCATGAGTGATCAAGATAAGGGTTCTAGAGATCCCCGTGCCGTACAAGGTCTAATTAAACACAATTTTTAACAAATTGAGTGGTTAACTTAACTTTATTCCTAGACCTTCTATAGAGATCTGTAAACACCAACCTGAGATAGCCGAATAAATGAGGTAAAGTGGTAGAAACTGGGACACCATCACATGCCATGAATGGCAGCCCTATCATAAAGACACAATACAAAATATAATAAAACTTGTTCACTTTGTTACTATTCATCTGTAACTCTGAGTTAATTGTCATTCAGTGCCCGTGGCCATGATGTGATGATGGTCATTTAAATTGAGATATCAACAACTTACATCCGTTCTTTGTATGTAATTTTCAAGTTTTTCTCTAGGGTCCCATGGTTATTGTCTTGGAAATCTGCAATAATTGTTACAACAATCTGGGTTTCACTAAAGAAATTATATCCAACCTCAAACTGCAGTAATTTGCTCAGTTGCACCAAGGGACCACGCAAACCATTGCAGGAATATAGTAAAAAACCAAACATGTTATACCTACTTGGGCGCAAATCCGACTCGTGCTTGGAAGCACATACTGTATGGTCCTTTAAAGTTAAATATTTAATAAAAAAAATTTACTAGCAATTCGTAATTTTAGAACTAATTAGCCCCTTAATTTACAAATGAATACTCCAATTAACTACAATCTCAGCTGTCCTACATACCTACTAATAATACATATACCATGCATTACCAAGGTGTTTACATTCAATAACGTCTTAAAACCTTGTAATAAAAACAATTTTCCCATACTTACCGCTTTGTTGTTTTACGCACACATGTCACGTTCTAGAAGAAAAATAAATTATTTTTGTGAGGATTCTGTGACAAAAGACAAACCGGCCTTGGTCGAGTAGCGTCCGCCTGCCCCTTTCTTGTCAACTTTTCAGTAATGTTAAAAAAAATAAACAATGCAATCGTGAGTTCTTGGAACTAATATTCTTAATAAAAACATGTGGATATGAGTATTCCATAAAAAGTTACTATTGAAATTTAACGCACCATTAAATTAAAATTCATATTATTGTTTGTTCCGTTCAGACTAGTATAAAACAAAAACTTGTACCTATTGTAAGCGCATTTTTACCAAAGAACTTGAAAATAGTTTTTCCTAAGCGTATAATCATAGAAGACAGAATATGTGTTCTATGCATATAATAATAGAATATTCTTGCATCGTAGCACGTCTAGACATCAGACAAAGAATACTTTAGACTCTCTGAAAGAGTGGAGAAAGGAAAGCAAGCACTAAGTACCTACTTATTGTATAAATCAATGAGAATTACAGTGTAATTAAAATATTATTCAGAATTTAGATTCACCCATTGATAACTCTAATATAATAATAACCGCTTTTTACTTACTAGCAGATAGCTGATGTAATAAGGAATAACTTAGGCTTCTTTTATTAGAATCATATAGTGAGATATTTAAATTCCACGCGTACGAAGTCGCAGGCTATAAATACATGACACACGTTGGACAAAAGGATAGATCACATATATAATTATGTATGATAGATAGTAATACGATCGGAAATGCACATCCCGCACGTACAAGTCAGACATGGGGGCGAGGGGTGAGGGGCTCCATCGATCCGCCACGCCGCCCTTGACCGCTAGGGGGCTCCAGGCACGTCTTGAGCACAGAAGAATTACACGAGCGTATTAACCTGCGTTCCCCTACGCTAAATTACTCGTTTGTTTATAATTTCGAACTTTGAAGTAGCAAATGAGCGTGCAAATCATGTTTAGTCAGTAGTAAATAAATCAACGTGTCCATAAACCATAATTATCCATCCTCAAGCACGACTGAAGCACCGTCCATATTGGTATAGTAACCGTCATGAGTCGTGAGCACAGATTATTCAGTGGTAGGGATATTGTATACATACTTTCGGCCAATGTACAGCAGCCGAAAAAACGTGCTGCACCAATAGACGACGCACACTGACGAATTGACGACTGACGAACCAATCGTGTGCACCGCAGCGCAGTCAATGTCAAACCGACCTATGAAAGTTCGGCTCACCACTCGTGACGGCAGCTATACCTGGTGAATTCTTTAAGTCCGGAATAAATGTTGCCTAGATTGTCGCATTAAATTTATTTTCGGATTCTGGTAAATATAACCAATTTATTTACCATACTAAGCATCAAAATTTGTTAAAAGGGCGAGCTGTAATGTTCGAGTGACAACCCCTGTAAACAAAAAACTGTTATGTAATTAAAATTAAGCAGTTATGACTATCGGCATAATTATACCGGTTCAGTGTCGGCTGTACAGCCTTGCTCTTCACTGTTTAGTTCACGCTCTTAGTCAGTCTCTTAGTTAATTGTGACGCGATAGATTTTAGGAAATCATGCTACTTATTCTCGTGAGTATCTTAATTTTAGTTTCCATCCAAGTTCCTTATTTTAGCTTCTATGAGCATCTCCTATATGCCTGAATTACGCTTTAAGCTTAGATTGCTAGTTTATCTCGTATGTTTTCTATGAATGTCTGGCCTACACAACTGTTAGTAGTGCTGTAAAGGTATATAATATGCTATAAACGACTGATGAATAACGAGTCTGCAAGTCGTTAAGCGTCGTTTACGCACTTCACAGCCGAAGCGTCTACCTCAGTCAACACGAATTCTTTAATCTCCGCTTGCGTTCCATCTATATTGGCTTTAAAATACCGTCGTATTACGTCCAGAAATACAACGTAACCGTGACGTAGGTAACCACCAGCAGACCAGACGGTTGCCAGACGTTGAGGAGGTGTGTCCGGTCTAATAATATCGATCGCATTGCAGCGCATAGGTCGGCCGGCCCAAAATAGCCCCATATATCGTACTTACTTGGAAGATGTGAAAGCTTTTTCTGGACCGATGTAAATAGATGCAGCTCATAGGGTTGGTACCTATAAGTTTAGGAAATTGCTGATACACTACGAATAGTATTTACATATTTAAACAAAGTTTGTTAAGAATTTTTAAGCCATTAGTCTATTGGTGCTGTTAAACTTACCTAAATATCATCGTCATCTAACTAAGAGGATTTCTGTAGTTCTAGAATTACTTTGTTACATTCGCTTTGATCTCACTTTCTAAACTTGAATTTTACATGAACAAAATTGGGCATTCTCGTTATCCCGTTAGCTGCATAATATTATTTTAACTTAATTGCTAATTTATTGTGAGGCGCTAGTTATCCAGAATGGTATTCAAATTATATATGTTATTAACTTTTCAGTCTTTTCACTTATTTCATCGAAATTGGCCAACAAAAGCTAAAACTATAGAATGTGAATTATAATTATGCAGGTTTTCCTGATATATTCTTTCCTATAACCGATATTATAATGTAATTCCCAATAAACTATACATAAATTATTTTTCCCAGGTAGTATGAGGCATGTACGTATAGGTAATAAAATTAAATATAAAATCAACTGTAATAACAAATAATTCCACTTTAACCAGTGTTTACAACTCATTATTGCTATTTTCGTTTATGGTTTAACCACAATTTAGTATTTTCCTCTTAATAGTTAGAAGAGTAATAATTAAATGTATCATACCTAGAGGGTTTCGGCTAAATTGGTAAACAGTCAATTTGCCGTAAAAGGCGAAGTTTAAACTTAATCTGAGTTACTAGAGAAGTTAGCCTTGCCTCACCTTTAACCGGTAACCAAGACATATAATAAGACGCACTCGCATTTCATGCTCTCCATCCTTTTAAGGAAATGTATTAATGTTATTGTATTATACTCCATTTACGAATATAGTCCATTTTTTATATTTAATTTTGTCCTGTTTGGTAAACAATGTTGGCGTGTCTTTTTGTTTTAATTTGCGATTTAAAAATAAAGTGAACATAAAATTAAAAAGATTAAAAAACATATAGTTTTAAATGCCAAAACAAATTTGTAGTATAATTATAGTTTATTTAACACTTTTTTTTCAATAAAGAGTAGTGCCAAGATTCTTTACCAAATAGGACAAGAGCTACCAAGAGTAAAAAAACGGAGTGCAGATAGTCTCCGAGGCGCCGGATCTGGAGTCTGTTGTCACAATCAACTGGCCTCGTGAAACAAGGTAAAACTCGGGAGCACAACTTTGCAAATGCGTATCATAGTAACTACAAACTAAAACGCTCATGAAAAAAGCTCATGAAGATTGATTACACGAGTACACGACATTGTTTCGTGCTGTGCGTGACTCATGATGCGATGCACTCGAGTGATATACATGCATATAATATGCTGGCTATAATATGTATATCGTGCCTATATTATGTTACGTTCTCAGATGGAATGGGTCAATGGTCGCAAGCAAGCATTTTCAGCTGTTTTAGGCCGGCTGGGGAGGCATGGTTGCCGGAGATACTTTATTTGAGATGGACATCTTTCTTTGTCCTCATGAGTAGCAAATCACCCGCATAAAACCTCAGATAGGATTTTTTCTTAATTTGAAGTTGGACATGTGCGTATGCCGATTTGCTACTCAATTACTATAAAAAGAAATATTTATATCATCACATATTATATTATTTTACGATCCCACATGCGATGGGTCAATGTTCCGCAAGCTAAAAACATCGATGCCTTCTCGACTTTTACGACGATAAATAACCTTGCACGACTCCACTTACACACGAGTACACAGTACACGCACCTAAATTGTATGTAGGGTCTGGTGCAAACTATTATGCGAGGGCACTTAAAGTAATTTGACTAATTACATCGGCAACGGACGAACAGAGGGGCGTGGTGCCTACCTAGGTTAGTCGAGTGAGGACCGCGCCCGTCTCTCACACCCATTATCGTTATTGTACGCAATACACCCCTGAAATATCGATCCCGTCGCGAACAGACTAGACTAGACATTGGATAATTTACTACGTGAGAGTTCTAAATATGTTTGCTAAACGATCTAGAACAGTTTTTGTTCTAAAACTCCGCTCAATATTAACGTTATTCCAATGAACAGCTGTTGCTTGAATCAGCGGTTGATTCAACAGATTTTTTTTACATCTCATATTTGCAAAGCTGTTAACGCTATACGCTTGTGTATGATAAGGCGTTGCCATGTTTAAATCAGCAACGTTATCAATATAAAAAGTTTTTGGTAAAAACTGATTGAAGTATAATGAGCTTTAAAATATTTTAAAATATATAGATAAGGGTCCACTAGCAGATGTAGATTAATTTAAATAATATTACAAAATGTCTTTTTGGAAGAGACATTGCAGTTTTTACTAAAAACTTTAAGTAGAATAGAAGATGCTGCAGCTGATGAAGCTAAGAATTTCGGTGTTTGGCTTCAGCGAGGCGTCTCACAAGGTTACGTTTTGGACCGCTTTGCTTTTACCTTGCCACTTTATCTTATGGAAGTAATTTATTTATGCCGCGATTTTAATAAGCGAATCAGTGAAAGTCGCGAAACCTCAGGTCGTGACATTATTTGAAAACGCCGGGACCAATGAATAAAATAATCTGCTATAATATTCTGAAAGTTAATTGGAGGTTATACCTCAAAATTTTGATGACTTTTATAAAATGTGAAAAAATCAAATCTGTAGACAGGTATGAACTACTAAGAATATATTATAATAATTAATAGAGCGGTCAATGACTGCATCTTTGCGAGAGAAACCTCGCTCTTAAGTTTGTGTGTCAAAGTGGTCTTACGGTACTATCTCTTTCACTTGAAGAGAGTCCAAGAAAACTGCAAAATTATACCGGTATAAATTATTATTTTATTAAAAACTCGAGGTTAGTAACTTTTAATAAATTAATCAAAAATCTTTGTCACGAACGGATCCGATCCGTTAGTTTACGTAATATGCATATTACGATACCTTACAACCTATTTAAATACTGAACTTAAACAATAGATCACAAGCGTAATTTGAGCCTCCCGGTGAGGGTCTCGGTGTAGGGCATCATTAACAGTTAGGAATAGTCTCACTTGGCAAATTAGAAGCACTTCCTGTGCACGATCGAGGGGCCGGACTCGTCGTACTCCTGCTTCGAGATCCACATCTGCTGGAAGGTCGAGAGGGACGCGAGGATCGACCCACCGATCCATACGGAGTACTTCCTCTCCGGGGGCGCGATGATCTTGATCTTCATCGTGGAGGGAGCCAGGGCGGTGATCTCCTTCTGCATTCGGTCGGCGATTCCGGGGTACATGGTGGTACCGCCGGACAATACTGTGTTGGCGTACAGGTCCTTACGGATGTCGACGTCGCACTTCATGATCGAGTTGTAGGTGGTCTCGTGGATGCCGTTGGCCTCCATACCCAGGAACGAGGGCTGGAAGAGAGCCTCCGGGCAGCGGAAGCGCTCGTTGCCGATGGTGATGACCTGGCCGTCGGGCAGCTCGTAGGACTTCTCGAGCGAGCTGCTGGAGGCCGCGGTGGCCATCTCCTGCTCGAAGTCGAGCGCGACGTAGCAGAGCTTCTCCTTGATGTCGCGCACGATCTCACGCTCGGCCGTGGTGGTGAACGAGTAGCCGCGCTCGGTGAGGATCTTCATGAGGTAGTCTGTGAGGTCGCGGCCGGCCAGGTCCAGACGCAGGATGGCGTGCGGCAGCGCGTAGCCCTCGTAGATGGGCACCGTGTGGGACACGCCGTCGCCGGAGTCCAGCACGATGCCGGTGGTGCGCCCGGACGCGTACAGCGACAGCACCGCCTGGATGGCCACGTACATGGCGGGCGTGTTGAACGTCTCGAACATGATCTGCGTCATCTTCTCCCTGCAAAGCGAAGCGGGTGGTTAGTCGCCGTGTCGGAACCTAGCCGTGGAGCCTAGCGGAGCGCGCGATCCCGGGCCCGGGGGCTACGTACCTGTTGGCCTTGGGGTTGAGGGGGGCCTCGGTGAGCAGCACGGGGTGCTCCTCGGGCGCCACGCGCAGCTCGTTGTAGAAGGTGTGGTGCCAGATCTTCTCCATGTCGTCCCAGTTGGTGACGATGCCGTGCTCGATGGGGTACTTGAGCGTGAGGATGCCTCTCTTGCTCTGGGCCTCGTCTCCCACGTACGAGTCCTTCTGTCCCATGCCCACCATGACGCCCTGGTGGCGCGGGCGGCCCACGATGGAGGGGAACACGGCGCGCGGCGCGTCGTCGCCCGCGAACCCGGCCTTGCACATGCCGGACCCGTTGTCCACTACCAGCGCGGCTACTTCCTCGTCGCACATTTTTAATTAGTCTGGAAAAATCAAAACCTAATTATGAATAGGATGGTAAAATTCAAAGATAAAACTTTATCAATTTTGGAGTAGAAATTAGCAAAAATGGAATTATTATTCTATTTATAACAATTTATTGATGTTATGAAAAAAACGTAGACTGTACACGTACATTACAATCAATATCTACTTACAAAACAATACAATTAATATCTACTTAAATTTTAAATCTTTTCAAAAATTTATCGAACTTTGAGTTTCAGATGTAGACTACATTGTAATCGCAACTATAAAACTTATTAAATAAAAAATCAACAGAAAATGTCTGTAACTGCAATTATTACACCCAGATAATAAACACTAAAAAATTAAAAATCAATTTAAAAAATGAATCTCAAAGTCTCGAACCGAATAAAATGGAAAAAATCCAATGATAAATCGTTCACTCCACGTCCAGTTACGTAACACTGAATAATTATGTAATTGAAAAAAAACGTGATTTGAATGCCGCACTATTGAAAACACAAGCGAATTAACAATTAATTCATCAAAGTAAAATGAAAGTAACTATTTAAGTTATTAAAGTAATTTTATTTGTAAAACTTACTTTTAAAAAAATATTAAGTATAAAATTGACTAGTGAATACGGCCGCTACGTCCAGCTCGCCACACGAAATGAGTAACTGGCTGGGAGGATATAGTATATAAAACACGTCGTCTTATCGGTCAGAATTCGCATACTATCGGCAACAATACACTCAGCCAATGGCATGCAGGCTCAATTTTCGTTACCATATATGGTAAGGGCGCAGGCACAGTTGATAAATGTGATAACACGAGGTAATAACACCTTATCAATGATAAGGATAGGTGTACTCACGTAGCCGGCTGGTTACTGCCGACACGCCGACAGCCATGGAACCGTATGAGTCGGCGTGTCATTGGAACTAAAGATGATGTAATGTTATTGTCTTAGGGTTCCTTATATTCTTTTCAAACGAAGGTAAAACTTAGCTAGTAAACAGAGAAGTAGAGTCGAATAATTTCAATTACAAATGATCATAACCATAGATAAGATTATGATATGACTTAAGATAATTTTTATCACATGACAAAAAATTGAGCGGTTGAACCCTGTTGATTGCTAACAATTCCGGCCTTAATTTGTTTCGTCAAATAAACAATTATAATAGCTTCAGACAGTTTAACAAATAAGTGAATGGTTTCATGCTATTTTTCATTATAATTCGCTTTCTTCATGAGGTAAAAACTGTACAGTAACATACATACTTGGCGTCTCCAGCGCATACGATCTTGTTCAACTTGCATACGTCTCATTTTCGAGCGAATATTTGAAGAATCTCTCCAAGCTAGGTACTTTCTCAATGAGTCGGCGTTTTCAGACTAATTTACCGCCCATAGATATTTAACCTACATATTTCTTAATATTCAGTCTGAAAATTTACACGTTTAATGGCCTTTTAATTTGCTTGCAATTAGATTCAATGTGTAATATAACGGTTGCTGTACGAGTAACTACCTAGTTGTGATTTTAGAATAATTTACATTTTCGTGTATTTTTTAATGAAAATACATTGTTTCGCGGCTAGTTTCAGCAGCAGTAGCTAAATGAAATTACCCCGAAATGGCTCTATGTAATCATGTCATACTTATACAAAGTGTAATATTTGAACAAAAATCATAAGTGAACTTCAACTATGTCATTGTACCAAAAATAGGAACATAGTTCTGTGCAATCGATATTTTCGAGACGCCCTTTGAATAGCTAATGATAAGTATTTATCTGGATTCGTTGATGAAATACTTTCTTCTTTATTAACTTCCAAATCATTATCGTTAACTTTGTAATCTGTGTTACCTACTTATAAAAATATTCTCTCAACAAGATCAGGCAATTGTGATGTTTGAGTATTGTTACTCACTGACTTTTACACATTTCTTTGGCTTGGCTTTATCAGTCTGCAGAAAATCTTTCGTTTGTCTACAAGCCTTCTACTCGAGCAAGTATTGATTTGTCAGGCCTCCTTGAACGTGGTATTTAAGGCCAAGGTCAGGTGCACGTGTCCGATGTTGGTGGAACATCTATATTTGTATGTTTTAACACTAGATAACATAGTAAAAGTCAACTCTATTTACCATCAATTAAGAGCAGGTTATGTTTGGCCTTTGTCTATCTTTCCGTATTGGAGCATGGTGACTTCATACCTCCTACAATGATGGGAAAGAATCTCTCCAAAGACTCGTTTCCAGTCTTGGAAAACCAAAATGAGTTCCGACCATTGGCTACAACTACGAGTATGTTTGGCCTTTACACCATTGACGGTTATCAATGTAATACTTAGATGAAAATTACCTAAATGTATCTAAATCTGAAGTTAAGACCTACCTTATAACATTGTGCCTAAGAGGAAAGTTGTCAAAGAATTTGTCAGACACTTGCGAGAAAGCTACCGTAGGTACCTATCATATAAGTATGAATCACAAGAACTGGAAGAGCTGATTCATGAAGAGACGATACTTCTGCAAATTACAAAACTGGTTCGAAAACTTCGAAAGAAGGAATTAAATTAATACTGCCAATAGAAACTGGACAAAAGACCCTCAGAGGCGGAGATTTTAAAAATATCGTAATGATTAAGTAGCAAATGATCTAAATCCTTAAGAGAATTAGAAATTTAAGAAGAGAAAACAAAGTAAAAATTCGGCAACAGGGAAAATTTATAGCGTACCTATAGAAATTCACTTGAAGTCCATTTTTTATCCATTTTTTTACTTTATTTTAGTTTTTTGGTATAATATAAATATACTCAGTTCCAAAAAAAAAAAATTATCATAAAAATATCTTGAAACTGAAGGACACTTAAAAAAGTAAGAGGTCATTAGGTAGGTGGCAAAAAGTGTAATCTGTGAATATTTGTAGGGAGAATAACCTCGAACCCGGTCGTCGGCACAACCAGCGGGTAACGAACCCCGAAACATGAGGCGACAATCAAAAACACCCCCATAATGTGGAAATTTGACGCCTAAACCCGATTGTATAAAATGATTTCACTTGAATAGGAATTTGCCACAAAAATATTAATAGGTATACGAAATAATCCAAATAAAAAGATTTTGATTTCTGAATAATAAATTCGTGTCGTTGTTTTTTCCTCATACTATTAAAAGAATTGTAATGCATCATAATATTATCGATTACTGTCTTATAATATGTTCTTGGTTCATGAAATCATACCTATAGATTAAAGTGTTTATCACCATACCAATTATCCAAACCTAAAGCGTATCTTTTATAATATTTCCGTAATGGTATTTTTAATTGCGAGCCCAACTGATCTGGAGATCTGATAAACTTGGGAGTAAACCTTGGAGACCTAGACCCATTAAGACCTCATAGGAGGAATCATGCTTAATTTATCGACTATCTGAACATGGCTGATGGCATGAACTGGATGAGAAGAAACCAATATCGAGCTCAATGAAGCGCATGTGGAAAATCTAATGTCCAGCAATAGACGAATGCCGGGTGAATAAAGATAAATGCTAACGTTTCTAACCTCAACCTTACATGCAGAAAGATTCGTCACCAGAAATCGGACGAAATGCAATGAATATATGAAAAGACCGCCTCCAAGCACGATTTATGGAATCCACATCATATATTCAATCTTCGCATTTCCTCACATCAGAAGCGAATTACGGGCTATCTATACCGGTCGGACGGAGCGAGGGGTGGCTGTATTTATATTAACGTTTTGCACCAGCCTGCCGTCTGCGTGTATCGATCGCCTCCCCCGCGTCGCGTATGAAAAACTATCTTACAGAAAGAACATGACATATAATCTTCTATAGCATCCATACAAGTTTCCGTTTCACTTTCGAGTTTCGTGAACTAAACCTTTTAATATCTAGCCACCTGTATGATGGTAGTCCTAAAACAGTACAATGTGTGTTATTTTAATCTAAAGTATCCGATTGTAATCTCAGAAATTAGGTAGGCTATTCTGGTTCTTTAAGGTTATTTTGGCGATGCTTGTAAGTTATGGTCTGTTCTTTTGAAGTGTCTACAAACTATCGATGACGAATTCCCCAGCACGTGCTATGCTTTTTGCCACTTCGCCTAAAGCCTTAGTACACTACTACTACTACTATTATCGACTGTCATCCTACATGTATTCCGAGGTGCTATTCGCTGCATGAAGATAGTAGGCCGGTAGGCAGGCCTCGAGGATTTCCTTTTTACGAAAGCATTCTCCCGTAGTGTGCGTCTGCCTAGGTGTGTCTGCCCCCGCTTTAAAGGCAGGTTTTTAACGTGAGTTCTTGCAGCAGAATATCCAAAAGTAACCTCTGTATTCTATTGACTCTTTGCGTTCACCAACCCTCGCCCCTGATGCAGTTGCGTCACGGCGCGTCTGACTCACCACTGCGCCCTGCGTCGCTTCGCCCCGACGCGCCAGTGTTTGTTTTATTGCAACCAGATCTAATAACGTTCGAATTACTTCCATTTTTATTGGGCTGAACCCACTGTTATTCTTCATATTGAAGCATGATTTTTTTATATATATACTACCAATTGTAGCCTACTAATTGTAGCATCAGCTACCGGATCATAAGACCTTCTGAATCTATCTCGACCGAGTCGTATCACAGTGAGGACAGAGATGTAGGTACTTAGGTACTTAGCGTTTTGGATAATTTGACTATACTGATAAGATCTAATAGTGAACTTGAACATGAATCGGGGTAGAATTGTAGAGAAAATACAAAAAATAATAAATAACAAAGTATTTTAAAATTCCCTAAAACATTGATATGAAATTTGAATATTAATAAATATTAAGGATCAAGAAATATATGCCTACTTACATTGTAGACACTGACGCATTGGCGATGGTCATTTTACCAATCAATGTTTTCCTTGCAGAGGCCCAGATGACTCATCCATCGCAGTTCTCAATACCTATGTATGAGTCATTGCAATGTAGAGATCGATCAGGTGACGAAAACAGAAACAAATAGGATTCGTCATTAGATAATAGGGTTTCATTAAATATTGATGACAACTTTTAATTTACTTCTGATGTTACAGGTATCTTCTCAATTTTGACGAGATAATGTAAAGAGATATTTGAGAATTTGTTTTCAGCTGTTTTTAACTTTAAATTTTATTCTGTCCGTAATGTCAAATACATTTACGTACCCATGTAAAATATTCAAATGTCATGTAAGAAGTTGAACCTTGCATTGAAACTTTAGAACTTTAGTTCTACTAAAAACTAATCAGCTCAAATCAAAGCCAAAGAGTAAATCGAGTCTTGCAATTAAGAGAAAACTCAGCAGCAGTTAAGGAAAAATTCGATTAATGATTAATTTCAATTTTATTATTGTCAAGAAGTTCCAAGTATGAAATTAAAGTAATTGCATGTGTAATTCCTAATCGTTGTGAATCTTTCATACCAAGAATGTTGCGTTATGTGGATTATACTGCAGATAGCTTATCAAGGTGTGGTTCTGTAACTATTATCTGATAACTATGTTGATTTTGGGTCGCAGTGTTACTGAGTGGCCTACAGCCAGGCATATCAAAGTCTAGATATCTACATATCATGGCACCTATAAAGTTTTTTGCTTTTTAGAAAGTTCTAGAGAACTCTAAAAAATTCTACGATTAGCATTGTGATTTTTCTACTATCTAAGGTATCTCATATCTACAGATTTGTTTTAGTACCTATATAAAATTTAAAATTATTCAGAAGTTCTTATGGGAATTTGTCCCAGGATTCCAAACGTACGTCTCTGCTGCCGTTGTTATTGAAATACATCATTGTTATTGAAACAAAGCCTATATTTAATAGTGTTGCGTTTTGAAAATACTGGAATTACCTTAGATATCTTACAAATAAACAGTATAGTATACTGAGAACTTCTTAAGGAATGACTACTTGACTAGTGAACTAAAAAGCCCGGAGTCTATCCGTCTACGCGTGCGGTACGGACAACATGAAATGATTCATCTAACTATTCGTATGTATACCTAACCATATTGACGACAAGTATAGAATCAGATAGCCTTATGACGTGTACTAATTACATGATGAATCTATGATGAACCTATAGGAACCAATTTTTTTAAATAATAAACACGGCATCCGGACTGTCTCAAGTAAAGTGGTCATTGCAGCCTATAGATCACATCAAGATTCAGATTGAATTGCATCGAATTGCATTGAATTGCAGAATGCATTGATTATGTAACAACCTCTGATAATACTTCAATGTCAGGGGTTGTAAAACCAATGTACTTTGAGGATTAAGATGGTTGATTTTTTTTTCTCTTCTGTACCAACATTTTTCCAACTCAAACACCAAAACTAGCTTGATTCATGACGAATTATAATGCGACAAATGACAACGCAATAGTTTTGAACAGTAAATAGAATACAAAATGGGCATTCTTTCGACCAATTTGTATTACAACAATAGCGTATTGATTAATTTGTTTAATTTTAATGACACACTTTAAACGAGTTTAATTTTCTAAATATTTGTTTACTGTAAAACCATTGCGGCTAAATATGTATTTCAAAAACCAGATTATGAGTCATGTTACTAAAATCCTTTCGATTATTATGACGCAGTAACGTATACTCAGTATACTCGCCTTCGTCTGTTGACTGTTATACTGGTAATGTACAAAACAAAGAGTGACACGTCTCCAATGATGTTTAAGCGTAGGTACCTAATGTCTAACAGGTGTTTTATAGGCGTTTCTTCCAGGTTAACCAATTTATTACGACATTGGCTTGATCATGTTTTTTATACGTACGGAGACTCCGTACATTAGATATTTTTTTGACAACACACACACATTGACGAGTACCAGAAGTTATTCACGACCACCATTAGACTGAGGACTCGAAGAAGACAGTGAGGAACCGTTGGATTTAAAGGGTCCAGGACCGGATGGGGTGGTCTGGATTAGGGGAAGCCTGTGGAGGCCTGAGTGAGCTGTGAACTACGAAGCTGAAATAAAATGAAAATAATAGTCGCTGCCTAATTTTAAGAATTGAATCAATATTTCAGTGGCTAACCAAAAATAGTTGGTCATCATGTGTATTTATGTATGTGTAAAAGTTATTAATATATTTATTATTATTAATTTGGGCCCTTGGTCGGCTGATATTAAGAAATTTTATAAAGACCTGTCTGCGAAGCTTATCCCAGGTTCGGGTGACCAGAGGGCTGGCAGCTTTTTAGCTCAAAAAATTGATATTTGTGTTCAAAGGGGCAACGCTGCCACGGTTCTGGGCACCATGCCACCAAATGATATTTTAGATGGTTTGTTTTTATTGTAAATAGTTTTCTTATTATTGTTTTTATGTTTTATTTAGTTGTAGGTAAATTAGTTTATAATATATTGTAAATATGCGCATGTTTACAGGAAAACGAAGACAATTAAGGAAATAGTACCTGGAAGGACAATGAGTTAACCGTGTATTTTAAAATGATTCAGTTTAGTAGTTTTGGTAGTTAGATAGATTTTAATATAGAATAAAGTATTATTTTATTAGAGCCGTAGGCGTTTTGTAAGCAGTGCCGGATTTACACATTTGCCGCCAGTAGGCTAATACATTTTTGCCGCCCCTTCTGACGACTACGTATTCATCAATAAGCACATGATTTTGAAAAATATTTCGTCTTAAGATATCAATATAGCGGTGATAGCCCAGTGGCTTAGAATTCGACCTCGAATCGAGGGGTCTGGGTTCGAATCCCAGTGGCACGCACCAATGACTTTGTAAAAAAAGCTATGTGCGCTTTATAAAAATAAATATCACCTGCTGTTACGGTGAAGGAAAACATCGTGGGGAAACCTGCATGCCTGAGAGTTCACAAAAACAAAATGTTCTCAAAGGTATGTGAAGTACACCAACCCGCAGTAGGCCACCATGGTGGACTAAGGCCTACATCCCTCTCATTACGAGAAGGAGACCCGACCATGTGGTGGGTCATTAATGGGTTACTCGCAAGATATCAATATTCAAGAGCTTTAATTTGCTTTTTTACGACGCCGATATGATCATTTTTAACAAAGTGACGGCAATTTAAAAAACCCCTGGAAACCTTGAACCAAATTGAACCCTTATTTTTTAAACTCGTCGTCTCCATATAAAAATGTATTTATTTAATTCTGTAGTAATACATTAAAAAAGTATTGATCCAAATTTGCCGCCCCTTCAAATCTGCCGCTCTAGGCTCCAGCCTACTCAGCCTATTGGTAAATCCGCCACTGTTTGTAAGGGATACAGGCGAATTCAAAGAAATAAAATTTTGGATAGTAGAAATACTGTTCGCTCGGAAGGTATCGTGGATACCTTAGGTATTATGTTTGTCTTTAAATTGGAAATGTGAATGCTATAGAGACTAATAAATTTTCAGTAGTTTCAACGCAACTACTAAAAAACTTCAGCATCAGACATACTTTATTATCTACTGTTTGAGGTTGGATGTAGTCTTCCATGGTCTACATCAGGTGATCTGAATGTAGATATAAAAATCTTAGTATATAATATCTTACTTAATTCGCGTCACCGAGCAGATTTATCTCCTTGCGTCATCACGCAAATATTTGGTGATGTGATAACATTTAATGGTAATCGTAATAAGAATGTGTATTTAATCCAATACAAGGCTGATACATCCATTATTCAATTCATGGAAGGTAATTTTATCACAATATTATCAGCACTAAAGTAATATGAACTCGTAATTTATATCAAGTATCGACTGTCGATATAATTAGTGCTTTAGTTCAATAAATATTTTATGTCATAAAATCACAAAGTGCCGATGAAATATATTTTTGCCATCGCGCCAATGGGATTCATAGAATTACTTAATCCACGTCAGAAAATGTTAGACAAAACACGTCATGTTCTGATATCTCATGACAGAAAAATTAGAGGGTGCAAAAAATTTCATAGTATTTCAAAGAAAACGCCTAAAATAAAAAGTAGTCTATTGAGGTATAGTAGCAATTCGTTGACCTTAATGGAGGTGCTTTATCTTGCGGATATTAATTTTCCAATATTTCACAGGTTTGGGACCACGATTAAAAACGCTTTCAGACTTGCTTAGATAATTCCACGTCGAAGATATTCGATGTTTTCTAAATGAAGAAATGAATAATTGATTAGACTTCGCGAAAAGGTATGAAAAGGAAATTGAACTTGAAAGGGTAAGGATAGGCTGATGAAAAAACTGATAAGGGTTGAACATGGTCTGCGTTTTAACAAAACCCTGCCTAAATAACGCAAGAGAGAGTATTTGGGTTGAATTCGCAATATCGTCTTGTAGCGCGTTACAATTCAAATAAACAAACAAGCTTTCAAAAACAATTAATGACAGAATAACTACTTGACCAACAACCTCACGTATTTTAATAAAGATTAAATAAATGTCCTTTACAAATTATTTTTAATGAAATAACATTTTTTCCCTCTTATGAGTCATAGCGTTCCCTTGGGTGACGCTTCTTTATCACTGCTGTAAAAAATATTTGTAATTTACTGGGACACTAGAGGGTGGTAGAATTATACGTATAAATTCGCCGACCGACGTCATCCCGGAGTTCGTTGACAGGAACCCCACGAATCTAAAATAGGACAAGCTAAAAGGTCAGGTTAAAGCTCCTGAAAATTATTTTTAACCTTTACATAATAATTTGAAGGGATTCTGATGACTTCCTGCCTACATATTAATAATTTGAAGGTATGTGTTCCTGAAAATTTGGGTATTGAGTCTTCATAGCTACTCTTTGAATTTCACAAATTCCTTCATCAAAAATTTTGTAATAACCTCGAAGAAGAATAAAGTCTTTCTATATTCCTAGACCTAACAATATATTCCAAACTTGATACTTGAAAGATAAAATTAACTCCTTTCATAAGTCTGAACTGATCAAAATCTTTGCAGCAAACGAAGCGTACGATAGGTACTTAATCTGAAGCAGTAAGAACTAAATCTCGTCTTAATGCCTAAGATCAATTTAATGAGTACTTTTTCAATTATCATGATTCCAAACAAGTGAGTCATTCTTTTAAACGAGTATCGGATCGCTCTTTTCCTTTCTACGGAATATTGACACATGCATACATAGAATCACGAGATAACTCATGAATATTTCCGGCGGACATTCACTTTGTGTTTGCATAAATTAAATTAATTTTATCGTAACATTATGTATTCAACAAGTTTCTATTACTTCGTTTTTTTCTACTTTCATGACTATGGCAATATTTCTGTATTTTAATGGACTTGAAAAAGTATTTTTTTTCCTCAATGTAACTAGATTACTCGTGACTTCAGATTGAAGAATAATCCTTTCTAAAAATTTCAGTGATGATGTGACGATAAGTTTATCATCGTAATTGATATAATCGTCTTCACCTTCGAGAATAATCTAACTAAGTAACGTTACTAACGTTGTAATGAAGTAAGTGTACTCTCAGGTATTGCGCTTTAGCCTAAGTGTATCGCTAAGCTAAATAAATAGAACTACATAATAAAATCACCAAATTTTAGTCCCGTTTTTTAATTTTACTTTTACCATTAGATAGCACACTCATTGTAGTTCTTTATTAAAATCGTAGAAACTCGTCTGCAATGTTAAATGTTCCGCCGACTAGACTATTTTCTACACTTGTATTTTACTCATCAAAAGCTTATACAAAATCATTGGCCCCGATCCCCGAGTGTATAAAACTGCTTCGTCGTTCAAAACCTCTCAAGCTCTCACGAGGCTATGTAAACAGCTTTTTAAGATTAGTCAGGCAATAATTAAGGTTGAGCCTGCACCATATAAGCTCAGACTAATAAGGCGAAGTATTGAGGCCAAGCGGCTTATTTGAAGGAGCCTTGCTACTTCACCTTTTAGGCCAATTCCGTAGCAATTTAAGTGTCACGGCTTTTTACTTATCTTGATCGTGACAGCCTTAATGATTCCCTAAACTTATTTCATTTAAGGTCAGTAAAATAATTCTAATCATTCTTATCATTGTGGTTATTTGTTATCATTGGATATGTTGTTTGATTATTGATAGTTCCTTTTAATGCTGTGTTTAGGTTAAGTACTTTAATTTTACTTTACATCAGATGATCAGAGCTTCCATAATAATACAAAATTTAGACGCATTCTCCATCTACAGTTATCTTATAAACCTTCATCTAACCTCTTGAGAATACATCGATTGATCTGTTACAGTAGCTACATCAGTAGGTCCGTTGTTCCATCTCGTCTCGTCTCTTCAAATCCGATACAGCACCGCGGTTCAGTTCAGTCACACTTGTTATTGACAGCCCCCCGAATGCTCGTGTCAACAACCTCTCTGCGTGGGTAATATTCGTGTCTACGTTTTTTATTAACGCGCGTACAGTTGTGAGAGCTAAGTCGTTAAGTGGCGACCAACCGGATGTAGTGCACATGCGAATTGAGTCGGTGCAGCTGCCGAATTGTGAACGGATACCTAAGAAAATTTAAGCTAATTTTTATTTGATTTTATGTGGAAGTACTATTGGAGTTCGTCCGTCGCAAAGCAGTATCTTCGTGTCTCGAGTTGGAAAGGTGTATTGTTCAGAGCTGAAGTCTATCTTAGTCCTCTATGCATAGTAACATAAATATGCGGGATATTTTAGGTTAAATACTGTTAAATCCGGTCTCAGTTGAAAAAAGATAACTTAAATATGCGAGTTTTAAACATTTTAAATAAAAAAAACAATTTTACAATGAAAAAAAATAAAAATTAAACGTTATAGATCCAACGTCAAGAGACATCTCATATGTTATAAAAATAGGAGCAGCGGAGCAGTAGGCTATCCCTACATTAACCCACTTTCAAGTTCAGGAGCGCTTGAGAAATGGGTCGGCCATATTTAGCTCCCCACACTCATGAGTGCGTCCGCGCAACGCAAGGTCGAGGCGAGCGTCTGCATAATGCAGCCGAGTTCATTGATCATGTATTTACGCGGGCGTGTTATGTTTAAACTCGGTGTATTGGACCAAGGTTCCACATCAACGTCCTAAAGCTTTAAGCTATCCGTTTAACACTAATGTGGACATGGTTAACGTTCAAAATAACAAAGGATTTTAGCTGGTAATTTAAAAGTGGACTTAAGACAGAAATTTAGTGAGCTGTTGAAGATAACCATTAATATAACACAAATGATTGATGATGGCAATCGTTTTTAGAACATAGATTTACCGTTATACGAGGTCATTTCCTTCCTTCCTTCCTTCCTTTCAGCCCTTAGTAGTCCACTGCTGGACATGGGCCTCCCCTAATCGACGCCACTCCGCCCGGTCCTGGGCCCTCTGAAACCAACGATTTCCCGCTGTCTTCTTCAGGTCATCAGTCCACCTGGTCGGAGGGCGGCCTGTACTCCTCTTGCCTAAACGTGGTCGCCATTCGAGGACCTTTTTTCCCCATCGGTTGTCAGTCCTGCGAACGATGTGGCCAGCCCATTGCCACTTTAATTTGCAAATTTTGAGAGCTATGTCGGTCACCTTCGTTCTTCTACGGATTTCATCCTTTCTGATTCTGTCTCGTAGAGAAATACCAAGCATAGCTCTCTCCATTGCCCTCTGGGCGACTCTGAGCTTGTGGATTAGGCTCACAGTAAAGGACCACGTCTCGGCACCGTAGGTCATCACTGGCAACACACATTGCTCGAAAACTTTCGACGAGGTCATTTACGACAAAGCAATCGAAAACAGCGGTGATAGCCCAGTGGCTTAGAATTCGACCTCGAATCGAGGGGTCCGGGTTCGAATCCCAGTGGCACGCACAAATGACTTTGTAATAAAAGTTATGTGCGATTTATGAAATTAAATATCACCTGCTGTTACGGTGAAGGAAAACATCGTGAGGAAACCTGCATGCCTGAGAGTTTACAAAAAAAATGTTCTCAAAGGCATGTGAAGTCCACCAACCCGCAGTAGGCCAGCGTGGTGGACTAAGGCCTACATCCTTCTCATTGTGAGAGGAGACCCGACCCTGTAGTGGGTAATTAATGGGTACTGACAAGACAATCGAAAACATACGAGTAGCGTGCCTGAAACTAACTGCAAATTTAAATCGAATGTAACTGCAAAAATAAAGCTTATCAAAACGACAAAGCAGAAAACCCAGTAAAAGAAACTAATACCTAATATGAATATTGATACTACAAGTACAAAACACATATGCTATTCGTATTACGAGATCACACTACTACGAATAGTGTATCAACAACAAAAGGGACATCAAGTGCTAACTTACTTCCATGCAAGTTGCTAATTAATAACTTCCATCTCTTTCAGCGGAACCAGCAAGTGCCGCTGCATCCAGCCCTACTCCGATCGCCCTCGCCGGTGCCATTAAAGCGGTTAGCCCTCTAAAAGGCTCTTGAGAAGCCATAAAAGGCCTACCAGACGCGCATGTGCGTCGAATCGCCAACTGACCATTTTTGGAGGCACCAACGTAAAGCCTTGGTCTCGCCGTATCCAGATGGTTTATTCCATAACTAGACTTTGCCCGCGGCTTCGTTTGCGTGGATTTGAGAACTTGGTCTGGAGAGGCTTAAAATGTATGCTATATGTTACTCCCAGTTTTAAACTACGTACATACCAAATTTCGTCCTACTCCTAATCTGTTCAACCGGTTTTGCGTAACAAACACCTATCCATGATGGATGATTCTATTGGCTTTTAAATCAAGAAACTTATACTGCTAGGAAGGATATCCATCCATCTTCACAAACGTTCAAATTTATAATAGCAGTAGGATGGCAGTGGAAGTTTCTTGACTCGAAAGCCAATAGAATAATTGCGTTACGACCAAATATTCTCAATGGAACCCTATTTGGCGCTGGTAATGGACGTTAAGTGCTCTCTGTCTCGCCTGAAAGGAGACTTTTGGCAAAATTTATTCTTCTTTATGCTAAATTTAATTAATACAATGGAAGAATCAAAGATAATTGAGAAATTGATGATATGAACAAGTATCAAATGTTATTAAAAAAAGGATTCATGATAATCGAGATTCCAGTAACTAACAAATATTTGGAACTATACTTATAAGTAAAATTACTATTATCTATTACTCTCCCCTCTGCAAAATGAGCTAAACAATTGCAGAAAAAATTGTAATATATATGATGAAGGATATAAAATGAATACGATTAATTACAAGTTTTGGTAAGGAAAACATTTCATGGAAAAGTACAAAGCGATGTAGGTAATGCCAATGTATTATCCATATAAGTAGGATAAAATTTAGTAATTAAACGTTAATTAGGTGCTGTACTTAATTGTATTTATTAATGGTCCCGTTTTACACAATGTTATTTCCAAAATAAACCTACTGGTAATTTTTATTTATTTAATAATCGATTGCTTATATTTAATTTTATTGAAGTATATATTCCAAAATTTCCCATCATAAGGTTTAACAATGACAAATAAACGTGGCTAATGATTTTCAATTCACAAAAAATCAACAAGAAACAACTTCCACGACACACGAGCAACTGGCGTACGGAAGGAAGTATCGGTATTGGTGATATCGCATGGCATTTGTGCCAAGGCAACGCTGCACACGTGGTCGCAATCATTCCCTATATGTGCACGGTTCTTGCAACTAGGGATGCCAGGTCCACTGTTATAAAATCCGGACGGAGAAATGCAGTTAAAAGTCCAAAGTCTTGAAATCTTTCAAACTCCTAAAGAAACTGACACTAGGAACGACTGACATGAAGACGTACTTACAAATGCACAATAAGGTACAAAGCCTTCAGGCCAGGTATTTTCTTAACATAAATTAAACAGGCAAAATTGGTGAACATTTTTGTAAAGCGACTTTAATGTAAATGCGAATAAAAGTTCAAAATAAAATTTTATAAACGCGACATCTAAGTGTTCTTATTCCACCATCACTTAAGTTTTGGGCAAGATTGTTACTATTAAATTACTTGGCAACATAGCCAGAAAGAACATATCTTTTGGAGCTTAGAGGTTTTGTTTGCATAATTAAGTATCTAAAACAAATTAACAAACAAAACTATTGATCATCTGCAATTTGCTAATCGAATAAAAGTAATGTCGCAATATGAACGAAGACATGAAAAAAAAACCAAGGGCCGGTCTATTAGAAAATGTCGACTTTTGCTTACAATTCTGTGCTACTAATAACGTACTAATCGTGTCCAGATAATAGCAGGCGTCTGGCAACTCTACTTGCAGTACCTTGGCAACCTGGCACTTGGCAATAAAGTCGAAGGAATTGAGAAATACCGCAGTATCAGATAAAGTGGCATTGGAACGCGATATTGCGAATTGTGTAAGTCATTTGTATTCAGGAAACGAGTTTGGTATGAGTTTCATTGTGTATGAATTTAAGGTATCTACTATTCCTCAGGGTCTTGAAAGGCTGACTATTTGAAGGCTTTTCTTCACTCAGACTCAGAAAATAAGGACACAAGCAAGAGATTTTTGGTAACTTTACAAATAACTAAAAAGAGTATACATTCAGGCACATCTAGGGACGAAGAAGGGGAAGAGGATGCAGTGGATTCTTCGTGAAACCTTTTGGCTTTCGGGTAACATAGATTTGAAGAAGCTTTTGCCTGTTTTACCCGACTGAAGGATGCACATAAATCGGTAAAGTTGGTCGGTAGGTTGTAATATAACAACATTACCGCCTACCGACCAACCATGCCCATAAGGGTTCGACTCCAACTTCACATGCATATGCATAATTGAAACGTCTGTATCAGTTACAAGGAACTGTAGATTTCCATCATTCGTTCACTTTATAGCAATTTGTGAATTGTCGCCTCGCCTACATGCGAACGTGTAACGAAGCTAATCAACCTAAACAATATGCAAACATCAGCGGAATCACGTCTGTATCAAGTATTTTGTTTGGTTTGGACACGGTATGCGTGGGTTCTAATGTTTTGAAAAAAAACGCCGTAACATAATTTATGATGGCCGTCGCATCCTTATATATTATGGGACATTCGTAGAAAAGCTTACACGTGATATAACTCTATTTGGAGCAGAATGTGCAATTACCTCTCAACTCAAGTTAGTTTTGTTGATCTCCTTAAATGAATTGAGCAGGGGCGTTCTGCCCTTGCTTTTTCTATATTAGCTTTAGACAAACTTAATTCTGGCAAAATGTTTTGCTCTCATGTCTCTTTAGAAACTTGAAAAATAAATAACACTTCCACCCTAATTATTTTGTTCTATCAAGGTGATATAAAAATCTAAACATTCCTTAACAGAGTTCCCCATTATTTTTAAGTTTTCTTCGGTGCTTAGGTGTAACTTACTATAAAATTACACTTGACAAGTTCCTAATTAGTAAAGCGATGAGGCAATTCAGAATTCACAAGTGCCAAAATCAGCGAAATAACTTCCGCACGCAAGCGTGGAGTGATGTCTTTGGCCTTAGTAGACGGTTCACGCCGTTACGATTTAAATTCAAAGCACAACCGTTTGCTTGTGGTAACGTTTTGGCTAACGGATGTGGGCAGTTCAGTCGTCATGGAGGATATGCATGCACGTCAAGGTGCAAACATAATTAAGTATTCGTCCGTCATTTAGTTGCGATCATTTAAGTTATAAGTACAGGAATTTCCGATATTATTGTGATAAAGATTTATTTTCGAAATTTAAATTTTAAAATAAAAATGATAGAATTTACACTATCGGTCCAGTGTCCTTACTAAAATAATAGTGAAACAATGAGTATGATGAGTATGAGTGGCTAAGGATGGTTTTAATTATTTTCACTTGACGTTACATCCCCTAACAAACCCAAATCGATCAAGAACAATACAATCTATTCTAATATTATTGACGCGTATGACAGCATACATATATAATAATTGCTTAAATCGCTAAATATCGTGATGTAAGCACCCAGATTTAGCAAACTAAACAACTTACAGAAAATAACCTTACGATATGTATTGTGTACGTTGAAATACGTAGGCAATGACGTGATGTGGGTGAGCAAAACATCACGTTTTCAAATTCCAGTATCAGAGCGCAACCTTGAACAAAGTCAAGAGAAGCGGTTTGGTTTGAATTTTATACGTTACGATTACTTACGATCAAAGTTCAAATGACTGTAGGTACTGCAAGACACACATGGTGCGACTCGTATGTCTAAAAATAAAACTACATTATTTTGGGCATCCAATATTGATGCTCATGTTTACAATTTCCATGTATTTTGCCCTTGTGACGATGCAAACAATATTAAACGCGTGATCTTAACTCAAAGACTATTTAATTTTATAAAGAAGCTTATCACGATTTTAATAAAAAATAAAAAATGGATATCTTCAGCTTCAGTCAGTCTTAAATTGAAGAATTCTACGTCTATTTTGAAAACATTGCATTTAGTTTGGCTTTACAAAGGAAAATAAAAATGTTTGGCAAAAATAGGTATTCACTTATTGTAAAAAGTGAATACATATTTTTGCAACTGATTGTTTTTTTCTGATGCAGGTTGTCAAAAAGTAGACGATTCAACTTTGAAGTTTTGTACGTTACTTACGCGTGATAGTGTTCAATTCGCACGCTAAGGAATTACATCATCAGGCGCCTCGATGTCGGCGATGCAGTCTTATATTGTAATACAAACCTTGAAAATAATATGAAGTAATGGTATCAAATACTTAGGATGCCTAGAGCTTCCGATTGGCGTGACGTACAGTAAGCGTCGGACCGCAACTATGATTTATCTCCGTCTAGTGCCAAGTTTAATAGGCGGCGACGATAGCTTTATTAGGTAAAACATTTGATTCTGAAAAGTCGGATATCACACGTTTATATTATGTTCTCGGAAACTTATCTTCATCATTTTTCCTGACTTTTATAAGATTAGCTAACATTTTATCAAATAGTGAATAAGAGTCTTGAATCTTTGGAAATTTATCACTAGATAGATTCATCATAGTCCCTCTGTCTATCTTCTCCTCCTTATCTCCTTATCTATAAAAATATTTGTAATTTTCATAGCGTCCAATTTTTTTCGAACTTCATTCTGTTTTTTTTTCAATCTGCGTTTACTTCGCAGTGATAATACACATTAGTATTTGTTTTCGTCAGTAACAGCAAAGTTTTTATGAGATCCTCAGATTTACAGTCGATTACACATCCATATCAACCTGAGAAGAACGTTTTTCAAAGTTATCTAAGAATTCTTCGAACGGTAATCCCAGTAAATGACATTAGCAAATGTAATAAAATCTTATGAATATTCAAACCCTTGTTCATTCATGTAAACTAAACGTTACGGTATATAATGAGCACCCACTACCAGTGAGTATTATATATTGCAATTTGTTAAATGCTCCATTGCATGCAGAATGTATTAGAATATAATCATTGCCATTACAAATGTAATAAGTAGTGACTGAATAATTTTTGAACTCGTTATCAAATCTTAAAACTGATAAAATCCATACTCAAAGACGGGAAGCTAGAATCCTTGAATTTCATTCACATACAAACAAACTGATAAGTCAGACTGAAAGGCATGAAGGAGACTGTTCATGATTTTTAATATACGAAAAGAATCTGTACAATGTAAACCAAACGCACACGACCCAAAAAATTATAAATGAACAGTTAACGAATTAATACAAGTTCTTCAAGCGGCAATACTGAATAAACTAAAGAAGACTGCCCAAAAACTTTAATCAACTTCATACGAGCAAGATAACTAGTTTAAATGGCTGGATTGGAGCTAGATACATTATTGTCGTTTTTTCGCGGTTTTCTTCTAATTATCTCCAACGTGACAGAATATCAACACGCTATGAGCACCACGTCACGCAATGTCGATACAATTTTTTGCACGCCCACTAACCCAATTTAGTAAAAATATTTCATCGTCGAATACCTGTGTGCTTTCTTGGCAGTTCATAACTCAATTGAAAAGTGCGTGAATCGGTGTCAGTTGTTACAGTTTTTGCTGATATTATTAAACACACTTGTGTACAACAATGAAACGTAAAACTTGATTATCGGTACGCGAAAGATCTCATTCTCATTAGCAGACTCTTCGTGAAAGTGACGTGAATGTGTCTGAATAGAGAAAGTACAGCACCGTCTGCTGAGAACAACTCCGACTTGAAACGAAAGCAACTACCATTTAAGATATTTTAAACTTGCATATTTAATGTTCAGAATAAATTGTATGCCCTAAAAGTTGACTATGTCATGGCAGTGATTATATTATCACTTTTGAAGTTAAAATTGGAGTCATGAAGAACGAAATTAAAAGAAGACGTTTATTGTTGACTGTTAAATATTACTTTATTCAAGTTAAAAATAATACTTTTTGTCAGGAACAACATGCCTTGTTTTCCTTCTGTTCCCATCATCGTAGCAGTCAGACACTACCCTAAAGCAATCGCCGTCAGAAGTAATTATTACGACAAATACAAATAGCCCAAACCGGTTACTTTAGCTGGATGGACCAGTGACTGAATTGTATTTCAAATCTAATATGTATGTATGTCTTTGTATCGTCTTTAAGGCGGTGAAAATTAAATTGAATGATTCTGTTAAATTCATAGCATACAGGCGAAGCTTATAAAAGCGTATTTAAAAGGATGTTAGAGTAGATCTTAATTACAATGCACATAATGCAAATGTATTGTTTGTATATAATATTATAGTTATAAAAATGAAAAAAGAGCTACAATATAGAGGAATTGTATCAAAAATGAAAATAAATATTTCAAATCCTAATTCATGTAATTGACCTATATTTGACATTACACTATCAATGCTCAACTAGAAAGAAGGATAGAGAAAGGATAGTTGAAGGCAGCTGTTTAAAATGTTTAAACATCGAAAGTTGACATGATGAAATTGAATAATTTTATTGGCTCCTCACGGTCACGATCACGGCCGATGAAAAAACGTAAACAAACTTTCGAAAGTTATAAATATCTATTAGATGCCATCAACGGTTAAATAAGGTATTTTCGAATTTAAATTATGTATTCCAAATCACAGGGAAATTAACATAGATCATTTGAAAGTGCATTATTAATTAGATGCGTATTAATTTCTAACTATCTAAATTCTTAACTGTCAGTTTCACAGAACGTCGCAGAACTCGTAGGTATTTTAGTGTAGATTTAAGATAACTGGATGGATGGATAAAGAATATTAATATTTCTATCTTTTTTCTGTTTAAAATATTATTAATTATGATTTTTGTGCGGTGTTGCAAATTTCATTGGACCCAAATGTCTGAGTTCTAAGATAAAGAAAAAGTTATTCTTTACGGTAAGATAATAAAATCGGTTCTTTCTAATAGTGATCTAACATCTGTAACTGATTTTATTGGGGTTTGATTAGACATCATGTTTCGAGCTCTCTTATATTTGCAATAAAGGAACTTGCAAAAAGATTTGAAAGTCAAAATGACTCGGATAAATTTTTGGCTTTTGAGTTAAAAGAGGTCGAGTGAAAAAGGTTCTCATTGAAGCTTAGCAACAACCGGGCAACCTAACAACGGAAGACCTAAGCAGTTCAGAGTCGTTTCGCTCGTAAATTTTGTTGATAGTCAGCATCCGTACGCGGAAGTCAATCATGGTCGTTGCTATTAATAGCCAAAAACGAAGTTTACGCTCGAAGGGTTCCCACGCCCTTTTTCATCCCAACAATAAGGAATCTAGGCGCGGTGGCAGATGGAATATCCTACCATATAAGGTGCGAATACCACGCGACAGTCGGCAGAGCGGATAAGAATTCATGGCTCGATGCGCTCCGAGGGATAGGAAACGCGATGCTGCTCATTTATGAGCGTCATCTTAACACGAGCCACTATTAGATTAGTTAGCCTAACGGAATCATTTTAATTTGATAATTTTACCAACTCTCTCCGCGTTTTACAGACGAGAGCAAGCCTAAACACGTATTCGTAACTAGAGAGCGACTGAGCATATTTATTTAATGTGATGCTTTAATTAAGACTATAAGACATCTCGAATTGTACGGTCCCATTACTTCTATAATACAGCTAACAAAGCCTAGGGTCATTGTGCCCATTAAATTGTAATTATGCTTCGTTTGACTTAATAGCTAGGTATACGTTTTAGGAAATAAAAATATCATTAAGAAAATAAATCAGAAATCCATTACTACGATGGGACATGGATGAAATACAAAACCAAGCTCTCTGCTCTCGATTGACATCCGACAATTGCACAGTTTGCTTTTGATACTAAAAATGTTGATCTTGATTTTGCCCCAAACTCCAAACGAAGTTTTGCCGTTGGCGGATGAGGACAAATTAATTATCACTTCTAAAAAATATGTTTACAGAATGTATTTATCTAGATTTTATTACAGAAAGTGTTTATAAGCTAAGGAAGCTAAGTAGCATAAGGTAAGGTACTGTCTGCCTACTCCATTAAGTAAGGTCAACCCATAGAAAAAATCTGTTTTCTAAGGGTTAACCGATCGAGTTAGGCAAGGTTATGCTTATTCGAACCAAAATCGATCAGTGATATTTCAGTAGGTATATACACTAAACATCCTTTCAATACACTAATCTGTGCCAATCTGCATAATGTAACATTTTAATTAAGGCAGGGCAAACAATACGTGGCCATCTGCCAACAAGCGAACATTACGGCTCCAGTGTTCTCGATTTCCATAAAAAGTGAGCAACTGAGCATATTATCTCCTTGCAGGCCTTGTTTGGGTCGACACTGCTGCCTCGCTGCGCTTTTAACCATAATTGCATCGAAGTGGTTGCTTTGCAATTAATTTGTGTTGAACTATAACAAGTCTATATTTAGAAGAACCTATATAAATAGCGGTGTTCTTGCATTCCATGGTTCCATAATGGGTTCTTGGTTTTGAATAGCATTCGAGATTCCTTACCAATCCTGTCATAAAGTAATTACAATAGATATTTAATAATAATAAATGATAATTACTCACGGACCTCACGGTGGAGTTGAATAGCGTTTAGACAAATAAAACAAGAGGAAATTTCAATTTGAAATACGTAGAACCTGTGTTAACCCTAGAACCCAAGAAAAGAACGTTAGTGTCGTTAAAGTTTAAACATAATAAAAAATTTGCGTTCCTAGCGCCATCTAGTCAAAATTTCGGGAATACGACAGCGACCAGTCTTGCCAGTCTCAATGGTAAGCGCCATAAATGCTATTGTGACAACTAAAATCAAAGAAGCTGGCAACACGATAAAAAATATAATTTTAATAATAATGATTAAAGTAGATTATATTATTTTTATTATAATATTGATTACCGAAAATTGGTAAATATACACATTTTGTAGTTTTTTAATAATATCTTAACTTTATAGTGATACCTAATAACCTTCATCGTAGGTTAAAAAAGATAAAAATGAACATTGAACAGCTGTGTGTCAAAATCTGTCAAACAAGAATTAACTGTCAATGTCACTCCCATTCCCATTCATTCTGAAAATTCTGATTTCGATAATTATTATAGTTAATTTTACTTTGTAGTAATTTGTAATACAAGTTCTAATTATATCAATAAACGGTTAAATTTGTGAGCAGATGACTTTTGGAAAAGACACTACATTAAACTGGACCTCTTTCGATGGAAGCAATGGGATTTTTTTCGTTAGAAATATGACAGAAAATAGGTACACTATGTCCATGTCCACATTTCGCCAGCGATCATGGCAAAAATAAGAGGTTTCTCAAATTGTAATCGGAGCCAACGTTTGAATTGTAATATATTTGTTTCAGAAAAAGATCAAGAGAAGATGATTCTTGTGAATTCATGCCACTTTCAAAAAGAATAAATAACTTACATATAAACAACAACCTCTCGAATGCAACACAACAATCTCCAGAATCTAGTCATATCAACATGACCAATAGTATAGCTATAGAAAGCAATGCCTCATCTTGTTCATCAGATTCAGATAGAAGACCAAGCTATGATCCAGGAGTTACAGCCTCACAAAGCAGATATTTCTATGATAACAAACTGTTGTTTGAGTTGCATTTAGAAAGAATACAGAGGTCAGGTCAACAATTTCCATTTTAATTGTATTACTATGTGTCAGTATTGTGTATTGTGTTATGGTATGCCTAGTTTGTAACTTATTGAAATAAATAATTATAAAGTTAATGTACAAAATGTTTTCATTTCTTCAATATTTAAAACAAATATGCCTTTTAACTTTAATAATATTTAATGAAATATTATTATCCTAAGTGCGCCACCTAGTGATACATTTTGTAAACGTCAAAACGGTAATGGCGGATTCATTTGTTGTAGAAGGGAGGAACACAGTGCTGTTTACAAGGTTTTTCTAAAATAACTTTTATGATTTAAGCCATCAAACAGTGAAAATCAACACGATCACGAAGTTTAGAAAATTAATGATCGGAGGTAAGTACAAAGTTTTAGTGTTTATGTGTATCGTGAGAAAATCCATGACCCTATTTCCGTGTAACGGTACAAACGATACGCCTTGTACTGTTAGACGGGGCGCGTGGCCGTCCCTGAATGTTACCGCGAGAGTGCCGCGCGAGAGGGCCGTACAACCCCTCCTCTCGCGATTTTCCTGGCGGTGGTGGAAGGAGTCGGGAGCGGGAGTGATTTGGTGTCGTATCGTATCAAAAGCATATGGAGGGGATCCCGCATCTTGGTGGGGATGCGTACTACGGCCACATTGATGGACGGAGAGCCGGCCAGGAGGTAGGGGTGAACAACCTTCGGCCTTCGAACACGTATGTCCCGCCCACGGTCATGTGGCCTATAAACAAAAACTTATGAATTAATAATACTATGTAGTAAAAGGCAAAAAAACGCTAATTGCGTAACTTATTCCGGCCATTTTTGTTGGTATTTTTCTTTGTCTCGATGTTAGCTTCGAGAAGCTGCAGTGTGAAGTGTGGCCTTCCAACAAAGTAAATCGATGAATGAACGTATCAATCATGTATTCTCGGACAACCTTGAGTAATTTTAGTTTATTTGAATTGGTTATAGGCATATACTAAGTACTAACACAGCATTATATTCAGGTCATCCCTTTCACTTTACCCACTAACATTACGGACCAATGGTTGTCAAGAAAATTACTGCGTGGTATTTTAATATGTATGTACCTATTTTATTGAAAATACGTGCTATATACCAACTTAGAAATATGCACAATAATGCATGAACAATATGTTTTTTTTAATACAGTAAACAATAAAATATGACCAAAATGCTTTGAAAATTGCGTCTAGCAAAATTGTTTGTGCATCGCGAATAAAATAGAGAAATGTATAGAATCGCGTAGCATGTAACAAGATGATTACCTAACGAGCCTGCTTCCTACAGTTAGTGAACCACGACCACACCTCATCGTGTGTCTTGTGAAAGTACGCGAAGAGAAAGTGTGATCCTCAGTCTCACGGAGCCGAAGCCAGCACACATACACTGGAGCCGCGTGTTCCAACGTACTCCAACTCGCCGGTCGACTGTCGAGCCTGCATAAAAAACTTTCTTTAACCCACTTTCTTATTAGTAGTCGTTCGCAATCATCTTTCGCCTCTCACCGCTGTTGAATTAATTCAGTGTTGTGTCGCGTTTGGTGGCCGGCAGTGGTATGTGCCCTACCATTGAGGTCCCAGTGTAGTCCCGTGCGTGAGGTGTCGCGGTGGTGGGATCGAGGGCCGGCCGTGGGGATACGCGCGGGTGGTTCGTGAATGACTCAAGTGGGACAGTGGTTTTGTTTTCTTTTTTCCCGCTTCGGCGGCGGCCTGGTGCCGGCTGGAAGATGTGCGACATGCAGAAAATGCCCACCAGAGACGATGCCTCTTGGTACGAGAATGTACCTTTAACGTTGAGTTCCATAAGTTGTTCCGCTATGAATTTCACTTTCTGAGCGAGTCAATAGACTGAAGAACACTTACTCGTATTATTTTTGTAACAATTTATGTAGGAGTAAATTAATTTAAATTACAAGACTAGTAATAAGAGGTATTTAATAAATCAACAAGAAATACTAGTCAAATAAATTTTAATTGTCGGAGTAGGTATTGATGGAATATAAACTGTAAAGTTGCTAGCAATAGTAACTAGGTCTCAGTGTCTAACACCCAACATTATGCAATAGGTGTCTGACTACTTTCATCATTGTCTTCGGCTAATTCACACAACTTTACAATTTTTTCACGGATAAATCTACTTCTCTGTACCTAATGTTTTGCTGAATTCTCATAGAATATTATAAAAATGCTTTAAAATACATGTTGACCTGAAAGTCATAATATAGTAATGAACGTTAAGGATTTAAAGTAAATTAATTTTTTTAAATTGAATACACACATGTTGCTTTAAATTTTTCAACGAAACAAATTATTGTTTTGGTAGCCTCAGGCTCTGTCTTAAGTTTACAGTTCTTTTATATTTAAACTACTTTCTAATATTACAGGCCCTGTACAGTTATTGTTTTGTATAACTCTAGTCATAACTGAAGCAAAAAATTCCAAAATCAGAATTGACATGACTGGCTAACACTACAATGTCTTTAAAAGGTCCTGAGTATGAGTCCCCATAGCAGAGATTTTTGAAGCAAGCAGTATGTACCAGACCAGATCTTCCCCTGTTGTGGGGATAGGCCTGTGCCAACAGTGGGACATAAAAGGTTGCAGTATGCAGAGATTTGATACTGAATGATTTAACTACTTCCATGTGTGTGTCCATGGTACCATTACACAGAATCCTAGTGTGAGTCTATGAATGTGAAGTGTTATTTTAATTTTAAATTTATTATTCTTTTCAATTTCAGTGAGGAGGATTCCGAGATGAACTACGCAGCATTCTCAGCTGTGAATGCTGCCGGGGCACACTTTGTCACAACCGGTGGCCAGATACCAGTCACCAAGATCCAACAGACCATCGGCAGTAATGGAACTTTACAGCAGGTTTGTCTTTGACCCATTAGTCAGTGCAGGTTGGATATCCTTTCACAATGACAAGGATGTAGGACTTAATTGTGCTGGCCTTATGGGTTGTTTGGTATGACATACCTTTGAGAACATTATGGAGAACTCAGCCATACAGATGTCCTTATAGTTTGAAGAAAGAAACTGTGAGGAAATTATAAATCATTTGCTGTGAAGAAAAACTTCACTGTTACAGCAGGTGATACTTAATTCTACAAATACATCACTTTGTGTGTCCTAATACCAATGTGCAGAGACTTGATTTGACTTGAGAGCCCCAAATAGACAAAACCAAGTCATGTAATTATGAATTTTCAAAATTATTGCTTCATTGTAAATTTAGCTGAATTTACTTTCACTTATGATGTCATACTTACTAGGCTCTTTCTTACCAATGACCGAAGTAAGGTATAGCAGTGGACAATGATGTCATACAGTATGCTGTTGAATTTGCAAACTTTGAAAGACATGTTTCTCATCTTCGTTCTATGGATTTCATCATTATTTAAGTTGTATTTATATTTCTTTGCAACAATCCTCACACATGGAACTTGTTTTGGTATGGACCCACCACCCTCCCTTATCTCTCTGAGTAGGTGTATACCATAACAACTTATTCCAATAGTACACGACACGTGTTTCGCCCCAAAACGGAGCATCATCAGGTGATGTGGACTCTACAACGGTTGGTTGCTGACTCTGTCACGTAGAGAAATACCGAGCATAGCTCTCTCCAATGCCCTCTGAGCAACTGTGAGGGAGTCATGCCCTATGTTACCTTATACGTTACACTCCACAGGTGGTGGGTATGGTGGGCGGCGTGAACATGGGCGAGGGCGTGCAGTACGTGCGTGCGATGGACGGCGGTCCCGCGCTCCAAGCGACCCCGCAGCTCATCTCCGTGCCCATCACGCTACCCGGACAGAAGCCTGGTGAGTACCCGTGATACTATACTAACTGTCACAAGTCGTGACCGCGGATTATAAGTGGCAGGGGTGTTGTACACTTTCGGTCAAAGTACAGTAGGCGAAAAAACGCTCTAGACAGTACATTGCGGAACCCAATGGTGTGAACCGCAGCACATTCAATGTCAAACCGACCAAAGATTGCACTCCCAACTTATGCTGACTACTATAGACTACTACTTGTGACAGGTATAGGTATACCTGTGACAAGTTGTGACCACAGATGATCAGTGGTAGGGATGTTGTACATTTTCGGCCAATTTGTAGCAGTACTTTGGCTGAAATAATTGAGTGAACTAACAGCGCAGTCAACATCAAACTGACTAATGAAATTTGTGCTCACGACGCATGCTGACTGCTATATCTAATGAGGTTTGAGATTTCGAAGATAAATATTTTCTTTGATAATTACAATCTACAGTATTATTTATAGATAGCAAATGGTGGGTTGATATTTTATATAGCTGTACTGTGGAAAAAAAACCTTCAATGGCAGCGCTACCTTCATTTCTGATTTAGCTACACCAATAGCTGTCTTTTATAATGTTGTCTATGTCAAGATTTTTGCAAACTATTTTGCAAATTGGCTCAAAAACATTACATTGCGGTCATTTGACTAATGCCAGTAGAAGAAATTAGTTCATAAATTTTCAGCAACATGGTGAGATATAAAAAGACTTCAGTTGGGCTACAAATTGATATTGCCTGTATTACTGCTTGCGTATTAATTAAATGATGTGTGTGACAGTAATATACTGTATGTGACATAATGTACATTTGTTTCAGGGGATCCACAGCCAACTGTGCAGATTCAAGTGTTAAGTCCAAATTTGCTGCAACAGCAGCCAAAATACCAGATGCAGATACCTATCCAGGGGTTCCAACCAGGTATGTTGCAAATACAAAATAAGTACAAAGTGCCGATCAGCCCAGCATCCAGAATTTGGTCTGTTACTGGAGCATTGATAGGCGGTGGCGTGGCTGTGACACGGCGGTGATAGCCCAGTGGCTAAGAATTCGACCTCGAATCGAGGGGTCCGGGTTCGAATCCCAGTGGCACATGTGAAGTCCACCAACACGCAGTAGGCCAGCGTGGTGGATGGCGGCCTACATCCCTCTCATTACGAGAAGGAGACCCAACCCTGTAGTGGGTCATTAATGGGTTACTGGCAACTAGAGCATTCGAATCTCAAGGCACGCACCATTGACTTACCAACTGATGTGTGGTTTACAAAATGAATAAATATTATTTGCTCTAGTAGTGGAGGAAAGCATTTCCTCACTGGAAATCTCCATGTATATTAACTAATAGTTCTTCATAATTTTCTTAAACACATACAAGTCAAACTGTATGATTCCCATCAAACATTGTTGCTTTTTCCTCCCACTATTTTTCCTTTTATTTTGCATGTATGTGTATTTGGCAGTAAAGCTCTATTTAATAATTATAAATACTAACAGAACAGAAAATAAACCCTCAAAACAGGAATACGAACTAACACTTAATGTTTTTCTCTTGCAGGAGCAGTTTTAACCATGGCCTATTCACCGGAAGCAAATGAATCTGGTGGCATACAACTACTGGGGAATTCATTGCCTGAAGGTACAAAACCTAAAATATTTTAAAGATATAATGTGTAAAGAATCCATCAGCGACACCTCAATTAAATGTTCTGTTGTTTTTATGTATGAAAAGTAAGATAAGTCACATGTCGCATGTTTGTAAAAAAATGTTTGTAGGAGAAAAAATTACAGACATAGGCACTGTTCCTTTAAAAGCCTAGAAACTGTTTCATTTTGTGTATTTTTTTGTCGAAAAGTTAATATTTGATACCTGTGTAGTTTGTACACATTTTAAAAATATTTTTGAAGGTTCCTAATTGAATTTTGTACGTGTTCAGGTACAATCAGGATGAGACCAGGTGACTAAAGGTTTTCTTGTTTTCTTGTCTATGTCCTAAACTACATGTTTGCATTCCACCCGGCCAAGCACTTCCACTGTCCCTTGTTTAGTAACACTGTTGTATGTCGTTTCGTGCACCTTTCCCAGAATTAGGGCTGTCAAATGTGTTACATATGATTTAAATGACCATACCCCAGCTCTGAGGCTAGCCTGGTTCAGTAGTGATAGTAGTGTTAGATAGTAGGCTAGTTCAAGCATATAAGTAATTTTTGTGACCATTTTTGTTTTTAACACTTACTCCTATAACAGTTGAACCGTTTAAGATGGTACACATGTTTACTAACCTGAATTGAACTGATAACAGAGTTGCGGGTACAGGTTGTACTGACATAAGTGATTTTTGTTACCAAAGATTTTCTGTCAAAATCCAGTTGAATGGATTAAAACACACATGGGGTTTATATTATCAATATTATGGAACAACCTTAATTCTGTTAAATTTTTAATGTTCTTTACATTTTTATCAATTGGGGCAAAAACAATACATATAACATTTTTAAATTTAAATATCTCAATTGGTGGTTCAAAATTTATGGCAGCAGTGAACCAGTCATTCTCATTCATTTTGAAACTCATAAATTTCATTTTGTAGGTCTAAATAATACTCACTTGGTCTCATTGACTCATTGAAAAATCATACATAATTATAATAATATGTAGTAGCATTATTACTAGCTTGTATCTGTACTTGTGTAGATAATTATGTTGGGTATGTTTATTTTGTTTGTATTTAAAAGTCTTGCTTATTCTTTTATGAATATCTTGCTAAAGTACTCATTTAAAGAACCATAAGTAATCATATCCTTTTGTTTTGGTTACCAAAACACAAGTAACATATTATTATGGCAAAGTGGTAGAGCCATTATAGCTTTCTTGGACCTTAGCACCCCTAATATATTTTATTGGATGTCAGCGAGGACGCCATCACCACGTGACACGAGAAATTTATAGATTTACTATAATTATGTAAGTTAAGCAACTCTGCATTCTCCTACCCACTGTTCCATTGCAGATTGATAAAGATCTCTCAATGATCACTCATATGATGGTTCGTAAAGTCAATATTAAACGCCTATGAGTGGCCTGTATATCTATAACCAAGACACTGCCACCTGAGACATTTCTCCTTGACATCTCAATTTGTTTGTCTTTTAGACTTTGCAACTGAGACATTTTTCTAGACTAGAATTTGTTGCTGTTTTTTATTTTTAACTTAATTTTTGTCCTGCAGGTCTACAGGTAGTGACGATGCCACAGGAGATGCAGCTGATGCACCAGCAGCCGGACAGCAAGGAACATGTGCAGCAGAGTATACAGCATCAGGTGAGTTGACGTCCTTCTGTCCGAGAGGGATGAAGGCCTTAGTCCGCCACGCTGGTCCTATGCGAGTTGGTGAACTACACA
Organism: Erynnis tages; assembly: GCA_905147235.1. Taxonomy (NCBI): domain Eukaryota; kingdom Metazoa; phylum Arthropoda; class Insecta; order Lepidoptera; family Hesperiidae; genus Erynnis; species Erynnis tages. The sequence goes on from LR990082.1 coordinate 9,372,722, forward strand.
TGCCTTTGAGAACACAATGGAGATCTCTCAGGCATGTATGTGGGTGTCTTTAATACGTTTTCCTTTACAGTTACAAGAGATGCTATTGTAGATTTAGAATATTATGAAGCATGTAGTTTTAGTATCCCATTATAGCACGACGTGAAGCTACTGAAGTGTGTTGTATAAATACGCCTAAATTCCATATACTGTAGTTATAGCAATAACAATCCAAATGTTTGAACCCATAATTAAATTGTCACAATTTTCAGTTATTCATTACACCGGATCAGCAACTGGTGTACAACAATCCCGAGGGCTCAAAGGTGCTCAACAACAATAACAACAACAACGCAACACACATCGTCATCAAGGAGGAGTGTGATGAGACTGCCAACAATGATGTGAGTTGACATGCCATTTTACCCCCTTTTCCTAAAATTTGTTGAATGGGTTATAGAGATAACCTTATTATCTTTCACTACAACACGTCTTGATGTCTGATATACCTCAAGCAAATTGTGTTATGAATGATATAATATGACCTATGGCGCTGACATATGTGTGACACTAACTATCCACAATTTCAAAGTCGCTCAGCGGGCAATGGAGAGCTATGCTTTGTATTTCTCTATGATACGGAGTCTGAAATGATGAAATTCGTAGAAGAACGAAGATGCCTAAAATAGCGTTTAAAGTTTGCAAACAAAAGTGTCGGGCTGGCTGGTATGAAGATTGAAGGCTCAGTAACTGATGGGCAAAAGAAAGTTCTCGAATGGTGAACACGTTTTGACAAAAGGAGTACAGGCCACTCTCTGATCTATTGAACTGGTGATTGGTAGAAGACAGCAGAAAACCGTTGGATTCAAATGCTCAGGACAGGGTGGAGATTAGGGAAGGCCCATGTCCATCAGTGGAATATGAAGGCCTGTAATGAAGGAAGGCTTGGTACCGATAAGATAGCAGTCATTAAATCTTGGTTAATGAGGCCCTACGAACCGGTTGAAAATATCTGACACAGGTTGGTCATTGTCCTTTCTCCACCAATCTGCACCGGAGCAGCACAGTGGAGTATGCTCCAAGCCTCCTCTTTATATGGGAAGAGTTAGACACAAAGGGTTGCAGTCGCGGAATGAAGGATAAATTAATGGATAAGGGGCCATCCATAAATTACGTGACACGATTTTTAGGACTTTTGATTTGATTTGACCCCTTGTAGGAGAGTTCGCAAGGGACGGAGGAGGGCGGCGAGGCGGCCGAGGGCGAGGAGACGGGCGAGCGCATATCGTGGGAGCTGCCCGGCACCAACTCGCAGATCATCGTCAAGGTTCTCAAGTCGCTGCCGCCTGAAGTGAGTCTCTATAATAAAATGCTATATTTAAACTCTATTCTCACGTCTACCAAAACATACTGCGCCGACGACTCCGTCAGGCAAAACTATTCAAGAAGCAGAAGGCAAAAGTACATAACTTAAACCGTCGGGACTGACGTTGACAGAAAAACGTGCCAAACAAAAATCAACCTAATGCTCGCCTATGCCGGCGAATGCCTATTCGTCTGTCTGTTTGTTCCGGCTAATCTCTGGAACGGCTGGACCTATTTTGACGGGACTTTCACTAGCAGATGTAGCTGAGGTAATAAGCAGTAACTTAGGCTACTTATATTTGAGAAATCCACGCGAACGAAATCGCGGGCACGGGTGGTATAAAATCACATAAAAAAAGTAATTGTACGCAACAGCAGGCGCCGTCGTCGCAACTGGAGACGTTTCTCCGTCTGAAGGCGCAGTCCATTGCGTGCAAGAAGAGGTCGGCCAGCACCGAAGTGTTGGAGGTACAGAAGAAGCAGACCTTTGAGGTCGACAACGGTAAGCATTAAACAAATTGAAGTTACAAGCTGGCCTGTAGAAGAAACCTTTCACCTTACTTCAAAAAAAGGAGGTTATCAATTCAACATGTATGTATGTAATATTATCGGAACTCCACAATATTTACATATTCGGTCTATTACGGCTTCCAAACAAATATACCAAATTTCATAGATGTATGTATATAGATATTATTATGTTTGTCCATATCTCCGAAACTACTTGAGGGGTCGTAATGGTTATTTTTTGTTTGTTTGCATTTTTGTCAACTTAGGGAATGGTAAAAGTTTCATCAGAATCGGTTGAGTAGTTTTCGTGATAGACTAAAAACTAAAAATTAGGAAATATTTTACTCTTGAGGTTGATGACAAAATTTTTCTTAAATACTTGATACAAAAACACCAACACCAAAAAATAGTAAGCCTAAGAACTTTAGGCCCTAAAGTACGTAACAAATTTTATATCATACTTCTTTGAAGTCCGTTAAAATTTTTAAAATGATGAATAGATGATGAAATTCCAGACGGCAACGTCCAACACCTGACGCCCAAGAAGAAGAAGAAGTACAAGAAGAAGCCGCCGAAGTCGGCGCGGCCGAGGCCCGGGCAGGTGCTGATCACGACCGCGGCCGACGGCTCGAACTTGTTCTGCTGCCCCGATTGCGAGATGGCCTACCCCGACAAGGACGAGCTCGAGATACATCTCGGCGTGCACAAGATCGAGCGGCGGTTCATATGCGGCCTCTGCGGCGCCGGGTCAGTGACGCAATCACGTGGTCACTATACACTATGCAGACTACTGATATAGAGTTACTGTTCACATGATGAGTGCTATATAAACTGAGTGTACGACGGCGGGAACGGGCAGTTCTGCGTGGCAACTTAAACGGTCGCGCTTTTTTTAGTGTGATCCTGCACCGCTGACTGTCGCGCTTGTTTTGGTGTGATCTTGTATCGCGAGGTTGAAACCGCGCCTGTGACCTGGAAACCGGTGGAAGTTCTCATGAGATGCTCTTCCTCGTGGAAGACATTCATAGGTTCGAAACAATACGGGTATAACTGTTGACAGTTGTGTTAAATGAAGCGTTTATGACATTAATAATTATAATTTATAGCACAGTGTGACCTAAACCCCCAGTTTACGCACGCATTATCGTAACCTAAGTTGCCGATTTCTACACGGTGCGTGGCCGTAATTGAATTGTATGACCTAAACCCGCAGTTTACGCACGTTTTTCAGTGACCCAAGTGACCCTATTTCTCTTTCCGCCCGCTCCAGTCCGCGGCGGGTTTATGTCACACTTGCTATAAAATAGTATACGATACTCGTGACCAAAGTTGATTATTGCACGGCGTGAAGTTAGCGCCCGAGCGCAGCTACTTAGGTGACGCGTATCGTAATGCACTAATCGGCACTCGCAGGCTGAAGCGCAAGGAGCACCTGGAGCGCCACAAGATGGGCCACAACCCCGAGCGGCCGTTCGTGTGCGGCGTGTGCCACAAGGGCTTCAAGCGGCGCGAGCACCTCAACCTGCACACCGTCATACACTCCGGCGTCAAGACGCAGATGTGCCCCGAGTGCGGCAAGGGTATGTACACTGCACTACACTACACTACACTACACTAGACTACACTACACTTGTACACGGCTACTTGCACGCAACACTGCGCCTGTCCAATAAATAGACACAATAGTTAAACAATGGGTATGTATCACACACATGTGACTCACGGGACAGCGAACTGGTTAAAGTGACAGAGAAAGGGATGGAATTAGGGTTCAGCCTGTGAAAGAATGAGATTCACTAAATTGTTTGTGCGCTCCTTCTTGTGTATTTAAATAAGATGCTAAATGTGCCTCGAGTGCGGAAAGGTATGTACTTGAAGTGTGTGAAAGAAAGGGGGGTATTATAATTGATCCCTGGCGACGTTGCGCCACCAACGCCGTCCTACGCGACCAAGCATGACAAAGCTTTTATTCATTACAAAGTACAGTTTTTACAAACTTATTTGTTTGCCCTTAAAGAGTGTGATGCGTCAATGCGTGACGAAAGTCCTCTTTTTAATGCTCCGTAGACTACGGTGGCATATTACCCCATAATTTTCCACTCTAATCTTATTTGCGCCACTTAAGATGTACGAAAAAACATATTTTGGTGTCCAGCAATAAGGTTGGCACGGAATTTTAAGGAAAGGTTGTCTCGTTGCAGGTTTCTACCGCAAGGACCACCTCCGCAAGCACGCGCGCTCGCACGAGAGCAAGCGGCTGCGCGAGGAAGGCGGCGGCGCGCCCGAGGAGCGGCCCCTGGCGCCCGCCATCGCCGCGCCCGCCGCGCCCGCCGCCACCGCACAGCAAGCCATCCTGCCCGAGATCACCATCCATGTGAGTTGGCACTCTTCATCATCCAAGTTATATACAGTGGACCGCCGGTGAACCGACAAACGTTTTGCAGGGCAGTGTCGGATTATCAGATTTGTCGGATTATAGAGTACTGCCTAAGAAGACCCCCTACAGTCCAGAATTTTTTCAAAAGAGTACCTTGTAATCTGACAAATTACAGATTCAATGATAGGATTCGATATGTTCTCAGAAGTACAAATCATACTTAAATATTCAATAATAATAATATTCAATAATAAATAACACACCGTGTCGGATTACAGGGGGTGCTGTATTAGCCGGGGCTGCATTACGGGGGGTACGCTATACTAACAGTGCTCAGTATTTGGCCTAAAAACGGACGTCGTCTTTTTATTACAAATTTAAGTAGTTTTTATATTTCAAGTGTTAGAGTAGAACATCCGTGTGCCGATAATGCATATTTTCAAAGATTTTTGAATATCACTTTTTCTTTGGTCGAAAAGTAAAAAATAACATAACTCAGATTTCAGTATTTATTTGGAGTACATGATACGGTAGATCAACGTATATGGTAGATCGATGTAATTTTAAGTAATTTATAAGACATTATATTAAAGTACATTTTAATTTATTGTTACAGGTGCCCACTAGTGCGAACGTTAATGTGCCGGTTCAGATCAACATCCCGCAGCACGTCGTGACGTCATTGCAACAGGCACAGGCACAGGCGCAAGCACAGGCACAGGCACAGGCACAAGCACAGGCTCAGGCACAAGCACAGGTCATTTAATTATCAAGATTTTTGTTGTAATATTTATTTTGTTATAATTTTTAGGTAAATAAATTTAAAAATTAACTTTGGAGACATCGCTAAGTATTATTACTGATTACTAAGGATTATTGCTGATTGAGATTGGGAACTGTCATCTTTTAATTGTTTAAAGGCGTTGTATAGACTTGGGCTGCAACACTTTTATGTCCCACTGTTTTGTACTCGTCTCACCCCAGACACGGGGAGGCCTGGAGCATACTCCACCACGCTGCTCCAATACGGATTGATGGAGAAACAGGCTAGTAGGAAGCAGGCCAAACCCAGGCCAAATGGTTTGAAAACATCTGACACGGCCTCCCACAAGGTTTAACCACTGATATCTTATCGATAACGACCGGGACCGAACTGGCTCTGAAGCACGGAAGTTTATTTAGACGTAAACCTATCTGTGGTTTGTATATATGTTAGCATTGTCTTGTGTTGCAGGCGGAGGCGATGGCGGGCTCGGCGGCGGCGCAGCTGGACGCGCTGCTGGCGCACCACTCGTGACCCCCCTCCCTCACCCCCTCCCCCTCCCCCACACCCTCCCCCTCCCCCTCCCCCACACCCTCCTCCCGCCCGTCCTCGCGACCGGCGATCGCTGCTGAAGCTGCACTGTGAGTGAGAACCTTTTTCATTGCATGCTAGACCGTCCGCCGCTTCGTCCGCTTGGATTAAAATAATTGGATAAAAATATCCTATATGTTAATCCAGGTGCTATGTGCATACCAAGTTTCAACTAAATCTTTGTCTTACTTTTGCATGGAACAATCGCAAACATTTAGCCATCCTCACTAACGTTCCCATTTATAAAAGTAGTAGGATGAGTAGCAAACTCATGTAGGCGATGTTAAGTTGTCCTGCACCCCAAAGATGGCCACAACCCACCACAAATAGGTAAATAGATAGAAATTCCATCAAAGGTAAAGGTATGAGAAAAGATCAACTAATGCCCAAGCTGGCGTGTTACCAAACTCATTCAGAAAACGAATATAGTGCTAAGTACCTTAGACACCTTTAAAAAAGTTAGTGTAAGTTCATATGAGTTAGTCAGATTGAAGGCTGCAGAAACGAAAAACGTCTTTTATCGGTCGTCTTTCTGATGACCCAAGTGGCGCAGTGGTTGAGACACCGGTGCGCTGCGCGGAGGGTCCTGGGTTCGATTCCCAGCAGAGCTGAGATTTGAATGATGAATTTGAATTTCTGTTTCTGGTCTGGGTGTGTTGTGTTCATATCTTGTGTGTGTCCATGGCAACCATGACACGGAATCCTAGTGTGGGGCTGTGAGTGTGAAGCGTTATTTATTTACTCTCTACACAAAACGTCAGTGTACCATTTATTGTTTCAGATGACAATAGAAGATGAGATGAGACAAGATTCTGTAAGTAAGACAGCAAGAAGACTGGAACATATCGATAGCATCTTTTCCTGTTATCAATTGTCGACATCACACCGGGCTGTACATATGTAAAGACATCACAAAATTCGCTACTAGTTTGTATCTGTACGTATTAGAGTAAGACAACTCTGTCCTTTAGGTAAACTATGAATAATTGACAAAATTTGCCTTAGCACCTTAGGATAATTGATTTAATTCTCGTTCATATTTTATGAATTGGTTGGGAGTGGGAGTAACGACGCATGCATTGAAACATCTGAAGCCTTGGGGGTTACTAGAGACTCCTAAAACCAAAACATCATTGCTGTTCATTAAACAATTGTGTTGCCGATGTTGCGTAGACCGTTTAGATCTGGGGGTTCTGATGTTTTGTTTTAATTTAAAACATGATGTTTTGTTTTTTATTTAAAACAAAACAAAATTGCTTTATGATTGTTTTAGGAGTTTATAGTAACCCTCCTTGAATGATATAAACTAACTTCATTAAAGTATGATGTCCATTTGAAATCAAAATCATTTTATCGATTGAATTTAGAAGAGCATTAAAAATCATTTTTGTGTTATACATATTTTGACTTGTCATCAACACAGAGATCAAGTGTCCTATAGGGATGTCGACACTAGCCAATTTTAAAATGAAATGAATATAAAAGAATGAATTCGGGAACATCTGACAGCCTAGGCTACTTTCCAATCTCTTTTGACTTGAAATATATGACGTCATATGCACTGTTCTTTATAGAAAATTTATAAAGATGTAAGGAGAAAGTAATTTAAAGTATTTAAATTTACTTGTCGGTCCTGTATCTTAGAGACATTGATCATAAGAACCATTGATTGGTAAAGTGGTATGATAGCCACTGTAGTACATAATGCAGATCAAATGCAGTTGAGAATTTTGCAGCTAAAATGGTGTTGTACATGCAATACGATTCAATGCAATTAACTTAAAATTAAAGTTTAACGCTGACAACTTTACAATGACAAATAATGACTACAAAAGCGATATGGATGGAGGCTGTACAATATACGTAAAATGTTAATATATTTTATAAATTAGTTTGCCTCTAGCATTGTCTCAACTTGACTGATCAGTCAATTAGTACATTGACTAGTGCACGGTCAGTCAAGCGAACACAACACTTGCCGAAAGCACACCAATAAAGTGTTATAATGAATATTTAAATTCACATTGAAACCATTAAATTTGACGGCCCCTCCACCAATCCGTTTATTTTAGAATAATTCTAAATTATTTATACGTCTAATTATATTAGATAATTATATTAGACGATTAGATAATGACAAGGACAAGGCACCTTCTTGTGGTGAGAACAATGTTTTAACGTAGTGCTGATATATGATTAATACATACATATCAATGATTGTAAAATTAAATAAAAAATGTTTTTCGACACTGTTATCAGAATTTCCCTTGGAGTAAATTGAATTAAAATGTACATTTGTACAATAAATACACTCAATAAAATTTAAATAAACATTAAGCCTTTAAAAATCCTACGTCTGAAGAACAATGAAATCCTGGGAATTATCACATTAAGAATGAAATAAAATTTAAAATAAGACTGATTGGGAGTAGTAAATGTGTGATTTTATATAATAATAATATCATAATATGAAATTTTAACATCGGGTAGATCCAAAACATGAAGGATTTAATCTTAAAGTTAAATAAAATGTTTTAGCGAAATTTAGAAAGATCGGTTATCTTGTGGTTATAATAAAATTTGATCATCGTCTAACCATAGAATATGTAGCTGAGCGTTCTGCCTCGACAACCTTTCTTTTATTCAGATGCTTATTAAAAATGTACTTATTTTGACTAATTATTACACTAATAACTTAGGGTGCCTAGAAAACCTAAAGTGTCATCGCACAATATTATATGTTTTCTTTCCTGTTAATCATCAAGATCTTCGTTAAAAGTTTATTTAGTCTATTAAACAGCTTTTAAAATACATAATAACCTGAATAATTAATATATTGTAATGCTTTGTGCTACGGACAGTAAAGTATGTACATCATTTTTATTCATTGAATTTCATTAAAATTAAAACCCGTCCTGAAATGAAAAACTGCCAAGTGATAGCAATAAAATATGAACTTACAAGAATATCGGTAATTCGTATTTTATTAATATTATTTTAGTCGTAATTCTGTACAGTTGGAAAGCTTGTCAAGCCCTTTTGTCTACAATATTACTTTGTATATGAGAGTGTATTACGTGTAAATGTAATGGTTAATTGGTAAGACTATTATTCTTTCTTTATGTAAATACATAGCTTGGTTTGTTGTTGGATTGATCTATAAAATAGCCATTTTATTGAATGGCCTTCTGAGAACTTTATTCAACAATTCAATGATGTTTAGTTTCTATTAGAAAAAACTGTTTATTTACAATATTTTTGATTTATTACCCTGTCTTGTCCTATGTCTACCTATGTCTTTGTAGAAAAATAATGAAAGTTATCGTTTATGTGATATTTGTACTCTATTTTCTTCACTATTAAAAAGCTATAATCGTCTTTTACCGGCAAATTTTAATAAAGTATACTAACCATATTATTGATAAGTAACATTATGTTTGTCATGAGAATGTTATTTGTAAGTGTTTTAATACGTAACCTATGTATTATAATAAATAACCATTTGAACGCGAATGGTTGAGGTACCTGTTGATCTTGAATAATATTTAGGATTCTATATAATACTTAAATAATAGGAAAATGTTATAACATACATTTTTATAATAGTACACCGGTTTAACTAACTTGTATTTTCGAAAAAACTCGAAATTTGACGACCTGAAAAACAACATCGGATAGGGTTTTATAAATAAACAAGGCGTCTTTGGATTATTATAATAATGTATACACTCACGGAACTTTAACGGTTGGTTTCAGTAAAGTATCGTCAGGTATGGATAGTGGTTCTTAGCTTTGAAATAACATGTTGCCTAACTATAGTAGAGCTATCCAATACCGACGGTATGTTATTACAACTGTGATAAAGCGTATGCTTTAATTCTTTGCGTAAAACACACAGAACAATAGCGTATGTACTATAATGTACATATATACGCTATTGGTTGTGTGTTTTACGACCGAATTAATAACCGAATTTTAGATATGACTGAAGATTGATAGTGTTTGGTTGCCAAGATACCCCAACTACTACCAACCATAATAAAAGCGATACATATCTAAAAATAGGTTATTAGTTCCGCGTTAGACTAGTTTTAAGTCAGTTTTATACTTGAAACTTACCAATGCTAATATTTTATCATTTAAAATAAAATTTCATTTCCTTTAAACACATCTCTATTTAAATTTCTTTTAAAATACGCACAAGACGCGTGAAAAAGATGTTTTTGTAAGCACCGTTGTTAACGTTCCATCACAAGATATTCAATTGTCAGCTTTAAAGTAGAACTAAATTGATTTCGAATTATATTTTTGTACTTAGACCTAAGTTATTCGTTTAGGACAACTGTTGAGTTAAGTAGGTATACAAAATGTGTGCTTTAAGCATCGCGTCATAATTTCATTTTTATTTTACGATTAAATTTGATTTGTGTATGCTGATATATTTTAATTCTTCATTAAAATGCTGTATATTGCAAAGTAAGGAAGGTATGAAAGATTACCGACACCATGACTAATTTATTCACTAGCTATTTTAAAAGTAGGCATCCTTTCGAAAGAAAATCATCCCGCCATTAAGTTTCACCAAAAAGCTATGTATGTAATTAAAAAGAAATAATCCCAATAAACCCATTGGTTCGTATATTATAGGTATGATTTTCTTCGCAGCGGTCGATCATATCAACTCTAGATTTAACATCATTTGAGGTGCTCCAATTTTTGTATTTGTTTCTATTTTTATACCTACTGCTAGTCCATAAGTTGTATATTTTTAGTTTAATATTGTAGTCCTTGCATCACAACTACATTTTTTTTAGCTAGTAGCCTGTTTTTAGAATTCCTATTAAGTAAAGTACATGACGGTAGATTAACTTTTCTCGTAAAGACGAGTTTTAAACGTATTGTTTACTTCAATTAACAACCCATTCGAATTTTTATTAGCAAGTTAACCAATCTAGATTTATATTTTTTTTTTTTTTTAGTAGGAAGTATTATAAAATTAAGGCATGATAAATAGACAATTAAACCTCCTCGGAGGTTATAAGTGTACTTTTTTTGTATGAAAACATTTATTTATTAATGATGAGATTAAAAAATAAAGTCACTGATTTTCACGGGACTGTGCTTTTATTGTCTTCCTTCTCACCCTCCTCAGGTTCTCAAACCACACACATTCTTTACACAACAGACGCTACGCGCAGGGATCAGTTGCCAACATTAGTCACCTGCAAAAATGTTGATAATTTTACACCATTTTCTAATGAATTACATCAGGCTTCATAGTTACTTTAAATTCGCTACAAAGTGTGTTCTTTTCACGCAAATTACCCAAATAAAGTATGAAAAATGAGCATTCAATGCTGCCACGTCGACTCTATGACGTAGTTAATGGGTCAGCGGCGGCCGGCGCGGAGCATGAAGTCTGGGATTTCGCGCATGCGCCGCGCGACCGCCGCACACTGCGCACCTTCCCGCGCACTCCGCCATCCCTTCGCGTGCCGTATTTCGCGCTCCAGCCGCCACTAAACCCCTAAGAAAAGGCACCACGGCTTCAGGAACGAGGTAATTATACCATCGCGACCCCTAGCCGTCGCGCGGGCCCTTCCGCGGCCGCCCCGCCGTCGCCACGAGGTCGATGGTGTGGGAGCGAGGGCCGATAAAAATAGAGCGCTAAGAGCGTCGGGCGACTGGGGTGAGGCAGAATGGCGGGGGTTGAGTGAGCGCCCTCCGGGGCGGCTAGCCTACCTGGCTTGCTCCGCGGAGTGAGTAGGTGGCTAACGATCGCATATCGTCGCACCGGCCGGAAGATGTGTAGAATATTCCATCCCCTTCTCCTCCAAACCCTTCATGTGCGTCCCGCCCGTATATTTCGCTGGAGATATACGGGCGCTCGTCGCTGGAGATATACCTTCCCCTGCGGCAGCGTGGAAGTTTCAATCAAAAATCTGGATTAGCCCAGTCAACGTCCACTAATCAGACGCCACTAATGATGGCAGAGGTTCCAGGTATTTCGAGCCACGTTAAACTTCACTCCCTTTTACCCCGTTCTCGAGGCATTTCCAATCGGCGGTCGCCTGTACAATTCGCTGTAAATTCCGAAACCTTCTCGTTCCAGCGAGGCTGCAAGGATGTTTCAGTGAAAAATCTCGATCAACCACACTGAGAGCGTCGGAATCGCGCGATATCGCTAACGATGGCAAATTTCGCTGGATATTCCGAAACCCTCCACAATCGCTTAAGCGAGGCATCATGGAAGTTTCAGTCGATAAATAACGATTAACTCTGTCAGCGTCCGCAGCATCAGGATTCTGTGACGAAGACGGCTAATGATGACAGAAGTTTCAGGTTGGCGGCACGATGAATTTCACCCCGTTCTCGGGGCAGTTTCAATCAGCGGCGGCGGCGGCGATGCCCACGATCCACCAGTTCGCCGCCAAGTTCGGGTACGAGGGCGGTGCTACGGGCGGGCAGGAGGCGCGGTACGGCGGCGTGCAGCTGGTGGACGGTGTGCGATTCCGACCCGATGGCTTGGTCGTGGTGTCTGCCGCGCAGCCCGCCGTCGCGCTCGCCCCCATCGCGCCCATACACACAGGTTTGTTAGGCACTTAGGGTGTTTTGTTTAGTGAGTGTGGACTTGGTATTGTTATTGGTGCCAGAAGATATTAGGATTTTGACTCTCGTTTTACACTTAACGTAAACTGGTGAAATTCAAAGTCGACTGATAAAAATTGAAAAAAAAAAACAGTTTTGGGTGTAAAGACACGTAGGTATCAGTCGGATTTTTAAAAGTACGAGTAGATATCCTAAACTAATATAAACTGCGATCTTATAATTTATTATCATATACTAATAATATATGAATGTCGCGGATCCATTATAGGCAAGACTGATTGATTTATTTAAGGTAGGGTCGTCCATCGAAAGTAATAATATCTGACGATTGACCAGTTGAACTTGGGAGCGCCGGAGCTTCGAGGTTTACCTGTAACATATACAATTGTAAATTTCCAGTGAACGCAGGTGTGAAGTACCAGACTATATCCGCATCATCTTCTGTGAACGTAGGCAACATCGCGTACGGCGGCCAGACGAGCTACGTCCAGGAGTCGGTACACCTGAAGGAGCGGGAGAAACGGGAGTACCGTGAAGACCACCACCATGACATCATGGCCTCTATGATGCACCAGCACCAAAGTGAGTAACCGTGTCTTAACTTGGGGTAGGTCCCTGGTATAATCAACCCTTATATCCAGAAGATGCGAAGAGAGTGGCTATTCTAGTTACAAGTTAATGTATCTAGAATAGCCACTGTATTTAAACCACAATTAGGATACCAGAACCAAGAACCTAAGTTCACAAGGTAATCACGAGGGATCTTCTACCGCGTTCTAGCACTGTGGCTAAAAATACGTCTTCTTACTTGAGAGGTCCAAGTTCAGATCCCAGTGAAATGCACCACCAGTTTGTAGATAAGTTGTATAAGTGTGTATTGCAAAATTAAATGTCACCTGCTGAAACGGTGAAGGAAAACATCGTTGGAAAACCTGCACGTCTAAAGGTGCACCATAATTGTTTCAAAGGTATTACATGTGAAGTTTGTGAAGTCCACCAACCCTCATTAGGCTAGCGTGGTGTACTATCCCTTAGCCCTTCTCATTATTAGAGGAATCCCTGCAGTGCAGCTTGCAGAGAGAGCATTAATAACGAAACACATCCATTTCATTATTCGTCAATATGATACATGTTTTCTGTTCTGTGTTAACAAGGGACCATCTTCAATCAGTCTCTTCCATACCCTCCAAATCGATCACTGGAAAGTTAGATGTTTTACAGCCTATTTTTGTATTCCACAGTGACGCAAACAGCGCCTATTCAGCAGGGTACACAGCAGCTGCTGGTGGTGCTCCACGAGCCCAAAGAAGCTGCCGCCCTAGCTCGCGTCATAAAGCAGGAGGGCCGTCCTGATCGGGCCACTAACGCCGTGCCTGCTGAGTTCATCAGTAAGTGCATTTAACAGATTAACGAAAGAAGAAAAACGAATGAGACCTACGTATTTTTAACAGACTTCAAAAAAGGAGGAGGTTCTCAATTCGTCTGTATGTTTTTTTTGTATCAATCAGTTCAATCACCTGTTGATATGATATTATAGTATTTATTTACAAAAGGCGTATTTATATACAGTGTAACTCTGTGTTACCTTAATATAACGAGCTTCAATGTAACGAATTCCTCTATTTAACGAATTTTTCAAAATCCCGTGGAGCTGCCCATAAGAGTCTTTGTAAAATATACCTTTACATTACGAATATATTTCTCAAACGACCTCACTATAACGAATGTTTAACCATCGCAAAATATAGATGTTTTCGAGGTCCCAGACATCCAGTCGACGAATTCAGCCCTATAAATTCTCGTCCCGATTCGTACAGGCATCGGCGACGTGTCCGACAGCTCGACGTGGCAGACGCTCGGCGGCGGCGTGGCGGACTACCTGTCCACATTGCCACTGCCGCTACACCACCTGCTCAAGTACTCCACACCGAGCAACGTGGTCGAGAAACGGGAGGAGCCCGCCATTGTGGCTGCAGTCTCATCGAACGCTTTGCCTCCGATGAACAGTTTGGCTGTGAGTTATGTTTATAGTGCCATCAATATATGAATCAGCAATGTCGTAATTGCGATAGTTGTGTTTGATGATGAGTATTTTTGTGACTTCAGCAACAACATTGTTAGGTTTTAGTTCGTAGGAAACAGGTTTTATTTAAAGCGGGAAAAATCCATCGTGGATACTACTGGCTAAAACCTTCCCAGAACAGAGGGAAGAGGAAGAGTCTGAACGCCATTTTGTCATGAAAAGCATTCTTCCGTGGCCTCTAACAACGCAGATCGACTACAGGACTCTGTCGCAGGATTAGATGAGTCTGAATTTCCCCCATCCCAAACGCTTTGAAAGGCGCACGGGTATAAGACATGATATTGCCCCCGGCCTCGATAATGTTATCTCTCACAAAAAAAATTCATAATCTAAACATGTCCAGTATTTCCAAATAAAATGCAATAATTAGCACTAATATTATTTTCGTCCTAGATCCAGCCGAACTCAGCAGCGCACAGCGTGCTGGTTCAGACTACGACCATCGTCAATCAGAACGTTAGTTCCAGCCCGCCGTTACACAACGCTATAACATACCCTAACAACAGTAACAGCAACAATAACAATAGCCATAACATTAACAATACTAGCCACAACAATAGTAACAGCAGTAATAACAGCCACATTGTCAGTAGTAACAGCCATATTGTCAGCAATAATAGCCATATTGTCAGCAATAATAGCCATATTGTCAGTAATAATAGCCATATTGTCAGCAATAATAGTCATATCGTCAGCAATACTAGCCATAACATCAATAATAACAGCAACATCGTCAATAATAACAGCAATATCATCAATAACAATAGCAACGTAAACAATAACAACAGTAGCGTTATCACTAACAACAAAAGGAGAAAGAAGAAGAAAGCCAACAAGGAGAAACTGCAGAGACCGAAACCTGGAGAGATTCGACTCACGACAGCTTTAGGTGGGTCAATTTCCAAGACATACCTTCCTTCCTTTCAGCCCTTGGTAGTCCACTGCTGGACATGGGCCTCCCCTAATCGACGCCACTCCACCTGGCCCTCTGAATCCAAGGACCACGTCTCGGCACCGTAGGTGATTTGTTTGTAAACCATTACCAATTTTTTTGTTAACCATTGGTAAACCACTGCAGGTTGATGTCTAACGCTTAACGTTAGCCTAACGCGGGTTAGCTATGCTTGGTATCTCCACTCCGAAATTTTTTTTTCGCTGAATCAATTCATTTCGGTTCTCTTCATTTTTATTCTCACGATTCTTACTTGCGTTGATTGTAGATGGCAGCACTTTGTATTGCTGCCCAGAGTGCCACATGGCGTACCCTGAGCGAGGGCTATTGGAACAGCATCTACTTGGACACACCATGGAACGAAGGTAAGTAATAAAACAATAAATTTCAAGATATTATTTATTTATTGTAGTTTGTCCAAAGGGGTACCTAACGTCGTTAATATAGCCGATTGTTGTAGCTGGAGAACCACAGAAATATATCTATTTCTGTGTGGAGAACCATAGAGTTTCGGTAAACGGAGATCTCCCGCCCAGCGAAGTAATCATTTTTGGGGAATGGCCATGGTCCGATTACGTCATCTCGGAGTTTTGCCATGTTTCGGCGACGTAAAAAACTTCGATAGCTTGTTCAGGATACCCGTGGCGGTATCCCTTAACGACCGGCGGAAGTCTTGTCTATAGTAAAGTATGGTCTCTAACAAGTATTTATGATCGTTCATAGGTATATTTGTGACATCTGCAACGCAGCACTGAAGCGCAAAGACCACCTCACGCGGCACAAGCAGTCGCACAACCCAGAGCGACCTCACGTCTGCTCCGTGTGCCTCAAAGCCTTCAAGCGCAAGGAACAGCTGACACTGCACTTCGTCATACACTCGGGCGAGAAGCGGCACGTCTGCAACGAGTGCGGGAAAGGTATGCAAGTTTGTGGAATACTTCATAATTTTTGGCAATCGTACACTCTGTTTTACATAAATTTTATCCTCATTCCATTTGGACTGATTTTCCATGTATCTTGGGGACAACAAAGTGGGGTTATTTAAAATCTTTGAAAGATGGTACTAGGAGACGAGAGGAAACGAGACAACTTAACATCTCCTGTATTAAGAAAAAGTGATATAGTGTAGCGTTCTAAATATCCAGCATTTGTACTTCTGATTCTTCTGCAGTCTTATCGCAGCACTTCTTTACTTCTAGTTGGCTTCTAAGAAATTTCATTTTTTTCATACCCGATTTACGAGTAGGTACATTGCCAGATTATTACCTAAAGCTGAAACCCACTGCAGCCTATTGGTTTACAAAGCTTTTAAAGCTCTATGAGCCTAGTATGTACTCGTACATCGATTCTGTAATCTTGTAGACTTTCGTGTTAAAAATACTTTAAGACGTTTCTTAATCTCCGAATTAAAACACATTCCAATTCTTTCACACAGGTTTCTACCGCAAAGACCACCTCCGGAAACATTCCCGTTCGCACATCGCTCGGCGCGTGAAGGCGGAACTGTCGCAGCACCAGACCCCCGCGCCCCTCCCCTCCAGGCACTCCCCAGACGTCTCCTGACATTCGGACGACAAGGGCGAAGTCATCACCTACATCAACAAAGACGATTACTGAGTCTACAACCGATGAAAATGACAAGACGTAATTTTAAAATTGGAAAAAAAATTGTGAATAATTTTATAGTGCGAATCATTCGCCGATCGGTGCAAATGGTTTAATGGCACGATTCTCGTAAAATTGCAGCTCTACAGATTTCTAACCTTCAGAGTAGGTCTCACCTCGGTAGCCTTCTGATATGATTGAAATAATAAAAATATAAAGGAAATAATTAAAATATTTAAGGGCGATAGTTGAAAAGGAAAGTGTACACTAGCTGAATAGTAACTAAAATTTTGTAAATATTATTGTTACATTAATCTTATTAATACGTTTTGTTACTTGTAATGTTTTATAAATCTTAAAGAGCTTTTTTACATTTATTATTATTACGATAATTTAACTGTGATGACTTTATGTACCTACCTAGTTAAATTGATATATCGATTTAGAAAAACGTTATGTTTGGTTCAGGAGTATGTTTTGGCGTTAGATTTTTTCTATCATAATGTTAATATTATTTTATTCTATATTGTTATTTTTCAGTGTTGTAAATTTTTATTATTTGTCTAGTCTAACATCACAGTGGTGTACCCTACCCTAACTTAAGATCTTCAACTAAAATTATGTAAAGAACTTTATTATTCATGATGAAATAAAAATGCGATTAAATATTTTTATAGAACCCTGAGCTATCCAAAAGTACTTAAGTTATTCAAAATTCTAAATTGTGTAATCCAAATAATACTAAGTAATTGTCTTTGGTGTAATAATAGCTTGTATAAAAAGTACAAAATTAGTAAAAATATTATTTTTGAAAGTAATATTTGCCTCTGAAAATATAATATTGACCATCCGAATGAACATAAATATATTTACAGTTTCGAAAATTTATTCCTGTTTGTTAAGTTGTAAATTTATTTGTGTTAATTAAATTTTTGAACATTTAAATATTGTTCGATGTCAAGGATTGTCTATACCTAGTTCATTTTATTTATTTTATCAAACGGAATTAATTTAATTTAATTTAATTTAATTAAACGGATTTAATCGTCTATAAGTTCATTATAAGACTGTTTTGATTATAATAAACCCAGAAGTACTAATGTTTTATTAGCTCTGTATGTAATAAAAAAGTAAGCAATGGTTCCATAATATGACTCTATCTGTGAATGTAAGGGTACAGAGGCCACCTCTACTTAAGTAGTCACTGCCACTGGGAAATGAGTTAGAAATCCGAAGTCTTCCGTGTATGCTATGCTACTTATGAATACTACATGGTCGGCTCAAATAAATATCTCAGGCAACTAACTACTCTTCCTAAACACAAGATAGTAGAAAGTTGTTTCACTACGAGTTATAAGGGATTCCCACAGCGGTATGTCCCTAGGAAAACTCCTTTGATTACCAATCCCAAGACCTAAATCTTTGGACGGCAAATCTCGGAGACATCCAATGTGCCTATTTACAAATAAAACCAAAAAAGTACTGTAAGCTTAGGCCTTTACGCACAATTTATTTGCTTTATAGTCGTATTAAAGATAGATTAATAATTATATTATTAGCAATAAAGTGGTCATACTTGTGCAATATTCTGTAACTCACAAATTGTATACATAATTAATATTGTTCTATTCAAATGGTTTAACTCGTTTAGATATAAATATATTTATATATCTATGTGGCGGTTTTTATTGACATTCAAAGTTATCCACTTTTTGTTTAACGTAAAACTTTATTTTCCTCTAAGATACACGTTATATTATGAACCAAAATTGTACCTAATGAATCGCATGAATGAGTGTAATAGGATTTTTTGTCAAGGCGGACCATTGATCTATGTTAATTTTAGACTCAAAACAAATTAAGTTTTAACACATTGATGCCGTGATGGATTAACTTGGATTTTTTTCGCTGGTCTAGTACAAATAAAAAAGCATATCGATGTACAAAAGACTTCATTTAATTTTGTACTCAAAGTTACATTTTCAACTTACGGTATAAGATCACAATAATTTGTGTGAAGAGTTAAGGAACTTCAAGACAAAAGGTACGCTAATTTTTTGGTTCTTATAAATAATGACAACTGATCATTTTGATCTTAAACTTTTAGAATTTTCAAATTTAAATACCTATGACTAAGAGTTAAAAATATGTTGGATTAATTATTCTACTAACGACGTTATCATTATTGACACTGACAAACATGTTTCATGAGAAAATATTTAATTTGAATAAAAGTAGTTATAATAATATATACATAATAAAACGTGATAAAACCAATTTCTTCAAAGAGACTTCTTTAATTACTTACAAGTTCAAAAATCTAGTATTGCCCCCAGTGGGGACGACCGGGAATACACGATTTTTTTAACATTTACAAACTATTTATTCATCTCATAATAATAAATTATATTGTTTATTCAAATTAGTTTTGTCACAACATATTCTTCACGGTCGCTGCATATTATAGACCTCACCGCCTACGATAT
This sequence comes from Erynnis tages, assembly GCA_905147235.1. Classification (NCBI taxonomy): domain Eukaryota; kingdom Metazoa; phylum Arthropoda; class Insecta; order Lepidoptera; family Hesperiidae; genus Erynnis; species Erynnis tages. The sequence continues at coordinate 9,392,042 of LR990082.1, forward strand.
TGGTAAATATTAGTATTCAAATAGTTTTATGAAATTGGGATTACAAAAACCTTATTATGTATTCCAGTAACTTTATTGAACTGAGTTTCACGTGTATACTCGTATCTATTGGCTGATTAAACTAAGTTATACTGGCAGGTGTGGTTTAACACCATGTTATTATCCTTTAACATTACCTCACACTATAAGGAATTATTTACACTAGGCAGCTGATGACTTATAGAAGACAGTATATCGGAGTTTTTAATAACTGATCAACTATCAAAATAAATTATATGGAGCATTTTACAGTACCTCGGCATCAAAACAGAATCAATCTCGGTCCACATTCGTCTGTCTTCTATAATTAATAATTCGCACAGCTCAAAAACATGACGTTGCCGTCATTCGCGCTATTCTCAATAAGGAAATTAGTTTATATTTTTTCCGCAACGTGGCGAGGGGCGCAATAACTCCGGTCAGAAGATACCTAAATTTTGATTTATTAACGCAACATAGCGATACTAAGCACGTGCTATTTCATTCATTTGAGAATATGCGTAGACTTTCACAAAAAATAAACAAAATCCATAAATAACACTGAGCAAACGTACCTCACTTCATGTACAAACCTGCATACGAAATAAAATTCAAGTATGCTACAAAAAAATAACATAAAATTATATTGAGATCAACATTATGACACTCTTTGTTTGAACCCAGCGGCGAACCTGATTAACTTATCATAATTAAGTTATTTATTTAGTTTACATTCAATGTGATGATATTATGAGTCAACTTACGTAGGTAGGTCCTAATGAGAAATAAGGAATGAAGGCAAGATTACAATTATCAAATTTAAATGGAAAATTTATTTAAATCCATTATTTAATCACACTTATTACAATTTGAAACACTTGATATAATCTCTGCTTAATAACTTACCTATTTACTTATTTATACATATTTACTATTTATGTGATAAAGTTTAAATCGAAAGCCACACGGCAAGGTGCATAATTTTCTAAATAGATAAACCATTGAGATGTTTCGCTCTGTAATATGTTACATTTAAAATGCATACATAATTCATTTTAAATGATACATAATTCATCAATTTATAATCTTCAAAAAGCAATCCATCAATTTACATTGGAGCAGTGTAGCGCTCTAACGTATTGTGTAATAAAAAGTTTGTTTTTATATGATTTAAATTTAAACCCATGATGGAAACGCCTTTACTTTGCGGTAGCGCTGATACATACGTCACTATTTATTAAATACAAATGGACAATAGAGTTAGAATGGTCTAAAAGTCTAAACTCTAAACAGTTCCGATTCAATCCGTTCAATTTGTTAACTAAGCGTTTGAGTATGTCATTCCCATACATTTTTGTAATTTTCTATAGCGTTAGCTATCAGAGAACTCAATAAGATCTGTGACTTGAGCCCTGATTCTGTATGACCATTCACACTCGTATCTCGGCAATGTTATGTCTTACCCATGATAAAAAGTCTAAAAAGGCTAAAAGTCAAATGTCGTGACAATCCATTGTGTACCTTATAGAATAGACATTAAGGTTCCTTGTCGTGCCGAGTTCATGAAATGACGTACCGTTTGATGTCACACGATATCGGTACAAAATCTTTTGGGACGTAGTGAATCAGGGCCCAGTACAGATTCAATCCGTTCAATTTGATCGCCAATATACCATGAACGCGTACACGTATGGTGTATGGTGTATGGTGTATATTGTATGGTGAATGGCCTAGTCGTGTCGGTCGGCGTGCGGGTCGACGGTGACGGCGCGCTGCTCGCCGTTGTCGAGCGACATCACCATCTTGTACGGCACGTTGATGCTCAGCGGCACTCGCAGCTTCGTGTTGGAGGGCGCCTGTAAGGATATTTGACATTTATACGTCATTTACATACTTTTACACTGATTTCAATACGTACGGGTACTTATTTAGGGAATAGCGTGCAAAATTACCTGGAGTGTAGTTCTTACAAACTATTAAAATGTAGTGTCTTGAAATGTCGGAATAAACCTGGAGTATAAGTTCTTACAAACTATTAATCTGTAGTGTCTTGAAATGTCTAAAAACAGCTGTTCACTGAATGCAAAAGCAAATTGACGGGATTTTCACTGATCAAGATATCTGATTAAGTTTTTAGGTTAAAGTTTCATTGGGGTAATTAGAGGCGCTTCTATCCCTGATCAGGGACCAATGAAAATGCTGATGAAACCATCAAACAAGGAATTAAGGTCTAACTTCAAATTCTTCTGTCATTGCTAACAATAAGACAGATCAAACTTTTATTCAGATCCCTCTCCCTTAGGGGTTGAACCTGCTTTGATCTATCGTCCAGAATGATTCCTTCTAGCTGTCACTCTTAGGCCGTTAATCCATCACGATACTCACACAGGGCCGGATTTAGGGGAGGGCAACCAGGGCTACAGCCCCGGGGCCTCCACAAAATAGGGGCCCCCACAATAGACTTCGGAAAAAAAATTAAATTAAGACTAACACTAGTATACAACTTTTCCTTTCATATTTTTTTTGTGTTTTACCTTTACCTACAGTACTTTGTACAACCATGATTACATTAAATATTAACAGAAATTAGAATAAATATTTTGTTCTCATCAATTAGGCAATCAGTTAAATATCAAAATATCAAATGGCCCTGATAAGCATTTGCAATTTATTATTATTATTTATTCGAAAACTCAACTGAAAAAAATTGTTGATTTTATTTGGAAAATAATTTGGGACCAAGGGGCCTCCACTCCTTTGTTGCCCCGAGGCTTCCAGACTTCTAAATCCGGCCCTGTACTCACATGTATGGTGATCTCGGGTTTGATGGCGTCGCCGTGGGCGGCCCGGTCCCGGGGCGCGCGCTCGATGGGGTAGAGCGCGGGCAGCTGCTTCTTGGTCTTGGCCTTGAGCGGCGGCTTGGCCTTCTCGTGCACCTGCGCGTGCTTCTTCATGTGGTCCTTGCGGTAGAAGCCTGTACGGTGTACACCAAAGGTTGTGTAAAGTCGATTGTTATTAATGTCATTCATAGGGCGTGTGTGTGGTTGCACAGCCTTCTTCCGTCTCACCAGCCAGAGATCCAGAGACGACCGGCAACCAAACACCGAGCACCTCAGGGTAATGTCATTCATAGGGCGTGCGTGTGGTTGCACAGCCTTCTTCGGTCTCACCAGCCGGAGATCCAGAGACGACCGGCAACCAAACACCGAGCACCTCAGGGTAATGTCATTCATAGGGCGTGTGTGTGGTTGCATATCTTTCTTCGGTCTCACCAGCCAGAGATCCAGAGACGACCGGCAATCAAACACCGAGCACCTCAGGGTAATGTCATTCATAGGGCGTGTGTGTGGTTGCATATCTTTCTCGGTCTCACCAGCCAGAGATCCAGAGACGACCGGCAATCAAACACCGAGCACCTCAGGGTAATGTCATTCATAGGGCGTGTGTGTGGTTGCATATCTTTCTCGGTCTCACCAGCCAGAGATCCAGAGACGACCGGCAACCAAACACCGAGCACCTCAGGGTAATGTCATTCATAGGGCGTGTGTGTGGTTGCACAGCTTTCTTCGGTCTCACCAGCCAGAGATCCAGAGACGACCGGCAATCAAACACCGAGCACCTCAGGGTAATGTCATTCATAGGGCGTGTGTGTGGTTGCACAGCTTTCTTCGGTCTCACCAGCCAGAGATCCAGAGACGACCGGCAATCAAACACCGAGCACCTCAGGGTAATGTCATTCATAGGGCGTGTGTGTGGTTGCACAGCTTTCTTCGGTCTCACCAGCCAGAGATCCAGACACGGCAATCAAACACCGAGCACTTCAGGGTACATCTACTAACCTCAAATTATCGTTTACCTTTTACCTCAGCATTCAGCTGTCAGAGATTTTAACAAGATTTGTTGCTAACATACAAACTTAACTCATACATACCATTCACAGGTGAAGCGTGAAATCATGCCAGCTTGACAATTTCTTAGTAATTTAAGTTGTATTTATATTTCTTTGCAACAATCCGCACACGTGGAACTTGTTTTGGTATGGACCTACCACCCTCCCTTATCTCTCTGAGTAGGTGTATACCATAACAACTTATTCCAATAGCACACGACACGTGTTTCGCCCCAAAACGGAGCATCATCAGGTGATGTGGACTCTACAACGGTTGGTTGCTGAGTCTGATTTCTCAGTATGCTTAGTATTCTATAGATAGCATATTCCACCTTTACCCGAAACCGTGTTTGATATTTCAGACTACTGAATTTGGCAGACAAAAACATAATACTTTTTTACACATCTACTATCGGTGTATTTACATCTATAGTACGCGAACAGAGCGCGTCAGGGGCTGTGCACGTAGGTAGGGGCCGCAAACGTAAGGTTTATTTTAGTTTGGCTCGATCTAGTTCTCCCGACAAGGTCTTTCAATGCTAGACCTGAAGGTGTCGGTATGAATCTCACGGGGTCGGCCACGTTTCACGCTGAACACGCTTCGTGCTGGTAGATGCGAATAGAGCTTTATGGTTATCAATCATTGTGCTGAGTTAGTACTTGGTTACACGTACCTAGCAGCGGTGATAGCCCAGTGGCTTAGAATTCGACCTCGAATCGAGGGGTCCGGGTTCGAATCCCAGTGGCACGCACCAATGACTTTGTAATAAAAGTTATGTGCGATTTATGAAATTAAATATCACCTGCTGTTACGGTGAAGGAAAACATCGTGAGGAAACCTGCACGCCTGAGAGCTCACAAAAAATGTTCTCACGCGGCATGTTTGTCCAGCAACGGGCAGTAGTGGTGCGTGGTGGACGGCGGCCTACATCCCTCTCATTGTGAGAGGAGACCCGACCCTGTAGTGGGTCATTAATGGGTACTGACACACGTACCTTTGTCGCAGTAGGGGCAGAAGAAGGACTTGACGCCGGTGTGTATGTTGAGGTGGATGCGGTAGTGGTCTTTCCGCTTGAAGGGCTTGGAGGCGCCGGCTGCTCGTGGAGACGCGTCTCGTCCACTATCTTGATACAAGCCACCGTACATGCTAAGATACTTACGGGGACCAAGAAGGACACCTCCGTAGCATTCAACAGGCGAAGCATGAGAACCTGACAGCTTGACATTTTGACAGTGTAACAAGTTATGATCCGATCACATTTACTAGCACATAACGTGGCAGACAAAAACATAATACTTTTTTTACATATCTACTATCAATCTATTTACATCTATAGTACGCGAAAAGAGCGCGTCAGGGGCTGTACACGTGGTCAGGGGTCGCAAACGTTTTTTTATTTTTATTTGGCTCGATCTGGTTTTCCTAGCAAGGTCTATCAATGGCAGGCCTAACTGTGTCGGGTTGATCTGTCTGACGGGGTCGGCCACGTTTCACGCTGAACACGCTTCGTGCTGGTAGATGCGAATAGAGCTTTATGGGTTATCAATCATTGTGCTGAGTTAGTGCTTGGTTACACGTACCTAGCAGCGGTGATAGCCCAGTGGATTAGAATTCGACCTCGAATCGAGGGGTCCGGGTTCGAATCCCAGTGGCACGCACCAATGACTTTGTAATAAAAGTTATGTGCGATATATGAAATTAAATATCAACTGCTGTTACGGTGAAGGAAAACATCGTGAGGAAACTTGCACGCCTGAGAGCTCACAAAAAATGTTCTCACGCGGCATGTTCGTCCACCAACGGGCAGTAGTGGTGCGTGGTGGACGGCGGCCTACATCCCTCTCATTGTGAGAGGAGACCCGACCCTGTAGTGGGACACTGACACACGCACCTTTGTCGCAGTAGGGGCAGAAGAAGGACTTGACGCCGGTGTGTATGTTGAGGTGGATGCGGTAGTGGTCTTTCCGCTTGAAGGGCTTGGAGGCGCCGGCTGCTCGTGGAGACGCGTCTCGTCCACTATCTTGATACAAGCCACCGTACATGCTAAGATACTTACGAGGACCAAGAAGGACACCTCCGTAGCATTCAACAGGCGAAGCATGAGAACCCCAGCAGCTTGACATTTTGACAGTGTAACAAGTTATGATCCGTTCACATTTACTAGCACATAACGTGGCAGACAAAAACATAATACTTTTTTACAATTATCTACTATCAATCTGTTTACATCTATAGTACGCGAAAAGAGCGCGTCAGGAACTGTACACGTGGTCAGGGGTCGCAAACGTTTTTTTATTTTTATTTGGCTCGATCTGGTTTTCCTAGCAAGGTCTATCAATGGCAGGCCTAACTGTGTCGGGTTGATCTGTCTGATGGGGTCGGCCACGTTTCACGCTGAACACGCTTCGTGCTGGTAGATGCGAATAGAGCTTTATGGTTATCAATCATAGTACTTGGTTACACGCACCTTTGTCGCAGTAGGGGCAGAAGAAGGACTTGACGCCGGTGTGTATGTTGAGGTGGATGCGGTAGTGGTCTTTCCGCTTGAAGGGCTTAGAGCAGTACTTGCACACGTACACGCGCAGCGGCGTCGGGATGCTGGCCTCCGCCGGCTGCTCGAGCAGCCGCGTCTCGTCCACTATCTTGATGTTCTCCTCCACCTGCGGGGAGAACTGAGGCGTTTCCATCGTTAGTGTTGCTACTGTCAGTGTGCTTAGTGCGAGTTGCACAAAATTGTTCGAGTAACTTCACCGTCGCGTTAATCGACTATACGCTAAGCGCCAATTCCGTTTGTCATCTTAGCCGCAAGATGGCGCTGCTTCAATCCCATAGAAATCGACGTATTCGCGCTCGATACGTTCAAGCGAAAATGTTTTGTCAAAACTCGCACTCGGCACACAGATGGGGCTTGGAGGTCGTCAGCGGTCGCTCAGATGGCTGACGCTACGGCCTTCACTGTCAGTTCGAGAGCTAGGACTGGCCACGCACAAGACGAAGAATAACACGGATATTGAAAATAATAACTGTCATTATTGTAATGGACGTAATAGAGAAAAGATTCATAAGTTTTGTAATTTCGTTTAGGCTGTTCAACTTTCTTTTTTATCGAAGAAAAATCTTAACCACTTACCTAGCTGTACCATGTCCTATGTGACAAAAATCACACCCATTGTTTATCTATCGTATCCGATTGAACGGGTCACATGTTAAGACAATTTGTCATGAGAAAGATGAAATCATTTTATTCTTTATCACCTTAAGGAAATTCTAATTTATAAGGAAATCCTAATTTTTCCATTAGAGCTACTATCGAGTATAATACTTTACTTGATCAAAATCCCGTTTAAACCATAAACTGAACTATATTGGTGCAAAAAAACGTTTTCATTATTCATGTTTTTCATTTTTACGGGCATAAAGAGACAGATAATTCCATAAGGACTGAACTTTTCAGAGAAACTTTTCTTAAATAAACAAACATAATGATATAAATTAGTGCAAAACCCACCTGTATGTATTCGACGGGGAAGTTGTTCTCCTTCCTGGCGTCGTGCGTGGCGGTGTCTGTCTGGTTGTGCTCTTCGTCCGGCGCGTGCTCCGGGTTGTCCGGGTGCGAGTCGATGCACTGGTGGTCCTCGAACTGTCTGTTGTCGAAGAAACCTGCAGTTAAATGTGCAACTTTAAGGCTGGAAACAGTGCTCGACTGACGGTACATCCTGACCGTCAGCGCTGATCGTCGGTTGCGAAAATGCATTCAGTGCTACGCTGACGGCGAACTGCGACGCGTGTGTACAGTTCACAAGAAAAATGAATCCTGTTGCTTGAAAAATGAATCCGTCGTAAACGACGGAATAGAAGGCAGCGACCTAGTACTTATATCTTCTCAGTATCAGATTTATCTTCGAAATCCGGAATTAATTCTTTGCATATTTATTTCCAAGCACTTATTATAGCGTCGCGGTCTTTATAAAATACAGATGATAAATCCCATAACGCCGGACGAAGCCGCACTTTTTGCTTTGAGTGTACGTACGCGCGTACGGACGGTCCCTCCGTCAGCTAAGCACTGAACGCATCCATACAATCTCATAGCTCATCGGTCGACCGACGTACGCGCGACCGACGAGGCAGACCGACAACTCGACCGACCGTACGCGCGTACCAAATCACGCGCGTACTGTCAGCGTAACTGTGTGCGCATTCATAGACTTGCATTGTTATAGCTACGCCGACTGATTGTCAGCGCTAACCGTCGGTCGAGCACTGTTTCCAGCCTAAGTGTTGGTAATATTCAAATACAACATAGAAAACACAGTCACATTCGCTCTATCATAGAAGAGTCACTAACAGAGGAAGTGTGCAGGTGGGCTCGGTTTTATGCTGGACCAGAATATTCTGCACCTTTATGTGTTGCCAATTTGGGCGGATGTCTATGATAGGGTTCCGATCGATATCGGATTATGTAGAATTTTACCTACTATAGATATCGGGTTATGTAGAATTTTACCTACTACACCCCATTCAGTTGCCTTCAACAGTTGTAAAGGAGTCCAGAATCCTTAGTGCAAAGCACCGGAGCTCACTGGTGCAGTGTATATGATAGACTTGTCCCAAGAGAGACAAAATAGTTTCCTGTTAAGTTATCCGTCAATGTACAGCCAAGCATATCGACAAACTTTTCTAAGTTAAAGGGTAGTGGTTAATGACTTAGAAGGGCTTCGTTGGAGGCATTGAGACAACACCAGACACCGTACCATTTGTTTGACACATTGACATTTGATTATATCTTTATAAAATATATATGAAAACTATAATAAATTTGGTAATTTTAAATAGCACCTGCAAACTAAATTTCATAATATTCTAAATAATATTAAAATTCATGGTAATCGCACGCTCATCGTATATCGCATAAACGCTGAGTGTGGGGCGGCGGTCAGTTATACTACTTTGTTACACGGCCGTATTTTTATTGCCTCCATAGGGCAACAGGCAATGTGTTACTACTCCTTGCCTTGCCTTTTTTGGTTGTACCACCTAGCAAACGCTGGATTAGTGTTCACGAACACAACTCGCTTGGGGTGTGATGGGTAACATTGTAACACGGGCGTATCCTCACCGACGTGACACAGCGAGCACCAGATGGTGGGCGCGACCTTGAGGTGGACGTTGGCGTGCACCTTGAGGTGCTGGCGCCGCTTGAACCGCCGGTGGCAGACCGCGCACGCGTGCGGCCGGTGCTCCGCCTTGGGCGCGCGGGGCACCAGCAGCCCTTCTATCTGTGGGGTGGAAAAGACGTGTTTCCACTAACAATTAATCGGCTGGCATAGGGTTTCTAATGATTTATCATGTTGTGTAGTGACCAAATAAACACTTTTTTCCTTAAAATAACTAAAGATTGCCAATATTTACGGAGAATAAAATCCGCAAAATTGGCCGTTTAATCACGTGACGTTAAAATGATTGAACACAAATCAGAGATGCGTGACGTCACGCCTCGCGAAACGTCATGTTGTTGCTGTCATTTTCGTCAGTGAACAGTTTGTTTCGCGAGGCGTGACATCATTCAAGACGCCATGACAGTCTTGGCCTTTTTCGATGTCAATTTGGAGTTCATTTCTAAAAGCGCTAAATTCTTAGGTAAAATTATTTATTATTTTTCTTAAAATAATATATTTATGGGGTAAAATTCCGAATTTCCAAATTTTGTCGACCAAATTTAAACTGTGTCACTAATTGTTAGCAATAGGCTACTATTGCTGTTGTGTTCTTATCTCGTGTGTGTCCACGGCACCCACAACACAGGGAATCCTAGTGTGGGGCTATGAGTGTGAAGCGTTATTTATTTATTTAATTATGCACTCACGGGTAGTTCCTCTATCTGCGTGCCGACGATTGTTTGCACTGGCATCTGTATGTCGCCGGGACTGTTGGAGCCGTCGTCCCCGTGCACCCGGCTCACGTGGTCCAACAGCAGCTCCGGCGAGTGGAACGCTGCGCCAGAATGAAAGGAAACGATGAAACGATTTATTAATGTGACGTAAACAGTTTTGGGTAATTTCGACGTAAACTATTTTAGGTGGTAAGACCATAATACCTCGCCGTGGGAGGCACCCGACGTAAAGCAGGGTGTCCACGAAGGACATCTTCATGAATAGCAAAACACATCCGCATTCACCGTCTCCCATATGGATTGTACCAGAAAGTTCCGCATAAGTGAGATTTAACTGGCATTAGTACTATTAGTAGCTTACAGTGAAGTATTATCGCATACATAAATATAACATAGACTACGCGCGTACTCGTCATGGAGCAGAACATCCAGGCACTCGTATATATCGTGCATTTTGACATAATATATATAAACAGTAGGTCTGAGTTGTACTGTAAAGCAAATCACAAATAGCATTTTCTGGTTCTTATAGCCACAAAATTATTTTTTGACCAATAAAACCACTTTTGTGGTCTCGACTAATTTGTTACGTCACACTCATCATACGAGCTCAAAATAAAGCTTAAAATTTGTTTTTCATTAACGTGTGCAAAATTTCAAAACGATTGAACGAAAATCTCTGGACGCGAGAAAAAGTCGTCAAGCAAACTAAGATAATTCTACAATTAACATACTCTTCTAACTCTAACTTCTGCCTCTCTTGCCATAGGACATTAAGTAATCATTCAATTTGGGAGGTGTGGTTTTAGATAAATGTCTTAGAAGCGAATCTTAATTCTACAAGAATAAATCTGTGGTTCTTCCACTCCGGAGATTATTTTTCATAAAATTTTTAATCGTTCGAAAATAAATTAAAGACCAAAAAGATCTCAATCTACGAAGATACACGAACGTATGTTGCACATACGAACACAACTCCGTTACGCTTCCATAAAATAGTACAGATTTTCCCGGATAACATCGTACTGCGAACAGCTTAGGTGCCTAGAGAATTTCGGGGGCAGAGGAAGGAGGGGAGGGTTGGACCGTACTCGTGTCAAGTGAACATTTTAGGGGGGACATACCCCCCGTATGCTATTTCTGTATGGGGGGGTCGAATGGCCCGGAGTGTAGGGGGAGCTCAGTTCCTTCCATGGCTTACGTAACGTTGTGGAATTATTTATGCCTTGCTGGCCGTGGTTTTGCTAGAATTTGCCTATATAATGTGACAAGAAATATAAGAAGAAAAGGCAACTATTACTAAATAATCCTCGTTACCTACCAAAGTAAACCTTGTTCTGTATGACAATACAATTCAACATGGTTACATTTTGGACTTATCTGCGTCTTTTTTTAACCAAAAAAGAGATTCTCAATTCGGTTTTTCAGTTTGCCGATACATTAAATTAACATTATGTGATTGAATTGATGTGTAAGGGCCAATTTATCGAGTTTTGCGGGCATAAACTTTCAACAGCTGAATGTTTCTGAAGAATTTTGTGAATAATTTTATCAGAATATTATACGTAAAGGCGTATCTGTTAATAAGATAGCCAGCAGTAAAACACAAAAGGATTGCTGTCTTCTCTCAACTTATTGTTCGAGCTATGAAAAAATATGACCAAAAACATTTTCCTTTTTATCTAATAACAAGCCCAGTAGGCATAAACGAACGCTGAAAGTAGGAATTAGAAGGAACCCTAAACCGACGCGACGCTGCAAAATATTACAAGCGTGTTTTCCAACGGGCGCCATAATTTGCCAATCTTGCTAGCCTTTGAAGTCTTCAGAACTCCACTAGAAATGTCGACTTGAGGCTAAATGTAGAAATAAATGTCACAAATGTTTATCAATTGCTCACTGATGCGTAAGAACGATTGGTGAGTAATATCTGGAAAGCGATTTGAAATTTTTTATACTAATTAAATTAATATAGATTTAGCAAACAACCATACAGAGCATCTGTCTGATAAGTGGTCCCTGAAGCCGAAAGACTACATTCAGGGAATAATAAATCAGAAACCTGATTCCAAAATACATGACAAATCCGCCCACAACCAATCCGCATGCACAAGCTTTAAAGCAACAAAAATAATTCAACGTTTGCAAAACCTTCTCATCCGGTGAACAGCACCGAAAGCCGTAAAATGTTCGCCAAAAAATTCTACCCAAAAATACGGCGTCCTCTATTCGACACACATAAGCGGGGTCGGATTTCGTGCCCGGAGCTGCCCTACCCGAAAAACAAAATTAAATCTCCAAAACCCCTCTACAATCTAGCCGCCCCTAAGCCCGAGGTGGGCTCCCCCTACATGCGCCCCCCGTGGCAGGCCCATAGGGATCGCCCCAAAGTAGGGGTTGCAAGGTCGCCAGGGTCGTGATGCCTACGCCGCACCCACGCACGCTCAACCAGCCAGGATCGATTTTAGGTATTATACGGGCTTTCGATGTCTGTATAAGGGCTTAGAAACTAGAATTACGAATTTATTTTGCACAGATTTTTATATTTGAAGGTGGTGTCAGGTTATTAAGAATTGGGCACTTAATATGATAAAATATTTGTGGCGGTGGTCATCTTGGATTTACAATGATACTGAATAATACGTTGTATTGTCATCAGAACTTAAGGTGTGGTATACCAAAAATCAGAGCAGTCAAAGAGGGGGTTAAATTATATTTACTAAATTTGACAACAAACAAAGCAAGCAAAAGGCGACAATGTAACGCGAATCTTAGAAAAAATCATAAAAAATCAATTACTTTAATCTAGTTAACCTATAAAATCGTTGGCCCTGACTATCAATGCACAAACAAGACTACATGTAGTGTTAGAAAGTTAAAATTTGGAGCAAAGATTTATTTCATAAAGTAAGCGTCTCCGCTATCCCAAGCATTAAAAATAATAATTCACCTTTGAAGTTAGAAAAATGAAGTTTTAAATTACAGCTGCTAAACATAAATTAATAATGAATCATTTTACGTTTTTAGATATTTACATAATTATGAAGGGGGAAACGAGAGCAAATTTTACTTTTCATAAAATAAACTCACGAAGCGACTATAAATTTATTTAAATTTGGACAAGACAACGTCTGACGAGAAGTTAGAACTTGTACGTGTTTTACTAAGTTACGTTAAATATTATGGAGGGGGGAACTTTCTTTGAATCGAGTTCTACGCGAAATGCACTAACGAAGTCGCATACAAATTCTAGGAAACAATAATAAATTAACATTTTGTTTTTTTGTTCCCCAATTAAACCAAGGATCCCTTAGACCTAAAAACCTACGCCTACAAACCCAGCCAAAGCTATATTTTACACAGCGGGTGAAGACTTACTAAACCGGTTCTTAGTACTTTTCCATTCCGAGACAACGGTATTGCTAGCGTTGCAAAATATCCTCAAATCGACCAGATGGTATTCCGACGAGTAAGTTTGAGGTCAGAGGTGTCACCCGCTTTGTATGGAGGCTTCGTAACTCCCAACAATAGACGTCCTCAGACAATCTCGCAACAGTTTTGTGGATTTAGCAAGATGTAAGGATGCTCTTTCAAGCTAGATACTCGTACATAACATATCTATCGGTAAGCCGCGATTGGATTATATCAATACTAACTTTTGCTCGCGACGTAGGATATTATAAACTATCTGTGAAGATACCGATTTTCATGTAAAACCGTTGTCGTTCTTCCATCAAAACAGTAACAAACATCCTTCAATCTCTTCTAATTTTTAGAACACAAAAGTAAGTTTTTGCACGACATGAATTGTTAGCCTACTTTTTGAGTAATAGATGTCGGTGTTTTTATTGGGTTGAGATAACAAACTAATTAAAAATAATATTTCTTTATTTTCTTTTATTCCTTTGTTTGCTTTCCAGTTCCAATTAAGCTTTAATTCGGCCTGTTATCAGTACATACCGAACCGTATCTTTCTATACATACTTATATTAGAAATCCTCTATTGTCTATTTTTCGATATGTCGAATAAAACGAAGTTTACATCGTCAGTTGAAATCCCCTCTAGAGGGCGCCATGTCCCCCAGCGGGTCCTCCCCTCGGCGACCCTGTAGGGGTTACGATATGGGGGGCCAACGCCTACGCACCAGGCGACGCAACGCGATACTATAACGTCATCCAACACTCCCTCCACAACTGATCGACGTGTTCTACGCCTATGGCCCGAGCATGAACTTTTAGTAATTGTTATATCTCATATAGTAATTGTATCGAGCTGCTATTAGTATAGCCACATGTCAAGACAGACTGACTGACATACTAATGACTGACGTTTACTATACGAATAATAATTTGACGATATCATAGTGTGCTTGCTCACGGCACTGTATTGTCAAAGTATGGTCAATGTGTGCCATTATAAATAACCTTTATCACTCACTGTCTGGGTCAAATTCTTAGGTCTTCTTTAGTGTTAAGTAGGGAAATCTTTAGTCGACAAAGCCGCGGACGGAAGCCGCGGGCGGAATCTAGTAAAATAATATATAACACAATATACATAGATCTTAATCTAAAACTAATCTAACATAACCGGTACCGTATAATAATGATTACGTTAAGATGTTCACGGCAAGTGGCACGGATCCCACCCTTCTCAGAAGCCCTTCAATTATTATTACTTCAAAGACATTATAAAGTCGAAGGTCAATTATACTCACGCGTGATTAAAGACTAACTTTACAGACCTAAGAGACTGCTCAAATTGAAAGCTCAAAGTTTAAGAGTGGAATAATACTTGAACAATTACTTTTTGAAGCTTATGTATGTAAATGTAATTTCTTTTACTAGCAAAATTTCATGTTTTTGAGCCAATGAGCTTCCAAATACTTGACATCGACATCGTTATAGAAGAGCTTATTGATATGGCTATATCAAAGACCATTGGCGCCACCTTTGAAGGTATATTTATTTTTTACAAATTATTAAATATTCATTGTAATTTTTTACCAATTTTTGACTGATGGACTTCAAAATGATATTTAAACCAGCCGCGAACGGCTTTCTTATTGTGTCCGAGCATATCGAGTAATTAAACTATAAATTTCAAAGTTTTCAAGATTTATTCAAGACAAAACAAAACCAATATTTTGCGTACGTAAATTTTGACATAAACAATAGAAAAAAAATGTGCCTCCCACCAAACGATAAGGGTCACTTCGTAGAACACATAAATACAAACCGTACCTACATATAGATAGGTACTTACTTCGCAGCCGGATCGATATTTAGGTCAAGCGTAAATGGAGGGGATCGCCGAGGGGATGGGGGTGGTCTACCTGCGGTTGCCTTTCCACGAAGGCCGATGGAAGCCAAGCCATCAAGCGAAATGCTCCACTAGAAAAAAAAGGAAAGTACGAAACGGGCCGGGTGAATACTAGTCGGTTCTAATAATTGAACGAAAAAAATCCAATAGACGTGATATTTTTTTTGGAAACGGCTTTACTTCGAATTATGTCTCGTACCAGTACGGCTTTATTTTAAACTGATTCCAGTATTAGTATTATTGAAGGTAAAATTAAGATAATTTTTTAAAAGAATAAGACAAAAACATTTATTTGCACGAATATGGATTAATTTAAGATTTTACAGAGCATTTTTGATTATTCCATATTTACCTTAAGACCCCTTCTGGGGCATTAAAACACTTAATTTATATCAATACTTGTACAATTTTTTATAAAATGCCAATCTCTATATCGGGTCATGAATATCATAAACAGCATGATTATAGGAGGTAGGATAAAATATTTTGTGACTGATAAAAGTTTACCTAATAATAAGTATACTCCCTTGTTCCATAATTTTTCTAAAGATTTCATTGTGTACCAAATATGCTATTTTTTGCTCTCCCACGAATGTATGTGGTGGTATTCTTTTGCCATCTTTAACATTTTTTATTACAATGCCAAACTCTATATCGGGTAACGAATATAAAGTGTATGACTATATTGACTATAGGCGAGTTGCCCAAGAGGGGTTACGTAAGTAGGGTGCCCTTGCGCGCTCGCTAGACCGGTTTGCGCTGCGCCCCCTCTCGCTCGAAAAGGGGGGCGTGAGTTCTACTAGCCATCTGTGTAAAACTAAAGAGTTTGTGTTTGTAAGTGTTCATCAGGTAGGAGTTATATCGTCATCCGAACATCAAAATCCAAAGATCTAACCAAGATTAATTACTGAAACCGAATGGTGGCCACCATTCGTCGAGTCTTGGACCACCGTGAGGTTGACTGGTAGAAAATGCCCTTAGTGCATTAAGTCCACTTCTTCTTTTCTTTTCTTTTCATGTTACGAACCTAAATACAAAAACCAGCGGATTATGAGCGTTTAAAAAATCGCACATGCCCAATTGCACATAATTGGTACTTCCGAATGACATTTGGTAAACCAACGTGTGGTTACACAAGCGGGGAGGCCTTTAGCGCGGGTTCTTTCCACCACTTTGCTATCCCCCTTCTGGTTGTTAGTGGAAGGAGCTGGTTTGAAAAACAATAATTTAAATATAATCGTGCGGGTAAAGAAACAATGTGTAAATGGCGGACAGTCTCATGCTATCTCGTTCATATCGTCGCTCTGTCTAAACTCGCACGTAGTGGTACGACGTACAAAAAAAATAATCAGTTTGGATTAGCATTCGCGCTGTCTCGACGCACTCTACAACTACTTTTCTGTTATTTCTGTTCTGTTACAACTACTGTTGTGTTATTTGTTGTTTTTGTTAAGTTTAGATCTTTGGTTGTTTAAATGGCTTCTAGAAAACGCGGGAAGGTTGTTCATAGTGATGCTCGACAAATAGTCTACAACGTAATTAAGTATTTTGAAGAAGAAGAGACTGGAGCGATATCACCCTTTGCAATTTAGTAACGCACGGGCAAGTATGGCAACCGGTTTGAACCCCAGCACGATATCGAAGATAAAAAAGGAAGGTTAATATTTTACATGACATTTTTTTACTGACGCCACCATAAGTACCGGCCACTATTATCAGATTGTTTCTTTATCCGTTCGGCTTAAAGGATACGTTAGCGATGGCACCTTCTCGAACATTCTAAATATACCAAAGATTTTCTGATAGCCAGCCAGTCTATCAGTTTGTAGTAAAAATGCAATGCACATATGGTATGTCCGAATGAGCACATTTGGTAAACCAACGGGTGGTTACGCAAGCGGGGCGGCCTCGAGCGCGAGTTCGACCCACAGATCGACCGGCTTGCTATCCCCCCCTCTGGTTAGTGGAAGGCGAATTCGAAATACAAGGCCTGGTTTATTTGGCGACAAGACTTCACCCGGACCTATAGAAGTTCAAAAGGTTTTCTGTTACGTTCACTGTACGAATTCTTTGACGATAGGGTCATGTACACTAGCACTGATGTCTTCAAGCCATAAGTATATTAGGGGCGTTTAAAGTATTACGTAAGCACTATAGGGGGGGGGGGTCTTTGCTTTGCTTATTTTTGATGACATGGGGGGTGGGAGGTCGAGATGGTGATTACGTCAGCAGTAGGTTATGCAGCATATAGTTATATGACATCAGCAGTAGCTATGTTTTTTTCTATATTGTCAATAACGTTTGTTTCTTTAAATGTATACTATGTGCATTAAAGTCCTCTATCCTAAGCCTATAACTGCTGCTAATGAATCAATAAAAAAAACAGAATACATGAATGAACAAAAATGCATATAGTTACCAATGTTAACGTAAGCATGGGATGGAGGGGGGGGGAAGTGCTTTTGCCTACAAGGGGGTGGAGGGGGTAAATAATTGTAATAAATCTACTTACGTAATACTTGAACGGCCCCAAAAAGTTATACTTAATTGTAGTCTTTGATTTAACCATTTATAAATCTCACGTTGTACCTAAGGGGTAAACTGAATTGAAATTTGGGCACAATTTTAATTTTTTAAGTGAAAACAAAGAAAAATATAGTATGAGAAAACGTCTCTACGTAAAACCTACCTAGATCGGTACGTTTTTCGTTTGGATATGAAACAAGCAAGTAAAGGCACTTAACAGGTAAAATGTACCGAATGTTTTATTGTAGCCCGTGAACTATAGTAGGTAATGGATGCTCTATTAACGTGATACTTTAAATGTCCACTGTTCGGAGGGTCCTGAGTTCGATTCTAGCGGAGCAGAGATTTCAATGATGAATTTATATTTGTTTCTGGTCTGGGTGTGTGTGTGTGTGTTATTATCTTGTATGTGTCCATGGTCCATGGTCCAAGGGGTGTGATGCGTTGTTATTATTTTTTACATTATTTTACTTTTAATTCGTCATTATAGAAGTGTAATTCTAGTAAATACATTTTCTTTACTTCCTCATTCCTTTTTTCCTCAAACCTCAACTTTTGATAATTTTTTTTTCGTAAAAACGTTTAAAAATCGTCGTCATTTCGTCATTTCAAATTGCCAAACTATAATCGCAATCGCAGCCCCTGCTCAATTCATTTGTATATTTGACCTAATTATTTTTCAATAAATCCGTATACATACATATGTTAACGTAGGTATTGAACAATAAGTTGCATGGAATTGAACCCGTAACGTTTTCGTACAGTACTCGTCAACTAAGCACCTGGCACGCCCAAGCCCCTAGCAACCCCTACGCGCGGGCTCCCCCAGGCAACGCTTATGGTTCCCGCAGGTAGGGGGTGGGTTCCTACCCTACATTTTTTGCTGACGGCTATACAAGAAACGGATGGATAAAATATTACTCGTTCAACGTTTAAAATTACGGCTCGATTTTATGGACTATAGAGATATTTTTGTGTTGTCTACAGTTTTTTGTTGTTGTTGAAGTTACTTTGTTGATTCAAAATTATTAATAATACAATGTACTCGTAAATCATGTTTCACAATGTCGAAAAATTGATTACAAACCAAAAAAAAAACCCGGTTAAATCCTTAGGGTATAGCGACGGCGACACGAACTTTATCGGAACCATTTTGGTAGAAACAGGGTAAAAATATCAGCAGCCTACACAGTTGCTAGGGCAGAGGGGTCTTTAACTCTCGTTGTGTCATTTTTATGAAGTGTTGACGGTGAAGTGGACTTACCTTTCCCGCACTCGTCGCAGCCTTTCTTGAGGTGCGTGAAGCTGTGCGGAGAGGGAAGAATCTCATAAGCGTGTTCAACTGTGGGTCTTGGAAGGGGGGACGTCGAAATTTGTGACGTAAGAGGGAGGGGGGAATGTAATTTGTGGATGGTTCCTCATTAAAGGGTCACGACGGGGGAGGGGGGGGGGGGGGTGACATAAAAATAATAACTAAGCCTACCTTTCCCGCACTCGTCGCATCCATTTTCCTTCTTGAGGTGCGTGAAGCTGTGCACCTTGAGGTGGTCGCGTCGCTTGAACGCCTTGTCGCACACCGGGCACACGTACGGACGCGCCGCCTCGTCCGCCGCCGGGGGGGAGGGGCACGCCAGGGGATCGAAACTCTCGTCGATCTGAAAGCACGGCCGGATTAGGTGGGGATATTGGTTCAGGTGTAAAATGGCAGTGGAATGATTCACAGATAGAACAGAAGATTACACATGACTTTTTCTTATACATATACACTTTGCCCGTATTGTCAGTAGGTTTAATAGTTAAACAATGTCACATGTGCCTCACGGGTATACAGAGTGGTTAAGTATTAGTCGGGCAAACAAGAACATGTGAAGTTGTGTGATAACAAAAATCTATGCAAGCGCAAGTTAGTCATGATGAGATTTTAGAGGATGCTGCGAATAAAATAGCTCCGGCAACCAGGACTCCCCCAACCGAACCACAAGACGTGAGGACCGGCCAGAGGTTAAGTAGATCCAAATTAGTGGTATAAGTTTTTCCACGATCACCGTAGGGGACGATCGAAGCCGATACATTAAATAGTAACTCATGTAACTATACTCAGTTTACATGCATTTCCCACGCACTATTTTCAGATTTTTTACTGTGTAAACGTTACTTAGACTAATACGAACATATCAAAACTAAAATTAGCCAAATCGGTCTAGCCGTTCTCGAGTTTTAGCGACATTGATGAACGCTAACTAACACTAACGATGGCGGTGTCCGCGGTTTTACTTGCCATATCTATTGTTGAGTTATTTTCATATTTATTTGTTCAAATGCCATTGAAAATTTGATTGGCTACCATCAAGTTTATACTAATTGACTAACATAACCGACCGATCAACCAACACAAATGAATTTGAACACAAGGATCTTATGGACCTGTAAAAATGTATGCGTGACGTTGTCGTACGAGTAACTTTTAAGTGCGACACGGCAATTAAGACACGGGGTTAGTCCTCATTAGCAGCGATTTTCCGCACAATGTACCTACCAACAATTCTCGATAACTAAGATCCCATTAAGGAATTAAACGGCTACAGCGGTTTGGGAGGGAAAAATAAAAAACCTGAGCATGTAACTATACTCAACTACCTGCACGCAGCTTATCCTTAAGACTAACATTCACCCCTAATTCCCTGTCTTCAACAATCACACTAAACTCCCTAAACTACAATAGTTCTAACATAACAGCCACCATGTAACATTTCGTTCTAACCTCCCCGCATTATTAAGCCAAAGCCGGATCACCGGGTAACTCCGAAACAATGTGCCGAACTAAAATCCCCAGCTCACAAGTTGGATCTCCACCCGATTCGAACCCTCCCCATTTATCTTGGCCTTCAGTATAGCACATGAGACAACTGAGGGCCATATTATCTATACTAATATTATAAAGAGGAAACATTTGTATTTTTGTATGTTTGCAACGAATAAACTCAAAAACTACTGGGCCGATTTCAAAAATTCTTTCACCATTGGAAAGCTACATTCAGCCTGAGTAACATAGGCTATTAAATAAAAATAAAAAAATTCATTGGCAGAGCGAAGCCTGCTGGGTCAGCTAGTTAATGTAATAAAAAGCTTTAGTCAGTGAACAGATAAAATGTGGTTGCGTTTGAATTATGGTGAGTTTAGTAAATATCAAACTACTTATTATGACAGTTATGTTTAGATACTATGTTTTACTTCAGAGGTAAGATTAAATTTCAAAACAGATCTTGAGTAAATATGATCGTTAAAAAATCTCAGGTAATTGTGGCGGATTATAATCTTCGGAATGGATCGACTTTCCTGATATTTGCGATGAATTTTGATCGGGAGAAAATTTCCGGCGGAAAAAATCTCCCAAGTTTCCTCAGCTTCATAAATTCGGCGGTGTCGGCAAAGATTGACTGGTCTCGTATCGACGAAGTCTGCTGACCTTTGATCGGGAGTGAATGACTGGCGGGAAAAAACTCCCGTCTACTCACCTCCATTTTAATATCGTCGTCGCTGGTGGGCTCGTCGGGGAGGATCGCCTCCTCCTCGTACTCCACAGAGTCCTCGGGCTCCTGCTTGAAGAACACCACCTCGCCGTCGTCCTCGGTGGCGACTCGGCCCTTTATCACACGACTATGAGTCAGGATGTGCTTCTGCAGGTGGTCCTTGCGATAGAACGCTGGTGGGAATAATTGATCTAGTGATCATTCAAAGCATAGAAAAATTAAAACCATGGAAAAAGGAAGTAAATAGAACGGCAATAATAAGATTTGTTCCGAAAGTCGCGATGAGAGTGATAGCGTGAGCTTATATGCGGGCAGTTTAGCAAGATCTGAGGTACGGTTACCGCGCCCACACAACCGTTCTATCTACTTTCAAATTCTAGGGATAAAACATGAGTATAAACATAATATATAAGATGAGTATAAACTCTAAAGTTAAACCATTGTATTTCGCACGCAGAGACGACTCCTACCCTCATAGCTCCCCTATTTATAGTCGTATGGAGGTACGCTCAATCCCACCCTTGTTACTCCCCTACTTATTTATATTATTATATACCTAACCCATCTCTCAAAACTTGTCGCGAAAAAAGACGTTCTTTAGCATACAGAGTTTAATTAAAAGGAAAATTAAGAAACCAATTCGATTAATAGCCATTACGAGGATTAAATTAAAAACAACGTTTACTTTACAATTGACTTCGCCTTATTTAAAAAAAGCGCATCTGATAAATACACATATTGCCTCCTCGTTTAGTAACCTAGGTACAGTTCGCTCTTCAAGGTCTGGTACATCTGGTACATATAGTATGTATTAACCGCGCTAATTTAATTCTTACATACTGTAATAATAATACTGTAATTAACTCTTAAGTCGGTACACATGTATGAGTTTATTAAGATCAAAATATAAGTTTTAATACGAACATTTATCAGCGTCTGGCGAAACCTTGTTAGGCGAATGACGTAACAACCAGGGTAACAACATGCGCGCATTTAAAGGGGGAATAACCCCCCTTGCGGTGAAATAGTTGCCGGACAACCCCCACGTCCTAACGCAATATTAAGGGTAAATATAATATCGAAATCTCAAACCTATGCGGGGCTAATGTTTTATTGAAGAAAATTAAATAAAAGTTCCAGACCAATAAACGGTATCTGTACCGCTCTGTTAGCCTCTGTTAGATCTAAGTATGCGCTTATTCCGAGATCAGGGCCTTAATAAAAATAAACTATTTAAATCGAGAACAATTCTGAAATAACTTCTTGTTGGATGTTATGAACGACTTTCGCCAATTAGAGGTCAATTCGCTAGCGGCCAGTCTTGTTTTGAATTTATGTCATATATTATATAATATCTTTTTGGTTGATACAATTAAAGAAAAATAATAATTTATTAAATTACGGTACTGATTCGCCGAATAAAATGTATTAAGCGTGTAGTCAAGACGCGCGCGGCCGCCACATATTTATAATGAAACTACCGACCGATACAAACACTACTACTAAGCGTCCTAAATTTATAGTCCTTCAAACTATCCACAAGGGCACATGTAGCCGTCAAGGGGAGGGTCTCGCAGCGCCCGTTAGGAGGGGATTGCCCGAAATATCTCTCGGGGGAGAATGGAGGGTTGCTTTTTTTGCAAAAGGCCGTGGGCACTGAATGCTATCTTTGTAAGTTTTGTACGAACCGTCAATAGAAATTGAGTTAAAAAAATGCTTTTGTGCCTTTTCTTGGAAGTTAAAACATGTAGGGTTAGTAGAAGATTAAGGCTAATTGACAGGTGTTGAAAATTGGCATTCCCATATGTTTAAAAACGATTTAGATCAGGGCATAGATATAGGATAATTAAGTTAGCGAAATTTCTCATAAAATTGGGACAGATATGTACAGATAAAAATTTAAAAAATGTGGATCATCATGAACTAGGTACACCAATTATTATTACGAAAAAGTTATGATCTATATCCTCTCTGAGAGGACTTGAATACGCTTTTTTATAACAAAATATTTTTTTTATTATAAAAAAGGCCACAGGCAGACAATCTGATTGTACGAGGTCACCATCAAGTTCTACCAAGTATAACAAAACACAAAGATAGTGAAAAAAGAAACTATCACTAAAAACTTACATTTCCTGCAGATTGAGCAGTACAAACTCTTGTCGCCGCTGTGTATTGACCTGTGAATGTTCAGGTGTTCCTTCCTCTTGAAGGCCTTCCCACAAACGGGGCAGGTGTGTGGCCTCACCTCCAAATGGCCCTGGGTGTGCCTTTCTAGATGCTCGCGGCGCTTCAAGCTATGAAGAAATGTGATACTTCAGAGATAAGGCTAGTGGAGAAGGTAATGTCATGTCATGTCAGTACCCATTCATGACCCACTACAGGGTCGGGTCTCCTCTCACAATGAGAAGGATGTAGGCCGCCGTCCACCACGCTGGCCTACTGCGGGTTGGTGGACTTCGCATGCCTTTGAGAACATTTTTTTGTGAACTCTCAGTTCATGTTTTCCTTCACCGTAACAGCAGGTGATATTTAATTCCATAAATCGCACATAACTTTTATTACAAAGTCATTGGTGCGTGCCACTGGGATTCGAACCCGGATCCCTCGATTCGAGGTCGAATTCTAAGCCACTGGGCTATCACCGCTGCAGAAAGTAATAATGGAATGGATTTATAAAATTTAATATCACCTGCTGTTACCGTGAAGAAAAACATTGTGAGGAAACCTGCATGCGCCAGAGAGTTCACAACAGAAAATGTTCTCAATTTATAATTCATTTATTTTAATATATTTGTTATATTTGCATGCCAAAAATGGCAAATGTGAGTCTTCTGTAACTCTCAAATACCATCTCTATAGCATTTTAGCCAATAGAAATATTTGATTCCATTGAAAATAAGCAGTGATAGCCTTGTAGCTAAGAATTCAGTCCAGGTTTGAATCCTATGCATGCTTAGTGACTTTTTAAGTGCATTTTGTGCGTTCTGAGCGTTTTGTGATGTACAAAGGCCTTATCAGTGTGACACCCGAGCCTATAGTGGGTCATTAATGGGCTCAAGGCAGAGTATGATAAAGTTTTAGGTAATTGAACTTGCTGCCAAATTCTACTATTGACTTTTCTGGCACTAGAAATATACATTTATAGATCAAAGATTAAAGGTGTAAAACACTTATTTGAAACAGCTGATGTTATTGTACAATTGTACAATAACAATTTTTTTGTTTTATCATAACTTTTTTAAGAATGTTATTATTTTGTGCCACAGGGAATCAAACCTAGGACCATCACACCTGCATCTTAAACCATGTGCCATGTGTATATTAATAAGGTTTTCACATATTTGACTAAAATAATTGAATTTAATGATGAGTTAAAATTATTGTTTCTGGTCTCCGTGTGTGTTCTTTTCTTGTGTGTTCATGGCAGTGGCGTGCATTGGAGGTAGGCACTGAAGATCTAGCTAGTCATAGATACATCTAAATTTTTGTTTGACCTAATAATAACAATTGGTAGTGATTTTCTTGTCAAATAATAATAGAAAATGAATATGTAAAGCGAGGCTAGAAGTCGGAGACTAGCGTAAAGGTAGACACTGCCTATCTTTTTGACTATGGTATGCACGACCCTGGACTATGGCACAGGCAATCCTAATGTGGAGCTATAAGTGTGAAGCGTTATTCCAAAACAATTATAACTCACCCGACCCCACAGATTCCACACAGATATCTGTATTCATTGTAGTGCAAGAACAGATGTTTCTGCAAGGCCTCCTTGTCATGGTTTTTCACTGGACACTCTTTGCATGCATACAGGATCTGACCATCCTTATCCTTAGTGATGGAAGCCAGAGCATACCTCCCAATCTGAGGACGTTGGACTGTCTCTTCTAAAAATTTACCTTTTGTTATTTCATAATTTTTCAAGATTCACTTCAAACTTGTAATCATACTTTATGTAAATTAAAAAGCTTTAACATGAACCGGAGACGCACTGATACGATTGTGTGGTAATATGACCGTCAATGTACAAATACAAATCATAGTAGAAGACAAGGTGCAAACTTATAAGGTAAATTTGTTGTATAAAATTACCTTCACTGTTATTGTCCATTTGTAGTCTTAGCAAATTTGTCAGGTAATGTAAATCCACAAACGCACAAAACTTTTTAGTGATGACGAAGTAAACTTTCTCAGTTCTCACACTCGCGCCTACCGTTACGGATAACAGAATAAAAAGTACAAGCTCGAAATAGTGATCCCTCCCCTACCAATGGTTTCACCCAAAGCCCGGTCTCCCCTCCGAATAGGGGTGACTACCCTTTGTCTGCCCTAACTTCCCCTACAGAGGGGAGGGGACCCCACTTCGGACGGATAGGAGGGTGGGCTACACTTTACCCTAACATTGATTTAAAATCCCTTTACCTGAGTCCCATGCGCGTTTTTCAGTTAAAGGAATAATAATAATTTTCGAAAATATTAAACATTACGAACTTGAGGTCACTGTGATTAAATTAGCATCCTTTTTCGCGGGTAAAACTTTTCGTATGTACTCAATTAATTACGTTAATACTCCACTGAAGTTTACACATTTATATCTCAGTACTTGGAAAAACTAAATTGAATCATATTTTTATAGTTTTAAAAGAAAATATGTCAAACTTTCACGAAGACAAAACGAAAACATCACAAAAATTGCGGGACGACACCATCATGGAAGAAAATCTTTTTAAAAATGAAGGAATGAATGAGTGAGCAGAGTGACAAACAAAGAACGAATTGTGACTGACTGAGTGACTGAACTGCGTTCGAGCGAATGAGTAGGAACCGACTATAAAATGCTGAGCTGGCTGATTTCACTCTACACATAAAAAAATTCGATATGGCCAGACAATAATTCATATAGAAATAATAAAAAACGCAAATAATGGAATTTTTGTAAACCTCTAGATTTGTTTAGCTCTATAGTTAATCAAATAAATTGTTTCGATATTACCAAAATCTATACTGTCTTAGATCTCGTATAAAATGAAAGAAATAAAATTAGTTAGGTACAGCTTATTTGCACAATCAATAACTCTTTTTATCGCGTGTTAAAACTCTTAATTTTAAGTTTTTTCAACGAAGTTTTCAAAGTTTTTCCTATTGAATTTTTTTTATTTAATTTTAAACAATTTGCGCGTTAAAAAAAGCGCTCGTGTCATTCGTTCTTGGTTCTCATATGGCAGCCCTGATTATGTTTTGTTAATGTCAATTCATAAATTATAATGTCAATTTGACATCAGATGACAATATATATGTTATATGTCATCGTCATGTCAGTCATGAAAAGAAAATAAACAGAACAGAATTTACAGAATGAGGTTATAAAATAAATAACCTTAATTAATTCATCCGGTTAAACATACTAAATATTTCGTTTTGATTTTCTCTATTTATATAATATTTGGTTATATTAAATAACTTTTCAAACTAAAATGGATTTCGACAGCAAATTGGAAGCTCTTGCCTTAGACCTATTTAAAATACAGGCGGTGAAATTCGGGAATTTCACTACTAAAAGTGGTATCAAGACGCCAGTTTATTTCGATTTACGGGTTATAGTGAGTTACCCGGACATAATGGTAAGCCAAAGTTGGCCTGCAGGTCTATATGTATTTTTCGTTTAATTTTAACGAAAAAACATTAAATAGTACATTTATTACTTTATAATTTTAAATTTTCAGGAACTGATCACAGATCTGTTACATGAATTTGCCCTAAAGGGTAACAAAAGCGATCATGTGTGTGGAGTCCCATACACAGCTTTACCCATTGCTACTCTACTAAGTGTTAAGGTGAAGAAGTCAATGCTGATGCGTCGGAAGGAGGCTAAGTCCTATGGAACCAAAAAGATGATTGAAGGTCACTACAAGTCCGGTGACAGCTGCCTCATCATAGAAGATGTGGTGACCTCCGGCTCGAGTGTTATGGAGACAGTGAGTGATCTACGCAAAGAGGGCCTCAATGCAGATGAAGCTATAATAATCTTAGACAGAGAACAAGGAGGCAGGGAGAACCTGGAATCAAACAGTGTGAAAATGAAATCTCTGTTCACTATGACCAAGTTAATATCAATTTTGGTTGCTCATAACCAAATCACTCAGCAAATGGGGGAGGATGTAGCAAATTATTTGAAAAACGTCCATGCTCCTGTTACAGGTAAATTTTAAATGAATCTCATCAAAAATGAGAATGTTTTAAAATGAACATGATTTTGAATCATCAGTATGTTTTGGATCCTTACTTTTTATTTTATGATACATATTGTCATTTTATACTTTTAATAAATTACTCTCAAGTAAATAAAGGGCATTCTATTTTAAAACACTTATAAAAAAGTTACTCTAAATTAATACAACATGTAGAATGCTCATACTATGGAGTTTTGTTTCTCATACAATTTTATTTTTAGTTCCAGTAATAGATAGAACTCTACTTACCTACGAGAAGAGAGGGGGCCTGGCAACAAATTTAGTTGCAAAGCAGTTATTCAATATAATGGCCACCAAGAAGACCAATCTCTGTCTGTCCGTGGACCTCACATCTGCCACTAGCATTCTGAACCTGCTGGGAAAAGTGGGCGAGCATATATGCATGGTGAAGACCCATGTAGACATCATTGAAGACTTTAATGAACATTTCATATCACAGCTGAAACAGTTGGCAAAAAAATTCAATTTCCTCATCCTAGAAGACAGAAAGTTTGCAGATATAGGTAATACAGTATCTCTACAGTACTTGAAGGGGATATACAAAGTCAGCACATGGGCTGACTGTGTCACAGCCCATTCATTGCCTGGAGAAGGTATTCTGAAAGCACTCAGTGTGTCCATGAATGAAGAGAAAGGTGTTTTCCTCTTGGCAGAGATGAGCAGTGAGGTAATAGACCACATTTATTAAAAAAATATCATACATGTATTTTTCAGTTGCAATAATTCCTCATGAATTTTGGTATATAAAAACCTTGCATGAGTTTAATAAAATTTTAAATTTATTACAAAGCTTGACCAAATTTGAGTTTTATATTATTATGCAAAGTCTACAGAGATGCAGATAATAATTTGTGTACAAGATGTCAATGTTGTATAAATATGTATGTGTACATTTGTAAATGTAAATCTTTTGTTTCAGGGTAATCTAATAACACCAGATTATAAAGAAGCTACTGTGAAAATGGCTACTAAGTATCCCAACCTTATTTCTGGATTTGTGTGTCAAAAGAAGGAGACCTTCTCAGATCCAGGTTTGTTACAGTTAACTCCAGGAGTTCAGCTTGAGAGTTCAAAAGATGATCTCGGACAAGTGTACAATACTCCTGAGAAGGTGATATTGGAGAATGGTGCCGATATAGTTGTTGTGGGGAGAGGTATTGTTGCCGCCAAAAATCCTGATGCTGAGGCTGTTGTTTATAAAGACGCTCTATGGAAGTGTTACACTAAACGGGTTTCAGGAAAAATGGAGTAAAATAATTGCAACAGTATGGTTTCAGTATAAGTGAAAATATATTTTAATATTAGCTTATTCCTATTGTGAGAAGAAGGGACCAATTAATTTTTAACCATTTGCTATATTTACTATTGTTATGTTTATTAGTGTATTTTAGGAACATATTATTATGAAACTTTTATTTTTATATAAATGTTTTATTCTGATATAATTAAAAAAATAAATACAACTTAAGAGTAAAATGAACTTCGAAATTTATTTTTTCTCAAGAAAACCTTAATTTATTCTATAACTAGGCTATAATTCAATAATATATTAAGAATAGCGTAGTACTATATTTTTGCCTCGCGCGACTGCGATGTGCGATGACGGCTCCTTGGATTGTACCTTGTACCGCCTAGGCTGGATATTCCGAGATCGTATAGATTCTCGGCCTTCGTGACAGTAAAAAAAGTGAAAATATAGATATAACCGCGGAGAACCTGAAACATGCCTACTGGAAGTCTTTAGATTTAAGAGAGTATTTTGATTTAAAATAATTCATTCATATTCATTCACACACCCATACACTCACACACAGACACTCACACACATGCAAGAGTATATTATGTTAATATGTTATTTATGTATACAAAAAATTTGGTTAGGTAGTGTTATATTTGTCTGTTACGTTTTTTTTATTTTTTTCATAAATCTTTAATAGCGGCACTCGGGGTACATACTTCCACTCCCGCTCTACACCTCAGGGAGAGGGAGTGCCTGAAAAACAGCGTTGCACGGAGTCGTGGTGCGGCTCCAGGCAGCTGAGTGGCTGAGTGGCTGAGTCACTCCTTTTGCCCACTTTAGGTTTTAACTGTTCTCTACTTGCTGTAAATATTATGTAACTTGTGTGGCAATAAATCATTATTTTATTTATTTATTTATAATATAGGTACTGCAACACCAAGTCAAACGTCAGTCAATCAAAGCTGTCAATCGTTATGTCATTTTGATAAAAATGTGTAAATGTCACTTCTACAAACAGCAAGCAAACAGCAAAACAAAGACTTTAAAATTAATTTAGAAAATGGATTGTATAGCTAAAGAATTAAATATATGTAGTAAAAACATATTTCCCACTACCTCACCAACGTTGTTCACTGTGGTCGTCCATAGCAGTTGGATAAGGAGGTGGCTGAAAAATTTAGACGTCGATATATCCTTGAACAATGTTGATTTTCCATTACAAACTGGTGAAAGTGTTCCTCATCCCTGGCGGAAGATATTTATAAGGGTAACTTGTCATTTCTTTCTTCATTCCTTGATTACGTTGCCGTTTTTAAGATTATTTTGTGTTAAAAGTGTATTTCAATTTTAGGTTTTAAATAAGAAAGTATCCAAAGTTTTGCCTTTACCGCGGTACAAATTGAACGAAAATAACGCAGAATCGACCCCAACGTTCTCACAACTACTCCAATATGTGTCCCAAAGCAATCAAAGGAACCTATGGAAGGAGTCATATAAAAAATATTGTCAAAATAATGAGAGCACGAGAGATAGCACAATAGTAAACTTACTGGAGCATGACCAGCTCCTCTCTGAGGTGATACTAAGATTGTACGGCTGCAATATAATAAGAATAAGAAATGATGCCTCTGGAAATATCATTGAGTACAAAGAAATCTTGCCAAACAAGCACATCCTGAAGAGTTATGAGACCCATGTGAATTTATTAGCAGCTATGTTCACATTTGAAACTGACAATAACTATTTCATAGTGTATAGAGGTCATTATGAGAATAACTTGTTAGATTGCCTTAACTTCAGTCCAAATTTAATAGATAAGACATATGCGAGGTGTCTGTTTATTGTGTATCAGCTGTTGAATGTGTCCAAAGCCTTATGTGACAGGGGTTTGAGCCTGGGAATGCTAACACTGCAAGACATTTACCTGTCCGAGAACTTGTGGTTGCAAGTGATACCGGCTGTCACAAATAATGTTCACTGCTTGGATGCATCATTGATTTACGAGCAGAACAGAAGTAAGTCTACTCAGCCAACGGTGGTTAATCAGGGGTCTCCATCAAAGAGAGGAGAGGAGTGGTGTTGGCGTAATGATGCTGTGCAGTTGGAGAAGCTTTGTATGCTGTGGGTTCGAGGACGGATATCCAACTTGGACTATCTCTTACATCTGAATGTCCTTGCAGGCAGGTCAGCCAAGGACCCGCAAGCACACTTTATGGTCCCCTGGGTAACAGATTTCAGTTCCAGATGTGGTAAGTGTGTATTAATTTATTTCCCTGCAGTTTTGTCTGCGTAGATTTCAGTTCTTGGTCTGCAGAGGGATAGAAGTATCCTGGATGTAAATCCAAGGTATAAACTACTCACACACTGAATTTCATCCACATCAGATTAGGTTTTTTTGTGTGAAAGAGTAACAGCATCCATCCCTCCTCTAATGAAAGTAATGGGAATTATTTAAATCACTATGTTTTTGCCTAATTTAACAAATTTTAAGTTATTTGCCCCTTAATTAAATGCTCAACATTTAATTAAGTCTTATTTATTAATGGATGTAATTATGATTAATGTAACCCTTGACAATAACAACTTAATTAATTACAAAGCCTCGTTTGTTGTTAGTTTTGGAATGTTTTTATTCAACTAGCTAATAATAAATACCATAATGTATGTTAGGTGTGACTTCTAAATATAATGTTATTGTAGGCCGCAATTGGCGTGACCTGAGCAAGTCAAAGTATAGGCTGAATAAGGGCGACAGACAGCTGGACATGACCTATGAGGTGACCGGATGCAACGGCCAGATACCCCATCATGTGTCTGATGCGCTGTCTGACATCACATGCTATGTGTACTTGGCTCGGAGGTATGAAATAATGATGATGAATTTATCTTGTGTAAATTATTGGCACTAATTGTTATATAAAATTAGTCCACAAAGGCTATGAGTGGGTAGGTTAAAACATTCATATTGAGAAGGATGTAGGCCTTAGTCCACCAAGCTGGCCCACTGCGGGTTGGTGGACTTAACATACCTTTGAGAAATTTTTTTTTGTGAACTCTCAGGCATGCAGTTTCCCTCACGATGTTTTCCTTCACAGTAACAGCGGGTGATATTTAATTTGAGGTTGAATTCTAGGCCACTGGGTTATCACTGCTTCTGACTTATTTATTGTGTTCTATTGGTTATCTTGTTTGTAGGACACCAAAGGAGATCTTGTGCAAGCATGTGCGCAACAAATGGGTGCCCGCAGAGTATCCAGCTTCCATACAGAGGGTACAGCAGTGGACACCCGACGAGTGCATCCCTGAGTTCTACACTGACCCTTCAGTATTCAAGAGCATACATGAGGATTTACCGGTACATATGATATCTTTTAAATATTTTTGAATTTAGAAGCTTTAGTTTTTTTGTCATAAAATATGAGTTCAAGATAATCTTTTTTTCAACTTAGGTGTGCTGTTTGTGTTTTCTTTCTTATGTCCTAAGAATGCTTCTTTTTGTGTCTAAAACTTACATAGAATGTAAGTCCTATTTGATAGAAACTAGCTCTACATTTACTTCTACATTCAATTCTACAGTAATTCTGAAATGCCTGATGCCTTCAAAAGCATGCATGAATAATCAATCCCCAATGATCAATTCATCTATGAAACTATAGGTGAATATTAATCAATTCACATATGAAACCATCGGTGAATTGATTAATATTGATTCTTTGTTTACCAATTAATAGTAATTAATATGACCTAAGAAAACAGTATTTCTTTACTACATTTCTAAAAAATCTTTATTGCTTGGTTAACTTCAAACAATTTTGTCAATTCTTCCTCTGAGACACTAATGTTGGAACTTGTTCTATCACAATACTAATTAGCTGTAGGTCAAGGCAAAAGGGGTGCAACAACAACCAATCTCTTAATTGAAAGCATCCGTTGCTGTGAATAAAGTGCATGCACACAATAATATAATTGTTTACACCCTCGAATGCAATAAATCATTATGGAGTAATTTAATTATCGCTTTAAATAGCTTATCAGATACAATATGTATGTACTTGTATATGTGTTTGTGAGAAAGTCTGAAGCACTCACTTAAAATATTTTTGATGTTTTAATATGTTTTGTAATTAAATTTCTTTATTGAATATGCCATTTCCTGTATCTGAATATACTTTTACCTGTATCTTTTTTAAGCCTCAATATGTTACAGCCTCAATATGTTACAAATAAAATAAAACATTTCATGTAAAGCGTGTATAGCTCCTACCATTGAAAAAAAAATAAAACAACAACTAAGGAACAGATTGTGATAAACTTTTTATCTCTGAAAATTCAGGTAATCTCTTCACTCATAAATAACCATAATACAAAGTAAAGAAGTCTGATAATTTCAAGGATCATACACACTGTTTGCAGCTTCGACACAATTTTCTTAAATTAAAAATCGCCGAAAATAAAGAATAGAATAAAAATTCACGGACTATCCATTTATTATACTCCCTATGGGCCGCACAGACCTCTGTTGATGAAGTGATGAAGTTAGTCGGTGATCAAAGACCTAGACTAGACTGCTGCCGCCCACCAAACCAACCTGCAATAGGCTAGCATGGTGGACTAAGGCCTGCATCCCTTTCATTGTGAGAGGAGACCCAACCCTGTAGTGTGTCATTAATGGGTTACTGACAGACTGCTACTAATGGATTTCATGCAGGCTTTCACCTTGTCATATTCCATAAGGATGGTGGGGTATAGAATCGTCCTGCCATTGTGTCTTCGTGGACACCAATACATCCCTATATAATATGTATGAGTATATACATTTACAATATTTTTGGCAGCCCAATAGAAGCAGTATAAGTGTGTCTTCCCCATTTCTTTGTAAGAGTATTAATCATTATAGTAACCCATGGTAACATGATCAATTAGTTTTATCTGCAAGGCTTCTGATAAAGCCATCACGCCTGGTTTAATTTTATACCAACAGCCCACCCTTCAGCAAAATGAAATTTGCACCTTATGTATACTACATAAGGTTGACATTAGAACAACTTTTCACACTGTCATGCTTCCTTTGTTGCGAGCTGTTTGCAGATCAATTACATTGTGTTTATACTGTTGTGTAATTTGCTACTTTCTGCAATGATAAGTCTGTTTGTAATACGAGTAAAAATTGACTGGTGCGTTCAATTCAGTTTACTGAAAACGAATTTATTGTTTCATAGACATTAGCTATTATAATAGTTTCTAACCGGTTACCCCTTGCTGATTATAATATCAGCAATAAGGTTACGTATTCTGAACAGCGCTGATAAATAAACTGTATATATTTCACGGGGAATGTTTGCCTTTATTTATTAATCCATGTCCTCTTGCTTTCATTTAAGAGAGCGCATTCTTCAATCATCCTGAAAAATGCTTTATGTGTTTATTAAGCTTTGTGTTGCGACAGCAAGAGTTTTACCAACATTTGATTAAATCCACGATTTAATATAGGAATTGTAATGATTCCAGGATCTAGGCATCCCATCCTGGGCGAGTTGTGTGGAAGACTTTATAACGAAGCACAGAGAAGCATTGGAGAGCACACACGTTTCTGAAAATCTACACCATTGGATTGATATTACTTTTGGTTATAAGTAAGTTTTTTTTAAATAAATG
Organism: Erynnis tages; assembly: GCA_905147235.1. Lineage (NCBI taxonomy): Eukaryota > Metazoa > Arthropoda > Insecta > Lepidoptera > Hesperiidae > Erynnis > Erynnis tages. The sequence goes on from LR990082.1 coordinate 9,426,368, forward strand.
AAGCATTCAATTTCTTCATCAAAATTTATTTACAGTGATGGTTAATAAAATTAAATTTATTTTATTCAGCTTAGGACATGCTCTACATATTGCAGCTTTTGGCAAATGCCTGGCTCACCCAGCCCTTGGATCTAGCGTTGCCTCAACATAACCATTTGCAGTGTCAGATTAATACCACCCCTCATTGTTACGGCTCTGAGCAGTGTCTAGTGTAAGGCTATTATTGTGAAGCGCTGTAATTTGTTTATCTATTTCATCCGCCCAGATTATCGGGCACGCCAGCAATAAAAGCCAAGAACGTGTGCTTATCGCTAGTCGACGGGCACATGTGCGCGCGTCGCGGCGCCAGTGTGCAGCTGCTGACCGCCCCCCACCCGCCGCGCCGCCCGCGGGCCCCGCCTCCCGCCCCGCCCCGTCTGCGATGGACCACGCCCACTCACACCAGTAAGTAGTATGATAGCAGGCCACCCGACCAGTTGGGCTGACGACCTGGAGAAGATAGCGGGAAACCGTTGGATGTAAGCCAGGGATGGCGTGAAGTGGCTCAGATTAAGGGAGGCTCATGCCCAGCAGTTGACTGCGAAGGGCTAAAAGGGAGGAAGAACAGTATCATGTCAGTGCCTTGACTTTCTTAAGTTTTACTTCAAACTCAGGTCATCTCTAGGTAATCTTTACAGAGAATTACATACAAGGAACTTTCGACTACCGCTGCTGAACTGGGGACTGAGTCTACTATTACAATCATATCATATCATAATGGTTACATTTTGACAACATAATTGTCAAATTTGAAAATTTTAGTTGTAATGGCATCATTATGATTTTCCGATTGCGAAGCGTTATAATTTGTCACCGACTGGTAGAGTTCTAAGAATGACGTATTGTAATTGTTTTGCAGAAAAATCCGTCCGCGACAGCTCAGACGACTTGTCGGAAGAGGAGGAGGAATCGACCAGCCTCCCCCAACACGTCTCCAGACTAACCGTTCCGCCCCAACGTGTGCGATCCCGCCACAAGACCAACAGAGCCCGATCCCTATCCAAATGCCAGGAACCAGACGATTCCTCAGTCAGCGAAGGCAGAGCGTCCTCACATTCGAGACACTACAGGGTCCAACGGTCAGAACTCGGCAAAGGAATAATATACCTTCCAAAAGAATTCAACCCGGCCGGGTTGATACAAGCCCAAGAGACGCTAGACCACTTCAGAACTAAGTGCTTCTTTAGCAGAGCAACCGACAAAGAAAGGCAGAAGGAACACGTTACCGGATTGAGCTTTAATCCCGTCCAACACGAAACGAAGGAAACCATTAACGTCAAGCCAAACGGATCAGATGACACGGCGTTCACTAATCATATGTTCCTCGCGTCCTACGATCAGGGTTACTTGAAGAAGTTCAGTCAGGACTCCCATTTGGAGAACGTTTTGAAGGAACGGAAGAACAGAATGTTCAATACGAGGTACACGACAGACGCGGCGGTTTACAAGCAGTTCGTCACTGAGAGCAGAAGAGAAGATATGTTGGTGATCGGGTGCCTTATAGTGGAGATATTCCTGCACATCCACATGCGACCTTTGAGAACGAACAACGGGAATTTCATGGAACGGTACAACAGCTGTCGGACAGTATTGAAATACAACTATAGTTCGTTACCTAGATGCGTCAGTTATATAGCGTCCCTCTTGCTAAACGTCCAACCTCCGAGCCTTCCGTTTAGAGAATTAACACCCAAAAAGGAGGAGCCTTTGAAGAAAATTGTTATAACAGACAAAGGATTGCCTCCACCGACTCCGGCGCAGCTGCTACAACCGCTATTGATGCAGCATTTGATACCCTTTCCAAAGATGTTTCCAACTCTTTATAATCTTCTGAGCACTCTCCACGAGTATGAGTTGACGAGCAACGAGTTGAGCGTCCTATACACGTATGAATGTGACGGTGTTCAGTGCGAAAAGTACCAAAATGTCGACAAAACCAAGCTCTATTTCAACCAGAAAATAGCGGAAGGGAAAATTCAAGCTTGCGTCATTCATTTAGGAGAGCTGCTGAATCAAGTAACTGGACAAAACCAGTTTGATGTACTTGATATTTTCCTCCAACACTACATTGAATTGCTGGAAAGCAAAGATACGTCAGTGTTGGCTGCGTGGCATCTGTTTGATACTGTCAGCAAAGCGCTTGGGCCAGCAGAGACCAGGAACAAATTACTGAAACACATCTTGAATCTGTACGAAGATGATGACTTCATCTTCGATAAACCAGACCAACACAAATTGACAGAGGTCGATGCCCTGTCCGCTGGCAACTTAGCGAGCAAGCAGAAATTCGTGAAGCTTTACCATCACATATTCTTGCTTCAACTGATGGTGCGGCTTGGTCTTCAATGCTTTTTGGACAATTTCACCCAACACCTGGTAGAGGCTGTCGGTGGCTACAAAGATATCAGTCTAGAAGTCGGCTCCCCGGGCCATCTCTGTCATAACAGAACTCTGTCAAACAAGAAGCCTCGGTATTCAGACGACAACGTGAAAAACGCCCTAACTTCAACATCTGATATATTTTCACCGGACACGTCGTACGGTTCCGAGCACGTTGTAACGCCAAATATCGAGAAAACAATAGCGGAAGTGAGCGAAGTGTTGAAGGAAAAGGAGAAGGACGTTGACAGCAGAAGCGAGAACGAACTGTTCCATTTTGAAAACGATAGAGACAGAAACCCCAGTCGCAGCAGCAGAAGCAAATCACCCACAGGATCTGTTGATTCCAACACCGCTCTCAAAGAGTCCACAGTCCTCCAAACCCCATCGCCTTCAATAGAGTACCCATCGCCAAACTCCAAATACCTGCCGAACGGCTCCGTAAACTGTAAAGAACCAAATGTCATAATCACTGAAGACGATTATCACGACAATCTCCCAGAAACTCCGACCAAAGGACCAATGTCGCCCACTATAGACATCCCAAAGCCGATGTTCACCAGCTACTTGCATTTTGCTGACGACGAAACTAAAGATTTTCGCAAAGAAACTACTCGTGTTCGAAGCTTGGAGCTGAATAGGAATGAAAATTTGACTCCGAGTACGTCTCGAAGCTTCGTGGAAGAGGACCTGAACCAGGGTTTGAGAGACACGAGCGCGTACAAGATATCTGACATGAGTTCGGAAAGCCTTATATGGTTGTCGCATCGACTGGGACCGGTGCTCACGTGTCGGTATATAACCAGGAACCTGCTGAAAATGCTGACGTTATGTTATATTGGGAAAGACAACCTGTCGCCGTGGGAGGGAGAGGATCGGGACGAGTTTGACCAGATATCGATCGTTAATAGCAGAGTGGTGGGCGATAAGAATGCTATGAAGGTCATCAAATGCCTCACGTCTATTGTCGGTAAGTTGATAATGATCTACTTTCTTCTTGGTTAAGTGGTTTTAGTTCTTGATTTAGTTTTAGTGTAAGATTATTTCGTGTTATAATTGTAATTTGACTTTGAAACTATTTTTGTAATAACTGTTCATACTAATAACTAAGTCCATAATAGGGTACCTAACATAAAATTATCTATTCACTACAGCCCATTATACTCGAGCTTTTTCTCGTGAGTACGACAAATAAATTTAAATGGTCGCTGTCCAATAACTACTACACCTGATTTTAGAAAGGTCAAATTTTAAATTAAGCAACTAAAATAACTATTATTATCATCATCAGGTTGTTTGCATACCAGTTTTTTTTTTATAAAAACTATCCACGATTTAATCATTTCTCTCTCGTTACAGCGATGTACGGCGAACAACTGATAATATTCCAGTACCTGCCGCACATGGGAGAGTTGATAGCGTCGTGTCGACGTCGATTGTCGACTCCGCTGGAGGGCGGGGTGGTCGCCTGTTTGCAGCTCGTCAAGTATTTGCTGCCGTTCATGTCTGACGTCAAGGTTATGGAGCAGTTGCAGGTGCGTGTGTACATGACAGACAACCTTTTTATGCTCTCCATTGTACAATGATTTCAAACACTTTACAAATGCTGTATGAAAAATTAAAAGAACATTAAACATTGTAGCGGCGCGATACCTACTGGAATAAGAGCGCGCGCCTCACATGAAATGCTGACCGCGCATGACGACGCAAGCAGCGAATATAGTAAACAATAGAACACGTCACACGCGTCATACCGAACTGGCCAATCGGAAGACGTATACTCAAACGCGCTATCAAAGTTTTTCAGAATCTCTGCATATATTACAAACGGTCCGAAGTCAACATTCGGACCGCGGTCCCCAGGCAGACATCGCCTGGCGGGAGATCTCCCCTTTTCCTCCAAACATTAAGCATGTGCTGTAGGGGATTTCCTTGCCATTCCATAGTAGTTGCTAATTTTTGATTTTGTTGGAGAACCTGAGTGTTGAACTTGTAAACGTTGTGCCTACATTAGTGCTCACCGAGTGCAGTCACGAACTTGGTATACTTTATCATCATGGCCGTAAATGTTCGACCGTTTACGGCACACATTTATGGAGATTTTCACAAAAAAGATCATAAAATGTATTTTTTCCCAATTTTTTGTTGTATATTGTGCAATTCTGTGTCATAGGCATGATGACAGTAATCAAGTATCGCCAAAATATTAATCTGATCTAATGAAATAGAATTCAAAGATTTCGAAACATATTATATTTATTCTCTTATTAATGTCGAGATTAATAATTTATTTGTTAAAATAAATCTACACAATACAACAATCCGCCATGATAGCTTAAACACCCATCAAATCGAATTACGTCAATTTACGTCACGTCTCAGTAAACGTCATTTTTTTCGTAAGCATATTATACGCGATCTCTGCATTTTTTACTGAGTCTTGACGTAATGACAGACGCCATGACACGGGCGAGCGTTTTGGAATAAATTTGAAACTTAAAATTTAAATGTACTTTTATTGCACAAAAACCTTAATTTTCTACAAAAATATGATATATTTTAGACATAATAGAAACTTCTGAATATCATAGAAGAGTTTTTGAAAATTAGTCATCATGCCTATTATAATGTATCGTTATTGTACAATTCCATCGTCCCCAGGACACATTCCTCAAGTCCATCCTGCAGCCGGCGTTGCGTCTGGCGGGCACCACGCGCTGCGCGTGCCCCAGCGGCGCGGTGGCGCGCTCCGCGTTGACGCGCAAGCTGTTGGACGCGTTGTACGCGCTGGCGATACGCGTCGGGCCCGAGATGACGCGGAAACATTTATGTGTGCCGGCGTTGCAAAGGTAACTACCGTGTACTATATAATATTATGTCCACATAAGTCACCTCTCGGAGTGTGAAGGATGTAATTGTAAGCCTTACTCCATTAATGAAATCGGTATGGTTGTGGAGAACTCTTAAGCATACAGGTATCCTTTCAATGTTTTCAGAACTGAACATGACTTGCGTTTATAACATAAATACATTTTGTCTATTTCAGATTTTTTTTGGCATTCGATAAAGCTACAGGAAAGACGGATAATTGGTCGAAACAAGAGGAAAGTAATGCTGAGAAGGTTAGTTGTATTGTATTAATTTAGTATCTTGTTTTATTTCATTGTAGACGATTTGCTTTAAAAACAATGAACAAGTGAGATATTATTCAATCCAATCCAAAACAAACAATCTTCATTTGAACACGTTAAGAACGTTTAGAATAAATAGAGGTAAATGATAGATATGCAATATGCTGTCTAATCCCACTAATTTAAGCACTAACTTGTCTACCACGGGTCAACATAATCAAACTGATGCGGTTCGCTTTGCTATAGTGTTTCAATTTAATCAAACTTATAATAATGTTTTGTTGCGTTGTCAGGTATCAGAAGCCGAGTGGTCAGAGGCGCGGGCGGACGGGTACCTGGAGATCTGCCGCGACGGCAGCACCGCGGAGTGGGCGGTGCGCGAGGGCCGCGTGGTGCGCGCCGACCTGCCCGAGCCGCCGCACTCGCCGCCCGCGCACGCCGACCCCGCCCCCCCCGCGGCCGACGTCGACCCCGCCGCACTAACGGTAAAACAAAAATTGAGAGTAGGCATGATGACAGTAATCAAGTATCGCCAAAATATTTATCTGATATAATGAAATAGGATTCAAAGATTTTGAAACCTGTATTTATTCTCTTATTAATGTCGAGATTAATAATTTATTTGTTAAAATAAATCTACAAAATACAACAATCCGCCATGATAGCTAAAACACCCATCAGATCGAATTACGTCAAATTACGTCACGTCTTAGTTAACGTCATTTTTTTCGTAAGCTTATTATACGCGATCTGGCATTTTTTACTGAGCCGTGGCGCAATGACAGACGCGATGACACGGGCGAGCGTTTTGGAATGAATTTGAAACTTAAAATTTAAATGTACTTTTATTACACAAAAACCTTAATTTTCTACAAAAATATGATATATTTTAGACATAATAGAAACTTCTGAATATCATAGAAGAGTTTTTGAAAATTAGTCATCATGCCTGTTGTCAAGGGACACCCGGAAGGAACGAAGTTCATGACGTAAACGACAATGTCATTTACGACACTTTTTGCTGTCATGACGTAACTGAAGTTCATGACGTAACTGACGTAGTCATGAACTTCAGTCATTGTCATTTACGTCATGACAGCAAAAAGTGTCGTGACAAATTTTCGTAAGAATTTTTTCCGTCTAGCCCCCTTTCACAACGCGCGATAAGGAACTTCGTTCCAATAAATAAATAAAAAACACAAGTCTCGCAACTCAGTTCTTGCACCGTAAAAAGTTGTGAGATCCATGTATTTATGTATCCATAGCTTGACTTGACGACGTATCTCACACGTATTACGTGTTATAATATTAAATCAGATTGTTTACTGCGATTGCCAGTCAAGAGCGTATGCAGGCATTCCAGAAACGTAACTCAGTATTGAAATGTCTTCTCTGCTGGGAATTTAATCCAAGATCCGGATACAATGCTATTCGACGCTATGCAACCAGACATTGACTGTACTGCTGTTATTACTTTGCTAATAACTAAGTATGTAAGTACTATTAACAAGTAATAACAGCAAATAAAGTAAATGTATGAAGAAGTTTAAAGATTTAGGAATACTTGTTGGTATTCGTTACTAGTATAGGTTGTTACCTACACAACAGACAGTTTATGGAGATTTTCTCCACTGTCGCACCGCCGCGCCGAACGCAGACGCCAGACCATACTAAGTAACTATTGTTTCCTGAAGCCTTGATTCATTCGACAGGCTGTTCTCCAAATTACTTCATTAAAACTCACGTGACGCACAAAGCCATCTTCTAAACCCATGATTTACTATAGAGGTGCTATAGTAAATCATGGGTTTAGAAGAATACAGCTCCTGACACTTACCCCCGAGAATTACAAAATTGTGCACAAGTAGGATTTTGAATATTATTCAATACTTTCTTCACAGGCCCAAGAAGAATTGCTGATGGTGTTCGACGAGCATCTAGCGTACCAGGCGTACAGCGCGTTCGGACGACTCGTCGGAACCGACACGTTGGAACGCACCCTTAAGAACGGCGACACGGTGCGGGCGCTATGCCGCAAATGTTCCAGGACGGGTGATGGCAGGTGTGTAGAATAGTATTTGAATACTAGCTGTGCCCGCGGCTTCGTCCGCGTGGAATTTAACTATCTAACTATAATATACAATATAATTCTTAAATGAAGGTAGCCTAATTTGTTCCTTATTACATCAGCTATCTGCCAGTGAAATCTGTCCACCCGTTCCAAAGATTAGCCGGAAAAACCAGACAGACATCGCAAATCGGCGTGAAACAAGCAAATTTTGTATTTGCTTGTTTTACGCCGATGTGCAATTCTGAAGATATATATGTACTTGCCCCCAAGAAAAATATTAATTCTATTTTATCACATAGGAGACGAAAAATCGTCGAAATGTAAGCAACAATTCAATAGGACAGAATTGTGAATGATGAGCCATTTAATTAGTAAATCCAATGTTTAGGCTGGTGTATCAAGTTATAATGAATAAAGAATTATGAATTATGAAATCGATTAGTGAAATTAACCAATCGATCTTTTCAGCCCACCGCTCAACTCGCCCCGCCAAACCGCTCGCGTCCAGTCGTCCTTCAGCGACGAGCCCCTCAGCAAGAAACACATCGACATAGCGCCTCCCAAGCCCGAGCCGATGGACCACCTGTCCAGCTCCAACAGCTTCGGCTCCAACGTGACGCTGGTGGGCAACCGGATCCACGTCGCCAGCGACGCCTGCGAGGCCGGCCCGGTGGACGGGCTCGACGTCGTCGCCTGCAAGATGGACAACGGCGTCAAGAGCAATAGGTGAGTTGAATGATTTTAGTATGGTATATCGGAATTCGGGAATCTACGACACGTCTTGACGTCCGATATACTTCAGTGCCTGAAGTCGAAAGTTTTCGAGCAATGTGTGTTGCCAGTGATGACCTACGGTGCCGAGACGTGGTCCTTTACTGTGAGCTTAATGCACAAGCTCAGGGTCGCTCAGAGGGCAATGGAGAGAGCTATGCTCGGTATTTCTCTACGAGACAGAATCAGAAATGATGAAATCCGTGGAAGAACGAAGGTGACCGACATAGCTCTCAAAGTTTACAAATTAAAGTGGCAATGGGCTGGCCACACCGTTCGCAGGACTGACAACCGATGGGGAAAAAAGGTCCTCGAATGGCGACCACGTTTAGGATTCCCTGTGCCGTGGGTGCCATGGACACAAACCATGCCATGTGGACAAGACAAGAACACAACACACCCAGAAACAGAAATTTAAACTCATCATTCAAATCTCTGCTCTGCTGGGAATCGAACCCAGGACCGCTGGTACCTCCGCGCAGCGTACCGGCCGCGTCTTAACCACTGCGCCACTCAGGTCGTAAAAAGTTATCATGTGCACAAATTCCCGTAGTTCAATTCAATTAATGACAAAATCTATACTTATACAAATAATAAGTAAATTGGGGGTAGCTGCTGTATACCGAAATACAGGTTTTATAAATCTAGTTCGGGAAACGGTGCCTGCAATACTTCAATACTGCATTGTATATTAAGATGTTAAAAATTACTGTTAACATTGTTAAAATTTACCTTGAATAAAGATTATTTATTTATTTATTATTTCGCAGGCATCTACGCGGCGACTGGCTCATATACTGGGAGCACGAGATCGGCCGGCCCGACAAGGACACCAGGTTCAACCTGAAGCAAATCAAGCTGCAGACCTTCGTGGGACACTCACAGACGGTCAAGTCCATCCACTGCCTCGACAACGAGAACAGTTTTATGAGCGGCTCCAAGGACAAGACTGTCAAGCTATGGTCCCTGAGAAATCAGGTAAATACAAATATATATTACGTAACATTTTTTAAATAAAGATTACTGTGGCTGCAATTTAATTGCATATATTATATTTGCAAGCATTTTCGGAAATACTTTTATACTATCCGCAACGATACTAACCATTAAATCCAGGTCACCTGCAATGGTGACCGTGCATCACCACCAAAATGGTTACAAAACATTGTCTAAGGTTACGAATAGACGAGTATGAATATAGAATAGAAGTTATGTATGTGTGTGTTTTATCGTTGATAAAATCCAGGAATGACTCTTTGTGTCTGTTTGTGTTTGGTTACACGCTAAGGTTATAGACGCGAAGTTATGGATGTGTGTCGTTGATAAATGCCAAGGCTGACTCTTCCCACAGTTATGTATTTACTTACTCTAATGACAATTCTAATGACTCCACAGGGCGACGGCAACGCGACGTCTCAATGCAACTGGACGTACACGGGCCACAAGAAAGGGGTGCTGTCGCTGACGTTCTTAGAGTCGATGAGGCTCGCGGTGTCTACGGATTCCGTGGTGCACATCTGGGACCCCTTCATGGAGAGTGTGGTGTCGCAAGTACGTCTTACTTTATTAATTTATATATACATCTACTAGCTGACCCTGCAAACGTTTTTTTGCGATATATGTTATCGAGCGTTAAAAATCGACTATTAAAAAATAGGGATTGGTAATAGCAAGGTAAAAATTTAGGGTTGTATGTATTTTTTGATGACACATTATTGAAATATAATAAGAAAAAAATTTGTCCAAAATATAAAATAAAAATGCTAGGTGTGGACAACCCTTATCACTTAGGGGTATGAAAAATAGACAGTAGCCGATTCTCAGACCTACTGAATATGCATACAAAATTTCATTAAAATCTGTCAAGCCGTTTTGGAGGAGTATGGTAACTAAAACTCTGACATGAGAATTTTATATATAAGAGATATTCTTTATTTCTGAAGTTTTCAATTGTCTTCAAAGATTTTTTGTAAAAAATTAAACGTTTTCAATAAACTACAGTTACTGGATAAATAATTATTTTGCCTCATTAGGGGGTCCTAAGTTTTTCTTAAACATTTACATGTGTATAGCTATTCAAGTTCATTCGTTAAAGCACGTGCTGTTGAAACAACTCTTAAGTATACGTTTTTAACATCGAAAATATAGTTAATTCATAAATGTTTCTGTGATATAGCGAGGTACATAATTTTCCTGGTCTGGTTATACATTAATTTGAATTTAATATTTCTCGGTTTATGTTACTCTTTGTGTCTTTTCACTCAGTTCTCTTGAATGTCTAATGTAAATTATTATCGGCTAAGGCTATAATTTGAAATTGGAACATTTATGTGCTGATCGAGTTTATGGTAATACATAATATTATGTTATCTCCTCAACAGTTGGACAGTATGAAGTCAGCGGTGAGTATAGTACGCGCGCTGCCCGGCGGCGCTCGGACGATACTGGCCGCGACGACGGATGCGGCGTTGAAGATTATCGACGCTCGGGCACCGCTCAACACCTATGAATTAAAAGTGAGTAAAACTTATAACGAACCTCTACGTTTTTTAACAAAGGGAGATAATTCACTAGATGAGGTGCTAACAGGTGAGGTGAGCCGTCTTCTCATCTCGGAGTGTTGTATAGAATGCCAGCGATAGAAAACTTCGTTAGTGTGATTCAGGAGCACTTTTTTCTTTTTGCGATGCTAACACTAACCCGTTAATATGTTGGTCCTGTACTAACTTATTGCACTATGATCCTATTCTACCTTTGGTATTAGGAGACGGATATCCGGCTCACCAGTGGAGTTTGTGTCTGTAACCTATTAGTTCACCGACCCGCACTAGGCCGGTGTGGTGGACTAAGGCCTACCTCCTTCTTTTAAGAAAAGAAAAGAAAAGAAAAGAATACGTTTATTGTTGACTGTTACATGAGAAAGATGTTACAAAAATTTATAATCAGTTTAGAACAGTCTACCCTATGCGGGCATACAATAATTATGTCTCTTATAACTAAAACTTAAATTTATATTTCATGGCAATTATTGCTAAATTATATTTATTTATTTATTATTTTGTTCAGCAGTCCAAATTATTTGTTTATTTTAATATTCTACCTATTCGAACTCATCGGCTATGCAATGTGCCACCCATTACTGGGCAAAGAGAGAAAAAGCCGGACGAAAAAACTCTCGACACTTCTCATTGTGAGAGGAGACCCGACCCTGCAATGGGTCACAGACAATAGATTCCTTTAACGTGAGTTACTTGTATGTTTGTAGCTGCCCGCGAGCGCGACGACGTTTATCCGGTGCATGTGCGTGTGCGGCGGCGGCGGCTGGGCGGCGTGCGGGCTGGCGGGCGGCCACGTGGCCGTGCTGGACCTGCGCAGCGGACGCCCGCTGGCGCACTGGAAGGCGCACGACGGAGAGGTCGGTGAGCTTTGTGTCAAGTGACGTGTGTTTCTGGGTCACGTTTATCCGTGTATGTCCGAGTACACTGACCGTATTGGTAGAGTTTTATAGGTCATTGTAGCTCGCCTGAAGAGGCCTTACCGCCAGTCTCTTAACCGGGCGAAAAGTAGCATGTTCTTCGTGTATTGTGTCATCTAACGTCTTGTATAACATTTTGTTCCGCGACCGCGACAAAGTTTATTCGCTGTAGTGGTGGTGGCTAGGCGGCGTGTCGTCTAGCTGGAGAGTATGTGGCCGTGTTGGTAGATTTTTATAAGTGGTACAGCCATAGTAGCTCGCCCAGGGACGTACGTACCTTACCATCTTATCAGCTTCTTAACTAGACGAAAAACATGTTCTTCGTGTCTTGTGCAATGATTATGTAATGATATATAAGTAGAAATATAACGTTCTGTGTAACTATTAGGTACTTCGGCTAGCTGCTGTCGACGACCACCGTTTGCTGAGCTCCGGACTAGACCAGGTCACGGCGCTGTGGCGTATAGACGACGGCGAGCTGATCGCGCATTTGAAGTAACTGAAATTCTATTATTAACTAATTTATAAATAAAAAAATACCTTCAATGGCGGCGCCACTTTCATCTTTGATGGCAACTCGCTAATAAAATTAGTGACTAATGTGCAAGCTTTTAATTCTCATTTATTGTTGTCATTCGCATTATTGCCATTAAAAGACATTTGTTCATAGATTCTCCACTATAATTTAAATTATTTATTATTTCTTTTTTAAAAAAAAAAGTGGGTTTCAATAACCTACAGTTTGGTTGCCAAAATATTCTCATCTGACGATATGTTATTGAAACCACCGTACAATTATATCTATCTTGACTCAAACATCTACATCAGTGTTCAGAGTCAACATCCTTGTCAATAACCTCGCCCTCACCCTTATAGAGGCAGCACCGAGCCCGTCCACTGCCTCTCGGTGTACTACAGCGAGCTGATCTCCGGCACCACCAACAACCGCATCGGCGTGCACACGGCGCTGGACCAGGAGGCCTGCTTCTCCAGCACCAAGCTGCGCTCCGACACCTTCAGGGGCGTCCTCACCTGCATGTCCGTGCTGCCGCTGAACAGGCTGCTGCTGCTGGGCAGCGATAATGGCACCATCAGCCTACTATGCTGATCATTTCAGAGACTTTTATATGTCAAGATGGAGTGTCGGGATATCAAAAAGGGACACCTAAAATTAGGGGATTTTTATTTTTAGGTTGTTGTGGTTGAGACCCATTTTTATATTTTCTCGAGTATAGTAACACTTCGCCTGACGATTCAAATCAAAACGTCTGACAATAGAATCGTTAGGTCTTTGAAATTTTCAATTTTTTAATAATAATTATAATAATTTAAAGTGATAAACGAGTTACTAACTTAAAACCTCACAAAATGTTTGATCTCCGGTAAAAATATTTAAAAAAAGTCGCTTGCGCTGCTTATAAATATAGAATTTGATCTCTTATTAGTTTGTGTGATTTTGTTCGAATTGGCGATTTATTTGTATATATAAGTATTCCGTGAGACAGGGTTATTATTAATTTCCTGTATATAACCATTCCAAGAGTTAGTTATGTTTAGTTTAAGTGAATTTAGCTGCTATTGACTATAATTTAAGATTACTACACATTAAATAGTTTTAAAATTACTTAAGCATAATAATTAAGTTGTTTCCATGTATTATTGTAAAGGAGTACAAATGATTGTTACCAAAGACATTTGTTTGATATATTACAAGCCAGTATAAAGTGTACTTTAGGGCCTCCAGCATAAACTCACACAGTTCCGTATCGAGCTGCCATTAGTATGGGAAGATGTCAAGACAGACTGACATGTGACATACTAATGACTGACATTTACCGTACGAAAACATGACGATAGTGTATACATAAATGGTCACGGCACAGGTCGTTTACTACGAAGAATAGTTGCCGTAAAAAATCGACTTATAAACTATTCCCATTAGAATTCCGAAAATTCTTTTGCCTTTTCTTAAAGCCACAGTTTTAAAATATAAATTATTATTATGTATGGTATTCATACTTTCCTTCCATTTATATTATTGTCTATGGTAAATGTGCCGGGTATAACGGTAAGGAAGCTAAAAATGACGTAAGATAGTAAAATAGTAAAACTAGAATAGATAAATAGACTAAACTAATGTCACAATTGTACTCGTTAGTTTAATGCATAGAAAAAGAAGTAAATAGTACAGAAATAATAACATATTCGTTCTAAATCCACTGTAGCTAGCTCAGAGTGACATTCACATTCCAAACTCATTTTATAACTTTCACTTAGAGTTGCGATGAGAGTGATAGAATGAGCTAATATGCGCTCACTTTTGCAGAATCTAGGGTACGCCTCCAAACACATTTTATTATTCTCACTCACAGTCGTGATGAAAGTGAAAGAATGAGCTAATATGCACTCAGTTTAGCAGAATCTATGGTACGCCTGTCCCGCCCACATGTCCGTTCTATCTGTTTTCTATTTCTATGATTTTATTCTTAAACCCGGTATACCATAGTGTTTATTAATCTAGTAAAATTAAAGCCTCGTGATAACTGCTGGACGCGGGTTCTCCCCACAAATTTAACCTAAAAATTACAGTTTTATTTGAGAATCGTGTCACAAAAAATGAAATTGTGGTATGCGATAACTTAATAAATCGAATTCAATCTCAAAAAGCGTATGGAACCTTGTAAATGTAGCACTTTCTTTATTATCTTAAAAAATAAATAAAAATAATTTCGTCAAATGTAATTTCATTGGTTTAGGCTTAGCAATCGTTATCAGTCGAGTTTGAATTTGAAAACGAAGTATGTAGGGAAAGTGTATTAGTATGAGTAGGGTAAGAGTAAGAATACAAAGAGATGTAGCGCAAAGTATTAGATTTTTGGGAATGTTATAGAAATACTTATAGAGAAAGCAGTATAACGAATCGTATAGTGATAGGGAAATTTGCGCGAAATGTTTATTAGTATGCGAAATTAAATCAATGGCTTGGTGCTAGATATAATTTGTAGGGAAGGAACTTACTGCCACACTTATAATAGACGTGAGTAGAGCAAGTTTCTGTTGCAGTATGCAATTATACTTACTGCAATACATTTTTTCCATTCTATAAGGTTTCTAGAAGCTAACTTCTCGATATCACATAGATATATTCCGATTTTTCACATCCCTCGGTACATTCAGAGTACAAAAATTGAAAGCTATGATCGTTTGGTAGTATTATTACAAAACAATCTAGATACTGTAAGGACAAAATATCTGTTTGATGTCGACATATTTTATGAGTAACCCCGTGTCCGAATTGCCACGTCGCACGCTAAAGTTGCTCGTACAACGTCTTTGCATACATTTGTTCAAATTTCAGTGCGTATTTCAGTTAGGACGAGCTCTGTGTTTAAATTTTGTCCTGTTCGTTGGTTGGTCGGTCAGTCAATTCACTCCTTTAAGTTGTTTTTGAGTCATGTCAGTACCCATTAATGACCCACTACAACGTCGGGTCTCCTCTCACAATGAGAGGGATGTAGGCCTTAGTCCACCACGCTGGCCTACTGCGGGTTGGTGGACTTCGCATGCCTTTGAGAACATTTTTTTTTTGTGAACTCTCAGGCATGCAGGTTTCCTCACGATGTTTTCCTTCACCGTAACAGTAGGTGATATTTAATTTCATAAATCGCACATAACTTTTATTACAAAGTCATTGGTGCGTGCCACTGGGATTCGAACCCGGACCCCTCGATTCGAGGTCGAATTCTAAGCCTGGACTATCACCGCTGCTCATAATTGTTTACAGTGCTTGTTTTATAGCTATTCCATACTGTTTACCGTGCCAAAGGTATTGATAAACTTCGCTGAAAATAATAAATTGATGAGTGTATTGATTCGATAAAGATGAATGATTGAAGTAAAATACAAATGTAGACAGTTAGATGAATTCGCTTTAATTAGCAAAATATATTGCGAAGTACGAATACTTTGAAATAAATATAATAAATTAATGTATTTACTTTAAGTGGGAAACATTGGATTTCCCCAAAATAAGGCAATAATAAAATGTCTACCATATATAAAGTTATTCGGATTATTTTCATTGTATGATTTAAATTTATACTTATTAGTTTTGACCATAAATATGATTATTAAAAATAATCCAGTTTGTTTGATAATCCCACTATCCCATATAGCCCGGTCAAATCAGCTGGAAAAGTACCCTTGCATTGATTCCATAGAAGCTGAAAATTTTCATTAGAATTAGGGATATAATTATTATGAAACTATGAAATGTGTGCAAAAAATATTAAATGTCATAGTTCGAAAAAATGGATATTTTGGATTTTATAGCGGAACAATAATTAATTTTATGATAAAAATATCTGGGACAAAAAAATAGTAAATCATGCATTTGTTGGAATTTACGCAAGGTTGAATATCTATCTTGACCTAATATTAGTTCCCAAAAATTTTACGCTTTATGGTATGCGTAACATTCCCGATCAAGCTATAGAAATAATAAATATACTATAAGTACCTAATTTATCGTCAGTTCGTGTGCTGCTTTATTGATTACAGTAAATATAAAATTATTTTTTAGTTATTGTATGTATATTTTAAGTTGATATCTGCGAAAAAAGGTCATAATATGGTCATGTATGTATACAATTTGCTACATGTACCATAATAATATAGATAAATGTATAATAGGCATAGTTAATACAAATTAACCAGTCCGTAAAATAAATTGCAATTTTTTAGAAATCTTAAATTTTTACACCCTGTAATTATGTAAAAACCACAGTTTTATAAAGGTGCACATATAGTCAGCGAGAATGTAATTTACTAAACGTATTTTTTTAATAAAAGTATTTTTAAAACTGTTTTTTTGTCTTTTATTCAAATGTTAGACTACCCATATTATACCAAATTTGTTCAGCAGTTTTTGCACCTATTGGCAATGGAAATGTTTTCATACTTTTTTTTATTGATTATTACAAATTGTAGGTATATTTTATAAAATTTATTCGCAAAATACTAATTTATTGATGACTTTTTATTCAACATTTCAATTATTTCTATTAAGTTTCTATTACGCGATCTGCCTTATGAATCATCAGAAGTTATGGTTTCGAAGATACAGAACAGCATAGAACTGTATTTTTGTATCTATGGCATAAAGAAGGAAACGTGATAGATGAAGATGTCATTTGAATACATCAGAAATATAGATGAAAAGACATTCAATTAGCAAATTTTGAATCAACAAGTTTGGTTACGATGCCTCACAATACGCGACGCCGCTCCAGTAGCTCGTTGCTTGGCACAAAACGGCCAAGTATTCAACACGCCAACGCAGAGGGGTCAGAGCTTACTTTGCTCAAGGAGGAAACTCACACCGGCGACCACTTCCTTACACCGGCACAACTGGAGGTCGTATACCGCACGAACACCACCACCGGCCTCACAGACAACTTCGCTAAAGAGTTATTGGAACACAACGGCCCTAACGAGCTCAAGGAGCTAAAAGGCAATAGTTATTGGAAAATATTCAAACACAATCTATTCGGATGGTTCCAGTGCGTGCTTTGGTGCGGAGCTATACTTAATTTTATCGGTTACTTCGCTGCCGACATCATCGACCCCGGCCATGAAGGTGGACACTCATCAGCTGAATACCTCTATTTAGGATGCGTTATTACAGCCACTATCATTGGAACAGGACTGTTCGGATTCTATCAGGAAGCCAGAAACATGGCTGTCATGAGTGGATTTGAAAAAATGGTGCCCCCAAACACGGTTGTTATACGAGAAGGAACAAGGAAGGTGATACCGAATAGCGATGTTGTCTTAGGTGATATTGTTGAAATGACAGGCGGTGAAGTCGTCCCCGCGGATGTTAGAATACTCACATGTACAAATTTTAAGACGGATATGTCTTCCTTGACCGGTGAGTCAGAACCCATTCCACATCGTCCCGAATGTACTAACGCTAATCCTCTCGAGTCTAAAAACATGGTGTTCTTTGGCTGTCCTATAACTGAAGGTTCTGCTAGAGGAATAGTAGTTGCAACGGGTGAATTGACACAGATTGGAAAAATCGCTGGATTAGTAACAGGCTTAGAAAAGGAAGAAACACCGATTGCCAAAGAAATAACACATTTCATAAAACTAATATGCGGTGTGGCGTTTACTTTTGGACTCATATTTTTCATTATGGTGTTGATTATCCAAAAGAGCTGGTTAGCTGCATTACAGTACATGTTGGGAATCATTTTGGCGAATGTACCCGAAGGACTCATCGTGACTTTGACGGTGTGTATGACTTTATCTGCAAATCAGTTAAAAAAGAAAAATTGTTTGGCAAAAACGCTGCAGGCCGTCGAAACCTTAGGTTCAACATCTTGTATATGTTCTGACAAAACTGGAACCCTTACCGAAAATCAAATGAATGTTTCACATTTATTTTGTAACTTCACCATATATGACAAGACCGACCACTCTCACGTGTCCGACCGCGCGTATTCTATTTTGAGTCTAGCAGCTTCTCTTAATCTCAAAGCTGACTTTGCACACGATAGCCAAAATTTACCAATAGAGAAGAGGAAAATAATTGGCGATGCTTCTGAGTCTGCAATCCTTAGATATATGGAAATAAATCGTTCCGCCACACAAACTAGACAACTGAATCCAAAAGAAGCAGAAATACCGTTTAGTTCAGCCTATAAGTACCAGGTAACTATACACCGGATGCAAGCTACCCAAAGTTACTATTTAATAATGAAAGGAGCCCCTGAAATCGTTTTAGAGTTTTGCACCACTGTGTTAGCTGAAGAAGGAGACCAGCCCATTACTCCGCAAGTGAAGAAAGAGCTACGCGCCAATTTTATTAAATTAGCCAACATGGGTGAGAGGGTCATAGGTTACTGTGATTTTAATTTACCTCTAGATGCTTATCCCCTCGGTTATCATTTCGATACTCAGCAACGAAACTTCCCTGTGGAGAATTTAAGGTTTGTCGGTGCAATATCCATGATCGATCCGCCTAGATATGAAATTGATAAATCAATTGCTTTATGTCGGCAAGCTGGTATAAAAGTTATCATGGTGACTGGTGACCATCCTGTTACAGCTTTGGCTATTTCCCGTCAATGCGGTACTATCACTCAACCTACAGCTTACGATTATGCGTTCGAACATCATATTGATCTTGCAGATGTTCCGACGCATATCAAAAGTCAGTTTAAAGCGGCTGTGATAACGGGAGAGGAGTTAAGAAAAATGAGCGTTAACGATTTGAAGGCAGCAATGAAGAGATACGACGAAATAACTTTCGCTAGAACGAGTCCTCAACAGAAGTTGTTTATTGTAGAAACTTATCAGTCACTTAAACACGTTGTAGCGGTTACTGGGGACGGAGTTAATGATTCACCAGCCTTGAAGAAAGCAGATATCGGTATCGCCATGGGAATTACTGGAACGGAAGTATCCAAGCAGGCTGCGGACATGATTCTCTTAGACGATAATTTCGCGTCCATTGTACTCGGGATACAAGAAGGTAGACGAATATTTGACAACTTAAAAAAGACCATTGCGTATACTCTAACGTCTAATACCCCAGAAATGTTGCCATTTGTATTATACGCATGTTTAGGCATGCCTCTACCAATGACTTTGATTTTAATATTAGTTGTGAATGTTGGCACCGATCTTTTGCCTGCTATGAGTCTAGCCTATGAGACATCCGAAGAAGATATCATGTCGATACCTCCTCGCAAGCCAACCGATCATCTCGTTAATAGGGTTTTAATTTTTATGGCCTATTTTCAGATAGGGTTGATTCAGTTTTTTGCAGGCATGTACGCTTATTTTGTAGTATTTGCTGAGAGTGGATTTTTTCCTTCTAGTTTGATATGGACTCGCGAAATGTGGGAGTCGCCGTCTACTGAAGTTAAGGACACTTTAGGTCGGATGTGGCTTTACATGGATAGGAAGAGAGTCGAGAGAAGAGCTCAGACAGCTTACTTTGTTGCCATTTGTTGGGCTCAGGTATCAGATGTGATTATTTGTAAAACTCGGCGCATTTCGATCATTAAGAAAGGCATGTCGAATCACGTCTTAAATTTTAGCATTGTGGTTGAGATGGTCTTGGCTTTGATAGTTACTTACACTCCTTTTTGTCACGAGATTTTCAGTACAGAATCCTTGCCCTGGCAGGACTTCTTTCTCGCGTGGCCTTTTTTCGTTCTCATGGTTGCAGGTGACGAATTACGAAGATACCTTATCCGAAAGAACTATTCGAAGTGGATCGAAGAGGAGACATATTATTAAATACTTAAATATTTATAAGAACTTTAAAATAAGATTAACTTAGGTACTGTAGAAGTGGAGACTTTATTTTGAATGTTTTTTGTTTCATTTGCTTGTTGTACTGATGAAAAAAGTTGTACTGATCTTGGTGCATAAAAAAAATACACGTTTTTAGCAAAGATTATTTTTTTATGCATTGGATTTCATGAATATGGAATCTGGAAATGCTATCATCTCTCACCTCAACAATATCATCTAATGAGAACAACGGTTTTTATGCAAAAAAAGCAATTCAGTGGGCGAATAAGTTATTTGATTTCAATAAGGCTAGGCTATTCAGTCCTATTGCTGGTTGGTGAACTTCAGTCATGTTTTATTAGAACATAATGGAGAATCAGGGAATCCTGCATAAGATTCCGCGTGATGTTGACTTAAACTTACATCAGGTGCCATTTATTTAAAAAAGCGCATAACTTAGAAAAGTCATTGTATCGCACCAGAATTCAAACCAGGGTAACTCGATTGAGAAGTTGAATTCTTGGCTACTGGATTATCACTGCTTTTCAACACTAACAACGTTCTCAAAGGTCTACCTACTTGTCCATAATGTTGCACACATTTCATTAAATAAAGCTGTATAATATAAGTATCGCCATTTCAAATATCCCGTACCTGATATTAAATTCAGATTTTATGCTACTAGATCAAGCAATTAATGAGTGGTGTAGCCATGTGTAGGAGATAATGTTCTAGCCCAATTTAGTGTTATTTAATAAGAAAGGTAGGCCGGTCTCGAATTGCAAGCAATCTATGCGTTGCAATACGCGGATATTTGTATGTTTTGCTGTTCAATGGAGGATTTTTAGTCGAGGAAAAGTCGTGTTTCATGATAGTGAAATTGGAAGTGAAAATGTTTTGAACCTACTCATGTAAGCTTTAAATTACATTGTTTACCTAAAGCTCTTAAAAGGTTGAATTTAATCCTCACGTTGAACTCTTCTAATTTTAGGTACCTAAACAAACTAAGGGATCAAGGGTTTGTTATTAAACTTGATAAAAAAATACCAGTGACCGATTGTTCTGTGACACCTTCTGCCAGTCGTCAAGAGATGACGCGGCGGGTGGCTGCAACCATTTTATGGCTCTCTTTAGGGCACGGGTCTCTCCCCACAGCATAGGCCTGGCACAGCCTGGAGCATACTCTACCCCGCTACTCCAATGCGGATCGATGGAGCCACTGATATCCTCACGCTATTGAAGTTTTCTACGTCGCTAACACACTCGTAGGAATTCAAAACTCCGGAGCACGGCCGCTTCTCAGGCACCTAGCCTGGTTAAGCTCCTTCTTTACGAAAATATCATTGGACTATAGATTCATCTTCTAGTGAATAGCGGTCCTTAATCTGAATGTATCTCGAACGATATGTTGTCCACACACGAGCGGGCGCGGTCAGTGCGGCCGCGTGCCTAGGTTACCGTCTAGTTATCTAGACTGACCTACATTGCGCCCAAATGCGTAAGGACATGGGCCGTTTAATATCGGAAATGTTTCGAGTTTTATTTTACAAATTGATTGATACACTTTATTGAAGACCGCATAATTATAAAATGGGAGTGAATGAGCACACCTCTTTATTGAGTACCCACCTTACCTTATTCCTCTCTATAATATAGTACCTACATAGAATTGAACAAAGCCTGAAATTGTTGTCAGTATTTTGTTGCTTTAGGATGAAAAAGTTACCACCGGGATTCATGTTATCATTTTTTCTGTTTCCTTATCGCTTACGACAATAATGCTACCTAATACCATAGTAAAAGGAGAGTAATACTCTGTCTGTTGGACCCTACCCAATCATTCCGCTATTTTAAGGGCTACAATGTTATAAAGCAATAACTTGGACCGTTCTAATTGATCAAGTGACCTTAACAATACCGCTAATATTTCTTTCATGTCTTTATCCTTAACAACGATTTGCTCCAGACATTGCGACCTAAAATTCTACTTCATTATACACCTTATTGCCGACAGTTTTTTTACTTAAGAGCTTTTTATATGAAATTTGTGTTCGTTTGATGTCTTGCTGTGCCGTTATTACGAAAGCTATAGCTATGCATTTACTAGGTAAGAAACTTCAGGATGTACTCTATACATCATATGTTTCAGAAACACGATTACTTGTTGTTTTTAGACAGATTTTATGTGGTAGATTCATAGTAGCTCGTCCGGAGAGGTACCATACCGGCAGCCTCTTAACCCGTCGTAAAGCACTATGTTGATCGAATTCTTCATGTCTTGTGTTTCGGATGGGGAGGTATGGTTGCTGGGGAAACTTTTTTGAGGCAATTTGAAACAATGCCTGCATGAGTAGCAAAGCACCCGTATACAACCTCCGGCAGGATTTTTCTCTATTTAATGTTGGATGCGTGTCCATGGGCTTCTGTGACCAACTTTTGCTGTTTTATTACTATAAAAAAATATAAATAGCTCTGTAGGTATCTACTTGTTTTTCAAAGCTCGTAGGGCGATATCAGTAGCATATCTCACAACTTCTCGTAAGAATATAAATGTGGCAGTTAGAAATGGAGCGAATGTCCAAACGGTAGGTATCATGTATGAGTACTGCACTCTGCAAACGTTGAACAATATTGCATCAGAGTCCTTGTGAGTCATTTTATTGAACGGATTTTCGTGTTGGCTGCCAGTGGGCCGTATCTCATAGCTTTTATGTGATTTGTACGATAAGAACCACAGATATAAAACTAAATAGATCACGCATGTATAAGTACCCACCTCCCATATCAATATATTTGATAAGTTTTTGCAATGCGAAATCGATTTGTTTGATCCTTATTATCATAACAACGAGCTCTATTTCAACGATATATTAGCAGTCATTTTAGTCAATAATATTATCTTACATTCGAGTAAGTACCCAGTATTCTAAAAACATACATAGTCCAAATACCTAGATTTTTAATCAGTAATAATTACCTATATAAGACTGTAGTGTGCGTTCCATAGGAAACTAATAAACGTAATTAGTAAACGCTACACGTACCTACTTATTCATATTTAATGAGCCAAATAATTTGCTTATACCAAAAAGGGAATCAAATAACATTGATCGGAAAAGCGGTTCACTATTCGGTCAGGAAAGAGCCTTTTAAAGTAAGTCACCGGATGCAAGCAAGCGAGTCAAGAACTCAAGATTATGAGCGCTGACGGAGTTAAACAAGTTGGCATCTATGAAAGAGCCATGATATTCGTATTATGTTACAATTTCCCCAGTATAGTATTAATCCTAAGCTCGCTATCAAGCAAGCGACTTCTTGAAATGTGGTTGTGAGTAAAACTAACTAAAAGATGGCCGGAACCGTCGCGGCCTCAGTGGCAATAATAAATTCCTCTTTTAAGATAGGACAATCCGAGCCTATGATTTTGGACGTCTATTTGTTATAGGTTAAAAGAAACACATACTACTTCTAGATATCTACCGGAAGGACCGTAGCTCCTTACGTCCCCCCATGCATGCATATATCTTCCTCTTATGAAGCAGGTCTCACAAATATGCAGAAATCTCAAATCGTTATAAAAAAGAAAATTACAATACTTTTATGGTTCCTTAATTTTTGGCCATTACTTGTTGAGTGATAAATCTCTACAGATCTCAGATGCAGACCCCCGCCATAAGAATTATAACTACTTAATAAGGTCCTATTAGGTACCTTATACCTATTTTAGGTAAAAATATTGGAACTATATGGACGGCAAATAGGTACCTTTTTCACATTAGAAAATGGTCTTGCTTATCTCACATCTTAATGACCGTCCACCCAATTGACCGACACATCATAACTCAACATGAAACCGAGGAAAAGTTGCAAAACTAACCCTAAAACACATACATATATTATGCTTTCATGTGTTGAGTTTCGTGGGACAAGTAAGTATCCTTGGTTGCGAAATATGTATCAAGTGCTCTCCACTCCACTCCCGCGGCCTACCTTTATATAGCATGCGTGCTGATCATACTCCACACGTGTTCCCCATCAACCGACGAGCGCACGCACCGTCATGTACGCTAAGGTAACCTTATAAACCTCGTAACTAATAACAGATAACGAAAACAACACGATAAATTAACTACGGAAAGTCCAATTTAATTCGAAGACTAAGTAGGACATTAAATTTTGGTAAATTTTGGTCTAATTTTGCTCTAATGCCGAAATTAATAAACACCGCCGAAGATCGAATGAACAATACCATCCATCCAACGTGTATTCATCCGTGTATTGTTAATAATAATTGAAATCAAAACCACTCCATAAACGCTGTACCTATCAGTTTACTTTGTCATCGAAGTCCGCGTATTTCAGAAAAGTCCAATACGATGTTTGCCACAAATAACAATATTATGTATCTCCGGTACTCTGTATCTTCCACTTGTCCTCAACCGAAACTATTGACATGAAGAACATGCTGCTTCACGGCGGAAAACTCAGTGTCCTAATTAATACATATACATGTCGAACGAAAAGAAGGACTAAGGAAGATGGCAGTTATATATCTCCCCGCGAGCTACTATGCTACCGAAAGATCTAATAATACAGAAACTTTGCAACTTTTTCCCCAGTTATTTATCGTATGCTGCGCGTGCGCGGTGGCAGCGGCGGCGCCCGGCATCTACGACAGCTACGGCTATGGCCCCGCCTTCGGGCACGCCATAGCGGCTCCCATAGCGCACACCATAGCGGCACCAGCCGTCGTGCATGCGCCCGTCGTTAAGGCCTACGCGGCCCCGGTAAGATCCTTGTGTGATATTTTATTTTTAGATTCAACGCGTCGCCTATAATAGCCACCGCTATACCATGCAATGGCAATAGCGGCACCCGTCGAGCTAACCGTAGCAGCTCCAACGATACAGCCCGTTGTTTACTTTAAGGCCTATACAGCTCCGGTACGATCTTTCCACTGTGTGTGGTCTACTATGCTTGTGTCATAAGGCTATGTCTCGGCAATAGCGGCACTCGTCGGACAAGCCATAGCGGCTCCACTAGCACACACCATAGCAGCGCCAGAGCATAGTCTGTCGTAAAAGCTTTCTAATTATGGATTTTACGCGTCGGCAATAATAGCTGCTCTATCGCTATGCCCCGGCAATAGCAACACCATAGCGCATACCATAGCGGAACCAGCGTCTATAGCCACCGTTTGCCGCGCAAATTTGGTCCTATGCGGACTGATCAATAATAGTTCTTTACTTCTTTTCTAACACCGTTACTTTTTATTAGAATCTTTTCATTCCAATATCTTATGTCATTATCTTTCCCATTTATCCAGGTGGTCCACGCAGAGCCAGTCGACCCTAACCCCGCGTACAGCTTCTCTTACGGAGTGGCTGATCCCCACACGGGTGACCACAAGGATGCCTCTGAGACTCTCCAGAACGGCGTGGTCCACGGCTCCTACAGCCTGGTGGAGCCCGACGGCCACGTGAGGAAGGTCACGTACACCGCCGACAAGGTCAACGGGTTCAACGCTGTCGTTGAGAGGACAGGGGGAACTCATGCGGTAAGTTGGGACACTAATATAGTCATTACTTTATACCTTAACTGCCCTGAGTTGATAGCTCAAAGTCATGAATAACCAGAAACCTTGACTGATCCGTCAAATATATAAAAGCACACAATTAAAACTGGCATAAGGTCAGCGCAGTGGACTAAGGCCTACATCATTCTAATTGTAAGCGGAGACCCGATCCTGAAGTGGGGTTATTGATAAACTGGACAAAACGAGTGAATTTGTCCAGAATAAATAAGTCACATTGATGGTGGTTGGTTCCATGATTGAATCTGTACAATTCTAGTTTACCGTAGGACTCAGACGACAATACGTCGGTGCATGTGCAACGGTCCAATGCTACGCAATTGTAATGTTGCTGCTCCAATTAAATAAAAACGTCTCAATGAAATAAAGACGTCTTAGGAGGTTATCCTAAGAGTACTGTATTCTTAGAAGCCTATGTAAATGACTAAATTATACAGATTTCCGGTAACTCTCTTATGAATCTGCCTTGATAGACTTCTGATCTCAATGTGCTCCATTCTTACAGGCACCAGTGGCCGTCGCAGCACCCGTAGCGAAGTACGCCGTGGCGCCCGCCCCCGTCGCGGTGGCGGCTCCAGTCGCGAAGTACACCCTCCCCGCCATCGGCCACCCCTGGGGCTAGTCACAACACACCCCTTCACTACTCTACTGCTGATCGAGACGAACTTCCACGCAGAAATGTTGAAAGCTCCTGATGTGAAGAAACGTTGGTGTAAAGATAGAGTCGGCAACCGTTCGGTCAATGCGCTCACGTAGGACGACCTGCTGGACTGGTCTGGTTCACGTGGTGCTCCGTGGACTGCTGGGACGGATTCCCACCTTCGGATAACCCGTGCGTTCCGAATACTGATTGTATTCAGCTCCTGTTGTTACCAGAAGTGTGGTGCAACTTAAGTTGCTGTAGCAATTGTCTCTTACGCTTAGGTATGTGGAAGTCGAGAATTTGGTAGGATTTTGAGATGGAAGGTTTAGATAACTCTGTTGGTTATTTTTCCTAAGCTGTTTATGTTATGGGATTGTTATAGTATTATTTAAGAGGGGTTTGTCTCGTCAGCAATACAGTAGGCCTAATGACCTCGCCTGTGCTCCGTATGGAATATGAATTATTGTTTATTTATTTTGTACTGCTTTGACTGTTGCTATGGACTTGATCTTGACGCGTTGTATCACGTTCATGTAAATAATTGTAATTTAGTTCGTAAATAAAATGCGATTTTGCGGTATTTTTGTATTTGTTTCCTCATAGTTCCTTAGTATAAGAAAACAAAGTATTTGACAGTATAAGCAAATAACACTTTAAATCAGGTTAAAATCTTCATTTATTTTATTAAAAAGTCCACTTAACTTTAAAAATCTTGAACGTCTGAAAGCGGTTATAGTTAACTGTTTTATCTGAATGTAGAAGTAAGACTTCAATGGTTTATTTATTGTAAGACATTGTCAATAACTAATATTAAATGAAGAACTTATTATAGATTAACATATTATATCCAATCCACTTATTAAACCATAAACACATGGTTATTAAAATCTGATAAATTTATCAATTAATTTAAACTGGAATCCGTAAAGGTAGGACGTTGAATGCCTTGAAGTAGTTTAAATATTTACTTAAGTAATTTTATTTCTGGAAATTTCAAATATTTTTTCAAATGTTTGTCGTCCGTCCCAACAAGGCAATTGCTACAAATGAGCGAATAAAAACTGGTCCGGAACAACTCGGTAAATCACTCGCTGGAGGAAACCTACACCTTTCTACTTAGGCTACTGGTGACCCAATACCACACTAATACAAGTTATCTGCACTTAATATCTGTAATATACGAGTTCTGAGTTTCTTTCTCACGTAAATTTAGCTGTTGGTTCTATTACAATTTACGGGCTGTAAACACAGGCAAATTTTCCGTGTCAGAAAAATTTTTCACAGTCAGTAAGTATAACAAGGTATAATTAGGTTTTAATTTATAAATAAGGTATAAATATAGGTTTCCTGGTTGGACCGAATAGGGTGCTCAAAAAATAAATAGGTAGCTCGGGGTAAAGGGATGACTTAGACCGAAAAAGCCCCCTTTAATTTGAAGTTCAAAATGGCTATTTTATTCATTATTTTGCTTTAATACTTCAGAATTGGAAATAGTGCAAGCCTAGCTGTGCACTGTTTTGTCTTTTGTAATGTATTGTACTTCTGAAGGCCTAAGTACCTACTTAGTTAGCTAACTTCATTCGGTAGGTATAATATTCGGCAACACCAACTCCAATTAGTTTCTACAAAGAACTCATAATGAATTTCAGGAGTATAGGTAGTAATTATAATCATTACGAATACCTAACACTTTTCGAGTACCTAAGCCTCTGATTGAGATATTTCGTTCTATAATCGATCCTAATCTAGATTCTAGGTCATTTATAGGATTCTAGGTCACGCAGGTAGCTTAATTGTTCCTATATAAGTGGTTCTTTAATAAATCAATTTCATTTCATCAATAATTCTGGCAACTCCAATCAGCATGTCTATAACTGCACTAAAATATTTATTAGGCAATAATCCATAAATATGCATCAATCAGAGCCGCATTCGGCATCGAGGAAAAACGTGTTTTAATTATGTAGCGCAAACTTTTTCTACGGCCATATGCGAGTATTTCCGTTTCTCGTAGGACACCTTATTGGCCGAAATTGGGCCTGTCTTTTAAATCAGCTCGTGCTATGAATATATTTGTATAGCATTTTCAACATAAATTGGCATTTAAGAATTTTTATACCTACTACGTTATGTATTCTTTATTTGTGGAATGTACATTACTTATTGCCGTAAATTCGGATGCAGAATTTTTCTTGTATACCTGACTGAGGTACAATAAAACGCTTTAATGTGTGAAATTTGTATTTATTTTAGTTTTTAGTTCCTACGTACCTAAAAGTATTACATGCATTGTCACAATCAGATTATACTTGCATAAAACTATAAGATGATGAAATACATTGTTGATAATACCCTACGTAAGGGTGCGCTTCCACTCGCGGAGGCCATCCCGGTGTGGAGTCAAACCGACCGTTAATTGTCTAATCACACTGATCGAAATTTCCACTCCACATGAGTGGAAACAGTGTGATTGGCCCCATTCACGGTCCGCTAATTTCTACTCCTCATTGCTCTGGTTCAGTGGAAACACACCCTGTTTTCAACGTGACTCTATAAATCACACCGGTATCCTATTCTGTTGCGCCCAGCGCGTGATGGGCCTCGCGATGTGATCGGCCCTGGGATGCGCTCGGGGGCCCTTCAATAGGGCCAGCGCCTCGCGTAGGTCCGGCCCTGAGCCTGGTTTGTTGGCGGCGGCCGCCTGTGCACACCCGCATACTGCTCCCCGCAGCCCTTCCCACATTTCTGGACCGCCGTCCAATCTATGATAATACAGAAGTAAAGATTTTTATTTTCATGTCAAGATAGAATGGAACACCTCAAGGCTAAAATTTTTGTTTTGGTGGAACTGCTGTGATTTCACCGAGCCTACGTATCCACCTAAACTGTACAAGCATACTTTTCCCAAGTGTAAAGGTAATTTTAATAGGTACTATGTAATTCCTACAAACTTTAGACTTCTTTTGAAATGGTAATCTTCCATATTTAAGACCTGAGCTATGGGAATTCTTTAAGTCAAAAAAGAGTTCTTTAAATGTACTTAATGTATCTAATTTGGAAATTTTATATCACACTTTAGTTGCCCTACAATTTTTCAAATCACACCAACTTGTTCTGGAAAAATGTAAAATTTGCTACCTGTCGAGCATGTTGAACGCTTTAGCAGCGGCCAGGAACTGCCCCATGCGGTAACTGTCGTTAGCCACCAGCTGCAGCAGCGCGAAGCTATCCGGGGTGCCTGCAGACTAGAAAAGGACGTAAAAAATCAAACCGGTCTCATTCGAACGAACAACAACCTGACGACTCCTCTGGCGTTGCGCGTCGGTAGGCGACGGTGACCACTTACCATGAGCTCCTCTAGCATGAACTAACGCTGTTTCTGTGCAGCGTTTTTTACTGCTGAGGTTACGTTACCAATACGTTTAACAAACTGAAACGGAAACACAAGGACTCGCTTGCTTTACAATGAGTTATGGAACCTTTAGACGTACCTTCCAGAACTTCGAGACGACCTACAGAAGTACCTTCAGACTAAACTCTAGTTATCTGTCTATCTTTTTAGTTCTACCAACTGGAACAAATAGTTGCAAACTGAATTTATACATCTGAAGGTCCAAAACTCACCTTAACGCAGATCTCCCAAGCGAGGTGCGCTTCTTTGTTCATGACGTGGCACCTGCACAGGCAGGCTAAGAAGGTGAACGAGCTGCGGATATTCTCGTCTTGAATGGTCAGGAGAACTTCTTCGGCTTCGCGGTAGAAGCCGGTCGCTACTTTGGCCTGATGGAGAAAATAAAACGCTTCATACTCATAGCTTCACATTATTATTCTCTGACGGTGGACTTCAATGATCGGTCTTCAGATATGGATTGAGATGCTAAGATAAACTTTTTGATTGCTTTAAAATAAAAGGAATTTGAAATGCAGCCTGGCAACCAAACACCATTGGGGCTATCCAAATCCGAACATCGATTTATTATTGTCACAGGCCATAAGTCGTAGGTGCCACGAACACACACGAGGCAAGAACACAAACATCAAGACCAGAAACAGAAATTTTAACTCATTATCTAAATCTCTGCTCCACTACGAAACGAATCCAGACCCAACAAAAACGCAATTGTTATTTTTTTAATTTCTCCGTAGCATGAATCCGGATGAATGCATGTTTGTTACCCTTTCACGCAAAAACGGCACAACAGATTTAGATAAAAAAACCGTGGCGTTATAGATGTAGATAACCTGGATCAACATATAGGATACTGTTTATCTAACTCTGACTGGACAAATTCTTGAGTCCACGCATGAGCACACGGGGCTGAAGCTAGGTTTTAAAATTGGAGAAAACTAAAAAGGAAAATGAGGATTGGACATTAATCTTCCATACCTGAGCGTAGTTGAAGTTGAAGGTGTCATCGTTGACGAAGAAGCTCTTGATCGAGTTGAGGTAGACGAGCACCTCCTCGAACTGCGCCGCGAGGAAGTACGAGGAGGCCATGCACTGGCGGCCCGGGATAGTGTCGCACTCCGACGCCGAGCTGCCCACCAGGTGGAAGCTCTGCTGGGCCAGCTTCATCTGTTCCTCCTGGACATTGAGCAACGGTTTTCTGTTCAGCCTATGAGTTACTACCATAGAGGACGGCATGCCAGTTTGTAACCTACGAGTAGCTAGTCAAAGTTCAAAGTGTAGAACGAACCGCGCATTTCCCAGTAGCTTGAATATCGCAGGTGAAAAAGTAAAGCTACGTCCTAAAAGTAAGTACCTGGATGGGAGATCGTTAGTAGTGGGTTTCAGAGTGCACGTTAGCGTCCATAGTACGTGTCGGACGCCCTCTGGACAGTTTCAAAATATCCGACACGGGTCGGCCATTAGCCTGTTTCTCCTAGTTTCTGCATTTGTTCAGCGTAGCAAGCGTATTCCGCTTCTTACTGAATAGAATTTTAATATAATTCGTGCCATTATAAGATCGGCATCTAATTGCAGACAAGCTTTAAGTGTCACATTTGTTGACGTTAGGGGAAATAGAATTTTGCCAATGCCATAAATAACTTACATCTCCAGTTTCATTGTAGAGTCTCACAGCAACGACGGCCCGCAGGATGTAGTGGAGCGGGGAGGTGGGCTGCAAGGGTTCCAGCAGGGCCCGAGCCTCCAGCGGCTCGCGATGACGCAAGCGATAGCCCGCCAAGTTCAGCCGCGCTTCGGGCACCACGTCCACTAGTTCTGGCAGTGTCTGAGACCAAAGGTTGAACATTTTAAGGCTTTATACCTTAAACAGTCCTGTATTCTTTGTAACCATTATTGCACAACAGTTGCTCAACACCAAAGCAACAATATTTCAACGTGGCGTGATCAACTCCGCAACACAAATGTTGACTGCGACATTCTGACAACTCGGTCATATCTGATCTAGTTCTAATTTGGGTAGAAACAGTTGCCCAAAATTTTATGACTATCCCTTGATTGTCAGTAAATTGACAGGTTTTACTCGTACTGACAAACCCTTCACTTTCCACTAACTACCGTACACTCTGTAATTAGGGAAATATTCAGTATCTAAAAAAAACAAAATATTTACTTCACTATATTAAAAGACCTCACTAGGAGGTCATAAATAAACAATATTTGAATTTATACTTGAATCGTGACACATTACGAGTGCTTTATATAAATTTCATGATTGTTAAAACGAACGATAACTTAGAAAACGGTAACTAATCGGTATTGGCAATGGTGAATAACCTGTCTTTGGAGGTAGGTAAAATTTTTAGTAATGGATACTGAGATCGCAATAAGAGAGATCACTTCGACTCAAATAGCTTTGTATGTGGTGGCGGTTAGTCTTCAACTTACGGCCTATTTGTTTCCTGAGCAGAAATTTGTGGAAGGTAAATAAATTGATTAATGTTGGTTTTAAATGCCTTCTGTGTTGACAGGAGTACCATTTCTTTAAGTTATAAGAGAGATCACTTTGGCTTAAATAGCTTTCTACGTGGTCGCGTAATGGTATAGTCTTCAACTAACGGCCTATTTGTTTCCTCAGCAGATTGTTTTTGAAGATGAGTAATTTAATTAACGTTAATTGTATATTCTATGTTGCCCATAGAGAATTCTGGAACTCTAGAAAAAAATTGCCGTAGCCCAAATTTAGGCCCATATGCTAAGGACTTAAAAAAAATTATTCTTTTCCAGATGGATCTAAATTTGATTTCATTGTGATTGGCGGTGGCACTGCGGGAAGCATTGTTGCGAGCAGATTGTCAGAAAATGACGAATTCAAGGTTCTTTTGATCGAAGCTGGAGGAGATCCACCCATTCAAGTTATGGTATAGATTTTGAAGACTGATTTCTAAACTAAAATATTTAAATTTTGCTCCATAAAAGAATACTAAGTAGGCTAGCAAATTTTAATACACGACGTAGTATTCTTGGTAGGCTTAATGAGTCTTACTCTTGGACTGAGGTGATTGCATTCGTCCTATTACTATAGAGAAGTAAATCTTCTTATATAAAATTCAAACTTGCTTTCATCACAAATTAATTATAAAAATTTCGTCGCATTTATATTTACCATTATATTTACCATTCAGTCCTCAAGACTGGAACTATACTTCGCTGAATGATGAATACACTCTGCGCTGTCATAAAAAACATGTTCTTGGATTGACAAGTGGCAAAGTGTTGGGAGGAGGGAGCAGTATGGACTATATGTTTTACATAAGAGGTAACAGAGCAGACTATCAGCGCTGGGAAAACATAGCACAAGACGACACGTGGCTATGGGAGAATGTTCTTCCATACTTCAAGAAGAGCGAGCGACTAGAGGACCCAATCATTCTTGATTCACCCGATGCCATTTATCATGGTGTTGACGGTTACGTTGGAATAACCAGACAAAACGATGTAAAAGTAATGAAGTATCTAGAGTCGTTTTGGGAATTGGGAAACAAAATTGTACTTGATCTGAGTGGAGCCCTAGTTTACGGATTTACGCAACCTTTGTACACCTTGGCGAATGGTCGGCGACAAAGCACTGGATATTGTTTCCTATCCCCTGCGAAAATCGCTCAAACTTGTACGTTTAGAAAAATACTTTAGCAACAAAGATACTATTTGATGACGAAAAAAGGGCTGTTGGAGTGAAGGTGATGGATGTGAATAACAAAACAATGTCGTTTAACGCTACTAAAGAAGTCATACTATCGGCAGGAGCTTTCAATTCTGCTAAACTTCTGATGCTATCAGGTATCGGCCCTGTAGACGATTTGCGGGTTCTGAATATAGATGTTATTTCTGATTTACCGGTTGGTAAAACATTAAGAGATCATGTCACCGTTCCTATATCTCACCAAGTGCAACGTGACAACTCGACTACGGGACCAACAGATCCTCATAAATATCCATTCACAACTGTGTTTGGATTGTCTGCATTAAACAAAAGTCAAGAATACCCTGACTATGGAGTGGAATCATTTATATTACCACCGAATTCTAGATCACCTTTAGAATATTTCGCGTTCGATTACAGATATGATAGTAGTGTTGCACAAAAACTTTACGACATAACCGAGAACCGAAACACGTTGTTATCGTTGGTGATTGATCTTCATCCCAAATCTACAGGCGTGGTTAGATTAAAATCAACCAATCCTAGAGATCCTCCTCTGGTGTATACGGGATATTTTTCGATCAAAAAGGACATGGCAAATATGATAAAATATGTCGAAGATTATGTTAGAATTATCAACACAACGTTCTTCAGAGAATCTGATGCTGTGTTTGTAGATTTGGCTTATGAGAAATGTGGAAACTTCAAAGTAGGAAGTAAAGAGTATTGGAAATGTTATTCATTGTGCATGTTAAATTCAATTTTCAACTTCAGTGGTACCTGTGCAATGGGATCAGTGGTGGATAGTCGACTGCGCGTTTTGGGTGTCAAAGGCCTGAGGGTGGTAGATGCCAGTGTTATCCCAGACTCTCTTAGTGGCCCTATTAATGCGCCAGTAATGATGTTAGCAGAAAAAGCGTCTGATATGATAGAAGAAGATAATGATGTTGAATATGTAATCTTCAGTAATTTCAAATCATCATGTTAAGCTTGTTTTTAAAGATATTAACTTTTCTTTTACAGTCAACTTAGATGGATTTAGAAAAAGAAAAATAAAGTACGTTCGTGGTCCTGTGTTATTTTTTTTTACCTTTAATGCCCCTTCACCGTTCCTAAATACGACGAGATTATGCTTGACCAGGTCCTGACCGAAAGTGTGTTGGTCTGAAGATATTTGCTTCAGTTCGTTCTCCGCCGCCTTACCATTGTAGAGTCTGGAAAAACGGAAGTTTATTTAAAAGAAGGAAACTTTTTTTAGATCATTTCATTCAGATTTTTTGTAGTTTGCTTTATTTTTGAAACATGACAGAGCCCAGGCACTTACCGGAACAAATTGCAAGCTTTCAGATTTCCCGCCACAGTTGAGGTGGGGTGTTGCGCAAGGTACACTCCTAGGACCTCTTGGGATACGTCGTAATAATCCAACTTGTAGTAACATAGGGCTACGTACACATTTAGGGCCATGTACGTTCTGAAAAGTGTTTAAATTTAATTATTTCTAATAAAATATTTATTAGAGATTTTTAAACAGTAATTTTAGTTTATTAGTTTCTATAACGATTTTGTATCTTTACAGATAAATTTAATGTAACATAGCAAGCAAATAACTACTTTTCTAGAATCTAAAAATAATAAATAAATAAACCAGAAGTTAAAAGTCCCACAGAAGAAATAATGAGATTTTGGTATTCCTACTTACAATACTCAGATCATTGGGTAAAAATACGCACAGTAGGTAAACATTACATGGCGTAGGGAAAAATATTGCTAAATAAAATTTTCTAGCTAATATTAACCCGGGAATTAGAGGGAGAACTTTTATCCAATCCATATCGTCTTCTTCGTATCTTTTATAACTGCAAATGAGATACGATTGGTGTGAATCTCGTTATCTATGAACTAATAAAAAGTATGGATACCACAGTGTGGTTGCAAAGTTGTATATATTTATTGATTGGAAATAATAGATGTCGGCTGATAACCAATATCGTCCTGCATTTATTTTGATGATTTTTTTAAAAAGAACGCAGGCAGTTTTTTCCGGGCACTTTTTGACTGAAGAGTTGGGTGGAGTGGAGCGACCGGACTTATAGGGGACCAATCACACAGCTCCACTGATGCAGAGTAGAGATTTCAAGCCCCGTGATTGGTTAGTTTACGTGCCGCTGCTGCTCTCCTGTTTGCCCGGTCACATCACTTTCGTTGATAAAAAATTTTGAATTTTTTTAACACCATTAGTGTCGTTTACCGTCTATCCAGTAGGAGCTTCTTATACACATCGATGGCCTCTTGATAGTGTCCCCGAAGGTAGTGTACCGCGGCCAGGCTGAGCTGGTCTTCGGGCACGTCTCGCAAGGCTGCGTGAGCCTGCATCAGAGCCTCTTCATCGCCCAGCTTGTGGGCCAGGTGGAACTGCAGTCTGCTCTGTGATTCGAGAGCGTTAAATTAGGTGTAACGATGCTCATTTTTCTGAGGTTCTATTTCAAGCGATTCTTTTTTTTTCGTTCATACACGACCGCTGAAAGTATTTCCATTCTATTTGAGCTTGGACGTAAAATGTTCATTGGTTGTGGTTGTGGTGTAGTCCAAACATGGACTCAAATAAGATGCGACCATATTGGTTTTACACATATGTCTTGTACCTACTGTTCTTGATATGATTGAACAACTTTTATAAATTACCTAGGTACTTAATATTTCAATTTCCTTGGTATCGTTTTAACTGAATAGAGTTCCTAGATTGCCTAGAAAAAAATAACAATAAGAGTAAATAATCAAGCTTTACCTTGAGGGCACATTTAGGCGCTTTTTCAACTTCTTCTTGTGACTCCTTGTACATTCCTGAAAACATGCGAACATAGTTTATAATATTTTTAAAATGATCGGTGAGTATTTTGGATTTTTGCAATTTTTTTGTCATCATGCACTGAATTAAATTAAATAGAGTCATTCTAACCGTCCGTTGTTCGGACACCTACCGCAACTCTTAATAACTTGCGAAAATTTTGCCATTGTTTTTTATCGCCGTTCTATGAACCGCCGGCATTGATTTGGGAACTAGGAACCATGCCCTGACACGAAGATTTGGGTCTTCCATTTTCGTAATGATCACACCCGGCATTGCTTAACTTTTTCGATTTCTTACGCCGGTTATCAAGAAGGGGTGCTAGCTATGCATGGTTAACCTAGATAGAAGTAGCAGACGGCGACATCGAGCGCGACGTGGTCGGCCACCCGCGCGTCGAGGTGGTCCCGCGAGCGCGCCGCGAGGTACGCGTCGAGCGCGGCGCGGTACTCGCCCAGGTGGAAGCGGCACCACGCCGCCCACACGCACACCCACACCTCCGTGTTGCCTTCGTTTTTCAGGAACTGTAAACCAACAACATTTAAAAGAAAAGACATATTACAAACATTCAACAACATATAAGAGGTAGTATGTTCGTTGTGTCATAGCGGCCAGGAACCAGGGTCCACTCAGCATAATGTCGTGAGCCGTGCGGGACCCAGCCACGGTGCTGGTTTTCAACTGGTTACTACCACCTATGGTAACGCTCAACGCAACACTCGGGTTGGCTGATATGTTATTGATTGAGAAATTGAGATGTCACGCTCCACCAGTAGTCGGGGCTACGGGTACTTTCACATTCTTCCAAATTCTCAACAGCGGTGGCCGTAAAAAGAGTCTCTCCTCGTTAATGGGATGGAGTCCCTTTATCCCTTCTGCTTTGAGAGTTGCACGGGGACACCGTATTGAGCAGTGTGATTGTGTAATGTGCTTACCTCTAACATAGTCAGAGCACCGACATAGTCTCTCTTCATCAAGAAGTCTTCCAGTTCCGGGAAACTCTTCTTCGCTGAACCCGTAGACGTGCGGCTGTCGTTAGCCGGTTTCGATCTTGATAGGATCTGCAAAATTCAATACCGGCATGCCAACTTTTACTGCAAACCATCAACTACCGCATCAAACGCCCAAAAGGCTCAAAGTCAAAGACAATCTGACTAAAATTGCAAGCCGTGCTGCTTCAGACGACTGCTCTCGGCTCCTTACTCTCACCTACCGGGTAGGTACACCGCACCCCCTGCACTATAAGTTTAGACGCCTGTCAAAACACAAGCACGCGCTTGCTTGTTTGAAAGAGCCAAGTACCTAAAAGGCAACTGTCGGCTTTGCCAACAAAAGATTTATCTAAATGTAGCCAAGTTCGCTATTTAAAAGTGCCGTTAACTTTAGTTAATAGGCACGTATACCTACTATAAGTCAATCTAACATTACTCCTTACCATTTTAAAGTTAGTTTAGGGATATAGTTCCAGAGAAATGTTTTATTCTGTGAAAGTTTTTAATACAACAACATTTTTGGTGTCGTTTAGATTCCGTTGTCATGGAAACGTCTCACAAACAAACAATGCCTTTTTAAAAATGAAACGAGAATAAGAATGTAATGTTCAGTCTGCCAAGTTATAAACAGGCATAATTAAAATTAATTAGTTCAGTTAAACTTTTAATCTGAGTAGTCAGGTAAACATTTTATTGTTGTAAAATTAAATATATTTTAGCGGCAGGCAGCAGGCGTTAGCCGTCACCCTTCTGTAAAAGACTATCTATCTATTTAAAGTCTATAAAAGACTGCTAAAATACAAAGTTCCAAGGTGGTTACTATAACCTTCACACAAAGTAATATTAGTTACCCTCCTCACTTTCCCTCCACTCTTAAAGATAAAATTCTCTTAAATCCAAGCTTCCTTAAAATCCCATGGACCGCTTACTCAAAATCAATCCATTCGTTGCCTTTCGCTTTCATTGATGTTATATTTATTACCAATGTGACCTTATAAATAAAAATATAGTTGGTAAACACCATTATATAGGTACCCTATGAATAAATTTGTAGGTATTTGATGAATGACGTCAAAATGCATGGTTCATGCACTAAAATCGTGAAAAGTTTCTTGAGTATAATGTGAATCTCATCACGACTGAAATATTCCGTTTCACGAAATTGTATTATACCTACTTTCCTAACAGAACTATACTATTATTTATATTCGAAACATTGATATGGTATGGCGTATTCTTCTTATATACATAAGTATCTTCTATTCGTCATGTTCAGTTTATTCAATCGCATTTTCCCTTGTGCTTGACGCGTGTGGAACTTTTTAAGGGTCAACTATATTAGATTCTTAAACCAGATACGTATTCTAACCCACCGAGACCTAAATTTCATCATCAGTTTCAGCTCTCGGTTTATTTCCTTATGAGGCTAGAGCGTAATTCATTTTGCCTAAATGCTGATTGTTGGAGAATCTCCATTAATTTTTAAGTTTTAGCTTCACCGCAGTTCACAAAAATACAAATTTTATCAAAATATACTGATGATAGATTGACTGGACTGCCCATGAGCAGCAGTATTTTGAGTTTTTGAATTTTTAAGGTTTCGTTTATTTTGCCTTATCGTGTCTTTGTGGGTCTATACAGGGAATCCCTGTGCTTTTGCGTATGTTTTTTGATTTAACATTTATTTGTTTTTCGTTGTTTCTTCCAGGGTTACAATGGATATAGCTGCACAGACTGCAGTGAGCGCCCTCGCAGTACAAGCTGCACTAAAAGTGATAGCACTTACTTTACAACTGACTACTTACTTGTTCCCGCAACAAGCTGTAGTGAATGGTACCTCCTTTTTTGAAAAATTTTAGTCAAATAACAATAAACGTATATTATTTTGAACATTTTGATTCATATGAATAGAAAAAATAAAATATCTATTTTGATTACCTATATAGCAGTGGTAGCGGATTAGAGATTTGAATGATGAGTTTAAAGTTCTGTTTCTTTGTGCTTACTGTTGTTTTGTGTGTGTCCATAGCACAGTGTACGACACAGGGTATCTAGTGTGGAACTATGAACGAGAATCTTTAAAAATGTTCATAGCAGCGTCCGCTACTGGAAAGGATTAAACACGCAAATCACCTATGACCTACCTACCTACCACACGGTTGGGAGTTTTCTGTATCTATTTGTCTGTTACAAATACCAATAATGGCTAAATACATACTCCTATTTCATTCCTAGATGGAGAAGCATACGACTTCATCGTTGTTGGCGGCGGGTCAGCTGGGAGTGTCATTGCCAGCAGACTGTCAGAGAACCAAAACTTTAATGTTCTCCTCATAGAGGCTGGCGGTGATCCACCCATAGAAGTAATGGTAACTATTGGAGAAACTATCAAATTCCATTCAAATATTTAATGGCAGTCGACAAAACATTTCAGTACCTATTGCTTTAGAAAATTAAACGTTCAGGAATAATGGATTCTCATACCTTTCCCTCTTTAATTTCGCTATTTGCAGCTACCGAGTCTCCTTGGTTACATCCCACGTTCCAGACTTGATTGGAATTACACTACGCAAAATGATGAATACTCCATGCAGTGTCACAAGAGAGGCATCTACGAAGAGACACGCGGCTTGATGTTGGGTGGCAGTAGCGGCGCCAACTACATGTTTTACGTGAGAGGATGTCCCCACGACTACCAGCAGTGGGCAAAAGTAGCTAAAGACGACACCTGGAATTGGACGAATGTCTACCCTTACTTCTTAAAAAGCGAAAGATTAGAATCTTCTGCCATTCTCAACTCTCCTTACAGCATCTATCATGGAACCAATGGGCCAATAGGGGTTACAAGAGAGGCAAGCGAAGAATCAATACCATATCTTGAGGCAGTTAAAGAAGCAGGTTATAACGTTGTATTTGATGTAAACGGTCCAGATGCTTTAGGATACACTCCGCCATTGTTCACCATTGCAGATGGAGTTAGACAAAGCACTGGCTATGCTTATTTATCACGGATCAAGGATCGTCAAAACTTGCATGTCCTTAAACAAACTTTGGCTACGAAAATAATTGTTAATGAAAATAAGAGAGCAACGGCTGTTGAAGTATTAACTCAAGATGATAAGAAAATGGTCATAAAAGCTACTAAGGAAATAATTTTATCGGCTGGTGTTTTTAATAGTCCTCAACTACTTATGCTATCAGGCATCGGACCCAGAGAACAACTGGTGCCATTAAATATTAAAACTGTTGTCGATCTGCCAGTCGGATACAATATGCAAGATCATGTTTCAGTTACGCTTATGCATTTGATGGAAAAGACAAATGAAACTCTACCACCGAGGAGTCCTCATCTTTTTCCGATCCCTTCTGTCGTTGGATACACGGCATTAAACCGATCACAAGACTTTGCCGATTATCAAAACATCGTATATTTTGTCCATCAAGGTACTATAGAGGGAATAATATTGCTAACCTCCTTTGATTATACATTCGACGACGACATCGTGCAAATAATGTATGATAGTAGTAAAGGAAGAAACGTAATATTATCTTCGTTAGTCAAACTACATCCGAAATCTAGAGGTAGGGTTGAGTTGAGAAGCGCTGACCCTAGAGACGCTCCTTTGATATATGGTGGATATTTCAGCGACGACGGTGATTTAGAAGATTTTTTGGATTACATAGAAAACTATTTGGGAATAATGAATACTAGTTATTTCCAAAGCGTTAACGCTGAGTTGGTCGACCTGGTAGGGAGTAGGTGTAGCGGTTTTGCTAGAGGAAGTCGTGATTATTGGCGGTGCTATGTGCTTTGTTGGTCTTCTACCTTGTATCATAACAGTGGCACCTGTCCCTTAGGAACGGTGGTGGACAGCAAGCTACGAGTGCTAGGCGTGGAAGGTCTTCGAGTAGTCGATGCCAGTGTAATACCTTTAATTCCGAGTGGAAATATTAATGTTCCCGTGATCATGATTGCAGAAAAAGCATCTGATTTTATCACGGAAACTTACGTTCAATCTTAGTTGAATACCTATGTTCTTCAACGTGATAAGATAATGAAGTTTGATTATTACACAAGTGATCCTTTAGACAATAAATCTTCTTTTGTATTCGATTTATTATATTTACAACTTATTGAACGTTTAAAAACATGAGATTATGTAAGTATTCTAATCTAAACTCTAAGAATTAAATAAAAAAATATACACTTCTACCTTATTAAAAATTTAAAAATTAAATAACAAATCTCTTCATTATCATCTACAGTCATTTTAAATATTTAGGTCTTGTCCGATACTGATAAGTGAACTAATGAGATGTTTATTATTATTATTATCGGTCTTCATCAGATTTCTTTTATCAATCCAAATAATTTGTCAGTTGATTCCAACGTGTTGAGTGAATTGTAATACTTTTATGTTTTGAGAGAATAATAAAAAATATTTTAACAATTGCAAAAAACCTAGTATATTCTTACACTCATCGAACTTATTTTCTACTTTAGCTTTCAATAACTGAAAATTTTTTACTGGATCAGAAGAATTGGCCAGTCTTTAAATTACAGTTGCTATAGCAACGAAAACAAAACATTCGACACCCAAGCTGTTGCCATGGCAACAGTTGCTAAGCAGTTAGTTTTTCCCATTTAATCAATAAGATTATTATACATACGTTATACATACGAGCTTGAAAATACTTGAAAATTGTAGCAAATCTAATTATTAACAATGTCGACGAGTGAAATATGTCCCGTCCCGTGCGGGTGTGAGGAGGAAGAGTCGGAGCCTGGGCCCCTGCAGCCTCACTGCGAGTGTCCACGGGATCAGCACGAGATAGTCGTGCACGAAGAAACCTGCCTCCTGTATAAGAACGAGCGGATTATATTTCCGCATGTAAGTAGTGCTGAATCCATTATCTAAAAACATGATAAAGTCACTGAAAAAGGACGTTTTTATGCTATATCTATCAATAGAGGGAATCCCTAAGGGAAGCCATATATTTTACAGGAATTTCACCTTCTTTAAATTATCAATTTTACTTTCTTGAATAACTATACAGGTACCGGAATCCTGCGAATGCGAACCGCCGGTAGAAGGTGCCATATGCAAGTGCTGCGCGTGCCTACTTGACCAGTGTCGATGCAAGAAGGCTGGCCGGGAGGTGTTTGATGAGTGAGCTCCGCGGACTGTTTGTAACCCGTTACTTCCATTTATTGACCCACTGAAAGGTCGGGTCTTCTCTCACAATGAGAATTTATTGGTTCACTATTCTGGCCGATTGCTGGCCTTCATTTGCTTATGACAATATTTAGGAAAACTCAGGTGTGCAGGTTTTATTACCATGATTTCTTACTATAATAAGAGGTGACGACAATTATTTCAAAAGCACATACCGTACTTAAGTAGGTAATTGGTGCGTTGAAGTGAATACTGCTGAACAAGGCTAGAAGGTATCTATGTGGTAAG
This sequence comes from Erynnis tages, assembly GCA_905147235.1. NCBI lineage: Eukaryota > Metazoa > Arthropoda > Insecta > Lepidoptera > Hesperiidae > Erynnis > Erynnis tages. Next base: position 9,469,191 of record LR990082.1, read on the forward strand.
ATTAATAAGAACTGAAACAAATTTGTTTGAAGATGGCGCAACAAACGCGCAATGGGCGCCATGCCGGCCGTGCTGGAGTCTACCCACCCTTTGATGCAGAAGTTCCAGGACACGCTCAAACGCTTCTTGGAGAAGGAGAACGCCATAGCCGAGGAGGAAATTCTGAACTTGGTATGATATTGATGGGTTTTTATGGCTTTGGTGGATTCTTATAAAGAAGGTTTATAGCTCACCCCGCAGATATTGCTATATTCGCATTTTTAACCCCCCAGGAGTCCTAGTATAATATGCATAAAATACCGTAATCATTGTAAACATTTGTTTTGAAACAGTTGCTCAACACCTAAGTTTCTCAACATCAAAGTTTCTGGCAACAATATCCAAAAATAGATCAACGCCGCCACATAAATATTGATTATCTACAACACGCAGACATTTAAATTCGTTGAGTAGTTCGAAAGATGTCAGCGTACAAACGGCGGAGAGTGATTTTGTTTTAAACATTATGCACAGATAAAGTTAATTCTATCTTTACAGCGCGACGAATTGAAACTCAGCAAACAGGCGTATGACAGCGATCTTGAAGCTATTTATAGAAGCGATCATGATACTAATGCACAAAGGGTTGGTATAATCTATAATGTAAAGAATTCCTTTATTTTTATCAAGTTAGCATAAAACCGAAGAAGGATAGGATGGTTAGGCTGTTAATTCTATTTCTTTTCTTAATTTGTGCTGTCTTATTTCCACTCAAATAGCCTGTTAAACACCGTTTGTTGGTATCATTTTAAGCTGTAGAGACATTATCTCGTCTATATTCTATATTTTATTTACCAATTTAATGAAATATTTCCATCAGGTCCTCATAGAAGAATACGAGGCAACATTGGCGAAAAGGTCTTCGGAGAGGGAGGCGGCTGAACAGCGAGCTCGTGAATCCAACGAGAGATACAAAAGAGCTAAGGAGAAGCTGGCTCAAGATACAGTTACTGGTAAAAATTATCCACTTAATGTCTGCTAAACACTGTTGGTTTCGGCAGGTTAATTTAATGGAGTGGTGGAGATACGGGTGGGTCCTTTGGGAACTTCGGCGTAAATAGTGCAAATATTTATTTTAATATCATCCATTAATCTGAAAGTGGGACCCGAACCTGAAGGCCTTATAATATACTCTCCCCTATAGACCTTCATATATGTACCCTCCTCATCGTGAGACGACATCCAGCACTAAAAATTTGCATAGGTATAAAATTTTATACCTATTTCGTAACCGAAGATCGAAGATCGGGCTTGGTTTTGCGCCTTGGTAGAGGCCTACGACCAGCAGTGAACTAACCTTGGCTGAAGGGAGGATGTTTTGTAAAAATATTAAGGTTACACGCTATCCACAGAACGTGAAGCAACACAAGAGTTGGAGGCGCTGACGACGCTGTGCCGTCAGCTGGAGTCCTGGCGGGAGGAGACGGAGTCGGATCTCACCGTTAGCCAGCGAATGTCGGACAAGATGCGCGCGGAGAAGCGGGCCCTGGCCGACGAGAAACGGCAACTGGTATGTTTGTAGTCACGAACAAATAGGATGGCAAAGGTAGCACGGTATTCACGGAGTTTGAAGAGGTGGTGCCGTTGAGCGGATGCCAGACAAATGCGCACGGAGCCGTCCCATTCTCTCCCTTATCTATAAACCATCCTGAAGCAGCACGATTTATGCCTTGGCTTGCCAATTATTCTTTGGCAAACCAAGTCCAAGGCACGATAGCTGATGAGAAGCATCGGATCCGCTTACGACTAAAGATAGGACTTTTATCCTGTTCCATTTCACTCCGGTTATGTCCATGTGAATGTGGGTTGCAGTTGGCATTACATGCCTGCTGAATTGGCTATTCATTTACAATACTCAAAAAAACAAAACATCTTATTATCATATTTTTTCTTTCTAGGATTTAATAATATACAGTTTAAACAATGAAGTCTGGAAACTCGAGTCTAAGCTGGAAATGTTTCAGAAGCAATTGGATATAAAGAACGTTGAAATGGAAAGGGTTAATGACAAGGTAAGTAATAGAATACTTTAAATTAAAAACTATTACAAAATAATTATTGTAAAATTGAATACTACCTGCTGTAACCTTGCCTTCATCATAGTAATGTTCTCAAAAGCCTGTGAAGATCACCAACCTGCATGGCAGGTAAGGCCTAGTTTAAACTGTTAAAGGATATAATATTTCTTGACAGGTGACTGCGTATGCAGCGGAGTTAGAAGATTTGGAGCTCGATAAACGCCGGCTTGTAAGTCTGTGGAACTCTGTTCTCGTAAATATTCAACAGCGAGATCGCGTGTATGACTCTGTTCGAGATGACTACAGGTATGTTTTTTTTAATTAATTTATGTACAGAGAAGTATAAAGGAAACTATCAACTAACAAGAAAAAGGCACAAAGGATATCTTTTTTGAATTTTCTTCCGGCAGACCTGTGGAATTTTCTATGCTATGGTTGTCTTTGATGACCCGACGATAAAGATAGTGGAAACTTTTTGGATTCAAAATCTCCAGTACTGAGTTAAGTTATGTCAATTAGACGAGGCCCATGCCCAGCAATTAAATACAAAAGGCTGTACAATTCGTTCCTTTTGCGATAAAGCCATCTAAATTGTATACGGAATATTTGTTATAATTATTTAAAAAAATAAAAAAATAAATATTTTTACCATATCCATACTAATGTTCTGATATATGCTAAAATAGACTTTTGCAAGAGAATTATAAGACACTTATCAACAATTTGGAGGTTACGAAGAAAGCGGTCATGGAAGAAATGAACAAGGGAAAGGAAATTGCAATGAACAAGGACAAATTGTTGTATGATTTAACTAATGCTAATAAACTTTGTAAGTATATAAAGGTGTAACTTCGATTTCTTAAAGAAAAAGCATAATGATAACCGTTATTAATGGAGATGATTGATCAACATGAAGTTAAAACATTTAATATATTACAGTGGAAAACGAAGACGCTAAAAGACTTAACCTAGAGACACATATTGGTGTCCTGACTGAAGCTATAGAAATGGCAGAGAGAGATCAAGAATTGATAAAGTCGGTAAGAAGATGCGTATTTACTAATTTATTACTAATAAAAGTATAAACGAATATGTCTCTGATTAAAAAAAAATCTGTTTCAGGAAAATCAAACCATGAGAAATATTTTAAAAAGTACTGAAAAGGAGTTCGACCATAGAACAGAAATGAAACTGAAGTTGGAAAATGAAATCCTAACGAATCTGCAAGAGTGTCTGTTGAATGACAAAGCAGTGGAATCAATGGCCAACGGTATTAAGAAAATGAGAGAAATGTCTAGGAAACAAGTAAGCGCCTTATTTACATACAGTTTTGTTATATTTATAACGTAGAAATTAAATGGGTAATACCACTGCAATTTGCTAATGCGCTAAAACTTTGTCAGATTAACGTCATTAGCTACGACTATAAAGAAATCAAACACTTTTATGACGAAATCAAAATCAAAAAATAGAGCTTATAAGGATATATTTTGTAAAAATTGGCACTCTGGAGACCACACGACGTCACTGAAACAGTGAAACATCGGCCAAGCGCCTTAGCAAATTGCAGGCACTGTAACATATAATTAAAGCGCACATAACTTTTATTACGTTAATTAATAAATAAAACTAAAAATATTTTCCTTTTCACTCTTTCTTAGGAGATATCCCTCCTGGCGATGGAAAACCAACACGCCAAGATGATGCTCGACATAGAGGTACATCGTGACCGCCAAGCTCGCAATAAACTCACCCTAGAGGAGACTCTCTCCAAAGTGAAAGAACGGGAGAAGGAGATAGAGCAGTTGCAAGAGAAGTATGACCAGAAATCGATGCTCATCACAAGGAAGCAGAGGGAGTTGGACATCATCATTAAGAAGTATAAGGCGCTGAAGGAAATCTTTGATGTAAGTTTGGTAGAAAATGTACAAATAATAACAGTCCGGTCAATCCAGTCTAGACATTTTATCTCGCATAATAATTTTTGGGGTTTAAATGTGTACTTTTGTCCCCCATCCCAATAAAGTGATAGTACTTTGTAACAAAATAGATACAATTTTAGTAGACTTTGAAATCGCTTTATCTGAGAAATGGTGAATCTTGGAAAAAATGACAGAACAGACAAAAATGTCTCGACCATTTTTTTAATCATATAACTTACCGATTCGCCAAAAATCTAAAAACCACATTTTTTCGAACTTGGACCTTAAAATTTTTTTGCATAATAGTGTCATTAATTTTCAATATGTAAATTTTAGCTTCTTTGGAATTTATGCAACGATGCCCCTATTTATCGGATTTGAGCGGAGTATAGGTAAAATTAAAAGAAATAAAAACCAACCTTTGATGTCCCACAACGACATAACTCATTATTGTATACCATAAAACATTGTTGCACATGTCAGTAGACGACGTTGTAAAACATCAGTCTATTTGCCTGTTCTTCTCATTAAAAATGTAACAGAATCTACATTTCCTTCTTTAGTTTAAATGTTCCTTCCTTCTCCTCAAAATTGTAGTTGAAATCTCCTCAAGAGCGCCGCATCGAGGAGTTGGAGCAGCAGATACGGGCGTTGCGGGAGCGCACGGAGAGCCTGCAACACGAGTGGCTTCGTCTCCAGGGCCACGTGGTGAAGCTCACCTCCCAGCACCACAAGACCGTCTCCGACATCAACCTGATCAATAAGCGTTAGTAGCAACGACGATAGTCAAATAGACGCCTCATGCTAGGCGAACGCTTTCAGACAACACATTCGACTTAAAAGCCACAGGATAACGAGCGCGAAATGTATGCTAGTGCCGACCACTTCCTTGACCCGTGTACATCTCCATCGATCGGAACTAATTCGAATATGTCAGTAGGAACGTGGCTGAAGTAGCACGTGACAAAACTGTATATATCCGAAACTATGAGGAATAGCGAAATGTGCTGAAAGGAATCTAGGGCCCGATTGTGATAAAAACTAATAGGTATAATTATACTACATTATTGAATTTTTGAATCAATATTGCTAGCCAGGAGTCCAAAAATATAATTTAGTAATTCAAACATAAATTAAAAACTCTGTAAAAACGAAAAAGCCAGCTTGACGATTTACTTTGGTCTAAACGTTACAGAAATTCAAATCTGCCAGCAGAAGACGATGCGCATAGAGGCGGAGTGTGAGCACGTGGTGCAGGAGAGGGGCCGCGTGGACCGCTCGCTGCGCGCTCTGCGTGGGAGGCTGGAGTTGCTGGAGCGCTCGCGGAAGGACGCCAGCGAACGCAACGAGTCGTCACAGCGCATGACCAATGCCATGACGTACGAATACGCTGCCAACCTCAAGGTAAAACAAGCAAGGGGTAACACGCTTGCATACAAGTAAGCGGTTACAAGCAAACGGTATTCGTTCAAAACAATTTTTTTTGTCAATCAAACAAAATTAAAGGGCGAAGCTTTTTAAAAATGAATACAAAAATACGAGTTGCATGATATGGAATATTGACGGAAACACAAATAATGTATGACTTTTACTTATTTAGGATGCTGAAACTGAAATAATACAACTTGAAGAGGACATTGAAGAGTTAGATAAAGAGAAAATTAACCTCACTCAAGAACTGGATCGTGTCATAAGAGAAGCTCTAATTTGGGAAAGAAAGGTAAGTTAATGACATAATTTACAGAGGACGTGTTCCATGCATGCCAGTTTTTCAAATACTTAACCACTAGGCAGATGCCGTTACGAGGCAGAATGCGAGGTTTTGGGAGTAAAAAAATAGTTACAAACTGAATAAGGATAAACTTGAATTTCTCAATCGATTTCTAGGGAATATTAGCAGTGGATCTGAAGAAAAACATACAGAGTGCCAAGTCAGCTGCTGGAGAAATTGGAAAAATGAAAGCTGAAATACATCGCATGGAAGTAAGTTATGTGTCAAATAATCATTATGATATTAATTATCTTTAAATTATGAAGTCAAATTTTATCCCTTTTACGTCTTTATTTCTGCAGACCGATCTGCAGACCAATCTTGAGACAAAATTAAAAATGTCTGTTTTGAAATCAATGTGACGACTTCCACCACTCGTCAAATGACAGAGCCACGGATATCCTGAATCACGTTATCGAAGTTTTCTATATCGATATACGTACGAGTACGATTCCGAGATGACGACATTAATCGGAGTACGGCCGCTTCCCAGGCACGATCACCTCACCTATAGGAAAACTCCCTTTGCCCAACCAATACTTTTTATTTCGTCATAGGTTCGTCGAGAACAACTTCGTAAAACCAGTGAGAAGCTAGCGGAAGACTTGGCTCTGTACGTGACGAGGCGTGAGACGGCCATGGAGAAGTCAAGGGCAGCGGCCGCCGTGGAGAAAGCCCACGGAGCCCACGGCCAGACCTCCCAATCCAGCTACCACCACAAACTGCGTCTGGCTAAAGGCGATCTGGCAAGGGTTACAAAGGTAATTTTCCAATTACAGTGGAGAAGTACAATGATTAATGAAATCTTAAAACGGCTTATTAAAATATACTTTTGAAATTTTCCCGATTTTCATACCTTCCAACAAAGCCTCTCCTCGCTTCGCTCTCTCCCTCTTTCTCTCTCTCTCTCTCTCAAGTCATCAGCCCCGGTCGGTAGCCCATTAATGACCCACTAAAGGGTCGGGTCTCCTCTCGCAACGAAAGCGATGTAGGCCTAATGCGGGTTGGTAATCTTCACATGCCTAAGATCATTTTTTTTTAACTCAGGCATGCAGGTTTCCTCACGATGTTTTCCTTCACCGTAACAGCAAGTGATATTTAATTTTATATAGCGCCCATAACTTTTTTTACACAGCCACTGAGATTCGAACGCGGACCCCTCGATTGAGAGGTCGAATAGGCATGATGACAGTAATCAAGTATCGCCAAAATATTTATCTGATCTAATGAAATAGGATTCAAAGATTTTGAAACATGTATTTATTATCTTATTAATGTCGAGATTAATAATTTATTTGTTAAAATAAATTTACAAAATACAACAATCCGCCATGATAGCTAAAACACCCATCAGATCGGGCATTTTTTACTGAGCCGTGGCGCAATGACAGACGCCATGACAGGGGCGAGCGTTTTGGAATGAATTTGAAACTTAAAATTTAAATGTACTTTTATTACACAAAAACCTTAATTTTCTACAAAAATATGATATATTTTAGACATATAGAAACTTCTGAATATCATAGAAGAGTTTTTGAAAATTAGTCATCATGCCTAATCTCGGCTATCGCCGCATTTTAGTCATCCGATATATTATATTGTCAATTACCAGGATCTATCGGAAGCGAAGGCTCAAATGGCGCAGCTGGAGCAAGAGCAGGCTCGGTTAGAGCGCGAAGTGGCGGACACGAGCGCTATGAACGCGCGCCTCGAGGAACACGTCGCCACGCTGCTCAGAGACTGCCGGGAGACCGACAAGCAGAAGCAATGGGTATTGGTTCTTCTAAGCTTACAAAAATTAAAAGAAAAAAGTATCTGCACCGTATTGGCGACGTGGTGTGCATGGTGCGTGGCGTGGTAGCAAAAGGGGACGGTGACCACTTATCATCACGTTTTTTATACACTACAGGCATTTATATACAACTGGCTTCGGTCCGCGACTTCGTTCACGTTGACTTAGGAATTTAACCCTTTCCACCCGGGGTAGCGATTTTTACGAATTTCCGCTTTTTAACTTCATTATCGTAATAAGATAGGTAAAAAGAAATGCTGAGATTATTTTCAGATTTTTATTATATCTAGAAGTACTATTTCTAAGAACTAGACTTAAAAGTACCGTCAGGACATTGTGTTATTACAATGTTAGGAACTTTGATAGAAACTACAAAAATAATGAGATCGAATTTGACTTAGTAAAAATTAAAAAGATAGATTTTAAATTACAAATTAACCTCGTGGTATTCAGCGAAACAATTTTTCTTTTCATTTACACATAAAAACACGTTGCAATGAGAACATTTACTATGAGGTTTCGACTGAATCTTTTTCAAACTACAAACCTCACACCTTCCCCTATTTTCTACAAATGTAGGCCAATGGATGCCTCTATTACCCAAGCGAACGTCTTTTATAGTGGAGTAGTCAGATTTGCGTCTTTTGGAAGGGCCACCTTTCGAAGTATTATCAGCAGAAGTCTTTCTTTTCTGACTAACATCTTTCATTGTCATCAAGCCTTGAGTAACAGAGCGTCGAAAATCTTTTACGGTACTCTGTTCCATTATAAGTCCATGAATGACATATGAATTGACAAATGCGATGTCCAGAAGACCCCAAAACAACCTGTGCCACCATTTCGGAGATTTGCGATCTATACAGTAAAGGGCTCTCAAACGATCAGCTGTATCTACGCCGCCCATATAGCTATTGTAATCTTTGATAGCCACAGGGCATGTAATGGCAGACTTGGATCCATTTTTTTCTTTACGTGACACAGTAGCCGTTTCATTCCCATGAAAATTTGATACTAAATGAACAACTTTGTTATCCTTCCATTTCCAATATCCAATGTCTAAATTTGAGAATCGATGATCACTGTCGCCCCTTTTCATTTGAGAATCAGCAAGCATATTTCCGGCCAGTCCTTTTCTATTACTTCGGATAGTTCCACATGCGTAGGTGTTTTCAGTTTTTAGTTTCTCAAGCAAAGCAACAGACGAGAAAAAATTATCAAAGTAAACTATCTTCCCTTTACCCCAATCTTGTTCCGTCAACTCCAAAACTACTTTCTCTCCTAAGCCATAGCCGGTAAATTTTGAGTTCAGTTCTTCGTCTTTTCCTTGGTAAATTTGAAACTTCTTTATATAGCCTCTCTGGTCAGCAAGACACCACAACTTGTATCCTCTTTTTATGGGCTTCATAGGTAGATATTGTTTCAAGACAGACCTACCTTTAAATTTAATCATAGACTCATCTACACTCAGTTCGCGAGTACCATGATAAACCTCTTGAAATTTTTTATTGAGTGCATCAATCATCGCTCTAATTTTATATAACTTATCTTTGCAATCTTTAGGCATTTGGGAGTTATCATTGCAATGCAGATGAGATAAAATAATAGCAAATCGGTCTCTTGGCATTGTTTTGCAAATAAGTGCATTGTTGAGATCAGGTGCCGAAGAGTAATGGTCTCTCCACGCCGGACGAGTATTGTAACTCATAAAAAAATTCTTACCTATAAATGTTAGAAGTTCCTCCTTTTTTAGGTTCAATACTTTGCCTCTCTGAGTAGCATAAAGGTTACTTTGGTACACAATATTATCAACAATATCTTCAATTAATACTAAAAATATATCAGTCGGGGTGCTACAGTGAGCAAAAAAGTCTTCTACTACTCCAGTATCTAGAACGTATTCTTGTAAAATTGTATCTAGGTCCTTCTTTTTCCATTTACGGTTTGGTTCGGGTAATCGCTGCTTAGTTTTTTGTGAAGACGTATTTGCAGACGGTACATCAATCTGAACACTAGATTCAGGTATTGGAGATGTTGGTACCTGATTTACAGGGCACTCCAATTCATCTTCTTTTGAAGGCGACGATGGCGGATCTTCGGCTAAAATATTTTCTAGAGCTCTTCCAAAAATCTCATCGAATCCTCTTGGTGAAGGTTGTTGAATATTTTCCACTTCATCATCGGACACACCTGCTTCAGACTCTTCGTCACAGTCCGGAATCTCTTCCAATAACAGGGCTTCAATTAGAGCAGTATTGTTTGAAATATCCATCTCAATTGCTAAAAAAAATAAAAAAATAGCTCAGAACAATTATACAATTAAAAAAACATTCATTTACGATAAAACAAAATACCTAATTCATCGAGTATTTGTATTATAAAAGCTTATAATTTTTAGACTAAAATCACCTGACGGTACTTTTAAGTCCACATCAGTTTTTATCGAATATTCATATAAAATAAAGTGATAGTACGTTATAACAGCTTTTATAAATGTAGTCCGTGATATAAGCAACGTAATTAGTAAAAAAAAATAGCACTTACCTATGATATTCTATTTATAAAACTTTTTCAATTACACCGCACAGTAGAGTGATAAAATGTCCGACCGGTTGTGACTCGCTGTTCAAATTTTTCGGCAACGTTACGCGGTAATTCAAATAACGCGTTGTGATTGGCTTACGGAAACGGTACTCTAAAGGATCGTCAGTTGTAGCTAGCTTAAAGTGATTTCGTACATACTTAAGTTATTAGACGAAACATGTGGAGGTACTTCTAAGTACCGTAAGGAGGGAAAGGGTTAACCCAGAGAGGGAAAATAAGTATTTTATATGTTGATCCAGGTTTAAATTACACCTGTGTAGTTGTGTACCAAAATTCATTCAAATCTGTTCAACCGTTTTTCCCTGAAAGAGTAACAAAGATCCATCTAACCATCTGTCCTCACAAACATTTGCATTTATTATAATTATCTACTAATAGGATATTTTGAAATAACGTAACCTGGGAATATCGTTTAGTGTGTAGTAAAATATATTTTTTTGTTTTCAGCTATTGGAACGTGTTGTACGTAGTCAAAGGCTCGGTGCAGAGTTAGCAACTGCTATCAAACGCCAATCACTACGTGTCAGAAAGCCAAAGTCGGTCGTCATCAATGAGTACACCCAAGCTCGGACTCTTAACGAACGTCTGAAGTATGTGGTGGACTCCATGATGAGAGAGTACCCCTATCTAAACGACAAGCTGGAAATGATAGCGAATACCCTGGAAATCCAAATGCCAGATGATTCTCCGCGTCTCACTGAAGAATGCGCCTGCTCTGATGTGATCGTAGAAGATGTGGATGAGAATGTAGCAGAGAAACCAGACTGCCCTTAAATATTTTTAATAGGGTTTTATTTAGTTTTGATAGTAATTTCACTTGTGTGTGTAGTATTTGGAACTTTGAAATAATAAAGTCTTTTAATTAAATGTTAACTTTTATTTGGATTTACTGATAGTTACCCTATTTTGTTTGAGGTTAAAAATTTAAAATGGTCTGTCTTTATAAAAGTCAAAAATTTACCTACAGATAAAAAGAAAGATCCTGTAAATTTTATTATAAAAATTTATGATTAACGAGAAATGAAACGTAACCATAGACTATGTCTATGGTCTATGTAATATGACGACGTCAGATAATGACTCTGACATTGACAGATAAAGACTGGCCAACCAACAGGCTGGCTAGTGGCTAGAGGTGGCTGCATTTATCAACAACAGAATTTTACAATTAGTTTCAAAAGAAATAACAAAAATAAACAGAAAAGATAAGTGTTAAAAATATAATGAATGTCTGTAGATTTTGTTTATCTGACTCTACAGAGAAAGACATTAAGGATCTGCAAGTAAACGGAAAAACAAACAGCTACAGGGATGTTTTGATGTTTTGTTTAGATATCCAGGTAAAGTTAATAAGTTACCAATTTTACTTAACCTTAACCAAATACTGAGATTGACTATACACTGATTACAAGACCTACATCTGGCATACATTCCCAAGATTGCCTCTGTTTACGACAAAAAAATATATTTATTAAAATTTATACTTTGCTGTACCTACTGTACTATTTATTACTTAATCTTATTTCAATTTCAGATCCCTTATGAAGACAACATAAACACAAAACTCTGCATAAAATGTTACATACACATACTCTCATTTCACAAATTCAAATCGGAAGCACAAAAAAATGACATATACTGGAAATCGTTAAAAGTTGAAAATGAAAAGGATGTCATATCAGTAGACAATATAAAATCGGAAGAACCATTTATTGACAATTTTGTTTCTGTTGACAATGAAAGTGACACTGAAATTACCGATTTAGGCATAAAAATTGAAGGTGTCGCCAACTTTGAGTCGGAGGATGAGTTATTGAGTGTTATAAAATCAATCAAGTATGAAGAACGCCCTTCAGAAGACACAAAAGAAAATGGTTTGTGTACCTTTCCACCTCTTTTTACCTGTTTTTTTGGTTGCTGTACCATAAGCTCAGCTTGGACACAATTACATACAAATTCAACTTATGCATATACAAGTTTATGTGTGAGTTAGTTGCACATCATCTAAGTCGCGGGCAGTGTACACCAATAAATGAAGTACACACTTAGTCAAATATAAATGAGTATACAAAATGTGTTCTGTATTGCTAAATTATATGGTAGATTATGACTATTGATTAGGCACTAAAAATACATTGAATAACTTTCAGATCCAGTGCAAACAAAATACAAAAGAAAGGGTAGACCAAAAAAATCAACAGCCGAGAGCCAAGTGTGCGAAGAATGTGGCAAAACTGTGCGAAACTTGAAAGAACACATGAACCTTCACATGCCGATCAATGAACGCAAGAAACGACAATGCAAAGTGTGTGATAAACTTTTTGCGAACCAAAGTTCACTTAGTGAACACAATAAAATTAAACATCTCGGTATTAAAAGGATGTGTAATATTTGTAACAAAGGTGAGCCCATTAGCTATTGTGTTGTGTTGGAATCAGATGTTAAACAGACGGACAAATAGTGGAGATCTTAATCTGTTATAATAAGTGACAGAGCTAATGGTGAATTACTTACATACTTTTTTCTGGTGGGTTCATGTGTGTTGTTACGTATATTTTGATTTGTGTTAAATGTTATTATCTTGTGTTTAACAACCTCAGAGGCTCTATGAGTAGTTTGAAAACATCTAAAACTAATATAGCCATGCCGTCCCTGGCTTTAGAATAGGCAGACCCAACTCTTCCAATGGGTGTCATACAAGTAAAAGGTGACTAAGGGAAAAATGAGAGAGTGAGCAGCAGCACTCTCTTCTCTTTCCAACTACGACCTTTGGATTATATCACTGCGGTGTGGAAGGCTAGGGGAAACCACCACACTATTTTTTTGCTTTTGGGAATCAACAGGTCTGAAGGTGAAAGATGAAAAAGATGAAAATAATTTGGCCGCCTGAAATAAGTCCTTGCGGCAGTAAAAATTTTTCAACCAAATTATAAGGAATGTTTGCTACATGGTGGGCTCTGGACAGCAGCAGTAATTGCCTTCCCGTATTAAACTACAACATTGCCATCCGTAGAATAATTATTGATTTTTTAAATATTATTTTAGCGTAACATGCCATGTTAAACTACAATATTTACCTGTTGAATGATTATGAACAATGATTTCGTCTCATTTCAGAAGTGATAGGCCTCTGGGCGCACAGGCTGAAGAAGCACAACCAGTCGCGCATGCGCCACCAGTGCGCGGCGTGCGAGAAGCGCTTCATATCGCCGTCCGTGCTGGCCGCGCACGCCTGCAGCCACTCCGCCGCCAGGCCCTTCCAGTGCGACCAGTGCGAGAAGGCCTTCGCCACCAAGATCGTTATGCTGCAGCACAGGTACACTTATAGTGGCCTATCTAGAGACAAACAATTGTAAGTTTAAAAGCGTAGAGAACAACTACATAGCCAAATAGACGCCTCAAGCTCATCATCAAGGACAAAGAGCATGAAATCTGTGCGAAAATTTTAATGTCATTGCCGACTAGCAATTTATTTTTAGGGATCAGTACAACGTTCTTCGCCACCAAATTGTTATGCTGCTTTAAACTGTTAAAAAATCTTACTTGTCTATGTCTATAACATAACGCCATCTATTGTCGAGTGGCGGAAGTCGCATTTCGAAGATTTCAAATTGTTCACAACGTTGTGTTTCTTTTGCAGGCGGCAAGTACATGACAATGAAAAAACGCACCTCTGCCAAATTTGCTCAAAAAGTTTCTTCAAAAAATATCACTTGCAAGTACATTTGAGGTATGATTAAAAACCATTTTCCTAAATACCTTTACATATGTTCCAAAATTACTGTAGCATTTGCGAATTATACATGATAGTGCTGTGCGCTTGCCCAGGGTGGAAGGTACCTCGTCTAGGGTTAGTGAAGTTTCTGAAAAAGAAAATTAGAACACTGCCTCTTAAGATCTTTACGAACTTAGAGGATAGGAGTAGGTTTTTCCCAAGGAATTCCAATGGCTCTATCAGTAACAATTGAATTTCAATAAAACATGTTGCATTTTGCATTGTTTGACGACCCCAGCGGCGCAGTGGTTAAGACATCGGTGCGCTGCGCGGAAGGTCCTGGGTTCGATTCCCAGCAGAGCAGTGATTTGAATGATGAATTTGAATCTGTTTCTGGTCTGGGTGTGTTGTGTTCTTGTCTCGTGTGTGTCCATGGCACCCACGACACAGGGAATCCTAGTGTGGGGCTATCGTATGAGTGTGAAGCGTTATTCATTTATTATTGTACAGAAGCCACACGAAAGAGCGTCCGTACAAGTGCGAGGCGTGCGGCAAGTGCTTCGTGTCGTCCACCACGCTCAACAACCACAAGCTGGTGCACGACGACAAGACACACCCGTGCACGCTGTGCGACATGCTCTTCCGATCACCCAAGTACGTGTTATCGTGTTACACTCGTGTTATAGCCCAGCGGTGATAGCCCAGTGGCTTAGAATTCGACCTCGAATCGAGGGGTCCGGGTTCGAATCCCAGGGGCACGCACCGATGACTTTGTAAAAAAAGTTATGTGCGATTTATAAAATTAAATATCACCTGCTGTTACGGTGAAGGAAAACATCGTGAGGAAACCGGCATGCCTGAGAGTTCACAAAAAAAAAATGTTCTCAAAGGCATGTGAAGTCCACCCGCAGTAGGCCAGCGTGGTGGACTAAGGCCTACATCCCTCTCATTGTGAGAGGAGACCCGACCCTGTAGTGGGTCATTAATGGGTTAAAAACAACAACAACAAACTCGTGTTATTGATGAGGTAGCACTCGTTAAAACTTTCCGGAGGCGATATAGGCGGTTCGATAACATCCGACGGGGGTTGGCCATTAGCCCGTTTCTTCACCAATCCGCATTGGAGCAGCGAGTATTCTCTCGGCCTCCCCGTGTTGGAGAGACCCGTGTCCAACAGAGGGATATAAAAGAGTTTCAGTCATAAGCAGTCTTCTCTATTTTCATTCTTCATTTTCTTATAAAAGGGGAATTTTTCCATTGTATAACAGATGGCGCTACGGGTATACTGAGTCATGCTACCGATGTTTTATATATCACTGGCACATTATAGCTGTAGACGCTTTAACTCACCTTGTGCTAGTAAAGCGGGGTTATAAATGTAAATAATAATCATATCCTCCATTGCAGGTACTTAAAAGTTCACATGATCAGTCACACAAAAATAAAGACGCACGCGTGCAAGTATTGCGGAGTGAAGTTTGGCCGCTCGGACCACAAGAAGCGGCACGAGAGAACAGCTCACGAACGCCATTTGGTTTCAACCGAGGGCTAATATTTGAACACTTGAAGAAGAAGAATGATAAGAGAATGCCATGCTTGTATTCGACTGCGGCTGCGTAAATACTTAAAATGCAATTAATTCAATCAAGCATTGCTTGTTAATTTGTTAAGTTTTTCGAGATCCCTATGCTCAAAAGTGTTTTAGAGTTTATTGAGACATTATTCCCCATTTACGTAGGCACCTCATTTTAAAATATACACATACGTACTCTGGGCGCAGTGATTTTCTGTTATCGAACCTCAAACTGAATAGCATAATTATTAATTTTACTCATGTAGTTGATTCAATAATGAAGTAGATGTTAATTACAGAAATTTTGCTACACCCAAAGATTTAGTCTATGTCTCTGTTACAATATTATAAGTGTTTTGCTTTTAAAAAGTAATTATGGTGATGTTTACAAAATGAAAATCAATTGGAGGGAACAATTTTGTTACGTTAAGTTCTAATAGAATAAAGATTATTTTCGTTATGTGTTGTTTTTATTGGACCATTGAAATTTTAAGTAATTTGGTAGTAATTTTACGGAATAAAATGAGTGTCTACATTGTCGAATGTGGTGTTGAGTGAAGTCATGACTCCTCTAAATAAGACTAGAATCTGTCCAACATGCCTCCTCCACAATAATGATGTCCGTGTGGTCCAAAACGCGGGTTGGTGGACATATCGCGCGGAGTTCCAGCACTCAACAGAATTATGTCGCGTTCAGTTTGGACGCGATCTTGTACGAACTCAACTAGTGCGTACACGTGCAACCTTTGAAATACCTACTATGGGAGCGCTTACAATGCGTGAGACGAAGTTGACGTTGACATCGAGTTCGTGCGTAAACTACGTATACGCACGAAATCGTATCCAAACTGATCGCGGCCTTAGGGTCTACGCAGAAGTACCACAACCGCAACCACACCACGTGGTCGGGTGTCAAATAGTATGAAAACTTCCATTCACACCACCGACATTTATGCTATTCATTACGAGACCATAAACTGACTGCATTTTGTCACGTGGTTGTGGTACGTCTGCGTAGACCCTTAGTCGACGTTGATTGAGGTTCCTTTCCTAACCAACACAATTTCTCTCAGGAGGTTTTGGAATCACGAAATAAAATACAAAAATAATAATTAGCTTTTATTCTCATGAAAGAGTTGGATACAAATAGCAGTTTCGTATCAAATATTTAAAAATACAGTAGCATAGAGAAACTTGTACAGTAATTGCAGGGGTCCGGACGGTGACCACTGCAGCGCAACATTACATTAGGCTAAAAGCAATACTTAAAAAAAATAACAGGCACGTTCAACTTACGTCTACGAATAAACTATGTCTAGAACGAAAATCAATCCCTTCATTATCACTTCTATTGTGATGTTCAAACGCTACTCACACAAACAATACTTCTGTTATATTTCAGTGCTGTTGCAATAAAATGTATGTCCTTTACAAAATTAAATAACCGTTAACCGCTAAATGTTTAGCAACAACATGTTTGTTCTCATATTATTATGGTTTTATCATAATGTAATCTAATTGGTAATTAATTTGCGGCGTTAACATTACTTGAACCATTTCCAGTAAAACAAATAAGCTTACACATCCTGTCATATTATAATGCTTAAGTTGTTTCTAGTCAGTAAGCACAATGTTACGTTCAGGAAACAAGAGTTTGTAAACATTTTGGGCATTATATTTTGAAGCCAATCAATGTGAAACATTAACATTATAATTTTTAGATATTAATATAATTTATACTGCAAGAACGTCAATAATTCTGTTTTTAAAGAAGTATTGCGTGTGAAAGTAGCCTTACATTAAATATAATTTTGTTGTCCGTGAAATACTGATATCGCATTCAAAAGTCGTTAAAATGAAATGGCGTTCGTTAACTTAATTTAATTACCTGTACGTGAGCTGCCATTGACAAGAGACACCAAACTTTACAGTAGATACAAAATCAAGACAAAATCTTTAACCATACATACACAATATTGCATTTCTTCACGTCATTCATTTATAATTTATTAAATTAATATTTACTGAATATACAATTCAATAAAAACGTTGGGGTAAAAAGAAAGTATACATTAAGTAAGAAATAAAATTAGCATCGCTAAAATATGCCATGGAAAATCTAAAATATACCTATAATAATTTTATTCATACATTCTAGTCATTACTCGTCAAAATGTTCTAAAGCCTACCTACCTAAATAAAATTCTCACCGATATAAAAAAGAAATAAATAGGCACATCGCGCATTCATTATGAATGTTAAAAAAAGTTAACTTAATAACCTAAATAAAATTGTTTTTTGTTTTTTTTTTAATTATACTATTAATAATATTGTTCAAGCATTCTACAATTTAATTGCAGTGTTGCTATCAAACTTATGGCTTCCATCGTTTTGTACTAAATTAAAAAAATGTTTTAATTAAAATTGAACAAAAATAATACTATACAGTTAAAAAGTTTCAATAAAATGTAGTTAAAATTGGAGGGTTTCAAATTTAAGTGTTGGCGATACTTAAGTACTTACGCACAAAAGTAGCAACTATACATTTACGAAATTACAATACCATGTTACAAATTTACTGTAGACACAAATATTAATCGATCTCCATAAAATAATCATACATGCACGCATAATTGACAGGGCAAACGATATAACTATCCATTATGAAATGCATTTACTTACAAAGTAAGGGGGACTTACAACGATCAAATTTACAAAAGTTATAAATTACACCTAATCCAAATATCCAATACAAGACAGATAAATAAGAAGTCGTGTAATAGTGTATAAGATACAAAAACAAACGCCGAAACCGCATCGTCACTGACACGGTTGTTTATTGACGGCAGTACGTTTAATCCTCCCTGTATTGGAGCATATAATATCCAAGAACGACAAGTGAAATTATTCTAAACAACGTCAATAGCGACAGTGGGCCGTTTTGCCGTAAGTTTTCTAGATAGCGATTGTCCGGCACGTATATCTGTCGCCTCATCACCTCGAGTCGCTGCAGACGCCCGTGCCTGTGTCGGAGAACGCTGTCCACACACAATGGCAGCGCTTCGGGATTAGGATAGAAGGCTATCCGTCTACGGACGGGAAGTCTCATGAATCTTACCCGCCGAACATTTCTTAGGACTACGGCACTCGGTAGGCTCACAATACCGGCAGTTCCGACAATGTCCTCTTCAGGGCGATGGACAACCTTTGACTGGTTTTCTTGTCGATTATCGGTTTCGGGTTCGAACAAACTATTGCGTTCAGGCATGTTACTAGTGACATTACCGGGACTTCGCCTGGGGACGATACTGCTAACGATTTTGCGGGTGGCGTCACGTAACTTGCCATACCTAGAGAGACTCTGAGCCGGCATGTTAGTGGCGGGCGCTTTTGACATTTTAGGAGGGGGTGGGGCGGGGCGCTTCTTAGCGGCTCTTCCCGAAACAGTGGAATCTGACCCTTTCGAGACTGACTTCATAAAATTAAGAGCGCGGATCGAGTATACGCCGTTCAGTTCGTCAATTAGCATCGGTTCTCGTTTCGGTTCGGTGGTGTTCGTGGCGGCGACCGTTTTCCGGGGAGCCCCGTTCGGGTCTAATGTCCGTCGAGGACGGCGGTTTTGAACAACGGGCGCGGTGGCGTAGGATATGCAGACGTTCGCGTTGGGGGCGGGGCGTCGGGCGGCGCGGGACACGATGGGCGGGGCCGCGGGGGCGGGGGCGGGGCGCGTGTCGGTGTGTGCGGGTGCGTGTGTGCGTGCGTCGCCGGTGGCTAGTGCGCGTCCGCGGCGGGCGTGGGCGCGGCCAGCGGCGATCGCTGGCGGTCAAACATCTCGAGGATGAGCTTGGGGTCGGTCCCGGCCGGCACCGTCACGGTGCCCGTCTGTACACAACGCGCAACGCTCTATGAGTACCAGCGCACGTTCTTCTCGGTCTTATCCGCTACGCGTGGCGTCCGTCCGGGTTTTGCTGGCTCTATCGAAATTATCACCCTTAGTATTCCATTTTATTTCTCTCTCTTTCTCTCTCGTTAATAATCCTTTTACCTTTTTAGTCCACGATGATCGAACGAAACACGAGCGGACGCCACAACACAGCGCAGGTTTTTTTGTTAATAAAAATCACAAGGTTAGTGGGGACGAAGAAAAGTTATCGTTAGAATGCATTAGTTTGAGGCTAGTTTCAAAAATAAGCTAAAGTTGGGGGCATGCTAGGATATTAATGCTTCTTAAATAGATATGTGCCGGGTTGAGTATTGCATGCATATATGTTATGTAATAATCTTTAATGTACATAACAGTTATGATTCTATAATTAATTAAGTAGTAATTTAAAGCTTCCAACAAAAGAAGTTGGCACATAAACTGAATGTATGTACTAACACCTTTGGTAGCCATTTTGTTTCTCAAAAAAAGTTGAGCTCTAACATTAAATGTCTTCAATCTTAATAATAATAGTCTTTAAACTTGGATAGGAAACTAAATCTAGAATTTCTAATGTTGAGGTCTTACATTTGATCATTCAGATCAATTAACTCACATAAGGTTA
The DNA here is from genome assembly GCA_905147235.1 of Erynnis tages. Taxonomy (NCBI): domain Eukaryota; kingdom Metazoa; phylum Arthropoda; class Insecta; order Lepidoptera; family Hesperiidae; genus Erynnis; species Erynnis tages. The sequence goes on from LR990082.1 coordinate 9,489,169, forward strand.
ATGTAATAAAGTAACCGGCACATACCTAGATGTATGTAAGAATGTAATACATAAGGTACATATTAAAGCAAAGTGTGGGATACCTCGATGCGCGTGATGACGCCTTCCTCGCGACTGTGCTCTAGGACTACAAACAAAAACACAAAGCGCCCGTCAAACATACAGACATACGGACAATTCAACATAAACGTATCTATATAAAAATATATAAAAAAAAATTAAAATGTATGAAGCGATCAACACAAATTTAAATCGAGGGTTAACAATTTTGTTGATGTTAGTCACAAACAATTGTTGATTGATATAAGGAATTTGGGATTTAGAAAGAAAAAAGAAAATATTGTCTATGCTTTATGAATTAGGTATGCTTGTATTTTCTCCCATTTGTAGGGAGCAATGAAACTGTATACCAGTTAATGGAGCAAGTAACCATTAATAATGTTTAATTTATTAGAGTCACACAGTCCCTTCCTAGGAACATTTCAATGTAGGTATGTTTCTAAATGATGTTCTAAAAACTAAAGTCATAAAATCTAACCTCTTATTGCTATAAGCAATTTTCGTAAAGATCTATAGAAGAATAATGTAAAATGAATCTATGTTTTTGATAAAGTTCTTAAAATACAAGGTATAAATGAGATAGAAATATTCTATTAAGATTATTGAAAACAAACTATTTTTTCACCAAAAATTTTTTTAAATAAAACTTTAAACTTTGATAAAATAAAAACCACAAAATGCTGCAAATCAATATGAAAGGAATATAATAATGTTCTGTTACGAAATCTTCTCAATTGCACCTCATACATACACTTATGTGTAAAGCCATATTAAGGCGAGTATACTTCATTCATGCAGGTTATAGTATGAAGCTACAGCAAGGGTCAATCCATACTATACGGAGGATGGTGTCATTCATAAAAATAAGATTGTTAAAGGTAAAATTGGAAGTGCTGTCGTCAAATGAATAGTAAGAACTGACCACAGTACACAGAAATGTTGTATATTAATATATAATTAAATGTGTTATTTATTGTTGAGTACACTGTCGTATGTTTTTAAATATATATTTTTTTTCAATTTCATATCAATGGACAATAGAATAACGTTACTGATATGAGTCATATATTATGTTATCTTGAAACTTTCCCGAAATATACAGCCTAGGACTGTAAAAAAATCCTATTTCTTTCCATCTTTCTTTGTCAATCACATCTTTTACAGAGTCAAGTCATCGATTAGAACTCTCAAAAAAAGTGGTTGCGTTGTTATGTAAAAGTGGATTTTTTTAAATTATTACACTAATTTTTTTGTATTGTGTTATGTTTAAGATTTAGGACCTTTATTAACACTTTGCCATTTGCTTTGTACATACATGTCAAAAGGCGCACATTTTAAACGTCCATAAACTAACTTCAAAGACTAAAGAACTCTGAGCTCTGTAGACTGAAATGAATTTTACTAAAAATTGTATGTATTGTTGATGTGTGGGTATGACTGTATGTATTATCGGTGTAACTCGATGCATGTGTGTATGTGGCATTAAGAAGCGTTATACTGACTGTTCTCGGAGGTGGAGTTGGAGGTGGCGGTGGTGGCGGTGCCGGTGACGCCGTCCGCGTTGTTCTCGTTGATGGTCGTCCGCGTGGTCGTCTTCACCACCATCGAGCTCGTGTTCACTTGCGAGTTCTGTGTTATTCATTTATTTTATTTGAACGATTAATTTATTTTATTTGAATCATTCGTTTACTTTATTTGAATTATTCATTTATTTTAATTAACCTTTTTCGCTCAAAATAAGTTACATTTATTTTATTTGAATCATTCATTTATTTTATTTGAATTATTCCCATCTTTTAGAATTATTCATTTATTTTAATTAACCTTTTTCGCTCAAAATAAATTAAACAACCAAATAGAATTGTGAAACAGTCAATATTTGACAATGGTGAAAAGACAGCTGTTGGTAACATTTAAATCTAAGCAACTACACCCACCCTTAGCATCCTATGGGTGTGTCTTTATAAATATACAGTTTTGTATTGTATAGCAGTGATTAGTGACATCGTCCACGCAACACGTGTTCTTATTTACAAGCACTTTGCTTTCTGGTACAATATACGTGTATAGTCCATTTTTATTCTTTTGTCATATTTGGTAAACAATCTTAATATTATGTCTTTTTATTTTAATTTGTGATTAAAAAATAATGCAGACACAAAATTACAAAAATTAAAAAAAAATGTTATTTAATACAGAAACAGATTTCTAGATTTTTTAAAGCAATTTTAGCCAGTAATAAAAACCAGTGCCAAGATTGTTTACCAAATATGACAAGGGAATACAAATGAACTGTACTTGACAAGGAAGTGTTGCCGTACGTACCTGCAAGTTGATGTTGAGCTCGGGGTCCGGCGGCGGCGGCGCGGTGTGGTCGCGCACCGAGTCCACCGTGATGTCGGCCGATGCCGCCGTCACGTCGTGCGCCGTCTCCGCTATTTCCTCCTGGATGTTATCCATCAAATCCAGAAAAGAAAGTTCTTTTAATATTTTGTCGAACTCATCGGCTATGCAATGTGCCCCCCATAACTGGGCAAAGAGAGAAAAGCCGGAGGAGAAATCCATTACCATTTATACGAAAAAATTAAAATTAAAAATGTTTTAATTTTTATTTTTGCCTGTTTAAATGCCTGGGCCTGTTTAAATATTTGGTATATACAGTTTTTTACGAATTCAAAATATACTATGATATATATTTTACATTTTAACAATGTATATTGTAGAGACTATCATATTTACTTAATATATTAAGAATTAATGTTTACAGTTCTAGACCAAACACTAATTAAAAAAAAAGAAACATTCATTATTACAGAACTTTACACATCTGATATAATTTACAACTTATTATATTAATTTACGTCCACCAACCCGCAGTAGGCCAGCGTGGTGGACTAAGGCCTACATCCCTCTCATTACGAGAAGGAGACCCGACCCTCTAGTGGGTCATTAATGGGTTACTGGCATATTAATTTAAGAGATTTGATTTTAAAGTTCCAAAAGAAGATATTTACCTTGTGTTCTCCATTAGTCAAGGGCGTTTCTTCCTGCGGCCCTCGCAGGGCGGCGGCCCAGGGCGATAATATAATATGGCACTGCGCAAATGTCACCTATAACAAAATAATAAATTGATAAAAAAAAAATTTTAGACCTTTGTGAAAAATCCTGTTAAATCATTTAAAACATAAGTAAAGTCCGATTTTTTATACTTGTACTGTTTGGTAAACAATCTTAGCATGTCTTCTTATTTTAATTTGCGATTTAAAAATAACGCAAATACATTTTTTTACAGCAATTACTAACTTTGTGACAACAGAAAGTAGTGCTAAGATTGTTTACCAAGTGTATATAAACGGACTGTAGGTATTCAATAAATTAATAAATGTTTACTAACAATCTAAACGTGACTAGGACTGGTGTGGTTGTCAATAATCGTTTGCATTGAAAGAATGGTAGTATGTACCTTTGTAGCCGACAGCGTGATCCTCTGCAGCTCCGATGACGAGTGCAAGTAGAGAGCTTCGCCGCGCTTCGAGAAGCACAGACTCGATATGCCGCTGAAAAGACGACGGCAACAATAAATAAATTACACACAGGACATGCCAAGGAATTTATAAGGGACGAAGCGTGTATAGCCCCGCTACTTGAGTAGATCGGTAGCGATCGGGAAGATAAGCGGCGTCAGCCCAGTTAGTACCTGGGTGGGTGAGCGTTAGTGGCAAATTAAATGCGCGTTTCTGTGCTTCGGAGGATACGTAAAGCCACAGCCCCGGTTGTTATCGGTACGATAGTAGCCGTTATAACTTGTCGGAGGTCCTGGAAACATTCGACACAGGTTGGCCACTAGCCCGATTCTCCACCAAACTGCTTCAATGCAGATTTGCGTCCCCCTGTTGTGGGGAGAGACGCTCGCCCAACAGTGGGCTTTAAAAAAGTTGCAGCCACTAGAACTCACCATGGCCCTGTGTGTGACTGTATACAGATCCGAGCAATTGACACATTGTGTATGGATAAAATATCCCGTAAAGGCTTATTACGGGACTGCCATATGAGACGTATCACGTATCTCACTTGATATCCTCCTTGCGCACAGCGGCGGCGTTGAGCTGCCTCCGGAGGTCGGGGGACAGCACTAGGCAGTCGCCGAGGTTGGTGAGGCACAGCAGGCACCACTCGCGGTGCTTCTCGCCGCCCGCGCCCCCCGCGCCGCCGCACTCGAACCACGCGAACGCGCACCGACGCACCTGTGGAAATGCGACCGTACTGGTTATGTGATAAGGGCGGTTTTCGCTTGGCAACGATTAATTAAACTAAATTTAATGGGCAGTTGTTTTTAAGAAGACCAGGCAAACAGGCAGGCTGGGCACCCGACGGTAATTCGATGGTTGCCTTAACGACAACACTATAGGAGCACTGACTTTACTTTGGTGACCGCTCCGAGTAACTACACGAAATAACTCCCCCTTACATCTGTTACAGTCCACTAACCTGCATTAGGCCAGCGTGGTGGACTAAGGCCTACATCCCTCTCATTGTGAGAGGAGACCCGACCCGCCAGTGGGTCATTAATGGGTCACTGACTGACTGACATCTGTTACATACATTACATTTAAAACCACCCCAGGCTTAAATGCCTCATCATTTGGATTTATAGCAGCCCTCAAAAGTCCATTTTTCATGCTCGTTTCTACCAAGTACATGTAAAGTACCTATGAAATAGTCTTTCGTCTGAGGTATTTTTGCAGGACTATGCAATGGAACTCATCAGAATGTAGAGTTCCATTGCATAGTCATTGAAAGAGTTCTCTTTCCAAGCCCAAGTACTAGCGACTCCTCTGGTGTGTCAATGGGCGACGGTGACCACATCAGGTGACCAATATGCCTATTTACCTACTTTAAAAAAATAGCAATGTCATATTTCCATGATAATTCTCATTACTAACCCTTGCGCCTTCATGCGCGGTGAGTTTGTACTTGTTGTGTGGCTTCAGCGACGGCAGCGTGAACACCTTGAACTGCTCCTCCGACGTGATGACCACGCGGTGGGTGCCCGCCTCGGGCAGCGGGGATACGCCTCTCTCCACCTGTACATTGCAACAATTGTCAGTAACCCATTGATGACCCACTACAGGGTCGGGTCTCCTCTCACAATGAGAAGGATGTAGGCCGCCGTCCACCACGCTGGCCTAGTGCGGGTTGGTGGACTTCACATGCCTTTGAGAACTTTTTTTTTTTTTCTGAACTCTCAGGCATGCAGGTTTCCTCACGATGTTTTCCTTCACCGTAACAGCAGGTGATATTTAATTTTTATAAAGCGCACATAACTTTTTTACAAAGTCATTGGGATTCGAACCCGAACCCCTCGATTCGAGGTCGAATTCTAAACCACTGGGCTATCACCGCTATAATATCTTTAATTGCAACAATTAAAGATATTAAAGACATAACTGAATGGTACATGCCTGTAACCCACTAGAAGTCAGTTAAGAGTCGAGTCTCCTCTCACAATGAAATGGTGTGGCGGGGAGCAGGCCGGGAACAAAATTGACAAACTAACTGACTGACTGGCTGACTAGAGTTTTCTGCTGGCTCTCGACCAAAGTCGAAACAGAACAAAACATAGAAAGAAAAAACAAACGCACGAGTTCTTATTTCAAACTTTTAAAATAAAAAAGCTCACCTCTAATGGATCCGGCAGTGGTACTGACGCTCCATCTAGTACTGTGATGCCTATGACGGGAGCTCTGTGTTTAAGCTGAATCTCCTTTGCTAGTTGACATGTTACCTGAGAGAATAAACATATATTGTGAGTATTAGACGTAGAAGTAAAAATTAATTTAACAAATATTGATAGGACTTAATATAATCTTTTTAAGGAGGGTGCCTGAATGTAATCTGCAAAGTATTCGTTGAAAAACGTCTGTATTGACATTAAAACAGTAGAGAACAGAGTAAAGTAACAGAACAAAAAAGTGTTAACTGCCTGTTACCTATCAACTTACAGCATACATTCTATTATTATTATTTATTTTGGGATCAGAAAGCCATGTGTGAGTTGTACCACAATATTTATAATTTTATATAATATTCATAATCATAAATGTAAAAGTTTGTGAGGATGGATGGATGGGTGATAGACTGATAGTATATTATAACATTGGACGTTGTCCGCGTCTTCGTCCGCTTGGATTTTAGATCTTGGTTTAGAGAGGGATAAAAGTATCCTGTGTGTTAATTCAAGTTATAAACTACACGCGTACCAAATTTCCTCCAAATCCATTTTGTGTGAATGAGTAACAAACATCCATCCATCCATCCATCCGTTCTCACCACATTTATTGTTAAAGTGTCAAGACTAACGGCCGCACTCAGAGACGTCATTTAGCCTAATGTTCATTAACAAACAAATGCAATCGTCTTCATTCTTATTGACATAAGTGTCATCTCTATTTAATTAATGAACCATTAACTCTAATGAACGTCTCTGAGTACGACCGTAGACTTACAGGGTCGTCTTTCCGCTTGTTAGTGTTGGGTACGTTCAACGTGAACGCGTACACAGTGCCGTTGTTGGTGCCCGCCCACAACGTCGGAGTCGAGTTTTGTGCTGGAAATTATAAAACATCCTTGTCAAAATAAAATACAATTGGCTTGATAAAGTGACTTAAGTTGCATAAGCGTAGCAACTTAAATTATTCAACGAAGTAAGTCAAGATTTTGTGGACTATAAACTTTTTTACTGATTGTATTGTGTTACAGTTTAACGCACTAAATGTAAGTTGGTTCCATAACATACAGAGACATAATTTACTGTCTTTAAATAAAGCTATATCACAAAACATCTTTCGATTAAGAATCAGTCTTAGTCTCAACATGTGATATGAGAGTTATCTGTAGAAAAGATATTGAGATATTTCATTTCATTCCGGGACAAGTATGCACCAAATGGCAAAATGTTGTACAAAAGTTCTCACTGTTGATAAGGAAGGTCCTGGCGAAGTACAGACATCGCACCATGGAGCCGAAGGCGTCGTCGGTAGAGCGCGCCTCGACCGCTCTCTCGATGGGTTTCACCTCCGGGTCAGTTTCCGCCGTCTTGTCCAGGATCTTCTTGGCTGGCTGCGGATTAGGAATATAATTTAAAAATTGATGTCACCCAAGAATGAGTTTCAAACAATTTAGGGTGTATAAAAATTTATTTAGAACAATTTAATTACAACGCAACATGTAGTGTAATAAAGTAGCAGTTGATTCAATAATAATCATATTTTATCAGATCCTGAATAGACTAATCAGGAAATTTTAAGAGGAATGTATTCAACGAATATATATCATAAGATTGGATTATAAATTACGGTAATTACCTGTGTCGGTGATGTGGGACTTGACGTAGTAGTCTGACGCCTTTGTGATCTGCCTTTCCTGAGTCTTCTGAATGATTCCCTCAAGGACTTTTTGAAAGATTTCCTCCTCGAAATCGGTGTGTCGCCGGCTCCGGAATGGTCTGTAAAAATGTTGTGTTGATAAGTAAAAATTTAAATCGCATCTCAGAAAAATCTAGTGCATTTGTACTGTACACGGGGTTACATAGATTTATCTCCTCTATGCAGGTTCGTCTCGGACACTGTGTTGCGAGGCACCATTGCGTTTCACTGGAGAGCTTAGTCCGTGCCCGCGCACACCACGCCCCACTCCCACACATCGCACGTCCCACGTGACAGCTGACAGGTGACAGGTGTGAGGTGACAGTTACCGTGCGGGTTGAGCGTGCACTTGTGCAGCAGCGGCGCGGCGTGCAGCGCGTCGAGCAGCGCCAGGCCGTGCGCCGTGCCCGCGCACACCACGCCCCACTCCCACTGCGCCGCCAGCGCCGTCACCGCCGCCGGGGGCGACAGCTGCGCCACCGCCGTCGCCTGTAACATCAATAAATTTAGCGGCCTGAAAAAATATCCTTTCATTTTAGGTGCCCATTTTTGATATCTTGACATATAAAAATCTTTGATTATTTTTTTATCTGTGTAAAAATAAACCGATACCAGTGAGAGACTTCAGTGGATGTAGAAAATTATGACGTCAACATTTATAAGTCAATTGCTCATTCAAAATTTTAGTAGTCTTTATGCTTAATAATTTCTACGTCGTCTTTACGGTTTCAAAGTTAAATAATATGATCGCTAAAAGGATTTGAACGAATGACAGTAAAATTATATTTTCAGACAGTCATGTTTACATAATTATAATCATACTTGATATCCTTGTGGGAACGTCAGTGCACCGGAGCGTAAAGTCAGCTGATCATGGCCTTTCCACACGAAGCCGTCGCGATCCGACACGATGTTCACTGATATTGACTGAAACAACAACGCAAACTTACAATTTGGAAGTAGCAAACAAACATTACTAATATTATATTACATTATTTTTCAGTACACCATGTGTTCATTCATGTGAAAGACCTTCACGTGAAAGACCTAAATAATTAGACTGTTAAACAAATATCATCACTTATTTTGTCCATTATAATATAAAATTAAGTACATATAAACTAGTTATTTAAGACATAATTATTGTATGCTCGCCCAGGGTAGACTGTTCTTAACTTATTATAATTTCTGTAACATCTTTCTTTTCTTTTTCCATTCTCATCACATGTATCACTGTATACAACTGAAAATTAGATTAAATTAAATTAAATTAGTTTTTGTTAATTTACCTTAACTTCAGCTGTGTTCGATGTGGTCTTCAGGCTGGCGATCACGATGTGGCCGGCGGCACCGCCGATTGTAAGCATGCCGGACAACGGGCACAGTATTACCTGTCAACGAGACCAAGATATTACTGTAATAGGCCAAGACAACACACGCAAGAACATTTTTCTCATTAAATGTTGTATGAGTACCGTTATAGAGAGAGTGTCCATCACAACGTGCGTTAGGTCGTTATATTCAAATATATTTAAAACAGTTTTCTCCTGTATTTGTAAATCGAGTTAGTTTTTTCTTTTGTTGTTTTTGTTTTTTGTTACAGTTATAACTTTTTATATAAAGTTAGTGGTGCGTGCCACTGGGTATCCAACCCGGGCCCCACAAGAGGCCGAAGTCTCAGCCACTGGGCTATCAGCGCTAAAGAAGCAACAGTACTTATCAAGCGCCATTTCTACCACTCACCCGTTTGACGCCGAGCCGCGGGTCGTCGCTGTAGGGGTCGAAGGTGCCGACCCGTCGGAAGGGCGGCCATTCTTCCTCTTCGTTCTGACTGTCGTTCAGTTCACCGATTTCTTCGCCGCTGGATAAACGATAACAAAGTAAGATAAAAAGGAGTTGCTGTTTCAAAATAGACAGAAATTTTGTACTCTTATTAGGGATTCTTGAGAGATTTCTTTGGAGAAAAGAAATCTTTACAAAAGACCACAATTCTTCAGTTTTTACCGTGTAGGCATGGAGGGCGTGGAAGGTATGCCTTTGGCCTCTGTAGGAAGTATCTTATTTATTATATACAATTGCTTAGAGCTTCGAGTATCATTCATTATTACACTTTACAACCTTGAATGAAGGTTAGCGAATTTCAGTATTTTTAAATAATTACAGTAGGATTAAGAAGTGTTGTAAATATTCTGAGACAGTTTAAAGTTGTCTTACTTTTTTATATGATGATGAATTATTTTGTGATCATATTCGTTTATATGTGTAAGCATGCTAGCTATAACTACATCTACAACTCCAAAAAATATTGAAATTGCCAATTAGATAAATACAATACACATTATTTTACATATTGAAGCGTGGTGTTAGACTAATATTTTCATGTGACTAATTAATATCACAATCAACCTATAGAAAAATATAGACGCAAATAAAGTATTTCTACAGACATATTATTATACTCCACATAAAATGCACATTATCCTCAAAAAATTCAAGCTTATAAGGTTTAGAACACAATAAAGGCTGAAAAGCGCAAATCTGCAAGATATTGTCGCATGTATCATCTTAAATAATAAATAAAAAACAAACTACAAAACTAGGACTTCAAACAACTAAATGGAATAATTAAATATGTACTAATAAATACAAATGATATCAAATATTACCTCGCCGTAGATCGCTTCAGCCCGCTTGGTTAGAAAGCAATAAGCAGAAGACAGACCGGTTAGCGACATGTTAGTAGCTGATATTGAGCCCGCAAGCTTGGCTTAGAGTAGCTAAATGTTATATGGAATACGGCCAACACACCTTAGATTTGTTCGTATGTTAAGTTTGAACCTATCGGAGTATTTGCACACCGCAATGTTACAGAATTATTTTCAAATAATTTATTTAACTGGCAACTGCTCGAATAATGACAATGTCGCGTTTTTAAGCCAATGCTTGCAAAAAATTTATAGCAGACAATATTGGTGTGGCCACATTGTGTGTGCGTGTGTGTGTGTGTGTGTGTGTGTGTATTCATCTAGTTTATGATTTGTAAAAAAGGTTACAATTACGCACAAAGGTAAAGAACAAATTCAAAGTGTGTTAACCATATTATTATGACACAGTGGCTTTATATTAGTAGAGTTATTGGAAATTGAATGTCAGGTCCGTAAACTGGTCAATAGGCTACCTAGCATTCACAGTTATGTCCATTAAAATATTAGCTTTTATAAACTAATAACTTTTTGAATTTAATGAATTTTATAGGTATTTAATTAGAGTATTAATTTATAGCCTTCTTGAATTCCAAGTCTTTCTTTTGATATTACATTTGGTTGGATTAAATACTCAAAAAAGATGAATGAAAGTGTTGTACATGCCATGCTTAACAGTTTGCAATACATACTCTATAGTTAATCAAAGAAAAAGTGAATTATTTAGCCGTTTCGCTACCTTTAAAATGATTGACGATTCAAATCTGAGTGGTGTATGAACTACATCTATTCTATAAATTCTAATGTAAATCATGGTTGGATATTTTCATCAATACTGTTTTGTGTTTGGCATAGATTTCTTGTTTAAAAGTGAAATATTAAGGGAATAAATAGTATTAAAGGCCCTACATCATTTAAAGAGTTACAGTATTAACATTTATCATTAAGAAGAAAGAAAGAAAATATACTTATTTGGAGACACAAATAGGAGTAACATACCATGTCACAATAATCATTACGTCTGCCCATGTACCGATACATTTGTATAGTTGTTCAGAAGAATAAATAGATAAATAAACACAAGTATTGTTATTAATTTTCAAGTAGTAAGTGAAGTTACTGTACTGTTACTACTTATTACATTTTGTTTTACAAAAAAGTAGTAGCAAAGTAATACTCAGGCCACCAATTATTGTCATCTGATTTTTGTTTTTAAATAGGACATTCTGATCGATCACGTTGAATGTCTTATCCCATTGTATTACAATTCACGGCGGTGATAGCCCAGTGGCTTAGAATTCGACCTCGAATCGAGGGGTACGGGTTCGAATCCCAGTGGCACGCACCTATGACTTTGTAAAAAAGTTATGTGCGCTTTATAAAATTAAATATCACCTGCTGTTACGGTGAAGGAAAACATCGTGAGGAAACCTGCATGCCTGAGAGTTCAACAAAAAAAAAATGTTCTCAAAGGTATGTTCGTCCACCAACCCGCAGTAGGCCAGCGTGGTGGACTAAGGCCTATATCCCTCTCATTACGAGAAGGAGACCCGACCCTGTAGTGGGTCATTAATGGGTTACTGGCATGGCATTACAATTCAAAGGAAAGATCCTTATTCCTTACCTAAACAGCTGTGAGGTGGTGTATTTGTAGAGCGGCGTCATGGCGACTCCGGTGACATCCCAGAAGCGCACGGAGCCGTCCTCGTGTCCCGTGAGCAACAGTTGCCTTTCCGACGCCTCGCTGTGCTCCACCGTGCCCCCGGATATGGGCCATTGGCTCTCCGAGTATACGTTCTCGGTTTGTTGTTGGCCTGTGGACAAATAAAATTATCTGTACAAATTTCAATTTTAGAAAATTTTTGAAACCTGTTTTTTCGTTTCTGTTTCTGTATAATTAAAATGAATTGATGTTCCGTTAGTCTCGCTAAAACTCGAAAATGGCTGGACCGATTTGGCTCTCCATATTTTGAGTATATGGTATTGAGATCGAGCTCAATGGCGCGCCTTGGGAGAGGCCTATGTCCAGCAGAGAACCACCGTCGGCTGACGAGAGAGAGAGAGGGAGAGAGAGAAGAGAGAGTGAGACACGGACCTGCGGCCACAATGTTGTCGTAGACGTTGGTGGCGACGTTGTCGACCAGCTGCGCGGTGGTGACGGCGGACGCGTGCACCGACACCAGGTAGGGCAGGCGCAGCGGCCGCCAGCGCGCGTCGCACAGGTCTATCACCACCAATTCCTCTTCCGCTAGCACCACCTACCATAAACATTAAAATCACTTACGTTTTAAATGTTATTTTGGCTTTGTTAAATATGCGAATATTGGTAAATTCAAATAAATAAATCTGTTTACTGTACCAATAAAAAATTCACAAAAATAAGCAATGGTTTAATATCCGTGCTAACCTAAGCACGGATAATAAACCACCGCCGTCAATGTGTCGCCTCGTGGTGCCGCTCTGGTGGTGGAGGGCTTTCAATGCACTAAGTGAGCTATGCCCGAGAGGTCACAAAAAAATATTCTCAGAGGCAAGTGAAGTCCATCAATCCGCATTAGGCCAGCGTGGTGGACTAACGCCTACAGCCTTCACATTGTCAAAGGAGACCCAACCCTGCCGTCGGTCGTCAATGAGCTACAGACTAAATGTGTGCAATTTGAACTCACCAAAGCCGCTGCGACTTGATTGACAGTTTGAACCTGGATCTGGGCCGGGGTGTCCGGCCTTTCCTCTTGCAGGGGCACGCCGTCCGGCGGCACCGGCGTCGTTGTGAAGAAATCTATAACCTGAACAAATAAGTATATTTTATGAGAAGCTAGACAAATGTATTTATTAGGTCTCATTAAGTTTTTGAAGTGAAACTTCTTATGCGACTCCCAACAAGGTTGCGTTAAGCGTTTAACGCTCCTGGGGGAGGGTAAATAGAAAGAGACAGAGCGAGAGTGAATGCGTCGCACTCGAACGCATGCGTGTAGTATACCTGTTACTGGCCAGCGCGAGCGTTAGCAACGTGTAGCGTCCAATATTCATTTCCACATTACGAAGTTTCACTTCGGTTTCGCGGCGGAGGTGTGCTCACGCGGTATAAAATACTTACTCGACTGGTGAAGTCGAATGCGACATGCTTCTCGCCTTGTTGGACTGTGACTGTGTACTTGTCTGAATATGATGATCTGGGCATGCCACCTGAAATCAAAAATGATGCTTAAATTGGTTTTTAGTAAAACCAGTGTGGTAGAATTTTGGTTGTGAAACTGGTAAAAAAAAACCCTGTAAAATTATTTATCAACCCAAATTTTTAAAACAGACTGATGACCTGAAGAAAACTGAGATCTACAAGGCACTGACTATAAGAAGTGCTACTAGAATATTTCTACAGAGAAATATTGTTGTAAAAGTCATCAGGATGCCACAGATGGTGATCTCATCGCCGTCCACGCTCGTCCTATTGAGAAATTTCGTGATGGCCTTGCAAGGGTAGGGTCCGTAGGGCGTGATGGACTCCTTCAGAGGACATCGATGAAACATTGCTATTAATATCATGATCAAAAAACTAACCTGCATAGATGGTGATCTCATCGCCGTCCACGCTCGTCCTATTGAGGAACTTAGTGATGGCCTTGCAAGGGTAAGGTCCGTAGGGCGTGATGGGCTCCTTCAGGGGTCGATCGCTCGCCGCCCCCGCCACCTCCCACGTCACGTACGACCCGTCGTTGTGAGAGGATGTGAAGTGTTCGCCTGTGGATACAAAAAAGTTTGATTAAATAGGTGTTTACCTACCTCAGAGATCAAAACATGAGTTCTTTTTTATAAGCATGTTAAGATAACACAGGGATTTCAACACATGAATTTTTCGGATAATCCTGACTAGTCAATGCTAATCGGCTTTCAAGTTGTGATTGAGTCTTAAGGCGAGGAAGCATACAATTAAATTAACCCGATGCAAAATAACAAAAATCTTTGCAACAGGTGGCGGTTAAGTGACACCTATGAACCCATAAGTTTCAATACCTTAATTTATATCCTTTACAAAATAATAAGATAAAAGTATATGGTTAAAGAATAATTACATTCTACGATTCTGGATATGGGATGTTATTTGTCTCTCTGGCCACAAAAAATACAGAGTCGGTACATCACTAGTTGGACAACAATAGTTCTATCAACTACTGAATTTGATAATAGGATCCGTACCATCGTCGTTCCAGCACAGGCTCTCGAGCTGCTGGTTCGAGACGAATGTGTGCGTTGGCGCGGACGACACCCGGTCCCACAGCACGGCTAAACCCCGATTGTATCCGATCAGTATGCGGCTGGGGATCTTCGGGTGCTCGCAGACCGCCTCCACGGCGCCGGGGTTCACTTTGAAGTCCTCCGGGCAACTGGAATTGACAAATTGAATGTTTGGTAAGAAAATTGGTGAGAGTATTGTTTGTTACACTACACAGCTTGCCTCATTCATAGTTTTTAGATAGGTAGATTAGTTTTGAGTATATAGGTGTAGTTTAGGACACATATCTGCATTATATGTGCCTAACATATTCTTCCTCCTTTTGGGCCACATTGCAGCAATTATTACTGATGGGAAAAAAGGTCCTAGAGCAAAGCGATCACCCCTCAGCAAAAGGAACATAGACCAACCTTCAAATAGGTGGATTAAGGATCTAAAGAAGACATGGGAAACCGTTGGATGCAAAGGGATCAAGGACCAGGCTGAGTTGTGTTTTGATTAGGGGAGGCCAATATCAAAAGTTGAGAGTAAGGTAAGAAAAACCGATTTTAATTTTGGAATTTAATTAATGTGGTTGTAGCAGAGACTGAACATGTATGAGGTAAACCGTGCAGTAAATTGTCGGTGTTATTGTGTATTGCGGAAATAAACGAATAAATAAATTAATAATTTTAATAAATGAATTTGCTATAGCTCTTTTTACCTACCGTTTAAAATTTGGTAAGAAGTAGTAAGCATAAAAATCTTTGTGAACAGATATAGAAAAGTAAAGCTAACAAAGCGAAATGGAGTTAAAAGTGTTATTTAAATATATTTAGGCACAAAAAGCAACCAACAAGGACACATTACCTATCGCTATCAATATCTATGCAGCTTGTAAAAATTAGTAAACATGTTTCATTAAACAGTTATCTGTAAAACATACATAAAATCGGGCATGGGCATTTATATAAATATATAGTCCTATGGCTTCCTTTGCTATTCAGCAAGAGATGGCGCCACTGGAATCCTGAATCACGCTATCAACTTTTTTTAACAACGGGAATATGGCAATGTAGCATTTTCATTTCGTAGACATAATCACTTAATGTGGTGCTAGATCTTATGCAAAAAATCAAGTCTTTCCATGCCTTATGGTTTACAGTCTACAGGACCATGTTTCTTTTAAATTTAAATACCTATGGAATCAAAATCTTTATGATTTTTGACATTTGTTTTTCCATATTTGTCGTTGGTAATTCAGTCTCTTTTTGTGTTCACTATACAATGGAAATATATACCTTCGTATTGATCATAGACTTATTACTACAGAGATGTAATATAAAACTTACTTCTGCATAACAACATCCTGATATATAACGTCTTCGTGTACTGTGAAGGTGTTAATATCCAGTGTGTATATGTTGCCTCCCTCCGTCCCGAGCAGGAGGTTCTTGCCGCTCGACTCCACGCATATTGATGATATCTTCTTGTTCTTGCCTTCGAATGTGTGCGATTTCAGCTCGACTAGAGACTTCTCGTTTATCTCCCATAAGTGGAGACTGTTGTCGTCACAGAGTGATATTAGTCTGCCTGTGCCTGGAATACAAAAAATATAGATTTTAATTATGTTTTATACATTATGTTTTCGAGCAATATTCATTGTATAGGCTTATATTTTCAGTATTAGCCTGTGACAAAGTACAAAGAAACAGTGGAACGTAATATCGTAAGTGCGCAAGTAATGTACAAATATGACGACTCAAGTGGCGCGCAGGTTAAGACACCGGTGCGCTGCGCGGAAGGTCCTGGGTTCGATTCCCAGCAGAGCAGTGATTTGAATGATGAATTTGAATTTCTGTTTCTGGTCTGGGTGTGTTGTGTTCTTGTCTTGTGTGTGTCATGGACCCACCCACGAGACAGGGAATCCTAGTGTGGGACTATGAATGTTAGCGTTAATTATTTATTTATTTATTTAATATGATGAATGAAATAGTGCTTATAGGGATAACATCTACAAAGAGGAAAAAAATCTTAATTTAGTTGTCTCTTATAGTCTGTTTTTGCCTCGTCAATTTGTCAACTTAGATCCTAAACAAGTATTTGAATCTATATTATGTATAATTTTGAACAGATTTTTCAGAATGTGACTATGACAATCAACAAGCGACAATTACATGTTGATTGATGTGCACAGTAAATAAATGTAAGTTGTGTGTGCATGACTGACAGAGGTCATTAAGAAAATTAAGAGTGACTGTTGATTGTGTGTTATTAAACAAAATTGTCAAGATGGCAATTTGTTAAGTGTTGAGTTTTTGATGACAGTTAGGATATATTGAGCCTAGTTTCTTGATTCTACAAGTCCTAAGTTAAGGATGGGCCTTCCATAAATATAAATCTTAAAGGTTCCATAAAGATAAAGGCAATTTGTATAAGCTCGGTGATCGTTTTAATAGCTGTTTGAAATATAGTGCTCGACACAAACCTCCCTTAACCCACAGTACCTTATCTAAAGTCTACTGTATCCAAGGGTTTCTTATACTTTTTAATATTTTATTATTCGGACGGTTAGACTAGCTGAGGTCGAAATCGGTTACTCTTGGTAGTTCAGTATTCCTCTCTTATAGTACCTTACCTGGTATAAAATGTATTTGTGTGACTGCCGAGTCTGGGTTAGTGTGCTGTCCGTATAGTTCCACGCCTGGCCTGCCGTAGACCTTGAGGGCGCCGGTCGCCGTGCCGAGCGCCGCGAGCCTGAGCAGTGGGTCCCAGGCGAGGGCTGATGCTCTGTGCGGGAAGCCATGTTGGACTGTCTGTGGACCATGAAAATATTTTATGAAGACAATTCTCTAACAATGTAAACAATTGTAAACAAAAAATCTCTGGTATAAGTTTTGAAAATTTGTGTACCGAAAAGTATAGTAAGGTAAGTTTGATCATTACCCTCATTAAATATACAATAGATATTACAAATTTGACACCACAGACATGGACAATTTTATAAACAGTTGTTACTTTTTATTATTTGTACAGATAGTTAAAAATGAAGGATAATTAAAAGTAGGAGACTCATTTCTTTATTTCTTTATTCCTTTTGAAATATAAGCACAAAAGACGAATCCAATATTAAAAGGTCTTTAACTCCTCCAGTTAAACATAAAAAACATAGCAAGATTTTTAAACTTTGGCTTTACAGTATTATGTTGTATTGTGTGAACAGAAATATCAATTTCCCATTTTGTAGAAAATTTCAAAAGAGTACCTACTAAGTACATACATATAAGATATGCAGAATTGCTGATCATTTTCGTTCCCATATTACTCATTTGGAAACAATGTGTGTTTAGGTAAGCGCTAAACGCAAGATATGGTGTGTAATTGAATGATAAAGCAAGCTTTTTTATCGCTAAATTGACACTGCTGACGCTACAACGGCATCGAATCATGGATACCAAGTGGTGTCTACAGTCCAAGAGCTGGCAAACATATTTCGAGAAGTGTTTAAGGCATCATTAAAAACGTTGTAATGGAATTAAGCCAAGCCCTAAATGACGAAGGAACAATTTTTACGAAGTGATTGATAAATTAAAAAAACGAAGCCAGAACTTTGAGTCAGGTTTACCAGTTTATAACCTCGGGAGGCGTTTTCAACATTTTTTTTAAATTGACAAAAGTGTGTTTGAGTTTGTCTAAATTCCCCTAGCTGCCAGCATTTTTGGTGTTCGGATATTACAAATAATCGATTCAACAAGATTTAATGATGCCTCAAAATCTTCTTGAAAAATGTCCGCCACCCCTAAGGCTATAAAATTTGTAAAATACCTTATGTGATTGTTATTTCTATAATGATAAGAATGTTATTCGCATGCATATTCCACTCGGATTTTATATGAATGAGTCATCATGGTCCTTGTACTTGAATTCATTAATTGTTAGGTGTTTTGGAAAAATGAGTTTTGTGCGTCGGTGATAAGAGTATATATTGGACGTTTGAACAATCGAATCCAATCTATAAGCGCCAATCGATCTGATTCGTCATAACAGTGGACAATACGAATATAAAAGCATTCTAGTTCCATGACTCAAACTCAAACTCAAAAGCTTTTATTCATTATTAGGTACAATTTGTGCACACTTAATGAAAGTCATACAGATAAATTATACATTCTACATTCACTAGTATGAATGGATAACAATGATCGTAGTATTTTGGCGATTTTAGGCAAGAATTACGACTGATTATTAGGATTTTGTATTAAAAATAGCATGAATGGATATAATAATCAAATAATTACGCGCGGTTTATAAAGATATAAATATCACCTACTGTTACGGTGAAGGAAAACATCGTGAGGAAACCTGCATTCCAGAGTTCACTTGAAAAATGTTCTCAAAGGCATGTGAAGTGCACTAACCCGCACTAGGCCAGCGAGGTGGACTAAGGCTTAGATCCTAATTTGGAGAGGAGACTCGACCCTGTAGTGGGTCTTTAATGGGTTTCAGACATCGGATGTTAAGTGGATAGCAGCCACGTCTTACCCCAAGAAGTATAGGAAACCTATTCGCGACCACATAAAAAACAAGTTAATTTAGCCCTCGGACATTTCAAGGATGAGAGACCATTCAAATAATGAGGTAAATGCTCAATTGTAACTTCCATCATATAAAATTCTTATTAATATTGTTTGCGAATGAAATGCGAAACAATCGTTTCGAGCGAACCCCGCCAGACTAAATATTTATAATCGCGTTACTAGCACTTCCCCGCTGCTGAGAAACGATTTAATTGCTTACATCATTAGCGTATCTCTGCTTCCGATGCTTTGCTTTCCTCGCTATTTTTTATCTAATAAGTTAAATGAATTGTAGGAACATTCGCGTTCGCTCTAGTAGGCAAGGTACCTATTATCCCTTTAATCCTCTCTTGAAAAAAAGTATTTAATCCCTTCCCTTTTTAACATAAATTACGCCTGTGTTCGAAACTAATATGTGGACGGTAAAGTCAAGGGCTTCAAAGCATTTACATGTATGGTTTTATTATTTTATTAGATTACAACGGTGATATAGATTATCCTATCCGTATAAGTCTGTAGAGCTAACGAGAATATGTAATTTTAATATGTAAATAATAAAAAATCTTGCTGTGAAGTAACATAAAATATGACCACAGTCACGGTATCTTGATAAGATAACGTTTAAATAAGAAAATTGATCTAAGATCACATCGCATTTACATGTATGGTTTTATTAGATTACAAAGGTGACGTAGATTATCCTATCCATATAAGTCTGTAGAGCTAATGAGATTATGTAATTTTAATAAATAATATAAGATCTTGCTGTGAAGTAACGTAAAATATGATCATATTTTACGTAAAATATGATCATATTTTACGTTACTTCACATCTATCTTGTCAAGATAACGTTAAAATTAAAAAAAAATGATTTAGAAGAAAAGCAACGGCAAATGTGATCCTAAGATCAATATTTAAAATTTTCAGGTATTTCGTTCTGAACAAGAAACAAGTACACAAGACATTAAAACGAAACGTTCTTTTTTAATTACACACATAAATTCCACCCAAAATTGACCTGGACGCCGGCCAATCAAGGATTTACGATTTTGAAAAAAAAAAAATGTTGTATATCAAGCTCTTATCATTTGTTCCCATGCAACAACTAAAACTAAATGTTTATTCTGTGCCTATAATTAAATATAATTAATAGTTTTTTCGTCTTAATAGAGACAGACATCGTGAGTTGTTATTTTCGCATGTATTGTAAGTCGTCTGCACTCAAAGCAAGGTTATCCTTTTAAATTTTGTGTACAAAAATATGTTTATCACACTAAAATATAGTGCAAATCACGTAAAATCACGTGTTATTACATAACCTTTCAAATACCAACCATGCATCTATTGAATGTCATCATAACCTTTGCATTAGCACTGTAATTTAGGCACTGTATTTTAGTATTAGACCGAAGAATTCACTACCTACAAAAATATTATACTGGTTTGTATTATGGTAAAACAATGCACTTATCACCTCTAGTGAACGTTCGATCAGAATATATTGCTTTCACAACTCTAGGGCTTCTAGACTTCGCCTTATTCTACGACTAAATACTACGGACAGACGGGTTGGTTAATACGTATATTTACCATATCAGCATCAGCCTCTCCAGGACCACGTATCACTGAACATTTATAGTCAATAGTACCAGGGTGGCAGAGATTCGTGAAGGTTATTCAGCCCGGCTGGTGCTCTGCATTGAAGACCTATGCAGTACGAGTACATTGACAGTTTGCCCTCCGCCGGTGTACCGCGCACCCTGTCTGCGCAACACGCTCGTTTCATTAATATTTGGAATTCCCTACAGCGCCCCCAGTACATTTAGTAACAACTTTACAGGGTTTGTTAATTTCCTTTATTAAACTACGACCCACCCCTGGGTGAGGTTTGGTTATGTACACTCCTTTTGACACGTAGGTTTTAATCGGCGTAATTATTAATCAAACCACGTGGTATTATCATCACACCGTAGGTTTCGTACCGTTACGTACTGTTAATTTTCAGTTTTCCTAAATCTTAACGCGACTGTTGAAAAGAAAAATCTTGACTATGCCCTTCTTTCATATAGGCTTTTAAGATCTCGACCCCGAAATAACCTAGAGATGTATAAACCCACAATATCGAAGATTTATGCATCAAAGTAAAAATAATGTTTCCCATAGAATATTATCGTAATGGCTTAAGTAATAGGCGCCTAGTTATAATAGTTCATCAGTTATTTTAATCACAAAAAAGTATTTATTCAGATAGGAATGCAAAGAAAACGTATTTTTTATTTTTATTTTTTACATTTATTGGCGCTTCCACTTGATGATAGGAGTTTGTACGGCAACAATTATGGATAACATTTTATCTCAAAAGTAATCTATGGTTTTATCTTGAAATCCTTCAAAACTTACAAAAAAATCGTATTTTCTATCCTATTCCCCTCAATCAAAGGTTCAAAATTCTTAAATGCATCGGACGAAGTTGCGGCAAACAGCTAGTGTTAGCAATAAAATGGACGAGTTCTAATAACGGGGATTGATATAATTGCGGCTTACTTGCGTCGATTATACAACATCCGTGGGAACATTTCACGTACCACCGCCTTTGTTTGCGGACGTGTTACAAGAAATCGCAGTGCATATAAATTTTTGCCTTTGCATTTCTTAAATACTTAATTTTTTGTTGTTTTTCATTGTTACGACTTTCTATTATCTACTTAATATAATAATTGCTAATTAAACAAACAAGTAAATTAGTAAAGAATCTGAAAAAAGCAACAGAATCTGCGTAGCTCTTAAAAAGAAGATAATTCTGTCTTTTTAGAAAATAAATACATCTTAGTCGTATGAATTACCAAACTACTAATTCATTACTTAATTTACAGTTAAAATATAAATATTATTTTATTTCACTCTATCCTACCTAACTTTATGTCTTATGTTTGTTTCTTTTTGCACAAGGTAGGTACAATTAGCTAATAGGCATAAAGGCAGAAGAATATTATTGTACTGTTTTGATTCATTTTGTTGTTTTAATGCTTTATGACGGAAAGACGTGTTTTATAAGCACTGCCAACCCTCTTCGTAATGCAATACTTCCTAAGGGGGAGCATATTGGCGGAAATTATGTACGCAATAAGATTTAATCGATAGGGGTGTATTGACTTAAATATCAGAAGGGCATGCCACCTTGATTGGATCTATTTAGGAGGTGAAATATGCTCCAGTTTGCACATATTTGAAGAAAACCACTAAGGGTCAACTCATTGTTAACGGATTTTTATAACCATACAATAAATCGTTCACCTACATCAAAGAAGAGAAGGTAAACATTACTTACACTCTGTGCTTACACTACAGCTACACAAAGTGTGATTGTGGAATAGGCAAGTATTGGGAGCCATAAAAGACACGAAGTTTCTGACAGTGCTTCGACTGAATAACTCAAGATAGGTTCTTTGACAATTGACAGTCTCTAAATGAGAACTAGACTTAGTCTTATTGACAGCCTGTAAGTACGTAGTAGTAGTAAAAATAATTAGTAATGTTAAGTTTTCCTTTTTAGAACCGCCAATAGCGCCTGGCAACCTCGCACGGTGTTACGCTATGTTACGTTGTGTATTGTAAAATCGTTATGAAGCATTCCGCGAAGCATGAATGGTCGTCGGTCGATGGCTGTTTAAATATTTTAGAGTACAGTCTGCTTCATGTCATGCGATGGTATCATCAGCCGTCAAAATTAACGACTAGGATATAGTCAGACTTAAATTTAGGTTCAAGTGCTCTACATTGGTTTCACCCTTATATTCCCGCACCTCAACAAATCAGAGCCTTGATGGATCATACTCCTTCACGCTGCTTCTATCCGATTGGTGGAGATACAGTCGGTAGTGGCCAACCGGTGCTGGACCTTCTTAAGCTGTACGGCCTTCGACATTGGTATTTATCGAATACAAATGGGGTCGACAGAATGTGCTCTCTGAAGCATCGAAAAACGATATTTTTTTTCGATTGCTTGCGATCTACACGAGTCTTGGACAAAGCGTGCTTTAACAGTAAAGATAACTTATTTAAAAGTACCGATTTAAATAAAAACAAATAAAAATACAAAATATTACATTCCAAAAATCTCATTTTTATGCAGCTGTCTGTACCTACAACAAATACACAAGTGAACAGCTTGTGTGTCGGAGGGCAACAGCGTGAATAGTAATGCGTCTCTTATCAGCCCTAAACGGTTACCTCATTGAAATACTTCGGACGCCAAAAATAGAAATACCTTTTGAGTATTTGGTAGATAAAAATAAGGAACACGCATCGTTCCGTGATAGAGAAGCCAGTTCTTGGGATGAGGTGTAGAAATACAAGAGTATTTCTCAGGACCTCAAATTTTTGACGTCATGATAAATTGAAATATATTTATGTAAGTTAAAAAGCATTTGCCGGGTAGAACGCTCGCTTGCTAGAAGCGATTAAATGCACGGTGCAACATTTTAAAGATGGGCATCTTTAAACGCGTCACCTATGATATCTTCTTTGATATGGCCACACAGAAATCTGTCTTCTATGTCATTGGACGTTTTATTGACCGCAAAAAAAAATTAGTTTATAATCTTTCCGCAACATGACGAGGCAAAAACTCCGGTCAGACTAAAAGTCAAATACGTTTCATAGTCAAACTGCAGTGAAAGTGGGCTAGCGGCCACATGCACAATAGAAATTGTTGCACAAAAGAATTCCATTCTGAACTCTTGTCAAGTGCAGACTACATATGAGCATTATGATGCTCCAACAACATTACATATAACAATAGACGATGTAAAATTGTAACACGATATTACAATTTTAGTATGGGGTGAAATTTTAGTGACGGATGGCGACCATTGCATTTTTAGTGCGCAAAAGGGTAATATATAAACTAAATTGTTTGCGGATCATAAGAGCGGCTAAATATTTGTCAGTCAGTGACCTTAGTACAAATATTGTAAATACTAAAATCTTATGTTGGTACTTAGCCATTAGTCAATTGTTTTCAATAATAAAATGAATCGTCAAAATATAGATACTATGGATAGCCCTAATGATACTTGACTCCAGGTAACCACTGTTATTAGAAAGCAATTAAAAAGAGTATCTTGGCAACCAGACAGTTTATTCTCAATCCATATCCGGAGATCGGTAATTGAAACCCACCGTTAGTCATGAAAAATGCCCGAATGTTACATTATGGTAGTCATGTGTTATGAGATCTATGACAAGACTACGAAACGTATTTGACTACAGATACATTACGGTTATGGGTTGTTAGCCTCGTGTGCAGAGGTACCACTATAGTCATGTGTTATTAGTGTCTAGCCTGCAGAGATAGGTGTCTAGTGAACCGAGTGCACGTGCACTCACAGAAGTGGTCTATCGGACCGGTTCCGCTCGTCATGATACCGACCGGTCCTCCTAGCTATGCAGCCTATGCTATAAATAATTCGGTAATTTCAGTGTCTATTTTCTTTTCAACAATGCGAAGATTCTGTTCTGATTGCATATCACCACGAAAACAGATTTGCTCAGAGTGACGTATAAACACTATCCTCATAGTATTCGTAGAGTAAATGTCAGTCATTAGTTTATCATATTATGTCAGTCTCTCTGAATTCTTCCCATACTAATGGCAGCTCGATACGATTATTATACGAAACTACGTAAGTTTACAGAGTGATATGAAGTAGGTATCCATTGCCCTATCCTCAAAGTATTCATACGGTAAACGTTAGTCTCATCTTCTCATACTAATGGCACACGTTAACTATACGAATACTTGACGATAGTGTTCACGATTGGGGCACAGGTTTGCCTTCTCCTAACGTGGGCTCTATGCGAGTTGATATCTAGTATACACATACGTAAGACAGAATACAAGGACTCTTAGGACAGGAAACTAAATTTGAATTTAAATAAATTAGTTTTAAAAAATTGAAAAAAAAAACAAAAAATATTAATTTTGGGTGTACCTATAGTCCGAACGTTGTATTTGACTCCTCGCCATAATACGGAAATAAACACAAACAAAATTTCTACAAACAAAATTTTTAGTTAGGTGTACAAAATTTTACACAGAATTAACTCGGGACGCCCATAATTTAACCTAGATCAATCAATCAATTAAATCAAGTATTCCTTATAGAAGTAATTTAGTAGTTAGATTAAGGTTCAAAATTGACGATCGGTGTCGTTAGTCCATTTAGGATGAGGCTGCAACCTGTCAATTCACCGTTATGAGCATCATAGCTGAATAATGTCGTATGAGTACCTACGTGCTATGAAATTGTAATAAGAGATGTAGATAAACCGTAATTCATGGGTGATTCTAGAATTTTGAGTGGTGGAAAGAAGACAAACTTAATATTAGTTTCAAATTAGAATTAGTAAGGACCATTTGTGCTTTGAATTTGTAATAAGAGATGAGGTCACTCGGTAATTCATGAATGATATACGAATTTTGAGTCTGAGGAAAATGGCAGAATTATTTTTGTGAACTTAAGACGCTGCGAGGTTAGGACTTCTAAACAAACCGAATTTATTAAGTATGTAGTAATAATCATAAAACTCATTGCTCTACTCCACCGAATAAAAATTGCCAACATTCGTGTTGGCGAATGTTTGAAGAGAATAAAATGAAGAATGTTGACGAATGAAGATTTCCTTGGCGGAACTCAGCTTTACAGAATGTTTTGTTACCAACGTGCGTTGACAACACAAAAGTTGACATTTTTTTCGGTGGAAACCCGTCTTAAGTTATTAAATTGTTTAAAACAGACCTTTATTCGTAATTTGCTTTAAAAGTCCGGAAAAAGCTGTAGACACAGAAACATTTCTTTGAAATATATCAAGTAGTGGTGATGATCAAACGACCTATTTATAGCTTTGTGCTTGTTTTGTTTTTGTTTAAATAGCTTCATAAATGCCTCATATTTAACAATCGAGCTCTACTACAGAAGGCAATAAAGTGCACAAATGTATACAACGCTCATGAATATTCACACGCGAGGAATTAAATCAATTCCTGCCATTTAGCGCCAATTACAACGCTACGGACGTTGTCACGCGACCTGGAGAGCTTTGAAATATTCTGATGGAAATGTATTATCTTGTTACACATTGTACAACCTCGTGTGTGGTTACCGGAGATATTTTATTTGCTGCCACTGTGTTTGTTGCATGTTTTTATTGCCGAAATTCTGTTAAATCATCAGTTTAGTCTAAGATATTCACTTAAGTGAATTCCCTGTGAATTCTTTTGAGACATAGGTACATAGTTTTTGAACCCAAAGCGATCAATGTACCTATTCGTCATGGACCGCACCTCCATAGTCAATATTACCTTAGATTCTAATTCTATAGATATTATGTGGGGTCGAACCTGGACAGGTGACCTAAAATCCCGTTTGCTGCACATTTACCTACTACCTACAAGTCGGTGTCATAAATATTTTTCCAGTTTTCCCGTCACGCGATCACATATACGTAACTGTCTAAAACACGTGTTAGGTACTCCGCTAATATAATGAGCTCATAACAATAATCAATTTACGAGCGTCACCAAGAGGGCAGTAATTAGATCGATGAATGCAAATAACGCTCATGAATATTCATGAGTACGAGGAATTCAATCAATGCCTGCCATTTATCGCCAATTAGAGCGTGACACACGTTGTTACGCGCCCTGCGGTACGCTTTACAACTTTGTAATGGAATCGTATAAGCTATTATGGGGTAGCTATTGAAACACTGTGTACAGTATGGAGTCAGAATATTGGATGAAGAACAGTGCAACATGATCGATGTTGTTTCCGAAGATTTTTATGCAAGTACCTACCTCGCCTTTTGGAGAGGTGTTGTTACTAGGAAGAAAATTTGAGGCAACTTTGTCAGGCCTTGCGTGCAGCAAATAATCCACTTAGATAGTCCTGTTAAAGGTAGGGTTACAATGACCACTAAAATGTTTACAAGTATAATAATTGTATGCTATGCTACTTCTATTCAAATAACTTGATTAGGCTTATCACAAAGAATTCCTCGTCACATCTCTAAGAACCGAACCAATTAGCACTGCCCACCCAGAGTGGCAAGGTCAGGGCCAGTTTAAAAATGTTAAAACTGCAACGCACCGCCCACACCACAATTGAGTATGACATCACTGTTACAATAACACACGCTTTCCTTGCCAAATGACATCATTTTATAATGTGGACGATTCGCGAGACCCGCGGCCACTTGGTTAAAGGAACCTGTTATTATAAAAAAAAAAATATGTGGATGTTCATGTGGGTGTAACTACTGGTGGGTCATATGAAAAACCTTTTATACCGTAACGTCTTTTACATAGCGGATGATCCTGTAAGGTCATTGCAACGGTAATAGTTCAGTAACTTCGGTCTCTTACTCAGGAGGCAGGACTCCGTCTGTTGGGGACCTAACGAGGTCGGAATTTATATACCAAACTATTAATTTGCATCGAACCACTGGTGGTCCGACTGCTATTGTTTAACTATTGTGTCTGTTTACTGGACATTCAATAGGTTAACATTGATAAGTTTGAGTTACGTTTTATAAAATTAAATGTCACTTCTGAAACTTTATGAAAACCCTGCGTATACCAGAGTTCTCCACAATGTCTTCGATTTGTGTCTAAATCTAATCCAAGCATAAAATATTCTCTAATTAAAGACAAAGGCCAGCGTGGTATATTATGGCTTATATGATATATCCTACCCCTTGTGAAAGGATACCCGAGTCAGCAGTAGGTATGGGCTGCGTGCAATCATTAGTTATTTATTGATAGCAACGAGCAGCGATTTACTTAGTAAAGTCACTATATGTTTTTATTGCAACAAGTCTACTGTTACGCGTCACACGCCGTTGCTAGGTGCGACAGACGCGCGTTTCCGGTACAACAACCGGACGTGCGCCCGCGCAGGCTGCGAAGTGCGAGTGAACTCTGTTGAATCAACAATGTTTATACTCGTATTTATTTATAGGTCTTACAACTATTCGTGGCATTCGTGCAACGCTTCACTATTGCAGTTATAGGTACACCTATTTTGGTCAATAATATATAGCCGTAGGCCGTAAGTAATGAAACTTACGGCTGTCATAGTTCAAAACTGCCTTATTTAAAATTTCGTTTAAGTCGCTCTAAGGTCTTGTCCTAAGTGTGACATAACACAATTAGGATACGGGGCAATCCTTTATTTAATATCTGCTTTTCCTAGTATTGCAGATTAAATTTAAAATACCTAAAAATGTATTATTTAAAGATTATGATAAATTCACAGGTTGAGTTTGAAAACATTTTATTTTCATAAAACTGTAAAAATCAACCTATTGTAGCATAATACGATCGTATAAATAAACAATACAGAAATAGCACTGTATAAATACAATTAATTCATACGGCCATAAAAGCTAAGTAATGCGTGGGATACTCGTGCCGTATACGGACGAGATTGAAATTATTTCCTCCAATGGGCAAGCGCAGCGTTTCTCAAAGTTGGATGAGTACGCATGACATTAGGACATGCCATTGAGTCACACGAGTGCAAAATTTACGTTACGACAACTGAGTACTTTGTGCGATAAGCTAAATATGAATGAAAATTGAAATTGAGTAAAATTTACTATATACGACAAAAAAACAATAAGTTCTCTTTTTCTAATAATGTTATTTATTTTATTATCTTTTGGTTTTTAATAAATCTGCTTTTGGGATCTCCAACGTAAAATAACACCTCCTTGATGGAATTATCATATTATTTGTGATCATATCATTTAAAGTGAATACATATTTATGACATAATTATATTCACTAGGTTTTACCTCTAGCTAAAAATTAAGCCTTTTCATCGACGTATTGTATAATTATTAAATATGTGCATAAAATATCTTCGCATCTCCGGTGTTCCTTCTTGGTCTTCTCCACACCCACCTCCCTCCACTAACATTTAATAGTCCACTGGCCCAACACCATCGAGCACCTATAGTCTGTGCTTTGTAAAGAGGTACACGGAACGATAAGATTGAGAAACAATGGGCAAGCGCATACACGCAGTGCGCCATTCATCTAACGCCGGCGTTTGCTATTAACTTAACTGGATGGAGCTAAGAAAAAACATCGCTTGTTTGAATGATCTTGATGCATTTATAGTAATAAGAAAATAGTTATGATTTTTTATACAGAAACAAGTTATGAGAGTGTAGTTCACATATAATGTTGAACGTTAAGACAGATTTTTTACATTACATTTTTGTTTGCTTTTTGAGTTTTAGACAACTTTCAGGGAATTAAAAAAAGAGGAGAAAACCCCACTATAGTCCCCACACAAGACGCAAAAACACACAGGGCAAAAGTTTAACAGAAAGATTCACTTTTGGCTCATTTCAACTAACTCATTGCAAAACTATTGCGTAAATAGTTATCCAGAATCACAAAGTATGTAATTCAATAAAATTATAATTATAAACACCTACTTATTTCTTATGGATTCTATATTCTTCCAAATAGATAGAATTCGTATCACTTACTTACACTTACACATACACTTAGGTACTCACTTTTATAAAGTCTAGAATTCAGTTTGCAACTAGCTGCGTCAGTTCTCAAAGGAATACATTTTTAACGACGCGAAATTGATCGGTAAATTGTAACCGGGTGACCCAATTACTTGAGGTCGCATTTAAGTTGAATTCAAGTTATATTTAAAGCAACCGCCGCCGAGTTAACTCATATTATTTTTATTATAGGCGCATTTAGAGGCATTAAACGAGCAAACAGGCCACCTGATAAAAAATGAAAATGCAGCTATGGACAAAATCACGAAATACATACAACAAATCTCGCGGCATAACAAAAACAATAAAATTCGTCTCACAAGCAAATGTAGCGAAAAAAAAGCTGGCGAGGAAAAGGCAGAGAATTTTATTAAAACATTACCTGAAAAAATATAAAGCAGTAAAAAAAGACAGAAAAAAAACCTTCTTTTAAAATTGATTCCAAAACATTTTGTGAACTTAATAGCCATAACTCCTCGTATATGACCTTTAAACTCTACATCGATATTGTTGCTGTGGTGACCACTTGTGGTCGCTGCGGTATGGTATAAATTATAAAGTAAAGATCGTTAATACTAAACCTCGGAGTATTGCATCATAGACTAGACTAGATAGTAATCAATCCTGGGTAAGAATACTGCTTCATTAGACTATGGATTAGTATGAAAGTTTAAGTTGATTTCGTGCAAGGAACTGACAAAAAACACGCGTTAAAAATTTAACAACTTTAAATACAAAATACACAAGTTTAAAACTCTTTATTATAAATTTTATCCGAAATTTCCGATTATGTAGAGGATTGTATAAACAATAGTTATTATGAAATTTGCTTAAAAATATATTGCCACTAGCTCTTTACTCTCATTTTAAAATAAATAAAACAATGCGTTTGCCGTGAATTAGTTATGTAATTAAAACGATTGAATCATAAATTGTCGCAACTCCATCGTTATTCGTATTTAGCACACAAGAATGTCCACGAGGTCGTTAATGTAAATATGACAGGTTTTTTTATTACGACACGTAATTAAATCGGAGCAAATGATTCACAACAATAGTGTGCATTGTGGGGGTGTTTGTGAAAGCTCAGTTTGTCTATTGTTTGTGTTTGTTAATGAACTATGTCTATTCAGAGACCCACTAATTACATTGCCATACGAATTGCAGACAAAAACGTGAAAAGCACCTATTGTGTCTTCTGTTAAAATAATGCTCCATAATTTTGTATTGTCACGATGCAGTGATACCTTTTTCGGCATTAATCGGCTAAGAATTCGGTTTCTTACTCAAAAACGGTCCGAGTTCGAATCCCAGTGGCAGGCACCCATGACTTAAGTTATGAATGATGAAAATCGTCAATCCCGGCGAAACATAAAGAACAATTTTTCGTCAGCGGTCTCAAAAATACAAATAGCCCGAATGATAGCCCCCTCCGGTAGGAGACGGCATCTCAAATATCAATAGTAGTCTGCAAAATAAAAGTATATCAGCTAGTTTTTCCACATTCTGCGAGTTCTCCTTACGTCACAAGCAAATGAGTGGCGCTGATGAATCAAGTAAGATAACCTGCTTGTGTATTCTACGTATCAACCCGCTGCTTTATCGACGCGGTAGTGATTCACGCGATAGCGAAAAAACCACTCGCCACACCGTGACAGGACGATAGCGATCGGAATGAGTGTCGAAAGTCTTCCTTGTCCTATTAGGCTGACATAACCGACCCACCAACCCCAACAAAAACGGCAAAATTTTAACACAGGGCTCTGTTCATACAGAGCTGACGTAAACGACCGTCCAACCAACACGGCAAAATTTAACCACAGGGCATGGAGCTGTCCTAATTAATGTCCTGTACCTAATACGCATGACGACAAATGTACGGAATGACGTTCTTATACGACAAACTTGACGCAAGGAACCGATTTGTCGATTTTGTCGTCGATCGACTGGGCAATTAGTGCAAGGGGCTAGACACTAGAAAACTATTATACTTAGCAAAGTTTACAGCTGGCTCAACTGGATGAAAGGGTTTGGGCCTTCGGTCACATTGACTTTAAGGTAACCAGAAAATTTTACCTTTACTACGATTTCCTCTTCAGTTTAAAGTTGTATCAATCGAGAAGATAAGTTATCAGATTTTTAGGGTGTTTTGTGTATCCTCGTAAAGTTCTGATAGAGAGGAACTGAGCAATACAAAAAGTAGATATTACGAATAACAAACAGCATTCGGTCAGATCGATGATAATGGAATGGAATGGAATATGAAAAATATAAGAACAGCCGTATCGATTTCCCTATTAGGTAATGAATAATTGGATGAATAGTATAAATTGCATAGGTAATTGATTAATAAGTATTTATAAATACTATTTATTAATTATGTAATTATTAATTACATTCCTGCGTACTCTACCAGTATCAACAGCACAACAATATGTCTTCGAAATAAGTTTATTTTAAAGCTTTTGTATTAACAACGTAGTAGTCATTTCAGAAGTCTGGGGGCTTCCGTAAAACTATACATCAGCGAGGATCTTGGCTTGCTATACTGCCATGGAGACAGGTTTTAATCGAACGGTAAAAGTTAAATACGATTACATTCCCGATTGCTTCCATTTCCCGCTAATGGGTTTTCGTATTTTAGAGCAGTAATTGATTAGGAAACGGACATGCAAGCCATGTGACGTAAGTTGTCATAACAGGACTTGGAGCCACATCGAACCTTAAATAGGGAAGAAATTCCATCTTGGAGGCCCCTATACACCAATATATGTAAATATTAATGACCTCCTTTTTTGAAGTCAGATAAAAAATCACGATCAAACTTTCCCGTTTGCTTTCATTCCCAGTTACCTAATGCGTTGTCGTGTTGATCCGTTTGTGTACAACCGTCGATGGATTGCTAAATGTACGGCAATCACGTCATAGATTAATGCAAATAGCCTCGGAGCAGGTGACTGTGACGCGTGACTCATCAGTCATCACGATACTAACTGCCTTTGGAATTGAATGAGTGGTGTTTGTTTGTTGTTGCCTTAGTAGTTACGGGGTATGATGCGAGTTGAGTGATTATGATGAGGTATGAGACTGTATTGAAAGGGTTTCTTGAAGAAAGAAAGAGATCTTTTCCACTCTATTCGTATAACCGGAGTAACTGAATATAACGAAAGTCAGCCTTAACCTAGTCCTTGAATAATAGTAGAACGAAATATTTTTGGAAGATGTGAACGTATGCGTAGTTAGTTACAAAGATTAATGATACGTAACGTAAGTAATCCGATAACAACAATTTCATAAACAATACACGATCTTACTACACAGCGGGTTATGATTATGTATGCGGACAAAACTCTATTATACTCTAGTTAACGTTTCTACATTACATATAGCGAGTACCTTATATTGTCATTTGTTTTGATGAAAAAAGTGTTGACAAATTACAAAAACGACTGGAATCGCCAGTTATCAGCCAATTTGCAGATTAAACGAGTCACTCCCATAATAACGTGTGCGGGGTGTCATCGTCGCGACATCGTAACAGCTTTGTCATAAAAACGTTACTTATGCGCCCCGCGACTCCTCGCTTCCGCCGCTCGTGGCAACGCCTACTCGTTAAAGTTGGCTCGACAATGTAAGAAAAGGCTTGGCAAAATAAAATAGGCTACAGATTATAGAAAGAAACATTAAAGAAAATTGAAAATTTGCACGTTATGGTGATACAAAAGCATGAAAAGTGTTAAGAGAAGAGGGTCAAAGAAACAAAAAAAAAGAAAGAAAGAAAAAGTGATAAATATTATGTACTTAAGCGGATCACTATTGGGAATGCTAAATAGTTTAAAAAGGAAACGACAGTGAAATTAAACAATAGAGAAATATCTAACTCAAAATAATGTAAAGATTTAAAGCAAGTTTGGATAAATCTGTAAGTTACTTCAATATTATACAAGAATTTACTATCAACTCGTAACTACCTGCCTAATATAAGTATGTTTAATTGTATAAAAGCATTACTATTTACATGCAGAATATTTAAAGCAAACTGCAAAACCCTCATTCACGTGGCTCCGTCTCTACAACGAGAGCAGATAAAGAGCAGACGTGACCAGTCGTGAGGTCTCAGTTCGGGGGCCGAGTACCGTTACCTCAAACCCGAAACCCACATCACGGCATCACCTTTACACTTGAAGCTTGCAACTTGATAACTGAGTATTTCTTTAGTGTAATGATTTTAATCAAACATTTTAATTAACTAAGATTTCACCTTCTTTGTTTCTGTACTTTCGTGATTGATTTTTTTTATCAAATTTGGTAGATTTACATGTGAAGAATGTAGGTCTATTCATTTGTTCACTTCACGTCGCTATTCACCACGAGGTGTGGCAAGTGTCTAATAACACTCTAAAACTGATCTACGTATTAGAAACAACGACAACAAGAGTCAAAACAAAGCAAAAAATTACGCATTAATTCATAGTGTCCTTTTTGCCCCAACCAATTCCGTATCTGCATTACTTTAAAATTTGATAGTCGGGTAACAAGACAAAGAAAAGCATGTTGATTTTTAAACAGTTCACATGAAAGTGAAATCGATTCTATACATAGCTGTGCAACTATCGAATTATGCAATAGGCAGGAAATGGAGCAGGCAGCCGAGTTCTCGATAGTCTCGATACCGTGTGGCGGAACGACACGCGGTTGTCATTGATAATCTGCGGATCAGTGCTTGTTGTACGAGGGAACGTTGTTCTCGTAAATACCGATTCGGCTATTGAATCGCGTGACAGCAGACCCTCCAATACAATAACCAACATAAACGACAATGTTGGTAACGAAAATGAAGATAATGCGAGCAAAATTGAAAGAAATCCTATTAGTACTATAAATGCGAAAGTTTTTGAGGACGGATGTAGCGATGGTGTATGTATAGCGGTAGTGTATGTAGATATATTAATGAAAAATCAGTTTGGATCAACTTGGATTAATAAACAAACGGTTTGACGCTAACTACGCTGTTAGTTCACGCGACGGGTTGGGCAATAACAATTAAACTAATAAAGGAAGTTTTTATAAAGAAAGTAATACAGATTGCAATTAAAGTTACAGAGGACCCAATATGCAAATATTCAATTCTCGTATGTCTTGTAGAAAACAGAGCGTGGGCTGCAGAGACGGAGGCGTAACACGAGTTTGATATAGTCTTTCCTGCCCTTAATTTCTCTTAACATTTGCATTCAGATAATCTTTAGCGAAATTGTCCTTGTCGCAATGAAATAAAGTCGAGAAGAAATGTTAACTGGAATAAATAAGTCTTACCTATTTTGTCAGGAGCAAAGCTTCGATAAATTTTACATCAAGCTGAGAGTTTGCATGTTGTAACATGTTTAGCTGTACGATAAGACTGATCTTAGTTAATGGAATAAATTTTATGTATAAGTGAAAATCTATAAAATGTGAAAAGTCGTCTGTTAAAATAAACCCTTCTTTTATCAAACCGTGTCCAGTGTACCCTTACAATAAAGTCACTGGAGAGTCAGTCAGGCGAAACAATACCTGTGCGTCCGATGCGACCTTCGATCACGAGCGACGCACTTCACATCCCGTGCAAGTATTGTATTTTAATATGGATGCTTCCACCCGCAACTTCGTCCACGTTGACCTAAGAATTTGACCCAGAGAAGGTAAAAATTATTATAATTATTAGTATGTTATTCCAAGTTATAATCTACCTGTGTACCAAATTTCATTATCATCCATCCATAGATCGATCCATCCTCACAAACGTTTGCCTTTACAAGTAGTAAGATAATAGGATGCATCATCATTATTCATCATAATGACACTCTTGTTACAACGCATAATTTATAATACGATTCTAAGTTAATGTTCTATCAAAATATATCAAGAACAATAGTCTATAGAAACTGAGTTAGCACACCGGATCTACATAACCTCGAAATCAGGAAGTCCTTTTTCAAGGTAAATCACGAGATACCATGGAATTTATAACTTCGGTCGTAACAAAGCCAATGGGTACATTTGGTACATCGAAGGGCGAGGGTTTTAGAGCAGATAGCGATACTAATGATAACATATCAGCTGATAACCTACGATGTTATTGAAAATGCGATGGATTGATTTGAATGGTGTTGTTTGAAATAAATTAATTTGCACGTTCAGGCGAAAATGATTCTTAGTAATCTGCCTCAGTAAACTAAGCATATAATAATTATGTTATACAATACCCGAGGAATAAGAAAAACAAAGAGAACAATAGTATGTCAATGGACACCCAAAACCTTTTGGCTTCAAGATGAAATCGTAAGCGAAAGTGATACATGTGGAATATTGCGGAAAATATGGAAATTAATTGAGAAACACAATACCTCTGAGAACGGAATTCTATTCAATAGTTGCGATTCGAACGGAGGATTATTGTGTCGCAAGAAGCGGTTAAATCTGACACGTTCGGTGGTAGAACGTGAGGTTTTCCTGGTATTATTTTTAATTGGAAAGTTAATAATATGCAAACAAACACATTGGGGTTTCTGAATGCGAAAACAATTAAAATGGGAATGAATAAGACGTTGCAAAATGATTCACTATCCATGATCATTGAAACAGAAAGATCTAGAAACAACAGATGATGCAAAAAATTAAAACGAACCAGTGTACTCCATTCATAGCAGGTCACTATTAAACGTCGAAGCGAACATTAAATCAGTTACGAGCGACGTAACAATGTGTATAGCAACAGGCGCGGCCGAAACGTGTTGTATCGTAGATATCGTTAAATTCACAAATTAGTCGGCGCTTTAAAAACGAAATTGATTAAGAATAATAATACAATATATAGGAAAACATTTAGAAAGGAAAAGACGACACGGAGTAGAAGCTGCAGCTGGGAATTAAACTTTTATACCCTTAGAAGATACCTCGAGCTGGTCAAAATGTGTTAGAAAATCTTCTTATAATCCACCTTTTTTAATATGCCTCACTATTATCCTTCACAATTGGCATTTTATTACTAGCAAGCATCAATGATCAAGGCAACAGACAAGAAGCA
Organism: Erynnis tages; assembly: GCA_905147235.1. Classification (NCBI taxonomy): domain Eukaryota; kingdom Metazoa; phylum Arthropoda; class Insecta; order Lepidoptera; family Hesperiidae; genus Erynnis; species Erynnis tages. The sequence continues at coordinate 9,525,796 of LR990082.1, forward strand.
CAACATTAAAAATTCAAACATTCAAAACAGATTTAATGAAACTAATAAAGCCGACCATTTCAAACCATGTTAATTTGACATGCTCGGTGTGGTTTTCAAATGGCGATGAAACGTAAACAAACATCAGCACGGTTCAATCAGAGTAACCGCTTTAAACGCTGAATCTAGTTGAATCTACTCGGCGATGTCATCAAATTTAATTCCCGTCGCACGTGATAATTTATTACCAGCGTGAATTAATTGTTTGCACCGTCGCTTCAGATTTGTTTTTAAGAGAAGAATATTTCTCTTTTCTTATTTTTAATAACTACATCGTACAGTTTACACAGTGAGCAAAGAATTTGCATTATTATGAGAGATCATTGCGCATCGCCCATATGCTATTACTACATAGCTTATTGATTAATTATTTACTGACATGTCCTTAATTTAACTCAACTCTTGTAGTTAGCATTTGTCTGCTTTTGTCTCTAACAAAGGTTCTTTGTTCGCCTAGTATACGTTTTTTATTTCGTTAATTTTTATAACAACCGTCATAACCATCTTAGTTGCTGTACCTTCCTTAGCTTTCCTTGCTTAATTAATTCTTTTGAACGTTTTTTGAATCGAAAGAATTTTCATTCTAACAGTTTTAATATTTTCAGGAAATGATATTTTTCCATTCCGTTACTGTATTAGTCACATCTGATTATTTATCGGTGCATTCGCTAGAAATTCTAGTTATAAGGGACAAACCACAAAACCACTACTGTTGCAGAACGGTGCTCTGAAGATAAGAGATGGTAATTTCATAGATTCTATTTCATGCCTATTTAAATATTGTTTTTATTAGTTTCTATTGCGTTGAAGAAAGCAGTAATTTTTGTTTGCTTTTTACTAGTATAAGTAGTCTAAAATCAAATCCTACATTGAAAACTAACTTTGTATTGCACATTCGCGTCACAAGATAACAATCGAGATCTCTGCAACAACGGCAACAATATCAATGGACAACCACAGAATCAATAGTGCGACGAACTTGGTCATCTATGGGGCTTCTAAGCCACAAACAATAGTGGGAGGGTTCTGATATCGCAGCAGCACAGTACGGCTTCCTGCAAGAATTATGAATGCACTTGGAAGCGATTTACAAGTCACGTAACTCCCATGAAGCGTCATTGACACATACTCACCCATATTACTTATATGAAAACACCAACGGAAGCTCATTTTCTTTTTCAGAATTGTCTCCTTGACCGATATGCTCGTTGCGAACAGGAGGCACGAATAGAAAGAACGAATTTATGAACCATCTGTGATGTTACCAATAATCTTAAGAACGGAAGCATTAAGATTCCAGCCTTGCAAAAGCCGAAGTGACAAAAATCACATCAAAAATCTGTAATGTTGGAATTAAGAGACGATTCATTTTGCTTATATTTCAGAAAATACTGGTTGCGTAAAAGTTCATAAATTTAAAAAGATGGATATTCCTTTTATGGTTAGATTTTAGCTTTCTTAACAATTCTAACAAAATTTATATCGTACATACGTATGGTTAGACTTTTACAATAACTACTTGTAGTATTATGTATTCTGTGCAATAACAACAAATAAACTCGCAGCATCTCTTCCCTACTGGAGAATCAAAGGCCACTTAAAACCAAAAAGTACAAAGCAAATAGAAGCTAACATCGACGCTAGCGCGGCAAGAAATGACCTTCCAAAAGGTAACTGTCCGATCACAAAGCACGGCTCTATACACGTATACGATACCTATACGACGACTCCTATTAATCATTTTAGGAATAAAAAGCAGTAGAAAAAGGTGCTGCATATAGAAGCAGAGGTAATTACTAACTAGATAGCTTTATTTCAACACAAAAAATAACATACGACCATCGTGTTCGACGGATGCGATTCGATTGCAACAACACGGAATCAGTGTTATGAAATCCATTTCTAAATCGTAAAGTTTATTAGTAAATACTGTTTGAAGAACATGCAGCAGTCAAAATAGTTGGCGTAGTAAAATTTATTTATGCTAATACACACAACCGCCCTTGAGCTTCTACTGAAATCTTAGATTTAGTTTAAATACAAATAAATAAAATTTTGGAGGATACATATAGGGTGGTGACATGGCATTTTCATTTGATCTGAATTAATTCCTACATCTCATCTTTAAATTTGTCCAAGTAAGAGACATTTAACAGTGACTAAGCGAATAATTTCACGTACAGATTAATAGGGGAGCTTGACTTGGGAAGTACCTCGGACAACCGGGGAATTTCAATGAAATGACAAATATCGGCGACGTGCCGATGAATACGTCCCGGATATTATTGCTATTGTTATTAAAGGTTAAAGTCGTATTTATAATACAGGAATGTATGAATGAAAACTAAAATCTGTGAGAGAAAAATTCTATTGCCAGTCAAATTGTCTTAAACGACGATTGTATTGTTTAAAAGTTGCATTTTTAGAAATTTAGAAGGAAAATATATTGTAGTAATATTGTTAGTACACAACATATAATACCATCAATATTAGTAAGGCAACTTAACTTGGGTTTGTTCCTCACAATATGTTGCAATACAAATAAAGACTTAAAAATCTTCAGCGTAGGTACTCATTATCACATTTTATTCACAAAAGCAGCAAGAGGCCGATGCTAATGTAAAGAAATCCAATCCAACCGTTAAAGTATCTCACACATTCAAATCCAAGTAGCGACCTGAACAAATATTTGCCATCAAATACGAAGATAAGCGGTCGCGAATAAAAGCACAGGAACAGACGGTTGGGTCGGCTGGTGTGAATGACCCCAGGCTGGTCTTATCGTCCAGCGACTTAGGCTTGCGGAAAGGTAGACTTGATATAAATGATAGTTCAATGATGTGATCTTTGATAGTCAATATGTACTTGGGTGGATTTTCACTGAAATTGTTGGCAACTTCTGTGTTATAAACACGTGTTAGGAATATTGTTGGGATTTTTTTCTTTGATGGAGACCCAGTTACTCAAGGTAATTACAGAGAGCTTTGTCACCAACATGCGCTGACAACACAAAAGTTGCCACTTTTTCTAAAGTAATACTTCTGTATGTGCCGCACGCACATTAGACGGTAAAGAGAAACCATTTTAATAATAAAGCTTAACATTAGGTAATAGAGGCATACTAAGACGTTACAGCTAAGTAGCTTTAAATCAACACTCAAACTACCAATACCCAATGAATAATAAAACAAAAGGTCAATAAACCTTACAAAACAATTGAAGGCTTTTGCGTTATGCTGGTGAAATAAAGCTTATGAGTTTTTGTTACGACAAAACATTATCTAATCGCTATTTAATAATATACGTACGGTTATATTGTTAAGTGGGAGTTAACTAGGAAAGATATAGTGCAGACGAAAACAGGAAACAACACCCTCGTAAATGGGTTGAATGGCCGAAGAGCCGTAGCTAGGGATGTCAGAGATTCAGCGGTTCCTGGTGGCTCACACAAAAGCGGGAATAAGATTAGACAAAATTGTAGGTTCAGCTAAAAGTATCAAAAATAAGATAGTCTATCGTCTTAGAATATAGTACAAAATACAAGACCACAAATCTTAATTAACAAGAGGGCAAAAGAAGTGGACTCAGCTGCTAGCACGAGTTAACATTATGAACATTAGTGAACATGAGTATACATTATCATCGTTCACTTCATCGTTCCCATCACTAGCCATACATTTTCGCATTTGTCCCTAAATTGAAGATGTTCGCGCCAAGTAGGAAGCCGTGGGAGACGGTCCATTCAGGCAATGACGCGGCCTAATGGAGGTTAAGATGCGTGCCCCCGGTGATGAGCCGCGCGCCTCGTTTGACGCAACTGTGCCATGCATTCAAATTGGATGAGTTGTCGGTCGAGACCTCGGGATGGATTGTTGACAAAAAATTGAGTGAAAAACAATTAGCTGGCAACGAGAACGTGGGTAAAAGTGCGCTCCTTATTTGATAACAGCTTCTATTAAACAGTTTTGATCTACTTATATGTTTTGAAGTAGACGATTGCCATTTATATCATAAAGAAAATATGAATCAAAGGAAGGGAGAGTAGTAAAGGGAAATATAAAGAGTGTGACATTATGACGCTGAAATTATTATTAAAGGCAAAATAAAGGAAGTATAGAGTATACGCTTTCAACAAATGGAACAGTCGTAAGAGTAGAAAAATTCAAATAGGCACGGCAGCCCACTAACAAGTGTCGGTCGGACTTTTATTACACCTATTCAAACACCACGTGCCGTAATCGACGCGCTAGTTTTCTGGTTAGCATCAAAGGTGCTTCTGATGGGATCGGACGATCGGAGCAGTTAATGCGGTTTAAATACACGCCCACGTGGAAGGTACCGTGTATATTTATATTAACGTTTACGCAGTTCTATTCGATTTATGACGTCACACATCTATTATACCTACAAATTTTAGACGGAGAGAAGTTACTTTGATAGGTACTAGATAGGTAGCAGGAAGTATCGCTCTTGAAAACTTTCATCAAGAGTTAAATTGGTTAGTAAGCTTTTTTACATAAGTAGGTATGATTTTTTTGGTTTAACAAAATTTAAAAAAAATTAAATAGAGGAAACATATTATTATCACTAGCGACCTATCGAAGCTTTTTTAAATGAAATTGAAAAAAAAAATTAAATTTGTAAAAATATAAGTAATGTAATGATAACGTTAAATAAAATCACCATCAAGCGTTTTTTCAGGATTGGATGGAAAAAATGGAAAACAATGACTAAAAGTTTGTTACTAGTGGATTGTGATGAACAGGCGCAATTGTTACTGTTACATTAACATCCATTACTTCACTGGCTACATTTACTAGCTAGGGTCAATGGCCAGTGACGATATTCTGATCAATAGAAACCTCATTGATCGCGATGACGATGCTCATCTTAAAGATAAGGAGAATGGGAGTGTGACTCCTAAATAAATCCAATTAAAATATTTAATTTAATGAAAATGCTACTTTTTTCTAAAACAAAATGTTATTATCCTACTACTTTTATAAACGCAAAAGTGTGAGAATGTTATTATTCTTTCACACAAAAAACGATGAATGAAATTTGATACACAGATAGTAATAACCTGGATTAACATACATACTTTTTATTCTTCTCTGGACCAAAATGTAACATCCATGCGGACGAACCCTCGGGCAATAGCTTCATTATAATTCATTAAATGAAATTTAAAGAGATAATTTACCGATGGGTTAAAAAAGTGGTCACCCACTTTAAACTAACTATTACAGTTATATTTATTTTGTTTTAGGAATCAGAAATCAAATCATGAATCTCTGCAGCAATCATATTCAATTTCTTTGGCAGAAAACTGTTGAAACATCTAGCAGTAAATATTGAAGAATACCGCAAAATGAGACTATTGGACTTGCTTTATATTCACTTAAAATAGTTGGAAAGTACAACAATGCAAGAAGACCACGAGATATACCGGCGTTGGCATGGAATGTGGTTGGCGCGATGCTACCCAATAGATATGGATTACAAGAGGAAATATGTCACCGTTGCCTCTGAGCTCGCACTGATTTTCAATAGCGTACGCTTTGTAGTCAAGACATTAAAATGCACAATAACGCATACATATTTGGATAAAGGCGTTTAAATGCCACTATAAAGATTAAAACGTTTTGACGATAAAGTGTTTAGAATTTCCTTTGATTTAATGATATTTCACGTGCTATTTTAAGGAGACCCAACTAGAATTGAACCACTTCTAAAATTCCGATTTTTCGAAATATAAAGACACGTTAGTAACTCCACGTCGCACCTTTGATAAGACCGGTGCTAATAGCCACTAGATACCACACAAAGTAGTTGATGCTATCACACAATTAGAACAAGCAATTTTGTTTCATGAAAACAGTCCGAGATACCCCAAATATGATTGCGCCTCGAATATAAAACAAAACATCACGCGGACTTTATCGAGCACCATAAAATACCGTTGTATCTCCGATAACGTCTTGGTGATATCATAAAAATACTTTAAAAAGCAATCTAAATTTTAAATAGAAGTAATTGTAGCCAAAAAAAAAACCTGTTGTAAAAGTCACGATTCTCTACGGATTTTCACCAGGCATTCACTACCTGCGCGTCTAAACTCGTTTGCGGTGTTAGGCTTCCTGGAAAGGTATGACCTCCTCGGGGTATATTGGGTTTGGGTCCTCGTTGTATCAGCAAAATTGTGTTACCTACTGTATAATTTCTTACTTATAATCATACTATAGTGTGCGTGGAGACATTTGCTCTTAAAATTGGCGTCCTTTTTTACACGTCCCTACAAAAATAGTCCACCTGGTTCAGCAAGACTTACAAGCTGCCGATGAGATGACTTCTGAACGACAGCATCGATGTCCGATACTAATAGTACTCTCAGCGATATCTAATATGGCGCTAGAAATAAGGCCATTCGTTCTCTTATCGATACCAAATCGGCAGAAGACAGTAAGTCAGATTTAAGACTTTCGATGTAGTAAAAGACAATGAAGCAATTGCTTCCAGACAATTCACTTCACCACAAAAAGAGATTGAAAATGAATAATACCATGACATATCTCGTAGCTTGCCTTGACGTTATTTGTCGCAGTTTGTCGGACTATACATTAGTCTTTATAAGAAGCAACGCCCCCGATGACCTCACCTCATACAGGATATCAACCCTATTTGAGTTCGAACGTAGGTGTACTTAGACTGCAGTGATCACTTAACACTAGGTAGATTTGCTGATTTGCCCATCTACTAGGAAGGAACTTATCTTAATCAAATTTCAACCTACAAATGATCTTCCAGCAATGTTGGCACATCTTCATCGTTAATGCCATGGGAGCCATTCCACTCGTTCATTAGTTCGTCTCGACGCCGGAGCGCCAACAGGTGGATTAAAAACTTATCCAAGTTTACGTAGATGGATTATGTTGTAATCTTCGTACAATCAGTCTTCGGCAGGGTTAGTCGCTTGTGGAACTTTAAAGTGATTAAGGTAATATTGCTGGTAACTTGTGAAATTTTAGACAGTGATTTTGACAATATTCAATTGAATTCCAATTTTGAGCTCGAAAATAGAAATTAGGAAGCACGAGAAAACATTTCGAAGACACACACTAGTATAGAATAGGCAAAGTTATGAACTGCAAGCATTTGATTAGTGATTTTTATATCGTGGAGATACGATTCAGGATCTTTTAGGTGGTACTAGTTATTCAAAAGATTAGATTTAGGAAATTCAAAGGTAATGATGAGCAACTGATGACAGTCACGACACGTCAGCCCGTTCGATCCACGGAATAGTATGAACACAATCAGGAAAAATGAGACGAAAATATAGTAAAATAAATCAATCTTAATCTAGTTTCACATTCCAATTATCTTCCAGCAATGTCGGCGCATCTTCACCATTCATGCCATGGGAGCGATTCCACTCATTCATTCGTTCGTCTCCACACTGGCGAGTCAACAAGTGGATTAAAAACTTATCCAAGTTTACGTAGCTGGATTACGTTGTATTCTTCGTACAGTCAATCATTCTCCAGCTGGGTAAGTTACTTGGGGAACTTTAGACAGTGATTCTGATATTTAATTGGATTCCCATCTTAAACTTTAAAATGGAAATAAGGATAAAACGAGGACATTGATCGAGGATTTGATTTCGAGGACACATTTTGTACAGTGCATTTTCCATAATAATTTACACTCGAATAGCGTACTTGTGCTCCAACTAGTCTATCTGAAATCGATACATCGATAATAATTAAGAGGCACGGGCGAGGCTGGGCGGGGCGGTTTATTGCTCTTCAACAATAAACCTCTATCAAGATATTACTTATTTACTAGTTATTAGTTACTCGTAGATCCCCGAGTAACTATACTGGATTATACTGTTATAGCTCTCATATGGCTAGCCTGAGTGTACTCAATATAGAAGAGACTGGAGAATTCTGGAATCGTTCTTTATCATTTAATAAATGAAAATTTCAATGACGATGTTGATATTGCTATTGCATTTTGGTGCCCACTGATCATAGTGAGTCTCTTTTCACAATGGCCTGGTGTATACTTGTTCAAGTAAACCAAGATTATTTATTTGTTTATTGTTTTCTTTTTTTTAAAGCCTACGACGTAGTCCTCTGCTAGTCATAGGCCTCCCCTAATCGACACCAACCCACCCGGTCCTGGGCCCTTTGAATCCAACGTTCCTGCTGCCTTCATCAGGTAATCAGTCCATGCGGTCTGAAAGCGGCCTGTACTCCTTTGATCAAGATGTGGTCGCCATTTAAAACCTTTGTTATAGGTGTTTAATCACCTTAAAATGCTGTTAAAGAAACCATCTACACTTAACAAAATATCTACCTATCGGAGTAAATTTTCTACTAACGGCGTAGTGACTGATATCGATTGAACGGTATCGTTATCGTGTCCGTATCACCCATTATCGGATAAAAAACGATAACCGTTCTGAATAATGTTTGCACTAGGCTTACTTCGGTAAATAAATACACCGGAGACCGGCAATTTATTTGCCGAAAAACGTAAGTACGGTTCGTGGAAGATTTCGAGTGTTGCAATCGTAAGATGAGTGAGTGTTTATGAATTTTGTTCTTTTAGGTAAGGTATTATTGAATTTTGTTCTTTTAGGTAAGGTATTATTGGTTTTGCTCTATCAAAAGAAAATCGTCGCGTCATTGTATTATTTATTAACGATAATGATAAGCTCTTTATTTTCAATAGATGTATGGAATTCTACCGAAATTTTAGATTAGAATTCAGTGTCGTAGCAAGGCAAAGAAAAATAGATTTTCTTTAATTAATGAGAGGTTGGACGTATTTCTCATCTCTTCGGGCCCATAAACTTACGAGGAAACTACATCTGTGCCGTGAGCATGTAAACTATCATCAAAGTATTCGTACAGTGAACGTCAGTATATCCTACTTATTTTCAGACTGTTTTGACATTTATTTATTTATTCAACAAAAAATAATCCATCCTTACAGGTATACACCCAATGCGATGAATGGACCATGTAATAACATATAATACAATATATAAATTATCCATATTTACATATAATAAAGTATATATAATAATACTTATAACAAAGTAGGTATAACAACACTTTTGCGAATTCACTCCACTGACACGAAAAAATATCCACTCTCTCGCGCGCTGCATTATTTGTGAGGATGGCTAGTGTCAGTGGGATGGGACGTCAGCGACATCTTTCCATACTAATGGTTCGATACGATTACTATAAGAAACTTCGTAAGTTCATGCTTGGGACACTGTAGTCTCTACTCTACCATTTGAACTAGAGTGTTTAGTGGAGTCAACAGATCTATAATTTCTTTATAGGTCGATCAATGATAAACAAATAAAAAAGCAATCGTGACTAATCAACACAGTTATGAGTACACAGCCATATGTAACACAACAATAAATGTTATGAAGAATTCAATTGATCATCTTGATGGCAGACATAATAACTGACAAACTGAAAGAGTTCGGCAACCTTGGAGGCAATCTATATTCTATATGAAATAGCATCATAGAGGCGCGTGCTGCCATTATTGGGTGCGGCCTATAGTATGAGCGAAGATAACATTGAAGCTTTGTGTGTACGTTATCTACGACACAGTACCATTTTAAATTTGCTCGTGACAACAAAAAGTAATTAGTTAAAGGGATTCTTCGCAGAGATATCCCAATTCTCAACCCTTATTTGAGTTCTCATTTACCGAGTGAAAAATACTCTACTCGTTTCTTCCAGTACATACAGACTAGTACCTAACGTACCAACTCGTCGGATGCTTTTAAACCGCCTAGTTATCGGGTAACGATAATTCGGATGTTGGTGATTTCAAAAACGTCTGAGAACTCATCTCAAATTAAAAAAAACATTGCCTGCGAAAACAATGACAATGAAGTCAATATATTATGACGCCATAAGTCCGGTCCTTTGAACAAAACATAGATTTTATATGAAGAACCCGGTTTGTTACGTCATTTTTCGTTTTAGACAGTTCAATAAAAGTATCTCAACTGACTAGTCCACATCACACTTGCCGATTGCCAGCTTTTGATAACCACCGGAACTGACAGACTATCAAACCCAAAGTACAGAAGCTGTTCCGCTAAATGTTTCTCATCCCGCGCACTGAGCGCTTGCGATCTATCTACCATCATCCTACAGACATTTCACATTCACTGTCAACGTTACCTATACAACACAATTTCACAATCCAGTAAATATTTGATCAAAACACTTGCTATCATCTACGACCATGGCCTAATTGCACACCATAATTAAAAACGCAGGCACTGTAAAAATTACCTGACATTTTTATCTGTGAGCAAATACCTAGCGTAGGGCTCAGGGTGATAAGATTGTATTGGCAAACACACTCATGATTCAGGTTAATGGTTTCTTGGTAAAACGGATTATTAATGCTTTGCTGATTTTTGCCCATGTATACCTTACCATATTTTGGTTCATGAATTTCATGGTAAGACAGCTTTGGAGAATTAGAAAATGACACATTTTGTTATATTAAACGAGTAGTATTTAGTAGCAAACACTTCACCTCAAATCTCGAATAAGACAGACTCATGATGGTTTATCAAATATCTCAGACAGCCACTCCAATCGATACATAAGACCTGAGACATGGTTATATTGTCTCCCGACTATAAACATCTTTATCATCACCCTGACTGCCACAAAACACGCTCGGCTCCTTCTAACATTCTACAATAGGCATGGATGGTTCTATGTCTATGTGAGCCTAACTTATTTGAACATTACAGCAGAATCGATTTGAACTAACTATTCTCTACAGACAATTTAATTGGACAGCAGGATTTTTTTTATTAGAAGACCAAGGAATCTAAAGTTTACAATCCCCAAAGGCCCGCTTAGTGGGCTAGGGCCTACATTCTTCTTATTGTGAGAGGATAACAACCAACCTGTAGCAGATAATGTTTGTTTTGCAGACACAGGGCAGAAGGACTTGTATATTAGAAGTAATGAAGAATGAGATGTGTATCTAGAATCCTAGATGGTATCATTCCTATAATATCAGGTGGCTGTGAGTCATATAGTTCTTTTTAAACTAACAGAAGTATAACACTCGAGAACTCAAGATTGATTGATTTGCTATTTGAATAATTCGCTTAATGCAAAAGAGATGTAAATATATTCATAGATGAATCAGTTGTATACTTCTTTCACATTCACTGCTCAAAACGGGTCTGTCTGAACGAGGTTTGGTGAATCCTAAAGGCAAAGATTGGCACAGGCATGACCATACTTTCGTTCTAAGTTTTCTAAATAAGAATGGGATTCAAACTCCGTCTGGGTTTGAGTATCATTGTGCGAGACCTGACCCTACAATGTTAATTGAAGTTTGTACACAGAAAGCTTTTAACCTTGATTAGAGAAAGATAGAATGAATGTGTACCTTTCATGAGAATCCTTAGATCTTCTCAGAAAGTAATTGGTTGAGGCTAAAAATAAACTTGATTTTTCTTTCTTTAAGTTACATTTCTCAACTGATAATGTAAATTAAAGTGCAAGTTACGTTATCTTCAATAATTTAGGTATCTCATTAAGCACCAACTGGTTTCCAAATGGCATGATAGTAATGATTTTTTAGATTATATATAAATACAATCTAATCAAACTTGACAAATTTTTTATGAGTGGTCACAGTTGACACTTTTTATGTGGGCTATGGGCTTAAAATTAGGCAAAATCTCATGATTCAAGAGGGCATATACAGGGAGTAGGGCATATATGATATTGATAATTTCTTTGAAATCAGAATGATTATGAGATATCTAATAGGCGCCATAGCTTTTTTTTATCTAAAAGGGCATGAAACTGCCAGTTTTTAACTAGTTTTCATTTTATTCTATAGTACTGCACACATTCGTGAAGTGATCTAATAGTTATTTACAGGAAATGAGTCAACAATAAATATTGTTGTCTATTACCATAACTTTTAACTGTAGTATAGCAAAACATTGGGTGAAGTTTTTCTCTGAAAAAACTTGACCTTTTTCACAAGAAATATCACAATCTAGAATAAATTTTGCACAAATAACTCAAGTTGATTTAATTTGATTTTGACTTAGGTGATAACATATAGCTTGTATGGTAAGTTGTGTCCTTCCAATTAAAATGCCAATTATTTGAGTCATAACTTTGGTTACTATGCAAGTAGCCAATATGCGTGGCAAAATCATGTTTTCACCCTATTTAGGTGTAGGTCACTTACCTTTCTGAAGGCAAACAGCTCATTCTGCAGCTTCTGCCGCTCGGCAGAGGGCTGCTGGCCCTTCCCGCGTATAAATTTTAGCATTCTTCCGGCCTGCAACAAAACACCCGTTTTAAACACTCCACAACACCACAAAAACAAACAGACGAACACTGCTCCCTACCATTATGATTTCATGCTACACAAATACAAATATCCAAACAAACGGGTGAACACTAGTTCACCGACCGGCACCGGAAAGTCAACTGACTATAGTCAGTAGTCACTGTCACTAGTAGTCCCACTTAGTCAGAACCCCGCCGGCCATTGCCTAGCCCGCTTCGAGATAATAACACTAGGTTTTCTTGAAATCACCAGATAAAGCATACAGATAACGAAAGATATTATTATCACAGAACAACTGAACGTGGTATTATTCGTTTTTATAACCACTATCCTGTACACCAGACAACGCCTGTTGAAGTGTCGAACAGGTTACGTTACAATACAGTTTTAACAGCGACCCGACCAGAATATCGATGCGACTAACAATTTAACGTCACCATACGTACCCACAGACGACAGCTTGAGGAGTTTTAGTGATAAAATCCAAAATTAGAGATATGACAGGCAAATCACAACGGCGTCAGAAATACATACAAACACCAATAACCACTAACATATTCGTAAACGCACGCACGCGAACGAAACACACCCACACTACGCCATGACGTGACGTGACTGGTTTTCGGTGTTGCCAATGCCACACTACGTGTTTTCAATGCTACAACATTCCCTTCAAACTGTTGAAATTAAATTAAATATACACAATTGATTGAAAATATTTTAATACTATAAATATTACTTGTTTAATTTACACAATTTATCTATCATGGGATCTGCATTATTACACTAACTTAATATTAGACATTTTCACACCAAACGTTCGTTCTCGTAAATTTTCTTCTACAATAAAATTAGTGTTCCAGTTAACCACTAAAATTCACATACATATTATTTATTATATTGTAATAAAAAATTACAAGTCCCTTTTAATTTTAATAAGAGTGAAGTTTATTAATATTTAAGTTAATTTAATACAAAATCACATGTGTGAATAAATTCGCAGGCTATTTTAATACAAAGTTTACATTAAATAATAGAAATTTATATGTATGTTAAAACAATGTAAAAACAAAGAACACTAATGAACTTAGTATAATTGTATAAAAATGTTTACAAGTTTGTGGGAAAGTTTGTTTAATGGCAACATTATAATAAAATGCGTTCAATTTAAGAAAAAAATTGCACAGACTATTAAAAAATTATTAAAACTACATCGAAAGAATAATAAGGCTGTCAATTAAAAGAACGGAATAAAAATTAACCCTTTAGAGTGCTTTTTGGGTCCAAATGGAGAGTAAGCAGGCTAGTAGCAGGTTAGTAGGTAAAAGTAGGCTTTATATGGGGTGCCGTTAGATCTATAAACTTGGTTTGTTCTGGCCCTAATGTTGTGAGCCAAATGTTGTGTTGACTCAATGGGGTTAAAACTCGCATTTTAAGTTTATTGTTAAAACTTAAATATTTCACAATGCGCGGTGATGAAATAATGATTATGATCAATAGGGCGGCCGTGCTCCAATTACGTTGTGCCGGAGTTTGATATGGTATGCCAGCCATGAAAGAAACTTGGACAGCGTGATTCAGGAAATCCGCAGCGACATCTCTTGTCGAGTGGCGGAAGTCGATACAGTAGCAATTTTATTCGTTCTCGTTAGTGCTGTGAAATAGTTGCCGTCACGAGTGGTGAGTAGAACTTTCATTGGCCGGTTTGACATTGACTGCGCTGCGGTGCACACGATTGGTTCGACAAACGTCAGTTCATCAGTGTGCGTCGTCTATTGGTCCAGCACGTTTTTTCGACTGCTGTACATTGGCTGAAAGTATACAATATCCCTACCACTGATAATCTGTGCTCACGACTCATGACGGTTAGTTACTATAGGCCTAGGTATTCAAATCGTTCGATAGTTTTTGTGTGGATATCCATTAAGAAGACAAAATTTTAAAAACATAGGTTCTTTGCTATGAGATACTCGTCACCAAGTGACGTAAATCACCACGCAGTTCGTGTCACCAAGCGCCTCTTATCAAGTACCTAATCACCATGGTAGATACAAGAGTCACAACGCGCCTTCGACACCCTTCGACGAAGACTCTCGCAAATCACCACGCGACTCGATTTACCAGCCTGCTTGAAACACCACGGAACTCGAGTCACCAAGCACCTTGAATCACCGAGTGACGGGAATCACCTAGCCACTCTAATCACTAGGCGGCTCAAGTTATGAAGCGACTGAAATCACCTCGCAACTCAAGTCTCGTGAGGTCTCTATTATTTCTTTTAGTTTCCATACCTACTACAGTGGTCTGGTTTAGTTTGAGAGTCATATTTTTTTATACAATATACCTACGTACAAATAACATTTTCTTTAGTCTCAGTAATTTATTCAGTCAGAGATTTACAATTTTTTACCATCCATTAACATTAATACAAATTATACTCGTACCTTCTAAAAACATTTCATATTGCTTCGTATTACTTTATATAGCTAGTTAGTTACTTAGTTTGATGGCGGTGTTTCGTCGCTCCCGAGCAACCACGGAACTACATTATCGAGTTAGGAATCGAATGAAAGCGTCGCATCTGCTCACACCGCCTGAACACCGATCTAGTTATACAGTACGACACGACAACGATTTTTTATAACGGTAAGTTGGGTAAGTACAGTTCGTTTTGTCTTATGAGTCTTAGGCCTTGTTTTAACTGGCTGACATAACTGACTGACCAACTAACACGACAAAATTTGAAAAACTTCTAATTGAAAAACGCATTGAAATGCGACAAATGTACGCAATGACGTTGTCGTATAAGCTCATTTAGTATTACTAAGTATCATTAATCTAGAGTTTATATTTGTTTAATTTTTTTAATCTAACCTATAAATAAATACCTAATCCCATATAAGGTACCTACTAATTTACCGTTTATCTACTCTTGCTACTCAAAAGATGGAAGCCTAATGCGGGTAGATGGACTTCACAATTTCACATACCTACCAGGATTAACATTGAGAACATTAAAGAGAACTCTCAGGCATACAGATTTCCTCACGATGTTTTCCTATAAATTGCTATAGATGGATCTATAGCAATATATATTACTACTTCTCACAATATTTTATTCTTCACATTAATTTCACATTAACTATAAACATTAAAAAATTTCACATAAATTTTTAATGTTTGTAGTTATTATAAAATGTCGTATCGTTCGCGTCTCGTATGCTATCCTCGGGCGTCGTTGCCATGGCGACATCGATTGCCGCCGCATCTTGCACGCTGCACGCTAACTCAATAAGCTCTCTGCTGGTTGTGGCGGCTTTGTGGCCGAGTGTTCCGGGTCCTTACAACGTATCTATTTTAGTCTGATAGCGCTGCTTTGATTTCATACGCCACAAATATTATGCTAGATGTTTTGTTGCTACATTATTATGAGACTGGGAATTTTGTCAGTTCAGGCGTGATCTGAAATTGTGTTTAATATGTCGTATAATCCATGGAACCAAACGTTTAGGAAGATACGGTTATACAAGTATTTAACTTAGAGTATGATGGTTCTATAAAAGTAGTTAATATTACCAAATGTTAAAATTTTTGGTCAAGAAAGGAATTTAGAATTTGAGTATTTTTGATTAGAAGGAAGTTTACTAGGAAAACGGTAAATTTCGGTACTTATAAAGCGGTAACCTTAAACAAATATACCTTTATTTACTTTTTAAATACCTTAAACGAAGGTACTGTCATGTGAAATATTTGTAATCACCTTCACAAATATTTCACATGACATTTATTCAATTTTGTTGTTCATTGCTGAGTTAATTACATATGCGTGGCTTCCAAGATTTTATTACACAATAGGAAGGCAAGGATTTCCATTGGATTTATTTAAACGTCAAGATGGCGAGAAAGAAAATTAGATTCCGTTCAGACGACATCAGCGGGAAGCCGAACGAAGCTGCGAGGAAATTAAATCAACCTCGCCGTTTTAATAGGCTGTGTGCCCTCTCAATATTGATAAACAGGAGTAAACATAATAAAGATTTAAGCATTTTGAAAGTCAATTTTGCCATTTGTTTGGATGTTTCATTTAAGTAGGTACTAAGTAATCGTACGAATATTAGATTCGTACGATTTAGTGTCCTATAAGTTAATCCAGGTTATAAACTACCTACATAGATAGGTACCAAATTTCATTCAAATCTGTTCAGCCGTTTTTGCCATTTTTGCGCGAAAGAATAACAAACATCCATCCATCTAAGTATCCATTATCTATCCATCCATCCATCCATCCTCACAAACTTTCACATTTTTAATAGAAAAACTAGGATTATCAATTTTTGAGACTTATAAACGTGAATAACTTATTACATAGTGTATCATCATATCAGCAATAGTAGCGGATTCTCTACCTACGAGTATATGCTATGTAATACCGTCTCGCGAAACAAACGAAACTAATTCTATAGTCCCTTCGAACAAGCTACGATAAGCTCTATACCTCCATCATTCCAATTTGCTAGCACTCGACTGACAAGCGTTTACATTTACCTGCCTCATACGTACGAGCACTATCTGGTATTCTTTCCGATATTGTCTATCAGCGGGCATTCTATTCGATTTTTATATGACTTTTACATTTTTAGGGTTCCGTGAAGGTAATAAGAAACGTCACATAAATCTGTCTGTCTTAGATACGCTTCGCAGTGACCCCCGAATCTCTCCCGTACGAACTTTCTTTCCTATGTTAGAAAATTAAATCGTACCCGCTGGAACCGTGAAAGAAAATGAACCGGGAACGCCTGACGGAAACGGAATGGAGATTTCCTCACGACATTATGGAACTCTCAAGGTCTCAAAGGCATATGAAGTCCACCAACACACGCTAGACCAACGTGGTGGACTAAGGCATACATCCTTCTCATTGTGTAAGAAGACCCTTCCCTGCAGTTGGTCATTACTAGGTATCAGATAATCCTACAATCTTGAATTTCAAAGCACAAAAAACCAGCATAGAACCTTTTTACGCTCAGCTACGGAACACATTTTGAGGCGGCTTTTTTCGGTTTTTTTCATTTCCTTTTGATAAAGTTCGCTTCGTATCCTTCCCTATACAATATTTGGCGTGGTTCCAACTCCATTTGATATTTTGTAACAACAAGCCGCTATATTGATTTCCATTATTGGCTTTGACATGGGCGCGGACAGTTGATACGTTTTAGTTGAAATCATCATCTCTATTATACTTATTTTTAACAAAAATAAATAACGCTTCAAACGCTATGTAGGTACCTAAAGGGAAAACTTATGTGGAGCCGACGGCCTGCTCAGGGTCCCAAACTGTCCTAAAATACTTTTTTACATACTTCGAAGGTTCTTTGAATTACCCTAAGGCCTTGTCCTAATTGGCTGACATAGTTGACCGAGCATCCAACACGACACGACATAATATAACACTGGGGTCTGTATCGTGGATGACATAACCTGACCAGAAAAATAAGAACTCAGCATACGAAGCATTCGAAGGGAATCGAAGTTAAGCTGCACCATACGCCCTCTGGGGTCGATATGTCGAGGTACTCGTATGAGTAGGTTGATCGAAAACATAACATGAATGTAGGCGTACCAACAAACTTCAAGGTTTCCAAAGTGACCCTGACCATAATCGCCTAACCGAACCAACCTGACTCATGGTGACGTGGCCGCAATTGAATAATTCACCAGTTCCACCGTGCCCACCCCTTCTCCGAAACTATTTCACAACGAAGTTTTCGGAACGTCATAATAGGGATTATTGAAGACGGGAGGCTATCGATGAATCGACGATCAATAACTTGGTCCTGGTTAACCTTTACATTGTTAATTCAGTTTTTAGAAATATGTTTATTATGTGTTGGTTTATTAGGTAGTAGCCAGTCTCTTAACCCGTCGTAAAGCAGGTTGTCATGACTTGTGTTTCGGCTGGGAAGGTATGGTTGCCGAAGATACTTTATTTGAGGCGAACGTCTTAGTCCTCATGAGTAGCAAATAACCCGGGTACAATCTTAGACCTCCCCCTTTCGGCCCTTGGTAGTCTACTGCTGGACATGGGCCTCCTCTAATCAACGCCATCCACCCGGTCCTGGGCCCTCTGAATAAAACGTTTTCCCGCTGCCTTCTTCAGGTCATCAGTCCACCTGGTAGGAGGGCGGCCTGTGCTCCTTTTGCCTAAACGCCATTTTGCCTTACAAAATACTCTTGTGATTAGCGCGTACTCGAACTTTTACTTTTCATCATCAAGCTTCAAAGGATCAAAGCGATCAATTACTTTTGATTTTCTAAAGCGCCCTAAATAATCCGACAGAGGGTTATATTCCCAAAAGTTTACGGCAATGATTACAATCTCGTCGTGATTTTCCGGAATGTTTTTGTGATTCTGTTTGAACAATTAAATTGAATATTTATTCAATATGCCCCTTGAAATTTGCCCTATTTACTCGGACTACGGAAATCGGGACTATACAACTGAAATCTGTTAGAGAAAATTCAGGATTGTTACGCGTAGATTACAATGGCTAACCTTTAAGAATCATAAGAATTTATGAGAATAATTTCTAAACGTAGAGTTACTTACTTGATTGAATGATTTTGTAGCAATGAATGATCGATGTTTGCTTTAAAATACAGCACAGTAGTTAAATAATTTTATTAAGTAAGTTGTTAAAAATATTAAGTCTCAGGAATTGGATTATTTTGCCTAAAGGTACACGGCATGACTGAATAATTTACTGAAACAACATTGGAACTAGAAACGCGTGAGTCATAATGAGTCAGAAATCGATTGAGTGTACATTTACTTTTTCTACGACATTCGCCGAAGTCAATATTCAAAGTCGTCAAAAAACTGGTAAGGATTTTTTCTATATAGCTAACATAATTGACCGACCAAACAAGACCATTTGTCCTACTTGAAATACGAGTACGCACCTAAATGCGACAACATCTATGCAATGACGTTGTCATACGTACGGACGTCATGGCACTTAGGACATGGGGTAAGGCTCGGCTACTTTAAGGGCTACAAAATTTAGGTAAATAATATTGCCCAGAGTGGCTAAATGGCTGGACGCTGCGTCTATGTTTTTTAAAAATAAAATAATAATGCTTCACACTCATAGCCCCACACTCGGATTCCCTGTGTCGTGGGTGCAATGGACACACACAAGACAAGAACACAACACACCCAGACCAGAAAGAGAAATTCAAATTCATCATTCAAATATCTGCTCTGCTGGAAACCGAACCCAGGACCTTTCGCGCAGCGCACCGGTGTCTTAACTACTACGCCACTCAGGTCGTGATTAAAATGCTAAACAATACTTACAATGCTATTTAGATATTAATTTTCGCGGCTTAAGTACAAAAAAGAGAATCGAAGAAGGACTTCATTAAGCTCCGATACGGTAATCTACTAACTTTAAATCAGACCACCAGTTGAATATCCAATTATAGTTCGAGTTCCGAACTGTTTAGGAACGATTATTTTCGTGGTGCGTCAGCTTCCACTAATTTCCCCCGAGACCGATATGGCTCTGGCATTATTTTGTAGATGTCTGCTTTTAGTAAGCAAGCTGTAGAATCTATGGCTGTAGGTAATGGTTAGACGGAGTTTGGGGTTCGTAAGCGGCTGCTGCAGATAGTTGAAGCTACAGCCTTCGCGGTCAGCGTACGAAGATTGACAAGGAAAAGGGAAACCTGGGCCCTGATGCTGTATGACTATTCACACTCATATCGCGGCAATGTCGTGTCCTACCCGTGATAAAAAGGCAAAAAAGACTTAAAAGTCAAATATTCACAATCTATCGTGTCCCTTATATAATAGACATTTAAGATTCCTTGTCGTGCCGAGTTCATGAAATGACGTACGGTTCGATGTCACACGATATCGGCACTCACACGAAATCTTTTGGGACTTAGTGAATCAGGGACCAGGGGCCTGATTCTGTCAGAATCAGAGCCCAGGCTGATTCTGAATCATAATTTTTATAATTTGGTTTTATTATTTCAGATTTCCCTCGCGTTAATGTAATTCAGTGTAGTTCCACAAGGGTGAAGTATAATGATACATACTCGTATACATACACAGATATTTACCCAATGCATTGTGTGTAGGTATGTTCGGAGCGCTCGCGTGATAGCTTACAGTGTATGTATGCAAGTCATTTGCACGCTTTTACTTGGACTTAAGCCTAGCTGTATGTTTAATCGATTCTTAGACTATTCTACCGTGAGGGTAAGGAACTACTCCTTAGAAATCGAATAGAATTGAATGCATCAAATGTCTGTCGTACATACATATGATTAAGTACAGCGATTTTTTCATATTAACAACATGAAGTAAAAGTCGAAGTGCATTTCTATTTCATAAAATAAACCATTGGATGCCAAGTTAATTCAGCTTTTCGTTGAGAAAACGTTTCCACTTTCTAAAGCAGAGTAACGTACATACCTACGCTACATTTACTTTTACTAAGATGCAGACATTGCAATTACTTTAGACTAGAGGAAGGTGGAGTGTTTCAACATGAAATGACACCTTCATCGTATAAGATTACCATACTCCTACCTACATGAGCTCTTTCTCTAAAGAAACATAATCTATTTTAAAAACATTGCAGGAAAATTGGGTCGTCCGTTTTACCTGTATTTCGTTTTAAAGTCTGTTTTAAGTAAAATTCTCTTTTATTAAGAGTAGTCATTACCAAAACCCGGTGTACACTCAGCGTCACACTTAAAGAATTCCTTTTGTCGTCACCATTTATTTCGTAGAAATTAAGAACATCTTTCTTCTTCTTCAAATTCTTTATAAGTAGTGATAGCCTAGTAGCTAAGAATACAGGTTTCCAGGTTCGAATCCCAGTGGCACGCACTAATAACTTTCTTTAAAAAGTTATGTGCGCTTTACAAAATTAAATATGACTTGCTTTCACGGCGAAGGAAACGCTCTAGGCTAGCGTGGCTATGGCCTACATCCTTCTCATTGTGAGAGGAGACGCGACACTGTATTGGGTCATTAATGGGTTACAGACAAGAACAACTTTTCTTATTGAAAAGTTACAACATCTTATAAGATTTTATTACATTGATGGACAGGTAAATCTAAATTAAAGCTTGTACAATTATAAAAGGTTTGAGTTAAGTTTTAAGTTCTCTTTTAAAACACAAGAAACTTATCTTTTAGTGTCCGTCATTAATAAAAGCGTCTGGTCGGCGTCTGAACTGCGTCTAAGACACTTACAGCTTTCCTTTTGCCTCAACCATTAACTAAGTTTCTTTGCTTTAGTACGTTCGGTGGATGGTATTTATTTATGTATTTTAGCAACAAAATAGGGTAAAGGTGAATTTAATGCAATATTCTCTCCCAAGCATCCTCGCAGAAGTGTAAATAACGAATATTCGTATATACAAATACAAACTTACAAAACATAATTTTACTTTACAACATTAACGTTTCAAAAGTACGAGTATCATATGTTCAAAAGTTTGTAAAGATAAATATTGTCAGCTAAACAAAATTGCATGAAATTTGATATCCTAAATTTGGTTGAAATTTGGATCACAAGTAGATTGTGACCTGGAAAGGTAGACAATATGTTATGGCTACTTTTTATTCCTCTCTAGGTCAAGATCTTAGGTCCTCATAGACGAAGTCGCGGGCGGAACCTACTAGTCTATAGTAGTATGAAGTCTGTAGTAAGTGAAGAACATGTTTAAGAAAATTTGCAAGACACATTTACTCGTAAGTAAATACTCAAGGCTATGACGGAGTACGGAATCAAAAGACTCTCAAAATCTCAAAATAACACGAGAAATTGATTACTGAACACGTGTAAACGCAATCCCAGTATGTGCTCCGTCAGTGCATACAGATTTCCTCTCTTACGTCAAAGAACCCATTTCCAGTGAGTATTTTAAAGGCAATCGTTTTCTTGGTGGATCCTACCAATGTAATTCCTTGACGTTTTATATGTTCAGTATGATTTTTTTACTTTTAACGAAATTATTAGTTGAGATTATGTACCCGTAGATAGTTGACTGTAGATATACATTATACATCATATATCTACAGACTTGTTTCCCACTATCTATATAAAAACAATTAACAGCACAGAATAATGAACCAAAATACCGATGGTATCAATCAGTGATGCCTACAATGCAAGCATTAAACCACCATCAAAGCGAGATCCACTGACGTGTTCATTATTTCACTCGCTAATTATTTCGTTAATTATTACGAATCATGGAATGAAATGACCGCGGTTTCTAGTTTCAACGCGTTCATTATCCTTATGCTGTGAGTTGATATCATCATTATCGTAATCAGTTTTTTAATTTAAAAATTATTATATTTTTACTTATAGAAGGTACTGGCTTCGACATTCAACTATGCCACCTCAATATAGGGCGAAGTGTTTCTGTTTCAGTAGTATCGACGCTATCGGCTTTCGGCGAGAGAATTCCCGGTAGCAGTGAAATCCTCGCAATGATCGTATGTAAAACTTCAGAACTTGTACTATTCAGTGCAACTTTGCCACACGACTGCAAATAGCTTCATTCTGCCTTGCTTCGGACAAGCGGGACTGCTTTGCATGTTACTGTTCCGTTTTTACGTTGTGATCTAGCTATCAATAAAGCTTTGTTTATGTCGATAAAACATCATTTTAGTAAACTTCTTTCATAGATTTATGAAAAATTTACATTTTGAAAAATAAATTTTTTTATCAACATCATAGTAGAAATATCTCAACCTTGAGCGAATCTTCAAATTGGATCATTTTGTGGAGCACCACAAGGAAGTAGTATTGGACCACTATTTTTAAATTAATCACACAAAAGCTTCCTACTTAACTTTGATTCAAAGTTTAATTACTTTATAATATCTAACATTTCACTAATAGTATATGAGTAAAATGAACAACACAAAACCTTATCAATGCTATATCGTGTTTGTTGAACCAGTAAATTTCCTATAGGATGGTCTCCTGCAATCTGATCGTATGTAAAACTTCAGAACTCGTACTATTTCAATGCTATTCAGTGGAACTTCGCGACACGACTGCAGATAGCGTCATTTTGCCTCGCTTCGGACAACCGGGACTGTGGTTTGCAAGTAACTATTCCTGTTTTAACTTTGTATCTTCTGTTGGAACTAGTTTGTCTATCAGTAAGATATTGTAACCTCTTGTTCATTTTCATTGCTGTACTAAACTGTACTCTATTAATTGTACCCTAAAAATGTGTACAAGTGTCTTGCTCCTATTCTGTACACAATATTAATTTTATTTCTTGTATATTATTATATTTTTATTTCTCCGTGTACACAAAAAGTATGATGGCTTTTTCTGCCTTCAGAAGAATCCAGAACAACCAAAATCAACTTTATTTCTTTACGAATATACATATTATTACTATAACAACAACAACGTTACTCTTTATTGTAGGTACACCAAAAATACAGGCACAAGAAAAATAGTACACCAAGTGAATTGGTACGTAGGTAAGTAATTTCTTCCAGGCAATCATTAAACTAAAGGATTTTTTCATAAAATATTATATTAGTCTATTTTACTAAAATAGTTGTTAAAATGGGATTTTCGATCGACAACGGGATGAGATGAGATGCCTTAGTTATCCAACTCCCAAGTACGTACTGCGCATCCAATTTCATCGGCTGCCTGTGAAAGGAAGAATCCAGAATAGGACGTAGCGTAAAAAGTAAAGAATATTCTAGATCACTAAGGAGTATTTGATTAACATGGAATCTTTTGTGCCAGGCTTTGAATGGAGTCGTATGTACATTGTTGGATTCCCAATAAGGCTGGCCGGGCCTGACCTGCTTTCGATGTTGTTTTGTTTTCTTGCAGTCAACCAAAGGCTTTGTAACTGTGTACTGTAGTGTGAATGGGATAGGTAACGAGAATTATTTTGACGTTCACTTAGTGAAAAGTTAACTAAAGAGTTGTAAAAAAAAAAGTTGTACTAAATAAACAATTGGACAAAGAGTATTTTTTATAATTAATAGTAAACATGCAATGTCTATCAGTGTGACCGTTTTTGTCGTAACTTTGATGAACGCATACGTTGCTTGGTACTATAGTCAATGATCAACAAGTTCCCAATCAAGCATTAGGACTTATTTCAAGTTTCATTATCATTTCATGTTATTGCTGTAATAAACCTACGAACGTTATTTATACCTAACGCTTGGTGTACATAAGTAGTGGAGTAACTTTAGTGATAAGCATCGCTAAAACAATATCACAATAAGTCCATACCCAAGATACGCTTTAAATTAAAGCTATTTTACAAAAGGCCAACGGAAGCTGAGTAGACTTGTCTTTCGAGATTTTAATTACTGTAATGCTCTGGGGCCATTAGTGCTGCTTTTTGTATGGTCATTAGTATTCGAAATTGTAGGTTTATCATTTTGGTTTTAATATAACAGAAGAAAGCATATCAAAAGCATAAAAAGTCTTTTAAAGTTCTCTACTTTTTGGGTACAAAATTACAATTTTTTTTAGTCAAAGCTAACTCACTTAATTCCCTGCTTGAACTATATCATATCAGTTTAATACAGATCTGATGTAAATTAAGGTATTGCAACGTCCTTAAAATGAACTTAAACAAATATTAAAAACGAAATGTCAGTTTCATTAAAGTTAATTCCAGAACCTGTCCTCTGAACTTGAACCTCACTGTCTCCTTCTGGTTATGTGGCTTCTTGGTCGAAACCAGTTTCTACTATTATCACGTGGTGGCGTAAACTGTAGGTACATAGTAATTATACAAATACCAGGATCCACCTAAGTAACATTGAAACAAGAAGTACCTACAAACCTATCATGGTTTTTCAAAATCTCTTTAGTTAGCGCTACATCAGATAAGATGTAACTAGGAAGATATAACTTGATACCTAGGGCACAACAGGTATTGATCAACTCCACCGTAGAGTTGAGCGCTATACCTAGGTAGGTACCTACTTGACCTGTAAAGCACCTTCTCACGACGCTTACTGCTTGGAAGTAGCAATTTTCCTCGTTTAAGTTTCATTGTTCATACTTGTAACTTAACGACTACTGTTAGGATGTAATAAAACAAAGATTTTACATTACTAGTTTGTTTTTTATTTTACATTTTAGGTTCAAGGTATACCAGGTAATTAAAACTTTGCCTGTTGCCTGAGTAGACAAAATAGTAAAAATGGGCATGTGTCACATGTGACTCACGGAGTAACAAAGTCGTTAAGATATTTATTTTAACTAAGAGCTGTGCCGTTAAAAATATAAGCCAAGATATAGATTTAAAAGATTATATTCACCGCACAATAACTATAGACTATAGGTATACTGATTCTTGCACGTAGCGAATTCCGACACCTATTCTGTTAGATTCCAGATACATTCCCTGCTCGTTGACTTGGTGATGTATACATTTGTAATGTGGGTATAACAACCTTTTGGTATTCAGTATATCTATTGAGGCCAATAATATACTATAGTATTAGGCATTTGGTGCATATGTACAAATTTACAATTTTATCGAAATTTACTCTATAACTGATGGTTTTACTTTGAATACCGGCAGTTTGAAGCACGACTAAACTATTATACAATTACTTTTAAACTCAATTAAGTAGGTATTTTTGTATGTTGAAATTAGGAACTTCTTTTTGCGTCGCTTAAGTATTCCTATGAGATAAATCACACACGAATCCACGTGAAAAAACGAGTAAGCAGATTTTAATCGATATCATAGGTCTCGATAGCCTGGAAGTCGATATTTAAAATCGAACCAATTATTTAACTCTCGATAGGTTGAAAGTATATTTTTAATCGAATCTCTTCACGGATACTTTAAATTAAACTCGCGTTGCTCGCGACGCAGGCGCTAGTCGTTGGAGGACG
Organism: Erynnis tages; assembly: GCA_905147235.1. Taxonomy (NCBI): domain Eukaryota; kingdom Metazoa; phylum Arthropoda; class Insecta; order Lepidoptera; family Hesperiidae; genus Erynnis; species Erynnis tages. The sequence goes on from LR990082.1 coordinate 9,552,168, forward strand.
CTACACCTGCCTCGTTACGTCGAGCCCTCTCAGGACACCCTGTCGTACGTGCGGAAAAATACAAACTGTTTTAATTATTTATCACAGCACATGACACAGTTTACTGCAACATATTGTTACAATATTATACAGGTACCTCTAAATAGTACCAATAAATACCGTTTAATTTGCTCAGCGAGGTTTCTATGACAAAACGCGATACAAGTAACGGCATAACAAGACCCACGACACGATACGACGCGAGTCACGACGCTGCTGGTTTCACTATCTTCCTTGTCATCATCATTTCAGCCCTGCTTGTCCACTGCTGCACATGGACCTGCCCTAATCGACACAACTCCGCTCGGTCCTGGGCCTTTTAAATCCAACGGTTCCCGTTGTACTCTTCAGGTCATCATTCCACCTGGTCGGAGGGCGGTCTTACAAATACTCCACTCGGAATATTATTACGATAGAATTAGTACAATAGAATATCGTGGATAGATAGTCTGAATTAGGCGTAGGGCGATGCCTGCCGGATCTGCTAGTAATATCTTACGATTCATTTTCGTCTCATACAGTTAAACAGATAATATGCGCATTACATCGCAGCTCGTAGGCGCTTGTTGCTGAGGGCGCTACACTCACCTCGTTACGTTTCAAGTGCTCTCCTACGCCTGCCGTACCTACGTGCAAACTAGGATTAAAACGACTTACTTTTATAAACAACCCGGCGATAATTGAATTGTTGAAATTTATTTAAGGATCCTAATATTTTAGGAAAATATAATAGAGCTGGTGTTCTTATGGTACAAGTATATGCGAGCTATGAGAGAGTATATGCTGAGATCATAGCTTTCTACTGGTGAAGAAAGTTTTAAGATCAGACCAGTAGTTTTAAAACCAATTCATAACAAATAAACAGACAATTTGTCTTTGTATAATATTAGTAGAGAAGTATAAACGAAGTTGTAGACTAAGATAAAAGGGACAAATAGATTGAAGATTGAACGATAAAATCTAGCGTAGCTCGTAACGTCGTAGAGTCGTAGAGCCTGAGAGCTACGAGCACCCTTGCCTCGTTACATATCGAGCGCTCTACATTGCTACAAAAAGCGTAGAGGTGATGTATAAGCTTTATTCCTCGTCTTTGAATCCCCATCTGTGCCGTGAATATGAATATGAACTATCATCAAAGTATCCGTACGGTAAACGTCAGTCATTAGTATGTCATACGCCAGTCTGTCTGACATCTTCCCATACTTAGGACACACGTTAATCGTACGAAATACAAATAATCACGACCCGACAATAGTCACGACGCTACAGGTATTATGTATACGAAGAAATTGACAGATCGTGTTGTGTTATGTCAGACAGACGTATTTTACATTTCCTAGAATGAAAACATTTGGAAGTTTCGCCCAAAAGAACTTTATTTTTCATCCATCTGATTGGCTAGCTAAAATGAGGCATAAATCAGTTTAAACTCGGTTGAGTTATTGAGACTGTAAGTTAAATTGAACGCGAATAAGTCGCTAAGAACTTTTCCTATAGAATTTAGCCGTTCCTTTTACAAGAGATCTTTACGTGCATTCGGATCTGAAGTAGATTCTCCGTAACTCCTTACTTTAAATTTGATTCGAGCTTAAATAAAATTTTTAATGAATTTGGAACGATATTTACAATGGATATAGCATAAGACATTTTTCACTCTATTTATCCAGAAGTCCTGTAAAGTTCGCCGTTCTCGGGTCTGCTTCAAGGATCCTTTACGGACCTCTATTGCATTCAGTTTAGCAAACTCGGTAAATGCATTGGGGATTTAATGCTTCATCCGTTCCTTTTACTGGATTGTTTGTTTTACTTTTAGAATGGATTTATTTCTTGTGTAATGGCTTTTAGTAGAGCTTAAGGGGATAGCTTTGGAGTACTCTATCAGTGTTTGTAGAATTCAGATAGCATTATTTTCATGAATGGTAAAATTTGTATACACTCTGGATCGCACAGGTTTTAACTCATCTTAAAAATTTTAAAAATTCAATTCTTGCGGCTAGATTGTGTTGTTAAAATACTACGTCAAGTAGTTGCTTGTTGAAGCTTAGACCAATAAAAGTTTGTTCACTTTGACTGATTAGATTGATTTATCGTAATATTTTTTACAATCTTGTCCAATTTATTAAAGATCTACTGTAAAGTTTCAGCTCGGTCTCGAATTGGAACCAAGCATACCAATCAAAATAATGACACCCGATTGTAAAAAGTGCTATTGTTTTGTATATTTTTTGAAAATAAATTGGGTATATCTTTTGTAAATTATTAGTTATTAACTCTTCGTTATAGTTTTTATACATTTTGCGTATATACTTCCCAATTTAAAATGAATATTTAACAATTAACTGTTCTACGAGAGTTCCCGCAACAGTTCACAAATGCGCACTAATCGGATTGCAGCGAGCGAACAGTTCAGCCAATTTGCTGCGCCGCATGCCGCTTCAACGGATTACAAACTATTTCAATCTATTAAAAGGATTACAAGAAGATTTTGTGAATTATAATTGAGAGCAGATTATTTATCAAAACATCGAAATATTATACAACCGATCTATTAACTCATACTGCGTGTGATGCACCAACAAAGTGTTCATTCGATTTGCGAGATTCTTCAACTAGAGCCTTATGTTGTCAGTCCATCGGAACTTTATGTCGCTGGTCTTACTTGCTGTCCTTTATTTTTCCTGAGGACATCTGTGCGCCACTGACTTCCAGGAGAATATTTTTGCAGGAATATGATAGGTTCTATAAAAGTACTCTCCTTCAGAGACTATGTTACTTCAGACTGGTGTCACTACGGAAAACGTTCGTAGCTCGAACTCAGTATCCTATTTCGGCGCATGTCATATACGCGTTCTATAATATGAAAATACGGCCATGAAAAGACTAAAAATCATCTCAAGGGTTATGTCACCCAAACCCGATTCTTAGTTATCGATCGATCTCTCATATTACATACCGAATCAAGCCCTCATAATTCTTCAAAAATAACGAATCCTCTGTTTATATCGACCAAACTCGGTTCTGAGTTATTGATCGATCGTTCATATCGCATACCGCATCAGGCCCTCATAAGTCTTCAAAAACGACTCCCACACAACACCTTAACGGTCCAACTTCGCAAATTAAACGTTCTGTTAGCCCATTCGCGCCAACGGAGCTACACTTTCCACTCCGTTCCTCTTATATTATTAATTCCTGGCAGTTATTGGAGAAATTCGCGTGCTGCGCCTTTTAATACCTCCTATTGGTTGTTACGGACTTCTAAGGTGAGGTTCACATGACTAGTTTAGTGTTTGAACTCGCTTTAACCTGTCTCAGACGTTAGGGATAGTTAGGTACCAACAACAGGGTTGAATCTTTAACGATCAGGTAAAATTATTTTGTAGGTACTCGTTGGTACGTATGCCAACGATTGTTAGAAGAAAAGTGTGCCATGAAAAAGATTTTCTATTTTCAGATCAAAGGTTTTTAAATTTTATTTATTTACACACAGTTAAATATTAAGAATTGAACGTGAAATCAGTTTCACATAGGCACCACTTACTTATTCCACTTTTTAAATTACTGGAAGAAATTTTCGCAAAAACTTCACAAACAAAGCAATTGCTTAACTTATTCATAGCCGAAATCGCATTTTTTGATATTCGCTGAAGCCAATCGTAGATCATTTATCCGTAGCACTTAAAACCATAAATTAAAAATTAAATTGAATACCTATTGAAAACAATTTCAGTTGTAATAACACAATGGTATTACGGCGAATACGGACAGCAATACCAACGAGTATTAATGCTGTTATAATGTCCACAATGGCAACATGTTCACCTGGTCGTGGAAGGATTACTGACGGACGGTCGTGTTGACAAGGCTTAGTAGTCGGACAGTTGGACAAACATACTCCAATATATTAATACTTCATCTATGGTACACCCAATAAGAGAGAGAATGATATGAAATGAGTTGTGGAATTGTCATAGGTGGCACGATAAAATCAATTTCTGTTTATAAGAAACTATTTATTCCTTTTACAGGAAGATCCATGGAATCACTGTATTAAAATACTGGAAGGAATATAATGAAACATTTATTTGCTTAAAATTATGCGATGGTGGTACAGAAAGATAATAAAGTTATATGCATATTTTACCAGTGCAACGGTCGCGGAAAATAGCTATTAATTAAAGTCATGCCTAATACAATAAATTATAGTATAGAATCTTGTTAATTCGCACTAATTAACAAATTTATGTCATTTGTAAACAGTTTCGCATAAAATTTAATTAGGTAGGTACCTCTTACTTATTTTATTTTTATAAACATTATAACAAAGTTACATTTGCTTGTTAATAGCTCAAAGATTGAACGCCGGACGTGATTTTTAATGAAAACTCCGACTAAATTGAGGCGACAACAAATTTAATTAATTTTCATAAAAAAAACACGGCCGCCATTTTTAATTAACAGTCCCCAAATTTCAAAGTATTTTAAGGGCGGGATTATGAAGGTCCCAGTTTTGAAACGATACCTTGATACCTATAAATGTTTGATTGCACCTATAAATTTCATAATGAACATTGCAGATGCCTAGCCTCATCGAATGCACACATAGGTAAGAGAGAGATGCATAGGTTTGTTGAAAGATTAGCCTCGAACACTTTATACTATGTACTTGTCAATTTGTGTGAGCAATCTATAATTTTGATTTTTTTAATCAACAATCGTACTAGAAGACCATTCCAATGCATACAGATCGTGAGCAATTAACAGTTTCCAAACTCACGTACGTTTTCAATGCATGATTCAGAATAAATTAATGCGGTTGTTTTAATTTCGAACGCGAACTGCAAATAACATATTTTAAATTGCATATAATATTGGAAAATCTGCTATAAATGAACAATTTGAAACTGAATCAGAACATAGTGTATACGTTGGTTCATAATAATTTGAAATTGTTTTGCACTTATAAATAAGGCTCACGTAAAATACTTTAAAAGCTAGTGAAATCGAGCAAACGACGCACGCAACACAATTTTCATACGTGAAGGTGATGTTGGCACAAGGTGATTAAGTACTGTATGTAAGGCGGTTTAACTATATTTATAACCTTCGAACATAAGTAGGCTTTAAAATGGAATTCGCCAGAGTAATCAAATAGTATACTTTCAAAAACATGTTTTTAAAACAGTAGATACAAGTCTATATCATGAGTGAGGGAATACCAATTTCATCAACAAACCACAAGATCGGAAGACCACACATTCCAATAAACGCACACAAACCGCTCACATCGCACACAATTGACAGTAGGTGAGACCACACCTCATCACACAGAATAGCGGTTAATGGGGATACTATGCGTTCCAATGTTTGATATTAACACACGTTTGATATTAATAATTTCCATGTTTTTTATTTATGTTGATACAAGTAATTTAGACAAAAATACCAGAACTCCACTATAGGTCCTGTACCTACAAAGAAAACCTACTACAAATTACACTTAAATACAAGCATAAGTTCCTTTTCCACCTGAATATGGATAATTTCCGGCGCGCTTAAAATAATGTACAGTTTTGAGATATTACGTTTTCCTGTAACGTTTCCTCGCAGAATACATTAAGCGGACGCTAAAAGCAATACTCGGTTGGTTTTTCTTGGTGGAATTATAAAATTGTTCACGTACGCACCTACCTACTCATAAGGGTGACAGTGAAAGATTAACTCGTCAGGATTATGGTGTTTTCGTATATTGAATGTGGGTTCTCCAACAAATGTAAGGACCCGCATTATAATTTTTAACTTCCCTCTTCGAGAACTTATCGTTTAGGAATTTTTTCTTACTCTGCTAATAGCTTCTTATGACGTAGATAGGCTTTGGTTTAGCTGTGAATGAGAAAAGCCAGAATATGACAAAATGAGACAAAAAGAGTACCTATTAAGAGTACCTATTAAGAGTACCCATCGTCTTCTCTCTTCACAACGGGACAAAATACTGGTATTCTAGTGCGAATCGGCAGCATTAGTTGGTATGTTAGCAGACGTAGCCGGGAGTCCGCGTGGCAAGCACTAATTACTTTCTTAAAAGTTATGTGCGCTTTATAAAAATATCACCAACTATAACGATGAAAGAAATATCGTGAGGAAACTTTTATGCCTGAGATCTTCATAATTAGAACATTATGAATAAATAAATAATTAAAATAAATAACGCTTCACACTCATAGCCCCACACTATTCCCTGTGTCGTGGGTGCCATGGACACACACAAGACAAGAACACACACACCCAGACCAGAAACAGAAATTTAAACTCATCATTCAAATCTCTGCACTGCTGGGAATCGAACCCAGGACCCTCCATGCAGCGCATCGGCGTCTTAACCACTGCGCCACTCAGGTCGTATGAAGATCTTAAGCATAAAAGCTTCCTCATGTGAAGTCTACCAACCCGCATTAGGCCAGCGTGGTTGACTAAGGCCTACGTCCTTTTCATTGTGAGAGGTATATTTTCTATATTTTCATTTTGTAGTATAAGAGAATATATTTAAATGTGGCATTTCATAAAGTGGCCTACTTAATGTAACAGTAACACGTATCACAGTAAACTAAACAACTGAAAAATATACAGAACAGAAAGTAGCACATGAGCTCATGTGACCCTCTTACCGTTTGGTGGCAGAGGGTCATGCTCCATATATTTCCCAAGAGACTGAGGTTTAAAACGCGGTGGGAGTGCAAAAGTTTAAGATTTGTTTTCAAAATAGTGTTTTCAAAATAGTGGCTAGAGTCCAAGTCGTATCTAATGAGTCAAAGGAGGAAGGAAGGACAAAGAATGTTTGTGTCCAAGGGTTTATTTTTTCTACTAGTTCTAGGATCTTTGATGTATAATACAATAGAAAAACACGTTCTTGCACACCAATAACAAGGACGCACATTATAAAATAAAAAAGTAACATAAGTATACCCGAAAGGCGGTCTTATATATTTTATTATGCGAATAGAAAAGAAAATACTATGTACTTAGTAATCATACTTATAATTAGTATACCACTATAAGAAGATAATTTAACACATAAAAGTACGATGGCAATAATAAACAACAAAATAAAATAAAAAACAATAACAATAACAAACAAAGATGTCGAAGCAAACTCAAATATTTCATACTTCAGGGAACGGTCACATTTTTGCAATTCTAAGCGGATTTTCAGTACGTGTTTTCTCCAGCGGGGTTTAATAAAAAAGTTTGAAACTCCCTCGCGCAAATTCGCTCCATAGGGTTGCTTCCAATCAGCAGATGACTGGAATACCACAATGCTTTTCGAAGCGTGAATGAGTATTTTGAACCATATTTTAAACATTTTCACCATCTTCAAGAAAATGTGTAAAGAGTAGAAAATGCTACATAATAATAACTACGTTTCAATATTTAGGTGAAGAAATTGTTGTTTTCAATATTTGTGCGGTTAACTATACAATTACATCAAGCTCTACTAAAAGAATTATTATTGCTATAGTAAGTTACTTTTGTTTCTAAGTAAGACTCATATTATTATGTTATAAGTTTTATTTTCTTTTCTTTTATATTTTTATGGTACCTAATTTTTATTTTCATTCCTGAAAAGGTGAATATGGATTGATCAGAATGCCCTGTAAAACCTTAAACTAACTCATATTCGTTAAAACAAATTATTTTGATGTTTTGTGTTGCTTTACTTAATGTTAATGTTACGTAATGCGATGCTTCTTTATTGAAACCATAAAATTGCCTTAATAAGCGACTGGTTCAGTCGCTGTTTGTCTATGTATAGCAAGGTTTGTAAATGGGTAAGTGATTGGAATACTCTCCGTCGCAAAACAAAGGTCTGCAAAGGGCTTCCGGGCGCCGCGCTTCGCCCGCCCAGAGACCGCCACAGAGTAACTATTTAGCAGACAATGTAACGAAAAAAGCCAAAACAAAAGACTGTCGTAAACGGTAAAGGACGAATAAGTTAAAACATAAGGATTATTCGGGTCTACAAAAACCGATCCATTGCCAACTTAAATTCCTGTCTGATCCATTGTAAACTATACAATTCAACTGAAAAACAGTATAAAAATATGATAACGGTTTTAGATTGTACTGAAACAATTGATTGTACAATTGAAAATAAGTCAAAAAATAAGATCGTAAAGTCATCCTGAAGAGGATAACTTTTATTCTCTTATTACAATTTACAATATATTTTTTTTATTTAGATTTTGGGTTATCTTCGTTATTTGGAGTGGTTCAAGAGCGATCCGTTGAAGTCTCTATTATTTACATCATAATTACGTTGACATCACGTAGCTACTCTAGGAGATATTTGAAACTACCCTTGGCCTATATTGACCTAATTGAATCTCTGCGCGTTTATCAGGCTTTCAGGTTTCGCATAATCTTTGCAGAGGGCGGCGAGGGGTTCCCGGAGCCTTGGTCAGTGCCCCGCGCGCCTTCGAGCTGCTCGGTTGTGTGTACGAGCGTATTTTCTCGTCTTTTATCAGTAAAATTCTACTGTAAATAAATATCACTAGCGCTAGATATAACGGCAAATATGCCGGTCAAGTAATTTCTAAGTAAGACTCTCCTTTGCTATTTTCATTGTGAATATCACGTAGGAATGTGCAAGATAGGTTAGGTTTTATCAAGAAAGCGACGTAAATACAAGGTAAGTGCCATTTTTGTTATGAATTATGATTTCACAATGATATTTTCATTATGAAATCTCCAGTAGTAGGTATAATAATTTAAAAAACACATGAGTATTTGCAAAATCTCTTTGCAATATCGTGTTTATTCCATATACAATACGCAACTATTTACAGATAATGGTTGTTGTGTTGTGCTCTGATTATAATAATGTGTAATACAAAACACGGCATGAGCTATGGAGTTACGAAATATATAAAGTGGTGAGTCCTCTGTGGTGTAGGATGGCTTTTCTATTTATATTCGGATCGATCTGATCAGGAGAGCATGACGGTCGCGGGATGGGCTCTTTGTGTACCTGGCTGTTTACAATGAAGATATAACCATTTAATTATACTGAAAAATGTTATCTTGCAGCTGTTCTAAAAAAAGCCATTGTTGATGACTGGCGAAGTTTTGTGCGTTTAATCATATTCGTTGGAGATTTATGTTCCAAAAAGCATCAATTAGATCTTTTAAATATTTTTTAAATATAAATTTCTATTGTTTATCGCGGACACTAAATATTGAGCATTTATTTAGTATGCATTCTGTGTTTTTTGTAAGTTTCGCACACCTTTTGTAGGTACCGATACACACGATCTACGATTTCGGAACATTTTGCACAAATTTGAATCATTTACGCCTTTTTATTTTATTTTTGTACTCTGTTATGGCCACTCGTGTATCTCTACAATGATTATTATAAATAATTCCTTTTTTTAGAAATTAAGTACTCACATACTCGTATATTTTCGACACCTTTAAATTGATATAATCATTTTAAAACTTTATCAAATTATAAAGCCATAAAGTTCAGCAACTTACCTACTCGTACTTACATTTTATTGGGAAGAGAAATACGTTTTGAGAATTTTTACGTTCTTTAATAGCCCTGCAAGTAATAACAAGTGTTTAAGTGCGCCATAAATATCGGATTTTGTATTGAAACCCATAAATCAATTGTGTGCCTCGGTTTATGAAAAATGATTCAATTTCGCCGTTTCTTGTAGTTTATAGCTTTTCTGTACAGTCACGTGCATAAAAACCATTAACTTGATACTATCTACACTACCTAGATTTCTGCATAATAAGTAATTAGGTTTTTGTTACGAAGTGGTTTCCTACCCCGTATTTTACCTATTTAATGTTTATTATGCGGCCTCCAGGCTATACAGTTTAACTGCTTCATATTCATTTTTTACAGATAAAGTCGCAGGTTTCAATCGGAAAACTAAACTGAGACGCTCTCTCGTAAAGCTTCCTGTCATATACTCCTATCTATATGCAGATAGCACTATTATAGATTGGTTACCAAGCAACTTCTCATTTAACAGCAGTTTATACGTCTCTTGCAACGAACCATAGTATCTGATGAAAGGTTATTGTTTTCCACCGTAAATCAATACAATATTGAAATTTTAAAACAATATCTTGCTGCCGGAGTTAGCAACAAAACAGAGAAGGTCTACGATAAAATGGCCAATGCTCGTTATAAAATGGCCGACACCTACGACGTAGCCACGTAGCTTATGATGAAATGGCTGATGTCTACAATGAAATTGCTGATGTTAATAATGAAATTGCTGATGTATACGATGAAATGATTGATGTTTACGATGAGATGCATGTTTACAATACAACTATGTTTTTGGATTTTTTAGCAGAACTTTGATCATGGCATGAAGGTATAAAAATTACAAAATTAGCATCTTCGGGAACCACATCTCGTAAGTAGGGCCGGACCCACTTTTAAAACTATGAATTAATCAAGTTGAAAGTTTAAAAATTGAAATATACAAACGATTTTAACTAGCTTGCTCGTTAGCAAAGCTTCGTTAATTGCAGAAAACTCAAGCAGCGTAATCCAATTGATAGCTAATGAGCCGCGCGTCTGATTTCCTCGTAATGGCCTTTACAAAATTATTTAGAATTTTTCCGCGGCTTACAGTAATGTTTTCCAGTTCCGCATCACCACGACGGAAATAAAACACAAAGAACACACACTAGCGATACACACGCTAATATTCATATATGTAGGTACCTAATTAATATAACCTGTTTCTTACTCGTATCTACGTACTCGGCTCTTATTTAATTAAATTACCGCAATTAACCTAAGTGCTAAAAAGTTAGTACAAAATTATAATGTTATTATTTGTGCCAATTGTTACTTTGTTTTGTGTCTATTGTTTTATTTATAAGCTGTTCAATAAATTTATTAATAAATAATATAATAAGATTCGGGTACTACGCTGTTGGATTCTTTGATAAATAAATAAATAACATATTGATTAACGGCGGATAATGAAGACAGCACCAACCCGCATTAGGCCACCGTGGTGGACTAAGATCTACATCCTTCTCGTTGTGAGAGGAGACGCGACCCTGCAGTGTGGCATTCATGGGTTACAAACGAATGGATAAAAAAATTCCATAGAGAAAACTCAAGTAGATCCAATTGATAGCTAATGAGACGCGCTTCTGATTTCCTTGTAATGGCCTTTTCAAAATGCTCCGGAATTTTCCGCGGAAAAATAATGTAATGGAATCAATAAGAAAATGACGAAATTTTTCATTCTGTAATGCTATTCAAGTGAAAGATGGCTTGAGAATTCATTCAGGATTTATAAGATATCACTTCTAAGTAAGACAATCTTACAGCTTACTTAGAAACTTAGTCTTACCGCTTATTTAGTTGCTTAATCTTACAGCTCGCATAGTTAATGGAATAGCTTGTTATGATGGATAGATGGATAGAAGGAGGGTACTACTCTCATTAAAATTTATAATTCTTACATTCCTTTACGTATCAAATTCAAATTTCAATAAATAAAATATAGACGAACTTCGACTACCTACTTGGCGATCTCTAGTTATTGTAATCATTGGAGAAAGGTTGTATATATATGCATATATGTATATTTGGGACTGTACGTACTGGTTCGAGTAGAAAGTATATATATGTGTTTATAGTTGGGACTGTACGTACTGGTTCGACGTACGTACGACGTTCTGGTTCGCTAAATGATGGATGCACGGGAGTGATCGCGAAGTTAATCAATCACAAAGAACGGCGCCATGCGTGCATGCACATTGCACATGCATCAACGGCCGCGTGCATGGTATTCATAAAATATGCAATTAATATGTTCTGGATACGTTTTCAGTCAAAGTGAGTAATTTGTACGAAACGACTGCCAATCAGGGAAATTGTGCATTTATTAAATTATAGTTTTAATACTACCTGATCCAGAAGAAAAATCACTTAAAAAGATAGTTTATTGCACTTTTCAAATTACAAAAACAAAATATTCACTTTAAAAAGCAGGTTTTTGCATTTTCCAATTTCCAAAAGAAGAATAATCACTTTACAAAATAGCTTGTTATATTTTCCAAATTCCAAAGAAGAATATTCACTTAAAAAAGTAGCCTGTTGCATTTTACAAAAATTCCAAAAAAGAACAATCACTTTAAAAATAAGCTTGTAATATTTTTCAAATTCCAAAAAAAGTATAATTACTTAAAAATGTGGGTAGCTGCTGAAATTTTCCAGCCGGTCAAGCATCTCGAAACTTGATTATCAAATATTTCGAGAAGTGTTAGAGGATCATGTTGAATAGCTCATTTGTATTCGACCACAAAATTCCATTTCCCACCAACCAAATCAACCCAGCTTTCCTTGTGTTCGGTTATTACAAAAAATCTTTTTAACATGATTTTATGTCATAACATGTCTGCCAGCTATTACTTGTTTCACTCAGTCCTATTACATTACAATGACAGATAATATCTGGTAGATCTTACTCGCGTTAAAAAGACGTCGTAGAAATAATAACATTATTTTTAAGTATTACGGCTGGTTTGTAAAACTCGAGAGTTTTTGCTAAGTGATTTATCAACGTCAAGCGGGAACCAGTAAGCCGTAAAATTCAGACAGCATAAAGCTTTTGTATAAAGGCCGAATAAAAAGCGTTTTCAAATCTTTTAAAAAAAGGGCGGGTTCGAAGTGTCTTTGATATTTTACTAGATGATCAACATGAGGATTAATTTTCAAACTTGGTATGTCGTTTATATTTTTCTGCTGATACTAAGGAATCCCATATATTATATCTTATAGTTCTTTAATTTAAATTCTCTTCAGAAATAGTGATTTTTTTGTTCTATTTTCATGAACGATTTACTTATAGGTAAATTATTGTTGCTTTCGTTCGCTTAGAAAAAATAACCAGAAACATGAAAAGAGTTTATTACATTATATTTAAAAATCTAAATTCAAATTCTTTCTGCCGTTTTAGTATAAAAAAATAACTAACTTCCATCCATCTGCAAACATATAAACGAGTAAGATAAGATTTTACCCGACCAATCACCTTCGAACGTCGAACAGAATTTTCACTTCAAAACCGTGTAATTTATCTTCGAGTTAAAAAAACGAAAATAAGTCGATCAATCTAAATAAAACGCGTGATCGAATCGACATACAAATAGAGTAATTTATGAACCGATCGGTCAACAATGACGGTAACCACGCCCACAGGCATCGGCTCTACATCATCATTTATTTACATTTGAAAACAGTTAGGGAAAGGAAAGTGATAGAGCAATTATTTGGTCCGAAATAAATGACTGAATTATGAGCAATTAGTTTTATGGGTAGCATTGTAGTTTCCTTTTCTATTACTGATTATTACCTATTAGTTTTATTATTCTTGTGATAATGGATGGATGTATGTTTGCTACTCATTCACGTAAAATCTTCTGAATAGAATATTGAAATATGGAATACAGATAGTTTCTTTTTTTGAATAATAAAGGAGCTACTTCCCAGCAACCTTAATTGGCCTATTTATTTTTATGCGACAGAACAGTATCACAGGTGGACCAACTGAACTAAGGACATTCTTTACCAGTCAACTTCACAGCGGTTAGAAAATCCATTAAATTAATCAATCCGCTTATTTGTCGAACGCACCTAGGTATAATAATATGTAAAGAACAATGTGTCGAATCAGATAGAAATAAAACAAAACCAAAATTTACCAATCAACTCGTTTCGTATAAAGCATTCGTTGACTAAAAATACATCCGCAGTGCATATTTAATGGTGCCATATTTTATGCCATGCGTAACGAGTCATCGGTATACAGCATTCGTAGAGTAAAATTGAGTTCAGTGTCGGCCTATGTAACTAAGTGGTTAACACGTCAGTGTGCTGTGGCACTATGTTCGATTACCAGCAAAGCTAAAATTTGAATGATCTGGGTGTGTATTTATACTAATTTAACACCATTTTTTATAATAATAATAAATCTTCATTCATTGAAAATAACTGACATTATCTTCTATTATCGGGTGTTGTCGCAACGGTTCTTCTATGACTTACTTTATATTAAAACTCACGCTTTAAAAACCGCCATTTTCCAAACAAAACCATTTACTGCCGTATTCCGCACATATTTGGAGCGGGATGTTCAAATATTGATGTCGCAACACGGCGAGTGATTGTGAGCGTTCAGCCCGACAAGCCATTAGCAGTAACTGAATTAGTGATGGATGCGACGCCTCGGGAGCGTTTGCCCTCTCAACCTAATCTATGTATATATATACATATAAATAGGTGAAAGTAAAACAGTTAAGAAAATTTCACCTGTTTGGTAACTGGTGAAAGAAATATATACTCTATTTGAGGCAAACATCTTAATGATTCATGAGTGCACCCACAAACTATCACACATAGGATTTCTATACAATTCGAACTTGGGCTGCTTGCCCGTTCTAATATTTAAATTATAATAATAAAATGTTTTTTTTTGTTTTGAGTGGTAGCTAACTACCAATACTAACAACTCAATATTCAAAGATAGGTTGAGGACTACATTCACCAGGATCAGTTCGTGTTATCCAACGCATAGCCCGGCTCTTGGACAGTGAGTGGCATGCAAAGAGCGCAGCGGGTGGAGGGCGCTTCGGAAATGCTCGTTCGAGTGACAAGGGACAGCTCTCGAAAATCATTCACGCAGGAACTGAAATGTTATTAATTTTACCGGCTCACGTGTAGCTTTGATAAATTCGTTTGATTAATGTTTTGACCTGTTTGTGTCAGGTATGGTCATTTGCAGTCATGCCTTCCCGAGGGTTTATAGTACACGTCCATACCGCACTGGCGATGGCGTAGTGAAGGGTATACTATGTAGTGAATTGTGCCCCAGGTCTTGAGGAAGTTAGACCCAAATAAAGCAGCACCACTTAAAAAGAAGTACAATATTCGCTCAAAAATAAAAATAAAACAGTTTAGTGTAACGATAATCTTAAAAATCAACTGCTTTAAATTATCACAATGCCCAAAATGTCTTAATTTTGTATTAATTTACATGTTTGTGCGTATCTTAGTATACGCCCAAAAAAGTTTGTTTACAAACACAATACCCCAAAAATTATGACACGTCCCAATTGACGCGAAAAAAATTGAAAATGACGAACTTGACTTGACCAAGCACACTTGAAGCGCTGTGCTCTTGCATTCACCTGCGAGCCACTTCAGCCGACAAATTAACGACTTCCTGAGGTCACTCGACGAATTAAACTGGGGAACGACGGCCCTGCTCGCACCGGGAATTCATTAAAAAGTATACGAGAACGTGGCTTGATTACTTGTGAGATATGACTTGGTTTGTGGAAAAGATAGATTTGATGCAAGACGTGGCTTCATCCACGTGAATTTTGAAAAACAAAAAAGCTTAAACAAGAGTTGAAAGTAAAATCTGTTTATCAATTTATATCCAATCCGTTTTTCGAAATACCAACCAGAGGGGTAAATTTTGAAAAAATATCGCTATTTAAAATCTTGAATTCGTTGTCTACCACTATTTTATTTGCAGATTGATCATACATTAAACACAATGTTTGCTACTTACGAGTAAATAACATTTGAAATGATAATTTAAGGAATTTACGAATTTTCAAAGTTGAGGTTAAAACCATTATTTTAGTTCCGAGTTCGAAATTGTTTATACTACCTACTGTCGTAAGCCCATAGTTCGAGTTCTACTTCAATATAAATAGGTATGCACAAAAACTTTCAGAGTCTTGTCGAAGCTTTCAGAACCACAATGCTCTTTGGAGGCTTCTTGGAAACTTTAAGCTTCAGCATTTTCCAAAAGATTTTATACAAAAAATACCAGACTCATTCAGACAGACTCCTCTATTAAGCTCTTCGCAGAAGTGGGTATATTTTCCGAGATTGTGAAAGAAGATTTTCCCCACAGATATTACAGCGGCATTTACCTGTGAGGATAAGTAAGCTGAATTCCCTTTGTGATATCAGATTTTACGCGGTTTTTATATTTGTCTCAAATCTTTTTGCTGTATTTTAAGAGCCATAGTCTTAATTCATAAACACTTCTTTGAGATAGAGGGTGTCTTTGTTATTAAACTATTAATTTGCATCGAACCACCGGTGCTATTGTTTAACTATTGTGTCTGTTTACTGGACATTCAATAGGTTAACATTGTTTGTCCTTAACGTATTACTTAACAAAAAGTACTATAACTCTTATACGTTTCTTCCTTCCTTCCTTCTTTTCAGCCCTTCGTAGTCCACTGCTGGACATGGGCATCTCCTAATCAACGCCATGCCGCGTCCCTGGGCCCTTTGAATGCAACGGTTTCCCCCTGCTTCTTCAGGAGGTCAGTCCACCTGGTCGGAGGGCGGCCTGTGCTCGGTTTTCAGTCATGCAAACGATGTGGCCCGGCCATTGCCACTTTAATTTATACGTTTTGTATATTTCCGAGTATATTGTAAACTTGACGTGGAATAGTTTTAACATCGTTACAAGCGTAAAACTACTTTAATTAGGTACATAGTTTGTATAATAGAATCTCCTACGAGTTCAGCGTCTGAAGTGTACAAAGTTACTAGTTGTTGACGACTTACTGAGTACAACCATAACTACGAGTAACTCAGCAGCGAGCGGGGCGAAAATTACCATGAGTATCATGATTGAATTTTGTTACTATATTGATAAGTCCGGCTGAATAATTGAACATGTTATAGTTTTGGTAAGCATAGATAAAGACATAGGTACGAAATCTCAGGTTGGATTTTCATGAAAACTGAAACTGTACCTACTATTTTTTTTTTAGATCAAATTTAATTTCGAAATAAACTATATCTCTTGTATTACTACACAATTCGTTAAAGTCACTAATGAGAAACCCCAACACTAATGGGAAGAAAAGGATACTCAATATTTAATTTCCTCCGCTGACTTATATCTATTAACCGACAAAATAAACTAATACTAGTAAAATATTTGTGCTTTTAATTATTAATGGCAAGAACAGTTATTTAAAAACGGATCTTAAATTCTAATTATAATTTCGGCTTTATTAAATTAGTTTGAACATTAAAACAACATAAAGACTCTCGTACAAGTTGAGCGTCTCTAGTGCACAAAGTTAGCAGTTGTTGGCGACTTAGAACACAACTATAACTAACTCAGCGCGAACGGTCGACACGAGAAAATTCCGAACGTGTACCGAACATACCAAAGTCTGGAGACAAGTTCGGCGACCTAAGAAAATTTTGATGTTTAAAAGTTAGGTGAGGTACAGAACAATGTTTATTCGCTAATCAATTGAGGGACGATCTAATGATGAAATTATGAGCCGAGGTGTGTATAAAAAGAAACAAAGGGTTGCACTCCGAGAGTGCCGGCAGAAGTGAAAACTTGAACATTTACGTTGTGCATTTTTGAACGAATTTAACGAATTTTCGATCGGGTCATACGCCGTTTATGACGTTTGTATCGGATACGATTAAGGAAAGAACGCCATCGTCTCGTATAGCAGCAATCTATTTCTTCCCTCTTTCACGAACGTATTTTCAATGAGACGTACAGATTTTTAAACGGAAGAAGGACACCAATACAAAATGAAGTGAACTCCGACATACTTGTAGTGTGAAATGGAATTTGGCGAACTGTAATAAAGGAGTCGACATTCCAGGCACTACTGCGAAACTACTGCGCCTTTCTTTTACTTTTTAATTCAAAAGTCTTTTTAAGTTTTTATCGTAGAAATTGGCTGCAACCCTTTTACAGCCGGGGCACGGGTTCCACCATACACCCGGCCCGGGGGAGGCCTAGATATAGCGTGATACTCCACCACGCTGGTGCGGATTGGTGAAGAGACGGGCTAGTGGCCTACCCGTGTCGGATGTTTTCAAACCTCCAAGGCCTCCGACAAGGTTTAATGACTGCTTTCGTATAGATAACAACCGGGAAAGACTGCTTAACGTGCCCTCCGAAGCACGGATCTCACATGTGATTCGCCAATAGCGGTCACTGATATAAGTAAACTCTAAGTGGTGTTTTATTCTAAGTGGTGGTGAAAAATCTGAAAATGCCCGAAACATAGTAAAACAACAATTTCATTTATATCCCATTTATGGCAGAACGAAATGTGCCGGGACAGCTAGGCGCTAATTTTATCTGTAACCCTTTTCCAATGGGCGGGCACTGATCCTACTTGAAGTTGTATGTGGGCATATTGTAATGATGAGGCTTGAATGTGGGTTCTATCTTGGCCGCTTTTTGTAATCTAGGATAAACGTGCTTTATCTAAAGTTGCTTTTAGCTAGATTGAGGTCAAAGAGTTGTTATAGAAATATTATGTTATTATTTTATTTCCAAGAAATCGATCTATGATATTAAGTAATTACTGATTGTCGTGAAAAATCGTTTATAGCTTAAGATTGGGGTAATGTGTGCTTTATAAAATTAAATATCACCTGCTGTTACGGTGAAGGAAAACATCGTGAGGAAAACTGCATGCCTGAGAGTTCACAAAAATAAATGTTGTCAAAGGCATGTCCACCAATCCGCATTAGGCCAGCGTAGTGGTCTAAGACCTACATCCCTCTCATTGTGAGAGGAGTTCTGACCCTTAAGTGAGTCAATAATGGGTTAACTGACAACTAAATACATTTTATTTGCTGTCAGATCTAGCCGTCAGTAATACACGTGAAGTACACTCACGGACAAAAGCGAGTGGCTCAACGAGCATTGTTGCTCTGTTGACTCCGAACAATCTGAATCACAGCGCAATCCCACTCTCACAATATCCATATATTCTCAGCTTGCAGTATTTTAATCCAGCACAATGGAACTGAAGAACAGTGCAACGCTTTGCAGAGGACGCAATTGTAAACTGGCTTTAAAATATGTTTTTTGGACCATTGAGTGTAAAAAAGGTCCTTTCTTTCATATCCTACTTCAGAAAATATAAGAAATAGCAAGTTATAGTCCAACGGGAGTTTTTGCATTTCGCAATGTGGCGGAATAATTGTGAACTCATGTTATTTATCACATTATTAAAGTTCCTTCATGCATTGCTGAAGGAACTTTAATAATGTGATAAATAACTGTATTCATATGATTATAGAATGATTAATTATTATTAATTTATTTTACATAACTTATACTAAATGCTATGCTATTGGATTTTATTTGACTTTGAATTACTAAGTAATATTAATTGATAATGATATACCTAATTTAAATTATTATTAGTATTGATTGGTTCATGTATTAATTTGATGTTTTTTTTGTATTATTATTATATTAATGAATTGTAGGCACTTAATTGTTTCAAAATTATGTTGACGAGTTTACATAATATTGGCATACCTTCACTAACGCATTAGGGCAACCTGTAATGTTAGTGTTAAGGTTTAATTTGAATAAATAAATAAAAAAAAAAAACTTATTTTCTTTTACTGGCAACTGCTCTTTTACTTGAGCCACTGAGCTTGCAAAAAATTAACATACAAACGTTATAAAGACATAATTATATTGGTATGGCCATATTAAAAGTGAATGTGGCGCCGCGTTTGAACATGTACGCTGATTAGGAGAAAGAAGATATTACTTACATATTCGTAGCACCAACGCAACGCCACAAATAAGGAACCGATCTTCAGATCATGGATCGTCTAAATGAGGTTTGGTTGGCAGAAAAAGTTTGTTATTTATTAGTTATACAGAGTATAGAGTATCTTGACAATCAAACAGTATCCATCTCAATCCGCAATCCTTAATCTGCAGATTGGTTATAAATTTTGGGCGTAAATAGTGTATAGTTTAAGATTGGTGTCCCGGCTAGTACCTAATACTTCTAACCTAGGTTACATAGATGTAGCCTAGTTTATAAGCTCGTCGATACAGCTCAGGATTCGATTGAGCTACATGCAGCTATAATGCAGTAGCGCTGACCGCATTTTGAAATTACAATTTATATACAATTTCATCTAGAATCAATCGATTTTAAATCTAATATTTTTGTGGCTACGAGTCTATCGAAGACTTGGTGTAGTGGTTAGAGTTGGTTACTTCAATTCAGATCCAAAAAATTAAGTAAGATGTTTGTGAACTATTTTCTGACAAAATTATTGCTAATAATTGGTGTCTTAACGTTAAATTTAAACAGGGAATTTAATCACTCCTTTTAGATATCTATGAAAATGTTATTTAACATTAGGTTGTTTTATTACTTTTGAGTAATAAAACAACAATAGCTGTAAACTTCTGACAGAAGCTAAACTTTCATATTATTTTCGCTGTTGTACTTCGGTAATTTGGTGCACTTCACCATTAATTCTAAAGTATGTTAATCGGATTGAGCGTGATTAATAAATAAAAATTGAAAAATGTAATTCCACAGTCAGTAAAGAGGATAAGGCACAATAAGTATCTATAATATACAAACTTAGTCAATGTTTTACGTTACAGGTTTAGGTAAGCCACAAACGGGTCGAAGTAGGGAAAAGCGAACTCTGAAAGCGTGTAGCAAAATAATTCCTCTAACCACAGACGGATTCAAAGCACAAATGCAAATGGAAATAGGATGTTAAACTGTTTGATATTGAAGCTATTCTTTTTGAGAATTCTATTTGTTTTCCAATTTTTGAACAAAACAAAGTCATAGCATGATAATTGAAAAATCTTAGATTGCTAACGATAGAGTCAACCTGGACTACTTTGAACGTTTTTCGGTTATACTGAACCATCTTCAAATGTTGTTTACGTTCAGACTTTCTTAAATAAAAAGTTTTAAGGACATTATGGTAATAAATTTATCCTAACATTTGCGAAAAATAAGTTGGTTAAATAAGGTTAATATAATAATCACCAACAGTGATATAACATCAGTTCGCGCCAATATAAAAGCGAGATAAATATAAAACTTAATAAACAAATTTTAGGTGTCCCATTTTTGGTGAACTGACACTCCATCTTGCCACATAATAATCTTCGCCTATACCTTTATTTGTATTTGATTTCAAAATCCTTCGCTCTTACCACTTTTTTCAGAAGTAGCGTTCCCATAAATTGGACCGCTGAACTGCTATTAAATCGCTTAGACAAACAATTCAGTTACTGTGGACGGACGCTATACTAATAGCCAATTCTGTCCGCTTCCCTCCCGGGCACAGGACCGTTATTAAAGTCCGTTTTTTAATTTAACTCTCGTTTAATCTCGTTCGTAGCATCTGCTGATCTTGTAAACATTTAGAACCTTGCTGTCCGTTTCAAAGAATTCTTAGGACATTTAATTTAAATGGTATTAGCGTTCCAACTGAGAATGGTGTAGAGTTATTGCTTTTAATTTGTTGTTATTCATTTAAATGATGTCAAATGTTTTTGCTATCCGGGCCTCGCGGTCGCACTGCGCGTCATGTTATGACAACTGACCTTGTACTGCGAATACAATTTAATGTTTTACATTTACACGCTGGAATTTTATAATGTTAATTTTCTGAGTGTAATTTTACAGTGTAATTCTAAAAATTGCCTCTCTAAAATGGAACTATGAACGATAAAGAAGATGAAGCCTGCAGAAAAACAAAATGGAGTTAGAGATTATTTTTTTTGATAAATTCTCTAAACAAGATTTTACAAAAAAACGGATTTTTGTGTAAAACATTTCAGCGATGTAACAACACATTTATACGATACGTGCACATTTGAGGAAAGATAACGTGAATGAACCACAATATCGCCTCAACGGCGGTCGCATCTCGACGCAAGATGACATCTCGGCGCTCCAGTAATGATCGTATAGCCTTGGATCGAAAGCCGATCTTATATAAATGTTTTCAATTCTACGAACGGATATTTTTTGGATGTTTTTGCGGATTTCTGTGACTAAAGTATTCTATAAGCTGTATGATTTATTTCCATAACGTAGATCTCGGATTACCATTTTGGATAATTAGGTATATAATAGTAGATTTTTGTTGGTGGATAAAACCTGTCCAACTGATTGTTTTTTTTATTTGAGTGAACTTTCGTTTATTAGTCATAGGTATATCACGAATAAGTTTTAAAATAAGTGCAGCTACTTTTGCAAAATAATGATTTGTCTGATACAGTTTAAAAATTCATTATCATTATTTTCTATTCTACAGATTTTGAATGTCCAAAAGAAAAATGGCAAACAAAAGATGCAATTAAAAGTGATCATTCTTCCATTCATGACTTATTCTATGCCTTTTAGACTCATTCTTTATTTTAATACACTGCGTTTTGTACTTTTCATTTCAAATCAGAATTCACGACTTTCATTACAAAAATGTCATTAACGATGACTTTTCTTTACGTTTTTTAAAAGAAAAAATAAACAAAAAAATAAAGCTGATGCGTCTGTTTTTTGGTTATTTACACGCGCTAATAGAGATTATCGTAGAGAAGATCAGAGGAGTTGGATCTGAAAAGTTCTTTTGTATACGTTAGCCACATTCATAAGAAAAGCTACATACTTTTTACTTCGTAAAAGTTTTTGTCTGTTTGTTATTATTTAAAAAACAGCGATAATTGAATAATGTCATCAATACTACTTTTATGGTAGTAAGCACAAACTTCTTTAAAAGTTTGAAAAAGCTCGCAGATATTATACATAATGCTAAAAGATAGCTAGACCACGCTGAGAGCTATTTATAAATTTAAATCGTACGTTTAAATTCCCGTACGTAACAAGAGATCCAAAACTTAATCGTTTTTGTAATACGTATCTGGAGCAACATCTGTGACATCGCTTTCGCCTGCAGTTAATCGCAGGAGCGCTGCCAAATCGAGAGCGGGGTGAAAGCCTCAAACGTTAGCGAAAAAGCGCTTTTTGCACGTAAATTCAACAGACTGGCTTTTGGCTTAATAGCTCAAGCCTTAAACAGTAGGGAAATTTTGGCAAATGCTTATTAGATCGTTTCAAATTGTATAGAATCCGGACTTTTTTATCTTATTCCTCGAACTTTGTTTAAAATTCCAATCATAATTTAGAAAACGTTAACTCTAGCGCCTAGATGACTAGATCATTTTATAGAAGTGAAATATAGTTCAGTAAATAAATGACTCATAAGTTTAAATAGACTGTAGATTCGTGATGAACGTAACGGGACATCCAAAACTGAATAGTTTTTGTACCTAATACGTACCTGAAGCAACGTCTGTGAAATCGCTTTCGCCTGCAGTTAATCGCAGGAGCGCTGCCAAAGCCCCAAATGTTAGATATTAAGCGCTTTTTGTACGTGAATTCAACTGGCTCTTGGGTTAATACTTTAAGCAGCGGTGAAGTGTTGGCGGGTCCGTATTAACTCGTTTAAAACTTTGAAATCCAGATAATATTTTTGTTACATTAATGTGGAGTACTGTGAAAATTTTTAATGTGAAAAAATATAACACACATTCACGTAGAAATATTAAGAAAATAATTAAAAAAATCAAAATACCTAAAGAACATCACATGATACCTGATAATAGGACATGGACTACAAGAAACATGTATCCTACTTAAATAAGTTAGGTAGGTATATAACATTTAAAAAGGTATAAAATGTAACCAATCAAAACGCCCTTGAAATTCATAATGTTTAAAAAGAACGTGACTGTGCATTAGTTACTAACAGAAGTTCTTAAGTTATTCGTACCTATGCATGTTATTGTAGCAATATCTATTAGATATCAGCTATTGCCCTAATAAAATTTCTCAATTTTTCATTTCTTTTCTTGTCTATTTAGCATCGGCTTAAAGGACTCTACAAAGGACTCTACCTCATTACTAAGCTGAGCATTACCTTAAGTAATGAGGCCGTGAAACGAGTCCTTTATTTCTTTAAGCACTTCTCAAAGAAGAACTTGAGTAGGTAAATAAGAACTCCAACGTAAGTAGGCATTAAGTATTTTCAAAATGAAACTTCTTCGTTTTAAGCAGTAAGTATCTTACTTACTGTAATTATTTTAAATTAAATACCTTTATTAAGGATAGAAGAGTTTGATATTTCATAGACATTTCTTACTGCAATTTTAATATTTTGAATTCCTGAATATCTTGACTTTGATCCGGAGAAATTAAAAGTATCCTATCTAATGGTGGGTATTTTATGTATTAGAAAGGGTCAGCTACTTGAAGCGCTTGTTTTGTAACAACGTGTATTCAAAATAAGCAGAATTTCAGTCTTCAGCGTTTTTTAACACTTTTATTATTAAGATCGATTATACTACATGGCACTCAATGGCGATAACACTGTTAATGGTAAAATCGTTTATACTACATGCTGTACAGTACTACATACATAATGGTGTGTACCATTGTCCGAATAATTACAAAAAATTACGAAGATAAATTACTAAAAAAATGAAATTAGGTCAGTGGTGTAAAACCTAAGTGGTTCACTCATAAGAAGGTTCAACGTAAGTCAGCAAAAATCCGTTTTTAAAAGGATATTCTGAAGCTAAGGCAACGGTCATAGCAGTCGACATCAAGCACCCATCGAGCGCCGTTATGCTCAGGTGCCATTGTTTCCCCAACAACGCATTTGAGTGAGATCGAGTGCCATTCACCGGCTCAGTTAGTTCAAAAAATTTGTGCGAACGGGCGCGAATTTTTCAGCGGGTTGGCGGGAGAAAACTCAGTAATTTTACGCCTGACTATGAATTTTCCTACTGAATGTGCTTTTTCAATAAAATTTCATAATAGTGCTGATTTGGATAATATTTATTTAAATTTTTGAAAAGATTTTTATTTATTGATATACGAAATTTGAAATAGCAACTCTAAAATTATTTTTACTTAATTTTAAATTTGAATTATGTTATCGATGCGCCATTTCTGCTTATTAAACTTAAACATTAAAATTCCAGAAAGGCATGAGGTAAAGAGGGAGATATAGAGGCTTTTTGGAAATCAAATTTTAAATCTTATCAAGTGATGGCTGTGGATCAGGTGCCATTGTTCGGCCAACAATGCATTTGAGGGAAATCGAGGGCCTTTCATCATCCGACATCATTCAAAATTGTGCTATCTTGCTTCGGGTGCTTTTAGTTTTACATTTCGCCGTCTCAGATTATGACTTGTTTCATAATGAAGGTGAAATATTAATGTCTTTGTACTCTAAGCCCTGTGTTCAAATGAAATTTATCTCTCAATTTCTGATTTAAAATTTATTATGTGAATATTGCAGTACCTATTGTTTTTAACTTTTACCATTCTACGTTTGCTTATTGGTCTGTTTATAGATATAAAGTATATACATACATACATCAAAAGAGCATACACCTGATGTTATATGATCACCAATTTATGATTTCATATTATTAAGTGAATGCATTAGTATTAGGGATAAAAATATTAAGAAATAGACTATATTTTTTTAGATTGAGAGAAAGTCTTCAAATAATAATTTAACTCTCAATCTACGATTCTAAACGTAGATAAATTCAATCGAAGGGGTTGAGAGTTATAATATGGATGGATACAGTAAGTACGAATTACTCGTATACGCAATATGAAAAAGCTTGTGTCTTCCTCTAAATGACACCGTTTCTCTCAATTCTAAGCTTTCTAAATGCCTGTAAGCGCGCAAAAAGTACACAAATATAAAAACCAGAATATAAAAAAAACAATAAGGTCTCACAGTACGTGCATTTTTATTAACCCCGCGCATATTGCATTTGCGAGTATTGGCGTGCTTTATAGAATTTACGAGTACGACCGTTTATACGCAACTGCCGGTTCGAATTGTTAGAAAATTAAGCTAACGTTCTAAGCCATTTCATTTCCGAACGATTATCTTTCGCTATTTTATAAAAAGATTCCGAATGGGTATACGAGTATAAATATTATTTTAGAGTATGCATTCGCTCTTCATATTTTCATTTTGAACACGAACAACACATTTAATTTACAATCCTTTTGAGCTACGACAAACAAAAGATACAAAGAACCTGTTCGGTTTAAAAAAGGTCACCTTTTTTTTTCTGGCCAGTAGTTTCACTAATTCCTGAACAAAAAAACAAAACGCCACTGTTTTGGGTGCAATTGTAGCGCACAAGCGGCTCTCCGGCAGAAATGTTTTGTTGTCTGCGCACTTGACCCGGAAACTGAAATGATGACACCACTCTGCAGCACCGAGTGTTCAGTCCGTGTTCCGAATATAGCCTACAAAGAGATCGAGTTCCATGTTTAAAATTTAGCTTTTTAATTTTTGCGAACCGAACATACACGATGTTTAATGCCATACTACCGAGAAAATGTAAATAAATTACTTTGTTGTAATTTTTTTCTTCTTCTTTTCGGCTCTCCATAATCCACTACTGGGCATGGGCTTCCCTAATGGACACACCACAGACTCTGCCTAATCCTGAGCCCACTGAATTCACTGCTGCTGTCTTCTAGTTCTTAATCCATACAGGTTTATTTTGTTACACCTAATTACCTACACCTAATACTGCAATTGTAATTTACAGATATTAATCATACGTTAGATGAACACACATTTTACGTTTATTGTTTGTATATTGCCTCATAATTCATGATTTTGGCACCCATAAAAGCTTTGTGTAAACAGTATGCATTTCGGAACAAAACACAACATAAATCCTCCTAATCAGTGTCATTAGTTAGAGCACGATAATTAATCTCATCAGATACATTGGCGGTTTCAAACTGAAACTAAACGGCTAGCTCACCAACAATGGGCACATGACTGGCAATGTATGGCGTTTAGAGGAAGCTTTTTTAAAATGAACATTTATTTTAAAGAGATGTTTGTAAGGATGGTAACGTCGTAGTTATCGTCACGAAAGAATCGATAAAATTGGTATCGATAGTCATAGATGTGCAATGAAAATATTCAAATCTTTATACAGGTTAGGTACTCGATACGCTGAAATGTTAACTACCAGATCTTTGTTTCGGTAAATAATACGATATGTACCTACTATAAATTATTTATGTATATTACTTCCACGTGCATACGTGTATAAATAAATTTGCATTAATGAACGCATTGAGCTCTATTCAGAAACCTAGCACATTATGTAACATCACGATATCAAGGTTCATCGACACAGCTGTCATTATTATCTGCAAACATCCGCCGGAGTGGCGGTTTAGCTCATGTTGTAATTAACAAGATATAACATGCTAAGTACTCGTATTTTGACAAAATCCGTAGTAGATCGAAGGTAACATAGCTCTCAAAACTTGCAAATAAAATTGGCACATAGCTGGCCGCTGTGACTTGTGTTTCCGCCGGCTAGGTATGGTTGCCGGAGCTACTTAATTTGAGGCAAATATCTTAGGTCTCATGAGTCGCAAAGCACCTGCATGCAACCTCAGATAGGATTTTTTTGATAGGAGTTGGATGTGCACGGCCAGTGGCTGCAGTGGTCACTTAATATCATGTGGCATGCATGCCCTTTTGTTTCTCAATATCAATAAAAAAGTCTATACGATGTGAATATGATTCGGACAGCACTCTACCACAAGATGAGTTCGATTAGGTAAAATTACAACTAATTATAAAAATAATAAATGTAGTATGCTAAACTAACACATGAATTATTATACAAACTTGTCAATTAAATTATGTATTAGTTATAAGTTTTCAATTATAATTATTTTTAAATTATTAAACTGTTATATAACTTCTTAATTTGCATACCTGAGAAGGTGAATATGGATTGATCAAAATGCCCTGTAAAACCAATAACTAACCCATATTCGTGCAAATAAATGATTTTCATTTCATTTCAAAAGATTTTGTAACCGTTACAGCATATTGTGAAATCATCATAAGAATATAGGTATATTATTACAAATATCAGTATACATATACATAATATTCATTATTCAAACAGTACACACGGAATATATTGGCTATCGACCGTTGTTTAGGTTCATTTGCTCGGTGGCGTTGAAAGGTATTGGACACGCTTCACTTGGCACCGTAATTAACAGAATACCTCCCTTTGTTACAACGTTCAGGCTTACGTATGCGTGTCCGATTTATCGTTATTGAAACAATGAAATTCAGCTTGCAAGCCTTCAGAACATTTATGCCGCTTTTGTATCACGTAATTTAAATCCTAATAAATCGCAATTATAAAATTTAATGCCATTGTATAAGGGTGAAAGAAAACAGCGAGGAAACTTGCAGGCTTAAGAGTTCTCTATAATGCTATCAACGGCATGTGAAGTACACCAACCCACATTAAGCCAGCGTGATGGACTGAGGCCTAGATCCTTCTCACTGTAGGAGACCCGAACCAGCGGTGGGTCACTTATGGGTTACAGACACAACAATGTCAGTTTATTAGGCGACCCGACCCTGCAGTGGGTCACTAATGGCTTACACACATAACAATGTATCCTCGAAATAAAAGCTCTATATACAAGAGAACCTAGCGTCTAATAAGTCGTAAAATCCTGGAACTAGCCTCTCTTTGCATTTACGACCATTTTATGCTCATGTTGAAGTCGTTAAGAACTCTCGAGATTCGCTCATTCGTTCATTCCGTTCATTATGGAAAAACCGATAGTCGTTAAAAACGTAAGCAGACGGAAATACTTATAATGATTCGTCGGAAAATGTAAGTATCTACTTCGTTCAGAGATGTAAAGATTCGTTTTTATGTTAATCAAATTCTTTATATTACCTAATAATAATAATAACGCTAATAATCTCATATTTATTTGATGATTTTGAGCAATTTTTTGCATTTTCTGTGGTACTTATTAAACAGTATCGCTCTGATTTTATTACCCCTTGTCTTAATGCCAAGTCTTTTAACGGTAAGATCGGTCGCTCGAGACAATTTTGTCGTATGACTACGTCATTGCGTACAATTGACGACCCGAGTGGCTCAGTTGGTAAAGACGCCAGTGCGCTACGCGGAGGGTCCTGGGTTCGATTCCCAGCAGAGCAGAGATTTGAATGATGAGTTTAGATTTCTGTTTCTGGTCTGGGTGTGTTGTGTTGTTGTCTTGTGTGTGTCCATGGCGCCCACGACACAGGGAATCCTAGTGTGGGGCTATGAGTGTGAAGCGTTAATTATCGCATGTCAGTGTGTAGTGGTGTATTAGTTGTTTTGTAGTGTATTAGTTGATCGGTTGATTGTATCATTATCACAGCCTATTAGGGCCACCATCCCTTAGGTACGAGTTAGTACAGTTTCATTTACCTGCTTATTTTTCGAGCAAGAAAATCGAAAAATTATATTGGTGTCCGAAGCCGTTTTCACAGTCCACTAAGCTTTGCGTTCGGATCACGTGATGTAATGTTATGAAACCCTTTATGTTGTTACCGAGAGTAAACTAGTCCATCTATGTATATTATACTAAGTGCTAAAGGCTTTATCTTTTGATTTACAAACAAAGTTATTCATTAGTAAATCAAAATAATTGCTCTTTAAACGGAAACTTAACCCGCTTAAAATGTTCTTGTTAAATTTAATTATTCAATTCACAGTTATATAAATAAGTCTTTATATTAGTATTATACAATAACAAACTTCTAAGTATGACTGTATAATCAATTACTTTCCATAATAAGTGCATAACATAACTTAGACTGAATAAGCACATACCGACCTAGTTTATTCAAGCGAAACAATTTAATATCTGAAGTTTTTATCTGAAGTTTTTGAGACATACGAGTAATGAAACATATCGACGACTCAAAGTAATATATACCTTAAGTAAAAAAATAGAAAAGTACTAAGCTCATGGTTGCATACCCCTCAAAATAGGGGTAAAAGTAGTTAAATGAACGGTGTAGAGCCGAGGGCTATTTCATCCCCCGATGAGCAATACGCATGCAAGAGCCGACGTTTAAGCACCCTACGTTCGATTGAAACCCATCACCTCCTACCCCCCTCACTAAACCCCCCTCTCAGCAGATGGAGTGTAAATGTAAGTTCCATTACAACTTTTTCCATATATCCACCGCAAAGCGATACAATGTCAACTGAATTCGCAAACTGTGAAATAGATTCACACCAAGTAACTATTTTGGCTTAGTTTCTATCTTTAATTTCTATCCAACAACGGTTTATCACACCAGTGTTCCGAGCATGAACACAATGGTCCAGGTGCAAAGGAAGATTTCCAGATACCATCTTCTTTCCATACTTATGGTGTTCATTAGGCACACCACACATTTGGGCTTAGTTTTTATATCTTACATCTTATCTATCTTACAAGTCATAATATTATTATGTAAGAATAGACATTAATAAAGCAACTTTTCAAAGTAATAATCACGTCAACTTGGTGCTTAACTCAGTTGATGAGGTCCTAAAACCACATATAGTGGTCCCTCTGTTAAAATACAAGCTCAAATCTGGTTTTAATCTGGTCCAACGGTTTTTGCGAGCTTTGCCGTAAGAGCCGGGGACAGCATGGCATTATGTTTGCTTTTAATTAAATTCTCTTGTTCGGCTTCTATTCGTAATTAATGACAACAAACTTTGTTTCACGGCCATGTTTCAAACTGTAATGATAGTGGGGAGTCACTCTGCATTATAATTAATTATGGTACGTAAAAGTTTCTTAAATGAAAGCTTTGCATAATTTTCATCAATAAACTAATTTTAAATGCTTGTTTAAGGTTATACAGTGTTAAGTTCTTGTGGCTATTAATGACTGGTCTGCAAGGGGACATAATTAAAAGCAAACAAAACAAGGACAATGGGCTATCGTAATTTCCCGCCGACTCAGAAAGTAGGCACTTATATTTCCACTACCGCCAGGGCCGTATTTATAGTATAAATCTGAAATATGTTTTTTATAAAGTTTTCGAAGAAAATGAAAATGCTTTCATGAATTTCATCTCTTTCCGATTCTTTTCAATATCCGTAATAGAGTTTTCACTTGCGAAAAAATTACTCAGTCATGCAAAATCTTCTAACGGTATTTGTATAATTTGCAGACAGATGGTTTATAATCTGGAATAAAATATCTAACTTTATTTACCTTTGTTATCCTATAAGTTAGATTCACGTAATGGATTTGTTATGAGTTTCGCATCGATATTAAGAATTATTATATAAATTTATTTTAAATTAACGAATAATGAGCTCAAGGTCATAACATAATTTTCAGATGATCAACTGCTCATAAATATCTACAACAAATAATTATAATTTCATATCCTACACATCAAGATATGCTCAGCAAAATTTCACCAATAAATAAATGACGTCTTTGCCATTCAATGCGTGTTGATAAAAGAATCCAGAGTAGCAATGTGCAAATGCGGGCCTGCCCTGCCATTCAGTGTTTCAAGCTCCAGTGGCGACTATCGATTCGTGTTTAAAGTTCAACTCTCGGTGCGATATTAAAAAGTTTTTTATCTCTTTTCTGTCTGATGTATATTCGTTTCTCTTTTATACCTCGACTCTTCAAATGCCTTCGGTACTGAATTGTTACTGCGATCGTTCACTGTTTAGTAGGTATCCTTTGTGGTGATAGCTTCTCAACTTACTGCTCAAAAGGTTTGAAGCTTGAATCTTTGGTAAAGTTGCTAATCCCTTCATTCTTTTGTTTCTAACAAAATTTACTTTCTATACTTACTATACTTACTAATTCTTTGCCAGCTAACTTTATCATTGCATTAAATAGGTTTATTTACCTACCTGTTTACCTCTTACAAAATCTCCCATTTTATTGGGATCATTATTTACTATCGTGACCACAAAATATCTACTGTTGGCTATCACAATATCATAATATTTTAGTAGCAAGTTTCTACGTACAACAATGCCCTTGAAAATGAAAATTAAGAGTTTTTGTACCGTACAAAACGTACCAAGTTGCGTCCAAAGTTGTGAATATCATCTTTCATCCCAGTTTCCAATTACGAAGTTTGCCGCAAGAACAAACGATCACCTTCCCTGTAGTCAATCATTGAAGCCTGAAAGCAATTATTAAGTCTGTGACGAGGGTACAGTATCGGGCGGTGGCGTTCATATCTAACGCTTCAATCTTCCAGAACGCACGTCCATTATTTCTCTATAGTCGTGTAATAATGGTGTAATGATGACGTAGTGAGTTTGGGTTGGGTATAAAAATACACGAGGTCTAAAAGCTCTTTTATGGCCTTGATTCAACGTCTCTATATCTACGTGATTCGAATCTGGGGGAAATTTTGGCAAAAATATACAGCTCTTGAATTGACTATGAAAGCCGTAGCTTCTGTAGCTTCTGCCATTTGCAGCAACCGATTACGAGCTCCAAACTTCGCCTTACAGGTCAAAAAGAAATCAAGCAATAAATTAATAACATCCATGATATTTTTATGCCTTTTTCAACTATTGAAACATGTATTGAAACTAGAGTAGAGTAGGAGTCACTATAATTAAAACTACACTAAAATGTGAAAAGTAATTGATATTCAGTGAAAGAAAAAATATTATGATACAATAAATGTTGGTCATTGTGCGACATACCAAGCTGTTAACTGAGAACAAGAGAAAAAACATTCTAAAACATTTGTGATAAAATCCAAATTCTTCTGAAAAGTACCTAGGTATGCACTTTAACAACATTTTATCAAATATCGTGGAATTAAAATATGCTACAAAATCTAAAAATTCTTATTAAAAATCATATCTCAAAAGTACCTAACTAACTACTTATGCAATAAATTCTGTTGAAATAGCTACCTGAACATAGGTAACGATTCGCACGCTTCGTACAAAGAAAGAAACCAAATGGTACTGAAGCAAATGGGCATGTGCGCCCATCAATTCACTGGAGGCACTAAAGGTGAATCTACCGACTGGCGGATAGCCAACGCAGTTCGTGCGGGAAGTTAAACATTAGAACGATATTCGAACTATCCCAGATTCCAACATCACATCACTATGGAACTAGATTAGGGATACCCGTTACAGTTACGGAAATATCGATACAGCACAATAGGATACATCGAAATTTAATACGATATTTTGACTTTTATAGTTTTGAAATATCGTATCGTATCAAACTACATCATTTTTTTACTTTTATAACGTGAAAATTCCTATTACATTATAGCGAAATGACAATAAGCTATCGAACTATAGACAAAATTGTTTAAAGAAAGCCAGCAGCTTTTGGTCAAACTTGTAGGTGGGTATTATGGGTTGATTTAAGTAAACAGATCGTTGGACTTTCTAGCACCGTTGGCTTTTTGCTGTATAATACCATGAAAACTATCCGTTTTCATTAAAAATACACTAATTGAATCGCAAAATTCGCAAATCAATAAAAAAGCATGCAATATAATTATGTTGCGATATACGAGTATCGATACGACATATTGTTTGAGCATCCCTAAACCAGAATCACGCTCAAACTAAACAATTTAAAGTTAAATTAATCCTCTGAAAATAGTTTTAGGTTGTTTCGTAGCTCTCTATCATATTACGAATTTGAATACTGGCTATGGAATTATCGCCGGTACAGATATTAAATCAAAGTTTGTTAGGCTCCATTAATTTTCTGTTGGTAGTATAATGTTAGCTGTTATTGAAGGTTAGATTGAAATTATCGATAAGTTAGAAATTGGAAAATTTTGATGTAATCTACAACATAAACAAACTATTTTATACCATCTGAAACACTCTCGAGAAACTATCTTACGCTGCCATTTTTTGATTTACTTCATCAGAGAACTATTTTTAACTGGCTATACTATCAATTAAACATTATGTATGAATATCAGTGTATAATATTATATGGTATGACTATCAATTAAGCATTATGTATGAATATCAACATATCAGCATATGAGCATAATTATAATCCTATCCATCTCAGGGTATGTACTTAGCACCTATCCCCGAGATACACAGCTCATGCCAAAGGCTATTATGATGTAGAGAGACAGGGTGCCACCGCGGTCGTTTGGCACGATATCAAGCTCAGAACAAGTTTAATTAAACTTCCATTAGGTAAGTCTATGGGCTTACGGCTTTGGATTACTCGATAAACTTTGAAGCATTACTAAGAACAGGACCTACGTAGCTATGAAAATGTGAGTGAGCTATTGTTATAAATTATGGTTAGGAATTCTAAAGGGAATGATGCTAGATAAAGTATCGGGTCTATGATATTCCATTGTTTAGTCCTGTTTTATCCATTTTTTCGTTAGAGCTTCTGAAAGAAGACCACTTTCTATTCACAGATCTATAATATTTTATTCATTTCCATTAACTTTGTAGTTATATACAATACAACTAACATATACCTATTCAAAAGTGTGTTTTAATATGGGCGTGACCGAAATGTTTCCTTTGTCAAGTGACAAACGTAAGACATGGAAGAGTTACTAATTCTAAGAATAAGAGTCTCTTTGTGATTTGCGATTGTCTTACAGCGAATAACAAGTGGTCGTATGAGTCTCATGTGATAAATACGAGTACCCATTGTTGAACTATTGGTTCCACTAATTGCAACAAGCAAAGTGTTAGGTAACTTTCACAGTTCACTTTATATGATTCCTAAAAATTCTATCTACAAAATCCTTAAACCAGTGTGACAGAGTTCTGAGCCTCCCACTATGCAAATGTCAGGTGCAATTTATGCCGATCAGTAATCGATAACCACAATTCGAGGCATGTACCACGAATTGCGGTTTCCGTAATCTCCTCTGCGCTTTAATGTGGTGTAATTACCCCCGTCCTACCCTATCGTATACGTATTAATACGTAAGCTTTAAAGGTGTGAAGGAAATTTAAATTTAAACACTTAAAGGCGACGACGTTAAGCCATCGGTACCAGTTGTTATCGTATCTCTAAGATAGCAGTCGTTAAACCTTGTCCGAGGTCCTATTTTGCAACAACAGAAACAAAACACAATTATTACGAGTGCGATAATTTCATTCGCTCCCAGAATGAACTCATCTAGCTTATGAGATATGAAATGACTTAGACTATGTATTTTTATTCTAGATCACTTTGTAGTTTCATAAAATATGTAACAATTTTTCAGTTGTGTCAGTTCTACAAATAGCAGACCACTGTGGTATTTTTTCCCGCCACGGTGCAATCCGACGTGCAACTAATAAAATGATAGAATTTTTCATTGTTATGAAAAGCTGTGGAAATAATTGCAGTTTGTGAAATACAGCCGGTATTTAATGCTCGTATTTGTCTGAGATTCAGTTGTTTTATTTCACTGAGGTGGGTGAACTTTGGTTGTATTTGTGACGTGAATACTCTCCAAATTTTGGCTTTTAGAAAATTGATCGTCACAATTTTTAACAGTCAAAATGGAGTTCGATTTGACCCAAATGACAACTAACCGAGATTTTAAAATTCGAACAGCTAGAACAGTAACATTTCCAGAAAATTCTACAGAAAATCTCCGTTCAAATAGAACGAGGACAGGACAACGGGTCACACATAGGAAATTCCGGACAGTATCGTTGAAGCACGAACGCGCTGGAAATATTCCCTGAAATTCCTGCAACAGTGAACTTTCTCGGATGTAGCTCGAACGTTATGTCATTATCTAGCTCTAGAATAGTCTAGAGAATCTTCAGTACCTATATAGTGTGTGACTATGCATATGGCTTGAGCAAGCGATTGAAAGGTAACTCGGACGCGATAAGTAGGTACCTACCTTAACACACTTGAATACCAAATATCGAAAATAATTTTTCCATACTCTGGGCGCGCACGCTGTTTAGTTACGAGTAAGTGTTCTTCACGTGCGCACGTGTGAATTCGTGAAAGGGACATTAGGTTATAGAGCCAGCCAGTATGTTACCACCAGCCTGTTAACCCGTCAAAAACCAGCATGTCCTTCATGGCTTTTGTTTCGGCTTGGAAGGTTGCTAAACACCCGCATACAACCTCAGATAGGATTTCTTTTCTATTTGAGGTTGGATGTGAGGGTCCATGGGCTGCAGTGGCCACCTGATGTAAAGTGCGTGAAAGAGACTCGTACCCAGCAGTGAAACACGAAAATTCTTAGTGTTTCACTAACTTCAATGTATAAAAGCGTAAACAAAAAAATGAAAAGTAGATTCATGTCATTAAAAGATGTTATATTCGACAATACATCGTTAAGCATAAAAAGAGCACTTTGTTTACAACTGTACTTTAACATCTTATGTAGATTCCTGTCATTTAAAGCTGTTGTATTTCACAATACATCGTTAAAGCGCAAAAAGAACCGTTTGTTAACAAGTTTCGTTGAAAGCAAAGCTATATCAATGCATGTGTCAGAAGTCTCGCGTTTCCTGATAATAATTTCCACATTCAACAACGTTCTGTAGTATTCAGACTCTATTCAGGATGCTTATATACATTTCAAATGAAAACAAATCGTAAATGGCGCATCTTTTCTATCTTGAGAAGTAACAAATTCAATATTAAAAGGTAAGGTGTGGGAGTATAAGGAGTAATTCATACAAATTGTGCAAGCCTAAGGCATGAAGGAGTTTTTCTTTTTTTTTAAATAACGCATCACACTCATAGCCCCACACTGGGATTCCCTGTGTCGTAGGCGCCATGGACACACAAGAAAAGAACACAATAAATACACCCAGACCAGAAACAGAAATTCAAATTCATCATTCAAATCTCTGCTCCGCTGGGAATCGAACCCAGGACCTTCCGCGCAGCGCACCTGTGTCTTAACCATTGCGCCACTTGGGTCGTCGTTATTAAACTTTCCACCCATTAAAGGTTGTAAGTAAGTTAAAGTATCCCCAAACATTACCTTACCTTACTAACTTAATACTAAATAATCTGTCCGTAGCTTGAGTTTTAACAACACACTTTAGAGAATTACCCTGTTTTTTCCATTTTTCATTTCCCTGTTACCTATGTTACTAGTCCTTACAGAAAGAAAACCCTTCCAGTACAATCGTTCATAATATTTAAATGATCCATAATACACCCATTAAAATTTGGAAAAGAGACAATTCCCAAAATTAATACCTATAAACTCGAGTAATAAACATTTCACACGCGAAATTCAAAATTAAATCCATCAAAATGTATGCATTAATTTCTCTAAGAAGACACACCGCGCACTCGCTCAGAATAACTAATTAAGCGCAAAAACTTGTTGACGGGTTGTCATCAAAGTAACTCCCCTAAATAAAGTCGACGCCTCCCTTGTATTAATTTTATCAAACCCTTTTCGTATTAGGCTGAGGCGTGAGCGCGCGTCATTTTACAAAAATGAGGTCAACGACATATTTCAGTGTTTTTTTTTATTTGGAGATGGCTTGGTCTTTTGGCCATTTTGCCACTGCAGTGATATTAAAAGTGTATTGCTGTACACAGATAATAAAATTTATTTTTAAACTTGGAATGTTGTTCAACAATGATATCGTCGACAATAAGATGCGTTAAAAACATTAAAGTATGCATTAGGTTGGTTATATTATTGTTAATATATTATTATATGGTGGTACATTATTGTTAAGAAATAAACAAATATTAAATTGCGAAGAACAAAGAGCTTTTTGAGATGTGGCCGCTTCCGCTACTCGTCAAAAGATGACGCCACACGATCCTGAATTACGTTATAGAAGTTTTCTACATCGCTAGCACGGTCGCTCCCGATCCCGTGGGAGATTCCCTTTGCTAAAGAGCAATCTCACATCACTGATTACAATATTTTATACCACCTATTTATTGGTATGCTTGTTAGATAAAATTCAAGATAACCTTCTTGGATCAAAGAGACATAATTCAACAAACGGACGAATTATTCTAAGTCATAATCTCAGAATTCCTCTATTAATAACAAAGCCTTAAACACAAAGCCCAAGGGTTACCCCATTTCTTTCAGTAATGAGTTCAAGGACCTTTACCGACATTCAGAACATCGCGATATATATTTCTGACAATGAATTTTCACTTTAAATATAGGGTTGAATGTGGAATTGAAATATTTTGAAATTCGTCCGTTAATAATTTAAAAAAATTAGACCGACTTCAAAGAGTACCTATAAAATAAAATTTGTTTCATTCTTACTATTTTTTGAGGTTCCATGCATACACACACTCATTAAATTTGGTATACGTACTAAACTTGTTTGGAAGCGGTAAAATACCAATATACGTGTTGAATTGATAACCATCTTTTTTGAAGTCGGTAAAAACCTAAAGGGGTAATCTTTTTTCAGTAATGAGTTCAACGAACTCTACGGACATTCAAGTCATCGCGATAACGAGACATAAGGCGACCAGCGGGCGATTATCGCCGCAGATTTAGATAAATCACCTTTCTTATACAAACAAATGTTTTTACACAAACTAAATTAGGTTTTGTAACGCAAGCATTTAAGGTAAAAAGAAATTATTAGGCAATAGTATGATCGGGAGTATACTTATATTATATTACAAAGTACATGCCATTTGATGTCAAAAGAAAATCTTCACGTGATGTATGGTTCAGATTGAAATACCTACTGGATGGTCTGCGAGCGTCCATTGGAAATGAAAAAATCTTACATCGTACATCCTCTTAGTCTTACTGGGATATGAGGGTGAATTAAAGTATTCAAAAATTAGGATTTAAATTTAAATAGATTAATTTTATCGACCCTAATTTTATGACAAACTAGCTGACCCGGCTACGCTCTGCCAATTAATTTGACTTTTTGAAGATTTTTTCCAAAGATTTTTTGAGTCACAAACTTTTAGTAAGGATCCCTAATCTTTTCTAGCAATAAATATAGCCTATGTTACTCAGAGTGAAAGTAGCTTTCCAATGGTGAAAGAATTTTTGAAATCGGCACAGTAGTTTTTGAGTTTATTCATTACAAACATACACACAAAAATACAAATTTTTCCTGTTTATAATATTAGTGTAGACAACTATTCTAAACGCCACTGTTCGAAGAAAATTTAAAAAGAAACCAAATATATAACATTAACAATATAACAGTTCTATTTTTAAATGTTATATTGTTTGAGGCTCAAATTATTTTAGGCGTTAATGTTGATAGTAATCTAATTTCATGTTTCGTAATTTAAAAACAAAATTGAAATTGGAATGGAACACTTAAATTCGTCACATTCTTATTTCAAAGTAATATATTTTTTCAGCCGTAAACGCTGCTTAAATTAACAACAAAAGCTATTATGTATAGAACTGAAAAGTTATTTTGAATATTCCGTGAGAAAAATAAAATCTGTAATTGTTATTAGTTTGTAAAAATTGTTTTTATAAAGTACTTATTTTGAATTTGTTATTAAGAGTTGAAGAAAAAGTTATAGTTAGCCACAAAAAAAAAATATTTTTTTTGCTTTTATGGAACCCGATGATACATGACATAACACACATACACTACTTCACATTAACGTAAATATTTGCGACGTAATGATAAATCTATTTCATCGTTAATCTATTTATGGTCAAGCGAGTACCATAATGTAATCAAAACATATTATCTTGAAATTCTCATACATTGGAATTTTACTTTCATCTCCTCGATGAGAAAAAATTATGAAGAATTTGACCTTTCGAATATAATTATTAAAAACAATAACATAATATCTACTTATGAGTGTGTGCGTTTAGTACGTATCAAAATATTGCTTTCTTGTTAATGTTTATTAAATTAATTTAAATTTAAAGTTCTCCATTCTTCCTCACCACAAACACGTACAATTTGCTGAAATTATGGACTAAGCAAAATCCTTCTCATTCTGAGAGTGGACTCGTGTACCTAGTATTCGCTTGTATTTGGATTAAGTATAAAAACCTGACAATATTATTGAAAACATCGGTTTCCAGCTGTGTTTTTGTAGGACACATCGGTAAATAAGACCCTAGGTCCCCAAGCGGACAAAAGCGGATTATCGGTAATGAACAATAAAAAGGTTAAAGTACACTGATCGTTCCGTGCACGCCCCGACGTCGTGGGGCTTATAGAGCGTTCGATGAAAAGAAAACAGGCCGTTTTTTCCAAAGCCAACTTATGTTAAGCCCCTTGAAGCGTTCACAGTACCGGGTCGTAGGGTTCCGCGACAAAAGTATCGGAACCTTATCATAAAGCCTTCATCGCAGCCATCTGTATATCTGTAGAAGACACAGGAAAAGGAAGTAAATAGAACAATAATAACATTTGTTCCGAATCCACTATAAATAGCTCAATTAGCAGCCTCTCTATCTTACTTACAGTCGCGAGGAGAGTGATAGAATCATCCATGTAAAAAGCTCCATCAAAACTTTTCCCCTTGGCACTCAAGTACGAGGTCAGTGGTTCGCGTGACCCCCTTAGTGAGGCGCAGGTGCAACACTCAGGGGACCGAGAGCCCCGCCGGAAATGAACCGCTCACGCCGGTGATTACTGTAGCACTTACACTACTCTCCAAAGCATTTGTTGGATCCAGCTAATCGTTAAAGGCTCTTAGAAACCGTTTTAATTTTTCTTTCTAAAAAGTTAACGTCACCAGGGATCCGTTTAACATTTGAAAGATTAGAAAAATTTAGAACACTTCACCTTAAAATAATGTTTATGATTTAAAATTATTTATTAGCAAAAACCATTCGATATTCAATTTAAAAATAAAAACTCCGCTATAAAATAAAACGTGATTGAAATTCTATCTCCACATTAACTGCTACACAGCTTTATAAGAACCGATTTCCAATCCAGAATATTCCGCTAGAAGGCTTTTTCTCTTCTATTAGCTTCGGCTGAAAATTAATTTCACGGTCTCCGCTTTCAGTAGACCACGTTCAATACACGGCCTCTTGCCTGGAGTAAGTATGGATTTTTATCTTTTTCATGAAAGCTAGGCGAAGTGGCTAACGGTGCATTCGACCATCGCAGTGGTCAGTAGCGCCAATAGACTGAAAGTTTTGAATAAAAACTCTTACATACAAACAAATTGATAGGATTCAAATGTATGTGAATCTATAGAATTAGAATTATAAAAGTACTGATACCGTGCAAAGCCCTTTAAATTTAGATTTTAAATCAAATTTTCCATGTCACTCGTTTCCATCTGATACGTTTGTGACGCTGGGTTATGTAAGTTTTAAATATGCGGGAGAAAATCTTAAATGAACAATGGCTTTATTGTTTGGGATTGTAATATATTATAGAAAGAAAGAAATAATTTGTATATTACAAGAGAAACCAATAAAAAGAACAAAACAAGTGCACAAAAACTAATATGCGGTAGATACAGTTGCATTTCTGTAACAAAATTAACAAAATGGTTTCCAGGCAAATAAACTTTCAATGACAGTTTAAAATTGTAATATCCTTATCTAAGAGATATTTATGGAATGATCAAATTTCTCTGTTAAATTTTATGAACTAACTTTTCATGTCTAACTATGTATTTTACTTCATTTAATTTTTTGTCTCATCATCATCACCCAGTAAGTTCTAACTAGTTTTAGCTACCAAAATAAAACTTGAAAATGGATACAAAAGATTCCTCGTAAAATTGTATAAAATTACATAACAGTCGGATGGCTCGTTGCTCTGTTTGAAGTGTCATACCGAGTGAAATATTAGAGCACGGAAAATGCAAAAATGCAACGGATTTCTGCATACATTTGGAACTAAAAGGCTGTGTTTACAAGTATTTCAACCAGTTTTGGTAAGTTTGAAAATAGAGAAAGGCAAGCGCTAAGCGCATAATTAGAGACCATTGCTTCAAGAACTTCTATTCTTCTCCTATCTATTCGATCTTCTATACATCTTCTTCTTATATATCTTCTTTTTTCTGTATCTATACATTTAAAATTGGCTAACTGCCAATTACGTAAATCATTGTACGCTCTATTCTCAGGGACGGTGAAACCGGGTCGGCTATTTTAAACAGTAGTCAGTCAGTAAAACCCATTTATGACCCACTACAGGGTCGGGTCTAGTGGACTTGCTGTTACGGTGAAGGAAAACATCGCGAGGAAAACTGCATGCCTGAGAGTTCACAAAAAAATGTCCTCAAAGGCATGTGAAGTCCACCAACCCGCAGTAGGCCAGCGTGGTGGACTAAGGCCTACATCCCTCTCATTGTGAGAGGAGACCCGACCCTGTAGTGGGTCATTAATGGGTACTGACATGACATTTAACGTAAATTAAAAATATTAATCTTGATGCGAGCTTTTGTGCTTCACTGCACTTTTAAATACCTTAAAAATGTTTCTGTTCGTTTCGTCTAGCCATTGCCTTAGTGTCATTGTGACTCGTATACAACGGACAGGAAG
Organism: Erynnis tages; assembly: GCA_905147235.1. NCBI lineage: Eukaryota > Metazoa > Arthropoda > Insecta > Lepidoptera > Hesperiidae > Erynnis > Erynnis tages. The sequence goes on from LR990082.1 coordinate 9,594,436, forward strand.
ACATTCGTTCCACCTGCGCTTTGGTATGCTAACGAACTACTGAAATACTCGTAGTTCACTTCGCTCGGTATGCTTTCGCCTTTCATTCTTTGGTTAAAGTACTGAACTCTTCCTGATTTTAAAGTTACTTAAGGCAATTATTTATTAAGTTATTATAGGCAATATTTGCAATTAATCAAAATGTTGCTAAGGTAAAGTATCCATGATTACATTTCATTCACATCAAATGCCCAAAGGTTTTCTGAAAGAAATCGTTATTACAAACAACGTCGACGGCGACAGGACGTCCTTTTTGTATACTAGACTTTTACGAGTTTAATAAAATGTTAAATAAATGAAGGTAATATAAAAATAAATGTTTCTAGTTTTCAAAGCGTTGGTCTATTTCATGCCACAAGTTTATTTTGAAAGCAATAATTCATTAATAAAACCGGACCCCGGAAACCTGAAACTAAATATAAATAAATAGCCGTATTATATTCAAATAAATTCTTGGTCCCAGTTAATTTGCATACTACGCTCGCCACAACTACAAACTACCTCCCACTTTGTTACTCAGAATCATTAAACAAGTTGCGAACATGTTTTGAACGTGCTCCGTGCTTCAACAAACAAAAGTTGAGCAATTATACGCGGAGATACTGAAACAAACTGCGGTGTGAAATAAACCAACTCTTATATTACTATTTGCATTGGAAACTAGCAAGCTGGAAGCATTATTTTACTTATTCGTTTGTGTTGATTAAGAATTGACGGTTTTCATCAGAGAAGGTAGAATAGTTTAGCCACGGACGGGGCAGGCGTACCCGTAGATTCAGCTAAACTCATATTAGCTCTTTCTATTACTTTCATCAGTACTGTAAGTAAGAGTGAATGAATAATTTAGAAGCAAAAAGGTCATGAAGGCCTGACGTTAAGTGGTCACTGCAGCCCATGGACCTCAACTAGAGAAAAAAATCCTATTTGGGGTAGTCTGTGGGTGCTTTGCTTCTCATGAGGACTACGATGTTCGTCTCAAATAAAGTCAACCCGCAACCGAAACACAAGACATGAAGAACATGCCGCTTAACGACGGCTTAATAGGCTGGCGGCAAGGTACCTCCCCGGACGACTATGACACTGCCACCTGGAAAACTAACTGTTCTTTCGTATATTTTCAGCAATTGATAAGCTTTGTTATTTTGTCGACATTAATATAATTTGAAGCAAGCATTTTGATCCGAATAATTTGAGTGCTACATTATATTCAATTGGCCTTTGAAATTTGGTAAATTAATTCCGAGCTCGGAGTGTTTGCTTTTCTGCGAAATTCAGTGGAGAGCTACATAAATATTACTTCTATCGTTTATGTATTTATTACGCGTAAAGCCATTACATTATTATCGATAACGACAAATATAACAATAATATTTTAACAATAGTATTTGAATTTTAAATTCTTCTATTTCTTCACACTACTTCTTACTTCTTCTATTACTTGTTACTTAACCTTAAATAAAAACTCACTGAAATTAAGTTATTTAGATTAAGCGACGGGTCGGTATGCTTATTTTGATAATAATTGTCGTTTAAGACTGGGTATAATAATTTTAAGAGTATTTAAATACCCTCTTAACATCAGGTGATGCTCGGAGAAGTAGCAAATTATAAACAAATTAACAATAACTCTAATAACCTTATTAAACATATCATTTGTTGTTCGCAGGACGATGCTTCGGCCGTGGTGCATCCTGGTCCTGGCCGTGGCCATCGCCATGGCTGACGAGGCCTCCGATCCTCAAGGCCTCCTTGAACCAGCCCCAGGTACGTTTTTAATGTTCAACAAAAAACTCCGCCGTCGTTACCGCTAAAACCATATTAGTACCTATGTGTTCAGTGTACTTACATGTATTGTGGATAAAACACTGCATTGAATACAAATTTAATAAATGTTGTAACAGTAGTGTTGAATAAAAATTTAAATTTGCGTCAAATTTAAGAATAATTCACATTTGCCCTCATAAGAAGCATAAAAAGCATGGCTCCCAAAGTTGGTAGCCAGCTAGCACAAGGGTAATGAGCAGCATAAAAATATTTTTATAGTCATGGCCGTATGTTTTAGTTGGAATTTCGTAGCTCCGTAGTGTTATATCTTCGTAGATTTCTCGTAGGCATCTACGCCGTAGCAGATGCTACGCACAAAGCCAAATGGCAGTTGTTATCTCCGTAACGGGTCTTATCTGGGTCTAAACCCGTATGAATTTAAGACAGTTAGCTTACAAATAATTACTATTCATATGAGGACAATACAAATAAAATTATTTGTTTAATTATTTTTTATACAATAGTATAAACAAACAATAGGCTGTTAGACTGTTCATTAAAATTAAATCTTTCAGGAACATTATTTTGCCAAAAATAAAAATATATTAAAATTTCGGACTGGCATACCTTGTACGTCTGAAAGGGATTCCCGGAATGGACTCCCATATAAAATATTAATTCATCATTCCTGTTCTCAAAGATCCGTAGGCAAACTAATATCCAACTTTTCCTGAACCCTTACGTCCAGATAAATGTGATATCCGAAAAGTTGGCGTAACTACGGCATTAAATAAGAAGTTAGTCAGAACTTTTCTGCGGGTCTGTTGATGGTATTCTTGGAGAAGAAACCGGGTTTAACAAAGTCAAATAAAACTCCAACACGTGTACATTTGTAATTTGAACATGTCTCAAGATGTTTGATGTTTGTTTGTTTATATTTCTTCTTTTTATTTATATTCACATTTGAGGTTGGAATTTATCTATACTAATATTATAAAGAGGAAACATTTGTATTTTTGTATGTTTGTAACGAATAAACTCAAAAACTACTGGGCCGATTTCAAAAATTCTTTCACCATTGGAAAGCTACATTCAGCCTGAGTAACATAGGCTATTAAATAAAAATAAAAAAATTCATTGGCAGAGCGAAGCCTGCTGGGTCAGCTAGTCTGATAATAAAGTACACGTCTAACGTATTTAAAGAAAAAGAAAATTTTACGCTATTTTTATTTTATTTCAAAACGTTTCTTTCTGCTCTTATTTTCGTGCGCGTAATATGTTAATATGTTATGCGCGTTAGAAAATTTTATGTTACCTCCGGAAACATCGTGGTTAAGCCTGCATGCTTTAAAGTTATCTAGAATGTTCTCGAAGGCATGTGAAGTCCACCAACCTGCAAAAGGCATGTGTCGTGGACGAAGGAGTAATCCTTCATATTTGTCGGGTCCTCAGTGGATGAGTATCAGTAACTGAAAGGTTTCTGAAGAAGCGTCCAGGTAACACCTGTGTTCAGGAAGACATTACAATAATATTCTATCATCATCTATACCTCATAAACAGGGATCTCACTGGACCTCTCAAACGAAGACAAAGATTTTTATATGTAGTATCCACAGAGAATCTAATTAAAATATGTCTTTCACGTTCAAGAATCGACAACTTTTGTCGAGCCATATAAATATGCCAGATTGACTTCTTAAGCAACTATTCTTTCATATTTTAAACTCTGCGATCGTATCTGGAGAACGTCATAATAAGAATAATGCCTTGTAATATCTCCCGATTTGGACCGCTGCCAAACCTGGGTATTGTTCACGAAGATTCATTACTCGCTGCTTCATTTGCAAAGTTGCTCGGTGTTACCAACTGCCTATTTGGTGTTGATCATCATTTAGACTTCTTTTATTAACCGACTTCAAAATGAGGTCATCGATTCGGATTTTCAATATTTTATATGTGTTTACATAACTCCGTCAAGTATGTTTTTTAATTCATTTCAAGTAAGTCTAGTCGATAAATTGTGACGAACTAGTTTAGTTTCACGTACAATTTGATTACTTTGCAAATTCGGATATCGCACCGACATAAAAAACGTATACAACACTAAAGGCAATTAACTAAATTGGTTTACTTTAGCTTTATGTTTGCTATACTCCTATTCTATCATATCTTATCTATCTATCTGCTTTACTAATTTTGTCTTTTGCGATGTGTCTACTTGAATAAGATGATTAAATCGCAATTCTTCTAGAATAGTCTAGATATCACCGATATTAAAAATGTTCCGTTTAATACTTATAAAAGAAATCTCGAATAAATATGTCAGGCAAAATTGAACATCATAAAATCCACAATAAAGAATATCGAATAAGAGCAACATCGTTACTGTCTGTATTTCACGAGGCAATCCTGAAAAATGGAGGCAATCCGTTTATTAGATGTAACTGTGTTTCAAATTACGATGGGGGTTGTTCAAAGACGATTTCCACATCGGGAGTTATCCCTTCGCCTTATTCAGAGGGGTGGAAACATATCCTTCCCTCTCGTTCCCGCTTACAAATGTACCTATAACAATAACAGAGGTCGATGCAGTCGTATGGTCACGCGAAAATCAGCTTTAAACCTCAGGTTTTAAAGTCTTTATTCAACTGTCAAGTCAAGCCATTTAATAGGCGACGTTAAGGTTTTATAGCGACCCGTACTAAAAATGAAATAGCTCCTCTCACAATGAGAAGGATGTAGGCCCTAGTCCATCACGCTGGCCTCATGCAGATTGGTGAAATTAACATGTCTTAGAGAACAATTTTTTGTGAACTTTTGTGTTAATTTATAAAGCGCGCATAAGTTTAATTTTATAAAGCGCACATAAGTTTTTTACAAAGTCATTGGTGCGTGCCACTGGGATTCGAACACGGACCCCTCGACTAAGATGTCAATTTCTTATTATGTTTAGAAAAAATATTGTTTTCACATGATTATTTACCACACCTATCGTTTTCACTTGATGATGTCATATCCAGATAATCACAAATTGCATCGTCACACACATCTTCGTCACTCTTTTAGTATGTGGCGAGGAAGTGAAAATGATTTTAAGCTTAAAGTTCTCCCGCTGAAATGAAATTCGCCTGTATATATAAATAGAGGTAAAGTAAGAGAACATCACTATCTCCTGTTTGCAGCACAAATAAATAACTAGTGCCTCCTCGGTCGACACTGTTGGGTCATTAACCCCCTCGCTTATCGAGGCTCGCACTCTCGCACGCATTACGGGAATGTCTTGCCAAATCTGTTTGTTTGGGGTCTATTTTTAACATGGAACAGACCCGGGAGAAAACCAAAACCACCGACCGTAAATAGTTAAGGCAACGATATTTTTTTCTCAATGACGTGAGGTGAATACGTTTTTTTTAACAGATGAACTTATATGTTTCATTAATAGACGTATAAATTATTTGTTAGGTAACTACGTCCTACGATGATCGTTTTTGACGGTTTTTGTCATATTTGATTCAGTCATAATTGAGAATGTGAGAGTCTACACTAGACTACTATAAATACTTAGCATTAGATGGTTGCCTTTTTTGATAAAGAAATGTATTAACACGATATCTTTGATGTAACCAGCGGCTTATAATAAAGCCCGACGATCCCGGAACATTGGCGCATAAACACCGTGCGCTATATTTGTCCTTATTAATATTCATTAGCGTGCAAACTGTTCTCCGCGAACGCGATTCACAGATATATTCATAGCTACATAATAATATGTGATCGTGTAAGTGTTACACTATGTTAGTTTAATGAAAAGCAAAACAACTCACGAATCATAAACAAAAAACTAATTTTACGATTTTCGACAAACCGAAACAACTTTTGTATGGAGCTGTCCTATTGGCAAATCATTCAACTACATAAAGGCAATAATCAATACGCTGATAAATTTTACAGGAATTTTACTGATAAAATAGCTGCTAATACGGATACTATGAACATATACCCTTACTGAAAAAAATTGCAGTTTATTTATTTTGAAACAATACAATAGGAAAGCAGCGCTGTTAACAACTACACAATAGCCTGTGTTGTTTCAGGACAAGGAAAATTAGGCCTTTAAAAAGTCTACAACAGGATTACTCTAGGCACAATGGCGGGATTTTCTAATTACTCTGCAAAAGAACAATCGCACAATACTAACTGTGTCGCTTGGAACAACATGTTGGGAAAAAAGCGGCGTTAAATAATATTTTAAGAAAAAAATCAATAATTTATTACGTAAGGTCGTTGAATATAGTATACAATGTAACATAATATGAGGATTTTAAATAATAAATTGGTTCGTTCATAGACACGGAGCGTACGTGGCAGGCGAATGAGATAATCAGCTTACACGCCCATCTCCTATTGGCTCACGTCAACATGTGAGGGGGAAATTGAATATTAATGTCGTCGCCCTTTGTTTTTGTTTCAATTACAAATTTAGAAGCTCTGAGTACCAACGTTTATACCGTCACTCCCAAAAAGGTCTATACTAGAGAACAGTTGTGCTAGTTTAAAGATAGAGGAACTAAGATAGTTCAAATATCTTCCCAACCGTCTTAAAAAGTTTTGACGTTAGACATACTTAAATACGCTTTTGTTACTGGTATACAAAAATGAATTTGCTTATTTGAAGAGTTAATTATACGGTTCGTCTCAAAGAAGTGTATAAAAGTGATGGCTGCGCTAGTCTAAAGATAGAAAACTAAGATACGTAAAAAGAAAAAGGCACGTACCTACCTACATGACCAACCCCATTGAAAGAAGCTTGAAGAAATTCTTACGCCAAGCATCCTTAGGCATCTTTTTGCCAAAACTGACTAGTATACAAAAATGAAGAGTACGTATTTCACTTTTATTATAAGAGGTAATATTTATGATTTCAATGCAAGAGTAAATGAATATTATTTGCTTATATATTAGGTATTACCTACTTTTGTATTATTGCGAATAAATGAAACATAACAAAAGAACTATCCTTTTTACACGATTTAATATCCTAATGTTAATCTTTTAGTCTAGCCGGGGAGACAAATCTTACAAATGCGTTGCTACATACAACATGACTGTAACGAAGGTACGAAAAAAAGATTTGTTTATTGCGTATTTTTTTATTTTAAGAAACAGGAAAAACTTCAGCTGGAAATGTGAGTGACATTAATTTAACAAGGGTCGTGTCTCACCCACAACAAATGCCACATCAAATAAAGAAGAATGACTCCGCAATACAAGAATACGTTCTTGTGACATCGGACTCTGGATTGTGAGGGACAAAGGATTTTCTTTTGGTTTAAAACTGAAGGATGCCCGCTAAGAACGGGTTTCCTTACTTTCATCTGAATATCAACCGAATATAAGATAGCCGAGTAATTATTTGATGATAAGAAAAAAAGATAATAAATTAAATGTAACGTAAACATTACTTCGCAAACCATTTACGTAAGTGTTGTACACCTTTACAACCAATACCTTCTAAGTTTTACGCCTCTGACCCGCTTATGTTGTAACACCAATCACCACCAATGGCATAATCACCCGGTAATTAGATCTACTTTTAACCCTCGAACGGAATGAACGAATTACCAATAACCCTGTAAATATTCGGGGAACTACACCTCTGCGACTAAACTACAATAAATTACCTGTTTCATGATAATTTATAAAGACGAACGGTCTGGATATAACCTGGAAAACCTTTATCAGGCTCTTCTGCTCTCTTTATTATGAAGAAAATATCGTCTTACACATTACACGGTTTATTGTTACGTTATCATGCCCACATATTCTCCGGCGGAAACCTTATCTTACAAAATGGAGGCGTTTCATAATTAATCACCGCAATCCCGACTCAGTTAGCAATTAAATGAAGGTACTAAAACAGATATAGATCTAAATAGATAACTTAAGTTTGTCTATTAGCTTGAAGACCAAGCGTGCCGTTTTTACCTACCTACTAAGACGAAACAAGAACGTTTATGTTATGAGAATCCTACGCCTCCTCAAAAACAACTGAACGAACAATATGAATTCATTATTCATCATCATTCGAATAGATTCGAAATCGTCATAATAAAGTCTTATTTTATTCGAGATATTGGATTGAAAGAAAATGATAAATCTGACATCTAGTGCGAAAAACGGCGGAGTGCTGACTAAATGAAAGACCGACCTAAGCATATAGCTAAGCATTGCACAAACTCTTGAAACATTTTGACATGGAAAATACTTATGCATTACTATTGCGTTTACGTGATCTATTCAGATCTGTATCTGTGGTACTGACTTTACGTAAAGCGAGCGCTAAGAATTGATGATGGTCTTGCGTGGCAGCCGTGAATAGCTTAGCGAAGGACGTGACAGACGTTAAAACGACACTTGTAAAGTTTTAAGCCACGTTTCTCAAAATACTTTCTTTAACATCAACGAAAGACTAACCATTTTAGGGGTGCTTGGTATTAGATACGTCGCGTCGCGATCATCGCTGCAACGATGCACTAAATATGGTATTAGTTTTTACTAATTATATTTATTCTATTTATTTTATCTATTCCTATTAATTTTGGTGGCTATTATTATAATTTTGTATATTTAAGCACTCTTCTTTTTTCGTTTTCTCCTTCTTTCATCTTTACTCCTATTAACCTCATTGGTTGTATCCTATATGAAGTTGTATGACTGATTGATTAAGTGTGTATGTACTAAAAAGCACCCGATTTCTTAAATGAATTTGTAAACATGGGTATCAAAATTAAATTCAATCTTACCTTTTCAAGGGATTTTTGTCCCAGAACGTCCCACGCTTCATTAACGAGTCTGCAAATAGCTTTTAAAGTTAATCTCAAATCTCTGACGGTCTTTGATCTCGACCGCCGACGACACCTTTAGAAGATTGATTTGGAAATAAGGCCGTTATACGCTTGTTAATCGTTCCAGCTTCTATATTGATGTTGATATCACATTTTTAACGGACTTCGAAAGGAGGTATACACTCTAAATCTGTTTATATGCCATTATTGGACCATCACTACTAACTAAACGTGATCTATGGTCCGAAACATGATGTAGTTACACGTATTTTGCATACTTATAAATGATTTCTTCTATATAGGAATAAATCCACGGACAGATACTAAACCAACGTATACTTAACAGATAGACTGGACAAGTGGACTGCCTGACAGACATTGACGCTCAAGAACTACTTTCGAAACCTTACCTACATTCTTACTACATTCGAAAACTGTCAAAGGAACAATACTATCCGTTACGTTACGTTATAACATTATCCGTTTTCTAACTTAATACTAATGTAGTCTAAGTGATTAGATAATGCGCTTTAAACCTACCTACGTATATTAATGTTCATTAAAACCCTCCGCAAAGTTTTCCTACGGTAGTTTATAATCCCTGCAACCGTCAGTTCTATTGCTCATTATTTCACAGAAAACTCTAACGTCTCTATCGCCGAGTTTCCGACGCCTGTCAAAAAACATCCGCCAAACTAGTTACACACTTTTTCCAGGAAAATGTGGAATTGACAGTTTACACTAGCGGCAATGGGTTCAGTTACTCGCCGCACTACATTTTGTTGCTCTACAGACTCTATTACCTATCTACATACATAACATCCGCCTAACTAGTTCACACTTTGAGTAAGAAGGGGTGGAATTGACAGTTTATAGCGGAAATAAGTTCAGTTACTTACTGCACTACACTTTTGTTGCCCTACAAACTCTATTACCTACCTACATACATAACAAAAACATCCGAATTCGTTTCGAATATTGATTTTAAATTTCTGCTTCTCGTCTTGTGTGTTCATTTTTAGTGTTTTTCGTGTGTGTGTGTGTGTGTTTTTGTCTTGTGTGTGTCTATGACATGCTCTGTATGTTCTCACTGTCACTATTATAGAACACAGCTACATTCGTGTACCTACTAGTTTTATAGATTCAATTTATATCAGAAATTTGAAATCAAAAGTACAAAATCTATTTACTGAATGTTTTCATACAGTTTTATTTACTTAGCGAATAGCAATATTCTGGAGAATGCCAATCATCGTTTTGATCTTATTGAATCTTGAGAATCTACTCCGGAATTATTCATCAGGCTTCATCTCTCTGCACTTCGCTTCAGAATAAAAAGCAGACAGGCTCGCTTACATCTAGATACTATATATTTATATATAAAAGATTAACTAAATCAAATCTCAAATATTTAGTATTTTTACCTCTGTTTAACTTATAACCATCTTGAAAAAATATTTTACCATTAACCTTTGCCCGTGGCTTTGTCCGCATATAAAGGTTATAAACTACCTGCATACAAAATTAAAAATATTAAATTTGGAAGAGTCACAAACAACCAACCATCCATCCACCCTTAACAGATTTCACATTTATAATAGTAAGTAGTAGGATATACAAAAATTCATTCATAAAACTGGCGGAAATCTAGACGTTATGATTATATCATTAAAGTCCATACCACTATTTATCAGCAAATAATAATGACACTGCGTCGAGACAATGACATCGAGAAAAGAAAGGAAAAATAAATCACGAACAGAAGATAAATCCTCATCACGCAGCGAGTATACAGCTTGTAGTTCAGACACGTTCTCCGAAGCCATTCCTCGTGTCCTGGTTTCGCCTTGACACAGACAATATTTCTGCTATCCCCGATGGCTGACTATAAATTGTAGCGAGAAATTCAGATAGTCAACACTGCTGTTTCACCTAGAGCATTCTTGTATTTTGCGCGGAACTTCATATTTTTCGTAGACGCTCACTGGGTCATACTCAAACTATTAAAGATACAATAATTATGTATTAAATTTTTTTAATGATGATATAATTGTACTTTATTCAACGTTTTATATGATAGTGTATAAACCTTGAAGAAATTACATAATATTTACAATACATAGACTTGAATCTGAAGATGCCTACACATTATTTCCGAATTCATTTTCTCCATCCCAAATTATTCCTTATTTTTTATTTTTATTAAACAACATGACATGCCAATCAAAAAGTAATTTCAGGAGCTCATCATATCCGTTATGTCAATAAACGCAAATTAAAGATGGCCGCAGGGTACGAAGCGTAAAGAACGCAACACAAGACGATTTGTTATAAAAACGGCTGTTTAACTAAACAGCCGTTATTTTACGCTGTACGGCTGTACGGCTGCTTATATCGCGTTTATAGGACAACAATTTGACATTTCTTTAAAATAACGGTTACTTTGAGTGCAGACAATCATAATTATTTTAAAATTAATGGAAGTTGTAGGTTGTAGATTATCATGACTTTTATTGGAATAATAAACTGGTTGGTAAATAAAAAAAACCTTAAATAATCTACCATGACTTAATTATGTCAAAGGGAATGTATGTATGCTATAATGGTGGTAATGTACAAACTGTCCTGCCCCCTTAGACAAATGGCACAAACGCTATTAGAATAGAATAGAATAGAATTCTTAATGTATGGGAATGACATTAGCTTACGATATGTAATTTGAGCCAAGGAATAGAATCGACAATTGGTAGCCAAATGTCCATTTAGTCTATTCGTTTAAACGAAACGCTAAAGAAGTACAAAATCTCCTTAAGAAATCCTAGCCAAGTGGCACTTTTGACAAACGAATACGCCTGCTAGCGTTCGACACCTAGCGAACGCCAACACCTTGTAGATAACGCTACAAAATGGCGGATTTTTGATCAGCTGATCGTGGAAGTGTTGTGATTGTGCTTGTGTAATTAGGTATCGTTTTATTTTTCGCTAAAATTCATAAACTAAGACTATTGTGGGTTGCGCATAATGAAGAAGTATGGTTGAGGCGAAGCCAAGGAAACATCAATCGCCAGTGTTTGGAGAACATTTGTGAAATGCCGGATTTTTGTGTGTCGAAAGATTAAGACTGGACAAAATAATATTTAGGAAGCTTTGTCGGGATTTACGTGTTCATACATCATTGCGAGGAACTAAAGAAATGGCCCTTGGAAATAAAGGTAATTAAATAAATCATTACTAGGTACGGTACTTACAATGTTATGACGAGTAAGATATGTATACATATTAACATGTTTGTTGTTTTTTTATAGGTCCTTTGTACTCTGAGCTTCTTGGCGACAAGGTCGTATCAGAGGATCGTGGGTGTCACACAACATTTAACCCAAAGAACAGCGAGTCGGTATACCAGACAAGTTGTAGAGGCACTCAACAGAAGTTATATGTTAACACAATTTGCCTTTCCCCAAACACCACAAGAAAGGTCGATCATAAGACAAGGTGAGTATCTAATACTTATTCAACGCACCTTTTGCATCCTCTTTTATTTACAATCATTACTATACATATTTAAATGGGTACCTCAATTATAATAAACTTAATATTTTTTTATCTGGTATGTATCATTTCAATACTAAATAAACTTCAGACTTAAGTGACTGAATAAATTCGAAATTTATTAACTTAATACAAAATGAATTTTCAGGATCCAGAGAAGATTTAATTTACCTGGCACAATAGGCTGTATAGACTGCATCCACATAGCCATATAGCCATTGTCAAACCGGACCATGACGAACATCAGCTGTTTTTAATGGGAAAGGGTACCACTCTTTAACATGATTATTAGGTAAGTGCTACATAAGTGTTGCATAGTTTAGGAGTTAGCAGGTTATACAGATAGACAAAATGTGAAAAGCAACTTTGTTTTATACTATGATGAAAGGATACTATTCATTATAACTAATCAAAATTCACCACTAAATAAATAAAATTATTTAATTTGTTCCAGGTGATTCTGGACATCCTCAGAGAGCATGGTTAATGACACCTATTTTAAATGCTGCACCAGGTTCTCGGCAAGACATTTATATCACCAGTCACATATGTACAAGCAAGAAACTGCATTGAACATTGTTTTGGGTTACATAAAGCACGTTGGAGATGTTTTCTAAAACACAGAACTCTTCATTACCTACCATCCTCATGTTGCTAGCTAAATTGTACTAGCATGTTGTGTATTGCATAACATTGCATTGCAACTATTTCAAGCTCGTCTACCACCACCCGCTGATGCAGTAGCTGGGCCACACGACGGTGGTGATGACGGAGCTCGCTGGGTCATCTGTTGCCAGCAGTCAAGAAGAGCTCATGCATGGAAGAGCAATATGTACTTAGTTGCTTAATAAATAGATTGTAAGATGTGCTAATCATATTTTTAATTTAATTTATTATATAAATAAATAAATAAATAACGCTTCACACTCATAGCCCCACACTAGGATTCCCTGTGTCGTGGGTGCCATGGCCACACACAAGACAAGAACACAACACACCCAGACCAGAAACAGAAATTCAAATTCATCATTCGAACCTCTGCTCTGCTGGGAATCGAACCCAGGACCCTCCGCGTAGCGCACAGGTGTCTTAACCACTGCGCCACTCGGGTCGTCATAATATAATAACTTATAACTAATAAGAGCTACTTTCTTTCTTTTTAATTTTAATTGTTTATTGTCAATGTAATAATCAACTTATACCTAAATCTTGAGGAACTAAGTAGTAATATGATATTAACATATTAAATATACTTTAAATAATTATTGATATCTTCATTTTAACACCCCATTTATCTGATGATTTTTGAACACCACCACCAAGAGAATTTAACATAACATGTTAGTTGTTGCCACAGCTGATCACCTTTGACCCGTCCTTGAGGACTTGAATGGGGTCTTGACAGATCTTCATGGCTAAAACAAAAAACAAGTACCTGTGTATTATAAGGGGCCCGCCAAAGTTAAGTGTCGTGTGAATTGGTGATGTCATTGTTTATATTACGGTGTAGGTGTTGTTTCAAGTAATACAAAAATGAAATAACAATAGGTACCTTTTCATGAAGTCTATTAAAACAGATAATTGTTCCGGACTTGCTCTAAGCCTTGGTTCCATCACTAAACAAATAAATACCTAGGTTACTTTAAAGGATGTAGCAAACATTTTGGAAACGTAAAGTAGGTACATCCTTACAATTAAAATAATAAGATTTCATCCAAACTTTTAAATAGTATTTAACTGTACTTACCAAATACATTAAAGCTTATTTTACTTAATTTTTCAAATAAACTGAGCGTGGCCTAACCTATGTAAGGTTTATTAAATAATTGTAATTAGTAACTTATAATTAAGCTTTATAGTCCTATAACAAAGAAAACACGAAAACCAACTACACTTTTTTAAATTTTAGCGCACTTACAAACGTACTTACAGACGTTTACAAACGAAACCATAGACTACGTCTACTTTTTAGCGTATGATGGAATAGACTGAGCGTTCGACAAGTCCTTGTACGTTTGGCTACCAAATTGTTAGCGATATCGCTAAGGCGTTAGCGTTTTTCGACATAGAATAGATTCGGAGCGTTTGCCACTTGTCTAAGCCAGCTGGCTTAGACAAGTGGCAAACGCTCCGAATCTATTCTATGTCGAAAAACGCTAACGCCTTAGCGATATCGCTAACAATTTGGTAGCCAAGCGTACAAGGACTTGTCGAACGCTCAGTCTATTCTATCATACGCTAAAAAGTAGACGTAGTCTATGGTTTCGTTTGTAAACGTCTGTAAGTACGTTTGTAAGTGCGCTAAAATTTAAAAAAGTGTAGTTGGTTTTCGTGTTTTCTCTGTTATAGGACTATAAAGCATAATTATAAGTTACTAATTACAATAATTTAATAAACCTTACATAGGTTAGGCCACGCTCAGTTTATTTGAAAAATTAAGTAAAATAAGTTTTAATGTATTTGGTAAGTACAGTTAAATACTATTTAAAAGTTTGGATGAAATCTTATTATTTTAATTGTAAGGATGTACCTACTTTACGTTTCCAAAATGTTTGCTACATCCTTTAAAGTAACCTAGGTATTTATTTGTTTAGTGATGGAACCAAGGCTAAGAGCAAGTCCGGAACAATTCTCTGTTTTAATAGACTTCATGAAAAGGTACCTATTGTTATTTCATTTTTGTATTACTTGAAACAACACCTACACCGTAATATAAACAATGACATCACCAATTCACACAACACTTAACTGAGGCGGGCCCCTTATAATACACAGGTACTTGTTTTTTTGTTTTAGCCATGGAGATCTGTCAAGACCCCATTCAAGTCCTCAAGGACGGGTCAAAGGTGATCAGCTGTGGCAACAACTAACATGTTATGTTAAATTCTCTTGGTGGTGGTGTTCAAAAATCATCAGATAAATGGGGTGTTAAAATGAAGATATCAATAATTATTTAAAGTATATTTAATATGTTAATATCATATTACTACTTAGTTCCTCAAGATTTAGGTATAAGTTGATTATAACATTGACAATAAACAATTAAAATTAAAAAGAAAGAAAGTAGCTCTTATTAGTTATAAGTTATTATATTATAATAAATTAAATTAAAAATATGATTAGTACATCTTACAATCTATTTATTAAGCAACTAAGTACATATTGCTCTTCCATGCATGAGCTCTTCTTGACTGCTGGCAACAGATGACCCAGCGACCTCCGTCATCACCACCGTCGTGTGGCCCAGCTACTGCATCAGCAGGTGGTGGTAGACGAGCTTGCAATAGTTGCAATGCAATGTTATGCAATACACAACATGCTAGTACAATTTAGCTAGCAACATGAGGATGGTAGGTAATGAAGAATTCTGTGTTTTAGCAAACATCTCCATCCTCCAACGTGCTTTATGTAACCCAAAACAATGTTCAATGCAGTTTCTTGCTTGTACATATGTGACTGGTGATATAAATGTCTTGCCGAGAACCTGGTGCAGCATTTAAAATAGGTGTCATTAACTATGCTCTCTGAGGATGTCCAGAATCACCTGGAACAAATTAAATAATTTTATTTATTTAGTGGTAAATTTTGATTAGTTATAATGAATAGTATCCTTTCATCATAGTATAAAACAAAGTTGCTTTTCACATTTTGTCTATCTGTATAACCTGCTAACTCCTAAACTATGCAACACTTATGTACCACTTACCTAATAATCATGTTAAAGAGTGGTACCCTTTCCCATTAAAAACAGCTGATGTTCGTCATGGTCCGGTTTGACAATGTCTATATGGCTATATGGGTGCAGTCTATACAGCCTATTGCGCCAGGTAAATTAAATCTTCTCTGGATCCTGAAAATTCATTTTGTATTAAGTTAATAAATTTCGAATTTATTCAGTCACTTAAGTCTGAAGTTTATTTAGTATTGAAATGATACATACCAGATAAAAAAATATTAAGTTAATTATAATTGAGGTACCCATTTAAATATAGTAATGATTGTAAATAAAAGAGGATGCAATAGGTGCGTTGAATAAGTATTAGATACTCACCTTGTCTTATGATCGACCTTTCTTGTGGTGTTTGGGGAAAGGCAAATTGTGTCAACATATAACTTCTGTTGAGTGCCTCTACAACTTGTCTGATATACCGACTCGCTGTTCTTTGGGTTAAATGTTGTGTGACACCCACGATCCTCTGATACGACCTTGTCGCCAAGAAGCTCAGAGTACAAAGGACCTATAAAAAAACAACAAACATGTAAATATGTATACATATCTTACTCGTCATAACATTGTAAGTACCGTACCTAGTAATGATTTATTTAATTACCTTTATTTCCAAGGGCCATTTCTTTAGTTCCTCGCAATGATGTATGAACACGTAAATCCCGACAAAGCTTCCTAAATATTATTTTGTCCAGTCTTAATCTTTCGACAAACAAAAATCCGGCATTTCACAAATGTTCTCCAAACACTGGCGATTGATGTTTCCTCGGCTTCGCCTCAACCATACTTCTTCATTATGCGCAACCCACAATAGTCTTAGTTTATGAATTTTAGCGAAAAATAAAACGATGCCTAATTACACAAGCACAATCACAACACTTCCACGATCAGCTGATCAAAAATCCGCCATTTTGTAGCGTTATCTACAAGGTGTTGGCGTTCGCTAGGTGTCGAACGCTAGCAGGCGTATTCGTTTGTCAAAAGTGCCACTTGGCTAGGATTTCTTAAGGAGATTTTGTACTTCTTTAGCGTTTCGTTTAAACGAATAGACTAAATGGACATTTGGCTACCAATTGTAGATTCTATTCCTTGGCTCAAATTACATATCGTAAGCTAATGTCATTCCCATACATTAAGAATTCTATTCTATTCTATTCTAATAGCGTTTGTGCCACTTGTCTAAGGGGGCTGGTATGAGCAATGTGTACGATCAAAGCATTTGCCAAATTGACTTCATTATCGCATTAGAGGGCCATTTGCCTTGGTGTCAGCTTGCATATTATTTTAATAAACAACGTACACATCTCTTCAAATTAGACAACATACCTTTAGGTACTTTCCACTGTGTCTGCTATTTTAAAACGTATAATATTTAAAGTTACATTTATTGTTTTGATGAATTCTTTACGCTTTAAGACTTCATAGCCTTAGTCTGTCCTTGTGTCTCTTTTGTTCTGTCACTCCTTATGACTACATATAAAAACTAACTAGTCGCAACTAAACAATATATTTCTTTACCATCCAAAATTATCAAAGAAGAAAAATATCTCTACTTCAGCTGTTCTACACCAATAATAAAGAAGTGTAAATGAAAAAGAAGTGTCAATTAAAGAAATGACAACTAAAGTGTCATTTAAAGAAGTGTCAATTACCTATAGAAGTGTCAATTGAAGAAGTGTCAGAAGAAGAAGATGCTTCTAGTACAAGAACC
This sequence comes from Erynnis tages, assembly GCA_905147235.1. Taxonomy (NCBI): domain Eukaryota; kingdom Metazoa; phylum Arthropoda; class Insecta; order Lepidoptera; family Hesperiidae; genus Erynnis; species Erynnis tages. The sequence goes on from LR990082.1 coordinate 9,612,071, forward strand.
TCTTCTGATGGTGTAACACAAGTGCAGCAAACGATATTTGTTGCAAACAGGGACAAAGAAGCCTAAATGATCGCCAAACTTCACTTACAATGGTGCTTAACAAGAAGAAGAAAAACTTCCCTTCCCTCCATAAGGTGTATATTTATTGTGCAGGTGGCGAGGGAAATCTTATTTTTTGTAAAAGCCGTTGCTTGTTACCGCACGCAATATAGCGCGGGGCATTGTTACCGGAAGCTGTAGGGAGGATAGAGAATAATAGAGATACGTCTTATATTATTTACGTGCGGATAACACCTGCTTGTCTCACACAGTTTTAACACTTACGTTCTATCACGATATTTTTATACTATTTAATATAGTAGTTTTGTAAAGAGATATCTCCCGCCAGAGAATTAACTCGGAGTTGTTTAACTGGTTGGAAAACTTTAATAGCATGATTCAGGATACGCGTGGCGACATCTCTGGGGAAGCTGGAAAAGTCACAACAGTAGCAATATTGTAAGTAGCACGCAGAGACCAATCGCTGTCCAGAACATCGTATAACAAACAAAAAAGTTTCTTTACTTTTCTTTGGGATTTGCAGTTACCGAAAACAGATTTATGGCCACCATCTTTGAAGGTTGGTATGCACTCGTGCATTCTTTGGAGATCCCAGGGCCACCCTGTGCTTATGTGCTGAAAACCCCAAATCCTACATAACCCAGTGTATCCGCCAAGATGTTGAGTGTCTTATAGAAGATTTCCTTTCTGTAAACAAAAACGGGAGCAGTTAATTACAATTCCAGAATGTATGTAGTTCGATTCTGGTTTGATTGGATTTAAAACTAGATGCAGGTCATATCAATTGACCTATAAACTCATATTTTTCATAAACAAAATAAAAAAAATACAAATAATTATGGACAAGAATCATGCTTGCGAGAAGCGGCACCGGCAGCTGCCTCCGACAGGAAACAACAAATAACAAACCATACTCGCATTCACTCGTGCTTCACTCAGTAGTATCGCTCGAGTAAACACCGTAATTAGACAGAACGTACGAAGAGAAATACCTATGGCATGGAAAATGTTTTTCTTTTATGTCTAAAAGTAACAATCGAACAAAGGCCATTTATTTATTAAATTATTTTTTAAAGATTCCTTTTTTGTACATGGGGAAATTCATTATGAATACCCAATGTTAGTCCACACACAGCCGAAAGTAAGCATATCAGCCAGATTCCTACCAGCTAAAATCCCACGATAAAATCCCCCTATAAACACTAATTTTGTTTTAAATATAACGCTTCACACTCATAGCCCCATACTAGGATTCCCTATGTCGTGGTAGCCATGGACACACACAAAGCAACAACATACACATCCAGACCAAAAACAAAAACTTAAACTTATCGTTCGAATTTAGAATCTCCCGGGAATTGAACCACATCAACTGCATAGGTGTATCTAGGGGTAAGGTAGCTATCACATATAAGTACATATACAGTACACACATAACTACATATACACACATCCAAACAGACTCATTGTGCGCTCAATATCCTATCGCTTGAATTCACATCATAATTAGACAGAGTGTTACTCAATATCTAACTCAACTCGTACGTACTGCAATACAATCCGAGTAGTTTCAGTGAATATTGTTTGAGTGAACATTGTAGGATTATGGCGGAAAGCCCAACTAGAATATTACGCACCGCGCCATGTCGTGGAATATTCATGAACTAGTTTGTTTTACTGGTCACAAAGTAAATATGGCACTACCTCTAACACCGTGCCCTTATTGCTATGTCACACGCAAAAATTGCTCGAACTACAAAGTCATTTCGTACATTTTGTCGCATGTTGCGTATTTCAAATAGGACAGCTCCATAGAGAGGCCTGTGTTTAGATTTGGTCGTGTTGATTGGTCGTTCGTTTATGTCATTCAAAGAGGACAAGCCTAACTTTTCACGTTAGAAGCGTGCAATAATATTTTTATTATTCGAGCTTATATCGGCGAAAATCAAGTTTTCCGCTGTCTTCTGTCTTCTCCAGGTCAATAGTCCAGCTATTTATCGAATGGCTTGAATTCCTTTTACCATCGTTTCCCGTAGGTTATCGTTATGTAAAATGATGTAGTCAGTTAATTGCCACTTTATTTGCCAACTTTGAAAGCAAGAGTACTTTCGTTCTTGTACAATATTCAATCTTACGTTTTCCCAAGCAATATCCACTGCTTCTAAATTATAGTAATATAATATTTGTTTGGTTTTTATCAACAAGAAGCAAGAAGCTTCTAATTAATTCTCTGCAGTCTCCGGGAATATGAAAACAAATAAAGTTCCCAGCTCGCTACGTTCTAATTATGGAACACATCCAGGCGGAAATGCTTTGTAGGAATACGTTGTGACTTTTCTTATTGTAAAAAGTTTGTAATATAATAAGGAAGAGAATATTTTATAAAATAATATCGTGAGGAATTCTCTTCTACTTTTAGAGGAAATAGAGCATTACAGTTTTGAAATAGCGTGCTAAAATGAAAATTAAAAATATAAAGGTCCCCGACGGCGACGCCGTGGAACTCTTTAAGGTTGAAAAATAAATTTATTATCTTTTAAGCATCGGGGGACTGTTAGTGCTTATTGATTCCTGGATTATTAAGAAGTATCAGTGCTCATACTCTTTAACTTAAATTTTATTGTTCTTAGCATTTAATAAAAAATGCATTTAATTAGTTATTAGTTACATCTAAAAACCAACATTGGTCGGTACCATGGACAAATAAATTGATGTCAGAGACACACATTACAAATTTTTATTTTAAGGTGTAAAGGTATAACAGAAAACATAAAATGCATGTTCGAATTCGTCAGTAAATTCGCTACACAATGCGGATATTCCGAGTGTGTAGCGACTCCAATTTCACAGGTTCCTTGTATCCAAAACAAAGTGCAGTCCAATACAATATGGAGCTCTACCTACAGTACGATTACGTGCATTAGCAAATACTCGAATGTGGTCTATTCTCGGCTTGTTTGCTCTGTCTTTGTTTACTGATCTGTAGCGGGTATACTGGGTAAATATAGCGGTATCTATTCACGTTTGAGGTATAAACCTTAAACGTGAATTCAAAAGAGTTTATAAGGCGGTGATAGCCCAGTCACCAGTCACAGACCAAGAATACGGCCTCTCAAACGAGGGGTCCGGGTTCTTAAAAAAAAATATGTACGCTTTATAAAATTAAATATCACTTGCTGTAACGATGACGGAAAACATAGTGAGAAAAGAAAAAAAACTAAGAGATCACAAAAAAATGTTCTCAAAGGCATGTGTTTTTGAGCGTTTTGGGTGTTTTATTACGTATCTGGCCAGGTATAACAAACTCTTCCTTAGGGTAAATACCGGGACTGAAGTATTGAGGTGTCCCGAAGCAAGGGAGCACGCATTCACCACTAACAGTGTCACCGATTCAAGTAATAACTGCACTTGGCGTTGCTTAACAAACACTGTTGGGGCGTCTTATACGGATCTAGTTTAACTTACAAACGTTTGTTAGTAACCCATTAATGACCCACTACAGGGTCGGGTCTCCTCTCACAATGAGAGGGATGTAGGCCGCCGTCCACCACGCTGGCCTAGTGCGGGTTGGTGGACGAACATGCCTTTGAGAACTTTTTTTTTTCTGAACTCTCAGGCATGCAGGTTTCCTCACGATGTTTTCCTTCACCGTAACAGCAGGTGATATTTAATTTTTATAAAGCGCACATAACTTTTTTTTTACAAAGTCATTGGTGCGTGCCACTGGGATTCGAACCCGGACCCCTCGATTCGAGGTCGAATTCTAAGCCACTGGGCTATCACCGCTTATACAAACGTTTACTTACTCGTATTAGATCCATTTTGGTCTGCGTATTTGCTGTTAGATGTTTGCTCACTGATCCGTGGCCACAGCTTGGAACAATGCATTGATTTGTAAACCCGTATACGCTCGGATCTATTCTACATAGTGCATATTGTTCTATATGAGTTCTCGTTCTATGTTTCAATGCATTAGTTGTGAACTGTTTCGTAGTTGTAATCTAAGCAGCAGTGCAGTAGTGCAGTAGTGAATAACATATTCCTCACCTTTATTGTTATTCACTAATCGATCGGGAAAAAACGATTTGATTGTTCATTAAAATGAAACATCAAAATTATCGAAAATAGTTTTGGAAGAAATACTTCCTACATATTCGATAATTATCAGAAGTACTCCTTAAGGTAATTTGAAAAAAAAAGGAATGCCACATCAGGACAAGCTGTAATTTACACTTTCAATACATTTCACATTTAATAATTGTTGAGTGAAAAAAATATAACAGTAGGTACCTTATTCGTCGAAATAACGGGTAATATTGTGTTGTGTTAAACATCAACGACTACAATCTAAATAAAAACAGGCTACAAGATTGTTGACAAGAAACAAAGAGAAACTCTATCTCTGAATTCACGTGACCGGTTTAATTCCAATTAAAAATAGTCTAAAATCTTTTCAATTAATTCAATGATTTTCAGGACTATGCTTTGAAATATCTTCATGAACAGAAAACATTCACTTTGATCGGATTGTGCGTTCTCCTGTACCATTGCGTGTTTTAATATCTTTTCCATTTATTTTATGGGGAGGATACAACGAATTTCATGTTAAAGCAAACGTTTCAATCGGTATTGAAACAATTTGATACAAACATTGTCGCGCTATTTTTGGTGAAATTTGCTTCGATTGTTGTCAGCGGGAATAAAATAAAAAGTCATGTTTGAATATGGCCCGCTTTAATAGTATTTCGGTATTCAAAAGTGTTCGATAACAGTTCATTCTGTTATAGTGCATGTAATATACACTTTTATTTCGATATAGTGAATATAGAATTTAATAAATACTTATTCATTTCTTAACTATACCTACATACATTCATTTCTTAACTAGCATACCTGAAAAGGCAAATATCTATTGATCAAATGCTTTGTAAAACCTTAAACTAACTCATATTCGTGCAAGTAACCGTTTTTTTCTTTGTCTTCGTCTTAAAAAATAGGCTCTCATTCAAGCGATGATCAGCAAGTCTAACCTAGAATATTTCTGTTAGTTTGAATAATAGTATCGAGGTTGTCTTAAAACTGCAAAAAGGCTCTAAAAACTCAAGCTTTTAATAAAAATATATCACAAATAGGGTCCGACTCTCAGTTTCCTGCCAACGTGCGGACATTACGTAAAAACTCATTTCCTTCAGCTTGCAACAAGGCTCTGCAAACTCAAAGTAGACGTTATCACTTGGCGAACGCTTCCCTTGCTAGATCCGATGTAAGGCACTTGTTCACCCAATCACGAATAACTATTAAAGTAGGATAATTGGTCAAACATGCCGTGCGTGCATGCATGGTACCTAGTCTTTGTGTTATTTAAACGGTAGGAAACTTAATGTTTACACCTTTCTCATTCACCTTTTTTCGGCCCAAGATGAAAAGACTCTTGCGCTACCGATGGCGAGTCACTAATAAATAATATTATCCCAGTAAACGGTAGGTCGCCACTGATGCTCAGATTTTACGCAAATATTAGGATTGTTTGAATGAGTTCATAGCCCATAAGGTGGAACACATCGAGAGAAAAATTGCATTTTGAGTAAAATAAAATAAGAACGTGGAGTTTCTTATTTTCTTTTTCGTGTCACGAATCGTGTCGCGAATGCTGTATTTTATGCATCTGCATAAAATACAGCATTCACGCGATAAAAACCATATCTCTATAGTAGTTATAAAAGTTATTAACATGTTTTGTTAAGTTTTTTAATCTATAAATTCTATTAGATACGATCATAGCATTCTTTGGCGCAAAATTTCAATACACATCTTTAACCGCCCTCCCTCAGACAAGTGTTTATCTTTTCCCCCGTATTTACCCCAATATTTACCCCCTACCCACCCCATAATCGATCGATGTCGCAAACCCGTTAGCTCGTTTACAATCGCAAAGTGTTGACATGGCGATAGATAGAGTTCGTGTGTTTAAATTATACATATTATATAGAAGAATTATTCTAGAAATTTCTTACTTTATTCTGTCGTGATTAACTACGACGTTTAAAATATAGCGTTTACCTAGTATTTCTATGATTTCTTAATAAATACATAAGTTTTTCTACAAGGAATTAGTATTTAAACCAGGTCATTCTTGATTGGGGGAATTTAACGGAATGAAAATATGTAGAAAAGTAATTTAAATTAAATTAAATATTATATATTATTAAATATGTGGAAAACTAAATAAAATATTTTCTGATGGCAATTACGTGTGTGACCTTATAAAAAAACAAAATAAAGTAACTCGATATTGATTGGCAGTAACAGGTTCAAATATAACCTTTTCCCCTTTCTTAATACTGCCAGTAAGCAATCGGCTTTACTCAATGGAGTGAACAAAGCGTAAGTCCTCAGTAGTGACTCACCTCGCTGTTCTTTTATCTGAAAACTCGTTTTTGAATTTAATTGTTTAAAAACAGGTGTCAAAAGGTGTATTGACTAGTCGAATAATATATTTGGAAGCGTTCCGGAAGCGTTCCGTGAAGGATATGAAATAGCTACGAATGTAATTCCTGAGAGTATGTTGTAGTAAAAAAGGATGACTATATTGCTCGGCGTATTTTTTCTTATAGGATTTTAACTATCTATTGCTTCTTGTCCCAAACATACAAACTGTTCTTTTTTAGGAGAAAGAAATAATTATGCATAGGGCTTATTAAAAAGTAAAACATTACATTAAATAAGGAATGACGAAAAACGTTTCTGACTCCACCGAGACGGTTCAAAAATAAACCTCTTCAAATATTTAATGCACATACCCCATCCCTAGCTCAGAAGGAGGTTACGTAAAAAGCGATTTAAAAAACGAAACCGTAGACAATTTACTGAGCGCGGAAAAAGGCTAATGAAAAATGACGGGCCGTCGAATTACGGGCTACTGATAAATTATCAACATTAATTATGAGAATTATTGGGGATTTTCCTGTTATGACTGGCCGGGGTTTTAATAAAATTATACCTGGCAACATTAAACAAAATGTTGTGTGTATCCTTGTTTTAAATTCAATTTGTTTCGGTAAAGGTGAAATGGTTCATTTTTTACGACTGCAGCCACCTGGGAGATGAGCAATGAATATAATATGAAATCAGGAAGTAAAACAGACTCGTCAAAGGAGGATTTAATTCTGAGTAAAATTTTAATCATCATAACTTTATTTTCATTACAAAATATAAAGTGAATAATTAACATATAATTCAACCAATCAATCAACGTGAAAAGACTGAATCAATCAGCACATCAGACACGCCCGACTCTTTAAAGAGACTTATAAAAGGTGAGGAAAATAATAAAAAGTATTACTTAAAGCAAATTACACATGAATTTATTTATACGTTTTTACACTCCTAAGCCCAGACCCGAGCTTTTACCGCCAAAAGGGAGATTTATGTAGGCTGTGTAAATTAAAAAGCTGCCTGAGTTGACCGTAATTTGCCTTTTTATTTTTATTTGCTCGTCCGTACCAGCCCTATTAAACTTGCGTGTAGCGCGGCCGGGCATTGACCCCGTTTTTTTTTCATTATAAATCTGGCTTTTAATCTAATGTTGTGTACATGGAACACATTTTTTGCTGTCTTATCTTTTAACGATATAAAGCTGTTTATATTAAGGCTTTGAAATTGCGCTGAGATTGTGAAATGTTCGTAAAATTACTCTAATTTAAAAGAAATGATTTTTTTCAAAACATTCTGCAATTATATCCCATATTTATATGCAAGTGTCTTCCTTCATACATATGTATATCATTCTCTAAAACCTGCCTGAATTCAACCGCTTCAATCTGTAATTAATCCACTGATTAATAAAATATAATCGAATAACATTCAAAACAAATTCCGTAAATTTTAACTTAAAACTTTATACTTTTCAACTTTAGTTCATACATTTTCGCAATAAGGCAATAGCGCTTCTTCAGGTACCTATTCTTCTTGTTGAAGCATTCATCAACTGAACATTCAACAACTTCGTAAAGCGTTCGTACTTTGTCATTCTTTCACTAAAAGCCCCAATAGCGAGTAATTGACGAAACTTTGTGGACTTCGAGCACATTTTTATGCATTCTTTTAGTTCCTGAGACTCCCAGGCTCTCACAAATTGATATTACGAGCTGCGGTAACGGCCAACTTTAACGACGTAACAAGAATGCTAATAAAACTTTATTCATATTTCTCTTCCGATATAACTTGCGAGACTGCTTTATTACTCTTACTTAAGATACAAGTTTCGTCGTCACAGTCCTGGGAACGCGAATGCCGGCTTCAGATGTGTGCATTGTTACCAAGACATTGTTAACGAAAAGGAAATGAAAAACACAAGTACTTGCGCAAGTATTTCAAAGGTTACTTCAATAGCGTTTTGACGAGACGGTGCCTGTGCCAGGCGCAAATTTCGTCAATAATTTCCTCCCGGCCAATAACTCGTAGAATACTTAAGAAAGTAGAAGGAAAAAAAACTAAGAATCCTTTTTTATCTTATCCTATTCCACCTACTTTGGAGGCGGCCGCTGCTCATTTAATTGGAAATTGGTGCACTGGAAATTGGTCAAGAAAACCGTCCTGGCTTCCGTGCCAACAGTTCACGAAGGAAGAGTCATCATATTCATTGTCTTAACATAGTTATTTGTCAGAACAGTCGTAATAATCGTGAATTGAATCGTTCATTCATCGTTTCTTCCTGCTTGGAGAACATTTGCTACACTCATGAAGAGGGCACGACCCACTGTAAGCAAAGGACAACTTGCCATAAAAAGGTTGTAGACACAAGCAACCTCTCAAGACCTAACGCGCAAAACTCTGCGGCAGTTCAGAACATTATACCACGTTCTTTTGTCTTTTTATAAGCATTTGTCGAGCCCGGTGCAGGAAAACTCAGGATAATAACAGCTACAAGCTACATAATTAAAGCTGCGACTCCGTAATAGGCCCCTCGGGCGCTGAAAACTGGTCAAGTGTGCCGGATAACACTGAAATATACCTGAAAATGCAAATTACTACGAAGAATGAAATTTCGTTTCGGACTGAATGCTCAGTTTCTCGGAAGTTTAATGTTTTTTTCTTACTATCTTTCGCCTTGTAATAGGATAGAAAGGAAATGGAATACAATACTATACGAACTAACAAATAAACCACAGTAATTATCTAGAAATAATTCCACTTAAAGGTAGTCATCATGACATCACGTTTAGGTAAGAGTTAAGGCATACCTATGTATGTATGTAGTATTTAGTACCTCTGAGACTGCGATTTGCTTTGTTGGGTCGTAAATATTTTATTTGTAAGATATATCAGTTCCCTCGGATCATGACATTTCTACTAGCTCTGAACAATAATCTGTACATTTGTATGTAATATTCAGAGCCTCTGAGAATAGGTTCTGATTCGCAGTGAAGGTGTGTGAGTTGTTAATATTTTATTTATAAGAAAGAACCAGACTGCTTTAAACATTCCTTACTGAGTGTCCATGTAAAATTCAGTGATTGAGAATATCAATGTTTCTTTATCCTAAATGCATTATATTTATAAACATTTAATCACAGTGGGTACAATATGTGTTGTTCTTCATTCATGGTAAATTATAAAACTATTCAATCTAAATGTTTGGTAATACATCCGTAACAGCGGTGATACTCCAGAGGCTTAGAATTCGACCTCGAATCGAGAAGTCCTGGTTCGAATCCCAGTGGCACGCACCAATGAGTTTGTAAAAAAATTATGTGCGCTTTATAAAATAAAATATCACCTGCTGTTACGGTGAAGGAAAACATCGTGAGGAAAATGCCTGAGAGTTCACAAAAAAAATTCTCAAAGGTATGTTAAGTCCACCAGTAGGCCAGCGTGGTGGACTAAGGCCTACATCTCTCTTATTGTGAGACCCAACCCTGTAGTGGGTCATTAATGGGTTACTGACACCATTCAATCGAAATGTTTGGAAATATATCCGTAACGGGCATAATTTAATTTCAACTAAACAATAAAGATTTCGCATACGTATTATTACCGTATGAAGTTAACCCGTTACGTTTTCGTAGCATATTATTATGAATATTAACGATTTATGGGCACCCAACTCTCTATTTCGGTAATAAATCACACGAGTTTGAGAGGGCGGCGCGTGTGGAATTAACTTCACGGTAAGGGTTGATAGAGAATACCCATTAGTGCTGCGACTGCTATACTCGTAATGTGTATTTATTAAACAGTTTGCACACGTAACTTTAACTTAGTGTTTTTAGTAGAAGCCTTTGTTTTAAAAATTGTAGAAGTAATTTAAATAGTGAGACGCTATTTGGTTCGATCCGGTTATTGTCAATCGATAGATAAGTACAATTAGTATTACTTTTATTATTTACTAGTTCTTGAACCTCGTCAAAGCCTATAGTAGGTGGTTTGAACACGTCCGACTCGGATTCACTTGTAACCAGTATCTTAAGCAGTATACTGAAGGGAGCGTTTCAAGAGTCAGCAATTTTTTCAGCGATGTACACCAGCAACGAGATTCCACGAAGGGTCGTTGCGTAGAATAGCGGATACAAAAATCCAAAAATACAGGGATTAAAACATCACAGTCCAGGTCGCGTTGAATTCGGGTTAACAATGCCAAGTATGGTCGCTAAATACCGCTGAAATGTCTGATAAAATGCTTTAATTTATCATAAAAAGAATATACGTTTGTAAAAGTATACGTTAATATGTAATTTTGTGGTTTTTCATGACTTTTAGAAGGTTTTTTTAGCATTATAAAAACACAAAATGTCGTGAGTTTTCTGAGTCTTTTTACTGTGAAAACTATTTTATAAAAGTTTAGTTCCCGTTGTTTTCGTTTTCTTTTATTTATAAATTTATAAACTAATTTATAAAACACTTAAAAAAATCCTAGCATTTTATACTTTTGAAAAAATCCGTTGCACAAAGTAGCTCAGTTATGAGATAACAACGGATAATATAGCGCTGAAAAACCATTACTGCGAACGAATATATCATACTCGAGCTAATTTATTGCTTCCGATGTAGTTATGAAAGGGTTGAATGAGTCGTTTAAAAACATTCAAGTAGGATTTAAATCGTTTACAAATGCAAATGTACTCGAAATAAATGTTAAAAGCATAAATAGTGAACTTTCTGACAGCAGTAATGAAGTATTTTCGTATGTATGTGACATGAATTTTTTTTTTTAAATATAGTACTCGTAGGTACTAGCTTCCGTCCCATATTTCGTTCACTTTGATCTTAGAATTTGACACGTTTTTTTGCGTGTAAAAGTAACAATAGTAGGATAGATGGTAGTGCCATATACACTCACCCGGAATGTACTTTACCACCACACTCTAAATTACTCTGTCTTGTGTTTTGGTGGTAGCCGGAGATTCTTTATTTGACGAGAAAATCGCAGTCCTTATGAGTAGGGACACACCCAGGCCACATACGACCTATGATAAAATGTCCACCCTATTTGAGGTGAATCATTTCCATCATCATTTCCACGGGTACACTCAAGACTTTCGCCCTTTTATCCAGAGGCTGAAGCTGTAACGATAAAAGAAAACATCGTGTGGAAACTGCATTCCTGAGATTTCTCCATAATGCTCTCAAAGATATGTATGACACCAACCCGCATTGGGCCAACGTGTACTAAGGCCTACAATATTCCCATTATGAGAGGAAACGCGACCTTGCAATGGGTCACTAAGAGACAAAGGTCACTAAGAGCTCAAATTGTTTTTGCTATGTGCCTATATGACTTGACATCACAAGAAAAATACAGGCAAATATCCCGAACTAGTGTTCATTCATCATTAGTAACGAGCTGTACTGCGGAAAGCACATCATTACCGGCTTTGTGCCGCGCAGACTGAACAATGGGTTAGTAATTACCTGCTTTAGTCATGGACAATCTCCATACTTACATACATACATATGCGGGATGCCTGTTCTGTTTTCCAATGAGATTCTGGAATAAGGTAATTTTTTGAATTTCAAAAACATGGAAAAATACTTTAAAAACTTTCGTGTATAATATTTGACTCTAATCAAAAATTAACTTAAGTAAAGTGTTAAGCCTGGTTCTAATAGACAAAGATTACCTTAGGAATGACCTTCACAATAGATTCAAGTTAGCCAGCTACAATATTTTGTAATCCCCAAGTCCTTATAACTTTAATTTTGTTCAAACTGGAAAACTGGAAAACAATAATATCTAATACGCAAAGTGTTACTACCACATAAACTATGCAATGATTTCAATTATCTGTAATAAACATAATGATTGTCATTTACTGTTTCGATTTAGGTATAGCTTATTATAGGTAAAGCTACGTAATTCGAGTAATGTCCTAAATTTTTAATGAACTCTTATGTATGTACTCGTATGTACAATATTTAGCTCAATAGGATATTTATTCAGCGACCTAATGTGGTAAGGCACGCATATTAAGTCTTAACATAACATAAACATTAGCTTTTAGGGACACGGTAATTCTATTTCGTCTATGTAGGCTGTGTACGGTGAAGGAAAACATCGTGAGGAAACCTGCATGCCTGAGCGTTCAGAAAAAAAAATCCTAAAAGACAAATAAAGTCCACCAACCCGCAAGAAGCCAACGTGGCCTACATCCAAGTAAGGCCTAGTAAGGCCTATCCCTCTCATTGTGAAAAGAGCCGTGGCCATATAGTTATTAATGGGTTACAGACACTACAAGCAAAAAAATGCACAGCGGTGACTCATATGGTGTGGTGCATTTGTATTTCCAATTTTGCTTACGTATTAGCAAAATTAAAACGACATTATAGTCGTTTATTTCTATTCGCAGGTCTCCAAACCTCCCGAGACAGACATACGCAATACAAACATACACCCACTCCGGAATTGAACCTATGACCCTCCGCACAGCGTTATAACCACTGTACTACTCAAACCTTCCATCAGTAAAAAATAAATTTGTTTCCTATAACATCAAATTCTACTATGACACAAAATGTTGCTGTTCAAACAAGTGTAACAAACTAATAACATCACATTCAATCAGAGAAAACCCATGTTCTTAACCACCGAACCATCACTTTTATAGGAAAACATGTGAAAAAATAAGGAAAATACACAACAAGAATACTTATTCCGGAAAAGCTCTTACATTAGGCACAATGTGGGCTTTTTACGTATTGCTTCGGACAGGCATAGAAATGTTTTCCCTCTTTTATTTCTCAATGGACATGCGTCCACAATGTTGGTAGACGACGTATAGCGTTGAAATAAACCAATTCAGAAAAAAACATCTTGACTTAAAATTTGACTTTAAATGAACATTGGTTAAAAGAATTAGATAATATCCGAGAAATCGGAGATTATCTTATCCATCCCAAATATAAAAAGCTATTGTTTGCCGCTATATGGCAAACAAAATCTTTAATTTATGAAAATTTATAGACATTCAAACTTTTACTTTTATTGAAAAGTGTATTATATGAGAAAAGTGTATTTATATTAGGTGTGAATTATCATAAAGCGATTCATTTCTCATACCAGACATACCTTTTACTTTACATTAATTTAATAAGTAAAATCCTTACCAAAATGTAATAAAAACTCTATAACACAAAGATTTTAACAAATTGTAGGTATGTAGTGTTCATTTTAAGGTTACATGAAAGAATATTCACAAACAAACCTAAAGAGCCAAAATGAAATGCTCAACCTATATAGAATATATAGGTTTATTATTCGGCATTATTTGCGTAAACATTTCTCAACAAACATGAGCAATATCAGTTTCTTAACTTGTTAGGTTTCTTCAATTTGGAAGATCACAGAGCGGTGCTTGTGCTTCATCTCGAATTACTTCAAAGAAATCCAAGGAGTCAGAGGGGGTGCGAACTCTGAAATAAATCCGCGCTGGAGGGCATTGACCTGATAAGTAACCCAGTATTCGGTCGTTCACACAAGAGTAAATTGGAAAAGTTGTTACGCACACAACAGTATGCCTATCTTCTTAGAACGCTTAGATAGAGTACTGGTTTTTACTAAGATTTTCTTGAAAGAAGGTAGCAAACCAGTGCGCAGGCCACTCAATACATAGTATTTAAGCAACGTTCGGTGATAGAAACTCCAGTACCCTTAGTCTGAGTTTTAGCAGTTCCGAATCGAAACGCACACATACACAGTTTACCAGACGAAAATGCACAGTGTAATAACCAACAGAGGAAAAAGATTTTTAGAAGAGTTAAAAAATTAATAAATCATCACAAAAATTGTATTTCGCCTAGGAAAGTTCCTATAGCAGTTCTAAAAACCCTCCTTAATTCGTTGTGTGGACTGCAAGGTTTCTATAATCTACATATTCCTCCGAAGTTAGCAATGATTTTAATATAGCCAAGCGCAAATGATATATTCCAAATCAAGGACATTTCACATGATTATAGTCGAAAGAACACATCATACATGCTATAGCACCTACCTACCGAGAAAACGTCCATCGTCTGACGTACGATACAATAATTTCCGGTAGGACGAGTACTGTATAAGCATTGATATACTCTGACAGAGGTTTTACTTGACGGGAACTAGCTAAAAATAGAAAACAATATGGTTGGTACATTGCTATATCTTTGAAGGAAAATACAACATACTCGTAGCTTAATTTGTACCAAGTTTGTTTTGAAAACAATAAATTTTATTTGAAAACAATTGAAGCCATAAAGATCAAATGGTTAATTATATCAACAATAAATAAATCACTGTTTTTCTTATTTTCAAACAAAATGCGGTCAAACATTCATTCGGTCAAAAATTAGGTTAACGATTTCAAATTAGCCTACTTAATTTCGCAGTAGTAGGCAACATTGAAATTTATTTTCGTAGTATCAAAAGTAGGTTTCGGGACCATAACTATTTGTACTTAAGGTAATAACAGTACATCTCTGTAATGCGAAGCAATGGTAACATAATTTACTAAACGAGGTTAATTAGGCATAGGGAAAGCTAATACTTACTCGTTGTTAAATTCTAGTGGAGTCATGAGACCAAGTCTGTTTATACAGTCATATATGAACAGCGGTAATTTTTTCCTTGAGGTCGATGGATATCCATGAAAATGTATTTTATTATTATTATTGTATAGTGCCTGTTGTACTGCACTGTTGCCCAGTGACTTATTCGGCCTCTCACTCAAGGGCTCCGGGTTCGAATCGCAGTGGCACATGTCGCACCAATGATTGATGAAAAGTTATCACCCTCAATAGCGGTGAAAGACAATATCGTAAGGAAACCTGCATGCCTGAGAGTTCTCCTAATAATTCTCGAAGGCGTATGAAGTCGACAGACCCGCAGTAGGTCAGCGTGGTAGAAAGTAGAAGAGTACGGCATTAATGGGTTAGTCTAGTGTCTTTTCTTAATAATCTGCGTTTTATTATATTCGATACGATCGTTGTTGCTTTTATGATTAAACAAAACATCGTTTTTGGAGGAAATAAACACACATACATACAAAAACATACATAGTTACAAATAAAAATAAAATATTTATCTTAAACAAGTCTATAATAATATGAAGGAGTTAAGTGATCCCTCTTTACTACCATCATTCTGCAATATCTTACGCATTACTCTCCAGATATGAGAACTTCAGTATGGATATTAAATCTCTGGCGCTTTATGACACTTTGCCTACATTAAAGCCTCGATATGGCGCTTTATTCTGCCATAACTTTGTATGATATGCGGTAAAAATAGTTTCGTCTATCCTATAGTTTTCACGTCATGTTTGTAGATTGCAAACGATTGAAAAACTTAAGCACTGACTGCGCCCGACGTTGCTTAACTTTTTCGATCGCTTCCGATCTACTAAAGCAGCACAGCTATGCGCGCTTCATTATTGTAGGGAAACACCCGTCCAGCAACGAAAAATTAAAAATTTTGCTACCAATGCATGGCCAACTAATAAATTGCTAACTTCGTAAACAAACTGTCGAATTGGATTTACACAATGACAAAGCACGTACGTGAGGCTTCAGTAAAACTTACATCGGGGGACGTGCTTTGAAAGTATCTACTAGCGTTGTATTTCATGAAAGTGAAGTACTCGTAGGTAAGCCAATATGCGGGTACCTATTCCCGTCACGATTCATCCGAACCGCTCCTAGACTATAATGCGGCGGCTACGTCCAAAATTGTTACATGCTGTGTAGGTACCTACTTGATGCTTGGATGGCCTCGACTGGTAAACTGACGAACAAAGCATTCATTCAGATTAAGCATTGACAGGCGCAGTTACTAATGGGGATGTGAGTGTGCAAAAATTAGGTTAAAGAACGTTAAAGAACTGGCAAACATTGTTGTCAAATTATAAGTCTAATAACTCATGAAAGGCTCTAAAGTATGGAAAATCATTATCCTATATTATGTGTTGCGTGTACCCAACCCGCAGTAGGCCAGCGTGGTGGACTAAGGCCTACATCCCTCTCATTGTGAGAGGAGACTCGACCCTGTAGTGGGTCATTAATGGGTTAGGTACGAGTATGTGTTGCGTGTAGCCCTTATTTCCACCAATCTGCGTTGTAGGTCTTACTTTATTGTAGGTACTAATTGTAGGAACTATTGTCTTAGTATGAAGTATCTATCTTTAAACAAATATTTATTCAAAACTAACAAACTGCTGTTACAGGTGTAAAATTTTAAAGAAGATTCATGTGAATCAGCTTTACTCATTAAAAGCATTTTAAAATTAAAATCATTACGTAGGTACAATAATAACGCTTCATCATTAATCATTAGGTATAATTTAAATGCAATTAACATAATCAGCAACATTTAACCATCGTTAAAATGGAAACAACGTGGCATTTACAATGTCAGTTGCACAATAAAATTAAACGGTTTAATCCATTAAGCCGGTTCCGGCAGCGCAGCTACAAACCGGATAACCCGGGTGTCGATACTGATGACATTACTTGCAATGCGGAACAAATCGATATAAATTTAAGCTACCGAGAGCAATGCAAGCTTTTGTGTTAAATTTTGTTTGTATCGAAATATAGATGACCCATATCATCATTTAAAAAGTTTAATTAACATTGGGTAACAAGTTTAGAGATTGCGAAATACCCGTTACCCCCGAATACACTCGGTATGAACTATATAGGTACGTACACATAAAAGTCTTTTATGCATTTCTAAATTAGGATGAAATTGTTATTAACCCGGTTTTAAAACGATTTGTACTGAAGGAACATTCTATAAATTTATATAGTCTACATTGCGGCGTGACACTAAAAAAACCACTTATAAAATCTATTTACAATCCAGTAAGCACATTGTCCGATATTGCATCGGTAAACCGGATTTACCGGGTATCAATATCTACAGACATTATTACAAAGTTACCAAGTGCGATTATAGGCACTATATAGACATTTATTTAACCGAATCTAGTTGATTCGACTTCCACTACTTTGATAACTATTACCACCCGACACGATGATCTCTAAAAACCATAGACAACTTAACATCCACACCCTAAATAAATTGGAGATTGTTAGGATAGGTTGCTATTGTTGAACTCTAACCTAATTGGCATAGACCAAAAAAGCAACAAAAAAAAAATGCCAGACCACTGTAGTGCGTTATTCATTCGAGGAAAATTCGAGGGTCATAGATTTTGCAACACGAATGCCTGAATCGCATGAACGCGCTCCCAGCCTCGAACGACATAAAAGGATCAACCGAGTATCGATTCAGATTGCACTGCTCTCCGCCGCAATCTAGCCATCCAATACAAATTGCGCACATTCAAACTGGATTTATGACTCGACTACGAACTGCCTTTACATTAAAAGATTTCAGTAGTTTCAAAAGCGCAACAAAAATAAGACAAGTATTAAATCTAAATCAAAGTCAAAAGCTTCTATTCACTATCTGCGCAATTTGTACACACTTAATGAACGTCATTAATATTGCATTAGGTATATTACTTTCATCCGCTTTAATTAAACTGTACAGTATTTGTGTAGGTATAGTATTAGTTAACCGTACTTATTCAATACATTCGAGATTTATAGATGAGCGCGCCGACTTTGGATTATGTAAGAATTACCTACTACAACTCCATAAGTAGCTTTTTAGCGCATATCTGGGAAAAACGTATAAATGGAAGTCGAATATTTTGAATATCTCGCACTTTAAGGCAGATGCGTCTAAAAGTAGGAATGGGAATATACAATAGGAATAGAAGGATATACGGATAAACATTCTGATCCCAAATACAGTCTGAATCGATGCAATTGGCATCGGAATGGATTGCGGTGGAGAGTGCACTCAGAATCGATATTCGGTTAATCCTTTAATGCAGCTCGATGCCGGAAGCCCGTCGATTTATACGTGTTCATGTTCTTTACTTTGGACTTGATACTATACTAAACTATACGTACGCTATGTACAGTATAATATGTACACTACTGTATAAATTGAAATGATAAATGTAAGTTTCACGGATAATTAATAGGTTGAATGTAAGTTTCATACTACTGAAGCACAACATTTTGCCGAACTACGTGTTTCTAATATTGATACATTTTCTGCTTGCCAGGAAAGCTACAATGAAGCTTAATTTATCTTTTCAGCTGTATCTATGACGCGGGTCCCACCAGTATTAAATTCCCGGGTGCGGTAATGCAATCAGTTCCGGTGTCAGCCCTGTGAGGGATGACGAAAACATTATTACATTAGGACGCCGGCGTATGAAACTTGTATTCTACACGTTATTACATTGCGGTAACGTTAGGATTCACAAAATACACTTCGTCTGTAGTGATACAAAGTCATTAAGGCATTACGGCCGCAGATTCTGCACCTACCGGTATCATCCGTTACAATCGCTGACAAACCTATACTGGATACCTATATTGTAGCTTAAAATTAACAATCGTATAATTAAAATAGGTTGCTGTATAAAATGACGTTTATTAAGCTTCAAATATTAAGCAATTTAATTACTTACTCTACTTTAATCTTTGTAGTTTGTATTAAAAACTGAGACGTTATTATTTATCTGTCCCATACAAAAAAATTAAGACATTTTTGTTTAATCTGTTTTTAAAGTTCACTATGTGAAACCTTCGCCACTAAACTTTTGGGAAACTTCCTTTGTCCGAACCTTAACAAACATAATTAGTCTCATCCTATTTTAACTTTGAACCTTATAAATGAAGTGGATATTACTTCACAACACAAGCAAAATTTATTACATCTCCACTCCGTCGAATTGTTCTTGACAGGCACAATTGCTCATTTGGCTCGTTCAATGTTAACGTAAAGTTCATTACGCACGTTGACGCGGATTGTTCCGTCGAAACCCATTATCGTGGAAATATTTACTAGCCGCTGCCAGCGGGTTCGTCTGTGTAATTTATTTTCGATAGTTTGAAATTTCACCCATGCAATAAA
This sequence comes from Erynnis tages, assembly GCA_905147235.1. Lineage (NCBI taxonomy): Eukaryota > Metazoa > Arthropoda > Insecta > Lepidoptera > Hesperiidae > Erynnis > Erynnis tages. The sequence goes on from LR990082.1 coordinate 9,631,599, forward strand.
CACCTAAATTGTCCTATGGTGTAATCAAGGCTTGAAACTTACTATTAAGCCTACACTACATACAAAATTTTGTCGCAATCAATGGACAATGGACCATAGGGCTGTAACAGCGTAATTTTATACAATATTACAAACACTTGTTTATTTTGTTCCTACTTAGGCCCGTTTGTAGACCAACCTCTTTCTCAAACTTAAATCTGTTTAAGTTGTAGTATAAACTAAGGACGGTATTATAGATGTGTGCCGTCCCACTACTGATTTATTAAAATGCGAAAGTCTGTGACGATGGGTGGATGGTTGTTTAGGTATTACTCTCTTACGCAAAAACTGTTGAACAAATTAGGTTCACAGGTAGCTTATAACCTGGATGAACATGTAGGATACATTTTATCCATCTTTGGTACAAATTAAAAGGTTACGTGGATGTAATCGCGGGCGGAATCTACTTAGTACAAAGTCTTCATGACCTTACGTTTAAAGAGTTATACTGGGAAATTAACTTAGCTCAAAGTAAGACTTCCATAGAACAAACAAGAATCTATTTATTTATATTTTCATGTTATACACCAACAGCAATACATACAATTTTTGATAGGAAGTTCTATACAATTGGTAAGTAATTAGACAGATATGCATTCCAGTTCCAATCTTAAAAAACATCCATGTCTTGTTCTATTACTTCGAACCTTATAAAGTGTACTACGAGGTACAAGCAGAAAACAATCACGCCAGGGAGTGAATCGGAACGCGTAATCGTTTCAATACAACTGGAAATCGCTCACCTTCCACTCGATAAATCCAGTTGATTGGAATCGAACAGCGCAGTTTAATGTTCTGAGTAGCACTTTCCGACTTATTAAGGCTTATCGTAATGCCCAAAGCCAGTAGAACCATTTAAATTAAACTTTTTCGTACTGAAATCATATACTAGAAAGACAATATCATTGAGAAAAAAAAAGATGAAAGAATTAGATAAGACTACCTGTTACAAGAAATAATTATACCGAAGTAGTAGTGTAGCGTTTTAATATTGCTAACCGGCTTATAACATTTAAAGTAGACTACCACTCTCCAAATAAGCCTACCATTTTTTTAATCTCTGGAACGGCTGGACCAATTTTGACAAGACTTTCAGATAGCTGATGTAATATTAATAAGTAACTTAGGCTACTTTTATTCAAGAATTCCACGCGGACGAAGTCGCGGGCACAGCTAGTTGGAACATAAAATGGCCGACAAGAAAGTTCGGAGAAGTAAATTAAGCAAGTTACAGCTTACGACCGCTCATTTGAATTCAAAAATGGTATCAGATTAGCCACGTTCAGATTGTACAAGATAGGAAAAGAGAACCGCCAGAATTTAAATAATATTTCATATTTGAATATTTACGGTAACGACGGCAAAACATCCGAATACTGAAATTTTTGCAGACAAAATTAAAAACCCAGTGCTGAAATTTTGAAGGCTTTTTTGGATAATCTCTTAAAAAGAAATTTTTACTTGTTGAAATATGTAAACTTAGGTTTTATCTGTAAGCACATAAGTAGTTTAATGTGAGAATTCATACTATTAATTAAATTACTTATCTTTCTATCTCAACCTTTCTATATCTATACTTATCTTATCTTATTTTTAAGCACAAGTTAGGTAGGTACTTTATCATCTGTATCTTTCTAAAATACAAAATTTTATTTCATGTCATAATACTGGCCACCTACGTTTTGCAGAGGTTTTAATTTTTTTCTAAAAATACTCCCCACGGAATCCAACGATGTGGAAAATCTCCCTGAATGCATATTTACAAATGGCGGCCGCGACGAGAATCCCTTGACTCGTGAACTTGAAAAAAATAAACACAGATACAAAATTGTAGCTAAAAAATTCACGCCCAGAATAAAAATTACCAAAAACTTTGCAAGTTTTAATGCTGAAGCTGAATATTTACAAATTTAATCAAATTTAAAGTTTGTTAAAGTTAATTTTAATTGAGTTTTTTAAACTTTCCGCTCACAGACAGGCGGTGAATTTGTTCTTGAGAGGCTATGCGTAAAAACTCACGTGTTCTTAAACAAATTGCACCTCACCTTACCTCACAATTCATAACTAACATGAAATACGAGAATTTCTCCAGACAGCCGCCTTCCACTGAAGTTCTAGATTAAATGTAACTGTCTGAACATTTACATAAGACGTACTTAACGATGTACGACAAAGTCAGAAACTCTACAAGCATGCCAGCATGCGAGAATTGCACACATTTTAATATGCCACTTGATGTCACTACGTTGGCTGTTTCTTCACTCGGTTATGTTAACATGATATCATTTATAAGTTCTTATATTTACGCTTCCGTTATAATGGGTTTTCGATTAATAATATAATAAGCGAAGGTAACCATTGTGAAGAAACCTGTCTGAGAGTTGTGGGACAACTTACATAAATATTGTGGGACAACAATACATATTACATTATACACATGGCTATGTGATCCCAAAGTAAGCTGTGAGCTTGTGTTATGGTAACCAGATAGCTGATAAACCTACATAATTATTTTTCAATACATACTTGTGTAGATAATTTACACCCCGAACCAGAACAAACACATACATTTGTGCTCATCACACAAATATTTGTCCTGAGTGGGAATCGAACCCACGACCTCCGGCGTAGTAGTTGGCGGCTCGTCTTGCTACTCGAACAAAAGCAAAGTCTTGTTCTTGAACAAAATCTCCTAGATAGCGATTTAAATATCTTAAAGAAATTAAATTAGCACTTTATTTTACCTGGCGATCTGGAGTCTAGGAATCCTTTGCCTAACAGTTTTGTAGAACAATAAAGCTCGTATCACGCGTGATATGTAACTCTCATCTCCAATAGGAATCTAATCTCAAAATCAGAACCTTTTACATATAACGGGTGACATTGGGTTCCATAATCATTCGAGAAACTTTCGGACCCAAACTTTAAGTATGCGTCTCTCGCACGAGCCAGCCTCTATGAATACGTAAGTTCAATAAAACAAGAAAGACGACATTTCGATAAAAAGGTACAGTTCTAGAGTCGCGATAAGCATGGAAATGTGCCGTTCGAGGAACGCGTAAAGTCTTCATGGCCGCCATCTTGCCCATCTCTAAGGCATTAGCATACAAACAGTTTGCGTCTAGGAATCCCTAGATCCCGGGAACATATCGTGCCCGTTTGTTTTAAAGATATAAAGCTGAACGGTGTTACAAGGCTACAACGGAAGAATGTTTCTTTACGTAGAGATGTGGACGTGGAGAGATTCATACAAACGATCGCTTTCACGTTTACTCACTGTCGTCAATGTAAAATCATACTCACGATACACTTCACAATAGGTAGATTATTTCCGTCCACTATTGTCCCCCGGTCTATGGTAGCATGAAGGTGATCAAGGCGGATTAACTATAATATACCTAAGTATTTATCATTTATTACTGTGACATATTAAGACGTTCATTAAGATTCCACAACATTTTCCTGACAATGAATTTTGAAATCTTTAAATGAGATTTTAGATTCTTTCGTGAGGGAACTTCATTATTTAAAATCTCTAATCTGGATGAATCTCAACCTTCCAAACCTTTCGTTCTGCTACTTTTGCTAGTATAGAACACTCTGGAGCATACCCCACGCTTAAATCCGAACTGATGAACACAGCAGCTCAAGGTCGGGGCTTAAAGACTGCTTCAACTTTATAAGTTAGGCATGGGGAAAGTCGTTATTTTTAAATCACCGTGACTGTCGTTCCAGTTTCGAAAATATCACTGTGAAAAATACTCGTGACTTTGTCACGTCGATCACTTACATCGCGGTAATCGGTATACGGCTTCGTCCGTATTAGGTCACATCGATCACTAACATCACGATCACTAGTACACAATATTGTTTCTTCTAAGTGACAGTTATCAATGGGCTTATTATCTGAGTAATTAACTATTAAGGTTTTCATTACTTTTGAATAGGTGATTTGTTAGAAACTTAGCAAAAATACAGTTAATTCAACATAACCTTCACACTCTTACAGGCTTAGGACTGTCACATTAAATTATGATACTTATTCATCTTTACGTTAGAACTCATCAATCAATTGAAAATAGATGCCATCAAAGGCATAACTTGTAAAAAAAACCAAGTCTCGCAACTCAGTTCTTGCACCGTAACCACCGAGTGGGATTGAACATGACGAGTATTGGCGAGTAATCCCAAAGACCCGAATAACCCCGATCGGCCGATCGCGGCGGTCACTTGGGTCACGCACAGCGCGATTGTAACGAAGGAGCGACCTACGTTACATTGGAACGTAAATATTTCGTGGCAGATCACAGTGACACTTTTAGACGGCAGATAACAACGTTATTTTCACCGTGAAGTTATTTATCACCCACCTCTAATAGAAGTACGGAAACACACACGAAGTGACATCTAGTGGCTGTCAGTCTGGTCTAGATGGTAAAGTATGTAGATGGCTAAACCTTTTTCTTCCACAGAAGTTAAAGTAACGGACTGCGCTTCTTACCTAAGCGTTTTAAGTAACTATATCTTAGAAACTCAGCAATTATCTTTCACTCTAATGCATTCTACATTTGCGGGTTAAAAACATTAACGTAAGTAGTAATTCATTTGTTCATTTGTTTAATTATATGTTTTACATACACTTAAGAAAACTTAAAGCAGAGATTTGTTCAAATCACGACATTAGCATTGAATATTCAACACTGTTAAGTGTGGGGTCAACCCAAGGAACCTAACTGAAAGTCAAATTTTTAAGGCAACTTTGACCCACCTTTAAGCATTGCCTACGTTAAAACTTCCCTTAATAGCTGTTAGTCAAAAAAACTATTACGGTTTTGTAAGACTATAAAATAATAAAGTTATCGTATTATGGGTTTAACTGGCAATATTCATTTCAATTCAATGAAATAGAAGATTAATCCAACATTCAATAACTTTCACGTGGCTATTTCAAACTTTGGGTTAAAAGGCGTACCTAGTCAATCGTGTTTATTCCTTTAAATACATTATCGAAACTATCACGAACCACATACGGTGGAATTTTTCAATGCCGTCTGCCTACATCGATCAGACGCTCATTTGCATAGAAACCGAATGTCAGTGTACTTTAGGAATTAGTTGGAACTCGTGAACAACGGGAAACGTATAGCGTACATTTATTTAACGTCTAATGTGCGTGATTTTCCCTAAGGAGCGCTTGAAGAGGATAATATAAAATATCTAGTAAATAATATTTATAATATTTATATTCGGATTTATAGATATATATACAAACATTTCATGAAATGTTTGTAAAAAGTTACTGAAAGACATTGCGTTGCTTTTTTTTAAATTAAAAATTTAAAGATGTTTTAAAGTAGAAGACCTAGATGCTCTATACCGTCAGAGGTCCTACCGCAAGCCACAGCAAAGCAGTAAACATACCTATTCTTTACGTCTTGCGTTTGAGGAGGAGTATTTCCCAGATAAATCTTCTTTTTCTTCTTCATTAGACATGTTCTTGCAATCCTAGAAGCAACGCATCCCCGCCCAATCTCTGACAGACCTCCACACTATTTTTCGGAGGTAATAAGACCTACCATTCCACGGATGTCAATGGCCTACTAACATCTGGTGACTTGCACTTTCATTTGCATTTCATTGACAAAAAAACTATTAAATACTTACAAGATTTCTCTGAACAACATGAAGCGTTCATTGTTCAACGTCTAATGTGTAGAAGGAAGCGTAATGCTACAAAGTGCAAAGGCGTCTCAAGAGCGCCATTTGCCTCGCATTTTGTGCTTATTTCATACAAGTTATTCCACTTTCTTCCGTGTGCTCGGTAGAGGGATTTACGCATGAAAAACTACCCCATTTCTTTGTATTAGGACTTAGTCTGCCTCGATGTTAAGACTAGGTCTAGCTCGATATTTATAGACGGAGTAAGTGTACCTACATCTGTTTTTATAAGAGCTTAGTTAAATTGGTAGAAGAATCTTAAACTATGTAAATAAAAATATCTTGTTTAATTCCACGTGCAAACACCTTTAGGTAAAAATTTAAATGAATGCAATTGGCTCTCTTCAGAATCTCGTTAAATTTAGGCGTTTTTTTCGTCGGCAGAGTGATTTCCATATTTCCCGCTGTAAATGAGAATCCTTTTAGGATCGTTCGAAGCTTTTACGTAAGTCTTAATTACTCGTCTTTAGTAATGCTTTGCAAAGTAAACTATAAGCGTCTAGACTCTTTTACGCTATAGATTTGTAAGAAAAATTTAAGTTGAGAATTTTCATGGGCCACTGTGAGGTTCTGAGGTCCTGTCCTACAATATGAAAAGATTTGAGATTCCACGCTTCTATAATATGATTTGAAAGAAGTTTGCGGTTTTCAGGTGCGGTTCCAATTTGCTTTTAATAACTTAATTACGTCTACTATCGTCTACAATATATCGACCATTAATGCGACGGATAGCTTACCGTATACTACATTAAGGTTGAGCTAAGACAGTTATTAGAAAAAATATAAAGAAATCATAGTTTTTATTGAGAAAGAATTATAATCTTAACACAACATAAGTATTAATTAAGCAAGCGCTTTTTAAATATCAGGGTTTTCTTACTTTTGCGTTTGACTTCCTTTAGCTGTTTCAGAAGTCGCGCAAGGAGCCAATGTGTACTTCAGCAAATCGAGTTATCGACGGCGACCGTTAATTTAATGAAATTCTTAAGGAACTCGACAAACGGCTCGTTAATTTCCTTTCGCTCTCGTTCAACGCCATCCCTAATGTACTCCCAGTTAGGGTGACCACCCCAGCATTGGGACTGCACAAAGTAACGAATATTTTTTGTTTGAAGAAACGCATTCCAATTTTCTGTGAAAACGGAAAGAACTCATGAGGACGGTGAGGACTTTTGAGATCAATTCTGAGAAGGAAAGACTTTTAATTTATTTTAAACATTTTTTTAATAAATTTCTTAATTTATTTTAAACCGTGAATAGATAAGCAGCAAAAACTTATTTGCGACGCTTCAACTAGTCAAAGGCGAAGATCTAATAACTTAAATTACGATCACAATAGAGTGATGTTATGACAGGAGAAAAAAAAGAGCATTTAATAGGAAAATTAATTCACGTTGTTATTCTGATGTTGTTTTAAAATTTACTTGGAATTTTTGTTTAGTAAATTTTATGTTAATACATAATGTTTTTGAAGATGCAATGTTAAAACGCGTATTATTCTATTACATCTAGCTTTAGTCTTCTTCGATCTTATCTTATCCATAGACAAGAAATTCTACTATTAGACATGTCCCCATTTTGAAATTAAAATGAAACAATTCTCAAAAAATTGAATGTCCTGTGAAAATCAAAACTTGTAGAGTCTCTATTTCCGTCCTCGATACAGCGCTCAACTGCTTTCCTTGATTGAAAATTGTTTTATTCTTAACTCGACTAATCAGTAGAAAATGTATTTTTAAAGAAAAACTGGAAGTTTGTTTGAATAATTCCATCAAGAAATATTAATTGGCTCTCTCTAGTTAAGTCCTAATTGCACTAATTTTTTTACAGAAGCAGTTTTTAATGAAAATGTAAAATAACTTCAGTTATTCAACTATGGAAAAGAAAAATATTTTCATAGATATTTTTCGTTATTGCTAAGCAAACTGTATTTAAACTGAAATATGCAGTTATTTACAGAACAGGTTTTTATTGTTAAGTAACATGTAAAATGTATAAAACTATGTACATTTACGCGGCTACTTGTAAGACTAGTATACTAGTAGGAATCTCATGGAAGATAAAAACTGCAAATTGGTTGTCTAGAGACTTCCAGGCGAAACTATGTAAGCACGTGTTAGCACGTGTTATATGAGAAAATATATAATTTCCTCCTGCTAACAAGATCAAAAAACATAAATTCAAACTTTAAAGTAGCGTTGATGAAATGGTACATCACTGATCCATCTTAATTGCCTATTTGAACGTTTTCGTTGTATGAAAGGATTAAATCCTATTGCGTACATTTTCAGAAAACGAGTGAAATTCGCGCCGCATTTCCATTTATAGCGGAACATGATTGAAATTAAAATAAGCCGAACGGGTGGATAGCAATTTCCTTGGCCGCAGGTATTGTGAATTACGGAACGAATATATTACGGAAATATAAAGGAAAATTATTATTCTTTTCCACTTGTAAGCCTTTAATAAAAACATTTTGTGAGCCAGTTTGGGAATTAAATATTAAAATAAATAGGAACTTATAATAATAGGTAGATATCTATTATTTTTTTAATTATATTTGTCATATGTTCAATGTAATTGATTATTTATATTTATTCGACAAACTTCATTTGTGCTCGATTTCATACGAATTCAACTCGTGCGTTCATCACGAACAATCCGGACCTTTAAAATAATACGAGAGCGCTCACGATGCGTGCGACGAAGTTGCCGTTGACGTTGTGTTCCGTGAACGTACTCGTACGTACAATAGGTGTATACGCACGTGTACGAGTTGAATTCGTACGAAATCTCATCCAAACTAAGCATGGTCACGGCACATCCTTGTAAAGTATGCAGGATAATTCTACTCTTCACCTGTCAGTGTCAGTACCCATTAATGACCCACTACAGGGTCGGGTCTCCTCTCACAATGGGATGTAGGCCGCCGGCCACCACGCTGGCCTTCTGCGGGTTGGTGGACTTCACATGCCTTTGAGAACATATTTTTTTATGAACTCTCAGGCATGCAGGTTTTTTCTTGTCGATGTTTTCCTTCACCGTAACAGCAGGTGATATTTAATTTTATAAATCGCACATAACTTTTATTACAAAGTCATTGGCGTGCCACTGGGATTCGAACCCCTCGATTCGAGGTCGAATTCTAAGCCACTGGGCTATCACCGCTGCATACTGCACCTACAACACAGAAACATTTTATAGGTACAACACAGCTACTAGGTACATACCACAGCAGCATACCACAATGAACGATACCCTAGGCACAGACATGCCGCAGACTTTATTCATGCACAGACAAGAGATTACGCTCCGCTAGGGAAGCTTAGCGTCGTCGTTAGCAATTACGCCGCTTGAAGCGCTAAATACTAGAGCGGGGTTACAACATTTCAGCTTTAATGAATTTAGTGTTCATCGAATTATCTACAGTCACCTCATTTGCTGAACTACGTTGAAAACGTTTACCTGCTACTGTTAATGTTTTGACTTAAAACTAAGATAGAAAACTGTATTTTGTTTTTTGGATTTGTTCATTCACTTTATCACAGAATACATAATAGACTTTACTACACGCCCACAAAATTAATCCCATAGGCTTTTCTACAGTAGGTGCACCACACTGTCTAGCACCATAATATACATTCCTGTCCAGTCGCAGACATGCCGCAGACCAAAGACTTCTACAGACGCAGACAATACAAGAAAAAAGTTAAAGGCTCAACTTTCAAATAAAAAGAGGCCCACGCGTTTCAGACACACAATAGAAAGAAATGTAGCCTAACATATGGGAAATTTTTTTTGGTAAAATTAAAAACTTATCGCCAAAACAAAAGCAACTTAAAACGCTTATTTCGTGTCATTTTTGACAAAAACAAATCAAAATCTTTGACTCAGACATACCGCAGACTGTATTCATAAACAGTCAAAAGATTACGCCTCGGAAGCAATTAGGGGCTAAACTCAACGCTTTAAGCGCTGAACACTAAAGAGGTGCTGTAACAGTTCAGCGCTAATTAATTTAGCCTGCTGACGACGCCCCATTTGTTCCGCTACTTTAAGCGCTTACCTGCCACTGACGGCCACTGTTACTTTATTTTTCGTTTTTAAACCGAAAGTTTTCATGAATAACGCGGACTCATATTTCCGCCAATCGATGTAGCTTGGTAATATTAAAATATTGCTTATAAATAGTGTGCCTAGGTCTACGTCTAGCTTTCAAAAAGCTGGATGTATAACCACCTAAATCGGACGAACCGTGCCCACTGTTGGGCACCTCACCCCGTGATATTCTTTTGTGGAGTGAGAAGTCCACCATCGGTCACTGGTCTTATCCCAACACAGATGATGTCTAAAGCATACTTTACCAGTGATCATTATCGTCAAAGTAAAGTGTTAGTAGTACCTACGCCAATAGCTAGTTATTTCGTGCTATACGACATTCTATCTGACATCTTCCCATTCACACACGTTAACTGCACAAATTCTTTAACGATAGTGCTAGGTAGGCGGTACTTAGGTATTACTAATAAGCTAACTAATCACAAGTCACCACAAAAAACCATTTTTCGTAAATGAATGATATATGTATTTATAATTAATGTTATATTTAGCTTGACTGTTTACTTTAAGCTTGAACAGACCGCTCCATCGATTTTCCTCGAAGACTAATTTGCCCCGACTTAGTGGTAAGTGACGGAAGCGAGGCAAAGCAAACGTTTAGTTTTGTTTGTTTGGTCCAAAGTCCACACATGGGCCCACAGTCTACCTCGTAAGATAGGTACGTAGATTAGATACTGCCACATTTACTTATCTAAGTATATAGGTATAACTTGACTAGGTTTTTGTGAAAATCACTATGGCTTAATGTCATGTTGTGCCTTGTAAAAAGTAATATACGCCTTTTTTCAAGCAGGTAATTTTTTATTTTCCCGTTTCGTTGCCTATACATAATTATTTATTGATATTAATTTGTAGTCTAAATATTTCTCACTTATTCGATTTTATTTTAGTGATACAGGCAGTTAGCGCTAATATTTATCAACATTTAAAAATAAAATATAAAAGCATGGGTTGCTTATATTTTGTTTTTTTGTCATAAATCTAACCTCTAGCGTTGTATTTTTAATTAGAAAATTCGAACAATAATTTAGTTCCACTTTAAATGTAATACTTATGTAAAGACAAAGTAGTGTTTATAATTTTTACCACAAATAAACAGGACTAGTATGAATGCAAACGTGTGTGAGGGTAATTTTTTTACTCTATCACGCAAAAAATCCTTACGAATTTTTGCATAATAATTTTAGTCAGACAGAAGTGATGATGCGGGGATGAGTGTTATATATATTTAGAAAAGTTTGAAATCTTCATACCACTGTCTGGGGTCCCCGATAGAGCCTCCAATAGAAACTATTTCGGTGAGCTTGTTATCTTTTATTGTCCCAGCTTATTGCAGAATTCGCGGGATCCCTGGAAACTTCCATTGTATAAAAATAGCTATAAGCCGAAAGTAATAACGATAATGGTCGCTTGGGATTGTCTTCGAAGAAGTCTATTTTGATTATATTTTGTATACTTCGATATTATTATCATTGTTTTTTTGTTTACTTCAATGCTATTAATAACTCTGATATAAATTGGTTCGGTTGGCGGTTATACAATCTTTTGACCTAAGAGACTCCTTCAACGTATAAACCACTTTGAATATACAATTCTGACCTTTAGCCAAGCAAACATCATAGTTATATTATCTTATGTCCGTGATGTAATATTTTTTGGAATGTAAGGTATTTTTCAGTCAGCTTAAATTATGATTAAAGGTGGAAAGAAAACAAAACTCTTTAAGGTTTTTTATTTAATTAGTAATTAAAAATTTATTGTTTTGTTTTAACACCCTTATTATTGACAACAATAACCCGTGAATTCATTTATCCTATTTGAATCCTAAACAGAGTCAATTTATAATGACCACTATAAAACGTAACATGAAACCTTTTAATACGTAGAATCAACGGCTACTCTCGATTAGGTTCTACTAATAAAAATGATACAATTTGAAAACCGTTCCCTTTCACATAGCATTTGTTATTGAATGGTAAATGAAAAATCCAAATATATTTTTCGCTTGTTACAGAGATGAACGATGCGGAGTACTCGATCTACGTCGGCCGTTGGACTGAATGTGTCGCTGATACAGAACACATTAGAATTATCGAGAGGTAAAATATTAGCTTATTCGCTGACACAGAACACATTTTATGTATTTTAAAACCTTATTATTAATAATATTGATATCTAATGCAAAAAACTTTTTGCATTAGATATCAATTAAACATTTTAAAAAAATATATTTTTTTCAATTAATTATAAACAATTAAAAATTGGTGAAATTTAAATTAAGATCGCGTGGCTATAAACGCGCCATGATGCGCCTGTAGGTACAGCGTTTACGGCTAATACACGTGACTAGAGATAAGACATTACATAGTTTGTCATCTTGGGGAACTGCAATGAGTGAAAACTAACATTATGACGTCACACGCGCTCGGGTTTGTTCGGGAGTTGTTGGCGTGTCTTCGGTACTGGATTCAGAACTTAATTTTTATTTTGAAATAACTTTTGAATTAAAAAAATAGATTTGGTATAAAACTTAAATATGATCTTTTCATTTATCACAAAAAAATGTCAAATACCCAATTATCGAGAGGTAAAACATTTACTTTAATATTTTTGAGCACGGCAAAGTAGATGGCTGATTTTTACCCTCCCTCCCTTAAAATGACTAGAGTAAGTGGTGTTAACGAATGTATACGTCCTACTCCATACGTCATAGAGGCGTAATACTGCACCAATACAGTAAAGAGGCATTATTGTAAACTTGTAGCACTAAGGTGGAAAACATTTTCCGAGAAGTGTTTGAGGCATCACAAAATCATGTTGAACCGATTATTTATTTGTAATATCCGAACATCAAAAACGCAGACCTTGCTGCATGCAAATAGGAATAAATTATTTTTTCAGTTACAAAACGTCTTAGTCATTGCTACGCCTCTACGAAGTATGCAGATCTACGTAGTCGTGTATTTTATGAAAATCAACCTTAAAATCATATTATGATGACTCTATTACCATTAAGGTACGGTTCTATAGAGACAGTCTATAGGGATTACTAGAGCAGAATACTCACCAGTAAATAAATCAATAATATTAATTCAATGCAATTATAACAAACCGCGAATATTATTATAAGCGGTCGGAATCCAATTTAAATTAATGGGACAAAATTTTGTTTGCCACGAATACATTTGCGTAATCAAAATAATGATGTTTACATTTGTCATTCGTTTCGGCAAAATCAATATTAACCGTAATCAAACGATTCTTAAAAGGAATGCCTACTGATTTAAATATTTTGGGTTGTTTAAATTAAAAGTAAATCGTTCCAATGACAAAGCTCCACTGACTAATCATTGAAACAATCTAGATTCAAATTCTCAAACAAAAACCAAGACAAAATAAGAGTTCCGAAGGTCCCAAGGATAATTTTTTAAATCCTGGTACTTGACTCTAATTCACTAGTCTGTTTATTTTAATCTTCAGCTAAAAGCTAAGAAAATATTATAATTAATACGCACCAGAAGGGCAGATCACGGTCTATAATATGTCTAAATAATCTACGTTCGTGGTCTACGAAAATGTACTAAAACTCAAAATATTACCAACAAAAAAAACATCTTCACCAACTAGCCTCTGCTTTAACCACGCCGTTTTAATGTACCACCCTGAACCTGATTTGAACTAACTATTCGATATCGTTTACTATATTTTTTATTTGTAACTATTCATTAATTTACATACAGGTTTAACATGCGACTGGAAGCCGATTCGCTGGTTCACACTCCTCGACTTGGACTGCAGAGGCGACAAGTGCAGTGTCGGAAGAAGGACGGCCAGTTCGTTGAAGCTATGTAAGCATATTTTGAATTCTTTCTATGTCATGTCAGTACCCATTAATGACCCACTACAGGGTCAGGTCCCCTCTCACAATGAGAGGGATGTAGGCCGCCGTCCACCACGCTGGCCTACTGCGGGTTGGTTTTTTTACATTTTTTTTTGTGAACTCTCAGGCATGCAGGTTTCCTCACGATGTTTTCCTTCACCGTAATAGCAGGTGATATTTAATTTCATAAATCGCACATAACTTTTATTACCAAGTCATTGGTGCGTGCCACTGGGATTCGAACCCGGACCCCTCGATTCGAGGTCGAATTCTAAGCCACTGGGCTATCACCGCTGCATTCTATAGTAAGGCTAATTATCGGGGGATAACGCAAATAATGTTATCACATCATATAGATCCCAAACAAGGCAGGCCGGTGACGTACGTAATTAAACATAATGTCATGATTTTAATTAAACTTCGTCGTTTCTCTGTGGATCTGATCTAAATCTTTGCAATACTTACAAAAAGTTACGTACCTACAGAAGCTAATGCTATCGTTCCCCAAAGAGGCCACATTGAAAATTGTGGCTTACATGCCACAGTATCAAGCTGAATTAGTCTTTTTCACACTAAAGTTATAAATTATGTGTGTGATGCGTTGATGTCAATTGCAGCAATAAAGCATATTATTATTTTCTTTCTTTAATTGTTTATTTTTTCTGAAGGGAAGAAGAAGAAGAATTTAACTTTAAATGATTCGCCTTCCTCAGTTTCAGTACACAAGTTCGTGTTTGAATTCGGTAGATGTAAGGCAGTTAATATTTAGAGCCTAAGGTGATTTCATTTCCAAGACGATCTTTCCATCGGCAAAATTCGAATACAACCCTCACCTTAAATCCTTCTACCTGATTCATTGCTCACAAAACATTTCTATACATTTTTCTCATTAGAAAAATTATCCGAGTCACGTAGCGATCTATGAAGTAATTCTTCCAGACAAAGCTCGCTAACAGTTTAATATTCATCTCTGTACCGCGTAGATCAGCCGGAGTCGCGACGTGCATTTTTACGCCACATTTCCTTGGAACTAGTGATGTGCGACTCAGGGCGACTCGAGTCAGTACCCGAGTACTTGTGACTTGTGTACTCGAGTAGATATTCAAAATAAAATACTCGGATACTGACGATACTAGATTACCGACTGACTCTAGTCTCAACAATATGGAACTTTATATCTTACATTTATGGCCGCACTCAGAGACGTCATTTAACTTAATGTTCATTAACAAACAAATAAAATCGTCTTTATTCGTATTGACATAAGTGTCATCGTTATTATATTTTCATAATGAACCATTGACGTTAATGAATGTCTCTGAGTACGGCAGTTAGAGACGAATTTTTTAATGCACGGCTCAATGCCATGAAGTTAGTCCTGCCTTTTTCATTTATAATGTTTACGTTGCCGGTACAGGTATGTTAATCTTTAATTGTTATGCCGCGGTGTGCATCACAACACCATTTGTGATGACATTTTTATTGTTTCTCATTTTTTTTCCTTTTAAAGTCATACAATTGAAGTACTCGAGTTTAGTGAAGTACTGGACGCGAATACTCAAATTTTACTATTATCAATATTCTTGACTAGAATACTAACCCGATTTTTTTATTCCTGAAGTACTGGAGTACCAAAAAATACTAAATCGGCACATCACTATGGAACTAGGTCACATTGTCAAGTCGACTTATTGATCGGATGGGGCTCTAGTTTAATGCTTTTTTGACTTTATGATTCGGAACGGTCGGTCCCGTTCACCTAACGACGTATCGAGAGCGTATAATATTTTATCGGCCATTTCTTGTATGCAGACATGGGACAGATTTATCGGATACGGAGGCGGAAGTTAGGAAACAGATGCAATAAATTTTATGACTGGCTTTCCTGAATATACGAGTATAGTCACAGACGAATATCATGAAAACAGTGTGATATCTACTATTTGAATTTCGAACATTAAAAAATCGTATTGTTTCACAGCTTATATCTGTGATATACAGATATACTCATAACATAACTTTTAGCTTTGGTAACTTGAACGATAATGTTTTCTACTCATATACTCTAAAGATTAAATATTTGTATGACAATTTTTCGGCTTTTTGTGTAACGTTAGTTAGCCAACCGCTGTGATCTCATAGCATTAGACAGTTGGTCGTACACGAATGAGAAGGTGAATATGGATGAAGGTGATATTCGTGCAAATAAATGATTTTCATTTCATTTTCATTTCATTTCATTTCATTTCATTTCATTTCATTTCATTTCATTTCATTTCATTTCATTTCATTTCTATAAACATAAACTCGTGATGAAATTGGCTGAAAAAGGGAAATCCTTCGTTCGTATCGACTTGCTACCATACCGTACCGTATTGCTAACTCTTGCATTATTCCCAGGTACTGTGGCACTCGGCTGACCGACATCGGCACGACGCGTGTGTGCGTGCTGCGTGAGGACTGCTCGCTGGGCGAATGGTTGCCGTGGCGACCGCGGCCCGATGGTGCGCTGGTTCGAACCCGACGCCTCAGGAAACTGCCTCAAGGTAAAATGTTAGCTATGTGTGAACTACAAAAATGTATTAGTCCTTAAAAAGAATTTATTCAGCTTTAATGCTTCGTCTGTCTGCCTTGTCTGATTTTGCAAAGCGTAACCAAAGACATACAAAAATAATAAAGCAATAAACATAACATCTCATAATAATATGATCAGAGGGTCAGTCAGTCACCTTTCTCTATGTATACTATAGATATTAGAATAATAAACGAGGCATAACAACATGAAGTAACCCCGTCCTGACACCGCTGACACCAATTACTTCACCTGACAGAGTTACGACGCGACAAGGATTAATGGCAGCTGCCTTGGCTTTGCATTGTTTCGTGCAACCTTGTTAGCTATCGTAAATAACTCTACACTCATAGCTTCACACTAGGAGTCTGAATCGCTGTCGAGAAAAACAACCTACATACACAATGATATCTAGATTTCTTTTTGTAGACCAGACGGAAGAAACTGGAGCAAAACTAAAAGTGAGCTCATTTTTTAAATTAAAAATGGCCAAGTGTTTAGGGACTAAAAAGTGATAGAACAGTAGTTCCTGACAAAATAAAAGCGACCTAAAAAATAAATATCATGATACTCCATCTTGACGTAAAATCTTTGGTCTGAAATAATATTATTATCAGTATGAGTATTCAAGGACAGAACAGAACTTGGAAATTGAAAATGTTATTGAATTGTTATTCACGAGAACTGCCAGTCATAACAGTTGGAACGAAGGTTGCACCGCGCAGAGACAACCCCGTCCTCGGCGGGATCCTTGACACACTTGTACAACGAGCGAGGAAATTGTTAACACGGTATCTGATAATTTCACTTCTACTTTATTGGGTAATATAAACTGTATAGTAAAAAGGTAAAAAGGTAAAGGTAAAACTATATGGTTTTGGATATATAAACAGTGCGTGGTAAAGCAGATTTACAATGATGACATGGCCTTTCTCAAGACCCTGAAAAAGCGTATGGTGCTATGATAGTCGGCACAAGTCGTGAGAACAATCTTTATTGGTCGGTTTGACTTTGACTGCGCCGTTGGTTCACGCGATTGGTTCGTCAGTCAGTATACATTGTCTATTGGTTTAGCGCGTCTCCTTCGACTGCTGTACATTGGCTGAAAGTGTACAACATCCGCGCAACACGTGTTTATTATCAGAGGATTTCATGGTAAACTCTAACTTAGCACGTAAATTTTCCTTTCACTTTAAGCGCTAGAAGAGAAATCCTTCAGTGAAATTCGAATGAAACTGAAGAATTGGTTACTAAGAGGGTACTAAGAAGGTTTAAATGTCATATTCGTCAAGACGTCTTTAGAATAGGAGAACTGAAAGTTTGAGAAGTAAGTAACTAATAAGTATGCAAACTAAAGTCAACAAAGGAAGCCTTTGCTGAACTCTATGAATAATTTAGTATGCTGAGTTAGTTCTTATTTGAATGTTGATGTAGTTAGTTAAATCTAGTAGAATAGCGATAACAAGTGAATAAGATTATGTCAAAATCTCGTAAGACTTGAGTAGGTACCCGAATCCGAAAAAATTAAAATATTGCAATACCAGTCATGGCATTTTTTATTACCTAACTGTTAAGATAGCAGTCGTTCCGATACGTTCGAAGCCTAAGAGAGATTTGAATACATCTCAGCCACCATTCAGCATTGGAGCAGTGTGGTAGAATATACCTACCCCAGGCTTTCCTCTAATGTGAAGAGAAACCTAAACCAACCCAGCAAAAGACATAAAAAGGACTATACAAAATCAATTATCGACCAGTATTTAATGAAGCTTTAAGAATGTAAGTCAGGCAATTACCTTAAATCTTATTTAATGTGATAAAAATATTTGAAAAGTCAAACTTTTTTCTTTTCTTAAATAGTGTATTAAGCACACAGGGGCCCAAAATATTCCTCGTGTGCCGAGGCTTCCAATAGGCTGAAGACGGCCCTGTGCCGCGAGTATAAACACTGTCGCCAAAGTATTCGTAAGCTAAACGTTATGGGAAGGTTCAGTCATGCTTGTCAGTAGATATGTCCTAATTATGTCGGTCTGTCTGACATCTTCCCATACTAATGGCAGCTCGATACGATTACCATACGAACCTGCGTAAGTTCATGCTCGGCGCACTGTACATCTGTGTAAAAAAGTATCTGTACATCTTCCCTTAACTATATGAATACTTTGACGATATTGTTCATGCACTGATCTAGTCCCTCGTTTGAACAGCAAAACAATAAGCAACAAAAGTTCAGAAACGTTTGAGTCAGTTAATGATAAGATGCAAACAGCGCACACTTTAGTTACGTATGTTCCTACTTACTGTGTTTCTGAACGGACAAAGAAACTTTGCGCTCCTTATCTTGTGCACAGGGTACAATGTTTCTGAAGGAATGAGTTTAAGTTTCATGCTTGTTTTATAATGTTTTGAAACTTTGAAGATTCTTGAGAAGACAGAAGAAGATCTATTCTTATCTAAGAAAAATATTGAGATATTATACAAAAAAAAGAACAAAAGAATGTAAAAGAAATTCCGATTAGTCTGACATCACAGACAAAAATGGGATTCTATAACAATTCATGAACTAATTAATGACAACATAATATGTAAACTTAAATTTTTTCCGACATTATGCCTAAATGATACTTATGGGGTAAACTTAATGCTTATTGGCAGACTCTATCAATCAACCCGCTTTGAGGATATAGATGTGTATTGCATGTCTCGTGCTTAGAATTAAAAGATTTTGAAATCGATTTGGAAAAAACATTCCACTATCACTAGATTAAGATGTTAGATCTCACATGAAATTTAAGCTCTCATTTTGTTGAAGGTGGCGGCAAGGAGTGCGACGTGGTGGAGGAAGTGCGGCCCGCAGCGCTGGAGGCCAGTGCCCACTGGACGCCGGGGCCCTGGGGCACCTGCCGCGTCTCCATCGAAATGCCGGCTCCAGCCACACCAGGTAACAAAGTTATTACCATAAGGTTTTTCCTTAAGAAATTCTGAATGAATTGTTTCGATTCTTAAGTTAATCTTAAATTAATGCAGACAAATAAAATAACATAGTTTTCGAATTTTTATGTTTTTGTATTATGAAAACACTTTCGTGGTCATTCACTACATTTGCATAACTATATAATAACGGAACATTTTATCGCGATTCATGTTGTTTTTGTGGTCCTAATATTTCGGCATACGCCATTATCGCGGGACGTAAACGGGATGTCCGGTGTCCCGATATCGGAATCTAAGAAACAAAATGAATCGCGGTAAATATCCCGTCGTATAAATACCCCCTTTCTTATTACTCACGCATTTTTATTACAAACGCTTATTACTCATAGAATATAGAATAAAACTACTTAAACACTGAACTTATACATTATTAGATGTAACAACTAACAAACTAACAGCTAACGACGACGACGACGACGCCGACGACAACGATGCGATCTACGACGAGGACGACGACGAGTCCGACGAGACGGATAAAGATGCCCAATCGAGTTGCGGTGGCGGAGTACAGAGGAGAGAGGCTACGTGTGTCCGAGCTGATGGGAGAGCCTTACATCCAGCTCAGTGCGCCCACGCACCTATGCCGACGTTGGTCCAGCCTTGTGAGGTAAGGCTAACCCTATGTCAACTTTTCCTAATAATATTTGAAATATCATTAGCGATAAAACGATCAACGCAACTCTGCCCGGACCTGAGTCCTTTGAATCCGACGGTATCCAGCTGCCTTCTTCAGTTTGTCAGTCCACCTGGTCTGTGCTCCTTTTGCCTAGAAGTGCTGTTGTGGCCTTTCGAGAACCTGTCTTCCCCATCGGCTGTCAGTCCTGTGGACTGTTTGGAAAGCCTATAGCGACTTCAATTTACAAACTGTGTGCTATATCGGTTACCTTCGTTCTTCTACGGATTTCGTCATTTCTCTTCATTGCCCGCTGAGCGACTCTCATAGTCGCTTGTCAATCAAGCTCATAGTGAAGGACTACGTCTCAGTTCCGTAGGAACAAAGTCTAAAAATTCTGTAGAATATCTGCATGCTGAGACCATGAAACGTAGAGGCGAAAAGTTCTTGAGGTTGATGTGATTCCTTTGTTGGCCAGGTTCCATGTCCTCGAGACTGTGAAGTTGGCGAATGGACTGAATGGGGTGCGTGCCAGCCCACTGACGGCTGTCCACTCTATCCTGTACAGCAACTCACTACCACAGGTACGTATATTTTTTTGTCTAATGTCTATGCCCACTGCTTGGACATGTAGAATTCTATTTAAAGAAGCTTATGTTTCTTCTCATGTTATTGCCAAGAAGAATCCTGTTTTTTCTTTACCGTACATACTTAAATTATGCATTCAGTTAAAATCTGCTATCTCTGATCTATTCTGAAAAACTGTAGATTGTTTAATAAAAGCCAATAGTACATTTCTGCATTGGCAAGCGGAGATGACTAGGAGAAAGTGAGGTGCCTAGGGAGCCTGAGGAGCAATTATGTTAATTGGGGCACGAGTTTTATACGCCAGCGATGTGAAAACTTCGATAGCGTGATTCAGGATACCCGTAGCGACATCTATTGACAAGAGCAGGAAAGCTGCACACTGCACATTCAGTTACTATATAAAAATATTTGCCATAACCAGGATATAGTGTCCGCCGTCGTCGCGTCACATCAGCAGCTTCTGGGGGCGGAGCGCCTTGCCCGCCTCTTGAGGAGAAAAGAACTTGCACCACGCCTCGCTGTGCCTCGTGGAAGGCTCTGCCCTGGGGCCCCTGTGTGCTAGCACTGCCCCATCGCTCCTGTGGGCCTGGTAGACGCAGCAGGGAACTCAGATGCATCGGCCATGATGGGGTGAGTAAGAATTTCCGGCTTTCTTGCATTGTCTTGTGTTGTGCAATATAATTCGTTTATAATTGATTTTAAAACAGTGCCGGGAGTTTTTTTCCGCCCGCTTATTTCTCCGGGTCTACGATAGCCTGAGGGGCACCGAAAGCGGATGTTAGATGTAAGATAATATTCTATCATGTATGACGTTCATTAAGTGTACACAACTCGTACCTGACAATGAATAAAAGACTTTGATTTAATTTTTGATTTTTTGATTTTGTATGTATGATATTAAAGTGGCAATGAAGGAATATTGTCGATATCGATGTGACGCGTGGAAGCGCTTCGGTATTTGTACCTCGGAGGACACTTCGAAGGACATCGCGTCGGTTGTTATCAAAAGGTAGCCAATCATTAAAACTCGTCGAATTATTGCGGTCGGTTTCAATCAGTAATCACAGGCTGGCCACTTCCACGTATCTCGGACAAAACGAACTGAAACAGCATGGCTCAGTGCTCCAAGTCTCTCCTTAAGTAACGAGAGACCCATCCCATATAAAGGCCATTTACCAAAATGTTAAAATCTCAATTTAATTTACAGAAAGAAGCAGAACGCGCCTGGTGCGGCGGTGGAGCGCCGGCCCGCAGTGAACGATGCCGCATCGCGTGTCCAGGAGACTGCGTGGTGTCCTCCTGGGCGCCCTGGGGACCTTGCTCGGCCCCTTGTGCTGCTCCCGCCAAGCCGCGCCCCACACGGACCCGGGAACGACACGTACTGGCTCATGCTTCACCTGGTCAGTAACACCCTTCTTTTCACTTAACATTTGTCTGACTCCCATGATACTTTAGAGAGCGTACTCGGTTCCTTGCGCTACTGCCAAACTGCGCCCCACGAGGAGACCCGCAAACGACAAGAGTGGCGAATCCTGTTTCACCTAGTCAGTACTTACTTCCTTCAGCCAGAATTTGTCTACTGTTGGACGTTCTTCCCTAAAAGCATTCCTACTGAGCACCGCTCACTACCGCTGCTTAGCGCAGATTGTGGCACCATCAAACATGAGATCAGCAAACAACTTCAATTCACCAGTCTCCACACATGTGACATCAACCCGTAGGAAAGAGGAGAACTTTTCATTCTACTCAGAATGAAAAGTAAAGTCCACTCAAGCATTCTACTCCACTCGGAGTCTCGACCCTACAGCGGGTAAAAGGGTTGAAGACATGGAAACATAAACCACATATTTTAAGCAGATTCCACTATTTATATTGAAGCTTGTATAACATAATTTCAATTTCACAGAGGGCTGGCCATGCCCCACAGAAGACCAGCTCATCCAGAACGAGACCTGCAACTCCCACGCCTGCGCCACCTACTCCTGGCTAGCCACGCCCTGGGGACCGTGTGAGCGACGCCGACAGGACTTCGTACCCAACACCAACTATACCGATCTTACGGTAAGCTCCATTTAATTTACTTTCTACGTCTAAATTTTCAGTTATATTTCTCAGGACAGTTGGAGAATGCTTAAAACCCTAGAGATTTCTGTAACATAATTTTATTGCTTTCACACGAGCGCCAAATCAAGAAATCCCAGTGAATTTAGCTAAAATATATTTTTTTGTATTAATGGGTCTCGAATTTCCAAATCAACGACAACTTCTTCTGTCTTTTGAAGGACGGCGATCCCTACAACGAGAGTGACGAAGAAGAGCCATGTGTGGAGGAAGGAGAGATGACGAGAGACGTCATGTGCGTGCAAAACAACGCAGACGTCGTACGAGAAGCACTGTGAGTACACTTGTGTAGAGTATATTGTGCTCATATCTTATACTTTTTGATGTAGAAAAAGATCAAAGGAAAGCTCTACTTCGAAACGCAATAGCACGCACCATTGGTGTATGAAGAACAAGAAAAATTTATGAACATGTTCTCAAAGGCATGTGAAGTCCATACTGGTCAAATGCGACCCGTATTAGACCTACGGCCCACGCCCTATATCCTTCTCATAATGAGAGGAGACCTAACCATGCAGTGGGTCATAACTGGGCTACATTACTTATCTATCGTTTCTAAGAGTACTTAT
Source organism: Erynnis tages (assembly GCA_905147235.1). NCBI lineage: Eukaryota > Metazoa > Arthropoda > Insecta > Lepidoptera > Hesperiidae > Erynnis > Erynnis tages. Next base: position 9,654,812 of record LR990082.1, read on the forward strand.
TTTTTCTCACAGTTGCGCTCCACTACGTCGACCAGCGTCCCGACGCGCCTGCACGGTGCGCTGCAAGCGAGGTTGTCGCGTAGAAGCCTGGATGCCGTGGTCTCCTTGTCCCAATACTTGCGGTAATATTCCTTTCTAATCGCTTTAAACCTTCACTATACTACTGCTGCAGTCACTTTATCCTATATGGCCGCCATTAAGCAAACTCGAGTGGCAGGGAACTGGTACCATCGTTCTACGGACTAGAAAAGAAAAGTCACAAAAACAAGTGCAAGCCACAAACCAAGTGGAGTCAAGTCTTGAAGCAGCTCTCGAGACGACACTGGATTCAGTGACCCCAAGATACTCGTAGGACCTAGCGGCGTCTATTATGCATTTACTAATGCATTATTACGGCACTTTTATTGTAATATTTCTACTCTCTTAAATGCTGTCTCCAGATCCCGGCAAGCAGATCCGAGTACGCACAGTCCACGGCGGACCGAACTGTGGGCCACTTCAGGAGTCCCGTGACTGTCCCGTTGCGCGCTCGTGCCGTTCCCGTGAAGCCTCCTGGGTTGCTGGCGAATGGTCGACCTGTAGACTGCCACCTGGGCAACATTGTGGCGTTGGATACCGACTGAGAAGTAGGTTTTCACTTTACAAGACTACAGGATTCGTTTGACAGTCCCAACGCTTAATTTTGTTGCTCTCATAAGGTATCTTCAGGACTCGTACATAAGCGATCCACCTACCTACTGGTAAAATGATACATACTCCCACTTGGTCGAAATTTTATGGTCATCTATTACTTTTTGTATTTGTATATCGAATATTAACTTCTATCGTATTGATATTACATATTTCTTTTATTCCTCATATCAATGCATCATTTTAGGCCCATACGTTGTTTATAATTATTCTATAAATTTTGGCTTTTAAGTCTGTAAGTTATTTAGGATCATCATTACAATAAACTGGTACATTTCGTATGCTAACAAAACTTCAAACGCTGCTAAAACAAATTAGTCTTATTTTGAAACTCCTAAAACGTTTTTTTAATTTTAAGGAGTTTAGATTCTCTAAAATAATTGAGTGACTAAGTGTGCGCTAAAATCAACATACGAGTATCCTACATACTATCTCAGGTCTGTGGTGTGGATCTGACTCCCACCGCGTGGAAGCTGGAGCGTGTGCCGGCCAGCTGGTGCCGCCGAGCGTCGCGGCCTGTCAAGTGCCCTGCGACGCCATGGTCACCCTCGCTTGCGACGTTATCTGCGCTGATCCGCTCAAGTAAGTATTTTATATACTATACATCAATCTTCCGAAGAAGAACGAAGGTAACCCAAACAGCTCTCAAAGTATACAAATCAAAGAGCAGTGGACTGGCCACATAGCTCGCATGACTGGCAATCGATGGCGTAAAAAGGTGTGACGACCACGTCTAGGCAAAAGGTGCACATGCCGCCCTCCGATGGCAGACTGACGACCTGAAGAAGACAGAGGGAAACCGTTGGATTAAAAGGGCCTAGGTTCGGACGGAGATTCATCGATAGAGGAGGCTCATGTCCAATTCATATCCTTCACTTATCATCTAATGATGACCCTTTCCTGTAATGTTGTCTTTTTTTAATGCCATTCTTTAATTCTCTTTAAATTTCAACAATCAATTTTTCCTTTTAGTATCTAGCTTTTCCTTTATCCTTTATAGCAAGACTATTATTTATTTATAAATTCATCTTCTTACTAGCTCATAATCATTCTCACCTTAAATGTTATCTGCATTGATCCTATAAAATATCTTCAATTTTCTTTTCAGATACTTGGACGCATCTGATCCTGACATTCCATCGTGTGTTTGCAAGAATGTCTCACTTGAACTTCTTCCAGCGGATTCAGACTGCATTCTACCTCCAGGGTAAGGTCGCCTCTTGTAATCAAAGGATCTATATTCGTGCCTATGTGATGTGTTTTTAAAACATTTCGTCTATTGTTAGAATGGAGTGCGGAGAAGGACGACTTCTGAGAGCAGCCAGATGCATGGTAGCTGGCCGAGATGTTCCGATGGACGTATGCAAAAAGTATCATCCACTCACTGGTAAGTTTTACTGATGATGAAGGAACAATAGTCATGAGCTACATCAACATAAATCAAATCCGTGTAATTTTAATTATTCACTGCCAGTCCGTACGACCCCGGCTCAAAACTTTTTTTATTGAGAGACATGATATAATATAGATTTCTATGTAACGGTTCACTATTTGCCTAAAATTCCGCGTGTTACGTAAAGTGTGAATTAAAGACCGCCACTTAAATTGTTTCCAACCTGAAATCATTTCTGAGTTTGTAAATGAATATGACGCTACCCGTGAAGAATTAACTACCGCATCCTTTTAATTTTTTTTAATTTATCTCTCTATTACCAGGACCTCGTCGAGTCCGTGAGGCCTCAACAGATGGACTCTCCTACGATGCGGAGTTCCCCTCCCTTATCCGAGGAGCCTGCAGTGTTCGGTGCGCGAGGGACTGTGCCGTGGGCCCCTGGGCGCCGTGGGGCATGTGCCAGCCTGAACCTGGCTCAAAAGCTGCTTATAGATTTAGAACCCGGTAAGGCCACAGGAACATGTTACACAAAAAAAGGTATCGTCCATATTTCTCAGCACAACTTATTTAATAATGAGGAAGTCTGCAAACGAACAAGTACTGCTCGAAATTGTAACGGACAGGCCATGTCATTCAGTTCCAAACTCCATTTCACACTACATTAAAATTCATCTCAGCGACTCATATTTATACGTTCCAACCTTTTGCAGGGAGGTAATTGAAGAAGGGTCAGCTGGTGGTCGCGAATGTGGAGCTACTCTTCAAAGGTCTTCCTGTATTGTGCAAGAACCACGCTGGTCTGCTGGAGAGTGGTCGGTGTGCGCTCCTAGGAGGTCACTCTGTGGAAGGGCCATCATTAACAGAACTGTGGCGTAAGTATAACTGTTTTAAGGACTATTATACACGCAACTCATAAAATTTTACCTCTAAAAGGCTTTTTTTATGTGAGATCAGAGTAGATAGAAATGCCATATGATCATGGCTAGAATTAACAAAGGTATAAAATGTTGACCACGGCCAGTCTTTCCTTTTGACAACGCTATCCAAATGTACCTCAAAATATTCATCTGATGTTATTGCAGGAATAAAGTGAAAAGAATACATGCAACCGTAAAATTTCTGTCCGCTACAGCGCTTTATTTAGCTAGATTTATCACCATTAATTTTGTTTTTTTTTTGTATCAGTTGCGTGGACGCTCACGACAACAGCATCGAGGAGACAGTTTGCGAGGCGGCAGAAGGCCCCGCTCCAGCCCGAGAGAGCACTTGCCGAGCGCCCTGCCCTGGAGACTGTGTGGTCAGCGCCTGGTCGGAGTGGAGCCCTTGCGAACAGGTGATTATTACAACAGCATCAAAGAGACAGATTACGAGAGTGTGATCAGTGCCTGGTTCGAGAGCCTTAGTATGCAGGAGACAGTTTGCGAGGCAGCAGTAGGCGGGACTGGGATGGAGGGACTCGTCATTCCACCAAAATTATGGGATGGCCTGAAAAGTACCGAGGCAGCAGAACACCAAATCGAAAAGACTCCTGCGCAACTATTCTTCATAGAAAATGTAATGCTGGGTAAAGACTAGAAGATTATGTAAGAAAGGCTGGTAAACTACACTGCAATTTACTTCTAAATTAAAATTAAGTATTAAAAGGGTATCAAAATATTTGGTTGTAAAATGGTGTAAATAATTTTTGCGTAATAATTATGTCTCAACTGATCGTGGTTGTTACTCACCCATGGTAAATTAATCAATGGTAAAGGCACTATCGTGACTAAAATTGGGATATGTTTTATATTCCAATTTTCTTCCTGTTTATCTGCTTTCGGTCTCTTTAATCCCTCTTACTCAATGTGGTATATCTGTTTGGCAGACGAAATGGGGCGGTCGTCGCGACCGCACGCGTTCTGTGCTGCGCGCGGCGGAGGCGGGCGGCGCGCCGTGCCCGCATCTCGTAGCGGCCGAGCCATGCGCGCCACAGCATGCGGCCTGGCATCTAGCTCCGTGGGACGACTGCCAGCCTCTTGGTAATTTGTGTCACATTAGATATTCTAATCGCGCTGTCGCAATGTTGCCCTCTCTATACGTTTATGGCCGGTTTCAGAAATGAATTTTTGGATCGATTCTTGGATTTTGATGTTTCGTTTCCAAATTCGAAGATAGGTTATTGAAATCCATCGTTAGACGCGACAAACGCCACCGTCTATCAGCCGCCGTGTAATTAGCCGCCATTTTTCTCCATCGCGATTGATCACAATCACAAGCGAGACGTGTAGCGTCGTGAAACTACTGAATGTTGCTTCATTCACACCTTGCATCCTGGAACGTTTGGCGTCGTGCTAACAAAAGCTCTTGATTCGATACAAAGTCAAAGATAATCAGCAGTTAATATCATTAATTTCCTTAACTTTAATCTCAGTGAATTTTTTATGGCAGGAGGATCACCTTGCGGCGAGGGAACAAAGAAGAGAGCCGTGCGTTGTCTCCGTAGCGATGGCGTGTTCGTCAACGATTCCTTCTGTCCTGTAAGTTTTAATTCCATTTCATTTAACGTCTTGCTCGTCTTGCTTCAACTTTTGTGCTTCTTGTCTTATAGTTAACATCAATTTTACAAAAGAGCGTGAACCTTGCTCTTCTGTTTTAATATGTTTATCTGTTACTACAAATGAAGTTCTTGTCTCATATCCAGAAGCCAACAGCGAGTGAGGCGCGTGAGTCGTGGTGCTACGTGCCCTGCGGCGTGGACTGCGAGCTGGCGGCCTGGGGACCCTGGGACTCCAGCGCTTGTGCCTGCGGGGATGCTTCTGCGCGACACATGCGTCGGACTAGGTATGACAACCTGACTTGTTGTCCTGAGGAACGGTGAAGCTCCGATTGTTTGAACTCGGAACATGGCAGACATTTAGAAAACTTCGATAGCGTGATTCGATATACTCATAGCGTCTTACCTTATCTTTGGTAATAGTGGCTGTAGTTGCTACAAAAGTTACATTAAAAGTACAAAAAATGTCGGCAGTGTCAGTAATCGCCACATAGGTACTACCTCTTCAAAAGTCTCAAATTCTTAGAAAATTTATTTGCTGTTCTAAGATATGCCCAACTTTAACTCTTTTCTCTGATTACAGGCAACATCTGACGTCACCAGTATGGCCGGGCCGTGCGTGCCCGCCCACTGAACAACGCGCTCCATGCCCTCGAGAACCATGTCTTCGACTTGTAGCCAGGCCCGTGCTTGGCTGCCATGTTCAGGTATTGACACTTGGAAAACTGATATTTTGGTCCCCAATTTCCCAAGTTTGCTCGTTCCATAGTTATAAAATGAATGTGTTTCCAGATATCATCAGGCGAAGAAGCTGACGGCGCATGCGGATGGGGCGTTCGCCTTTCACACGCGCGCTGCGAACTGACGAGCAGCAACGACGAGCCCGTCGCCGACGCCTACCTGGAGCCCTGGCGCTGCGCCTCCGCACTGCCGGGTCGCATCGTGGCTCCCTCGCTGCATCATCAGGTATCAAGCTTGGAGCTATACCATATGGGGTAGTCAATGATGCGTCACAAACGCATCATCAAGTGCCTGGAGTCTTAGAACTTTCAAAAGGCCCGGAACCTTTGAATTCGAAAGGCCCAGGACCGAGCGCAATGGCGCGAATTAGGAGACTCATGTCCAGCAGGGCTAAAAGGAAGGAATTTAGGAATTTTCTCGAAGTTTTAATTTCCATCACGGTCGTTACGCAATAACATCGCCCAGCAAAAGATCTCCCGTTTTCCTCCAAATATTTTTATTAATTTTAAATTTTACTCATGTCTTTGACAAAACATATTAAATATTTCTTTGGAATAAATGTAACCGGCTCATGTCTGTTTTTTTTCGTCAGGAGGAAGAGACGTGCGAGGTGGAGTGCGGGTGCCGCGACGGCGCGGGCGGTGCGGGCGGGGCGGGCGCGGCGGGGCCGTGGGGCGCGTGGGGCGCCTGCCGCGGCGGCGCGCGCTCCCGCACCCGCCAGCTGCTCGTGCCGCCCTCGCGCGCGTGCACCTCCAGCGCCAGGTATCACTGTACTAGGAAAAACAAACCTTTAATGGTAGTGCCACTCCCACCTTGATCTGACGACCCGACGACAACTATCTTGACGACCTGAGCGGCGCAGTGGTGGAAACTAATTACTAACTTTATACTGTGTACCTTCTTTATGTCACACATATTACTGCACTACGCGGAGGGTTAGGTTTGATTTTAGCGGAGCACAAATTTTAATGATGAATTTAAATTTATAAATATTTCTGGTCTGGGTGTGTGCCTTATTATTTTATGGGTGTCCGTGGCACCCATGACACTGGAAATTGTAGTGTAAAGTTATGAACGTGAAACGTTATTTGTTTATCTATTCATTTACTCCATTGCCATCTAGTCCATCGGTCTATTGCCAGTAGAAGAAATTATTAATTTAACGCATGTTATCCTCGCGCGTGTAAAGCGCGTGACAGAAAAATAATAAAAATTTGAAAATTGATCCCACTACACCACACTGCTCGTCTCGCATCTTAACTAGACATGGCGCTTCCAATCCTATCTTCACCGCCTATGAAGCCACTATACTATAAAACATTATCACGTGGTGGTAGTTACATCTTGGCACACGGCACTACCTAATTCATTTCATAAACACTATCCTCGTCGTAATTTCCACACAAGAATCTAATCAAGTCAAGTAATCATATCGATACCTATACAGTAATGTTACATAGGTGTTAGAGCCATTCTAGCTCACCCGAAGGATTGCTTGGCCCTCATAAGTCAATCTCTCTAAATCTTCGGCCTAGTCACCAATCGATAATGTTCTTTCAGATACGTGACCATAGAGTGGGCCAACTGCAGCGGCGAGGAGGTGCCGGAAATATCGGACCGCGTGCGTCGCGGCCGCGTCGCCGACACCTTCCACGACGGATACATTGGTAAGAATTACGATGTGTGCCAACATACGTTCTGTGCTTGTTACAAACCGCACAGATTGCTAGTTCGCTGGAACCTTGACGTCTTTTTAGCGTCATTAGAAACAGAAAAATAGAACTAACTGATTCTAGCTGAGTAGCCAACTCGGTTGAATTCTATTAAAAGGATATTCAAGAAAGTTCCCTTGTCCCATAATTTAAATAAAAATGATTTTATAAAAATACAACATTCAACATTCTTTATTGCACCCACAGACAAAAAAATTCTGTGTTTCACGTACAGACAAAATCTTTGTTTTAATTACAGACTGAAATTGAAAAACAAAATTTTGTGTGATCCGTTTTTAGTTTACTATAATCGATATTTTTTCAAATTAATGTTACAGAGGGCAGCAGCTCTCTGTTGGCGGTGGTGTGGACCGCGACCATCATACTCAGCTTGTACGGCTCCATCATGCTATATCGTGGATTTATTAGGTAGGCATTTTCGCATAACCTCAAAAAATCATGTTTTGAGGTTGTGTTTAATTTTAATAGACATATTATAATGAATTAAGAATTTTCCTTTTTGATGTGATCCCATTATTTAATATCTTGGTGTACGTGTGGTTGCTATTCTAATTATCTCCTTTTCTATTTTGGTCAACTACCTAAAGTTATTTTCTATTACACCCTTTTATTAAATACCTAATCTTTGCATTGTTTTTCCTTTAATATACTTTGTGTTTACCAACAGTTTGTGTGAACAGTTTGTTTCTTTGTTCATTTTCAGATGTCTCCGAAGCAGGAAACTGAAAACTATAACTAAAGTGTAAATCCGTCGGACTGGTGTTAGTGGCTGCTCCGCCCTCGGTCGACACTGCGTGGACATCATTGTTCCAACTTTTATCGTTGCCCCCATCCCCTAGTTACTTTTGTTATTTACATTTATAATCACTAGGTATTTATTATTACATTCATTGTTGAGTTTTTAACGCTACCAAAGATTTTTCGATGTGTGACATCATCTTTTTCATAGTAGTACTCATTATTTATAACGTTTCTAACCGCAGCATATCAATAGCTCTTACAAAGTTAACAACGGCAGTACCTATTCCTCTAGTACTTATATGTAAAATATTATCAATATTAGCCAGCAATCAGTCTGTCCGCAGGAGTGCTTCCATGTTTTTACAATGTTTAAGAATACGCAAATTTAGATGGTTTTTACGACTTTTCAACGCAAAGATTAGCCGCTGCATTGGTCTGGCTTTCGGATTGACAATATTTCTAGCTTCCCTAGCTTAGAAGTGATCGAGTTGAAATGTAAGAGTGTAGGCCCCGGTCGACTTATAGGAAAATTTAATGCCATTATACAGTTGAAGGCAATGTGAGATAGCACTAAGCCAGCCACCTTTTAATCTACCCCAGCCACCCTTTGATCTAAATAGTATTCACTAAAGTTTAATTATTGTTGTTTTACATAAATTGTTTTAAAATTCTTTATAGATCCGAAAAGTATTTTCTGCGCTGTTTAGAATGAAAACTATTTTGATAGAAAATGTGCATTTATCTACTTTAAACCCACCTGGATATTGCTTGCACAAAGTATTTTGTAAATTTCGTTCGTCCCCATATTTTATTTGTTGTTATTGTTATATTTGGTTGTTTTTAATGTTTTTTGCATATCAAATATGAGTGGAACTGCCCATATTGAAGACTTTTAGGGCTAGACAGTCTAGCGACCAAGTGAGGCGTAACACATCATACCACATATCAGTGTAGTTAACTTGTCTATTCATCTAGATCTTCTTCTGCAATCGAATTAATCGAGGACTTTTAAATCATATTGAGATGACTGAAATAAGCACAAGTAAGGATGGTAACGGAATTAAAATTGATGAGAAAATTAAAACAATTTTAAAAGGATCAAAGTTAGACCAATTGTCATCATCAATATCTCTTAAATAGTTCGTAACACTCAAAAAAGTACTATTTGTCAAGTCAAAGACTCTTTCCCATCCTTATGTAATCCATTGTTATACATTTTGTTTGTTGATACAGTAAGCCTTGATCCTTGGCAGAAGATATCTGACTTCGCTTACAAAAACATCAAAGACTCGTATACAGAGCTTTGGCGCACAAGAATCTACCTTATGTAATGATAGATATAAGCCCTATTATTAATCCTACGTACAGTTTGGTCATAATCGTGTATCTTTTGTAGATTTTGCATTTAAGCCCATGTATTGTGACAAGTATATATCGATAACGTGAGTGTGTTCTGTGTGATTCTTCTTCAATTCTGTGAAATCGTGAGAAAATTGAACGTATATTATTATATGGTTTTTCGTAAAGTAGCTGATTTAATACCTACTGTGTTTTCGCTAAATTTGTGCGAAAAAATGTAACTTTAAACATAATATCTTTTTCATTTTGTATTCCACAATATCTACCACTCATTCTTCACTCACACTCATAGAAGTTGTGCCAACTATAGAAGATTATATTTTAGACAAGCTACAATTTTCTTACAATTTCCCAAATATTTTCCATTTCCTTTTCCTGCATACCATTGCTTCTATTTTAACTAAATCTATCTTCTAAGGGAATGATGGTCTCATTCTTTAACTAAATCTATCTGTATCTAAGGGAATGATGGTCTCATTCTTCTACAAAGTTTGGCTGCCTTTCTATTTTTATTCAACTATTTATAAATTCGTGACTTAAATGTACTCTTGCATTTTAAATTACGGGTATTTTATTATTATCATTATCTACTTCTCGTTCCTTCATGACAATATCATTACAACATACATATATCAACATTAACGAATTGTTCAGTTTCGTTCAAAAGTGTATATTTTTTCGGCTTTTTCTATCTCTCGACTATCACTGTACCTTCATCTTTGAAATGTATTTGTAACAGTATAATCATATGCCATTATAAGATATTGATGTGAAACATGATAGTTAAGGAATCGTGTTAGACAATACAATATTTGATATTTAATAAAATTTGATTGTGTTTTTGTAACATGTGTGTTTTATTTACTCTGATTGCACCACACCTATGTATATACTCTTCTTAATTGATCGAAAATTATTTCAACAAGAGGATTCTGAAACCTGATAACATTATCCTACTTAGATATACGTTGATTCTTGAAGTTCTCCAAGGCTTTTTGCTCGTACTTCAAGTCCGCTATTCCCTTCCTCACGATATCGTTCACTCTGACCGCTCGCAGCTGCTTCCTGTATTCGAGCACTTCTTTCTCAGTCGTTGCTAAGTTGTCCATATTGTTCAGCAATACCTGTTAAATTGAATTTATATAATTAAATATTTCCTTATAGGTACACCTACGTAATACATTGTACCTAAGATATCAAAACTAAATGAGGCACTACAGAGAGACAACTGAATCATTCCTACAGTGAAACAATAGAAATGAAATAAAATATTTTAAATTATTGATCCTAAAAGATTTTACTAATATTAACCTTTCGGATTATCTTCATCCTGCATGATAACAGCATTGCAAATAAAAAGAAAATACAAGAGACGGTTATATACTGGATATTTTAATCATATAATCTTTTCATAATATAAAATACAATATTTTAATGTAAAGAAAGCAGTCCTTTTAAACAGCTGCATAGCTCGACGCGGCGAAATCCGATGCAGCTTTCTGTGCTCTTAGCATCGTTGGAGAATTGTACGTAAAAACATCTGAACAATAATAATCCCGCAAAAATCGCAAATCCACTTCCAACGGTCCCTTTGCCGTTTGGTCTGTGTAAATAAGAGGCGGGATCAAATCAGAAAATAGCTTTTGCTGATATTCTCCAAAATTAACAAAGTTTGGACTGACTTGACCCAGTCTCCAACATAAAGAAGTAGGATCACTGTAAAAAAGACAAATGCCCGAATACTCCGCGAGTGCTCTGATTATTTTCCAATCATGGCGAGCTTTGCCGGGAGGAGTGACTGCCGGCATGGCGTACTGAGCACGACACTCCATGTTTAGAAACGTTCCTCCTGCCTCCGAGTAGGCACTCCCAGGTAAAACAACTGACGCACATTGTGCTCCACGATCGCCTTGAAAACCTATATAAATTACCTTTAAAGCGGCAGAAGGGGTCAAATCATAGAATATGTGATCTGCACCGAGCGATATCAATACAGAAGGGCAAAGATTTTCTATAGCATTTGCTGCACCCGGTTTCCAGCCAGCTTCCAGCGCACCGGCAAAGCTTGCCTCTCTTGTAAGTACATTTAGGACCGTCCATTCAGGACCTCCTTTTAAACAAGCCGCTATATTGCTCAGAGCACACATAATTTGTCTGCCATCAGGTGTCTCTAGTTGGGACACGCCTACCAATATAAGAGGTTTCTTAGCCCCCTTCAATACCTCGCCAGCCATGGATATTGCAGAAACATCGGTGCCTAAATAATTGACATAATAATTAAAATCACACTTTGGCCCAATAAAATAAATATCGCACTCGTTAAACATATAAGCTTGCCTTATCCACGCATTTAAAACTGGAGCCTCGAATCTCGGATTCGTTCCAACCAGGAGTATTTTATCCGCAGTTGAAATGTCCTTCATGTTTATGTTGAGCGAATACCCAGCCCTTATGTCGATACCGGACAAGGAATAAGTAAGGTCTCTTTCAATATATGTGTTTTCCGATCCGAGCATATTGAGAAAGTCCTTTGCAGCTACCAAAGTCTCTACGTTACAATGTGGTCCAGCAACTGCCATGATTTTATGTGGTGGGACTGACCTTATTATATTAGAGGCCATTTTCAACGCACAGTCCCACTCTAAAGGACACAAGCAGTCTTGATGCCTATACATTGGCGTCACCAATCTCTGCATCTCTAATGAATCTATCGCCCACCTTCCTTTATCAGAAACCCATTCTTGGTTAATTTCGTCGTTTTCTCGAGGTAAAACTCTCAAAACTCTGTCAAATCTGTAGTTTAGGACGATGTTTGTGCCGGTAGCGTCGGTAACGTCGATTGAATTCGCTCGATTAACTTCCCAAGGTCGGGCCTTGAATCTATACGGTATAGCTGTGAGAGCTCCTACAGGGCACAAATCGATGATGTTACCGGAAAGTTCTGAAAGGAACATTTTGTCTACATACGTTCCCACCAGCATTTCCCCGCCTCTTCCCGATGTGCCGAGTACATCCAACCCGCACACTTGGGACGCGAAACGTATGCAACGTGTACAATGAATACATCTCGTCATTTCAGTCTGTATGAGAGGCCCCAAGTTTTTATTTTCTGCAGCTCTTTTGCCCGCGAAATGTATTTCTGTGAATCTGGTGCGGTCGTTCCCAAACCTCATGGAGAGATCTTGTAAGTCGCATTCGCCACCTTGATCGCATATGGGGCAATCTAGGGGGTGGTCTGCCAAAATGAATTCCAAGACCCCTTCTTGGGCCTGTCGCGTGATGCTAGAATTCGTGCGAATTTTCATATCTTTTGATATCGGCATGGCGCAAGCTATCTGCGGTTTCCACATGCCTTCGACTTGTACTAAGCACATTCGACAATTCCCCGCAATAGACAGCCGCTCGTGGTAGCAGAAGGTAGGTATTGTGACTTTCTCCCTTCGCAAAGCCTGAAGGATTGTGTAATAACTCGGAACAGTAACCGGCTTGCCATTGATGAATACGTTCACGTCCTTCGATTTAGGCCTAATTTGTGTTTTCATAAACAAGTTTCGAAACATGAACACTCCATAACGCCTTAGTAACATCGTTGTAAATTCCACTATTTCTTACAACAAAATTTATTATTTTTATCGCTTGACGAAGTCTTTGTTTGTCTTATACATAAATGTCAATCTAATGTCAATTCAATGAACTTAAAAATAAATTTTCTAATGATACTCATTTACCTGATGAATTGTATTAAACAGTTGCACAAGAGCCACCTTGAACTGCATAAAAGTTTCGTTAGCCCTCTGGCACCTAAAACAAGATTTTAAGATTACATTAAACGTACGAATGATTTTCCGCATGTTTCTTTAAGCAAAATATTCCCCTTAATTAACATGATTCGCATTGGTTGTAATATACGCCCAATTCCAAAGGGGCGTATCGTTTGATCAAATGTATATAGTTCCTAGGTACTTATCATTTCTATCAATTTTTAGGTACAAAACTTCAGGCACATTCGTTAAAACTATGGACTGTACTGGACTTATAACGGCAGCCAATACACGCTGCGCTCTCTACATCTCGCTTTGATGAGCATGTGCTAGGCGTCAGATTTTATCTTTCTAATGAACTAACTTATGATCGTGCATGGCATCAGTGAAGGCATAGTCGAGCGCGAGACGCATAGCGCGGGCGGCTCGCGGCGCGGCCGGCGCGGCCAACACGCGACGCGCGCCGCGCTCGCTGCATCTCGCTTTGATGAACACGTGACACGCGTCTGCGCACGCGGCCGTACGCTCCCAACCATTCCTGTTAACCACAAGTAAAAGAAAAGAAATGCAGCTACAGGAGCTATTCTCAGTATTTCTGTACGCAACAGAGACAGAAATGACGAAATTCGTAGTAGAACGATTGAGACCAAGGACATTAGGTTGGCCACCATGGAGGGGCTGCCGTCGCAGAACTGACATCCGATGGGGAAGGAAAGTTCTCGAATAGAGACCACGTGTATGCAAAAGGAGCACAGACCGATCTCCGACCAAATGGACAAACATCAGCCTTCCCGCTTTTAATTGAAATCATCAAACAACCTGGTCATAAGGGCGTCTGTACCAATTTATTATAGCATAACTTACTTGCCAACGGAAGCCAACTTCCAGGCCGGTAGGGCATCATCTAACAGCCGCAACGCGGAATGTACGTACTCTACAGCAGCGTGGAGTCTTGCGCCGACGGATGCAAGGGCATTCCTTAAAGAGTGCGCCTTTCCAAGAGCGCTCTCTATCGGTGTGCCAGGTCGCGGTCCGTTGCTCCATACCGAATCTAAAGCATATTTTATAGAAAATTTGAATTATGTGATCACTTCAACCCATAAAATGATTACGAAAATTAAATATTTGGATAGATACCTAAGGTGCTGGACACACTATGTAACGGCACGAGTCGTGAGCACAATCTCTATTGGTTAGACGTTGACTGAGCTTTTGGTTCACGCGATTGATTTCTCTGTACGTCGTCTATTGGTCTAGCGCGTGTTCTTCGATTGCTGTTCATTGGCCGAAAATTGTACAATACCACTAATCATCTGAGCTCACGACTCGTACCGGTACTCGTGCTGTTGTGAAAAGAGTATTAATCTTTCTATTACCGAGAAGTTCCCGCATCTGGCTGTATAGGGCGCGAGTACGCAGCAGCTGAGCGTGGAGGACGCGCTGTTCGCACCGCAGCTCCCGTTCACGAGCGCGAAGCCACATCAGCTCTAGGCGACGCATCTCCTGAATAAACAAATACGAAGAAAAATGGCTGATTTGAGATCTCGTGAATGCAAATCGGCGTGCAATATCCCTGTGTTAATTTCCACATTGGCTATCACAATACAACACAACTTTGTTGTCGTACAACCAAAAAACACGACAAATTTTGCTCGGTTCCTCTTCGACGAATGATCTCCGAAAGGAGTCCTTTACTGCTTGCATGTCAATACGCACTGACGTGCAAGAATCGGACAAAATGATTCCTTGTCCTAATAGACAAGTCGTTCCACGACAAAATCGGCCGCTCGCTACAAGTTGATTGTACGACAATATGATTGTTAGCTGCCTTTAGTGCAGTAAGTTCACCTTTCTACTTTTCTGATGCATAAAAATAAATAAAAACGTAATTACCTTCGTACGTAAATATAATAAATACGTAATTACCTTCCTGTTCACATTCGCTATAAAGTCTTCATTTTCTGACGCCAGCACTGGGCGTCTGTACAAATCTAAGCTTACAAAAATCTGAAAACAAAAATACATAATGATAGTCAGGATTTTTACACTATTTTACACATTTTACAGATGATAACGTAAATATCAGTATTTTGAAGTTCTCACTTCGAAGCTTTACGTATTCAATCAAGAATGATGCCAAATACAGTTAGATAACAACTACTTAATTACTTTCAATAATTAAATAATTTTAAATACTTTTTCAAATACGTAATTATTATACAATGCAAGACTTTTTATAATTTAAGTATTAGCTAGACGAATGTACCTGATGTAACGTTTTAGCGTAGGACTCCGTGCTTATCTGCAGGAGATTCGTTTCATCAAATTCTTTCATTTCCTGTGAAAGTAAAATTTTATAGACCACTGAGAAATATAAATAAGGCAGCAATTTTCGCAAAGTACTTAAAATTGGCATCAATATTCTCTTTTGATTCCATATCAAGCCATTTTTATTATTTTCATGTATTATAGGTATCTCATGTTTCTTTCAGTACTAAGTAAAAACCTACCTTGCTAGAACACAGATCTAATATTGTCACCACATGGTCGCCACCCATCGGTTGGTACGGCAATAAAAGGGTTAAGGCTAAGATGCCTGCAATATGTCCTTTGGTAACCATTGAGTTACCACCTATAGATATAAAAATAGGTATATTCACAGATAAACATGTAATGTTGGCCTTACAGCCTTTACCTGCTGAATGCTCGCCAGTTCAGCCATGACCACAGCGAGTCTCTCCGCCGGGTACGACTTTTCACTACTAGCAATCTCCTCATCCAGTCTCGCCAACACGGAGACCAGGGTTTCACCTTTGCCTGACGCATTCCACCCAGTATTAGTCTGGTAAAGTAATAAGTTATAGAAGCATTACAAGTCTCATTTTAGCCGATGAAACAGACCTTAGATTCAGTTACAAGAAACCCAGATCTAAGTTGAATGATCAGTATAATCACTCTTGATAGGTTAAACACGCTACCTATATTATTAGATTTCTCTGCTCGGTCGCATAAACACTATCAAAAAAATTGCTAGATACGTATATTGCTTTACAATAAAACGCGAAAGAAAAGAAGTTACGGTTGCGTCGGATCATAAAAGCAAAATTTACTTTTTGTAGACATACAACCAATAGCAGAAGCCATTGATTTGTCGAAAATGTAAACACAATCGCGACGTAAAAGCAACTGTTTAACAAAATGCCATATGGTCAAAATAATACTCAAAAATACTTACTGTTGGAGAAATGACATCAACTCTTTGAGAGCTAGGCATGCAGCCCATTCCACATCAAAACTGGAAACTTCACTATGAGTATACCACTCTATCGCCAATTGTTTGAAACTGATAAAAATATTCTCGTCTCGAACGCAGTACTTTTTGCTAAGCTATTGTTGCTCTATTTAATGAGGTGTAAATATGCCAAGGACCGTATGTTTTGAGCTCATTTTGTTTGAAAAAAACCTTAGAAACTAGCCGTACCATCAGTGCCGGTGTCTTTTATCATGTGGGACAAAAGATGGAAGAATGAGGTTCTTTTGTAGATACTTGCTACGAATTTACGTTTTTATCACTTTTCCTTTTATTAAAAACAGATACTTATATTAAACCTCTATCCATTCTATATAACTAAATAGGTATATAAATCTCTCCTCCTTTTTCAAAAAATCATAAATTAAATTGAAATGTTCGTAGGCATTTGGTACGGCGACTACGGCGGTTACGGCGGTTACGACCGCTACGATGCTACGATTGAGTACTATTTTTTCGCTTAACAATGATAACTGTAAACGAAATCCTTTGTGTACATTACATTTTAAACCAATTACTAAAATGTTTTTGTTTTTATCTAATCGTCGTAAATACGCATTTCAGAAACAAAGGATGAAAATTATTATACCGTATATCCATAAGCGGTCTACGTGATCTACTCGTACATAACTGTTGTGGGGGCAAGTAGATAATATTATAATTACAGTCACGCTCACAGCATTATTAGTTCAATGGCGTTGTTCTATTTGCTATATTAAATCACGAAAAATTAACCTATTCTAGACCTGTAACTTATTATCTAAGTTCTACAAAAAACAAAAAAGTACATATTGGAAAGTTTTCTAATTAAGGTAAACACGCAGTGCTAGCCCACTGCCGATCCACATTGGAGCAGCGTGGCGAAGTAGAATGTCCAGTCCTCTCCCATTTTCTGAGGATCCTACGCCCAGTAGTAGAACGTAAAAAGGTGGCAGTTAATTAATGCCAAAATAAAATATCAAATTAAAAAGAAATTCTCTTTTATCTATATTTTCCTACCCTAACGCTGAGGAAACACCTAACACCATCTAGAATACGACGCCTCATCCCGCTGCAAAAAGGATGGATATTCTATAAAAATACTGCCTATATACAGTCACCCCTCGCAAATGCCGTCACTATGGTAATGTTGTCACATCACAACTCACAATCGCCGGGCATATTAGTATTTATGCGCCGGTGTTTGGTTGTGTTTGTCGGCGTCTAGGTTAGAGAAATTCGCGTTGTTTAGAATAAGTATCACAAAAATTGCGTTGTAATGGCTGGAATAAAGCAAGTCAGGAATAAGAAACTCCTGCCCGACCTGCGGAAGGAGGGCGAACTTACGAAGGATATAGTGTTATCGACAAAAGAGAAACACGGCGTTCCTGCCGGCTCGCGGCTGTTCTCTCATCATACGCTGGCTAGCGTCAGGAAACTGCACTTCTACCATCCGTTCTTGTAAGTAGAATTTAATTTCTGATATGATGAATCTAAGGAATATATTTTTTAATCATGTATTATAACCAAATCCGAATTCTTATGAGTTAGAAGGTTAGAAGAGTGTCATGAGTTCAATCCCCAGCGCAGAGATTGGTATGATGAGTTTGAACATCTTTTTCTGGTCCCAATGTGCGTGTTCTTATCTTGCGGATCTCCGTCAACCATGACCCAGGAAATTCTAGTGTGGGGCTGTGAGTTTAAAGCATACGAAAAATAAACGGAGACTATAAGAATTATAAGATGATAATCAAAAAAATATATTTATTTTTTGCCTATTCAGAGACGTAGTTTTTGCTCTCAGAATTATTTTTTTTTTTTGGGAAACCAATACTGAACGTTTGACATTCGTTCTCCAGTCTGCCGGAGGACAGCCTGGACCTGATACTGACTGCCACCTACAACCACTCAACAGAGCGGTTCGCGGACAAGGAAGACCTGTACCTGCAGCCAGAGACCATCGGCTGCGACACGTGGCGACGGCTGAGAAACACGTATGACAAGCTGCCGCCTGCTGTTATTCCACTGGTGAGTTGACGGAGGGTGATACCCACTTCCATTAGTCTTCTCCATCATTTGTTAAAATCTGGCTATTTGAATGGTTGCTAGAGGCATTCATTTATCATCAGGTAATTATGGTTAATGGAAGACGTTTTGACGTCGCCTATGACATGAAACGACCAAAAGCTACATGCGGTTGCCAGAGCGTTGCTAGCTTTGAAGGAGTCAATAAGAACATCAAACCGGAAGAAAATTCAATCATGGCATTGCAAATGTTGGATGTTGCCAAATCATTTGGATTGCTCTATAAGCTACCCAAAATATTTAAAATGAGCGTGAGAAAATAGAGATTTCGGCTTCTCCTAAAAAGGACTATAAGTCCAGTTCCAGCGTAGGTATCTATCCAGTACGAGTAATTGTATAGTGTTGTACTTGGAACTTATTTTATCCTTTTGGTGTACAGGGCCATCCAATGAAGCGCGGTGGAATCACAGAGCGAAAATCGCCCTTCAGCGTTAAACTGATGAACTCTGGCGTCCACTCCTCGCAGACCAACCCTGGATACAGCAGGCAGCCTGCAGGAGGGGCAATATTCTTCTACTAACAGCTATAATTATGACTTATAAAATAATTACCATGAATTCTAACAATACTCGAAATAATATTCTTAATTTTTTATCTGTTCCTTAATTTGATCTAGTTAAAAAAGCATCTCTTTATCGATCGACTCTTATTATTGTTTCTGTGATAATAAATTGCGTATAAGACAATAATCGAAAATGTTTTTATAAACCCTCCATATCTCTTTGTATTTCTCCATTTGGTTCCCTATAATCGCCGCAATTTAAGATTCCTTTGTCAAAATTGAGACTGTTTGTGATATTCTAATACCTAAATAGACCATTATATCTTAATAACGCGAGGAAAAAGGGAAGGACGACAATTTTGCCATTAGAGAACCGTTATTGGGAAAGAGAACGGTTGTTGGCTCTTGTAACAATGTAGCCAATCTCTTGTCAAACCCCTGAACACACTGGCTAACTTGAAAGATCAATAATAATTTAAGATTGTCCATCATACAAAAAGCATAGATAAAGTTTCTGAAAGAAGGTGTCGAAACCAATATTCTTCTGTCAAATCTGTCATTATATAAATTTATGCAAAAAAATAAAGTATACATTTTAAATTCATTACTATTTTTTAGAAATTTTATTCAAACCTGTGTAAAGCTTCAATATAAATATTGTTAATTTATTTATTTTGGATGGATTATTTGGATTCTCTAGGTAAGTCTTTACTTTTGAAACACACATAGATATCTTAAAATCTAAAGAAAGTCAATTCTATATGAACCTTCAAATGCTTTCAGATTTACAAACTAACGATAGGAAGTCCAGCCGAGTGCGTTCTTGGTACCTCTATGAACAATACAAATCTCTTGAAAAGAATCAGTTAGATGCTGCAAAAAAACTGAAGAACAGATCCTACCAAGAGAAGATCTTGCATCGCGAACTAAGCGAGAGACGCGCAAGGCGGCAATTTAGTCGACAGTTTGGTAATCATCAGAGTGAGTCTCAGTTGGCAAGAAGCATCAAAAGTGGGTCAGGAACACCATTCAGTGAGAGCGCAGCCAGCTTTTTTGAAAGCGTTTGTGATCAAGAAGATGTCGTCAGCGAAAAGGACGAAGAACCCCAAGACTCGAATAAAACCTCTAAAACCTGCAAATTCCATGATGAATTCATAAGCATTGGCAGAGAAGATGTCGACAGTTGCTCTGAAAGTATCAACAGCGTGATAGAACAAGCTGACAAAAACAAAAATGTCGCCGACGAAATCAAAGAAGAACTAGAGTTCGTAAAGAAAAACATTGCTGAAATTATAAATTTACAGCGGAAAGCCGAAAAAGAATGTTTGAAAACGTACACGGGGCTTTGCGATAGCGACAATGCTTTTGAAAATGGAAGTTTAGCTTCATCGAAAGATGATATAAAATCAACAAAATTGGACAAATTTTCACCAAAGCACAAAAACGCATTCCTTGTGATGTGGTCCAAATTGGTCTCGTTTGCTTACTATGTAATGCAAACGAATCGCGGTAAGAACGGCTACAACCCTTTTAATGTTTCGCTGCCAGATGTCCCCACTATAAAATGGGAGGTTTGGAACTTATTTCGTCAATCTACTCCAATGAGTTTTTCAACCCGTTGATAAGACCTCCGACGTGACTTTTTTCAGTTTAATTCACTTTATCTATTTAACAATATTTGGGTTGTTTGGATTTTTGCAGGCCAATGCTACTGCGACTATAGCTCACAGTTCCTTACTGCTATGCTTGCTTGTGATGTGCTCCGGAGAGGTATTAGTAGAATGTGTAAGTACTTCAATGTAATTATTAGTGTGTGCGTGTAATTATTAAAACTGTTAAAGATCAATTTGTTCTTCAAGTTGTCACTACGAAGAATGATACGTTAATTGTTTTGGATTATAGATACCCTTGTTATTAGTTAGCAGAACGAAACCTTTACTATTTTACTATACAAATAATTTGCATTCCTAAAAAGGAGGAGTTTATATCTATGTTCCAGGGGATTTTTTTGTGTTACCTACCTGATTACTCCAACTAATTAATTATTATGGATCGATTTCCGAAATTCTTTTTTAAATAATGTTCTGGATAGTCTTCCTATGGATGGAGTTACATCAGCATAAACAGTTTCTAAATTAATTACAAAATATTTATTATCAAATAGGGTAATTTAATTTTAGGTCATATTTTGCAGCCCTACGTCTCACCAATCAAATTTGTCAGTGATGACTCCGATGACTCAGATAATGCCGACGAGATACAAGCGCCAAGATCAAACTCTTTTAAACCAAAGAAATATACCAGGACTATTGAACTTAATGCAAGTATTTATTGTAACAAGCAAAAAAATTTTGGTTGAGAATTTATCGCGTTTTAAAATATGGAGGATGCGCTTTCTTTGTACGCATTAATACGCACGTATTGCGGAGAGAAAATTGATAACATCTGCATGAAGGGAACAGATTCCTTACTTTTTCCTAGGTGACTTTATTTTTTAATATCGAGGTCTTAAAATATCCTATACTACTAGGAACGTGGACTGTAGAGTTAGTGATGTGTGGATCCATGAGTAATGTACTCACGGTCTACATATCATCAGCAAGTTAAAATTAGTAAGATGAGTATCGTTTATTGCAGAATCGCCCACATCACACGTTCAAATTTGAAGAAACACCCCACTGGCTGGAAAGAAAATATCGGTCAGAAGAGCGATGGAACTCAAACAGATATTCTTTCGAAAATAGAATGAACGAAATAAGAAATCGCGGTGCAAGCGAACCGTGTCGGAGTATGGCAAAATTTTTCGTCGATAAAAACTGTCGTAAAAATCCGACTCGAAAACAATGTCCGTCTCATAACCAATGTCCATGTCTAAAAAAAGCCATCAACCCAATAATAAAACTTTCCAGATACATAGACATGATCTTGCAAGAAATTGAAGATTAATTTTCGTAGTGTTTTTATTTTGTTATGTCATTTTAGTTTTTTTTATATATATTTATAATATACATAAAATAGTAAAATTATTTGGGAACTTTAATTAACACACTATCCTATAACTAAAAAGAAAACAATTTATAAAGTATGTAACCCTTTATTACTTGGGCCGTCTCTTCAACAGAAAACACAAGTTACATTACAGTTTTTCAATACGTAGCTTTATAAATATTCACAAAAAATAACGACATAAACAGAATGTTCGGTGTACAAAATATCACTCTGAGTGTATTTATGCATTCGTAAGCTGTCCAACACTTTTATTTAAAATTAAAACATTTTATGTTCTGCTAGTGTATATATCTTTACTGTTGAATCGTCGAAAATACAAGTTTCAACTTCCCTTTATAGTAATGTTACAGATACATTTTGTTAATTTTGTAATGATTAATGTGTGTGCACGGAAATATTCTTCGCCGCAAAAACATATGTATGGTGAGCTGATATCACAGTTTCAAATCGTCTAATGGTTAATGAAAATTTCATTGATTTTTTAATGATTTCATATAAAAAATTTCACATATAGCAAATAATTTTTCCACGATAATAAGAAACTACGCTAAACCACTGGTACCTATATAACATTCTACTACAGGATAGTAAAAATAGCAATTTGACAATGTATTGATGTCTATTTTATATAAAATTGCCATGATATCAGCTCACATCAAACACAAAATACATTATCATTGAACCTAAACAAAATACCTTCACCAACAGAATCACATTAACTAAATATTAGGTACAGTATCAAGGTCTAAAAGACAGACAACAACTTTTGGACCAAGACAAAGCAGTAATAAAAAAACATTTACAAATACTTACAACGAACGTACATATTTTTTACAAAAATAAATATTAAAGTAATCTGAGAATGAAAGCGAGATGGAAAATCAAATAAAATAACAGCCATATTTAATACGTTCGTTTAAAACCCTAAACAATAGGATATTGTGACTGGCACGGTTCTTGAACGGTATGAATATAATATAAAAGTAAATAAAAATATAATAATAAGTATAAAATGACTGCGAACCAATCCAACCCCAAAACCCAAGTCAGTAAGACTAAAATGTCATGCGTTTGATAAGTCTGTGACGTCACACCGGACTGTAATACAGGATCCTGCCTGTTTTAGGATGGGTTACGATAGGCTGTAAGTGCCGGATGGAAACTACAATAGTTACATCATTAAAGAGAAAGAGCCTTTTTGGGAATGGCAGGGCACAATCTAAACGGGCGGAAACCGTGCCCATAGCGGCAAAAATGTAATGGCAGGGCACAATCTAAACGGGCGGAAACCGTGCCCATGGCGGCAAAAATGTAATGGCAGGGCACAATCTAAACGGGCGGAAACCGTGCCCATGGCGGCAAAAATGTAATGGCAGGGCACAATCTAAACGGGCGGAAACCGTGCCCATAGCGGCAAAAATGTAATGGCAGGGCACAATCTAAACGGGCGGAAACCGTGCCCATGGCGGCAAAAATGTAATGGCAGGGCACAATCTAAACGGGCGGAAACCGTGCCCATAGCGGCAAAAATGTAATGGCAGGGCACAATCTAAACGGGCGGAAACCATGCCCATGGCGGCAAAAATGGGGGACGGCACAATTAAAGATGCCGGACGCAGTCTCCAATTACCATGGTCCCACGCCCTCCAAGAAAAATGTCATCACATGTAACACAAGAACACTCATGTTTATTGAATTTTAAAGTTGATTTTACACGGAGCTGTGAAATAGCTGAGGAAAGGTGTAAGCCTTTAGGCAAAACTTTCCGAACGGAACTAACCTTACTTTAAAAAAATTGCGGAGCTATAATTTGCTAATTTTAGTTTACAATGGAAGCACAAAAAAATTTTTAGTTATACAATTCGTTCGCAACCGTCCAACAACGATGCCCGTCACAATAGTTACAATATTTTTACCGTAAAATTTACAATATGCCTACTAATTTTAATCGAGTTATATAGCGCCTAAGAGACGTAAAGTGTATAATAGACTAATAACAATATAAATATTCATAAGGTGTGGCAGTATATATTCACTGAACATGAGAACCTTTATTCTCCAATTACAATAAATTTAGCGTTTGTGCAAAATTTATTAATTACCTAGATATATATAAAATTGAAACATCATATTTCTCCACATATTTCCGTTCTCTTTAAAAACGTCACATTTCCATTCAAGCAAATTTCTTTCTGACGGAAACGATTATTTATTACTGATGGCGAATTTTTAGTTTTTTCATATTTGTGACTTTTGGTAAATAATGCTTGTTGTTCTTCACATTACCCTCACAATAATCAAATAAACTAACACTTCGCCAGCCATACTAATGATCAAGGCATCCTTTTACGCACGGTATATCAAAATAATAATATGTACATTTATGTGCAATATGCTCATATATGTATACTCATACATAAAATATCGTGCCATATCCTCTTTTTATTTGATTAATTTTTTCATATTAACGCTATAAATTCTGACCAGAAACACAACAATTAAGTAACATGTTTGTGTGTGTAAACTAATTCGTTATACTGGCGATTGATTGAATTGAAAAATAAACGGAACAGTTATAGAAGCAAGATTCTGGTGTTGCTATGCCAAAGACGTAGTACTACCATTGAAAGTTATTACTTCTCTGATTTTGTCATTATAATAATATGTATTTGTGATAAATCTCCCCATAAAACCTTGTATAATGTAACTGACAATAAATAATTAAAAATACTCTCATATGGGCTACGTAACAAATGAATCTATACACAATATTACTTACACTGTTTGCTTTACAACTAAAAGATTTCCATTTGACGATTTCTATTATAAAACAAATTCTACACTTACTTATTCAAGGGCAGCTTGGATTAATTGTGATTTTTTTTCTTGCCACTGAATAAATAAATGTAAAAATGTTATCTGTCTATATTAGGAAAAGAATATCTTGGCTGGAATCAATCATTTCATCAAAAATATGATTTCGTAGAAGAATGATACACCATTCGCTAATTCGATTATTATTATTTCTGAAATAATATTAATGAATCACAAAAATAAGAGGCAGAGACATGCTTCTACCAACTGCTTTAAAATTCCGTCAACAGTGAATTAACTAAAAACTAACTATTATTGACTATTGATGAAGTCTCTTATTAATAAATATTTATTATTATTTAGAAATATTTTTGAATATACTCTGTAAATATTTTATAAACACTGAAGAGGTGATAAGTGGCACAAAACTCAGTTAAATCCAAAACTAACGTAATTTGGATAAAAACACGGTCCAAAAGATTAATCAAATAATCGAAACAATAGTCATTGTTGGTAAAGTTTCAACTAAATACTATTAAAATTGAAAACTAACCTCACTTGGGATAACATAAGTAGTCATTTATTTAATTGATAGCACAATTAAGTAAGAAGTAAGTAGATACAGTTCTAATTTCTAGGAATTCGTAATAAGGAACAGATCTATTTTATACCAAAACTAGCTGACCCGGCACACTTCGTTTTGCCATTATAAAATATGTATATTATATCATTGCAGTTTGCATAATAGAAGTGGCATCCAAAAAGAAAAATCTTGACGTTTCTAAATGCATGACATTGCCTTATGAAGTATTCAATCTGAAATGATGTTTGACAGGTAGAACATGGGTAGAACAGTTTATATGGGAAAATGAAATTGTTGTTTTTATTATTTTCTTTACATTGTTTTCAAATTTTCTCTCCGTAAGAACCATCCTCGTACTTCAAGGAATATTTAAAAAAAAAAAATTAGCGAAATCGGTCCAACCGTTCCCGAGATTTGCGCTTAGCAACACATTCAGCGACTCATTTTTATATTATAGATACCTTGAAGACTGAAGACCATTACGGTTTGCAGTTAAAATTTGCTAGTGATTTTTGTTTAGTTGTCATGTTGTGTTGTCCTATTCGAGCAAATCCTTTTTCTGGACCTTTTTGGACGTATATTAAAATATAAACAAAATTTGAACAAGTCTATATAACATACCATAACCTATATGAATTTTATATATAAAATTGAAATCGAATTTGTAGCATTTTGAGTTCCAGCCAGCATTTCAAACTGCATATTACTTGTAAACATCATGTATAATCTAAGGGGAATATGATTATACATTTATTAAAAAATTGACGCTATATTCTTACTAGTGATCTCAGTATAATACAACGGAGAGTAATGAATGGTACTCTCAATATCATCATCATTTTCATCAAATCACGAAATTTATTTATATAGGTACGATTTAACCTTTTACAGAGTAGATAGATATAATATACTGAGACCGCCAATAAGCTCTTTAAATTAAAAGATCCCAGGCGAGCGCAATTTTTGTGTTTCGAGGCTTTTTTGGCTTGAAAATGAGAATTACCAGACAAAAACTCATTGTCATACACTCATAAGACAAAGATGGACGAAAGGGCAATTAATTTGATAAACATTTTAAGATGTTTATATAACTTGTTTAGTTTAATTTTAAAACCCAATAACTACAAAATAATTCAAAAACTACAAGATAGCTATCACTCAACTCATACCCACATTTCACAGTTGTTTTCTCTCTCCGCCTATCATAAAAATGAAACCGAAACAAAACCAAAAAGTTACCATCCCTATGGAAAGCTAAGCTAAAAAAACAATTGCACTCGCCTGGCGTATTGTACATCAAAATTGAGCTCCTCTAGTTGTCGGGTGGGTTGTCGAAGTAGTCGATCTTGGGGTGTGCATTCTGTTGTTGTGTTTGCGATTGTTGCTGTTGTTGTTGTTGTTGAGATTGCTGTTGTTGTTGTTGTTGTTGCTGTTGAGCTGCAGTCCGGGCGCTGCGAGCCGCCCACGCATTCGTAGAGGTCAATGTTGCCCAACCTCCGGTAGATCTGAAATTGTAGGTAGGTTTCAGTCCCATACTAAGTCTCTTGTACACATCAAGGTACAAAACGGTGTAAGCTAATAGGACTAAGTATAACGGTGAGTGGCTGAGAATTCGATGTCATAGATAGACAGTAGATAGACAGTATTCATACTTAGTGTACCTTGTACATCAGTATATGCAGTATATGTCTTGCATGTCGTTAAGAGCTCAAAACATCTAATAAGAGACTCGGAGAAGGTTTATGTGACATGTAGCTGCATGCCACTATCATTCATAGAATGAAAGTTCCAAGAGCGTGTTATGTCTCTCCCATGGCTGCGAAGTACAGGTGCGCACCGTGCGCAAGTACATGGAACAGGTGTACATACTTGATCGCGGCATTAGTAGCAGGAGTAGGTGCGGCACTAGCGGCGGCGGACGGTGCGCGCAGCACGGGGACGGGCACAGTGCTTGCCATATGACACGTACATATGGCGGGCACATAAGGTGGGTACATAGGACAGGTACATAGGGCAGGTACACATACTTGGGCGCGGCGCTGGCGGCGGGTGTGGGGGCGGCGCTGGCGGCGGCGGGCGGCGCGCGCAGCACGGGCCCGGGCACGCGGCGCTTGCCCGCCTCGCGCTCCAACACCTCCAGCACGCTCATCGCCGGCAGCCACGACTGCAACATCACAACGACACATCAAATCACTGACAATCATTTTTTTGGTGCCGCATCTCACTATGTCGCTAGCGCAGCAGTCGCGCTTCTCCAAAGTCCCTCCTACAATTTATGATAGCGCGGTAACCGTGCTGGTGTGACCTATGCCTACATACTTTTCATAGCGACACTCACGAATGCCACCGCGGCGGTTGCGGCCTAATGAGAAGCCACCCTTTATGTCTCTGCTTTTTAACATTCCAAAAATAAATAAAATGCCAAAGTGTTTTGTGGACACCCTACTAATTTCAGGTATCTCATTTTTTAGATACTGACACTCTTCTTCTCTCTTCACTCTTCATCTTATATCCTATCGTTGTTATGAGTCCGTGAGTATGATAATTAAAGTTAATAACCAATTCGAATTAAAGTTGGCAACCAAATTTTACTGCCATGGTGAAGATTCCTCTATCCCCATTTATTAGAAAGGAAACATTGACCTCCAAAGAATTATTGCTAGGTTACTGTTAACGCCTCAACCCTACCTTCTCCCTATTGGCGGTGGCGACCACGTTCCTGTTCGGCTCCGCGTCGTAGGCCACGCTCTCGCAGCCGAAGTGCTCGCACATCTCGTGTATGAACTGCCTCTTCTGCCGGTTCATCGATGGGAACGAGTGCGAACGGGTCTTCTGTTTTGACTGAAATAATAATACTATTTTATGTAAGTGCTATATTATTAAAATATTGCATCTTATATCGTATATTCATCATTTGCGAATGTGTCATAGTGACGATTTGTTCGCTATGACACATTCTTTCCATATACAAACGAGTCGTCGGTGTGTTTCGTCACAACACATAGACTATAAGCCCATGAAAAAAAATTACCTGTGAAATGAACCAACGTGAATAACGCTTAGAAGGCTGTTACTATATCAGAAAACAACTCTGAGCACTATGCCGTCATTTCTGAGCGGTACACCTGTACCGTGATGTGAGAGATAAGGGTTGCGACCCTTGGCTTTCGACCCCGGCCTCGGAAATATGTACGGCGTTCATGGATAAAGTACATGTATATGTATACAAAAGAAATTACACAAATTCCGTACATTAATAAATGACAAAGGTCACAAATGCCGTACAGTAATAAATGACATAGGTCACAAATGCCGTACAGTAATAAATGACATAGGTCACAAATGCCGTACAGTAATAAATCACATAGGTCACAAATGCCGTACAGTAATAAATGACATAGGTCACAAATGCCGTACAGTAATAAATGACATAGGTCACAAATGCCGTACAGTAATAAATGACATAGGTCACAAATGCCGTACAGTAATAAATGACACAGGTCATAAATGCCGTACAGTAATAAATGGCCGTTATGACGTAATAAATGACCGTAATTACAGTAATCGCTCACACCGGTCGTGTCAGCATGTCTATAGGACGTCACAAATTTCGGACTGCATATCTATCCGACGTCAACTATTTATTTACTGTACACAACGACAGTACACTCACGTTCTTAGCGCGTTGCACTAGCTCGGTGAGGCGGTCGTGCACGTGGTGAGCGAACGCCGGCTCGCGTACGGCCGTGGAGCGCACGTGCTCGCTGTATCGCGGCGCCAACTTCGCCGATACGTCGGGGTTGCGGATCTGCAGCGCGAGAGCCAGCTGTCGGCTGCGGGCCTCTTGACGACACTCGTCGTCGCACTCCAGTCTGCAACAAACACAGAAATCGAGTAAGGCAGACGCACGCACAGCCCTTTGACACAAAATCGCCTGTGAACTTTAATTAGCTTGCTTCCACGCTTGTAATACGTGAAACGGGTGGTTCCTGTTGAAATTCATAGGTGGCAGTTTTTTTAAATCTGTTCTAGACCCTTTGGGAATATAACATCAATATAATTTGGCATTAGGACTCATCTTCAACAACCTATTGACCGTGGAGTTGTATAGCAAAGTATGTGGAGACCTCACCCAGTTGTATTTGGAAGAAACATAGGCCCTAGTAGTCAGACACAAAAGGCATTGCACCCCATATCAATTTAATTATAATATGATATTTCGATTATAAGTATGTCCCGATTATAATATCTCGATTATTGTCCTGACGAATGCTCAAATAATCACTTACGTTTTAAGCATGTTAGCAGGGCGCTGTACGTCACTCAGGTCGACAGAACCACCTTCTTGTATCTTCGACACCGCCAACGTACTCATAATTCTGTAAACAAGATTAAAGTTTTTAGTTATTGACCAGTCTCACACACAGGTACGCAGTGACCGCATGATGGACGCGTGTCGTTGCATGGCTGAGTGCATCTGATACATGACACTGCGACAACTAGGAACTGTACTGGGACATGAGGTGCCACTGGAGATGTGGCACGCGGCTGCACAAGGATGGACGCGTCTCGGTGCATGGCTGGGTGCATTTTATACACGATACCTTCATCATAAAATGACGACGGTCGGTTCTTGGACACCCAGTGCCACTGGCCCTCGTCACGCCCTAGTGGAACATGTTGTCTCGAGTGTTGAGCACATACCTAGCCCGATCCCTCGCGTTCAGCATATCGGCGGCCGCAGGGGCAAATGGCACGCACACTGCGGCGACAGGGGCGGTACTGGGAGACGGAGTGCCACTGGACGTCTCTGTACGCAACTGGATGCATCTCATCCTTAATACCTTTAAGACACTGCGTCAAAAAGGGTTGATGCGGTGCCGCTGGATGTGTGTTCTGTCTAAAACGAAACCTAACCTTATTTCGATCGTTAGTGGTGAGGTATTTTACTACATACCTGGCCCGATCCCTCGCGTTGTCAGCGCAGGAGCGCTCAGCAGATCGGCGGCCGCAGGGGCAAGTGGCGCGCACGCTGCGGCGACAAGGGGCGGTACTGGGACACGGGGTGCCGCTGGACGTGTGGCACGCGGCCGCACACGGGTGGCCGCATGATGGACGCGTCTCGTTGCATGGCTGGGTGCATCTGGTGATATAAGATTTTGTTTGCAATTGAAACGAATGTTATCGAATAATTTATAAGAAAATAATAGTCAGTCAAATTGGTTACATTTGTACAGCCCAAGTTGTGCATGTTCTAGAAAAACTTCTAAGAGAGATTGGATGGATCAATCAATAGTGTGTGGGGAAATTCTTTGGCATTTTTTTTTATTTAAAAATGCGTATTTTAAATTATTGAGGAGTATTTGGTACTCACTTGCCAGTATCACACGGACCCTTGTGACAGATCTTAATACAGGTGTGCTTGCCGCAGGGCAGAGGCTTCCCGCATGGCAGACCGCATGAGAACTCCTCTTGAGAGCACGGAATCGTTTTTCGTTCCTGTGAACAATAAAAAAATCACATCGAAATTGAAACCTCGTACAGAATTACAGGTAAAGAAAAATGAAACATTTAAGTACATATAATTATTGTAAAAGTTACAAAAAATTGAGATATATATATGATTGTAGCCATACTTCATATTTCATCATTCAGCTACATTATCGATCATTCATCGATCATTGTAAATATTGCATCGCATCGCATCGATACCATAGCCATCCGTCCGTCTCTAGTGCACAACCGCGAGCAGCGCGTTGCCTAGAGACGGAATAACAAGCGAGTCATTATTCAAAATTTTTCTCATTCAGTTCGTTATTTTTGTAATCTTGTATATTTGTTAATAACATGCGTTTATAGCAATTCTTCTTGTAAATACTTTTGTGTACATAATTTCTGTGTAAATATACAAAGTGTAAATAACATTTTTGCCGTTTTCAATCTCTTTACTCCTTCTACAAAATTAGTGCAATACCAGCAGCACTAAAGTGGTGACCCCGAACTTTGGACAAAAGTGTTAAAATGAGCAACGAAGGAAGTGATAGCGACCACCCGTGCTCCATGAAATCGTTGGAGCGCGTACCAGCCGAACATGAGGCAGGCCCATCCGAACTATTCCGTGTCGGCGTGCGCGTGCCGCCATTTTGGCCGGACAAACCAAAGATTTGGTTCGCCCAGATTGAAGCGCAATTTAACCTCGCGAGAATCACGGACGACAGCACTAAATTCTTTTATGTGGTATCGAATTTAGATGGGCAATATTCGGTTACGGTCGAAGACATAATTATTGAGCCCCCTGCGACTAACAAATATGAGAAACTTAAAACAGAGCTCATCAAGCGTCTTTCACAATCCCGGCAGAAGAAAGTAAAGCAGCTTTTACAGTCAGAGGAACTAGGGGACCGTAAACCATCGCAATTTTTGCGACACTTGCAACAATTAGCGGGACCCAACATTCCAGACGAATTTATATCGGACGTATGGACCAGTCGGCTGCCCCTTAATCTCCAGACAATAATTGCATCGCAGCCCAGCCTAACCTTGCAAGAGCTAGCGGACCTGGCGGATAGGGTGCACGATATTGCGCCGGCGACACCACAGGTTGCATCGACGTCGGTATCCCGACTTGAAACAACTGTAATGGCGATGGCTCAGCAGATTACTGAGTTGACCAGGCAGGTCAGCGCTCTCAGTGCCGATCGATCCCGTGATCGTTCACGAAGCCGTCGCTGGTCCCGTCAAAGAAGCCGCACGCCTAATAAAAGGTCCCACTCAGCCTACAAAAAATTCCCGGTTTGCTTCTATCATCACAAATTCGGCGATAAGGCGCAAAAGTGTTTAACACCTTGTGACTACAAACCGGGAAACGCGCCGGGCACTCGATAATGGCGGCCGACGATTGCCCAAGTACATCTGGCCGTCTGTTCGTGACCGACCAGAATTCAAAGGTCGAGTTCCTGGTGGACACGGGAAGCGACTTATGTGTCTTTCCACGTACTGCGGTGCGTCAACGGCGGGAAAAGACGAGCTATGAGCTATGTGCAGCCAACGGAAGTGTCATCAGCACGTATGGCTATATTAACTTAAGATTAGATTTAGGTTTACGTAGAAACTTTGAGTGGCGATTTGTCGTTGCCGATGTAACCAAGGCTATAATAGGTGTTGATTTTTTGTCACATTACAATTTAATGGTTGATGTGCGAGGCAAGCGGTTGGTAGACAACCTCACAAAACTGTCAACCGTTGCCAGTGTAGACAGCAGCGACAGTCTCATATCTAGCGTGAAGATTGTGACTGGTCCGACTAAATTTCACAGTTTGCTTTCCGAGTTTCAGGATATCACGCGACCGTCTGGCACTCCACGCATACCTAAGCACAACACTACTCACCACATACGTACCACACCAGGCCCTCCAGTCTCTTGTCCGCCTCGTCGGCTGGCACCGGAGAGGCTGAAAATTGCTCGTGCCGAATTTGAGGCAATGTTGGCGAATGGTACGGCTCGCCCATCTGAGAGTCCGTGGTCATCGCCCCTGCACCTAGCCCCCAAGAAGGATAATGGCTGGCGTCCGTGCGGTGACTATCGGCTACTAAACGCGAGGACCATCCCAGATAAGTATCCCATCAGGCACATACAGGATTTCGCTCACAGTCTATCTGGTTGTAAGATCTTTTCCACGATAGATTTGGTGAAAGCGTACAACCAGATCCCTGTCTTTGAGGATGACATCCCGAAGACAGCGATAACCACACCGTTTGGCCTTTTTGAGTTTCCGTTCATGACGTTCGGTCTGCGAAATGCTGGTCAAACTTTCCAAAGGTTTGTGGACGAATTGACTCGTGGCCTAGATTTCTGTTACCCATATCTGGATGACTTCTTGGTATTTTCAAGGACTGAGATAGAGCACCTCGATCATCTACGGCAACTCTTCAAGAGGATGGAAGAGTATGGTTTACTTATCAACACCGCCAAGTGCGTGTTTGGAGTTCCAGAGGTTACGTTTCTCGGTTACCATATATCCGAGCATGGTACCAAACCTTTGGAAGGCAAGGTTCAGGCCATCAAGGAGTTCCCGGTCCCTAAAACCGCAAGGCAGCTTCGGAGATTCCTGGGCATGATAAATTTTTACAGGAGGTTTATTCCCCACGCTGCCCAAATACAAGCTCCCTTGAACGACTTGTTGACCGGTTCCATCCGAGCTTCGCAGCCCGTCGACATCAGCGGAGACTCGTTGAAGGCCTTTACGGCCTGCATAGAGAGCCTGTGCAATGCTGCAATGCTTGCACATCCGGACTCCAACTCGAAGTTAAGTTTAGTCACTGACGCCTCGGACACCGCAATAGGTGGGGTACTACAGCAGTTAAAGGAAGGCGACTGGCAACCTCTAGCCTTTTTCTCTCGCAAGTTGAGCACACCGCAACGGAAGTATTCTCCGTACGACCGCGAGCTCCTTGCCATCTACGAGAGCGTTAAGTATTTCCGCCACTGGCTAGAGGCCACCAGCTTCACCATCTATACTGACCACAAACCCTTATGCTTCGCCTTCAGCGAGCGCAAACGAAATTGTTCACCGCGTCAGTATAGATACCTGGACTACGTGGCACAATTCTCGACCGACATTCGTCATATTTCCGGTCAAGACAACGTTGTCGCGGATACCCTCTCCCGAGTCGAGGAGTTACATCGACCCGTAGACCTAGAGGTGATAGCTGGTGCCCAGGACGCCGACCCTGAGCTCGCTCAATATCTGGGCGCTGAATCTTCGCTCCGCCTTAGGAAAATGAACATCCCTGGTAGTCGCATTCAACTGTACTGCGATGTCAGCACACCGACTCCCAGGCCGTTTATACCATCGCACTTGCGCAGATCTGTGTTCGACAGTCTGCACTCACTCAGCCATCCTGGTGCTAACGCTAGTGCCAAATTAGTGGCACAACGCTTCGTTTGGCCTCAGGTGAGGAAGGATTGTCGCGAGTGGTCTCGAACATGCCTAGCCTGCCAACGCTCGAAGGTAACCAGGCATACTGTAACACCTCTTGGCACACTGGATTTACCTTCAGCGCGGTTCAGGTACGTTCACTTGGACCTCATCGGACCACTCCCCCCTTCCAAGGAGTATCGGTACTGCCTCACAGCGGTCGATCGCTTCACGCGATGGGCTGAGGTTGTCCCTATTACCGACATCACAGCGGAAACCGTGGCCAAAGCCTTCTTATCTGGCTGGGTGGCACGATTCGGATGTCCTACCGATATAGTCACTGATCGCGGTAGACAGTTCGAATCGAGCCTGTTTCAGCAGCTGTCGAACACAATCGGCTTCAAACATCGGAAGACGACTGCGTATCATCCTCAGTGCAACGGACTGGTTGAGAGGTTTCATCGACAGTTGAAAGCGGCTATCACATGTCACGCTGATGGTCGCTGGACCGAGACGTTGCCGTTCATCCTTCTCGGTATTCGCACGGCTTTCAAGGAGGACCTTCAGACCTCCTCAGCTGAGCTCGTTTATGGAGAACCACTTCGGCTCCCTGGTGAGTTTTTCGGCCATACTGATGGCAGGTGCACGACTGACCTCACGGACTTTTCAGCCCGAGTCAGATCATTTGCCAACAACCTTAAGCCAGTACCTACCTCTCACCACACGTCCAACTTCAAGACGTTCATATATAAAGACCTCGCCACATGCTCGCATGTCTTTTTGCGAGAGGACGCTGTACGAGGCACGTTTCAACCAGCTTACACCGGACCCCACGAGGTGGTCAAGAGAGCTGGGAAAACATTTAAGATCAGGGTTAAAGGCAAAGATCTGACAGTATCGGTAGATCGACTCAAACCGGCCTACATACTGTCAGACTCGATCGCCCCTACACAACAGCACACACAAGCACCCACACCTACACCCGACACATCTCCCTCCACTTCAACGACCAAGACAACGCGATCGGGACGCCATGTTCATTTTCCGAATTTTTATCGCCCTTGACGGTCTCTGGAGGGGGGTGATGTAGCCATACTTCATATTTCATCATTCAGCTACATTATCGATCATTCATCGATCATTGTAAATATTGCATCGCATCGCATCGATACCATAGCCATCCGTCCGTCTCTAGTGCACAACCGCGAGCAGCGCGTTGCCTAGAGACGGAATAACAAGCGAGTCATTATTCAAAATTTTTCTCATTCAGTTCGTTATTTTTGTAATCTTGTATATTTGTTAATAACATGCGTTTATAGCAATTCTTCTTGTAAATACTTTTGTGTACATAATTTCTGTGTAAATATACAAAGTGTAAATAACATTTTTGCCGTTTTCAATCTCTTTACTCCTTCTACAAAATTAGTGCCATACCAGCAGCACTAAATGATAATCATAGCATGCAGTGAACACTCCTTACGTAGAGGTGTAGTCAGTCATGTGGCGGCAGAAGAAGGCCACTGGGACTCAGGCACTTTCAAAGCAACTTTCAAGAGTGTTCAGATCAAACCGTAGGACTGCGGGGTTATTGCCATATATCCGCCGTCGCAGACGCGCGTGGTGAGCACGACACTGGGCGGGCACTCGTCCACGTGACAGGCGTGATGGGAGGGATTAGTGGATTGCCGCCGGGTTACTGACCTCGTGGCCGCCGTGGCAGACGCGCGTGGTGAGCACGACGCAGGGCGGGCAATCTCCCACGTGGCAGGCGTGGTGGGGGGGATGCCCGCACGGCCGCGGCCGGGTGCAGGGAGCGCTACAAGCCGGAGGTCGAACGCCGCATCGCACTGGAGGGAACAACACAGATTCGCCGCACTCGCACCGCACTTCCTCGAAATCTAAAAAAAAAGAAGACTATTAACTAACATAAAACTAATCCATTCACATGGAACGTTACAGTTTTAAACATGAACCTGCAATCAACCCCATGCGTTGCATTAATTGCATCCCGGGCCCTCTGAATCGAAAGGCCTCTTGCTATCTTTTTTAGGCTATTAATCTAACTGATATAGGTTTTATACTTAATTCATTGAAAATGCTAAATAACTTTGAGGCTTAAATTTTCTGCCATCTTTCCCTATTTGGACTTGGTGAAATTATTAAATTGAAAATTAAGACCGCCATTTATGCATTGATATTGATTATGTCCGTTTCTTTGTATGTGTGCGTACAAAAAAGATTTAAAACATATCAAAGTGGTGTTACTTAGTCGCGGGCAGGGCGCGCAGTGGCCGGCGTGACAGAACTCCTCGCAGCGGTGTTGCTGACAGAAGAGGCTGCGGCCGCACACCACGCCGCACATGTGCTCGGCGCTGTCGCAGCACACCTCGCGGCACCGGTGACGGCCGCAGCTCAGTTTCTGATGAGAAACACATTATTATCCCAGTGACATTTTGCAATCTAATGCCAGACAGGATGGCGAGCCATGCTTGGCTCCCTTATCGACCATTGTCTTTCTTAAAGTTTATCAAATTAAATATCCTCAGCTGCTGGTAAAGGAAAACATCGTGAGGAAACCTCCATGTTAGGACTTCTCCGTAATACTCTCAAAGGCATGTGAGTCCAGCAACCCACACTAGGTCATTGTGGTTCTTCTCATTGTCAGAGAGTGCAGTGGGATACTATGGGTTACAGACATGCGAGACAAAGCGACCATATCAGGAGTGTAGCTGTATTCGGGTTTACTCTATTCAGACCATCAAATTAATCATACATGAGCACTAGCTGTCCCCGCGACTTCATAAGCATGGAATTTAACTATCTAACCATAATATAATTCTAAAATAAAAATAGGCAAGTTCCTCCTTGTTACATCAACTATTTGCCAGTGAAAGTCCCATCAAAATCGGTTCAGACGTTCCAGAGATTAGCCGGACATACAGACAGACAGACAAAAATTGCAAAAGATGTTATTTTGGTATATGTACCATGAGTTTAATAAAAAGCGGTTATTTTTATATTACAAACAGACACTCCAATTTTATTTATTTGTATAGATGTATAGATAATAACAACATTTATGTTTGAAATTCTCAGAAGTCCATACCTTATTGCACTTCCTCTGGCACGTGACATTCTGCTGCGCATCACGTATGTCCCGGCATGGTACCTCGCGAGTTGAGTGCCCGCACCGACACTGCAAGTGGGTGGAGTCCGGGCACGGTGGACATTCACCTAAAGGTAAAAGAAACTTCAAATAACTGCTCTCTAAATGTCATTAAATATGGTATGGGCACGGTGGACATTCACCTAAAGGTAAAAAAACATCAAATAACTGCCTTATAGAAGTTATTGAACAATATGGCATTGACTGTCCTTAAAACACACAAGGTTTTAAATGGTAACAAAAAATGTAATTATTTTTATAAATAATAGTTTACATTCAAAAGCTCAGATATTTTCACAAAGCGCCTTAAAAAAATGTTCTAGAAAAATCTCTACTGTCATATTGTATTGAATCGAGGTGATAAAAATGAGCAAGACATACCCTCATGGCACTTCTCCTTGCAGAAATGGCGTTCCTCCTGCGGCCCGCAGAGCAGCGGCTTAGCGCAGATGTTGTCGCACAGAGGGATGGGGTCTGTGCACGATGTGCGCTGGCAGTTCTCGATCCTGTGACGAACAGTTAACGTTATTTAAACGTCACATAATTTGAGTCATATAAATTACTCACTAACGCTAAGATGTCACGTGTCTTTGCCACATAGACGGGCGGACGAACATGCAATATGACTTCACACAATAATAATATATTATACTGGAGCTACGATGTCACCTATTGTTGCCACAGAGACAGGCAGGTACACACTAACGCTATGATGTCACGTATCTTTGCCACATAGACGGGCGGATAAACATGCAATATGACTTCACACAATATACAGGAGCTATGACGTCACCTATTGTTGCCACACAGACGGGCAGGTACATAGACGGACAGACAAACGCTCTCAAGACGCAGTCCTGTCTACTGCGTTACTGCTGGTTACACGGCGGCGGGTGACAAGTGCGCCGACACACGTGTGCGCCGCAATGCAACACACGCCAACATTCGGAACCGTACTCCCACTGCTCGCCGACGCCGCGAGCGCTCACCGTGCCATGACGTCACACAGGAGCACTATAGCTATGACATCACCCAGGCCAGCGGGCGCCAACATACGTCACCTAAATGAATTCACACAATAACAATGAAGCTATGTCGTCACCTGGTCTTGCCGCACGGACAGGCGGGTACGTTCTCGGGACGCAACGGGCACGGACTGCACGGCGGCGGGTGACAGGCGCGCCGACACACGTGCGCGCCGCAATGCAACACACGCCCGCACTCAGAGCCGCACTCCCACTGCTCGCCGACATCGCGAGCGCACGCCACCACGCGGCTCTTCGATACCGAGCAATGGCACACTGGAATATGGAAACAGACGTTTGAACACTTTGAACCGATGGAAGTTAGTTGGGACATAGTAGTTGGCGCGATTCTTAAGTGCTGCAGCCTTTGTTCAAGCATTTAGTTCGTCAAAAACATTGATTGTCGTTTAGTCTAGTGTGTTTACTTCGACTGCTGTACACTAGCCCAAAGTAAAGTTATACGTCTGTAGTTAGTCATCTGTGCTCTCGACTCGAGATGGTTGCTTTACTCATTAAGAATTAACTTAACACAATCTTCATCGATTTCTGAAAACCTTCCTGGGTGTATGTAAGCTGTATTCCCAGTGGAAGTTATTAAATCAATAAATACCCCTTCTTATAACGGAACATTGTTTTTTTTAATGCATGCAGTGATTTAATAATTGTGAACACTATCATACCTTGTGTGACAACCTCCTTGCACTCATCGCAGGGTCCCTCGTGGCACTCCTTCTTGCAGGTGTGCACGCCACAATCAAGCTTCTTGCAACACTCGCGCCCACAGACCTGGGGCAGTTTGCTGCTGCAGAGGACCATACGGGTCTCAGTTCCACAGCCACAGTGCCTGTAACAGGAAAAATTGCATCAGTGTTGATGAGAAACCTGAAACCGCCCAAAATCCGTTCACATGTTCTGGCCTGGCCAAAAAGCGCTATGACGTCAGAAAGAGACACTAGCACTATGAAGTCACCTGGTTTACCGCAGAAACAGGCGGGCACGTTCTGAGGTTGTAACAGATATGGACCACACAAACACCCACACTCCCATTGTTCTCCGAGCAGGTACTGTACTCTGGTAGACATATGAAACAAAACACTGTCGGAATATCACTATAATTATAATGGAAACAAGCTAACTCACTTGTTAACAGTAGCCTGGCAGGGTGGGCACGGGCCAGGGTGGCACAACAGTGTGCAGGGGTGGGGACACGTGCGGGGTCGTTGACACGCGCGGCCGCAAGTGTGGGCGCCGCTAGAGCCCCTCTGGTACTCCGGGAAGCGAACCGCGCCGCACATGCAGCGGTACTCTGACGGGATTTCGGAGGACGGGTTCTGACAGGCCGGACACCGCCATTTCCCATCTGGAATTTAAGAAAATAATGTTACTATAAAGTTGTTTAAACCAGCAATGCACTGGCGACTCCTCTGATGTTGTTTGTGTCAGTAGGCAACAGTGAACAGTTGAACACTCACTATCAGGTTAAGCAGTGATCACATTGAAAAATCAACTCAGTCAGTAAGTAGTAATATAATGAATAGATCTCATATTATATATGTATTCTGCTTAATAGAATGCTTGATATCATCTGTTTAATCGATAACTATTCTGTTTTTAAAAATTTCTGAATGGAAAGATGTCTGGTTGGATTTGGGGTCAATAATAATAAAATCAAAACTGTTTACAACAATAATAGTATGTTAATTTAGGTTCATATAGAGATATCATACACTACTAACCTTGATGTTATCTGTTTTAAAACAAAGCGTGGTTGAATTCAATGACCAAAAAAAATTTTATAGCTTAACCAGTCCACCCTAGCAACATGTGCTATGTTGCGGAAAACCAATAAGCTAATTTATTGTACTGTCAAACAATGATAACGTCATATTTATGAGCCAAAGAGTGTGTAGTTAAATACACAATATTTATGTGGGTATACATATAAATGATGAATGTGGTGCTGCCAGCACAAATTTTTTTTGGCTGAAAATACACCATGGACACACTGTGCCAGTTATTTCTGGCAGTAACCTACTGCTACTGGCTCTAGCCAGTATTCATGATGAAAGGCACCATAGGATTCTAACCCCAGTGTGTTCCTTTAATAATGAATACAATCACCCAATCATTTCTGCTAATTGCTACTGGTTAAAACTGTGTTCATCCTTATGCGTCTTGTCGGGCCTTAGGTTACTTTCACATAATTTTCGGTGGCCATAGCTGCCCCTGAGATGTTATGTTATTTTCTAAACAATGTCAGTCTCATCAAAATACCCAATTACTTACCAATGACACTACTCAGAGCCCACTTTCTAATGCACTTGAGATGCAGCACGTGGTAGCAGTTGGCGCACCACCACACCGAGTCAGTCTGCTTCACTCTCTCACAGCACACCAGGCACTCAAGGGTGCCCTTGTCCAGCTGCTCGCTGAGACGCTCACGTTGAGTCATTTCTATGATGCAAATAGTTCAATAAAGTAAGTTAAACAACCTTGTATAATGTGTTTTTGAAAGCACTGGCTATGACAATAAAGTTGACTACTAACCTAACCTAACCTAACTATAATAGTGTTTTTGAAAGTGCTGGCTAAGAATTCAACTCAAGAGGTCCAAGTTCAAATGCTCGTGACCTGCAGTAAGCAGCAGCAGCATAGCAGTAAAGGAAAAGAGAAAAACCTGCAGTTCTCCACAGTATACTCAAAAAGTGTTTGAAGTTATCCGCCCCAAATCAAACCTAAACCGCTTCCGGCAAGGTTTAAAGACTGCTTTTTGTCTTAACTAAGTGTGCATAAATTGTACCTAATAATGAATAAAAGCTTTTAACATGATAATATGCCCTCTTAAACATGGAGGCTTGCATATAAATCACTACTAGCAGCACCCACTCAGGTTCTAAGCCCATTGCTTAACTTTTTCAATCACTTGCTATCGACTCAAGCAGTGTCTGTGTACACTCCAGCATACTGTTTAGTTTAGTCCCTATATTTATTAAAAAACTTGATAAAAAAGAGAAACTTACCTCCATGATTGGTCCCATTTTTATGTCCTTTGCTTTTAACAGGACTTGCCTTAGGTTCTCTGTTCATTTTCTCCTCCCTATATTGAAGATATGTATTGGCGTATTGCTCATCTTCCGTACTGTTTCGTTCAGTTGCACGCACTCGTTGGCTGCCGGCCCAGCCACGACGACCATTGCCATCACCCCTACCATTCCTAACATCTTGGCTACCTTTAGGCATGGAACTGTTATAGAACATTCTGTCAGTCTCTTTGCTCTTGTTATTCTGCTTAGAATTAGACCTAGGTTGACTGTCACGGTAGTTCCCTTCAGAGTTACGTGTGTCTTGATGGCTACTCGAATCATACTGCCGGTTGTTGGACCTCTGATAGCTACCTGACTCATTGTTCCTTCTGTTTCTGTCCTGATGGCGAGAATTAACTTCTGGGGTATCACCTTTTGGCTCCGAACTGTATTTCGAGTTATTTCTATCATGATTATGGCCATTCGAATCGTTGTTACGTCTACCAGATTCTTGGTTGCGGTGGTACGAATCCTGCTTTTGATTTTCACTGTTTGGATCATTTTCTTGATATCCATTTGAGCCATTCCTATATTGCCCCTTAAAGTTTTTCATTTGTCTATCAAAACTTTCTTCAGCATTACCATTTGATTGGGAAGTTTGAGGTCTCTCCCTCCAGTTTTTTTCAGAACGAGATGGCTTGCTTTGGCTACTAGAATTAACTACATTAAGAGTTTCATTTGAATTTTTACTAGTGGAAGGTTTATTTGGCTGTGATATACTACTGGAACTGCTTGATTTGTCAACTCCACTATTTTTAGGAACAAATTCTGTTGCAGTTGGAGTGAGTTTTGAATTATAAACCATATCATTGTACACATTTGTTTCAGATGCAGCTATCTCGTATTGTTGCTGCGGTTGCTGTTGGGGATGTTGAGGTCTCACTTGGTACACCTGTTCCGAGCTGGCCGATGGTGTTACACTGTTTGTACTTGACCCATAACCATAATTGATTTGAGCATTTTGTACCTGTTCTGAGCTGGCTGATGGTGTAACACTGTTTGTACTTGACCCATAACCATAATTGATTTGAGCATTTTGTACCTGTTCTGAGCTGGCTGATGGTGTAACACTGTTTGTACTTGACCCATAACCATAATTGATTTGAGCATTTTGTGTTGGAACATTCTGGTAATTATACTGATTGTTGGGATAATTCTGGTACTGAATGTTATTGTATGCAACAGGATTAGTAGCAGGAACGGCTGCTGGAATAGTTGTAACACCGGCACTCTGCATTTGAGCTAAAAATTCATTGAAGCTAACATATTGATTGCTGGGATTATATTGTCTATTAGGATCAGGAAAATAAGCTTGATTCAAATACTGTGCACCCATATCACCATTCCAGGTGCTATGTTGGCCTTGGTACTGGTTGTTGTAAGCGTATGAGTTGTTCCACTGAGACATCTTGATAGCTGACTGCTGAGTTTGTAATATTGTGAAATTCATACAAGTTATTAGAAATAATGAAGGTAGTTTTAGATGAGGATTGTTAACCGTTTTTTACGGTTTTTGCGGTGGCTTAACCGCAGGCCGAAGCCTGGG
Organism: Erynnis tages; assembly: GCA_905147235.1. NCBI lineage: Eukaryota > Metazoa > Arthropoda > Insecta > Lepidoptera > Hesperiidae > Erynnis > Erynnis tages. Next base: position 9,697,783 of record LR990082.1, read on the forward strand.
CTCTCTTAAATGTTTATGCAGTCTGAAACAATCAAAGAAAATAGGCTAAGTACTGGCGGATTTCAAGATGCCCTATACTATCTAGCATGTGGCACTTTGTAGAGTATAATGATAACGCGTCAACTTACCGTAAGATCGGTTTTCAGTCTTCTAGATTTTAACTTAAATAACTGGAAACGAACAAAAAGAAAACGTAAAAAATTTTGCAACATAAAAATTAAATCTTTTTGACGATATGACAAGATGAATCGAAAATTGTATGAAAGGGGCGGGGGGAGGGGAGGGTCAAGTCAAGTCAACGTTGACTTGACAGTAGGGATTTGGATGAATGAAACGTATCTAGTTTGTTAGAAAAATACATGGACATATAGAATCTATTCTCCATGGAAAAATAGTAGAAATGAAAATGAACCCGCAATGGTTCATTTTCATTTGTTGAAGACAGTTTTGTTTGCTTGCATTTTTCACGTTATGTTTTAGTAGACCGTTGAAATTTGAACTCACATATTATAAACAAGAAACACAGCAACGAAAATATGTGTAAAGAAAAGTGTGCTCTATAGTCCATTTTTATTCTCTGGTAAACAATCTTAGCATGTCTTTTTGTATTAATTTTCTATTAAAAAATAATGCAGACACAAAATTATAAATATTTAAAACCAAATTGTCATTTAATACAGAAACAGATTTCTAGAAACTATAATTTTTTAAAGCAATTTTAAACCTTTTTTCAATAAAAAGTAGTGCCAAGATTGTTTACCAAATAAGACAAGAGAATAAAAATGAACTGTAATAAGTTAGCAGTTTTTATTTACTTAATTCAATTTTTAATCCTCTAATGTTGAAAGGAGTACAAGTGAAGACATTGAACTATTTTTATGATAAATTATGCTTCCGGTTTTGGGAGATTTTTTTTATAAGAAACGTTGGCAACTCTCACTGGAACTGGACGGACGAATGAATGAATGAATGAAATTATAGCGAACCAGAGACAGAGAGAGTGCCGAAACGCCCGAACCCGAAACTCACTTCCGAGAAGCGTATTTTCCGAAAGCGGGCGGCGACGCCATTTTGTTGAGGTTGAGTTATGCTTGTGAAGTAAGTTGAACTTGTAAGTTTTACGTGCGACAAAACTGAAAATTTATTCAAAATGAGTTACGGAAGACCACCGCCGCGTATAGACGGCATGGTTTCCTTAAAAGTAGATAATTTAACATATAGAACGACGCCGGAAGATTTGCGTCGCGTCTTCGAAAGGTGTGGCGAGGTTGGAGACATTTATATACCACGGGACAGATATACGCGGGAAAGTAGGGGCTTCGCATTCGTCAGGTAGATATGGTATATTTACTAGTCTTAAGATATTTATTTCCGAGATTGCCGTTTTGTATTTGTACATTCCTCGTGGTAATTTTAGGTTCTACGACCGGCGTGATGCTGAGGACGCGCTCGATTCCTTGGACGGCCGTATGTTAGACGGAAGGGAGCTCCGCGTGCAGATGGCTCGATATGGTCGTCCATCTTCTCCGTACAGGAGCCGTTACGACCGGCGCCGCAGGTAACTAACTAACTTACTCCTACTTCATAATGTCTTTTTGCATCTTCTAAATCAGATGGAGTTGTACATCTTTAGTTCTTTACTGAGTTTGGAAGTTTAAAGTTAACTTGTTTATGCACTTCGTTTGTTTTGTTTTTAATGTATTACTGAAAAATAATCACCATATTGATGAACAGCTCTTTATCTCAAATGATTTTCTAAAAACAACAGATTGAGACTTCAGTGTAATAATTTACCAACTATGCTTGATCAACGGAATAGTTTACCTACTAGTGAGTGGCACTGTCTACTTGTGTGTTTTGTTTCCGAATCAACATTTAGAGCAGAGATCGCCGAGGCAGCGCGTTTTGGCGGCTTCGCATGCCATGTGTTGGACCGCGGGCACATTTCATATTTGTGTGTGATGGAATTTCTTTTAGCGCATCGCGCTCACGGTCTCGTTCACGTCGTCGATCCAGGTCCCGGTCGCGGCGCCGCTCCTACTCGCGCAGCCGCAGCCGCTCGCGCTCCCGGTCGCGCTCTGACTCCAAGAGCTCCAGAGGCCGGTCCCGCAGCCGCAGCCACTCCCGCTCCAGATCCAGACACTGAACTGCTGAGTAAGACCAACTACATACACCAACACAAACATTATTGAGTGATGAGTGCCAACTACATACACCAACACAAACATTATTTTCATTCCATCTATTGGAAAAGTACAACTTTGCTCGTATAATTTTGAGTTTTTATTGAGCGCTTAAAATTGTGAATATAGAAACTAATCTACTCTTACTATAGAGCATAAGGATTGTAATTTAGATTGTCATTAGATGTATTAGTAAATGACAAAGATGTATTTGTAAGTGACAAGGAAATGCACAACACAACTAACAAATGAAACCATTACAAATTAAAAATATTTAAAAGAATAAAATCTTAGAGAGTTTGAAAATAATTATTGCATTGCATGTGTGTTTACAGGTTGAGTACCAGCCGAAAGCTGAAGAGCTGTTCTGCATGACTCAAGCAGCCTTTGGCTAAGGTACTAGCATTCTTACATATAAGCTCCGTAGACCTAGCTATGATCAACATAGTGGCAAAACTTCAATGTAACAAATTCTGTAGTTTTAAGTTCCAAAACATAGTTTTTAATTAAATGATTGTATCTTTATATCTTTTCATACATTTTTTTTTATATTTATCTCAATTGATATTCAATGTACCAAGTATTTGATGATTTGTGGTTGTTTAAATTGTGTTGCATTCATAATTTGTTCTAACTAAGTGATGTTTAGTTGAGTCACTAATATGATAAAACAATGTTCACTTAGGAAAATTAAAGCCACTTTTAAAAAGAGAAATTACTATTGAGATTTAGATTCAAATTCAATATTTATGTCATTAATAAGAATTAGGTGTGGCCCTAATGGTCACTAGATGTTATTTCAGGTTTCTAATTACTAAACCCAGAAGATCATGTTCACCCAAGGGATAATTGGGCTAAATTGGGCATTAAGTAGGACAGCTTCATGTGTGGTAAATAACATAAAAGCAAATATTGAAATCATTGTCACTCAACATTTGTATCAGTGTAAGGTACTTTCTATTTATTTTCCACTGTATTCATTCAGTGTAGTAGGTCTGTTGAATAAAGTTGTTAAGATTTCAAAACAATGAACTTAAAGGTTTTCTTGACATAGTTTAAAAACATTTAGCATAAGAAATATAATTTTATTGTAGAATTAATAAAAATGTTGGTATGCTCAGGGCATGGAGTGTGCAGAGAGAGCGAGTGGCGGTTTGCGGGGAAGGGGGGGTTTGCTGATGCTGACAACTGCTGATTTGCTGTTGTTGCTGTTCATAAGTTATGAGTAAACTTTTATATTATTGACAAACCGAGACACGCATATAAACAGATCAAAACGATTCGCGTTCCCCTTATTCGATTTTTCTTTTACAACATTCACTTATTGCGGACATGGGAGATGTAAATTTTCCAAAACAGTTTACAATGATAAATTAATTTCTGTTCCTTATACCATCTACCCACTTCCGTCTCTTAACATGCATTGTTTCATCCAAAATTTCAAATACAATAAATGTTAATACACAAACACTTTGCAAAAGAGAATTCAGGTAGGTTGGGGGCCGACCGACATACGTAGTGTGGACTAATACTTGCGTTTGTTTGGCAGGCCGGTGGTGCGCTGGCCTGTTGCTGTGGCAGTACCTGTGCTGATCGTGATTTGCAGATACGCGCGCGTCTAGGTTTATCGGTAAAATAAGGACCACACCCCTGCCGCTATACCGACCATCGAGAGTATATAGCAATACTTATAACATTTTTTATTTTTTCTGATCAAATTTAATATAGGTATTTTTAAGGAAAAGGTCTTTCAAGAAATCTATCGCCTTGAGCCTTTCTTAAAAATGTTTCTACATCAAGAAAGAAGAGTCGTCTGATGGACACCTGGCACTACCTATTTGTTGTGTAAAGGTCTATTGTGTAATAAAAATTAAAACGTAAAAAGCTTGTTTTTTTAAAAATTCCTAATTTAAAAGTTAAACTATATCTCTTAATGTTTTGTTGCGCAATAACCAACACTGCTTGATTAACTTCGTAACAAAATTAAATGTAGGCTTCAACTGTGCAACATTTTATAATCTATACGTTGCTTAGCTTTCGAGTAAAAATTTCACTTTTAGTTACGTTGTCATGATACACAATCAATTTATTCATCTTTATCATTGATGACTTATATTTGAAAATACAGTTTTACTTTTAACTAATATCTATCAGATACCTTCTCTTCTTTGCTTGCCTTTATCCTAAAAAAAATATTTAGAGAAACTACAATGAGGCAGCCCTACAAAATTTTTCTAATGACCGCTTAGGTCTATTGTCCCCTGATGGGCGGTAAAACTATAAACCTATCCGAACAGAAACAAACATATTTCAATCGTTTGCAAAGTTCGAAAACCTATCTATTCACCCCGTTTTACGGTACAACGTTTGTAACCGAGACGTTGTGTCCAAGATTTTGAAAAAAAAACACCTTGCTGATGCAAAAGTGAAAGTTCAATTTTTATCCCATTTGAACCCAATCTGCGGTATTCCATGGATTGGATTGAATTATTACTAGAACAATCTTGTTCCCAAATACATAATATCAAAATGCTTGTTCCTAAACGTTTCTTGTCAAATTTTACAGTCAACGACATCTGTCAATTCAGAGAAGTTGATGAATGAAACGTCAATTCAACGTGCTTTAATAATTGTTGCAAAAATCTTATTAAATATTATTTAGTTTAAACTATTAACATTGCAGTAAGTGAAAAAAATGTCTTCCTCATTTTTCTTAAAAGGAAAGTCCAGACAAGTACACAAAAGAAAAAATGAAAAGATTGTAAAGAAGAAGCCGAAGAAACAAAATGCACCTAACCTAGAAAATGGTAACGAATCTTCGGATAGTGACTTGGATTTAAAGAAATTTTCCGATGTGGAGGAATCAGAGAGTGACCACGAGACTGCGGAACAGAAGAAGTTAAGGTTGGCTAAAAAATATTTAGAGGAAATCGAGAAAGAGGAAGCTAAAAGGGCGGAACTTAAGGAACTCGACGATGCGATAGAGAAACGGTTACAGAAAGACTACTTGGAGCAAAAAGGGCGGTTACGAGTTGAAGTGGCCGATAATTATATTGCGCCAGATGAAAATGATTGCCGGTTAGTAAAAGCCAAGGAGCATCGGCTTACGCTCACGTGTGTGTGTGTATCAAACGACGGACTTTTCGCCTTCACTGGGTGTAAGAGTGGTAGCGTTATCAAATGGGGCATTAAAGAAAAAAGAAAACTTGGATGTCTCACATACAAAACCCATCAAAACTTCCTCAAAGGAGGCATCACTGGCATTGCAATTACAACAGATTCCAAATATCTAGCGTCATCAGATGACTCCCCCAACATTCAAGTTTGGGACCCGATCACCTTGAAACATGTGCACACATTTAAAGGACACAAGGACAAGGTGACTGGTCTAGTTTTCAGGAAAAACACCCATGACTTATATTCAGCGAGTAAGGATCGCTCTGTGAAAATTTGGTCCTTGGATGAGATGGCATATGTTGAAACATTGTTTGGTCATCAATCTCCCATCACAGCTATAGATGCCCTTACGAGGGAAAGGGCGATCACAGCTGGAGGAAGAGATACAACCATAAGAATATGGAAGATAGTGGAGGAGTCCCAACTAATATTTAATGGGCCAGTGGGAAGTTTAGATGAAGTCAAACTCCTAGATGAGGAACATTTTGTGTCCGGCAGCGACAATGGTTCCATTTGTGTGTGGAGTGTTTTGAAAAAGAAGCCATTATGTACTATCACTGAAGCGCATGGCTCGGAAAACGAAGTCCCAAGGTGGATTACCAGTCTAGCAACATTATTAAATTCTGACATGTTTGCATCAGGCTCGTACGACAACTCTATAAGACTTTGGAAAGTCAGTGATTCATATAGGAAAGTAGAAGCTATGTTCAGTGTACAGACATATGGGTTTGTTAATAGTATGCAGTTTACTAGTGACGGTAAACAATTGTATGTAGCCGTGGGTCAAGAACACAAGACTGGAAGGTGGTTTAGAGTCGCTAGTGCTAGGAATGGGCTTTTAGTTGTAAATTTCACAGTTAAATCATAGTTGTAAGATAAATATATCATACTTAAAAATAAAGTGTATTATTTGACAAAATGTAAATACTTTGATAGGTTTGACTTTTATTGATATAAAACTCTGTTGTACAAACATTTTGGTAAGGGAAAATCATAAAAAATCTTGCTTCATTATTTTTTAAATATATTTAATGGTATAAAAAGTTAATGTAAATTAATTTAGTTTTCCACTTAAATCTAAGTTTATCCAACTATTGTGTTAGCGCCTCTTAATTGTAAATACCCCGCAGTTATGTCCATGGGTAAGCTTCTCACTGTTGTGAACTCTTCAACATTACTGTAGTACAGTTTAGAATGTCTGTCCATATATGGAGCTGGTAAGCCAGAGATATCTGAATATTTCTTGGTAGGTTTGAAGGTTGGTGGAGCGTTAATGGAGTAGTCTGTAAAAACAATATTTAAATTATGCCTTTGTTGACAAAAATATACAATCAACTCTCTTCAAGAGGTTTGTGCCTTCATCAAAGTATTTGTATAGTTGATGTGTGCCATTAGTATGAGATGTCAGACAGCTTGACATATGATATACTGATGACTATTTATGAGCACTGAACTCTGAACCTGCCAACTACTTTTATTTTAGTCTTAATCTAATAGATTTGACTTTGCTTCATGTTTTATATTCAACCAGTTAGTTCACTAACTACAATAATTTATTAAGACTTATCCCACGTTCTAATGGCCATGTTACACACAAAAGTTGCTGTATAACATCATTGCATATATTTTGTTGCTATCAGTGTCATTTTGAATTAGAACAGCTCATACAGAGGCTACAGAGCCCTGTGTTTAAATACTGAGGAACACAAATTACATACACAGTACTGCCTCATTAGGCCATGGCAAAGCTCGATCAGCGGTTAGAATTTGTTTCAACGATCTCCACATTCGTTTCTTGCATCCACTTTTGACAATAAATTTGTTTTCGGTTTTAAAACAAAATGTCTTTTCTGGATCTGCATTCATTTTATATAATTTATTTTTCAAAAAAGCAACATTTGGATACTGTTTACAAAAATATAACCTCACCCACAGCACAATCCCTCAATTTTTGTCACTTGATTTAATGATAAGCTTGACAATTGACATTGACATTTGACACTGACTGAATGAAAAAGAATTTTGGTGTTAGGAAAGTGTTAGGAAGATAGACGTGGGGAAGATAATAACTGTTGTTTCGTACAAACGTAGTGGTTATATTCTCTAAAATTCTCTTTATATAAAATTAAACTTTATATAATATCTCATATAATTATAAAACATATTTACGTGTTGTGTCGTGTCGCTTTCTAAAGTTCATCAAGTTCTGTTACAAAAAAACGAGTTTTTATTCATCGCCAAGCACGGGAAATGGCGAAAAATGTATTGAAGAAAGGCAGAACTACAATTTGACATTTACTTTAAATAATTATTTTCTTGTTTTTTCTAAACTTAAAATGTTAAATTAAAACGATTTTGAAATTTATCGACATATTGTCCTCATTAATTCTAATAAGGTCACAGCACTATCACATTCCTGAGCTAGTAGATCTGCATTCAACTCGCCGCTATCTCTGTAAATGACAAAATGTATGAAACGATGTGCTTCTGGCGCGTCAATTATGTGTACCGGCTTAATTTACTGCGGTAAAGTATCTATGGTTCCATAGATTACCACACATAGTAGGTATGCTAATATGCTTATATTGTCTGTGTACAATTAAAATTGTTAAACTTCATTCACACGTGTTTGTCAAAAAAACGTCAAACAAAAATTAAGGTTAGATTTGAGGGCTGTTATGGTTTTTAAGTTCAACTTTTATTTATAATGGATATTGTTAATGAAATATTAGAAAGGGAACAAAAGAAAGCTGAAAAGTACAAACCGATTACAGTTGAAAAGCATTTAGATGTAGAATTTGATATTGGAACTCTACTTGCTTCCGACACAAATGACTTGGACCTGAAAGCATTAAAGTGAGTTATGGTATTATTTCATGCTTAAGTCTGTGCATGTTTTAATTTCTTAATACTGCTATATATTCGATCTTATAATAAACTAGACAAATCTATCTTTTTTTTATAGTAGGCTGATTTCCATTGTTAGTACAGAATGAGCTCGTACACTGTATACCATAATTAAATTTGACTATGAGACCGTTTTTTGAACTTTCTAGATCACCCAGCGACAGAGACACATACCTCCAGGCCTTAACAAGGGACAACACACAGTTATTACTCAACAAGATATGGGAGCTGCCCACGGAGAGGATAGAAGAGGCGATCGTAGTCAGGCTGCCAGCGCCCACTACATTACTGCCGAGAGCCAAGCCAGTGCCTAAACCCAAGCCTCTCACCAAATGGCAGGAGTTCGCCAAGTCTAAAGGCATCACTAAAAGCAAAAAGGATAAACTTAAGTGGGATGAACAGCTGCAGAAATGGGTGCCTTTGTATGGGTGAGTTGTTAGTGCTAATACAGTTGCACAATTTATTTATTTCTAGCATAGATTTTTTATACATTCCAAATTGTAAACTTTATTTAATGTTTCAACACTAATAACATAAAATGGAAAAAAAACTACTAGCACAGTATAACATCTTAATCATATCAATTCCTTATAGTTTCAAGAGGGCAGCTGCAGAAAAGGAGAAGAATTGGCTGATAGAGGTGCCACAGAATGTGGATCCAATGACAGACATGTATGAAAAGAAGGCGAGTGAGAAATCAGAGAAGGTTGCCAAGAATGAGTTGCAGCGCCTGAAGAACATGGCGAGGTCAAGGAAGGTTAAGATACCAAGAGTAGGCATACCTGTCACGTCCGACAAAGCGTCTGCTACTCAGGTAAATATTACATTAAATCACCTGTCCGCGAACTCACAGCGCGGCCGCGGTCGCCATGGCCGCGAGGGCCGCGGGGGACGGCCAGCCGGGTCCCAACCGGTCCTTGGCCCCACCACCTACACTCGCTCCCTTCGCCTCTTACTGTGTGCACGCGTCACTTTAAAATCTTTCAATATACAGTCCTTCCAAACACGAGTTTTTATTTAGTTAAGCCCCCCAGAATCCACAACTGGTGCTTGACATTCAAACACACCTTTTTTGTTTAGGGGGAAGGGAGTTAAGAGTGGGATCCACCACCTCCTAGGTCTTATCATGGGGGTTTGAGAAGGGTGTGGTGGATCAGACATCCTACTCTCTTTCGCAGATCAGCTTTCGTCTACAACATAACCTGTTTGCAGTAGGAAAGATTCTTATTATTTACCTTCTTACTTCCAGCCCTGATTTAGGACATGATCAAAAGTAAGAGATTGCTTCCCACAGCTGTACTGAATTTACAGAACTCATGAACCATTCATGCTCCTAACTGCAAATAAAGCAGAATCCTATTTGATAAGCATGTGCTAGGTTGTAACATAATAATATGAGCAATCACAGTACCTACACCATTGAGGCACTGAAGCCCACATGCATGATGTGACCAAACAGAAATAACCTCCATGCCACGACTGATGGCTCCCTATTTGAAACATAAGAGTGTCACAGATTTGTTAGCCAAGGAGAATAAAAATGGAATTGCTTCTTGAACTACTTCTAGAAATTAGTGCCGAAAAACATGCAATAAGCTTAATGTGGAATAACATCAGATTGTATCTGTGAACTTACAACAACATTTTAAACTCTTAGTTTTACCATTACAGTTATCTACAGCAGCGACAGTAGCCAAAGCTTCAACTGCTTCACTGGGCAAATTCCAAGATAAGCTACCCAAGGAGAAAGAAGCACGAGGGAAGGGCATTCATGAACTCATCCCCGGCAGGGAGAGAAAGAGGAAAGCACCCATACCCACACCCAAGGTGGAGAGAGAGAATAACCTAAATATGATTGACAAGATACTGAACAAACGACCCAAAATTGATATTGAAAAGGCCGTTTCTAAACACATCAATGAGGAACAAGTACAGTGAGTAGAATAATAATTATCTAGTTTTCGAATACAGCATAATAGCTTCTGCTAAAATGGGTGAATCTCAAAATACTCAGCTGTAATGACTACCATTTAATGCTGAAACAATGATTAGTAACTATAAGTCATTTTTAAGCAAGAGTTAATAAATCTGACTGTACATAATCCTTATTTTTCTCTTAGGCGATCAGCAGAAAAGAAGACTATGAAACCAACGAAAGGCAAAGATAAGGGCAAAGGCAATGTCACACAGTTCTCAGCAAAGAAGCCCAAGGGAGGCAAGGGAAAAAGAAATCCTAACAAAAAGAACCCAGGACGGAAGAGGAGATAGACCTATTTATAAGGTATACCTATAATGTATTGTCATAACGTAATAAAATTTATTCTTACAAGTACTATATTTTTCAATTACACACCCTTTTATCTTTACATCTATTAAAATTTTTGTATATGTTTACCAAGGCATATCATAGCAAGTTTAACTAGTCTCTTGATACAACATAGTTGTCCCTCATTTAGCACAAAAAAATAAGCTATTGTAGACACATATGATAGTCCAGTGAGTAAGAATTTGTTTTCACTACAGATCCAGTTTTGAAGCCCAGTAGCACGCAATAATTACTCTTGTCCTGTGTGCTTTACAAAATTATGTCACCTGCTGTTATCGTGAAGGAAAACATCGTGAAGAAATAAGCATTCTTGAGAGTTTGCTATGGTGCATTTTAAAGTCAGTGCTGTTCTAGAATATAAGCTCCAGTATTTAACTGCAATATATTCTGTTATTGTTTTGAATGAAATGGTGTCAATGCCACACAATGTTAATAAAACAACGATAAAGTTGGTACAATGTTGTTTATTTGCAACAAAGTTCAAACATTTTTCATCTCAACAAACATTTCCTTTTACAAGCATTTGAAATGAGTAAAATTATAGAGAGTACATACATAAAATGGATACATTTGAACATGTACCTACTTAAAGTATAACAGAACAAGAGTCAGGCATAATAGCATTTTTTTCTAATAATAAATATAAATTCGTGTTTCTTTTTTCAATTTGCAAAGCATTTCTCAACTATCTAAATTTATTTAAAACAAAAATATTTATTTCAATAGTACTCAGTCAGATAAATTAATTGTTATAAAAACTTGAAGCTTAAAACGGCAGAAAAGCTATGATTAAGATAAAATTTTATTCTTAGAAGAGACTTACGTGACCTAAATCACCTGACACAGATAGCCTATACTGCAGGCCAAGTTTGTATTCAAGAGATAGAAAAAAGCATTAAAAGCATAATTACGTTTGAGAAGGTTGGGACATATCGTGAATAGGGTCTAAGAAGATTGAATAAAAATAGGGTAATATCTACTTTTAATCAATCAAATTATGTATTACGTTTTCTTATTAATGTATGTAATGAACTTAAAAAACCGTTTAAAAAATTAAGTTGTAAACAAATTGCAAGCTTGTTTATCATATTACTAAGTAGTTCCTACTAATGTAATGAAAGGCGAAAGCTTATAAATTTTTGTTTTACATAAAACCATTTTCTTTTCTATGTCCTCCGGTTACTCATAAATTAACTCCTATGGAAACCACCTCTATCATCATAATTTGGTTGTCTTTATACTCTACTTTTACAGAATTTCCCTAATTTGCTATATATCCTCGCCCCAACCATTAAATATTGTGAACAAAACTACACTTTAAATCAATTCAGCCTAGCCGCTTTTTCCCTACCTATTATTTACTTAAATACTAGAATTTTGAAAACATTTGGTTTGGATAGAATTTGGCCATACATATTACCTTTTTTTTTAATTCCCGCTACGTTCCGAAATTGGATAACGTATTGCAATTTCAAGAAACGCACACTTAATAACATCTAAGAATTTAAAACATCACTAATTTTTAACAATTTATTCTATTAACTAATTGTTCATGCTTTACGTTCTACAGGAATGTAAGGAATTAATACTGTATAGAGCTTTACCACAATATAATAATTATGATATTCTACTAATTATTATGAATTTCTATAAAGCTTTCTGGAAGCGTCTACAGTTACAATTGTGCCTATTATTGGTGATTCTATTCATATATCATGACATCTTGAATAATTAGGAGAATATAAAACTTAAAAAACCATACATTTTTAAAGCACATAATAATATATTTCCTTTAATATAAAAATATAAGTTCTATAAATTCCTACACCACGATGTTTTTGCCTCAATTTAATGATTTTTCTACTTATTAATTGTCTCAGCTATTCGTCAACAGAACATGTATAGGTATTGTAAACTTAGATATAATTTAGTATGATTTTAATAACAATGACTAACGTTTGACAAGAATTATACTTTAAAAAAATTAATCATTTGTTGAAGATGCCACGAAAAAATCTTAACCGCTACAATACTACTCGTAACAACTACTACCACTACATAAATATTGCTGTTGATCACTAGGTAAACAATATTATTCTCCAACATTAATTTATTACCCTAAATCATATTTATTACACCTATTATCTTCAGAACAGATGAAGTCATTATATCTACTTAACAATATAGATAATATGAAAATAGAATTTGATTAAATTTTAAACATCACTTATATTTATTATATATACAACTAACATAAATGCATCTAAATCCATAACTTATATACAAGGGCCACTAAATTTGTTTCACTATACAATCAGCTAACTAAGCAAACAAAAGAACATAGTTGTACAATTGAAATTAGTTTTAAAAATATAAGAAAATATTATGTCAAAGAAAAGTTAGACAATTGAGACTAAATAACAATATTATTTACAATCTAAAAAATGCGATTAAATTGCATTGCTATTTCCTTCCGACGAAGATATGTTTTGTATTTTACTGTAGGTATTTAATTATTTTGTATCCAATGATGATATACCATTATATATGATCATTGGATACAAACATCATTATGTTCAAATGAAAACTGACCTATACTTTGAAAAAATAATTAAATAAAAAGTATAAGTTTATTTTCTCTTCACATTATATTATTATGTCCTATCCTAAATACAAATTAAAGATAGGTAAATATGGTCAATATTATTATATGTTAAAACCTTAAAGGCTCTTCAAATTTTTCATGGGCTAGGTGTCTAAAAAAACAAAAAGGCTATAAACACAAATCTATGGATGAATTACGCGTATTATAGCAGAAACAAGTTTAAAATTATCTGATTCAATATACTTTTAAATACATCGTAATGACATTAAGTATCATGCACAATAAATTATTTTAAGAAAAGTGATAAAGGTAATCTTTAATGGATTCTTTGAATGTAAGATTTTCTAGTCTATCACAACCTCATTCAAACCTATGTGATGATTGTTTAGTTACTTTAAGATTTCTAATTAGGTTACTAGGCTGATAAAGGCTATCTTAGAATATCTACTTGGAGAGGTTGAATCGATACTTAATCGCGTGGTTTGCCGAGATAATTTTATACATATTATAACAGTTAAGTTCTGTGAAATGTATTTCAACAGAATGGAAACTGATGTAGATAAAAGAAAAATCTAGGTCAATGTAGGTCAGAGTAAATCCCTAAAATAAACTTCCTAACATTCCATTATAATTTTGGAAAATCTTACTCGGCTGAATTCTGAATGAACCATTTAGACATATCTCAATAAGTAAGCTGAATGGCCCAATTTACATGATTTATCTTGCTTTAAATCTTACAATATTTTTACCGCTTTTTCTTCTAAGCATTCATTAGAGTACTTAGCAATAAATCTATGGAATGATTAAATCTTTCTTACACTGATATGAATTGTATGTATAAATAAAACAGCTTAATAAACAAAAAAACGAGACATACTATATTATTTTATAAAATATATTTGTGTCTGGTTAAATTGTAAATTAATATTGATTATTAAAAATAGATTGGCTTTTTAAAAACCACGTTTAAAATGTTTGCCATTGAATAGCCACTAAATCTTTCTCTTTCAAGGCTCTAACAAATTCGTTAGTTTCGAAACTAAACAATATTATAATATTTGATTCAACTTTAAGATGATCATTAAATTCCTTACGTTTCATTAAATAACATTATAGTTGCCGTCACGAGTGGTGAGCAGAACTTTCATTGGTCGCTTTGACATTGACTGCGCTGCGGTGCACACGATTGGTTCGACAGTCGTCAGTGCGTCAGTGTGCGTCGTCTATTGGTCCAGCACGTTTTTTCGGCTGCTGTATATTGGCGGAAAGTATACAATATCCCTACCACTGATAATCTGTGCTCACGACTCATGACGGTTACTATACTAAGCATTTGGCACCAAAGACTTAACAACTATTTCATTATAAGATGTTCCATTTCACAAGTCAAGATATAAAATTGTATTTAACTAAATAAAAAATGTTAGTTTCAAAATATAACTACTTTATTTTAATATTTTTGAAAATGACATTGCATCAAGCGAATTTCATTTTTGTACATTTTTTATTTGAAATTTAGCAATAAAATATTGTCCATATTTACAATTTTATATCTGGACGATTTATCTATTCATATATAATCTAAAACCAGAATAGAAATTTAAGTTTTAAATGAAATGATTTGTTTATCGCAGTTGAAATAGCATCAAAATTGTGGAAAATCTACGAAGGAGGCTTTAAGCCTAAACACTAGCGGCCGGAGTAGCAGTATGATCAAGGCAGATATTAACAAGCGAATGCAAATTTAATTTCAAATTATCAATAGTATTTAAGAAATTTAACGATCGCCTTTATAAATTTTTTTTATGGTAATTGTTTATGATCTAGCTATATAACCCTGTAAATCGAGGTGTAGATTACCTTGGATGATTGTTTATTGAAGTACAAAATTAAATATAATGTTAAGTCATGATTTAAAATTCATATTTTTAGTTGATTTCGGAAACATATTTTACACAACCGTTTATAAATATAGGATGTTGGAATGCAATTCCTTAACATAGTAGAAAAATATTTTTTGTTTAACATTAATATTATTATGATTTTGTTAGATATATTTTTGTTTATATTTTTATTATTACACCTAAAATATCTTATTTTTATACACTAAAAAGGGAAGAGGAGGTTAAGTAAGGAATAGAAAAATCTTGTCATCTATCAAACAATTACAACATTATAATAAATATGCATGTAAATAATCACTATCTCAAAAGTCTACATGATATTTAATCACCCACTTCATCGATTAAAATCTCTATTCTAAAATAAGAATAAAACCTACACTTATCTCAATGACTTCTTTGTAAACTAGACACACAACTTGGTATTGTTTTTCTTGCCACAGTCCAAATATATAGGCTCAGCGATATTTATTTAACAGAGGTGTGATGAATTAAGCTAATCCTGAAGCTTCTAGTGCTTATAACAGTGGCGCTTCTGTACTAGACGCCTCGTATAACAATACCGAATTTATTCCTGTCTACTATCTGTCCCTCTAGCAACCATGCCTGCAAACCGAAACACAAAAAACGAAAAAGAACCCTTTTTTCCATTATGATGAGACCTGACAGGTGAGATCTTCATGCAATCTTCAGATTTTCAGATCGCATCTTCAGATCGCAAGCAACCCAAACACGGTTAGACTATAGAGATCCACCCTAAGAAGTATAAGATTCTATGCTTCGAGTACTGAAACATTTTTGGCAAACAGTGTAAAGATCGGACTCCGCATCATGTTTGCCTTTATAATGGCACACAATATGAACCAACTTCAGGTTTTCCTTTGTAAAAATTTGAAGGAAATACCTGTCTGTGTCAATTCCACCTGAATTGGAGTTATTCTCACACGAGATACATTTCAGCTCACCGTTATACAAGTTACCGATTGCTTGTAAAATCTTCGGAATTATAGACCGAGACAGGTCAATCCTGTGGTCAAGGTTCCAAGTTTGGAATATGATTCGTTCTTCACGGCTCCTGTACGGGTTTATCACGTGTTCGCTTACATACGAGCATTTATCGCTATTCCAAAGACCGCCGCACTCGAACTCACCATTTTGGTTGCAGAGACGCAGTTTCCTATCTGCTTTCCGGTTGAAATATCCCTCATTGTACTTCCTACACTCGAGGAGCTTGCGAAGGTCTAAAAGGAACTGGTCAATGAGTTTCTTACCACGGCCGCTCTTTGAGTGCACATAGAGCTCAGACGACTGCAGAGCACTTTTCGTTTTGTAGTAATAGCCTCGCATCCGGTCTTTCACGCGTTTTGACATGGATTGTTCTTTTGTTTTTTCTGATGGCTCCAAACCTAAAAATAATTAAAATGTAATAAGAAGTGGCAGTTAGTTTGGATATTAAGACAATGAAAAAAGGGGCAGTACAAAGCAAATAGTTAAACTAATGGGGAACACAATGACATATTCTTCCTAAGAGGGTTATCAAATCAAAGCATAAATTAAAAAAAACCTTTCTACCCATCTTTTTAAATTAAAATGACTGCTAATGTGAAATAGTTATTAACTGTAATCCATAGTGAAGGGTTTTGTCTCCCTGTCGCTGGCCTAGAGTGACTTGGTGGACTTCACATGAACTCATGATTCATAATATTATGTAGAACTCACAAAAACTGGTTTTCCTCCTGATGTCTTCCTTCATTACAGCAGGTAACATTTACCTTTTATAAATCATATAGCCATTGCCAAGATTATATTTGAAAAAGTTAAAATATGGCTCTACCACTATACAGTATTACACACCTGCAAACCAATCTGGGTCTTGTGCCCTCTCGCTCAACATAGTCTTGGCATCATCGGCTGCAGCAATATATCTTTGGAACACCTTAAATTTCTCCTTAAAGTTGGTGTTGAGGAATTCTTTAGCAGCCATCCCTGTGTCTATGTAATCCTTTTTGGTCGACCGGATTAAATTATAGTAGTAGTCAAAGTCTAAAACAAAGGTGTAATATAAAAACAAAAATCAAAAATGTTTGTATGCAATTATGCTTAGGGAACTATATTTAAAATTATAGAATTTAATTGCAGATACATATTTTATACATATTAAATTCTCATGTCACAGTTTCAGTTACCGTACTCCTCTGAAACGGCTTGACCAATTTTTATGAAATTTTATATGCATATTCAGTAGGTTTGAGTATCAGCTAACATCTATTTTTCATACCCCTAAGTAATAAGGGTTGTCCACATCTAACATTTTTATTTTATTTTTCAATAATGTGGCGTCAAAAAATACATACAACCCTAAATTTTCACCCTTCTATCAACAGCCCCTATTTTTTAATAGTTGATTTTTAACCCTCGATTACATAATTATAGCAAAACAATGTTTACGGGGTCAGCTAGTATTATATAGATATGTATGTACATTATGTATCTGTAATTAAAAAATGATATGCTTACATATCTGGTAGAGAATTACCTAATGAAGGGTCTTTAAAAATATTTTACTTTCAAACATCAATACCTATTCCTTCACATTGAACCAATTAAAAACCAATTATGCAAAAATAGAACCTTGTGCAATTAAATTTTGAATTTAGAACATTCTCTGTTCAATTTCAAACATACCAGTTACCATTTGTTCCTTATCTTTCAAGAGGATAAAAAGTGTTTGTGGAGGCAAGGTCTTGAGGTATTCGTCGTCGTCGACCTGGGTGCCGTCTTCCGCTACGAACAGTCGGCACTCCGACACACTGACATTGAACTGGAAGCAATAAACCGAATTAGGCCAAGGTGCACCATGTCGGTCAAGGCCGCGGCTAGCATTGACCTAATACTGCACATCGTGGAAAATATCCTTCAAACATCAAAACCATGAATAAAACTGTCCCTTAATTCATTATAAAACAATAAATAAAGTGAAAACAGGAGTTGTGTATGAATAACTCAAAGAAATAACAACTTACACCCAACTTTCTGCATGATTTATCAATAAGTTCCTGAAGATTTTCCGCGGCCACGCCGATTTTCTTTTCCCGGTTCACATCAGTCACTTTATATCCCTTTTTCATTTTAAATAAATTTTAATTTAAACAAATTGTTTATACCAAAAACAAAGAATTAAACAAAGAAAACTATACGCTATGCAGGGCGCGTCACCTCTGTTCAGTACCTAACTACCTAGCCTACGTCGTGCAGCGACGGGGTTGACCTACTTGTCACGTAAAAAGTTACGACTCTAGCTATGTTCACTGTGCTTTAAGCAGGAAAATGAAACTGAAAGCGAAAGCAGATTTTCTGCGCTGCGCAAGTGCGCAGCCTCCGTCCGTTGCTTGCTGGACCATCTCAAGGTCAAGTCATCTGTCAGAATTTCAGAATAGGCATGATGACAGTAATCAAGTATCGCCAAAATATTTATCTGATCTAATGAAATAGGGTTCAAAATTTTGAAACATGTATTTATTCTCTTAATAATGTCGAGATTAATAATTTATTTGTTAAAATAAATCTACAAAATACAAATTTTCTACAAAAATATGATATATTTTAGACATAATAGAAACTTCTGAATATCATAGAAGAGTTTTTGAAAATTAGTCATCATGCCTATTCCGGCGGTCTGTCGGTCGGATGCCATCGGACTTCAACCGAGAAAAAAAAGGGGAAATAATGAAGCTAATCTAAAATAATATGCTTTAAAAATTTTAAAATAAAAGTACCTCACCAGTTTAAAATTAAACACAGTTTTCTAGAAACAGCTAAAACTTTTAACTCTATAAAAATCTTAGGAAGTTATACTTACTATACTATACATTACTTATACTTATATACTTTATTACTTCACTAATCAAAAATTAAAATTATCGCATTTGATTCGAATTTCGTATGTTGTTCGAATTTCGTTCCCTTTTTTGTCTAAATCTAAACCTAGTCTGTGATATCGAATTTGTTTTCAATTTTGAAATCAATCAATAATTTCTAATATTGTAAGAAAAAAAATATTTGAATAATTATATAATATATTATATGGTAGGTATAATAATAATATTTTATTACATTGTAAATTGTGTTAGATGCACCCAAAACGTGTAAAGGAATGAATTTTAGCTTTTCGCGGTAAAAATAACGTCAAAAAGACAGATTTGTCAGCTTTGACTTTAACATCATAAGTAACAATTTAAATAATAAAAAAATGCTTTTTTATAGGAGAATTTAAAAGTATAACTATTTCTATCAAGATATAATATATAAAATTATACTTACAAGGCTATTTTATGTAGATAAGACCCTCAATACTTAATCTAATCAGTACTTAAATAAGTCCTCATCCTCAAACACAACGTTGGTAATATTCTCCTTATTTATACTTTATACATTTGATTTTAACACTTAATTGTGTTGTGTACACTTAGAATCATGACAGTAAAGCGTGGTGCTTTGATAGTTATTGAAGGAGTCGACAGAACTGGCAAATCTACACAATGTAAACAACTGGGTAAGCATGTTTTCATTTAGTTACATGCCTTTGAGAACTTTTTTTTTCTGAACTCTCAGGCATGCAGGTTTCCTCACGATGTTTTCCTTCACCGTAACAGCAGGTGATATTTAATTTTTATAAAGTGCACATAACTTAAACGCCGTGAAGTAGAAGTTCATGTTTAATGTTTCGATTGGGTGGATATAGATAGATGCGTAAATTAATTTGAAACCATGACACATACGAGAGTAGCACATCATTCGATTATTATTTTTAATGGTACGGATACGAAGGGTACACCTTTCTCCGCACTTTGCCGCTTGCTACCGCAGGCCGCGGCCCATTTGGCACTAGTATTTACCATACAGAGAACTTTCTAAAAGAGAACCTTTTTTACCCTTAGTAATTACAGCCCTGATATTCACACATTCAAGAAGAAAATCAATTACACCAATCCAATTTGTTCCAGCTCTTCTTGATCACTTATCATGTAGACCTGCTACAAACTGTACCAACTTTCAATCGCCACATTTTATTTCAGTTGAAAGTTTGAAGAGCAAACAGATCCCTGCTGAATATACAAACTTTCCGGACAGAAGTACAGAGGTTGGCAAGGTTATTGACAGTTACCTGTGCTCCAAGGTATTGTCGCTATTGTTATCACATTATTTATGTTGTAATGATCCTTACTGATACTCATACACACATTCAGATCATAATGATAAAAGACCCAATGTCTATTACTTGCAATTTTTATTTATTTATTACTATTTCTCTTAGCTAACCCAACCTGCTTGTGATATGCAAGTATACCCATCATATCTATGGTATATACTAGACGGCCCGCTGCTTTGTCAGTGTAGATTTTAGAACTTGGTTCAGAGAGGGATGAAACATATCTTATATGTTTATCCAGGTTATAACTAATGTGCATACCAAATTTCATCCAAATCTGTGCAGCTGTTTTTGTGTGAAAGAGTAAGAAATATGTGATATACATTACATATGTAAACTTTCTCATACCATTACCATTCCAATTGTAAAAGAATTCAGCTAATGTGTTTCCTAAGCTTATTATAAAATTTATCACCACCAATGTTTATAATATTAAAACAGTTATGAATAATGAATATAATTACTTTTTGTTTTAGAAAGAACTACCCGATGAAGCTATCCATCTTCTATTCTCTGCAAATCGGTGGGAAAAAGTTGAGTCCATAAAAACCTTACTAAAGAAAGGAATTAGTGTGATAGTAGATAGATATTGTTATTCTGGAGTCGCATTTTCTGCAGCTAAAGGTAAGTACTTAAGTTAGTTGTCATACATTTTATTTATTTATTTTGTTAGTTTGTAGTTTCATTAGTTTACATCAGAAAAAAATAGAAAAATTATGACTGATATGACTGACTTACTACACACTTTAACAAAGAGTGGGTGTATAAGGTACATCCGGACTAGTAGCAAAAGTGAATGTATGTATATCATTTAAATTTCTGATCTGCCAGAAATCAAACCCAAAGCCCTTGGCATACAGAATAAATTATTCTTTTATATAAGAAAAAATATATATCCATAAAATTTATTTTTCAATAGGACTGGACATTGCTTGGTGCAAGTCACCGGACATGGGCTTGCCCAAGCCTGATAAGGTGTTCTTCTTGACAATGCCACCTGAAGCTGTTGAAGAACGGAAAGGCTTTGGAAACGAAAGGTAACATACCATGTATGTATGTAACATAGGTCACCAAAAAACTTGTTAAAATCCAAATTGGCAGCAACTGCACCAGATGTTGCTTACTTTTTCAATCACTTGCGATGTACTAAAACAGGGGAGCACTTAGGCACGCTTCAGAGGGGCTCTGCACGCTTTAAATTACTTCCTCAAAACTTTGTATGTACATTGTAATACATTTTTTAAGACATACCTGTCTTTAAATTTTTTATGATTTCTATTTTCTATTGCGTTGCTTGTGCAAGGATTGTATAATATGTTATGAACATATACAATCCATGAACTTTATTTACAGGTATGAAGTTTTGGAATTCCAAAAGAAAGTGTTAAACATTTATATGCAGCTTCAAGAAGAAAATTGGGAGGTGCTGGATGCAAATAGGTAAGGCAAAATATAAGAAGTTGGAACAGGGTAGGTATAAGTCTTGAGCACACTTTTTATTGGTATCATCCTCATCTAGCACTTGTTCTTTGACTGCAGTACATCGGCTGAAAGTGTACAATGTCAGCCATCATACCACTAATATAATCATCTGTCTGATTATGGAGACTACTGATATGGCTAGGCGTTATTTTATTCTGTGCTTCATTTCTGTGATTTAGTTTTTATGTTTGTACAGTTTTAATTAACAAGTAGCCTTTCAATCATTTCATTCTTGTTACAGGTCCATTCCAGCAATTCAAGAGGAATTGTTAACAAAATCCCTGAGCATAGTGAACAGTGTTGGGTGCAAACCAATTGGTAAACTGTGGGTTGATGAGAAATAATTAATTTTGATTTTGTTGTATGTATAGTAGTGTAATTTAAAAAAATATATGTAAAAATAAATTTAAGATTTTGCCCCGTTTTATAACAATGTGCATTTGAATAATAAGTATTGTATTTTTCTATTTTTTTTTATTGTATTTATTTTTTCCAGCCTTTAATTGTGATTGTTTTATGTGCCTTTAATACAGTGAAAAAATTAGTCTAAAATTATTAATCACTTGCTGTAATGGCTATGGATAAATAGATAATAAGATAATAAGGAAACCTGCATGCCTGAGTTCACAAAAAATTGTTCTCAAAGGCATGTAAAATGGTGGACTAAGGCCTACATCATTTTCATTGTGAAAGGAGACCTGACCTTGTAATGGGTCATTAATGGGGTACAGACAGACAAATAAGCTGAGAATATAAGACTTATTAAACCGCTTATAAATAAATTGACCATAATATTTAAATAATAATTCAGTATTTATTTGTACATGTATTTTTAAATATTTCCTGCCCATATAACATGTAATTATGTAAATTGACATCACAAGTCTAACCAAATTGTTATCAACTATCAGAACAATAATCTTTGATGTTCATTTCAGTGTATGTTATGTGTTAGGCGATATCAAAGGCACCTACCACACAGTATGACAATTTGGTTGACCTATTGATGATATTTTTTATTTGTAAATGCTATTAATAAATAAAACAAATGTATTCAAAGTAACTCATTTATTTTTTCTGCACTGTCTGTAATAGTAACTTTGCGCCTTGCGACGTTTGTTGCTTCAATATACTAATGTGAGGTTTGAGTTTCTTTACAAGCTTACTTGCTACTTCATCTTTGTTACTTTCAATTAGTTTTAACAGGAAAAAGCATCCTCTGTTTGTGGGCAGCCATAATTTTACCTGTAAGTTAAAAAACAAGAGTTAGTTTTGGTTTATTTATTTGGAAATCTTTGTGTGGGGCTGATACCACTAGTATCATAATTATTTTACTAGTACCATATTTTTGTTTATGATACCATAGAGCATAGAGAAATTAAACACTATGTTATACATAGAGCTTTGGCTGCAAGTAATATCACACTAGCACATAGCCAAGATACCAATTATAATCCAATTAATTTTAAAGTATGCAAGCAAGACATCCCTCACGTTAGTTATCACTCACACAAATACACTACCAATCTACATTAACAAAGATAATTTTCAGTAAAACTTACAGTATCCCCATCTAAAACCTCGCTGATAGATTCTCCAAGTGTATAGCCCTCTGCATCTTTATCCAGACTGGCGAACTTCTTCAGACACATGTGGAGCCCTGCATCCTCCACTGCCAATACTTCTTTATCACCCTGTTTGATGACCCAATCTGAGCGGCATATTGACTTTGCGATAGCGTCTAAAATAACCTTGGAGTATTCTGAAAAGTAAAGGATTGCTTATTCCACAATAATAGATATGATAATAAATTCATGGTTGTGATATTAACGTTTACAGTATGACTGTGCCTTTAGAGAGTACAAATAAGCTGAAAAGTGGGCACTTAAGTTTCTTGATAATAGTTTCAATTGTAGGTTTGTTAAGATGGGTTTATAAATGCTATTGACATGCAAGGAGAAGCCCACTCAATTTGGATGGATATATAGCTCTTTCTGGGAACCATATTGCAACACAATTTCCTGTGTTTTATACAGGAAATTGCCTACTACAAAAGTGAGTTATTAGTATTGATCTGATCTCTTCAGGATGGACAACAATACTTCTAGCATTTATGATTTCTAAGGAACATGGCTTTACGCTGTTTCAAAATTAATATTAGTATACACTAACTCACCCATTGACAGTACAGCTACAGTCAGCAGCATGGCTGTCTTATTGCTAAGCCAGAAGTCGGGGTCTTCCTCTATGTCCTTTTTGACGGCTGGGAAGATAGCCTCGCGCAGTTCCGACACACGCAATTCTGCGTCCTTCTTGGAGGTACCACTCTTGAAACCCTCCTCCAGAAACTTCACAAAGCTCGGGTGGAATGCGGCCGGGTCCTTGGGCTTCACGAGCCAATGCAGAACCTTTGATGAGAGAAGCCAATAATATTTTTGGTGCATTTCAGTTTATGGTAATCAATACAAAAGTAAATAATCTATTTGTCAGTAACCCATTAATGACCCACTACAGGGTCGGGTCTCCTCTCACAATGAGAGGGATGTAGGCCTTAGTCCACCACGCTGGCCTAATGCGGGTTGGTGGACTGCCGTCAATAATCTATTTAATTCTCAACAACAAAGCCAGCAGTACAAATTAGAAGGACAAAACAAAACCTACTATTTTGAAGTCCGTTAAAAAATAAAATTTGTTTGGCAGTGTAATGGAGTATGCTCCAAGCCCCATTTATTTGTGGAGATTTTTGTCCAGCAGACTATAAAGCAGGATCAATAATTAGAAGAGAAATTCTAGAAAAATATAAATTTAATGTTGGATACTATAATTTTTTTTATTGACAAGGTTAAAATAAAGTGTTTACCATGTTGCCCCAGTGATCATTAGCAATATCCTTCAAGTTGCTGGCAATAGTGGTCACAATTGTTTTCTTAACCAGAACAGTGTCGTCCACAGAATCAAAAATCGCCAGCAACAGTCTATAGCCAGTCTTATGTTTGCAAAGAGGCACTACATGTTCTTTTACCACTTTTAGAATAGTCTGGAAAGAATAATATTGGGTTTTAGTATTTTTAT
Organism: Erynnis tages; assembly: GCA_905147235.1. Classification (NCBI taxonomy): domain Eukaryota; kingdom Metazoa; phylum Arthropoda; class Insecta; order Lepidoptera; family Hesperiidae; genus Erynnis; species Erynnis tages. Next base: position 9,722,645 of record LR990082.1, read on the forward strand.
ATGCGGTTATTATCAACCAAGTATGTATCAAACAAGATCTGCAATGGCAGAGTGATACTCAGGGTGATGCCCAGACATAATGAAGGCATTATGACTATCGAACCGAAGTACAAAGATTGCAATCTCCAGAAAAAAAAAATTTTTTTCTTTGAATCAGAAATTGTGTGTGGATGTTGCTGTCCCCTCATCATATATTTAAAAATAAAACTTTAATGCATTCACAGCTTACTTTCTTATCTTTATTGGTTCCTTGCCAGATGCACATACTGGCAGCATTTACCCCTGGTAATGAGTTACTTAGAGGCACTATAAGAGGGCTCAATGTAGCTATCAGCTCTGTCCTGTCTTCGGCACTGCATTCCCGCATGTAATCATAGAGGACAGAATGCAGAAGTCTGAAAACAATGGTAACCTTTTAATATTCAAACATGTTAGTTAAGATTTTTATTGAACAAATTAACATAATTTTACAATGGTTTGTTGTATGTGAATAGCAACAGTAGTGTAAAACTGTTTTGCAGATGTTTGCCCAACCTGAAACACAAAGGAGTCCATTCCATATCCAGTCCATGAGCTGCAGTGACAACCTAACATTAGGTAGCAAGCACGCTACTTATTTGAAATTAACAAAAAATAAAATTTGAGTCTTACTCGCTATCATGTAAATTTTTATCCAGTATGCGTTGAATATTTGCCTTGCATGCTTGTAAGATTGCCGATTTCATTTCTGGACTGTCCTTGTATGTGTCTCGCAGTGTTGTTACTTTATCATCTTTAGTCTGAAAAATAAATAAAATACTAATAAAAACTGTTGTATTTTTTTAATATTTCGCAGTTATTCACTATATTTGGTTAAGTATTTATGAGATATTTAAGGCGATAATGGCAAAAGTAACTGCCCATTTTGGGAGCTTCAAAACAATATCAACTGTAGTAAATATCCTGCAAATGCAAGATTGTTCTTGTTATAAAAATGTTAAACATTACATTGTTTATTTGTAATAAATGTTTATAGTTCTGTTGGAGTTCAACTGAACTGAACATTTCAATTCAACTGAATTGAAATGTTCAATTGGAGTTTTTGAATACCTCCCCATTTTGTGGAAAATATATATATTTTGTGCAAAATTTAAATATACTATTTTTTCTACTGGCAAAAGTGTGATATGCGACTATGTCATGTTTCTGAGCCGAGCTTGAAAAAACTCAAGTTTCAATCAAGTCAACTTGATATTGGTGTGGTATCAAAGGTGAAAGTGGCACTGACATTGAAGGTTGCTGTTTCTTGGTAAAGCAATAAATTACAACTTACATTTTTGTATATGTCGCCATAAAACTCCTGTTGCATGTGCAATTTTTCCTTCTTGGTTGCAAATTCACCGTATGCATAGTCAAGTACTGGTGCACTTATTGAGTGTGACGCTAATGACACAATATGTCCAAACAGCTTCTTTATCACCTCATGACGGATGAAATCAGTGCCGTACTTCAGTATGCGTTTCACTGCATGGTGAGCATACTTTGACTGCATCATCTGCACCATTATGTCCAATAGTTCTTCAGATATTTCGTTTTTAATATCCTCTGGGCTGTTTTTCAACAGCACTTGTATAACTCTGCTCAGATCATGGGTAAGAGCTATGTTTTTGTATTGTCCTTTCAACATTAAGTGGAGCTCCTTGCAAGCATTCAGTCTGAACTCTTGCTTTACTACTTTTCTGAAAAAATATATAGAGTGGTACATTAATGAATGTAAAAAAATATAAAAACAAATATCTTATTTATTCATTGTTATAAAAGTTGCAAACATGTTCAGTTTCATTTGGAAAAGGATAAGAGAGATTTTCCTTGCAGTTAATAATTACAAGTGACAGATTTGTTTGTGTAAATCAAAAGAAAAATAGAGGGGTTGGTTTATGACATAAATAAAAGAATAATAAGGCAGATTATAAAATCATTACGGTTAAAAATATAGCAAAACAAATACTTTATTAATACTAACAAATATGTAGTAAACTCTATCTATATTACCTTTGAATCTGAGCAGATAGCAACTTAGCCTTGTGAGAGATTTCGAATACTTCAGCAGTGGCCTTCGCCTTTCGTCTCACGATTCTCAAGTTCTTCTTTTCTTTTTTCATTTCCGACCATTTTGGTTTTTCACCATTTTCTTGGTTTTTATCCTTCGAAAACTGAGGCTTGCCTTTGACATTGCCTTTGGAAAACTGCTTACCACCATGCTGACCTTTTTTGAAGGTCTTTACTCCTTTACCTTCGTCTTTCTTTAAGTTTTTAGAAGGTTTTTTATCGATCTTTATGAAATTCTTTTTAGGCGTCACCCCTGTTTGTTTCTTATTTTCACCATCTTCTTTGCTTTTAAAACTTACTTTTTTCTTCTTTGGACACGCTGAATCGTCTTCTACGGATTTTCTTTTTGTTTTCAACATTTCAAAAGCAGATAAAAGGTTTTTAGGTTAAGACAAAAAATTGTGAGGATACTGTATATGTTTAAAATATATCGCGATTAAGAACTGAGAGAAGAAAATGAAAATGTTACATTAAACACCTCATAAAATATTAGAAAAATTAAATCTGCTAAAGATTTAAACACACGTGTGAAGCAAGACAAACTGACAACTTGACAAGTCCCAACTCACAAGTGATATTTGACATTAGAATTGATTGACATTTGACTCATGACATGATACTTTCGACAGCCGGCCAAGATAGTAGAGTGCCTTAAATTTGGCTGATTTAACCCTCAGTCTGCCGTACTCGCACTGGGGCCTTTACTAATTAATTTCAAGGGGCTAATCCTAGTAAATTTTTAAAATCAGATTCTAGGGTAAAAGTCTATGATTTTTATTTGCCAATAAAATAACCAAATCGTTTTACTGACTTTACATTGGGGAAACATTATTATTCAACGACCGTCCGTTTTTTTATAAAACGCCATAAGAGCCGGCGCAGGAGCTGTTAATAGACACATCTGTTGTGTCAATTTCAAAATCAAATCAATCATTCATTCACATTCATTCGTAATTTCGTACACCAATAGGTTTTTTATCTTCAATTTTTCAATGTTTGACAACTGACACTTTGACACCAACCACCACTGATAATTGAACCAATCATATTTTCGCGGTGAATTTTTCCCAATAGAGAATTAGATAGAGAGTAGACGACAGGTTCAGGCAGGTTCATTAAACAAACTCCTACCTGCCACCTAGAACCAAAAAAATATTTTATATAAAAAAACAACACTCCTCATGTATTCTTCCACAAGTTTTAGAAATGGTTGATATCAACAAATATCTTGAAACCCAACTAGCATTAGCCAAACAAAGAAGTGATGAAAAAAAGTGTGGCAAAAAGAACTTGGTATCAGAAAAAAGTAAAGCAGCAGCCGAACTAATATCGAGTAAACAGGATAAAAATTTTACGAAACATAAAGAACTTTCAAAAATTAATGAACCAGAAATTATCCCACCTAAACCAAGTGCATCTACGTCCAAGGAGTTTGATTCTGATGAAGAATATTTGCCTTCGAGTGCTGAAGAGGAAGATGACTGTGCAAACGCACCAGCACCCTCTTCTTCCCGTGTGAAGCAAAATTTGAAAAAGATTATAGATGATGGTGATTCAAAGCTTTATAATGAACGAGTATCCCTCTGGCGGGATAGCGTGGCTGCTGCTACTCAGAAAACCTATAAGGGAAGTTACTATTCCGCGGACTTAAATTATGTCCTCAATGAAAATGGAGACCCTGAAGAAATCCATGAATTACAGAATGGCCTTCGTGTGCCTAAGTATATCTGGAGACAATTATATAAGTATCAAAGGACAGGAGTAAAGTGGCTTTGGGAGCTTCACCAACAAGAGTCCGGTGGAATGCTCGGCGATGAAATGGGGCTGGGTAAAACTGTGCAGATCATTGCATTTCTTGCTGGACTGTTTAGAACTGATGGTGGGCCTTGGAATGGCCTCGGCCCCTCTATAATAGTAGCTCCAGCAACAGTGGTGTATCAATGGGTGTCCCACTTCCATTACTGGTGTCCACCACTGAGGGTCTCTGTACTTCATCGCTCAGGCTCTCATAGGGATAACCATCATAAACTTATAAGAGACATTCATGCTGCTCATGGCATTTTGTTGATTTCTTATGCCGGAATAGTGAAGTACACAAAGGACCTTCTGTCAAAGAAATGGCACTACATTATTCTAGATGAGGGTCACAAAATAAGAAACCCTGAAACGCAAGTCAGTAAGCTTGTAAAACAATTTCAAACTCCTCACAAATTACTTATTACTGGATCACCCATGCAGAATAGTCTTCATGAGCTCTGGTCCCTATTTGACTTTATGAGACGGGGGTTGCTGGGAACATACAATGCCTTTATGGATCACTTTGCCACACCCATTACTCAAGGAGGATATGCAAACGCTACTGAACTCCAAGAAGCTACCGCATTAGAAATTGCCAAGGCTCTTAAATCTATAATCACACCATATATGCTTCGGAGAACAAAAGCTGAAGTTCAGGATGACATAAAGTTACCGGAAAAGAATGAGCAAGTACTTTTTTGTGCTCTAACTCAAGAACAGAGGGATCTTTATATGGGATATCTCACAAGTAACATTGTCAGAAGCATTCTTGATAAAGATCATAAATATGAGGGAGCTTTGAGAGGAAGAATTTTAGTGGCTTTATCAACTTTGAGAAAAATTTGCAATCACCCAGACTTGTACCTATATGAAGCTCAAGATGAGTATGAAGAAATTGATGCAGACCATTTTGGCAATTGCAAAAGATCTGGCAAAATGTCTGTAGTGCATTCTCTTTTAAAACTCTGGCAGAAGCAAGGTCACAGAACACTTATATTTTCACAATCGCGAGCAATGATTTATTTAATTGAACAGCATTTACAAAGACACAATTTCAAGTATTTAAAAATGGATGGCACAGTCACTGTGTGTCAAAGACAAACTTTAATCAAAACTTTTAATGAAAATGCAGAATATTTAGTTTTCCTATCTACTACTAGAGTTGGTGGTCTTGGTGTTAATTTAACTGGTGCAGATAGGGTGATTATATATGACCCTGATTGGAACCCGGCTACTGATAACCAAGCTAAAGAAAGAGCATGGAGGATAGGACAGGAAAGAAATGTAACTGTATACAGGCTACTCTCAGCTGGTACTATTGAAGAGAAGATTTATCAGAGACAGATTTTTAAAAATTTCTTGGGAAATAAAATTTTGATAGACCCTAACCAAAAAAACGTTCTTACCACTAGTAATCTACACACTCTATTCACACTTGAAGAACTGAATTGTAATGGTGATACTGAAACAACTTCTCTTTTTAAACACACTAAAGTTAATTTAAACAATGAGGCAAAAAATGACCAAACTCATTTGAGTGGTGGTGTTTCATTTTCAAAAAAGAAATTGGAAGCCATGAGAAGAATGGCGAAAGAAATCAGCAAAAAAATATCAAAATCTAATGTGGTTTGCAAAACTACTGAGCCTGAAGAGGATCCTCGTGAAAAATATAAGAAAAAAAGAGATATGATATTAAATCCACCTGCACCCCCTGAAGAACCACAAATAAATTTACTAGATGATAAGATAATAAATGTCCCCTTTGAAAATGTCCTGTCTGAAATAGACATTATTAATAAGCATACAAAAAAGGATTATGAAGAAAATTTGATAAGAGATGTTTTGAATAACCAAAACAAGGACACAACAGAAGATGAAAATAATGAATTAAGTGATGGAGAAATTATTGATGATATTCTGACTGAATCAAGTAAGGAAATCAAGGAAGATAAAGAGACCACCAAAATCGAAAAAATTGTGCCAAACAAAGCTATTATTAATCATTCTAAAGAAGATTTAACTAAGAGAAATATAAAGGGCTCTCCAAACACTGAAATTCTTCAAAACAAGAAAGTACCAGACAAGCATAAACAAACCCGGAAAAGAAAGCAATCTTATTCACCAGAGCCAGAAATCAAAAATTTAGTAGCTGTAAAAAAGGTTAAAAAGAAAAAGCATGACAAATATAAAGAAAAGCACCTTAATGACGATGATTATGTTTTAAGTAAACTATTTGCAAAAGCTACAGTTAAAAACGCACTACAACATGATAGTGTAGTTGGATTAGCAGAAAAAGAAAGAAAATACAGAGTAAAAGAAGAAGCTGCAAGGAATGCTAAAAAAGCTGTAAGAGCTGTTAAATTTTCAACAACATAGATTTTTAAATTGATACTCATAGAGAAATTAGAGTTTAAATTTTAGTTTTTGTATAAAAATTACATAACATTATTTTGTATAAACCTTGAATCAATTGATTCCTATTTTATTTATAATATTTTGTTTTAGAAAAGTTAGCTGTAAATTGTATTTGTTAAACTAAATAGTTTAGTCAATTATCATAATTCTTATTGCACTAAGTGCATAGTTTTCAATAAGTATTCAAAGTAAAGTCTGAGTGTACAGTATGACATGAAAAAATCTATAAATAAATAAGTTATGTAATCAATGTAAGTTATATGCCTAAAGATAAGACACTTTTGTTGTTTTCTTCTCGTAAAATATTCTAATTTATTCCACTATTCATTCCTGTTGTAATATTGTAATATTTTTATAATTTTTCTACACTATTAGTTTATAACAAGGTTGATTTCTTTTATTAAATTTTGTTATTAATTGCGCAATGTTTTTCTTTGAACATTTTGATATAATTTTATTTTGTCCCTGCGTCTCTCCATCCAAGTCTACCTGCACAGAATTAACTAGTTTTTTCATTTTTCAGCTCTTCCCACTCCTGCTCCAATATAGATTGATGGAGAAACTTATTTGATTTTTATAAAGTTTTTATTTTATTATTTTATCTGGTATCTGGCTAGCTATTGCTGCAACCCTTTAAATATCTCATAATTGGCTCGGGTCTCACCTCACAGAAGGGGGAGGTCAGTCAGGAGCATAGGAGTACTCCAACTCCATCAGACAAACACTATTTGAATTAGAATTCTTAGTCAACCAAACAAAAATATTCTATTTACATCTAAAATGATGGCCACACTGCAGCACAACGGAATTTCATAGGTAAAAAAGACTCCTTATTAAATATTATCTTGGCAACAGAATGTGATCCATATTTTTAATCTTCATTCTACAGTCCAATGTAATAGCAACACTTGTGGTAAAAACGTCAGTCAGTAAATTATTTATGGTTAGCATTAGCATAGCACTCACTCAACTCAGCGTCAGTCTATGGTTACTTGAGACTACTTGAGATAATTCTTTTGGACAAATTAGGAAATATTTTGAGATAAATGTGTGAAAAATTGGAATATTTCTGTGCGTCTTTTTGAATACTTGAGCAATTTAGTAAATAATTTTAATATCGATATGTTAATTGTTCATAAATAACTACGTGTACCTGTTACGACAGCCGGGGATTAGCCTGAGGTCGCGGGCATACGCTTAAAAATAATTCACTTTTGAACTCTTATCATTGCATCCTAAAATATGTCTGGTAAAAGAAAACCGCCAAGCTTCAATTTCAAGCCACAAGAATCTGTGCCTGTGTAAGTATAATATGGAATTAATCGTCTTTCAACAGCAGCCTATTGACTATTTGATAGTATTTGTAATGGTTTAATCCTATTTATTACTATCCATTCAGGTGTAACATAATCAACACATAGTTGACTATGAACAAACTGTATGTGGAAATTGTTTTAATTTGATGTTTGCAATGTAATTTCTATATTTAATCAACACAAGTAAGAGTATGATAAGGGTGAGCCAATTGCATAAATTACCAAAATTCACTTGTCAATCTTTAAAAGCCATGTCTATAAAAATTGTGTACCTAATAATTGTTTTACACTAATTTTCATGTGGTCTAATAATTTACTAACTGAGGTACAGGGTTGGTACCTCACTGAGTGAATTAAGATGTGACTTTATATTTATAGTGACTCCACACAGGGTTGGATCTCCTCTCACTATGCGATGGATTAAGCCTTAGTCCAAATGGTACCCTATTACCCTATTTGTCTCCACACAAAATTGTTAACTGTTGTTTGCTCATGTTAATATTGTATTCACAGGACCCCACCAAGGAACCTAGACAAGCAGACAACTATAACGGTTGAGGACAAGACCTTCACGGTGCACGCAGATGACCTGGTGAAGATATGCGACCTCGGGCGAGGTGCTTACGGCATTGTGGAGAAGATGCACCACAAGCCCAGCAACACAATAATGGCTGTCAAGGTAGTTGTTTTTTTTAGTTTTCCTGTAAGCGTTTCCAGTTTCACAGATTGATTCTTGATCGTTACTGGGAACACAAGGTTTTTTCATTGACTGGAATATGTACTAGCAAAATTGAGAAGTTTTGAAGAGTGCCTGTATCCTAGACTTAAAATTTTTACTGCTCTTCGCATTTCTTGAGCCTGCCTCTTGGAACAGCATTGGCTACAATACTATATGCAGACTTGTAGTCTATATCTGCATGTATATTGTGTGTGCTAGTTATACTTATTAAATTTAACTTCAACTTAAATTTTAAACCAAGTAATATTCATGTGTGTTACTGAAAATGAAAAAAATTGATTGAATATTGATATTGTATTTTTTTCCCAGAGAATCACAGCATCATTCAACAGCCAGTCCCTCGAGCTCAAACGTCTACTGATGGACCTGGATGTGTCGATGCGAGCCAGTGCCTGTCCTTACACCGTCCATTTCTATGGTGCCATGTTTCGAGAGGGAGATGTCTGGATTTGCATGGAGGTGATGGACATGAGCCTCGACAAATTCTACACAAAAGCCTACAAACATAACAAGACTATCACAGAAAATATTCTCGGCAAGATCGCCTTTTCAGTAGTGAGCGCCTTACACTATCTTTACTCCAAGTTGAGAGTGATACACAGAGATGTCAAGCCTTCAAACATTTTGATAAATAGAAAGGGGGAGGTGAAAATGTGTGACTTTGGTATTTCGGGTTACTTAGTTGATTCAATAGCAAAAACAGTTGATGCCGGTTGCAAGCCATACATGGCGCCCGAGAGGATCGATCCTAGTGGTAATCCTGGACAATATGATATTCGAAGTGATGTGTGGTCGCTGGGCATCTCCATGATCGAGCTAGCAACTGGCAAGTTCCCCTACAACACTTGGGGCACACCTTTTGAGCAGCTCAAGCAAGTCGTAAAGGATGATCCACCTCGGCTTCCCAGTGGACAATTCTCTCCTGAATTCGAGGACATAATAACGCAGTGTCTACAGAAAGATTACAAGAAGAGGCCCAACTACGATGCCTTGCTCACACACAAGTTCTGTTTAGAGCATAGTCAAAAGGAAACCGATGTTGCGTCTTTTGTTCAAGAAATATTAGATCTACCTGATGATTCCTAGTGATAGGGAAATGTTTATTTTTGGGTACCTATAAGTACAAGTGTTTAGCGACTAACAATTATTTAGAATAAAATGGAGAAAAAGTAATAATTGAAAATTGTTATTAACACATTAATTTATCGTAGGTAGAGTTGAGGATTAGTTTGTGTGCAATCAGGATGTGGACCGGCCGGAGAAGCATTATGAGTTTCGATGCGTTTTGAAGATATTGGGATGATGTTTATGATAAGACTTAACTTTGTCAATTGCTAACCTCATCATGTGGCCTCGAATAGAACTGGCCTTATAGATATGTACAATGACTGCTATGTAGACGTAGCAATATGCTATACATCACATGTTAATTAGTCTAATAAACTATTTGTTTAAATCTGTGTCCTTTATTTTTATATGAATTCTCACTGCCTTGAAATATTTTTATATACCTAAGAAGAAATTGCAATATGCAATTGCATCATGTGTGGAGCCCATTATGCATTAAATTGAAATTGCATTTTTTGAGGTTTAGACAAAAGGATTTTTTTTAACTGCAAATGAAATACGTAGTAATTTCAATATTTTATTAAAAATATTAGATTTATCAAAACCACGTCCTCGTCAAATAAATTAAGTACAAAATAGTAGTTAGGTACGTATCAATTACGTTGTTCACTTTTTCTTAAACCTATAAATAAAATACTCGTTAATCTTTGTTGGCCACTGCGTCGGCTAAGGATAAATTTCACTAAAGTAATTGACTAGATGCGGCAGTTTTAAAATGGAGAGTTCATTCCCAGCTTCGTTCCGAAGTCCAATCTCGCGCGCCGTTGGTTGCGCACATCCGCTCTGAAAATATACATTATTGATTATGCAATAAATAAATAGAGAGACGTAAAGCTAACAAGGGATGAATTTTACTAATTTTTGAACTTGTTACGAGTAGTCATTAAAATATCACCTGCTGCTGAAGGAAATCATCGAAAGTGCCCTAAAATCACGTGAAGTTTACCACCCTGCACTAGGCGAGCGTAGAGTAAAGACTACAGCCGTTATTTTACTCTTGTCTAATTTGGTAAAAAATCTTGGTACTATTAATGAAAAAAGTTTCAGCATTAAATGACAATTTGTTTTTAAATCTTTTTAATATTAATTTTATTTAAATTAAAATAAAAAGACATGTTAAGGTTTACCAAATAGGGCAAGTGTAAATAAATCGATAATACACCCTTCTCATTGCGGGAGAAGAGCCAAGAGCCAAGAGCTAACGATACTCACTTGATCTCCTGCCACTTGATGAGCTCGTTGACGGCGAACACGAAGAGCAGCGAGGCCAGCGCGCCGCCCGCCAGCGCCGCCGCCGCGCCCCCGCCCCCCGCGTCCCCCTCGCCCCACACGCCCGTGGCGCAGCCGCCGTCCCCCAGCACGCGCAGCTGCCCCTTGGGACACCGCCCGCGTAGCATCAGCGCACTGAACGCCGCTTGGCCCAGTATCCTGTACGATGGGAACTAATATTTTAATAGTTTTATTAAACACTAAAAACTTTCACGTGTGGTAATGCGATTCTAGAAAAATTAAAAATCCTTGAAAGGAGGCACCACATTCACCTTTAATAAAGTCTCTTTTATAGAAAACAATTATTGGTACAGCTGAGGCTGGTTGTGGTTGAGCATGGCTGAAAAGTCAAAACAATATTCGTCCTTATTCAAGCAGTTGCCAATGAAAGAAAATATATAAAGACTCAGCTCCAACATTCCCTGTGTTGTGGGACAATCCGCCTAGCATATTATTATGTACGTGAGTTGTATTGCGGTTGGGGAGGTGTGGTTAGTCAAGTTTAATAAATCAATGAAAGAAAATAATTATGATTATACTTACAATACTAGAACAGTCACGGACCACACACGGTTTGCCCAGAAACCTCTCTCCCATATTGAAGAATGTCGATGAACGAAAGACAAGGATATCACAACTGAAACAAAAGTGAGAAAAACACGTTATAGTTGTAATGTACAGGGGGGGGGGGGGGGGAATAGATTTTTAAAATGTAATAAATGTAAAGTAAATGTAATCGCCATTAAAGACCAAACTTTTATTGTAACGCTAACTGACCCGGCCGGCAGCCCTGATTTTTTAAATCTTTCTAAATAAGCCGGCTATGTGTGGGTAGGAAACAAACGACTAATCAAGACGTTAAATTTTTATGCAATTGGGATGATGACTAATTTTCAAAAACTCTTCCATGATATTCAAAAGTTTCTATTATGTCTAAAATATATCATATTTTTGTAGAAAATTAAGGTTTTTGTGCAATAAAAGTACATTTAAATTTTAAGTTTCAAATTCATTCCAAAACGCTCGCCCGTGTCATGGCGTCTGTCATTGCGCCACGGCTCAGTAAAAAATGCCAGATCGCGTATAATATGCTTACGAAAAAAATGACGTTAACTAAGACGTGACGTAATTTGACGTAATTCGATCTGATGGGTGTTTTAGCTATCATGGCGGATTGTTGTATTTTGTAGATTTATTTTAACAAATAAATTATTAATCTCGACATTAATAAGAGAATAAATACATGTTTCAAAATCTTTGAATCCTATTTCATTAGATCAGATAAATATTTTGGCGATACTTGATTACTGTCATCATGCCTATTATGTTAGGAGAGTGCCCGTGCTCCGATCTCGTCATCTTGAAGTATGCTATGCGCTGTATAATTATTTCTATAACGTGATTGGGGACTAGGGTTGACGAGGAAAGAGTTATGAGGACGAGGAAGAGGAAGTATCAAGGACAAAGTAACAGGATGAGGATGAGAAAAAAATGTCTATAACTTCCTCAAAGAGGAAGTGGAATCCCCATGAACACTATTCAGGGCACCCGTGCCGCCATCTCTTAACGAGTGGCGGAAGTGTGTGTCAGTACCCATTAATGACCCACTACAGGGTCGGGTCTCCTCTCACAATGAGAGGGATGTAGGCCTTAGTCCACTACGCTGGCCTACTGCGGGTTGGTGGACTTCACATGCCTTTGAGAACTTTTTTTTTTTGGGAACTCTCAGGCATGCAGGTTTCCTCACGATGTTTTCCTTCACCGTAACAGCAGGTGATATTTAATTTCATACATCGCACATAACTTTTATTACAAAGTCATTGGTGCGTGCCACTGGGATTCGAACCCGGACCCCTCGATTCGAGGTTGAATTCTAAGCCACTGGGCTATCACCGCTGCGTGGCGGAAGTACTCGTAAGATAAGGGGCGGTGCACTCACTCAAATGCAGGGTGAGCAGCGCGAGCGCGACGTGCTGCGCCAGGTAGAAGTCGTCGTAGAACTCGTCGCCCCAGCCGTGCCAGCTGCGCAGCGCCAGGTCCGGCGCGCCGCTGTGGTTGCCCACGCCCACGCCCACGTTCACCGGGTACACCAGCCAGCACGCGGTCGCGCCGGTGGCGGCCGCGATCCGCTCGCAGAGGGCGCGCAGCGTGCACCCGTACAGCACCAGCACCGACACCGCGGACGGCAGGAACTTGCACGCGTAGCACCAGAACACGAACAGCGCCATCTGTTGGCGGGGACGTTACGTATTATGCTTGTCGTGTTGTGTCGTTACCGTTACCGATGCGGTGGCCGCGGGATGCAGTCGTGCTGTAGTCAACTAAAAATTACGAAAAAAATAACTAAACCGAGATCAAAAAAGTATGAAAAAAATTACATACTTTAAGCCTACTATTTTTTGAGGTTGGTGCCAAAATTTAACAGCAGAAACAAAATACGACTTGATACTAAAGACAATCTCCTAAATAGTAGGCCTAAAGTATGTAACAAATTTTCTTTCGTACTTTTTTGATGTCGGGTTAATTTTTTTAATTATAGTGTAAAATCTATAATATAAAAATGAGTCGCTGAATGTGTTGCTAAGCGCAAATCTCGGGAACGGTTGGACGATTTCGCTAATTCTTTTTTTAAAATATTCCTTGAAGTACGAGGATGGTTCTTACGGAGAGAAAATTTGAAAACAATGTAAAGAAAATAATAAAAACAACAATTTCATTTTCCTATATAAACTGTTCTACCCATGTTCTACCTGTCAACATCATTTCAGATTGAATACTTCATAAGGCAATGTCATGCATTTAGAAACGTCAAGATTTTTCTTTTTGTATGCCACTTCTATTATGCAAACTGCAATGATATAATATACATATTTTATAATGGCAAAACGAAGTGTGCCGGGTCAGCTAGTTGTAAATAAAGGTCGGGTTCTCATGCTAGGTATGGTATAGCAACCTTCTTGTTCAAGGTGAGCGCGGGGCGGGTAGCGGCGCGCTGCATGACGCCGACGGGCGCGGGCGCGAAGGCGAGCGCGGTGGCCGCCAGCGGCGCGCACACGCAGCCGCTCCACAGCGCACCGCCGCACGACAACGCCAGCGGCAGGAACAGGTACAGGGAACCCACCTGGAATGCAATTCAATTTATTTAAAACTAGCTGACCCAGCAGGCTTCGCTCTGCCAATGAATTTTTATTTTTATTTTTTTTATTTTTATTTAATAGCCTATGTTACTCAGGCTGAATGTAGCTTTCCAATGGTGAAAGAATTTTTGTGATCGGCCCAGTCGTTTTTGAGTTTATTCGTTACAAACATACAAAAATACAAATGTTTCCTCTTTATAATATTAGTATAGATCAGACATCTTATCCCCTCAACTGGCGCCCACGACGCGCGCCGGGGAACCGACACTCAACACACACACACACACACACACACACTCACTAGTGATGTATAACGTGACCTGTATCAAGGAGATGAAGCACGCGCTGCAAATCCAGAACTGCGTGCAGCTCCAGACGCACGCCATGGTGTGGCGCGACATCGTCATCAGCGCGAACAGCGACACGTCCGCGTCGCGCGCCATCTGCCGGGGAAACGTCAAACGTTTCTAGTTCAACATTACAATACACAGATAACGCTTCAAAATCGCTGTGTAATAATAACTTATGTTAAAAACTTTTTTAAAAAGCTTTTAATTTTTTTTTCGAGTTACTATCGTGCATTGTCATCCAAACTAAACGTGTATACAAAATTACAGCTCAATCGGTTGAAGATATCTACTTCAAAATTGAGTTCAAAGATTCCACCCGAACAACACGGTGTTCGACGGTGAACGAAATCCACATGTATTTTTTGCAATGGTCATCCCAAAACGCCCGCCTACATACCTAGTAACACCCGTTCTACTAGGTACGTCTCATTTCTTTGACAATATCTAACAAATCAATGCCCTTACTACACAGTTATAAGGAACATTGTGCATGAGAAAAGAATACATATCATTCATAGATCGCGCCGAGATACATCGTACCGCACTTCCCCCACTCCAAACAAATAAATAAGAATAACCTTGTCAGTAACCCATTAATGACCCACTACAGGGTCGGGTCTCCTTCTCGTAATGAGAGGGATGTAGGCCTTAGTCCACCACGCTGGCCTACTGTGAGTTGGTGGACTTCACAGGCCTTTGAGAACCTTTTTTTTTTGAACTCAGGCACTATAAAGCGCACATAACTTTTTTACAAAGTCATTGGTGCGTGCCACTGGGATTCGAAGCCGCCCCCCTCGATTCGAGGTCGAATTCTAAGCCACTGGGCTATCACCGCTACTAACCTTAGAAATAGAAGAATAACCTTAGCAAAAATTTAAATCTACAGAATACATATATTTGACTATACATACTTGTGAATCGCAGTAGTTGGCGGACGGCTGGCTTTGCCATTTATTTTGTAACTTTTAAAGCAGCATGAAAAATGTAAAAAGAAGTAAACACAGTGTGTTTGTAAAATTCGCATTATAAAATAAGGAAAATTTTATTGTTCAGTATTGCATATGCCAAATTTAAAAAAGGTCTTGATTTTTTTTTATTGTAAGACTAGCTGACCCAGCAGGCTTCGCTCTGCCAATTAATTTTTTTTTATTTTTTTTTATTTAATAGCCTATGTTACTCAGGCTGTATGTAGCTTTCCAATGGTGAAAGAATTTTTGAAATCGGCCAGTCGTTTTTGAGTTTATTCGTTACAAACATACAAAAATACAAATGTTTCCTCTTTATAATATTAGTATAGAAATTAATAATTGCAAGACTTTATATTCTAGAAGCCTTCCTTTGAAATGTTAATCTGTCGTCTTATTGCTATAGCCACCTTAACCAACTTAACCAACGTGTGACCTCACCGAGAGCGAGCAAGGCACGGAGTTGAGGGTGCGCGCCAGGTCGATGGGCCCCACGCCGCCGTCGGGCACCTGGTACGGCGGCATCTTCTGGCACAGCACTGGATATAGCGGCTCTAGCGCTATGCTGCAACAGGAATAATACCGGTTTAGTGTAACGCGATTGTTACATGACGTAATAAGACATAGCTCATCTCTTTGCCATATAAAAGTGCCACTACGCCTTATAAAAGGGTCACGATACTATGTGAAAGGGTGCTATGTTAATGAGTTATATAGCATTTAAATACACTAAGTAAGTGTATGTCACCTCTCAGTGTGACGTGTATAATCCGTGTAACGGTTACTATACACACCTAGCGTCTGCTTGCATGAAAATCTCCATATTCTGACAGTTAGCCGCCGAGCCCATCACGCACACAACCTCTCCATAATCCTGGAAACATGAAAAATGCACAAAATAAGAATATGATACGATAAAAACACGTGATGTCGTGGCGTTTGGTTTATGCTCTTTCGATGCGCGCAACTGGGCTCAATCGTATGGTATCTTCATTCAGTAACTTCCTACTTCTACTACGACCTCTCAAGGCGGTTTCCACTGCACTCCTTTTCCAAATATCTTTGCTCGAATTTTATTCCTAATTAAAACTAAAATACAATTTTTTTATAACTTGCTTGGCGACTAGCGTGTTCGATGTGAGGGCGGATGTTCTCGATACATCGAGGCAGTTTACACACACGACGGCTGCTAGTGCCTCGATGTGAGGGCGGATCTTGCTCGATGTCAGAGCGGATCTTGCTCGATGTGAGGGCGGATGTTCTCGATGCTGCAAGGCAGTTTACACATACGATGGCTACATGTGCACACTGTACGGACCTGCATAATCTGTATCATGCACTGCACGGAGCGCGCGGTGCAGTCGGTGAAGAGCGACACCAGCAGCGGCACGTTGTCCACCTGCTCGATGTGGGGGCGGATGTTCTCGATGCCACGTGGTAGTTTCGCCTGTGGTTAGAAAATGTTGCTTTTGTGTGTACCTACTCTGTATTCAGCTTTGAAATAGACTGGATTTTTATCAATTGATCTTAGAAGTCGAATTTCATAGATATATAGTAGTTTCAACATAATTCGGTTAGAAATAAATTATAAGCCATGCTTTAATGATTTAATAGTCACATAATATTGTTTTAGAAATTAAACACAAAAAAATGACAGTTTGGTTGATGTATCTCGATATCGACGACGTTATAGACTAATGTAGTAGGTGTGGTTTATTTACTTATTTTATTATTATTTTATGTACCGTACAAAAGCTAAACTTATTCTCTACCAGTCGAACCTCTGGTGGTCACATCAAAGCAAAATGTGACGCCCTCGTAAAAGTCTTTCCCTATTTGGACTATACCCAGTACTAACCCGGTTGCTCATATCGAAGTGTAGCGGTGCGGAGTGATCCGTGGAATCGGTGAGGCAAGACAGCGAGCGGCACGCGTCCGCCGGCGACTCCGCCCCCGTCTCCAATAAGGAATCCGTCGACGGATGAGACGTTGGGATGCTGTCGCGCTGTAACTTGGGATGAAATAGGTTTAGTGTAATAATAGATTTAGTGTTCATAATCCACAAATAAAGCTTAGTCTAAACTTGTAGTAAAATAATTTGACAACCCTCCATGATCTGTTGGATTTCTTTCTGTTGAAATCAAGTGAATCAATCAATTGAAGAACCCATCTGATCAGTTAAACTCAAATTAAGAATCTTTACATACAATAGAAGATTTCTTGTCCGTGAAACTATAAATTCACATAAAATCAGTATAAATTCAATTAAAATTATAATTACACAATATGAAAGTCCTGTAATTGTTATTTAACGTCACAAAGTTACCAACACAAAGAAAACATTCAATTCATTCACCTTCAATCCATTATGAGCGGTCATGGAATGCCTAGCTTTCTTGATCTCATTGTCGAACTTCACTGTAGTGTGCTCCACATTGATGGCCCCGGGTGCAGACATCGACAATGCTTTAGACGACAGTATGTTGCCACTACACACGTGTTAAATGTTACATTATAACAATTGTATGGGTGAGTGTTCGTTTTAGTACCAGTGAGTTGCAATTTGACTGCAAAGTTTTTACGTATAATATGTATAATAACGTATGAATAGATTTTTCCACATTGTAATGATCTCACTTAAATAAATGCAACATATAAATATACATACATCACAATGGTTGGGTAGTTTTGTACGTCAAAACTTGTGAATTACTTAGTCTTTAGTTAATATCTTATAATCCATAATAAAGTAAGCATTTTTTTTTGCAAATCCATACTATGTAACTTTTTAATGCAAAATTAATGACTCTTGACCAACCACTTGGCTGTGCCATGAGTCATATATGATGCATGCCCATTGTTTAAGTATTGTGTCTACGTATTGGACAAGTAGAGTTAATAATCAGAACATATTATTTCTAGGCAATGCAATACTGTACTATACTAGAAAAAGGTATCTACATTTTCAAATATTAATAATAAACTTTTGATTCCTTTTGCAGTCAAAATGCAGATCAACTTATTCCCAAACCCACAAAAAAATTGTCTCAGCAAGATAAGCTCTAAATGACTTAGGTAATTTTGAAAAAGTGTAGTATTTGTGATATCATTGAGTCTGTTAATATTCTCTGTGCTGTGTAAAACTCAGGAAAAGTAGAACAAGCATTGTTTACGAAGCAAGGGAGACATTAGCAAATAAAGCAGAGAAAGCGCGTCAAAATGCATTGTGGCGCATATTTCTACCAGAAATCAAGCAGAACTTTTTAAATTACAAATACCAAGCGCCTGAATAGAAAAATAACCAACTTCTAATACTAAGAACATTCTTTTTGTTATAGCAACACTTAAATTTTTCTTTTCTAATAATGTCAATGTCATGTATCTTGTACGCTCATTGGTACATGATTTTGACATTGTTCACATTTTTGCCAATAAAAATTTATAACTTTATATTTTTTTTAACAGGCTTAGTTTCCTTGACAGGCTATGGTTCATTAATGATATTTTTTATAGCGCACAAAGCATTTGTCACCATGCACACTTAGACGTATTTACAAATTTTAACAATAACTAGGACTAAAGCAACATCTACTTAAAACACAATTGTATCGTTCCACATGCCAAAAATAAAATTTAAGCAAAATTTATTGATGCACATGAGTATTACGTCACATCAAATGTTAATTATAATCTGACCAGAATCTTTGCGTACCTCTAAAGGCGGTGCCACATTCACCTGGGATTTAGCCACACCAATATAATTATGTTTTCTATAACTTTGACAATGTAATATATTACGAAATTTATAATTGTAATATTTTGCACGGATCACAAATATGACATTGTCGTCATTTGCATCATTGCCAGTAAAATAAACTATACGCAACATGACGAGGTCTACAAAAGCTCCGATCGGACTATACAATTAATGCATTGTTTTTATACGAATTTATTTATTAACCTAACTAATATACCAAGTTATTAATATGCACACTCTTATTAAAAAAATATTTAAGAAATCAAACTTTATACTTAAAAGGATTCGATTAGAATTTTATATGGATTTGATTGATTGATTTAATGCACAGCTAGCAATAGCTGGATAAATTGCCTACCTTAAGTAAAAGCTTTTACTAAAACTAACATAATTGGAAAAGTGTGTACTCCCAATGTCTAATAGTCTTCTATTAAATATTTAAGTAAACTTTGTGCTAATGGGCAATCTAGAACTAAAAAAGAAAAGTCCTAATGAGGACTGTGTGATCGATTACAATTTCATTGTTCTATGATTTTCTATGCTACTGGCAATCTAAAAATGTCATGATCGGATACTCATCATTTGACTTGATTACTCTATGTTTTATGAAATTTTGTGTTACTGGCAGCCCCATTCCGTCAATATCGGATCAACGATTACGGTCAACTCAGGAAACTTTGAATATTTTTGGGCAGCTTTGAAACAGTTTTGAAGGTTCTTTATGTTAGGAATTTCATTTTTATTGACTTTTAAGGTTTTTCGAGTAATAAATTTTCAATTTAAATAAATATTAATTTCTTTAGGTTGCTTCAAAGTTACCATTAGGCCTTTTGTTATCTTAATTGACTGTCGCAATACGACACAACTGACCGACCAACGAACGCGACAAAATTTAAACACAGGTCTCTGAGTGGATCTGTCCTCACTAACACTGACATGCGACAAATGTACGCGGCGTTATCTTACGACGAATTTGTTGCGAACGGTCGATTTTGTCGTCGAACGACTTGGCAATTAGGACAAGGGGTATAGTAGTCGCCATAAGTCGTGAGCACAATCTTTATTGGTCGGTTTGACATTGACTGCGCTGCGGCTCACGCGATTGGTTCGCCAGTCGTCAGTGTTCGTCGTGTATTGGTCTAGCGCGTTTTTTCAGCTGCTGTACATTGGACGAAATTGTACAATATCCCTACGACAGACAACCTGTGCTCACGACTCGTGACGGTTACTATAACGATTCAAAGTTGTCTAAGTTGGCTACGACTGTGAGAATTAACGTCGTATATAAGATCGTGACATATGTGTCGTCACACACCTAAAGTGGAAAGCGTCGTAGGCGTCGGGCGGGCGCAGCTGGGTGGCGGTGCGCGGGCGCTCGCGAGCCCCCGGCGGCGACCCCGGCGAGCCCGTCCTACTGCCAACCGTACACCGGGAATCAACCACCACTCTCGTTTTATAATAATCGAGTAGCAAACCGCCATGCACAGGCGCGGATCCCGCACTCAATGTTTGCAAATTGAAAAATGGAATAATTTTATCAAATCAGTGTACTCGTATTGACATCGGTCCTCGTTAAATCTACAATGTTTGAACGAAATCTCGCCGTTTAAAGTGGGTCAAAATCGCGCCTAAAAGTAGGTATAGGTGAAGCTTATATAAAGCATGTAAAAAGGCTATGGACACCACCTCCCGAAAATCTACTTTGAACAACTAAAGCTAGTGTCTATAAAGTGCTAGTCGGCGTATGAACTTAAGAAAGTTACAAAGTAAATGTATGATATTTGCACAATATGTTCTCCGTCAAATTTGAATCGATACCTATTTTTATGCTTGCTTATATTTAGTAGATCCAGCCTCAGAAGCCTATTAGGGTTCTGGGCGTGCCCATCGTGCACACAACGACAGATCCGCGCCTGGTCATGTAGGCCACGTTGGTCAGAGTATCCGTACAGTTAACTTGCGCTATTAGTATGGAAAGATGTCACACCGGCTGACATGTGGCATACTAATGACCGACGTTTACCATACGAATACTTTGTCGATAGTGTTCATGGTCACTGTACTGATGTTAAACTGGTCACTGCAGCCCGTGGACGCCTCGCATCTACCTCAAATAGTGAATAAATTCTATCTGAGGTTGTATGCGGGTGCTTTGCTACTCACGAGGACTAAAATGTTTGCCTCAAATGACGTATCTCTTAACGTCAATAAACTAAGAAGTTGTCGAGAATAAATAGTTTGAAGTAAGAAATGTAACTTCTATACAAATTCTACTTCTATGACTGCGCATTAATAGTCACTTCGTAATAATGAAATAGATTAAAACTGTAGGTACCTACTTTCTGTTAAAATTTTTCATGTAAAAGAAAATTATTTTGATATTTTTAAGAGTAATAATAGTCAGAAATTATATTTACAAAAAAAAACAGATTTTTAAAGCTATGATTAACATGCGAGGGAGTTCTTTTCTCTAGATGATTCATCCTTTAAATAATATCATTGGCTTTTATCAAGTATATGTATTAGCGGGAAAACAACCTGAATTTAATCAGTGGTCACTGCTGCCCATAAAAATGTATAATACTAATGTTGAAAAAAAAAATGATGGACGTGTTCCGTACTTCTTAGAAGATTCCGGTGTAACTGATCTTACCAATCTACTACTGGCTACTGACAGATATTTTTGTGTTAAACATTGCATCAATAGTCTAAAAAGGAACCATCGGTGAAGCATACGATTTGATTATGTATTAAATAATAATGAACTAAAGGATCTGTAGAATAACATATTACTACACTAATAGGTGTACGGCACATCATAATGTGATACAAACTTTGTAGAGCTGTACCGTACACCAAATGAATAAAACTATGCATAGCTAACACTAAGAAGATTGATTATATAGTGGAATTACTATAAGAGACGAGACTAACCAGATCATACACTCAGACTTTTCATACGATCTAGAAAAGAAAAACACAACACAAATTAAACAAAATTAGATATAAATGCTATAAATTCATAGACACTCTGAAAATTAGAAAAAATGTTAACGATTTTAAACAAATTAAACAGGTTTCAACATTGATAACACAACTAACTGGCTTTAAACAATATCAAAACATGACATTTATATTTATACAAAGGGAAGAGACAAAGCAGTATGTGTTGATTGGTTTTTGTAATGATATATAATTTATAATTGTTAAAATAAACTTATTAAATCAAATTCTGAATGAAATGGTATTTATGATAGTAAAAACTTGTTGCTGAAGATTTGTAATTTACATAAACATAATTTAAATTGTCTTTAAATTATGAAATATATAAATAAAACTAACTGTAAAAAATATTTTCAATTAATATTTTTAATGCCGGTTGACTAATAAACACATACTTGTTATTACTTGAGACAGGACTATAAAAACCAACCGTTGCATAGGCAATATGATGAAACATAAGATGTACCAGGAAAATACAAAACCTCACAGGTTACATTTCTAACATATGATATGCCATTTTGATTGAGATGATTGAGATTATGATTGAGATTATCCACATTATAGCCAGTGTGAAGAACATTTTCCGCGATGTAATATTAAAACAATAACATAATAACGAATTTTATTATAGTAATAATCGTGAGGTTTCTGAATTTTTCTGGGGTACTTTTTATAGTAGATTTTAAAACTTTGAGAAAATTGAAAGAACAATCAAAGTAATTACCAATGAAACAGTCGGTTACCTTGCTTGAAAAAAATTCGAATGGAGAAAATTTGTACAGTCTTCGTTAGATGTGGATGTAGTCTGTAAACATTGATGTGCTCGATAAACGATGTTAGTCAATCAAATTATTTGCCAATTCAAGCGTTGTGTTAAAATATATGTCGGCGACAAATCGTTTCCTGAAACATTTTCCCAAATAGATTATCCCAAAATTTATTAATTAAACTCCAAAATTGATTAAGGACCATCTTAGTCAACCCCTTCCCTGTTCAAAACCTTCTGCATTCCATCATTGATTTGAGACATTCTTAGTTGATTCGTCTCCCCTCATTAACAATTAATTTAAAAGTATCTCAATGAATCGCTTGGCTAACTATTACACCTTCCATCCTCCTATCAGTTATTGCTCCCGTACTAACCCCGTTGATTTAGAACCACCCCACTTGATTATCTAGTTAACTGTTTACACCCACTTCCTATTAGTCATTGCTCCCACAGTAGTCACTTTGCTTCACTCATTAGTCATTGCTCCCACACTAGTTTTTTTGGGCCACTCATTACTTATTGCTCCCACAATAGTCCCTCAGGGTCATTCATTAGTCATTACTCCCACACTAATCTCTTTAGGTCACTCATTAGTCATTGCTCCCACACTAGTCCCTCAAGGTTACTCATTAGTCATTACTCCCACACTAATCTCTTTGGGTCACTCGTTAGTCTTTGCTCTCACACTAGCCTCTTTGCGTCACACGTTCTGGGTTTGTCTGTGGGTGGGTGAGTGGGTGAGTGGGTGTGTGTGAGTGGAGGACTGACCTGTTGTTGCCGCCGCTCATGAGCGAGATGTGGCAGTTCCAGCCGGACTCGAGGCCCATCTTCTCGCTGAAGACGCGCGAGCGCAGCTCGTTCTCCTTGCTGAAGTGCACGAAGCGGATGCACGCGCGCTCCAGCCGCTCGATCAGCTCCACCATGTCGCTCTGCGCCTGGTACTGCATCGTCACCATGCCGATGAACACCTGCGCGTGTATGTACACATGTGTATGTACGTATGGCAGCGGCGTCACTGCACCATCGGGGGCCCGTGGCTGACTCATTGGCCCGGCCCCAGTGAAAAACGTATTGAAAATGAAAGAAGCGAAGATCTATTTGCGATTCATTTTCGCTCTTAACTCTCGCCGGAAATGAGATATTTTAATTTTGAAATGTTTTTTTAATCTTAGCCTTGGAAAAAATGGGCGTTTTTTTTAATTATATACGCACATAATTTTTAAGAAAGTCATTGGTCAGTGGATTCGAACCTGAACCCCTCGAATAAGAAGCCGAACTCAAAACTCACCTGATTGCACTGCAGATCAAAGAATCCTTCTGGATCAGTGACATCGTC
This sequence comes from Erynnis tages, assembly GCA_905147235.1. NCBI lineage: Eukaryota > Metazoa > Arthropoda > Insecta > Lepidoptera > Hesperiidae > Erynnis > Erynnis tages. The sequence continues at coordinate 9,746,714 of LR990082.1, forward strand.
GTCTGTGACTTCATTGAATAGCAGGGAATCTGAAAAAAAAAACAAAAAAACTACACTTACGAAATTGACATCTTACAACGATATTTACTACATGGACTATTCATTATTTGCATTTATAATAATATAATAAAGATAAATAACCCATCACACTCCTAGCCCCACACTAGGATTCCCTGTGTCGTGGGTGCCATGGACACACACAAGACGAGAACACAATATATGTTACATACCCAGACCAGAAACAGAAATTCAAATTCATTCCTCGAACCTCTGCTCTGCTGGGAATCAAAACCAAGACCTTCCTCGTAGCGCACCCGTCTTAGCCACTGCACCCCTCAGGTCGTCATAAGTTTATATTTAGTTAAATAAAATATTAGCATCAAGGGAAGGATAATTCAAAAAATTTGGAGGTAATCATGATGTCAAGTATCTATTGAACCCACCGGTGGAATGGAAGTGCAAGGCGGGCGCGTCGGCCCACTGGACCGAGCTGGGCACGTACAGCTGGCGGCTGTCCGCCGGCAGCTCCAGGTACATCTGCGCCAGGGACGACGATATGCCGCGGGTTAGGGGCCTGGAAGATTAACACATTATTTTACACGTTTTTTACCCGCTTTTTACAAACAAACAAACATATAGCGTATATGTTTGTTTGTTTGTAACCGACTGTTTGTTTGTTTGTTTGTAACCGACTCCTTTGGGCGCGATTTTGACCCACTTTAAACGGCCAGATTTCGTTCAAATGTTGATGTGTAGATGACAGTACACTAATTTGATAAAATTATACCATTTTTCAATTTGTAAGCTTTTTTTTTAATTACATATTTTTTTACAATAAATTTCATTTTTTTTAAATATTTTATACAGTTTTGCACAGCACAAGGATTTTTAGTTTTTTTAAACTATATTTATTTGTAATATACATATTTGGTAAATTAATCAAAAACTTAAAATTGAAAAGTTTATGAGGCTTTATGTTTGCGGCCAATACTATGGTGAGACTTATATACTTACACTATCTTCGACCGTCGCATTGGTCAGGTAGGGCACTCACATGCAATACAACACCATTTAAATTTATTTAACCCATCTTACCCGTGGAGTCGAAGTTCGAAACGAAGTAAATCGCAAAAAGTCATCAAAAAATAATAATTTTTTAACAGTAATGTGCACTTTATTAAATTAAATATCACGTTGTATAACAGTGAAGAAAAACATTGTGAAAAAACGTGAATGTCTGAGTGTTTTCCATAATGTGAAGTCCACAAACCCGCATTAGGTCAGCGTGGTAGACTTAGGCCTACATTTTTCTAATTGTGAGAGGAGACCTGCCCTGCCCGGTCATCAATGGGCTACACATTTAAAAGTATATGAAAGTGTTTTATTCATTATATTTATTTAAGTGTTTTACTTATATGTGTAAATATAAAGGTAACAACTGACTTATACGCGAAGGCGGTGCAGTAGGCGGTGAGGGAGTTCCGCTGGTAGAAGTCGATGATCTTCTTGCGGTCGGAGGGCGAGATGGGCGTCAGGTCGCGCCCGTTCCAGTAGTCCACGCACGAGTCCAGGATTATGTCCGCCGTGCCCTGAGTGGAGTCAAGTGGAAATTACTTCACATTAGATACAGTAAATAAATGAGAAACGCTTCACACTCATAACCCCTAGGGGGAAGTGTGGGATATTACACTAGATATATTTTTTATGAGTAAAAGTAAGTCAATAAGTAGTAAGAGTAGTAAAAGATCATGTATTTCACATGAAATGGGATGGAAATAAATAAATGCTTCACACTCATAGCCCCTTTCCTGTGTCGTGCTCAGGAGCACACGAACCGCGTCACACGACACGACACGACACGACACGACCATGTACACACTGACCTGGGTCAACATCTGCAGCTGCGAGGCCTGGTCGCGCACGAGCACGGCCAGCATGTGCGGCAGCGGCACCTTCACGCGCGTGCTCAGGTGCAGCGAGCGCACGAACCGCGTCACACGACACGACACGACACGACCATGTACACACTGACCTGGGTCAACATCTGCAGCTGCGAGGCCTGGTCGCGCACGAGCACGGCCAGCATGTGCGGCAGCGGCACCTTCACGCGCGTGCTCAGGTGCAGCGAGCGCACGAACCGCGTCACACGACACGACACGACACGACACGACCATGTACACACTGACCTGGGTCAACATCTGCAGCTGCGAGGCCTGGTCGCGCACGAGCACGGCCAGCATGTGCGGCAGCGGCACCTTCACGCGCGTGCTCAGGTGCAGCGAGCGCACGAACCGCGTCACACGACACGACACGACACGACACGACCATGTACACACTGACCTGGGTCAACATCTGCAGCTGCGAGGCCTGGTCGCGCACGAGCACGGCCAGCATGTGCGGCAGCGGCACCTTCACGCGCGTGCTCAGGTGCAGCGAGCGCACGAACCGCGTCACACGACACGACACGACACGACACGACCATGTACACACTGACCTGGGTCAACATCTGCAGCTGCGAGGCCTGGTCGCGCACGAGCACGGCCAGCATGTGCGGCAGCGGCACCTTCACGCGCGTGCTCAGGTGCAGCGAGCGCACGAACCGCGTCTCGCGACGTATCGTGTCCGCTTGCTGGAAAAATAGTAGACAATTATTTGTGAATGGTCTCGGGTCGCTCGCTGATTCTGTGTTACTGAATTTGAAGCAGGGATATAATAGCACAAATTCGTTCTAACGGATGACGAAATACCACAGCAAACGTCTGTAACAGCGTGCACGTGGGTGTAAAAGAAGTCTTTATTTATTCTTAAGATATCCTTATTAGTTGTATACCTATGACGTGTCTTTCTCGTATTGAAATATATGATAAATAATTATTATTAAAAAATCACGCGAAAATCGGTTATAATACCTCATCTAATTTTTATAATAATAATAATGCGAGAGATTAACTTACCAAATGTCGGAAAATAGCCAAACATTCCTGTACAGTGTACGAGTCTGCGACGGCGTCCGTGAATCCAATCTGTTTCGCTAATTCGCACAAACACCGTCTGTTCGTCACCGGAACTAGATCTTCACTGAAAAAATATAATAATATGTATTTTTAGAGGGGTTAAAATTCAAAGCTTTTTTTAGAAAAAAGTATTAAATCACTGTCTAAACTTCATTCGAATTGACCTCGGTACTCCACTGAGTATGCACTACGAGGCGCCGGCGCACAGGTGTTGAGCACGGCCGCGAGCCCCAGCGGCTTGAGAATATTCGTCGAACTGACCTGGGTACACTTACTGACCTGTACTGCGCTTCGCAGGTGAGGTGGGCGCAGAAGTGAGCGTACAGGTGTCTCGGCGCCGGCGCTCAGGTGTTGAGCAAGGCCGCGAGCCCCAGCGGCTTGAGAATATTCGTCGAACTGACCTGGGTACACTTACTGACCTGTACTGAGCTTCGCAGGTGAGGTGGGCGCAGAAGTGAGCGTACAGGTGTCTGGGCGCCGGCGCACAGGTGTTGAGCAAGGCCGCGAGCACCAGCGGCTTGAGAATATTCGTCGAACTGACCTGGGTACACTTACTGACCTGTACTGAGCTTCGCAGGTGAGGTGGGCGCAGAAGTGAGCGTACAGGTGTCTGGGCGCCGGCGCACAGGTGTTGAGCAAGGCCGCGAGCCCCAGCGGCTTGAGGCGCGCGAGGTGAGCCCGCCACCGCTGTTCGTCGAACTCCACGCGGAACGGGGCGTTCTGGTCGTGGGTCAGGTCCAGGACCTGGAACGAACACTTGTGTGAAATTAACTGGACACAGGTATTAGCATTTGCTAATTTGAAATTTACTACAATGTATATTTATTTTGACAATAATGTCTAACTTAATATATAAGCAGGAAACAAAAGTAATAATGCACAATAATTTAAGTGGGACTTTTTTAAAACAACAATCATTTAACACACATGAAACAAATGAAAATCAGTGAAAACCACCCATAGAAAATGTTCACTTGATCAATATAAATTCTCTATGCCATGGATGCTGTGCACAGCACACATACATAGACCCAGACGAGGTACAGAATTTTAACATTTAAATCAAAACTTTTCATTCAAATTCCTGCACTGGGAATCAATCCCAGGACCCTCCACTCAGCGCATATCCCGCATATGCACTGCGCCACGTAAATCGTCAAGTAAGATGACCTATGTACCTCGACAATAGTAGACGGCTCCGGATTCTGCTTGGCATCGGTCGGCTGGTCCAGCGTGGTCTGGCTGTGGTGGCCCATGGAGCCCACCAGGCTGGTCTTGCTGGAGTCCTGCGAGGAGGGACTGGAGTTGCGCAGGAAGAACACCTTCTCCGCGGTGGGGTTCGGCCAAGAGAGTATACCCTTCTTGTCTACGCAGCAGAGAGCCTGCAAAATTTATTTCTTTAGGAGAATCATATTTAATCATGGTGTGGATTCATGGATAACTCTTCCTGTGGGGTGTAACGGTTTTTTTTTATGTAATAGAAAGGCCAAACAAACAGGCAGATGGGCCCTGATGGGAGGTTTCATGGATTACACCAGAGGAGTCACCAGTATGTTGCCGAAAGTTGCATGAATGCCCTGAAGTAGGAATCCCCTCTATTATTTTTTTCATTACAAACAAAAAATATCTTCAAATTAATCAAGTACTGTCTAGGTTTCTCAGAACGCATAGCATTTGATCTTAAATATGTATATATAAAATAAAACTTTGCTCACCGATAAAGAGCCCAGCACATGAACAATATTAGCAGTTCTGGACACCATGTCCTCTTTCCCTGTGAGGATGTTGAAGAACGTCTTGCCCAAAGATTTCAAGCCTTCCGGGTTCAGATTATTTTCACTAAGCGCCTGAAATAAAAAAACAATGTGTGCTATCATTGTGAATTTTCAATAAAACAGTGTGATACAACACTCACAATTCAAGTGAATTCTACCCATGTCAAGTCTGTCAAGGACAAGGACAGAGGTCATTGTTAGCTTTCTGGTTTGAAAATATTCTTGAAGTCATATTTATGAGCTGTTGATTGCCATTGGTTTAAACAAATTAGATACTCAATGTAAGTTGATATTATGTACCTGGATGAGAGGGTCGCTGGCGTCCTCTGATATGGAGCAAGACTTCGGACGGACATACTTTTGTCTAGTTTCTGATAGAAGCTTGAATCTGAAAATAATAGGAAAGAAAATTATTTGATACTAGCTTTTACCTAAGACTTCATCTGCATTGTAAAATAGAACTAAGATAAGGACTGAATTCATCCAATAAGTTGCTTATCCTGACATTGAGATTGAAATTGAAAAAGATTATTGTGGCTAGAATGTATGCCACCGTTTTTGTGCCGTGGGCATGAACACTTCAAACTATTCATACGGTAAAAAACAATCATTATATCAGTTAATATGTTTGTTTTTCACATTTCTTTCCATACTAATGACATAACGACGATGAAGTGACATGAACTCCTATAACTTATAAGCCTAACTGACATTTTGGCTTTAAATAATTGTTTGCGTGACCTGGCTTTCGTTTCCTGTAAAATTATGTTTTGGTAGAAAAAGGTCCTTGTCACTTCATCGTCGATATGTTAATTTTGAACACTTGGGGCATTGACCACCTACATATCTGTGCTTACGACTTACGACAGTTACTATAAGTGTTACCTGGCCAGCCCGTAGCAGTTGAGCGCGACCCACGCGATGGGGAACACGATCTGCAGCAGCGGCAGCGACGCCGCGATGGTCTGCAGGAAGTATATCTCGGTCCAGTGCGCGCGGCCCGGCAGCCGGTACATGTGGCGGAACAGGCTCGCGACCACCGTCAGCGATATCACCAGCGGCAACACTATGCCCTCCATTATTTTCACTGTGCACTGGAATTAGCAAACGACATTTACATTTTGTTCCATCGATCACAAATCGCTAATTTTACAGGAGTGAAATGAAAAGAACGTTAATCCGGATTAATTGGAGTGTAAGGTGAAGTGATCGTGATAATAATATTGTTTTGGTGCCTAAAACTCAGACTCAGTTGAGTTGTTAAAAATTCAAATAATCTATCTTTCAAACTCAAAGTTTGAAAAATAGAGTAGAGCACACATGTGATTGATGGGGACTTTTCACAAATTCATTATAATGATAAACTTCCAATGCAAGGGAACCCCTACTTAAAGGGGGATTGGTTAATACACAAACCTGGTTAATACACTTGTTTGCTATTTATAAAATGTATGTATGTGTTCATTGATTATTTTTCAATAAACCAACATAGAAAGAAAAGAGGACCTGCTATTAAAACAAATGGCAGAAAGACAACTATAATAAGGCATAACACTAGGCAAGAGAGTTGATACAAACTCACCAGATACCTCTGTTTCTCGAACACGGTCACAGGCCTGGTTGTGGCCTGGTCTAGTGCGAGCTTCAAGTTCTTCAGATACGGCGTCTCTTTCATCCTATACGCTCTGTTCTGATGCGGCGTGCGTACACGGGGCATTGTGAAGTTTTCTTTAACCTACAAGAAACACCTTTTGTCCAAAATATGTATTTTACATGCTGAAGAGTGAAGCACTATTTATCTATTCATTGATTTATCTAAGCAATCAAACTGTAGTGAGTGCCCTACAGTACATTATTGAAATCAATTCATTTGAATTGGTGATTTGTAGAGTACCTGTGAGGTTGGTTGAAATATCTGGCCAAAGAAGAGCTCTGGGTCATCTGGTTGGAGACCCTGGCAGTGTCCGGGGACCTCCTGCCCCGGCCTCAGCACTATCACATCTCCTTCCACTAACAACGCCCACGGGAGATTCACGATTGTAGCTGAAAACAGAAAAAAAGAAGAATTAAAAGAACAGAGAAGAAGTACGGAGTTATGAAGAAAAGATGTGAATGGGAATTTAGATGATGAGAGAGAGAGATGGGTATTTACCTAATACAGTTTAGAAAATAGAGTACTAAGCAGATCCACATAAACTATCTGTGCACCAAATTTCAACAAGAACCATTCTGTTTTTGCATGAATTAATAAGGATTGTTTTTTTCAATCAATAGTGCAGTACATAACAGCTTAACCAAACATCTGTAGATGTTCAGTTAACAATGAAGTCCAGTACTCTGGTATAACAAAAATGAAAATATTGAAAAGGAAAGCATTCCCAGAGAGTGTATTTCTAAATATAATTCTTACACCTACACATATTTTATGTCAAAGCTACACAAATTGCACAAAATTCATACAAATCTACTTACCATCCCGATAAGTCCATTGCAGTATCACACAGGGGGAAAATGGGGCACATAGATGGGGATAGTGGTGCTCCTTCCATAGGGAGGTGCTTATTGCCTCCTCTAGAGTTTCTATATAAGGAGAAAAATTGTATGGTTTTTATCTTCGACACACACTGCATTTTATATATAAATTTTAACATTATTATTTACAATGTCATGATACACTCTACATACTACTGTATGCATGTACAGATAATGCTATTTGTACAAAGGAATCTATGTGGGCTTGCTGTTATATACACAGATGTTTTTGTTAATCACATTCAAAATATTAAATGTAAATGTCAACCTTATCAGTAGAAAGCTATATTTTTTTCTGACAACCTTAATGTTAAAAATATGAAGTTTATTATAATGCTTTAAGTGTGTTTATAAAAAGGATGAATGCATACAATCTAAAATATCAGATTAAATAGCAGGAATACAAAGCATTAGTCAATCTTCCAAGAGGAAAAGCTAGTGAAGTTACATTTAGGTATATGATAAAAAGTACCATGTTTATATTTTATAAGTCAACTCACCTAATACCTTCTGAACTCTGTGAGGTATTTCTTGTCTATACAGATATTCCTCATTGAGAGCAAACAAAAAATTAACAATTAATATGATAAACAGGAACAGTGCTTCCCAAAGCAAATGGGCTTGGGCATGTACTGTTTCACCTATGAAATATGTTAATATTAGACAAACAATGTTTATCAATGTGACTGTGTAGGCCACTCCTGATAAAAGAACTTTCTCAGATGAAAATGAAATTATATTACGGATGAGTCCAAATCTGAAAATAACAAACATATACCAACGTTAAATTCAATTTTATCTATGCCAAAGGTTTGTAAATGATATCTATTACTTATATTAATAAGAAAATTATCAAAGATTGTCGAATTACATTTGAGTTGCTGATAAGGTTAATTACGAAAATAATAATTATTGTAAAGGAAGACATTAGCTACATCAAATTTTAATAACGTTTGTTATTATTATTAAAGCCTTTTCTAACATTTATTTCTGACACTATATTAAAACAACACAAGAAGTTAATACCCAATAGGATTTTTCTGTTTATGTTCTTCAATTACCGCTCGGATGTCATTTCGTAATTTAACCAAGGCTTCCCTTGTTGAATAGCCCAAGATGTTTTGGTTCTTTTCATCCATTATACAGTTAATATCTGCATAATTTTGTCATAAAACACAGGAACACATTGAATGTAAAATTATGTAAAACCTCAAAATAGTAAACAGCTGAGTGGTCGACTGAAAAGTGAAAAGAAACATCAAATTTGATCAAATCAAATGATCAAAATATAAAAAATCGTTATCAATCATGCATCAATCAGTCAATCAATATTACTACGCGCGGGGTGCATTCAAAATTTAGAGAAAAATTCTTAGTGTAAAAATAATAAAAACAATTTCAATCGCCTTTATGTGACCTGAATTTCTTTTAGATATTTATTAAATATAACTTTTGTACTACAATAATTTCGGTAATGAGAACACAAATAACACTAAATATTATGTGAATGTAAGTTAAAATTGTTTCGTATTGGTAGTAATTGTATTAAGTTTCATAACAAACTTATAAAGTTATAAGAACTGATTGACATTGACAGTGGCCACAAACACTAAATGTCAAATGAAATTCGGATATCTGATATACATTATACGTTTAATTAGAGTAAAATATGCAGCAACAATGTACAGAGCTATAAGAGTACAGTATATAAATATTTATCAAATACATAACACCATACTTAAAAACCAACTTGGAAAATAGCACAGTTGTCTGAAATACTCTTGAGTGTTTATTGATCCGAAATATCGCGTTATGCTTCAAGCACTAACTCGATGTATCGATTTCTTAACTTCTTTAATAATAGTATTTCTAGTTATTTTATTTGCATATAAAAATTTAATGCTAAATCTATTCCGTAAATAAATTTAAGTAAATACTTGAATTGAAATCATGAAAAATTAATTACCTACTGCATAACACTACGTGATAGAAATAAATTTAAAAAATCGAAACATGAAAGACTATCGATAATTAATTTGTTTTAGAATCGATTAACCAATGTTGTTTACTACAAATGAGCCAGAGGAGTGCAACACTAGTATAAAAATAAAAACTGGAGTGAAGTTGGCGTTACTTAGAAATACTTCAAAGTTTTTCTTTCTATTTTATGTAAGTAGTTACAAATTAGTGTATTACATTTTTATGTATCCTCTCAAAGTGTAGTTCCGTTCTCTTAATACGTAAATAAACAACAGTATTCCTTGATTTTAAACAAACAGTGATGATAGACAAATATAAGTGCCGTTTTGTGGTTGAGCTTAGTCAGTCAGCCTTGTGTCATCGTGTCGGGAATACAGTGCGCCATTGAGTTCGCGAGATAAAAAATAAGGTTATCGTTTCTCGCAATTTGTTACAAACAACAACTATATCGTGATGGTGTGGTTAACGAGGATCATTTAGGACAAATCGGTCAGTGATGGCAAACGATTGTTTAGATACGCGTTACAGGCGAACGAAGTGCAGTGGTTCGAGGAAGGGACCGCCGCTACGATCATGGTTTTGGTGTATAGCAATTAAGTGTTTTATTGGATTGCCGTGCATATTTTCCAAGTGTCTCGGTGTGGACATCTCGGTGGCGACGTACCCGGTGGGCGACATCGCTGTCAAATACGGAGATCCGTTGGAGATATTCTGCGTAGCGGAGAGGGACTCCGCCGACGACCTGCAATTTACGCTCGGCCTCAAGACACTCGAATCCGAAAAGATCAACGAAACGACGAGGAGGTTGTATCTGAGAAATCTTGAAAAGGATTCATATTTATTTTACTGTCGGAACAATAAGGCTAAGAAGCTATGTACGAATCGAGTCCTCGTGGAGTCCCCGCCCGCGGAAGTCACAGACTTTAACTGTATATCGTACAATCTTGAACTTTTGAACTGCTCATGGAGCTATCCTGACACAAAAAGTGTTGTGAACTACACACTGACATTTGCCATAAATGGCGATTCTGTAAATCCGTGTGTCGCAGAAAAGGCAGAGAATGGAAACAAGCAGATCAGATACTGCATATGGAATACAGTCAGTAAACCAAGGTATAGACAGCTTGAAGAAACACAATATTTCTACATGACATCTTGTAATGTTTTTGGCTGTAGAAATCAAAATTTCACTGTGGACCATTATTCTATTGTGAAACCGAACTCACCCACAGATTTGAAAGTTGTAAAAGTTGGAACGCATAGTGTTGTCTTGAAATGGAGTATTCCAAATAACATGGTCGATCTCCTCACATGTGGAGTCGACCATATAATTGAGTACCAAATTGCAAAAATTGATAACACCACAGAATTTCACACGGTCGATGCTTCAATGCTTCCTCCTAAGAATAAAACGTATAGATTTCAGTTGAGCAATTTACCTTATGCATACATGCAGTATGAGGTGAGAATCTACATAAAGTCCAAGAAAGCTGTCAAGCGTGACTTTTGGTCAAATTTCAGTTACACAGTTTTTTATACTGCAAGTGAGAGGCCACGAAGGCCACCAGAAATGGTAGCTGGGGCTTTCAACCAAGCGATATGGGAAAAAAGAATAATTAACGTTTATTGGAAGCAGTTGGAAGAATACGAGGAGGCTGGTGCAAATTTCACATACAAAGTGTTGTACACACAAGGCAATAAGACATTTCCCGTCAAGTACCCCGATAAGAATAAGAGTTTGAGTTATGTAACCATTGAAGATAAAACACAGGAAGCTTTAGATGTGACTGTCTGGTCATTCAATGTGAATGGCTCGTCTCTCAACAGCAGCCACCTTCACATTCCTTCAGAAAAAGATACACGTTCCTTAACTCTGACATCTTTTACTAAATTGGCTTATGAAAATGGCACTTATGAGCTATCCTGGGTTGGAATTAAAAACATTGATAATTACACATTGTTCTGGTGTCACCATAATGTAACAAACATATGTTCGGGCCGCCTCGATTTTACAGTACTTGACCCGAAAAAAAATACCCATGTTATTGATTTACCGAGAGAATACAGATACCAGTTTGCCATATCTGCCAATAACGGTACAAAGACGAGTGGCATGGTGTGGGCTAGATGTGATATATCTAAAGATGGGTTTGTAATGTACAGATTTCCTGTGGAGTTAAAGTATGAGGCTCCTGGAAAATCATCTGTCCATTTAATGTGGTCAATGGACTGTGCTCTTCAGGATGGAATTATCACTGGCTATAATATTAGTTATTGTCCAATTGTTCAGACAAGCAGCTACTGTGACAAATCAGTTGAAAATAAGTATAAATATATATCAAATCCTAAAACTATGAATGTGCTCATTGAAGATTTGCTTCCATTTAGGACATATCAATTTACCTTGTCTCTCAACACCACATATGGCCAAAAACATATTGAAAATGCCACAGCAGTGATAACTACCTCTGAAGATACACCAACAAGTCCAATCAACATTGCAATATCTGATGTAAAAAATGATTCATTGGTTATTTCATGGGATCCCCCTCTTCAGAGAAATGGTATCATTGGAAAATATGTTATTTATATGAACGATAAGGAGTACTATGTAGACAAAGTTTCCGGAACAGATATATCTAGAAGGCATGTAACTCTGACAGGACTACATGGATTTTCAAATTATACTTTTTCTGTACAAGCTTGTAACATACCAATAGGTTTATGTTCAAAACCTGGGCCTAATAATGGTGTATTTGTGAGAACAAGAATTGGCCCTCCTAGTATATTAGATGCACCAACAAATAAGAATAGCCCAGATTTGCTCAAATGGGACCCACCTGTCATCCCAGGTGGAACTGTTGATTTGTATCAGGTAAAAAGGATAAGAGATGACTCAGAAATAGCAATCTTTAACACTACAGAGCTCTCTATTTCTTTAACTCATTGTGAAGGAGCAGTCTCTACAGAAACCTACCAAGTCAGGGCAGTTAACTTTGACGAAGACTTCAATCATGGTGTTATTGCTACAGGAAATGTTACTCTTCCACAAAGATTGCAAAACCAAACTTTGGATGCTTTTCCTGGCGATTGGAGTCCTAGTTTTATGATCAGTTGCAGAAACAGAGGAGGCCTGACTATGACCTTCATTTTTTTAGGAATGTTTACAATGATTGGTGTGGTTTTTTCGTCAATAAAGTGTTACAAGAAGTACCGAAAAATGGAAGATATAAAACCTGTACTGCCTAATGGTCTAGGTATTCCAGAAAAAGATATTTCAAAGTATAATTTCGCTGCTTGGAATCCAACTAACAAAGAAGAAAAGCCATCATCAGATGAGATGTTGTTATTGCCAAACAGTAAGACGACTGCATCATCTCCAGAAAGTAAGCAGAAGGAAGATAATTGTGCTGCTAGTGACCATACCGATAGTACTGCTCTATCTGATTCTTCAAGAGGACCAGTAGACAGACAAGCTTCTACTTCTGATGATGGATCAAATTCATCCCTGCACATAGAAGCAGAACCAGTTAAAACTGATGATAAGGGAATCCAAGAAAAAGACACATCAAACGTTGACATTGAGAGTTCACCAGAAAACTCTCCATATTTTCCCAAAGCCTTTAAGAAGAATCCTGCCAGTGGTTACGTCCAACCCGTAGTAAATCCCGCGACTGGGTACGTGCAGTCTGCGCCTGCTCCAGTCAAGAGCTCGCCGCCGACCACCTCCTCCCAGCCGGCCGGATCTAGTTACGTGATGGCGGCGCTTTCTCCGCCTATATTTACCACCGGCGTAACACAGCCGCCGATGGCGAATCCGCCGGCGGCGTCGTCCGGGTATGTGCTGCCCGAAGAGGCCCAAGCGAGGTCAATGATGAACTTCCCTAAGTTAGGACCGTCACCGACGAACGTTTTGGGTCCGGAAAGCTTGCCAACAATGCCAACCTTGCCCCCGCCTAAGAAGTACGGCGCGGATACTAGCTATATACAATTACAGTCGTTGGACGCCTTGCCTAGTCTTAAGCCTCAAGTCCGGGACGCTGTGCCATTAAAGCCGCCCACGTCGAGCGGCTACGTGAGTCCCGGAGAGGTAGTCATCAACAAACATTTAAACAACATGCTGTCTGGCAGCCAGCACGCCGACGAGTCGGCAATATTAGACCCCGCCATGTCTCCCGACGCGTATTGCCGGTTCTCCTGGAGCACTGACCCTGTTAATGATAATTTACACTCGTTACTCGCCGACTCGACGACGCGAACTTCCTCTAAGAATTGAGACAATTGTATAAAATAAGTGACTGTACTGATAATATATAAAGACTTAGTGACCGATTTGTAAATAGTAAACAAACCAAGTAGCTTAACTAAGTGCTATTAAAAACATGAACGTAAAAAATTCACATGAATATGTGGATGTGTCGTCTAGTGATAAATCTCGTGCCTTATTAATTTATTTTAGGTGATTTAAAAGAAGCTTAGTAGGTAAGGATACATTGTTTATTAGAAATTCACTTTGCGCTATCTAATCAACATAAAAGGGTATCGTCGCGGTAATTTTCAAAATTGACAGCTATGAATCAGAAAAAATGCTTGTTTCAGAAATATCTACGCAATTATAGTTACTGTTTAAAAGCATGGAGGGTATCTACAAAGTCAACTTGATACCCAGCGATCTTAGTATGGAAGAGACCGTATTACAGATCGCTAACACTCTTGACAATCTCAATGGAATAGTCGACGATGTTTTTTCTCGAGTCATGAAAAGGATCAAGCAGAACACAGACAAAACAATTAAACTCAAAGAAAGAATCGAAGTGTCTAGAACGAAGGTTGAAAAACTTGCTGGCATGCAAAAGGCAATTAAAGTATTTTCTAGCGCAAAGTATCCAACATCGATAGTGCATGACCACTATCAGTCAATATTCGATTGCGAAGGATATCAACATACACCTAAAAAAATAACTTTGAGTGGTAAACCTCAAAGGCTGTCTGATGAAAAAGGAATACAGGTATTAAGGAGTATTTTACTTGTGATATTCGTAGAATATGCCTAAACTTACCCATTTAAATGATGTATTCTTTTGCTTAGGAGAAACTACATTTCTTCCACGTAAAACTAGCGGAACCGAGAATCGCCAAGTCCACAAAAGATTTTGACTTGGATGCCGTTGTTGATAAAGTGTCATCTGTCGGCGACCTGCTGATATTCAACACGGACGAAAGCCTATACCTCGATACAAAGAGTAAAGTGTCCACGTACGTACCAACTGTACGCGACACTGTGGAGACTCCGAGTTTATTGGAAGACGCCCCACCGTCCATAATGAAGAGGAACGTTTTGAAGAGAGAAATCGACGAATACATGTACGCGCCGGGAATAGGCATGGTGAGTTTCTCAAATTCAGTATTTTTTAGATAGAACGTTCGAGAACCCGGCTGATGTATTTGCGCGGGACTAATCATATGGTTCTTAAAGAACGGCGTAAAATGAACTCAAAGCCGACAACGCACTGCGACTCCTCTGGTGTTGTTCGTGTGAATAGGCGACGGAAACCAATCACCGTCAGATGGTCCATAGTCCTGTTTGACTTCTTGGTATTACCTATTATAAAAAATAAATCACTCGGCAAAGTATCCAAGATACTCGATTTGAGGCGAACATCTTGGTCTTTATGAGTAACAATACACCCACATCCGACCTCAGATAGGAGGATTTCCTATCCTATATGAGAACATCAGGTGACCTGCATGCCTATTTCCTACTCAGTTGCAATAAAATAAATCAAGGATGATACTAGCAATTCAGAGGGTTTTATTATCGTAGGTGCCGGAACTGGACATGCCGCTGGATCTCCCCCATTTGCCGGGAGTAGCGGGCGACGTGCAATACTCAGTGATCGGGGATGGATCCATCGCGCCATCGGCGGCCACCACCCCGGTAGTGCCGAGCTCGGTGCTACCGGAGGCTGGAGTGCCGGAGCTACCCGAGCTGCCGGACCTGAAGGAGCTGCCCGATGTGAAAGTGCCGGAGGCGCCAGCTGCCGCGCTGGAGTTGCCGGACGCTCCGGCTCCGGCGGCTCCGAAGATACCAGCGGCTCCGACGTTACCCGCGCCGCCACCGCCGCCGCCCCCGCCTCCGCCGCCGCCGATGGTTGAACCAACTAATGATAAAAGGTGAGTGTTAGTTAATAAGTTGTCAGTAATTAATTTAAACTTTTTTTATAATATATGCCCGTGATCACCAGGCCGTCCAAGTCGGACCTTAATTATGAATTTCTCCACCGATTTCAAAAAGGTCACAAATCTACGTAACGTATCATCTAAATTTGTATGATTCTGATGTGAATATGAAAGAAATCAAGCTATGTTTTTCATCCATCGAAAGCCGAAGCCAAAGCAAACTTTTGAACTCAAAATGATTCAAATACGGAGTTCGATGCAGCTTTTTGCACGCCCTGACCTTTTAGAGGCGTCGTCAAATTACTAGTTTTTCTAAAACTCAGAAAAAATACTACTCGTTTGTAACCGACACATGTCTACTTTCGTTCTTAGGATTAACTCCGGGGTTGAGCCGATCCTATTACTCTACCTGTTTTTTGTAGGCATTCCTTAATCCTCGCCATATGCGTTTTTATGTGTTGGATAGAATACGGTCGTAGTACATCGTCGTTTGATCCATTCTACATACGTTAAATTGTAGGGATTTTTTACGGGAAAAGGTAAAAACGTGTTTGTAGATTTCAATAACTGTTAATTTATAACTTTTTTTTTACTTACTTATTTTATTTTGTTTTTGGTGCAGTTACTCGTATATAAACTCTCGCCCTTTTTAAATAAAATGAAAGATTCTTCATAACTTAACTGATGCTAGGTTGTGTTTAAGTTAAATACACACAATACAATATATGTATTTAGATTAAGTGCTTTTCAACCAAACAATTGACATAATCTGTTTATTAACTTCAACAAATGTTAAGAGCGGAAACGCTTTCCATGTATCACGGATAAATTTTCGGCTTATTCCTTTTAGTTTTTGTGTTGAATTCAAACAGTAACCTTACATGAATGGTAAGTGGTGGAGTGAAGAGGTAGGTGCGGTAATAGAGAGTTTCCAGGAACAAATGTAAATCACGTATGTTGTATTGTACGCGGCTTTCACAGGCTCGAAGTTATGGGTCACTTGACCCTACTTAAATCCTTGATAGAATTTTAAATAGGATCAGTAAAAGCACTTTATTACCTTGAACGTTTTACGTTTGAATCGTAAGTATCCTCCAAATGTAAACTTTTAAATAATCTGTATATTTCTAATGAGAAATGATTCTTATACATTCATAAGTCGCATAAAATTAATTGATACTTTTGTGCCTAATAAACTTTGTAGATATTTTGAAAAATTCCCAAAAGTTTATTGCTGTTTTAGTGCTGTATTGCTTAAGATTTTTTAATAATTTACTTTAATGCACCATCATGATGTAACTATACTGTAAACCAAGGTATAAACTAAAATAAATTCTACCACAATCTCATGAGTATACCTATTTACTTCATGTCGCATAAATTTATTTTACATAATATTCCGATTAAACTTTACTAGGATGCGGCGACAGTAATTTTCACTGAAATCCTGCGATTAGGACTTGTTCTTTTTTATATTTATATTAAAATATGATCATTATTCCAGGAAATTATGTATTAGCATAATATTATCATCGGTACTTCCGCTTTTTTCGATCTTTAGAATTTAACATAAATCAAATACCTCGGCGCCTTTTATATTTAATAACTGGTTTTATATTTCAATGTTCTAGTGAAAATTGAGTCAATAGCTAAGAATCGTTAGCGTTGTCAGGATTCTCTTCGGAGCAGAAGAATGATTTTGAATTTCTGTTTCGACTTGATTTGAGTGAGCGTAGCCCCGCTGCTTGAGTAGATCGCAAGCGATCGAACAAGTTGTTCAATCTTGCATTCGTTAAACCTTGTCGAAGGCCGTATGAAAAGCACCCATATTGGTTGCGCGCCGCAATTGTACCGCATTGGAGCAGCGTGGTAGAGTAGGCTGTTGTGCAGATAAACTCGGGCCCAACATGAGATACAATGTAGCGACATGGGAGCGGCAATGTATCCCCCCGGGCTAGCTTCTATATGGCTCAACCTCCTATTAATAAAGTAAAAACAACGATTACATAGTGTTTCCTCAACAAACATTAAAGATCGCTCCACCGAAGGTTGCGTTGCTAAAATTTGAATCATTCATGAGCTGATTCCAGTGGCGGGTTGTTTACTGCGAGACCGTGGGGTTGTTTATCAAATAAACCCGTTCTCCGTACCGCTTTAAGTGGAAACCGTTCCATAACATCGCGAGTTCTACTCCGGCTGTGTACAAATACAACAATGAATATTTGGTTTCGATGGCGCATTAGATTTCATATAAGAATTCGCTGTAAATAATTGCGTAGGAACGTTCAAACTATTACACTGTACAGAAATCAATGTCTTATGCTATTTCCGAAGAGGGGCTCTTATGTAAAACTTTGGGCGCGTCTTGTGTACCTATCTTCTTTAGATTAATTTAAGCTTGCCTAAGAGCTGCGAGGCATTATTCTACTTTGAAAATAAGGGGGTCTTTGCTACGTAATAGTAGTCAAGAATAAAGAAAATATTACGTTTCTGCTGAACAGATAACATCGCATTCCGTTCTATTACGTCGTTCTCTTTGATACTACAGTAATACAGAATAGACACCAGCGTCTTTTTAATTCTTTGACGTTTTTTACTTCATTCAACCAAGATATTGATGGCTATGTATGCAAATCTATAATTCGGTTAAAGAATCGAAATTATAAAAAGATAAGAAGACGCTTTCAGTTCACTGTTACATACAGAAGATGTTCCAATGTTTTAATTTAACCTTTAAAGCAGTCTCTAGTATTGGCATACAAATTTATGTTTGACACAAGAGCCCATTCTTTCGTGTGACTATTGGGTTAATTTTATTTTTAGATAATAAAGAGTCACTTTTATCAGATTTCTTGCGATCGCGATAAGAAAGCAGGAAAACAAATTTATTAAAAGAGGCATAGGTTATATATGGCGTATAATTTAAATAGTTTTATCGTTTTATCGTACTAGTAATGTCTTTGTGAAATTCTCGTGGCAGTGACCGCAGATAAGTGTATTTCTGTGAACCCACTATTGATACGTAACGTTATCTCGCCTATTGTTTTCACTTAATTTACTTTATCTGATATTAAATCCGGATTATCTATTCCGCGTAACACCTACGGATCTATCTATTATCAGCCCACATCAGTACACTGCTGGAATATGTGCTCCACTGTCTTCGATCCTTTAGCATTTTCGTCTAGTTACTCCTTGCAATAGTAGTCGCCCAAAGGTCGTGAGCACAATCTTTATTGGTCGGTTTAACATTGACTGCGCTGCGGGTCACGCGATTGGTTCGTTAGCCGAGAATTCGTCAGTGTGCGTCGTCTATTGGTCCAGCGCGTTTTTTTGGCTGCTGTACATTGGCCGAAAGTGTACAATAGCCCTACCACTGATGATCTGTGTTCACGACCCATGACGGTTATTATAATTTATGGGGGTGTCTGGAGCACATCGTCTTATAAGCACGGATGCTCTCATTATGGTTATCACAATATTATGATATAATAAATATTTCGCGTTATAATAATTAAGTACATTGTCCAATCGGCTGCGCTCAGACCGGCGTCCTTGTCGGACACGCGCTCCGCGGCGACGTCAAATATTTGCTGACGTGAGATCGCACTTCCATTCACTAATTCTGCGAACGTGCGAATATGTTTAATCGATGGATTTGCTATTGTATGTCATGTGTTAATACGAGTACGTCCAAAAATCGATTTTCCCCCTTTTATCACCCTCATAGTCATTTTCTCTCTATTGTGGACATAAGGTACTGATGACAATGATTGCATAAATTTAGATCAAATGTAATGAGTTATACGGGCGTACCTCCAGTGTAATCAGTTGACCTACTAAGCTATGGCATCATAAATAATTGTTTCTCATACAAAATCTATGACTGGGCTGTGAGTTGCCACTCCATTAAAAGTATCTCTATTGACTGTATAATCATCTATACTATATCTCACTTAGGTTACATGATTACCTTAACATTTCTTATCTCAGTGGGTATCTGTGTCCAGTAATGAGTATCTGGTTGCAATGAGTTCCTTTAGATCCTTACAAGATGATCCATTCTTGAAGTCTACGGGAGGAGGACTTCACATGCCTTTGAGATCATTTTTTGTGAACTCTCCGGCACGCAGGTTTCCTCACGATGTTTTCCATCACCGTTACAGTTACATTGATTTTTATGAATGTGTTTATCTTTCTATCTCCAACTTAAGGTCGCTCTCCTCAAGATCAAGCCCTAGATCCCGACAATAAATTAAAATGCTGTCACGCGATCATTAGTAAGATGTTCTGGTTGCGATATTTCTTTTACATAAACACTTCCGATGCCTACGCCGTTATGAAATGTACACTTCTTATAATACTTTCACTCGTTCGTTGTGTTTAAGACTAGGAATATCGCGATTTAAACTGCTTCTACGGCTGTAATGGTTTGAACTGTTTTTTAACCATTTCTGCGACCCTCAAGGTTGTAAGAAATACTTGCTTGGTTGGAACACGAGAAGGCCACGGGTGATTGTCAGGGGCAATCGTACAATTTCATCCCAAAAATTGAATAAATAGGTTTTTAAATTTTTATTTGAATCGGTGTAATGATTAATCCCAACGTTTACTTTTTGGTTAACACCATTTTGGTTATTCTATATAAACATGTTATTTATCGGATGTTTAAATAAGGAATGTTTGCTGAACTACACTGGTTTACCCGTTCCCTCAAGAAATATTCAAATAGTTGAAGAAGATTAATTACTCTTATGAAAATTTCTTGAACAGCATTATGTAATTCTGCTTTGATCACTATGTTTGAAATTTGAATTACTTGCCTAGTATTAAATTGCTTCGACCAAGATTGACGTATATCGGTCTTTCTGGAAAGCTTGAAAATTTGTTTGTTATAACACAAACTTGTTTAAAGATTGTTTCCTGTTTCTGTCTAGGTACAATATTCGTAATTACGATATTTGATATTTGTGTTTCCTGAGCTAATACGCACTGCATTCCGGAAGCTTGTACGTTTCTATTAATCGTAGTTTGTAAATAAATCAATAGAATATAGCAGTACATTCTTGTTATTTTTGTAATATCAAGTATACAACAATTTAAATGTTTGCATAATGTAGGAGGAGCTTTTGTGCAATTCAGAAGTTAGTTCGTTTTGTTACGTCACTTAAGTAGGGTTTACAATAGCTGCAGATAATTTTTTGTACAAATGCCTCTTTTACCGTGACTACTTTTAAGCTTTAAGTTCCCATTAAAAGCCACGTTCGAAATTCCATTGTGCAATAACATTATGCATAATATATTATACATTTTACATCCCTTTTAAAGTGTTGAACTCAAAGTACGTGATCTTGGTTCACTTTGCGCCCTTACATTAGGTGTTACGGACTATATTTCCAGGAAAATATTCGTGAGATTTTATGTAATCACAGTTAGAGCAATAACAGGAAAACCTAGAAGTAAATAATATAATTGTATGAGACGTAACCAAAGGGCCTCCGAGTTCAAACATGTTATTAATCGCAACACTGATTAGAAACCGACCAATATGTTTGCCATTTTGTAAAAGCGCGTTAATTACAGTAACAGCAAATTATCAAATTATAATTTTGCGCTTTAATATTGACTGACCTTTCGGTCCGATGAGATTCTCAGTGTCAAAATCTGGCCTAGTGTCCTGATGTTACGTATAATCGCATAACAACGCTCGTCTACTTCTTGTTTACTACCTTTTTGGCCAATTGTTAGGCAAAAGTCTCCCCAAAACAAAGGGAGGCCTGGAGCACACTTTATATGTATGCAAACCACGTGAGGCATAACTTAATACATCCACTTACGGGTCAATAATGTTGCGAACGTCCTTGGCGCTAATTAGCATAATTTCAATGGCGCATGCTAACCAGCCACCCTAATAAGGTCGCACATCTACCGCAGATATATACTGTACTATATATATACTAGATCTGCTAAGAGCTAAAAGTCATTTTTCGAGACGCGTTTGAGGCATCATCAAATTTTGTAAAGTAGATTATTTGTAATATGTATTTGAAAATATCAATGCAGACCTGGCTGGCGGGTGCAACTTAGCTAAACTCGAAAAAAGTGTCGTAGACGTTTTGAAATTTTTGTTTAAAATCCTGTCAAAATGGTCTGTTTTTTGACAATAGTTACGTATTTTTCAAACACTCGAGGAAAATTGTTTGACAGCTCTTGTGCTGTAGCGGAGTCGGTAGCACTTGCGAGAATTTGCGAGAAACCGCCCGCCGGGTTCATAATAAGCAAATACTACACTCGTATGCATTTCGTATTAAAACTATACTGTCAAATTTTACTGTGCACATTGGTTCAACGAAATTATTACAGGTGTTTGCAGTGCCAAGCAAAGTTGTGGTTTTTACCACAATACCGGTGTTTTTTATCAGACATTATTGTACCGTGACAATCTTAAGTTTTTTACTTTTTCCATTCTCTCTCTTATCTCAAGCTCGAATTCTCATTGTTCGATAATTATAATCAAATGCGTAAGCGGTACACATAACTTTAAAGCGTGCCTACTACAATTTCCGTGATCTTGGTTTTTTTAAATCTCGATTTATCTTGTGACGCGACAGTAATTCATTGAAATAATGCAATACACGTGTTAGATGACGTGGATAAATAGATTAAAAAGACCGCTCGGGTTGGAAAAAAATTAAAACCAAAATCCAGAATTGTTTTACTAATTGTTTTGAGAAGAAATGCGAAAATAATTAATTTCTTGAACATATTTTATGGTGATCGAACACGTAGGAAGGTAAAATAATAGCTTTGTACACGTCTTAATCCTAGCCCGTAAAAAAAGCTCTTAAATTGTTTTTCAAACGGTAGTGGGTCAATCCGAGGCGCGTTCTTGGTAGAAGCAATAAAATCTTGTTTAGAAATAACGGCGAGCGTAACATTATTATTGCTAATTGGGATTTATGAAATTTTTCCGAGAATCTCTAGCAGTAAACATACGAGCTATTGCTCCTTATTTAAGTCTTTTTTCTGAAGTGAACTTAATGACTGTGTAATTAGAACTCACTTCTCTTTGTAGACCTATCACATTAAAATCGACTATCAAAGGACTGCGCAATAAAATCAATGGTTAAATACACACTTGTCTTATATGTACATAATAGATGTGTGAACGATTGACGATACGTTAGTTCCAATTCATATATAAATAATAATATAACAATCACCTGAGTTAATATCTTTATTTCTTTGTGATTTTTCTTAGTAGTCGATTGTAGAAGTTTGAGTTTGTAGCACTTTGTTTGCTAGAAATTCAGAACGAACCGAAAAACCAGACGGGTCACAACTTTCTGGGTGTACCTATTATTGCTGGTTTGTTGTTCATTAAAGACTTGTGTGTGAGTGTGTGTCTAAAAGAATTATAATGAGATGTTATTCAACCCCTTTTTGAGTAGGCCGCTTAGTTACTTTACTGGTTTCCTCGCAAAGGGCTCTAACTAAGCACTGTAAGGTTTCCCGTTCTAAAGGAAAGTTCCTTTAAAAACCATTCTAGAGCCGAGTTTTTATGTTGTATGTCTAAGTAGCTAGGAATTTTTAATATTCGGTGGAAATTATTGTTTTCCCGGGAGCAAAGATACCGCATTACTGTATTTTACGTACATGAATATTTTTATACGGCGATTTCGCCTGCTTCTGTGAAAGCTGAACAAGAGTTCGGAAAATTGAATAAGAATAACAACGTTATTGGAAGTTACCAATACTTGCATACTAACTACAGGACAAAAAGAAATTTATTCTGCCCAATTTTTTGTGAATTAGTTAATGAGAAAAATCTTTGAAAATATTCATCAATTCGCTGTGTGTTGTTTGTTAAAAGCATTGAATTCATAACTTCCTATTTGTTTGATAACAAAGCACGACTCTGACTCGCTCAACCTGTACTTCAACGTAATGAATACGCAATCCATCGATCATTTTATCAGTAATCGATACACGTAGTCAGTACACGCTACGATACGAATAATCTACGTATCAACACCATTAAATAACAATAATGGTCGTAGACATTGTGGCCGTTACATTGCGTTTGAAAGGACTTCAATGTTTTTAAAGCCCTTTATTTAAGGAACGAATCGCGAGCACGAAATTTATTGGTCGGTTTGACGTTGACTACGCCGTTGGTTCACGCGATTGGTTCGTCAGTCAGTGTACGCCCGTCTATTGGTCTAGCGCCTGTTCTTCGACTGCTGTACATTGGCCGAAAGTGTCCTATACCCCTGCCACTAAATCTGTGCTCGACGGTTACTATATCAGGATTGGCGGAAATCCAATAGGCAAAAAAGCATACTTCAACGGCACATATTAGATATGTATGTGGTTTTAGTTGAGATTGGTTACGGTCTGTTCTTCAATTCGAGTCGATGTTAGTTAAGTAGAAGCGACCCTCGGCGGGGTTTCGCTACTACTATCGAGTGTATAGCCAGCCAAGCCACTACCACAGTTTTAGTGTCCTTCGAAGCACGGAAAAGCACATGCATTTTCACACATGATACTAAACGGACTACGCTGATTTACTTTTACGAGCGCATGCCATATCCACAAGTCTATGTGTGTTAATCTTTTCAGCCTATTAACATGAAGAATTGAAGATAAAACGCGGCGATTTAAATTTTCTCTCTCTCTTAAAAAAAAACTGTCATGGCAATTATAATTATCAACAATGTGAGCATGTTGCTTACAATTAATTATAATTACAATTGCTCTCTTATTAGATTTTAATTGGTGCAGTAGGTTGATGCACGCAAAAACAATGTCTGAAGCAGCGGTTACTTTGTTGAGACTTGTCTGTATCAAAACTTTTTTAACTTTGAATCGACTCACACTCGACATTCACTCACATTCGACTGTTTGGATAACAGGACCGTTAAACTACGAAAAGCCCAATAGACTTGATGCCCTTATTGCTTTGCCTATTAACATGTAAAGCTAGTTATAAGCTAAAATATATAAGCTATTAGCATGCAAACTCTGGTGATGCAATTCTGTATCGCGGAAGAAAGGCAACGTAATAGCAAAACTATAAATAGATCCTCGTCTGGGAATCCTCAAGTGGGAATTTTAAAGTTCCGACCTTATATTAGCCTGCATTAAAATAAATTTCTAGATAAAGATCAACGTTGATTATTTGCCGTTAGTCTATCATTTTATTTTTCTTAAGCCATTTGTTGGAAGGTGTAATTAAATGAAGTGTAATTAAATGAAATACTAAAATAATTCCGAATTTTCACTTTTCGCAATAACAAGAACTCGTTCGTAATGATCTATCCTATCCTAATAATAATGGGAATTGATGGATGGATGTTTGTAGCGCTGTCACGCAAAAACGGTACAACCGACCAATAGCTGAACGGAATTAATTGAAATCTGGAAAAAAAAATATCTCCCTCTTGCTTTATAAAGAGCTCTAAAGTTCACACGGTCAATATCATGGGCAAGTCATATGTTAAAGTCAACTTTTGATATGTAGGCCTTCATTTGATTTAAGATTTAGACAGTGTAATTGGCGTATTTGTAATTGTATTTACAAAAGCGTGAGTTCGGTTGGAATGGCACGAGTCGCCCGGACGACGCAGAATGCGCCAAGCGCCCGCCCTCGCACCCCGCCCACACATTCATGTTAATAGTGCCATTTACCAATCTTCTTGTTATCTATTTACAAACATTTCAATAATCTCCTCACCATTTCTTATGTCTGCACTGAAATAAACGATAAGCTAGTCAGAAATTTCTGTCAGTGTTATGAGAATTCCTCTTCCATATGTTAGCTTTCAATCGGTTTAAGACGTGCCTAGACAATAATGTGTACTGGGCTTATTTATACAAGTCTGACTTCAGTTGAAATGACAAGCGCCACACGGCCATCGAATAGGTACGACGCATATTCTCTTATTGCGGCCAATACATTAGTCTCCTTTGCCTATCTCCGGTTTTGTAAAAACTATTTCAATAACATGGTATATGTGTTTGTCCAGTTGTAGGAATACCTTTAATTAAATATGTATCTAATCGATTTAATTAATATCCAATATCTTCATTGGGTTTATTTTTCCAAGCTACTCTTTATTTTCTTCTGTACTAGCTCTCGTACTCACAGCAGCTGCAGCACATATTTTTTGTTGTTTCAAATTGTTATATCAAAAAGAGAGAGTTATCTATACATTGCCTTTATAATTGTTTCTTTGTTTATCTCGTTTTCCCTTTCTTTATAAGGTTTAACCACGTCGTCGTTTTTAAAATTTTATGCAATATAATTACATATTATGATTAATTCATAATAAGGTAGATGTGTAATATTAAAAATGGCTTTTTAAAAATGATGAAGCCGCCTGTCATAATTGATTCAAAGAAACGATTAAAATCTAGATACATGAAGCCTGTGCACCATTTCCGGGTACATGCTCTAGTTTTAATAGCGGACATATTTTGGATATGTGAGTAAATTAATATTACGTAGTTTGAATAGCGGACAAGCGAAAATACATCATTCAACAATTCAATGCATATAACAAGTCACAATTATTGTACTTATTTCGTGACGTGTTTAGTGTTTATACGTTGCGCAAACGGCGAACGCGGGTCCGCGCGGGGTTTCCAGTTTAGTTCGCGGTAGCAGCACCACATCATCGTTATCTGATCGCCAAAATCCCGTTTGTATATCACGTACAACTTGTGCTAACAAAAATTTTCATGTTTTATAGTCAGCCAGTTTATGTCGTCTTGACAATAATTACGTAAAAATGTAGAGAGCTTTCTTCATATTCAAAACTGTAATTTTTATGTTCAGTTGTTCGTTTATATTTCATCCGAAGCTCCACATTTGACTGATGATTCCAGGAAATATTCCAAGAAAAACAAAAAGCATATACCCTGGACCCTGGTATTACTGATCCGATTTTCCTCTTCAGTGTTGCCTTGTGCGAGCCAGAGTGCAACAGCGTTCGAAAAGTCAGTGCTTCGCTCGATTGGTTTTATTGCTTAACCATAAACAACCCGGGGGCATTGGCTTTCAGTTGCGTGTTGCAATAAAGTTTAATAGAGCAACGAAATGGAAGGAAACGGGTCCCCTTTCGTAGCTGGATTTCCCACGAAGAGCTATTTCTGTTTGGGGCGTCTATGCCGTCACGATCCGCGACCGTTCTCGGAATCGCGCCCGTAGAGAGTTGTACGCTCGAAAGTTTTCTATTTTAGACTTCACTGTCAATGTCTCTTGGCGTTGGAGCTAACACTTTTCGAATCCGATCCTCCTTGTAGATTTGCTGGAACTGTGTGTGCAAAGATTGTCAGTAATTCGAGCTTGGCTTGACCAGAGCAGTGCACTTCCAGTTCAATTCGGAAAATTCACTTCTAACATCTTTGTCCTCAAAACGTCTTTCTTCAGAAGTATTTTCTTTAGCAATTGGCAATGTTTTCTTCAAGAATGGGAAAGCAAAGTTAGTTTATACAGAAATTGAAGTTCAAAGTTGGAACTTTTAGAGCTTAGACGGTATTTATACTTTCACAAAAGTCCAAAAGAAAACGCTTGTTTCTTTTAACAGAAAGTTTTGACATTGTTTCTTTCGTTCCTTGTTTCGTTCATTGTAACTTCTGATTCCTTTTTAGTAGGTTCTAAAATTAGCAGAATCCATTATTATAAACATGATGAATGACGCAACGGTTTCGCACGAAGCTGTTTCCAATTTATTTTGTTCACTTATTGCGCTTTATATAAGTGTTGATCGCCTGTGAGTGCACCCAAATTGGACAACAATTCATGTTATTGAGATAGGATGTGTCCATTGACCACATGAGCGCTGACATCCGTGTAACCCGTCGCTTGGGCTGTTTGCCTTTAATCGGCCTTGCTATTGGAATGACTCATCGCTATATGTTTATTCTGAATTACGTCGTACATGTCTACGTCACTCATTTTACTGTATACGCTGTTTAGAAACAGTAAATGACCGGTCAATTATGAACAAATTGACTTTTTGCTTTGAAGAACCAGTATACGAGTATTATTATCATCCTCTTCGCATTATGGTTTACGTAGATTACTTTTAACCAGATGCTTGTTTTTTGCTTGTTCACATGATTTATGTTGGCGATGATTTTTTTAATATCCCGTTAAGGTGATACGATCTCGGTGGTTGGGGTGTATTAGGGTAAATAATGGGGAGGCGAACTAATCTCGGAGGCTATTAGCTCCCCGCTAGTCGTCCAATCAATACCAGGGTTCCCCAACCTTTGTGTAAGTCGTTACTAGTTTTACGTTCGATATAGGTGAAATGTCGTGAATACCTTATGGAAAATCAACATATTTCTACCGTACAAACATTCGTCACATCTTTGTGACGTTGTAAGTAATGCAAATAGATGTTGAATAAAACATTTGCTGCGTCTAAAAACGTATTAATATTCTCGACCTAATTTCTCACGCAAAGCCACCAGAATGTTTCCTTGAAATGATGATTTTGAAAGAGATATTTTATGTCAATTAGGAGTTCAGAATGGTTTCAGAATTACAACCGAATTGTATAAACATTTCACTATCCTGGATTATTACTGTTTATACATTGTAATATATCATGACTACTTAAAGGGTAAGTATATGTTTAGTGTTCACATGACAAAAGAAGCCTGTATCCTGTATGGTCAAGCACATTGAATTCCAAACAAAACTTAATTACTGTCTGTTTTTACCAGTCAAACCAAAATATTCATGACTTCATGTGACGTAGTTAATATGAGCCACAAAATGCTAAGGAATAGTTATTTGGAACTGTGTAGTTCTCGCTTGACTAACTCACCTGTCATCGTGGTTAGAAGCTAGCGCCAACGAAGTATAATTAACAGTTCGTTCTCTTTGTCATTTTCCTTAATGCAGGTGGTTTGGCGGCGAGCCAGAACGCTGAATGAGGGTTGAAAGATATTTCGGATGCTACGGATATATATCATGTCTCACTTGTCGCCACCGCAGTATGAAACTCGCGGCGCCAGGAAACGTCGCCTGTCATCGTACCTTCATTTGCACTACCACTATTCCTCCATTGCATGTCGGTGATAGCCCGGTGACTCATTTAGTCTGTTATCCAGAGGTGAATCCTGAATCTCAGTGGCACGTACGACGTACCGAGTACGTAACCTAAACTGGATGCAAGCTGCACACTCCCACACCTAGCCACAAGGGCTCAACTCACAACTCAAACAGTGAACGATCGATAATCGTATTAGCCAGCCGAGTCTGCCACGAATAATTAAGAGCGCCGTCGCTCGTCGAATAATCAACTAATGGATGGTGGGCTTGCACAGTAGTACAGTACACACGTTCACTTGCAGTGTTGTGTGTGAAAAGGGCTTTTGAATTAAGGGAACAGCAACGCCTTTGTGTTAGTAACCAATTCCCCAGTCCACGTCGACCGCATACAACCTTTGACAGGATTGAAGTCTAATATCAGCCAGCATGAGCATCGAATGTCTGCTAAATAACATTGCTTTTCCAAATTTATGCAGCTGTGTTCAAAATAAGAGATTGTGTTCATGTCAGTGTTTAAAAAAACTTCAAAAGCGTGATTCAGGATACCTGTGGCGATATCTCTTGGCGAGTTATAAATGTTACAAACCTGGGTTTTCAGACTTTCTTTAATATACTCCTTCATTGAAATGTATCTACATATTTGCACCCTTTAAAATAAAAAGAAAGGGTATAAAACTCGGATTGCTAGGCCAAACACAATGTATGTCAATAAACTTATATTCATCTTACCTACATATCGCTTGATGAAAACAAACGTAATACGTGATGGTTGCATGCAGGAGCTATTTTAGCGCCTCGATATAAATACGATGCCGACATTGTCGACCTTTGAGCCGTATCGACTGCCAATTAGTTCGATGTCCTTTGCAGAATTAGACTCTGTCGTTATAATGTTCCCCTTTGAAGTGGCACAAAGGACCTGTTACACGGTCTCAGCGGTTGACTGCTTGTCAATAATGCAATATTGAGAAACTGGTTTCAGCTCGATATTCTATCAGTATTGAAATTAGCAATATTGAGAAATGGTTTCAGCTCGATGTTCTAACACTATTGTGAAATTGTTCAAATATTTCATGGTCCATGACACAAAAAGCTTGTCTGTATCCACGATACGCGGGCTTTTTCTAACGAAACTACCATGTAGATTAGCTGAACGAATAAGAAATAAAATATCATTTAAAAAGGGGGAAAAAGCTTTTTGAAAGACACATTGAGCATAAAGAAATGAAAAGGGAATATAAAAAGTAAGACAACGGAATAAATGGAGACACAAGAGAATAATGAAATACTTGAGAGGAACTAAACATTCTAAGCGCAGACAAAATTGCATTTTTCTTCGCAACGTTCTTGTTATAAAGCTTGGAATGTCTTTGTTATTTATCTTCACTAATTAAGATAAGTCTAGGATGTAAATTCTTTAATGTAGAATAGTACAAAAATGGAAAAAAGAAGACAGCGCACGTTGATGTTTTCTGTGAGTATCCAAACCCTTGGAAAAATTAGATTTCTCGTGGTAAAAAGTGACATTAAAATGTTTCTTTATGGGGAACTAAAACATAATATATGGACGATGAAAAATATAATCTCCCTCATAAAAAATAAAGTTCAATCATTTTTTGTTTATTGATTGCCAATTATATTAGTCCACATAGTTGCGATTCTTGTAACTGATCTGAAATAGTCTAACAATGCTAGTTTTCAATCGGAAATTACCCTGTTTGCTTGTAGTGGATTTGCTGTAAGCTTCATATTGCCTTTACGATTCGTTTTTAGAGTTCGTAAACAATGTTTTAAACATGTTCATTTTTAAGTGAAAAATAATAGACATCCTTAGGTCTTGTAACCACTGATATGATATAATCTTTTGAAGTAATATTCGAAAGAGGTGATATTTATCAGAAAATGTTTTCCGCTTTATGGTATCATGTTACGCAGCGGGGGGTGATAATATTATAAAGCTTTATGACCGAAATTGTTTATAAGCTCGGCTCTTATAAACAATTTCGGTCGACTCGACTTTCAAATCGGTGACCAGGGGGAATCCCGTAAGTGATTGGCCGCTAGAGGTCTCTACCATCCAACTAATGACATCACATGATTATGCTTTTTCATTATCCACGGTGGTAAGGTGGTACAGAAACAGTGGTACATATATGCGTTTGGGGTGAGAGGGTGTTTGTGCAAAATGTTGCCATTTATCTCCAAAACTACTAGTCTGATTTTGATGCGGTTTTCAGTGACTGTATTGGATTTGATTTTTACCTTTCGCAAGCTAAATCTATATTTCGTTTGTCTTAGGGAAGAGAAGCGAGCGACTGCTGCGCCCGCAGTGGGCGACGCTCACGCCAACCTAATGGCGGCCATCAGGCAGGCGGGTGGGGCCGGCCGCGCTAAGCTGAAACCCGCCGCGGATACTTCTACTACTAAGGTAAGGGTCTTGTTGTGATTGTCGTTTTTGTGCTTTTGTATAGTAGTCGGCACGAGTCGTGAGCACAATGTTTATTGGTCGATTTGACGTTGTCTATTGGTTTAGCACAACTTGGCGCGTGTCCTGCAACTGCTGTACATTGGCTGAAAATGTACAATACATATCCTTTCCATTAATCCATCTGGGCTCACGACTCATGACTATTACTATATCAGTAATTTTTACGGCTACGTACGGAAAATGACAACATGCAATACAATTTGCAAATCTATATTCACTAGTAATAAATTTATGGCGTGCCTCAAGGTAGTATCCTGGATACCCTATTGTCGATTATACATAAAAATGATTTGCCAAATGCCACATCAATAAACAGTCACCCAGATTATGTAATACCTACGCCCTGGTGTACGTAATATATTGATGATCACATTTTCTTCTCTATTTCATGCTCCATACTCAATAGCGACTAGCATTGTCATCATTATTTCTTCTCCTATTGTCTTACAGTGCTTTCACTATATTCCCACGTAGCAAGTAGTATCCAAGTAAAAACAAAATTTTTGCATATTTGTTCGTTTATCAAACCCACACATCGATAAAAAGAATGCACGTAATTGTTATAAATGCGTCGTAATTAATGTTACTATAATATTCCACGGCAAATGATAAACGGATTTGGATGAAGTTTCGAAATATGAAAGATCATTTTAAGAATTTCAGGTCAACCGAGGTATGACCACCATCCCCACACTCAATGTTATCCAAACACCCAACCCTTTGCGACATGATCAACATTTACACTATTACTTTGCCTCCATAGCACTTAAATAATATGAGCATCGACCGAGGGGTTTTCCGATATAACTACTGACTCTATGGCGCTATAGTGCCAACTGCTAAGTTTTCGCCTTAAAAAGCTACGATGAGATCAGGCATCGAGAACCAAATTAGGGGTTCCGTGATTTATTACAACGACAGACAGAACCCCAAAAACGGTACAACAATAATGTTGCGAATACCGTTACCAGGACGATCAGGACAATCAACTTACAGAATCCACTTTGTTGGCTCATCTGTGTGGGCGGCACGGCGCACGACGCCTGTGGGCTACCCACAGCAATATAAAAAGCCGAACTTTATCATTCGGCTTGCATCGTTATAAGAAAAGCGGATGGACCACCTGATAGTATGTGGTCACCGTTGGCTACTGGTACGAGCAACACCCGGGGAGTCGCTAGTCCGTGCCGGCTTTGAAGGAGAGCTTTTTTACACCGACTTTCAAGGAGCTTTTTCATGCCTTTTTTTGAAGGACCAAGACCATGTCTGCGAAATTACATTAGGCTGAAGCCGTTTACAAAGTTTGCACGTACGATGTACGAAAGTGCGCGAAAAACGGTCTGTGGAGGACCGCCATAGATCCAGATGTTCATTACACAACACGTCAAAGAGGGTGATGGTGGCATTAGTTCGTTATACAACGATACAACGATTGTCATAGGTATGGCAAAATACAGCAAACATGACGAGCTACGGGCCAGGCTCGCCGCTAGATAAAACGCGGTATTGTGTTGTAATGATGCACCAGCGAGTTCTACGGACGAAGTACAAAACCGCGGTTTGACTCGCCCGTCGATCAGTGCCATAAATGTCGATTGCGTAAAAAGACTCAATGTCACCCCGTCGTGTATTATAGCAATGTTTATAAACGTCTAGCTATCCCTCGCGGCCGCTGTCGTTCCGCGAATCGGCTACTCGGCTCTCGAGTTGTCGCAGCTCCAGCCATCTTGAGGACTGAATGATAGAGATCGGTAATCTGAATTTATGTTCTCTTGGCAGGCGAATGCCAATTATGCCCATGCTACACTTATTGTAAGTACTGGTTTTCAAAACACATCACACTATTTATTTAAAGGTACTAAGCTGGTGCCCCACTCAAGGTCTGTGCGATTTTGGAATTTTATAGGAACATAAAAGTATTCTATATAATCTAGGATTTATACAAAACTTCATCCAATTATTTGCCATCGAGATTGTAAGAATGGATGTTTTTGTCTCTGTCATAAAATGAGTGAAGGAATTTTGAAGAAGTTAGGTGCTGACGAAATTTATTACCTGGACTACCTTACAGAATACTTTCTCCCTCGTTCCCACTAAATTTTCAAGACCTCAAGGACGAATATTCGCGTCTGAATCGATATATCAATGCATAAGAAACTGTGTAGTGAAGCGATGACGCGGACGCAACGTCATCGAATGGTTCCAATGTAAACACTAGCGATGGTTGGCGCGAGACGCGTTGGTTGGCGCGTTTTGTTTACACTACACGAGACTTGGATT
The DNA here is from genome assembly GCA_905147235.1 of Erynnis tages. Classification (NCBI taxonomy): domain Eukaryota; kingdom Metazoa; phylum Arthropoda; class Insecta; order Lepidoptera; family Hesperiidae; genus Erynnis; species Erynnis tages. Next base: position 9,780,032 of record LR990082.1, read on the forward strand.
TGTGCGAAACTTGCTAGAAAATAGAAGATTACTATTCCTAATTATTTACGATGACGGCCAGTTATGAGGACTTAGAAAAGTAGTAAAATGTTTAGCAAATAGTATTTTCTCGGACCATTTAAAAATCATACGAGTATCTAAGACTCAGATTCTAAGTCTTTGCTAAACTGAAGCTCTACTCTGTACCGATGGGTCTAATAATGTGTGCATAATTATTACTTAAATAACATGGAGACCGCAATGGCTTTTGTTGATTTTTAGACGAAATTGGGCTTTTTATGATGCCATAATATTTACAATTCGATTCGCAGAAAACATGCCAAAACATTTTTGTCGAAAATAAATATTTACACTAAATATGTTTTTGGTTTATTAGTTTAGTTAGTTTTGTTTTTATTCGAATAATACAGTTTGATGTAACCTTATGAATTTGTGATGAATAGAAATCCCTAAATTTTCATACCTTTCCGAAAAAGTGCAGAGGTTTATTTCCAAAAATAATGAAAAGGAATCCTATAGATTATAGTCGTGTAACAAGAAATACCTACCAAAATTTTGGGTTTGGGTATTAGACGTGTGCGTACCAGAAGCGCAGAATTGAAGCGACTATCTTAGTTTTCAACTCAGGAGTACCATCGCATCTTATTAATTTTTTAATAATATCTTCAGACAGTTCCTACTACCTACTACCTACTTCGAGGTTTGAGATTGGTCCGTAGTCTACTGTGGAAACCCACTTAACTGTTTACTTCTGAAATGAAAAAAAATTGCTCCTAACGCGAAAAAATGTGGTGAAATGTTATCGACAGCGGAGGCGAGATGGCAATTGACTCGAAAGCATCCACCCAGCGGTGGTATCGCTCGGGAATCAAACGCAGAACCGGTTGTTCGGCAAGCCGCCGCCGCCACGACCGCGCCAACTGGGTCAAACGGCATTCTAGCATAACTTTCCAGAACATTCGTCACTGTCAAGGTTGTTTTAGGGATCTGGACCTAAACAGTACTAATGTCACATCCACTCACATCAAAGCCCCTGAAGGTTCGTAGTTTATTGCTTTCCAAAATTCAGAAGCAATCTGTTTTTGGATTGTACGACATAATTAACCCATAAAATGAAAAAAAGATTTATTCAAAAGAAGCAGTATAAATGTTTTACCTAATGAGGTACCGTAGTGGAACCTAGAACGTAAACTTGGTGCATTTCTACTACCTACTATCCAGTAGGCATTAAGTAGGTACCTGTTAACGAGAAAACAACAGAAATATTTATCGCTGCAGCCCTTTTTGAACCTTTACAAGAATAACACACTACTATAGGATTTCATATAAATATTCCTATCTTGTCAATGGCCAAAACAAATCATTTAATATTTTCTCTAAACAAGTGTGATGTCCTGTTTCTAAATGCCAATAGCCTTGCTTTTATATACAGACCGTAAATTCGCAATAAAGGCCACCTAATTTGGAATTTCACATAACTTTTCGTAATACTGAGAATTCAATAACATTTATACCTGTTTTTATTAGCGGTTATATGCAAATATTTTATCTTAATGTGAGTGTAGTGTGAAGTGGTGTCCTTGCGCCGGTCCTGCACTTCTTGGAAATTGTTAAGATAAAACTTGTAGGACCCTACAATATATGGTATGATGAAATGGCCCCGGTTACCCGGTTGATGTATCTACCTCCGCCATTATAAACCGCCGTGAAGTAGGAGCTTGTATTTCACCTGTCGGAGTCTATTTGAGGCGAACATTATAGTTTTAACTAGCTGACCCCGCAAACGTTGTTTTGCGATATAAGTTATCGAGCGTTAAAAATCGACTATTAAGAAATAGGGGTTGTTGATAGAAAGGTGAAAATTCAGGGTTGTATCTCACCTTTTACGTTTGTTAGTTTTGCGTGTGAGTTACAAGCAGATGTGCGTCTATCGGTATTCGATTCGCGTTTTATATCTCGCAACTCGATCTCACTAATTAGTGTACGCCAACAAGTTATTATTATAATAATTCAGCCATTAATGACCCTTGTTATTCCGAGAAAAGTCGTTATTTTCTCGAAGATGCCGCGCGCTCAGCATACACCCACATTGTATTACAAGAACTCACCTAACGATGGTATTATTGAACTTTCCGAGAAATTTTATATGTTGTTACCCGTTTTTTTATCACATTTAGGTAGTTTGTTTGGTTTTTAAATTTTATTCATACACTTTTTCAATTAATGTCAATCATGATTATGCGCTACAATTACAATTTAAGATTGATCCGTTGATCAGAATTTATTCTTTAACGCTTTGTGGGGTTTTTGCGAGGGATTTAGCGCATAAAATATCTCTTCTTTTTTCGCTCCATCCTTCCCGAGAACAGCGTTGATAAATAATTCAGTCACTGCCTTTCAGAGAGACTTTGTTTTGACAACCAAGTATCGATGAGACCAGTCCGTGCAACTTTCATAGAATCGACCAGTCCTTCACTCCACTTGTCGTGCACGACTTACGATTTATCGTCGGCTCGCATTTACCTTGAATTGCTTGACTTTAGGTTTGACGAGTCGGTTATTTAAGTAGGTACCTATTCGAGGTATTCAGTACTCATTACGAAAGTTACTCTCAAGTCAGAACTCGAGTCAAAAGTACCGTTCCAAAAACTCATTGTCTTCTATTCGAGTAGCATATAAGAACCCTAAGAAAACATTAATAATGTTATTTATAGCTAGCATTATTTTGAGTAGGTACCTATGGCGGACTAAGATGGTCATCGGAACGGAAGTCGGAAAACTAGTGATATATTATTTTTTACTTGCCAACAATGTCACATTTTTGGGTCAATGAGCTTGCAAAAGCTTTCTAGAACAACAAGTTTTTATTCTTCTGGTATAGCTTTGAATACCTCCCTGGGCAAGCAACCTCCAATGTTTCTCCCAGATTATTTGCTGATACTCAGTTAAGTAATCGAGTAACGTAAGCTTCCGAATACTCGAGTTTGCGAGTCACTGAAAGCGCTCGAGTCGACGTGACTTGGCACATCTCTATCGCGCCCACTATCAGACTATCATGGATTCGTTTCGCCGTTGATGTAGGATTGATGGTGCAGTCGTGAGCGCGCTCCATTTTCTGTGCTTTGTTTGTACATAATTGGATGGGGTACAGGTTGTTTGCTCGACTACGTGGAATCACAGTGTTCAACTCGCTTGCTTACGTTGTGGCCAGTTCAATCACCATAAAATTGATTATTTATTGGCTGACTATCACAATCCGGGGCATGAGAAACGTTTATCAGAATAGTTGTAGGGGAGAAGTGGCATGAAGGAGCCACTTGCATTATTTCCGTAGTTTATGGTCAAATCAGGTTGGAAATCATATTTTTTAAGTGATAATAATTAGGATTGAATAATATTTTTAATAATTGTTTATTAATTAGATTAAGGCGTTTAATGGAATGACTTATAATGACTGATAAAATATAAAAGTTCTTAAAAATGTATGTAGTTGTTTTTAACAAATTGTCAATTTGTTGTTTTGTAATACTGCATTAATTTTCATTTTGCATATTTTTTGCAACTACACTTAAAAATATAAACCGGCTCCTTCATAACTTGTACTGGCTCCTTCATAACCGATAAGTTATGAATGAAGCCAGATAACACACTTTTTAAAATAGGTCAATTCATTGATTTTTTTTAGTATCAATAAATAAATAATAATCTGAGAGACAAAAAGTCATGATATCTTTGATTTAAAGTATATTTTTCGCTTTGTTTAGAAAACTGGCTGTTATATTCCTCTTCTCCCATACTACGTCTTGTGTGGATAAAGTAATTCGTTTATAAAAAGATGCTTATTTATAGCAAATACAAGTTGCGCAATATGCGCGATGTCATTGTGTTTTCCAGAATAAAAAGTAGCGTTTCATTCTCTTGTTTAGAACAATATGAACCACGTATATCTGGTGGTCTGTCAGTAGTAGTCTCATTAACTTCTATTTGTATCTTTATTTGTAACTTGTATTGTATCTTCTATACATATGTATCGTAAGTTCTATGTCAATTACGTTCATTCAGCGTGTCTTATTAAATAAAATTATAAGAAGCAAAAAATAAAACTGAAAAGGAAATATACAAAATATATAAGACATTAAATAAATGTGTACTTTATGCCATTAAATGCACCATAATTTACCATTTCATACTGCGCGTCCAGGTGTTCCTTACTTCTAATGCCCGGCTTAGAGTTTAGACCGAAATGAAAAGTGTTTGCAAAAAACTTCGACTCTCCTCTATAATATTTAATATTTTATGTTCCTCTCTATAACAATGGTATTGTTCTGAAAGTTTGATACACGTGACTGCTACTGTTATAAAACATGGAGCATAGAGGCAACCTGATTAACGTTTAATACAACATATTTTTTTATCATTTACGCCCCTGGTGTCAAAAAGCGTATTGGCAAAACATAATTAGTAGATGAACTATAATTAAGTAATAGCCCCCACTACTTTTATATTGCGACATTTCGTTCATAGAATTTAAAATCCAAGAATTGGAGACATATAATAAAAATCGCTTCTCTTCACGGTAATTACAACGATAGTAAATACAACATAATGATGGTTCCTAGTAGCGTTCGTATTAATATCTATTAAATATTATGCATGTTCTGTAACATAATTATTTTTATGTCACTCAAAGCATTCATGGTATTTATAATTACTTATTGTTGCAAAATTTACTTCAGTTTAATAATTTAGCTTTAAGTTAACACCATAACACAGAAATTCAGCTGGTCATATAGTTTGAAGGACCGCTAAATAATGCGGAAGAAAGGTTCTCGGATCGCCACCTAGACAAAAGACACACAAGCCGACTAGGTGGACCGATGACCTATAAAAGACAGCGGAAACCGTTGAATTCATTGGGTCCAGGACCGGGTAGAGTGGTGGCGATTATGGTAGTCCCATGGTAGTCCAGGGTGTTCAACAGAAGGGCTGAAAGGAAACTCGGAAACCGATGAAATGTTTATTGTGAACGTATTTATAAAAAGCCCTTGAGCTTCACAATAATGATAAATGCCTTATATATCGCTCATTTGAGTCGAATCCTAGAGGTTCCAATAAAATTATGACAAATTGCTGTCTACCGCCCAAAAAGGTATCTTCGGCACCCTGCAAACACTGAAACATCGAAAGTTACTTTTGCCTTAACTACAAGAATAGCACGTTCATAGTAGGCCATAAACAGCGCATGTGTGTACAGAATCAATGCAAGTTGTGTATCATTCATGAATAGCACGGTGACGTCACCAGTCGTCGTTTGAACAATAAACTTGTCCCGCTGCTCTTTATTGTGTTATTTAAACATATTAGGTGTTACATCTTGACGGTCATGAGATGTGTCTTAAGAGTGTTGCCCTCCAAAGAATGTTATGATTTATTTATAGTATATATGTATAAGAAGCTAACGATCACGCAAACCGCCTAATGTTGTGGTTAATCCAATCCACCTACACACCGAACCTCAAATACGACAGCAATCCTTTCTGAGGTCATCAACTGATGATGTCAACATTCAAACGTTCCTTTGATACTCATGAGGACTAAAATCCTCCCAACCTAAAAATAAAGTTACGACGTATATTCTGCTTCACCACGAGTTAAGAAGAGGCGGTAAGGTAGCTAGCTAGCGCTTCTTCTTTGTGGGTTACTGCCGGTCGACGGCGACGCCAATCCGTCCGATCTTGAGCCCTTTGGATTCAACGGTTTCCCGCTGTGTTTTTTTAAATTATTTTTTGGCTTATAATAATCATTAAGTCTAAATCTACGAATATTATTCGTAGCTCTAAATGCTGAATTCCTTCACATCGCTATACTCTTACGTAATACATAAGCGTCAAGTTATGGGTGGGGTTTGATGTTACAAAAATAAATGTGTGTATGTCGAATCGTGAGTATCGGCTTTACAGTGTTCCTTTACCTCATAAATGAGTAATGCATTTCTGAATTTCTCGGAACAACTCGGATTAGCGCCGACCGAGGAATTATACGATAATAGACGCTGATTATGCAAATAAATCAAGTGTAATCAGACAGAGGATCCTCCCCGTACCGGTTCGATCGGGTATCTTCATATTCACTTCGTATCTGCATAATCATTTCCAAGGCTCCAGTACATTTGTTACCTGCCAGTTATAAATTTATTTGTCATGCTTGCCGTCGGATTATCTTCCAGTCTTTTTATAAGCGTCAAAAAGGGATTTAAACTTTAAAAACGATGACTTAATCCAAAAACCGTGCAATGTCCCTACAAGAATGTTATGCAATTATATTTTTAAGTTTGCGAAATCGACATCACAATTAATGTGGAGCATAGCAATTGCTTAACATTTTTTTATCTCTTTTTACGCAATAGGTGTATACTTACTAAGAACGTAATCCTTGAATCGTTTGAACCGGTAGCGAGATAGTAAACGCGAGTAGGTAGCTGCGTTTTTCCCACGATTTAAATACACGGAACGACCGGCTGATGCTAAATCTGATGATCATTACGTACGTTTGTCACATGTCAGTGCTTATTTCAATAAGGACCGCTCCATACCGAATCCTGTGTTTAAATTTTGACGTGTAACCAACACGCCAAAATTGGTTGGTTGGTCGTTATGTCACAGTTGGTCAGTTATGTGAGCCAACTAGGACCAGGCCTAAGACACACATCGTAAAAAGTGTTCGATTCACTTGCATGGTGTGTAGTGTGTAATGATCGCGGCAGTGGCGCTGGCGTCCGCTGTTGGCTGTTGGCATACCTATAATTATGATCGCTTTGAGACGGTTCAAGGAAGCGGCGATAATTGTGCACCGGCACTAGTCGTTCCGAGAAGGGCCATTGTGGCGGCCTTTGATAACGTAACAATGATAATGGTATCGAGTGTTTCCCACTGTCTGTTTCTATTTCCACGTGCTCGGGGGAGGAGGAGTCGTTATCGGAGGATGTTGCTTTCGGATAAAAAGGTCAAATCTACTATTAGATTAGTTGAAATAGCTATATTTGGTACGGATTTTTTTACTAAATGCATACGACAGTAGGTTGCTATATGTTTCGTATACCTCCTGAAGTAGTATACATTCAATAACGACCACCATTTTTGTCTCATCCAATCATCTTCGAAATGGTTGAAAGGAATTTTCACTGACACTAAACCGCTATTAATTATTTATTATAACTAAATGAGGTTACTTTTTTTAAAGACCAGTTATCTGCGTAATTAAATATACTAAATTATATAGTTACCATGTATGCATGGATCATGTCAGTAACCAATGGATCATAATTGACCAAGTCTACATAATAATATATCAACCTATTCCGCTCGGACGAATCCGCTACAACTTTTTTGTTAGAACAATTAAAACTGATAAATAGTCCGGCAGAGATACGACATAGTAGCATAATCCGTAATTATCCGTAGAGGAAAGTGTATATAATTGCAGTAAATTCCAACCTTGACACATATAAGCAATTCATCACCGATTATTGCAGAGTTTATACTCGCGTTGTTTCACGTTAATGGCGCATTCGTTTTTATTTTAGATCATTCCTTAGTATGATTTTTATATGGCAAAAAAGCTGCAATCTACATGTGTAGCTGGCCTGGGTGGCTGAGTGGTAACTACAGATTCTATAGATGTGTTAAATTTATTTTTTGGTTTTAAGATGCTTTAAATTTCTGTTTGAGGTACCCCAAAAAGATTTTGTAGGCGGCCAATTTATTTTAAATACCTTCCATATTGTGTGCATTTAAAAACTGTTAGAAACGTCAATTTCTTCATACTATTTCATGATTCAAAGAACCTTAACTTCAAACGTTTCTGAAGTAAATAAAGAATCCCAAAAAATAAGACATCCTTTTGAAAAGTACCTAAAATAACTACTAGTTGCGATCTGTTCAAAGTTTTACAATTCTTCATCAAGGATGTAATAAATGAAGTTCTGAAAACCGATGTAGATATAAAAGGAAACATCTCTCAAATAGGAACGCAAGTGCATTGATGCATATAATCTAGATCCCTGCGCAAATGAATCTAGATATTAATTTCCTTCTTTGATGGAAAATCTACGAAGCTTTCAGTAAACGGAGAAATGTAGAGTGGGCGGATTTATTTATGCTGATGCTGATGTACATATTTATGATTCTCGACGGAATGAAAGTCGTTATGAATTATATTTTAGTAACAATTTGGTACTTTATAAAAAAAATACCAATCTAACGAAACCTAAATCACATAAATCCACAAGAATGTATAATTGTATATGCGCGAAAAACATAACCCATTCCTTGTAAACGGGGAAGAAATTCCAAACTTTAAACATGCGTTACAAAACAACAATAATAATAATACAAGTTCTCCTCAAAGTGCACTTTAATAAGACTGAGATCTTTAAAAATGAATTTTTGGATATCCATATCTAAACTAAGTATGGGATATCGATTTGAAGTGAAATCGATGGAAAACTTTGCAATTTTGTAGTGGTAGATCAATAAAAATCACGTTCACAGATGAATGCAATAGAGTTTTTCCTGTGAAGTTGTACTTACCACTAGATTAAGATGACAAGACATGAAGACGCAATAAAATTAAACAATGATGAATATTGAATATAATCAACTCGCGATCAAATCCGTAGTCGTATTACACGCGTAATTAATGTATTCAAATACAGTGTATGTATAGTAATAAGCCGGCTTGTTTGGCTCGAGACGCGTAAGGGTGTGTTAGGCGTGTACCGAGTACCGACATGGCGGTGTCCTTGGCGATGTCAAGGCGATCGTTATGGCGATCGGCGCATATTTTTCGTGTATAAAGGGTTGTCCACATTGGTAGAATTAATTTTATTTAAAAGCAACGATTTTTTCTAACTACATACATACTTTCAAAATGTACCTCCTTCAATCAATTAGGATGAAGTTTCTGACTTAATTTTTCGATCAAAAGATGACTCTTAAATCATAACCATGAAGTAGATAACGGACGGAAAAAACCTTTTGACATCTGTAACCAACGCGTAGCCAGTCGTGAGCACAGATGATCAGAGGTAGGGATATTGTACACTTTCGGCCAATGTATAGCAGATGAAAAAACGCACTAGACCAATAGACGACGTACACTGACGAACTGACGACTAACGCACCAATCGCGTGAACCGCAGAGCAGTTAATGTCAAACCGACCAATAAGGATTGTGTTCACGCCTTATGCCGACTACTATAATAATATGTACTAAACTTTACATGCAGCATGAGTCACAGTGGGAGACGCGACGTCTCATTGAACACGCCGCGCTGCGGTCTAATGAAATTTTGTTTGCCCGCGCCGACTTATTTGTATGCGTACTGAAATACTGTTTGATCACCCTGATTGACTCCATTAGGTTCGGCTATAATAGCTCTTTGTTTGCTACGAAGACGGGAAATTCGAAAAATGTCTGATTATGTTATTTTTCTATAGACTTTTGGAAGTTCTCGAATATTTAGTTGTTTCAATTGAAACATTTTCTTAAGGTTTTTCATACACTACAAAAACTGGTGACTGGAAGACCTGATTCATAAAGGGAAAGTAAGGTTTTGCAAGCAGTTCACAACAGCAGCAAATTTTGCAAGCTTAGATGGGCAGACCACTTGAAAATGATGAGTTAGTGCATAGCGGAGAAGACAATGTGTAACTGGAGTCTGCACCTACCAGCAAAAAATACCAGAAAGCATTGGAAGATTAACCTGAGGATCGTTGAAGAGGTTCTGAGGGCCACCGAAAAAAGAAACAAAAAGGAGGTTGAGGATAGAGCGAAATGGAAGAAAATTGTTGAGGAGGCCAAATCAACAAAGCGTTGGAACGCCACAGGAACGAACGAACTTAGGAACTAACGCTTGCCTTTCTTGTCGCTACAAAAGCTTTATAAACTTACTAGATTCCGCTAGCGACATTAGCCAAATTGATCACGTTGTTCAAAAATTAAATTTAACCCAAATCTGCGTGAGAGAGTAACAATCAACGATCCATCCATCCACAAACTGATAGCGGCGGGGTAAAAACCACCCTATCGCCCGCAGTCGCCCGCGGCGCTCGTGTGCCGACCGCCGACCACCCGCCAGGCGACGGTAGGTAACTGAAGTAACTGAATCGAAAGTAGACTGCTTTTTACACGTGCCCGAATTTAAATGACTTAACGGCCCATTAATGTCGATCATAGCACAGCGGTGGTAGCCCAGTGGCTTAGAATTCCACCACGAATCGAGGGGTCCGGGTTCGAATACCAGTGGCACGCACCGACGACTGTGAAAAAGTTATGTGCGCTTTATAAAATTAAATATCACCATCACCAGCTGTTACGGTGAAGGAAAACATCGTAAGGAAACTATCGTCGGTACAAACGTCGTATCAGTTCTGACATTTTTTAATAGATGGTACTCGTGTCTGTCACATCGAAGCTGGTAGCGTGTACGTCGGTATCGTCCACACAATCAATGTAATTTGTCCAAAAAGTGTAAAGGCCTTACGTGCACCGCGACCCCGGCTCCCGTGGCACGTGAGGACAATTCACACTTGACCGGTTTTTAATTAGATGCTATCTTCGTAAGCAAGCCCACGGCGGATGCGCGGACGAGACGGTTCCTCGAAATATTTATGCGTTTTTGTACGGAACGATCGCTCATAAAGCACTACTGCGAGCTGTATAAATGCAACTTAAGTAGTTCCCTGCTGCACCGTCTCCAGACAACTTTAAGGGAAAATGCGACCTAATTAATATTTGCTCTCTAGAGAGAGAGAGAGAGAGAGAGAGCGAGAGCAGTTTTTCTACCGTCTATGTCGAATTTGTACCATCACTCTGTTTTAAAGTTCATAGTAGTTAGCGGTACATTCACTCTCATTAGATTTACTCGGAAAATGTGATTTGTCTGGATTTTTTCGACTATTATAGTGATGGATCCTCGAAATATTTATGCGGTTTTACAGAGAACGATCGCTCATAAAGCACCACTGCGAGCTGTATAAATGTAACTTAAGTGGTTCTCTACTGCCCCGTATCCAGACGATTCCGACTCTTATGGAAAACGCGACCTAATTAATGGTTGCGTTCCGGATTTAACTTTAGTGTTTCTACCGTCTAGTTAGTTTATTCGAAAGTTAGCAGTGCTTAAGCTCTCTCTTGATTCGGGTGACAAATCTCTCAGAATTGCACGCGAACGGAGGTGCTCTAGCTGCTCTACACTCCCGAAATCTCAAATCCTTACTTATTTCTTCATGATACACGTTAATTAATAAAAATGAGATCTACCTATTAGCGTCCATTCATAACGGTACAAATAAACCTTTCTAAGTATAACGTCTTCCTTGTAGCCATAATGGGTACATTAGGTACTCTATTGATACACAATCATTTTGTAATTCAAAGTAGAAAACTCTGGGGAGCTTATTAAATGAATCATACGAATATTTACTTTTAACAACAAATATACTGCAACCGTTATGCAAATAGCGTAATATAAATAAATTTGTTTCATTCGATATGCTACCAGTTCTCAGTACAAAGTGTCTCGTTACAAAATATTCGCTGGTAACATTTAGTTTGAAATGGTCCTGGAAGTTGGAGTGGGCCACTTAATGGGTTGCAGAAATGGCAGGCGATGAGTGTGATGAAGCTAAAACTAGTTGATGAAAGATTTTCGTTAGAAATCACACATACCTTCAATACGTTCTTTATTTACAGACACATATATTTGGTATAGCATTTTTATTGTTAGCCCTATTTCATTGTTTAGGTATTTTAGGTGATAGAGTCATAGTAGCTCGTCCGGGGAAGTACCTACCTCACCAGCAGCCTCTTAGCCCGTCGTAAAGCAGCATGTTCTTCATGTGTTAATAATCATCCTACTCCTCATAAGTAGCAAAGCAAATAGTTGTATTCGGTATACAACAGCGTCAGTTGGCTGTATTGACCAATTAACATCAGGTGCCCTGCATGCCCTTTTGCTACTTCATTACTATATTAAAAAAATTGCTAAGTGTATATGTCATGTCAGTACTCATTAATGACCCACTACAGGGTCGGGTCTCCTCTCACAATGAGAAGGATGTAGGCCTTAGTTCACAACGCTGGCCTACTGCGGGTTGGTGGACTTCGCATGCCTTTGAGAACATTTTTTTTTGTGAACTCTCAGGCATGCAGGTTTCCTCACGATGTTTTCCTTCACCGTAACAGCAGGTGATATTTAATTTCACAAATCGCACATAACTTTTATTACAAAGTCATTGGAGCGAGCCACTGGGATTCGAACCCGGATCCCTCGATTCGAGGTCGAATTCTAAGCCACTGGGCTATCACCGCTGCCTTTATTTTAATAAGTGTATATACTTCAATTTTATATACCCAAGTACAAAATGGAATCGACGGCCGCTGTGGCCGGACAATGGGCACCATTGAGAATCGACAATACGCTACATTCCGAACCGTATCCAATGACCGTAAATCGTCAACCGTGGATTTGTGGAACACCACTCGCACCCGAAGCCGTAATGTTTACTCCGATTGTCATGTTTAGAGTTTAGAGTCGTGAGCCGCTCTGATGGTTTGGTCACGAGTTTATCTCGAACATTCGTTTGTGATTCGATTTGGGGTTAGATCACCTGTCCTTACACGCTTAAGGAGTTAAATGGGTTTCAAATTAATATGTACATCAATAAGGTGATACATTTGACACTCAGACCGTGATTCTGTCTTTTCTAGCTCAAAAATAGAATTTTAAGTTTATCTGCGAATTATTACTATTGGAAATCTAACCCAGGGACCCCCAAAAAACAGGTCGTCAATATCAATATTGTCGCATCATCGTGTCTACAGTCCGTTTCTTCTAATCTTGTCCAAATTGGTAAACAATCTTGGCACTATTTTTTATTGAAGAATAGTTAAAATTGCTTTAAAAATAAACCATTATAAATATAAATTTTTTTCAACATTAAATAACAATTTGATTTTAAAAATATATAATTATGCGTTATTTATCAATCTCAAATTAAAATAAAATAACACGACATAAGATTGTTTACCAAATAGGACAAGTTAGAGAAATTAAATGGGAGACATACTTGAAGCCAATGATTCGCGAATGCATTTCAGTGCCAATTAAAGTCGAGCATCAAACAAATCAATCGATCGGCTTACAGTTCGTCAGAATCGACAGTTTCTAAAGAACGCTGCGATTCTCATGACTGTCCTCGACTTTTGTCGCGCGCTTCCCGGGAATATGTGTGTGTATGTTCCTTTCGGATACACGTTTATGCGTGCGTCTCTTTGTTTTTATAGATTATTCGTTGAATACACCTTTAAACTGGCTGCTATGAATCGAAGGGATGCCTCGTCTGTCCGTTTCTTATTAAAACCATATTGATCGCCGCGTCCCCGGTTCGGAAAACATAATTTATTGCCGCGCGCTCGAAAACTCTACGTATCTCGGGCCGTGTGGGTGATGCGGTTTTGTATTGAAAAGCAGAATTTCTTTTTTTTAATTATTCGATTTCGTTTCACGCCTAACAAAAGGAAGCGTGCACCCATTACCGGCTGTTTTTAAAAGCGAAGGGGAATGATCGGAATCGCTGTGAATGTTCGAACGTTTCGTATTGTAGGCGGCTTCGCACGAGCTGTGACAAATTCGTGCATTCTTCCATTCAAATCTTTGATATATATCCTTTCCTGAAAACGCACCGGTACGCTCATGCGCCTTAGAATTATTAATAATAATAATAATGTGTGTTATTTTCAGCCACATTGCATTTAAATTCCTTGTAAATGTTTCGTAAAATTCATCGGTAAAGCTATTTACCGATTTATTTATTTGCGTAATGAGACTCACGTTATTTACATTATTATTAATTAAAATTTCTGCAATTCCAAGATCTTGTTGTATGAATATATTTTGCGAGCATCTGTGGTATGATCGTCATTTTAAGAATTTACATCTTGCACTACGTAGAATGCTTCTGGTTTCGTACTTTTTCCACTTGTCTCAATTCTTGGTACGTGCTCGTTGAAATACCATTATTCAGGGGCGAAAAAAGACCAAGTTTACTTCTAGATATTACTTGAATTGTTCTATGGAAGCTTATGATTATGGTGGTCCGTCAAAAGAGACGGTCGGACAAGAGTTCGCCTTGTTCCATTCGTGTGTTCGTCCTACAGAAATAAGCTGTTATCTTTACCTTATCGGAGAATGTTATCGCGACCTTAACCCTCGCCGATAAACTGCCTTCTATATAATTAGTTATTGGAAATTGTCTTGTATCGTTGTTTTCGTTACTTGTTTCAATTTCATTAAAAACTTTGAATTTTTTTGCATTTTTCTGTGTATTCTTAACGGCGATTGCTGCGATAAAATTCTTAGTAAAAAAATTTTGGTGGTTATACCGACAAGTTCTAGTAATCTGTAAAAATTATATGATACCGATTAATTGTTATCATTAAGTTATTCTTAACAGCGCATGCCATTGAACTTTTGTTCGTGGTAATAGATATTATTGACAGACAAGTAATCACTCGCAATAACAATTTCTGCGTAACCAGTTTGCGATTTATTTTTACTGTCAACTACGAGTACCTACGAGCCAATGATAATAAATAACCGCCTCCTGAACCCTGCCCCCGCTCTGTAATTAATTTTATTTGTCGATGGTATATGGGAGATAAATTATCTGAAGAAGATAATCATTATATTTCTGTAGTAAAATTCTGCAGATTAAGAAAATTTTCATAAAATGTTCTAATTTACCCAAGGCTCTATCTGGAGACCACTTTATGATAACAATGATCTTTAGTTATCTTCATATTCTTGTTTTCGTTCGAGTTCAACCAAAAATCCACCAACCCGCAGTAGGCCAGCGTGTTGTACTAAGGCCTACATCCCTCTCATTGTGAGAGGAGCCCCGACGCTGTAGTGGGTCATCAATGGGTTACTGACAATAGATTTTCTATTTGTTGTAGGGCACGAAAGCGGAGATCGGCGGTGATCTGATGGCGGACCTGCACGCGAAGCTGTCGATGCGTCGTCGGGGGATCTCGGGCGCGGAGCGGGCTGGCGGGACGGTGCTGCACACCCTGGCCGGCATCATCCCGGAGCCCGGCGACCAGACCCCCACGCAGCGCTCCTCCTCCGAGGACGATTGGGACTGAACGAACAGGTTGAACTCACTTCAGCGTTACGACATCTCCAATTTAATCAATGCGTTACAAGTGCGTTACGTTTGTGTTACAAGTAGCAATACATACGAGTAGATACTCGTATGTATTGCTACTTGTAACACAAAAATGTATTCAATGTCTATGTCTACTTATACGATAAAGGAGCCCCTCCGAGACGCCATCGCGGTGTATCCAAACAATTCATATTAGAAATTATGACAGTGAAACTTTCTTGGTGTCAGTTTGGGAACGTCAACAATTTGGATGCGTAGAAGTCTTAAAAAATTCGAAATTTTTAAAGCTATTAAAACTGACTGGCTACTTTATTTGGCAAGCAAAGGTAGCCAGAGGTAGCCATGCCTACGTCGCCATGGCTTCTCGGTAAGATAAGGCCCGTAGGGGTTTCCTTTTAGCTCTGTAGTTTTATATTGGCATTTAAAAATTAAGTCTATCCTACAGGTACCACAAAATTAACAGAATATAACAAACATTAATATAATTTTTCTATGATCGATGATTCCATAAATATCCCCTAGAAATGGACTATTTCCAAAATTTCTAGATGGTCACACTTTAAAGTTCAAACTCACCCGCAAGGACATACCTAGTGCATCAATCAACTGATTGTATCTAAACTTAAAAAAAAAACATGTCTAAGTATATAAAAGTTTTACTGTAGTGTCGTTACGAGAGTTGCATAGGACGCCCTCTTACGTAACCTACACTTAGAATACCGGTTTCAAATAGATTAAATTCTGTTTTTAGTGTATCTTAATCGTCTCGACTTCTCGGAAGCGCGTCTAATGTTACAAAATAATCGATTACACCCAATCGTTTTCGGTCAGCCACGCATTCTTCGAAAACCCTAATGTGTTTGGGTACTTGCGTCACTTAATTGGACGTTCGAAATATCAATTAGGTACCTGCCGCTAATGTGTATCTTTACACGTGCGAAAATAATTTTGGCCTTAAGACCAGCGACAAAACCTTTTTTTCTGTTCGTCTGGCACCCATTACAGACAGTGGGTAAATAGTTATGTCAATATGTCTTAGCAAATACGGTAGAGTCAACTTGGGTATCTTTGAACTTTTATGGGTAACATATAATCTCAGCCTAAAAACGATTTGTCGTAAAAAAACAATAGTTAAAAAATTTCTACTACTATTATAGATGTGAAAGTCTGTGAGGATGGTTGGACAGACGGATGGATTTTTGTTACTCTTTCACTCAAAAACGGCTGAATAGTTTATAATCTGGATTAACATAAAATATAGGATACTTATTATCTCTCTGGACCAAGTTCTAAAATCTACGCCAAAAATAAAATCTTCAACATAAACAAAATTCAAATTTAGTTCAAAGTTGCCCAAAAATGTTCAAAAGTTACCCGAGTCGACTGTGTGTTGGGCAAATCGGAAAGGCGCGCAGTTCCGGGAGGTTGTTTCGATAATCGCGCTTCCCACTAGCGGGCAGCGGCCGACTCGCTTTCGTTCGCCGTTTCCCAGAAGCCGCACTCTTGTCCGCGAACTATCTCCGTGGTGATTAGCGTTTCCAGAACCGAGATTTACCAAAAAAAGACAAATAATGTTGTTTTTGTGACTTGTGTTAACTCGAACCTTGATACACGATGATAAGTTACGGGTTTTCGTGGGGTTTGGGGCTGTTTCTGATGCACATTATGATTAAAATCATGTTAAAAGAATTGCAGTTAGTGTAGCACAAAACGGCTTTTCACGATCGAATTGGACTGAAACTCTTAAAGTTTTAGAATGGATATGATCACTTTTCTCTCTTTTTCTTGCACTGCACACTGGTAGGTATGTATTGATGTAAAAAATCTTGTAATAATCACGTAATCCTTACATGTACCCGTTTGTTGTTGTAAAAATTACAGCCACATTAATAGGCGCTTAGATCTGAAACGATCTCAAGACATACTCTACCACACTCTACCATTCAAAATGTTTGAATATCGTGTTCAGTGTTAAGCATTGCTTATTAAAATTACCCTTTAGTGTTGTTTAACAAGTGTAATCTTCAGTAAAAAATGTGCTTTTAAAATTATTGCAAATAGCTTTTTATTGTGCGGTGTTGGCTAGTTTAATGTCAACGTTTGATGTTAGGATACCGTGTTGGTGAACTACAATGCTTTGTTACTACTCGTTTACAATTTTATTTATATTTCGATGTTTAAAAAGAGATCTGATCCGACTTTTTGTAAGTTTACTTTAAAATTCGGTACAGTTAGAGGAGAGCTTGTGTATTGTGGATTATAGTTGGATACGACCGGTTATGGGATAGGCTAATATCATGAAAGCGGTACTGTGGTATTAAATGTGATGTGCGTCCCTCCGGAGGTGCTAAGTATACCGTAGACTTTTATAGTCGCTATGCCTTATTTTTATCGTGTTAATTTCGGAATACGAAGGCACTTGATAATTATATAAGATATCGTATGTAGGCATGTTTTGCTCTTTGAATTGGTATGGTTAGACGGTTAATAGCCGGTTTCAGTAATCAGTCTGGATTGATCTATGGATTTTGTTGTTTGGTTGCCAAGTAACATCTGTTATTTCAAAGAAATTGTAAAGAGTACCTTGGCAACCAATTTGTATCATACTCAATCCACATCTGCAGATTAATTATTGAAACCCACCGTGTGTCGTCGCTTGTCTTTGGATAGGTAATGGTTAGACCATTTAAAACAATGGCATCTATTTTGTGTTAAAACACAAAGTATGTAGTATTGATAACCCTAGAGAAGACTACGTGCCCAATAATACACATTCAAAATGAACAATGAATTCAGGAACAGTTGTCGCGTGGACATGCATTGCTTTTGGCAGCTTGAATTATGTCTACTAACTTTTGTAAGCTACACATAGGTTCAAAAGCAGTCAAAATATACAATACTTAACTAACCGAACAACGAACCACAAAATGTTTCTTTAGACCCGCATTTTTATGTGACCCTCCGCAAATTGCTAAATCGTCTAATCTCCGCTTCGGTGGCATTGTCTGGGATGTAAATTTTTATGCACCCTAACAGTAATATAATTAATTTTCATAGTGTCGATATGACATCCTATTTTTGTCATAATAGCGTTAAGTGTGTCAAGGTTCCAGTGTTTTAGCAATTTGCGGGAGTTATATCAAACATTATGGTCGATAGCGGTCTCATGTATATTTTTTAAACTTGGTTACTGCGTTCCGCTTACAGCTTAGTTTTTGTATTTATATTAATATACTGGAAAATATGTCACATATTTGTAGTAGGTATACCATGTATTTGGAGATTTATATAAATATTAAGATTATTATGGTCTGTGCCTATTGAAAACTGCATCGAGACGAGATGATTTATAAATAAAATGATTTATGTTGACAATAAGTTCTAATGAAGTTAAACTTACCCCAGTGAGGGGGCGACTGAACAAAGAAATAGAGGCATACGTAGGTACCTACTATGGATTAAATTCATAGTTATATGTAATATTTATACAGATACAAGTTAAGAGTTATATTTTCTTTAAAGAAGAAACATTTGAATGTTGTCATGAAAGCCGAGATCGTCGGAATTTTTATTACTAAACTATCGTCATGTGAAATGTATACTGTAGTGATAAAATTTATAGTAAAGGTAATAAATTGAGAATTCTTGGCCCGATATTATGACCACACACAATACTCAACTGTATTCTTATTTCCTTTAGAAAAGATGCAGTACCTTTTCCTTCAAAAATATAAAATTTGATACAAAATGCTGCTCAATGGGCGGACAGTTATCATTATAAAGCGCACTTACGTCCCAATAAAACAGAAAAAACGGCTACTTTGGTTACCGCTCATTCGAAACACCATGTAGCATGAATCGTAATGGATATATCGGATCGCAATTAATGCCACTTTAATGATACTACCTTCTGTAAAATACTGAGACTCTGTCTTGTACATAGTTTGTTTTAAGATTCCAAACGGCTAAACAATAATTTGAAAAATCTTTTAAAGAACACACCGCGTCGCGCCGTCCATAACAATAAGACGCGAGCCTGACTCCGCACTTATAGTGTCATAGAACATGACGGGGTTCCAATATTAGGGCATATTACACAAAAGTCAATTTTCGCGTATGGCCGCGGCTGCGTGAGCGCACTGCAAGTGTCGTTATTTGGTAAATGGCCGGTGCGTGTCGTTTGAATTTCGTCGCATTCGTATGCAGCGCGTATCGCGCCGACAGTTAGTTCCGACGAAGTAGCCGTATAGGCCGACTCTGAGCGGATTAACAAACTTGCTCTTGTAATAGACTAACCCCGTATTGTAATTTGGAATCCTGGATCTGACTTCCTAAATTCTGGTGAGCCGAGGCATGAGTAGTCTCAACAGATTTCTGGTCACGCCATTTTCTAAGTACGGCCAAAACGACAGATTTTAGTTTCTGTTACCTTTTCTATTAAGTAAAGATAATGTACATTAAAAAAAAAAACCTTAAGAAAAGACTCCTCAGTTGGTAATCGCTGCGATGCAAATTATCACATTACACACAACATACATGTTGCGCTTGAATTCTGCTTATTTTAATGGTTACACATAAACATCTTGTAACATAACGAGTCGACTATTTCCACTTATTTAGTTTAGAAGCCGATTCTTGCCTACCAAGCATGAATCAGACCTCATTCGCGTAGTGAGCTCCTGAATCTTAACGTAAGACAACCTCACCGGTAATGTCAAGTGTTCTATGTAGTATATTTACAACGATGGTCCATCGAGAGCGACCATCTCCTAACCCGTGTGAAGAAGCTGCTTTATAAATAAAACATGAAGTACCTAAGCCAGAATAAGCTTTTGCCGTGAGAAAGTAGCTCTGTCGATTTTCTTTACATGGCAACACTGCACTCACTATTCGATCTTCGGTGCTTTGCTAATGCCATTGTTTTAGACTTAAGATTGTATTCAAGTATGATGTACACTTTCGCCATTATTTATGTCGGTTGATATTTTTATGCTATCACTTTTAAATTGATTCTATGGCAACGGAAATTTGTATATAGGTAGGAATTCTTTTTTATTTTTTTATCTTAAAATTTATTAAAACAAACGTTGTCATGATTTTACTCGTTAAGTTGTAACATTAAGTGATGGCTAAAGAGATAAAAACATCAACTGTTCCGCGGACGTAGCTTTAAGGTAGCTATTATTGTTTATGAAATTAATCGAAAATAAAGTTGTAACAATGTTGATATTATAAATGAATTTGTTAACAAAATTATGTATATACAATAGCGCTATATAGTATGTTATAAGTGTATAAACTAAGTCTACATTGTAACTATTGTGTACTTTAGTAACTTGCCTTATGTTAAGATTTTTGTAAGTTTTTGACTGATTGATTTAATAATCTACGTAATTTATAATCGTGGTTTTATATTCTGTGCATTTCTCGTAAGTCAATGCAATCGTCTACATTATTTAGATAAATATTATAGTTATCTGTGAGTTGGCCGAGTAGTTAATGGCTATAATGTTTTTCCATATAATATATAATTCACTCAAAGTCAAAAGCTTTTTTTATTCATTACTACCTAGGTACAATTTGTGCACACTTAATGAACGTCATACATTTATAATTATACAAGCATATTTTGCCGATTTGTAAACTGAAAATAACTATTATGATGTTTTTACATCTTTATTGCATATTATATTGTCATCCTTTTAAATAACAAAATATACATTGTTAGCCATTTTCTACTGATCCAATTTATACATATATTATAGTTGCAAACTGTAGATAAACAAATCTCCCATTATAAATGTTTAATCATAATATCTAATATCTATGGCCTTTATACATAAAGTTTGTTGTATGATTGAATTTTACCTGTTACTATGTATGGTGGTAAATAAATGAGATTTTAAATTCTATGACTTGTTTTTCATTTTATTCGCTCATAAATATTATTTAGTATGCCTATTATAAACTAAATAGGTACAAATAACGACTTAATTCAAACTTGGTTCGTTTTTTTAAATTTGTTTCTCGTGATGAAAAAAACTACAAATTAAAAAATAGTTTCTACCTCATATTATATTTTATCTTTTTAATTTTTTTGGTATGAGGAAATGAAATGCTTATATGGAAACTGTTCAAGTTGGTAATCCAGCGGCTCTGCTTCCCGGTACAGATAAATAAGCCGGTAATCGCGGGTCACCGACTTGTTTTCACGTACCTATTCTGATTATTTATAACGGAGAGCACCTCGCTAGAAGCGACGTGTTTCGGGTTTTACACGGCATTGCCCCAGAATAACGCTCGTTGAGACTTCTCGGTATCAGCTCCGAGTATTTCGATTTCGGAAATAAGGATTCCGGGAAACCGCTGGCCTCCGCGCGTGGCGCTCGGAGGACGCGGCGGGTAGGGTTACCGGGATTTGAACGTCACTTGATGCGCGTAATAAATAATAGTTCTTATTAATTATACGTCTATAATTTTCAGTTTGATATTGATAATAATGTACAAAGAAAAGTATTTTCAACACGTTATTTATCTTTGCAACAGCCCTGTGATAAGCTAGAGGTGTATGATAAATAGCCTTTGCTCGCAATATGCATGAGCCATTTTTTATAATGACGAACTTTGACGCTATTAGAGAGACCTATAGTGCTTCATTCCAGTCCGGGCGATGCGTCGCTTCGGAGAAACGGAGAAATTATAGGTCCCTAAGTGGCGGATGGTTGCGTCTATTTTAATGTTCTCCGGATGAATTATGTAACGTTCCGTTTGTAATTATGAGGATTCAGTTTAATTGGATTATTTTTTCAACTGTTCAAAGAGCAGTTAATAATATGATAATAATAGTAGGGATGTAATTAAACGCTTCTTAATATTAGCTGGTAATAATAGTTTTAGTTGCCTGTAAAAAGTTAACTATTGCAGGTATGTCTGCTTTAATTTTTATGTTTAAGTATGTACTTATTTTTTAAGTTGTCGTAGTCCGTAGATTGTTGGTTCATATCTGGCTCGAAGGGCCAACGTGTACGGTTCACGACGTGGTACATAAAAAGATGCTGAAATAAAAGATAAACAACGATTATATTCTCAAACTATCTCTAAGCGTGAATTTTAAATTTTAAGCCGCCTTTATAATCATCAGTATGTGTGGAGCGGATGAGTAGTGACCGTTCATATATTCATATTCATAAACAACAATTAATGGTAATGTATAATGAATGGAATATGAATGGAATGGACTCGACAACTCAACATAAAACTAGGTACTGTTTAGGTATTTTTGTTAAATAAAAACATAAAGTGCCATCCACTGTTCACCTGTTGACATTCACATAAAAACCGTCGGATCTTTGACAAGTGCGACAAAAATTTGCCGTTAATGGCACTGACAGATATGTCAGAGTTTTGACAAACAGCTGTGTTTGACATTGGGTTGTGGTTGCGGAAATGCGGACTTGTACTTGTACCAAAACAAAACATATTTTGAGAAGAAATTATAGTAAAAAGCTAAAAATGGTTTGACTAAATCATTTTGTTATTATAATTTTATACTCGGTTTAAAATGGCGGCAGCTTTCCAGCAGCAAATATTTGCGTTAGACGCTCGATTTAATGCGTACAGGGCACCTGGAAACCCGAACTTTAGTAAGTTATTAATAATGTTACATACTTTCTAAAAGCCTGTAAAAACTACTACAATCATTAATATTTTGTGATTGAGCTTTTTCTTAACTTATTTAAACCTTTCACTCTCTTGGTACCTAATCATTATTCACTAGCTGGACTTTGTAAGCGAGAATTTAGTATTTGTTTTTACCCATAACGCTACGGAGAGTGTTTGGGTTGATTGTACTTTACTTAATCCATGTATGGAGGAAACAAACAAAATCACACTTTGAAGTTGGTATCCCTTCAATTTACAGCCGTTGTAGATACTTGTGGTAAAGGTACAGTATGGTTACATTCTTACAATACTGTAAGATTGTACAATACATTCGTACAATGTATTACAATGTGTCCCACAATCCTCTAACTCTGCCTTGCCTATGTTCTACTTGAAGCTTCAGATACAAAATTCATATAAGTAAAAAAAAAGAATTGATTTTGTTCTTGTTTATACAAATCTGCTGATTTCTTTTAGAAACCCTGTATATAAGACGAAGGAGTCAGCTTTTAAGAGAAAATGCTAAATTCAAGGTAAGATAAAACACAATTTTTTGTCGAATAATTTTGATTGAAAGTAAGGGCCATAAATACTGTGTTTATATGTATTATATTATGTTTTTTAAAACAAATGTAATCTCCGTATTATAAAAATGACATTTTAGGATATAGAAACAATAAAGAAGTATCTGAACATAAGAAGCCAGTTACTGCAAAGAAGGTACTGCATCCAGGACAACATCTCCATCAGTTCATCTTCCTCCAGACCAAGGTCCAGTAGCAAAGTAAGTTAATGTCTTCTGCCGAAAGATTTATACCTGACAATAAAGAAAAAAAAATTAATTTAGAAGTTTAAGAAATGGGAGTTACAACTTTTTTATGATTCAGTTCATCAGTTGGTTATTGTAGAAAGTTTTTGAAAAGAATGTTCAGCAGCCAAATACTTTGGAAAAGCACATAAACTAATGACAAACATAAATATTTTAATTCTTCAGGCAAGTTTATCCATTGAAGAGACAACTACAAGGAACTCAAAGAAAAAGAATGATTTGACTATTTCTGAAAACTATGCATTCACAGGAGTGCATCACATTTTTGATCAGGTAAGTTTAACAATTTATCATATTATAAATATTATCCTTCTACCTAAATGTGAAAGTTTGTGTGTATGGATTGATGGCTCGATGGTTAGATATTTTGTTACTCTTTCATGCAAATACTGCTGAACAGAATTAGTGCAAATTTGGTATTCATACATAAAGTATGTGAATAACCTGGGTTAACATGTGTGATATTTTTTTATTCCCACTATGTATAAGTTTTAAAATCCCCACGGAAGGAGCCTCGTTCAGTCTTTTTTTTTATCTCCCTAGACCTCGCGATCTGCCACACTACGACGTTTAGCTACTGGTGTGGTATTTGGAAAATCTGGCATGTATGGTACGCGCCCGGTGGCGCATCCATTTATTGTTGAGGATCGTTTAATTGGGGCGGGAGGAGGTCCTGTGGAATCCTCCTCTTAATTCTCCTGTGTGTGCATGTGGGCTGCATCAGGCTCTGGGCCCGCTTGTTGGGATGTTTTTTAAGGCGACAGTCTAGTATAAGAATATATAACTATTACTTCATTAAAGTCGAAAACTACATCTTCTCTTGGGGCGTTATTTCTTGGGAAACTTTCATTGGAAGTCGTTAAGGTATTAGTTGGGTATAAATTAAGGTGATTTATTTGTTGTGGTCATTGCAGCACAGGCAGCAGGTGAGCGTGGTGAAGTTCGCGAACAACGACCGCTCGAAGCTGTGCTGCGCCTCGCACGACGGCACCGTCTCCGTGTGCGACGTCACCGCCTCGCCGCCGCGCGTCTCCTTCGTGCTGGAGGGACACACCGAGCCCGTCACAGGTATAACTAGTAAAGTAGTACTATGACGTTATTTACCCAGCACTAGGTGAGTCATATTGCAAGTTGCACCACGGCACCGTGTTCGTAATTCTACGTGACGTCATTGCCACGTGCTGGAGGGACACACTGAACTGAACCTGTCAGGTATTACTCTCCTGTTAACGCACCAGACCAGTAACACGTGTATTTTAATAGCCTTGTTTTAAAACATTTACAATCGCACGAACGCACCCATATATGCACCCGTACGCCTTTATAAACACGCACACACGCGTACGTTGATACTACTTGATACACACGTACACTCACACATTCGTCGTGGGTGCACACATAAGATCTACCCAAAACAGTTTTGCTCCGTGGCAAATTGGAGGGCTTTCTACACATTCTGTTTATTTTGTTACTTAATGTATTGCTATTTTTGATGAATTTTGTTATGACTTACTTTTCATATACATATAACGGCATCAAATAAGCGTAGGTAACAAGAATTGACACATGGGTGTAATAAAAAAATGTTTTGATTGATCTACACAGCTGAGGTATTATATTGTTAAAGGTGTGTTATGTATATTTATGTGTGTTATCAAACTGTTGTGTTTTTGTCAGGGTGCGACTGGTCGGCGTCGAACGAGCTGGTGGTGTCGTGCTCGCTGGACGGCGCGCTGTGCCTGTGGGACGTGGCCGAGCGCGCCTGCCTCCGCCGCGTCACCGACCCCGCCCTCGCGCCGCTGCACAGTGTCGCCTTCCTGCCCGCCAACAACAACATGCTGATCGTATCCTTGCATACACAAACACCACACACACACATACACACACACATATACATCCACACGTTCGCACACGCACACGCGTATGGCATTCTTACTGGCATTCTTACCAATCATCAACTATATTATTATGCTCATCGTAGCCTTGCGAATACAGCACCATGCCTCACAACTGTCATTGAACGATTACCTTCCCACCAGCTAACAACAACATGTTTATCCTTATCCTTGCTGACACACACACACACACACACACACACACACACACACACACACGAGCGCACACATACAAACATGTCTTGCACACGCGCATACGCATACACATATGCGCACTCACGCACGCACGCACGCCGAGCGCGCGCGCTTTATTGTTTGTCCGCTCTGCGTAGATAAACTCGTGATAGACAAATGTAATTTTTACATTACTTTTCCTTAACTTTCTCAATAGGCTGGCAATGCACGAGGTATGGTAGCAGTGCTTAATATCTCGACAGGAATATATCCAAGAGGTGAGAGCTTTGGCTTTTTTGTAGCATGTCCAAATGTCCATATTATTACCTATTGTGTTATGTTTTTTGCTACATTTGATTAATATTGAATGTTTAAGTTTTATATCTCTAAAAAGTAAAATATATACAGGTGGAAGCAGTATTTTAGGTGGTAGAGTTCTTTCAATCGCCTGCGAGTCCAGTGGTCGAATGTTCTGGGCGGCAAATGATAAGGTAAAATTTAATTCATTTCTATTATTACTCTTGAGGGTTGATTAAACTTCGAGATATAACATTCAAAAATATAATATCCAAAAAAATGTATATTTTGAACAAGACAGCAGGAAACCTTTGAATTCGAAGCACCTATGATTTGGACTACTAAGACTACTTAATAAATAAATTAAATATTCTGATTCTTAGACCGTCTTCTGTTTGGAGTCGATTTTGTATGAATTCAACTCTTGCCGGTCACGCTCGAACTAAGTGTGAGTGACTAAGTCGACGTACGACTGTGAACGCACGCATACGCACGTGTTGAATTCGTATGTAATCGCGTCCAAACGGAGCACCGCCTTAGGTTGCCTGTGCGGCCGTTTGCTACTCTTATATAGTGAAAAAAATCCAGAATGCAAACCATAATTCTGATAGTTCTTTACGGTTGTATTTGTTGACGGGCGGTTGTGTGTTGTGCGTTGTGTTGTGCGTTGTGCGGCGGCAGGGCGTGATAGTGAGCTACCGCATGGACGGCGCGGGCGCGCTCAGCAAGCTGCGGCGGCTGGCGGTGCGCGGCGCGGTCTCGTGCGTGTCGTGGAGCCCCTGGCTGGCGCGCCACCCCGCGCTGCTCGTCTCCGCCGCCGACGACGCTCTGTACCTGTTCAGGTGAGATTGCTGTGCCCGTAGAATTTGCGTCTAGCCCGGTCGCTTAGAATTCGACCTCGAATCGAAGGGTCTGTGTTTGAATCCCAGTGGCACGCACCGATGATTGTGTAAAAAAAGTTATGTGCGCTTTATAAAATCGCTTTTCAAGAACTACGTAATAGTTATATGGGGAGCACGCCTAACGCTCTAACTATTTATAACTTAACTATTTATTGTTTATTAATTGATTTCTAGATTAAAAATTATTTTCTACTTACTCACTTAGTTGATTCTATCATTAAAGCGTGTTTTTATTTAGTTTTTTAAACTATATTTATTTTGAAATTCAAAGGCACCTGAAAAATTTAATCTGACTTAGAAAGGGACATTGCTCCCCTTTCAATTACCTACTCCCCTTTTATCTGTGTTTAGTAAAATACCTTTGCAGCAAATAATTATGATTAAATGCTTATTCGTCTTCAGGATAGCCGACCGCGACGGCGGCCTCGTCCTGAAGAAGCGTTTCGAGGTGTCGCACCGGCAGTTCGCGGTGAAGTCGACGTTCTGCCCGCTGATGTCGTTCCGGCGCGGCGTGTGCGTGGTGGCGGGCTCCGAGGACGCCTGCGTCTACTTCCTCGACATCGAGGGCCACGCTGGCCAGCCCGTCGTCAATAAGCTGCAAGGTGTGTTACGTTTTTGGTCCTTTTTAATCTGGGGCGTCTCTAGCCCATGAAGCGCTCGGGTGCAATTAATACCCTGGCGCCCTCTTGTATCGAATGTTTGGTCAAACTTTTCTCCTACGGAGCACTACAGCAGAAGCTCTATGGCATGCCACTTTTTAACAGACTTTAAAGAGGGAAGAGAGGTAGATTATAAATACACAGTATATCGAACTTTTTTAAAAAGTTACATAACTTTAGTACTACCTGGAAAATATATATTTTTAAATTCCATATTGTGTCCTCAAGAGGCCTACTAGCTGTAATAAGAGGTTTCAGGATTATCCACTTTTTCTTGGACATCTGTTTCTTGACATTGAGTTACTTGTCCACCTTCTAAGGGTCTGATCATGGAAATGAAGTGAAATTTTGAATACTATAAGACATGAAATATAAAAAAAAATCATCGACTTCATTTAGAGGCAGATTAACTGGTCCTAGGATGTAGGGATGTATTTATTATTAAAACACCAAAGGATTTAACCAAATACATCCCTACATAGGAGTAGGCTCCAGCTACTATTTAAGTTTTTTAAGGGTTTCGTCCACAGATACCGTAAAGAAAAGCGTTCTGATAGTCATAGTGTTGTCGTCCCCCAGGCCACGCGCACCCGGTGCTGGGCGTGAGCTTCAGCTACGACGAGAGCCTGCTCGCCTCCAGCGACGCCTCCGGACTCGTCATCATCTGGCGCCGCGGCTAGCCACATCACCACATCACGATCGTTGATAACTTCAACATGTAGGGACCGACCATAAAAGATCATTGTTCTTAAAAGTATGTTTTAAGGCTTCTAATTGTATTGTACTGTAATTGTATTGATATGTATTGATTGAACAGAAATAGAGAAACCAATATCAAGTAAATTGAAATTATGTTTACTTAATAAAATATTTCAGATGTCGCCTTAGATGTGAAAAATAAAAAAATACATAACATAAAGTGTAAATGTAAATGTTGTAATTATTACTAAGTAGGTAGATTAAAAATTATGTATGGCGTAAATTATGACTATGAATTAATAAATCAGAATATGAACTAGATTATATAATCTTTAGTATTATGAGTGATCAAAGTTAGATAGTATGTTATTAATTAAATATGAATAATTATTTACCAATTTCTATTTTTTACATTCCATGACTAAATTGTTGTAAAATTAAAATGTGGACATGTGTCGTAAATAAAAGGCTTATAATTGAGTCACGAGTTTATTTTATTAATTATTTATTCTTCATATAAATACTTTTAAAAGACTCGACAAAGTCACAATATGAAAAGACTCCCATTCACTAAATACTGCCGACAGCATACAAATCAACAACTTACAAACAATAAATACCATAATTATTATTGGACAATTCATTCAAATAATTCCTTGTTTTCATTTCAATGTATAAATGGTGACATAAAACAAATATTGGAGAGATTTTTAAACCAAACACTATGAATAAACTAAGGAACGGCGTGACCCGCGGCTGCCCGCCGGTCTCGGCTCGTCCCGAACTACAATTTACGTTCAAAAATCTAACCAAGAGCATTCTACATCGTAACTGCAACAAAATGAACATCTACCGCGTATTTACACCTGTACATTAACGAAACATTCTAAAATTGTTAAAAATAATGTTCAGAACAATAAACATGTAGTACAATCAATAAATTTCATATTCAAAAAACTTTTCTTCGATAACATTAAATTATATTTACAGCAGTAACTAAACAACTAAAACGCGATGATATGGAAATTAGAAGAATTGCACATTAGGTTCACACTGGACGTATTGCATATTAACTGATGACGCAATCTTCGTGGCTCCGGCGGCTCGGCGCGACTCCACATTGCTCCACATTGCTTCCAAACTGATCGGTTTCTACTCTTAAATTGCATCGGATATCTAATGTTGTATTGTACATTACAAATAAGATATCGCGAACGGTGATATTTTAGCACATTATACCCATAAAAAATTGGACCTGTTTCCTGTGTATTAGTTGCATTACTGGAAGAGTTGGTAAACTGGATTTAAATTATATAAAATTACACTTTTTTACTAACGGACATTCCGTCAGTCCCGCAGCCGAGCATCCGATAAATACGCAATATCGATCTGTCACCACAACTTATATTACTTCTACACTTATCTAATATAAATTTTTACTTAACTAGAATTGGCTTCTGATCACGAACGCGTGTATTTGCGGCCGGAACATTGACTACCATAAACATTTTCGAATATGTATTTGTGTCGAGTATACTTAGTAGAAAATGTGCAAAAGCTACTATTTTTTACAATCTCATATTTACCTACTGTGACAATATTAAATATAGAAGGAAATGAATAATAGTGATCGGAAATTTCGAAATCGGTGTGCGTTGAAATCTAATAACGAATCGACCAATATTCCGACCGCAATTACATACATCCGAACATAGACATTTTATTGTTCCACGAAGTTCTTACGATGGAAGATGCGTATCCTTTGTGCGTAGATGTAGAGTCACGAGATAATTTAGACGAGAATATATTTCGGGCACACGCTACAAGCCAATCAACGCAGACCATTGAACGCTCACATGCACATATGAGCGACGCTTTACAGAGATTCCTTTCCACGGCGTGTGCTCCAACTTACTACAACACTAATAGAATTACAATCTAATCAGCTACGAAATAAACAGTAAAAATATTACGTATGAAATATCTAGCAAGTATATCAAGGATCGGTCGCCGTTGTGGTACAAAGTGGTAGGCCATCGACAACGTACAAAGATACGAGTAAAAATTAGGCAGCCGTATCATTTAGACGGAAAACGTTTTCATACGTCCCGCCGTAATGAAAGCGCTATATCTACAAATATAATATAATTCACGGTTATTTGTACCATAGTTGGGGGGAACACCATTTGATTCACTGGTGGCATCAGGTTTTGATGACGTAAATACTATACAGATTGGTTGACTTTCACATTCGACGCTGAGAGGGTCGAACTCCGATATGTATATTTAGTTTCATGCAAAATGAGAATGTCGCACTACTAAATGGAAAGTTCTTACACGATATACCTCTAGTATCTTAGCTAAAGTAATGGCATCGTAGCGCCGTGGGGCTACTACGTAATATTCGACGTTAGCATTGACAATGTTGCTTTAATGCGCTACTCACGAGCAAACAATACTTTTCTTTTTGACCGTTCCTATCGAGAGACTTAAAGGCGCTATGCCGCCATGATTCATCTCGAGGACCGGGCTGCACTTAGCAGTCCACTAAGCCTTGGACGTATGGTTTGACCGACACCAATGAAAAATTAACAAAAATTAGCAACACTTGTTTGGTGTGCATCAATAGCAATGTAAATCAGATTTATCTACTGCGTTCTTAAATGTACTAAAATCATGAAAGGGTTATTGAAAATTCATCTATGTGTGGTCTTCTTAAGATATATCAAGCCCAGTTATCGGTGTCGGCCAAAGCAACAACACTAATCACGGATGGGCGTGTAACACAAAAACATTAAACATATCAATGTTGTACTTATGAAATATTGTGTGTCGCGGGCTTGTTCCGCTCGAGCGTGGCTTTAGAGCTGCTCTCGATGCCGGAGTCCTCGTCGCCGCTGTCCAGCAGCGTGCCCTCGCCCTTCACCGGCTCCTTCACGAGCTCGCCGCCCTTCAGCTCCGCGACCACGCTCTCCACGCTCTCCACGCTCGCCACGCTCGCCACGTCCTCGTCCGTGAGGATGATGCTCTTCTGCTCCTGGTTCTCCGGTTGGTTGGAGGGTTTGGTCTTGCCGAAGGTGGAGAAGGTGGGCTCGGGCATGAGGTCGTCGCACTCGTCGGGCACTGCGAGCGCGGGGGCGACGACCGGCGTGTCGTCGGTCATGACGAGCGGCGTGGCGGCGGCGCGCTCGGGCCGCTTCGGCTTGTCGAGGACGAAGTTGAACACGCGGCCGTGTCGCGGCGAGGGGACGGGCAGCACGCGCGGGCTGGGCGGCAGGTCGAGCTTGAGGCGGTCGCGCGTGTGGCGCAGGCCGCCGAGCGCCTCGCCGCCGGGGGAGCTGGGGCTGACGGACTCGCTGGAGCTGGCGCTGTCGACGGCCCGCCAGCAGTGCGTGTCCGCTTCCGGAAGCTTCTCCGGCTTGAAGTCGTCGTCTAACGTTGAGCCGGGGGTGATGTCCTCCACGCCGGAGTCCGGGGTGGTGAAGTCCAGCGAGGGGGCGCGCGTGCGTGTGTGCGGGAGGGCGTGGGCGAGGGCGGGGGAGGGCGGCGCGAGGGCGGGCGGCGAGGGCGGCGCGGGGGCGGGCGGCGCCTTGTGCAGGCCGGGGAAGAACTGGCTGCTGCTCGACATCACGCCGAGGCTCTCGAACGGCCGCGCCGACGACGATATGAAGAAGTCCTCGTCGTAGTCTGGAATAAACGTAAGAACTTTATTAACAATTTTTACTAACAGCTTTTACTACAATCCAATTCATACAAACTAGGTATTTCAGATTCAAATAAAAATGGCAGACAAATAAAAAATTAAACATTACTACAAAAATAGCAAGTTGGTATGTAGGCAACATGATATTAATTGGACTTTCCAAATAACAAGAAGGAAGACAGTATCTTCGTTTTTCAAGCCGGAGTTAGGGTACCGTCTCACATGGGCAGTTTAGGTAGTACTATTAAATTGACTAACAATGGATTTCAAACTAAAACAGTATAATTGTCAAAATATAATTCCTTTCTTTCTTTTTCATGAAAAAAATAATAAAAAACCAGTCACCAGCACCGAACGAGACGCCGGCTCTCAGCGGGTACATGTCGAGCGGGCTGGGCGCGCCGAACAGCTGCCCGTAGCCCAGCTCCGCCTCCTCCGCGCTGCCGGGGTCCCACTCTGCGACACACGTTCACATTATTTATCTATTATTTGTATTTTACTATCTTTCAACAAAATTAATTAATCTGTCCATATCGGGAGATACAAAATGGAAAGGACCGCATGGCGTGAGAAGTAGAGGTCGCCCGGGCGCCCGGTGGCAGGACGAGCTTGTATCTGTTGCAGGAAGAGACTGGATGAACATTGCTAAAGATAGGGATAAATGGAATTCTTTGGAGGAGGCTTTTACCCTGAGGGGGTCCACATTAGAAGGAGTTAAAATTACATGAAATTTTATGAGTAGTAATATAATTATAATAATTATTAAATATCAAAATTAAATTGCATGAATAGTATTAATTAATAAAGTATTAAATATCAAATTTAATTGACTAATCTAATCTAATTATTGTGGAATCTAATAAAGCTTTATTATTATTATTATTTTATTATTTATCTTTCAACAATCTGCGCATACGGATTGCGTAATTAAACTTTAAACACCAATAACACCACGCCACGTGTTGCGGCCCTAAACAGAACATTATCAACAACGACTATTTGGCAACCGAGGGTAGCCATGTCGACGTAGCCAGCGACGTTGTCATGGCGTGCCGGTGAAGAATTTGTTTGAAGAAGTTGAAGAAAAGACCCAAAGGGGTCCCTTAATATGGACTCTTTCTGGACTAAATTCTTAAGTCCTTTCTCCTTCCTCTCAGCCCTTGGTAATCCACTGCTGGACACGGGCCTCCCCTAATCGACGCCACTCCGCCCGGTCCTGGGCGCTCTGAATCCAAAAGTTTCTCGCTGTCTTCTTCAGGTCGTCAGTCCACCTGGTCGGGAGGGCGGCGTGTGCTCCTTTTGCCTAAACGTGGTCGCCATTTTTCCCCATCTGTTGTCAGTCCTGCGAACGATGTGGCCAGCCTAATGCCACTTTAATTTGCAAACTTTGAGAGCTATGTCGGTCACCTTCGTTCTTCCACGGATTTCATCATTTCTGATTCTGTCCCGTAGAGAATACCGAGCATAGCTCTCTCCATTGCCCTCTGGCCAACTCTGAGCTTGTGCATTAGGCCCACAGTAAAGGACCGCGTCTCGGCACCGTAGGTCATCACTGGCAACACACATTGCTCGAAGACTTTCGACTCCAGACACTGAAGTATATCGGACGTCAAACGCGTCGTAGCTTCCCGAACTCTTAAGTAAATACCTGAAAATAGAGTGAACGAATAACAATATACTGACCGCAGTAGGTGGAGAGGTCGGGCAGGTAGGGCGAGGGCGCGGCGTCGAGGGCGGGCGCCTCGCGCGGGTACTCGTACACGCAGTGGTACTTCTGCCGCTTGAACACCACGCGCTTCTTGCTCTCCTGAACGAACATTGTAACATACGATAGGTACAGTTCATTCGCCTCACTTTGAATGTCTGTACTAACTTTGAGTAATGCATAAAAAATGATTTAAAAAAATCAAAATGTTACAAAAGGACGTTATAAGGACCTTTGTACCGACGAGTAATGTAGGGCTATCCATACCCGATAGTATACTATTGAAACTGGGCTAACTTCTAGCCACAAACTAAGTTTAAATTCATTTATAACAGCTCTCTACTCTCCTATGTTGTAACGGTTTAAATTTCTGTAAAATACCTTGACATACTATAAACAACACACAGACGAGAATAGAAAGCGTTTATTGTTGTTACACAAAAGCTGTTACAAAGTTACTCGTATATTAAAGTTTGAAACAGTCTACCCTATACTGGATTTCAAAAACTAAAACTATTTTTTATAGTATTTTTATTATTTACCTAATAGAACTCAATGCCTACCACCCACATACCACCCACCGCTGGGTAAAGTGGTAAAGTGAGAAGTTGAAAGTATCCACCGAAGTAGTACTCACGGGTGGCTGCTCGAGGCTCCTGAGCGAGGACTTGGCGGGCGCCAGGCGGCAGTCCCACGACGAGGGCACGAACTCCACCTCGTCGTCCTCGGAGCCCGAGCCCGACGAGCCGGAGCCCGAGCCCGAGCACGACGCGCCGTCGCCGCCCTCCTCCGCCGCGCCGCCCGCCCCGCCGCTGTGGCTGTGGCTGTTGCTGTTGCTGTGGCTGTGGCTCGGCTGGGAGCCGCTGTCGCGCTGCTGCGTCCGACACAACGAACACAGTCAATCACAAACAATATCGCTTATTGATATAAACAAATAAAAATGTATGTTAATTGTTAGTTTTTTCCAGTTGTATTACATTTTTACATAAAGTTAACTCATAGTTAACACACTACGATTCCCAGTGTCGTGGGTGGACAATGGCACATTCAAACCTCTGCTGCACTGGGAATCGAACCGAGGACTGATGGTAAATATACAGATGTCCTTGTTTACCAATCAAACCCTGTTGTACACTGCCCGTTAGTTAATATTTAAGTATCAACTGTTAACAAATTTTAATTTCGATTTCGATTTAGGTCACTTTATTTATCTGATTTTACTATAAAGTTTTATTTTGAAATTTATGAATGTTCTAAATGATAAAAATACTTCTTTACACTGTACAACTACGATATCTTTCTATACTGCTGCTATGATCGTTGCTTGTTAACTGTATGTATTAAAATAATTGGCAAAAAAGTAAATGTTTTCCTGAAACAGTTACATGACCATGAACTCCAAAAATAAATCATGATTCAGCACAAATAATACTGCAATGAATGTCGGTACAAAATGAATGCAATATGTTATATCGAATGTGTCATGTTTTCTAAACATAATTAAATGTTATTCTAATCAACCATTTTGTTCAAGTAGGCTGGTAATGGAAATATACCCAATTACCCATATAAATTCCCAAATAAAGGCACTTATGAAATTAAAATGTATTCTAATATGAAGACCAAAGACCACACAATCTAAAATATGTCTGTCTACAACGAAATTCTATGAAAGGGCTTCATGCAATGTGATATGAAAAAGAAGCATTTCAAAACATATTTAACTCTTAAGGCGATGTTTAGTATGCAGTTCAAAAAAATACTTATAACGAAATGACTATTATAAGTTCAAGAGTAAAACTTGGAAATGAAATTCTCTACTTGAAAATTTTAATAATATTTGGATAGTCCTTCAAAAAGAGGTAGCTTATATGATTTTTTTTGTTAACTAAGTTTTTATGAAACACAAGAAATCACAGTATACCGATATACGACAGGTTAAAAGAGTGGTCTTAAAGTATCTTATAAGCGACCTTATATGGCTCTTCCATTCTATTATTCCATTCTAAATATTCTAAAAACCGAACTCATACTAAACATCGCCTAACACAATGGATCTACGAAGCCGGAAGGTACTAAATGGTACTATACTAATAGGAAAGGGGCAGAACTTACGTGTTCGAAGCGCGTGGAGGACACGAGCGCGGTCTCTTGCCCGTCGCCGTCCTACGTTACACACACCACACACAGTTACGAGTACATGCAAGCACACCGACACCGACACCGATACCGACACAAGTACACAACACAATACCCGTTGCACACATGTACTGACGCAATAATTCGGGAGTTAGGTGAGAGAGAGAGAGAGAGAATAAGAACTACTACTTCGACGGAAAGTACTCGATGATATGGATCCAACACTTCGCCTCTTAATGGGAGGGGGAAGTTTTTATGTGAAGGACATACGAGTAAGTGAACATAGATTTACACATGAAGTTCAACTCACAGGTCATAATTATTTTTATTTCATCATTTTATTCACATCTTATTACTTTAAAATTTTAGTTTACTGCTACTTGGCTACATTTTAAGTAATTCTAGGGAGTAACTGCCCTACTCATCCCCCGCTGGGCGATGTCATAACGATTAATAAAATTTATTTATTATTATTATTATTTCATAAATAAATGCTATTGTGTTCTATGTGCAATAATAAATATGGCATAAATGCATCCAAGAATAATCTCTGGTTCATAGGCTACATTATAAATGGTCACAAGTGCCTACAGGCATAATAATATACTTAATCGAAGGAATTGTTGTTAGTCAATGTATTCGTCCATTCTATCTGAATGATTTAAATAGTAATTCTAAAAGGTTGAAAGTTTAGTGATATCTATTAAAATGCCTTGTGTGGCTATATAAGAAAGCATGCATAATAAAGTGTCAGTACATGTGTACAAGAATTAAATATACACTAATAAAAACAGAGGTGCTAAATATTGTGGTCACAGGAGGATTTACTGAAAGCAAATCTCAAATCAGCACATAAATAAATAGGGATAGCATAATCAGGACATAAATAGAGACGTATCTTGAATAGATATTGTAGTAATGGTTACAATATTTCATTTATCCACTTGTAACCATTCAAGCAAGTCACGTCTTAATCACTATGAATGTGTCTTTTATTGCAAATGTTTAACACTGAAAATGTAAATAAATTTGAAGTAGGTAGGTAGGCTAAAAAGGGGCTAAGTCATGCAGAAATATATGTAACCATTAATACCTTATTCAATTAATTCCTTTTTTAAATATAGAACCATTGTGAAAAATAAAAACACATTATTGTCTATTATCAACAACTTTTCAAAAGCAATCAAGAACATATCGATAATGCAGAATCATTTATGTAATAAAATAAAAAGTACCTCATAAAGAAATGAAGCCTTTTGTTTTTTTTTGTTCATATTTTAACCAATAATGCATTTTTATCCATATTCACAATAAAGGATATTTACATTCACAATAGGATATTTCTAAATAGTTCCACACCATAGATTAATCACAAAATATACCTATACCAATCTGATCTGTTTTTTTTTCAGCAGTTCATGAGGATAGTACAACCACTGGGATCACTAAATATGCCTAATTGTTAGGATTCATAATAGAATTTTCAAAAATACTATATCATTCAAAACTATTATAGTACTAAAAGAACGTCATGTAATCTCAATGTTTCTAGTTTACTTTGTTTTATTTCAAACTATTAGGCATAATAGTTACTAGGTACAGTAGGGGTAGGGATATACTTATAGCCATAAAAATACCAGGGAATATTTACAAGTAACCCACACTAACGCCCGAAATTAATAACCTATCTTCAGATATGGATTGAGATTGATACTGTTTGGATGCCAAAACGCTCTAAACAATTTTCTTGAAATGGAACAGACGTTGCCTAGTCACCAAACGTTATTAGGGCTATCCGAGTCTCAAGATCGGTTATTGCTCTCCGGCCTAAGCAAATCGCTTCATCGACTTACCTTCCATATGAATTCCCCGCTGGACGAGTTACTGGAGTGCGATTCAGTATCGCTGTCCCACTCTTTCAATATGTCGGCGGCGGGCCCCGGCTTGCCGTCCTGCTCGCACTCGGGCGACGTGGGCTCGGTGGGCGAATCTTGGGTGAACGATGTACTCATGATCTCTGACGCTGGACCTGGGTGTGGAAATTAAACGATGAAACAATTTATTAATCTATATTATTATAATATTATATTTACATATAATAAAATCGTAGAAAAGTAAAATCTGTATGTGGACAATATTTCAAAAAGACTAATTGATTTGGCATAAGGGACGATAACAGAAACCAAAAATCACGTTATTAGAATTATTGTCTGCCTGTCTGTTTGTCTGTATGTTGATTTGTTACCCGTTCACGACAAATGTACTGAACGGATTTTGATGAAATTTGGCATGGGCATAGCTTATAGCTTGGACTGACATATAGGAGAGATTTTATCTGGTTATCGACTATAGAAAAAAAATAAAAAGGTAAAGACCTTACGCGGACGAAGTCGCGGGCAAAAGCTAGTATGACATAAAAATACTTTTACAGAAGTAAGAAAGAGTTCTTCTCTTTCCAAACCAAATCAGGCACTTTACACAAATCTTTCTTCGTATAAATAACCTAACCTAAATCAAAGGAAATGGTTTAGTAGATAAATCGAATGAAATCTTATTTATATGAGATGTTCTTGCTTAATAAATTACTGATATCATCTTTCTTCATTGTCATCAAGAGTAGGTAATATTGCATGTTTTCTATTCATCTTCTGATGCGTTATCAATGCAGATTACAAATTGTTAAGAAATTTGCTATCAGTTGTTTTGTTTACATATAACTTTGTAACATTAATATGATTGATCAATATGTATTGCTTGATATGAGGTAATATTTTTAAGCATATTGCAGAAAAAGTTATTAAAATTGTGACGCCACTTACCAGTAAATCGTATGTCGCTAAGGAGTGGCAGATAGGCATCAAATTGGCAGAAGTTCTTTTCATTCAATAAAAAATTCTGAGTCACCGAAGTCACTCTGTCTTCAGCCTCAACTTGGCCATTTTTAGAGCTGTGTGCGTCTTCAGCCTGTAAACTCTGGGTGGCACCCTCACTAGTACTCTCGAGTTGCTTATCGTCTAGCGATCTTTCAGTGGATTCACATTGTTCGAGGGATTTATCGAGACTAGCCGTTTGTTCGTCTTTCAAATCCACATCTCTTTCGTTATCATCAACGTTGCTTTCTAACAGCTCCTCAAAAGCTTCGTTCAGGAAGTGGACAGTTGCATAGTTTTCACTCTTGCCATTGCATTGACTCGTATCAAAATCTTTGACTATATCAGACTTTTTTGAATCGTCTTCCGATGTCATTGGGTTGTCGTTTTTTGACCGAGTTTCATTCTGTTCTAAATTTTTTGGACTGGCAGCTTCTATTAGGTGTCTTGTATGGTTTTCGATCTTAACCATTCCATTCACAACAGGAACTTCTGCTTTTTGTTCACTCACATTACATTCAGGCTGTTGAGTTTTGGAGCCGTGCGAATCGTAGGTATTGTTATATGTTCCATCATTGGAATCTCTGTGAGTGTGGGAATCGTATGTCGCATTAGGGCTAATAGATAATTTAGACGGAACCATTTGGCTTTCCGTTATAATAATAGAATGAGGCTGCTCGTTTTCGTCTTCTAGGTCGAGATCAGTCATGTAGACGTTCATCGCTCTATTAATATCAATATGAGATTCTATTAAATTCGAAACATTAGGCAGACTTACAGCTACTGCTTGTGCTTCAGTACTATTCTCGCTATTATCGGGGTGATTAGTCAGATCAAAATCAATATTCCTTCTATTCATCGCTACATCACTGGACATTCGTTCGCTCCTAAGGAACAGAGAGCTGGCGTCAATCAAAGATGATAAATCCTGCGGTCGTTGTAGATCCGAGCTCTCAAACTGCCGAAAATCCGCCGAACTGATGCCACTTTCCAAGCTTTGCTTCTCCCTTGAATGTACCTCTTGGGGTTTCATAATAGCCGAGTCCTCGAAATCACTATACGTAGGAGTTCTTTCTGTAACCATCAGACTATCCCTAATGCTGGTTCGTATCGCTTTACTTTCACCTTCCGGTAACGTTTCCGAATGCACATCGTTGCTCGCGTTGGATGATAAATCTTGCGGGCGGATCTCAACCGATTGTAAAAAAGTCTGGAAATTGGGAATACTGTTAATCAGGTACTCTGTGTTTTCAGTTTTAATCTGAGGCAGCTGCATGGGTATCGGTTGGACGTTATCGCTGCTGAGGACGTCCGTTAACGGCGTGCTAGTGACGGAGGGCGCCATGTCCCGGTAGTGGTGGTCGGGGCTGTCGTTCACTTGGACTAGCAGCTCTTGTGCTTCACTGCCTTCTAACCTGAGACTATTGGTTGAATCGTTCTTGAGACACGTAATGTCTACACTTTCCATTTTCTTTAGCGACGGTTCAGCTGTTAATTTTGGGCTTTCTTCCAGCACGGTCTCTTTTAATTCAGCTTCTTTCGGTGGCGATAAGTGTACATCATCACATATGGGAGACTTCCTCACTAGTTCTGGCTGCGCCAGTTTCCACGGGTCATCGACACCGGACAGGACTTCCGTAGTGCAGTTGGAGTAGGACGGCATCCCGGACATGAGCGTACCGTACGCCAGGTCGTTTGTTTGCGTGTTTTTCGTTGAATCGTTGACCTCAGACTTTGTGATAACGGACGGGGTCGCGGCAGCCGCGTCAGTCTTCACTTTCGTGTACGTACAGTTGTCGTTTGCCGTGATGGAATCCGGGGAGAAAGTCTCGCAGACCTCCGACTTGCTGTCGTGGATGATATAAGTGGAACAGTGGCTCAGTTCCTTTTCATCGTCGTTGTGAGTGAGCGTGTCTTCGCTCTCACTCTTGTCTCTCTCCGGTTCGAAGTCCAGCGGGATGTCGGGATCCATCGCTAGATCGTCAAAATTCTCTTCGACGTTGTACAATGTGTCGTTCGAACACCACGAATCTATGCTTGTAGCTTTGGACAAGCATTGGGTTTCGGACGGCTTGGACGATTTCGCGTCCGTTGGCACTGTGGGCTTGGACAGCGTGGACATGTCTGCCACGTTGTCCGAGTTCTCTGGCGCCGACGTGTCGGTCGTGGGGCTGAGAAGGAAGGGCGACACTTGTGATATTCTCTCGCAGTTCGAGTCCTTCTCTTCGGGCTCCTCAGTTTTGTTGAATGTTTTATCGTCTATCGAGGGGGGTTCGTCCCTGCGGACCTCTGCAATTTGCCGCTTGAACGGGCTCCCGTTTAAACTGTCTGCGCTCATGGTCATTCTGAGGAAGAATAACGAAATAAGAATTTATGGGTATGCTGAACAAGATTTGAGTAAAATATCCCTTTCTTTGGTTATGTCTAGAGGTTAAATATGACTGTCCACGAGCTGCAGTAACAACTTACTAAAAATTTAACCTTACATAATATAAAATTTGAGTGGTTCACTTCAGTTAAGTGATTTAGAAAGCAATGTTAGTGACTTCCATTTGTCTACAAATTTTATAATTTTGGGAATTTGACGAGAAAAATATCAAGCACAGCCCTTTGAGCTCAAAAATAAGCACCTCGAGCTTGTTATTATTAATGAATCACTTACTCCTTGCTACTGGGCACTTCCTTGTGCACAGTGTAGGTGTGATTCAGAGACGGCTCGGCCCGCGAGTGTATGGTGTACGTGGAGTGGTCCCTCGACTCGGGCTGCACGCTCGGCAGTCCGGTCAGCAGGTCTGTGACTTCATCTGTGGAGTTGTTGCACGGCTCCGGGTAGCTCTCTGATGATTCGGTTCTCGTGGATAGGTTCCCTGTTAGCACAGTTAGCATGTTAAATCAATGCTACATACAAATGACAAGTGGCAGACTTGTTCGCCGTCTTTGACCTAAACGGAAAGTAAAAAAGACATTGGAAAATTGGAGGTTTGATTGATTGGGGAGCACACACTTTTATATATCGGATGGCAGGACTTATTTGTCCTTAATAACAAGTAAACAAACGATAAATTAACGTATGTGCTACATCTAAATACCGTCTTTGCATGTAAATGAGATGACCATGATACAGGAGCTCCGGATTCGAATCCCAATTGACTCATGTGTTCCTTATAAAATTAAATGTCACAAAACCAACATGCCTGAGAGTTCTCCATAATGCCCCCAAACCAAAAGGCATGTCCCCATAAGGCTAGCATGGTGGACTAAGGCCTCCGTCTCATTATGAGAAGAGTCCCGACCTTGCAGTGGAGTATCAGAGGGTCACAGAGTATCAGTTTACGCACAGTGGTCGTCGTTCTCGTAGGCGGAGAGTTGGGGCGCGGTCTCTTCAGCGATGGGGCTGAGCGCTCCATAGTTGATGACCACCTCGGGCGGCGGCGGCAGCTCGCACCATGTACTGCACGACGGCTCGATGGCTGCCACCTGAGAGCACACATGGTGACATTCATAATTCAAAGTCAGAATTGTCGGTCAGTGTAAAAGTCCTTGATGGCTCAATAACATCAGTGATGTGTCTACTAGGTCAGTGGCTAAGAGATCGGCCTTTGAGGGTTCCGGTTTCGAATCCCAGTGGCCAATGACATTCTTAATTTTATGTGTGCTGCATAAAATTAAGTGTCACCTGTAGTATTTGTAAAATAAAACATTGTGACCAAACCTACCCGAGTGTTCTTTATAATCTTCTCAAAGTCCACCATTATTAGTCCAGCGTGGCGGACTAAGGCCTACATCCATCACATTGTAAGAGACCCCACCCTGCAGTGGAGCGTTAATGGGTTACACATGATAGCTAGATGGCCACCATCCACCAACACCAGCCACACTTGAGTTTAACACAAAAAATGATTGTACATATATTTTGAGTCAATTAAAATATCAGTTTCAATAATACACCATCAAATACGTCATTAGTTTGCCTAGCCTACTAGGCTTCTCAATCCTTACTGATTGGTCACAGCAAACTTTTTATAATTTCAATTGAACTCACCTGAGCAAGCGGCAGTTTGAGTTCCAGCTCGTTCCGCAACTCCTTCATGCGCTCCTCATCGATGGCGTGGTGTCGCCGCACGTCGTCCATCTGGCCGCCGCCGTTGCCCGCCAGGTACGTCTCCGGGACCGCGTCCATGTCCCCCAGCAGCGCGTCCCCCTCCTCGACTATCAGGCCCTCGTCGACGCGATCGCCGGAGTTCTCGATGTTCCTGTTGTTCTCGTTGTCGAACACCGCCATATTGGCGCTCAGCTGGTGGCGTATCGTGGTCAGGCTGACGGCTATCTCTACGAGCTCCCGCTCTATGTCATCCTCGCTCCTCTCCTGCGGTTCATCGTTGACCGGTGCTTCAGAGATCGGTTCCGTGTTAACGATGTTCTGTTGCGAGACCGTAGCTAGGAAGTTTCCCGGGGAATTGGGCGGGGTTAGGGGCGAGACGCGCTTTTCTGTAGTCGACTGCTCCTCGGTCTCATCGGTGTTGTTCTCAGTGAGGGGCTCGTTGATCGCGGGCTTCGCCTCGCTGAGCGTCGTATCGTCGTACTGCAAGTCTGGCACTTCGTTCAGAAAGTTGCCGTCGCGCAGTGGCGAGGGCGTTTCGAGATTCATTTCGCTAAAGTTGGACGAGAAGGCCAGTAATTCCTCCTTCGGTATATCTACCATTTCGCATCCAGACTTCATGCCCTTAAAAAATTCAAGGGTACAGTTCTCGAAAGGGCCGAGAACTACGGAGCTGTTTTCGTCGTATGTGTCCGTGTGATGGCTCTTCGTTGGGGATTCGAATGGACTCAAACTGTCCGGGACCGATCTTTGTTCGAGTTTCGTTACGGTGGCATTATGTCCGATATCTGGCACTTTAGTCTCAGACAATATTTCTGTAATGGGCTCCATTCCAGAATCCTCGAGAGTTGTCTCGGCTGAACCCTTGCTGCCTTTAGGCGTACTGGCATAAATGGCATCTTTAAATTCTAGAGTTTGACTACTGACATTTCTCTCCGTTTGCAAAAAGTTATCAGTTTCTTTTATAAGATTAGGCAGATCTAAATACATTGTAGATTCATTTTTTACAAAAGTGCAAAGTTCATCTGTACTGGATGACTCTAAACAAGATTGTATGACATCTTTAACACTTTTGCTCACGCTACTGTCTTTTAAAATGTCACTGTGCGTATCATTAATGAGATCCATGTAAGCAAGAGTAGTGTTCGACCGCTCTGTAGATTCCGTTCCTATCATATCCTTACTAACAATATCAGATCTATTAGTTATGAATTCATTGTCGTTGATTGGAACATCTTCCGAGCATGACTCATCTGCTGTAGGCGTAATTTCCTTATCTATAGTTTGTACTGTTTCAGGTGGCATTACTGGTGGTGGTTGAAGATTTTGAAAATCCATATCGTTTTTTGAATCATCAACTTTTGTTACCTCATCAATAGATTCTATGAGGGGTGAAAAATTGATTGTGCTTTGTACTCCTTCAGGTGCGTCTGTGTGTGAATCAGTCTGGTTGCTAATGCACAAACTGCTACTATCTACGTCTGAGCTTATTTCTTGAAGAGCCTCATTCGTAATAGGTTTCTCTACTGGTTCCGGGATATTACTCAATTCTTTTGTAGGTGAAATAGGTTGCAATTCCTGTGTTATGTTGGACGGCAAATCAGTATTAACACTTGAAGGCTCAGCCATTACGATAGGCGAAGAAAAACTTATAGGAGACAATTCACTTCTACTATCGTTCGTTTC
The DNA here is from genome assembly GCA_905147235.1 of Erynnis tages. Taxonomy (NCBI): domain Eukaryota; kingdom Metazoa; phylum Arthropoda; class Insecta; order Lepidoptera; family Hesperiidae; genus Erynnis; species Erynnis tages. Next base: position 9,824,581 of record LR990082.1, read on the forward strand.
GTTTCGGGAATTTGATGGATCACTCACATCCGATATTATTTCTGTTAATGTTTGAATATTTTGTTCATACGATTCAAATTTTTCCATAGCACTCTCCGACTCTACATCAGTAACTAAAAATGTATGATCCAAAAAATCCTTTTCCTCGTTCTGACTTTTACCAGCAACATATGATTCTGCTAGTGTTGAACTATTGATATTGTTATCAGTTTGATTGTCAAAAGAAGAAGAAGTATTTGGCAGTGATACAGCCTCGGTCTTATGATGACTTTCAATTACAATTGTATCATTGGCTGTACTTTGATCTTCTTGTGTTTTAGGTTCCTCGTCTTTTAACCTTAATTGATCATTTGCCTCGAGACACACTTCTTCCTTTCGACATTGTTCATCTTTTGGGACTTGTTGTAAATTATCAGTCATAGTTCTATTGACTAGAGGTTCCTTTCCTTCAGTTGGCGTCTCTTCGACAACTGGCGAAGCTGAGCCTTCAAGTATGTATGTTTTATGTAAATTAAAATCCTTCTGATCTTTCAACGTATCATTAAAGGATAACGTATGCGAGTCCTCTATTTCTACTGTTTCTGGTTTTGTATATGATATTTGTTCAGGGCTCATTCTATCATCTACTGACTTAGTTTCAAATTCCTTTATATCAGTCCTTATTTCTGTAATGTTATTATCACATGGTGTTTGACAGTCTTCTTTTACATTCACTTGTTGAATTACAGGTTCACTTACACTAGGCATTGATGCTACACTAAGTTCCATCAACTTCGGTATTTCACTATCACTATTATCTACTTTATTATCATTTGGCAATTCACTATGTTGCTGCGAAATTAATTCCTCGTTTTTACCTACGCTAACTTCTTCCTCCTTCTGCTTAGACTCTTCATTGACAGCAGTTGTGATGTCTAAGTCTTTTATAGGCGTATCAGGTGTTAAGTTTTCTAATGTTTGCTGGCTTATCGTATCGCTGTGTCGTTCGAATGAGTGGCTGAGGGTGCCAATGGTATCGCGATCTACTTCATCATCCTCACAGGGACCGGTTTGATCTGGTTTTGAGCTAAAGCCCATATCTAAAATATTCTGGAAGTTACTTATACCGGGGGACTTCACCATACTCGTTTGCATCGGGTAGTCCTTCTTACATTCTAGGCTTAAATTATCTCTAGAGGGGCTCGCTTGATGACTGGATTCAGAGCTGGAGGTTTTTTCGGAGTTGAGAATATTATCGAGATTCTTGATGACATCGCTGACATCCTTGTAGTAGCTGACGTCGTCCTGGCTGCCGGTAATGATGTCCTTGAGCCAGGGGTCGACCGAGCTGTCGGATCGGTCGTGCTCCTTCTCCCTCGCCTCCTCGACACTCATGTTACCCTGGTGGCACTCGAGAGCGGCCGTCTCGTTGTGCGTGAGGTAAATGTTCCTCACGTCCTCCAGCGAGCCGTGGAGGTTGGTGAGGCTCTCCGACTTGATCTGCACGGAGAGCGGGTCCTTGTCGGACATGATGCTGCTGGACCGCGAGACGGCGGTGTTCATTTCGACGCTGAGCGTGTCCTGGACGGTGGGTGGGTTGTCGAACTCCTGGTCGGATCCGGTGAAGTGTGACGACATGGAAGTGGAGGGCGCGTGCACGATGGCGACGTGTTCGTCGAGTTTGGGGATGGTGTTGGGCTTGAGCCGCTGCCAGCGCTCCTCGAAGTCGCTGCTGCCGTAGCCGTCGTCCTGCGAGGCCTCGCTGGCGCGCGCGTGCGTCGCGTGCAGGTGGTTGACGAGCGCGTGCACTTGCGTGGAGGTGGGACGCGCTTCGGGGTTCGGGTTCCAGCATAGTTGCATTACCTGATATCTAAAACAGAACAGTATGTGGTAAGCTCTTCTTTTTATTACGAGTTCCATCCATGTGGAATGTTCAGACAGCATGATTGCAAAGGCGATGAACATCAATATCCATCCGATACCATCCATTGGTATACCATATTGATACCAATGGATGGTATCGGATGGATATTGATCACAAACTTTAGCATATTATCTTATTATAACTAATTTGGGCTACTTACAAATGGTTCCTATAAGGGCATGGTAAGTCCGGCGGGGGCGGGGGCGAGCACGGCGGTGAATTGCCCCACGCGCACACCTCCCACACTAAGTGTCCCACTGACCACACTTCGCTACTTGCCTGAAACATGAAGATAGTAATTCAGAGAGTGTGATTAATAAGGGTTAAAAATGATCTTTGATTATGGCGCTGCTATGGCAAGGAGATAAAGAGTTTTTGGTTTTTCTCGTCAGGCTTTGCAATGTGTGTGTTTGTCGGAGTTCTTTTAGAACCATCACCTCATTGCTTGTCAGCCAAGTAGCACTAGCCTGAAACCTCTTCACAGCTTGACGTCACAAACATAATGTGTGGTGTGTGCGTGAGTATGTTTGTGTGTATGAATTCTGAACTTGGCGCTGCTTCATAGCGGTACATACACACAGTATTTTGTGATAGAGTGTGAGTGTTGTGTATGTGCACTTACAGTGTACGTGTGGGGCCGGGCTCGCGTCTCGGGAGCGGCGACGTCGTGCGGCGGCGCGCTGGACGCGTAGTGGCCGAGCACCGCCCGCGCCCCCTCGGTGCCGTCGCGCACTAGCACGTTGCCGCTCCATAAGTTTCTGCGAGACAAACATACTTCTAAGTTCGTAAAAATTCAATATCTCCTGCCATAGTTGTGAAGGGAACCTAAATGCCGAGATCTCCATAATTTTCTCCAGGTCCCGCGAAGTCCACCAACCCTTAATAGGCCAGTATGATGGTAAGACGTACATCTTTCTCATTATGAGAAGATTGGAAGACATGTAAAGTCCACGAGGGCTCGTGGGCAATAGGCCAGCGTGGTGGACTAAGGCCTATGAGAAAAATGTATCTTATTGTTAGAAAACCCGATCCTGCAGTGGGTTACTTAACGCCACGTAATGCATAGCATAAATCAAGTCATTTAGTTTTCAACGGTCAGGTTCAATCTGAAAACAGACCCTCTATTATGCGGTAGTAGAATTATCTACCACTAATTTATTCTTATACAACAATAATGGTTTAACAATTTGGTTGATTGATTGAAGCAATTGAAACAAAATTGATTGATTGATGCAATTGAAACAAACTAGCTCCTTGGCGTTTGTTTTTATTAGTTTTAAGCCTAAGAAGATTGAAGCTGACAATCAGGTTTTCCATCTGAGAAAGTAAGTCGAGTTCATCGAGTGTTAAATTCCCACTCACCCATACAGGAACCCTCGTGAGTGCAGGTAGGCGAGGGCGGAGGTGACGTCACACATCAGTTGCAGAGGCACCCCGCTTTCGTTGAGTATTGCCATCTTGGGACGGTTCACTACCAGGTACTGCTGGAGGTCCTGGAAGGAGAGAGATTTGTTTGACAATAACTTAATTCAGCTTTGGTGTCGTTAACATCATTTTATACAATGATATGATTGTGTATTTCAATTAGGTTCATTAGTAGCAATGACCAGTATTAGGCAGCGTTTCCACCAGAGATGTTCGAGGCGGGGCTAGGTAAATGAAGCAATTTTATTGGTTCTTCAAAAAGCATCCCTCGCTACGCATCCTCGCACATCTCTGGCTGCGTTTCCAGCCTTAGACCCCAACAGTCTCAGGACCATCACATTTCAATACAAAAATCTCCATATTTTTAGTCTAGCCTATCCTAGACTAAAGCTTTGTTACTTAAGCTTTGTTACTCTGAAATTGGATTGTGATGATTACATAAAATTTCTATGGCAAACACAGACTTCAACACACTTCGCTTTGGGTTAACTAGATGAGAATTAAGAATAGAAAAAGTCAGTGATTATCACTAACACGGATATCTTACCATGGTGCACGTACCAAGTGCTAACCACCTATGTATATGGCTTAGTCCTAACTCGCTGACAGAACCAAACAAGTCAAAATTTAAACACAATTGAGCTGTCCTAATCATTTCCACATGACGCTGGCATGCATCAAAATGCTGGTATACATTGACGTTAACGACCCCTTACCGTATTACGAATGATCTGTGGCGACTTCCGCCACTCGTCAAGAGATGGCGCCACACGATCCTGAATCACGCTATAGAAGTTTTCTACATCGCTAGCATATATACCAAACTCCGATATAACGTAATGGGAACACCGACGCTTCCCAGGCACGATCACGTATTCTGGTGGGAGATCTCCCTTTGCCAAACTGGCGACGCCGACGCAATCAAGAGATGACGCCACAGATTAGTTCTCTCACCATGGTGCACAGCTCGAAGATCAGCAGCCAGGGGTCCTCCTGCAGGCACTTGGCGACGAAGCGCAGGACGCCCTCGTGGCTGGCGTCCCGGTACAGGCGCGCCTCGTCCAGGAACCGCGCCTTGTCCTCCAGCCGAGCGTTCTGGTTCAGGATCTTCACGGCCACCGTCGATGCGCCGTTGCCGCTGTCTTCCAACTCGCCTTCGACTACCTGAGAAGAACAAAAAAATACTTTACAGCGATGAATTTTTGAGTGCGCGTCGATGGGGAAATACTGAACTAATAGGAGGAATATCGAAAAATACTGAATTTGATGAAAAAACGAAAACTGCATCATTGGATTAAAAAAAATCAAAATGCCTAGCCACTTAGCCAGTAATCTAACCCATTGATATTTTTCCATACAAACCTTAACTGATTCTGACTTGGCGTTCAAAATTATGGCCACTGTTCCCAATGTCGACGATGTGGATTCGACGTCTGTATAAATGCTAAAATAAACTAGGATGTCCTTCCAGCAATGCCATTCGCTGCCACTGGTCAACATGTCATCAATTTAGCCCCCTCTCTCATCATATTGGCTTCAACAGATACCTGTGAAGATGATCTTCACTAACTTCTAATCATTATACATAATCGGATAGAATGCTCGTCCCTTTAAAACTAAATAAACTTTATGAAACTAATATGTGGCACTACATAGTACTACATACCCTGCCAAACCATCCTCTTCCAATTTCTCTTAGATACTGCAAACGATCTCTCGGCAAATCTTCGCCACCTGAAACAATTAAACATAATATAAAAAAAAATATCAAATTTAAAATATCATTAATCGATGTCACTCGCGACTTTTTCAACGTGAACTTAAGGATTAAGATAAAAGAGACATAAAAATTATCCTAAGTATATCCCAATTCTCTCTACTCGTTTCTCAAGTATGCGTGCCAAAATTTAGCCTTTGGTGTATGCTACAAACATTTATCCTTACATCCATCCATAAATCCTTGCAAACTTTCGCATTTATAATATTAGTTAGATAAGATAATGGGCTAAGTGGAACAAGTACGAAAACAAATTTATCAGTGTTCTGTCAGCAAAGTCGTTAGTGTTTCCAGCTAGGTTCACCGTGTCTCACAATAGAAGTTTTAAGGGTTTAGTCGAAAATTAATGAACATGATGGATGATGGTGAAGGAAACCTATTTTATAATGGTCATGTCTGGTCTTAAGAAGCCATATATCCTCGTAGTCATCAAGGAATATCCATATATCCTAGATTTTCAATATTTACTCTTCTTTCTCCGAAAAGTATAGTATAAAGTAGTAATAAAAACTGGATTAAAATCTTACCAGAGTAATCTGCGATCTATACCGTAAGCACCGATTCAAACTCGTTGACGATGTAAGTTGTCGCATTACTACTATCTTTTGTAATCAATGCCCTATTGACTAGTCAAAAGAACTCCAACGGATCAGCGACCCGTATCGCGGGCAGCGGCTCGAACTCGACGACCGACTCCCGGCTTATCCTATTCCTCTCCTCGTTCTCGCTGACGATGTGAGCGGTCGCATTACTTATGTCTTTAGTAACCTGTGCTCTACTGACGAGTATAGTAGTCAAAAGAACTTACCAAACCAATCGACACAGCGCTCCAACGGATCAGCGACCCGTATCGCGGGCAGCGGCTCGAACTCGACGACCGACTCCCGGCTTATCCTATTCCTCTCCTCGTTCTCGCTGACGATGTGAGCGGTCGCATTACTTATGTCTTTAGTAACCTGTGCTCTACTGACGAGTATAGTAGTCAAAAGAACTTACCAAACCAATCGACACAGCGCTCCAACGGATCGGCGACCCGTATCGCGGGCAGCGGCTCGAACTCGACGACCGACTCCCGGCTTATCCTATTCCTCTCCTCGTTCTCGCTGACGATGTGAGCGGTCGCATTACTATGTCTTTAGTAACCTGTGCTCTACTGACGAGTATAGTCAAAAGAACTTACCAAACCAATCGACACAGCGCTCCAATGGATCGGCGACCCGTATCGCGGGCAGCGGCTCGAACTCGACGACCGACTCCCGGCTTATCCTATTCCTCTCCTCGTTCTCGCTGACGATGTGAGCGGTAGCATTACTTATGTCTTTAGTAACCTGTGCTCTACTGACGAGTATAGTAGTCAAAAGAACTTACCAAACCAATCGACACAGCGCTCCAACGGATCAGCGACCCGTATCGCGGGCAGCGGCTCGAACTCGACGACCGACTCCCGGCTTATCCTATTCCTCTCCTCGTTCTCGCTGACGATGTGAGCGGTCGCATTACTTATGTCTTTAGTAACCTGTGCTCTACTGACGAGTATAGTAGTCAAAAGAACTTACCAAACCAATCGACACAGCGCTCCAACGGATCGGCGACCCGTATCGCGGGCAGCGGCTCGAACTCGACGACCGACTCCCGGCTTATCCTATTCCTCTCCTCGTTCTCGCTGACGATGTAGGCGGTCGCATTACTTATGTCTTTAGTAACCTGTGCTCTACTGACGAGTATAGTAGTCAAAAGAACTTACCAAACCAATCGACACAGCGCTCCAACGGATCGGCGACCCGTATCGCGGGCAGCGGCTCGAACTCGACGACCGACTCCCGGCTTATCCTATTCCTCTCCTCGTTCTCGCTGACGATGTAGGCGGTCGCGTTGTTGTTGGCGATGTTCTGCATCTCGCGGAGGGATATCGGCCCGTTGTTGTTGTCCTCGGTGACGTTGTTGTTGACCGGCTCGGAGAAGCCCGAGTCCGGCGGGTGCGAGCGCCGCGCATCGTGCAGGTGTGTCGCGCTGGCTGTGAACAACTGGAGACCGAAGAGATTTTAGATAAGGGGTCACGCACGGATAGTTTGATTCATGTTGACGCGTGGCTCTGTGTGCGTTTAAGTGACACAGATACTGTGGCCGTGTGTGCGTGCATCAAAAAGAGATAAGCACTGTATTTGACCTCTCGTAGCAAATCATATAAAACGCCAAAGGAAAACTAATCAGATGTAAATTACTAAGTAAACCTTATTCTTATTGTCAAACTAGAAAATTTAATAACAGATTGCCAAAATGATGTGCGCTATCAGATAAATTAAATACATAAAACGCAACAATAAATAAGCATGACTACGTGCTGCCTTAATACATGAATTACTACTACGCGTATTATTATGTAGATGTAATCAGATAACAAAAATTAGAAAACAGGGTCATGTTATATAATCCGTAATCTTAATTTAAACAAATAAATAATTCACGCTAATTGGGCACGCGATAACGAATCTAGATGAGTAACACATCATTATCATACACATCGGTTATAGCAATCAACACGTACGCACAATAAACAAAGAGCGTATTATTAGGACAAACACTGGACAATACAAACGTGATCACAAATATGTATGTACAGTGTAGTTAGAACTGGATAATTGAGCAGTGGAAAATGTCAACATGAGTTTACGTTTCTGTTTCTGCTCTGGGTGTGTGACTGTGTATTCTTCCCTTATGTCGTAGCACCCAAAACTCAGAGAATCCTAGTGTGAGGCTATAAGTGTGAAGGGAATATTTTAATGAAATTAATAGTATTAGTTAAGAAGGTTGTGGTTAAAAAAGCCAACACTAGAACCAAAGGATAGTTAAGTCTAGCAAATACTTGAGAGCACAGGGCACAATCTTGAGACCCATTGTTAAAATAATGACGGAACCGAAGCATGTCATGCAATCAATGTGTATGGAACATATAGTAACTAACGGTCTTGGTGCTTTACTCCGTCGAACTCTACCATTATCCTAATAGTATTAAGTAAAGAGACATTTACGACTACGATTGTCACCATCTCCATTAAACCATACGCACATTAAGTATCTCTAATGCAACGTATGATATCTGTCAAGCTGCCGATCAAAAATGGTACATGAAATGTGAATAGTTTTACTATATACCTAACGTATCAAACAAACTAGCATTGTAGGCATGGCACCTCTTCGTAACGCACTTCACAGATATCATTACTTTGCATGCCATGACCTGCAACCTAGAAATATTACACTTACAATAACTAAAATGGTTAAAAAATAGCCATCGTGACAAAAGGGACATCAATATGTACAGAAACAAAAAAAACAAAGCTAGGATAGAAAAACAAAACGGGACAAACACATATCACTATGTACTAACTAAAACATGAATCGTCTATGTACCTGGTTGTCCGTTCCTTCGTTCGGCTGGAGAGAACAGAAAACAAACATTTGATTAGACACTGCATATAACAAACAAGAACAGTGATAATGTGTAACAAAGTAGTAGCATGTATTAAAATGTAACGTTTATCATAATTGGAACACAAAGATGAAAACATGCCATTCAAAAAACTTGTATAGGTACGATTGACTGCTAAATTAATATACATATTGTAAATACTAGATGTATGGTAATAGTAAACACTTGTTGTATGGAGTAACAGGCACCAATTGCTTTTTCTAGTTACATATGTGCGTTTTACAAAACTAAAGATCACCTGCTGTAATGGTGAAGGAAACCACCCACCGTGAGGAAACCTGCATGTCTGAGAGTTCTCCAATGTTAAGGGTAAGTGAAGGCCGCTAATCTGCAATAGGCCAGCGTGGTGTACCTACTACTTAAGTAGCCTATTATTGCACGGTATAAAGTTAACATCCCAGCGGTGCGAAAGTGGTAAACGCCGTGCTATAATTGGCTAACATTCAGATACGAGTACATATAGTGTAGGTAGGTACTATTTTTATTACGCAAATGACATAAACCCGGCCAAATGCCGGGTCACCAATGCTACCATAAACATTAGTTGCTACATTAAAAATGCATAACACATTGTGTGTTAGACGAACACCTTAGATGACTAATAAGCGTGTAAATCGTAAATATTATAATTGAGATGTTAATTACATTGTCTTATGGTCGATGATAATTAGCATTGTTCTGCGGTGATCAGCGATCGTGCTGTTGATAGTTTGATTTCAATAGATGATACATAGAGATCTTCAAGCGTGCTCACAAAACGCAATCCATCATAATAATAATGTTGTTTGAAAAATTTTGTATTTCAATATTGCTTTTTAATTCTCGATTCTAATAATGTTCGGTTCTACATTTTGCATTCTGGTTCTAAAATTTTGATGAAATTTTTGGTGCGATTGAGAAGGTCCCTGGTTCATGTGGTCACGAGTACAATTGGAGTTATAGGATTGCTTGAATATTTATCAAAAAATGTTTAATGTTTTAAATATGAAACGAGAGGGACTCTCCCTCTTCTTGATGTTAAGAGGTCACTGGAACACATGAATGGCTACATGCAACTGTAATTAGGACTAAGTTATGTCTCACTCATTAGTATGAATGCGTTGTCGTCTCTATAGCTGCTAATTTGCGTTTCAGCGCAGAATGACTCATAGTCGTACAAAGTATAAAAAATCAACCTAATTCGCCGAAATTAACATTGGTTATCTTTTAACGATTTAAAAACAAATCACTAAAACGTCAATTAGCGTTACATTGCCCCGTTCTTATCTTCTTTTTAAATCACATAATATTTCACAGACATGTACGCCACATTGATTACCCCGATATTCCGCTACTGCCTTACCCGAGTAACACGGGTTCGATTTCCATCCGAACAGAAATGATCCTACCTAGAAGGTAGCTATAACATTTGAAATGAGAATTTAAAACTCATACTTTTTATAGAAAGACAAAACAAGCAGGCAGATGGGCCACCTGATGTAAGTCATCCGATCACAGTCGCCTATGGAAACGGGTAAAATCATAAGAATCGCTCGTGTGTTGCCCGTTTTGGGGTTTTCATGCTATTGTGATCTAAATGCGCTCTAGATTCTCCGAAATTCTAAAGCAAATCCTCTTAATGGAATCACATTTTGAAATCACAAATATGGGTACTCAAGCAGCACCGCAATTTTTGTGTGATATTGTCTCGCATACCCAGAAAACCCCATAGGATTATGAGCAATAAATCGTTATCATAAAGATAAATCATGACAAAATTATGCTATTATTATTGGCCCACACTTATCCGTCTATCAGCGATTTAAAAAGATCAAAGGCGACTCAGGAAACGAGACGAGGGACGATTGTAACATATGATTGGCAATTTATTTACGACATGATATTGCGATGAGTCACTGCGCCGCAAATTGTACGTATCTACAGGCATTATAACGAGGCCTTCGCTCGGCCTTGATCGCGATTATGACATAATGAAAAACTATTCAAGTGAGCTTTGGATGTAATGATTTGGTTTGGGAGCAGTTTAGAATTTATATACGTATTTACCTACCAAATTTCATCCAAATCCATTCAGTCGTCTTCGCTTGAATAGACATACTGGAGTTTATAATAGCAGTAGTAAGTCTACTCTAAGGTGGGCATTGTCATCTATTGTCATCAGAGGAGGACGAGGCCGCAGGTACGCATGTCACAGCGCCGCCGTGTAAGCCGTGGGAACGGGGTAAGCCGGTAGCAGCCACTGTCACTACTCACTAGTCACTCTAGCTACTGGTTGGTCAGGGACTCCTTATATGTAACGACGCGAAATCGGCGTCAACCGGTCGGCAAGAAGTTGAAACAACTTTACGTTGACGCGAGAATGAATATGCTAGAGAGATCGTTTGCCAAATAGAGGTGATAATTTATCAGATTGGTTCAGGATTTTTTATGTTGCAGGATTGATAACTAAACGGCTTAAAATTATATTTTATTTTTAAGTCCATCTCAAAAATACTATTCACCAGACATCTTGTCTGAGAGTTTTATAAACACCTATTGTTATCTGCCGCTTCAGTCATGTGTAGGCGGCCGGACATAGGTTATGTACGAGTATGTAGATTCTCAACGATTGAAAAATGTCTTAAGTAAATAACTTCCAAAAGACCCAATACCTACAACAAGACGATGCCCTGGGTTTAATTTTGTGAAGTAGAATAAAGTGAAGTGAAGAGATTTGAAGGATGAGTTTCAATTTATGTTTATGGTCTGGGTGTGTTTTTTGTTTTGTCTGTGTTAACGTCACGATACCGGGGATCTTAGTGTGGGACTCTGGGCGTAAAGCGTTTATTTACTATTACTACTGATTTTCCGGCGTCAACTGGAGATAGACTCTCGCCCCAGCTACTGGTTGGTTAACCGCGTCTCTCCCACTTTTTGCGGCGAGTGATGTAACGCAAATGATCGATAAGCGATCGGGTAGGTGTGTCTAACGCGGTCCAATTTGTAACTAATGCTTATTCATGCTGATTTCGACAAGGCGCGGCCTGCATGGCACTTGCGGCAAGGCCGGGGGTTCATGGTTATGTGGATAATATCTCATAGTTTATTAGGCAGTTATTTTATAGGCTATAACAATACTTAAACATTTCCAAGCCTGCACACTCCACGCTGTTCCGGATTAGTGCTGAAATTGATTGGATTGGTGGTTTCCTCGGTAGTACCGCGGTTAGTATCCCCACCGTTCACGGTATAAAAGTTAATGAATGATTATAATTGTGCATAGTCACTGTATAGATTTTTCCCAAACGATATCTACTTGACAAGATACTCAAGTACAATTACATTCCTCTGTGTGTATGTATGTTTATTAATACTTTTTTTCTGTTTCGTTTTCAGCTGTTACAAATGAGCTAATTGGGGCGGACTTACTCGTCGTTTCGGATTTGTTTTTTCATTTTGAGCTTTAAGCGCTAACGAACCGTTTATTTCTTTAAAGTTTTTAGAATGCGCAATAAAAATTATGACTAGAATTTTCATTTTAATGGACTTTGATATCGTTTGAAAGGTTATGTTTGACGTATAAGGCTAATCGCTCCCAATTTTACGGTAACTGCAAAAATTTAAAAGAATGTCAATGCCCAGAGTGCTATTCGAATTATTTTGGCACCGAGACAATAACATTAATATCGATACTATTTTCGGATGTTCGCAAATGTAAAATACGTAGGTAAGAAATGCATTTGTTTGAGAAAATAAATAGTTTTTGACGGCACATACATTATTTTTTGTGGTAACTATTTAAATCTATGAAAAACATTATCGTATTATTATTACTATAGTTTTAAAAGTTAAGATTTGATATCTTTAAAACAGTGCCATAGTATATGGTATATTTGTAGGATCAACAGTATGCTATGCTCATTTGTATTTCATTATTTATAACTAGCTTTTCATAAACTTTTCCGCAGTTTCGCTCCTGTAATTTAACAGAATACTAGAACTTTGCGTTTAAAGGCAAACAAAAAGCTTTCGTTGTTCTTCAAGCAAACACTTCAAACAACTTCATTTGAAGATTGGAAGAATTTGATTGGAAGAAAAAATTGTAAATACCGCCCTTAAAAATAAAAAATAAAATGAAAACAAATTTCAATTTCCAGATTTAAAATTATGTTGTAATTATGGTGTATTTCTTAACCCAATACTCGTTCTCTACTACGGACATAAATCAAATTGAACGCAGCTTAGGTTCAACGGTTTACGGCATAATCATTCGTTAGTTTCCCGTAAGCCTGAGTACCCGTACAATTCCCATTGATTCATTGTGTGCTGATCAAAGCGAAGCAACTCGTAAAGTATTTACAGCCTGGCGTGACGTATTGTGCCTTTGCCTACTTAACTACATACGACACGACTTGCGACACGATTTGTTTTAGTGATAAGCATGACTGAATTAGTTTTTCCATCATCTGTGTAGTAGTCGGCATAAGTCGTGAGCACAATCTTTATTGGTCGATTTGACATTACATCTACGCTGCGGGTCACGCGATTGGTTCGTCAATCGTCACTTCGTCAGTGTACGTCGCCTTTTGGTGTAGTGCGTTTTTCAGCTGCTGTAAATAGGCGAAAATCGTACAGTATCCCTGCCACTAATCATCTGTGCTCACACGACTTATGACGTTTACTATAGTGTTAGGTGATTGTAAAAGTACTTAGAACTAAAGGTCTGCCTGCTGCTTTGTACATTGGGAGTTTTTTTTTAATAATTTTGTGCGTTTTGCGTAGCGCAGTGGTCAAGACGCCGGTAGGATTTGCGTAAGGTCCTGGGTTAAATTCCTGTCATATTCTTGAATTGTGTATGTCCATGGTATCCATACTTTTGTAATAGGTACGTCGTATATGTGTATTAAGTACCTACTTAGTTACTGGTTCTATCACCAAGCTGTTTTCTACTAGTTAGTAAGTATCTACATACATTTTCAAATTGACAGGCTGACAAGAAGTTTCATCGTCTTCAGATAGAATCGTATCGTGTGTAGCAATAATGGTTCTCATTGAGTGACGTTGGGCGAGCATGTTCTTGCGACCGGCGTCTATTGTCACAACACAACGCCGGCGCGCAAGCGTGAAAATGTGTTTAGGTTCTTGCCCGATTGTGCAACTGCGGTTTCTCTGTATCTGTCTTGTAATTTCCTATTGCATGTGTGTCATTGTTTTTTTTTCTGCAGAATAACGACACTGATTTGCGCACTCAAATATTCCGACCGTGTCCTAATTTCGTAAACGTTCTTACTCTATGAATGAGTGAAAAAGATATCGTACAGGCTAAAAAACTGAATTGTGAACAACTGAACAAATAATTTTGAAATATTTTTACTAATTAAAACTATCACCTCCTTTCAAAACTATTATCCTGAAAATCTGAAGCAGTTGTATAGAAGACTGCAAAGACGAAAGACATTTTCAGATCCCACATTACTTCCACAATCTTAGTGTCCAGGCATAAAGCATGTTCGTGAATTTTGCTCCAGGAAACTGTCAAATAGAAGTTCGTAAAAAAATCCTCGCTACCAATATAAAGACAAAAATTTCGTATTAGTTTCACCCAAAGCTCATTAACCTAATAACGCGACCACTTAGCAGATTGGCTCCACATTCCTACTCTCCCGAAGCCGAACCCAGAGTCGCAAGACATTCCATAATTACAACCGACGTCGCCATTTTTAATTAATACTCCCGATTTAATTAAATAGCGCGCTGATATAAAAGGTATGAAAGTCTCCTTCCTACGAGCACTAGAAGAGAAATTTTGCATTTTTGCTCTTATTCCGACACGACTGGATGGAATCCCCGCAGGGATTATTTTTCACTGGATGTAACGTACCAAAAGCCGGATAAAAAGATCGCGGTAGTTACCAACAAAACCTAACTTACACGCCTTTTGAACAGTTGGAAATCAAAATGAATCGTCATGAATAACAGACACAAACAGCCGAGAAACAACAACGGCTCCATATACCAAATTGCAGAAATGCGGACGAGACGAGGTGAAAAAACCGCACTCCTATAGGAATGTTTGGGAGCGTTGTATAATGAAGAGGCACCGACCGAAATGCTTAGTGTACCAAAATAGCCGAGCCGATTTTTGATTTACTCGACGGACAGGTGAGACTACCGCGAGCGGCAGTCGGTAAATCTACAGGAACTTTTATGCTTTAATTAAACATTACTGTACAGTTTTATGACTAGACGGGGTACTCTTTATGCGACGAATAAAATATTATCGCATCAAAAGCATAACTTCTAACTAAAACTAAGTCTCGCAACTCAGTTCTACCGTAAACAGTAGTTTGATTTATTGGCATCCTTCTATGTTATTAGGTACGTAATTAGCTAATATAACAATGTCATACAGTGACCATATAAATGTGAAAAATATTTTATGTTTTAAATAAATAGATGTCTGGCGATACAGTTCAGAACACAGAAAAAAGACGAAAGTGCCATCGTAAAGTTAAGAAATGCTTTGTTACTAATGCCGGTCGCAAATAAATGAATGAATCACTTTACGCGTATAGAAAAACTTAATAGCTTCCTGTATCTAAAAATACAAAACGCAACAAAGGATTAAGCCAACAATACTGTTACGTGGCTATATTCAAGGTTACTCGCAAACTCGTAACAAGTAACGGTGCGGTTAAGTTTAAGTGGGTGGATGCTGGATGCAACAGAATAGATATACTAGTTACCTATAAGTAGTAAACATTGTTAAAGCGGAAATACCCCGTAGCCTATATAAATAAATCGCATTTCAAAACAAATAAATGCAGTGACTCACTGTCCAAATATCATCTTCAGGGCTCCACTGAAAATCAACGCAGCGTTTAAAAGCCACAGTATTTTGAAGCTCTTATGGGCATAGTAGACATGGGTTAAGGGGTATTAAGTTTTAGTATTTTGTAACTTATTGTTATGATCTTTTTGTATCAAATAACCTTGCTCTCTTTATTTCTTTTAATCAGTTTAAACACGTTAGATTAGGCAGCGTTAATCAGGGAGATACGTATGCGGTATGATATTACTTAAAATTTGCCGAACTGTATCTGATCTCTTGCAATGGGTGAAAGTCCGTTCAGAAATTGCACTGCAGACTTAATACAAATGAAGCTTCCAAAAGACGTCTAAAAAGAAGGCGTTTTACATAAGATAGCAATAAACATACATAGGCACGACGAAAATTCCTAAAGATTTTTATCCCTCGGGATGTATTCTCATTCCTACTAAATTGAGCGGTAAATTGATGTTTATTTTACCACATAAACACGGTCAGGTCAGGAGGGATTCGACAGATAGAAGTTTCATGCTTCGCCATAAAATATGTAGACGCGAATCGAATGCATGACTGCCGACTAGTGCCGACCTTGGCCGACCCATTTATTGGTTAGTATACCGACAATAGCAGTTAGTTCAAGCCATTAGTTTCTGTAATATTCTGTAACAATGCCCGATACTACCGGGGAGCGGTACCGTAGCACAGAGATGGAACCATTGGACGAACAACAAAAGAAATTCAAGTCACATGTGTAGAATTTATCGAATTTTCTTCATCTTCAATGTATAGCAAAGTTTTTAGGGATTTCTTGCATGATTTAAGCATGTAGCTTAAAAGCTCTTGTCTATAGAAAACAGTATTAGGAGATACGTAGCGCATACTGACATACCTACCTACATCAGATATCAGACATAATTATGAGAGATACATATCTATCTTTAACAATATTAAGTAGTTTACGCAGTACTAAGCTAAGATTATATTTCGATTTTGTGGATACTGGCAAGTGTAACCACTATTTATAAATAAAACTTTTGTGGGAATAACAGCACGTATACCTGTTTATTGGTGATCCTCTATCTGCACTACTGGTACATTACATCAAGTGAACCATTTCAGGGGGAAGAGGGGGGATATGCACGTGTTCGCTGTACAATGTAATTAGCGTGTGCGTGAGCGCTGTGAGCACAACGCATGAGTCACGGCGGGTGATGCGCCCGCGCATGCACGCCGCGCTTTATGAGACAACCGCCGTTCTACCGCATTTATTTATTTGCCATCCCTATCCGGTAGATAGGGATGGCAAATAAATGGAAATGGAAATAGGATGGAATAAAAAAATATTTGAATCAACATCGATGTTTTCTAGCCGATAATGATTAATACATTATAGAAGATGAGTATCGATATCCTTTACAAATGTGAATTGATTATAAAAGCATGCGGAATGATTGAGAAACTATGAGTCAAAACTCACGAAATCAATAATTTCTTTATGGCATTAATTCTAATAAACTCTTGTCTGGTAGTGGTTCTCTATCTCTGCATGACTTGTAGATCAAGTGAACCATTCCAGGGCGAGATATGAAATTTTTATCGAGCACTTTATGAAAAACCTTCGATATTTCAATATCGATATACCTTACTCAAACTTAGAGTAGGGGGCTGACGGTGTACGGCGGCCAACACGACGCTATTAGGTTACGCCGGGGCTTGGCAACGAGGCGTTCGGTTAGACGAGCAAAGCGATGATCCGGTATTTATTGACTAGCTACAGTCGCCACTTCACTCACGTTTGAGTTTACCAAATCGGACAAGAATAATAATAAACTGACTGTATACACACCACAGATAGACTTTATTACTCGAAAATAAAAATCGATTATCGATATATGGAGATATGAGTCGACTATATTTATCGAATACCTATATTATAAAAACCTTCGATATCGATATACTAGGGGCTTGGCAACGAGCCGCTCATTTAGACGAGTAATAAAGTTTAGTGATGATCCGGTTTTATTGACTAACTACAATCGCCACTCCACTTCTGAGACTTGAGTCTATGATGTTCTCGGGGGAACGATCTGAGGAGCACAAGATTTAGGCAGATAACCTCGTAGTGGAAAAAGTAGGTCATGTTAGCTTTTCAGATCTTACAAAGCCCCGCCGCCAGCGTTCCCTATAAAATTCTTAGTGAATAACACTGAATTCATCCGATGCGCAAAATACGTTCGAGTGTTAAAGTAAATATGTTATTTAAATACCTCACGGCGCGATTGTGTATAAAACGAGTGTGGTATTGTAATAATTATTTATACCTAAATTACTATGTAGTTTACGCGCATTTTACTATAGTACCTAGGTACTTTTTTGTAGCGTCTTCGCGTCCTTTTGATTACTAACTGTTCTATAGTTTATTATCATTCAGCTATTTGATGTGTAGGGAACATATTTTCAATTTAACTCTTTACATTTCATTATTGCGAATGGGTCTCCTGATGGTAAATGGTCTCCATTTACCTAAAGCCTAAAGTTTAGGCTATAGGCACAACACAACCATCACTTGAAAACTATACTGTGGACTGCGGAAATCCAGATGTAGGTAGGTGGGTGATAATATCATATTTTTTTTAATCCGAAAGGTATGATTTCTTATGTTTTTACCAAACCGGGTTTAAAAAACAACTGGACCAACATGAATTCTGATAAATAACTCCGAACTACTGAAGTATTTCGTTCAAGTGCTCCTTCTAACCCAACTCCACGCCAGGGCCCAATATTTCCTTCTTTACCCTTTCCTCCGCAATAAATAGCCGATACCTAGCAATACGTTACCGAACACGGCTATTATTTTATCAGGTAAACTTGAGCTTTCCGAGAAGATACTAGGTTAAGACAAAGTGAATCACAATGAGGAAAATCAACACTGTATATTGTGAGGTACACTTTCAGTTTTTCAAGGGCACTACAATATCGATGAAGGCGTAAATTATAATATAACAATAGAACGAATTTTACTTTTAGTATCCGCATAGTTATAGTTTCAGAGTACCCATTATAGTTTCGTGTGCTATAATGGGTACTCTTTATAACGAGCTTTCCGCTGAATCTGGTGCAGGTCTCGCATAAATTAGCAGAGGTTAATGCCCTTTCGGCAATATGGAAAGTGGAAACTCGAGATGAGCGATAAGGGTGGTGTTATAACCTCCATAACATGGATATCAGTCTATTCCATAGGAGAAAACCGATATACTGGAATCATGAATGTCCTACAGGAGTTTCGTTTGCGCAACTACAATTGTCACTATATTTGAATTGACAGTTACTGTTGTCTGCTGACAAAATAATTGGATTGGAATAATGGCGTCATAATGGCATATTAGTAGGCTCGCCATTAGAGGGCCTGCACCCTTTTGTTTATCATAACAAACTTACTACTAAAAACCGCTTTAACCCGCTGAAAGTAGCAGCTCATTGCGTAAACAGCTTTCATCGAAATCGCCTAAGAATTTCGCTGCGACGCACGCGAACTATTTCAGGAGCCCGTTCGCGAAACGGCCGACCCGGCCATTCATCATTTCAACGATTAACAAATCACTACGCAACGCGTATGAGGATCCATTCATTCGTTGTGGACATGTATGTAAATTTCGATTCGTTGTTCGAGTCACGTCTCGGGCAGTTACCGGCTACAATTAGTGTTTGGGCAAAGAGTATACATGAAGCTATAGAGTGATCGTACGGCGTAAGATCGTACGTTTGTATCATAAGCATAATTATGTCGCCAGATGTTCTATAGATTTATAGATGGCAAAGACATAGGTCGCCGGGAATACCTCCTCGCCACCTTCATGACTCATAACGAAACGACAAACGGTCTGGTTGCCATAGTTGCTGTATTTCAGTTTTAGTCCTCGTGAGAAGCTTACTCACCTACAAGACTTCAAATTACAAATAGTATTTCTATCTCATTTTGGGTTTGTCCTCATGAGTAGCAATATGAACTTATACGACCTCAGATAGACTATCAGACAGACCTAAAACAGTTAAGTATGCTTTCTAGTGAACGGTTAATGTCGTATAGATAATTATGTCCGTTTAGATTAAAAAGCAATAATAATTGCAAATACAGCCGTTCATACACGTGCCATCAGTTCACGCCTGCTCTCCTACACACACACACACACACTCTAGTTTACGTGTACTCTTAATGTGCGTGTATTGTACGTGTGTAAACAAGAGATTTATTAAGGCCGGCAACTTGGCCATCGCTGAGCGGTCCGCCTCAGCAGATTCGTGGGAGAACCGCACGTGGAGAGCACTATCTCCGCGAATAGATTGCGCTGAATACTTAACTAGGTAACCGCTAGCGGCTAGATTATAGCTAGAACACAATCATGTTGCGTTGTTATTCGATTCGCTTGAACTATTTGGATAGAAAAATACGTTTTATTTTTGCGTCGAAATGCAATAATCATTACATGAACCTTAGGTACTAGGTGCATGGGTGCATTGTTATATGTGAGGACTAAGATGATCGTCTCTAATGAAGTATCTCTGGAAATCGTCAGGCGAGCTGCAATGGATTTACGACCTGTAAAGTCCTTCCTGAATTCCTGAAATAGATCGCGTGCGACAACGCAGCGAAATTCTTAGGCGATTTCAATGAAAGGTGCTTACGTAATGAACTACTTTCAGCGGGTTACGGCACTAATTGGAGTAGAATTAAAGCCATTTCTACAAATTATCACGCTGTAAACGTCATAAGGCCGGCTACATTAGTGGGGTTCGCAATTCCACGACAAAATGTGTTTTTTTTTACTCCGCCGTTGCCTTTTCGAGATTCTCTCCGTAGAAGGAAGTAAATAGAACGGCACCAATAACGTATTTCACTTAAATGCACTGTAGTTACAGTTATCGGAAATAACGCCCCAAAGTCACTCTTATACTCTCACTTACAATTCCGATATGAAATATAGAATGAGCTGATATGCGCTCAGTTAAGCACAATCTACGCCTGCCCAGCCCACGTAGCCGTTCTATCTAATTCCTACTTCGATGGTCGTCCCCAACCTACCGCAATACCGAGAAGTGAATGCCTTATCTCCCGCCCGCTTATCTGCTGATTCACAGCTTGTCGGGCACTTATACAGTTTGCTCAAGCATTCACGACCGATGGGCATCGCTGCTGCGCTTCTGCAACGAGATTTATTCGCTGGTTTTATCATTTTCATTTACAAAATAAATGCGCTTACAACAGCGTTGGGTTGAGTATTTTGTGCAAACAGTAAAGGCCCTGGTGCATTAAATACTACACTAAGAAAGCGACTTTTTCCGCATCGATTTTGGAACTTGGTCCAAAGAGGAATAAAAAGAAATCTATAATTATGTTAGTCCAGATTATAAACTTCGTATGCCTATACCTACCAAATTTCTTCCAAATCTGTAAAAGATCTATCCATTCTCACAAATTTTTACATTTATAAATAGTAGTAAGATTTTAATTAGACTTTGCAATGGCCCAGAAACATTAAACATTTAGTGACAATTTTGCTAAAAGTTAAGTAATATTTGCTAGTCTTTAATCTTGTCTCCACTTAAAGACAGTATTATAATTAGTATGGCTATTTAAGCTGGATGATGGCGGTCATCATCTGCCAACTCTGCTGCTTAAGAGAGATATTTATTATTCAAACATGAAACATAAATAAAATTCATACCTTAAAAATAAACATGAGCTAATTATACATTATAAATTCATACGCAAGAACAAGATACACGTGTAAAAACAGATCAATACATCACCTGTCACATCCGGGTATAAATCTTCGGGAGGGCAAAGGGCCGACAGTCCGCAGGTAAAGCAACAATGACACCGGTAAATATCGAGCATAGTCCAAGCACTGGCAGTTATTTTTCGAGCAGTGTTTGTGGCATGATAAAATCGATTATTTGTAAAATCTGAACACTAAAAATTTAGGCCTGGCTGGCAGGTACTGGAATTTAGCCGAGCCCTAAATATGAAAGACCGAAAAACAGTGTTTGAGGTGTTATGAAATATTTAACAACATTAAATTTAGTACTTAATAAATAAATGAAAAAATTAAACCACAATACTGAGTCTGGTTTATAACCTTGCCAGGCGTCTCCAAAATTTTTTTTATAAATCAAAAGAAGTGTTTGCGGCAAGTTGAAATTTTTACAATATAATATGTAACGAGAGCACAGAGCGTGCGGGCGCAAACCGCAGAGGCTGCGAGTGACCGCGGCCGCCGGGGCCGCGGGAGCCGCATGCAACCGCACACACCGCGGCCGCAAAACGTATCGTGAAAGTGCTTTAATTTTTTTACATACATATTCGCATTCTACGGGAGCTGCCGGCCCGCAACCGTATCGTGAGCTCTAAGAGTGACGAGTGACGACTTGACGAGCGGGGTTGAGCGTCGAGCGCCCACGACGCTTGTAGGCGCGCCGGTACATCGCTGGGTCAACAGCTGCGCATTGTTTTCGTGCATTAGTCAAAGTGGAAACAAGGGAGGCGCGCAGTGATGACAACAGTTTTAACGGTAGATCTACAGTTTTAATGAAATCGTTTCAGTTTTAATTTTAACCTAAAAATGTACCTACAGTTTTTTTACTCTCACGTGGGAGTAATCGGAAACGGTTCAAATTTAATAAGAATCACCGCAAAACATTGAGCATTCACCGATTCTTACTGATGGTGCATAGAACCATCAATTTTTTATCCATATATTCCAGATTCAGCAGGACCCATCATTACTCGACCGGACAACGTGTAAACGTTTTAATTGTTTAATTTTCATTACATTTAATCGACAGTTTTCTACAATTCTTTAACCTACAGTTTTATAGGGTCGGCAACACTAAAATCGCGGAACGAAACGGGAGCGTGGGAGGGAGCTAGGTGGCTAGGTGGCTAGGTGTACAACACAGGTCCCGCGCCCCGGGCAACGTGCCAACGCGAAGCGCCACTGCGCCCACTGCATACTATGTCAGCGCCATCATAAATCCACCCCTGACGACTCTTATTCCCGAACCCGTAAGACTCACTTTCATGCCCGACGAACCGAGAGTCACTGGTCGATGTGTAGTGTAAATGTCTCGCGCGTAGTCTAGGGCTTTCGTGTGAAGCGTCTCAAAGTCCGTCGCGAAACAATTCGCGCGGCGTCGTTACTGAAACGCTGACAGTAAAAGTTTATTTTTGTCGCCACGCAAAAAGCCTAAAGTTATCACTTGTCTCGGAAACCTTTTAATTACCTACATGATTTTATTTCAGTTTGTTAATATACGCTGAATATAAACAACAACGCTTCGGCTGCACATCTTTTAATGGTCAGCCGCCTGTCATGATACTCTCCTATTTAAATATCTATCTCATCTAAATCACTGTTGAAAGAGGCATCATGTATATTTCACTTCGCTGCTATGCTGCAGAATATTCGGCATAAAATAAATAATTACAATTAAAATTTTCCTAAAATTCCTACGCTTATTCTTTGCAAATTATCAAGTGCAATCAAACATCAAGTTGCTTTAACCATCGACGGCATCATCAAAGAGAAACTATGGACACGCTTATACCTTCACACAATAAGAGTCTGTAACGAAATACCACTTGAATACATCCCTAACAGATCATTAACAAGGGCCCTTAACTGAACCACTCATCGCCTTACATCAGCCTACGCGAAGACACGCAACACGTGATGTGAGTCAAGAGTCCTGTAAATAACAATTACACACGCTAGCCTCCGCAAAAAGTGCGTCCAATAGTGATATCAGCGGCCTTAAGGAGATAAACCCTCATTCTACGGCAAGAGAGATCTTACGTACGATGTGTGAACGATCGATGTGCACGCGCTTTGAGTGGAAATGTCGAATGGGGAGACATCTATGTATTGTCCGACCGCAGTTTTTATATACCTCGACATTTACATTGCCATTTTTTAGTATAGATACTATGATACTACTAAGCGGTGATAGCAAGTGGTTAAGTTCCTATTACTCGAGGGTTTGAATGCCAGTGGCACGCACCAATAAGTTTCTAAAAATAAAGGTAACGTGTGGTTTATAAAATTAAATATCACTTGTTGTAACGTTGGAGGAAAACATCGCGAGGAAGCATGTTTGCCTGAGTGTTTAAAAAACGTGGTTGTAAAGCCCACCAACCCGCACTAGGCCAGCGCGGTGGACTAAGGCCCACTCATTAGTACTCATTCTGAGAGGAGACTCCACCCTGCAGGCAGTGGTCATTAATACTACTGACCTGTTTACCATGATACGTTATACACATATAATATACTACCCGAACCGGCAGGCTTCGCTCTGCCAATTAATTTGACTAATATCGCGAAGTTTTTTGTAGATATTGATATGTTCTTTAATATTGTACAACATACTTTTGTTACATCAATAGTTTCCGCAGCGCATGCGACGAAAGACGTTTTAGGGCACTTTTTTTACACCTTGGGTTACGTTACTTAAGTTTTAGTAAGGATTCCTAATCTTTTCTAGCTATAAATACAGCCTATGTTACTCAGGCTGAATGTAGCTTTCCAATGGTGAAAGAATTTTTGAAATCGGCACAGTAGTTTTTGAGTTTATTCATTACAAACATACACACAAAATTACAATTTTCCTCTTTATAATATTAGTGTAGACGTGTAGATTATGATTATGCATATGACGTATATGTTATACACATACGTCATATGTTTACCTGCAGAGTATTTGTGTCGTCCTGCAGGTGGTCTGACTCACACTTTCTGACAACGATAAGGTTAATGTTTGCTTGCTTGCATGTTTGTTTGTGTACGTACACGAATAATTCCATGTTTGAACAGCATTACGTGTTACGTACACGTAATGCCGTTCAAACATGGAATTATTAGACCATTTAACGCATTATCAAATCTGGGGTAGCCGTGTTTATAAACATAGTTTTAGTTCGAGTATCGCTGGAGGAATTTCAAGTGCTTTTTTGAACTTTAATACCTATTTTTATATTATTTAAACTGGTTTTTTTGCAGAAATAACAAATGTCTAACTATGTCAAGTCTTTGAACAGCCCATGGACCAGAATACCCTATGTAAGATTCTACGCAAGTACGTAAGTAACTATTGTATGCGCAGATAGGTTTGAAACTAATCGGGTCTTTCCAAAAACTACAGGTATGGTTGTAATAAAAGGTTGTTATAAAATAATTATTTGGTACAGAACTCTTAGTAATCAAATGGCCAAATCTCTACCGTTGTTGCCGTGAGAACTAAAGTGTGTCCTTGTGTTTCGGTGTGAAGGTATTGTTTTCATGTATTGTCCATGGCTCTGATTGATTCTTATCTAAATGTGCTAGCGACAAGTGCTAAATAAATAATTCAAAATTTCAGTGATCAAGAAACCAAAAGTCAACAATAGCGGCCAAGTAAAAAATAAACATGTGATAATAAAAAACGATTCCCTTTCCAACTGAATGCGCATTCAGATGGATGAAAATCGAATGAACTCAGAATGGGCAGTGTTCAATTCAATCAGAATGGCTTTGTACCAGCTGAATGGGTGGGCTCTGCTCAATGTATGGAACAGGCGCGGTAAGTTCACGCCAAAAACATGAAGTTATCTACAGGTACCTACACTTTGACCACAGACTTTCTGTGTAAAATTAAATGCGGGCAAAAAGTGGCTTGAAGTTAGTTATTCTACATGTAAATACCAGTACAGGCTGCTTTGTTAACATCTAACGATGCCTGAATTTGAAATAACAGGAATGAAAATGTCACTTTAACTTTTGCTTAGTCTGCAGCCCTTAATAACCCGCGGCAGGGCAAGGTCTCCTTTCTGAACGAAGGAAGTAGACCATAGTCCACTGTTGGTCGTGGTTGTGGGTCGGCGGGCTTTCTGCCGTTTCTCGTACATTTTAGAACATCATGGAGGCCTCTCATACATTCAGGTTTCCTATTATGTTTTCCTTCACAATTACAGCAGATGGCATTTAATTTATAAAACGCATATAACTTAGCAATGTCATTGGTGCGAGCCACTGGGGTCGGCTGGCCCACACTTTCGCTATGACACTTAAAAATGTATCATTTTCATGAATACAAAACCATAAACAGAAAACTCATCAGACTACAATCCATTAGTGGACGGCGAGCCCTACGGTACAATTAAAAAGATTAAATATAAAGCATGATTAATAGCGAATACACTATAATACGTAACTATTTCGCCTTAAGTGCCAAATTATAGTCGTTATGTAGTTATGTTCGCAACGTAAATGCCACTTATAATTGCTATAGCCTATTCCATTCAGGTTCTCAAACATATTTCGTTTAACACCTATTTTGAAAATCAGGTATTTTGTAGCGCCCCCCATTTTTTTCACTTAAGAACCTCTATAACATACTACTTTCGCCTGGAGCTTAATTGAACCTATACTATAAACGAGACTTACCAGTGTCTTATTCAAATATTTCAAATACAACTTTATAATATTCATAAGAGTATCTTTTACCTATCAAAATTAACCAATAATCGACATTTGTTTCCAAACTAATCTAACGTGAAAGGGCCCCCAATTTTTTCTCGGTCCCTTACCGTTCCTCCTAGGCCTCCAGCCCCCACAAGGGGGCGTTTTCGCCCACTTTGGGAAAGACTGGTCTCTATACAGTGGAAAGCGCCGTTACAGGTAAAGAACGAGACCAATTTCCGTTATTATCATACCGACGGCATCAATTCGCTAAAACACCAAATTGACCGGAGTGGAACGATTCAGGTAGAGCTATTTGTCTATAAGTAGTACTTACAAATTAAAATTGATTTTGATGAACTGACTTCGGTCGAGGATCATTCTAGGCAACTGTATTGTAACGGTTGATTAGAAATTTTAGTCGTCAGTCTATGCTCGCTTCTTACATATTTCAATGAGTCACTGTGAGGGATACCAATATGAGCTAAAGACTAGTGTGAAAAATAAGGTACAAACTGCATTTGAAAGGTATGTTGTGAGAGGGTACCTAAAGCCAATCTTTAGGTAATATTGAGTATAATGCATCAAGGCATAAACACATGTAAAAGATCATTACGTAATACGTACCAGGTGAAACAAAGCTTTAAAAGTAGTAAAAAATGGCACCTAATCCAAAGACATCTTGAAGTTCTTGAACTTCACACATACGGAAAACCTTAGTATTGAGATGCGTTGTAGCCAATAACACGAGACCTTATGACGTCAGGGATCACAATAAACCATTGCTTTTAATCACGACGTTAATGTTCACCGCATTATTAATATTCTATCGGAACACTTAGGAAATCAATATTCAATTAATCATATTTAATGGCCTTCGTTAAATGCTCTTCATAAATAACCGCGCATTTACAACCGTGCAATTATACACACACAACGGTCTTCGTATATGCGCTTATCATTCAATATAATTCAATGGAAACTTGTATTATTTATTTGAGTAGAATGAACACGATTATAACGAATGATCAACGTCAGGAAATAGTTCCAAAAGTTGATACTAAATAAAGCATGATAATCTTCCTATTTGAATGGCTGAGGTGTCCTACCAGAAAGAGAGATCTAGTTCTAGAATGAATTAATAGAGAGAGATTTTATTTTCATTTATAGAATTAGGAGAAGCAGCGGGCCACTATAAAAAGCAGTGGCTAGTGTAACTAGCTAGATTGTTGATAACCTCATCCATTCAGTACCAAATCGTCTATATTGCTTAAGCTTGTACATTTTGCTTGCTTTCGAGTTTTGGGCGCGACGGAATTGTAATTTCGCTCAATATAATGGTAGAACCATTATCGTATATCTATTGTCATCAAGTATCAAGATACTGGATTATCAATCATTACTGGTTGGATTTAATGTGAAAACACCAATAAAGATTTTAAAAGAGTGCCGGGAGATTTTTTCCGCCCGCTTTTTTCTCCTGGTCTACGTTAGCCTGAGGGGCACCGAAAGCGGATGTTAGATGTAAGATAATATTCTATCATGTATGACGTTCATTAAGTGTACACAACTCGTACTTGACACTGAATAAAAGACTTTGATTTTGATTTTGAAAAACCTATTGGATTAAGCTTGGAATACCGTTTAAATATCTTTATACAATCGAAAAGGAAGTTATTGTCATAAGCAAGAAACGTATATTTAGATACGCCATTAACATCGAACAAGTCGGTGGTCATAGACCTTACGTCTATTCAGTTTGTACATAATATCTCGATTATGCATCTCGAGTCTCAGGTCCTATTCGGTAATCCATTCAACGATTCCAAAACTATTCACCAGTGGAACGACCTGCAAAGAGCTGCCATTGTTAAAATTCCTTGGAACCAAACTTGGGTGATATCGGGCCGATCTGGACCAAGTTTAAACGGCTGCGTAATATACTGACGCATAAAATTATTATAATGCTATTAAACAACCAATTGATAAAAATGGTCGTAAAGTATTTAACTACAAAATCTTTATATTTAGTAATCACAGTACAGTTGCTTCTTTCTTTGGTTGCAACTTTATCAGTTTTATTGAATTAAGTACATGTATACATATGCTATGGCACAACAGGCAACGCTCATTTTTGAGGATGTCTGGAGAATACCTTTATTAATAAATCAACTCCGAATAAGGCGTTTTTCTAATTTCTATTAGGACATAACCACCCGATCGACCAACACGACAAAATTTAAACACAGCTCTGTATGGCGCTGTCTAAATTGATGAATGATTGTAAATGACACTGACATGCGACAAAATGTATGCAAAGACGTGGCCGTACCAGCAACTTTTGCTTTGCTTTAGAACACGGGGTAATGCTCGCGACATCTCCCATAGAAGCTTATCCCAGCGCCCCCGTGATCAAATAAAAACACCGAATGCAATCAGCTCACAACATCCACCGGCAATAAAAACCAGAAATAAACATTCAATGACTAATGCAGATAAAATCGATACTTGGATTTATACGGCAGACATCCGTTTTGACGTGCTGGACTCATCAGCGCAGAGAATAGAACGGCTAGATGGTGCCAAGCATCGGTGAGACGATGAGTAACTGGCCTGTCCATCTGCGGCAGTGAGTCAGCCCTTTGTCAGGCACATCGATCCCTCAATTAGTAGACGGGGTGGGGGGTAGTGACCCCTTGAAACTTGATCTGCACTAACGCTACGATGAAACAGACGAATCGAATTGCAGACCGGTTGGCTTCTTATGTCATTGTCGTAGACGCGAAAGCTTTGAGGGAATTACATACTTGATTATGGGCCAAGTTGGTCAGACACGATCTTGGTTTCAAATATGCTTATAACTAAGCAAATAAATTAGAAGTACACCACTACGTATATCACATACGTTTATTTGATCAAGTGGCGCTGCTTGCGTTGCATTCAAATGCACGAGCTGCTCTACTGCTCATGGTTTGTTGATTCGCGTCTCCTGCATCAAGGTTACTGTGTTATCAGTTAAGGTTTAACAAATATTGGTCTAAGTAAGCAAATATTTAGGCGAAGCTACACGTGACCGGCGACATAGACTTCTGCGAGCGAGCGGAGCGTCGACCCCATCCGTCCGCAACTGATAAGATACATAAGTGCAACTTTTATTAACTGCGCACATACCGAACATATTTTATTACTTATAGCCCAAGAGCTGGCAGACATTTTTGAGAAGTGTTAGATGCATCATAAAATCACGGAATGGAATCAATGGACACGCTGAAAATTTTACAACATTTGTAAATAAAAATAACTACATATTTGAAAGCGATTTGGTGGGATTTAAAACAAAAGATTTAATAATACAAAAATTTTATTAATACACCTCAAACACTAATTTTAGTTTTGGTAAATTCCATCACCCGCTAGCCAGGTCTGCATCTTTGGTGTTCACCAAATAATTCATTCAATATGCTTTTAAGATGACTCAAACACTTCTATAAAAATGTCTACCAGCTCTCGGGCTGTTAGATCTGAAGTAGACTAGAATAGTCTGACGGGAGATTTATACATATTTAATAGACGGCAATTCTGCAAGGTTCGTGCTCCAACTTGTTATAAAGTTATGCAAAGAGCCATTCGAGGTGCACGCAAGCAATCTGACGGTATTAAATGCACATGTTATTTCCGGACCACCTGCAGAAAAGCTTAGACCATTACAAAACCTCGATCAGTTTGGTTAAGTACCTAGATAATGGCAGTATCGATAAGCATGAAGCAAATACGCACCGGAATATAATTATATTTTAAGGCACTGGAAAACTACATAATTATGTTAGTGGAGGTCAATACAATCAGGTAAATGTTATACATACACATAAAATTACAGTTGGGCATCATTGCAGTCATACATTTTAATGAACTCTTTCTTCTTGAAAGGTCCACTAGTGGCCTATAATATTGTAGGCTCGCCTAAAACGGGTTGGTGCCCACTTTGTTTTGAACTTTTTAGTAAGTTATAAGCGTCCAACTTTATGCATAGTAACCACAAATTTCAAAACAATTCACAACTCTTTATAATAACTAGTTTTATGCCCGTGATTTTTGTATACATCCGCTGCATGCCTCTTATTATTATTTTTTTTTATACACTGCAGCAGAATCAAATGTCATTGTTCAATATACAATTTACCATACACCGTCGCGTCCATAATAACAATCAAGTCATTCCGATTGTATTATTGTATTGTTGTGCACTGGAGATGAAATTCAGTTGTTTACAATGAAACGACGATGGGCGATGCATCGGAACAATTGCCAATAAGCTTTATTGCCTTGTTTTGCTGCGTTTTACCAGTTTTGCCGGAGTACATCTGTTGCGCTACCTTCAACGTGCTCGTTCGCGTGTACCTACCTATGTAATTAGCGGCAACTATGACAATGACATGTTCAACGATACAGATCCGCTTTGACCGATTGATAGGATGGTGATGAACAAAGATCTGCAAAATGAACTACGATGGGTGTTTTTTTTTTTTTTTTTTTTGTACAGGCCGGAGATACTTTATTTGAGGCGAACACTTTAGTCCTGATGAGTAGCAAAGCAATATACAACCTTAGATAGGATTTCTTCTCTATTTCGTCCACGGGCTGCAGAGACCACTTAGGATAAGGTGGCCTGCATACCTAATGGTAAAAAAGGCTACCTAATAGTAAATGTTCAACGTTTTTTACGGTTAATTGCATTACCAAAACACTCATATTCAGCATTGTATATTCAGATAATTCACACTGAGGTGTTTAGATATGTGTAAAGGTTAGGTTACATGTTACAGAGGGTAGTAGTGTTCATTAATAGATATCAGCTATCTTTCGATTAGACAAACATTTTTTTGGGTGGATGATATAAAAAATCTGAATGGGAACACGCATCTTGAAAGGGGCCTATGACCAACAGCGGATTGAAAACAACGCCGTACAAGTCAACAAATATTCAACATAATCAGAAAGACCTTATAAAATGTTAATCGTTTCTAGATAGCTCCGTGAGAATAGTATCCGAATTAAAGACACGTGGTTTCGCACACCACCACGGGCAGAATAACAATGGCCCGCATGGAATTACAATCGCGATGCGGGTGCGCATGAAAAAACCATGACACGCATCCACCATAGTCTCATCGGATTCCACACACCACAGTTCCGTTGAAATCGATAGATATACAATCGGTACAACGATTACGAAAGTGGCTGCTATTTCAAGGAATCTTTCGTTTTGTGTTTTTAGCCAGAGCACCTTAACCGGATTTTATCTTTCTATTAACTATCAGCTTTTATTTATAACTACTAGTCAATAAACTAAATCTTGATATATTTGAAATACAAGAAGGAAACACCATGAAACATGCTACAAAGTTAGCAGGAGAACGTTTAACAAGTATGATCTGGCATATTAGATGTGTTTAGCGGATTAACGGTCATACCATAGACATGTTTGAAACGTGGATAAGTCGAATGTAAATTAATACAGTAAATTGGATGGAAGGTGTTAAAGTATTATGCAAGAACTTCTATACAATCTATTTATGTCACACTGATGACATTGGAAGTTTAAGATATAATTTTTTTAATTGGTACTAGACTGGGCGCGCGGCTTTGCCCGCGTGGATTTTAGAACTTGCGGTTATTGTGACTAAACTATTATAGTTAGATATGTGCTCTAGCAGACTTTTTTGTAGATCTTAACAAGAACTACAAATCCGTAGATCTTAACAAGACCTACAAATCCGTAGTACATCATTTTGTTCTATAGTTTTTGCAGCGCACGCATAAATAGGTTTTCGATCAATTTTCTTACGGATCTCTATTTTTTCTTAATGTCCTTTATAAATGGACTATCCAACACTGAAAGAATTTTTGAAATCGATCCAGTTGGTCCTGAGATTAGAGCGCTCAAACAAACAAACAAACTCTTCAGCTTTATAATATTATAAGTAATAAGTAATATAAGTAATAAGTTTAGATTTAGAAGCAGATAATGAAGGTTTGTTTGTACCATAGACCTGATGTAAGTGGTCATAGCAGCCCATGGACAACCACAACCATTTATTTGTCTAGGTTCTATAAATGCCAGGCTACCTGAAGACTGCCCTAGGTGAATAGCTTACAATGAATACAATCCATTGACAAGAAAAAGGAGCAAAGACAGCATTTCCTTTGAAACATGAAACTTATAATTTCCCATTAGACTTGAAAAAGACAATGGAAAGCTATTGGATTCAGATGACCCACTACAGGATGGAGTACCAATTAGTGGAAGTTTTTGACTAGCAATAGTCTTCATAGGACTAAAGTACAGTACAGATTTAAGTAACCTTGAGTAGTTTACTTAAATCCGACTGTGATTGTAATTTAGAACCACAGCTGTACTATAATATAGAACAAAGATAATTTCACTCTCAACTCTGGCAATGTTTAATCAAGTATTGAGTGTGCAAGCAACATACTTGCATAATTAATTCTTTAGTTATTTTGGTGAAGTTATTTAAATGCACTGTAGAGGTCAAGGCAATTCACCTTGATGAAAAAAATTAGAGCATGCATGTATAAATTTTATGTGACAATATTCATTCATATAGCAATCCATTCACTCAATATGTTTTGATTCAGATATCAATTCAATTATAAAATAACTTTGAGGGGTGCAAAAGTATGTGGTATTCCGCTTCCTGTGCTATCTACACACAAGACTGACTTTATTACAATGGTAAAGATAAAATTCTTAAACTATGTTAACATGCTTGCTTCAGGAATGAACAACATTCAACATTTATTTGCTTCAGTGAACCACACAATATTCTTCCAGGGTGAGACTGGCTCTAGCTCCAGTACTGAATATAAGGATGTTTACCTTGCAATCCTTATGCCGATAACACCAAGTACAGCCAAACACCAGGCCAACAGCTGTGACCACCAGCGCCAGCGCTGGTAGTGCTGTGTACAGTCCTCCCAAACTCCATGCTTCAAAAACCGATGGTCCACTTTCTGAAACAAAAATATGTTTGATGAAGTACCAATTTGTTCACCTTAAAAAGATACATGTGTGTGTCTCTTTTTTGGTTAAACCATATTGCAACTCAGAACTGTGGGCAGCAGGACCAATCCACACCATTACATAGAGAGCAAATTATGACATGTGGTATCATAAATTCTATTAATATGATCTCAAACCATCATAATATCATCCATTAACTAAACTACAATTGCACTAACGGTGACAAAGTTTTAAACCCAACATGTTCAGTGTTTTCAACACACCTAACAGTTTCTTGTAAGATTCATTACTGGTGCCGGCAACCCACCTGCTGTGTCCAAAATATAGGT
The DNA here is from genome assembly GCA_905147235.1 of Erynnis tages. NCBI lineage: Eukaryota > Metazoa > Arthropoda > Insecta > Lepidoptera > Hesperiidae > Erynnis > Erynnis tages. Next base: position 9,857,845 of record LR990082.1, read on the forward strand.
AATGAGGTGGCATTGCTAAAGCACCCACGAAATTTAACAAGGCATTGAACATATAATAATTGGAATACGAAAATGTTGTAAAAGTATTTTAGTTCTTTTATTTACTGAATGCAAATAGTTTTTCATACCAACATCTAAGAATCTGCTATCTTTTTTTTAAACTTGATGACATCATTAACGTATAATACATACTTTAAAACCTTCATCTTACAATTGCTTTTAATTTCTACTAGTTGCAATCAATACCTAGGTTAAAAAGTTGTTAAAAATAGGACTTCTTATTGGAAATTTAATATTCTTCAATATTTAAAAAAATTAAATGTGTACTGGTTTTCTAATGAATATTTCTACAAGGGGGTAGATTTCAACAATTGTATTAGCAAGCATGGTGGACACTCCTAAATTATTTCAGCTGTTATTATTATCTTCTAGTTATTATAGTAGGTATTTGAATACAATTCAATGGAAATAGTAAAGCAATTTATTATTTTTATTTACAACTTAAAAATAACATGTAAATGATGACTGTTTTATTGATAACATTGGTTTGGTGATATATACAAACTGCATGTTTATAAATTAATAATGTTTGTAATTTAAAACTTCAACAAACTAAAACACAATAACTATTAAGGCACAATATAGTCAATATTTAATTAAATCAGGAATAATGTAAAAAACATTGAAATTTTTTGGTGAAGCGACTTACCGTGAGGGTAGGCTTGCGGCGTTGGTCGCAAGGGTATGCCCTGCGCCAAGTGGAGCCCCGTCGAGCACACAAATAAAACTACCCATAACATACCCATCATTATCACACTATTTGCACAGCCGGATTATTTTTCGTTTCATTATTTACCATTTTAATACATCACCACAACAAAAAATACACGGTCCATGACAGGTTTGCATTGACGAAATATAATCGAACACTACAATAATATCACTATAAATTACATACAAATAACATTTTTAAAGTCTTGATTATTTATATCACGTTAATTATCGCATTTATCGAGATTTTCGGACACATTTACATATAAATTGCGCAACCCACAGCTGTACAGAACGCCATTTTTCGTTTTTGGTGTTTTATATCAAAAAAAGGATTCAGGTTCTTGCAATTATGATTGTTGGCAACACTGGATGACTAAACATCAAATTATTTATTTTGAATTTAAATAATTAGGTATTACAAAAATAGTTTAATGAAACACGAGAATCAAACACATAACAAATTATCATAGAAAATATTTTTTTTGGCCAACGAACGTATCAGATTATCAAAATGATACGATTGACTTTTTTCGAAAAAAAAGTCAAACCTGTCAATGTCATGAGATGTCATTCCGTCCGTCCGTCAGTCAGTCATCTGTTTAGATAAAAATAAAAAACACCGTTTTCCGAATTTTGGATTATCGAAAACTTCGGTTATTAATACTAAATTTTAAGAGATTTTATCGGTAACACAGTAATAAAACATAGAAAATATGCTGCAGTACTAAAATCTGACACTTAGAAAGTACATTAAGAGGAAAGCTCGTAAGCTTTTAAAAATACGAAAATAACCTTCAAACACATGTACGGTACAACTTACTTTAGACGTGTAGTTAGCACATGTAGTGTACAATATTCTAAGAAGGGAGGTTCTAAAAAGCTGCTGGAATTTCTAGCGAACATGCCAAGAACAAGTACTGATATATTGGAGGCCCAGCGGCAGCGCATAAACGTTGCCAAGAAAGGTGAAAATTATCCCGTGAGCACGATTTACCTTCAAGTATTAGGATCTGGAGCCCGAGGAGTGCCCAACACCCTGTACCTGTTCACAGACCAAAAGCGGTAGGGATTTTTAACTATTTTTCAATATGAAACTTTCTTTTTATTCAGTTGGCTTATGTCTAAATAACTTTCTGATGCAATTATGTTTACAAACATGCAAAATTTTGCTCAGATTCATGACCTGGTGTATTCATTGACAGTTTATATACTTCTCAATTATTATACTATTGAAGTATGAAATTCAATCAAATACATAATTATGATCACACCATACTAGAATAACTATCACAAGAGCTTGGATGCTAACTCAGCCTAAAAATGTATTGTACTACACAGGTACTTATTCAACTGTGGCGAGTCTACACAAAGGTTGGCCCATGAGCACAAAGTACGGCTCTCCAGATTGGAACATATCTTCATCACCGGAAAGTCCTGGAAGAACATTGGTGGACTACCGGGAGCCTCGCTCACACTCCAAGATGTAGGGGTACCAAGTATCACTCTACATGGGCCCGAGGGTTTGGTAAGTGTTATTTGTATTTAACTATTTTAACTATATAGCTATAATCATATTTAACATGATTTTATTAATTACAGGATGAACTGTACAATGCAACTAAAAGATTTGTCATCATGAAGGAAATGAATGTGCAAATGGCAAAGTGCAATCCTAATGAAGATTTTGTGGATAATGTGATGAGCGTTAAATATGTTTTGCTGTAAGTGACTTAAAAAATTATGATGTTTGTAATTTGAAGAAAATAAATGAATGCATCAACCCAGAAATACATGGATGAAGTAAAGTATTCTATAAGTTGGAAAAAAAATGAGTTAATACTCCAAAAAGACGAATGTGTCTGCAATGCTTGAAATGAAATGCAAAATACTCATTCAATTTTGCTGGTTGGCTAGACAGTACTTTAAGTATCAAATAAGGAGTGACCATAATTCAGCTTCTCTTTAGGCAGTTTAACCCTATTCAGTGATGTTCTGTACATGTTAGGACTAAAGGAAATGTGTATTCTTTTCCCTTTATTATTGTTCAATATATTGCCATTTTGTAAACTTTTGTCTTCTAATATAGCCTCAATATCATTCTTTAAAATGAAAGCATTATTTTCCAGTGGTCCAGATGAAGATGTACTTGATCCTCAGCCATTAGTTAAGAAAGCCAAAAAGGATGATAAGCCTACCGAGAAGGAGTTTGAGGAGTTTATACATGATGACACTGACTACTACAAGACGCCAAACAAACCGGAGACCAATAAAAATAAAAGTCCTAAACATAATTCCAGAAGTCCTGATTTTAGAGGTATGATTTTTTGAGGTACGATTGGCCTCCTTAGATCAAATACTCCTAGATCCCTAGTTCCTGTCAGATGACCAAACGATAACCAATATTTATTACCCAAAAACTTATATAATTCGAAGAAATTGAACCTTTAATACTGACTACCAATATCCCCATTATCCTAATATGCCCAATATTGCGCAGGGCCTCCAATAGGTTAAAGACGGCCCTGGTTACCAGGCAACACCTTTGATTCCATTTCAGAGCAATTTTCAAATTTCAGATCCTATAAGAGCCAAAAACGAAAAGGTGTTGCTGAATCTACAGAAAAAGTCAAATTACACAGTGGCCTACATTTGCACTTTTAAGGTAAAAACGTGTTTTGCTTATAAATACATCCAAACTGCTATTATGCAATAATGAGGTATGATGCACAAAAAGATGATAGATACAGAACTTCCACTAGACTTCACATGCCTTTGTCAAATATTTTTGCAAACTGTCAGGCATGCAGGTACCTGTTTTCCTTCACTGCTATAGCTTGTGATATATAATTTGATCTAGCTGACATAATTTTTAAGAAATTCAATGGTTAGTGCACTGGGATTCGAACCTGGACAACTCAAGTGGAGTAAGAGGCTGAATTTTTAGCCACTGGGCTATCACTGCTGTTTTCACTTTCTGGCTCTTTATTATAAAAGCCCATTTTGGTCTCAATCAACGAATTGATTACAGTCAAAACTTGGTCTGGCTTTGTAAATTGATAAGTTCATTTTTTTTACAGAAACGTTATGGCCAGTTGGATCTGAAGAAGTGTGTGGAGCGGGGTGTGAAGCCAGGCCCACTGCTGGGCAAACTCAAGATGGGCGAGGACGTGCTGTTGGACGATGGCACATTAGTACTGGCAAAAGACGTCAAAACTCCAGATGACCCGGGACCAGTGTTTATTGGTATGTTGTTATAAAATCGATATAATTTTTTATAACATTTGTGGTGCTTGGTTGGACTTGACACACCCTAAAAATTTGCAAGCAAGTGTGAATTGACAACCTATAGATAGCGGACAGCCGAAAGCGGTTGAAATTCGAGGGCTAAGTGGAGTTGTGACGATTAGATTAGGGAATACCTATGTTCATCTGACCAAGCGTGCAATAAAATGAAATTATCACATTCAGTGCCTTTTAAATTTTGTGGGCTATTAGCGATGCCGCCTATATGTCATTAACTCATTACCTATATTTTGGACACGCCAGGCGGGTCGCTAGCACAGCTAATGAGCCTTACAAGAACTCGTTAGTTTCGACAGATGTGGTTGTAATCTATCAATAATATTTATAGCACAGTGTGACCTAATACCGTAATTTACGCACGCTTTGTCGTGATCTAAGTTACCTATTTCTACACGGCGCGTAAATGAATTGTGTGACCTAAACCCCCAATTTACTCACGCGTTTTCGTGACCTAAGTTGCCTATTTCTCTTTCCCCCCGCTCCAGTCCGGGGCAGATTTATGTTACACTTGCTATAAAATAGTATACGATACTTGTAACAGTTGTCTATTATTGCCTACTTAGGTCACGCGTATCGTAATGTACTATTTCATAAAATTTTTGATTATTTACAGTAATGGAAGTGCCAGACATATCGTATTTGAAAGAGTCTGAGTTCTCAGCACACTTCGATAATGGCTTCAACCGGCCGGAGAACATTCCCCAGCTCGTCGTGCATATGACACCACCTGATGTCTTTCACCACCCGACGTAAGATTTCTCTGTTATAAATATTAAGAACACTTGTGACCGTTTGTTAAGGCAAAAATATTCAACCGTTTCTGCCAAAGACTTGCCGCGTTAGCACACCTCGGCCGCGAAACTGCTGAGTTTCGCGGCCGGGTGGGCTACCAGCGTTGATCTCTGTCGGAGCAAAGGACGAGATGAACTGCGCCGAAAAGCAACTGGATCATGAGGCTCAGTGGCGCGCCTTGGGAGAGGTTCGGTCTCATCCATCATACATGTCCAGCCGTGGACTACTGTAAGCTGAAGTGACTTTGGTAAAGCAGAATCAGGAGGTCGGCTTTTCACTGCAACCTCTTGGGGATGTGACCAAGGGTGGGTGCCCTGCCACAGGGAGAAGGATGCAGGCGTTAGTCCACCACATGGGCCTATTTTTGGTTGGTGGACTTCACTTGCCCTTGAGGACATTAGGTTGAACTCACAGACATGTGGGTTTCCTCACCTTTACTTAAGATTTGTAAAGCGCACATAAATACTGAAGCGTAAAAAGTTACTGATGTGTGCTGCTAGGATTTGAATCCAGACCTTTCTATCAAGTTGAAATCTCTAGTGGCTGGGTGACTTCTTCTATTCACCGCTTCCCATCAAGTGTGTTGTCATCAAAACCTCTGTAAGTCGATCATCACTCTCATGTCACCTACAGGTACACGGCATTCATGGCGCTGTTCGGTCCCAAGACGAGGCACCTGGTCCTGAACGCGCAGAACTGCTGCCTGGGCTCGGAGGCCGTCCACCGCACGCAGAACAAGCTGCACCTGTTGGACGCGGACATGTTCCCGCTGCTGCGCGACCTCAGCGTGCCCGCCGTGTGGCGCGCGCACCCGCCCGCCGCCACCACCGACAGTCCCGCCAAGCTAAAAGGACTCGAGGAGCTCAAGAACAAGGTGGGCGTTAAATCTATTCGTTTCTGCGCTAAACACAAAGACTTCTGTGTCACCAGATGGAGCAATGACTAGGGGAATAGTAAAAGTGAGGTCAACTTATTTTTGTTTTTAATAAAAAGGGGACAAAGCATTTTAGTGAGTGAGTTAGAGAAAATTACCACAGCATTTGGGATAAATGTGTTGGTATACATTAGATTGATTGATTTCTGGGATCTGGTGTACTTACTAAGTATTTGCCACATATGTAGTATGTAAATGTTTTCATTGCATTTATAAAATTATTTCGAACTATGCTTGCTTGTGCATGTTATTCATGTCTTCATTCTTCATTCATTCATTCATTCATTCTTAAAATTATAGTCACTTACATGTATTTTAACACATTTTCTAACAAACGCTTATACTTCGTAGATTTAAAGCTAAACTAATCTTTGATATGGCAACAGCAATGTCAGTCTACTTTAACACTGTCCTTGCCAAGCTTTTGCATCTTCGTTGGCTCATGAAATTGTCATCATTCACATAATTGCCAGTAAAAGAAATTAGTTAAAACTCCCGTCTAACTAGCATCATTTAATAATAATAATAATATGTAATTAGTAATTACCAACACTTGCACGTGCATTAGGCATGATGACAGTAATCAAGTATCGTCAAAATATTTATCTGATCTAATGAAATAGGATTCAAAGATTTTGAAACATGTATTTATTCTCTTATTAATGTCGAGATTAATCATCATTTGTTAAAATAAATCTACAAAATACAACAATCCGCCATGATAGCTTAAACACCCATCAGATCGCATTACGTCAATTTACGTCACGTCTCAGTAAACGTCATTTTGTTTCGTTTTAGCGTATATGCGATCTCTGCATTTTTTACTGAGCCGTGACGTAATGACAGACACCATGACACCGGCGAGCGTTTTGGAATGAATTTGAAACCTAAAATTTTAAATGTACTTTTATTGCACAAAAACCTTAATTTTCTACAGAAATATGATATATTTTAGACATAACAGAAATTTCTGAATATCATAGAAGAGATTTTAAAAATTAGTCATCATGCCTATTAACATTGCATACACTTGCATGGCTTCGGTGTGGGTACAGTTGTAACATGGTTTTGTAGATTGCGCTCGCGCAGTTCCAGACGATTATAAACATGGAGGGCTCCGGCAAGGGCGACGCGGGCGCCAGCAGCGACAGGCAGCTGGACGTCATCGCCGGACGGACGCTCACCACATTCCATCTGCGGCCCAGGAGGGAACTGGACAGGTGAGAGACTATAGACATATTATTATTACTAGACTGTGCCCGCGGCTTCGCCCGCGTGGAGTTTAGAACTTGGTGCAGAGAAGGGTAAAAAGTATCCTATATGTTAATAGGTTTTCGATTTTACACCTTGGGTTACAAAATCGGAATTTTCTTACGGATCCCTAGTTTTTTTTGAAAATAAAATATAAGCCTTTAACCTTCCTCGATAAATGGATTATCCAACACTGAAAGATTTTTTGAAATCGGACCAGTAGTTCCTGAGATTGGCGCGTTCAAACAAACAAACAAACGAACTCTGCAGCTTTATTATTAGTATAATTATAATATAATATAAGATAAGATCATGGCTGAAACTATGTTTTAAGTAGCACTGTTGAGCATGGATCTCTCTGCTCAGCCACACAGCTTGCTGCACACTCGAAGGTCAAAGAGGTAGCTGGATTGGTGAACCAAGAAGGTCTTTCTGCTAGCCTCATCTGCATCAGGCATTTTCTTCTTCATTAGGACACCCACTGCTGGGCATATGCCACTTCACACAATACGGTCCATGGTGGTTTGACCACCCTTACATAGGTACCTCACTGGCTCCATAAACTGCAAGTGAAAAAGTTAAATTTAAATTTAATTAAAGGAAGCTTGTTGAAGACGTTTGATTGCTGCAGAGATAGATTTGATCTATCATTGTCTTTCAATCTGATCTTCACATACACACGCACATAATAAGTTAACTCAATTGTGGTTATGTTTGATGAGTGCCACACCACATTACTTCTAGTTTCAATAATAACAGAAATTTGTTTGTTACCAATTCTTCTAATGAATCGAGTTTTCCTCCAGGTCGTTAGAACCGAAACTCCAAATCGAAGAGTACATCCGCGAAGCGATGGCCGAGGACGGGTTCCCAGCCAGCCTCGACAAGTTCAAGAAGATCGTTGAGAGAGTGCGTTACGCGAAAAACGCCTCTCAGACAGAATACCCAAAGGTGGTTTTCCTCGGCACCGGCTCTTGTATACCGAGCAAGACGAGAAACACCAGTGCTATTGCAATACAAATTGAGTGAGTATTCTGTATTAAATTTTTATCCAATATTAACTAGTATTTCAGGCATAACCTCAAACTAACCTTTTTCAAATGTACTGCTGGTCCCGATAACTTACAGACCAATAAAAATAACAGATGTTGCCAGGCAACCAAACGTCATCAGGGCTATCTAAATCAGAGGATTGATTTATAGAAAGTGGGTACCAGTTTATTGTGCCATGTTTCACCTGTTATCGTATACAAAAATTGGTTCACTTCCACTGTGATTTTTATTCACATTAAAATTGTTGTTCCCAGTGAAACCCGGTCAATGTTGCTGGATTGTGGTGAAGGCACCTTCGGCCAGCTGGTGCGGTTCTTCGGACCTAAACGCGTCAACACGTTCCTGAGGACCTTGAAGGCGATATATGTGTCACATCTACACGCGGATCATCATCTCGGTGAGTTGAACTTCTTATCATTTATTCTGATCATTATTTTTGATTGTCAGTAACCCATTAATGACCCACTACAGGGTCGGGTCTCCTTCTCGTAATGAGAGGGATGTAGGCCTTAGTCCACCACGCTGGCCTAGTGCGGGTTGATGGACTTCACATACCTTTGAGATCATTTTTTTGTGAACTCAGGCATGCAGGTTTCCTCACGATGTTTTCCTTCACCGTAACAGCAGGTGATATTTAATTTTATAAAGCGCACATAACTTTTTCTCAAAGTCATTGGTGCGTGCCACTGGGATTCGAACCCGGACCCCTCGATTCGAGCTCGAATTCTGAGCCACTGGGCTATCACCGCTTTTGATTAATCATCAATTTTTTAGTTATGAACTAGACGTTTAACATGAAGATAGAAAGCGATTGTGGTGGCCACTATCATAAGTAGTCATCATTATAATACATTTCTCTATTTCTCTTGTATAAGTTGTAAATTGTTTGTGAGCTACAATGGGCTGGTATTATAGTTATACCAGTAAAATAAAAACGCGGCATTCTTTAATGTGGCTACACCAAAAATTTGTTCATAATTATTTTTCCGCAACACAGCGAAGTATGCAAAAACACAGTCATGGTATCTGTCACGACTCACGTATGTTCATTTCAGGCCAATATCATTGAGCATATAAAAAGCTTGCCAGTAACCCATTAATGACCCACTACAGGGTCGGGTCTCCTTCTCGTAATGAGAGGGATGTAGGCCGCCGTCCACCACGCTGGCCTACTGCGGGTTGGTGGACTCCACATACATTTGAGAACATTTTTTTATTGTTGAACTCTCAGGCATGCAGGTTTCCTCACGATGTTTTCCTTCACCGTAACAGCAGGTGATATTTAATTTTATAAAGCGCACATAACTTTTTTACAGTCATTGGTGCGTGCCACTGGGATTCGAACCCGGACCCCTCGATTTGAGGTCGAATTCTAAGCCACTGGGCTATCACCGCCGTATATAAAAAGCTTAAGCGTTGTCTAAAAGAAAGCCATGAGCTTTTCCCTCGTGAAGACCTGGTGAGAATTAAAATAAAGAACGAAACGGAAGATCAATACAACATTTTTAATTTTTTTATAATTTTCCAGGTCTCATCGGGCTCTTGCAAGAGAGACGGAGAGCCCTCAACGAGGCGTCGTCACCGAGCGTGGCCGACGACGCGCTGCACCTCCTGGCGCCGGGGCAGATCGTCAGCTGGCTGGCCACGTACGACGCGCACTTCGAGAGGATCCGCGGCGAGTTCACGCTCGTGCCCAACCAGAGCCTGGTGAGTTGGCCACCGTGCGACGACCGTGGGACGACCCACGTGGCGCAGCGGTTAAGGAGCCATGCGCCGCGCGGAGGTACCTGGGTTCGATTCCCAGCGGAGCAGAGGTTTGAATGATCAGTTGGAATTTCTGTTTCTGGTCTGGGTGTGTGTGCTCTTGTCTTGTGTGTGTCCACGGCACCCACGACAGAGGGAATCCCAGTGTGGGGCTTTGAGTGTGAAGCGTTATTTATTTATGCTAGTTTATGCTAGTTTATTTATAAGAGCGGTGATAGCCCAGTGGCTTAGAATTCGACCTCGAATCGAGGGGTCCGGGTTCGAATCCCAGTGGCACGCACCAATGACTTTGTAAAAAAAAGTTATGTGCGCTTTATAAAATTAAATATCACCTGCTGTTACGGTGAAGGAAAACATCGTGAGGAAACCTGCATGCCTGAGAGTTCACAAAAAATGTTCTCGAAGGTATGTGAAGTCCACCAACCCGCAGTACGCCAGCGTGGTGGACGGCGGCCTACATCCCCCTCATTGTGATAGGAGACCCTTGCTGCTTGCTGGCTTAGCACAAAAACTAACATCAAAAAACCACATTCGTTCTCAGTTGGCCGGCCCGCAACACGAGGCCCCGGGCGTGTCGTCCGCGGTCCTCGCCAGCATCGGCGTGCAGAGCGTCCGCACGTGTTACGTGAACCACTGCCCCAACGCGTTCGGACTCGCCCTCGACGTGGACGGACGGCACAGCATCACGTACTCCGGGGACACGATACCCTGCGATGCGCTGGTTGAACTGGGTATGTTGACTTTTGTTTTCGCGTGTGCCCCTACGAAAGATGGAACGGAGGAATTCCAGCACCATCCCACCAAGCGGATGGGATCTTCGAGTGGCACACCGCTCTCAGGGCTGTGGTAAAGTACGGAAGTGTACCGGAGCCCCGACAACCGAACGTCGTCGGATACGTGAGGCTATGATCGATTGGAATCTGGCTTTACATCTTTCAGCCCCAACCCCACAGTAGGTATTCATGGAGGATAAGATACCCCCCATAGACAAAAATAGCACATTGACTTGGTATCTTACTTTTTGGGGGGAAAGGGGAGATATTATCAGACAATATCAGTTGGACGACAAGACGAGTCGACGGGCGCGATGCCCTGGTTGAACTTGGCATGTTGGTTATTTAATCATTTTTAAGAATAAATACGGAGATTCCCGGCTACGCGATGTCATTGCTTCAGGTCAACTACGGGCCTCCAATAAAAATATTATTTTCATCCCATCTATTCGAAAAGTACGACTTTGCTCCCCTTTAAGTGCGCCCAAAGTTGGTGTTTTCTATTAAGAAACTTTTTAGCGGGCAGGAATGAGTTTTTCCTCCCTCGTCATAAATTCAAAAGGTGCGCGGCAATGAACTTTTCCGCGCACTTTTTGAATTTGGAATATCTTAGTTCAGCGCCAAAGAAATCGAACGCAAATATTGTTTGAATAAAGACGACAGAACTACAGCCCGCGTTTTTGTCCATTTTCACGGATTGTTAGAAATGAGCCAGATTCGGACATTATTTCAAACACGCTTTAGTGCCGCTGGTATGGCACTATTTTTGTAGAATTATCCTGTTTATTAATTTCCATGTGTTTGTAAAGCGTTGGCCAATGGTCAAACATGTCACCTGATTATCTGGCTACTTAAGTCAGTGACAGTAATAAGTGGGATGTGAATCAATTGCGGATATAAAGCCTTAAAGCTGTTGCCTTAAAACAAATGTTATAAGGCAACATTTGTTTCTTCCAAGCAATTTAAAATATTATCTTGGCTAACTGTATCTACGAGCACCTCTATCCATATTAGAAAGTTGGTTATGGAAATTAAAACACAATGAGTTTAAATTATTATATTATTGCTTATTGGTGTCCAATATAAGTAACATATGAAACATTGCACATTGCAACATTGGTGGCACAGGCAAAGACTGCACGCTCCTGATCCACGAAGCGACGATGGAGGACGAGCTGGCGGACGAGGCGCGCCACAAGATGCACTCGACCACCTCGCAGGCCATCGCCGTGGGGCGGCGCATGAACGCCAAGTACACCGTGCTGACGCACTTCAGCCAGCGGTACGCGCGCCTGCCGCGCCTCAACGCGCACATACTCAACGACAACACCAGCGTGGGCATCGCCTTCGACAACATGCAGGTATCTACGTACATAGTTGTCACATTCACTAGCGCACCTCCTCTTTCACACACACACACACACACACACGTAGACACCCACTCACTAACATGAACGTACGGAAATCCACGCTCGCACACACGCTTGCACATAACACACGTATCAAACATTCAGTATCATGAACGCACGCAGTGGCACTCCCGCTCATTGTCTCTTGCTCACAAACTTTATATAATTGTTAGCATGTGACTCACTTACTCTTACACACACAAACATACACACACACACACACTTCCTCATTCACTCTTCCACGCACGCGCCCTTGTCCCTCTCACACACTAGCTCATTAATTCACGCACGCGAGTAATCTTTCAGTCATTTACCGGCTTGCTCGCTCACATAGAAACACATAAAAACACACAAAAAGCGCATTTCACTGGAGATCCCGGAGACCCCCCCCCAAAGTGCAGAGTGGGTAAGAATCCCTCGTAACCCGGAGTCGCTTCCATGATACACGGGTGTCTATGAAGGGGAGGGCGGGCTCCCCTTGTCAACAAAAAACGCCTAAGTTTACTCACGCTCATAGTTCATATGACTTTTAGTGTACTGTACAGTCGTGTCGTGACATTCGAGTCGCGTCTCAAATAATGAATTGGTTACGCATACTTTTGTTCCCAGATAACCATGAACGACCTAGACCTGCTACCGCACATGTACGCGCCCCTGCAGCTGATGTTCGCGGAGCACTGCGTCGACATGGAGGTGCGCGCCGCCCAGCGAGCCGCCAAGCGTGCGCGCCGCACGGCCGCCGCCGCCGCCCCGCCCGCCCACTCGCACGGTAAACGATACTATTCGGCTAAACAACCGGTCGACTATAGCGACAGGGACCTGTACGAGACTGACTCGGACTGTAGTGACGATTGCCAGACTGAATCGAATAAAGCTGGCGATTCCTCAGCAGCACGTAAAACGGCGGACGAAAATGGCAGTTAGCAATAACGACCGGTTAACTATAGCGATAGGGACCCGTATGAGACTGACTCAGATCCTAGTGATGATAGCCAGGTTGAAGTAAATAAAACTGGGGACGCTTCTAATGGAAGCTAGCAGGCTTTAGCAGTATAGTAAAGCTGAGGAAAATACCACCTAGCTGGCTGTGCCTCGAAGAGGTAGTAAAATGTTTTTAAGGCCTGCCATATATTGTTAGATACATTTTAAAATTACAAGAATTTCGTTTTTGTTTAAAGGGTATTAGTACCTTTATACTTTGTTAATAAAATAACACTGTTACTTAGTGAAGAAATATCTATGTTAGTAGCAATATTTAGTAAGCTATATTTTTCATTTCTCATATATAATAATTACACATTGCCTTATATTTGTACCTTCATAAAATGCGCTTGTAATAATTACTTATGTTGTTATTTAAAAATATTATACATAATTACTTAATTATACGCAGTAAGTACCATATTTTTATAAGTAGGTAGTAAATAATTGTAATTTGAACCTTATTTGTTAGACGGATTCATTTGACTGTTATTAAGTTATGAATAAAAAAGTTATGTTGATAATTTGTGTTTCATTACTCGTATAATTTTCCCACCTATGCTTTTTATTTGGTTGAGTATATTTTAGTCGTAACCTATTTCACTCTGTGGAGTTAACTTAAACCCCTAAGTTGTGGGTAAGGAATTAGGCTGTTTTCCACAAAAAAAATTAAAAGTTAACTTTTATATACGACCACGGATTTCTATTCAATTTTGAGGTTTAATGTGGGTGTCCACTGTCCATGGGCTGACCACTTAACATCAGATGACTTGCATTTTCTTTTGCTATTCATATACACATATGAAAAACTATCCTAATCTTTTATATCTCATCCTCTATCATTATATTATTGGTATCATCTCTATCTTCATATACTGGCTGCAACCCTTTTGTCCCACTGTTAGGACGGGTCTTTCCTCAGGATGGGCGGAGGTCTGGCGAATACTCCACCAAATTGCTCCAACGCGGAGTTGTGGAGAATCATTGTATTATCCAACATACATAACAGTATCTGTTATATACTATTATAACAGTTCGATGTTATTATAAAAGATATTTTAGCAGCGTCACTTTGCAATATTTCAGATAACATTCAGACGGAAGCCCGTAGTACGCCTGTGCCGCCAACTAACAAGCCAATGTATAGAGACAGCAATGCGTCTCGTAAGTCTACTCATAATATACCAACACGATAAATACATTCATTAGTATTGACAAAAAATTGCCGAAACAGTAGCCCTAGCGACCTCAGATAGACTACAAGATGAGTCTGGCTCTTAGTAGACACTAGAAGGTTCATGGTCAGTTTTAATAACATACCCCCGGGTAAAGATACTTAGCGGAGTCTGAAATAATAAAACAAATTATACAACTTATGAGTCTTTTCTATATTACGTCCATAACAATCAAAAATCAAAATCAAAGTCTTTTATTCGTTGTCTGGTACGAGTTGTGTACACTTAATGAACGTCATACATGATAGAATATTATCTTACATCTAACATCCGCTTTCGGTGCCCCTCAGGCTAACGTAGACCAGGAGAAAAAAGCGGGCGGAAAAAAACTCTCAATAATGAAAGCTCTTGAATTGACCATAAATGCTCTAACTGCAGCCATCTACAGCAACCGCTTACGAGCTCCAAACTATCCTACAATACTTATTAAAACTTCTTTTAAATTAGGGCTGAGAAATGAAATTAGAAGAATGGTGGGGCATGACCCAGTGAAACGTGGCTGTCGCAGCAAATCTTGCTCGTCCACGACCACGAAATCCGCTAGCAGTGTTACTCCAAGTACCTACCTATACATTATTTTTTGAAATGTTTTTCGTATCCCTGGGATAGACTATTTAGTTTTATAGATAGGTAGTCATGACTGACTTATCTATTGTTTGAATTGAAGTGATGCTGCTCAGTAGATTTAGATAATAAACTCCAATTACATTCAAAATTAATTTAGATTAATTGTCTATCTTTATTATTTTAGTAAGTATGCATTATTGCAATATTGATTTTACTTTATAATAGCATGTGTGTTTATCTTCTCTAGGGTCCAATAACAGCGAAAACACATCGCCTGAAAGGCCCATCGATGTTAAAACTCGTAAGTGATTAGCAGTCTTCATGTAAGAAACTTTCTTGGACTAGCATTCTTAGCTTAGAGTTCAGTATAGTAACCGTCCTGAGTCGTGAGCGCAGATTATCAGTGGTAGGGATATTGTATCCTTTCAGCCAATGTACAGCAGCAGACAAAACGTGCTCGACCAATAGACAACGCACACTGACGAACTATCGTTTGTCGAACCAATCGTGTGCACCGCAGCGCAGTCAATGTCAAACCGACCAATGAAGGTTCTGCTCACCATTCGTGACGGCAACTATACTCTTGTAAGCATAGGTATACATAGTTATAAAAAATCTAGCTACAAGCTTTTTTCTTTGTCCATTCAGCGCAAACCGCCAGTAATACCTCTAAGTTAGGACAGGAATCGCTTGAGAGATCCACTGCAGTAGCTAATGGACATGTGATTGACAGTAAGTTACTACATTCAATATTTCAACTTATTGATGTAGATCCTACTGTAGATCCGATACTCTCCTAAAGATACGTTTTTGAAGTTGATTATATTGTAGATAATAATACATTTTAAAATAAAGTCCTTCTAATCAACAGTAAGTAAGAATAAGTCCTGATTTATTTTTCGAAAATATCCGGCTCGAAGGACCAATTTTATTTGCAGCTAGATCAAGGACATTAAGCTACGCTTCCGCCGCGCCATCAAATGACAAAGTTTGTGACGGCAAAACGACAAATAAGAAAACTGAACTTATCAATGCAACTTCGAAAGGTTAAATAAATACTCAGTTATTTTGATAAAATATTTATTCGTGTCCAACTTGGTTGCAATAAATACTTACAAAGTAACTATTTCAGAATCTTCTAGCGGTTATGGAAAACCTCTTGTCACTCCTGTGAACAAAAAGCTTTTAATACGAAGATGTAAGTTACATTACGATCACACCTGGAATTTCCAGTAAAAATCGTTAAATATTTTTGTATACGATAGCTACATATTATATTAGGACGACTTATTTTGTTTTACCCATAAAGAACAGAACTATTCTGTTTTCTTCGCTGCGAAAAATTCTTCTTTTAATTTAAAAGAGCGACGAGTTGATGTCGTGCTTAATGTAGGTATGTACCTACTTGACCGGCTGGATAATATTTTAAACGTGTTTATTTGATCATTTTTCACCTCGAAACAGCGAAAACGCTGCGGAACAGTGTGATTAACTGATTACTGTCTTCACATAGGTACTTGGTATTTGTCTTGTGTATAAAATTGTAACAAATTAAGTCCTTGTCTTCTTATGTATATGAAATTAAGTATAAAATTCTTATGATTTATCACATTGTCAGGTACTAATGAGACTGAAAAGCTTAGCTCCAATGTTATCACCGCTAACAAACGCAGGTCCTCTGTCAAAACTTTGAAAGGTAAATTTTATATATGTATAACCAATCATTTATAGATTAGTTTAGCAGTAGACGTCAGACATAAGGGAGTCAAAAAGGGCGATCATTTTGTGCCTTTTTCCATACATTTGTCTATGCGTAACGCACACAATCAGCACACACCACCTACAGAGAAAGCTCAAACGCCTCCATGAGATGAAAAACTATATCTTCGTTTTTTTCTTCTTTCAAGCTGAGAACAGGCCATCTTCTGCTTCGGTCACTTCAAATAAACGTGAAGTGAGCAAAACTAAAATACGTGAGTGCATGGTGTCATAATCTATAGCTTCTTAGTACTTAAACTAGAGGCTTTAAGTTTTTTGTTTTAATCTTAAATTTAACTCTGACTGTCTGACCCCGATTCAACCCGGTTATTTAATACTATCGGCCAGTATCATCTTCGGATATGATTAGGGACTACTGAAGTACGGTAACCAAATTAAGAATATTTTGACTAAACTTTAGTAGGGTTATCTCTTCCGACAGTAGTTTATTAAAACCCACCGCCACTCTAATTATTGTTTTCTTTAGGAAAAGGGCCTAAACCCCCAGCATTTACATTCAAAACAAAAATGATTCCTTTTAACATTGTTACTAATTAAAACTTCAATGACTGCTCCTCTTGTTACCTATACTTGTTAACTATATACTTTGCTATCACGATTTCGATTTCAGTAAGTTACCGTAGTGTAGACGTGATAACGAGCGTACTGGTATACATGATAGTCTGGAGACTGTACCACATTATTACCTTGTTGGAGGGTTTGTCGTGCGTTCAAAGGCTGGTGATAACAACTGTCTCAGTTGGTGTTTTGTTTTGGACAGCCGCGAATACGCATGGACAGTCTGCGCACACAGCGCACAAGCCTCGCTGGTCCCCCAGTTCACCTTCGTCTGACACAAGGAGTAGGAAAAGTGGCGCGCTGAGTAACCGTTAGTATCTATTTAACTTACAGTAGGTATACTCGATTGTCCGGACTATTTATTGTCGGTATTCGTCGGTTATAACCGAAAATCTGGGTAGCTGAATAGCGAATGAATTTCAGCGTGCCGTGTTTAAGTAACGGAATTGAGGGAATGAGTGAGGATGTTATCGATCTATGTATCTCGAAAAAAACCCATGAAATCAAATCGTAATTGAAAAGGTTGGAAAATTCTCAGTAACAGGTATTTCAATGCAAATGTGTTGAGACCTCATTGTCATAATTTTTTGTAAGGCCCACGTGTTGAGTACCTACTATCGAAGGTTTCTCCGATGTCATGTCAACGAAAAGAGGTAGATAGGTAATCCAAAATTTATTTTGCCTGGAGCGCCGTTATAGCTTGATCAGTATCCTCCTGTCGGATCAGACTTATGATGGTTTTAGGAGTTTGTAGTAACACCCCAGGTTTCATCCTATTACGTTTTAGATTGTTTTATTTATACAAAAATCGTTGCAACTGCCTCTACCTGAAAAAGAAATAGCATATTGCAGACATTCATTTCATTTTGGAAGTGTCTGCCCGGTTAATGTACCTAGTTATCTTATTTATTGAAATAAACTTTGTTGGATTTCAGACGGCACATCCTATCCACAAAGAATTAATCTCAGTCCAAGAAGAACGAGCTCAGCTGATAGAGAACCGGACGGTATTTAGTTTTTACACGATTTATAACTTCTACCCCTCATTTAAAATGTAGTTACCTACTACCCTATAGGAGTTTTATATGTGCCAACGTGCCAACCGTGACCGTGTAGAGCTCTAAAGGAGAATTATAGAACTCTAAAATGATTAAAACTTTGATTAAAATCAAGCAACATTTACATCTTATATTTGTTTTACATTTTCCAGACTCAAAGAGTATGACTTCAACGCATTGTTCTCAATATGACCGGAAAGTAAAGAGCTGGAATACAGGTCGGCAATATTTATGGATTTGTTAAAGGACTACAGCAAACGGCCGTACCAAAAATACCAAACAAGATATCACACATAACAAAATAAAATCTTAATGATTTCAGATTCTATATCATCCCAAAGAAAATCACCCAGATCTCAAACGCCGAATGGGATGAGGGCGCATCCGTTTAACATAAGAGCTACTGTGAATAAAGTAACAGAAAATCAAGACCGATTAAGCGATAAAACGAAGAAGAATACGACGGTTAAAGAAGTTAACAGGCCTATCGTAAACAATAGCGCCAATTCTAAACGTAATTATTTACGCTAAAAAATTTAAACGTTCCATGCGATTGAGTGATGCGAACACGATTTTGAGAATTTATATGCTGCATCGAATATTTGACTAAAAATTGTTTTTACATTTTAGTAATAAATCATAGCAACAAAAGTTTTAAGCCACAACTGGAAGATATAAAAAGTTCTTACCTACTGCTGAATAAAAAGCCTATCGATAAGAATACAAATGAACCTGTAGAGAATGGTAAATGTCAGATCCATTTTACTAAAGTAAGACATGGTATTGTTTTATTATTTATGTTTAAAAAATCATTTATGTACCTAAGTTTTAACAGAATTGTCTGAAGCTTTTACCGAGTTACAGTTTATTGGGGGGGTTCTTGTATTCTCTGTAGCAGTGATAGCCCAGTGGCTTAGAATTCGACCTCGAATCGAGGGGTCCGGGTTCGAATCCCAGTGGCACGCACCAATGGCTTTGTAAAGAAAGTTATGTGCGCTTTATAAAAATTAAATATCACCTGCTGTTACGGTGAAGGAAAACATCGTGAGGAAACCTGCATGCCTGAGAGTTCAGAAAAAAAAAGTTCTCAAAGGCATGTGAAGTCCACCAACCCGCACTAGGCCAGCGTGGTGGACTAAGGCCTACATCCTTCTCATTGTGAGAGGAGACCCGACCCTGTAGTGGGTCATGAATGGGTTACTGACATGAGCGTGTTCTTTGTGTGTTCGTCTCTCAACTCACATTTTTTTCCCAATATAATTAGTTCTCATATGAAACCAACGATTTCACAAAAGAGGTAAACAAATTTAAATGCCACATTTAAATTTATGCACTTTCCAGACAAGAAACTGAAACAAAACAAAACATACCTGTACGAAAGTATTAGAAGAGCGCAATTGCACGAAATAAAACAGAAATATAAAAGCAAAGAATTTTGGAACAACTCAAGTATGTTAATTACTTAAGTTTCTCCATTAGTAGTAACACAGTAGTGTTTTGTTTTCACTCAATTTAGCCACACCCCTTGAACAATTAGATCATGTTTATTGCTCAAAATTTTTTTACAATATTATTGAGTTGAAGCTAATAATAATACTGGTTACAATAATATCTCTACTTGTTTTGTAATTAATGAAAAAATTAAATTTCAGAGTATGACAAAATTGAGGGTCTGAATTGGATCTCGTGGAAATGAAGTTAAACACAAGTAACTATTTATTAAATTTATTTCCAAATGTTCATTACACAGTTTCATGATACTAACTGTATGTGTTTTACGACATAATGTGTTAAATAAAAAATGATAAACCATTGAAATTAACTGTAGATTTATTTACTTTTCCTCCTTGTCCTCCTTCTCATCTTTGTCCTTTTTGATTGTGGACATGGCATTGCGGATGGCTTCACTCTGAGGGTCCACTCCGGGTAAATTCTCTAACACGCTCTGGAGGAAGGCCGGATCATTCATGACCTCTGCATATTCCTCAGAAACATCCATGCTCTCTTCAGCTTGGGGAGCATCTTGCTGCATGCTCATTTGCATTGCCAGAGCAATCTGTTCCTCCTCAGACAAGTCCATGGCTTCACGCCCAAGCGACATCGCTAAAGCTCGCTCCATGCCAGTATTCTGCGTTTCACCCGTCTTGGCTGCTTCAGGCTCACCCTCTGTCGTGGCCGCCTGGCGACGCGACTCTTCCTCCTGACGTTGTCTCTGCTCCTCCATGGACACTCTGAGAGCAAGGGCGAGCTCGGGGTCCTCGTTAGGATCGACTCCAAATTCAAACGGCGACAGCCCTGAACCGGAAGGTCCGGCGCCATCACCTCCGATCAACGGGCTCGTGATCAAGGCCTCGGAGAGCACAACACAGCCACCAGCAGGCACAGACACAAGATGGCTTCCACCAGTTGTGTTATCCTTACCGTTCAGGGTGTTGACGAAGGAAGTCAACAGTGGGTTGTTTTCGGAATCTTCACCGAAAGAAATGACATCGCAGTTCACCTTCTCTTTCTTCAGCCTCTTGGCCAATTTGACCAGCTCCTTCTCGTCGGTGTTGATAGGAGATCCGACGAAAACGACAATGCGCATTTTATGGTTCTTCCCTTGACGATGTTTGAGGGCTAGGTGAGCGATCCTGATGCCAGTAAGAATGTTGATGTTTCCATTAGGCTGAACACGATGCAGCTTCGACAATATACGGCCGACATCACTTGTTAACGTCGCCAGCACCTCGACATTAGCGAGTGTGAGTAGCCCAACATTGTTCTCGGGATTTGACCGTGTTTTGGAATGACAAACCAGGTTTACGGCATCTTGCTGAGCTTGCAGCCTCGTAGGGAGAAAATCGCCATTTCTCATGTAATCACTATTATCCACGCATATCATAGTACTTTCCAAGACCATTTTGTTGTATTACTCAAAACGCTCAGTACAATAGAGATAAATACCGATAATAGTAGAATTATAGAATAATGAATGAAATTGAAAAGAAAGAACTACAACAACTCAAGCTCAACAAAATTTGCTGTCTAATCTAATTCCACAGATGTTAAATGACCATGACTGGCCAATGCCATGACATGACAGAAGGAATGACATTATTCATAGAGTAGTATTAAGACAATACACAGAGGTTACAGGAAAGATCGCAAAGTAGGCTATGTACAAGTAAAGGACCACTATTATAATATAGTGCTATTCATTTTAACCTTCATTAAGCTTCTGTGATGGTTCATAACAAAATTTGTTGGATTTTTTCTGAAAAGCATGAACTAGCTGCCTAGAACCGGGTATGGTGATTTTAATTGTCCTGTGTAATTGTACCCTTCTTAGACAATTATAGGTTTTTTAGTCTATCTCTGACATTTTATTAACGTGACATTGTTGACATTTCACAATTATTAATAATCTGTCTGGATCTGGATAAGTGGATTGCCGTGAAATCTTTCTAAAATCCAGACTAGATTTTCCACCACACCATGGGTTTTGGTGATTACCCCAAAGAATACAACCCTGCGGTCCACGGGCCTTATGACCCCGCCCGTTATTACGGAAAGCGTAAGTTGGCATAAACCGTAAAATGTAATGGACTGATCGTGTCGATCTTACAGTGTTCGGTTATGTAATTTTATTTTATGTTTTCAGCTGACACTCCCTTCGGGCAGGTGAAGGTTGGTGAGATCGGATCATGGCTCGCTCGCAGGAATAAGACTCCTTCCGCTTTTATGGGGGCTTGCAGCCGAGGTAATTTTGTAGAAATTTGATATAGGTTAGGTTTAAAACCTCTTATTTCAATCAGCAGAAAAATAATCAAGATGATTTTTGATAGGAGTGTGCAGAGCTTTCTTTAAATAATCATACTTAATAGACAATAGTAATAATTAATGCTTGTGACACTAGGATTCCCTGTGTGTAGCTATGAGTGGGACATACAGACACAGACCAGAAACTGAAATTTAAACTCATTAAAATTTTTGATCTTCTGGAATCAAATTCAGAACCCTCTGTGCAGTGAACTGGTGTATTAATCACTGCACCAAATAATTAAATAATAAATATAATAGTCAAATCAAATGATATAGGTACTGAGTTCTCATTTGAAATGTACTTATTGTTTTTCAGCATGGTGGAGATGGCAGCACAAGTATGTCCAGCCCAAGAGGACTGGTATGGCTCCATTCTTCCAGTTGGTGGTGGGGTCCATGACCTTCTTCTATGTTATTAACTACGGCAAGCTGAGTAAGTTACACATTCCTGTATGTCTTCTTGAAATGTTAAATTCCAAAAAGAAGTTGCAATTTCATGTTTAATTTTTTTTTCAGAGCACCACAGGAACTACAAATACCACTAATCTGGATTGTATGTACATCAGAAAACATCTACAGCTATTTAAATTATGTTATTATGTCTGGGATGTAAATTCTTTGCATGAATCTTGTAGTTGTTGCATTCAATTCAAACAATAAACTAGTGATAAACAGTTTGAACTTGTTTTTCTTTTACTTTTCATTCTTGCTTATCCTTTCTACACAGTTGTAACTCTTTAATGAGGTATAACTGTCTTGGATTTTATTGAGTAAGAAAATTTGTATTTCAGAGCTATGACTACATAATATTACTACTAGATCAATCTGGGAAAATTAATAAATGTCTTATTATCCTCATTGCACTTGAATGATGGATTGAAGGCAGGGCGGAAAGCCTAGCCAATCAATTAATTTGCTCATGTATAAAGTTTGGGTGCAGATGTGATATCAATTCCATGAACACCAGACCACAAGAGACCTGTCATCTAAAAGTGCATTAGCCCTGGAAAAACAATCTTTGGCATAATGTATCATTGAATCATGACACCGGTGAAAATATTATGTATTTTTTTTGTTCTTTTTGTGATAAATATAAAATAAAATGATATTGCCATCCATTGTTTGTAAATTCTGATCCCCATTATTAAAAAGATAGTGTTTCTTGTATATATTAGTATTTTATATTTATCTATGAAGTGTTGTGTAATAATACAAATGTTGCTTTTTGGGCACCATTTTCATTGAAATTTGAATGTGGTGTACAATAAAGTATATGTGTATCATATTGTATTGTTCTTGGAAGATAGGATTGAAAAAGAAAACTAGAATTAATCAATAAAAAATATTTTTTACTTAATCAAAGTAATAATTTACTTCTACCAAATACCACTTTAAGGTGGAGTTCACATGAAACTGCCTTTTTTCTGAAGTCTTTGGCATAATGTATCATTGAATCATGACACCGGTGAAAATATGTATTTTTTTGTTCTTTTTGTGATAAATATAAAATAAAATGATATTGCCATCCATTGTTTGTAAATTCTGATCCCCATTATTAAAAAGATAGTGTTTCTTGTATATATTAGTATTTTATATTTATCTATGAAGTGTTTAGTGTAATTATACAAATGTTGCTTTTTGGGCACCATTTTCATTGAAATTTGAATGTGGTGTACAATAAAGTATATGTGTATCATATTGTATTGTTCTTGGAAGATAGGATTGAAAAAGAAAACTAGAATTAATCAATAAAAAATATTTTTTACTTAATCAAAGTAATAATTTACTTCTACCAAATACACATGCTCACATAACACTCATAAGTTTCACTCTAATGCAACGAAGTCCTTGATCACATCTCCCTCTGAGTCAGCCTCTGTGACAGTGAGGCTGTATCACATTGTGTAAGTATTTAATATTATGCTGTAACAAAGAAAATTAACACTTGTTAATAATACTATTTAAAATAACAAACTATATTACAATATGTATAGCTCAAGTATTCCATTAATGCACAGCGTGAATTAGCACCCAAGTGAGGGTGCTAAACATTGGGCTACCTTCAGACATGAGTATATACTATTTAATTTTTATAGCACATGTTATTTAAACAATAAATTACAGTGCATAAAAGAACAGCTTTACCAATGGAAAATACTTGGAAAGTGCTATAATGCTTATAACAAAGTGTATGTCACACTTTGTTATAAGCATTATAAAGTAGCACAGCACCTAAAGGTTGATTTAGATATAAAATGGTAATAAAATTAACTCATATATTGTGATGTCAGAAAGCAAGACATTCTCTTATGCTGTCATGCCCTCTTACAGCTTTACTCTCAACTGCCATGTCACAGACATTGTTTGTGTATAAAAGAATAGAACTAGAATGTAGAACACAAAAGTATTAGATTCAAATTTTATTGTCACATAGATTTTAACAACTAAACTGTTTTTTATTATTTTACAGAATATTTCTTAATTTAATGGTGATTTTATAAATGCATTCTTACAATATGAATAAGAGTACAGTATAGCGCTAAGAAGTGACACTTACCTAGTAATTGGATTGAACTATTTACAAGTCAGATCTACCCATGTACTTGGGTTTAAGTTCTTCTATTCTTTTTATAAAGTCGGTTTTCTCGATGCAACCGTCGCAGACCTCATCCCAATCGTTCAGAATTTTCTTTAGATCACGCACCTTCAGCTTTTTGAGATCGACATTGTTTAAATCGATCTGTTTGTCGAAGCGAAGATCGCAGATTTGCGCGTCTTTCTTTCTTAGCTTCTCACAGATTTTGTCCGCCGGCATCGACCAACTGAGGGGCTTTGAGAGCTCACCCAATATGCCGGTAGCGGACTCTTCTAGACCACCCAAGTAGTAGCAAAATCTGTTCTCTTTGTTTTTTGAGCCTTTACAAAACTTTTTGAATGCATCCTCGATCAGCTTCGGATCCTTTTTCACGTCATCCGATAACGTGGCCGCGAATTTCTCCACAGTTTTCACGCAAACTTCACATTCACCTTCCTTGAGCGACACCGCTACATGAAGCGTTGCTGCTACGAATAATAAATGAAAAACGGCAAATTTGTACATTTTGAACGGGTAGCGGCCACGTAAAACTTTAATTTTAACTCAGCTGTGCACAATGCAACATAGAAATAGAAAAGTAATAATTAAAACAAAAACGAACTGATGGATAGAAGAATCTCGTCGTATGATATGAAGACGTTGACAGTTTACTTGGCCGACTGTGATTGGTGCACGTTGTTTGATGAAATATTATCTATGTCACCGTTCCCTTGTACGCAGTATACAAGCGGTGCATGTTATAACAAAAGAATTTTAGCTTTTATTGTTTATTGTGGTAAATAGAATTAAACAAAAATAATGCAAACGAATTGTATTTAATATTTCTATCCATAAAAACATGTGCTTTTTTGTACATTGTGAAGCGTATGCTATAGAATAAAAAACATTTAATTTTGTCTGTCAGTTCAACTAGTTCAAGTCATGTCACAATTGTCACATTTTCAATACAGTTGTCATAGCAACAGGTTGTTTATGTATAAAATTGAATATTTGGAATTTGGTCCCAAAGTTTTGTCGATTAGGATTTCTCCGATTTTATATCCTGCTTATCTTACCGTGTTGGTTAACATGACGAATCTAAAACCAAAGTTGGAGGATAATCCCCGTGGGGCTCTCGAGCAATATATTACGGCGTTACAGAGCGAGTCGAAGTTGGCTCGAAAACAAGCCATGGTTAAAATCCAGGAGGAGATATTCATGAATCCAGACAACGCTGAATGCGACCTCACAGTTGTGTTCCCCGAAATCTACGCTTACGTCTTAAAAATTTTCTCTGACGCCTCAGAAGCGTGTCGAGAAGTTGCTGCTTCTATTATTTCAAATTTCATTGAGAAGTTGCCGCTCAATGACTACTATTTAACTTACATAATCCCTGTGATAGTGCGTCGCATCGGTTGTCCCGAGATTGTAGAAGAATCAGAGGAGATGCGTTTAATTTTAATTCAGTTAGTTCATAAAATAATAGAGAAGTACAAAGGCACACACCTCCTAAGTTCATTCATTAACGACTTCACTAATATTCTGACGAAGACCAGCACCGACCCGTTTCCTAAGGTGAAGCTGGAAGCATGTGAATGTATAATACTGTTGACGAAAGCAATTCATAGAGAATTCCATCTTCAATCAGAGAGCTTTGTAAAGCCTGTGCTTGGAAATTTCAATCATCAACACTTCAGAGTTCGAGTTGCAGCTATTAAAGCCATAGGTATGATTTCTTATTATTATACAAGCTATAAATATCTTACTGTTAGTACTGTTTGCTTAACAACTAATTGTTAGTTATGTTGCTCTTATATCTTTGTATTTGACCTACCGAAATAGGAAAATAGTTAGGAAAAAACTCTTGTTAGGAAAAAAATCCCTTCATTTGATAGTCATATGGGTGTGCATACAACTACTCCACACTAAGATGATCATGTATTGTCATCCAAAATAAATAAAACTAAATAATTGAACTTGAAAGTAATTAAAAGAATTTAGATGTTATAAAATTTTTGAAATGAAGTGGTCATTTTCATATTTTCAGGTGCAATAGTCATAGCAGGCAATGCAAAATGCTTCGAGCTGTCCATCACCCCAATGGCTGAGAAGTTGTTTGATGAGAACACACAGGTTCGTCTCCAAGTCACCCTGGAAGTCGGCAACTGGATGCTGAACTACAGAGACAGATATTCATTCTGGCATCGTATGCTGCCATTGTTACTTACAAGGTAAGCAACATTTGTTTGTCCTTAACTTATAAGTGACCCACTACAGAGTCCTGTCTTCTCACAATGAGAAGGATCTATGGTGTTGATTTTGCCTAAACCAGAAATTTCTGGAGTAAACTGTTATGTCAATTTAGTTTGTAATTGGTATGTGGTCTGATTGTGAGAGTTTTGTTTGGCACCCGTGACAGTGGCATAACTATAGTGTGGCAGGGCTGGCAGAATGCCACGGGCCCCGGGGCTGGGGGCTGAAGGGGCCCCAGACTGAGAGACTGTAGAAGTAGCTTGACAACTTAAGAAGTAGCGTAACTTAAAAGTAAAAGTAATTAAGAAAGTACTGGGGCCCCATCCAATAAATTAGCCACGGGCCCCGGATGGTTTAGTTACGCCATTGCCCGTGACATAGGTATTCCCATGAAGCTATAAGAAAGTGAACAAGATATAAATGCAGATTAGTATGGGAGTCATACTAGTGGGACAACCATAAATAAACCATACAGTACAGTAATAGGTGATCCTAATGTGTCTATGCTTCATTTATTTATTTATTTAAGTTTACCAACAATTATGTCATTATTAAAATTACAATGAAGTTACAACTTTAAAAAAAATTACAATTAATGCATAATCAATTAAAGGTAAACATAACTTTGAAATACAACGTGCAGGCTAACAAAATTATGTGTAATGGTAGACAAATATCATACTTTACCACTATTTTATAATTAATGATATGATAACAAATCTAAGAACAATAGGTGCTTACAATTAATGACACATCTTTTTCGCTGTGGACTTAAATTTATATAATGACATGGCATTTATATCAATATCCATGCCTGTAGATCCGCTTAGCTTCTTCTTCATCTTTCCACAGCCTCAGTGATGTGATGGCAGACGTGAGGGAGACTGCCAACAACCTGTGGACGGACATCGGTCTTCAGTACATGGAGGAGAATGAGGAAGATCTGAAGAAGAAGGCAGACTTCTTGAGAGATGTGCCCGCACATTACCCGGATGTGAAGAGGCCCAATCTCGGCTGTAGGACTCTGGTTCAGAGCAATGTTGGGAAGATTGTGCCTGCTATTGGTAGAGGTGTGTACTTTTTTGCATAAGTCAAGGAAATAGTATGGTTCAAAAAATAACTTGACTTTGTCAGAGTAAAGCACTACACTCCAGGTTGGAGCGTGAAATTCATATAAAAAATCAGATAAATGCTTTTAGCCCAGAAATTGATAACATTTTTTCAGTTTTGAATTTTCAATATTTTCATAATCATTTCTTTATTTTTCTCATCTGCTACTGGAGGTCAGTTATGATGAAGATTATATTCCTCATCACACAGAAATGGACGGCTGGCAAGCTGACGCGAGGCTCCGAGTGGCGCAACTTCTCTGCTGGTTGATATTGTGCGCCGAAGAGGGCGCCACACAACACGCTAACACTATAGTGAGGACACTACACAGAGGGGCTAGCGATGACGACCAAAGGGTTGTGTTGGAAGTAAGAAAAATTAAATTTGTAAAATAAGCATTATTTACTCTTATTCTTGGAGGTACCCTACCCTTCTCACATTTTATGAACAATTCCTTTAGTTTTATGATCGCTTCGATAAAACTCTTAATCAGCAGTAAGGCTTTCTGTTGTACCAATAATTTGCTTGTGTACGTGTAAATTCGCTTGTGTGTGTACTATTTTTCTTGTGTCTGTATTTCCTGGTGTACATGTCAGTAACCCATTAATGACCCACTACAGGGTCGGGTCTCCTCTCACAATGAGAAGGATGTGGGCCTTAGTCCACCACGCTGGCCTAGTGCGGGTTGGTGGACTTCTCATGCCTTTGAGAACTTTTCTTTTTCTGAACTCTCAGGCATGCAGGTTTCTTCACGATGTTTTCCTTCACCGTAACAGCAGGTGATATTTAATTTTTACAAAGCGTACATAACTTTTTTTACAAAGTCGTTGGTGCGTGCCACTGGGATTCGAACCCGGACCCCTCTATCCGAGGTCGGAGGTTCGAGGTTCTGGACGGACTGGTTCGGTCGGAGGTTCTGGTGTACAATAAAGAGTGAATACTGTTATTGTAATGTACAATATGTGCTGTAATCCGCAGATCAAACGCGCCTCAGAGCTGTTCGGCTACTTCATAGTCCCCGACACCTGGTGGCCGCTCCTCGAGGCGGAGCTGGACTCGTGGGGCGCACTGATGGTGGTCGCCAACATACTGAGGGGCTCTCGTAAAGAACTCGTGGCGAAGAAGGTGATGCGCGAACTGTGCAAGGAGCTCGCGGACCCCGACAGGTGCAGGGTTAGGAAGGTAAACAAACAGACAATAAATGAACAATAATTATGAACTCAACCAAATCACAAAAGGGCTATCTAAATCCAAAGATTGATAATTGAAAATTTGAAACCGGCTGTAAAAGGGGGGATTAAGAGTTCAACACGTTCTAAACAACTCTGACCTGACTCCAAAGTACATTTTAAATGTACGCCTCTCGTCAAGAGATGGCGACACCGGTTACCTGAATCACGCTATCTAAATTTTCTTCCTCGCTAGCATAATTATAAACAAACCCTCACTCTGATATACACCAACCATTTTTATATTATTGCAATAAAAAACTGTTTTTTTTAAACATTGTAGCCAAAGTACCAAAGAAACCTGCTGGACGTGACAGAAGCCCTGATGGACCTGTGCGGAGACGAGTGCACTCCGGCGGCCGAGGATCTGTTCATCATCAACTTCACAGTATACGCCATGCCGGTCGACGATCAGATGCAGTTCATGGCGCTATGTGAGTGACGTCATTCATTCATTCATTCAAAAAGTCATTCATTATTGACATATCGGCCACTTCTGAAGGACCGACGAGCGCTGAGAAAGAAAGGTTCTGGAACCACGTCTAGGCAAAAAGAGTACAGGCCGACCTTCAGGTAGACTGAAGATCTGAAGAAGATCTGAAGAAGATAGCGGGAAACCGTTGGATTCCAAGGGCAGTGGATTAAAAAGGGCAGAAAAAAGAATATAAAAGAAAGATGTTAAACGATCACTGTAGCCTGTTGACGCTTAACCTCAATCAGGAGCGCGGTAGCAAACCTCAACCTCTAAACTAAAGACCAATGAAAATGAACTTAACCCTAGCGATTATGTGAGTAGTGGCGGAGAGGTCATGATGGCTTATGACAGCGTCATTCCATCATTTTATCGTCAGGGTGCTGTAATAATGCGGTTCACATCAAAAATTGATTTTCCTTTCTCTCTCTAGCAAACCTAGACAAGCTACGGTACTTGGAGAAGTGCGGTGCGTCCCTCACGAGTCTGTACGACCGCCACATACGTCGCGTGCTCGCGGACATCACGAGCGAGGCCGTCACGTGGACGCTGCAGACGCCCGACCGGTGCATCCTGGAGTGTGTTTTGATGCATGCTGGTGAGTTCTGTTGTTGTTTTTCTATTTCAATTAATCAGGGCCGTCTTTAACCTATTGGAGGCCCTGGGCAATACTGGGGCCCCTATTGTAGTCGGTAATTAAGGTTCGATTTCTTCGAATTAAAAGTTTTTTGGTAATAAATATTGGTTATCGGTTGGTGATCTGACAGGAACTAGGGACTTTGTATTTGATCTGAGGGGGCCCCTATCGATCGCGGGACCCTGGGCACTTGCCCAAAGTGCCCACTGGGAAAGAGGGGTGTGTATAGAATAAAATGGAATTTATGGTAGCACGTGTTCACGACGAGAAGGATGATGTTCAGCTGGCCTACAGCGTGTTGGTGGGTAACTTTCAGTAGTGGACTTCAAAAAGGCAGGAATGTAAAAGCATTTGTCACTTGATGGCAGATGGGAGTTCACTCAAGTTGTTTTTTCTCCAGGATCCGCGATGGGCACCCAACTGCACCTGATCGCGCCCCTCCTGAAGGAGTGCCTGGCCACCCCCGAGGTGGACCCGGAGGTAAGGCTGAAGGTGTTCACGGCCCTGTCCACGGTGCTGCTGCAGCGGCAGACCAACTTCAGGAAGTGCGAACCCTTCAAGCTGGAGTGCTTCTTGAAGATCGTCGTTCAAGGTACCGTAGCTTGGGGGAACTTATGCTTGCACCCGAACACGTGACAGAGTGAAAAGACGAAATCGGTAGAAGAATGAAGGTTTTTTTTTTATAAGTAGAGCAAGCAAACAGACAGACGGGCCACCTGATGGTAAGTGGTCACCGTCGCCTACTGACACGTGGTTACCGGCATAGCTCTCAAAATTTGCGAATTAAAGTGGTTCCGGTGGTAAAGGTTTCCGGGACTGAAATGGGAAAGAAAGCTATTTAGCTTGCTCTAAGCACATGCTTAGTTTTCATTAGGGATCAGAGAGTTTTATATGACCGCAAACAGTGTGAGTCTTATTCTATACTAAAGAAAAAATAAAAATGGACTCAAATTTAACAATCCCAATTTAACTTCATCTAATGACATAACAGCAGTTCCCGTCAAAACAAGAGCAATCAATTTTAGGTGTCCCGTTTTTGATATTGTGACTATCCATCTTGAAATACCTATAGAAATCTTCGTCTTAAAGCAATATAAAATATCGTTATCGGTAGAGGTGATACTGCCCAACCTGGTGTGGGCGCCGGGTCGGACAGCGGAGGCCATTCGCACAGCAGCGGTCGCCTGCCTCTGTTCCGCGCTGCAGGAGGACCCCTCCCACCGGGAGGTGCAGGGGGAGAAGGGGGGAGAGGGAGATTGTGCGGATGTCGTGAGTAGTTTATGTGTTTACAGCAATATGGGGCGTAAAAGCCACCCTCCCACAAACAAGGGTGGGTTTGTGGAGGTGTGCTCCGCCGCTTTCCAGTAAAGTATCTAGTGTGGTCAACACAGAAATATTTTTTTTTGTGGTGATTATCCTAGCCCTAGAACCAGGGGGGGGGGGGTTACTACAAATTCCTAAAACCATTATAATTTAATTTAAAACAAAACATCATTGCTTTATGACGGTTTTAGGAGTTTGTAGTAATCCCCCAGGCCTTGCTTCCACCTCAATATATCAAAATCAATAAAGTTTACAATTTTTAACGCAGTCAAATTCCGTCATTTCAATAGCTGAAGTATTTTTGCGGGACAAGGAAATGAAGTTCTCAAAACGGCCTTAAAATAGCTTTCGTCAAAAGCCGGCAACTCACTAGTGACAGAATAGGTGACAGTGGGTTTTAAGAATCAAGTTGACCATCTGTCTGTTTCCAAACTTGAACCTTTACCCTGTACTTACGATGTCTGGACATACTTCACCGCGATGCTCCAATAATCCACATTGGACACATCCGCAAGTATGTGTCAATGATTGGTATATAATAATATAATTTTCACAGCAGGTGAATCTCTTCCCCACCAAAGAGTCTCTGGAGCCGTTCCTAGACGAGATGGTGCCGTTGCTAGTGGCGCTGGTGGACGACAACTCCACGTTGACGCGCCAGCACGCGCTGCGAGCGGTGTCCTGCCTGGCCGCGCTGGCGGAGTCGCGGGGCTGCTTCACCGTCGAGCTGCTGCACAAGATGTACTTTGGTGAGTTTCAAAGAAGAATGGAGGAAGTAGCGGATGGCAATGGGGCGATATTGACACACACGATAGCTGTCACGTGTGTTCCTTTATTGGGCCTAGTCATACTGCACCATAGAATAATTCATACTTATTTTTAAAAGAGTGCTGGGAGTTTTTTTCCGCCCGCTTTTTTCTCCTAGTCTACGTTTTGCCTGAGGGGCGATCAAAGCGGATGTTTGTATAATGTTAAATGTATGACGTTCATTAAGTGTGCATAAATTGTACCTGATAATGAATAAAAGCTTTTGAATTTGAATTTGAATTTGACGTGCGACCAACTCGCGCCCAGTCTGAGCGCTCTGAGAGTCTGATGCGTGTACGAACGTATACGCACGAGTTAAATTCGTGCGAAAACGCGTTCATACTGAGCGCATCTTAAGTTTAAACACGTCGTAAAGCAGCATGTACTTTTTCCGGCTGAGGACGGATGGTTGCCGGAGATATTGTGCTTCACCGTCGAGCTGCTCATAAGATGTACTTTGGTGAGTTTTAAAAAAGAATATACGTGGAAAGACGTACGTACAACTAACTCGCGGGCAGTCTGAGTGCTCCCATAGTACTTCTAAGGTCCGGATTGTTTGTGCATGTACGTACGTACGTATATGTGTAACGTATACGTGTACGCATGTACGTATGCGTATACGTATACGCATGAGTTAAATTCATACGAAAACGCGTGCAAACTGAGCGCGCTGGCCGAGCGGCGGGGGTGCTTCACCGTCGAGCTGCTGCACAAGATGTACTTTGGCAAGTTTCAACCTGATGTAGAATGTTGAATGGTGGGTCTTAATTGAGCCTTACTTCGGTTTCTTTGGCCCTATTCATTTAAAATGACAGGTGTTGCCTGGCAACCAAATTACAATGGCTAGTGGCTATCCATGTCTGTTTGTAGGTTATTGAAACAGGCAGTTAGTGTGACTCTTTTTGAACTGACTTCAAAGAAAGAGGGAGGATTTTTGTACTTTTTGTTCAGAAGATGTTTATTTTAAGTCTGATGGTGTAAGTTCCTTTTGTTATCTAAATAACGCTATAATGATGATTGTGGAAGTTATTGGGGACGGACAGAGATAGCTTATAACTTAGATGAAGAATAAGGATACTTTTCTCCCTCTAGACCAATTTCCAAGTTTGTAATTTTCTTTCTTGAAATAGATCGGTCACAATTAAGTTCAAAGTTAAGCTCATCTCGGCTCAAGTTTCATTTTCGCTTTCGCACAGGCTTAACATTTTAATTTAAGAGGCGCCTTTTGGTTCCAGTGGTGCTCAAACGCCTGGACGACAGCAGCGACAAGGTGCGCTCGTTCGCGGTGCAGACTGTGCGCGCGCTGTTCAAGCGCCGCCCGCGGCCGTACGACGCGGTGGTGTTCGGCGCGCACGTCGACGCGCTCTACAGCGCCATGTTGGTGCACTTGGATGACGCCGACGAAAGCTTCCGTAAGGAGATGCTGGGTGAGTTTCTTTCTTCTCCTTTCCAGCCCCTTGCAGTCCACTTTGTCGTGCTCTAGCCCCAAAACCAACCTCGAAAGGATATGGATCGCTTCGCTGCTGGGTGACATATGTTAGGTTCTCCCTGCTGATCTTCCTTCCTTCTTTCCTTTCAGCTCTTTGTAGTCCACTGCTGGACCTGGGTCGACTGATTCGACGCCATTCCACCCGGTTCTGGGCCCTCTGAATCCAACGGTTTCCCGCTGCCTTTTTCAGGTCGTCAGTCCACCAGGTCGGAGGGCGGCGGGTGCTCCTTTTGCCTAAACGTGGTCGCCATTCGAGGACCCTTTTTCCCCATCGATTGTCAGTCCTGCGAACGATGTGGCCGGCCGATTGCCACTAATTTCCCTGATCAATCCATTCAAACCGTAGCAAAGGGTCCTATTCCTGAGGTTACATAACTGAGGTCACTGGGTGTGCGTTTAATAGTGGCGACGCGCGCTTTAACTAGCAAACGTTGTCGTGTTCAATGCACACATACACGCCATGCTTGGATGACACCGACGAGGGCTTCTGTAAGGAGATGCTTGGTGAGCCTACACTTACGAGTAAGAGTATAGAGGTAGAAGAAATAGAATAGAAAA
Organism: Erynnis tages; assembly: GCA_905147235.1. NCBI lineage: Eukaryota > Metazoa > Arthropoda > Insecta > Lepidoptera > Hesperiidae > Erynnis > Erynnis tages. The sequence continues at coordinate 9,892,333 of LR990082.1, forward strand.
GAAAAGAATGCGTTTATTCTTGACTGTTACACGAGAAAGATGTTACAAAAATTATAATAAGTTAAGAACAGTCTCCCCTATGCGGGCATACAATAATGTAGAACGATAGGGCCCTTCATTCCCTTCATGCACGGGGCATTGATGCGCGCTTGCTGTGTTGGTTTTTATTGAAGCTTACTTCGAAATTTGCCCTTTTTACTTTTAAATTTTTCATTAAAAATAATTCAATTTGTTTCAGATGCATTATTGGCCCTCAGCGACGTAGATCCACGTCTCTTGATGAAGAAAGTGAAGGCCAATATTAATATTTATAGAAACAAAGCGGCGTACGAGAAGTTAGCTAGTCATTTAGAGATAATTTTGAAATAAGTTCATTTTTAATGATTTAAGACCTGACAATATACAGACAAAATGCGAATTTCGTCCAATTATATCACATTCAATTTCATTAAGTTAATTGGTGACTACACATATTGTATGTTCGTTGATTAAAAGCACAATACAGATAGACGTGCGGAGCTGGGTATGGCCTACCATAGTAGTTTGTGTTTGTTTTATACAGAACAAAAAACAGAATATCACGTAGGCTTCACCAAAGAAAGGAGTCATATCAAAATAACATTGAAACAAATACATATATTACGTTTAAGGTTTTATGCTCTTTTAATAATATTTATGGATGAAATAGAAGAGCTTCTTCAGCATCAAGTACAAGACCTTCAGCATCGAGTACTATTTTATTTTAAACTACCAAAGCGGTAAAATTTATTTAGATACTACAATAATAATGATTATAATAAAGTTAATGTTAATATTATACATTTTTTATATTTTAAACCCTTTCCTATCTTAAAATGATCTGAATCTTTAGATCAAATATTGCAAAAAAATATATTAAAACTATCTATGCCTTATAAGCTTATAAAATGGAAAATCGGTTTTGTTATACAACAATTTTACATTGGCATAATGTTGTTGACGTTGGCCAATAACAAAATATTAAAAAGGCCTATCCGTCGTATCTGACATTGAGATGTCAATCTCAGGGAGTGCATGCATCGAATTGGCACCGCGATTATTTTATAAATAAATCGGTTTCTATCGATCAATTGAAATATAATATTGAAAATAGCTGCCCTGATCGTTTTTAAGTAAGAAAAAATAAATAAAACCTCGTAACAATTAATAATAATCTAAGAAATTTAAATTTATAAATATAATAAAGACTAAATAAATATTTAGAAATAAAAATTTGTGAGTATCGGTTTCTCAAAACATCGATTTTTTGTTTAACAGCATTTTCTATAAAGTACTAAAACCGGTTAACCGGTAAATTCGGGTAAATACAATACATCACTATACTAATATGCTGTATGCTGCCGTTGTTCGCGCAGTTTTGTTTATAATTTAGTAACTTAAAATAAACGTGTATAATAATTGTTATATTGCGGCCATTGCGCACCGCTTTCGTTTCCATCGTCTGAACGATGGAGGTAACACGGCGAAGTAAGTTTGCAAGATCAAAACATGCGAGTGAGGTTATAATTATTGTCGTCGCTCACAATACGAATGTTTTCTTTCAGATTTCAAGGAGAGTTTGCCGTTGATACGTGATTCTATAGAAAGGGCCGACTTTTTGGTTATAGACACAGAGTTTACGGGGCTTTCGAATGGCCGCGACGTGAGCATGTTCGATTCTCCGGCAGAGTACTACAATACGTTATTAAACGGTTCTTCTGAGTTTATGCTCATCCAGTATGGTTTATGTGCCTTCTATTGGGACGCCGCATCGCAGCAGTACAAGAATGAGGCGTACAATTTTTATCTGTTCCCGAGAGGACGCCCTGGACCTGAAAAACTGTTTCTGTGCCAAAGTTCCAGCTTAGACTTTCTGGCTTCACAGGGATTTGACTTTAATAAATTGATACGTGACGGTAAGAAACGTTAATTCAAATATTTTTGTGCTGGTGAGGGATTGTGCGTGGTGTTGGATCTTTGACGGTACAGGGGTTAACAATCTGGAACTGGATTTATGTAGTCGCTTGGTTAAATGTTTCCAAATGGGCAGGCTTTTGAGGCCTACACACACTTACAGGATCCTGCCATAAGGTCTTAATAATCAATCCATCACAAACAATGCTGTTATATTTGGTTTTGACTGTAGTAAGTTTTTGTTTAAGGTATATCATTCATGACAGAGCCAGCAGAAACTAAGCTGCGAGACATTATAATCGAGAAACATAAAGCAACTGCTCATGAGCAAGACTCCATCACTATTCCAGATGAGCACAAGAAGTATATTGACCAAGTTTGGTGAGTATTCTTCTTTTGTGTTTAAGAATTAGGATATTCATTTTTTATGACAATAGACGGGCAAACAAGCACAGCAAGCAAACTGATAGTGAGTTGCCGCCTTAGGACATCTGTAACACTTGGTGTGTCACACACACTCACAGCCAAGGAGAAAATGATAGACTTGCTTTACAAGGAACAAGAGCACAAGAGAACACAAAAAACTGTTAATGGTAGATTGTTCCACAGTAATAATCTAGAAAAAGGCAAAAGGTTTCTTTAGAATCTTACTTTAAGATAATGATAGGTCTCATCTACAAAAAGTGGTTTTAACACACCCCATGTTAGATCCATATGCCAAGGACTGGCCAGTGCTGTTGATAATGGGAGTCCAGCAGGGATTCCCTGTTGAATTATAGACCTATATCATTAAGCACAATTATAGGAAAGGTGTTTGAGCTGCTCAATTATTCAGTTATTAGTCAATTATTATTTAATTATTATTAGTCAATAATTATTTGGCCAGGGACATCAATTTATGCATGCTTCCTCGATTTAAGCCTTGCTTTTGACTAGGACACTTCGTTTGAGGCAACTGTCCTCATGAGTAGGATTACAGCAATATTCTTTTTACATTAAATGAAATGCAGCTTATAATGATAAATCATGTTTCCTGTTTCAGTGGTAAGGTCCGCACCTTTCTTGACGAGAATAAAACGAATGAGCTGGAAGTGGATCGGTGTAATGCATTCGTTCGGAGATTGCTCTACCAGGAGCTAAGGGTTCGCTTCAAGGACGAGGTTTACCTAGAGACAGTTGTACTGGAAAATAAGGACAGGTTAGTTCTCGGTACAGTTTTTGTAAGTATTATGAGCTAGCTTGTCAGTAACCCATTAATGACCCACTACAGCATCGGGTCTCCTCTCACAATGAGAGGGATGTAGGCCTTAGTCCACCATACTGGCCTACTGTGGGTTGGTGGATTTCACATAGCTTTGAGAACATTTTTTTTGTGGACTCTCAGGCATGCAGGTTTCCTCACAATGTTTTCCTTCACCGCAACAGCATTCTACTTCACCGTCGCTAGGATTCGAAACCGGACCCCTTGATTCGAGGTCGAATTCTGAGCCACTGGGCTATCACAGCTCTAAAATTATACTAAACAGCCAGCTTAAATTATCAAACAGAACCAGCTTCATAAAAATGGTAGCTGGCATTAGATAAATACATTGAAAAATGGAGGAAATAAGTTCTTAAAAATGTGACGAGAGTGTTAGAATAAGTATGCCCTCAGAGTAGCAGAGTTTAGGGCCTGCCCTGTTCACATAACCATTCTATCTACTTGTTTTTAAGGATAAATGTAACATTAGAAAAAGCAGACACAAAAATCTCTGAGTAACTTATAAGATCCAATATCAATTATCTTACATTGCAGTAAGATGTGCGTCAATATCAGTACACTTGCATCAATTACAATTATTGGTCTAAACCCAGTGAACCTTTCAGTATTATTGAGACATTGAAAATTCACCTATTATACTTTTATTTTCATTGCAGTGTTGTAACCTAGATTTTTACTTGGTGTATTTTAGAATATTAAAAGTGACCCGATTGACGGAAGACATCTCAGAAAAGAACAGGGAACAATTGAAGAAGAAGAAAGAGTGGGAAGAATTTGAAGAAGCTGTCGGTTTCAGTAAGGTTGCCAGAATGATTAGTCAGTCAGTAAGTTCATAGTGATGATTGCTGATTTTTAGACTTAATGTTAAAATTCTTTTCATAATATGTAATTATAATTAATGAATAATCATTCATAATCATATTTATCTTTTTCTTCATTATCATAATTATTACTGACACAATAAACTAGTATTTTAAACACTCAGGGGGTACATTTTTTTTACACCACGCCCTTCAGGAATCACAGTGTGCAGATTGTACTTTAAATGTAAACTTTCTTTTATATGGCGACATAAATAGTCCGAGGACAGATGTGCCCTTTCAGCCCCTTCATTATTTTTAACTTCTTTTTCCAATAAATATTTATTTTATTTGTTTATTAATGTTCTTAAAATACTACAAAACATAGCCTTAAATTTTAGGCTTAAGCTTTAACAAACAATTGCTATACCTTCTATCAATTTTTTTGCAGGAAAAGCTAGTTATTGGTCATAATATGCTACTGGACGTACTCCACACACTCAACCATTTCTTCCAGCCATTGAAGAATTTGGACTATTCAGCCTTTAAAGAGTTCACGCATTGCATGTTTCCAAAGTGAGTGTGTCTAGGATAAACTATTTTAAACTTTTCAGGTTACACTTTTACTCTTTTTGATTGTAGGTATATGACTATGTAGCAAATAGGCATACTACCCACCTGTCGTTAAGTGGTCACTGAACCCCATGGCCAAACATGTCCAACATCAAATAGGAAAATAATCCTAGGAGAACCCTAGGATAGGAATCCTATTTGAGGTCATATGTTTTTAGCATTGCTACTCATGAAGACTGAGATGTTGCCTCAAATTTATCATCTCTGTCAACCACATCTTCCCCACCCAAAACTGAACAAGAAGAGCATGACATCTTGATGCTTTACGAGGGGAGGTGGCAGTAAGGTACCACCGTGGGCAAGTAACTAAGGCTCTACTGCTATTAAAATCACATCCACACTACATTATGGTTTTTATCACAAACATATAAAACCATATTGTACGATAACATGAATAATCTTTTTCTATTTTATATATTTTTAGGTTATTAGACACCAAGTACATGTCCAGCTTGCCACCGTTTAAAGACAAAGTGAATTCCAGTGTATTAAGGCATCTATACCTGACTCTATCAGAAGATCCCTTTTCAATACCAAAAGTGGGTATGTACCTATATGTTTACCTTTACTGTTTATGTTTTTCTTTTTTAGTGTAAAGAAACAGCAAGTGAGCAATGTTCATCTGTGAACAGTTACCATCAGGTGGCTTGTATGCCTGTTTGGCTGATCTGTCTATAAAAAAAAACAAGGTACCTTATGCATTTTACAATGGCTATAATAAAGAAATTATACCTACTGCTATCACTCCCAGCCAGTAGCCATACATCATCATACTCTATCCTTTTCAACAAAAATCAATATTGTGTGCCCGTATTGGGTAGACTGTTTAACACTTTATCATAATATCATTCTGTCATATCATTGTAACTCCGTTTCTGTACGACAACAAACGCTTACCTTTCTTTTCGCAGATTCGGAAGCGGGCCGCGGCTACGTGAGCGCGGACGACAAGCAACACGAGGCGGGCTACGACGCGTACGTGACGGGGCTGTGCTTCCTGGGCATGCACGCGTACCTGCGCCGCGCGCCGCGCGTCTTCACCGCCGACGCGGCGCTCGAGCCCTTCCTCAACAAGCTGTTCCTGGCGCGCACGGCGCACGCCGACTCGCCCTACATCAACCTGGATGGCGCTGACCGTGTGTATCTCAAAGTTTTATTTGCTTACTAGCTGACCCAGCAGGCTTCGCTCTGCCAATGAATTTATTTTTATTTTTATTTAATAGCCTATGTTACTCAGGCTGAATGTAGCTTTCCAATGGTGAAAGAATTTTTGAAATCGGCCCAGTAGTTTTTGAGTTTATTCGTTACAAACATACAAAAATACAAATGTTTCCTCTTTATAATATTAGTATAGATAATATACTTCTGTCTGAGTTAGCCAGTTAGACCATGGCGAAAGTAAACACCGAGCGAGGGGCTGAGAGTGCCCTCGCTCTGCTCGGTCGCTGACTTCACGCCGTGCAGTAATAGGCTACTTAAGTCACATGTATCATAGTACACAGAAGTCACACCCTAAATGAAAAGTCAAAAGGATTAACTTGCTCGATGTCAAGCTGTAGGATGCTGATACTGTGTCTGATTTTAACATCAACCTAGATGGCGCTGACAGTGACTGTCTTTCAAAGCTTTTATGTAGCTTGTCTTTACATACTTATGGCAGTAACAAAAATTACGAAAGTTGCGAGAATATAGTGATTGTATGCACCGTGAGGCGGGTTACGATGCTTACGAACCTGGATGGCGCTGACCGTGTGTTTTATTTGCTTATACTATACTTCTGTCTGAGTTAGCCAGTTAGACCACGGCGAAAGTAAACACCGAGCGAGGGGCTGAGAGTGCCCTCGCTCTGCTCGGTCGCTGACTTCACCCCGTGCAGTAATAGGCTACTTAAGATACATGTATCAGAGCACAGAAGTCACACCCTAAATGAAAAGTCAAAAGGAATTTACTTGCTCGATGTCAAGCTGTAAGATGTAAGATGGCGCTGACAGTGACTGTCTCAAAACTTTTATGTAGCTTGTCTTTACGTACTTATGGCAGTAACAAAAATTACGAAAGTTGCGAAAACAAAAGTTGCGAAATATATTGATTGTATGCATCACGAGGCGGGTTACGATGCTTACGAACCTTGATGGCGCTGATGGCGTGAGTGTCTCAGAGTTATGCTTATATGATACTCCTAAGTTAGCGAGGGGCTGAGAGTGCCCTCGCTCTGGTCGGGCGCTGGCTTCACCCCGTCCAATAATAGGCTACTTAAGTCACACGTAGGTGGGGTGCGGGAGGGGAACGAAACTGACCAATAAGCTAAACGAATTCGAACGCGCGAGTTCTTATTTCAAACTCTGTGTCGGTGGACTCAGGAGACTTGCTCATTGGTCAGTTTTGTGCCCCTTCCGCACCCTTCACCAAGGGAGTCTCGCTTACAGCCGTCAACCTCTAACATAGCACCTTTGAGATCCGTTGGATTCTAGTCGTTTTAATTCTTTTTTTTTCATAAAGTATTTTTTTTTCTTTGCAGCTACACCTTGCAGGGACCACGTTTTCCACTTAACATTCCCGAAAGAATGGCAGAGAAATTCTATAAGTGATTTATTCAGGCCGTTTGGTAAGTTTGCGTGCTCACTTTCTTATATCTTATAGTAGAAGTTATTCTAGAAGTTTATAGACAATGTCTTTGTCTCTGTTTTGAGCCTCTCTCATCCCATGTTTCCAGGTGAATGTAAATCATTGTATGCACTATACAAAAATATTTACAGATGTCACCTTTATGAAAATATACATTATTGTGTTGCAACAGGAAGACGGATGACAACTAGCGGTTTGATTTCCAACAGAACAGACATTTGAATGATGTGTTTCTGATCTGTGTGTGTGTCTTGTTGTCATGGCACCCACAACGGCCACAACACAGGCAATCCTAGTGTGGGCCTCTACGTGTGAAACGTTTATGTTTTAATGCACAGAGTTATATGGACTAGAGGACGCAAGTCTCATTACCTGTATAGAGCCAAGCGTGCCATTTTAATAACAAAATGACTTGCCGATGAAAGGAAACGTTTCCCGTATCTCGTCCTCCTTTTTTGTGTAGTTTTTACAACTTAATATATTACAACAAGGCATTTTTCTCTGTTTTCGATCACGCGTGCGTTCGTGAACGGCATGAAGTGGCGCTAAAAGAAGACAATTTGTCTCCTTAGTTACACGCGAAGTACATACACTTGCGTCCTCTAGTCCATATGGCTCTGTGTTTTAATGTATTTATTTATTTAACAGGACCGATAACGGTGCAGTTTCTGGACGACACGTCGGCGATCGTGCTGCTGTCGCACAAGGAGAAGGCGCGGTACGTTCTCCAGGCGTTCGACGACAGCAACCGCGTCAAAGTCATCCCCTACGCCAAGTACAAGAGGCTTTCTACTGCGGTAAGAGAAGTTTATAACTCGGCAAATAGTAATAAAAAGCGCGTATAGCCTCGCTTGAGTTGATGGTAAGCAAGTAAAAGAAATAGTTAACCAACCTGAGAGTTCAAAAAAAATGTTCTCAAAGGTATGTGAAGTCCACCAACCCGCATTAGGCCAGCGTGGTGGACGGCGGCCTACATACCTCTCATTGTGAGATGAGACCCGACCCTGTAGTGGGTCATTAATGGGTTACTGACAAGCAACGGGCGCGGTCAGTACCTGGATGGGTGATCGCTAATGGCGGATTAAATGCGCGTTTTCGCGCTTCGGAGTGCACGGTAAGTCGTGGGTCCCTGTTCGATACGTTAGCGGTCGTTAAACATTGTCGGAACCCCTACGGGCGGTTTGAAACCATCCGACACGGGTTGGTCACTAGCCCGTTTCTTCACCACTAGTGGGGAGAGACCTGCGTCCGACAGTTGGCTATAAAAGGGTTGCTGCCAGCCAATAAAACTAAATCTAGTTAATTTTTTGCATGTGAAGATTACCTTTATCAAGTAATGTACTGATTTCAAGGGTTACTGACTCTGACTCAAATCAAATTAATAGAAATTGACTTTGTTGTAATCCAATATATCCACAATAGGGTATTTCGCACCATGCAAGGAAAAATCCAAAATTATGTAATATTGATAGATTTTGTTAAAAGCAAGTGAAAAATGGTGATTTCTGTTCTAAAAAATGTAGTATACATTTATTATTTCAATTTTAAAATTCAGGTTTTTTAATCTGTTTTTCAAATGTCAAAAACGCTATACGCCATGCAAGCTATCGGCATGACGTCATTAGCAGTGTAAATAAACAATGGAGTATAACTTTCTTCCTTTACTGAGATGTATTGTTTACACTGCGAGTGACGTCACAAGTATGGCGGCAGCGCCGAGACGGCCGAGACCGTGTTTTCGCGGGGATTTTTGAAATTTAAATTGAAAAGTCTTTTTTTACATAATATTTGTTTGAAAAAATTTTTTTTCCAATTTTTTATGGGTTTTTATGACTTACGAATTCATATAAAATGCTTTTTGACATAATTTGACATGGCCGTAATACCCTATTGATGAAAGAACTTTGTTTCCCATTAAGAGCAATTTTGTATCTTACGCGTATGGTATTAAAGTTGTTTTTTGTTCGCAGGCGCCATACCAGCAGCAGCTCGACAAGCTGAGGCAAGAGTTGGACCGATCGAAGGCCATCGCGACGGTGGAAGCGTGCGTAATAATTATAGGAGTTGTTTTTGCTGTGTTTTATGGCCAATACAATTGGTGCACTTGGCTGTTCTGATGGCAATATGGGAAACAGTTGGTCGTTTTTATTGGCCGATTGGATTGGCCAACATTCGTGATAAACTCGATTGATTTGTTGGCCAATATACGTAGTGTATTTGGCTGATTGGTTTGCCTTATATTCGTCGTAAAGTTGGCTATTTTAATTGACTAGTATTTATGGTATACATGGCTGTTTCGATAGGCCAATAAACATGCTACATATAGCAGACTGTTAAGGCTATAAAATACGCTGTTTGGCACGACAATTGGTTGCCCAATATTCGTCACATAATTGGCTGTTTAGAATGGCCAATAGGCCGGTATTAGTATTTCTGTGACATATTTAGTTTCTTACTTTTACAGTTTATACCTATTCATTATATTTTCTATTTATATAATGAAACATAACTAAAGATAAACTCCACGACCACACTGAAATTCGGTGTGACTAATTATGAATATTATCATACAATATCATACATGAACACAAATTGATATTTTTTACATAGATATTACTTATAGATTAAGTGAAAAAATCGAATATTGAAATACTTAAAGTATTTTTGGAAAGTTTTATATCGACCAATAAGACACTAATTCGCTCTTTGTACTGTAAGATCTTATTTTATGTTTTTTTTCATTTTGCGTGTTAGATTTGTTACTGGGGTTTACTCCTTAAGAACGATTTTCTAATATATTGAGTAAATAGAAGGGAAGAAATAAATAAAAGCATATTTTACAATAGAAACGTAATACGACGTATAATGGCGTAAAACTAACATGTATATTTTCTAAATGATTTAATAAAAATATTTCATTGTTCCAAAAATAATTTATAGTTGTAAAACAAAATCTATTTAACTGTATCACTGTGTGTACGCCACGTTATGATTTTAACCCGTTTATGAATCCTTTCACGTTAGGGCAAATCACTTTATACGTAACTATTTTATTACTTTTTACACGTCCAGGGTAGATAAGTCTTACAGGGTAGTGAAAAAATACATACGAAAATCGATTCTTAAGGAGTAAACACCCAAAAATATTTTATAATATTTTTAAGCAATAAATTTTTCATTTTCTTTAAACAGAATTGTTTTATTTATAAAGTAGCGAGTTGGAGTCATATTGGGTCTCATTGCAAGGCGAGGGTAACTTTAACTCAAGTTTCATTTTTCATTTAGATGTTGTGTTCGATCTGGCTAGACGATCTGCTTGCTTGTACTTTTATTGCTCCAACTTGTTCATCCATTTGTGATTATTTTTTATCACGATCACTTATCATCATCATCGTCGTCGTTAAAATGCCGATATAGGTAGTTTCCGTACTCCAGTGGTGCCAATGTCAGTAACCCATTGATGACCCACTACAGGGTCGGGTCTCCTCTCATAATGAGAAGGATGTAGGCCTTAGTCCACCACGCTGGCCTACTGCGGGTTGGTGGACTGTGGTGCCAATAGCTATGCCAAATTGCCAATAGCATCCATCACCAAAGCAAAGGTATCGCATTGAATGACGTAAGAATATATTATTTTAATAACTTCTCATCGAAATCTTGCTAAGTAGGAAGCTATATAATATGTAGACGTTTGTGAGAATGAAAGTTGGAACTCTCACAAATATAGTAAGTCTATAGGATTTTAGAATACTCGTATCACAGCAGGTGAAATTTGATTTTATAAAGCGCACATTTTTTACGAGTCATTGGTACGTTCCACTGGAATTCGTACACGGACCCCTCTAATACGAAACCGAACGCAAACTTATTTATCTTCCATTACAATTAAATCCGTCCTATTAAAGTCCCAGCGTTGGTCAAGCTGGTAAAGTGGTATCGAGGCGCAGAGATCCGCGGCCACGTTTCATTAGTTAAGTAAATAATTTAAAGCCGCTACGAAGCTGCGCTATTGTGCTAACGGATCCAGGGAGGATACTGCTAGGGTGTCTCAATATTTCTCAGGTCCAAGGATAGGTTTGTTGAAATTGCCGTTTTGTGTAGTGGTCCAAAAGTGTAAACTAGGTTTTGTAATACAATTCTATTGTATGGACACACTCAAGACGAGTACACAACACACCCAGACAAGAACCAGACATTCAAATTCATCATTCAAATCTCAGCTCTGCTGGGAATCGATCCGTGCAACGCATCGGTATCTTAACAACTGCGCTACCCAGGTCGTCGAATAAACCTTTGATAGAAATTGATATAAATCTTTTGATGTGGGCGTTACAGGCGTAATCTAGATGCTGCTAAACTAAGCGCACATTAACTCATTATATCGTTCGTTATCGTTGCTACGGTCAGTTCCTGTTTCTATGCGCGATATCCTAGATTTCAGCGAGGTTTAGTGGTCTACACAGTCGGTAGCTCGGACAATGGCGCGTGGCGATACCGGCGACCCCGCGACCTCGCGTGCCGCTTCCGCCATCTTGCATTTTAATGCGCCCGCGCATTTGCATGCCCCCGACACGTGCGATGATATTCCATTCTCATTTTGCCGTTTCGCATAAAATGGATTTTCACCATTGTGGACGCCATCGCGCTATCGTATTGTTCGGGATCGCATTGTGAGCAAATGGGCAGCAGGTGGATTTTGCTTTGTGGTGGGTAGGTACTATCTTTGTAGATATTAGGGCGTATACTTCGGTATCTAGTGTAGATTTTTGGTGATCAATCAAAGCGGTGATAGCCCAGTGGCTTAGAATTTGACCTCGAATCGAGGGGTCCGGGTTCGAATCCCAGTGGCACGTACCAATGACTTTGTAAAAAAGTTATGTACGATTTATAAAATTAAATATCACCTGCTGTTACGGTGAAGGAAGACATCGTGAGGAAACCTGCATGCCTGAGAGTTCACAAAAAAATGTTCTCAAAGGCATGTGAAGTCCACCAACCTGCAGTAGGCCAGCGTGGTGGACTAAGGCCTACGTCCCTCTCATTGTGACAGGAGACCCGTCCCTATAGTGGGTCATTAATGGGTTACTGACAATCAAAGTTGCCTTGTAATTGACTTGACTTTGCCCGCGACTTCGTATGCGTAGATCTTGGTCCAGGGAGGGATAAAAAGTATCCTTTATGTTAATCCACTATAAACTGCGTACATACCAAATTTAACCCGAATTTTTTCGGCCGATTTTGCATGAAAGCGTAACGAATATCCATCCACCTATCTTCATAGACTAATATTTATAATAGTAAGTATGTAGTAGGATATAATAAGTTGTTAAATGCGGAGGATGGCGGTAAGTCCCCGGGCTATTTAAGCTTTCTCCACCCATTAATAATGTCCTGTTGTGTTGTATTTTCTGTTTGAAAGTAGATCGTTATAATAGCGTGTCTCGCTACATTTGATTTAAGAGTTCGTGACTTGGTAAATAAAAAAGTTTGTCACTTTTATTTTGATTTATTGCTTTGTACCTAGAAGGCGTATCGGATAATTTTGTTATAGTGTAAAAACTACAGCAGACTAATGATTTTTATTTCGCACAGAAATTTTGACATGTGTTCCGCATACTATGTTCCAAAACTCTACATATGATTCACATATGATTAAACATTACACCTGTGTTTCACATATGATTAATAATACCACATTGGCATCATATATGTATGTTGCAAGCTTCCAGATGGGCTCCTCATGTGATTGAACTTTAGATACATGTGCTCCATATGCCTACAGGAATTGCACATGTACTCTACATCTGCTCCAATATTACACAATGTGCAATACATATGATCAGAAATTTAATATGACTTCACATGTTTGGTCCCACCCGACAGTGAGTGGATCATCCATGATGGATGTCTGTATCCTATAATGACCCACTACAGGGTCGGGTCTCCTCTCACAATGAGAGGCATGTAGACCTTAGTCCACCACGCTGGCCTGATGTGGGTGTGGGTGTGGGTGTGGTGGACGTGACAAATAATATATTTTTTATTTTGGGTGTCCTCACGTAAATAAAAATGGATCTGTGACACGACCGTTTGGGTTTATGGGCTATGGCTTGCTCATTACTGTGAGGCTGTGCTCCTGTAATGGCGGTCTCGGCGCCACTGTTTGATTTAAGCGCTCGTGACTGACCGAGTTCGCGGGAAAAATATTTATTGTACTTCACAGCAATATTGTACTGTGTCAGTGAAAGTAGCGAAAAGAACGCCCGTTACACTGCAATCATTTCTTCAACTACTTTTATGTTCAAAACTGATCTTAATTTTTAGTTACTTATCTCATTTTTGAGTTAAATATTTTTGGAAATAAAATGTATCAAATCGGTGTAGGTACTACATACTCGTATAAGCGTTGTAATTTTACTAGTCACTCCTGCTGGGTCGAAATTATGCTTTCATATTTTAAGCATTGCTTTACTAAATCAAATTAAAATTGCATTTTTCTCTAGCATCCATCTGAAGTATGTTCGGATGATATTGGCTTTTTAAAACGACATAAAAAGTTTCCTTTTAACTCCGCAATGGAACAGCTCTTAGTGTAACTGTGACAAGGTCCAGTTTTACACGCTATAACATTTAAAGAATTGTAAAGGGATACTTAAAATAAAACTGCAATTTTTGCTGCAGTTAACATAGGTAAACAACAAGAAAGGCCGGATGAAGGCCGTAAGTCCGGCAAAGTCACGCCGGACGGAAGGCTCACGTGCCTATCGCTGACACCGCGAGGTTCTCTAGTTAACAGGGTCACAGTGTCCGTTATTATTGTACCATTACATATTGAATACTGTCTTTACCAGAGGAATGTTGGTCTACAATCGGGTCACGCTATTCAACGCTGGTTTCTAGGGGCCCGTACCCAAATGGTGCCAATGGAACTGTAACTGAGGCTTTTTTCCATGACATGCCCCTTTTAACGACACTAGGAAGTCGCTTGAATTTTTCATTACTGAAAAGGTGCCAATGGGACTTTTTCCCGTCCCTAGGCAGGGCTGATTCTTTTCACACTTGCAATTTCAGGACCCAAAAGGTACCAGAATTTTTCATTAGTACTCAAAAGGTGCCAATGGGACTCTATTGTTTAGACTTTTTTCCGTCCCTAGGTAGGACTGATTCTTTTCACACTTGCAATTTCAGGACCCAAAAGGTACCCCTAACTTAGGATTAATTTTTCGACCGTTATGCCACGAAAAATGCATAATACTGTAGCTAAGACCTCTCTAACAATAAAATATGAAATGTAAATGTAAGTGTAGATGGAGGTCCCCGATCACCAAATCGTTTTCACTGTTTTGGAAAAAGATGATCTATGATTACTTCAAATCGAACTTTGATATATTAAGCCATCGATGTAGAAAACTTCGATAGCGTGATTCAGGGTGCCCGTGGCGCCATCTTTTGACGAGTGGCGAAGGATTACACACTGTCGCTATTTCGTCACGGAACCAATAATGTATGACTCGGACTCGAACTTGGCCGGTTTTATTGTTGTACCGAAGCCACGCGCGAGCGTATCTACTTGTTAACTCGTGTAGCACTGTTTATGAGTGGTAATCTCGCTATCTCCAGCCGAGAGAACTCTAAGGACGCGCTTATCTTAAGTGAATTTATATTGAGAACATCTACAGTGTTTGCATTTAAAACCCCGTGCGTGCATATGACACTGCAGTTCGTTCACGAAACGAGCTCCCAAAGTAAGTTATTTCTGTGCGCCCATTGGTTAATACGCGTGACATTCGTTAGCCACTGTGTCACTCATTAGCCGCTCATTGTGTCACTTATCTATAGCCGCACGTATTGACCAATGAGCTGCGGGTATTTTGTTTGGGGAGTTCGATCCGTGAAATGGGAGATCAGGCCCTTCAATAATCCATTCTTTTGCCTTTTTGTACTAAATTTAATTAATTATGAAACTTACTGCCTCCTAGAAAAGTGTGATGCTAAATTTAGTTGCATAAGAAATATTTTTTCAGAATATTGAAACAATAAAGAAAAATATCAATTTTTAGTAGCGCGTAAGTATCGCATTCGTGACATCGTGCGTGCAAATCTCATACGGCAATATAACTCAACTTTTGATGGTGGACTAGGTTAAACTTGCCTATCTCACGTCTTATCAGGATTCATTGAGTATAACTCTTACTATCTACCCGAGAAACATGAATTAAATAGAAAATAACTGCGGTCATGCGGTGTGGGTATTCGTGACGCCGTGCGTGCAAACCTCACGCGGAAATGTATCCCGACTGTTAACCCGTGTCCCACAGGCTATGAGTGTTCATTGGGTATTAATCTTACTATCTACCAGGGAAGCGTGTTCGTGTCCAATGTACTTCTTGACTTTATGTAAATATCTGGTACATTGCGCTCTGGTGTAAACTACACTGATGCCGCGCGTGCCAAGATATGTCGAATTTATTTAAAACATGGGTCGCCCCAGTTTCACCGCTAGTCTTGAAAGCTCAAGACAGACATGAGAGCATGTTTCTTAAAAGCCTCACTTCGGGACTGACATTTGCATCATTTCACGTTGCAACGTGTGACGTTTTAAACTTATTTCAGTGCAATGTGGCGACGCCTTTCAGATTTTTCGTGTCGAGTATTTTACTCGTACTGTCCTTTTTCCGATTAGCCCAGCAGTCCACTGCTGGACATTAGAAACCAATAAATAATCGACGTCACTCCGTTAGGTCCTGGGCACTTTTAACGGTTTCCCGCTGTCTTCTTCAGGTCGTCAGCCCACCTGGTCGGAAGGCAGCTTTGAGTTCCTCTTGCCTAGACTTTAAACGTTACTTATTTTACACGTTAACGCAACATATTGTGTAAACTGCTATCTAACAAGTGAACGCAGATACATCGAACTATTTCCCCTTACCACAAGTGTGAGCGGTCGTGACGGCGCGCGTGCAACGGCGTGCATATCTCACGCGGCGTCCAGCCTGTTAACCCATGTAGCCCTCGCTATGAGTATTAATCTTCCGATCTACGAGAGTGTGTTTACGTCAGATATAAATATGTAAGTGGCCCCTTTGGCGCCTAGGATTGCGAGTAAAGATCAATTGGTGCCGTGTGTAGCAAGCTTACGAGTATGTAATGCCCAAGAGTTAATGTGTTCTATTGTTTGTTTGTAAACCATTAATGACCCACCATCCTCCAATGTCAGTCTTCAGTTCGTAAGTGGATGTCGTTTATTGGACTCGCGCAATTTTTCCGCTGTGCAATATCCTTACCACTAATCATCTGTGCTCATGACGGCTACTATAGTTGCGTATCATTGCTGACGGATCCGCCAGATTGCTATCGCCGGCATGCGCTCGGGCCAGGCGAACCTCGGAGACGATTGAAAGCGCACTTGACAGCTCATCGATTCAACTGATACTGATGTTATCGCGTTTCCTCTTCATTAATTGCTATTGAAGCGGTAATAGCCCAGTGGTTAAGAATTCGGACTTATTCGAGGGGTTCGGGTTCGGTCCGGGTTCGAGCGGTTCGACATGGCTTTCTTTCTTCTCTATACAAAGACTGCGTCTGAATGCAAAGTCTGTCAAGGTTTTTTTAAAGTAACTTCAACAGATAATGGTGGGCGAGATTCTGTATTAGATTCTGTATTGAACGTTAACAATTTCACAGTTGTTGTTGGAAACTGAATGCGGAAACTGCAGCAATCTTTCATTGATTTTCATGTTGAGATTCTTCCAACACTGAAGATACAGCATTTCGCAACCAATTTAAGGATCCATTACAGAATTTAACGGTTGCCTAATAATGTACGCAGGTAGTCGTCACCGCACATCAATCACGAGGCGATCGTCGCACGAAACAGACAACATTGATCGACCAACAACCATCTAATGGCGAGCCCAGTAAGGCACGGTGTGTCAAAGTGACCCGGGTGTCAAACGGATCGGTGTCGCACAATTTGCCCCGGACACGTCACTCAGGGTAATTGGCCGTTACCGCCATTAGCTAATGAGATGGCGATACGATCGGGTCGGTGTTTGCAAAGAGTATCGTGCGTCCGTTAGGCGCCCGAACGTAGCCCGAATCGCGCGTAGAAATGGTGGTAGTACGAGAAGTTGGTAAAAAATAGAACAGGAAACTTGATTGTGCTGTAAGACACATTTTGTTTTTCTGTTAGGTTCAAATAAATATTACGCACAGCGACTGGTGTAGAAAGAGGCGAAAGGAAGCTCTCAAGGATGTAGGTGGCAAGAGTTGGGTTGGAATGATAGGAGTTGGGATCAGGTTCGGGTTTCAGAGTTCTTTTCGCAAGCATAAAGGTTTAAGCAGGAAGAATTCGATCCAGCTTAAGGATGGATGTGGTTGTTAGTGCAGTCATGGTGGTCACCGTAATCCCTTGTTGACAGAGGTGGAATGTTCGTTGGCTACATCCCATTTCTGTCATAACCCTTGTTTTAACTCTTCTTCTTAGGTTGTGACGTCGTGGTGTCGTTTCTGTTAATTGATAAAAAGGATGAGCGAAATGCTCAAATGTTGCCTTACGAATGTCTGTAACCCATTAGAGACCTACAGCAGTGTCGGTCTCTTCTCACAATCAGAAAGATGTATTCCTGAGTGATGCGGGTAGGTGTGTCACATGTCTTTGTGAAAGATGGAAATGGAGAACTCTTAAGGCATGCAGTTCCTCTCGATGTTTTCCTTCGCCGTTATAGCAGATGATATTTAATTTCATTTAGCTCACATGACTTTTTAGAAAGTCATTGGCTATGAAAGCCTCTGGGAATCGTACCCGGGCCCCGGGAATAAGGGGCCGAATTCTAAGTACGTCGACGTGCGACTGACTCGCGCGCAGTGTGAGCGCCCCAATAGTATTTCTCGAGATTATTCGTGTGTGAACGTACGTATAGTCACGAGTTGAATTCGTACGAAATCGGGTCCAAACTCGGCCTAAGAGACCGGTCTATCACACCTTTTACCGTGGTATCACCTACGAATAGCGTTTCTAAAACGGACCAGCTCTGTGGTCGTTGGCGATGACAGCGCGCAGGCGACAGGACGAGAGGGATTTAACTCGATGTCTGTGTCGAGATCGCAGATAGGCGACGTGTGAAACGGTCAGGCGTGCCGACGTCCGCGCTCACTTTGATTTGCGCGTATATGGAGCAGCTATGACTAACAGTAGCTGAAGGCACTGAGGTAGACTGGATCGTGTAGACTTGATGGCGCTTGCGCATTATTTTAGGAGTGTTTTTGTAGTTATTTGCAACCCTTTTATGGGTGTCGTGGGGCACGGGTCTTTCCCCACAACATGGGGAGGCCTGGAGCGTACTCCACCACGCTGCTGCAATGAATAGCAAACAGGCTTCAGATGTTGAATGTACTCGCACAATGTACCTTAAATCCCGCCAGAATACATATTCGTAGTTATGTTATTGTATATATGTTATATGTATATATGTTATTCGTATATATTAAAGAAAATCTAAAGTAATCCCGATAATGGAATAAAATAATTGCTCTTCCATTCTCCGGGCTTCCGTTTCTAGGTATTCTGTTTCGAATACATTCCGATTCTAGTTGGTTATTTCTAGTGTTTAAGAGATTCCGGCGATCCCGCCAGAATACATATTCGTAGTTATGGATTAAAAAATCCGAAACCGATAATGACATAGTTGTGTTGCTATAACTAACGCGTTCAAATACCAGTATTATATCATAATGAAGTAGGTATCGTAATAAATCAACGCATCCATTGTGTTCAATGTTACTTTCCTTTAATGATCCTGGATTATGTGTCTTTATTAAGACATTATTAAATAAGGAAACTCACTTACTCGTAATTTAACGAACATAATGAATCATTATAAACGGATTCTGCAATTTTCAGAAAAAGCTGTCATACTCGTAAATTTTTATGTCCTTAATGGAAGCACATAAAAGATAATGGTCGTAGATGATACAGGTAATTTACTTACATTCTGACCAAGAAGATGCGTATCATACTTGCAATGACATTTATTTACGTATATGCATAAAATATAAAAGCTCTGGTTAGGTGGGGTGTTACAATTCCTCTCAGATTTAGGTACTAACTACGTAGTGTGTCAGTAACCCATTAATGACCCACTACAGGGTCGGGTCTCCTTCTAGCAATGAGAGGGATGTAGGCCTTAGTCCACCACGCTGGCCTACTGCGGGTTGGTGGACTTCACATACCTTTGAGAACATTTTTTTTTGTGAACTCTCAGGCATGCAGGTTTCCTCACGATGTTTTCCTTCACCGTAACAGCAGGTGATATTTAATTTTTATAAAGCGCACATAACTTTTTAACAAAGTCATTGGTGCGTGCCACTGGGATTCGAACCCGGACCCCTCGATTCGAGGTCGAATTCTAAGCCACTGGGCTATCACCGCACCTACGTAGTGTTCTCGTGTTATTTATGTGGTGTAGTACATACAAGGAGGATGCGAGCGCGATGTGTAGACGCGTTCCATGCTACTGGTATTTATTGTTACCGCCGATACATGAAATTCGTGGCCATACGGTATGTTCGATAGTTGCAGGCACCATTTCCTTAGCAAGTGCGACAAAAACATGGTATTACTTGTAAAAAGTACAGTGTACGTAGCGGTGATACCCCAGTGGCTTAGAATTGGATTTGGAATCGAGGAGTCTG
This sequence comes from Erynnis tages, assembly GCA_905147235.1. Lineage (NCBI taxonomy): Eukaryota > Metazoa > Arthropoda > Insecta > Lepidoptera > Hesperiidae > Erynnis > Erynnis tages. The sequence goes on from LR990082.1 coordinate 9,912,274, forward strand.
GGTTCGGATCCCAGTGGCACGCACCAATGACTGTAAAAAAGTTATGTGCGCTTTATAAAATTAAATACCACCTGCTGTTACGGTGAAGGAAAACATCGTGAGGAAACCTGCATGCCTGAGAGCTCACAACAAAATGTTCTCAAAGTAATGTGAAGTCCACCAACCCGCAGTAGGCCAGCGTGGTGGACTAAGGCCTACATCCCTCTCATTGTGAGAGGAGAACCGACCCTGTAGTGGGTCATTAATGGGTTACTGATAACTTGACTAAAAATACACATAATCCAACCGCACACGCATCCATTTAGACATTAACGAACGTTGGCTGGCTTCGACCGCGCGACCCTGTAATGACTGATGAATGATGATAATGTGGAGAAGACATTAAAGTAACGATAAGTTATTTGGATGTAAAATAAAATAAAAAATAACAAATATTTTCATTGGATAACACTGCAAAATGCAAAAGATTGTATCTTGCCCATAATCTGTTTGTTTTACCTTCTTGTTTTTAATAGGCATTCTGTTTACAATATATGAATACACTTGGTATTCATTACAAACCTATCTACACACGCACAAAAATACAAATTTTTCCTCTTTATAATATTAGTGTAGATTTGATCGCTGACCAATACTTACTTTGTAAACAAAACATTTTTTCTTTTCGATATAGTATATTAATTATCGTTCGGCTTAATGTGCCTATTAAAAAATAATTGTCCTTTACTGTCTCGTAAAAAAGTAAGGATAGGATAGTATCCTCCGGCAAGATAAGCGAGCACTAGGCATTTAATGGGTAATTTATTCACAAAAGAAGTGTCGCCGCTGATGTTTATGTATGTATTTTGAGCGCGCTACCGATCTTATGGTCGCGTGGCTAACACGTACTCGTACTTACTTATTAGCACTTTTAACATTGACGCAATATAACCGGACTTTTTAATGATTTTTCCCTTTTTGATCCCGCGCTTATTAGTTTCCCTTAAAAAGGGCACGGGCTTTTTGGGTTCCGTGCTTTGGAGGTCCGTATGTTGTTGACTGTTTTGTTTGAACCGTAATAGGTATAAAAGCTAAAAAAATTGCTGAATCTTTAACGGTAACACTTAGAAAATTGTATTTTTTAGATTATTGTAGGTACCTACCTGATATAAGCCGCTACGCCATACAACAAAAGTAAAATTAGTAAATGGGGTAACGTAAGCTTGATTTTTCAGCATTTAATGTCTTACTTTTATTAAACGAACGAGGAAGACTAAAAAAGAACTTGAATTAGAAGTTTCAAAGACTTTGTACGTGTACGCTATACCTACGGGTATGTAAAATGCCGTTTAAACAGCATTCAATAAAATAAATCATAATGTATTATATGTAGAGAGTCTCCATACAAAAAACGTATGAAATATGCTCTTCATATAAAAATTTATACGGAATCGTTTCCTTACGGAACTTTTCATTCGCAAGCCCGTATCGCACTTGCCAGTTTTTTCGCCTTAACTATGGCGATATCTTTGTGCTCGTAGTATCGATTACATGTGTAATGAATGTTGGTACAAGGATGTTTTTGAATGATAGCCAATTGCGAGTGACTGGTATGCAATAAGTTGGATGTTGGCTTTCGTTAAGAATGTCATTTGTATGATAATCACTGTCGTTTGAAAGCGATGACGTTTGATAAAGACGTTGGCGAAAGGCGAGACCGTTGGAAATAGACGTACGAGTATTACTTATGTTGCGGTATGAACTTATAACGAATTATTTTTGTTGATTTATTATGTAATTATCGTGAGTGTATCACATATAGGATGTTTCATAAAAACTTGCTTTTGATCAATTTGCACGCTCTTAATGGGATACGACATATTAAAGGTGCCTTGTATAATCTTCTATGCAATAAAAATGAGTCGCTGTTCATTATTCTCGCTAAAACACGAGAATGGCTGGACCGATTTGGTTTGTTTTAGTTTTAATATGTTCGTAAAAGTCCAAGAAAGAATTTGCATGGAAAGCAATTTACGAATCAGAATAAACTGATCATATTGTTAATGTTACTTTTTAAAAATTGTATGTTATATTGTGCTTGAAGTACAGCCATACCAGCTAGCACTTTATAATAAATAATAGTTAAAAAACTCAAAAATACGCTTTTATAAAATTGAAACTAAAAAATAAAAAAATAAGCATAGTATAAATAAGAAAAAATTGCATTGTAAAAAAAGGAGTGGGGTGCATGGTGTCAATAGATTACTGTATTAATTTAAAAGAGTGTTAAAAATTATAGTCCCAATCATTTCTAGAAAATTATAGATGCGTAAACAAGTAATTTATTTTCTTTTAAACATTTCCTATTACGTTAAAGTTACATGGCAGCTGTGAAAAAGGCGACGTCGCATCTTCTTCAGGGCGCTACATGGTGTTATTGCAATTATGTAAAGGCGTAACATGCATACTCGTATTATCCGTGTGACCATAAACGGAAAAATTGACTTCAAGATGGTATAATTATTGTATTGTACGAGTAACTCCGGAAGTGAGTACCACGGTTTCTATCGGTTGAAAAGGTTTGACAGTCGTCGATTAAATTAAATCCATGTGCCATTTATATTAAAAGCTCGGAGTTTCCAAGTGAAGCGCTATTGGGAGTATTTAAAAGGTTTAAAATGCTCCTTACCGCCTTTCTACCTCCCTAAGGGACACCCAAAAAATGCTGAAATTGCTATCTTTCTGTCGCTCTATTAAACCTAACTAACAAAAAAGGATGCTATAATATATTCCCCGTTTGGATTGCACTATTCTACCACCTGTGTATGCCTTCCAGCCTTTCCTACCGATATAGACCCTCAATCAAACGTTTCTTTACATGAACAGAAACTGCCTCTAGCGTCACCATACATACCACTTTATTAGCAACAGATAATTAGCATTCGATGTGAACGTGAAAAATGTGAATATTCCATACATTGAAAGTGTAATTTGAATGCGTTTAATAGCTTTGTGAATGATGGATTGGACGGGTTACCGTGCCCGGTATGTAGACAATAATTGTTTAGAAACTGCGTGGTTTATTTGTTTTTGCAATAAGGGGTGACTTGTTTTTCAATAATATTTTGTTGACTTTCTAATGGACTGCATTTAAACTAAATTTGAAGTGCTAGAACTGCATAAAAATTGCAATCTAATCGTACAGTCCAATTGCAGTTGGCGTGCCGTTGGTTTGCAGTTTCGTCATGTCAATTACGTTTAAACTGCATCATAGCTTTTTGCAGTTGAAACCATTTTTTAATTCCTTAGGCGTCTTTTATTTAATTAAATTCGTTAAAACATAATACTTTAATTAGTTAATTATTGCCTACGGTAGTTCGTTACTCTAAACTGACATTAAGTTGTTGAGCATTGTTGTTGCCGGGGGGTATACCCGACCAGCTCTGTCAGTGATGACAGTTAACATGATTTTCATTCTGTATTTAGCATTTAAACAAACATTGCCCACGGCAGCTGGTAACTCTAAACTGACATTAAGTTGTTGAGCGATGTTGTCTCCGGGGGGTATACCCGACCAGGTCTATCTGCGATGACAATTAACACGATTTTAAGTCTGTATTTAGTCTTTAAATAAAAATTTCCCACGGTAGCTGGTAACCCTATACTGATATTAAGTTGCAGAGCATTCTTGTCGCCCGGGGGGTATACTCGACCAGCTCTAACAGCGATGACAACTAACATGATTTTTATTGTATTTAGCTTTTAGATACCGGCAACTTTTGCGTGCGACATGGCAATTAGGACACGGGGTTATTAGCGCTGACAACTAACACTATTTTTATTCTGTATTTAGTTTTGTTTAAACAAACATTGCCCAGGGTAGCTGGTAACCCTAAACTGACATTAAGTTGTTGAACGCTGTTGTCGCCGGGGGGTATACCCGACCAGCTCTATCAACGGTGACAATTAACATAATTTTTCACTTCGTTACTTTCAATCCGATTGCCGGCCCCGGTCGCAGATAGAGTGCGTGAGATAGCCTATGAGGCAATTTGTAGTTGTGTCCCGATGATTTATGATTTAATAAAGAATTTAATTTCATCACTTTGAAGCAGAAAAGTATAATTCTCGTAGGGTAATTTCATCGTTCACAATGGTGTTGATTTATTGAGGATTTTTTTGACATTGGCAGTGTTAGTAAACTCTAGTGATTTTGCGCAAAATGTAACTAACAAACATTGATCTACATAATATTAATTATCACAAAATTTCGGATTAATAATAGTAGTACGGTTAGAATTCGATTCGTGCTGGCGTTAAATCTTTCACCGCGAATAATTATGTATACGTATAGTTGATCAAGATTCTTACACGTTACTAATAGTAATACGTTTTTCGGCATCTACGTGTGTATGTGTAAATGTGTCGCAATACACACAGTTAGGTTATATTAAATATATATTAAACAGTTGACGAAAAGAGAATAGAATGAAGTGTTCAACACTCGCACAAATAAAGCCCATAGCAAAATAACTTCGGTATAAATAACACAGTTACGTTACAATATCTATAACTAATCTTGAAACGAGCAACACAGTTAAACTGATGACTCTAATGTGAACTTCGTCACTGACAGTTATGTGGGGGTTGTGATATATTTCCGTCGGAAATGTTCTAAAGTCCACACGCCTTACACGCCAGATATAAACTTACTCGTATATGTTTGTCTCCATTTAGTCTTAATAAGTAATGTAATGATCTTTAATGATTGATCCAGTGCGTAAATCTTGACTTCATTGACGTTAATCCCCCACGATTTTCGTTATTGACAGTTCGTTATGAGAATTGATACCGTATTCGCGATATAAAGCACCCTGGTACTAATACAATCGGTAAAATAAGCTTTTAAAGCAACTGATTACCTGTCTAAACTACGTACCTAATAAGTCTTCAATAAAGACACTAATTAAGGTCCAGTACAAATGGGTGCATCAAACATTATTGACAATAATATGATCCTCTATCTATCTACTGACAGTTACGTATGAGGACTATGATGTTTTTACGATAAGACCTCCTGACGTCTGCTTGCGCCGTACAAGTTTAAATTACTACGTAGGTACCCTTAAGTCTTAAAAAGTATTATGTAACGAATTATTTTATAACCACATGTTTTAGTTGTTCAATTAAGTTGACTCTAATGGGTCAGGAACGCGATCTTCATTAGGAAAGGACGGTCGTGTAACAAATATTAAATGATTCACACACAACTAAACCCACTAGAGGGTCGAATCTCTTCTCAAAATCACGGAGAGGGATGTGGTGATCCACCACGCTCTAATGCGTATTGGTGGACTTCACATGCGAACAATATTTTTGAGAACTCTCAGGTTTCCTCACGATGTTTTCCGTCACTGTAACAGCAGTTATTCAACAGTTTTTGATTCTTTTTAGACTTAATTCACAAGTCGATCAAAGTGGAAGGCGGAATCAACTTATCTTTTATACATCTTGTACCAAATAAGTCTTCAATGGCTATGTTTCTAACTAAGGTGCGGTACACATAGTTGCATCATGCAGTTGACACTAATACGATCTTTGGCACTGACAGTTATGTGTGAGGACTAAAACATATACGCGACGGAAGTGTTCAACACTCGTTCAATACAGCCCTTAGCTGAGTGTCTCCTGTATAAATAACAGTAACGATCATGTCTCTATATGTTTGTAACGAACTAAAGCACAGTTAAAACTGTTGACACTAATATGATCTTCGTCGCTGACAGTTATGTATGAGGACTGAAGCGTATTGGCGATGGGAGATTTCATCGCCAGCACGAGTTAAGCCATTTGAAATTTAGAATTCGAAACGACACCATTACTGTACTATCTTGCTGTGGTTTTCGCGCTCTTGTTTCACTGCTAGCTTTGTACTGATATCACTTGTTGATAGCGTTCATTGAACTTTGTATGCTTATGATGTTATGATAAACGTAATCATTGCTAAATTATTGTGCGCTAAATTATACACACTAACGTTACTTACCCATAGTTAATTTAGCAAGGTCTGAATTGAAGTAATAAAATCTAAATGAAAAGAAATAATCGTATTTAAAGTGTTTAATTTAATGTAATTAAGTTATTTTTGAATTTGATTTGTTAGTTTTATGTACTTTATATTTTCATACCTAAAAATGGTAAATATAGATTGATCTAAATAATGTGTAACAACTTTATACCTATATATACCAAATAAACGTTTTGTCTTTGTCTGTTTATAGGCAGGTTTCGCCTACTACCTGGGTCTGTGGCGGTCCTATACAGTCTGTTATTTGCGATCATCATTCCCTCATACGTGCACGCTCGGGAACGGTCTTCAAAAAGGGCTTAGAAAAAGTTCTGAAAGCTGGCGACGTACTGGCGACTTCTTCGTTTTTGAACGTGGCAGTCGGCGACAATGATCACTTAACGTCAGGGCCCCGATTCTGTATGACCATTGAGATTTCGTGGCGATATCGTGTGTCATCGAACCGTGTGTCATTTTATGAACTCGGCACGACAAGGAACCTTAATGTCTATTCTATAAGGCACACAATAGATTGTCACGATATTTGACTTTTAAGCCTTTTCTGACTTTTTATCACGGGTATGAAACGAAATTGCCGCGATACGAGTGTGAATGGTCATACAGAATAAGGCCCCAGGTGGCCCGTCTGAATAAAAAAAATATCCTAAAACATCGTTCATCGCCCATACTTTGACAAGTTACTATTGTTTTCAAGCGTGTTTGTACGAGCGTCATTTTAATAGCGTAACGAAGCGAACAGACTGGTCGCAGTCGGAGTGGCGACGTTGTTAGCGCGAAGCTTGTGATCGCACATGGTCACATAACGCCATCGTCCATCATGTTACGAACTTCGTTTGATATAATCCTCATTGGGTACGGAACGGTTATTTTTACATTTTGTCCTATAAATAGACTTAATAGTTAAACTGCCTAGGTAACTGTCGCGCTGTGTAAACGAGCCATTAGAATTTTTGGTCGCCGGCCTCCCGTGCTAGTATTTTCAGTGGCGCCTAGCTTTTGCATACACACATGTCCAGGAGGCGTCCGGGACATGTTAACATGTGATATTTCACATGTTCACATCGCGCGCATGCCGACAGTTCACATGCCGCTTGTTCACATTCATTATGACTGGTTTATATCGCGTACCTCTCTCAAACAATTGTTATTTTTTCAACTAGGCTATTAGGGCCGTTTGTGTGTTATAAATGAATTCGTGATATGAATGAACTGTACTGTGTTTACGAGGTCGTAGAGTTTTATGTTACGGTCCGAGATATGAGGGGCTTTGGCAGACATATCTCTCTTTCATTAGTATTTCCGCTGGATATTGAAAAGTCGTGATCTTGTTTTGTTTAAGGGCTTCAATTAAAATTTATTGTCGCCATCCGCGGCTGAATGTTGCAACTGTGGGTTTAAAGTGCATGTTGTTGTTGCTTAGGGCCCTAACTCAAGGGCCGTGACTATGTAGCCGGTTATGTACTTGGTTTCATTTCGGTAACCCAAGCGTGTACACTATGGTGAAAGTTCGTTAAAATTCGTATAGTTAACGTGTGTCATTACGGGAAGAATATAATAAAATCATAGCATCTGTACATTTTGACATAATATATTTATTATGGTCCAGCAGGCATCGCTCTGTCCTAATTTCTTTGAGCCAAATTTTCCATTTTGTTTAAAATCATATCACCAACGCGGTATTATGGTTATTTCGGGTAGTCCTTGCTTTAATTTCCATGGTTTATACGTAGGTATAATCGTATTCCCAAACCTGCCTCTTGATACAATAATGTCTATTAATGAAAATCGCATAAACCTTCCTACAATTTATGCAAAAATCCGATGCAAATTTTCTTTAATTAAAAAGATCTTTTAATTCTCCCTTGGCTAATCCTCCAATTAGATAATTCGAAAGAATTAGCACCGAGATAGTACACATTACGGGAAACGACTTTGTTTTATACTACGAGTGTGTAGCGATAAAAATAATCCATGATAAATGATTATCGACACCCCACCAAAAGGGAATCATGTTATTATCCTAATAGGCGGCTATTCTAGTCTTTAAGCAGCATCACTACTAAAACCATAGAGAGTAGTCCAGTTCCGTTTATGGTTTTCTGTGACTGATCATTTAACATCAGGTGGTCTTCACGCTTGCTTATTAGGCGCTTCTATGTTTTAAAACGTTCTCGAGGAAAACGAAATTACTTAATCGCAAATAGAACGCATATCAACGCCCTAAAAGGCAGTAAAGCCTTTTCTTTGCACTTTAAATCAGAACAAAAAATCCGTCGTTGCGATCGGTGCGTCGCTAAGTAATTTGCCTCAGCGGGGAATGTTCGCGCGTTTGACTAAACAAAACTAACAAAACTAAAAAGGATAGCAGAATGCTCTACACACGCCACAATACGTGATATGTACCGCCGCCCTCATTAACCGCCGTGTCAGTTTGAGACGAGCCGTCCTTAGGAGTAGCAACACATTCGCGTACTACCTGAAGTAGTATTTCGGTTCTGTGTACGGGTGTCTTTAAAGGATAGCATTGATACGCTTGCTTGCTTTCATACTATTTCTATACCTAGTTTAACCAGCCGTTTAGAACCTCATTCTTTTTAAGGTCTGTTCGATGGGCAAAGAAACGAGCATTTATCACTAGGAGTAGCAACGCATTTGCTTACTACTTCAGGCAGTATTTCAGTTTCGTTAACGCCCACTCGCATGCTTATTATTTCTGTAGAATAAAAATATTCGTTATAAATGAAATAACTCCTTCGAAAATTTCCTTCACAAGTTTCTATTCGCCGTTAAAGGCAGAAAATTCTCCTTTTCACGGCTTTCGTAGCTTTAAATTAATGCAAAAAATCCGTCCTTAGGATCGTGAGCGTCGCTAAGTAATTTGCCTCAGCGGGGAATGTTCGCGCGTCCGACTAGCCCGCGACAGGTGAATGCGAGCCGCGTTGCCGGAGCGCTCTGCACTCTATACTCTACAGTCTGCAATTTGCACTGTACACACGCCACAATTAGCCGATGGGCCACGTCGCCAATTAAAAGGACTTTCGACATTGCCATGCTGACACAGACACGCTGAGACTGCTGTACGGTAACACGTCTTAGACCATGGACTAAATCAATATAAGAGCAACTCGTTAAGATGTTGAGAAAACTATAAGAGAGATGTCTACCGCCGCCCTCATAAACCGCTGTGATGTAGTATGTTCTTCACGTTCCGTGTTTCGGTTGGAAAAGAGACGAGCATCTGTTCATAGAAGTAGCAATGCATTTGCTTACTACCACACATATTATTTCAAGGTTTTAGTTTAATTAGTTTGATTGTCCTTATGTGCTTGCTTATTTAGGAGAAGCAAAATTACTTAATCACAAATAGTACGCATTTGATTCGCCTTTAAAGGCAGTAAAATTTCATTGCTTCGGTTGTTTTAAAGCAATGCAATAAGTCCGTCCTTAGGATCGTGAGCGTCGCTAAGTAATTTGCCTCAGCGGGGAATGTTCGCGCGTCCGACTAGCCCGCGACAGGTGAATGCGAGTCGCGTTGCCGGAGCGCTCTGCACTCTACACTCTGCAGTCTGCACTCTACACTGTACACAGGCCACAATTAGCCGATGGGCCACGCCGCCAATTAAAAGGACATTCGATACTGTCTGACACGGACATGGTCGCGTCTGAGCAACACTGCGGAGGGTTCATGGATTATATATGTAGATGAATAAGTAGAACAACAAGGAACCGCTCAGTTTGGGCGCGTGTTCGTAATAAGTCAACGCGTGCGAATACGTACGTTCACGCACGTATATGCAATCCAGCTATAAATTGGGAATAATGGCTATTTTTTTTTCAAAATCAATGGGTTCGGTTCCTGGCTAGGCATATTGATTTTTTAAAAATCCAATGATGCAGTTTCAGTTTTCATCAAAATCGGGCCCCAGGCTGCATTCAGTATTTTTCGCTATTCCTCATAGTCTCGGATTTCCCCACAGAAGTCGTGGCGCGACTTCTTCAAGGTTATTATAAAATTGTCATTAAATTTATTCGCATCCAGCTGTACGGGATACGCCACCCGACTATGTAATGCCGTAAGTTTTTTGTTTACATACCTATTCCTTTGTCTCTTCGACAGCCACCTGCATCCTTACCTGATCCACGGGGTATGAAAAAAGTCGGTATAACTATAACGTACCGACTTTTTCTACCGAAATACCATAGCAATGTAGGAGCGTATTGAATGTTAATTTTTTTTCATGTGTCTTATCATTTTAATGAGCTGGGATGATGACGCAATTGATAATTCAAAATTCATTAAATTAAATAATTAAATAAATTTTGAAACGCGATTTAAAAAGTGTGACATTATTAATGTCCGAAAAAAATAATTGAAGTGAAAACCGAATTATAAAGTTAACCAGAAAAAATAGTCGGTTAAATCATGAAAGAATTTTAATCTTTATATAGGTCTATACCTAAAGCTTCTTAAAGTCTGACACGGGTTGGTGTCACGGGATGATGGAGATCGCTCCAGCCTTTCCATGGCTGTCGCGAGAGATACAAAAATGATATTTAAAATGTATTATTGCAGCCAAGCAATCATAATCACCAAAATCATATAAATAATTTCAAGGTACTGATTATTTCCAGGGACTAATGTATTGAAGGCTGTAAAAATAATGGACATATTTTGTTTCAGACAAACAACACTTATTTCAAGATCCAAGGTCAGAGAAGGTAAGATTTACTTCACGGTATTGAAATTTATTTAATGAAATTCGTAGTTTTAGCTTTACATTTCATATAGTTATTAAATGGGTGATTACCAGCAAGTCTGAGCCATTAATAATTTGTTGTTTTTAGCATAAATTTTATCTTTACTGGTGCCTAGTTCTTGGGTTAATCCTTTAATATAACTTTGTGCCTGTTATCTCAGTAAGAAAACAGCGGTTAAGAATCACCACCTATGAAATTCCTTCGTGAAAAGATTTGAAATTAAAAGAAAATTATTGGGTACTCAACTCGGGCAGGCCTTTTTTATGTAGCCATTACTTACTTAGTTATAGTAAGATAGTTATAGTATTTTGTATTGTTTTGTGTGATAATGAAAACTCTTTTACTAACATTGGGAATGTTGGGCGAGATAAGAAATGATCATCATTTCTTAATTAGTGCATCAGCTACCCGTTTCTTGCAACGATTAAAGGGATTCCTGAAAAAAGTTATAAAATTTAACACAAAAACTCTAATTTAATTAAGCACGAACCATAAAGGGAGAACGGGCGGTTTAATAAGGTGACGAAACATCCGTTTAGTAACAAAAGCGGCCGTCATAGGTATTTCTGGCAATTAAAGAGATCCCAGGAATTAACTATGAAACGAAAAAACGCTTACTTTAATTAAATCAACCGTGGAGGAACATACATGTAATTTCTAGAAGTAATACAGCATTTTACTATGTCGACGAAATAATAAAATTTAAATTATTATGAAAAAGAAATGTCGAGTATATTTTTTTCTAGAAATAAACTCATTGAATGCTACTGACCTTTTGTAACAATGATAATATTTATTTATTTAATTGTTACGGTTAAATAAAAATTGTTTTTTTAATTCACAGTACAATTTTCTTTATTGCACAAATATACTCGTGCGTACTAAGTCAGTTTACAAGAAAAAAAACTATTGAGGAGAATACATAATTTGTGTTGTTATCGCTACTAGCTGTCTCTTCCAGACAACCATTTAAGTGTGGGTAAGGAGTTAAAGCAACAAGAGAGAATGTTAGTTTTCAATTATTTATTTCATTTATTTATTTGAATTGTAGCCTAGAATAGAATGATGGTAATTGAGAAACTAAGTGGTCACTGCGGCCCATGGACACCCACATCCAACCTCAAATAGAGAAATTCAATCTAAGGTTGTATGCTTCGCTACTGAAAGTCTGAAAGACTGCTGCTTTAAGACGGGTTATGTGGCTGGCGGTAAGGTACCTCCCCAAGCGAGCTGCTTTGGCTCTATCATCTAGAAAATGTCAGTGACCCATTAATGACCCACTACAGGGTCGGGTCTCCTCTCGCAATAAGGGCGATGTAGGCCTTAGTCCACCACGCTGGCCTGATCCGGGTTGGTGGACTTCACATACTTTTGAGATCATTTTTGAGATCAACTCTCAGGCATGCAGGTTTCCTCACGATGTTTTCCTTCACCATAACAGCAGGTGATACTTAAGTTTATAAAGCGCACATAACTTGTTTGCTAAGTCATTGGTGCGTGCCACTGGGATTCGAACCCGGACCCCTCGATTCGAGGTCGAATTCTAAGCCACTGGGCTGTCATCTATAAAATAATAATTGTTATTATGTTGTGCGTCACATGTTTTCACATTATAGTTTCAGACGCGGTTAGCACGTCGAAGGCCTCGTCTCCAGAGAAGTCGGTTCGCGGGCGCTCCAACAGCCTGTCCTCTGTGGCTTCGAATAACGCCTCCTCCCCTGTCACACGGAAGAGGACTTCTTCTGGCATCTTTCAGGTAAGGATTCATTTTACGTCTGAATTACCCCTAAAGTAAGGGTACTTTAAAAAAAAAATAAACGAATTTTTTTTAAGTTTATATACAAAATAAGAGTTGTTTAAACAACTATTCTGGATACAAACTATACATGTTTGGTAGGTGATAATATTAACTATCAAACAAAAGCTTTTTGACCTCTATCGAACATTTAGGACCAACAATTTTTATACAAAATTCAAATGATTGCTATTTCAAAAGGTTCTTCCTTTAGCTAGATGCTTATATGGGGGGTGTTATGTCGATGAAGTTTGGTCTATTTTATCCCCTTTATTAATTATCGCTAGTTCGAACAGGTAAATAAATAAACGAAAACTAAACATATTATTTTGTTCGCAGATCAATGAAGTTGAACCCCCCGCCAAAAAGGACAGGGAGACCGTGAAACCAAAGAACAACGTGATAAAGATACACCCAGGGAAGAAAGATAGCAGCTTAGACAAAATAATAATAAAAGATAAAAGAAAAGAAAAGGAACTCGCAAAGTTTGAGAGCAGCAAAGCGAAATGCGTTACAGCATTTAAAGAGAGCGACAGTTGGGATTGAAAATTGAGCAGATATTAGTAAAAATGACATAGGTTAAGTGCTAAGTAAAATAATGTTGACCTGAATATATGTTTTATTTTAATAAACTTTAAGTAAAACATGATTTTATTGTTTCATTACTTAACCTGTTGTTCAAAGTTTTTACTCAAGTCCATTTACAATCGACAATCACTTAAACAACGGTGACAACTTTCCATCACGCATCCCGTTTGCCTAATTGCATAAAGAACATTCACACTGAACAAAACGAAAGGTCTAAGTCTAAAGGTCTATGGGATAAAACTGTTCAGGACTAATATGGCTGTCTCAAAATGTTATTAATTCCTTCAACACATAACTATACATGCTTATTCGTACTACCCATGAAAGAAAACCTGATTCTTGGCGAGTTACGAGGACGATGCTGCCATCGATCTCCGACCCCTGATCTTGATGTACACGTATAAAACTGCAACACACAGATACCATATTAAAAGACATAGGTGAGGTATAATTTTGATTTTAATTTCGGTATATACCGTGATGATTTTATCCCTAAACAAAAGGTATAGTAAAATCAAACAATACACAAAGAAACACATTGAAAACCATTTTTGTTAATACAATTCTTCTGTAACTTCTCTGTAGTCTTTTCTTTGTCGTTTCTTTCTGTCTTGTTTCTTGTAGCATTGCTTGAGGTGATGAGGTCTCGAAGCTTCGTAGACGGTCGTCGCCAGCACATTTGGGATTTCCAAGGGCATTGCATCGCAGAAGGCACATGCCACTTGTAAACCCCAGCTTTACGGCGACCTACTTTTTCGTTGGAGAGAGAGAATTTCCATGTTTTTAATGAATTTTAATTAATAATGTGAAGTAAATTCATTCTCTTGCGGAATCATCATCATTTATTCCAAACGGATAAGTAAAAGATATAATATAAACTATATTATAAACTATGTAATATAATAAAATTAATATATTATTATAATAAAATTAAAACATATAAACTATTGAAATTGGAGCAAATTAGGGATTTTCATACCTTTCTTCAGACGAGCAATCCAATAAAAACTGTCTTCAATTCAAGTGACATTTTTTTTGATTCTATTTAAAATCTTTATTGAATTATAAAATGTTCCAGTTTTTAAATACTCAAAATTAAGAAAAAATAGTGCTAACAAAAAAGACATTATTAAAACTACTTTTAAATCAATCGAAGTGAGAGATTTAAAAACGAACAAATTATTCGAATAAAAAATTTAAACGGCCATATAGGCCTTATATTTTCATTACTCAATACGTTTACCATAATCACGAAGCGAATTACACAAGCTTTCGTAGTCGGCTCAATTTATCAATCCATTAGGGACTAGATGAATGGGAAAGCCGGCCTCGAGTATCATGTTCGGATCACAGTAGGTACATAATGCCGATTGTCCGATATCAGTAGGACTTAATTAAATCAGCTGACAAAGCGTCGTACGGCGCAGCGCAAACTTTGATTTGCATCGTGGCATGCGCCTTGATTTGCGTCGCGGCGCGCGCTTTGATTTGCGCAGCGCCGTGCAAGCTTGCGCTGCGGCGTGCGCGCATCAGCTATTGTGGCGCACGTCACGACGCTAAACGGTACACCTAGAATAGCGACAGCTGTGAGCCTGTGATAGAACAATCCGTTAATCGTTCCGTCACAAAGTACTGAGTACAGAAGTCTGGTTTTATAGTGTGCTTACTACATGTAACAGTGCTAATTTTCAAAATTATTTTAACTGAATATTGCAGTTAATATTATTCCGATCAAGACAAATTTAAGTTAGATAAAAATATGTAATGTTTTCTACGCAATTTCCTTGAAACTTTTACACTGACATAAACATCATCGTTCCCCGATAGCTCTACTACATGTATTACAAAATTTCGTTCAATTGATCGCTACTGTTTCAAGATTTCGTGTTAGTGAATGAATGATATTTGATTTCTTGATTGATTCATAATACTGAGTGAGAATTTTCAATGGACATGAACGAGATGTACATAATGTATACTTTTCTAAACGATATTTACAGTTCTTTGACATAAGCGTAAGTTTTTATTTCTTGAGTTACGCTTTATTTTTTTTCAATTGTAGCAAGCAAAAGACATCAACGCGCGCAACGTGCATATTTTCAATAAAATTATTTTTCATCCAATACGAGAGAAACATACAACAAAATGTTTACAAAATTTAACTGAAAATAGAAGCTATTTGAAATACTTCTTCCTATTTACGTAAATTTAATTAAGTAGTTTCGTTATATATTATTAACTAAGTTTCGTTATATATTTTGTTTAAGTATGTTAATAATATTATCTTATATATCTGTATACTAAACGTAAAAAGATTGAAAGGTATCAAAAACGATGGTTAAAATTATTATTTTTCTGCACCTAACAACACGACACATCTTTTAGATCGCCCCTTGAACATTGCCAACTTGTTCTTAAGATAAGAAAGTTTTCAGATACGATCATCATGTTCAAAGCTTCTAAGCCTCAAATACACCAGTTGTGCAGTATTCTGTAGTATCTAGAGTTATGGTAGCGACCTGCGACCTGCGTATCGTCAGGTATCTATCGCGATGTTATCGAGACATGGACGCGAGACCGCGACAGAGGCACATCGAATGACAGCTACGCCACGTTTTTTAAAACTGGTTAGATTTAAAACTGTTGATCTAGTGCAGCGGATGCTAAGGCGATGGAAGCGTTTTGAACAGAGTATTTGACGGAGACCTCGAACTAGCAGAAGCAAACTTTGTGTGCAGAGATTTTCTATTGATTTTTTATATTATGTGACCTATTAGTTAACGTCACCTTTTTGTTAATTTTATGTTAGATGATCGATATTTCCGCCATAGAAGCTTCGCGGAGCCTTTGAAATCCGTGGCCAGAAACTTTTTGTGTTTAGGTGCAGGTAGCGTGTAAGTCAAGATATTACGTCAGGAACACTCTTTATGGGTACCTAAGTATTAATTCACCGATGTCTAGTAGATGTTTTCACATTTATATAGCAAGTAAAAAACGTCCTAATTCACTGTTTTAAGCAAACTATACCCTAACAGAGGTAGAATTAGTGTCTACTCCATCACCTGTATACTTGACTTTTTTCGAACTAACTATTGATGGGTCAGTTAGCATCTATATTAGTAAATGTTTGGACAGCTGTCTGGTTATTATGGAACAAGCTACCCGCCTAGTTTGAGATCAGATAGTGGTGTGAATAGTCTCGCTGTATTTATTTTTAATAGTTTTGTAACTCGCAGGTGTCGTTGTTAACAAGTTTTTACAGTAACTATACTCGTATGAGTAGCAAACAGGCATGCAGGACACCTTATGTTTATCAGTGGCCAATCCTTGAACACCCACGTCCAATCTCAATAACAATTATGATACTAATCCTATCTGAAGACATATTTGTACACGTTGGTACCTACTCGTGCAAATAAAATGTTCGCCTCTAATAAAGTACTCTGGCAAATATAACTTTCCCAGCTTAAATACTAGATATGAAATATTTGTATAATATAATATATAGATATATGTATATAGATAGTAATATAAAGATGGGAAAGGGCTTTCCCGGTTGAGCTTTACGACCTAAAAAATATTTGATGCCATCGCATGTTTTTGCGGGAAATTTGTGTTTGCGTTCCTTCGGATTTTTATTGCGTTTATGTGCCGTTGTTGCGATAATTATATTGCCTACTACTATCTATCCACAGTACGTATAATGTATTGTGAAATATGTTGTCGTTATATTACAGTTAAAATATTGATATTGATTTCATTTTAACTTAATAGCCATAATATGCATATAATTAGGAAATTCTCTCTCTATCTAGGTCCTTTATCCTCTACTTCTTTCTTCTGTCTTTCTGAGTGCTGTTTTGACGTCACCGCGGCTTGGGACTTAGCAGGCCAGTAAGGAAACACACACACTCACCAGACCGCCAAGACCCTTGCCGCAGAGAGCGCAATGGACTACCAATCAACCTGAAATATACATATACAAAAATATATATACAATATTCAGATATATTACAATTGATATTAAAGTGCCAGTAAACTGCTAAAATAACTTATCAATGTACAAACAAATAAATGTCTTAAAAATTAGGTACAAAGAAAACGCAAATAGTGATTCTGAATTCAGAATGAATGTATGAATTCAGGTTTGTAAATATCGTAAATAGGAGAAAGTGGAATATACTACTCAGAATATTAGCTATAATAGTATTCTTCGTGAAAACAGAATTTGCAACGGGATCTGCAGTTTTCCTTACCTGAAACAATAGAAGAGTAACAGTGAAATTCGGTTGCCTTAATTAAAATGATTTTATAACTCCTACGTGCCGCACGTTTATTTTATTTTTTAAATTATTAAAATGTAATATAACTTCATAATTTGCATACCTGAGAAGGTGAATATGGATTGATCAAAATGCCCTGTAAAACCAATAACTAACCCATATTCGTGCAAATAAATGATTTTCATTTCATTTCATTTCATTTCATTTCATTTCATTTCATTTCATTTCATTTCATTTCATTTCATTTCATTTCATTTCATTTCATTTCATTTCATTTCATTTCATTTCATTTCATTTCATTTCATTTCATTTCATTTCATTTCATTTCATTTCATTTCATTTCATTTCATTTCATTTCATTTCATTTCATTTCATTTCATTTCATTTCATTTCATTTCATTTCATTTCATTTCATTTCATT
This sequence comes from Erynnis tages, assembly GCA_905147235.1. NCBI lineage: Eukaryota > Metazoa > Arthropoda > Insecta > Lepidoptera > Hesperiidae > Erynnis > Erynnis tages. The sequence goes on from LR990082.1 coordinate 9,930,186, forward strand.
TCATTTCATTTCATTTCATTTCATTTCATTTCATTTCATTTCATTTCATTTCATTTCATTTCATTTCATTTCATTTCATTTCACGTTGTGTCTGAATTTGACGTCAACTTTGTATAACGAGTACTCTCCGGTTTAGTAACAGGTTTAAAATTTTAAATACAATTGAATAATACAGTATATTTAACGAAAATATACAAAATTATTTTATAAATACAATACCTGCACCTACACCACGAACAACAACCAAAAGTGTCTCACTCGCTGGTGAGACACTTTATTATCCAATTCCATCAAAAGACTGAAATTTGGCTAAATAATATGAAAAATGTCAATTTTTCATATTATAACAGTTCAGTTTAATAATCACGAGTATATAGGTACTAGTATAGTAACCGTCATGAGTCGTGAGCACTGATTATTATCAGTGGTAGGGATATTGTACACTTTCGGCCAATGTACAGCAGCCGAAAAAACGCGCTGCACCAATAGACGACGCACAGTGGCGAACTGACGACTAACGAACCAATCGCGTGAACTGCAGCGCAGCCAATTTCAATTCGATCAATAAACATTGTGCTTACGACTTATGGCGACTACTATAAGATGTTAGAATTTCAGCTTGTACGGCAGCCCTACTCCGGGGTTGTGGGCAGTGATGTATCAGTGCTGTCGACAGCTGTGAAGAATAGCGCACGTGCTGCCGCCGGCTACCTGTGCTGCACGAAACGGGTATCTTAAGGCATCAGATATTTAAATAACTTATTTCAGTTCTGGTGATAACAACACAAAAGTTATTGAGAAGTATTAATGCTTTACCAGAAAAAACCCTTTCATGGTGGTGCCACATTCATTTTTGACGTAGCCACATAAATATTGTCGTTGTCGATGTCAAGTTTTTACAAGTTCATTTGCGCAAAAACATAACAATACTTCGTTCACATAATTCCCAGCAAAATGTTTCCGCAACATGGCAAGTGGTCTGGTCAAGCTTTTGATTTCAAAAGTGCTTATAATTAGCTGATCAATTCCTTCATAAAAACAACCAGGGTTTATGATCCACAAAAATATTTGCATTACGGTTTCTGCGACTTTTTTTTTTTTTTTTCTATGCTCTTCGTTTGTTGTCCACAGACTCTAGGTCCGTGCCTTTTTTTTGCATTAAGTTATTTATCTGCATTTCCTGTAGTATATTGCTCCAGAAAAATTCTTTGTCAATTTTGGCCCGGTGTCTCCTTGGATCGTCCCGGGCATTCTTTTAGAGTTTCTGCTATGACTTGGTAGTCTCTGTGGCTGATAGCAGTAGCCAGGTTGTACTCTTCAATAGCAGCTGTATTCGCCTCTATGCCCTGTTTTATGAAGATTGCGATGGCGTCCTCACTGACATCCGAGTAGTAAGTACAAGAGCCTGTGTGTCTGGTGATAGCGACGACTGCATGAGAGACGCTATCATGCACCTTTCCTTTTTGAGGCTTTGTATTCACAATTACTACATTTTCGTAAGTCAGTCCCTGGGCTTCGTGTATGGTGAGGATACGTGATCCCTCACCGGGACTTTTATTTTATATATAGGTACAAAAATCTTTTTTATTTTTACTATACGAATAGAAACTTTTATAAATTATTTTCTGTGTTAGAGTAATAAAGCGTACATAGTAATGCCTGCAGTGAATCCCTTGTACCTCTTACAATACTCGTTATTTACTGCCGACAAATAAGGCAGACACGTTCAGATGTTCCTAAGGTTTACCTAAATTGGCCTAAATATACTGCTATTGAAATTATTGTCCTTAAACCTAGAGCCAAATTACCGGACTCTTGATGTTTCATCGTGTTCAACAAGTTTCATTTCTCAATATTTTCGGCACCAACGTTGTTGTAATTGAATGATTTTCGATGTTTCTTTTGCAAACGTAACTTTCATAGTACTTATTCTCTCATATCTACTAATCTTTACGTTGTCAGAACATATTTTCTTATTTAAAATTAAATGAAACGATGTTTGTTTTATAAATGATGATTAATATTATTAATAAACAGGCAAATTAAGACAAGACTATAATAAAAGTTAAAATATAAAAAATAAAAGTTAAATTTGCGTGCCTAAAAAAGTGACTGTGGATTGATCTAAACGAGTTGTAATATCTACTAACCCATATTTGTGCAAATAATCGTTATTTCTATTTCTAAATAAATTATTTTTTTCACAGGTCTTGAATCAATCCGGTAGTCTATGGTTCGGGTTTTCTCTTATTGTGGCAGGCGATCTGTTACAGCCACCTATACGTATTACCAGGTAGTTAGTTTCAAGCTTAACAGCAGAACAAATGCTTGTATTGACTGCTATAAGTTTTAGCATATCGGGGTTCCAATCTCGTGGCAATCTATTTCCCGTGTCTACAAGAATACTTCGATACAATTATTACCGCTATAGTGTGTTGAGTTATGTGTAAAATTGTTCTATTAAAAAAGTGAATAATTCATAGATATTATTTAGATTAAAGACGGTATTTGTATTACAAGTTATATGTAAGGGTTATGTATTTGAATAATGATAAGCTAAAAAGCTCAGAAAAATTGAAATATATTTGGTAGGTCACGAAAGGTATTGCACCAGGCTAGTTATGCCTGGTGCAATACTTATTACACTCGCATTATTGGGGGATTGTGTTCTTACATTACGTATAAATGTATATGCTAAATATCCAAATGTTTATAGGATTTCAAAAGCGCAATTCAGGTTATAATCGTGACATATCTAGATGAAGAGTGGAGGTTTGCTTACTTCTGCATGTACAACAAAATTTTGTCATGCCAGACTATAAATACAATTTAACATTTAATTTCGTAGTCCACCAACCCGCATTAAGCTAGTGACTAGGGCCTACTCCCTTCTCATTGTGTGACGGTGATCTGATCATGATCACCTGACCCTGCAGTGCAGTGGGTCACTAATGGGACACAGACAATATTTTAAATCGTAGACACGTGATGGTGGCTTCGTTCACATGAGCCAGCTGTTCGCAAGCGGGATGCCTTTATACTGAAATTACATTTATGTTTATTCGAGCATATCTATTCATATATTTTTTATCATAAGGATTTGTAATGACTAAGTATTTATTATAATTAATTCATATTCCTACTACTTATTACTTGTTGTAGTTTTAACCCATTAATGACCTACTACAGGGTCGGGTCTACTCTCACAATGAGAAGGATGTAGGCCTTAGTCCACCACGCTGGCCTACTGCGGGTTGGTAACTTATTACTTAGGATGCATGTTTTTACATGAAAAATATGAGTTATTTATTAGAAAACATGCGGTTAGGCAATTGATGGTGGTTATATATCGTAGTTAAGCACTTTTTCTTTAGTTAAGTATTCTGCAAATAAGTTAATTTATAGTGCACAGTAATTGTAACGATCTAATTTATAGTTAAAAACGAAAATTGGTTATTACTAGCTGTAGTAGCTGTACAATAATATGATAAATAAAGTGTTTAATGATATTGTTCGTGTAATGTTATTTTAGATTACATTTATATGTCTAGTATTACCGTAAGTCTAGTTTTACGGTAAAAATTAGTTAAAAAATAATTTGTGTTCGGAGAAAAAGAAATGACATGTAGGTTAGTAATAGTATTAAAATTAATAATTTATACATTTCAGTTGACGCTTGACGGGTATTTATTTAATATAATACCAATAAAAAAACAACTGATCTACGAGATACAGAATTAAATGAAGCGTAGCTAATCCTTCCCAGACTTAATAATATTGTAATAATGTATTACAGTTCAATGTGCTCAAATGATATTTAAAATAAAATTACATTTTATGATATAATTATTAAAGGTATCTACTTACATATATCGAAACACCTCATAGCTGTATAGCTATGATTGTCGTTAAATACCTACTTGTACAAAATTAAAGACCGTCTTGTTATAGAATGCACAATTTTTTTTGTTTCAACGTGGGTGGAGGGGGTGGGGGAGTTATGTCCGTGCCATGATTTATGTGTGGAATTGACTGACACGCGCCGTCTGTCAAGACATAGGATTTGTATGGTCAAACAAATAAGAGATCAAGCCTTTTTAATATGTATTTAAAACTTAATAAGTAACAAGTGAACGAATGGACAATTACGACGAATGATTTGTCTGTATTACGTTTAGACGTACTTTGCGCTGATTAGTCACCTGACTTGCATCTAAGTGTAAGCACCCTAAAGGAGCGTTCAGTTTAAAATGAGATGATCTTAACAGCTTCTTATACGATTTTACTTATCTCGAATACGAAATTTTCACTATATGAAACCTTCTGTATTTTAAATATCTAATAGGTATCCTATCCATCTTCAAGACAAATCCGCCTAGCCCGCAGTTTGTCAACCCGCCCGCGCCTACCAGGGACAGAGTAATCAATTTAATTACACGCACTTGTTTATAGCCGCTAGATGATAGCAAATTGTGTTTGTTTATTTGTTCGTCCTGCCACTCTTGGCGGATGACTAATGTACCGGACCTAAGAGTCTGTCCACACGATGTGAGTTTAACACGTTGACGCGAGTTTAACGTGTTGATATTTTTTCTAGTGATTGAGTAGCAAAAGGGTATGCTACCTGATATTGTGAGTGATCCAACCGCATCCAACCTAAAATAGAGAAAAATCTCCTATCTGAGATTGTATGTGGGAGCCTTGGTACTCATGCGGACTAAGATGTTCGCCTCAATAAAAGTATCACCGGCAACCAAACCTACCTAGCCGGATCACAAAACACGACGAACATGGTACTTTACGATGGGTTAAGACGGCAGTATGGCATGATACATATTATCGTATGGCAGACGGTATCAAACTCGGCTGGCGATAAGATAATCTGCCACCTAAAACGTTGTTATTGTTATAACAAACTAATAAGTGTGTTTAAAAACGTGTACATATGACGCCCAGTTATTTGATTAACTTTGACTTTGACGAACACAAATCAATTTTAGTCAAAGTTTTATAAATATTTGCTAATGTACTTGGCGACTATAATTAAGTCAAACGCGCGTTTAGGATAACGACGTGTGGATAGGTTTTTATATTCAGTAGTTTATCGTAACCGTTTAATAAGCGTTTGGGAGCAGTCAACGGCGGAATAATTTAGCGTTGCAATGAAAAATTAACGGCCCTCGCCCGGCGTTTCGTCATGACTATTGAGGAGCTCTAGATAGTAAGTGGACAGGAAAATCGGCCTGTAAAACACTGGGCGTAGCGCGCTAATCAGAAATTCGATATTTTTCTTCATAATAAATTTATTATAAATGTCAAAGTAAAATAGTAGAACTGTTTTATACTATTGTGAAGCGTTTATTCATTACTTTCTCGGCCTTGGTTTCTCTCAGGGTTCAACTTGGTAGTATATATAGTTTAATACATTAAAAGATTAAATAAAAGCTTAAATAAATAAACGATCATCACACTCCATGGACACCATGGACATACAAGACAATCACACACAAAACAAAAAATTTGACTATCATTCAAATCTCTGTAGATACGTTGGGAATCGAACACAAAGCTCTCCGCGCAGCGCTTCGGAATCTTTACCACTGCGTCACGCAGGTTGTCGTCGATTGGAATACAAGTGAATCAGCAAAGTTTGAGCTTTGGTAACAGTCCGGACGGTCAAGGATTTCCGGCTTAAGAACCAGGGAATTCTCTAGAGATCAAAAGTCGTCGGTACATCTTTGGTACTGCTTTTTCCCTTGTTTTTTTGTCCCTGTTTACAAAGCGTTACAATGGTTACAATTTGAATAATTTTCATGTGCCTCGTACTGACTGGCCATACATTTTCGTTATCAATTACTTGGTGCTAGCTATAACATGTACAAGCTAACAAACATATTGTGAGTTCATTACGTGTTTATTTACGTTTATTTAAAACATACTTAATTGCGATAAAAATTGATTAATCGGTCAAAGGAGAAATTCCCAGCGACGAGTTAGTTAAAATTAATTACAATTTAAACATAATCAAAGATCGTGTCACTGATTAATATTATTTCTTTACAATATCTTTCATATAAGTTTTAAATAACAGCCAATTAGATATGCTAACTGATCAATTATGGTGCTTCTTAGACATAAGTAGTGATATCTGCGTGCGGTCCCTTGCATGCGATGCTAATGTAAGTATATGTTGCAGCGAAATGAGTTGATCAGAAACTTCGTGAAATTCCTGGGAATATCATGAAATGACTTAAGGAGTCGAATGGCCTCGTTAGTTACCTGTGGTTATTGCAAGTTTCTATGAAAATATGTTGTTTCATTACACTGTAAAAACACTATTAAAAAGAGAATGAGTTGTTTCTCCAGGATAAAGGTTTCTTCATTTTCCTACGACAAATAAATTTATGATAAATATGCATGAATCGTCCCCAAAAATAATAGAATAGGTAGGTATTATGTGTGGCAACAATCGACGTGGTCGACAAACCCCGCATCATGGAATTCTAATTTCTGCATTAAATCAAAACGATCTGATGTGTCCTAACCCACAATATTCGACTGATAACGGTATCTATATCTTCATGTCTATGTTGTCCTTAATTCAATTTATTTATAAATAAATATCCTTAAATTGACTTTTTATTCTGGCTTTCAATTCTGTTTCATTTTACTACGTTTAATCTAATGTCACGACGTATTGTTGTATTGAACAATAAAATCAGGGATCAAGTTTTCAGCAAAAAATGTTAAATACAGCGAGAACGTAATACGCCCTAGGGATTTCACAAAACCCCTGATATTTTCCTTTCCTGCAACATATTATATAAAAACATAATTCACAGCAGAAGCAGAAATATACGCGGTAATATTTTTGCATCTAATTTTTTGTCGGCACTGATGTTTGTTTATCGATATTTTATGTATAACCGTTCTAATGCCACACGAAACCGCATTGGACTCATGCAACTGTAAAGGTAAGCAAGCAATTAGCTATTGTAACAGCTACATGAATCGATGTTTGAAAATGCTTCCACCTTTAGAATTTACGGGCGCGTAGATTGTCAATCTTTACAGAGTCACGACCGCACATGTGAAAATTTCAGCGCGACGGTTACACGCATCGGTCACTATGCACTCTATTTTGTAAACCCATTAGAGACCGATTAAGAATAAGAATAAGAAGCATTTTTATTTACCCAACGATCATAGGTACAAAAACAGACAAATATAATACAGGCGGTAATAAACAAATTACACAGAACACATTACGCGGTCGGGTCTCTCATACATTTATTTTCTAAATTTTAGGGCCTGTTTTTTCTGAAAAGTTAAACACAGTTTTACTTTTTCTGCAGTATAGTACCTAGGTAACATTCTGTCTGGATATATAAGTAAAAGTATCTTGTATGCATGTTGTGTATTTTTAAAAGCCAGGTTGAGAACCGACGCTCTAATACAATTTGCTTACACTGAATGCGCACTTTTTTATTTATACGTTAAGTTAAAAATAATAGACATATACATGATTTATTATTTCCTGGTCGGTTTGTTGTGCAGTTCCGCTCTACAGAAAGTTATGTCTACTGTATGTCTGCTGTAGGGGCTCACCTATAAAGGCATTCATTCATTATATGTTTTTTCCAGCCTGAACTATATACAGGCTTAGCAATAAACTTGTATGCTAATATTTTATTTATGCGTCGAATTAAAAATAATTGGTACTTTACATAGGTAGTTACTTTATTTATTGTTTCCGATCATTCTCTATACAAAGACGCATGTATTTATGTAGCATTGAATACGTTAGAAAAACTTTAAAAAAATTCAGATCCATCCCTAGCAGTAAACATACAGAGCAGAATAATAAAAAGACTAGTAGAAAATTTTCCATAATTAAGTACGGTTATCTTCATTGTATGCCATCATAATAATATACATAATGCTTGGTAATAAATATGCCATTAGGTAGAGAAAGAAAGAAGGGAGAGGAACTTTTTACCTACCGAGTTTTCTAGAGTACGTAACAACGTATGTTCGCTCTAAATATAATATACAATACAAATATATGCGGAACTCTCCATTGATATTAAATGATTATTCTGTTACTTATGATTTATGGCTGAGCTCGATACCAGGGATGCTCAAACTTATTATTCTCATAAAAGATAAAATCCTTATCGTAAGGCATAATAGATGCCAAGAGCTATTTAAAACTATATGTGACTACGTACAAAATATATAAACCGTTAACAAGATGTTCCTATGGAGCCATTGACTCGAGAAGAAATTGTAAAGTTACGAGGTAATGAGCAGTTTCTTTTCACAAAATGTTTCGCAAATAACAGGATGCCACAATGTAAGAATAAAGAAAGATAAATTTATATCTAATATTCTAAAATTTTACAATTATTGTTATTTTTTTCCTAAATGATTGTTGTAATCTTTAAAGAAAATTATAGTTTTCAATCAATTAAAAAATTTTAACCCTTGTGTGCAGTAGATTAAACCAACTTCACTTTGAGAAACCTCGGCTAATACCATTCAATTTTATTCAGGATGACAATGGCCTATAGCAGAGAGGTGTTAGTCCGCGTAAATCGTCACGGGCCTCAGGCAAATCGATGGGTCTGTATAATAGAAATCATTTAATGTCAACCATGATTCAAAATTCGATAGCTTTGTTATTACATTTGCTGTTTGGTGTCAGCAAAGTGAATAGATCTCTCGATTGCAATGGAGCGAGCGGGTAGGTCTGTAATAAATCGCTGCTTCCATTCAAAAGTACCTCACATCAAAATCTCTCACTTTTAAAGGAGAACGAATTTTGAATTGAAGCGAAATATGTGTTAGGTTTCTGAGACTTTAGGAAGGGGGATATCATTAAAGGTTTCGTTGAAGGTGTACAAAGGAGGAGTGATTGATAGCCCTATAACGATAACCATGGCTAGTTCGACGGCAGAATGTTCCGTCAATCACCGTAAAAAAGTCTAGTTTAGTTAGAGAATCAGATGAATTTTGTTAGCTGAAGCTGCTGAAGTCAGATGCTTCAAGACCTCTTAGTGGAGGAGGTGTATGTATGAAACACAGTACAGTTGTAGTGTACAGTTCAAGGGATATAGGTAAGTATTGTTTTCTCACTGCTGATCATAGTAATATTTTTCTAATTTGAACTATAACATTTGATTATTTAAGCTATATAGTATTTTTACCTAATAAGTTATTTGGTTTGAGTCAACGTTCAGGATTGATCTGTGTTTTATTTGCATGGTCATTTAAAGCTTTCAAGTATTACCTAAGTAAATATTTATCTACAATGCCTTTTCTTGTACTACACTCGTTGCAATCTGTATACGTCATTTCTAGGTGTTGGTAAGTCTGTGATTGTAAGTAATGCACCCTGCAGGCGATGCAACGGCAGGAAATTGAGGTTTTCTGCGATTGTTCGTGGGCGGCGAATTGAAGATAAATCCTTGTTGAGTTGCTCTGTATTCCCTATCCGATTTAACCGTTTACGAGCTGATTCAGTAGGTGGTGTGTTGTGTAAGAAAGGTTGGGGTCAAACGTAGAGCAGCTTGCATTAGGACTTGTTAAGGTTGTTCAAAGCATACGTGGAAGCGTTAATGTAATTCATAATATGTATATGTAATTCATAATGTAAGTCATTTGTTGCATCCTAACAAATGACTGAATCATTGATAAACTCTGTAAATTGGTGCGGTACTGCACCATTTTTTCAAAGTATCTATCTTTTCTTGCTTTTCGGTGGGTTTTGAGTTTCAGTGGTAGGTGGATATCTAGGCAAGGGTTCTTTATTTATTTTACATCGATTAAAGCTCAATGGCTAAGAATTTGGCGTCGTACTTAAAGGGTTCGAGTTCTAGTGGCACCAATGACTTTCGTAAAATTATAGACTTCACGATGTATTTTTTATTTAATTTTTGCGAATAGGTATATAGATAATGAAGATGTTGTGTATTATCTACGCAATACTTGGATTCGACTCGATTCTTGGTAAAAAGACTATGTTAGATTGGTTTCTGATGTGTGCTACACAATATGAAGCACCCGTTGCCGGGTCAGCCGCGGGTCGACGGGCGCTGCTGGCGGTCTGTGATGCATTGTTGCGGCCTCACGTTTATCTGAACACATCTCTCCCTAGTTATACTTGCCCGTTGCTTATGTCGTCGGCTTGTAGACAGGCGAGGGATTAAAATAACATTTGTAGGAGGTAAACCTGTATGTCTGACTTAAAAAAATGTTCTCAAAGGCACGTGAAGTCCACCAACCCGCACTAGGCTAGCGTGGTGGACTAAGGCTTTAACCTTCTCATTGCGAGATGAGACCCGAGCCTGGGTCCGAACCCGAACAGTGGGTTATTTAAGGGTTTCAGATAGACTCATCGTATATGTATGTATATCATAGGGGTATCTTACCCGGGATACCTTACCGTCACCCTTTTAACATTCAAGTGCTACAAGAAGCAAAAAATATAATCCAAGATGACCTTCACGAAGGGCATATCTAATGCCTAACAATACAATTTGTCTTTGACTTTGTAAAATTGTTTACATGTCCATGAAAAATTACGTAACCGCATAAATTTCCGATGCGTCTATTTAATGCAATTTTCAAATGCACCAACAAAGTTTCGCTAAGCTGTTCAGGACACCTGTATCCGGGATACAGGCCTTACTTCGCTCTAGGCTAGCATGTTACAAGAAACATCTTTGTGGATTTTTTTGTACGTTTTATGCTTAGCAACGCAAGCATGGGGAATATTTCTTCTGCTCATGTGAATGTAGTGTGCAGCCAAAACTTACTGGTTGGGCGATTGAGTTGTTTTGACCATTGAGAACTATAGTGAATGTGATTTTTAAATTTAATATTTTTAATTTTGCGCCCCTTCCATAGGTTCCGAGGCTACCTGCACGATCATGGATAGGTACGCCTCTACTCGATATCAAAAAATACTGATAGCTAAACGTCCCTCACGAATGGGTTTGAAACTTAAAAAGTAATTGAAAACGTAAACATAACGTAAGTGTATTATATTCAGGCGACCACCGTGTCATCGTATAATCTCCTTACGCCTGATTAATGCCCGATCTTCAGATATGATGTCAGATTGATACTGTTTGGTTGCAAAGTTACTCTAAAATACACTACGAGTCATTGGTCATATAGCGGTATATCGGTGATAGCCCGGTGATAGCCTGGTGGTGATAGCCCAGTGGCTTAGAATTCGACCTCGAATCGAGGGGTCCAGGTTCGAATCCCAGTGGCACGCACCAATGACTTTGTAAAAAGTTATGTGCGCTTTATAAAATTTAAATATCACCTGCTGTTACGGTGAAGGAAACATCGTAAAGAAACCTGCATGCAAACATGAAAAAAATGTTCTCAAGGGCATGTGAAGTCCACCAACCCGCATTAGGGCCCGCGTGGTGGACTAAGGCCTACATCCTTCTCATTGTGAAGAGATTCGACCCTGTAGTGGGTCATTAATGGGTTAAATACATATATATCATCATTACCAAAACTTCATTTAAGTTCCATGATCTGAAAATCGGTTAATAATTTCCGCAGTAAATTGATTCTTCTGTCATTGCTTTCAGCCACCTTCAACACTAGCTATGTGCTCTTGGTCTATTAGCATTATTAGCTGTAACTCCTGTTAGGAATCCAGCTTGAACCTTACAATACCGTAAGGATCGCAGCAGCTCGGCATAATTCTTCATTTATTAATTGACATAAATACTCGGAGCGTAGATGATAAAATCTGATGCCTTTAAAATTCAAGCGCTATTAGACCTTGCCTTAGCCTAACAATAGTCTAAGCGCATATTTTAAACATCAGTTAACGAAAGCCATCCTAGCAGGTTATCATTAAAGTCGGGTTATACCATATCTGATGCATTATTTATACGCCTCGATACCAACAGGAAGATCCTCCAATGCCTATGTGGATATAATGCAACGTTGCTAATTTTGTAAGCGATATCGCCCGCTAAGAATAACGTTTTGTAAATTATTAGATGCAACGCGATTATAGCATAAATTGAGAGAATTTTACAGACGTTCTTATATTGCAAGCTTGCTTCCGAAAAGTGCAAGCGTGGAGGGAGGCGCGAAGCACAAATGAGCCCGACGTTCCCATGTGAATCATGTTTTATTGCGGGATAAAAAGTCATTTGGCGTAATATTCAAAATGTACTAACTTTCATCCGAAAATCTTTAGGAGTTTCTGAGTTATCATGGACACCCAGACAAAACTTTTTGCATGTCGCGTACATACATACAGTTGCGGTAAAGTAGCTCGTTACTACAGTGCGGTTCAAAAAATACTAAATAACTAATAAATATTGTGGGTTAACTCGCACACTGCTTTCTGATCCCAAAGCAGGTTCTAAGCCTGTGTTATGGCAACCAGGTAGCTAATAAACATACATATTTTTAAATACATACTTAAATGTAGCGGTGATAGCCCAGTGGCTTAGAATTCGACCTCGAATCCAGGGGTCCGGGTTCGAATCCCAGTGGCACGCACCAATGACTTTGTAATAAAAGTTATGTGCGATTTATGAAATTAAATATCACCTGCTGTTACGGTGAAGGAAAACATCGTGAGGAAACCTGCATGCCTGAGAGTTCACAAAAAAAAATGTTCTCAAAGGCATGTGAAGTCCACCAACCCGCAGTAGGCCAGCGTGGTGGGCTAAGGCGTCCCTCTCATTGTGAGAGGAGACCCGACCCTGTAGTGGGTCATTAATGGGTACTGACATGACTTAAACGTACATATAGATAATTTACACCCAGACAGTGCTCATCACACAAATGTTTGTCCTGGGTATGAATCGAGCTCACGACCTCCAGCGTGGTAGTTAGGGTCGCTAACCGCTAGACCAACATTCCAGTCAAAATACTGTATTTCTATTCGTATGGTCCACCTCTGAAAATTACTGGTAAAATTAAAGTTTACGAGAACAGATAAAGATTAGGACATACAACTGGATACTATTTGATAAATAAGTTGCACGCAGAAATCAAGTTTACATATAAAATAAATGTCCATAAATTAAATACATGTCAGCGATTGGAAACCATTAAATTAAACAACCATTAAATCAATTTGAGATAATGTAAATAGGCTGCAATCGTCAAATCTTATCTGTGGAACCATAGATTATAAATCACAGATTAGTTCGGGCCTTCGGACGCAGACCATAAACCGATTTGAGGAAGACTGCATTACGATTATTATATCTTATGAATGATAGCAGATTCATTTATATCTGATGAAGAGCCTATAAAACTTTGTATGGTAGTAATTAGAAAATTTAAAGGATTCTCCTCCCACGGTCTATTCTTCTGCGTATTTTATTACGTCCTACATAACCCAAGAATCTAACTTACTTACTCGTCAAGACGTAGGATAAGTTAAATAAGATTTCCCTTTCGCAAAAAAGGGACAAGACATGGAATTGGTTTACGACACCCTACTCTTCTGCTGTGCTGCGGTGTGCTGTGCTGCTGTGCTCTTCTGCGGTGCTGGAGGAAAATGCTTGGAGTATCGTGGACGGAATTTCGTACAAATGCCTCCATACTCGAGGAACTCGGCATCAAACAGCGACTATCCGCTCTAGTACAAACCCACATACTCAAGATCTTCGGCCACGTCTCTAGGAGAGGCAATGACTCCATTGAGCGTCTAGTGGTGCAAGGCACAATAGAGGGTACCAGGCCACGCGGTAGATCGCGCATGCGATGGACCGACCAAATCAAATCTGCGGTGGGCGGCCCATTGCATGAGTGCACCAAAATGACGACCAACCGAGAAAAATGGCGAGAGATTGTGAGGAGAATTACATCTGCCATGCGACTACATGACGACCGCGACCGCTCTGCCAAGAGTGAAACGATTGAGAAGACGAAACTCTTCCGCTGCGGATTTAATACGTCCTACATGACCCATGTCTCTTCAAGACTTTGGATATCTTCAAGTAGATTTCCTTGCCGTAAAAAGGGCAAGACAAATATTCCGCACACTATCTCCTTTATTACTTCCTGTATATTTGGATCGTGATCAACCACGCCGTAATCTCAAACAAAGCCTGTAATGCGATATGAACCGATAAATCTGACTGATGCCGACGTTTGGTATTCAGACCGATTGAATTGGCACTATAGGTAGGTACTATAGCCTATTTGAGCTCGTAATTTACAGGATCTTAGCACACTTTATATTCAAAATTGATTTGTTTTGGTTACGCGATACATTTTTGTTTTTCTTGTTTGTCTGTCAGTAACACATTAATGACCCACTACAGGGTCGGGTCTCCTCTCACAATGAGAGGGATGTAGGCCGCCGTCCACCACGCTGGCCTAATGCGGGTTGGTGGACTTCGCATGCCTTTGAGAACATTTTTTTTTGAACTCTCAGGCATGCAGGTTTCCTCACGATGTTTTCCTTCACCGTAACAGCAAGTGATATTTAATTTTATAAAGCACACATAACTTTTTTTACAAAGTCATTGGTGCGTGCCACTGGGATTCGAACCCGGACCCCTCGATTCGAGGTCGAATTCTAAGCCACTGGGCTATCACTGCTATACCGCTTTTCTTGTTTAATCAGTGTGAAAAGAAAAAAATACAGGTCCGGCGGTCCTGGGCCCTTGGAATCCAACGGTAGCCGGTCCACCTGGTCAGAGGGCGGCTATACTCCTTTTGCCTAGACGCGGGCGCCATTTAAGGACCTTTCTTCCCCATCGGTTGTCGTTCCTTTGAACGATGTGGCCAGCATTTTCAAACTTCACTATGTCGGCAAATAAAGGCGGGTAAATAGAGTGTGCGGTACAATTTTTCGGAGGGCTCTCGCAATTATCAATCGATAATATCTTGTCCACGTATTTATAAACACACAATATATCTAAGCAGTTCCTAATAATGTGAATGTGCATAGGTTTAAATTCAGCGCATACAATGGCATACCTACAGGTGCACTACAATCTCAACGTCAACCTGTCTCGATCGACGCCCACACAGGATTACTTCAAACCACACTCCTCAGAAATCGTGTCCAGACCAAACATTGCGCTTAAATAAACCATTATTAATTCCATTACTATTATTATTGTATTAAGAAACAGTATGCTAATTAGAACGTGCAATGTTATAATTTAGGCTTATCTCCGACTTGTTAACATTGGATTGGAGAAATCAATTTTGATTAGTCGGCGCGGGCGTGGGTGCGTTTACACGGTATAGCTCGGGACGGTGCGGTGTGAGGAGAGTATTTCATGAAGTGAAGCACGCGCCGACATCGCGTGAGGTTCGGCTTAATTCCCTATTGTGTACCGTCTGCGAATGAAGTTATTGTTACTGTAACCTAGGTTGAGTAATTAATAATCTGGTCTTGTGAAATCCTCCGCTATAAAGTGAGAGTTTAGTTGGAAATAGAGTATTTACTGAACCACTAATCCAGCAAATGAATGTTGAATAAGTTCCCTTATTTGATTTAGTATTAAAAGATAATCTTAGTTAAAGCCTCATAACCTATCACCTGAAGGGCAAGTTACAATTAACAAATTTGGCACTTTGATCAGAGATCAGTTTGATTCATGATGATGAATTAGGAATTTTGGTCAACTCCAATAAAAGTAAATCGTAATTTTGGTTTCGAAATGTTCGTGTAAGTCCAGGGAAAATTTAAACGATGGGAAAATTCAAATAGAATTCGAGGAAAATAAAAAAAAGCATTTGTTTATTGTTCTTGAACGGTAGTATGAAATTCCGTTATTTAGAAAAGCGAAGTCTGCCGGGTTGGTTAGTCCTGTATAAAAATCTACACAATTTTATACAGGAATAATAGGGTACCTATTTCGCACCATGCAAGAAAAAATCCATTAACTAACTGAATTTTGGCGTCTTTACTTCTAACTGAATTCTTGCGTCTTTACTACCAACTGAATTCTTGCGCACGGTACTCACGCACGCGCGGGGGCGACATGTCTCTAATTAACGACGTTCAATTATTGCAAGTGCATTGTTTGTCCACTGTTCAGTTTTCAATACACCCTTTCCCATTCGTGACGCTGCGGAAGGAATTATAATTTCTGTGCCACTTCACTGGTTCCGTGGGCCGAGGACAGTACTGGCCTGTAAGGGAATATTGTTTTGTTAATAATTCATTTGCACTTCGTCTGGGAGATCTAAATTGGTTTAGAGAAAGGAAAAAGTGTTAAATTTCCATCTTAACCCGTGACCTGGATTCGCGTGAATTAATATCATTTAAGTATATCCGTTTTTACTAGAAAGAGGTGGTAATAAACATGAATTTATTCATTTATCTTTTACTTTCATAATTATAATTTATTGATGATATAATTGTAGGGACACCCTGCTATAATTGTACATAATGTTAAAAAACCCTTGGCGTAAATCAACCTATCTATCTTTTTTCTTTATTCTTCCAACTCTAACTGCCAAATGTCTTTTTATCGAGTACATGAAGAAGGCTATTGGAGAAAGTTTTATTTCTTTCATTACTTGACACCCTACGACCAGTTCACGGTAGAAGGTCTTATTCAATCGGGCCACATTCCGGCGCCGGCAGATTTATCGGTTCGGTTCGCATTACAGGCCTTTGTTTGAGGATCGAGATCACGATCCGAGCAGGAAGCGGGAGATAGCACTTGTCAGATTAATCATGTGCCGCCCGAGTATCGCCGACAAATGCCGATTAATGCCGAACTCTATCTATGGATAGAAAAAAAGGTAGTGTTGACAAGTCAAAAATGCAGCTTCCAAAGTGAAAGAAAGAGAGAAAGAATAACACACAGAAACCAAACTATATCTATCTTTGAACCAATTTTAACATGGATAAAAATAAAAAGAAAAAATCTCAATGATCTGTGCAATTTGATTGCTTTTTCGGTTTCTAGAAGAAGCAATTTACTACCTTAGAGAATGTTCTCAAAGGCATGTGAAGTTCATAAACCCGCACTAGGCCAGCGTGGTTGACTAAGACCTACATCCTTCTTATTGTGAGATGAGACCGTGCCACTAAAGGGTTACAGATCGTCTCCAGGACTCCTTAATTCGTGGGTATAAAATATGCATAAAATATATTGTTTTAATGTCTTTAAAAATATACAAAATGACTAATACTAAATACTTACTTTAAACCAATCCAAACATTCATGCAATGAACACTTGTTCAAAATTATCTAACTCTATAACTGAAGATATCATTCACAATCATCATTCACATCGTTCAGTCAATGGCATAATTTCAAATTAATAGTGAAAGGTTCGGCGTGGGTGGCCTTATGATGGAGTGATGATGTACTCCCGGCCTTACATACTTAGATAATATAATTCATTTAGTCATTAGACTTGTAGAAAGTAAGCGGTGATAAAGCAGTAGCTAAGAAATTTGTCCCTTACTCGAGAGGTCCGAATTCGTATCTCAGTAGACCTATATCTAAGAAAAACCTATATAAGTAAATACCAGTAGTATCTAGTAGATAAACCTTTTCTGATGTTAGAGCATCATCTGCTGTATAGGAAAACATCGCGAGGAAACCTGCATGCTTGAAATTTCTCCATAATGTCCTCAAAGACATGTGAAGTCCGCAAAGACATGTGAAGTCCGCAAAGGCATGTGAAGTCCGCAAAGGCATGTGAAGTCCAATCCATATTAGGCCAGTGTGTTAGATCTAAATGGATCACGGTATTTGGATCACTATTTGATGACTAAGCTATGTTTATTTATACCCTCACACATAAAAAGTAGACAAAGGCAATAATTCAAATTAACTTTTATACATTAACTTCGCAACTGACAGCTAAAGAACTGAAAGACGACAATATTTCACCGAGTTCATACGCAGTTTACAATGCTGATAATAATTTATTGTGGCTCCGATGCAATCATTTATTGTTGTGCAGAGTGCAACGTCGATATTGATCTATGTTAGTTTTGCAGTAGTACAATATACAGTACAGCAATAATAAAGATGCACTTGGTTCTGTTGGGGCCTTATTGAAACTCGTTTTTTACAGAACAATATAAGTAAAAACGCGAGCTTGCCATTCACCAGCACCTGATATTCGTTGCAGTCAACTCTTTATATGGAGATATCATCTTCGAGTAGCATCATAGCCAGCAACTAAGTCTGTAAACCATTAATGACCCACTGCAGGGTTCGGTCTCTTCTCACAATAAGAAGGATATAGGCGTTCAGCACGCTGTCCACAAGCGGCTTGGTGGATTTCACATGCCTTGAAAGCGTAACGTTAAAACCAAAGCAGTTATTTGTAAGATGACAATAATTAATTCGTCAGTAACCCATTAATGACCCACTACAGGGTCGGGTCTCCTTCTCACAATGAGAGGGATGTAGGCCTTACTGCGGGTACTGCGGGTTGGTGGACTTCGCATACCTTTGAGAACTTTGTGAACTCTCAAGCGTGCAGGTTTCCTCACGATGTTTTCCTTCACCGTAACAGCAGGTGATATTTAATTTTATAAAGCGCACATAACTTTTTTACAAAGTCATTGGTGCGCGCCACTGGGATTTGAACCCGGATTGAACCCTCGATTCGAGGTCGAATTCTAAGCCACTGGGCTATCACCGCTTAAAACAATAATTAATTAATGATGTGGAATTCTAACCCGTATGCTTCAAGCACCCAAGGTTTCTGATCGCGCGTGCTCTCCACAAGAAAGGTAAGCACTCTTCTACAGTCACAAAGCAATTTGGGGGAAAGAGTAATTAAATCAGCGGCATATCTTGCTGCTAATGCTACGGGTAGCTCGAACAACTAGTGCTCACAACTTAGGTTATCAGTCTGCGTAATGGCATGGCTGAGAGCGGTGCTATCACAGTGAGCGCTACGAAAACTGTAGAGCGGGCTTGTTTAGGTATATTTTTATTCGAATTGAGTACCCTCTCCCTCTCTATTTCCCTAAGTTAAATGGTGGCACCCCATGTTCACACATTCATTTGCTGCAGTGACCATGAATGGAACAAAAATTCACAAACAAAGGTCCAACCGAGTATAACGATCTGTATCAGGATCATCATAGCTTATTATTGACTACACTTTGCCCGCGGCTTCGTCCGCGTGTATTTTAGAACTTGGTCCAGAGAGGGATGAGTATTCAAATTCAAATTCAAATTCAAAAGCTTTTATTCATTATTAGGTACAATTTATGCACACTTAATGAACGTCATACATTTAACATTAAACAAACATCCGCTTTGATCGCCCCTCAGGCAAAACGTAGACTAGGAGAAAAAAGTGGGCGGAAAAAAGCTCCCATCACTCTTTTAAAAATAAGTATGAATTATTCTATGGTGCAGTATGACTAGGCCCAACAAAGGAACACACGTGACAGCTATCGTGTGTGTCAGTATCGCCCCATTGCCATCCGCAGTATCGTATATGAAAGTCCAGGTATTAAATAAACTACGTGCATACCAAATTCCAACCAAATCTCTTCAACTGTTTTTACGTGAAAGAGTTACAACATCCATCAATCTTCATAAACTTTTGCATTTATAACAGAAGTAGGATATCGTACAAGAAACGATTGGATCATCTCGCGTTGTCCTTGTATTCTTTGCTACTCCCTGGGACGGACACGAACTTATTTGTTTTACTATTCATATTAAAAGTATCAGATATGTGGTGTTTGCGTGTCCGCAAAGTATTCCCAAGTCCAGAGCCATCGCGTCGGCAGCACGCACGCGCACAAATTTAACCGCGAGCGCGATATCTCTATCAGCTGTTAGTTATACCACAGATTAAATAATAGTTCTTGTTATACGCTTATTGCTACTAATCTGTAGTTCTGCGTATCGGCGCCACTAGCTGGAGCTTCTTGTTTTATTAAAATTTATTATGTTACAATGTAAATGTGTATTACAGTTCGTTATAGGATGTTCTAAGACTGTTTAAAAAGTATTTGAGCATGTTTATTGAACACATAAGCGGTGATAGCCCAGTGGCTTACAATTCGACCTCGAATCGAGGGGTCCGGGTTCGAATCCCAGTGGCATGCACCAATGACTTTGTAAAAAAATTATGTGCGCTTTATAAAATTAAATATCACCTGCTGTTACGGTGAAGGAAAACATCGTGAGGAAACATGCATGCAGAGTTAAAAAAAAATGTTCTCAAAGGCATGTGAAGTCCACCAACCCGCATTAGGCCTGCGTGGTGGACTAAGGCCTACATCCCTCTCATTGTGAGAGGAGACCTCACCCTGTAGTGGGTCATTAATAGGTACTGACATTGAATACATATAAACGTGGGTACGATCACCGTCTTGTAGGTGATTATTATTTGATATAAAAGATTTCAAAATTAAACTTCAAGGAGTCGCAAAGAAGAACCGATGGAGAACCTACCTTTATCTGTGAACTAAATGTGTTCTATCCATTCCAGCTTACGATCTTCACTCATGAGGGATTTTCGCAGCACTCATAAAGTGGCAAAAATATTTTTCTACTTTTATTGCTACTTATCTCTTTACTATTGTACTACTAATATGATGTAGCTCTAGAAATTAAATTAAACTAAACTTTTAAGAGTTAGTTAATTTTCATTTATTAATTTGTTGTATATCATAGATGCAAAATTACAATCAAATATTTTGGATGACTTTAAGTTGATGTTACTCATATGACTTTATAGTGCATTAGCTAAAAATTTACATACTAGTTTACTTTTGCGCCGATAAGGGTGAAGGGTCAGAGATCCAGGATTGTGTTGATACCAATACCAACTGAAAATTGGTACTTAACAATCCAACTCCAATAGGCATGATGACTAATTTTCAAAAACTCTTCTATGATATTCAGAAGTTTCTATTATGTCTAAAATATATCATATTTTTGTAGAAAATTAAGGTTTTTGTGTAATAAAAGTACGTTTAAATTTTAAGTTTCAAATTCGGTCCAAAACGCTCGCCCGTGTCATGACGTCTGTCATTGCGCCACGGCTCAGTAAAAAATGACAGATCGCGTATAATATGCTTACGAAAAAAATGACGTTAACTAAGACGTGACGTAATTTGACGTAATTCGATCTGATGGGTGTTTTAGCTATCATGGCGGATTGTTGTATTTTGTAGATTTATTTTAACAAATAAATTATTAATCTCGACATTAATAAGAGAATAAATACATGTTTCAAAATCTTTGAATCCTATTTCATTAGATCAGATAAATATTTTGGCGATACTTGATTACTGTCATCATGCCTATTGTGGCGAATAGCTGTTTACTTAAGATTGTTTTCAAATATAGGCCAGTGTGCTGAGTGCGAGTTTTGACAAAACATTTTCGCTTGAACGTATCGAGCGCGAATACGTCGATTTCTATGGGATTGAAGCAGCGCCATCTTGTGGCTAAGATGACAAACGGAATTGGCGCTTAGCGTCTAGTCGATTAACGCGACGGTGAAGTTACTCGAACAATTTTGTGCAACTCGCACTAAGCACACAGAACTTCTCAATCAAAAACCCAGTTCCAATAGATGTCAAGCTGACAACTAAGAAGTTTGCATCATGTGATTGGTGACTTAAAACGAAATTAACTCATAAACCTTTGCGGGTTAATTGAGCTCCAGATCAATTGCACTAAATAAGTAGGTACGGTATACCTATCTACTGAATTCTACGAGCAATCACGTCGAAGTTCTGCGCATTGAACTAATCGTTTCAAAGTTATTTATCCTCGATAAATAACTGAGATGACAGCAAAGTTAACGGGTAGGCTTACTTAAAATGAGTTTGACGCGCAATTCAGTCAAAGCTTATCATTAGGCCGCCTCGAAAAACTCCTGAAGACCGGCGAATGTCCGATTTATCACAATTTATTCCGACCACGTCATTCTATTTGCTTATAACTAATAGTAAACACAGTTTGTGGGTTAGAATTATGCCTAATAATTGCAGGGGCGGCGGACTGCGATTAGGGCGTTGTACACATACCCTTAAGCGTGTTTTTACCTGATTGCCCGACTACCGCTAGCAGCTTTGTCCTGTGTGGCACAAACGGTGTAAATGCAACATTAGATTCAATCTTAACTGCGGTAGAATTACAGTCTACGTAAAGTCTTGTGATGAAAATTTTGCAAAATACTCCTTGTTAATACAAAGAATTCCAATCAGACCGTATAAAGGACGCTTCATTTTGTATTCTATGTATTTGCTTGTAATTCTTATTTTTGTCGAGTTATGTTTATTGCATGCTGTTGCGCCCTGTAATTATGGGTGTACCATTAATTTTAAGACCCTTTTTATTAGTAAATGTATAGCATTTGTAAAATATAGATTTTTATAACACTGCACCTTCTCTAATACTTCAAGCTGCCCCAATAGACGGCAATCAAAGGTATCCAATTCCCGATTCAATCACTGTTCCGTTACGCTCGTCTCTTCAAATCCCTTCCAATGACAGTCTAGTATAAGTGGTGCGGGCTTTAAATTAACAACATCCTGTTATACCAAACATAGATCTTGTATCTGGTTCGCGGGCAACCTGCTCCGGTGAAATCGCCTATCGCTTGTCGCTTAGACTGTCGGCGAGTCTGTGAGTGCCCAAGAAAGGGTGTCGTGTAAATCATCGGGGATTGGTAGGAGCGAATTTAGAACATGTGATGTGTTGTTCATTTGTGCAAGCATATATCAGGGATGTAATGTATTTGTAGGGTGCTTGAGGTCTTGTAATGCCTGAAAACTGAGGTAGTTGAATCGAAAATTTTCTCGACGGCACAATTTAATTCAGAATTAGAAAGATATTTGTATTTTTGCTAACCATGAAGGTGTCTGAATTACAGTGGCAACGGAACAACCAAATCATATAATTATTAAAATGACCGTTGGATTCAAGGGGCCCAGGACCGTGCGTCAGAAGTTGACCATGTAGAACTAAAAGAAAATAAGGATTTAACGCGAGACCGCTTATCTCTTATCACTTGAGCCTCGGCTGCCCAAGACGCGGCGTCAATCAGCATCATCGGTACAAGCGAATTGGACGCAAATAAATTTGTGCCCTCGATTCGAATCGCGCGATACTGTACGGACAGGTTGTTTGCATCTAATTATAAGAGATATGCTTGGTTGTGCGGTCAACCTAATGATTTGGTTGGCGCGTGTATGCAACTCGTTCGAACTTCCCGTTGCTACTATGTCGTGTTTCTATGTTGGAATGATAAAACATGGAAACGAAATTATTGGGATAGAATAATTTTACAATGTGTAAAATAAAGGATTAATAAGGATTTATCCATTTAATCCTTGTGGCACTCAGTATCGTTGTACGATCCATGATTAACTCATGATCCCCTCTATATCCTCTATCTAGGGGATACTAGGGGAGACCCGTGTGATCTGTGTGATATGGGCAACACCAAATGGTCACTTTCATTATTGAGAGTCCTTTTTTATCATGATGATCGGAATCCATCAACAAAATGAGTAGTAGGCGTTAAAGTGACAGGTAGATAAACGAAAAAAAAATTAATTGCGATTTGATTTTATTGTCGACACAGCATCGATGATTTCAATACACAATTACGCAAAGGATTTCGAAGAATTTTACAGCTTTATTCTACTATCTTAAGCTTGTTATATTTAATTATATATATTCACCTGTAGAATCTGTATGAAGACTTTGGAATTCCATTCCAGTGCAACATTGAAAAGCATAAGCCTCGCGTCTGCGAGTGCCACTTTATAACGCCAACAAGTGTAGCGAAGTTATCCTGTCAGATCTCGCCCTTATCGCGAATGGATCTATTGCCAACGCTACGTTATGGCTTCGAATGTGTATTAGGTGTACGTATTATACCGTAAACATAAATGTTATTTAGACTAGGGCAAGGACTAGTGTTATTTGCTAGACTAGAGTTGATACGAGTACACCAAAGTGTGGTGTTCAATCGCTTACCGCGCTAGGACTAAAACACAGAGCAACATTAAATGCCATTTAAAATCTATATGATAGCAAACCATTAAATAAATGGTGATTTTAAGACATAAGAAAAGTTCGGTTGCACGCAAGGATATATTGAACAGGCATACTCATTTATAGGTCTTAATACAAATAAAATTTGGGTTTTGAACGACGTGAGCCTGTAATTAGACTCCACTCCGCTTGGTCTTGGGTCCTTTGAACTTCACGGTTTGACGCTTCACACTCATAGCCCCACACTAGGATTCCCTGTGTCGTGGGCGCCATGGACACACACAAGACAACAACACAACACACCCAGACCAGAAATAGAAATTCAAATTCATCATTCAAATTTCTGCTCTGCTGGGAATCGAACCCAGGACCTTCCGCGCAGCACACCGGTGTCTTAACCACTGTGCCACTTGGGTCGTCTCGCGCTGTCTTCTTCAGTTCATCTGTACACCTGTGGTCGGAGGGCGGCCTGTACTTCCTTTGCATAGACGTGGTCGCCATTCAACATTAGAAATGAGCGTTGACAGTCAATTCATGACCAATAAACGCAATAAACAGACTAGCTCGCAGGTTCTCTAAATTGTCTTTGCCACAATGACTTATTATAGCACTAAAGGGTTCGCACACGCAGAATCTTTGAGCGCATTAATTTAACAGCGGGATTTAAGTATAATGTATTTCCTTTTGCGACGCTTAATTAAGCTGATAAATAAGATTTTGTTTTTGTTCTAGACGTAAAAGGTCATTTGTTTTCGTTAGGGTGATCGTGTAGAGTTTTATGGGAAAATAAATAAAGACGTCGCTAATTTGTCTCCTTTGCTATCTTTGCCTTCACTGACGTGCCTATCTTTAATACGTAATATAACTCGTTAACGTAATTAACTAAATTAATATCGTCAAAATTAAAAAGCGTCATGTTGTCCGATATATCGTTTAATTTTGTTGAAGGCAAATTATTCAAGTGAAGTGTTTTATCAGTGAAAACATGCAGAACACCCTACACAGATCTTTTATGTGAGCCAAACTCAAAGTCGACTGAGAGGAATGCATATTGCATAGTTATTGCTTTTTCTATACAAAAATGGTTCGCGAAGATAAAATTTGTATACAAACAAAAGTCACTGACAGATGTAGTTTTAAAATCACAAACTAATATTTTATTATATTGCTAAATAAATTTACCACTAATGTAGTCGTAAAGAAAACAAGTCCTCGAACGAACGCTAAGTACTTATGTGACGTAGAAAAATAAGTAGGTCATAATTTTTACTATTCATATTAAAAGTATCAGATATGTGGTGTTTGCGTGTCCGCAAAGTATTCCCAAGTCCAGAGCCATCGCGTCGGCTGCACGCACGCGCACAAATTTAACCGCGAGCGCGATATCTCTATCAGCTGTTAGTTATACCACAGATTAAATAAAAGTTCTTGTTAAACGCTTATTGCTACTAATCTGTAGTTCTGCGTATCGGCGCCACAAGCTGGAGCTTCTTGTTTTATTAAAATTTATTATGTTGCGATGTAAATGTGTATTACAGTTCGTTATAGGATGTTCTAAGACTGTTTCAAAAGTATTTGAGCATGTTTATTGAACACATGAGCGGTGATAGCCCAGTGGCTTAGAATTCGACCTCGAATCGAGGGGTCCGGGTTCGAATCCCAGTGGCATGCACCAATGACTTTGTAAAAAAGTTATGTGCGCTTTATAAAATTAAATATCACCTGCTGTTACGGTGAAGGGAAACATCGTGAGGAAACCTGCATGCCTGAGAGTTCAAAAAAAATGTTCTCAAAAGGCATGTGAATCCACCAACCCGCATTAGGCCTGCGTGGTGGACTAACGCCTACATCCCTCTCATTGTGAGAGGAGACCCCACCCTGTAGTGGGTCATTAATGGGTACTGACATTGAACACATATAAACGTGGGTACGATCACCATCTTGTAGGTGATTATTATTTGATATAAAAGATTTAAAAATTAAACTTCAAGGAGTCGCAAAGAAGAACCGATGGAGAACCTACCTTTATCTGTGAACTAAATTTGTTCTATCTGTTCCAGCATACGGTATTCACTCATAAGGGATTTTCGCAGCACTCACAAAGTGGCAAAAATATTTTTCTACTTTTATTACTACTGATCTCTTTACTATTGTACTACTAATATGATGTAGCTTTAGTAATAGTAGAGCGTAAGCACCAAATCTTAACACACCATATTTAGCGACTACCGCTGTAAAAATTCATACAATTAAATTAAATTTTTAAGAGTTAGTTTATTTTCATTTATTAATTTTTTGTATATCATAGATACAAAATTACAATCAAATATTTTGGATGACTTTTAAGTTGATGTTACTCATATGACTTTATAGTGCATTTGCTAAAAATTTACATAGTAGCTTACTTTTGCGCCGATAAGGGCGAAAGGTCAGAGATCCAGGATTGTGTTGATACCAATACCAATTGAAAATTGGTACTTAACAATCCAACTCCAATTGTGGCGAATAGCTGTTTACTGATTGTTTTCAAATATAGGCCAGATCTTCTCAATCGAAAACCCAGTTCCAATAGATGTCAAGCAGACAACTAAGAAGTTTGCATCATGTGATTGGTGACTTAAAACGAAATTAACTCATAAACCTTTGCGGGTTAATTGAGCTCCAGATCAATTGCACTAAATAAGTAGGTACGGTATACCTATCTACTGAATTCTACGAGCAATCACGTCGAAGTTCTGCGCATTGAACTAATCGTTTCAAAGTTATTTATCCTCGATAAATAACTGAGATGACAGCAAAGTTAACGGGTAGGCTTACTTAAAATGAGTTTGACGCGCAATTCAGTCAAAGCTTATCATTAGGCCGCCTCGAAAAACTCCTGAAGACCGGCGAATGTCCGATTTATCACAATTTATTCCGACCACGTCGTTCTATTTGCTTATAACTAATAGTAAACACAGTTTGTGGGTTAGAATTATGCCTAATAATTGCAGGGGCGGCGGACTGCGATTAGGGCCGTTGTACACATACCCTTAAGCGTGTTTTTACCTGATTGCCCGACTACCGCTAGCAGCTTTGTCCTGTGCGGCACAAACGGTGTAAATGCAACATTAGATTCAATCTTAACTGCGGTAGAATTACAGTCTACGTAAAGTCTTGTGATGAAAATTTTGCAAAATACTCCTTGTTAATACTAAGAACTTCAATCAGACCGTATAAAGGACGCTTCATTTTGTATTCTTTGTATTTGCTTGTAATTCTTATTTTTGTCGAGTTATGTTTATTGCATGCTCTTGCGCTAATTATGGGTGTACCACTTCATTTTGTATTCTTTGTATTTGCTTGTAATTCTTATTTTTGTCGAGTTATGTTTATTGCATGCTCTTGCGCCCTGTAATTATGGGTGTACCATTAATTTTAAGACCCTTTTTATTAGTAACTGTATAGCATTTGTATAATATAGATTTTTATAACACTGCACCTTCTCTAATACTTCAAGCTGCCCCAATAGACGGCAATCAAAGGCATCCAATTCCCGATTCAATCACTGTTCCGTTACGCTCGTCTCTTCAAATCCCTTCCAATGACAGTCTAGTATAAGTGGTGCGGGCTTTAAATTAACAACATCCTGTTATACCAAACATAGATCTTGTATCTGGTTCGCGGGCAACCTGCTCCGGTGAAATCGCCTATCGCTTGTCGCTTAAACTGTCGGCGAGTCTGTGAGTGCCCAAGGAAGGGTGTCGTGTAAATCATCGGGGATTGGTAGGAGCGAATTTAGAACATGTGATGTGTTGTTCATTTGTGCAAGCATATATCAGGGATGTAATGTATTTGTAGGGTGCTTGAGGTCTTGTAATGCCTGAAAACTGAGGTAGTTGAATCGAAAATTTTCTCGACGGCATAATTTAATTCAGAATTAGAGAGATATTTGTATTTTTGCTAACCATGAAGGTGTCTGAATTACAGTGGCAACGGAACAACCAAATCATATAATTATTAAAATGACCGTTGGATTCAAGGGGCCCAGGACCGTGCGTAGGCGCGTCGATTAGGGGAGGTAGACGTTCAGAAGTTGACCATGTAGAACTAAAAGAAAATAAGGATTTAACGCGAGACCGCTTATCTCTTATCACTTGAGCTTCGGCTGCCCAAGACGCGGCGTCAATCAGCATCATCGGTACAAGCGAATTGGACGCAAATAAATTTGTGCCCTCGATTCGAATCGCGCGATACTGTACGGACAGGTTGTTTGCATCTAATTATAAGAGATATGCTTGGTTGTGCGGTCAACCTAATGATTTGGTTGGCGCGTGTATGCAACTCGTTCGAACTTCCCGTTGCTACTATGTCGTGTTTCTATGTTGGAATGATAAAACATGGAAACGAAATTATTGGGATAGAATAATTTTACAATGTGTAAAATAAAGGATTAATAAGGATTTATCCATTTAATCCTTATTAAAAGTATAAAAGTATCCTTATACCTACATATTGTTGCACATATATCTTACGATTCTTTATAAATGGCTGTCAAATGATACCTGTGGCACTCAGTATCGTTGTACGATCCATGATTAACTCATGATCCCCTCTGTATCCTCTATCTAGGGGATACTAGGGGAGACCCGTGTGATCTGTGTGATATGGGCAACACCAAATGGTCACTTTCATTATTAAGAGTCCTTTTATATCTTTATTTTATCATGATGATCGGAATCCATCAACAAAATGGGTAGTAGGCGTTAAAGCGACAGGTAGACAAACGAAAAAAAAAAAATTAAATGCGATTTGATTATATTGTCGACATAGCATCGATCATTTCAATACACAATTACGCAAAAGATTTCGAAGAATTTTACAGCTGTATTTCACTATCTTAAGCTTGTTATAATAATTATATATATTCACCTGTAGAATCTGTATGAAGAGTATTGGAATTCCATTCCAGTGCAACATTGAAAAGCATAAGCCTCGCGTCTGCGAGTGCCACTTTATAACGCCAACAAGTGTAGCGAAGTTATCCTGTCAGATCTCGCCCTTATCGCGAATGGATCTATTGCCAACGCTACGTTATGGCTTCGAATGTGTATTAGGTGTACGTATTATACCGTAAACATAAATGTTATTTAGACTAGGGCAAGGACTAGTGTTATTTGCCAGACTAGAGTCGATACGAGTACACCAAAGTGTGGTGTTCAATCGCTTACCGCGCTAGGACTAAAACACAGAGCAACATTAAATGCCATTTAAAATCTATATGATAGCAAACCATTAAATAAATGGTGATTTTAAGACATAAGAAAAGTTCGGTTGCACGCAAGGATATATTGAACAGGCATACTCATTTATAGGTCTTAATAAAAATAAAATTTGGGTTTTGAACGACGTGAGCCTGTAATTAGACTCCACTCCGCTTGGTCTTGGGTCCTTTGAACTCCACGGTTTCGCGCTGTCTTCTTCAGTTCATCAGTACACCTGCGGTCGGAGGGCGGCCTGTACTTCCTTTGCATAGACGTGGTCTCCATTCAACATTAGAAATGAGCGTTGACAGTCAATTCATGACCAATAAACGCAATAAACAGACTAGCTCGCAGGTTCTCTAAATTGTCTTTGCCACAATGACTTATTATAGCACTAAAGGGTTCGCACACGCAGAATCTTTGAGCGCATTAATTTAACAGCGGGATTTAAGTATAATGTATTTCCTTTTGCGACACTTAATTAAGCTGATAAATAAGATTTTGTTTTTGTTCTAGACGTAAAAGGTCATTTGTTTTCGTTAGGGTGATCGTGTAGAGTTTTATGGGAAAATAAATAGACGTCGCTAATTTGTCTCCTTTGCTATCTTTGCCTTCACTGACGTGCCTATCTTTAATACGTAATATAACTCGTTAACGTAATTAACTAAATTAATATCGTCAAAATTAAAAAGCGTCATGTTGTCCGATATACCGTTTAATTTTGTTGAAGGCAAATTATTCAAGTGAAGTGTTTTATCAGTGAAAACATGCAGAACACCCTACACAGATCTTTTATGTGAGCCAAACTCAAAGTCGACTGAGAGGAATGCATATTGCATAGTTATTGCTTTTTCTATACAAAAATGGTTCGCGAAGATAAAATTTGTATACAAACAAAAGTCACTGACAGATGTAGTTTTAAAATCACAAACTAATATTTTATTATATTGCTAAATAAATTTACCACTAATGTAGTCGTAAAGAAAACAAGTCCTCGAACGAACGCTAAGTACTTATGTGACGTAGAAAAATAAGTAGGTCATAATTATTTCAAGAAATACTGGCCGTAATTATAATGTCTGATTCTGTTTATTTCTAAATCGTTCAAGCGGGATTATTTGAAGAAATTCAAAATCTGCAATTCCAAATATAAACGGACGTTATAATAATGACGCGACGAGATTTTCCAATGAATAAATTTACAACGCGGCGACTCGCGCGCACATTTGCATTCAAACTGTACATGGAACAAATTTGAAATTCATTGCACCTCAACACTAAGGGTGAGCACACGCGAGCGTTTTTTTAAGTAGGACTACACACACACACACACACACACGAATGACAGACACACACGGTTGAAAAATTACCGTCGACGGCCATGCTGCACCGACTTGAATTTGAAGGAATTTCTGCTAACAACAATTTATTAAGAACTACCAAAATTTTAATATGTGTAAAAATAAAGAATTATCTACAGAGCGAACTTCATTAAAGCCGCATGGCATTTCTGTGTCTTTCATCCTTTGGTCCATCCTAAGAGGATATTTAAAAAAATGCATCAAGTCAAGTCAATGCGTCAATGTGTCAAGTCTATTACGAATATAATATAAAAATTTGATATTTCTCAATAGGTACATAACAAAAGCGGCACGATGAACCATGCTCTATATCCCTGCACCGTCGCCTTGGGCCCGCCGCAACGCATAGTGTGCCCTTATTTCCCTAGCACGGCTCGCGTGCGATCTGCCGCCACTCAACTCAATAACCTAACGCTAATAGGCTTTTGATATTAAAATAATCCTAGAATTTAGCATTAATAAATGTTTAACGCGAAAATATGACGAAGAATTCGAGTTCTGGGATCATTTTGATGTTGATTATTTGCTAAAAATGACTTATTAACTTGGTTTCTTTTTCATACTATCTATCTGCACTTACATATAAAGGAAAAAAAAAATTAAAGCAACGTAATAGCATAAAAATATATTTCCTTTTTTTGCTGATAAAACGGGTTTAGATTAACTAAAATACAATGCAAATCAAGGCAAATACTAAAAATCTCATTTATTAAGGTTATTCCGATATTGTTCGAAATTCATAGAGAATTAAAAAGTTTGTGAATTTATTATTAAATGAATTTATTATGATACTGTGTAGGTGTAAGTTTCAGCGGGAAACTTACACCTACACAGATAAAAGCAAAGCGTGTCGAGTCTGTCACCTATGTCTGTCACCTTCGAGCCACAGAGTAAAAAATACCAGTCTTTTCGCAAATGACCAATAATGCGCGCGCCGTTAGTTAGCAATTACTTTGTCTCGCGTATAAAACTTAGATCCGACGCAGTTTTACAAAGTAATACAATTTATCCGAGCCAGTTTAAGCTTTTTTAAATTGGACTCCGAAGACTGGGTTCTTAACACGACGGCTTTATCTTATGCTAGGAT
Organism: Erynnis tages; assembly: GCA_905147235.1. Taxonomy (NCBI): domain Eukaryota; kingdom Metazoa; phylum Arthropoda; class Insecta; order Lepidoptera; family Hesperiidae; genus Erynnis; species Erynnis tages. The sequence continues at coordinate 9,961,858 of LR990082.1, forward strand.
GACCACGTATTGTGAGTTGCGTAGATATTGTTGTATAATTATGTTGGGAGTATCTAATAATGGTAAACTATTTAGAGAATTTGTCATTATTTCTCGTAATATTTTTTATGAAGCGATAAAATATGAATAGGGATTTTGATTTATTTACCATTAGCTTAGTTTTAATATTTTCGTAACTTTGTTCACAGGAAATTCCAAGTTTTATATCGAACATTTTGCACCGTTACGTCAACAATTCCAAATTAAAACGCAAATTCTGAGTTGGTAACAAGTGTTCTTACACAATAAAAGTTTTATTAAAAAAAATTATTGATTTTAAAATCAATAATTTTTTCTATCTCTCACAGCAGCTAAGCTAAAATACACTTTTAACTTATCCCGTGCATTCAACATAGTCTGTTTCCTTGATTTATAAAACCATTAGTATTATGGCGACCCTAGCTGGTCAGGCGCTTCTGGTAATTGCCTTACGCATCTCAAAGAGACGACAAAAAATCTAACACGCTCCCGCGGGATTGGATAAGTGACGCGCATTATATTTTTAATCTCACTAATGTAAAAAAAGGGATGGCTGCACGTTTGGTTTCTTTTTAGTGTTATTAAACAATAGTTTGAGTGCTTAAACTACAATGAGGCGACATTTAATATTGGTCAACAAAGTAGCGGCAATTATAACTTGATCGGGTTTTTGATATTAACTGACTAAATCGTTATCTTTCTTCTATTGAAGCTATCTATTGGAATTGGTCATAGTGCGAAAAATAAATTAACTATGTAATTAGTTTTACTGTCAATATTGAATTGAATAATATTAAAATATCATGTAGCTTAGTAAATCATCTTGTAAATATTTTAACCAATAGCTGGTAATCCATTTCAGATTATTTTCCCCGCCAAATTAATCGTAAATATTTCTTTTTATTTAAGATAAATAAACAAAGTGTAATAATTTTCACCAACACACGATAAAAGTATAAAGTTACGTCTACGATACTAGCAATAGAATGGAATGGCTATACAGTTATTTGATTATAAATCGTTTACGTGCGTTCTATATTAAATCGTTTACAATAATGTTCTTGCTTTAGCATAATTGGAAATGTTCTCGTGGTCGCTGTTATCTTATTATCTAGATGCTCCGGTGCTTGTAGGGAATGAAGTGGCCATTCACATGCGTACTAATGTACCACCATTGCTAAGTATTGGCAAAAAATCAATTTGCTTCGTTTAAACGATGTACCTACATACTTTTGCAAGATCTTGTAGATTTCTATCTACCTATGCGAAAGAATTTTACGGTGCACCTAATTATTATATAACATTTGGGGTTACTTGTACTGCATTGAAGAATAAATCTCAGAAGGATTCTCAGGAGCATTGATACAACTAGATGTAGGTACAGAATTAATAGTAAAGTAATTAAAGTTATTTTTGAAACCATTGAAAATAACTTGGATTTTCCATTCTAAAGCTCTTTTTTTGTCCATCATATTCGTACCTTAAAAATCCGATACCTCTCATCTCGATCCTGAGTTTGAATCCAACAGTTTGCCACTTACCGTCGTCTTACGTAGTAATTACACTGAGTAGGATGGCGGCTATACTCCTTTTGTTACGTCGTGGTCGCTCAAACTGCCATTTCTCATGAATAAAAATCAATAACCCTGCTCCATCCCATTTATTTTATGTTTCAAGTAAACCCATAACGACAAAAATGCCAGTGGGAATGTCTACACGGAAATGCCTACACGGAAAGGGCGTACAAAATGTAGTTGCCTACTATTCATTAGCGGATTCTCGTTCAGAAATTTAAAATCAATGGGCGCCGGCGATTGTGACTGTTTTTCCGATTCTGCATTGAAACGGTTGACAAACAGGCCGGCGACTAGTCTTTGATGCTAGGGTCTGCCTACGACTATGTTCGCGTTTATCCGTGCAGAAATAGAAGTCTACATTAGTCTAAAATGGATTTAAAAAATATATTATTTGCAACCCATTACAAACCTTTGTTTCGTATTTAACATAAGTATATCAAATATCATAATCAAATTAAATAATAGTACCTATAGTCAGTTGATTTGAAAATATTTAATATACTGACATCATAACTATCTCAATTGAGGCTGTGAACTATCGTATTATTCTGATTTTAAAATGCCACAAAAAACCTGATTTTCACCTAAGTTTCCAATACATACACCCATCTCCACTCGCTCATCATATTAGTATGTTATAGTGATTGAACCTGTTTTTCTCCCGATTCTTCATTAAAACGTTTCACAAATACCTACGTTGGTTTAATGATACCAGTACTTCGTTATGCTTTGATAACTCTTCTCATTAGACGAAATAATGATGATGTTTCAAGAGCAGTTTTCTATTGGACCTATTGGACAGCTTGACTGCTTGATTTGCTCTTTATCGGCTTGTGTACCCAATTTGGACCTTAAAAGAAAGTATACAAAAGGCACATACATTCTAGCTTAATGATGGAGGTTTTTTGAAAGGATTTTTATGTGTCAAGATGGAGTGTCAGAATATCAAAATTTATACAATTATTTTAAGTCGCCTTAATTTTTGCGGGCAATAATGTTATGTCATTTTTAGTGATACAATCTCCAACACCGCAATTATTTCCAAGTAATAAGGTTATTTTCTTACTGCGATGTCCCTGAAACGCTTTAGTATTTTATATTTTTAAAAAATTCAAAAAGTGAGTGCATTTTTTTAAATCTTTCTGTCTGGTAATACAAAAGTCTTCGGATCTCTGCAATGATAACCTAACGAGGGAGCCTATAACTACAGCCTCGTATGGAGCTCACATTAGAGTAATACGGCCAGGTGCTAACTTGTGATTTGCTCTACAGACAGCCTGTACTTTCCTGTGCCGAGCCCGACCTTTGGGTCTGCAATGAGCGCCTCGGGCCCTTAGATCGCTGGTTAGGGTTATGAGTGCTACGAGTATGACGTTTCCGGTACGCGTGTTCCCAGTTGTGTGCCAATTATGTTGTTTGGTCTGTTTGTTGAGAGTAGGTCTTAATTTTGTTGTAAGTTGAATCATTGTTTGGAAATTCATGCCAAATGACCAACGAAAGGACAATGGTCGTGAAACCAATAATTTTCACTTGGAAATTTACTTTTATTACCATCTTCATAATTCGCCCTACTTTCATAAATTGCCTAAAGTGAAATGTTATTTATCTCTTACATTGCCTACTTTTCTTGAGCTGCGTGGCTCGATGTATTTCCCGGGGAGCTCAACAGTTGTAAAGTTAAGGTAAGGTTAACTCGGCGGACAATATAAGCGATCAGCTTCAAACTACGGCTTAAAACTATAACAAAAAAGATTACACAAAATTACTATACTTATTTACAAAAAATAAAGAACCCCTGAAGATAGATACCAACACCAAGATACGAGTATGTATATTTCATACAAAAAACAGTGAAACAAAAGGTCAACTGAAACTAAAGTCGTATAGATGACCACACATTCGCAGGCAAATTTAAGTTAGGTACATAGAAAACTAAGTATGTCGCGTCCTAGTTCCATAAACTGCAGGGGCCCGATTCTGTATGACCATTCACACTCGTATCGCGGCAATGTCGTGTCTTACCCGTGATAAAAGGTCAAAAAAGACTTAAAAGTCAAATATCGTGACAATCTATTGTGTGCCTTATAGAAAAGACATTAAGGTTCCTTGTCGTGCCGAGTTCATGAAATGACATACGGTTGGATGACACACGATATCGGCACGAAATCTGAATGGTCATACAGAATAAGCCCCCAGGATATATCGCGGAGAATCTCGTCGATGGCGCGATAAGATCGTGATCTGCGCGATAACGGTCTACACGTGTGCGGCTCTATGGAAATAATTACACTCTACTGGAGTTTACTGGAATAATGAAGGAAATATACAAGTGTAATCTTAATGTACAAGGCGAAAGTGAAAAAGTACATAGGTATACAAAACTGGGCTCACCCCCTGTGTATGTTTTCGGAAAGTCCCTCTTATTTCAATTCCCAGGAAAGTATCCAAGGTCCTTAATCTAGAGTCTAGATCCAGTAGGAAAGTATCCAAAGTCCTTATTCTAGAGTCTAGACTAAGGATCTTGGATACTTTCCTTGGATTGCTCTAGATTCTAGAGTACCTTTCGCATTAAAGTCGCGACGGAGACTCACTAATCACGAATCAGATACTTACTGTATGTATCTGACAATAATATGTAACGGTTGAGGAGTCAAAAAACAGTTTAGTAAATTGTAAATTAAATATACTCGTGTGTGGATAAAGTCGCGTGCAGAACCTAGTTACGAAAGCAGACTAATACCGCGTCCCAATTCCATAAACTGCGGGCTCTAGTATCGCCGCAGAATCTCGTCGATGGCGCGATAAGATCGCGATCTACACGTGTGAGCTGTATGGAATTAATTACGTACTATTGGACGCCGCGGCTCGCGGGCTACAAGTGACAAATGAAAGATACTGGTACCAAATAAACATGCAGGGAATATGTGTGTTATATCATGAACGTCGTATATTCGTAGGCAAAACTTTTGTCGTTAATGTTTCAGCTCTCGATGTTGACATGATATACATACTTAGGTAACTATAGAAAACTTTTCTGAGCGTAAAAGATGTAATCGTAAACAACAGAAATTAGATTTAACAATTATTGACATGAGGTGGCTTGAAAAGTATATCAATACTTCTGTGATATGTATAAAAATTATGTTTGCTTTGACGATTCGTTTGTTAAAAAAACTCGGTTGCTACTTCTATATGTTCAAAATAAAAAACCGTTAAATTATTTTCACCTAAAATTAAACAAAACAGAATGATCCTTATAGACACCGTTGTGTATATTTAAAATCCGTTAAACGTTAAATTTATGTCCGTTTGTAAAAAGACTACGTTTGGAACACAAAAACTAGCACCGAACAACTTATTTGACGAGTTATAAACAACATTTAAAATAACGAGTATGTTTAAAGCAGTTAAGGCGATAAATCAAAAAATCAATTTGCTTCGAACTAGGGATAGCCGACCTAACGCCACGTTATATTCAAATTCGTTCCCATAAAGAGCAATTACGGGCAATTTTAACGTCAAATAAAGTACGTTGAGGCAACAAACATTCGGCTTAGACGGCGTTAGTAAATTTTTATTGGATGTAGCGTGTATGATAGGACAGTGTAAAATGCAAAATATCTAGATAAGTTTAAGCCACTATTTAGATTGACAGAAAAATCTAAGAGGCACGATTCAGTCTAGTTATTTGGTAATATGATTAAACTACATATCGGTTTAATAACAAAAATGATATTGAATTTAACAATCAAATAAGATGATTATTCACATTTTAACACTCAGACAAGCCGTTTACTACCCAATGTTTCGAATTATGGGCCTAGTTGTTTCGGTAAAAGGAGATCTCTTGTCCAGTGTCTGGAAAGTCAGTGGTCGTGCTCTCACTGCTCTCAGTATGTCATTTCGAAGTTAGACTAGACTGTGCCCGCGGCTTCGCCCGCGTGGATTTTAAATCTTGGTGCAGAGAAGGATAAAAAGTATCCTATATGTTCATCCAGGTTATGATCTATCTGTGTACCAAATGTCATCGAAATCTGTTCAGCCATTTTTGCGTGAAAGAGTAACAAACATCCATCCGTACTCACAAACATTCGCATTGAAAATTAGTAGAATTCCAGCCGTGAAGAAAACTTCGATAGCGTGATTCAGGATACCCGTGGCGCCATCTCTTGACAAGCGGCGTGAGTCTCCATATGACATGTGTCTGTTCACTCACTCAAATATGTATGAAATTGACTCATTGCTTCTCACCAACCAGTACACGGTTTTAGATTTGTTACAGATGATTTAGAGTTGTGCTACCAAAACAATTCGACCAATTACTCGTGTTTCCCATTACTGTTTCCAATAAAGGGCTTTTAATTGGTAATTATCCAGTAATCACGTGACCGAGTATAGCGGCCATCTTGTAATTTATCCGGGAACGCACGCAATATCTTCGATGAGGGTTTAATATCAATAAATAATTAATCTACGAGTCTCGGTGTGGATGATATTTAAGTAGGACTTGAAAATTATTTGTTGATCAGTGTAGCTCGGTAGGAAGTCGGCGAACTTATTGAAAGTAATTATCGTTGGAAAAAATGGGCAATCTTCAACTGATTTATTGCTGTTGGATAGGAAAAAATTAAATAAAAAAAGTTTTTTATGTTAAACGGTTTTACCCTGGCTTTACCCCAGGTGTACCTCGAAGCGCCGCTTTGTCGAGGCACTTTCGTCGAGAACTCTAAAACTCTACTCAACTACCTAACTCTACACAACCACAATAAAATTGTACGTGTCAACCGTAAGAAAAATAACATTTTCCTGTTGTTTTCAGAAAAAACTTATCTAAATTTTAAAAAAAAACTAGGTACGAGTGTACCTTATTACAATTTTTTCAGTCCATCTAAATGATGAAAGATTTACAGAAAACGAATCTTAAATGAAAGTGTTGTTCTATTACGCAACATAAATCGATTATTCGCTTTAATCGCATGGAAGTAGGTATGTATTTACATACCTCTTTGCTTGTTACAGCCACCTGCTGGTGTAATTGCCAGCACTTATCCACTCGGCTTGTGGACAGAGTATTATATCATTTCGTTAAAACGATGCCAAGATACAATTACTCGATAGAGAAAGCACGTAATGACGGTGTTTAGGGCGGACGATATTCACTACTGCTCTATGGAAGGGGTACATGCAATGTCGTGTTACTTAGGACAATTATCGAGAAGGTTCTTTTGATAATACTTGAATGATGAAAATACATGTTGATGAAAATATCAATTAAATAATTTTATATGGCATAAAAATACGCAGTTAATTAATATAGTATCAAGTCTCACGTAAGAATGTAATAAATTACGTTAAATGTCACTTGCTGTAACGTTGAACATAAACATCGTGAGGAAATCTATGTTGGAGAGCTCTCTATATCCTTAAATGCATGTGAAGTCCACCTACCTGCAGTAGGCCAGTGTTATTGACTAAGTTATCCTTTTTATTGTGACAGGAGACACTACCCTGTATTGGGTCAGGAATAAGTTGCAGGCAAAAAATGACATTAAAAAAGGTTTTTCGCAATTTTCAGTGAGATTCGCATCTTTTTTATCCATTAGGTTAAGCTTATTACAGAAAGGTGAATCTATAATCAATTTGTAATCGTGAATGGTATCAACAATCAACATCCCTATTTAATATGAAGTATCATGTCTCATTCTGTAGACATTAACGTTAAGTAAATAAATAAAACTAGTAACAACACCATTAAAATAAATAAAACGCCAAAGCACTTTGGTCAACCATCAGCAAATTTTCTATGTTCACTCTTCTAACGCTTAATCAATTACTGTTGAATATATTCCTATAGGTTTCTAAACAGTACTTAAACGTCGTGATCAACGTTTATTAATTTCCTATCCACTTCTGTAACAGCAATCGAACAGCACAAAATAGCGATAAAGTCCCGCTGCCACAGATAACGTTTTAATTTACCGCCATAATTAAAACGGTAATCTTTTTAAAATGAGCTCTATGGGTGGCACAGAGTATAAAGACTAGTATTAAAGGGGCACAGAGTATAATCAGTTTTTGAAGACAGATAATAAAGAGCTCGATAAGGCGAAAGTAACAAAATCAACAGCGGGTAGCGATGTGTAGCAATGAGTCGATAATGAAACAATTTGGCGACAATGAAACGATGGTGAGGCGATATTGGTGAATTATAGCTTTGTAATGGCCTGGTTTAAGTCATGAATATGGAGCGATAAATTATATGCAAGATGATGTTTTTAATTATTCTTCTATCATAAAACTATTAAATTTAGAGAGAATCGGCGTTTTAATGGTCGTAGTAGAAATTACTTAGCTGGATACTTTTTAATCTCCATAAATATCTATCTGACGCATTATAGGTTTACATAATGTATTTTAAAAATATATAGGTCGTTTGATTCTGCTGCTATGCTAGGATGATTTCTCACTTATATTCGTTCTAATTGATTTTATAAAGCCGTTTGATACTATCGTTATATTCAGAATTGCATAGCTTATAAGTGTAACCAACTTGAGGTGTTTTTATAGACGTTTAACTGCGAGAAAAGCTAGATCTTATATTTCTAAGCAGTAATTTCCTTAGACTTGGACCAATCGTTCACTATTACCGTTTACCATTTAAGTCGCGTTGCAGCCTATTGTGCTGGTGTTGCTACGGATTACGGTGAAAAACGCGGGTCGTAGCATAATGGCTACTACAATGCTCTAATGCCAATCCAATTTTACGAAACCACACCTTCGGCCATTACACGAAGTTATTGCAAAGTTCCAAGGAAACAAATGTATGGGAGATTCGAAATATTGGTACAAAAGCGCAGGTCATTCGTTCCGTGCGTTCTCTGCAATGTATTTTGAAAATGTACTATTGTTTAGATCGTTAACTACTGGATTGATATTTCGCCTAAAGGGGAGTTTGAAATGGATTGTGTTCGAAATGTCTTAGAGCTCCATATCGAATCTGTTCTTGTACAGTGTTGCCATTGTGATTTCATTCTTGAATTTTCATTGGTGAGAACACTTATTAGATTGTATTATTGAATGTTTAGTGGCTTGAATATATTTTTTATTTTAATTCTATATAAATAAATCGTGAATTACCTTAATATAATTATGCTTTTGGTCTTAGTTACCGACACTTATTATCCGTTTATTATCATCTTAATTTACTTAATTTTTTATCTTCTGAATTATGGAGGATTAGGTATTTAAAAAACAGAGCTTTGCTAATAATATTTACGTTATTTCAATAACTGCTAAAGTATTCTTTTATACCTTACGCATTGTTTTTACGATGCCACCTTTGACAATTTATATCGCTCCAATAATAGATAGATCTTCTAATGAATACTCAAAGGTGTTAGGTAATAATAGTAATAATTTAGTGTGAAGATATCAAAAATGGGACATTTAAAAAGGAAGGAATCGAATTAGCGTTCATTTTTTAGGTCGCTATAATTTTGGCGGGAACTGCTGTCATGTCACTTTTTTAGTAATAGGTACAAACCTTTATCAATACATTTTTCGCAAGTATAGGATAATTTCCCTACTATGGTGTATCTAAAATGCTTGGACCTCTTTTATATTTTGAAAGATGCTAAAGAGTTGAGCCCACTCTTACTTTAACTCTACTACCTATAGTATTATCCCTAAGAGAAGTCTTTGCGAGTACTATTAGGACTTAGTTAACCTTTCTTACCGACTTTACCCATAGAGACCCAGTTTATAAAAGGCATAATACTTCGGAATTGTCCGGCTCAATTCCGCAGCAATCCGACCACCTACACGACTTCAGACGCTAGCACGAGACAGTAAAATGCAGATAATGTTAAACAAAAGCTAAACATTCTAGGCTCCAACTGTCTCTTGCACTCTGATCTTTTGCGCCTTATTCCGTTGTAATAAGGCCTAATTTTGCTTGGCAAGGTAGTCTCGCGTGCGGTGCCAGACGTCCAACGTAAGGGTATTATTAATCTTGGGTAAATTGCATGTGATTACCTGTCTCGGATTGTTTGTAGTTGCAGGTGAGTTATCTCGTGCATATTCGGAGGCGTTAGATATTGCTAAACCACTTGTACTGAGGTCAGAGTTCGTATGGATCTCTTAGTTTATCTTGAAATTGAGTATTGTCTGTCGAGATTTTCGTCTGTTTGAATTCGTGTATCGTAACTACTTAAATCGGACCACTAACACCCTAGACGACTGCAACCAATGTGAACGTAGTTTAAGAAAAAAAGATAGAAAGAAAAGATCAGCGTAAGGTACAGTAGCATTTATAGCGACAGTTTTCGATAAACGATCAAAAATGTATGCCTCTACACAGCTCCGTGATTATCCGTTTACCAAAAAGTTCAAATCAGATGTTAGGTTAGTTTAACTAATCACTTGTTACTTTAACAAGTGCTGAGTAGATCTCAAATGAAATCTACCTAAAATGTAAAACGTCGGTTCAAAAGCAGCTATAAATTGAAGCCGTGGAACGTATCTGTTCTCCGATTAAACCTCTTAAGATCTATCACCATCTTCAGAATCAGGCTGGCATATTGAATGATAGCCACAATTTAGCGATAAAGGCTCAGAGAGGCTTTGTGAGGGCAGTCGTGTGTGATCTGGAATGTTCTGCAGGGTTTCTCAAACTGTCCTATGATTTGGCACTTAAATGAAATAATAACCTGATTCTAATTCTGTTTTAATTTTTAATTAGGATGTTTTTAATTCAAAGCATCACTAAGCAAGCACTAAGCTCACGTGCTATTGATTTAAAATAGCATTATATTTTTAAAGGCTTTACTAAGCTGACCATCTTTTTCTCAGGAGGTCTACTGCGTACAATACCGAATAAACATTGAGAAATTTTGTTAAATTCTGGTTGTTCATTGGCTATGGGGCTTATTTGCTATCAGATGCGATCTTTCTGCGATGAACTGGCAAATTCCTAGTATTCAAACTTTGAGATGCTGAGTTCTAGATGTTTGTCTATCAGTTTAATGCTTTCCTTGTTACGCTGTGTCATGGTCTGACTTTGATTTCTATAAATATCTCATGGAGGTTTTATGAGGGAACGTTATGGTTGTATAGACATCAATTAAGTCGCACAGGAACTGATTGAAAAGTGATAGGAAGCAATATTAAGTGGGGTCATTGAACTGTGTATTACTTCGTATATTAGACGGGTATGTCATTGCAATTGCTATCGTTATGGTCTCTAAGTTACTTGAACTGAATGATTTATTCAGTTGTTTTCGTGTAAATAAGAGGAGACTTGAAAGCCGTAGAAGAACGAAGTTGACCGTCAGCTATCAGAGTTTGCAAATTAAAGTGACAGGCTTCTTTAGGGGACAAACGGCAGAAGTATCAATTCGTAATATAAATTTCAAACTGACAACCATTACATACGGTCTTAGCATTCTCGTTACTACTGTAGTCAAGTTTAATTGGATACGATTATTGATTGTATACTTCTCATTGTTCCTCTTCAAATTAAGCTAGATATTGATCTTATACCCTGTTCTTAGTAAGCCTATTACTGCTAATAAGAGTATTAAAGCCAATTACAAACAAAAATGGGTGCCAGGGTTCTCTTTTTCTTAGAATACTCCAATTATTATGTCAAAGGGGGCCACCTGATGTTATAGTAACTGCGGTTCGTTTGGAATCCATAACAAAATTATTGGCGGCATGTTATGCGAACTCGTAATGTCATTTCTAAACGTTCAGTGGATATCCTCTTTTTATGACGCTTTTTAACTTCAGCTGTTAGTCATTAGTTTGTAAAAAGAAACCTTTTTTTACCAGAAAAGGTTTACCGGCGCTTAGAGAATGAAAAACTATCAAATGGCTGAAATGTGGTATGACGTGACGGAATGTTGAGACTTACGATGAGCCTCGGAATATGATATTGAGTTCGAATAGCTACGAGCTAGGTTTTAGCTAGGTACTAGCTAAGTTTTTTACGATTACTTTGGTGTCCAATGTATGTTTAGTCACTGTATCTAAAATGGTACCGTAGCGTTCTATGTTTAAATTCACATAGATTGACAAGATTTTAAGACTCTATTCGTGTTTTGCCGGCTAGATACCGTCTTATTTTTAATGGTCATGCTTTAGATTCTAAAGTTGAGAACATTGCGGAAATATTTCACGAGAAAATTCAAATACGAATCTTGACTCTGAATATCATTTCTGTATTCAACACACACTTCTAACTTTATAGCCTCTCTTGGAAATCCTTAAACAATAACCCTCATTGGCCACAAGTAAAGGACATTTACACCATATTCAAAGTGTCCTACAATTGTTTATGCCCGCGACTTGTATAGTCTGTGCTAGTGACATACTCCTTCATCATTCTTGTTCGCGCCTATTCTCACCAACCAATGTTATTGGACTCTTATAGGAAATTCAGTCTTATTGCATTTCAATAGAGATCACCCAAAATATTTATTTACTCTATGGTTTTTAGTATCCGATGTATGTGGGCTGATCGTAACATAATTCTTTATGACGTTTAAAATTCGAACGTTTACCTTTTAAAATATAAAGTATAGTGCGATCGGTCTATACTTTACAATATAATAATTATTATTTTGTCTGTAAGATACACTTTTTGGGTTCCTACGTTTTTATTGTTTTTCATTCCTCTTTATTGGGTAAGAGTTTATTTTTTTATGAATAATGTGATTTCAATTAATCTCAGATAATATTGTTACTATTTCATAGTATGCATATTTGTATAATAATATTGTTTTAAGTACCAGAAATTAATGAGGGTACTTGTATAAGGCGTGTAGGCCTCCTAAATGGGATTATTAACGGTTTTTGTCCATTAGCCGTTTACAGAGCGTCCATGGTCCTTTAGTATCAATATTTTATCCACTTAGCAGTCTTAGTTGTCGTCTTAGTACCAAAACGGGAATGTAAGCCGAGCTGAGGCAGTTAAACTACAATTATAGGAATTATATAAACAATAAAATAACAAACGATTCACGTTACTGCGGCCACCTTGTAAACTGTCATATGCGTTCCATTTCACGGCGGTACTTGTCCTATTACCATTGTCCTTATGTTAAACGAAACGCAACGCGCTTTGCGTGATCTAGAACGCCTTTTGCGTACCATCTCGGAGGGCCGCTGTCAAACTTATTTTCGCGGCTCGATTGTGTTATTTATGGAAAATGGAACGTTATTTTTTAAACCATAGAGTTCGGAATTTGAAAAGTTGTTGTAGAATAATCTGGCACGGCGAAAGCACTTGTCATGTTATGTTTTAGCGGACAAAGGTATGATTGTGTGTTCCTTTTCTTTGCAGCTTAATTACTAATGTTACCTTATTCGTTATTGTTGAATGAATCGTAAGACTTTAATGCTGGGTCTTGTATGACAGTAGTTGAGAAGGAAAAAGGTATAGCGACTGTTCTAAACCATGCGTCGCTTCTTTTTTCAGTAAACGGTGACAGAACGATACGACAGTAAGAAATTTATTTACATTTAAGCAGCTTAATCTGGCTGGTTTTTGGGTTTTAATTGGAGAACCATAAATGCTCTAACTAAAGCTACCATCGTAGCTTATTGAAGGAGTATAAAAGTACAGTAGGTGACATTTGATTTTATAAAGTCATTGGAAAGCTACAAGGGTTTGAACCCGGACGCCTCGAGGAAGTCATGGAATTTTAAGCCACTGGGCAATCACCGCATAAAGAACTAACTAATAGATCGTAGTAAATAAAACATTATCTACTAGTTATCTGCTTTACAAATCTATCGAACGAATACACAGACAAAGTGGAGGACATTCGTTAGATATTTAATAAATGGCTGCTCCGCAATCTGGTATAGCAGCAGTACTCTGATTAAGAAATGAAATATATTTTAACTGTTGAATGCAAAGGCTCTATCTGCAGAATTAATTGGTTGTCAGAACATTCGATTCAAATGCTTAGGGCGGGTCGGATTTATCAAGTTTTCTTTGTTACTGGCTTACTGCAAATGTACGACGCGACGTTTTAACTAGTCTCTATTTTATTTATTCTCAGATTTTTATTCGGTAGAAGTAAGAAAGAAATAAGAATGTATCTTCTTGATGTGAATGCATACCTACAATCTTTGCAAATTCGAAAGAAGCTTTTCGAAACTGTTAAGTGAATTTTAATTAAAATTTGTTTGTGTTAAGGGAATGCATGCCTATTGCCAACTGATGTAAAGTTGTGACTCAAAACTCAAATAGAGAAGAAATCCTATTTGAGGTTACTCATGAGGACTAAAATGTTAGATTAATGACCCCAATTCTACTTAAAAAAATTTCTTAATGTATATTTTTCATAGATTTAGAGGTTTAGAGGTCGCAACGGAGCTATTACTCTAAAATTATTTTTAATAGAGCTCTTTGTACGGACGGTACAAGAAATGCCAGGCTAAGTAATAAGCTTGTTGAACCGGGTTGTCCCTGCATTTTTATTAAGCAAAGGAAGGAATCCAAAAAATTTTTATATCAGGAGGAAATTCGTGCAAGTAATTGTTACATTTAATTTGACTAATTAAGCAGGGACATGCGATCGTTATCTTCTAATTTGTCCAATTATGTTATCGTAATTGTAAAGTTGTGACCAAATTGTTGTCGCATAACTTTTAAAACACCTGGGAGACCAAACTTTGTTCGGGGGTTTTTTTTTATGTCGAAATTTTTTATGCGGAGTCTTATTTAAGAAATAAAATAAAATTTAATCAAAACTGTTTTTATTTATTTATTTAAAAGTCCAAAGTTTATAGCAAAAACTGATTTTATTGCAAAAAACGCGACAGTTTCCAGAACGAAACTTAACGAACGATAACAATATAATTTTATTACGTTAAAAATTTATGTTACATATAAGTTATATTAAATGTATGTTACATAATATCATAATCGTTAATTTATAGGCAATCCAAACTTTGAGTTTTGATTATAACGGCGATAATGCTTTTTGTGTCACGTTAAATAACGCGAATCAAAGGTGTTAAAGCGAAACATCAAATTTCATTATCTCGGTTATCATTATCATTTCGATTGTCTCCGATTTGAATCGACTTTGAAAACTGTCGAATGACTACGATCATATTAAATAAGGAAAGGACAAATGATGGGAAATATAACATAAAGGCTTTTTTTGTCAAAAGCTGTGTAGTTTACATTAGAATAAACGTAAAACCGAAAATCACCCTACATTATATTCATCAACTCCTCTTCAAAAATTTAAAAAAGTAAAATTTTCGAAATCAAAATCTTAGAAATTGGAAAATTAATAGCATTTAATTAAAATTTTAATTTGAAAATTTAAGAAAATATATCGAAGGTATGAAAATATTTGGATGAAATTGGCCTAGAATATGTCACATGTTATTAATAAAATCAGATACGAAAGTTTTTCAGTTAAAATTTTAGTTTCACGAATTTGGCGAAAATGAAGAAATATATTCAGCATTCGATGTAATATATGGAAACGAAGTCACTGATTGTCGTAACGAATGCTATCAGAGGAATATCAAGCGAAGATTTGACTGATGCAGTCACGATTCCAACAACGCTCCAACGAATTTCTTATACAACGCTGACAGGTCTGCTTTACATTAGTGTTGGAAATGATTAGGTTATCGATATTCAAAAATATAGATAAGTACTGTATAGCAGACTCAAGCAACATTAAAGATTAATCAGTAGAATTTTCGTCATGACTGAATCGATCGATGAAATTCACGCGAAATAAAGTAAATGGTAAATTATAATAAAGCCATGACAAATAAAAGTAATCTTTATTTGAGAGCCACAACCTCATGAACTAACCGAACTTGAGTTAATAACGATAGTACTACATAAAGTAATAATGTATGTTTATTCTATAACAATGAAAAATTCTTTCAGACGAAGCAGAACTTTGTAAGACTAATTTAGAATTTCGAAGACAAATTTAAAGTTAAAGAAAGTAAAAGTACATAATTATATGACTTTTATAGTTTTTAAGACAATCTTCAACATTCGTTATCAACCAACAACAATCAATCAACAACATGTATGTATTCCCGTCTGCCAATTTAGTTTAACTAGTTATCGAGTTTACTTTTTAACCAATCGATAGTTCATTAAACTATCGATAGTTTTGAACATTCCGCTATCGATAGTATCGGAGCCTCTGTTTTACATCGGCTTATGGCTGGTGGGTGCTCAACGTCCATTAATTAATTCCATAACGGGTTGGAGACTGGTTTCAACGATTTTGAATGACAAAATTGCTGGCCAACGGAAGAGGGATTGACGGATTGTAATTGATCTTTGAAATATTATATTGCGTTCCATCGCTAACAATCTCGCCTTAAGAGATGTTACAGTTCTTTGAGTTTAAGTGCTTGATCAAACGACGAATCGCGGTTTGAATTCAAAATAAGAATAGAATTTATTGAAATTTTAATTTATCTTGTAAAGATAAAACCTTTTTAGAGCCATATTTAAAAAAAACAGAACCAGTAAACGGATAACGCGAAGTTTTTTTTGTTAATTCTAGACTGTGTGTTTCCAAGTCTTATGAAGATAAAATATAATTACGTCGTAATGTAAAAAAAATATTAATTGATAAGTATTGGTCTTCATTATATATTCATGTATAATTTTCTTGGAAATTATTCACAGATGTTTGTTCAGTATAGGGAGTTTTTATTATATGTTTATGTTGAAATAACCGTTTTTGTACATTTTGTTGGTTTACCACAAAGCACCTTGCTATCTTGAGGGATCTGATAAAGAGTGACCAACATTCCGAAGGTTTAATTGCGGATAATGCTATAATACCTCACGCAATGTACTTTTTGTCGGCTCCGTCATTGGGGTGGCCTGCTGAATAGTATTTTGACATTTAATTTTGACTTTGTAAACGATAGGTGGTCTTTAGATAATTAAGCTGTACATCACTCGCGTTTTAAAACACACGCTGACTCTATGGTTGCACGGTTAATTTTACTTTGTTCCATTCCAATAAATTAGCGGTCGGTAAGAACTGGGTGAATCGATATCGGCTTTGCGGTTATAATTGCACAGTCTAGTTGGTTTCCGTGTAAACAACGATCCGATCACTATCGCATTCCTACACGAAAGGCTGAATGACGAACGCCTCTGCCTTTTGTAATAGATTAATAA
The DNA here is from genome assembly GCA_905147235.1 of Erynnis tages. NCBI lineage: Eukaryota > Metazoa > Arthropoda > Insecta > Lepidoptera > Hesperiidae > Erynnis > Erynnis tages. The sequence continues at coordinate 9,978,649 of LR990082.1, forward strand.
TGGCGCCGACACGTTTCGCGCGTAAACATCACCTGTAATATTGTGATTGCGCGGAAAGTTCTAATTTCGAGTGGATTACTGTGATTGGCTGTGTGCGGTGGGAGGGGCGGAAGAGTGGTGAGGAGCCAACAGTACACGTACGGTCTACTACGGACGTACCGATGCGCATAAATGGCAGTAGCATGCTTTTTGCTGTGCATCAGAGTCTAGCTAAGAAACGGATATCTCGCTTACGAGAACGTGCGGAATCAATTGCGGGATAGCGAATGCTGGTAAAAAGTAATATAAGCCTTGGGTAATTACAAGTTGTGCTTCAGGTCCTAATTAGCTGGGAGGTGAGAAAAAGCACGTGAGCTTGTAACGTGCCACTGGATAGAGAAACCAGCGTTATATGGCACTTAAGATTAATTTTAATTCGCGAAGAATTCGATCATGAAAATTATAACGCTCAACGTTGCTTGGCAAATAATTCCGCCAACAGGAACGCACCCGTCCCACCAAATCGAAGATTTGACCGATTTTTTTTTAAAATTAATAACTACATAATACGTAGTAGTATCACGATGATACCCAGGGAATGTAGCAGGGAGGTCGATCTAGAACCAGTTTCATATCAAATAGATTTACTAAACGCCTCAGCTATGCGCCGGCCTGTACCAGTTCTTTCATGCTAATTATTGGGTGATTTGATGTTTATTTTTTGCCTGATAACCAGCCTGGATGCTCTAGCCTCGTAAAATGTCAATTATTATTGATATTTTCTACCGGTCTGTATGTGACATTGAGCTCTGCGCATTTAGTTGCGAAGTAGATTACTTGGATTATTTATTTCCGCCCACGGCTTACAGTCCCTACATAGTTTAAACTTTACACAAGATACGATACGACATGATATATTAGTAAGAAAGTAATTTTATTTTAGTTTTCTAGTGTATGTTAGACGTCATATTGAATAAGCTTTTTTGTGTAAGTAAAGTATGTGGAATAAGGTATCAAGATTGCAAAAGATTCTATAAATTGGTTGGTTTTATCATGCAACCATTATCAAGCTTGGTAAATATCTCACTGAATCCATATTATGCAGATCAACCGATAAGCCGACTGACATAAAATAACAGATTGAAGCCTATACTGAAAGACTATTTTATTCAAATATAACCACTTATGATAATGAAGTGGAGATTACAATGGCTCCCTGAGATGGTGACAAAATGAAGTTGAAATTTAATTGATGTTTCACTTTAAAAATATCATTGTCCTGGCATAATTATAACAGTACTCTAATTAAGAAGGTGGCTAGCTAAACCAACAATCAACCAGTGACAAGAATCTACGAAGTACGAACACTGAAGTTCTCTGCACAATACGAATCGCAGGCGACGATGAAATTACGATTTGCGGCTGTCACGTTATGCCTTATGCGCGTAGTCACGGTGACGGGACACTCGTTAGCAATACTGTTATACATTATGAAATACGATGATAAAATATAATCTATAACGTCGTTTTATACCCCGTTTCACGAATCGAACTCCCAAATGAACAAAATACTCGCAGCTCATTGGTCAATACGCGCGGCTAAAGATTATATCAGCTAATGAATGAGGCAATTGCTAATGTGTGTCACGCGCATTAATCAATGGGCACACACAGATAATTTTCTTTGGGACCTCGTTTCGTGAAATGGATTTTAGACGCTTTTATTCATCAGGCGCGGGGTTTTATTTGTGAGTGGCATGCTTTAATGGCATCTTTTATCGCTTTTTGATATGAGTTTTCTACTACTCGACTTTACCTCACATTTGACATAAATTTTAATAAATATTGAAAAACGTAGACAGTCGTAAGTTTTCCAATCAATTAAGTTTTTATCGAAATAATTTTGTTTAGATATATGGCAATTGGTACTCGTTTAAACTAGTTCTATGTGTGATGGGCTAACAAAAACTAATCATGCGTGGTGTCTTCTGCTTGACGTGAGGTCAGATGAATATGGAATACCGAGTTTCCTGATTTATCGTGTGTAAACATCGTACGTCACAAACAAAATGGAAGTATCTACGAAAACAGTGATTTCGTAAACATCGAACTTTAAAATTAAAAATACATACCAGTAGTATATGAGTTACTACATATATATGTATTAGAATGCCACAAAACGTTCGTATTAAGATAAAATGTGTGACTAATTTGACCTGAAATAAGTGAAAATCTACTCTTATAGTCAACGTGCTACATAAAAGTCATTTTCAGTTAAATTTTTAAATTTTAAGTTGTTTATTTTTTTTAATTTAATTTCCATTATTTTTTAAGACCATACGTAATTATTATTATTTTTACCTCAAACCTAAAGATTTAATTCTATGATTTACCTCAAGATTAAATGCTATGATTTTTTGTAATTTTCGACTTACTACCCTTTTGTTTTGGACGTTCCCCACTGTATAGTAGTCGTAGTACACCTGTCTGCGACAAGAAACGCCTCAATAATGAATATGTAGGCTGCTTTACATACCGGCATGGCTATAGAGGGTTACATTAGACGCAAATTTTCTTACACCTTCTTGTATGTTAATTTTTTGCGCAAGAAATCGCCGCTCTCGTTTAAAATACTCTAGCACATTAGTCCTTTCGATAAAAGGGTGGGTCAAATTGGGTAAATAATTACCAAGACAATCTAAATTATGAGTAAATGAGTGTCAAGACAGTCTAAAACGTCTTAAAGATTATGTCATTGATTTGTGACATAATGATGGTATTGAAGCTACTCGTAAAACCATGCAATGCCAAATGACGCGAAAACATTAATATTCCCCTCAACCGTCACCTGTCGCATTCAGAACCAAGCCCCAATAATTAACCAGCGTTTTCCAGATTGACCTTAATTGATCGAAGCAGAGCACATCATACATTAGGGGTTCACGGATAAGGGTATAGCAGCCATTGTATCGAGTTACGATCCGAATGAGTTCCCTAATGAATGGGTATTCAATTAAATTAGACCGGCCAACGATAAATCACATGACGACTGGCACGACTTTGATGCGCTTTAAGTAGCTACGCGTGATTTAGTTGTGTAGGACCGCTTTAATTGTGCACTTGCATGGAAGACCGGAGAATTTATCGTCGGATGTAAAGCGGCTTCTTATGTCGTTAGCATAGTAGTGAGAAGAAAACAATATTTCAAAAACAAAAGTAATTTTATTTTCTGCTACCCATGAGTGACCCATCCCTGGGTCGAATCTCCTCTTGCAATGAGAAGGATGTACGAGTAAGTACAATATAAAGCACTTAAATTAGAAAAGCTATAGATCTGTTTATGATGCCGATGGGTTTCGAATCTGGAAAAAGTAAGCGACCGAATTCTTAGCCACTCTGCTATGATTGCTTTTGTAATGCCTATGGAGCGGCCGTGATCCGATTACGTCATGTCGATGTTTTGTATGTAACCAACAAAGTAGAAAACTTCGATAGCGTGATTCAGGATACCCGCTGTGCCATCTCTTGACGAGTGGCGAAAGCTACATTAATATCTATAATAAATAAATAGTATAAAGTACATGTACAGCGGTGATAGCCCAGTGGCTTAGAATTCGACCTCGAATCGAGGGGTCCGGGTTCGAATCCCAGTGGCACGCACCAATGACTTTGTAATAAAAGTTATGTGCGATTTATAAAATTAAATATCACCTGCTGTTACGGTGAAGGAAAACATCGTGAGGAAACCTGGATGCCTGAGAGTTCACAAAAAAAAATGTATCAAAGACATGTGATGTCCACCAACCCGCAGTAGGCCAGCGTGGTGGACTAAGGCCTACATCCCTCTCATTGCGAGAGGAGACCCGACCCTGTAGTGGGTCATTAATGGGTACTGACATGACATAAAGTACATTGTTATTTAGCAGCGAAAACTTAATTTTTCGCAACACATACTTTATTTCATTGCTTTAATGGAAACTTTAATTCATATCGCTGCCAACAAAAACAAACATAATGGTCATTAAATTGGATGAATTTCTGTCAATCATAGATTAAATACCGCATTGCCGACCTATTGAAGAGGAACGCGAAGATTTAGGTATGTGCACTCTCGTATACATGACATCGCGTTTTTGCGAACACCGCATTTCTTTACGTTACTCCTTGCGTAATCGTGTTATAGATCAGTGATCGATGTTCTTTACGCGTCTTTTAATGACTGGGAAGGCCTCATATGGCATATCTTTAGTCTTAATTATGCTGCTAAGGTCGTATAGAAAAAGTTAGTTAGTTTTAGATTTATATCCAGATGTCTCATAGCTGATAGATTCCATCGGCTAGATAATCAAAGACGCTTCGGAAAGGTAGAACTAGATAGAGATGTACGTGGGGTAATGCGTAAACATGAGACATCTATTTTATAATTGTAGTCGAGGAATGGTATCATAAGGAAGGTACAATAGGGTACATTAAAAGTTTATTAATTGAATATAGTAGTGTTGATAAGGGCTGGTTACGATTATTTTATACGTGTATAGGTACTTCATACTGCTAAGAAAATTAGTATGATTTAAAACACAGTAATAAATCATTTAACATTTTCAACTCAAAGGAATTTTTTTCATTCGTTTTCTAGTAACAAAGGAATTATTCTAAAGAAAATGTGAAGAAAGTAAAGACACTTACATTGTTCGATCCCATGTATTTTGCGGCGATTGCATATTGAATTTTAATATCTAAAAAGGAAGAGGAAATTATAATTAGGAAGGACGACCTGAGTGGCGCAGTGGTTAAGACGCCGATGCGCTGCGCGGAAGGTCCTGGGTTCGATTCCCAGCAGAGCAGTAATTTTAATGATGAATTTGAATTTCTGTTTCTGGTCTGGGTGTGTTGTGTTCATGTCTTGTGTGTGTCCATGGCACCCACGACACAGGGAATCCTAGTGTGGGGCTATGAGTGTGAATCGTTATTATTATTATTTATTTAAATATATAAATAACATCAGATTTTTATGCTCTATAAATTTCAACCGCAGCTAAGATTATATTATAAAACACTTCGAATCATTTACTAACGTCTTTTCCTTACTATTCAGTTTCCGACCGTGAGTTCAGATGACAGTTGATATAATCATTGGCTAATAAAATTTAAATAACACCATCTAACTAACACCTTGCGAATAAATTAAATACATGATTTGTGGCAAATTTCATTTCGTTTGAGTTATTATTTAGTTAATAAACGACGTTCGACTTCCGGTCCGTTCACGTTTAACGTTTATTATAACAATAATTTATGTCTATTTACATCTTTATTAAAACTGAATGTTAGTCCAGGATTCGATTTGATGTTTCCGATAGTAGGTACCTCATCAAAATACTCGTATAATAGATTCGTGAATTGTGGATAAATAATTTTACATTTTATCATCGCTACACATACGAATGTTAATATGTTATTAATATCATGTTCGAAAAGTCGATATTAAGGCGATATAAAAATATATTAAAAAGAGCCAAAAAAGGAAGGCAAGAGGAGTCCGCGTGAGCAACATTTTTTTTAGTTACCCTGAAATTTAGCTTATAGGTAATGGGTGCTTATATTTGCGTAAAAAATTTAAATTAAAAGTAGGTACCTAATGTTAAAAAAATAAACAGCTTTTACTCTAAATATTCAGTAGTAGAAGCATTGTCGACATTAATATTTCCAAGAGTTTGTCTGCACATGAAGCCATTAGTTTTAATATCGGATCGTAAGTGTATTTACCTATGCGATAACTTACAAAAACGTGTTCTCACATGCGCAATAAAATTTCGAGAATATAGGTTGTCACCCTTTGCCACTCGGTGGTGTCGCATGGCACTCTGAATACTGACAACTTGATTATGAGTGCTGCAAGCTATATGAGAATATTGAAATCAAATAAATAACTTTAGCTATAAATAACGTCATTAATACGTCCACTCTGCTTATTAAAATCCCTTGTGTTTGGTTGGGCCTTTTATAGAGATGTTTTATGCAAGTTTCTATTTAACTTGCCATGTTAATTAACGTGTATTTTAGTACATCTGCATTGCATAAGTGGCCCAGTGCTTTTCTTTTTTTAAAATTTCTAGATTTTCTTTCTTAGATTTTTTAAAAGTTTGTAAGTGATAAGTCAATTCTTATAGTAGGAAAATCGTAAAGATTTTGCTGTTCCTGAATACCTCGTTTCCATATTTTTAGTAGATTCTCTTCTTTTGTTAACTTTGAAGCCTATCTTTTTTTGAAAACTTGCAACAGGCCCTAGCGCTGATAAAGTACACAAATCATTTTTTAAAATATTCATAATATAATATTCTTTTACATTCTAAATCTGGTTTACGTCGAACTTTCTACAAAAGTAAAAAAAAAAATATGAAGAATATTGCATCAACCTCAGTGCGCAACCCCTCTAACTTAAGAATCCGTCTAATTTTAACTACTGATAAAGATCTCATCATTAGCGGATAGTCCTTTTTTAGCAAGGAATTTGTTACGATGACTTACGAAGGAAATATCTCGAGTGAGACTATCTGCCTTATAAATTATGAACTAGCGCCCCCCGTGGATTTGCTCGCTAATTACTAGCAATTCCACGGATCTGGTCGCAACACAGATAACTTTATAGAGATTGAATCGATTTATTACGCTTTTTGTAGGTAATGTATGACTAGAATGCTTTGGAATAAACAGTAGTAGCGTTTACGAGAACTCATCGATTTCTGGTTTGTGCTTTTTTTGAGCAGAAACTCTTCATATGAAGTGTTCATTACAATTAATGGGTTTTTTCAAATTGGGATGATTACACACATTTTCAAGGAAAATAAGAATTACAAGAAAATAACCTATATGTCTTAGCGGTTTAATGATTAATTATGTAATTAAATGTAACTTACTATCTATTATATGAATAAAGATTTGATACTATTTATTGTTTGTTTTTTTACTTTTTTGCTCATTTTTGAGATGGAATATTTTTTATGTTCGGGATATAGTATTGAAGTTATCGAGTCTGTTAAATCTAAGAATTTATTACTCAATCACGCCATATTATGTATTTTAGGCTACCTATCTAAATTCTAATATAACTAATCTAAATTCTATATTTAAAGTATTTCGAAGACCACTTTTTTGGCTGCCACCACAAAAATTTCTTATCGTATTCTTATCTTATTTTATCTATCGTATTTAATGCACACGCATTATATCTTGTCAATCCAACTGTAAGAAAATCACCTGATTTTCTATTTAAAGTCTTATTAGGCTGCTGTGACAAATATAATCTAAAATATGTCTCATTTTTTATTTCACATTTTATCCTGTCATCCCCAGTGCTAAATCAGCCTACAACGACATATATTCTCACGATGTCCTGTAGATTTATCCCAAGATAAGCATAATCCGACGATATGTCGTTATGTACCGCGAAGATCTTGTTTGCTTTGAGAGGTACATTTATTCCATGCGATCCCGAGATACTGGGCATTACAATTGATAGTGAACGATATACTGGGATGTATCGAATCGAAGATATTTTCATGATGTTGCCATCAGTTCGATTCGCAGGTGGTTAAGTTATACTGTCTATTTCTTGCTGTATCGGTGAAGGAAACATCGTGAGGAAACCTGCATGCATGAGAGTTCACAAAAATTTTTTGTCGCATGTCAAATGCGTATTTCAATTTCCCATCTCCACACAGAGCCAGAATTATGTGTAAATTTTGTCGTGTTTTTGGTCGGTCACTCATATGTCACTTGGATATGTGACTCACAAGGTGAGAACCACTGGTCCAGCTTAACAATATTCTAAAGTTTAGAATAATTAGCGAGGGCCCCACTGTTTAGAATCTAAACATTGGGGGCCCTCGCTAGATATTCTGCTCGCATCGTAAACAACATCCAAAAGTGGAGAGCTGTTTGGTATGCAGCGGACGACATTCGGCTCCAATTACTCAGTACGCAAACCTAATAAATTACTCAATTTGCTGAACTATTCAAGATATCCCATGATCAACAAGTAATTTATTGAAAGGATTCAAAAGCTATGTCGATTTGCACTAAATACAGAAGAATTTCATACCCCATAAATGGGAGCAGACGTGTGCTAGTGTGAAGTTATCTGGTTGGAGTGTGTGTGTTCTTTTTTTGTATAGTGTCTTCCACCAATTCTGTTAAATAATGTTTATTATTATACTGTGTCTTACTGGACAGGCAATGTGTTAAAAATTGCGTGTAATTATTATTTCTGTCGCAATCTCTTGCTGCAAAGGTTACATATTGAAACATACACCTCGTTATAAGTCAATGTAAACAAGCATTCAAGCATTCGCAGCATCTCTAGCTGCTTACAATTCAGCGGTCGGGAGCTGGCTCCAATTATTCAGAATTAGACGTCGCACATCCGAATATATTAACACACAATATATTCCCGCCGGGTTACCCGACATGTCTCGACAATGACGCCACTGAAACTACGAACAAAAGATTAAAGATTTTAACCATTTCGCTGTCCCGCGAGTCACATGTGACTCATACCCAGACAAGGTAACAAAAAGATTTTAACCACTTCGCTGTTCCGTGAGTTACATTACGTGATTTACGATTAAAAAATGGTTTAACCACTAACTACAATTAAGAATTAAAAGAAAAAAAAAAATTTCCGCATCCTTTTTGCTTAAAACGTAAAAAATCAAATCAATCCAATCAAGTTTCAAAAAATATCGTTTAGTATAGTTAGTTTACAAATTGATAATATAATTAATATTTATGATTTGAATAAGGACACGTAAAGGTATTTTGAAAAACAAAATGCTTCTAGGAAAATAATAACTTTCTAGTGTAGGTTTGCGTTTAACAAAACAAAAGACATTGTATCAAATGCTAATGTTAACCTTTTAATATTTATCTGATAGTCAATAGGCCTGTAAATATGTAAGTTAAAATCTGGAATACCTTGGAATACAATAGAATGTGTTCGCACAATTCCGTGCCTAAGAGTTCTTATCTGAAAAGATACATTTCATATTACATTACAAACAAGAGCATGAAAGTAAATTAAAATTATTACCTTTACAAGTATAAACTTACATAATTTAATTAATTAACCCAAAAGAAAAGATGTATTTTGGATTGAAGCGAGTTGTCTTCTTTGTTTTTACCTATTTTTATTTTGAAACAGATCTAATATTGAATCTACTTACATTATTTGCCGTGAAGCTTAAAAGGTGATCGAAGTGAATAAAATTTGAAGTAGATTGGACCAAGGAATCACTTCCTTCCATTCAAATTTTGCCCCCGTTTTTCACCATACCTAAGAATAGAATATTGGAAAACCTTCCTTATCCTACGTCATACAATGAACAGTAAACACACCCTCGAAGTTTCGGTCAGGTCACTACGATTAGCGATTTAGGCTGTGTGTTGATCCGTCAGTAAGTCATTCAGGACTCAATTCAAAGCATTTTATACTCGTATCACTGCTTTCTTTTATTAATTTTTCTCTACGATAGCCGAAGTTCACAGTGTATAAAGTCTTGGTGTTGATACTACTCCGTGATGTATTCAGCCGATGCGATCGCGATTGTCGCGATAACAATCGCAGTAAGTAGCGGTAACAGCGCTGACTGCTGAATGTTTATTGTGACGACGTGTGCGTGGGCCCCGCTGGAAGTGTATGTAAACACTTGTTTTGTAATCCTATTGAATATTGTTTTCGCGTCTGCTAGTGATTTCGAGTGATTAAGATTTTCAATGATACGGAATGAAATATAAGTAATAGCTTAAATATGAGTAGGTAGGTAGAATACAAAAAGTGAACTGTTTAAAATTAATTTTGATTGAATTTGTGTTTGTTTTAAAGAGTTAAGTAGGATTCAAGAACGGACATCTAGTGAAAATGACATCACTGCTTATGGATCAAATAAAGAAATGTGAAGATATCGCTGAAGTCCTTGAAAACTAGCTTCGAGCAATAATCGATAGCCGGCCGATACAACTTCCATTTAAAAAAGTTTCTTTTATTTATACTGATTTAATTTTAGTTGAGAAGTTGTTCAAAAAGATTTTGTTACTTCCTAATACCTAATCTATTTACTTTTTTAAAAAGTTTACGTTTTCATCCCCTACAGCCTCTAAGAAACTCAGACGCCATACAAACCACGCCAGCGTAAAATTTACGTAGGCATCTTTCCATGCAACCTGAAATAGAATACATTTTTTTTGTACGCGAATAAAAATTAATCGTTGCATGACTGTTTAAAAATAATTGACACTGGCCGCAAATACGCGTTTTGCACCGTACAAAAAATACTAAAGCCTGACTACTAGTTATTCAGCCATAAAAATCTCAAACGAGTGTTGCTATGCAAAATGTCTAATGATGGCAGTTTCTCAAATGTTGCCAGTCGTGACTGACATACCAACTTCCGCGGACAGAAACCGACGCACGGACGGGCGACCTGTCTCGATATTCAATTTATTATTATTTATGAAAAGAATATTCATGAATCCGTGCTCTATGCCGTACTATTCTCAAAATAAGCAATGAACGTAAACTATTCCGAGCGATATTTATGGAAAAAGCGATTTAATATTTCATACTGTTAGCGATAGTCGTGATATCTAGTTGCAAACTAAGGAAGCATGGAATGTTTTTTGCAGAATGTGATATATAACATTTTAATAGATGATATTTGTATAAGTTCACTGGGTAACGAACGTAGCCTTTGTAACACAACTTAAATTTCAGTTCAGTCAGAAAAGTAATAAAAAAGGTGCCAGTTAATGTATCAAATTTATCTAGATTACAACGTCAGTCCATCACTGCTTAATGGCAGGAAGTCGAGCAGAAAATCTCGAGCCATTTAGGGTTGCTCAATCCAGTAACAGTTGCTTTGTATCGATACTTTGGATCGCAATGGATCGTTTCATAGTGAATCGATCCAAGTATCGATCCGCTTCGTTAAATACGATCCAGTATCGAATCAAGTATTAGGATATTAATGTTTTGGCAGAGCCATCATTTAAAATTTCATTTTGCTAACAAATTAAAGTCTAAAGATATGATTTGTCAGTATGAGATCACAATGTTTGTTATGAATGTACAATGATAGTACTCATCTATCATGAACAAACACAAGCGAGAGGCGGTTGGAGGTGATAACATAAAAAAAAATCAGTACCGAAACTTGTTTTATTTATGTTAACAAAATAAAACGAAACAGAATTATCTACAAAAAATTCGATTCCATTCATCACCGTAGGCGTGATTTTTTGCAGTTTGATAGTATTAACTAAACATACTTTCAATACGATTTCTTCGATCCGATGCTCCATGCATTTGTATCCATCCACCAGCGGATCAATTATATTGTTGTATCGATACAAAAATCGAATGGATTGTATGGATTTAGCTCAATATAAATACGGATCAAGCATCCCTGGTACTATTAAAAAATCAGCAGCACGGATGGGCGGACGCGTCATTCATCACGGCATGATAAATTTGACTCGTGGCAATGTCAGAACATTCACGCGCAGGTGCAAAATCCAAACGTCAACACGTTTAAAAAAGGAACATAAAAATGGCTTCTGCCATCATACAGCCATTCAAGTCAATCGGTTGGCTACAATAAAATTAATGATTCGACATAATTCCGCTCGTGTTGCACACATAAATATCGATTGAAAGTATAAGTAGTGATATAAATTGTATTTCAGGTTTTTAAGCCGTGATTTTAGATTCATATTCTCAGTGTTGCCTCGTGTTACTTTTTTGCCTGTGGACTAGGTACAAGCTGTTTAGTTTCTTGAATCTTTGAAGTGGATAATGTTCGGAATTTGCTTCGTGCTAATAAATAAATCTTTGAAGATTAAGTTATTCTATTTTTAATTTTATTGCGTTTACAAATTGCTTTTGAAAGTAATGTTCTTTGACTATTCTATGTATTAACGATGAAAACAACTGTATAATTTATTTATTGTTCCTGTCATCTAATTATTAATGTTTGATTTATGACAAGTAATCGATTTTTAAAGTAAAGGTATTAATAGGAAACAGGCAAGCAAGAAACTTTAACGTGGTTTTGTATGCTATAGATACTAATGTCCAACCAAAAATAAGAAAGAAATCCTAGTATGCGGGTGCGTTGGAACTCACGAGGACTAAGATGGTCGTCTAGAATAGTATCACCAGCAACCACACCTCAGTAACTGAAACACGAGAAATGAAACTTCGCCACGGGTTAAAAGCGTGGCAGTGAAGTACCTCCCTCGACGAGATATGTTACTACCACCTATAAAGATATAGTACATTATTTAAAATAAGCATTAAGACATAAAAGTGCGAATAAAATAGCACAGAGAAGTTGTGCGACGGCAATAAAGCTGGCTAAAGAGCTGTAAATCTCAGCAGGAGAGAGTTTAGGACGTTGTTGCGACACGCCAGGCGGCGCGGATGTGTAGTGCGTCTAATTGCCGTTATAAATGAGCCAGGGAATGGAAGAATAAGGAGCTTAGGTTAAACTTTTGTAACTTATTTCGATAAACGAGTTTATATAACACCTGCAACACGTTTTTGGCAATAAATAAATACACAAGGGTATGGCATTCAAAAGTATAAATTATAGGAAGTTACACTTTAACATTACCTAACGCCACCACGCGACGCGAGTCACAATGCAACTCAAATTGCTATTAATAGGTTCAAGAAGAGCCGCATAAAATTTTTCCTTGTACCGTAAAGTGGATTGCACAATATAAGCAAGAAATAAACATATTTTTGCGCCATTTGCGAACTAGGTAACAGTGAAACCAAACCACCAGATGTTTAAAATATAGCTCGATTCAAAATCTACTACACAGAGTTCGATGAATACGCTTAGAGAAACAGAGGGTCAGTATAATGTATGGAGTCCGAAGTTATTTAACGTTCATTCTGGACTTGTAGTGCATATTTTAAATAAGTAAAATATTGGAAGATTGTCTTACAAAGGCGTTAAGTTACCTCGCGAGAGTGCCGATTGAGTTGTCAGGGCACACGCTGTATATTGAAAACGTTTTTTGATTTTATTGAATAGTTCCACACGGCTCATTTGAATGAAAATACACGTACGCATCGGTTTTTATCTGCAAAGATAAAGATGGTAGGTGAAATCTCTCGCTCCGTTAACAAACTACTGTAAGTGAGTATAGACTCTCACTGTTATCTACAATTTGTGCTATAGCATCTCATAAAATAATCAATTTGATGCGGTCTTGATCTGATGGCGTTTCGTGTGAGTGCCGATAGAAATGTCATTGCACAGCGAAGGGTTCGGACTGAAAGCGTTAATAAATGCCTTTATCATGAAGCAGTGCAGATTGTGAGAGCAATTGTCCATAATAAGGCGTATTGTGCTGGAGAACGCTGGCTCATGGTCTCTGTTTTGAAAATGTCAGTACGGACGAGACAAGTATAAGAGTTTCTGTACTTATTTAACAAGGTAAATATATTTCCGTGTATTTATGTGCTTAGAAGTTCCTGTTCCACAAAAATAATACCTACTTAAAAGTTTAATAAAAAATATTTTTATAAACGATTCACACTTAATATAAAATATATTTTTATAACCATTTTCTGTGTCGTAGTTGCCATGACCAGAAACATTCGCTGGGAATCGAACCCAGGAGCCTCCGAGTATCGGCACCTTAAACACTGCGCGACGCAGTTACTTAAATGAAATGAAATGAAAATCATTTATTTGCACGAATAGGTTAGTTATTGGTTTTACAGGCCATTTTGATCAATCCACATTCACCTTTTCAGGTATGCAAATTCTAAAATTAAAAATAAGCAAACAAAACTAATGTTAGTAATACAAATTAAAACTTTTAAAATAATAAAACTTATTACTAATACACAATTTGATTGATATGTTTTGTACCATTTATTAATGTCAATTTAACCAAGTATACCTATTCATTATTTTTATATACTGAGGGGAATATTGAGGGGGTAAGTTTTCAAAGAAATACTATGTTTTTAAATAAACTCATGACATGAGTTCTCCATAGAAAAATATAGACGGGAAGCACACACATGTCGAGCCGGAAGATTTTATTATTGTAAGTGAAATTGAAATAATTACACGATATTATAACAAGTCCATCTATTACAGCAGCAAACTGATTTTTAAGATTGATTTTTATAAATTAAACCGATTACTTACGACTATCTCAGTTTTACTTAAACATCAATAAACAAGATCAAATAAAACCAATAAATTCTTACACAACCCAACCAACCTAGGTAAGTCATTCGATAAATTCTAAGAAACCTTATTATTTGAATGTAAAATCTATTCATGTGTATAATGTATACTTATTTGCGGAATAGAATAAGTGTAGGTTAGCAGCGGCAGCGGCCGGTGCCGTGCGAGCGTGCGACCGATACATATCGCGCCGATGATTGATACTAACGCCTATTTGCCAGACTAGTTCCATCTCGAATGTTCGGCTGGAGAACCCGCGGTTAAGGACAAGCTGACAGAAAATTCCTTTGAGATTATAATTGTTAACTTCTTACCTCAAAGAGAAACAAACTTTCTACTTAAAATAGAAAAAAATCAATGTTTGAGTTTACAGATTAATTCGTTTCTAGACTACGTTGGTCAACAATGATCGACACCAACGCTTAATAGCCAGATTGGTTCCATCTCGAATGTTCGGCTGCAGATCTCGTTTCTTGGTACAAATGGGCTTAGAGATTTTCCACTTCTTTTATGATAGCTTCTCTGCAACTTATAATCCGCAAATAAGTCGAAAAGACTGACAAAAGCTGTAAATGAATGCGTCACTAGACTACGTTAGTCGCTGATTGATAATACCTACGTCTATTTGCCTAGTTCCATCTCGAATATTCGGCTGGAGAACTTGCGGCTACGAATTGAGATTGTTACTGTTTGGTTGCCAAGATACTTTAATGCTTTGGAATGACAAATGTTGTCATCGATACGATAGCAGTTGTTAAACTTTGTCGGAGGCTTTATGGGCTGTTTAAAAACATCCGACACGGGTTGGTCACTAGGCCGGATCCACCAGTCCCCCTGTTGTGGGGATAGATCTGTACCCACAGTGGGTCATAAAAGGGTTGCAACCGAGCCAAGCCGTTGAATGTGTAAAAACACAAATCCGCTGGTAAGTTAGCCCAACGGTGAGCCCACTGGGCTCCGCAATGCTCAATCGTGATTAATGTGACACCGCGCCCGACATGCTACGGATTTAGCCCGGTTCAACTGTTCAACAGTATCTCATCAGATTTCACGCGAAATTATGTTTTTATGTGTAGGTGTTACTCCTGAAAAATACACCTGACTCTTAATTGTATCATAATGGTTTTATTATTTCTGCATAATTTTCATATTTGACAGTTTTGGTTAGATATTAATGAAGTTTTCTTATCTAATCATTAAGACTATTTTCCCATGAAGTTTCATCAGTGTAAAACTGCCAGTATATTTGAATTTCGTAGCTTTAACTGGTCGAATGGTTACGTTATATAAATAATGACGTCATAATGGCAGATTAGTATACTTGCTATTTTCGTGTTAGATTGCCATCAAATAACACGTATGTATGCTTTGTTCTAGTTAACTTTAGGTAAACTATGACTAAAGCAAAAGCATTGAAAGGAATTTCGGAAACTAAGCGCCGATGTAGTCACGCGAACGAATAACTCAGCTCGCGTGAATCTGGCTGTTAATTTTCAATACTGTCAACAACAATGTCAGTAATAAATGTATTATACAATTGACTGGGCGGTGTTACAGTAGTTTTACAAGTCTGTAAACAAGGGAAACCAACCTTCCAAAAGTTTTTGGAATAATTATAAATCTAGCTAACTACATTGAAAGCAATCGAATCTAGGTTCTTATCAGTTGTCCAAATAATAATGGGCAATCGACTGAAGTCTTAGTCAGTGACTGAAAGTATGGAATGTTTATTTTCAAGTAATTTTTGCTGATTTTTCGAAAATCAACGATGCAATTTTAATTTTCATAAAAATCGGCTCGCAACTTTTTTGAATAATTTTCGCTGAGTAAATTTAAATTTACCCTGTATATGGTTGTCTGGGTGTCATGGGTGTCTGTCTGTAACTCATTAGTGACCCACTGCAGGGTCGGGTCTCCTCTCACAGTGAGAAGGATGTAGGCCTAAGTCCACCACGCTGTCCTAATGAAGGTTGGTGGACCTCATATGACATTTAGAAGGTTATTGAGAACAGGATCAGGCATGCGGGTTCTCGCGATGTTTTTCTTCCTCGTTACAGCAAGTGATATTTAATATTTTATAAAGCGAAACTTTTAACAAAACTTTTAATAAAGAAATTGGTGCGTGGTTTGGCACTGGGCTATCGCCGCTTTTACATGGGTACCTAAATGTAAAAGCACCTGTAAGTAGTTTGTAGTATCAGATAGGATTGCATTACAGCAAGATGTTGCATGCGCATTAGCGATCGTAAGCCCGATTAATCATATCTCTGTTTTATCTTCGTATCTGCATCTTATCTCCCAACATCGGTCGCTTTAGAAAGGGTGGTAATATGCTGCATAGATATCTTCTAAAATCCACAAATAAAATATATTATATCCTTAAAACAAACTGCCGCATGTATCTATAATGTATATTGTATGTATATCTATACAAATAATTTAAAATTGGAGTGTCTGTTTGTACCTAATATAAAAATAGCAGCTTTTAACTAAATGCATTATTTATACACGGTACATATACCAAAATACATTTTTTACAGTACTCGGCCCTATTTGAGGTTGGATGCTGTGCATTGACCGCTTAAACAGAAATTATTTCTGTGTGAAAAGAATTTTAAATAAAAATATCTCAATTGAATGATTAATAAATCAATCAAGAATATCTGTATGAATGTTTTGACCGAATCAGGCTGGCAATAAAAACGTGTATCCCAGTACCTACAGTGATCGCATTACACGTTGTCGCCATATTGGTTTTTTCCTCTCATCCGACTAGGTATACCAAAAGTTTGAATTTTTGTGGAACCCCAGTTCTAAATATTACTATGAATTAGTCAGGAAATATTTATGTGCATTAAATAAAAGCATGAAATAAAGCTGTAAATATTTTTTTTAATTCATATTGTATAAAAAATAAATTAAATTGACTTAAATTAAATTTAAATTGTTTTTACATTAAACAAAAACAGTAATACGCCCCTGTATCATGCCCAAACACAACAGGTTTCAGCATTTTTGTAAATTCAATCCCATCAGGATGTTGCCCGATGCAAACTTTACCGCATATCCTACTTGCGATGACATATTTTGTCGTTTGTCAGTGCGTATAGTCAGTTAGGACAGCTCCATTCAAAGATTTGTATTTGATTTTTTCATGTAAGTTGGTCGGTTGATTTCGTTGTATTGCGACAGCCCATTAGGTCAAAGCCTCCTCGGTTATTTATTATGTAGATATTCGTTCAGTCTCAGTAGATGTGTGTGCATTTGGCCACCCTAGTAAAACGGAATGGCGCCATAAAATAAACGGTTATATTATGTGGATGATATGACGATGCGGTCCTATTAAGGAGGCATTTATCGATATTACTGGACCGTTTAGACGCTTATCGGGCTATCGATATGCGCCCTTGTAATGGCTCAGTTTGAACGCAGTAAAACGTTGAACTGTCGACTATTGTCACCTCGTTCCTTGTTTAATAGGAGGAAATTACAATATTTATGGATATTTTCTTTCATTTGTATCGTATGTCGAAGAAGCGAAGAAAAAACATTAAATATTTATTAAGAGTTCATTACATTTTACATTTCACAGCACATTTGATGTAAAATAAGCAGGATATTAGAATACGTTATAGCATTTAAGTTGCAACCTGATAATTTATCGCCAGGAGTTTATACATATTTAAGGCTTTTGGATGGATAAGTATTGTTGTTGTGTGTTAAATACAATCCGTTCCGTGATCCAAAGCATCACGGTACGGTTCCCAAACCAAACAAACTTGTGTTTTGTATTCGTGTTATATGTATTTACAGATATAAAAAATATTAAAAATCATATAAAGAACCCTTAAAAATTCTATACCACTTTGCAGAATTAATTGAATGCAATCCAATTGAATGAATCCCCATGGAATAGAAGCTAGACTATTGAATCTCAAGTTGGAACAGTTTGCACACAGTGGAGCTTAATTCTCAGTAATAACTCGTGACGTATACGCAGCCGGGATTTGCATTCAAATCGCACGATTATGTTACTACACAGTGCCCGCGGCTTCGCCCGCGTGGATTTTAGAAATTGGTGCAGAGAAGGACAAAAAGTATCCTATATGTTAATCCAGGTTATGATCTATCTGTGTACCAAGTTTCATCCAAATATGTTCAGCCGTTTTTGCGTGAAAGAGTAATAAACATCCATCCATACTCACAAACATTCGCATTAATTATAGTAGTAGGTAGTTGCGTATCGCATCCAAAGGGACCTAAATGATGTGTAACGGAACTTCGAGAAATACAACCTAGTGATGTTGACTTTAAGGTTTAGGTTAGATTAGGTTTAGGTTAGATTAGGTTTAGGTTAGGTGTCCACCAACCCGCAGTAGGCCAGCGTGGTGGACTAAGGCCTACTACCTCTCATTGTAAGAGGAGACCCGACCGTGTAGTGGGTCACTAATGGGTTACTAACAAGGTTCAGGTTGGGATTAGAAGGAGTTTGTTTCATCAGTTAAAATGGTAGCAGAATTTCAATACTAAAAAGTTACTAAGTACTAACGTTAAGGACTGCACGCACGAATCTGTGTAATATACACAGAAAGAAAGTAAAAACAAGAGGGAAAGCTAAGTAACATTTTCTTTTTTTAAAGAAAAGTAAGTAGGTTATTGGAAAACCAAAGTGTCTTCAAAACAGTTGATTTATTTCGAAACCTACAAGTCAAGCTTTTGAAAAGGGATGACTGATTTAGTAGAGACACAGTAAACACACTTTTCTAGATTACACGAGATATATCCATCGTAAACAGATAATAATTCATTATGCGAACCCTGATTACCTACACAAACATTCTAAACGAAGTCGTTACAGCCTATTTCCTATTCAGACATTTCCCGATTCGATACGATTTTTTATTGCCAGAGCGAACATTTCAAAGGACGGGACATCCGATTAAGTTTTCCAATCAGCCAGTACTGTGGCAGGCGGGGCTTTTTGCTGGCAACACTAATTTACCCCCGACCGAGCGCCGATTGATACGGCGATGGACGCTTTAATGAGTGTTAAAACTGACGACTAGACGAACGGGAACTGGAGATAAATGATGTGATTGAACGCTCAATGTATTTGACTTTCAACGCTTGGTAAAATCTTTTAGTATCTTTCGACCGGTTGAGGTGGGAAGGGAAAAAGAGGAGGAGGCTTTTGGATCCAAGGATTCAGTGCCGCCATACTGCGGTCGTAACTCGTAATACATCGGTGAATGGCGTCATCAGAACGTTGTTTATGTACGAGTACATAGATTAGGGTGGTTTCCTAGCGAGCGGTAATCGTCACCGTAACGTTAAGTTAAGAATCTCTAAGCTAGGAAAACAGAACGTTACTGTGCTGTACGGCAGGTCTTAGGTCCGAATCCTAACAGTTCAAAAACTTGAAATCTTTAACCCATTAATGCACGGTCTGGACTCCTCTCACAATGAAGATGTAGGTCTTATTTCACTGCTAGCTTCATGCGCGTTGGTGAACTCTCGGGTATGCAGGTTTCGTAGCGATGTTTTCCATCACCGTTGCAGCAGGTGATATTTTATTTTATAAAGCACACATAACTTAAAAGAAGGTCATTGTTGCGTGCCACTGATATTCTAACCCGCAGTCCCGCACCCCTCAAGTTCAGGCTCAATTCTTAGTCACGATTACCGCTTATAAAATGTGAATTCCGAGTTTTAATTCCTGTTTCTAGTCTGGACGTGTGTGTTCGTGTTGTATGAGTTGAACACTTGTGAGATGTGAGAGGATCAAGGATGTATCTTTAGAAGGAACTTCGGACTGTCCACATAAAGCATTGTATTCGAAAATCTAGTTCACGATAATCGCAAATGACTATTCTTAGCGCTTTCACGGTGGTAGCGGTTAAGATGGAAATAGGAAATGCATGAAAACGTCATTTAAGGCCAGTGCGCCAATAAGGCTATAATGAGGGGCTACCATTGTTAAATTGACCTTTTTCGAAATCTGTTTATCGCCCGCATTCGCCTTATAGTCGCAGTTCGAAGACAAATGTTCGAGATAGGAAAATGATATCGCCCTGGGCGCGACTTACTTATGTCACTAAGTATACCTTTGTAAATCTACGTAGCCTGTATCCAAATGTTAAAATGTTACATAGATTTGAATTCGACAGGTACAATTTGGACTTTGTTGTAAATCTTTAGTGAACTTTGTGAATACATTAAAATAAAAGTTACATGTATTTTTTTAATGTCATTAATATTTTAGTTAAGTTTTTATACATGAAGTAAATAGGACGTAAACGGAAAAGTGAGTTTCAAAATATTTCTCAGTTAGATACGTAGGTAACTAATACTTTGATAAAATCTGAGTTCTGCCTTTTCGAAGATAGAAAAATGATATTACACTAGGCGCGAAATAAGTAACTTTAAGTTAACCTTCGTAAAATCTATGTGAATTCTGTAAAAATGTTGTTTGTAAATGATTTGAGATTTGAATCAGTAGTCAATGGTGAAATTTCAATTACATTTGAATTGAATTCGAATTACACTCCTCCATTGAATTATTAAACTACCAAAGTTGTTAAAAATGACACTTATAAAGGACAGAAGTATTACGATAATGAAACCATTATGATACAATTATAATAGTAGAGCCTTTGATGTCCATCTAACGATGTACATATGTCCATCTAACTATAACTGCTTGAACAAATTAATCATAGTAATAAGATGGTTTATACCTAACGAGCTATCAGTTGTTATAGCTAGTAAATCACACTTTTAAGTAAATTGAATAATATTTTCAAGTTATTAAAACGGTTCCGTAAATAACGTTGGGTTTTATTATAGCGCTTCCTTGATATAGCCCTAACGTGTTAAGTGAGGCGGCTTGTTTGCTTTGAGGTGTAAAGCACGGACCTACAAAAAAGGAAAGATTCATGAGAAAATTTTAGTTATTTATCCATAAAGTTCGTTAAATTACCTACCTAATGATGTTTTCCTTCACCGTAACAGCAATATTTGATTTTACAAAACGCACATAATTCTTTTACAAAGTCATTGGTGTGTGCCACTGGGATACGACACGGACCCCTCGACTAAGAGGTCGACTTGTAAGCTAATCTACCACCGCTATCACCCAGTGATAGCTTCTTTCTTCCTTCTTTCCTTCCTTTCAGCCCTTGGTAGTCCACCGCTGGGCATGGGCCTCCCCTAATCGACGCCACTCCACCCGGTCCTGGGCCCTCTGAATCCAACGGTTTCCCGCTGCCTTCTTCAGGTCGTCAGTCCACCTGGTAGGAGGCCGGCAGTTATACCTACGTCACGCTTTTCTAAAACCGAATAGAGTATAAACCAAAATCCTAGACACATCAATAAAAGGATATTGCCAATGTTCCCAACAGTATCAAACCCCATCGACATCTAACGCGACACGGAATTTGATACCTCCGATTGAGATGTAAGCCGTCAAGATATCGCCCGTAAATAAATACAATACACGAATCTAACAGCAAATGTTCCGAATTCGCAAATAAACGGTGACATTCAAACATTTATTGATCCCATTATAGACTGTCGTTCAGTAAAGCACTCGCAGATCTGGTCGGGCGTTGCGAAATAATATTCTCGAATTTTGTGCAGACATTGTTAGAGAATCGATCGGAATATTATAAGTTATATGTCAAAGATTTTTGTACGTCATAGCCCAAAAGCTAGCGGATATTTTTCGAGAAGTGTTTGAGGCATCATAAAATCATGTTGAATTGATTTTATTATTAATATCCGAAAACCAAGAATTAAAAAGTGTTAGAAATGTTTTGTTTAAAACCCGGTCTTGGGAACCAATGACTTTCATAACAACAGATTGTGTATTTTATAAAATTTTATATCACCTGCTGCAGTAATGGTGAAAGAAAATTAAGTGAGTAAACCTGAATGCCTGAGAATTTTCCATAATATACTCAAAGGAATGTGAAGGCCATCAACCTGCACTAGGCCAGCGTGCTGGATTAAGGTCTGCATCCTTCTTAATGTGAAAGGAGACCCTGCAGTGGATCCGTAACTAATGGGTTACAAAAGGACTCGGAAAATGTTGGAAATTTTCTCAACCTTTTACAATTTACAATACTTATTGCGATATTATTTGTCGGTAGATAGGCAATGTTCGATCGAACCTAAATCACGCCCACACTTGTCAATACTAATCTTCGAACACACAAAGAGCGCAATATGCCTGTTCCAGGCGGCACGTCGATTCAAAGGCGTTGTCATGGCAACGAAATCGGCGTTGTCATGGCAACCAAATTGGCGTATCTGATGCCGCGCCTACGAGCAAGTGACCGCTTTTAATGCACTTGCAATGACGTTTTGTTGAACGCATTACTGTACTAAGTCTGAAATTTTCGAACAGTTTGAATAGTTAGTAATTTTCACCGGGATTCTTCGGGTGAGGTATTTAGGTATATATGAACAGAATATGTAAAAAAATAACATGGTGATAGACCAGAGGACAAACGGTGATAGTTCAGTGGCTTAGAATTCACCCTCTTAATCAGGGGTCCGGGTTCGAATCCCAGTGGCACGCAATAATGACTGTAAGTACTTAAAAGTTATGCGCGCTTTATAAAAATTAAATATCACCTGCTGTTACGGTGAAGAAAAACATCGTGAGGAAACCTGTATGTCTGAGAGTTCACGAAAAAAATCTCAAAAGCATGTGAAGTCCACCAACCCCAATAGGCCAGCGTGGTGGACTAAGGTCATCCCTCTCACTGTGTGAGAAGTCCCGTCCCTGTAGTGCATCATCAATGGGTTACTGACATATAAAACTAAATTATATTGCTGATATTTTGGATAAGACATTGTTACATTCCTTTTCTGTGATGATAGCGTAACAGCTAACAGGTCAGTGGCGAAGAACTCGGTGGAGAGGTGCGTGTTCGAAACGCAGTGTAACCAATCTCTTTTCTAAATTGATATGCATTTTACGATCAAAATGTCACCTACCGTGGGCAATGGTTGCAGATGACTTTTTCAAGTTATAAGTTCGAGCGCTTTTTTCTCTTAACTGTTCTATTTCAGACATAAATCTTGTCGCCCAGAAATCATTAGGACGTGTTATTTGCTAACAGCAGATAGTCATCAGGATAATGCTAACGAAACGACAGTCATATCAGTGACGAAGGCTAACACCATTTATCATTTGTATAATCTATGCAATTGGTCCGACCCAATCCGGTATGCGTGTCAAATTAAATAAACATTCTTTAATTCTGTTTACATTTATCTGATGTCGTTTAAAAAGTAGTAGATACCAGACAGTCATAAATATCGATGAGAGTGTATAGCTTCTTTCTTAATAGTGTTTTCTTCTTTGAGGTATTAAACTCTTTTATTGAGCAGACCGAAGCCTGCTCAGTCACATTTACGATACAATCGGTAACGGTATGAATCCCAGATCGTAAATCTTTACGTTTTATGTAAAATTTACAGCACCCATTTTCATAAATACGTAGGTTACCATTTTGCCAAATGAAATACACGTTTATATTAAATAACGTCGGCAAACACGGCGAACTCATGAAAAACGCGGTCATTTACAACCTTCATGCCTCACGTTTAGCAACCCATCGGAATTGCTCCGACTTTCTGATCGAGCAAACGACCGTTTATACGCGTTGTGTGGCCCATAAAGTTCCATTTAACTGATAAATACAGCATTATACAACAAAATAATGTATACACAACTTCGCAGTTTCGTTCCACCCAATCGTCCGTAACAGCTGTGAAATAGAGTTGAAAATCGCAGTTATTTTTATTTTTAAGCGGCGATTTAAATTGGCCGGTTAAGCAGGTTGCCGCTGTCGGCTGTCAATGACGATAATCAGTCAAATGACAGCTACAGAAAATTACAGGCAAAGTTTGTTTCAGATAAGTGTACGCACGAATCGGGGCGGATCTCGTCCAAGATACTATTCAGTCAGGTTTGGCGGGATTGTGTGACTCTGTCGCCTGCGTAATGTGCCCCTAGAGGAATCTTAGTGCAATGATTACTTAAACAGCTTCTTATTATAGCTCGTTAGTTAAGCGTTGCTATTCATTATGTAAATAGCGCTAAATAGTCTTATTCTAAGGACTGGATAGGTCTGGAAGCTACGGTTCGATGTGCCACCCTTAGGTCTTCATGGCAACTGCAACAGTTCCAACTTCCACTACACGGATTGCCTAATGAAGTCGTCCACCACTCTCATAAACTGCCATGAAGCAGCGTTTTCACATCTTGTGTTTGGTTTATTACGCGATCTCGCGCTATATACGCATTGCACAAATGCACAGCCACATTCAGAAACATTATCTACTCGGTGCCTACTCCTATGAGACACTGGACGTCTTGTAACTTTTACTATCGGATCGTTTATAAGACACAACTATGTCAGTATTGTAAGTTCGTTGCGGCACTAAACATGTCCGTTGCGATTCCCGCGTCACATTCGTTGCAGACAACAAAGCGCGGGCGAGCACGATCCCACGGTATTTATTGTTTTGAGTGATGTAACTAGCGCTTAAATTACTTTGTGTGTGGAAGCGACCCCGACATGTTAGGGGTGGCCTGCAAATATAATCCAAACAATCAATAAACCTTAATGCAGCGTTGTGGTAAGCATTTCAAAAGACCTTTCGTTTTTTTAAGGACCTACCTAATACAACGATACATCTGCAACTAATAAATGAGCTATTACAGTGTCGAAAAGAGTGAAGAAAACGGCTAATGAATTGAAAAGCAAGAGTATCTTTAGTAGTGCAATATATACTTGTTAATTGCGTGTTGATTTGCTCACCTAAGTTCTGCGCTGGCGTCAGGAGAAAAACTCCCAAGACTGACTTCTACTTTATTGAGGTGTTCTACTACAAACTAAAATAGTCCAAACGTGGAACTTAAAAAATGTGGGGTTCGAACACAAAAAAATAAAAAATAATATAATGTAATAATAGAGATACGTAACAAAAGCCTCCTTTTTTACTTCTTGAAAATAAAAACCGAAATGAAAAACTAAAACTTATAAAAGAAATACTTATAGTTAACATAATAATTATTTTGGGACAAAGAAGCTGAGAAAACAAATTTTTGACCCAATAGACTGAAACGCATTGATGAAATTCGCCTCTGTTTTAGCTAAATCCTCGTTTCCATAATCACGTATGACACCAGCCTTAAAACATCGAGATCGTTGCAACCGGTCCTAGGTTCGACTCCCAGTTCGGATGAATGGCTATACTAAAAACGGCACTGATTTCCGATTACCAACGCTGACTGGTGTAGGGAGCGCGACTATGCCAATTACTACTCATTATACAAATTAACTCTGTATTGAAAAACATGAAGCCATTCCTCAACACTCGATAATAAGGACATAGTATAAAGATTATATAGTAATACAAGTCGGCCGGCCTGTCTTGGAAAAGTTTCTTACAGCCGCGCGGTTCGTTTATACGTAACAGCTGCCCGCCTACAGTATTTTTAGTTTGTCTACTTAATCATTAGCTATTTGAGTATGTTACTAGTTTTGTGATTTGTAAATATTATTATAGTTTATTGAAATACGAAGTGTTCCATAAATATACAATTGTGTATCTTCATTAGTAAAATTAGCTTGCCTAAAAATTGCTTTAACATTAAATTTAACAATATAAGATCCGCATTCGGATAAAAAGTTTAAAGTGACACTTTACGTTTAGGTTAAAGGTTACTCTTGGTGTTTGCGTATTTGTTATCATATATTTGCATAATATTTGACGAATGCACTACTATGTAAATATAGACGCATAGAGCGTCCACACACGCCAAATAACAAATGTTAAATGCAATGTTGCTGTAAAAAAACTGACGTGTCAATAAAGCAAACGTGTGTCGTATAAAGCATCGAGATATGGCTATTGTTTGCCAAATATGACTAATACGCAAATACAAATAGCTAAGTGAAGTGGCACCATTAATAATATTAAATTCGTTCGCTACTACAGCGAATTCGCGTCAGTTTGTGTACCGAGTGTATAACGAATGCGACGCGCGATCACATGTCTCTCGGTCCGACCGTTTGTATGAAGAAACATTTCTGTATTTTCTATATACTGTGATAAGGACCTGCTACATAGTACAAGTGTTATGTAAAAACTTGCAAACGATCAGAATGCTGTGTTGAAATACGCGCCAAGTTGTACTGAATTAATTTGATCCGGCGAATCTATTACGTCGTTTAGTTTGAATCTTCCCCTTTTGAAGTCCAGTATACTTATCTGTTCTGAGCTAATATTTATTACTTCTAAATCTAGTGTTTTTGTGGGTAAAGGAAAATTTAACAGAAAATTGAGGTCTTCAAGGAGTGCAGTGTTTTGCCGTGTCGAATTAGTAACAGTTTAAGTCTGATTCATGGAATTATAAAACGTTGAATCCATTTTTGTTGGTAGAGTTTTGTAAAATGTTTTCATTTTATTTTTTGGTTTGTTTTGGCTTGATTTTAAGTGGATTAAACTTTTGAATGTTTTAATTTTTGCTACCATTTTATAACAGTTAAATTATTCGTTCTAAGATAATTTTTTATACTCCATTTAAATCCGTATTCAGAATACCAATACAAATGTTATGATCTTACCATATTCGTCTGTAATTCAAATAAAACAAAATGAACACATTCCGGCCAATACGAATAACTATCGAGGAACGATCAGATAATTTCTACAAGCATTCAAAATTGCTCCCGTTATCATCGGAGGTTAAATCTGAGCATAAGTTAGATGAATAATATAACCATTATATTTGCAATAAAGGCTCATTGTTGGAACATTCGAGATTTTCTCAGGCGCAATGAAACAAGATTAAGGGTTTACTTACATAGCCGGTGGCTACCTCACCTTAACCCCTGCTCCAAACGATATCAGTTGGCTTCTTGTTACGGTCGCCGCATTCTATAGGGCTGGTAATTAATTGCGCACAATGGTTTACGCACTAAACGAAAGCCGGTAGACGACAAAGAGCGACGAGCGATGTACTGACGACTCAGTCTCTGGTGCGCGAGCGTATGGCGAATATGATCAACAATATTAAATGTTTATAATAATACGTTTACCATAGGTATTTTAATGATTTCGTCTTTACATTTTTACGTTAATTTCAGCTGTCATCAGTAATTAACAAAAATATTCCTACTCAAGGCATTCTTAATCTATTTACAACTGAATTGTAAGATCGAGATTCCTGTAAGAATATAAGATTTTTTTTTAATTGAAGTGTAGGCAAACAGGTTGACGTACCAATTGTTGGTAGGTAAGTGATCACCGTCGCCTACCGACATGTGAAACATCAGAGGCTTTACCAGTACGTTGCTAGTTTTGAAGGAGTGCTCTTTTTTACGCCCTTTTTAACGAAACCATGTCATGATCCTGCTATAGATCCACAGGGTATAAGCCAATTTCGGATGTACCTACAAACTTTTTTCACTTCTCGCTTGATATACGACGGATACTCAACCAAAGTTTATTGCGTGTCGCTTGCGGGTGAAGCCAAGAGATACGAGCACAGCGTCGAATTTATAAAACTTAACGGGAGTGCCCGATCTACTAGTGGTTATTAAAGGTATAAAGGTGAGCTCAGATTAGGACATGGCTAAAGGCTTTGTCTTAACAGCCTGTTAAGATCTGGCGGCTAAATAGGTGTTGTAGTATAATTTAACAAGTATCTCGGATTATGGGAACGAGAGATTGTAACTTGTTATTATGTGTAGCAAATTTTGCTGCACGGCGATGTGAAATACGGGTGGCATTGGATGCCAATAATTCTGGTATGGCTATAAATAGTAGAAAGGTGCTTTCTTACTTCAACAAACAGCATATAAAGAAGCGCGCATAGCCTCGCTGCTTCAGTAGATCGCAACCGATTGAAATAGTTAAGCAACGTCTGACGGGACCAATGGGATGGGTGACTGCTAGTGGCGCATTAAATGCACGCTTCCATGCTTCGGGGGGTACGTTAAGCCGTCGGTCCCGGTTGTGATCGATACGATAGCAGTCGTTAAACCTTGTCGGTGGCAGACACGGGTTGGCTACGTTTCTTCGCCAATCTGCATTAGAGCAGCATGGTGGAGTTTTAGGGCTCCCCCTGTTGTGGGAACAATTGCGTTACAAGAGACCAAGCCCAACAGTGGGCCAACAACGGGTAGGAGTTAAAAACATTTCAAGACTTCAAACAGTTATTGTTGCTTACTTTACCTTATAGGCTTTTTATGATTGCGATTACTGATCGTAGTCTCCCAGGAATGTCAATCGTCAGCCCTATTCAACTTTAATAATTTAAAACGGTAAAATATGGCTCCGTACGGCCAATTATAATATATGAAAAACAATACAGTGTCAACCACAGATTTATGTCACAAACAGAAAAATATAATCACTCACCATCTACAGAGAATATAAACATTAAATCAATTCCACTGTATAAATTTTGCCTTAATAAAAGTAAAAACAGCGGTCCGTAATAAAACCAATAAAGTAATGGAATGAAAATGGTTTCGAAATGCATAGAATGTACATCCGACGCGTTTTCCTCGCCATACACAGATGAAATAATTTAATCCCAACCAACAATATGGTTCGGTTAAGGAAATTGTTAAAGTGCCAACGGTTGGGGCAAAAACGAGGAAATATTCGCATTAATTACAAGAATAATCACTAGATCCCATGTAGGCATCGACACGTTTTTCTGATTGAGGGTACAATGTTGCCCGTGTGTTGGGTAACTCGATAGTTCCCTATTTTTAGGGAGATTTATAGATGTAGAACCTTCTTGAGATTCCGTGTGTTTAAATTAGGTACTCATAATTTAGGAAAATTATAACATTTTATTGGTTTTTCGTGATAAAAATGGCAATTTATCTCTGATAACAAATGTCCTTGGTAAGTGGTAACACATGTGGGTTCAGTTCCATTCAAGTAATGACGTACTTACCAGTGGGTAGGTAGGGTGGCTAGGTACCTGTTATGCACAATTAAATTTTCACAATTTTTTTGCCGGAGAAAAAATAAATTTTCTTTTATTGTTTATTCAATGTTCTTAAACCAGATATCAATATATAATTTTGGGTTTTCCAAATTAAAAAAAAACTGATTTAAATTAAATGATTTTATACAAAAATGTTACTAAAAAAATTATTAAATTTTTTTTATTTACATGTCCGATTCTTAATATTATTCAATTTTTCCCGTCGTAACTGGCAACACTGAGAAGAATCCGGTAATTGCAACACGACGTGCCACGTGAATGTATGGCTGTTATTAAAATGTTGGCTGACTTTATTCGTGTCACATTGGCGACATCTACTACATACTGAAGCAGTGTACACAACAATGTTACAATGGGTTTTAGATAGCTAAAGTTAGTTAGTAAAAATTAGTTAGTAAAAAATATTTTTGTAGCAATAATAATGATAGGAGAACGTGTGGATTATTTTAATTAATTTCGTAACCCAATACAGGGTCGGGTTTCCACTCACAACGAGAAGTATAATAAACTTTAGTGAACCGCGCCATTATGGAGAGCTCTCAGGTGTGCGTTTTTCCTTACGATGTATTCCTTCATCATTACAGCAGGGGACTTCATTCCTTCCTCTCCTTACAGCCCTTTGTAGTTCAGGGACATGGGTCTCTTCTAACTCTTCTTCTACGGATTACGTCATTTCTCATTTTTGTCACATAAATACGAGCGACTCTAAGTTTGTGGATTAGGCTCACAGTGAAGGACCACGTCCCAGTGCCGTAGGTCATCACTGGTAACACACATTGGTCGAAAACTTTCAACATCAGGCGGTCGTCAAAACGCAAATCCGACTGTAGGCAATATATTCATAAGTGTTAGCATCTTCATCCCTGTACACGAATCGATGATATTAAAACTATTTATTACCCTTATTAAAATCATTACCTTTAATACTATTTTAAACATTAATAATTCACCAATTGACGGTGGTATTGTTTAAAACTGAATAATGTTCTATAAGCGTATTCCAGGATAATAGTTATTTATACAGGGACTATTCACTAATGTGAAAGCGATCTGACGTGTGACATTCATTATGTTCGCGTAATGCGCTTAGGTACTGCAGATTTGTGCTTATAGCATGACTTTTGTCTTTGATTGAAGATATTTACGGCAATAATAATTAAGGGTTATGTTATCCATTTACTCATCAGCGCTTTGTAGTCTAGTTTTTGATACAAGCCTCTTGTAATAGACATCAAGTAGTTCATTCATCCATAATTGAAGTTTGTGTGAAGACGAGAAAAACCGACACGTAATACACAATAAAGACACGTAGGTAAATCTAAATAAGAGCTTAATAAATTTGCAATTAATTTTTAAATAAATTTGCAATTAATAAATTAATTAGTACAAATACGAGTCCAGCACCAAGAGACAAATCTATCGTTCCTTTCATTCCTTGCTTGCTCTGCACCGACATATGTGACATCTATTTAAGAAAAACTCTATTTACGTGTTTTGAACTATCATTGACCATTAAATTTATGTTATTGTACATTACATTCCATGTACCGTACCTCTATAGAATGCAATCACAAAATACGCAGCCAGTACGGCGATGAATTTGCTTGATTTAAGCCTACTTGATGATATAAAAGCAATGTTAAGCTCCATTTGTATGTCAGATCAACAATGCGGCGGTATTTAGGTCCAGGCTATATTTATCTGAAATTAAACCTTTTTTCGATGGGGTTCATAATATAATCTAATAAGGTGCTTCATAATATAATAAGGTGCTTGAGTTACGTTTAGAATTCGATTTGTTAAAGTTAAACAGAATGGTTATTAAAACATACTAAGATTGTTTGCAAGGGTGCAAAGCTCCGTTGCTGGGATAGTTTGCAATGGATTGAAAAAATTAAGCAACGTCGGGCGCGGTCAGTACCGGATGGTGACCGCTAGTGGCGAATTAAATGCAAGCTTCGTGCTTCGAAGGACATGTAAAGCTGACGGATCCCGGTTGTTTTTGATACGATATGAGTCGGAGGCCCTATGGGCGGTTTGAAAACATCCGACTCGGGTTGGCCAATAGCCCGATTCTCCGCCACTCTGCAATGGAGCAGTTGCAGCAGTTGTGTGACCCGTGCCGAAATGGTCGGAGTAAGAGCGGCAATTAATAACATATTTATTCTGTATCCACTGTAGCTAGTGCAGCTAGTGGCATTCAGGATCCGTGCCCAATAATGGGCTATGACGGTGTTGCAGCCATTCAGTCTTCAAGAGCTAGGCATACAATCATTACTCATCAGGTCATCTAAACACAAATTTCTACGTTACATAGTCAAATAAAATTTTATTAAATATCTATCGGAGAACTTGCTATTACCGCAACAAAGTACGCTGAAGTTAAAGCTAACAATTTTCCTAAATGGTTTATCATAATGGCCTATCATATATAAGATAGTTGGCGCCGTATTTCCTTTGCCGTAAATATGTGGAATTGATATTTTATCGATTGTCCAGGTAATCATTACCCGTTAATACACATTTAGATGTTAAATGTTAACAGTTATTCAAATTAATGTGCGTTTTAAGCTATAAATTGTACTGTTGATATGTAAAATAGGTTGTAGCAAGAAATTATATACATAATATGTATATTGAAACATAGCTTCTAGTTGTTCGTAGCCTAGGGTTTATTTACCGTATGTATGCTAAGGTAATACTATGTAGGTAGGTGATGCTAGGGAATGTTAATGATTTAGGTGGTAGATCTACGTATATATTAGCTCGTCCGGGAAGTTACCGCCAGCCACTCAACCCGTCGTACACCGGCGTGTTTTCCATGTCTCGTGTTGCGGCTGGGGATTTATGGTTGCCAGGGTAATTAATTTGAGTTGAACATCTGCATATAGCTTGGTCACGTGAACGGCAAGAGAAGCCGAGGAAGATCTCCAATCCGATGGACGACCATTATAAAGGAAGTGTGCCAAACTGACTAACACAAAGCCACACGGCTGACTCAATGCAGAACTGAATGGAAATTATACACTAAAACTATCATCGATGGTCACGACCGTCAGACGTGAGGAGATAACGAAGAAGAACCCACTACAGGGTCGGGTCTCCTCTCACAATAAGAGGGATGTAGGCTGCCGTCCACCACGCTGGCGCACTGCGAGTTGGTCATGCATGTTTCCTCACGATGTTTTCCTTCACCGTAACAGCAGGTGATGCTTAATTTTATAAAGCGCACATAACTGGTATTCGAATCCGGACCCGAGGTCGAGGGCTATCACCGCTCTTGCTACTCAATTACCATTAAAAAAAGCAACCAGCTATATTTTAATTTAAGTAAATACACAAAGCTTACAGCCAGCATATACACTCAATAAATTGGCAATTTGTACTCACACGCTCACTAAATCGAAACAACGTCCGATTTGAGTGCATTCGTAAATCCATGCCAATTAACTTTATAACCATTTATAAATCGTTTATACATAAATAGGGCAGTTATTCGGTTATTTAGTTATTTCATTCACGCTAGGCGTGGCTCATCGTGGTTTTAATAACCCACTCCATCAATCAGCGTCGTTTAGCTGTGACATTGATTATAAATTATAACCGGACTGAGATTAATGGTGTCAATAAAATATAGATTTATATTTCATACTCATTAACTTCAAATATTATGAAGGAAAATTTAAGGCAGCAATTTCTTGTAGGCTGTATGCGTCATAAATAGTTGGTTAATAGGTAACTTACCAATCATTTTATTTATTTGTTTATTTATAAAAGGCACCCCAACAACACTTCACATCTTCACAATAACAATAAAATTGAATTAAGATTAATTATTAGATAATACTCGTGTTATCTGACAATATTGGTTAATACATTTTGTAACAGCCAAAAGTTTTCAACAGTGATTCAAGTTTTTTCTTAGTAGGTAGGTAACAGTTTAAATAAATGTAAAATGCTCGCGCTTTCAATCTAGAAGAAATAGACAGAAATATAAACGTGCGAATTGTTTTACGAATTATGTTCATGTCTAATGGTGGTCAAAACCTATCAAAAAGGTGGTAAAATCCTTTTTTTCAATTCACTCTGACACAGCAAAAAATTAAAGAATATTTTAAGCATTCTACAATTAAAACATTCGTCGATCTTTAAAAATTATGTCATGAAAATATTTAGCTACTAATACTGTTCTTAGTCAAAACAGTTGAGCTTGAATATCAATTAAAATACCGCCAAAGAATGAATAATGACTCACTAAAAGCTCTCGAGCGAAGATCGCCCGAGGTCAATCGTGGGTCATCGCGACCACTTATAAGGTAGCACTGACCATTACTGGCTACCTGGTCTGATTAGTTTAGTAATATAAATGATCAGCTATCTCTATTATTCATTATTATATTAATAACGCTGTCATAGTGTGTGATTAGCGAGTGAATAGCTAAATCCTACTATACATATATTTATACTATTATAAATGCGAATGGTTGTGAGTATGGATGGATGTTTGTTACTCTTTCACGCAAAAACGGCTGAACGGATTTGGATGAAATTTTGTACAAAGATAGATCAGAACCTGAATTAACATATAGGATACTTTTAACCAAGATCTACAATCTACGCGGACGAAGCTTCGGGCACAGTCTAGTACTTATATGCCTACGTAGATATAGGTAGAAATATTTATGTTGTGAGTTAGTTATTAAAGTCTTCATTAGGTATTATACATTAAATTGTCGATTCTTGTTGGGAGGTATCTATAATATGTCTTTAATGGGACACTTGGTCAATGGGTCACTAACCCACTGCAGTTTCGGGTCTTTCTCTCAATGAGAAGAATATATTATACGTTTTAGGGAATGCGGGTTGGTGAACTTCATATGGCATTCAGGGGAGCTCTCAGGCATGCAAGTCATTGGGATTCGTACCAGGACCTCTCGATTAAAAACCCAGTTCTTACCTCCTTATAATCGATAAACATGTAGTCGTAGTCGTTAAACCTCAACGGAGGCGCTCACCTCGACCAATCCGTTTTGGAGCAGCGTGATTACCTACGTTCCAGTCCTAACGCTATAAGTGAGATGAGCCGTAAATGTTATTCAAAAATGTTAACCAACCATTCTATTTAAAAATCGTCTATACAGACTTTTAACTATAAGATAGAGATATTACTTACAGAGCCTCGTTCCAAAACAGGTCTCAAAACTGCAGACACGTGGGCGTATACCGTTTCCATTCATATAAAAACTAAATCTTGCGATATAAACTGAAGTGTAAATATGGTCCTCTATAGTTTTTCCATAATTTCTAGAATTGAGAATATAATAAAATAGATGGTGTGTTTTGAGTGTCTGTTTATTGAAGTTCGCTTAATCTATACTAATAGGTATTATAAATAGGTAACGTTAAAAATTATTTATAAAAGTTAAAGTTTATATTGAAAGCTGGAGTTTTAGAAGCTATATTTCTTCAAAGATATGTGCATTCGGCTACCCTCCAAATGTGTATGATATAAAAAATACCAAAAAATGCAAAAACAAATTCAAATTGTACCTATGAATTTTGATCCCATGAAAACTCTTTTTAATATTTATTTTTTACTTATTAAAAAAACAACACCGAGGTTAAATTGTAGAAAAAATCTTTAGTTAAAATATAATTTATAACATTTTATATTATATAATTATTTTATTCATCATTTTTATCCTAAAAACTCCAAGGTCACTTATAGCGGGCTAGGTAAAATTGTATTAAATCTTTATATTTTTGATGAATGCAAAAAAAGTCGGGGCAGTATCACGTAAGACTGTTAATACATTAATAGTCGAAAAACTCTAGACTCTAATTGAGAGTTTCTTTAAAGTTTTAATTAATCCTTTAAAACTGACCAAACTGGATTACCTGTCTTCTAATTGTCAGCTTATGGGACGAATATCTTATTTTAGGAACAGTCGAACGAATATTGAGAACTAAATTATCTGCAAATTCGTTTGACTGCAGCCTTCTTTAGTGAAATACGTTGATGAATTTTATGAATGATCTTTCCTTTTGAGGTTGATTTTATTGACTCGAATAAAAATAACTTATAAGGAACGGAATGAAGTTGTTCTATTTTTGTAATTTTGATGGTTCTGTTTACTGAAAATTAAGGTGGTAAGGACTAATAATACTACATTAAGTAAAATAATTTCTTTATGTTTTACTAAATAAAAAGGAATATTTATTCATTCTTACATGAAATTTAAAGTTAATTTTTTTTTTGTTATAAAATGGCATTTTAACAATCTATGGATACTTAATGATTTTATTTTCACAGTGATTCATAAAAATGTGTAGATATACGTATTACGTATTGCATGTTTTCATTACCTAAGTAAAATAGGGGTATCGTTTGGTCAGCGTAAGGAAAGAGTAGAATGTTATTGTTTTTTTAAGTACAGACCTTGGAAATTAGGTTGCAATATAAAACGCAGCTGTAGAACAATTAAATTTTACGACTCCCAATGACCACTGAATAACTGCTTATGTATTATTGAAAAAGGAATAGTCTCAAAAGAGGCAAAAAGTGTTGTTTATTGTAATTTAACGTCGATACACTGAATGTGCTTATTATTTCATTTTCCGTATGAATAGATTAGATTAATAGTCGTGTTTACTACAGCGCATCTGCTTTTACAGTTTTAATGATAAGAATACGATAGGAACATGGATAAATACGAGTATATGACGTATAACGCGACATTAAAATGTTCTAAATTCATAGATTGTGAGATACGAAATATGTTTGATAAGACATCTTAAATAATATTATTGTATCTAAAGAATGTTTAAACAACAAGATTAAATATTTTAATTAGTGGTTTATTTAAACTCGAAATACACTTGCACATAAAACGTGACCTCCAGAGATTGACCAAAAAAGATTGTCGAAAATCGAAAAATGTCTCATCCTTCTCGTAACTAAAGAACTAACACAAAAAATAAAAATGTTGTCTTTAATATAATTTACATTAACTTAACGTCGGACCATGGAACTTGTGTAATAGTAACCCTTATTGGAAGTTACCTAATAATTTTTAACTGGCTTGTTAACCCTTCGTGACATCAATATAGCACGGCAATTGAGCTTTTATCATAATGTAGAGATGCGCTGAACATTCGTTTGGTATTCGGTATTTGGCGCCTTCGTATTCTTTTTCATTAATTGTATTCGGCCGAATTATTTGGTTCTGGTGCCGAATATATACGGTTCGAGTATTTCTATTTGTTCACGGTTCTCGCCGTTGCCTTAATTATTCAGTACCTAGAAACTAATAAAAAAATTAAAACGAATTCAATTGAGTATGAAATGAAGTTTGTTACGTACTTTAGGCTTACTATTTTTTGAGGTTAGTGTCTTTGTATCAAGTATTTTGTTTCTATTGCTAAATTTTAGCATACGTGTTGAATTGAGAACCTCCTTTTTTTGAAGTCAGTAAAAACACCTTTACACTCACATTTTTGTTTACGGGTCCCTAAAACGCAACTTATTGTAACAGTTTGGATGCGGTCGGTGTATTTATGCCCGCGTCCATCAAGTTTTACGATAATGCGCCCGGACTGTCGATCGGGTTACATTCTTGTCCAGATTAAAGCTCTGTTCGAATCAATGCGGAGCACGCGCAAGATAAAATTGCATTTAAATAGTTTTTCTTGGTAGCCACCTGTTTATAAGTGGTCAATGTTAGTGGCCAATGATATTCTGCCACAAAAGTTGGGAGTAACATTTTTTTAAATTTATTTTTTAATTTATTTAGGGGAAAGTAAAATGGATATCCTGCCACAAATGAGATAAGAAGTGACATTTTTTTAATCGTTTAGGGAAAACAAAATATACATTAATATACAAGGGACAAAAAACGGTGTGCAGCCAATAATTTAAGTAAGGAATAAAAGTAATATCACTACTTACATAAAGCTACTGAATAGTTTTGAAATAAAATAAAGTAGTTCCAGTAGAGTCCATAATATAGTAGAGTCTATACTTAAAATAATGGCGTAACTGTATCTAACATAATTAAGTTCGACACAGCATAGTTGCTACAGTATCGGGTGCAGGTTTATTATGGCAAATTAAGTTAAAGTAGTAACAAACGTCTTTCAGCCACTTTTATTATTAAAGTTATGGTGGTAACTAAACGCTTTAATGCAATTTCTCTACAGTATCTCAAACACTTCTGTTAGATAAAAAAAATTAAATACACTATGCTCGTATTCTCTGAAATCTTGAAGTTGAAACTTACGAGTATACTTTTTGCACTTCATAGATTCTTTTTTAAACATAAATATAGAGAGAATATTATATTGTTTAAGCTAGGGGAGACCTTCGATAGTGTACCTATAGAAGTTTAGTAGGTAATTGAGCGAGCTAGGGAGTAGCTAGTTTTAGTCCATCCTTCTTATGTTCTATCCAAGAATTGTGTGTGTGTTTGTGTGTGTATATGAAGCTCTATCATTAACCCGACATTAAGGAAAAAGCCTACTAAACTCTACCTTAGAACAAATCCCTCATTTCACCTATTACAGTATTTATGTTACACATACTCGTATTTTGTTAGAACGGAAAGGCTTAAAAGTAAATAGTCTTCACCCGGATGCATATATTATAGCGTGGGTGCCTTAACGAGACACGGTGGCTACGATAGCTATGCTAACAGGTAACACCTTCACATATTTGTTTAGAAACAGTAAACAAAGGTTTACTATCGGTGGTTATGTTAGCTTGTTATCGCGGAAAACAGGTAAACTGTAGCAATTCCAACTGTGCTCAAGAGATGGCGCCACGCGTATACTGAATCACGCTATCGAATTTTTCTAGCCGCCGGCATGTAATACAAAGCTCCGAGCTCATCCCGGAGTTTTGTATTCAGAACATAACTTGGAAGGCGATTCCTCTTTACTCTAAAATCAAGGGATTACAAGAGGCAGAGTGATATCGTTTTATAGGTGGCAGTGTCAAAGGAGCAAAGGAGTGCCTTCCAATAGCAACTTAACGG
This sequence comes from Erynnis tages, assembly GCA_905147235.1. Taxonomy (NCBI): domain Eukaryota; kingdom Metazoa; phylum Arthropoda; class Insecta; order Lepidoptera; family Hesperiidae; genus Erynnis; species Erynnis tages. The sequence continues at coordinate 10,016,979 of LR990082.1, forward strand.
GTTAGCTCCTCTTTTAATGAGAAGGATGAACGCCTTAGTCTACCATGCTAGTCTAATCGGGTTGGTGGACTTCACATGCCTTTGTGAACATTTTTTGTGAACTCTCGGGCATGCAGGTTTCCTCGCGATGTTTTCCTTCACCGTTACAGCAAGTAATATATAGTTTTATAAACCGACCTCTATTGCTTCTAAATCGGGGGGTTGCGTATAAGTCTACTTAATTTCATAAACAAGGCTATCTGTTCTATCCACCGTAGCGTATTTAAATCGATTCGATCTTAAATATTGTAACGTGCTCCGGAAACTAAGCCGAAGTATACGACAATCTAGAATCTTCGCTACGATTTATACCGAACTAGTATATTAGGCCAAGAGCCGTCAGACAGTTTTCGAAAAGCGTTTAAAGCATCGTTAAGGGTGTTGAATATTTGTAATATTCGAACAAAAAATGCAAATCTAGCTGGCGGGTAATGGAATGTAGCTAAGCCTTACATGACGAAAAAACAACACTTTTTTTCCGGAAAAAAACTGTTTGAGTGTTTTAACAACATTAAATTTTAACAAAATTTAAGCGTTCAAGAAATAGAAACCAAAGAAGCCAGAAATTGATTTTGTAACAGGCGCCTCCAAATTATTTTTTTTAAAAAAAGGTCTTTGGGACACGCTATGACATTTGTAAATAAAATTGAATATTAATTTTCTAAAAGAAAGGCTATTTTGGCGAAATTGTAGCAAAAATTTTCAAACGCCTCAAACACAGTTTGACTAAATTCCAGTACCCTCGAATTAGGCCTGCGTTTTTGTGTTAATCGATTCAACATGATTTTATGATGCCTCAAACACTTCTCGAAAAATGTATACCAGCTCTTGGTCTAGATGCATTATAAACGATAGAGATCCCTGAGTTGTGTGTGACAATGATAGATCTGACGCGTTACGAAGAAGATTGAAATTATAAGGAAGCCCGATGTCATTTCAGAACAGTTTAGTGTTATGATTTTAATTCCTCAAACAGATAAAGCTTGGACCGGCAGGATACATCAGATAAACTACGCTGTAACAAGTTTTGTATTGAATCGGATTAAAATTCATCTGGGGCTTGAAGTATTCTGTGTTCCAGCCCGTTACAGGTATTGCAGCTATGTGAAATAAGTGCATTTTATGTGGATTTTATAAGTGCTGGTCTAGAATTGGAATTTATTTTCTGTAACGTCAGAGGGGCATTCAAAACCGCAAGCGTATAATTTTTTACACCTTTTGTTGGGTTATTGATCAGTAGATTACAATTTTACATTCATACTCTACATCAAATTAAGCTGTTTTTCTTTAGCTTAATGTTAATTAAGAAACGTTAACTACCAGATTATGGACAAAAATGGTAAAAATTAAACTATTACAAAAGCTTATACAGAATGTTGGCTTTAATCCTGAATTAATTTAAAACCTTTAAATTAAAAATATCTCAAAAACTAGCCTATTTCGGCTAGGTTGTAACGTGACAGAATAAGTCGCAAAAAGGTCTTCACTCCCTGAAAGGAATGCATCGAATTACCAAGAGATAAGTGTTAAGAAAAAAAGCGGGACGGAAATCTTTTTGAGTCCGATCCGGGAATCTACAAAAATAGCGGACCTATACATATTTTCGAACACCGATTGAAGCCATGAAAATAACATCCCATTATTTATTTTATATAGCACACCTTTATTGCAACTGTGACTTATCCAATACACTTACATTAAACAAATATTCCAACACGTATTTCACACCTCGTGCCGTACCGCATACCGGGAGGTGTAAACCAAAATAAATTAGGTTGATAAAAATGTATCAATGGCTCGCATCGCGGCAAGGACGGCGGCGTGGGCGGCCGATTTACATTCAATATTATATCTCACTCCTTACATCACAGAGAGGTTATATACTAGAGTAGGAAAAGGCAGTTAAGTCATTTCTTAGGGAAAAACAGCGCTGCATGGCCATGCTCCCGTGTCAACATCAGCTGAGATAACTTCCATTGCCATTGCCTTGTTTCGTGCGCCTATTTTGTGTTTTTAACTGTATCTTGTATTTAAATGTATGTAATTATGTATGTATGTAAAAAAAATATTTTATTTTATTTATTCTACAATAAATTTTAAACCGGTGGCTTTAGCCAAAGCAAGCGGTCTCGGGATCCTGCCTCAATATCCAAAATTAAAATTTACTTCGGATTGGGGTGGTTGCCGGAGAAACGTTGAGGAGAAAAATCAGTCATCGTAGACCTCACGAGTAGAATTAGACATGGGTATCCATGGGCTGCAGTAATGATTAAACATCAGGTGGCCTGCATTTCCGTTTACAACTTATTTCCCATTAAAAAAAGTAAATTTAATCACCCTCCCACCCTATGTAATCAATAAAACTTTTCCGCGTACAAATGCTGCTTAAGCTTGCGTACTCTATAATGTAGTAGCTCTTTGTCTTACATTGATGTACATTGACGGCGCCATGTTGCGGGAATTTCGCGGGTTTTCAACAGATAAAATATTGCACAGCTTATAAATATGGTGGTGGTATGGTAGAACCAGAAGTTTCGTAGATAAAATAATTTAATGGAAATAATTATTGAAAGATAGAGCACTTAAAAATAGACATTTCAAATAAAAAAAATAAAAAAAAGATTTTCAATCAGTTATGGTCGAACAAACATTTTTATTTTGTCTTTAGTATTGATATAGAAAATAAAGATGTGAAACATATCGTTGGTAAATCTTCATCATTTTTCAATACTTAAAACTGCCATCTTTTTTAAACCTATACTCTCTAGGCTCTTTATATTAATTTTAAACCTATACTCTCTAGGCTCTTTATATTAATTTTATTGAGAAAAATTGCAACTCAATATGTCCTGAATACTTAATTAGGTATAAACAAATTTATAGCCCCAATTTTTCCACTAGGAACCATTTTCATTTTACACTAACACGAACAAGCAGTAATAGTTATATTACTCGTATGTAGCAGCCCTAATACCCGCTAAATAAAATTCGCTCCCGCTATTAATAATAAGCCATACATATTGTTAATTCGTCTGGAACGAGATGTCACCAGCCGGGACTCGAACTGGCTACGGTTAATCACCAACGACAAGTGCCGTTGCTAAGCCCTTGCGTTTTCGGCGGCTATTGACTATATTCTGCGCTATTAACTGCCCATTTCCACTTTTTAACGTACAATGTTCTATGATGTCGCCTTTGATGTCCATCTTTATATACAATGATATTATTATATTTGTACTTGCTTTTGGCATAAAAGAAAAAATATTATTGTAATAGATAGCTCTTTGAAAGAAGAGCCTTTATTAAAAACTCATAATGTACCTCCATTACAGTTCATTATTATTCTCTTGTCTTATTTGGTAAACAATCTTGGCACTACTTTTTATTGAAAAAAAGTATAAAATTGCTTAGTTTCTAGAAATCTGTTTCCGTATAAAATGACATTTTTTTTAATTTTATAGTTTTGTGTGTGCATTATTTTTTAATTGCAAGTTAAAATAAAAAGATATGCGAAGATTGTTTACCAAATATGACAAGAGAATAAAAATGGATAATAGATTCTCGCTTCCAGTGTTACTCGCAAGCGATATGACTAGTCATTAGCACACAGCTGCGCGTGCGCATAAATCGAGCCTCGTGATTAAAACTCAGTTAACAATGACAGCCGTGATGCTGCGGCACTTCTGATCTGTTATACGCACTAATTTGCATCAAAAACGGCACAGCCTATGTTGGAGTGTGCTAATTAATGAAGCCCATTAAAAGGATACTAATTGATCAAGGTGTAATTTATTCGTCCGATCGTGTAGACATTTTGCTTTTTCTATTTTCCTTTCTGGCGACGACGCGAAAACATTCATTGTTAATGAACATTTAATTTACGTTTAATATTCATTTATTATTCCTTATGGTCTGTAGGCCAGCGACAGGATTTCGTGACCAATTTCCTCCCGGCCAATAATGTGTAGCATGCTTGAAAGAGTACAACTAAGACGTCTGGTGATTGTCAGCTGCAGCTACATGGGTGGGCTGAGCAGCTGCGGTTGCAGCCTCCTAAGTATTAAGTAGAAAGTAAAAGTTAAGTTAAGTAAGTAGAAAGCTCTATTCTCTTAAGCATTCTACGCATTATCAGCGGGGAGGAAATGATTAACGAAATTTGCGCCTGGCTCAGGGACCATTGTTATTATTCATTCGTGTTGCATTGACGTACTCAATAGTGAAATGTTGGTGAGCAATAAATAAAAAAAGAAATAAATAAACCGTAGTGTGAATGCTCCTGATATCATATTTTATGCTTGCAAATGTCATAATAGCATTTCAACGGATCATAAAACAAAATGAAAGCAATTAAGAAACAAGCAAACAGACCATTAATAAGAATGTATTCCGCTTTCTTAACTGCTGTTTAAAATTACTGTTTAAAATTAACGAAGATGTGTACCAATTTTCCAAAGCAAAAAATTACCGTTCAATTTGTGAATGTAAATTAGAATTTGTCAGTTACAATTTTGTTAGGTTCACTTGATGTTTTACTGTTACAGCAAGTACCTAATATTTTATTTTTTAAAGTGCACTTTACTTTTTTAAGAAAGTTTTGGTGCGTGCCACTGGGATTCGAACCCGGACTCCTCGATTAAGTGGCTGTATTCTTAGCCCCTGGGCTACCACCGCTTCTACTAAGTCGCACGTACGACATAATAGCGCGCAGAGTGAACGATTTCATAGTATTTTTAAGGTCGGGATTGTTCGTACGTGTACATATATCTACGAGTTAAATTCGTACGAAAAGGGGTTCAAACTGAGCGCGGCCTAAGGGGTACATTCTTGCATTTAAAGTCAATTATTCTTTTACCAGTATAATTAATACTATACATTATTTTCTGGTAATTTGTTGCACTATCAAAAATGAAAGTTGTTCGTGTATTACTATCTTGATCACCCACATTAGTGGTACACTAGTGAAAGTTCATGAGCCATGTTCCTTGCAAAAATACGTCCAGGACCTATTCATTTTGTGACCTTTAACGTCACCCTTCACACCAATTACCGTTGAAATTCCTTTCACCTTAGCACAGAAATTATCATCGGGTCTTTGAGAAGCAAAATCGATCCAAAAACATGGGTAATTAATACCAAATACAAACTTTATGAATTAAATATTATTCCAGTTAAAAACTCTAATAGAACCCGACATAGGTTTTAAATTCAAATAGTCGCGGAAGTTTTTGAAAATTTAATTTTATACATTCTAAGAAATACATCATCGAAGTTGTATTATGTATGATGACGACCTTACAATAAGGTGAAACTTCTTACATTAACTCATTAGAATAATTGCATACTTAATATGTGTATGCCTTAGTTTTGCCCTAAGTAGGATGACTTTTGCACTATTAAGGATTCTCTGACGGCATTTTTTCAATTCAAATATTCCGAAGTCAACTAGTAATTAGTCATTTTTATAACGGTACTATAGTATACGTAAGCTGTTTTTTGTTAAATTAAGAAGTAACAAACAAAATAATGTCGAAAAGTAAAGATGTCGCATCTTTATCACTGCAACACAAGACACTTATATATATGTCATCAATAGGAATACAATAGAAGTCTGAAGCCGTTAGGTAGTGTGTCACATCTCATAAGGACCAAGACCAAAATAGTTACCCCAAATACACACTTTATTCTCATTCTGTATTCTAAAGCTTTAAAGCGACAAAATGTATGGAATGACGTTGTCGTATGAGCAACTTTTGCATGCGACGTGGCAATTAGGAAAAGGGATAAAAAAATCAATTGGTGCCATTGAGTAAAAAACTTGATTGGTGCCATTGAGTAAAAAACTTAATTGGTGCCATTGAGTAAAAAACTTGATTGGTGGTAAATTCATGAAAGTACGGATCTGAAAGTCAAAATTAATGAACGTACGGATCTAATTTAGGTAGCAAAACTTATTAAACCCTACAGTCAAGTCTCCCCCCGAACTTGTACATAATTATCTACAGCAGAAACGTAAATTTGCCAGTAATCCACTATTTGGTATCACTTCGACAGATCATCGATCACCAGCATTTTCACCTGCAATGGTTTAAACCTTAAAGTGTTGGGTTTCGTGGGGTCTTGAACCACAAAAGTGATGGATTATTTCCTCTGAGACACTAATTTATTGAAAGCTACTAAGGCTATTCATGTACTACGTATTTCGATAAGGTTTCATACGGTAACACATGCAAGTCGAACTCGCGTAATTAGTTACACTATCTATGCATCGATTAATTTAAAGGTGATGTAAAAGAATAACCAACTACCTTCAGACACCCTCCACTGAAATGTGAATCCTCGTTGTACGTAGTTAATACATGCGCAATTGCACATACAAGCCTACCTAATAAGACCAACTATTTGTTTAAAATATGTTTTTATATTTTCTTTGGTGTACAGTAAAGCGTGTTGTACTATACTGTACTTGTCAGTAACCCATTAATGACCCACTACAGGGTCCGGTCTCCTCTCACAATGAGAGGGATGTAGGCCTTAGTCCACCACGCTGGCCTACTGCGGGTTGGTGGACTTCACATGCATTTGAGAACATTTTTTTTTGTGAACTCTTAGGCATGCAGGTTTCCTCACGATGTTTTCCTTCACCGTAACAGCAGGTGATATTTAATTTTTATAAATCGTACATAACTTTTTTACAAAGTCATTGATGCGTGCCACTGGGATTCGAACCCGGACTCCTTCGAGTAAGAGGCCAAGTTCTTAGCTTACCCAAGGGCTATCACCGCTTATATACTGTACTTAATGTGCGGTAAATAATATATCGGAGATATATGTGGGTGAACATTTTCTTCAGTGACCTAATCTCTGAAAAAACCAGTCTGATTTGAACAACTCTGGAAGACTAGGTATAACCTTTCAATCAAAACATCTGTTTGAATGTTTGTTCGTTTACCATTTAAAAATAGAGGGGCTTTATCTAAAAAAGGGGAGGGAAATAGCGCTGACTAATTCGAGAGTGTCATTAACTTTTTAACAAGCATTTAAAAGTGCTTGTTAAAAAGTCATCATCAAACTCATTTATTTGGAAGAGCAAAGCCTGTCAGATCAGTTAAAATTTAAATATAAAAAATTGTGCCTCAAAGGTCTTTTCAAAGGATATTTAAATCTCACGAAATATTTCTTTAACATTTCTTAGATAACAGTGTCCATTATCAAGCATGTATCAGACAGGACTGTATTGGAGGTGTAAAAGATAACATGAAATCGCTTAGAGGCAGTCATTAAGGGATAAATAGTCTATTCTGCTGTAATATTTATAAATATTCAAAGCATTTACTTACTCCGGTAACTTTATGCTGCGGTTACTAATCACGGTAGATACGATCGCAAAAATAGTGATTGAAGCACACCGAAACGATGGTTGTCGGAGATAATAAGAAACAAATTGCTGCTATAATTAGCTTTGCTAGGGTTTCTGTGCTGGCGATATTTTCTTCGGACACTTGGTATGTCAATAAAACTTACATCTCATTGCAAAAAATATATCTTTTATACTCAATTTTTCAATGTTATTTACTACTTTAAGAAGCTACGTTCCTAAATGGGCAGGGACAAACTTAACCGAATTTCTTAAAAATGAACACGAAAATGAAGTGTGATTAAAATTTCCCAAAAAAATTTTCAACGTTATTCACCAACATGCCTTTAACAAGAACTTAAGTAATGTAAACCAGATGTTACACTCCTCTGTGCGTGCAATGTACTAAAAAGAACCTTGAACTATTTATCACGTTTACATAACAGAGTTTTGGTCGTAGAATCTGTAATGTGCAAGAAAATGAACGATTTTGAGTTAATTACTTTTTCATCTCTGTCAATGAATCATATGGGCGTGGTAATCCAACACCACTATAAGTATTCGCGTGTGTTAAATACTCATTTCCAGAAATTTTTTTTAGCCAATTATCACAGCGGGACTCCTCGGAAACGGTGCAGTTTATTTGTAAACACATACTAGAAGGGAGTTGTAAGATATTTTAATCATTTATTTTCCAACACGCAATGAAATACATAACGTTTTTTATTTTCTACCAATAAGCGAATAAGAGGCTGGCCACTGGGCTATAGTGGCTAAGTATTCGCCCTGTTAATCTAGGGGTCCGGGCACGTACCTATAATTCTAGTTGAAAAAAAGGTTATGTGCGCTTTAAAAAAAAAGCTAAAATAGCAAGAGCCCGTGACTTCATCCGCGTGGATTTAATAATTTTGCTAAGAGGGAGATAATAAGTACCTTTTGTGTTAATTCAGATTATAAAGTACCTGGAAACCAAATTTCATCCAAATCTGTTCAGCCGTTTTTGCGTGAAAGAGTAACAAACATCCATCCATCCTTTCAAACTTTCGTCAGTATAGGATAGGTACGAGTAGTAGGATTAGGTATATCTTTTTGTATTATTAAAATACATTGTACCTATTATTAAAATAACCCTTTAAACGAAATAACTTAGACAAACCTAAGGAATGTTATAACTTTTGTACATACTCGTGTATTTGAATAAATAATATAATTGAGTGCCAATGTCTTGTTACATTGTAAGTAAATATTCCATAATTATGAATGTAGATGTCAAGTGAAGGTAAGGACCTTAGCGCAAACACAATACATATACAATTGGATCCCATAATGCCTTTTTCACAACAAATATTCTACGAAAGAAAGAGATCGGTATCTTTTCATGCTACGTTAAGCCTACATAAAATTATGGATCTTAGTTGTTTTATATGGCATTAATAATGGTGTACAAAGGTTAATAAATCAGTCGTGTGCGCATCATCTTATTATTGAAGGGTTCCGAAATCAATTAGAATTGATGCGAATGACGCTGGCATATGAAATCGCCCTCGGAAGCAATGAAGGCATGTGTCATTTAAACCATAGAAAAAGGACGTAAATAGGATGGCAATGATAATATTTTTGTTCTGAATCCACTGAAGCTAGCTTGGCTTGCAATGAAAGCAAAGCATTCACGCTCTAAGCTCATTCTACCACTCTTATAATCCTTATATCACATGGAATGAGATTATATGGGCTCAATTCACCAGAATCAAAGCACGCCTGCACGATATAACTATTTTATCTTCTTGCTATTTCTATGATAATTATTATGACTAAGTTCTAAATAAAACGGTGATATCCTAGTGGCCCAGAATTCAGTTTTTAATTCTAGAGCTTTCATTGGGACTTCTCATTGTGAGAGGAAACCCTACCTCGCAGTGACCCACTCGTCAACACGCCGTCACTCGTCAACAGATGTCACGAGGGGTTTTCCTGAATCACGCTATCGATGTTTTCTCCGTCGCTAGCAGGGCCGCCTTAGACTATGCTGGGGCCCTTGGGCACATAAGAATTCGGGGCCCTTTCGGAATGTAAAGAAATTAACGAACTATACAATTTTTTTCACTATGATCTGCTTTATTAATCAAATGTTTGCTGCTGTTTTTTGTTGTTCGTGTTTCGTTGTTGTGTGTTCGTATCACTCAAATCAGTAATGTATTGATTTGAATAAATCTGAAAATGTTCGACGTTCGTGCAACGAGAAAAGTGCACTGCGCCCGACCATATGTGAGAGAAATTGTCGGTCCTTGGGGGCCTTGGGCAGTGGCCCCCGAGTGCCCAGGTTATGGTAAAGACGGTACTGGTCGCTGGCATACACAAAATTCCGTCATGCCGTGATCGGAGCATTGCCGCTCCCGTCACTCACTTCGCTTGGTCGATCATGCAAAAGTCGATCGGCTCCAGTCTACTACCTACGGAACCCTTAACCGTACAGAATTCTCACTTGTAGATGTGGTATCGGTAAAAAGGGAATTACTTCATTCCTGAACGTGTTTGGAAAGACTCCCGTTTGTGGGTGCCCCCGACTATTACGGAATTCGTTTTTTGTGTGACCTTTGAAATGTTGAACATAATTATGTGCGGCGATACACAGCTACTTGAACCCTCGCGGGCTTATTAAAATGTTTGATAACATTTCAATAACCTTAAAAGGTTTTTTTATAGAAAACTAGCCGCGTCTGCGACTTCGTCTGCGTGGAATTTAAATATTTAATATAATTAAAATCCTAAATAAAAAAGACTTAATTACTCCTTATTACGAGTGAAGGATAATTTCAACTGGTGAATTTGTCATAAAAGCGATGTAAAACATTGCGTTTTTCATTTGATTACGAGTATGACTATGTTCAATAATATAATTTGACAAACACTTACTGTTTCCATCATATTGTTTCGATGTTTAAAAGATATCAACAAATTTGATCTTAAGAGCCAAACAAAGCTAAAACGTTGCTTTTTGATATTAAGTCAAGGAAAAATTTATTTGTTTTTCAGTAAATACTACGAACTTTTCACACAGTCGGTTTGAGTGTTAGCTATACTTGTAACATTCAGACGTCAGTTACGATGATGCTTTATCGACGTAACTTGTTCCAACATAAGAAATCGCATTATAAAAGTTTAAGTTAAGTGCTGGTTACTGATACTTGAACTTTTTAATAATTTCTTCATCATTATAAAACGTGTTCGATCACTTTCTCGAAGATTTTTTTTTGTGATTAATTTGTAACGTTCCTTATAAAATATGATTAAAGAAATAAAACTATCAAGTGATTATCCTCCAACTATCTCTTTACAATAATTGGCTGAAGGAAACATGTATTGTACTTACAACACTATAATGAACGATTAATTATATGAAAGTAATCTAACATCACTAAACCATTTATTACTTTCAACTAGTGGCAATTTAATTGATTTTCTTTGGTGGTAGAGTTAACGCAAGTATGTACGATTGTTCGCAATTTTCTCTCATTATCTAGATCACACTGTAGAGTCGGACAAAATATTTTTTCTTGCTTCAACTAATTATAATGAAAATTAATTATTAGTTAAATTAATTATTCGAAATTCACATTTGATTCACAGTTCACAAAAAACCGACTAAAATGTTTTAGTAAAAATAAAAATACCATTTTTATCTACGACACGTACATTGTACAAATGTACAAAAGCAAGATATCTTACGATCAAGATATTAACCAGTAACCAGCAACAGAAATTAATTTGACCGTCAGAAAATTCTAGAGCTCGATAGAAATTTCATATGTCAACAAAAAACGTTCCGCAATCGCACGGTACGTTGAGCCATATGTTTTCTTTGGAGGGAATGCGTTCACATCAGCTTGACAGGGTAATAAACGTTTACATCGAGTCACTGACGAGGCTGGCAGATTGGACGAACCGTTTTTAGATAATCGGCGGAAAGTATGCAAATATATTTATTAACTCGAGCGGAATACTATATCTAGTTCTAATTTGTTGTGGATAGAAACTTGGTTTGTGGTAAAATGTTAATATAGCGACAAGGTAATGCATGTAGGCATCAAGGATCCAGGGGTGAGGTAGACAAGATGCAGCTTCATTTTATCAAACGAAACGGGATTCTGATGGGGACAAAAGTTGTTGCGTCTGCGGAAGAATTCGATGTTGTGCCCCTGGCCTCGGTAATTAAGTTTTGTGAGAAACAGCGTGAAGTTTTGGTCGGTAATAGTCCGTCAGTACCATTGTCGGGCAAGACAGCGGGTATCCATGAGAATTTTCTCATGTAAAAAGGGGGCAAGCTAATTATATGAGACAACGAAAGCTCAGGGCACCCTACCTTTTTGTACTCTTTCAGATTCGGTCTGGAAAGTACTAGATTTAACGGCATAGGCACTAGCTCATATTGGTATCTTTAGGTTTGAAACTCTATGATCACTAATATGACACAATAACTCTCTGTCTAACTGTCGTAGGTATTTCAGATTGCCATACTACGTAAGCCTCGAACGTCATCTTAATGTAAATAGCTTGAATATTCGTAAGGTTTCCGTCAATTATTCTCTTGGTCAATCAATACATAATGTGTCTTATACCAGCAAATTCGCGCCAGATCTCTGCTAACCGTTAGATTACCGCCACTGTTGTGCTACTGACTTGCAATAGACACGAAACAATTAACTACTGCGGCAGTTTCCCCAAGTCAAGCGCCGCATTTTATGTTTTCAGCGCAGCGGCTCCCGCTGGGTTATTCGCTATGGTAACCACGCTGTGTATAACTCGTCTGTTATGATTTTTCAAAGATAAACGTCTAGAAAATAGATAATAATTACTGCGGTTTGTATTACTTGAAACTTGATTTATTACCGCACACTAAACTGATCCGGACGAAAGTGTTTAGAAAATAAATATTTCTAAGGTTTTTGTTTGGATTTATTGAAGTTCTCATTCACGTATTTGAATTTTTTGATATCCTGAGATAACCTGTTTTATGAAAAGTTACAATGTTATCTTACCAGGCTTTAGGTAACCTACTAGAGCACGACATTTGCTACCCTAAATACCTATCACTAGAATTATTTGTACTTTAATACGCATGCGTTAGTAGACAGACAGATACCCTACCGTCATCTTATATCTCTTTCTAAGTGTCGGACATTTCCACTTACAGGCAGCCGTGTGTCTCCCCTACTCTAGTATAATACCTCTATGACGCAATGATATTGTCGTCTAATGACTTGGCAATTAGGACAAGCGGTAAAAGTCAGAAGAAAAAGAAGAAGAAGTGATTACGTAGTTCTGACTTTTAAGTCAGAATGACAAACTTAGAAAACAAGACGTGTTAACGCTTAAATTTGAATTTTACACTTCATGTATTTATTGTATCATTAGTTTACCATTAACACCTACTGACCTTTGGCGCGCATCTTGTTCACGAATGAATTTAATTACACAGATAACATCTTAAACGGAGACCATCCATTTATAATGCTCGAGAAATACTTAGTCGTATCGCTACTCGTTTTTACACTTTTCCCATCACGTGAGCTGAACTGGGAAGCTGTTGAACCTTAAACGGAGTGTTTCGTCTGAACTTTTTAATGTGGGAAATGTATGAGTAGCAAACGGCCGTGCAGGCTTACTGGCGACACCTACATCAATACTACCTCAAATGGAGAAGAACTTATCTTAGCTTATAGGTTGTGGTAGGTTAAGAAGCTGGCAGTAAAGTACCAGTTTTGCAAAATGATACCAGAATTTTAGTCGAAACTGAACTATGAAGCTTACTTAAGGCCGGAACACACACATTGAACCCAACTTAAACAGATCGGTCGGGTATCCTCTCAGGACGAGGCGGACATATTATGTCTATTACTCACAGTAAGTGAGAATGTGCGTTGTGTCAGATGATGTTTGTAATTCTATCAAGCACAACTCCACAATGTATTGTTTCTTTGGTTTGACTTTAGGTCACCAGGCAAGGTGTTAGTGCCTGGGAGGGGCCGTGCTCCGATGACGTCATCTCGAAGTTCTGTAGGTATGAGAGCGATGTAGAAAACTTCGATAACGTGATTCAGGATACCCGTAGCGCCCTCTCTTGACGGCACACTTCATTCACGGCGCTTTACTCGGATTTAGTTTAATTATTACTAACAGTTGGTTCTGCCGATGCACTATAATAGTTCTACCATTAATAAAATGTATGAAGGAATTCTCTAGTGTTTTAGGGTCTGTCTTAAGCTATCAACAAGAAAATCACAGCAATAATTCCGCTCCTCTTTGACCTCTAGCACGTACCCTGCCCTGAGTCACGATCCCGGGCGCAATAAATTAATTACGAATGCAAAGCTACTGAAATCCAACATAGTCCAGTCAGTTATGCAAAATAAAGGGGTAATCTCGGAATGATTACATAACGACTTCTGTGAACTCGTTACGTGATTTTGAGGCTGAGTGCGGCAGACTCTTTGCCCGCTATCTAATAAACGATTGGGTGTATGATAAAAATGTTCGTAACATAATTTGTCGTAAATTTTATGCTCTACAGCTCTTTGATAGATATAAACATCATTGGAGCTATAGAATCCGAGATAATTGTGAAAAGCTGATTTTTACGAATGAAGGTGTATATAAGTCTACAGCTTGTTACTTGTGAAACGGTGAAACCCTTATCGACTGGACTAACAGATATTTTCCCCTGATTAGTCATCGCGGGCTTGTCCGATACAAATCTTGTGGTAGAATGTTAATGCCCCATAACTGCGGTCGTCAAACTACAAAATTCCTTATTACAGATATCTTAATTACTTTCGGAATGTTGATTAAGACCTACATTTGAATGTGACGGTCTATTTACGCTCTATTTAGTAAACAAATATTAAATGCGTCGCAATCCGAACGCGAGTTATTTAGCTATTTTGAACTAATTAGCGCATGAATATTCATAGTGAACAAACGCATTGAAGGTATTATACAGTTAGTGGCATGCCGATTAATTCGTGTATCTACAATGTTTGGTAGGAAATATGAAAGCCAGTCATTTATGGGAATGCCAGTAAGAATTTATAATAAAATTCCAATCGAAATTCAATCCTTGCCTTTTCGTAATTTTAAAAGAACTATCAAATCAGTCCTGTGCCGAAAGGCCTATTTAAATCATTAACAGAATACTGGCAATTTAAACCACGCTAGCCTAGTGTGTTGGGGGATTTTACATGCCTTTGAAAACTTTATGGAGGTTTCCTTGCGATAATTTCTTTCACAGCTACAGCAACTAACAAAAAATGTTGTAAAAATACTCAATAATACTGCAAAACTCTTATAAAAATGGGCCCGGTAAAACAGCAAGTTCTAACAAGAATAGATAACCGTTGTTTTGCAAACCGTAACCAATAAGTATAAGGAAAATTTGAGTGACCTCAAAACTTTGAACACCAACGTGCAACTATGTCCGTTTTGATTGAAATTCTCCGTTAATAACGATTGTATTATTGAGGTGGCGATCATAATTCACAATGCAATGAAGTTTTATGACTAATAAATTGAATTAAATAGCACCTTGTACTGTTGCCGAATCCTGCAAATTACATGCCACATTATCTAGTTATTGGACATTTTACGTGCGGTCAATTGAAAACTATGCTCTGAATCGGTACTTTATTCTTGTTTTAAAAATATTCATGTTAATCGGAACTCGTAAGCGACCACTGTAGTGAGAGCACATTGGTTAAAAATTCGGCCTTTTAACCAAGATATCAGCGTTCGAATTTCTGTGGCACGGTCAATATGAGCAGACCCCTTTTTCCCAGTGTGCACTCATAGACAAACTGATGTATACGTACCTTCCGTTACGTATCAAATTCTAATTTCAAAAATTTAGTCGAATTTCGACTACTAGGCGATCTCTAGCATGAATAAATAATGATACCTACTTTGTAGCAAAACACTTAGGAATGTTCAAGGCATGCTTATTAAGACTTAGGTTATTATCATTACAGAAGAATTCCTTTGTCGTTAATTCTATCAATTATATCTATTAATCTATGAAATTGTTAGTTTTGCAATAAATAACGCATAGTTAAGTGATGTTTAAAGGGACGCACGCGAATACAGCCCCACGAATACTCATTAAAAATACCTACTACTTGACTTGTTTTAGTTTTCAGTTAGACATTAAATTTAGGCAGTTCATTTAGACGTCAGATCTGTACCCTTAATCTGAATTTTATCAATGCCGCTACTACATATAGTACGTAATTGATACAGCCTACTACACAAAAGTCGCACAGTGTAACAACCCAAATAAAGGTAAAAGATTTTAAGAAGAGTTAAAATTAATAAAGCATTAGATGGATCATCATAAAATTGCTTTATTTTTGATTAACTTGGCCGTCATGCACTGAAAAATTTCGAACTCATATTATCCCGCAGGTATTAAATATTTGTTAGTATTATAATGTCTAACGATATGTATTCATCTTTCACTCCATACGAAAATTGGATTTTAAACAAAGAACAAATTTTATGTTTGTCAGACCTCTAAAAACGCGCTACGTCACTTTACTATACGAATCACGTCATTGGCCGCAAACTTGCCTTTTTTGCGTAAACCGCAAAAGACTTAAAAAATTATTGGTGCAGTAAGCTAGGATTCGAACACAGACATCTCCATTAAGAAGCTGAAATGCGTGTGACTTAGCTGTCACCGCGTACACATTCACGTTGGGTTATACATATAAGTACTAAGAACGAAAAACAATGTAATCTAATAAACCATCTAATAAATTTTAATATTTTTCCTGTCCAGCATATGCAAACATGAAAACCTGCACTTCAAACATTAGTCCATTAGCTATCTTCCCCTAATAAAGCCATACTACTTGTCAGTAACCCATTAATGACCCACTAAAGGGTCGGGTCTCCTCTCACAATGAGAGGGATGTAGGCCGCCGTCCACCACGCTGGCCTACTGCGGGTTGGTGGACTTCACATGCCTTTGAGAACTTTTTTTTTTGTGAACTCTCAGGCATGCAGGTTTCCTCACGATGTTTTCCTTCACCGTAACAGCATATGATATTTAATTTTATAAAGCGCACATAACTTTTTTTACAGTCATTGGTGCGTGCCACTGGGATTCGAACCCGGACCCCTCGATTCGAGGTCGAATTCTAAGCCACTGGGCTATCACCGCTTTACTACTTAATGTCAAGTAACTCGGAAACTCTCATAACATGGTCATAAAATAGATAATTAGATCGTAAATAAATTAACTAAACAAACACACGAGCTACTTACAAAGGTCAAAACCATTTCAGTGTAATTATAAACATTGCATAATGACGGGTTTACGACGAGCATTAGATAGCAAGAGCATAAAAGTATGAAAATACTAAAAAAGAAGTCTTAAAAGTATGATACTCATAGAATTCCGTAAGCAACCGTTAGGTAGTAGAGCAATACGAGCTCGTCCGGGGAGACCACATCGCCAGCCTCTCAATCCAGTAAGTAGTCGTAAAAGAACATGCTTCTTCATGTCTTGTGTTTCGGCTGGGGAAGGTTTCTTGTCTGGGACACTTTATTTGAGGCGAACATCTTAGTCCTCGTGAATAGCAAAGCACCCGCATACAACCTCAGATAGGATCTTTTTCTCTATTTGAGGTAGATGCGGGCGTCCATGGGCTGCAGTGACCACTTAACATCAGGTGGCCTACACGCCCTTTTGATACTCAATAATTTATTAAATAAATAAAAAAGTAGAAGGCTCCAACGGGACTCTACAATTAAGACTCTATCATGGTGTTACAGGAAAAATAATGGTGAACACTTGATTGGTACTCTACGACTCGGTAATTAGTATACTCCCTGAGTGGCGCAGTGGTACCAATGTACTGTTCAGGGGATCTTGGATTCTGTTCCCCGGGAAGCAGAGACTTACGAGTAAATGATGAATTTAAATTTAAGTGAAGTTTAAAAGGGATGAAGAAAGATTCTTTGCAATACTCGAGTATTAACAAAGTAGAGCCGTGAACTATTTGAAGAATGTTGCAGGCATAATTTCGTGCAATTCCTCTGTCGTAAACAACCTCACCTCTCCCCCATTTCCCCCACAATGAGTTCCACACAGACTATCATTACCTATCGAAGCATAAGTAATTGCGGCCTTCCGTGACAAAATCAAGGCGGGCCCAACGAATAAACTAGGCACATTAGAAATCAGATAAGTAGCCAGTGATAAATTAGTGAATGCAAATTCTCTATAATAATCTTTACACTGGTGTTGGCTGGTGTGGTCGCTCGCATAATTCTTGGGCTATCGGCCCTAATAACAATGTTTAGTGACAGCTATTACAGACCATGTTTTTGGTTCCTGTAGATTGTCGTTCTAACACATATTTTACAAAGTTAAACACAATCGTACATCGTATTCACCCTATGTGCTTGTTGCTAGATGTAACAGTCGTCGATGTACGTAGGTATACGTGTAGATTATAGTTTCAGGGTTAGCTAAATTATTTCATCCTGTGGCTTCGTCCATGTGGATGTGAATGTCCTTTAACTATTTAAATCTGTTCGGCCGTTTTTGCGTGAAAGAGAAACAAGCCTTCAAGGATATCCTCAAAACGAATGTAATGGTGCTGAACACCAATAGAATTTATGGTTGTCCACTGCGTTGTTACAAACGTCTTATGTTTTGAAGGGTTTATGTTCAAGTCTTGAATCTTAGGGTGAAAGCCATGTGCAAATGAAATAAGAATCATAGGCTCGTAGCAGATCTAGATATGAACGAAATTCTAACACGATGACTCCTTTCTTTCTACTCTTTTAACTTAAAAAGTGGTTCAAAATTATTCGCCCCTACATTTTGAAACAAGCGCGGTATGCAATCGCCAGTGGAACAACGGCTATTAATCTCTCCTCCTCCTCAATCTTTGCTCAGAACATAAACCAGCGTCTATTAGTGATATAATGGTTCCAAGATAAGGTCTTACTGCAGGTAATGGACGTTCACGATCAGGCCGTGGCGAGTGGCGTGATATACAGCCAAATTTTGACTGAGAGTGTGCACTTTTTGCATGATGTAAATCTGACTACATTTTACACAAAACTAAGTATAGATACAAATTGTCCTTAAAACTTTAAACTGGTCACAGAAACTGATCCATATTTGAGCAAATTAACTTTATCTTTTTCGATAGCTTCGATAGGTAATGATAGGAACCGCACCTTAAAAAAATTGGTCCGACTGCGAATGAAACACATGTTTGACAATAATCTGACTTAAGTCGTTTGGAACCTCGCCAATTGGCATGATCGTGTATACGACGCTAAAGGGGAAAGCACTATAATGCCCTAGGAGGCGCAAATGACAGATTTAATGCGTACTAATTAAGTGATCCCAGATAGCTCCTTAATACTGGTTATCTGATTTTTACTTATTTACAACTAGCCTTTGTGTATGGCTACGTTTATTTATTTTGTTCATTTAAGTTTTTGCTGCCACTAATAACCTTACCTATATTTTTACTTAATTTTTTATTTAGAATAGAGAAGTTACTGAGTTTGTGTTGATTTTCAAAAGTTGAGTTTTTGTCTTGTATTCGTATGGTGTGTTCATGGCACCTACGACAGGGAAACCGAGTGTGGGGTTATGAGTACTATGTTATTTATATTAACGTCAAGGCGAAAACCTACAGTGATAAAAATTCTAGGAAAAATGCCTGGCAAAAAGCGCCACGAATTCAAGAAATAAGTAAATATTCGAACATACCACATTCATTTTGATTTCAATAACGGTTCCAAAGGTCGCTATATATCTTGACCAGTGGCATTTGGTCTGTTTGTGTAACTCTACTGGCATTTGCTACGAGTTAAGGATTGCATGGTGAGTATACGCCCACGATCGGATAGCGACGTCTTAATATAACAAAGAGGCTGTCTAGATAATATCAGAGTGGAGATTAAGAAATCATATCGGGTCCGAGCAAGTAACGGTTTTTTGGCGTATAGCTTAAGTTGTATGGGACTAGAATTATTTTCGATTTGACTAGTTGGTTGACTTTGACTTTGATATAACAAAATTTAGAGATTGTGTGAAATTAATGGCATATTAAATATCACCTGCTGTTACGGTGAAGGAAAACATCGTGAGGAAACCTGCATGCCTGAGAGTTCATAAAAAAAGGCATGTGAAGTCCACCAACCCGCAGTAGGCCAGCGTGGTGGACTAAGGCCTACATCCCTCTCGTTGTGAGAGGAGACCCGACCCTTTAGTGGGTCATTAATGGGTACTGACGTGACGACGATGGCATATTTCGCTTATGTTACTTGATTTTTCTAAATGATGGGCAGGTAACAATTATTGACAGCGGTGTTACGTCGAAGAAAGGCATTTCCAGTAAACCGACATGCCTGAGAGTTTCATGTTATTTTCAAAGGCATGTGAATGTGAAGTCCGCCAACCCGCAATAGACCAGCTTGAGATGAATGAATGAGAGGAATGTAGGCCTTAGTCTACCACGCTGACCTAATGCGGGTTGGTGGTCTTCTCTATTCAATGTACAATGTAAAATAGGATTTGACATCAACTTGCATCGAATATTTAAACCGACCAGCCGTGTAATATCGATAATCGAGATCTAACATACGATTATTAACCGATCTTTATTTGGCAACCTTTACCAAAATAATGTTCCTTTATCGATTAAGAAATAGGGTAGTCGTACATTGCGGGTAAAGTAAGGAAACTTGCTATCTTTCATCTAGTTAATGTATCAATTAATTACAAACACAATGCAACTTAAATCTCGGCGTTATCTCAAATCTTTATGAATTGTAACTTGTTGTATTTAATTTGCGTTAGTTTAATGTTAGTATGGAACTGATACGATTGGAGGAATCTTATTTGCATTTAACTGCAATTGAGGGTGGATCTATATTTTTGGTGTATGTATGTATAAATGCTTCTTAGGCACGCTCTATAGCCGGTTGTATGGATTTTATAGGACAGTGTGCCACAAACCCGCACTTAAGCGAAGGGTTTCCATGCGTAAAGTTGTCATTTTTCGCACCGCCACTCTTGAGCATTTATGTTAGTCGTCCTCCACGCTGGCCTACTGCGGGTTGCTAGACTTCACATTCCTTTGAGAACATTTTTTTGTGAACTCTCAGGCGTGCAGGTTTCCACACGATGTTTTCCTTCACCGTAACAGCAGGTAATATTTAACGCCACACTTATCGTTAAGTATTGTCAGCTTGAAAGATTTATTTTTGGATTGTTTTCTTGTTTCTTGGTTGTTATTTTTTCTGACCTAACCACGGTTAATTTTTCCTATCGCTTGCGATCTACTAAACAGCGAGGCTAAAATGCCCGCTCTCTGGAATTTTACGGAAAGTTATAAAAATGATAGTCCTTCAGTCTAACTGCAATGATTTTACCAACTATTCATCCACTTTCAGGTAGACTTTCAATGCAAAGATGAAATGTATCTGCTATAACTTTATAACAAATCCATAGAAATTGCTAATTACCTTCAGATATCCTGTGCATAGATACATTGTGTTACTGATCAACACTAAGCATGCCGCACCTGAAACAAATATAGAAAATTTATTCATCCAATTGAAAATTATTTTGCTCCTTACCAATCGTCATATTATAATGGCCCGATAATGATAAGCAAACCTACTAAGTTTTGCCGATGATAAAATTGTTTACTGCACTCTTATCATATCTAGTCTATTTTTACCATAAATATGACCAGGAACTCATAAAGACTTCAAACAGAAGGCTCAGCCGCTCTGCCTACAAATTAATAAAGTAATTAATTCAACAAAATAAATAGGCGTAGTTAAATGCGAGCAATAAAACGTGCGAATAAAACTAATCCTTATCGTTTCGCATTTAGAATCTAATCGGTTTATTCAAATGTTTTGCACTAACAATCTTTAATCAAAGGGTGGTAAGGCATGCAATCATAAATTTGGTCATTGCTGCTTCGTGACAAAACCCCATTTTGAACTAACGAGCTCGAGTAACGCGTTTTGAATCTTGAATGCCCGTATCTTTTATCACCGGTTTGTTCCGAGCCGCGGAAGAGAGAGTGTATTGCTTTTTTATCCTCTCTTACAATATTATCGACTGACTGGAAGTAAGCTTTTTAATGTCCAGAGCTGGGCAAAATCTAGAACCCACGTCTACATTTTGGTAATTCTGATTTTTGGAGAAACTGGTAATGGGTAGCCAACATTTAAAGTAGTAGTGATGGGCTGGCTAAGATCTCGGGAGATCTTGGTTGGAATCCCAATGGCACGCTTCAATTACTCTTCAATGTCATACATGTGGGCTTTATAAAATGGCGGCGAAAACATCGTCGGGAACCCCGTATTTAATTGAGAGTTGACAGCTGACAGACAATGTAGTCTGCAAACTTGGCCAGTGCCAGGGAAATAAAACACCGATAACTTTCTATCCCTTTTTAACTCCGTTAGGCGATGAGTTTCAATAGAATATGAAATGCATCTTCCATTAATTCCCTTTAAGAATGGTTATGCAAAATTTGAAGCAGATCGGACCAAGGAATCACTTTGAGCCATACAAACTTTGCCCCTATTTTTCACCCCCTTAGGGGCAGAGTTTCGAAAAATCCCTTGTCATCTTACGCCTACGTCATACAAAAACACACCATCAAAGTTTCAGATTTTTACGATGAGCGGTTTAGACTGTGCGTTGATTCTCAGTCATTCATTCAGGATAAAGGATTCTATATAACATATCATTATTATATTAAGCAAATATTTAAAGGATTCGAAGAACTGTGTTAATAAGAAATAGGGAATATTTTCCTTAACAATCTCCAAATCTAGATGTTGTGCAAAACCCAGGCCAAAATGAACTTACCTACATCGAAAAATAACAGCTATTTCCTCGTTACAAATTGATTTACAGCACAGTTATTGGGCATCAACCACTGTTTGTAAAGTAAATGGATTTTCTGGATTGATGGCGTGACGAAATCAATCTTTTGTTACAAATACTCGTACGTTAGTGGTTACACCAAGATAGATTAGATTAGGTAGTTTTCAAGCTTAGAAGCTTAGTTTATCTTAGTTTAATAATTGGATTAAAATTGTAATTTGAACTAATATGTTGTCAGAGATTTTAGGCAGATGTTGAAATAGATTTTAATCTAAAAAAAATATAATTTAATAATTAATTTAATAATCTTAGACGGTTTATTTTTATTTTTATTTAGTTGCATAATAGTTGGTAAAAGGTATATTAGATATATGAATTTAAAAACAATTTATCAAGCAGTAGGTACATGTTAATCAAGATTTTCATTATTTGACGAGGAAAATATTTCTGTCTTTTTCTTTCATAATATTAACGAATTTTATATTTTTTGCAATATTTTCATACCTAAAAAGGTTTCAATTTGTACACTGATACCATATGAAAAAATAGAACATTAATCTGATAATTTAACCTAGTGCTTCGTAGGTGCAGCTTCCATAAACTTTAAATTACTGCGATTATTACGCCATAGTGATTATAAATAATTGACAGCCTTGCAAGTAGGTAATTATTCTTGCAATTTCTACGTGCCGTTCTTTTTTAAAAGATACATAGATATTAATTTAACGAAGTATTCAATTAACAGAGTTGTAAATACATATCGCATAATAATTATAAAGCACTAAAATTTTATTGAGGATCTAATACTAGGTCTACTATTTTAAATTAATTGCCTTCTATGTCGTTTTAATTACAACACTTGAGCATCCTGAGCAGATGATTCTTGTTGTTTACTTCTGACGGATAAAAACATCGCAACATGTCTGCCTATAAAGTATGCATTGCCATTTCTAATAAACATTGTCTATGTTTTTCCTTTTTCTCTGCCACAGAAAAAAGGAAAAATAAAGACACAGTTTAGTGTATAATTTGAACTTTAAAGAATAGCACTCTACGACTTAATAAGGCGAAGTAATGTGCATAACTTTACTAATTAATATTCTGCGTGATTCTTGGCAATCAACTAAATGGAAGAGAGTAATTTTATGCGAGTTTATAAGTAAATCAGATGGCAACAGGCCGTCTGCTGGTTAGTTATATTCATCGCTTAATGTCGTATTTTAAATTAAACAAAAATCCGGTCCGTTTTTCGAGTACATTTTTTCCTCGTTCTTGCAAACTACGGAACGGTCTCCAGGACATATACTCGCATTTTAGCAGGACATGAGGCACTGGCGGCTCCTCTGGTGTTACGCGTGTCAGTAGTATAGGATACTTTACCCGCCCTGATTTAAAATTATGCTACTTACTTACCAGTAAGTACCCTAAAAGAGGGATTTTTTTATTATTCATCTTTATCTAACATTCAATGAAAAAGTAATAAAACTAGGTATCTAATCAGCCTTTGAAATCAACCGCAACAGTTAAAAACGATCAAAGAAAGACTTGCAAATTAAAAGCATATACATAATGTAACAACTATATAAATAATTACTATATACTTCAACTCAATGAAGCTATTGGTATAAGCGGTCATTTATTATGTACTCGTAAGTCTCGATTTTACAAAAAGTTTTAGCTCCGCTCCAAAGACCACGGCCATCATTAATTAAGGCGTAATCACTTATCAATTACTTTGTTTCTAAGACTTCTTCTACAATATATAATACATGCTACTAATCACAGATATAGATCTAAATAGATCACGTCAACTTATGTAAGAACTTCCCCTGTCAAATTACCTACTGAAATTGTTTACTGTTTCATTTAGTCCGCGCTCCACCGCTTTTCACACGTTTATTTGTGTCATTGATGTAAATCATCAATGACACAAATAAAATGGTTATGTTTGATACTCTACATTACTATGATGTCTTCGAATTGATTCGAATACTCATGATAATTTAAAAAATTGATTCGACTTTACGTTGACGTAGGATTCCCATTATAAAGGTTAAAAAGGTCTTCATACTGATGGGCTAAACCTGCGTTATCTTTTCAGATTTATATCTGCGGTATTGTCCGCAGAATTGTTATCTACTATTAGCTACAGAGTTGTTAACATTAGACATTCACATTTTAATTTTGAAAAGTACCAGAAAATTACAAAATTATACCCGTCGAACATAAATAAACCTCCTCGTTTTTAAGTCGCTAAATAAAGCGATTGGCTTTTTAAGGCACCTAAAAAGATTCCTTTAGTCAAAATAAAAAGAAACCCTAAGTTTATTTTAACTTCGTTGTTTTGCGCTCACTCACACTTAGCGCTTTAATATTTCATTATCCGCATAATGGCTGTAACACGTCCAACAAAAACTCAGATGCAGGCATTGGTGGAATCTGGCTGCATCAATATACGTGATGTAGAGACTACAGTATTAAGCGTTAATGTGAAGATTTGTAGTCATGTTACATTTATGAACTGCATTTCTACTTTGTTTTAAGTTGTTAAGGTAGAGCTATATTAATTCGTCCGGAGAGGGACCTTACCGCCAGCCTCTCACCGTTTATACTTCCTTCTTCTTCCTAGGTAATAATTATCACCTTCGCCATACAACGAACCCTCGTTCTATGAAAAATTTTAGCAATGTCCACTTAAGAGTAGACCAGTGTCATCGAACTTTACTTCCATGAAATGCTGTTACCGGACAAATTTCAATCACACAATGATCGGGCTCTAAGCGACCAACTTTTTGTACTCACGAAAAACATTATAAAATCGCGCTTTTTGTCCAGCACAGTGCCTGCTATGGAGACGGTTATATTACAATTTTGTTCACAGTGAAAGGAGATAACGGTGGCTTATTCTATACATTTAAAAATGAACCGCTGTTCTTTAGTCTCGCTAAACTAGAATGACTGGACTGATTGGGCTAAGTTTGGTTTTGAAATCTTCATGTGAGTGCAAGGAAGGTTTAAACGGCAAGAAAGGAACATAGTAACACAACAATTTCATTTTCCCATATTTGGCTGCCCGGACAGCTAATTCAAGAACAAGTTTCCGTAGGACAAGTATAGTATTTTCTTAAAGCTAATGAATTCCCGATTGCAATATTATTAAGTAAGCATGATGAGGCATGGTTTTACCAACTCCTACAATATGCACTGTGTAGTATTTCCTTTGATACATTGTTAAGAAATTCCTGTTAGTAAACCCATAACAGTTTTATTTCATCTCATTATTTTTGTTAGATTTCCTAACTCTAGAGTCCTTATAAAAACGCTTATTCATTCCTAATATTTACACTCACCCTTTCTTTACCTTTTGTCCGCGATACATCTATAGATTCTCAATGCAGTTACACTATAGAAAACTACGTGTGTAGACCGTTAATAACCAATTCAGGTCTAAAGCGTCTGCACGCCACCCGCTGTTCAAGAGCGGGTGCCCGTTTTTGTAGGCGAGATGGTTGATACGCGTTGCATTAAATCTCATAATTAAACTCGGATAGGCGTGTTATAAGGTAGGTTGGCTATTACAAAATCATTGGACCCTTTACCAGCCGGATCCTGTGTTTGACACTTGTGAAGTGTCTTACATACCTATTGTTACACACTTAAGTATTGTAAAGTTTGTTATCTATATAATGAGTGATCTTGCTGTGGCCTAATATTAGGCATATGAATTGAATGATATTCTATGAAAAGTTTAGAAATTAAAAGGGCGGAGTGTTAAAAAACTGCCATTAAATTAGACGATTTGAGTACCTACTTTAAAGATCGCTCGTTTAAGAAAAGTAAGAAAACTTTTTAAAATTTAAAAATGAGTCACCATCTAGGTACGTACCAGTCACGGTGTCACGCTTTAACTATGCCATACCGAACTATGACATACAGCTAAGCCGATTCTAATAAAATTTTATGTTTATCACATTAATTAAAAGTGAGAAAAGATAATGCTATAATTTTGATTGTTTTGATAGATTGGTGGTAATTTAATAAATTAATCTTAACATAAATATTGAAAAGCATAATTATACTCAAACAGGCGACTTTTAAGTCAGCGTGGAACAAAAAAATTCTAATAAACCAACGAGTCTTAGCGCTAAAAGCAGACTTAATAACTTAGTAAGGTATCCCTTTATTTTCTGGACGTTTACATGACATCAATATCAGCTACGTGTTTGTTAGTACGAAACTTAGTAACAATTGCATGATAGGCTACCCGCGGGCTTACAACAGCTTGGGAATACTTGGGATTATCTCAATAATCTTAAGGATGTTGCATGTAGGGATGTTAACTAATAGATATGTTAAACACGTGGGTAGACGCGGTGATAGCCCAGTGGCTTAGAATTCGACCTCGAATCGAGGGGTCCAGGTCCGAATCCCAGTAGCACGCACACGTAAGAAAGTTACGTGCGCTTTATGAAATTAAATATCACCTGCTGTTACGGTGAAGGAAAACATCGTGAGGAAACCTGCATGCCTGAGAGTTCACAAATTAAATGTTCTCAAAGGCATGCGAAGTCCACCAACCCGCATTAGGCCAGCATGGTGGATTAAGGCCTACATCCCTCTCATGTACTTGCGAGTGCAGATGCTCTTACCAACCTCTATTAAATAACCACCAATTCATTTCAATAAAGTGTTAATATATAATAAGAATTACATCAACAGATAAAAACCAGTTATCTCTTAAACCTGCCGGTCGCCATAATTATTGTTTAATTAGCCACAGACACGAAAGCTTTAGCAAATGCCGGCGATCAGTCACCTGTGCGGCAGTCCGTGCAGTGGGACTGAGCGACTGAGTGACTGAGTGACTGACGTGCCTGAGCGAGATTGTGACGCGATACGATCAAGCGACGTTTCTCAGACGGTTTGCTGGAAATGTATTAACTACAGTTCATTTTTATTCTCTTGTCTTGTTTGGTAAACAATTTAGGCACTACTTTTTATTGAAAAAAGTTTAAAATTGCTTTAAAAAAATAAATTATAGTTTCTAGAAAACTGTTTCTGTATCAAATGACATCTGCATTATTTTTAAATCGCAAATGAAAATAAAAAAAGACTTGCTAAGATTGTTTACCAAATTGAACTGGTGTAAAAAAATGGACTATACATCATTTATTCCTTTGCGATACCATCCTGCTTGTAGCCACGCCCAAAGATTTTTATATAGTGATCGAGTGGCCAACTGGCATGCATGTCACCTGATGTCAGTGACCAGTGGTCTTTGCAGCCCAATGGACACTTATAGCCAAACATAAACAGAGAAATTCTATCTGAGCTTATATGCGGTGCTTTACATGAGACTAAGATGTTCGCCTCAAATAAATTATGGAGATACTCAGGCAAGCATACCTCCCTAGCCAAACACAACTCATACAGAACATATTGTATGCTGCTTTACGATACGTTAGGAGGCTACAGGTAGGTCGGTACCTTCCCGGGCGAGCAACTTAAGCTGTACCGCCTGAAATGCTTAACTGACCGCATGCTAAATATCAGAAATGATGAAATCCGTAGAATAACGAAGGTAACAGACATAGCTTTCAAAGTTTGCAAATAAAGTGGCAATGGGCTGGCCACATCGTTCGCAGGACTGACAACCGATGAAAAAGGTCCTCGAATGGCGACCACGTTTAGGGAAAAGGAGCACAGGCGGCCCTCCGACCAGGTGGACTGACGACCTGAAGAAGACAGCGGGAAACCGTTGGATTCAGAGGGCCCAGGACCGGGCGGAGTGGCGTCGATTAGGAGAGGCCCATGTCCAGCAGTGGACTGCCAAGGGCTGAAGGAAGGAGGAATGCTAAATATAAAGTGCCAAATACATAATAAAATAATTCACATAACTTAAACAAACATAAACTTCCAAACGTGATGACAGTCTTAATTCAATTTAAATATTTATTTTCCGTAACGATCTTAACGGCTGGAACGGCAGAATATCTAGTGACCGCTCAATTAAGGATATCTAGAACCAATAACCATGCGCTATGCAAACTGCGACAGATAAGAAAGAAGCGATTAGATTATTTCGATGGAGACATTTACATGGATAAGAATGTTTATGAAGTTGAATTGAACACAGTTCATTAGTACTGTTCGCATTTTATTCGCCACTTTACATGCTTTTAGATGTAACTGTTTATTGAGAAATGTACCAGTACATTTTTATAGATCGATAAATAACTGTTAAGCACAACATGTATCAATCATGCTTTTTTATTGTTCACAGAATTCATCATTCATCATCATTGCAACCCTTCGTAGTCGCTTGCTAGACATAGGCCTCCCCCGATTGATGCCATTCCGACCGGTCCTGAACGACCGGCCTTATGAATCCAGCGGTTTCCAGTCCAGCGATCATTAGACGGTTATGCTTGAAGAACATTATGGTTGAAGAGCCAAGTGTGTGTTGCCAAGACGTGGTCTAAATTCGAGGGCTTTTCTACCACATCAGTTTACATATTTAAAAACAGGTGAAATTCTTACTAGGCATGGCTGGGGAGCGTTCGTGCTTCGATTACGTCATCTCAGAGTTTTGAATATGCCAGCGATGTAAAAAACTTGTAAATATGTACGTCTAACACTCCACTTATTATTTATTACCATCAGCCGTCTCATCCTCATCCTTTAGAGGAATAGTAAATCGCAATAGACCCATAACGAATACTGCATTGCGTTTAGTTACTAACTTGCAAATCTCCATCTTAATGACATAATGATGCGATGCTCCAGTAATGAGATAACGCAGCTTCCACTCGGAGCGGATTTGCGAAATCTCTCCGATCTCCGTTTAAGTAAACAAGCGGATTCCGTACTGTGGTACAATCTCACTGCTCCCATATTAATTAACTCGGCAATTACGTACCGAGTATTGGTGAGTGTGCCGACGTCTTAATTCACTGGCGATTTACATCGTCCGCGACGGAAACGACACGATTTAATGAGCACATCTTTGACCTGAATCGTTTAGGTATTCTATCCTATTACATATAAAAAAATTCGCGAGTCTGAAGCTGATGAATTGATATTATTATATTATGTAATTTGGAGCGTTTTAGGCATTTAGAAAAAGTAAGTATTTTTGAGGTTGGTTCTAAAAATTAACAATAAAAAAAATAAAGCGACATCAAAAAAGTATGAAATAAAATTTGTTACATGCTTTAGGCTTACTATTTAAATTTCCTAGTAATCTGTTCAGCCGTTTCTGCAAGTGAAACAAGTACAAAAATAAATTCATCAATTCAATCAACGTTAATTTTAAGTAAGTTAAAAAGTGTGTACCTTTTCTACAATTAATCCACAATAAATATTGCGATATGCTTATTTAGTTAAGAACTTCTTGATTCAGAAAACGATTTACCTACATCGTCCGCGACGGAAACGACACGACCTAATGGTAATAAAGCTGGGAGGTATGTGGTAGGGTATTTCTCGTCGGAAGTTTACAGAGTACGATTCTAAGTTTTCTGTTGATTGTGTCGTTAGTAAATTTTTCACATTGTATCGGAATGTCTACTAGACCGTATCTTCAGTAATCGGCCTTAATCCAGCGTATTTTGTGCCACATATATCGTACATCGTTTATGTACATACAGTATAGAAAAAATCTGTATAGAAAAATAAAGTCGATAGAAGTTTGATTACGAGCGAAGCAGAGATTTAAATGGTGCACTTTTTCTGTCTCTGGTCTGGCTATATGTTCTTGTCTCGTGTGTGTTCCATGAGCTAAGGTCAACGGGAGTTCCAGAGCGGGGCTATGAGAGTGAATCGTTATATTATTTGTGAAGCGATAATACAGCTGAAGCGTGCATAACCCTGCTTGAGTTGATCGCAATTGATCGAAAAAGTTAAGCAACGTCGGGCGCGGTCAGTACCCGGATGGGTGACCGCTAGTGGCGAATTATGCGCGCTTCCGTTCTTCGGAGGGCACGACAAGCCGTCGCTCCCGGTTGTTATAGATCAATATCAGTCGTAAAACCTTGTTGATATGAAATCATCCGACACGGGTGTGCCACTAGCGTGTTTTTCCACCAATCCGCAATGTAGCAGCGTGGTGGAGTATGCCCAATGTACATATTTTTGGGAT
Source organism: Erynnis tages (assembly GCA_905147235.1). Taxonomy (NCBI): domain Eukaryota; kingdom Metazoa; phylum Arthropoda; class Insecta; order Lepidoptera; family Hesperiidae; genus Erynnis; species Erynnis tages. The sequence goes on from LR990082.1 coordinate 10,047,447, forward strand.
GTAACCAAAAAAGATGTAATCTAAAGTACACTAAGTGAGTATAATTTGTCACTAGTCAGTCATCTTAGTATAAGCCGAACGGATAAAGAAACAATCTGGCAATGACGGCCGGTACTTATGGTAGCGTCAGTAAAAAAAAGTTCAAGTAAAATATTAACCTTCTTTTTTTATCTTCGATATCGTGCTGGGATCCAAACCGGTTGCCATACTTGCCCATGCGTTACTAAATTGCAAAGGGTGATAACGCTCTAGTCTCTTTTCTTCTTCAAAATACTTAATTACATTGTAGACAATTTGTCGAGCATCACTATGAAGAGAAGAACCTTCCCGCGTTTTCTAGAAGCCATTTAAACAACCAAAGATCTAAACTTAACAAAAACAACAAATAACAGAACGGTAGTTGTAACTAAACAGAATTAAAATTTTACGAAATGAAGTGCGTCGAGACAGCGCAAATGCTAATCCAAACTGATTATTTTTTTTGTACGTCGTACCACTACGTGCGAGTATAGACAGAGCGACGATATGAACGAGATAGCATGAGACCGTCCGCCATTTACAGATTGTTTTCATCCGCACGGGATATACCCGCGTCCGTTGCTTAATCTGGTTCATCATTTGCGATCTACATCGCCCCGAGGCTTTACGCATCCGGAATGTAGAGCGGTTCGGAATTAGCCCTAGGATTCTGCCAAGAGTAATATGAGTTATGAACGAATATGCAGTGGGATATATCACATTAAAAGGATTCACGAGTGCAGTTAAACGGGAGTGCAATCAACCTTGTAAAGCCTTTTCCTAATTGACTGACATGAGCAACCAAACGACAAAATTTAAACACAGGGCATATTTATTTATTAAGCTATACTAATTGAGCAGGACACTGACATGCAACAAAATGTATGCAATGACGTCGTCATACAAGCAACTTTTGAATGCGAAATAATTGCTTACAAAAGGATATGGGGTAAGTGGTTATTGCAGCCAATATAATATTTTAACAAGTATAGTCCTATCTGAGGTTGTATATTGCGTCAGATAAAATGTCACCGGCAACCACACCTCCCTAAGCGATACACAAATTATAAAGATTAATATCCTTCGATTTTGAAAATAACCAGTGGACATTCAAGACACTTCTATACTTACCTCATTTGTAAAATGTAGATAAGTTATTTAGAATTTTTTAGAGTGTAAATGAACGAATTTTAAAGGGAGTAATCCGAGTACTTCTCCCCTACCCATACTCTTCCCAAACAAAACAAATCATAAAAATTATGTTTATAACTAGTTAAGAGTTAGGCGTCGTATACGTGTAGGTACCTAAGGCGCGAGCTACAATGGCTTTACCAGCTAAAGAACATGATGTTTCATGGCTTGGTAGGAGGGTGGCGGTAATATACCTCCCTGGGCGAAAATCCACTATATCAATATCACCAGTACAACGGCTCTATCACTAGTTAAACTTGCTACTTTCAGTGTAAAAAGCGAAGACAACATCGCAGGAAGTGCAGTTAACAGATAGGCATCAGAATGAAATGACAACCAGTTTGGATGTGATGTAATTGAACGGACATGCATTCATCTCTCGTCGCTTCAGATGTCAGATTTGATAAGGCGTTCTCGCTTCAATCAACTCAGCAATGTACTCGTAACTTGATCTGGTTTGAAACAATTGTTAACTGAACATAAATTAAATGTGTTTAATGGTATTAAACGTTTATGTTTATGAAAATAGGAAGAAACAAAAACAAAAGACACAGATTTGTTGACTTTTGAAAAATAATTTCTCAACATTTTTAATGTCAAATTAAATTTAATATTTTTGTATAGTTTCTATGTAATTTTTCTGTGATTTCAGACAAAAATCTTTACCAATACAAGTTTCTTAACTATATCCATAATGTCTACCCAGCCAAATCTAGCACAATACCCAGATCGAATCGCCACTAAACAATAAACGATCGTATCGCCGACACCCGACCGAGTTGATTCGATATCGAATAGAATTTCAGCCCACTCGCACCTGTTATTGTATCAGGTGGCGAATCTCAGAATTAAGTATTCGGATTTTGTAGAACAGCGATAAAAGTAGGGATGCTCGATTCAGTTACTTTGTATCGACATTTTGAATCGCAATCGATCATTACATAGTGTATCCAAGTATTAATAAGCTACAATCCAGTATCGAATTAAGTACTCACACTACGAAATTAATATTCTCGTTATACATCATTGAAAAAATATTTGTTTACGAATTTAAATCTAAAAACACGATATGTTAAAAAGAGACAAATATATCTTATGAATATTATACTAATCTATCACGAACAAGTGAAAAGTTAGATTTTATATATATACAAGTTTACCAGAATCAAATGCCAGAAAAGTATCCACAAGAAATTTTATTAAATTTCTAGACGCGATCTTTTGCATTTTAATACTATTAAGCAATGGTTAATTAAATATTATGATTTCTTCGATCCAATCCTCCATGCATTTATGTCGATCCACCGTGCTATCGTATATTGTTGTATAATACGAAAATCGAATGGATCGAATACTATTATGTAGATTCAGTTGAATATATAATAGTATCGATACGGATCGAGCATCCCTAGATAAAGAACACTGGTCGTAGAGGCCCACGCGTCATAATCCACCTTTCCTTTGTTTGAGTCCACCCTCATAATGTGTTGTAATTTTGCTGGTATTTGGGGTACTTTCATAACAATTTGTAATGTCCTCGTATCTGTACTAAAAGTAGGTAGTAGTTTTGTTGTAAATATCCTTGCTGGGTTAGTTAATGTTATACCAAGAGATACATAATCATCAGCGGCGGTGATAGCCCAGTGGCTTAGAATTCGACCTCGAATCGAGGGGTCCGGGTTCGAATCCCAGTGGCACGCACCAATGACTTTGTAATAAAAGTTATGTGCGATTTATGAAATTAAATATCACTGCTGTTACGGTGAAGGAAAACATCGTGAGGAAACCTGCATGCCTGAGAGTTCACAAAAAAAAAGTTCTCAAAGGCATGTGAAGTCCACCAACCCGCAGTAGGCCAGCGTGGTGGACTAAGGCCTACATCCTTCTCATTGTGAGAGGAGACCCGACCCTGTAGTGGGTCATTAATGGGTACTGACACACACATAATCATTACACTGTGTGTTACAAAGATTTAACTGCAATCAAAAGATTTTTGAAATTAAATACAGATTTATGGTAACTCTATCCATAAACCAAATCTATGAGACAAACCCCGAAAGAGAAAACTTCAATGAACGCAACATTCGTCTTAGATAAATGTTTCTCGAAGAATTAGTACCTACATTATTTATTCACACCAAACCCAGTAAAAATATTAGTTTCTAAGTTGTCCGCTCAACGAGGTTCGCAAGACCTCTTTCCAGGCTATAGGTAAACAATTACCTTTCTCTACAATTTTCTAAATTCTTGCAGGCCTTTAAACCTGTCATATTTAATTATTCACACAACTATATTCTTCGCCCTTAAGCATTTATTTTCTTAAATCACTCATCTTCAAGCTATTTCTAGTTGTATCTCGGTTCGATGTTTTATGAGCAGAGAAAACAAAGTTACAGCTAATAACAGCAATCTCAACAAGCAACGTGTCATTTGCGTAGCTATTTCAGTGCGAAGTGAAATTAGCAACGGTAGAGGCGTGCCGGTTAATTAAATGAGATTACAGTTCGGTGTAACACGCGGAAAATCATCTGGCAGGTGTAAGCAGTAGCAACATGTATAGAACGGGTTAGAAGTTAGGTGAAATTTTCTCTAATACATTTACATCTCTGGTTTGTATAAAACGCAAATATCAGGGCTTGAAAACAAAGGAGCTCATCAAAATACTAAGTATTTCGTTTTTATGAGGGGTTGCAAGTCTAAAAAAATGATTTTTAAAAATAATAAATAAGTTACCCTCCAGTATTATTGATGGTCCTTCCTTCCTCCTTCCTTTCAGCCCTTCATAGTTCACTGCTAGACATCCTCCTCCTCACTCCCCTAAATTACGCCACTTTGCCCGATCCTGGGCCCTTTGGTCACCTTAAAAAAATAATCTGTGGCAACCATACCGACCAGTTAAGGATTCAACTGAAACACGAACAAGCTGGTTCATTACTTGTTAAGAGGATGGTGGTAAGTTACCAAGGAACCAAGGGATCTTGGATCCTTCTTTGAAAAAAGGGCCCATTGTCGGCCTCATAGGTTACCTCAAGCACGACAGTGGTTCAATTATAATATAAGGCTACGTAGCCTACTTTATTTTTGTGTCCGCCTACTGCAACCTCTCACTAGCCACATGGGTAGAAAATGCCATAAGGCATTAAGTCCGCCCATTGTATAGCTTTTAAGGTTTATACAATAAAGTTTTCGTATATAAATAAATACCGTTTCAGAATTTATTTCACTTTAAACATACTTGAAGCTAGAACCACAACACTGCAATACCATTCCTATATCGAGATACCCGAGAAAAACTGCCCTGGACGCATACCGGGTAATTAATAAGTATTACAGTGTGGTGTAACACGCGGACATCGGGCAGGTGCGAGCGTCTACACGTCAGAGGATGTATTCGCATCCGGATTAAGTTTAGCGTTAGAAAATTCCGACATAGTTTATTGATCGACCAACAACCGATGAAGAAAAAGGTCCTTGAATGACACCCAAGTGTAGGCTAAAGAAGAACAACTCTAGCCACTAAGTCTAGTGAGTATAGTCATACTCGCTTTAATATAAACCAAAAGGCATTATACCCAGCAATACCCAGCAGTCATGCATTTCAATAACCAGCCAACCCACCATTACAATGCACTTTCAATTACGAAATGCTACTTAAATTGGAAATCTAACAATCTGAGCGGCACTAAAAGTGATTAAGTTACACACTTCGCTACGCCCCCACCTCCCCCCACTAAAGAAGGCAATGGGATCTGTTGTCTCTGTAATAAGTGGGAGTGTCGCTAAGTGCAATCATAGTGGGGAGTGCGTGTGCTTAGATTGTATCGTGTGGTGCAATTGATGAGCGATAAGTTGGTTATTATAAATTTTTAAAATTAAATATCACCTGCTGTTACGGTGAAGGAATCATCGTGAAAATTAAATATCACCTGCTGTTACAGTGAAGGAAACATCTTGAGGAAACCTGCATGCATGAGAGTTTCTAATAAAATGTTCTCAAAGGTATGTGAAGTCCACCAACCCGCAGAAGGCCAGCGTGGTGGACTAAAGCTTACATCCCTCTCATTGTGAGAGAAGAACATACTTTGTAGTGGGTCATTAATGGGTTGCTGACAAGTTGGTTATTGAAGCGCGCATCTGGTTTGGTCACTAGCCCTACTAAATAGTATTGACATTATAATCAAAAATATTACGAATATTTTACTAAAAGGCAATTCAATTCAATATTAAAGGGCTAAAAGAACGTGTGATGTAGTATTATACATTCGACTTACGATATTCATCCAAATAACATGATAGGTACTAGATACGTTGACTGTTGTTTACGTAAACAAGCGTTTTAATTAACATGTTCTCTAATAAAACGTAAAGTGGCCGTTGAGCTTGCTAATTTAAACTTAAAGGTCAACACGATAACGATATAATATCACATACAGGAACACATACAAACACACACACACACACTGCTCATACTCCCACAATCATTCATAGATGCATTTAGTAGCTCATTCCACCACACACTCTAAGACGCAGTTTCCAAATATATTTCATGGTAGTGTTAATGACAGTGCAGTGCCTATATTACAGGTCTTTCGCCCACTTTAGGCAACTGACCATTTGTTTTGATAAGCGTTTCATCAAAACAAATGACCGCCGGTTTTAAGTTAAATCAGAAGCACTTTATTAAGTGTCTCACAATTTAATTCATTAAAATCAAAGTAATTATCTCCTTTAACAACATAACGGTAACAGTAATTAATTGCATTCATAGATTATAGAGATATCTGCTGAACGGTCAGTATAAACTCATTAAACCTAAATTGACAGAAGACAGCGATTTGATAATGTTCAATTACGTTAATGGCAGCCATCGACCTAGACCGCTTTAATCAGGAAGTTTCCTTTATCGTAATAAGAGCAGTGTTTAATATTGTATTAATGATTGTTACTTAAAAGATAGGATTATCGTTAAATATTAAAATATCTTCAATAATCGATTTTTTAGTTCCATTAATTAAGGGACAAACGATAACGATATTTATTGCTTTCATATCCTACTACTACTACTATTTAATTGTACTTTACATCAAAAACGTATTTTTAAGTTTTTATTTAATAAGGTATTTAATAAGGTACCTTATTAAATAAAAACATAAAAAATGGTCAAATTTAATAAGGTGTAAGGTCTAATTTAATTAATTTTTTTTTTTAAATTAACAATTATTCTGTCAAGTTTGTAAGTAGACTAAGTAGAAAAAATTGTAATTATAGATAAATTTAAAAGTGCTTTAAATAAAATGTATTCTAAAAACACTATTTGAGGTTCTGTTCTGCATCAAAATAATAATTTTGAATTCCAAACGAACTTAAAAATATATTTCAAGTTTAATGATTTTCAAAAATCTCAAGTTTCTGATTTCCCTTGCGGAACACCCTAGATTTAAAATACTAGTTTAATCAAACGCCAATCGCCTATAACTTGCACCACGTCACTGTAATGAGATCGCGACTGCTTTAATCTTCGCCATTTATGCTCGAGATGCAATTTTAGATCCGCGTGCGCACCGAGTGTTTAGCTATTAAGAGATTTGATGGTTTAAGTGGGCACATTCATTTCTCTTCGTGGTACAGGTGGTTACTATACGAGTACTACTTGTTTTAGAAGTAATGTGTAATGCACTGTACAAATACAATTTGTACTATACAATGTTGGACGCCTCAAAATCTTTTAATCGTCTGATATTCATTAGTTTCCCAATACAAGGTCAGGTCACCTCTCAGAACCAGAAGGATACCACGCTGGCCAAAAGAGGTTTAGTGTACTTCTTATGTCTTTGAAAATATTATGTAGAACCAGGTATTTAAGTTTCACCCTTTTTCTTCATCGTCACTGCAGCTGATATTGAATTTGAAAAACAGGGGTTTTTTTAACTTAAAAAAGTCATTGGTTCATACCACTGGTATTTGAACCCAAATCCTTTGAATAAGCCTTATCCTCTGAGCTCTTTCGGCTTTTGGTGACCCTATCTCTATTAATGTCTGTCTATGTATTTGAAAAAAAAATTACCGAAGCCGATGACGTCACAGTATAACCTAGTACGAGCGACGCGAACGCCCACTCAAAGCACAAATAAATGGAATCTCCCCAGCCATCCATCATCCGAACACTTACAGAACTGGCTCGGTATCGGTTTCCGCGTAAATCTATCTGAATACTGCACATTGTTGGACGCCTCTAAATCTTCGTATGGCACCAATAAATATCATGTGAACGCCAAATGAAGTGATAATACGCGATACAATAGCGCCCGAGCTGGTGGGTTGATTAGGGATGGGCGTGATGGCGAAAGAAAATTTTTTATGTGTATAAAATTTAAAAAAGAATCAAAACCAGGTTCTACAATTACTGTAGCTAGTGATGTCTTATCATCACCGTTTTAATCCTATTTGTTTAGGTGGTAGAGCCACCGTAGATCGCCCGAGGAAGTATCTTATGATGTATCTTATGAGTATAGGTGATGTACGCACTACTGCTCGTCTTGAAAAGTACTTTACTCAAAATTATATCACAAGTAAACTATGCGCTATACTAAAGCAATAAGCTTTTAAAGACCGTCGTAAACTCAAAATAAGTTATTAAATTAAATTTTTACTGTTCCTCTGCTCTATACAAAAATAATGGACGTATTAAAAATAAAGCTGAATTGAATCATGACTGAAAGAAAATTATGTGACTAATATTTTACAGTTTTAACTGTATTTCTTCTCATCAATTTTACTTTTAAACGAAAACATTATCACATTTTACATTTACATTATCACAGTTACATCACAGTTTACATTATCTTTATTTTTATTTTTAAAGAAAGAATCAGGTACAGTTCTTACTTACGAATTCAAACGAAATAACTAGCATCGATATTGATAACATCACGGGCTCATCACTACGTGACGAGTTACGACGTCGTAACTCAAGGGCGTTGTTACAACGACAGTTACAGCCCTAGTATGATCATTAATGAATGTCCGATGACTTTAACGTGCGTTACTATGTCATATATTCAGGACTTTCTTGGCTTAATCATGACGAATGGGAGTTTGATCATGATGAGTTAGCCAAGAGTTCTTTGTGGGTGTTTGAATGAGTCTGAATACAGTTTCGATATTGCTTCTCTCACTTTCTTTGGCCGATATGAGCACACATGGACTGCTCTCCAAAGTGTTATTGGCCTAGTTCTCGAAGCAATAATATGCATCAATCTACGATAAAAAGAACAAAAAATTACACACTATTTATCACTCGACATCATTTCAATTGTATATTTTTAAGAAACTGTTCTGGGTTTATAATTTTATTGGTTTGGAAAAATTTTGTTCTACCTCTCTAACACTAGCTTACAGCTTACATAGAACATTACTTACGAATTTTTCCTCATAATTTTCCCGTCCAGCTGCAGCCGAGCCCGAAGCTACCGTTTCGTTGACGCCATAATGGTCGATAAATAACGCGCGGAGAGTTATGACGGCGCCTCACAATGGACCATACTTCGATACACGATGCGTTAAGTATACATCACTAGACTGAAGACTATTTCTTTCAAATACACCCATCACTATCGGAAACTAGTCTGATGCTGAAATAAAATTATACATCCATCCCATACACCAGTACACGATATATGCATTTTATTTAAATAGTTCTCAGACCTGTAAGTATACTCATAATTAACTAAAAATTATTTGAAAAAAAAAAAAACTTAAATTTACTACAACTACATAGTTTATTCATAGTTCAATCTTGGACATACTGCTTGCTTTTATGCCACTCAACCCTGATCAATGTTATTTCTCTTTTACATAACACGAATACGGAACCATGCACACGTCAGTCCGCTCCACACTTACCAATATTTTTTTAAGGCACCGCTCGATCATTTTAATTTCCTTTACGTAATTTCTGGTATAATGGAATCAATATTTCAACAAGTTACACCTGTGTAATCTATCGACAGGATGGGACCCGCCTACTGCATGCGCTGCCCGTTGGCACTAGCCGTTATGACTTCCTAGTCTTCTTGTATCTAATACTACTACTAGGTTATGCCCGCGACTTTGGTTGCGTGAGAGTTAAAATTCTATCCAGAGAGAGAGAAAAAACGTGTGCGTCTTTGGACGCTCGACAGAAGTGATAACTTAAACTAATCTAAGTTGAACTATTTAATATTGCCGAATAGATATTAAAAACCCCTTCATAATAATAAAATAAATAAAAAACAAGTTGAATGACATTTTTATTTTAATTACAGTCACTATGATTTGACACTTTTGCTGCTGCTGCTTTGACCAGCTGCTGTAATATGGGTGACCTATCGTATGTGCTTATGCGAGCCTGGTACTTTCAGCGTGATTTAGTATGAAGAATTTTTAAAATGTAGGTACTAGTCTTCTGTTTTGTTGAATTATGACGTTTTTGACTTTTTATATGCTTATGTGAGCCTAGGAAAGCGTCTGTCAGACGTCAGACAGAGTGACACTGTAACGCGTTAGGTAACGAAGCTCCCTCCCATAAGAAGTTATTACTTCAAAAATCCAAATAATAATCCAAGATATAAACCGACTGACTGGCCTTTTACGGTCCACTGCTGGGCACGAGTCTCTCCCCACAACTGGGCTCCCCTGAAGCATACTCCACCTATGCGGATTTGAGGAGAAACGGGCTAGGGGCTTCCCGTGTCAGATAATTTCAAGTCGCCTCCAACAAGGTTTAACGACCTCAAAATTAACTTCGTCTGGTACAGAAGCTTGAAGATAAAGTCTCCAGTTTATACGACATAAAATCCATGAAATTGTTTATCATCTATACAAAGATACCGAAAATATGGACAGCAGACCGTAAAGTATACGGCCCTGCTATCTGAAAGGCGTTTTCACCACACTAAAAGCAGTAATATGCAAATTAAAAGCAAACACATTGTTGCATAAAGGATCCCCACCTCAATCACACTACCATACACTACAGCATTAGACTATTGAGGGTTTCGACTTTACGTAAACATTCTGTATTTACGAGCGGCGGACGTGATAATACCGCTATAAATAAGAACCGAGATGAGTTACAACGACATTGTACAATGGAGATAGTTATCGCTAGGGATGTATCGCACTACGATATCTTAATCCCGGATTCTCAAACACCGAACTACTCGTATGACTTAATAAGCGTAAATGGAAAACTTAGTATTTTCCAAACAATCTATATTTTATGTCCTTAGTTTAGCGACACTGCACAGCTTGAAATAGGAAAGAGATATAGATTCATAATTATCAAATTATCAAAAACTATTGTCATCTGTATATTTACCTTTTGTCCACAATAAAGAGAATATGAATGAATATGAATGAATGAAAAGGTATAGGTATAGATTATGTTAATAAGCTCATTTAAGAATCTTTACTTATTTCGATGACCCAATGGATTATAATTTAAGTACGTACCAATTTCGCAACAATGAAAAGAATAAATGAAGGCAAGAATAATTAAAAATACGAGTGATGAATACAATTTCTAGTCAACCTACTAATACGATGCCGCTTAATAGATTATAGACATATACTCATTATTGTACACTCTAAATAAAATGCAGCACAAGACCAGGTGAATGAGAATGAGTTAAATCCCGAAGTTTATAAGTTGACGGGATTTTAAGTTGCCAGTCCATCCCTAGTTATCGCAAATCCTAGCGTTGAAGACCGTCGCCCGAAATGAGGCGCCGGCCGTGTATGAGGCCAAATTTATGTGTTGTGTGTGTCCGCGCTAATAAGGACACAACACCAAATTTATAGCTTTTTTGGACTATAATTTAACCAAGCATAGCGAACGATGTTATTATGAAAAGATTAAAGGGCGGTAAATTTTAAATGATTAACAAATATAATTTATGTTTTAGGTGGTAGATAGTAAGTTATCGTAGATACCTTGCCGCCAGCTTCTTAACTCATCGTAAAGCAGCTTGTTCGTCATGTCTAGTGTTCTGGATGGGGAGGTATGGTCGCCGTGGATACTTTATTTGAGGCGAACAGCTTAGTCCTCATGAACAAAGCATCCGCATCAAATGTATTTTTCTCTTTCTGGATGGGGAGGTATGGTCGCCGTGGATACTTTATTTGAGCCGAACAGCTTAGTCCTCATGAACAAAGCATCCGCATCAAATGTTTTTTTCCTCTATTTGAGGTAGGATGCGGACGTCCATGGGCTGCTGACCACTTAACATAAGGTGGCATGCATGCCCTTTTCCTACTCAATTACTTATACAAAAAAAACTTAGGTGAGCAATTCCTCGAATCACACTTACTGTCACCTGCGCGTGTTTCCATGAAGCACTCTATTATTCGACTGCTTCCACCGCGGAATTTTTACTTCTTTCTTAACATTAACGCTGAAATTCTCCAAGTGCTTACAACAATCGATTATGAAGGGTTCCACACTTCTTAATTTCAAGCTAATTAGCCTGTGCAACCGACGGTACAGGCGGAATGCGACCTTTTTCGCAGGACAACGCTTGAAATTATTGTGACGGAGGCGTACTTACTGTGGTCGTTTGTTTCGATTCGTTTGTTCGCGCTCGCGTCAGAATACGTCAGATCGTACGTTCACGATCATTGCGTATTCTGTTGTACAGAATCTGTACCGCCAGTGAAAAGGGATCTAAGACCAAAATCCCGATTTTTGGGAACTATTTTGGGATTTACGAGATTTCGTACGAATTCAACGAGATTAGTCAATCTTCTGGATTCTCTCCCTACTTTAAACGGTAAATGGAATTCGTTGATGCAATAATTCTGAAGTTTGGCAGACCGCAAAAAAACTTAAAAGTCCTTCATTTCTAGTCTTTACACATTTTATAAATTAATTTTATAAAATAAGGTAATCATACTTACGTAATGGGCCTTGGTAAATAGAAATATCCGAAATCAAACAACATTTTATATTTTGAAAGTTTGAATACAACATGGCATGTACAAAATTTTCGGAATCCTCGCTTGAGACCAACCTTAATTTATCTGGTTATATTGATGTAGTTAAAAATGTATACACAAGTTAGAACGGGTACAACAAACGGCCTAAGACCCCAACTATTAGTAGAGCCATAAATATCCGCATTCACTCCCATAATTCTCTGCAAAAGATATGTATGACTCTATCCAGACGATCTGATGTGTTGACCGTACACTGAGACACAAATATATGTTTACCCACTGTGAATAGGTTAAAAGTAATAGAAACGTAACCAAAGAGATGATGTGTTTAAATGATCAAATTAGGTTATATTTTTTTAAATTTCGTCGGGACCAATATTTATTTATTTGTAACTACGATTGAAATCTTACATACTGCTTCAAATCGTAATGTTGGGTAAAGTGGAAGGAAAACAATGCAGGAAGAAATCTTGGCTTAGAAACATTATATAATGGACAGGAATCTCCTCACTTCAACAGTTACTTCATCTCGCCATTTACAAAGAAAAATTCAAAATGTAACGCAACGTAAAGTATCGTAAAGTAACGTAAGCAACATTCAAGATTGAAGAGGTACTTAAAGAACATGAAAAATCAATAATATAATAGGTTTATAATATAATATAATAGGTTTATATTATATATATAAACCTATTATATTATTTATATTACTATAGAAATAAAAGTTTATATTATATTACTATAGAAATATTTTGTTGCGAGCAATAAGTTTGCTTTAATTTTTGATTACGACATAGTGACGTTAATCTGACAATGTTTGGGCGTATTAGCAATTTGCGGGGGCTCTTTTCTTTCCTCGTGGACATACAGACTGTATGTTTGTTGCTAGCATCATTTCCCGCGTAAATCACGGAACTCACTGTACTCACTGTACGCACGTCTGTCAAAGTTGTTTTTTTCTCTAACTAGGCAGCATGTAAATCAAACGGTCGATCTGTTCTGCATACCGCCGCAGTGCGTTCGTTACGCCGAGATCTAGAACTCGAAATGCCTAAAATATTCCGCCTTTCTTGATCAATCGGCTGCTCATTAAATTTTGACGTTCGAAATTGGAATAAAAAACATTTTAATGGCATTCTTTAGTTATGCGGTTTTGATAGTCGGACGAACAGTTTTGTGGACTTACCTTAAAGTAAAGTTTATAGTAACTATTGTGAAATTCTTAAGAGTTCCAACAATGCAGTAAAAACTGCGTTACTTACGTAAGTTTATGTCTAACAAATTTCGAATCTATTTTAGGTTTTTCCTTACAAATTCCTGCCAATATTGAGGAGTCGAACCAGTTTTGTAAGGACGTAGGCCCTAGTCCACCACGCTGACCTACGACGGGTTGGTGGACTTCACATACCTTTGAGAACATCTTTTTTGTGAACTCTCAGGCATGCAGGTTTCCTCACGATGTTTTCCTTCACCGTAACAGCAGGTGATATTTAATTTTATAAAGAAAAAAATTATAAAGCGCACATAACTTTTTTACAGTCATTGGCCACTGGGATTCGAACCCGGACCCCTCGATTCGAGGTCGAATCTTAAGCCACTGGGCTCACACCGCTTGTCGGTCGATTATATCAGCCAATTAGGGCAAGGCCTTAGTTTCCCAATAGTAATATCCTCACAGGCTTGCGGAACTCCGAAGATTTATCATAATTTGATAAAATTATTTATCATCTAACTGTACAGGCAGGTGGAAGTAACATTGTGCGTTGGCGCCGGCTTGTTACCAGAGATTTCGATGCAAACTAAGATTCCATTCCCCTTTCGTCTAATACCGCAGATGTACGCACATGTCCCGTAACCTGTATCAATAAAACGTGCAATAATTCAATCGTGTCGGGAATTTTAACTGATGATTCGATCGCAAGGGTTGTGATTCTGCAACAATTGCCACGCGATTATTATCCTCTTATTATCCATTTTGCCCCCATGTAAGGTATGTTTGGTTTATAACGCGAGTTATTAAAGTAAGTTCAAAAAATACGATTGCACCGAAATGGTTTAAAAGTCATGGTATTTGATTGGTATTCATTACAAGATAATAAAAAAATCGAAAAGACAAAATTTAAACAATATTTGCTTAATTGTTGTTAATTTTAATCTGAAGCATTACAATCAAACATATCCGACCGACCGACGTAGAATCAAGTACCTAATCATACCAGTGTTCTTAAAAATTAAGTCGACAATATCGAAATCGAACGTATTTCCACGTCCATAGTCTTTTTTTTAATTAAATGTTGCTTGTAGCGTGTGTCATTACTTTTTACAATTATTATATTTAATTGGGGACAGATAGGAATAAAAAAGTTGAATAAAAACCGTTGAACAGTGAATAGAGTTCGATCTGTCCCCCATTTAACGAAGAGGTGACAGATCGAACTTTTTATTCCTATCTGCCCCCTGCAGGGGACAGAATCGGGGGACAGATAGGAATAATCCCACTACATGACATGCACATTTTTGGTCTCGCCTCAATCATTTGACAACCTATCTACCCAATATTATATCTATGGCGTGCATGTTCACGCCACTGATCAATAATGATTCTGCGTCTATGCAGCCCTGCTATTCCCAACATTGTGGAGATATCTCAGGAACTGTTTGGAACACCATCTACGGCATATCGTTCATTTACGTGAGTCCGCGTTATGAGTTCGATGGAGATGAATGGACAATTTATTCTTTTAGTTAAGATTCCGACTGCAAGTAAGTCTTCAAGATGCTGGTAAATTACTCTTCTTATTTTCCTTTAAAGGCTTTATTGGATGAACGATTAGTTTGAACTGCGTGTCTGGTGCGAATATTTTTTAAAGGATAGGTTTACGAGTATGTACGGTAACAGTTTGAATTTTTGGACGCCTGAGTTACAACGAGAACATTTAGACAATTTGAGTCATCTCTAGCACATTAAAATATTCATTTATTAAACCTACAACAATCAAGCGGTGATAGCCCAGTGGCTTAGAATTCGACCTCGAATCGAGGGGTCCGGGTTCGAATCCCAGTGGCACGCACCAATGACTTTGTAAAAAAGTTATGTGCGCTTTATAAAATTAAATATAACCTGCTGTTACGGTGAAGGAAAACATCGTGAGGAAACCTGCATGCCTGAGAGTTCACAAAAAAAATGTTCTCAAAGGTATGTGAAGTCCACCAACCCGCAGTAGGCCAGCGTGGTGGACTAAGGCCTACATCCCTCTCATTACGAGAAGGAGACCCGACCCTGTAGTGGGTCATTAATGGGTTACTGGCAAGCAAACCTACAACTAGATGGATTTAAAAATAAATTAAAAGTTTAATTACTTATAGTAAGAAACACAAAAATTATACCTATTTACCAATTGTCTACGTCATCCAATCCAATCCGGCATGACGCCCAGAAAATTGTTAAATTCATAGTTATTTTTGTTCTCATACTCTGCATTACCTACTGCAAGCGTAAGGGGTGCAAGTTAATAATGGAAATGTTAAAATGATTTATAAGTGTAGCATCGTTGTTGGGAATCTTATTCCATATAGATCCGTACCGTACCTTGTCCATATTTAAGAAATCTTCTTGAAAGTCATCTATAAAAAGATATCTATATAAAGTAGGTCCACGATGAGTTATGTCGGTCGTAAACAATGGGGATGTTATCGCGTGTCGCGTCAGGACTGCGTGTCTCTGGCTTTTCTGTTCCAAATTGACTCAGAGCGACTATCATGTTTATGGACCTGGTTGTATTTGGCTATTAAAGACGCAGTTCCTCATAACCGTCATCGATAACTCGTGAATCGACTGAATAAATAGAGTTAATCCATCATTCATTACTCATGTAAATACTACGGTGACCATCTTATTGGATTTTAATCACCGATCTTCAGATCATAGATCGCTGTATAGAGTATTTCATAGTTCCTTGGCAACCAAAGTTTTGATGCAGATTGTTAGATTTCACATGACTTTTTACACATTATGGAGACCTCGAAGACAAGCAGGTATCTTCTCCGTATTTTACTTTACCGGTGCAGATGAGATTTAATTTTTGTAAAACACACGTACTCGTAACTTAGTAAAGTCATTCGTGCATGCTGCTGAGATTCGAACTCGAAACTCTTGATTAAGAAACCGAATTCTTATCTATTTTGCTATGAACGTCGGTATAGTTGAAAGTCTTAGCCCCTTTATATATACCTATAGTAATATTTGAGTGACAATTCATATTTAAATGTTTATTTAAATTTATAGATCGATATGTAAATGATGACTCAATGGTAGAATGTACATACGGCACAAAATATATCCATTTATCGACACCATATTATTGATATTATACACTGTTGGACATAACCCTCCTACTACACGCCATGCCGCCCAGTACTTTTAAATATACCGCGCTTTCTAAATCCTACGATTCAATAGGTACATCCAATAAATTCCGTTACTGAACAAAAGTCAATAAACAAGTTTTTGTGTTATATATTCACTCTTAATGCATTTAAAGCAACGCGCCATTAAACCACTTAGGTTAACAAAAAGCGCATACTTTACAATTGTAAATAGTCTATTCAATGAAATAATTTATAATATCATTATAAATATTATACGCAAATAATATTCAACACTTTTTATCCTTTGTCTAGAACCAACGGTATACAGACACTTGGTTACAAAAACTCGTGTCAATACTTTTTTACGAATAGTCGTAAATCGACTAACGTTTAATTGGCTATGCGTGTCTCATTACGAACTCGCGTCCATTACGATAGGACGTTTCAACGATTTATAGGTGTATTGAAATTATGATTTGACGTTGTCTAAGACACTTCGGCATATTTACATTTATCTTTATTATTAACGTAACGCTACTAATTTATACCTAACCGAATAGCCTAGCACTACGTTTAGTGTTAAAGATGTAGAGCGAGCTGATAAGATTATAGGACTTAGACCAGTGGCTAAGAATTCGTCCTCTTACTCGAAGGGTTCGGGTTCGAATTCCAGTGGCACCCACCAATAACGTTCTTAAAAAAGTAATGTGCGTTTTATATGGGTCATTAGTGGGTAACAGCTAATGCTCAATGGTTCTATAGTTTGTTCCCTTCTGCTGACGTTATTGCTGACCGTACCACAATGAAATGAACGTGCAACCATAGATGTTTCAATTAAATTGGCGGTAGCGTACTGTCATTACAGCTCTTTGCTGTAAGTGAAGGGCAGGGTCTAATAACAGTTCGGCTAGCTAAAGAAGAGTCTACACCAGTCAAGTTGCAGTGGAATGTAACCTTTGGTGGACCGTGTCTAGACCGTGAAATGACATGAACCTTTGAACGCATGAAAATGTTAAATTGGCATAGTAAATTTTTAACACGACTACCAATGTTACAATATGCTCCAGTGTTAGGTAAATGTTGTCAATAAAAATACTTACACACTCATAGGACCTGCTAGAATACTCTGTTTCATGGGTACCATGGGCCAACATAAAAAGAACAACCAAAAACTAGAAACAGAAATTTAAATTTATTATTCATCAATATCAAATTTATTCTCGATTATCGCAAGCGATCGAACCCAGAACCCTCTGCGTAGCACACCGCTACGATAACTGCTGTGAAACGTTGTTGAGAAATAGAGCCTAGGATCGCATTTAACGGATATTCTTAGACCTTACATCAGGAATGATATGACGTTAAATTTCTAATCTATTAAAGGTTACAGTAAAAACTTACAATCAGTCCCTTGTGCATTAACTTACACAGTTTAGTATCATAATTAAATCAAGCTGTCATTAGTATAGGAAGATATCAAGATTGACTGTCATATGACATACTAATTTTGACGTTTTTGACTTTCTACATGCTTATGTGCCTAGGAAAGCGCTTGTTAGACGTCAGTCAGAGTGACAGCGTAACGCGTTAGGTAACGAAGCTCTTTACCCTCCCATAAGAAGTTATCACTTCAAAATTCTTTACAAAAATCGCTTAAAAAGCCTATAGGTACTAGTGTACCGGCCATCTTATACGGTTCGGGAACCTAATAACACGGTATGCTTTCACCGTCGCGGCCAATCAGGATAAACGTTATTGAACATTAATTGAGGATGTATCAATATGGATAGGCGGACAAGAACACGCGTTGAGGCTCTATATCGTGATTTTTTCAACAGAATCGTTGGCGCAGGAAGTCAGGCCGCGGTTTGAAACGTTTTGATGTTCGGATGATTTATTTACTGGGACACTATCCTCAAAGTATTCGTATAGTAAACATCGGTCATTAGTATGTCATGTGTCAGTCCTTGACATCCCATACTAATGGCAGCGCGATACGATCACTATACGAAACTGTGTAAGTTCATGCTCGGGGCATTGATATCTCGTGCCTTGAGATGTTTTTAATACTATATGTTTTAGATTACATATTTTAAAATATTTAGAGTTTTATTAATACTACAAAATACATGATAGCTGTACCCGCCAAATAAAAGCCACTTAAAAATACAAGGACTCAAATTTTAGGTGTCCCATTTTTCATATCCTGACACTCCATTTTGACAAACTCAAACTCAAACTGAAAAGCTTTTATTCATTATTAGGTACAATTTGTGCACACTTAATGAAAGTCATACAGATAAATTATACATTCTACATTCATCCGCTTTGATCGCCCCTCAGGCAAAACGTAGACTGGGAGAAAAAAGCGGGCGAAAAAAAACTCCCAGCACTCTTTTAAAAGTAAATAAAACTTAGTCTATAATGCAGTATGGCTAGGTCCAATAAAGGAACACACGTGACAGCTATCGTGTGTGTCAATATCGCCCCATTGCCATCCGCTCACAAATAAATATTGTTACATAGTGTATAGAAATAGCCTATAGTGAAGTTATTCAATCCCACGCTTTCTTATCTTCTAAATAGTCCTTAGTTTCATAATAGGCCTTTCGGCACATATAAAAATCCTTGATTAAGAGGTATTAAGTCCACAGAACGAAACCATTAACACTGGTGCGTTTCACCGGAGATCCCGGAGCCCCCCACATGCACAGAGGAAAGCCACCGAGGGGGTTTTATTGGGTGAGAAGCCCACATAATCCAGAGTCGCTCCCACAGCTTTCGGGTACCTATGAAGGTTCCGCCCGTCACAAAAAAAAACAAAAAAGGACGAAACAATTTACGCTACGCCCTATCATACTTCTGACTAAGATATAAACCCTTAATTTCCTGCACTCCTTAATAACTGAACGTGCCCTCTGAAGCATGTGAGACTGTAATACATCCAAGCGGTTCCACTCATCCTTTCATAGAAGCATGGCACTTTGAAATACTTTCTTACTTTCTTATCGACGTACTACTCGTAGTGTTAGCCCAAGAGCTTGTTGACATTTTTCGAGACGTGTTTGAGGCGTCATAAATGCAGACCTGACTGACTGGTGATGGAATTTAGCCAAACTCAAAAAAGTGTTTCATTAAGGCGTTTTTAAACTATTGGCCAAATGTCCGAAAAACACCTGATGAGGTTATAAACCCGACTCAGTGTTCTGGCTGAATTGTTTTTAATTTCGTAAATACTTGATTTAATGTTGTTAAAAATCTAAAAATTCTCACACTTTTTTTCGCAAATAAACGATCTTTATCGGTTATCATTTGGAGCTTGAATAAACTCCATAATCCTCGAGCCAGGTCTGCATTTTTGGTGTTTGGATCTTACAAACAATCTTTTCAACATGATTTTATGACGCCTCAACTCAAACACTTCTCGAAAATGTCTCCCAGCTCTTGGGCTATTCCTTACTACATTCCAGTTTTAGGCCTTCCAACAACTTGTCCTCAACTGACAATTAAATTAAGCGAACGAACTTGTTACTTAACACATTACCAACGTTTTTTGCAGTGTACACCTTTTAGCTTTACTGAGAATTTTGTGTGACGGCACCCCGAGTAGTCAATCGAATGACTACAATGTTACTAATAGGGAAACACAGTTATAATTAGAGTTTGAGATAACAAGTGTATTATGGGGTATCGTTTTTTTATCGTTCAAATGAAGTCACCGTGCTCGCCTTTGTTGCAAGCGGCATAATATATTATGTATAATGGAAGCGACCTAAACCATGGATAAAGGAGGTAAATAGTACGGCGATAGCTAAATAAACTTTATCGGAGGCGGTATGAGCGGTTTTAAAAATATTCGAAACGGGTTGTCCAGTAGAAGCGAAGAAGAAGCGGGGTTTTCTCCTATAAAATCTGCATTGGAGCAGCATGTTTCAGGCCTCCTCCAGTTATGGGAAGCCGAAGCCAGGTATGGGACATAAAGGTTTGCAGTCAGTACGGCAATAATAACATATTTTTTGCGAATTCACTATAGCTAGTCCACCAAGTGGCAATTACGTCCCATACTCTTTCTACCACTGTCACTCACAGTCGCGATCAGAGTGATAGAGTGAGCTAATATCCGCTTACACCCAGCCTGCCCACACTGTCGTTCTATCCACTTCCCATTTCTTGGATCTAAACCCTCTGTATCTCAACGGTGCAACTTTCTTTAACTTTTTGGATCGCTCGCGGCCTATACGAGCTACGGAATAGTATGCTATGTTGACATTGTAATTTGTTCAAAGATATGTTCATTATTCAAAACAGGTACATTTTATTAAGTTGTCAATACTCAGGGGTAGGACAACATCATTTGAAGCCATTGCTGACAATTCAATCATAGCCATGGTAGCGCTGCAGGCGTCTAGTCAATAATTTTATTGCACATACATTGCTTTTTGAATGACAAAACGTTCAATTAAATTCTTAATTACCGTGCTAAAGGACACCGTAGTATACAATTTGTGAAATTTGAATTAATCTTCTTATTATTTTCTGTGTGATTATTTCGTTAAGGTTGGTTTCCAAACAACATGAATCTGGAGCTGCATTACTACCTGGTGAGTGAACTGGATAAATGATCAAGAATTGTATTTGTAATTTCTAATGTCAAGTAGAATACGTGATGCCGAAAGTGTAATAATCTTTAAATCTGCTCATTCAATTAAAATAATCAGGTTTATACTAGAACAGGGTTCATACTGCTACTATCCCGAATTTCCCGCGAATGTAGCCGTCAACACAGTTACAAAACATATTTAACAGGGACCTCACATTGTCAATATTCCATACATATTCTGCCACGTCAGTATCAAGTTTGAGCATTCGCAAAGGAATAAATTCAACGTTTTTGCCATTCTACTGTCCGGCACCTGCCGATCGGTTCCGTTCGTAGGGTTAAAGCACCCATTATTGAACACCGCGAGCAAAAAACATGTACTAGAACTTAACACATTTTGGATGACTTAACAATTATACGATACGTAACTGGATGTAACTGGATGTAACTGGGGACCTTCTGTAACTCAAAGTTTATTAGGTATTGGACGTGTATCGGAATTTTAGGCACGCAGCAGTAATGTTATAAATGATGAATAGCGTTTAAAAGGCTATGACATGTGCTAAAATAATAAGTTGATATTTTTTTGTAACTGCGCCGCGTTGTTATGTAGGCAAAGTTGATTAGGTTCTGTGTCTAATTAAAGGGGCTTTCCTTGTAGGTATCTACCTATGCTTAATTACGTGAAATTTGAATGTATTCGCTCTGTTGCAATGTAAAAAAATGAATAAACATATCTTTCTTTCTTTTTTCTTTCTTTATTATTTATTTTAAGATTGTTTACCAATTGGACAAATGGAAAAAATGGACTTTAGTTCTTAAGAGTAGCAAGAAAGCCTCACACTCCAGCCAGTACTAAGACTGAATGAGGTTGAATGTATTCTTAACACGCCACCTGGTAGAGTCGGTAATACTATTAACGTTTAATCGAAAAAAATTAATGAATAATTTAAAATGATCAATCGTTTTTATCAGAAGCAATACACACGTAAACAGTTTTTCTATAATTTTCAAAGGTTAAATTAGAATAGTAGTCTAGACGGTGTCTATGATATTCCTATAGCGGACCATCAAACATCGATTCTAATCGATAAACAACGGTTTTTTGAACCTTCTAGAAGGGTGGGACGATGAAAAACATCCGATACGGTCTTTTTACGTCCATCAATTTTACTGACACCCGCTATAAGTCTAACGTTTTAGGTATGCGACAGTTCTCGATTGCACTCCTTACTCATCTCATAATTATATCGTCTCATAATTTTTTATAGATTCCAAAGATACCATATTGAAGTCTTTCGACGGTGAATCATTAACGCTGGCAGCCCACCTCCGCCGCGAAATTGAGAAATGCGCGCGAAATCGCGAAATGTTTGAATGTTTCGTCCCAATTACAACGGACAAACGGTGGAAAAACTCAGCGGTTTCTCTATTTCGCGATTTCGTGGCGAAGGTGTGTTAACGCGGTAAGGAATACTTTTTGGACTGTAATTCTAAATAGTCATCTTTTACTTTTAGTGAATTGGTTTGTTTAGTGTCGGTTGTCAGTTTTGTAAAAAGGAATTTATTCCATGTTTTTAGTTTTCAAAGTTCCACTTCCTCTCCAGTTTAAGATGCTTACAAGGTTAATAATGGACTAGAGATATACCGAAAACATACAGGGAAACTTTTTTGTAGCCGGTTAAAAAATAAGGTGTGTGACCATCTTATTTACCTGAATCAAACTTTTTTTTTTCAACTAATTAACAAGGCTTTGTTTACTTCATGAGTTACAAGGCTGACGATACCACCCGGTACGAAAATGGTTATATGTAGCTTCCACGTCCCATCCATAGAAATAGGAAGTAGATAGAACGGCGGATATGGGCATGGCAGGCGTTCCCTAAATTCTGCTAAACTGAGCGCAAATTAGATCATTCTGTCACATTTAACGCGACTGTGAGATTCGGAAGAAACACGACTTCTTAACCTATAGTGGTTATTTAGGTGCACCCCCTGCCATGTGCCGAGAGCCGCTCGCGTCACATAGAGCATCGGCTTTAATGCTCCGGAAGTAGGAAAAAATTGCCGAACATTTTGATACTAGAGGGCGCCTGGGTATTCATTGCGCTTCATGGGCTAGAGACGCGGTTGGGAACATAATAATGTTATTATTGCCGTTCTATTTACTTCCTTTTTCTACGGTCCCACTTATAAGTATCGACTTCCTCCCTTTCCTTGTCATGGTGGTCGGCTCCCGAGCCTGCGCTGCATTACAATTTTCATCTATTTAATTTAAATTTATGTATCACCTGTCATGGACATTCTTATGGTTTTTACAAGCGTGTACGTAAAAACAAGGAATGGAATGAAATTGACATAATTATACCGGTAGCTCGCTGTAGTTATATATATATATTTATATATCTTTTGGTACGTACCGCCAGGAAGGTAAACATCGTGAGGAAACCTAAACGCATAATACCGCGCTCAGTTTGGGTGTCATTTCGTACGAATCCAACTCGTGCGTATTCGTACGTTCACGCACGAACAATCCCGACCTTAGAAATACTATGGGAGCGCTCACACTGCGCGCAACTAAGCCCTCCGAAGACTTTAACGGTTTAACAACTTCTATGGTATCGAAAACAATCGGGACCGACGGCCTAGCAAGCCGCCCAAAGCACGGAAGCGTGCTTTTATTTTGACACTACCGGTCACCCATCCAGGTACCGACCGTTCTCGACGTTGCTTTTCTTTTCGATCGCTTGCGATCTACTTAAGCAACGGGGCTAAGGGCGCTTTTATGACCCAGACCAGCAACTAAGAAATAGTAATCAGAACAAGATAGGTACACGAGCGATAGCAAAGTGTTGCTTGCGTCTAAACTTACCCATTCAAGGACTATTAAAACGAATTGGATGCTTCCTATACAGAGTCGTAAAATCTAAAGACAACCCAGTTTGTAATGAAGATCTTATTTAAATTCTAATTGGCCTAGATTAGATAGATAAATGGCACTGGAATTAACTGGAATGTATTCTATCTCTCTTCATTGCATTTTAGTAATACATTTAAAACGAAAGTGTAACTGTTCGTAAATCGATCCGTATTTTTTGCACAGCTTCGCCACGTTGAACCCGTATTGTTCTGCGAATTATCGATAAGTAACTATCGTTAAACCTCGTCGGACGCTCTGTGCTTCTCTCGCTTTGCAACAAAAATTCAACCTCATCCGTCTCATTCTTATGACATCCCACAGTGATTTGAATGATGAGTTTAAATTCTTTTGTATGTCCATGACCCACGACACAGGAAATTCTAGTGTGAGGCTATGAGTGGGGATATTTATTTATTCACCTCTGATGTTTGCGGTGTTTAGCAGGCTTTCTAACTCTATGATTTTTCCGTTCAACGCTCTATGGGTGCTCCTTATGTCTGGAGGGACTTGACAAAACTTTACGAAGAAAATGTCTTACGGCCAGCCATTCTAAACCCAAGAAAAACCAACAGCTTGCGTCAGTTACAATACGTGAAAGTAGTGCAGATGCCTTATGGCGTACTTCCTAAAGGACGCATTCCGTAAGGCAACAGTTATGTGCGACCGGAATCCGCAGAAAAAGAAGCAATCATAATCGCGACCGATATCATCGAAAGGAAGTAATAAAATCGTCTGGGAGTGAAAAAAACGCCACATTAAGAGCCGGCCTTAACGTTGTAAGTTCTCATAACTAATGCATCGAATTCAGCGCCAGTCGTTCCCGCGTCGCTGAAGACAGCTCCAGAACAGAACACATACCGACAAACGTGTGCAGGCGACATATAGGCGGATGTGTGGGTGAGCTTTATAAGGTACCCAAATGGCGCCATGGGGGAGAAACACTTTATTGCACAGCCTGCGATGCAGAAAACTTTGATAGCGTGATTCAGGGTACCCGTGGTGCCATCTATTGACGAGTGGCAGAAGTCGCCATGCTTTAATTTACATAAAGTAAAAATAAAATACGTAGAAATAAATAACACAGTAATAGACAGAATTTATTACAGAAATGATGTATTATACTCGTAACAACACATACAATAGAATGACAAAAAATTACAATTGCATGTGTTAAAATTTTATGGCAATTTTTACAAGAAACGTTACATTTATTTTGAATGAATATTGTGAGTGAAGTGATTGAATGCAGGATTTATTCTAAATTCTGGGAAATTAGTTTGAATCTGAGTTATTTACTTAATAATAAATAGAATAAGTTTTTAGTTAGCAGAAAAAAGATGCGTTGCTGGTTCTCAAACAGACAAAAGTATGTCCATTACTTAATTTTAGCCTAATGCAGCGCCTAAAGCTCGTTTTTCATCCATTTATTTCTTTTCATTAGTCTCGAACGTAACATTCACTAAACGTTCGCTAACGTTCCCGTACGTGTGTCTCGATAACGGTGAGGCGACAAGGTTCTAAACGATAGGCTAACAGGAAACTCGATATAATAACGAGAGCGATAACGTTTTTGCCGGCGTTCCTTGAAAAATGAGTATTACTTTTAGATACCGAGCACGCCTCCTTGTGAATGGGATTGAAGGGAATGTAACGCGTTACGGTTTGTACGGGTTTCAGTTGCGAATATCCGTTTTAAAATTAAGTTCTAACCTTTTCCGTGCGCTCTACATTTGTAAATCCGTAAATAAATAAATGAATAAGCCGTTTATTTCTCATTTCATTCAGAGTACATATCTAATATATAATTTACAATTAATTCCATTGCATCTCAGTAGGTATGCAAATTCATCAATCATAAAATCAAAGAAAAATATAAAATCATGTTAAAAATATAAAAACATGCAATAAAATAGCTGAAATTAATTTAAAAATTACGATTAATATATAAAGATACGATTGACAATAACTGTACATCCTTAGCTTACTATATTCAACTTGAATTTCTTCAAGAGACAGGTTTATAGTAAAGAGAAGTAAATAGGTCAAAGGGTATTTTGTGACCCATTAGTGACCCGATACAGGGTCGGGCCCATTCTCATAATGAGAAGGATAAGTAAATCTAAAAGGGTGAAACGTCGCGCGAGTAGAGAATGATGTCTACCGCATTCAAAAACAAAGAAAACTCGTAAACAGTGTATACCTATTACCTTTACCTTTACCTTTAATTAAAGACAACAGCAGTATTTGTTGGCGGCGACACTCCGCAACTTAATTGCGGTTCTAGCATTCTCAGCGACATCAGTATATCGACACCTTCATTAGTGTCGCCCGTGTTCTATCCGATTGTGTACTTGTACACTATGTATGTAGGAATAGGAAGCAGATAGAACTGTACCCTTAGTTATACACAGCTTAGCAGACGAAAATGCACAGTGTAATAACCAACAGAGGAAAAAGATTTTTAGAAGAGTTATTAATAAAGCATTAGATAAATCATCACAAAAATTTCTTTCTTTTTAATTAAGACTCTTTCAATGTTTAATAAAATATTATAAACGAAACATAATAACCGTGAATTGGTCGTAATGCACTGTAAAATTTCGAACTAATGTTATCCCGTAGGTATTAAATATTTGCTAGTATTATAATGTATAACGATAAGTAGTCATATCTTTCACTCCAAACAAAAATTTGAAATTTTTTAACTCCTCTAAAAATCTTTTACCTCTATCTGTTATTACACTGTGGACTCCTGTGTAGTAAGTAAGCTGTGTATGAATTACATATCTATACGAAACGAAACGCACAAACGTTTCGTTTCGGTATCGCTAAAACTCAGACTAAGGGTACTGTTGTGTAGACGACGCAAGCATACCCTAGACTTAGCTAAACTGATTTAATTTTATAATGCGCACTTTATAAATCGCTATTACTTTTTCGATCGCTTGCGATCTACTCAAGCAGCGGGGTTATGCGCGCTTCTATGACATACTGCGGTGCAAAATTTATAATTCAATATTAGAACCAAAAAAAAAATTACCAACCTTGATTATTTTCAATACTTATTAGTCTTATTACAAACAAACTACTTATAGTCTTATACTATATAAAATCCGCCCGGAACCAGTAATGTTACATTGCACGAAAGGTCGCAATTCCGAGATTACTGTCGGTGATTTCAAACAGTTGGTCGTTGTCCATATATTCGTTGAGGCTCTTGTTCGACTGATAATGCCCAATAACTTTCGTCTATAAATTACAACGTGATAGATTTATATTCAGTCTGTATGTAATTGACGTCGATACTGATTGTTAATTGGTATTGTTTTACGATCTACTTGGTTGTAAGCGCGTTTTAATGGACGGAGGTATTTGTCAGATTGAAAGCGAGAAACGATTATTTATATGGCGGCGTCGAAAATATAGTTTTGTATCTTTTTCAGTGTAAGTAACAACTCGAATGACAAAAGAAATGGTATCAATTTATGAGTAACTCCTTATTATCTATAGCAAACAAAGTTTTTAAAAAACAATAATAAAAGCCTCGTTATTAGGCATTTGTGTTCATTTGAACAGGGAAAAATTTACCTTACAACAACAATATATAAATAACAAGTGATTGAGACATCCTGATGAAATTGATTGCATGCTTAATTATTATGAAAATAATTGTTAATCATTTCCCATCTCTTCTTTTTAAACGGGGTTTTTATTTACATAAGTGAAATATTTAAAATATCTATGACGAGGTATCAGACACTAAAACAATATTCCCTATCATATCGCTAATCATTTACTCGCTGATAATAGTCAAATAGGCTAACACTAGACTAATTCGTGGACTAATTTCTCGAACATGGATAGCCTACGTTAGTGACCCCGCTTATGGACCGCCATTTTGTAATTAAGACATTACTTATATGGCGAGAAACCATTTTGCTTTTAGCAAAATACTTGTGCGGTACTCAGCGCTATGGAGAAAGATACCAATGGAGAGCTATGCTCAGTATTTCTTTACGTGAAAGAGTCATAAATGATGAAATCCGTAAAAGAACGAAGATAACGACATAGCTTTCAAAATTTGCAAATGAAAGTGGCATTGGGCTGGCCACATCGTTCGCAGGACGGACAACCGACGGGGAAAAAAGGTCTTCGAATGGCGACCACGTTTAGGTAAAAGGAGCACAGGCCGTCCTCCTAACAGGTGGACTAACAACCTGAAGAAGGAAGGGGAAAACCGTTGAATATCCGCATTTTTTTCAAGCTTATCAATTTTTTGTAGTCAGTAAAAAATTTATGAACGATTCCATGACATTGATGCACCCATATATGAAAGTACAGTGACTGTATCAAACTGAATTTAATGTGATGTGTAAAAAAAAGATAATTTTATTTTTGTCATCGCCTAAAAACCTGACTAGTTATGAAGGCGCCGGTAGGTATTACTATTTAAAATACACAAGCACTACCACGTATTAATACAATTGAGATCTAGATACCGTCATCTCGACCACAGAAAACAACGAACAAGAAACAACAAAATGTCTGTCATGATTACAATAACAAATAAAGACATGTATTTGACCGGTACCGTTGCAATATCGAGAGTTCGATCAGTAATTACCCATAGGTAACCGGAAACCGAGCTTAGCTTGACGTTTTTTCGAAGACGATATGAAGAAGCAACACACATTGATTACATAATATGAAACGTGGCAACTTGCGCGTCGTGTCAAGAGATGGCGCCACGAGTATCCGAATCACGCTATTTAAATTTTTCTTCATACCGAGTTGACGTAAATGGAGCATGGGCGCTCCACAGGTATGACTGCCTAGCGGGAGATCCGTCTTTGTAAGAGATTTTGCTTTAAATATCACTAGTATATGAAACGATTGGTCATAATGAAAGATAACGAATTTGGCAATAGCGACCTATTGAATTGGTAATTTTACCACTAGTTGTTATTAGTAGTAGTAGTTATTAGTATTATGTCAATAGTAGTTAATTAATTAAAACATTAAAAGCGTTATTAATAAACGTCTGTTACTCAGGTTATTTCGGTCGCCTGGATCTAGAACAACAGGATCTATTCAAATATTTTCACGATTCCAAATCGTGCGATTTCTCTTAAGGCAGCCCTAAACTAACGCAGTAGAAAGGTATTCTTAACATAATAGCAGGTGGTGACGGCCTACATTACAACATAAATGATGATAATTTGTATCTAATCTAAATTGTAATGAGCTCCTTTGAGTGGTCAGAATACCCGTTCAAAAATAAACAACGTTTCTGATTGGTCCAAATTCTTGAATGACTTGTGTTTTGTTTACTGTACAGTTATTTAATGACTGCTGAGGATTGGGAGTTCCCGTTGGTGAGACTAGGGGCTTTGAATTTGATAGATATATTTTTAGTAGATTTACTGAATTGGTATTAGAGGCTTTACATTTTAAATTAACATTTTTAGTACCAGTAGGAGGAATTTTCTAAAGAAGGATATTTTAATTGGAAAAACTTATAAAGTTAATCATTATGGGATTAGGAAAAATATTAAAATAAATAATTGGACTGCTAAAATAATAATATAAAATTAAGTATTAGTTATTTAAGATAGAATTATTGTATGCCCGCATAGGGTAGACTGTTCTTAACTTATTATAATTTCTGTAACATATTTCTCGTGTAACAGTCAACAATAAACGCTTTCTTTTCTTTTCTTTTTCTTTTACTATTGAAAAAGGTTCTTACGATTACAGAGTTTCATTGGCTACATTGAGTTTCAGTGATCGGTTCATTTTGATGCTAGTAGTCTATTATATTTTCATCGGTAACACTATAACAAAGGATAAGAAAGTGAAAATCACTTTTAAAGATTTTCTTACAAAATTGATATGAGATAAGAAAAAAGATTTTAGAGAAATAATTTAATATGAGATTTGACGTCTGCCAGTGGGTTACAGTAACTTCCTTACTAAATATTCATATTATGTTGCATCTAAAGTAGGGTAAATGTCACAGGGTAATGATAACCTAGGGAATATGTTAAATTGTTTATTATTACCAATTCCATGTAGTGATATGACAAAATCCTCATTATATTGTCATTTCATTGATATGTCGTTTTCTACCTACCTCCTGTTTTATTATCTGTACCAATGTTAGTAGAAAGTAGTATCAATTAAAACGAGAGCGCAATTATTGCTCTCGACGTAGGTGTATCCTGTAGAGCGACGCGATGCGGGCATTATCTCATTTATTTGCATTTTTAAGCCAAACCAATTGCAGTTTTACTTTACGATGCAGTCTATTAAATACCAAAGTTGTTTTACTCGTATGTTCAATACGCGACGGTGACGCTCCATAGCCCCGCTGCTTAAGTAGATCGTAAGCTATCGTAAAACTGAAGCAACGTCGGGCGCAGTCAGCACCTGAATGAGTGACCACTAGTGGACACCTAAATGCTTGTCTACGTGCTTGGGAATGTGCCATTAAGCCGTCGGTCCCGGATTTTTTCAATACGATAGCATTCGTTTAGTGACAAAGTTTTTTTAGAGCTGGTGAATCTATCTCAGGCAATTTTTTAAGCCGATAGTAGGTTTGAATAACATTTTTCTGTGTTTAGTAGAACACTGAATTCATAGTAAATATTAAAATAACTGCTTTTTACTTAATATCCGCAGTAAATATACCAAAAAAACATTTTTTACAATTTTTGTCTGTCTGTCCGTTTGTTTGTTCCGACTAATGTCTGAAACGGCGGGACCGATTTTGACGGGACTTTCACTGGCAGATAGTTGATGTAATAAGGAGTAATTTAAGCTACAGTATATTTAGACTTTCACGCAGACAGAGTCGCGGGAACAGCTAGAGAAGTGAAGTATATAAAAATAGAATAAATCAGCTAAATCGCAAGCAGAAGTCGCATACACCTACGGAGTGCAATTCCTGGTGTAATTGCCGATGCATATTCATGCAGCACGATTGTCGCTAATGACTCGGATACGTGTTAATTATAGAGCCGACTAAATTTATAATTAAATTGTATGTTACTCGTAACTGGGTTTATGCTTGATTTTAATGTAGAGGTCGGGTATTATTTAACTAGGAGGTTAGATTCATTCGGCAGGTTTAATCACTTCGCTGTGCCGTGAGTCACATGTGACTCATAACCATTGTGTCTATTTAATGGACAGGGAAAGTGTTAAGAATAGAGGCAGGATGTAGGTAGGCTATAGATAGATAGCTAGTCCTTAAGTAACACGATTAGTTGTTAGTAAAATTAAAAATTTTAGTTATACTCTTATATATTCTGGTATTATTAATATTCTTGTACTATTGTACTATAGTTACAAACCACAAGTCAAAAATTAAGCGTTAAAATAATGAAATATTAGAAAAAATATGGTTTGTGAAGTCAACTGAAGAATTTTAATCATTTGCTAAAAACATGACAATGTTTTTGAGCCAATAAAGTAACCAACAGGCCTGTCCACCAACCCGCAGCAGGCCAGCGTGGTGGACTAAGGCCTACATTCTTCTCATTGTGAGAGGAGACCCGACCCTGTAATGGGTCATTAATGGTTCACTGACAACATCAAATGTGAATGTGGAGCTGCCTTTAAAGATATACCATCCGAAAAAACGGATGTCCAATGTCACATAAAGCAGCTTCATTCATCATCAATTAAAAAGCGCTCATCAGCCCTTTGTTCCATTCAACTGATGCGACATCTTGATAAAACCATTTAAGCAAAAGTTAATTAATGCGGCACTCACGTGCTATGGCCGCTGTGTGGAGTTGTGGATGCAGACGTTTGTTTTTTTATACTTATATCAAATATTTTTTTAAATGTCATGTCAGTACCCATTAATGACCCACTACAGGGTCGGGTCTCCTCTCACAATGAGAAGGATGTAGGCCTTAGTCCACCACGCTGGCCTACTGCGGGTTAGTGGACTTCACATGCCTTTGAGAACATTTTTTTGTGAACTCTCAGGCACGCAGGTTTCCTCACGATGTTTTCCTTCACCGTAACAGCAGGTGACATTTAATTTCATAAATCGCACATAACTTTTATTACAAAGTCATTGGTGCGTGCCACTGGGATTCGAACCAGGACCCCTCGATTCGAGGTCGAATTCTAAGCCACTGGGCTATCACCGCTGCGCTGCTTTTTTTAAATATCAAGGCGAAATATTTCTTTAAAGTTAACTAAGCGTTAAATCAGAAAGTACGAATATTTATTTCTGCATTAATGAGGATTAATAGTCGAATATCAACGTCGTTTATACTTAAGTACGCGTCAAGCCCGTCATTGCAGTTATTCATTCGACAGTAAAAGAGATATCAGAAATTAAGAATTCTCTACTTTCTTTACGTTTGCTATTCAATTAATTTTCATAATTAGATGTTAAGTAGTAATGATCTCTGATTCGTATTCGCTCCTATCAAATGTCCTTCACATGCATCCTGGGCAGCCTATTTTTATCAGTCATTTAGGTATGTTAAACTCTTTATTGTTTTCAGAAAAAAAATGTTACAAAATCAGATTTCTTTTGTTAATTTATTGTGATGTAATGGCGACAATTTTTAGTTATGAAATTATGACTTCTATGAAAAAAATGATATTAAGAACGAGATTCTTTTACGTCCACCAACCAGCATTAGGTCAGCGTGGTGGACTGAGGCCTACATCCTACACGTTGTGAGCGGAGACCCGACCCTGTTGTTAGTCGTTAATAGGTTACAGAGATTTTTTAATAAACAGAGGAGCAAACCATTTCAGGCGAAGAAATGAAAAAAGTAGAGTCCTACGAAATTTTTACTTTAGAATGTATTTTAGATTAATTTTAACTTGGCTAATTGACTGAGCTCGTAAGTGCTGTTGGTACTCATAAGGTCTCTGATGGTCGTCTCAAAAACGAATCACCGTCAACCACCCCTTACACAACAGAACACCAGATATGAAGACCGAAACATAACATATCTTCACTGCTTGAGGGAACCATTTAGGTACCCAGATTACTATGACTCCCACCTAAAAAGTATCTAATTCAATACTAAAAAACTCACGGTCAAAACCTAGTATCGTCAGATCCATTCGATTCATGGTAACCGTCGCACAAAAAACGTAACAATCGCAAAATCTCGTGACGTCGGTCACGCACGAACGCCTTATCGGAGCCTCGACAGATGTCTTTGACTCGCTGATTCATCGCCCCGAGCCTTACACAGTTGTCAATCCGGCCAACTTATTGGATCTTTGAGCTAGAAACTTACTAAATAGTCGCTTCTGTTCTGTAGTTTTTTTGTCTAAATACGTACCTGAAAAGATAAATGTGGATTGATCTGAATGAGTTGTAATATTATCTTTTACTAACCTGTATTCGTTATTTGCTCGGCCACGTTGAAAGAATGGGTGACGATCGTACTGTAAAGCGAGCGTATTTAGGGCTGCCGAGTGGTCGCCGTCCGGTCGGCCGCCCCAAGTACTGCTGGAAGGACCAGGTGGAGAGAGATCTGCGCGAACTCGGAGTAGAC
This sequence comes from Erynnis tages, assembly GCA_905147235.1. Taxonomy (NCBI): domain Eukaryota; kingdom Metazoa; phylum Arthropoda; class Insecta; order Lepidoptera; family Hesperiidae; genus Erynnis; species Erynnis tages. Next base: position 10,081,060 of record LR990082.1, read on the forward strand.
GACTGGCAGGAGATCGCGCAGAACAGGCTAGTGGATGCTCTTATTATCGGAGGCCAAGACTAAGTCATCGCGCCATCCCACTAACTAACTAACCTGTATTCGTGCAAATAAACGTTATTTAAATATTGGCAGCGGTGATAGCCCAGTGGCTTAGAATTCGACCTCGAATCGAGGGGTCCGGGTTCGAATCCCAGTGGCACGCACCAATGACTTTGTAAAAAAGTTATGTGCGCTTTATAAAATTAAATATCACCTGCTGTTACGGTGAAGGAAAACATCGTGAGGAAACCTGCATGCCAGAGAGTTAAAAAAAAATGTTCTCAAAGGCATGGGAAGTCCACCAACCCGCATTAGGCCCGCGTGGTGGACTAAGGCCTACATCCTTCTCATTGTGAGAGGAGACCGGACCCTGTAGTGGGTCATTAATGGGTACTGACATGACAAATATTGGCTCTATGATAAAAAAGAACACACCTCAAACACTTGAACAAGCCCATAAAGGCGTGTCTGTAGCAGAGATTAGTTGATTAATTTACTTAATTTATGTTAAATAGTGAATTAATTAACTATTAACTCATTAATATATTAATCAACTAGAGAGCAAATCGCCCAGCAGTTACAATAGATTGTAAGCTCCGATCTAAACAAGGATAGGTCAATATTAATTACTTAAATAATCCTAAGCTAAATATACTGGCCTGTTGGTCTAGTGGTTAGCGACCCTAACTACTACGCCGGAGGTCGTGGGTTCGATTCCCACCCAGGACAAATATTTGTGTGATGAGCACAAGTGTTTGTTCTGTGTCTGGGTGTAAATTATCTATATAAGTATGTATTTAAAAATATATATGTATGTTTATCAGCTATCTGATCACCATAACACAAGCTCACAGCTTACTTTGGGATCAGAAAGCCATGTGTGAGTTGTCCCACAATATTTATTTATTTATTATTTATTTATTTATACTAGAAAATTGGGTAATGTAAATCGATAACTGGTTTCTGGCATTATAGTGTGAATCAAACAGGATATGAATTAGATCGGTGGCAAAAGTGCAAAGTAATAACGTTGGGACATCGTTGATAACGTTGTAAGTACGTGTACGAGAATTTCAATTATCCTACTACTATTATAAATGTGAATTGGGACGGATGGATGTTTGTTACTATTTCACGCGAAAACGGCTGAACACATTTGGATTAAATTTGATATGTACGTATTTTATAACCTGTATTGGCTTATAGGATACTTTTCATTTTTGTTTAGACCAAGTTAAAAAATTAACGCGGACAGTTACGAGTGCCAGTCACTTGTACAATGTTAATAATCATTTCTGACGTTTAATTTAACGTCATAATTGTGTTGCTTTCATGTCTTACTTAAATAGTACTTATGCTGTAAATAATAACAAAGAACTCAATAATAACATAATTATAAACACCATTACGCATAATACTATCCTATTTATCGTCTTGAAAGTTGGTATCCCCAGGACACATGTAATTATTACATACAATAACGATCCTTAAGTTACACGGTTATATGAAAAAATGAACGTCTGATAACAAAAATGCGTTGAAGCTACCACTTTAGAAAAATTCAATGATGTGTAACGTTAAGGCTCAGGCACACACACTGTATCGTAACTTGCGATATAAAAAATAACGCTAAACACTAGGATACTGTTGGAGTATTATAGGAGTCGTGGGTATCATGGACACACACAAGACAAGAATACACACACCCAGACCAGACACAGACAAATCTCTGCTCCGCTGGTAATCTAACGGAAGACGCACCGTGCAGCGGACCTGCCTCTTAAAATTAATTTAAACAGTTCTTAGACACGGAACATAAAATAGTTAAATATGATATTTACGCTAAAAACATATCGCATTATATTAGTATCTCGTTTCCTTAGCTCAGTCGTCTCGTTCAGTTCGTCAGTTCACTCGTCTCAGTTTAACACTAAGTCGCTTCAGTTCGACACGGTTATGTGTGTGTACCTTTACCCATTGACTGATGCGGGCTGTAATCAATCAATATCAACTGTCAATACACGCATGCGCTGCGTCCGGACGTGTCAATTACTGACGACTTTTTAAATAGAGAATGTCAATATAATTCTAACTGCATCCCGCTCATTATGAGCAGTTCGAAAAGCCGTTTTGACAACAACAGGTGACATTGAGGCGTCGTTTTGGTATGGGTAAAAATTGTTAAACTCGCGACAGGACATGTCATTGTGGCCCGGCAGCCATCGACTGTTTTTTTCAGTGATTAATAACAGGCTGAATCTTCGTGAGTTCGTTCGGTTCGACAAGACGCCCAAGTTTTTCCTATTTCCAAATTGTCAAAGAGGTAGGTAATGAACTGCGCAGATGTAAAACATGTCGATTTGGTAGGGTTGTCTGACCAACAGTAAATTATTTATTGAAATTTTAAGATAATATGATAATAAACTCGGAAAAACAATTGTCCTACAAAATCGATGGTTTGAGTTGGTGCGTCCTCCACGCCAAATATTTCGAAATAACGAGGTCATCAAACTTATTAATAACCAGCTGATTTTTTGCATGCAGCTTGGTTAATATTAGTATAAATGAATGGCCACATTGTCCTACAAATGTAGTGGTAGGTTTTCCTAGTTCTTCGCTTGGAAGTTGTCGATTACACTGTTATTAATCACTGAAAAAACAGTCGGTGGCTGCCGGACTAATGTGACCCTAAACCATGGTATAGAAGGAAATGGATCTTCAGACGAAAATAAGAATTATTAAAAGAATTATTTAAATCAATGAAATAATTCTACATTTGTGTATAATATATGTAGGTAAAATGTTTATTTTTTGAACAAGTTTATTTTAAGGAAATTTTAAAACCTATTGTGTATTAAACCTAACCTACCTAAGTACCTATTAAACCTATTGTGGTGATTTACGCCATTCCACAAAAATAGAACGGTAGTCTGAATCACGCTAAGTAAGTTTAAAAAACAAATTACATGTAACAAAGCACTTGAATGATACATCCATGGCACTGTTTTGCCCCACTGATCAGTGAACCTCCTACATTCTGCTTTGTAACAGATAGTTTTTACAGTCTCCTAATTAAAATTCACTCATAAAATTCTTCGTGAAGTAATTACCTACCAGTATGAAAGGCAGTGTCTTTAATTGGCTAAATTGACACTTTGCATGCGACATGACGACGCCTCCTTATAGTGTTTAAAATATGTTAATCTTGTAATTTTCAACGTCATGGAATGTTCGAGTAACCTATAGTTAATCTAGCTATCTAACTATACTTATAGCTACCGATCCTGAACTCTTTTTTAAAGTAAAACATGAACAAACTCCCTTTTCTCCCTTCCATCGTCACAAAAGTATTATAAATTGTAGCCTTTGTTTTATTCTGATGTGTAAGCTATATTACCGTAAAGTTTCATCTTATTCCGTTCAGTTGCTTTTGCGTGAAAGAGTAACAAACATTCATACACACATCCATCCTAACAAACTTTTGCATTTATAATATTAATAGGAGCAGGATACGATAGTAGGATAGGATTATAGGGCTAATAATGACAAGTTATGAAGCCGTTATGGAAATGTGATTGCTGTTACGTTTGTTCTTCATTAACTTTGAAGAAGAGTGACGTAATTTTTTTGTGAAGACACTTGACCGGCTGAAAACAAAAAATGTAACCATTTTTTAGTTTTGCAACGCGGTTCATGTTTCACGCCAAAACAGCAGGGGCGGTTTGATTTTTGTGTGAAATACTTAGCCGACTGGGGAGCGTCATAAGCTAACTTTTGTGTGTGTTTGTATTTTCTTTAAAAGTTTTAAACTCGTTTGTTTGATGGAACGAAGCCTATAGGCTAAGGTAAGCTTGTTAAAAATATACTACGTTGATAATCATAACGTATATTCATTTGTCTATCATTGATTCAGACATCACGTCAGTATTAAAGATGGCTTCGCACTCATACTTATTTCACACTTACAATTCATACTTATTTCACACTTACAATTATCTGTCATTAAGGCGTGGCTACACGCTTGCATTTTCTTTTTTAGTAAACTTACGATTTTTATGAGGTACTATCATTTGAATGTAGGTATTTTACTGCAAAAAATATTTTCAACTGTTTCTTATAATGCGAATGACATTAAACAATTGATTGGCGATCGGAATGATAATTTTAGTGGTGTTACAAATTACTTTATTATTGTACCACATAGCATCGGGTACGTGTAATGACGTATTATTAATTATTGAGTAACAACGTTTTGTGACGTAGGATATTATGCAATAACTACTGCCTAGTACTGCCTAGTACTTATTAATACTTATTAAAATATAAGCTGGTAAGCCTTTACCAGCTTATCTTTTGGATTCATAAATAATCAGTCGGTGTTTAGGTATCTAGAGCTGGTAGAAAATGTAGAGTTAAAATTGGTTTATGTTATTTTATCAGAATTAACAGATGTTTTAACAGGTTTTTGGTTTTTATTGTTCATATCATATTGGTCGTGTCAAGTCGGTAAAATGACGTTAAGAAATTCCTTGACATAATTACAAACAAAACCGTGTTAAATATATAATATATTGTATCAGGCGTTACTTTGCGGAAATCCATTGTTATTTAACTTGTATTTATATTTCATTGCAACAATCCGCACACGTGGAACTTGTTTTGGTATGGACCCACCACCCTCCCTCATCTCTCTGAGTAGGTGTATACCATAACAACTTATTCCAATAGTACACGACACGTGTTTCGCCCCATCGTTGTAGAGTCCACATCACCTGATGATGCTCCATTTTGGGGCCTAACAGTAATAGTAACACTGATGCCCTTAAGATAACAATGAGTTTAATAAAGACGATAGACGCAACTATTGTACCTATACCACGATCACTCACAATCAGAGGGGTTCCTTGCCTGTTACTCGATGCGAAATGGTCTTGTAACTGCCTCTTAGTTTTTACGACGTTTGTTAAGACACAATAAAGCCTGTGCACAGTACCCCGAGCATAAACGCTATCGTCAAAGTATTCGCGTAGTTAACGTGTCCCGTTAGTATGGGAAAATGTCACACATACATACTTAATTACTTAGGACAACATTAAATGACTCCTGTAACGGTGAAGGAAACCCGCGTGCCTGACGTTTCCAAAGGTTCCATCTAAATGTTCTGAAAGGCATACGAAGTCCACCAACCCGCACTGGGCCAGCGTGGTGGACTATACCTTCCTCGTTGTGAGTCTAGACCCGACTCTACTACTAATAGATTGCAGGTATTTCTATGACAACTTAACATTGGGTAATCAGCGCTCTCCTTAGCTACTTTTAATACGTATTCAACATTTTTGTCCTCCGAAGGAATCGAACCTACGATGTAGGAATATAGATCATAACTGCACTAAGTCAATAAGTTTACTAACAAAGACTAAATACACTGACAAGATATACCTATTGAGTGTGCTATTCTCAAGTATTAAGTGGCTAAGAACAATCATAATTGCGAGTCTATACGGTAAGGCAACAAATTGTGTTCATTGTGGTGCTCTGTTCGTTATGTTGGCTATAAAATTAGTACACTTAGCACTAGTTATAGTAGAACTACCTTCCAGTATTGAGTAGTAGGAAATTGTTCTTGAATGTATACTTACATAATCAGATTCATGGGTCTATAACGAGTTCCTGAAGAAAATTACTCATATTTGCCGTTTCATTGTCATATTTAGTTATTGTTATTTGCTTAGTAATGGAATGGAATGGAACTCGTATGGAAAATGCGAATATTTGGGGGTGTACGGGGTGACCAGAATAAAGGGATGAATGGAAATAATTTTTTTTTCCATAAGATCCATGTATTCCAATTTCGATGGCGCAGCTAAAAACGGGAATGAATTATAGACAAAAACTACTAAAAAATAGTTATTTTATGGACATAGTTATATTCTGTCTACCGTGGTCTAATCAACCATAAAAACTGCTCCTTATCGTTGGGTTTTTACAGGCTATGTAATCAGCAGTCCATCAGTTTCTTTTCAGTGTTTAAACAAAAAGTAATTCAGTATTTGCGACGGTCTTTTGTCATTCTGGAATTATGTAGAATTAAAGATTTTTTTCCTTCGAGGTTCATAAGAAAGATCGCTTCCTATGGATGGAAGAAGTCTGTTAGGTTTTCTGAGTATCGGAAATCTATAAAAATAAAGGTCAAAATATATAATAATATACCTACTTAGATAAAATTTAATGTATTGTGTATGTAATGTGTATAAACGGTATTTTATTAATAGATATTAATTATAAAATAACAGTCAAATTGAAATAAAAATAAATTATTGGTACCAACGAGAATCATCAATAGAATAAATATTATAACTCTCTTGAATTAAATTCTAGAAATGCGCTCTTACTACAATAGATATATTTCTACTAATAAATGTTTTGTTTCAAAACGCCAAGAAACTATGTATTTAAGGCGATAAACTAGTCATGATCGAAAACGTCAAACTAATTCGTTCTACTGCGAACTACTCGTATTAACGCACGTACGAGTACATAACTCTTAACGGGTCTTAAACCCCTTTAAATCACATTACACTTAAACTTAAACGACGACCCAAGTGGCGCAGTGGTTAAGACACCGGTGCGCTGCACGGAAGGTCCTGGGTTCCATTCCCAGCAGAGCAGAGATTTGAATGATGAATTTGAATTTCTGTTTCTGGTCTGGGTGTGTTGTGTTCTTGTCTTGTTTTTTTTTTAAATTTTTTTCAAATTCAAATCATTTATTTGTAGAATAAGGGTTACAAAGATGTTATGTTACATAAAAATCTCTTATTCTGCCAATGATAGGCTTACAAATATTGTTTTATGTCTTAAATAACAAGTGCTGAACAAAATTTAAATTGCAGACGAAAGAAAATAAAATTAGAAAGAATTGAATTATGTCAACAATAATAACTTTTGTCATCCTGCGTGTCAATAATATCAGATAATAATAAATAAATAAAAAATTATCCGATTAGCGGACGGCTAGTCACACCATTATTGTAAAATACTCACACATAAAATGCATCCACGCATTACCCCTAATTCGCGTCAACTGACCAGCGCGTAATTTGCATGCTCGCAGTGCTGATTTAATCAACCGATCAAGCGATGTCTACGCAAGATGCTTTAAATGTAAACGAGGCCCAACTAACTTACTGCACTATTACAGAAAATGGCATACGATTTTCATGTATCGGGGCCATTTAATGGACGTGGGTACTGGGCCCTGATCGACCGGTATTACATGACACGATGTGATGTTGTATGGTGCAGGGTTTTACTTTTAAATTTTATCTGAGTAGCAAAAAAATTATATATATTTATTCATCTACGTCATTGATAAAGGCTCGTTTAACGGACGACTAGACACTTCGCTGTAAGTAAGTCATGAATCAAAGATCTATCAAATGATTTTTCAGAAAGCTAAGTTAGTTCTCTGAAAAAACGCGTAAACATAAGCTTTGTATAAACGCGGTTTGCATAAACTTTGTACCAACATTTTTCATTTCAATGTACTACGAGTATTATTGTTCTTAAAAACTACGAAATAATTACATCGGCATTCAGTAAAAGGTTTTTTATGTATTCAATTAAAAAGGCATATTGAAAATTGTATAAAATTCTCTATTAATTACTCAAGTCCCCATTAATAAATACACGCTTCTAATAGAACAATGGGACGTAAAAAAGTCGGCAAAAACTGTATAACCTAACATAAGGCGGTTTTTGATGTTTGTTAACTAAGGTATGAAACGGACAGACAACAGTACCCAATGCAAGACTCATATGAGATTTTACAAGATTTATACGCATTTGCAGTTATTGCACGCATCCATATTGTTATCGTTAGCTACCTAATATACTTCTTGATTTTTTTATTACACATTTTTGTAAATATGTAAAAATATCTTATCAGAATCATTAAAGTAACGTGTTAATTTCGTACAGTCGGTATCAAAATAGATCAACGTATCTACATAACGGTAGATATTTAATTCGATTTGATTTCCAATATTTACTCTTAGAACAAATATTGGAATTGAGTGAAATATCATTACGATACAGTGTGACATGCGATGTCTGTATATTTTGTGTTTTCTTTTTCTCTTCAGCTTAAGCATATCCTTGCATAGTTTCTTGTAAATTTCACTCGGTATGCGGGATTAAGTTGACCTCACGTCGACCTTTTGGCATTCTCATTCGATTCGATTTTCAATATCCAAACTTATGTGAAAGATACATAAATTGCCCCATAGGCCACACCATAAGTCTCGTTTCGCACCTTACTGCTCGAAGCAATATAACACTCAGTGTCAAGCTCTTGAGGCGTCGATGTTTAACAGCCTTTACAAAGGGTTCGATTTCAGATGTTGCATGTCCTAACAAGCCAGCGATTAACGACACGCGAACGGACGGACAGTTGATAGAATGTACCTATAATACATTTACGGTACCTGTGGGACAGCTGTTCTCAATCTTATACCAAGTTTTAGACCACGACACGTTACTGTTAGACTTTAAAGACCAAGGTGTAGTTACCCCTTTATAAAACGGGCGCAACTTAATTGAAACTAACTCAAAAGAGCAATAAATACATAATGTTCTTAAGTTTTTAATTAGAACACATAAATGGATATTGCTCTTTTCTGTTTTTTTAAGACAATACTCAACATTATTAGAAAAATTACAGTGCCATGAGCATAAATGGTATCGTCAAAGTATTTGTACGGAAACGCCAGTCTTTAGTACATCATACTCGTAAGTCAGTATATATGACATCTTCCCAGACCAATGGCACACGTTAACGCAGGCAATAAATTGATAAACGAATATGATGGGTATGTTTTCTGCCGCAAATAGAGTCAATTGTACTCAATTTCAGTTTTCATTTAAATTCAGGAGTCAGCTAAGCCACCGCCATTAAAGTTATCGCGTACCCATACAATTTGTGTACCCCCAGGGGTACGTCTACCTACCTACTTTGAGAAACCCTGGTGTGGAACATCCAAAAAGCTATTCTTTTTGTTTACAAAATTTAATTGTACCGCCAAAGTTTAACCATAAATTTTTCGAAACATTTAAGTCACCTATAAAGAGCGCTCAAAAGATACATTGTGTTTATTATATCTGTTATTCTTATTTTTTATATAAAGTTCCTTTTTAAGTTTAATGTGAAATTGATGTATGAACTTTCACGTTACCGTATAAAGATCTTAATAAATATTTTGCCAGCCCTCCAAAACTATCGTTCCCAAGACATAGTAATGACAATATAATCATTTTATTTTTCTTAACGAATTTATTTACTAGTTTGTAAAAAGCAGGATAAGTGCGAACCTTTAAAACATTGACCAAGAAAGTAAAATAATTATAGTGAAAGCACGTAATAGCGATGAAAGTACACGATAACATATTTTTTATAAAAACCTTGCGGTGCCCTTATCTTAGTTTTTTAATATAAAAAACTGACAGTGAAAAATTTTGGTATAACTTTTTGATTAAGTCTCTAGTTAAGTCTCTTATTATTTTTATAAAATATAGGCTATTTTATAAAAATAATAATTATGTAGCATTTAACGATGCTCGTAACACGCGTTGAAGTCTTTTTTATGAACACTACTGGTTTCTGTTAAACTATGTTATTTGGAAAATTTTCAAAACATCTTTGATTTACTAGCTAACAGTACCTTACTTGGCATTTTAAGCTATAAAAGAAGAAAAATACATACTTTTAAAAGCAGCTTATGTCAATCCCTAAAAATACCTTATGTCACTCTCAAGGCCGTCAAATGTTTCCACGAACAGAATCAATAACCCACTGCACTGTTTCGACGTGAAAGAACAAAAGCGTTAAAAAGGGACTTATTACCATGGAAGTAGGAAGTAATATACTACTTCCTATTCGGTCATATATTATTATCTCGATAGAATAAAAAAATATTATTATGTAGTTGGCGGTGATAATATCTGAAACTGCATATCGGGTACAGTAGAGTACGAAGTATTAAGAAGTAAAAAATATCAACACCGATACAAATTCTTCCTTCCTTTCAGGCCTCCTTAGTTCACTGGTGGACTTGAGCCCCTAATCGAAGCCACCCCGCCCGTTCCCAGAATTTCCCTTTGAATCCAACGGTTTACCGCTGTCTCCTTCAGGTTGTAAGTCCACCTGGACGGCCACGGCCTGTGCTCCTTTTGACAAGACGTGATCGCCATTCAACGACCTTTCCCATCAATACAAATGAATATAATTAAAGATACGAGAAGTAGTATATTCCATTTCCAACTCTACTGCTAACGTGCTATTATAATACTCACACATTATGTAAAGAAATAAACTTACCAACACAAGTAAGTGTTAATAACTTTATTTCTTTACATAATTTCTAACACATCGTAATAATATACGTTTAAGTGTTATTATAATAAAAACATAGAACGCTTTATTTTACGCTTCTGTATTTTGCTATTTAATTATTAACGTGTATGTAATTGTTTAAAGTAGTCGTTACTTTGTAGTAGTTACGAGTAACTACTGTTACAATAGATCTATTTTCACTCTGACAACTCTGACTAATAATGAAACTTTGTAATAACGAAACTTACACACTAAGGAGAGAGGAAAGAAGACATCAGCTCTAAACAGATTTTGTAAATAAATAAATAATAAATATAAATAAATAACGCTTCACGGACCAGAAACAGAAATTCAAATTCATCATTCACATCTCTGCTCTGCTCGGAATCGAACCCAGGACTTTCCGCGCAGCGCACCGGTGTCTTAACCACTGCGCCACTTGGGTCGTCGTTTTTCTTGTAAAAAAACATGGTTTACAAAAAAAGCGACCGGCTCCACACAGAGAGCATGAAATAATTTCACAAATCGACTTCAATATCATGGTATTTTTCGAGTCCAGGTGGTCTCCGAGCCATGCTATTTTTACCTTTCAAAAAACCATGAAATCCAAGTTGTCGAGAAGCTTGTTTTTATTGCCAATATTTCTCCTTAATTGGTAAGAGAATTTAAAACGTGCTTAATGTCTTAAAGAGAGCACCAAATTCCAGCAATAATTATAATTAAAATTATACTAATTTATTAAACTATGCGGTAAATAGGTATAGCATTACCGCTTGTCTTATACGACAGAGCCGAATTTTTTCACGTAAAGAAATTAACATTCAATCCACCAGATGTGAAATGGTCAGTGGAACATATGGACGAATACTCGTATAGCGCTTAAGAGAGAATGTTTATTTATTATTCATTTCCAATATACATAATCAACACTATACACACAGTAAGAAACACGTAGGTAAGTAGCATACCTACACAATTCAATAAAAATAATAAATTATTACCTATAGTTTGAATACAATGTTCAAAGATTATAAAAAATATTAAATATCGAAGTCAAGAGATAGTTAAAATCTTAAGAGAATCTTATCACTAATGGATGTTCCATTAAATCGATAATTAAAAAGTTGCATTATGTGTTCTAAATTGGTTAAGTATACTATATTATTATGTGTCAACAAAACCTATGTTGACACGAAACCAATACCAAAATGACACGAAATTATCGCTGTCACCTGTTTTTATATCTTTTTAAGATTTGTATCAATAATACGTACAGAATGTCAATATAATATTGACTTTGGTGCTTTTATGTCGGACTTTTAAGGGAGGCATATTTCACTCCACTGTTCCAAGGCGGATTGGTGGAGAAACGGGCTCATGAGGCCTACGACCCATGTCAGATATTTTCAAACCGCCCATAGAGCCTTAAACCATGTGGTTTAACAACGGCCGACGGCTTAACGTCCCCTCCGAAGCACGAAAGCTCGCATTTAATTTACCACTAGCGATTGGTACCAACGTGTGTTATCAGTATGGCAAGATGTCGGACAGACTGACATATATTATGACGTAGGACTTGACACAAAAATCATAACCCGTCTCAATTTTTCGAAGTGAAAGAATAGGAAACACACAATCAACTCTTTAGGGTAAAATTCACATCCTTGCCTGTAGTATATTAAAAGAAAAGAAATGTTCAATTCCACTGTAACTATCAACTCAAGACTCCATCTATAATAATATAAAAGTATATAATAGACTAGCTGAGCTAGCTAGGCTTCGCTCTGCCAGTTAGTTTCAATAATATCGCGAAGTTTTTTTGTAGATATTGATAATTAATATTGTAGAACATGCTTTTGTTCTATCAACAATATTTTCCGTAGCGTATGCAACGAAAGACGTTTTAGGGCACTTTTTTACACCTTGTGTTATGTTACTTAAGTTTTATTAAGGATCCCTAATCTTTTCTAACAATAAATATAGCCTTTTTACTTGGGCTGAATGTAGCTTTCCAATGGTGGAAGAATTTTTGAAATCGGCACAGTAGTTTTTGAGTTTATTCATTACAAACACACACAAAAATACAAATTTTTCCTCTTTATAATAATAGTGTAGATAGACTCTAGAATGCTGTTCCAAGACTTCCAAGTTTAGGCGTTGCTTATTAATGATATGGGCCTAAAATAGTCTGTCAATGAACAAACAGGATCGTGGGACGGAATAGTTTTTTTGCTGTCACATAAAGAATTTTGGTTACAATTTTTTAGTTTGACTTTGATGTACAAAAAATCTAGTCACCTAAAATTAAGTTTCAACAAAACTGAGATAAAACGAGATCTAGTTCGACAAAAAGTGTTTCTTATTATGAAATCGAAACATTTCCATAATTTATTCACCTACGGCACTCGTATCTCATTATAATATTATCTCAGTTTTAAATTAAAGATTATTTTTTAGATTGAACGCATTTTTGGCAACGCAGATATTGGAGTGTTCAAATTTATATCGTTGTTGTCATTTTTGGTTTAAATTTTTCTTTAACTATTATGTTGCTTAGAAATAGATCTAGTATATCTGTAGTGAAGTTTAACATCTATATTAAGTATCCGTAGTTAGTTAAGTTTAAGATAACATCAATATGTAACTTTCCCTTGGAAAAAGTTCTAGTGCCCCGATGAACATGCACATTATCGTCAAAGTATTCGTATAGTTAACGTGTGTTATCAGTATGGCAAGACGTCTGACAGACTGATATATGACGTACTAATGACTGCAGTTTACCGTACGCATACTTTGACAATGGCGTCCATACTCACGGTATAGTTCGAAAGTTGTTGCTGTCATTTATACTCGCAGTATAAGAAGTAAGAAAGATCTTATCTTTACTTATCTTAATGATATTAAAAATTAAAATATTGAAATATTTTAATTTACAATATCATCGGTAGCATTAATCGATAAGTCAATATAAAAAATTTCCTGTTATGCTTCAGAAAAGTAGACTTAAACTGCTACGATAAAATTTAGTTGTAAAATGATGTGGACAAAATACTCAAACCCGGTATGGTAATATGACTTTATTAAATGCTCTGAAAAATACAACATAAAAGATATAAACTTGTAATGATGATAGTGTCATAAGCACTGTTTATATATCAAGCGAATAGCGGCTAAGCGATAGCTAGCGATTACTGGTACAAATTGTACCTACAATCCATGCAGTCTTAACCAACTAGTAACTGGGCTCACAGTGAGAAAAATGAAAATGACTTGATTCTGCTAAATAATTATGGAAAAATGAGATTGTTTTATTATACTCCTTGCAGTTTTTCAGATTTTTCACACCATTTAATTAAACTTTCCTTGAATTTATACAAACATTTCGATAGCAAAATTAGCTAAATTGTTCCAGACGTTTTCAAATTTTAGCTAGACTACTTAACAGCAATTCATTTCCTTACATCATATCTCCTCCCATTAATGCCCACTGCAGGGTCGGGTCTTTGGACCTCACACGCCTATAAGAACTTTCTGAAGAACTTATAAGCATGATAATATTATAGTTTTTTACCTTTACAGCGTATAATATTTACTATAAATTAGAGGATCGTGATTGAGATTTGAGCTCTGATAAGAAATAAGAAATTCTAGTACCTATAGTGTAATATTCTTTGGCACTAGGCTATCATTTACTTGGCTTTATCTGTGGCACATAGGGTTTAGTGCGACACACGAGCAACATTTTAAAATTACGATCTGTGGAAAGCAAGATACACTTAATTTAATGGCTATGAGGGAATTATTTTTATTAACATAAGGAGAGGCGAACCACGTAATGACGAGGGCTACCTATATCGTAAGAGAGGCACCTGCATGCGACTTTACGTAGCTTTGACGCGCACTGCAAATGCAAATCCGTTATTACAATATAATTAACATTCATCTTTTTATCTTTTCGCATAGTAATATTATAAATGCGAAGAATTTTTTTGTAAAAAAACAGCGAGCATGATAGTCATTTGATGCCAAGTAAGTAGTCAGTAGATTTTTGATGTGAAACAACAAACTAAGACGGTCTAGTGTGGCGCATCTAACGCCATTATTAGCGTAGTAGTATACTTATTAGTCAATTAATAAATTAAATTAGAAATAGACACATTAATTTTAAGAAAAATACTCTTTTCTTTTTTCGAGAGGAAAATCTCTTAGATACCCATTGCCGGACAAGCCCGACGGACAGCCCCGTACAATCTTAACAGAAACTTCGGTACTAAAGGACTCTATAACCGTTTGTAAACGTCGCCATTGAAAATATAGCATCCACTTCTCCTAATGACACTACAACACAAAAATGATGAAATCCGTAGAAGAACGAATGTGGCTGACATAACTCTCAAAGTTTTCAAATTAAAATGTCAATGGACTGGCCACATCATTCATAGCACTGACAACTGATGGGAAGAAAGGTCCTCGAATGGCGACCACGTCTAGGCAAAACACCGGCGGACGGACGACCTGAAGAAGACTGTAGAAAATCGTTGGATTCAAAAGGTCCAAGCCGAGCGGAGTGGCATTGATTACATCTTAGATCTAGCAGTAAATAGCAAGGAAGCATATTGGAGCGTCTATATCATCACACTCCATACACGCGGATTGTAGCAAAGAAATCTAAAATAAGTTATACATGATTGTAACACCTACAAAAATGCATTTTAATCACAACATCAGTCTATTACAATGGCATCAAAATTATAGATATATTCGATTATGCGCTAGATAATTTATTACAGGATGTTACAAAAACCGTTAGGCGTTAAAATAAACTTGAAATTCAATTTACATGAACTACCTGTATTGCGTGTGATCGGTGCCCATTATAATAAAATTATTATCGGCTATTATTATACACCCCGTATTATATGTCCCGTAATCAGTGGACCAACGGAAAACTGGTAATAGGGAGGACTATTATCTATCAAAATCACTAAACTTTATCGTCATAGGCCTATTGGTATAAAAAATAATTATTATAGTTTAAACATTACTTAAAATTATCAAAATAACAAAAATAACGCAATATCTACCGTCATGCTACAAAAACACATGTTTATGTATTTCTAGTACCCGTATTAGTTGCGTCGTACATAAGTTGATTCTCTAATAAATTAACAATTACTTACTACCAATAGCAAATGTCGGAGCACGTTACCCAAGATATCCTTCATTTGATTGGCCGTTTTTTTACGAGCTAGCAACATTGTAAGTTATTGCTATTACCTACTCGAAGCTATTACCTAATAATTACCTAAGAATATACATTTTCACATTGGGTTTCAATTTTTTATGTAGGAACACGCCTACGTGCGATAGGTCGTACTTAGAAGGTAGAACTTTAATTGGAGAGCAAAGGGACATAGTTAGCGGGTTTTTGTACTTTGCAGGCTGTTTAGCGTTTTCTGAGGGGAACAATTGGTAGCAGCCATCTTAGTTCTTTAATAAAGGACCATTGGTGGACTTCTTCGTGATTCTTTCTCGTTAAATGGTTTTTACGGAGGTCCATTACGACGCTTGCAGTGTTCCCGTGTCCCTTAATGCGATTGAGATGATAGTAATCCAGCTTCATCCCAGGTATAATAACCAGTATGAATTAATTAGTGAATTTAATTTCTAAACACAGAGCAGACTTCATCTGAGTTTTTAAAAAGGAAGCGGTAGAGCTCACTAAATCCGAAACATATTCAGATGTTATAGTCCGTTCTGACATTATAAATTAAATTCTTTCATTATAATCAGATTGTTTCTGACATTATATATTAAAATAATTCTTGCTTCATTTTTATTTTAAGAAATGTTGGATTAAGAAGCGAAGTGACGTCGATTAGAAGAAGTTCAGCGAACGACTTCAATGGGATACTAAACATAAAAAATGTAATTTTAGCGCAGGATATAATAACAAAACCACATAATTCTAGAAATCTACAAAATTCTTATATTCTCGATATGATATTATGATATAAAATAAATTGCAATGCAATCCATTTAAATGTACCTATATAAAGAAAATTGTAGAGCACAGGGAAATAATATATTATGCAGTTAGTTTCAAATTCTAATAGCCTAACAGCTTTATTGGAAAAGAGCATTTTACATCTTACTTTATATCTATAAATCTGATTAAAAAAAGCTTCATCAGGTCCCGATTCTTTATTTTTAACGTTAGTTTACTTAATCTTCAATGACTCTATCTATTAAAAAAACCGCATCAAAATCCGTTGCGCAGTTTTAAAAATTTAAGCATGCATAGGGACAGAGCAAGCGACTTTGTTTTATAGGTACTATGTAGTGATCTATCATAAACCCGGCAAATCTCATCTCGTGATTCTTTCATGTCATACTATTTAAGTTGAGTATCTGCCAGCAATTCAATCTAATTACCTAATCGATTAGACGTTTTCATTTAGTAATTTAGACATAGGTGGTGATCTTTTCATACGCTTTTCTTTACATTGTAAGTATCATTGAGCCCTCTTGACATTTTGTAGTATTTTGTAAAGTATTATAGCAGTAGTTATGATTTTCTGCACGCGTATTAAATAGTAAGTAGAACTAACGTCAGATACGATCGAAAGAATGACTTGAATGCCGTCGGGGATCAAACGTGATGATATGTACTTTCTCCGTAATATTCATTAAGAAGAATTTAATAAAAAATACGCAAACATACACAAAGTCAATCATTCTTTGTGTATTGATAAAATTATTGGATTTACTTTTCGTATTTCAAAATTTTTCGGCCGATATCCGCGAAATATCCCCACAAAAAAGGTTAGATCCTCTCCAAAAGTAGAGTTTTAGATCGATGAATTAAAAATTAACTTTTGGAAAGTATTTTAAATAATTGGTGTAATTAGATGCGTTTTGTTTCACTACTGGACATTACAATAAAGAAATAGACCAAAAAATACATACATGCGCCGGCGCCGTCACAGCCGTCACTGTCACATACACTTCACTGCTAATGAAATGAAATAAAACTCCGCGCACAGCACATTTTTGAAAAAACACTCGAATCCTTACACTTAACTTTTTAATTTTGGGGCACATTAAAATTCGTGCGTCAGCTGATCGCCGCGTTTGGCAAGGACGTTCGGGCGAAAAAAAATGACGGCCGCGTGCGAGGTCGTTGCACCCGAAAAGGTTCCAGACCGTGAATGAACGAACTGGTATCGTATTATTGTTTTTTTAGTTGGGTGCGGCGACGCGCGCACTCCGCCCGCGGTCTCCACAACGAATGAGGAGTCGAAGAACTATTTCAAACATCTTTTCTCTAATCCTTTTCTGCGCGCGAGCAAGTGTGCACGTTTCTAATACGTGCACTAGTGTGCGTCAGGAAGTGGGGTTATCGATTTAGACACGGGATTAATATTAATTAATTCCGCAATACGATTTAACATGGCGTAAAGATGAATAACGTCGTCTGACCGCCGCGGCCTAATACGTTCCCTGATAATTTGTTTCAGACACCTTTTTAATTGCGGCCGGTACATTAACGCGGTTATATAAATTAGCCATATAAATTAAAATGCGTTTAGCTCTGAATGGCGGTGCACAGCTGTTGATAAGGCTTAATATCTTTTTTTAAGCTCTCGCGGTTTATTTACATGTGAGTTGTAAACATTTGCATATGCGAGCGGCAGGCACTTTTGCTATTGGAACCCGGTGCGGAACATTCAAATGAGGTATGGCCATAAATTTGTAAACAGAACATAAATATATTGAACAATGTGTGAACAGCTGTGAACCCGTTGATGTCTTTTGTATGCACGTAACCGCTGTTACTTTCAATAAAACTGGCTTCTGCGGTAACACTTTGCTCTTCTTATTGTGATTTTCTCGTTTACTGAGTAATAATTGTTTGTTTTGACGTTAATTTTTATTGTTTCAATGATTTAGTGAGTAGTCATGTGAAGTGTTCAGTTACAACATACATATTTTGTACAATGTATTGAAATTAAAATTGTGGGTTTCTTATTTTTTCTCATCTTTTAAAGATACAAATATTTGTATTCATGAAAATTAATAAAATTTTAAATTAAATGTATTATAATATATTCCTGTCTATTTGAGGTCGGATGTGTGGGTATCCAGGGTTGCAGGGACCACTCATCATCAGGTGGCCTGCATGACCGTTTGCTACTCAATTACTATTTAAAAAAACATCAGAGGGCTTGCCCGATTGGGCTACGGTGAAATTTAGTAGTTTTATAAAGATAAGATCACTGGCCAATTACGCACACTGTAGATTGAGCACACTTAGTTCGTAATTAGCCCATTTATATTGCTTCGTACAATTTAAAACCGTTTTCTCTGAAAGGAATGTTAGCGCGTGTCCGCCTTAAACTGTAGTTCCTTAAAAGGGCCTGAATCACTTGAAGCCTCGAATACAAGACATTGTTATCTTGAGCTGAAGTGTCAATTACCGACTTGCTTGACACTGTAAGTAATGAAATGACTTTTCGGTCAAATACCATAATAATCTGTTTTTATATGTATTTTTTTGAGATTCTGTACCCCAGAAACACATCACCAGGCATGATCATTCCTGGCCATTCGTGTTGATCATTCTTTTGCCACCGTGAACCAATTGAGTCAACTCAGAGTTTTAAAAACTTCGATACTCGCTTTAAGAAAACTTCGATAGCGTGATTCAAGATACCCGTGGCGCCCTCTCTTGACGAGTAGTGAAAGTCACCACAAGACCATTTAATTTTATAATGCTGCGCTACAATTAAAAACCGTTGCTTATGCTTAATCTGTTCAATTCCTTAAAATTGTCTGTACCCTTAGTCGGAGTTTTAGCGATACCGAAACGAAACGTTTGTGCGTTTCGATTCGGGTAGATACGTTATTCATACACAGCTTACTACACAGGGGTCCACATTGTAATATAATAACAAATAGAGGTAAAAAAATTTTAGAGGAGTTAAAAAATTTAAAATCAATTTTTTGTATCGAGTGAAAGATATGAATACTTATCGTTAGACATTATAATACTAACAAATGTTTAATGCCTACGGGATGATATTAGTTCGAAATTTTACAGTGCATTATGGTCAATTCACGGTTATTATGTTTCATTAATATTATTAAACATTGAAAGAGTGTTAATTAAAAATAAAGCAATTTTTGTGATGATTTATCTAATGATTTATTAATTTTTGAACTGTTCTAAAAATATTTTTCCTCTGTTGGTTATTACACTGTGCATTTTCGTCTGGTAAGCTGTGTATGTGTGCGTTTCGTTTCGGAACTGCTAAAACTCAGTCTAAGGGTAAAGATCACTTGAAACTTCATAACAAGACATTTTTATCTTGAGCTGAACCGACTTGCTTGACACGGTAAATGATATGACTTTCCGCTCAGACGCCATAGACAATAACAGACTTTTTAATGATAATCCACTTGTTCTTGGTAGTTATAATTGAGGATTGGAACGTTGTCTAAAGAAGTATGTGGATGTGTTGCTATTTGTAAAGACTAGGATCTTTCTTCAATTTCTGACTCCATTCTCCGAGAGATGGCGTTACGGGTAACCTGAATCATGCCATCTAAGTTTTCTTCATCGTTGGCATACGTGTATATACAAAACTCCGAGATAATGTAATCGGAATACGGCTGCTCTCCAGACATAGTCACCTCCCGTAGGGATCTTGCGAAAAATCCATTAGTGGTCTTTATACATAATAAGTATACTGTTATCTTACCAGACCTTAGGGGTTACCTTTCTTTAGTGATAATTTTGATATCTATGTAATGAGATTGTGTATAGGTACTTACGAGTATATAAAAATTGGATTTTACAGAGTATAAACCTATACCACATGTTTCAAAATTGTTACTACACCACTTTTTGTAGGACAAAGGTCATTTTTTATTCCCTCTGACTACACTATTAAGTACCTGAGTGGATGATAAATAAAAGGGCATCCTTAAGACTCCGCCCTATCAAGGTACTCTTTACTACCCTTTTAAAGAAATATTACATACATACATTTGTTATTCACTGTCATATTCGTCATCACACTCATATGTCATAGAAACATTGTTGTTAAAGAATAAATAAATACATTACACCTTACACCTCTATATTAATTACAAGTTAATTTAATCCAATTATAAGAATTGAGAATTTTATATTATGCAATATTGAATACAATGTCTACAGTGATGTAGTTCACCTATGTGCTCAAAAAATAATCTTTAGGGTTCCTAAAATATCCCATTTATCTGTCTTCCATTTATCTAACGTCCAATGGATATAGTAAAATTCTTTAAGACTTTAAAGCTGTTAAAAGCAAACGTTACGGAACTACGAGAATACTACGGAACAAATGTTAATGAAATTTGACAGGGTGGTTCTTGACAAACGTATTATAGAGAACATTTTATCATAGGATACATAAAGGTTAAAATAATAAATGTTACGTAGTGCTAATTTGGCAAAGGAAGATCAGGTGAAGTGATGCCTGTACCCTTAGTCTGAGTTTTAGCAATACCGCTATTACACACACACACACACACACACACACACACATACACATACACAGCTTACCACACAGGAGTCGCACAGTGTAATAACCCAAATTATTTAACTTTCTTTAAATTTTTCAACTCTTCTAAAAATCGTTTACCTCTATTAGGGTTATTACACTGTGTGTGTGTGTGTGTGCGTGTGTGTGTGTGTGTGTGTGCGCGTGTGTGTGTGTGTGTATGTGTATTAGCGACATTCTTAAACTCGGACTAAGGGTATTGTTAGCACTATACCGTATTTTTTACCCGCAAACTAAGCTCAACGTGGACAGAGTCGCGGCCACAGCTTTACTGTAAAGTCGTGCATCAGTAGCGCCCAATCCAAGATATTAAAAGTCAAACAAGTTCGTTAATTAAAATTAAATGTCAATGCAAGCATTTTAATTTTGATACATGCGCGGGTTCTTAATAACTAGATCCAGTGTTTCTCAGTCTTTTCAAATATACGACCACCTAGCGAGTTAAATAAATTTGACTTTAAATCAAGTTTAATTTAAACAGAAACGGTACACATAGCCACGGTAGGCAAATTTGTGAAATATGAATACTTACTATTTTGTTACTAAAATCTACGTGTAAACCTTTCTTCACAAAAGAAATTATAATGGAATTTTTATAATATATTTTAATGATAGGATAAGATAGGATAAAATGATATGCCGAAAAATACAATTAATCACAGTTTAGAATTAAGTTAACAGAAAAAATAGGAGGCAGTTCGATGGAAACCTCTTCCAACGAGAGAATCGAGAACGATAACGTTGAGAATCACTGCCTGGACCCATGGAATACCCCACAGGAATATTCAAAGCATACCCTGCATAGCTCATTAGTAACAATTGCATGAAATGCAACACCTTTACACTGCATCCTTTAGTGTGCTTAACATCGTGGTTAAGGCACTTGTCTCTCTATTAAATATAACATTTGACCAAATATCAGCTTAAAGATAGATAATTAAAATGCTTATAATTTTTTTTTCTCAATAATTATTATTTTATTCAACATTAAACATAACTATAATCGCTATACATAGTTTTCTCACTACGTGGCACGAACATCAACAGCTGTGAGACTGGAGCATATTATTATACCACCGCTTGTGTTGAAATACGAGTGATCTGGTCTATTTAACCTACACTAAGGACACTGCGAAAGGTTATTATGCATCAAGATGTCAGGGCATCAAACACAGGACACCTAAAAATAGCCCTTTAGTTTTTAGGTCGATATTTTTGGAGGAACCTCCAGTCATGTCAACTTTTAGTGATACATTACTAACCTTTACTAACATATTTTTCGCAAATATTAGAGTAATTTTCGTACTTTGGAGCCCCTAAAACGCTTGGGCCCCTATTTAATATTTTGGAAAGTTTTAAAAGTTGAACTCACTTTTGCCTTTTCTCCGAGCCTTTTTGCCTTTACCATCCGAGATTAGTTGTAGTCTATACCATTTACACAGAAAGACACAGTACCCAGTCTGAGTTTTAGCGATACCGAAACGAAACGTTTGTGCATTTACAGGAGTCCACAGTGTAATAACAAACAGAGGTAAAAGATTTTTAGAGGAGTTAAAAATATTTAAATCAAATTTTTGTATGGAGTGAAAGAAATGAATACGTATCGTTAGACATTATAACACTAACAAATATTTAATACCTACGGGATAATATTAGTTCGAAATTTTACAGTGCATTACGGCCAATACACGGTTATTATGTTTCATTAATATTATTAAACATTGAAAGAGTGTTAATTAAAAATAAAGCAATTTTTGTGATGATTTATCTAATGCTTTATTAATTTTTTAACTCTTCTACAAATCTTTTACCTCTGTTGGTTATATTACACTGTGCATTTTTGTCTGGTAAGCTGTGTATGTGTGCGTTTCGTTTCGGAACTGCTAAAACTCAGACTAAGGGTACAGTAGTTAGCAACTCTCATCGCAGCTCGTCGTCAAGGCAACAAGAGACCATCCAGCTTGTTACATACCGCTGTTATATAATTGCTTCTTAATATTTATGCTTAGTAAACAATTATTATAGTTCAAGCACTCGTGTGTACATCATAGGTAGTTTAAAACGCATCAATTAAAACATTTTTGCTACTACTCAAGTCCAAACTATGTATGTACTTTAATATTACATTTTTGTCTTATATTAAATAAGTATTACCACAGAGTTGCATTCAATTTTCATTCTTGGGTAATAATTTTATTGCTCTGTACACACTAAGGAATGTCCAGTGTGATAATTACAGCTACAATATTATAAATTTATTTAATTAGCTAACGGCTTGAATCAAATATAAAGAGGTTTAGGCTAGAAGTAAGAGTTACTAAAAGAAAGAAGTTAGATAATATTTTAAAAGCCAATAAATAAAATAACGTGAATTAAAATAATGATTAATCTATTCACTTTGTGGCAATATTAGCGCCCTGATAATACAACTTTTCTCTATGTTAGATAATATCTAAATGATTAAATTGTTTTATTGATATTCGTTTTATGTTTTGGTTCTGTAGTTAGTAATAGTTGGGCTTGAGTTATATTAGATAGGTAAATGAGGTCTCCTCTCACAATGAGAGGGATGTAGACCTTAGTCCACCAAGCTAGCCTAATGCGGGTTGATGGACTTGCGGTCTCAATTATTATTTTACTTTTCTTTCTTAAATTATTATTTTATGATATTCTAATTATAATTTTCAGCATTTCACAGCATTTTCAGAATAAATTTTAACATAGAAAAAAAATACTCTACAATTTTTTATCTTTGTTTAATTTGGTTAAACAGCCTACATGGGCCCTTTTGGTTCCAGACAGTACTTACTAATTGTTAGCCTCCGTCAGACCCGAGAATGTAGGGTGCACAGACTTGATTGACGTAGTTTTTGCTTGACATTTAAAGTTTCAATTTGAAACGTCAGGATGTTATAATTTATGGCAGAGTACAATAACCTGTTGGTATGGTTAAAATAATAAGAGCAGTTTTTGCAAAAAGGGATTTTTTATTATGTACAGCGGAAAACTATAATACTAATATATTTTAATTTAGTTATAGACTATTATAACATGTATATTTTAGTTATCTCCTTTGTCATACCAATTGCTTTTTGTCGTGATTAGAGTAAGTAAAGTAATTTTAATCTGCCCTAGAATAAAATTATATATTTTGTACCTACATTAAATTCTTAACGCATAATAAGCTAACAGAAGCTAATAAAAATATCCTCACGTTCATAATTTAACGCTGTTTATCTTAATTAAGAATATTTATAGATTAAAGATAAGTTAAAAATATAAATTTTAACATTATTCTATTCGGATGTTTTAAAAGGTTTTTGTTTAATATTTTATCAGTGTGCATATCTAGCAGTGTGTTTACATAAAGTCCTGCGGCCTGTGCCTATGTAGGTAGGTTTATTTCGTTACCCTGTTAAAGGCAATCTTAAAATAATGTTTTCTTTTTAACTGGCTAATAATCATCCGCTGGTCAAAATTCAACAATAATTCATTAAAAATAACACGATAGTAGGTATCTACTTGAGGGGGGAAAAGAATAATATATATGTATATTCAAAATAATTCAGATGACGTTGATTTCGTAAAGATTTTATCAAGTTGAAGTAAAAATGTATGAAATTCTGAAAAAACACACTTAAAGTTTCACTTTTTGTAAATAATCTAAAAAACATACTTATATTTTCGTGTAAATTTTTAGTTTTGTTTGAGTAGTATTTTTTAATTTTAAACCCGGACCTGCAATGGGTCACTAATGGTTTTACTTGTTTATGTAAATTGAGCTGACGTAATCGGACAATTACATCTACACCAATCCGCATTGGAGCAGCGTGGTGGAGTATGCTCCAGGCCTCCCCCTTTATTTAATTTCTTACGCATCTTATTTTGTTTCTTACGCATTACGCACTTATAGATTGGATCGCAATTGGCACTGCGGTTGTCTAATTGGCTCACCAGGTCGCGTGAGAACCGCAACTAAATCAGGAGACTGGGGATACCGGGCTATTTGAATTCGATAAACTGCATATACTTATCTGTTGCGGACGGTTCGAGAAATCTGGCGTATTTGAAAGCATGTGAACAGTTTACATGTACCGTGAGCACTATCGTTAAATTATTTGTATCGTAAACGTCACTCGTCTGATCGTTCGGAAAGATGGGAAGGTCCTTTACTAGTGGCGCGCTTCAACTATACGCATATTTTGATGTTAGTATGCTCATGGCACTAATAAGACAAGTGATAGGTGGTCGTAGAATCTTTAAAGCCTCATGAAGTAAACATTCATAACCCACCGTATAGAAGTATTACCACCAGATGATAGACTTATCACACTGGGTGGACTCCCGCATCCAACCTCAAATAGAGAAAAAAATCTTTCTGATGTTGTATGTGAGTGAGTGGCTTAGAATTCGACCTCGAATCGAGGGGTCTGGGTTCGAATCCCAGTGGCACGCACCAATGACTTTGTAATAAAAGTTATGTGCGATTTATGAAATTAAATATCACCTGCTGTTACGGTGAAAGAAAACATCGTGAGGAAACCTGCATGCCTGAGAGTTCACAAAAAAAATAATCTCAAAGGCCTGTGAAGTCCACCAACCCGCAGTAGGCCAGCGTGGTGGACGACGGCCTACATCCCTCTCATTGTGGGAGGAGACCCGACCCTGTAGTGGGTCTTTAATGGGTACTGACATGACATGTGAGTGAGTGGCAACTCATGGAGACTAAGATGTTCGCCTAGAATTAGGTATAACTAAATAAACCTCCCCAGCCGGAACACAAGAGATGAAGTGCATTCTTGTATACGTAGAGTTAAGCGGCTGTTGTAGAGTTAAAGGCCTTCCCTGGGCGAGCTACTGTGAGTATGACTCTACCACCCTAACTACAACAGTACAAACCTCAATAAGTAACCGCATACGAACTCCTAATTATGGATGGTTTCAAAACATTTGGCACGGGTTAGCCAGGTTCTTAACAAAATATATTATTATTATTATATAATTTAATTTTAAACTTCAACTGTGACATGTCTACTTGGGACATACATCACGTTTCTTATTAATGGAGCCCCATTTGTCAAATGTCCACTAATTAATAGTAGAAAACTGCAATTACGACCTGAACTAAGACGTCGCTGGGAAATATCTCATTATGAATAAATGCGAACCATTTTGAATGGTAACATTAATCAGTCCTAAATTTCATTACGTTAACTTAGGCTCTTAAGTTAAGTTAAATTAAGTTAAGTTAAAAAACCACATATATATAATTATGTACATAAGTACCTACAGTAAAACTATAAAGTATTCATCTACTTTATTTTTAAAACTACTGTAAAGTAAATACTTAAATAGTGAAACATTGAATGTTCAATCTGTAAAGAAAAATGTAACCGTTTTATTCAGAAAATTGTAAGTATGGAAAAATCTGAAAAACTATAAGTAAAATCTCCCCTCCAATCTGGAAAACTGTAACATAAAATCGAACCACTAATATTCGACATACTCTAAAGAAAAATCTGACTGCTACATTTGGAAAACCAAAGTAAAATCGAACCGTTTACCACGCAACACGTAGGTAATGCGGATGGTTACCCAACCGTCACCTCGCCATGGACGAGGAGGCGGTGACGTAGGGGGGGCGAGGTGGAGTCTACGATTCATTACTACGCCTCAGACTGCAAGATGGGCACGGTAGTACGGAATGGAATTGATAATGAAGTAGCGCTTTGATTTGTGTAATTGTAGGTATTTTGACGTAGATGAGTGACACAAATTGCAAAAATTGCAGCTGTGAGCAAAAAACAGAGGCAAGTCACGGGTTGTTTTTGCTTATGAATGAATTTGTACGGTCCGCAATGACTACAAGACGCCTCAGACTACAAGGGTCTACTATTATTAAACCAGTTCTTCAGTCCCCAATACCAAGAAGTTGAGCGAGGTGGACGGCATACCTGCAGTGGTAATGAAGACGCCTCAACGCACCTGTTACTTTCTTAGCCGACACGATCTATCTTAATTGAAATACCTACGCACTGACAAAAGTGTACGAAATGACGGTGTCGCATCAGCAACTTTTACGTACGACTCGGCATATTGCGGGTATACTCCAAAAGAAAAGAACCATCTTCTTGGATATGACTCTTCGACATCTGAGACGGGTTGACCGCTTAGCTAAATTAATAAATTTCTCTATACTCATCTTCTCTCTGCTGTGAGAAAAGCGCATAGCCAGCAGCAGGACTTTAGAAAAGTATGGTAAGTCAGAACCACATAGCCTACGTAGGCGTTAGGCACCCTCTGTGTTCTATCGACTTTACTTTGGCGAGTGCTCCGAAGAACTATTCAACTTAATGTCTCCGTCACCTTTCCTTCATCGAACAATTATGGAACTAAGGTTCCACCCACTGCTATCTACTGCTACCTGTCACAGAGACGAGACAGTCATTGCAGAAACCCTAAAGGAACGCCCAGGACGATTCAGGGAGACACGGGACAAAATTGACAAAGAACTTTTTCTGGAGCATATAAGAAAAGCAGCTAAGTAACGTAATGCAAAAAAGGCACGAACTTAGAGTCTGTGGACAGCAATTAAAGGCAGAGAAAAAAAAGAAAAAAAGATTCCACCCACGACGTCTAGACTTGACACCAGAATTGAGGCAATAGGCATGATGACAGTAATCAAGTATCGCCGAAATATTTATCTGATCTAATGAAATAGGATTCAAAGATTTTGAAACATGTATTTATTCTCTTATTAATGTCGAGATTAATAATTTATTTGTTAAAATAAATCTACAAAATACAACAATCCGCCATGATAGCTTAAACACCCATCAGATCGAATTACGTCAATTTACGTCACGTCTTAGTAAACGTCATTTTTTTCGTAAGCATATTATACGCGATCTGGCATTTTTACTGAGCCATGGCGCAATGACAGACGCCATGACACGGGCGAGAGTTTTGGAATAAATTTGAAACTTAAAATTTAAATGTACTTTTATTGCACAAAAACCTTAATTTTCTACAAAAATATGATATATTTTAGACATAATAGAAACTTCTGAATATCATAGAAGAGTTTTTGAAAATTAGTCATCATGCCTATTATCAACAGTATGGTTTTCTTGTTTATTTCTGCCTGCAAATTGTGATTTCCATGGGACTATGACATGGGGTTCTAGAAGAAAGGCGCAAAAGAACACTCCTCCTTAGCCGGCAACGCACAGGCAACCCTCCCGGTGTTGTCCGTTTCCATAGGTAATGGTGACCACTTACCATCAGGTGGGCTTTTAATCTGTTTTTTTTTTTTTTAAATAGAAAAGTTACTAGGTACTACGTATAATGTGCTAATCCATCACGCACGTAAATGATTTATTATGTACAGCTCATGTATGTACATAAG
Source organism: Erynnis tages (assembly GCA_905147235.1). Taxonomy (NCBI): domain Eukaryota; kingdom Metazoa; phylum Arthropoda; class Insecta; order Lepidoptera; family Hesperiidae; genus Erynnis; species Erynnis tages. The sequence goes on from LR990082.1 coordinate 10,109,504, forward strand.
CAACATTGTATGGAGTGGAGCTTTTTGTGCAGATTAAAGCTTTCATTGTTTTACGAGGTACTAATTGGTATTTACTGGAATAGTTTATGCAACAATGTTACCGTCGATTTGTTTGATAAAAACTACACTTTTTACTCGTACAGAGGCACCCGACGCAAAGAAGGAATCGTATCGTTTTTATAGTTAAATTATTCACTTTTTCTTGTTAGGATCTGTTAAGAAGTTCAATTACCAAGAGATACCGGGAAGTTTTCAAGCATCGTACAAAACCATTTTATATCTAAGTACGACAATTATTGTATTTTAGTCTTTTAAACCGTCTTAAATCTATCTTTTGCGCTGAAATTTATCCATACCGTACCATCCATCCATACTAAACAGATTGTGTTTAATATACCAAATATTATTATCTATTCACTGTACATGTAGTTTTTAGAATATTAAGTCGTTTTACCTAATCGGACTCATCGGTTTAGTTGGGGCCACCTGCCCCGGGATTATTAGAGAAAAGTATTAAAATATAATAATGAAATGAAATGAAATATGTATAAGTATAAGTGTATTAATATGCCTAAACTCGTTTCAACGAGCAATAGATTAATAAAAAGTGCTCGTTCTAACGTAAAGAGGAGGAGTACCTACTCACTCGTAGTGGTACCTACACACAAGTGGGCGCGCCGCGATATCTTTATTTGACTCGCGTCAACGATTTAGAAAGTTGTGAGGGGCTTCTGTGGACCCCACCTTCTTCACGTGGCGTTTGTGTTATAGCAAAGTTGTGTGATTAAAGGCCCAGTTTTATTAACTGTATTTATGTATGTGCTAACTGCTTAAAAATATAATAGTTTAATCTATCTATAGCGTCAATTTAGACGTCTTAGTTTGGTCCTGGAATCCTGAAAATACCTATGCGTAGGTATCATAGATATAATATTAGGTAGATCGGCTGTCAAACAATAGAGACGAGACCAAAGATGTGCACGTCAAGTTATGATTTCGACGCTCGATTTCGATATTGTTGACTTAATTTTACGAACACTAGTGTGATTTAATCTAATGTTTGATTATAGAGATTAAAATAAACAATAATTAAACAAACTGGTATTTGTTATTATCTTGTAATTAATTCTTACGCATTACAAATATTAATGTGATCAAATACCGTGACTTTTAAAATATCGGTGTAATAAATCTCTTAATCGAATTAACTTTAAAAACTCGCATTAGATAATATATAAGTTTTCTTACTTAAAGCGGTTACAACTAGGTACTACATAATATAATTTAGGTTTTGGACGTCTACTGAACAATTTTTTCTTACTTAAAACTAGCTATTGTGTAAAAACGGCAAGATTTGTTACTGTAATGCAACTGACAATCGTTTAAAGGGCGTTACGTGTTACGAACAGGACTCGTAGGTATATCTATCTCGTTGTAACATACTGTGTTCTTAATAATTTTCTTTCACATTGCCAATTTCTAACATTAGTTCGATATAATACATCTATGACGTAGATAAAAATTCCATGAAAACATTGAAGAAATACCAGACCGTAACAATAACTTCATACGGAAAAGATCAAATAACTTGATACATTTTTAAGAAGATTTTACATACTAAAATAATATTGCAATTAAAACATAATCTTCTTTTTTACTGTCGCTGACACCCTAATGACATGATATGAACAACTCGACATTAAAGGTGTCGGAAAAAACTGCATATGTATAATATGTTGTGTAAAACATAATCAATAACATAATTGTTATGTTTAGTACAGAACATAATAATACGTGTAAGTATTTACTTTAACGTGTAAAGGTTACAAGCCACGCAGCCATATTTATTTTATATACCGTAGAAAATTATAAAACTATGTGTCATCATCCTGTCGTTTAAGAATTTAGGAGAGGTCTAGGTTCGAATCCCAGTGGCACGTACCAATGACTTTTCAAAGTTTATACGTTTTACAAAATGAAAAGTCAATCGCTGTGTAGAAAAATAAAATGTGTGTGTTTTGTAATTTCAAAATAATTATGTAATCCCAAGTGCTTATTGTTATTTACGTGATACCAAGACGTATTTTTAAAACTCCAGGGTTATCTTTGGAAAGGCTGAACCGATTTTAATAAGACATACACCGAAAATTAGGAGAGAATATATAGGACAACTTGAAGGTGACATTTTATTCTCAAAAACTCCAATACAAAAGTCCATCAAAGTCTACGCTTGGTCTACGAACATGAACTCTAATAAATCAATACAAATAAAGTATCTTTGATAATTTCTTTGATAACCTCCATATTGTAAGTTTACATTAATTTATTATATACAAAAAATTAAAAAACGAAATTAAACTAACCCTAACAAATTATAAAAACTTAACCATTAAATTGAAACTAAGTATTTACAAAATAAAATACAAAAAAAAATATAATAAAAATAATTCATCAAAAGTGCCCATGTGTGGCATCGTGCCCAAGACCTGGCGGCATTTCCACGTTGAACACATAAGCTCAGTCTGAGCGAAATAGCCGCCAGCCTTTGAGTCACCAGAGAGTCCTCCATGTCCATATATTTAAAACACCATTTATTTTCATTTATTCCGAGAACAAACTCAAATGTAATATGTAATTTTTACACGTTCTCGTACGGGTCGTGTCAAAACGAAGACACATTATAATTATAAATAGTATTCGTTTAAATTAATAAGATGCCGGGCTAAGACGGCAGTTATTATTTTTAAATTAAGAATGAATGTTATTTATGCAATTAACATCTTAATTGTGGATAAGAATATTTTTATTAATTTACACCCATTAAAAGTCGATATGTTGTTACATCTGTTGAAAATGTGTCCTTTCTTCATCAATGCAAAGATATTAAGTCCCAATTCATTAGTGATTGACCTAAGAATTATTGAATACAAATATAGGTTAATTAAATAATTATGAATTTTGCCGGACCTTAAGGCGCTTCTTAGGATCCCTTTTTGAGATATGTTTTGGAATAATTTAGCTTTTTGTTTGAAAAATAACTCATAGCAAATACTTGCTAATTTCGTTGGAATTCATCAGTACTTTGAAAAGGACTTTTTAGACAGCCTAATTGGATTATTTTTTGGAATAATTTACCCTTTCTAAAATACACATATTGGTCAAACAATAATTTATTTATGCCCTACTTTAAAAAAGTCTCAACCATACCTATTTGGGAATTAATATACTTTATGTATTTTAATTAGTATAATTTATGCCGCTGTGTTTAAAATTAAAATTTAACCGTTACAGCTAATGCACGTCAATTTGCAGAGAAGTAAGCTATTAGTAACAAAGTAACATGTAATGTGAGTGTGAGTGTGTGTGCGGTATCAAATATGAAATGGGTCTCTCTGCAAGCTATAAACTAAATGCTGCATCCACACATTTATTTCAAACGTTTGTAATGGTTTGTAGTGTGTGGCAAGTGACCGACATGTGGAGCCGGCGTTAAATCCAACTTCAATGGACATTAGTTAAATCAAACTAAACTCTAAACCGTTTTAGCAACGAAACGAATTTTAAGAATAAAATAGAGTTATTTTTCCCCTTACCCTTCTTTAAGTCAATTAAATTAAAATTATTGCAAAACAATAAAATATCAATAATTCAAGTCGATTCTCCATGCATGATTGATGAATAGAAAAAGAACATAAAATATTATTATGTGGGTATTTAGCAGGTTTTGAATTATTGTGTAATGTTGGGTAGTTGAAAATAAAGTATGACAGTTTAACGAGTGTTCTGTGTTATAACATTATTGTTACGATTCTTTGAATAACTTTACAATAACATGGATCGAATAGTTTTAGGAAGAAAATCAGTAAGTAATTTATTGCTATAAGCTATTTTTTTAGTTATTTTAATTGTTTCATATTAGTCCTGATGAGTCGCAGTGTCCCACACAACCCATATTGTTATAGTTTTCTATGCAATTTGAAGACTATCTTCTTTTTTTTTCTTTATAAATGGAGCAAGCAAACAGACAGACGGGCCACCTGATGGTAAGTGGTCACCGTCGCCTACTGACACGTGCACCAGCTTCTTTGCTGGACGTGGGTGTCCATGGGTTGCAGTAACCACTTAACATTAGATGGCCTGCATGCCTGTTTGCTACTTTGCCAGTATTAAAGTAGTCTTATCGTAATAATTTTACACGATACTTTCGCCATACTGTTGTCATTAAAAGTCTTAAAATTAATTAATCGTTAATAAAATTGATGGCTTTAAATAATAAACGAACTACCTAGGAAGGCGTTTTGTATTTGTTCTTCTTATTCTTATATTATCTCTTATTGTTTCGGTACTTAGTTTTAAATGTCAGTATCATTTGACAACAGCTATTCACGGTCATACATTGCGACTTAGTAACCGCCTTACCGGTCGTATCGGAAGTCGTTTTATCACGTCTCATAGACTGAGATCCAACTAAATCTGGTTTAAATTAAAACTGGACTTAGAAAAGTTGTACGGACCTGAAAAGGTGAATACGAATTGACCAAAATGCGCTGTACAACCTTTAGTTATCCCGTATATTTAAGTTCATTCTCAAATATTTGTAACTAAAACTAAATCTTCAAAACCATTTTAATCACAGCTTACCTACCCATTTTATTTTCCTTTGCCATTTTAAGCGCATTTTACCCAACCTCTGACACGGTTTTATGCTTTATTTTATAAATAAGATTTAATTTGGGTTTTGTTACAACTGATCAGGAATTGTATGTTTTCTGTGAACAGCTCGCCTTATAGCTTGATTATGAATAAACTATAGTCAGGTGGTCACATAATGTCTTCATACACGGGACGGACAATTAAAAACAGTTACCGTTAATGTACTAAAATTAGTAGCGGACTCGAAATAAAAGGTGTGACGAAGCCTCGCCCCGGGCGCAGGCGACGGCGATTATTTTCTTATGATGACATGACCAACACAGCAGTGGACACATTATAGAGTAAAGAGTGAGTAGGGCGAAGTTGGGATGGGTTTTGTATAAGTCTTTAAATGGTAGGTCTATTTTCGTTCTAATAATGTGTCTAGCTTCGTGGCCTTGAGCTTAGAGCCGAAGTGTTAGGATTCGATCGCCAAATATTTGATAAAAATAGAAAAAAAGAAAAGAATGCTTTTATTGTTGACCGTTACACGAGAAAGATGTTACAAAAATTATAATAAGTTTACAACAGTCTACACTGTGCGGGTATACAATAATTATGTCTTACATAACGAATTTTAAATTTAATACTTCATTTTATATTTTATGGCAATTAGGCATCAGAGCTTATATGTCTGAGTGTTCATTTATTTTATGCTTGGGCGTTGATTTCTGTGTATAAAAGTATCTTTTTAAATTATTACAATACACTGGCCGTAACGACAGGCATCTCGGCTTAAAGAACCAATGGCATTTTCATCCAACTTGTGAACCCCAACTTTTGAAGCCCATGGTTTTCTGCTGATAAGCTTTTTTTTTTTTTTTGGAAAATTTCAAGTTCCCACGTCAATTAACAATCGGAATTTCATGATAAACAAGTTAAAATAATCTTATGATATAAAATTAATCTTCGCATTTTCAAACGCTCACTACCTCTTTATTTTATTTCGAAGTGAACATTTTAAAAATTCAACAATTTTCTACAGGTCACAGATTCAAATATTTTGAAAACAAGGGATTCCTAGTTGCTACAATTTTCTCGGGAATTAAGTTACAGCACAGAAAGGCTACAAAGTAACAAATGAGCAATAATACCTTGACGTGTCGTGCGTGACAATAATGGTGTGGACGAAAATAATGCCGCAATTTGTTTTAACTTATATTTGCATGAAAAATTAAAAGTTCTAGAACAAAACAACCGAGTATCTATATGTCAACTGTTTATTTTCACTGGACAAATGTTAACTGTTATCGTACATTAGATTGGTTATTATATTTTCTGTTCTATGATGTGGCTTTTACGTATAGGTACTAGAGATGGCAAAGTAAACTCGACTATAACAATTTAATTGACACACACGATAGCTGTCACGTGTGTCCCTTTACTGGACCTAGCCATACTGCACTATAGACTAAGTTTTATTTACTTTTAAAAGAGTGCTGGGAGTTTTTTTCCGCCCGCTTTTTTCTCCCAGTCTACGTTTTGCCTGAGGGACGATCAAAGCGGATGAATGTAGAATGTATAATTTATCTGTATCATTTATTGTCTGTATAATTTATCTGTTTCATTAAGTGTGCACAAATTGTACCTAATAATGAATTAAAGCTTTTGAGTTTGAGTTTGAGTTTAACAAAATTTGAAAATAAAACGTAACGGATTTATACGTTCACGTCATGTTTGTCTATGTGTGCACTGCACTGTGCATGGCACAGTACTCACACTGTAATGCACGTGGCGTGTTTTTTGATGAATATCATGTATTTCTAACGCTTTTGGGTCGGCTGGCTGCCTGTTATTCAAATTATTGCTATCCTCCCGTCCTACAACCGCTCGTCTTTCGATAACCGACCGTCAACTTTGCGGGTGATAATTGCAGCGGTGATAGCGCAGTGGCTTAGAATTCGACCTCGAATCGAGGGGTCCGGGTTCGAATCCCAGTGGCACGCACCAATGACTTTGTAATACAAGTTCTCAAAGGCATGTGAAGTCCACCAACCCGCAGTAGGCCAGCGTGGTGAACTAAGGCCTACAACCTTCTCATTGAGAGAGGAGACCCGACCCTGTAGTGGGTCATTTATGGGTACTGACAATTGCAACCGCGGCGACTCTGTGGAATCGAACAGAAGTCTCGTGAGTTTGGAAATGAATCGGCTTTTCCGTCACCGCAACGAGCGCGGGTAAAAACAGCATCGTGAGTTCTTAGCGTGTGTTTTCAGCCTAATGTACGAAGAGCTCGAGTGGACAGGTTCATAGCCCCACGAGACTTCGTCAACGACGTGCGACGACGGAAGCGACGCGCCAGCTGTGATCAGAAGGATCTGGATATCTGGGTAATACCTACATGAACTTACTTTAAGATCAAAAGTATTCGTACTGTAAACGTCAGTCATTAGTACGTTATCAAATCAGTCTGTCTTGACATCTTCCCATACCAATGGCAGCTCGATACGATTACTATACGTAAATACATGCTCGTAGCACTGTTGTTTTAGTTAGGGGTGCACTTGTTGGAGAAACGATGTTTTGGCATATCATAAACCATATACCATACGTAAAGTTAAACATACTGTAGATAATGTTTCGGTCCTATTTAATGTTGAATTTCGGTGTCCATAACTTCAATGTCCATATCCATTAACATCGTTTATAACTCCGTTAACTCATAACTAGTAGCACAGAATACATAATAGTACAAGTCTTGTAGTCAGAAAAATGTGCAGCAAAATATTCTAAGCATTCTTAAACAAGGGCCTTTATAATTACTATGCACTCTTCAACTTTCACTTCCTCTTCCATTTTCAGTTCACGAAATACCAACGGAAAAAGAAATACACAAGTTACCTAGACCACGCGTTCGGGCTGGAGCCGCGATATCAGTTGCAAGACTCGGGACCGCAAAGCTCCGTTCAAAATTGGCCGTGTCTGCCACGCACCAAGAGCTACCTTTCCTCCGCAGACAGCATCCTGGACCTGCCTTACTACAGCGACGCCCCTTGTAAGTAGTTTTCCCCACAATGTTTAAACATTTGACTGCTAATAAACGAGTTAGCATCATCATTTCAGCCCTTGGTAACCCACTGCTGAACATAAGCCTGCTATGCCACTCCCCAGTCCTGGCCTTTGAATCCGACGGTTTCTTACTGTTACGGATTTCATCGTTGCGAATTCTGTCGGATAGAGAATCTCTCAGGCATGCAAGTTTCCTCACGATGTTTTTATTCACCGTTACAACTTCACGTTACTTTCATGGCCCACTAGAGGGAGGTCTAGAGCATACTCCACCACGCTGCTCCAATGCGGATTGTTGGGATATATTTTGTTAAAATTAGACTTTATGGTTTCTAGAATGTCATTGGTGCGTACCGCTGGGATTCGAGCCCGGACCCCCAGCTTAGTTTGGTTGGCTAGGCTAGTTAGCCACTGGGCTATCACCGCTACACCGCCCGTGTTATAAACAACACGAAATCAGTTCCAGAACTCCTAGACTGGAGCAGCGACAACATCCTGGTGGCGGCGCTGGGCAAGCGGTACCACAAGTGGAGCTGGTGGAGCCAGAGCCTCACCAGCCAAGGTTTAGCGCTCGACAAGATATACTGCTGCAAGTTCGACCCCACTGCGGAGCTACTGGCGGTAAGCCGTTTATTTATTGCTTGCACCAACAAAGTACACACTAATAAATTGTATGTGTATCGAACATTCATGGACACAGAAGTGTTACCTTAATTATAGGCGCAAATAACATTCTTGGAAATCGTTACATAGGTACATCATTATCAAAAATTAAGAATTGCAATTAAAAATTGATAATTGAAAAGTGATAGATTATTAAATTTATAGCATTATTTGAACAATATTGTATGGTTATTGTTTGAACATAGGAAAATTACAAAAAGTTTAAATTAAGGTATTAATTATATTCCATAAAAATTGTAGTAGGGTGATAGCCCAGTGGCTTAGAATTCGACCTCGAATCGAGGGGTCCGGGTTCGAATCCCAGTGTCACGCACCGATGACTTTGTAAAAAAGTTATGTGCGCCTTATAAAATTAAATATCACCTGCTGTTACGGTGAAGGAAAACATCGCGAGGAAACCGGCATGCCCGAGAGTTCACAAAAAAAGTGTTCTCAAAGGTATGTGAAGTCCACCAACCCGCAGTAGGCCAGCGTGGTGGACTAAAGCCTTCATCCCTCTCATTGTGAGAGGAGACCCGACCCTGTACTGGGTTACTGACATCCGTTAAAGTCCTCGTACTTTGAGTGTTGTGTGGCACTTTACGTGCAGTGGTTCACGCTTTATATTATCGCAGCTGGGAACGCAGATGCTAGGAGTGGAGGTCCACGACAATGAGCTCAGCAAGTCGATCTGCGCTGTAAGCTGCAAGTGCAAGAAGACACCTTACTGGGACGACTGCTCCATCACCGCTATCGACTGGAGTCCTACTGGGAACTCCTTTGCCACGTGAGTTACTGGCTACTTTATGACTTGTCTGATTATCTGCCATTTGTAACCCTTTTAGCTCAAGATCTGGTAGACATTTTTCATAAAGTTTTTGAAGCATCATATGAAAATCATGTTGCATCAATTAAAAGATATTATTTGTCATAAAAAAGATAGATATTATTTTATTTTTTAAATATTTGTAATAAGTAACACCAAAAATACAGATCTACTAGTAGCTAGCAGGTAATGGCATTTAACCAAGCCATAAATCATGAAAGAAAGATTTTTTTTAGAATACTTTAATAAATAAATATCGCTTCACACTCACAGCCCCACACTAGGATTCCCTGTGTCGTGGGTGCCATGGACACACACAAGACAAGAACACAATACATTCAGACCAGAAACAGAAATTTAAATTCATCATTCAAATCTCTGCTCTGCTAGGAATCGAACCCAGGACCTACCGCGCAGCGCAACGGTGTCTTAACCACTGCGGCACTTCGGTAGTCACTTGGGTCGTCAGAAAAAAAAATTAACGGCATTAAATTCAGTCATTGAAAAATTAAAAAGAAATTAGTCAGAACACTGAGTTGTGTTTATAATGTTACCAGAAACCTGGGAGTTCACAAAAAAGAAATTTTGTCAAAGGTATGTGAAGCCCACCAACCCGCAGTAGGCCAGCGTGGCGGTCTAAGGCCTACATTCTTCTCATTGTGAGAGGAGACCCGACCTGTTGCGGGTCATTAATGGGATCATTATAGGTTCAAATTAAAAAAAAAATCTGTTTTTCGGACTTCCAGCGGAATTTTCTAATTTTGACCGGGGTATACACCAAACAGTCACATTTTGTCCATTACAGGGGATGCTCGTCCGGAGTGATAGTGTCCTACACGCGCGACACTGAGTACATCAGCTGGAGGTACACCGCGAGGGAGGCGGTGGTGCTGATGGTGCGCGTGTCGCCCGACGCGCGGCACCTCGCCGTGGCGGTCGTGAACCGGCCCAACATCGTGCTGCTGACGTGGCCCACGCTAGAGGTGCACTCCAACGTGGTCTACGAGGGCTGGACTATAAAGGTGAGGAGGATAGGAAACGGTTTTTAACCAACTTCAAACGAGGTTATCAATTCGACACGTATGTATGTAATATTGACGGAACTGCTCAATGTTTACATACCTATTATTATGTTGGTTTATCACGGCGTCCAAATAAGCATACGAAATTTCATAGGCATATGTATGTATGTACTCGCATGTACGTATGTAGATATGTTTGTTCTCGCATATCTCCAAAACAAATTGACGGATCGTGATCATTCTTTCTTTTAGTAGGTAATTTAGTAGCCGAAGAGCATGTTGTAACCCATTAATGACCCACTACAGGGTCGGGTCTCGTCTCACAATGAGAGGGATGTAGGCCTTAGTCCACCACGTTGGCCTAATGCGGGTTGGTGGACTTCACATGCCTTTCAGAACATTTTTTTTTTAACTCTCAGGCATGCAGGTTTCCTCACGATGCTTTATGTCATTACCGCATTCAATCTTAAACAGAGAAAGAACTTCTCTCTGAGCTTGCATCAAATAAAGTATCCCCGGCCATCATACCTCCCCGAAACACAAGGCATAGAGAACATGCTGCTCTACGGCGAATTAAGAGGCCTGGGCTAAGGAACCCCCCCAAACGAAATTAATCAAACCGTTTCAGACTTTTTTCGCAAAAAGAAAAATATTCACATTCACGTAACTTGTGGCTGGAGTATGTCCAATGGGTCTATAACCCATTAATGACCCACTAAAGGTCGGGTCTCCTCTCACAATGAGAGGCCGGCCATAGTCCACATGCCTTTGAGAACATTTCATTGCTATTCCCTTCACATACGTCACTCATTTCATCTTAACCTTCAGACAGCGGTATGGCACCCATGGCGCAGCGCTCTCCTGGCTGTAGGCATGGTGGGCAGCTACCGCACCCAGATCTCGCTATGGGACGCACCGACCGCCAAGACCCGCGAGAAGATCCTCGGCTCCAGGGGAGACAGCCTGGACGCCATGCTGTTCAGCCACAGGACCGGGGAACTGGTGCTTAGTATGTTGAACACAGGTATGCTTTTTCAATCGTGACGTAATATCAAACTGCAATACGAATAGACCATAGAGAATGGAAGTAAGTAAAACGGTAATAATAAGAGATTTGTCAGTGTTGGCTTAACGCTTTAAACTCTTGTTCTACTCTTCTCACTAACAGTTCAGTGAAATCTCTACCTACGCCTGCTCCTACATAGGCGTTCTATCTAGTTCCTTTTTCTATGGGGTAGACCAATTTCATGCTGTTTTCACCAATTTCTCTCTGAAAATTTATGTGAATGGAGATCAGCTCGAATCGCTGAAATGAAAGTATTAAAAAAATTGGTTTAGCCTGTTTTTTAGCATGTGATTTTAAGTGTTGAGCCTAGTACATCGAGACCTAGAGGTTAAGACCCTAAATTAAGGAGTTAGGAAACAGCAAATAGATGAAATAACGTTGCTTCTTTTAATCTTTCGACAGTACCTACTTCCATCCAAGATCCTGATGTGGTGAAGAATTTCCTTTTTTTTTCCAAATTTCAGAGAGGGCATCCTACCCAAGATCCTGCTCGCAGCTGGTAGTGATGAGTGACTTCGACACCGTGGTGGACCGGTGTGGTGAGGGCCGGTCAGGACTGGACCACGTCCGGACTATGGTGTTCAGCCCGGATGGAACTAAACTTGGTAAAATAAAAAGTCAAAGTATTATTCATTATTAGTACAATTTGTGCACACTTAATGAACGTCATACATAATGCATTATAAATTATATATTCATCCGCTTTGATCGCCGCTCGGGCAAAACGTAGACGGGGAGAAAAAAGCGGGCGGAAAAAAACTCCCAGCACTCTTTTATACAATCCCCATGGCTAGGGATCCGGCCTCTTAATTGAAGGCTCCGAGTTCAAATCCCAGTGGCATGCACCAGTGACTTTCTTGAAAGTTATATGCGCTTTACAAAATTAAATATCATCTGCTGTAACGGTAATGGAAATAAATGGTGAGGAAACCTCAGTGTCTGTGAGTTCTCCAACTCGGAATACAGAATCAGGCCCCTGTTTGCTACTACTCTCATTAACGTCCAACATTTTCCTAATGCCATATTCATTTCTGTACAGCAACAGCAACATCAGACGAGGACCTCATAATCTGGAACTTCCTGCCGGAAGACGAAAAGAAAAAGGTCAAGAACAGAAGATTATCCGCGATACCCGTGTACTTGGACGAAACAACACATGGATTTTCCCTGCGATAGCGTTATATTAATCCAACAAAACCCCCAACAAAAATAACAGAAGTTATCTGAGAACAATCCTTAGCGGAACACCTACAATAATATTGCCAATAGAAGATTGTTAATATTATAGGCAACACTATCGTCGAAGATTTATACGGTATATGACCTCATTAGTATGGATAAATGACAGCATCTGTAGTGTACAAGTACATCTTCCAATACATTCGTATGTATTTATAATGGCACATGTGAACTGAACGGTTACTTTGACGATAGCATTCATGCTTGGGGCACTGAAAATTCGGAACAATATACACTATTGGCAATATTATTAAGTGTGTTTATTTTTATAGTTAGACCACAAAGCTTTTTCGTGTAAGTGCTACGTGAGAAGGTATAGCGCATCGTATTTAAGACGGCCATAGACGGAGCTTGGAGCATGAACATGAAACGTCAAGCAACTACTGTTGAATCGGAGAGTCAGTAAATATACAGTCCTAATCATGGAAATAGGGAAAAGATAGAACGGATATGTGGGCGGGACAGGCGTACCCTGTATTCTGCTGAATTAAGCACACAGTAACTTGCTCATTCTATGTGACTATTCTCGCGACTGATAGTGAGAGTGATAGAATGCGTTTGGGGCGAGAATGCCGCTAGCTAAGCTAGCTACTGTGGACACCAAAACAAGTAGTTCTTGAAAAAGTTCTATTTTCTTCCTTTTTCTATAGTCTTAATACAAATAACGTTGAAGTTTGTCCGAGTATTGCCGTGCTGCCGGCAGCAAAAGCTGCTCGAACTGACAAAGGACCTTCGTTACGAATATTCGCCAACCATTGGAGATACCGTTTTGGATAACCAGCAGGGCATTGAACATCATACTACCCTTCAGTCCATCTGCATACAACGACATCTGGGCTGTGTTGGGCTGTGCTGGGTGCTGTTGTGCTGGGCGATTGGATACAGCCGCAAATATTACTGTACCTTTTGTCTGAGTTCATGAACTGAAAATTTCAATCAAATCATATTGTCGATGAAACATGAATTTTGTCTACCTCTCAAAAAAAACTTGGTGTAAAACAACTAGTATGGAAGCACCCAAATAGCATTGAGTGTAGATAAACATGAAAATTGTTGTTAGTATTCGTCATTAAAGAGAATAATTTCTGTAAGTCAGACAAAGAGTACAGTTTGCGGTCGATTTCAATCGCATCACGACTGATCTGATCTTGCTCATTTCGTCTCCAAGCTGTCCGTGAATGGACGCCTTTAGGTTATTATAAACAACTAGGTCATGTTTTTGTGAAAATAGACTTCCCAACAGATACGTGTATATAGAACGTGTATTTTTTAATTTTAATTAAATATTTCAAGCCCGCCCCTCTTCTCAGCTTCTAATCTTAAAGATTGATAGAAACTTTGCCATTATATGAATGAAACAACGGACTTTGTTACTAATTTCTTATTCTGTTGGATATGCCCATTTTTGCAAAAATACTTTTAATTACAGTGACATATTAACAACGTACTTTTTTGAAGGATTTTAATTGAATTTGCCATATACAATGATATATTTGATATTATTCAGAAAACGAAATATAGATATCAAACGTTTAGACGTTTACACGTGGGTCACATGTAACTTCTGTTCTTTTTTATGGAATCCTTATAGATTATAATTGTTATTAATATTTATTTTCAAAATTTTAATGCACTGGATGTATTTATCAATATATTGGTTTTTAAATTACCTTTTTTTATAAATCCCAGCACTAATAAACCAATACTCACACTGCACTTGACTAAATCGACGTACGACTAACGATACCACGACCACGTCTAAAAAGTAAGTGAGCCTATACTCAATTGTAGGTGTCGTGCTGAGTCAGTTCTCTTAAATCCGCTCAGAGTTAGAGGCTGTATAAATAGGTAACTCGTGCGGATTTATATCCACGTCGAGGTTGGCGTTCGGATGCTCACAATGAGGGAATAAATTAGCCAAGTGCGCATTGCAACGTCCATCGCACGCGACCCTGACGACTCAATAAAGTAACGTAGCAATGAAAGCCGTCGACCTAGTGTCGTATAGCAGGCGAATGGAAAGAAAGCAAGAAAACTTTTTAAATAACAACATATTGTTATCAATATCATTAGCAGCTCTGGTGCTTTTTTTGCACAAAATTATGAATTAATATCAAAATTAGCGAAATTTTAACCGAAAACATCACCATGGAATACTTAAACCCCATTTTTCGACGACTTGCATAGCGCAGTGGTTAAGACACCGGTACGTTGCGCGGAAGGTCCTGGGTTCGATTGACATCAGAGAAGTTATAATTTTGAATCGTGAGCTTCAAATTTCTGTTGCTGGTCTAGGTGTGCGTGTTCTTGACTTTCGTTTATTTATCATAGTGTGCATGGCATCCACGACGCAGGAATTCTATTGTGGGTCTATGAGTGTGAAGCATATTCCGAGACCTCAAAATCGCGGAGAGAGGCTTGCACTTATGAGCATAACCAGTTTGTTCTGTTAAGAGAAAGATCAAAACTTAAGCTGCGAAGTAACTAAGTAGTAAAACTCACGCGATAGTGTACAATCTCTTACCCGATCTTAATAAGACAAGTGCTTAATACACTGAAATCAGAGTGAAACGTGGCTTACAAACAAATTTGCAAGAAACAAAATTGTGAAATTATTAATTACTACTTATTAATATCATTTGTCCACCTGCCCGCATTAGATCAGCGTGGTGGACTAAGGCCTATAGGCCTACATCCTTCTCATTATGAGAGGAGACCCGACCCTGCAGTGGGTTAGATACTGACGGGCTAGGCCTTATCCTAATTGGATCGCAAACCGACATAACCAACCGACTTACCAACGCGACAAAATTAAAACATAGAGTGAATTTTAATGGAACTGACCTATCTGGCAACACGCTGTTACACGAAATAAAAGTACGCAATGATGCTGGCGTTGTAGAAATCCTATATTACGATAGGTATGTGAATGCTATATTGCTAGTTATGAGAACTAAGGTTTTCGCCTTAAATAAAATAAATCCGAAAGCCACACTGTGCCAACCGAAACACAAGAGGGTGGCGGTAACATCCCCAGACGAGCTACCATGACGGACTATGACCGTTTTTAAAAACTACCTGCACTATAAATAATAGTTAAGAAACAAATAAGTGACCTTTTAGGCTTTAATTGGATATGATAACAACAGACCATTAGTGAGGTGAGTGGATTCTCTTTGTCTCCGAAACTATCGGATCCGATGGGCCGACCTTCTGTTTTATCGTCTCAAATTGTGGACCCGACAAGGGGCGGATGCCCAATTGCCAGCAACACGGACGATTATCAGAGATTTAGGGCATGGTACAAGGGATAAGCTTAGATTACTTGGATTAATTATAAATGAATAAATTGTCACGAATTCCGCTTCTCATCAAGAGATGTTGCGAGTATCCTGAATTACGCTATCGAAGTTTTCTACATCGCTCTCTCTCTCTCTCTCTCTCTTTCTTTCTCTCTCTCTCGCCTTATGCAAAAAGACGAATTAATAAACTTGCTAAAAGACTTCAAACTTTCGTCCAGAACTATTAATCACTTCGCTGTCCCGTGAGTCACATGTGACTCATAACCATTGTTTAACTATTGTGTCTATTTAATGGACAGAGAAAGTGTAAACCTTTACATACGGCATGGCAGCACAATCGAAATGACCGTAAATATATTTTTTCTTTATCCCCAAGAAGACGGTTTGTCGATTTCCTGAGGCGAAAGGGGCTAATTCACTCCATTATCACATGTTTACTGTCACCGTGTCCACGATTAGTTCCCACCCTCAACTCATTAAGAGGAACGTGCGGAAAACGCCATCAATATCACAATACCAACTTTGACACATCAACAAGGTACAACAGTGCCTTGAGCGGATCCTGACACCCCGTTATTCCATCATCCGTCGATGCTATGAGTGTCGATGTAACCCTGCTTAAGATAAAAATAAAAACTTGCATCAAACTGCTCAACATCCCTTAGGGCAACCGA
Source organism: Erynnis tages (assembly GCA_905147235.1). Lineage (NCBI taxonomy): Eukaryota > Metazoa > Arthropoda > Insecta > Lepidoptera > Hesperiidae > Erynnis > Erynnis tages. The sequence goes on from LR990082.1 coordinate 10,125,997, forward strand.
TATTATGTTCTCATTGTGACAGCAATGTGCACTCATTAACAGATAGTAAGTGCCTGTTTGTGACTGCGTTACGTATGGATACATGGCATTGCTTCTCTTTTACTATCGTATCTATAACTTAACTGCAATCGTTCAGAAATACGAAACAATCTATATTCAAGACCTGTGTTTTTCAAACAGTGATTAGATTACATACATTTTGTTACATAGCCAGAGCCACAGAAGTGTTATACCGGTTATTCTGTGATCAGATTTATTTTATTTTAACACTTTGCCTGTGCAGTTAGTAACAAGACCAAATACTTAAAAATGTATATGAGTCACATGTGGCTCATAGGAGAGTTGCCACGCTCGGAATAAATCTTATAAGGATTCATAGAAACAAGTGGGGTTGCTTGCTTGGGTCTTGGTCTCGGAATGGAACTTTAAACCAGACAATTTCTTGTGACTTACGGCAAGCCCCCTCTGCGCAGGTGCGGGTGCTAGCCGATCACGACGCCGGCGGCTAACGGAATGCCTGTTATTGGTTTATCTCCAACTTATTGTTACCTATTTAACTGTAAAGCTTATTTTAATTTATTACGTTGCTATCATTTTGGGTTGCACATTTAAATGAATTGCACGCTTCAATGCAGAGCCCTCGTGTCGTAATTTTTTTGTAACGCTTCACACTCATAGCCCCACACTAGGATTCCCTGTGTCGTGGGTGCCATGGTCACACACAAGACATGAACACAACACACCCAGACCAGGAACAGAAATTTAATCTCATCATTCAAATCCCTGTTCTACTGGGAATCGAACTCAGGACCCTCCGCGCGGACGCACCGGGACCATTACCATGTCGTTGAGAAAAGTTGCTAGTCCGACAACGTCATCGCGTCTGATCTACGCGGATGGAAGGCTCCATACGACATAACTAACAAACATACTAATGGGAGCTGTGCTAGAAAAACCCCCTGGTCTAACTACACTGAATCAATACTGATTGATGATTGTTAATATCTCACAAAAACTCATCCTCCACACCTATCCTTAAAGCATATATTGAGGATGTTTCTAATTATTTCTTCGTCTTTAATTGGAAGTCGGTTATAATTTTTTACACAAATAATTTACACGATCCACCAATTGCAGAAAAGCAATTTTATGGAAATGAGCCCGGGCGAGTAAAATAAAAGTAATGTCATTACAAGAATGCTGTAAAAAATAGTTAATTAAACACACAAAGTGCACAAAAAGTCTGAAACATCACACTACTGGCTCATTACTCGATAGACTTCAATTAAGATGCGGCTAGATTATGACGACTCAATTTTACATGAGGATACAAATTTTATACCTACGCAAATGCCACAAAGATAGCATCTACATAATAATACATATTAAATACAGCGCAATCGTTCCCCGAAGGGCCGTTAAATAAGCAATTAGGAGATAACTAGAATGCACTAGAATTACAAACATACGGTAAGTAATCACTAATATTAAGGAAATGACCTCTTTTGCATGAAGGCTGGGAGGTTTCTCCCATTTAGTCATGCTCTGTCCGCCATTGTTCGTGTAGGTAGTAATGTTGTATTGACCCTTATGATGACGCGAAAAAACACCGTAAAATATTTGATTCAGTCAGGGATTCCGTTGTGTCACACAACAATTACCTACCTATATCATTACGTAGATGACAAAATTTCAGGCAAAAAATAATGTCACTTTATCTTGATGTCTTTATCATATAAAAGTACGTGAAAATGTGTTTGATTTCGGAATAATTCTTAAAATTATTTGAACCATTGTGTATGTATTTGTGTATTTCGTTAAGTATAGTGACGGAAGAGAAATAAAAGGACTAAAAGAATATTTGCTTAAAGAGAAAAAATAGTATTTAGTGTAAAGTGAGGTCAACCCCTAATGTATTTTGTGGAATCGAGTTTAAAAGCGCATGTCATTTTCTATTTTCACTTTATATTTTCAGTATTTTCACCTACAACATTTCATACTACATGTCCAATTCATACATAGAGACTTGTCAACATACTAAAATGATACTTACATTTACACTAGGATTTGTTGCTAAAACGACCTCGGCGGATATCTCCCAATGTCTGCAACATATGAAAACCTTATTGCAGGGTCGGGTCACCTCACACAATAAAAATAATGTAGGCCTTAGTCCACCACGCTGGCCTCATTAGGCCAGCTGTGACGTTGGTGTATTTTACATGCCTTTTAGAACACGATGGAGAACGCTCAGGCAAGCAGGTTTCCTCACGACATTTTCTCTCACCGTTGCAGGTGATATTTTAATTTTGTATATCGAACATAACTTTTGAGAAAGTCATCGTTGCGGACCCTGGAATTCGAGTTCGGACCCGACAAATAAAGGGCCGAATTCTAAGCCACTGGGCTGTCACCTCTTACAACGTCTACCATGTTTATAGCCCTTAATTAAATTTCCAACACTATCAATGATTTTTTAAACTATAGATTAGTTACGTTCATAGTAATTTACGTTTTAAACTGTTCCGAGTAATCCAAAAAATACGTTCATGGCACACATTGACAAGTTTTACTGATAAGCAAAACAAAAGATATGAAATAACACGAAATTGAAAGAGATAGCTATCAATATAATTTTAATGGTTGCACTTCAAATGTTTCAGACGTCCCAATTGGGACGTATTCGAATCTTCACAGCGCGCGCGCTTATAACATATCTGCTTTTGTTTTATACAATATCATTGGCTGTATGGATATAAGCTACGCTTTTGTGAGCTATCTATTACAGCCGTATAAAGCATAAATTGCCTATTCAAAAGTGTCATCACTTGAATGACATCAGCAACATTTTATTCGTAGTCATATGCACAAAGGTGCACCGATCCTTAGATAACGCGAGTGTAATAACTCGTAATGGCTAGCGGGCGTCTGCTATAGGTTTTTGATGTTTTTGCGGCTGTGAACACCCACCTGCACATATGCTCACTTCAACCAGGTGGCGTCCTTTTGATCCTTAAATATGAGCACGTCAACCATGGCATTATTACATCGTATTTCTATAGGAAATCCTTTGAAAAATTATTGCGGCCGCAATGCTTTTTACTATGTCGTATTTCGTCGTCGATCGGCTGTTTTTGTTAGGTACCATCGGTAAACTTTTTGGCGGGCCATAAACAGTCGGTATAAGGCCTCCTGCACATATCCTCACTTCTACTGTCTTCTACCAGTTGGCGTCCGTTAGATTCTTAAATATACCTCTCCTCCATTGCATTATAATAATGAATTTCCTTATATGGAGGGGAAAAAGTCCAGCAATGGAATAAACGTTGATTTTGGCTGGCTGCTGGCTGGATTTGCAAGAAAAAATGTTTTATACTCGTAGCCTACGTAAATGAAATTTAACGTTGTTAACGCGGGAATCCTCGTAACTCCATAATTAATGTCGCATATTTTTCAAAAACTTGACAGTTTTAATAATGGCGACCTTTGGCTCATATAACATCAAATTCGTGTAAAATTGGAGTGCGTGAGCGAAAAATTACTTATACAAGACGGAAAAATTTTGATGAATTTTGATTCCTATACCTTTCGTTATAAGGTAAAAAACACGCGATTTCGACATAAAACCTGCAAAATAACTTTGAACTTTGTAATTATTTTAAGTTCGTTTAATTAAAGTAATCAGTCGGCTTATCTAGAAAGCGATATGTAGGCTATCTATCAGTTCTTTAAACTCCAAGAGCGCGCAATTTATAGTAACTTGGAATGACAACTCATTCAAATGCTTATTCTATACCTATACCACAGAATAAAAATAGTATTGACATACCAAAAGCACAGAATAAATATTGAATTTTCTCTTTTTTGCAATTTGGTACACTATATGGCCCCTTTTGAAACTACACATTTTCTTAAGGAGATCTTTTTATGGTAGAAAAATGTGCAGTTATTTAATCAAGTTGCAATCCAAACCGCAGGTGCAGACAAGTATAACAGACAAGAAGAGCGGGTAACACAAGTGTACAGATTGTCAATAATCGTTTTCTCCGAAGCGTGGCAACCACAGATGTAGATTTAAAGAGATAACCCAAATTCGACAATCACTATGAAGACTGAGTGCGCTTCTTTACAACCTACTGAGACAAAACAAAATCGTTTTGGTGATGGGAATCCTACATCAACGCGAAGGCGATTTAAAAACGCCAGTACGAATTATATGGATTATTCGTCATGATTGAATTCTAACTCGACATAATAAGGACGAGTACAAAACAATTTCATAACGACAAACAAAAAACTTTCGCATAGTTAATGGATTGGAGGAATGATAATTCTGACGTCCCGTGTGTACGACAGTGGAGTACGGACTAAATGAAACAGTGACGATGGTTGCGCATTACGCAAACTTTTCAAATAAATTTAACGCGGATTTCCGTAACGATTTACATTTGCTTCATCTGTTTAGACCTATATTTGTGGTAGCAACCGAGAATCAATTTTATCGGAATTGTGTGATGGAATCGATTCTCACTCGTTTTTGTATCGACTTCGCATTCCTTAACGGTGCACAGGTACGTAGAACGTCGATTGTTTATTAGTAATCACTGTTATGTATTACTATTTTATTGGTATTACAGGTAGTAGAAGCAGTCTTCATGATCAGCCGAGAAACAAGTTTGTATTACGAGGTGTTGTTGCCGAATACAATCAGAACATACTTTTTATTAAACTTTAATCTCCAAAGTGTAATGAAAACAACTTTGCATTAAAAGTGAATCAAATTCAGTAATAAAGCAGAGTTCACACGAGCACCGCCGCGGTATGAAGCTGTACAGATATAATCGCGGTCCCCCAGGCTCGTGGCTGCATATCTAGTCTTAAAGCTTTTAGCGTGTTCTCTCTTCCGTTCGATAAAACAATGCTTTTCCACCAAAAAGACCGTCGCTGAATGCCATAGAGGATAGTAAAAATCGAAGTGGCAAGTGCACTACTTCTATAGGTATTATGTTAGGAAAAAGCTTTGCATAATATTGCATAATAATGCTTTATGCCTACGAATTATAGCAAAATATATGCTAATTTATGCAAAGCTTTGTTGCTATTTGATGCTAAGTCTATGTTGAAATTGCTGGTTCTGTGCCAACAAAAGCAGTTTGAATGCGAGATGACGTGAAAAATGATCGTTAAACGAAAAGTGTCGTCAGTTCGTCTCTTGCTAAGTCTATGTTGAAATTGCTGGTTCTGTGCCAACAATAGCAGTACAAATGCGTGATGACGTGAAAATTATCGTCAAACGAAAAGTGTCGTCAGTTCGTCTCTTGCTAAGTCTGTGTTGAAATTGCTGGTTCTGTGCCAACAAAAGCAGTTTGAATGCGAGATGACGTGAAAAATGATCGTTAAACGAAATGTGTCGTCAGTTCGTCTCTTGCTAAGTCTATGTTGAAATTGCTGGTTCTGTGCCAACAATAGCAGTACAAATGCGTGATGACGTGAAAATTTCAAACGAAAAGTGTCGTTAGTTCGTCTCTTGCTAAGTCTATGTTGAAATTGCTGGTTTTGTACCAGCAATAGCAGTTCGAATGCGGCAAGATAGCTCGCAGCCCGGGGCGCGCGCTCGCCTTCAAATTTTATTGTTATAACTGTTCGTAATTGTTCCGTTTGCATCTTTATTGCGTTTAAAGTTCACTATTGAGACTCCACGGCGGGAAAACGTTATTTTAAGATTAACCAAGATTTACAATTCCAAAGATACTTAGAGCAGCACAATGCTATCATATTACTGATATATTTATGATTTATAGCGTGATCAAACTCTCCAAAGACTCGCTAAAGATTTAAGTTAAGGACGTTTTACAAAATTAAATTACATCTGATGTAACTGAGAAGGTACACATCGTTATAGTTAAATTGCATCCTTGAGAGTTCGCCATAATGTTCCCAAAGGCATGTGAAGTCCACCAACCCGCAGTAGGCCAGCGTGGTGGACTAAAACATTATAAAGAATCTTTTTTTTTAAGTATTTGAGTAGTAAAACGGCATACAGGCCACCTGAAATTAAGTGGTCACTGCAGCCCACGGACGCTCACATCCGACCTCAAAAAAGAATGCCATACTCATAACTATTCGTACGAAAACCACCGGACATTTGCAATTTTTTCCTTGCTTCTTATCATAACTTACAATCAGGTATCGATCAAATTTCAATTTTCTTACCCAGTAATAATGCTGACATTTTCAAAGTATTTTGATTCACTTCAGATAACAAAAGCGCAATTATTTAAGGGCCTTATCTAATACGGCCAAGGGTCTCGATTGAGGGACAGGCATCGGGTTTAGAGATAATGGTAATCTGCAATTATAATTTTATTTTATTTAGGCTTGAATCAAATGGATATTTTCCGTTTAGTACAATTTTTAAGGGGACTAAAACATTCCTTAATTATTATTTAACATAGGTACCGTATACCTTAATTTTTCAATAGTTGCTAATAGAGTAGCAAACGGGCATGCAGGCCACCTGATGTGAAGTGGTCACTGCAGCCCACGGATACCAATATCCAACCTAAAATAGAGAAGCAATCCTATGTGAAGTTGTATGTTGCTTTGACACTCATGGACTAAGATGTTAAAGTACCTATCTCTGGCAACCATACCTCCGCAGCCAAAACGCAATTTTTCTTTTGTTTTCAAATTCAAGATAAATGTTTCACCCTTTTTGGTTTGATCTTTATTTATGTTTAATTGAACCATTAGAATAGTTTAACGTCAAAAAATTATCGTAAATCGCCAGAATTCTATTTGAAACGTTCTTTAACGAATACGTCGTAATCGTAAGTTAAGGGATACCTTTAATTGACAATTAAGGACTGGCTTTGATTTACGAAATCGATTAAATACTTAAATATTGAAGCAGATAATTTTATTCCTCAAGCATTTAAAGTAATTTTACTTAATTGCAGCAGTAATCACCTTATACTTGCAGGACTCATTTTAGGTTTTCTTTCTTGGTTCATAAAGTATGTAGTCAAAGTTAAAAGCGCGCATAGCCCCGCTGCTTGAAAAGATCGCAAGAAATCGAAAAAGTTAAGCAAAGTCGGTCGCGGTCAGTATTTGGATACGTGACGACTAGTGGCAAATTACATGCACGTTTTCGTGTTTAGGAGTCGACGGTCCCGATTCTTATCGATAAAATAGCAATGGTCAAACCTAGTCTATAGGGGATAGACGGTTTGAAAACATCCGACATGGGTTGGCCACTGGCCTATTTTTCTCCACCAATCAGAGTGAAGCAACGCAGTGGAGTATGCTCCACTCCTCCCTCATTCCAAGACTTTTCTTCCCCGTCAGTTTTCGGCCCTTCGAACGATGTGGCCAGCCCATTGCCACTTTAATTTGCAAACTACGAGATCTCTTCGGTTACCTCCCGTAGAATCTAGGTACGGATTTCATCGTTGACCTAACTAAAAAAAAATAACATTTTTTTGTATTGATTACGTTACCTACTATAATCTACGTAAGATTAAACTGGTCTCCTCCCTTAAAGAAGCAGTCGTACGCCTCGCGTCGTGATCCCAAACAACGAACCTTTAATTGACTGGATTGAGATTGACAGATCTCCGTTCCGATTTACGCAATCGATTACTGCCAACCTGACATTATTTAAAACGTTGCGGACGGTTCGTTTTACGGAGCGATGTCATTTTAAGACTTAAATTCTTTAAAATTGAGAGCATAAGATCCAGAATCGATTAAGTTCCGTTTTTGTAGGACTGTTTAGGTTACTGTCGTCATTGCATGTGCTTTGCAAGCGAATTGTAAATGACTTCAGTGGGAAATAATCTGCTAAATAGCGTGTACGCAAGCGACACGCCAGTGATGTTTTTGTTGCTTTAATTCATCTTTTAATTTACCGCTGCCGTTTGGCGAGTTTTTATTAAGAGTTTTAACTTTACCGCTTCTTTGTTACAAGCGACACTTCGCAGCTTATGCTTCTAGCTTCCTGCTCAACAAACCTGTTCCAGAACACAAAAAGGAATTGCTGAGACAAGATGCGAAATTTTTCAAAAAAATATTTTTTGCTCCGTTAAAGTGTCAATTCTTTTCAATAATGAGGTCTGCGTCCAGTTGCCGCTGGATAGCATAAGTTTCGTACCAGTTTTTTTAATAAACCGACCACTGCTGACATACAAGTGCCCCGTGAATCATTCAAAACACACATACCTACAGCCAATTAACCCTAGTTAGTTGCTTCTGTTTGGTAGTTCTAACCTCGTAAACAAGTTCGTTGCTTCATGACAGGGCGGTCCTGTTACACTAATTAACTGGCACTGGCAGCCACCGCGACAATTATATTTGTAAGGTGTCAATTAGTCGCGCATACGCCTGTTCCATACACCGAACAGGACTGATATATCCTAATACGTAGGGTTGTCAAAAGTTTGTTATATTTAGTGGAAAAAAAAGTAATTTTTGGAACGCGGAATTTGGTGCGGCATATTCTACAAGTTGTTCCATTCGAAGTTGAAGTTGACAAAAAGAGAAACACCTTTATGAGTCCAATTCTATTTCAAATTAACATAGATCCTAAACAGAACAAAAAGAATTATACTAAGCGAATAAAGATTATTGACGACCTGAGTAGCACAGCGGATACGACGCTGTTCGGAGAGTCTTGGTTTCTATCTTTAAGCGTGCGCTTTAAGTGATAAATAATAATAAATAACGCTTCACACTCATAGCCCCACACTAGTATTCCCTGTGTCGTGGGCGCCATGGACACACACAAGACAAGAACACACACAGCCAGACCAGAAACAGAAATTTAAACTCATCATTCAAATCTCTGCTATACTGGGAATCGAACCCAGGACCCTCCGCGCAGCGCACCTATGTCTTAACCACTGCGCCACTCAGGTCGTCATGAGTGGCGCAGTGGTTATGAGTTTATATTTCTGTTTCTGGTCTGGCCGTGTGTGTTTTTGTCTTGTGCCTATCCATGGCACCCATGACACATGAAATCTTAGTGTGAAGCGTAATTTTTATTTTAATTTGGTAATCTAAAAGCAGTGGACAAACCATCCGGCGTCTCAACCTAGAGTTCGGTCACTTGTGATAAGCACCAATGACTTTTTTTAGTTATATGCGTTTTGTAAATTTAAATGTCACTTGCTGTAATGAAGGAAAACACCGTAAATAACCTGAATGCCTTTCCCATAATGTTTGAAAAAGGCGTTTGAAGTATACCAACCCGCAGTGAGTCAAAGAGTGAAAGACAATGTGTGTCAGTAACCCATTAATGACCCACTACAAGGTCGGGCCTCCTCTCACAATGAGAGGGATGTAGGCCGCCGTCCACCACGCTGGCCTAATGCGGGTTGGTGGACTTCACATGCCTTTGAGAACATTTTTTTTTGAACTCTCAGGCATGCAGGTTTCCTCACGATGTTTTTCTTCACCGTAACAGCAGGTGATATTTAATTTTATAAAGCGCACATAACTTTTTTACAAAGTCATTGGTGCGTGCCACTGGGATTCGAACCCGGACCCCTCGATTCGAGGTCGAATTCTAAGCCACTGGGCTATCACCGCCGAAAGACAATGTACAAGTATGTAAAGCAAAGAGGCAGCCCTGCGTGATGTTCAGACTGTCAACGTTCAGTGTTGCCACAACGTGTGCCGACCTTCAAAACATTTTAAGTAACAGAATATCTACTCCGAAACTACCCGTTGATATTTACCGACACTAGAATTAAAAAAATATGCCTTCTGTGTGTCATTTGTCCTTTTATTGTCTGTTAATTCGCAACTGCATCTTTTTTTTATTGTATACAGGCTACTCGTAGAAAGACAAAACAAACAGGCGAACGGGACTCCTGATGTTAAGTGTTTTGTCAATGACCCATTAATGACACTACAGGGTCGGGTATCCTCTCACAACGAGAGAAATGTAGGCTTTAGCTTAGTCCACCACTTGATGGACACCAGTTGATGGACTTTACATATTGGTTTCCTTACCCTGTTTCCTCGCTCCTCGCTCCTCGCTCACCTTACCCGTCATTATCCGTCAAGAAGATTTTCTTGACGTTGTATATTTCCTTTGGGAGGCTGACGCTTATTACTTTATTTGAGCAACAATGTTATTTCTCATGAATGGCAACGCTACATACGAATCATCCGGTGCCCTGCAAGCCCGTTGCTACTAGTTTACCATAAAAAATAAAAACTAGTAGCATTTACGAAGACAGTGATACATTTAACTGCTACAGAGACAAATTTGTAATTATCTCCGCTCATTTATTTTCCCTTTATTATAATTACTTTACATTAATAAATCTAGCAGAGCATGATACAATCTTGACAATGGGCTTCACTGCCTTCACTCCGCCATTTAAGGGGCTATCAGGCGCACGCGCCGGTTGGAGCTAAACCTACGAGTACGTCCTTAGTGAGAGAGGTAGCGGGTTGAAGCGGATGAAAAATGGGGCAAATAAAGTATTACAAAAAATTAAGTAGCCATTTTAGCTCGAGCAGAATTGAGATTTCTGTATACGTTTTATGTTACGCACTTTTAATCAAATTTGTCTTTACTTAATTAATTCCCACCAGCTGGTCCACTTGAAGATCGGGAAAACAAGCGGACGAAATATGCTGCAAATAAATGATTACAAAAAGAGTTAAGTATTCATTTTAAATCGAAAAATATCGTGTTTTCAGTATACGTATAGTAGAAGATTGCCTTCACTTAATTAATTTCCACCAGCTACTGGATAATATTTCAAATTAATAGGTACCTTGTACAGAATTTTTTAGCTAATATTACGAGGTGCTTTTACTGTGTGTACATTAAAAGAATTAAAAAGAGAAAAACCAAATAAAATATTATACTTTATGGAACTGTAATTATTTCTCTGCTACTTCCAAGCATATATTTTTTTACTATCATTTATCTTATTACAATGTTAACACGTTTCGGATCAACTTTTGCATTTATAAAATTAGTTTTACTTTTACCAATATTAAACATCAATTAGATTTTTCGTTTTTGGTCATCAGCACTAAGGTCATTATAGACTATGGGCCATATCCTAAAACAGGACTGATATTTTGTGCAGAAAAAGTTCTTTAACCCGCTTCTCTCATCACCCACGCACTCACAGTGAGCAGTCGCTGTCAGTAACCATCCTCACGCTTCCTCTCAGTGCTCGGCCTTAAATGATATGATTCGCTTAACACAGAACATTGTTGCGATATAGAAAGATTTTATTTTTATTTTAAACAGGTAAGACAGACAAGGTAGTAGCTTGGGCTACTTGCTTGGACGCTTCATAATTCCGTGAATTATTGTAAAAGTTCGCAGGGAAAAACTATTTATATACAAATAGGTATTGTTTTTAAAATATGGCATGGCGACTAAAATAGTGTCGCCAAGACCGAGTCGCTTTTAGTGTTTAAGTAACCACCGAGTCGTGAGCACAGATGCTTAGTAGTAGAGATAGTGTAAACGTTCAGCAGTGTTTCGTGAAAAACCTTTATGTCTGAGTGTTCTACATAATATACGTAACAACTTGCAATTAGCTAGCGTGATGGACTAAGGTCATTATCCTCTTTATTCTGATTTCCATCTCTGCAGTATGTCACTAGTAGTTCTTTGCAGACTCGACGCTATGTGAATGTGGTGACTTCCGCCACTCAGCAAGAGATGGCGCCACACGATCCTGAATCACGCTATAGAAGTTTTATACATCGCTAGCATATATACCAAACTCCGACATGACGTAATCGGAGCACGGCTGCTCCCCACGCATAATCTCCTTTAGCTAAATAAGTATTAAAGTACCTACTTCAATAATAACTTAACTCGATTGTTTATTTCATTGGGTTACTTTAGTTCGCGTGTCAATCTCAAGCTTCAATCTAAACATGTTTCAAGTTAGTAGCATTTACTACTTACCCTAATAAGTCACACTCCTCAGATCACCGTTAAAATCTTGATAAGCGCAGGCGCCAGGCTTACTGTGTTACGGCTGGGATACACCGGGGATATTTAAATGGTAGAGCCATAGAAGCTCGACCGGGACTTTACCGCCACCCTTAACCCGTTGTAAAAAAAAGCATGTTCTTCATGTTCTTCATGTTGCCAGTGCAGTGGCCACTTTACATCAGCGTCTTAAACATAGGAAGAAAATTACCCTATCACTTGGAAAATATGACGGAGGTTCTGTATCACTAAAAAGTGAGATGACAGCAATTCCCGGCAGAACAAAAGTGATCTTTAATCAAAAAGATGCTAATTTTAGATATCGAAAATATCGATATCCTCACATTTATCTTTATCTGAAAAATCTGACATTTCCTTCTTTAACAAAAAAAGGCATCAGGAACGTAAAATGTTCAGTTAAACCCAGTGTATCCAGTCTGGATGTCAGTCTGTCAGCAACGATATTCACGCTATTCTGAACGTGCCTGATGAGGGTTATACTATTGTAATTGATAGAATTCAGACTTTGAACATGAACCAAGCGTTCTCTTAAGATAAGCAATACGAAAGCTTTTTGTTAAAACATAATTATTAAGATCCCCATTTAGTTACACGATAAAAAACGCTCTAGGTAAAAATCGTTGAACTCTCGACCTGACCTAGATGTAAATTAATTAAATTAATAATTTAAAGACTTTTAAAAGGAAAAATGTGTTACTCTGTTAGTGAAGCGCGCCTGAGGTCTTCTATCTTATAAAGGATTGAAGAGGGTAACGAACTCATCTCTTAATACGTTGAAAGAAATGCACTTACCTATCTACACTTTAATCACATTTCACATAGGTACATTTCATTCAATGTGCAAGTATGTTGCGCATAAACATTCAATTTTGCTTCCAATCTTTCCACATAGACAGACTATGACAATCGATACTCCAAAAAATAAAGAAGATAAATCACGAGGCTCTGAAACCGCTCCGACCTTAACACAAATTTCGTGGCGCTCGGTACCTTAGCTGGTGAGCGAGCGTTGGAAATCTGGGATTATGGTCAGTAATGTCCTGACCAAAAGTGCTGGATTCCTGTGAAGGGTATCGGCAGTATTTCCTGAGTGGCCTTATAGTCCAAGAGCTGGCAGACATTTTTCGAGAAGAGTTTGAGGCATCATAAAATCATTTTGAATTAATTAATTATTTATTCGTCCGAACACGAAATATGCTGACTTGGCTGGCGTGTGATGGAAATTAGCCAATCACAAAAAAGTGTTTAAAATCCCGCCAAATTACACGAAAATAGTTATTTTTATTTACAAATATTTTGCAGTACAAATTTCAGCGTGCCGGGACCCCAACGAAGTGTGCTGGCTTCATTTTTGTGTAGTATTACAGTATAAAGATTTTTTGCGACAAACTTTTTTCGAAACACGTTTTTTCGCAAATTGAACTAATTCATTCACCATTCAGGGCTTGACTAAATTCCATTACCAGCTAGATTTGCATTTTTGGTGTTAGGATACCTACTCCAAATGATCAACTGAACACGATTTTGTGGTGCCTCAAACATTTTTCGAAAACTGTCGCCAGTTCCTGGACTATTATTGGCGGGCACCTTACACGCATTCCTCGGGCGACATCACCGCAGCTCACGATCTGTCCTCGCTACAACTCTCGTAATTGACGTCAGCCACCCAGCGAGGAACGACGGCGGTAAAGTCGCCTAACTCAAAAATTTATAGTTTCCGTTTAAACTACTTGATTTATTGTTACAGAGTAGGTACTAATTAGAACGTGTGATGAATAATGTTAGTTATTTTACAATCCAGTTTCATTTGAAATGGGATAACCTGAAAACACACATTTTCTTCGTACTACTGGTACATCCGGGATACCTATAATTATTTATCTTTATTAACCGACTTAAAAAACCTCCTCCTTCTTTAGTTAACTCATTATTTAGGTTATTCTGAAGCAAAATTTTGTGAGAATAGTGCCTCGTTGAGGTAGTCCTGAACGAGGCATCTAAAATTGTCATTTTGCGCGCCTCAAGGGTCTTTTCTTAAAAGTGATATGTGCCATTCCAATTCTTTCAATTTGCAACCGATCAATTTACCTAATATTCGAAAATATTTTTACCATCACGATTTCTTTAGCGAAATGTAGATCAGAAAACATGTATTATTTTTCCGCGAAATAAAAAAATCGTACTTATGACATTTCGACATCATCCCTTCACCCTGTACCCATAACTCACGGCGTGGTGACTCGCTATGATAATTTAATTGTTGTGCGTGCTCCGATATATTGCATATTGGTTATTGATAGCTGAAACAATATCTTTGTTGTCTTATGAACATCTAGATTTTTGCAAGTCTATGTATCTATTATAAACGAGACAGTAAACAGTGTAACAGTGAAGAACACATCGTGAGGAAACCTGCATGCTTGAGAGTTCACAAAAAAAGTTGTCTTGAAAGAATGTGCTGTACACCAACCCGCATTAAGCCAATGTGGGTCATTAATGGGTTACAAACAGATGCGTGCGCAGAAGATAGCCAGGTTGGAAAAAGTTAAAGCATTACCTCATACTCATTAAAATCACCAAGATCCTCATATACAAATCAATTTAATTGCAATTTGTGATGAAAGAATGGCAACTATAAGACAACATCGTGTAGATACATAACTGCCCGCGTGTACCTATATTGTGTCGGCTAGTTAGGCCTAATTCCTATACAAAGTTTATCCAGGACTTTCCTTTGTGGTTATATGGAGAACAGCGGCACTACAAAGCCATTCTGATAACTCGAGATGATACTGCGACGGTATCGGTAATTGACTACAACGATAAAATTACAATGGATACTGTAATACTTAATTTTAAAATGATAAATCAATAATTAGCACCGTGACGCAAAAATACAAAGAAAAAAATTGTTAAATAATGAATAATATTGTTTTCGGTCATACGCGTACCAGTAAATGATTTTAGAACATTAGGTTCCAATGTTTGTATGTTTGTCCGAGTGGAATCTTGCAACTGAATCAGCTATTTTTAACCAATTGACCTGAAATTTGTGGTTACAATGCATGGTTAGCTATGTGACGTCATTCTACTTCCAATATGGCGGATCATCCAACATGGCGGTCTAGTTGTTTTTGTCAGTTGACATAATTTTTTGAATGTTTTGCAAAACACACTTGAAAGGACAAGTTAGTGTGTGACGGTTTAATCAAAGCCGGATCTCTCAAATATGAGGCCAAATTCTTAGCTTCTGAACTATCACTACTTTAAAATACGGTAGATAAACACCGCGGCTAACCCTCCACCATTAATTTGAACGATATCTAAACTGGTGAGACAGACAATAAAACTTTAGATATACAACAGGTAGGTATACCGTTATGCTGAATAGTGGTTCAACACGCTTCGATACGAGTATCAGGAGGGTTGTTACTTTGTTAAACAAGGAAGCATACTTACTGAAACTTATTTGTTTAATTTAAACGCGCAAAACCGAATAGTTACTAATATTTGTAGTTGAATAATATCATCTATGCATTTATAGAATTGATTACATTCATTTCTTATTTAAAAACACACTAAAGGCGAACAACGCACAAAACATAAAGTAAGTTAATCCTATGGTGTATTTTTCTTCGTCAGTTTGGCCTTAAGTCAAAGACTTTGGTGTCGCTACCTGAAACCAGTATACGCCAATCACAGGTCTTGCCTAATAGTCTTAACCAATCACTACCCTTGCTATAGCCGTTGAAATGTATTTATTTAGTCTCGGATAAACAAAAGCAGAGCTACAGTTTCTGTCAATCGCTAATTTCTATGCCAGGGGCAACAGCGAGCTTCGCGTGATCTGATCCTATATAACATGCTTCAACAGATATGAAGCAAGTACTTGTTCCAACGTTGAGAATGGCAGCTATTTCACAAAGGCAAAAGCAAGCAAACGCTCTGCCCGAAGCTGCTGTATCAATCAGATTAAAGTATATTCTGCCTCAGCACAGGTTAGGGATGCCTATTACGATACGATAAATCGAAATATCGATACAGCACAGCATGATAAATCGATATTTAATTCGATATTTTGACCATAAAATTCGCTTCGATATATCGTATAACTTCTAAAAATATCGCAGTATCGTATCGAATATTTTAATTCAACAGATTACATAAGTAACACCTTGATGCTTAAATAAAATTAAAATGGCCTAAACAAATTAACATAAGTCAGGTAATAAATGTGATCCAAATGCATTCAACCGTTTTTGCGTGAAAGAGTAACAAAAATACTTACATATACCGTATGGATGTAAGTATTTTTGTTACTCTTTCACGCAAAAACGGTTGAATGCATTTGGATGATATTTGGTTTCTGGATTAATATTTTAAGCCCACGCGGATGAAACCGCGGACACAGTCTTAGTACGAGAGCTCACGACCAAAACAATGTCGCATCGTTTTACGACGAAAACCGTATAATACCGTTAGTATATGAATCTGAACCCGGTTAAGTCGGCAGTACCGGCTAAAAACGTCGCAGTTTTATGGGGGGGGGGCATTTCTGCTACGTTAAAAAAAATAGGCAAACAGTTTTATCACAATATAATAATAAAAATGTACATACAAGTTAATATAAGTCGCTCTTATTTTATGCTCGCCTCATCTAAGACAGCATCAATAACCAAAACACTGCCTTACAAAAACCAGCTAACAAATCCTATGTAAGGTCCCCGAGTAAAACATGCATAACTTTAGCACACAAAGGTGTCAGAACAACAAAGGAAAATAATATTAAGTTCGTTGTTCTAGGACTTGCGTGAATAACACACGTGTAGTACAAAACTAATGATGGTTATATAAGTGAGTGATCTTCCCTTTTGTTGCGTTTTATGAAGATGTAGAGAATGGCAGCGTTGTTCAAAAGGATTCGGAAGCTTTATAACAGTAGCGGTTGAGAATAATTGGTTGGTAGGTACATTACAGAAATTGCAATGCAAATTTAAAATTGAATGTTTTAAGCGTATGTAACATGCTATCTTTACTAATAAAATAAATAATAGGTTATTGCCTTAAGATATGAGAAAGAAAAGGAACAAAAATTATAAGAGCAAAAGCGGACAAAAGAAGTGAAATCAGCTTATTCGTTTTACCTCGTAGAACGCAGTTTATCAGTCCCCGAAAACCTGCCTATAAATACAATTAAAAGCTCTAAAATACTACAATGTAAAATTACAACCACCACAAGAAAAATACAATTAAATAAAAAAACAACGGAGTTCTACAATCAGCGTGTTCGTATAGTTTGCATGTACCTACTAGTACTCTCGTATATATGTGTGGAAGCGTTTTTAATAGATATCGCTTGATATTGAGCATACTTAAAATTCCATGCATCGATTCTCAAAACAAGCGTAGCACGCGAAAGCAATGAAGATGATAAAGTCGCGCGTACGAGGAGACGTGATCGCATTTGTACGAGCATTGTCATCGGCCGATAGCATCCGAACGGAGCCGAATACGCCCGATACGCATCTCCCACCGCGCATGACACAGATAATCTAAACCGCCCGCTGCGACCACAGATATTATACAGCCAACTTAATAAATGCCCATTCAAATAAATTGTTTGGCATTGTTAGCTTCTGAGCAGTTTCGAATCTCGTGCTTTCTTGGTTTGATTGCATTCCTTTTATAAGCGACACGGCAATAACGTATCAATGCTAGACAATATTATATGTATCTCATTAGGCATTGTAAAGAAAGGATACGGACGTTTTTATTACGACTTCTAAATTACTTCGTGATTAATTGGCAATAGCGATGTTTTAATTTAAAATATAATAATTTATGTCTTTCTCATTGGTCCTATTTTAATATATGTATGCTATTATAAATGCAAAACTTTGTAAGGACATACATCCTGTTTTATGAATTTGGACTGTGCCCGCGGTTTCATCCGCATGGGCTTAAAATATTAATCCAGAAACCAAATGTCATCCAAATGCATTCAACCGTTTTTGCGTGAAAGAGTAACAAAAATACTTACATATACCGTATGGATGTAAGTATTTTTGTTACTCTTTCACGCAAAACGGTTGAATGCATTTGGATGATACATATTTGGTTTCTGGATTTTCATAAAACAAATTGGATTCAGAGTGTCACCAAATATCTATAAGGTTTCCACAAATCCGCCTTTAAAAGTATCGGACCAATCCATGTCGGAGTGTTGGTCATGTTTTCATACCACCCATATTGACAGCAATAAAGTTTAACGACGGAGGCCAACATGCCTTAAAAAACGTAGCACCGATACAAGAACTGACTGCACCTCAGTCTGCTTAACTTCTTCGATTAATGCAGACCAAAGCCCGATCTGTTTAAATAAGTTGCGAATATATGCGTGGCGTAAAGGATTCGCAGTAATTACCCCAGGAACTTGGAATATCTATTACTTGAGCTCATCTAACTAGAACTGGGCTGACCTAACGTCGAGATTTCAATCTACCGCGTGCCAAGTATTTTTAAATGCACAAAAAGTAAAGTACATGACAAGCGACCAGCCACTGGATGCCAAAGTTTGTGAAACAAATAACTCAATAAACTAAAACTATATTACTAATGGAAAAACAAATGAAAATGAGAGATGAAAATGATATGTGGATACCAACACAGATAGTCGATAACCTGAATTAACACGGTTTTTATTGCTCTATAGATAAATATCAAATTTTGAGAAGATACAAGCGATTTTGCAGTCAAAATGCGACAAGGTTTAACGACTGCTACCGTATCGATAACAACCGAGACCGACGGCTTATCGTGCCCTCTGAAGCACGGAAGCTCGCATTTATTTCGCCACTAGCAGTCACCCATCCAGACACTGACCGCGCATGACGTTGCTTTACTTTTTCTACCGCTTTCGATCTACTGAAGCAGCGGGGCTATGCGCGCTTCCATTACCTCAGTACAAGTCTATTACGATCAATCGAAGATCGGTGATAAAAGTTTACAAGTTTTAAGTCGAGCAATGCCAACAGCTTTTATCCGAAATCAATCGATGGAGTGATGATTTCAAAACAATACACCTTTAAACATGTTAGATGATAACTCGTTGATTAATTGTTAATTGATCGTTAATTGATTAACATAAAATATTATAAGGCAATTGTCTTTTCAGGTGATCAATTGTCGACGTCAATTCAGGCAGACGCTCGATTTTCGTGTGACATCATTACGTACATTTTGTCGCATTTCAATTAGGACAGAACCCTGTGTGTTTTTTGTTGTGTTGGTTTTCGGAAGATAAGTAGTACATATAAATAAAATAAATAAGATCTTAGTTTGAGAGCCACTGAACCACGAGATTAGGTCATTGACATGGCATTTTAAAAGCTGTGCAAAAAACTTTTGAATAATGTTATTGTAATAGAGATGTACACCGATGATTATTATTGTCCACGAGGGTTGCTCAGTCGTTTCATATTGGATTCCGGTATCATTTTCAAACCTTTATCGGGTTTATCACGAACAGGCTGGAAGATGGCGCGTGTACCTATCAGATGTTATATACCTAATTCGGCAGTTAAATTTGATTGGGTTTGCTCTTTTATTTAAAGCGAAACATAGAAGCATGCAAACGAACCGTTGATCAGTAGTCACTGTGGACCTTTATTCTTTTTAGATGATATTTTATATTTTTTTTAATTTAAAATTTTTATTTTATTTTTCAATTTAAATAATACATTCACCTGTCTAAGTCAGCGTTTTTGCGTCAATAAGTACCTATGCCTCAGTTTAGTTTAGACACGGAACGCTTGATCAGATAACCCGTAGTATAAGAAGAAGCAGAGTTAAGAGCTAAAAGCCTCATTAATCAATTGCAATAGATAAATGTTCATAATTTGCATTTGCTACTCTACCATTACACATGGTACGAATCTGAGGAATTCCGTAGGAATAAGGAACCTTATAATGTAAAGCAGCGGTGATACCCCAGTGGCTTAGAATTCGACCTCGAATCGAGGGGTCCGGGTTCGAATCCCAGTACCAATGACTTTGTAATAAAAGTTATACAGCGCTTTATAAAATTAAATATCACCTGCTGTTACGGTGAAGGAAAACATCGTGAGGAAACCTGCATGCCTGAGTTCACAAAAAATGTTCTCAAAGGTATGTGAAGTCCACCAACCCGCAGTAGGCCAGCGTGGTGGACGGCGGCCTACATCCCTCTCATTGCGAGAAGGAGACCCGACCCTGTAGTGGGTCATTAATGGGTTACTGGCATATATGTAAAGAACTAAACTAAAACTAACTAAAACTGTGCCGAGAGTTTTTTCCTCCGGCTTTTTCTCTCTTTACCCAGCGGTGGGTGGCACATAGGCAGCCGATGAGTTCGATTAGGTAAAATCATAACTAAATAAAATGAAAATAATTAATATAATGTAAATACATGTCAAATAAATTGTGTATTAGTAATAACTTTTAATATTTTATAAATTAATTTGTATTACTAACATTAGTTTTATTTTTTATTTATTTTTTAATTTGCATACCTGAAAAGGTGAATATAGATTGATCAAAATGCCCTGTAAAACCAATAACTAACTCATATTCGTGCAAATAAATGATTTTGATTTTGATTTTGAATCATATGAACTGTCATTGGCTGCAACCCTTTTATGGCCCACTGTTGGGCATAGGTGCCTCCCCAAAACAGGGGAAGGCTGGAGCATACTCCAACACGCTGCTTTAATTCCGATTTGTCGAAAGGAAAGAAGTATGCTCTCCTCTGATATTGGCAGGGAATTTCTGCTTGAAGATAATAAAGATAAGACGCATTCTGAAGTCAAAACTGAAGAATTAAACTACAATAAGCTTAATAGATATAGGAAAAAGGAAAAGTGTGGAGCTTTTGGATGCGTGTATGGCATTCTTTAGATATGCCGAAGAGTATTTTAGTAAAATTTGCCACTACCGAGCTCATCCATCCATGTGCTCACTGCGCCCAATGTTGCCATAAGTTGGGCAAAGCTTACGCAACATTAAGTCCTAGTTCGCGTGCTATTTCGCGGATTACATTTTAACAACAGCTTATAAATTACAGATAAAATAAATAAAAAATAATAAAAATATAATAAAGAAATAAAAAAATAAATAAAAATAAAATAAATATAAATTAAATATAAATAAATTATTATTATAAATTATTATTATTATTATTTGCTAATAGCTTACATTGATCAATTAGCCGTCAGACATAAATCAGTCGTCTGTCAATAAAGAGAACATTACATGTCAATTTGATGCTCTTAATTGCGCTAAGTCGGAAGCTCACGTCTTGGGAGTAAAAAATTGTCTTAACTATTCTATTTGAAGAATTCAATTTGTGACTATCATTTTAATAAAAAAAATTGTGCGTTTGATGGGATACAACATTTATTTTCTTTAAAAAAATTCGTAGTGGGAAATGATATAAACCTAAAGGCAAACAAATTATTATCGAATGATTATTATCTAATGGCAATTAAATTAGATAACGACTATGAGCGCAAACAATCTCATGGCAACGTAAATAAAGAAAAACTAACTGTTACAATTTTCTACTAAAAATGCAAAAACCTAATAATAAAAAATAAAACGTACCTCAAAAATAGTATGAAATAAAATTTCTTACATACTTTAGACTAACTATTTTTTTGAGGTTGGTTTCTTTTGTATCAAGTATTTTGTTTCTATTGTAAAATGCATTTCCGTTAATATTAGGTAATCATACGAGTAGAATTGATAGCCTCCGTTTTTGAAGTCGGTTAAAAAACAACCATCACTTTTCAAAATTCTAAATTTACTTCGACTATTTAGGTTATCTCAAAGAATATATGTACATAACTTAATCAGTTGTTACTAAATTTAAAGAATATACTACAAAAGAAAGTCCATCTACTGAAATGGCTTTTGAAGTCAATTTGCATTAGCACAATGACAATTACGCAAGATCGATCAATTAATATCACAGATGACTGTTATCAGTTGTAATGTTTCACGAAATAAATCAATCAATTTGATACGAAATAGAACCTTGAAATAATAACCCTGCAATATATTTCTCACACTGTGTTTGTAATTGATTTCGTTAAAGTAAGTCACGAACAAAATTTCACATTAACATTAGAATAGTTAAAAGAAATTCGACAATGATATTCGCATTTTCCCTCAGGTATAAAATTGGAAATAACGAAATCTACACGAGAAGCAAACTCACCGACAGCTCTGAAGACTAGCAAGCTGAAGTGGTAATGGTATGGGTACATCTGCCGTCAGGCCGACCAATCTTTTACTGAACTGACTCCTAGAGTGGAGACTATGGCTCGGCAAACGTAGCGTGGGGCCTCCTCGATGAAGCGACGATACACTAGGCGACGTGAAGTAACTGTATCAGAAGAGCCGAGAATCGAGCTCTATACCGCTTCTTGGGAAAAGCCTATGTTAAGAAGAATAAATAGTTATCGACATTGCGATAAACATTTTAGAAATTTCGACTAAGGGTAGGTACAATAAGCTCAAGACACATAAATAATATCTTTGTCTGGCGTTTATGTGGCTGTACATTACACGGTGTGGCATGTGGCGTGCCATGTCAGACACCAGCTTGTCACAACATTGATGCCAAGTTGAAGCATGGCGTGACGAAGGCTGTTGCTTGTCAGTCCTTAATTGACAATTATTGTCGTTCTTACCTAGAAATTTGATGTCGAACCATGGTAGAATACTGTACAATTATGTCTATTATAAAAAAGCAGTCGGGGCCATAAAGCCGGATTTCCACCGAAGAAAAGTTGCCAACTTTTGTGTTATCATGTCAACATTGTGTTGGTGACAAACGTTTCTGTGTGCAACAAATATTAACACAAAATTAAAAGTAGGAAACCCTATTTCCGCTGTGTAGGCGCTTTGCATCGATTTAGTGTAGACACAATTGAAATAAAAAGTTTTTGAGAGTTGCAAACACATGGAAGCACAAAGGTTTTCAACAGTTTTAGTGGAAAAGCACCTTAAAGAATCATCATTATGTTTTATATTATAACGAATGCAACCAGCCCTAAAACGGTAAGGCCACGTTCTAACTTGCAGCAGTAACATGCATAGCAGCGCGTAGAGCAGCTGCTATGGTGGTCCGGGCAGGCAGCTCACGATCTGCACATGAGTATCAGGGCTACCAGCGGATACTGCCAGCCCGAGCGAGGGTCTCGGTGAACTTAACAGATGAATATGTCGGTGGCCGGTGGCTGCTGATGAATTAGCTAGCTTAGTATGGAGCTGCTCTTGTTGAAATACGTACTAATATGCCACAAAATGTATGAACTAGTTGTCGTATGAGCAAATTAGCGTGCGACATGACAATCAGGACTCGGGGTGAAATGAGTATTTTAGCTTCTAATGTAAAGGCACGAAGAAACTGGCTACAGATGGTGTTATGAAAAACTATTTTGATTCGGGATATTCACTAATTTTACAAATATTCGTCATACAGTAACGGATCGAGCAGCATTTAGCTAGCAGATCGCAAATTTTTTTAGAAACTTATAAACACCTGTATTTATAATACCTCTCTGTTTGCTTTGAGTAAAAAATGTTTTAGTAAGTTGCGAGAACCCAACCTTTCTTCTGGTAACCCTGAAGCAAATAACTGTCATGTCTAGATGTTTATAACGAACACATAACGTTTAGAGGACGCCCGGAATTCTCTCTATCTTCCAAGCAGCTCTTAAGTAGCCGCTTAGCATATATTCGTGGGCAATCAGCGCACTGAGTGCTCACATATTTCTTCAAAGCGGAAACATAAGTTAAAAGGCACTACTTTTCTTTAAGCTAAGTATTAAAGTTTGTAATGTAACAGGCAAATAGCACGAAGGAAGTGAGTGAAGAGGTTGGGTTAACGTCATTGAGGACCTAAACTTTTGGTGCTTTAGAATCATTTTTTAAAAGAACTTTGGTATTCTTGTTCGGAAGCCGTAATTGACCAACATATGTAATAATTGTGCAGTTCTGAGAATATTACATACATAGGTACGTGTTGAATTGATAACCTGCTTTTTAAGTCGGTAAAAATATCAAGATCGTATGTAATTAACGTACCATAAAAGAACGTTTGACTAGAAAAACACACTTTGTTCGCCTAATAACACTAAGGATTGGTTCCGTGCCAATACATTTAGCACATTTCACTAAGTTTCTTTGAACGAAGTTCGCAAATTTCCTGAATACGCATTATCCATGGCGACTTATTTTACACGCCTAAGCGCAGCATTAGACAATATAGTCGCTACAGAGTCGAATAACAAATTCATTCCCTCCGTTCATCGTTGCTATATTTCTACGCCTAAATACAACTAGCTTAAAGGTCTTACACACAGTGTCTTGTTACTAACCACAGAAAACCACGTAAATTTATTTATCGGAGAATTTTGTAAAGAAATTGTCTGTGCGATTTTTGTGTCGTACCCCTGTCGCCTTTCGTAGACAGTGTGTCTTCTTTCAGTTCGTATCTTTTGTTTCTGTTGATGTTAATTTTCAAGCTTCTTTTGGGACAAAAGCGGTGATAGCCCAGTGGCTAAGAATTCGAGGGGTCCGGGTTCGAATCCCAGTGAACAATAACTTTCTTAAAAAATTAGGTGCACTTTATAAAATAAATATTACCTGTTACAACGTTAAAGAGAACATCGTGAGGAACCGGCATGCCTGAGAATTCAAATGCATAAATGCATGCATGTTACAATCAACCTGCATTAGGCCAGCGTGGTGGACTAAGGACTACATCACTCATTGTGAGAGGAGACCCGACCCTGCATTGGGTCATTGATGGGTTACTGACAGACAACGAACTTATAATCATCAGGTACACTATACACAACTGGAAGCAATCTAATAGCAAGGATTCTTCTTTTTCTTAGCACATCTTGAAGGTTAGCTGTTAGAAAATACTTTATTAAGCTGGACTTTTATATCACTTTTGGGCAATAAAGTATCAATAAATAAATAAATAAGGATCTGGCGCCAGTAAACCGGCAAGAGGAACGTGTAAAACAACACTCCAGGGCACACTTAGTCAGCACTAACTACAAATTAAGGCAACGTTATTAGGTGCCCGGAAAACGCACCGAGAAAATTACTTTAATTACCGATCAACCTCTTAAATTTCACACCAAGGCTCTAAAGATACCTCCTGATGCTTAGTTACAACAAGTACGCAATGTAATTATTTGAATAATTGTAGCTATAAATTCGTGTATTTCTTTAAGTAACGTGCATTTTACTATTCTCAAGTACCCAATTATACTTATTTCTTTATTTATCACCCTTCCTTACCCTTTCATTTTAGCCCTTGCTAGTCCACCGCTGGGCATGAGCCTCCAGTAATGGACGCTACTCCGCCCGGTCCTGGGCGCTCTCAATCCAACTGTTTCCCGCTGTCTTCTTCACGTCGTCAGTCCACCTGGTAGGAGGATGCCTGTACTCCTATTGCCTAAACGGGGTCGTTATTCGAGGACCTTTCTTCCCCGTTGGTTGTCAGTCCTATGAACGGTGTGGCCATTTAAACAATAACATCCATCGTCAATCAGAACAACCCCACAGTTGTAAGTATAACTGAAGACTATAATGGTTGTCTTCAAATCTCTGCGACTTGATTATATGACGACCCGAGTGGCTCAGTTGGTAAAGACGCCAGTGCGCTACGCGGAGGGTCCTGGGTTCGATTCCCAGCAGAGCAGAGATTTGAATGATGAGTTTAAATTTCTGTTTATGGTCTGGGTGTGTTGTGTTGTTGTCTTGTGTGTGTCCATGGCGACCACGACACAGGGAAACCTAGTGTGGGGCTATGAGTGTGAAGCGTTATTTATTTATTATTTATTTACTTTTCTTTCACAAAAACTAGCTAATGGTTCTACTATGTTTTAAACTTTTTTTCATTTGTTTTGTAAGATTTAATTCTGCTTAGTTAGGCATACTTCAAAAGGAAAAAGACAAAAAAGTTTATTTGCTCAAATGTGGGTTAATTAAAGGTTTTACAAAGCATATTTTAAAAGTAAATATCGATTGACCGAGTGCTTTGTAAAATTTGCAAGTTTTATTATAAAGAGTTTTATTGAAATTTGTAAACCTAAAAACAGGTTTACAAATTTTACAATAACTTTGGAAAAAATCTTATCAGCTTCTTGCTCGCTTGGATTGTATACTAGAACCTTAACAGAAAAGTCTCTCATTTACACATAAGCGATAATAACTTCTTAAGGCAAACATCTTCTATCGAACAATGCGGTATTATTTCTCCTAACCGCGCGCGCCATTACAGAAATCGATTCGCGACTCGTAAATGTTTAATAAAGATAGGTTTATCGACGGATTGTAAGCATACTGTCTCTGCTTTTAAGAGAAGGGGCTCCTTAAGATAGTATAAGTAGTTATGTAATAATAAACGTATGCTTATGGACGATAGGATATGGAGTTAACGTGATTATTAACACAAATTGTTCATATGAAAATTTTTGATAAAGACTCTCCTACCAGGCTAGGTGAGCCTGGAGAGCGGCCGTGCTCCGCGTGTCAGCGATCTAGAAAACTTTAATAGCGTGATTCAGGATCGTGCGCCATCTTTTGACGAGTTGAGGAAGTCATTGATACTTACTATATTATACTTCCTTCCTTCCTTCCCTTTCAGTCCTTGGTAGTCCACTCGTAGACATGGGTCTTTAAGAAAGCTGACAAACAACAACTTACTTTTTGACTGTTTACCTTCTACTAGGAAAGGAACAGAGAATTCTCAACATTCCTGGCTCCGCGTCTAAGATCAAACACTGTCTAAATGTCAAACTTATTTCGAAAATCGCGTTGAAAAACTGGACGTCAAAATTGCACAGCACACTATTAGTTAGCGTCCAGATAATACCCCTCGGACGAACGATCGTATCGATCACTATAGGCTAATTGCACACGGAGCGTTAAAACCTTTTTATTAATGACGTCCGCTGACTGACGAACTAATCGCGTGAAGCAACAGCGCAGTCAAACGTCAAACCGATCTATGAAGATTGTACTCGCGATCGTTGCCGACTCTACTTTACTATACTTTGACCTATTGAATGTCCAGTAAACAGACACAATAGTTAAACAATAGCAGTCGGACCACCAGTGGTTCGATGCAAATTATTAGTTTAATGTTATTGAAAAATTACCCTAACAGACTGTTAGTAAGTCCTAACAACACAACGGAAATATATGTAGTACTTGAAAGTATCACAAAAATCGTTATGCGTTATGATAGCAATGCCAGCCAAAATAAAATCGACCACAAAAATAAAAGAACGCTTATGTTCTGGGTTCCGTTTTTCTTACATCGTATCTTTGCTTTAACATAGTAAAAAACGCTTGGTGCATAAACGCCCTTAGCCACAGTGCCGCGAGAGCCAAGAGGCGTTAGGCGCCGCTTAACTGCAGACAAGTGTTCGCGACTTCTAAACTTCAGCCGCCTTCAAATTATAGCGTGCGGATGTTGGAATATCTTGGAATACCGCAACCGATTGTATAATGTAATCCTCAACCGAAAGGACTTTATAAAGTTATATATTTATAATTTTATTTGGTATTTCATAACTTTTTTAAGAAGGATGGATGCTTGTTATTGAAAAGGTTTGTTATTGATAACCTTTTCGCTAAAACTCTGAAACGCATCATGGACCTACACACATACATTTAAGCTTAGCTTATTAGGCTTTAAGGATAGAATTTTTATTCCTCTGTGGATCAAGTTCTAAAGTGGACAAATTTACAGATTTAAGTTATCTAGTTCTATACAAAACACCTATTGTTACTATACATGCGAGCACGAAAATTCAATCTTTAATTTATCATTCGATTAAAGTAAGTAGTATCCAGTGGTAGGCGACCGCTCGCTGTTTGATATAAGATCGTATGAATCATCCGCTATAATAAAATTGTCTATAGTTAATAGACATCCTGAATTATTCCATCGTTTATTATTCTGTGCGATCCTCTCGTAATTCATCATGATTTTCATCTCTCTCAATTACAATATCAAATTAATTTATTATCTACATTCGATAAGACAAACACCGGACGGAGTAAGTTGGGAGTTTAATAGTGGGCTGACACAAGTCACCAGATGAAGCGATTTAGAGGTTAGGAATTGACAAATAGATAAGTAAACTAATAGTAATGCTTTAAATATTTCTAACAGAGGTAAATATTAGAAAGATTTAGTATCGTGTGTCGTAGTGCGTGCTACGTAACGTAACATTAACCTATACAGTAATATTAAAGATGTTGAATCCGGATTAATATTGCCTGTAAACCCATATCAATTGCTAAATTACGAATAAGTAGAACTTAAATAATGTCTTTATAAATACAAGCAGCATACGTATCATGAAGAATGTGAATAAAGATATAAAATACATGATTATATTCGTTTTCAGCATTTAAGAAGCTCAAAATAAAATAGATTTTCCAATTGAATTTGGCGAATATTAAAATCTGTAATTTAGATTTGAGGATGAACAAATCTTCTTCAACCTCAGATTCCTTATGGCTTAACCCACGCAAACATTAGCCACTGTCGTCGAAGGGCCCGACATGATCGATCGTCTTCTATATTTCAGATACCTCAAATTGATGTAATTAAGACCAAAGTATGAGATCGTACGTGGGAGCATTGCTGCCCTGAGTACTATGATGGACAACTTGCAAAATATGCATACTTGCATTACGGAAACCTCATCCCTACAACCGAACTGCAACCCATTACCCATTAAAGGATTGGGTGTGTTGTCAAAATGAGAAGGACGGCCGGACGGCCGGACTTCTACGCTGGCTTATTGTGAATAAAAACTTCACCTGCCTTTGAGAACATTATGGAGAAGAAAGTTCTTCTAACAATGTTTTCCTTCATCGTTGCAGCTTCATCGTTAAATTTTTTGTAACACGAGTTTGACACATGATGTTCGTGTTACACAAAATTCTTCTCCAAAATTCTTCTTTTAACATTCAAAAATGTTTCTTTTTTCTTCAGGTACGAAACTTAGAAAAGTCGTTGATGTGTGTCGCTGAGATTCAAACCCGGATCTGTTATCCGATTAAAAAACCTCAAAACTCTCGTGACTTGGTCCAAGCGATCATTAAGCCACTGTCCGCGATGGTGAGATGATCGATCGCACGGGACGCCTCGTTTGAACCAACATTTACTGCCTTCTCACATTTCTTTACACATTTACTGTGGCACGGACTGTCTCATTATCTAGAGATTGTCATTTTTACACTTAATACTTTTATTTGACAGTAGAAATGTCAATAGAAAATTTGACCGTTGAGAATTGCCGGATCGAATTTTCTTTTTGAACACTTAGCTGTCTCGTGAGTCACCTGTGATACATACCTACTCATTGATTAACTTTTGTGTCTACTGATTTGATAGGCAAATTTTAAAAACAGCAAATAATCCTTTGTCATCTTACAAAAAACACTGATATGAAGTCACTAATGATTACTTGGATTTTAACGTAAAATTTTTCTATCCTTTAAAAAGCGAATACACTCGTACCTAATTTACCGTTTCATTTGAGCTAACTGCAAACAATGGTAAAGGAAGCGTGGATTCTGCAATATTTCAGTACAATTGAATAATGTTGAATAACAATAGTCATTGTGGCGGGATTGATGACCGCCCATGTCGGTTGTGACGAAATTATGGCCGAGAGGAAAGCTATAGGTTAATAAACACTTTTCGCTCCCAAGGTGGTAACGATTGAGCATATTTTAATGATGCTTTATGGTCAGGAAGCTTTCATTTCAATTGTGTTATACCTTGAATAGCGCATAGCCCTTCGGCTGTACGGAAGCGAGCAACCGAGCTGTGAAAACTCGAGTAGAAACTTAGAAAGGGCGAAATCGCAGTAAACAGTAAAGCTACCGATAAAACATCGCCAATTACCATCGCTTTATAAATTAAAAATAGTATAGAAAATAACTTAGACCCAGTAAAAGTTTTGATTAGTTATTTTGTAATCATAGCGGCAATGAGTTATGAGATATAGATTATAACCAATTATTATTATAACACAAGACAAAACAAAAAAGACACGTGATTCACACTGAGTTCTGAGGATTCTGCAAGAAACTTTTTTAATGTTTTTGACGGGCATGTGAAGTTTGGCACCGCGCCCTTGCCAGTATGGCTTCATTGGCTATCAAATTAAGCAGTAGAGTAAATGGTTGCTGATAATTATGGTAAACAAATACTCGTAGTCTTGATCAAATTTATCCATATCGTTGTTCAAATATCTTCGAATTAATATTTGCAAATGTCAACAGAACGACTGTATATGCGCCACCCATTGCTTATCAGTCATCGGGTGAACCCTGAGACAAATTACGTTGCATTTTCCTCTCCGAAAATTGGACATTCGAAATAACTTAGGTAGCGAATTTTAATGGTTTAATATTTCAAAGGTGTTGGGAACTTGCAGATTTCATTAGGAGATAGCAAGTCCAGTTGTGTTGTGGCATAATGATGTTATTATTTGATAGGCATGGCTTTATCACGCCCGCTCTAAAGCTCTAACGGTGCTAGAATTTAGAGGTGGTATAGTGGTAGCAAAGATTCAAGATTTGGATTTTGTTGGTAATATTAATATTCGTATCCATTGTTAGCACGTTGGTCAATAATATAACGTGTTGAAACAAATAGGTCACTCGTGACGTGACAAAGTTTTGTATAAACCAAATAGGTATGTACCGGGTGTCTCATCGGAGCTTGGTCAGCATGGTAAAGCTAGAAATGAGAGAACAATAGATTTATATCTACAGTCTGTTTTTTTGATCATGTGCAATTTGATAAACAATCTAGGCAGTTTTAAATGAAAAAAAGTTTTAAAAAATCTTTGTCTGCGTTTTAAAATAACGAATTAAAATAAAGAGCCACGCTAAGATGGTTTACCAAATAGGACAAGTGTAAATTAAATGGACTATAATATAGAGATATTATCTCTGTTTATCCCATTTAGCTAGCTTTCCTTTACTGATCATTTTTAATAGAGACTCATGTTCACACAAACAAAATAATGCAATATTAGGTAATATTTATGAAATTAAATATCACCTGCTGTTACGGTGAAGGAAAACATCGTAAGGAAACCTGCATGCCTGAGAGTTCACAAAAAAATGCTCTCAAAGGCATGTGAAGTCCACCAACCCGCAGTAGGCCAGCGTGGTGGACTAAGGCCTACAGAGGGATCTGAGGGATGAGAGGGATCTCATTGTGAGAGGAGACCCGATCCTGTAGTGGGTCATTAATGGGTACTGACATGACATTTATTTTCTGTAATAAATAACGTCGAAAAACAAATTTAAATTCTTTTTTTCATGTCATATTAAGTAGGTACAAGTTTTTCGCAAGTTTCGTGAACACTATGTTTTTTAAACAATATCGTTTAACACGTCGAAGTGAAGCAACACCACAACCCTAGGTGGAACAACTACACACCCGTACCAACTACTTGCTCTGAAGAAATGAATAATAATAACCTCGGATACAGTTCACAACATCAGTTGATTCTAATTCATGGCTTCTCGATGATTAACCAACGGCGTATAAATACCACAATGTTCCCATAAATTTCATACAGAAATATTTAATTCCACCTCCATTTAACTTCCAACCTTATTGAACGAAAGTTAGAGTTGATTTTTACATATTCAGTGTTGTGTAGTACATATTTTGATGCCTGGTATCCAAATGCCGTAAATATATCCCAGTTCTTCGTGTAATGCAGGTTTATAGTCTCGGGGAAGTATGAGGTACATAGTTCGACTTAGTAAGTAATGTTGTACTTATAGCACAATGAGATGTGAATAATTGTATCGGATGTAATATTTTGGAATATCGGAATATCGGAGGGAAATAACAATAATTTAAGTGAATAAGCTTAAAAGCTATCAAGCTTTCATGTATGTGTTTCATGTATGAAAAGGGTTTCATGTATGTATGTATGTACATGAATTACAAGAAACTCTTTACATGTGTACCTGTATCCTGTCATTGATGGGTAATAAAACACAAAAAAATTTGATTTTCGGACTGATTTATCGGGAGTCAAAATCAAAAGGATCTAGATTTGTTGATACTTCCTTAATGCTTCAATAACGGGGAACCGTACCCAGCAGTGGGCCCAAGAGCTGCAGTCAAAAAAAAGTCTTATAAGTGAGTCCCTGGTCTGCTAATAATGTTTCCTAATTGAAAAACGCTCTTGACCGCAGGCATATGTAATTAAATCTAATTATAATTGCCGCTGCTCAGCTCCATAGCACTGGTACATGGAAGTCTCATTAGTTGAAACCAATCGCCATATTTAATTCCAATTGCAACAAAGCGCTAAAAGCATTTTTAGCATTTTTCCGCTTAATAAACCAGGTTTAGTGGCAGAGCTACGAGTATCTTCGTAAGAGTCCAGTCACGTGTTTGTACTTGGTTCGGTAAGTGTGGAGTAAACCACTAACCGCTGCTCGGTATAGTTCTTTGGACCTAGTCATACTGCACTATAGAATCATTCTTATTTACTCTAAAAGAGTGGTGGGAGTTTTTGTCCGCCCCGCTTTTTCTCCCAGTCTTCGTTTTGCCTGAGGGGCGATCAAAGCAGATGAATGTCTAATATACTTATAACGCAATATGTACTTATAGCGTTCATTGAGACGCGAGTGGCTCAGTTAGTAAAAACGCCAGTGCGCTACGCGGAGGGTCCTGGGTTCGATTCCCAGCGGAGCAGAGATTTGAATGATGAGTTTAAATTTCTGTTTCTGGTCTGGGTGTGTTGTCTTGTGTGTGTCCATAGCGCCCACGACACAGGCAACCCTAGTGTGGTAGCTATGAGTGTGAAGCGTTATTTATTGAGTGTACACAAATTGTACCTAATAATGAATAAACGCTTTTGAGTTTGAGTTAGATTAAGTGTCTATGGGCTACAGTTGTAATTAATATACCTACGGTTCGACCAGAGCATAAACAAACGAACTTTCAAGTTTTTTAGTAAGCTACACTAATTACTGAAGAGACGTGCTCATACTTACATAGTAGCACGAAAGTATCCTGACCTCTAAATATGTTTAATAAGCAATAGCTGTTCTAAGAGAAGTCAGAAAGAGCACTTTAGAGATTGCCGTTTCTGCAACCCATTTAAGATCCACTGAACGGTGGGTTGTCTATTCACAATGGAAATCCTGGACAATTTGCGAGTTTGTGAACTTTACGTGCCTTGGAGAACGCCATAAAAACCTTTTTCAACTTTAAAAAAAATAGAAATATCCGAATCTATAACAATATTTTCAGTCTGTGAAGATCTAATGAACTTAATTCCCAAGACAATACGGGCGCTGTGATAAGTTGATAACACATGTTAAGTCGCAATTTGTATGCCAGTAGTAATGGCAACATGACCTCTGAGCTGCAAGCGATATTGACAATGAAACTGTAGAGTCGACTTAATAAAACTCAATATGTGGAAATGCCCCCAGCGTCTTGGGCACGATGCCTCACATGGGTTGGATGAAATATTTTTATTTTTATTTTATTATTATTTTTTTATACATTTTTGTTTTTCTCCCAATAAACAGGGTTCAACTACACTTTTGTGCGGGCTTTAAACCAAGCACAAAAGAAGGTTATGATATATCCATGGACAAAAACTTTCTGACAATTCTACATGTATTGAGTATGGTTGCTTTTTGTATGGTAATGTATGTTTGAGGGTGAATATTTAACTGTTGTAGGCTTGTATGTAGTGTTTTTGGTACTACCCCGGTAGTTGAGATTAATATAGGTATCGTTATTACTTTATCTACCCTCCATTGGGTTTTAATCTGTATCGCAAGATCAGTATACTTTGTTATTTTATCAGTGTGTGTAGATGTGAGGTTATGCGTGTTAGGGATTGCTACATCAATTAAATATACTACTCTATTTTTCTTGTCATGTAGGGTTATATCGGGTCGGTTGAAATGTATTGTTTTGTCTGTTATTATAGCTCTGTCCCAATAGAGCTTATAATCTTTAGACTCTAGAAATCCATGTGGAGTATATTTGTAATATGCAGTCTTCTCTGCTACAAGGCTGTGTTTGAAAGCTAGGGTTTGATGTATTATTGCTGCTACCTGGTCATGCCGATGTTTATAATCAGTTTGTGCTATTGCTCTGCAGGCTCCGGTGATGTGTTGAATGGTTTCTGAAGGACCCTTGCATTTTCTACATGAGTCTTCGTTTGAGTTGGGTAGTTTCATAATGTATTTTTTATAATTTTTAGTTTCTATAATTTGGTCCTGTATCGCAGCCATGAACCCTTCCGTTTCGGGGAATAGTTCTCCACGTTTCAGCCATTCGTTTGACGCTTTTCTGTCAACGTTGGGTTGGCTTAAATCGTGGAGATGCCGTCCGTGCAGTGATTTCTTAAACCAGTCTCGTACTTTTGTTTGTTTGTCCGTCTGTATTTCATTTTTTTGTTGTGTTAAATCATGTAAATTTAGTGGAGTTAGCCTTTTATCGTTTTGAACTATAGCGTTATGTAAGATGGATTCCTGTGCTTTGTTATGAAAATAAGTTCGTAAATTTGTAACTTGTTTATTGTGTAAGTTACCTATATCTATAAGACCCCTTCCTCCATCGTTTCGAGGCAGCGTCATTCTTTGTACGCTAGATCGGGGGTGATGTTTCCTATTTTGTGTCAATGAAGTGTTAATCAGTCTTTGTAGTGTTTTTATTTCTGTTTTGTTCCAATTTATTAAACCAAATGAGTATGTTAGGATGGGGATGGCAAAAGTGTTAATTGCTTTAAATGTATTTCTTGAGTTTAAGTGACTGCGTAGTATGGAGTTTAATCTTAACTTAAATTGTGTTTTGAGAGAGTTCTTTATATCTTTATGTGAAGTATATTGACCTTGATTATAGCCTAAATACTTATAAACTTCGTTTTCTTCTAATGCTTCTACAATCTCCCCTGTCTGCAAGTGATACTGATGCGCATAATTTTGTCCTGCTTTGATTGAATTGATTTTACATTTGTCGATACCAAAGTCCATACCAATGTCTTTGGAAAAAGTTTCGGTGATATTAGCCAGTGTTTCTAGTTCTTCTTCAGTAGATCCATAGAGTTTAATATCATCCATATATAAAAGGTGATTTAACTTCTGGGTGGAGCAGTCAGTCAAGTCAGTCTCGTTTTTTGTATAGTTAAAATTGTATCCTATGTTTGTGGAGTTAAGCATATTAGAGAGAGGATTCAATGCAAGACAGAACCAAAGTGGACTTAAAGCGTCTCCTTGAAATATACCTCTTTTTATTTTTATTGGTTCTGTAACAATTGTGTCTGTGGCGGTTGTTAGTTTTAATCTTGTAGTCCATTTAGACATTAATTTTTTAAGAAAAGTAATGATTCGAGGGTGTATGCGATAAATCTCTAAAATTTGTAGTAACCATGAATGAGGAACCGAATCAAAGGCTTTTTTATAGTCAATATACATTGAATATAGATCAGTTTTTTGTTTTTGTGTCTGTTTGAGGACTACTGAGTCTATGGTGAGTTGCTCTTTACACCCTCGGCTCCACTTCCGGCAGCCTTTCTGCTGTTCTGCTAAAATTTTATTACTTTCTATGTGCTTATACATTATTTGTGTTAAACATGAAGTCATTATTTTATAAAAGGATTGCAAGCAGGTTATAGGCCTATATTTAGCGGGATTGGACATATTATTTGAATCTTTTGGTAACATATATGTAATTCCTATAGTTAGATACTCTGGTAATGCTTGTGGTTCATCTATAAATTTATTAATGAATTTATATATAAAAGGGTGGACGTGAGTAAATTTTTTATACCAGAAATTATGGATATTGTCTGTACCTGGGGCTTTCCAGTTATGTAATTTTTTGATAACATCATTAAATACTTCTGCAGGTACATATTGAAAGTCCATCGGTTCAGACACTGAGTATTTTAAGTCTTCGTTTTGTAGCCAATCAGCATCTCTATTGTGCTGGGCCGGAATTTCCCAAAGAGTCGCCCAAAAAGCATGCAACTCATCAGCAGCAGGTGCCATTCTGTTATTTTGAGCATTATCTTGTAAATTATGTGAAGTATCTGGTGGATTGGTTTTGCGAGTGTTGTTTGTATTGTCTGTATTAGTAATCTTGGATGATTTCAGTCCGCGGTAGAATTGTTTTTCATTATTTATGAATATTTTGTTTTGTGTCTTACGTAATGTACATGTCTTGTATCGTTTTAACCTACTACTAAGAGCTGATAGTTTTTGTTTTAAGGTGTCCAAAAATTCAGGTAGTTGAGTGTTAGGGCTTTCATGAATGGAATGTATTTTATGACGTCTTTTTATAAGATCTACGTGTTTTTCTAAATTCCTACTTCTATTACCTTTAATGTATTGTGTTAGTCTTCCTATTTGTGCTCTAAGTTCTTCTATTCTGTTTTCTAATCTTATTTGCCATTTAGGTTTTTTTATTTTGTGTTTATATGTTTCTTGATTTTCTTTCGGAATATCTATCTTAGCTCCGTTACTCTTAGCTGCTGCCCACGCTCCACAGTAAATTATTGTTTGCATGACAATAAATTCTGTGGAGTCATCGATGTAATTAGGTAAAATGTCACTATTAATATATTTTATTGTAGCAGCTAATTTAGCTGACGATTTCTGTTTAGGGATATAACTCCTCTCTGTTGGTTCAGTGTTTTTGAAATAGTTGTATGCAATTTCAAAATAATGTTTTATTTGTGTGTGTTTTTGATTATCTAAATGTAATGTTGTAATATTTGATGAATTATTTAATCTGTCCGTGTTATTTAGTGTTTCTGATTGAGTATTAGTTTGTAAGCTATTTTCTTGTATGATAATATTTTCTATTTGGGGACTTCTTGGTTCAGCGTTATTTAGGATTTCTATATTAATATTATTTTCTAGAACAAGTTCGTTAGCTACTTCTTCTTTAATAGCTTGTAGCCTATCTTCACTAAGGTATCTACTTCTTATTATGAGTCTCATTTGGTCACTTACTCTCTGTTCTGTTACATGATTAAGATGTGGGTATACTGATATAAATTCTTTGTGTAATTGTCCCCTATACGCAGATATGTTTGTTTCTAATTGTGTTATTTTGTAGTAGATACGCATAATTGTCTCGTTTTGCTCTTTAGTCCAACGCATTCGTTGACTGGTCTCATTATTATTGTTATATTGTGTTAGTGTGCGAGTTTGTGTTGTAGATCGATTTGTATGAGTTGATGTTGTAAGTAAATTGGGTGTTAAATTGCCTGCGCGTGCATTATCTATTTCCTGTCTAACTTC
This sequence comes from Erynnis tages, assembly GCA_905147235.1. Classification (NCBI taxonomy): domain Eukaryota; kingdom Metazoa; phylum Arthropoda; class Insecta; order Lepidoptera; family Hesperiidae; genus Erynnis; species Erynnis tages. Next base: position 10,163,396 of record LR990082.1, read on the forward strand.
TTTATAAATCCTATCTATTTCAGTTTGTGGTAGTAGTTTCCTATTGATTATAGCCCTTCTCTGGTCTCCAACTCTTTGTCTACTTATCATATGCAATTCTGGGAATTTTTCTATAAATTTTGTGTGCAGTGGTGGGAGATATCCGTTTACATCAGTTTCCATGAAGGTTAGTTGAAGGTATGTGCGCAAGATAAACTCGTTCATATCATTACTCCATTTCCTGCGCGTTTGAGAACTAACGGTGGTGGGTGCAAGATTTTCGACCAAGTCAGTCGTTTGCATAACATCCTCCGTCAGCGTGCTAATGGCTGTTGTACTTGAGTGGGTTGGTGATTGGGCATATGAGTTAGAAGAAGGGACTGATGGATAACTCTCGACTGAAGTCCTTTCGTCGGTGTTTTCTGCAGCAGTGCTTTCCTGGGCAGAAGATTGCAATACGGTGTCCCCCCCAGAATACGTGGGACTGCCCGGGCTCGAGGGCCCGGGGCCGGATTCTCCGGTGCGATTCGCTCCGGTACCTGCCTGGGGTAGTATACATCCGCTTCTTAAACGCATCGCATTCTACTGTCCTTACTATTGCTCCGTTGGTCATTGGTATGGTGTAGCAATAATTATGCTGCCAATGTCCGCCCCCCACGTGGCAACAGGTGGTCGTGCCGGACGTGGAGTTAGGTTTGTGGGGGGCTTATTATTATTATTATTATTTTTTTGTAAAAACTAAGTTTTAATTAAATGGTTCAATTTTATTAATTTGTTAGAATTACTTTATTTTCGATTTTCAAATAAAAACTCAATATTGTTAATGATTATTCGATACTGGTAAATTAAATGAGATGTGAATTGCGTTACGTATGTAATGCTTGCGTAACCTAGAACACCGACAATCAGTATTGTCGGTGTTCTAGGTTACGCAAGCCTATGCAGGAAGTAATACTTAGAGACGATTAAAATTACGAAAAGATGTTTGTAGCAAAATTTAACTATATGCTAAAACTCTTTTTTAATTTTTCAAATAAGATTAGGTAGCCTTTCTTCTTATTTTCTAAAGTGGTTTTCACATGATTCTCGTTAGCAACTCCTTTTTGGCGACATTCTACAGCTAAAAAAGTAGGTTATCTCCCTAAAGAAAACTGACTATACCACAGTACGAACCCATGTTTAAATCCTGGTCCAGAAAGCTGCAGAATTTTTAAAACCACGTCTACTCCAAACATTTTTGTCCATCGATGACATCTGTGGCGTGAAGCCCGTCCATTACCGACCTATCAGCACTTCGTTAGTCCAACACATACTATCTACAGCTCGTATAAACGTTAAAGACTATTATCCCATGCGCTGCATCACACTTCACCTCAATTTCCATTCTAATGTCACCGAAACCATTGAATCCAATATAACCTTTACTGCCAATGGGAATTCTTCAATTGTTCGACGTGTCCAGAAGCTACTGCGGTCTAATATCGTATGGATCGCAATTCTTTGTTCAATGTGAATTCTGCTACTGAAGTCATGAACGTGCAAGGTAATTTGAGCCTTATAGCATTGTGATAGGTTCTTGTAGAAATTTTGTGATTCTGTTTAGAATACCGGACCGCGTAAGCCACCCACCAAAGGATGGTGTTAGATAAAGTAGTATTTAATGAGACGCTTCTGTGAACGGAAAGCAATCGTTAAGTCTTCACAAAAATTGAACAAATCCTTTTAGAAATGGAGTCCACAATTGAAGCGATTTTATCGGTCAATTCACGTATTCGGAACCATATAGAGAGACAAAACGTTCATAAATATTTCGTTTTATGGTTTATTTGACTCGCACCTATGTGTTGTACGCTTTTGGACGCTACCATCTTCGATCTGGACGAGAACACGTATTCAAAAATCCCTAGATATGGACAATCGTACCTTAGGTCATAAAGTTAGATACCAGAAATTAGGTCCAGTTCCAACTCCGACCTCTATAATTCAGAGCCATTGCAAATATTGTAATCTATAGAGATCTATAAAGGTCTACGGAGATGCTCTGGCTCAAATGACATGTACAAATATGGCGCAGAAAATCCGAAAAGCCTTGTGTATTGTCTCCATTACACTAAAGGTATTTGTGGTATGATATGGTTATGGTAGCCCGCAGTCCTACTCAGAGTAATGGTAGCTTTTGAACCGAGATCATTACCATATTCGCGCGCGTCTCGCGGCCACATTAGTTCCAGAATTAATTCCTAAATAGGACGTAGGGTACCAAACTATGCGGTCACAAATTTTGAACGGACCCGTTTTGTAATATTGGGCAGAATTAATGACCACTAAATGTGATTTTTTTAACCAAATGTGATTTTGTTTATTAATACCGCCATTCTTTTACGCTATTGGTTATAGTTATAGTCAGGTCACGACATACAAGTATTTGAGAATAGCACCGTTTAAAAATTAAAAAATAGCATTGAATTGATAAATTCTATGCAATTTTCAATGTACTCGTGTGTGAGTACCGGGGATGATTTGAAAAAAAATAATCTTTCATTTGATTCATTTGATTTAATTTTTTCCTTCATGTTTGTCTCCTAACATAACGAGGGATTGTTTAAAAAAACCTTCTTTACCGTCTTTTTTTAAGTCTTCTTAATTTTCTTCATTGTATTTTCCTTTCTTAATTTATTTGTGAATATGTCAAAAGCTTTTTAAATCACGTTTCAAAATTTCACAGAACTGCGATGATGTTGGCACAATTGACATCAGCGCCCGCTACAGATGCGCTACAGTTATTTTATTTCAAATCTCATTACAACAATGGCTGCTGCCGTCACGTACCGCCGGTGGTTGCGGGAAGACCCGCTAACTTGGCAGGAAATAATCTACTTTGTTTGTTAAACTTTTGATTGAAGAACCATTAAGGAAGGTCCTAACGCCCCCATTACTCGGCGTAACAATTTCTATGGTTTTGGTTAAGAAAAAGTTAAAAAGTTACCACAGAAAAATGAGGATCGGCTATTGCATCAATATCTCAAGGGGTTTTCATTTTTATCACTGTCTTAGGTGACTTAGGTGATAGGTAATGTGCGTCAAATTCATGTTGTTTTTAAACAGAAGCTCAATTTGTTTACGGTCATAAAAGCGCACTTCTAGTAAAATTGGCTACTTATAAGAAAATCTCACTCAGCTTCGTGAGATGGCACGTTTGCTATATTTTTGTTGATGCGCCAGTTATTCACACATATCATAGATAGAGAGCTATGATCTGGGTGAAAATTGCTTCTTAAGTCGTTCGAATGAATACTTGCGACATGAGACCCGTGTGTTTTCACACTAAAGTAGCATGCACCAGTACTTACAGATTTGTTCCGAGAACTCCTGGGGGCGATGATTTAAGGCAGCTAAATGAAGTTATTAAAATCCATTGCTATCGGTGATGAGAAGAAGATAGAAATAATAATAATATATACATGAGATAAGGATAATATCACACAAAAGGTTACAAGTTATTTGATAAACCAGTAAAACTCTTTAAACCACTCATAATATCAGTTTCCTGTTACGAAAATAAGTACGTTCTTTTGTTCAAATTTTTGTGCATAACACGCTTTTATACTTTCATTTATCTACTCTATTTATGTTCTTTATACGTATTTACAATAACTTAAAAGTAAATAACTTTAAACTAAAAATATTAAATAAATTGAAGTCGGTAAAAAAACTTTTATCTTAAAAAATATCTTAGGAAATAAGGGAAGTCTAACTCATACTCATACCCAACAAAATCATAGGCAGAAATACCAACTTTACATTTGAAGTGCCTCTACTGTAGTCTCTACCTAGAGCCTCTACATAGAGCTCCAAGGAACGGTAATACGCATTACGCTCTGGATATCTCTATCGATGATATTTATTGTCTTACATTATTGTTATTATTGTTCAAAGTAGATCTGAACATTACCGAGACTGCGGCTTTCTGGTGCTTTTGTTCGAGTAAGATTTACAATGCTGTGCAATATTTTCATGAATATAGGTAATATTGTAAATGTGTGTATGGAACAATGAGAATTCTAGAATCTAGATTTAAGTTATCATGCTAGAGCGCCGGGTGTATAATATTTTTGATGTCCTTTTCATAAATTACTATTATCTATGAGTACTCGTAATGTTAAACAATCAAATATTTTACAACTCTTTCGTTTGTTATACTTTACTTAAATGGTAATCCATTATCGGTGTCCAACAAAAATGGTCATAGTGGGTAATACTGGCCGATCGCATCTTATATAATAGATAGAATAGATATACATATGAAATATCCGCTAAACAGCAGTTTAACAAACAGATGCTACGTCGGTCGCGCAGACCGATAACACAGGTATTACAGGCCCTTCCACTATTATATGTTCGTGATTTACAGATTGACCTCACGCATAACTCGATCGTTTCTCGATTCTGGACTATAAGGCTAAATTTATCAATAATACAGCCAATTATAAACATCGGCAGATATTCGAGAATATTTAACAGGTCAAATTATAAACCGTGAAAGATATCTCAGTCTTGCCACCTGTAAAAAAGCTTTAAATAGTTTCAATTGATTGACGAACTTGGGCGCATTTGTGACAAAACCGAAAGCCTATAAAGTAACCTGGCTGCCACCTTCATTTAAGATTTCAAAGGTAACATTGACATTTGAACTTTATAAATAAACCTGCTCCCTTCCTTCACAACAAGCTATCTGCTGGGTTCAGTCGTCTCTTCCAACCCTTTTAATCGCATCTTTTGTTTATATCCAGTAATTGAGTAGCAATATAGCAAGCCACCTCATCTCAGGTGGCCACTGCAGCCCACGGACACTTAACATCTAACTTCCAATAGAGAAAAAATCCTATCTGAGGCTGTATGCGGTTCCTTTGGTACTCATCTAGTCATGAGGACTTAGATATTCGCTCAGAAGTATGTATCTCCTTCTAAAAATAACTTATCGCAAATTTTATGAGTGCAGTCCTCCCCGTTCTGGACACGGAGATTCGAGAACCGACAGTAGGTACCGGTAGGAACCGATATTATCCACGGGTCTCTAATCAGATATCAGCTGTTTATACCCGGCTGAGAAATTTAAATGTACCGATGGCGCGATGACCCCGGGGTTAAACTTGCCGATAGCCGATGTTGCGGTAAGATATGGCTAGGATTGAGAGATTCATATTAGGCATGGAACGAGGTATTGTTACAGCGAAAGGGTAAGTGTCTAAGAGTAATTAAAATCAGTGTAGACTGATAAACGGAAACACCGCTCTCTTATATTATCTTTTAAAACTTAAAACAAAGCCAAACCTTTGAGTTGTTTATAATTTTATAAATAATAAGTTACTTAAGTAGACAAATGAGTAAAATAACCCGGCGTGTAAATTATAAATTAGGAATTTTCACTTTAGGAATCACAGATTCACACAGGCTCACATATTATTTCTTCACTGGATATCAATTAAATGGATTTAATTCGACTTAACTCTACTCTACTACGACCTAACGACTACTTAAATTATATACTTAAACATCGACTCTTATAAAATAGTGGTTCTATCTCACTTGATCCTAAATTAGACACAACAGTAACGTTTGAAGAATACAGCCCCAGACTGATTTACTTTACGAAGTAACGAACACCTCGGCTTTAACAACCTAATAACCAAGCGTGCTCCTCTGCGTTAATATTTCAAATCGTTGCAAAATTACCGCAAAGTAGCTCAGCCAGTTGCCAAGTTAAACGTTCAAAGTCAGAGGATAAATATGGAGGCAAACCGATTAGCGAGCAAGAAAACGAGCACAATGCAACAAGAGTTATGCGCAGGGCCCTCTTTCTGAATTGGAGCTGTGGGCACTTGGCAAGGGCCCGCGATTGATTGGGGCCCCCTAGTGCGAGATCACCAAAAAGTAATCGAACGAACCTAGACCAAATTATTTCGAAGCAATAACAGTTATGACTTATTCAAGTAGGTATGTACCACTTTGTGTATTCGCACCTCTTCAGTCAATATACGAGTAGATCAGTCGTTTAAGCACTATGAATGCTAATTAATTTTTCTGAGACTGAAAGAAAACATGTAAAAATGAATCTAGAACATTAAATGTTTTTTTTTCTGTTCTAAATTCTAAGATTAGTCCTGGATAGTCAACAACAGAAGGGCCTTAATCCTAACTGCCTCCAATAAGCTAAAGACGGGCCTGGTTATGGCACCGCGAGAAATGAGTTGTTAGTGAACCACGAAAAGCGAGCAAAAGCTCAAGTCATTAGGGTATTGGGAGTGAGACGGCGGCGGGACACCCAGTTGCAACCGATTGTTGGATGGCACTAGAGCAAGAGAATAGCGACTAAGGCCGGGTTCCCGTGACTACGCGGCACCGCGCGGTTTTGCCTACCGCGCGATACAAGTATTACATTACATGTAAATAGTCATGCTTACATTAATACTACCTAACGACCCTTACAATGAACATTATATGTTATAGTCATACTTAGACCACACGCAGTCTGAGGTCGTAAATAGCTCCTTAAGGCGGTTAACACACTTCCCCGCATGACGCAGCGTAGCGATTCCCGCGCACATACATAACGCATCTGCATGAACGCGCGTGAATGCGATTTCTGTGTGTTGGACTGTGCTTGTTTTCTATACAAATGGAAATACATACAACGCTAGGTCACGCATTCCCGCGCTACGCTGCATGATGCGGGGCAGTGTTAATCGCCTAAATTCGTTTCCCCTCCTCCCTATGTGGGGAGGTTAATCTCCCCACCTAATGAAACTTGCTTTTGAATCTTCAGTCTTTCTAATACAAATTACAGAAAATTTACAACCACATTTCTTTTATCACTTACAGCGCTCGAAAAAGTGAAGCACGAGCGTAAAATATGGCGAACGGATGCGCGCGTGTGCTGCGCAACATTTGTACACGACGAGGTTCGATATTAGCTGCCCCGATAGCGCTCTCTGATAGCGATTATATCGCTTTAAACACCGTTTGGTGCTCGGGAATTTTATTTAGCTAGAGCTTTTTACTACTGCACATTCTTCTACTTATAAATGGTTGGTAGTGGAACGGATTGGTGGTCCCGCAGGAAATTTATGGAATCAAAACCAAAATAGATCGTTGACTTGACATAGAAATGTTTATACATGATTCTTAAGTACCTATCATCTCTACCATAAGTACAAATGGAGCCCGTGCTAGGCCCCATGCCCGTCGGACTGTAAACATCGGTTCTCGTGGCCCTGGAGAATGATTTGCCTATAATAAACAACTCACACGAAAAAATGCACCAATATTAAAGTTCTATTTTTGTCTACACGACACTGATCCAATATGATTAACCATCCACCCGCGACTCCGTGCAGTTGGACCTAATAATTTCACTTAGAAGGGGATAAAAAGTATCCTATATGTTTAAAGTTTTTTAAAGGTTTTGTTTGAGTAAGATTTCAACGAACCATTAAAGGTTTTGTTAACCTCAAATTCCTCATATAAATTCTGTTTAAATAATCTCCTTACGCTAAAACCTATAACGGATCAAGCCAGTCACGCTCACTTAACGGACGATAATGTGGTAAGTGCCCGTGAGTTTGATAATCCCATCTGCTTGCTTGGTAACTAAACGAACGACTGGAAATACTGTTGCAATTAAGATCATTCATAGACGATACTTCACCAATAGCTTTATATTTCAGAAACTTACTCGTAGTGAAGACCTTCAAATAAGACCTTATTTTACCCACTAGTTTCAGTTAGTCTATCTGTCAGTTTGCTCCGGCTAATCTCTGGAACGGCTGGATTTTGACGGAACTTTCAATGGCAGATAGCTGATATAATAAGGAGTAACTTAGGGTTATATAGCGGTGATAGCCCAGTGGCTTAGAATTCGACCTCGAATCGAGGGATCCGGGTTCGAATCCCAGAGGCACGCACCAATGACTTTGAAAAAAATTTATGTGCGCTTTATAAAATTAAATATCACCTGCTGTTACGGTGAAGGAAAACATCGTGAGGAAACCTGCATGCCTGAGAGTTCAAAAAAATGTCTCAAAGGCATGTAAAGTCCACCAATCCGCACTAGGCCAGCGTGGTGGACTAAGGCCTACATCCTTTTCATTGTGAGAGGAGACCCGACCCTGTAGTGGGTCATTAATGGGTTACTGACAACTTAGGCTACTTTTATTTTAGCATTCTAGGCGGACGATGTCGCGGGCACAGCTAGTACAAAAATAATATTCCAATTGAAACAATAAATTGAGATCTTGAAGGCAAGTTTTTTCCACCTACTCACCAAGTAATAGAGGAGCCAAACTTGATCTGCTTCTAACCACAAACGAAGTACCGATCGAACGTAACAATTAATTACGTTCCACAATTAAGAACCAGATACGCTCATTTGATTGCTGTTAATAATTTGTACCACAACCCTACAAGGGCATGGTAGATAATGCTAATTAATTTGGTGGGGACAGTGTGGCTATGAACGCGTGGTGTGACCTTAAATGCAGCACAAAGGGCCGATAGAACAATGCTATTGTTCGACTGTGGTCGCCATGAATTCTCCTTATCACGGAATACTCTAGCGGAACCAAATGGTTTCACTCACACAAGGGGGTCCCCGAGTCGAATGCGCTTCTTTTCTACCACTTGAGGAACCAGACAGATCCACTAAACGAGGTTTCTAAGTCGAATAGTTCGATGCTTTTCCAGATGGTTCCAAGACAGGGTCCCTGAGTAAAAATTGGAAACCCATACTGTCCCATAGCGGTGATAGCCCAGTGGCTTAGAATTCGACCTCGAATCGAGGGGTCCGGGTTCGAATCCCAGTGGCACGCACCAATGACTTTGTAAAAAAGTTATGTGCGCTTTATAAAATTAAATATCACCTGCTGTTACGGTGAAGGAAAACATCGTGAAGAAACATGCATGCCTGAGAGTTCACAAAAAAAAACATGTTCTCAAAGGTATGTGAAGTCCACCAACCCGCAGCAGGCCAGCGTGGTGGACTAAGGCCTACATCCCTCTCATTACGAGAAGGAGACCCGATCCTGTAGTGGGTCATTAATGGGTTAATGGCACTGTCCCGTACCCACAACTCCGAGGAAGTTCTTAAGTGGCTGGGATCGTTGAGATTGAGATCGCATGTCATTGGGATCATTCTAATCCGCCATGTTATGCTGATTTTTTAATTGAAATTAGATTGATTTTTTTTATAAACATCATTATTATCATTTAGTGTATGGTATCTATGAATTTTAGCAATAAGTAGCAAACAAACACGCAGTACACTATTCCTTTATTGCCGCATTCAAAATATAGTAATTAAAATATTAAAGTAACTACCTACCTAATAATAAAGACAAGTTGACGCGCTACAAAATAGATTTACGACTTGCAAGAATCAGAAATTTATTAAAAAGTTACAAAATCGGAACCGAAAGGCGTTATTATTTTGCACCTTCGACGCTGAGTGCAGAATAAATCATCAGCCAGCCTGACTACAATACAGTGGTCAGCTTAAAGTAACCACGCCACTATGAGCGATACCAACCCTCTTAGTTACATTTTCTGTTTCTTAAGTATGTCTCTCTACTAAAAACTTAGTCTATAGTGCAGTATGACTAGGTCCAATAAAGGAACACACGTGACAGCTATCTTGTGTGTCAATATCGCCCCATTGCCATCCGCCATCTTGTATTCTACTCCTCCACTAAACGCAGTGGACTATGCTCCAGGCCTCTCCTGGTGTGGGGAGAGACCCGTGCAACAGTGGGCCATGAAATCATTGCCAGCCAGCCAGCATTGTTTTCTATAATCGCTTCTCTACAACATCCCTTGCACTGTGCATCTTTATATAGGTTCGAATACTGCATTCAGGAAGCTTCGATTCGGTTTGTATGAACTGCATGTGAAATACAATAATTTATCAGTCTGCCAGCGATTTCGGCATTACCGCTTCCATTGGCATGATTTGTTCGCCCGTGGCAACCGTAATCTCTTTAAAATTGATATTTTGATCTTACACCGCATTTATCATGCCATCTGTCCACATTTATATCCGCTATAAATTGCCACTGCCGTATTTAGGTGTTGACTCACTCACATATTCTATTCAATTCAAATTGATCTAAAGATAAGAAGTCGAAAGGCTAGCAGCACCACTTGCAAGTTTTTGATATTGTGCGGAGATTGTTATTATAATTGATCCTTATCATTAACTTGCTTTTATGGTTCTACATGCCCCGTTTTCAATTGGTTTCATTTAAATCGCTTGCAATAATTCAGTTCAATTCAATTCCTTGTATTTGTCAGTAATTTGTTGGGTTCAGCCTACAACTTAAAAGCGTCTTTATTATAACCGTGGACCGATGGACTCTTTTCCAATTTTTACTGTATTTTACTCACGTATTTTATAAAGAAAGCGTCTATTTGAAAACTATTTTTATTCGAGCAAGGAATATGTTTCATGCCTTCTACATTTTGGGAATAGTTAAAAATAATCATGCTAATATAAAAAAATTACCTTAATGAAAATTAACCTGTACTTACGGTGATGTCAAGTTTAATAGAAATTCTATGTGTAAACTTATTTTTAGACAAACCTACGTATTAATTTAGAAGTTCAATGCAGTAAGCAGATAGGATTCATTAAATCATATCACTGTGAAAACCTTTATGTATTTGTTATTGCATACGTGGGCGTTCACTTTGACCAGTCCGAGCTTAGTAATGACAACAGCACGAACCATTAAAGCATATTGTCGCTAATATTTTACCACTGGACCATAACATGTAACCGTCTAATAAAATAATACTTATCACATTACACTGATTGTATACAGTTGTACATCAATAAAATCGTTTTACTGATGTGACCACCCCGCGAAGATGCGAACATACGACCAAAGTAACTTTACTTCTCTAGGTTTATAGTTATCCTTCTGTCTTCTCCATAAGGTTTAAAGTTTGCTGAACTTCTTATACCTGCATGCAAAGGTATGTTAGTAAAGATGGAACATAGAGTAACATGCTTAATAGGTATTGAGCCCATAAATTCACCTGTTACAACTATAGTAGTGCCGACCGTGCATCCATCATACATGAGAGACACCCACTGAGATTATGAACTGACCAGCTTAGAAACCTTACAATGTTAGGAAGATGTCTTATGTTTGCACATACAATTTAAAGACGAATATTGTCGTAATATATTTATTTATTACTGTTATTTATTAAGTGGACATGTAATAGTTTGACGACCTGAGTGGCACAGTGGTTAAGACACTGGTGCGCTGCGCGGAAGGTCCTGGGTTCGATTCCCAGCAGAGCAGCGATTTGAATGATGAATTTGAATTGCTGTTTCTGGTCTGGGTGTGTTGGGTTCTGGTTTTGTGTGTGTCCATGGCACCCACGACACAGGGGATCCTAGTGTGGGGCTATGAGTGTGATGCGTTATTTACAAAAAAAATAGTCATGTACGAAATTTGCTGCAGTTTCTTTAGATTATAAAATGTAGTGTAATAAGTCGAAAAGGCGATAGTGAAAAACTGCTTTCAGGAGCATTAGGTATGTTTCTATGTGGAAAAATTTGAAATTCGAAAAGAATACATCGAATTCTATAAAATAACTCATTCTCAAAACTCCCGGACAACTTTTCAGTTAAAATTACCAAAAGACTACTAATACAAGTAGCTAACTTATACGTATCTCAAATAACCTAAGTCCTACAAATTGAAGGATAAGTTCAAATAAATTGATTTGGATAAAATACACTTATTCGGAACATAATTTCTGACCAACCCACAAATTGAATCTTAATATTCTTAACATCCCAACAATAAGCACAATCCCTATTGTAGCGTACAAAACGGATTCGGCGGACCGTCACCGCTCCGCGCGGTCGATGCTCAGCTCCACAAAAATAGCCGCCTGGTGAACCTCACCACGACACTACACCGAACTCAGTTCTGGGTACTCCAATGCAAAACACGCATATGGGTACCTCAAACAATCCGAACCGCTCTCGAACCGTTCAGGCTATGTACGAATTCACGACGTGTTACGCTCGAAAAAGCACGTTTAACCACGATAGCTCGGCTCGACCCTTGTTTTAGTCTACCCTCACATGATAGACATTATTATCTTCGCGTCAAATACGAAATTATAAATTAAATAAAAAGGTTGTGCCTGACCAAACCCTCAGGGCAACTAAACCGAACCTATCATAAAGTATCCTAACCTAAATTGTCGATTTTGCATAATTTGGCGTAAAGGATTTAATCTTAAACTTCACATTTATCAGCATGATATGAATTAGAACAGACATAATGATAAAGAAGTTTCCGTTCATTACGGTAGTGTCGCCAATTTACCAAGCGGTAATTACTTATCAGGTGGTATTTGAACTCTATTGAAGTAGGTACTAAGCTTGTTTCCACTGTTTAAATTAGGATTATAATTAGCTCATAACTTCCTTCTCTCCTTTCAGCCCTTCGTAATCGATGCCATTCCGCCCGGTCCAGGCTCCTTTTAATTTAACGGTTTCCCGCTATCTTCTTCAGGTCTTCAGTCCACCTAGCCGGAGCGCGGCTTCCGTTCCTTTTGCCTAGATGATTATAAAGGTTATAATTAAGCTCCTAAAAACCCATCTTTTACAGATATTCACCTGTGATCTTTTATTTGGGAACTTACATCGGTACATCATCGGTAACTACCTAGTTAACAAACTCTAGAGCAAAGTTGCTTATTAAAAAAATTTGCATAATATACATCATAATGCCACTTTAAACTATACCCAACTAGAATAACTAATTAAGCTGAAATAAATTATGAAGTGGAAATAGATCCTTACTAAATCGGCTAGTTATTTGTAATTGGCGCCATAATATCTTAGCTATTCGGTACGCAACAATGGCTTCGATAAGCCGGTGATGTATTATTTTGTAGCACAATTAGTGCGTGCGACGTTGGCTTAACGACAACGCAATATAATCCAGGGAACGAAGGCACAATTGTTTTGTTTCAATGTATATTGAGAGCCAAGCTATTAAGGAATTTATCAGATGCCTGGAACGGTTGCAAGTTCCTTTAATAAGCAGTAGTCTCGGCTCTTCGTTCGCAAAGATTACGCTGATAACTTGATATCGAGAATATTTCCGTTTTTTCGGGACTCCGCTTAAAACTTGGTCTGCTGCTGAGAAGAAAATCATATTCGGATTTATAAAAATAAAAATTTTAAATGTCGTCAGTTTTTCTTTTAACGTAAGTAAAGCGCGCTGTATTCCAAAAACCATAGTTCGCATCATCAGTAAACGTCGAGGTTCTCGATATATGGTGACGTCATAACATTTGAAATCTAAATCAGTTATTGGAATGTGTCTTACTTTGAACCAGCTCTGCTTGCTGTATTTTGTCTTTACATTGAATAAGGGAACAGACACAAAGGTTTAATGGTGTCCAATAAATCTTGTCTGCTGGTTTTAGTCTACGACAGTCCTAACATCATAGACCGAAATATGTCGTAGGCACCATAAAAGGTGATGATAACATTGCGTTAGAAGCGTGAAATGCGGGACTAATTCCGTGCTATCTCTCGTCAGCTTGGGACGTTAATTAAAGGATTGTGCTGCAAAAGCACTATTACAAAGCATACCAGGAATCTAGCCTGCGCTAAATATAGCTATTGTTATTCAATTGGCAGCTGTCGAAAACGCTTATCTTCAACACGTCGGAATGTTTACTGATGTCGGTGGAGAACTCATGTTATTTCACAGCTGTTGCAAAGACAGAACAAATATAGAAATTGTCAATGATAAATTCCAAAATGTAGAGCCCAAGAACAGGATTATGAGTCGATCCGAACCGAACAATCTTGCACCGAACTTTAATAAATATACGCTGTACACGGTAGAAATAGTATTTGAGGGTGTACACTGTACCTAAGTTCATGCGTTGCTCATCGTCAGAACTCAAAATTTAATATTTTTAAAAATGAATCATAACTAGAAAAATAATAACTAGAAGCTAGAAGAAGAAACATAACTAGAAGAATAAAACTAGAAAATATAAAAGGCTGATGAGACTTAATTAAAATGCCATTCTTTGGGTATAAAAGTAGGAAAATCATATCAGGCAAATGAAAGGCTCCGTATTCGAGCATCGAGTACAATCTTACAAATTTTATTATTAGCATAGCCCTTTACTTACAAAATCCTATTCTCCACACTCTATCTGGTATATCCTTTCTAGTTGCTGTAATGCTCTCGAGCATCTGAACTGGAAAAGCAATACTTTACTTGTAGCCTTTAACAACGAAATTCAATGCGTTGTTATCTAACTTTCATCGTGTTTACTGCCAATTGCTTTTAGAGCCAATTAGTTAGTCGTTTGAGGTACTAAATGAATCCAACGGTTATTTGCTGCAAATCCGACTGAACATGTGGTGTGCTGTTCTGATTTGTGTTTTGTTGCAGCTGACAAATCATGCTGGAGTGAAAGGATATATTGTAGGGGCAGGACGTAAGAGGATTTAATGATTTTAATTAAATTTCTAGGCAATCGGAACTTTTATTTAGATTTTTTTAACGACTCATACAACGACCACACACAACAGGCTCCTGTGATACTTTTTCAAAGTCCGATTTAATTTTTAGTCCGTATAAGTCGTTTTCAAAATTATTTGTATACCATTAAGTCAAGCCGAGGTGTGTAATATTTGGAGATAACTGCATACCAGACTGAGTATTGAACTTAAGATGCTAGTTTATGAAGCACAATTAGGCTCTTTAATTTAGAGGAGTACTTTTACCAAAAGTCCTGGGTCCACCAGAGTTCGAAATAATATGAATCTTCCCGTTCAATGACGGTACGGATGAATTTGTCAGTAGGTATTATGTTCATATAAAAATTGCGCAGTGAACGTCCGCTTCGCCCAAATGCTGTACACCGACTCTAAGTACCAGGTACTGAGGGAGGAGATGATCAAAGCCAACACGAGGAACCTCGTATACCACTGCAGAGCTGACATCTCCGACTGCTACGCAGCGCTGGCCAAGATGAGATATAAGGCCAGCAAGCATTTCTACGCGCTTTCCAAAGCCGTTGTGGACTATGTGAAGAATAAACGACAAGCGCGACCTACCGGTTATGTTGGTGAGTGTTCCTCAGAGAAGAAATTAATGATGATGGTGATAATTTTGAATTTCAGCAGCTGGTCAGGGTTTAAGGAGTGTTTCCTCGTACTTTCATAACATTCATGAATGTGAAAGTCGAGTGTAGAGGTGTAAGTATGAAGCAAAAATAGTTTAACTCACTGGTGGTTCAAGATTATTGGAAACTGCCATACAAGCGCCATCAAATGATTTAAATCCTATCACAATAAAATTACACTAAATTCCCACTAAACGTGTATACCACACCATTTAATAGATCATATTTATCACCGAAATTAATCTATTAATTCATTATTTTATCAATTAATTTTGGTCCTTCGAGCCGGTTGAATAAGGGACTACCTTTTGTGGTTATAATCTTATATTGATACGAAGTCTTAAATAGATATTTAACTAAAAACTTTAATTCATTTAATTAACAGGAACAGCTACCTTCTGTCAAGACAACATTTGTGTACCAGACACGGATCCACCCATTGTGTACGGCGGCTGCTACACTCTGATATCTTGCGGCGGGAACCAAACCTGGCACCTCGACCCTGTCTCTATTAAAAAGAAGAAGAGTAGATTTTATTAGAACTGGCATCTGAATAAAGTATACAAATTGGTATATTTTTTAAATAACCAACCCTACTTCAACTTAAAACAAAATTTTGTACACTGACTTACCAATGGATGGAAGTTGTTATTAAAATGACATTAAATAAACTATATATATTATATACTACCTACATAATCCATGTATCAGTCATATAGTCAGCATTCAGTGCTCTACTGAGAACGAAAACTCTGAGTTGAAAATAAAACCTAAATGCAGAAGAAAAGACAAACAGTAAAACAGTTTTAAATACATTATCATATGCTGAACAAAAATGCAATACATAAATTAAATTTATTAATTAGTAGTAACACACAATAAAAATGTTAACTTACCAATAAAGTTCTACTTTATCTAGCAACTCCTACCTTTACTGTTTCCACTTTGTTCATCTTTAAAGAATTTTTATAATGACTTGTTTTTTGTAATAAATGAGTTTTGCGAGTTGGTCACCATAACATATTATCTTCTTGGATAAGGTAAAAAGTAAGAAAAACTTCTTTCGATGCAAACATGCAAATAAAATGTACTCGTAGCTAAGATTAAACGTGCATCTTATTCCCAAATAGGAACCGATTAACTCCCAAAGATTTCCTATGCGCGAGCAGAATATCGTGACGTTCGATTCCTACCTCGATAACAATATAAACCACCTGTTTCATTGTGCCAACAACAATGCACGTTTCTCGTATTGTTACCACTATCAAGATAATAACCAATAAGTACAAAAGGGAGCTTAAAAGACCAGCTTGAACAGATGGCACTGCCATTAGGACTGAAGGGAATGATGTCGATACGATAGACGCGAAAATGAACGCGATTGTGCAATTCATTATTGTTTTTCAACTGTGCGCCATTGTGGCGCCCGAGATAAGGCACAGTGTGATCGTCAATAAGTAAGTAAAACTTTAATACGAGTTCGTGAGCCCTCTATCTAGTGTGAAATGCAATTTCCTTAATATCCATCTCTTCACTCTCAGAATTCTGCATTGGCACAAACGACCCTGTCAAACCTAAGCATTTTAGTTCTCAGGATAGGTACTTAATGCAAATGGAAACTTTGATCTCAATTTTATGTTTCGTATCATCATAATATTACTTTTAACTTATTTCAAATACCTACTGGTATCATGTTTTAATTTTTCTGAGAAATTTTAAAAGTTCTAAGTGTTATTAGTTAATGACCAGCGGGAAACTATCGGATTTCTGGACCGCGGAAAAGGTCCCAGGACTGGACGGAGTGTCGTCGATTATGAGAAGCCAACGTCCAGCAGTGAACTACGGAAAAGAAAAAGTGTTATCCCCATCTATTATGAGATTCAAATTCTATACGTAGGTGCATTTTCTTACAGGTTAATAAAAGTCAAACCAGTAGGTGGTATAGTAGCCAAGAGCTTCGTACCCCTAACCGAGATCCCCCCGCCCCGCGTTTCACACAAGCATTCAGGACGGCGACACTTGGAAGAAGACTGCACGAAGCAACCGCCTCCGAGAGAGGTTTACGATGGAGGCAAAATTGAATTGATTGGCGACTACTATGACGACAAAACAGCTAAGACTGTCGCTACTGTGATCATACCTGATCATATAGATTGTAAGTTATTTTTTAATGTTTTGCAGGTCTTAAACAGACCTGGACACACACCAGAGAATACTTTATACTTGGTCTATCCAATAAGACGCAGCTACACTACGCTAACATGAAACCATACGCAATACGCTCGCATTTAGTATGGGTATAACGCGACTGTTATTGCAAAGCTACATTACTAAATAGGAGTAATAGATTTCCGCAACTTACACTTAAAAGGTTTTCACTTTACACGTACTCGTCTTTATACAATCAACCAGATTAAGAAACGCTGGACAGAGCTAGTTATAAGTATGATTACTAGGGTGTTATCGGTACGTAGCAGTAATTAAAACTCCACAATAACTTATCAGATACCGGCTAACAGCATCGATTTAAATGACTTTAAAGTTTCTCATTATAAAATCAGGTCAGTGGCACTAAAAAAAACTACTCAATAAACACTAAACTAACTAATTTGCGTATTCTATGACGCAAACAAGGTTTCTGGCACTCATCGCGGTAGACACTAAAACGGGGTAAGAAAAAAATCAATAAACTGTAAAAAGAGAAGTAGGTCACTGACATACCACACATTGTTCAGTTTCATCACAAAATTATATGAAGCCTAAACGATTCGAGTCGACTCGAACCAACGACAACGAACCTACCAAACGAAAGCACTGGACCATCAAAATCGTTTTATTAAAACAAACGTAATAAAAATACTTCTGAAGTTGAATGAATCTGGAGAAGAATCCAACTAACTATACAACGATAAATACAAGTCACAAACTTTAACACTCACTGTCATAACCTACATGCAAATAAATCTGAGGTAAAGTTACATAATATGCTACGAGTACGATTCACTCCCTCATTCAGTGGCGTAGCGTTATAGCGTAGGTAGGCTTTGTTGGTGATACTCCCTACGTTAGAAATAGGTTGCGCGCGCAGCTTTACCGAACTTGAACCCCATATTGAACCTACTCTTGCATGGCCGTGTGGCCTAATGGATAAGGCGTTGGACTTCGGATCCAAAGATTGCAGGTTCGAGTCCTGTCACGGTCGTTCGTTGTTTTCCATTTTTGTGTTGTATTTTTATAACATTATCAGATTAATACTGCTTGTTAAGCATTATGATATTATGATTAAATAATGCTCCTGCTTGCGTTAGCTAATAGAATATAAAAATTTAAAATCTTTTTTCAGATAAGCATTTTCAAGTGACGACTCAGGTACCATACCTCACATTAGGGCCCATTGAAGCTATTGGATACCATCCCAGTACTTTGAAGAGTGAACACCCAAATGAATGCGAAAAGATATACCAAGATCATATAGCAGAGCTTTACTCTGATGAAACAACAGATTTGTCAGAGGAGTCTTTAGAAATGGCAAGAGTGCCACTTTTCCCTGAACAGAAAACTGACTCTGTGGAACAGCATCTGGCCCAAATGTACGATGATGTCCGTTTATAGTACCGAATATCAATCTTTTGTATTTTTATAATTTCAAGCTTTGAATTTTGTATTTTTATAAATTAAACGTTTTGTTTGATATTACACACGTTGTTTTTCTTCGAAAACCTAAAAAATTGGTGAAACAAGATTGTTACAAACTTTCTTAGAATAAACCTCCAAACCGGATTAAAAAGTCATGCTCTAAAAAATATGAAATTTCAAAAGGCATTATAAATGTCACATGATGTTTATTTTAATTTATTAATGTAGGTACCTAATTAAAAGTCTGAGTAATATACTATACAACAAAAATCTAACGACCGTCCATACATGAACAATTGCATCATAAAGCTTTAGTATTTTGAGTACTTTGTGTTTCAATTATTTTAACTTAATTTTACACAGGTCCCGCTTGTAAATTGTACTGATTGGGTAGTTTAATGTCTTTATCCTTATCATCAAAAATTTCTTCTGTTTCGTCATCATCAAAATCATCAATATCCAATGGATTTCTGCAACATGATCAAAATAAGTTATAAAAAAATATTTTGTTTTAATATCAAATTTTGAAATAAGTACTATGTTAGTGTTTTCGAAATCAGATATTTAAACTTACTTGTTCCAGTCGATTTTATGCCTTTTCCTAAAAGTAAAATAATAAAAATTACTATACACAGAATAACATAAAATAATTTATAAATTGCTTTTTTTACTTAAATTAAACATTTGAGTCAAACAAACTGTTTTGTAGAAACTGAATATTATCCTGTTATACGAATTAATCATGTGAGATTGGGCAGCTTCGACTTAAAATAGAAAAAGAGATTTCAGTATACCTATTCGTGGCTATGTAATCCTGGTCCATGTACTCCTCTGACACTTCTACAGAGAGTGGCTGGCCTCTATGATCCTGCAGAATTCCAAAATACCGGGGCGCCCGCGTTACCGTAAACAGGAGACCTGGTTATAACGAATTTATTGGTAATTGTAAAGGGTGTAGGAAGACAGAAATAAAATATCACACTATATTGCGGATTTCTAGACAACTAATTTATAAGCGAGAAATCTTGATTAATATCGTTGGATGGCGCTGTTTTTAGAATAAGTTTAAGCACTATGTTTGAATAATATTACAGACGTGCTCAATGAATTAGGTTGTTTTTCTATGAAATGTAAAGCAATTATAACAATGCTTGGATACTTACTATCGTCTACCGCATAAAGACCTCTAAAAGCTAAACATAAAACTATTAACACTACATGTAACTTTAATTGCTTTTCACACATTTTGTGATATGACGTGTGATTTTTATAAAACTAACAAACGTCTTTTGTATAAAAGTCTTTTCGCCTACTTTACAACTTTACTTTTTACTTATAAGTTCATTTAACTCATTTTATACTAAAACGTCAAATTCCAATACTGCTTGTTCAGCGTCTAAATTGAACCTAATTCTACTTGGCTTGAAATGTTGAACAAAATTGGGGAAGTTTGCAAAATGCTTAGTATAAATTGTTTATTAAAAACTTTGCATTGTTCCCCGCGTGAAGTTTTCGTTTAAAATGTTGATGCAGAAGCACGTGACTATTATATAACTACACATAAAAAAATTTAACAAATTGAAAGTAAGTATACGAGCAATTAATTACTAAACCCAGTATTTTTAAATATATACCTATTTTTATGCAAAATCCGAAACACAGGGGTGTCGTCAAGGGAGGCGTGAAGTTGCCTGTTCTTATGTTGTATTTTGGTTGGAAAAGTGTATACGAGCAATTAATTTCTAAACCCAGTTTTAAATTAGCCATTTAAATGAGCGAAACACTTCATATTATGTTGTATTTTGGTTGGAAAGAAAATATGTAGTTGCTGGGAATACTTCAATTGAGGCGACCATCTTAGTTCTCATACACATAGGTACTCGTATGTAGCAATACATCCATATACGATTTCATTTTCAAGTAGAATTACTATCCTATTTGAAGTTGAATGTGGTGTATCCGTGGGTTGCAATGACCACTTAACGTCAGTTGCTATAGATACACAAATCAAGACTTTAAATTTGTAACTTACCTAAACGATACCTCAGTAATTCCTCTGACGATAGGTTAAATTAAAATTAAAAAATTTCTTGCGAAAAACAATTTAAAACGTAACGTAAACGTAAAAAGTTACAACATCAATATAAATTTTGCAACGCCATAATACGATGATTTACCAAACACTTACCAATGACGTAAAACTATGGTATTGTTGCCTAGCCATTGAACATTATTTTGTAAACTAACTTCAGATGTATGTTTTCTTTTCCTTCTTGTAGCTAACAAATGCAGTCGTGAAGAAGGACGTTACGAAAAATGATTTTTAAATTACTATGTGTTCAATACATCTCTTTAATTTTAAGTACCAACATATTTGTATTTTGTACAAAAACCTCAGAAGAATTGAATAAACCAGATGTGGCAAGGCTTGGCAAGACATTGAGGGCGAATATGGGTATGTTATATAAGGATTTAATTAAACAAACTATTCAATTTTAACAGTCCAGTAATAAGGCGAAGAAACGGTAAGATGATTCCCGTCTTGTTAGTGAATTCACAACTTACTTTAATATGGATTTATCACGGTAATGTAGTTTTTAATATGATGAATTCTTTTCCAGCTAAAAAGACAGCCGTAGGATCAAACGATAAGGTGATAGTGCAAATACAAAATTTGCCGACTATGGACCTCGGCCGCAAATTTCGCACCCCTTGCAAAACCGGCAATAAATGCGGAAAGGTTAATAACTTTTTTATGTCCCTAATCGAACTCTTTAATCCGTTCAACTGGTGAACTTGTGTAATTTTCATATGCCTCAATAAAATAAACTTGAAACACATCGAGATATATAACTTTTGAAGTCGAGAAGATATGATGATAAAAATAAATTATTATTATTAATTCATTATTTTTGTATTACGAAAAAAAATAGCAATTTGCTGTTTTCTTTTGAAACTTATGAAAAGGCTCAAACACTATCCAAATGACTCAAAATGAATGAATTTAATAACACCATATCACTGTCACTGTACTTTGTTCATTCAGGTAATAAAAAGACTTATGGTCCCGAAACTAGCACAACTGGAAAATACAATCATGGGAATCATGAAGGAGCTATCAAAAATGCCGCCAGGATCCCGTCTACCAGACAAATACACAAAAACTGAACCAATTAAATTGTTGCTGGATCAGAATTACAAGTAAACATTTTTAGATAGTTTTAAGAAACTCATTTAAACGAGCCACTTTTTACAAAACAAATTGTACACATCCCAAAATTGGCAAGCAATCGCACAAGTAGCTAATCCAACTGTCTCGTAAAATTTTAAATTTCCATAAAATTTCACGCCAATTCAGTTTTTTTCGTATGTCATGTACAAGTTTTCATTTCTGCAGGCAAATTTTGAGTTAAACACAGCATACATTCTTATAAAATTGTCTGGTGGCTAGTATCTGGGTGTAAATTATAGTTGCCGTCATGAATGGTGAGCAGAACTTTCATTGGTCGGTTTGACATTGACTGCGCTGCGGTGCACACGATTGGTTCGACAAACGTCAGTTCGTCAGTGTGCGTCGTCAGTGTTTTTTCGGCTGCTGTACATTAGCCGAAAGTATACAATATCCCTACCACTGATAATCTGTGCTCACGACTCATGACGGTTACTATATCTACTTAGATAATTTTGTATTTAAAATATATATAATATGTAGGTTTATCAGCTATCTGGTCGGTCACCATAACACAAGCTCACAGCTTACTTTGGCATCAGAAAGCCATGTGTGAGTTGTCCCACAATGTGTGTCATGTCAGTACCCATTAATGACCCACTACAGGGTCGGGTCTCCTCTCACAATGAGAAGGATGTAGGCCTTAGTCCACCACGCTGGCCTACTGCGGGTTGGTGGACTTCGCATGCCTTTGAGAACATTTTTTTTGTGAACTCTCAGGCATGCAGGTTTCCTCACGATGTTTTCCTTCACCGTAACAGCAGGTGATATTTAATTTCATAAATCGCACATAACTTTTATTACAAAGTCATTGGTGCGTGCCACTGGGATTCGAACCCGGATCCCTCGATTCGAGGTCGAATTCTAAGCCACTGGGCTATCACCGCTGCACATACCACGTCCCACAATATTTATTATTATTATTAACAATTTTTTAGAGAAGACGTTTGCATGGACAAGCTGGAATCCTGTCTCAAGGAAGATAAACGTCGCAAGAGGATACTTAAAAAGTTATTCTTTAAGAAGTACAATGGCTTAAGACAAGAACTCATCGGATATGGTGGAAGGCGCCTTTGGGGTGGAGAAGGCAATCTCTTTTACCGTTAATTTTATCGTTTTCAATGTAGTTATAATAAAAGAATATATTGTATTACACATGATTAATTCACTTTTTTTAATAAGTCTATTCCACAATAATTAGATTATTGAAAGTGTTGAAAATTTGGTGTCTGATAATACGTATAAATAACTGTTCTTCTTTTTTAATCTGTGAGTTCTTTGCCTTATTTTGAAAAAAAAGTTAACGTTGTGTCACTTTCTGACATTTAAAATGTCAAAAATTTTTAGTCATCTGTCGTCAAGATAGAGAACTAACGAATAGTTGATTATAGTTGTGAATTTATAAGTGCCTGAGGGTTAATATTTTGTAGGCAGGTAAAGTAATGTTGATTATGTTAGCTTTTAATCTTTATGAAGAAATACATGAGTATAACAGTGATATGACTGTATAAACAGTACAACTTTTCTCGACGTAGGTACTTGCAATGGAGAAAACTGACGAAAAACCGATTGAGCGCAAGAATGGTTTTATAAAATCATTGAAAGAAAACATTATCATAACCATTTTAGATCTAAGCCACCAAAATATTAAGAACATTCCTTGCAATGACTTACCACCAAGCTTAATCGATTTAAACTTATCGCATAATGAATTAAAAAGTGTACCGCCTTCAGTATCCGAACTAAAGTGTTTAAAAATATTAAATCTGTCTAACAACTGTATCGACTATTTCGACGACACGCCGGAGTTTTGTCATACTATAGAGAAACTAAACTTGTCCAATAATTCTCTGCTTGGACCCCCATTTTGGGTATGGGCAGAGAGCCCGAGAAATCTTATAGAACTTGACATCAGTAGAAATAGAAAAATAAGAAGTTCACTTGACTGTGTCTACTTCAACGAATTTTTGCAGTACAAAACTTTATTAAGGGTTATAAAAATGACTAACTGTGATTTCCGCGACCAGTATGAGTTACTACAGACATTTGCTAATGCAAAAGTGTTGAATTTAAGTTCTGAAAACATAATCTGTTCCAATGTTTTCACCGAAGTTCCCTGCAAAGGCCTGGATCAATGTTGTGACGTAGAACAACTGAATCTCAGCCACACAGGGCTCTCTAATGTTAATACTAATATTGATATGTTTAGCAATTTAATAGAAATTAATTTATCCCAGAATTACATTTACAACATACCTGATGAGTTTTGCAAATTGATAAATCTAGAAGTATGTATCCTGTCTTACAACAATATTGGGTATTTGCCTGATGATATTACTAAGATGAAGAAATTGTCTGTTCTTTGTGTGGATAGCAATAAATTATGCATGCTTCCAGAAAATATAAGTGATGTTCAAAACCTAATTAAACTAGATATATATAATAACGACATATATGATATTCCTGAAGGATTAGAAAACATACAGGAATTAGATCTCGCCCAAAACTATTTTGATGAACCTGATGATGAAGATTATATGAATAAAAAGAAGAAATTAAGATCACAGATAGATGAGAGGTTTGATGGAAGGTAAGCAAAAGTGATAGCCCAGGGGCTTAGAATTCGACCCCGAATCGTGGGGTCCGGGTTCAAATCCCAGTGGCATGCACCAATGACTTTGTAAAATAAAAGTTATGTGCGATTTATAAAATTAAATATCACCTGCTGTTACGGTGAAGGAAAACATCGTGAGGAAACCTGCATGCCTGAGAGTTCACAAAAAAAAATGTATGTGAAGTCCACCAACCCGCAGTGGGCCAGCGTGGTGGACTAAGGCCTACATCCCTCTCATTACGAGAAGGAGACCCGACCCTGTAGTGGGTCATTAATGGGCTACTGACAAGCGAAAGTAAACCTTTTTAAATTTCAATCTAAAATCTGATAATTACAAAACTTATTAACCTGTTCCTAAAGTCCTAGGACAACCATTTCACCTACCGAATGATTGATAGTTTACAATCTTGGAACCTCCGCACACAAAATCTTTTCTAATCAAATAAAAATAATTCTTCATTTCTTCTTTTCAGAAAATTTGAAATTTGTAAATCAGACAGTTGCTATTCTAGAAGCATTGAAGAAGAAGTATCGTTCAGTGATTTTGATAATGACCAATTTCAAAATGGTACGTATGTACAGATCAGAGGTTGATGTAAAAACTAATTATTCCCTAAATTTTTCATGAATCTACCAAGATGCAATATAATTTTTGACCAAGGTTTTTTTTAATCAATTTCAGATAGTCAAAGACAGTTATGTTCACCAGAATCCGAAGACTGGGATTCTGATGACTACTGGGTCCCACATTTCCCGCGGCTGACGACACCCCCACAATCTCCGTGGCTCTACTTCATCAAGCAGAAGATGGCTGAAGGCAACTTCTGCCCAATAGATGCCCATGCTGTCCCAATAGCAGAGATAGTAAAATATGAAAGAATGTGCAATCCTCAAGTGCCATACGAAGTTGTTGGCCAATTTGATGACTTGTCTGATGATGCTAGCTGATTACATTTCCTGTGGTACTGTGGTCCTGTGAGTTGTTTCTTTAACTCGGTTTGCATGCTCGACTCAGGTTTAGCCTTACAAGAAATATGTAATTAGAGATAATTATAATGTGATTATGAGTTCCAGATAACAAGAACACATTTAAAACAATTCATAATCGCAGTACACACACTGCAAAGTATAGATAGCATTTACTTCCATATTTTATGTACATTTTTGTGGCAAATCAAGGTAATAAATAAGTAGAAAATACAACAGTAGACAGTAAATAAGAATAGATATAAATAAGGAGTATGTCTTAGAAATTGGTGCTTAGTAGATTTATCAATAACACATTATACAATAACTTTGTTGGTACATGTATGTTTTTAATTTTGGGAACAAGAATGAGGCGACCATTTCTTAAAATACAAAATATCGGGACCTACTAGTTAATTTATCTAGTCAAGTTCTTCTCTACTTTCTATCCTAATTCAGTACAAATAACATTGTTTTCTATAATACTGTATTAATAAAAGAGAACCACCTAATGTTAAAAAAATAATCACTGGATTTAAAGTTAATCCGTCCTTTCCTTATTCTTATGAGAGCATGGCACATGGCCCTATTGTGTACTTGTTTTACATGTGAGTGTGCTTGTATGCATGTAGTTTTGTATTATATAACAGTGATGTCATCCAAGCAACATAAACTTATCGTTTTTTACAAGCACACTCACACATTGCCCACTGATGAGATAAAGCATTCATAATAAAACATCTCACTTTTGTTCCTATTGTGCCATTATAATTATATGTTACATAAAAATGGTGTTACATACTATTACATGTCAGAATTTATAAAAAATAAGGTTAATGTTAAATAACAAAACAAACTGTAAATTGTTATTTGTATATTAGGCACAGTTCGAACACCTTTACTTAGAAGTTAAACATTTGTTATACACATGCTATTTGATAAATTCAATTTAGGTTTGATTTAGTTCTGAGCTCCTTTTACAGTTGCTCAGAACAACAATTATAATTTTATTAAATGTATTCCTAATATTATACAACAAAATAATATCTGTACTTGTCAATGTGTACACCAATTTGCCTCAATGCTGTAGTTCATAAGATGTGCTCTAAGGTCGCCAAAATTAGTAGATTCTCTGGGCTCTGGATGACTTATTTCTGTACTTTGTCATATCAATTATATATATTAATAAGGAGTCCAATTGTGCAGACCAATGTGTGCACAATCGTTTAATTTTTCTCATTTTCAATAAAAAAAAGTTTCTATTACTGTTCTACTGAATTCAGTTTTTCAAATATTATGTCCAGCCAGTATGGAAATCTCAAGAAAAGAGAAGGCAAACAAGGTGCAATAATTTCACACACACCACATCAATCAAATAGTTTATTATAATCATGGCTATAGTAGTTGGCACGAATGTCAACGCAACAACTAATGACTTGCATGTCGTCTTTTGGTCTTGCATGTGTTTTCGGCTACAGTATGTTGGCAGAAAGGTCAACAATATCCCTACCACTAATCATCTGTGCTCACAACATCTGGCAGTTCCTATATGCATGCCAATAGGCCACCAGCCCACTGTGGTCCTGGCAATTGCAACATGACTGTGTTGCCACACACACACGTTTCACACACAGACAAAGATGCCAAATTGTAAAGGCCTTAGTACATTTGTGCTTCTACCTATGAAACCAACCAATGGCTCTTTTTGGTCATTTGTTTGCCATCCTCAGACAGAGGACCTTACATAAAAGTGTAGTGATGAACGTTAAATGGACAGTATAAGCAATAAAAATTTATTTACTGTATATTTAACACTGCTTTCATTTCTTGTAAAATAACTTCTTGAATAGTATTCCTATTCTCCCTCGTGACCTGAAATTAAGAAAATATTTTTTATAGATGAATAATTATTTTAGTAGAAAAAAAAACTTGTTATGTATTAAGCTTTTTAAAATTAAATTCACAAAGGCACGGGAAATCCACCAACCCACTTAAAGCTAGCGTGTCCTACATCCTTCTCATTGTGAGAGGAGCCCAAACCGTTTAATGGGTTACAGACGAAAATAAAATTTCTTACCATCCAAACTCTGGCTCTGGTATTGTTCCTTATGGATTCAATAAGGGGATCACCTTTTCGAATAGGTATTGTAGCCAGTACTATGTATTTAGAATTGAGACTGAAGATTTCTTTTATTCTGTTCTTGAAAGCCTCACTAAAAAACTCCATTTTGCCTATTTCATCAATCACCAGGCATGACTTGGCATCATCAGTCTGTGGAAGTAAAAGATTATATTAGTATCATTGGACTTGTATACGACTATCCAAACTCCAAGTAAGATTTTATACTCTATGTTATGTTTGTGTGTATACTGCTCCATGTTGGCAAAGTATGTATAAAAATCTGTAAAATATAGGTTTCTTCACTCACAACAATTACAAAAGTAACTGGTTGTACATTTTATGTATCTTTCAGATTTACACTACTGAACTTAGTTTTTCTATCACTTTTCCTGTTCAATATTAGCCTTAAAATGGTTTAATATGTAATACAGAATTCAATGGCTACCCGCTAATCTTTAGGGATGCGACTTCTTTGGGCTCAATCTGATACTGCAATCGTATGCCCTCAATCTGATATTCCAAAGATCGGATTGGATTGTCGCATCTTTACTAATCTTACCAATCAAAAAATCAATAGACCAGTGTCAAAATTTGTTTAATCTTACCTTAATACTAGGCAAGGCAACACTCTCAAACTCCTGTATTAGAACTCCATATTTGCCCACTTTGTACTTGATGGGACTATTCAACAAACTCTGGTCTCTTGCTAAACGCCCTCGCGAACCATTTAGTGTAACGACATCAAAACCTTCCCTAACTGTGTTCTTCCTGACCTCTTCAGTGTAAAAACCTTCTGTTTTTACGCCACTATCGTTAAGGGAAGCAGATAGTTTCTTCACCAATGTCGTCTTGCCGACTCCTGTAATATGGCACCTTATAAATGCTTCTAAAGAAATTAGAAAATTAAAAAAATTCACCAGCAAGAGCCAAATACCTAACCAGGATCGCCGGTCAAAATAAAGAACTGCTGTAGTCTATTCGCCATGTTTTGTAGTAAAGATTAGAACTTGAAAATTAAGGAGTCTTAACTTTTAATTCATAATTTGTTCTATTATAATTTAATATTGACCTAATTTATAAAAATAAAATTAATCCAAATTGAAATTATAAACACAGCTGATGAGCAAGAGATTCCCTAGTTATTATTTTACTCTTTGGCAAGAGATGAATTCTGGAAACGACAGATACACAGACAGGTACGACAGATATGTCAATCATCAACATCGCAATGAATAATAATTTAAAGTATTTAAATTAAATTGTTTATGAATTTAAAGTATTATAAAAATTTGTGCAATGATAAAATTAATGACTTAATTTAGTTATATAATTTATTATTATTATTTGATTTAAATATCTCAAATACATTTTATTAACATCTTGTCACCTATTTATACTTGACTGATTATTATTTTGTCCCTTAAGGGCCGAATACACGATCCAGACCGACCACCGACAGAGGTCACCTTGGTCCAGTTGGTGTGAAAAAAAACCGTGTAGACGTTGGTCGGCCGACCAAATATGGGCGGGGCCAAATGACATTTGGACGGCCTTGGTCGGACGCGCATCCCTCCGACAAGTTGCCTCCGTGGTCGGCTCCGACCGTGTGGAACGCTGTCGGCCGACCAGTGTTGCCAACTAAGGGGTTTTTCCCCCAGATTCAGGGTGAGATGGGATTTTTTTAGGGGTCTGAAATTTTTAGGGTTATATTCAGGGATTTTTTGACTCTTTGATATTTTTAAATTGATAATATTTATTTCTTTATATATATTTTATATTTATTTCTTGACCTAGCGACTTATAACGACACCTAGTACGTAATTCTACAACCACTTTGTGGTGACTGGTGGCAATACTGGCGCGGTCGGGTGAACCGATTTTCGTTTCGTTCTACACGGTCGGGCGATTGAGGCCACTGTTGCCATCAGCCCTTTTCGGGCCTAGGTGGCAACACTGGTTGAGGCAACTTGTCCTTAACCTGTAATAAATAAAATTTAAGTACATTTTTATTATTAAGAAGACAGACCCATAAATATCAAAGTCTAGAACTCGGAAGGTACTGTTAGGGTGCATTATCTTAGGTATCGTGTATTGTTCTCTGTCATTCGTGTTTTTACGTGTGTAATCTGTTAATACGGTACGGTTGGTAATATGCGTATTTTTAGCACTTATAATGTTGGTACACTGATTGTTAATGCATGCAACCTTCTGATGTGAGCTCTGATAAGTGTCAACAATAAGAAAAAGAAATTGACAATTCATATATTAAGAAATTCTTCTCGCTAGGCTCTCAATGTCAATGTACAATAAATATTTTACAAATCTTATATTTTATTTTAAATTAATAACCATTCTGGAGCCGGCGCATACATAATTGGTGACCCTTCGACGTGATCACGGACATCGGTGAAATCGAAATTCCTGCGGTTGATGACCGTTGGAAAGGAGACTAAGGAATTCACCTACAACAAGGAGACGAACTTACCTTGAGGATCCCGCCAGCTGGAAGCTGCAGCCATTCATCCCAGGGGGAGGACGCCCAATCCTTTACTTATATTTTTAAATCCATCTCCTATAACACCCGTCGATTCCGTTGATAGCACAAGTCAATTTATTTAGGCCTATCTACATGCCTACATTCCATTAATACAACTTTACGTCTTGTTTGTTATTTTAATCACTTGTTTACAGTTATTACAACTATTTCTTCACAGTAAACAGTGAAATAACATTCCATTTACAACCTTTGTAGTACGCAAGTACGATTGCCGATTACTTACTTATATTTCTCCGTGTCATTCGGCAACTTACATCTTTATTATTCAAACTTTAAGTAATATTATTGCATAATTAATTAAGGCACATCTATTTATACCAATTCCAGGTGAGATTGGAAGTTCCGGCTGGCGAAATATTAAAATAAAATTAATAAATCGGTGAGTGTCGCGGTCCAACTACGCACCGTGTCGCCACTTGTCTCTCAAAGGTTTAAGTCAGCTGTTCCGGCCTGGTACGAGTATGTAGCCTATTGTTTGACTATTCACAGTCTACGATTGCAAGGTTTAACGTTTTATTTACATTTTAGTTCACTATAATATTTGTACTAATAAAATGTCGAATCTTAAACAATTAAATACGCAAAGACGATCTATTAGGGCACGATTGACGACATTTGAAAACTATTTGAAGCCGTTATTGGAAGTAAAGGTTGCAAATAGTGTCAATATTAATGAGTTACGTTTGAGGCTGAGCAAAGTTCACGAATTAAATATTGCTTTCGACGATATTCAGACACAAATAGAATTGTTGGATGATAATTTTGATAAACAAATGGAAGAGCGTCAAGTTACAGAAAATAAATATTTTGAACTAATTGCTCAGGGTCAAGCGTTGCTCCAATTTTTTGAAGGACAACAAAATGATGATTCATCTTCAACTAAATCTAAGTCCTTAGCAAACTTGAAGTTGCCACCCATACAGATTCAACCCTTTGATGGCGATTCAAGTAACTGGCTTTCCTTTAGAGATACCTACTTGTCGCTCATTCATAGTAATGATCAAATTGCAGACATAAACAAGTTTTATTACTTAAAACAATATTTGAAGGGATCGGCAAGTAAGGTTATAGATTCGGTAACTATGTCTTCTAATAATTACGAAGTTGCTTGGTCGCTACTTTGCGATCGGTTTGATAATAAGCGCCTATTAATTAACGAACATATTAAGGCTTTATTTTCGATTGAATCTTTACAACGTGAATCAGAAAGGGGGCTACGAAACATTGTTGATAATTTATCAAAAAACCTAAGTGCCTTAAAATCGTTGGGTGAGCCCACGGACAAATGGGACTCGCTTATAATTTACATGGCTTCCGCGAAGCTAGACAGTGTGACAGCCGGGAAGTGGGAGGAGTCTAGGAGTGATAAGGACTCCCCTCCATTGGACGATTTTTTTACATTTTTACGTCAACGAGCTACCGTTTTAGAGACAATGTACACTAGTAGGTCGACTGATGGTAATATTAAAAATGAAAGGCGTTTCTCAAAATCAAATTCATTTTTATTTTCATCCAATGATTCATTGCCAACTAAAACTTGTGTAACCTGTAAAACAAAATCACAAATTACATGAATGTCCCCAGTTTAAGTCACTACCTATTCATCAAAGAATCTCAACAGTCTCTCATTTTTCGTTATGTACAAACTGTCTCCGCGGTGGTCATCAATCGTATCAATGTAGACTCAGCGGCTGCCGCATCTGCAAAAGAAAACACAACACATTATTACACAAACCAAACATACAACAACAATCACAACAAAAAATTGAAAATTCTACAAACAATAAGAACTCTAATAACGATAGTTCTTCATTAACTACAACAAATGATACTACAACTAGTGCTACTAAGTCCAGTCCCTCCACTACCATTACCATGTCTGCTGTCACCGCCAATCAGGCTCTTCTCTCTACGGCCTTGGTCAAGGTGACAAACAATGACACCATTTACACTCTGAGGGCTATACTGGATAGTGGTAGCCAATCGTCATTTATATCCGAAAAAGCGCAAGAGCGCATCGGTGTTATTAAAAATAAAAACTATTGTCAAAGTGTATCTGGTATTGGTAATGCAACATTTAACTTGACAGAACACTGTAATCTGAATTTATCTTCATTTTACACTGATTTTAATACGATTATTAAATGCTACATTTTGCCTCGTATCACAGATAATGTGCCTCAGGTACCTATACAAATACAAAGCTTTGATATTCCCAATAATATCACTTTAGCTGATCCGCAATTTTATGAGCCCAGTGAAATCGATTTACTCTTAGGCGCGGACATTTTTTGGGATTTAATGGGAACACAACAAATTAAACTAGGACTCGACCAGCCTTTACTACAGGAAACTCAACTAGGGTACATAGTAGCTGGTCCAATAAGTACATATTATTATAATAATCGTTCCAATAAAATAAATTGTAATTTTTCACAAGCTATTAGAGATCAAATTACAAATTTTAAACGATCAATTCGATTGGCCAAAAATGCCCACAATAGAAAATATATTTGAATTACCTGAAAGAAAAGCTTATCCTAAAAATAAAACTAAACTTAATACTACTACACTAAATACTTAATATTACTACATGCACTAAACTAAACACTAATTCTATACTTACTCAAGACCTGAGTAAGGTTGTCAACTTTGAAAGATTTTCGAAGTTCACTACTTTGCAAAGATTATCTTATCTTATAAGCTTATCTCCTAAGATTCATTCATAACATACAAAATAAAACTTCAAAAATAAAGGGTAACAACACTTAATGAACTAAATTCAGCTCTAACGTTGTTAATAAAAACTACATCAAAGTGAATGTTTTTCTAATGAAATAAATATGTTATATAAAAATAAAAACTTACCTAATAACTCGAACATTTTGTCACTCCCAGTTCACCGTTCCAACAAGTGGTGTCGACTTTGCCGGTCCTTTCTACATCACAGATCGCAAAGGTCGTGGCTGCAAAATCTTAAAATGCTATTTATGCATATTCGTGTGTTTTGCTACCAAGGCCCTACATCTAGAAGTGGTAAGCGATCTCTCTTCTAATTTATTTCTTTTATGTTTGCGACGATTTATATCTCGCCGAGGAAAACCGGTTAATTTATATTGCGACAATGGCACAAACTTTGTTGGTACAAATAATGAACTTGCTATTTTTTTAAGTCAAACAATGGGTACATATCGGCCTTCGCAGCAGACGAAGGTATTGAGTTTGTATTTTCGCCAGCCTGTTCTCCACATTTCGGTGGGATTTGGGAGTCCGCAGTTAAATCTGCCAAATTTCATTTAATTAGGACATTAGGAAACCAACATTTAACGTACGAGGAGCTATCAACACTATTTACCCAGGTCGAAGCTGTCCTTAATTCCAGACCGTTGACTCCTCTCTCATCCGATCCTAACGACCTAGAACCCCTCACCCCTGGGCACTTCCTGATTGGGAGAACATTGACTTCGCTTCCATCATCAAATTTACTTGAAGTCAACATGAATAAACTTGATAGATACCAGCGCATAGAGCAATTGCGTCAAGTGTTCTGGGAGCGCTGGCGTAATGAGTACCTCACCGAATTACAACAAAAAACGAAGTGGCGCATCAAACAAGAAGGCCTGCAAGAGGGAGAACTAGTTATCCTCAAGGACGACAATCTGCCTCCATTGAAATGGCGAATGGGACGCATCCACAAACTCTACCCTGGTCCGGATGGCGTCGTGAGAGTCGTCGATGTGAAGACATCCAAGGGCATTCTTCGCAGAGCCGTTCATAAACTCTGCTCTCTACTCAAGCCTGATTCTACAGCCTCCGCTTGATGTACTCTCTCGAAATCCAGTAGATTCGAGGGCGGGGGAGGATGTTAATGCATGCAACCTTCTGATATGAGCTATGATAACTGTCAACAATGAAAAAGAAATAAGTTGACAATATATATATTAAGAAATTCTTCTCGCTAGGCTCTCAATGTCAATGTACAATAAATATTTTACAAATCTTATATTTTATTTTAAATTAATAACCATTCTGGAGCCGGCGCATACACTGATGAAAGATTGAAGGGGATTGAAGTGAACCTTTTTGTGGCGGGAAGCTTAAATTTAAATATTCTGTTCTGGGCGGCTAACTGCGATGAAAGGTGACAATATTTTTGTAATCTTATTATTTTCTAATTTAATATAATTTTAGTATTAACAAGTAATAATTCTATCGTGTAGTTGCTTTGTGGCGTTTCGAATTAAAATCTTGTAAATTAGTAAACACGTTTCGTTTTCCTTCTAATTACCCAACAGTACATAGGTACACTTATTTATTTATGACAATTAATACTGTCGATTGCGAGAAAAACCACGACTAAACTAAAATTAAGCTAATTTTGTCATATTAACAGATTTAAATAGGTATGCTTTTCCGTTGCTTTGGTCGACATTTTTCGGTCTCTTCTACAAAATTACAAAAAATCTGTCATTGTTGACAGAAACAAACTATAATAAAAGTTAAATTAATCATTTCGTACGCTGTACTTAGCTTACCTACCTTTTTTGATTCTCTTTTGTATGCGCTTCGCATATGGTTTATCTTCTTTTTTGCAAGCGCGACATCTGCTGCCGGTTCTATATGGCGCAATTTCTCAGCCAATAGCTGCCAACATTGGGGTTTTTGATTTCTATCTTTATACTATATTCTATGAACTCGGTTAAAACTGCGCGTTCCCGGTTTTCCATTTTGCGCGCGCGTGTTGTGACGTTCGCTTCGGAATTCGGAAATGACGCAGTCATCATAGCATAGACATAGAGTAATTAAACACTATGGACGCAGTCCCGTCGGCCAACAAACTTCCACACGGTCCAAACTCAACTGGATAACCACTATTTGTCCTTGGTAGGGAGAGCCGCGCTAGCGACCAAGGTCGTCCAAACGTCGTTTGGCCCCGCCCATATCTGGTCGGCCGACCAACGTCTACACGACACGGTTGTTTTTCACACCAACTGGACCAAGGTGACCTCTTCTGTCGGTGGTCGGTCTGGATATCAGCGTTGCCAGTTTTTTTATTTTGCCAAGTCGGGATTTTGGAACTTTTTGAGTGAAAACAGCGGGACATAGTAAAAAAACGTATATATAAGTTTTCAAATATTTACCTTTTTATTTGAATTAAAATTACGTTTACTTGGCAATATGTAGATAGCAAAAATAGAAAATATATTTCAATAAAAATAATATAATATATCAGATTTACCCTATCGATAAATAGTTGTCTTTAAATCGAAATGGTGGATCTTGTACAACATCTACATCTACACTAATATTATAAAGAGGAAAAATTTGTATTTTTGTGTGTATGTTTGTAATGAATAAACTCAAAAACTACTGCGCCGATTTAAAAATTCTTTCACCATTGGAAAGCTACATTCACCCTGAGTAACATAGGCTACTCAAGAAAACTTTGGATATTAGTCAAATTAATTGGCAGAGCAAAGCCTGCTTGGTCAGCTAGTATCCAATAAAATGTTAAACTTATTGAATGTTTCAAAAAATCTGAATCTTTAGATGAAGACGAAATATTTTATGTATTAAGTAACTTATAATAAAAAGACTTTTGAAACATTTTCATTTATTTCTAAATCATTATGAATTAATTATTTATATTTTTCTTAGGGGGACAACTATATAATAAGGCGTTTTTAAGAGTTTTTGACACAAACTTTAGGGATAAATATATTTGAGAGTTGACAACACTGCGGCCGACGCAGGCAGTTGCCTCAATCGCCCGACCGTGTAGAACGAATACGAAAATCGGTTGACCCGACCAAGGACGCGACGGTCGGCGGTTGGAACCGACCGTGTAGAAGGCCCTTTAGGTTAAATATCCTGATAGTACTCATGTGCTGTCATTTTAATGGCAACATTTGTAAGTTTGTAATGACAATTTGTCAATCAAAAATTCCTCATGATTCCTCTTATCAATTTTATCAAACGAGTACCTATATACCTACCTATTTCGTATCAAAGTTCATACATTTTTAATTTTATATAGTTATTTTTACTTGATATCGGACACGCGGCTAGAGTGGTGTAGTAATAAGGAATATATATATACAAAAATGGCTTCAGTAAGCGCATTAACCCGTGTTTTATTAGGAAAGAGTGTTCTTAATACCGGTCGTACTGCGACTGTCTCAAATACCGGTTTCATAAAGTTCTACAGTACAGGTAAATGTTTTATTAATGTGTGAAACAAACTTGATTACTATTATCTTCCTTTGCTTCTTAAGTTTAGCGCAACTTATGGCATATTCAACAAGTAATGTACCTACCTGCTTTAATGTAACGAGGAGGTTAGTGACAGAATAATTATATCCTTCATCGATTGCTCCCGCTCCGTATCGGTCATTTCTAACATAAGGATATTGACTAGCCCTAGCTCGGTTTCCCGGCTTGCTCGGTCTCTTTGTAATGGTTGCATATATGTACTTTACTGAGTATACTATATATTGTGTAGTTGACCTTGTACTTAGTAGGTACTATGTGGTTAATACGAAATACTTACCTATTTCAAAGTGATGCAAGAGTGATGCTTTTTATTACACAAGCCTCTTTATGTCCTACATATGGTGCACAGTAATTATTGTAGGCCTTCCTAAGTTTTACTTGTAAAACATGTGATATGCATCATAATGAGTAGTAGATTTTAATGGGCTTCCCCTAATCAATGCCACTGCCTAGTCCTGTCTTCTTCATATCATCATTACACCTGGCGAGGGTGAACTGTACTCCTTTTGCCAAAACTTGGTCACAGTATTTAACCTTCTTACCCCATCAAATCTCAAGCTAGTATTATGAATTAGTAATTTAATACCATGAGATAAACACCAGTTCATACTTTGGTTGGTGTGGACCGCATCACCTTACTATTCCACCGCACCTTTGTTTTTGGAACAATTTATATCAATAAAGTGACATAAATTGGTTATCTTGCTCAGCCTGGTTACATAAAGCACTGTTATCTTAGATCACTCTCACTGTCTAGCCTTGACTTTTGTAAACAGCCAATGTTTATCTGTTATCTTTATTGCTTAATATGGAAAGGCTTATTAATTTATTTCATATTTGTTTTGCTAGGTAGGAATCAGAATATAATATACAGAAGTTTGCAAAATTAAGAAACTATGAAATGTATGCCATACAGGGAATTTGAAAGGCAGTGTGGTAAAAGGGCATGACTGTATAGCGTCATGCAGGATGTCACTACGAGTCAATTATAAAGCCAAGGCGCACCAAATATTTCACAACAAAAAACTCCTGGGCATTACGCTGTTTGCAAGTCGTTTGTCAAGAAAATCTTTTGGTCACAGTTTCTGGCCATAATTTTATTCATATGAAAATGCCATGAAATGCCCTTTGATGGGATGTCTAATAATGTCCATACTCATTGTCAGTAAACTTCAAAGAGAATATAAATACTATGTTTGTAAGGTTTATTAAAGGAGCTGTATTTGACACGTTTACGAGTCAGTTATACTCCAAAAGTTGCATTGTGATTTGTGACTGCTAATTAGAATAAAGCTAGATCTGCAGAATGTTGCATTGAAACTAGTTGTCCTTTATTTATGTATTAATTGACCATCATGTATTATGTTTCTAGGCCCCGCCTATGAGAACATCAAGGTAGAGGTTGTAGGAACAAAGAAGAATGTAGGCCTCATCCAGTTGAACAGGCCTAAGGCCCTCAACGCCCTCTGCAAGCCCTTGTTTGTGGAACTGGGCAAAGCTGTCAAGGACTTTGACAGCGATGACAGTATTTCTGCCATCATCATCACAGGTAACTATTTTTTATCATTTCTTAATATACAGGTATAATTTATTCCACTAGTTCAAAAATATAGTAAAATAGCAATAAATAAGAATCTTAAAATATGAGCTATAGATCATTCAATTCATATGATGTCTAGAAGATTTTCTGTCATGCAAAAATCTTAGCAAATGAACAAAAAACATAAATCATTTATATTAAAAATTGTTGATGGCGCAGTGCTAACCTTTTTTATGTGCAAAAGATATTCTTACATCTTTATTTCATAATTTTTGTTGTACGTATATTTGCATTGAGAAAAATTATTCTTAAAACTCACAATATGTATTTTATAATGTAGAAATTTGAACAGTTGACCTATTAGTTTTTTTCAACAATACACAGGCAATGAAAAAGCCTTCGCAGCCGGTGCTGACATCAAGGAGATGCAGAACAACACATACAGCTCTAACCAAAAGGCTGGTTTCCTGCAAGAGTGGGAGGATGTGTCCAACTGCGGCAAGCCAATCATCGCTGCTGTCAATGGATTTGCTGTAAGTTAGTGTGTTGTAGATTGAAGATCCTAGCTGTATGTTAAGGCTAATATTAATCAGAAGATATACTTGACTTGGAGACTTGTTTACATGGGGAACTACTGTTGTGTGTGTGTGTGTGTCTGTCATTGGATATGTTTTCATATATTAGAATTTGTCACAGAAAGTGATACAAGCAAAGTTGTGAAGTTTATTCAAGTCATTTGTTTTCAGAGATACTATTTATACTATCAGTAAAATTTAAAGTAGTGTTACCACAGTATTGTCCCGGTTACAGTAGTATGTAATGCATACCCTTTATTATTTTGTGTTTTGTGTTCCATCTTGAATGACTCCAAGCCTTTGACCTGGTAACCTCTCTGCCACATTACAGAGATAAGCAATTCCTAAATGCCAAGAGTTTATCATGACCCACAAAAAGTGATCCCTAAGATTATAAATTAAACGCTACATTGTTTTTATACAATCAATTTTAGTTCAATTCTATTGTAATTATTTAATTGTTCTGACTTGGTGAGATCTTATTTATTGAGATCTTATTTTTTTTAGATTAACTTTACTATTTCCTTTATTAATATCATAATATAATGATAAGTCTTATTTATGAGGATGTCAAAATATATAACATTAAGACAGCAGGTATCTATGAAAACTTAGCTAATGCCAACATGATCGAGATTTTCTTTTTAACTCACTATTCACAATTATCGCAAAATTAAAGTACAAAGATTGAAATTTTTCCTGATAGCAGCACATATCTAGATAATATTTTATCAAGATAAATGATAACTGACACAAACATGTGGTTAGATTAGTTGGTTCCAAAAGATAAATTAGTACAAATAATGTCTATTGTAGACATTATTGAGGGGACTTAACTTGGGGGGGGGGAAATACTATAATAGTATACCTAATATATTATAAGGAATATACAAAGAAGATTTTTGTACATCTTCCAAAAATGTTCTACACTTATGTATATTGGATTACTTGTAATTTGGATGGACAACCATCAAAAGAACTCTTGAGTTCTTGAATACTACTTCAATATTATTGGTAATGATCAATACCAGTAATCTCTCAGGTTGAGCTCCAAGGCCTCTAGCACCTGTAAAATTATTAGCTGCCTGGCTCTGCATGCATTGCACACTTACTTTTCTTACTTAACTTTTTATGTCTCACCCAAAGACTTATATTATGGTAAGTCGTCATTGCCGCCTTTGACATGGTTCAGTGCTTTGAACACTGGGTAATCTCATTTTTGATATCCTGTAATTCTGGACACTCCATAAAGATCAGATACGAGGGGCGGCTGATAAGTTCGCGACCTAAGGCTCTTAACGACGACTAATCACCTCGTTACCTATATCACTAATTGTGCCACTCATTGTGAGTATAAATAACACTCATTTTGTTTATTTAGTTCATTAACATTTAATCTCTGGAACAAGCAACATCACCATGTCAACGGAAACTAGCCATTCTCGCAATTTGGAGCACCGCGCCGTGATCAAATTCCTAGTTAAGAAAGGAAATACACCAAAAGAAATTTTTGAAGAGATGTCATCGGTTCTTCAGGAATCTGCACCTTCGTATACGATGGTAAAAAAATGGGCTCGGCAGTTTCAACAAGGAAGAGAGACCTGTGAAGACGACCCCCGCCCGGGCCGCCCAGTGACGGTTGTGACGGAAGATAACGTCCAAAAAGTCGAGAAATTAGTACTAGCTGATCGACGAATTAAATGATGGCAGATAGCAGAAGAACTACAGATTAGCAAGGAACGAGTTGGAGAGATTTTACATGAACATTTGCACATGAAAAAAATTTGTGCGCGTTGGGTACCGCGAATGCTCACACCACTCGACAAGCAGCGACGACTAGAGAGTTGTAAAGATTTTTTGGAGTTGTGTCAATCCGATTTGGACGAAATTTGTAACCGCATTGTGACCGTTGATGAAACCTGGATTCGTCAGTACGATCCTGAGTCCAAGCAAGAGTCGATGCAGTGGATAAAAAAGGGAGAAAGGCCACCAAAGAAATTCAAAGTGAAAAGTCGGCGTCTAAGATTATGGCTACCATTTTCTGGGATTGCGAGGGAATTTTATTAATTGATTACTTGCCTAAGGGAACTACAATGAATGGTCAATATTACGCTAATTTACTGAGTCAGGCACGTGAAGCAGTAGTACAGAAGAGACGTGGCAAGTTGGCGCGCGGAGTGCTGTTTCTGCAAGACAACGCGCCTGTTCACACCGCTCGGGTTGCGAGGGCTGCCTTAAAAGCTACGGGATTCTCAGAAATTGACCACCCACCCTACAGTCCAGACCTCGCCCCCAGCGACTTTTTCCTTTTTTCAAATTTAAAAAAGGAGTTACGGGGGCGAAGATTTTCGGACGACAATGAGATGAAGGCGGCCGTAGAAAACCATTTTGAAGAGTAATCTAAAGAATATTTTTTCGGTGGTTTAAAAGCATTATACTCAAGATGTGAAAAGTATATTTCACTTGAGGGGGACTACATTGAAAAATAAAAAATATAAATGTTTACTTTTGTTTCAATAAGTACCTTAGGTCGCGAACTTATCAGCCGCCCCTCGTATATAATAGATGATAAAAAACACAGTGCCCTGCTAACGTTCACATAGGGTAGCATTGTATTTTTCACATAGGTATAAAAATTTTTGGTCTCGTTTACTTTAAACTTTAGTATTTCCCTTGCACCCGCAGCTCGGCGGTGGCTGCGAGCTAGCCATGCTTTGCGACATCATCTACGCCGGTGAGAAGGCCAAGTTCGGCCAGCCGGAGATCAACATCGGCACCATCCCCGGGGCGGGCGGCACCCAGCGCCTGCCTCGCTACGTCGGCAAGTCCAAGGCCATGGAGATCGTCCTCACTGGCAACTTCATCGACGCTCACGACGCGGAGAAAATGGGTAAGGATATCCTCCAGAATTATGTGTGCTGTCCACATAGAATGGGCTAAGATGTGCTCAGTTGAGCAGAATCGAGAGTATTCCTAACGACATAATATTATGTTTAAATAGAAAAGAAGTAAAAGAAATCGTAAGTCATAAAAATCCATAAAAAATTGGAAAAAAAAATTTTGCAAACAAATATTATGTAAAAAAAGACTTTTCAATTTAAATTTCAAAAATCCCCGCGAAAACACGGTCTCGGCCGTGTCGGCGTTGCCGCCATACTTGTGACGTCACTCGCAATGTAAACAATACATGTCAGTAAAGGAAGAAAGTTATACTCCATTGTTTTTTTACACTGCTAAGTGCTAATGACGTCACGCCGGCCGATAGCTTGCATGGCGTATAGCGTTTTTGACATTTGAAAAACAGATTAAAAAACCTGAATTTTTAAATTGAAATCATAAATGTATGCTACATTTTTTAGAACAGAAATCACCATTTTTCACTTGCTTTTAACAAAATCTATCAATATTACATAATTTTGGATTTTTCCTTGCATGGTGCGAAATACCCTATTGTTATGCCGTGTCACTTCTAATGGCGGCTATACACTTGTGCCGTGAGCGAGCGTTAAAATAGCCATGATGTGCTCAATCATCTACGCCTTGTGCATTATTATTATTGTCCCAGTGAGATCCTGCAGTCTTTAAAAAACCTGTAAGAGCTCTATAGAAAAAGAAGTAAATAGTGTTCCGAAACTACCTACTGTAGCTACCTTAGTAGTTTTATTCACGCCCACAAAGACTCGCGATAAGAGTGATATTCTGCAGAATGTATAAATGTGTTTTTATGGAATAAATAAATTTAAATTGAAAAAAGTGACTGAATTACTTCGATCTAAAAGTTACATCGATGACAAGTGTAATTAAAAATTGTTTACCCTCCCCAGGGCTGGTCAGCCGCGTGTTCCCAGTAGAGAAGCTTCTAGAAGAGACCATCAAACTAGCGGAACGCATCGGCACACACTCACCACTCATCGTGAAGCTCGCAAAGCAAGCTGTCAACCAGGCCTATGAAACCACGCTCAAGACTGGTCTCCAATATGAGAAGTCGCTCTTCTATGGCACTTTTGCTACGGTATGATCTTCTTTAAATAAGAAAGAAAGAAGTAAGCAGAAAGAATCTGTTGTTCGGAATCTATTGTTAGCTAGCTCAGTAAGTTATTGTATTGCGCTCGATCAGTTGAGTAGATGAGTGTTAAATGACTTAATATGTGCTTGAGCCTGTATGCTGTGCGCCCCGGCCCCGCCCGCGTGGTCCATTCTACTAGTTTTTATTTCTATGATAATGACCATGGCCTACATTCCTTTTCATAAAAACATACAGTACCAAATTTTTATTCCTGTCACCCAATTTTTAAACTGGGTGGAAAACATGACATTGTTATTAGTCGAGAAGTTGCCAAGAAAAGAAATTAGTACATATAATTTTCCCGCAATATGGCGGAGTATGCGAAGACCCCAGTCAAGATATAGTGTTGAAGCAACAAGTTTTATCAATTTGTTTTAATGCACGTTTTTTTTTTTTCAGGAGGACCGCAAAGAGGGCATGACCGCATTTATTGAAAAGAGACCGCCCAACTTCAAGAATGAATAAACTGCCAATATTTTGTAAAATTTTATAAACTGTTGAATCATGTAGTAATGTGATTATATTAAGAGAAGGTGCTTGAAAAACTTTTTTTAAATATTTGATTAATATTATATACATTATAATTATATTTTTGATGGTTTCTTTTCTTTTAAGCCTATGTTAAGTCCACAATAAGCGTAAAGCGTTAGCAGCTAGAAATATTTTTGATTTTTCAATGTGCAAAGATAACATAAAAAACGCTACCCAATTTAAACACAAATGGTGATACATTTGTTTGCATTTGTCAAAATAGGGTATTACGGCCTATGTCAAAAAGCTTTTTATATGAATTCGTAAGTCATAAAAACCCATGAAAAATTGGAAAAAAAAAATTTGCAAACAAATATTATGTAAAAAAGACTTTAATTACAATTTAAATTTCAAAAATCCCCGCGAAAACATCTCGGCGCTGCCGCCATGCTTGTGACGTCACTCGCAGTGTAAACAATACATCTCACAAAAGGAAGAGTTATTTTTGCAAAAACA
This sequence comes from Erynnis tages, assembly GCA_905147235.1. Taxonomy (NCBI): domain Eukaryota; kingdom Metazoa; phylum Arthropoda; class Insecta; order Lepidoptera; family Hesperiidae; genus Erynnis; species Erynnis tages. Next base: position 10,207,177 of record LR990082.1, read on the forward strand.
AAATGAGTTACAGTCCTTATCGTTGGTGTCTCGTGCCTAAATGCAAGAGTACAAGCGTTAAAACGCCGGGAAAGTTATGGATTCAATTGCCGACTGATCTAAAAATGAGGAAGTTATGGTTGAATCTAGCACGAAGAGATCCGTCATTGTCAACAAAGGCCACTTATTATTTCTGTGAAGATCACTTTGATGTGAGTATTTATAATATCTCTGTTAAATAAAAGAAATTAAGTATATGTATGTATTATTATTCATTAAAATTAAAATAAAACTACTACTTCAAAATGTATTTATAGGTTAGGTTTTATATGGATTTAAAATTAATTCATGTTTCAGCTGGAGAATGATATGGAGAATTATACTCGGTACAAGCTAATGGGCTCAGTCAAACGAATTCAAATGAGAAAGAACTGCATACCATCCAAATTCGATTGCCAGGCCGAAATTGAAGAGACCACTGAAAACGTGATTTATGATAAATCATTACCAGTCATGTGTCGTTCAGGAATGAATGCTTCAATTGAAGTACTTCACTTTTTCCCGTCCTTCCTTCACTACTTCAGTTACAATTCATCTCGTTCATTTAGTCCAATTGCTTCGCGAACGAAACTAACCGAAGAAGCTCGACAGTCGACGACGCGTGGCGTGCGCATATACTCACGCACACATACACATACTCACGCTCGGAGACATAAAAGAGAAAACAATCTTAAACCATCAAGTAAAGCACCAATGATCAAATTACAAATATTCTTATACGAACACTATTACATCTAAATACGTTGTCGTTAGAAGTTCTAGGAAACGTTTCAATATTATGAGTTTTATGTTAAGTATTTACGGACTATTTTGGCTTGATTATAAGTATAAATGATATTTTCTTTCATTTTTAAATTTAAATAGGTAACGTCTCTGAGGATCGTAAGAAATCTAAGGTATGATTTTACGGAGGGTATATTATACGGTATTTCAAAATATTGAACAAAAATAACATTATATGTCATTATACGTTTGGAAAGCGACCATAATTTATTACTAGATATTTGATAAAACAAACGCACTTAGTTTTATTTTATTGTTTTAGTCCTTTTAATTTTTTTGTCTTTTTATCCTATATCTAATAATCTCAAAAAATTCAAGACTAGTAGAGATAAACGTTACGATACACGAGTTCATTATGGGGTATTTCATAATAATTTATCGAACATTTCATTAGAACTACTATATCGTAATGAACTAGTGAAGGAACTGAACTAACTGAAGTAAAAGAAATAGTATGGAGTGTTGAAGTAAGAAATAGGAAAGGATAACCTATCGTTTGTGAATGGTGAACTACATTGAACTACTGGACTAAAAGAGTGATATACTTCACAGTGAAGGAAAGATATGTTTCGTTCTTTTCTTTCAAGTGACACATTTTGCTCATGGCTAATCATTACTATCTTGTAGTCAAGGTCAGACATTCCAACTGGTTTTATAGGTACCTGAATTATAGGCACTTAAGGTTAAGTCTCTCCAATCTTTTGATTAATAAACAAAGCTCAGACAAAAGATAGAAAGGTAGGTAGCTTGTAACTTGGAGTAGCCAGACTGGCTTAGTCGACCTCAGTGGTTATGTTTCTGGTTACTGTGAGTGAGGTACCTAACTGGACTGTAGATAATAATAATATGTACCTAGCATCGGGTGCATGCACAAGAATAATCCTTGAATATCAACGACACAGTTGCGCCATATGCTTGTTTATGATATAATATATTACAAAGTTTCAATAATATTATTGGAAAAAAATATTAACATTTTCTATCAATCAATAATACAAAACTGATGGAATTCAATTTAGCAACTTTAATTAAAAACTATTTGACTATCTGTCAATGTCGTCAAACCACGTACTAGGCTGTCGTCTGTCAGAATTTGTGTTCTCTAGACCAGAGTTGACCATGTTAGAGACCAGAGATATCAAAAACTTATAAACAACAAGTGTTTTTCTGAAATTATTTAATTTTTCACACTGTCGCTATTTATATAATAACAGAATATCACAAGAAACACTAATGAACTATTCTATTATTTGAGTATCAACAAATAATACAGCGAAACTGACACGTAAAGCTTCTCTCTGTTGCAAATATATCGTGACGCATATAATTTCGTCTAGGGAACAGGATTCGCGCTTGGAACATTGCACGAGCATTGCACAAACAATGTACTTGCCTGAATTATGGTTGCACTAGCGCTCAAGCCGAGATTTCATGCTTAAAGTAGTCAAAAAGTAATTTCCCGCTTGGCGTGTCGATGATTAGGGAGCTCCATGTTTTGGGACCTCGTGCAGCGGAATCGGCATATTTTGCAAGAGTTTGAGGACACAGACGTCCACAAGACCAGCGTAACGGTGTTTGTGGCGCTGTTTTACCTGGAGATGTTATATATCCTCATTATGACGCTTTCAATCTTAAACAGACTGAACCAAAATAATTCTTGAAATCGTTGAGAATGTAAGTATCATATAATTGTATATAGGAGATCCAAATCAAGTGAGCTACTGCCCTATTTCTCCACTAATCTAGGCAAGGCAGCGCCCTTTTGATGTAGAGATTGTGGCTGTTTTCCATAAACCCATAAGGCCTATAACATATACAGGTGTATAATACCTAAATGTGTATATGAGGCACAAAAGTAAGCATTGAGTCCTCCTCTCATAGAGGTCACAAATAAAGTATGCAAATTAATTTATTTGATGATTGATAACCTGAGTGGTGCAGCAGTTAAGAAGCTGGTGTGCTGTGTAGAGGGTCCTAGGCTTGATTTCCAAAGAGAGAGAGAGAGAGGAGCAGAGATTTTAATGATAAGCTTAAATTACTGTTCTGGTCTGGGTGTAGGTATTCTTGTTTTGTGTGTGTCATAGTCACACAAGTAGTGTAGTGTGCAACTGTAAGTGTGAAGTGTTATTAAAATATTTACAATTTGTAGAAAAGGCAGCAATGACAAGACCTACCCATGATTTTGCAGAGAGGCTTGTCCTACTCAAAAATCCCTCCAGGGATATCTTTGTTTCCTGCAAAGATCTGGAACAGCATCAGTTAGATGGCATTCGATTCCTGTTCAGACAGTACAAAAAGGTAAGTTTCATTTTCTGTTGAATTTCTTTTAAATTAACGTGTTCAATGCCTTCAATGTTAGCAAACTGCCCGGCATGTCCAAAATGTAGGCGATATCTTTAAAATCCCCACAAAAATTCTGCCTTGTAGAGCTTTACTTATTAAAAGTTTCAGACAATTAAACTGGACAACATGCATCCCTTTTACAGTACTAAAAACAGAAGGAATCATAGCCAGTACTGTATTTAAATAGCTGGATAGGTAACATGATTTATTACACAATAACTGATAGAGGCCTATAATGATATTATGTTATCATGTATATTGGTTTTATTTAGGTGAAACCAGGCGTAATCCTGAACTTTCCATCTGGCTGTGGAACTGCAGTACAGGTGGCAATATTTGTAAGCGCCATTCTCGAGGATTTGGAGAAGCCTGTCCTGATACTTTATGATAACGAAACAGAGAAGGAAGACTGGGTGCAGCGGTTTGATAAATGGACCTCTGTAGATAAAGGTTTTTTCACTGTATACAATGCACTTTACACCAAGTAGATCTCTGCAACCCTTCAACACTAAGATCAAACTTCTCTATCTTTATTTCAGAAAAATATCATTTTTATAAATATATTAAGCCAACATAATATTACCAAAACATCAGAACCGCAGGCATTGTCTACCTAACTAGATTATGATTTCAATTTAATATAACCTACCGCCAATTTACTAATTATTGATGTTGTTGTCTTATAAATCAATGAACACGTTCACATATGTCACGTTCCACCCTGCCCAAGGGTGCAAGCGAGAGGGCAGAACAAACAATAGAGAGGCACGATCAGCCTAAGCATTCAGCTTGTGATGCATCTATTTCTCTTCCACTTCATCACCTGATGTGTCCGAGTATTATACAAAGTAATGATAATTCAATTGTCCACCAACCCGCATTAGGCCAGCGTGGTGGACGGCGGCCTACATCCCTCTCATTGTGAGAGGAGACCCGACCCTGTAGTGGGTCATAAATGTCAAAAATAATTCAGTGGTAATAAATTAAATTAAATTCATAAAAGTATTCATTTTTATATCGATGTTTCTTATGATGTTATTTCTTATAACAACCAATTTTTATTTTATGTAAGAAATTGTTCGGAAGTCTCTCATAAGAGACTTAAGATGGTTGCCTCAAATAAATTATCACACAAAACAACAACTACATTCAACCTCAGATCATCTAAATGCACTGTTTAAAAATTTATATGTAGGGAAATGGGATGCAGTGACTACTAAATATTTGTTAGCTACAAAATGTACTTTAAAACCGATAATTCATACTAAAAGAATAATTTCATTACAGATCTAATAGCAGTAAATCCAAAAAATAATTTTGTAAAGAAGCCAATTCAAATAATCAACATTGCAGATATTGTTACATTACCAGGAAAACAATGGAGTGTGGTTATAATAAAAAGTGATTACATCAACCAAATATGTATTAAATGCGGTTTGAAAGTTGAGTTTAAAATATGGATCACCTCCACTGATTTGAAGGTTTGTAAGAGTAAAGTTAACAACTTGTTTAATACATTGTAACATTAAAATAATCCAATCTAAACTCTAAAATCTATTTCTTAACTGCCACTTGTCACTATTTATAAAATAATCTGAATTATGATCCAATACTTTTCAATTCTTTCCAATACTTTCCATCTCTCTCTGTACCATAATCTTAAATTCATGCATAATATCCCTTAATAATTTGTAGAAAGACCTTGTGATGCTTCGTACAATTTATACTTGGATGTACCCCAAATCAGCAGAACAATTCAACACGATAGTTTCACCATCTGATAACAAAGAAACATTGAAGAACAGCTTGCTACTGGATTCATTGCTTGAAGATGTTTTGTTAACAAGAAGGGATTTGAAACCTTTTCAACAATTTAAGGTTGGTACCATACACTTTAACTGCTTTTTTTCTTGTATCTTGTATTGTTTCCATCTACATACAAAAAAGTTCATTGAAATGTCTATTGGCATACCTTTACAGCGTGACGATCCAGAGGCAGCGCCTTGTTGTAGCATGGTTTTTCATTTCCATGCGGGTAGGCATGTATATATATTATTTCCTTGTTGACAATCTGAGTGGCATAGGGGTTAAGATACCAGTGCATGGGTGTGAAACCACCTGGTAAACCCACCTGAGCAGAGATTTTAATGATGAGTTTAAATTTCTATATCTGGGTATTCTAGTCTCCTGTGTGTCCATGGCATAGAATTTATAGATGTTAAGGCTTTTACATAAATTAATTTCAATAATCTTGATACAAAGACACAACATTCAAAATTGGCGCCGAAACTTACTGACTTACTGTCACGTGTCATTTGTGATGCGTCAATGACGCAGCGTCATGAACTGCATAAACTAATAAATTAAGGGAGTAAAGATAAAACAATATTTCCAATATTTGATCAAAAAAATTCTAAAAGAAAATGAAAATTCTAAAAAAAATACATACATCATTAGAATGATTAATTAACCAGCTTTTTTAAAAGCCTCTTCAACGGCAAAGTAGGTACACTTCTACTACAAAGAAACTTGACGTTATTGCATTTTCATTACACCACTACATTAAGTAAGGTACTAATGATTTTTGCGCGAAAACACTCGAAGCCTCACAGGTGTCATGGTGTCCGTTTCTGACGTCACGTCTCTGTACCTAATGAAAACGATCGACGCCGACGTTTCGAAAACTAAATAAAATAGATATAAAACTTCGCGTTGTAAGTTTTAAAAATGAATTTGACAAATTACAAATGGTGTGCGGTCCCTCAGTGCAAAAATACATCAGTTACTACGCCTAACAAAGTGTTTGTTTACGTTCCACACAAGAAATCTGTGCGAGACAAGTGGTTAGAACTCGCACGGCGTAACCCAGCAGATGTAGTGCAGAGGTCGTCCATTTATTTTTGTGAAGATCATTTTGACGTAAGTATTTTTATATTATACTTATTCACTCTGTGCGTAACTGTGTGCTATACCGTGTTCTAATAGGCTATACCCTTTGCAATCGTTTATTTAACTTTTGACAGATCACGCACATAAAGTTTTGTAATTATTTTTGATACAATGTACTACAGGGATACTGTACTTCATGGACGGGCCCCGCCCACTTAGAGATGTGTAATTCGTAATTAATGACCACACACTATAAAACGACGTTGAATTAAATCGATTATATCGACTCTAGTCGCAGTGGACGCCAATACACCATATTGCTCTGTGGTTATGACGTCAGTCGGCTGTGTAAACTACTGAGTGTAAACAAATGCAGTAACCTTTTGTATGTTAATGTTAGTTGTTTATATATAATTATATATTTTAAAAATGAGTTATTATTCTACTTATCGTTGGTGTGCTGTTCCTGTATGCAAGAATACTAGTGTAAAAACACCAGACAAATTGTGGATTCAAGTGCCAACTGATATAAATATGAGGAAAGCTTGGTTCAAAGTTGCGAGAAGGAATCCTGAATTATTATCTAAAAGAACTCGTTTGTACTTTTGTGAAGATCATTTTTATGTATGTATTAATATGCTTTACCTATCTACTTAAAATATCTTTCATAATAGGTTACATGAATCAGTCTATCATACATATTTTTAGGTTGAAGTTCATATTTGGACGTTATAGAGGTAGGTAGGTAGGTACAAAACCATCCTCCATGGTTTTATTTCCATAAAAGTTATGTTGGTTACGAAAATAATCAACTTCAACTTTATAAGGGAATGAAAATAATAAAGAGCCTATATAAATAAATAAAGGTAACGCTGATAGTAGACAGATGACACTTCTAAGTTTTTACATAGCCGTATGACGTAATAACATGGCAACTGCTATTTAAATGGTGCTTTCAAACAGATTAAAAAAGCTGAAACTTTTGAATTCAATTTAAAAATTTAGTTTGCTATTTAATGAACAAAACTATCGATTTCCGACTGCTTTTTGCCTAAGCTATCTTAATAATATGTTTTTAGAATTTTTCACAAATAGAGTAAAATACCCTACAGTGTATTAATGAACAGGGCTGGTTTATTCAATTTGTACAGCTCCGTAGAGCCCTGTGTTTAAATTTTGTTGTTTTGGTGGGTTGGTCGGTAATGACAGCCAATTAGGACACGGTCTGATATGTATACTTAAGCCTTGCTTAGCAAGGCATTGACGAGGTTATGTTTTTTTTCAGCTGCCAAATGATATGCTAAATTATATGGAATATCATCTCCTGGGGTCGGTGTCACAAGTTCGTACGAAACCAGGATGTATTCCCACAAAATTTGAATGCCAGTCAAACCTGACACGTAAATCAAACACTTGTGATGAATCAAATAAAACCAAATCATATTTAATAAAAAGGACCTATTCTAAGAAAGTAGCAGGTATAATTACAAAATATAGATTTTAAATAAATATACTATATAATGTGGCAAGTCTAGGATCCATTTAATATTAAAATATTTCCTATGCAGATGAGATGCTGGCCTGTATGCTCTTGATCTTTATTTGTAACTTAAAAACAGCTGGACAGATTTTCATGATTTTCAATTCGTTGGACTTGAATACCAGAATAGCTATTCCAATATTTAAAAATATACAGAGTTACCCGTAAAACATGAGCAACCTCGCAGCACTAGGTAGCTAACACCATAAGCAACAACTTTTGTTCTATGAGTTCGAACATAACTCAAGACAAAAAATAAATGGTTAAACAAGTTTTTGTTGCACTGCAGTTCTGTTTGTCAGTTTATGACAATTGTTATTGGGCGAGAAAAGATCAAACTTCATACTAAAAAGCCAATAGATTGTGGAAATGGCATTTGATTCATAACATTTGACCACCTCCATGTTAAGTAGTCCCTGCAGCCCATGGACTCCCAGTTCCAACATCAAATTGAGAAAAAAATCCATCTGAGGTTGTACACAAGTGCTTTGCTAAGATGTTCACCTCAAATAAGGTTCTTTACCAGTCAAAATACAAAACATAAATGTTTTAATTCAATGTAGTCAACATAGTATGTCTACTGCATCTTGGATTTACAAAGCGATTACAATTCTTTGGCACTCAATTTAACAATTGTATCTTTCACAATGAAGCCACTATGCAATAAACTTCATAATAGCCAACAAAGAGCTCTGTGTTAGTATGGCCAGCCTTCCTACTTCAGAGACACAAGGAACACCTCATGTTCAGATGATAGGTTCAGGATACACAGAGTGGACTTCCTCAACTGTTGGTAATAATTGAACTGTCAGACATCAGTAATGTCCTTAATTATCTACCTACCCAATATCTTCTATTGTCAATTAAGAAATACATTTTCAAAAATTTTAAATATCCTTATAATGTTTGCTTGGTCATTACTCTATTGTTACCTTCAATGATAAAAGTTGGTAATTGTTTGGATAAAATTTGTCCTGTGGCTTTACCTGGAGCAGGTGTTCCGGACTTGTCTGTGTTTGTGGTGCCCACAAATAGTGTTGGGCCCACATCTGAAATAGTGTTAACATTATTTATAGTGAAACCAAAGAAATAATTTAATACCGTCAATATCATCATTAAAAAGTCGTTCTTTTTTAATTAAAGTATTTTTTTAATAAAATTCTTTTTCTTACAGTTAAAACTAATCATGAAGACTTGCAAGAAGTGAAATCAACAGCTGTTGATGAAAAGATTCAAGTATGTATGAAAAGTAAAATTGGTTGAAGTTGCGTCTGAATTCTGTTGCTACATATGCATCGATAGAATGGCTCAGTGGTTGACAAGCCTCAGTAACTACATGAGATTCTGGGTCCAATTCTGTTAGAATCAGAAATTTGTACTGATTATGTTGTGTTCTTGTCTTATGATAGATGAAACAGTCAATGAAAAATACTTACTATCAACTTACAAGGTTTTCGTATGAAATAAATTTAAAAAAGAAAAATCTCTGTATTTTTATTTATTATTTTTGGACCTCAAATAGGAGTAAATAACTGCCTAAGGTTGTAAGTGAGTTTACCAGGAAGAGCTCCTGATTTAAGGCAGATTCTTTTATGACTTTGTACTAATACCAATAAATCTGATCATAAATAAAATTTAATAAATATTTTATTGTTATTTCCAGCACCACCTTGAACAGGAATTACCAGCAGTGACAAAAATATCAAAGAAGAACAAGGATGCTACAGGGACGAAAATCAAACGTTCAAAGAAAATCATACATAATCCTTCTCCGTTCACTGTCCTAACTGATGCAAATACTGGTGATGTGCAAGCTATTGGTCCACAAAACAACTCGGTAATCTCTCCAACGATCCCAACACACGCTGAAAATATTACAGTTGGTGAAATACAAAATATCAACAAGTTAAATGTTTTCGTAAAGTCTAAAGAGGTTCATAAACCAAAGTTAGACATAGAAACGTTTATTCGCGATAATCCGCCATTAGTACCTGACAGTAGACTATGCGAAGCTGTAAAAAAATTTGATGATATGGTAGATAGAATGAAACAAGAAAAAGAAAGAGAATCAACGATGGCAACTCAAAATTCACAAAGATTTTTTGGTGATCTAGCTAATGGAGACTCAAGTAGGGAATCGTTACATTTAAAGTATGATGATACGGAAGAAGAGGAAGGAGATCCAACAATTTCAAATAAATTTGATTTGCAACCAGTAATCCAAAATGTGTTTACATTAAATACAAAAAGTGAAGAAAATATTATTATTAAGACTGAATCAGATAATGAACCAGATGAAAGCATACTTAGCACTGAGATTAACTGTTCCAATGGCGATGTTGAGGTTATCGAGGAACCAGAAAGTAAAGTAGGTCTGAGTACAGACGTTAAGAAACAGACTGACTGTAGTTTTGATTCGAAAATAAAGAACATGGAACAGCAAGTTTTAAAGAAATTCAAAGGATCCTTTTTAGACAATATTTTTTAAGCCTAAGATTATGTTGCAGTTAAAAATGTATGTGATCTCTTGAATGTGAAACAAGTTCATTATACTACTAACTATCCACACTTTGAAATGCAAAAGGAAGACTGCATGTTTATTTACTGTTTGTGTTTTAGATATTTCAGAAATGTTAAGTTTTTCTGCAAACTTCATAGATATTAAGAAGTATGCTACATTTCGTTTGATTGATATTTATTTTATTGGTATGGTTATTGTACATATCCGTAGGCTTGGTTTATTGTGATATATTATTTAAGTGTTACTGTTATTTTACGGATTGAAACTATGGAGGAGTTATGGACTAGATTTACAAACATGATTTTGGTATAAAATTTTCAAATTTGTAAAAATCAAAAAGCTGAATGTTTATATTTTTACTAACTCTATAAAAATTTGTTCTCTTTTCAAAGATTTTATTAAAATTTTGTAGTTATGTTTAAAGGTTCCTTTTATGTCATTTTATTGTTTTGGGATATGAAATAAAACCTGGTTATTTGATTTCTGCATTGATAACAATTTATATTTTTAATTATAAGACTACTATAACTATTACATAATAACATTGTATATTTTACAATGAAGGAATGTTTATACAGTGTATAAAACAAAGTATTCAATGTCTCAAATAAAATAAATACCTAAGTCTTCATTTTTGTAAATAATTAATAAAATACACCAAAATAGGCAAATTTGGACATCAAATCAATAAACGCTACGTAAATACTCGAGAGTTTCTATGTATATATATAAATTAAACATTTTAACATCCAAAATTTTTGATGTAAATCAGACGTTTAAATAAGATGTTTGGTTGCTTTTTATTGGATGTAATATTTTTAACAACACATACAAAAATATTTTTTAAAAACACATTACTAACAATAGTCATTAAAATGTATCCCCCAACATATAAATTTATCAAGACGGTTCTTAGCTATAAGCTATAAAGATTTCGTGAACGATTTTGACGCAATTTTAACTACATCGCAGACAAAGCGTTGATAATGATATAGTTATTTAAATTATACATATCCGTATTTCTTCAACCCTGAGAGGTGTTGGTAATTTTGTTATTTAATTTATTAGTGCATCCTTTAATCAACAATGCTACACCAAGACTGTCATTCTAGAACTACCTTCACTGCTATTTATTTTATGAAATTAAGTTACAGAATTATTAATCATAGGTATACATATACAATATTTTCAGTCAAACACAAATATTTGTAACTAATAATAATGTTAAGTACTGTATATTTAATGTACTATTTAGTTTTTCAATAAATGTCTGAAAAATGCGATTTGTTTTTCTTAATAATATTTACAAGAAATAACATTAAATCTTCATGGTGTCACGTATTGTTTATTCGTCACAACCTGTTATAAGGACAAGCATTATTTTAAATATCTATGCATCAATATTATGCCACAGATACATATACACACGTAAAGGCAATTATTGGAGAATGTCAAAGCACCTAGAACAACGTGCATAGCAAATAACTACAATAATGTTTATTGTACGTACGTATACTTCAACACGTAGTTTTTATCTCATGAAAAAAGATTTACATTTGTGCAAAATATTGCCATGCATGATTTAGAAAGCAAGAGAAACTGTTTTCGGGCTTCTTCCAATGGTTAGTGAAGTTGTCTATGCAACGTTGATATAAAAAAAAGCTTCAACTATTTGGCCCATTACTAGGTCTAGTCTATGTTCCAGTTCCCTTCCCACACTATGGGAAGAGAACTTTTATCTCTGCTTCAAGCCTTTGTTGGAGATCGGTTCTCAGTGTCCCTAACAGAGGTAGACTGATGTCTACTTAGAAGCTTAATCTCTCATTTTCATTGGTCGTAACAATCCGCTTTTGTGGTGCGGGAGATTTCTGTAAAAGTTCCGCATTCGCAATTTCATCAGTCGTTATTCCATATTCGGGGACTCCCTGCATGCTATCGAACGAGTTATTGACCAAACAAAATGAACCATATTATATAATAATTTAAAGACGAGTGTTTAGTATTACTAATACTTTTGTGAATTGATTTAAGTATAATATTTAGGCCATGACAGAAATTTGGAAGTAAGAAATAGGTTACAATGAAACACGAGAATGTTCAAAATATTTACGGAATGTCAATATAATAAGATTGATTTATAATAATTACACTAAATTGGTTCTTTTAACATAATATAAATATTAACTATAAAAAGACTTTGTACGTAATAGGCAAAATACTAGGCAGAACAATAAAGTATGCCATCTCATACCTATCTATAGTAAGATAGTCGCGAAATAATATTCATTTCAGAAAAGAAAAAATAAATTCATCTAACCGGACCTATTTAAATCAATATTGAGTATTAAATTATACAAACAAAATTAAGTACAGTCATTTGTACTACACTATTTCATTAAGAAGAATTATTGTATGTATTCTTTAACAGCACATGCATGCAATAAGTGGAAGAATACATGCAACATTGAGGCATACTTAAATTAAGGAAAGAATATAGTTTATAACCATATAATGTACACTTAAAGAAGTAAACAAGAACATCTTAAAACGATATAGTATTTTCTCATTTGACAGCTGATCACAATCTTAGCCAATCACAGCTCGCGCTGTCGCTACACAATTGTAATTTAAACCAATTATAACAATACACTGTGACACTCCCCTCAAGAATTTAGTAAATCGGTTTTAGAAGACCGTAAGGAAGACAATACGTAATCTATACGGCCAGTCAAGCCGTTTTGGATAACTTCGATACAATTATTTTTTAACATTAGCTTTCAAAACAAATAAACTGATTATTACAGGCCATTAGGGTTAGGCTTAAGTCACTATCTAATAATTTCTTATCACTAGTCACATAAATACAATGATAACAATATCATAATTTCACTACTATAGGTACATTACAGACATTTAAGTATAACAAGAGCAATGTTAATTGGAGCTTTTTAAGGATGATAATTTTTGGAGCGCAAAAAGTAAAAACTTTTACACTACCCAAATTCAAACATCTTTTTTCTCCGTATTTAAATTGAATATTTTAATTATTTCTCTGTTAGTTTCCAATATATCTTGTCGCAAAGCAATAAATAGTGATATGATATTACCTGCATATTATAGATACAGGAAAATAAGATTTACTTAATAGTTTTAGAGAAAAAATATTTTTAATAGGCATTTTAACGATACATTTACAATATAACTTCAAATATAGAAAATCATTTAAAATGTTTTTAACTTCGAAATATTATAATAGTTTCCGCAATTTCAGCATATAGAGTCATACTAAATTTCCAAAACAATAGTAAGTTGTTCATTTAACCCTTCGATCAACAATACACTAGATATCGGGTCACGTACAAAATCAAAACTTATACTGTCCGCGTGAATACATACTTATACATCTTCATTTCTTTACTTACGAAATAAGACAAACGTTTTAAAACAGTTGTAAGTTCAACCTAATTACAACCATGACGCCTAGCAATAAGGTAGCAATTCTTCAAAATATTCTTTTTCTTACAATCATTCGTCACGAAAAACGAGCAAAGCAATAAATTACTCCCGTCACTTAGAAATGAAAAGACATAAGTTAAACAACATTTTATGTGAAATCAACCTTAATGAACTATAAATAAAGTACTTTTTCCCGTTATTACCTTGCGAGTTACATCCTTTGGTTTCGTTTCAGTTTGCTTCCTCAAATTTAACTACAGAAGGTATGGAGTCGCGTTGAACACAAAAATAATTTAGTATATTATTATGCACGAAAGTTTAGTTAAAATTATTTATATTTTGGGCATCTACGAGTATGTTTGATAGTATACATACATATATGTTATTTTGTAACCGTTTTGTTGTGTGTATGTTTATTTATGTGTATGTATAATATGTTTTTGGCCAAGGTGTCTATCGCTGTTGTAGCTAGTAGGTACCTTAGCATTGTAGTCGTATTTAGGCATACTGTGTACAGATGTGGATGAATGTGAACAAAGGGATTCTTCTGGGTTTTAGGGTATCACAAACCGTAATATTGAAAGTACGGTCGTGTTTAGACATACTGTGTGCAGATGTGGATGAATGGTAACAAAGGGTGGTAAAAGTGCGAATCGACAATCGTTTTTTGCCACAAATAAAAATATGACTAAATTCCACAATATCTTTATATTCATGTTTACAATCTTCATAATACATGTACAGTTTAGTGCAATAATTAGATCAAAATAATAATTAAATATCGGTAGCTTTTTTACATATATAATGTAACCTGACGTCAATAAATTTTTGAACCACTGATTTGAGTAAATTAATTTCGTGATTGTGTTTATCTCCTCCAGGAAACACATTCTTGTCAATATATTATTATAATTTTAAAACTGATGTCCATAGAAAGTCGAGATCCATTCTGCACACGTAAACGGATTGCTCGGAAAGCTAAAATAAAAAAAGGAAAGCTAAGTATCTTATGAAAGTCCAACAAACAGACACAAAGTTTGTATTAACCAATTTTAAAGATCTCGTAACAAATAAATTATTACAATACAAATCTACTCCATGCATCTATTGTTCTGTTATACACAATTTTGCGCCAACGTTGGTCAAACATTTGTAGCGGTGATATAAAATCGGTAATTTTGATTTAAATTTGATATTATTTGTTAGTTTAAAGCATAAAATACAACTTATTCTATATGTACTTACCGAAAGTAAGACACTCCGGCCGTTAAATTGTTCCTTCAGGCATTATTTTTGCAACTTTTGAATGCACATTGCGGCATTGTGACACGTGTTTACATTGGCTCTTTTACAAGCGAACTAAATAAAATTAGAGCTCACATTTCAAGTGAGCTGTTATTCACCGAGACGTATTTTTTGCGCCGACCCGAAATCTAGTGTATTGTTGATCGAAGATTTAACCACATTATAAGTTTTTTAATCGCATACATATTTATTTAGCGAAGAGGGCAGTCTTCGCTGACAGTAGCTCCACTCCACAAGGGAAACAATAGTTAAAATTGGAATAAATTTTGACAACGTCAATAAATACATTTAACATTGATTTAATAGGGATGTTGACAACAGACTACTACTTAAGTCAACTGAGAAAAAATTGAACTTTTATGGCAAACAAAACATTTGTAAATTATCTTACATTTAATTTCAGTGTATCTCAGGTTTAATTTAAATTAAATAAAAATCACACTTAAAAATATCACAAAAACAATGAAATCAAAATTTTAATCAATTCAATTTTCAGTGAATCAATTTTCAAAATTTATTTTGTAATGTGTCAACATCCCTATTTATGATAGCCTATGAGTGCCTATGATAATAATATAATCCATATTATAATGATATATTTAGAACATTAAAATTCTCTCTAATAAGGAATTTTCCTTCATCACTTTCGAGCGATGTCAACTTCACTAGCACCTGTAAACTGTTGCGAACACCTGAAATCTTAGACGTCAAGTCTTAGGCCGTTACCGTGCACTACATCACTGACCGCAATAGTGATAGCTCGTTGGACTTGCAATAACAGTATAGTGTCAATTATCCTAGTTACTAGAGCCAATAAGCTAGTCTCCTGCTAGCCGCTGGCACAGAGTTTGAAAGAAGAACTCGCGCCTTTTGTTTTGTTCTATGTCTGCAAGGGACTATAGTGATTGGTCAGTTTCGTTCCCCTCCCTCAACGCGCAGACCATGGAAGACGCCATTGAAGGCATTCTATCTTGTTTTCAATCCCAAATTTTAATCTTTTTATTTAAAATATAAATAAGTTTTAAAAAAAGCTTTTATTTTTTCGAGTTACTCTTAACAAACCCTTTCATTTGATACCCATATTGTAGTAATGCATTAAAAATAACTATTCCGATATCTTGGATGGTCCGCCATATTGGATTTAGAATGACGTCACAAACCATATCTTGCATTGTCATCCAAACTAAACGTGTATACAAAATAACAGCTCAATCGGTTGAAGATATCTACTTCAAAATTGAGTTCAAAGATTCCACCCGAACAAACATACACATACATTGCAAGTTAAAAATAAAAGCTTTTAACAACGGCTGAACTCACGTGTGTTTGCATTCCATAATCGCTAGTCCAACGCGCCAGTCACGTCCACAGTTCCCAACACCTCAGCGCGGGCGGTAGACGGCGGGGCGGCGCCGCCGCCGCTAGGGCTTCAGGTGCAGGTACTCCGCCACGAACACGCGGAAGATCTTGTTGAGGTTCTCGATGGTGTTGAAGTCCAGCGCCGCCATGTTGTCGTGCTCCGTGTGCCACACCGACGGGAAGGGGTTCGGGATCACGTGGAGGACGTCCACGTCTGGAATCCATCAGTGAGCTACGTATAAGCGGTGATAGCACACTGGCTTAGACACTAAGCCACTGTGCTATCAGTATGGTGTGATTTCACGCAAAAAAACAATGTTACAGTTAGTTCACTTAAGTTAGGATTCCGCCCAAAAATGGTAAAACAAAAAGGGTTCCATAGCCAAAAGAATTCGGGAACCGCTGGCTTAGAGTTCGACCTCTTACAGCCGTACTCAGAGACATTCATTAACGTTATTGCTTCCTTATGAAAATAAAGATGGCACTTATGTCAAAGACGATTGAATTTGTTTGTTAGTAAACAACACGTTAAATGACCTCTCTGAGTGCGGCCGTTAATTGTGGGGTCTGGGTTCGAATCCAAGTAGCACGCACTAATGACTGTATTTAAAAGTTTTGCGCGCTTTAAAAAATTAAGTATCACCTGCTGTTACGGTGAAAGAAAACATAGTGAGGAAACCTTCATGCCTGAGAGTTCACAAAAAAAATGTCAAAGCCACCATGTGAAGGCCACCAATTAGGTCAGCTTGGTGGAGTAAGACCTCTCATTGTGAGAGGAGACCCGACCCTGTAGTGGGTCATCAATGGTTTGCTGACAAGCTATTTTTTATGATGGAGGTTGACTAAGGTCTAGTAATTGTGAGAGGATGAGCATAGCCTGCGATAGATAACCAATCAATGACCCACTGCAGGGGGGACGGATGTAGGCATGGAAAAATGAGAAAATGTTCTAACCATGTCTCCGATAATTTTCCAGTACATATAGTCTGTATACTTAATTGAAAAAGATATGTTCTTAAATCAAATCAAATTACATAATTTTTTGCCAATAAATAATTTTTTAATTTCAAATTTTCATGAATTTTCATGGCACATTTACATAAACAAAACTGTAAAATAAGTGGGAAATCTATAATCCGTTATGACGAATTAATTATCGCATCAAATAAAATCGTGATAAGGAAAAGCGCATTTTACTCATTATCTAAGTTATCGAGAATTGTGTGTGATAAATTACTCTGCATACTAATGGTTTATTATGATACGCATATTTTTTATGATACATGTGTTGCCGACGTTGCGTCGACCGTTTAGACCAGGGGGGTTACTACAAAGTCCTAAAAATATTATAAAGCAATTTTGTTTTGTTTTAAATTAAAATAAAACACCATGTTTTAAATTAAAACAAAACATCATTGCTTTATGTGTATGATGGTTTTAGGAGTTTGTAGTAACCCCCCTGGTTTCTCTTTTATGGATGGAAGTAATCCTGATGGATCAATGCCCTGATTGATCGTGAACACTACTGTCAAAGTATTCGTATAGTTAACGAGTGCCATTAGTATCGGAGCATGTCAGACAGACTGACGTATGACATACCAATATCTGACGTTTACCGTACGAATACGGAATACTCGGATGATGGTATTCATGCTCACTGCAAGGTCTAACACGGGAGATGCCGGACTCCTGCCGACTAAATAGATATTATGTTCCTTTTCGTGTTGGTGTTCCCCTAACGCAGCGCAAACTTTAAATACAGCGCTCTGTATCGAATTGTACACAACGAAGCACGCACAGTCCCGCTGCTTGAGTACCTACATCGCAAGCAATCGAAAGAGTTCATAATCATAATCATAATCAACTTTATTTGCACTAATATGTGTTACATTAAGATGGTACATGATACAGTAATTAGGTTCTACATATTATGCCTAACTAGGCGTACAAATGTTATAATTAATTTCAATCTAAATTCAAGTCAGAGGTATCTTAAACAACGTTAAACAACGGTTAAATAACGTCGGGCGCGGTTAGTACCTGGATGGGTGACGGCTAGTAGCTAATTAAATGCACGCGTTTGGTGCTTCGGAGGGTAGGTAAAGGCGTCGTCAAACCTTGTCGGAGGCGCTATGTCGGTTTGAAAACATCCGACACAGATTGGCCATTAACCCGTTTCTCCACCGACCCGCATTGGGGCAGCGTGGTGGAGTATGCTCCAGGCATATGAATAAGTTATTCATTACTTCACGGTCCCCAAAACACGGAATACGTATCTTTTGCTATTCAAAGACTTTTGTTAAGGAATAATCGTCTTTGAATATCATAATAATATGCCATTCAAATGTAGTTACATTGTTTTGCAAATTCTATTGTGATCGTAAAATCATATTACTTATTTATAATTTATAAAATAAAACAGCCATTTCAAAAAAAGACGTAGAAGAACAATATACACAGATAGAATTTTCCTTCCAAACTTGCCTACTATTGTTCACACTTGATAGCCAGATAATCATTGTTATGTTAATAATATTGAGGCGTAAATAATGCTTGAATAATCTTCGTGAAATGTTTGCGCCGATTTCGTAATGCCTACATTATTATGTATTTAGGTTTTCCCAGCGGCGTGATCGGAGTCGATTTAGGTCGCGGCGGTCCCGATTGTGATTGATATATCGTTCATAAGTAGATAAATATGTCGGTTTACTGTTACCCATTATTGGCCCACTGCAGGGGGTGTTCCTTCCACATATACATATACACACCAACTTCCTGTACGTGAAAGATTGAAAGTAGGATGGATGGTCTGTCACTATTCCACGCAAAAACCGCTGAACGGGTTTTGATGAATTTTAGCGATCACTTAACACCAAGGCCCTGATTCTGTAGGACCATTCACACTCGTACCGCGGCAATGTCGTGTCTTACCCATGACGAAAAGTCAAAAAAGGCATAAAAGTCAAATTACGTGACAATCTACTGTGTGCCTTATAGAATTAAATAGAATAGACATTAAGGTTCCTTGTCGTGGCGAATTCTTGAAATGACGTAGGTACGGTTTGATGTCACACGATATCGGCACGAAATCTTTTGGGTCATACACAATCAGGCCCCAGGAGACTCCTAAGACAAACTCCTAAAACCATCATTTTTTAAATTAAAACAAAACATCATTGCCTTATTATGGTTTTAGGAGTTGTAGTAAACCACAAAAAACTCACTTCTCCTCATGAAGGGTATGTGGTCGTCCTCGATGGAGGCGCTGGAGCTCATCAGCCGGAAGTAGGCCTGTTCGTCGCTGCCGCTGGTGTAGGCCTTCATCTGCCCGAGCTCCGCCAGCCGCTGCTCAGCGCCCGCCAGCCGGACGAACCACTTCTCGGTGGAGTGGAAGTAGCTGTAGAACACCGGGTCTGGGGTTCCGAGCAGGTCGAGGAGGACCAACACGTCCTGGAATTGAGGGGTGTTTAAACATCGCTTTAAATAAAATATACATACGTAGGTAAGGACTTGGAACAATTTATCGTCATTTAGTTTATTACAGTACTTTTCAATATCCGTCCGTTTTGGACTTAAAACTTCCAGGCGTATTTTTCGAGCATGAATAAATTGAAAGATAAGTTTTAACGTTTTTAGGTACTTTTAGTTTTGAATGAAGAAAAAATATCAAATATAGTTCCTCATAGTAACAATAGCACAACTACTAATTAGTATTAAATCGGTAATTAAATTAGGTAAAACAAACGCTCGAAACAGATAGGTCATGAACTAATATGAAACTAAATATATTCTATGATAAGGACGGCGAAGTTTCGTAAACAACGTAAAAACCAAAGTATTAGGATACTACAGTAAAAATTGTCAAGACAGCACTTCACTTGGGCATTCGGTGTTTGCGTATTTGTATTCAAATATTTGACTAATGCACCACTATGCACATATTGACAAATAGAGCATCCACATATGGCCACACGCCCAATAACAAACACACATGCGACTAATTTGTCATAACTGATGAGTTTGTCGTATAAAGCTACCAAATAACGTCGAAGACGCAAATACTAGTAGCCAAATGAAGTGCCGCCATGAAAGGGCTAATGAAATATTTAATAGACGTGGTTACTTAGACCTTTTAAAACATCATACATAAAAATTAAATTCGTTTGTTTAAATACAACTCATAGCTTTAAATGTTAAGGATGGGGCATTGGAGGTCGTGTTATGACAACATAAAATGAAATTAAATGTTAGACGCGAAAATTAAATATCACCTGCTGTTACGGTGAAGGAAAACGTCGCGTCGTGAGGAAAGCATACTGAGAGTTCACAAAAATATGTTCTCAAAGGTATGTTAAGTCCACCACCCCGCAGTAGGCTACCGTGGTGGACAAAGGCTTACATCCTTCTCAATGTGAGAGGAGACCCGACCCTGTAGTGGGTCATTAATGGGTTACTGACACAGCCCACATTTGAAGTAGTTGTCTCAATGCTAGAATGTGAATTATAATAATCTACAACAACGCAACTGGCATTTGTGTGTTGAAGCGATGGAAACATCGTTTTCCGGTTATTACTGCGAACCTTGCCACAATTTCACAACACCATGGAGCTAGATAATAATCCGTTGTGGTCGATACAGTTCATATTTTCGAACTGAACATTATTGTGTGTAGATAATGGTTGGACAAATGAAAATGGACGAAACATGTTCTTCCTGTTGAAAATTAAAAAAAAGTTTGAAAATAGATACGACCAACGATTAATTAAGTTACGAAATTCCCTAAAACAATATATTGCACACTTTGCAATCAGCGAGTCAAAATCTTCCGGAGACATCCATGGCAATATACTAGTTTGATATTTTATAGTCGGTTATCACATATACTTCTCATATATCTCACTATATATCACACATATATCTCACTATATATCACACATATATCTCACTATATATCACACATATATCTCACTACCACAGAACAATTCCTCGAGAAGATTTTGACTCGCTGATTCTTATGGGCCTAATATGAAGACGTTTCAAGTTTGACGACCCAAGTGGCGCACACGCCGGTGCGCTGCGCGGAGGGTCCTGGGTTCGATTCCCAGCAGAGCAGAGGTTTGAATGATGATTTTGAATTTCTGTTTCGGGTCTGGGTGTGTTGTGTTCTTGTCTTGTATGTGTCCATGGCACCCACGACACAGGGAATCCTAGTGTGGGGCTATGAGTGTGAAGCGTTATTTATTTATTTATTAGATAAAGAAAAAAATTGGGTCTTAAAACATTGTGATCACAACTGAACTCACCATCCTCTGTAGGTGGTTCGCGCCATCCCTGTACTCCGTCGCCTGCCACTGTTTGGCGAGATGGCGGGCGCCGTATATCGAGTCCTTGGGCCCCCACTGGCGGAAGGCCTCCTCGCCGTCGAAGAATATGAACATGAGGCTTAGCGAGTTTTGCTTCAGAGGCGACAGCAGGCTGGACATCACCTTGGCTAGGTTGATCATCATCGCACAGGGCACTGCCGAGTCCGTAGCGCCTGAGAACAACGGGAGACACGAGGATAGCTAGAGGAACAGTCCTGTAATACTGCCATTTTATTACCGAACTCGCAGTAATATCCACCAAAAACACTAAGCGGTTGTTGACGTTCATCGGAATCGAGGAAATCGAGGTCTGTCTGTACTAAAGATCGATCAGCATAAAAGGAGCATCAAGAATTATAGCCCCAGCTTTTAGAAGGTGTATCAGGAAAAAGTAATCAGATAGGATATCTGATATATTTTGGTTTTGTGTAGCATTCTATCGCTGTCCGGGTTACCTCACAAATTTTCAATGGATATTGTGAACAAAAATGCAAAATCACTGTAGTAGAACTGTAAAAAGCGGTGATAGCCCAGTGGCTTAGAATTCGACCTCGAATCGAGGGGTCCGGGTTCGAATCCCAGTGGCACGCACCAATGACTTTGTAAAAAAGTTATGTGCGCTTTATAAAATTAAATATCACCTTCTGTTACGGTGAAGGAAAACATCGCGAGGAAACCTGCATGCCTGAGAGTTCACGAAAAAAATGTTTTCAAAGGCATGTGAAGTCCATCAACCCGCAGTAGGCCAGCGTGGTGGACTAAGGCCTACATCCCTCTCATTGTGAGAGGAGACCCGACCCTGTAGTGGGTCATTAATGGGTTACTGACAAAACTGTAGAACAAACTGTAGCTAACAGTTCAAATAAATCAAACTCACCAACAAAAACGTGTTCCCTCGTGTACTTGCTGTCATAATGGCACGCGAGCACCAGGTACCGGTCCGCGTCGGGGTTCAGCTTGGCGATGATGTTCCTGAAGGTCAGCGTGCCGAACACCGGCGTGCGGTCCGGGAACACGTCCTCCGTCACGTCCCAGCCGAGACCCTGCATCTGCTGCACGATGTAGTTGCCCACCTTCTCGTGGCTCGGCGTCCCCACCACCCTGGGAACTAGGATCTCGTCGAGGACGGCTCTGAAGTGCTGCTCGTCGCTCAGCTTTGCTAGGTCTTTGATGTTCTTGTCCGAAAGCTCTTCGGCTTCGTGGAATTTCTGCGGAGGAATTGGACGCTTAAGCATCATTTAACGTTTTTAGTACGCTGTTGGGGCGACGGGAGGTTCAAAGTAAAAGCCTGCTGTCAACTTCTTTCCCCTATCTGTTTGTAAACAGACCACATTTTACTGTACAGTAGTGTACTGTGTACACTAGTCGTATCAGGTTCAAAGTAAAAGCTTGCTGTTGACCTTTTACCCCCATATTTTTGTAACTCCCTAGTTGATCTCTTGCAGGGTCGAGTCTCCCCTCACAATGAGAAGGATTTTCACGCTTACGCTTAGTACCTGCTGTTACACTATTACTGATGACACGGGAGAAGACTCCTCGAATAATAAATTAAAGTTGCAAATTTGGTAAAAATTTGCAACTTTAATTAGTGGATTTACGAGTATAATGATACTAAACATTACATTGAAAAAATCTTATATATGTATATCAGAGATGAGTATCTAGTAGTAGATAAATGCGTATAAACCGCTAATTGCTTTAGGATTACGGAGAGGAAATCCAAGATACGTAACGTACGTGGACCTCTTAACTTTGACGGAAATAGGGTTGGATAAGTGAAATCCAGTTCCCTAAGTGACGGTCCTACAGTAAATATAAAAATCAGAAATACAAAAAAGATTGTACTCGTATGTTGAATACGTGGCATTCAATTAGTAATAAAGGCTATTTATTGAATACTTAAATTTACAGCTGATGATGACATAGGTACTCTGGTAAGTGGTATGGTCTACCATACAAATTCTATTGAATTAGTAGTTAATATTTCCACAAAAACTTGAAAGGAACAATTCCTCGAATATATTGTGGTATATAGTGGTCAAGTGAGTCAAGGTCCATACAAGTTACTGGCATGAATGCTGCAATGCATTTAATATTCGCCACGCGTACAAACCTATTTGTTTGAACAAAGAAAAATATAACAGATAGAGGATGAAGATTCATTCAGGTCAATTCAGCGATGCTTGGGATCGGTCTATTCTCTTCTATATTCTCTTGTCTATTTTTGCATGTGTGTGACGTGTGTGTGTGTGTGTGTGTGGGTGCGCTCGTGCGTGCGGTCGTGCGTGTATGTATGCGTGCTTGAGTTGGTTTGGCTTAACTGAACTAGGTGATGAGTAGTGAAGACCATCATCGACAGACGTTAGAAAACATTAGAACAAATTTTGAAGAAACCTTTTTTCAAAAGGCATTCTAAGAAGCGAGCCAATGAATATACGTAGCACAGCTGGATTGGTCACCATTCTCGTTGCTTAACTTTAAAAATAAAATCCTTCGAAGCAAGGTCTTATAAGATCTATGACCTGACTGCATAATTATAGTTACGCGTTAAATACCTATTGTATACATATAACCAAATTATCATTTTCTGATTAGAATACCTACTGAGTTTTTAGTTGAGTTTGATTTTGATGTAAGTAACTGAATACTGTGTGATCAAACTTTTGTTGGCGGAAATCATAGTATTCAAAACATATCACAAACATTTCAATCGAAATACCTAATCACATCAAGTGAAATGTCAAACAGTCATTGTTTATGAAAAGCGCCGTGTGCACTCTGAACCTTGTAAAGTGAAAGTTACTGACAGGCAACGGTTAATCATAAGGATACTACCGGTCGGTAGTTCAATGCCGTTAGAAATACTCATAAAAATACGACGGTGTTGTTGACTCCACAGTGACGAATTCCGTATAGTAACAGTCATGAGTCGTGACACGTGAGCACAGATGAAAAGTGGTATTGTACACTTTCGGCCAATGTAAAGCATCCACAACAAGCGATAGACCAATAGATGATGTACACACATTGAAGAACCAATCGCGTGAATTGTCAGCACAGTCAATGTCAATCCGACCAATAAAGATTGTGCTCACGACCCTTGCCGAACACTTTGATAGTTTATAAGATACAATATTCGACAACCAGCATGGTGCAGTGGTTATTACGCCCAGAGGGTGCGATTCTCAGCGTAGTACAAATTTAAATGATGCGTTTTTTAATATCTGTTTTTCGGTCTGGGTGTTAGTGCTCATGTCTTTACAAAACAAGTTGAACATACATATTATGT
Source organism: Erynnis tages (assembly GCA_905147235.1). NCBI lineage: Eukaryota > Metazoa > Arthropoda > Insecta > Lepidoptera > Hesperiidae > Erynnis > Erynnis tages. The sequence goes on from LR990082.1 coordinate 10,232,065, forward strand.
TGTTCCTAATGTCCCACATAGAATCCGAATGCAGTGCTATGATGAGTGTAACATGTTATAATATGTTTTTTGTACAAAAATTATGTAAATGTATCATATAGGTAGATAGGTAGATCACATACGTGTAAACAAATCTATAAATCAAAAACCAATATAAAACTAAAGAAGTCTATTTATAAAGTAAGGAAGTAACAAATCAAGAAGTAAATTAACCAGTTTTTAAACAAAATCTTCATAGATTAGCTTAGAAATATTCTGATCTCCTTTATATAAATAAAGTAAATTCAATTTTTACAAATCCCTACTCTGTTTATATAGCAGGTAAATATATCATGTTTAGGTATTATGTGTTGCTGGTCTGCTAAACTACTTATCAAATCAGATATCAATGTGACAAAATATAAAATTCCAAAATTTCACTTCCCTATCTCTGTAACTGTCAATCAGAGGTTTTTAACACTAAGTATATATAAGAATTATAAGTGTTTTGTTTAAAATTGTATAAATAGGTACTACTTCATTTTTTAAACATTTGCATAGGGACAAATCATGAAATACTCTTGCAATTTTAAATTCTTAATGACATGTCTCATAACTGAATAATAAAAAAGTTAAATACACAACTTTTCTTTATGTGTTCAGGGTCTGTTCTACGGCGGGTGAGATCCAAGATTGCAAAAATTAGGAAGGGAAAATTAAAGCAGCTGGACATTTTAAGTGTGACCTCATCTTTCTTACCTCCTTCAATATATTAAAATGTAACACACCTCTTTAAAAGGATGGCAAATTGCTAGGCTGACTCTGTATCCCTTTTCAATTTTGAAATGAAAATTTTATTATTGAGCTTCAGCAGTATAGGCTCGGTAAATTCTCTGTTGTCAATAAAATCATATGGAATTCATAAGATTTCACTGACATACTGTTAACAACTTCAAATAAGTTGTCGTTAATGTGCTAAATTTAACACATTCTATGTTTTGATGCCATCTATACAATAGATTACCTATGTTTTGGACATGCTAGGCAGATCACCGAATATGAATATTACAAAAATCCACTAGGCATGTTGAAGGCACTGAATATTCTTACAATAGGTATACATGATGTAGCATTACCAATTTACTATAATTCCAAGCTTTTCAACTTCCAATTGACTACCATAATTATTTTGATAAATTAGGAATTAGTTAGCTGTGCCTTCTTGATTCCTGTATTAAGGTGTCCTTTACCTATATTTACTATACAATAAGAATAATCATTATGTTTATGAGAATAACATTATACAATTTTCAGTCTAACTTTCAAAAGATTTAACACAGTCCATAATCTTTGATAAATTTATTAAAATCGAAAGCCTAATGTTGTAAAGTGTGAACGTAACAATGTCTAATACTAAGTTTCGAACTTACCTTTTCCTCGTAAAATTTTACGGTGGCTTTTTCCGAATTGATGAATGTTAAACTTAAAGCTATCAACACAATATATTTGATCACTTTTTCCATATTTATCACTTGTTGACTAAAGTTTAATAAAAGAAAACATATGTTAGATTACGTATGTCTTTACGGCCTTGCAATACGAGCGGCTTTGCCGTCGTCAAAATTCAACTCATTCATTTTTTACTTTAGTTAGCCCCTATCACCGCCGCCCTCCGCCCGTCTCACCCATGTCTCACCCCCTCCCCTGCACCCTGCATGGCACTGTCATAATTGTCATATCGACATTGACAGACATAAACATATTCTTGCCACCTAATATTTTAAATTTGAACGAAAATTATATCTTTATTTTTATATCAGTATTTTAATGTACCCAGGTATAATTTAATTGCGAAAGATTATGATTAGTTTTAGGAAGTAAAATAATTTAAATTTTTATACGTGCATAATCATATAAAGAAATATTACCATAGAACTTCGATCAACAATACACTAGATATCGGGTCACGTACAAAATCAAAACTTATACTGTCCGCGTGAATACATACTTATACATCTTTATTTGTTTACTAACGAAATAAGACAAACGTTTTAAAACAGTTGTAAGTTCAACCTAATTACAACCATTACGCCTAGCAATAAGGTAGCAAATTTTCAAAATATTTTGTTTTTCTTACAATCATTCGTCACGAAAAACGAGCAAAGCAATAAATGACTCCCGTCACTTAGAAATGAAAAGACATAAGTTAAACAACATTTTATGTGAAATCAACCTTACTGAGCTATAAATAAAGTACTTTTTCCCGTTATTACCTTGCGAGTTACATCCTTTGGTTTCGTTTCAGTTTGCTTCCTCAAATTTAACTACAGAAGGTATGGAGTCTCGCGTTGAACACTAAAATAATTTATTATATGCAGGAAAGTTTAGTTAAAATTATTTATATTTTGGGCATCTACGAGTATGTTTGATAGTATACATACATATATGTTATTTATTTTGTTACCGTTTTGTTGTGTGTATGTTTATTTATGTGTATATATAATATGTTTTTGGCCAAGGTTTCTATCGCTGTTGTAGCTAGTAGGTACCTTAGTATTGTAGTCGTATTTAGGCATACTCGTACTGTGTACACGTACAGATGTGGATGAATGTGAACAAAGGGATTCTTCTGAGTTTTAGGGTATCACAAACCGTAATATTGAAAGTACGGTCGTGTTTAGACATACTTTGTGCAGATGTGGATGAATGGGAACAAAGGGTGGTAAAAGTGCGAATCGACAATAGATTTTTGTCACAAATAAAAATATCACTAAATTACATATTATCTTTATATTCATGTTTACAATCTTCATAATACATGTACAGTTTAGTGCAATAATTAGATCAAAATAATAATTAAATATCGGTAGCTTACCAGAATCAAAGCTAAGTATCTTATGAGAGTCCAACAAACAGACACAAAGTTTGTATTAACCAATTTTAAAGATCTAGTAACAAATAAATTATTACAATACAAATCTACTCCATGCATCTATTGTTCTGTTACACACAATTTTGCGCCAACGTTGGTCAAACATTTGTAGCGGTGGTATAAAATCGGTAATTTTGATTTAAATTTGATATTATTTGTTAGTTTAAAGCATAAAATACAACTTATTCTACATGTACTTACCGAAAGTAAGACACTCCGGCCGTTAAATTGTTCCTTTGGGCATTATTTTTGCAAATTTTGAATGCACATTGCGGCATTGTGACACGTGTTTACATTGGCTCTTTTTCAAGCGAACTAAATAAAATAAGAGCTCACATTTCAAGTGAGCTGTTATTCACCGAGACGCATTTTTTGCGCCGACCCGAAATCTAGTGTATTGTTGATCGAAGCCATAGAAGGTAAGTGTAGAAATATATGTTTTTAAATTTACTTTATGTGTGGTAAGAATTTTGATTATGGCAACTTGATTCTATTCTCTTCAAAGATTAAACATACTACTAAACAGTCGCGTACGTACGTAGAATTCAATTTCAAGTAAAACGGAGAGTGAAAAAATGGTGTGGAATCTGGAAAGCATCAATACGATTTAGAAAAAATCATTAGAAGGAAATTGTCAGTAGCTTTAGGCAAAAAAAAGCATTAGATAAAAAAAGAACCAGAAAGTTTGTACTTACTTATGTAGGAAAAGTATATTATCTCTATAGATTCAGAAAAACTTATTAAATTGAAGAACACTTGACATAATAATAGCAGCTGGAATATTATTTAGTTTGGACTTCTGTAAAACTGCTAGTCTTTGATAATATCTATAGTGACGTCAATGGCCAAGCCGTGACGTATATCCGGGCAAGGGATTATTCGGTATTCCTCAACGTTTTCCTGCAAATATTTGCTATGCGAAAATACAGTTCAAAATTGCTTGAAAGTAATATCGTAGAATAGCTTTCGCGGACAACTTTTTAATATTCTTTTATAGTACAAGGACAAGGTGGGTGGAAAAATTATTTGGTCCTTACTTTTTCTCAAGAGACGCATATCTCATCCAAGTAGATCAGTCCACAAGGTTTGCTTGGGTAAACCGAGTAGGTAGATGTCTATTTTTTGTATCTAGAAATAGAAAATTTAATTTAGACGCGTTGGCGGCTAATAATCCTACACTGTGTAAGTAATTTAAAGTTTCAAACAAACTAAAGTAGTTAAGCCACCTCAAAGTAGTTTTGTAGGTATTGTTCGGTACGAAGGCTTGTTTTAAGAAAACTATGTAATGCAATAAGAACTTCCGGCCCCGGTTTATGTTGATTTACAAAATTTAAATATAACTTGTGATTGGCGCAGTGGTTGAGACACGGGTGCGCTGCGCGAAGGGTCCTGGGTTCGAGTCCCAGCAGAGCAGAGATTTGAATCATGTATTTAAATTTCTGTTTCTGGTCTGGGTGTGTTGTGTTCTAGTCTGTGTGTCCATGGCGCCCACGACACGAATAGATAAAAATAGAATAGATAAAAAAAACTCGTGAAGAAACCCGCATGCTTGAGGGTTGTCCATAATCCACCCCGCATTAAGCCATCGTGGAGGACTGAGGCCTTCATCTCTCTCATTTCGAGAGGAGTTATAATTAACCGTTAAAGTAATGGTTTTGATAAGCCACTATATATGTAGGCGATTTTTAAACATTTGCGTCATAACATAGAGGGCTTTATTTTTGCAAGCTTAATGGGCACGTACAAGAAACGTCAATATAACGCCCACTAGTCTCAACTGCCCACGCCTCATCTCATTTCGTCGTCAGAGAAATGGCCTTGCTGGTATTTTGTATGCGTAGGATGTTTCCTCACTTTTCTTGAGTCCTTTTAGTAGTTAGAAACTAAAAAATGAACGTGGAACAGTGGCAGCTCACCTAATGATCTTTAGCACGGCCTTTAGAGTCTCGTCAGTAACCCATTAATGTCCCACTACAGGGTCGGGTCTCCTCTTACAATGAGAGAGATGTAGGCCTTAGTCCACCACGCTGCAGCTGGCCTAATGCGGGTTGATGGACTTCCCATGCCTGAGAACATTTTGTTTTTTATAATCTCTCAGGCTCTGTAACTCTTTCCTCACGATGTTTTCCCTCACCGTAACAGCAGATGATATTTGATTTCATAAAGCGCACACAATTTTTTTTACAAAGTCATTGGTGCGTACCACTGGGATTCGAACCCGGACCACTCGATTAAGAGGTCGAATTCTAAGCCACTGGGCTGTTATCACTGCTGCTGACCTTTAGAGTAATACTTATGTAGAAAACAGTGCATGGATCACGTCACATGTAACATCAACTAGAAGTAGGTATAAAAATAGGTCCTAAGCGAAATACAAAAAGCGATGGTACCTACCTACTATCGCTTATCATCCTCTCTTATCCCTAGTCTTATCCCGCTCGGGAGTAAGACAATACAATACCTCTTTATATATAGTACGCATAAACATCCCTCGATCCTCATGCGACGTAGACGAAAACAAACAATTTCATCGCCAATTTAATCATTTGTGTTTGATTTCATACGTTTCATACGGGGTTTCCAATATACCTTCTGGGATTCCCAGATGTTTCCTTGTGAAGCCAAATAGGGTTGTTAGATTTTTTTACACACCCATAATTATAATCTTTATTTTTTAAAACGATATTGCTATGAATTATTTATTCAGTGCGTTAAGACTGGGTGTAGTGGCATCAAATAGAGGAAGCCTTGGTCTATAGAAACCTTTTCGGATACATTTTGAGCGATTTCAAATTATTTGACACATGTTGGCCACTACTTCGTGCCTGCAATATTTTAATTTATGTATAGGTATTGGAGCAGCGTGGCAGAGTATTTCATTTGCCCCGTTATATTATTGCATTTGAGTAGCAAAGGGGCATACAGACCACTTGATGCTACTCGTAAATGGCAGCCCGTTGACACCCACGTCCATCCTCAGATAGGATAGAAAACTTATCTGAGATCGTACGTGGTGGGTGTGTTGCTACTCATGCGGACTAAGATATATACCTAGGTATGCCTTTAATAGAGAATAACCGACAGCCACCGTCTCCCCAACCGAAACAAAAGTCATGAAGAACTTATAGCTTTACGAAGGAAGCGAATACCACCGAAAAGCTCCCCGTGTTTTAAAAAGAGACCAGTGTACAGCAATAGGACCCAAAAATGTTTTTAAGCCAAGTATGTAGGTGCCTGTACGATATACCTACCTAATTATTATATTAATGGAACTTATAATAATTTTAAATACAACATAGCTGCAATCTGCAAAACACATCCAAAGGAAAAGTCTGTGTATTATTTAGAACTTCTAATTTCACAGAAGTATTCGCAGCCCTATATCCATGTCTAACGTGCCTACTAAACTTTATACTTGATATCATAGAACAAACTGATATTTTCCTATTTCAGTTTGTAAATTCCCCACGAGAAACCCAGAATCCCTTTGTTTATTTAAAGGAAATTGTTATTTAAACAAAAACCGCATGTGTACAAAAATAGATGCTGGGGAATATGCTAATGGTTGGTTAATTACAATTCAACATTGGTAAATATAGTACCTACCTACAAAAATATTAGACGAAAGTCGTGGTTAAATAAAATGGTACCTACCCCTTTGCACTAAGTTAATAATTCAAAAATGAAATTACTTTATGTTAGTTTTATTTTATGAAAGTCCTAGGTATAATGAATTGGCAAATGACCAACAGTCCAACATATAAAATCCAAAGGTACTTAGGATTTAATCAGATTCAAACGTCAATGTACTCGTAGTTATGCATCATTTTTTTATTTTCGGTTGCTACTTTTTATAACAGACTCTTTAAATATTTAAGGACTTTTTTATCAAATCCAATGGAGTTTCTTAAGCTGTACTGCGTAACGTGTACCTTTGTTTTACCGCCAATTTTAACCCGAATGTTCTTAGGGTAGATACGACTAAAAAACACCACTTCCCCATGACCGCAGAATATTTCTATGGAACTAGTATCCACAAAAATGTGAAAGTAAACATGATGGTTTGGCAGCCAATCTGCCCTTCTAATGCCATCTTCTCCTCCCCGATCCACGACAACCTGGCCGGATCGTGCGGAGTACCCTATAGTATACCGACCTCCGTTCCATTCAAACATTATGCCAACGTCCGAATACGCTGCACTAGTGTTCACCATCATCTCGAAGGACTTCCCGCCGGCTAGAAAGGCTTCTCCTGGACTGTACCACGCGTCTTCTAAAATCTCCGTTCGAAGAACGGTTTCTTTCACTGGGCACATTAAAATGCGTCCTTGGTTATTAATCTTCAATTCTCTCACTATAGTCAACATTCCCATCCAGCCCGATGATGCTTCGGGAAAGTCACTCTCCCACATTCCCAGCCATGCGATTAAAAGGATTCTTCCATCCGGTGCGAGCGTAGTTTTTGCAGCATAAAAATCATGACCGTGGTCGAACTCGTGAAAAGTAGCCGTAGAAACTTCCAGATCGTCAAACTGTGCCCGTAAATAGTTAAAATTACCTACGACGTATCCAGTTTGGTACAAGTTTTTGAACCTGTGACCGTCCGACTGAACGCCCTCCGCGGACAGCATTAGGACCTGTTGACCCATGATTTCAAATATGTCGGGGTTGTCCCATATGAACCCCATGTCTCCGTATGATTCGGTCAAGGTTATGTTGAATTTCCAGTTCAGCATGTCCTGTGATGTATAAAGCAGCAGCTGACCGTTCCTCTCTCTCGACGAAGTGCCGACTATCATGTACCACGTCTGGCGAAACTTCCACACTTTGGGATTTCTGAATACCTCGACGCCATGTGGCGATACTCTTATAACTGGATTGTAGACGTACTTCTTGAAAACGACTCCATCGGTGCTGAAAGCCATGTTCTGGCTTTCGAAACCTTGATTGTAGAACATAACACTGCCGGTGTAGAATAAGTAAAGGTGATCACCGTGTCTCAGAGCAGAACCAGCGTAACAGCCGTGCTTGTCGTAATATTCTTTCGGCAATAAAGCTGGAGGATAGTGCTTCCAGTCTATTAAATTTTTGCTAACTGCGTGTCCCCAGCGTACGAGGCCCGTAGCTCCTTTGTTAGGGTGATACTGGTAAAACACGTGGTATTGTTTCCTGTAGTAAATAAATCCCGTCGGATTACTAAGAAATCCTTCAGATGCCGTGATGTGATAGTTTGGTCTGTATTTATTCTTGGAGAAGCTATGTCTCTGCTTAGTGAATTCTTCTAAATGTTCGAAATCAGATAACACTGCGAAACAGGCTACTGGGAGCCACACTAGAGAAATCAATAACTCCATTGGTGCCAGATTACCTACTGAAGTATTCGGCAGTACGGCGACTGTTTTGAATAGCTGATCACTTTTCAACAATAGTACCTAGTCATGTTAGTATTACAATGGCATGGCATAATCTTCAATTGCCTAATAGTAAGAAGCTTGTAAACAATTACGTTATCTCAGAAGAGATTATGTAAGTTTGCAAGAATCAGATACATACATAGTTCTTTGAAATCGAACAGTATCTAAGTTCTAAAGGTATTTTTTGCGTATCAAATCAAATATTAAAAAATCTTATGTACAAAAATGAGTAGGTATGAGTGCGTCCCACTCTTGAAACTGTACTGAGTTAGTAGATTTATATTATTACTAGCTGACCTCGCAAACGTTGTTTTGCGATATAAGTTATCGAGCGTTAAATATCGACTATTAAAAAATAGGGGTTGTTGATAGAAGGGTGAAAATTAAGGGTTGTATGTATTTTTTGATGCCACATTATTGAAAGATAAAAATAAATAAAAATTGTGGACAACCCTTATCACTTAGGGGTATGAAAAATAGACGTTAGCCGATTCTCAGACCTACTGAATATGCATAAATAGTTTCATAAAAATCGGTCAAGCCGGTTTGGAGGAGTATGGTAACTAATACTGTGACATGAGAATTTTATATAAGATTATCATGTTCTATCTCTTTCTTTCTATAGGGTGGCGTTGAATGAATATGTTGTCTGCTGTCGGTACGGAAAAACATTAGCTTGTACTCAATAATTCTATTCCGGCGCACAAATATCGACACAATATACCTACAATCCGCGTCAAGTACTGTTTATAACTATTTTCGCGTCAGTACCAGTTTGTAAACCCGTGACAGTAGAAAATAGCCTTTTTACGGACGACTGTTTCAAAAATTAATAAGGTAGCGCAATTTAATTAATTAAAACTACTCGTTCCAGTAAAATATTTTATTAAAGGTATACAATTTTTATATAACATAATAACATACATAAAGGTTAAGTCAAACTTACAAATAACTATCATATAATGCTAATATTGCAATACTCGATATGTAAAAAGATTAAAACATTCGAATATATCACAGTATGTTAATCATTGGTGATGATATCATAATTATTATTATACCTGTACCAGCCACCAGGGTACACCTGACCAGGGAAAACAATAGCCTTTTGAAATAGGTGCGTCCACAGAGGACTAGAGGATATGGACTAGAGGACGCAAGTGTATGTACTTCGCGTGTAACTAAGGAGACAATTTGTCTTCTTTTAGCGCCACTTCATGCTCGTTATAAGAAGGACGAGATACCGGAAACGTTTCCTTTTATGTCATTTTGTTATTAAAATGTCACGCTTGGTTTCTATACAGGTAATGAGACTTGCGTCCTCTAGTCCATATACATAACTCTGTGGGTCCCTAAAAGATCGTTAGGTACGTAACATCTCAGTATAAGAACAATTATGGTTAATATTTTCATCGTTAAAATTTATAATACAACAATATGCATGTATAAATATACACACTGTTAGGGTTTTACGTTCCTGGTCAGGACATACAAACAATATATACAATAACTAAAAGCTTACAATATACCTATAAGTTAATAATTATATCTTTTGCTGCACATGAATAATAAAAAATACTGAAAGAAGCATATTTTTTTAAATAGTAGATGAGTAGCAAACGAGCATATAGGCCACCTGATGTTAAGTGGTCGCTGCGGCCCAGGGACACTCACATCCACACTATAATAGAGAAGAAATCCTATTTGTGTTTGTGTGCGGGTGCTTTGCTATTCATGAGGACTGAGATGTTCGCCACAAATAAACTACCTCCTGCAATAGACAATTTCCTCTCCAGACACGAATACATTTGAAGTAGGTAATACCTATTATGACTGTACAGTTATATTCACAGTATTTGGAATAAAATTCGCGTTTCCAAATAGTTCGATCCGTCAGTATAACAATTTGGAATAAAAAAAATCCAAACAGTTCGACTATCGAACTACTGGTAGGACTAGATGGAATAAAGGAACCATATCAGCCGAAATACAAGAATGAAGAAAATGCTGCTTTACGACGGGTTAAGAGGTTGTTATGTTCTTTGAATTTAATAATTCACATTTACAGTTTCATTTTTGTTTCGAGACAACTTCTATTGGATTTGAGGTATATAAAAGATGAGAAATAGATTAAAATTACGTACCTAGGTATATAAAATATCAAAATTGGAAGACCATTGTTTTATTTAAAAAAATAAACGTCTTTTTAACCGGTTCTCAATTCGTCTGTGTGTAAATTGAGATTCCAGCTTATGTACAACAAATTAAAATGGCTGTTATACTGAATACCATACCATACCATATATGCATATAATTAGAACTGAAACTAAATGGAATGACCTTGTTGAATCATTGAGCTTTTGACTGGATAAAAATTAGAGTAAAAGATATTCAAGTTGGTACATATTTGAGGCTAAAATGTATCCAAATGTTTCTAAGGTATGCAGGTATTAATTATACACAATTGGATTTTTGACGATGGCATAACCTTGCAACTTATTTATATCGCAAGTGATTGCTCAAGTACCAGGTATTTCCAACATAGCTGCAGAGGTTAATTTAAATTTCGGTATTGAAGTGTCGGTAATTGAAAAAGGAAGACGGCTTTAAACCACTTCAAAGGCCTTCTCAATCGTTTATGAATAATATAGACGTAAACATAGGTTGGCCTTTTATCAATATATCTACCAATTTTCAGGCTTACCGAATAATTTTAATTCGCGTTAGAGGCTTATCTACTAACATGAACGCAAGTGTCTGATCTATTTAACAGTTGTTTGTTTGTGTGTGGGGCTCTTAAGGGCGTCGTGAAGCTGGGCCCACAGCTGGGCAACCCGTGCGTGGGCAGAGCCGTGGGTGCGGAATATCTCCGGGAGCGCTTCGAGCGCCGCTAGCGCGTATGCACGTGCTATCCGTCCTTCCTGGAAAAATAATAATATTGTAAGTTCAAAAATTGATAGTTAGATATTTCTACCTGAGTTTGCCTACACACTTAATTAACCCCATATAACCCCATATTTGTCGGTTAGGTGTACCATTGGACTCGGAGGGCCCAGGACCGGATGGTTTGGCGTCGATTGTCTGTAATCAGTCATTGGGCTATCAACGCATTTAAGCGTGGATTTGGGTTGGCTAATGTCGAGCAGTGCACTTCCAAAGGCTGACACAGATAAGATAGACTTCGGTTGAGGCAATGTTGCTGCAACTGCGGCGGAGTGCGGCGCGTGTGCGGCGGCCGCGGCTCGCCGGGCGTGAGGCGCGCCGGGGAGCACTACTGACCTCGACGGCGGCGGCGAGCGCGTATCTGTGTCGGTGCCGCAGCTGGTGCGACGCGGCGGAGTGCGGCGCGTGTGCGGCGGCCGCGGCTCGCCGGGCGTGAGGCGCGCCGGGGAGCACTACTGACCTCGACGGCGGCGGCGAGCGCGTATCTGTGTCGGTGCCGCAGCTGGTGCGACGCGGCGGAGTGCGGCGCGTGTGCGGCGGCCGCGGCTCGCCGGGCGTGAGGCGCGCCGGGGAGCACTACTGACCTCGACGGCGGCGGCGAGCGCGTATCTGTGTCGGTGCCGCAGCTGGTGCGACGCGGCGGAGTGCGGCGCGTGTGCGGCGGCCGCGGCTCGCTGGGCGTGAGGCGCGCCGGGGAGCACTACTGACCTCGACGGCGGCGGCGAGCGCGTATCTGTGTCGGTGCCGCAGCTGGTGCGACGCGGCGGAGTGCGGCGCGTGTGCGGCGGCCGCGGCTCGCTGGGCGTGAGGCGCGCCGGGGAGCACTACTGACCTCGACGGCGGCGGCGAGCGCGTATCTGTGTCGGTGCCGCAGCTGGTGCGACGCGGCGGAGTGCGGCGCGTGTGCGGCGGCCGCGGCTCGCTGGGCGTGAGGCGCGCCGGGGAGCACTACTGACCTCGACGGCGGCGGCGAGCGCGTATCTGTGTCGGTGCCGCAGCTGGTGCGACGCGGCGGAGTGCGGCGCGTGTGCGGCGGCCGCGGCGCGCTCGGCGTGCAGGCCGCGCGTGAGGCGCGAGCACAGCTCCCGGTGAGCGCCGAGCTGCTCCAGGGCTAGCAACACCTTCCCGCCCGCGCCGTCCTCCGTGTAGTCCAGCTCCTCGGGGGATGACTCGCCCATTTCTATCGCTAGTCTGTTGAATAAAGCCAAAAATATAGTTTAAAAATTCTTTAAACAGGGAAGTCAGAATGACCAGCAGCGCCCAAACAAGGAAGACGCCAGGATGAGTACTGAGCCACCGAAACCTTGCAGGATAGAACGCAGGATATCGACGCAGTCTTATAGGCCATCAAATCTCAGGGGCGTAGAAATCCACGTGATGAGAGCCACGTGCAGAAGTGGACGTCTATCAGTTGATGTACAGCCCGCGCCAAACATCGTGACCGCCCCGAACTGAGACTCATTGCATTGCGCAGAACACAAAATCAGGTATTAGCGGGACGCACAAGAGCTTAGGGGCAGGGCCACACCCCGCGCGCCCGCAGCGCTCACCCGCGCCGCGCGCTCGCACCCTCGCCTTAGTGTGAGTGCTACGTCCGTACACGAATCACGCACTTGTTGAGCTCTGAGAGTACTGTCGCGTTCAGAATTCGTTCGATCGTTTCGTTAATTTGTTGTTATTTTTTGTCATCATAGATGACCTAACTGAAAAAATAATAATTCACGTGAGCGATAATGAATCAGATGACGAAGATTCGGATATTTTTTGTGAAGAGAGTGATTCGGATGCGGAACCATCCACTAGTAAGAGAGATGTTTTTATGGATGGAATAAAAACTATATTCACAATGTGTGGCCCCATTGTGAATATAGTTTTTATTTATATAAATGTTTTTTATTTACATTTATCCTATTATTACCTAACCTACATGTTTTACAAATAACACATACATTAAATATTAAATTAAGTAAAATAACCTATGAAATAAACACGAACTTTATAATCACCAAATAAAAATAAATTGACATAATATAATAAGTATTAAAAATGTAATAAACGAAAATTGTTTGGTTGATTGCGTGTTGTCCACTCGACTGTACCATGCGCAAGTTCGGACTCGCGACTATATTCAAGGCGGTCACAATGTTTGGCGCGGGCTGTACTAAGCTAACGATAGTTAGTGAGAAGCCAAGCCAAGCACTTACTGTGCAGCTGCTCTCAAAGCTGTCCGGACGAGTGTCCAGCGCGGAGCTTCGGCCGCCGAGGAAGAGGACAACGCGTGCAGTCCAGCGCCCAACTCCCGGATATCAAGCCTTTCCGCTTCGCATCGACTCTCCGCTGGTAATGAACAAATAAAACGTAATTAAGTGTCAGTAACCAGAAGACAGTAACACATTCTTCTGCAGTTTAACAGCTTTCCATCCTATTTGAAATTGTATTTGGACAATTTAATGTGTCGTCAAAATCTGGTAAGATAACTTTATATTTGACAATGGTAATCGCCTAATCAATTTTTCCATTGCTGGCCTATTTGGCGGGTACTAAATGTATGTAGTAATAATGCAGTCCACCAACCCGCAGTAGGCTAGCATGGTGGACTAAGGCCTACATCCCTCTCATTGTGAGAGAAGACCCGACTGTAGTGGGTCATTAATGGGTTACTGAAAATTATATGTCCCACTGTAGATGTAGTGCAGAAGTTTTGCCACAAGTGATTGGCCTTGATTCTCCACCACGCTGCTCCAATGCGGATTGGCGCAGAACAAAAGAGAGTAACTTCTATTAGTAGTCAATTATGTTACCTTTCTCAAATATTTTGAAGAGCCTTGCTAGTCCCAACTGCACTAGCCTCAGCTGCTCCTGTTCCGACTCGAAAGCTGCCTGCATCGCATCTGTTGGAGTTCCCCTCTGCAAAATAAAGAAAAATGAGCAAATAATCAAAGAAAACTGTGGCAATAAAATAAAAAATAAACCGAGTATAAGAAAATGATGAGTTTATATTTCTGCGTCTGAACACTCTTCGCACTACTATTTATTGAGAAAAAAGTTTCAAATTGCTTTAAGAAAATAAATAAGAATAACTTGTATCGCAATGCCCTAGCAGGGTTCGTGCTGTGCTCTCATCAATTTTAACTTATGTATTAGGCATGACACAATAAAGATTATCAGCATTAAATGACAATTTATTTTTAAATCTTTAGAATTTTCCGTCAGCATTATATTTGAATTAAAGTAACAATAAAAGGACAAGCTAAGATTGTTTACCAAAGTGTAAATAACGTATATTATATTTCATACAACAGACATGAAATCAAGTCAAGTTTCATATTATCTTTAAAATCTGCTGCTCCTCTGGGAATCAAACTCGAGACCCTCCATGGAGCGCTCAAGCGTAGCTTCAGAACTAGTATAAAATAACAATGTCTTCTTCTCACCGGGCTATCTTCCTGAGTGCCAGCCAGCACGAACTCATCGTGCTTGGGCTTGTCGAGTCGAGGCGATGTCTCGCACAGGAACATCCTCAGGTCGGCGTCGTGGGCCAGCACCGGGTGGCGGGCGACCAGCGTCAGCCAGCGCTGAAGAGCGATGCGACGTCGCTGCAGGAACAGTGGACTGCCGCCGCCCACCACCACGCGCTTCGGTGGCAGCCGACAGACGGCGCTGGAAACATACAGTAACTGAATAATTTATATATGTACATCAAGATGGAATTAGGATTAAAAGTGTTTTTGACGGCCTGAGTAGCCCAGTGTTTAAGAAACCGGAGCGCTGCCCGGAGGGTCCTGGGTTCAATTTCCAGCGAAGCAGAAATTTGAATGATAAGTTTAAATTTCTGTTTCTGGTCTGGTCACATAATGTGTTGTCATTGTCTTGTGTATGTCCATGGCACCTATGACACAGGGAATCCTTTAATCCGTTAGGGTCACTGCTGTTATGTCACTTCACCAATTTCAGAAAAGGAACTGGTTGTTTGTTGGGCTAGGTTATATTTTTAATACGTTAGTTTAATTCAAACTATGTATATATATTTTTGTAGCTTAGATGGTTTCATAAGCATTTCTTACAGAATATACAGACACAGCTGAGCTTGCTTATATAAAAAAAAGTATTGGGACAAAAGTTGACAATAGAGTGTAATACAATAGGTACAGTTTTTGTATCATTATCATGCTTCCCACTATCTCACAGCATGTTATGCTATGTACAATTGGGGGGACATGTGCCCTTCACAGTTTAAATATAGCAGATTTATCTATCTACCACACATTTGTATTATATTTCATGATATGTATTTGTATTTAACATGTAACAGCATAATACACTTTCATGTTTTCAATTTGAATGCATTTAATACCTTATTGATCAGCTAAGTATGTGTAATATATTACTAATACTTTTGATCAATAATTTTCCATTTATACAACTAAAACCAGTATTATGTGACGGAATAAATGTTTGTCGCTTAATCAGAACAAAAAACTTCTAAATGAATTGTCATTAAATATTTTAACATTAACATATATCAGTAAGGAAAGAGATTTATTGTGTCCTTTCCTTTCAGCCCTTAGTAGTCCACTGCTGGACATGGGCCTCCCCTAATCGACGCCACTCCGCCCGGTCCTGGGCCCTCTGAATCCAACGGTTTCCCGCTGTCTTCTTCAGGTCATCAGTCCACCTGGTCGGAGGGCGGCCTGTACTCCTTTTGCCTAAACGTGGTCGCCATCGCCATTTATTGTGTAAAATATATTATTCAAAATCAAAACATATCAATTCATATTAAAAACATTATTTCCACCATTGTTGGTCCAACACATCAAGGAAGTATTTAGATACAAGCATTCATATTGAACATGTGTGATGCCATGCACACTTGTATTGCTCCGGCAGAGTCTATACACGAGACACACACAATAGGGTATTTCACACCATGCAAGGAAAAATCCAAATTTATGTAATATTGATAGATTTTGTTAAAAGCAAGTGAAAAATGGTGATTTCTGTTCCAAAAAATGTAGTATACATTTATTATTTCAATTTTAAAATTCAGGTTTGTTAATCTGTTTTTCAAATGTCAAAAACGCTATACGCCATGAAAGCTATTGGCGTGACGTCATTATTATTATCGTCAGTGTAAATAAACAATGGAGTATAACTTTCTTCCTTTACTGAGAAATATTGTTTCCTTTACTGAAACGGCAGAGACCATGTTTTCGCAGTGATTTTTGAAATTTAAATTGAAAAGTTTTTTTTTACATAATATTTGGTTGCAAAAATTTATTTTCCAATTTTTTATGGGTTTTTATGACTTACGAATTCATATAAAAAGCTTTTTGACATAGGCCGTAATACCCTAGTGTCATGGTGAGATTTGCAACCAGCACCAACATTACCAAATATTAGCACTGCAGCCAAACTGTTAGGAGTTCAACTTACCGGTAAGGATACTTAGCATACAAGATATCATGGAGTTGTGCAAAGTCGTTATATCTCCTGGTGACAGTGGTGCCATGCCTTCTGGAGCTCACGTAGTATTCACAGTGCTTCAGTATCAGCCCCTTGCGCTCAGGGACCAGCTCCACGCTTATCACATCAGTCGCTTCCAGATCCTCAAATGTTACTTCAGAAGTGTCAGTCATGACTCAAAACTGTAAAATATTTTTTCTGTCAAATTCAGTAAACTCTAAAGTGTAAAATTCAGTATTTTAAAGGCAGCCACAGAGTGTCAGCAAATAAGTCAGTTAGTAAAAAAATAATCATTTTTTGGTAAACAAGTTAATTCAAATAATACTCTATAAATGTTTGGATTACATTTGAATTCATTTCATAAAATTTTTAGGCAAATTTTTCCATTAGAGCATCCAATTATAAGAAATATTTAATTTCAATTGCTCTGTATTGCACAGAGATGATAAGTAAGTAAGAAGTAGCACAACAAGTTTACATGCATAATTTAATCTCACCACAAATTACCAGCGTTAGTATGGAAATGGCATGAGTAATGTAAATAATTTATTGAACAAAAACAACTGTGTAAATTAAAGAAAATAGAACTATCTTGTTCACTTAAAATAATAAATAAAATTTGATGGATGGTAATTGTTAGTAATACTAAACATGATTTGAACACCCTTCTGATCAAAAAATAAATTTGGAGTTATTTGAAAATAAATAACTAAAAAATAAATGCAATTATAAAGCGTTATAATTTTAGGGGATCTATAAATTAAATAAACAATTCAATCATGACAAGAAGTACAGAACGAAAAGATAACCGCTTACCGAGGAATAATATTATTGATAAAGTCCAAACGAAAGCTTAAATTAAGTTGTGTTTGAGTAACAAATTTGCAACTTCGAGGTCGCGATAACTGTCGATTTCTAGGCTTTCAGCTACAGGCACCTCCCAAATAGTACAACTGGAACAATCACACTTTAATAAAACAATCGTTTTCTATTACGAAACACGTAAACGAAATTTTCCACATTTTCCAATTTTTCCATGTTTCGCGTAAGTAAAAGTTTGCCACGTTCAGAAACCGGATATTGCAAAAAGCAAACTACTAAAGTACTAACTAACTTTATACTTAGGTAGGTACTTTGACAGTTTGACACTTGACAACTATATGACAAAATGAATTATGAAAATTGGTACTTTCACATTAAGTACGCGTTCTATTTAACTTTTCAGTCACAAATTATTCCCATTAGTATTTTCATTAAATTCTAATAAAACTACTTTTCGCAATTATTCCAGTACATAGTATTTTCATTAAATACTCACTTGTTATTTTGTAGTTTGCCCTGTCTTATTAGATTTTCCCTTGCGATATAAAATGCCCCAGTTTCTAAAAGTTCTCCATTCCAGTCTTGTCTTCTGGGTCGTTGATCAGAATTAAAATTTGCCGAAAATAGTCTCCCGTTCACCGTATGCCACCGAAGTTTAAAAGTTCTAGGATAAGATACCGATTTACTTGCTTTTTTAAAAAGAAGTTAAGTAAAGAATAAAGCCAATATGGTTTAAATTTATTCTTACCGAGAAACCGAAAATATACAATCATAGGGCAGTGGCTTTTCTAATTTCCGTAAAGCTTTTCGTAAATGTTCAGGTCTAATAAATGGAGAAGTTGCTTGAATTAAAACTATTTTGCTCACATTTTTTCTAAAATTAATAAATTCCAATACACCCCATATCGATGGAGCCCAATCTGTAGCAGTTACGTGGCTGCGATGAAATACAGTAGCGCCATCTGAGTATATAGAAATAATGTGATGATAATACAATCATAAATATATTTATGTGATTATTTTTCAACAGTAACATCACTTATTAATACGTATTTACACAATAGTATACTTACTTCTTATAGACTCCAGGGCTAAAACAGGGTGATCAGTAGAAACTGTAATGTCATGTAATCCGGCTTGTTTTGCTGTATAAATTGCACGAGCAATCAAACTTAAACCTCCCACTGTTTGGAGATTTTTTAAGAAGACACCTTTGGAACCTCCTCTAGCCAAAATTAAAACCCCTACATTTTCTTCATTACAATTCAAACCTGTACTTAACGGTAAAATATTATTATTTCAACAATGCGTAAATATTATATATTTATAGGTATAATTGAAACATTAGGATTAAAAAAATAAAACTACTTACATAAGCAGAAAAATGATAAATATATTCAGCATAGTAAATACGCCGAATTCAGATTACGATAGCCCTTTGACCTTCCTTCTGAATTGACTTCGGAGTTAAAGAGAGCAGTTTCGCTGTTACTTATTGTTTGATTGTTGGTAATAGATAATTTCCTTATTTACAGGTCAATGATACAACATTATTAGAGTGAGGTCAGTCTATTGTTATATGAAGGATGAATGTTATACACATCTAGATATCTAACAATATTTTTCAGAGTTCGTGATATAATATCTCACATATTGTGATTCGAGAATCCTTAATTGTCAGTAACCGTAAATTTACTAATATTAGTATTTACTTCCTTTATAATATATTGCTAAGTTATTATTTTTCTAATTAGAAAGTTAATTTTTTTCTAATTTCATAGAATAAACTAACTCTGCCTCTAAATTTTATTGAACGCCCTATCCTAAAAAATCCCCGCTGAGTCAGATTACAGAAATTATTTATTATAATTATTATGGAATTGTTTTTTTACCTGAAATGGAACGTAGACTTCACAAGTTGACAATGACTGATACTCTAGGAGGATTGACTGATATTAGTATTATTAGTATTTATCTTTATCACTAGTAACGCAGAAGTAATTTACTAGTAACGCAACGCAATCTACCACTAAATTTTAGATCATACTTAATTATTATGCAATAAATTTCTCGAATTATAAAATTAATGTTTTTATAATTAAAGAAAAATGAGTAATTTCGAACTTCTGGAACAAGAACTAGGAGAATTGGAAGAAAAGAAAGCTAACGTGGAAGCTCAGATATCTAAGTGGAAAAAGTGCTTGCGTGAGATAGAAGAGAAAAGAAATTCAATATTGAAACACATCGATAAAATGAAGTCCGACCGTTTAGCCAGCAAGGATTGGGCTGGCACTAATTATGAATGGTATGAAGACGTAAAAAAAATATTAAAAACAGTTTTCAAAATCAAATCCTTCAGACATAGGCAGTTAAGTGCTATTAATTCAACATTGTCCGGAGAGCATGTTTTGGTTGTGATGCCGACAGGGGCCGGAAAGAGCTTGTGTTACCAACTGCCAGCTCTTCTTAAACCAGGCATTACAATTGTGATATCACCCCTTGTATCCCTAATGGAAGACCAGGTCAGATCATTGACAAACAAAAACATTCCAGCAATGCTCATGACTAGTACCAGTTCTAAAGAAGAAACAAACATGGCACTAACTGCTTTAAAGGACAAAAATGCACCAACAAAGTTACTGTATGTCACACCCGAGAGACTTGCTAAGAGCAAAAGGTTTATGGCAAATTTACAGAAATGTTTTGAGGAGGGAAGATTGCAGAGGATAGCCATCGATGAGGTTCACTGCTGTTCTCAGTGGGGACATGACTTCAGGCCAGATTATAAATATTTAGGAATACTCACAAAAACTTTTCCTGGTGTGCCTATTCTCGGCCTGACAGCAACTGCTAGTTCCCATGTATTGACTGATGTACAAAAGATGCTAAATATTTCAGGTTGTTTATTGATAAAGTCAACATTTAACAGACCAAATTTATTTTATCAAATTCTCGAAAAACCCTCATCACAAGAAGACTGCCTTAATCTCCTTGAATGTCTTCTGAAGCACAGATATAAGGGCAAAACAGGTATCATATACACACATAGTATTAAAGATGCAGAAGATATTACTGAGGGTTTACGCAAAAGAGGATTGAAAGTTGGTTGCTATCATGCCAATATGGAAGCTGCAGAGAGGTCTAAAGTGCATACAAAATGGCACGATGAATATTATCAAGCCATTGTTGCTACTGTAGCCTTTGGAATGGGCATAGATAAGCCAAATGTTAGATTTGTAATCCACCATACTATAAGCAAGTCTATGGAAAACTATTATCAAGAGAGCGGAAGGGCAGGTAGGGATGATCTCAGAGCAGAATGTGTGACTTTATATAGAATGCAGGATGTTTTTAAAATAAGCGCAATGGTGTTCTCTTCAGTTGATAATAAAGAACATTTGTATGGGATGATAAAGTATTGCCTGAATGGCAAAGTATGCAGGCGACAGTTGATCGCTGAGTATTTTGATGAGAACTGGGGTAGCTCACTGTGTAATAACATGTGTGATATCTGTTGCAACACTGTCACTGATAAAGAATTAGAACTCAATTCTTTCTGCAAAACTATATCCAGTATTCTTGGTAAAGCTGAGGAAAAACAAATCAAAATGACTGCACAAAAGTTGCTTGATGCCTGGTTCCTAAAAGGTCCTGTTAACCTTAGACATAAAGGTAAAGAACCCAACATTTCAAGAAATTTAGGAGAAGATGTTATTGTTTTTTTGCTAACTGAAGGATACTTAGAAGAAGACTTTCATTTCACTGCCTACAGTACCATTGTATATATTAAGAAGGGTCCACTTATGCATTTCATTAACGACCCTGATTTCCAACTAAAAATGAGTGTTCGAAAATATTTCCAAGACAAGTTCAATGTAAAAGAGACCGCACCAGCAGACTATGATACTGAGTCTGTAACATTAAATTTTGAAAAAAATGATAGTGAATTGCGGGAACCCCTACCAAAGAAAATGAAGACAATAGTGCTGGAATAAATATTAGTTCATGTAGATGGTAATCTTAGTGAAAACACTTTTAAATAGGACTATTGTTAATACTCATTTATTTTATATAAATGATATAATGACATAATTAATCAGACCTGTTGTTTTAGTAATATTTCCTAAACCCTACGCCTAGGCGAATATTGCAAAGGTGAAAATTTGTTGTAAGACATAACATTCTCCTCTTGTACCTGTCTTCTGACAGAACCTTTGATAGCACTGCGTTTTTTGTCTGACCCTGTAGAATTATTAGAGCACACTGCAAAACAAAAAAATCTAATTAAAAATATAAAGAATAAGAACATAGCACTGCAGCCTTTGGACTACCACATCAAACCATAAGTAAGATAGAAGTTCTGTCCATACATGGGCGGTAAAGATGATGGAAGATGACATTAGAAATGAAGATATTTTGTAGCTTGCAACAAAAATCTAATATTCATATTTCTTTTGATAGTGAAAACAATTAGTTATTCATTTGTAAATGAAATTTACCAGATTTAGCAGCACTTCCTGTAGATCTCTGGCTCCTGGGTTCATAATCCAAAACACTGAATCC
This sequence comes from Erynnis tages, assembly GCA_905147235.1. Taxonomy (NCBI): domain Eukaryota; kingdom Metazoa; phylum Arthropoda; class Insecta; order Lepidoptera; family Hesperiidae; genus Erynnis; species Erynnis tages. Next base: position 10,254,181 of record LR990082.1, read on the forward strand.
AGAATTATTGGAGCGGGCAGAAGAGCAGATGCTGTCTATGCCCAGGGCATCCAGTGCTCGGAGACGCTCTGCTATCTGGTCTTTTACCATCTCTCTATGTGGACCTGCCTCTCCCAACTCTTCCATCTCAGCCAACCACTCGGCACGTTCACGAATTTGGGTTACCACTTTATAGGGTGAACAAAATATTAATAATTATTATACATTTGCATACAGTGCAGTACAAATATTTATTTTTTGTTAATTAAGTATAAATTTTTGAGTTAGTAAAACACATTGTGTATTGTTTTATCTTAAGTGTATAACTTGTTAAACTAATGTAATAAATTAAATCTAAACTTTGTCATCTGTAGTGATTCTATCAAAGATTACATAATGAATATGTATGAAGAACAAACTACCCCTATAAATTTTTTTATAAACATAAAACAAATGCTTACAATCATTCCATTTTTCTTTATTTGTGGGTAGCTTTGGTGGTGGTTTTCCGATGCGTGGGGCTGGTGGGGGTTTCTGTTCCTCCTCGCCAAAAGCCATGGCATTGGCTAACCGCTCCTTCAGCAACTCACGATCCTCACCTCGTTTTAATGGTCTGAACCTATAGTTCAATCAAAGGCGTTAAGACTGTGTTTACTTCAAATCATCGTTCAAATTAAGTACCCAAATTATAAATTATAATCAAACTATTCATCTTTAAATAATATTCAAATCAAGTTTTAAATAAATATTTAGTTTACAAATACTATTTGTTTAAAACTTTAATTTACCCATCCATTTCTAAGTCACCCGATTGCCTTATAGCAGACAAAGAGCGACGGCGGGAAGTCCGAGGTCTCACTGTTGGTTGTTGAATTCGTTGTGGTACTTCTTTATTCTCATATTCCCGCAAAGCAAGAGCTGACTTGCGACGTTGGGCTGCACTCAGCTTAGATTCCTCTAAAAGAATCTTCAGAAACTGCTGCTGCGTCGTAGACGGTTCCACAACTCTCGTATGAAAAATACCTCCATGTGGAACACTTTTACTGGGCCATGTAATATTCACAAACCCATTGGAATCGGGACGCTCCATTATTTATCTAATAAATGTATTATATGATACCAAAATATTAATTCTGATTTTCGTCACAATTCGATTGATGAATTTGATTTTCTGTTTTCAAATATCCCGGGCAACGAATTGACAATTTAACAATTATTGACAAAACATGTGTTCCAATTTTACGCTCGCTGCGTTACGTTCCATCTACAGGTAAATTATTCACAGATAATTATTCTACTATTTTATATGAGATTTATGTGATCACGTAATTTAGTGTTTTGCTTGCTTTTATAGTAATAAATTATAAATAATTAAAATTTTCCTGTATTAATGTGTTTTGCCTTTTTTTATCAAAATCGCCAACGGTCCAGAGGCCATAGCCAACCAAAAAAAATATTTAGATTATGGCGGGAAAATCGGGAAATGGTTAAATAAGTTAAATTATACTACACTGATACACTCAAGACTCACTTTTTGGTTGCACTTTATTTCATTGAGTTTGGATTAAGTACTACTTTTTAATATAATTTACAAGATATACCTATATTCGTTTTATATCAATAAATGTTATATGCTTAACCTATAAAAAATAAATTCAACAAAATATGGATCAATCGGTAGGCACAACTATTGAAAAGATAAAGTTGCAAGAGCAAGACACAGAAGTTAGGCTTAAAGAAAAGCGAGAATGTAATATTATCTTTATTAGCCGTCTACAATGCCGTATACTTGATCAAGTATTTAGGTAACTATAATAAAATTTTGTTTTATAGATGAAGCAGCAATTTCATCTTTAAATCGAGCAATCAAAGAAGCAATGTCCCAGTGTGAGAAATCAGAACAAGAACAAATCGAAATAGAAAACAGGCTTAAAAAACTTCGACCGTTATTAGAAGTTGAAAAATTAAAACGAGATGCCCTATTAAAACAGTTAAACACATTTACAAAAATGTTGGAAAATTTGAGATCGCAATGTGTGAGCTAATTTTTTTTTACTTCAGTAAACTGATATTTTTTTAACTTCAGTGGGAAGTTATCAAGTGAGGTATTTCACTTGATAACTATGAACTAAAACCTGATAAAAGCACCCAAGTTTGGTGCATGTAAGTTTAATTACGATTTATGTAAAACCGTGACCTTAATAACTAATAAAAAAAATTGTATTTATAATATTTTTTAATTTAACTCAGGATCAAGGTGTCACAAAAGTTTGGAACATTCGTTCGTCTCTCTGTGAATCGGTTCAGAAAATATCCGACGAATGCGACATTTGGGCTCTTCTTATGAGGCCTGTTCTCGCTGATCCCATGCCACAAGCAGCTAGAAAATATTATGAAAACAACGACAATATCGATGTAAACCAAGACAGATTACAAGCAGCATATCAACGTCGCGAAAAAGTGATGGCTGAACGACAAAATTTACTGGCTGAACCAGAAGAAGGGGAAGAGTTTGTACGGCAAGTCAGCTAAAGTTTAATGTTAATTCTATGGGGCTAAGGCAAAGAAACAGACAGCACCTATTGACACGAGCAACACAAGAGGAAATATTAATAGACATTTAAAATATAAATAATTCCACTTTATTTCATTTTGCGCGAAAGCTCGAATGAAAAAAATATTATACTTAAATATTAAATAGGTACTTCGTCTGCCCCTGCCCTAATAAATAGATACAAAAGTTAAATAGACACAGCCAGTGGTTTACATATTTTTTTTGAAAAAGGTATAATAACTATAACTTTTCAATGTTTAATAAATAAATTCCAGAATAAAGAACGCATTGCGTTACTCTTTGGAAAAGATAGCTAAACTCCAGAAATAATTATTAACATTCTGAATCCTAAACGGAGTTACGAAATGTCGAAAATCAGCTCTGTTATTATTGACATATTTGACATTTGACATCGACAGTTTTGCCTAAAATGTCAAAATAAATTGAATCATACTTATAAATTAAAAATATTAATGTTAATAAATACAAGTAAATTAGTAAAATGTATAGAAATCTGAACCAATTCAGGTAAGAATTTTATTTAATTATCATAATAGTGTAATTTACTGATTATTTGTTCTTTCGAAATTTACAAGGAAATCGTAAGAAAGGAAAATGAACCATAGGAGCCAACCTATCTTCCTTTTAAGCAGGAAGATGAACTTACAATTTCCTTCTATATTATTTAACCATTTGTACAACAATTAATACATCTACAAACCCGTAAGGTAATTCTATGAAATTACTAATCATTTAAAGTTGCACAGTTTCATTGCTGAAACCATAGAACTAAACAATAATCTTCACATTTTATTGGACTATTGTAGGAAAAAAGTGTACTAAAACTGTGTATGAAGACCTTAAGTTGGCTTCCTTCGTTTTGTTCTCTGCATATTACAAATAATTATTATTGCAACATAATTAATTTGCCCTAAGCCTTAGTTGGATTGGACCAGGGACCTCCACACCTGTATTTAACCAACTGTGAAGAGAGTTATTTGGTTGTGGTGTCTGGTTGCTGGACCCAAAACCCAGGACGGGTTTGATTCTCAGTGGAGCAATTTATTACCATCCCATAAATCTAACATTTAGGTTGTCAATGTATTTTACAATATTTACTTCAGTTATGATGTCTGAGTCAATTATGATAATTAAGAAAATTAGTCATAAAATCACCATTCTAGAAAATGATGAGTAATTATTGTAAAAACAGATACTCATTAACCAGTTCATGTTATTCATTACAATAATGCAGGCAATCTTTTTCTCCATGCAAAATCAATGTCAATGTATGTAATAAATATAATAATAATAAATAAATATTGTCTGACAACTCACACACACGGTTTTCTGATTCCATAGTCCGCTGTGAGCCTGTGGTATGGTAACCAGATAGCCGATAAACATACATAATAATATGATTTTTTAAGTACAGTATTATATAATTTAAACCCAGACACAGAACAAGCACTTGTGCTCATCATACAAATATTTGTCCTGGGTGGAAATCAAACCCATGACCTCCAGCATAGTAGCAGTAGTCCAGGCCAGTATATGAAAATTATTCCCCTATGAGTAAATTGTTCATAATCTAAAACTTACATAAGGGATGAAGGAGTACAACCATACTTGCAGTATTGAACCTTATCAATAGGACTGCCTTAACAACATTATAACTTGTGTTTCAGAAAGTTAATAAGATCAAATCAAACAAAGCGTTTGTTTAGCAGCAACATAGAACCAAATGAAAATTCTCCTATCAAATTTTCCACAAGTGAAGCAGCAAAACGGCGTGTAGCACCTGTGATGAGGCGCACCCCAGACAGCATGCCATGGTATCAACCTTTCAGTGTTGTTGGCAGTGTAGCTGTATTTCTTATTTACTTCTGCATTTTAAGGGAAGAAAATGATATGGATCAGGAATTTAACAAAAATCTTTATGAGAGAATAAAAGGTCTAGAAAAAACTCAGTTGTTGCTGAGCTATAGACATAACAAAGAGCATGGAAAAAGTGTTGCAGATATAGAAAAGCGGTTGAAAGAAATAGAAGCAGAGGAGGCACAGCTTGCACAGTAGAATAAGATTGTATTGTTATAAGTATTAGTTGAATAAATAAATGGAATAATTTATTGAAAATGGATTTTTATTGTTGCACATTACAATGGAACTACATAATATACAACTACCATTTAAGATGTAAGTTATTTTTCTAAGTGTTTGCATTCTCTATAGTTTCCCTGTTCTGTAGTTAAATGACTGGGTATTTATTGCCTTGAATAAGGCATAAAAATCCCCGTAGGATTAAGAAATGCAGTTTGATACATACTACATTTTAAAGATATCTTCCATAATAATAAAACTGAATCGCTTTTCATTAGACTCACGAAATCTCATCAAGAATGGCTCGACCAATTTGGCTCATTTTGGTTTTGATATTATTATGTTCGTATAAGTCCAAGGAAGGTTTATATGGTGAGAAAATTTGAAAAAAATTATATAAATTTCTGTTTGGCAGAACAGAGTGCCAGGACAGTAATATATAAGTTGCAATGTCATGTGCCCTTTCTAAGTGCCTATATTAATTATACAATTTAAAATCAAGAAATTGATTTTTAACAATTTATTTCAGCTAGACATTCCATGAGAGTATTAACTTATGGGTGTTTTGTATCTAATAAAACAACAAATTACGCTAGATCATATTTATTAACACCAAATTATCGATACATAAATCATAAAGGTCATAATACTCCTAAACAATCCTTAAGACGCAGTTGGCACTATTTTGCCAGTCCTAATAAACTACCAAGACATACCACGAGTCATTAAACAAAAGGCTATGTTGCAGTACACTTATACAAGGTGTTTAATATGAATTAGCTGCGCAGAACAAACAATTTGTGAGTAGATTTGCACAGTTCATTGTACAGACAACATAGGTTAACTTACAATACAACATTTATAAAAAAAAGTTCAGTTCTGATGCCTCCTTGCAATAATTTTTGATTAGAATGTTAAGTGTGAGACATTACAAATAGTGTTATAGAATTTATATCTATTTGAATTAATAATAATTTATAATAAAGTAAACTAATATTAAATTATGCCCTCTCTCCGCGGATTCGTCGAGCCAGCTGGATATCTTTAGGCATGATGGTGACGCGCTTGGCGTGAATGGCGCACAAGTTAGTATCTTCAAAGAGACCCACAAGATAGGCCTCACTGGCTTCCTATAATAACAAAGAAAACAAAAGTTAGAATTAGTTAGAAAAATAAACAAAATGCAATATTTTAGCAACAGCATCAATAAATAATAACAATAACCTGTAAGGCGCCAATCGCAGCAGACTGGAAACGGAGATCAGTTTTGAAATCTTGAGCAATTTCTCTTACAAGACGTTGGAACGGTAATTTACGGATGAGCAACTCAGTCGATTTTTGGTAACGACGAATTTCTCGCAGGGCCACAGTACCAGGACGGTAACGATGGGGCTTCTTCACACCCCCAGTGCTGGGTGCAGATTTCCGCGCCGCTTTTGTGGCCAATTGTTTACGGGGTGCTTTACCTCCAGTTGACTTACGAGCGGTCTGCTTGGTACGAGCCATTGTTTACTAAAATAAGAAAAGCTTTAAGTCTCACACAATAAAGGATCAATGATGCCATGTTGAGAGCTACAATTACATTACAACAGCCTCCAAAATTTATGTTTTAATATTTTGTCGAAACACACGTGTTTTTCGTTAAAATTCAAGTCACAAACTTTACTTTAGCTATTAATTAGCATTTTTACACACCTCTTCACGTTATTTTATTGAAAAATGGAACTTTTTAACAAATTTCAACACGAGCCAAGCACAACAATGATGATCATATGCTTAAAATGGCGTCACAAGAGAATGGCAATGGTCGATGGCGGGCGACGGGACGCCATTATTCTGAATGCTGATTGGTTGACCTCTCCGTGAATCACTTCCCGTCATTGGTTATAAATGGTCGCACACAATTGGCCAACGAGGAGGAACATTTAAATACAACGTATTCCATTGGTCAACAGTGGGCTATCAGTGTTGTCAACTAAAAAGGATATTGATTTTTCTTGCATTTTTATTTTCATTTTATTTGTTTTTTGGTTATGAAAATAATAAATATTATTATTGTTTCAATTGTTTAAAAGTTACAAGTTGTCAGTATAGATATTATTCATATGTTATTTTGGTCGGTAACTTAATTACATATAAATTATTGTTTTACTTTTTATTTTTAATTATAGGTATGCGTTGCCTTTTCTCGAAAATATTGAGAATTTATGATGCAGATGATAAAAATCAAAACATTCAAAAACGTATTTAATTCATATTTCATTTATAAGAAAGTGCTTTCAACAACTTTCAAAAAATATTTGGAATTTTGTAATACGACCTATTTTTTGTTTCATTTTTATAATAAGAGTTCGGCATAAGTGCAAAAGAGATATATAGAAAACATAAGACGTGACATTGCTGTCAATTGATGATGATTGCATTTGTAATTTTTCTGACTTTTCTGTGTGATCACAGTGGAGTGTAGAGATAAACGTATTATTTTAAGTTCAAGGTCGATTAAAATCTAAAATGTACAGTGCATCTTCAGGATACTTAGATTCAGCTTTTTCGGTTTTATTTACATTTTTTACCTTTCTAAAATATTTGGTATCACGTGATCTTTATATTGAATTTTAATTGGTCATCGGTGAGCGTGCCCTGCGCGACGCGAGAGGCGCAATAATAGTTCACCAAAATGCCGTCGGAATCTAAGCCTTTGTTGACAGCTCAAACAGAAAAACCGAATCATTATAAGTAATTTGATGTTTGGTTTATTATTTTCGTCAAATGTGAAAGTACTAAAAATGTAGATTTTGTCGACATACGATTCACTAAGTTCGGCGATCTTGTGTTGCAGATATCTCAAGGAATTCCGAGTGGAGCAGTGCCCGTCGTTCCTACAACACAAATGTACACAACATAGGCCATTCACATGTTTTCATTGGCATTTTAATAATCAGAGAAGAAGAAGACCTGTCAGAAAAAGAGATGGGTCATTCAATTATAGCGCAGATAACTATTGTACTAAATATAATGAGACTTCGGGAATATGCGAGGATGGGGACGAGTGAGTACATACACTGTCATAGCTTTGTTTTGTTTCGTTTTCGGATTTTGTGTTTATTTGTAAACTTGTAGCTAGCCTGGACATCGTTTTCCATCAATATATATAATTTATGAGGCTTTACTTTAAACTGTTAGTTGATGGCGAAACATTTTGTTTACTAATAGCTTGATTATAACCCGGCCGAATTGTGAATGTTTCAAATTTGATGAGCGTCAGGCGCATTGAGCTCTATCTGATTTGATATCTTTGTAAATTCTATTGTTCTTTGGTGTAAAGACATCAAGTAAAGCTACAGTAACATCATCTTATTTGAAAAGTGACATGATCACTAATTAGCTTGGACAATCAACAGATTCTTATGGGAATGTATTATAATATAACTTGGTTTTTTTTAATAATGTAGATTTTATTGCCTTTCAAAGAAACTAAAGAAAGTCTTTTTTATGCATGTTATTTTAAGAAATAAATACATTAAAGACTTGGATTTACTAGTAGATACTAACTAGAAGACTACAATACAAATTGTAGAATTAGGTACATTACATTATGGTAGCTTGAATGAATGTGTTTTGTGTTTATACATAAGAGGATCACCAATGAAATTATATTTCACAATATTTGTATGCTATCAAATTCATCAAGTCTAGGCTAGATGGAGACAACTTTTTCACTTATTCAAAAATATTGGAACTTAGTTCCTTATCGTGCATTGCGAAAGGGAAGCTAGATGGAAAAATCAAGACGAAAAGTGTCATAAATGACATTGTCATGAACTTCTTCCATCCGGGTGTCCCTTGACACCTCTCAAGTTTTTATTTTTGTGAATACACTTTGATCGACTTTAACTGGTAGTAGTAAGTGAATTAAGAGCAAATTTAAAGTTTTTCTGCTTTTGTTGAAAGTGTATTTTCTGCTATTTAATTTTTTTGGAATCATTTTGGGATTTCATTAAATACTGCAGTATGACCTATTTACTATTTTTGATTTTATTATAGCTTATTATGTTCATCTGGGTCTTATAGTCACCACTTAAGTTTCGTTCAGTTACAATTATTATTATAATTTGTGTGTTAATTTGTGGCATACAAAAATATTTGTAAGTTGTTCTTGGTACCATTTAATTGTGTATTATTTTGTTATGGCCAAAAAACATCCAAAATCACTTGGCTTATGGGCCCTTGTTACCATTTTTATTCGTTGGTACAATTTATTTTAATCATTCCTATTAAATGTCTTAAAATGCATAGCTATCTATTGAGTATGTGATTAATAAGGAAAACAATAATATCTGTAAACAAACACTGTATAAATCTCCTATTATAATTTACATTGAATAAATTGTGTGCTTTGATAAGATAAATAATGTTAGTAAAATATTTTCTATGCTTACGGCCACACTCAGAGGCATCATTTAACATAATGTTCATTAACAAATAAATAAAAACGTCTTTATTCATATTGACATAAGTGTCATCGTTATTTTCGTAATGAACCATTAATGTTAATGAATGTCTCTGAGTGTGGCGCTTAGTGTAGGTTGCACAAAATTCAAAAGTTCAGTGCAACTTAAAAATTGCTGGTTCCAGAATTTGCTGAAAAAAAAATTAAAATTAGTTTTTTTGATAACCATACAAAATTTCTAAAATCTTTCAAGATCTGACCTAGTGGTTAATTGTTTATAGAAAAAGAACAAATGAAATTAATGAGTACCTGAGTATGATTTTGTTAAAGCAGCAATTGTTCCTAGTGTTAGTAAACCTATAAGGCTAAAAGGAAAACTCAGTTAAAGGACAATGATAAGACATTCCATGTTACTCAGTCATGTTTTCAATATGATTCAGTTTGACACTCAATGTGAAGTACCTGAAAAATAATAAACCTAACAGATTCCTATTTATTATTTTATGAAGTGTACAATGTACAATTGTACATACGGTGTAAATTACCCTTTTTCTATGGTTTAAATAGCCCATAGCCTTCCTGATGAATGCCTATCATATAAAAAAATAATATTCAAGTTTCATCTTTTCTTTTTTATTGAATGGTGTAATAATACAGGTGTGATATTTTTTTCAAAATGAATGGGTTCGATCTCTGGCTAGGCATATTGATTTTTCAAAAATCCAATGATGCATTTTTAGTTTTCATCAAAATCGGTCCCCAGGCTGCTTTCAGCATCTTTCGATATTCTTCATAGTTTCAGATTTTTCACCATCCACACATCTTTGAAAATTTCGCATTGTCAGTAACCCATTAACGACCCACTACAGGGTCGGGTCTCCCCTCACAATGAGATGTAGGGCTGTAGGCCTTAGTCTTAGCCTACTGTGGGTTGGTGGACTTCACATACCTTTGAGAATATTTTTTTTGTGAACTCTCAGGCAAGCAGGTTTCCTCACGATGTTTTCCTTCACCATAACAGCAGGTGATGTTTAATTTTATAAAGAGCACATTACATTTTTTTACAAAATCATCGGTGCGTGCCACTCGGATTTGAGCCCGGACCCCCCGATTCGAGGTCGAGTTCTAAGCCGCTGGGCTAGCGTCGCTGTTTTTTCGCATGATTGCCAGCTGAACATATGTAAGTATCTCAGTTGACTGAGCGAGCGCGTATTGTCGCAGATGCCCGTACCTGCACCGCACGGCGGGCGACACGGAGCGGCGCTACCACCTGCGCTACTACAAGACGTGCATGTGCGTGCACGACACCGACGCGCGCGGCCTCTGTACCAAGAACGGCGCCCACTGCGCCTTCGCCCACGGCGCGCCGGACCTGCGCCCGCCGGTAAATGACCATGAGAATCAACTATTCGCACGAGCATGGGTTAGTTGTGTTTGAGGTTTCACGGGGCGTTTTGATCGGTCCCTTTTGCATTCACTTTTGCTGGTAGGTATGCGAATTGAAAAGTTACAGTTTAAAAAAATTCAAATAAATCTTATGTTGGTCTTACAATGAAACTTATAAGTTGGTTATAATTTGGTTGACAAGTTTTAATACAATTAATTGGTCAATTTAGCACAGTACTTATATTTCTGTACCTTAGAGGTAAGTGATAGTAAGCACCAAAACACAAATTACATTACACAATATCAGGATGGGCAAAAATGCGCGGCATCCAACTTTGAACTCGCCTTTTGTGGAATATTTATAAGACATTATATTTATATTACTATTCGTAATAGGATTATAATGTGCTTTATATCATTATGTAGTGCTGGTTTTCACGATTCCAACGGTGTAAAAAACAGAATTTTGACAAAAATGGAGTTACTAACTTACATACTACATATTGTATATCTCAGGTACAGAATTATTATTTTAATAAATGATTAATAAAGCCATTAATGACCCACTACGGGGTCGGGTCTCCCCTCACAATGATAAGGATGTGGGCCTCAGTCCACCACGCTGCAGCTGGCCTACTGCGGGTCGGTGGACTGCACATACCTTTGAGAACATTTTAAAGCATTCTAGAACATTTTAAAACAAGGTGCTGGACGCGCGCGAGTTGCAGGCGCTGGAGAACCCCGAGGGCGCGGACGGCGACGCGGCGGCCCCCAACGCGCTGGACAGGGAGCGCAACCTCATGAACGAGGACCCCAAGTGGCAAGGTATGCGCGCCGTCTCCTATTTTGCCTCAACTGTATTTATAAAGGCTTCAATACAGAAGTCGGCTGCCGCATACTGCCGTGACACTCGCAACCCAATGAGAAGTCGCCCTCAAGGCGCCACACAACCACACGGGTGCGTTATTATCGGTCGATAATATAGCGTGCGTTATTGCGATAATGCGACCCGATTTCTTGCACACAGCTGCGTTTTCTTTTTTCCGTCCGATATTTCTTACGAGAGAGCGTCGCGCCGGCACTATACCGGTTATTATCGCAGGTGTGTACGGTCGTTTGCGTCCTGATACAAAACGTTCTAGAACACATATCGGAATATAGCAGGACGGAGAAACGCAGCAGTGTGTAAAGGCTTCCCCACACAAGCTGTGTGGGAGAGACTTAACTCTACGGCCGTCCTTAAACAAAATGTACTGGAAACAGATATCGCAATAACGCATGCGATATTATGGACCGATAATAACGCGCCTGTGTGGTTGTGTGGCGCCTTGAGGGCGACTTCTCATTGGGTTGCGAGTGTCACGGCAGTATGCGGCAGCCGACTTCTGTATTGAAAATGAAGCGCATTTTGTCGCGAGGCGGTCGCTGGTGTCATGATGTATTAAAAGTATTAGATACAGCCGGCTGCTGTAATCCTCGCCACATAATGAGAAGGGACCCTAATTGACTGTACCTTGAACAAACATGTGAACACTACTCTATACTTCATTTGTTTATTCATCACAAAGGTATGGTACGTTGTATACACTTGGTGAAAGTTACATTATACATTTTACTCTAGTTTTAGAAAAGAAAAGAAAAGAAAAGAAAAGAAAAGAAAAGAATGCGTTTATTGTTGACTGTTACACGAAAAGATGTTACAAAAATTATAATAAGTTAAGAACAGTCTACCCTATGCGGGCATACAATAATTATATCTTAAAAAACTAAAACTAAATTTTATATTATGTTATAACTAAATTTTATATGTTAAAATAAGTTGTGATCGTTTAGCAGTCCAATTATTTATTTATTTTAATATTTTTCCTGATCGAACTCATCGGCTATGCAGTAGAAGAATAGTTTGTCCTTTTCCTGTAATAGTGCAGTTATTTAGACTTTAGTATACATACATGTTGAGTAGATACCTTGCTTGGAAATATGGCTTACAGTACAGATACTCATAATGTTAATCTTTGTTGGAACTCATTATCACAGTTATCTCTTGAAAGTGGCATCTCTATTAGATTAATAATGGCTTTTTGAATTGCTTAATTTGTAGTACTAAGAAAGATGTTTAGGAAATGCTTCATTTATGTAGTTTATGCTGCGGCCACAAACCATTAAAATAGGTAACTTGTATTTTAGAGTTTATTGCCTTAGCATCTTCGATCAACAATACACTAGATTTCGGGTCGGCGCAAAAAATACGTCTCGGTGAATAACACCTCACTTGAAATGTGAGTTCTTATTTTATTTAGTTCGCTTGTAAAAGAGCCAATGTAAACACGTGTCACAATGCCGCAATGTGCATTCAAAAGTTGGAAAAATAATGCCCGAAGGAACAATTTAACGGCCGGAGTGTCTTACTTTCGGTAAGTACATGTAGAATAAGTTGTATTTTATGCTTTAAACTAACAAATAATATCAAATTTAAATCAAAATTACCGATTTTATATCACCGCTACAAATGTTTGACCAACGTTGGCGCAAAATTGTGTGTAACAGAACAATAGATGCATGGAGTAGATTTGTATTGTAATTATTTATTTGTTACTAGATCTTTAAAATTGGTTAATACAATCTTTCTATGGACATCAGTTTTAAAATTATATATTGACAAGAATGTGTTTCCTGGAGGAGATAAACACAATCACGAAATTAATTTACTCAAATCAGTGGTTCATAAATTTATTGACGTCAGGTTACATTATATATGTAAAAAAGCTACCGATATTTAATTATTATTTTGATCTAATTATTGCACTAAAGTGTACATGTATTATGAAGATTGTAAACAGAGAAAAGATGTAAAGATGTATTATGATATTGTGGAATTTAGTGATATTTTTATTTGTGACAAAAAACTATTGTCGATTCGCACTTTTACCACCCTTTGTTCCCATTCATCCACATGTGCACACAGTATGTCTAAACACGACCGTACTTTCAATATTACGGTTTGTGATACCTTAAAACCCAGAAGAATCCCTTTGTTCACATTCATCCACATCTGTACACAGTATGCCTAAATATGACTACAATACTAAGGTACCTACTAGCCACAACAGCGATAGACACCTTGGCCAAAAACATATTATACATACACATAAATAAATATACACACAACAAAACGGTAACAAAATAAATAACATATATGTATGTATACTATCAAACATACTCGTAGATGCCCAAAATATAAATAATTTTAACTAAACTTTCGTGCATAATAATATACTAAATTATTTTTGTGTTCAACGCGACTCCATACCTTCTGTAGTTAAATTTGAGGAAGCAAACTGAAACGAAACCAAATGATGTAACTCGCAAGGTAATAACGGGAAAAAGTACTTTATTTATAGCTCATTAAGGTTGATTTCACATAAAATGTTGTTTAACTTATGTCTTTTCATTTCTAAGTGACGGGAGTAATTTATTGCTTTGCTCGTTTTTCGTGACGAATGATTGTAAGAAAAAGAATATTTTGAAGAATTGCTATCTTATTGCTAGGCGTCATGGTTGTAATTAGGTTGAACTTACAACTGTTTTAAAACGTTTGTCTTATTTCGTTAGTAAACAAATGAAGTTGTATAAGTATGTATTCACGCGGACAGTTATAAGTTTTGATTTTGTACGTGACCCGATATCTAGTGTATTGTTGATCGAAGCTTAGCATGCTACGTATGCATCATTCCATATTTTTTCTCAAACAGTGACGAAATTTTATAAAAGTAGATTCATTAATGACTAATGTATTGGAAAAATATTTATATTGGCCTAATTGAATACATTTTGACAATGTTTTTCTTTCATTTCAGATACAAATCATGTGTTATCATCTTATAAAACCGAACCATGTAAAAGACCACCTAGATTATGTAGACAAGGGTACGCTTGCCCACAATATCACAATAGTAAAGTGAGTTCAATTTCATATTGTGAGTTACGTTGCCACTTACGGACCCGCGACTGATCGGTGTACTCTTGCAGGACAAACGCAGGTCTCCGAGGAAATATAAGTATCGGAGCACACCTTGCCCCAACGTGAAGCACGGAGAGGAGTGGGGCGAACCCAACAACTGCGAGGCGGGCGACGCCTGCGGCTACTGCCACACGCGCACCGAGCAGCAGTTCCACCCCGAGATATACAAGTCCACCAAGTGCAACGACGTGCAGCAGGCCGGCTACTGCCCGCGCGGCCTCTTCTGCGCCTTCGCCCACGTCGAACGTGAGTACCGAGCGCCGGCCGAGTAGCCACCGCACGACGCATAGTCGACGGCGAGACTCATCCGGGGCGTTTCCTTTCAGCCGACGAGATGGGCGGCCGCGACCCGACCGGGCCGCTCGACTGCGGAACCAACCTGGCGGATCTGCTGTCGTCCGCGCTGCCGCCCGACAAGAAGGGCGGCGACGCCGTCGGCCTGCTCGGCAACGCGCTCGGCCTGGACCGCGCGCGCCCGCCCTCGCCCTCCGCCCCGCCCCACGCCAACGGCAGCGGCGACGGCTCCGAGTGCGCCTCCACCTCCAGCGGCGGCTCCAGCGGCGGCCGCGCGCCTCTCAACGCCCTGCCCGCCCTCTCCGCCGCCGCCGGCCTCCCCGCCGCGCCCGCGCCGCCCTCGCGCCTGCTGCCGCTCGCCGCCTACGCCGACGACAAGCCGCTCGCGTCCTCCGTCTGGTCGCAGCGCGCCACCTTCGACGCGACCGTGCTGCAGGAGGTGGTCGGCAACGCGCTCGACGACCTGCACCTCGACGACCCGCTCAACCTCGTCGCGTCCCTCGACCGCGACCTCTCCGACGGCGAGGGGCTGCTCGGCGGCTCCGCGCCGGTCAACATTCCGCAGGCGCGCCCCGCGTTGCGCGGCTTCAGCCCCCCGGCCGGCGGGTCGCCGCTGCCGCCGTTCCTGCGGTACGCGCAGGCGGAGCCCGACCGGCTGTTCAACTCGCACGCGATGAAGGCGGGCAGCTTCGGCGCCGCGCCGGCGGGCCCGTTCGAGTTCGCGGCGACGTCTCCGGGCGGCGGCGGCGGAGGCGGCGGCGTCGGGGCGGGCGAGCTGGGGCGCCTGCGCGAGGAGGTGGCGGCGTCGCGCGCGGCGGCGGCGCGGTGGGACGAGCGCATCGCGCAGGCGCGGTCGGCGTGCGAGGCGTGGCAGCGCGAGGCGGACGAGGCGGCGCGCAAGGCGGCGCTGGCGGAGCGGCAGCGGGACGAGGCGCTGGCGCACGCGGTGGCGCTGCGGCGCGAGCTGGAGGCGGCGCGCGGGCGGGCGGCGGCGGCGGCGGCGGCGGGCGGCACGCGCGGGCTGCCGCTGGCGACGCTGAAGGCGCTGCAGGCGCAGGCGCGCGCGGAGCTGGAGGAGATCGAGAAGGCGCTGTACCTGGAGACGGCCACCAAGTGCATGGTGTGCGAGGAGCAGGCGCGCAGCGTGACGCTGGCGCCGTGCAACCACTTCGTGGTGTGCGAGGGCTGCGCGGCGGCGGCGGCCGAGTGCCCGTACTGCCAGACGCCGGTGCAGCGCCACCGCTCGCAGTGACTCTCGTCGAGTTTCGGCGCGAATAAATCTGACTCGATATATTTTTGTACGAGGAGGCGCGGGAGATTCGTCGGCTAGGAGGTCGTCGCCCGGCGGCGGGCCGGTCGAGTCCGGATGGTCCGGAGGACGGCGAGACTCGTTCCGCCTTCGCTTTCGGACACGTTTTGCTATCTTAAAAGTGCGATCCGTTTGGCCGAGTTTCCTTCTGAAACCACTTGAGAAACTAAAAAAGTTTATGCTGCTCGTAGTGAAACTCTGAAAGCTCCCGGTGCCCTCCCAGTTGGCTCGTTATGTGGCTATCTAAGCTGCTGCTGAACGACGACTACTGGAGTTTAGATTATCGCATGTTTTCCCTAGTAACTGACTGTTACACCAAAGTTAAATGATATAAATATAAAAGACACAAATGTTTAAACAGATTATTACATTTTTATATTTCTCTATTAAACGTAATAATTATAGCTTTTACTCGATATTTTTGGTAAAAAGGAAAATATATATTGATAACTCATATAGTATATTATAGTGCATGTTTTGACACAGTAGATATTCTGATGTTGACCTAATATGCTTTTTGATGTTGACTAATTTTTGTTTTACTTAGGATCGTGTATTAGAGGTTCGTTGCTTTCTGTCTGATAAATAAAGACTATTTATAGATGTTTATGAGATCTTTTATGGCAAGCTTTTATCGACATTTTTATATCACAAAATATTTTCGATTGACAAAAAATAATAAGATGTCGATGAAGGAGACGCTGTAATATAATTATAGTTTAGAACATTTATTGAAGTGGTAGGTTCAGTTTTATAATTGACATAATTTCCCAAGTGCAGATTAGTGTGTTACAGTGAAGTAGGTACAAGTGCTCCATTTTAATCTGATGTTATTGTTGATTATTACTTTTGCATTTTCTGATGGTTTATATTACATTGGGACATCATACTGACTTCAATTCAACATCGACAATATTATCTTCCTCTGGATGCACCCTAAATTTTCTGGTTGGCAAGTAAGTTAGAATTTGAGAGGGCATGAAAACTTACAAAATTACCAATGGCTGTATGCCTTAGTGGCAAATGAAAACGTTAAAATATAAAATAAGTTGACACAAATCAATTTCAAATAATTTAAATATTTTGTAATTTATTTTGATATTTTGGGTAAATAGTAACATACATATGTATAAGTATATGTGACCTCTGTTCTTTATTTCTTCTGTCGCCATACATAAATCGAAGTCATTGGCAAAACTACGTCATTGGAGGCCACCACCATGTCCCAGTGTAATAGGACCGTAGCCTGAAGCGTGGAGTATAGTACTGTAGTGATAAGTGCAAGTGAATACCGTCATAATCGAATATTAATTCCCGCATGCTTAAATCATTGTTTACAAAGTGGATGTAGCCATCTAAGGACCAATCTAGATATATTCCCTGGATGGTTGTTACTCTGAGTTTGCCTCCGGTAAACCAATGCCATATTTAAAAAAAAATCATATTACAAACACTTAATGGGGAATGATGTACAAATATAATAAAAATATCCACTCAGAGGGAGGTTGCAAAGAATAATAAAATGCTTTTGGGGACGAGCTCAGAGTAGCAAACGGGATTTGTACTTGCTATGGCCCTTATTTATATTTTTATACGACCATCTATCGGGGCCGTGTCGAGAGACTGGCAGAGAATATTAGACGGGAATGAGCTGCCGTTGCCTATTATTGTAGAGAGACGAACATATGGAATTGCTTGGTAGCGCATTTAATATTAACTATAAAACACGCATGCTGTCTATGGATTTTAAAATAGACTTGAAGTTTTTTTTAATTTTATTGATACTACAAACGAAGGTACAGGTTGAAATGTCTTTTTGTTTTTTCTTTTTATAGTTGTTATAGTGCATTTTACGTGTACATTCCCAATAATCATTAGATTATTTTTCATTATTGGTGTAGGTGTTTGCTGACTGCATTTAGTTTAAAGTGTGTTATCATTTAACAAGTATTTAATGTTATTTTATACAATATCACTCATTATTGAATTAACGTGTTTATTTTAGTGTATATTGCTAAATAGATTTTTTTACTCCTGACAAAAAAATTAACAATGTACGTAAGTATTTTTTTGGAATGTCGTAGGGTGACGACGGGGGGACTCGTTGACAATTAAGTGACTAAATCTACTCAGGCTTACTAACCGTAAGGATCGATAACGTTGTTATATAGATGTATTCCTGACGTCTACACGTACCGTCTTTTGGATCAGTAGTATGTAACGAAAGCAATATAACTTGTTCAAGCAATGTCTGACATCAGAGAAAATATTTAACATATTGAAGTTTCTAATAACATATTATACGCAAACAATTTATTTAGGTACGAGGAACTCTAATTTTTTCAATTTACTACGATTTAAAGATATTAATAATATTTATATATTTTGAAAGATAAGAATCTTAAATGTTTTTGTATCGGTATATGATAATAGTAATAACAAATTTAACTTAGATTTATATGATATAGTGTTAAGTAGTGTTTTCAAATTGTAATGGACATATTTTAAGAGTGTAGTTGCAAGCGTCGTGCATTGTAATCTGAAGCAATATGACCACAGCCGCCTTTTACTCAATAATAAATAATCAGAATATAGTCTATACAATATACATTATCGGGGCGGCCGCTTGACTTTTGTTTGAGAAAGGGTTTCAACTGTGAACGCTAACTTTACGAAAGACTCATCTTTTATCTTGTTCTGTCAATTTTTATACTATTTAAGGATATAAGTGTTTTTTGATATATTTATTTTTGTAAGGTTACAATATTGTTTCAAGTTTTCTACGTGACGAATACAAAGAAGTAGACAGCGACGGTCGGCCGCCCCCACGTGTCGACACAGCACATTTTGTGTTGGTTTGACCGGAGAACAAGTGTCGCAGATTGGTAATTGCATGTATTCAGATAATAATCATTGTACTAATGATTGTATAAGATTGTAACAGCTTGTGTGTAACGTGATCTGTAGTATCACATCGTTTGGAAATTGCAGTATGCATTGTTTACCTTTAAGCCAGTTGTAGTGTCTGAAAATGTAGTCGGGTAGAGAGCTCCTAATTCTGACAATCCCCCAAAAATGAAAATGAACCCCAAACGACACTTGATTTCTGTGCAATCTAAAATTTCCAAACGGTGTGACGGGCCTAAGCGGTCACAAAGATTGAAGTGTGTGAGTTATTAAGTCTCAAAAAGTATTTATGGAAAGTGTATGAATAGTCTGTTGTGTGTGAATACAAAATGTCCTGTGTGGCCATCGCCTATAGTAGCTTGCTAGTGTTTGTAATTCTAATAATTTAAAATTTAGATGTGTATTAGAGTCACACTTATTTTTATATAGAATCTTTATCACATGGAGAGTACTTCCAACTAATAAATTTATCGAGAAATGATTTATGCAATGCAAAGAATATTGGACTTAAATTATGAATACATATTTATATGTGAGCACTTTTATTTTGTTATCGATCGATATGCAGATTTTTTATTATTTTATCATTTAATTGTACTGTTGAACATATCAAGAGGAAATTATAGTTTTATTTCAACTTTTTTTTTATTTTGTGCAGCGGTGGAGGGCGTTGTGCTGTAGAAACCTACTTACCTACTTACTTACCCATGTTACAAGCACACATAGGCTCTCGGTCAGATCAGGTTCGATATATTTTTTCTGTACTCTGCGGTATGTGATATTTCATGTCATAAAATTGCATACTACAAAGCGACGCTTTCCACAGCTCAGGGAATGGTTATATTTATTCGGCTCTATTTTCATTTCGCTGAACGATGTCGGCTTCTTCATCGGATATAAATAAAGCCACATTTGTTTGACCACGAATTAAACGCAAAGCTTCATATAAAGTTGTTGTTGAACGCCGAATAAATGTATCGTGTTCCTCACACTTCTATAAGGTTATTTTGTCTAATGAAAGTGCAGCCCAAAGTCAATGATTATTCAATTTAAATATTTATATAAAATGCCGGTAGTATTTTGTTCTGCATTAATTCGGTAGGCGCGGTGTGGTTCTTGTTGATGTTTTATGATGAATATTATTATTTTTGTTTGTAAGCAATTATTTTATTTTACGATATAAATCCACTTTACAGTTTGCATTTTATGTTATTTTTAATTGAGGACCAACTTCGTTTGAAGGTTTGAACTTCGTTGCGTACGCATAATAACACCTTTTATATAATTATATTTTTAGTGTAATATTTTTTTTCAATTATTTAATCTTAGGTAGGTAGGTCCAACAAATTCTTTCAAATTTATTATTGTTAATTAGACATAGCTAATGTTATAGTAGAAACCAATTCGCGTTCACACTCGCAAAAGATCAAATGAATTATGTTTTAGGATTTTTATATGTATTTATTACTATGCAATCATGCTTTTATTACTGTCATAGTAGGTATTTTATAACAAATAATTTTCAAATCCATGTGATACAACATGTAACAGAGAAGTGAACATTATAATTACTCTAGTTAGGTAGGTTTAATAAATTTTAAATTCCATTCAATAAACACGTGTTTTATTTAATTATACTTATCCCTATCCCGTTATTAATGTTCCGGTACATTGTAAATAGAAATGTTACACGAGGTACTTATTGTATGATAATGTGAATGTAGATAAGTGTGTAACATTCCTCCCCAGCGTCCCTCAGATTTTTTACGTTTCAAAATAGAAGTCTGATAAATTTGAAAATGTTCCAGATGTCATGAATTAGTTGTGTAATGATATTATCTCTAAGTGTAATGGTCACGGTGAAAGCAAACTCGTTTATATTTCTTTAAATATTTTAATAAATAAAATTCACAATATTGCATTGTTTGAAAGTGTGAAAAAAAACAACATGACAACGAATTACCGATCCGCATTTCCAGCACACCCGCTCCTAATTTGTTTAGTTTCACAACAAATTTAAAGACATTGAACAGAAAAACATTGACTTACAGCTTGACCAGAAAAAATACCACAGAAGGCGTTAAAATTTTCTTTTAAATACGAAATTATTAATCTTAACTTGTAAGAAGTAGCTACACATTCTTTCCAGAATTTTTCCTGGCCAAGCTTTATAAAACACGAATTAATTACTCACTGAAATTAAAAAAAAAGAAACCTTTAGCTACTACTTAGTTATTCATAATCCATTTTCACTTAAAAATTTAAAGCGGCTTCTATTTCAATTTACAGGACGGAGGTTGAGTGGATCGGTCGAAATAATTAGCTGCCAATGAATAAATAAGCGTTAAGGGTGACACTGTGAATATATAAAACTCTTACTTTGGTCTAATAAAACCTCTTAAAACTATGCATCTACAGCTTCACTTACAAATGCAACACTGAATGTACCCTTTGGCTATGTTTATACATAATAATATAGGCAGTTAATACCTATAACTATCAGATCATTGTGCACAGAAATGTGTGTAAGGTATGTAATATTTATTATTATAAAATTAAATTCAACTAGCTAGTAGTTAGTAACATAAATGAGCATTTTGTTTTAACTAGCGATCAGAGGTCTCCCTTTACAGAAACTACTGTACCGTAAATGATATTTAGAGGTTTATCGATCAGGGGATATAATCAGAGGTTTATCGAAATGAAAGTAATATAAAAAAGGGAAATATTTATAGCTCAGTTCATTTTATAACAATTTATTTTATGCGTCGTATTATCTTGAAAAATCAAAAATTATTAATTAATCTATCAGATCTCTAAGATATAAATTATATTTAAGTAATAAAAATATTTAAAAAATTAGGAAAATAATTTTTCAACGTGAGAATAATTCTGATCATATTACATCGATATAATAATCTATTATAACTGTAATTATAACTGAAATAACGATACTTACATCGATATTCCCTAATAAGGAAAAGTTCGCTTAAACAAAATATAATAATGCACGTCATTGCCATATAAAAAATATTATGCTAGATTTTGCAATTACTTTTTAAAACTGTAATGAAGAAAAACAAAAAGAACGTGTGTAATTCAATAGAAATATATAGGTTTGTATAATTATTTCAAAACAGTTTTCAACGGTTTCAATTCCTCAATTAACCATTCCATTTTTTTTACATTGATTTTCCTTAATAAAGTTTTGACCTTTAACCGTTATTTATTAAATAAGCATTGGGACTAAAGTGAATTTTTGTTTTACAAGTATTACATTTAAAAACAGGGTACGAAATAATAAATTACTGAAAATAAAATCATTATACTTGATACGTATATTGTTTAATATATTTGGCTTATTTATTTATCAGTATAGACAACTTATATGTAATAAATAAATTACAATTCCATGATCTTCGTAATAAATCATATTATGTCACGCTAGACTGTCTT
Organism: Erynnis tages; assembly: GCA_905147235.1. Taxonomy (NCBI): domain Eukaryota; kingdom Metazoa; phylum Arthropoda; class Insecta; order Lepidoptera; family Hesperiidae; genus Erynnis; species Erynnis tages. The sequence continues at coordinate 10,276,637 of LR990082.1, forward strand.
AAGCGTGCAATTATATAAATTACGGATGAAATCGACGTTAAAAAAATGCAAATAGAAATGTGTTAGTAGATTATTTATGTTATGAACAACAAAAAACCGTTAAATGTGAAATAAAACCTGTGATACCTACATCTTTCTCTCTTGCTTTATCTCCTCACCTAGATGGTATCTGGAAGAGATCGCTCGTAGCGATAACACCGCCTATTGCTTTTTCTCTCCCACATTTTATTTGATTTTGATTTGATTAGATCTTTAAGAGATATTTTGTTAGAAATCTATATTTTGAACTCTATGTGGTAAAATATTTTCCTGGTCAGAGTAAGAATATATAATATTATTAGAATTGCTCCTTATATAAGATTAGTCATATTATAATATATTTTTTCTGCCGATGTATTTCATACTTCATACCACAATAAATATGATACTAACCTAATTTTAGCCTAACTAAAGCTTAATGTCATGGTCAATAGTATAGCCATAGAACATGAAATGCAACACATAATAATAATATGTATACTTTAGGCTCTTTATTAAAGACAATTTGAAAGTAGTTACTACTTTCAAAGATTTTACTTATCGCTATATTGCCACATTTTAGATCAGTTCATTTCCAGCAGAGGCGATCATTGTTAAGTGCTGAAATATTCAAACTTTAAGAAAAATATTTAAAAAATCATGTTCGGCTAATTATTTTAATTTTTAACATGCTTCCTACAATTATAAGATCTTCTACTGCATACATTGGTGTAAATTATGATAAACAACTCAAATAATAATAATTAAAAGGTATAATATAAAGGTTGAATTGCCACAACAATCTAAACAAAAATAACGGTATTGGTGACAAATTCTTGAATTTTTTGCTCACAGGTTGAAGAATTAACCCTATCTCATTTAAATTGGAGCAAAGATTACTCAATAAACGAATGCGAAACTATAAACAGAATTCAAGAGTTAAGATAACAAAATGTCATGGTTATGTAACATGACCCTGAATGGTAAGACACAAAACACTTATATATTTACACTTTACACTCTTGCAATGTGAACAAATTATCTTGCCAAAAACTAAAAAAGTTCTCGAATTAAATTTATTATAAAAGGGTCTCCATAGAATATACTCGTAAATATCATGTTAAAACTTCAGAGTGAAACCCAGCCCAATAAAATTAAATATCGCTGGTGTTTTAATGTGTATGTATAATATAATTGACAACTTAATGAAGCCACAGTGGAACAAAAGAGTAATAATTGTTAACAACAATCTAAATTGCCATAAGCGTGGCGTCAAATCTCATTTGTTGTGCTTTTTAAAATATAAATTAAAACGTTAGGTAAAAAATATATGAAAAAATTAATCCACTAATTTCATTTTCATAACATAAAAAAGTTTATCTAAACAATTTTCTAAAATATTAAAATAGATAGTTGGATAATTTGAAATTTTAATAGAGAGCCTTTATAAAAGAATTACTTACATAAAATATATTTAAACGTTTCATAAAATAATTATTTAAAATAATTGTTTAGAGTTCGAAAAACGTAAACTCAAAATTTGTAAAGTTTTGATCACGATATTCGCCATTTGTTTTAATATAAAGAAAAATTATATAACTTAACTGCAAGTTTTATAGATTTTGCAAAAGTTTTAAAATATTATAACGATATACTCGGTATACACATTTTGAATCCCGCTCAACTACTATTTTACAGGACTCAATAAATTTATTTAGCGGTGGGAAAAAGAAATGCAGAAATTATTGAAGAACAATGCGATATAGCTAGCAAAAAGTCGCTTGGATGATACCAATACCAACACAAGGTAAAATCAGTTTCATATAATGATTATTACGAATATTTTAATACTGTACAATATTTTCCGATGCGGCGAGCGAGCCATATAAATCTAAAAATTAAATGCATACAAAAAAAGTTTAATACAACACTTTCAAACGTGTTTCAAAACGTGTCTTACTTCATAAACACACTGTCGTTGTTTTAAAGTGTTCTTAAATGAGGTATTAATAATTTCATGGGTAATTTGTATTCACTGACAATATTTAATTGATCAATTTTAATCTCGTAACATACCTTATTGCTATCGTCTTAAAGTTTACATTACGTCTACAGCGTATAGCTACATGGTCGTTAAGTCCGATTATTAATATCTATCTGTGTGGTGTAGTCTTATTTAATGAGCTCAAGTTAAGGCAATTTTAGGCAAAACGAGTATGAGGCTTATTATGAACGCAAACGAAACGAAAGAAAGATATTAGCTTGCTAGTTGTAAGCATCCGTACAATCTAGTAGAGTCGGGAATTGTTTGTTTATTTAAGTAATTCTCATTATAAACGATTTAAATCGTTAAGCCTAACAATAGTCGTTGTGTAAAATTTTCTCATTACCTTCTAACATTTGCAATAATTGTAGGCACTCCTTAGGAAATCTTTCTTAAAGCCATGTCACACTTCCGTTCAATAACATCCAAGTCTGTAAATGTACAAACACAGGCCTACACTGGCGGCAAATAGTGCCGTAATTTGCTGCGTATAATATAAATATCTAATTTAATTTAATGTAGCGATATAAAATTCCGTGTTAAGTGCTTCTATTGAGACAGGACAAACATAAATATATTCGATATATGTTTAGACTGAGACAGCACCTAACACGAAATTTAGTTTTCAAACGTGAATTCAAATGGTGCAAATAAATTTTATGTTTTCTAAGCGTTTATAGCTTATAGCTGCACTAAAATAGGCCTCACGCGATAGGCTTCACAATTTCTTATAGGCTGTAGATATCATTGTCTCGTTTGGCTGACAAGTCTGTAGCCCAGTAGGACCCACTGCGGGGTCGGATCTCCTCTCACAGTGAGTACTAGTAGGCCTTAGTCCACCACGCTGGCCCAGTGCGGGTTGGTGGACTTCACTTGCCTTTGAAAAGTGACACAATCTTTACATAATATGTTATTTAAATAGCAAATCGATCATATATTTCTAGCGTTCATATGGTCACTAATTTATATCGCAGTGGTTTTATTTTATTTTAAACTTTAATTGTTCTTATTTCAATAAAGTCCTGTGTATCGATTATCTCTATCATCATGGCGTTACTTGCGTATCATGTATATAGTAATATGTAGAAAGTGATTTTGATACGGGATCGATGCAGTCACGTGACAAATCATATATGTACTCAAATGTCCGTAGGCTAGTTAAATGCGTTATTGGCGCTTTATTCAGAAGGCCCACTTCGAAAGGTCATTTAAAGAAATATCGACTCTAGCTACGATACGATTAAGTTCAATTCAGATCGCGCAGCGCTTAATCACCTACGCTACATGTTGCCTCTCTCTTTCTAGCGCGTAACTCTAGCGCGTAACTAAGCGCGTAACTTTATAGGTCAAGATGGAATCTTACCTTTTCCACTTTCCCCTACATGTTGCGTCTCTTTCTAGCGCGTAACTCTTACCTATCCCACTTTCTTTCCTCCACTGACTAGGTCGTCGTCTCGGATAGGCCGATGTGCGTAGGTAAGTTTTTTTGTAGGTAGCGTAGGTATTGGTCGACGAGATGTCTTCGACGTCTCAGTAGTGGTAGAGTGGTGTTCAGACGGAGACGGCGACCGTCAGTACATGTCGGAGTAGTGTTCAGACGGAGGCGGCGGTCGGTACATATCGTTGTAGTGTTCGGACAGAGATTCTGATGTGTCAGTCGATCGGTACCTGTCGGTGTGGCATTTAGATGGAGGCGGCGGTCGGTACACGTCGGTGTAGCGTTTAGACGGAGGCGGCGGTCGGTACAAGTCGGTGTGGCGTTTAGACGGAGGCGGCGACGGTCGGTACGTGTCGGTGTGGTGTTCAGACGGAGGTGCCGACGTGTCGGTCGGCGTCGAGCGTGACGTCCTCGGGGCTGGCGAGGTCGGCCCGCAGCCGCACGCCGCGTCCCGTCAGCGTCCAGCGACAAGCCGCGCGCGCACTGCTCGGAGATATCCTATAAACAAAATTTTATAGGTCAAGATGGAATGTTACAATATCAATAATGGGTCACCTAAAATAAGCGTCCTTTTATTTTTAGGAAAGGAAAGAAATGCTGTTGTGTCACTTTTTAGTGATACATTACCGAAGCTGGTATTACGATGGTGTTAGAGGAGTTTTTATATGACTTTATGTGGCTACTGTGGCGTACGAACATGCTCTGGCCTTTATTTGAAAAAAAGTAAAAACATTAAACTCACTCTTACTTTTCTTTAGTATCACTCGCACTGGTGAAATAAAAGTTTCAACAAACGATTATCGAAAATGGGTTTTAAGAACTGAGATGGACATTGTTCAGAATCAAATAACACTCAATACTCTTTATGGGTGCTTTGAAATACGAGTACGAGCGCCGTTGGCAGAATGGCAGTTGTTGCCTGGCAACCGCATTGGTTTGATTATTATTGACCGGCCATTAATGTATATATTTTTGACTGGCCCCCTGGTCTAGTGGTTAGCGACCCTAACACCCGGGACAAATATTTGTGTGATGATGTGATGAGCACGAGTGTTTGTTCTGTGTCTGGGTGTATGTATATTATCTATATAAGTATGTATTTATAAATATATACATATGAAGGTTTATCAGCTATCTGGTTACCATAACCAGGCCGGCCCACTCCCCGTGTCGGTATCAAAAATGTACCTACGCACAGCGGCCCCGCACAAACGGCTAGAAACGAAAGTGTAATAGGTAAGAGTAACGCGCTAGAAAGAGACGCAACATTATCGTAGGTGATTAAGCGCTGCGCGATCTGAATTGAACTTAATCGTATCGTTGCTAGTCTATATTTCTTTAAATGACGAAGTGGGCCTTCGCTGTACATGTACTTCTTATGTATTCTGTGCCATAACACAAGTTGACAGCCTACTTTGGGATCAGAAAGCCACGTGTGAGTTGTCCCACAATATTAGGGAAGACGTTCACCTGCACAGCTGGTGTTGGTCCAGGTCGGAGTCCCGGGGCGGAGTCCGAGGCGTGCGCGGGCGCGTGGCGGGCGACTCGCAGGGGCTGGCCGAGCTGCTGGCCGAGCTGCCGCCGCCGCGGTACCGCTCCACGCCCTCTGATCACGACCACATCACAACCTCAGTACTGTACCTCAGAGATACGAGTATACACTAGTAACTACATTGTTGGCAACATTCTCATTTTACACGCTTGAAATTGTGAGAAACAGCACTACACAATGGTATAAAGCACTCATTCCTATTAAGAAGATATAATATCTACAATTATGTCAGTAACCCATTAATGACCCACTATAGGGTCGGGTCTCCTCTCGCAATGAGAGGGATGTAGGCCGCCGTCCACCACGCTGGCCTACTGCGGGTTGGTGGACTTCACAAGCCTTTGAGAACATTTTTTTTGTGAACTCTCAGGCATGCAGGTTTCCTCACGATGTTTTCCTTCACCGTAACAGCAGGTGATATTTAATTTTATAAAGCGCACATAACTTTTTTACAAAGTCATTGGTGCGTGCCACTGGGATTCGAACCCGGACCCCTCGATTCGAGGTCGAATTCTAAGCCACTGGGCTATCACCAGAAAAAAAAATCTTATAAATATGCCGCGAAAAGTGAGTTCAAAGTAGGATGCTGCGCATGGCAACCCGACATGTAAAATTTGTGTTTTGGTGCTTGCTACCACTCACCTCTAAAGTACAGATCAAGCGATATATCACACGGTTCTTTTATCCACTACGTATTTCAAGTTTTACAAATCGACATTATGGCTAATAAAATAATTGGTCGACTTCAGCGAAACCATTTTTGATTATCTTAAGTGAAACTGAGACTCATATCATCTCTAAAATATTGGATAACACAAGAATACCTCTCCGGCCATCCTCACAGTCAGGTGCGTCCTCCAAACTCCGCAATATCTCTGCACAGATCTCAGAATCCAGCGGCACGGGGTTATCAGACTCCCTGATAACAAAATAAAAACACGGAATAATAGATAAACAATAGTTTAGACACTCTGGTATCCACAGATTTGCTACTAGCCGTTGCGTTCACCACGAAGGAGCGCGCGTGCGGAGCACCCCTTCCCTTGGATCGATCTCTGGATATCTCAAGTCATAAGACCCAAGACTGGGTTTGCAATTTATTTATTCAAATAAATTAATTTATATCTTTACTTATAAAAATCCATGTTAGATCTAATTTGTTAGTAAAAGGCTAAGCACAGTTAGCAACATAACAGTGCAATAAAAATTAAAAATAAAAATAATTAAAAGAAGTTAAACAGACATCAAAAAAGTATGAAATAAAATTTCTTACATAGTTTAGGCCCGTTATTTTTATTTCGTACTTTTTAGTTTTACGCCCATATCACGGAAACTACTGGACCGATTTTGATTAAACTTTTACCATTCCCTAAGTTGAACAAAATGCAAACAAACAAAAAAAGAACGACCACGATCCGTCAATTAGTTTCGGAGATATGCGAGGACAAACATATCTACATGCATACATACGAACACACACACATACATACATACCTATGAAATTTGGTATTCTTGTTTTGAAGCCGTAATATACCAACATAATATGTAAAAATTGGGCTTTTCTGAGAATATTACATACGAGTACATACGTGTCGAATTGATAACCTCCTTTTTTGAAGTCGGTAATAAATACAAACATACAATAAAGTACCTGTTGTGCAGCACGAGCGCCACGGTGGCGGGGTGCGGCACGGGCGGCTGGTGCGGCGCGCGCGGGCTGAACGCGCTCGCCTCCAGCGACGGCGCGGGCACGCGGGGCGCCGCCGTCCCGCCCCACTCGCCCCACACACCTGCGTACGACACACGCTCGTTGTACAACTTATTCAAACATGCAAGGGGAAATCTTAAAAAACGTCAGAGATGTTCAAACATAGTCGAGCACTCATCGCTTAGACTCGGCACATTGTCATATAAAGTCGCAGAGACACATTATCATGTGAATTATTATCTCCGCGTCATATCGCATAGTGAAAAGCGATTCTATAATAACTAAACCGTGCTTGCGGCCTCGTCCACTTACATTTTAGAAAACGGTTCAAGAGGGACAAAAAACAGTCTATAGGTACTATATGTTAATCCAGATTATAAACTTCAACCATGTCTGTTCATCGGTTTCTCATGGAACCATTCACACAAACTTTCACCTTTTTATCTTATAGAATAATATTTCAAATTTCCAAAATTACGTTCCCTTCTTTCGGACGGACTAATATTATATACTAGCATATCTCGTTTGGCTTTAGCCCATTCGTGATCCACTGTAATGTCAGTCCACCACGCTTGCCTAACGCGCTTTAGAGGACGTCACATGCCCTTGAACTAAGGCCTACATCCTCTCATTGTGAGAGGAGACCCGACCCCGTAGTGGGTCATTGTCAGTAACCCATTAATGACCCACTACAGGGTCGGGTCTCCTTCTTGTAATGAGAGGGAAGTAGGCCTTAATCCACCACGCTGGCCCACTGCGGGTTGGTGGACTTCACATACCTTTGAGAACATTTTTTTTTTGTGAACTCTCAGGCATGCAGGTTTCCTCACGATGTTTTCCTTCACCGTAACAGCAGGTGATATTTAATTTTATAAAGCGCACATAACTTTTTCACAAAGTCATTGGTGCGTGCCACTGGGATTCGAACCCGGACCCCTCGATTCGAGGTCGAATTCTAAGCCGCTGGGCTATCACCGCTCTATCGCCGTGGGTCATTAATGGGTTCCTGACAACAAAAATCATGAATATAGTAGTGACCCGGTGCAGTGGCCCAGTCGTCGCGCTCGGCCAGCACGTCGGGCGGCGCGTGGTCGCGGGCGCAGCGGGCGGCCCACGCGCGCGCCCCGGGCCCCGCCTCCAGCGGCAGCCGGGCTTCGCTCTCGTCTAGCGCCACTAGCGTTTCCGCGTCGAACACCTGCCAATACAAAATGAAAGTTTAAGGGTAAATGTCTCTACATGAAACGAGGACACGAGCTGGACCCATTCAGTTGGAGGCTGATAACTACAAAAGTCTAGTCAATATTTTGTCGTTATGTATTTGTACGACGTGTTCGACGTGACGTTTTGCGCAATAGCATACTGTCCGCTGTGCCGGTTTGGCAACGGGTGATCTCTCACTAGGCAATCGTGCGTAGGGTAGCTGTGCTGCGATTAGGTTATATCGGAGTATTGTATACATGTCAGCAATGTAGAAAACTTCGATATCGTGATTCAGGATATCCACAGCGCCATCTCTTGACGAGTGCGTGCATGTACATCCTGTGCCGGAAGGCCTAATGAAACTAAGGACTATTTAGAAGATAAGAAAGCGTGGGATTGAATAACTTCACTATAGGCTATTTCTATACACCATGTAACAATATTTATTTGTGAGCGGACGGCAATGGGGCGATATTGACACACACGATAGCTGTCACGTGTGTTCCTTTATTGGACCTAGCCATACTGCACTATAGACTAAGTTTTATTTGCTTTTAAAAGAATGCTGAGAGTTTTTTTCCGCCCGCTTTTTTTTCCCAGTCTACGTTTTGCCTGAGGGGCGATCAAAGCGGATGAATGTAGAATGTATAATTTATCTGTATGACTTTCATTAAGTGTGCACAAATTGTACCTAATAATGAATAAAAGCTTTTGAGTTTGAGTTTGAATACAGGGCACAGAACAGACAGACAGAGTGGCAGAGGTCACCACGCCGGTATTGATTACCTCTACCAGTTCCAGTGGGCGCTTCCACTCTTCGTCTCAAGTTCGAGACTTCGTGCCGCTCTCACCACTCCAGCGTATTGTGTTGGCATGTCGGTGCTAGTGTTGGTGTAAGTGTTGGTGTAGGTGTTGGCTACCTCTACGAGCATGTTGGCGGCCAGCGCGTGCCAGTCGGAGGGCTCCAGGCCTCGCGCCGCCCACCACTCCTCTCCGCGTGCCGCTTCGCCCCACGCACGAGCTAACTCCAGCGCAGAGGCGTGGATCGCTTTCTGTTAACAAACAATGAATAAGTAGTAGGTACATACTATCATAAATTATTTTCAAATGAGTTTAAAATGTAAAAAAAATGACCCCAAAATCTGAATTCTATTGTTATTTTTTTAATTAAATTTTTCTGTTCACTATTCATATCTCTAAGACACAGTAGAAGTAAATTTATACCACAGTGTGCCTTTAATTCGAACTTAAGCCAGTTTCCGTGCGTAAAGATGTACTTTCATATTCTGTCAGGATTCTGGCACTCCTGCTATAAAATAATATAGGATTATCCTGTTTGAGATTAGCTAACTATAGCACTGCGTTTAGTACCTCGCTCCACTCGCGCGCCGTTACTTCTGCCGTGAATAATAAAAAAGACAACTTTATTCACACGTATCGTAACCGTGCCTAGGGCTAGACAGCTATTAATTTCACTAAGTCACACGTATTGTATTTATCTCTCTCTACCCCTTTCTCACCCGCAAGTCCTGCGCCGGCAGTCTCACTGTAGCGCGCGCGGCGTCCAACAGCGGCAGCTTCTCCCTCGCAGCCGACACTAGCTCTACAAACAAGGTTTTCCGTCTCGCTCTCACCCGCAAGTCCTGCGCCGGCAGTCTCACTCTAGCGCGCGCGGCGTCCGACAGCGGCAGCGCCAGTTCCCGCCTCCGCGCCGCCAGCTTCTCCCGCGCGGACGACACCAGCTCGCTGCACTCCTTCTCCAACTGCTTGTAGGCGCCCGTCTGAGAGAAACGATGATCATTTGATAAGACAATACAATATAAAATTCAAACAGCCTAAGCAGACTAAAAGCAGGTTAATAATTATAAAAGAACGATCTGATGACTCCGTCGTTCTTGTAAAGACATTGGTATGGCATTTTGGTGTATAAATTGTTTATGGCGTTTTAATTATTTTTGAGATTATCCATGTTTTAGGGTTTGTTTCTACGTTTCGAGAAGCTGGGCGGAGTGGAGCAGAGTGGACCGTGAATTCGCTGATCACAATCAGAATCTTCATTCCTTATCAGTGGAAACGCATCCTTCGATTGCACACATCTATCTATAATATAAAAATGAGTCGCTGAATGTGTTGCTAAGCGCAAAACTCGGGAACGGTTGGACCGACTTCGCTAATTCTTTTTTTAAAATATTCCTTGAAGTACGAGGATGGTTCTTACGGAGAGAAAATCTGAAAATAATGTAAAGAAAACAATAAAAACAACAATTTCATTTTCCTATATAAACTGTTCTACCCATGTTCTACCTGTCAAACATCATTTCAGATTGAATACTTCATAAGGCAATGTCATGCATTTAGAAACGTCAAGATTTTTCTTTTTGAATGCCACTTCTATTATGCAAACTGCAATGATATAATATACATATTTATAATGGCAAAGCGAAGTGTGCCGGGTCAGCTAGTATTTTATAAAAATGTCAATCGCTGGCTCGGTGTCCGCCGCCCACAGAGCCGCACTGTAGTACTGTCCGCCGTACAGTGTATGTACCTTAGCGATCTGCACGGAGAAGGGGCCGAAGCACGCGTCGACGAAGTGCGCGTAGTCCCGCAGCGGGCGCTCGATGGCGGCCTCGGTGTCCGCCGCCCACAGCGACAGCGCCTCCTGCTCGCCGCGCGCACACACCGCCGCCAGCGCTTGCGCCGCACTGTACGTTTACAGATGTTAATTAGTGAACACACACGGGCATACAGGACATGCAAGCAACGTGTCATATAATAGGGAATTTCGCACCATGCAAGGAAAAATTCAAAATTATGTAATATTGATAGATTTTGTTAAAAACAAGTGAAGAATGGTGATTTCTGTTCTGAAAAATGTAGTATACATTTATTATTTCAATTTTAAAATTCAGGTTTCTTAATCTGTTTTTCAAATGTCAAAAACGCTATACGCCATGAAAGCTATCGGCGTGACGTCATTAGCAGTGTAAATAAACAATGGAGTCTTTGTTGACCTGTATTTTTTATTGATAATTTGCGTTTCCTCAGTTTTCTTGAACACCGCCACGAGACACCAACGATAAGGGCTGTATGTCTCGTTTTTAAATAATAACTTTCTTCCTTTACTGAGATGTCATATGAGATATATTGTTTACACTGCGAGTGACGTCACTAGCATGGCGGCAGCGCCGAGACGGCCAAGACCGTGTTTTCACAGGGACTTTTGAATTTTAAATTAAAAAGTGTTTTTTTACATAATATTAGTTTGCAAAAAAATTTTTTCCAATTTTTTATGGGTTTTTATGACTTACGAATTCATATAAAAAGCCTTTTGACATAGGCCGTAATACCCTATAATGTAGTCTGTCATCCAATCAAACAGTACTATTGTTGATTAGTGACGTGACACTCACGTGATCTGGTACCAGGCGCGGCAGTGCAGGCCGGGCCCCGCGATGCGGCGGCAGAAGGCGGAGTCGTGTGCGGGCACGCGCGCGCCGCGCGAGATGACCGCGCGCCACGCGATCTCCTCCCACACGCCGCGCGCCGCCCACCAACTCACCCCACCTGATACATGTTACATGCCAAACTTTTATTTAACTGTGGCGTATTTTCCTGCATTGTAAACAAATAATACCGTAAGCTATAATCAAATCAAAAAATTAAGAACCTTGAACAGAACCACCACATTACTCTTGGATATAGCCACATCAATATCTGTCACTTTAAGGTTGTCGATACTAAATTTTGGAAGCTCAATGCCTGAAAAACATGACAATTATGTACATCATTAGCGCTATTGCCAGTAAAATAAATAAGTTCAAAATTTTTCAGCAAAGCAAGGTGATTAAAAACCCTAGTTCGGCATTCCTACCTACATTAAATTGATTGAATCGAATCATAAATGAATTTTGAAAATTACACGTGGTAGTGCTAATGAACGATAAATAATTTTAATGAAATTCAATATTAAAAATGAAACAAATAAATATTGAACGTACCAACGAGCAACACAAAGGCGCAGATAGGGCACAGTACCAGCGCAACGCACAGCGCGAGGAGCGGCTGCAGCACGCCCAGCACGCCCATGCGCCAGACCAATACCTCGAACAGGACCAGCCACCTGAAATGTTTAAACATTAAAGGCCCCAAGCACAGTGATCTGCAGAATTAACGATTCACTAAACTAAACATGGAATTAATGATAACATTGTTGCAATCAGTAGGTAGGTAATAGGTTTTGCCGCTAGCTCAAAAACACAAGAAAATTGTAAAAGAAAAGAAAAGAAAAGAAAAGAAAAGAATGCGTTTATTGTTGACTGTTACACGAGAAAGATGTTACAAAAATTATAATAAGTTAAGAACAGTCTACCCTATGCGGGCATACAATAATTATATCTTAAAAAACTAAAACTAAATTTTATATAATAATTATGTTAAAATAAGTTGTGATCAAACGATCACGAGCAGTCCAATTATTTATTTATTTTAATATTTTTCCTAATCGAACTCATCGGCTATGCAATGTGCCACCCATTTCTGGGTAAAGAGAGAAAAAGCCGGAGGAAAAAACTCTCGACACAGTTTTAATTTATTAATTTATTTATTTTTGCGCGCGTTACTACATTTCTTTTTAAAGCTGTTTATAAACATGATATTATTATATATTGCGAACTTTCTATTTCGTCCAAAACCAGTTTTAATAGCTTTGTTGATTTTAATTTAATTTTAATTTTTATCTTTAGCTTTAGCGTGATAGTGCATTCTCTCTGATTATACCCTGATATAAACACAAGGAAGCACGGTCTATGTCTGTATAGTATAGTGTATGGTCTGATGTGACATATAGATTGCTAGCGTTTGGGGCATGGCAATGACCAATCCGTCAATACGTATTTGTATATATGTATTGACCTACAAAAAAAAGGATGATCTCAGGATCACCAAGCAGTCATCAAGCAATCGACTAAGTTTGAGATGCCTCTGACATCCCAATTTTAGCCCATAAACTAGCTATAATGAAACTGTCGGTGAAAGCAGGAAATCGTTTACAACGAATACACACACGTTAGGAGTTGAATCATGTACGTTATCAGCGACAACTCACCTGTTCAACCGACTCGGGTCGGGGCAGTCGAGCTCGTACACCAATGCGTTGAAGCCGTGCAGTGCCACGGTACACGCCGGCATCCACAGCGGCACCGTGGCCGCCCCCGCCAGCGACACCACGCTGCACACCAGCGCCACCAGCGGGAATATCAGCAACAGCGCCAGCGACCCCAGGCCGCCCACCACGCCGTAGTTCCACAGCCTGTTCGCTTGGCGACTCAGCCCCTTGCCCAGCAGACCTGTAAAACATAATATAATAATCTATACTTAATATTATAAAGAGGAAACATTTGTATTTTTGTATGTTTGTAACGAATAAACTCAAAAACTACTGGGCTGATTTCAAAAATTCTTTCACCGTTGGAAAGCTACATTCAGCCTGAGTAACATAGGCTATTAAATAAAAATAAAAAAAAATAAAAAAAATTCATTGGCAGAGCGAAGCCTGCTGGGTCAGCTAGTTATAAATAAACTAGCTGACCCCGCAAACGTTGTTTTGCGATATAAGTGATCGAGCGTAAAAATCGACTATTAAAAAATAGGGTTTGTTGATAGAAGGGTGAAAATTTAGGGTTGTATGTATGTATTTTTTGATGACACATTATTGAAAAATTAAAATAAAAAAATTTGTCCAAAAAATAAAATAAAAATGTTAGGCGTGGACAACCCTTATCATTTAGGGGTATGAAAATTAGACGTTAGCCGATTCTCAGACCTACTGAATATGCATATAAAATTTCATAAAAATCGGTCAAGCCGTTTTGGAGGAGTATGGTAACTAAAACTGTGACATGAGAATTTTCTATATAAGATAACGCTTCACACTCATAGCCCACACTAGGATATGTATGTATGTTTATAAAAATAAGAGCAAGTTTATAACATTTAAGGACTTACACAAAACTAATTGTATTGTAACCAGGAATGTCCACAAACTTGTATTTCCAAAATGTCGGCTTCATAAAAAAAGCCGGTCATTTATGGGAATGTCCGTGCGAATATATAATAAAATTCCAATAGAAATTCAATCCCTGCCTTTTCACAAATTTAAACAAACTATCAAATCAGTCCTGTGCCGAAAGGCCTATTATGAAACTAAGGACTATTTAGAAGATAAGAAAGCGTGGGATTGAATAACTTCACTATAGGCTATTTCTATACACTATGTAACAATATTTATTTGTGAGCGGATGGCAATGGGGCGATATTGACACACACGATAGCTGTCACGTGTGTTCCTTTATTGGACCTAGCCATACTGCATTATAGACTAAGTTTTATTTACTTTTAAAAGAGTGCTGGGAGTTTTTTTCCGCCCGCTTTTTTCTCCCAGTCTACGTTTTGCCTGAGGGGCGATCAAAGCGGATGAATCTAGAATGTATAATTTATCTGTATGACTTTCATTAAGTGTGCACAAATTGTACCTAATAATGAATAAAAGCTTTTGAGTTTGAGTTTTTGAGTTTTCCCTGTGTCGTGGGTACCATGGACACACACAAGACAACAACACAGCATACAGCAGATATTCTAAAGAACTTTGATAGCACGTTTGAGGATACGTCTTCTGATTGGCCAGTTCGGTGTGACGCGTGTGACGTGTTCTATTGTTCACTACATTCGCTGCTTGCGTCGTGATGCATGGTCGGCATTTCATGTGAGGCGCGCGCTCATATTACTGTTGGTATCGCACCGCTACACTTAGTTCTGTCATGATTCTGTTCTGGAAAGATTTTTGTAGCCTATAAATAAATTTTCACAGAAGGCTACCTGTATCCGGTTCTGTTTCAAATCTCGTTCGTTCCTTCGATATGTGCCTCCATAGTTTCAGTAGTCGGGACCACATCGTCTGCGTTTCACTGCTGCGCTTCGGGAAGAGAGTTCCATTTACCTGAAATAATAAAAAGTTAATATCTATTGTCGTTTATGTTATGTCAGGTAGGTTGTTTTTTATCGATCGTGTGACTATGATCAATTTATGCCTGCTTTGTTTCTGCAAATTAATGTTCCAGCAGCGGCTGCATGTTCCGCACAGCTGTCCCACTGTCCCACTGGCGGCGCACTAGAGGGCACGCACCTGCGACAGCTCGAGGTCGGGCACGAAGGGCTTGACGCTGAGCAGCGTGCGCAGCGACAGCGGCGACCACCACGGCACCACCACGCCCAGCACGAACATCATGTTCCAGCACCAGCTCCACGTCCTGTACGACATCACACATTGGGGTCACATGGCGAAATATTTAATGAGCTTATATTTGCATTTGTACAGTTTTGAGAATAAAGTTAAGGATTGAAAAAAAAATTAAAAATTGGTTGGTTCCCGTTCGGAGATGACGTACACAGGAACATGGGCTGTGTGTGTGTGTGTGTGTGTGTGTGTGTGTGTGTGTGTGTGTGTGTGTGTGTGTGTGTGTGTGTGTGTAGTGTGTAGTGTGTACCTGTGCGCCAGGGCCAGCAGCCGCCAGGCGGGCCAGCGCGTGGTGGTGGTGGCGGTGCGGTCGCGCTCGCACAGGAACACGGGCTGCGAGGGGTCGGAGCGCGGCGTGACGATGGAGGTGGCGCGCGCGCTGATGACGGTGGGGATGCGCTCGGAGCGGCCGCGGAAGTGCCGCGTGACGGCCCAGTTGCGCGCGAACCAGATGCGCGTCGCCCACCGGAACTCGCGCGTGGGAGTCTTCGCCGCTCGCAGCTCCTGTCGACGTCGATACGTAGCGCATGAGAATCGTCCCGATTCTAGAACGTTCTGTCTACTGTGGCTTAATAGAGAAGATAGTAGGTACACGAGATTTACTATGGTCTTGACTAGGGTGTCGGTCAGTAGGGACCCTAACACCGGTACTGACCTTGAGCAGCAGCGGCTCTCTGTCTCTGAGGAGCCGAGGTTTTAAGAAGACGCTGTTGTTTGGTATTTCCTGACTCTCGCCACATCTACACGTAATACTGTGTTCTACTCTACGTTTGGGGTTCTACGGTGACGGTGAAGATAAAATCGTTAAGCTACGTAAACAGCGGTCCAGCAGAAAATGTCCACTCCATATTGATAACCTGCAGTGGGCGCCAACGTAGTCTTGCCTGACTTTCCACCACAAGCAAATTTCAAATTCAAATTCAAAAGCTTTTATTCATTATTAGGTACAATTTATGCACACTTAATGAACTTCATACATTTAACATTATATAAACATTATACAAACATCCGCTTTGATCGCCCCTCAGGCAAAACGTAGACTAGGAGAAAAAAGCGGGCGGAAAAAAAACTCCCAGCACTCTTTTAAAAATAAGTATGAATTATTATATGGTGCAGTATGACTAGGCCCAATAAAGGAACACACGTGACAGCTATCGTGTGTGTCAATATCGCCCCATTGCCATCCGCTCACAAATGACTTTGTACATACGTCATACGTCTTTGTGTATGTACCTTGAGCAGCAGCGGCTCGCGGTCCCTGAGGAAGGCGAGGTCTCTCAGCAGGAAGTATCGATGCTGGTGCAGCTTGTGCGCTTGCATGGCGGCGGCGGCGTCCTCGGCCCCCGCCCAGCGCAGCTCCGACCGCAGCCGTTGCGCGGCGCCCGCCAGCTTCTCCCGGCGCCAGGAGCCCGCGCGGGACAGGATCGGATGGGTGGCGCAGATCCGAGCCTCGGCCGTCGCCACACCCGCTTCCAGCTTCCGACGGACGCCCTCCTCGGCTCTGAAAAATTATTCGATATTAGATAACGAATAATCTAAGCATAATCTAAGACAAGTGAGTCTAAGCAGATTCTAACGTTATGAGTGATAAAAGTGTCCTAGTAGGCATGATGACAGTAATCAAGTATCGCCAAAATATTTATCTGATCTAATGAAATAGGATTCAAAGATTTTGAAACATGTATTTATTCTATTATTAATGTCGAGATTAATAATTTATCTCTTAAAATAAATCTACAAAATACGACAATCCGCCATTATAGCTTAAACACCCATCAGAACGAATTACGTCAATTTACGTCACGTCTCAGTAAACGTCATTTAGTTTCGTTTAAGCGTATACGCGATCTCTGCATTTTTACTGAGACGTGACGTAATGATTGACGCCATGACAGCGGCGAGCGTTTTGGTGTGAATTTGAAACTTAAAATTTAAATGTACTTTTATTGCACAAAAACCTTAATTTTCTACAAAAATATGATATATTTTAGACATAAAACTTCTGAATATTATAGAAGAGATTTTGAAAATTAGTCATCATGCCTATTAGCTGACATAACCGACCGACCAACACGACAAAATTTAAACACAGGCCTCTGTACTGAGCTGTCCTTATTGATATTCGCACTGACAAACGACAAAATGTACGAAGTGACGATGTCGTGCGAGCAACTCTTGCGTACAACGTGGTAATTAGGACACAGAGTTAAGACTCGCGTCTTTCTTCCTTCCTTCAGCCTTTGGCAGTCCACAGCGGGGCATGGGCCTCCCCTAATCGACGCCACTCCGCCCGGTCCTGGGCCCTCTGAATCCAGCGGTTTCCCGCTGTCTTCCTCAGGTCATCAGTCCACCTGGTGGGAGGGCGGCCTGTGCTCCTTTTGCCTAAACGTGGTCGCCATTCGAGGACCTCTTTTCCCCATCGGTTGTCAGTCCTGCGAACGATGTGGCCAGCCCATTGCCACTTTAATTAGCAAACGACCTGACGACCTCAGTAGCACAGTGGTTAAGACACCGGAGCGCTGCAGGGTCCTGGGTTCGATTAACAGCGAAGCAGAAATTTGAATGATGAGTTGAAATTCTGTTTCCGGTCCGGGTGTGTTGTGTTCTTGTCTTGTGTGTGTCCATGGCACCCACGACACAGGGAATCCTACTGTGGGGCTATGAGTGAAGTAAGAAAAAACTTCGAGAGCCATGACCCGCCTCACCTGTTGACGATGGCGGCGGCTCGCAGCTGGGCGGCCAGCAGCTCGGGCAGCTGGTCCCCGAGGCCTCGCAGCTGTTCACACGCCAACACCGCGTTGCACACGCGAGTCACGTACTCACGCATCGCCGCCAGCCTCACCTCCTGTGGACACCCCTAAGCGTTACTGTCGAGTCTTAACATAATTGTTATGAGGTATTGAAATATCCATTGTAAAGAATATATTTCTTTAATTAGTATGTAACCTTATTTTTAATTTGCTTTTAAATCTCTATGAAGTTATAGAGTATTGTTATTTAGTTTGTTTTTTTATTTTGTCAAATGGCGAAATGACATTATAATATGAAAATATTTTTTGGAATTATTTAATCGACAAATTATAAACTTTTAATGTCGTTTTTCTATTTACAGAGCACCAACATTGTTTAATTGTCGATTCTAAATAATTCACATTATATGGATATAGGGGAAAGTTCTGTTGTCTCAGCCCTCGTGAATTGTTCTACGATTTAGGCCTTACCAAGAATTCTGTTTTAAATTGAAGTCCACTTGGAAAGTCGGGCTGTTATATGACTGATGACTTACACACAATATTGTTGTTTAATTAGTTTTTGCAAAATTTAAACATTGAATTAACAAATTCAACGGAAATTTTGATCTATCAAAGATCGCTAGCCCATACATCACCAGAAAACGTCAAAAAAATATCTATAATGGTTTGAGACACTTTATCGCTTCCAGCGTACTCTCCTGACATTGTCTAACTCTCATATCATTGTACCTATCTATCATATTTTCGGATCACTGTAAAATTTTCTTAATGGTATTACAATTGAAAAATGTGATAATATTGTTTATGGTTTAATGTTGTCATCGCGATACCTCTTCGATATCCTTCAGAGGCATCTTCTGGCTGGCGAGGTGGGCGGCCCTCCGTTCCCGGAAGTGCAGGAACCACCCTCGCGCCTCCCGCTCGAGGATCGCCTGGAGGGACGCGGCCGCGCGCCGCAGCACGTCTCGCTTGTATAGCCGGAGATCCACCTGAGGAAACCACAAGACCACAAGATACGTTTTCAAACCCTTTGGGTAATATTTTGTTTTTAAGGCATGATTGGAGGCAGAACAGTTCACTGATAAAACGCCACAATGGGGTGTGCACAAGCCGTGATAGAAAGATTGTTATCATGACTTATGTGATGGTACTAATATGGGTCCAACCCATATATGCGATTTTGAGCATCTTTCAGAGTATTTTAATCAGAAACATCGGAGGGTGTTGGTCGAACATTACTTAAGTAGATCTCGCGTAGTGTTTTAGTACGTGTTTTCCACAGTGAAGGCTGTAGCAGGCTATCGTTTTACAGATCCTTCACATAAAAGTGCTAAAATTAGATCTGCAATGGAACGGCAACATATAATATGCACCAGACCTCTCGTTGTAACGAGAGATTCCTTCTTGCTAGTATAATACTTATTTATGCCAAATGGTGGGAAAACGAGCATCCATTTCATGTGAAGTGATTACCGTCATCCATTCTCATATGCAACACTCGAGGTGCCACTGACGCGTTGTCAGGACTTGCTTTTATACCATGTAAAAAGATAATATACACAATTTGTCACCTGCGTCCGTTGTGGCGTGGTGTACAAACAAGGCACTCTGGGCGCGTTCCTTGGTATTTCCCTGGCGTCAGTCTTCTCTGAGGCGGCCCGTCGCATCGCGCGCGTCACCCACGCCGCCAACGCTGCTATGTCTTCTTGGTTTTCTGGCTGTGTACAATTAGAAGAAATAGATAGATAAATAAATAAATAACGCTTCACACTCATAGCCCCACAGTAGGCTGCCCTGTGTCGTGGGCGCCATGGGCACACACAAGACAAGAACACAACACACCCAGACCAGAAACAGAAATTCAAATTCATCATTCAAATATATGTCGGAGATGCAAGTAAAACCACACGAACGCACGTATGACAGTCAGACTATCCGGACGTAGGGAATGACAGATGACAGCAACTGTCAAAAAATGGAGGGAACGCCATACTTGGAGACAGCCGAGGTTGCCGCGTGAGACTCGAAAGAAAAAGAGAACAGTGCTGGTGAATCGGAAGTGTTTGTTCGTCCATGTTATCTGAAGTACCATCTCACTTCTGATGTCGCAGGACGCCGGAACACAAGACTCTGAGCGAGGATCTTCAGTAAGATCCATTGTGGATTGTCTCGAGCAAAAGCAGTTTATAGAATAAATGGTACTTCAGATAACATGGACGAACAAACACTTCCGATTCACCAGCACTGTTCTCTTTTATTAGAGAGAACTGTTGGGATTCGAAGTCGAATTCCTCTAGTGAGAAGCCGAATTCTTAACCATTGGGCTTTTCCTTCCTTCCTTTTTTGTGTTTCCTTTTTTGTGTTTCCATTGTAGTAATCTAGATGGTGCGGTGATAGCCCAGTGGCTTAGAATTCGATCTCGAATCGAGGGATCCGGGTTCGAATCCCAGTGGCACGCACCAATGACTGTGTAATAAAAGTTATGTGCGATTTATGAAATTAAATGTCACCTGCTGTTACGGTGAAGGAAAACATCGTGAGGAAACCTGCATGCCTGAGAGTTCACAAAAAAAAAATGTTCTCAAAGGCATGCGAAGTCCACCAACCCGCAGTAGGCCAGCGTGGTGGACTAAGGCCTACATCCTTCTCATTGTGAGAGGAGACCCGACCCTGTAGTGGGTCATTAATGGGTACTGACATGACAATCTAGATGGTAGATTATTACAATAAAACACGAAATTAACGTAATGTAAACCCAAATTATCACTTTAAAAAATCCACGAGTTCACATACTCGTTATAACATACTCTATTTATCAAAAAAATACTCAACTTAGCCCATAATTCGTAATTTCAGGCACAAGCGCGCATACTTCAAGTTAATTGCGCTCACCTTGCAAATGAGTTCGGCGACTAGGTACCGCGAGCGCTCCTCGCGTATTTTCTTGTCAAGGTCGCGCGCCTCCAACGAAGGCATCCCGAAAGCCAAGTCTAGCAGCCTGAAACAGAATTTGCATATTACATATAGGCTAGGCCCCCACGATATTGCCGGCTGAAATGAATTTCTGCACGGTTCCAGACTATATAAATTCTAAGCCATATTACTTTATCGGAAGCACTTGTGTACGTGTTTTCGAACATGAGTATATTTGTATAGTCCATTTTTTACACTTGTCATATTTGGTAAATTAATTTTAGCGTGTCTTTTATTTTCATTTGTGATTTAAAAATATGTTTGTGAGTGTGTGTGCATGCGTTCATGAATGTATATGTATTTATATGTTCGTAATTTGGAAAACAAAGATGGCGTTATAATGTACGTTTAACGTTTTTTTATTACCCATCCAAATTTCTTTAACATTTTTTGTTTCTTAATGGTTTTATTACAGCGTAATGAATTTCTGCAGACAACGAAACCAGTTTCGTAATTTCCTTCAATGTTCATAAATTGTACGAGCGAATGAGAACGGCTTTATCACACTTTTCAATAGCTTCGTTAATTCAGGCCTTTGTAACTAAGGAAGTAACAAAAAAGCCTATTGTTACTCCGCTAGTAAATGAGAAAATATCTGCTCTATTTACGAGACAAAGGAGAGTCCTTAAATAAACTTGTGAATGAGTGGAAAAGTATGCCATTTATATTTATACAGAAAGGTAATTTAAAATTAAAATTTTAATTTTAAATTAAAATATAATATATATATTTTTTGAATTATCGGTTTATATTTTAACTTTGTACTAAGGTTTGGTAGTAAGTAGACTGTCTGATTTTTTGTCGTTGCCTATGACAAAATACTTAATTTTGTCGCCTCAAATTAAGTATTTCCAGCAACCTCCCCAACCGAAATACAAGCTGCGGTGTCCATACACCTGGTTGTATCATCAAAATGATGCTTATTTTCACCACTTTTAGTGTGAAAATATTTGTGGCCTATAAATCTGGTTCTAATGAGCCCTTCTTTAAAGAATTTAAATTAAAGAAGATCCACTTACAAAAGAAAACAGGAATAGAAGAGTCATGCCTCTCTTTACACGTAAAGATTCCAGCGGATGAAGAGTCTTAAAAACATACCTGTGCAACCCTCGAAGCAGGGCTTTAGCTCCAGCTATAACAGACAGAGGCTCGTCTCTCAGCAGTCGGTCTCTCGCCACCACCACTATCAAGGCCACAGCTCTCGCCACGTGGCAGTACAGCTCCTCCCTCGCCCGCGCTCGGCCCCGTTGAAGCCACCCCGCCACACGCCACACGTGCGTCTGCCCGGGAAAGTGGCGCGACGGCACCTCGAACTCCCTGCCACATGCCACACGTTTAAACCATCATCATTAAAACTCTTGATATATATCAAGATCGTTCTTGTGCGCGCCTTTTAGAAAAAAATAGGCTAGTTGACTTATGCCACCAGTAATACTTAAAATGTTTATTTCTAAGCCAGAATTCGCAATATATTGCTTTTAGAAAATAAAAATAATCGGTTCATTTTATATTAACAATATAGTGACGTCATGACACATACAATCTAAATGACGCTTGGCTGGAACGGCTACTGCTTTTACTGCTTTCATGTAAAGAACAATTTTAAAATGAAAATTTTATTGATTTTAACACGCTTTTATTATTGGAATAATTTTAAAAAGCTTAGGTTTGTTTTAAAAATATCAACTAGCCTATTCCAAAGTCGATCAGTATTAATCAGATCGCTCGAGCCTCCATTCCATTCATAGTTGGACAAAAGCCGCGCACAAAGAACGCCATTCAAGCTGCACGAGGACGCATCAATAAGGCTGTTTCGATCCGAAACCGCTCATAATATTCCTTTTCGAATTTGTCATACAATATAGCCAATCGTTACTGCCGAATGATCGTACATTGATGTCCCCAAAAACCATACAACACATTTAGACGAACAGAACAAAAGGAAACACAACTGATGTCGTGTTCAACACACTTCCACCAGAGACAGAAAAAAGCTGAAACGCCTACGAATGATGTGTACCGCTTTCTAACGACATACCATGCCTCGGTCTGGGAGATATTGAATTCTATGCAATATCGGCGACTACTGCGCCGATGTTGCATAGAACTTACTGCTACTAATGATATGGGTCTACCGCGGTATGAGTCTAAGGCGAGACGTATGTAATATAATTGAATAGAAGCTCTAATGCACGAGTATGGGACCATGCTTTGGATGGGGGCGTGACATTGGCGCCAACATTGGTTTGTAACGCAATATTTCTTTTAAGTATGAATGTTTTATTTGGTGCAATGCGACTCCACTTTGGACCGTGCTAAGGTCAAATAAATTCAAATCCCGCATAACAGACACGTGATTTTGTTCGTATGACTATGAGAGAAATAATAAACGACCAATCAATATAAAGTACAGTCGTGCAGAGCAGTCAGATACTATTTTTTATTTCTTGTAACTTTATGTCCGAAATGTTGGCGCCAACGTTTGTTGAAATGTTCGAATACACATAAATATAGGTACTTTACATAGACTAGGGTGACATACCCCCATTCTCGTATCGATTCCAATTGTTTAGTACTTAGCTTCTTCGGCATATATATTCTGTCCATGTGCAAGCTTTATAAGAAAAAAATATTTGTAATAGATATGTATATGATTTTATACTTATTAGCTACTGATGTCCCAAACTATTTTTAGATATTTGGATATTCCAGTGGATCATAAAAGCAAACGAATATCTATGTATATTTACTTAATATGTAATACATAATATTTATTGACTGACATGTAATTGCATTCTTAATTAATTTGTTATTGTTGTTGGCATTTAAGTCGAATCTAATGATAAAATATGCCCATTTTAATTGTTTTTCCTCTAATATAGAATTATGTACAGTGATCCCTAGGTAGTAAAAGTAATATTTTTTATATTTCGGAAAAAATATTTTATTGCATTTATTTTATCAAAATTAAAAATATCTATAGACAGTATACATAATATTACATAAATATATGTTTTTTGACCCCAAAAGAGAAACTGTTTTAATGAAAATGAGCAATTAATATGTGTCCCATTAGCGTTACGGGTGTGATTGTACTAAGATGTAAGTAAAATGCCACTTTTGTAGTCTAGCGCTCTACGAAGCAGCAAAAATTATAACGATATAAACTATAATGTAGTTTATTAAATTATACTGATTATTTCAAGCCTTTTAAACATATAATTAAATAAAAAACTGCTTAAAATGTCTTATATGTACTTCTTACACCTGAGCCACACTTTAATAAGTAACCAACAAACAACCAAAGTCAATTTAAAACCTACACCAGATTTTTATAAGATAAAAGATAGGCTTACTTTATAGACCTCCACTGAGTTCTAGACTAAGGTCGCTCTTAAATACCTCAGAACTATACAAAATACTTAAAAAAACGGAATGTTTTTAATTGTATATTTAATTGTTGTTGAATAGGAACAATTGTATGAGTTACATACACACATTCGCATAATAGCAAAAAAGGGTAACAATGGTACGTGAATTACACTGTATTGTATTATATTACATTTTTACAACAAATCCTCGAGGCGATTCTGAACACAATACTTTGTGGTAACTTATATAAAAGCAGACATAACTGTAAATATATAAAATAACAAAACGTGACCTTTCTGACTTACATAACTATTCAATTACGTAAAGTTTTTTATTCTGAAATAAGAGCCTATTCAGTAACACATAAGTATTGTTTTAATTAAAAAGAGAATTAAAAAGTATGCTATTGAAACGTATCTTTAGTCTGAGGCACATGGCATATGAGAGATCTATTTTTTGGCTATTTGGCAAGTTGTCTCCTTTACTAAAATATAATACCAGCCACGAAGCTTTAATAAATTGGTTGGACAGAGGGAAGGACATTGGAATCTCACAAATAGAATTCCATTGGCCACTTATTGTGTGGAACTCTACTTGTTTCACAGCGGGTTGAGTCGTAGATATGTCCGGGACTACATTGATTTAGCATGCAGAATTTATATTAATTCTGATTGGTTTGATTGTGTCGCTTCAGGTATGTCTCTAGATCTCTACAAACTCTACATAGGTAATCAATAAAGTGAAGGAAAAATTTATATAAATAGACAAATTAAAATGCATCATTGAGATCTGATATTTTGCTTCGCTTTCTGCACACGATTTTAATGTGTAGAATTTAGAAAAGTTATTGTTTTAAAAAAAAGTCTAAACATTCTTTGAAGAAAAAACCTTTAAAAGAAGATGGAAAGTAAATCTAAACCAGGTCTAGGCAGATGGGCTTCCTAGAGGAACCGCCAGTGTTACTGACTTTAAAGCAGAGCTCTTTTTACGTCTTTTTTTAAAGAGTCCCAAGGCGTTTTACTTGGGACAAACGAATGATCAATGAACAAAACAGAGCATGGCGAATCCCTCTTTATTTCACTAAAACGCATTGCAACTTTTCAATTAAAGCACCATTTCTGTTCCCAATGGATTTTGCGAAGCCCTATCCACTACGCACTTTGACATGTATAAAATTAACAGGATACTACCAATTCTAGTGTTTTTATTGGTCCGAGTGAAAACATTAATTGATTCTAATGAGGTCGAAGGACCGAATGCCGAGGGGAGCCCTCGCTTTGTTTCAATCACTTGAGAACACAAAAATAATACAACAACAGGAGCAAAAAGAGAGTGCGTGACTCATTTTCTTACAGGAAATTGTTTCTTTTGGATTATCGTTTGCTTCCGCTGTCGGATATATACTCAAGAAGATATGTTTTTCTTTTATTTTTATGATACCCTAAAGGAATGATTGGATCTAATTCATTACTAATCCATCTTATACCTAATTCATTATCAATACGTCTTATCCTAAATCTATCACTCTCTTTGGAGTTGGTAGGAGTTCGGATGGATCCTAAACTAGTCGAAATACGCTAAATAGTTTACAAAAATCCAAGTAGCGGTTTCAATGGTTGAGCTAAAACAACACCAAACTCTTGTCCTAATTGCGATGGCAAGATCGTTCGCTCGCATTAAGATTGTCGTACGAGAATCATGAAAAACGTATTGTAAGTTAGGACAGCTCCATTCAAAGACCTGTGGTTAAATTTTATCGCGTTAATTGGTCGGTCAGTTGTTTCGGTTTGCGACAGCTAATCAAGACAAGGCCTAAGAGTGTTATTGACTATTATAGCTGGACAAAATACTCAGGATAAAATTACGATCGATTATGAGTCGTCAGTCAGGCATTATTGAACATCTCGAGTGAGCAAAGTATAAGATGCTAAGACGTTAATATAAAGTCGACACAGACGCAGCGTAGGACGCCCTATGACACGCTGAAGTGGCGAACTTAAGCTGGAAGTGGCTAGATGACATCAGCGAAAGGCCGTTATTGCTGGTGGCATTCACCAATAAAATTAATACTAAATTGAGAAGAATAACTATAGAATCGAAAACTTGGAAACTGATAGGACATTGCCAATATATAAAAGCGCCTAGTAATCCAACCCGAAGCTCACTGGACCGCACTTTGTAATTTAACTGTCACAAATCGTACGGAGCTACCGGTATCGGTAGCGTCTGACATCTAATATAGCAGGTTGTATTTATTGGAGCGTAACCTCTCGCTTGTATCCAACCGAGTTCGGTATCTAGGATCACTCGGGAGCTCAATGTACAAGTGATAGTAATACGACTCTAGGATACGGATAGGTATACGAATACGTGAATAGAAAATGACGTTTCTGCAATAAATTCTGGCTGCAGGTTCCATGGAACTATTTTTACCCACTTATGCCCTATTTCACCACGACAGGAAGCTAGAGAAATAACTTAGACAAGTTCTTCAATTCAAATTTGTCAATTGAAATGTAATAAAATATGAGGTAAGAGATATCAGATTCCTGGATAGTCCGGCGTGTGGTAAGGTCGTCTGGTGAGATACGATGCGATTAACTCGATTGACCTCCGCCTCCGCGGCACGGGCAAGCCGACTGAGCTCTTCGCTCCGATTACACCCTATAAATATCTCGGGATTTAATCCCAGTATCATTTGTCATCGATAATGCTGGTCACAAGCCCTGAAAACGAGCGAACGAAAAAGGTACAGGTTGTCCAACGACTAGGTAGACTGGTGATCTAAGGCCGTTAGATTCAGAAGGTTCAAAGCCGGTCAAATCGTTTGCAAGACTGACAACCGATGGGAAAGAAATGTCCTCGAATGGCCACCACGTCTAGGCATATGGAGCACAGGCCACCCTCCGACCAGGTGGACTGACAACCTGTAGAAGACAGCGGTAAACTATTGGATTCAAAGGGCCTAGAAACGTGCAAAATGCCGTCGATTATGAGAGGCTTATGTCCATAAGTGGACTACAAAGGGCTGAAAGGCTGGAAGACATTTTAATGGGATAGATTATGAATCATTTGTCTAATTAAAAATTAACATAAGAATTTGTAAGGGTACAAATGAAACTCCAAATATGAACACAAAGAAAATATTCGCAAGTAGACGATAAAAAAAAAACCTCCAAGTTGCTCTAAATTCGCTTTAATTCAAAGAGCCGTTTTTTTTCAGAGTCTGCAGTTATTATACCTTTTCGCCTTCTAATACCTCGACGAAAATTAAATGAGCTTAAATATTGTAAGACGTCTGTCTGTATTCACACAGTTATTATTTTTTAATGTAGTTCGTAATTTTACGCAAAAAATATATTGAATAATTTTATACTTCTATGTATGTACTCTATGTACTGTATTTATTTAAGTCTGTATTTATCTATTCATATCTTACCTATTTGTAATCAAACAATCCTTTTCAGAATTTTTGTCTGTTAAATATTTGTCTCCAGAGTAATCTTCAAATTAAGAATGTCTGTTGAAAGTTAAGAGGCTACTTTTTTCCTGGGAAATACTTTAAATATAATATAATTCTTTTAGCTTCTATGTCTTTCACAGTGGCATGTTTCATAAATGTTTTCTCTGATCAGACAAATTGATCAGGTAGTTATCATATTACATAGGACAGTGATCTTCACTCAATAGAGTTCACAATGCCTTAATAATTGAAAAATGTGGTTCCAAAAATATAATTTTATTGATTTAAAGTTATCTTAAAAATCAATAAAATTACAGCTCTTATAGTTTCATAAAAAAAACCACCAGTATAGGTATAGTATTTGTCTCAAAACATTCTCACTCACCCCTTCTCTCGTATAGCGTGCAGTTGCTTCGGAGACAGCGGGTGTGGCTCCATGCCAGCGTCGAGGGCAGCGGCATCCAACTCGTCGCATGGTGGCGCTATGATAATGTCCGATGGACGGTTGCCTTGACCGGTGAAGCGTGATTGGGGGAGCACTGATGAAGGAATTCACGATTAAAAATAGTGGTAACTGGTTTGTTTTATAAGGAGTCTGAACAAACAGGCAGATGGACCATCTGATTGTAAGTAGTCACTGTCGCCTATTATGTCGCCTTAACAAGCAACACCAGTTGCCAGGGTGTTGCCAACTTACCATTGTTATTACCAACGCCAAACCTTGACATAGAAAAAAAAAGTAGAAAATCTATGTTTGCCTCAAATAATGTATCTCCAGCAATCACATCTCCCTGTCAAAAACATAACACATAAAGTACATTCTACTTCATTATGGGGTAAGAGGGTGGTAATGAGGTACTGTGTGAGGAGGCCATTAAAAGGCCAAAATTTGCTGGGTTTTCTCTACTTCTGCACATTCATGCATATACAAAAGTGAAACTAATGTTAGTTGTGCCAATTAAAATTACTCACTGTTTTAATTCAGTATTATTGCACTTTTTAGAGCTGTTGCTACATGTTAGGAGAAAGCATTATTATTTGCTTTAGTATTAAATAAAATGTGCAAAAATAAAAATAAGACAAAGTCAAGTTTCATTAAACATGAATAACATACTCTTTGTATGTCATGACCATATAGTTACTACTTTGTGTGCTGTGTCTACTGATGGGAACTATTTTGCTATTGTTACCAATGACTTGATACTACATTGTTTATATGGGACACTTTGTTTCATTTACATTTTGGATATTTTTACTGTTATGTTTCCAAAGTAAAATAGAATTTTAATATAAACCTCAATGGGAAGGATTTAATATTAGTAATATTTAAAGTTCTTCAATCGTGACACTAAATTAATGAAAGTGTGAGTGTATTATGTCCTTAACGATTCCACTACATTCTTAAATGTACATACCGATAGGGAAAGTTTTCCAATGATAAAGAAAGTCTTCGGCGACTTGCTTGATGTTGTTAACGAGTTGCTCCACCTCGGGCGGCGCGCCCACCAGCTGCACGTCGAAGCGCAGCGGCTCGCGCTCCGGCGCCGGCGGCTCCAGCACCAGCGAGTTCGGCCGCGACGCCCGCTCCTCCGCCATCGCCATCAAACCACCACCAATCGCATTATCATACAAATCACTCCATTCCGACCACTTATTGTTTCATTTGGTTTCATTATTCAAACGTTCTCATTGCAATTATTACACAACTCAAACGCATCCGACCGACATAATACCTTTACGCGATACGGTTACCAGCTATCTAAACAAGGGTCGCCCGATTTCACACAAACTCCAAATAGTTCAACAAAAGCAAAAAGATGAAGAAGAAAAGCGACAATAGGCGACCAACTCCAACCCAATATACTTATACCATTACCATCGGTCAAACTTGATTTGACATGACAAACATTCTGACATTGACACTACACATTAGCTGTCATATTGGCCGTCGCCATATTTTTTAAGTAGTGATGCGCTACTAACGATGTTTCATACATAGGGACAATGGTACACAAAATAAATAAAAATTATTAATCTGTGGTAATGTTTAACTGTAACTGTTTTTTTTATCTGTATCTATTCTACATCATGAGAGCAATTATTATTGTTTATGGTTCAATTTCAATGTTTCGATGTTATTTGTCAATGTGGTGATAATTTCGTTTCAATTTTGTTTATAAAATAAGAGTTTATTTATGAAACTTGCATAAAATTCAAGTCAATATTCCACAATCCAACGTCTTTATACTCTACCTACATTAATTTTACAAGTAGTGGCCAAATACTGTGCGTTCGGGCTGAAAAACGGACTTGAAGGTGATCGAGTTAGGTATGTCCTACATTGCCTATCATTTATGAGAATTATTACCATTTTACGTTCACGTTCTTTACGTCGCGAGTTCTTTTCGTTATATTAATCCGTGGGAATCGCCATTCTTTTTTAATTTATTTACCTAGGTAAGTTGTTCGTTTCATCGTCTTTATTGTTTGGTTTCTTTTGTTATCATATCATCTTTGATTTCAGAGCGATGGAGGCAATGGATATTCAGGCTGTAGAATCGAAACTGAGCGACGTGACCGTAACAGCTATTCCGATGAGCGGGAAAGCGATTCATAAGGATTTGGGGCATTCAGGAAATAGTCACGCGACGATATCAACGGTTCCAGCTTCGTCTCCATCGGCGAAGGATAAGGATAATGGGATGTCTAAGTACGCTCAACTACTAGCGGTCATCGAGGAAATGGGTAAGGAAGTGAGACCTAGCTACTCCGGCAGTCGCAGCTCCGCAGAGCGTCTCAAACGCGGCATCGTCCACGCCCGCATCCTAGTGAGAGAATGTTTGCTGGAGACTGAACGATCAGCTCGGCAGTAGCTCCGTGTGATAATACATCTCAGTCAATTTTTAGTGTACCTCAATCTTTGACACTTTAAAAGTAAAAGAGGTTTAACAGATATGAATGATAAAGTTTGCAAGAGATGTGTTATACCCACTTTATGCCTCCGTAGTCATACCAATTTAAACAATGCACAGCTCGGAGCAATTGTTAAGATGAGAATTGATTGCCCACTTAAAGCCAGTCTAGCATCTTTAAAAGCTATGTGTGTCGATCAGTAATGAAACAGACTAGAGAATAATGTTCAAGGGATAGTACAATTAATTTTAATTGTAATTCATATTTATTGCTTATAATAAAATGTCATTATATTTATACACAGATCAGTTTTACCAATGAAAATTTTAACTGGCTTTTTATAAGCCTTTTATCTAGGACATAGAATGTAACAAATATGTTTCAATTTAATACACATTACATTACATTTACATGTAATTATAGTAATTTATAATCCATTAAATAAATAAAAGTTTAATGTTTAAAAAATGTAAGAATACTGGCTTAAACATCAATATAAATTGCCACCAGTGGTGTAGACCTATAACTGAGAGTTAGCAATTACCATATTTACATGAGCTATCAAAGATATAATTAAGTTTTAATTATACCCAGTATAAAAAGTTGCAAGTTGTTCATTAATTATATTTTGCATTTATGTTTAAAACCTGTTTCTGGAAAATATTAACTGGCACTTGTAACATTATTAGATTTAAACAAATATATAATTCAGGGTACTTAAACATTAAATTTAAGATGTTGAAATTACATATGGGACACTCTTATTGTTTAATTGCAATTGAAAAGCATATTTTGGAACAAATTTTTAAACAATGTATCTTTAATGAATTTTCCAAAGATCACTATCTGCTTTAAAGTGTATACTCTTTCTCTAAATACATATTGATAACATAGTGATAAATTAACATAAGGTATTTGGCAGTTGTGAATTCTTAAAAGTCTAAATAACTTGGATGTGTATTTAAGTTTAATATTTCAATAACAGTTTGTGCTGCTTTATTTTAGTTAAAGGCCATCTTAACCAATAAGATGTGACTCTTTTATAAAATAAAGAAATAGATCACAAAAAAAGACCTACACAATTTGAAACAAAAGAAAAATAATAATTGTCGTTTAATATTGGTTGGATAATTGTTTTTAGTTGTTTTTTAATAAAATTAAAACAAAATTTTTAATTTTTTTTAAACAAAATAAATTCACCTTAAAGCTAAAGTTGCGAAAAATTCCATAATAATATTATCAAAAAAAACTCACGGTTCAATGTTTAAAATCTAAATATTATATTCAAAAAAAATGATAATAATGTTGATTTATAAAAATAATTCCCATACTTGTAGGAATGTAAAAATGTTTTAAACAACTATAAACTACATTATACACTTATACATTTGTCTACCTATCTTGCTTACCTTGAACTCATAGCTATTATTTACTCTCAAAACTTATCATATTCTTGGGAACACAATACATTTCCATGGTGTACTAGTTGATAAATAAACAGATATTATGTCCTGATAGAACTCGGGCTGTGATTGCAACATTTATTGTGAACATCTACCTCAAATGCAAACAAAATATTAATTATTATTTTTAACATAAATAATAAATTTGTTGTATTTTAAGCAGTGACGATTGTTACTAATTAAAGACGACAGAATATATGAATGAATGCAAGTAGTAGTGAGGGTATCATGCATGATAACTCTATGATGACTATATGCAGTGATAGTGATGTGTGGCTGTAAGGAGAACCCATAGTCAAATGCTGATGTTGTCACTTGTACGTATAGACTGGTTCGGGCACTGTCACATAAATTAATAAAGAAACAAATATCTAATCTATTCTTATCTACAGTGGAAATGGTTTTGAGTGCTTTTGTTTCAAGTTGCGTCCATAAAATTACAAGGATTTTTTTTTGCCACATGCTAAAGAAGTTAAAAAATATGTTCATGAAATATAACTGAAGGCTCAGATCTATGTGATAGTGCGTGCCAGCCTTACACAGGCAGTCTTGGTGTGCCCTCAGCATAAGATATTATAGTTTATAAGACAATGTGCTCATCGATTTTTTCGTAATTTTAATTTTGTGTAATTTAAGTTGTATATAATTTAGTTTTTAATTGACTAATCCACCTCGATATACCATTCAATACAATAGCTCCATATTTGTGTACATACAAACAAAAATCAATATAGACAGGCGTTTTGAAACTGCAAACTTTATGAATTGTATTGAAGTTTAAAAAGGAGTATGTTTACTGCAGTAAAATCAGTAAGTGTTCAACCCCATACAGATTAAGATGCAGAGATATACCAGTTGCTGAAAATTTATGTAACTAAAATATCGAAATCTATATTTAAAAAAAACCCTGCATTTCCGGCAACATAAAATGTTCATTTTGCCTTTGTCAAATCTTTCTTTGTCTTTACCTTGTGTCAAGAGGAATAGAGCCTTTAATTATTTCACCATTAATTACATGTATTGTGCATTTTTTAACCAGTTTATTTAGGAATGGGCACTTTTAAAACACCTGTTTATGTTTGTCTGGATACATACGTATTTTATGCCAAGTTTTAAACGATATGATAGTAAATTGTCGGTCCAACTGCCGTTGAAGTATACTTGTTAGAGTGTAATTAGATTTAAGGAGAAATTACGAAATAGTTTTAATTATTAGATATAAAATAAGTTACCATTAATAAATAGTACTTACTTGAATGTTATAATCCCGAAGTCCATTGCAATTTAAATTTTTATATATCGGATTTTTCCTATACAAGTGAATGATTTGTTCAGAATTATATAGATAAATCAAATGTGGATGAAGAATATGTTTTATGTATTTTATCTATTTATAAAAGATATACGATTTGATGTATAAGCTGTAAGCATTTGAATAGTCATAAAGAACTGCTAACGTGCAGTCAACAATAAGGGCTGCCAGTAACCAAATGTAACTGTTATTACTAATCTGAATAATTAAATATACCAGTTAACTTGTTAAAATTTGTAAAATGGTTTTGAGATTAAAAGTATGCAACTTTGAGCTGAAAATGAAAAAAAGTACAAATAATCACCAATCACGATCGAGAATCAAGTATTACTGTGTTGGCAGCCCTAGTGAAAAGACAATTTAGTACCAATATATACGCTGTTACCTTAAAGATAAGAAGAGTTTTACGATTTACCTGTCTCCGCAACCCCCAAATTAATTGTAAGTGATGAACCATAAGACAGTACAAATTTTAGAAAATTAGTGAAGATGTGCGTTGAACATGTGAACGAGATATAAGTAAATGTTGAATTTGTAACTGTTCGATGTAAGCCTTAGTATACCGTATTTATTCACGTATGGACTTATTTTTTATTATAAATAAATATATGGGTTTAAAATAGTAATTACTGTTTCATTTATAATTTTAATGTCATCACGGGTAATGTTTTAGTTAATTCCTTCAAATAACGTAGGTTGGGGTTATTTATAAATGTACCCATAAAACATCCATATTTTTGAAATATGATTTTATAAAATGCTAAAAGACGCGCCACCAATAAACATCTCTAAGAAAGAGCCCTTAGATAAATGGTCCATTGGGGAAAAACTGTATTTTTTATGTATACTGCTTCTTTAATACTGCTATATTCCCTAAATATTCCTTCTTGTCTGGTCTTAGTCTGGGGATTTCCATGCTTATTTCATAAAGTTTTGCAACTTTAAAAATATTTTAAAATTTAAGTAATTTCAGTGTATTGAAGAAATGTTTGCAAACAATTTGAATCAAATATCTTTTGTAACATTATACATATTATTCTTATTAATGGTTTACATAGTTACCAATATAGTTGCAGAACGAGTGAAATCAAGTTTAAAACCATTGAACCATAGTTCTCATCTGCATATTAATTGATAATTAATTATATGACGACCCGAGTGTCACGGTGGTTAGAGATTTTAAGAAGAGAATTTAGCGGAGCAGATATTTTAATGTAGAGTTTAAACTTTTGTGTGTTTTAGTCTTGTAGTCCATGAGCCGACATAGGGTGCGGCTATGAGTGCGCCTATGAGTGTGCGCCTAGTGTGCGGCTTCAGGCGTTTATACCCGTATATTAATTAATTTTTAATGTTAATAATTATGTTAATAGTTTCCAATGGCGGTGATCTGGAATTGCAAATGGAGATGGGACACCGGCTACAGCGCAGACTCCGTCGAGTGGTGCCCCGTCGCACCGCACCGGGACGCGTTGGTCTGCGGGACCTACCAGCTCGATAAGAAAGATGAAGGTATTCGAGCTTTTATCATGATATCGTGGTCGAAGGACGGATTGATAAACTAATGGGGAAGAAAGAACGGTTCTCCAATGGTTATTGTGTCTGAGTTGTAGTTGGTGTGGTTTTCTAAAAACAACTTGAAGCCGTTAGATTAATAGAGGGGACCGGATAGAAAGACCTCGTTTGGAGGAGGGCTTTAACTTTGCAGAACAGCTTGCAATTGCTTTCAAAAAATACTTGCCAAGCTAAATATTTATTCACGAGACATTCTTCTTTGCATAGATGCAATTGTTTCACTGAAATTTTTCGTTGGAATTTCACGTCATAAACATATAATTTTTTATTTTTGCCTTTTTCAGTACACGACGGTAGCAAACAGAAGAGACTGGGAAGAATTTATCTATTTAAATTCGATCAGAGTTCCACTGATATTGCACCTTTACAAACGATTGATACATCGGGCATATTGGACCAGAAATGGTGTTTACACACCATACAAGGCTTTCCGATTCTAGCGGCTGTCACGTCCGAGGGTTGCATACAACTTTACCGATTAGTTGAAAATGAAACCCTTAAATTAGAATTATGGGTTGAGAATTCTGTAGAAGAAAATTTTCTAGCGCTTTCTATCGACTGGTCTACTAATAAATATCGTTCTGATGAGCCTTGCTTGGTGGTCAGCGATTCGTCAGGAAAAGTAACGTTGTGGAAGATAGTAGGAGATAGCTTGCAGAAGATTAATACCTGGGAAGCTCATGGCTTCGAAGCGTGGATCACGGCTTTTAATTATTGGAATCCGGATATATTTTATTCAGGTATATTTGTAGATATTGTCAAGTGTATATCTATCTCTCAAATAACATGTAGAAATACATAGAAAACAGGTTTCCTATGTTGAAATAAAATTCAATTTTCTTTCTTAATGTAAGAACTAGTTCCATTTCTAAACTAATTTATATTAAAATCGAACACAGTATAGATTTTATCAAATATTTTATTTCAATTGCAAAAGATTTTTCATTTTATTGATTTACATATTTTTAAGGCGGTGACGATTGCGTGTTCAAAAGCTTCGACGTGAGAATCCCTGATTGTGTGGCGATCAACCGCAGTCACGAAGCTGGAGTGACGGCGGTCAGGTCTCATGTGGAGGGAGAACATCGGCTGTTGACGGGCAGGTTGGTTGCGTGCATACATACCAGCCATTAACCCATTAAAGACCCACTACAGGGTCGGGTCTCCTTCTCGTAATGAGAGGGATGTAGGCCGCCGTCCACCACGCTGGCCTACTGCGGGTTGGTGGACTTCACATACCTTTGAGAACATTGTTTTTTGTGAACTCTCAGGCATGCAGGTCTTCTCACGATGTTTTCCTTCACCGTCACAGCAGGTGATATTTAATTTGATAAAGCGCACATACTAACTTTTTTACAAAGTCATTGGTGCGTGCCACTGGGATTCGAACCCGGACCCCTCGATTCGAGGTCGAATTCTATGCCACTGGGCTATCACCGCTATACATACATAGTCGACACTAAACGGCGGGAATGCATGGACTTACGTACGACTTGGTAAATTAAGAATACCAAACTTAGGGCCAACAACCAACACTAAACAAAGTGTGGGCGTCTAACTTAACCATCCCACAATAACTAATGGGTACCGTTCTAGGCGGAAGCCCCAACATCCTTTTGATCCGGCTCGAAGGACCAAATGGATTAACCTTTGTATCCAGTTACCCAAGTACCCAGCGAGACTGCCCGCTACTCATTACTAACTCCCGAAATTAATAACCGACCTTCAGATTATGGATTAAGATTGATAGGTACTGTTTGGCTGCCAAGATACTCAAAATACTCTATATAAAATCTTTAAAATAACAAATGTTACATAGTAACCAAACGCCATTTAGGCGATCCATGATCTGAAGATCGATTATTAATTTCTGGCGTACTTATTAAAAATTCTATGATCCTCATGTTCCTCTATTCATGATTTATAGTAGTTATGCAATGCAATAATGGTTAGGGTGACCGCATATAACTTTCATTCCTTTCTGCAGTGCCTACATTCAGTGCTTATATTATTTGGTTAATGGTTTTTCATTTAATTTTTCAGTTACGACGAAAAAGTGCGTCTCTGGGACACGAGGAGCCTAAAACGTTGCTTAACAGAGGCCGACGTGAACGGCGGCGTGTGGCGTCTCAAGTGGCACCCTCGCGACGGCAGCGCCATCTTAGCGGCGTGCATGTATGGCGGATTCAGGATCCTGCGCAACGAAGGAGAGATCACTATTCTCTGTGAATACTTAGAACATGAAAGTATTGCGTATGGCGCGGACTGGCGATTCTGCGATAGTACTAGTGACGATGTCGTAGCTACTTGCTCGTTTTATGACTGTAAAATGCACATAAGTGAGGTTGAATTTGGAGTCGTTGGTGCGACGTGTAGAGATGGTTAGTGATATGGAATATGAACTGTTTATGTTTATAAAGCGCTGTCCCGGCAAACTGCATTTTGCCAAATATAGAAATTTCTATTTTCATCGCATTCTTTTTAGATTTTCTCACGTTACAAGCCTTCCTCGGACTCATACAAACATATCAAAACTAAAATGAGTCAAATCGGTCGAGCTGTTCTCGAGTTTTAGCGAGACTAATTAATTGCGATTCATTTTTATTAATAATTTTTTTTATTAAATATGTTTCGATGGTAAAACAATTGATGATTTCAAATTGAGTGGTTACAGCCCCTGTGGCCTAATGGATAAGGCATCGGCCTCCTAAGCCGGGGATTGTGGGTTCGAGTCCCACCAGGGGTAAATAGAAATATAACTAGCTCTTTATTTGGCTTTACTTTTATAACATCAGGGAAATTTATTATTAATAATTATAACATAATCTTGACAAATAATAAGATTTTTTTAACGGGAAAAGTAAATAATTATATACCATTGACGTAATGGTCATTAATGGTATGACCAGAAAAAAGCCAATCCTTAATATTATTGATATGTAATTATTAAAAAAGGTAAGCTGTAAAATAAAATTTACCACACTGTTTTTAAACATTGTATTTCAATTTGCTTATAATGTCATGATCAAAATATTTTATGACAATTATTTATTACATACATAATAAAAAGTAATTATGCTGTAAGTGACAAAAAACTTACAACATTCATTTAATGATGTTTTGGGATGTTTATTAGCAAGATTTTTCGTCGCATTTGAAAACTTTTATTAAATTCTAAACTGGCCAGATTTCGCTACAGTAAATTTGTACCTTAATATTATTTTAAATACCGTAACTTTCTTAGTAAGTTTATTTCCTTTTCACTTGATAAAGGAACACTATAGTGCTAAGCAAATACCATTCCGGATACATATTGTGCTAGTTGTTTGTTTTAGCGAACTTCAACTTTAAATTCTACTAGCAGCCAGGACGCACGGCTATTCAATAAATGTAAGAACTTTCAATATCCCACGCGACTTTGCATAACGCAGCATTTATTTACAAACTTAATTTTTTTTCTACTTTTTTTGTAGGGTGTTGTACGTTTGCAGATAATTCAATGTTTCCAGTTCGCTAATATGAGTTTATTCTGTAACTCCCATTTCCAAAAAAGTCGACTTGTCACCAATGTATCTGGTGTAATGTAAGGTATGCAGGTGGTATCTTGAAGCGGTTCTGGTTTATAAGAGAAACGCGTATGTATACTTATGATTGCGCAGACCTGGGTTACTTTGCTCTATATAAGTTTGACTTTGACCTGTATTACGGAAAAAAAAACTTCCAAAACACAATCATCCATTATAATCATGGTGGCGACTTTTGCTTCTTCTAGCCAACTGATTAGGTCCCCAAGGATAGGTTTCATTCGAGACCCTAGAATCATTTGTCTTTTTAGTAGTAAGTATAGTTGGTCATTTTATAAAACCTGTACCTATATACAGTAAAAATTGATGATAATAAACTTAAGATAGTGTGCGTCGATATCTCAATTTGATGCGAGACGAAATAGAAATGTTACTGTGATAATGTCATTTATTAGACACCCAAAGTGTACTTAAGAGTTTGTTTTTTCAATTCTGCCAGCTTCATGACCACAATGTATATGTCATGAAATCTTCTTAGTATTCTATACAATTGTGTGTGCAGGTAGAGGGAACTAAACGCAAAATCGCATGAAAATTGAAATCCGAATACCGTGTTAAAATTTAAGCGTATTTATTTCACAGTAAAATTACATTTAACAACATAATTCTACACGATCAGTGTGATATCCTTCAATAACAATGCAGTACAACCACCACATATATTACTGTGGAGTACATATTGAGTAGACATCGGTGGAGTGTTGCTTTTTTGCCAACTCATTTATTGATTTAAATTATGGCAACACTAAGGCTAGTTAGTTGTTACAATATTTACTCGTTTATACACAGAACATAGTCTATACCAGTCGCGATACGCGAAATCTTACAATTTCTACTCAATACCTATTCCACGTTTCTTACTATGCAGCTAAATTTAAATGTAAATTTTCATTAGACCAAAAAAAATTTCATATTTTTCATTAATCACATGATACTATAGACTAGTACTCATTCTAAGATGGCAACTGAACGGTTGTTACGAATAAAATATAGTTGTTACACAATATTATGTAACTTTCGTTTCAATACTTTAATATCACTGCTGCATTGTTACATTTACACATAAAAGATTATCGAATAAAAAGAGTTACATTTGAACGGTTTACAATAAATGAAACATAGTGGCCAATATTTTTAATAATCACCTGTTTTTATTTAATACAATACATAGTTTATTATTATAGCTATGTTTCCGATGCAATAAACACGCATATTTTACACGTAATTTATTTTATACATATAATATTAGTCAAGGTACCTCTACATAAGTGTTCCCGTCTTTTAATTACAAATTTTTAAAATAAAGACAACCCAATAGTATGAACGGGCCTGACAACACGCATGTCTTGCTTTGACTATCTTAATTTTAAATTGTACTAAGCACATTAAAAATTTTAAACAGTTCTATTGATTTATATGGTTATTATCGTACACAATACTTAGTAATTTTTAGCTGATACACTAAGCGTTATTAACAATTTCATGGAGCACATAAAATAGTGTTGTCAGAAATCAATACAGATTGTCAAATAAAATACGTTGAAATATATTTATGAATACGAGAAATATTGACATTTCCACAGATATATCATTTTTACAAGACAAAATATAGCAAAATATCCCTAAGTACATAGAATATTGAACCTGACATTGATGAAAAGTAACTATTTGTTATATTACATTTATTGTAAACATATAATAAATGGTACCCAATGTAACCCTCAATTACATATCGTATGGTACGAAATACTGTCATTTCACCTTGATTATAATGTATGTTACATATTTTTGTTTAAATAAGTGGTGTTCTGATGCATACAACTGCTATATACAATAAAACTATATTTACATACACATAACCCACTGTCCAGCCGTTTAACTGTTTATAATATTTTCACCATTTATTTCTAATGTATATAGTAAATAGTCTGTACATATATGTAATGATTTCAGATATCAGTGTAGAATAAATTAGTTCTAAAACGTTAACAAGGAATTTATCTACAATTTTCCTATATTACAATAATTTTTATCCAACGTCTAGAATGGTATATTTATGATTAGTTGTATTACACCATCATGCAATTCTGGCCAAATAGACATTACATAACATTACAATATTATTTTTTTACTGTCAATTATTGACAGATCCTATAAAATACTCCATAACACGTAATGTTCCACGTCTGGTACTAATCCTATGGAAACTGGAGTAAGGTCTGCAGACATCAGAACACCAACGCAACGTGGAGACTGTGTAACCGTGTAGCTCACGCTGCGTACTATGCTTTACCAAAAACAATGGTCACAAACATCTCTTCATTCTAATCTCTGTACACTTACTTAATGTTACGAACAGTTCTTACGATGCTATTTCAATGTGATTATTTCCGTCCAGAGGTAACGAGAGATTCGGACATCAGATACTACTAAAATATTGTAACATACTGTTCACGTATCGCATACTCGTGTCCATTATCACACACTTAATTTGGCTCCATAACGTACACACATGTAACACTTAGTCTCTTGAGTATTGTTTGTGCAACGCAGTACGTGTTCACTGTTCACCGAGCCCAGTTTCACGCGCCCGAGGGTATGGTCAATGGTCGATGAGCTGATTGTGCCCTATTTTCGTAATTATGAATGCATTAATTGGATTTACAAGACTTTTGATTTTAGAGACGTTTAATGGGATTGTTGTCTAATCGTTAATTCTTATGATCGATTTCACCCTGAAGTTCACATTAGACTATTAAAATAATGATAAATAATTATTAACATACAGATTGGTTAAGATACTTGCCATGAACACTATGTGGAGTAATATCAAGAGTATCATATAAAACAAACATTCTGATAAAAAATGGACAGCTACACTGAGGAAGAAAGCCCATAAAACATTCCAATGATTTTAACATAAAAACAAATGAAATCGTTCACAATAGTACACAATCAGCGGCTACGTCGATATCACTTATATAGATAGTCACCGTCACGAGTCGAGAGCACGATGATCAGTGGTAGGGATATCGTACACTTTCGGCCAATAGACGACGCGCACTGACGAACTGACGACTAACGAACCGATCGCGTAAATCGTAGCGCAGTCAATGTCAAACCGAAGATTGTTCTCAGGACTTGTGGCGACTAGTTTAGCACGTGTGTTTCAGTGTGCGATGGTGTTGGACCTGGCGCGGGGGGCGGGGCGCGGCGGGGCGGGGCGCTAGGCGTGTCGCGGGCACAGCGCGCGGCAGTCGGCCTGCAGCGCCCAGTGCGCGCGGGCGGCGCACGGGAGGTGGGCGCGCGCGCGACACGCCCGGGCGGCGCACGCGACTGCGGCTCCGGCGGCCCCGCACTGCGCACAGCGCGCGCCTCGGGCCGCCCACACCGCGGCGGCCAGCCCCCACAGCCGCGCGCCGGCCGCCACCAGCCCCGGCGCCCACACGCCGCACGCCTCGTGGAACCACACCTCCGCGCCGCCGCCGCGCACCTCGAAGCGCCGCCGCGACGCCTCGTCCAGCGCTCTGGGGAAGGAACATTACACATTTAAAATTGTTTGCCACTAATACTGACAGAGCGAGCATGTCGCCGACTAACCAACTTCGTATTGAGCCGTCCTGACACTACGCACTGACATGCGACAAATGTACATTGTCGGACGACAAACACGACGCGAGCGACTGATTTTGGTTCCACTGATACAGAGTGGAGATTTTGTGTGCCGTGTGATTAACTAATCACGGTCCGCTTCGCCACACTCAATCAATCATCACAGTAATCACCCTTAGACTTAGCTTGAACCCGGCTCACATCCCTTCTTATGGACCGTTCGGGCTGGCGTCTTGGAAGGGGTATAGTTACGTTGCAACAGACGTGGTCCCATCGTACCGCAAATGACAACTTGATGACCGTAGCGGCCAAATTGTACTATATGGGTACACACCTGTACTCATCACAATCGATCTCCGCAGTGTAGGGGCCGAACAGATCCCCTCTGCCTTGATAATGCGGGCCGGCGTCACAGAAGGCACACAGCCACGTGGCGTCGGGCGTGGTCGCGTCGTACCGCAGCCCCAAGGTGCTAGCGTGAAGGCCGCGGGCTCGGAGACCGTTGCGCCCGCGCCAGTCCTCTCCGCGACGGTCCTCTTCCGTACCGGTGTTCACCACGCTCACCGACACCGGAGACGCGCGAGGACCCACGATCTGTATAAACAATCCGATATTATAGTGTAATGAACGGAACAAGGTTTGCCGGTAATATTCAAGTTTTCATTACTAGGCTATCTCAGCTAGGCTGGACTGTCAGTATTGCAAGTAGTATTACCTGTATGTAAGGTCCTCGTGATTTACTGGAGCTCGCGTTGCTCCCCGAGTCGTAAGCGTCCTTGATGGGCTCCTTGGCTTTCTTAGATCTCTCTAGGCCTTTCTTTTTGAGCCCCTTCCGTCGGGGCGGGGATTTTTTGCGCGCGGGAGACTTCTGGGGCGGCGGCGGCTCGTCCATCGCCATCGTGAGGGCGCGGCGGGCGCGCTTGGCCGGCTTCTTCGGGGTGTCCTTCGATGGGACAGATTTTCTTCGATTCTTCGGCCTCGCCGCCTTCTTGGTCCCGGGCTCGGCCTCGCCCTCGGCCGGCCGCTCCTCCTCGAGGCCGGCGAACATCTTCTCCAGCTGGTTCTCGACCTCGACGAAACTAGCGGCCGTGGGTTCCGCACTCCGCGCCTCCACCTCGGCGGCCTCGGGCTCGGCCGGCTTCGCCTCCGACGGCGACTCGACGGGAACGTTGGCGGATTCGCCGTTAGACGTCCGCGCGCTCCGTCTGCGGGGAGCCGCGGCCGCGACCG
The DNA here is from genome assembly GCA_905147235.1 of Erynnis tages. NCBI lineage: Eukaryota > Metazoa > Arthropoda > Insecta > Lepidoptera > Hesperiidae > Erynnis > Erynnis tages. Next base: position 10,320,138 of record LR990082.1, read on the forward strand.
GCGGGGGCGGGCCGGGCTCGGGGGGCGCCTCGACCTTCGGCGGAGACTTCTGCTCGGGCACCTGGCGCGGGGGCTCCGGCTCCTTGGCGGGCGACTCGCGGGCGGGCTCGGGGCTCGCGAGCACGCTCTCGAGCTTGGCGACGGACACGGGCGCGTCGGGCTCGGGCGCGGGCGGCGGTTCCGCGACGGGCTCGCGGCTCGCGATCATGGCGGCGATGTCGTCGATGGTCTCCGCGGAGTTGGAGCGTGCTTTTCTCCTCGCGTGGGGCTCGGGTGTGGGAGGGGTGTGCGGGGTGCGGGGCGAGGGCGGGCGCAGGGGCCCGTTGAGGGCGGCGGCGGCGCGCGGGGCGGGCGCTGCGCAGGGGGCGGGGGCGGCGAGGGGGGCGTGCGGGGCGTCGCCGTTCTCGAGGGGAAGGTCGCGAGGGGCGGCGGGTGAGGCGGCGGGCGAGGCGGCGGGCGCGGCGGCGGGCGGGCTGGGCGCGGCGGGCGGCGGCGGGGCGGGGACGCGTATCGTACGCTCGGGCTTCCTTTTCCGCTTCGAGCCGGGGGGAGCTCCGCATGAGTCGGCAGAGTCCTAAAACGAGCAGAGCTCAAATTTTGTAACCTGTACTTTAAATTCAAGCTCAATAGATGTAAAAAATTACATTTTAACCCACCAACCATGAACATGTTGCTACAGCAGCAACTTCAGATAGGATTTTTTGCTGTTTCACATTGGACGTAGTTGATGGTGGGCAGCTCTCGACGGAACGATGGCAACGTTTACGGGCTCCGTCAGTGAGAGCGCGCCTTGCCGGGCAAGTTGCGAGCGGGTCATTATCCATACACATTACACATCTAACGTAAAGTGTGTGATGACGAACATACCTCATTGGAAGAGGGCGGAGAAGGCGTCGGGGCGGCCCGCGAGTGCACGATGACGGAGTGGGGGGACGAGGGCGCGGGCGCAGCGGCCAAGCGCTCGAGCAAGGCATCGACGCGCGCATGCGCCGGGCGGGCGTGCGGCGCGGCGCGCGCGATCAGGCTGTTGATGGTGGGCGCGTCCCGCACGGAGAGCGCGGGGGGTGCGGGGGGCGCGGGCGCGGGCAGCGAGGGGGGCGCGGGGGAGCCGTTGGCGCCGCGCGGCCCGCCCAGCGAGAGGTCCACGCCGCCGCGCGAGTACGCCAGCAGCTCCTCGGCTCGGACCATCTTGTCACCTGGAATATGAGATTATTGTGTTTGATGGATGTATAATTTACAATGTGTATGACGTTCATTTACACTGGATGTTGATAACCGATCTTCAGATTATGGATCGCCTAATTGACATTTGGTTGCCAGGCAACCAGTGTAGAACAATGCGAAAGTATCCCCATGGTTGTTGAAGCACCAGTCTGAAAGGTCTATCATTGGAAAACTTTCCGATGTAAAAATAAGCTGCAGTGATCATTCAACATCACGCGGATTGAATGCTCCTTAGTTAACTGTAAAGTTAATAAGAGTAATAAAAGGAGAGTTAAAGTAAAAGAGAAATATACCTTGTTTGCCACCCCGGCCCGATGCTAGATGTGGATACAGATCTGTGGGAGGCAGGGTCGGGCCCGCTTTCACGTCGCCGGGAGAGGGCGTGTGCCTGGAAACATACAGAAACGTACATGAAAATGTCACTAAGTATGAACTCACTCAAATGTCACATGAATTTTTTTATCATTTATAAACTGCACACAAATACCCAAATTCTTGAGTGACATTTACAACGGTTAGTGATACTTTATTTAGTAGAGATTGAAGTAGATTTGGAATGGAGTGTGGCTGCACTTCTTACACAAGGCTGTCTATTGATATACATACAGCATTGGTCTCTCATCAGACATTAGAGATAATATTGGTACTCAAACATAACTGTACAATGCATTTATATCACAAAAAAATTTAAAATATATATCATCTTGTCTCATTTTTAATATGGCAGCGACCTCTTAAAATTGGTTGAATATTCAAATGAACAAAATCCAATCATTATTGAATACTGATTAATTGCACAAATACTTCTTATTTGTCACTGTTACATGGCAGGCAAAAACAAATAAAACATACAAAATTATAAAATTGAAAATATGCAAAAACTGTACAATAATATGTGATTTCGTACCGATTTTAAAACCGCAACTTGGCGACCTTCGCACGTGTCACTTATTATTTGCGTCACTTATTATTTATTCTGCTAGTTATAAATACCTAATCGCGATGTATTGAAGCGATACAGCAATTATTATTTTTGCTGTTGTCTAGAATTATTCTATAGTTTATAAAGTCAGTTTTTATAGTCAAGTATTTTTTTGTTTGCAATTTTTATGATCCATTGGTAAAAAAGTCTTTCCCTTTAAGCGAAGTGGTTAATAACAATTTCTGTGACACTAAGAGAATAATTATTATAGTACCTAGTCGGCATAAGTCGTGAGCACAATCGTTATTGGTTGGTTTGACATTGACTGCGCTGCGGCTCACGCGATTGGTTCTTACGTCGCCAGTTCGTCGGTGTACATCGTCTATTGGTCTAGCGATTTTGAGCGAGTGTACAGTATCCCTAACACTGAATTTCCGTGCTCACGACTCATGACGTGATGAGTGATGACTCAAGCTATACCTGAGCAGGTGCTTGTCGGGCGGCGTCGGCGTGTGTCGGTAGAGCTCGGGCGGCGTCGCCGTGTGCCGGAACATGGCGTTGCCCGCGCTCTTCATCGCCTGCAATTGAGAGAGCGCCTGCCACATCATTAGTGAGAACTTTATTCAAATTATTTTGGTGTCGGATATTCTGTAATGGCACAATGCTTATAGTATCATCAGCGTTTTATATATTGCTATTGTCATTAGTGTACGTATAACTGGACTAAACACATTACCAAACGTGTGCAAATATTGTAAGAAAAAACAATTAGGTGTTCTCGAAGTGAACACTGCATGCAGGGATATAACACCGAGGATACAATTCGTGAATATACTTGTTCTAATTGAAATATAAGTATTACATTATTGCTGTTTCTATAGAAGGGATATAGAAGGGAGAATGAAATATGAATGTTAATTGAATTTATTTTAGTGTCAGGAATAAGCACGATATCAGTGTTTTGCAATAATTACGAAATGCTGACCACGCTTGACAAAACTACACTACACTATCTCACAACTAGAACTATCGAACGGACTTGCGTATGCCAAAGATCAGTGCTGCCCATAGATGAGACGTTACCCATAAATATTTTATTGCTTTTTTGCCGTGCAACTATATGAAGAGTTAATGAGCTGGAGCGAAAATATTGCCAGTAAAAATATTGCCTTTTACGTATCAAAATAGTGTAATAACACAATCAATGATTCATTTTAAAACACCCTTGTACTCGCATGGGTTGGTATTGGCATGCCAGGCCAGCGTATGCAAGGTGACGCCCCCTTCATACGCCATGCCTGCTTGAGGCTGAGGCCGGATGGTCTCGGACAATACTCACTTGCAAGGGGTCGGGGGGCGAGGGCGCGGGCACGTGGTAGAGATGCGGCGGGGGCGTCGGCGTGTGCCAGGTGACGCCCCTCTCGGACGCCATGTGTGCTTGAGGCGCGCGTGCCAGCAAGTTCGCCACCTGTAACTGATGCGTTGCTCTTTTAATGTTGAGAGTCAAAGGCGTAATCTGTACCGATTCAGTAATAAATATAGACATACTATGTAGGGTTATTTTCACGTCGATATAAGAAAAAAATCCGAGTTATTTTCATAAATATTTTTGCTTGCTTAAGCTCTATTTGAGTAGAAATATATGTAAATAATAAATATACAATAGTTACGTGAAGTCAGTCAAAGATTAGTTACTTCCAAAAATATGTTCTGCTTATTTATCTATAAAATTAATGCCAATCTATGTGAGATACACTATAATTAGTTTCCTATAACAATAGCTCTTCATTGGAATATTGATAGTGTCAATGATAAGATTCAAATACAATTCAATGTTTCGCAATCATCAACAATTTTTCCGAGAATTGATAAAATTATTGTGTAATTACTGCACAAGCAATAAAACTGCGGACCAATCAAAGATTTGTTACTGTAATAATAAATAATGTAAATTTGTGACAAAGACTTTGCTCGGAAGTTTTTATGCACTTATCATAAAACCACCTAGAGAAGTCGGTAGTTTATTAACCGACCCTCTGAAGTCTAAATTAATTTAGATTTTATGATAAGTGCATGAAAACTTCCAAGCAGTCTTTGTCAGCAAACACCAGAGGGTCTAGTCTAGACTGCAAAAATTCGATGGCTCATAAAACGTACAAAATCCTAAACTTTTTACCAGTATTCTACCAAGCCACACACTTGATTAACGGAGGCAAATAGACAGTTATCTTTAGATTTGTTTCAGTTGAAAACTGGTTTCTGCTGAACTCACATGAGGTTCCTAGTGAACCGTTACAGAATTCACAATGCTACGGAATTTCCTTCCCACCCAAGTCCTTAGTTATCCACTGCCGGCCATGGGCCTTCCCTAATTGCACCCATGCCGCCCACCCTTTGAATCAAACGGGTGTCCCGCTGTCCTTTACAGACCGTCAGTGAACTTTGCGCCTAAACGTGAGTCTAGCTAGAATTTAGCCATGTGTAAAACTCGATGTGCCACCTTCTTACGAGAATAACGACCAAGAACTCATGATAATATCGGACAAAATTCTTGTCAGTGAAGTGTCAAAAGAAGTCGAGGAAAACTTTTTTAACAATTCGCGGCTCGGCCTTGTCATTCTATACTGTTCTTACTTTCCGGGAGATTAATGATTATACCGGGAAGGAACGAGGAAAAAAGGTTTCTAACAAGCGACAAAGACTATTACTGGAGGGTTTAATGTCGTTTATTTATAACGAAGTAATAATAAATAGGTACCATAAACTTATAGACACCTATAAGTATAAATTCGTTCGTCCTTACCTTATCATGACCTACTTATCAACGCACTACCAAAACAGTACCCACTTATGTAGGTACGTAAGTTTAAATCAGGATTATAGGGTTATTAAAAAAGACCTTTAAATAAACCTATTACGAACTTCAACTAATAGTGAATTTTGTCCGATCAAAAAACAGGGGTCCCCTTGCATACATTCCAAAGAAGCGGAACATTACACGGACGTTAGTGATATCATCATAGTAAAACTGAGAAAAGTCCCCATCGATCTCATAATATAATTATGCAAATTTAAGTCCAAAAACTGTCCTTATGTTTTTTTCTTAAGATTCACCATTTCTGAGAAAAGGTGCTTTTAAAATGTACCAAAGTCCTGTTATGTGTGTCCAGACTATGAGGACGGTCTTTTTGGGAGAACTACAATGGGTCTAACCTTTGTCTGTAACCCATTAATGACCCACTTACACACTGGCAGACGAATAAAGTGTCAATACAGTAATTTTCCTGTAGGAAAATCCAATCTTGAAAAACATAACATAATCAACGATAGAGTGGATAGTGCGTATTTGGATAACGGATTGGATCGACACAGCGTGTTTAACACTTGTGTAGCACGCTTTAATCTGGATACGACCTAAGATTAGAAAATACGATAATTTGTAATTAAGCCCGAGGAAACAAGGTCAATGACTCCATTCGGCGGCGTGACGCATGCTCCTTGCAAATGCTATTTTGCCAACATTTGACGAAGATATTTTTAAGTTTTGTTAATAAAATTACTTGTCAGATCATAACAAGTAATTTTATTAACACTATAATCTCTGTCCGATTCGACTCAAGAATGATTAGTATGTAACCATTTTACTTCAAGTAACCAGCATTTTACTTCAAGTAACCAGACTCATACTTGTTAGTAATTAGCCTACACTTAAGGATTAAACCAATATTCACATATTAGTGATAAAACGATGACATTTCTTGTCTACATCACTTCGAACTCGGGAGTAGTGACCAACGGCAAAGATTAAAAGGTCCCGATCAAGTGGCAAATAGATGAAGAATTGAAGATTAAGGATCTGAGGAAACAAACTTTTGACATATTTTTGCTTTTCATACGCGTTATTGTTATTTTCAAACGACGTGTATCAGAATCGATCTATTTATGTCAAGAGCGCCGGATATAGCTGGCGCTAAAACTAGCTAGTTTCCGACAACACGAGGCAACTAATGTCCTATGACTCAGGGTTTCTCAAACTGTCATCGGACCTGCCACTTGTGACACATCGAGTGATTTTGGAAGGACGCCCTTTCCACATTCGGGCGTACACTACGATAAGTGAGTTTGAAGCTTTGAAAATAACTGAACGCTTTTAAATGAAAATTGAAATAAAACTAACTGCTCCGAAAATCTCAGTGTGGTTCAGGAGATCATGTTCATTATTCATTTTTCTAGCATACTGTGATGTAGGTAATGGTTATTTTTCTGTCTATTATTTACTTCTTTTGTTTTCTTTGTCTGTCAATATATTCTTTTCAAGTGCATGTATCGTTTTACTATATTTCCCTAAATTTCTCACATACTTCGTTTTAAATACAATTACTAATAGGTTCAGCATTATGGAACATAAACGTGGAACTATAAGACCCTGATCCATTGACGACTTTGCGGGCTTACGGTCCAACGTGCTGGCGGTCGCGGTTTATTCTTCTATTTAATATTGTTGGTTTAATTCTATTTAAAATGGCCGTTACCTTGCAAGGTCGCCAATGGATCAGGTTTCCCCTTTTAGTTTGAGAAACCCTGTCATATGTTAATGACGGCACTAATATGCTTCACTAGGTACATCCGTTACTGACAGGATGCCGTCCTTTTTCAAATATGCTTTCTAATATAATAATATTACCCAGTGTAGGCTTCGTTCATTTCAAGAACGTATTTCATACAACTTTTACAAAATCCATTCTTAGCTGATGTTTTTTTTATAAATAGAGCAAGCAAACAGACAGACGGGCCACCTGATGGTAAGTGGTCACCGTCGCCTACTGACACGTGCGACACCAGGGGGGTCGCCAGTGCATTTCCGGCTATGAAGGAGAGCTTTTTTTATGCCCTTCTTGAAGAACCCCATGTCATAGTCCTGATGTATCCTGTTCAAAACATTTCAGTCGTCGTGAAATCTTTGGGTAACGTACCAGTCTTATGGTCTCAGAATATGGGTAAGTCCCCAGTCGACGTACCTACAAAGTTCTCTCACCATGTATCTATTACGTAATTACATTCATTTCCTTGTTTCAAATGCTATCTAAATAAGGAACTTACCTATGCCTATGAGTACAATCGACTTCACTTACATTGTTTTGTTAAGGGCCAGTAACTATTCAAATACGCGTTTCTCAACATTGAAACATCGTTATACCTTTGAAATGCATATAGTATTGTCAGTCAGCGGTTGTTAAATAGGTTTCCGGTAGATAAATTCAGTCTATATTTAAACTTTATTGGATCTATGAACTGGTCTAACCTAAATGGCTAGACTCGTTTATAGATTTGTAATATTGTTAATTAGAACAGTTTGAATGGCGAAGAAATAGAATTGAAGCAATCGTCTTAAATCTCTTAGGCCTTTTCCTGATCGGCTGTGACTATACCGACATAATTTATAACTCAGGTTTTTGTATGAAGCTGTCCTAACTGACAATACACGCGACAAATATATATATACGCAATGAGGTTGTCGTACGAAAAACTTGATGCGAGCGACCGATTTTGTCGCCGAACGATTAGGCAAGGGGTTAGCCTAAACTTCTAAAGTTAGGACAAAATAGAAAAAAAAAGTGTAGTTAGTCGCAAGATTGCTTACCCAATGAGCCATCTAGAGAAAAATAAGTTTTTAGTGCCAATTTTCTTAATTGCGAACTAAGTTAATAAATCGAAATGAACTACTTACTATCAGCGGAAATTACGCACTAAGTTTATAGCTTCATTAAAGCAGCAGCTTCAGTCGTTCTCAAGAACGTATCATTCAAATTAACTCCTTTGTAAGTTGTAACAGACCCTTTACTTGGTCTGATAGAACTTCCCAGAAATCACAGATTCTATCTACGAGTAACTAGTTATACGTATACGTATTTTTAGCAACCTATCGTCGTGTACCTAACTATCTAGTAATTTAGTTCCAAACCGATCGACAGCAGTTACATACATCCTGCTTTTATCTTATAGTAGGTGATGTATTAGGTTTAAGGTTTATGCGGTGATAACCCGGTGGCTAGGAATCCGGCCCGGGTTCGAATCCGAGTGGCACGCACTAATGACTCTTAAAAAGTTATGTACGCTTAATTATGTCATTTATGTACGAGAATTATCCGTAACGTTCTCAAAGGCACTTGTAGTCCACCAACCCACACTGTGTTAGCGTGGCGGACTAAGGCCTAGCTACATCCTTCTCATTGTGAGGGGACCCGACCTTGCAACGGGTTCCTAATGGGTTATAGGATTTTTAGGGCAAGTACCTACTAATGTAAGTAAAGCACCAGGATGTTACGCACCTCGGCAACATTGTGGAAAATGTATGAATAAATTTGTTTTTTCCAAAAATAGTGCGCATAACATCATAATATGTACGAGGTAACCAATACTTGACAAAAACCGTATTATAAGAAGAAATAATATAAATGCTATGGCAAAGAATAATGTATGCTCATAGAACTTTTGATTTTGGTCTGGTTGCAACTACGAAAATATATGTAAATGCAACGAAAGCGTATTTAAGCGTCAAGGACTACCTATCACTCAGTTACACTGGTTTTACATTTATACTATAAGCAAACACAAAACATATTATTTCTTTTAAATCTTATATTCTTATTATTACATCTTACATTTGTATAGAATTCTAAGTAAACATGCACCGGTATTGTTCCGCCAGCCGACAGCCGACAGCCCGGTGCGTATTTGTAAGGGGCAGATGGTACTCGGCGTTGAGTTCTGTTCAATTCATGTCAGTCGACAATACAACTACTGCTTACAACAGCTACATACAAGGGCGTCGCCAAGGGGGGGCAGGGAGGGGCAGCTGCCCCCCCCCCCTAGAGATTCTAAAAAAGTTGCCAAATATAATGCAACCAAAGTCCTAAGTATTTGAGTTGATTTGCTTGAAGTTCAAGCCTTGAACAATCATTTCCGTGCGTCGAAACTCGAATGAGTTCACCAATTCCACTCTTAATATTCCGAACTACCAACCTACCTACAATTCATACCTACTTTACCTACAATTCATACCTACTTTTCTCATTCATAGAGAATGAGAAAAGTATGAATTGTAGTATGTAAAGTCAACTTGCCCCCCCCCCCCTGCGCCATCGGCTGGCGACGCCCTTGGCTACATAGCCAAATAGACGCCTCATGCTAGGCGAAAGCTTTCAGACAGTACAGACTGAAAGTCCAAAGGATAACGAGCGCGAAATCTGTGCTAGTACCGACCACTTCCCTGACCCGTGTACATCTCCTTCGATCGGAACTAATTCGAATACGTCAGTAGGAACATGATGTGTGTGTGTAGTAGCGGTATTCTAAAACTCAGACTAAGGGATAAGGGTACTGAATGGTGCGCAAATGAGACTTCCGGTTTTATATCCGTTATTAAATCACCAATCTGGCAAAGATCCGTGTACAGTTTTCGGGGATTTCCGTACAACTGGGGAGATTTTATAGTAACTACATTTTCATGGTATTCCGTTAATCTAACACTAATCATAAACATTAATATTAAGATTATTAAATGGTCATTCCAATCCAAGCTTTATATTATGTATTTTGAATTGGCATGTGACTTCCGGGTGAATTTTATCTCACAAACACGAATCTAAAACATTTCGCATCTATTCCTAGCTTCGGGGATTTCCCACCGGGGAGTTTCGGACAACATACTTAATCTCGTTATTAATCCTGTTTCATAACGCCTCATTTAATTTATCTCATGCTTAATAAAAATGTCAACTTATTGGATAGAAGATTGAACATTCCTGCTTCAACGTGACAAAGTTCCAAATAGATGTCGTGATTTAAACTTTGTTACAAATTAGTTACACGAAGCGCGTGTCACAGAAGTCATGATGGATGATTGAGGACCTTTATATACCACGACATTAACGATGAAGACATTCCAGATGCATACTAGCAAGAATTGTAGCGCAAAATCGCGATGAGAATCATAAAAAATATCTAATAACAGGCGAGTTATGATATGATGGTGATGGTAAGTAAGAAACCTACTGAGCGTATCGCAAATCGTTCTGACCACCGATGGCGAAAAAAGGTCAAAAGGCTCGAATGGCGACCACGTCTAGGCAAAAGGAGCGCATGCCGCCCTCCGACCAGTCGACGGACAACCTGAAGAAGACGGCGGGAAACCGTTGGATTCAAAGGGACTAGTGGGGTTACTCTTGAAATAAATTACGACCGATCGTCATTGGAATTGTTGCACACCAGCGCCTTATTTTTCCAATACTGAACGGATATTGCAGAACTAAATGAAATTGTGCAATTTCGTTGCAATCTTCTTAATGCCAAATAGTAATGCCAATTGCGTTCAAGAGTACCAAATCATGTGATGGTTCAGATTAGATCGGAATCGGAATTGAATTTGAGATTGTTTTCAAGAGTAAGGCCACAGGTGGCGACAAAGTATTCGTATAGTAATTAGTAAACGTCAGTCATTAGTATGTCTTATGTCAGTCTGTCTTGACATCTTTCCATACTAATGGCAGCTCGATACGATTACTATACGAAACTGTATAAGTTTATGCTTCAAGCGCACTAGGTACGGAAATAGTCGAAAAGTCGCGACTTGTAAACCTAGCAATGACGATCAAACATTCGTTCATTCGTCACCGTCAGCGTGAAAGTGTCGGCGGCAGAGCCGTTAAAGTATTACTTAGGCATGTAGCAATTGGTATTTAGTGCATAGCTGCCTAATGACTTAATGGCAACAAGCGCTGTTGGGTTTTGAAATGGGCCTTTGAATAGTTGATCTAATCTTTCCACAGGTTCTTCGAAGCCGGCAGAACACTCCTCTTAAGCGGATAATAAAAAAAATGTAATAATAAACGCCCCAACACTCATAGCCCCACACTAGGATTATATGTGTCGTGGGTGCTATAAACCCACACAAGACAACAACAACACACAGCCTGACCAGAAACGGAAATTTAAACTCGTCATTCAAATTTCTGCTCAGCTGGGAATCGAACCCAGGACCCTCCGCTCCGGCGCAGCGCTCCGGTGTTATAACCATTGCGCCAATCAGGTCAACAACAGTGTTGATCGTGATCATTGGCCAAATCTCACCAGATGGCCCGTTCGTGTAATTGCTGGACTAATATCTTAGACAAATACTCTATGACAATTACCCTGAGTCTAACTGCCATGTCACTAAAGTTGCTCGTACAACAACGTCAGAGCGTATTTCAATAACGACAGCTCCATACAACGCCCCGTAATTCATCTCTATACAATCTTACGGGAAAACCGCGCGAGAAAGTTTCCAAGTGGAACGTACGAGGTCAAAGTTCTTCAAAAACCTTGAAGGGGATGGCAATCGGATTGTAACAATTCATGTTTTGCAGCGGTGATAGCCCAGTGGCTTAGAATTCGACCTCGAATCGAGGGATCCGGGTTCGAATCCCAGTGGCACGCACCAATGACTTTGTAATAAAAGTTATGTGCGCTTTATAAAATTAAATATCGCCTGCTGTTACGGTGAAGGAAAACATCGTGAGAAACCTGCATGCCTGAGAGTTCACAAAAAAAATGTTCTCAAAGGCATGCGAAGTCCACCAACCCGCAGTAGGCCAGCGTGGTGGACTAAGGCCTACATCCTTCTCATTGTGAGAGGAGACCCGACCCTGTAGTGGGTCATTAATGGGTACTGACATGACGTGACATATGTTTTGCGAAGCACATAGATAACATACTACTATAAAGGCTGTAGGTATTATTAGTACGATTTATCGTTCCAAATGTACGATTTGTAACGGATGGTTGTGCTAGACGTATTGGAGATGACATGAGTTTGTTTATTCATAGACGCGTATGCAGTCAACCTCGCTTCTTTGAACATTGCTCTGAACGTTGATCGAGCAAAAGGCAGGATCCCACGTATTGTTCTTGTCTGTTGGCAACGTTCCGTCACATTGAGCATTCGATTTTCACCTCCTTCATCCTTGCGACTTTAACTACACTTAAAGTTATAGGTACATAAAACAAACAATAGACGGAAATAGAATAGCAGTTATTTTTGTTGTACATTTTGACTTTTGGGGATTCTGGCTCCTAGTCAGAACTCGAGAACGATTGTACATCTGCATATTGCTTCTAAACATTCACATTTTAGGGGCTGGATATTTTTCGCAAATTTGAAATTGAACAAAAGTCGTATTTTTAAGTGTGCTTTTTTTGTATTCAAGCAATACATGCTGGATATAGATTTCTACCTTAATCTCTTCACTACTGTTCTACCATGCAACAGGTTCTACAGCTGTACCTACTCGTACAGGTGATTGCTAAGAAGATTGGGTCCTATTAAGAAGTGTTTAAACTCAGAACTGAGAATCCTCCATTTAACGTCTATATTTTTCACCCAGTGGTTAAAACTAGAAATCGGCCTCTCACTCGAGGGGTCCGGGTTCGAATCCCAGTGGCACGCACCAATAATTTCTTTAAAAAAGGTTTGTGCGCTTTATAAAATTAAATATCACTAAAAACATCGCAAGGAAACCTGCATGCCTTAGAGTTCACAAAAAATCCACATTTTTTTTTTCTCTTTTTGAGGTAGGATGAGGGGCGTCCATGGGCCACTTAACATCAGGTGGCCTGCAGGGTCTTTTGCTATTCAACTACTTTAAAAAATTTTACCAATTAGGCACACAGTAGGTAGAAAAAATGCTACAAGGTCATCCCGGTCACCCAGCTCCCTATGTACACTCAGATATTGAATAAGGCTTGTGCTCAACCAAAAACATGTACAGACCTATATTATCTTATATATAAAATTCTCATGTCACAGTTTTAGTTACCACACTCCTCCAAAATAGCTTGACGGATTTTGTATGAAATTTTATAATTATGCATATTCAGTAGATCTGAGAATCGGCTACTGTCTATTTTTTATACCCCTAAGTGATAAGGGTTGTCCATACCTAACATTTTTATTTTATTTTTTGGACAATTGTTTTTTTTTTATTTTTCAATAATGTTCTATCACCTACCCCTATTTTTTAATAGTTGATTTTTAACACTCGATAACTTATGGCAAAACAATGTTTGCCGGTCAGCTAGTTATATAAATATTATATACTGTTTCAAGCATTGTCAAAACATTGTGTACACATAAGTTATGCTAACTGGTTATAGTTAGCCTAAAATAAACATCGCTGGAAACACACTGGAAAAACTGATAACCAAATGTTGCATGATTAATCAGAATGACATCACTATTTTGTAACTGTGCTTTTGTAAGATTGCTCTAACATCTGGTGGGTCACACATACGTAGCATCTAATCCCAGAATGAGCACTCCTACATTGGTATTGACCAATTGTTATAGTTCCGAGTGTTACAAGGTGGGGAGTTTTGTATGGGAAGATATATCTGCACTTTCCTCATTTCCTGCCTTTGGGTCAATTATGCAACAGTTGGTAGATAGATCCAGCATTCTTAACATAACTCTCTAATTTAACAAATAACAAGTAACCAAATGACCAGTCAAGGCAATCAATCTATTTGTATTTTGACATCGAAGCACCAACTTTGGATGTAAGTGTAACAGTTATTTTCATTAGATGAACATTAGTATTCAAGAGCATTCAAGAGCAGACCAAAGACAGTTCTTGTGATGTTTTACTACTATAATTGTTTGTTGACATTTTGGTATAGTTAAAAAATTAAAAACATTTTATTTGCCATCGGTTTTAAAGTAAAATGCTTCAAAAACTTGTAAACGCTGATCTCAAAACTCCATGAGGAAAGTAGACCGTCATATTACAAACATTTCTGTGCTATCAATAAAATTATACTACTTTTCGCTAACTGAAATAATTTAAATAAAATGAAACGTTAATAACAGATAATTAGAACATAAATTTTAAGGTCATATGTTGTTTGACTTTGGAATAATAATTGTGACCTTTGAAAGCTAACATGACCTATCTAAAGTCACTGTTAATTTAATTTCATATTATTTCAATTATATTGATTGGGCACTGGCAACATTGGCACAAATAGCTGAGTGAGCATAATATACTTTAACCTGTTTACTGCTGAAATTGTATTGTAAACACTAACAAGCAAACAGCTGATACCAATACCTGTATTACACACACTTATTGATGCATGAATGCGAAATTATTTACCAAAACCATGTTTCGGGCTCCAATACATAAGGAATTTAATAATTTCAATAAAAAACAACAACTAGAAAAGTGTTAAAGTTCAATGACGAGACGAATTTTAATTTCGGTTCGTTCGCGCACGTCGTGGCGAACCATGCAGGCGAACGTTGTTATTTTGGCCATAAGGAACCTAATTTTCAATGTTTCCTGCGAGAACTTGACTTAAACCTAATGAAGGTTATAAAGCGCAGATGAAAAAAGAATAAAAGGCACCACCTGCAGAGGGCTCCAACCGGGGCCGAGTTGCGACTGTCGACCATTGGGGTTGTGTTGCGACCCGCCTGACATTGTGCGCGTACTCCTCGCGGCACTGTTTACAACGAGTAATTAGCTCCAAACGGTCCACAAACACTCCTTTAGTCCACCATAATGATGCCGGCAACTTTCAAGCCTTCGCCCGCGTAACTGCACTGCCTTACGACGTGTACAGAAACTCCTGAAACGTTCTCATGTGCGGAAACTTTTCACACAGTTATCCACCATAACTTAAAACTGTTCTTCACATAAAACAACACTTATAAACAGTCTGCGACGCGTTCAATTCATAGAAAACCACATTTATTTTATGTGTGGTATGGTGTTCTCGAATCTGATGCTCACTTCGCGTGACATTTTGAACACATTTAAGGTTTGAAAATAAGCACTTAAAACAAATAAAATGACTTATTTAGAGTTCGAGGTACTTGGCTCACTTCTCGTTATCAGGGAATTCACTAAATATCACTGATAACTTGCTGAAAAATGCAGTTTTTACGAAACTATGCACAAGGATCACTTCCAACAATGGTGGCCGATTGCGATTTTGAAAGCAAGCTCAGCGCCATCTTGTGGCAGCACCATCAAAATATTATGAACTGTCGGTAAAGCAGTCTAACGGAAACATGTTTTAGTTTTTTGTCTTTGGACTTTAAAAAACCGGTAGTATGCCGCTACCGGTTTTGCGTTATAATTTTTTAATAAGATAACACGTTAAATGACTGAATATTTAATATAATAGGGAAGTTAATAATTTTTAAAAATGAGTTTATTAACTTTAAAATAGGATTTGAAACGTGTTTACGGTTTTAGTAAGCCACAATTTTAATATACTTGCAACACTAGTTACCATAACAACGTTTGTTTTGATAAAGATGTCAAAGTTTTACGTTTAAATTCCGCGGTCGAATGCCTGTGAATATAATAACGTACATAGTGTTTAATTACTCTATGGCCTGAATGTTATTTAGGTACTTTGTGTTAGAAATAAAGCTTATTTCATTTACTTAAATGAAGGATACAGTGACCAAGTTTTTAGTATCATTTAATGGGCAAATAGAAAATTTAATACTCCCAGCTGGCGTATTTGATGAGCGATTGTACATACAGTACGAGGTGGTATGGGGTGCAGATTGGGATCCTATATCGGGACTTAGTTCGGGAACAAGTCAAATGGCCTGTTCTGGCAGCGATCCTGAAAAAGTAGTGTTCAATTTTCCCGTGGACATGACGTTCGGCAGCACTAACGTATTTGGATGTGAGTTGAGCTACACACAGAAGACTATAAAAGTTCAACGACGTCATTCAACGACGACTCGCCGTACGTTAGTGGGACAGGAGGCTGGAGGATTATTTTTTTAATACCCAAGGGGGTTGTGATATATCCTCTGGAAATGTCTAATCTTCACATTCAGGCTGGTGTCCAATCCATGTTGGATGTTTTAAAATATTTTAAAGGCACTTCAATGAACTTACGCGTAAATAATTTACCGATAATGAATGTAATGTTCTGAAATATTAAACCAAACAACTTCAGCGTACCTACCTATAATTTTATGACACCTCGCTGCTAAACGTGTATTTTTAGGGGACTTGAGAAAAGTCAATTTATAAACTATGTAGATCTATATGTTAACCAGTACCTAGTAGTCTGTGACGTACTAGGTTAGTAGGTTACGTAAATAAGGAAAATAATATTTCTTTTTAAAATAATATTACAACATTTTTGGTATTCTCTGGTTGCTACCTACTGGGAAATTCTAAATTCGAGGCGGCGCATTACATGGCGCGGTTACGTAAACTTTTACGCAGTAAATCATTTTATTAAATTTAAAAGCTTTTAAAGGACTTGCTTACATCGTCATGTTTATTTCTAGATACTCAGAACTAGGTCTGATCTAGTGTAATAGATTTAATTTTTCATATTCATATTATTATTCTCTTTATTGTGGACAAAAGGTAATATACACAGATGACAATAGTTTCACATGATCACATTTGTCCTGCCTTATAGGGGCGTACAATATTATATAGCCTGTAATACCTACATAAAGAACTATAAAAAATAAAATTTAATTTAAGACATTTAATTTTCCTCATTTTATTTGATCGAACACTCATTCAAAATCTTACCAAACATAATGAATATCCTTGCTAACTTTAATAATAGTAAGGGCACTTCCACAGGGCCCCGGCTCATCATAACAGTGAGAGCACAGAATTTCTTCAGCGGAGATTCTTTGCGTGGATACGCAGTGATGCTGTTGCCGCCGACTGCCGGAACTCATGAATTGACTGCGCCGTTACTGCGGCCGAGAGCCGCCACTGTGCTGGGGGAGTGGCTGGCCTGGCTGACGGGCAGGTACCCTGAGCTAGCGGACCCGAGGATGCTGGCTCATGGTAGGGAGAATTACTGTACGTATCATATTATTTTGGATCTTTTTACAGGCTGACTTAATATTCTGGCAGATGTCTGCCATTGCGTTTACAGCCTACTGATGATATTGATCCCGAGTTGTTGGATTTTACTCATGGCTGCGACAATAATTGTAAGTATCTTAAGTTTTTGCAGCTCTGTGCATAGTGTCGCAAAATATTATATTGATGCTGATTACCGGAACTCATGAGCTGACTGCGCTCTTATTGCGGCCGAGGCAAGGAGAATTACGGTACGTATGACGGAATTGTTTTCTTTTTCTTTTTAAATTGTTTACACGGTGCTTTTTCATGGGCTTGCCTACATGCTGACTGCTGGCCGATGTCTGCCAATGTGTTTAGATCCTATATGACGATTCTGACCCGAGTTGTTAGATCTTACCGAGAATAACGAATTTATGCACCGTGCTGGAGGAGGGGCTAAGCTGGCTCGACTGACGGGGAGGTACCCTGAGCTGATGGACCCGGATGCTGGCTCATGGCAAGAAGAATTATAATATGTATGACAACATCACAGTGGCGGGAAGTAGCAGTAGAAGTAAGACAGCAGAAAAATGGGCTCAGTGGCGCGCCTTGGGAGAGTCCTATGTCCAGCAAGGGAATGTAGGCTGAAAAGATTATGATTAATGACAACATAATTTTGAATTTTGGATTTTAATCTAGTAGGTTTTACTCATGGCTGTCTTGTACTGGGAGGGTTACATTTCACGCGCTATGCCTTATAATTTCGCGTAAAATTTTACTCAGTCAGTCAGCGTCAGTTCATTCAGATGATCTCATTACGTTTGTTAGATAATGATACTTTCTATTAGCGTTCGAATTATTATGTAAAACGACACGATACCCTACTTACAATGGTGTCCACGGAAGGTCAGGACTTTGACCTCCTTCTTTTTATTGTTTATATTGAAATTATAGCATTTTATTATCTATCAAGTCAATCAAAGTCAAAATTCCATTTGGGATTTTACACGCTATCGTAATAATTGTTATCTTATAGGTAAATGGTTCAGAAAATACACTGTTGGGTCATGACTTCACTGGTTTAATTTTGTGTAGGTATAGGGCACCTAAGAATTAGAGCGTGCTTCGTTAAGGCAGTTTATTATCCTTTTTTTTAATTTATCCTTTCAATTTAAGAACTATTTCAGTCAGAAAAATAAGAAACCTTCATCATAGACGGCTCATCTGTGATATAGGGGGTCTGGCCCACAGATGTATAGCAACTAAATGTAACTAACGTCTTTATCTGTCTTCTATACCTAACGTTCTCGATGTCAAGTTTGTTGGCTCTGAGAGAGTCATAAACAAGAATGAGACCGCACCCCCATCATGGTGTGGGTGCGGTCATATTTTTTTTCTTTGGAATAATTTAGTAGATATGTTTTTTTGCAGTGCTCAGGACCGAGTCTTACGGAACTATTACATCACGTTTCACGATGGTGTCGAGGGAGCTCCGAAAACTGGGCTACGATAACCAACCGGTCCTCAGAAGCACGACAAACAGTTAGCGATAAGAAATAAATGGTGATCTAATAATACCTTATTGTTTTATTCAGACGCAATGAACGACAGACATAGATAGTGTCAAGTGTCCGAACCTTGTAGAGGGCTGTAACAGGAACCATAGAATAATATTGGAAGTGTCTGGCACAGAGGGGACGCCAATAAAGTGCCAGAATGAACCAAATATGGGGTCCCAATATTGTAGAAATATCGTATCGTAAGAACGATGGAATAATTTTGTGTGTATCTGTCCTACTTTTTTGTGATTAGAATAATAATTGCTTAGTGCTGAACGAACAGAGAAAGTGTTTCTTCATATTAGTAATTTAACAGACTAGTAAAATCTGCTAGATCAATAGCTTTTATAACATAGGCAATCTCTATTTATGAGAGAATGAGACATTTAAAATATCTAGACACACTGAAACCAACTTTTTTATGATATTGTTTTTATTTATAATAGGTACGTTACGAGATTCATTTTGTTCAAATGCGCAAATATTAATTGGAATTTTCCAATTACTAAGCCGTATTTCCAAAACACAGCCAACAATGAGTTAGGAATTACCACTGAAAAATTAAATATTCTTTCCTTTACCTACTTATATCAATGACTAGCTGACCCGGCACACTCCGTTCTGCCAAATATAAAAATTTATATTATTATTATTTTCCTCGTTATAGTCCATGGGCCTCCTCTAGTCGACGCCACTCTGCCTGCTGTTGGGCCCTCTGCTCTGAATAAAATGGTTTCCCGTTGTTTTCTTTAGGCCGTTAGTCCACCTGGTCAGAAGGCGGCCTGTGCTCCTTTGGCCTAGACGTGGTCGCAATTCGAGGACATTTCTTCCCCCTTCGATTATGGATATAAATTGCACTAAATTGTGAAATACTTTGCTTTGTCAACTTTGTTTATGTTATGTAGTGCAGAGACAAGATGTTAGTTCTCGTGCCGGCGACTAAAAGTCAGTTTGGAATTTTTCGTATTTATGCAGTTCAGAACCTTTGCAGGTTACATTTTGCCTTTGCAGGTTACATGGAGCCTGCTTTTTGCTGACAGAACTTTGGACTATTTGTGGTGATGCGCACAAACAGGAGTATCACTTTAGACCCGCTTGTAACGTCTTAGACTCTTTCTCTCTATTATTTTGTTCGCCTTTTGCTTACGGTCAGCAATGACAAATACCTTAGCTGATCCTTAACTTAATTTCCTTTTCGTTTAACCTGAAAAAAACGCTCAAGGTCAATGTAACTATGTACGTATTGACGTATTTACTCTAGAATTCTAGATACTCGTAGATTAGTTGAAATCTTACCAACAATGCGCCTGCGCCCGCATTTGCCAAGCTCATCGTACACACCTCCCAAATAACTTCGTGTCAAAGCAATGATGGCATGTTATTTATTGATTACCTGTGTGTATAATTGTTATCACCATGACGTGATCACCATGGATTAGTGTGAAAGGGAATATTCAAACACTGTATTTGGCTTAATCACGAACGGTGATAGCCTAGTGGCTAGCAATCGAGGGGTCCAGTTTTGAACCGCATCCATAACTGATTTCTCTAAGTTATGTGCTCTTTAAAAAAATAGATAGGTATACGTCATCTGCTGTAGTAAAGGAAAACATTACGATTCATTTTTACGCTTCATTATTTTTGCCTGAGAATGTCAAAAGCATGCGAAGTCCACTTCTCATTTCGAGACCCGAGTCTGCAGTGGGTGACTAATGAATTGCCGTCATTTTTTGTCATAGCGTTTATTTGTACCTGATGAATATTACAGCAAATCCGAATGTTGCAATTTCTTTCGTCTTTTTTGGCGCATTAGTAGATCAGATACCTCGGAAATCATTATAAAGGTCTGCGATTTCGTGAGGTTTGTTGTTGACAGTTTTTGTGAATGTCGAAGTTAGGCCTTCTTTAGGGTACGGTAGCACCGCCTTCTGTATCAGTCGATCATAGCTTCTTTTCGTAAGTTACCCATCTTCCTTCCCATAGAAAACAGAATAATTCTGTTTTCTATGTTCCTTCCCTAAAGATGATTCCCTATAGATCCCGACCTTTAGTGATTAGAATTGCAAGGAATCTCAAAAATATTTCGGATGAGGGTTCTAGGCTTCTAGGCTTTTAGATATTTAAAGAAGAATGTACAATAACTTAAGTTTATGCCAGCTATAAAATATGAAAATGATGAGGTTGTTTTCGTTTTCCTATATCCATTAAACATGTGGTATGGGAGTAAATTAGCAGTTAATTGTTTAGTAATTGTTCGCACTACCTAAGTATGAGGGCGCTATCGGCTGTCAATGTCAAAATAATCTCATAATTAGTTAAATGTTAAGGGAAGTCCTTCATTATAGGGACAATATTCTTGGTCGAGGATTGGGTCAAGTCAGGAGGGTCAAGGATTGAATTTCTAGAGACTGTAGAAATTTAAGTGTGCCCAAAATACATATTTTATCACAGAAACATCATTTTCATGTCTTTTTTGGCTGGGGAGGTGTGGTTGAAGGCAAAATCTACATTTGCCGCCAAACACTGAGTACCTAGTAGTTACCTACCTATCTTTGACAACCACACCTTCCTAACTAAAATATTTTATGACATGTACCTAGACTTCACGGCGAATAAAGAATTCAGCTCTTCAAGCCACGATAGTGCTACTACTAAAATCTTACAATAATCGCAAAATAGCTAGTAATGGCACCGCATCACAGAAAAATGGTATACCTACAGTAACGATAATCGCAATAGAATGCACTATCGTAAGTGCAATAGGATTAAAATAACTTTTACTGACAACGATATCAGATTTGATAACAGAACCGTTGGGATGCCCCATATCAGTCCGTGTTGCGGTTTGGGTGCTACGAGCTATGAGTATTGCTTATCACTTGTTATAAAACGGTGCGCACGCGCAGATCTTACCTGTCTCAAATTTTGGCCTCATCAGCCAGTCGAGATCCAACCATCGACTGTGTTGTACGCGTTTGGCGAACGATGTCGTGGTGAAAAGATCGTTAAGTCGATATTTCTTTTAAATTTAAGCGGTGCCTTAGTGCCTTAAGGAAAATACAAAATTCAAGGTAAGGGTTTTTTTTTATTTTTTTTCATAGTAATTTTTTCTACTTTATTTTTATCACAGATTAACATTTTTTCTAATTTAATTATTTGTCTAAAGTTATAACCAATTAATTATGTTATCATTAGCTTTTACCCCGCGACTTCGCGCGGATTAACACATTCAGTGTTAAAGATGTTAATTAATAAAATATTGATGAAATGAGATGCTGACGCTAATTTATATATAATTACGCTAATTTATATACGCTAATTTAAATATAATTATCAAAAAACATACATAAATCTTATGTATTCTATATTATTATTTTTAATATTCATGATAATACTTTTATATGGATTAACCCGTAAATTTTTTTTTGTGTAAATCTATCAATATGATAAAACTTCCATATTTTTATATTCAGGCCTTAAATGTTCAATTACCCTGTGTCCTACTCATAGGTGCCATGCTGCGGTCGTAAGTAAAATTTGCTCGTACGAGTCGGCAATTCAAAGCATTTCAATAAGAACAGCACTATCTACAGAACCCTATGTATAAATTTTGTCGTGTTGGTTGATCGGTTATGTCATTCAATTAGGACAAGGCCTTATGCTCATTATCTTCCTTAATAAGAATGAGCAATAATCAAAATTATTTCTAACATACAGTAAGGTACAATGTCTAAATTCAATCGTGATCATTTCCGTCTAAACCAGTTGTATTAATTAGGCTATATCTACCTGATTAATATTTAATTATAACAAAATAGTATGTAACTGTTTACTTCTGGTACAAACATTCACTAATTAATTATTCAATGCTAATTTAACTAAGGGTATTAATACTCGTCTACATGTCCGTAATCCATTAATGATCCACTACAGGGTCGGGTCTCCTTCTCGCAATGAGAGGGATGTAGGCCTTAGTCCACCACGCTGGCCTACTGTGGGTTGGTGGACTTCACATACCTTTGAGAACATTTAATTTTTATAAAGCGCACATAACTTTTTAACAAAGTCATTGGTGCGTGCCCCTGGGATTCGAACCCGGACCCCTCGATTCGAGGTCGAATTCTAAGCCACTGGGCTATCACCGCTTTTACCGCTCGTCTACATGATTTAGGATTATTATACGTGTTCCTGTTTCGAGATTAAAACATTAGCCCATGTCCTTGCTAGGATGCCAACATACAATTTTTACAGTGAATTTCATCATAATCAGCCCAACAGTCTTGTTCTTTCTGCGTAACCTTAAAAGTTGTCTGTGTTGGCAATGACGAACATTGGGTTATACAGATGCTTAGGTGAAATTTAAAGGGCGGATATTGATTTGTTGGGGGTGATGAAAGGGGCTGGATCAAGCCCTGTTCCGACGGCCTAGGACTGGTCTAATAGACCGATGACTATCGATGAATAGCCTGATATAATTCAAACGGAAAGCTTTGACGAAACGATAACGTGTCAATTTGCGGTGTTGACGAATGTGAACTTGTTACGAAACTTTTTCATAAATAAAGCACACATCTACGTAAATGATCTAAAAATAGAGTTGCCTAGGCTATTTATAGCTAGCGTACAACCTAGATGCATCGATCACGCATTAGGCAACGCCTCGGTTACTTGTGACTAATCTATTGGTTTAAGAAAAGTTGGTTTATATATGCGGATAACATATACAAGATATGTTATCCGCATATTATTTGCATAACTTGACGTAGATGGAACAATTGTACATACACGTAGATCTTTTGGCTACCTTACATCTCCATACCTATTTCGTTTGGTGTTATTGCTGATAAAGGAACATAAGAGTCGATTTAATCCAGAAGACTGACGCTCAGAAGCTGGTATGACGAATATGAATGTAGGTGAGTGATCACAGTTTAAAGGAGAAAATCTTGAGGCCTTAGATTTGGGAACCCACTAGAATTCCCGCGGTGACTTTTCACCGTGTAAGTAAGTACTTGGATCTCCAAAGGAGCGCATCCGTATTGTTGAGCATTCTCTTGGACTTATTGTGTTCAGCCACTCCAAAGTATTCTTTCAGTGATATATACTCAATTCTGATCACCGTATAGGATAGGATATTTTATAGAATCTTATGTAACCGGATAAACGGATCGGAAGTAAATACTTACTCGTTTTTCGAAATTGATATTTATTATCGTTTATTTTTTAATCCGAACCTCGCAACCTCGATTCCATTGATTTTATAACAATTATTATCTTTGTATCAAAATGACCCAAATTATAATTTAGAAAGTCAGATTGGCAAGACCTCTGTCGGTTACGTGTGAAAAGCACGTGGCGTTAACAACATATTAAGTGACGTTAAGGTGATTATTTTTGACGTGTGATTTTTAATAGGAGCAACATGCTCCTGATAATAACATATTTAAAATTGAAAATTAAAAAAAAAACCCCGAAATAATAACGACAATTTTTATTGAACATATTATTTTGTAATGTGCACGTGATGTGCTTTCATTTGAGACCCCATTCGATTATATTTGCAGACATTCGGTTATTCTTCCCCACTTTCAACCCCCACAACTTTTAAACGACTTAACCCATTTTCATCAAACATGTCTAAGAACACTCGCCCGTAAATCACCTTTCATACAAAAAAAAAAACTAAATTGAAATCGCTTCATCCGTTCGCGAGCTACGGTGCCACGACCGAATCACAGACAGACAAACAGACAGACAGACACGTCAAACTTATAACACCCCTTCTTTTGCGTCGGGGGTTAAAAAAATGAAAAGGTAACAAAACAGAAGACATGATAAAAATTAAAAGGTAACAAAACAGATAGATATATACCTAGGGGAAGCCCGGGCAAAGCGTACAAGCTAAGGAAATTAGAAAAAAAAACACATAAATAATCAACTTACGAACTTCGTTTATTTTCTGTGTATGGCACATCTAATCATCTCTGGAATAATAATATCACAATCAACAAAATTTAACATTTTCATATTAAAATAAAATTAAAATAAAACCTCTTTAATTATTCGCATTGCCCTACCCGGTCGGGTAAAGGGGATATGCCACTTGGGCAAAGTGGATAAACTAATTACTCATGGCAATCATTCTAAAAGCGATGGAGACATGGCATCATCCATAGGCTGATTTTCTGTTACTGTCACAGGTGTTGGTATAACTTCACCTGTTTCTGTAGCAACTTGTGAAGGAAAAGATTCGGTATCTCTATGTGTTGAAGTAGATGCTGTTGGATTGGTTTCTACTTGCACTGTTCGCATAAGAGGAACATTTGTTTCAGCATGTAATGGACGATCGTCATAGTAGACGGCAAATAATCCTCATCACCGTATACGTGACGGTTGTACGGCCAAATCCCAGGTTTTCGAAAGCCATGAATTTCATTGTTGGCATATAGCACTCTTTACGTAAGCTCCACTAAAAAGTCGTGCAATATCATATTGATTTATAATTATTCCTGTATGACTCTTTTAGAATATATTTAATTCCTGCCCAAAGTATTTCTTGAGTGGGCCATAAATGTATATCGTACTTTGTAGCTGTTGCATTTATAGATTTCTTATCTTCTCTTACTTCATGCATAGCTTTTTTAACGAATCTTCCGACCACGATGCTTGATCGGTTTTACGTTTATACTTAAACACCAGCCTGAAAATAAAGACAAGTCAAAAACATACTTAATAAGTTATAAAGGCATAGCGGATAGATTATCCTCTTTGCCCTATTCGCTTTGCCCAAAACGTGTCTTTTTGAATATACCTATTTTTGTAAAAAATTTGTTCCCGGCTTAATGTAATATTATTATCGTAAGTAATACTTCAAAACATTGTTAATCCACTTAACTGAATTGTTTCCCGGTTAGCTTACAATAAAAGCAAATGAATTAAGTACAAACCTGATCAAAAATCACAATAATACCACTCAAAAACTTTTTTTGTCACCAAAACAAAAGAACGTCTTAAGTTGTTTTTCTTCAACTGTCATGGCGTAGTCAAACAGATCACTCGCCTAGGTGCCTACAAATTTTAACGCCATCTGTTATAGTTTTTTTAAAACTACGATTATTCGCTTTACCTTAGTTATGCGCTTTGCCCGGGCTTCCCCTACACACACAATCGCAAACATACATACATATGGACGGACAAGTGTCAAACTGAAGGAAGAGCTTGTTCCAAAATTTTATAATTTCTCTTTCTTAGCCTGAAAACGTATGTTCCGTTCGATATTAAAAATTCGATCCAAACATTACTTTACAGTTTCTATATAAAATAGGTATTTGAATAAAGACAAAAGTATTTGCAGAATAAAAGTATTGAATAATGACTGTAAAGTAAAGATAAGTTTCTATTGTTTTCTCAGTTGTAGTGAATATTTCTGTAGCGGCAAATGTTTGCATATTAATGCTATTGTTTTAACACTTGATAATTTGCTATTAATTCATATTGTTAAGCGCAATTTTGTTTCTACTTACTAGGCTTTGCTCGCGGGTTCGTTCGCGTGGATTTTAGAACTTGCTCCAGGAAGGGATAAAAAGTATCCTATATGTTATTACAGGTAATAAACTACCTGTGTACCACATTTCGTCCATATCTGTTCAAAAGTTTTTGCGTGAAAGAATACCTAATAAACATACATGAATCCACCTTCACAAACCTTCACAAACTTTCAGACATTACTATAATACGATAGGATAGGAGTAAGATTTTTAGCTTTTAAAACTTATCAAAAGCCATAAGATTTGGTTATTTATAAAGTGACCTCTAGTCTATAATTAGAAGACATGCAAAACCGCTTGCACTTGCAAAACGTGTTGACCCATAGGTACGACCAATACGCAAATAATGTTGCAACTTATCAAAGCAAGTTATAATATAATGTTTCTGCATTTCACGAAGGCATGTGACAGAGGCGATTTTCAATCCTGAGCTCGTTACAAAAGGGCCTACACATTCGACCTTCGTATAATGATATGAGCGACACCTGTAAAATGTTACTTGGATATCTGCATATTGATAAGCCTGTAAGTAGTTCATTGTTTGGCACGTTTGGGTAATTGCAGACGGAAACAACGTCGCTCGTATCATAAGACGAAGGTATTGGCAATAATTTTAGAGTACCGTTTCTAAAGGCTCGAAGGTCATCTTATGAGAAAAGCTAGATGTTACGAGTAAGACGCCACTGACCTACCCTGTTCGTTTATAACAAAGCTATTTATTTTGAACTACAATAAATTAAAGTAAAATTTTAGGGGATCCACATAAATCATTGTTAAATTAACCAACATTGGGCTAATAACATTGCATTGGTTTGTTTCTAATATCTAAGTGTTAAAATAGCAAACAGGCATGCAAAACCTATTATTTTAAGTGATCATTAGGTACAGCCTAAAACTGTGTTTTTTGGGAGTTTTTGGCTCGGAACACAACGTAAGACCTAATTAAATCTGTAGGTAGTTAATTTGTAGGACGTCTTACAGTCTTCAGATTTTAGCCTTTTTTCTCGGTAACCAAACCAGAACAAAACCAATAGCTTGCTTCGGTTCATGGGGAATTATAATCATTATATTGTGCCTTCTCCAGAAAACTATGATGGTTCTACTACATACTCAGCATAGAATAAGAAACTGGCTAAGGATTGAAATGATTAATGTAAAAGAACCTCCGATCAATTACTTTTCCAATTATAATGTCATTTGTCACGATAGATTTAGTCATTAACCCACATGGCTACCAGGAAAACATAGTGATGGCATCTGGCCTTATGACATGGGTTTTGGAGGTCGATGGTTAAAAATTCATGCAGTCAGTTCAGTGAATCACAAACTATGACTTGTGATGTGAATATATGTTTCTGGACCTGTTTCCCTATGTGTGGACAGTAGCCTGATGATGTATGCAATTGTTTGGTTGAAGTTAAATTTAACTGTTGTTTTGCTAAGCTTAGTTACAATTTATTAAATTAAAATTCTTCAGTTCGAAAAAAGGGGGCGGAACATTTATTTGTTTTGGATTATCACTTGTTTTATGCTTGTTTTCCTCTTAATCTTTTCAGTTAATTATTAAGCAGTCAGTTTTTGTTTTCTTAGTAGTACGTTCTATTCAAATATCATCCAAATCACAAATAAAAATATCCTCCAACAACATTTGTTTCCTTGGATATAAAATTTTCTAAACTTTCGAAGTAAATACGAGTATACAATAACTTGTTGATTGTAAACAGATAACTTTTGTTCGTTATCATTATTTATCAGTACTTACATTTTGTGTTATCTACTCTTAGTTTTACGTAAATGTCGAGAGTTTCCATCGTGCAATAAAACTGGATTATTTTTAATGTAGGTACATATATAAGTAAATATTTATAAAACATTAGGTAGGTAGGCGGGACAAAATTTAATTTTACAGATTTTTATTTTTTATTAATAGATAGATTAGACTAGGTTACTGCACACTACTCAGTACGTGTCCTACCAAATACCTACCGTCAATTAGTTCCGCTCATTTATCTTCGCAGTCAGTCTTCAGTTACAGGAAAACTAAAATTGAGGAAAGTAGAATAGAATTGGTAGTGTTTGCAACAAACTCAATTTTTATTGTTTACGTGAATTGGATGTTCCTAAACTTTTTACGAATATCATCACCATACCATACAGGAAAATGTTAAATGATAAAAGGGGATTTTTTCTAGTATTTTTACAGTAATTTAAATACAGTTCGCTACTTATTTTAATCTGCATGGTAGTAAGGAGGCTTTACCATTTCCGTTATATAAATCGCACATAACTTTTATTACAGTCAATGATTGGTGCACTGGGATTCGAAGCCGGACCCCTCGATTCGAGGTCGAAAGCTATGCTGCCACTGGGTTATCACCGCTTGTATCGCAAAATGTAGCTGTATCTTTTATTTATTCCCCAATGTTGCACTTCTGCTGTTTGTCTGCTTTTCATAAAAAAATATAGCTGCTTTTTGTTAAGTTTCATAGTGCAAAAAGTTCATAGAAAAAGTAATGGATCTCTTTTTCTTTGTCTCAATTTGAGATATAATAACATATTTTTGTGGTGTTCAATGTTCATATTTCTTCTGCTGTTTAAATATCTCTATTTGATTAAATTTGACGTAGTCTCTACATTGTACGTATTAATAAGCTATAACTTAACTTGTATTTATTTTTCATTTCACGTGCTCTGTTCCCAGAACATATCTCTAGAAATTTAATGTGTCAGTTTTATAGATATACCAACGAACGATTTAACTATAGTTTCCTCATCTTCACGTGCTAGTGGTGATGAAATTTAATACTTAATATTAGTTCTAGATCCGCTTGATAATGTTTCGTCAGTAATTGTTTGGTGGACAATAGGTGATTTATTTTTCTTTGTGCGTCAATATATTTGCCTCTGCACCGTTATGGCAGAGTTTACGACTTTATGATGGATCTATCGCCAATATCTGTGGTACTTATTTTCCATCGTAAATTTTATTGAGTTAATAGATCCAATAATGGTCTCTTTTATTTGGATTTATTGTGGCAAGACAAATAAATAAATCACGACTTTCCATTTCTTTTAGTCTTTTCTTTTTTGCCTTTTTGTGCACAATATTTAGAATTTTAGTCTTGTAACAGGTATGGTATTTTCCATTGACACCTTCGTAACCGAAAAGCAACATTTAGGTAAGCTTTTTGCTTAGATACTAATCTCGAATAATTAATTGATTTGGTTTTTTTATTTCTAATTCTAATAAATTAATTAATTTAAAGCTTTGATGTTTTTCAAACCCTCTTCTTATTTTTTTGCGGCAATCTGTCGTGACCTTTGCAATTAATTCGTGAATCAGGTTTCGTTTCAATGTCAAAACTCAATGAATTAATTAGTTATTTAATAGCCGTTGGCTTAGCTCTTTCGTTCCATCCAATCTGGTTTATTTTTAATATATTAGCTGGTCGTCACCCAACAATTATTGAGAACATAAAAAAAGTTTGCTGAATTAGAGATTCGACAGCGATACCAAAGCAAATGGAAGTTGGTTGACCTTAAATATATTTTTGGATAAATAGTCAACCACCTAAGTATCACATAAGAAGCTTTAATGTTATGTTTATGTTTGGGATATATTTTTGTTTAAGTACCTACTTAAACTAAAATATATCCCAAACATAGTAGGTACCTACCTACCTACCTACTATGTACATAATTACGCACATAACTATTTAATTAAAAAATGATTAAATGTCCTTACATTTTTTAAGTTTTATAGTTAATATTATTTTTGTCTGGGACTACTCCAATAACCTTAAAACCTATACAAACAAAATAACCGCCAAATAGACACCGTTCAAAGCAAAAGGCATTAAATAAGTCATTGATAAAAAACGAAGGCCTAGAGCAAGCCTCAATACTGAGCCGAGGTATAATTATTAGTTCTAAAAAATACTACTATTAACTAAACACAGGCTTCAAGTTGTTTGCTACGTTATTACAACAAAATGGAGTTTAGTTTAGAAATAGAAAAAGAAGTCTTTTTACACATTTTCAAACGAAAACGGCTGGACTGATTTGGATGACATTTGGTACATAAGAAGTTCGCTTATAACCAGTATAAAATAAGGTTTATCTCTCTTTTAAGAGAAAGCTCGTGATAAAAATTACCTAAACTCATTGTGATCTGATCTATTAAATCCAAAAAAAAAATTCAGCACAATGTAAAACTGTTAACATTGATTCTACACTCGAGTAAAACCTGAAATTCAAGACTAAGAACATTCAAGGCCTGTTAGCAGTGAAAAAACCTATTTTGCGATTTGAATGTTAACAATACTATAATATACCTATAGCACCATTACCCAATGCGCTTTGTCATGGTCAGTGTAATTTACACATTTCGCACAAACATTTATCATTGATACTACTTTTGTATCACGTATTCCTTTTTGGACACTTTCTGTTCAATCTAATATGACGGGTTATGCCAGGCTCCTAAAACCCCGCTGATGTTCCTCTGAGCGTCAAACCTGAGCATCAAAGTTTTCGGGAAATTGGTCCTAAAGTCGACTACTATTATAGTTGCCGTCACGAGTGGTGAGCAGAACTTTCATTGGTCGGTTTGACATTGACTGCGCTGCGGTGCACACGATTGGTTCGACAAATGTCAGTTCGTCAGTGAGCGTCGTCTATTGGTTCAGCACGTTTTTTCGGCTGCTGTACATTGGCCGAAAGTATACAATATGCCTACCACTGATAATCTGTGCTCACGACTCATGACGGTTATAGAGGTCGCCAGTTATGGGGGTCGCCGAATATATGGCGTGGTGTGTGAATGTAGATGATAGGTGAATGTACGTTACCCCAGGGATGATGAATGAATAAGTCCAGATAACATACGATTGCAGTTTATTCACAAACACACACACTCAAAGTTTAAATAAAGCAGAAGGAGTAGAATAGATGGAAGAAAGTTCAAGACAGTTCACAGTTTACACAAGAAATTACACAAAGCGAAGTAAATACTATAACATGTAAGCGCGTAAACAATAGGCATAAAGCGTAAGCGGCAAGCGATTCGCATCGAGAATAAGTTCCGACTGCCTGGGCGCGGCGCGGGCGCACCGCGTCGACCGCTACTTCACCTTGCGCATCAATACAATAGACTGGTTACGTACTGAGTTGTTACTATAGAATCTCGCTCCGACCGAGTTTCGTACGCGAAAGTCGATTGAACGTCGATCGAGGAATTAATATTTTTAATTAATGATTTTGTAAATATTATTGCGTATTGTATTATTGTGTGGTGTATTATTGTGTTGTATTATTGTGTTGTGTATTATGAAAATGTTTGTATATAATTTTTATTGTGATTATTTATTATTGATTATTATTGCATTGAAATATGTATTATATTTTAATAATTATAATTTAATATAATTATTAATATAATGTAAGTATTTGTAAATAATATAATTTTATAATTATAAATAAAGTAATAAATATTATTAATATAATATAATTTAATAAAAATATATATATGTATTATATATGTAGGATAGATACTAAAATATGGAAATAGATCCTACATCACCCCCCTCCAGAGACCGTCAAGGGCGGTAAAAATCGGTAAATTTGACACGGCGACCAGATCTCGTGACATACTCTTTTTGAAGCTCCGGGACAGGTTCCTCATCCTGAGAATTTCCGTTTACAGGTTCCATGTCCCCGGTATCTGCGAGTATGTATGCCGGCATACATACTCGCATACTACATACTTTTAACCGATCTATGGAGACCGTGACGGGTTTACCGTTTAGTAAAATTTTAAAAACTTTACTGTCCCTTGCAAGAATTTTATGAGGTCCGGAGTAGGCGGGCTGGAGTGAACCACGTACAGTGTCGTCACGCAGGAAGACATGTGTACTGGTAGCCAAATCTTTGTACACAAAAGGTTTCTCACTTTTATGGCGAGAAGTTGGCACTGGTCGCAATTTTTCGGCAAATGATCGCAGGCGCGCGGAATATTCCGATATATCGGTGGTACCGGGCACTGCGGTTTCGAAAAATTCGCCGGGCAACCTAAGCGGCTCGCCGTAAAGGAGCTCCGCTGAAGAAGATTGAAGATCTTCTTTGAAGGCTGAGCGGATTCCCAGGAGTACCAGGGGTAAAGATTCCGTCCAGGTGTCTTCGCCATGACACATAATGGACGATTTGAGCTGCCTATGGAAGCGTTCCACGAGGCCGTTGCAAGCTGGATGGTATGCTGTCGTGCGTTTATGCTGGAACCCGGCTATTTTCGACAGATGTTGAAATAGAGCCGATTCGAACTGACGACCTCGGTCCGTTATGATTTCCGTCGGACATCCGAATCGGGAAATCCAGGACGACAGGACAGTCTTTGCAACGGTCTCGGCGGTGATGTCCTCCAGTGGAACAGCTTCAGGCCACCGAGTAAATCGGTCCACCATGGTCAGGCAGTATCTGTAACCCTGGGACAGCGGAAGGGGCCCTACCAGGTCAATGTGCACCTGCTTAAAGCGTGCGCGTGGCAAGTTAAAAGTGCCAAGAGGGGAAGTCACGTGACGAGTGACTTTTGACCTCTGACACGCAATACACGCACGAGCCCACTGTCGACTGTCTTTCCTGACCCCAGGCCAAACGAAACGCTGCGCAACAAGTTGAGCAGAAGCTTTAGCGCCTGGGTGGCTTAGCGAATGCAAGCTGTCAAAAACTTGCTTGCGGTAAAATTTGGGAACATAAGGCCTGGGGGCCGGTGTACTGACGTCGCAGTAAAGTGGAGTGCGACTCCCAGGGCACTTCAACTGTTCCAGCTGCAAAGAGGATCCTTCCTCAAGTAACTTCGCAAGCTCTGGGTCTGCTGCTTGACCATTGGCTAAGCCTTCAAGGCACACTGGGGCTCCCAATTCCTCGAGTTCGACACGAGACAATGTATCGGCAACCACATTGTCTTTGCCGGATATGTGCCTGATGTCCGTGGTGAATTGGGAGATGAAGTCGAGGTGTCTATACTGCCTCGGCGAACAATTGGATTTCTTTTCGCTAAAAGCGAAAGTAATCGGCTTGTGGTCAGTATAGACAACAAAATGACGGGCTTCCAGCATGTGCCTGAAGTGCTTTACCGCTTCGTAAATGGCAAGCAGCTCCCTATCGTACGGAGAGTACTTGACTTGCGAAGGACTGAGTTTCCTCGAGAAAAATGCTAGCGGCTCCCAAGCGCCATCCTTCAGCTGTTGCAAAACTGCGCCGATCGCTTTATCAGAAGCATCAGTGACAAGGGCGAGTTTTGAAGAGCAATCAGGATGGGCGAGCAACGCAGCATTTGCGAGGCTCTCTTTGCAAGCTTCAAATGCAGCTAGCTCATGACCGTTGAGGTTGATGGGATGGGAACCTTTTACCGCGCCAGTCAATAGAGCGTTCAAAGGAGCTTGAACCCCTGCAGCGCGAGGGAGAAATCTCCTGTAAAAGTTCACCATTCCCAGGAACCTTCTGAGCTGGCGTACGTTAGAGGGAGGAGGGAAAGATTTAATGGCTTCGACCTTAGAGTCCAGTGGTTTGGTGCCCTTACTGGAAATATGGTATCCAAGATAGGATACTTCCTGGACACCGAAAACACACTTGGATGCGTTGATGAGCATGCCATACTCCTGCAACCTACTAAAAATCTTCCGAAGGTGTTCCATGTGTTGCTCCTCGTCCCTGGAAAAAATTAAAAAGTCGTCCAGGTAACAATAGACGAAGTCGAGGCCCCTCGTCATCTCATCCACGAAGCGTTGGAACGTTTGGGCTGCATTCCTTAGTCCGAATGTCATAAAAGGGAATTCGAACAACCCAAACGCTGTGGCGATCGCGGTCTTGGGAATGTCCTCCGCGCTGACAGGTATCTGATTGTACGCTTTGACTAAATCAATGGTGCTAAAAATAGTGCAACCAGCGATACTATGGGCGAAATCGTGTATATGTCTAATCGGATACCTGTCAGGCACGGTGCGGGCATTCAACCTGCGATAATCGCCGCAGGGACGCCAACCGTTGTCCTTCTTCGGGGCGAGATGAAGAGGAGATGACCAGGGGCTCTCAGAAGGCCTAGCGGTTCCATTGGCAAGCATGGACTGGAACTCTTGCTTGGCAATCTTGAGCTTGTCTGGAGCTAACCTGCGGGGAGTACATGAAACTGGGGGGCCTGGTGTCGTGCGGATATGATGGACTGTACTGTGTGATGGAATTTGATGTGTGCCAGACGGGCGTGTAATTTTAGGAAATTCCTCTAAGAGTTTGTGGAAACGAGATTCGCCAGTCACAACTTTCACAGATGAAATACTGTTACAATTTAATACACAAACAGAAGTTGACAAAGAAGTAGTATTATCAATCAGGCGTTTGTTCCTTATATCTACGACAAGATTGTAATGATTAAGAAAGTCTACGCCAATTATCGGCTTTGTCACGTCAGCCACCACAAAACGCCATGAAAAGTTTCTACGCAAACCGAAATTAAGATCGAGGTTGACGTAACCGTAAGTGGAGATAGTAGAACCGTTGGCTGCGTTGAGCTGATAGTCCGTCCGAGCACGACGATCATGGATCATCGACCGAGGGAACACGCAGAGATCGCTGCCGGTGTCGATCAGGTACTGCACATTCGAAGGTCGGTCGGTGACAAACAGGCGACCAGTTGTACTAGGCTGAGGGCAGTCATCAGTCGCCATTACTGACTGCCCCTGGCGTTTCCCGCCTTAAAGTCGCATGGGGTGATGCATTGCGACGCCTTCTCGCCGAACTTGCTGTGATACCAGCACAGCGGGTATTTTCGGTAGCTCGACGCAGATCTTGTTCTCGAGCTGGAGCGATTTCGGGCAGAACGACGGGAACAGGATCGAGAAGAACGCTTGTTGTCTCTCGTTGACAACTGCTGGATCTGCCTCCGCAGCTCGGCGATCTCCTTCGTGAGAGCGTTCACGACCGATCCAGGAATATCCTGGCTAGTGGAGGCTACTGCAGGGGTTGACGAGACGGCGATGTCGTTGATCCTATCAGCCAAGTCTGCCAAATCTTCTAGCGCAGTCCTCGATGACTGTCCCGCCAAAACTGTCTGGATGTTCCTCGGGAGACGACTTATCCAGATGGTCTTCAAAAAATCGTCTGTGACATCTGATCTTGCCAGGTCCCTAAGGTGTCTGAGAAACTGGGACGGCTTTCTGTCTCCGAGCTCCTCATGCATTAAAAGTTGCTTGAGCTTCTTTTCGTTGGAAGCTGTGAGGCGCTTGATGAGCTCAGATTTCAGCTTATCGTACATCCCAGCTGACGGAGGAGACAGTATGATGTCCTTGACTTCTCTCGAATACTTATGGTCCAGCTGGCTAATGACAAAGTTGAATTTAGTCATCTGAGAAGTTATACCCGAGAGTGCAAATTGGCCTTCCACCTGAGCGAACCAAATATCCGGTTCCTCGGGCCAAAATGGTGGTATTCGTAAATTTCCACGAATCACCTCGTCCTGAACATCCATTGCCGCAACTCGATCGGATGAGTTTGGATCGAGTTCGTCCGTTCGAGTTCTGGTAGTAGTGCCGCGCCTGGTATTTACGTACATTTTATCTTCCGCGACGGTGTCTTGAAAATGTTCTTCCTCACTCATGTTCTAGAGGGTCACCAGTTATAGAGGTCGCCAGTTATGGGGGTCGCCGAATATATGGCGTGGTGTGTGAATGTAGATGATAGGTGAATGTACGTTACCCCAGGGATGATGAATGAATAAGTCCAGATAACATACGATTGCAGTTTATTCACAAACACACACACTCAAAGTTTAAATAAAGCAGAAGGAGTAGAATAGATGGAAGAAAGTTCAAGACAGTTCACAGTTTACACAAGAAATTACACAAAGCGAAGTAAATACTATAACATGTAAGCGCGTAAACAATAGGCATAAAGCGTAAGCGGCAAGCGATTCGCATCGAGAATAAGTTCCGACTGCCTGGGCGCGGCGCGGGCGCACCGCGTCGACCGCTACTTCACCTTGCGCATCAATACAATAGACTGGTTACGTACTGAGTTGTTACTATAGAATCTCGCTCCGACCGAGTTTCGTACGCGAAAGTCGATTGAACGTCGATCGAGGAATTAATATTTTTAATTAATGATTTTGTAAATATTATTGCGTATTGTATTATTGTGTGGTGTATTATTGTGTTGTATTATTGTGTTGTGTATTATGAAAATGTTTGTATATAATTTTTATTGTGATTATTTATTATTGATTATTATTGCATTGAAATATGTATTATATTTTAATAATTATAATTTAATATAATTATTAATATAATGTAAGTATTTGTAAATAATATAATTTTATAATTATAAATAAAGTAATAAATATTATTAATATAATATAATTTAATAAAAATATATATATGTATTATATATGTAGGATAGATACTAAAATATGGAAATAGATCCTACAACGGTTACTATAAATATTAGTTTAAAAAGGCGCTCGGGAACACTAGGATTCTCGAGCGTTCTCTTGGCGTGAGCTGTAGTCATAGAAAACAGAATAGTATCTAACTACTTTCAGTATAGAAATTACTTTACCATATTCTTTTTTCTACGGCTGTAGTGATTCTATTCTCTAGACTTCTAGAGGATTTTTGTAGTAAAAATACCTGCCTTAGATAAAGCAGGTATAATCTGTGTTTTGAATGTTTTTTACGTTTGTTGTAAAAACAAATTATTCACGAAAAAAGTATGCGATTAAGACAAAAATAACGATAAGCAGTTCTTAAATTAATTATTTTACAAAAACCGAACCTACGATATTTCTGACACAGGTATCATTTTTATCAAAGAAAATTATCGAATCCCAATTCATAGTCAATTTGGCGAAGACGTTAGAACAGATATAAGTATAATTTTTTGCCCTCATTTTATTGTAATGTGTTTGTGTAGTTTTGTTGGCGCACATTTTTTATCTGTTATGGCTTTCAAGTTTATCAGTGTAGCAAAAACTCACAAAAAGGCTAAGGCAACGGCCGGTTCAGATCATTCTTATTTAAAGCATACAAAATTAAAACTTCATATAAAATTAATAAGGTCAATGATGTTTAGTTAATTTTCCAAAAAAACAAAACAGTCCTATTTGAAGCTTAGTTACGAATTTAACCAATAGGTAAATGAAAATGAGTTCGTTCAAATGAATTGAAATCATTTATCATCATTAAGTTAGATAGTCTCTGTTACTAAGTTTATAAACTCGTAATGTTTTAAACCTTGTTTTAACTAGTGGTTTTTGGTTATTTTCAGATATTAAAATAAATAAATATTCACTTTTTGCTTGAAATTGTTTCAGATGAGACACCTACTCTTTGCTGCAATGGCCGCAATGGTCCTATCAGAGGAGCTCCCGCCATCGTGCTACAAACCAGTCTTTTGCGACAGTAAACTTCTTCATTATGTGCAAATGGCGCGACTGTATAACGACTCCAAGACATTCGTTGATCTACAACTACGAAACGATGAGGAAACGACTTTAGATGCTTTCCAAGAACTGCTCAACACAACGAACGATAATCCTACAAAGAAAGACTTGCAAGCATTCGTGGATAAATATTTCGATGCTACCAGCGAGTTAGAGGAGTGGATGCCTACCGACTTTACGACGGATCCTGCGTTCCTTAGCGGAATTCGAGATGAAACGCTTAGACAGTACGGTAAAGATCTTAACGCTATCTGGCCGAACCTCGGCAGAAAGGTCAAAAGCATTGTTTCAGAAAAACCCGAACTGTTCAGTTTTATCCCAGTCCCCAACGGTTTCATAATTCCAGGAGGGCGTTTCATGGAACTCTATTACTGGGATACCTATTGGATCATCGAAGGCCTCATAATTAGTGGCATGAAAGACACCGCTCGTGGAATGATTGAAAACCTTATTCAGTTGCTGCGTAAATTGGGTCACGTGCCTAATGGAAGTAGATGGTACTATCAAGAACGCAGTCAGCCGCCTCTGTTATCAGCCATGATGTCTTTGTACATTAAGGCGACGAATGATCTCGATTTTCTGAGATCAAACATTCAGCCTTTAGAAGATGAACTGCAGTACTGGCTCGATACACAGATAGTGACGTTTGAAAAAGGCGATTCGGCTTACACATTGCTCAGGTACTATGCTCCCAGTAAAGGCCCGCGACCTGAGTCCTATTATGAAGATTATACAAATGCACAAATTTTCAAAACAGACGAAGGTCAAACAGATTTCTATATTGAGATCAAGAGCGCAGCGGAAAGCGGCTGGGACTTCTCTTCTCGTTGGTTTATGAATCCCGATGGAAGCAACACAGGCAATCTAACGACTATCCACACTCAAGACATCATTCCCGTAGATTTGAATGCTATTTTTGCGAATGCACTTCAAAACGCAGCAAATTTCCGGGCGGTACTGAAGGACTGTCGAAAAGGTGCTCATTGGGGCTACCTCGCGAAACAATGGCGGAATAACATCAGAGAAGTTCTGTGGAACGATAACGATGGGATTTGGTACGACTATGATTTACTTCATAAACAGCACCGCAAATATTTCTACCCTAGTAACGTCGCCCCTCTTTGGATGGGAGCTGTCGATAAAGCGCTAGTAAAAGAACACTCTTCAAAAGTTCTCGACTATTTGAAGAACTCGCACGGTCTAGACTTTCCCGGCGGCGTTCCCACTTCATTGATACCGAGTGGTGAACAATGGGACTTTCCAAACGCTTGGCCTCCTCTAGTTAGCATTGTGGTCAATGCTTTAGAAGCGCTAGGTACGAGAAAGGCGAATGAAGTCGCTTTTCAGGTAGCACAAACCTGGGTACGTTCGTGCTACAAGGGTTTCGTTGCGAAGAAGGTGATGTTCGAAAAATATAACGTCGAGAGCCCCGGTTTGGGAGGTGATGGAGGAGAGTATTCAGTCCAGGATGGCTTCGGGTGGTCCAACGGGGTCGTCTTAGAGTTCCTAACAAAATACGGACGTACGTTGACGGCGAATGATGATATTAATAGTAATTTCGCCTATAATGTCACCGAAAACTCGAGCGAGGAGTCCAGTATTTCAGCATCTTCCATATCAGCTTCTTCTACAGCGATGTCCTCAGAAAGCGGTAGTGATGATGACGACAAGTTCATTCCTTTAGTGATTCCAATAGCAGCCGTTTATACTTCAATGGGACAGCTTTAGAACTGTCAAGAACCTGAAAATTCCTTGGAACTGGATGGAATAACTAAAACAAATAGATACACTATTTTTATTAATTCAGTGAATGAGCTCATCGTAGGTACTGAATAACTCACGGATATAATACTTATGCATTAATAGACGTGGTGAACATAGAAACAACAAATCTCATAGAGAAAATTACTTTAAATGATCTTGAAAAATAGTTGACACTTTGTATTTTAATGTAGTCATCAAGGTTACCTACTTGTTACCACTGGCGTGGAACTAATCTCCTTTTGTGACAAATGTTGTTAATTGTATAACTTGTAACTTTCCATCATGTGTTCGCAATTTATGAATATCCTTATCCGAATT
The DNA here is from genome assembly GCA_905147235.1 of Erynnis tages. NCBI lineage: Eukaryota > Metazoa > Arthropoda > Insecta > Lepidoptera > Hesperiidae > Erynnis > Erynnis tages. Next base: position 10,359,842 of record LR990082.1, read on the forward strand.
CAAAGTTGTTGTATTAAAGTGATACTAAGTAAGTGGCATTTTGTTAGATAGTTTATTACTATTTAAATGTTTAAAATACATTGTTTGACCTGTGACAATGTATTAATCACGTATAAAATATTGTTACATTTAATAATTTATTTGCAAAGGTGGTGGTTACCGTTATACCTAATAGTAATGTGAGGAAATCGAATAACCGAAGATCAAAATATGTGAGTTCAAAAAATTATATCGAGTTCTTCAACGAAATCAGGGAGGGATCAGATTTTAGGATGAAGTAGATATAATTTTGCAGGTTTTATATTCTAAAATCGATACCATTTATTAATTTAAAGGTTTCATAGAAGGGTTCCCCCCATGGACTGTTCAGGGTATTATAATATTTTAGTATAAATTTAATGACTATTTTCTAAATCATTAATTTTAAATGCTAATTTTATAACCATTCTTACCATTACTATGTTACCAATTTAAGTTTAAAACTGAGTGATCACGTTTATTGTTATGGTGTGCCATAAATATTGAGTATAATTAAGTTGATATCTGTTATTATAAAAAGTACACCTGTAGCAAATTATTTTAAGGAAAACTTGAATTAATTTTCAGTAGGTATGTTTATTATATAATACAGTAATAGAACTTAGATGTTGCTTACCTATTTATATTTGTCCTACAAAATACATTTTTTTTAAAACATACATTATTATGTGTATTTGTGTAAATTAAACATATATATTATATTTTGGAACAACTTTATAAACTTAAACTGCTTAATTATAATCATATATTATGAATATTTATTATGATTTCCATTAAAGAACTTGTGATTGTCGTCCTAATATTTTTTGTATTTCACTTTTTATTGTGAATTTTAAAGTTACCCGCATTTATTTTTAACTATTATAATTATAAGATCAATTTAATTGAACATTTAAATATTTTTACCGTGTACCTATTTATAATGTACTTAATTATTTCTGAATAAAATCGAAATAAACCTTATAAGCACTATTAACTGCATTTATTTTTATACCTCTTTCAACAAAAATACAATTAATATTTTAAAACTTATTTACTTAAACATCACTGTCAACATTTCTTTGTTAACCTGTTGTTAACAGTGGGTTAAACTTTGACTTTATACCTACATGCCTTCAATTTTAAATCTATAGCAGTTATTAAAGTTCTACCTATTCGTTGTTTTTTCTTGTCTTGTCATTCTATCTTGTTTTTTACTTGAGTTTCTTTTAATGTTTGTTCTTTTTGTTTTAAAGAATTAAAAGAAATAAGAGTTCAACCAGAAAAATAAATTTCAAATGGTCAAAAATCTGAAGTGGCAACCCTGGCCCCTTCAAGTAGTAACATGTGATCATAATTAAAGAAAAAAAAAGGATAAGACCGAATTATTATTTGCGAGCCAAAACGTAGCTGTGATTTGTTGTTCGGATTTCATTGTGAGCTCTATGAGGGAAGAACCATTAGTGTAGTCAATACATATCCTTGTTTTCAAACAGCATGAGGTACTTCAAGTACGTACCTAGTCTACCTTGGTACGTACGTATAACTAATGCAATACAAACAAAAGACTGAAAGAAAAACATAATTTGCATCAGAAAGAGTCGAAATGACTTACTCTGAAAGGCATATTGTCCTACTAATTGAACACGATTATGATAGAACTATTTTTCTGTGTTTTTCCATTCAAACTGGCCAACTATTCTAAAATTATTCATAGATGATTCAATCAATTTTGTAGTTTCTGAACACTAAAGGTAGGTAACAAAAATTGGGATTTATTCGCCGAGATACCTGAAAGCATACATACAAGATGACCTGAGTGGCGCAGTGGTTAAGACACCGGTGCGCTGCCCGGAGGGTCCTGGGATCGATTTCCAGCAGAGCAGAGATTTGAATGATGAATTTGAATTTCTGTTTCGGGTCTGGGTGTGTGTGTTCTTGTCTTGTGTGTGTCCATAGTACCCATGAAATAGGGAATCCTAGTGTGGGGCTATGAGTGTGAAGCGAAGGCTAAGCGTTATATTATACATAACTTGCCGTGGAGCAGTATCTATGTCCTTTTAAGAAGTAGCATACCAACAACGTAAGATGGCCCAGTGGCTAAGATTTCGGCCTCTTATCCGAGATGTAAGGATTCGAATCCCAAGGGCCATGGCTTTTTTCAAAAGTTATGAGCATTTTTTAAAATGAAATCTGCAGTAATGGTGTTGGAAAACAACAAGCTCATAATTATAAAGCTTCGACTGTTGACATGATTGTCATTGAGCTATACTGACCATTAAACATCAGGTAGCTAGTATGTCAACTACAGTACAGTACCTACTTCTGTAATATAAATAACATCCTTTTTCGAAGTCGGTTAAAAAGTTAAGTTACAGAATGTGTAAGTGCCTTAATAATTGTTTATAGTACAAGTTCTTTTGCTATTGCAATAGGTATTACTTATGTATATTGGTAGGCGCACAAAACTCATTTTCTTAACAGTTGTGATTAGATATCCAAAACCTAAATACATACGAAGAATACCAATCAAATATAGTTCAATGAAAATAATGTACAATATAATCCTTATTTTATAAATCCTCAGTCATTGAATGGCAAGGTATTATTAGGCATCGACTTAGATTTAAACAAAGCAAAATATGAATAACTTTTTTGCTCAAATATGGGTTAGGTAGTAATAACAATAACAAAATCTGGGATTCACAAAATAAGTCGATATATCTCTTATAAATGGTAGGTTCAAGTAAATGTGCGTTACTTGCTAACTGTAATTAGTAATAGTATTGTACCGTGATTTTATAATACCATTATATGAAACGTAGGTACCTATATACCTAAACTTAATATTACTGTTGGAATTCCCAGCCAGTATCGTACCACGATATCACCGCGCACACGCTATCGCCGCGGCTATCGGCCTAAAATCAACACATGGCAACATCCAGCGTACATCACGAGATAAAATTTGACACTGACAGTTCTCCACTTGCTTTTGGATTGAGAAGGGGGCACGCGTCGATTCGCAGCAAATAATCCAGTTCCCAAAGTATTACGACGTAACAGTGAAAGTGCATCGTATCAGCTGTGATGGGACGCGCAGTCGGGATGCGCTGACACACATCGACGTTGATCATGGCGCACTCGGTGCACTCAATAGCAGTCGCGGGTCGGCCATTCGCGCAAACGGTCCTCGCATCGCGAACTCTCACTCGACCGACGTCCAAAGGTTATGTTTATCGCGCGTTTCCGTGTTCGCGCCGGTTAGCGTTCGACGGAAATTCTGACATCTATCGACATGTTCATACCGAGACTGCATCGATACGTGCCCCTGTACCCCGTGCTGGGGCTGCTGGGAGCCTGCGCCCATGCCTTCACGATTGTTCCCGTTTGCAACTCCTCCGTCTACTGCCACAGTGAACTCCTGCATAAAGTACAACTAGCCCGAATATTTCCTGACTCAAAAACTTTCGTCGATCTAAAATTAGTGCACCCTGAACATGAGACGTTGGCCGATTTTGAAAAATTAATGCACGATACCAACGACAATCCATCGCGGGACCAAATCGCTAAGTTTGTTAATCAACATTTTTTGGACGGAAATGAACTGGAAATGTGGAGGCCGCCCGACTTTAATCCGGAACCACCGATCCTGCAAGAAATATCTGATCCGAAACTAAGAGAGTTTGCAAAGAGCGTAATTGGCATTTGGGCTAAATTAGGACGCAAGGTCAACCCTGACGTTGACAAAAACCCCGATTTATATAGCTTTCTGTACGTCCCAAATGGATTTATCGTACCGGGTGGGCGATTCAAGGAGCTTTATTATTGGGATTCTTTTTGGATGATACGCGGACTGTTAATAAGCAACATGACAGAAACTGCTAAGGGTATGATAGAAAATCTCTTGCATTTAGTCGAAAAGATAGGATATATTCCAAATGGAAGCCGTGTTTACTACCTCGGACGAAGTCAACCACCTCTGCTGGCTGCGATGGTTGCTAGTTATTTTGCTATTACGGGTGACCTCGCGTGGCTCGAACGTAATGTCGCTACCGTAGAGAAAGAATTACAATATTGGCTCGACAAGAAGAAAGTAACAGTGGAAGTCAAAGGGAAAGATTATGTATTGCTTCGTTATATGTCTGACAAACGAGTGAGAGGACCGAGACCGGAGTCCTATTACGAGGACTACACGAATGCGAGAAAATTGGCTAACGAGGATATGCGTCAGGACTTTTACACCGAGATGAAGAGTGCAGCAGAGAGCGGTTGGGACTTCTCCACGCGGTGGTTCGTCACAGCGGACGACGCGGTGGGTAATTTGACCGATGTGCATGCGACGCGAATTCTTCCCGTCGATCTAAATGCAATTTTCGCCGGCGCTTTGGAACTAGTGGGCGATTTTCGGAATCGACTTAAGGATAGACGAGAGGCGCAAAAGTGGTGGAGCCTGGCAAAGTATTGGCGGAACGCTATAGAAAACGTCCTATGGGATCCAACCGACGGGGTCTGGTATGACTATGATGCTCAGGATGGCTTACCGCGGCGGCATTTCTATCCCAGCTGTGTCACACCCCTTTGGACCGGCGCCGTCGAACCGTATGACGCCCCAAAATATGCCGAACGTTTAGTCAAATATCTTTTATCCACGGGCGCATTAGATTTTCCCGGTGGTGTGCCGGCATCCGTATTGCATTCGGGGGAGCAATGGGACTATCCGAACGCGTGGCCTCCGCTGCAGAGCATTCTTATCGGAGGGCTAGAGATGAGCGGGAATGAAAAAGCGAAACTACTAGCTAGAGAACAAGCAGCGATATGGATTAGATCGAATTATATAGGGTATAGTCTGTGGCATAAAATGTTTGAGAAGTACAGTGCCGTTGAGCCCGGCCACAACGGTGGTGGAGGGGAGTATAGTGTTCAGGATGGCTTTGGATGGACCAACGGAGTAGCTTTAGAACTGTTACAAATGTATGGCAAGGATCTCAAACTATTCGAGAAACCTCGAGTCATGCCACCTAACGTAAAACAAATTGTTTGAATTATAGATAAAAAATATTTTTTCAATATTTACGACTCAGGTCAATAAGAATCAAAGAAACTATTTTTTGATCAGATAATGTACGAGTATATTATATGCGCTAAGTTAGAAGTAATAGATATTTGACCATATTATAATTGTTAATTTATTTTAAGTTAGACTAATGCAATTGTGATATTTGCTGTAATTACATTTGTACTATCATGTGTTTAATTATATCTAAGGTTAAAAATCAAAATATGTTTTTTATTTACTTACACAATTCCTCTTTGTAGCCAAATATTTGATTTGTCATGTTCCAAAATATTCCGTGGATTTCATTAGAATACACCTAAGTATATGCTATACATACATACATATGCCATACATATCATTATGTATACTTATTACTCATTAAAACTAATGTAATTAAATTTAAATTATGGTGCAAAATATCACCTACAGACCTACTGAACTTGCTTGCAGTAGGTAGTTCCAATGACCTAACAGGAAATAGGTAGGCACGCAATTAATAATTTTAATAAATTAATTTAAATAACAAAATAAGTACGTCAAAATTAAAAATTAGTAGGTCAGTAAAGGTATGTACTACCTAGCAGTAGGTACTGAATGATAAAGGCACTAGAATTATTTTTTAGCATATGGGGTATTGTTTTCCCTATTTATAATAATTGTGCATTCATATTTTAGGCATTTTAGTAAGTACCTAATAGTGAAATGGAAAACAAACTTTAGCGTGCTTTCAAAAATAAAAAAATTAACGCCGGATTAAGTATTCAATTTTTGTCGGAGACAATACTCGTAATGAGGCAAATTAAACGACAAGTCAAGCCTCAAGATTGTCTAATGGCTTAAAATGTTTGCGGTTCAAAGGAAATTTAATATAAGAAAATTAAAAAAAATTCTAATCAAAAATTTTTGTTTGTTTCGTGATAAATCAATTGTTTAAGGAATGATGGTTGTGTACAAATCCATTCGATTCAATTTTAGTGATGCGTGATGCGTGATTGATTTTTTAAGAAAAACATAATCAAAAGCCCATCACTCATTCATTGAATCCATCCATAATCCATTTACGCCTACTGCTGTTCTTCAAAAGAAGGACTCCTAAATGACATTATTCAGGTCCCTCGTATCCCCTTAATCCGACGGCAACTATTAACTATTTGTACATCGATCGCTAGTACCTATAGGTATCACGTGGAGAATCATATCAAAATGCACGTGTCTGCATAATGTGCCATCAATTAATATTATAGCAATTCAATATATTATTATACCACGAAATGGATGCGTTGCTTGCTACGACCGCTCCATGAAATATCTTTATAATACACAGTCAAGGAATACATAGACACTGCCTATTCAATTGAATTCTATTAAGAAATGTCTTGATAAGTGACGCATCTGATTAAAGAACAATTGAACTCATTCATAGTTGAGATGTGAGTAATATTATATTTTAGGTGGAAGCACTTAGGCTTCGGTATCTTTAATCTTTGTACTGTGTTTATTTCGAAGAGGTTGGTCCCACCGCACTAAGAAACTTGGTATACCTAATAACGTTTCGAATGTTTCGATCTTTGATGAATGAGGTGCGCAGCCACGTTTTATTTCTATAACGTGTGTACGTAAAGTATTTCAGGAATACTTACACACATATTTACATAATAATTATATACAGTCCTTCGATCCTTAATCGGAAAAGGCAATCAGTCAATAGAGCAAGAGCGACTCTATTCAGAGAAATAAGTCACCATAAGTGGTGCCCGGTAACCTACGGTTTGTCCCGATTTATTCCGAAAAAGCCCTAATAGTTACGTAGTATTTCCCAAATTCCCGAAACTCGTTTAGAAAAGTCCATTGACGATCTGCAAACATGGCTTTGTTTTCCTCCTAAAGTTGCTTAGCCTTCTATTCTTCCACTACCACCTAACAAAACATCCCAACCAATAGAAATACAGGAATGAAGAACATGTTGCTTCTCCAATCTCCATGTTTCATCAGGGTGGCGTTAGGCACCAAGGGCAGCTAAAATTCAACGTTTATTCACCGAATATCCTTTAATACTTATTATTAATTTTGAATTCCCTACTTCTTCGACCGTAAATAAAAGTAAATGGAAAATAAAAAGTGATATTTCTCTAGGAAACTACTCTGTGTAAATATATAAATTAATTGCAATTACAACACTTTAATGTGAGTGCAATTATGCGGATATTTGAAAAGTGCAGTCTTTCATACGGACAGGTCAATTACCAGATGTTCATATAAAAAATAATACATACCTATCTATAATGTATGTGTACTGAATATTTATAATAGGCTTCGAGTATCAATTACTTTTTAATGGCAGGTGTTAATAAATTTTTCAATTTAAAGACCGATTTATTAAGAGTCATTGGAGCCATTTGTTAGTAAAAAATTAAAGTATATTTATTTTAAAAACAAAACATATGTAATACACATTCGGAAATAATTAACCTATAAAATCAAACACGGCTCGATTACTACGAAGAAAATTAGGTATTTTTTCCGTAATTCAATCAACAATATTTCAGTTTTCTCCATAGGTTAAGTTAGGAGAAAGAATTTCTTACATTTTGGGTAACAAATAATAATTAATTAATTAATTTTTAGTAACAAACAAAAGTCGGAAACAATGCTTAGTGAGCTTATCATAGAATTCATAAACCATTATTAATAAAATAAATTGTTTCAAAGGCTGCATTAATTCTTGTAACTTGATACTTGTTTATAATACAATGCAACGTTTTTAAAAGCAATATTGTTTTTCTCATCACACAGATTTAATGTGTAGACATTACAAAGTACAATTGAAAATAGGGCATTTTACCCGGATTCTTCAACATTTTTTTGTAAATTTATTAATGTAGGTAGGTACACAAAATAATTATTGTTGTCAGTAACCCATACAGGGTCGGGTCTCCTTCTCGCAATGAGAGGGATGTAGGCCTTAGTCCACCACGGGTTGGTGGACGTAATAATTATTGTAGGAGACATACGAGTATAATATGTAAATTGAAAAAAGCGTACAAGGGCACTGCTTATCCCATACAGGGATAATCTGATCTCTAACAGCAGACCCGCAAAAGAATAGTTGAAAGATTGAGGCGAACTTAGTGCAACATTTCATAGGACGTCTGAATTATTAGGTACAGTACCTATATTCCGCCTAAATCACACAACGATGTTCGGTCATAGGTTTTCTATTCCTGCCTTTCCCAGGCTCAAGGCGTTCTCCATTCAAATAACTTCCAATTTTTCAAGGAACAATTTAGCATGCCTATTGCTACTTTTTTATTTTACTCTAAAGATATTTCGGTGACGTATTGAATTCGTCAACAGATTTATCCATATGAACATGGCTTTTCGAAACCTTTTTAACCTTTTTAACTTTTAAACCTTTGCATTAACTAAGCATGCATTAAAAGAACAAGGTCTAATAGATAGATATGCCTTAGAATTGGAATAAAATCGGAATGGATCGGTGGCTGACAGTCGCAGAACCGAAATCTGAGTTTTACGAGATTTATCTTAATTGTGGAATATCGAAAATTATTTTCCCAAAGTTAATATGCGTATTATATTACCTCTAGTTTATACAATGAGTTATTTTTATTGCACTTTTTGAATCTGTTACGGTGAGTTATTTTTACAGCACATTTTGAATGTGTTACGGTACCTAAGTTTCGTTGGTAATGGTATTAAAAGTCGTTTGATTTGAAAGTCAAACCGAACGCTGTCATGCCTTAGCGTCAACTTAGCGTATCTTTAGTTAGTCCTTCATTAACCTTCAATTTCCAGTAAGTAATTAATTGGCAGAAGAATGCGCGGGCAACACGATGCAACGATTACACAGTTTATGTAATACGTAATGTAATCTGTGTCAGGGCCGGATTTAGAAGTCTGGAAGCCTCGGGGCAACAAAGGAGTGGATGCCCCTTGGTCCCAAATTATTTTCCAAATAAAATCAACAATTTTTTTCAGTTGAGTTTTCGAATAAATAATAATAATAAATTGCAAATGCTTATCAGGGCCATTTGATATTTTGATATTTAACTGATTGCCTAATTGATGAGAACAAAATATTTATTCTAATTTCTGTTAATATTTAATGTAATCATGGTTGTACAAAGTACTGTAGGTAAAGGTAAAACACAAAAAAAATATGAAAGGAAGAGTTGTATACTAGTATTAGTCTTCATTTAATTTTTTTTCCGAAGTCTATTGTGGGGGCCCCTATTTTGTGGAGGCCCCGGGGCTGTAGCCCTGGTTGCCCTCCCCTAAATCCGGCCCTGATCTGTGTGAACGCCCGTTAAGTGCATTTGCATAGAGTCGTGTTGTGGCATACTTGTAGAACACGTAGATAAACGGAAGAAAGGTGGAAATATTGTAGTTTATCAGGGGTTAGAAACATTTATGCTACAGTTAGATAGAAGCTACGTTTTTTTTGAGATGGTCAGAAGTCATAAATTGTTGGCGACTTTTATCCTTTGGAGTAACCTAGTAACCCTAAAATCTTTTGAACATATTTTTGGCCTGAACTACTACTACAACTACAACACGACAAGATTTTAATACAGGGCTTTGTGTTGCGCTTTCTAATTGAATATGACACAGACACGCAACAAAATCTATGCAAATAGCTATTGTTGTCGTTGTCGGACGAGCAACTTTTGCTGCCCAGCCCCAAACCTAAGAAACTGCTTTTCTGCTTCCACCAACGGTTTTGATTGGACTTTTCAATTAAAAAAGTCACATCTTTATAATGTATGTACTCCAAATAGAGAAAAAGTTGAGGGCAAGAGTAAAGTTAGCTGCATATACTCGTAATTAAGAATAAGTATTTAGATTAGATAGTTACGCCTATCAACCGAATTGGACACGTGATTAGGCATTTAACTTCATGATTGTATGTAAATTCTTGTATTAACATAGCCACAATTGCAATGCAAATATAACTTTGTCGCATACACCTAGTAAAACTTTAACAGTACGATATAAGGTTGAATTTAGATGAGCATAAATGCAGATTTATTTCAGACAAGGCTAAGTGATAATACGTAGCGGGGTCGGCTAATTTCCTTAACAAATTCAGAGAAAGTTCAGTGGTGACCTTTCTGTTTGACGATGTTTAATGGTGGACAGTAAATAGGAGACAATCGATTATGTAAAACAGATTTTATTTCTGTAATTCATTGCATTTGATAATTTCAAGACATTAAGAGCAATCCTTGAATTTTCTTTCTTTTATACTAGCGGTGATAGCCCAATTCAACCTCGATTCGAGGGATCCGGGTTTGTATTCCAGTGGCACGCACCAATGACTTGGTAAAAAAGTTATGTGCGCTTTATAAAATATCACCTGCTGTTACGGTGACGGAAAGAATCGTGAGGAAACCTGCATGCCTGAGAGTTCACAAAAAAAATGTTCTCAAAGGTATGTGAAGTCCACCAACCCGCAGTAGGCCAGCGTGGTGGACTAAGGCCTACATCCCTCTCATTGTGAGAGGAGACCGACCCTGTAGTGGGACGTTAATGGGTTACTGACAATTGAAGTTTCGGCTCAATCAGTCTAAAAATTTTCCAGTTATAATTTCCAGTGGGTAACCGTAACCTTTCAATAGAAGCATAAAACACGAACTTCATGCTGCTTCGTGCCGGTTTTGAGGTATTCGCGAGCTTCAATGACCCTAAAAAATGACGAATGCGAGCTGAATGGCCCTAGACTACTCGTATTTCAAGGATAAGTAAGATATAAAAGAAAAGAAATCATTAATAAAATCTTAATGAATAACTTCTTATTCATTTAATTGTAACAGAAGATTTGTTATGTAAGTAATACATAAAACTGTATCTTACCTTAAATATAATATAAGTAACGCATACCTGACTAGACTAGGACATATCAATAATTTGGCTAGAACTCTAAAAGACTGGTTATCTGTGAACTTTACCGAGTTAAACGCTAAACTAGGTTATTACGTCATTTATCATCCTCGAAATGTACACTTACATTTACAAATACATTTAAATCTTATTTACAGGATAATACCATTAAAGTCACAATCGATTAATGGCTCAGTATTTCCAACACTGCTTCTAGAAGTAAAAGGTTATGGTTATGTCATCATCTTTGAAATTAGAATCAACATTTATTTAGGGTTCTTTCAATGCCTTCATCACAATCAAGTGACGGTTCAGTATTGCCAAATTCTGCTTCTAGAAGTTCACTTAACAAATTTATTGTCATCTTCGAAAGACTTAATTATTTACAAGATACTTTCAATGCCTTCCAGTCTTCATCTTCTTCATCGTAATGCTTTCGTAATTTAATACGTTATTCGTTTAAATTTGACATATTTCAAATTAATTTTTAGATCCTCACAAATACTAAAAATATGTCAGAAACTCCCTATTATTATGATAATCCAAACTTATTTATAGTGTAGGTACTTTCAATGCCCTTCAGGTCACAATCGCAGAGTGTTGGCTCAGAATTTCCAATCTCTGCTTCTAGAAGTAAAATGTTGGGTAATCATCCTCGAAATAAGAGTCAAAATTTATTTATTTACAGAGTACTTTCAATGCCTTCCAGATCACAATCAAGTGACGGCTCAGTATTGCCAAACTCTGCTTCCAGATACACCTGTTGAATCTTCAGTCTGGCTACAGCACTCTGTTTAGGGTTGAGACGCTTTAAGATCGTCGTCGTTTCCTCATCATCTTCGAAATAATCTTCCTTCCTTCCTTCCTTTCAGCCCTTAATAGTCCACTGCTGGACATGGGCCTCCCCTAATCGACGCCACTCCGCCCGGTCCTGGGCCCTCTGAATCCAACGGTTTTCCGCTGTCTTCTTCAGGTCATCAGTCCACCTGGTCGGAGGGCGGCCTGTGCTCCTTTTGCCTAAACGTGGTCGCCATTCGAGGACCTTTTTTCCCCCATCGGTTGTCAGTCCTGCGAACGATGTGGCCAGCCCATTGCCGCTTTAATTTGGCTCGAAATAATACATGACATTTATTTACAGAGAACTTTCAATGCCTTCCAGATCACAATCAAGTGACGGCTCAGTATTCCCAAACTCTGCTTCTAGAAGCACCTGTTGAATCTTCAGTCTGGCTACAGCACTCTGTTTAGGGTTGAGACGCTTTAAGATCGGAGCGCAACTCAGCAGGAACAGCTCATCAGGGTCGTTCCTAGAACAATGGCACGGGGTTTCGTCGTCTGTTGAGTTCAGACGAACGTTCTTCACTGGCAAGGCATCTTCGTCGTCGTCTTCTTCTTCCTCGTAATGCTTCCGTTTTTCTGATAAACGCTGAGAGCTGCCGTCTGAGTCGGACTCAATTTCGTCCTTTTTGCTGGAAAGAAGATAGGAGTTCGGTTAGTTTTTGATATTTGTTTGTGAATAAAAGTTTGGATACTAGATGTGAGCACCTCTCGTTAAGTCGGATTTAAAAATGTCGTACACCAATAGGATAGCAAGAATTATATACTCGGTCATGGCCTCAAATATTTTCAGTCGCGTATGGGATTATTCCTATCTGTCCCCCGATTCTGTCCCCTGCAGGTATGAGGTAGTACACGTATTAGACAAGATTTAATTTTGTGAACTGATAACATGGGAGTTTTATTACATCACATCAACTTACGTTGGCTGCACAATTGTTTGTTACCTTACCTTACCGTCTTCACCAGTATCAGATGTGGTGGGAGGCGTACAGATTGATTATTATTATGATAAAGAGACCATTACTTATTTAGTAGGTTTCTTGTTGCAATAAACTCGTCAGGTGATATACGATCATTGATTAAAAAATAGAGGATTTTCTCACTAGAACGCATCATGCCGTTGCTCCAGGTGCGGTATAAGGAACCGCATGGAGTTGTGGTATGGCCATCGGGTGCGGTTCCCGTGTGTGCGCTGCAGCTTGATGAACGAGTCCCGGAGAGAACGCCAGCGTTTCTTGCATTCTGATTCTGAAAATGGTTAAAGTTGAATGAATTGTGGGGTTTTAATCAGTCTCTTCGTAAAATTTTAGAACCACGGGTTCGGGTCTCCTCTCACAATGAGAAGGGCCGATTACACAAGGGACTACACTATCACCGGGTTTGATTTATTATTCTACATCAAAGCGAAAATCTCTTGTTTATAATACCAAAGGAACATTTAAAATGTTACCATGAAAATTCCAACTTACAACATACTAAAAAGAGTTGGTTCTTTTTCTTCTTTTGAGAAAAATTGGAAACTTAACTTATTTTCATTCCCAAAAGGAAATTAAGTCAGATCTGCATCAAGGACTAGATCATTTTGATGATGCTAACTTCCATCAACCTGCCTGCATCAGGAAAAGAGTCGCCTAATCAAAAACAAACAAGATTGAAGCCAATTCCAACATTTCCAGCTTACCAGATGCGTGGAGCGCTTTCCGTATTTCTTTCCACGCTTCGTCTCTTAGTTTGGCTTTGTTAAAACCTCTAACAGTTTTGTCGTATAATATCGGGTGCTTCTCCACTTCTTTGATTAAATCTATTTCGTTCATATTGGTAACAATTCACGTTTCTTCAAGTGAGGCACAATAATTTGAGTTCCAAACTCTAATTTGGCGCGCAATTTTATGCAAAAGTACTAGCACCAGAAAATTTCACTACGTTTCGCGCGAAACAAAACTCCATCAAACGATATCGGAATTGTTTGATTGATCGTAGTTCCGTGTTAATTAGAGTCGATCGACGGAATATTGATGGCTACCAACTATCAATATAAATTAGTTCACCGGCTTAACATTCGCACTGTTAAATTTTGAGTAATTATATTATATTAGCACTGCTTTTTACTTTTACTTTTAAATATTTTTAGTCACAGACTTTTCAGTAAATAGCAATTAAGGCAGAGATAAGTTTATCTCTCGTTGGGAAAGGTATTTGCGACGAGGGTGGGTTATCCCGACTGCGGGCGGCGGCGGCGCCCCGCGCGGGACGTGCGCGACGCGCGTATCGAGCGGCGCGACGCGGCGACGCATTAGCCGCATTGTGACGTAAAGCTGTTCACCTCACGAAGGCGGGTGAGCTTTGTCGATGTGGTACGTGCACAAATATGGATTGTGTGCGTTCATAAAGAGTTAGCGAGCTAACGGACGGAGGAATAATAGGTCCTTTGACTAATTAACAGTTGCTGATTGATGATGATGTGACCGAATCAAGAAAGTTATTATAAGCAACCATTATCTAAATGCACTGAAAAGTTGACTTTGGATAAGCAATGGCAAAAAATGGGTAGATAATAACCACTAGAGAATAATAATAGACCTACTTTTTCATGCAATACCTACGTGGCTGAAATTCTTTTTATATCTCACTATTGGGCATGGATCCACCCCACCCCACGACTACAGTAGTATACTCTACCACGTTGCTTCTATATGAATTGGTCACTCAGACAGTTGGGTCATTCAGACAGACCTACCTGCCTCTACCCTTTTTACGCCTATTGTGACTAGTGAAAAATAGAAATGTGAATAAAGTCACTGATTTAGTATCAGTTAGATATTATCAGCTATTATAGCATCATTTATTATCAGTCAGCTTAGTAAGCTAACGGATAATAAATGAAACCTTGCATCATTCAGAGAAAGGGCGGCGGCCACAGTAAACTGCTAATCGCCTACTAAAAACAGTGATTTGGGCCGATCGATTATTTAGGAAGACCGTCCGAAGATTCTGCTCTTAATAAGCAAAATTAGCTACTTGTATTTTAATATAACGTATTTTTTATTGATTATCTAATATTGTTAATTTTTTAGGATTTGTAATTAAGTAAGACGCAAGATTCAGACACATCGACATTTACTTGTAAATGGAACAAATGGCTGTATGATTTAATTTTTAACGACTAGCAGTCTGCAGTTCAATTAAAACTATTATGACATTACAGCCGCTGTCAGTGTATGACTGACTGACACTGACAGTGACCCTGACGGTAGCGATGTGCCGAGACGGCTATTTATAGTATTCGAATATTTTGGTATTCGTTAAAAAAATATTCGAATTCAGACTCGAGTCGGAAGACACGGACAGGTATTCGAGTACTGGCACGAGTATTCGAATACTTTAGTGGACTCGAGTACCTTTTGAATCGAACTTTGACGACAATAACATATCCTAATATTTCATCACAAATCATGTAAGATATTAAAGGTGTATTTTTTTCAAATGTTTCAGTAAATTTGTGGTGTTCCCAAAATTTACAAATGTTTTTTTGCACTCTTTGCACTCCACTTTTTTACCTTCTAAAATGTTGAATAAGTTCCATATTTCCGATTTTTTTTGGAGCCATCCTATCACAGACCTGGCTAAAACAATTAAACTAAACACTTAATTTCACTATTTAACTGACAGACTAACAGTTTGACTGATTAAAATTATATCTATCTTTATATTTATCTTAATCTTAATTATATTTGACGACCCGAGTGGCTCAGTTGGTAAAGACGCCAGTGCGCTACGCGGAGGGTCCTGGGTTCGATTCCCAGCGGAGAAGAGATTTGAATGATGAGTTTAAATTTCTGTTTCTGGTCTGGGTGTGTTGTGTTCTTGTCTTGTGTGTGTCCATGGCGCCCACGACACAGGGAATCCTAGTGTGGGGCTATGAGTGTGAAGCGTTATTATTAATATTTATTAAACTGACCGTTCGGAAAACATAAACACGTTGAAACCTGCAACGATTCATCAGTCACGCGGCGTGACTAACTTCACAATGCTCTTTAAAGTGAACGGGGCATTCAAAATTCGACTGTACGCGTAAAGCAGAAGGTTTCTATTAAAGTACACGACTTAGGATTCGAGTACCGTAAGTACTCGAATCCTGAATTCGAATCATGTGGATTCGAATACCGTAATTTATGTGTTCGAGTACGTGAGTACCTGCTAGGTATTCGAGTAAGTACTCGAGTCAGTCTGACTCGGCACATCTCTACCTGACGGACGAGTGACGACGCCCGGCGATTGTGAATTTATTGAATAGCTAGTTTTCTACAATTTTGTATTTGTAATTTCTATTTTCTAGAGGAAGAAGATCTTCCTCAGTCAAAAGTAAGTGAAACATATTTTATAGAAATATGATTAAAATTATTTTAATTTACTGTTGAGTTCATACAAAATATTGTTTTACTATTTCTGGAAGAAAAGATCAACCGTTCAAAACAGCTGATTCACTAAGTTCTCTATCAAAATCAACCAACACAATAACATGATGTTTATTCAAATGTATTTCTAATTTATTCTTTAAATATATGAGCAAAATGATATAGATTTTTATTTCTTTAAACTTGTTTAATGTGACAATAAGATACAATTGTAACGGTTTAAGATAAGAAATGACATGTTTGTATTTATAGTACAAAACAGTAAAACGTAATTAGTAAGTAATAGTAAATATTCAGCACAGTGGTATCTTACTTCATTACCATTGTGAATATAAACCTAGTATCAATAACATGTTCACTTGATAACAAAATATTTGGTTCAAATATCGCTCAGTCTTTATCTTGGTTTGTGGTTGTCGGGGTATCAAAAAAGATGCTTACAGTCATATAAATATTATTTTTTATTTAAAAGAAAAGGCAGTCGTCCCATTTCATGGGACATTAGTGGTCAGTACATTACTTATGGTATATTTAATAACTATTCTTTACAGTCTGTAAAATTGTAATTGCTGCTCTGAAACTGTTTGCTAACGATTAAAAAATTTTTTTAGATCCTCACAACATACTTTTTTGTGGTGAATCTGTATAATCTTCATGTTGAGAATGTCTTCCCAGGTGAGATTTAATGACAAATCTAATTATATTAAAGTTTAAATGCCACCCAAGACTGTGTTTCTAGACATTATTGATCTTATCGGTTGCCTGGAAATGAAAGAAATCGCTTATTAGCTATAAGTCAATATGTGCATCATTCGTATATCTGCAATACCTACTATAATTTAGTGATAATACTGTTGTATGTTTTATGGTTTTTTACTGTTAAGGATACTCTGTTGCATTGGGTGAATACCTTTTATCATAGATGTAGATGGTTAAATAAATAAATAATAAATAAATATACTTTTATTACCATTTAGTGTACAAATACAGTGTAAAAGAAATATGTCTTCTGATGGTTGATAAAAGCTTTCAAAATGACTTTGCAAATTAATTTCCTGTACAAACTTTACAGATAGATACAATTGTAAATGCGTACAAGACCTTAGCCAAGATCCCTTCGGTGGTTGGTGGGAGACTGAACAGAAATGGTACCCAGGTCGCAGCCAAGTGGTCAGTACGCAACTTGGATAAGGGGAAGACCACAAAGTACATTCATAACTATGTGCTGGATACCTCCAAGGATGATATAGGTGTTGTCTCCGAGAGTGACTTTGGAGTAGATGTCGGAAATGAGTGAGTGCGACTGTATTTTAATTTTATTTATAAAAGCAGTAAAGCTATTAAAGCTTGCTTTATACCATTTTTCCACACTCGAACTGAGTCAGCCCGAATTTTGGAATTATCTTCTGCCTGATGTATTTACGTAAGACTATGACATCTATAAAAAGGGGTTAAAAGGAACTCTACTTCAAAGCAGGTAACACACTCGTGAAACCTCTGGTGTTGACAGCTTTGACAAGGTGTGTGTTATTAGTGTATCAGTGATGATCTTTTTTTGCTGTTGAAGAGGCAGCCTTTGAAAAATGTGTAGATGAGTCCTTCAGAGCTTCGAACATTTAAAATCTAGCATCCGTGGCATAATATGTTGTCTGTTCATGCACACCTAAATGGTGCGACAATCTGTCTTCATATTTCAGCTGCTTGTCCAACACTGCCAGTTAGTGGTTTCTTCCATTTGCAATTCCAAAAATGTAAAAATTTCTTTGCATCTTTGGCCTCAAATCGTTTTTCAGGCAACTTATGTTTTATGATATACATTATCATTTCAGGATACTATCATCAGTTTCTCCATTGGAGAACTTTAAAGCTGTGATAAGAGAGGATAAAGACGCCAAGGATACCAAGAAGCAGTTCATCGAGGTTTGGTCCAAGACAGGTCTACTGCATAGCATAGACCTGAATGCATTGGATGTACACGGCGATGTCTATGCGGATTGTAAGGATATCTCCATTCTTGTTTAAACTACCTATGTTTGCAAAAACTGTTCAGTGTGAGAATAAAATGTGTCCTTTGTCAGCTACTAGGCCTGATCTCTCCCCTAATTAACTTCACTTTGTACAGTCGTGGGCACTTTAACTCTTTATGGTTTAGACACACAAACTTTGCCATAGCCACTGTTGAGATTGTGGAAGCTTGTGAAAATATATTCGTCTCTATTCACGGGGGTGAGTTAACACCTTGAGGTTTTAGCCATTTGGAGGCTTAACACTCTGTTGAGAAAAGAAATATGATTAAACTGATCAGTGATATTGTATCAACATTATTTCATATTTGATTTTCCATTTTTATTTTGTAGCTGAATTAGGTGGTCTGGAATGGTCTCCTGATGAAACGGCACTGGTCTATGTAGCTGAAAAGAAATTAAAGAAGTCTGAGCCTTACATCAAGAGGAAGGGAGAGGAAAAAAGTGAAAATGAGACCAATGCACCAAAGAAAGTAAGTTTTAACTCCTCGGTGTAAAATATTGTCGAGGGGACTCTTACCTACCAGCATGCTCTTTCGTAAATCATTTTCATATCAATAAAGATATTATTGATTGTTTAAAATCATAATAGTGATTGTCACAATTATTGTTGGAAAGATGCTAATTAAAAATAGCTTATTGTAACAAACTTTGATTCTATAATTTACTAAGAAAATTACTTCTACCACCTTAGAAAACACCATCGCAGTTCACCCCTGGCATACCACCGCCACCCCTTGTAAACTGCCGTGAACTAATTTCATGCAATGCAATTAAGGAGATTACTTAATACTGGAAATTATCAGTTAAACACAACCTCAGACAGATTTTGTATCGCAATTTGGGCAAAACTCTCATTTAATCTCATCATCAAACAGGTTCACCAAATTGTCTTTTACGCCATTTTTTTTACCCAGCTGTGTCAAAAGGGAAAGACGTACATAAACTGTGTTTTATTACTGTTGAATGTTTTGCTTCAAGGGTGAAGAGTACATATACAGACAGGATTGGGGTGAGCAGTTGGTCGGCAAGCACTTATCCGTCATCGTGGTGTGCCAACTCCAGACTGAGACCCTGAACATCCTCCAAGGGTTGCCCGACGACTGGTGTCCAGGACAGGTAAAACATTACCTCTTAGATGGTACACCTATATTTTTTAATATATTTTTACCTACTATATTCTGTAAAGGCGGCCATTGTAAATATATTTCTCCATCTAGTTCAGTTTTGAATTTATTTAATTCAAAACTGAACTAGATTGAATTAAATAAATTGGATTGGATTTTCGTAAAGTCTGTTACCTGTTTGCTACCTATTAGTGACCGTAGAGTAGGGTTGGGTCTCTATTATCAAGTGAGAGAAGAAGCCTTAGTCCACCGTGCTGACAAATCAATTGCATGTTCATGGACTTCACCGGTCTTTGAGATCATTATGGATACTAACTCTCATACATGCAGGTATCGTCACGAATAGTAACTGTAACAGCATGTGACTTGATTGAAAAAAAATGCTGAACAACTTAAAGGAATGTCCACACTGTACAGTAAGCTTTCTATGTTTTAGGTCCGTTTCACACCAGATGGCAAAGGTGTTGTGGGCGTAGCCTTCCCAACTGAACCTCAGCGTCTAGGCCTAATTTTCTGCACCAACCGTCCAGGATACATATTTCAACTGACTCTAGATGGAGTCATGAGTAAGTTTGTTCTCACAGTTACTACTTGTGGTCAGTTGAATGGGAATGACAGCATTCACTGTTAATTTTGAAACATTTGAAACGATTATCATCTATACAAATAAATAAAATTGGAGTGTAAAAGTAACCGCTTTTTACTAATGCATTCCGAAGGCACGTTAAGCCGTCGGTCCCGGTTGTTACCGACACGATAGCACATTTTGTTGGAGGCTCTGTGGGCGGTTTGAAAATATCCGACGCGGGTTGCCCACTCGCCTGTTGCTTAACCAATCCACATTAAAGCAGCGTGGTGGTGTATGCTCCAGGACTCCTATTGTGGGGAGGGACTGGTGCCCAACAGTGGGCCATAAAAAGGCTGGGCATAAAAAGGACATCGAAATTCAAGCCACTGGGCTATCACCGCCGAAAATACACTAAAGGGTTACAGACATTATTATTGTGTTTCAGCCAAGCTGTCCCAAGATGGGATGTCAGTGAGGTCTCCTCGATTCAGTCCGCGCGGAAGCCTGGTGTGGCTCCAACGCAAGGCTGATGGCCCCCATCACGCCTGCCATGAACTTGTCATGTGGAAATCTGATAAAGTATGTCGAACAATAACAATAAAACAACTAAACAACAACGAAAAGTACAATAAAACAACAATGTAACAACAACAAATAACTAAACAACAACAATAAAACAATGACAAAACAACAACAAAGGCGGGAAGCTACCGGGGCAGGCTACTTTGGCTGTAGTATACAAATAATAAATTACAATATTTGTATTTTCAGTAACATTTGTCCTTGTTTCTTCCAGAAGGAAATATCAACGCTAGTCCCCATAGTGGAAAGCAAGTTGGATATAGGGAATGGAGAGGATTTCTACGGAATTTATTGTCAGGCGTTGCCGAAGGATTGCTTCACAGCGGACGGCTCCAAGCTTGTGTTCAGCACGCCGCAGCAGAATGAAGTGAGATCGTATTTGCTCGATCTGGGTATGTTTTTAAATTAAAATAAAATGATCTTATTTAATTTAGGTTGTTTATAAAAAAAACATTTGTTACTTCTTTTGTGGTATTAAAATAATATGTTGTGATTTGGTTGTGATCTGGTAAGGGAGGGTGGTGGATCCGTGTGGAGTGTTACAAAGAAATGTAAATACAAATAAAATATAAACGGTTGTACTTGTACTGATACAAGAATAACAATAGGATAATTCGCACCATGCAAGGAAAAATCCAAAATTATGTAAGATTGATAGATTTTGTTAAAAGCAAGTGAAAAATGGTGATTTCTGTTCCAAAAAATGTAGTATACATTTATTATTTCAATTTTAAAATTCAGGTTTTTAATCTGTTTTTCAAATGTCAAAAACGCTATACGCCATGCAAGTTATCGGCGTGACGTCATTAGCAGTGTAAATAAACAATGGAGTATAACTTTCTTCCTTTACTGAGATGTATTGTTTACACTGCGAGTGACGTCACAAGCATGGCGGCAGCGCCGAGACGGCCGAGACCGTGATTTCGCGGGGAATTTTGAAATTTAAATTGAAGTCTTTTTTACATAATATTTGTTTGCAAATTTTTTTTTCCAATTTTTTATGGGTTTTTATGACTTACGAATTCATATAAAAAGCTTTTTGTCATAGGCCATAATACCCTATTGTTTCAGATACGCTTTCACTAACTGACATATCAAATAAGAGCCAGCCAGGTTCAACTTCAGTTTTGGATTTGAAGTCGGACGTGATCCTCGGCGTGTGTTCCAACATGACCACACCTCCACACGTGAGTACTTTTGGGTTTCTTTGTATGTATTTACTTTCTGATCATACTTATGGTGGAATACACTTGCTGGACCATTTTAGTCCTCATGAGAAACAGCACACTGTCATTATCTGTTTTGACAAGTAGTTACACTTTGTAAGAGGTCTGTAGCGGCGGCTATTTATTTATAGCTAGGTTATTTATTCACAGGTGTACGCAGCGAAACTGCCATCTTCAAGCAAACGTATTAAATGGTGCAAAATCAGTACTCCAGTTAAAGTTCCAGAGGTTTTGGCTAATTCCAAAGTGGAATACCTAAAATTGGAACATGAGGGATCACAGGACAGTGTCAGTGAGTACATAACGTTTGGTTTTCCATCAACCATCAAATAGGGTATTTCGCACCATGCAAGGAAAAATCCAAAATTATGTAATATTGATAGATTTTGTTAAAAGCAAGTGAAAAATGGTGATTTCTGTTCTAAAAAATGTAGTATACATTTATTATTTCAATTTTAAAATTCAGGTTTGTTAATCTGTTTTTCAAATGTCAAAAACGCTATACGCCATGAAAGCTATCGGCGTGACGTCATTAGCAGTGTAAATAAACAATGGAGTATAACTTTCTTCCTTTACTGACATGTATTGTTTACACTGCGAGTGACGTCACAAGCATGGCGGCAGCGCCGAGACGGCCGAGACCGTGTTTTCGCGGGGATTTTTGAAATTTAAATTGAAAAGTCTTTTTTTACATAATATTTGTTTGCAAAAATTTTTTTTCCAATTTTTTATGGGTTTTTATGACTTACGAATTCATATAAAAAGCTTTTTGACATAGGCCGTAATACCCTATTGTTGAGGGGTTAATATTAAAACTGCTAGTTTTTTTTAATTTTTTATTGAGGCCAAGAATATTGAGAATATCAAACACCTGTTACAGACTCGAGAACGAAACAACTCGTTAGGCGTTTTTTTATTACTCCATATCTGGAAATGCGACTTTCCGGATATGGTGCACTGGTAATGCTGGTTTATTAACCAATTTACACGCTAAGACATGTTACATATCATACATGTCCACTGCCTAGATCGTTGCGTATGTCTCTAACTAACTTCTTATTTATTATATTTTGTTTATGTTATAAATTGCTTGTGGCCCCCAATAAGTACTTTCCACATTAGACTAAGTGGCGCAGTGGTTAAGACGCCGGTGCGGTGCACGGAGGGTCCTGGGTTCGATTCCCAGCGGTGCAGAGATTTTAATGATGAGTTTAAATTTCTGTTTCTGGTGTGGGTGTGTGTGTTCTTGTCTTGTGTGTGTCCATGGCACCCACGACACAGGGAATCCCAGTGTGGGGCTTTGAGTGTGAAGCGTTATTTATTTATTTGTTTGTTTTATTTATAAGTAATTTTGTACGTTACCTTTTAGAGTCATTCACTGCACTATACCTATCTCCAAGTGGTGGAAAGAAGTTGCCTCTGATCGTATGGCCGCACGGTGGCCCTCATTCCGGGTTCGTCAATGCATATTCCTTGGAAGCTACGCTGTTCAACTTACTTGGTAAGTATTAGACAAAGCATTGGCATAAAAATGTGGTATCATATTATTCATAATAATAATAATATAATTCTTTTTATATCGTACGTGAGTAGCGAATGCGTATGCACTATGCAGGCAGAATATAAAGTTAAGTGGTCATTGTCTAAGTTAAATAAATTCTTAATGTAGAATATTTAGTCTTCATCCAGATTATAAATTTACTTTGTGTTGGTTTTTGAATATGGGTTGCCAATCTCTTCTTGGGTGTGCCCCTTTGTTGGCTTCAAAGTTATGTGTTCACTTTATTAACTAGGACCACGAATTTACATAAATAAGTATATATATTATGCAGAATACGTAAAAAAATCCTATGATCTAATTAATGTATTTCAAATTGACCATTTAAAATGAATAAGTAAATAACTTACTTTTTATTCAATTTTTTTAATAAACAGCATTAGCGTTAAGTTGTATCTATTAAAAACAAAATTAATGACCTAAATTCGATACAACTTGTTGTAAACGAACCAAAACGATATTCGCAAAATTGTTTTCGCAAATTCAAAACGTTCGGCAAACGTTGCAGGTTTCGCGAGCCTCCAAATAAACTACCGCGGCTCGACCGGCAGCGGGGACGGCTCGGTTCGCTTCCTGGCGGCGCGCGCGGGCGACGCCGACGTCAGAGACTGCAAGCTCGCCACCGACGAACTGGTCCGGAGACGCCCGATCGACGGCACGAGCGTCTGCCTCTTCGGCGGCTCCCACGGAGGGTTCCTGGTCACGCACCTCAGCGGCCGGTACCCGGACACGTACCGCGCTGTGGTCGCGCGCAACCCGGTCATAGATGTCGCCACCATGTTCGGTGCCACCGATATACCTGACTGGTGAGTAGGGATAGGGTGCAACTACTTTTTGAAGGAGAGCTTTTGATCCGGCTCGAAGGACGGCACGAGGTTTCTGTTAAACGTAACGTAAGTGTTTTACAAAGTTACTGTTCAGTAAATTCACGCTATAAACGTATTATACCATGCTTTAAACCCTATAGATTTGAAAACAGACTAATACAAAATCTCTAATAAAAAAATTAAGTTAAAAAAATGCAAATCACGATTCACAGTTTCAAAAGTCATTTTTACATACTGTTGGGATTCAAACCGGGACCTCTTAAATAAAAGACGAAGTTTTTAGCCAACGGGCTGCCACCGCATTTGTCACCGTACTTCATTATCTGGATGGAAACTAAACATTCGAATCTAATTTCTTTCTAAAATCAAGCATCATTAACTGTCTCAATGAAAACCCTAGGTTTTGCATGCTTGCGGATAAACTACCGCGGGTCCACTGGTAGCGGAGATGCTTCAGTGCGTTGCCTGATCGGCAGTGCAGGAGCGTATGACGTAGCCGACTGCCATCTCGCTCTAACCACTGTGGGGGAGCGGGACGGATACACGCAGATCTGTCTATATGGTGGCAGCTTCGGAGGCTTCACTGCGGCTCACCTCGCGGCGAAGTATCCGAGCTTGTTCTTTGCAATGGTGGTGAGAAACCCCTTGATAGATTTGGCGACGAAGGGCGAATATGCTGATAACTCTGATGGGTGAGCTATGTTGGATAACTACACTGATACAAATAGCATTAGTCATTGTTATAAATTATTGTCGCGTCGCCAGGATGGTGGGGTTCGTGAAAACACCAGTTGGTTCCGCAAGTACTTTATTCAACGTCCACACAATGAATTAACACTCTTCAAATACAGCCAAACACGTATACACTTTAACTGAACGCACTTAATTAACTCACTCACTAAGTCGCAGTAGTATCACTGGTTATCGCCTGGATAGTTCGCTTCGATCTTTGATCAAAGAATGACTCCATGAATGCCCGCCACGCATCTATTTATACCCGGACTACAGATATACCAGAAATTTCTGGAACGATCCCGAACAATATAGACTAGAGTAGAAGGTACCAAAGTTGTAAACAACTATAGACTAACCATGCTATTTCGAACCTTAACATATTAGGCATAGGGTTGAGATTCCATTACAAGGTAGGTGGCCATTCAAGGTCCTGTATGTACTTGTCAGCGACGGGCGGCCGTACTCGCCGTGTGATTTATGGCCTGTTATGTATTTCTCGATTCTTCCAGCTGTCTTGTGTAACATTATATTGATTATGATTGATATTATTTCTGACACACAGAACCCTCTCGGTCACAACTGTTAGTACCTTAAATTTTAAGACTACCACACACATTCAGTTTCATCTGTACGACTTATCTGTAGGTGTAGTTGAACTGTACCTACAGATAAGTTGTACGTCCTACACGTTGAAAAATCGTAAAAACTGTACAGTTTTTATCACACACACGTTTCGATTATCGGCGCAGTTTAAACGGTACAGTGCGATCGTAACGATTTCTCGTAACGTGTGTGGTAGGCTTTACATTGTTCCCAATCATTACTGTCATGGTCCCGGTTAAGGGGACTGTAGTAAAATCAATTAAATTAGAATTTTATTTAAAAATAATTTTTAAACGTTTGAACTTCGAAAAAAATTATAACCGTCTATAAATAACCATCATGAGTCGTGAGTACAGATTGTCAGTGGTAGGGATATTGTATACTTTCGGCCAATGTACAGCAGCCGAAAAAACGTGCTGGACCAGTAGACGACGCTCACTGACGAACTGACGTTTGACGAACCAATCGTGTGCACCGCAGCGCAGTCAATGTCAAACCGACCAATGAAATGTCTGCTCACCACTCATAACGGCAACTATAACGTGTATTCACTGTCTGGCAATTTAGTTGGTTCTTTGCCTATTTCTTGAACGAATTACCATCACCCGGGGCCTGATTCTCTATGATCATTCACACTCGTATCGCGGCAATAGTGACAAATATATAAAAAATGTCGGTAACCCATTAATGACCCACTACAGGGTCGGGTCTCTTCTCACAATGAGAGGGTTGTAGGCCTTAGTCCACCACGCTGGCCTACTGCGGGTTGGTGGACTTCACATACCTTTGAGAACATTTTTTTTCTGAACTCTCAGGCATGCAGGTTTCCTCACGATGTTTTCCTTCACCGTAACAGCAGGTGATATTTAATTTCATAAAGCGCACATAACTTTTTTTAAGTCATTGGTGCTTGCCACTGGGATTCGAACCCGGACCCCTCGAGTAAGAGGCCGAATTCTTAGCCACTGGGCTATCACCTATTGTCAAATCGCAGTCTTCAACGTATAATCAGCCCATAAAATTTTTTATTACATTATGCCGTAGGTGTGCAGTGGAAACAGGCTTCGAGTACACCGAGAGCGGGCCGGCGTCCGAGGGCCAGTTGGTGGCGATGCGGCGTTGCTCCCCCCTGGCGCACGCACACCAGGTGCGCGCGCCCACCGCGCTCATGCTGGGCGGCGCGGACAAGCGCGTGCCCGCCTTCCAGGGCCTGCAGTACTGCAGGCGACTCAAGGCCAACGGGGTGCCCACCAGGTAATCGATGGCACCAGCCTAACTAAGCTTTTCAGCTTCAGAAGCAAAAGTTGCAAGCTAAAGGTTACTAACAAAAGAAGACAAATAAATGAAAAATACAATTTAAGCGACGACGTTATTACGACGACGACGACAACGACGACGACGAATTTAATTTTTAACGACCTGAGTGGCGCAGCGATTGAGACACCGGCGCGCTGCACGAAGGGTCTTGGGTTCGATTCCCAGCGGAGCAGTGATTTGAATGATGAATTTGAATTTCTGTTTCTGGTGTGGGTGTGTTGTGTTCATGTCTTGTGTGTGTCCATGGCGCCCACGACACAGGGAATCCTAGTGTGGGGCTGTGAGTGTGAAGCGTAATCATAATACAAGGCGGCAGATTGAATGCAGCGGTAGACTCAGAACTATTCCTAATAAAAAAAACGATAAAATTAAAAAAAACGTCAGTGATGCACCTTAATCAAAACACAAGATGGCTGATTAAACGCTGTGTTAGCTTATCCCAAAAAAAAAGAAAATCTAATTTACTCCGATTATTAATTTACAGAAAACTCCGATCTGATTTGTATAGTAGTCGGCATACGTCGTGAGCTCAATTTTGATTGGTCCGTTTGACATTGACCGTGCTGCGGTTCACGCGATTGGTTCGTCAGTCGTCAGTGTGCGTCGTTTATTGGTCCAGCGCGTATTTTCAGCTGCTGGACATTGAATGAAAGTGCCGTAAATTGAATATGTACCATTGATTATATCTGCGCTCACGACTCATGACGGTGGGTTACTATACGAGCCTAATAATAACATTTTGTCCACAGAGTCTACATGTACGACGACAATCATTCGCTGTCGTCGCTTCCCGTGGAAATGGACAATCTCATCAACAGCGCTGACTGGCTGTTAACACATTTGCAGTCGTAGGCATTTGTAATGACTATTAAAAGATTGGAAGTTGGAATTAATAAAAATTAAGGATAAAGAATGATGGATAGGATAAAGAAGAAACATTGCAGTCTAAAAATACTGCATATTTTAAGATTATTATAGGTATGTTTTGGTGCTACAAAGGCAGAATTTTAGCTGGAAAAACATTAGTTGTCGTGATATCTTGCTTTTTTAAGACATAAAAAAATTTATTTGTCAAAATATTTTGTAAAATAAATAGGATTGGATTGTTATATTAACTTATCATCAGTAAATGTCTGTAAGATACCTATATTATAATTATAATTATTAATATCTAGTATACACTGGTATTAAAAGTTCAATGTCAGCCCAATTTTATTTGGTAATTATTAAAGCATTTTTGAAAAAATGTACACTCTTTAATACAAGTGATTTTTTTATATACGTAAGGATAACATTATATGGTAGCCATTGTAGTTTTATATTTTGTATACGATTTTGAAATTAAAAGTTTGTATCATATGCAATGTTTTATTACCTTCTACCTCCATGCAATTTTTTGTCTCCCGTTACCAACTTAACTCTCACTCGTTTCGAAACTGTATAAAAATATTCGATGACTGTAGCGTAGGTACTTATACTTTATACCTAAACTGAAAAAGTTCAAGTTTTTAATTAGTTCACAATAGCCCTGTTAAACAAGTGAGACTTTTTTTAATTAAAGTAAAAACAAGTCAGTCTCATAAAGTTATAATAGTGTTTCGTTTGCACCTTTGATTGCGGAACCCTACACCGTATTCTAACAACCCCATTATAATAATTGCGTCACTTGTAAGGGTGTGCTCACTAATAATAATTTTATAGTATTGTATTGTTCACATGTCGCATTCAACGCACCTGTCAATGCAGGGCGGGGGTGGCCCGAACGCGGTGTGTTACTATATAACGGTATTGTTTTATCGTTTCTACTTAACTTTATTAGATGTAGTTTTATTGCGGTCTGTGTACCGGTGATAGCCCAGTGGCTTAGAATTCGACCTCGAATCGAAGGGTCCGGGTTCGAATCCCAGTGGCAGGCACCAATGACTTTGTAAAAAAGTTATGTGCGCTTTATGAAATTAAATATCACCTGCTGTTACGGTGAAGGAAAACATCGTGAGGAAACCTGCATGCCTGAGAGTTCACAAAAAAAAAGTTCTCAAAGGTATGTGAAGTCCACCAACCCGCACTAGGCCAGCGTGGTGGACGGCGGCCTACATCCCTCTCATTGCGAGAAGGAGACCTGACCCTGTAGTGGGTCATCAATGGGTTACTGGCTGTGTACCGTACGGCATTGGCATAACATTTTGAATACTATAGCTAGCTTGTAGGTTGTATGCCTCATTGGACACGATAAGAGTGTGAGAGGAGGTTGAGCATACACCGTCAATCACCATTCACCATGCTGGTCCAATGTCGGATCCCCCGTGCTCTGACAAGGTTTATAGTAAACGTCATGAATCGTGAGCACAGATTATGAGTGGTAGGGATATTGTATACTTTCGGCCAATGTACAGCAGCGGAAAAAACGTGCTGGACCAATAGACGACGCACACTGACGAACTGACGTTTGTCGAACCAATCGTGTGCACCGCAGCGCAGTCAATGTCAAACCGACCAATGAAAGTTCTGCTCACCACTCATGACGGCAACTATAACGAATGTTATCTTTACGACAACAACCGGGATCGACGGCATATACATAACGAAGCACGGAAGCTACCACATACCTAGGTACAAGTACCTAATGTCTAAGGGCAGTTCACATACGGCGACCTTTGCTTTAACATAAAATCTACTAATGTATTCATCCAATATCTCAAAACTCACGCGAGTGTAAAATAAACCAATTGCTTGGAAAATTACTGATATCGACTGCTTGATTGGATGACATTCTACACGCGTTAAAGAGGGGAGGGAGAGTGATAGACGTGTAGGCGGGGTAGGTGAGGTGCAACCTTTAATGCTCATAATATAAGTACAGGGTCAATCGTAAACCACCAGCAACCTCGCAGCACTAGGTAGCTAACAACATAAGCAACAACTTTTGTTCTACGACTTTTGGTAATTTGTTAATATATATGTGAACGGGTACATAAGATATAAATCCTACTATCCTACTACTGTAATAACCGTTCTACATACTAATGTACATTAGTGTAGAACTGTAGTTATTGTAATCTATTTCAGTTGCTAAAAACCTTACATGATGAACTAAAAAACCTAGTAGGTATTTGCTACGATGTATGATAAATCAATAAAATAATTTGCCAAGATATGTGAAGCCTTTTTAAATATGAATGAAAATGTTCATCGCGGTCGATTCGATTGTATCAATTCTGAAGCAAGCGATTGATTAATTATAGGCAAAGGTTTCTTGGGGATTTTCATGTGTAGGTGTACGTACCTACGGTTATTTTACTAGGATTCAGGAAAAGTAGGCCGTTCATTCGCCTTTTCATTATAGTTTATATTATATTCATTGACTTACGACTCAGTTCATGACTATCCATTAAAGACTTGCGATTTTTTTTGCTGCTTTTACAGAAAAAAAGTTACAAAATTAGTAATTTTCTCCAATGATATTCTTGTAACCTTGTAGTAAAGACTTCTAGTAACTTTCTAGTATAGTAGTACATAGTTATGGGCTGAAGCAGCATGATGGAGATTGTTCCAGAACTATCCATTTTGTGTCATACTCTTACTTTACCTAAAACTTTTTCCCTGCAGTGGATTGCAGCCTTATGAAAACAGTAAGAAACACGCTAAATGAAACCAATCTAATCTACAATAGCGCGAGCAATCGTGTTTTTCAGAACCTTGAAAAAATTAAATTTCGACCTTACCACGAGAAAAAAAAGTTTGCTTTTCTATTTACAAATTCAAGCATTATTACGATCAGGGTAGTTGGGCTTGGGGGATAAGTATTCGGGAGCCGGGAACCGTGACTGGCACGGCTTGTTCCGCTCCGCTGCCTACAATATGCCGAATGACGGGTAAAAGCGCGGGAAAAGGGTGCAATGCTAAAAAGTAATTTGTTTTTTTTATTGCCGTATAACAATTCCGACTTATTAGTTCTAGGTACGTTGTAGGTGTTTAATTAGAATATTACAGTTTAGCAAGTTTTTGTCTCAGGAATTAAGGGCTAGTTGATAAAAATAGTGGTGAACCCTGCATAGGTAAGTATAATGCCTTATTTACCAATAGAAAGTGTATATTTAGATATATGTTTTTGAATCAAACCAATTGAGGCTATTCTGGAACACACCAAAGATTTTTTTAGTAAGTTGACTGACACCTTCAATTTAATTTTAAAATCTTATTCATACCTATCGTTATTCTATTTCTGTAAACTTATATTCACAAATCATACATTACGAATATCTACCAATTATCAATTAAGGATCACGTATAATTGGATAAACATTTAATTTATTAAGTCTGACTACGATATGATGACGTTATCATTATTGTTCGTCTCGTGCCTTAAAAGGTTTCGATATACGTCATAATCAACCCCTCAATGACCCGCCAAGTGTAGACGTATGCAAACAACTCATGAACTGGACAGGCACTTGCTTAATGCTCAATTAATTTGGAGAGGGTGCAAACGCCACTCGTTTACACACTCTTGACAAATAACTTAATAGGAAATCAATACAATGAAGTCTTACTTTGAGCATAGCTAGTGTTCTTACAATGTAAAGGCAATATGAGCCCTCGTTAATTTATGGAATCAATGGAATATAATAATTTCATATTTTGATCATTACAACGTATTCAAAACTGGCCCAATAGATGCTTTATAATATTTGCAGTAATATTTATTTTTCCTCACTACGATACGGTCTGATTGTTGGTGACAGATTACATATTATTTGTGACTGTGGAAGACTGATAATACACAACCACCTACGTTCCGCGGGCAAGATATGGGTAATAGTAGGTACCTTCGCTGGGTGGGTACTACAGCATAACAAGTCGTACGTAAGTTAGAACTTAGCTACTACATTAATATAATTCTTTGTGTGGATATTTAGGTGCACGGGAAATTAATGCTCCTTGCTATTGAAGAAAAACACGGTAAGTGACGACGTCTAGCATTCATTAACTCAAGGAAGTACCCGCAGTCTGCGGGCCCGGCTGCGCGATAGCACGTCCCCGGCCGCGGGCCCTCCGATAACCGTGACTAATTGTCCGGAGCTATCGGCGATGCGGGCCGGCCGCATGGCGTTCAGCCGCCGGAAAAATATCGATCGGTCCACGACTCCACACCACCTGTTCGCCACGGCGGGGCCCGCGCACCTGCCGAGCTGCCCCACAAGCCAGCGCGCCGCCGGCACGCGCGCACATACGCACCACCACCACCCGCGCGGGGGGCTGACCGTCGCGACGTCACAGCGGCCGTGCGCCGCCGCGATCGATCCCAGTCCGGCATCTTACCGCACCGTCGCCACCACCGCTCAGGTAACCCACCACTTACACACTTAATACCACTCATTTCAAACCCAAAACCTGAAAGAACATCACTTCCCGAACTTTGACATCGACGTGACGAAGCCCGAAGGCGTGACGCATCAGATCTGCTGAATCAGCGTTTCAGGTGACTCATCGATTTCTTTGTCGCTTGCAGGGATGTAGGTTGCCGCGATGCATATAACGTCGAGTCTGTCGCCGGCGTCCGGCGAGATGCTGGATTCCACCCTTTTGAACATCTACGGTGACTCCGGAGAACAATGCGGCAGTTTCTTCGCCGTGGACCACATGGTGCCGGAATCCTCGCACACGGTCGAAATCGAATACGTTTACGAACAACCTGAAGCGTACGCACAGAATCTCGAAGATTTAATCGGTAATCAGACTCAAGTGGATGTGGTGAATTCAGTGCAATTAATAGAAACTAAAAAAGCTGGAGTGAGGCATAAGCCAGAAAAAGTTATTCAAGATGAACCAGAAACGGATTTAACCAATCTAACATGGCTGCAAAATATAACGAACATTATGGCGGTACCGCAATTTCCGATTCCACCGATGTCTCCCAATCCTCAAACCAAGGTGCAACCTCCCAATACGAGGCTGCAAAAGTTCAATCAGACTATAGCTAAGTGCCAGAAGGATTTTACGGAGAATAAAGATGAATATAGAAGAAATAGCGAGAAGAAACCTCCGTATTCCTACAGTACCCTAATCTGTATGGCCATGAGGTACAACAACGACAAAATGACACTATCCGCTATCTACAACTGGATTAGGGAGAATTTCAAGTACTACAGGAACGCGGATCCCACATGGCAGGTGAGTTATCAGTTATGTCGATAGTGGTGCTGTGTGATCTGATTTTAATAACGGTAAATCTGTAAACAGGAGATAAGATAGGATCTAATTGAATTATGGGTATATTTACGGCGACCAAGTGCTTATACACTGCTTATTTTATTTAATAAAATGGGACGTAGCTTTACTAGTCATTTCCTAAATAGTAAACATTAAAGAAGGATAAAATAAGAAATAAATAAATCATTTACATTTTTTTCTCTTGCAGAATTCCATCCGACACAACTTGTCACTAAACAAAGTGTTTGTGAAAGTGCCTCGTTCAAAGCACGAGCCTGGGAAGGGTGGTTTTTGGAAATTAGATCTAGCTCATTTAGAGGGTACGAAACGCATATCCAACAGACCGCACAAGAAAAAGAAGAACGCTCCAAACAAAAGCAAAGTAGACACAAAGGTCTCGGAAGAAAAAATAGCGGTTGCCAACATACCACACATGAACACCGAAGTGAATATGAATACTGAATTGATAGCGAACGTTTCTGAAATAAATGAAGCGGTGACGCTGCACTTACCAGAACTAAATCTCCAACCGTTACCAGGAATGGATTTAGACACAAATATTGGAGCGAACGTCATAGTTGAGCCAGCGATTCCACCTCTGATCCCCGAAGATGATCTTTCGTCCTTGCTTCTAACTCCTACTGATTGGGACGATCTTCAACTGGATATGTTAGACAACTATCTCGACTCGTGTTTCAAGTAAGTTACAATTTGATATTGTGAAGTGAACACATTTTTAAATCGAATCAAGGATCACGATGATGGTAGTCGTGAATAAAATTGTTTGTTAAGGTGTTATGTAAATATTTAAAAATATTCAATTTGATGTCTTTGGAAGTGTTGGTGTCGTCTTGTCTTCAAAATTTTTGTCTTAGAAAGTCGTTTTAAAGCCAAAGTAGAACAAATAGAGATTTCTTGTCTAGAAATAGGCTCTGAATATAATATGGTTTTGAACTTTCGCAGTTAACTAGGCGTTTATGTTGTAAAAATGAATCGTTAAAAATATAGCTAAGTACAAGTTTGTCGATGATAACCTACTGTTCCTGAAGTTCCGACTGATGTAATCTTTACTTCGGTCCCTACAGAACCTCAAACGACGGAAGTAGGTACACATGTTCTTATACAAAGAAGTATTCTATAATATGTATTCTATTAGGTATTCGGCGTTAGCGAAAGAGCTTGACGAGTTTAGTGATGTATTAATATTTTTGCACAAATATTGTACTTAATAAGTGTTATTTCAGTATTATTAACTAGGCACATGGAATATTTAATCATTTATATTTTCTATGTATTTCGAAGTGTACCTAGGTTGCTCAAAATGGCTCATTTTAAACATTGTTCCAGTATTAAGCACGTTAAGCTCAAAATTTTTGTAAACATAAGAAATCGTTAAAGTATATGATAGTTAATATACCTATCTCATGAAATGAGTTGAGATATTTTTTATTGCCCTACAATTTTTGTAAATCAGCTCAATGGAAAGTTTGGTTCTTAATAAATACTTCTGAAAATAATGCGAAAGAAACATAATAAGGCAAGTTAAAAAAAATATTACACGATTCAATATTGCTTAAATTGAATGTGACAAATTCCTTTTTAGCGAATCTAAAATTGGCCTTTTCAACTTTTTGATCAATTTAACGAGTAGTGAGTATTCCTAGTATCTACTATATAATTAATAATTAATATTTAAATTTTAGAATTATAAAATTAATAATTAAACTTGTACCTATGAATTATCAGACATTCCGTCCAGTATTATTGTGTGCAGATGCTGCAAGTGTGAATAAATTGCTCAGCACAAATAAATATTATATAGTCAGTAGAAATATGTAGTTATACAATGATTATTGTATTATTGGTAGGCCACACGAAATGTAGGTCGGCGTTTTAGTGTAAGGGAACATATCTTTTTTATTTTTTTAATGCTTGGATAGAAGCAAATAAGTTTTTATGAGGATAAAAACCTAAGTGTAGGTACATTACTCTTGCATTTGGATAATAAGTTACAATAAAATATATTAAAAGTGTATTTGTATTGTGTATTAAAAATGTCATATTTGTAAAAGTAATACATACCTATATTATTATGGCAAAAAATTCTTGAAAATATAAAAATTTATTTCACTTTATATAAGTATAAAAATATATTTCCGTCCAAATGTGTCTTAAATCGTTATAATTTAGTCTTAATAACAAGTAGATAATTACCTACTTACTATTCATTATGAAACGTATAATAACATGTTATAATACGTGTTTTTAATAAATTTCTGTACATTTATAAAGGATTAGGATTCTAATATTATGGATAGTTGTGTTTTTTCACGCATAGTTTTGTATACCTAATTGATGTGATTGGATACCTATTCATTTTTGAAAAAGAAAATTTGTAAGTAAATTTTTCATGGCGTTAAAGGTTAGTGCCCAAATTCGTTAGTGATTGATGCTTACATTGTAATGTAAACTAACAAAATTATTTGCAATATTATTATTTATTTTAAATTGTCATGTATGTAGTCAGTTAATTAAATATGAACTATAATTCAATTGTGAATACACTAAAGTCAACTAGTGTAAGATCTAGTCAGTTTATTAAAACTACTTTAATTTAGAATACAGAAACTAGTGTAGATTTTGTGAAACAAAATGAAATGATTATTATTTTGGGCATTTATGTAAAAGTTTCAATGAACTAAAATCGAGGACGTAAGTATTTGTGTTATTACTACAAAGACGACTATAAACTTCGTTCGTTATTCAGTTGTTTCAATTAGATCATTAATTGGAAAAAAATCCTATGGATATGCTTTTTTAGAATATAATAATTGGAGCATAATTAAAGAAAGAAAGAAAAGCGTAGCGCAGTTGTTGACACAACTGCGAGTTGTGATGAGGGTCCTAGGTTCGCTTTCCAGTGAAGCCGAAATTTAAATACATGTTTTCCCTCGTGTGAATATGGCATTTATGGATAAGAATTATGTGGACGTTCAATATTAATCCATAAAATTAAAAAAATAATAAACTGGACTATGCAATTGAATGATCTAATTGAAATAATATAAATGGTCGTTTTCAAAATAATATGGCTCAAAATAATACGTATGCAATACTTGATGTGTAGATGTGAAATAAATACATTCAAGTGTAATAAAAAGTAATCTTTTATTTCAACAAATATCCTCAAATTAAAAGAAAACCCAAAAGTATACCCAAGAGGGTAGAATGTAGCGTACCTATACATATAACCAAATGTACATCTATTTATAAAACCTATGTTCACAAAATAAATAAAGAATTATGAATATGAAAAAAAGAACTAAATTTGGCTTAACATTTTGGTGTGGAATAAGAAAGGTCTTTGTACCAGATTACAAGTATAGATTATTATAAATAATTATATTATTTAATAATATAAGGTATGTTATTTACATTTTTTGGTTCGAATAATGAAATATAAACTACTTATCACAGTGACCTCAATAACACCCTGCCTACCTACTTCATTTAATAATCCTTAAAAACTACATTTAAAATATTCAGTCATAGTAAAGTTCTCATTTTTAAATTTTCATATTTTGCTATTTACCACTATATAATTTGTAATTAACACAAGTCTTTAAAAATAAATTATCTTTATAACATAAATCTTGTTTTCTACTATGAAATTGTCTAAAATTTGGTTTAATATTAAACTCAAAAAACATACTGGCCATCATTGCAACAGCAGCATTTATATTGCCACTTGGTAATGTTGGCAACACTGAGCTGTCTGCTACGTATAAACCTTCAATACCAATTACTTTAAATGAAGTGTCAACTACTGCTGTTTTTTCGTGTGGCAGCCCCATAGAACAAGTACCTATTGGATGGTAGCTTGTTAGTGTCAAATGTCTGATGTAACATTCCCAATAAGCATCCGAAAATATGAAATGCTGTTCACATCCTGGAAAAGGCCTCGTATTTATGTGACCCCCTAGACTTTTCACGGCATCAGTTTCTATAATTTTTTTAACTTGTTTAAAACCATCTACCAAAACGCTAATGTCATAGCTATCTGTCAAATACTTAGGATCAATCGTAGGTTTCTGTAGTGGATCTCTGCTAGTAATAAAGACTTCTCCTTTACTTTTTGGATGTAATATTGTAGCAAAAATAGTTGCTGTGTGCTTATCAAACAATTTTGCAAAATAATCATTCCAAACATTATTTTTCAAAGCAAGTGTAACTTTTAATTTGCTTCCCCTGTCTGACGACAAGCCTACTGGCAACACCATGAACTGTAAATCTGGTATTGTTGTATTTTTTGTTGATATGAATCCTAGAACTTCACATCCAGGTGAGGTGAAGGGTCCCTTACCATTTACAAAGTATTGGAATATATTGAAAGGATTTAACATATTGGCTGGGCTAACAGA
The DNA here is from genome assembly GCA_905147235.1 of Erynnis tages. Classification (NCBI taxonomy): domain Eukaryota; kingdom Metazoa; phylum Arthropoda; class Insecta; order Lepidoptera; family Hesperiidae; genus Erynnis; species Erynnis tages. Next base: position 10,397,270 of record LR990082.1, read on the forward strand.
CAGTGTTGAATTAAATAGTACGAGGTCTAAGCCTGATCCCACATGATCTTGGAGATTTTTCCCAACTGGCAAATCCTTAATAATAGATATATCTAGAGACTTTAACAATTTTGATGGTCCTATACCAGATAATTGTAGGAGTTTTGGAGAGTTAAAAGCCCCAGCAGAAAGAATTACACCTTTCTTAGCAAATATTTTGTTTGATTTGTATAATTTTACTCCAACACATTTTTTGTTTCTTATAATTAATCTATCTACAAAAGTGTTAGTAGCTATATGATAAGAAGCTAGATTATCTGATGTGGTCCACCTTCTACCATCTTTTTGTGTTAGTTTGGTTTTCATAAAGCCCTGTTTAAAATCATCATTAACACTCTCAAATCCTAATTCAACAGCAGCATTCAGTATTGCATCACTCATTTCACTTTCATATAAGATATCATGTATGGAAAACATTTTATTTTCTATTAATTTAAATTGGTCTGTGATGTATTCCTCTGTGACCGTACCTTTGAACCATTCAACATAATGAGATGTATTCCCTCTGACATGTATCATGTTGTTCAGTTTTGATGAGCCCCCAAGGATCTTGCCCTGAATGAGTTTGCATTTCTGAAAGAGATTTTCATGGCTTATTTGAGGGTTGTCTGGTAGTACCTAACTAGTTAGTCATGTTGTGTTTTTAAAAGATTTTAGAGATGACGATAAATTTGCATTTAGATGGTCATAAACTAATAATGGGGGAGAATGACAAATGGTTCACATTTAACAAGTACCAAGCCATAGTTCCTTGAAATTTTCACGTTATAAGTTTTGACTTTTTTCTTTAAACTCATAACTAGTAACTCATACTGAGTTATGACTTACTTTATCAATCATAGCAAGACAAGCACCCGTTTGTGGTGCAGTCTCAAACTGCCAGTCATGCAGAGTCCCATGCAACAATGGACCGAGGACTGGTATCTCCAGCAGAGCATGGCTTCGGCTTCCAGCTTCAAGGATGATGAATGTGTGATTGGTTTCTGCCGCTAGTCTATGGGCTATCAGGGAGCCGGCAGTTCCTGATCCAACTAATGTAAGAAATATTTAGTAAAATTTAAAATCATTTATTGACTAGGTATTGGTAAATCGCCAATGAAGACTAAGTACCATAGGGTTAGAAATATCTGACATAACTGGCTTTAAGCCGATCTCCAAATAACGGTCAGGAAATGTGTTAGTTATGATTTAATATTACATGTCGTCTTACCAATAATAAAATCATATTCTTGTTGCAATTTAGTTTGAAAATTCCATGTTAACAGATCATATTGATAAACAAAATATGCGAACAAAGTGAACAAATTTATACAAAAACTAAAAATATAAAATTGAAATAAATGTAAACTGCTCATTCTAATAAATAAAGTTATATTAAAAGTAAAACTTAAACTGTTCACGAAATTAGGTTATATATTTAATTTTGTATTTACTTTTTTCGCGGCTACCGAGTACATTGATCAAACAAATGTCAAAATCAGCTGAGCACCAAGTTTTGTGACAGATTTTTGTGCTCCACTAGATTATAATCTCGTCATTTTTACAATCTCCGTTAATAATACGTTAATTTCATTCTTAAACCGTTAATATTTTGATATACATAATAATAAAATTTATAATGACGGAGATATGAAGCTCTTTTGCTTGAAAGCTGAATCAATTTACATTTATACAATTCTACAATACGTTCCTTTTCACAATCTTAAGTTGGAAAGTAAGTTATCATACATTAAATGACAATTTGACATATGTCATCAACATGCCTGACAATGACACCTGTCATCTACGAACAAAATAACAAATGCGTCAGTGCGTCAACATCTGCATCAATCTGCATTAATTACTTTGTTTGTTAATTGTTATTTCTTTTCGGTTTAATTATTATTGTGTAATTGTGCCTTCATATCGCTCTACTTTTAAGCTAAATTAGTCTTGAATTATAATGTCCTTCAACACGAAAGACGTGGTGCTATCCGAGAATCGACCGAAGACATTACTGCTACCGAAACATTCCGATTTCCTCGCTGGCTACGGGCACAACAAGGATGATTTTGAGTTCTGCATGACGGAGTACCTGCGGATGTCCGGCGTGTACTGGGCCCTCACCGCCATGGAACTGATGAACCAATCTTCCAGGTAAATTATACGATCTTACGACGATCCTATACGAACTTAGCACAAGGCATCAAATAAACAAGTAAACATAATTGTGTATCCACAGACTAAACAGCAGATGCAATACCTGTCATTGGGTTGGTAAATAAATTGGGAATACAGAAACATCACTGTGTATTCTACTAACTACAACTTAGTAAAAAATTTACATGTTTATAATTTATTAAAAAACTTAGCAAGCACCCCTTTGTATTCTGTCATCCATAGGCACTTGCTACTTTGCCTTATGGATAATCCACCTTCACTCTACATAAGTCAACATCATTGAATTAATTTGTGTGCCATTCCAGGATGCCCAAAGAAGAGATAATAGAATTTATAGCTTCATGCCAAGACTGTGAGAGTGGAGGCATCAGTCCCAGCAATGGCCATGATCCCCACATGCTGTATACTTTGAGTGCTGTTCAGGTGAGTTCTGGAAAAAAAATGACAATTCAAAATTGGTGACCCAGGAAAAAGGAAGGAAGGCCTTAGTCCACCATGCTGGCCTTTTGGGGTTGGTTGACTGCATGCCTTTGATATTATGGGGAACCCTTAGTTATCCATGTTCCTCACAATGTTTCCCTGGGATTTGGACCTCTTTTGCCAGTAAACCCATTAATGACCCACTACAGGGTCGGGTCTCCTCTCACAATGAGAGGGATGTAGGCCTTAGTCCACCACGCTGGCCTACTGCAGGTCTGCAGGCTGCAGAAGTCCACTAGGACCTCTCTAGTTGTTATATATTTATTAACACATTCTATGCTATAATTTATCTTGTTTTTATTTTCAGGTGCTGACCATGTATGATAGACTAGATGCTATTGATGTAGAGGGTATCGTCAAGTATGTGTCATCCTTGCAAAACGAGGATGGCAGCTTCTGTGGTAAGGTGCTTGGTTTATTGACTCCTTATAAAAATATAAAAATTTAAAGTTTATAACTCATTATTAAAATACAACTTAACCCTTTGTTAAAAAAGTATGTCTTAACTGAAGGGAAAAATGAAATATATGTCAAATTGCAGCACTAATTGATGTAGGAATTGTAACTTACATAATATACATGTCAGACAACAATAATGTCAGAAATTCCTGAAAGGATTTAGTTTAAATTCTGTACAATAATGGTTCGAATAAATTGTTAAACCTGCCTGTCTGTAAAACAATGAATACTACCAGGTAACTTTGCTAGCCATGATTTTCGAGGAAACTTGGACACCGGGGTGTTACAGTGAAGGAAAACATTATGAGGAAACCTGCATGCGCGAGAGTTTACAAAAAATGTTCTCAAAGGCATTTAAAGTCCACCAACCCACACTAGGCCAGTGTGGTGGACTAAAGCCTACATCCCTCTCATTATGAGAGGAGACCGGACCCTGTAATGGGTCATTAATGGGTTACTGGCACTAAGGACTAAAGTTGTAGTGGTCAAGATTTATACTGTGGTGTGACTATCTTTATAGCACAGTGTGACCTAAACCAGCAATTTACGTATGCTTTTTCGTGAACTAAGTTGACTATTTCTCTTTCCGCCCGCTCCAGTCCGGGGCGGGTTTATGTCACACTTGCTATAAAATAGTATACAATACTTGCGACCAAAGTAGTGCACAACGTGCAATAATAGGTTACTTTGGTCACGCGTATCGTAAATCGTAATGTACTATAATGTTTTGCGTGGTACAATTTCAGGGGACAAATGGGGTGAAGTGGACACGAGGTTCACATTCTGTGCCGTGATGACTCTCTCGTTGCTGCATCGGCTGGACGCGATCGATGTCTCCAAGGCAGTGGACTTTGTGCTCAGCTGCATGAACTTCGACGGGGGCTTCGGCTCCAAACCTGGCTCGGAGAGTCACGCCGGTATGCATTCTTTTAGTATTTTTTGACATATATGTAGTAATAGGGTATTACGGCCTATGTCAAAAAGCCTTTTATATGAATTCGTAAGTCATAAAAACCCATAAAAAATTGGAAAAAAATTTTTTGCAAACAAATATTATGTAAAAAAATAATTGTCAATTTAAATTTCAAAAATCCCTGCGAAAACACGGTCTCGGCCGTCTCGGCGCTGCCGCCATGCTTGTGACGTCACTCGCAGTGTAAACAATACATCTCAGTAAAGGAAGAAAGTTATACTCCATTGTTTATTTACACTGCTAATGACGTCACGCCGATAGCTTTCATTTGCTTTTAGCTTGCTTTTTCACTTGCTTTTAACAAAATCTATCAATATTACATAATTTTGGATTGTTCCTTGCATGGTGCGAAATACCCTATTGAGTAGCAAAAAGGCATGCAGGCCTCCTGATGTTAAGTGCAGTGATGTTAAGTCCGCATCAAACCTCGAATAGATAAAAAAATCCTACATGAGACTGTATGCTGGTGCTTTGCTACACATGATCACAATCACCTTAAATGAAGTCACCCCAGCAAACATACCTCCCTAGCCAAAGCACAAGACATGAAGAACATGCAGCAAGTATATAATAGAATGGGTACAGAGGTCTTAGCATCAGTGGCAAATACATGACGTCACCCTGGATATGGAAAATGTTACGACAGAGCAGTTCTGTTACACACATGTATGTGAAATTCCAATATATTTTTCTCAGGTCTGATCTATTGCTGTGTGGGAACTCTATCAATCTGCAAGAGGATGGACGCGTTGAGAGCAGACGAGCTGGCGTGGTGGCTGTGTGAGCGTCAGTTGCCCAGCGGTGGGCTCAACGGCAGGCCGGAGAAACTGCCCGATTTGTGTTATTCGTGGTAAGATTTTATGAGTTCCAAGAAGATATAAAAAGGGACAGAAGCACACAATATTTTGTGTGCTTTTCTCTTTTTATATGTAATTTCTGTGTTTTTCATTTTTGTGTAGTTCATTGAAATTAATTTTTGATAAACGATTATAGTCATTTATCAAATGTTAAAATAATTATTTTTAAATGGTGTGTTTAATAGTACTGGAAACAGACAGAAATCTACGAGACTTAATTATTTTACGTCTTAAAATTATGTTTTAAAATTGCTCGCTGTAGCCATTTTCTTTGTCAAGTGTCAAATGATGATGATCGAAGGATTACCAATATTGACATACCTGTGTCGGTTGTTATGCTACAATTGCCTTCTTTAATTGAATAGATGACCACAATAGATGAAGCGCTCCAAATTACGAACTAGGCATCTGTTTATATCAATCAGTATCAATCAGTTAATTGTTTTTCTTGGTTGTCAGTGTAACCCATTAATGACCCACTACAGGGTCGGGTCTCCCCTCACAATGAGAAGGATGTAGGCCTTAGTCCACCACGCTGGCCTACTGCGGGTTGGTGGACTTCACATGCCTTTGAGAACTTTTTTTTTCTGAACTCTCAGGCATGCAGGTTTCCTCACGATGTTTTCCTTCACCGTAACAGCGGGTGATATTTAATTATTATTTTTATAAAGCGCACATAACTTTTTTTACAAAGTCATTGGTACAAAGCCACTGGGATTCGAACCCGGACCCCTCGATTCGAGGTCGAATTCTAAGCCACTGGGCTATCACCGCTACGTTTTTCTTGGTTACAGGTGGGTAATGTCATCGCTGTCAATGCTGAACAGGATACACTGGGTGGACAAGAAGAACCTGGAACAATACATCCTGGCCTGCCAGGACTCGGAGACGGGGGGCTTCAGTGACCGACCCGGCAACATAGCGGACCCGTTCCACACTCTATTCGGCCTTGCGGGCCTCTCTCTGTTGGGGAATACCAGCATCAAGCCAATCAACCCTGTGTACTGCATGCCTCAAGAAACCATCGACAGGCTACGGCTAGAACCACAGATATTGCACGTGTAGTGTTGTATAGCGTTAGCAAATTGTGAAATCAAAGTATTTAATGCGGGGATGTTATTTAATTAGGAAAATGAATTAATATGTATTTTTAAGCTTTTTCTCGCGTTTTATTTTTTGCTTTTCAGTACCTAATTGAGAACTGATGACATACGCTGAGACGGACATCGGCCTTAGTCCACCATATAGGGCGAATGCGCCTTGGTCGACTGATTTATGATTTATAACTTTTTATCAATTTATTGAGAACTGATCACGCGCACTAATTTAAATTTCATACTCAAATATCCACTATGGATTTGTGGCTATTTGGTTTGAAGTTTGTGTGTTGATATATGTAGGTATAAGTGCAAGTACTTTTATCTACTTATATTGCGTGAATGGAATCTAACCAAAAACTGTTTCTTCCGGTTGATGTATTCCCACAGGACGATGACAAGGGGTTCTTCAAGGGCATAAAAAAGCTCTCCTTCATAGCCGGCAACGCACTGGCGCCCCCCTGGTGTTGCACGTGTCAGTAGGCGACGGTGACCACTTACCATCAGGTGGCCCGTCTGTTTGCTTGCTTTTTTTTATAATTAATAAAAAAAAACTTTCATGTGAAGTAACGCCAAGACGTATTGTTTGTACTGTAAAAGAATGTCTTGCGTCTTAAAATTACCGCTTTATTTTATAAAATAATTTTGTGAAGGCGGTGAAATATCTCAAGTGTTTTTGTATGGAAAATCTGTTTTTAAAAGTTACTAACGTAAAAATAATCTAGATTAGATTATTTTTACCAGACTGAGACCCGGCAAAAGGCTTTGCCTATTAGATAAGTAGGTAAAAAAATAAGTAAAGAACTGTTGCTTAGTATTTTGTGTTAAAAATAAAACATTCTTATCTCGCGTTGCTCTTTGTTTGGAGAGGTTATCGCTGAGGTTAATTCGATAAAACTCGATCGGAGTTACGTAAGGTTTCGTCATAAAAAGTTAAATGTTTCGATCTGCGAACAGCAAGACTGTGTTATGATTTAAATTCGTATCTTTGTTAGGCCTTGGGCCTTAGGAAATGGGCACTGATATGCGTTAAATATTCATGACAATGTCGTATGCCCAACTGAAACTAAGCGACCGAAATGGCAATTATTACACGGGGTTACGAGGATTCGAAATATGTACCTACCGTACGAATATTAATGAAAGGTGTGTAAATCTTTATTTATATGTATAGAGTAAGTATAGCGACATTATTTCCAATTTAAATTTCTTTAAATATCTATTCAACGGATGATTCCATTAAATGCTTTATTGACGTTGAGATTAACTCGGGGCTTATTTTATGAAGGTATCTTCTATTTGAAGCTAATTAATCTCGGGATTACAACGAGGTAATCGTTCACCCTTACAAGAAATGCCCGGGATTTTGAATCAGATTTCATTATAAAAAAATGAAACAACAAGAAACATTTTAATGAATATGTATATTCTGCAGTATTTTTTTCAATCCATGGCTTTTAAAGACGAAACATAGGGCAAATAAAAAGGAAAAGTAATGGTAAATAACCTTTTTGAAGTCGGTTAAAATAGGGCAATCGAAAAAAATCTGTGGGATCCATCTCGACAAGATTTTGCTAAAGGCTTAATGTTTAGCCACAAAATACTTTCATCTCCTTACCAAAGATAAGGGCCTATAGAACATGAGGTCTTTACCTACACAATTGCCAGTTTACGGCTCAGTTTATAGTTATGCGGATAAGTTTATCAGATACAGGCAATAAACAATGAGTTGACCGTTCGATAACGCGCGGAGGTTAAAGGCGAGTTCACAAGCAATCATTTATTTCGTTTCATTGATGACTAGCTTCCGCCCGCGACTTCGACCACGTTGACCAGAGATTTTAACACAGAGGTATCAAATTTCATCAAAATCTGTTCAGCTTTTTTGCGTGAAAGAGTTACAAACATCCATTCATCCATCCATCTCACAAACTTTTGGATTTATAAAAGATAAGATTGTACACACTAGAATTCCCAACACTAGAATTCCGTGTGTGGTGGATGCAATGGACACACATAAGACATGAACACAACACGCCTAGACAGAAATAGAAATTCAAATTCAACATTCATATCAATGCTCCGCTGGGTATCGAACCCAGACAGCGCATTGGTGTCTTAACCACTGCGCCAATCAGGTCGTATAGATAATAATAAAAAATATTGTTACAGAAATATAAGACCGCTTTTCGCTATTATATTCTGTGTTGCAAGGACATTAGGATACTATCCACGCATTTATCACTGTGTACACGCCCTAAGATTTAATATTTGAATGAACGTCCTATCATCACGGCGGTAGTGCGCTCGCTAACTGTATCTAGTGTAGTACAAATTACAATACATGTTTTGTGTTAACGCTTCATTCTGCCTCTAGAAACAAAAGGTTAGTTATGTGTTTCATCTTTGTAATACCCGTGAACTCGAGAAGCAGTAACGATAGTTGAAACTTGAAAGTAATGGAATGAAAATGTAGTTATGTTTAGTGTGTTCGTTGAAGAAGGAAATATTGGTGGAAGTATTGTGCGCAGTCTTAATGCGTGTTTGCGTTGCTTGGTTACTGTTTGAAAACTGTTTGCTGCATATATAACTAAACACGTAAAGCCGCGTATCCACTAGGCAACATTTGGCGCGCGACATGTTGCACTACATGTTGCCCAACGTGTTGAGACTGAGAGTCAGCGCGGAACATTTGTTTAACAACGTTGTCTGTCGCCCAACATGTTGAGAGTTGAGAGAGAACAGCGCGGAACATTTGTTTGTTTAACAACGTTGTCTGTCTACGCAAGATCAGCCGTCGACATGCCGCCAGAGGAACTAGTGTCGATTTCAGCGGCAGTGGTCATAATTTTATCAAAAAAAAAAAATGTTACACCACACTACGGACACTGTTGCGCGTCACGTCTCCACTTGTAAACAAACAATTGACGATCAACTGCATGTTGCACGGACACAAACAACTTGCCGCGCGTCATGTTGCGCGCTAGCTGGCAACGTCGCGCGCTGTTGTGCAACGTTGTCGAACATGTTGAGCGGAACGTGTTGCCAAATGTTGCCCCTAGTGGATACGCAACTTAATCATCACTCATGCAGTAACTATGTGTCATCAAAATATTCGTACCTACAGTGCCGAGAGCATGAACATGGCATGAACACTATCGTCAAAGTATTCGTATAGTAATTAGTAAAAGTCAGAAAAGAAAAGAAAAGAAAAGAAAAGAAAAGAATGCGTTTATTGTTGACTGTTACACGAGAAAGATGTTACAAAAATTATAATAAGTTAAGAACAGTCTACCCTATGCGGGCATACAATAATTATATCTTAAAAAACTAAAACTAAATTTTATATTATAATTATGTTAAAATAAGTTGTGATCGTTTAGCAGTCCAATTATTTAGTCATTAGTTCATCAGTCTGTCCTGACATCTTTCCCTACTAATGGCAGCTCGATACGCTGATACGAGTACATATTCGTACGCTTACCGTACGAAACTACGTAAGTAGGTACATGCTAGAGGCAAATAAATAATATCAGACTGATAATATGTTACCTAATCCAATTATATCAAGGTTTGTATGGTTAACAATACTAACTTTTATTTATTAAAATGACTGATTAAAATAAGACATGGACTTTAAAAAAACGAAAATCTTTAGTGAGAGGAGATCAGTGGGCCATTAATGGTTACCATACTCATACGATATCTACTCCTTAGTTAAGAAATTGTCTTTTTGTGTTCCAAATAAATATATTCTGTGATTCTATTCAAATCAAATTACGTGTTCTAAGATAATCTAATTTATTGTTATTGCTTTATATGGTCGGATTATAAACTGACATAAACTGTTTATGTTAACATAATTATGTTTTATGAGAATATTGTACCTTTAGCGACATTAAAGGTGCCGCTACGAATTACATACATAATATATATTGGATAGCCTCATAATTTGTAACGTCTTTAAAGAAACATATAAAATGATTGAATTTGATATTATCTTATAATTTTCAAGATGGGCCTTATGAGAGCGATTGAGCATGATAATACCTATTCGGAATACTACTTAGAAAACGGAGACATGTTTCGCATGCATTTGTTTAGTTTGTATGTATCGTATTAATATCAATGCATGCGAAATGCATTAAATTAGGTATGTATGTGTAATTACGTATCTAACGTAACAATTTATCTGAATATCCATTCAATGGCATTTCCATGTCGAGGGAACTCATGAAAAATAAATAATCAAAATACTGAAAATCATGAAAACATCCAACTTCAATGATAAAAAATTCACCAACAAACTACCTATACGATGTATCTAGCCTAATTGCTAATGGATAAGAAAACTGTATGTACTTACTTGGCTTACAGCATGCAACTAGTTAATTGTTCTACAAATTGATCTTTCCGTTTCGATTCAGAATTAATTGTCTTAGGGCGATTACACATGGCAAGTGTTATGTGGACTTCAGTGCATCATAATCGGGATGTGGACTGACAGTCAATTGAGATGCTTTTATTGAACTGTCAAAAACGAAAAATGACGTCATAAGCCGGGTTCCTCTTACAAATTCTATGTTCTGTAGGCTATGTCTTATGTATGTCTTATGACGTCACCAATATTTTTAGTCAATTGACTTATTGTTGTATTCGCACGTAATCAAAATAATTTTTTAAAGATATTGGGAAGTTTAGCTGATTTTTCAGACGTTTCTAAGAGCACTCTTATATTGGAATTACATTTTGAAATTCATTGTGAACCTTAGGTTATATAATTTAATAAGTTCCAACCTAAACTTCAAACCATAGTAAGGTTTGAAACTTAGGTTTGAACTCATTCAAAATATTATATAGCTTTTACTCTTTTACTCACAATCATGAACACATTATCAAAGAACGAAGAAAATTATCAAAGAAATCATTTTTGACAGTAAGATCGAGAAGCCTTAGCGAAAATCTTCCAAATACATCGCCTTTTATCGTTCTTCCCAAGTACTCGTAACATAGGATTCTACTGGGACAATTTTGGACAATTTTTTTTAGATATACATAATTCTGTTTTTCTTATTCACTAAAACCATTTTATACTGTAAAAGGAAAGTTTCTATAAATATATTTGTTAAGTTCATAAATCTTGATGTAAAAGTCTTGATGTTAAGTAGATAATAATATATTTTCCCAAAAATGAATAATTACCTAAATGCTTACTATTCTAACTATTAGTTATTGTATGGAAATTAGCGGTTTTAAAAACATTATATTTGGATTTATATTATAATTACTATTGATAAGCCTTATTGAGTATACTATTAACTTCATACAATTTTAAAATTAGATGTCGTACGATTAAAGAAATTCGAATTACTCGTATATTCTGTTTCATTTCTGTTATTTCAACTACAAGGTAAATTAGTGATTGTTCTCATCACCTTGCAGATGTCCAACGAGGCTGTAGCACAGGGTGAAGCGGCGTTACTGCAACAAGCGCGCGACCAATTCGTCGCAATCTTCGGTCGCGAGCCAGTCGCGGCAGCCGGCGCGCCAGGTCGCGTGAACCTTATCGGCGAACACGTTGACTACTGCGAGGGATTTGTGTTGCCTGTGGTTGGTTCTTCGTATTATCCACTAAAGAGAATTTCAATATTGGCCTAAGGTAAACCTCGGCATGAAAAAGTGTAAGTTGAAAATGGAGGAACAAACGCGACAGAACATGTGACCCTGATCGTAAGCGAAAATGCGTAAGATGGTAACTATGGGAACTGCCAAAAGGAAACGTTCATAAACAAAGTGTCTCTAATTACTTTGATGGTAACTATGGAAACTGTCAAAAGGAAACATTCATAAATAACAAGTGTATTTTGTTATAGAAAAAAGTTAAATATTATTATGTGATTTTGGTATCGACAATGCGATTTTTAGCATTAAATGTCGTTTCTTTTCTTATAGAGAAACACAATTGTGTTTTAATTGAACTGTCGTCCAAATCACCAAGAAAAAACATATAAGTTTTCACCTCTGCCGGCACTACCAGCAACCCGTTGTTCTTTATTTTGTGTATGTTATTACTATTTTTTGACGTAAGGCGGATAGGAATAGAATAATTTACTACTAGAATAGAACGCATATTTCCCGTAATAGTCTACATGCAAGAAGGCACAATAACATTGACTGAGTAAACAATCGGACCGCACAGCGTAATATGAAATCAATGGAAATATCTGCCATTCAGCCTAGATTGCATTCGATACCAACGTTGATCGGGGCTGCCTGACTTATCTAGCAAATATCTTACTTTATATCTTAAGTGGGCTATTCGTTTGAATAGGTTCGCGATCGCAGTTCATGTAATAGTAATTTATTATTATTATATCACCTTCTATCACCCCATTACATTTGCAAACCGTCCAATTCAATTCAATTTACACTCAATATCTTGTTGTTGAAGGATGGATATTCTACTTTCTATCCTATCATATAACGCTACGCTGCTATTATGGTTGCATCCCTTTTATGGCTCAATACGGTGCTCCAGCTGCTCCAATACGGGTTGGTGGAGAAACGGGCTGGTGTCCAACCCACGTCGGATGCTTTCAAACCGGCCGCCGTCAAGATTTAACGACTGATATTGTATCGATAACAAACGGGTCGATCGCTAGCGATCATCATGCAGAGCTTCTTACTTCTTCAGCTCCTTACTATCTATATAAAACCGAAAGTTTGTTACTCTTTCACTTAAAACGGCTGAATGGATTTGGATGAAATTTGACATACCTACAGTTAGTTTATAACCTGGAAATCCATAACTCTGATCCAAATTGTAAAAGCTACGCGGACGAAGCCGCGAGCAAAGGCTATACCTAATAATTATAGTTATGATATAAGGGCGTTACGAACGGAACGATCTCACTGGCGTAATTGCTGTTGTGTTGAGATTTAAAAAAGATGCGTAGGCCCACGACGCAGAATTTTCTTATTTGCGAAGTAAACAATTTATGCGTCAATGTGGAAGGTAATATAAAGTGGTGTGTAAGTGTTTGTTTCAACGATGTTTTGATCAGAATTCCAGCAGGCTAATACTACTCAAAGCACTGAATAGAAATCAGTAAAATCCTATTTTCAGATACTCCACAATAAATTATTATATTTCCATTTTTATATTTTATATTGAACGGATTTTTATTGTTGGGGATGAAGAAAACATACCTATTATGCTGTCAGTAGGTATATAACAATCTTTTCAACCGTGTTACATATGCCTGTAGCTGTACAGATAAGAACTAAATTATACACGAAATTGTCACATCTTTTATGAGTATGATAATTATGATAATATGATTTTTCTAATCAAATCCTTTGTCTGTCTTATCAACGCGCATTTAAAACTGAGTACCTAGGCACTACTTAGATCGTTAAAACATAGGAATATAACAAGGAATTTAATGTCTGTCTCCGCGTAGTTTTGTGTGTGCGTCTAACAGCCAAACTGTTCGCCTCGTAGGTTTAATCAATAAGTTTAGTAAACAACCTATATTTTTATTTGACATTTGACCATTTTTTCCGTATGATAAATCACTATTAACACTTCTCGTTTTTAGTAGTGTTTTTATTTTGAGGTAGAGTTCGGTGGTCTCAAAGGTAAGTATGTAAAGTATCGTAAAGTCTAGCGTTGTAGACTAGCTTACTCGTATATCCTTCTTTTTGTGAGAGTAGTCTCGACTCTGTAATGGGTAAATAGTGGCTGGGTTGCCGGCTATAAATATCTATATACAAAAAATAAATTCCTATTATCTTCGTAGTAATATTTTGATATTGGTAGGTATAAATAAGCCATCAATCTGTTCTGTAAACTGACGTCTTTATTAACTTCGCTTCATACTATGTCAACAAACACTTTTAGATTCGTAAACAAAATAAGAGGTCGGAGAACTTCCTAATCTTCAAAATTGAAAGTTAAACAAAGTACACAGATGCTCTCTGAGATTTACAATAAGTGTACTCGTAAACAAGTATCAACAGTACATTGTTACGCATGTCTTAAGTAGCTGAGTTCGAGGGTGCTAAACGCCGTACTGTAGTTGGCTAACATAATAATAATTCATATTTGATCATTTAACCATTAAATTAAAACTAAGTATTTACAAAAAAAAACCATAATAAAAATAATTCATCCAAAGTGCCCATGTCAGGCATCGTGCCCAAGACGCTGGCGGCATTTCCATGCTGAACACACAGCCTTTGAGCGAAATAGCCGCCAGCCCTTGCGTCACTAGATAATAATTTGATAATTTAGTTATTTTGTCATCGGATCTGTGCCGTGAGGATCGTATCTGAACACTATCGTCAAAATGTTCGTATGGTAAACGCGTCATGTCATATGTCAGTCTGTCCGACACCTTCCCATACTAATGACACACTAACTAACTACCTATAACCGACAAATGCTTTGACGAGGACGGCAATGGTTCTAAATCTCCCGATAAAACTTGCCAGTAACCCATTAATGACCCACTACAGGGTCGGGTCTCCTTCTCGTAATGAGAGGGATGTAGGCCTTAGTCCACCACGCTGGCCTACTGCGGGTTGGTGGACTTCACATATCTTTGAGAACATTTTTTTTTCGTGAACTCTCAGGCATGCAGGTTTCCTCACGATGTTTTCCTTCACCGTAACAGCAGGTGATATTTAATTTTATAAAGCGCACATAACTTTTTTACAAAGTCATTGGTGCTTGCCACTGAGATTCGAACCCGGACCCCTCGATTCGAAGTCGAATTCTAAGCCACTGGGCTATCACCGCTATAAAACTATGAGTACCTATTCCTATAATTTTAATTAATTTAATTTTGGTTATTAATGGTTGGAATTTATGGTTGGTTTGCAGACACAATTATACGCAAGCAATAGGACTTCTTGTTTCTTTCAAACACAAATGGAGTTCGCTATTAAACCCACGGAAATCATGAAATTTGGCCGCTTCATACGGGCACAAACATACAATACTTTACTTGCCATAACATTTACTTACAGGCCCTGCCTTTCCTAACAGTGGTGGTGGGCGCGTACAACAACACAGATAACTGCAACGTGGTCTCGATCCTGGCTGGCGGACGGCAGTTGAAGGCCTCCTTCCCATCTCCCTCGAAGATCCGTCTGACGCCCGGAGAGCCAGCGTGGGCTAATTACGTCAAAGGAGTAGTCGCTTTCTTCCCTGGTGAGTGAGATATGTAGCGCGCATAGCCCCGCTGCTTGAGTAGATCGCAAGTGATCGAAAAAGTTAGCAACGTCGGGCGTAGTCAGTATCTGGATGGGTGACCGCTCGTGGCGAATTGAATGCGCGCTTCCGGGCCTCTGAATAGGCTAAATATTCGTTCTTAATATTCATTAGTTTAAGTTCTTAGTAGAAAGTTCTGGAAATCTAAAATTCGTATCGTGGATAAATACAAAACTTATAAAGCCACTCAAAATTAATAACTACTCTACTATAGAAATAATAAAAGAGATGACACTTTAAAAGAGAAATATCTTTAAAGTCTCAGATAGAAAATAAGATGAAATTCGCTCGAAGTAGATGCGAACAAAGTTTGTCAACAGCTGCTGTTGTTTAATGAAAATTTAAAACCTCTGTAAACAAACACTTGGGGCCATCGCCTTTGGAAAGTTTGTACTTCTGACGCTCGACTAAAGGATAGATATTCTAAAATTATTATCCTTAGTTTACAATTTCTTCACAATCCTGTGCATATAACGGGACCATCTCCAGGTGTATCAGATCGTATTGAGAGTGGAATGCACGGGCGAATTGGGCGGGCGGTAGCCTATAGGCACTCAGGGTCTGATACTGGGAGGGTGGTAACCTGATCACCTAAAGCTTGATGCTGGGCGGATGGAAACCTCGGTGTCTTGGGTCTGACTTTGGGCGGGCGGTAGCCACGGCACAAAGGGTCTGATATTAGACGGGTAGTAGCATTTAAGTTGTATTTATATTTCTTTGCAACAATCCGCACACGTGGAACTTGTTTTGGTATGGACCCACCACCCCCCCCTTATCTCTCTGAGTAGGTATATACCATAACAACTTATTCCAATAGAACACGACACGTGTTTCGCCCCAAAACGGAGCATCATCAGGTGATGTGGAATACAACGGTTGGTTGTTGATCCATACTACTACTATGATCCTGTGGTCCTATGGTCCTATGGTCCTACGCTCGGTGGGTACCTGGCTGGGTGTCTAGGCTGGGCGGACCTGACCCCGGGAAGGACGGCGATGTGTGTGGCTGCATATCGTCGTACACATCGGAAGATGTAGGGGAGACGATACGAAGTGTCCCCCGGGATGAGCCCGTCAAGGGCGCCGCGCAAGGGGGCTCCGGAGCGTTCCACCGGAGATCCCGGAGCCCCCCACATGCGCAGAGGCAGGCCACCGAGGGGGTTTTAGTGGGTAAGAATCCCACATAACCCGGAGTCGCTCCCACGGCTCTCGGGTACCTATGAAGGTTTCCCCTCGTCACAAAAAAAAGGCTGGGCGGACGTAAGCCTAGGTGCCCAGGGTATGATGTTCTGCGGACAGGTGACTAGCCACCCAGGGTATGATTCTGCGTATGTGACTACACCTAGTGGCTAGTGTTCATCAAGCAAATGTGTTCTCACCAGCAACCGCTAATGAGTCAAACTTTCCATAAGGGTATGCCTTAAATGTCATCAGTAGAGTTATATCTACAATTTATATTAATTAAATAGTGTGCAAATCACACATAATTGCAACTGTATATCGGCAACCAAGTATTTCTTAGTTAATGTTCCATTAATGCATTTGGAACACAATACATTCTACGATAGTAACGTGATAGCCTGAGGAGTGTGTCACAAAGGTCGTGAGGCAGACAGCACTCGGGCATGAGAGGTCGTGGCTCACTCCAATTTGTTTTACTTTTATTTGCACTAACCGTAATTGTTACAGAATACGTAATTTGAAATCCGAAAGTTCGTCTAAACCTTAATGTTATTTATTTAAGAGGACCACTGAAGTAACACAGTGGATTGATGTTATTGTTACGGTCTGGAATTTGCGATTTGGCTTTACACAGAATATACGATGAGCATTCAATATCAAAACCTTAACAGAATCGATTATACCATAATATGCTTACTTATACTCGTAATGCTCTAACAAATTTATTATTAGCAGGATTCAATCGTGCATTCACGACAACTGGCGCTTTGAAGTCGTTCCAGTTTCGGGAGATGATTTCTCGTTTCCAGCACTAGTTAAGGTTATTAAGGCGGAAGTATATCGAATCGATATCTCATCGTCGACACCCTGGTGCTGTGTTGTTCCTGTTCCAGGCGATAAAAACGATGTTGATACCTCAACAGGGGAGGTGCGAGGGTTTGATGCCGTGATCGTGTCGGATGTGCCGATTGGCGGAGGCGTCTCCAGCAGCGCGGCACTCGAGGTGGCGGTGTTCACCTTCCTTGAGGACCTCACCAGGACTAAAATTGAGTAGGTATACCTATCCAAATATATTGCTGTGTCTGATAAAGTTCTCTATTCTAGTAGGAGTAGAGTTCTCTCGGGGAGATCTGTGACCTTTTAGTGACCTACTGCAAGGTTGGGTTTCCTCCCACAATGAGATGGATGTAGGCCTTGGTCCACCACGCTGGTTTAATGCGGGCTGGTGGACTTAACATGACTCTGGGTTTTCTCACAATTTTTTTCTTGACCGTTACAGCAAGTGATATTTATTTTATAAAGCGCGTATAACTTTTGAGATGGTCATTGGTGACCAAAACTTGAACTCTTCGAGTAAGCGGACGATTCTATAGAAAATCATTGGGTTAGGTTAGTAAAGATCATGAAATGTGAAAGTCCACGCAGGTCATGGGTTGTAGCTACTACACGAAATCAAACAAGTTATGCGAAGGGACTTTTAATTTAGTAGATCTTATAATCACATAGATTCCCTTAAGTGGATCTCAAGAGGATAAATAGTAAGAGGAGGATGTGGGCGGTGTACGTGCAGAGAATCCCGACAAAACTATTTTAACGTATTTTTTTAAACTTCCTTCCTTGTGTGCTTCACAAACAAACAATATCTCCTTTTACAAGGAAGACGGTAATGAAAGCTGAACGTACGTAATATTGTGTATTCCATTAAATCCATTATTCATGCATTCCATCGTTCTACTACGAAAAAATTGATAGCCATGGCTAAGAATGCCTACTACATGAAACATGTTATTTAATATTTTTCATCTCATTAAAAACTGAAATGAAATGCAAGTTTGTATGGGGAACCAAACACGAGATATGACTTTTTAAGTTTTTTGCATATGGGTGTCGTTTTCCAGATATTTTGTGATGAGCATTTAAAAAAATGACGACATTTTTTATTTCTCTCTGGATCTAATTCTTATCTTCCCGCGGACGCATTCGCGAGCAAAAGCTAGTTATCAATAAATTGAAGAGTTTTAGGGAAATCCTTTGGGGAAGTCCATATTGCACGTGTAAAGATGATCGTTAAAAGTTATCGGAACGAAGGAACTTTATTGACTCATTTTCAAGTTAAGGCGCTGATAACATGTAATTCAGCAAATTTGCTATTCTTATTTTTCATTTCCAGCAAAAATTACAAAGTATTTTACAATGGGAAAAATATATGTTATTCTAGACCGTATTCCGAACGACAACATAGTCGTCGAAACACATTTTGACAAAGTTGCCTCGATAAAAAAAAATTGCAAAGTTACCCCTTTTCTGAATTCTTATACTAAACTACAACGTTGTTTGTTAATATTTATTCAAATAATTTAACCAGTATATTAGCAGACCTTCGTTATTATCACATCATTGTGTTAATTTTTTTCAATAAGCTTATAAATATTCAGTAAATCAGTAAAATTTAAAACTTTTCTTTCGCGTGCTCCGCGCAATATTTTCGTATTTTGTATTTCTCGCTTACTATTATGGCAATTGACAGAGAGCGCAGAGGCGCGATGCTAGGTGGACGTGCGTCGCTCCGTCATTCCAAAATAATACACAGTTGTCGTATATAGCACAATTTCATAGCTTTGTCTGAGGCTTGTGTGGCGTATTAAGTAGGACGCCAGGCTGTATACGCTGGGGCGTGGGTTCAAATCCGCGTGTGCGTGACTTTATTTTCACTTTTATATAATTATATTTTTTATATAATACAAATTTTTACATCGATTATTGATTTTGGAAATTGTTGAATAAATAAGAAGACAGATTTTATTAAGTTACAAATAAATAAAAGTTTCAACGTCAATTTAATAACTTTTTTTTTGTTATAAGCTATACAATTATTTTTGAAATTATAAATTTATCTAAAATTCGTTATTTTTTTTCGGAATTCGGAAATATAAATAACCATTAGATAGCAAAATATGAAATAAAAAAATAGTAATACAAAAAACATTTCAATCCAGAATGTCTTCTTATATTTTGCTTCGGGTTCGAACCCGGGTCATATAATGTAGGATTCCCTCCCGTTTTCAAATTGTACGCCGCCGAAATTCGCGCGACGCGACGTTGCCAAACCGACAGTAAAGAAGACACCGCTACGCGCGGCGTTGCCGTCTAGAATTGTACCTATCACTATCACGGTAATTTTTATAAACGGTTAGGAGGAATAGTGGGGCCGCCGGCTAGGGCTGTGCGTCTTCGTGGATTGATAGGTAATAATACCTGTTAGGTATAAAGGAAGTGTTCAATAAAAATGCGTGTTGTTTTTTGATTGGTAGATTTAATTAAAAAACCGTGTTTACGTTTGAATAACAAGTCGGTTTGATAAATTTGCGACCGAGAAATATTTGCGCCTTTTCTGAGACGTACGAAATGCTTTATTATTAAATATTTTGTGAATATTTCATGAGTCTATATATTTTTGTTGTTATTAATAACGAGAAAAAAACGCATGCATTTAAGTTGAAGATTTGAGTTGAAGGCCCAATGGAAATAAACTGAATGTTTTCAAACATAATACATACATCTAATAATATAATCTATAACACCTATGCAAGTATTTATTTTTATTACCTACTAGCTGACCCGGCACACTTCGTTTTGCCATTATAAAATATGTATATTATATCATTGCAGTTTGCATAATAGAAGTGGCATCCATAAAGAAAAATCTTGACGTTTCTAAATGCATGACATTGCCATATGAACTTATGAAGTATTCAATCTGAAATGATGTTTGACAGGTAGTACATGGGTAGAACAGTTTATATAGGAAAATGAAATTGTTGTTTTTATTATTTTCTTTACATTGTTTTCAAATTTTCTCTCCGTAAGAACCATCCTCGTACTTAAAGGAATATCCAAAAAAAATTAGCGAAATCGGTTCAGCTCCTCCCGAGATTTGCGCTTAGCAACATATTCATTTTTATATTGTACAAGGTGGAGATGACGTTACCTCATTAATTTAAATCACAAAGATCGTGTACTTAAGTGTGTTAAAGCATACGAAAAGGTTCAGGACCGAAAATAAAAAAAAATGCAAATTTCAAACAAAATAATTACACAAATAAAAGACACAAAAAGTAACAGGCTCAAGGTGAAAGGTCATTGACCTGAAACGAAAGGAAGCCAAAAGCGGCTTTTTTCAAACGGTAGGCATAGTACTGCGCCGCCGGCGCGCCGACTGATTTATGGCCTGTGTCGGCTGTGTAAATAGAGGGTTTTCAACAATTTAAAAAATCGTTCCTACTCCCATGCCGGGAGTCTAGGTTCGATTCCAGCTCTCGCCTTTCCTAAAACCACGTGATGAAACCTGTATGTCTCAGAATACATGTTTTTACATGATAGACGAATTAACTGGTTATACAAAAACCAGTTAAATCGTCTATCTGTCTTTTACTCGATCTCGTGACAAATGTGGTTAGGTATTATTTGAGGCCATCGAAAAATTTGAGGGTAATAATATGCAATAACATTATGAAGCTTGTTCCAAGCCTCTTTAATATTGTAAGAAGAAATTGAATTGTTGGTTGACATGTTTAGGTACTGCTGAATTATTGAATTTTTAATTTAATAGTGATTTAATAGCGAAACAATGGCATTCTGGGTACATCCTCTGAAAGAGAAGACCGTGTTTTATTTATTTTTTGGTGAGATGAATAGAAAACATAGGTATTATATGGACCTTTGATGGAGAATAATAATAAGAAGTTTTAGGTGTTCAATAAAAAAGCTCCGCGTTTTAAAATCACATCATTACTAGAGTCGTCCATATTTCTTTAAAACTGGAAACAGTGCCATCTATTGACGATGTTGTCCACATTTCTTTAACACTTGAAACAGTGCCGATTTTATCATTTTATTTAGTTCTCATAGAGTCCGCTCCACTAACAGTGGCGCATGAGGGGCATGGGGTAGGCGGGAGCCGCGAGCCGAAGATGCCCGATTCCTAAAATCATCGGGTCTTGTCAGGCTCTTAAGAGCTCTTAAGAGAGGCTCTTGATTTTAGGAATCGGGCATCTTCGGCTCGCGGCTCCCGCCTACCCCATGCCCCTCATGCGCCACTGTTAGTGGAGCGGACTCTATGAGAACTAAATAAAATGATAAAATCGGCACTGTTTCAAGTGTTAAAGAAATGTGGACAACATCGTCAATAGATGGCACTGTTTCCAGTTTTAAAGAAATATGGACGACTCTAGTAATGATGTGATTTTAAAACGCGGAGCTTTTTTATTGAACACCTAAAACTTCTTATCATTATTCTCCATCAAAGGTCCATATAATACCTATGTTTTCTATTCATCTCACCAAAAAATAAATAAAACACGGTCTTCTCTTTCAGAGGATGTACCCAGAATGCCATTGTTTCGCTATTAAATCACTATTAAATTAAAAATTCAATAATTCAGCAGTACCTAAACATGTCAACCAACAATTCAATTTCTTCTTACAATATTAAAGAGGCTTGGAACAAGCTTCATAATGTTATTGCATATTATTACCCTCAAATTTTTCGATGGCCTCAAATAATACCTAACCACATAAAAGCAAGTAAATTTGTCATGAGATCGAGTAAAAGACAGATAGACGATTTAACTGGTTTTTGTATAACCAGTTAATTCGTCTATCATGTAAAAACATGTATTCTGAGACATACAGGTTTCATCACGTGGTTTTAGGAAAGGCGAGAGCTGGAATCGAACCTAGACTCCCTTCATGGGAGTAGGAACGATTTTTTAAATTGTTGAAAACCCTCTAGTTACACAGCCGACACAGGCCATAAATCAGTCGGCGCGCCGGCGGCGCAGTACTATGCCTACCATTTGAAAAAAGCCGCTTTTGGCTTCCTTTCGTTTCAGGTCAATGACCTTTCACCTTGAGCCTGTTACTTTTTGTGTCTTTTATTTGTGTAATTATTTTGTTTGAAATTTGCATTTTTTTTTATTTTCGGTCCTGAACCTTTTCGTATGCTTTAACACACTTAAGTACACGATCTTTGTGGTTTAAATTAATGAGGTAACGTCATCTCCACCTTGTACAATATACAATTTTTGGATATTCCTTTAAGTACGAGGATGGTTCTTACGGAGAGAAAATTTGAAAACAATGTAAAGAAAATAATAAAAACAACAATTTCATTTTCCTATATAAACTGTTCTACCCATGTACTACCTGTCAAACATCATTTCAGATTGAATACTTCATAAGTTCATATGGCAATGTCATGCATTTAGAAACGTCAAGATTTTTCTTTATGGATGCCACTTCTATTATGCAAACTGCAATGATATAATATACATATTTTATAATGGCAAAACGAAGTGTGCCGGGTCAGCTAGTAGGTAATAAAAATAAATACTTGCATAGGTGTTATAGATTATATTATTAGATGTATGTATTATGTTTGAAAACATTCAGTTTATTTCCATTGGGCCTTCAACTCAAATCTTCAACTTAAATGCATGCGTTTTTTTTCTCGGCATTAATAACAACAAAAATATATAGACTCATGAAATATTCACAAAATATTTAATAATAAAGCATTTCGTACGTCTCAGTAAAGGCGCAAATATTTCTCGGTCGCAAATTTATCAAACCGACTTGTTATTCAAACGTAAACACGGTTTTTTAATTAAATCTACCAATCAAAAAACAACACGCATTTTTATTGAACACTTCCTTTATACCTAATAGGTATTATTACCTATCAATCCACGAAGACGCACAGCCCTAGCCGGCGGCCCCACTATTCCTCCTAACCGTTTATAAAAATTACCGTGATAGTGATAGGTACAATTCTAGACGGCAACGCCGCGCGTAGCGGTGTCTTCTTTACTGTCGGTTTGGCAACGTCGCGTCGCGCGAATTTCGGCGGCGTACAATTTGAAAACGGGAGGGAATCCTACATTATATAACCCGGGTTCGAACCCGAAGCAAAATATAAGAAGACATTCTGGATTGAAATGTTTTTTGTATTACTATTTTTTTATTTCATATTATGCTATCTAATGGTTATTTATATTTCCGAATTCCGAAAAAAAATAACGAATTTTAGATAAATTTATAATTTCAAAAATAATTGTATAGCTTATAACAAAAAAAAAGTTATTAAATTGACGTTGAAACTTTTATTTATTTGTAACTTAATAAAATCTGTCTTCTTATTTATTCAACAATTTCCAAAATCAATAATCGATGTAAAAATTTGTATTATATAAAAAATATAATTATATAAAAGTGAAAATAAAGTCACGCACACGCGGATTTGAACCCACGCCCCAGCGTATACGGCCTGGCGTCCTACTTAATACGCCACACAAGCCTCAGACAAAGCTATGAAATTGTGCTATATACGACAACTGTGTATTATTTTGGAATGACGGAGCGACGCACGTCCACCTAGCATCGCGCCTCTGCGCTCTCTGTCAATTGCCATAATAGTAAGCGAGAAATACAAAATACGAAAATATTGCGCGGAGCACGCGAAAGAAAAGTTTTAAATTTTACTGATTTACTGAATATTTATAAGCTTATTGAAAAAAATTAACACAATGATGTGATAATAACGAAGGTCTGCTAATATACTGGTTAAATTATTTGAATAAATATTAACAAACAACGTTGTAGTTTAGTATAAGAATTCAGAAAAGGGGTAACTTTGCAATTTTTTTTTATCGAGGCAACTTTGTCAAAATGAGTTTCGACGACTATGTTGTCGTTCGTAATACGGTCTAGAATAACATATATTTTTCCCATTGTAAAATACTTTGTAATTTTTGCTGGAAATGAAAAATAAGAATAGCAAATTTGCTGAATTACATGTTATCAGCGCCTTAAGTGCCACTTATTTAGGTACATGTTTTTTGGGAGACGTAGTCAAAAACTTTTTATTATGTGTCGATGAAATGAAGTGTGCCTTTTAGGTAAGTAGGTTGTTAGGTGAATAAATCCAAATGAGAACAAAATAATTAGGAAAAAATCCAGGATTTGAAGGTAAAACTACCAGAAAGTTTTTATGTTTGAGGCCAGGACTGTAAATTGTGAAACGACAAGAGTGGCGCGCCCATTTCAAAACATAGGTCCTTAACAGTACTCTTTAAAAACTCAGGACGATGCTTAGAAACTATCCCGGACAGCCCAGGACACCCTAAAAAGCAGGACTTGTCCTGGAAAAACAGGACGGTTAGCAACCCTAGTCTACGAGTATGTCCAGCAGTGGACGACCGTCGGCTGAAGAGAGTATTAGTAATTCCGTATACTTTTCCAGCGCTGTCAAGAAAGCCCTGCTGTGTCAGAAAGCGGAGCACGAGTTCCCTGGCATGCCCTGCGGCATCATGGACCAGTACATCGTGACCCTGGCCAGGAAGGACCACGCGCTGCTCATCGACTGTAGGTAAGACTAGCTGTGCCCGCGACTTCGTCCGCGTGCAATTCTAAAATAAAAGTAGCCTAAATCACTCTCTATTACATCAGCTATCTGTCAGTGCATGTCGGATATTATTTCTATCGCTTTTATAGTTGGTCGTGGGTGTGGGCGTTCAAGGCGTTCTTTTGATTTAAAAGTCTATTGTTAAATTTTATATGATACGTGACGAATCATGAGTAAAAATACATTTATTGATTGGAGACAAACATGTTTTTATGTCGAACAGCTGGATAAGAATTTAATTTTGCGACAGTTAGGTATACTGGTCTTTCAATAAACGTGTTTGATAGCAGACACTTCATTCTTTGCTTATTTCAAAGCCATTTTCTATGTTAACGGTGTTTTCCACGTCGTTTATCCAATTAATTTAGTGCTTATTGCAAGTTTATTCTTGGAGTAGTGTATTTTAAGCTGGGGTCGTACTATAGATCCTGGAATTGAATTAGTTTTTCCTATTGTATATGAGTAGAAAACTGGCATGTAAGTCACCTGTACCCTTAGTCTGAGTTTTAGCAATGTCGCTTACTACACATATACAGGTTACCCGTAAAACATGAGCAACCTCGCAGCACTAGGTAGCTAACACCATAAGCAACAACTTTTGTTCTACGACTTTTGGTAATTTGTTAATTTTTAATTTCATATTTATTATCTACTTTAATTTCCCGCTTGAATGTTTCTAACTCTACGCGCATCGCAAATATTACGTAAACCTATACAGGGTGACTGTATAGGTATCTAAATCAATCGTTTTTTCTATACATCGACGCCCAGTTACGTGAATCGTATAATAAAGTGACGTAGCGCGTAGGTGCTTCTCATTTTGAGGGGAAACCCGACCACAGCGGGTCACTGATGGGTTACAGTTTGTTTGAAGCACTACCAATAGGTATTTTTAAAAAAAAGTCAGGCACAACAGTGCTTGTCTGGCAGTAACTGCAGGCACGTTGACGCTTTCTGTCGAGCAAACACGATACCTGCTTCTTACAACTACTTACATTAGTACCTGCGACCCATTTCTTTGCGGTGTTTTACTTCCCTTTAGTACATTTCTATTAATTTTTAACCTTTAGCCAGGGATCCGTCCGTACTTTAAGCGTGCATTTTTTTCGCCACTAGCGGTCACCCATTCAGGGCGATCTACTTAAGCAACGGGCTACGCGTGCTTCTGTTTATTATATAAATAGATCTAATAGGCGAACGGGCTACCCATAGAAAAAGACCGATTAAAACGAGATTGATTTTTCCACAGGTCTTTAGAAGCCACCCAGATACCAGTGGAGACGGAAGACTCAGTGCTGCTGGTGGTGAACTCCAACGTGAAGCATCAGCTCACTGGCAGCGAGTACCCGCAGCGCCGCGAGCAGTGCCAGGCCGCGGCCAAGGCGCTCAGGATACCCTCCTTGAGGAGCGCCACGGTTGACGACTTGGAAGGTAATTGGACCTTCCTTTTAGCCCTTACTAGTCCACTGCAGCGGTGATAGCCCAGTGGCTTAGAATTCGACCTCGAATCGAGGGGTCCGGGTTCGAATCCCAGTGGCACGCACCAATTACATTGTAATAAAAGTTATGCGCGATTTATAAAATTAAATATCACCTGCTGTTACGGTGAAGGAAAACATCGTGAGGAAACCTGCATACCTGAAAGTTCATAAAAAAAATGTTCTCAAAGGCATGTGAAGTCCACCAACCCGCAGTAGGCCAGCGTGGTGGACGGCGGCCTACATCCCTCTCATTGTGAGAGGAGGCCCGACCCTGTAGTGGGTCATTAATGGGTACTGACAAGTCCACTGCAAGACGTGAACCTATAGGCGACGCCATACCGCCTAGTGTTGATTCAAGGCGCTCGCGATATCTTTTTTGAGGAGTGCCAGGATTGACGACTTGGAAGGTAATTTGGCAACGGGAGATCTCCCACCCAACGAGGTGATCAATCCCGGGGAGCGACCAGTCGACCACGCTCATTACGCCATCTCGGAGTTTTATATATAGGTACGCCAGTGATGTAGAATACTTGAAGAATGGTGGAACTCAGCACAGTAATGTGAACTTTCTTTCCTCCTAGTAGTTCTGTGCTGGACATGTGCCAGAATGGGCCTCTCTTTATAGACGCCACTCTGCTTTTTGGGCTCTTAGAACCAATTGCCCACTGTCGATTTGAGAACATCACTCCACCTATGTATACTGTAATTTGACTGGAACATACTGTTTAATTTTCTGCCTTTCCGCTTTATTATTAAAACGTGTCGTTTTGTTACAGAATTGAAGAAAAAGAATTGTGACGAGCTGGTGTTGAAGCGAGCTCAGCATGTTGTGGAAGAGATCAACCGGACAGAGGAGGCAGCCAAGACACTTCCTTTGAAAAACCTTGACAGGGTACCACAGACTTTTTTTTTCGGTATTCGCGCGGATGGACTTTGGGAGAGTCACGCTTACGTACGGCAGTCGGCCTCTAGTTCAAATTGGTTGGGAACATGGGACTACGGACTTTATTAGCAGCATAGCTTTTACAATTACTGATTGGGTCACTTTCACTTTATTTTATTGGTCTGTACCCCCGGAAGAGCCCACTGCAGGGTCGGAAACCCACTTACAATAAGAAGGATGTAGGTAGTCCTTTGTCCTTCACGACGATTTAAACAACCGAAGATCTAAACTTAACAAAAACAACAAATAACAGAACAGTTTGTACGTCGTACCATTACGTGCGAGTATAGACAGAGCGACGATATGAACGAGATAGCAAGAGACCGTCCGCTATTTACAGATTGTTTCTTTATCCGCACGGGATATACTAGGATTCTCTATGTCGTGGATGCCATGGACACACAAGACAAAATACAACCAAATTTAAACTTATCCAGATCTCCGCTGGGAATCGAACCCTCTAGCGTACGGGCGACTTAACCACAGCGCCACGCAGATAATTAAAAACATTATTTGCTATCTTAGTTCACGTCATTTACCATCGTGATAGTATAACACTTGAAGTCTCTTTCATTGTTCGATCCAGGTCGGCCAGCTTTTCTACCAGTCCCACGACTCTCTGAGCAAGCTGATGGAGGTGTCATGTCCTGAACTCGATCAGCTGGTGGACATTCTACGGTCAGCGGAAGGAGTGTACGGCGCGCGTATGACTGGTGGCGGCTTCGGAGGATGCGTGGTCGCGTTGGTAAGAAATGTTTGGTGATACCACCTTTCTTATTTATTTTGTCATCTTTTTAAACGGTGACCACTTATCAGGTGGCCCGCCATGTTTCGCCGTATACGAAATGGTCGGTAAAGCTCAAAAATTTAATATCACAGGTTGAAACGGTGTATTACTAGGAAACGTGCACGCCTGGAAATTCTGCGTAAAATTTTCAAAGACATATGAAGTCCAGCAACCGGCAATAGGCCAGCGTGGTGGACTTCGGCTTATATACTTCAAAGTGTGAGAAGATACGCGACTCTACAGAGCGTTACTAATGGATTGCAGACAGCAATGTCCACATCTAAACAAACGTAAACAAACGGGTTGAGTATGCAAAACAAGCATTTCGTTTAGACAACAACAAAACTCTTATGATTCAGTGAACCTCGTTAGTTATTTCCGATATTTGTTTGAGTGGATAATTTGAAGAGGCATTAATATTCTTTTCTAATGAAAAGACTATTGAACCTGATCAGACTAGACGGCGCTCGACGACGACCTACGCCGTTCCTGTGCATGCATAATTCTCTTTGTTGCAGTCGTTGATTAATAACGTTGCGTAATATTGATAGATAGGTCGTTTACCCCTCTTACGCATTTGTTGTCTGTTGTACTTTTTGGACGTAAAATCTCTTTCAAATCGTTACGCGTATACGCAGGGTACCATGTCAAAAAACCGAACCGTAACGAATTGGTCTATATCGTTAGACCTTAATAACTACAAAACGATTTATCGTAGAAACATAAATTTAGAGTTGATATTTAGCGTATGTAGTCAGCTCGCTGCCAAGACCTTAAGTTAACATCGGAGCTGGGTGGGGCGGCGGTAAATGGCACCGACGTTAGACGATAGACGTTTTACGTTAAAACCAACGGTTGCGTGCACCGACACAGCTCCATCCGTTGTTTTTTTTATTCATTTCGAAAGGTTATGTAACGCAGTGCTTAATGGTTTCAGGTTAAGAAGGGAGAAGTAGAAGCCGTGAAGCAGAAGATTCTAGAAGAATACAGCGGGAATCCCACGTTCTTCGTCTGCCAGCCCAGCGATGGTGCTCGAATTGTAAAGCTGAAATAAGAATATGTTCCATGTAAACCCATTGTAAACCCTGCAAGTGAAATTGCGAACTTTTGCGTGTTGCGCTAAATAATTAAATAACGCTTCACGCTAGGATTCCCTGTGTCGTGGGTGCCATGGGCACACACAAGAACAAAACATATCCAGATTAGAAATAGTAATTCAAATTCATCATTCAAATCGGAATGTGGAATGGAATCGAACCTACGACCCTCCGCGCAGCACACCGGTACCTTTTACACGAAGAGTTCAATACCACCGTTAAGTGTAGATATTTTTTATGATTTTTATTTTAAAATTGTTTTATTTTTTCACATTGCAAATGAGAGGCAAGTGACTGTTTGCAGACCACCCGATGTTAAGTGATAACTAAAACTCATGGGTGTCCTAAGTATTCATAATGTACAACCTTAAGTACCTATATTAAAAACCTATTTGAAAATGCCTACAGCATTTCTTTAAGAAACATTTTCAAAAGAGATCTTATCTATTATCGTACGTTTTACTTTATATAGTTATGAAAATAAATAAATACAGAACAAACAAAGTGTGATTGTTTCTTTTCTTACTTCATCGCGTCAAATAATTTAATCTAGACTTGGAGGCACGGCAGTGCCCCCGCCAAGACGTGCAAAAAAGCGGCATGGCCGTACCATACTTTTCTCGAAGCAATGTAGGCCATATACAACCCCCTATAACTCCATTCTGGATAAAAGTAGGACCCTAAATTTTTAGGCAGGTATTGTATAAACACAGTATATTATTTCAAATTTCATTCAATTTGAGCCAGCAGTTTAGGAATTATAACTATTCAAAGTTTCTTAATTTTGACACTCGCTCACCGATCATCAAAATTAGTGTTCAATATATACTCGTAAGTCGAAGAAAAACTTAAAAAAATGCAATGTCGGTCCACTTTTCAAGATACACCAACTGCATAAATAACTTAATAAACCCATACAAATGTATAGGATTACAAAGTTACATTTGCAGTTAGATTGACAACACAAAAAGAAATGAGATGCCATCAAAAACATAACTTGTAAAAGACCCAAGTCTCGCAACGCAGTTCTTACACCGTAAAAAGTTGTGAGATCCTTGTGTGTATCCATAGATGTACTTGCCAATCGCAGTAAACAATCTAATATTATAATATAATATGTATAATAATATTATGTATAATAATATGTGTAAGTAGTAATATGTAAAATATTTCCTAGTATCGTTTGAGATTAAATATTTCAATGAACGTACCTCATTTCCCGATTTTTCTCGGAATAGCTCGAATGTTACAATAAAGAAACCGTGAAGCCGTGAACTATTTAATGTTTTCAATATCCTTGTACTTAATATTATTAAAACTTTTCGGAAATAATATTTACAGGTTGTCAACCTCGGTCTGTATGTATTAAATTCGATAGAAGGCCACAGAAACAAGTCTACAGAGGGACAAATATGAATAATTCAAAATCACTCCGATATTCCACAGTCGACATCATGGAAAAGATTGAGTATTATTTTTACTTACCAGTTACCATCTATTAAAGTAAAAATTTTGAACACTTTCATTTTTAATTAAAATTTTGATTATTTTGTTTTTTTAATTATTGTTTTGGGTTCTTATGAAGCCATTTGGGTTATTCGATTAAGGATATCTAAAACATTTCGGCCAAATACAAAAAATAAAACGTTAATAGAATAGAATAAATAAGTAACGCTTCACACTCATAGCTACATTAGGAGAATAGATACCGTCGTAGCACTGCTACGCTTCGTAGCTCCGTAGCCAGTCTACGAGATCCGGAAAAAGTAGAGCGAATTGATAACGCATGAATATATTTATGAATTCGGTGGCCAAGACTTTTATGTTATTATAACCAGACTGAGTGATACTGTACTAGAGAAATAGAAAAAGTGGGTTCAACTTTTTTAACCTTAAAAAATTTTTAATGCGGCCAAGCGTTTTAGGCACAAGTGTAAGAAAATTACCCGAACACTTGGGAGACATAGGTACTTTTCTTTTCTTTTTTTTCTTTTCAGAAACAGCATTCTTCAGAGTTTAGACTACTACTTATGCGTACTACTTGTACGTAGCTAATGTGGTTGCCAGTAACCCATTAATGACTCACTACAGGGTCGGGTCTCCTCTCACAATGAGAGGGATGTAGGCCTTAGTCCACCACGCTGGCCTACTGTGGGCTGGTGGACTTCATATGTCTTTCAGAACTTTTTTGTGAGCTTTCAGGCATGAAGGTTTCATCACGATGTTTTCCTTCACCGTAACAGCAAGTGATATTTAATTTTAAAAAGCGCACATAACTTTTTTACAAAATCATTAGTGCGTGCCACTGGGATTCTAACCCGGACCCCTCGATTCGAGGTCGAATTATAAGCCAGGCTATGTGGTTAATGAGCATTAATTAGTTCCCTGTTCCCAAATGACTCCTCACTTATGAAAAGGTCCTTTCACGGGACCTTTTCATAAGTCTTCACCCTCATCAGGGTGAATGAATATTCATAATTTCATTTGAAAGTGTACCTATGGCCGTGGAAAACGACGAGGAACCCCGTGGATTTTAGCAAATGACACCCCGTCGATCTCTTTCAATAATGGGTATCTATGGCCACGGCAACCGTTTATCTTCTCGCTTTGTACTTAGATATTTGTTTGTCGTTGTTAAGTTATTTGTTTTATGTAATAAACGTAAGTAGCAAACGAATATGTAGGCTACCTGATCTTTAGGGGTCACTGCAGGTTGACACCATTTTTTAAAAAAAAATTTTTAACACTTTGAAAATATGTTGAGAGGGCTTATTCGTATTTCACTTAAATCTAATAGACAAAATATAGTTAGAGTAACTCCGTGTCTTCATTGCTAGTCTCGCGCAAAAGTCGCTCGTACTACAACGTCTTTCCTTTTTTTCGAATGTTAGTGTGTATTTCAATTTGGACAGCTCCATACAGAGGCCTGTGTTTAAATTTTGCCGATTATGTCAGACAATTAGAACAAGGCCTAACAACATAAAAAAGGGCCTTTACGTTTACTTACATTTTATGTGTTCCATTTTTGATATCCTAACCCTCCATCTTGACATATTTAAATCTTTAGTGTAAACCGTTCGGGTAAAAATGGAACGTCATCGGACAATATCACAGAATAACAGCTGCGCTTTCGTAAACCAAAACATGCATCGAGTCGTTCCATTTTGAATTTCAAATTCGTTTTAAAATTCGAGCCCCACACTCAAAACAATGAACGCAAATAGCAGTTTTGTTTCGGATAAAGTTTCCGATATCGTGCACGGACGGCGGAGTGTTAAATTTAGAATCCATACGTAATTAGGCACTTAATTAAAACACTCATGTTGAAATAATTTTCACTTGCCTCCATCTTATAAAATTTGCAGACATCCAATTATTTTAAAGGTGTCTAGTCAAGGTGTTCCGTTTCTGACAAGCTGGAAATAGAGGCAAGGAATAAAATCAAACGTTAAAAAATGTTAAATCAATAAATTAATAAATAAATTAATGTTAAATGTTAATCAAACGTTTAACTAGGTAGGAAAGAAGGCTTAAATTTCAACATTCAATGTGGGTGTTTTTGGGATTCTCTCTTCACTATTTAATTAATTTAGATGGTAGAGCTCGCCCAGACCTCACTACCAGCCTCTTAAACCGTCGTAAAACAGCATGTTCATCAAGTGTTATTTTTCAACTAGGAAGGTATGTACTTAGTTGCTGGAGATACTTTATTTG
Source organism: Erynnis tages (assembly GCA_905147235.1). Taxonomy (NCBI): domain Eukaryota; kingdom Metazoa; phylum Arthropoda; class Insecta; order Lepidoptera; family Hesperiidae; genus Erynnis; species Erynnis tages. The sequence continues at coordinate 10,430,277 of LR990082.1, forward strand.
AGGCGAATACCTTAGTCCACGTGAGTAGCAAAGCAGCCATATCTAACATCAGATGGGATTTCCTTCCTATTAATGTTGGATGCGGGCGTCCGTGGGCTGCAGTGACCACTTCACATCAGGTGGCCTGCATGCCTTATTGCTACTCATATAACAGCCAAGTTACTATGAGCGCTGTTGTGACAATTGTCACAGACAATTATCTGGAATGGAGTGTTTGGTCCCAAATATTTGTAGGTGAATGTGTTACGGATAATTATTTTGTATTATATCGCTGAAACAGACTAAGTAAGAAAATATGGGTCGCATTTAGAGTTCCGAAACTAGAACATTCAACATGCGAATGGTTCAAAACAAACTGTTAAAGCTTAAAGCTCATCGTTTTCCCGGCTTCAGTCTTTCGCGAGACGCCGCACAGGGCAGACGTGCGTACGACCGATGCAAGATTAATGGGAGATACGTATGCGAAAGTGTATTCTGTTGCTATCTGAAGTGGACTCTTGATTTGTCCAGTTCAACTTTATGCTTATCTAAAGGTAAGAGGGAATTCAAACTTGTGGTATAATTTTTTTTCCAAGTGAACAAAAAAGTTTTGATTACTTTAATCTTTATGGTATTGCGATGAATTGTTATCTTAGTGTTAGAAACGGTGATAGCCGTGACTAAGAATTCGGTCTTACTTGAGAGGTCCGGGTTTGACTCCCGTGGCTTTTCTAAGTTTTTTAAGTAATGCGCGTTTTATGAAATTAATTGTTACCTACCTGTTGCGTGGTGTATTAAACCCTGTATCTATTATCTTCTCATTGTGCGAGTCTGAAGTGGGTAAAACTAATGGATTATATGAGTCACAATAAATAATTAATTCAATTTTATTTAACAAATAGACCATACTGCAGATACAAAATTATGAATATTTAAAAATAAATTTTCATTTAAGTAGGTAATGCTGAAACAGATTTCTGGTAACTATAATTTGTTTTTTTAAAACAATTTTAAACATTAAATTTTGTCAATAAAAAACTAATGTCAAAACTGTTTATTATCATGCCGTTTGTTAAGTTATCTACGAGTACATCGTCATCCTAAGATTTTAGAGGCTCTTCATGAAATATTTATAAATTATTTTTGTTAGACAGAATAATAAATAAATTAAAGCCGTCGCATTTGTTTGCATTCATTTAGGCCTTTCGTTTTCAGTTTCTTTAAATTAATTATTATAGTCTACTATTTCTACTTATTAGCCTCTTTTTATGTTTAATGAGTAGCAAACAGGCACCTAATGCTAATTAAGTACAAACTATTTTTTTGTTGGAAAATCTAACACGAATAACAATTATTGCATGGGGTGATAAAATTAAAGCAATAAAAAGCATTTTTACATATTATTATGAGGAATTGATCAGACCATCTTGCGGGCGAATATAAACAATATACATACAAAAACCAACAAGCCAATAAGAGAGAGTTGAAAATTGGCCGCGTTTGCTTGGGTTTCCAAAAGAAACAAATATAAAATATTTAAGTTGTATACCAAATACACATAGCCTACAATACCAAAACATGTTCCACGTGTGCGGATTGTTGCAAAGAAATATAAATACAACTTAAATAACAATGGATTTCCGCAAAGTAACTCCTGATACAATAAAATTAAATATTAAATACATAATTAACCTAAAAACACAATTCTATTCTAAAGTATCTGCAAAGTCAATTACCAACTGGAAAAGTAGATTTGTCGCTGACATTGAGACTTTGACTTTCATATTCATTTCGACTTTGAATCACTCAAGGCCGGTGGGTTAGTGTTAGACATGACATTGTAACTTTTCTTAAGGTGCGTTTCCACTGAAATTGTTGGCAACTTCTGTGTTTCCGACACAACAAGTGTTAAACACAAATTATTATATTATAATTATATTATCATAATATAATAATTATATTACATTAAGGGCAATAATTATAGTAGCGCAATAATTATATTATATTAAGGGCAGGACCAGGACGATGCTTGCCGGATCAGTAGTACTCAAAGCAATTAAAAAAGATAGGTAAAAATTTTCATGACATTTGTTTAATTCTACGTAATGCGTGGATTTTAAAACATTCATAAAAGAATTTGGTCATATAAAATAATAATTAATTAAAGACATAGCTCTAGTTTGCATTCATTTAGGCTTTTCGTTTTAAGTTCAATTAATTTAATTATTATTATTAGCCGAATAATAAGTGTTTGACATGACATTGTAACTTTTCTTAAGTTGCGTTTCCACTGAAATTGTTGGCAACTTCTGTGTTTCCAACATATTTGACAACACAAAAGTTGTCAGTTTTTCATGGTAATCACCGTTTACTTTTCCGGTTAGCAACATTTGAATCTCCTTCTATAATATCCTTCTCGTAATGAGAGGGATGTAGGCCTTAGTCCACCACGCCGGCCTACTGCGGGTTGGTGGACTTCACATACCTTTGAGAATATTTTTTTTGTGAACTCTCAGGCATGCAGGTTTCCTCACGATGTTTTCTTTCACCATAACAGCAGGTGATATTTAATTTTATAAAGCGCACATAACTTTTTTACAAAGTCATTGGTGCGTGCCACTGGGATTCGAACCCGGACCCCTCGATTCGAGGTCGAATTCTAAGCCACTGGTCTATCACCGATATTACCACCGCTATACTACCGCTATACTATACCGCTACCATATTTTATAGTCTGTATAAAAGAAATAAAAGAGTTTATTTCCCATAAAGAACCAGGGCAGCTGTGGACATTATTCAGATTTCCATAAACTCTTAAGAGCTAGGCATTAAATTACTAGCCATCTTGTATGATTTGATGTGTAATAGGATCATCAAATTATATAGAGGGTTTAACCTAGTAATTATATCAAATTATATGTGATTTAACTACTATCAAACATAATTATTGGTTTGCCATTGTATTTGGAAATGCCAAAATTTTGTATTTTGATGAATAGTAAAAAAAATATTGGTGCCATTTAGATAATCTTAAATGCAGTTCATATTTCAGAATATGCCATTAAAGTATTAAATAATAATGAACAATCTTTTGTTATTGTTTCAGCTGAAAATGCCTGCGGATTAGTAAACACAGATAAAAAAGAAAGATGGCGAAACGGGTTGTAATGTTTGCGGTCCTCATAATATTCCACAATTTCTCTGCTTACTTTATTGATGACAGTTCCAGAAACTCTGTAGAAAACGAGAAATATTTTGATAAAGAAGGCCCTGATACAAGCAATGGGAGTTTCACAACAGCCACTGATATCGAAGAAGGCAATAATAACTTGGCTGTGACAACATCTGACTATATAGAAAACCACTCACGAGTAAATCATAAGTCACTAACCATAGACATTGGTAAAGAAATACATAAAATAACGAAGCATCCGGCACATTTAGAAATGAATAAAAAATGCGAATCTTTAAATAATACAGTCGTAATGGAACAGAAATTTGAAACAAGGAACTTAAACTCGGTGTACTTGAACAATATTTACGAAGTGACGCAGAATCTGATTGAGCATAAAGTCACTACAGATGAAATAGCTGTGAACGGGCTGAGTTTGTACGATTTGGTGAAAAGTAGCTGTGGAGGCGCCCAGGTGTGTCCGGACTTGAGAGCGAATTGGACCGAAAAGAATACTATTACGATTGGATTTCTCAGCGCCTACGGATGGAGTCAAGTAAGTTTGCAACTTCAAACTAATTTGTTTATTTTTAAGTTCACCAACATAATTATTATCACCTGTAAAAGAACCAGTACCGTCGAAGTTATATATTAATGGTAAGTGCCATTAGAATAAGGCCGCACGTGCAAAAGATACGAGATGGCAAAGTTGAAAATCGGAAGAAGCATATCAAAATCTAAAAAAATATCAGTTTTCGAAAGTCCCGGAAGACTTTCCAGGAAAAACTACCAAATGATTGAAATAATCTGAAAGAAAAATAAGACATTTACTCGTCATATTTACGTGAATTCGTAATTAGGTAAAAACAATCCCAAATAAATGCAGAAACACTTAACACAAAGAGTTTTTTTTGTCCGTAGATATTTCGAAAGGGATCAGGGCTCGGGAATAGGCTGAAATGTCGAAAACAACCAATCAGACATCCTCCTACATATTATAAATTTAGCGTGTAAAGCAATCCTTAGATAACGTAGACAGAATCTCTCAAAGGGGTTTTTCCACCGGGTGGAGTGTGGTAACTTGGCGCAGGTTATAAGGGTTCTATTTATACTCGTAGGTAGGCTGAGTTCCAAAATAGGTGTTTCAATTCGTCGGTTTGCCGTCTAATGTAATCACGATGTCTCCATCGCTTGTGGAAAAGTAGTATTTAGAATTTTAGAATCAATCAGTCAGTAACTCATTAATGACCCACTACAGGATCGGGTCTCCTTCTTGCAATGAGAGGGATGTAGGCCTTAGTCCACCACGCTGGCCTACTGCGGGTTGGTGGACTTCACATACCTTTGAGAACATTTTTTTGTGAACTCTCAGGCATGCCTCCTCCTGTTTTCTCACGATGTTTTCCTTCACCGTAACAGCAGGTGATACTTAATTTTATAAAGCTCACATAACTTTTTTACAAAGTCATTGGTGCGTGCCACTGGGATTCGCACCCGGACCCCTCGATTCGAGGTCGAATTCTAAGCCGCTGGGCTATCACCGCATTAGAATCAATAAACGATACAAATTTAATAATACGTGCAGCGAAAATTTTGGATACAATTTACAGCAGATTGACGTTTGAAGCCACAGCCACAGTTGAAGTTTGTTGACAAGAAAGCACGAAATAAAATCCATTAGAAATACGAGTATTGATATTCATCAAGAAATACGCCACGCACACTACCATAAGTTTGAGTACTTCGACCACACCTTCGACAACATGCACAATTGCACACATAGACAAGCATGACGTGTACGCACATTCCGTTACGTAACTATTTGAATTTGACATCAAATTTAATTTCAATACATTATAGTCAATATTCGACTACTTGGCGGTCTCTAGTATTATTTATAACGTAAACGTTCAGACGACCTTCAAAACTCTGAATATTTAGTTATTATAGCTCTGGATTATGTGAATGAATGCTTTTCTGAATTTTTGATTTTGTTTTTTGTTTAAAAACACAATCATGCACTATCCCAATTCTCAAAGTTTGATAGAAAAAATGCGAAGTAGGTATAGCTTCAATAGGTTCTAAAAATAAAAAATAATGCACAAAAATGAAAACCAACTTCACACAAAAATTACGAAACAATTTTTCAAACTGACTACTTTACATTGGTATTTTTGATTTTGTGCCAAAGTTTTCTTCTACTAGGTGCTTAATAAATATTTTTACTTTTCGGACTGGCACTGATCTCAAAAGTATCATTGAAGTTTGTTTTGTATTGAAGTATAATAAGTGTAACGAGTTATTAAGATATTATTTTAATTTGATGTCAGGTTTAATTATTATCGTCATTATAAATAGCTGTAGCTACTACATTACGATATGCGTGACCTAAGTAGCCTATTATTTCACGGCGTGAAGTTAGCGCCCGAGCGAGCGAGGGTGCTAAACGCCGTGCAACCGACAACTTTGTGTTGACAACAAATAAGTGAAATAATTAAGTAAAGGAAGGAATAATAGCAAAGTGACTGTTATGTTATAAGTATATTTATTTAATTTTAATACGATCAAAAGATCAACGTTACGTTTTTAATAATTAGAAATAATTATACATTGCACTTTATCATGTTTTATCGAAGGAAGAGAAGAATGTAGCACGTACTCCTATATATCATTTCTTCGTACCACAAATTTATAAAAGGGCATAATATAATCATTCGGAGGGTTTTGTCCATTTTCGTACAAGTAATTCTGAAAAGAAAAAAATGTTGTTATTCTCGTAACATTTTTAAAAAGTAATTGAGTAGCTAACGGGCATACTGGCCACCTGACTCTTTTGCTTAATTATATTAGTAAAGATTAGTATGATTGTTACGAGATAAGGTTTTATTTATCTAACTTACAGATAAATATTTACTGAAAGATACTTCATTAATACTACAGAACCCAAACCACTATCTAACCATTAGTCCAAACTAGATGAAATCAAAATATTGTAACGCTTCTCGATAAATGTGCCGAATTTCAGCTTAATCCGACCTTTGACCTTTTAAACCTTTCCAAGTGGGTGAAAATTACATCCATAGATAACGCTCCATTTCACTAGTACCTAACAAGTAAGCTAACTTTAAATTTAAGAAACTAACAGTCGTACGTGGTCGTACTCAGAGACATTCATTAACGTTAATGGAATAAAGACGATTGAATTTGGTTGTTAATGAACATTACGTTAAACGATGTCAGTGAGTGCGGCCGAAAGACATATTTAATTAAATGTCCTTGATAATAAATATATTTAATATTAAGTAAAGTAATATATCTTAGTTAATAAATATTAAATAAAAGTAAGTAACCACATCGCATGCGATCGAAAAAGTTAAGCAACGTCGGGCGCGGTCATGCATTTAAGAGTCTCGGTAGAAGGGCCTTTTTAAAGAAACGATTTTGTATAATGAGGAAGGCGACCGTCAGGTGTGGATTTTGGAATGAGACTGACTGTGCTGGAACTCTGGAAGGCTGAGCGGAGGGAAAGGAAAAGGAATGCTGAGAGTGCAAGAATAGGTGTGGAGTCAGCACAAAGGGATGCACAGAGTATCTGTAACAAGTACTTTTATGGGTGATCGCTGGCGGAAAATTTACGAGCGCGCTTCCGTGCTTCGTAATGGCACGTTAAACCGTCGATCCCGGCTGTTGTCGAAAGGATATCAGTCGTTGAGCCTTGTCGGAGACCCTATGGGCGGCAACAAAACATGCGACATGAGTTGGCCACAAGCCCGGTTCTCCACCAACCGCATTGGAGCTGCGTGGTGGAGTAGATTTTTGGGACATAAAGGGTTGCAGCCAAGATATATATTGGAACTAAACCTTCCTGCGGCTTCGGCTGCGTAAATTGATCACTTGATCAGAGAGTACAGGTTATAAGCTACGTTATTTTCATCCAAATGTGTTCGGCCGTTTTTGCGTGAAAGATAAACAAACAACCATCCATCAACAACTTTCATATTTATAATACTCGTAGTAGGAAGGGATACAGACCACGGAAGTGCCCACCTCCAAGGTGTTTCGTTTGCGTTCCTGGTAATCGTGGTTCGACCTATCTCTGGGAGCTGGAATTCGATTATCGCAATAAAACTTGTTGCATAGAATCCTTGGGTCTTCTGATGTGTCAATGAGACATTCAGTTGCGACTGGATTATATCTGGAAAAATTTAATAGACTTTGTGAGGATGTCTGTATGCGTCATGCAACAGTCAAGCAGGTACTAGCTTTTACCCCCATTTCGTCTTTAGATCTTTAGAACCTGGTCCAAAGAGAAATAAAAAAAAAACACAAATAAACATCTTAATTGATTCTTCCTCGATTTTCAAAATCGGTTAACACTGTTGACATCTTAGTGGCAGTTTACTTAGCTAATGAGCTCTACCTTTCATTTGGTCATCATCATTATTGTCAGCCTGTGTGTGTGACACTGTTATGAGAGAGATAGGCCTCCGACAAGAGCGCCACCCACCACAAGCGATCTACCGCTCTACGTTTGCAACCACTCCCTGTTACAATTTTAGGTAATAGTCTGTCTGTAGGGTTGGGTATTCTCTCATAAAGAGAAAAGAGTAGGTCTAAGTCCACCACACCACACCAGGTTCACATTGAGAACGTCATTATAAACTCCTAGGCACCTAGGCTCCTAGGTGACATTTAATTTTTATAAGTTGCAGACATAGATTAAATCAAAAGGGGAAGATACGGCATACACTTACCTGCACGCTTTGTGCACCTTTTAAAAGCACACGAAAGTATTGTTTTACACAGAAATTTTAAACACAGAAAATCCGCGATTATTGTGCTTTAAGCGCACATGTAGTTCAATAGCTAGACAAATTGCGACTAAAGTGAAATTGTGTGCATGGACCTAAATTTAGGTGCGCACTCATGAGACGCTAGTGCCGTATTTTTACTTTTTGTTTTAATCTAAAGTTACAGATAACTTTTAAGGAAGTAATTAGTGAGTGCCACTGGGATCCGGGACCTCTCGATTGAGAGCCCGAATAGCCGGCTATCACCGCCCAGGCTTATACACCACCAAGATAATTGTAGTTTATAAATAGAAATATTGAGGAGTATACTTACAGAAGAAAACAGCAAGTGATTGTTAGCAAAGCCCACATGTTGAGGATAACCAAGAGACTGTTGACTTTACTGAAGCTTCGCCCGATATTTATACAACTTACACCCCATCATTGTCTGATCAAAATGATAATACTATTCAAATTAAGCAATTATTATTGAAATTGTTCCCTAAATCATTTATGATTAGACAATAATTATAATGTAAATTTACCAGTCTTTTAAGATTTATCGTATTGAAGGGATGTTTAAGGAGAAGAAAAGAGCATAAGTAAACTACCCTTACTCAACGACGCTCCCACCGCCTACAAACAAACAAACAATTTGGTATTTGTTTGTTTGTTTTTGAGTCCAATGTGTTCTGGCCTAAACTTCCAATAATTTGGAAATTATTTTTATATATTTTTATGCTTAAACCTCAATCTGCGTAAGCCAGGGCGTGTAAGATCTTTTGATGACGTCCTGATCTCCTATTGGGAGGAGTAATTCGGAGGATGAAATACACTTCTCTGTTCTCCCCTGCAGCTTCCATCTGTGACATCATCCGTTCTCAGAAGGAAACCCTATTTCTCATGATTTCTTCTCACCATAGTTTTAGTTAAGGTTTCCGACTTCCATCTCCGTACCGGCTTAACCAGAGCTGGAAGCGATGGATTGTCTGTCACTTTCCTCACGACGAACTCATAACTCCCATCAGCTCAAGCCAGACACTCCTCTAACATACGCTGTTCCTATAGCAGCTATGACATGTCAGTAACCAATTAATGACCCACTACAACGTCGGGTCTTCTTCTCGCAATGAGAGGGATGTAGGTCTTAGTCCACCACGCTGGCCTACTGCGGGTTGGTGGACTTCACGTACCTTTGAGAACATTTTTTTTGTGAACACTCAGGCATGCAGGCATGATAGTGTTATGTTGTTGTGTAACTGTTAACTGTGTAACAGAGTACCTCACCTTAATAACAGAAGCGTGTTTTTAACTTTTTTAAATTTGTTCTAGACTGTTCTAGGCGCTCTGCCCCTAGCCGTAGCTGCTGTGAACAGGGAGTCAAGTCTGCTGCCGGGTCTGAAGCTTCGCTACGTGACCGCAGATATCGGAAGACCACGACCACCCTTCGCTTTGGATAAGGACAGTATGTCCTTGAGGTGAGAAGTCTTGAAGTGTTTTAACGTGAAACGTCTTAAAAATCGTTACCATACACAGTCAGTCAAAAAACCGAACCGTAACGAATTTGTCTATACCGTCGGACCTTAAAACTACAAAACGATTCATCGTAGAAACATTAATTTAGTGACATGTTTAGCGTATACAGTCGCTGCTAAGACCTTGAGTTTGAGATAATGGTCCCCCCTATTATCAGTTTTCCATTGGTCCACTGATTACGGGTCACCTGTATAGAAAGAGAATAAATAGAAGGTTTATTTTGTATTTTTGCTGCAGAGTAATGACACAAATGCGTGACCTGGGCGTGGTGGCCTTCTTCGGGCCAGACGGCACTTGCCAGACGGAGGCCAAGCTGGCAGCTGCTTGGAACCTGCCACTTATCTCACATGTGAGTTACCTATAATACGTATATCACGTCACACGTCTGTTGTCTATCACCAGAAGACATCGATAGGCACCACAGGCGTGGATCCAGCTTTCAAAACTTGTGGGCGCAGTTCAGCTTTTTGTAAATCACAGTATAAAATTTTAATCATTAACTAGGTTTATATATTAATGGCTCCTTATATTGCGAAGACCTAGCCTGAATAATTCTGTCTCCGTGATCTCAAAGTATTAGGGTTGTGCTCATCGTGCGTTACTGCGTGCCCACCATAGATAGTGCTTTCACGCTAACTGACCTTAATAACATTACCACTACGTAACTGTTGTTGTAACTGTCATACGACAAAATATATCTCTGCAGCTGAAGTCCGAATCCTTCCTTCCTTCCTTCCTTTCAGCCCTTAGTAGTCGGTCCAGCACTGTCGGACATGGGCCTCCCCTAATCGACGCCACTCCGCCCGGTCCTGGGCCCTCTGAATCCAACGGTTTCCCGCTGTCTTCCTCAGGTCATCAGTCCACCTGGTCGGAGGGCGGCCTGTGCTCCTTTTGCCTAAACGTGGTCGCTATTCGAGGACCTTTTTTCCCCATCGGTTGTCAGTCCTGCGAACGATGTGGCCAGTCCATTGCCACTTTAATTTGCAAACTTTGAGAGCTATGTCGGTCACCTTCATTGTTCCGAATAAAACACATTTATTTTATATAAAAAAAGCACATTTTGTGGAATCTCACGCAAGATATTGGGATAGGGGAAGGGGTTGAGCATAATCTCATGTCGTCTCATCAAGGGTAGAGGAGGGTAAAAAACGCCGAAATCCGTTCACAGAAACAATGGGCCCTTACTATATTTTATTTCCATCAGAAATGCGCCGGGGCCCACGGCGGGGAGCACGGAGGCCTCGGCGCGACGTTCGCGAGGACCCTCCCACCAGCCCACAAAGTGAGCAAGTCCGTAGTGGCCTTGCTCAAGGCCTTCGGCTGGACCAAGTTCGCGATCGTGGCCGGCGACGAGGTCACGGCTGCTGAACAACAGATGGACGCGATTAAAGTGAGGACTACAACCTTCAGATTCACCTACAAGTAAAAACCACCTTTAGTATTGGAGCAGCTGCGTAAAGCATAGCCCAGTGGCTTAGAATTAGACCTCTTAAACGAGGGGTCCGAGTTTGAATCCCAGTGGCACGCACCAATTTTATTACGCACCAAGTTATGTGCGCTTTTGCAAATTTTGCTATTAATACAGAATGTTGCTAGCAAACGTACCTATCACCGTTCTGTCGTCCCGTACCTATCTTTGTTCATCTTTCTTTACCATGCTCGAATCTTCAACTCCGTGTTTTCCCTTCGACATCGTCATTTCATATGTTTCTATCATCAATGTTAAATTTCTTCTGCTTTGTCCGCAGGAGCTAGCCCACAGCAACGATCTGACCATCACGGCAGAACACAGGTTCTCTGACTACATTCCTCGTCACATCGCCGTCATGGAGAAGATTGTGGAGCAGACATACCATAAGACTAGAAGTAAGTTTATTTTATAGAAGTTATCGATAACGTCCGAAGAATAACATCCAAAACCAATAAATAAGGCTGTCACTTTGAAGAGATCCCCGCTGCAATTTTGTTTCATAGAGCCGTTTTGAAAAGCCAATGTGCGAATCGTATTTCTTTCCATGACCGTCTTACTTGTGTTATTATAGAAATTACGCAAAGAAAGAAGCTTCCTCTAAGACATTCTATCGTTAGATCCTTTGGGCGCCATATATTCAGTTTATTTTTCTATACCTGCGCCATAATAGGTACCTACTGCTGGGGAATTCAAAATGGCGTCGGCGAATTCAAAATGATAATATATTGTTATGTAATTTTCTGTATCTAAAGGGAACACGCTCGTGGGCGCGCTTTTTGCACTTGGTGGTGGTGACAATACTTATTTTATTTGTACAGCCTTCTTTTCTTTTTCTATTATGAAATCAGCAAATATGCCAAAAATGTCTCGTCAAAATCGGTTCAATGGTTTAGAAGATTGGCCGTAACAAATTGATATGTCAACATTTTTTAGTTGGTTTATTTCTTTGATTTGAATCAGCTCATATTTTTTATAGTGATTGAGTAGCAAACGTGCTTGTATTCAACCTTGTGTGGATACCCACATCAAACCTCAATAACCTCCTCTTTTGAAGTCGATAAAAATTGAATGATGAAAATTGAAAAGGACTCATAGAGACTAAGATGTTCGCCTCAGAATAAAGTATTACCTGAATAACATGCTGCTTTACGACGGGTTAACAGGTTGACGGTTAGATACCTCCCCGGACGAGCTACTGAGCTACCACCGAATCTTATTTTCACTTTAAAATTTTATAACGTGTGCCAACACATGTTGTCAATAAATCAGATTACCTAAGCCTGTAAATGTCTATTCCCAGCCACCTAAAAATATATTCGCGAATAAGTAATACATCAATCACTTATAGGCGGTTTCTGCGTGAATAAATATTAGCCAGACCGCTGCAAAGTGATTTTACTCGAGGTGTTGATATGTTGATACTTGGATACCCTTTGAATGACCTTGTTTGTACTTGTCAAGATCTCACTGTCCCAGCTAATATTATTCCACGAGAATTCGTGAGGGACGTCTGAAGATTCGGATTATTAATTTATTTCTACAAGAGATCGCCAAGTAGACGAAATTCGATTCGATTAATTGAAATTTGAATTTGACACGCAATAGAATGGACGTACACGTCATTGTTGTTGTGCGTGGCGTGGTTAGCAGCAACAGAACAAGTAGGCCATATGATGTTAAGTGGTTACTGCAGTCCATATGGACACTCACATCCAACCTCCTTTGTTGTTGTGCGTGGCGTGGTTAGCAGCAACAGAACAAGTAGGCCGTATGATGTTAAGTGGTTACTGCAGTCCATATGGACAGTCACATCCAACCTCCTGTCGAAAAATTTTGTCTAAGGATGTATGCCGGTACTTTGCTACTCATTAGGACTAGAATGTTCGCCTCAGATAAAGTGTCCATACCAACCATACCTCCCCTGCAACCATACCTCCCCTGGGGAGGCTCCCCAGCCGAAACACAAGACATAAAGAAGATCCTGCTTTACGACAGGTTAAGAAGCGGACGAGCTCTTATGGCTCTACTACCTCAAAGCCGTCGTTCTAGAAGGCTCTATGAACAAATTCTTCGTCTTGTAATTTTTCATTCTAAATTTCTCTTGTCCCAGTTTACGTATTCTTGGGCGAGCACATCGCTCTGGTGGACTTCGTGAACGTATTGCTTCGCAATGGACTGTTGGCTAACGGAGAGTACGCGGTGGTCGCCGTCGATGACGAAATATACGACCCTAGCAACGCCGCCATCACTCACGCAGGTAAAACCCAAAATAAAAATCATCGAAAAACTCAAAGCTCACTTTCACAAAATCTATCACTCATTCTATCTTTTATCTATCCTATCTATTTATCGCTCGACAGTTTTCTCTCTTAATATTAAATATCTCTATTCTCATTTCGTCATTTTGTCTCTATTCTCATTTCTCATTTCGTCATACATTCATACACTATTTCTCTGTACTAAATTCTCTTTCGTGAACCCTGCTTACAACTTTCTCTCTTCTTGCTTTATTTTTTTCCCAGATGATTGTGTGGAAGAGATCGCTCGTAGCGATAAGACTGCCAATTGAGTTTTTCCCTCATATTTTATTGTAAACTGATTTTGTATATATGACTGTATGTGCACAATAAAGTGTATTGTAATTTGTATTGTGTATTGTATCATTTATTGGCGCGAATGTGGGTTAGTTTAATACTCCAGGAGCTGGCAGATATTATTTGGTAAGTCTCTGACTCTATTTGAGGCATCACATTAATAATATTGAACCGATTATTTCTAATATTCGAACACCAAAAATGAGGAGGCGGGTAATGGAATTTAGCCAAACTCAATCAGCGCATCAAGTATAAAGTCGGAGGACGACCTGAGCACCTTTTTGCCTGCATTTTTTTTATTTTAAAATACATAGCTACCGGCCGTAGATTCCATAGTGATTTTTTGTACTTGAACTTCAATAAAAGAACCTGAATGTTAATATTTTTTACGTCGCGAAAGAAGAGTGCCCAATAATAGACAAAAATAATGGTTAAGTCGATTTTTAATGAATGAGTGAATAAAGTATTTCAGTTGTTACGAATTTATTAAAAAAAATATAATACAATATTTGAACCCAGCGACCGAATTCGCGTATTAATTGAACAAAGGTAGTCGTGAGCTTTATCGAAATGTTTCAGCAACATCGATTATTAAATTCACAGCTAAAATCCACAGAAATTCAGTTACGAAGACAGAACATTTTTGAACCGTAAAATCTACGGAGGCATAAATTCATCAATCAAATTTTACTGTTACCAGGAAAGGAAGTTTAATAATCTTTTAAAAACAATTTGAAGCAGAATACTTTGAAAGATTGGTTTTCATGCAATTTTTTACTGCGTGTCCGAGTGTTTGTATGTTTGCTTTTCTTTCACTTTAAGGATGGAAGAAGTAATTTGTTCTGTTAAGATACTTGACTGGCACCTTGGCACTTAACGCGATTGTCTTGTCTTACATCTTACAGTGTGGTTATATAATATAACCACACTGTTTTGACAGTGTGGTTATACAATTTTATAAAAGTAAAAAAAAAACGTTTTTTCATTAGGTATTAATTTATTTTTTCTATGGATGGATATGACCGACTTGACTGATATAGTGTTTTTTCTTAAAAATTTGTATGAAACTCCTTTTTTTGACAGATCGAAGTCTGCCATGTTGCCGCTGCTAGTTTAATAGAAATATCAAAAAGTTGTAGCGAACTACAATAGTTCTGTCACCTACAAAGGAAATTTTGAAGCCTTTGACATGTTCGGTGAACCATATCGTGTAGTACTAAATGCCAACGACTATTAAAGTTTCCGTTTGAAAGTCGAAACTCGAAAGAATGCTCCCGTTTCCATGAAATCCTCGAGGTCACGTTTGATAGTGGCTTCGTACGTGCTGATTTTTAGGGATCCGTACCCAAAGGGTAGGAAAGAAAGAAAGAAAGAAAGGAAGAACGTGTTTATTGTTGACTGTTACACGATGTTACAAAAATAATAATAAGTTAAGAACAGTCTACCCTATGCGGGTATACAATAATTATGTCTTATATAACTAATACTTAATTTTATATTTTATACATTCAATAATTTATTAATTTGATTAACAGTCCAATTTTTAAACGCGATCCTATTTTTAAAACTCCGCATTCAGACCTTCAGTCCGTCCGTCTCTCATGGCTGAATCTAATGAACCGTGGTAGTTAAACAGTTGAAATGTTCACAGATGATATTATTTCTGTTGCCGCTATGACAACGAAAAAAAAAAGAATAAAATAAATATTTAAGGGGGCTCCCATACAACAGACATGGTTGGACCGTTTTAATAGATAATGGTACGAAACCGGTCGTGCGCGAGTCCGCCTCGCACTTTAAAACTCGTCGGTTTAAACTATGCACTATTATTTGACCTACATACTCGTATTTTCCGAGAATTCCTCTTGCATGAAAAATGGTGGAATTGCAAAAACTATTATTTTTCCCGGGAATCCCTCTGGTACGAAAAATGTAAAATAGCCAACAGCTACCGAGCTGATTTTTTCCAATCAAAAAATCACTTTCTGAGAAACTGTTTACTGTCGGTGTCGAGAAGCCATTATTGTGGCTCGCTCGGGACGGTAGGACTTACTTTGCCACCAGCTTCTTAAAAAATATTAAACGATACAACCGAACATAATTATTACTATAACCTTCTCTTTTTTTGAAGTCGGTTAAAAATACAGTACGTTACTCGTAGCTTGCGCTATATTGCGTATGCGTACATTATTTTTGTTTTGTATTATTGTTAGGTCTAGATAAAACGACGTTGGAAATTCAACCTTCAAGTCTACTCGTAAATCTTTATTTCAAATTAAGAGCAGACTCTCTCAGTTGTTCTTACGCAACAGATAACAATAAACAATTTGATAACTCGTCCTTTATGGACCTATTTCTGAGAGTTATGTGGTCATAATCTCGCCAAGGTGCCCGTTGTGACGTACTTACTTTCATAAGATTGGCCTACTGATAACTAGTTCAATAAAATGTATTTTTTTTTGCATTGGGTGCATTTGTCAGAGTGATGGTTATTTTCGAACGCAACCGATCCGATACCCTACCTCATAATATATTGTATCAGGCGTTACTTTGCGGAAATCCATTGTTATTTAAGTTGTATTTATATTTCAGTTGTATTTGTATTTATATTCAGCAACCAACCGTTGTAGAGTCCACATCACCTGATGATGCTCCGTTTTGGGGCGAAACACGTGTCGTGTACTATTGGAATAAGTTGTTATGGTATATACCTACTCAGAGAGATAAGGGAGGGTGGTGGGTCCATACCAAAACAAGTTCCACGTGTGCGGATTGTTGCAAAGAAATATAAATACAACTTAAATACCCTACCTCATCTCATCTCAACCTCCTTCCCGTCAAAATAAAACCAAATACTTGGGGGGTGACAGTCTCTTCTGCCGACTACGCGCGTCAAGTCCGGTCGAGCTCCCGTGTTCCCGTCGATTTCGCCACAGAATAAGTTACAAATTAGCACAAACATTATTTGAGTGTCACGTATCTACAGTGATACGTAAAATTGTTGTTCAGCAAAATCATCATATGGGCGATTAAGAAAGGTCGGAGCTCCGCCTCCGACGCGTCAATCTCGACGCGGGGTACAGTCGAACCAGGTACCTTTCCACCCTATCTTTCTTGGATAAAGAAGAACACAGAGAATGAAATTTTATATTATCGATATCTGGGGTTCCTTCCTTTCAGCCCTTTGTAGTTAATTGCTGGACATGAGCCTCCCCTAATCGACGCCCCTCCGCCCGATCCCGTCCTGAGCCCTCTGAATCCAGCGGTTTCCCGCTGTCTTCTGCAGGTCGTCAGTCCACCTGGTCGGAGAGCGGCCTGTGCTCATGCCTGTGCTTGAGATGTCTGGGGCTAGTGAAAGCTCAAATCCACGTCTGTGGGGTTGTGACCCATGTCCCACGGCCACAGTTTTGGAAATAAAGATGCAGATAGCGTTACGGTTTATTTGGTAAACTTTTAGTTTCACAGAAAGTATGTAAAGACACTTTCTATTGTAAATTGTGTTTTATACAACTTTGTTTATATAAGTTTGAGTCGTAAAATGAAAATATCAAAGTTATGATCGAAACGATAAAATTTTAGAATTTTTACGGTCATTACTTTTCTTCTTGTAATTTTACAAAAAAAATGATGATAACAACACATTTTTGTAAAGGTTTTAAAGTAATTCTTTTCATAAACTTTTTAGATTTTTTCCTTTTAGGTATTTCGGTAAAAAAATTAATTATTCCAAACGCCCTACAGCGATCCTGTTTTCAATTTTGGGCTGCGTATTAATTGTGATAAATTCATTATCATAAAATAAAAATTTACGAGCATAGAAATTCAAAGTTACGACGCCAACTGAATTACGAGTATATAAAAGTGTTCATTTATTTTGATGTGTATCGTCTCTGGAGAGTTTTGGTTCCAAAGGACTTTATGGATTTAGTTTATAGACCTAACAAATTCCATTATCAACAGAAATAATAAAGAGAATAGTGATAGCTCAGAGAGCGGTGATAGGCCAGTGGCTAGAAAACCGTCCTCTTACTCGATGGGTCCGGGTTCGAACCCCAATCCCACTTCAAAGTGTTTAGCGTTTTATAAAATTAAGTATTAACTGCTGTAACGGTAAACATTAGGAGGAAACGTGCATACTGAGAGTTTTCCATAATTTTCCGTTATCTAAAGACATTTGTGACGTCCACCAACCCTGTTTGCCACTCAATTACTAAACAAAAAACAGCGAGGTTATATTGTGTTTTATAAAATTAAGTATTAACTGCTGTAACGGTAAACATTAGGAGGAAACGTGCATACTGAGAGTTTTCCATAATTTTCCGTTATCTAAAGACATTTGTGACGTCCACCAACCCTGTTTGCCACTCAATTACTAAACAAAAAACAGCGAGGTTATATTGTCAGTAACCCATTAATGACCCACTACTACAGGGTCGGGTCTCCTCTCACTATGAGAGGGATGTAGGCCTTAGCCCACCACGCTGGCCCACTGCAGGTTGGTGGACTTCACATACCTTTGAGAACATTTTTTTTGTGAACTCTCAGGCATGCAGGTTCCCTCACGATGTTTTACTTCACCGTAACAGCAAGTTATGTTTTATTTTATTAAGCGCACATTACTTTTTTTACAAAGTCCTTGGTGCGTGCCACTGGGATTCGAACCCGGACCCCTCGATTCGAGGTCTAATTCTAAGCCACTGGGCTATCACCGCTCTTTGTGGTTAATACGCTTCATGAATATAGCTCATAAGTATAAAAAACCTTTTGTCATCAGATCACCTGATTCAGAACAGCAGCAGTGACATCCTGGCCTTCAGAGCGGTCCTGAAGCTGACTCCATCCTTCCCCAGCAACCCGCATTATCCGTAAGTAGCTATATAACATCAAATAATATTGGAATTTTAGCTCCTTCCTCCTCCTAACTTAGTCTGAACTTCAGAAACCATTCTGAAGTTGAACCATTCTTAGTCTGAACTTCAGAATGGTGTTTGAAGTTCAGACTAAGTTAGTTGGCAACGCCGTGCTATAGATTTTGATCAAACGCCGTAGGGGTCTCCCTGTTCCTATAATTACCCTCTGACATATTGTAGCATAAACAACACGTTGGTATTTGCACCGTATGTATCAATATAGATAAGTCGCTAAGTCGTGCATACTCTTACGAGATGAAGGAACTCGAACTTCATCTTATCAGCCGCGATACGTATAATATTCGGGGTGACCTACATACTTACTCACTGTAAGCGGCGGGGTGAACTCGTTGTAAACTTGAACTGAATACGATTGTCTTTTGTAGTAATATGTACCTATCTTTAAAAGGTACCTAAATAATGGAAAACTAAAGAAACTGGTAAAATAAACTATTAAAAACTAACGTGAAAATTGGAAATCGAAAAAGCGCGCGGCCTCGTAATTGCTCACAGACCTGCGTTCTTCTTTTGTTTTTTCGAATGGCAGGCTTTCATAAGCACAATAAGATACTCGACGAATCATACTTTGTTTTGTGTTTTGTTTGCATCAAAATTTGTTTATTGTATGCCTTTGTGGTTCCCGATAATATTGCCTATATTATTATTTAATGTTTAAACTAAGTTTATTCATAACAAGAGTGAAGGATATCGTAGGCGTCGGGAAAATTGACGGCTAAATGTTTGCTTATTTCTGGCTAAAATGATTGTTTTTGCAGGGTTCTGTGCCAGATGATAAGGGAGCTGTCGGCCGCTCCGCCCTTCTGCGTGCCCAACTATCACAAGATATTCGAGGATGTATCAGTTAGTATGATCCAACCTTTGCCTACGTCGCCGTTCCTTCATTTTTTGCTTCGTAGAGCCCTTCTTATATTTTCTTTAAATTACCTATTTTTTACCCTCTTAAATATTCTGCAAAATTTATACTTATAATTTGCAGAAGGGAGGAAATTGGTCACGAAAGCCTGTCACTGGCTTAGGTATGTACCATTATTTTCTGAAAGCGTTTGACGTGCGTCTTTCAACTTGTTGGAAATGAATAAAATATACAGTTAAAAGGTGTTTTTGCTTTTTCAAAGGGTACGACTCATTGAATATTTATTCATACTCCATTTCAAAACATCACACTCAAAGCTCCGAATAAAAACTTTTCCGTTGTCTTCGTTTGCTTTCATTATGCACAAAAAATCTCCATAAGTCTGTCACCAAACCTTGTCAAAAAAGAAATAAAATGCTTAAGTAGCTACATGAAAATGCTTTACTAAGTATTTTCATTACAAAAATGCCTCACATTAGGATGGACACACAAATAGACGCGTATTATTATTGCTACATATATCATTGCCGCTGTATCGGTCCGTATACCTTTTATAAATTTTGACATAGATACTTACATATTATTATCTTTAACGAGCTGCAGTCTGTGACTTTAAAAAATGTGTTAATCTACGTCTCAAGCTGTTTATCGTGGACGATAGAATTTGATTCAAATTCAAAAAGAAGTAAGAACCCTTAGTCTGAGTTTTAGCGATACCGAAACGAAACGCACGACATAGACACGTACATAAATCATACACAGCTTACTGCACAGGAGTTCACAGTGTAATAACAAATAGAGGTAAAAGATTTTTAGAGGAGTAAAAAAATTTAAAATCAAATTTTTGTATGGAGTGAAAGATATGAATACTTATCGTTAGACATTATAACACTAACAAATATTTAATACCTACGGGATGATATTAGTTCGAAATTTTACAGTGCATTACGGCCAATTCACGGTTATTATGTTTCATTAATATTATTAAACATTGAAAGAGTGTTATTTAAAAATAAAGCAAGTTTCGTGATGATTTATCTAATGCTTTATTAATTTTTTAACTCTTCTAAAAATCTTTTACCTCTGTTGGTTATTACAGTGCATTTACGTCTGCTAATCTGTGTATGTGTGCGTTTCGTTTCGGAACTGCTAAAACTCAGACTAATGTACAGTATTATAACGTTTTTATTTCTTTCTCAGGTACCGATAGAAGCTGCCCACCTGTTCGACGGCGTGACGCTTTGGGCCAGGGCTGCCACAGCTGCCATGAGGAACGGAATACCGCCGACGGATGGAGCAACCCTCATGAGGCTCCTTCGACCAACCACCTACCGCTCTCTTCAAGGATTTGATGTAAGTTGGACGTATACGAACATTTCAAAACTAAAATGAGCCACATCGAACCAGCCGTTTTCGAGCCAGACTAAACGCACAGCGATTAATTTTTAATATCTTATACACATAAAATTCTCAAGTCACAGTTTTAGTTACCAAACTCCTCCAAAACGGCTTGACCGATTTTTATGAAATTTTATATGCGTATTCAGTAGGTCTGAGTATCGGCTCCTGTCTATTTTTTTTCATAACCCTAAGTGATAAGGATTTTATTTTAATTTTTGGGCAAATTTTTTCATTTTTATTTTTCAATAATGTGGGATCAAAAAATACATATAACCCTAAATTTTCACCCTTCTATCACCAACCCCTATTTTTAATAGTCGATTTTTAACGCTCGATAACTTTTATCGCAAAACAACGTTTGCGATAAAAGTTATCGAGTGGGGTCAGCTAGTATTATATAGAAAGATGACTCTTCAATTTAAAATTAGAGGTTGTGTTTTTGCTTGTAATTCATTTTATCAGCTTACTATCGAACTTATCGGTTCGGTGCCACCCACCACTGGGTCAATGAGAGAAAATAGCGGCAGGATAACTCCCCAAACACTTGTTGTTTTTGATTTAATTAAAGTGATTATTTGCGTGACAACACTTCATTTTGGGACTAACTTGTTTATTTACAAACATTTAAAAAAGTCCTTTTTATTATAAGGCAGAGACGTCTTCACTTCTTCGAACTTATTTTGTAATCAAAATTTTTTCTATTGTAATCAAATTTTTCGTGGCATTCTTCACGCTAAAAAACATTTACATTTTATCGTTAAACGATTTTATTTTTCTCAGAATATTCGAATTATTTTCGGCTTCCTCATAGCTTTTTAACATGAAAACACTTTTATTAGAATCCAAAGAAATTTAATTAGAGATAGCACCCACACACGACGTTCTTAGTGATTGTTAAAATATACGATTTTTTTATTTTACATAGCATTACATTACATTTTTGAGATTCTTATCAACAAGTTTTATAAGTACGAGTATTTCAAGACATAAGTATTTGAAGACTCTTATTATTTGAAGAAGATTGGTCAAAAGAAGTATTAAATGTACTATACACGAAAATCAGATAAAAAACTAGTAATATAGCAAGTTTTATCTAATTTCGATCAGCCATTGCGTGAAAGATTAACAAGCATCCATCCATATATCTTTAAATGTTCATAATAATGTGCAAATGACATAGATTTTTTTTTATTAGTAATATTATGTTGTGTGATATTTCCCACTTGGAAGAGTCAGTAATGTGGGTCGACCCCTAAACGAAATATTGAAGTATGTAGTACATTGTCCGATGAACGTCTTGCCTAAAAATACGAGTAAAATATTTTGGATTTACAACTCTTCAGATTTATTTAATTGTTTTCCAACTACCACATCATAAAAAATCAAATCAAGTTAGCCATATTCGAGCTCTGGCGTGACTAATTGGAAGATACTTATTTGATAAAATTTTTAGTCACCGAAGGAATTTCGAAATGTGCAATGCCCTATAATCTATGTCATGTCAGTAACCCATTAATGACCCACTACAGGGTCGGGTCTTCTCTCACAATGAGAGGGATGTAGGCCTTAGTCCACCACGCTGGCCTACTGCGGGTTGGTGGACTTCACATGCCTTTGAGAACATTTTTTTTGTGAACTCAGGCATGCAGGTTTCTTCACGATGTTTTCCTTCACCGTAACAGCAGGTCATATTTAATTTTATAAATCGCACATAACTTTTTTACAAAGTAATTGGTGCGTGCCACTGGGATTCGAACCCCGACCCCTCGATTCGAGGTCGAATTCTAAGCCACTGGGCTATCACCGCTGTCGGCACAGGGAACTATCGGGAACTGTCGGTCCTTTAATCTATAATCATCATTATTCAACTCTATCATCATAGGGTTTTATCGATTTTAGAATCTTCTCCAAGTTTTAAGTATCTACTTAATATCAATCATGGAGTTCAAAAAGATAATTTAAAAATAACCCTGATAGATACTATGTTTATGCATAAAAATTGACCTTAAAAGTCAGTAGACCTAAAATATGTACTTTAGCAAATTAATGTGTCTTCACAACTATTGATTTATTAAATTAGGTTAAGAACTAAGAGTTACGTCTACCTTTTAAATTAATAAAGCTGAAAAGTTTATTTCTTAGTTTAAACGCGATCTCTGAGTACTAGTCAGATTTATCGGAATTAGCGAGAAAAGTTTACAGGTATAGCTCAAGTTTGTTTGTATGTTTTTTCTTCTTCCAATTAAAAAAAAGAGACGACGAATTTATGTATATTTGTGTTGGGTATTATTGTATGGGATGAAATATTTGTCTGGAAATATTTGGCCGACTAGAAAATGTCCTAAGCTTATCAGTTATTATTTCAAAGTCGTTAGAAACTCTTTTATTAGTGAGAGCGAAACCATCGGGTCAGTTAGTATAATACTATAAAAAGCATTAAAACTTATATGCTTCAATCACCTGACGAAAATTGACAAAAGAATCCAAGCATAGATAAGGTTTCAAAATTTAAATTGCTTTTCTTTAAAAGTCTCTAAAGCCTAAGTAAAGTCTGCAAAAATATTTTTACTTGGTACTTATTTGTTCTTGAAGATTCATGCTCAATTAAAAGTTTTTTAGATAATAATTATTTTTAAGGTTTCGCAGTCAACAAGGAACCCTTTTTTATTGAATTGTTATTTGGGTCGATTCCAAGTAGCGTAATGAATTTAATTTAATTTAATTTAATTCAAAAATAGACTTAGAATACGTCATTCAAATGTCATTGTGTGCTCTCCACCAAATAATATATGATATTTGTTTAAATATAAAGAGGTGCTCTATTTGGTGATTAATAACGACATTTAATCATCGGTCTTCTTATTTGTCTCGTTTAGAAAGGCTCCCTTAAGGGAAAATGGTGTAAAATGATGATTAATACAGTTACTGTTCATCACAAAATATATCGTTTGACATAGTTTGTCACCAAGCAACAACAGTCTTACCATAATTGGTTAAAATATATGATTATTGTCCTGATTGGATGTTCAACTTTGACGATGTGATTGATGTGAATTTCTCTACCAATCCTGAACTTGCTCTGTTTGACTCATAAGTGTCATTACTCTTTGTATATTTTATTTATAGTGTTATTTTTATTTTTCCTGTATATTTAATTAATGATTTAATTTAAGTTTTAATTTTTTTTTAAACAATTAAGTTTATTGCTCTATATTACGAGTATACATATAATATATGTCAAGTCAATCAATCCTATCCGCAGGTAACTGTAGCCAAATCAGCAATGTATCACATCGTAGTACAATTTTAATGCAATGCAATCAGTGTTCTCAACCTCGATTCTTTAAAGGTACAAAAGGTTTAAACATACACATTGGAAAAGTCCATAAAAATATTTCTCATAATAGTTTAAATATCCAAAATTCACAATCCAGTAGTCAGGTTCATAATATACCAAGTCAATGTTCAGATAACCAGTCTTCAATATTATCTTACACCTTAAGCCGTTTGAAGGGTTCTGTAGCAACGGTGAAGCGAATCCCTCGCGGAGCGCGTATCACAGTAGCTACATGCCTTTCAAGTGTAATTCGAGAGGTCGTCTCTAAAAATTCTGTGGATAGTTGGAAACACTTGTTGACATTCGCTTACTTTAAACTACATGCAAAGAGGGATGGTCGCAGCTCTCTTACAAATATCATAAAATCTAACTGTTATAATTCTCTCACCCTACTTGATGTTATTTCACATAGAACATTTTCCCAGTCTGACATTCGTAGAAAAATAGAACAAAAAGTGAATGATGGAGATTTAAAGGGCGCTGCGACTCTCCTTTTTTCTTGTGATACCATTGCACCTGACTCTCCTGAAACCATTTCGGCACTAAAAGATAAGCATCCATCTCCTTTAACAACAATTCACCTTCCAGATCCTCCTTGCAATGATGACGCTTGCCTTCAGGTTAGTAAAAAAGATGTTTTGGCTGCTTTGATGTCTTTCAAGGGTGGTTCCGCTGCTGGCCTAGACGGACTATCCCCGCAACATTTGAAAGATTTAGTCTGCAACTCCACGGGTGAAGCAGGCGTGTCGCTCTTGGAAGACATCACTAAGTTAGTAAACCTAATGTTGGAGGGTAGAGTACATCATGAAATCACAAACATCTTATATGGTGCAAATCTATGTGCCCTCAAAAAAAAGGATGGAGGAATACGTCCGATCGCCGTGGGGTGCACTTTTCGCCGCCTTGTTTCTAAAACCTGCTGTCGACATATAAATGCAACAGTATCTTCAGAGTGCTCACCTGTACAGTTAGGTTTTGGAATCAAGGGAGGCTGTGAGGCTGCGGTCCACGCTGCTCGTACTTTTTTGTCAAACAACGGAGGTGAAGTTTTGTTAAAGTTAGATGTGAAAAATGCTTTTAACTCCGTTGATAGGGGCGCCTTGCTACAAGAAATTAAAAAAATAACACCTTCAATTTATAAGTACCTTTGGCAATGTTATGGTTTTCCTTCTAAATTAATGTACAAATCAAATGAAATTTTTTCTTCCGTTGGCTGTCAGCAAGGTGACCCTCTTGGGCCGGCAATATTCAGTCTTGCAATACAGCCTATTATTTCGGGTTTAAACTCAAAATTTAATATTTGGTATTTAGACGACGGCACCATAGGAGGTGAAGTGAGTTCTGTTCTCAGCGATTTACACACAATCATTCAAAAATTTTCTTCAATAGGTCTTGATATTAACCCTTCAAAATGTGAACTATATATAAATGAAGCATTAGATGATTTTGAAAAATCAAAAATAGTTCAAAAATTTTCTGATGTCACTCCAGGTATCAAAATTTTAACCAAAGATTCACTTCAACTCCTAGGTGCCCCAGTTTTTTTGGAATCCATCACACCTGTTATCGATCGCCAAATTCAAAAGTTTAATCAAGTTTCTGATCGTCTTTATAGTATAAATTCCCATATGGCCTTTTTTATTATACGAAATTGCCTTTTTGTTCCAAAATTCACGTATATTTTAAGATGCAGTCCCACTTTCAAATTTTTTACTGTTTTGAATTCAGTTGACTCTCTTATAAAAAATACTCTCTCCAATATTTTAAACTGCCAACTTTCGGATCGTGCCTGGACCCAGGCTTCCCTTCCCATACGCTTCGGAGGTCTGGGAATCCGCAAAATTTCCAGTGTTTCTACACCAGCTTTTCTCGCCTCAGTACACAGGACGCAGCCTCTTGTTGATGACATTTTGAGTAAATCATTTGTCAATAATATTGAGGTTGCGTTCTTGAGTGAGGCCCGAGCTGCTTGGTGTTTGGCCTGCCCAAGTGAACCTTTCCCAAGTTCAAAACACATCCAGAGGCTTTGGGACGAGCCTATCTGTTCAAAAATGTTTGATAACATTTTAGAATCTTCCGCAGATCAATCGGAACGGGCTCGTCTCTTAGCTGTCTCTGAGAGGGAGTCAGGTTTTTGGTTACAGGCATTACCATCTTTTTCTTTAGGTACTTTTTTAGATAATACTTCTTTTTCTATATCTATTTGCTTGCGGTTAGGATTAAAAGTGAATGAGCCACACCGCTGCCCTTGCGGCGAGAACGTAAACGCTCTCGGACATCACGGACTTTCGTGCCGTCGTAGTGCTGGTCGCTTATCGCGACACGCCTGCCTGAACGATGTCATCCGGAGGGCCCTTGTCACCATCAACGTACCGGCTTGTCTAGAGCCGAATGGTATTGTACGTGATGACGGCAAGAGGCCCGATGGTATGACACTCGTACCTTGGAAACAAGGCAGGTCGCTTGTGTGGGACGCCACTTGTGTGGATACCCTGGCTCCGTCCCATATTCCGGCGACCGCTTCACGGGCAGGCGCAGCGGCCGAGGCGGCTGAGAGCGCCAAGAGGCGCAAATATGCAGTTCTAGGCGAGAGCTACATGTTTGTGCCTTTTGGAGTTGAAACTCTGGGTCCGTGGGGTCCAGAAGCTAAAAAATTTTTTAAAGACTTATCTTATCGGTTAAGTCACGTTACTGGGGACCCAAGAGCTGGATCCTTCTTTGGACAAAGGATAAGTATTGCTATCCAAAGGGGGAATGCAGCCAGCATCTTGGGTACCCTGCCGCAGGACAGTGGTTTGGAATCATTATTTTATTTATAAAATTTTATTTTTATTTATTTTTATTCTATTCCCTTATTTTGTTATAATGTTATGTAAATAGTTATGTATAAATAAATTACAGCTTAATATAACCCAATGTTGATTACAAAAATATTATAAATATTTCAAAATAAAATTAAAAAATTTAATATAACTTGAAATTATAACTATTGACCGCCTAGCGGTCGAAAGTCGACTTCAATACCTTATTAGTAGTAATTCAAAGTGAACTCGTCCCTATTGGAAAACCCTTTAATTGATTTGATTTAAAAGTTGAGTTGGCTGCTACCTTTCACGACACACTGCTCTGGACTGGGTCAGGGAGGGCCCCGCAACAGGAGGAGGCCTGAAGCATACTTATCTTTCTTCTTAGATTAAATGTCGGTCGCGCGCGAGATGTCGCGGCAGTCTCTGGCTCGCGTGATCCTCGCTCCCGCTAAGCTAATCTAAAAAGTAAAAACTTACCGCCCTGTCTCGCTCGCCCGATTGACACTTCATTTATAGACGTGTGTGTATAAGTTACATGCAGTTGAGTCGGACTAACTTTTTGATTGATACAAGTAAGCGTGTGCCGTATCTTCCCTTTGTTATTTAATCTATGCTTTTTTTCTTTTTTTTACACAATGATAGAAAAAAAGAAAAAATAAAAAAAAGAAAAAAGTGTGTTCTCCTAGTGTTTTCTTCTCTAGAATATTTAGTTCAAATTTACATCAAACCAACAACAAAGTACAAAACAAAAGAATAAACTTCGAAAATAACTATTGTTGAGGAGTTGAGGTTGCAGCCTTGAGGCGAGGCTCCTGAATAATAATTTGATGAATGCTTGTATTGGTAAATAGGTCTTGTTTGAGGTCACCCGTAGACACGTTGGCTCATGAAGATTAAGACGCTAGCAATAAAAAAAGTATCTCCGGCAACCACATCTCTACTACCGCACTCCAAAAATACTCGACTTCAAAAAACGACTGCAAAAGACTGCAAAAACTACAAAATAATATTTCACTAATAATATTGAAATCGCTTCGATTTCAATTTACTTTTTTTTTTGTATGAAAGGTGAGTTACGGGCGAGTGTCTGTCCGAATGTCTGCAAATATAATCGAGTGGGGTCTCAAATGAAAGCGCATCACGTGTACATTACAAAATAATATGTTCATTGTGTTCAATGAAAATCGGTATAGCCCTGAAAAAACTCTGGGGGTAAAAGTGGGGAAAATACCCAATATCTGCATATATATTATTGTGTCGGTGGCTTTTTAAATTTTTTAAATTCAATATTATTAAAGATACTCGTGTTTGAGGTTAAGCTGAGTTTTCAGACGTTTCTAAAAGCACACTTTTCTGGGAATGACATTTTGAAATTATTAATTATGATTGTGCCATTTGCCATTGGACGTACAGTTAGGTACTGTAATAGTGTAAAACTTTCGACATCGCTCAACAGGTGTATATGGACAGCGCGGGCGACGCAGAGGGCAACTTCTCGGTGATAGGGCTGGTGGAGGATCAAGCCACGGTGGGCGGGTGGCGCGCCGAATCCGTCGCCGCCTTCAGATACTCCAACTACTCCGATCTGCTGCCGGTGAGAAACAATACTGTCAGTAACCCGTTAATGACTCACTACGGTCGGGTCTCCTCTCACAATAATAACGCTTCACACTCATAGCCCCACACTAGGATTCCCTGTGTCGTGGGTGCCATGGACACACACAAGACAAGAACAACACACCCACACCAGAAACAGACTGCCGGTGAGAAACAATATTGTCAGTAACCCGTTAATGACTCACTACGGTCGGGTCTCCTCTCACAATAATAACGCTTCACACTCATAGCCCCACACTAGGATTCCCTGTGTCGTGGGTGCCATGGACACACACAAGACAAGAACAACACACCCACACCAGAAACAGACTGCCGGTGAGAAACAATATTGTCAGTAACCCGTTAATGACTCACTACGGTCGGGTCTCCTCTCACAATAATAACGCTTCACACTCATAGCCCCACACTAGGATTCCCTGTGTCGTGGGTGCCATGGACACACACAAGACAAGAACAACACACCCACACCAGAAACAGACTGCCGCATGCCGGTGAGAAACAATATTGTCAGTAACCCGTTAATGACTCACTACGGTCGGGTCTCCTCTCACAATAATAACGCTTCACACTCATAGCCCTACACTAGGGTTCCCTGTGTCGTGGGTGCCGTGGACACACAAGACAAGAACAACACACCCATACCAGAAACAGAAATTCAAATTCATCATTCAAATCACTGCTCTGCTGGGAATCGAACCCAGGACGCACACAGGTGTCTTAACCACTTCGCCACTCAGGTCGTTATATTTATATGTATTTGTACAATGAGAGGGATGTAGGCCGCCGTCCACCCCGCGGGCTACTGCGGGTTGGTGGCTTCACATGTCTTTGAGGGTTTTTTGTGAACTCTCAGGCATCCTTCACCGTAACATCATGTGATATTTGATTTTATAAATCGCACATATCTTTTAAATACAAAGTCATTGGTGCGTGCCACTGGGATTCGAACCCGGACCCTTCGATTAAGGGGTCGAATTCTAAGCCTAGGCTATCCGCTTCTTCCGTTTCTACCGCTATAACCAAGTGAATAGGAGCAACGACACGAAAGTGAAAGAAAAATAATACATCGATACCTACAATACAATACTCTTTATTGTGCATGTACATATACAAAATTATAATAAAACGTGAGAGAGAAAAAACATAATTGGCGGTGTTATCGCTACGAGCGATCTCTTCCATACAACCATCTAGGTAAGGAATTAAGGCAAGAGAGAGAAAGATGTAGGTCGGGTGCACGAAACGTGAAAGACTAAGTATAGACAGTTGAGTACAGAGAAATAGTGTATAGTATACATAATGACCTACATAATGTACCTACCAGTACGTACAGACCTCCCTTATAATTAGATTCCACGAGCAAAAGATTAGTGCCCTCTTTTTCCAGAATTTCTAACGTCAAGTCTATTTTATCAGAAGAAACCTTAAATCAATTTCCTATTTGCCATC
The DNA here is from genome assembly GCA_905147235.1 of Erynnis tages. Classification (NCBI taxonomy): domain Eukaryota; kingdom Metazoa; phylum Arthropoda; class Insecta; order Lepidoptera; family Hesperiidae; genus Erynnis; species Erynnis tages. Next base: position 10,460,214 of record LR990082.1, read on the forward strand.
AAATAAATATTGACATGGAACGGAAATTGATTACGCGGGTAAATCAAAGGAGCCAATGACAGTGTATGGGTGGGAATAAGAATTATAAATTAGTTTTTGGCTGCTTTAGGGCGGGTTAAGAGAATGGATGGCGGTCAGATTACCTGCCCGGGCGAACTGCTATAGCTCTAACACCTATTTAATCCCATGTTCGTCATCATTCTCAATACGTCAATTTCAATTTAGAAATCTATACATAAAGCTGCACACATACGTATGTATGTACATTCACACACGCATAACCACGCAAGCACGCACGCACGCTCTTACGCACACATGCACGCATACACGCACACACACACACACATATAAACGAATGTGTAAATTATCTGCCTAAAATGGGAAAGATAGCTAGTTCCTGACCACAGCTTCGGCACTTCAGGGATCAGGGGCTACATTTTTCTTTTGTTAATGTTTGGTTTTCTTTTTTTTAAATTAACGCTTCACACTCCTAGCCCCACACTACCCACACTAGGATTCCCTGTGTCGTGGGTGCCATGGACACACACAAGACAAGAACACACACACACCCAGACCAGAAACAGAAATTTAAACTCTCATCATTCAAATCTCTGCACCGCTGGGAATCGAACCCAGGAACCTCCGCGCAGCGCACCGGCGTCATAACCACTGCGCCACTCAGGCCGTCTAGTTAATATTCTTCTTCATGCAGGAACTCGTAGGCGGGAGCGACATAGCGTGGATCGGCGGCAAACGTCCCGTGGCGGAACCGGCGTGCGGGTTCGACAAGCGCAGGTGCTCGCTGCCGCACGACCCCGGGGTGATATCCGCGATAGCAGCCGTGGCGTCCGCGGCCGTGCTGGCGATAGCGCTGCTGGTGAAGCACTACCGCTACGAGAGGAAGCTGGCCTCCGTGCTGTGGAGAATCGAGGCCAAGGACCTCAAGTTCATCTCCACCTGTGACGACATGGTAAGTCACTTGCGATGTCTAGATTCGGATGTCTTTCGAATTTGCATTGTTGGTATACCATGGTGGCTTTCAACTCAATCTATACCAATACTGATTACTAATAATATTATAAAGCTGAAGAGTTGGTTGGTTGGTTGGTTGGTTGGTTTGTTTGTTTGTTTGTTTTTTTGTTTGTTTGTTTGTTTGTTTGTTTGTTTGTTTGAATGCGGTAATCTCAGGAACTACTGGATCGATTTCAAAAATTCTTTCAGTGTTGGATAGTCCATTTATAGAGGAAGGTTATAGGCTATACCTTATTTAAAAAAAAAATAGGGATCCGTACGAAAATTGAATCGAAAACCTATTTATGCGTGCGCTGCAAAAACTATTGATAAAAGAACAAAATGATGTACTACGGGTTTGTAGGTCTTATTAAGATCTACAAAAACGTCCGCGAGAGCACATATCTAACTATAGTTTAGTCACAAAAACCGCAAGATCTAAAATCCACGCGAGCGAAGCCGCGCGCATAGTCTAGTGTGAGATATTACCGACATTGACAGACATAATAAATCATACTTACCTACTACGAGTAAACCTGCGTCTCTATTGTCCCCAGGGAACGACGCACGAAATAGACAGAAGACGGGCGCACACTACAGTTGCTTCGTACCGGGGGAACATCGTCGCTGTTAAGAGACTGAAGAAGAAAAACATTGACATCACGCGAGCTGTCAAGAAGGAGCTGAAACAGGTATGCTCATTGCTCATAGATAAACAGAAGACGGGCGCACACCACAGTTGCTTCGTACCGGGGGAACATCGTCGCTGTTAAGAGACTGAAGAAGAAAAACATTGACATCACGCGAGCTGTCAAGAAGGAGCTGAAACAGGTATGCTCATTGCTCATAGATAATATAATATCAGGTAGATCGGCTGTCAAACGAAAGAGGCGAGACCAAAAATGTGCACGTCAAGTATAATTTCCACGCTCTATTTCGATATTGTTGACTTAGTTGTTAAAAAAATAATATGATTAATTGATATTACGGGTCCGGTATGTTTGATTGTAACGCGTGAGATTAAAATAAACAATAACCAACAAATATTTCTTAATTAGATTTAAAACTAATTGTCAGTTAATGCTGAAACAAATTTCTAGTAACTATTATCTCTTAATTTATTTTCAATAAAAAGTAGTGCCAAGATTGTTTACCAAATAGGACAAGAGTGAAAAACAGACTGTAGCTTGTTAGGTAGATAAAACGTTGCCTAGACTTTTTATAATCACCAAAATAATCACCAAATAGTTACGTAATATTAAATTTAAAATCACCAAATAGTTACGTAATATTGTAAGTAGTAGGTATCTATCTGTATTCAATCACAAACAACATCAGATTAATTTATGTGTATTTTGGGATATTTCCTTGTTGCCAATTTTAAGGACGTACTACTTAGGCGTTGGATTTACGCTTTTTGCCTTCTAACCTACGAGTATTATATTACTATTACGTCGTCTACTATTACGTAACCAGCTTTAGGCTCAGTTTTAAACTTTGAATTTATTGAGACCTTGCATATAGACTTTAGTCTACGGCTAGTTATTAGTACCTAACCCCTACCTAACCCCGCTGCTTGAGTAGATCACAAGGGCTCGAAAAAGTTAAGCAACGTCGGGCCCGGTCAGTTCCTGGACCGCTAATGACAAAATGAGCGCTTTCGTGCTTTGTAGAAGAAATAAATAAGATAAAAGTTTTGGAGGAAATACATTTTGTATATGTATAGAGATTGTATGGAACTTTGATAGCGCGTTTGAGGATACGTCTTCCGATTGGTCAGTTCGGTATGACGCGTGTGACGTTGTGATTGTTTACAACGTTCGTTGCTTGCGTCGTCATGCGTGGTCTACATTTCATTTCTATTAGGCGCGCGCTCATATTACTGAAGGTATCGCGCCCGCTATTTTGATGAAATCTAAAACTGTATCGTTAGATTTTTGAAAAATCAATATGCCTAGCTTACGTATATTAAAGCACACAAACTAACTAACTTTAGGAAGTTATAAATTGTTTCAGTAACAGACTTCGAACATTGATCCTCTGTTCAAATTTTCTCCAAATGCCTGAAACTCGCCACAGAAATTCGACCACTCCAAAGAAATAATTATTAATAACAATTTCCTAAGCTTATGAAAACGGCCTACCCCTAAAATATTTGTTCAAGGATTACCTAACCGGCTAATTAATACTTAACTGTCATGTCATGTCATGTCATGTCGTCGGTGGCGTACTTATACTTTGATGATGTTCAACTTTCTACTTAGTCCGTAAGCTAGCGACAAGTTTTCGTGACCAATTTCTTCCCGGCCAGTTGTTTGTAGACTGCATAAAGAGAGTAGTAATGAGAAGTAGGTGATCGTCAACTGCGGTTTTCATGAGTGGGTGGAGCAGCGGCAGTTGCTGCTTCTATAGAAAAACATTATTTTAATTAACTCTTTTTAAATTAGAGCTTGCCCAACAACGAAAAAAAATCTTCAACGGATTATAAATTTGTTAATTATACCCGTATATTCTGCTGGTTATACGAATACGCCAAAAAATTTTTCTGTGGTTTCCCCCAGTTGAAAATTTTACTACTTTATATGTTACCTGTATGTAAATAAATAAAAAAACGAGTTATCGGCCATGAGGAATTGATTGACATAATTTGCGCCTGGCTCAGGGACCAGAGAGGCTTGGGTATTTTATAACGGTCTTTTGTCATCTTTTGATGGAACTACATCCTGGCCTGAAAACTGACGAAGAAGAAAGATTCTCGAAACGCCATCTCATGGGAATCATTATTTTTGTTTATTATTTTGTAGGTACATGCGAATAAAGTTGCGAGCAAAACCTAACAAATAAAGTACGGTAGTTTGAAAGTCATGAGTTAACAGAAGTACATGTATACATGATCAGTCAAGATCATGCATGAGAGAATATTAGAGTTATAATCATATTATGATTATAATTCTATAATCATAATATTATAATATATAGAGTTATAATCATATTATGATTATAATTCTACACTCATAATATAATATATAGAGTTATAATCATATTATGATTATAATTCTAATATTCTGTAATGCGATTACAGTAAGGTTTAGAGGAACATTTAATTTCCCTGAAATCTATTTCAATAAAAGTTCGCCTTTTGGTTTTGCCTCAAGTTTACTTGTCATACCTACTCGTAGTTAACCAACAAAATTGTTCGAATCACTTAATTCGCAAAACTTCAACGAAGTCTGTTGAAATGTGGTTTTAATAAGAATTATTAGTTCAATTTCTTAAAAGGCTGTAAAAGAAACAGAATTACGTGGAGAAAATGTAAGAAGGTAACAAAAAATAAAATGAAGTGAAAGGAATAATAAAATGTCCTAGTAGGTAGGTACCTACGCTTACTCGTATTTTTGACCGTCGTACGCTTACTTTTCTTAATAATCATCTAAAGACGACGTGAAATTTCTATCATAATATTTACTCTGAAATACTCTGAATACACAACGCCCAATGATTTTATATTTTGTCAGATAAATACCCCAGATTGATGAGATTGGTGCGGTCTGGTAGCTAGGACTAACCGAATTATATTTTAGCTTTTAGTACAAAACCTACATCATTATTTATTGTAAAATTATTTTATAACAGAAAAGCGATTGGTAAACAATGATTGTTATGGGTAAATAAAAAATGAGGTAAGATTAAAGTAGGTACAATACAAAAAAAAATTATGGGCATACATCAGCATTTGAAAGTTACAATAGACCTTCATAGACCTACATAGACCTCCTCAAATCGATGCAAATAGCTAAATTGCTGAGAACTCGGTCTTATCATTTTAAGAAACCGTGCATGCCTGAAAAGGACAAAGACATGTGGAGTCCATCAAACCCCATTAGATGAGAATAAACTCAATAATAACATAATTAACACCTAATTGCCATGTCGCTCACAAAAATGGCTCTACCCAAGGCTAATCCTTCTAATCGTGATAGGAGACCCGACCCTGCCAGTAGATCACTGGTGGTTGCTTACTTCGAACGTTCGGAGAATGATTACCTATACCCTTTTCTAGAGTAGATAAACCCTCGTTTACCGCACAACTTTCAGCCAACGGATAACAATTGTCATTGAAAGTAATTTAAACTTTGTATGCACTGAATAAATCACATGCATTATACCTACTACATTATACATATTACATTATACGTATCGCGTAGCAGTATTCAGACACGTGTACATAACAATATTGTAATCGAAAAACTTAGTGAAAACGTACCTTATGTAAATTCAGTGTTATTCGTTTGAAATTTATTGGAGCCGTTAAATGAACTATTTATATTTTGTTTGCGCAATACATATATTGTCTTTTAAATGAGGCCACAGATCCATTTGCTTGCAAAGGAAAAGTTTAACTAATAACTATACATCCCTTCCTCATCATCGGTCGAGATTGTTCGTGCATGAACCTACGTATACGCACGAGTTGAATTTGTACGAAATCGCATCCAAACTGAGCGCGGTCTAATGTCCTTCCTTCCTTCCTTTCAGCCCTTAGTAGTCCACTGCTGGACATGGGCCTCCCCTATTCGACGCCACTCCGCCCGGTCCTGGGCCCTCTGAATCCAACGGTTTCCTGCTGCCTTCTTCAGGTCATCAGTCCACCTGGTCGGAGGGCGGCCTGTGCTCCTTTTCCTAAACGTGGTCGCCATTCGAGGACCTTTTTTCCCCATCGGTTGTCAGTCCTGCGAACGATGTGGCCAGCCCATTGCCACTTTAATTTGCAAACTTTGAGAGCTATGTCGGTCACCTTCGTTCCTCTACGGATTTCATCATTTCTGATTCTGCCTCGTAGAGAAATACGTTTCGCATCAATTCAATGTGATTTTCTGAAGTGGGTTAAAGTCCAAAGACACCGTTCAATTCCTACAGCCTAATAAAGCGTCCATCCTCCCTTCCATGTGTCACAAAATAGTTCATTACAGTTCAGTAATAGAAAATCAGCCTTTTGAGATTCCATATACGATAAGTGTCATCTCAAATAAATTCCTCTGAACTACGGCCATTTAAAAACGTCAGCCGCTATCACCTTGACAAAGGTGAAACACAGTCATTAAGTAAGAAATTTTCTCTCATTCCGTTAAATTCCTACAGCCTCATACAAAGCGTCAACCCACCCCTCCATAATATGTCACAAGTCAGTTCGCCGCACATACTCAGATGCTTTTGAAGATTCGTATAGTACGTTTCGTTCACGTCAATCGCCCCCAAAACTTCGGTTATTCAACACGTCAGCTGTTATGACCTTGACAAAGGTGAAAAACAAAATGTAAGGATCTAGAGTTCTAGACTCTCACATCACAGCATTTTGATTATTGGAAATGTGTCATGTTGTAGAAAGCCTAAGTGATCCCTCTCAGAGTTTTGTTCACTTCGCATGAAGTAGGTAAATCGTTTTTCTATGATAATATTATCATAAATATGTTACTTGTGAGAATGGATGGATATTACCGGAGTAAACCTTGAAGCCATTGCTCGCGGTTTTGTCTGCGTAGATTTCAGAACTTGCTCCAGAGGGATAAAAAGTATCATAATATTATTATATTGTCGCGTCGTCAGGATGGTGGGGTTCGTGAAAACACCAGTTGGTTCCGAAGGTACTTTATTCAACGTCCACACAATGAATTAACACTCTTCAAATACATCCAAACACGTATACACACTTTAACTGAACGCACTTAATTAACTCACTCACTAAGTCGCAGTAGTATCACTGGTTATCGCCTGGATAGTTCGCTTCGATCTTTGATCAAAGAATGACTCCATGAATGCCCGCCACGCATCTATTTATACCCGGACTACAGATATACTAGAAATTTCTGGAACGATCCCGAACAATATAGACTAGAGTAGAAGGTACCAAAGTTGTAAACAACTATAGACTAACCATGCTATTTTGAACCTTAACGTATTAGGCATAAGGTTGAGATTCCATTACAAAGTCATGTAGGTGGCTATTCAAGGTCATGTATGTACTTGTCAGCGACGGGCGGCCGAACTCGCCGTGTGATTTATGGCCGGTTATGTACTTATGTATTTCTCGATTCTTCCAGCTGTTTTGCGTTACAATATGTTAATCGGTTCAGCCGCTTTTGCGTGAAAGAGTAACAACTATCCATCTTCACAAATTTTCACATTTATAATAGCAGTAAAATACAACAAATTGTACAAGGCAGTTTATAATATTTTTTACAAAGACAAAACGTTTTAGCACAAATACAAATTATTTTGAATTGTTACAAATTATTTTCATCGATCTTCATTTTACATGAGTAAGTATGTATGCGAATATTGTTTGGTTTGGTTTATTGTTTATCATTTTTATGCCTAACCGGACAAAATCTTACACTTTATGCAATATAATTTTAGTAGATGCATAAAGTGCTACTATCATTGTGAAAAAAAATTACAGCACGTAAGAATCTAAACAGTAGGTACTAGAGAAACAGTCTTATAGTAGGTAATTGATATATCGGTGTCCTGCGGAACCAATAAAACTGTTCCTATGGTGAAATTCAGTGATCCCTTAGAGAACGACACATACAAAGTTGTGTCTCGGCACTTTTACCATTACACTGGTTTAGTTTGAGCTACATGATAATATAAAAACGATTTTATTGTTTTTTTTTATAGTTTTTGGCGATTTTTTATTTAGAAGTAGGTACAGACGGATAATCTATTAACTTCATGACCTGGTAATTGCTTTAGGAGTATCAAATGCATTTATCTATTATTTGTTTCAAACGACAAAAGCTGAGCAAGTTTGCATTTGCTGAATTCGACCCTTAAAAACGAAATTTTTCCGCGGATTTACGAATTACCTAAATACGCGGTAGAAACTTCGAAAATTGAATATAACAATCATTTGCATACAAAAGGTGGCGTGGTGAATATTACGTCCACATAAACTAATCTAAATACATAATGCAAGTTACCCCATACGACACCAAAAAAGAAAATTGTGCCGATGGGAATCCTACATCAACGCGATTCCGAAACAAAAGCGCCAGCACGAATAATATTAATTATTCGATTAATTCGGTCATTTAAATCGATTCGAACCCGTTCTAATAATAACGAGTATCAAAAATCGATTTTATTAGAGGTATTGGATCTGAGGAATGATAAATCTCATGCCGATGTCAGTGTGGACAACTGTGTACAGCACGTTTAAAATATTTGGCACAAGAAGTCCTTATTTGCGTGATCTATTTAGATCTGTATCTGTGATTTCATCCAAGAAAAGCTTGTGTTATCTAAAAACGTGTCTGTAATGTAAACTAACGCAGTAACAAAACCTCTTCAATCCCCGCGGGGACCTTACGATCTCGTGTTTTTTCATCTCTGTTACGTAAAAGTTACACTCACAAGGATTTTAGAGAAACTGATTTCTCATGACCTCGCAACAGTAAATTTGTTTACACATCAGTTACCTTTAGGCGGGTATTAAGTGATGTTTGTAATATCAGTTACAAAAACAAACACTGAATTCATACCTACTAAGAATAAATTAACATTGAAAACATTTCAAAATAGTTTTTATGTTTTCTATTATCCACAGCAGGCTGTTTCATTAAATACCGAGCGCACAAAAAATAAAACTTTGTAAAAAAAGTTATGTGCGCTTTATTAAATTAAATATCACCTGCTGCTATGTTGAAGGAAAACATCGTGAGGAAACATGCATGCACGAGAGTTCACAAAAAAATGTTCTCAAAGGTATGTGAAGTCCACCAACCCGCGGTAGGCCAGCGTGGTGTACTAAAGACTAACTACATCCCTCTTATTGTGAGAGAGATCCGAACCTATGTGGGTCATTAATGGGTTACTGACAACTGCCCTACTAATACGCCAAAGAGCAGCATGTTCTTCGTGTGTTACGAGTACCTATGTTACTATTCGGAAGATACGTAGTTTATTTGAAGCGACCAACTTATTATTCATGAGTAGCGACCCTGGCACGGTTCGTCCTACTTTTGATACGGAATAAAATAAACTAACTTCAATAATATGTTATGTTTATCGGTGTATTATCTACTGACAAACTATTATTAATATGTTTTTTGACCAATCATCTTAAGTGTTATTTTCCTCTAATTCTCATTTTTAATTCTGATTCTTTTTATGACAATGTGTTTTTACACATGGCATGGGTACCTGGTCTATACTTGATGGTGAGCGATCATCGTCACTTGTTGACGTGAGCAACACCAGAGGATTCGCCACGTTGCCGGCATTGAAGAAGAGCTTGCTATGGTATAGACCCAAATGTAATATTATATTTCGTCAAGTCTATTTAAAACGATGCCTAAATAGTATTTTGGAAAAATTTGGTCTTCACATTTCTGTCTGAAAATAATAAAATATTAAAATTATTGTTAAGATCTGGAAATGAAATTCTATTTTACATGCTCGCCTTATTCCTCGTGAGTAGTTACGCACCCACGCACTATTTATAATAAGATTTCTGTTTTTTAGAAAGTAAAGCATGGGTATACATTTACCACAGCCAATTTGATACTAATATATCTATTTAATTTACCTTTGGAACACCACGTCAATCATAAGTAAGTTTATTGCCGCTTTAAACTCAAAACATTACTTGTCGTGATATCCCGACATAGCGGACGTGGCGCGATTACCTGTTGTCGACTATTGCCGTCTTTGGCGTTCAAAAGGATAAAGGTTGAAGATAGGTACATATCTATGGGTTTAAGTAACTAAAAAGGGACGATTTCCCGCTGTCGGCTATAGCCGTCTTTGGCGTTCAAAAGGCTAGGTTGAATAGCGATATCCATGAGTTTAAAAAGTTCAAATTCAATTTGTATTATTATCTTTGTATTGTCTTTATCATCCCAGATGCGCGAACTCCGTCACGAGAACCTCACTCCGTTCGTTGGTGTCTGCGACGAGACGGGCATGGCTTGTATCGTGACGGCGTACTGCTCCCGAGGGTCGCTGGCCACAGTCCTCGCGGACCGGGACCTCCATCTGGACGACATGTTCGTGGCCAGCCTGGTCGCGGACCTGCTGCGAGGCCTGACGTACCTCCACGACTCGGACCTGATCTCGCACGGCAACCTGACGTCTAGCAATTGCCTGGTTGATAGACGCTGGCTGTTGCAGATCACGGATTATGGACTGCACACTTTGAAAAGTAAGTACAATTGGGACGTGGACGCAAAGTCAATTGACATATTTTTATTGAACTGTCAAAAACGAAAATTGACGTCATAATCCGTGTTCTTCATACAAAATCTATGTTTTGTCTATGAGACCCAAAGCATAATGCCCTTAGCTGTTCACCATGGAACAGTGTAGGGCATTATGCTCCTGTTGTGAGAGACCAGTACCCGACAGTAGGAAATTAAAAGAGTGGCAGCGATTTGAATAAAAAGAATTGTTATTTTTCATACATAAGAATTAAAAAAATTGCATTTTCTCTGCATCCACGTTTTTGTTTATTAATGAAAATGTAAATTTATTTAATTACCTATTTGCTAAAGTTACAATTTTATCTTCTTAATGAAACTTATAATAAAACCTCGCTTAAATCTTTTCCTTTATTTTTTACCCAACATCTTTCCATAATCTAAGTTCTTTCCTAAAACGTTTACAGAAACTTACGTAATTGAATAAAAATTATGTAGGATTAGGTAGGTATCTATTAATCCGGTGGTATTCTTTGGATGATTCAAGCGAAATGATTGAGAAGAAGATTCTTTGGATGTGGGTATTGTTTATAGAGGTTAGTACGAGAGAGAGAGTACAAGAGCCAAACCTGCAATGGGTTACAGGCATACGTTAATTAATTTATGAATACTCAATTACCCAAACCAATACCAAAATCACTGCTTAAATTCAAAAGTATCTACCACAAAATAATTATTTTCTTTTTTAAAGGAGAGCGAGTCAGTTTTGATTTGTGATAGGTACTTTTGAATTTGAGCAGCGAAATGTCCAACAATACTACAGTTTCTCTATATAAATTGTTTAGGAAAAGATTTGAAGAATTCTGAGAGATTTGGAGTCAGATTGAACGAAGATCTGTAGACGTAATAAAAGCGATCCTGTGTTGTTTTTTTTTGGTAATAAGACTTACTTCAGTAAAAGGTTTTGAATAAAAATGTTAACTTCATTGCTTAGACTTCGAATTTTTGTTAATACAACCTAAACTATTGTTAAAATTTCCTTCTGTAGGTATCTACCTGAACTACTTGTTTATGACATCTTGTTTAAGAAAATTCCTAAGAACTACTTGTTTATCATGAATGAACAAAGATATCCTTTTACGTTGTATTGTTAGAAACATCAAGTGTTTTCAATGATCTTAATAGACAAAGCAGTTTTCTAATAAATGTTCAAAGTAGGTTCGGTTTTGAGTTCCGATCTGAAACGGGAGTCGATTCTTTTATAAGAAAACAAATTATTGAAACGTAAAAAAACATTCAGTGTCTTATTTCAATCTGCCCTAGCTCTTTCCCGCGAATTCTGCTTGCTCTGCTTTTATGAATTTAAACCCGAAAGAGAGAGAAAAAATCTGCGTATATTTAAGGGATTTTCACGATAAAGTTCTTAATATTTCTGGGATAAAATATCACCTTTAATTTACGTTGTCTACTATCATTCAGTGAAAGTCCCATCAAAATCGGTTCAGTCTTTCTAAAAATTATAAATATACTTCTACGGAACAATGTATAGTTTAGCCTACGTAATACGTTACGTACGTTAAGTTGTATAAGTGCTTGCTTAATTAATTCCTTAATTCAATATGGAAAGTAAAAGCATTATAGTACACCTTCTTAATCGCAGGTGGCTGCGCAGTCACAGAAGATGCCCTCAGGACTGAACGGCGGATGCTCTGGCGCGCTCCCGAACTCCTCAGGGACCCCAACCCACCCCCTCGAGGATCCCAGAAGGGTGACGTGTACTCCTTCGGCATCATCCTGTACGAGATACTGGGGAGAAACGGCCCGTGGGGCGACACCAACCTCACGAACGATGGTAAGCTATATAGCTTAAAATAAATAAATAACGCGTCACACTCATAGCCCCACACTAGGATTCCCTGTGTCATGGGTGCCATGGACACACACAAGACAGGAACACAACACACCCAGACCAGAAACAGAAATATATGTATATAATATGTATATGTAGAACCTTTAGACGAAAAAGTAATACTCTAGACTTCTAGAGTACTCTTCACTCTAAGAAGTAGGCTGTACAATACATACCGCCTTACCCTAACACTAAGGTGGGACTTTACGGACATGTTTCGGACATGTTCTTTAATTAACAAAATAAAGTATACATACGTATGATGATGACAAGTCGTACGAAGTACATGCACTTGCGTCCTCTAGTCCATATAACTCCGTGCTTATTGGTCAGTTTAGTTCCCCGCCCGCACCCCGCACATCGAGGTAGAGTCGCGCTTACGGCGGTCAGCCTCTACTTACCAAAACACATACTATTTTTTATCTTTTTTAACGGTCCTGGACCCTTTGGTTTAAAGGGCCCAGCACCGTTCGAAGTGGCGTCGATTAGTGGAGACCCATGTCCAGCATCCTATATCATCACGGAGCAAGGAAATTACCAAACTACACCATGTTTTTAAAATGACGAAACTACACTATGACGAAACTCCAATAACCCAAATAAAGTAGGTATCATGTATGTTGGGAACGTCAATTCGTAAAAACATAGTCTTTAATTTTATTTATTTTGGGCCAAATTTTAGGCGAGACACGAACAAAGAGTATCCATTTCACATGAATAAATGTACAAAGCAACTTCGATCGCTCAACGTAGACCTTTCAAGATCCCATTTGTTAAAAAAATATACAGTAGATTAGCTAGTAATGTCGTTCTACGTCTACGATTATAAGGGCCGATCACTTCGTATATTCGTACAGCCGTTGGGTACAAAACGATTGAAACATTTTTAAATGCTTTTAGAATTCGATCCTCAATTAATCTGCACTAAATTGCGCAGCGGTGATAGCCCAGTGGCTTAGAATTCGACCTCGAATCGAGGGGTCCGGGTTCGAATCCCAGTGGCACACACCAATGACTTTGTAAAAAAGTTATGTGCGATTTCTTAAATTAAATATCACCTGCTGTTACGGTGAAGGAAAACATTGTGAGGAAACCTGCATGCCTGAGAGTTCAAAAAAAAAGTTTTCAAAGGCATGTGAAGTCCACCAACCCGCAGTAGTGGTGCGTAGTGGACGGCGGCCTACATCCCTCTCATTGTGAGAAGAGACCCGACCCTGTAGTGGGTCATTAATGGGTTAATGACCCACTACAGGGTCGCTCGCTCCCCGCTGCTCGAGTAGATCGCAAGCCATCGAAAAAGTTAAGCAACGTGACCGACGTTGCTTACGTACTTGAATGGGTGACCGCTAGTGGCCAATTAAATGGGGCTTCCGTGCTTAGAGGACACATTAAGTCGTCGGACCCGACTGTTATCAATACGATAGCAGTTGTTAAACCTTGTCGGAGACCATTTGAAAACATACGACACGGGTTGGCCACTAGCCCGTTTCTCCACCAATTTGCATTGGAGCAGCGTGGTGGAGTATGCTGAGGTGAACCCGTGCCCAGCAGTGGGCCATGAAAGCCTTGCAGCCAAGTTTTTGTTTTATAGTTTTCTTAATGCCTACTATAAAAATTAGAATGCTGAAATAATTACGACCAAAACACATTCAATGTTTTGATTATTCTAGTAATGAAAGGGGAATTATAAAACAAGCGATTAAAAAAAGTTTTGCGACTGATGATGACATACTGTATTAATAACTTGAGCGGTATGAATTTGAGTAAGCGAAAAATTAACTAAACTAACGACGAATATTGATTAATAATAATTTGAGCTTACAAAAAGTGGATTGTGATTAATCCATTTCATATACTAAAATTTTATCCGAGCGACTACATTACTAAGTGAGCGACTGGAACTAATTAGCGCTGGCATGGCGGCGGGAGGCTAAAAACTGTCAATTGTAAATGAAAAACAGTGAAATGAAACGTAAAAAATAGTCTGGGACGGACTAGACTGCTTCATCAATAACAATTTTTAGACTAAAAAGGCTAGAACCTAGAGATGTAAAATAGGGCAACCACAAGCATTAAAATTGGTTAGGTTAGGTTAGAACAGTTAAAACAACGCCAGAACCGAATTGTAGGCGTTTTCTCCTCTCTACCTTGAAATCACAGGATGTATGACAATAATTATACTCTGCTCATTAGTGTATTTTTCAAAGTGGTTTTTTATATTCGAAACACTTCATTTAATATAAAATGCCGCTCAGTATAAAAATACATTTGCCAAATATTGAAAAATATGCAGGACGTAACGTTGACACTCAAACAAATATTAAGTCGCTCAAATATTATGAAGCTTCTTATTTTGTATTTTAAGTAACTCCAATTAATGTTTGTAAGATACTGTTCTGTTGACTTCTCGTCACTAGTTCTCGTCAACCCAAATTAATTAATTTTGATACTTAAAATTGTAATTTACAGTCACTCGTTTTATTGCTACCCGTAATGAAATACTAATGTTTCCTTTGACATGACTGTGCCCTCTAATTTTATTTCGCATCTAATATTAATTTCATAACAACTTTCTAATATGAATTGGAACTCAAATTAAATTATAGAACCTCATACATTGAAATCTTAGATTAAATATTGTTCGTAAATCAAACAATTTATTGAAATAAGTTTTCTCTAAACTTTAATATGTTTAAATGTATTTAGCTCTATAATGTAACAAGGATTTATCAAAAGTATTAATAAGCAATTGAAAATTTAATTGGAAAATATAAGGATTTGTGTGATGAGATGTTGGTTATGATTCCAAATTTAATATTTGGCAATCTCTCTCTTCAAATTTGTCTTCAGAATTTTCCCTTTCTGTTGCTTCTTCATGCGTAGTAAAATTTGCCATTCATTTACTATTAAAAAAAATCAAATTTGCCATTGCCTAAGACCCTCCATCTTCAGTGATATCGTCTATCAACGCAAGAACTCTCCGCTTAAAGCGCTTGAACTGCTTCGGATCCATATCGTTCAGTTCCGGAACGAGGCTGTTTAAAAACGATCTGACTAGATCGGTTCCTGTCCCAAAACACGGAGAATGATCGAGCTGTTCCAAATCCGTTTTATCTCCCGATAAACTATACGCGTTGTAGAAAGTCCTTCCTTTTTCTTTAGCTTCTTGCAACTGAACGTCACGTGCCTCGTGAAGACAATACGCAGATTCCGCCATCTTTACATATGCCACCTGTAACAATGGAACCAACTAATTTTCATCTAATAAAATTGAATGATTGTTAGGTTTGTCGTATTGGGATTTAATTTGCTGACTACTTTCAGCTTCGTCCTCCTAAAATCTTAGAACTAAAAACAAATGGTGGTAGGTATAGTTCTGCAAATGTGCAGACCTAATGAGGTAGGTTACGAAAATATCCGAATTGTACGTCGTAGTTGCATAGAAACAGAAATTAGGACAGAAGGGAAAAACAAATTTATCAATAAACTAGCTGACTCCGCACACCTCGTTCTACCAAATATAATTATGTAGAAACTTCTATTTTTCTCGTAGTCTTCAGATTTTCTACCGTATAAACCTTCCTTGGACTTATACCAACATATCAAAACTAAAATGCGCCAAATCGGGCCAGCCGTTTTCGAGTTTTAGCGAGACTAATGAACAACGGTTAATTTTGACAATATAAAATACTAGCTGACCCGGCATACTTCGTTTTGCCATTATAAAATATGTATATTATATCATTGCAGTTTGCATAATAGAAGTGGCATCCAAAAAGAAAAATCTTGACGTTTCTAAATGCATGACATTGGCATATGGAGTATTCAATCTGAAATGATGTTTGACAGATAGAACATGGGTAGAACAGTTTATATAGGAAAATGAAATTGCTGTTTTTATTATTTTCTTTGCATTGTTTTCAAATTTTCTCTCCGTAAGAACCATCCTCGTACTTAAAGGAATATCCAAAAAAAAAAATTAGCGAAATCGGTCCAACCGTTCCCGAGATTTTCTCTTAGCAACACATTCAGCGATTCATTTTTATATTATAGAAGATATGCTCAAATAATCCTCGCCAAAGTATGATGTAAATATAATTATTATTAATAAGTGAAGGTCGCTCCTAATTCGGTAATCTTACTAAATCTTTAAGGACATATTAATTTACTAGCTTACCCGGCAGACTTCGCACAAATAATTTTGCTTATCTATCCAAACTTATTATTAACATAAAAATAATATTATACCCTTCAAGTTTCCGTCAAGTTTCTCTACGGATTTAATCAGATTGAGTTTCCAACATGACTGTGTCAAAATCAAATGTTATTTAAAACAAAAACACTAAGGAGTATTGATATCAAGTTCGGTGCAAAATAAATATCTACCCCTTTTTAACCTCGTTAGGTAATGACTACACACTCATCATTCAAGTCTCTGCACCGCTAGGAATCGAACCCAGAACCCTCCGCGTAGCGCACCGGCGTAACCACTGCGCCACTCAGGCGGCCATGCTCTAGCTAGTTAGTTGCCCCATTGTTTTGGGTAATCAGTTTCGTGATAAAACATTATACACTTGGGGATTACTGTCTCCTGCTTTGTGTACCAAACTGCTGATATTTATGACTTTCTATTTATAAATCATCGTAGATCATCCACCCTTAACTTGCCACTACAGGGTCGGGTCTCCTCTCACCATGAGAGGGATATAGGCCTTAGTCCACCACGCTGGTCTAGTGCGGATTGGTGGACTTCACATGCCTCTGAGAACATTTTTTTGTGAACTCTCGGGCATGAAGGTTTCCTCACGACGCGACGTTTTCCTTCACCGTAGGTGATATTTAATGTGTATTATAAAACGCACATAACTTTTTTTATAAAGCCAACCTTACCTACCGACCGTAAAGCAATTAAGTTTTCTGACATTTTCTTACTGTGATTTTAATTGACGGTCATCTGATCCTTTAGGCACTGCAAGGTAAGCGCCCCTCTAAAATTAATTACGCGAATGAGTGGGGGGTGAGTTAGGTGTCAAAATGTCTCGACATCTCATTAAGGGAGAAGAGGGGGTCGATACTTATATCGCCAAATCCGCCTCACGTGAATACCCCCTAAGAGTTCAACCAACTAGTCTCCCCCTAGCCTGGAGCTCGGACCTAGCAAATATGTCAAATGCGAGAACATATTGTAATACAGATTAAATAATAATGCCGAGATACAACAACTGACTTTTTATAGACCAAGAGAAATAGTTGCCTCTTGCACCTATTTCTCCTATTTCTCCAGCTATTTCTCTTATATAAAATTGTACCTAAGAAGACAGTCCGACTATTTGTTTTTTGGAGGTTCCTACAGCAACTTCTTTGCCATTTATTATTTTTAAAATTTTGTCAAAGTAATGAACAGTTTTTTACTAGAAATGGCTGTAATCTCGCCTGATGGAAATCTATGTACGGCTAACGATGATGCACGCTTGCCTTGAAGATTCCTAAATTCCTATTCACTCTTTTCTTGAATAAATATAGGTTAGGCTGATGAATAACGTTATTTGTATGTTATTTTTTTATTTGAGGGCTGCCATATTATTCTTCACGAAAGTATTACCTACCGTGTTTGCTCGCGGGCTACTACCGTTCGCATCACCCAAAATATTGAAAAGTTACTAAGGAAGGTCCCATTTGACCCAGTTCCACGGCAAAATGTTTATTGTAAGAGTGCAAAATATTTTTAATGAATGTAAGCCGATCATCTTTTATAAAAGCGCCAAATAAATATTCTGCCCCTGTTCCGATTTACCCCTCACGGTTAGGTAAGTCTTGAGTCACTTAATTGGAAGCATCAATATCTCTGTGTTTTCTTTTATTCTCCGCCTTATTCAGCAATCTCGGCTCGTTTGCTGGGATAAGCCATTAATCTGTTTAGATTGCTATGTTTCTTGAATAAAATGTAGATTCCTAGGCATCTCATCCGTATTTTATTTAAATTCCGTATTTTATTTAAATTATTATCTTGCAGCCATCTGACATCTAATTTATTGCAAATCCCTCGCTGATGTTGTTTATTATAATGGTTGATTCCCCAAAGCTTTGCGTAACGAAAACGTGTCGAAAACGTCGCAAATAAAACTCGGTTTGTGTTACGAGCTAAGATTTTCGTTTTAGGATTGTATAGTCAAATGGTATTTTACAAATCATTAATTTAAATCATAGGTACAATCTGAAAATGTGGAGTGATGCTGAGCGTCTCAAGTTTTCAAATTTCATTGAAAAGGATCTCGATTAGGTGTCATTTGAGTCCGTGAGTAATTAATTAGTGAAGTTCAAAGATATTTGAAGAGGAGGTCCCAATTTTGATTGACATTTATTTATTAAAATTGTACAAAGTAGGCAACATATACACTAACAACCTCAGAACAGACATTGCTTTGATCCTATGATAAACTTTAACACTTAACAGCGAATGTTGATATGGTTATTTGTAGGCATGGCGATACGGCAACATGGCGGCATGGCACATTTTGGAAATCTAAAGTATTTTCGTAATACTATGTCATGAAACTCTTCAATTAAAAAGAACTCTCTTTCAAAGCCAGCAACGCACTGGCGATCCACATTGTGTTGCTCGTATCAATAGGCGACGGTGACTAGTCAACATCGGTCGAGGCATCTGCCTGATTTCCTACCCTATTTACACAACTATGACAAACTTACCATCTCTGATCGTTGCCTCCAGAAATCATCGGTCGTGTCCGTCAACCGATCGGCGGGGTGCTTTTTCGTCCACCCCTTGGGAACCTTTGCACCAGGCCTTCCCTGATAGCGGTGCTCAACTGCTGCTGGAGCGAGAGGCCAGACCGTAGGCCTGACGTGCGGCTGCTGCGCGTTCAGCTGAAGGACATGCATGCCGGAATGTAAGTGTTGGCGACGCAATTAGTTATAAATAATAATTACTAAAATATGTATTTCTTTTCTTCCTATTATTGCTGAATTTAAATTTAGTAGGTAATTAAATGTTTAAGTTTTTATAGGACACTGGCTGAATGAAGGTGCGCGCATTCGACATAAGTGTTTTATTTAAAAAAGGAACGAAAGCGCGCGAAGCGGTGAGCCCGCGAAAACAATAGAAGATCAGTTTTTTTCAGTTCTAATTTGTATGTATTTTTGAGTCCGCGCGCTTTTGTCCCAATTTTTCACATAAGTTTTATAATTTTCAATAGGTAATAGTTTTCAATAGTTAATAGTTTTCAATAGTTAATTTTGCCTGTTTTTTCATTGTTCCGTTATTTTACCGTTTCAATTATACATTTTAACACAAAAGACAAAAGTTTTCACAACGTGTTCACCCCGCCGCCTACAGTAAGTATTTCATCACTTTCATCATAATCGAAAGTTTTTCCTCGTATCTCGTAATATAAGCTGTGGAACGATTTACCATCTGCGATTTTCCCACAATTATGACCAATTACGTGAACCTTTAATAACAAGTGATATATTTATATCATTCCTTGATTTAATGTTCACTATATTCACCATTTTGGGTTTCTTCCATACTCTGGCAAATAACTGTTATGTTTTTTTTTTGTTTTGTTTACAACATGTTTTTACTTTTGTGATCTGTTTACTGAAAATCAATGCGGCGAAATAAAAATGTCATTCATTCATTTCCATTTTCTGTACAGGAAAACCAACATATTCGACAACATGCTGACCATGATGGAGAAGTACGCTTCGAACCTGGAAGCGCTGGTGGACGCCAGAACCGATCAGCTGATGCAGGAGAAGAGAAGAACCGACGACTTGCTCAACAGGATGTTGCCCAGGTACATTGCTAGCGTAACGGCTAAGATCTCACCCGAGAGATATACATAGGTTCCGTGTATTCGAAGAATTTGCGGACAGTTGAATTCTGATGACTGATGAGTTCTGATAATGATTGACGTGGTCTTGAGGGTACACAGGGTATATACAGGGTGAATATTTCAAGTGTGCGTGAATGGGGATCCGTCGAATCCAGCTATAAATTGGGAACAATGGCCGTAATCAGTTAAGGTTTGTATGGAAAAAACAAATTTTGTTAAAAATTACCTCTATCCTTAATTTTGCCATACTTATGTCTTTACTTTACAAAATTCGTTCCTTATTAGTGACACTATCGAATTGTGTAATAGTACAGGATGTGATTTTTTTTCAAAATCAATGACTTCCATTCCCGGATAGGCGGATAATTGATTTTTCAAAATTACAATGATGCAGTTTTAGTTCTCAAAAAAGGTTCCCAGGCTCCTTTCAATATTTTTCGATATTCCTCATAGTTTCGGGTTTTCTATATAGAACAGAAAGGGGTGATAGCCCAGTAGCACACAATTCGGTCTCTAGCTCGACAGGCCCGGCTTGGGAACCCAGTACGCAGCTCAATGACTTTTCTAAAGTTATGTTGCCTTTACAAATGTTAACTGCTTTAACGGTGAAGAAAAATATCATGTGGAAAGTTGCATATCTGAGAGTTCCCCGTAATGCTCTTGTAATAATTTGAATTTAAAGTCCACACTCCAGTTAAATGCCATACTAAGGCCTTATCAAATGACGCCCGATTCTTCGAAGGTAAAGACAATAGACACAAAGGTAGACACAACTCCAAAAAACATTCAACTAATTATAGGCTATACCAATATTTACTCAAACATTGAAAAGGGTTTATTGGGCGACCATTTAATAGAATTCAGAGCTTTTAAAGCCCCGTGAGCGCTCACAAAAGCAAGAGGTAAAAAGCAAAGGGTATAATATTTTTGTTGAAGAAAGTCTCAAAGTGAATAGGCATTTTTTAAAGAAAGATTTTATTTTGAGTCTGGATGAACGTTTGTTGATACGCCAATATAATGATGTACAAGACAGTCGATTCTTGGATGTCATTTAAGTACAATTTAAAAGAAGACTTCAACAAACAAGACAAATCAACCACTAACGAATTTGTCTGTTTCTGTATAAAGACATAAGTATATTTTACTTATTTTATTTTATTTATTTTACGTTATTTTATTCTAATACATAACCAACATAACTATAGCGGACTGTAAGAGATAAAGGTTCATAGTTTTAGGTATAGGGCGACCGTTTTAAAGCTATCAAAGGTATACGAAAACCTGCTTCGTATTATGTTTGCTCGATAAAGTTAGTGGAAAAACAATAATATACTACACAAGAGGGATAAACCTTTGCAAAATATCTTTCCGAGCAAAGGTTGAAGAAAGTCAGAGTGAATAGGCTTTTTTGAGGAAAGTTTTAATTTTGTGGCCGAATGAGCAATTCCCTAAACAATAATGACGGTCGTTTCTCGATTACGACCTCAGTGGCGCAATGGTAAAGTTAATCTATTTATTTAAAACACTTGTTTCATCTTACGACTTCGCGGGAAAATAAGAATTAGATCTAGAGAGAAATGAAAAAAAGTCGTATTTTTTATATGCTCATATCCAAAAAAACTCTAAAAAGTCATTTATCTCGTATTTGGTTCCCCATGCAAACTTGCATTTCATTTTTGGAAAATCCTCAAACACGTGTTCAGTTAAATGAGATGAAAAATATAACACCAAATAGAACAAGAGTAAAACGGACTGAATGTTTTTGCAGATAAATATATTTATATTTATTCGTCACGCGCATGTTATGTGCAGTCAATACGTCAACCTTCTATGCGTCAACCTGACAGGTCAGTGCCCCGACCATGAACACTATCGTCAAAGTATTGGTATAGTATGTTAACGTGTGTCATAAGTAGAGATAGCATCTATACATTTCCCCATACTAACGGCACACGTTGACTATACGAATACTATGAAAATAGTCTTTATGCTCCAGCCACAGACAGCAATGGCTTGAAACATGTCTGTAACAAGTGGTACAGCCATTGCAGCTCGACCAGGAAAAAGGAAAAGAGGAAAGGAAAAAAAAGGTACCTCCTTTTTTTATGGTAATGGGCTCGGGCGCACGTGTGCCCTGGGCACTTCAGCCTATAGAGACTGGTTGTGCCTAACCCTTGCGTTTAGAGCTCCCCATCTTATCCTGTTGCCTTGAGGAAGGTTAGGATTGTATTGATGGGCAGCCCTTTGGCTTCATCAATATGTAGCACGTGTTTGCCCAGATGAATACTCCTTTTGTGCACAAGTGCTGCACACTGGAGTAATAGATGCAGGGGGGTACCTTACCGCCAGCCTCATAACCCGTCGTATAAGCAGTATGTTCTTTATGTCTCGTGTTTCGGCTGGGGAGGTATGGTTGCAGGGGATACTTTATTTGAGGTGAACATTTTAATCTCGTGAATAGTAAAGCACCCGCATACAATCTCATATTCGATTTTTTAAACGGTTTTTCACAATTAGAAGTTGGATGCGGGCGTGCATGAGCTAAAGTGACCACTTACATCAGGTGGCCTGCATGCCTTATTGCTACTCATTTGCCACTAAAAAAACGCTATTTCTAATCCATTTCATAGCGATTTCAGGGTCGGGTCTCCCAATGGGTAGGTTATGCCATAGTTCAAAACGTTCTATTATAACGAATGTGGAAACGCGCGTCTAAATAGATAAAGTATGACCAAAACTGTGTCGACAGTTCTTTCCTCCAGATTTTTCTCTCTCCTTATTCAGCGATGATAGGCAGCCGATGAGTTCGATTAGGTAAAATTATAACTAACCTATAAAAATAATTTATATAGGAGATATGCTAAATTAACATATGAATTACATAATTATATACAAAGATGTCAATCAAATTACGTATTACTTAGTTATCTATAAGTTTCATTTATTCAATAAGACTAACATTGGTTATACTCGTATTTTATTTTTGGTACTTTATATTCGTACATATACATGATGATAAATGATTTTCATTTTCACGTCTATTACAGCTAGTTGGGCTACCCTCACCTTTGAGAACATTATGCAACTCTCAGTTATGCATTATGCAGGTTACTTTCCGATGTTTTCCTTCTTTATAGAAGGTGACATTGTGTTTCAAAAAAATCGCATATCTAAGAAAAAACATTGACGGCGAATTTCAATATACTTAAATATCTTGAAGGTGACATACTAATCCGACGCGGGCTGTCAATAAATTCGTATTTACACTACCTATATTCTTATGTATTCGTATCGTTCGTTTCACACTTAATTCCTTGGTATCTACACTAAAAAGTGACATGTCTGTAATTCCCGCCCAAATATAAAGGTTTAAATAGAAAGGCGCTAATTTAAAGTGTCTCATTTTGGATATCTTGACAGTCCATCATGGCATACCTATAAAAATCTTAGCCCAAAACTTAATTATAGTACATTGGTGTCGGTCGCAGACCTAAGATACCTACTTTAAAATAAACATAAGAACTCTTGTCAAATAATATATCGGTGTCGGTTAGAGACCAAAGATAGCTTAAAATAAACATGAAACCCTTGTTTATTATTCGTAGAAGCGTAGCAGAAGCTCTGAAGCGTGGTGAGCCGGTGCAGGCGGAAAGCTTTAACTGCGTTACCATCTACTTCAGCGACATCGTGGGCTTCACTTCCCTTGCGGCCACCAATTCACCCATGCAGGTAGGTTCGGCCCACTGCTGGGCATGGGCTTCTCCCCAGGAAAAGGCGGGGAGCATACTCCACGAGGCCGCTCCAATGCGACTTGGTGGAGAAACGGGTTAGTGGTCAACCCAATTCAGATGTTTTCAAACCGCCCATGGGGCATCCGAAAAGACTTAACGGTTGCTACCTTATCGATAACAACCGAAATCGACGGCTTAAGGCACCTTCCAAATGTGTAAATCGCCAGTAGCGCTCACCATCCACCTGGATACAATATTTACAAGTTAAGCAACGTCGGTACCTACGTACCTACCGACGTTCTTCGACGACGGTCTTGTAATCGCTTGCGTATTATTCAAGCTTTTTTAGGTTATATAGTCACAGTAGCTCGCCCGGGATGCCAACCGCTAAAAATTATGAGTTTTATTCGAGTTGATTATC
The DNA here is from genome assembly GCA_905147235.1 of Erynnis tages. Lineage (NCBI taxonomy): Eukaryota > Metazoa > Arthropoda > Insecta > Lepidoptera > Hesperiidae > Erynnis > Erynnis tages. Next base: position 10,484,339 of record LR990082.1, read on the forward strand.
TCAGTTCTCATGAATAGCAAAGCATGCACAAGCAACCTCAAATATAATTTCTTCTCTATTTGAGGTTGGATGCGGGTCTCCATTCGCATTGGAGCAGCGTAGTGGAGGTTGCTCCAGGCCTCTCTCTGTTGTGGAAAGAGACCCGTGCCAAATAGTGACAGGTTGCAACCATAATTATTATGTATTAGATTTTAACTTAAGGCAATCCTTCAAGCCATTAAAAATCATATATTATATGATAGCAATGAACCAATGATCAGACGCGTACCTATCTGTTTAATTTAGGGCAATAAACATTTTATACAATCAGTTTTCTTGACAACAAGTAAATTTATTTTTAACATTTTGTTGCGTTGTTGCCAAGAGCTTAACATTAGCAACTTTTATTAGGCAGGTAAGTGAGAACGACGGAACGACGAGCGACGGATAATAATAGCAAGAAATATTTTAGCAATTTAGCAATATTTTTGAAATTATTAAATAAAATTGTCCTTTATTAATAGAAATTTCGCCTTGAAATTAATTTCCAAAGACTTTTCCAGATACTTTTCGGTGAAAAGAATTTATTCCTTGGTAGGTATATTTTTCTTAAGTGCTACTGTTGAGTGCTGAGTAAGCGAGCCCATGGACCGACGAACACGTTCATCACGTGATTTCCAAACATGACGAACATACACCTGTGAATACTGCCTCAGGTCCGGTCTTGGCCGGCAAAAAGGGGTGGCAAAATCGAATTTGCCTAGTGCTAGTCAGGTGACAGATAGATGATTAAAATCGCAAGCCAGGGCATCGCTCCCTTTTTGATATCGGGGGGAGGAAATCTTCTAAAAATACTCAATGACTTGGGGGAGACATTTAGGTATATATTCTTATATTAAAACCACCTCGGTGGCCTACCAGCGTAGGTATACAGGGAGGTCCTGGGATCTCGGAAGAACGCACCAGCACCTCCCCTGCAGGACACACTCCTCTTAGTGGCAAATACGGATGCCCGGAGCTGTGAAATGTAGAGATAGAATGAGTTACTACGCGCTGTCTGCTCCGCTCATAGAGCCGTTCTACTACTTCTTATTTCTATGGGTCTTTTGCGAAGCTCGTTTTAATAACGAACACTTAAATATGTTATCACATTTTTAATCGAGCTTATTTAAAAGTTATTTTTGTTACAGGTCGTGGAAATCCTAAACGACCTCTATACGTGTTGTGACGAGATCATTTCATATTATAACGTTTATAAGGTACGTATATTGTATCGTGAATAATTCATGTTTTCAGGACTCCGTCGCTCGGGTTAATTAAAGAATAGACTATAAAAGATGACCTTGTTGGAACATCGGGTCGACGGTTTTACTCGTAAATACTTGTGAGAAATTGTTATCAACATTCATTCATAAATTATGTATTGTAAAATGAGTACGATAGAGTGTATGAACCTGTTCATAACAATCGACACAGGTCGCCGCCGCCGCTATGTTATGCTTCGACCTCCGACTAAAACCTTCGATTTAAAAGTGTCGGAGCCGAAGTCGGAACCGAAGGTGTAATAATAATCGGAAGTTATAGCCTGCTATAGACCAGGGATGTTACGGAGCTTCGATTCCGGTTCCGTTAAGTCGGAACGACTCCGATAAAGCAAATTTAAAAACTCCGACTCCGCCTTCGGTTCCGATAAAACTACCTCCGTTGCATCCCTGCTATAGACATAAATAGTGTGATTGATACTCGTATGACTGATCAGTTACGTTGCTCTCATTTGAATTGCAAAGTAGGCTTTTCAGAACATCTGTGTCGGTGTTATACTGTTTTGTACGTAGCTGACATAGGTACTGTTGGTTGTAGGTATACCTTATTACCTACTTATAAACTAACTGTAGGTATGCATGCAGGACATTTTATCCATATCCTGACGACCTGGACGACCTGAGTGGCGCAGTGGTTAAGACACCGGTGCGCTGCGCGGAGGGTCCTGAGTTCGATTCCCAGCAGAGCAGCGATTTGAATGATGAATTTGAATTTCTGTTCCTGGTCTGGGTGTGTTGTGTTGTTGTCTTGTGTGTGTCCATGGCACCCACGACAGGGAATCCTAGTGTGGGGCTGTGAGTGTGAGGCGTTATTTATCCATATCCGCTTTGCCTTCTAAGTTCAGTCGTTTATGCGCGGTGTCGGCCATGTTACGTTCCGGTTGATGGGTTTGAACTCTGACTGTAACACGTTAAGAGTCCCACTTCAGGGTCGGGTCGGGTTGTCTCAATTAGAAAGATGTAGTCCTCAGTCCACCACAATGGCCTATTGCAGATTGGCGAACAATTTGGTAGGTCAGCAGATGTGAATCTATCTTATTTTCCAGGTGGAAACCATAGGCGACGCGTACATGGTTGTGGGTGGAGTGCCGGAGCGATGCCCTCGTCACGCCGCCGAGGTGGCCTCGCTGGCCCTTCACATCCTGGACGAAGTACCCAACATCAAGATGAGACACATGCCTGCTGCGAAACTGCATATCAGGATTGGTGAGTTCACATGTTAACGATGTCAACATTCACATTTTAATAACAAGGGTACGAATGGCGACTGCGTTTAGGCAATAGCAGAACAAACTGCCCTCGGACCTGAAGAAAATGAAATGAAAATGAAAATCATTTATTTGCACGAATATGGGTTAGTTATTGGTTTTACAGGGCATTTTGATCAATCCATATTCACCTTCTCAGGTATGCAAATTATAAAGTTATATTACATTTTAATCATTTAAAAATAAAATAAAAAATAATGTTAGTACTAAGAACACGGCAAAGGGGTTCAATCTCTGAACGGATGACCTCTGAGCCGCTGTATTTATTTATAAGAGAAGCGACGGGTTGGGTGAATTTCCATCGGCGGCAATGACCTCGTTATATATACCTAGTAGTAAGTGAGATTGATCGGTGCGGTGATAGCCCAGTGGCTTAGAATTCGACCTCGAATCGAGGGGTCCGGGTTCGTATCCCAGTGGCACGCACCAATGACTTTGTAAAAAAGTTATGTGCGCTTTATAAAATTAAGTATCACCTGCTGTTACGGTGAAGGAAAACATCGTGAGGAAACCTGCATGCCTGAGAGTTCACAAAAAAAATGTTCTCAAAGGTATGTGAAGTCCACCAACCCGCAGTGGGCCAGCGTGGTGGACTAAGGCCTACATCCCTCTCATTACGAGACGGAGACCCGACCCTGTAGTGGGTCGTTAATGGGTTACTGGCAAGTGAGATTGATCGATGTATCGATATCGAAATGCCAACGACTGTTATTATTTTCAACAACAACCGGGAAGAATGGCTAAACATGACGTCACACATAGTCACATAATTACCCACTTTGAATATGTTTCTTTGACACTGTTTGCTCTTGCATAACTCCTTCTGTGCCCATTCCCACTTCAGTTGGCTACAACGCTATCATGGCCCATTGTTCTCACAACAAGCGGAGGCCTGCAGCACACACGCTCCAATGCGGATTGGTGCAGAACCTCCCACTTCAGAGTCATGTCATGTCAGTACCCATTAATGACCCACTACAGGGTCGGGTCTCCTCTCACAATGAGAGGGATGTAGGCCGCCGTCCACCACGCACCACTACTGCGGGTTGGTGGACTTCACATACCTCTGAGAACAGTTTTTTTGTTTTTTTTGAACTCTCAGGCATGCAGGTTTCCTCACGATGTTTGCCTTCACCGTAACAGCAGGTGATATTTAATTTTAGAAATCGCACATAACTTTTATTACAAAGTCATTGGTGCGTGCCACTGGGATTCGAACCCGGACCCCTCGATTCGAGGTCGAATTCTAAGCCACTGGGCTACCACCGCCGCCACCACTTCAGAGTGACATATTCCAATATATTCGTAGGCATCCACAGCGGCCAGTGCGCAGCCGGCGTGGTCGGTATCAAGATGCCCCGCTACTGTCTGTTCGGGGACACTGTGAACACCGCCGCCCGCATGGAGTCTACCGGCGAGCCCCAGAAGATCCACATCAGCAGCGACACGCACACGCTCCTGAAGCAGCACGGCGGCTACCGGTTCAAGGAGCGGGGCGTCATTAATATTAAGGTGGGTATGCCTTAGCAGCGGTGATAGCCCAGTACAAAAAAAAGTTCTCAAAGGCATGTGAAGTCCACCAACCCGCAGTAGGCCAGCGTGGTGGACGGCGGCCTACATCTCTCTCATTGTGAGAGGAGATCCGACCCTGTAGTGGGTCATTAATGGGTACTGACACATGCCTTTGAAAGTAGGGCTGCAAACTTACAAATCAGCCGGCTTATCGATTGCCGTATTACCAAAACAAGTCGCAAGCAAACACTTTTTTCCTTACGGTGACATCGTGACTGTAGGGGCGAGTTCGCCGAGATTCTCTTGTGTATCGCGTAACTGTTGCGTTCAGAAGAAGAAGCAACTGAAGAGTATCAACGCGCGATTCCGCATTAAAAATTGTGGCGCGCCATTTCTCTCGATACGTGCATACTCTAGTATCTCGACTCGAGTCGAGATTTTGGCAGTGCAATGATGGTTCTCATATTTTTACAGGGTAAAGGCGAGATGAGGACGTGGTGGCTGATAGGCGAAAATCATGACAGGCGGCGAGACTCGCTGTATCGACAACGTGAGTGGATCTTAGAATTTATCTGTTTCTGACATTACAATTTTATCACCATCACTTGTCTATTTGTCCACTTACTAATCCTTGCTTATCTAATCCTCCAAATCCTCCAGAGTTACTTTTTTGTCAAAGGATTAGTAATTTCTCATTGCTCGTTACTTTAGAGAATAAATATAGGTACTACAAAAAAAATCAGATAGCTCAAACATAATATGTTCAACAGGACTTGGGGGGGTCACCCAATCACTATTTCAGAAGTTAGGGTCTATTTAACATAATGGGCTATAGCATCAGGCCCATCCAAAAACCCTACCTTAAAATTAAATATCACCTGCTGTTACGGTGAAGGAAAACATCGTGAGGAAACCTGCATGCCTGAGAGTTTACAAAAAAAAAATGTTCTCAAAGGTATGTGAAGTCCACCAACCCGCAGTAGGCCAGCGTGGTGGACTAAGGCCTACATCTCTCTCATTGCGAGAAGGAGACCCGACCCTGTAGTGGGCCATTAATGGGTTACTAACATAACAACATGACATTTTTAATATGCAGATGTTTATCAATTCCCCCAGAACTATGCATGCCTGGCAACGAGATCGACAACTTCGAGGAGCGTTTATGGGGCCCGGGGCGCTCCATCCTCAACATCCGGGACCGCGCTCGGCTCTCCTGCTCGGGGGCCCCAGGGCAGGGCTCCGCCCTCTCGCTCCCGGGCCCCGCCTGCGCCTGCTTCGTGCCCCAGCGCGACCACCACTCCGCCCCCGTGGTCTCCTTCTGCGACTGACGCTAACCCTAAAGTCAGTTGCTTCCTCCCCAAACTGACGGACTTGAGGGACCGGTTTCGGAGCGTGTCGCGGGAATCGAAGTGGCCCTCCCTGAGGTATCACTGTAGTAAGGAGGGGAGGACGGCCCTCCCCTCGGGGAGCGACCGCGCGGCTGACGACGGGTCCGAGGCGAGGAGACGATGGCTGGCTGCGATGACGCGGTTGTACGCCGTCGAGTACAACGGGTGGTTGTAACCTATAACTGTCGTGTTAGTTAGTTGTATTGGTGTGATATGTTAGGGTCTAAGACCTGGGGGCTTATTCTGTATGACCATTCAGATTTCGTGCCGATATCGTGTGTCATCCAACCGTATGTCATTTCATGAACTCGGCACGACAAGGAATTTAATGTCTATTCTATAAGGCACACAATAGATTGTCACGATATTTGACTTTTAAACCTTTTTTGACTTTTTATCACTGGTAAGACACGACATTGCCGCGATACGAGTGTGAATGGTCACACAGAATCGGGCCCCTGGCTGTTTTAAATACGTTGGTTAAAAATGAAAATCGTAAACTTAGGTCATAAAAAGTTGAATCATATCAAAAATTACTTCACAGAGTGTATTCACACTATGACATATCTATGACACGTCATGTATGTGCATGTACATGACATACATACATACATAAGCGGTTGTACTCGGTTGAGTTTAACAGTGGCTCGAGCATAAAACTACTTACGCAGTTTAGTAGTATAGTAGTCGTATCGATCTGTCATTAGTATAGGAAGATGTCAGGACCATTTCAGGACAGACTGACACATGACATACTAATAACTGACGTTTACTATACCTAATTATACGAATATTTGGACGATAGTGTTCATTGCCAATGCCAACGGCACAGATGGTTGCAAGTACTATTGTTAATTACCTACTTACAGATTGTTGTACTGAAATGTTACTTAGTAGGTATCTGTTGGGTGTATTTGAAATGGGAACTTGTTTTTATGTGAAGATCCATTTAAAAATAATGTAAAATTAAGGCAGGTAACGAAAACGGCACGTCATGACATAATCTGTTATTTCCAAGCATATAAAAAGAGTATTTAGGAACAGTATCTATCTCTATCCATAGTAAGATTGGTTATTGAAACCCACCGTTAAGGTGAGCTAGTCATAGATTGGTGTTATTAAATTGCAAACATTGTCAGTTTGAAATACATAAGTTGGTGTGTTTAAATATAGGCATGTTGTATGTGGTTACAGTATTTAAGCATGATGTTAAATTAAGGGTGATTTACATATAGTTTTAGCCAAAGAATAATATAGGATAATCATGATGGAGCATTTATCAATTAATAAGTGAAGTTTTTATATTAAAATTGTAAGGATATTGTTTTTTTTTGTTAATGAAAGTATTTAGAGATGGCATATTAGGACGAAATAGGTCCTTTATACACCTTTTTATCATTGATAGTATTTGTACGTATGCAAGGAAAAGACTTCCAAAAAACGTCCATTTAAGAAATTTACAATTTCCTAAACCTTTTTTGGACGATAGATTTAGGAAAAAAAATTTAATGTACCTAGAATGAACATTGGAAAAACGTCCATTTCACCCTGTTCCCTCTGTATAATATTGCTACTACCCGCAATTATTGAAAATTAAAGTAAACTCGATTATAAGGCTGGGTTACAGGGAAAACGTTTGTAGTAGATGTGTAAGGATTTTGGAAGGCGTATAACTAGAAACAAATTATACGGCAAAGCGAAATATACATTATATAAATTTGTATATATCTAATCCTTCGATCATTTACGAAGTCCTTTCGTTTCCCTACAGGTTACACCGGTCATCCGTGACATTTAACGAATAGTACCTGAAAGACTGAACCCTAATCGGATAAATGTAAAAGTTGGGATCCCGAAGGTCCTAGAATTGATAGACTGGAGGTCGCATAAAATAATTGGAACGTGCCAGTTTGCCAGTGTACCTATAACGAACAGAAATCGATTTCATATTCAATAATCGGGTATTCGGTTTATTAAAACCTATTGATAAATTTTTCTTCGTTTAGGTATAACTTGCGTGGATATAGTAAACAAATAAACTTAATTGTTTATTTATTTGTTCCTAAAGAAACCCAGAAATAATAATTTACTCATAAACAAAAAATAAATGAAACAAGGTCTTAAACAATACATTCATTAATTTCCATAGTCAGAGTGCTGTAGAAAAAAACCTTTTAGAAAAAGTTCCGGTTTATAGAAGACGGTGAACGAAATCCTGAATGTATTTTTCATAATGATCATCCCAAAATATCCCGAATACGACACGTATAAGAATTATCAAAAAAATAATAATAATTAATCTTTAATTTCAAGATTAACGTAACAAATATATCACTGGCATCCTGCCCTATAATTTGTTGCTAGGTTTTGCTTGCTATTAAAATTTGTAGAGTTTAGCCAACCGGGTGTATGGGGCCAGAAGAACTGTTAGTGAGAGAGCGACAAGCGGGTGGATCATAGAAAACAGATAAACATTAAAATGTAGAAACGAGTTTTACATAAACCTAGACATGCTAACTTAAATTAAATGGAAAAATTTATAATTGTTTGGTCAATTTTATATAGTAAGTATTCTATTGATGTAATTTTCTTTAATAGGCATGATGACTAATTTTCAAAAACTCTTCTATGATATTCAGAAGTTTCTATCATGTCTAAAATATATCATATTTTTGTAGAAAATTAAGGTTTTTGTGCAATAAAAGTACATTTAAATTTTAAGTTTCAAATTCATTCTAAAACGCTCGCCCGTGTCATGGCGTCTGTCATTGCGCCACGGCTCAGTAAAAAATGCCAGATCGCGTATAATATGCTTACGAAAAAAATGACGTGTACTAAGACGTGACGTAAATTGACGTAATTCGATCTGATGGGTGTTTAAGCTATCATGGCGGATTGTTGTATTTTGTAGATTTATTTTAACAAATAAATTATTAATCTCGACATTAATAAGAGAATAAATACATGTTTCGAAATCTTTGAATCCTATTTCATTAGATCAGATAAATATTTTGGCGATACTTGATTACAGTCATCATGCCTATTGTACACACCTGGTGGACAAAATTTAGATTGTTGCTTTTATTGATCGCTCCGATTTTGGGGCCGTAATGTTTGAGTATAATGGAAATCAATTTCAAGCTAACGAACTAGGTGTAAAATGTGAATGTATAATAATATGTATGTTATGAATGAGGAAGTAGGTACATGTTTGATTTCATAAAAGACGTAAGTATTGGTAAAATGTTTAAAAACATAACTACTTACATGTAAATTGCTGTTGTGTAGCTTATTTGTGTTGCTATAGAACATAATTATATGTTAAGGATTAAGTATGTAGTTAGAAAAATATATTCATACTCCCAAGAAAGTATGGAAAAAAATATTTAAAAACCATATTAAGTACCTATTACACTGTAAGGGTTCGAATCCCAGTGGCACGCACCAATGACTTTGTAATAAAAGTTATGTGCGATTTATGAAATTAAATATCACCTGCTGTTACGGTGAAGGAAAACATCGTGAGGAAACCTGCATGCCTGAGAGTTCACAAAAAAAAATGTTCTCAAAGGCATGCGAAGTCCACCAACCCGCAGTAGGCCAGCGTGGTGGACTAAGGCCTACATCCTTCTCTGACCCTGTAGTGGGTCATTAATGGGTACTGACATGACACTGTAAGTGCATTGTACTTGATACAAAATTGTTAACATAAATGTATCATAGTTCATGAATTGACTTTATATTAATATAAATTGTTATGTTAATATTAATAATTGTAACACTTGGGCTACCCCAAGTGGGCTACCCCAAGTGTTACTGTTATAATCTTGTCCAAGTATTGCAAATTTAATAAAAGATCTCGAATCTTATATTGTACGCAAATGTTTGCGATAGATCATAAGTATTAATTCTAGATACTATAAAGGCTATGTCTACAATTAATTAAATGTTTAATTAATTTAATTAAGATGAGATAGTTTAAGCATGAAAAACTGGAAAATCCAAATATTAACAATTTTTTTTCACTATTTGACTCTATTTTTTGTGAAGAAAAATATTGATGTTAAAATATTGTAAGATCAAGTGTTAAGCATTTTAGCTAAGAACTTTTTATGTCAAATATTTGTGTAGTGATTGCCTAGTTAACACAAATATAGCCTAAAATGTATTTCATTTTGAACAATTTATCAAAGTTCGTATTGTCCTGGTTATGGGCATTTGGCATGGCTTTACCAAAAATTCGATGTTTTTCCAAAAAGTAAAATAATCTCAATTGTTAACATATCTGTAACCTACCTATGTTATATTTTCCTCTGAGTCACTGACTTTACTTCAGTGGTCAGTGGAGCTTTTTGAAGACCTGTGATAGGTCAAAGACTTGTCGATTCAACCCAAAAAGTTGTAGGTTCGTGGGTAAGCTGGTTATTGAGTAATTAATTTGATGTTTTTGTATATGTTGTTTGTAATATAAATGTTACATCATAAATGTTTGTTATGTAAATTTCAATAAATGAATGTTGAAATTACTGGGTGTTATTATTGTATAGATGGCAAGTGAGTTTGGACAGAGAATTTGTACAGGTTTTCGTATGAATTTAACTAGTATACTATACAATAATCTGACCTTAGAAATACTATGGGAGCACTAACACTGTATGTCATTTAGTTGTACGTACTGTAGTGTACACACATGAATTCGTATGGAAACCCATCAAAAACTGAGTGCAGCCTAAAGGTTACCAATTAACTAACTTACTTAAATAAAAGTCTTTTAATCATCGACAAAATAAATTTTCGATCAATGTGTACTTTAAATGTACACATGAGTAACACATGAATAACAGGAGTTAAGTCACTAAATTTTAATTAAGAAAGACTAAATTATTTTGTTTAACTATGTTAATTTATTTCTATGAATTAAAAAATCTACAGATATAAAACAGATTAACAAAATAATATGTACAATGTCTACCTATAATAATAATATAACCACAAGATCTTAAAATTCGATTTTTGATCAACTAATTTTAAGTTGTCAAAGAGGCTGCAATTATTGACAATGGTAAAGTCTGTACTGGTAAATAAAGTCTCTCTCACATACTTTTTCATCTTGTGAGAATATTATAATACTTACTTGTTCTTTTTGTTGTTCCTTCATCTACCTACTTTAAATACAAGTATAACTTACTTAACTTAAGTACAATTTTCCAAAATTTTACTTAATTCTATCAATGTTTCTTTAAGCCTCTCAATCTTAGCTCCATTTCCAAGTAAGCTCTCATTGATGGATCATCCACTAGCTTCATGATTTTATCAGTTATCTCCGGGCCCGCATTCTCCATCTTGGATGTCAGAGCTTCCGCCCAAACGATGAAGACACAGTTGGCACATCCTGACCTGCAGCAGGCTGTTGGGGGTTCATCTAGGGAAGCCTGAAATTTAATTAAATTTAATAGGCAATTTAAATTTTATTTTAACTTGATTATACCTAATAAGGGTAATTATCAGTAACCCATTAATGATCCACTACAGGATCGAGTCTCTCTCAAATGAGAAGGATGTAGGACTTAGTCCACCACGCTGGCCTAGTGCAGGTTGGTGGACTTCACATGCCTTTGAGAACATTTTTTTTCTGAACTCTCAGGCATGCAGTTTTCCTCACGATGTTTAATTTTTATAAAGCACATAACTTTTTTTACAGTCATTGGTACGTAATTTCTACTTACATTCTTGATGATCCTTTCGATTTCCTTTTCTTTTTCTCCATCTGTCACTTCTTTTGTAGTGCAAAGTCCTCTACTTTGATATTGGTTCCGTAGAATAGAAATAGCAGGCGTGAGTCTTAATTTCTGAAATTATTATGGATAGGTCCGTATATTTCATGTTTATGTGGTATATTTCTTACGGTGGCCCTGAAAAATGAACAATTGGCGTACTAAATAATGTACTGTGTAGGAATCTGAATTTGTACATTTATAACATGAATACTTACCATATTACATAACCTGTATGTGTTTCTCATTATGTTCAATGAATTAAGAATTATCAGAGTAGAATTTTCTTGTGTTCTCGGTTCATCAATATTTTACATAATTTTCTGATTCCTGATTCACATTTTCATTTCAATTTTCTTTTTTTTGACTTTTGCTTGTCTGTCTGTTTCGTTTGACATTGACATACAGTTAACTGACAGTGTCATCTGACAGTCTATATTATTTAATTGTCTATGATTTACTTTTTTGCAAAGATTTTTATTGTAATTAGTTAAAAAAATAAAAAAAAGGTCTATTTTTATTAATAAATATAATATTAATAAAAAACATATTGAAATGAAATCAAGGAGATGGGTCTGTCTACTGTACTTCTTATCTTGTCTGTCTGTACAAAATAAAACTAACCATAAACAACATAGACTCGTCCGCCGCCGACGACCGGAAGCGTTTGGGACCGTCCGTCAGTCTTTTTTATAGTCCTATAGATTTTACAAGCCATTATTTTTCTTTCGTACGCTTTGTTTTACCTTTAATTGGTGGTTTTAGTGGAATTTAGTGGTTATTGATTTTCTTTGGAACCTTTGCAACGTAATCTAAGGTAAGAAGCATACTTTTCTCATATGTAACTTTTCGATAAGTCTGCGTTAGGCTAGAATGACGAAGCCCGTACTATCGGTCTTTCTGATATTGAACTACAGTAGCATGCGTCAGAGAGGCTGATCCTGTTAAGATATAAATATCTCTGTGTTTAATGGACATCCACTCACCCCCGCATGTCAAATGCAATTCATTTAGTTTCGCTCATTGAAAACTGAAGGGCGGTTCCACTCCACTTTCGTCACCACGCTTGCCGCTTACTTAGCCGCAAGTTGAATAATTGCACTATATTGTAGTAAACAATAAAAAAAACCCGTTGAAACCGATAAAAATAATTGATATTTAACAAGTTTTGAATAAAAATTATTCAGCAAGGATAAGAATTTTTTGGATATTTTTCGGTTGCTAAGATATATGTCATGTATTACAGGTCGCAATGATAATGTGTGAGTCATCGCAATTTATAGCGTATTAGAAATTTATCATTCAATTCATCGCCAAAATGCAATCTTTGTTAACTTTAGGTATTTTAATGTTTTAGGTAAGTTTGGTTGTGTTAAAAAGGTCCATTTTTATAAGTTAGCCAATTATATGAAAATTAAAGTGGTTAAGTCTCCCCTTTCTCCAAATTTCCTGTTATGAAATCCTCATCTATTTATCACCAAAATAAACCTGCAATACATAAAGATATGTTATCAAATTCTATTCTTAATCAGTATCCACCAATCCGCAGTGGGCCTGAGTGGTGGACTAAGGCCTAGATCGTTCTCATCATGAGAAGAGACAAAATCCTGCTGTGGGGATTCCTTTTATCTCTTAACTAAAAATCATCAAGATTTAAGTTAAGGTGTAAAAGCATTAATAGTTTTAAAAACAAAAAGGCAGACAGGCACTTATTTTCATATATTATAGCACGAGTTAGGAAAGGTACATAAAAATGGAAAAACTTAGAAACTAGCAAGTATCTTAAAACATACCACTTATCAAATACATATCTAAAAGGAAAAAAAGATGAAAGACAAAGGGAAAAGTAGGTTTCCTTATGGATTTTTTGAAATACTTTATTGTCTATCTAGCCCTATCCATCAATATGGCAGTGTATAGTTGCCGTCACAAGTGGTGAGCTTTCATTGGTAGGTTTGACCATGTTGTTCAATATCAATTTAAAATACCACAAAAGTAATATTGTAAACTAGCTCACACCCGCGGCTTCGCTCGCATGCTAGATGGCATTAAAGTAGCTAGATTTTGAGATTTTTTGACACATTTTTTTTATTTTTCATAAAAAAAATATTTTTTTAGTAAAAAGTATCCTATGTTACTTCTAATACCTCCGAGAATATGTGTACAAAGTTTCATGATGATCGGTTGAGTAGTTTTTGCGTGAAAGCGTAACAACCAAACTTACATTCACACTAATTTATTTATAATATTATAAGTAAGGATAAGAGAAAAAGAAAAAACAAGATCAAAAAATAAAAATTTTTGCAGGACCACAAATATGTCTGGCGAACCCGAGGTCACACGTACTCCGGAAGAGGAGGAGGACGAAGAAATCAAATCCTCCTACAAACCACCACCGGAGAAGACCATTGAGGAGATCCTTGCGGCAGACCAGGAAGACGAATCCCTGAGAAAGTACAAGGAGGCGCTACTGGGACAGGCGCAGACTGGTGTTGTTATATTTGGTGAGTCTGATTCACAGGACTAAGTGAGAAACTAAAGTTGTATTTATGTTTCTTTGCAACAATCCGCACACGTGGAACTTGTTTTGGTATTGGACTTCACCTGTCACTGACTCACTGACTTCACGTCATCTGACGATGCTCTGTTTTGGAGCAAAACATGTGTTGTGTGCTATTGGAATAAGTTGTGATGGTATATACTTACCTGGAGATAAGGGAGGGTGGTGGGCTCATACCAAAACACATCCCACGTGTATTGATTGTTGCAAAGAAATATTAATACACAACTTAAATAACAATGGATTTCTGCTAAGTAACGTCTGATACAATAGATTATATAAATGAGAAACTTCAATTTTCTCATTTTTATTCTCATGTCTTAAAATTTTCATTCTCATGTCAGGTTTGGACATACCCTATACAATAATTTACTGCTTACACAGCATATGTTAGTTACTATTATTACACCTTAAAGCAGTGATAGCCCAGCGGCTTAGAATTCGACCTCGAATCGAGGGGTCCGGGTTCGTGGTCCGGGTTCGAATCCCAGTGGCACACACCAATGACTTTGTAAAAAAATTGAATTTACTTGAACAGGGAAAAAATTAAGAATGTTAAATTGTTACTATGTTAAATGAATAAGCCATATTGAAGGTCCCACATTGATATTATTACGAGTAAGATAACACAGGGAAGCATATTCGTTTATAGACGGAACATACATAATAGATGGAAGCATACAGTTCCTTAATAAATGCTAAAAGTATTCATTGGAATAGGAAGCGTTTTTCCTCATGAAGTAGGCACGACACAACGGATAATGTCGCAACGTCGTTGTTGATCATTAGCATTGAGGAAATAACTTGGAGCCACCAAAGCCATATTTATGTTTTAACACGAAATATAATATAAGATTCTGGAGGGAGTGATAATGTATGCTGTGATTGGTTTAAATCGTAATCACGTAGTAACACTGAGAATTGTGATTGGCTTATTTTATAATCTCGTAATGACAGCATGGGCTGAGATTGGCTTAAATTGTTGATGACAAAATCTGTACATTTTATACTGACTACAGAGAAGACTATATAACATAAATGTTTATTTGTACAAACTATGATTGCAACAAGGTCAAAAACTACGCAGAAAGGTGTATTTTAATTGTGGTGTGTTTGTAATCTTTTTAGGGGTGAAGTGAGGGTTATGATTTTTTAAGAATATTTATTTATTTATTTATGACGACTTTATTGTTAAAAAATGCGGTACAAACGGCGGGCCTAATGCTAAAATAGCATTGTGTTCCGGCCAACCTCAGGAATGTGCAGATATATGCAAAGGCGCTATGGAAAAAAAAACTAAATAAATAAAAATAATAATTAAGAGATAGACAAACAAAAGCAGAAAAAGTACAAAAGATTGCAGAGAGGTCAACAGATACTAAAAAGTTGAAAAAGGACAGATTAGAATATAACATAAATACTCTATTAATGTTGAAATAAACAGTGATATTTATAAACTAATAAAACTAAGAGTTGAACTACTCAAAAACATTATTACATAAATACATATAAACATTATATGTAATACATATTTTTAATCTACAGACTTGTGAAAATAAACTCTGATAAGATAGAATTCGTTTGACTTTTCAGTTGCGACCTAAGTCTTCCCAGATTTCCAACAAGATATAACTAGACGCTGCTCATATGACATGTTGCTGTAACACCCGGAAACAGTAGGTTTAACTTTGGTTATCTCTATGTTAACTTTGAACCACAGCACAATAATATGGATTTTGCAAGTTCTTATTATTAGTCAGTCAGTGGTCAGTTAGTCAAGTCAACATAAAAGGAAGTTTCAACATTAACGACTTTAAAGGGTGAGGTAAAGCTAGGTACGCAAAAATGTTCGAAAGGTCAAATATGTCGGTCTATGTCGGTCTTTAAAAACATCATATCAAATTTGTATGTTTCTTGCGTATCCAAGCGAATTTTCTGCAACAGGAACAACTGATGCCAATAAAATTACACACTCAATTACAGTACGCAGTTGTCTGCATTACTTTACTCGGTCTTAAACTCGCTTTGCATCCTGTTTTGCGTTCTCGATGCAAAACGAAGTTGCAATCCACCGCGACGTTACTTTTTTGTCCTACTCTTGCTCACAAGTCCCGTCCTACTACTAGCCAGGAGCTGTAGCCATACTTTTGTAAACCTTTCTAAAATTTTGTTTTGTAAAGGAATTAACCACAAATTTATCAATTCACTTATCACACGGATCCACCGATAACGCTCGAATGTTCCAACATGCCTTATCTCTGTCAAGTGTGGTATTGTTGGAGCGTATCTACTAGATAGTATCTAGGGACCATTGGTTCCATCGTTTCCAAAACATAATAAAACTAGGTAATAGTATCGATGGAAATAGCTCCTTTTGCTGTTGTTGGTGAAATGGTTCAACACAGAATTCCGGAACGATAATGCATTTATGATCTAAATAAACAGCACTTTATAGTCTAGCCTCACACCAGGAGTGCCTGTTTGGTGGGCGCCATTGACACACACCAGACAAGACCAGGAACAGAAATTGAAGCTCATTATTCAATTTTTTGCTCTGCTAGGAATCAAACTCGGGACCCTCGGCACAGCACTCAGAAACACCGCCCTTGTGTTTACTATGTGTGTACACCAGACATAAAGAACACGGTACCTTCCAGGGCTGACATGAATCATTCTATAACGTCGGTCACCACCTTACCTTGGAATTGTGAAAAATATTCATCCCATGTTTTTAAACGATATTGTATATCTTCTCAACGTAACAGTACTGGCGGCACCTGGCAGGTTTATTCCACGTCTGTTCTAGTATACAACTGCTATTATGTTTTGATCATGCATTATACTCTATTGTAAGCAAGCTGAGACTTCGATTCCGGTCAAATCGAGCGTGGAATCCATCGATCACTCCACTGCATATACCCTTCAGTTCAGCGTTGCGCTATTTGCGGCCATAACTAGGATATATCTAGACTGGATCTAGCGGGCGGCTTCTCTTGTATTGATTCACGACTCTTGTAATGGAGTGTGAATATTCTAGAAGCTTACTCTAATCTTCTGGTCCAGATCGTATAGATATCCTTAACTCATATCTCCCATCGATTTTTTATGACAAAATGATACTTTTTAGAATGAATGACACGACTGAAATATTTTTAAAAGTTTGAGATCTTTAAAGTTGCTGATTAACATTACTAACCAAACATTCACTTTCCTCCTACGTTTTACTATAACTGGAACTAAATATCTATCTTGTACATTCTGAGGAATTTTTCACAACAAAGAACACTGAATTAAGGAGCAATAGGGCAAGAACTTATTTCATCGGTAGGTTCTGATAACTTGATACCGAACGAAATGATGACGAAAGCTTGAAAAAGATTTCGTCAACCTCAATGTAATTAAAGATTAAACAACTTTGCAATTGAGTACTTGAAGAGGACGAAAAATGATGGATTAAACGCTCCCCCGTTCAAGCTTTCAGCTTTTTAAGCTCCAAAAATATTAAAAAACACGGCTAGAATTAATCTTAACCCTATTTCACTGCTAATCTATTCCGCTAAAAATATTATTGGGCCATTTTTTCTCATGTTAATGCTCTGTCCCCAGACGCGAACGACCCTCGGAAGGTGATAGTGAAGAAGCTAGCGCTGTGCGTGGCGGGGAGGGATGACGTCGAGCTGGACCTCAGCGGAGACCTCACTGACCTCAAAAAGCAGGTAGGTTTACTTATACCCACTGCTGGGTCGGGTCTTCTCTCACAATGAGTAGAATGTGGGCCAGAGTCTACCACGCTGGCCTAGTGCGGGTCGGTGGACTTCACACACCTTTAAGAAGATTTTTTTGAGAACTCGGGCATGCAGGTTTCCTCGCGATGTTTTCCTTCACCGTAACAGCATTTAATTTTATAAATCGCACATAACTATTTTTAAGGAAGTTATTGGTGCGTGCCACTGGGATTCGAACCCGGACGCCTTGAGCGAGACGTCGAATTCTGAGCCACTCGGCTATCACCGCATCTCCTACCTAATTGTAATAAATAGAAACATCAAAACGTAGATCGACTTCACTGATTGGTGTCCAACAGACTTGATTGATAGGTGTATCGCCTTTTATAGTCGGGTAAACGCTCTAATCGATTCCAATCGCCTCTAAATATAGGCAGTCTTCGAAGTGTGTCGGCCGTAGACTTCTCGGAACCTATGTAATAGATGACAAACTCGGTCGTGTTTAGATGAACCGGTCGTTTACTTCTTTTTACGGATGTTTATTTTCGCGGTACGTAACACCGGTAGGCTAGTACACAGTATACACACGTGGAGGCAATGTCCTAAATCCGAACGGTACGGTGAATTTTTATGGTATTAGGAAAGTGACGCGTACTTTGATGCCTTGTATCCGTAACCCATTACTGAGAAGGATGGGTGTCTCCTGACTAAAGAGGAGGATATAGTCCTTTGAACACGATTGCGTGGTTGTGGATTTCAGGAGGAACTTGCAAACTCCTCGGAACAAGATTGCGCGGTTATGGAATTCAGGAGGACCTTGGAAACTCCTTGGAGCAGGAAACCTTGCTTCCCATACGTGGAATTTGAGAACTCTCCCACTTAAGATGTCTGAGCTCTAAACAAAAAATCAGTAATTAATTTTACGGTGAAATCCCTGAAAAGCTTCCCTTGGACAGATGGGTCAGTTCTTATTCCACTATAAGTACCAAAAGTTGGAAACAGGATGAACAGATTCCGTCTTACCTTCACAATAATCATTCTACCTCTACTTCATCCATGAAAGACACGCTACTTCACATGACTTCACGGTGGGTTACCTGGGTGGCGAAAGACACCTCTTTGGATGAACTCATCTAAAATATGCTTCGTGCCGTGGAGACTTGGGTAGTGGGAACAGTCTGCCTTGATAGCTGTGAATACACTTCATTTTAATACTTCGAACTACTTCAAAGGAACAATTAAGTCTGTCAGCGGGTAATAATCCGTTCCGAGTTCTCGCGTTGTTCGGGGTTCGTGATTGATGGGCGTCACGCGACAGGTGCATCGCTGCCCATTTGTTCGCACCCACTGATGGGACAATTCGTTTTCCACAATCAGTTTAGGCACCACAAGTAAGATTTGTCTCAGCTGATAATTGCGGAGACAGGCGAAATTAATGAACCGTCAGCGTTACAAATCTATCTGTTTTCACGTGCGAATTGGATAATTTATTACCGTGAAATCTGTTTAACTGCTGTTATTTGTATAATTGCTTCCTCTTCCTATTACCATTATTAATGTGAAGGTATTTTTTAATTTGTTTGGAAATGTTTTGTGCCTCTTTCTCTAGCATGAGTCAGGGTACTCGTGGCGTCATCTCTCGACAAGTTTTGGATTACACCACATTTTTCGCTGACAAGGCTTTGTATTAAATGTTCCCTAATGGACTGGGTTTGCCAGATAGCCTTGATGCTATATCAGATAGCCTTCATGCAAGGATTCTAAAAACACAATCGGCGCTTGCGATTGAACCGATTTCAGTGCCAAGAGCATGAACAATATCGTCAAAGTACTCGTATTTGTACAGTAAGCGTCAATCATCAGTATGTGATATGTCAGTCTGTGAAACTGTGAAAAGTACTCTGACGGACTAGATGTCTGAGAATGAAAGACTGTTGAATTCAAAACCCGAGATTGTACGGAGCTGTTGGAGAGCGATGTCTGAGTAATGCGGCATGATGGACTGGATCTGTCGGCGCGTATTCCAGCGGCGCACGGGATCTGACAGGTGCAGCGCAATTAGCGCGTGCGCCTGGAATGGCGCCAGCCGGGCGTACAGGGGGAGACTTGTGAAGAATTATTGAGTGCTAGACGAAAGAATAGACTGCTTGATGTTGGAAATGTCCTTGTAATTTATTATTATTAACTTGTTTGTAAAAGATTTGCACCTCATTAAGCCGGCTCTACGTGATAGGAGTCAGAAATGATGAAATCCGTTGAGGAACAAAGGTGACCGTCGTGGCTCGTCGTTTGCAAATTAAAGTGGCAATGGCATGGCACATCGTTCGCAGGATTGACAACCGATTGGAAGAAAGGTGCTCAAATGGCAACCACGCTTAGACAAAAGAAGCATAGGCCACCCTCCAGGCGCGTGGGCTGACTACCTGAAGAAGGCAGCGGGAAACCGTTGGATTAGAGGGCCCAGGACCGGGTGGCGTCAATTAGGGGAGGCTCAAAACTAGCAGTGGACACCCAATGGCTGGAAGAAAAGAAGGAGGAAAGCCGGCAATTAAGAAAACTTCGATAGCGTGATTGAGGATACCAAGACGCCATTTCTTATCAAAATCAAAAAAATCAAAATCAAAGTCTTTTATTGAGTGTCAGGTACGAGTTGTGTACACTTAATGAACGTCATACATGTAACATCCGCTTATGGTGTGGTAGATGTCAACAGTTGCCTCCTATGATATTTCATCTCTGTACAGAATGTTCTCATCTGCATGAATGGCTGCATCAACCAGTGTCAACGGGTATTTCAACGCTACCCAAGATCTAAACACAATTACGAATTTCACGTTCTATGCGGATTTTTGTTTTATGCGGAGCAAGAAGCTGAAATTTTTTTAAAAAAGATTTGAGCATCAGCCTGTATCACACTGGTCGCAGCTAATCGTATAGATAGAGCATCGAGATATATCGCCGGAGATGAGACGGCGCGGTTCGTTTTGTATTTGTATGCTACTGGGCATCACTATTTGGGGTGCTATTCGGAAACTTTAAAACTTCTCAGAAACAAAAAGTAGGTATACGTACTGTTCCTAGGCCGATCGTGACAGTGTACTCTTCCTAGACTGTTGCATTGTAAATATTGCATAGATTGATTGTATTCATTGTTGCTTATTGAATTAGCTGGTCGACTCGCATAACTGACTCCAGTCGATTTTACTTTCTGAATTCCAACAGTTTTTAGGCCATCGCTTTAACTGGTCGAAGGGTTTGTTCACCTAGTTCTTTTTGTTGAGACGTGGCCGCCATTCGAAGAGACCATTAGAATACCTACCGAATAGTTTACGTTCTACGTACAAAATTGTAAAAAAACAACCGAGAATATAATAGTGTTGGGTTTGGAAGAAATTAATATCGTAAAGCACCGACTCATTAAATGCAAATAGCGAAGATTTTTTCGATACTATTTTTTGTACAATACCACTGATCTCATATTAAAGTGTCATTATAAATTTCGCCGCTCATAATCGTAAAATAAAACGATCAAAAGAGTGGGCGGGGTGTCTGGCAGTACTTGACACTCGTGATATCCATATAGACCAAAATGTTGCCAATTTTCAATATTTCACGTTAGGGCTGACGAAATGGACAAGGGGTAATTCAGAGGTTTATCGTTTACAAACACACTTATTGTGAAAAGTGAACTTCTAAATGCTAACTTGGTTTTGACGTCCTCAGACACAAACCTTAACAGCTATACTACGGGAACTCACTCTACGGGGGCCCCAACTGGTGAGCCAAATAACTGTAATATCAGCCCCACACGCTCGAAGAGCTCATAACATTAGATATCATGAGCAGAAATCCGACTGTAATAATTATTATCTGTAACTAGAGATAGAGACGATCCTAGTAGTCAAAATTCGACCATTATTTATTGAAATTTGAATTTGACACGTAACGTCACACGGCGGACTTCACATGCCTTTGAGAACTGTATTTAGGAGTTATACGTTTCCTCACTTACCTTCATCGCTACAACAAGTGATGTTTAATTAAGATAAATAAATCATTGATTCGTGCCACTGGGATTCGAACCCGGACCATTCCAGTTAGAAATCGAATTCTGAACCACTATCTGTACTTCGGCTATCACTTATCTTAAAAAATGCTACCTCCCATATTCCTCCGTGCGCGCAATACGTTCGTTAAAGAGTACCTATCTACTAACAGTGGGTTTCAAAAACCGATCTTTGGATATTGATTGAGATTGACGCTGTTTCGTTGCCGAGATACCCTTTTTAATTCGTCTGTAAATACAGATGTTACCTGGCAACCAAACATAAAAAGAGCTATACAAATCCAACAATTGATTTTTGAAACCGGCCGTACGTTGTCGCTAAATAGATTTATTCGTAACCCCCCGATCTCTCTGCGACCTTATGCTCATCTTATCCGTTTATTGTCTATAACCTTGTGATTTCACTGGAACCTGTAATCTTATTATCGTGTTACTAACGTAATGTTGCTTCCTATTCCAGGTGTTTATTATAAAGGAGGGAGTGCAATACCGGATAAGGATCGACTTTATCGTCCAGAGAGAGATCGTGCACGGGCTCAAATATGTTCAAAAGACCTACCGGCTGGGCGTGCCAGGTGAGAGCCATTTTACTCACTAGTTCTAAAACTAATCATGTATAAAAAAATTTTACATACCTACCTATGAAAATTATATAACTAACAACTATTGTACCTATACATATGAAAGAAAAGTCGCAATATCATTTTGGGAAATTTTGATAGTGAAAGTACAAATGGTACAATAATATTGGGATGGTACTAATGGTAATAACAGGATGGAAAAGGAATCTCTGGCATTAGGGAGGGATTATTGTGGATGATTTGTAATAAGGAAAGGCTTAAACGAATAATAATGTCTTAATTTTTTGTATGAGAAGAAATTTTCATTAAAATTAGCAAAATAGTGCTGGAGAATTTGGATACTTTGAACACAACGATTGCAGTTAGACACTAGACTAGATTAAATAATTTTGGATTAAATAATCCAAATAAAGTAATAAAAATATAAAATAATAAAAATAAGACTGGTCCGAATCATAAATAACCAAGAATAGTGATAAAAGTAAAATAAATTAGATTTTATGAATTTAAGAAGCAAATTTAGCATTATGTTTAATATAAGTCTAATGTCATCCCATATTTACTGGACCTTAAATATAAACCAAGGACTTAACTACAAAATATGAAATAAGTTCACAGAGACCGAGATAGGTTTTAATTTTAAATTCTTAATATTTTTTTCATAAAAATATCTTGAGCATAATTATTTAGTCTACCACAGGGACTGAGGCGAGGTTAATTTTAAAATTTTGATTAATTTTTTTACATAAAAATATTTTTAGCATATTTTGTTTGTATTGCTGAGATATCAGTTACTAATACGAAGTGTTCTCCCCGCACGCCGCTGGACAGTGCCCGGTACGTATAAATACCGTACGATTTATATTCAGGCGGCGTTATTATTAAACGCACTATAAATATTCCGTGCACCGCATAATTTGTGTCGCCCGTATTGTATGCAATGACATACGTGTATCAACCGCTTTGGGCGTGTGTAAGTGAATTACTGTACTGTACTTATTAGTTACTGTGTTGTTTTTATATTTTCTACTAGTAAATGCGTAGTAAATGTATGGTATACAGGGTGTCCCGTAATCAGTGGTCCACCGGAAAACTGGTAATGGGGGGACCATTATCTATCAAAATCACAAAATTTTATCGTCCTAGGCCTATTGGTTTAGAAATTATAATAGTTAAACATTACTTTAAAGTATGAATGATACAAGTATTAATTAAAATGATCTCTCACTTATTTCTCTTCCTTTTTTATTTTATTTATCTCATTAATAAAATCTCTCACTCTTACGGAAATGATGGTTTCATTTGTTAAATTATGGAGTTCTAACAGCATTATGAGTTTACCAATGGAGTTTCCGTGCCATACAAATGCAATCATGTTAGAATTTTATGGGTTTGACACTTTGACATAATGTCAATACCATTAACACTTTGCCTGTCCAATAAATAGAAACAATAGTTAAGCAATGGGTATGAGTCACATGTGACTCGCGGGACAGCGAAGTGGTTCAATTTTATGGTTTTGACACTTTTACATAATGTCAATACCATTAACACTTTGCCTGTCCAATAAATAGACACAATAGGTATGAGTCACATGTGACTCACGGGACAGCGGAGTGGTTAAATCGGAACAGTTCCACAATCGCGCCATGATGGATCAGTACAGGTACACTCACCTCCCCGGTCGGAGGACGGCGTTCAACTCAACTCATTGTACTCATCGAACGTGTTTGTCGACAGTGGACAAAATGACCCACATGGTGGGCTCGTACCCGCCCAAGACGGAGCTGCAGTCGTACACCACGCCGCCCGAGGACGCGCCGTCGGGCATGATGGCCCGCGGCGCCTACACGGTCAACAGCCTCTTCACCGACGACGACAAGAACGTGCACCTGCAGTGGGAGTGGAGCTTCGAGATCAAGAAGGACTGGAAGGACTAGTTAGTACCTAGTGTTAACTGTTAGTATAGTAAAGTTCGTGTTGTCTTGAAATGAACGCCCCTTCGGTAAATAGTACCTAGTGTTTGTGTAGTAAAGTTCGTGTTGTCTTGAAATGAACGCCCCTTCGGTCAATGCAATGCGTTGCGTGCTGCACATCACTCGGTACACCGTAACAATCCAATACTTGATATAGTGTTTTATGTACACCGCACATACGAAGGAAAAAGAGCAGTTTACACAAATATGTATAAAAAACAAGGCGGTCTTAGTTCCTCCAGACAACTTGCAAAAAAAAGAAATGTGAAAGTATTAAACAGGCGGCCGTCTAATAGAAAACCGTTGGAGCGTTAAAGTAGGAAGGGCGCTTACGCTTACATACGAAGCGGGGTTTGTGAAAGACGCAACACATTCAAAGTGTCTAGTGACCAAATCACCATTGATTTGGTTACTTCGTGTTAAATTTGACTGTTTAAAATACTGGATCTGTTTGTCAACTAGTACGTGCGTAACAATTGGTGCAGGACTGATTAGTCGTCGTCGCCGCCGTAAAACATCTATGTCTTGACTGATATCTAAGTCCGCAAAAAATGATCGCACGACCACATTGAAAAAATAAAAGCTGGCGGAGGGGCGTTCATTCTGGAATGAGACGGACTGTACATGCTGGATTGGACCGCCGGTCTCGCCTGTATCATCGCGCTTTAGGGCGGCTCGTATTAGTAAACAGGACCGAAATCTCGAGACTGAACAAATGTCACTTGATTCTCGAGTTTAAAGCTTATTGCGTAAAGCATTGTCTGTTTACTAATTATGGGCCTGAATGGCCGGCACGCAAGCGATTTTTTCATTAAAGACGTTTTATAAACGATTTATCGAGGTTGAGTCGCCGCAGCCCGCCCGAGAGGCGCCTTACCGCCACGCTCTTAACCCGCCGTGAAGTGTTTCGGTCAGTTTCGGTTAGGGTGATGTGGTTGCCAGTTATACTGTACTAGACTGTGCCCGCGGCTTCGCCCGCGTGGATAAAAAGTATCCTATATGTTAATCCAGGTTATGATCTATCTGTGTACCAAATTTCTTTCAAATTTGTTCAGCCGTTTTTGCGTGAAAGAGTAACAAACGTCCATCTATACTCACAAACATTCGCATTTATAATAGTATATAGTAGGGTTTAGGCTTGCTCGTAAAAGTAGTAACATGCGACCTCAAATAGGATTTACTCTCACTAATGACTAATAAACCTTTACATCCATTGGCTTGCACCTAAAATTTGCTACTTTTGTAATATCAGAAAAGGTCTTAGACGCTAAAAATTCGCTTGTGTGTCAGCCTTTAGGATAAAGTATGGTATGAACGGCACATTATAGTCACTACTGTTTGAGCTCAGACACTTGCGTGCTTCACATTGAACGGCAGTGATTTTAACATCGTTTGTTATTTGACATAAAGAAATGCCAACTAATTTTTGGAACGAAGTTCCTTATCGCGCGTTGTGAAAGGGGGCTAGATGGAAAAAATTCGTACGAAAAGTTGTCACGACACTTTTTGCTGTCATGACGTAAGTCATGACGTAAATGACAATGACTGAAGTTCATGACTACGTCAGTTACGTCATGAACTTCAGTTACGTCATGACAGCAAAAAGTGTCGTAAATGACATTGTCATTTACGTCATGAACTTCGTTCCTTCCGGGTGTCCCTTGACAACTCTCAAGTTTTTTTCCGATAAGAATGTCTCTTCGAAAAAGCGTCAGTGATTTTCGCATAACAAAAGTAAAGTATATAAATCTTTGTAAATATTAAGCATATGCTTGCTTGTAAGCGAATATTTGTCAGGAATTGCAGTTGAAATCAATAAAAGTGCTTTTGAAAATTGGCAAATTTTGTATCCATTCAAACTAAGACTGTGCCATACTGAATCTAACTCCAAGTATTGCACGCTACATACAGCAAAGAATCACTCGAAAAATAATGTTTGGGGTTTTCAATCCAGCATGTCCAAACACGGGTGGATCAGATGGCCGACTGAATTAACGCCTTTCATTAACTACGTAAGAGTCGCAAGAGAGAGAGTGTTTCAAAGTGTCTACGTGTCCTAATTTCGGAAATTAAGGGATAATAACAACTTGAAAGTCTGCAAGGAATGTGTATTGATGATTGATTGATTGATTGATTGATTGATTGATTAATGGTGTAGTAGCCTTAGTAGCTCGTCGGGTGAGGTAGGTACCTTACCGCCGGCCTCTTAACCCGTCGTAAAGCGGAATGTTCTTCATGTCCTGTGTTACGGCTGGGGAGGTGTGGTCGCCGGGATACTATATTTGAGGCGAACGTCTTAGTCCTCATGAGTAGCAAAGCACCCGCATACAATCTCAGAGAGGAGTTTTTTCTCTATTTGTGGTTATGCGAGTGTTATAGCTTATGACCACTTAACAGGTAGCTTGCAAGCCCTTTTGCTACTCAGTGACTAGAAAAACATCTTTTCTGAGAAAGTGGACTCTTATTTGTCCTTAACCACTTCGCTGTCCCGTGAGTCACATGTGATACATACCCATTGTTCAACTATTGTGTCTATTTATTGGGCAGGCAAGGTGTTAAGGTTGGGAGGTCTAAATGGCCAATAGGCCTTACGTAGTTAATGAATGGTCTCACATGACAGACATAAATGACGTCACCAGATCTTCCTACATATATACTAATCGGTTCCAATATCCAGTTAGCATTTCACGTTTTGATGTGTATAATTTTGTGGAATTCATCGGTACCCATCATAGACTATGGTTCATAGTTATTTGATGATGTGAGTAATATGTCATTCAAAGGTCGAGTGCTCTTTGATACCATTTGTGCATTCAATAGTAATAGTGATTTAATGTGTAGAGCGTTTTGTTGGATTTTGTATAATGATGTGATGTGCTCCGACACATAATCATGAAGTCTGATGTATTCGCGATACGTAACTTGTTCGCTGATTGTGTGGCGAGTCGCGTGTTTCGAATTTTGGTAATGTAAAAGTTGACCGTCGGAATAGTTTCATTGTTTTCGTTCAAAATTGATCAATAAATTAAGAAAAAATAAAATGTATGTCCGAAGTGAGACAGTCGAGAGCCGCAATAGAAGAGAATGCGACGCCTATATAAAGCGTCACGCCATTTGCTGTCACAGCATGCGAGTTGATTTTACCGCCAAGGCGTATCACCAAATGTTTCACATCAAAAGTACATAAATCGGTCGCTTAGATAAAGATATTATGTTGAAATAACTTCTCCAAGTGATGTACATCTATTTATCAGAAATCGAACATACGCGGCTTGCTCTAAGGTAAATATTAAAACAGTTAATAGTGAGATGAAAAAATATTTTTAATCTGTATAAGAATACAATAGTATTTTTGTATGAATCAATAATCACGATATATTTAGATGAATCTTGTAAATCATTACAGTGTAATGATTAGGCATTTTAATGTCACTTTTAAACTTATAATAGCTGTATGTTGAATAGAAAAGTTACAAAACACAGAATGTTGTAACATTCAATTAAATCCACTAATGCATGCATTACTGAGATAGTGTTGTACATCTTAATATTACTTACCTAATCTATCTCTACAAGTTTTTTAAATGATTGACTCAAAATAGAGCTCGATTCAAAGCAAAATATCAAATTTTCGTGAAACTTTCGTCACTTTTCTATTCAACGCAAGTATTGTAATCAAATTGTTTCTGCAATTATGTTTATATTTGGATCTAGATGTAGCAAATAACATGTTCTTTGGGAAATTCCTTAAGATTAAGTATTAAGCTCTGAATTCTTTATAATGTCATTTTATAGATAAAGTAAACTAAATTAAACAGTATCACAGGCGAGTCATGTATAATAATTATGACAGTCTTTATATAATCTGCAGTCACACCAGCATTCCCGTTTGGTAGCATTTGAGCCAATCTGTCATAAATCGAGCTTATGTAATGACTTCTGCTTTGGTTCTGCGTACACACTGCATAACAAGTTTAACTGCCTGTAAATTGCAAATAGACTGGAACCTTGTCATATTAACTTCATCGTGACGAGGATAAAAAAAATAAGGTCGGAAATAGCGACCAGGCGTATTAGCAACTTGCGGTAGTTATAACTGTAAAATTTACATCAGATTAATTGCGGAATCACCCCTTTTTCTTTAATTATGAATGAAATAAAGTATTGGAATAAACATAATATTCGGTTTATGATTGCAGTGTGTGCAATAGTGTGCATACAGCCTATAGATGTCAAATGGTCTGTATGTATTAGTGTCACAATAACTATATACAATATTTGTTGTGAGGTTTACCAAAAGTAATTATTAATAAGTAAATTATATCGGTGTAAAATAATCGGTATTTCAATTGAGCACGAAAAAACTGGAGAAAAACCAAAAAATCTTTGGTGACTTGTAGAAAATTACAAAAGAAGCTCTAGAGGGTTTTATGTAGTTGAGATGCTAGGATTGATTTGATTTCATAACAATATCTATGCTCAATTGACGTACCGAGCACTGTAACAGACGGAAAATAAAACTATTTTTAATACAACGTAGCTTATAAACCAACGCTGACAGCGCGAATTGTGGCAATAATATTGAAAGTATTAAATTTTTTACATGCGGTGTTTCTTAAATAGCGTTTAAATTAGACCGTAAGCGTTTACATAAAGTACACGATGGAATTATAAAGCGACGCACCGCGATCATTGTATTATCGTAGCATTTTAATGTAAAGGTGCCACTCCACTTGGCTATGTGGTGTTTGCGTATTTGTATTCAAATATTGACAAATAGATCACATGGCGTTCAGATATGAAACATACGCACGAGTGTTTGACAGTGAAAGGCAGTCAGTGTTGCGTATAAAGATTGGCAAAATCGCGAAATGGGAAACCGCTGAAGTTTTGCCACCGTTTGTCCGTTGTAATACGGGCGAAACATTCGCGATTTCGCGGCGGCAGTGTGCTACCAGCGTAAGGCAAATATTTTGCCGTTTACAGCATCCACACGTGGCGATTGTTTACCAAATATGCCGAATACGCAAAAACAAACAGTCAAGTGAAGTGCCATCACAATGAAGGCAGAGAACGGTTTGCTTTGGCGTATGAGATGTAACTGTACTGCCTCGTTTACACACGCGACTTGGTAATTGATTTGCATTTGACGCAAGGCGGAAGTCTCACAGTACCTCGCCGCCTCCTTCCCAACCCGCCGTGAAGAAACACCTTCTATAGTAACCGTCATGACCGTCGTGAGCACAGATTATCGGTGGTAGGGATGTTGTAAGTTAAACAACTTAGCCGAAAAAACGTGCTGGACCAATGGACGACGCACACTGACGAACTGACGTTTGTCGAACCAATCGTGTGCACCGCAGCGCAGTCAATGTCAAACCGACCAATGAAAGTTCTGCTCACCACTCGTGACGGCAACTATACATGCCTAACGTTTCGGTTGGGGAGGTGTGGTTGCCGAAGATAACGTCTGAGGCGACCATGTCAGTTCAATGAGTAGCAACGCATCCGCATATGAACCTAGATTATCTTGGTTTAATATGGACGTTCGTGGGTTACAGTGACCACTTACCTACTTACCGAGGCCATGAACACTATTTTATAAGTATTAGTATAGTTACGGTGTGTCGTAAGTATGGGAAAGAGACTTCCAGACTTCTTCCCGTACTAATGATGCACGGTAACTATACGAATACTTGGAAGATAGTGACCATGCTTGGCGTGCCTGTTTGCTACTCGTTTACTTGAGAAAAAATTATTTTGTACTGTGTAGTCGCGCGTGTTCGAGTCAGGGGTGCTTCAGTGTTTTACTGGTGCTCTTCGTATTGTGAATTCAAATGTATGTCAAACGAAGTTGGATCAAAGACGACCTCAAAATCAAAATCAAAATCATTTATTTGCACGAATATGGGTTAGTTATTGGTTTTACAGGGCATTTTGATCAATCCATATTCACCTTTTCAGGTATGCAAATTAAAAAATAAATGAAACCTCGTCTTAGGGTCGTATCGTACATTGGTGTAAGTTCGATTTGACTGCATTTAGTTGTAAATTTTATCTTATCCTAAGGCTCCCTTTTTATAAATTTTTGAATGAATAATGAAATTTGTCGTTTTAACATTTTCTAAATCCGTATTTTTACTATTGCGATGACCGCTGACGTGATCGCTGGCCAATGGGAAGCTCGGGAATTGTCGCGCAAAATTAAATCTTAACTGTGATTGGTCGGTGATGACGCGCCGTCGGTACATTGTAACTGTTAGCTTAGTACATAATACTATGTATGGTTTCTTATAAGATACTTACCTACTATATTTTAGTATAATTATATCACAATAGTAGCTTATGTATTCAAATTGTATTTTATCTGGTTTGCATGCAGTTGCGTTTAGATTGTCAACTGGCTTTCCTATGGATGGGCAGTTTTGCTATATTTTTGATGCAATATTTCGTTGACGGTAATTTTTTTAATAGATGTGTAAAGATGTATGCAATGTAATAGTTTGGCCAAAAATAAAGCTTATTTATTCAAGTGATTTTTTCATTTATTTTTCGAATTCACAGTGTTTATTCACCTAGACGTTATATTAAAATACACAAAATACGGTTTTATGGTACCGAATTCAGTAAAGCTTGTTAACTTTAATTTTCTAATTTTATTGTAAACTCAAGTGGGGTTCACTACATTATTTGAACGTTGTTTACGATTAAATTTTCTTTAGAATGGCATACTGGCTTTTTCGCCATATATATGGTGATTATCACTCCCAAGGTCTTAATAACTAAAAAATTGAATCGGTGAAACATTCAAGAGATCAGTAAGGTATTGAAAAGAATAAACATAATTGCATTGATTGAATAAAACAAAAAAATCAATTTAAAGTTTAATGTTTCAATCATCAATATTTTAATACTTAGAACTATAAATATTTACAGCGTTCAAATGTTGAATTGTGATAAAGATATGCAAACAACTAATTCGATGCAAAACAAAATGGTGGATCATAAAATAAATACTATCGCTCATTTTGGGTCGTATTCCGAACTTTATCAAATGACATTCACAAAATGACCCAAAATCAAAGCGGAATGCAGATAAACACGATCTTAAGCCAATTTTGCCCAAGCACAAAATTACCAAGATTCTATCAGCAAAGACCTTAACCGAAAAATTAAATTATTTACTCGATACAAATCCTAATCGATTATAATATTGCACTAGTCGTAGTAATTAGGTACACGATGCTTAAATTAGTCGTTGGTTTTGATTACGAACAATAAAGACTCCCCCACACAGGTGCGTTATTATCGGTCGATAATATCGCATGCGTTATTGCGATAATGCATCCCGATTTCTTGCACACAGCTGCGTTTTTAGCGTCCGATATTTCTTTCTATACCGGTCGTTGTTATCGCAGGTGTGTGTACGGTCGTTTGCGTCCTGATGCAAAACGTTCTAGAACTCATATCGGGATATCGCAGTACGGAGAAACGCAACGTCCGACTTCCATTGCGGCGTTATTATCGCAGCAGTGTGTGTCGCAACTCCATGGCCATCCTAATACAAAATGTACTGAAATGAGATATCGCAATAACGCATGCGATATTATCGACTGATACTAACGCACCTTAAAACGCTAAGCTAGTAGAGTCCTGAGGGCATGTCTGTTACTTTGTGCGCTCCGAAGTTGCTAGCTGACCCTACGGGTGATAAGGTTCTCTTGAGATCGTTATAGCTGTGTGTGCCAGTCATCACCAGACTCGTCATGCTTGCGGGTGCATCACGTAACATATGGGTGCCGGAATAGAACCCTGAGGTACTCCCACGCTTCATAATGAACGTGTTATTAAACGTTGTCGGGCCGTCGAAGGAGCCAGTGCCTAATTTTGAAAGTAGCTTTGGGATAGAATCGGTTCTGGAGTCATCTCTTCCTATGTGGCTGGAAGTCCTGGAGTCGTAACTTTGATTTAGTCTACCATGAGACCTCGTGACGGGCACTACGGGAGATTCTTTGCCAGCGTCGCTACTGTTCCGCGAACACGGTCTTTGTCTCCTCTCGTAGGACCATTTTTTAGGCTCCTCTGTGACGACTATATCGACCATGGAGTTCAGGCCTTCATCGATCCTATCCAGACTCTTAGTTAATTTTTTCGATTCTATTAAGTTTACAATTTCATCTACTCTGTTACATTTGGAATTTGAGCGTTGCAGGGATGTGGTGCTAACGAGTGACGCTTGAGTTTCTGAATAGAACATGCTGTCAATATATTCGCGTTGTCGAGAACCTTTCTCCGACATTTGGAAGGATTCACTACGTTTTACTGATGTTTTCCGTGTTTCCTCCTTCGACCGAGTTCTAGAACGTTTTCTATTCTCCTCGGTATCACCAGTTGCAGAGTTAAAGACTGCTCTACACTCATTAAAGTCGAATGTTTTGTTCGCTTGATTCTGGCAACGGGAAGCGCTAAGTAAAGAATCTGATCCTTCGTCACTAGAGTAATAGTTGTCATCGAATAAGTCTGCGGGTTTACTGTACATCAGTCCTTTCTCTGCAGGTGGGACGAATAAATGAACTAAGCTTTTTGCCTTTCTTGGTGGATGCGGTAGAATTTTACTGGGAACAATTTCAGCCTCTTCCTGTTCTTCGTTATCGTCTGTGAAATCATTAGTTATCTGAATACTGTGTCGGGTACTTGTTATGGAATCTTCCTTCTCGATATTTCTATGTAAAGCATTTAACGAAACGTTTATTTCTGAGCTGTCGTTGCATCTTGAGTGGTCGTCGTACGAGATTCTGTCTTTTCCATACTGTTCCGATTCGGCATGGTTCACGATATTTCTTAGTTCTTGAATGACTTCGTCTATTGTAGTTTCGTCTTCGTCGTCCGATGATTTTTTGTGTTCTATCTTTTTTGTGCTGTCTAATTTCTTGTGTAGGGGTCGCTTGTTTCGCATGAGATCGTATGTTTCGTTCTTGATGTTGAATACTTCGTATACCATTGACTCTCTTTGGGGATCTCCTTCGGGGCTCAAAGATCGTTCAGAAGAACTGATGCCTTCATCTTCAGGGGGTGATGACTCATCTGAAATAAAGAAAACATTTTTTATTGTGTCCGATCGCAACGTATTTGTTTTATATTTATGATTACAATACACTTATTAGTGTTTACCAAATCGACTCACCTCTACTTTTGTGAGCAGAGTTTTTTTTCTTATTCACAAATGTCTTCTTGCGCGTGGAGTTGCTATGTTCCGACCTCAATGTAGACACTTCTTCCTGAAGCTCGCAGCATTTCTCCTTCAAACATTTTTCTAGTGATAACAGGATCCCTTTCTCTTCTTGAAGTATCTGAAATGGAAAAAGATTATAAACTAAAAAAATGACTAAAGCTTTTGTATGAGGCAGAATATTGCACTAGTTTATCGTTGAAGAATCTTGGCACCAGTGCAGGTAAAATTTTACCTCCAAAACACAGTCACTAACTCCAAAGTGATTAGAAACTTGTTACTAATCAGTCCAACCAGAGTTACATCACACAGAGGGACATCTTAATAACCTGTCAAGAGCGAAAGCCTTTGTTTTAGTTGCCGAATTGTATTTACCTTGTTTAGAGATATTTTATTTGAGACGGTCATTTGTTCTTATAAATAGAAACGCACCCATATGGTTTCCATACTTTTAAATAATGTCTGCTAAGTTGTGGTCTGCTTGCTCTTTTACTATTCAATTACTTTAAAAATCTTTAGTTCTGTTTGTATAAGTACTTGATTAAATGAAGGTATAGACGATAACTTAAAAATTTTTGCTTTCAACTTGTCGAGCTAACCTTGACTCTCTTCTCAAGAAGCTCAAGCTTGTGCCGCAGATCGTCCTTCTCTTTCTGCGCTTCGTGCGCCTTCTCGCTCAGCGTGTCGATGTCGATTAGCTGCCGTTCGTAGTTCTCTATCTCCCTCGCGACGCTCTCGTTCGAATTCGTCAGCTTGGATACTATCTGTAACAGAAGAAAACCGTTCTTATCCTATCGTAAGTTTTTAGTAGGTACACGGCGCCCGAGACGTTAGGTACGTTGGCGCATGTCAGTGTCTATTGCCGGTTAAGACAGCTCCATTCAAAGATCTGTGTCTGAATTTTATCGTGTTGTTTGGTCGGACGGTTATATCTTAATGAGTCGCATGTCAGCTCGTAAAGTTAGTCAGGAAAGCTCCATGCAAGGACCTGTGCCTAAATTTTGTCGTGTTGTTTGGTCGGTCGGTTCTGTCGTATTGCGACAGTCGATTTTGATCCGGGTCCGTGGCATTTCACCAGCCCTGTAATCCTACAGTTACGTCAGTGGAACCAGGCAGAATCAGAAGTCAAATCCATACCTTCAATGTGAGTACGATATATCAAAACCCGGTCGAGGTCATACCAGATGTAGAGCCGGCACCACACACACGCATTCAAAAGCCTCACCTTCTTCAGTGTGAGTATATCGAAGCCCGCCTGGTCGAGCTCGGCCTGGATGTAGAGGCGGCGCTGCGGCGCGGGCGCGCTCGCCAGCAGCGCGTTGATGAACGCGAGCCCCGCCGCCTGCAGCTCTCCCGCGCCGCCGCCGCTCTGCACCATGCCCACCAGGAACCGGAAGCGCACTGGCTCGCCGTACCGCAGCCGTAGGGTCGATAATGCCTCCGACACCATGCTGTGCCCGTTGGCGGGCGGGTAGCACGCTTTGGTTAGCAGCTGGGGATGCAAATGGAGCGATGGTTTAGAGCGATATTTTTAAATAACTCATCAATATACCCTAAGGTTGAGCCCAGTGGCTTAGATTTCGACCTCGAATCGAGGGGTCCGGCTTCGAACCCGGTATGTAAGAAAGTTATGTGCGCTTTATAAAATTAAATAAATATCACCTGCTGTTACGGTGAAGGAAAACGTCGCGAGGAAACCTGCATGCCTGAGAGTTTACAATAAAAATGTTCTCAAAGGCATGTGAAGTCCACCAACCCGCAGTAGGTCAGCGTGGTGGACGGCCTACATCCCTCTCATTGTGAGAGGAGACCCAACCCCGTAGTCGGTCATTAATGGGTTACAGACAGAGTAGGTACCCTGGAAGATTAAACTCCCCATGCGAGCTACTATGACTCTACCACCTTGGCTTTACCACCTATAGTCTCCCCATGCGAGCCACTATGAGACTCTACCACTTATAGTCACCCCGGATGACCTACTCTGGCTTTATTTATTTACAAACTAAGGGAAACTAACAGCTGGGTAGTATTAGGCTATATCTCTAATTAATATCTAAGGCCAATTACAAGTTTCCACCTATAGATTTACCACCTCCCCAAACGAGCTACTCAGCTCAGCTTAGCTCGACCGAGCGTAATCTTCTACATCCACCTCACCTGCAAGGCCAGCACCCTGGACTTGTTGACGGTGGACATGATGCAGACCGTGAGCGCGTACACGCCGTTGGAGCCCGCCACCAGCCGGCGCACGCACTCCGAGTATCGGCTGCAGCAACTCCAGAGGCATTGTCTGGGGACGAGTCAGAATTTAGCTGGAAACGCGACTGCTTGAATAGTTTTTGAGCGTATCCAGGAAGAGAATATTTATTTGTGAGCGGATGGCAATGGAGCGATATTGACACACACGACAGATGTCACGTTACGTGTGTTCCTTTATTGGGCCTAGTCATACTGCACCATAGAATAATTCATAGATACTCATTTTTAAAAGAGTGCTGGGAGTTTTTTCCGCCCGCTTTTTTCTCCTAGTCTACGTTTTGCCTGAGGGTTAGAGTATGTACCAGTCGAATCGATCGAAGCGGATGTTTGTATAATGTTAAATGTATGATGTTCATTAAGTGTGCACAAATTGTACAATAATTAATAAAAGCATTTGAATTTTGATTTTTTTGAATTTAAGCATCGTCCGGCGTGACCTTTGAGCGACTAGCCACACCCGCCTTGGTGTTTGGTTGAGCCATCTGTTCCAATTACTGTTGTCACATGACATCCGTTCAAATCGGCTCGACTCGGGTTAGTACGATACGAACCCGAGCCAATAGCCAAGCCACATAGTTTCAGAAATAGCGTCGTCACCTGGATGCTACAAGGCACTAAGGCTGCAGTTGTTCTGTTGTCTTACTTTTCAGCAAAGGTCTCTCCTCACGACAGGAGTTCTGAAGCGAATATTCCTTAACCACTCGGAAGTCTTCCAAAGGGGTTTTACAACTCATTGATAACCGCGGTACCTACCGATGGTTTCGTGGGCACTAGGAAACACGGAATCGCGACCAATTTTATTACTTAGATCGCTTTAAATCTACGTTAGGGTAGATTCTCGTTATTTCGCGAGAATTGCGGCAGACGCGCGGCTGTCAAACTTTTATTCTGCTGTCGTGGCGCATACACTTTTTAAATAAATTATAGAATTCGGCCACGTCACTTGCGACATAATGAGAAGGCACACTAAGTGTGTACCACTCGAAGTAGGCTAAAGAACAATGTACTTTTACTCACAAACAAGCTAATTCATCCAGCAAAGGCCTTCGGCGTACAGCTGGCGGGCCCCGGGCGGTCTCTCCTGATTGGCTGAGCTGGACATTCCGCAGCAGTTCCAGGAGAAGCGTCACGCCATCTAGCGGCTCGCTGGCGAACTCTTGCACGAAGCTGGAAACAGAATATGGATCATAAAGTTGGAATAAATTCAAATTCAAATCATTTATTTGTTAAAACAAGGTTACAAAAGTTGTTTGTATAATTTCTTAAATTATGAGGACCTACTAAAATTTAAATTATATAGAAAATAATTAGAAAAAGTTTAAGAATGAATTTAAATAAATGTCAACAATAATTTTACTAATTAGTAATCCTGCGTGTCAATAGTTAGAATCAGATAATATAAATTATTATCTATACTATAATATATACTATAAATATATACTATAAACTATCATTGTAAGAGCTTATAGGGTTTTAAAATCTATCGGTGAGAAAATCGCTTATAGTGTAGTAGCAGTTTTGTATAAGAATATTGCTTAGTTCGACATTGATATCCTCTATGTTCCGTATTTCCTTTGGTATTGTATTGTAAATATTAGGAGCAAGTCCAAAAAAACTCTTCCGAAAAAAGCGTAATGTATAGAAATAGGCTTTAGGCATGTTTAATTGCTACAATCGAAGACGGACGCGCAACTTTTGCGAGCAACAAGGCAATTAAGACACGGGGTTGCAGTTTTATATAAAAGGTTGACTGCTACTCACTCAAACCCATTAAATACAATTTAACTCAAATCAACCGCATGGAATTTCAAAAACTACACTTGCAACTAGAAATATGACTTTTTATAACTCTTGGCCATGAAGCTAAAGACTCCTGGCGCTTCAGAACAAATCTTAAAATAAGTAAACCGTCCATTAGAGCACAGATACTCTACACTTCTAGAAATAAGTGTAATGGTGGCTGCCATATAATTTGGAGGCATAAAGAGAAATTACTGTCTCACTTATAGGCGAGTGCTCGGCGACGTTGCTGGAATTGTTCTGGCAATTTTAGCGACAAAAACTATCCCTTGTAGGGACCAAGGCATAGACTGATCGACATATTTCAATTGCACACAAAATTGAATGTGTATCAATCACTTTGAAAAATTAAATCTTCGGTCTGAGGGATTTCTAAAGGAACAGACATGTCGTTCTTCACAAAAGGCGTATTAAGATCATCCCTTCTTTCTAATCGAGCAACGCACTGCCGCCCCCAGATGCGTGCATATTAGCCCGCTTCCTAGATGCATATAAAAAATTCAAAGATCTTTGGCACGTGAAATCTCAATATTGGGGCTGAGTGTGATTTTTTTACTTCTCCGCTGTCTTTCATCCTTTGGACAAAGGAAACAGGCTCAAACGATGTGGCGAGCGCACCGCATAGCTTCCCTCGTAATGCTCTAATGGACGAGCTGAGGACTGGAGTCACAGAGCCGCATAATTTGCCTTCAACATTAATACCTTTTTGCATCGCATTCCTGAGATCATTGTTCTTAATTTCAACTTATGTCGAAGTTATGTCGGGGTCTGTCGTATGATGAGTTGTTGAGTTTCTGTAATTTCGCTAGGGCTTCTTTTAAGGCGTAATGTAGGTTGGTATTGTGCAAGAATATTATAATACTTTTTCTGTATGCACTTTTCGCGTTACAGTGATGGTAATATCTTTTTTCGATGACAGGTGGCTATGGAATTTGAAGATTACATTACCCATATCAAGTGATACAAGAACTAGAACAGTGGTTAATGCACAGTGGTAGTATTAGGTGCAGTTGGAACACTTGAAACGCATCAGAATAAGACCTCAAAAATATAAACCGTTGTGAAAACAAACATTACCGTTCGTACTCATTGACGAAATAGTCCAAGACTAAGTACTAAGCGTGCAAAAAGTATAAAAGCAATATTGCACGAATCTTCGCTAATGATGGTGCATTGAGCAACGAGTAATCAGGTATAACGATATTTTTAGAATTCTGCAACGAAGTTAGAATGGAACTTTTTCTTCTGAGTATAATTTTATGGGCTGCTAGCAATAAATATTTTGATGAGTTCTTCGCAGTTAAAGGTATTTTAAAGCATTCGATGATGCAATAGACAATCAAAATGACATTATAGAAATTATAAATCCTTAAAATAGTTAAAAATAACAATGCAATGGAATAGAATTTAATTGTAGTAGCCAATACAATGAATATTTATGATAAAATATGCCTATTATTAGAAAGTCCATACCCTTATACTTTATTATCATCAGGATTTATTACCCATTATATGCATGTGATCGCAAATATTGGTACAACTTACCATAACCCAGGCCTTACTGGCCAACCACGGCAAAAAGACCCTAAATACTCGTATTAACTGTTTGCTGTTAGATAAATTATATTTATGAACCTGCTTGTACTTTCCTTCCTTCCTTCCTTTCAGCCCTTGGCAGTCCACTGCTGGACATGGGCCTCCCCTAATCGACGCCACTCCACCGTTACCCGCTGCCTGATTGTATCTGTCTTTCTTGAATAAACTAGTGTTTGTTACTTGTGTTGTGTTGTGTTTACTCACCTTGGGAAAGAGAGACGCAGATCAGCCCTCAGTTTGGTGAGGAGCTCGCTGGGCGTTCCGAACTGACGAAGGCTCATCTCCTCACCGACGCCCAGGCAGGGGTTTCTGGAACCAATAACGGTACAATACAGTTTATTACCTGTACAGGGTGAATTTTTCAAGTGTACGTGGGGAAATCTTAAGGATGGAACTCATTTTTAACTAAATACGTTTTTTTTTTTCATACAATCCTTAACTACCTAGTGCTATCCCATGATGTAGAGTTAGTTGTGATAACCGGTATATAAATAGCCCGTAATTTAGTAACGTTATGTCATCACAGACATCATAGACGCACGGTTGTCACTTATTTGCTGGACCTCTGACCTAAATCGTATGGGCATTTGTGTGTAACAGTATCCGTGAATGACGGCTGATGTGCCAGT
Organism: Erynnis tages; assembly: GCA_905147235.1. Taxonomy (NCBI): domain Eukaryota; kingdom Metazoa; phylum Arthropoda; class Insecta; order Lepidoptera; family Hesperiidae; genus Erynnis; species Erynnis tages. The sequence continues at coordinate 10,524,003 of LR990082.1, forward strand.
AACGACTTAGAATAATAAACACCATAACATTTGTAGGATTGTGGGCCATATATTTGTTCACGTCGAGGTAGAGCATTAAGACTAATCGCATGTACTCGTAATTTGCCATTTTTGTACGTTACAGTTATTGATTCAATGTCGGAAGTTGTATAGTTAGTTACAATGTAGGTGGAAATTAATGGCATAGATTGTGTTAAATGTTATATTATTGAGTTAAATAAATCTATTCATTAGTTCAATAAGTTTCGATTGAAAGGGGATTCTTTACAATTTCAAGGGACCGTAAACGTAGGTCTTGAAATATCTACCGTACTAGGTTCATTAATTTTAATTTCTTTAAAAGAATGCGTGTTGAGCTTTCTTTTAAAGAAGGACCTTGATAGAGGAAGAGAAGAGAAGGAAATACAGACATACGTACACAGACATAAAAACAAAAGTAATTCTAGAATGTTTAGGCTTAAGCTATCAAAAGAAAAGAAGTATTGTACGTAACTTTGAAATATAAATAATTTCAGAGTTACGAGTACGTCCAATACTTCTTTTCGGAAAAGGGTTCCAATAAGTTGAACACTGTTTTTCTTAAAGATTTCTTTATACCTTTTTCGTATACATAAGAATAAACGTCAAAATGTCTGTTTACCTGAAGTCCTTGCTACCCTGGCTGGGCAGAGTTCTGGACTTGTTGGGGTCCTGTACCGGGTCAAGGTCGTAGAGATTCCCTGCGCCGGCCTTCTTGCCCCATTTCTTGAGAGACGTCGCGTAGTCTTCCGGATTGTAGATGGGGGGACGCTGCTTGTCCTGGGAACAAAATACTGGTCTTAGTTGCGGGAATCTACGAGTATGTTGTCAGAATAAAAAGTAAGTTTGAGGCGGTAGAAGAACATAGTTTGTATTGTCAGTAACCCATTAATGACCCACTACAAGGTCGGGTCTCCTCTCACAATGAGAAGGATGTAGGCATTAGTCCCAGATAGCCCAGTGGCTTAGAATTCGACCTCGAATCGAGGGGTCCGGGTTCGAATCCCAGTGGCACGCACCAATGACTTTGTGAAAAAGTTATGTGCGCTTTATAAAATTAAATCTCACCTGCTGTTACGGTGAAGGAAAACATCGTGAGGAAACCTGCATGCCTGAGAGTTCACAAAAAAAAATGTTCTCAAAGGCATGTGAAGTCCACCAACCCGCAGTGGGCCAGCGTGGTGGACTAAGGCCTACATCCCTCTCATTACGAGAAGGAGACCCGACCCTGTAGTGGGTCATTAATGGGTTACTGACAATTACATAGTACTTGCTGCACTACAGCTTATAAACGTCGCGACAAGTGGCATAGTCTCCTGAGACCTATACAATCTGTTTCATAGGTTCAATACAGATTTTAATACTAAACTCACATCTAAGTGGTAATGATGAAAACGTAGCGGGAGGTACAACCTAATAGAATGTTTCACACCTTTCCTACTTACTTGTTAAGCGCCTATGATTTTCAACTTGTACTCTTGTACTACAAAGATGTTAACAGCTAGCTGATAAATGAGAAAAACAAACAAACTATTTGGAACTCTATCCAAACGGCATTAAACATACTTTTGCGTGAACTATTTAGTAATTTGTATTAACGTGATATGCCACTATTTATCACATAACTTAACAATAGCTGTATGCTTTGACAGCTTAGAAAGCTTAAACGGAATGTGAGCAATGTGTTAACATCTGACTAGAAATGGTTGGTAAAAAGAAGCATAGTAGTTAGTAGTAACCCATTAATGACCCATTACAGGGTCGGGTCTCCTCTCACAATGAGAGGGATGTAGGCCGCCGTCCACCACGCTGGCCTAATGCGGGTTGGTGGACTTCACATGCCTTTGAGAACATTTTTTTTTTAACTTTCAGGCATGCAGGTTTCCTCACGATGTTTTCCTTCAGCAGGTGATATTTAATTTTATAAAGCGCACATAACTTTTTTTTACAAAGGCATTGGTGCGTGCCACTGGGGTTCGAACCCGGACCCCTCGATTATGAGGTCGAATTCTTAGCCACTGGGCTATCGCCGCTGTCGCAAAAAGAAGCATATTGAGAGGTAATCTGCTGGTTATGGTAATATGCTAAAGACACTGCGATGGGATACGTCTCCGAATTCTCTTTAGCAATTTGAAATTTTTAATGCTAATTAGAACTGCAGGAATTTTCAGTTAAAAGAAGGTTAAAAAACTAAAATTACACTAACCAAAAGTTGACGGATTTAATAAACGTTTGCAGTTTGTATAACATCGTGGGTAACAATTTTTTTAACCAGTCATAAATTTCAATATGAAGTGCCTACCGTGTATGTAGAAGAAAGCAAGGCAAACTTATTATTTAAGGTTAATGAACGGACTAGGGAATAAACGCAGCGAACCGACAACGCCAGTTAATGGAGATGATTTACATAAGGGGCCAAGGTATAAGAGGTAAGAGGGTAAGCCTGTAGCTCTTTAGCGAGAAGGATCCTTTGAGAAGGATGTAGGCCTTAGTCCACCACGCTGTCCACGTTAAGGTCAAACGCATGTGAAGTCCACCAAATCGCAATCGCTTATAAATAATTGTCAAGATGTCTGAATGCTTCTTAGAAGGCAATGTAAGTCACGCAATGAAGGTAAGGATTTCCATAGAGGTTTCCGTAGAGAAGTGGAAAAAGGAAATGTCCGACACTTAGAAAGAGATATAAGATTATGGTACCATATCTGTCTCTATACTTCGTCTGCCGGGTTGCCAAATTGTTCACCCCCAACTATATTCTTTTATGGCGTCAACACTCAAACTCAAACTCAAACTCAAAAGCTTTTATTCATTATAGGTACAATTTGTGCACACTTAATGAAAGTCATACAATATATACTTTCAATTTAACACAAGTAATAGTAATACGCTTATGTATAAGACCATACATAAAATAACAATTTAATATTTGATGTAACTGTAGTAAAACCGCGTCCATTGTTACAGTTTCGTCTTAGATGTTATCAAATAAATAGTTTGTATGGGAACATGTTTTGACTACCCACTATGCTATGGTAAATTATAACCTTTTTGCAAATTAGATTTTTGTGATTAGTATTGTGTGGAAGAGAAAGCTCGATTGTTGCTGTCCGATTGCTGTTTCATCTTATTTAATTGCGTTAAATGTGATCTGTGTTATTTTATCGCGAAATTGGTGGTTATCATGTTTTTTAAAGAATTTAGATAAAGTGTTCTTCGTCGTTGATACGGCTTTGCTATACGGCTTGAAATAATGATGCAGTTAAAATGTGTTGACAGGTACCTACATAATTATATTGCTTTGCTAATTGTTTTGACTTGTTAATAGCGGTTTCATTTACAATCATACAAATACAGTCATGTAGGTGGTTTTTTAAGTTCACAGTGTGAGCCACTTTACGTCACCCTCTAATCCTGACTTGAGATTTTTTACGCTTTGGAAGGTTAGTTGCAAAAATACCTACCTTATTTGACCATCGTAGTTTAGTACGACTTCAGATATTGTATTTGTATTGTACGGTGGCCCTGCAAATTGGGCGTTGAGAAGAACAGCGTGGGGTTTTAGCCAAAAAGAGTCCGTATAACTTATTGTTGTCTACGGGCTGACGGCCGCACTCAGAGACGTCATTTAGCGTAATGTTCGTTAACAAACAAATTCAATCGTCTTTATTCGTACTGACATAAGAGTCATCGTTATTTTAGATATAAACCATTAAGGTTAGTGCATATCTGTGAGTACAGCTGTGAGAGAAGGTACCCATTCGTTTTTGTTTTAGCATCGCCCTAAGTTCAATCCATGGGTTACAGTGACTTCAACTTCTGTTGCCCTGGAGTACCCATCAGTAAATACAATTACATACATTCGATCTTACTTTCGATCATCATCACGATACAAATCAATTTTAATAACAATATCCAGTATCGATTTCGCAATAACCAACTGTAAAATCGATCAATCGAAAAGAAAAGTGGCACATACGAGTACCTACATAGAGATATCAATGAGTTTTTCTCCAATCAGATTGATATTTCGATTGCATTTGCGTGTGGCGGCAAAACTACACGAAATCGAGAGCGTGGGACCGATTAATTGAAATAATTATTGTGTGTAACGCTGTCTGTGGCAGAACGCTTCAAAGACACCATAGGTTCCGTAAGGTCTTCACTTGTTTTTATAAGATAGCAGCCGTTAGACGGAATTGGAACACTGACAAGGTTTAAGAGCTGCCTATGTGGGCCTTTTGAAAACATCCGACATCGGCTAGCCACTAGCCCGTTTCTACACCAGTCCACATTGGAGAGGCGTGCTGGTGCTATGCTCTAGGCCTCCCTCTTTTGTGGGGAGAGTCATGCCATTAAAAGGGGTTGCGACTATCTAAATGTGCACAAATAACATTTTGTTCCAGACAAGAATCTATGTATCTTTCAGAACTCCACGCCATTGGAAAAAATAATAAATAAAACCGACTTCAAAAAAGTTTGAAATAATTTTTTTATGAGGTTCGACATTGAACTAGTGATTGATTTATGTGTTGATATTCTGCATATTTTTTAATAACTGGACGTAGTCCAATTAAAGGCATTATTCATATCTGTTACTCTTCCTATTTGTCCCTTTAGATTGACAGATAGGAAGAAAAGTTCGATCTGTCAGCTAAAATACAAAGTGAAACATCGAACTCCTCAACGGTTTCATCTCCCCCAACCAGTGTTAAAATAAAGTGAATCTAACTTAAAATATTTAACAATCTCTGCCCTATAATTATACCAATGACATAATTCCACAACGATTACCCAAGAATTTAAATTAATAGGATGTTATATAACACGGGAGGCTAAGCGATTACATAAAGCGACAAATTTAAAAATGGCGCAAGCATAATTTACAACATTCTTTCTCGTAGAACTCTAGTTATGTTTTAAGCACATGAATCCCGTATTGCCTTAATGTTTTCCTGGTAGCACGGAACCCTATAAATACGCAAAGGTAGTAAGTATTGGGTTCGAGGTTGCGTAAAGCCCCTTTTTGTGCTCACACTTCCCATTATGAATAAGAAATTAAGCCTCGTTAGTTATGTATTGCAATATATTGTAAGAAACGATGATCATGTAAGATTCACTAACATTAGACATAATTGCAAAGCTCTCTAAAATTTAAGTCGTAAGTTTAATTGTTCAATAATGATGAAATTTCCTGTTTATAATTTCTATATACAGCCTAATTATTAGAAATTTTAAAACAGTTTCTGGAAGTTATAATAACTAGTACCTTTTAACGTTCGTTCTCAATTGTCCGCTACTTTTCCTGTTAATTGTAAATAGGCTTAAATGTAAGGGCTTTAACGGGATTTTTTGTATTACATTCGTGAGATAGCGAGAAACAAATTAAATGTTAATTCCTCCTAATAATAGGTAGTTCTTTCTATTAAAAGTAACGTAATAACGTAATAACGTTTTTTTTCTCTCCCTATATCTACTGAATTGTTTTGCATTGCATCTAACGTAAATCGAGGAAAGAATATCATTCATTTACGATACATTTAACCGATTTCTTTATTATTTTGATCATTTTGACCATCATCATGATCATAATCCTAGTTGGATTATGGTCTTTATGGTTATGGTCTTGGATTATCATTATTAGGAGGTAGAAAATGGCCTAAACTGTTTCGAAAAAAGGATGGTACGGCCGTGCCGCCTTTTTGTTCGACTTGGCGAATACAATTTAAGTATTAACAAATATACACACATAATTTACACTGTAATACTAATGTAACACAAATAATACTTAAGAGACCTAATAATCTTCCACCTAAGGCATTCACGGGGCGTAACACTATTACAAAAAAATAAGTTTGGACAAAAAAAAAGTGTCATAACAATTAAGGTAAGATCAGATACAAATCGTCCGAGCCTCTTCAAACTAATTGTCGGTCGTGACAGCGATAGGAGACAATTAATGTGGGAAAATGCTTCTTATGGGATGTTAAGTCATGGACTAATGAGGTTTCGTGCGAACGTCATAAACTTGACGCTAGTTGAATTAGAAAATTACTTACTGACAACTATGTTAGAGTTTTAAGCAAACGTTTTTTTCCCGCTGGCTAGTTATTGTATTTTTCATTACCTACACAAAAAATACAATAACAAACAATAATTAATAGTAAACGTCAAGAGTCGTGAGGGAGGAAAAAGCTCTCGACACAGTTTTAATTAATTTATTTAGTTATTTATACGCGCGTTACTACATTCCTTTTTATAATTGTTTATCTATAAACATAATTTACATAGAAATTGCGAACCATCCATTCATTATTCCGTTCGTTATTTGCATTTTTGTGTGATAGTGCATTCTCTCTGATTATACCCTGGTATAATAGATAGGATATATATTATCTATACAAAAACACAGATTCCACAGTTTTCCACGTACCTTGGAGACCGGCTCCTCGCTCCATCCCCCACAATTGGCCATGCCTTCCAGCAAGGTCAGCTCACTGTGGACAAAGAAAACATATTTAAGTACCTTTTTTAAACCATAAACCATAATCGTTTAAACCATAACCGCGTTAGCACACCTCCGTCGCGAAATTGAAGTAGCGAAACAGCTGAAGTTTCGCCACCGTTTGTCCGCTGTAAGACGGACGAAACTGCCTGTTCTAACGCGTTCATTGGCTATAATTGTGTCTCGCCTCCGCGGAGTATCGCGCGATCGACGTAAACGCCGCGTCACATCTCCGCCTGCGTACCGCCATTTCCGGTTTCGCGCTTCGCGATTTCGCGGCGGAGAGGTGTGTTATAGGCGGCTAGAGGAGCGGCGTTGTCAGTAACCCATCAATGACCCACTACAGGGTCGGGTCTCCTCTCACAATGAGAGGGATGTAGGCCGCCGTCCACCACGCTGGCCTACTGCGGGTTGGTGGACTTCACATGCCTTTGAGAACATTTTTTTTTTGTGAACTCTCAGGCATGCAGGTTTCCTCACGATGTTTTCCTTCACCGTAACAGCAGGTGATATTTAATTTTATAAATCGCACATAACTTTTTTACAAAGTCATTGGTGCGTGCCACTGGGATTCGAACCCGGACCCCTCGATTCGAGGTCGAATTTTAAGCCACTGGGCTATCACCGCTGTACTTCGTGTTGATTCAAATTGTTGCGTGCTGTTGTATCGTTTTATTGTATGGTCTTAGTAGTAAATGAACTTGGCAGTCGCCCTCCTGCTGGTAGGTGGTCACCGTCGCTTGTTAACACGAGCAACGCCAAAGGAGTCGCTAGTCCGTTGCCGGCGAAGGAAAACTCTTTTTACGTAATTTTTAAAGAAACCTACAAGAAATTCTCAATTATTATATATTTAAGCGGTAAAATGAGAGTGGTGTTCGTAAGTTTTTTACATTTTGTGTACAATTTAGAAAATTTTGCTCTTCGAAATACGTTAAACACTGAGACCAACTAATTAACGCGTATTCTCGTCTTGGGAGTTATTTAGGTACTTATGAGTATGGATTATGGAATCTTGGTATGGAATAAGTATGGTTAACTCATCATTTAAGCCTCGACATTAGGTAAGTTGGAATACCTACAGAGAGACTGTATCACTGTATGGTTCTTTCCAACTTTTATGTTTAACAAAAATCATTAATTCTGGCCACCACACAGATAACAAAAGCAACAAGACATTTGCCATAACTTATCAATATCCATTGTGATAGCATAGAGACAATTCAATACACACGCCAAACGGCTGTACCGTAAACAGTAAAACGTTTTAATGTCCCCGCAAATATCGTCGTGGAAGCACGCGCGCCCATTGTTCACCATAGATTTATGTACAGCGTGATTTTCGTGTCATTCTGTAAAGTCGTTTCTATATACGCTTTGTTTTTAACTTGCAATGTTTTTTTGTTTTTTGAGGTCAAACCTCAAAAAACATAAGTTGAAGTTGACCCTAATCATAAGATTAGAGCTAAATATTATTTTTGTTATGAACACTTTTATAAAAAACTTACACATTAGATGCTAATGTAACAAATGCATCGATTTATGAAGATCTTTAATTTCTAACAATTGTTGTTTTGAAACAAGATTTTCACTATGTGTCAATGTAGAAGACAATAGATTGTCTTAAATTAATTACGGCACTATTAAACGCCGAATAGACACAAAATTGTGCTATTTTGAAAAAACTTGAACTCTATAATTCGATTAAAACTATTTTATTCATCTTAAGGAACATGTCTTCATTGCTCAGTAGCAAAATCATTTTAAGGAATAATTACGTGTCCAATCCTCAACAGAAAAAAGTCGACCTGTTTACATAGGTAGGTAGTACATACCTATGCAGGGTTCGTGTTCAGGATTGCACAGCGCATAAAAATTGTTAACGACTAAGTACATTCGCTATGGCGACGGAGCTAGAGGCCGTCGGATTCTTCGAAACAAATCATTTTTATTTATACGATAGCTGCTTTTAAAAGTGTTGTTTTAACAGACTTCAAAAGAAGAGGTTATCAATTCGACACGTACGAGTATGTATGTAATATTCTCAGAACTGCAAAATTTTTACATAATTATGTTGGTTTATTACGGCTTCCAAACAAGAATACCAATTTTCATGGGTGTATGTATGTATTTATGTATGTATGTATATAAAAATTTGTCCACGCATACCTCCGAAAATAATTGACGAATGGAGATCGTTTTTTTTGATTGCATTTTGTTCAACTTAGGGAATGGTAAAAGATTCATCAAAACTTAGGAAAAAAATTATTTAAAAAAATTAAAACGACATCAAAAAAGTAGTAGGCCTAAAGTAATAACAAATTTTATTTCATACTTTTTTGGTGTCGGTTCAATTTTTTTAAATTATTTTTTTGTTATATAGTTATAAAGTCTTGTCCTTTTGCGAAAGAAGATTGTAAACTCTGTCTGATACGAGGAGCTACAATCAATAGGTTTTTGTGTCAAAAAAACTTTGCCTAAAATCCGTTTCTTTTGCTGCTGCATTGGATCAAGTAACTTTATATAGATTCGATCTAGGATGCCTTTTCATCCCACCTACCACTTGCAGTCTGCCGTGAAGAAGCATCCTCATGTCTTCAGTATCGGTTGGTTTGGTGTGGTTGCTCGGGGTAGGTATGTATGTACGTATTTTAGACATCCGTCTTAGTTCTCAACAGTGGTAGTGGTTCCATGCGTGATTTTAGAAAGGAAAGTATACAGCACCTAAATTTATATAGGTACGTACAAGGAGTGTGCATTTTCTTGTGATTTACTTTAATATAATTGTGTAATTTATGAGTAAGCGATGATCGACCAGTGGCTCAGCTACTTAATTTTCGGTCGGTTCGTTATAACTATGAATTTCTCTTGTATGTCTGTTATTCTACAACTCTTTTGTTATTGCGGTATCTATAATTTTTTCTATAGCAATCTAATCGGTGGTAACAGTAGAAACGTCAGTGGTATATAACCACAAGAACGGAACGATAATAGCGTCGATGTTTAATTCACGCCGCCACCTCGCTGGAACTACTAATCAATCGGAGCTTATCGATGCAATATTTATTGCGAAAATTACAATTTAAACTGCTGTGGGTGAATCCGAGTGACGTACGGTATCCGGATAGCTGGCTGGTTACCTGTATATATGGCACGAGTCCCGGAGACTCGTGGAACTGGAACGTGGAACGCCTGGAACATTCTCCATCATTCTGCTCCATTGCGGATTGGCGGAGAAACGGTGGCTAACCCGTCAATTTTCAAACCGCTATAGGGGCCTTCGAGAAGGTTTAAGACTATCTTAACGATAACAACTTGGACCGACGGCTTAACTTGCCCTTCGAAGCATGGAAGAATTTAATTCGCTACCAGCAATTACTTACATTTTGGATCGTTTTCTTGCTTTTTTCGATCGCTTGTGAACTACTCAAGCGGCGAGACTATGCTTTATTTTGATTTCAAAGCTGTTTGTAAGGATTTGTTCCTATCTTTGAGTCATGTATAGTGTCTAATATTATTTCACCTGCCTAACATGAGTAATACTAATTGTTGGTATACAGAATCACTAAATCAATTGGTATACTATTATCAAGAACTGTATTACTGTAGGTATTGTCTGCTGTACAATCAACAATAAAATTATATTGAATATCCGTCTATCTGGGTCGCTTTTTGTCCCTATCGGTAGATATCCATCACGGTGTACAGTCGTGACGGCGTGGACGTTTCTTTGCCACGACACGACAACGCATGGAGTACTGTAAAATTAGGGTTTTGGTTACTTTATTACGTTAACTGTATTTGTAAGTAGAATATACGCACGTTCTTGCCTCGTACGTGCAAAATTTGGAGGAGCGTTTCGACTGATGTATTTTCACAAGACTATGACATGGGGTGGTGACATGAAAGGTATAAAAAGAGCTCACCTTCCAAAGCCAGCAACGCTCTGGCAATTTCTTTGTTGTTGTACGTATCAGTAGATGACAGACATCTCATGTGCAATATCATAAAATGGCGGATTTGAACCCTTCAGACCTTGAATTATTTGAGCTATAAAAGCTATGATATGTGTGTCGAGCGTCGTAAAGTGCGAAGATGTGACAAATTTTTCAAAATGCTACCCAGCGCAACTGATTCATTCATTCATTCAGCGCAAAGTCACCATACCTACTGCTCTCGAAGGCTAGGAAAGTAGAAGGATTCCTTCCTTTACTACGGCTAAAAAGCTAGCTATGGGAGCGATGGGAGCTATGTTAGCTGCGTCGGCCGACAATGTCGTAAAGTGGGCGCGTAACTGCACAAGTAATGGAGTTACGGGACCGGCGCCCGCGACGAATGCTCGCAGATGCAATACTTCACTGATTGCTATAAATATAAATTACAATCACGCTTTTAATGTTGCGAGTTTTAAATTATAAATTTAATAAAATTTCAATTATACAATTAAATATCACCTGCAAAACATCGCGAGGAAACCTGTAGGTGTAGGTATGTCTGAGTTCACAAAAAGAAATGTTCTCAAAGGCATGCGAAGTCCACCAACCCGAGACCAAAAAGAACATAAATTTTCAAATGGAATTTCCACACCACTATTTAACTTCACGAAAACAACTTCCAAAGACTAATTCCAGTAATATCTCGCGATGTCAGGAATTAGGTTTAATGAGGATTTGTGTAGGCCGCAGAAACGATCGCGTCGTGATCCCTAGCGCGGCGGCTTCTGATCGTATATGACGGACTCACGACTTTAGCTAGGTTGGTGGTACAATAGGAACGAATCACTACAGAACAAAAGAAACTGAAGTAATATTTACATAGGTTCTGGTTTTAACTTCGGAATCGTCACATTCGGCAGTACATATACTAAAATTGGAACGATACTATACTACATTTCAGAGGAAACATCTCTCAGCTGGAAATATTAGATCTGACTGAACTGGCGACTTTAGTAGCGCAGTGGTTATAATGTCGTCGTGCTGCGTGGAGGCTCCTGGATTTGGTTCCCAGCGGAGCAGAGGCATGAATGATGAGTTTTCATTTGTGTTTCTGGTCTGGGTGTGTGTATTCTTGTCTGTTGTCGGTCCATCGCTTCCACGACACAGGAAATCTTAATGTGAGTCTATGAGTGTGCGTTATTATCAATAAATAAACCGTTGCCGAGTTTCCTTTGCTCCTTTCTGGGTGCTTTTTCAATATTAACTTACGAATTACAATCAGCATCTGCGTTGATTTCACAAATAATCTACTATGTACTAAAGTAACTAAAATTTGTTTCATTATCGGCTGCTGGTTTACAATTTTCTAACCATACCTCACCTTATCACACCATATTATGTTTAAAAAATGTGCTAACACTATAGCCCTCTTAAATACGTTCGTATGTCTATAAGTAGTGGCAAAAAACTTTCGTATTTGAAATATTAGTAGGATGTTTTACATTCACAACAATTTTGTGTTGACTGCTCAAGATTGCAAAATATAATAACGTCACTCAGACATGATGACTTCCTCCATTCATAAGCAAGTGTTACAATCTCCATGGATCACTTATTGTACGAAATAGAAAGTGATGCTACAATTGACAATTTCTATTCTGATGATGATGATTTTTAATAACATTGTTTGTACAAGAGTTAAACTCCAATTACGACGTATTATTACTATTCTGAAGTATTATCGAAGCGTTACAAAATAGAGAATGTTAGTTCTTCAGTCTTGTTTGAGCTTGGACCTGGTAAACATTTACCAGGCGTTGCAGTGACAACCCCATGGTATCTAAGCTCTTTGGTCAATGGGGTCTCAGGTGCGTGTGGTGTGTATTCTTTCCTATAGGAGAGGCGACAAACAACTTTACTCGCATCCATTCAAGAATTATCGTGTAGTATACGAGACTGACGCTGTTGGCTCTGCTGAGGAATGATAAATTATATCCGTGTGGCTGTCAATAGACCGTAGAAACACAGGATTTCGCCGAGAGTAGTCCAAAAATCACCTTCAACCACCCCTTTTTGAATGTGTAATCGGAGTAACAGTAAGTAAGGAATACGGCGACCACTTAAAGTTTCGTTAGGTCTCTTTCGTTCGCTCTCGTTATAATTACTCGATTTCTCTGTTTATCTTTATATTTACATAATTACGATTTTTACTAAATTTAATTCATATGTAACACTAATACCGCAGTATACCTCAGCCCTTATGGGTGCCGCGGAGACAGTAATTTAGTGAGTAGGTAAGGTCCCGTTTTGGCCGTTACACCGATAAGTATGAATCAGATCTCTGAACTATTCTCGTTATCATTCAGCTTTGTGGGTTCTGTTATAATCTAAACTATCGACAAGTATGCTTATTTATATTTTATAAACACTTTTGTATGTATTTCACTGAACTCCTTTTAACTAACGGCTGGACAGATTTTCTTAATATTTTTCATGTATGTGATTAGTCATTAGCATTAAGTCCACCTTTGTACACATTTTAAGGTACGGAAGAATAAATAAATAAATAAATAAATAAATTAGTAGATTCTGGACGAAGTCTCTAGATTAAAAAAACACAGTAGGAAAAGCTTCTGAAGTTAAATACATATAGGCAATTCTTATCTACGTTTGTTTTTTACGGACCGAATTCGATCATATTTTTGTTTTAGTTGGTTCCAGGGAACTGTACTTTTACGATTAAATCTATTAACTTTGTATCAGCTATATCGTATATTTACAATCGGCATTTAATTAGCATGACCTCTACCAAGTTAAGTAACGAGTCCTAAGCAGTTGGATATAAAAGTAAGATGTAACGATGGATTCCTTTGACACTTACTAATGAATCGGAAGTTCAGTAGGTTCCTCATTTACATACATAACATGTCACAAGTAGTTCGCGTGATTTATGTCTATCTCGACGATTATGTAAAGAGCGAAGAAAGTGATGTCAGATTAGATAACTCGCGTTAATCGATTATGTGTAGTCGATTTGTTACTGGTATTCGATACGACTCGATGGCACTTCTGGTTCAAGATGAGCTAGAAAGCCGAGATAATAATTGAGTAAATTCACTCAATTATTACCATTAGTAACATCGATTTCTAATTTTGAAAAAACTTTTTAAAATATGAAATCTTACCATCTACAAGTCGTAAAATTTTTAATCTAAAATTTTCACACTGAAACTAGGGGTAGAATTGATAAGACTTAAAAAAATAACACAGCATTGCCTAGTTTGAGGAACTAGCAATGTTCAAGAGGACCCAATACAGTGTAGTGGACGAGGATCTAATAATACGAGTAGGAGCAGACAATTTGATCAATAATACAATTGAACTTGGAACCAATTCAGTTGTCAATAACAAATAACTGTCGATATAACTTTCTACACCAGCCTATGTTTATTCTAGTAAGGAGATAATTAAGGTAGCTTTCGATACAAAAGTTGCAAATCTAAATAATGATTTTCCTACAAATTGTCGGATAGGAAAGGCAATTTTCCGCGGTGAGCCAGATAATATCTCTAACCACGATATCATTGAATTTGATGAAAGTGTGTCAGTGTTTAAGTTAGCAGCGAAAAGCGTACACCATATACTATACGTGTTAAGACTTTTTGCAGATAATACTCGTATTGCTCGGAAAAATAACTAAATATATGTACAAAGAGCAGCGGTGATAGCCCAGTGGGGGCAGCGGTGATAGCCCAGTGGCTTAGAATTCGACCTCGAATCGAGGGTTCCGGGTTCGAATCCCAGTGGCACGCACCAATGACTTTGTAATAAAAGTTATGTGCGATTTATGAAATTAAATATCACCTGTTGTTACGGTGAAGGAAAACATCGTGAGGAAACCTGCATGCCTGAGAGTTCACAAAAAAAAATGTTCTTAAAGGCATGCGAAGTCCAACCCGCAGTAGGCCAGCGTGGTGGACTAAGGCCTATATCCTTCTCACTGTAAGAGGTGACCCGACCCTGTAGTGGGTCATTAATGGCTACTGACATGACATGACATATTTACAAAATGAAAATGATAAACGAATATAAAGTTACGTACGTAAATTAATTCAATCCAGATAATTATGTTATTGTTCAGTATTTTAACATTTCTCTACTTTTGTGGTTATATCAAAAGTAAAGAGGGTATCACTTTAGTTTTGATATTAACACAAATATTTTATTTTTTCTAAGATAGTCGCCTCAAATCCGTCTTACACCTTTTTAAACTCTAATTATTTATACTATTGGTGATTTAAATAAGTTGTAACGTTTTAAAAGTTTGTAAAGTTCTTTTAGTTGTAACGTTTTAAAAGTTTGTAAAGTTCTTTTATAAGTTGTAGCGTTTAATCGCTCCCTGCTCACATTTTGTGCTGATTCGTTTTTCCGCTGTCGGTTTACTAGGTCTTCGCTGATGACACACTACGGCTAAGTTTTGATCTGTATCTCGATGCGTTTATTACATTTATATTCGTTATCTCGATAACTTATGATATATGTGAATAATTTTCTCCTAAATATCAACCCAAAATAGTTCCAGTGCTGTCATTTCAATTGCAATTTTCTGCAAAAGTCTTCTAAAAATTAGGAGTGGTAAAAGTTTAATCGGTTTGTTCAGTTATTCCATCCATTCCTACTCCGTCTAATTTCATCGCTTTGGGTGGATAAGGACTCCTGCATCAGATCAGTTCAGTGGTTTTAAGTGTGTTGTCATAAAAATGGAATAAAGAGACGGTTTTCAGCCAAAAACCTTGCAAAACCTTCATACCTTTGAATGTACCTACATACATAGCGACGTAAAAAAGCTACCTACTTTAAAAGAGTAACAGTCTTCAAATTTTTAAATTTTTACCTTACCTTACCTTTACCCTAGAACATACAGTATTGAAATAAAATATCCTACAATTATTTATAATTGGCGTTGAAACAACCTAATTATATCTTTTAACTAGATTTCGCTTAAAAACACTAAATTTAATGCAATAATTTATTAACCATACCGCATTATTGAAGCCTCCGCCTAGGCCAGCGTAATTGGTAATTGTTCTTACCTAATTGCGATAAAAGTAAAAGCGAAATAAATTGAGCGTTTACTTTGAAAGTCTAGTTCAGACACTCTTCCTTGATTTTGCTTGCATTCTTGTTGAGCGAAGCATGGTTCATGACTTGGTTTGTCCGTAAATGTAACATTTGCAAACCTTAGCTAATCATAATCATAATCATAATCAACTTTATTTGCACTAATATGTGTTACATTAAGATGGTACATGATACAGTAATTAGGTTCTACATATTATGCCTCACTAGGCGTACAAATGTCATAATTAATTTCAATCTAAATTCAAATCAGAGGTATCTTTATAATGTCAACTGATAAATAATTATTACAAAATATTCATACAATAAAATTATACACAATATCAATAGATTCTAAGTCATGTCAATTTTAATCTAAAATAATATTATTATCATTTATAAATTCGTCAATCCCATAATAACATTTGTTAATTAATATTTCATATAATTTTTGTTTGAATGAAGTAATTGACATGTCTAAGAGCTTTAGGCAATTTATCAGGCTGCCTAGTGCGCGGGAACTGTACATGATCACCGTATGGCTTTGGTTTACCGAGGGAAAAGCTCGTAACACTTTCTTAGAATAATCTTGACGAAAAATATTTGCACTTTATGTAGGCAAGTTTTATAAGGGAACACTCACTATATAGGTAGACGTTAGAACGTCTACAACTGTGAGAGATAACTGCATGTATATGTTTCACTATACACATCTACAACTGTGAGAGATAACTGCATATATATGTTTTTAAAAAATCGCGCAAAAATATTACATTGTACTATGTCAGTAACCCATTAATGACCCACTACAGGGTCGGGTCGCCTCTCACAATGAGAAGGATGGAGTTTAGTCACCCACAGTCCACCACGCTGGCCTAGTGCGGGTTGGTGGACTTCACATGCCTTTGAGAACATTTTTTTTCTGAACTCTCAGGCATGCAGATTTCCTCACGTGAAGGAACACCTTCACCGTAACAGCAGGTGATATTTAATTTTTATAAAGCGCACTTTTGTACAAAGTCATTTGTGCGTGCCACTGGGATTCGAACCCGGACCCCTCGATTCGAGGTCGAATTCTAAGCCACTGGGCTATCACCGCATTGTACTATGTTGGTTGCGAATTATTCAGATACAAGAAGTGAGTTCGACATTCTCCCTAAGTGCAAGCCACTGATCCGCACTGAATAATTTATGGAAACTTAATCGCACCTTGCTTCGCGGAATACTGATCTGCAGTACAGGTAAGTTTTAGATCGGTGGTTAACATCATTCTATTCACGAGTTACTCCCAATAAGGTATTAATATTGATGTGAGCGGTGATAGCCCAGTGGTTTAGAATTCGACCTCTAATCGACGGGTCCGGGTTCGAATCCCAGTGGCCATTCAATGGAATTCGAGGCATTGCAAAAATTATTATATTTTGAGAAAATAAAAAAAAAGCCTGTCTTTATCATGGCTCATATACTTTTTTTAGAGAAAAGATTGCAGCCTAGCAGACAAAATGGCTTCTCAATCATATGTAAATGCATTCAATGCAATGTAAGGTACCTAGTTATACATATAATGTGCATCCTTCGATCAACAATACACTAGATATCGGGTCACGTACAAAATCAAAACTTATAACTGTCCGCGTGAATACATACTTATACATCTTCATTTGTTTACTAACGAAATAAGACAAACGTTTTAAAACAGTTGTAAGTTCAACCTAATTACAACCATGACGCCTAGCAATAAGGTAGCAATTCTTCAAAATATTCTTTTTCTTACAATCATTCGTCACGAAAAACGAGCAAAGCAATAAATTACTCCCGTCACTTAGAAATAAAAAGACATAAGTTAAACAACATTTTATGTGAAATCAACCTTAATGAGCTATAAATACAGTACTTTTCCCCGTTATTACCTTGCGAGTTACATCCTTTGGTTTCGTTTCAGTTTGCTTCCTCAAATTTAACTACAGAAGGTATGGAGTCGCGTTGAACACAAAAATAATTTAGTATATTATTATGCACGAAAGTTTAGTTAAAATTATTTATATTTTGGGCATCTACATACATATATGTTATTTATTTTGTTACCGTTTTGTTGTGTGTATGTTTATTTATGTGTATGTATAATATGTTTTTGGCCAAGGTGTCTATCGCTGTTGTGGCTAGTAGGTACCTTAGTATTGTAGTCGTATTTAGGCATACTGTGTACAGATGTGGATGAATGTGAACAAAGGGATTCTTCTGGGTTTTAAGGTATCACAAACCGTAATATTGAAAGTACGGTCGTGTTTAGACATACTGTGTGCACATGTGGATGAATGGGAACAAAGGGTGGTAAAAGTGCGAATCGACAATAGTTTTTTGTCACAAATAAAAATATCACTAAATTCCACAATATCTTTATATTCATGTTTACAATCTTCATAATACATGTACAGTTTAGTGCAATAATTAGATCAAAATAATAATTAAATATCGGTAGCTTTTTTAGATATATAATGTAACCTGACGTCAATAAATTTTTGAACCACTGATTTGAGTAAATTAATTTCGTGATTGTGTTTATCTCCTCCAGGAAACACATTCTTGTCAATATATAATTTTAAAACTGATGTCCATAGAAAGTCGAGATCCATTCTGCACACGTAAACGGATTGCTCGGAAAGCTAAAATAAAAAAGGAAAGCTAAGTATCTTATGAAAGTCCAACAAACAGACACAAAGTTTGTATTAACCAATTTTAAAGATCTAGTAACAAATAAATTATTACAATACAAATATACTCCATGCATCTATTGTTCTGTTACACACAATTTTGCGCCAACGTTGGTCAAACATTTGTAGCGGTGATATAAAATCGGTAATTTTGATTTAAATTTGATATTATTTGTTAGTTTAAAGCATAAAATACAACTTATTCTACATGTACTTACCGAAAGTAAGACACTCCGGCCGTTAAATTGTTCCTTCGGGCATTATTTTTGCAACTTTTGAATGCACATTGCGGCATTGTGACACGTGTTTATATTGGCTCTTTTACAAGCGAACTAAATAAAATAAGAGCTCCCATTTCAAGTGAGCTGTTATTCACCGAGACGTATTTTTTGCGCCGACCCGAAATCTAGTGTATTGTTGATCGAAGTGTGCATCCTATATAACGCTTGTGAGAATTTAGTTAGAGGCGCCGTGTGAACTGCGGGTGCATTGTTTGTAGTGACCTCGATAGTGCTGTACCGGTTATCGATGTTTTACTATCGATAAATTGGCCTACAACCCTTTTGGGTGCGGTAATAGAAATTCTTTAAGAGAATTTTTGAGTTTTGAGGGAATTGGCGGAAGAGAGATAGATTTTGATGGATGGACAGTAATTTCATCTACTTTGCACTTATTGCGGAAATATCCAGAAAATGATAACGAAAACATGATCAAAAATTATTGAAAACCTTTTCCTCCTTATATTTCAATCGCTACAGCTTGAAGGGCTTAGGCTAATCAGTAAAAAACATTTTTTTTATGGTGGAATATTTTAAAGAAAGCGCTTTATAGAAATACAAAATTTCACTTCTTAAATACGTTCGTAACATCGAAAGTAATAATTTTTACTCGATGTGTCTATAATCGATCGATGTGGCTTTATTATTTAAAAAATCCAATTCAAGGCGCAGTATTGAATTAAAAAAGAAAAAAAAGAATTTATGAAAAGCTTAAAAAGCTCTAAATTCGACCTCAGTTCGAGTCCAAATAAAACATCGATAAATTCACGTCACTAGTTAAGAGATCAAGGACCTTGTCATAATGCACAATTACTCACGTACGCTTATGATGATCATTTGATACGTCGAAGGAATCGTTGATTTTTCCAACCACTACCGTGTTTCATTATTCGGCGAATCGTTGACGGTAACATCTACGACACCTCTTAATCGAGGGGTCCGGGTTTGAATCCCAGTGGCGCGCACCAATGACTTTGTAAAAAAGTTATGTGCGCTTTATAAAATTAAATATCACCTGCTGTTACGGTGAAGGAAAACTTCGTGAGGAAACCTGCACGCTTGAGAGTTCAAAAAATAATGTTCTCAAAGGCATGTGAAGTCCACCAACCCGCAGTAGGCCAGCGTGGTGGACGGTGGCCTACATCCCTCTCATTGTGAGAGGAGACCCGACCCTGTAGTGGGTCATTAATGGTCTACTTATAAAAAAGTACTGTCTTTAACCCATTTATGATCCACTGCAGGATCGGATCTCATCTCACAATGTGAATAATGCCGGATGAAGGCCTTTGTATTCGACGCTGGTCTAGTGCGGGTTGGTGGACATAAAACAACACAAGACACAAAAAATATTACTTGATTTATAACTTAAAAAGAGTGTACTTTCTGCGAAAGTAAGCCAAGACAGATAAGGATAAACTGCATAAATTATGGCTCTATATTTTTCTTATAGTCTAAGCTGTAACTAGATTACCCTCTTTTATCACTTGGATTCATCTGTGATGCGGTTCTCAAAGTTTTGGCTATAATTTTCTTATTTTTAACTACTTCAAAATGTAAGGTTTGGTAATTTTGCTACTAAGTTAAGTTATTCTTAAGTTTCTTCTAAAATGAACTTAAGAATAATAATTATATTACATATTATAATTATTCAATTTTTTTTAAAGAATTAAGCCTTTAAATTATGTATCTTAATTATTTTTTTATTTATTGGCTAAAGCCTCTAATGTACGAGTAAAAGCCTTAGTAATTGTGTAGTTTCTAAATAATATTTATTAAATTGATTTTACTGCATTTTACTGACTCATAATTAATTATTTATGTGATTATTATGAGTGATATTTATTTTATTTATGTGGAAAGGACACATTAATTAATAACTAGTTGTATACTTATTTATTTTTCCTGCTTCACGGAATTACCTGTAACAAGCAACAAATTAATTAAGTGAAATAATTAGAAAAACAGTACATTTATTTATGGTATTTTAGCAGATTTCAAAAAGCATATATTTCTAACATACAGGTAGAAATATTGGAGGTTTTCAATATTTCTACCTGTATGTTTTAATTTTAAAACAAACCCATTAATGAACCACTACACAGGGTCTATACAGGGTCGGGTGTCCTCTCACAATGAGAAGGATGTAGGCCTTAGTATGGACATGCTGGACTAGTGTGGGTCGGTGGACAACATTACTACTTTGAGAACCGCTGGGTAAACCGGTCATCGTCCGTATTGTATGCCGGTGGCGGTTGGCAAGTGTTAATACACCACTGAGGTAGCTTTTGCGCCTAAAGGGCCCTATTACACGCCATCAGATATCACGCGCAGGACTCCGCCCTGTTATTGAATCTACTTCTAAAGTAACGTACCTATTTGATGCAACTCCCTTGATTTCTGTTTCTACTCACACGACACTGCCCGAAAACTACTAAGGATTTCTTTTTTATTCATATAGACTATTTGCTTAAACTTATTAAAAATAAAAAGACGGATAACATCGTGAGGAAACCTGCATGCCTGAGAGTTCACAAAAAATGCTCTCAAAGGCATGTGTAGATTGTGTAGTCCACCAATCTGCATTAGGCTATCCTTCTCATTGTGAGAGGAGACCCGACCTTGCAGTGGGTCATTAATGGGTTACAGACATTATAAAAAACTAAGTAGGTACCTAGTAGTAAAAGACTGTACCATATTAGCAAGGAGTTTGATGTTTAATGATCACTGGAGACATACGGAGATATGGAAAGATATTTAATCAAACTTCACAGCACGATCAGTCTTTTTAAACATTAGACGTAAGACACTTTAGCTAGTGATAGGACAGTATTATCATTCTATATGTGACTGGGCGGATTGGTTACATTGTATAGGACGTGTCACATTATACTCTGAGTAGCAGATTACATAATCCAATGCGATACAAGAGACAAGACAGAACGCCGACAGTAATGGCTTAAAGATTGACAGATCTCTGTAAGAAATACCTCTTTATTTATGAGTAGGCAACTATATTGGGTGTTAGCACTATTGGATACGTTTATAAAATTTAGCATTGGGAATGAAGGATGTAGATAGAGTAGGAAAAGATGCAGTTTTTATTTCGAAAAGAGTGTTCCGTGGGAAATGAGGTTTAGATTCCTTGTAGAATATAAATAGAGTAGGAAACAGTTAAATGAGACAAAAGAAGACCGAACCCAAAATATGCAAAACCCAAAATAGTCCGAGGCTATTAATGACCCCAAAACTATATATATATTTTAATTTTCACAGCGGGATGTGAAATTCATCTTAATCGATCCGTAAAATTTGCTGTCATACTTTACTTGCCAGTAACCCATTAATGACCCACTACAGGGTCGGGTCTCCTTCTCGTAATGAGAGGTATGTAGGCCTTAGTCCACCACGCTGGCCTACTGCGGGTTGGTGGACTTCACATACCTTTGAGAACATTTTTTTTGTGAACTCTCAGGCATGCAGGTTTCCTCGCGATGTTTTCCTTCACCGTAACAGCAGGTGATATTTAAGTTAAATTTAAGTATATTATAAAATATACTTTACTTAATCTTCATAATATCTATAGTAGATATGTATTAGCAACCCGCATTAGACCAGCGTGCCTAGGCCTAAGGCCGTCTCATTGTGAGAGGAGACCCGACCCTGCATTTAATGGGTTACAGATAGGTATATTATTAATAAACGTTAACGAAACGAAGTGAAACAAAACATAAAATAATGTAATTCAAGCTTTTTTGCTAATACATCTCGTTAATACAAGAACTTGTTATTACACCCCATAAAGAGTCCAACCCTAGAAATGACAACAGAATTCACCTTAGATAAAACCATAGACCATTTGAGGTCCGAGCATGACAAGTAAGACATGTGACTAGCAACACGGCATGGTACGTGTCACCTTATGCTCAGCGACGCAGATTACATCGTCAACCGCGATGCGATCAGACTGCTAGGAAACGGGTTTGGTTATAGACTAACTAGAAATGGTTAAAAAGTAGACCCATTTAGCCGTTCATAGCTTGAGCAGCGTGCGGGTTAAGTTTACACGGGATCGAAAAAATGTAGCAAAGTTGAGCGCTGTCCGTAGAAATGGACAATGGATGGAAAGCTTTTTATTAAGCTCATGGTATTTTTTAGTAGTAAGCTTATGAGCAATTTCATAAAATTTGAAATACATAGCAAACGATCGAAAAAATTAAGCAACGTCGGGCGCGGTCAATACCTGTATGCAATGGCGTAACTAAACCATCCCGAAAGTAATTCATTGGACGGGGCCCCAGTAGTTTCTTAATTTCTTTTAGTTTTTAACTTTTAGGGCTACCTACTTCTGGGCCCACGGCCTCTCAGTCCGGGGCCCCTACAGCTCCGGGGCCCGTTGCATTATGCCAGCCCTGCCACCCTATAGTCACGCCACTGCCTGTATGGGTAACTAATGGCAATTCACATGCGCGCTTCGGAGGGTACGTTAAGCCGTCTGTCCCAGTTGAAACGATAAGATAACAGTCGTTAAATACTGTCAAAGATATGCCATTTGAACACATTCGACATCGATTGGTTCCTAGTCCTTTTCTCCACGAATTCACATTGAAGGAGCGTGGTGAGTATGCTCCGTTGCCATGAAGAAACCCGATCCCAACGGTGGGACATAAAAGAGGTTGCAGCTATTTTTCACTCGCTATTAGAATCCTGTCGAATACTCTATGTGCGATTTGAAAAAATTCGACACGGGTAAAGGCACTAGCCTGTTTCTCCACCATTCCGCATTGGAGCAGCGTGGTGAGGCCTCCTCCTGCTGTGTGGGGAAACCCGTGCTAAAAAGGTTGCAGCCACTTTTCACTCGCTATTAGAATGTTTCCTTAAGATCAAGGCCGCTGGGCCAGTCTGGGACACACGTCCCACCCGTTCATTGTGTTGTGCGCTGATATGCAACGCAGCTGTTGCGTATCAATGCGAATGATTCAACAGTCCACTTGAACAACTTGACGCGTTTCCATTTGAATAGACGACACGGATTTTGTCGGACCTTTCACATTTTATTAGTAGCTAGAAGACGTAGATCATGAACGTTTGATCGCTAGCTAGAGGTCTTTGATACCGATATTTGTACAGGCGTAAATAACTAGCTCTATTTATAAACACTATTTTTTACAATACTCAAATAAAATAGGGGAAAAGCAAAATAAATTGATGATGATAAGATTTAAGCTTAGTGAACTTCACTTTGTGTAACAATGGCTATTAATGAATACGGAGCCTATATTGCTATCAGATTGCTTTCTCGATATTTAGCATCTTTATCGATGGTAAATCATGCTTAATAAATGTACTTAATTTCCCATAAAAGCGTTTGTCATTTCACGCTTTAACTTTCATTTTATAGTTCCTCATTAAACTAATAAATTTGTTAAAATTACAAACCTTTGGAAAATAAACAGTGACTGCAGTATGAACTTACGCAGTTTAGTATAGTAAACGTATCGAGCTGCCATTAGTATGGGAAGATGTCAAGACAGACTGACATAATTATGATATACTCGTAAGCACTAATGATTTACTTTCATTATACGAATAATTTGACAATAGAGTCCAGGCTCACGGCACTGTTCACTGTTTATTACTGTGTGATTTTAATGTTATTTATTTAAATTTTCTCAGCTTGATCGATCACTTACGGTCTTCCCCATCCAAGGTATGAATTACCATAAACAAAGTATTACTTCATCTTCCCGTAAAGGCAATGAAAATTAATTCTTACCGAATACAATGGACACACGCACATACACTTGAATAGGCTTTCGTATAATTTATTGCTATACGAAGCCACTGGTGTGTCCAAACGACATAATTATTTACCGCTCACTTGTTTGAAGTTTCTAAGGACTTGGCTACAACTGTGAATTCGAAGAGTCCTTAGCCCACCACGCTGGACTAAAGCTGCTGTGCTAAAGTAATAATGGATTGTGGCAGTCCTTGCGCAAAAATACGCCTAATATCGTATACAATTAACAAATCCTTTTAACAAATTCTTAACCGTATTACTCGCATGGTTGTTATAACTATACCTACTGCATATTTTACGTAGCCATAGTATTAAACATTGAAACAAGAAAAAAAAGACACATTTTTTTCACAAAAAAGACAATTTTAACCACCCAGCAATCTTTGTAAGAAGACCACATTTCAGTATAAACGTTGTTGTTAATTAGACTACTCGTAGGTACATATAAGTATAACGTAACTGACCGCAGTAGCGCACTCGGAAATAACTCCGCAACAACCGTTGCGTGGCGCAAAAACAACACGTGTGCTGTGTTAAGCTCACTGCACAATGCACATGCATTTATGCTATCAAAATCAAAATCAAAGTCTTTTATTCATTGTCAGGTACGAGTTGTGTACACTTAATGAACGTCATACATGATAAATTATTATCTTACATCTAACATTCGCTTTCGGTGCCCCTCAGGCTAACGTAGACCAGGAGAAAAAAGCGGGCGGAAAAAAACTCCCGGCACTCTTTTAAAATCAATTATGAACTAATTATATTGCAGTATGATTTTCGACCGATAAACGAGCACGCGTGACAGCAATCGCGTGTGTCAGTATCAGTCTACTGGCATCTGCTCACAATTTCTTAAATTATACATGGGGTATAGAAATAGCCAGGTGAAGCTTATTCAACCCCATGCTTTCTTATCATTTAAATAGTCCTGTATTGTATAATATGCCTTTCGGCATAGGACTGTCTTTATTGTTCTCTTAAATTTATGGAAAGGCAGGGATTGAATTTTGTCTGGAATGTTATTATACATTCTCACAGACATACCTAGCTATCTATCCAACGACCACAAATCCCAACGACTAAATAGCCAACGACGCCTCATGCTAGGCGAAGGATTCAGACAACACATTAGACTTATAAGTCAAGGATAAAGAGCGTGAAAACTATGCTAGTACCGACCACTTGACCCGTGTACATCTACGATCGGAACTAATTCAAATATGTCAGTAGGAAAACGGCTCTATCAAATTTGTTTACAGTTTATGTAGTTGTTGTATCTATCTCTTAAACTAACTCATAAAACCCTAGATCCTGCCTTCCTTTCAGCCCTTCATAGCCTGCATGATCCCCCCTACTTTTCAGACTTTAAAAGTAATGGGACCGATACAATGGTAATGTGTCCACCATTCAAAATTAATTTCAAAATGTAATTCTACTAAAAAACTGCATTCACGATCCAGTGCTTTCACCATACAAAATGTATGAAGGGTTAATGTCTATGGCAGTACATTAAAAGTATCTCTATTGACTCTTAAGACACAACCCTATTATTATAATCCCCTACCAATCTCTATATTTCGTGGCTAGCAAGTTTGTGAGGTAATTTACTCGTAGCTGCGTTTACAAAATATTATAAATTCAAAGCTACAAAAACATTTTAACGATGTCTTGAAATAACTGAGCGAAAGAAAGACTTGGACGCGAAATATTTCGTCTGGTTACGAAACGGTAAACATCCGGAGATGTTCGCTATAACAGATTCATTGATAAGACGACCGAAATTACCCGTTTCCGTGACGTGTCCAGTTATTTTGTCGTACTACTAACGTAATGTCTATATCTGCATATTAGATATAAAATGTTAACAGTCTTTATATCTAGCTGCAATACTTGTAAGTTATGCAACTGAGCAAATAATATGTGAGATGTTCTGTAGCTATCGTCCTTGTTTACTGTAAAAATATTTACCTTAACGAGTTATGAAAAACTGAAAAACTACTCTACTTTTGACTGAAATAAGTGAAAAAACCTTTTTTACGACATTTTATATAAGAAAATTTACACAACTTTCTTTTTTACCGGATGGTTTTTATTGAATTTATCTATCAAACAACACTTTTTTCATCTCTATGGAACATTCAGGTCCAGAAAAATCTAAATTACTATCTTGGGCACCTACAAAAAAATGTAATACAATATGTAACAAATAAATTGTGTATTAGTAATAAGTTTTAATATTTTATAAATTAATTTGTATTACTAACATTAGTTTTATTTTTTATTTTTTAATTTGCATACCTGAAAAGGTGAATATGGATTGATCAAAATGCCCTGTAAAACCAATAACTAACCCATATTCGTGCAAATAAATGATTTTGATTTTGATTTTGAACAGTGTACACATAACCTAACTGTAGCATGACAAATAGCCTGGGGGCGTACAGGGCATCCCTACCATTTATCACCCGCCGCAGACGGCGTATGAAAGGAATTCAGATTACTGGCTAATACCGTTCTATGTTACCCATATCGGTCGAGGTATTAAAGGTATTGGATAATAGCGATCTTTTTATGGCTATCACCATATGAAGACTCCACTTATTTATGTAATCGTCTCGAACATAAAGATTTATAAATAAAAGATATACCTATACCTATTTATAATCATGAAATAAAAAATATTTAAAATCGCAGATTTTTTCTATCAGTGAACAAAAAAGTTTCAGAACAAAGCAAGTTTCAAAGCTAATTGGTCATAATGAATAATATTGGCACTTAAGATTACGTAAGAATATAATAAAATGTATATTGTATTCAATTCGTTACAAATATGAGGTGACTACATACCATTTATCAACAAAAATAACTGTAAATGATCAGACAGAAGTATTGGGCACGCTTACAGCAAAAAGGAAGAAAATTTTAAAACGAGACCTCTTTGGAATACAATGAATAAGAAATTAAATTCCAATAAACATCGCATTCGCATTACTGACACACATTACAGATTCCAGTTAAGTTTCGGCAAACGGGTTGGTGTACAAAAACTTCACCTTAACACAGTATGGTGACAGGTTGGCGTAAAGTTTTTACTTTAAAGAGTTTCACTAATGCGGTTGCTGTCTTTGTTTTTATTATTTACACGATTGACTGACGGCCTGGGGCCCGATTCTGTATGACCATTCACACTCGTATCGCGGCAATGTCGTGTCTTGCCCGTGATAAAAAGTCAAAAAAGGCTTAAAAGTCAAATATCGTGACAGTCTATTGTGTGCCTTATAGAATAGACATTAAGGTTCCTTGTCGTGCCGAGTTAATGAAATGACATACGGTTGGATGACACACGATATCGACACGAAATCCGAATGGTCATACAGAATAAGCCCCCTGATTGACTGAAGGGCCCATATTATATCATCGCACAGCCAAAACTACTGTGCCGTGACCGAATACTATGGTCAAAGTATTCGTATAATAAAACGTCAGTTATTAGTATGTCAAATGTCTGTCAGTCAGTTATATATATATATTTTTTGTAAAAAAGTAATGTGCGCTTTTAAAAATAAATATCACATGTCTGTTGTTATGGTGAAGGAAAACATCGTGAGGAAACCTGCATGCCTGAGTTCACAAACAAAATTGTTCTCAAAGGTATGTGAAGGCCACCAACCCGCAGTTGGCCAGCGTGGTGGACGGCGGCCTACATCCCTCTCACTGTGAGAGGAGACCCGACCCTGTAGTGGCTCATTAATGGGTTACTGACATGTCTGTCAGTCTGTCTGATCTTCCCATACTAATAGCAACTCGATACGACTATACGAAACTGCGCAAGTTCATGCTCAAGGGCGTTAGGGGTTGTGAAAATTTGATTGTGATTCGAACCCGGACCCTTCGAGTCGGACGAATTCTTAGCCACTGGGTTATCACCGCTTCATTATTTTCGTAACTCGTAAGCGGTTGCTGCAGATGGCTGAAGCTATGGCCTTCACGGTCCATTCAAGAGTTAGGACTGGCTGGCGCACAGGAAGAAAAAATTAAACAGACTCCAAAAAAGTATGAAGTAAAATTTGTTACATACTTTAGGCACTATTTTTGAAGTTTGAGGTATGGGTTTTATAATGGAAGTAATCTAGAAAAGATTCATTTGTATAATTTCATTTTATTATTCCAGATTCCCCTAAAAATAGGTAATTTTTTCTATCTATAGGTACGTTTCACATGGGTTTCACGTGGTCGCGATAACCACTTTCGTGTTAATAGATTCGTCGGTCAGGTTGATCGGGTAACCGTAATGAGTGTAACCGCTAATTAAACGGTGCAGCCGCTGCCAGCGCTCACCAGTTATAGGATAAACATCTTTACTGTTTTGCCCCATAAACGGTTAAGATTAGATGCATTTATAAAAAGAAACCAAGTGAGGCTTCTGTACCCTTAGTCGGAGTTATAGAAATGCCGCTACTACACATAGAAGATACGTAAATCATCAGCTTACTACACAGGAGTCGCACAGTGTAATAACCCAAATAGAGGATAAGATTTTTAGAAGAGTTAAAAATTAATAAAGCATTAGATAGATCATCATAAAAATTGCTTTATTTTTGATCAATGCCATTAATTTTTTCATGTCCAAATTTTTATCTCTGGTGGCTACCTAAGATTGCTCTTATATTTATTTTTTAATAGAGAAAGTGAGATAAAATGGTAGGTATTATAAAGCCAAGTACAAATGCACCTATTTGTTCGGCTTTGCATGTACGAGTTTAGATAATTACTATGAAATTAGAAAGTGTTCCTATTGGGATATGATTTGGACTCGAAAAGTGTGATGTTTGAACTAGGGTTGTCACTTGTCTAAATTGTTCTAATAGTGTGTGTGTTGTGATTCAAGCTGCTGATTAAATTATGGAAACATCAAAAATTACCACTCATACGATTCAATAATGATCAATTTGTTTAAATAAGCTTAAGTAGGTAGTACAAATATCTAAATAGTAAATACTGACCTAGAAACACTAACAACAATTCGCAAAATAATAAAATGTTGGTTTGATTTCACAGACGAAAATCATGGAATCTTTTGATTTTGAATGATTATGGAATATTTTGATCACTTTCTTAATAAGCCAATCAGCTTTTTAATTTTTTTTAAATAATTGGCAACCATAAACCCGTAGGCGGCATTGAGTGTACTCGTTCTTGTTACCATAATGTGAAGATAACTGTGCAAACTGAATATCCAACGCGCACTCTTCGCGCCAATATCACGATTAACGGCCGCACTCAGAGACGTCATTTAACGTAATGTTCATTAACAAACAAATAAAATCGTCTTTATTCGTATTGACATAAGTGTCATCGTTATTTTCATAATGAACCATTAACGTTAATGAATGTCTCTGATTGCGGCGGTAAGGTGGTTAAGATTAAGACAGACCCCAAGAGTAGATAATATTAGCGTGCCCAAGATGTGGACCGAACGATGTTGAACAATTGCACGTGCCTTAGTAGCTGGTTGTTGAACAAATGAGCGCAAATGTAATGAATTCAACCTGAAACTGTACAAAATTTATTGGCTCGACTTGTAACATAACGTACAAGTAGCATAAAAAGTATTTTTTGGGACGGGAGGAACTCTCTTCACGCGACTTTGAGATTATTTTTTTGTGAACTCTCAGGCATGTAGATTTCCTCACGATGTTATCCTTCATGTTATCGTTACAGCAAATGATATTTAATTTTATATATCGCACGTATCTTTTAAGAAAGTTATTGGTAAGCCACTGGGATTCGAATCCGAACCTCTAGAATACGAAACCAAATTCTTATCCACTGAGTTATCAACGCGCAGTTAGGTTAACATTGCTGTATATCGGAGAGACGAGAATAATTTACAATATGACAGTGACTCCGAAAGCGTTTGTTGGAGCCGAACGAAATATTGCCTTCATTTGCGGATTGGCACTCTCTACTGTCAACAAAAGCCGTTTATCCTTCCGTTTATCCGTGTCAAGCCAATTCCCATTCACCTCGAATGATGGAACTGCGTCAGCATAAACACCGCGACCCATTGTTCCTTACCGCGAAACGATTCCGCCGTCCATTGTTGATGAAGTCGTAAATAACGTCACGTGTCATATACTGAAACCACATTGGGGTCCTAAAGCTTTAAATTCCTACTGTGGATTCATCCTTATACAGTGGCTATATGTCATAGAAACCCGGATATGGTTACCTATTTTCAGAGTTTCATTGATAGAAAATGAAAGTACATAATAGAATCCTACTTCCTACAATCCTACTACTACGATAAATGCGAAACTTTGTGTGGATGGCTATTTGTTCACGCAAAAACGGCTGAACAGATTTGGATAAAATTTGGTATTCATGAAGTTTATAAACCTGGATAAACATAACGGCTCTCTGGACCAAGTTCTCAAATCCATGCGGAAGACGCCGCGAGCAGTCTAGTTCGTCGTATATGTAATACGTGCTTTATATGGCATATTATTATATAGGTATGGTTATACCATACGAAGGCTAGCTTGAAGGCTACCGCACTTCATCAATAAGAGAAATGAGCTTGCATGCACATTTCTAATTTACTGCAGTGATTATTTTATCATATTTATGCCGCGCGAAGGATGCATTTATCCTTGCGTTTGTCATGTAAATCATTAGACCGTATAAAATATTAATGATACTCTAAATTACATGATTTGTATGTTTCGTTGGGGATATCTAAACCAATAGCGTAGTACCGTAAACTGACTGCAGAACTAATTAGAGGAAATATTATCTATCTATATATTAAAAAAATGAATCGCAGTACGTTAGTCTCGTTGAATTTGGCTCGTTTTAGTT
Source organism: Erynnis tages (assembly GCA_905147235.1). Lineage (NCBI taxonomy): Eukaryota > Metazoa > Arthropoda > Insecta > Lepidoptera > Hesperiidae > Erynnis > Erynnis tages. Next base: position 10,555,223 of record LR990082.1, read on the forward strand.
TTGATATGTTCGAATAAGTCTAAGGAAGGTTTATACAGTGGGAAAATCTGAAAAGAATGCGTGAAAACAGTAGAAATTTCTATATCTTTGTAGAACGAAGGGTGCCGGGTCAGCTAGTTTAAAATACGACTCACATTTTATAGGTGTTAGACCATAATTCTCCTTTAATTTGCATACCTGAAACAAAGTAAATTTTGTAAATTAGAATATGGAAAACCTGAAATTAATCCTAATTAATGCAACTAAATATTTTCTCTCTCATTCACTCTCTCATCAACTCTCTCATCTCAGACATGCAGGTTTCCTCACGATGTTTTCCTTCTCCGTAACAACAGGTGATATTTAATTTCATTAAACGCACATAACTTTTTTTACAAAGTTATTGGTGCGCGCCACTGGGATTCGAACTCGGACCCCTCCATTTGAAGTCGAATTCTAAGCCACTGGGCTTCCTGGACTCATCCGCGAATATGCGTAAAATTTCCTCAAAAACTTTCTGTACAAATCACTTGAAGTAAGCGACTAACACGTTCAATTGCTACTTATATGTACATCTCAAAAATGCAGGAAACCTTATGTGCTTACCACGAACAGTGGGCAAAGATAAACATCGTTTGTTCCCACAGTGTATTCAAATGATAACAGCGTTACAAATCAATGTAGCAGCAATCAAGTTAAAATACGATCTACAGATGCGGTGTGTAACTTGTGGTTGGTTTTTTGGTTATTAAAGTAACTAACATTTAAATTTGGAACGAGTTTGGTTACGGCTTATTCTTAAAACGGTCAAGACCGATGTGATACGTATCGTTTTATGAACTTGAATCCAATATAGGCATAGTTGTTAAATTAAATTACTAAAGTATATAGTTAGACTAACTTAGTGGTTGTTTATCTGGCTGTATGTAAACCTCTGAAGAAACTGAATATTGTTGTTTTAATTCAACTGATATAAGCGTGTTTTAATAACAAGATTTTTATTCTTGTCATGTTATTCATGTTTTCAGTCATAGTCATTCTTATTTTCAAATTCTAGCTCATTTTTTAATTCTCTTGATAAAATAATTTATTTAAAATTAATGTGAATAACAGAATAACATCTACTTTATGGTAGGTCACTTTGAAATTCATTGTACAAGAATTAATATTATTATGAGAGGCCAATGATAAACAAAAAATGTAAAATCTGCGATTCTAAATTTAAAACAATCCACAATTTCTAGCATAAGCAATAAAATTATAATAATTTATAATGTATTCGAAATTCAAAACACGAGACACGTTTAGTCGCTTAGGTTCAAAACATGTAGAAACAACTGAACATCGCAAGATAAAACAATAATCATTTCTTTTTTTTAATATGCATAAATCCTTTTCATCAACAGTAAAAAAGATGCGCTTCCAAATTCAAATTCAAGCCGTCGCATGAGAAACATCAGAACGTCGCTGTCGGAACTAGTCGGAAGCGGCGCCGCATCGGCCCACCGTTAAAGGTTCTACATGAATAAAATATAGGTTAACATCGCCCTCAAGTGGTCTGATTTTAATTGCGCCAGCAGCCGAACGGTACTTTTCGGCGGACCCGTTCGCGGGTATAGGAGTAGGTCGTTGATCTTGTTGAAACGCGGATTCACCATGAGCAATTATTAATGTTGGTTGAGTGCACGTACGTAACCAATTACGTATTATAATAAAGTTTGTAAAAACGGTGTTGCTGTAGCAAATACAGTGAGTTGGTCTCTGAGTGGTGCTTTTATTATTTTAGTGTTCCGGTTATTGAAAATTAAATTTAAAAAAATCAAGCTTTAAGTTAATCGCCTAGAAAAGTAGAAAATAAACTTTAAATTAAATCAAACCAGTCAATTTCGTACATGTATTACACAATTTATTAAATGATATAAAAGCTTGTCATCTTGGATGATCCGCCATATTGAAAAAAGAATGACGTCATAAAGCTTGGCATGCATGTCATCCAAAATAAGCGTATACCAAATTCCCAGATAACTGACTTAAAATTCAGTTGCAAGATTCCACCCGGACAAACATATCGTACATACCCACATTGCAAGTTAATATAAATAGTTAGTTATCAACACCTAAACGCTCTGTCTAGGCCCAAAATAGACATTTTCTGAAGACATGCAATAATTCACTAATAAAATCAGTCAAATCGGCATAATCCACGCCACGGATAGTGATGTGCGACTTTCTATCGATAATTGTATCGAGCGTCACGGTAGCGGACATACTCGCGATTTTTCAACATTTTTCCAAGTCACACAAAAACAAACCTTACCACAAAGACGATAAGGTTCGAAATGATTTGATGGTAAATTCGCGGCGAAAGTACACTAGTGGTATTTAAACTGGATGAGTGAACAGCAACTGGGTATGACTTTTTCATAGTTAATTTGATAGGCTGATTTACTGGCGTTTAATGGGTATGATGGATGCTAGGCTTGTTAGTGGCCCGGTGTAGGTTAGTGTAGAAAAAAACATTTAAAAAAAATTAAACCGACATAAAAAAGTATGAAATAAAATTTGTTACATACTTTAAGCCTATTTTTAGTTTTAAGTCCATATCACGGAAACTACTGGACGGATTTTGATGAAACTTGTATCACAAAACGAAAGAAAGGGGTCCTTACAACGTGACTACAATATATCTTGTCAAAAGATTCGCAAGAAAAGCAGAAACACTACTTCGACTATTAAACTAATGTCACGACGACAGTATTGTACTTGTATAGGTACTTATTGTACGTGTGTGTCGCACATAGGCATCCGATGAATTCGATTAGGTAAAATTATAACTAAATGTCAAAATAAAGAATACACTTGGCTAAATTTACAAATAATTTGTGTGTTAATAATAAGTTTTAATATTTTATAAGTTTTAATTTGTACCCATGACTAACATTAGTTTTAACTGTTTATTTTACTTTTTTTATATTTGCATTGGCAAAGGTGAATATGGATTGATCAAAATGCCCTGTAAAACCAATAACTAACCCATATTCGTGCAAATAAATAATTTTGATTTTGTATTACGTTACACTTTTTAACGAGATAATTTTTAACAGTGTTTATATTAAAACAAAAACACGCTAGTTTTTCACATGATACCGAGATGCTAAGCGGCGACGACTATTTACGAGTAGGTCGGTGCCACCGTACCTACAGCCCAATCGTATGTCCGACACAAGATTGCCCTATGTATTGTTTTACTAACGCGGGTATATGTATGTACATAGGCTGCATAGTGTATAGGTATCGCTCGTAATGACCTCAACTAAGCTAAACTCAATTCGAACAATGGTTCTTTGTACAAATTTCCCACGAAAACTTCCTTGTTTTGCTGTGAACTTGCTAATGTTTTCAAAATGGTTTAGCGTTCGCATAGGATGTCTGAATTCATCATCGTTATGTTGCTACTCTATAAGCGGTGATAGACCAGTGGCTTAGAATTCGACCTCGAATCGAGGGGTCCGGGTTCGAATCCCAGTGGCACGCACCAATGACTTTGTAAGAAAGTTATGTGCGATTTGTAAAATTAAATATCACCTGCTGTTACGGTGAAGGAAAACATCTAGAGGAAACCTGCATGCCTGAGAGTTCACAAAAAAAATGTTCTCAAAGGCAAGTGAAGTCCACCAACCCGCAGTAGGCCAGCGTAGTGGACTAAGGCCTACATCCCTCTCATTGTGAGAGAAGACCCGAACCTGTAGTAGTGGGTCATTAATATATTACTGACATGTTGCTACTCTTTGCATATGTATAGGTTGCCCTCCAGCCAAGTGGACTGATCACCCGACGAAGACAGCGTAGGTCCGGGTTCGAATCCCATGACTTTCTGAAATGTTATCACCAGTTGTAACGGTGAAGGAAGACATCGTGAGGAAACTTGCAAGAGTTCTCCATTATTATGACACAGGCATTTGAAGTCCACCAACCCGCCAGCATGATGAACTAAGGCCTGCATCCTTCTCATTGTGACACTAGACCCGACACTGCAGTGGGTCAATAATCACCGTTCACCGCAGTGGTGAGCTATAAGTGTTAAAACATGTTCTTCCAGCCATAAAAACGTCTTCTACCTATAAAACTTACTTAAAAGCTTTAAAATCATGGAAAGTGGTAATGGCTTACTTATGTCAGGGTAAGTAGTTAGTTACATCGAGAAATAAAATGAACAACAGGTAAACAGTAATGAACTTCCGAGCTAGGTGATCTAACTTCTTGCAAATTCAAACCAGTGAAAACACCAACTAACTGATGAGACTACTTAGTCTTGTAATATTCACAGAGCAGATTATGTCTGTAGGTACATTGAGAATGTTTTAGTTAGCTTTCTAATTATTATTGTTTTAAAAATATTATGAAGTAGAAATTGAAAATAAATATAATAAAAAAAAAAATTAAACCGACTTCAAAAAAATGTGAAATGAAATTTGTTAGTAGGTATACTTTATTCTTTCTAGTTTCTGAGGTTGGTGATATTTTGTTGAGATTGGTGTTGTTCCTTCTTTTTTGAAGTCGGTTGAAAAACGGGTGCGTTTTCCCAGGGAAAGTTTTAATTCCTCATTGTCAATTTTTATAAATAAATGAAAATATATTTAAACAATGTCGCATTTATATTTTTTCAAAAACCTACGAAAGCGCGAGCCTACATTCACGCAAGACTATTGAATTTTCGTCTTTTTCTACAATGAGGTACGGAAGAACGATAGCTCGTAGCTCGAACTCAATATGCTGCTGTGGCGAGCGCCCTATACCTACCTACGTGTTCTATAAATACAAAAACAAAGGAATTAAAACTCCAATTTACCTACTTTTAAATAACTCTACAGTTGTGTTAACTGCATCAGAACTGTAAATTAACATTTGGAATGCAATCCGTCTGTCTACCCTGAAATATGTCTGTCTACACCCTGAATAACATCATAAACGCTCTACGATATTTTATTTAACTGCTTATCAATTTATTCTAGTTTACCCGAACAAAGTCAGGTGCAAAGCTAGTAGTGCAGTCAATAAATTTATATCCCTACAAGAAATGATGAGCTTATAAACGAGTATGCGTACATCACTTTATATAACTACGTTTTGCTGGCTTTCAATTTCATCTTCCTAGACATTTTAACCGTCCTTACCTGTCCTTACGTGCCCTAATGATAGTAGAGGAGACGTCGAAGATCTACCTTCACCGATCTGATAACTCGATGAGACATATATTTTGTCAAATTTAACTTATTTATAAACAAAAATGCCTATGATGACTTGCCTATCGAAAAGTGTTTATAGCTATTTTTAATTAATTTCAATCAATTTTGTTTTATCACCCTCTCTGTTTCGATTCACTGCTTTGAGTTTATTCTTCATCATCAACCCCGATGTCTTCCACTACCTTTATTCCATCTATTTAAAGACTTGAAATAAAATGAAAGTTCCAAAAAAAGATTTTTAATAAAGAAATCGAAAATAAACAAGATAAAGAGACACATAAAAAGCATGTAAATTAATTCGTGACAACAGAGAAAGTTATGACGCTTTGAGATAAACTCGCCAATGCAAAGAACAAACAAAATAACATTTGCAAAAACTCAACTAAGTTGATCATAAAGAACAATATTTACAAAAAGTAAACTCCTGATCTCACTTTTCTTACCGATTGGGCGTAAAATTTAGAAGGTCGCGCAATAAACAATCGTGTAAGGCTCTTGTTCCACAGTCCACGGCATGGCGATTAGTTTGTAGCAATCAAGGGAGTAAAGAAGTCAATAAGGGAGTAAAACGGGCTCTTTTACAAAGCTGGCAACGCACTGCTACCTAATGTTGCTCATAGGCGACGATAACTAAAGTTACTTATACCATAGAAAACCGAAGAGACTTATACTTACCAAAAGGCTGCTTTTCACCAGACATGTGCGAGGATGCATAGCGAGGGATGCGTTTTTGAACAATCAATACAAGTGCTTCATTTACCTAGCCTCGCTCCGCTAAGCCGTTTCCACCAGAGCTGTGCTAAGCGAGGCTAGGTAAATGAAGCAATTCTATTGGTTCTTCAAAAACGGATCCCTCGCTACGCATCCTCGCACATCTCTGGTGGAAACGTCTAAGGTAGATTTTATCATTTATGCCTGATTGTTGGTTCAAAACATGAAAAAGTAATACAATAAGGAACTTAAGACAATTTCAAATGTTATTATTAGGTGGTCAAAATGGCGTTAATTCGTGGATTCAGCTCAGATTGCTGCGCCATTAATCCTCAGATAACCAGGTCACAAAAGGTAGGACGCACTGATCCACCGCTTCAAGCAGCAAACAAACAATTCATCTATCAAAAAATCGTCACTGTAATCCAAGGGTAAACAATATAACCTCAAACAGGGTAAAATGAATCAGTCTGCCAAACTCGCAGACTGATTCATTTGTGATCGTTTAAAAATAGATCAAAATGGCTCGTAAATTGCATGCGACATTATCAAGATGCCGGACACTTTCTAACTGGCGCTACGATTACAGTAATCTGCCACTGGAATACACCTACCACTTTTATTTACTACCAAGTAATTGATAGTTTGAACGTACTTTTCCTTAGGGCTGAGGTGCTAATTTAGCAGACAAACTTTTACTGCTACGAAGTCACGATAGCTTTCTGCGCTGGGATGTGTTTTTAACTAAAATAACAATTGTCATTAAAACATTAATGACCCACTACAGGGTCGGGTCTCTACTCACAATGAGAGGGATGTAGGCCGCCGTCCACCACGCTGGCCTACTGCGGGTTGATGGACTACACATTCCTTTGAGAACATTTTTTTGTGAACTTTCAGGCATGCAGGCTTCCGAAGGTCAAGGAACTCAGAAAAATGGCACGTTTAAATATTTAAATTTTGTAGAAAAAAATATCAGCTTAGCAGAACCCTTCCAAATTCCTTCTGAGATCTTTCTCTAAACATACTCCATCACCTTTGTCCATTGGCGATTGGAAATGGCGTAAAAGTAAATTCCCTCCAATGCAATTCGTGGAAATTGAGGGAAATAGTAAATTGGCACCAGCTTTATCAAACAAATCTTCATCGATTCCAATTGTTTTGAACAGGACAACGGCTAGTGGGTCATTCTTTCTAAATTCGTCTTTCACAATATTTAATTATGAGTTTCGTTAAGCTGTCAGAACACTGTACCTTTCAGCTTCCTGTATCGTAATAAGAGGCGGACAGCTTACACGGACAATCTGTGATTATCTTTGCGCAAGTTTGACCCACAGGCAAATGCTTCGGTTTAGTCACTTCCTCTGTAATTGAAATTATAATTATATCGAATAAGCGTAACCTAATAATTATAACCGTACGTTTAGATGATAAGAATATCGGACGAAAATTGATCATGACACTTTTGTTGCAATGTGTATTGAAAATCCAGTACCTAGTAAGGTATCTAGCCCACAGAACATAGCTAGTTAGCTAGATACGTGAAGCGAAAATTTTGGGTACAATTTACAGCTCACTACGCGAATCTGCTCCGTTCGCAATTTAGCACAATTAAATTCAAATATTTTTAAATATAAAATGTATTATAAATACATGAAATTAATCAGAAAACACGTCACGCACACTTCCTTAAGTTGAGTACTTTGATATGCATACATAGACCAACATGTATGTCAAATTCACAATTGGATGAATCCTCTCGTCTCAGGCAAGAAAGGTTGTTTGCGGGGTGACATGTACAAAATTTGCATCATTCTCAGAAACAGCAAGTGTTGGAGTGACATGGCACAATACTTCTGCTTGATTGCACCATTTATGATAGAAAAAAGCGAGAAACCTAAAAATAAAATTACGTTACAAAGCTTTGATTGGATAAATAAATACCTAAAAGTAAACAAATACCTAATAGAAATATTCTGCTGATATCATTATTATGTCAAAATTGTTATAAATAGAATAACAAGAACATATTTAAGAAATAATAATTACAAGTGTCATGTAACAATAGTTACATCAGACTTTGTTGGAAATTGACATCTATGTTATGAATTATAAAACAGTTTAAAAGAACCGGCAATTTGAAATGAACCAATAATAGGTAAGAAAGTTATGATTATGTACTAAAGAAGTTGTTATCTCTGTAAAAAGTAATTATTATATCAAAGTTTTTGAGTCTGTCAGGAAATGAGCATCGTTATTCAATGTATTTTTCAATAAAGCAATTACTTCAGTACCGAACAAATTGACAAGACATTCTTAATTGAATGTGGATATTAAAATCTTTATTTACTTATTTTGTAACTTTATGTTGTTCCCTTTAGTTTATTTTTATTTTTGCTGCAAAGCACATTATTAGATAGTAATTTACTTATTTTGTAACTTTATGTTGTTCCCTTTAGTTTATTTTTATTTTTGCTGCAAAACACATTATTAGTTAGTCTTTGGAAATAAAAGTAAACGAAAATACGTAATACAAAAAAGGTTATTAACTTTATAATTTAAAAGTTATAATAAATGGTGTTTCTTTCAGCTATGTACGTTACAAAACCGCCAATATTCCGAACAGCATCGTCACTAGAACTGGCTCATTTCACATTCTTCCGTAGTTCTAGGTTACCACATCTGTGGGCATAGAATTGAAGATGACGATGACATATACGGCTAAGTTCCAAAAACACCAAATTTTCCAGTGCAACTGTAACATCATATTTATTCTCGCCACAAACTGGTGCGAATTGGGTTACAAAACCGCCAATTTTCCGAACAGCATCTTCACTGGAACTGGCTCCCGTGCGTTCCACATTGCGTAGTTGCCACATGCGTAGCTAGGTTTGCCACATCTGTGGGCATAAAGTTGGGGACTACTTTAAAACTGTACAAATGCGAATTTTCCAGTGCAACTGTAACATCATATTTATTCTCGCCACAAACTGGTGCGAATTGGGTTACAAAATCGCCAATTTTCCGAACAGCATCCTCACTGGGACTGGCTCCCGTGCGTTCCACATTGCGTAGTTGCCACATGCGTAGCTAGGTTTGCCACATCTGTGGGCATAAAGTTGCGGACTACTTTAAAACTGGACAAATGCGAATGAATAGGAAACGATTATGTAGGCCACTTAGTTTATGGAAGGCCTATCTGAAGCCATACGATTTCCTAATGGTTAAGTGTAGGTTCCAAGAACATATTATATTATGTGTTAGTTTTGTATCAATGGCATTTAGAATTTTCTATTTAATAACCTTGGAAGGCGGTGATAGCCCAGTGGCTTAGAATTCGACCTCGAATCGAGGGGTCCGGGTTCGAATCCCAGTGGCACGCACCTATGACTTTGTAAAAAAGTTATGTGCGCTTTATAAAATTAAATATCACCTGCTGTTACGGTGAAGGAAAACATCGTGAGGAAACCTGCATGCCTGAGAGTTCAACAAAAAAAAATGTTCTCAAAGGTATGTGAAGTCCACCAACCCGCAGTAGGCCAGCGTGGTGGACTAAGGCCTACATCCCTCTCATTACGAGAAGGAGACCCGACCCGGTATTATTATTAGCCTTTATTGCTGATACTAAACATAATAACATTTTTTAACTTAAATCTACATCGGGTTTCCCGGTTCAGTGGTCAGCGTGTCCAGTGACACATAGGCCTCTTCCAGCTGCTTCCATTCTTCTCTATTGATAGCTTTTCTAGACCAGATTGTCCCTCCAATAATCTTGATATCATCTGTCCATCTTTTAGCTTGTCTGCCTCTTTTTCTTTTGCCATCACGTGGCTGCCATTCTGTAATAATCTTAGTCCATTTCATTCTGCTTTCCCTTGTCATATGTCCTGTCCATCGCCACTTTAACCGTCTTATTTTCTTTAGTACGTCTTCAACCTTATTCGCGTTGTCAGTTATTAGGACTAAGTCATCAGCGAATCTTAAGTGGCTAAGTTGTCTACCGTTTATGTTGATGCCAAAATTGTCCCACTCAAGATCTCTAAATATGCTTTCTAAGACCGCTGAGAAAAGTTTTGGCGATAGCGGATCTCCTTGCCTTACACCTCTGGCTATTGGGAACTCTTCACCGGTTGATTCCAGTTTTATTTGCGCTGTGCTACTTGCGTATATATTTTTAATTATACGTATGTATTTTTTTGACCCGACCCGGTAGTGGGTCATTAATGGGTTACTGGCAACCTTGGAAGCTTATGTTATAAATTTCTAAGTTTTCTTATAACGGCTTAGCCTTGTATTTTTTACAGCATCTAGTTTCTAAACTGGAAAAAGCTTACCAATTCAATTTCCTTATTTATTTACTCTTGTAAAGTGTTTTTTAATTGATCTATTCATCGTTCTGTATTATTTAATTTTATGCTTTTAAAGAACGTAAATGATCAATTCACCCCACTGTTTTGTTTATGCTGTGAAGAAAGCATTATAAGAAAGCTGTCTGGAAAAAGCCCTATATTTTAGGGGCAATCCCAGTAGATCCTTTTCATCTGGCAACCCTACAAGTACATCCATCCACAACACTTCGTGCCTGTCCGTCACTTTTTTTCTCCGTACAACTGCCAGGCAATCATAACGTTATAAGAGGTGGTTGACCGCTATACTGTTGGCAAACAAAAGTGCAACGTAATACCTTGGAATACGGTCGCGTTTCAAAACAAACATCGCTGGCGTAGAGATTATTCAATAATACACCCAAATAATGAACTGGTTTACGTTACAGTAAGACGGACCAAGGCCATTTAGGTTTGAGGCAAGGGCTGCCACTGATGTTGAAGGGTTTTTTTTTCATTTAAAATTTAGTATATTTTTATTTTATAAAAGTTTGAACATTTTTTATTTTTGTGCTTATTTTCATAATCTCTGCTTATTTTCTTAAACGATTTGCTCAAGCCTTTTTGGTACTAAGTCTGGTCTGATAAACAAATATGCAATGATTAAAAACTTCACTTCACTTCTAGGGCTCTAGTGTATGAGAATGTGTAAAGGCATCTGACGTAACATTGTGGGATATTCTATAATAATTTGTGAAGTACTTCTAAATCTTATTTGAGAGTCACGCACACAATCTTAGAATTAATGATTTAGAACTTCGTTAAAGATGATAACTTTTTATAGTCAAATATATGCTACGTTTACAGTGAATCTGCAAAAAAAAATATGAAAATGTAAATATACATTAAATATGGTAGACACGTTTTTATAATACCTTCATTTGCCAACCCTACTGGGAAATCTCTTACAACCATTACACTGTCGAAATAAGCACAGCCGTAAATTTTGATTTTGCAAACCTACTCACAGTCAAGAGCACCTAACCGTTGTACATCCGGTCAATGGGTTTTCATATTATATTTATTTGCAATCGACTTAAATATAGCATTAAGAGTGAATTTGAATCAAATGCGAAAGGAGGATTACAATAATTTTACAGATTTTTATCGAAATTTCGGCAAAAGTGAGTAAAGCTCTAAAACCCTTGCAATTTATTTACTTAGATGTCTATTGAAGTCAATTTCAACGTCTGAATAATACGCTTCTTTAAACAGAACGCAATAATGAAATTTCAATAATGCGCAGCTTTGTTTTGTACAATAAAATTATATTTGTAAAATTTGCTCGAATAAATATGTATATAAACATTTATTCCAGTATCTGCTACATTATTTATGATAGGTAATATAGGTAGATATAATTGATACATGATAATATAGGTATACTCGAAATTCCCATAAATAATGTTGCATAAATATTTTTTACTTAAAGACACCGACCAGTTACGGTTTTATTACCTGTTTGCACTTAACCCGACATGTCTCTAATTCCAGATGAAAATTTAAATGAATTTGAATATAAAAATGAATCCAAATATTAATGATATACCGTCATATCATTGACATTAAGATACCTACCTACATCTAATAAAACGAAAGCAAATCGTTATGAAGTATTAATTAAAGCAGATATGGCCAGGCCATAAAGATGATTTGAGAAAGATCACAGATAAATAATGCAGACGAAAAGAAAGTTAATGAGTAACTGATGAGCGATCTTGATTTTTTGTAGGTATTGAACCATTCCTAGAAATCATTAACACTGCTTATTCGTACTAGAATCATTTAGATAACAAGAAATTTTTATCGTTAAAGAGCAAACGCCCATACAGGCCTGGTTTAGTTCGGTGGTCACTGAAATTGACAATAAACAGTGATTATTGATATCAATTTTAACAAAAATAAAACACAAGGTTGTAGGTTAAGCTTTTTGTAAGCCCTAACTATAACGCATTTCGACACTGCAAATAAAGAGCGTAAAGGTATCGTGTATTCCTTCCTACTTCTACAGCAGAACTAGATTAAATTTTTGCCTCGAGGATCATTCTGGAGATCTTCAAACACCGTTGCCTGTGAAATGCTAAAAACTTACTCATTGAAAATGTAAAGTTACGCGAAATGCAGCCCCTTGGAACCTCAATAAAAATTCTGAACAAGTCAAAAGAATACTGTATTTTTAACCTAATTAAGGCGAAATATTAACAGGAAACAACTTTCCACCTAGTGAATCTAAAAATGTACGTCCATCATCAATCTTTCATGTTGAATTCCAAACTTGGCGGCGTTTGGTATCTAGATAAAAGTCTATTAATTTATTCAAGCCATAAGCCGTCGTTGATAATGAGAGTCTATGGAAGCCGATCGGGTGTCATCATGTGTGATGGCGTAACTCTACGCAACTCGGAACCGGTATCGGGTACCTTGCTGTGTCAAGTTTACAGATAAAAGGAATATCATCTAGCTCCTAATAGATAGCTCGCGATTGGGTTTTGGAATTTGCGTTATGATTAGATCTTGTCAGTAACCCATTAACGACCCACTACAGGGTCGGGTCTCCTCTCACAATGAGAGGGATGTAGGCCGCATTCCACCACGCACCACTACTGCGGGTTGGTGGACTACACATGCCTTTGAGAACATTCTTTTGTAAACTATCAAGCATGCAGGTTTCCTCACGATGTTTTCCTTCACCGTAACATTCCGTAACAGGTGATATTTAATTTTTATAAAGCGCCCATAACTTTTTTTTACAAAGTCATTGGTGCATGCCACTGGGATTTGAACCCGTACCCCTCGATTCGAGGTCGAATTCGAAGCCTACTTAGATCTATGATTAGATCTATGATAGATTGCCGCTGATTAGATCTATGATATGCAAAATAATAGCAAAAGTAATTTTAACCAGGAAATCCTTTCTAAAAAATTATTGAACACTCAACATCAGGTAACACCTTATTATGTGTTAGGACAAAATATATAAAACCCGCGAAAACAATAGGTTCCCACTGAATTAATTAAATGTTCACACTTCAAACGACGGGAAATACTGGTATAGATTACACGAAGACTATTGTTAGTGCTGAAAATTTATGAGCTTATTTTGATAACCAAAATATTACGGAAGACAGTGAGATGAATGTTTGATAAAGGTAGAGAATGCCGGAGCTGGTATTATGGTAATGTGAGAAATAACTTATAGTTCGAAACATATCGCATGGAAAATATGGCTTCGATATAGGCCAGTGCATTGGTAATGGGAAAGGAAATTTATGATAATGTATAGTCTTTGCCATATTTGTAACTGTATTTCTCATGATAATCGTAAACCAAAACAAAACACCTCGTGCTCCTGTTAGCCAGAGAAATTACCGTTATAGGTATTTTAAGAAAATAATCTTTTTTATGGATTTGATTTCACACATAAAAGTGCTGCAAATATAATTCACGTTGAAAATTACGATTATGAATTTTCTTGGCATTACAGTAAATCTTAGCTATCCATTGGTGAAATAATTTTTGAAATTGATCCAGTAGTCAACAAACAAACAAATTCTTCAGCTTTAAAATATTAAAACAAGTATAGATACACTTTTAACCTTAATTAATCAGAGTTAAGTGAAGAGTCACTTAAGTGACTCTCATTAAGTTTAGATTGTTCATAAAATTGCCATATCAAAATTTTAATTTGTTAACAGTCGCAAAATTTCCTAGAGCCCACACAATGAAAATTTCTTCAAAAATTATTTGAAAAGTCTTATATATCACTAACAGATAACCTTTGCAAAGTTTAAAAACAAATGTAGAGAGTTTATCTTAAAACCTCTAAAATCTTTAAGGTCTTAAGAATAGTTGACAATTGCCCTTCTTCAGACAGATAGTATCAGCAGAATGCAGCAGCCATGTTATGGAAATTAAGAGGCATTACTCATTGTTAAAGGACATATTTCCTGGAAGAAAGTATGGGCTTGCCTATATTTGTCTAGAGGTAGATATTTCAATTTTCAATTTATGCTTTGTTATTGTCTTTGGTTTCCACATAAGGGTGAGGTACCATAGAAAATATTCAGAGTATTAGGAATAAGGTGAACTCTAAATTCAGGATCGATTTAGTAGAATTTTTATCAAAGGGTAGTTCCAAATCACGACAGTCATTATTTACAGATTGATTTTGATCAGTTGAACCATGTGTTCCTTCCATGAGTCCCTTTTGCTGCCTACTTTTTATGTTTGTGCCTTACTTTTTAGGTACCTTCTTTTTACCAAATATAACTTTTATTGTAATCTGATTTATCTGCAAATATTCAGTTGTATCGTAATTAATTTATTCCCTTTTTAATATCACTATTTCGTGTTCCTATTCAGTTGTATCGTAATTTATTTATTCCCTTTTTAATATTACCATTTCGTGTAGGAACACATAAATAAATTACGATACAACTGAATATTTGTAGGATCAAGAATACTTGAAGGATCAAAGCCTTGGATCGTCGCTTTAGATTTTGATTCGATTTTTGATTTATTTGCTAATACCACTACTATCGTATTGAACCTTCTTATTTACTTATTCTCTTCTACCTTCTTATTCTCTTCACGGGTCCCTCGATAAATATTCTTCATCTATACACCGACATATCTATACATCTATACATACAACGTTATCCCCATCAGGTTCTATTTATCCTATTCAGTTATGAAACCTTAAACCAACTCGCGCTTTTCATACAACAAATACGTGACAATGCTACATCAGATTACGCAACAGGCCACCTGCAGTCTAGCTGCAAGTTCTCCGATTACCACCTAGATACCTGTCTAGTATAAGATGCCCATCTGACCCCTGCCCGCTAACTGGACAGTTCAGATAAGGGTTCTTGAAACAGACGGTCAATGACATTTTCTAGAATAACTGGTTATTGTCATTCCGATTGTCACCTAGATATGCTATTTTTTTGAAAGATGACCAGATGGACCTCGGTAACTCTTAACTGGTTTTAGATAAGGTGGAAAAGAATTGACGGTCAATGACACTTGGTAGAAGCAAGAAAATGCCAGAAATATCTGGTAATGGTTGCGATTGTCTTTTAGATACCATCCTGTCAAGAACTTTAATAAGGATGCTTTAAAAGAATAATGGACAATGGCACGACGAAAACAATGGGAGAGTTTTAAGCATTATTCGACATTTTAGGTTTTCAATCTATTTCTTTTTGATCCTGTACTCTTCGCCAGTTGAACCATGGTGATTGGTCACTGAACTCAATAAACAATCGCATGAAACCATGACAGAATGGTAGCTTGCTTTAATTTTAGCAGTCCATGCTTTCTGAGTCTACCGCTGTTGAATAAGCACAGGTTAACCCTACGGCTCAATAATGTCACTGGCAACCTCCTTGAATTAACTTTCTACTAATGCAACTCCAACAACTAGCAACAGAGTTCTTTGCTCCGAAATCGTCACCAATTAGCTGACTTTAGCGCGTTCACGAGGCAGAACACTCAAAGCTCATTCCAGTTTTTAGGTCTAGAGAATTCACTCAGAAGCAGCTTTCATTGCTAACGAAGAAAATTACAGGAAACAAAGGCAATCTCTTATAATTATAGATCCAAGTAGGTCGATGGTTCCCACCAACATGGCATCCAACATATTGTTCAATTGCATTGTCTGAATCTGATGCCAACGAAAGTCAGCGTGCTCAACTTCATCACGGCCTGTCTTATAACCCTTATCACCAGCGTATAAGTTTGAAAATAGGTTGAACAGCGCGCCGTTATAAACTCATCAGTAATGCGGCGTACCCTGGTATAGTAATGAATTCTTCGTACTGACGCTGGTCTGAATACAATCGTCATCTAATGGTGACATGGTGTTAAACGATTTTAAGACTTATATTTTCGGTGTTAAGATCTTCTGATAATAGAATAATAGGGTACACATGAGGTAGATTCAGTATATGATTAATAAATAACTAGTTTAATAAACCGGCTTCAGTTTTTGTCGTATGACGCTGCTAGTTACTAAGCGCTATTTGAGCCCTCTCTGTTCATTACAAGTTGTTTTGCCTATGTCGGATGGGGAGAAAAAGTTTATTTTATACTTATTCTGTTTTAACAAGATTATTATTTATAATAATGAGAGGAACTAATCTTCCCTTTTACGTGAGACATACGTGTACATCATTTTAGTATGTACGAGTACTATTACAAGTATTATTGATTGTAAGAAACAGTATTATGATCGGAGCGATCCCTTAAATTTAAGCAAACAATTTTTGTCTTCAGAAATAGAAATTATAACATCCAGAATAAAATTATTTGAATTCCATATTTCAATTTTATCTTTAAATGCTTCTAATTTTTATAAAAACGTGGAAACTTAGATAGCTTTTAAAAGATAGATTACCATCAACAAGAGCCCTCAAATATTTGCTCTCTTCTTGTTGTTCTTTGTATTCTCGAAATTCTACATTCGAGAAACAAACATTTGCTTTGCTTACCAACGTTAATCGATTTCATCTGGTCATGACCCTTTGCATTAATTTTTCGTTTTCTTTACTTCTTAGCCCTTTAATCGATTTGACCTGGTCACGACCACTTCTTACGAAATGATATCCAACTGTGCATTACATTTCGAATTGCAAGTTATTACAGTTCTAACAGACGTCTTGGCATGGCTCACTGAGTAGAGATAGGACTTCAAGCATCAGTCTTTTCAATCTTAACTGGCGACTTCAAGCGATAAAGCAGTTTTATCTCAACATCGCGTTCCATCGCGTGTTACATTACAGGTTCCCTTCTAATGCCATTAAAGAGCAGCAATGTATAGAGTTTCAGTTGGTTTATGGGCAATTTGTTTCAATTAAGCGTCTGTTGACATCGCGTGCGGGAATGCGGAATGCACGAAAACGGATACACTCGCAAATTATGCAAATGTGATCCTGCCTTATTAGGAGTTCACTGGGAGATTGTCACGGAGGCGGGAATTGTGGCTATTTCATTTATTTATTAGACGTTCTTGGAGATATGGATCCCTTAAGGACTTGAATAGCAATGGCGGGTCTTAGCTTTATGTCTTAAAAGGTCGCGAACTAAGTTCAAGAGACTTAAGAATTGATTCACTGAACCTCGGATGTTCTGTAAGAGATAATCGGATTATAGAATACATGGTCAGTAGACAGCCAGGGTATTTTGACATGATGTGATGGTGGGCAAGACTTTGCAAGAAATGATCTGCTATAGAACAGTTACAGTCACAAATAGTTACAATTACTAGTGTCCTAATGCCCAATACTCTAACAACTAATGAAAACTGAACTTGAACTGAATCTTAAAACCTTTAACTATCTGTGATACAACGTGCTTTTCCATTCTTCCAGCAACATGGGCTTCAGTAATGAGAAATATGTCAAAGAAGACGACGAAAAAAATATTTAAAACCTAAATATCTCGCTCAATATAGTAAATTGCGATAAACCAGTGCAAACAACAAAGATTGTTTCACACATTTATAGACTTTATAGTCGTATTATCGACGTTATTAGCACATAATACTAACATATGGAACAAGATAGTGTTAACTCAAGACCTATCATAATGCTCATGTTTTCCAGTGCGACTGTTCATCCGAGGAGTTCGAACGATATTGGAGACAGGTGTCGGGTAACTGTGACAAGAAGGCGTAACTAAAGCTTAATGTTTGCTCAACACTTCGATCGTGTGACCGTTGTCTGGTGCATACTTGGAAGTAGCCTGTTAGTAGGAATTGTTTGTGTAGAAAGCAGCTTCCGCTCCTTGGCAAGAGATGGCGCCACGGGTATCCTGAATCACGCTTTCGAAGTTTTCTAAAGCACTGACATGTATTATACTCCTACTATAAAACTCCGAGTCGATGGGATCGGAACACGGATGTTTCCTAGGCATGTTGACCTCGCCTACCGGGAGATTACCTTTTGTTTATGAATGATGAGCGTTTCTTTCTTTTTTTAAGATATCAAAATATGTTTTATTTATGGTTCATATTGAATTGAACTATAGGTTTATCTGCTGACATTATTTCCTTATGTGTGAAACCATTCAAAAGCTATTGTAATTTTAACCATAATTATATTTATATGATATAATCAGTATATTTACGAGCGTTAATAAAAGTTCGAATCTATAAATATTGATCCAATATTTGTCTTAAACTTTCTCTGTTGCCGAAATGATTCATAAATCCTTGCGAGATCCACTTTTACTGCTTACTATTCGCACTATCTAACGCCTAGAGCTTCTTTTTTTTATTTCTTTTTACACATTTTAATTAACTACCTACAGACAAGTTTTCTTTTAATATGCATGTATGATATTTAATTGATGCTTTGCCTCATCATGTGCAAATAACAAGTCATTGTTTCTATGATCTATTTAGTAGATTCTATTATATTATAATCAAGTTATTTTTAACTACTTTCAAAAAAGGAGGAGATTCTCCATTCATCTGTATGTTTTTTTTCTATACTTACCTATGTATGTTTATGATATATTTATTTAGATTTATAAGCGGTGATAGCCCAGTGGCTTAGAATTCCACCTCGAATCGAGGGGTCCGGGTTCGAATCCCAGTGGCACGCACCAATGACTTTGCAATAAAAGTTATGTGCGATTTATAAAATTGAATATCACCTGCTGTTACGGTGAAGCAAAACATCGTCAGGAAACCCGCATGCCTGAGAGTTCCCAAAAAAAATGTTCTCAAAGCATGTGAAGTCCACCAACCCGCAGTAGGCCAGCGTTGTGGACTAAGGCCTACATCCCTCTCATTGTGAGAGGAGACCCGACCCTGTAGTGGGTCATTAATGGGTTACTGACAAAATGTTAATGTATCTACAAAGTTACTTAAATTTCATAAACCACCGATGAAAAAACTAAAGATCACAGGTAAATTTCACATTCAATTTAGTCTAAAACGAAAGTGTTTTTAAACTAACGCATATCAACAAAGTTAACATGCTTATTTATAGCAAGATATATTAGATTTTAATATTACATTACCATCTTCTAAAGGACTTATAATCTGAGGTGAAATCTCTTAGCATAACATTTGAATACATTATTAGATTGATCCGGATTTAGCGAAACTAGAATTTTATTGTTGTTTATGAATTCCATCAAAAGGGAAATTATATCGATAACAAGACAGAATGTTAAGGATGTAATAAGAATGATATTTTTATTGATAAAAGAAATACCTTCATTAGGTAGGTAGGGACCGGCAAACTAACAAATGGTTAATCTCCCTTTGTAACAAATTTCATCCAAATTTGTTTAGCCGTTTTTCTCAGAGGTCCCATCGGTGCCTTTTGGACCCAGAATATTAAAATGGTTTATCACTGTCTTGTCTGCGGATTTATATAGAACACGACTGATCATATGAAACTGATTCGTCACACAAGCGTCTCGTAATAAATATCCATCGTAGCGTAAAGGTGCGTGTATTGTATGAAAACTAGACTGACAAGTGTGAGATCACGGGTCTGGATCGATCGGAATTTGAATGGGAGGTGTCAAATTTTCGTATTACTAGTACGAAGTTATAAGAAAATTTGACACCTCTGTTTACTGTGTGAAGCGGTGATAGCCCTTTATTCCTTCCTTTCAGCCCTTGGTGACTACCACGCCTCCCCTAATCGACGCCACTCGAACCGGTCCTGGGCCCTCTGAATCCAACGGTTTCCCGCTGCTTTCTTCAGATCATCAGTCCACCTGGTAGGAGGGCGGCCTGTGCTCCTTTTGCCTAAACGTGGTCGCCATTCGAGGGCCTTTTCGCCCATCGGTTGTCAGTATAGTTGTGATAGCCCAGTGGCTAAGAATTCTGATCTTACTCGAGGGGTTCGAATCCCATTGGCACGCACCAATAACTTTCGTAAAAAACTTGTCTGAGAGTTCAAAAAAATATTCTCAAAGGCATGAAGTCAACCAATACGCGTTAGGTCAGCGTCGTGGACTAATGCCTGCTCGTTCTCATTGTGAGAGGAAACCCGACCCTGCAGTGGGTCATTCATGGGTTACAGACAGACGATCAGAGTGCGATCAGTTAAAGAACAAGTAAGTTATTTGTTCTGGAAACGTTTAGATGACAGCGGAAGCAGTCAAAACAACTAAATAAAAAGCAGATTTGCCTGGTCACGGTTAAATGCTTACGAATCGGTGCAACAAATTGTCAGTTTTAGGAAGCTATCTGCAATACCTTTATCACCTGGTTTATTGCAAAACGGAAATCATACCTTCTTTTAAATAACAAGTAGGTACTCGTATGTCTTTGCCAAAATCCTACCATTATTATAAATGCGAAAGTTTGTGTGGACGGGACGCAAAAATGGCTCAACGGATTTGCATGAAATTTGATACACAGGTAGATTATAAGCTGGATAAACATATGGGATACTTTTTATCCCTGTGTGCGTCAAATTCTTTGGTCCACGCGGAAAAAGCCGCGGGCATAGTCTAGTCGTAGATAAAACACAAAATTGTCCGAAATGATAAAATGTCTCTGGAAGAATTTGTTTGTGGATTGTTACCTACTCTAGAGCCTTAACACAAACATCCCCTATATATTATACGTGTATGAATGTTATACGTAATTGTATTTTTCCTCCGTATTTTATCCACTCTGATTCCACCACCTCACCAACGAAAAAGTTTTGAAAGTTATGCAATGGTAACTAATGTTTTAGACTCGTTTCGTAAGCAATATTTAAGTCGTTTAAAGCGTGACGAAACCCATAATATTGATAGCGAGCGATAATCACAACAACGCCTATCCCATTAAGTGTTATAATCCGAATTAAGCTATTTAGATATTAAGACTGCACGATACATGATACTGCGCTTCCCCCGGCTATGTTCGCATTTTAATTGCGTATAAAGTCTCGCGGCAGATTTATAGATATTATGGACTGACACGCACGGTGCAATGGTGTGTTCGCGCCTCGAGTTATTCTATTAAACCGATGAGACGAATAGAATAGACAAAAGAACTAACCATAGAAAATAGAATATAAGTAGTAGGGAACCAACGTTTTGACTGGCTGCATTTTAAGACCCATTGTAATGTTTCAGGAATGAGACACAGAGTCACTAATTGGTGATTCAAGGGAGATCTAGAACATTCTCCGCCATAGACAAGAAGAACCGAAGTTATTCACTGGCTGCATTTTATGTCCCACAGCTCAGAAAATGGGATACAAGGGATCCCATTTGGGATACATACCTACCGGAAGAACTCGATCTTCCTACCCTCTTTTATTTATTTTATAAGAAACGAAGACTCCTTTTGAATCAAGGCAGATTTATCAGTTTCTAGGAACACTTAGGGTTAGATAGCTTGATTGTTTATGCTACAAAATTAAATATAACATCCACACGTAATAGCTCTATTCATTTTAACGACACCACAAATTCGTAAGTTGCGGTTCGGTTCCAATCGTACACATACGTCTTCTAATGCTAATTCACTTTCACCACGAATTGTCAAGTCATTCCTTTGGTAAAAACTTTAAATCATCATGGGTTTGGTATGACCTTAGAAAGAGAAGTAAAATCAGACTAATGGAATAGAGAGAGAAGGATGCAGTTTTCGATTTCTTTGCCTTTTGTTGTGTTATGGTTGAAAAGAAAAAGAAATTGAAAAGGCTTCGAAGGTTACACGGAAGAAAGTGCGAGTATGTTTGCTTTGTTAAGTATACTCTTTTCTGTATGTCAGTAACTCATTAATGACCCACCACAGGGTCGGGTATCCTCTCACAATGAGAAGGATGTAGGCCTTAGTCCACCAGGCCTACTGCGGGTTGGTGGACTTTTCTGTATAATTATGCTGGATATTTCCACCTTTTTTATCTATTCCGTGTGTCTTACAATATTGAACCCTCTCTTCAGCCTCATCAGTTCAATGGAGAGAAAATATCGTCGAATATAACAGCATTTTGGGAGAAAGAGAGCCAAACAAAATTTTCGTATTTTACTGCCAGCGGTAGGCTTTGTCTAATCTTAATTAATGACAATCAATTAATATACGTTGTCAACATCCATAAAACTGTATAATAACACACTTACAAAATCAATTAGCGTTAAACAAAAATATAAATAACGCTTGTCTTACACTGAAATGGATTTCACTTTACAGACAATAAATTAAATAAATAAATTAGACTGGAGCAATAAATTTGTATGACTGCAGGAAGTTGATGCATTCGAATGGTTTTTTAGTTAGTCGAGTACTAGTAATTTAAAAGTAAAAACATAATTCATGGTTGATTGTTAAAATTTATTTTAGAAGAAGTAATTGAGAGTTCCATAATATAATGTTTGTGACACTGTGGGGTTGATTCTCTTCTCACAATGAGAAGGATCGATTGCTCATCGATTGCTCATCGATTCGGGTTGGTGCTTCGATCCTATGCTTTTTATTGCTTGAGGTTAATTATTTGTATTTTGTCATGTTTTTTAAAACAGCTCTAGAAGAAGTATTAAAATTTGCTTTTTTTCTTATTTTTCTAGGTCACATCCGGTTTAAGCTCGGTGTATCCTTCAATCGTCCCCGGAGTTGATTTAAAATTTCAAAATAAAAAAGAAATTGACGACCCGAGTGGCTCAGTTGGTAAAGACACCAGTGCGCTACGCGGAGGGTCCTGGGTTCGATTCCCAGCAGAGCAGAGATTTGAATGATGAGTTTAAAATTTCTGTTTCTGGTCTGGGTGTGTTGTGTTGTTGTCTTGTGTGTGTCCCTGGCGCCCACGACACAGGGAATCCTAGTGTGGGGCTATGAGTGTGAAGCGTTATTTATTTAAATGTTCCCAAGATCACAACATTCTAAGACTGAAATACCTAGTCCATTAAGCTTATTAACTCTGAAATGAAGAGTAAATAGCATAAAAATGACCATTCTCAGACTCGGTACCCCGTTACTCGGCTACCGTTAGCAACGCTCTCATCACCAGCGCGAGCGTAGCCGGAGGGTGAACGTGTATGTGATTTTTAGAATATCTCCCCTCTTACGATACATAGCAGACGCAACTAAGTAGGCGTGCGGAGAAATCTAATGCTATATTACGTTTGGTTCTGTAGATATAATTGAGGAAAGATTACAAAAAATACACTAATAGCCCTTACGTATCGTGCACAACAGCACACCCTGACCAGAAACAAGACATTTAAACTTATCATTCAAATATCTGCTCCGCTGGGTATCGAACCCAGGACCTCCACGGCTCCACGCGCACTGGCGTCTTAACCATTGCGCCACGCAACTCGTCAGTTGAGTTCTTCTTTTAATAAAGAAAGAGGAAAGAGATAATTATTGACCACTTCAGTCCATAGACTCTGGACATGGGATGGAACTAGACCACCACTAAGGCCTTCTCATTCTCATTATGAAAGGAGATTCGATCCCACAGTGAGTCATTATATCTAATGAGACCATGTCACTGGTATATAAATATGCAATAAGCAATTAAATTAAAAATTAAAAAAGACCAACGACACAATAATATATTTGCAGAGTTTTTTCATTTTCATTGAACATATTATTTTGTAATGTACACGTGATGTGCTTTCATTTGAGACCCCACTCGATTATATTTGCAGACATTCGGTTATTCTTCCCCACTTTCACCCCCCACAACTTTTAAACGACTCAACCGATTTTCCTCAAACATGTCTAAGAACACTCGCACGTAATTCACCTTTCATACAAAAAAAATTGAAGTTAAATAAATTGAAATCACTTTATCCGTTCGCGAGCCACGGTGCCACACACAATGCAGACAAACAGACAGACAGACACGTCAAACTTATAACACCCCTTCTTTTGCGGCGGGGGTTAAAAATAAGTTGTTATTTACTCGAACTCTGGCAGCTACTAAAGCAACAAAAGAAGAGTTCTATGTCCTATAAATTGTCCACAGAAGTGCAAGTGCGGCCGCGGTCTGTAGCTATGCGAGTGCCGGTAAATATTTCGCATCCATGCATTTTAATGCAGATGCATCACGTTCCAGCGGTGCATGGAAACATTGGAATTTTTGCAAGGTTCCGTGTGTAAAGGTTTTAATTTTATTAGTATTTAAGCAAAAAGTATATGATTTTACTCGTTTTAATTTTTTAGATACCAATGTTCCGTTTCTACACACTTTTAATAATGGATGGATGCCAAACAATAGGTTTTTCTTTCACCTTTTTTGTATTGGCTAGAAATATTTACGGATGATAAAGAAAAAACAGTATTTACGTACGTATTTACAGTTTTTATGAAGCAAATACTGTTTTTAATAAAAAGTAAGGAATGTCGCTCTATTCCTAAATAATATAATCTTGAAACAGAGAATAAAATATGAATGCTATTATTACCAAGAAAGAGAAAAGATGAGAAAATAATTGAGAGGTGTCAAGGGACACCCGGATGGAACGAAGTTCATGACGTAAATGACAATGTCATTTACGACACTTTTTGCTGTCATATACGTCATGACTTACGTCATGACAGCAAAAAGTGTCGTGACAACTTTTCGTAAGAATTTTTTCCGTCTAGCCCCCTTTCACAACGCGTGATAAGGAACTTCGTTCCAATTTCAGGTAAGAAATACAAACAAACAAAGTAAAGAAAGAACGATCAAAAATTGTCAATTCGGTTCGGAGATACGCGAGGTAAACATATCTACATACGAGTACATACGTGGGTGAATCAACTATTTTTTGTATAGAATCAACTTTTTGTTGTAAAAATAAAATGTTTTAATTTAATGAATTTGAGTAGTAATATTGATCAATTAATAGTTATATTTTATGAATTTATAACCAGCATCGCACTTTTGTCAATATAACAATTTTTATTAAACAAAGTTTGAGAACTCACTACTGAAAGCATCCCCTGGGTAACATACACAAATTTGGAATAAAACAACACAAAATAGTTCAATAATGTATTTACATTAATAAAAACCTCAAATAGAATTATTTGAACACAAAGAAAATCAACAGATCAGTCTTTATCATAAAATACGGACATGTATTGTGTCTCTTGGGTGACAGTGTAACACATCAGAACCAATTTTCTTTATATATTTGTTTTCAAGCTAATGTAGAATAAATTATTAATGTGGGCTATATTGACGTATAATCTATTTAACTAATCTTCAATCGAAATAAGAATTTATCATTTCGTTAAGCTTAAATGAAAGACTATTAGTCATGAAATATGGGGACAATCGTGTTACTCAGGAGACAAAACTTGTGACTCAAGAGACATTGAAATAGTAACAATCATTCTTAAAATATTTTAAAGTCTTGTAACTATAAAATTATGGTATAATAAACCATACCTTCAATCACAAAATATCTTAGGTACCGAATAATTATAGCTATTAACTAAAATTAAATCTCAATGATAAAATAAAATAAAAAGTGACTTCTAACTTCTTGTCAAAACAAAAATAATCTACCTATCTAATTATCTTTAGCAGTACAAAAATAAAAATAACGGTAAGTATCACATTTCATAAATTTCTACATTATTTTTAAATACCTACCTACGTAATACTGTTGGGCTCTTTTAGAAATAATTTAAGGATCGGAAAGAAGTTCTATAATATCTGTATAGTCTATGTCAGCTATGTCACTTTTGTCCAGACGAAAATGTTTCTTTTCTTTCCTTCCCTTCAGCCCTTGGTAGTCCATTGCTGGACATAGGCCTCCCCTAATCAACGCCACTCCACCCGGTCCTGGGCCCTCTGAATCCAATAGTTTCCCACTGTCTTCTTCACGTCATCAGTCCACCTGGTAGGAGGACGGCCTGTGCTCCTTTTGCCTAAACGTGGTCGCCATTCGAGGATCTTTTTCCCCATCGGATGTCAGTCCTGCGCACGATGTGGCGAGCCCATTGCCACTTTAATTTGCAAACTTTGAGAGCTATGTCGGTCACCTTCGTTCTTCTACAGATTTCATCGTTTCTGATTCTGTCTCGTAGAGAAAAACCAAGCATAGCTCTCTCCATTGCCCTCTGAGCGACTCTGAGCTTATGGATTAGACTCACAGTAAAGGACAACGTCCCGGCACCGTAAGCTACACACATTGCTCGAAAACTTTCGACTTCAGGCACTGAGGTATATCGGACGTCAAGACGTATCGTAGATTCCCGAACGCTGCCCAGCCGAGTTGGATCGAGCCGAGTTGGCCGAGTCACTCGAAGGAGTGACATCTCTCTCGAAGTTGGACTTACCCATTCAGATCGTTTGTCCGAGGTAAATGTATTCGTCTACAGCTTCGAGAGCAGTGCCGTCAACAACCACTGATACGGGTGTGACATGGACATCAGACATGATTTTCGTCTTGTCCATGTTCATCTTAAGACCCACCCGCTGTGAGGCACTATTGAGGTCGCCGAGCATAATGCTGAGTTCCTCCAGCTACTCCGCCAGGATCACTATGTCATCAGCAAATCGGAGGTATGGCAGATGTTCGCCGATGATGTTAATACTACGTCCTTTCCACTCCATCAGCTTGATCACGTCTTCCAGTGCAGCGGTAAAAAGTTTTGGGGAGGAGGGAGTTTTAGGAGGGAGATGATATCCCCTGTCGTACGCCGCGCTGCAAGTGAATGGGGTTTGTACTGTTGTCGTGTACTCGTACTTTCATGGTGGCGGCATTGTATACACACTTCAACGCCTCGATGTACCGATAGTTGATCTGGCATCGCTGAAGAGACTCGAGCACCGCCTAGGTCTCGATAGAATCGAAGGTGCATGAAACGAAAAGAATTGCAGAACGTTAACTAACATAAAATCACCCTTTCTGGCCTCGACAATTTTCTTAAGGATGCATATGCATGTATATTTGACTCAGATGAACTTTACAGTTATACCTGTAAGTTATTCAGAATAACATAATTATGGGATACATTTTATCCCGAATTTCCTACGGGTACCAGGTGGGCAAGACGGCGAGGCACTATTAAGTTCTTAAAATCTGTGCTATATTGGGTCTAAGAGTATTAATAAGAAACTTTCACCACTGTGGAATAGTGAGGCAAGAATGAACTGTAAAAGTGTTAGGGATGCAAGTAACTTTTGTTTTTATACAGCAAAGAGGTTAGATATCTGCAGTGAACATTAGAACTATGTTAAATATTTGACAGCAAAACGCAGTTTGTTTTTATGGTTACGAAAGCTAAAAATGTCTCTTGGGTGATTAAAATTGTCTCTTAGGTCACAAATTTTGTGACTCAGTGGATCCGTGACCCAAGAGAAATAACATCGTATTTTCGATAAATAGTTAAAAAAGAATTGAAAAAACAGTTTAAAAAATGTGATTTAGGTATTTTAGACCTTTGTTCTTACTAATATTATATAATTTATAGTAAAATATACTTACGTTATATTAAAATTCGTCGTTTCCCAGCAGATATGTAATAAAAACACGACACCTCTCTCGCAGCCACGGACGAAATGACCGAGCCGCGGGAACGACACACTGATGGCGAACTAGATCATACTATGTTCAGATTCGTTTCCTATGGGTCAAGCTTTTGATCTGCTGCCTTACTTGCAATTATAAGCGATTTATGTGTGTGACCCAGTAGACGTGCGAAATTCGGTTGTATTCGGGACAAATATTGTAATTCCGATATTAATGTCATTAATTAGTGTTACGTAATTCTAGATAAAGATAACAAATAAATGGTTATTATCGTAGATTATCATGTTTAAAGTTTACTATGTTCTAAGGAAAAATAATAAAATTTTCGCTAAATACCGCACCTCATACGCTCGGGGGACAGTCAAACTTTGTATGGAAACACTAAATCATCCACTGGGTCACAATTTTTTTTAAAGTGTAAAAATGTAATTTGAAGTAAACAATAAGGTCAAAATATTTATTAAGCATCTGATTATCCAAAAATACAAGTTTTAAATACTAGATTATTATAGTTTATTTTTCTTACATATAAATATATCAGGGACACGTGCCGACAAAAAAAAGTTGATTCACCCACGTACACTCATGAAATTTGGTATACTTGTTTGGAAGCCGTAATAGACCAACATAATTATGTCAATATTGTGCAGTTCCGTTAATATTACAAACATATGTGTCGAATTGATAACCCCCTTTTTTGAAGTCGGTAAAGATGTTCCAGTACCCTAAAAATTCGCATTCCAAGCCGCTACACTTCACGGATGCGCCGATGATTGCCGTAATATCATTCATATATTCCGTAATATCCACCCATAATACATACGAATGCGTCGTAATGCCTTTAATGGGTACATTAAATCGCTTTGCATTTTGTGCATTTAAAAAAGTTTTGTGAACAGTCTTGAGTCGTGTCTTTCGGAGAATTTCGATATTTTATTCTCCTGCCTTACGTCTATTGTATTTATACAAATAAATATATTAATTTATTCAAAATAAATAATGATAGGCTCTCTTATACATTTCATGAATGTCTCTCTGCAAGGGTCACTCCTTTTGTCTGCTTTAATCCAATAACAATGGTGGATAAATGGTCAAGCACAAACCCAAATAGTGCTATTTGTTCCGTCTATGCAACACTTAATGAAAGTGAAATTGCCAATCTTACCATGCCTAAAACCATTGAAAATATTAATCGGTTAATTGCATTGACAAATAACATTACCGTGAAGTATTAAACAGTTACATTCAAGGTAGTGTCTATGAATTGTGAAAGAGACCACTGATGCCTTTAAAATCCTGGAGACCATTACTTTTGAAATCGATAATGACTTTATTTTGCTCTAAACCAGATCGACAGTTTTTTTCGCCTCTCATCAAGAGTGCCTCTCACAATGAGAGGGATGTAAGGCATAGTCCGCCACGCTGTGCGGGTGGTGGACTTCACATGCCGATGAGAATATATATATTTTTGTGGACTCAGGCCTGCAGATTTCCTCACTGTATTTTCCTTCACTGTTACAGCAAGTGATATTTAAGTTTATAAAGCGCACATAACTTTTGTTATTGGTGCGTGCCTCTGGGATTCGAACCCAGACCAGAGTAAAAGGCCGAACTCTTAGCCACTGGGCTATCATCGCTTACACTTTTATTACTACATATTTTGTGTTATGAACACCAAACATCACACACAAAAACATGTAACAAAGTCACGTGGGCGTAAAATGTCGAAATTTAATTAGTTTCTCGTGGTGTACCTACTCGAGTCTTAATTGCACCATATTTGTGATGGAGAAAGTTGGAAATCGATTCAACTATCTAAATGTGCCTTGTTTGATCTGACAAATTATGTTTTATGGTTCAGTTGCATCGCAAATAGAGATTATACGCCGATTCGATCTGAGGTCAGTGAATTGCATCAGAATTAGATGCCATTTTTGTTTCATCTTTGATTGGATGTAATTTAACGTTTCTTGGGTGGTGGTGGTGGTGGTGATATAGGAAATTATTTCCCGTAATTCATGTATTAAAAGAAATTTTGAATACTCTTTAGTTAAACTGTGTATAATCCCTTGTATGTTAAATCCTTGTGTAGGGGAAGCTCGAGCATGCAGCATAGTTTTGGTAAAAAAAATAATCTGTTTATCCAAAAATATACAATAGCAAAGCAAAACGTGGGACAAATCAGTCATATCATACAGTTTGTCGTATGTCAGTTTGTCGTATCGTAGTTTGTCGTATTTCAATTAGGATAGATGGTTACTGAGCCCCGTGACGTGACCAACACGACAAAATAGTTTAAATTCACAGTCACGGGTCGGGTTGGTGTTTGTCGGTGGGTTATGTCAGACAATTAGGACAAGGCCTTAATTAGCTTATCAACTTCAATTCTTGTCTCACTAACAGTGCGACAACAACCTTCGTATAACTTTAAAGAGAACTCATTAAAGGTAAATTTTACATCATTAGCATTGAACTCCTTCAATCAATTCAAAAAGGAAATGCCTAATTATAATGGACGGGTATGCGTGATCTAATACGTAGTCAAATTGCATGTAAACAGAAATTGTGCATGAATATTCATGGATAAGCATAAAACCGAGTGCGGTCTACGATCCTATGCAAATCAGACACAGTGTGCAGTTAAAATATTTATTTCTATATTATGAATACCGTTTATATCCTGAGTGCATGTTATTCAAGTCGGGAGGTATGTTGTCGCAAATAAAATAAGGTAGGTATGGGAAATACGTTTTTTGTTAAAAATTTGTAGATGATAGAGCTCAGTATATACCTTGGAATGGTAGAGTTAGCGAAAATGCTTAATTTGAGGCGTCCGTCTTAATCTTACTACCTCAAAGAGAATAGAAATCCCACAGAGGTATTGTAGTAGAGCAGGGAAGCCAGGCTTCCAACTGTCCTTCGGTTAAAAAGAGAGAGAAGACTGCGGTACCTTCTCTATCTGTCTCTTCTCGCGCATGTGCAATAAGCGAGAAACAATTTTAGGTTTCAATACCTTTACAATACCTATTATTTCAATATAAAATATCTCTTTCTAAGTGTCGGACATTTCCACTTAGAGGCAGCCGTATGTCGCCCCTACTCTACTATAATACCTTTATGAGAAATCCCCATTGGATCTATATTCAATCTGGTTGGATCGGATAGATTCGTTACTATTCTTTTACTTAAAGAAAGTTTGTTACATTAAAAGTATTGTCTTCCCTGAAGGATCAAAAAGTGAAAAACGTGACGTATCTCTCACTTATTAAACAGCGCGTTGGGTTCATAATAAAAGAATCGCTCAATAGAAAGCACCATAAAAGCCTATATTTTAATACTGTGCCTGAATCCATCTTAATAAATGCAATGGGTCCTGTTCAAACTGGCGGGAATTTCACCCGCCGACTTGGTCGCCATTTTCTATTCTATTCAAATATGGAAGCGTGGCGTGGTGGTGAGTTCAGCCCACTTGAAGACTTCATATTAGGATATTGCTTAATAAGCTCCTTTTATAGGCTATGCATTCATTTAAGTTACAGCTTTAAATACAGTTTACTGGCTACACATTAGTTATGTAGCTAATGGCCGGTTAAAGTAAGCAGCTAATATTTTGAGAAAGTTTATAGAATTATCATTCCCTTGTGTTAAAAATTTTGGATGTTTAACTAAAGTAAGTAAAATAAACATCTATAAGGATCTCTGTATCATTAAAAATGAACATAAGAGGAACTTAAGAGCCTAAAATTTTGCGTACCAAAGTGGATGAAACTTTTGAAATTTTGGACAAAAATTGTGGAGAAAAGGTTCTCAATTTTGTCGTAAAACATGAGGCATAACTTTATAATAAGAAAGCCTGTTTATAATAAGAAAAATAAATTTTGACTATGTTGTTATCAGCTAAGTATATTTCCAAAATTTACTTTTAATCTATTCCATGCTTACGCTCTACGGTCCATGCCTTCTGTTGGACTCGAGGGCGGCGGTGCCTATTCCTAAAGACGATAATTAAATGCGATCGAGTGCCTGCTACTGGAACTTGCGGTCTGTCTGACTGACGGTACGAGACCATCATTATTACTAGGGTTGTGCTTTTAAAAGTAATTTCTATTTGAGCATTTTTTTAGAAAACTCAGTATTAGCTTAATAAAATTGACCCGTCGTCTGTAAAAAAATAATCTAATTTTACAAAAATACACAATTACTTTCCTGTATATATTTTTTTCTTCGCTTCCTTATTTTAAGTTATTTCTTTTCTTAGTTTTATAATTCGATTTAATTGTACTACGTTAATTAATAAAATAAGTTAAGTATGTTGTTTTAACCCATTAATGACCCACTACAGGGTCGGGTCTCCTCTCATAATGAGAGGGATGTAGGCCTTAGTCCACCACGCTGGCCTACTGCGGGTTGGTGGACTTCACATGCCTTTGAGAACATTTTTTTTTTGTGAACTCTCAGGCATGCAGGTTTCCTTACGATGTTTTCCTTCACCGTAACAGCAGGTAATATTTAATTTTATAAATCGCACATAACTTTTTTACAAAGTCATTGGTGCGTGCCACTGGGATTCGAACCCGGACCCCTCGATTCGAGGTCGAGTTCTAAGCCGCTGGGCTATCACCGCTGAATTATAAAGTAATAAATATGAAATGCCTATAAAAGGAAAAAAGTGGCGTTGGTTGTCACTAATTATAATTATGTGTGTGTGTTTTTAGATTGCGGTTGGGTGTGTGTTTGTTTGAGTGTGTTTATGTGTGTAAATAAAGCGGTAGAAACATTAAACTTTTGTGACCTTCCTTGACCGCTAGGGCTAGGGCTAGGGCTTAAAAAAATGTGATGTAGTGACAGCCCTATAGTACCTACGCATCCTAATAAAACAGCGGCTTCACGCTGCCGCCATTTGAATCAGGAAAACTCGAATTACCGAACGAGGAGCGATATTAAGACGATGATATTGCGATACAATTTTCATTTGATTGCGTGATAATTGGAAGCTCGAGATATACGAGTAGGTAAAGATTATGAAGTTGGTAAAGCAATAAGTAATCTGACGATCGAAACCTTTGAGTAACGTTGTCTTTTGTAAAACGTTCTTATGTTACAAGTGTACTATAAACGATTTTCAGATGTTTTCTATTTGGTACTTTGATTCTTGTTTAATTTCGGTTAAGAGTGTCGGGCGGTTGAAGTTAAATGATCAGGAGCCTATAGAAAATAAACTAAGAAAAAATATATAAGTACAGCTACGTGATAACATTACTTTTATAATTCTGTAACCATCTTTACTAGTGTAATATGACTTTATTAGAATATAACTATATGTGAATTGATTGATAGATAAATAGGTCCTATTCCTTATAATCACTAAGCTATAACATTACCTTTATAATTATACAACCGTCCTCACTAATCTATACAAAACAAGCAACCCATCAACATAAAAGCGACTACAACGACAATTAACCACAAACCGTATATCTTATCAGCCACATGTCCACTTTATATTCTAACGAGTGTCCTATTCCAGTGCATATTGTATGCAGTCCTACTGGAATGCCAGTGCATCCTGTTTTTGAAAAAGAACAGCACCTGCCTAATAAACGCTTAGAATATAAATACTTTTTAATTGAGACGGTTTGTAGATGGTAGGTAGGTAGGTAGGATAGAGACGCTTGAAATAAACCTTATTTTTTTATTTGATTTTGCAAGGGGGTATTTAATAAGATCCTAATATTATTAACCTATTGAATGACCAGTAAACAGACACAATAGTTAAACAATAGCAGTCGGACCACCAGTGGTTCGATGCAAATTAATAGTTTAAACAGATATTTATTAAGCAACTTATGAAAATACAAAAAACGAATTATTTTTTGTTTTTTTTTCTCTTTTATAGCATTTTTTCATTTTCTCTTTTCATACTAAATATCATATTAGCGACTTATGAAAAGAGAAAAAACTAATTATTTATTTAAAACGAACTACCTATGTAGTTAATTGACCGACGACGACATTAATTAACGAATTATTTATTTTAAACGATTTCTTTAGTGTTTATTAATAGACGTGGAAAAAAATTGAAAATATTTTAACAAAAAATGGCAACTAATAATTTCAAATTTGCAATTAAATTAATAATTTATTTATTTTTGTGTTGTATTCTATTTTGCTTATATTTATCGATTTTGCTTACCATATTGTCTCCTCAAGACTGCTTACAAAGCCTACTTTGTATATTACCTGAAAAAAAGAATAGTTTAGTTAATTAATATTTATTTTAAACAACCTCAAATAAAAAAATGTGTTATGAAATCAATATGTCCAAAGTAAAATATGTATACACACGTAGCCCACGTACACGCATGCTGTCGAAATTAATAATTAAATAACCCTACATTATTTTAATACTTTAATCTTTGTTACTTTATTTACTTACTTTTTGTAATTAAATCTTACAAACACCTGTACGTGCCACTTGATGCTTACCATCAGCAATACATGTACGAGTAATATCAGTTGTGTAATATGTGTTCCATAAATAACACTATTTTTATTTCAACGGTTTTCTCACTGTTTGCTTCACCATAACTGACGGTGACATTTGAATTTGAAAAACGCACATTTTAGTAAAGATATCGAAACTGGGATTCGAACGGGATGTCTCGAAAATTATGATTCCTTAGTCAGTGGGATATCACAGTTAAAGCTCTCCTTCAAAGTTGGCAACGCACTGGCGACTCCTCTGTTTATTTAACTTTTTTATCAAAATAATTTATAAGTTAAAAACTTAAAAAAAAAGGTTTTTTCGAGTTTAACAAACCACGTAGAAATGCATTAAAAATAACTATTCCGATATTTTGGATGGTCCGCCATATTGGATTTAGAGTGACGTCACAAACCATATGGTGCATTGTCATCCAAACTAAACGTGTACAACATACAAAATTTCAGCTCAATCGGTTGAAGATATACTTCAAAATGAGTTCAAAGATTCCACCCGAACATACATTGCAAGTTTAAAGCTTTTTATAGCAAAAGCTTTTTATAACCAGATATTCTCTAATAATAAACTTATCTATGAAGCTGTGTGTCATCTGTAAGTACCGTCACTTGTAATATTCGCATCCTGTCGACTCCTTTGAGCTTATCTCCCATCGTTGTTATGTTCAACTGCAGTTAAGGCGGTTACGGGTGTTAGATCTATTTCTAGGTTAGTACTTCATCTTGATATAATCTGTCGACCAGTTTTAAATGTCATTGGTGGCCGTTCGAAAAATAGCGCAATTAAAAATATAGTTATTTCTTGTGGCAACATTTTGGTTTTACTCGTAATACACTACAATCTACATGCATGCTTCTTATATTAGGATTGAGTTGATCAGAGCTGGCAGGCATCGCTCCGCAAACGTTGTTTTGCGATATAAGTTGTCGAGCGGGATGAAAAATTATTAAATTACTAAAATGACTATTAAAAATAGGGATTGGTGATATTAGGGTGAAAATTTAGAAAATGAAAATTTAGTTGTATTTTTAATATAAAATGCATTATTTAACAGTATTATAAAATAAAATAAAAAAATACCAAAAAATTAAATAAACATGTTAGGGGTGGAGAACTCTTATCACTTAGGGGTATGAAAAATAGATAGTACCTATTTAGCTGATTCTCAGACCTACTGAATACTGCGATATTTATGAAATTTAATAATTTCATAAAAATCGGTCAAGCCGTTTCGGAGGAGATATATTCTGATGATAACTAACATTGTGTCACCAGAATTATAATTTTATAAGATATGTCGGTCTGTCTTAACATCTTCCCATACTATTGGCAGCTCGATACGATTACAATACGAAAAACGAGCATCAACTTTCTCGAGGCACTGATCCTATATTCTAAGTACCTCTAAGTACGATTTCACAGCGGGAAGTTAAAAATGTACGGAAAATAAATTCCTCTAAGCTTAGTGGCCACCGTTCTGCGACCGTTAGTGGTGGTTTATATCAGTTAACGCCTATAAATCGCTTCTTACAAGGCCCTGTGGTCTTTAATTGGTCGTAATCACACTACGCAACGCTTAAAGAAGATTCCTAGTAAAGTAATAGTTAACGCTTTGAGTTTGCTTGAAAAGGGAAAGTCTGCAACTTCCAAAAATAATTCAAAAAAATTTAACCGACATCAAATAAGTGTGAAATAAAATTTGTTACATTACTTTAGGCCTCGTTTACTTTACTACTCGTATGTTATGAGGTTGGTGTCTTTAGTATCGAGTATTTTGTTTGTATTGTTTAATTTTGGCAAACATACCTCCCCAGCAGAAGCACGAGACATAAAGAACATGCTGCATATATGTATGTCATGTACATGTTAAAGGACGGGATAGGAGGCTGGCGGTAAGGTCCGGTAACCTCCCGGGGCGAGCTAGTGCGACTTTTCCACCTAAGTAGCTACCACCATCGTTACCACCAGACATGCCACCTCTCGGAATTTTCACTCCGATATATCTCGTAAAATTATTATCAATCAATGACAATTTGTCACTATTAGAAAAACATCGTTATTTATATGACAGATGTTATGATACAGTGTATAATATCCGGAAATCCGGCGGCTTGAATTATTCATGAAGATGCCTTTGACGTAAAATACGCGAAATGTCTCAATTCAAAACTCGCCATATTAGGGTGGAGTCTGATTGCCCGCGAGTAGCGATTGGCGAGTGACCCTTAATTTGAGTCAGTTGAAAGTACAGTAAATTCTCAGTGTTGGCCTTGTCTTACTAGGCTTGGAGTTTATTTGCGGATGTGTTTCTCTACACAGTAAACAAGCGGAGTTAATTAAGATATGCAGACCAGATGTTATTTGTTTGCAACTCATCAAATAGGTCATTTTCTATTGTATTTAAATGCATAGCAACTCATAACGACTTCCTTATTTCTATATTCTTCGGTTACTATCGACGACACGTTTCTAAGCCAACAATAATGTCATCATCGATCTTGGCGTTTCGTTCGTACAAAAAATATTTTTAATTTAATTAAGAATTTTAACGTTAATTAAGCGTTTTAATAGATTGTGAAATTGGCCGTAAAATAGAGGTGTTGTAAATGAAGCATTATTGGTATACACCTCGAACAGAAACACAAGAACCGAGTTGCTTCACGATTGGTTATGAGTACGGTCGTAACATCGCCTTAAGCGGACTATGTCACCTCTTTCCTCGCATATCGTTCATCTGTGACAATGAGACTCACTGAGTGTTACTGGAACTTATGCAATTTAGATTAATAGTGGGCTATGGTGGCGTTTACGGAGGCGTATTTCATATTAAAATTTGTTATGGAGAAACTAATTTCCCTTTTAAATATGAAGGGCCCGTTAATATTTTATAACTATTGCGTCATTCGGATAATTTCATTTTAAGTGTTAAAATAATGTCAAGATAATCTCTTTAATGTGTAAGTTTGCGAGGATAGATAATATCTATTAGTCGTTCATTAAAAAACACAGTTTTATCGACATTTGGTGCAGAGATACAAGATGCTTTTTTGTTATTCTTCTTTATGAATAACTTATAAAATAATTGTCTATAAACAATTTAAAAAATAATAATGTCATAATCTTATTATTGCAACGAAGATACATGTACGTAATAATAACTACAAGATGATATGAATTGATACTGCATTTGTATGATAATAAATTGGATAAATAAAGGAAAAGAATCTAGGATTGTTAACCCAGATCCCAAACTGTCTAGGTAACAAATTTTATCCATTTATATTCAGCCGTTCTTAAAAGCATGAGTAACAAACATACATCCATCCAAACAAAAGTAGAGTTCATCACCTTGAAACTAATTATGTTTTGATTATAAGTCATTATAAAATATGTAAAGGTCATTAAATGGTTCCCTTCGCGTAATAATAATGTAATAATGTTACAACGAAGATAGAATAATAATTACAAGATGGTATCAGTTGATTTTGCACATTTGCATAATTACAGCGGAGTCGGCTTCTACGTATGTAGACGCCACGAAGGGGGTTTGATGACAAATTAATAGGCATGATGACAGTAATCAAGTATCGCTAAAATATTTATCTGATCTAATAAAATAGGATTCAAAGATTTTGAAACATGTATTTATTCTCTTATTAATGTCGAGATTAATAATTTATTGGTTAAAATAAATCTAAAAAATATTACAACAATTCGCCATGACAGCTTAAACACACATCAGAGCGAATTTCGTCAATTTACGTCACGTCTCAGTAAACGTCATTTTTTTCGTTTAAGCGTATACGCGATGTCTGCATTTTTTACTGAGCCGTGACGTAATGACAGACGCCATGATACCGGCGAGCGTTATGGAATGAATTTGAAACTGAAAATTTAAATGTAATTTTATTGCACAAAAACCTTAATTTTCTACAGAAACATAAATATATTTTAGACATAATAAAAACTTCTGAATATCATAGAAGAGATTTTGAAAATTAGTCATCATGCCTATTATGTGTTATGGTCACCGTCGGGTCTCCTCTCACAATGAGAAGGATAGCCTCATGCAGATTGGTGGACTTCATATGCCTTTCAGTGCGTTAGGACAGTTTTTTAGACCTGTGTGTTTAAGTTTTGTTGTGTTGGTTGCTCGGTCGGTTGTATCAACCAATCAGAACGAGGCCAGGGCCAGGACTCTGTAAGTCTGTATTGAGCTAACTCAGATAAGTATAATAGGGGAGCGGCTGCATGAAAGGGACGCGTATTGAAAGGGACAAATCAAATTACCGGTAAATTAAAAACGATTTCAAGGCAACACAATTTTTGTTGTAAGGCAACCTTGATGCAAGTTCGTTCGGGGCTAATTTCATACTCCTGTCATTTCAAATATGGTGGTCACGTGCGATGGTTGTATTGTAATGTTGTACAGTCCGTTTTTTTACTCCTATTTGTAAATAATCTTGGCATTTCTTTTTATTGAAAAAAGTTAAATTTTTATTGTGTTGGCTTCGAAGTTGAAAAAAATTATAATATCAAAATTATAATCACCTCCCATGGAAGCCTGTCCCCAGCCACATCATTATGCATTAAAACGTTTGTCCCTATACATTTTACAATGCACTGTGCTTGAGGATGAAATTTCAAACTATTCAGACGTCGGTGCGAACCCTCGTAGATAAGAAGTATGGTGCTAGAATCTAACGGTACTGGAAGTGCGTAGTGTTTCTTCATCTTATCTTTTGAAGGCAAAGCAATGAATTTGGGTGCACAGAACAGAACGTAGAATTTCACTCGGATACTGTCTTATACTTGTGTTTCATGATCGAGTTAAAGTATCGCTATTGTCAGAATCGAATTAGGCATCAAACTATATTTATTATCTACTTTGAGTTTAAACTTAAGTAGACAAAAGTGTTCAACAGTCAAATTGTATGGAAAAAAATATGATAGGTATTTAATACTCTTATGAATAGGTACGAAAGTTATCTAAATGAAACTGAAAACTGAGATTCTAATACGACTATTCGATTATTACTATTCTTTGATTTTAATGTGAGTTTGTAATTCCTTATGCGTATCAAGATAGTAAAACGTAAATTAGTTCTCAAAAGAAAGGTTTAGGAAACCTTCGAGTTGGATACATGGTTCAGTTTAACTGAAGGTAACACGTAACCAAAACTTCCGTATCCAATTTTATAATAAAAAATGTAATAAATTTTAACCATTGCCATGCGAAATGTAATTTGTAAATCGTAAAACTTAATAAGCATATCGGCATTAGCGGAATGTGTGAAGTTATGTAAAGTCAAAAATTATAGTCCAAGAGCTGGAAGACAATTTTCGGGAAGTGTTTGAGGCACCATAAAATCATATTGCATCGACTACTTGTATATCCATGTCAGCATTTTTGGTGTTCGGATATTACAAATAATGGATTCAACGTGATTTTATGGCCTATTGAGGCACAGTGATTGCACTGGTCGAAAAATGTCTGCCGGATCTTGGACTATTTCTTTAATGTTTTATATTTATAACCCTTCGGCGTTTGTGGATTTCGTGAGTGATCGAATGGTATATATATAATGACTTTTATAGGCTTCGCAAATTAATATTATGATCGTTATTGGAATTGGAGCAATAAGCATTTTAAAGGTTGTTAATATGATTGGAATGTATAATCGTCATGCACACAAATATTGCCAAAATTTTGTTTGTAACCGTCTATTGAAGTTGTTATGTTTTGACCCTGAAGCATTATTTAAATATAACCCTCGCAAATTACGACTAGGGCTATCAATTTTTACACAACCTATATTAACGAAATGAAATATTTTGTTGCAAGTCCTATTTTTTGTTTTTGATTCCGTCATCACAATGTCGTGTCGTTTCAACCGTTCAATTTTCTATTTTCAAAGTTTCAATCGTTTCACAATGTTGTTCCAACCGGTGGACAGGGGTTTATAATAAGTACATAATAATAATAATTATTATTACATTATTATTATTATAAGTACAAAAATTAAAAATAGATTTTTGTTTAAATTAGTAACAAACGAATCCACCCATCCTCACGAACTTTTGCATTTATGCTATAAGTAGTATCTACTATCAGATTAATTTACGTTAAAAATAATTATTAACGTGAGCGATTATCTATGAAGATAGCCGTGTGCTTTTAAATAAACGTTTCAAGTCTAGACAACTAAACCACTATTCTTCATATTTTATTCCTCGCATTTGCAGTCCTGATATAATAGTTATGACCAGTTTTCTAAGATAGCAGGTGTAGACTTGCGGTCAGTGTTCATATAAATAGACGGTCGGAATGTTTGCTTTTTACTCTTATTGTCAGCGACAGTCGTAACTTGTTAGAAATGTTCTAACAGTGGAACTCGGCGCAGAATTTACGTCTAAACCAGCAGATGTTAGAAATTTATCTGAACAACTGACGTAGTTTATCCAATGTGCGATATTTTCTTCAATGCATTCCTCAAAGGTTTTTATATGCCAAGATACGTATTCCATTAAGATATCAATAAATGGGACGACAAAAATTTACCTCGTTTTGTTTTTAAATCGCTTGTATTTGGGCGGCAATTTACCTTCACTTTAATTAACATTAATTTACTTTAACTTTTTTGAATTTACTTCACTTCTAAGTGACTTATAAAGTTATAAGTAAACCACTTACTGGGTAAACCTCCTCTCACAATGAGAAGGACGTAGGCCTTAGTCCACCACGGTGGCTTGGTGGATTAATCAAAGTGCTATGTAAAACTATAAACTAACCTAACTAACTAACTACGGGCAAAAAATGTTTTTCATTTTCGTTTTCATAAAGCGTACATAATTTTTAGGAGTCATTGGCATGTGACACTGGAATTAGAACCCGGACCTGTCCAGTAAGAGAAGAATTCTCAGCCTCTGGGCTATCACCGCTTTATGAAACGTTTTCGTGCCAATTTTTATCATCGCAATTCAAAAGAATATCGCACATAACATCACGAATGCTACAGAAAGCGATCTCGATGCTTTCTCGCAGAGAAACCTCGAATAAACTCCGATAACGAGCTGTTAATCTTTATTACGCCTGATTTAAAGATATTTAAAGATAAGTATCCTTTGGTGGACTGCCATAACTTTGCTAAAGTTATGTTATTTTTAAATGATTTTTTTATTTATGATAAGCTACACACTGCAATTTTATTCGCGACCGTTTTGAATTTATGACTGGCTGTACTGTTGTTTTGTTTGCGACCGCTTCGTCCGTAATTTTATTATCATAGGTATATAGCCCACGTGACTTCAGTATAATGTCTTGGTGAAAGAATTGTTTTTAAAATGAGTAGTTTCATAGTTTGTCGATTACAGTAAGGACGGGCATGAACAGTTCCAAAATTGCAAATAATATAAAACATTATACGCATTACCACCAAATTGCAAGTTTTATTACCTCCTTCCTTTACAACAAAACATTATAATAATATAATAATAGTTAACATTTACAACACGTTAAATTAAAATTAGCATTTACAAAATATTAAAGTATATAGGTACATTATGCACGTACCTACAATCACACTAGAAATTGGCTTTATACATAAATATGTACCTATAACACAGCGACCCTTTTTATATCCCCCGCTGTTGGATACGGGTTCCTCCCCACAACAGGGAGGCCTGGAGCATACTTCACCACGCTGCTCCAATGCGGATTGGTGGAGAAACCGGCTAGTGGCTAAACCGTGACATACGAAGGCCTCCGACAAGTTTTAACGACTATTGATAGATGGATATTGATAGATGGCGTTGCTACTCACGACTGAGATGTTCGCCTCAAATACCTAAAGTATCGCTGGCAAGGAGCTTTTATTCATTATCAGGTCCTGGTACAATTTGTGCACAATCCACTCTTATCGCCGCTCCGTAAAATAGACTGGAAAACTAGACGTAAACTGGGAGAATAAAGCCGGCGGAAAAAAACTCGCAGAGCTTTCAGAGCTATCTTAGCAACATTAATGACGTCTTTCCTACCTGTCCCTTATCATTACCGAGAGTAACTACTAACACTAATCTGACATCCATTAAATAACTCACCTGAGTTCAAAGCTGACTGTCAAAATCCGGCCATACCACACAAACAAACACAAAAACAGCACACAAGCACTTTATTATTGTGATTTAATTTAATTTAATTTAAAAACGTATCGTGATATACAACAGCGGTATATGATGTTATGTGACGTGCGCGATCGGTTCAGTGGTCGCGGAGTAACTGACTGGCTTTAGAATAGTTGCTAAATGCTACTTCGCTAGTAAGCATGAACTTGGTATTTTCAAGAGCGCGGCTCTATTCTGGTAAGCTATGTTGCTTTGTAAGTGTCTCGCTTGCCACTACGAGATCACGACCAAAACGGTACTAAACTGTGGAAATAATATGCGACTTATAAATGACCTTAAAAAATCAGGAAAAACAAAATTGTAAGCTAAATTAAATAAAAATAAACGTTTTTTTAATAAACGGTATTTTCGCTACGAAACTTGTAATAATAGAAACGGGTTACGCTTTGGACATATTATTTAGAGTAGTATTTAGATATGTGTCTGAAACGGTGATATTACCTATACGTATTCAATTAAAAATCCTAGCAATACATCTTTTGAAGTCAGACTTAACGGAATAAGTAGGTATACATTTTCATTTTGGACATTTTGGCTCACTTTAGTTAAAACACGAACTGTTTAGTTTATTTATTCTTTTTTCTTTCCTATTTGATAAACAATCTTACCAAGATTTCAAAATAAAAAGACATGGTAAGTATATTACATTTACCAAATATAGGAAAAGTGTTTAAAAATGGAACAATAGAACAATCAACCAATAAACAATACATACGATCGTTCGACTATTCATAATTATAATATTAAACAAGGTATAATCAGTAAAACAAAAAAAACGAAATCTAAGTATAGTTCCAGAATAATCCCGCTCGGACCATTGAGTGCGGTGGCTACCGTCCCGTAACCACGCGCACTCGCGCGCGACTCGATCACAACTCGATGCTATAATGACGATGGAACCCATCGATCAAAACGCCCCTTTTCTTCACAAAAACTATAATAGTTGTTGTGTGTAAATTACTTTCTGTAGGATAATCTTAACTTATGAATCAAGTTTTCGGCAATCGAAAAAAGGAAAGTCAGAGCAAAAAAGGTATTATAAAAATGTTGATTGGAATAAATGGAACTGATAAGTATTCTATTACTACTGATTAGGTACTAATGGAATCCTATCCTACCTATCGCCTACCTACCTATCGACTTGGTTGAGGTTCAAAATCAATTGATTCAAAGTTATCTACTGGTCATATCTGGCCATAAGGTCCTTAAATTATCAATATTATCGTAAACATTTTATTCGCTCTTAAAATAAACTGAATGAATATTATACTCCGTCCACCTACTTTATACTAATATAAAGCAGTAAAGATTGCAAGTTTGTGTGTTAATGCACCTACTTAGGTGATCTCTGAAACTAATTATCTTAATTCAAAAATCCTTTCATTAACATTTAAACAAAACTTTTTTGTTCGTGTATTCAATATAAGTACTTCTTTTAGCATTAATCTTGTGAGTAACACACTGCCCCGCATCACGCAGCGTAGCGCGGGAATGCGTGATCTAGTATTTCCATTAGTATAGAAGACACGCACAGTCCAACACACAGAAAACGCATCTGCATACATGCACGCGCGTGGATGCGTTTCTATACCTACAAATGGACGCGCACTCCCGCACTACGCTCAGTGATGCGGGGAATATCTCTAACTTCAGCTATCTGCCAGTGAAAGTGAGATTAGCCGGAACAAATAGACAGACAAACACACAATAAACGTTATTTTGATAGACCTACCTATATACATTGTCATAATTCATTAATTATGCATTTAGTAAAAACGGTTATTTTTATATTAC
Organism: Erynnis tages; assembly: GCA_905147235.1. Lineage (NCBI taxonomy): Eukaryota > Metazoa > Arthropoda > Insecta > Lepidoptera > Hesperiidae > Erynnis > Erynnis tages. Next base: position 10,599,466 of record LR990082.1, read on the forward strand.
AAACAAACACTCCAATTTTATTTATTTGTATAGATTTGAATGCAGGCAGACGAAGCCAAAGGAATATCTTATATTTTATACTTTAGTACCACCATTAAACTATAATGTTAATAAATAAGCGGTAAACGTATGGCTCAAGTTATAACTTTGTAAAATAAAGTTTGATCTGATTTTCATGACCGCGTCTTTTAACTACTACGAGTAGCTCAGACTCGTAAAACGACATTAAAATTTTTTTAGCTATTCAACTACGTTTATTGGGATGCTTCCGTTGCTTTCTTATTACTTAGTATAGTAAGAAAGCTGCTAAAGTAATTTATGTAATAATTTTTTTTATGTAAAATAAATAAGCAGCTATTGTATAGAACCTGATATTCAGCATAAATCATGATAGTATTTTTAATATTATTATTCTAATTTAAACCTTATACCTACCCTGAAATTAATACCCTGAAATACCAATTTCAAGATTATTTGGAAATAGACTGTAATACAGAGCCATCTACAGATTCCACGCGCAACTAAAAAGAAGTTCATCGTTGCTTGCGAGACGCCAGTGAAAGTTGTAGAAAGGTAAAAGCCTATAGATATAGTTCCCACAGCTTTTACAAGATGGCGCTGTTTCCATATAACATCACCGATATCGGCTGATGGAAATGTCAACTCTGCGTTTTTTAAGTTAATCGCAATTTTTCTTGTTTTGTAATAAAACAATTTAAAAATTACGTCAATAATTATATTAACTACTGCATTTGATGTTGACAATACGCGAAGCAGTCCCAAAGCCAGAAAAGGCCTTGTCCTAAATGCCTGACATAACCGACCGAGAAACGAACACGACAAAATTTAAACACAGCGCTCTGTGCGACACAAGTGCGAAAAAATATAATTGACGTACGAGCAACTTTTGCGTGCGACACAGCATAAGTAAGGACGAAACAAAAATATCTGAATCTGGACGAATTTCTTTAACACGGATTCCCCTTGAAAAACGATCTCGCAATAAACCTAGTATCAAATCCATTAACACTAATTACTAGCAAAGCAATCTTCATAAACGCTAAACCGTTCCACGAATAAACACTTCTAAACGTTCTAGATTCGATTCGATTTGGGTCCGACACACCACTCAGATAGATTGGAACTGCTTAGTCATACGGTTTGTAGACGCTCGGAAAATTACACACAGTTGTCTATCTGGCTACAGTCTATCTAGTACTCGTTACGACTACGAGTATATTAACCGAGAATTGTTGGAGTTGCATCCTTTTGTGTGCAATTTTATTTAATTCGACAAAGGCAACGATTTCTTCGGGTTATTCATCAGTAAACCATTAATGACCCACTACAGGGTCGGGTCTCCTTCTCGTAATGAGAGGGATCTAGGCCTTAGTCCACCACGCTGGCCTACTGCGAGTACGTGGACGGTAAGTGGCGGGTAAGTGGACGAACATGCCTTTGAGAATATTTTTTTTTCGTGAACCCTCAGGCATGCAGGTTTCCTCACGATGTTTTCCTTCACCGTAACAGCAGGTGATATTTAATTTTATATTTGATTAAGAGCACATAACTTAAAAGTCATTGGTGCGTGCCACTGGGATTCGAACCCGGACCCCTCGATTCGAGGTCGAATTCTAAGCCACTGGGCTATCACCGCTTCGGGTTATTACTGCCTACTATATTACGAGATACTCCATATTTTCAATCCAACCTAGGAGGAGTGTCAGTAACCCATTAATGACCCACTACAGGGTCGGGTCTGCACTCATGTGGGCCTTAGTCCACCACGCTGGCCTACTGCGGGTTGGCGGACTTCACATGCATTTGAGAACATTTTTTTTAACTCTCAGGCATCCAGGTGTCCTCATGACGTTCTCCTTCACCGTAACAGCAGTCAGCAGGTGATATTTTATTTTATAAAACGCACATAACTTTTTTACAAAGTTATTGGTGCGTGCCGCTGGGATTCGAACCCGGTTCCGTCGATACGAGGTCGAATTCTAAGCCACTTTCAACCTAGGAGGAGTAGTTAACGCAAAATTGGGCGTCAAAAGTCAAATGAGGGTACCTTTCTTAAACACGTTAAACACATTACCCACCTTTTCTCCCACACCTAAACATTGCATTGAATGGTTTTGTATTGACAAAGAGATATAGTAACCGTCGTGAGCACAGATTATCGGTGGTAGGGATATTGTTTACTTTCGATCAATGTACAGCAGCCGAAAAAACGTGCTGGACCAATAGACGACGCACACTGACGAACTGACGACTGTCGAACCAATCGTGTGCACCGCAGCGCAGTCAATGTCAAACCGACCAATGAAAGCTCCCCACTCGTGACGGCAACTATAACAGCAAACGTATCAGCCTAAAACAACATGATTCCAAATAGAGTAGCCCGAAGCCTCTCGTTGAATGTAAATATACCCAACAATATGAGGTCAAAACCCTTTCTATTTTTAGACTAGTACTGTTCACGTGTCGTTGCCCGATTTGTCCGCTCAGCAGACTGTAGATAGACATATAATACGATATAAGTGGTCCCCCTACCCAGTAATGCAAATAATATGGAATATGGTCTAACTCTCACTATTGTAGCCATCATGAGTCCTGAGCACAGATTATCGGTGGTAGGGATATTGTATTCTTTCGGCCAATGTACAGCAGCTGAAAAAACGTGCTGGACCAATAGACGACGCACACTGACGTTTTGTCGAACCAATCGTGTGCACCGCAGCGCAGTCAATGTGAAACCGACCAATGAAAGTTCTGCTCACCACTCGTGACGGCAACTATACCTTGCTTTAGATTTTCTCTGTATCTTTAGTAGAGTTGATAGTCGGTACCCGGATGCAGGTGCTAAATAAAAAGTGGCAACGAACCTTCATTAGGAGAGAGCTCTTTGAAGTTCCACCTTTTATGTGCGGAGGTGCTTTGTGGACATTTTAATTAGGTTTATTCTGCAGCATACCAAGCTATGGTTAGTATTTCTCTACGCGACTGTTTCGCAACGACGTAATCCATAGACGAATAGAAGTAATCAACATTACTCTCAAATGTAGCTGATTGAAGTAGCTATGTGCTAGCCACATCGTTCGAAGGACCGATAACCGAAAGGTCCTGGAATGACGACCGCATCTCTGCAAAAGAGTACAGGCTGCCCTCCGACCAGATGGACTGAAGACCTGAAAAACCGTTGGATTCAAAGGACTCAGGACCGGGCCGAGTGGCGAGGCAGTGAACTACGAAAGGCTTGAAGTGTTTTTACACTGAAGCCCTTAAAATTAAATTTAAACCTTTTTAGGTAGTCGAGTTTTAGATTTTTAACTGCATAGGTATATTTAAATTAAATTATTTTAGAGTTATAATTTTGTTTTAACCCTCTTTTTCGCTTCGCCGTAGTCGGGGAATAAACTTTCGTAAGTTAGTTCTATAAAGTAGCCTAAAACAGGAAATAAAAGAAGGTTGTAGAGGCTCTAGAGGGCTGTCGTTGCAAAGCTCCAGGTACAAAAAAGTGCCAACGAGCCTTCATTACGTGAGAGCTTTTCAAAACTCAGGTTTTATGTGCAAAGTGTAGAGTTTTAATGGTTCTATGTAATGGACGGAATGTGACGCAGTACGTATAACGATTTCTTATATCAGAATACATTGCTTGTTCGCTAATAGTGACCCACTACAAATCAAATCAAAAATCATTTATTTGCACGAATATGGGTTAGTTATTGGTTTTACAGGGCATTTTGATCAATCCATATTCACCTTTTCAGGTATGCAAATTAAAAAATAAAAAATAAAACTAATGTTATTAACTTATAAAATATTAAAACTTATGACTGATACACAATTTGTTTGACATGTTTTGCACAATTTATTTGTCAATTTAGCCAAGTATATTAATTATTTTCATTTTATTTAGTTATAATTTTAACTAATCGAACTTTGATTAGGGGCGGTAAAGTAAACCTCTTTAAAACTTCAGTTTATAATCTGCCCCATAGTGAACGTGGCGCGTGTCTGTGGGACGGCTGGCATGATTGATACCAAAAGTTTGAGGGTCACAAGCCATAGGGTTGCGAGGTGTCACATTTATTATTTTTTTAATTAACTTTTACTAGCATCCACCCGCGACATCGTCCACGTTGACTTAGTATGCGACCCAGACAGGGATAAAATATAAATATATATAATATATAAGACACAAACAAGACAAGAACACACACACACCCAGACCAGAAACAGCCATTTAAACTCATCATTCATCATTAAAATTTCTGCTCCGCTGGGAATCTAACCCGGGAGAACCGCGTGCGCACTGGCGTCTTTACCAACTGAGCCATTCAAATCATATGCAGTTAACCCACGTTATAATCTACCTGTGTACCAAATTTCATCCAAATTTGCTCAACCGTTTTGCGTGAAAGAGTAACGAACATCGATCCATCCACACAAACTTTCGCATTTATAATAATAGTAGAAAAATAGTGATTACCTTTCTGTTAAAGTAAGTTTCTGCATAAAAATGGCCAACCGTGCGTCCCTGGCTCTACGACTCTACGTACTCGTTTTTTCATAATAATATTCTATTTTCGACAACCCTAGATGGCCAGCAAAGATTACCTCAAAGTCAGACCGCGATAAGCCTGGAAGGCTTAAAGTGGTCTTTATAAAGAACGGCCGTCAGCGCTCAGGCTTAAGTACCGAAGATTTCCTTTTTAATTTTCGCCGAAATAATTTCCCCTTTCATAACTTTGGATTAAGTGTAATTTCGGTACGGTAATCAAACAAGTTGATGGAGAGACTATCAATTTCGGCTAAGTAGGACTTTTAAAATGGTCTAGTGGGTACGAAATGTCAAAAAACAGTTTTATATTTCATAGTAGGTAGTCTTGTTGGTGATCGTCTAACAGCTATCGTAAACTTTATGGTAATTTAAGGCTTAAACGTATTTTCACTAGCTGACTCGGCAGACTTCGCTCTACCAAATAAAGAAGTTCCATACAAAACTTAAACCACAACACATAATCATTTTGATTAGCTTATTTATATAGATGCCATCAAAAACACAACTTGTAAAAAGCCCAAGTCTCGCAATTTAGTTCTTGCACCGTAAAAAATTGTGAGATCCATGTCATGTCATGTACATTTATGTATCCATAGATTGACTTGACCATCGCATGAAAGCAAAATGTATCTCACACGTAATACATATTATATTAAATTAGATTGTTTACTGTCCCTCTGTCTGTTCCGCGGAAAGACTCACGACCAACAGTGGGTCATAAAAACTTTGCTGCCAATAGAGTAGGAAGTAGGATATTGCATCATCCTGAATTCCACGCTCGCAAAGCATCCATCTAGTTAGAGAATACACTTTAATACAGGCCAACCAATCTACGTCACGTTTCACTTCAAATGTTTACGTACACGTATGACCAAAATTGAATTCGAACTTCAGCGCTTATCAGCTAAGTGGCACTGCGGGGAAGAAATGCATGTGGAGAACCTCTGCATAGATCCATCTAATTGATTAATTCCGAATGTGGATTCGGGTTTGCGTGTTCGGTTCCATTTTCAAATTGCTTCCAAATTCGCGTGAAGGTAATCTGAATTTGTTGAAATTGATAGTAAACATGACATCGAAAGCTTTCGTAGGGTTACTTCACTCGCTCCTTCCTTCCTTCCTTTTAGCCCTTGGTAGTCCACTGTTGGACATTCACGCGCTCACGTCTACCAAACCGTATTGGGCCAGCGTGGTGGACTAAGGCCTACATCTTTCTCATTGTGAGAGGAGGCCTGACCCTGCAGTGCAAACCTTGACGGAGGCCTTATGGGCGCTTTGAAAACCTCCAACCCGTAGATATCTCCACCAATCGCGTTGGAACGGCGTGGTGGTGTATACTCTAAACTCTAGGCTTCTTGTGAGAGAGACCTTCCCAGCAGTGGGACACAAAACGTAAGCCAAATCAAATATTCAAGCGATAAAGAAGTGTCCTATTTAGAGACATACATAAGGCATTTCACACACGTCCACGGTCACAGCCTCCTAGTAAACCGAAATATTGGCAACGAAAACAAAATTGCCCAGTACCTGCTTTCAAATGATAAATGCGAGCCAAAAACCCGGTTGCCAACTGCGAGTTTTGTATCGAATAGCGCTAAACAACCAAAAAAATCGTGTGCTCGCTAAGATGACCAAAACCAGTGATATTCAAAGTTTTTATATCTTGTGGAGCTCGTATTCGTATTTCCTCCACCAACCCGCATTGGAGCAGCGTTGTGGAGTATGCTCCAGGCCTCCCCCTGTTGTGGGGAGAGACCAGTGCCCAACAGTGGGCCATAAAAGTGTTGCTTAGTATGACTTAGTCGCGCGCAGTCTGAGCGCTCCCATAATATTCACTCTTGTCAGTAACCCATTAATGACCCACTACAGGGTCGGGTCTCCTCTCACAATGAGAAGGATGTAGGCCTTAGTCCACCACGCTGGCCTACTGCGGGTTGGTGGACTACACATGCCTTTGAGAACGTTTTTTTTTCTGAACTCTCAGGCATGCAGGTTTCCTCACGATGTTTTCCTTCACCGTAACAGCAGGTGATATTAAATTTTTTATAAAGCGCACATAACTTTTTTACAAAGTCATTGGTGCGTGCCACTGGGATTCGAACCCGGACCCCTCGATTCGAGGTCGAATTCTAAACCACTGGGCTATCACCGCTAATATTCACTCATCTACTGGGAATCGAACCGTTGTTCCTTCACACAGCGCACTGACGTGCTAGCTACTGTGCCTGTGATTGGTAGAAGAATTTGTAACATTTGACCTATAGTTTTTTTAATCATGACTCATTCATAAGAAACAGTAACTTGAAGTTACAATTTTCCTGTAATAATCCTATAGAATCGAACATTTATGTTACATACTTACATACTTATGTTACGGCGGTGATAGCCCAGTGGCTTAGAATTCGACCTCGAATCGAGGGGTCCGGGTTCGAATCCCAGTGGAACCACCAATTACCAATGACTTTGAAAAAAGGTATTTGCGCTTTATAAAAAATTAAATATCACCTGCTGTTACGGTGAAGGAAAACATCGTGAGGAAACCTGCATGCCTAAGAGTTCACAAAAAAAGTTCTCAAAGGTATTTGAAGTCCACCAACCCGCAGTAGGCCAGCGTGGTGGACTAAGGCCTACATCCCTCTCATTACGAGAAGGAGACCCGACCCTGTAGTGGGTCATTAATGGGTTACTGGCAACTTATGTTACAAATGTTTGTATCACGAGATCTATTCTGAAGTACCTATCTAAAGATCAGAAGTCTATTCTGAAGTAAAGCTGATTTAAAGGCCACACGAACAAGATGGTGGCATTTAATTTTACGTAAAGTCAACTAACAATAAGTAACCGCAAATCTTTTTTCAAAACAAAACGTTGAGAACCTCAGACTCGACTCCGGCACTAGTCTTTTTACCGCGCCCCAGAAAAGCTCTCTACTCCAAAGGCTTATTAAATTCTGGAACGGTGTAGGACCTCGATACCACATACCTGAAAAGAAAAATAGACCGCAATTAATTTACAGCAGACATATTTTGGCCGAATCGGTAAAGGTAGGTTTGCTTAGACAAAACTAAAGCAACTAATCAGACTCCTCTTTTGGGAAGTAGTGCGATAGATGTCACTTTTAAAGGAGTTTAATCAGTACAAAGTACCTATCAGTATGGGGTACTTATTGTTGAGTGAGCGAGCATCATCATCTTTTGACATTACGACAAAACCCACCAACTCCCACTACAAAATTAAATCACACGGCCCTATATAGCTGTCCTAACTGGCAAGTCGCAATGACACGACAGATTGACTAAGTGATAATATTGTCGTACAACAAACTTGACGCGAGCCACCGACGCGATCTTGCCGTAGAACGCCTTGACAATTAGAGCAAGGGATTAGAAGGATTGCTCTTCTAGAGTAAAATGGTTGTCTTTTATCATTATTATATTGTTATGCATGGTTCTTGTTTTATGGTGGATTTTATTAGCTTATAAAGACGGTGATCAATTAAATTGGCGTTAAATTTCCGTTTAAGTAATTCGCGTTATATAAACGACAATGTCTCCTACAGCTATCTGATGAGAAGGCATCGATTTAATCTAGTTCTTAATATAGGTCTATGTCTCAAGTGAAAGCGGGGGCGAGAAAACACCTATTGTATAATAAGTTGAAGGTGGTAATCAATGGACTACAGTGACCATCTAATATTATTTCAAAAATTTGGTAGTATTACGTGAAAAGTTTTCCAGGAGTTTAAAAATTGGTAGTAACTACTTTTATAGATTTGGATATGCTCCTTCCGAATATCACCTTTGCCACCTCGTAACTTTTACACGTGCGCCGCCATCTTGGAAAAATGGCGATTACTAGAAATTTTTCGACAATATTACCGTTCCTAATCATTTTACGTAAAAACACCCATTAATACTACGTTTTTAGTACTACAATATTTTTTGTAAGATCAATAGTTTTGACGCAAAGTGCATTCAAAATGATGTCAACGCTAATCTCTTACAACTTGGGCCTAGTTCTAAGAGACAATCCCCGTTTGACGTCAACTGAGATTACTTAATTAAGAAACAGCGTTAATTAGCTTGTCGGGAGCGCAGCCTAATAAATTGCAATTCGCATTTCTATCAGCTTCTAGAAGCTTGTTGATTATTAATTTCACTTTGCGCGTTTCTAATTCAAGCTGTAGTTTGTTTGACAGGCTTTTGCTTTTTGTGAGCGTCACTGAAAGATCTACGAGTAGGTAAATAGTTTTGCAGAACTCTTACCTGACACAATCCTGCGCGCACTCCCGCAGCCGGCAGTAGCTGCAGCTGCAAGTGGAGTAGCAGGACCCAGGGTCGGAGTCCCCCAGACTGACGGAGTCGAACCTGTGGCCCAGGCCCTCGCCGGAGCTGGGCACTGTGTGCGAGCCACGCCATCTGGAATTCAGAGAGATAACATTTGGTGAGTTTGTATGTTGGGTTGGTTTTGAATTTTTAATTGAATTGAATTTTTTCGTATCTTGGATCACGTACGATGCGCACTGGAACAGGATATTGGGTTCAAATTTCGAGCTAACGTATTTCCGTACCGACAAAACAAAGCAGGCAAGATAATAAATAAATAGGCAGCAGATATACCGGTTATATGCACGGGACAGGCGTACCCTTAGATTCAGCTAAACTGGGTGCAGACTAGTTCATTATTTCACACTTATTGCACTCTTATAGCAATAGAATGAGTTTCTGGCATTGAACTGACCTAGCTACAATGGATTCGGAACAAATACGTTATTATTGGCGTGTTAAGTACTTCCTCTTTCTCTAGTCTAAACATTTTGTATACTAGTTTATGAGTACATTTACTATCTCAGCTAGCTACAGAGGATTTGGAGCAAATATGTTATTATTTCCTCCTCTCAATACGAGAAGGAGACCCGACCCTGTAGTGGGTCATTAATGGGTTACTGGCATGTTATTATTGCCGTTCTATTTACTTCCCATCAAACTAAATAAAAGTAGTTTGAACATAGAAAACGTCAGTTAATTTAGTTTTTAAATAATTTACCTGTTACTTTTTGAGTCCACATGTTCAACGACGACGTTCCAAGTCCGATGTATGAGATACAGGAGAAACAGTACCCGAGAGGACTCCGCATTTGGAGCTTCTCTTTTCGACCACTTCCGGCTGTTGGCGGTACTGAGACCGCTTCCCATGTTTGAATTTGGAATCACTCGGGCATTCTGTGTTCAGCGCGCGGAGAGAGTAGACGTGTACTGGAAAAGATAAAAGTTATTATTTAATAGACTTTATGTGTTAAGATTGGCTGTAATAATATGCCCCTATTGTTAACGTTACTTGGGTTTGATCTTCTGTATGAAAAAGTAGGTATTAATTCAATAAACAAGAATTACAATCAAATAAATTGAAAGGTTACATAAACATTAATTTGCCTCATAAATATTTCCCACCATAGAAATAAGCTTAAGCAAACGTGTATATCAACACCTTTATTCCTATTCAATTAGCGTTATCCCATTTTGTACACATAAAATAAATTAATATTTACTCTGTTCAGAAATTCATACATCATTACCCTGACAAATTTGAATGGTGTTATTTGCCAATAATATAATTGTTTGAACTAAATTGTATGTTTTCACTAGGCGGTCCAAAATATTCACTGAAGCGTTTTAGTGATTGATTTTTCACGCGTTGTTTGAAATGTCTGTAACCCATTAATGATCCCACTACAGGGTCGAATTTCCTGTCACAATGACAAGAATGTAGGCCTTAGTCCACCACGTTGTGCTGGGTTGGTAGTCTCCACATGCCTTTGAGAACATTTTTTGTGAACTCTTAGGCATAATCCACTGAGCTATCACCGCTTGTTTGAAATAATACACGGTAAATAAAATATATTATCATAAACGTTAGCATATTTTTAATGATGTCTTCTATTTTAAAACGATTTAAACTGCTTCCTTTTATCCACTTATAAAATTTAGTCTGAAAACAATTCGTAGAAGTCAAATCACATTCATATTTACCCCACTTTTTTGCCTCGCTTTCACTAAAGTCACATGATTGATAGCAAAACTACTAAACTCTAAATTAATAAATGATGTTCTCGTGATTCAGGCCAGCTACAGCTAACCGCAGAAATTAACGCACAAACAAACCTATTCAAGCCAATATTCCGTTCATAATACGGACATTAATAAATTTCATCGCGTTCACTCGAATTAATCAAGCTAGGTAATGTGTGATGTCGCCATGAGTTGTGTCGACACCGGACAAGTACTAAATTAGAATTTCAAATTAAATAAATTGCTTTAAATTCCTAAAGATGCTTTAAATTTAAAATCAGATGGTTAAAAATTAATGAATAACTGTCACATATTCCTAGATAAATTCATACGAAATTGGGTTAAAACTAAGCGTGGCCCAAGGCTATCCGTGAACTATCAAGTGGAACACAAGGATGTTCTTATTTCGACGGTTTAATTAAAAAGGGAAACCTATCACAATAATGACCGACATAGCTCTCAAAGTTTACAAATTAAAGTGGCAAGTGGCAATGGGCTGGCCACATCGTTCGCAGGACTGACAACCATTGGGGGAAAAGGTCCAAAGGAATGGCGACCACGTTTAGGCAAAAGGAGCACAGGCCGCCCTCCCACCAGGTGGACAGACGACCTTAAGAAGACAGCGGGAAACCGTTGGATTCAGAGGGCCCAAGATCGGGTGGAGTGGTGTCGATTAGTCCCCTAATCGATCGGTCCATTTTCAGCAGCGGACTACCAAGGGCTGTAAGGAAGGAAGGGTCACAACATTTATTTATTGATATTACTTCCTACTATTCAGTTAGGATATCCCAACTATTCCCGTAGTATGAGTGTCACTAGTAATGCCCCATCCACACTACACGGCACAATGCGGCGCGTAAATCTCGACGCGACAATGAGCAATAAATTGTCAATTCAATGGTTTAGCCCGTACAGTGGATTAGGCCCTCTACGAACACTGGCTTTGGGTTTAGTGCTTTAAGGGTTAAAGGAGGTGAAGGTTTTAACATAGGTGAGAGGGATGTAGGCCTTAGTCCACCACGCTGGCCTACTGCGGGTTGGTGGACTTCACATACCTTTGAGAACATTTTTTTTGTGAACTCTCAGGCATGCAGGTTTCCTCACGATGTTTTCCTTCACCGTAACAGCAGGTGATATTTAATTTTATAAAGCGCACATTACTTTTTTACAAGGCATTGGTGCGTGCCACTGGGATTCGAACCCGGACCATGTTTAATTTTGACAGCTCAACCCAGAATCCTTTATTTAAATTTCCCTCATACATTTTTTATGATAAAAAGCAACAAGTTATATTCTGTTAAGATGTCAAGTCGATTAATTGAAATTGTTATTTTTATTGCTAATAGTTGATTAATTAGAGAGGTGTATCATGGGTGAAGCACTAAACATTAGTGATAGCTTTCTTTTTAGCGCTATTTTTAATTTATTTCTCCGCTTCTTTCTTTCTTCTCTGCCCGCGACTTCGTCCGCGTGGAATTTAACTACGAGTGTCTAACTACATATTATATATGATATAAGTTACTCCTTATTCTATCAGCTATCTGCCAGAAGTCCCGTCAAAATCGATCTAGCCGTTCCAGAGATTAGCCGGAACAAACAGACAGACTGGCAGACAGACAAAATTTAAAAAAATGTTATTTTGGAATACTATTTGTACCGCGTATACATTCGTATGCATTAAGTAAAAAGCGATTATTTTTAAATTACAAACAGACACTCCAATTTCATTTATTTTAGGTGTATAAGATATAGATTAATCATCAAAATTAGCATTTTATTAGGAGACTATCTGCCAATTTCCGACCGGCAGACAGAATTTGGTTCACAAATTGATAGCTATGCTAATTGAGGTAACGGAAATGGTGATCGTTGGTAGTGGTAATCCACAGGGTTAAATGACGTCATCATTAATTAACACTCTATTCAGTAAGTAGATACAATAGCCGATGGGTATGTATCACATGTGACTCATGAGTCAGCTAAATAATGCTTCACGAACTTTACACTCGTAAAGCTCTGCTGGGAATCGAACCCAGGACCCTCCGCGCAGCGCACTGCTATCCTAACCACTCAGGTCGTCGTCGTAGAGTACCTACTGGGCTATGTTACTCAGACTGATTTATCATTCTATTGGTGAAAATTTTTTTAAGATCGACCCTCTGTCCGAGCCTTTTCATTACAAACAAACTAACAATTTATCAAACTTTTCTCTTTATACAGTATAGCACGGCTCGGCAAACGTAGTGTGGGACGCCCTCCTGCTCGATGGCGCGACGATCTGCGTCGGGCGGCGGGAAGCAACTGGATGAGGAGAGCCGAAGACCGGGCTCAGTGGCGCGCCTTGGGAGAGGCCTATGTCCAGCAGTGGACCAATGTCGGCTGAAGAGAATCATTAGTATAGATGTGCGTACTGCGTATGCGTGGGCCAGAAAACCGCTTTACCACTCGACTGTAAAATCATATAACTCTTGATTTTCCGATAACCGATTGTTCTATGTAAATTTTATGCATAACAACACCCCGTTACGAACGGTGCACTATAAATACATCAACGTCCAAGGCGAAACCCCGACCGCGACCAACTTAGTTTTTACACCTTTACCACCATTTTACTGGACAATTAGGTAGATAGTTTTAGTCCAGTAATTCGCTTAAAAAGTGGCCGAATTCTTAGTTTAAATTGGAACGTTGACCACAAATTCTAGAAAATTAACTCACGCATAGCGGTGGTAGCCCAGTGGCTTAGAATTCGACCTCGAATCGAGGGGTCCGGGTTCGAATCCCAGTGGCACGCACCAATGACTTTGTAATAACAGTTATGTGCGATTTATGAAATTAAATATCACCCGCTGTTACGGTGAAGGAAAACATCGTGAGGAAACCTGCATGCCTGAGAGTTCACAAAAAAAAATGTACTCAATGACATGTGAAGTCCACCAACCCGCAGTAGGCCAGCGTGGTGGACTAAGGCCTACATCCCTCTCATTGTGAGAGGAGACCCGACCCTGTAGTGGGTCATTAATGGGTACTGACAACTCACGGCTACTAAGTTAGTAATTGAAGATTCGGTAACTTGGATCGTCTGTAATTTAATTTATTCAACGTGTACGCAACACATTTAACATTAAACCGCAAAACTGAACTTAGTAACTTTATAAATGTATTTTATAGAAATAAAGAGAGTTGTCCATAATGTTCTCAAAGGCATGTGAAGTCCATCAATCCGCAGTTGGCCAGCGTGGTGGACTAAGGCGAATCGTTCTCATCGTGAGAGGAGACCCAACCCTGTCAGTGACCGATTAATGACTCACTACAGGGTCGGATCGTCTCACACAATAAGAGGGATGTAGGCCTTAGTCCACCACGCTGGCCTACTGCGGGTTGGTGGACTTCATATACCTTTACGAAAATTTTTGCGAACTCTCAGGCATGCAGGTTTCCTCACGATGTTTTCCTTCACCGTTACAGCCAGTGATATTTTATAAACCGCACATAACTTTTTAACAGTCATTGTTGCGTGCCACTGGGTTTCGAACCCGGACCCCTCGATTCGAGGTCGAATTTCAAGCTATCACCGCATTTACAGACAACCCTACCATAGCTCATAACACATCTTGTTAAACACATGGTCTTAATCGCCTCATGTCTGTTATTTACTACACGATTAACACTAAACCGTAGTTATTTTATGTCTCAACTAGTTGAATATATGAGCGATGTAGGCAAAACGTCTATTACTTACTTTATAGTCTTGACATTAAAATTTTCTTCATGAAGTTACATCGGTGTACGTGTTAGCCGATATAATCATTTATCTTACCGTTGTATCGTGTAATCACAGGTCACCGCAAATCAAAGAGTTTATTTTATAACTTTAACAGTCATAGTTACTGTTAAAACCGCATAATATGTTAAGGTGATATTATTATTTAAATATTTATTGAATAGCAAACAGGCGTGATAGGTGAAAACGGTGGTAGCCCAGAGGCAAAAGCGGTGATAGATATACGAAAGACAAAAGAAATCAACCGTGCAGCCGCTTTAATACCAATGCTTCCTGTTACTTAAACCTGATTAGGCATAGACAAAAACATCATTGTTTAAACCGTTTCAACAGTAGCAAAGGTAACTGTAACTTTTAATTATAAAACAGTAATCAATTGATAGTTCTTACACGAGGGTTCCAAAGTGAGTAACGGTAAGGTATTCAGGTATTACCTTAACATAAGTGACTAGCCCAAACGAGCTTCTATGGCTATACATAAAAATAATTATTATGATAACATTATCAATTTTAAGACAAATTTTACACAAACTTTCACACTTAATATAAAAAAGTACTTAATAGACAAAACCCAAACAAGAATAGACAATAGGCTCACGAATCTTTTTTTTCATTAATTTTTTGTCTCAACTTTTTTCCCTCGACACGATCTGACACGCTCACGTTTTTCCCTCCAAAAAACTTTTTTACTCGATTCAATTCAACACAAAAATAATGGAGTTATCATAACATTTTGCTAATAAAAGTTACCGATGTTAAATTTAAGTATTATTGAAAAAATTAAATTGATCTACATAGATGTCACGGTAGATACCACTTGGTTGTTTTAACATAAGGAAAGAAAAGAATAGAATGCGTTTATTGTTGACTGGGACTAAGGCAGATAGGACACTGCTGATATAACTTATATCAGTTTTATCATTTATGTAAATTTTGTCTTGTTGGTCGCTCTCGGTCGGTCAAAATTTAAACACAGGACTTTGGCTTGGGCTTTATTGTTGTCGTAAAAGAAGCTTTTGCGTGAATTTTTGTATTCTAATGATAGTAAAGAATTCTTAAACTCAATAAATGACATTTTAATTTTGTAAAACGCACATATACGCTACTGCTTTTTAAACCTGGACCGAATTCTTAATTACGGAACATACGTTAAGAAACATTCAAACTACTTACTAAGTGTTCACTAACTCACTACTACATACTTGTTAAGTATTGTCTATAAATTACATCTACAACAAAAATCTATTTAGTCCGAACGAAATATCATGTCATTGTGAAATCACTGGTGAAAATGTCCCATAGTGAAAACCTCGTATATCTCCCATTTACTGCACCCGTGGACAAATACATGTGCTCTCAAAGAGTACCTAAGGTTGCAGAAATAGCTTTGTTTTGACAGGAAAAAATTACTTTTGAAGCGTCGCTATTAAAATGATTACGTTGAGTAGTACCTACTTACTTTCTCACAACATAAGTAGTGATAGCCCAGTGGCTAATAATTCGGCCTCATACTCAAACGGACAGAGTTCGAATCCTAGTGGAACGCATCATTGACTTTCTTAAAAGTTTTGTTCGCTTTATAAAGCTATTTTATCTACTGTCAGTGAAGGAAAATCATCGTGAGGTAACTGCATTCCTGACAGTACTTTATAATGTTTTGAAAGGCATGTGTATCGGGTAGTCTACTTACCAATACCCATTAGGCCGGGGTGGTGGACTAAGGCCTTTCTCATTGTGGGAGAAGACCTAATCTGCAGTGGGTTTCTACTATATTACAGATACAATCACAGAATTAAACTTCAACTTAAAACATCACATTAGAACTCACAGTTAAAAATTGATAAAAATATTTAGATGTGGTGACATCAAAATATTTTTAACTTTTTTATATTGTTTTTAATTTTTCTATTTTTTTTTAATAATTAGCTATTGTACTATCTGTGAAATATATAATCTGTGTGTATTGATCAGCCGAGTGAATCACACACATGCAAAAGGACCTACTTGTCCACTGTACCTTGTTAATAGCTAGCTATTGTAAACATTTCTTTTTCGGAACTGTAGCCTGATATTTGTTTTCTAGATTCATAATAATATAGGCTATAAACCATTAGACATCCACTCAGAGTCGGTTTACCTTTAATAACGTTTCACACTCAACGTTTCACACTCATAGCCCCACACTAGACTTCCCTGTGTCGTGGGCGACATGGACACACACAAGACAAGAACACAACACACCCAGACCAGAAACAGAAATTCAAATTCGTCATTCAAATCTCTGCTCTGCTGGGAATCGAACCCAGGACCCTCCGCGCAACGCACCGGTGTCTTAACAACTGCGCCACTCAGGCCGTAATAACGAGAAGAGTAGAAGGCCTTTAAGGTGATTTTGTTGTAAATGTTTTTATTCTCATAAATCTTTAATAGCGGCACTCGGGATACATACTTCCACTCCCGCTCTACACCTCAGGGAGAGAGAGTGCCTGAAAAACAGCGCTGCACGGAGTCGTGGACTCGTGTCGGCTCCGTGTCAGCAGAGGCTGAGTCACTCCTTTTGCCCACTTTAAGTTTTATTTACTGTTTCTACTTCCTATGAATATGTAACTTGTGTCGCAATAAAACATTGGCCTATTAATGCAGTTTGGTGGACTTCACATGCCTGTGAAATCATTATGGAGAACAATCAGGCAAGATGATACCCTCAACATATTTTCCTTCAGAATTATGGCACCACTTCGATATAACAACACAAGTGTTACACACTGTATATTTTTTGCAACGAGTTAGCTAGCACATTATCAAACAAACAACTTCACACCAACAATGAAAATGGCAAAAAACTGAATTAATTTCCATCAGCAAAGAAACCCGGTACGATTTGTAAAGTCTTATGTAAGTGTCTACGCTAAGAACCGACAATGCTTCCTTACCAAGGTTCCGATGTGTTCAGGGTTCCACGGCTGAAGAGTACTAATGGAACCCTCACAGTGTCTGTGTGTAAAGACCCTTTTTCTCAGAAACCCGTGGACATATCTCTCAAGTTGACATATCTCTCAAATCTCGATAATGTGCGATGTGAACGCTATAAAAAGTTAAAGTCAAATATATTTATTGTGGCAAGTGAACATAAGCGGGAAACCGTTGGATTCAGAGGGCCCAAGACCGGGCGCAGTGGCGTCGATTAGGGGAGGCCCATGTCCAGCAGTGGACTACCAAGGGCTGAAAGGAAGGAAGGAAGGAAGGTGGACAATTGGGCATCAGCAGGCATGTCCTGCCTGCAGTTAAATATATAACTAAATCAAACTCAATAATTAAAATAATACAAAAATACAAACAATTTATGATCAATAGGTGTAGGTATACAGTAGATATTTGTATTATTCTTATAATCTCATATTTAGTACAAGAGTAAATCAGCCACCATCCATTAAAATATACCTACGCAAGTTTTAACATAGATTTGCTACGTAATTCTGCATTCCCAAAGACTTGGAATTTTGCGGTTACAAACATATTCACGGTTGATAACAAGATCATCGTTTTTATCAAGGTATAGAGACGACAATTAACCAACAGCAATTATATAAGTATATAAGTATACATTTGTGATGAAAGTTGAATTAAGGGTTTGTCCCTTAATTCAAGTTTCATCACAAATTTATACGGAACCCTCCGCGTGTGAGCTCAACTCGCACTTGGCTGTTTAAACTTAATGTTATACAATTCGCTTGTTAATTAGTATGATGATATTAATATGCATAATGAGTTCTATTTCTGAATTATAAATTCCATGCAAAATATGACTGCAATAAATTTTAATTTAGCAATGCTACTTTCTACCGGGTATTCTGTTCCTCCCAGCTACCCATGCATTAAAATACATATAGGAGAAGATACACACATGAAAAAAGCATTTTCACTATACCGCTACACATCCTTCCAGAAAATGTCTAGTCTATTAGTGACCCACTGCGGTCGGGTCTCCTTTCACAATGAGGAGGCCTTAGTCCACCACGCTGGCCTTATGCGGGTTGGTGGACTTCACATGTCTTCGAGAACAGTATGGCGAACTGTCAGGCATGCAGGATTCCTTACAATATTTTCCTTCATCGTTTCAGCAGGTGATATTTAATTTTATAAAGCGCACAAAACTTTTTAAGTATGTCATTGGTGCGTGCTGTAAATTTGAACCGGACCCTACGAGTAACATGGCGAATTTTCATCCACTTGGCTGACACCGCCGCGCCGTTACAACGGCAAAGCATCCATTATATCTGTCGATAGGTTATTGAAACCAGCACTGAGCTGATATCGTTAAAGTCAGTAATCCCAGCGAATAAAATATAATTCACTTCTTTCTACAAACATCGGTTAGTTCAATAACGTGCTTAACACTAAGTAACGATCCCGCTGGTCCATACAGCTGACAGCATCCCGTACGTAAGCGAGATATTTACAGCGGTGGTTTATATTTGTCGGCAGCAAATTCAGATAAACGGCCCGTCAGTTGACAGTAAATGGCGAGTGTTACAATTGAGTGTTACATTACGACGACCTGAGTGGCGCAGTGGTTAAGACACCGGTGCGCTGCGAAGGTCCTGGGTTCGATTCTCAGCAGAGCAGAGATTTGAATGATGAATTTGAATTTCTGTTTCTGGTCTGGGTGTGTTTGTGTTCTTGTCTTGTGTGTGTCCATGGCACCCACGACACAGGGAATCCTAGTGTGGGGTGAGTGTGGGTCCTATGAGTGTGTTTTTCGTCCAAAACGGATGAAGATGATAAACATTGAATGACAATTTTGCGTTTTTGACAGCTGAAAACTCAATTGATTCTTAGGTCACAACCCTATTACTTGGATGGGTTGCCAAGGCAGCGCCATGGCGTCTCAATGAAGGCCCTTTCATGGCGGATTATGAAGGTGCCAATAGCCTTTTCGTAGAGCTCCAACGCTCTTTATTGTCGAGGAAAACAGTGACCGCATATTAAGCCGAAGCTTTGTTACTTTCCCATCACGTAGAAGAGATGGCGTCGGCACAAAAACGCATCATTACTGCGCACATATTAGGATGAAAGTGATTGAATATGGATCAAACTCGTTAGAAACCTGTCCATTTTCCTCCGCAGAATTATGGACATTAGAAACGCTTGCGTCTTCGGACTTATGTTTGTAGCCGGGTAGTTTTTCTCCAAGCGCACTTTTTGAGTAACAAACGCATACTGCAGGTCATCTGATGTGAAATGATCACTGCAGCCCATCGACGCCAACATCCAACCTCAAATAGAGAAGGAATCCCATTTGAGGTTATGGACCCTTTGAATCTAACGGTTTCTTTCTGTCTTCTTCATGTTACGGCCGGTCGGAAGACCGCTTGGTCCTATCTAGACACGGTCGCCATTGGAGGACCTTTCTTTCCCATCGGTGGTCGGTCCTGCGAAGGATGTGGTCAGTCGTGTGGTCGTTTACCTTCGTTCTCCTACGGATTTCATCATTTGTGACTCTGTCACGTAGAGAAACACCGAGGTTCTCCATTGCCCGCTGAGTGCCTTTGAGCTTGTGGATTAGGTTGACAGAGAGCTCACTTATACTAATTTCACTCAGTCACTTCTGTCGTTAATGGCAACAATGACTCGGTATTTATACAAATACCGAGCCATTCCCTGCTCAGCGACTCTGAACTTGTTGTATTGTGGATTGGGCTCACAGTGAGCCCACTGTCACTAACGGTTCGTACGTCTCAATTATAAAAGTTTCCGCCAAACACTACAATAATCACCATAGTTGATTCCTAGAAATTACCCTCTTCCACATTTGCGATGGGTGATTTCTTCAACAAAAACAATTCCATTTCCTGGAAAAGATTCATTAAACCGAGATGTGAACGTAGGAATGAAATAAATTATATGTATGAAAGTCCATTAAAATCACGTTGAAGTTGGTTGGCTGTGATTATCCCACACTAAGGAATGTAGGAAGACGTTATAACAGGGTTTTCGAATTTTATTGTTTTTGTCGTACGTATATAAAATCTACATACTCGTAAGTAGTACCTTACTTGCGGACTTACCACAAACTTTTAAAAACTCAGTAGTTTACAGTTAACATTTGAGAAAGAATACGAGTAGTTCTGGACAACCATGATTTCAGTTTTCTAGCTTTTGAATCTACCAATGGCTTTGGTCCTCAAGACTAACTTATTTCTCTGAAGTAGGTAAAGATAAAGATAATTTATCTTTTCTTACACACGAAGCAAAGCCGCTTATTTTGATCTCGATGTCCAAAGGTCTCGAACTCCAAACACTCACTCAGGAAAGAATACAACAAAATCGATCAATTCCTTTGAGAGCTAAAAAACCTTAGACAGACAAACACACACCCAGATAAAAAAAAAATCCTACAAAATCGATCAATTCCTATGGGAGCCAGAAACCTTAAACAAACACATACCTAGAAACAAAACTCATGCGTTAAACCTAATAACACTTACAGAGTGTTGGAGTGTTACAAAGGAATGTATTCCAAGAATGTTGCAACGTAAACTAATTTTCATTTGGGCTCATAACCCGCACCAAGTATGCGCAAGCAACAGCTGTTCTAATCAATAAATCGATTAACGACCGATGTTTACTTAATAATTCGTAACAAGTAGGCTTCTACACGTGAAGCAACTGGCACACGCCCCGGATCCGCATGCAATACATCACGAGAAGATTTATCATAGAAAACATCAACGCAATTAAATTATCTGCCAATACAATTATCGCGTGCATAATATCTACAGTGAATGACGAAAGTTGTGCATCGATATTGAATAACAAAGTATTTTTAACGAGATCAGTAGCAATTCATTTTTATTTCGGCACCAATACCAGTAAAAATATTTGCGTAGTGAGATTCTTTTTGAGTTATGTAATAACAATTTATTGAAAAAAAATATATCTGTATATAATTAAATAAACTCTCAAATAATATCTCTTTCATCTTTCTAGAACATTCAGTTCCAGAGAAAGCGAAATTACTATGTGGAAGGACCGAAGGACCTAGGTCTATTTTATATCATTTATAAGTAAATTTCTTGAATTCAAAATCTAAAAATTTTATTATTATTATCTCGCTTATTCGAGACCAAACATTGTTAATAGAAAATGCTAATTTAATAACATTCAAAAGCAGGGGGCCCTTGTATGGTGGGTGTTATGTCGTTGAAACCTATAAAATATAGAAAACCTCAATTTAATTACCTACATGGAAATCGTGTTCCTTACAGTATGTGACGAAAGTAGCTCATCAATAACAAATTATCGAGATATTCTGATGACGTTTTGTTGCAGGCTGTTGCTAGCTAATAGTTAAGTTAACCTACATCGCAGTTACTTTAGAAATTCACAGTAATTGGCTGGAGAGCCTAGAAAGTAGCCAAGTAATAAATTGAAGTGTAATTGTTAATTAATTTCGTTTTACAGTTCTGAGTAAAGGTGCCAACGGGGTTAATTATTTAAGTTACGAATGTCAAGTACTCGGAAACAATAAAAAAAACAACGCGTTGCACTCCGGAAGTGCCGGCAGAAGTGAAAAAAAAGAAAGATGAAAGATTCTTATACATTTTAGGTTGTTTACTGTTTTAACGAGGATTAAATAACTGTTACTTTAACATCGTAGCTATAAAATGCGTATTCTTCAGTCTGTTATTCAAAATGTGTACGTAGATAGACGTAATCTGAATCAAATCAAATTGCCGTATAGATGCGATTTGCATTGCATGTTTGAATCATATTACGCGATGTTTCGGCTAGAGTGACCAAGAAATTCGGAAATTACTTGATAATTTTTTTGCCGCCATTGTAGTTCACCTATTTTCAGGTTTTTCTGGCGACTTTACAACCCTCCGTAAAACAAGGAGTATTTTTGTATTTCCGATGGAAAGGTAGGATTAAAAACACATAGTCTTATTCTTATTCTTATTTATTTTGTTATTATGTTTCTCAACAATATCTCCTTTTCTACTTATTTTACGACAAAAATAGTACCAGAATCAAAATTTCGCACAATTAATATCTTTACAATCTAATTTATAAGAATGTAAAGAATTCAAAGACAAAATGTTTTTCGCAGTTATCCATGAGCTTCAGTGACCACTCAACGCTGAATTACTTAACTCTATTATAGAAATAATAGATATGGGAATGGCAAAATGGAAATTCCTGAAAATTCCAAATGTCTGGCGAACGTAGGATGAACCGAAAATCGGCATTATTCAAATCTGATCCCAGATTTTGCGGATATTACGCCGCTTTTGTTGCAGTACAACAAATCATTGGATACGAATGCTTTATTGCGTATTGTTTAACGAAGATGGCTATCGACTTCAAATTGCTACTTTTCTTATGCCATAAGCCAATAAGCAGATTTATAGTCTATTGATTTGAGAGCCCTACGGCAGACGAAGGGCCCATGTCCAGCAGTGGATTACAAAAGGCTGAAAGAAAGGAAGGAAACCCGCTAAAAAGTGTGATTAAAAATTAAAGAGACAAATTTAAAAG
The DNA here is from genome assembly GCA_905147235.1 of Erynnis tages. Classification (NCBI taxonomy): domain Eukaryota; kingdom Metazoa; phylum Arthropoda; class Insecta; order Lepidoptera; family Hesperiidae; genus Erynnis; species Erynnis tages. The sequence goes on from LR990082.1 coordinate 10,622,423, forward strand.
ACCCAAATTTTAGGTGTCTCATTTTTGGTACCCTGACACTCCATCTTGACATAAAAATCTCTGCCTGATTATAAAATCCACGCACCTGAGTTTCCACGCTAACACTGAAGATGTTTATTATGGTAGGAGATTTATCTAAGCGGGATTGATTTTATCTTCGCCATTATTTGTACAAGCTAGACGTCTGATTGTCGTAACATTGATAATGAAGTGAACATGCATTGCGTTATCACAAGTGATGGACACTGCCATCCGTCAAACAAACGTAAGTAAATATAAGCAAATATTTATAAATGACACCTATTTTATATACCTACTTACGTAATTTTCATTTATGTGGTTAGATAGTGTTTAAAGTTTCCGTAACTTACGACCGAAGTTAATAAAAGTGTGTTAAAAATTCTGCGGACTGTTTGAAATTTCTTTTGTTTCTGTTTGAAAAAAGAAAGATTTACTTCCTTGAATTATTAATTCTTGATTAAGTTGTTTTCAGCCTGTTTCACCGAGCGGAAATTTGTGAAGGTTGTAAAAAGATTTTACCACCTTTACACAACTTCAGAGGAAAATTTTTAATGTCTGCAACCTATAACTGACTGACTGTTTGAGTAGTTGCTTCCCAAAATGAGAAAAAAACAGGCTTTAGTCGACCCCACAAAACCCCCTAGGTTTATTCCAAGTTGACATTCAGGTTTCTCCATGATGATTATCTTTGAAAGGTACAGATCAAATGTCACCTACATTTGATTTATTTGCTATAAAATGGACCTTATTAAAAAGTGATTGGTGTGTTGATGACTTGAACCCGGACCTCTTGATTCAGAGGTCAAACTCTTACAGCTATCACCTCTTAGCCGCGAAGTAACAACAATGTAACAAACTCCAAAGTATTCACACAACTGCAAACTTATAAAGTAACGGTCTCTACTCGATGTGAGCTATAAATCTTATATCTTCTCGGTAATAGAGAGTGGAGGGAAATGAAAAGAATTTAGTTGAATATTGAAGATGCTAAATGCGCGCCTGCACTGCACTTGCGATTCTAATAACGCGTCAGTGGTGTTACCATGATTTCACCAAAAACAGCCGTCTTTAACCACATTTTCATTAATCTTTAGGTAAAATAATGTATTATTAAAAATGAAATTCTTTATGTCTTGCTTTTCCATTTTTGTATAATTGTCTATAGATATAGAAGAGCGGGGCATCCTGACACAGGTAAATCTTTACTTAAAAGGATGCCACCACAATTTGTAACATTGTTACTAAAATTGGAATTTGAATAAAGAATTTTGTATCTTGTATAAGAAAACTCTAGAAAAACTCGTGAAACAACGTGACATACGTACTTAAAATCGCACAACAGACGATGGATGATGAAACCATAATCCTGTTGCCTTCAGTATTCGAAAATCCTATAAAATCAGTTCAACTCTAATAAATGATCACCTTTCAATAATAAATAAACGCTTTAAATACAAAGCCCCACACTAGGGTTCCATATGTCGTGGGCGCCATGGACACACACAAGACAAGAACATACACACCAAAAATTTTAACACTTCATTCAAATCTATGCTCCACTGGGAATCAAACCCAGGGCGCACTGCGCAAGGCAACGGCGCAGCGTCTTGACCACTGCGGCATGCAGGACTATTATATTAGGTAATAAAATATAAATAAAAGAAAATATTGACAGGGCTGGAAGTTCTGGATTGTGCTTTAGTGTGATGTGGATTAGCTCGTGCGCAAGCAGGAGAGAAATAAAATTTGATAGACGCTCCGCATACTTTCCTACGAGAATTTATAGCAGACTTATTTCACGTTTTAATTGAAGGATTTTATGTGTTTGAAGCCACGCAAGCGAAAAATTACAAATTGACTCATACTCTTCTGAGTTTATGATGCTTAAAATTAACTTTCATTCCGAGTCGGCTAAGTCTGTTATTAGCTTGTAAATTGTTAAATCAATTATGTACGGCTGTGACAATAAATTGACATATTAACTTCTTCATCGCTAAAGAGGATGTTTTCTAGTTAGTAATGTGCAAGTGAATCAAATGAAAGTTTGTAGTCTGAAACGTTGTAGCAATGAAATGTAGAATCTGTAATCTATGAATTTTATGACAAAAATTGTGCAAATTTGAAATAGCTTAGATATGTAAGTAGGTTTCAACTATGTGCAAGTAAGTGGCGTCAAATAGTACGTAATAATTTATTGTTGTAGGTTATTTAAAAAGAGATTGTTTTATTTCATTTAAGTCCAAGTTTCAGGGAAGATATAAAATTTCGTCGTTTCTCTCAATTCTGTCATAATTATTTAAGTATTTCTTTTAAATAAAATAAAAGGTTTGAATCTAAATTGACGTAATCGCATGTAATTATGACACATTGTCGAAATATTATGTCCATTTATGAATACATTAACCAAAAATCAAAGAATATATTTTTTTGAATTGGTCCTACTAAAACCACAAGCGTGGTGACCCTACACAAGTGTCAAGTGGCGGGTATCATAAAAACTGATTGCAACGCCGATGCTACGAAAGCGCTGTAATACGATTGAATCTCTGAATTTAATCATACCTTTAGCTAGAAGAATATTATTATCACTATTAATGTCTAGGTCTAGATTCACGATTTTTCTAATTTAAAGTAAGTCGGACGGAAGTTTTTGCACATTATGCCATGTTGCTGAATGATTTTCAATTAATTTCTTTTACTGCGAGCAGTAATAATATTAATCGAGGATTATAACAGTCGAAAATCGAATCGACAATCGAATAATACAGCTGATATAGGTGTTGCCATAATTATCAACGGCGAATATGGTGCCGCCTGTGATGGTTTAATGAAACCCTGGTTCGGCTATAAAGAATAATTTTCGTTATAATTTAGTCTAGAACTGAGCCGAATGAGATTACTGCCGTGTTTGAGATATACTTATCCATCTTTTTACATATCAAAATGTTAATGCACAAGACTAAGTGATGATACAGAAATTGAACAGAGTAGAAAAAAGTACGTATAAATGCTGCGTGCATATGCATAAGGACTTCCTTATAATAATTGTAAAGGATAAAATACAAATCTTACTGATAGGACACAAAAACAAGCCTGATAAAAGGCTATTAAATGTTCGCTTTTATTAATTTCTCCATTAGCTAAGAATTTGAATAACAGGAACTAATAACATAATCATAAGCAAATGCTTTCCCGGAACACGTCAGATGATAAAGAAATGCGTGGCGTGTTAATACGCTGTTAATAATCTAAAACGAATACTAATTGATGGAAAAAACAACAGTTTAAAAAGTAGAGGAGTGGTACTCGTAATACAATGTTCTTACAATGTCTCTGGTTAAAAAGTATAAGAAAGCTAAGCGAGTGAAACAATATTACTACGATACTGCAGATATCTGTTAGTTTCGTAACTGAAAATTAACAGTTGAACCTTTTTAGCACACTTTTATAACCTTTTTTTTAATTTTTAGGCAAATGCAAACTGGCGTGTTAGTTTTCCGGAACAAATTGATGAATTGTTGTGGGCTGTAGGCTCATGAATGTAAAAAAATCCTACCATTGAATAACATTTAATCATTTCCGGAACACGTAGACCGTACTACCATCTCGATACCTTGTCACGTAACTTTAGGAAGGTTATTGGTCCATGCAATCATTTTGATTGGAACCCAGATCCCTCGAGTAAGGGTCTGGATTCTTAATCACCTTCATCGATTTTTAAGAGCATAAGTTATTAGATGTTTAGTGATAAGTAATCTACTCCGACAGCGGTGACAGCGGTGATAGCCCAGTGGCTTAGAATTCGACCTCGAATCGAGGGGTCCGGGTTCGAATCCCATTGGCACGCACCAATGACTTTGTAAAAAAGTTATGTGCGATTTATAAAATTAAATATCACCTGCTGTTACGGTGAAGGAAAACATCGTGAGGAAACCTGCATGCCTGAGAGTTCACAAAAAAAAATGTTCTCAAAGGCATGTGAAGTCCACCAACCCGCAGTAGGCCAGCGTGGTAGATTAAGGCCTACATCCCTCTCATTGTGAGAGGAGACCCGACCCTGTAGTGGGTCATTAATCGGTTAAAACAACAATCTACTCCGATAACCGTACCTAAAGAATAAGACACGAAGAATTTGTTTATCGGTGGGTTATAAAAAAATCAGTAGTTACCTTTTGATTTATTTATTATCCTACACTATTAGATTCTTGGATGCATTTATAATTGGATCGGAAAATAGGATGCATGGATAAATGTATAAATGTATGACGTTCATTAAGTGTGCACAAATTTTTTATGAACTTTTGACTTTGACTTCTTTACGAGTCCCTCCTACTCTTATATTACAACAATTTATTCTATACCAAAGGATAGAATAATCGTTCCATACCGCATTCACCTTTCACATATAACGATATTCGCATAGATAATCGTGATCATGAGGCCTGTGGGGTCGACAGTCAAATGTCAACACTATCAACAGCAAGAATCGCATACCATTTGAATTTCACGACCGAATTCTAGGATTGGGATTATCGTAACGGTTGATGTCGAACTAACTGTAACCGTAGAGGTATCATACTAGAGCAGGGAAGCCAGGCTTCCAAGTGTCCTTCGGTTAAAAAGAGAAAAGATTGCGGTACCTTCTCTATTTGTCTCAACTCGCGCATGTGCAATTAGCGAGAAACCATTTTAGGTATTGAGATTGGTTATGCGCATGCGTGAAGCGCGCGAATGCACTAAGTTCTTTAATGCGCACGCGTTAGTAGAGAGACAGATAGGGTACCATAATCTTATATCTCTTTCTAAGTGTCGGACATTTCCACTTACAGGCAGCCGTATGTCTCCCCTACTCTAGTATAATACCTCTATGACTATGTAATCCCGTGCCTAATGCCATGTCGCACGTAAAACGTTATTTTGATTATTATTGTTAGTTAAATAGACTAAGATTTGAACAGAATATATTATATAAAGCTTTATAAAATTAAATATCACCTGCTGTTACGGTGAAGGAAGGACAGTTAAAAAAAATCTTAAAGGCATGTGAAGTCCACCAACCCGCATTAGGCCAGCGTGGTGGACTAAGGCTTACATCCCTCTCATCGTGAGAGGAGACCCGACCCTGTAGTGTGTCATTAATGGGTTATGGGACTATGGGCACATAACCATAAACAAGTTCACAAAATTGTAACACTCAAAAATAATACCAAACACCGGAAGCGGAAGTTCTCAACTCAGGCTGCATTTAAAAATTACTTTAGAAGCATGCTTGTGCATTCTGTAATGGCGAGATTAAATTTCCCTGGAATAAGAAAGGTTTCACAAAGGTTCGCATTGTGTATTTAAGAGAGCTTTTGCGGAAATTTGGGGAAAAAATCTCGTTGAGCGGCATAGTAAGTGACTAATATAGAATAAAAAATATTTGCGAGCAGCAAAATAAATATTTTTTAAATTTCATACTTCGATCTAATTGTTACGTTAGCACCTTTTATACAATATCATTGGTTAGCACCTTATAGGTTTGTGTAGGCTTGCATTAATTTCATTTAAAATACGCAAAAAACTTGCAAAAAATGTGCGATCGCCCTTATTGAAAGTTTTTATTTTTCTGGAATAAGGTACTTACCTATAAATATTATTATTATCGAGTCATATTATGATTGATATGACTGGCATAATATAACCCAAGTAAAATAAATTTAAAAATTTTGCGTTCAAAAATGGAACGCCGAAACTGTTCAAAGGATAGCTAAATTGCATAACTTGAGCTGCTTTAAACTTTTAAATTCGCTGTAAACATGCTCACAGATTAAATATTCCAGGCAATGAAGAATTTGTATAAAGAACAACATTATAGTGTTGAAAATCTTTTCACGCGTAATGCGTTTTGCAATTAATTAATACGAATGTTCTTGGCCAATGAACATGGCATGGCAGAATTGGCAGACGCATCGACTGGTGTTTTATGATGGTTTTATGTGTTGGTTCATTGCTATCGTAGATTGAACAGAATTCTATAAAGGAAGGTAGGGAAAAGTTGTTAGTTTGCACTTTAATTTTTTTTTACATTAATGTTATTTTTGTAACAATATTACATTTCCTAGTTACTTTATTAACTAAGGCATGGCCTTAGCGCTCCATAACGCACACGACTTGCGGTGTCTTAATAATTGTATCTATCATTACACAATCAGGATAAATATTCCTACTAATACCCTCACGTAATAATAATAGGCTACGCTAATTGGCTTTTTAAATTATAATTTTGTTATTTTCTTTGTAAGTGATTATTTTTGTAATCTTTAAAGGTAATGAATGATTTGGCGATTTAGTTAAAGATTTTCTTAGATAAAAAGTTTGTGGCAGCCCTGAAAATAAATAGTATAATCCATAGGTACGTAATTCACATTAATTAATATAATGAAGAATAAGTTAAGCAATCTCTGCTTTCGGACACGTATAATATGACGTTGTTATAATCTCTCTTATAAATAAAAATAAAGTTACCATTTATTACCCCATACCAATTATTATGAGGAATTATTCAATTCGGAGATAAATGTAAGAGATTCATTTTTATTATAACTAAGAATGCACGTAACGATGAACTAGAGAAATTATTAAAAAATTATTTTATTTAATTAACTGAAAAATGTTTAACTTTCATTTTTATCGTTATTATATGGCTAGAATAACAAGAAATCTAATATAATAAAAATTAATCGTTGTACGTTAGTCTCAGTAAGGCTCGAGAACGGTTGGACCGATTAAGCTTATTATTATTTTGATGTGTTCGTTAAAGTCCAAGGAAGGATTATACGATGAGAAAATGTGAAGAAATTTCTATTTTTTGGCAACACTAAGTGTGCCGGGTCAGCTAGTAATAAAATCTAGCTATAAAATATATCTGCAGATGCGCTTTGATAGTTGCAATAGTTTTGCAAATTGCGTAGGTTGCTACTCGCAAATCACTACATCAGTTATTGTCCGTGTCCTTGGCCGACATAACCGACCGATCAATCAACACGACAAAATTGAAACACTGTATGTATGGAGCATAGATGTATGATTCTAATTAACAGGGGTTGGTAATGCGAAAGAGAAAATACTAAGGATACAGTGCCTATGTTAGAACGAGATAGATATACGAATTCGCTTTTAAAACGAAGTCGCCCTATAACTTATTGGCAGTTGCATTGTCAAGAAAAAGTCTCGCCGTATTTTACAAAATAATTAGATTCAAGTAAGAATCATTATCATCCAATCATTAGCGGCTGTCAGTTAAGAATAACAAAACCACTGCAATAAAATACGATACAGGTACCCTGATGTCTTTGTAAGATCTAAACAATCATTAACAAAACGTTATATACCTCTGGCCTTCACATTTTTGTAGATGGGCGTGTGTACCCAATTAACGCACAAGTGTGAAGTTGTAAACGCATTGGTGTTACAATACTAATAAAATGTAAATCATGCCATGACCCATACGTCAAAAGGAAATTTCTCAAAAATGGACACTCACGATCTATAATAATAATGTTTCTTTTATTTATAGTTTTATACTGTAGGTACCGTAAGATTGGAAGAGGATGTGACGGAATAAAAAGCAGTTTAAATTAGTGACATCTGTTTAGATGTGAATATTTATATTTAATGCATTAACTGTATATATTTTATACTAGCTACGCTCGTGACTTCGTCCTCGTGGAATTCTAAAATAAAAGGAGGCAAAGTTTTGCTAAGATGAAAACAATTGTTAAAATTAAAAAATAAAATAACATAACTAAACAGGTAACAACATTAGCTATTATTAGTTTTTGTAGACTTAATTTTTGTGTTTTTACGGCTCAAAAACACAAAAATAAATGACAGAATGTTTATGATTACGATTGAACAGTCAAATTTTATTATCTGTGGAAGAGCCGTCCATGATTGGGTTTATTTAATCTGTGGCTGTAAACAAATTAAAAAAAAACCATAAGTACTCGCGATCCTAATGATACAAAGGCTTGTAAAGTTTGTTATCCTTACACTTGCTGCTTTAAGGATTTTCAGAAACCCGATATTTCCTTAACAACCTACGTAAGTTGTCACCAAACAATAGTTAACCGCCCTTCGTAATGATACACCTTTAAACCTGTTCTGGTTTTTTCTACTTCCTAGGATAGGTCTTCTACCCACCTAGCTTCACATTACGTTTCTATATTCCATCAATAATGAAATGAGTTATTAAGAACGCATGAATGATTGCTACGCAGTCACGCAAAATAAATAATATCTAATAGATATACCTACGTATTTGCAAATTGATATTTAAAATCTTGAAGAAATTAATTCATTTACTTTGGTTGTTATTTAATAGAAACAAGCAACAAGATGACATAACAGAACAGCAACCAAATAGAACTAAAAAAGTAACTTAAATAAATTAAACTTAAATGATTGTTTTTTTGTATTATTATATTCTATAAATAAATAAATTTAACGGTTACAGTTATTAATTTACTGAACACATATATTCATATAACACTGAACAATACCCTGTTCGCTAGGTTTATCTTGATAAAAAAAGTCTAGAAAAAGTTCTTTGCCGTTTGTGAATAGCGCATACTTCAGACTTCCTTCTTTTTAAAATTTTAGTGAAATATTCCTGTGGTGTGATAGAGCAAGAGATCACTCCAAGAGTCCCGATTCGAATCCCAGTGGCACACACCAATGAGAAAGCTATGTAAAGTTTACGAAGTTAAATGTCACCTGCTATAATGAAAACATGCATCGTGAGTAAACCACAAGGATCACTCCATAGCTAGAAAAGTTCTCCATAACTATCTGATATACACGTGACGTCCACCGTCCCGCAATAGACCAGCGTAGTGGACTAAGGCTACATCCTTCTCACTGTGGGAAAAGACCTGAGTGAGCCGCTGATACTTCTGTGTTTTATTCATCCATCATTCCTGCAAGATCCACTGCAAGTTTCAAGCCTCTTTTGTCAGTGACCCATTAATGACCCACTACAGGGTCGGGTCTCCTCTCACAATGAGAAGGATGTATGCCTTAGTAAGCCTCTTTTAACCAACGTCAAACTCTACCAAACGTTATACTAATAAGCATTGCCAACCTAACTGCGCTTCAATACAACGCTAATTGATTAACTAATTCTGTTATGGTTTCCAGCCAAATATACTCGGACCTGATTCAATTTAGCTTATGATTGCTTAATTTGCTTTGAATTCCATTAACATTCGAATTTAGGTTGAATAGGTACCTACTAATATGTATAATATTTAATTTTTATAATGAAAATACAGCTTTTGAATATTTTTAGTGGGTGTTATTTATTTTGTTTTACTATAGATAGATACGATTGCTACAATTATTCGCGATCCACGCAACTTGCGGGTTATTAACAGTTATTCGGAAAACTCACATCTCAAGAGATCTAACTAAGTGGTTTAAACGAGTAGGTACTCGTATATTATATCAAGGGTTGGAGTTATCACGCAAATCAAGGTTTCCCTAGTGGTTTATTTGAATGCGGAACTCGTTTGCAGTACCTACTTGCCTTGCAGATTACAATTAGAAAAACCGTTAACAGTAAATATAACCGTTAATGCAAATAATCTTAATATTAATTATAATATTATGTTCCTTTTTAATAGTGTTAGGTTATGGCATGCAAATAATTAGTTTCAATAATAAGTATATTAACTGTTCAACATGAATGTTCAATTCTGGGAATTCGATTTTTTTTAAATTAATTTATTCCTTGTTTCGTGCGGAAGTACTCATAATAATAGTGTATTTTTCTTTATTTATCGTACTTAAAAGAACTTTTCTGCAGTGTTAGTTACTTGGCCAGTTTTTATCAGAATTAAAAATTATATTATATATAATTATGTTAAATAACTTTATAAAATGACTGATGTATCAAAACTGGCCAAGTCAAATCTAACCTACTTTAAGATCTCACATTTTTTAAATAACAGCAATTGTTGTAGTTATCCAATAAAGCAAAGAAATAGAGTTTTATACTTGTTCATAATGTTATTTTGTTCCTTTCAATACATATTTGGATTTTGCATAGAACTTGGCACTCATTTAGATCTCCATTCTTTTTGCGGCGAAGCCAACAGCCAAGCATAATTTTTTATTGAACTTGGCTCTCCTTTTTACATTTATGTTTTTGGTGGGACAGGTCCCTACTAGCTGACCCGCAACGTTGCTTTGCGATATAAGTTATCGAGCGTTAAAAATCGACTATTAAAAATAGGGGTTGTTGATGGAAGGGTGAAAATTTAGGGTTGTACGTATTTCTTGATGCCACATTATTGAAAAATAAAAATAAAAAAAATGTCCAAAAAATAAAAAAAATGTTAGATGTGGACAACCCTTATCGCTTAAGGGTATGAAAAATAGACGTTAGCCGATTCTCAGACCTACTGAATATGCATATAAAATGTCATAAAAATCGGTCAAGCCGTTTCAGAGGAGTATGGTAACTAAAACTGTGACATGAGAATTTTATATTATATGAGAAAGAAAAGAAGAAGATAAGATGTACCTATCGTTATCGTACAACATATTATTATCATTATTGGAGCAATTACGTTAAAAGTAGGTATAGAAACGTGATTCTATTAAATTTAAAATAGACGTTCAAAAGCGTGAAATTCAATCAACAACAGGCACATGACAAAAACGCCTCCATCACAGGCTTACCCGTATCATTACGTCCAATTTGTCAATACATCAATGTCGGTAAACAAACAAAATAATTGCGCACAAAAACCGATTTTTTGCCGCAAATCCGCAACGCACAAGAAAGTGATATGAATAATTCAACTACCTCCATTCCGCGAGCATTCCTCGTAATATTTATTTCACTTTGTATCGAAACACTGTTCCACTTAAAGTGTTTTTTTTTAACTTTTATTGAATTAAAAATCGAACACAGATTATAACCGTTCCAGTATTAATGCGCGTAAAAAAGTTCGGAGCGCGAAACGGATCGCCGAGATACGTGCGCACTATAAAAGGTAATGTTTAGAACTGAACTAAATCGCGGTTTTAGATGCGCACGCGCACCGCTGTGCGGTTCTAGGGGTGTTAATTAAATCGACAATGATTTACTGCGAGTGACAACTTTTGAGGCGTTTATGTTTGTTAACTAGTTATATCGGTGGCTTACCGATTTGTGCAAATCAATTAGGACTATGTTTTGTGTTTATCAGAAATAACAAACATGGAATCCTTTCTTATAATAACAAAATAGTTAAAACCGTGCAGTCCATTTGTTATTAAATACTTTTCGCAGCCCATGGAAAGCCCTTGGTATCTTCAAATAGAAACGAAGTAGTAAGTATTTCGCATCAGAGGGCAGAATGGTCACTGAGGCCTGAATGGCTTAATCATTCCTTATCATCAAAGACTGCCGACGTCGAATCTTTCGCTGGACGACCAGTAAAATTTACTGCTTGCCTGGACAGTCGAGGCTTGTATTTTCTTTTTTGTTGTTAATAACCCATTTCAATGGAAATGTCCAAAATTTCATTGTGATAAGTTAAAAAATACATTTAATTACAATTTTTGATTGAGGGCTATAAAGCCTCAGCCCGAATCCCATGCGACGGCTGATGTAACATCTCAGTTGGTCCCAGTGTTTGAACTAATTTGGGAGGACAGAACCCCGACTTGTAGAGGTCTGGTATCTAATTATGACGCCGATATTAATATGAAATTGTTTGCTTAGGCCCCAAAACAATTTGTAACCATCATCTCGTGTAATATAACCAAACATTATAATATTAATATTAGCATTTCAGTGTAATCTTAGCTGGTATTCGGGACCATAGGTAACGTTGGATATAGAAGTGCCTTAAGTTTTCTGAACTGGAGACTGGATGGTTGATTCAAATTTATTTTATGATAACCATGAAATAATAATAAGGAAATAAAGGTACGTTATAGAACAAGCAAATCTTATGATTTTGTTAGAAATGTGACATTTTTGTTTAAAAAGAATTCTTGGTAGAATCTTAGATAAGTACGGTCGGAACCTATTTTGCTTTCCCGAACTATCGTACTTATATTTTGCAATTCCGAACTACTTACCTGAGTTTAGCTTTCGTACTATAGAAATAGGAAGAAGATAGAACGGCTACGTTGGCGGGGCAGGTGTCGCCCTATATTCTGGTAAGCTCAGCGCACATTAGCTCAGTCCCACTCTCATCGATATTCTGGTACATAATATTATAAATCTATCACTCTCACAATCGCATGAGAAAATGAGTTCGAAATCGCTAGCTGAGTAAGCTACTCGTTTCCAATCCACGGAACAAATATGTTGTTATTTCCATTCTATTCTATTTACTTCGTATTTCAACGTTTTACATCATTGTACAGTCTTGTCATTTCTACCTCTCTCTGTTCTTCACTTTCACTATTAAACCATAATCTTGCCCTTTCTACCACGTTCTTCACTCCCTACTGAGTCTTTACTTGAACCACAATGTGCCGAGTGCTAGACGCAATACATATAACACAGCACGATCGGTATGTCTCGGCGTTGCCCTGTTATCAGCTCAAATTGCACATTCTCGACGTGATTGGCGGTATGGACAGCTCATTATTGACAGACCTATGGTTAACCTATTACGAGTAACAGGCACGCTACACCACGGGTCAGCCTAATTACATTTATAAGATGTAGGATTGTTGGTGTTTAAATTACGATGTTTAAAGAGCTTCATTCTGAAGATGATAATGTTGTTTCGAAACAAAATGGCTGAAGACGTAAATAGTAGAAGATCGCGTATATAAATTCCCAAGTTCGCAACCTTTTTGTAGTGACCCTTTTAATAGTTTTTAAAGATGAAATCTGTAGCCGAACAAATTAAATCCAATTTAATATAGCAATGGGCAGGCCGTAATGCTCAAAGACCAAAGACGGACTATCAAAAATTAAATCATCAAAATCAAAATAAAAAGTTACAAACTATATGTATAAGACTGAAGGAAACGGCTGGATTGACCGAATTCAGCTGCCGCGTAGATAAGTGGGAGGCTATAATGATAATTATCAATCAGATCGTTGGATTCATGCAATTAAACCTGTAGCAGCAAGTCACTTACATACGCACATCCAGCAATTGTATAGCAATGTACAGGGTGAATTTTTATAGGGTTTGTAAGTAACCCATTAATGACGCACTACAGGGTCGGGTCTCCTCTCACAATGAGCGGGATGTAGGCCTTAGTCCACCACGCTGGCCTACTGCGGGTTGGTGGACTTCACATGCCTTTGAGAACTTTTTTTTTTTTCTGAACTCTCAGGCATGCAGGTTTCCTCACGATGTTTTCCTTCACCGTAACAGCAGGTGATATTTAATTTTTATAAAGCGCACATAACTTTTTTACAAAGTCATTGGTGCGTGCCACTGGGATTCGAACCCGGACCCCTCGATTCGAGGTCGAATTCTAAGCCACTGGGCTATCACCGCATTATAGGGTTTAATTAATTGAAAGTCATTTGCTACACTTAACTACAAAGGTCAATAACCTAGATGGGAAGTAAATAATATACTCAGGCATGAAACCTATCTTGTAGATTTTTCGCCCCTGAAAACCCCTACCGTGCAAGTTTAAACGATATCTAGCCACTCATTTTCGAGAGCCGGCAAATATATGTATGTACTTATATAACACATACATACTTGTACACCTGTACAAATAGTACTCGTTAAATATTATAATAGGATTCAACAAAAGTCACTTAGCTAAGTAGGCCGTACCGTAGGACACAAGTGCGTAACTTGTAGTTAGAAAGGCAATAAGTGCTAATAACTAGAAATGCATCGACAAAAACCTCACCGCTAGCACATCGCCGGGCTATCGTGTCACTGGGTGGCATCCTGCTTACCTCGTATTAACTATAGTGCAGCTTATAGATCGAGAGCTGGAGGACATTTTTCGAGAAGCATTTGAGGCATAAAATCATGCGGAATAGATTGTATATTGTGATATGTCATGTCATGTCAGTACCCATTAATGACCCACTACAGGGTCGGGTCTCCTCTCACAATGTGATATACGTTATATATTGTGATAGATATTGTGATATACGAACACACAAAAACGGTAGAGGTGACCGGCAGAATTTAGCCAACCGCTAACAAAAGAGTTTGACGCGTTTTAACATTTTTGTTTAAAAATTATTGTAAAATAGTTATTTTTGTCAGCTATAATTAGGTACAGCGTGCCTAAAACAGTTTTTAATGGAGATGTCTAACGAGGTGACAAACCTATTTAGGTTGTATATGTAAAAATTTAAAAATACTTCAAACTTTTTTTTTGGAATAAAAAAAATTTTTTCATCATTTTTATTATTTAAAAAGGCCTAAAATTTTAGGGCCTAAATGATAAATTCCATTGCACGCCAGCCAGTTCTGCATTTTTTGTCCGTGTAATACGCAAACACTTTTCGAAAAGCCTCTTACAGTTCTCGGGCTAATTATGCTAGTGCTATACTGCAGCTTAGCTGCACAGTTACGATGCAACGTCACGAAGAAAGTGTAAATAATCAACTTTGTGTGGTCTCTTGGGGTCTTTGGTTATTAGTATACAGTCTCACTGCCGTACTCAGAGAAATTCATCAACGTTAATGGTTCATTATATTAAAATAACGATGGCACTTATGTCAATACGAATAAAGACGATTTTATTTGTTTGTTAATGAACATTACGTTAAATGATGTCTCTGAGTGCGGCCGTTAGACTACTTTGGGGGTTACAATATTTATATTCATTTTGTACTTTATATTTTGTGTAAACAATATCCTGTATGTTAATCAGACATTGGGGAAATAAACATTGGAGAAACAGAGTGTGGGGAAACAGAGTGTGAGGAAACGGCTGTGGGAATCAGGGTGTGGGAAAACTTTGTATGGGGAAATAGGGTGTAATATCGAAATCTACGCCAACGTGTTAGGTATATCTTGGTTTAATTACTCTCATCTATTGCGAACTTCCACTCTCTACCTTCGTTTATCAACTGACACTGGGGTAATGTTTGCGATGCGACAGAAAATTAGTTTGTTTCTTACTCTTTCTTGTATCTTATATCTTACTTGTACCTACTATATTAAAATGCGAAATTCGTGTACTATACTTAAATTTTCTGTGTGTATAACACCTCGACATCTGCATTTGGTCCGCAAAGTACCGCAAGCTGACGTGGGATGAATATTTGATGCGGCGATCCCAAATCTGCGCGTTTTGCATTCGTAAAGGTCCACCACTGGGCTCGCTTACATAGCTTGTTAGGGATTTTTGTTCATGTGCTATGTACGTTACTGGTGTTACGGAGTGCTTAGAGTGAAGGTCCAAATTAAGGATCGACTGTGGTGTGTCTGTTACCCATTGTCATGTGTCACTACCCGTTAATGACCCACTACAGGGTCGGGTCTCCTCTCACAATGAGAAGGATGTAGGCCTTAGTCCACCACGCTGGCCTACTGCGGGTTGGTGGACTTCGCATGCCTTTGAGAACATTTTTTTGTGAACTCTCAGGCCTGCAGGTTTCCTCACGATGTTTTCCTTCACCGTAACAGCAGGTGATATTTAATTTCATAAATCGCACATAACTTTTATTACAAAGTCATTGGTGCGTGCCACTGGGATTCGAACCCGGATCCCTCGATTCGATTGTTACCCATTAGTATGTCTGTATGGTCGGGTCTCCTCTCACAATGAGAAGGATGTATCTTGGTTTATCACGCTGGTCTTATGCGGGTAGGTGGGCTTTACATGCCTTTGAGAACAATATGGAGAACTTTCAAGCCTTAAGGCTTTCTCAAGATGTTTTCCTTCACCGTTACAGCGGGTCATATTTAATTTCATAAAGTGTACGTAACTTTTAGAAAAGTCATTTGACTAAAGGAATTTTAATCCGGACCTCTCGAGTGAGAGGCAACTTTCGATTCTTAGGCACTGGGCTATCACCTTCGTGTCATATTATTATTATTTTTATGTTACTCTTACCTCAAAAAATTTCCAAACTCACCAACTAAAGCACTTGACTTGAAGAGGATGCTATTTAACGGCGGATTAAGAGAGTAACCGTAAGGTCCCGTTCCAGGCGACTTAGCTTACCATCTAAAAACAAAAAAGTAAGTACAAAGTGTAATTTGTTCCAAAGAACAATATTACTTTTCCATGACACACTAAAAGCTACCCTTGCCGCCATTTTGAGTTATGCCATATTGCAAAGAAGTTTAGTTCCATCTCATAACCCAACTTCAAGAATTCATCCGTCGGTTCCCGGATTGATATTACACGGGAACTCAACTCCGGATATAAAATTCATAATAAAACCCAAAGAGTCTTTAAGAAATAGAAGCGACATGTTTTTAAAAATTGTTATTTCTTTTCACGAAAAAAACTGATAAGTACGCGCCCCAGACATGAATTTGAACTCATCACTTTTGTGCTCCGTCGACTCCTTCATGCGACTTATGATAACACTACTTAGCTGTGCCCGCGACTTCGTCCGCGTGGAATTTAACTATCCAACTGTAATATATAATAAAATTCTAAAATAAAAGTTCACCAAGTTACTCCTTACAGCATCAGCTATCTGCCAGTGAAAGTCTCGTCAAAATCGGTCGCGCCATTTCAGTGATTAGCCGGAACAAACAGACAGACAGACAAAAATTGTAAAGATGTTATTTTGGTATATTTAGGGTGTAAGTATACATTTTGCATTTCATAAAATGCGGCTTTTTAGCTTCACATGTATGTATGTTTGTTTGTTTGTAACCGACTCCTTATTTGTATTACAAACAGACACCCCAATTTTTATGCATAGATTTTTACCAAGCAATATCTACTTTACTATTATTAACTTAACTTTAACTTAATTTTAAGCGATAACTACTTAACTATTTTTAACTAAACTTTGTTTACAATTCTTTTTAATAATAAAAAGGTACTGAGATTACGCCAGGTGTGGCCATTGCTAACTCTTTGTGGAACCAGCTAATAAAGCCTCAGATCTTACAACAAACAGACGAACGATTTCGAACTTTTTATGGCTAAGAATAAAAAGTGTAATCAACTTGAAATAAAGCTGTCGATTTAGTGAATCCTCGTTTCTAAGATTAATGTGGTTTCCCAAGTATTTATATGGAAAAGGCGGAAAATATTGTTATTCAAAGCAATTTCGAAGTGCGGAAAGTATTTACGATTGTTTCTGAAGATTTGAAAGGAACTGTTTAATATTAAATTCGGTTTTGGGGAACATCCCTTGGTATTTGCGTTATTTGAAGGCGCAAAGAAATTTTATACATCTTAGAACTTGTGAAATTTAATCGTAAGTTCGTGATTAATTTGAAATAGTTGTATATACGAGATTTTATCAGAGGATGACCACTAGGCTAAGTTATGTCTGAATGTGTCAAAGGCGACTTTGACCACTTACCATCAGATGGTATTTAAGTATAGGGTGGTGACCTCTGCCTGTTTGTCAATTTAGATACCTAAGTACCTACATACTCAAAAATCCATCCTGCTTCTGTAAAGCGATTATTTAAGTTGAACATTTATGTTAAGTATAAATGATCTTTATTGTAACACTAATCACCAATAAAACTCGTAAAGAGATCTAGAAAGAAACAAAAGTGCAGAAAAACTCTCAACAGATCTCAGATAGATATGCCAGATGGAACAATATCACATGCATATTGAAATGTGGTCACAGTCCACTGACCAGCGCTGACGGGCGTCGATCACGCGACCACCACTCGTTCCCGGCGTGGTCACCGTTAGATCCCGTAATCGATTTTGTTCGAATATTTTGAGATAACTGCACTTTTGGACATGTTGCGTGTAACTAGTGGCTATTTATAGAAACAGTGTTGGGTAATGTTTTAATTGCTTTACAAGGTTCTAGCAAGAGTTCAGTATATTTAGATGCGTATGGGTACTCAAATCCAAATGAATTGACAGTGGTTTGTAAGGATGATGCATAATCTTCTTCTCATACGATATATATAAAGTTCTCATGTCACAGTTTTAGTTACCAAACTCCTCCGAAACGGCTTGAACGATTTTTATGAAATTTTATATGCATATTCACTAGGTCTGAGAATCGGCCACTGTCTAGTTTTCATACCCCTAAGTGATAAGGGTTTTCGCAAGACAACGTTTGCGGGGTCAGCTAGTTAGGTATAGTATATAAAACTCTCGTGTCACAATTATCTTTTAATAATTAATAAAAGTATCTCAACGACTCGTAGGACATAACCCTATTGTCAGACTTATCCATGTCGTAATAAATTATAAACAGGATTGTGGTAGGATTAGTTAGAATAAAGTGTGTAATCCATAAGTTCTGACCGGACTCACTGCAGGGTCGGGTCTCCTCACACAATGAGAAGGTTGTAGGCCATGAGTAGGCGTTAGTCCACCAAGCGATTTAACTCGCTTGAGATCTTCATGGATAACTCTGAGGCAAGCAGGTGTTCATGAAGGAAAACCTAACCTAACCTAACGTTACCTAACGATGTTTTCCTTTACCGTCATAGCAGATCATATTTAATTTTAGGTAACGGCCTGGGTGGCGCAGTGGTTAAGACGCCGGTGCGCTGCGCGGAGGGTCCTGGGTTCGATTCCCAGCAGAGGAGAGATTTGAATGATCAGTTTAAATTACTGTTTCTGGTCTGGGTGTGTGTTCTTGTCTTGTGTGTCCATGGCTCCCACTACACAGGGAATCCTAGTGTGAAGCGTTATTTTTTTTATTAAAGAACCCATCTCTTATTTTATATTGTTTTAACAAATTACCGTTTTTGTAGCAAAAGCAATTTTTCTCAAAATATTTTGCGCGAAAATATCCAACCCTTTCTGACGTTGAGCAATATCCTGCAATTTCTCAAGGAGTTTACAAGTTAATAAACGTAACAAATAGTTCGATATCAAATGACTCGAGCGTCCCGGATTGATGGCTGCTTTCCGGCGACTTTATTAGTTTCCTTAAAAATGAAACAATGTCTATAGCAAAAGACGCGATTTTCACGTCTCAGCTTAAAATCGTTTATTCGTATATTAAGTAGGAAATTCAATTTTTTGTTTCAACGATTAGCAAGGGCTTTCTCCGTAACAGGTGCGGTCTAAACACACCCCACGCTGCGCCAATGTGAACCAGTGACAAAGGCCTAAGGATCAAGGATAAAGGTAACCCGAGTCGTGAGGTAACTATTACGATTAGTCCACCTACAAACAACAACCAAAGTGGCCCAAATCACTTGGTCACGGGTCTCTCCTCATAACAGGGAGAGGCCTGTATTCCAGGTCACTCTGTTCCAATGCGGACTAGCAAAGAAACAGGGTTGTGGTCAACCCGTGTCGGATTATTTACCGTAATTTGTATATTATTATTTAAACTTTTACCACTTACTTACGCTAAAACGAAATAGAAATTATTATAATTTCTCTGCGTATTCTTCAAATATATACATTTGAAAGTGAAACGATTAAAGGTGTCTACTTACATGAATCTTAGAAAGTAGGGATTAAAATGTGAGATGAAATAAATACATACCTAATATATCTATTATTTTTTATGATTTTTTATGTTATTTTATTTTACAAAATGATTATGATGAATTACGTGCGTTGTGATTTTTTCAGGATGTAAGTTATCGAAAAAGTCAAGCGAATTCAGGCGGTTAGAACTTTTTACTCTACTAAAACTTGTTCGTACGTCCACTTCATTGTTTACATTTTGTTTGATGTCAGTGCCACGTTCAATACAGAGCCCTGTGTTTTGTCGTGTTGGTTTTCTCGGTTGGTTGTCAGCCTATTACGAGAAATAGGTATTAAATTAAAATAATCAGTCCACTGAATATGTGACAACTATTCGCATAATGTGTGTCACTTTTATAACAGGCATTTATAAAATACATTTTAATATTAGACAAATAGGTAGGCATGTATTATTATTTACTCAAATAGCATGCCTGTGTTTGTGTGGTATATTATGATATTGTTGGTGGTTCATTCTACAACAAATGTTAATCTAGGTAACCTAACATTCCGTATTATGTAGTACAAACGTGTTACCTGTGCCCACATTAAAGTAATAACCACTTTATTGCTTGGTAATAAGGTCTTAAATTGAATGGTATTTGAAAACATAGCATTTGCATACATTAAGATCATGAACCAGGTATTACAGTAAGGATAACAACGTTTTATGTATAGTGTATAATGTATTTAAAATGCTGGCTTTTCGAAGGCAGTACTTATTAGGTTTGTAGCAGCTTCATTAATACTTTAAATGTATTGAAATTAGAATTTTGCTAGAGCTAAAAGCAAAATTTACTCAGAAGTAAGACTAGCGATTTGATATTTTTTTCACTTATGATGACGCAAATTCTCAAGAAGTCTTGTTAGGTAGGTACTTAAAGTGTTAATTTATAGAGGTAAATCCTTCAAGATACATCATTACCTATATTATTATGTCAGGTTCATGTAAATATAAATCGATATTGTATAGACAATCTATTAAAGTCTAATATATTATGTAGGCCTCTAAAACTTCAGGATTTTTTGTAATTAAGGGAAAATTATAGGGCTCATTCCACCTCTATCAGGACCAATTTCTCTCAAAATACACCGACAATTGGTTAAAGAAACAGAAATTAGGGTTTTCGGATTTTTTAAGGTAATGAAAAACAAAATTCTTTTAAAAAATCTTTAATAATACTCTTACATCTCCTTTGTATTTAAATACAATATTTACAATCCTATTACATTAATTATCTACTTAATTTAATAAAATTTTACCTAACAATGTCACAACGTCTTTGTCAACTATCCCTTTAGACAATAGGCAGTATTTAAGGCAGTGTATTAGCTGATTTTGAGTATTTAAAATAATTAAAACAAAGCACGTTACTTTTACAACTTAATTATACGACAGTAGTCCTAAAGACACACAATAACTAATTCACGATTCGTCATTGAAGAAAGAAGTGTCATCTGTCACTTTGACATTTGCATTTTTTTTTGTTGTCATTTGAAAAGAATAAAGCAATTTTGCGCATCTCGCCATTTTTCTGAAATATTATGAACTAATTTCTTTTACTAACAATTTAGCGAATTGTGACTTGGAAAAACTTAATATCAACAACGAAAACTTATAAAAATAAGACACATAATAATATTTTGAATGTAACTCTCAAAAATAAATGTGACGCCCACCTTTGAAGGTTTTTTTTTTCTGGTGATGTAGCATAGTTAAGTAAGATTTTGAACGCTATTATTTAATTAATATTATGTGCCTTTAGGAGAACAAAATCTATTTATCTACTAAATAGTTTTTACTAGCCTACGATCATGATTAGACCTTTTAAAAATAATGGTAGTATTATAATGCCTTTGCATAAAATTCAATAACATTTATAATTTAGATTATTATAATATTTAATATTAAATTATTTAATTAATATCAAAACTGTTCATTTTTGAAATCAATATCTACTCTCAAAAAATAAAATATTTCTAAGTCCAATTTATGTTTTTACTATGGTCTAATGATTATTGTAGGCTCTGTATAATTTAATGATACAACTAAATACATATTATTATTATTACTTTACCAATAACTTTCAAAAAATATACAGTATATCACACGAACTCTCTAAAGTACAAGGCCAGAAATTCAGTGTTGCCATAAATAAATATCTTATTTTTTATGTAAATGTAGGTCGTTTTCGAAAATAGGTGGATTATGTTCTGTTAATTTATAAGAAATGTAAACAGATTTTGTTCATGTCAATGCCCTCAACATCATTCCCTTATCTTAAGTTAGAGATGATGCCAATTACAATTTTTTTTCAAATTAAAAAAAGAAATTTAACGTTTTCTAAACAAATTGTTAACATTTCTTATCAACGTAAAACTTTCATTATTCTGTTTAGGAGTTTTACCATCATCTTTTTGACTGACATTATTTTATCTTTGAAAATAATAAGGTTTAACTACTGGCTTTAAGTTTATGTTTCTGCTCTTATCTTTCGAAATAAAACCACGAAATAGAACCCATTTTACGGTGTCAATGGTTTTATCTCAGGAAGATCACGTTTGTTTTGATTGTGTGCTTCTCATTCGTTTTTTCTCTGTGCGTAAGGTTACTTTCTCCGTCACGCACACAAGAGCGCGTGTATGTATAGTGACAAACAAAGCCCACCCGCCTTCCTAAGATAAAACAACTTATTTTATTACCTATCCATAGTGTTCCCATGAGGAATGCATGATCCCATCAATAGAGAGAATCGGAGAAGTTTCGCAAAAACCGATCTAAAGTGACTGATGACTTTGATTGAGAAGAATAACCTGAAGATGATGGTAACTCGCCAAGATATAACAGTTGTCCAAATGATGGCAAACCACCAGGCAAAGATCCGGTGCAACTATCTAATAAGATTCTGTTCTTGAATAACCTAACTTATTTATCCGTTCACCTCCTAGCGGCTGGTGCTTGAGTGTGGTGGGTGCAACCTTCGACGTTCTCTGGCCAATCGCACACGTTCTCGTTGGGGTTGAACACCAGGTTGGAGGGGCACGGCATGTGGTGCTTTCTCTCTCCCTCGCACATGTAGTACATGGTGCAGTCGGCCTTGTCTGGGTGGTAGGAGATGTGGCCGTCTTCCTCTTCGCAGGTCACTTCGTTGGCTGTGGGAATGAGGTATTGGTTAATGTCGCGGATTATTGCATACTTAAATTTTCTTTAGATTTTATTTTCAATGGATTTAGCTACATTTAGAAAATTTTAACTACATCGGCGATAAAGCTTAGAGAAATATTGTCGTTGAATGACCATTACGTCTTGGCAAAAGAAGATCACCCTTCGGTGGATTGTCAAAAGGACTGCAGGAAGCTTTGGAATACAGAAGTCCAGGTATGGACATCATAGTCATTGGGCTGATAAATAAATATAATTTGCAATAGACTTTCCAAGCGTCCTTTCTACGGTTGCTACAGAAAACATGGCTATCTAACTCCTATTCCACTAAGTTTCACTGAGAGAAGATGAGAAATCAACGAGTTAACTTCCAATGAAGAAGTTTTAAGTGTAATACTTACGATCCTTAGTCGTGTACTGTCCAGTGGGACTGGAAGACTCATAGGGTCCTTCGTACTCCAGCTTGACCTTGTAACCACTCAGCTCCTGCTTCATGGCGGTGATCAGCGGGTACTTGCCGGTGCCGCAGGAGCCCCTGAAGTCGTCCATGTCGATGGACCAGACCATAATTCCGCCGAAGCCCTCTTCTTTTAACCAAGCCATCTGGAAGACGAAGAACAATGTGAAATTGATGGTAATATTCTTGATGGAAATATTGTTTGTTATTTTTTTGGACCAAATATTTAGAATGGACTGAACATTCTATTTTGGCTGACAGAAATTAAGACTTTCGCATTCGAAAAAAAGCCGTTTAATTGATTTTTAACGCACATTTGAAGGTTTAGAACATTAAATGAATATAAACGCGGAGATGAGACGTGTTACAAGTATCTCAACCCTTGAGATGAGCATTTAAAAAGCAGCAAAGTATCAGTTGAGTTTTGTGACGAAGGACGTCCCATGAGTAAAAATTTTCAATTAAGAAGAGTAGGTAAAGTCATAATTTAGAAGGCATTTATGCACAGGCATAAGTGCCTTCAATTTCTGCTATAAATAGTATTAAGAACGAAATCAAGAGGGCTCTCCTTAAATGCTTGCAACGCTCTGAGCGCGCGATCCCTAGGTCTCGTGAACTCTCGTGTCAATAGCGACGGTGACCATTTACCAAAGGGATCTGCATGGTTTTGGTCTACATAAAAATTAACTAACCTTATTGTTGACCACTTACTAACAGGGCCTTTGTATAGTCTGCATAAAAAACAAACTAACCTTAGTCTTGAGCGAGCGTTCGTCATCGAATCCGACCCACTGGTCTTCCCTGTATGCGAACGGCACCATCTGTTCGTTGTCCCACACGAGAGTGGTGTTGTCTTCCCGGAGGAACTCGCAGATCTCGTAGTAGGACATGAAGCCAGCCTCGTTGGTGAAGCGACCGGCCTGGCCTGGAATAGAATGATAAAAGTTAACAAATGTAGATAGACTAGGGCCTACGTCCTTCTCATTGTGAGAGGAGGCCCAACCCTGCTAAGTCGCTTACAGGCGACGTAAGTTAGATGAGTTTGTGAAGCGGCCTGGCCTGGAAATGGTTAAAGTCAAACTCAAACTCAAAAGCTCCTTGGGCAAAACGTAGACCGGGAGAGAAAAGTGAGCGGAAAAAACTCCTAGTACGAAAGTCCAAAATCCATTTTGAAAACAAATTTGCGAAGTTATTTGGCCTACGTAAGTGATCAAGAGAGAAATAAAATGTATCAAATTGATTACCACGAAAACCAATTCTGGATAATCACATGATAATTTTTCTGCTTTATGAACATGGGTTTTATAGCCCATTGGTGGGCACGGGTCTCTCCCCACAACAGTGGAGCTGCTGCAATGCTAACTGATGGAGAAACACTCCAGTGGCAGGTCCGTGTATTTATAAATGTAAGTAAAACAAAAAAGAAAACAGCTGGAAATCTCACCGCCACCAGAAGCGGGGGCACCGATGTCGAATTGGGTATCATTGATGAGGGTGAAGGATCTGCCGTAGGTCGGCATTCCAATCATCAGCTTCTCCTTGGGAGCACCTTGACGCACCCATTCGCGGGCTGAGTAGTCCTGGAAGAAAAGAAAGTGAGATTATAGAGAAAATACCTAGTCCCAGGTATTTTCGTAGTATCAAAAGAGCTCTCTTTAAAAGACAGCAACGCACTGGCGACTTCCATGTTGCTCGTCTTAAAAAGGCCGTCCGCCTGCTTGCCTCTTCTTATAAAAAGGCCAATAAAATCCTACTTCTTATCAGACATGTAAGTAAACAAAATTAGAAATTAACTGCATTTCATAACTTGGGCTACGTTTATTTATACGAATGATGATGACGATTGCATCATTTGTTATGTGTCACACTCCCTCACGTCACATAACAAATCAACCTGTATTATGCGTAAATATTGATCGTCCTACGAATAAATAACAAGACCATTTGTGTTTTTTATAAATTCAAAGGTCTAAAAAAATAATAATTTTTTAATGATTCTTGTACAGAAACCATCACAGCATCGTCAATGAAATAATTTAAGTCGTAGCTTTTGTAGGATAATCCAGGATTATCGCCTCCAAATCTTCTAAAAATATCCTTTCATTAACCAGATTAATCAGTGTAATTTATTATCTTAGTTCTATCTCAAGTTTTTACGTCTGACGAAATACATTTTCATTAAAACCATCATCCCTTTGTTTCAAGTTAAAGTTGAACAAAGTTTTATCTAAAATATCTTCTTGTGTATGAAAATCTGTGAATAACATTCTGACTCGTAATAAGGGCTTGCCAAAACTTCTTGTGAATATGAAAGACATTAATTATAACATTCTGCGTAAGAGTCAGATTTTATCAAGTATTTGAATATGAAAGATCAAATGGCATTATTGTTTTAGCAAAATAGCTTTAGCTCAAGAAATTCTAATGTAATTGAGATTGCTTACTTTGTTTTATACCGTTGTTGTCAATGAATAATAAATCAAATTCTGTATGTAGATTACGATTCCACAGATACAATTTAACCAAATATTTTATTAATAGCTTGAAGAGTCTACAAAACTCAAGTCAGGTCGGCAATTATAGGTAGTGACAATCACTTCAAAAAGGACTCCACTGATACATACCACAGTAAGTTTCTTCTGGTAGCTGGTAGCACTTTCCAGAGGGAAGAGAGGACTGTTGTGTCCGACTTGGCGCTCCCATTGACCATGGAAGTCGTAGGTCATGACGTTGATGAAGTCCTATAAGATGAAAATAATAAAGATGAGACAATGACAAAAGCCCCTTAATTACTGAAAGAAGTTAGTGTATCATCGTAGACAGAAGCGTTAAAAATATCCAGAAAGCTAAATTGTTTTTATATCAGATGACAAATTTTCGAAATATTATTGATCAAAATTAAAAAGTTATAGATAGACATAAAGATAGAGATATAAATATGAAAAAAGACATCAATTAAATGAATTACATATTTCTTATTGCTTCAGCAACATCAACAAAACCTACAATCTCCACACTAATATCCCAATAATTAATAACTTACCAAGTATTTAGAAATTTCAGGAACATCGTATCCAGCGGCGATGGCCTCAAAGGAAGCAGGTACAGCAGCGGTGAGGAGAAGACGAGGCTGACCAGAGGTCTTGGCTTCTCCTTCGAAGGCGAGACGAAGCTCTTTCAACAGTGACACAAATGCTGCACGGTCGTCCGCACCTCTGTTTGAAACAAAAACTATTTTTAGTTTTCGTGAAGGAAAGTTTTATTTACGTTAGCTCCAACCCTTTTACGGCTCACTGTTAAGCGCGGGTCTCCACATAGCCTGGAGCATATCATCACGCTGCTCCAATGCAAATTGGTGGAGAAAAATGTTTTTGCTTTGGTCGAGGAGGCACTCTACGTGTAATGTTGATTTTTTTCTATTATATTACCTATATCTTTACAGGTAATTACCGTTCCTTCATTTATTTATTCTTTATAGCGCGGAAAGACACTAATGCGCAAAAAGCGGGCATTAAGCCTTAGGAGCATTATAATAAGCTTAATCGCCTTAGGGATATGCATAAAAGCTCAAAACCTTTGCAATAAATAGTGCGTACTTTTCGTTTTCGTCAATTTAAATCCTATTGCTGATTTTTTTGTTTATACATATTATGTACATCGTCGTTGTTGGTTTCTCTTCCAATCTCTGGTGCTTTAACTTAAATCCTATTGTTGATTTTTTATTATACATCGTTGATTGCTATTTCGACTTCTAGAACTTTAACATAATGCTATTTTCATTTCATGAATCCAATCAAAACGATGGTTAATGGAAATTTCAGTCTTATGCTGAAATATACCATACCATACCATACGGACTTACCTAGGGTACTCCCAGTCGACATCAAGACCGTTGAACTGGTAGTCTCTGAGGAACTCAATAGCTTCGTAGACAAACTGGTTCATACGGAAAACGTTGGAGGTGAGTTCTTTGAAGGGAGTAGAACCGAACGCCCAACCACCGATGGCTAGTAAGATCTGAAAGAAAATGTTAAAATCAGCTAAAATTATAATAAAATTTTATCGATGACCATTACAAGGAAAAACGTTTTAGGTTGATTTTACGGTACTGCAGTCAAGATTTTTCCAAAAACACTAAACAAAACATTAAAAAAATCAATAATTAATTTTTGTGGTTTTATTGATTTTTTTTGTTGTAGTAGTGTAGTTTATAGTTGTAGTTTATTTACATTTCATAAAACAAGTAGTTTTGTGTGCTGTGTTGTTTCAAAGTCTAACTATTTCATTTTCAAAGGCGTCGGTAGACTTTATATAACAGCAAAAATTATTTATTATTTATCTTATTTAATATAAGATAAATAATAAATATTTTTTTGTCTTAATATCAGAAATGAATACTAAGACATTTAATAAAGGAATTTAATTTACAACATTTGCATTACGATGGAGCTTCATTTAGTAGTTACGCAAAAAAAAATCAAAATTCTCTATCATAAAATTTTATATTTATGCTTTAAAAAATTATGAACTCTTTAAAATACTACCCGGTTGATTAATTCACTCTCTCTACACGCTTTATCAAAGTAGTTAGTTTTTAATTGCTTTTGTAATTATTTATGGCTTTTAAACGGTTTTGGATCAAGTTCTTGTTGAAACAAAAAGTGTGGAGCCATTTTAATTGAAAATAGCAGCGATACACGAACTGTTTATTGTACAGCATTTTAATTAAAGTTCTTTTACTGAAAAACAGATCCGAGGGTAAGGGAGTCTTCAAACGTGTTCTAATTATGATCAGATTATGTGAAATCTGATTTTTAAAACATTTTTTCGACTGTAGTTCTTTGAGGTACCTTCATTACTTATTTCATCAAAAGC
Source organism: Erynnis tages (assembly GCA_905147235.1). Taxonomy (NCBI): domain Eukaryota; kingdom Metazoa; phylum Arthropoda; class Insecta; order Lepidoptera; family Hesperiidae; genus Erynnis; species Erynnis tages. The sequence goes on from LR990082.1 coordinate 10,650,523, forward strand.
AAACCGCTTCATATGCATGAATTAGGAAAGTTTGGTCGCGAAAGCGAAACGACCATCTTAGTCTACATAAGTAGCAAGAAGTAACAACTCTTTTCCTTATAGCTTTGGTTTTTCGATTTAGATTAAAGATTTATGTACTTATTAATGGGTAACAGTTGTTCATACGCTTCTTACATTAATAATAATTTTTCTTGGTACAAATTTTACTTTGGTATCATATCAGATATTCAAAAAGCTAATCAAGTTTGATATTGGTTTCAAACTCCTACGAGAAGGAAATAAATAAAATCATTTCCAAACGGGTCGTAAATGTCGCTGTTACCCACCGATCCAATGAAGGTACTCCCTTGGGGATAATAGTGTTTAAATATTTAGAGCTTTTTCAAATAAGGGTTGAAGTAATTTATTCCGTGTTTCACTTCAAAGGGATATTGAAATATTTTTCAATCTAACTTACTGATTAGCTATAAGGGAATTTTTGATTGGTATTTCCTCTCATGTTTTGATTTACATCTTATTTTTATAGTCATGGTTTTTTTGGAAAATTTGTTTTTTTTTTAAAATATTTTGTGATTTTTTCATCAATATTTACTATTAAGAATTAATTAACGATAAAGTTTTTTAAAAGTTGTCTTTGCGAGTTGCTTCTTTTTGTAACCCACTTTTAGGTTTGACTCTCTTAATCATATTTTTTGCCGTTTTTTTAGGAAAAAATTAATCTTAAAACATTACAAGTTATCTGAAACTTGCCTCTTAAGAAGCAAAATTCGAACTTGAACCAAGTTTTGAGTCTACAAAACTTTTTAGCGATGGAACGGGTTAATGTGATGCTTTTAACATCGTTGCCTCAGCTCTGGAACACGTAACGACTTGAACGTAATCATATTTATATCATAATTTCATACTGGGGCTAATATACCTATAATTCAATATAATTATTTTTATTTCACACTTATTTTGCTTGTCAATGATTAGTAAGCGTTCAGAACTGTATAACTTTTCGATTTCATATCTGACCTATGAATTATATTAATGTTTCACATCAAACGATAACTTTAACACGCGAGTTTTGTGTGGTGATCAAATATTTATATATTTAAAAAAAAAGTGTATCGATTTTACAAAACCTTTAACTCTGGTATTATTTGTAACTGAATTTTAATATATGACTGTTTTATCTGGTTGTATCTTCTCATCTATTTTACATCTGTGTTGTTATCTATTCTCAGTCATTTTAGCAAGATTACTTTACGAGTTACTTACGAGGTCAACTGAATTTTAATACTATGACTGTTTTATCTGGTTGTATCTTCTCATCTATTTTCATCTGTGCTGTTATCTATTCTCAGTCATTTTAGCAAGATTACTTTACGAGTTCATACTTTAAACATTATATCACGTTCAATTTATTACCATTCTTCACCACCAGAGAACTTTCTTTGCTTAAATCAAATCGATAACATACCTTCAGATTAGGGTTCTTCTCTCTCAGTGCGACAACCTTGTCATACATCTCAGCATCCTTTTCATCCCCTTCAGTGAGCTTGTGGTCCTTGAGGGTGGCGAACGCATAGATGACGTGGGTACAAAGGTTGGGGTCCACATTCTCGGGCGTGAATCGTCCAGCGCTGGGCCGCTTCGAAGACCAGGAGGTAAGGTAGCAGAGAACTTGGGGCTCGCGCTCTGAATAGAAACGGCTGGTGTTAATGGTAAGAGATGGTAAGGAAAGACTGGAATGTTGAAAGTTGGTAGTTTGGTGTAGTAAGTTGCTGTGTTGGTAGAAATGATTCAATAGGGATGTCCTTCGATAATAAGCCGCGTCAAATGAATTCAAAAGTACTTTTGTGTAGTCTTTAAACGAGTATCTTTTCTGTGTGTCGTTTCATCATCTTTATCCGCTTCGTTATACCTATCAACAGTACTTCCAAGTAAAATTCTTCTACTAACTGGCTTCGTGCAACGCCGCACAAAGTTCATACAACTTATGTTCAAACTACGTGTAATTAGCGTGCCGCAATAAATCTACGGATGCATCCACAGCTCACATTTTTGTAGATACATTTAATTTATGCATTTACCAGAGGAACTTTGACTGAAGTATTGGAGCATATTTTGCAAGTTTAGGTAGATATCTGATGGCGTATGATAATAATAATAATTATGGTAATTTAATCTTACTTGTTCTGAATTATTGTTACTACACTTCGCATTGGAGCAACATGGTGTAATGTGCTTTTTGAAATATGAAAACTAAAGAAGTACTGAAATGACCTTGTCAACATTGGTTTAGTTTTGATTATTTTTTGATAACATTTATAAAATGGAGGCTTCTATTTAAGACATTTGTCTAAAATAGTATTGCTATTTAGCAATCAGCTTCGTGGTCCTAGAAAATACTTTGCTTGAAAATACTACGTAAATAATTGAATAACACTTGTATTTTTTATCTTCACCGCCAAGAGCCTATTTCAAAGTTCTTTCACGATTTCTATCTTTATTCCTCAATTAGGCTCATTAGGGTCTATTTGAATATGATAACACTTTAATGTCTGCACGTTACTTAACAACAAAATTAAATATAAAATAATATCTTGCCCGCCACAAATGATTAATGATTCCAAATATTTCCAAAGAAAATGTATATTTGATGAAGGCATTAAGAAATTCCTAACGTAATGATATTCCATAAAAACGTACTTTCATTTAATATACGCTGAAATGAGATTCCATAAATCATCCAATTAGAAAGTATTTAGGATGGAAATCTAATTTTCTTTCTCGTAAATGACATTGAAGAGAGATCATCAATATTGGCATCAAGTCAGCTACTAAATTGATATGAAAGGAAAATTAATTTTATGGTCTATCATAATACCAGTAGTTTTTAGTGTTCCGTAACAAAAAAGTAAAATTAACCTTCACACAGTGAAATAAACAAACATAATATTATGTGCTCTTAAAAGGTTATCTACGCTGACATAAGTTCAAAATTTTTATTCAAGGAGATTTTCAAAAATGTTACAAATTTCTGCTAGACAACAAACCAAAAGTAATAAACTTACACTACCAGAAGGAAGTTAAATGATATATTATCGTGTTCGCGAAAAGACCATAAAAACGCTATTTCAAAAACTACTGGCAGCTTTGGGAAATATGTTATTTATTGCGAACGCCCACTCGAGAACACGTAAAACTCCCAAGCACCTACTTGTACAGATTGTCGCTGTGCGTCATAAACCTGACGGGTCTAAATCACGAGACCCATAAAGTTCCTTTCTTGCTCGCTCCAAATTACCACGACCTCTCTCACCCTTCCATTTAGGTCGTACAACAAACAGCAGTTATAACATCGGGGCTCTAATACCCTGGTCGTTAAGACTCGAGCGTAAAAGCACTCGATGTCTCAAACTTTTAGCAACTATGTCGTCTGTTGTCGCGTCGAGCCATTCTTAGCAGTTGGGAACAACGGAGTACCAAGAAGTGACCCTTGTGGCACTCCCTTTAAGATTTGTGGCTTTTAGTGCCACGTGTACAATACTTGAGGTCTCTTATTTGGTGCATTGGGTCTACGTTTACAACTCACACTATGTCGAATGTACACAGTTTTAAATTACTGACTTTAATAAGACACAAAAAAGTTAGTTGTATCAAATGCATTCGTGAAATCTTTTAGAAATTTTAACGCGAAAATCATGAACGCTTTAGAAAGTAATGATGGAGTGCGTTAAAAAATAACGTCTCCGTCAATCGGTGAGTGAGAGTGAAAGTTGGTAATTTTATAACACACACGACATCTTAATTTACGACGAAAACAAGACCGAAACTGTTCTTTTTATTGGTCGCAAATATTTCATTACCTCTTTTGATACTTTTTTCAGAAGCTTGATACCGTTATGGAGTTATAAACCGTAAAATTTATAGCTCGATTGAAAATATTGATTTCTTCATTACACGTGAACTATATTATTATATAGCTTGAGGTTTTGACTTGCAAGAATTTTAATAAACAGTAAAATTATAATTAAAAATAGACACTACATCTATCAATAAAATGTTTTTTATGTAAAAGGATAATTTATATGTGAGAATTGAAGAGAACTGAGGTTGCTAATGAAGGTTTCCCGTATCCTAATGCGTCTGAGTGTGGACTATATTATTATTCAGAATTTCGGATGCATGAACTTGCAACTTACTGTACTATACGAGTAACTGGAATTTGTTTTTATAAAAAAACTAACTTCCGCCCGCGACTTCGTTCACGTTGATCTAAGAATTTGACCCAGAGAGAAACTACAATATCCTACATCCTAATCTAGCGGCTAGCCCTTAAACTACCTGTGTACCAAATCTCTTCAGCCGTTTTTGCGTGAAAGAATCACAAACATCCATCCACCCGTCCACGCATCCTTACAAACATTCGCATTTATAATAGTAGTACGATGCACATTTTCTTTATCCGACAATTCTACAAGTTATAGAACCCATACTGACTGTTCTTGTCAGCCAAGGCGTTAGCGATGCTGGGGTTCTTGATGACGAGGGTCTTGGTGGGTTTCTTCACCCTGCTGAGGACGTCGGTCAGACTGATCTTGATTGGCTGCGGCTTTTCAGTGACTTCGACCACCACGCTGGGCGCTACCGATGCCCAGTCCACGTCCTTCGCGTCCTTTCCACGGGATATTCCTCGGAGTTCCTCCCTGATGGTGAAAATCCATTAATTTATGTAGGGATCCCAATGGTCTCCTAGTTGACACTGAAGGTTTGTTACATTTAAGTATTAATACTTTGAAGAAATCATCTCATAATAAAGAATTCCAGAGCCGTACGTTAAGGTAAGTCATTCACAGTATCCTAGACTATATCTAAAATAGTCTACATCTGCGACAAAACTCTCGATATCTAATCTGGAAATTAAATTTATCGTTGTCAAATCTTTGCCGGTTTGCGCGTTTGTTTCTAAAATTATTAGTTACCAACTCGATTAAAAGATTGGTCTAAAAAACTTGGTGATTTCGTCACGATTTCTTAGTTAGGATTATTTTGAGTAAAGATATTTGGAAAAAGATAGAGGTTATCAGAATGATTAAAGTGACTTTACCTCATAGCTCCAATCAGGGGGTATTTGACGTCACCGCCACACACGCTGCCACTGAAGTCATCCATGTCCACAGTCCATACCATAGCACCTCCGAAGCCGTTGTCCTTGATCCATCTAATGACAAAAATATTTAGACTCAAAAAACTCAAAATCAAAAAGATTTTCATTCTATACATTATTAAATTACATAATATTTTAATTGTAACCTTTATTATCTGCGACCCAGTAATAGAATATTCAGAAAGATGAATGGCTAGTCTAATACTAATGACCCCACCCAAGTAAATATAGCTTTTTTCATAAATGGGAGCTGAAATCCCGCTCATAAATTACTAGATAATATTCATCTAAGCGAGGAGAGCAAACACAATCTTTCACCTCACCACGATATGTTTTGTGACCTTTATTCTAAGAGAATAAGGTTGAAAATAGCATAAATTTCAATTAATCTTGAAATGCAATAACTCCGTGCTTTATCGTTTGAGGGCTTTAAAGATGGGAATTAAAGGAGACGATTTTGAGTTTAGTTAGAAAATCCTTGTAGTATTGTGGAGTCGTATACGGTTTTATTTCTTTTAGTTTCGACGGTCTTTTAGCTCGGTCTTCAGCTTTTGGTCGTTTTTACCCGACTGCGACAAAAGGAGGGTTATTATATTCAGTCGTTTTACAGTTAGTTCATGGATTATATTATTTAAATTTTGATTTTATTCAAACAGGATTAAAATTTTTATATCCATGAAGACCGTTTGTATTTGTGTCCAACAGGGTCAATATTGATATTCTGAAAGACTGTAATTTGGTTTTACTGTAATTAACTTTACTTGCAGGGGATCTAAACATTTCTAACTTTTCGTCTTCTTTCATCATAATATCAAATAGCATGTTTTCATTATCTTCATGTGTTTTAACATCAAAATTTAGTAATCTTTTCCATAAACCCTTTATTATATCTTACCTCATCTTGTTCCTTATGGACTTTTCATCGTCGAATCCAACCCATTGATCACCGTGGACTGCGTAAGGCACCTTCATTTCATCGTCCCATACATAGGCGCCTCCGTTACGAAGAATTTCACACACCTGTTAAAAATTAACAAAGTCAACTGTTACAACTGTATCATAATCGTATCATTATGATTTCATTCTAACTTCATAATTGTTATATTTGAAAGTTTTGTTAATCAATGGAGATAAAGGGATATTTACATAATTATATACTTTATTTTCATAGTCTCTTACAAACATTATGGAGATCTCGGGACTACAGATTTTCTTACTATGTTTTCTTTCACCGCCCGCTACTATAAGTGATATTAAATTTTATAAAGCGCACATAACTTCGAACTTTAAGCGAAAAATCCTTCGTGCATGCCACCGGGATTCGAACCCTCTCGATTACAAGACCGAATTCTTAGTCACTAGGGCATATCACCTAAGCAAATTGGCTATGCTACCTAATAAATATTATCGTTATAATCTATATCGTTATAAGCAATGACACTGCCTTTTGTATGAACCCTCTTTCTTTTTGTTTTTATGTAATTTTCCTGTTCCAGAGTTATCGTTTCTTTTCACCGTATCATAATCTTTGCTTCGCTTAATCGTATTAACTTGATCAAACATTATTGCAAAGCGAAAGCAAATACCGAGTTCTGCAAACATTCAGACGTAAAGGTTTTTCTTTTATTTGTTGGATACCAAGAGTCAATAGGTACTATCTACAGCCGTGAAATCGGAGGAATTTGGATCTTTAGACTAGTTTTTTCTTGTGACTTCATCTGCATGGGTTTTAGGTTTTGGTGTAGAAAGTTTTGAAACGTATTCTGTATAGCAATCCAAATTATAAACTATCTGTAGGTTTATAAGTTTCATCAATTTCGGTTGAGCCCATATTTCGGGGACTTGTTCTGGAAGGGATCTGTCGCTGCCTTCAGAAACCGTTGTAAAATAGGATGTTATTCGTGTCTTGTGTTACGATTGGTGAATTATAGTGGCCGAATGTATGTTATTATAGTACTATTATATTATAGTACTAGTGAATTATAGTACTCAAAAGTAGGTACTTCGTTTGAGATTGATTGAATGAAAAATTGTCTACCCTTTAATATTGGCGTAAAATACCATCTTTGTCTTATAAACTTATCTCTCTTCTATTACTTGTTATCCAAAAATAGTTACACAGCTCACCCTACGTTTTCTTGTTAATGATTTCAGTATTTACTTTACAAGGATTCACCAGACAAGCTCATTAAATTTAAATTGAAAATGACAACAGAGCCTCAAATGTGCCTCAAACGATTGTTATCAGCTAATCTTTGCGACACAATATCAATGCTCTGTGTATCCTGAGATTAAGGCACGCGTCTTACTAGCTACGAGTGAACGATAGGTATGTCGGAAGAATAGCTTTTGAATTATTTTTTTTTCTAATCCATTGAAACCCATGGATAATCAAAACCTCAATTTGTAAGATTTGTAAGACTGTAAGAAAGCTTTTTGTTAGTCCTTTCAAACAACATGAAAGGACCAACAAGCTTTTTTTAAGTTATATATTATATATTATGAGTAGTAAATAAGCATGTCCGACCTCAAATACGAGAAATCCTGCACGAGGTTCTATATTCTTTGCTACTTTTGAGTGTCTAGTGCTATTTGATTAAAAGTGACGAAATTTGTTTTACCGTAACATAAAAATCATGCTTTATTTATTGATATCAGCGGTGGTTCTACTATAGGCGAACTACATTGCCCCGAATTTACGCCCGCCTATAATTCTCGGTTAGCGTTCCTCTACATGTGAGAGCGATGCATTTGCATGTAGCAATCGACAGACGGATTACCGAGCACACGGCCTAAGCCCCTTGTATGATCTACGAATATCTCGTATATACGGCCCGTACACGACCGGAGCTACGTGTATGGAATCCCATCACGTATTCGGTAGGTAGAGCAAATAATAATAGGAAAATAAGACGATTTAAATATTTTTAAGAAAAAAAATTTGATAAAATAATGTGTGTGTCTCTGATGTTTATGAATTTAGAATGCCTAATTGTCTTATTTGCTAGACCTTATCGTAGTTTCTATTGCCTGTATAGAAAAATTGTTACTATGTAGGTCACTTCATTAATTACCACTTTCTATTGCTTAGTTACCTATTGTTCGGTATTATTTTAACTGAAGGCTAAATATAAAACCATTGGCGTCGAAAATATTAGAGTTATCTTTAAACGGCAGTGAGAAACTTCAGGGCAATCTACTAGTTTTGCCGAACCACCAATACCATCTGAATATTTACAAAATTTCTATAACGCGATTCAGGTTACTCGTGGTACAATCTCTTGTATCGCGAAGACACACCTAGTTATGATACAGTTTCGCTCCTTGTTAACTCGTTAATAAGACAGCGGCCTAAAGTAGGGGGAATGTGTAATGAAAGTCACCTCGTAGTACGCGAGGAAGCCTGCCTCCTTTGTGTACTCTCCAGCCTTTCCCCCGCCGCTCGCCGGAGAATTCACTTTGAAATTGTTCACGTTAGACAGAGTGAAGGTCCGTCCGTATGTCGGCATACCTGGAATTTTTAAAAGATTTTACCTAAAGCCGTAATTTCGAAAATCTTCTGTTGCAAGGAAGTCTCGCCGGTTTAATATTAAAGTCTCATAAGCAAGCTGGCTTAATGCTATGCATGTTTAATATGGATTATGCAGATGCTTAGTTAAAAGTTGTTGGTTGGCTATTTTAATATGATAGCAAAATAAGAAAATTGCAATCCAAAATTAATCGCTTATAAGACTTCAAAAATGCATCATTTTTGAAGTCTATTATTTCACTGTTATTAATGCATCAGATTAATTTAAAAATTAAATTCTATTAAATTAATTTATGTGTCAATAGATTGCACATAATTTTAATTTTTATTTTATTTTATTTTTGTTGTCAATTTTTTAAATCCAATTTTTTAAAATCCAGTCAATTTTTATAAATCCATTTGTTTAATGACCGACTTACCAATAATAAGTTTCTCTTTAGGAGCACCAAGTTTGACCCACAAGTGGGCGGCGTGGTCCACTGAGAGCTGCTTCCTCCACTCTGAGTCGGAAGAGGGTGCGTACAGTGGGGCATTATGACCAGTCTCCCTTTCCCACTTGCCGTGGAAGTCGTAGGCCATCACGTTGATGAAGTCCAGGTAGCTGTTGAAGATATAAGGTTAGGATAAGTGGAAGAACCTTAGAAATTCATCTGGAGACCTAATACCATTTAAATAGGGATTTTCCACCATTCACGGATAATTTCAATGTGTAATACCCATAGAATTCATATAAAAGAGTGCTTTTAGAAACGTCTGGAAACTGAAGTTTTTGAAGTTGAAGAATTTGAAGTAGAAAAAAAAGTTGTAAATTAACCTACCTGTATAAAATAAAAATATATTTAATTAACTACCACGACGGTAAATAGAATCACCTCCCAAAAAGCACGCTACCAAGAATTTTTCAGCATTTTCCAGCGAGAAAAACTGGAATCCATTCAGTCGCGTCTCGAAAGATATATTCATCTGTTGTGAAACTTATGAATTAAGTTCCGTATCGAATGCTGAGGTTTGAATGGCACGGCGAGTTGTATAGGCATTGCTGACAACTTGATAAGGGCCCGACACCAGACACTATGCCAGGCCACAACGAACCAAAAACAGATCAAAAACATATTACAAAACTCAACAAACCTTATAACAAGAGCAGTAAGGTTGAAAATAGAACGGTAGATGGCGATGGAGGGTACGAATAAGTTTGTTCCTAGCACATTGTGTATGAATGTGGGAAAACGTAGCGAATATTGAATAGGTAATAAGCTCTGTTTACTAAAGAATATTTCGCAATGGTAGCGTAGCGTTCATTTTGATTAATTACCAGGATCACTAATCAATTTTGATAAACGTTAGTGTAAGGAATTGTATCGTTTTTTGAACGTATTTTGAAAGTATTTTGAACCTCAATTGATGCATGATGCACCTACGCTTCAGTTCATATTTTCTTGAAAATTTTTGTATCGTACTTAATGAACTTATTTTGCTACTAACACTTTTCCCACAGTGTCAGTACCCATCAATGACCCACTACAGGGTCGGGTCTCCTCTCACAATGAGAGGGATGTAGGCCTTAGTCCACCACGCTGGCCTACTGCGTTTTTTTTTTGGGAACTCTCAGGCATGCATGTTTCCTCACGATGTTTTCCTTCACCGTAACAGCAGGTGATATTTAATTTCATAAATCGCACATAACTTTTATTACAAAGTCATTGGTGCGTGCCACTGGGATTCGAACCCGGACCCCTCGATTCGAGGTCGAATTCTAAGCCACTGGGCTATCACCGCTGCTATCAATGTATAGTGCAATATACTTTCCCACAGTATATTGCACTATACATTAGTAATGAGTGGCGGAAATCAAACAAACTAGAACGATAATTCCTTTGTATTTGTGTAATTGAATTAAACGTACCTGCTATTGTTTTACGCTACCATTTAAGATTTTACAGCACAGTAGAGAGCGGAAGGATTAGTTCACTCTCATGAATGTAAACACAGGATATTGCATAACCAATGTATTCATAACACCAAAAGTAGACTTGCAAAGTATTCGTATTTCCTAAGCAGCCTTAACTAGGTCTCTTCAGAAAGATGACTTATCCAAAAAAGAAATTACTATTAAAAATCGCCTTTTACTTTTAGTAAGAACAACGGGAGAAAATCCGACAAAAGCCGCTCTACTTTAAATTGGTTAACCCATGCGCCGCTCAGGTCGTCAAAAGAGGTAATCTTATTTAATATCTTAATTATATCTTTACCTGGCAACAGCAGGGACATCGTAACCACTCTTGATGTTATCAGGACCCACTGGTACCGCGGCTGTAAGCAGCAGGCGAGGTTTTTTCACTTCTTGAGCCTCAGCTTCGAACGCTTCACGGAGTTCTGTAAAGAAAAATATGATGTTATTAATAAGTTCAACGACCTTGATGATTTTATGTCTTAACAGAACAGGTAGATTGTCAGTAACCCATTAACGACCCACTACAGGGTCGGGTCTCCTCACAACGAGAAAGATGTAGGCCCTAGTCCACCACGTTGGCCTACTGCGGATTGGTGGACTTCACATACCTTTGAGAGCATTTTTTTGTGAACTCTCAGGCATGCAGGTTTCCTTCACCGTAACAGCAGGTGATATTTAATTTTTTAAAGAATTTTCAGACTAAAATTAATTTCCTCTCAATTCTCTTCCAGTTTTGGCAATAAAAGACACAGCTGGATATAACTAGGCAAATAATACTATACGTATGGTAAACGTGTAGGATAAAAACCTACTAAGCCATGGTCGCGTGTAAATGAATGCATTGGAAGACAGTCACCAAACAGTGGAGATAGTGTGGGAATGAATCTCTTCTGTTCCTTTGTCTTCATTGACAATTGATTTGCGACTAATATTGTTAATGATGACCCGAATTGAGCATACACCGGTGAGAAAACGCATATTATTCCAATCTTCTTTCAATTTAATATTAATTTTTACACTAGTAAAGTTAACCATAAAACTTAATTAATGTTTGTACAAGGGATCTGCTTATTTCAAATTGAAATAAATTAAATCTAGTAAATGTTCCAGTAGGTACCTAGTGCCGGGACTGGACAACCGATAAGAGAAACACATTTAGTAACCAAATCAAGAAACCACAACTAACTATACAAACAAATAGAACCAAACTACAAATACGTACTTGTATTATTACCACTTACCAACCCGCATTAGGCCAGCGTGGTGGACTAAGGCCTACATCCCTCTCCTTATGATCGGAGAACCGACCCTCTAGTGGGTTACATTAATGAGTTACTAATATACCACGATACACATTAATTCTAAAACTACCAAAAACATATTATGGACGCCTAAAAACGTTAATATCAATTTACACAAAATTAAATGTATTTTCCCTTTGTGATGAACGTTTAATCTATTTGATTCGAATTTGATTGTTACATTGGGTAATTTAATTTTTATATTTTAAATGACGTTTTTGTAATAGATGGATTCAATTTAATTGATCAAAGGTTAGATATAATATAAGCCATTCTTCATAATCTCACTTTGTGTGTCTCTTAAATGACTACGCAAACGTTCACATTTTAAATAAAATCTGCTTAAGAACTACGAGTAAGTCGTAAACATTTCTGTAAGACTTATGCCGTATACTCAAATTATACATGACCTGTCTAACTACGTAATTATTTAGAACAAAACTTGCATAAATATTGAATAACATGCTCCGATTCAGAACCATACATGCTAGTTTTGTTCGTAATGAAATACTTGCACGACATATAAATAATTCATCGGCTCGAAGTTTGTCAATTACGACGTTCTAACAGCTCATTACGTTTGCCTAGAAAGGACCGAATTTAGACAATCACGGCCCTTTGTGTATATCGCACGTCAAAAGTATATTTCAAAATGTAAAATAACTCCTAAATGCCAAAACATTCAACAAACGAGGCCTGTACAAACATCGTCTCAAAGGAAATAGGTAAGCAGGCGCCATTTTAAATTCAGAGTGAAAACAAAATGGCTGCCTCGCCACAATACATTTTAGATTGGAGGTTTCACATTGGTGTTTGATTTTCCGACCGGCTTTCTGTTGAAAAAGTTACCGTAGTAATAAATTTATCCGTTTAAAAGTATTCAATGACATTAAAAGTAAAAGATTATGATCATCTCGGAGAAGTTACAAAGTGCGTCCAGTTTTACAAACTTAAGTTTCTTACTGTCATCATGTTTTTTCAAATTATTTAAGTGGTATTTCCATCATTTTTAAATACCAGACAAATTTTCTTGCAAATACTAAGAATGATCTCACAGTACCTCTCAGATAATAAACAGAACCTAAGGTAAGATTGTCTACCACTTTATTATTTGTCATTATTTACATACATCACAGTACAGACAACATCACCACATATTTCTTGATTGGTGTTGAAGATTCCTGCTTGGCAAACCTCCCGTTAGAAGTTACTACTTCACGGTTGCTTATTGTGAGTTCCGGTCCTTTTACGCAAACTTACAGATTTCATTTTCAGTCAAATTGATGTCTTTGTCGAGTTGGCATGTAACCAAGGACTTACATTAAGCGCATTTTGCAAATTTACGGCGGTTTTCTTTGAAACCTTAAATGCGTTGGGGCTCTGTAAGTAATCTTTACCAAGGATTCTGTTAGAAAGTTTACTTGGATCAGAACTTTAGCGTGTTGAGTAAAGCAATTGATTTTTTGGGAATTTAATATACGTTAAGATAAGGTATTAAAATAATAATATATATTTATAAGATATTAATACATATCGCAGGTCTATTACACTCTGATTAAATGCCAAATTTCGTTTCTTGTAAACTGCAGCATAATACTGGTTTAAAGCTGGTTAATTTGAAGCGAGATCTCAAAGAATGAATAATGAAAAAAATTTTCAAATTCTTTCTTTCTTTCATTTATTCTTTCTTTCAAAAATTATTTTAGTCGCTCACTATCAGGAAACATAATTCGTTTACTCAAGCTGTCACCGCAGCTTTTGATAAACTTGTAAACTTGATAAATATAGAACGGAACGGTCCTCAAAATATTCAAAGCCTTAAGATATCTCCCACGTCAGATAACTAAAACGAATCGTTTGTTCGACAGACTCGTGAGCATCGTTCACTTTAAATGGAACATCCTTTCAAATCCTTTAGACTTCAATGTGGGAACTACGCTTAATGAATAACAGGTTTAGATTGTTTTGTAGGTTGTAGGCACTCGTGTATTTGTAATTAGTTTTAACAGAACCATTTTTAAGGAAAGGAGGTTAACCTTTCCTTTAAAAAAAGTAATGTTGTTGGTACTGGAGCTTCCAATAAAACCAGGTTTTAGGTCCCTCTATAAAATAGAACCCTTGTGGGACCTATTTTTGATAACAGTTTTTTTGATTTTAATAAAAATAAAAATATTATACCTATTACCTACTTACAACGATTTAATTTTTTTATTTGGTCTAATGGCCATTTTTTAAGTTACCTACATTCAATATCGGGTTTCTATTGCTTTTATTATTTATTGGATCCTTTTTTTGGTAAAAGACTAATAAATTATTCTTTCTTAACACAATCTTTGTCCCAATCAAGTTAAAAAACTTACTGTGATATTATTTTCGTGAAATTAAAAATCGTCAAGTAAGCTGAGTGAGGAGATAAATTACTTTTTGCTTTTAAAATTATGGTAACTAATTTATATTAAAATGAATAAGATATAAACCTAAAATTCTAAGCCTAAGGCTTAAGACGCGGATTTAAATCATAAATCCTGAATTTCTAGCCATTTATGATTTATGATTTACGTTCAAACTTCAACTACCATTTAGAAGCGATGGTAGATTAGTACGAACTAATTTATTCTTCACGGACCCATTTATATTTCGAGAAATAATTTATTAATTTAAGATAATTATAATAGGCAGTTACTAAGTACTAGTAATATAAACAGATATCGTATGTATTTTGTTATTGCCAAATGGTGGGTCGTTCACCGTTCACGGCAAAAAGGTATGGTAAGATATGGTATGGTATGCAGCGGTGATAACCCAGTGACTTAGAATTCGACCTCGAATCGAGAGATCCGGGTTCGAATCCCAGTGGCACGCACCAATGACTTTGTAATAAAAGTTATGTGCGATTTATGAAATTAAATATCACCTGCTGTTACGGTGAAGGAAAACATCGTGAGGAAACCTGCATGCCTGAGAGTTCACAAAAAAAAATGTTCTCAAAGGCATGCGAAGTCCACCAACCCGCAGTAGTGGTGCGTGGTGGACTAAGGCTTACATCCTTCTCATTGTGAGAGGAGACCCGACCCTGTCGTGGCTCATTAATGGGTACTGACAAGATATGGTAAGTGGTCATCACCGCCCATGGACGGTTGCGTACACGTTGCCGGCAGGAGATGATGTTGAGTGGTCACTGCAGCCCTTGGACACCCACATCGGACCTCAAATAGAGAAGTAACCCTATCTGAGTTGTATGAGCTTTTCTCCTGAGAGCTAAGATGTTCACCTCAAATAAAGTGTTCCCGACAACCATACCTCCCCAGCCGAAACACAAGACATGAAGAACATGCCGCTTTGTTGTCAGTACCCATTAATGACCCACTACAGGGTCGGGTCTCCTCTCGCAATGAGAGGGATGTAGGCCTTAGTCCACCACGCTGGCCTACTGCGGGTTGGTGGCCTTTGAGAACATTTTTTTTTGTGAACTCTCAGGCATGCAGGGTTCCTCACGATGTTTTCCTTCACCGTAACAGTAGGTGATATTTAATTTCATACATCGCAAATAACTTTTATTACAAAGTCATTGGTGCGTGCCACTGGGATTCGAACCCGGACCCCTCGATTCGAGGTCGAATTCTAAGCCACTGGGCTATCACCGCTATGCCGCTTTACGACGGGTTAAGAGGATATAAAAATGTGGTAGAACGCCAGGTATTTATTTATCCTTTTATTTCGATTCTTATAGTTTATGGTATGACTAAATATCACTGTGGTAATATGTAAATTGTGCTTCAAATTCCAACTATAGTCCTTGGGGGTTACTAAAAACTCCTAAAACCATCATAAAGCAATGATGTTTTGTTTTAATTTGAAATAAAACATCATGTTTTAAATTAAACCAAAACTTTATGATGCTTTATGATGGTTTTAGGAGTTTGTATTGTAGTAACCCCCCTGGTAAGCTATTTAGGATCCCCGTCCTTGCTACACATAGAGAAGTCAGAGAGGCGTCCTTTCTAAAATTCCTCGGTCCAAGCAAGCGACCTACAGTCTACTGCAATTATATTCGCATTAGTTCAATATCGGACTGGCCGTATGTTACCGCTACGGTGGGTATGTTTAGATCTCATTATATCAGGACAGAATAATTTAGTTTACGAAATAAGCGAGAGAATTTCGCAAGGCATTTAACATTTCATTTTAAATCCGTTCTGTGTTCATGTTTTGTAGGTAAACAATAATAAATAATAATTAATAATAATTATTTATTATTGTTTACTAAATAATTATTATTTACTTACAAAACATGTTCTGTTTTGGAGCGAAACACGTGTTGTGTACTCTTGGAATAAGTTGTGATGGTATATACCTACCTGGAGATAAGGGAGGGTGGTGGGCCCATACCAAAATAAGTTCCACGTGTGCGGATTGTTGCAAAGACGCCTGATACAACAAATTATACCCTATAGTCCTAATACGCGCCTAATTTAGTAAACTTGATCGAAAGTAAAGTAATTTTAAAAAGTGGAATATCCTGCGATTTTTGAAACTGGCCACAGCCGATGTACTAGTGGCTCATAAAACATTTGTTCTAGAAGCCAACAAGTTCGGGCCCGTAATGAGTTTGGCCATACTAAAATGTATAGCTTTTATTTCATTATACGTCTCGTATTAAGTGACTATTCACACGACGCGTTTTCATGTAAATACTAGAGCTCGACCGCGGCTTTGCCCGCGTGGATTATATCGTAGAACTTGGTCCAGAGTATTTGCCCGCGTGGATTAAAGAACTTGGTCCAGAAAAGGATAAAAAGTATCCTATAAGTTAATTCGGGTTATAATCTACCTGTGTACCAAATTTCATTCAAATCTGTTCAGCCATTTTTGCGTGAAAGAGTAACAAACATCCATCCATACTCACAAACATTCGCATTTATATTTGTAAAATAATATAAAAATAATAATATAATATATAGTAGCATACGTCTCGTATTAAGTGACTATTCCCACAACGTGTTTTCAGTATGTAAATATAACGACCTCGAGCTTATGCTATTGCTATTAAAATAGGCGGCTTTAAGATTTTTTTTAAAGCATTCTATTAGATAAATAAATACACTCGATATTGCCTACAACTTTAATAGTTTCGTCAACGCTTCAACTCATAACTAAGAGGACTTATTTACATTAATGTCAATAAAAATGGCGATTGACATTTATAACCCAAAATACACACACATCGGGATCAAAAACAAAAAAATTACCTATAATTTAAATGAATCGAACCCAGGATCCTCTAAACGGCGATTCAAGCGCTGAGATATCGTCAAGATAATTCATGTAGTACCTACTTAAAAGTCTACCGCACGCAAAGCAAGATTCAGGGATTCAACGAAAATTATGCCTGCCGTGTGAATAAGCCTTAACTCTGTTAATATTTAGGCGAACTAAGTAATTCTGTCACGTTGATTGGTTTGGGTTTGTCCAAGTTTCTCTAGATTTATTGAGTCCCCTCGATCCTGATTAACTAAGTGCTTACTTAGCTTCTAGTAGTTATTACTTAGTGTTTTCTGTTTCATATATAGATTTCTATACGATCTGGAGATTTTCAAGCCTAGTACGGACAATTCTCGCAGCTTCCAAAAGCTGTAGTGATATTGTCGGTAGTGATTTGTCTTCATCTCATTGTGAGAGGTCTTCTTAAGGTCTTCCTTAGTCCACCACGCTGGCCTAAATTTTTAAATTATTAAATTGTAATATAATTTCATAATTTGCATACCTGAGAAGGTGAATATGGATTGATCAAAATGCCCTGTAAAACCATTAACTAACCCATATTCGTGCAAATAAATGATATTCATTTCATTTCATTTCGTTTCATTTCATTCCTAATGCGTGTTATTGAACACATGCAAGGGGTTAGATGCGTTTGAGAACTTTATGAGAACTCTCAGGCATGCAGGTTTCCTCACGATGTTTTCCTTCACCGTAACAGCAGGAGATTTTTAATTTCACAATTTTGGGATGATAATTATAATAATGTACATATTTTTATAAGATCTAGAATTCTACCCGTACTATGACGGGACCAACAAGCATAGGTGAGATGCTAGAATTGAATGCAAGTGATTGAATTCAAGATCTCAAATAATTTAATTCAGCACTTTACATGTCTTTCATTCCTTCCCCTCATAGGCAGGAGATATTTTTTTATTTTTTATGGCGCATGTAATAAATTAAACAGAACAGTTTCGATAGCTAAAACTTATACGTTACATAATTCTGTGCAAAAACACTATTTTTACATTTTAAAAAATTATTAGCCTGAGTCATGGAGTCGTCCTCGACATTTACACAAGGTAAAGTGAAGATGCTTCAAACATATAATTGTATATTTTTTGTATATCTAATATACATAGTCGTGACTAGCTATTGTCATCTATCTATGTTTAACAAGATACGTCTTTGTCGATGACATGAGGTTAAGTATATATATTATATTTTGGTATATTTACTGGCGCCGTTAAATTCTATAATCGGGAAACAATATATTCATTTTTTCATTCATTCATTCATTCATTCATGTCATTCTTTAAAAAAAGAATCTTTTGAATACATAAAAATTAAAAAATTTCATCTGAATAATAGTGAGGACATTATTCAATAGTCTTTATTTACGCCTAAACCTTTGTTTACTCCCAACTCAATAAGAAGATCGAACCAATATATCAGGGAACTTGTAATGCGATATTTATAGCGCTTTTGTCTAAAGGGCCTTCATTGGAATTTTAGGCAAAATTGTTTTGTTTCTAAGAAAATTAGGTTACGCTTCTTTTGAATGGAGGATATAAAAGTATAGAAATTTTATTGTGGTAGGGCCTGTGAGGCGACAGTATACACTTATTTAGTAAAATATATAAATCAGTTATAGCAAAGTGGCTAAGAACTCGATCCTCTTTATCAAGAGGTCCGGGTTCAAATCCTAGTAACACCTTCAATGTGCGTCCCATTATAAAGCCACTGGGCTTAGAGTTCGACCTCGAATCGAGGGGTCCGGGTTCGAATCCCAGTGGCACGTACCAATGACTTTGTGAAAAAAGTCATGTGCGCTTTATAAAATTATAAATAAATATCACTTGCTGTTACGGTGAAGGAAAACATCGCGAGGAAACCTGCATGCCTGAGAGTTCACAAAAAATATTATCAAAGGTATGTGAAGTCCACCAACCCGTAGTAGGCCAGCGCGAGCGTGGTGGACGGCGGCCTACAATCCTCTCATTGTGAGGGGAGACCCGACCCTGTAGTGGGTCATTAATGGGTTACTGACAGTGCTTCAGGGTGGGTAACTGGAGCAGAAAGGTACTTTTGGACGACAGTGACTGTGACACTATAAGAGAGATAATGTTTATCCTTCATATTTATAACGCCGTAAGAATAAATCGAATCGAACAACGAATAAAAAGAAACGAACAATCCCATACTCTCCACACATCTCGCAAATTTAATGGCCTGTGAAACAACAGCACAATGGAATATCGTTTGAACAAAATTCACTCAACGCGAGTCTGTTGTTGTATAGCTGGATAGTAAAGATAAGCTAACAGTTCAAGCTGTAAAGTTACTCTATAATCTCGTACACGCGTATACATTATGCATTTTAAAGCAAGCAAACGGAGACTTAATGGCAAGTTCAAGCGAGCAGAGACGTAGTATACACAAGACAATTCCTTGGATTAGAACCTAGATTAACATAATTATAAGATACTTTTTCCTCTCCACACATTCCTGGGTCAATGTGGAGGAAGGCGGAAGCTGTGATTCATTATAAGGAAACTGTAAACCAATTTATCAAGTAACACAAATCGGTTTGTTTAAACAATCTACGACTACTAGCTGTTATAAGTGTGAAAGTTTGTCTATATGGATGTTTCTTACTCTTTCACGCAAAAACGGCTCAACGGGTTTGGATTAAATTAATTTAGAAACTGGATAAACATATAACATTCTTTTCATCCCTCTCTGGACAAAAACAAAGTCTGACAAAGTCTGGTTTAACAATAAAACAAAAATAAAAACAACAAGGTCTTCGCATGACAGCTAACCGCGAGTGATACAACAACAAGTTGAGCAAAAAATTCGATGTCTCCACTTTTTCCTGATCCACCCTGAGATATGCCCGGGATATTATCTCGAGTGGCATTTAGCTGAAGTTTATCTTCCCTAAGGGATCTTCAGGGAAAAATGTTTATTTAACAGGACATTAATTTGAACCGCTATGTGGCAGAACAATTATTGTTGTAGATCGGCTACTGCCATCGCTCTATTATTATGAAGATTGATACAATTTTTATGCAGGCATTATGGAGGTCTGGAGCATACTCTACCACGCTGCTTCATTGTGGATTGGCGGTTAGTGGTCAACCCGTAGGGCGTAAGGCCCCCGACTCGATTTAACGATTGCTATCGTATCCATAACAACCGGGATCGACGACTCATTTAGGTACCTGCTATAAAAAGGTTACTTTACAGACCTACCTATTCGGTAGGTACTATACTACTATGACCTGACGACCTGAGTGGCGCAGTTGTTAAGACGCCGGTGCGCTGCGCGGAGGGTCCTGGGTTCGATTCCCAGCGGTGCAGAGATTTGAATGATGAGTTTAAATTTCTGTTTCTGGTCTGGGTGTGTGTGTTCTTGTCTTGTGTGTGTCCATGGCACTCACGACACAGGGAATCCTAGTGTGGGGCTGTGAGTGTGAAGCGTTATTTATTATTTATTATAATTATTTATTACGTTCTACTATACATTGTTGAAAAAACTATTAACAAAACCATGTGTTAGCGACTATTTGTCTGGAATTGCGTAAAGCGTGTAAACCAACTCCACTTCGAATAGCCCACCTGGCATTTCTATTAAAGTTTCTAATAGCTACCGCACAAAAAACAAATTTTCATTGCGAAGTAGCCTCGGTTTATGTCCTGAAAATACGGTTCCCACTAACAATAGTGATGTTGTTCGTTATATTTTTACGGATCCGAAAACCGAATTTCGCCGGAACCGAATATAATCATGTTTAAATTTTTTCACGTTAATTATCTAATTCCGTTACAGCTCTCTTTTGACTATTGATAAAATAATACTTTTTGGGTTTAGGTGTAGAATTTTTTTTTTAAATCTTTGACGCTAAAAATATCTTTAAAGCATTCTCCCAGCATGTTCATCAAGTTTAACCTCTAATTAAAATAAATTTGTTCATTCATTCATTCCAGCCTTGCATAGTCCAATGCTGGATGGCCCTCCCCTAATTGACGCCACTCCAACCGGTCCTGGGCCCTTTGAATCCAACCGTTTCCCGCTGTCTTCTTCAGGTCACTAGTCCACCTGGTTATAATAGGGTAACCTGTATTTATTTTTACGAGAGGTGGTCGCTATTCGAAGACCTATATTATCCGCTGGTTATCCGTCCTTCGAGCGGTGTGTAGAGTTTATTATGGTACAGTAGGTACCTATTTGTATCTATTACATCACTATAGGTGTATCAATAAACTTTATAGGACCTAAGGCTCTTCTAACTTCAATTCTGTATTTATCCACGTACAATAGCCTCAACAAACAAACATACGGTCTATTGTTTGTTCTTTCGTGATTAAAGTCGGGAATACTTGCTCGAACGAGGATTGGGAATTAAATTCCGGGAACAGCTTCATTCCCAAACAATTGTTGGAACCGTTTTAGTTTAAGAGGAGCCTACGCTTTCGTTACTTGATTTGAGGCACACATTTGAGGCGACGAACTAAATTTTAAACAGACACAATTTGAGGCTTTATTTATGATTGTCTGACCATGATGGCTTAGCTGCGGCCTTCACGTATCTATAAAGTAGTAACAATAATAGTATTTAAGGATGCCTAGCTTTCATTGTGAGAGGCGTAGCCTTAGTCCACCAAGCTGGTTTAATGTGGTTTGGTGGCCTTCATATGCCTTTGAAAACATTATGGGGAACTCTTAAGCCTGCATGGTTTTCTCGCGGTGTTTTCCTCCACCGTTAAAAACTGCACATAACTTTTTTGATAGTCATTGGTGCGTGCCACTGGGATTCTCACGAGTAAGAGACCGAATTCTTAGCCACTAAGCTATCGCCGCTATATGATTGCCAGAATATTCAACTGGATAATCTAAACGGCTTACGTTCATACATCAACCCAACGCTTTTGTCCCTCCAGCTCCCAACGTATTACGTGACGTCTTCCTCCGGATTGTATGAAGACAAAGCCAGGAAAGCAACCAGCCTCGCATTATAAATCCAGTGGAATAATCGCTTGTGTCGTGTGTAATTCCGTATTCCCAAACGTCGTTAGGGCGAGAAGAATAACATTATCCAAATGCGTGGATCATTTAATCATTACCCACAACATATTTTGATGCAGTATCGCTTATTTAAACAAACGAATTTTCACTTATTTGAATGTAAAAACAACGTGAAAAAGGTATAGTAAAAGCTCTTTTTAAAATTTACTTCAATTTAAAAGGATGATATTAATTAATAATGATATCTAAAATCTGTATTCTAGTCATGGCCTTACGTTTAATTTATTTCTCGTCCAATAATTTCAATGATTTATTTCTTAAAATAAAACAAAATTAAACAAGACTATTTAATTTATTGTATGTAATCAGCTGAAGAAATAAAAAAATCTATAAATTAGAGATGCGCCGAATAGTGGTTTTACCGAATAACCGAATACTATTCGGTTTAACCTTTACCGAACCGGATATTTGGTCGAATTATACGGTTTTTCATTTCTTTGTTTTGTATTTTAAACTAAAGAAAACAAATCTAGTATTAATTTATCGTTGATTTTGACTGGCCTGTTGGTCTAGTGGTTAGCGACCCTAACTACTACGCCGGAGGTCCTGGGTTCGATTCCCACTCAGGACAAATATTTGTGTGATGAGCACAAGTGTTTGTTCTGTGTCTGGGTGTAAATTATCTATGTATAAGTATGTATTTAAAAATATATATTATGTATTTTATCAGCTATCTGGTTACCATAACAGAAGCTCACAGCTTACTTTGGGATCAGAAAGCCATGTGTGAGTTGTCCCACAATATTTATTATTATTATTTTGCCACCCAAACTCCTGAACATAACTTCTGAGATATACCTACAACACTTTGACGTTCATATATCAAACGAATCAAGAGCTCTTTGTCACAGCAGCCGCATGCAAACGTAGCTATTACGTGTCGGTTTCCTCTCCTTCCGAATTGTATGAACACAAAGTCGAGAAAGCAACGAACCCTACATGCGATAAATCCGGCAAGAGTAATCGCTGGTGTGTTGTGTAATTCCGTATTCCAAACCTCGTTAGGGCGAGTTACAAACAATGGGCGGGAACAGCTTCACCGGAATACGAAGATTTGTCGCTCATATAATTTTATATGTAATTTTGAATGACGTTTGGTTTTCCAAACCTGTATGCTTGAAAGTTCTCCATAATGTTCTCAAAAGTATGTGAAGTCCACCGACACGCAGTAGGCCAGCATGGTGGACTAAGGCCTCATCCTTCTCATTTTGTGTCCTTCTCATTTAGGATTTTGTTTTCGTTTTATTTTAGTTCATTTGTATTTTGTTTTGTTGGAATTTACTGTAGATTTTTCATATTATTTTAGTGGCAACATTTCACATGAACGAACTCTGCTTGTTTCGTAATTAGCGACGGGGCCAATTAGGTTTGCGAATTTCAAAGTTGACCGAATTGATTATAATTAGTTCATCAGTGAGGTCAATTGGATAAAACGACAAAATGGTAAATTTTAGACAAAGTTCACAATGGGTTGGAAGATGAGCTGTGGCGTAATAAAAATGATTTCGCATACTTTGGATTAAGTTAATTTGGTTTGGTAAGTCAGTTTTTGAAGGCGTTACACGCTGCTAAGAGAATTATAGATTCAGACTGCTCTTTAAGTATAAAAGTATTAAAATTTTATATAAATCTAACCTATAAAGAATCCCTTACACGTAAACCTTGGTAAGGTCAGCATCTTTTAAGGACTTCCGAGAGGAAAGATCGCGGAAACACGGAATAAAGACGTATTTTCAAAGTGTAGTATAATTTATTTATGTAAAAAAAGATATGACATCCATCCATCACAGAAGTTCCGCTTGTGATTATAATACTTTTTCTTCTGTATTTAGCCTTATATAGGAATATGTTTTATCATTTTACCGTTTCTGATAAAGCCTTAAAGTAATAGATCATTAATAACAATACTTACTGCCGTACTCAGAGACATTCATTAACGTTAATGGTTCATTATGTAAATAACGATGACACTTCTGCGGGCCAGTAATCATCAATGCATTCCATGCTACTAATACGAAATGTCTCATGAAGAGTAAAAGTTGATCTTATTTCAAATTATCTCAATCATTCAATTCAATCAATCATCAAATCTCTCAAATTAGTGTCAGGAACCCATTAATGACCCACAACAGGGTCGGATCTCCTTCTCGCAATGAGAGGGATGTAGGCCTTAGTCCATCACGCAGGCCTACTGCGGGTTCGTGGACTTCATGTACCTTTGAAACCATTTTTTGTGAACTCTCAGGCATGCAGGTTTCCTCACGATGTTTTCCTTTACCTACCTTTATTTAGTTTTATAAAGCGCATGTAAAACTTTTTTTTACAAAGTCATTGGAGCGTGCCACTGGGATTCGAAGCCGGACCCCTCGATTCGAGGTCGAATTCTTAGCCACTGGGCTATCACCGCTGTGCGGTGTCACTCAAATTAGTATGTTAAAACATTCCACCTTATCTTTAAAACACTGCTGTAGATAATAGAGTTTCAAATGGAAGTGAAAATAAATTTTCTCCTCGACTCTTGAACTGGCTCTGGTCTTCGTGATAGGGCGAGCAGATAAACTTCGCACGAGGAAATATCTTTAACCTTTAGAGAAAGGGCCTTAAAGATCACTAAATTGAATGTCAAAGGTTATAAGTTAACACCTTTGCATAAGTACTTTTACTTCTGTTACCTAATGGGTCTGACACATGAATGAGATGTATGTGAAGATTTATTACTATACGAGTAGATATTGAATTTTAAAAGGTGCCGCAAACGGCGGCAAAGATTGGGTAGGTTTTTTATAATATTTTTTATTCCCGCTACATCACCCCCTTATTTCGAGGGGGAGGATGTTATATAGAAATTTTACGACGTTATATACAGAGTGATTTGTTATGTGACGTATTCCCGCTAATTCCCGGTTGATCAGCTCGAAAGCAATAATTTAAGACATGTAAAGCTCTATCCAAAATTCAACGGTTTTCGAGATATTTGAGTTTGATTAAATTTGAAGAAAATCTCACACATTTTTTATGTTTATGCAGACATTATTATAATTAAATTTTATTTTATACCTTATTAGAAAGCTAGAGAAATAAAGAAGTTTTTAGCGTATTTTGCGCTTTAGTTCCAGTTATTGTTCATTATGGTGTAGGTTGTTCGACGTAGGTAACCTAGTTTGTCAACCGTTGCAGTCATCCGAACAGTCAGTAATACACCGAAGTAGTAAAAACTTATCGCAGATTTTCCCATCTTACTAATCGTGACACGAAAATTATTCTTGGTAAGTATTGGCTGTCTCAGCCATAAACGCTATGTCCTACATTCAGTTACTATATTTGGGTTTAGATTTTAACTTTAATGAGTCGAACTAAAAGTAATAAGAAATTATTATGCCTAATGTAATGGAAAAGCTATTTCATATTATGAGCTACAGTACACGTTCCTTTTTGATCTACAATGTATAAGCAAGTAATCGAGCAGGAAAAGCCTGGAAAGCGGTGATAGCTGGCTCAGAATTCGATCTCTTACTCGAGGGGTCTAGGTTGAAATCCCAGTGGCACGCACCTATGACTTTGTAAAAAAGTTATTTGCGCTTAATAAAATTAAATATCACCCCCAGTATACGGTGAAGGAAAACATCGCGAGGAATTCTGTATGCCTGAGAGTTCACAAAAAAATTTCTTAAAGGCATGTGAAGTCCACCAACCCGCACTAGGCCAGCGTGGTGGACGGCGGCCCACATCCCTCTCATTGTGAGGAGACCTGAACCTGTAGTGGGTCATTAATGGTTAGCGACATGACAAGCGTGCAGGTTACGTTTTTATAAAAAGAACAGGCAAATAGACGGGCAACCAAATAGTAATTGGTCGCCTACAGACACGAGCAGTACCACGGGAGTCGCCAGTGCGTTGTCGGCTTTGAAGGAGAGCTCTTTTTACGCCCTTTTTAAAGAACCCCATAGTCATAGTCCTGTGAAAATCGAAACGGAAGATCGTTCCAAAGTTGACACGTACGAGGCAAGAATGTGCGAAAACGTTACTTGACGTGTGGTCCCTGCAGCCCATAGACTAAAGCATCTAAGATTTGGATAAGACATGCTTATTTTCTGCTTCTATATTAAAAATAGAATATAAAAGGTACCGTAAAAAAGAATTTAATAAAGCGAATACTGTTTCATAAAGTTTTAGTTAATAGAAAATTGCCTGGAAAAATACTCCGAGATAATACAGGGAGGTAATACCGTGGTTCTAAGCGTCTGTCTCATAAAGCTGTGGAGTAGGCCTAGGGGTTTAATGCTGTGGATAATTTAACCGTAACAGCTACGTATACAGAATTAAATGTCGCCTGTAGGTAACGGTGAAGAAAAACATCGTGAAGAAGCTTGCATGCCTGAGAGTTCGATAATGTTACAAACATCGCGAGGAAAGGAGAGTTCTTGACAATGTTCTCAAAGGTTTGTGAAGTCCACCAACTTGTAAGACTAAGAGCTTTCCGTAATGTTCTGAAAAGTATAGCAGGCCAGCGTGGTACACTTTCTCATAGTTTGAGGGAACATAAATCAACGACCCAACGCAGTGGGTCACTATATAATAATTGCAGAAGGAACTTCCCCTAGATAGCTTCCTCTAATTACTGGATCCATTTCCATGGGTGTGGCATTTAATTCAAAACAAACATTTTCGTAGTAAATTTGTACTTACATTTGTAATCAATGTTATTAAAACAGCAACCAAAAAAAGGTTTTTTAAAAAAAAATACACATCGCATAATATTCACTCACCCATTCACAGTCCCACTTGAAAAAGAAACAAGGCAATCGAATAAAGTAAACAAAATCCGTGGAATGTTACAAAACGATCCATTTCCATAATGACTGATCAGTCTCCGGGGCCGTCAGCAATGAGGGATATCCTCATATACTCTTACATGTAAAGGAAAGACTCCCCTATTTGTTACCACATTAAGTCGAAATTCGCCTGAACATACAGAGGTGGTTAGGACATTGTAAAACAGAGAAGGAAGGGTAAGTAACGCGTCGTGAAGCAAGACTCATACACTTCATCTCCTACATTTGCAAAGGAAAGGCTTCCCTATTGGAGTTTTAACCTTCCTTTCGTAGTATAGAACAGAATATTGAGTTCGCTGTCAGAATTTCGATCGAATGTTTTTCCGTACCGACACCAGACTGAACATAGGCATGCAACGCTGCGTTATGTAAAGTGACAGAAAATAGACAAACAGTACCTTGAGAATGGCAGAA
Organism: Erynnis tages; assembly: GCA_905147235.1. Classification (NCBI taxonomy): domain Eukaryota; kingdom Metazoa; phylum Arthropoda; class Insecta; order Lepidoptera; family Hesperiidae; genus Erynnis; species Erynnis tages. The sequence goes on from LR990082.1 coordinate 10,678,065, forward strand.
CACTGTCGTAACACAGTCGTATGTATTCGTAGTTAACGTGTGCCCTTTGTATGGAAAGATGTCAGACAGACTTACGAGTACATGTGTCATTCTAAAGAGTAATGTATGAATACTTTCACGATAGTGTTCATGGATTACCAGATTGGATACTTTTTATCCTTGTCTATGTCAAATTTTTTGGCTCCAGGGACGAAGTGGCGGGCGGAATTTAGTATGTATTATTGTCAGTACCCATTAATGACCCACTACAGGGTCGGGTCTCCTCTCACAATGAGAGGGATGTAGGCCTTAGTCCACCACGCTGGCCTACTGCGGGTTGGTGGACTTCGCATGCCTTTGAGAACATTTTTTTTTGTGAACTCTCAGGCATGCAGGTTTCCTCACGATGTTTTCCTTCACCGTAACAGCAGGTGATATTTAATTTCATAAATCGCACATAACTTTTATTACAAAGTCATTGGTGCGTGCCACTGGGATTCGAACCCGGATCCCTCGATTCGAGTTCGAATTCTAAGCCATTGGGCTATCACCGCTGCTGTATTATTATAAATCGATAATGTCAAGTTAATAAAAAAATACCGTTAGTAAAATAATCGCACTGGCGACCCCCCTGGTGTTGCACGTGTCAGTAGGCGACGCTAACCACTTACCATCAGGTGGCCCGTCTGTCTGTTTGCTTGCTCTACTTATAAAAAAAAATACTCCATCGAATAACTCCATGCGTTTCGACACAAACATTTTTAGTAATAAAGGAGAATATCGCCTGAAATTCGGATAGCAGTTATGCCATTCTTTGGGAAGGAAGGGTAGATAACGCGTCCTAAAGTGAGATATAACTCGCAATCTGCTGTTGGAGATTTTGTTTAATGTAGCAAATTTGTCGACTGTTCGCAGGGCAAAGGCTTCGGAGGCGTTTTTGCGATGCAAATGGATTCGTAGTTAAGGCTCGTAGATAAGGCACCATTGCGTAACTTGAAAAGAAAAGAAAAGCAGGTGATATTTAATTTTATAAAGCGCACATAACTTTTCATACAAAGTCATTGGTGCGTGCCATTGGGATTCGAACCCGGGCCCCTCGATTCCAGGTTTAAGCCACTGGGCTATCACGGCTGAACTTTTTTTACTTTTTCTTGTGTGCCTATTTAAGGTGTGTTTTACGAACATAGCCGCACATTCAAATGCCTTTGAGAACGCCCACCGTTTACTGCAAAGTGAGTGGAAAATACGCGCCTTAACGAAAACATAAGTGTCACTAACTGTCGCGTTTCAAAAAAACTAGGACTGACGTTTTGATGGGTATTCTTGTGTAGTAGGTTTTACAGTTTTGTTTGTTTTCGTTGCGTTTTAATAACTGGGATGCTGAAGGGAGAATCTTTTTTGGTTGTAGGAACAATTGGTTAGTCTGGGGGTTAAATAAAATGTGCCTGCGGTTTTTACTACCTCACAATCTGCCATGTAACATTGGTAGGCTGTTGGTTTTTGATTGGGAAAGTGTTGTTGTTGTTGAGATCAACAAATCTGTTAATCATAAAATTATCGCTGTAATTATTTAAAAAATAATAATAGTAATAACAAAAAAATTGGTACCTGCTAATATAATTTTTTCGATGTGAAATCCTATTTTGATTGGGCTATTAAAATTTATTGTCTAGTCATCAGTCATCTACTCGTAAATCTATAGTCTATACTTGTGGTGGTAATGTGATGAAATAATCGGAATGTAACTAATTAAAATATAGCCTATATTTTTCTGTTTTCAACAAAACAATTTTTAAAAATTGTTTATTTTTTAAAATATAGTTAAAAATCGCACTCAAAAAGATACCTAAGCACTTAAATAGCTAACATAATATTCTCTTAGGTCACTTTATTGAAAACTATTAAAAAAATATAAAGTAGATACCTACTCGTAAAGAAAGCATGAAATAAATCGCTATTTTTACTACAAACGTTTCAGATTCTCGTGACTCTTACACGATCAAATAAAACTTTATAGAGGTAACACCGCCGCTCTTGGGGTTGATCAATGAAGATTTCTACGCCATAAATTTCGGACATTTCCGGTAGTAAATGAAAATGACGATTTAATGACATTTCATTGCCAAAAATAGAACAGTAGACCGGCTATAAAAAAGTGCTGGGAGTTTTTATCCGCTTGTTTTTTGCTCCCACTCTACGTTTTCCCTAAGGGCAATCAAAGCGGGTGAATGTACTCGTACACATTATAATGCAATATGTATGACGTTAATTAAATGTGCACAATATACCTGATAATGAATAAAGGCTTTTGATTTTGGTACAAGTATAGGCAGAAATAAGTAGATAAGCTAAAATCGCACTTATTATTAACCTAAGATGGACTTCTTTATTAATTAAAAGCAATTATGCTATAAGTGGCAGCGGTGATAGCCCAGTGGCTAAGAATTCGACCTCGAATCGAGGGATCCGGGTTCGAATCCTAGCGGCACGCACCAATGACTTTGTAATAAAAGTTATGTGCGATTTATGAAATTAAATATCACCTGCTGTTACGGTGAAGGAAATCATCGTGAGGAAACCTGCATGCCTGAGAGTTCACAAAAAAAATGTTCTCAAAGGCATGCGAAGTCCACCAACCCGCAGTAGGCCAGCGTGGTGGACTAAGGCCTACATCCTTCTCATTGTGAGAGGAGACCCGACCCTGTAGTGGGTCATTTATGGGTACTGACATGATGCTATAAGTGGTCACTGCATCCCACGGTCAACTGTTCTCATCGCAGAAGCAAAGCATTGTGATCATATATTGCTACTGCTTCAGTCCTGAAGGGCTTAGCCTATTTTAGGCTAAAATATCTTTTGCCGTATATACAGTAATAAACTAGCTGTGCACACGGCTTCGTTCGTGCGGAACTCAGTTTATGAATATTCATGATCCAAAGCGACAAATAGGGAACAGTTCAGTGAAACGTTTATTTAGTTCTGTGAACTCATCCAAAAATTTTCGAACTAAAACATTTTTGTTGACAGCAAGCCTTTTTCATATTGTGACATATCTTTTAATCCTACTGGGACTCTTATTTTTCCAAACATATATGTCAACCAACATTATAAAAAAATGTTTGTTTGTTTTGTTTGTTGTTTTTAACCCATTAATGACCCACTACAGGGTCGGGTCTCCTCTCACAATGAGAGGGATGTAGGCCTTAGTCCACAACGCTGGCCTACTGCGGGTTGGTGGACTTCACATGCCTTTGAGAACATTTTTTTTTGTGAACTCTCAGGCATGCCGGTTTCCTCACGATGTTTTCCTTCACCGTAACAGCAGGTGATATTTAATTTTATAAATCGCACATAACTTTTTTACAAAGTCATTGGTGCGTGCCACTGGGATTCGATTCGATGTCGAGTTCCAAAAAAATTTTATAGTTCTAAAAAATATTTATAATAAGTATATTGTCTGCAACCATTAGTGACCTACCGCGGAGTCGGGTCCTTTAGAAATAAAAATATAAATTATTAAGCCACCACGCTGGCCTGATGCGGGTTGGTGAACTTCACATGGCTCTGAGAACAGTATCGAGAGCTCTCAGGCATGCAGGTTTCCTCGCGAAGTTTTCCTTAATCATGACAGCAGATGACATTTAATTTTGTAAAACGTACGGAAGTAACCGAGAAAATTATTTTGGGATTCGAACTCGTATCTCTCGACTAACAAATTGAATTCTTAACCACTGGTCTACGATGTCTTTATTTTTTGAAACACTTTCATTGTGTTTCAATTTGAGTCATACATAATAATATTAGTGTAGAGTCAATTTATTATAAAGCTAACATTTAGATAGCAATTATTTAAACATGTTTCACCTAAAAAGGATACATCTTATAGTTGCATCTATAGCTGAGATGAAGTCATCTTTAACCTTTGCCTTTTATCCGATGACCAAATAGGCTGTCTGGAATTCGTTTAGATATTTTATTCGCCTGTTTTTTGCGCTGAATTATTTAAAACCCATCATTAAAATAGGATGATTAATGAAGCCAGTTTATGTGTCTTCGATTAAAAATAATTGTATGGGAAAAATGTTAGTTTGTTTTGAATGGGAACATATTTGACCAATACGCGATAATCTTCATCCTAAGTAGCATCAATAAATATTTTTAAGACCATCAAGACTTGTAGACTTATAAGTTCCCCAAGCAACAAAAAAGTCTAATCACAGCCAGCCTCTTAACCCGTTGTAAAGTAGCACATTCTTCATTCCTTGAGTTTAGGTATGGTTGCGGGGGTATTTTATTTGAGGCAAATCTCTTAGTCCTCATGAGTAGCAAAGCAACCGTGTGCAACCTCAAATAGGACTTTTTTTCTATTTGAGGTTGGATGCGGCAGTTCTTGAGTTGTAGTGACCACGTATCATCAGAGGAGGCCTGCCCGTCTGCTACTCAATTACAAAAAAAGGCTTGCCTTTTTACTCAATTACATTAAAAAAAACAATTTAAAAACTCACGTATTATTGTATGGGTTGCGTGATAGAGTAATCAAACATCCATTCATCCATTCATTCCTCCCCACAAACATTCACACTTATAACAGTAGTAGTATTTGAATATAATTTTAGGTAGGTCGTATAATTCACACGCCACGGATAGTTAAGTAGCGGTATAATTTTGAGAAAAATAGCGGTATAATTTTGATTGAAACATGTAACAATATTTAAATTGAATTAAATTAAATTGAATTAAATTAAATTAAATTAAATTTAAGTTAATTTAAATTGAACTAAACATTTATAGTAATGAAGTTGTATGTTGTTGCAGAATGTTTCCAAATAAAATTTAATGAGAACAGAACATCTAATAGATAACAACATTTAACTTTATAAGAAGTCTATCTACCTTTATAATCAAGCAATCTAATCAAAGCTACGTAAGCCGGGGCTTTCTGCACGTGAGCTTAATAAGCTTAAGGCGATTTCTTGGGCGTTCCGAGGGAGCGTTCCATTTTGCGACTTAGCGCTTTATAGGCTTCAAAGGTCAGACGCGGGGAATCCTAAGTTATTAATTTTAGGGAGTTTATGTTTACGAAAAATAAAGTATCATTTTCATTTTTTATGTCAAATGGGACACCGTTGATAGCAGTGGCTTAGAATTCGACCTCTTAGTCGAGGGGTCCGGGTTCGAATCCCAATGTCACGCACCAATGACTTTGTAATTAAAAGTTATGTGCGTTTCATAAAACTAAATATCACAGCCGTTACGGTGAAGGAAAACATCGTGAGGAAACCTGCATGCCCGAGAGTTCGCAAAAAAATAAGATGGACTAAGGCCTTTGAGAATATGGTAAATGATATTTAATTTTATAATCCTTACTTTTCAGATTGTATTTGGTGAAAAGTGTCGGATTTGTCGTGAAAGTTTTGTCTTAATTGCCTCGTGTTGAAAATAAAAGCTTCTCAAACAGCCGGAAGGTAGGTTGTGTACACAGCAGTTCGTTAGAGCCTTTTCTTTGCACTAAGTCTTTCGCTGCCAACTTTGGTAGTACTAAGAAGATTGGAATGGATTTTGCTAAGTTTCACAATTGACTGCCCAAAGAAGCATTTAATTTTAAAATACCCATAGTTTGGTGTATTTTAGGACTATTGACTATTAATAATATTGACATCAATTTGTCAGCGTGATAGACTTCAGTCTGTAGATATCCTAGAACCTTCTTATTGTAAGCAATAACCCTCCTCACAACAGAGGGATACCTGGAGCATACTCCACCACGCTGTTCCGACGCGGATTGGTGGTGAAACCGGGTAGCGGTCAACCCGTGTCGGATGTTTTCAAACCGCCCATAGGTCCTCCGACAAGGTTTAACGACTACTATCTTATCGATAGCAACCGGGAACGCGCCCTCCGAAGCACGGAAGAGCATTTAATTCGCCACCAGCGGTCACCCATCCAGGTAGTGACTGCGCCCGACGTTGCTTAACTTTTTCGATCGCTTGCAATCTACTCAAGCAGCGGGACTATGCGTGCTTCCACGAGTTTAAGAAGGATACAAATAATTAATTGTACACATAACAGAGTTCCTTTCTATTGTGAAATTCGTCAGCGAAACGTGGCAGCGTCACGAAATACGAAAATGGTCGTCCATTACCGTCTGCTGTTTACGCAAGACGCCATATTTAATAAACTATTATTAGAGACGTGTAATCAGGTATTCATTGCGTTTACTGACGCGAACCTTCGCTCGTTACGAAAGGACCTAATTGTTAGAGCTGTGCCATACGTGCAACGATTGGCGCTGCGTTGACGGGTGGTGGGGGGGGTGTCTTCGTAAAGAGGGATTCTTACCCACTAAAACCCTCTCGGTGACCTTCCTCTGCGTATGGTGTCATTTTTAATTAGGACCCTAAAATGTGTAGGTTTTGTTGTAAATTATGCGTTTTTAACTAAGTCTTACAAGTTACTAACTAAGCAGTCGATGTCCGTTAATCCTTGCAGCCATACTTCATATCCACTAAACCTGGCACTATAACCTTTTTCGGCTTTCAGTTGCAGGGAGTATTAAAATTTTAAATTTCCTTTATCGGTCCTCCATGCATGTGACATTTGACTCGTATATCCAACGCTACTACTAATAGCTACGAACTTTCTGGCAATAATCCTACTTGTATAGTGAAAACCATGAAAATTAAAAAAAAAAATTGTTTCAAAAAATATATCTGGTTAAAGAAGATTCCTATGTTTACGTATGCTTGAAAACCGAACTGTCCACCAACCCATGATTAATTATTCAACATACTTCTCCTTGTGAGAAGTACCCAAAATCTGTTGTCACTATTGCGTTGACAGACCAAAACGCGGCGTGTAACGCAACTCATATGACACTCCCCGACCTCAGTACTCATTGTAGCGTCTAGCACACGACAGACATCGTGACGAAGCGTTGAAGCGACGTGATTTGTTTTTGGATGGAATGGAACCCACTGCACTGAGGTCGCAGTGTCGTAAGCACAGACGCATTGAATACAATTATGGTTAGAGGAAAGTAACTAATGCAACCAGCATCTGATTACTGTTAAATTAGGTGTTTAATACGGTAAATTCTTGCTACTTTCCGCACAACCTTTTTCCTTATTTCGTTTGTCTCTTATTATAAACTGCTTTCATATACACGCACATCCTTAAAGCTAAGAGAAACGCTAAGACGAGTTAAAGTCACATTTGTAGCACTTTTGACCGCTAAATATTTGCTCATATTTGTTTAGCGAGAGTTAGGTTGGGTTCTGTGTGAGTATCACTGTGGTACAATGCGCTGTGCAGGGATTCCTGGGTTCGGTTCCCAATAGAGCAGAAATTTTGATTTTATTTCCTAAATAAAGACTATGTTTTTTTTGTTTTGTATTTGGTTGTATTGTGTAAATCTTTTATACAACAAGAAAATATCTGTATGCTTGGTCAAGTTTTTCACCTGACAATGGACTTACAATTTGATTTTTTCAATCCATTAAACTTTTTGTCATTCTATTCCTCATTGATCCTCATTGATCACCCTACTAAGAATAGAAAATTTTGAAATTACAATTTTAAATTTACGTAAAAAAGATGATAAATCATCTTTTCTAAACCGCCATTTAAACTCTCCACAGAACATCTTTAACAAACGTCTTCTAGACTCAATCCAAGTGCTTTCTTTGGACCGTAAGCTTAGGTCAAAAGCTTATTGCATTTCTAAGAAGCCTCTTTAATATAAGTCGGCCGGATGCGGCGAGTGCTGGCGAGCGGTTCGTTCGTGTTTGACCACCGATTGACTTTGAAAGTAATAACGAAAGGACAGAGGGTAAAGAAAATGTTTTACTTAGTTATAGATTGTCAGTAACCCATTCATGACCCACTACAGGGTCGGGTCTCCTCTCAGAATGAGAAGGATGTAGGCCTTAGTCCACCACGCTGGCCTAGTGCGGGTTGGTGGACTTCACATGCCTTTGAGAACTTTTTTTTTTTCTGAACTCTCAGGCATCTCAGGAATCTCTTAGAGAAAAATTTAAAGAAATAAATATACTTACTCTTGCTTCGCAATATATTTATGAAAATATTATGCATGTTTATAAAAATAAGAACAAATTCAGAACGTTTAAGGACTTACATAAATCTAATTGTATTGTAACCAGGAATGTCCACAAGCTGATATTTCCAAGATGTCGGCTTCATAAAAAAAGCCAGTCATTTATGGGAATGTCAGTTAGAATTTATAATAAAATTCCAATCGAAATTCAATCCCTGCCTCTTCATAAATTTAAAAGAACTATCAAATCAGTCCTGTGCCGAAAGGCCTATTATGAAACTAAGGACTATTTAGACGATAAGAAAGCGTGGGATTGAATAACTTCACTAGGCTATTTCTATACACCATGTATCAATATTTATTTGTGAGCGGATGGCAATGGAGCGATATTGACACACACGATAGCTGTCACGTGTGTTCCTTTATTGGGCCTAGTCATACTGCACCATAGAATAATTCATACTTATTTTTAAAAGAGTGCTGGGAGTTTTTTTCCGCCCGCTTTTTTCTCCTAGTCGACGTTTTGCCTGAGGGGCGATCAAAGCGGATGTTTGTATAATGTTAAATGTATGACGTTCATTAAGTGTGCATAAATTGTACCTGATAATGAATAAAAGCTTTTGAATTTGAATTTGAATTTTGAATTTGCATGCAGGTTTCCTCACGATGTTTTCCTTCACCGTGACAGCAGGTGATATTTAATTTTTATAAAGCGCACATAACTTTTTTTACAAAGTCATCGGTGCGTGCCACAGGGACTCGAACCCGGACCCCTCGATTCGAGGTCGAATTCTAAGCCACTGGGCTATCACCGCTCTTATTTATATCACCGCGTTATAGATTATCTGCGAAGATATGCGAATTGACTGTCATTCGAAATTAGTAACAAAAGAAGAGGATGCCAGGAATTAAACCCTTGTTTGGTTGGATGAAGCTAATGATAGACAATTTAATACGCCGATAGAAAGAAGATGAAAAAAGTTTGTTTCTTTTTACATTAAATGAATATTCGATCCATTCCAAAATATATTCCGGCTTATATTAACTACTTATGTATATTTTTAAATTCGATTCATCTTTTAATTTATTATGCAGATACATTTTTACAAGATTTATAAATATATATGATTTTTTTAAATTCTAATCTTAAATAGTTACGTAAATTTACAAAAATATAAAACATTTTTTTTCTATTTTTTTAAATCCATAACAAAACCTATCTCCGGCATTTTTAAAGGAACAATTCTTAATATTTTTTGAAAATTTACCTCAAATATTTAAAAACGTTGGCAAACGTACAAGATTCGGTTCTGATAGAGGCGCGATTAGGCGTCTCCGGCGATGCGGGTTGCTCTTATTGCGAGAAATAGGGAGGGGGAACTCATAATGCTGTTTGTGATTTTTTCACTAAATTTGGGAACAGCCAAAATTATTGACTTTACAAAAAATAACTGCTATTAGGCACAATTTTTTCAAAATGGCAGCGCTCGTGCAAAACATACGAGGTGGCAAAGTTTTCAAAACATTCCAGGTAAAACAAATCTACGGGATATTCGCCGCGATGGGAATACGAAATGCATCACTGCAAATATACCGTAGGTCAGTAACCAGTTAATGACCCACTACAGGGTCTCACAACCAGTGGGATGTAGTCCACCACGCTGGCCTACTGCGGGTTGGTGGACTTCATATACCTTTGAATATCGTATACCGAAAGAGCAAACTTTACGATTACGGTGTCGATTCAAACTGTCAATTATTTTCCGAAAATAATTCGAAATTTAAAAGCCAATTACATGAAACCAGAAAGTAATTATCAACTTTTAAAGCCATAACTTACATCGTCGTCATTATCGTAATAAAATGTGCTGAAAAGAATTACCTGCCAACTCACATAAAACCCAGTAATTACTCGTTAAAATTCCAATAACTCCAGTTATAAGGCATAATATTTCAAAAACTTCTGCCCTTTACAAATTAGAACAGTATTCTCTATGGTATTGCCTAACTTCCTTCAGGTATTAGTTTCAAAACTTTGCAATTATGAAAATTACGTAAACGTGATCCTTTAGTGTTCACGACTACGATTTGAGTCACGACACGACCATTTAGATATGGTTAAGATTAATACTCGTTATTTAGACTAGGTAATATTTTATCATATTTGCGTAGTTGCACTCTATTAAAAACCAAACTTTGTTTATGGTTTCACCTACGTGAAAATGTAGGATTTTACTTAAAAATGTAACATTTTTTTACCCCTCCTTATTACGTCCCGAGACACATCCTAATATTTATACTATTATAAATGCGAAAGTTTGTGAGGACGGATATTTGTTACTCTTTCACGCAAAAACGGCTAAACAGATTTGAATAAAATTTTGTACACATGTAGATTATAACCTGGATTAACGTTTAGGATACTTTTTACCCCTGTCTGGGTCAAATTCTGGTCCACCACAGAGTCTTTAATGGCGGTACGTGTTACCATAGTAACGTGCCTTTTATATTGCTATATTACGTAACATCGACAGATCGTTGGGCAGCCCTAGCGCTGCTTGCGACAGGTGCATCGATGCCTCGATAGATGGTGTTTGGTTTGGGATAGACATTGAATGTGTAGAAATGTCAGACATAATTTTTAAAAGAGAAAACATAGGAAATAACTTCTGAAATAATTATTCCAATACAAGTGTTTATACTTCTAAACAATCAAGATTTTCAGTAAGACATTTTTAATAAATATTTTTTCAATAAGCCGTCTGAATTAAGATTATCTTAGTAACAAAGTTTGCTGGATCAGAGTTATACACACCCATGGGTCTATAATGGTGTAATAATTAAAATATTACATATTTGACTGTCTGAAACTCGTTAGTGACTCATAGGATTGGGTATTTTAATAATGGGTTACAAAAATAATGATTAAGATATAGGATTAGTTCACTAGTATTGCAGTTTGGTCGACAACACATAGGTACTTCGATGACATTACGAATTTCTCAGGCCTTTCCCACGGTCCTTTACCATAATAATTATTTTTTATACAATGTATTAATGGATTATTTTGAATTTGGTTTTAAGAAATCTAAAGTCCATTTCTAGATCTTTCTAAGTGCTCAGTAGAGTACCTGGCAGTACAATATTGGGCAGTATCGGCGACCGCGGCGATCGCTCCAGACACTTATTGAAACTGGAATAGATCGGTTCTTGATGGTATTTAAATAAAATGATGAAGAAACTCAAAAAAATTCCAATAGCACATTTTTATCGCAATTTAACTAACTTTAAGTGCATGTTTGTAGGTATTTAGTTAATGGAACCTTCAAACGTTAACTTACTAATTTTCAGACATAGGACTATAGCATGGGGTTTTTCAAAAAGGGCATAAAAAGAGCTCTCCTTCAAACCCCTATTTAACCCTTATTTTAAACCCTGAGAATGATGTGGTGTTTGGAAAGCCGCATAGTTTACTTTATTAATTAACAACAAACTGCAATTCACCGCGGCCCGTGACTCATTGCAGTTATAAAGTTCCGTTTCCTCAAAAGTAAATAAGTGGGTGTATTTTGTTTACTGATTTTTTCTGTGAATCATGTACGATGAACTTTCAGAACTTTCGTCGGCGTGACTCAAATAGGTATTAATTCTCATGTTTAATTCCGGATTATAATATATAATTTAATCACAATTTTTTATTCGTCATAAAAAACCACAAAGTTAGGACGGTTTATACAGTGTTAAATTTTATAAAGCGCACATAACTTTTTTTACAAAGCCACTGGGATTCGAAACCGGACCCCTCGATTAGAGGTCGAATTCTAAGCCACTGGGCTATCACCGCTCTGTTTTCCTATTATTTACTATAATTTGCAACATGTTTGTTAGTTGCATGGATGCTGTTTTACACAAGCAAAAACGCATGTATTAATACTGACGCCGTTTGTTTATTTTCTCTTGTCACTTGACTCTGTATATGCAAAAATAAACTTTTTTCTTTTTTCTCTCTGTAGCCTCATCTCTTGACGGCCTGGGTGGCGCAGTGGTTAAGACGCCGGTGCGCTGCGCGGAGGGTCCTGGGTTCGATTCCCAGCAGAGCAGAGATTTGAATGATCAGTTTAAATTATTGTTTCTGGTCTGGGTGTGTGTTCTTGTCTTGTGTGTGTCCATGGCTCCCACGACACAGGGAATCCTAGTGTGGGGCTATGAGTGTGAAGCGTTATTTATATTATTTATTTATCTTGTTTATCTGATACCAGAACGGAAGCCAATCCTCACTCACCCTTCAGCAGCAGCACGTAGTTCTTCTTGTCATCGCCGCCCTTGGGGTACTCCCAGTCTACGTCCAGCCCATCGAAGTTCCTGTCCCGAAGGTACGGGATCGCGGAGTAGATGAAGGTCTGGCGCGCGTACCTGGTCGCAGACATCTCCTTGAACTTCTGGGTGCCGAATGACCAGCCACCTGGGGAGAAAGAGTTCCATTAATATATTAAATACGAGCTGTGCCCGCGATTTTGTCCGCGTGGTATTCTAAAGTAAAGGTAGGTAGCCATGTCAGTAACCCATTAATGACCCACTACAGGGTCGGGTCTCCTCTCACGAGAACGATGTAGGCCTTAGTCCACCACGCTGGCCTAGTGCGGGTTGGTGGACGGTAGGTGGAAAGGTGGGTAGCCTCAGTTACTCCTTATTACATCAGCTATCTGCCGGTGAAAGTCCCGTCAAAATCGGTCCTTTTAAAACCTTGTTAAATAGCCTACCATTTTAGTATGTCACTATTCAACTTCTTTTTGCGAGAAACCCCCAAAAAAAATAATTAAAATAAAATCTTTCAAAGCCTTTTAATATCAAGGATAGTATAATTGAGATCTAGGTGTAAAATTTCTTACTAAATTTAACTGTGTAACTGCAGGAATGTGTAATTTATTTGCAATAGGTATACAATAGGTATACGGCAACATAAAAATATTGCATAGTAAATTGCTTAAATTTTCATAATAATACATAAATTACCGTTAATTTCTCCATATAAAGACCCAATTAATTAAGCTTGCAATTAATCTCTTTAATGATGAAAGTCACAGAAGCAAATAAATATTTTGATTCCATTGTTAATGTACATAATACTCTTAATAACGTCAACGTTCGATTCAATATTTCGAAATCAATAAAAACGTATTTTATTTCTAAACAATTAACAATAGAGGTAAATGTTTTTTTTATAGATATTTAGGTTTAAGTAAAATACAAAACGAAATATTTTCCCAATAGTGCGAGACATGATCGATAAACAAGTATCGATTACGTTAGAGCTCGGTTGCGCCATGCGTTCGCACTTATGAAAACTAGTACGGTTTTTGTGTGTCGTGAAAATAGGTGAAAATGTTCTTTGTGCCGTGGGAAAGCGGTGCCGGCGTGTTCACACAGCTAGGGTTCGGAGTCGGGATCAGGAATGTATCGATATTTTTTAATTTTTGTATCTATGAAACCTTATTGAAAGATATGAAAGGTTGAAAGGGATGCACTGATTGAGAATTAAGTATACCTCCGGTTTATTTTATTTCAAGTCTTGCTTTTTAATTGAGAGATAAATTATTTTAAAATATTATTAAATTATCAACCTAAAATATTGGACTGGAAGAATATTGGTTTTTAATACAATATTATTCTGTGTTAAATAAGTGATTACTCGTATAGATATGAGTGATTTTGTATCATGAAAAAGGGAGGACATTATAAATAACTGCAAAGGCATGTTGTTTGATTTGAAATCGACCCCGCTATATATGTATATGTATACCGTATGTCTCTACGTCTAACCTCAAAGTAAAATGAGGACTATGAGTGTTATCTACCTGTTTATACCTTATTACGAAACATTATGTGTCAGTCATGTTACGTACATGACATAATGTAATTAATCTCAGAAAAAGCAAAGTAAGCCATCAGTTGGAGACATCACTTGATACCATCAATTTATGTCATAAAATGGTTCAAATAACTATCAATCTTACAAATATGACATACGAGATACTCGCAACATGATAATTATTATTAATTATTCGGAGCGCGACACAAATTATTCAAAGTGTCGTCAATAAAGAAAATTGTGATGTAACAATAATAACTCATATAACTCATTATGTAAACGAACTTTCTAATGCACAATGATACTTCCTCTGGGATTAATTCACAGCAAATATATACGCTCATAGTACTGGTTATAATAGCAAGTACAAGAAAAATCATTAAAACTAATAATAGATCTTGCATTGGTAGAAGTACAGTACAATTCGAATTAATTGCCTATACCCCGGGCATACGCGGTATAGAGACAAAAGATTTCATATGCAATACATGAGGCCTATTTTTATTCATTGTGTATCAAATTTTTTGGTGTTGTTGATTAAAAACATACTAACTCGTAACTTGTAAAGTCTATAAATATAAACAGTTTTCTGAAGAATAAATGTTTATTGTTCGACACACAAAGAGCTCTACGATTAAGCTTCACGTCACACACGTCAAAGGTGATCAAAAATGTTAAGTGAAACCCAGATGTCCCACTATTGGGCACGGGTGTCTGTCCCTAACGGGGGAGGTCTGGAGTATACTCTATCTCCAACGTCACTGTTTCGGCAGAAATCGTATATCGTCCTTTACGAGGAACGCATGCAACTGAGCTTTTAAAAATTAGTAGAACCACCCTTTAGTGTTCTTGATGAGAATGGCTTCACTACGGATCAATGGAGAAATCTAATACAAGGTATAATAAATAATACTATCGATATTAATAATATAATCGATATTTAACAATCACATCCCTACCCTCTTAGGCGAGTTGTTTGAGGTGTGTAGTGCTAGTGAAACGCAGTGAGCTCTCCACCACCATTATAGTTCTAAGCCTTTTGGAAGAATTTTCCAAAACTAGGAATTTTTCTCCCGAAAATTAAATTTTAACTTCGGTCTTAGTATATTGTTATTGCATATGTTGAACCCCTAGTGACGTGACGAAAAATCAATTTTATTCTTTCAATTAGTTTTGTCTTAATAATTTTATCCGAACCAGTCTTATGTGGAGCGCTCTTAAACAAATGACTTTTAAAATTATTGTTTAAAATTATCAACTTATATTTATGGTTATCCTGCCAACCATAATTGATACATATGATAAAACTCAATTATCATAAAAGCTTAATGCTTTTAGTTACTGAATTGTCAAATTAAAATTTTCAGAGGCCAAACGAAGCGGAGTTATTTTAAAAATAAAATTTAATTTAAGCTTTACGCTCTTGCGTTATTATCCACAGCAATTTTATTGCATTATTGCTGCTTTATTTAAAGAAGTAAATGTAGCCCAGTAAATTATAAAATGCACGAGTAGGTATCATACAACATAATGTGATAATTTACATAAATAACAGGATACTACGTTATGAATTGGTCTCAACGAGCAATTACAACACAATTTCTAAATAATAAATCTACCATTAACACTGAAAGTTTACAACGTTTGCGCGAAAACCAACTCTAATCTGTGTTGTTAAAGTTCAAAGTCGCTTGTTACAGGTAACTAAGATGATTAAACAGTTAAAATGGAAGGAACAGTCTTATTACAGATGCCTTTGCACAATTATTTCCTTGGCTCTTGTTAGACTAATAATGTTTTTCGTCTACACCAAAACATTATTGTTCCAGTAATTTAGAAAGGGAACCTAACCTCGATTTTATGAAATAAGTTGTTTATCACTTATGATATAGACTTAATTGGCTCTTAAGTGAAAAATGGTAAGTGTAGCTGTTAATCGGAAAAGAAAAAATGGTAGTTGTCACGATTTTTATTGAAACTAAATCGATTAGAACATTGCAGAACAAATCTTTTTTGCTATTATCGATTACGTTGTTTGGGACCAAAATGTTTTAACCCTAGGTTGAGAAAATAGCGATAGAGAAAATAAATTTCAATTCCAATAGCCAACAGAATTTTCAGTTTAGGTTGAGCCTTCTTCAGCGCTTCCATTCTATCTCTTCTCTCTTTCTATCTCTCGTCTTTTGTCTCTACTTTTAGTAACTAGTTTTCTGTTTAGGGTTATCCTTTTAGAAAGCGCTTCCACAAACATAATAACTAAGTAACACTTACCGATAGCCAATAGAGTTTGCAGATTAGAATAATAACTATTCTTTAAGAACGCGCTTCTACAAACATATTACTTACTTACCTATGGGCAATTGAGTTTTCAGTTTAGGGTTATACGTTAAGACCGCGCTTTCACAAACATATTACTCACACATATCCAACTGAGTGATTAGCGGTGATAGCCCAGTGGCTTAGAATTCGACCTCGAATCGAGGGGTCCGGGTTCGAATCCCAGTGGCACGCACCAATGGCTTTGTAAAAAAAAAGTTATGTGCGCTTTATAAAAATTAAATATTGCTGCTACGGTGAAGGAAAACATCGTGAGGAAACCTGCATGCCTGAGAGTTCACAAAAAAAAAGTTCTCAAAGGCATGTGAAGTCCACCAACCCGCAGTAGGCCAGCGTGGTGGACGGCGGCCTACATCCTTCTCATTGTGAGAGGAGACCCGACCCTGTAGTGGGTCATTAATGGGTTACAGACATCCAGCTGAGTTTCCAGTTTAGGGTTATCCTTTTACAGCGCACTTCCACAATAATTTCACTTACCAATAGCCAACAGAGTTTTCAGTTTAGGGTTAGCTTTCTTCAGCGCGTTGATCCTATCATACAGCCCGGTCTTGCCGTCTTTCGTCTCGTCGTTGGACTCGAAGGAGCTGAGTTTGCCCTTCTTCAGCCAGCCGAACGCGAAGATGAGATGGGTGCAGAGGTCTGGCTGGATGTCTTCGGGTAAGAACTTCCCAAGCTTCGTCCGGTATTGCGACCAGTTCGTGTAGTAGCAGACGATCTGAAATGGAGAGGACAGTGAGAAAGAGTAACACTTTGCCTGTTCTATTATCTATCCTATATATAGCCCAGAGCCATAGTATCGCGCCTGGAGAGAGCCAGCCCCTTCCTTCCTTCTTTTCAGCCCTTGGTAGTCCACTGCTGGACAGAGCCTAATAGCCTAGTCGTCTAAGCAGTTAAGCCAGCCTCTTAACTCACTGTAAGGCATGTTCTCCATGTTATGTGTTTCTGTTGGGTATTGTTGCCTAAGATATCTTTTTTGACATACTCGTACATATCAGATACGATTTTTGTCCTATTGGAGGCCGTATGTAGTTGCAGTGATATCAGGAGATGGGTCTCCTGATGTACTCGGGTCCACTATTGAAATTCAATCATAATCGTCTCATAATGGTTTCATTCTGACTACCTAATTTTCATATTTATCAGTTTTGGTAATCAATAGAGTTATAATGGTATCATTATGATTTGCCGATGGAGTTTCATTGACATACAATTACCATAAGGTTTGGAGGTTTTGACTGTCAAAAGGATTGACTTGGAATGGTTTCATGCTGATATCTTAATGGCAAATTAAAATAAAAAAAAAATTAATTATAAAATTGGAAAATTAAATATAAATAGACTCGCCCCCAGTAAGCCTACACACTCGTTTGCTATTTCAATTATGTACTTCAAAGTTACAAAAAAGCAAAAGTGAAACGGTATGATTGTTTTATAAACGCAGTCCAATACAAACTTTCTTATGAGTCATGTCAATAAGTCATTGTTTGTCGAGGAACTTTGCCTCCTACTTTCTCCGCCATGTTTTCTAACGATCACCACTTATGTTGCATGAATAAGTGATATCATTGAACTTATTTCATACTTATTTTTGCTCGCGACTTTATCTTCGTGGGTTTTAGAACTTGGACCAGATGGGAATAAAAATATCCAGCAAACTAAAATAACAAACAGTTTTCTATTTTTACAAACTTTCATATTCGGAAGGAAGATAGGAAAGAACAGGGTTAACTTTGTAACTAATTTGAAGTTGTAGTCTTGAGTTATGACAAACAATTTATAATTTTGAATTTCTCATTTACAATTTCTCACATACAAAAAGTTTTCGAGCAATGTACCGTGTGTCGCCAGTGATGACCTACGGTGCCGAGACGTGGTCCCTTACTGTGAGCCTAATCCACAAGCTCAGAGTCGCCCAGAGGGCAATGGAGAGAGCTATGCTTGGTATTTCTCTACGAGACAGAATCAGAAATGATGAAATCCGTAGAAGAACGAAGGTGACCGACATAGCTCTCAAAGTTTGCAAATTAAAGTGGCAATGGGATGGCCGCATCGTTCGCAGGACTGACAACCGATGGGGAAAAAAGGTCCTCGAATGGCGACCACGTTTAGGCAAAAGGAGCACAGGCCGCCCTCCGACCAGGTGGACTGATGATCTGAAGAAGACAGCGGGAAACCTTTGGACCGGGCCGGAGTGGCGTCGATTAGGGGAGGCCCATGTCCAGCAGTGGACTACTAAGGGCTGAAAGGAAGGAAGGATTTACAATGGATGAAAGGTTTGCGTACTTAAGTTTAGTTACTGACTCAAAAAATTAGTGCCAAAAGAAAATTGCTGAAACAGCTATTATAGTGAGCATAATTTTTATTGGTGGGTTTCACGTTGTCTGCGCTGTTGGTTCACGCTATTGGTTCGTCAGTCACTAATTATCTGTGTTGAATCGGTTTTAAGCGGTTAATTTGACTACTATTTATGTAGTTATACGGTACTAAAGAGTTTCTGACTGTGATAATATGTATGTACATAATTATGATTGAGGTTTTTGTACATTCCAAGGAATAATTTTTCGGAATGAAAGCTCATTCATTATCTTGATGCCAATCATAAAAGCCTTTCGGTGTTTTGTGCGTAATGTAAATACATCTTCATGAATCCTTTAACTTGAAAGCTTGACAAGACATTTATCTACTCCTAAGTAAGTAGGAACCATGTCTTTATGTTACGAGTATATGCATGAGAGCTTAGATTTTATATTACACTAGCTGACCCAGCAGGCTTCGCTCTGCCAATGAATTTTTTTATTTTATTTTTATTTTTATTTAATAGCCTATGTTACTCAGGCTAAATGTAGCTTTCCAATGGTGAAAGAATTTTTGAAATCGGACCAGTAGTTTTTGAGTTTATTCGTTACAAACATACAAAAATACAAATGTTTCCTCTTTATAATATTAGTATAGATAAAGTAAATAAGCATCAGTCAGATGCTAATTCTCAAAACACTTGACAGATACGAATATATAATAGGTGCAATCAGATAAAAATAATGCCATGATTCTTATTTCGCTCCAAAACGGGACATAATCAGGTGAAACGGATTCTAAGTTCGGTGTGCGAAATATACGAGTGGTATACGATTCTGCCTTGTTAGAATTAACTACACAATATTTATGTATTAATTTCATTTATTTTCCTACTTGTATACGTATTCATGTTATGAATTTCTCAAGGTTTAATTAGAAACAGCTCAGTATTTCGAATTGTACTCCCGGAACTGAAGTTTATTATCCCAATACAGCTTAAGAGCAGATCTTGGTAGTAAAGGAATTGCCTCCTCCGTGCCAAAAGTAAGACAAACACGGTGCCAAAACCGAAGTTATTTACGAGAGAATTACGAGTATATACGGTTTACGAAATTAGGGAGTTTTGTGACTGGCAGACAATTTTGGGTATGACGTGCCTTTTCAACCTAGAAATACCAAACGAAATACCAAATGAAATAAGCCAGGCGTTAAATAGTTACTGCACTCTTCATGAATTTTACGTTAGAAGCATAATTATCTAACGTAAAGAATACTGAAGACCTGTCTGAATGTGTAAGCAATAAGAAGTAGTTGTGCTTACTTTTGTGCTCAAACTTGCCACTTCAATTCTGTCTTTCTTTTTCGAGTCTTTATTTTTTCGGCAATGACAAATTTCATGTTGAAACTGAAGACTAAAATGACTAAAATTCCTTTTTCATGTCGTATTTAGAGAGTATATCTAATTTAGTATTTTCGGTGTTCTTTCTCCTTTTAAATTATTGCCATCCTAGTAATGTTGGACTCATGAGTACGTATACATTTTTCATTAGTAAGCGATGTATTTAGAGAGTTATTGGCAGCTAACGCCTGGTTCTGATTCTTACCCGCGAGCTACTTTGGTTCTACCACCTCAAAGGACAGTAGAAAACACCGACGACGTAGGAAATGCAAATGCGAGATTTTAAATACCAATACTGCGAGATCTCGCCAATTTCGAGATCTCGTGAGACTGGTAGTTTTATGTGTTTTTTTTGCAAATAATCACAATATTTCAATAAATTATGAAAAAAATAATAAAAGTCATAAGCATTATAAGATACTTAAGTAATCGTTTATTTTCACGAATTTTTACAATATATTTTTATGACACAGTTTTTGTATTTGTATTTTGTGTATTTTGTTCGCTTCGAATAAGACGATTTTATGCTGGAGTGCAATCTCGTTAATATCGCGAGATCTCGCCCCTTTTTTCGTCCGAGATTAATCTCGCTAAAAAGGTCGATATCTCGCGAAAACGAGATCTCGTGAGATCGAGATTCCATTCCTTACACTGACGCAAGTTCCATTTCAATTCAATCAGTTCATTTCTTTACCACTTGTATTACTATAAGTTATTGACCCAGCGGCCATTGCTTTGGCAATTTGTTCCTTATACATAAGAGCTTAATGACATTTAACAGATGATTACATATAACCTATACGGGTCCGAAGGCAAACTGCTTTACTTTTATTGCGCTCGAAAAGTCCCCCACATCCGCATAGAGCCTACATTCGCAAACTTTTAGATGCCGCCCACAAAATTTCGTGACGAACTTATTGCCAAAGGATAAGGTTCAAATTTCCTAAGCAATTAATCGTGTGGTGGTAAAAGTAACGTTGTGTCTGGGTGTTCGCAAGGTTCTACTTTGAGACCGCTAATATTTCCTGGCGTTGAAGGGAAATACAGCCTTTCTAAATGCAGAGACATGAACATTCCACTCTTTTGATGCAGTTTCAGTCTTTAGTTTAACTATTGGAGGCACTCGGTGTGTTACCGCGGTACAAATTGTAGCGTTACAAAGTAGAATAGAAGCTTGATAGGAAATTCGTTAAACAAATGCAATTTAGGTACGTTTACAGTGGCCTTAGTCTTGAAAACAATATTATACTTATTAACAATTTTCAATTCCGATTCCGATTTAATCTGAACTGCCACATGATTTAGTACTCTTGAACGCAATAGGCATGATGACAGTAATCAAGTATCGCCAAAATATTTATCTGATCTAATGAAATAGGATTCAAAGATTTTGAAATATGTATGTATTTATTCTCTTATTAATGTCGAGATTAATAATTTATTTGTTAAAATAAATCTACAAAATACAACAATCCGCCATGATAGCTTAAACACCCATCAGATCGAATTACGTCAATTTACGTCACGTCTCAGTTAACGTCATTTTATTCGTAAGCATAATTAATACGCGATCTCTGCATTTTTTACTGAGCCGTGACGTAATGACAGACGCATCGTGTCATACACGGGCGAGCGTTTTGGAATGAATTTGAAACTTAAAATTTAAATGTACTTTTATTGCACAAAAACCTTAAGTGTCTACAAAAATATGATATATTTTAGACATAATAGAAACTTCTGAATATCATAGAAGAGTTTTTGATAATTAGTCATCATGCCTATTGGCGATCTTACCTTATATCCATCCTTGTCTTTGTGATCATCAGTGCCCACTGAGTTGTCCAACGCGGCGGACGACTTGCGACTGGCGATTGTGGGTCGGCCACGGATCTTTGGCCTGTTCACGCTGGCCGATATCACCTGGTCGGTGGATCTGGATACGCTGGTGGACACTGACGTGGACACTTTGCTCGGCTTCCGTAGTCTCCTGCGGACGGCTGGAAACAAAGATTTGATCAGATTGAGGGTTATAGGGGTGCGTGTGGAATGTATAAAAATGAATACCTAATAATGTATGACGATATTATAAGTGCCTGGGTACTCTTAAGTGTAATTTTGCTGTTATTGTCAGGAACCCGTTAATGACCCACTACAGGGTCGGGTCTCTTCTCACATTGGGAGGGAAGTAGGCCACCGTCCACCCTGGCCTACTGCGGGTTGGTCGACTTCACATACCTTTTTTTGTGAACTCTCAGGGATGCAGGTTTCCTCACGATTTTTTCTGTCACCGTAACAGCAGGTGATGTTTTTTTAAAGCGCACAAACTTTTTTCAAAGTCATTAGTGCGTGCGTGGGATTCGAACACGGACCCCTTGATTCGAGGTCGAATTCTAAGCCACTGGGCTATCATTGCTGTTATTACAATGAACTGATATTAAATATAATTTACCAAAATTTTACGATGCCTGTTTTGCTCCATATTACTCATACATTTTTCACAGTTTCATAAAAAAACGGGAATATTTGAAAAACGACAAACTACAACATACGTCGCAGTCGCCAGCTGCCCGAAATGCAGTAAGCATGTTATCAATATGCAGTAGCAGGTACAATCGCACATAAACCTTAACATCTATTCCTCTCTCCATTTAAATAACAAACCCACCCCAAACCAATCTAAACTCTATGGTCCACGAAATAAGGTTTATTTTCCACAAAATTTTCACGCCAATATCATGTCGTCCCTCTCATGAGCGCTTGAATTCAAAATGTGCATAGAATTTATTATTGGAAGTAGATTGGAAAACGGTTGTGCTGTGGCGTTGTACTACAAATATTTTCTCCAAGTTTCATGTTCGTATCTGGTATTCTGGTCAGGTTACGAGTTGAGATTGAAAATGTAATGGAGTTGTCAAGATGGAAGTTAAGAAAAAGGAACTTTTCATAAACAAAAATGTTGGTAAGGATCGTCTTATCTTAATCTGAACGCCCCTCCAGGATCCTTACACTTACCATTGCATGCAAAGTAGATGCTTAAATGTAATAAATACAAATTGATCGTAGTGATACGTTGCAATTTACATTTGAAATGTTGAAAATGTTGAATATATTGACCAACTAATGACAGAGAACGAACAAAGGACAGAGTAGTCACGTTGTTCCATATAAAGCACATGCTCCCTGATTACGAGTAGAACACTTTTGTCTTCAGTGATCGTTAAATTCATAGACTTATAAGTGCGCGTGTCAGTTACCATACGCACATCATAAAGTATTACAATAAATGCAAATTCACAAAATTAAATCAAAAAACACGTTCCAATCATAAAATTAGTTGAGGGGCGTTCCTTCTAGAACTAGACAGTTTTTATGCATATTGATGTGATGCGGTCTTAGAAATTTTGTTGAAGAAGACTCTGACGCCATTTCCCGTGAGACCCTGTATGGAGAGTGTTCTTTTCCTCGGTTCAAACTAAAAGTTTAAGTTTAATACTCTTTTGGTTAGTTTTACGACCATGTTGCGAAAACAAAATATATTTAGAAAAATGATTTAACACAACTGAACAACAGGAGCTTTACTCTGGATAGTACTGTGGCGCTCTACGTTTCTTTCTCTTACTTCCTTCAGCCAGCATTAGTGCACTACTGGACATACGCCTCTCCCAAGGCGCGTCACTGAGCAGGAGAACGTCCCACGCTACGTTTGCCGAGTCGCGGTCTCCACTCTACGAGTCGTTTGCTCCAACGTTGGTCGGATAGACGGCAAACATGCCCATTGCCGCTTCAGCTTGCTAGCCTTCAGCCTTGAACATGAACTTACGCAGCGTCGTATCGTGCTGCCATTAGTATGGGAATGTCAAGACAGACTGACATATGACATACTAATGACTGGCGTTCACTATACGAATACTTTGACCATAGTGTTCTTGCTTACCGCACCGGCTACCTTTTCTTATCTAGAAAAGTCTAGAAGCTTTGTGGTCGTTTGAACGTATTTACGTTCCAAAAGCTATAGGTACTTACAGGTAGAGTCTGACGTGGGAGCGATGACAGCAACTATCAGGAGGACGGTCACCGTCCACCGCAGCAGTCTGGGTGGCCACTGTAACAATGATAACAATATGATAAGTCACTTATATTTGCATAAAGATTATTATACAAGTGGTTGATGAAGATGCTGAAGAAACTACATTTTGATGTAGTTAAGTTTCATATTGTGAGACACTTAGGGACCGACCATCTCAGATCTCGTAACCACGGACGATCCCAGATGCAACTTTAACGTTATTGTTGTATCACGGTTGGACGTACCTATGTATTGATGGTAATACCGCAGAATCATAATCATAATCACCGCGACGGTGACCACTTACCATCAGGTGGCCCGTCTGTCTGTTTGCTTGCTCTATTTATAAAAAAAAAGAAGAATACGGCATGGAGGTACATCCAACCAAGAGGAGAGGTCCTGTATGGACCGTTGTTGTTTCGGCCAGCTACAGCCGTAACTGCCCTTTCAATTATATGGGGCTCCCGGCTCACAGGAGCCCCCAACGTGCGTAACCAAAAATTAATAAAAACTTCCCAAATTTTTATTTTATTTCAGAAATGACAAAAGTCGAAAAAAGCAATTTCATTTGAATTTTTAATTTGAATTGTTAAAATGTTTGAAAAGTGACAGATAGATAATTATGATGAATAAATATTTGTTTTAATTTTATGCAAACATTTTTTTTCTTTTGTGAGAAATCTTTACCCTTCCTAAGGGCCCCCAAACAAATTTTTATACGGGGCCCCGCCAAAGCACGCTGCGCCACTGGTTGCGGCTGCGGAATGATGCGATACATTGCCCGTGGCCCCGACAAACAAGCGTTCAGAGGAATAACGTGGGGTTCCCCCTGGCATCACCCCTACTGGTCGCAATCCGACTGAGTATCCATATAACCCCACGGAACGTCGATGGATTTCAGTAACTCAAAATAAAGTGACTTGCACGATCGTTAGCTGCTCATTCACAATGCAAAAGCAAAGCATACGCTTAGCTAGCCTCTATAGACTATAGCGTTCACGACCATGTCTGTAGGCTATGTAAGCTACGTTAATAGGCAGACAGACATCACGGGCTATTAAATCTTATAGGATTACGTGCGCAGTTACCGTAATATGTGGTGCCGTTAAGGCCTCATAATTATTATAAGGGTAGTTGTTTACGATAGTTGCGGTAAGCGGTAAATATTTTCTCGCTATAGTTACTAGTGTACCTACTGTACGTATATTACTGTAAAAATCTCTCTCTATCTCTTATATAATATGCAGCTGTTTGCGTTGAAAATGATTTAATTCGGTTTGACAAAAGGGTAGATCGAAACTTGAATAAATAATCAAATAGATAAACTTGTTTCCAAAATTATTGTAAGTACCTCTCTTTACGCATCAAAACACTGAGTTCCTGGACTTGAAATAATTGGACTGAATATAATGAAAGCTTATTCGATGTCATAAAATATTAAATTAAGTATTAGTTATACGTATAAGCCATAATTATTATAGGGTAGTATGTTCTAAACCTTATTATAATTTTTGTAACATATTTCTCGGGTAACAGTCACTTTCTTTTCTTTTCTTTTCCTTTCCACTAATCGACGTCACCCCCTTCCTGTTCCAAAGACTAAGTTCATTATTGATCGAGGAAGACAACTATTCTACGCTCACACAGAGGAGTAAGGACGATCCCTGGAGCGCTTTTAATTTAAAATCACTAGATCCAGATACAAAAGAGACCATGGTAGTGGCTGCAAAAAAAGTAATTATTCCGAGTACAAAGGTCCGGTCTTTTTTTTGCTTTCCTGCAGATTAAAATCCTAAGGGACATTGTTTATCTGAGACAGTACCGCCATCTGTGGCTTGCTGCCCACCACTGACACTTTATTTTATGTTGCAAGGGAAACAAACTGCATAGGAGTGAAGTTAACTGAGACAGTAAAAATATGAACTTGGTTTTAATCGTTTTGAAATGATATTGCTGCAATCATTTTATATCCCTCTGTCGGCTAGGGGTCTCTCCACAATAGGGTAAGGCCTGGAGTAGTTGTACCAGCGTGGTCATGCGTGGTCAATGCGGATTGGTAGAGGCTTGTGGCCGACCGGTGTCGGATCTTATTGCGGATGTTTTTGTTAATCCGCCCATAGGGCCTCCGACAAGGTTTAACGACTGCTCTCGCATCGACAACAACCAGGAACCGTCGATCCCGGTTGTTGTTTAAAATTAAATACAAGGTTTACAAAAACACAGTAAATTATGTTTTTGGATTCTCTTTACCTGTCAATCTAATATGAAAACTAATAATGACAAAGTACATTATGGATTCAGAAAGAAAATATTGTATGGTTTTCTTTCTAAATCAATAGATAATGAATGGGACGCGAGCGAATCCACGCAAAGCTCCGTATTTACCCAAAAATAAATATTGCCAGAAAGTAATAGTCTCGAAGTTTTTCATGACAAATTAGCTGTATTGTCAGAAATACTGTAAGACACCTTTCTAACTATCTCTATATTAGAAACCAAATCAGCAAATTGCTGAAGTTTGATCGTAAATATTTTCATGTATTTTACATTATTGCTAAATATTTATAGAGCACTATAGAGTTATAAGTTAATATACAAGTTATACAAGTAGTTAATAGGAGGAATAAATATTTTAAAATTTTCGCCACGAGATGTCGATTAAGAGGAAAATTTATCATTAAGGTAATTTACAGCTTTTATAGATTTGTTTATGCCATCATTGTAGAAAACTTCGAAAGCGTGATTTAGGATCCCGTGTTGCCATCGCGCCGTATTTACTAAAAAATGTTTTTTTGTAGTAAAAGAACAAACATTTCCAGAAAGCAATAGACAGTCTCGAAGTTTTCATTTACGAGTTAGCAGTGTCGTGTGCACGCGAACATTAGCGCGGATGTGGAGCGGGGCGGCGCCTCCGCGGCGGATCCGGCACGACGGCTGGCGCTCCCCCAGCTGGGAATGGCCTTAATGATATCTCTACAAAACGATAAACATTTTTTTGGACCAAAAAGCTCACGACAAATGCGCTGTATTCTTAAAAAATACTGGAAGACTGGAGCGATACTACAGAGTACATAATAGTACAAGTAGCGATACCAGAAATACTAGATCTCCAACAGTAACCTAATCTAAAATAGCTAATTGCTTACTTCACAAGCGGTGATAGCCTAGTGGCTTAGAATTCGACCTCGAATCGAGGGGTCCGGGTTCGAATCCCAGTGGCACGCACCGATGTCTTTGTAAAAAAGTTATGTGCGATTTATAAAATTAAATATCACCTGCTGTTACGGTGAAGGAAAACATCGTGAGGAAACCTGCATGCCTGAGAGTTCACAAAAAAAATGTTCTCAAAGGCATGTGAAGTCCACCAACCCGCAGTAGGCCAGCGTTGTGGACTAAGGCCTACATCCATCTCATTGTGAGAGGAGACCCGACCCTGTAGTGGGTCATTAATGGGTTAATGACTGCTTACTTAGGATCGTAAAAATCACACAAATTTTATATTAATGCTAAATAGGTATGTCACTATAGGGTTTATACTAAGAAGCAATTTTCAGAAATTTAACCTAAAACAATACAAGTAGTTAAATGCATGAACATGTCTTTAAAATTTCCTGTTCTAAGAACCGCTACGAGATGGCGCCAAGGGATTCTGAATCATGCTATCGAAGTTTTCTACATCTCTAGAATTTATACAAACTCGCGGCTGCTCCCCAGGCATGATCACCTCGCCTGGTGGGAGATCTCACTTTGCCAAAGCATTACATAGCCATGGAAGGTACCTAAATTATCTAACATGCGTTATATCACATTACGTATTCATTTCATTCAGACTGTACGTTGTAACAGGTCTTCATACTTATTAAAAAACATTATTCACACGATTATGTGACAGCATGACATGGTGTTATGGTGTTCCCATCATAAAAGTGAAGTCTATAAATCTATGCGTTTTGCATTCAGGAACAGTACGTAGAATCGTGCGAGGAAGAAAAAATGTCTACTATCACGATGCAGAATTTATGATGTTTTAACTTTACTTGTGCAGTAAATTGATGGAAGATTTATTTATTCCGCAAGTTTATTTTAGGGTTCTGTAACTAAAGGGATCCAACTCGGCCCTCATACATTGTTCGCAGTCTTTTTAATGTTCTTTTCCTGACTGTCAATAATCACCCTCATCCCTTTTTTACGTTACGCTTATCTTTTTTATACAAACACGGAAACATGCATAACGTCATTCAGTGTTCATAAGATATTTTTAGTTAATGACTAAATTCATAGATTTCTCCAAACTTAATGATGTCGGGGACACCTCTAAATGTATTGTAGGCTAACTAAAATTTTATGTGAATATTTGTGAGGTAAGAAAGCAACTTTTTACAGGTATTCCGAAGCGATTGTAAAAAAAAGATTAATTGCTCCACCCTAATATGTACCTATGGGTATTGTATACAAAAAATAATTTATTCTCCTACCAACGGTACCCGCATAAACGTTACTTACTTTCAACTCAAAACCTTTCAGCCTACGATAGCAATTTGTTAAAGGGCTCTGACGCGAAGAGCCCTTAAAGCTCATTTTGGATTGTAATGTATCACAATATTGCGGTCCTTCTTGGCGCTATATATCAAAATGTTTCACGCAAAATTAGACCTTTTACGTGCCGAAACTTGCACAGAATAATAATTTTGTTGTTCATGAACGAGAAGCCTACGCGCTACGCCATTGTCGGAGAATGAATCAGGAAATGAAAGAATTATAAATAATTGTTTTGTTACGTGTTTATAATATTATATGAGTGCGCATATTTTGAAACAAAAAATATTATTTTAAAATATGGTGAAAGTCAATACTACTATACTACTAAGGCAGTTTGTATTTCGCTACTTTCCACATACTCTTTCCGCATTCTTGTTATTTTTGTTACGGAATCTAGGTTTATCATATGAATACGACTAACACCAGTCCAAATTCATTTCAATTATTCTGAGTATCTACAAACTACAAATAATTTAAACAATTTCGAACTGCCTTTCATTATAATAGACGCGACTAATTAGAACTGTTTTTCAGTATAGACGCGATCCAGTCACGATTTCTACCTCACAAAATTGCAAGGCCACAATGTTCAACGGATATCCTAAACCACTAGCATCCATAACCTTCTGATCCCATAAACAAGACCATAAGCGTTTAACTCATTCTTACCTAAGGTGACCACACGTCCCGCATCGAACGGGAAAGTCCCGTTTTCAGCTACTCTGTCCCGGTGTTCCGAGAGCATGAAAATGTTCCGTTTTAGAGAAACACAAAAATCAAGCTATAATAGCCTTGCGCGTTCCTCTTCAACATAAAACGCCATTTCGTATGAATTTAACTTGTGCGTATACGTACGAGTTGAATTCGTACGAAATCGTATCCAAACTGAGCTATTTTATCGCTAATTTATCAAAAAATGTCCACAAAAGTGACAATAGGTATGTCAACATTAATATTCAAAATTTCTAGGCTATTTTTCCAGATAAGGGCGACTATGAAGTGTTCACTTAAACCTAAGCAGATTCCTTATAATTTACCTCTTGATATTTCAATTTGTCCCGTTTTAGGGTGTAAAAAATGGTCAGTTTATTCTTACCGGTCAGCTGAACAACGTCTGTATAGAACAAGGTCATACGAAAGGAAAGGGAGCGAGCGGCAAAAACGGTGCACAGAGCAGCTGCATTATAGAGGATTTAAAAAAAATATATTTATGCTATCCTTATAAACAGTAGGTTTTATAAACATACTCGTAGCATCTACAGTCCCTATCCTCGTATAGTCCAACAGTTCAGAATCCGTCGCTATAATTTGTGCAATTCCTAAATAAGTTGAATTCTATCGTTTACTTCAATGTAATAAAATGATTTTGTAAAATAAATACATTTCGATATTGCTACAGGGCAATGCTAATTCAAGTTGCAATGATTACATACACGCGATACTGCAATCAGTGCGTTTGAATGTTCGCAGAACGTGAAAAATAATTCTGCCTTGATAAAAACATTAATTGTTTTTAACTTGTGGAGCTATTAGCAGTCAATTTTATTTCATTTGACCTGTTTTATATGTAAGATTATTCCGAAAAGATTTTTATAAAAATTAAAACTATAATGGTAAATATAAAATTACACTGATTATTTATAATTACGAAAGTTACATCAAGTTACCATTAATAAATATTATTGCGACATAATAATCTGTTTTGATCTCTAATACTGTTGTAATTGGTTTCTTAATTGAAAATAGACCAAGTGTGAGTTGCCAATATGACAGAATTATAATTTGTTTTGTTTTGTTAAGATAACCTTACTTTTAACGCTTAGCAAGACAGATTGCTTTAAGTAAATACATACTTAAAGTGGCCATTTGGATTCACTATCAAAATAACAGAAGAAGAAAAATAAATAACTAAAGAATAGTGTATCAATCAATCAAAGAAAATAACTCGGCACAGTCAAAAATGCTAAAAGTTTCTCTCTTATACGTTCATTATAAACGGAATCAATAGTATTAAAGATTATAACTAGATGGCGCTATTTACAGGAATACAATTTGTGCGGTCTCTACGAACAATCTACTCTGGTTGTATGCATACACGGTAAGGTCACACTACTGCCTCAGATTAGACCTTAAAGAATTTTTCTGTCGCTGGACACAGGTACTCTGGCTATACGAGTATTATAAATTGCCATGAAAAATACATAATAATGTATCTATACTCTATGTAGATTCTTACAATTTTATATTATAATATAATATGTGGTACGTGTGATAGATATAATTATTGAACGCCCGCAAAGAACAGACTGTTCTAAGCTTAATTAAAATGAAAAAAAAATGAAAAATTTCTTTATTTTTAAAGCATCTTTCTCGCGTAACAGTTTGCAATAAACGTTTTCTGTTCTTGAAATAAATCTCATGTATTTTATTGCAGGCAGCATCTGCAACCCATAAATTGCAGTTTTATCTCCTAAGCCTGACCTAAGGCCTACATCCACCTCGAATGAGAAGAACGAAGGCCTTAGGTTATGCTGGCCAATGGCAGGTCGGTGGACTTCACGCATTTTATACGATCTATAGTCGATATCTATAGCGAACATATTAAATAAATAAATAAAATAAATTACGCTTCACACTCATAGCCCCACACTAGGATTCCCTGTGTCGTGGGTGCCATGGACACACACAAGACAAGAACACACACACCCAAACCAGAAACAGAAATTTAAACTCATCATTCAAATCTCTACTCTGCTGGGAATCGAACCCAGGACCCTCCGCGCAGCGCACCGGCGTCTTAACCACTGCGCCATTCAAGTCGTCTTAGTCTTAGTCTAATTAGTGCATATACCTGCACTTGGAAGTAACATAAAAGGATCTATTGTCAGTCTCATGTATTTTTACCAAAGGGGATCTAATTGAGAATACCCTAGCATGCTCTCCCCATACGTATTGGTAGAGATTCGTCAATCTATAGACCGGCGTTAAACAAGATTGTGTACTTCAGTGTGGATGAATTGCTGCTGATAAGACTGGTGACAAACTAAGTCCCAATGACTATAAGTCCAATCTCAGACCTTATATATTATAGTATAGACTTTTGTTCCTCCTTTACTAGTAGACACATATCGCGTTAGGTTTAATAATTTCAAGCGCACGCGCATACCGAACGCGTTGATGTCTTATGTAAGGGTAATCATCGTTTTGTCTGAACTGCACAGAATTATGTTCATTATTGCTTAGACTGTTTAACGAAAGCGCTGTTTCATTAAAGTCTTTCATCAAGAAAAGATTAAGCATGCTCTAGCGTACCAAGTCTGATCCAGATTTAACGGAAATAAATTTGTATCGTATTTTTGAACAAAATAAACCTTTTTCCCCTAGATCGATTCGAAATCCATTTGATAGTTTATCTCTACATGATTTTCATTAAAATCAGATCAGTAATTGAACTGTGACACTATAGTAATTTTATAAAATTAAATACAAATCAAACATACCTGTATTCATAATTTGATAATCGTTTATAATAGGGGCCATATTAACTTTAGAAATTGGTAAGTGATTACGCTGAATATTTTCGTGATCATAAACTATTTGAATGCCTGATTTCATCCGAATTAGTTAAGTCTTACGAGCATGAAAAAATAGATAACAAGCATCCTCTCCAATCCTCTCCATCACAAGCATAATGTATAATATAAGTGTGACATAAATATATTATCATCACAAGTGTATGATATAAGTAAGATATAAATATAAGTAGGATATAAATATAAAATAGGTACGTTATTTTTATACCACAACCTCCTGTTTTCAGTCCATCCATCTTCATTACGAAAGGCTCATGAGTCATCACAAATCGAGACGTCGCCGCGGATCAACGCAACAGGTTTCATATAAATTAACCTGTTCCGTGTGCTAATACGGTTTGATGTATGGCCGCGTTTGTTACTTATATGTAGAGCCATATGGGCATTGGCGGAAGCATCTGTGGTTACATGCTATCCTAATCTATATAAATAAAATATATAAATAAATTAATATAAATAAAAATGAATCGCCATTCTTAGTCTCGCTGAAACTCTAGAACGACTGGACCGATTTCGTTAATTTTGGTTTTGAAGTGTTCGTGTGAATTCAAGGAAAGTTAATACGGTGAGTGTCTGAAAAGAATGCGAAAAAAATAGTAGAAATACAGACTGACATATTACATACTAATAACTAACGTTTACTGTACCAATACTTTAACATTTGTGTTTATGCCACACTCTCTATGGCATAGAGTCTATGCCATAAGCTCTACACCGCTCTACGCTCACACTCCAGGCCTCCCCCAGCTGTGGAGAGAGACTCGTGTCCAACAGTGGGCCATAAAAGCGTTACAGCCAGTGTTTATGCCCATGGATATGATGACGATAACCATTGATCACGAGTACAAAACATGGCGCGCTGTTTTGGATAAAATTATGCAGTTGCAAACCAAACTTGATTGCCTTGTGCGGCGTATAAGTGTTTTACACACCTTGTCTGTTGCTGCGACAACGACATTAATTCATTTTATTCATTAATCAATCAGGTAAGTAATAGCCCAGGGCTAATTCGGTCTTACTTCGGAGTCCGGGTTGGAATCCCAGTGGCGCTATGTATGCAGTTATCAGTCCTTCAAGTATCAGGTTAAAACCCATTACTTGAAATCCTGAATTATTCCTTCCTTGGCTTTACCCTCATTACTTTTCCTGTGTGCTATTGTCATCAACTAGATTCCTATCTTTATATTTGTTTGTACATATTATGTATGTATGTATGTATTTTTATGTGTTCTTATTTATTATCAAATGGTTGTGTTGTTTTTGTAATATATGTATGTACTGATGCTCTATATTGTGTTTCGCACACCCTTTTTCTCACTCTTCTCTGTACTCTTCAACTCCTAACCACTTGGTTGTCTGAAAGAGATCGCTCTTAGCTCTTTGTGCATTGTCCTATTTATTGATTTTTACTGATTCTATCTGTTTCTTTCTATGTGTTTGTGTGTGTACAATAAAGAGTTTTAAATAAATATCCTTTCAATTTCAATAAATAAATTTTCTTTCCCGGGTATCAACTGCTACCACCTTGTTGCTAATTACCATACTATTTTTATAAGATCAACCGCTAACCTTTATCGTTGGATCTAGTTCTGCCAGAATAGGTCACGGAAAACGCTTCCTGCCAGACATATGGTGGCCATTGAACCTTTATTTTACACAATATATTGTTGGTATGAATATTTGCGAATTGTTGGAGAAAAGTAGGCGAGTTAAAGGTGATGTATGATTTGTTACATAAAAACCGAAAGAATTATGAGACACCTACCTTAAACCAAAGTCGTTATAGAAACATAGGAAATAAAATCAGCCAACCAGACAACGTCATTTGGTTCATTAGGGCGTATGTCAGTGCGTATTTCAATTAGGACCGCTCCATATGTATGGAAACATGTATGTACCTATGTTTCAATTTTTGTCGTGTTGGTTGTTGGTTTGTTATGTGAGTTATGTCAGCTAATTAGAACAAGAAACACGACACATATAGGCATTTTAAAAAGTATAGTTAAGAGAGAGTAATACCATATAAGAGCGGTGATAGCCCAGTGGCTTAGAATTCGACTTCGAATCGAGGGGTCCGGGTTCGAATCCCAGTGGCACGCACCAACAACTTTGTAAAAAAAAGTTATTTGCGTTTTATAAAATTAAAATCGCCTGCTGTTACGGTGAAGGAAAACATCGCGAAGAAGTATGTGAAGTCCACCAACCCGCAGTAGGCCAGCGTGGTGGACTAAGGCCTACATCTCTCTTATTGTGAGAGGAGACCCGACCCTGTGGTGGATCATTAATGGGTTACTGACCATACCATAATTATGAAAGCCTTTTTAACATCTTAACATAAGAGCTACTAAAACACGTACTAACGACAAATGGACAAACAAGTATTTGTGAAAGATCGTATAGCCCCGTTGAATCCTTTTAGGTTTTCATTCTAAGAATTAATTCAGCAAATTTCGGAACACTTAACCACAGAGTATAAGAGAAATGCATAAATAATGCGAACTTTGCTGCAGCCTCGTTAAAAATTTCATTAGTATAGCCCTAGGTGCAGCCAAAGCACAAAAACAACATTATGCTGCGTTTACACTGGACTGAATTCCGTGTACGTATCTAAATTTAGGGTACCTAAATACTTACTACCTAAGCGGTGATAGCCCAGTGGCTTAGAATTCGACCTCGAATCGAGGGGTCCGGGTTCGAATCCCAGTGGCACGCACCAATGACTTTGTGAAAAAGTTATGTGCGCTTTATAAAATTAAATATCACCTGCTGTTACGGTGAAGGAAAACATCGTGAGGAAACCTGCATGCCTGAGAGTTCACAAAAAAAAATGTTTTCAAAGGCATGTGAAGTCCACCAACCCGCAGTGGGCCATTGTGGTGGACTAAGGCCTACATCCCTCTCATTACGAGAAGGAGACCCGACCCTGTAGTGGGTCATTAATGGGTAACTGACAAATACTTACTTATGTATGAAGTATTTAGATACCCCGAACTTAGATGAAGTGAATTTAGAAGAATACATCGGTCAATCCATCAGATCAAATGGAAAAATCATAATCAAAACGCGCGAATCATTTCGCACAATACACAAAAGCCTGTTACTTGTATGATGTTTAATAATTTCACATGCTAGATATCAGTGTGGTTTAAAGAAAAAAACCTTAAAAAGTTGGTAATATACATGTAGGTAGGCAGTAAAAGTAGGTAGTACACATGCGTTAATATAGGTACCTACTATTTAAATCCTAAAAACAATCTAGACTCACAACTGGGATACAAAAGCTACGCTTTTACAGATTCTCAATCTAATATTATTAATCTTATAAGTTAACAAAAACAAGTCAACATTTAGAGCGCTAAATTTAGCATCGTGTGCAGTCAGCATTAGCTGGCTAGCCAGGGCAAATAAATTTCCAATGAGCCACCTTTTTTGCTCAACAGTGCAGTGCGACCTAAAATCAGTATTAGTGATGAGCCATTATATCGATATCTTCGAAAGTTCATGTTGGAATAAAATGCTGATGGAAAGAAAACAGCACGATGTACGAGTATATTATTTGCGTTGTCATATTTTTTTCTTTTTTTCCCGCTCCTTTCAGCTCTTCAGGTAGTTCCCCGGTATGGGCCTTCCCTCATCGACGCCATTCGGTCTTGAGGCTGTGCTTCTTTTGATTAAACGTAGTCACCATTCGTGGACTTTGCTTCCCAATAGCCCCGCGAACGATGTGGTCGGCCCATTGCCACGTAACGTAAGCAAAACGTAAGATTTAACATATTTTATTACAGTCATAATATGACATTAATTGTTAAATTAGTTAATTTTGAATAAAATGAAGTTTATCGCCAATAATGAAGTAGAAACACAAGTCATAAATGTAATAATCCGTACAAAGCGCAAAGTTATTCTGATATAAATAAATTATTAATCAGTTTACGAACACGCACTATTTAGATCACCTGTTAAATATACATTAAAAATATACTCCAAGGTTAATGACACGTTATAATAAAATAAAGGTCACTAAATTAATCAAAATGAATTTACGTAACATTTACCTCAATTTGTTATTTTTTTGAAGTAGAGATACCGTTAATCGACAAACATAAAGAGGGGCAAAGTACTGATTAAAAAATAATCATTAAGATATTTTATTAATTCTATATTCTATACTCGGACCTCTAATTTTATTCCCTAATCGCAGCATAAGAATTTCTTTGCTTACAATGGATATATTAATTTTAACAATTAAAAAAAAAACATTTTGACATGACTGTAATTTATGAAAAGAAAGATTCTTTTTTGAACTAGCGTAAGTTAGTGGTCCCACCTGTTAATGAAAGTAGATACGATGAAGATACATAGTTAGATAGCCGTCTCAAATATTGATGAATATTGAATATTGAATAATGAAAGGATGATATGAGTCAGTAAAATATTGGTGGCAACAGACCACTTTAATTTATATACAGTATATCAATTTCTATTTTACTTTATTCAATTTTTATATTGCTGATATATTTTAAAACAGTGCCACTTCCACATAAAAGACATAACATTGCTATTTAAATTATGGATGGAAAGTAACATTTTATAGCAATTTTTTAAGGATACAGAATATAAACCAGGAAATTCTTCACGTGTTGCGTGCAAGGAAATAAACGCAACATACGCAATATTTTCATATGTCGGATATAACGATCAATTTCTGACGTATTTTTTATAAGTATAAGCCGTTCGTTATTTTTAATTCAGAAACACCAACATCGAACGACACTAATAGATGGGTAAATATAAAAATTTAAACTTAAAAAAATTAAATTCTCAAGTGCAACGGTAATTATAAGTTAAATTAAAATCCGAATTACTATTTTTTATTCGATTAATTCAAGGATTTGATTATTCCTGTCGTGTATATGTCGAAATTTTTTGTCCTCAATGCGGTTAAATACGAGATAGGACTTCCATCATCTTGATAATTGGACGTGATTGTCGTCACTCATCAACTATTTGAACCTTATCACGTAACAATCGCATTTATAACCCCCGCAAATTAATAATGATGGAAACTTGAACCAAAAAGTTCTATCGATAAAACGTTAACCCCTCACTAACAGAAAGTCCAAAGCGCAGACCGATGCGGCCGTCGCTAATTCGAAATTAGCGCAGCGATTATTAATGTATACGTCTAATGGATCTCGGTCTGTTTGTAGGTAAACAAGCCGCTAGCTTTTGGCAGCGAGTATGCTCGCTAAATAACGTTAAATCATGTTACACATTGGACATTTCATGCGAACTGTGTGGCGTCTCATTTGTCTAGAGGTAGTTTAAACATTACATCGTTAACTACGAGTATGTACTTGTATGTACCCATAACCCATTAATGACCAAACTACAGGATCGGGTCTCCTCTTACAATGAGAGAAATGCAGGCCTTAGTCCACCACGCTGGCCTAATGCGGGTTGGTGGACTTCACATACCTTTGAGAACATTTTTTTGTGAACTCTCAGGCATGCAGGTTTCCTCACGATGTTTTCCTTCACCGTAACAGCAGGTGATTTTAATTTTGTAAAGCGCACTTTACTTTTTACAAAGTCATTGGTGCGTGCCGCTGGGATTCGAACCCCTTGATTAAGAGGTCGAATTCTCAGCCACTGGGCTATCAGCTTTTAGCTTTTAGCTATTAGCAGGCTATTAGCTTTTATTTTACAAACAAACATACATCGTTACAGCAGTGATGATATGAGTACATACATATTATATTCGGGACTATGGTTAGCTTACTAACTAATTGATTTCGTTTCCGGATGAAATTGACAGTCTAATATCGGAATTAGACATAATATTGTATTGATATTTATCTTTTGTATAATTTCGTTGACCGTAGTTTGTTTCCTATTTGAGATTGGATATGGGTGTCCGTGGGCTGCAGTGACCACGTCACGTACGAGTATGCGCGTCTGATACTCAATAGCTTTAAAAAAAGTCTTACAACCGATTTACAACCTAATCGCTAGAACTTGGTTTACGACAATGTTTCTATAACATTTTCATCAACTCTTCTCACCTATTATCACCAAACCATTTCGAACTAAAGATAAAAGGCAAAACAATAACGCCTCCGTCTGTTTGAAATATTTGCTTAGAAATTGACAAGTGGTACAATTGTGGCAACTAGAGCGTGGTGGATTCCGTCACGCAGCGGCGCTGAGTGGGTGGTGCAAGGTGAAGGCGGAAGCGTGTTTTAACTGATCTTTCAATACCTTTCAATACATGTAACGACTTGAGCGGTGCAGTGGTTGAGACGCCGCCTGCGCGGAGGGTTTTGGGTACGATTGAGATGATGATTTTAAATTTCTGTTTCTGGGTGTGTGTGTGTTCTTGTCATGTGTGTGTCCATGGCACCTACGGCATAGAGAATCCTACTGTAGTGGCTAGGAGTGTAAAGTGTGTTATTTCTCTGTACGATTACTATAATTTTCTGAAAGAAGCAGGGAATTCTTGATTTTCTAGGAATTTAGTTACAGGCAAAGGGTGCAGACCACCTATTGTTTAATGATTAGGATATTCTATATTCTGTTTCCATGGCAAATTCATTGCATCAACCGACATGGATAAGAATTTACTGCTGCTGCAGCATGCGAATCTGATATATAAGTCAGTCAGATAACTAATTACAATTCTTATATCTCAATAAAAATACCTTAGTTTCTATAAACTTAATTCAAATCAACATAATTCCAAAAGAACTTTTAAAATTCTCGATGCTAAGTGAAAATAATAGTATTTTAACTTAAAACTTTAAAATAATAGTAGTTTACACTTTGTAATGTGATAATAACTAAGTGATGTGTTTTGAACTTTCAATAACTTAAAATAAAAAAAACTGTTTTTTTTATCAGTATCATTTTGATATTTTGTGCGACCTTCATTGATACCTCAAATGCAATATCGCTTATGACTTCCACCAAGTTTACGTTGTCAAGTGCGACTTAAGTTACTTGAACGTATGCAAGAGAGTATCGTTCATTTACATTTGGCCCATTTTCATTTTTTTTTTCACTTTCTTACGCTAAGACTCTTAGTTCACTGAATTACTGTGTAAACGATAAAAGAAACTTACCGATCTTTTTCTTCAGTCTAAAGGGTAAAAAGTATTTAGTGAAAATTTTAATCACAAAAACATGCCTTATATTAACCTTCAGAAAGTCAATATAAGTCAATACAGAATGGTGTATAATTTTCTGAGTTTTTTTAGCTTCTGTGTTCAGTATGTTTGCGTATGTTATTGTACCAACACTTCATAATGTTACCTACATTGTGTATGTACATACATTACGCTCAGTGTATCAAGATTTTTTTTTTAATTACCACTTATAATATCCTAAATATGAAAGGATGCATCCAAACAGCAATCCTTAGGATGATAATGAAACTTACCTCTACTCTACTAAGCTTTACATCAACAAAACAATTTTTTAAATTGGAGCAACTAACACTACACCGACTCTATTAATTGCCCTGTCAGGCTATGGACAGCGTGGACAATACGTACAGTGTGGACAGTATGGACAAGGACAATCGCCGTGAAATTACAAAGGCTTCGAGTCCTTTGTTCCGCTGACAGGTTTCTGATGTCCAATACAAGCTTTGACGGGGACTAAAACGAGTATGGAACGCGCTACGTTAGACTTGTGTTTATTGGCTATCGCAATACGACAAAACCAAGCAACGCGACAAATTCAAACATAGGTCTTTGAATGGAGCTGTCCCGACTTACAATACGCATTGACATGCTACAAATGTACGAAATGACACTGTCGTACGACAAACGTTTAACAGTTGTATTTCAACCGCATCGTAGGATGTAGTGCTGTAGGCAAAGTTTACATTTACACTAAGTATGACGACACTTGTATGAACAGCTCAAGTTAACTACTAGTTCTTCTTATTGGAAACATAATTATTTCACTTTCACGTAACTCATTTACATAATAATATTAAATAAAACAAATTAAAAAAATATCTAACATTAATTGAAAAAAAAATATCACAATTTCAAAGACGAAACTTTCAGTTTAGAGAATTCATTTTAATTTTTAACATTGCCTAAACCTTCGATAGCTTTCTTACCATAAAATGCTATAACCTATAAATCTTTTTTTCAAGCCCATAATTATTATCTTAACAAACATCAAAGACGTTTAAAATGTATTGCTTACTTAGTTGGCACTAAATCTTTTAAAGGACCAAATGCAATTTAAGGATAAGAAGGATAGTGCAATTACTGCAATAGATGCGTTTGGGGAAGTGTTTTGGAGAACAATGCAGTTGAAGTTGATATAATTAATGTTGAACGAAATGCAGTTAGAATGTGCAGTTGTTTTAACCCGTGTGAGTTTGTTAAAAGAGGTTTATAAGAGGTAAATAAATAATTCACTGATTGAATGAAAATTTAAACAAAGGTATTTAAAGCTGTCGATTTAATTCTCGATAAAGGCTTCACCTAGTAATTTAAAGTTCTATTGAAATGAAAAAATACAACATAGAAAAACGCAGTAAAAAACAGAAGAAGGAAACACTAGTCTTTTAATGCACGCTTCAGTATAATGAATTTCATTGTATTAAAAGCTTTCACCCACTAAGAACTATATAACTATAACATTATTAACAAATGACTAAAGGTATGAAAAAATATCTGTTGTGAGAGCAATTGAGATCATCATTGTAAAATATTTCCTTGAAATATGTATCCTTAGTCAATTGAATCTTTTCACGTGGTAACTTTATCAGGTTTGGTATCAGTTTTTAGGATACACAAAGTTACTTAGCTTAACTAAAAAAACTCTAAAACAACAACAAAACAACCAGCTCAGACAATAGACGAAGCAGAAACTAAAATTCAATCTAAGATAGAAAAATATATGATTTATTTACAGTTCTCTCAACGAATTGTTTCGCCAACCAAGCGAAAAGCTTAAAATAAGATACGATAAACTAAATGTCATAAAGAACATTTTCATCTATTACAGTCGCTCCGCAGAGAATTCTAACTTCTCCTCTATCCCTAGATCAACAACCGTAATCCATAGAGAATTCATGGACAGTATTTGAACGGTCAATATGAAGGACCCCGGGAATCGTTTTTCACGAATCGTTTTTTGTACTGTCAGCAACTTGAAAAATTACCAGAATGATACTACGTTTTCCAACAAGCACCTGTGTTTTTGCTTTAAAGCCAACAGAAATCAACTATATCTATCTACTTTTAGAGGAATCGGAAATAATAGAATGAAATTATATAACATATTGGTCGCCAGTGCGTCGCCGGCTTTGAAGAAGTATTCTTTTTACGCGATTTTTGAAGAACCCCATGTCACAGTCCCGTGGAAACATCTCAGACGGAACATCATTCAACATTCTGCAGGTTTTAAGTGAGGCTTCGTCTCTAACCCATTAAAGACCCACTCCAGGGTCGGGTCGCCTCTCACAATAAAAAGGATGCAGGCCTTAGTCCACCGCGCTGGCCGAATGCGGTTTATAAACCGCTATAGCACTTAACATGCCTTGACAACATTTTTCACGTGAATAGGAGTTACATTAATTATTATAATAATATTTTGAAATGTCTTTCGCAATATTAAAATACAGTGTTAGCATAAGCCTAAATTAAGTCAATTATTTCAGTCTGAAGCAATCGGCACTCCGCGGATAGGATCCGCAACCACATTTTGTATTCCAAATAATTCCAATCTCCTAACATAGAGCCGAATAAATTGAAGTGTACTTTAATTTACGAACTTGTATTGCACATAAATTACCCAAGTCTATTTGGAATTAAATTATGTATTTTGATTTCGATGTTTGCGAGTTAGAACGTTGGTTTAAAGAGTTATATGTAATTCGATGTGAAATCTCTGGATTTGAATGACAACATGAATTGACTTTGCTTATAGGCATATAAAATTGTGCGCTCTATTTTGAAAACTATCCAGTTT
Organism: Erynnis tages; assembly: GCA_905147235.1. Lineage (NCBI taxonomy): Eukaryota > Metazoa > Arthropoda > Insecta > Lepidoptera > Hesperiidae > Erynnis > Erynnis tages. The sequence goes on from LR990082.1 coordinate 10,720,191, forward strand.
TATTATAAGACAAGGCTATCCAAATCAATTTAAAAATAATTAATTAACAATTTGAAAAAAGTGAACATGTAATTTTTCGACCGTGGATTTTTATATTTTTTATACCCTTTCTAATGCGACATATTCGTAGTTAAAAAATTGTTATCGACCTCTGAACGTGCTTAAACTGTAAGGTATTGGCTGACATCACCGACCGACCAACCAATGCGACAAAATTTGAACAGGGTTTTGCATGGAGCTGTTCTAATGAAAATATACACTGGACAAATAACAAATGATATTGTCGTATGATATGATGCGAGCGACCGATTTCATCGTCATTGTTTTGTCATCAAAGTGGCATTATTCAATTCTTAGTAGACCTAATACAAAAACATTGTTTCATACCAGAATGCAAAATAAATTTGCGAAACAAGATCATTTACCAAATCCGATGCAGGTATGCGACACGAGAATGCAATTTGCTTACTCAAATTGTACTGATTACCTCACTATGAGAGTCTGTCAAATACCTATTAAGCAATACCAATCTTTAGCCCGCATCCATTAACTGCAGTCGCTCGATAAGTTGTGGAACTAGTTGGCGGAGTGAGGGTGTCAAGCGACAAGTTGGCCGACTGGTCGCTCGATCTTGTTGACATTTACGTCGCACCCGGCAGTGTATTGCGGCACACTGAACCAGCTTCCAGACACCGAATTATGCTATGCTTTCGATAAATCATACAAAGCGTAGACTCTGTGGTAAATTAATAATAATTTAATATTTACATACTTACCTTATCTAGATTTGTATTTAACTCATTAATGACCCACTACAGGATCGGGTCTCCTTCCACAATGAGAAGGATGTAGGCCTTAGTCCACGCTGGCCTAACGGTTGGACTATCTAGATTTACTTTAGTCTAACTTTAAGCATAGTTGTTCCAAATTTTTTTTGAAAATGAAATGATGAAACTTTTACCATTCCCTAATAAGTTAGTTCGTCCGTCCGTCTATAAGTTTCGGAGATATGCGTGGACAAACAATTTTCTACATACATACAATACACCCATAAAATTTGGTATTCTTGTTTGGAAGACGTAATAGACCAACGTTATGTAAAAATTGTGCAGTTACGATAACATTACATACATACGTGTTGAATTGATAACCTCCTTTTTGGAAGTCGGTAAAAATTTACTAGCATACAAAATAGCAGTCTAATTTCCTTCACACAAAATATCGCTAAAGCTGAAAGCCCATACGGTACCCGTGTCTAGGCATGCCAGCCGGCTGAAAATAATAATTTATCTCCACGAGACCAAAACAATAGCGATTGTTTCGCCCTATTCGCTGCTGCAGTTATCTTTTCTTATGTGCACTGGTCATAATATAGTATATGTGTTTTGTTGTTTATAATTTGCAGAAAAAAAATAGCAAATGGCCTAACTTTTAGGCAGTGTAACGAGTTTGGCACTAACACGAAGTCCACCGTCCCCCAGTAGGCCAGCGTGGTGGACGGCGGCCTACATCCCTCTCGTTGTGAGAGGAGACCCGACCATTTAGCGGGTCATTAATGGGTTACTGACAAGGAGTTTGGAGCTCGTAAGCGTTTGCTGCAGATGGCTGAAGCTACAGCCTTCACGGTCAATTCAAGAGCTAGCACTGGCCAAGCACAGGAAGAAAAAGAAGCAAAGTCTAGTTTGCTATCTGAATATTTTATTTTCATTTTCGCACTTAAACAAACTGCACAGATCATATCACAACAGAGGTTGCCGAAACTCAGGACCAGTTGTTCCAAAAACTACAGTTAAAGTACTGTTATCCAACCAGTTACTGCACTGACTTTTTTCGAAAGTAAAAGTGGTACGCATTGACAGGTTCTATTGAAATTATGTAATCTGTCTTTCGGTTGCATTGAGGGCCTGAGTGCACCTGTCGTAATGGGAGCTGTAAGCGATTGAGAGATAGTTTTGTTGTATAGTTAAAGCTTACCTTGTCAGTAACCCATTAATGACCCACTACAGGGTCGGGTCTCCTTCTCACAATGAGAGGGGTGTAGGCTTTAGTGCACCACGCTGGGTTACTGCGGGTTGGTGGACTTCACATACCTTTGAGATTTTTTTTGTGAACTCTCGAGCATGCGGGTTTCCTCGCGATGTTTTCCTTCACCGTAACAGCAGGTGCTATTTAATTTTATAAAGCGCAGTTAATAAGACCTTTGAGGTTTTTTGTAATAAGTAATTCTTAATCGATGCCCAAATTCGCTGGAGACTGTTATTTTGTCTTTTAATAAAAAAAATCTTAAAAAAGTACCAATGGAGGAAAAACTTAAAAGTAGTACGTTAAACGTAGTGTGGGACGCCCTCCTGCTCGATGGTGCGACGATCGGCTAAGGGCGGGAAGCAACTGTATGAGAACAGCCGAAGATCTGGCTTAGTCGCGCGCCTTGGGAGAGGCCTGTCCAGCAGTGAACCAATATCAGCTGAAGAGAGACGTACGTTCGTAACAAACGTTGTTCGTTCGTTCTTTGATGGTCGAACATACGTCTTACAGGCGTGCATGGATTTCAATAGCCACGCTCCGCCAAATTAATCTTCATAAGCCGTAGATACGGAGCGACCCAGTGCCGTTCAAGTTAATGGTGCCAGTGACTCGCCTGACAGCTCACTCATTTGTTTTACTACTAAAGTGTGTTAAGTTGAATAGAGTTTTCTACTAGCATAGTTCCATTGTTCTGAATGAAGTGTTGTAAAAGTCTTTTAATCTTTTTTGTGGTATTGATTAGGTATAGTGACAACAGCCCCGGATCTTCAATTTTTTTTAGGCGGGGCAAAAACTGAAATATGTCGCCCCCGCCCACATACATTTATTTTTACCTTTATCATCCATATAATTTCAGCTATCAGATGTCCACTAATTGATTGAAAAACAATTAGTGGACATCTGATTGGACAAAGCCTACATAGGCCTTCCGGAAATAATGCATTGATTGCTGTTATTTCTGTGTTAAGCCTATTTATTAACCGACTTCAAAAAAAGGAGGAGGTTCTCAATTCGTTTGTACGTTTTTTTATTTTTTTTTAATATTTGTTACCGCCGCAATCCGTTATTTGTTAACCGATTTGAATTTTTTCTTTTTGGTTTGGAAGGTGTTACTGTGAATTTGGTCCCATATTAAGTTGATGATAATCTGATGAAGAAGATTAAAAATAAATCTTATATGCGTGTAAGAAATGTACCTACCCATGAGACAAAAAGATAAAAATCAATTGTATTTACCTAGAATGAAATGTAGAATTTATAAAAAAGTAGGTATATATCTGCCATACGCATATACAATCATTTGCCTCCAGAACTAAAAAAACTATCAATCAATAAATTTAAATGGTCTTTAAAACAGTAGCTGGTCAAAGGTTATTATACCGAAAAGGAATTCTTTAACGATCAAATAAAATAACAATCTCAGGAAGGACAGAGGCTACATTTACAGTCCTGTAAAGCTGCCGACTACAAGTGCTTCCTTGTGTTTATACCAGGGTATAATCAGAGAAAATGCACTATCACACAAAAATGCAAATAACGAACGGAATAATGAATGGATGGTTCGCAATTTCAATCTAAATTATGTTTATAGATAAACAATTACATAAAGAAATGTAGTAACGCGCGTATAAATAACTAAATAAATTAAATAAAATTGTGTCGAGAGTTTTTTCCTCCGGATTTTTCTCTCTTTGCCCAGTAATGGGCACATTGCATAGCCGATAATTTCGAATAGGTAAAATATTAAAATAAACAAATAATTTGGACTGCTGAACAAAATAATAAATAAATAAATATAATCTAGCAATGATTGCCAATGAAATATAAAATTAAGTTTTAGTTATATAAGACATAATTATTGTATGCCCGCATAGGGTAGACTGTTCTAAACTTATTATAAATTTTTGTAACATCTTTCTCATGTAACAGTCAACAATAAACGTATTCTTTCCTTAAAAAAAAAGAGTTTCGGAGATACACAATGGAACTCCTCAACCGATAAGAGTTAAGGAATTCGGTTAATAAATTGTTGTTGTTGGTCACATTACCGTTGCAGAACTATATAGACTGATGATAGAGAGGAACTCGTTTTTTTTATATTTCTGACCGCCGCATTCCGTCATTTGGGAACCGATTTGAATTGTTTTTTTTGGTTTGGGAGCTGTTACTTTTAACTTGGTCCTATATTAAGTTGTTGATGATTTGATGAAGGGTTTCGGAGATACAGAGTTGAGGAACTCCTCAACGGATAAGAGTTAAGGAACCGGGTTCCTTCCTTTCTTTCAGCCCTTAGTAGTCCACTGCTGGACATAGGCCTCCCCTAATCGACGCCACTCCGCCCGGTCCTGGGCCCTCTGAATCCAACGGTTTCCCGCTGTCTTCTTCAGGTCGTCAGTCCACCTGGTCGGAGGGCGGCCTGTGCTTTTGCCTAAACGTGGTCGCCATTCGAGGACCATTTTTCCCCATCGGTTGTCAGTCCTGCGAACGCCAGCCCATTGCCACTTTAATTTGCAAACTTTGAGAGCTATGTCGGTCACCTTCGTTCTTCTACGGATTTCATCACTTCTGATTCTGTGTCGTAGAGAAATACCAAGCATAGCTCTCTCCATTGCCCTCTGGGCGACTCTGAGCTTGTGGATTAGGCTCACAGTAAAGGACCACGTCTCGGCGCCGTAGGTCATCACTGGCAACACACATTGCTCGAAAACTTTCGACTTCAGGCACTGAGGTATACCGGACGTCAAGACGTGTCGTAGATTCCCGAACGCTGCCCAGCCGAGTTGGATTTTTCGAGTGACGTCACTCTCGAAGTTGGACTTACCCATTCGGATCGTTTGTCCTAGGTAAACGTATTCGTCTACAACTTCGAGAGCAGTGCCGTCAACAACCACCGGTACGAGTGTGACATGGACATTAGACACGATTTTCGTCTTGTCCATGTTCATCTTAAGACCCACCCGTTGTGAGGCACTATTGAGGTCGCTGAGCATAATGCTGAGTTCCTCCAGCGACTCCGCCAGGATCACTATGTCATCGGCAAATCGGAGGTGTGAGAGGTGTTCGCCGTTGATGTTAATACCACGTCCTTTCCACTCCATCAGCTTGAACACATCTTCCAGTGCAGCGGTGAAAAGTTTTGGGGAGAGGACATCCTCCTGTCGTACGCCGCGCTGCACGTGGATGGGGTTCGTACTGTTGTCGTGTACTCGGACTTTCATGGTGGCGGCATTGTATACACACTTCAACGCCTCGATGTACCGATAGTCGATCTGGCATCGCTGAAGAGACTCAAGCACCGCCCAGGTCTCGATAGAATCGAAGGCCTTCTCATAGGAACCGGGTTAATAAATTATATTGCTTTTGCAGAATTAAGTATATAAATTCCTTCGAAGTTCCTTCTAGTTCCTTCCTAAGTATATAAAATCGATTCCTTACTGCGGGCGAGCAGGCGCGTATTTTGAACTATGCCTACGCGCCTCGCGAATAATAAATGTTCGCGCACTACGTCTCATTCCTCGCTCTGGGTATCGGTCGAATTGATATGGCTATGAAATTACTGTACTTGTACTATTTGACATATATGACACAAACAGCGGTCGGTTGCTAACTGCTTTATTTTCTTAATAATTGTTGCCACATAGCATTTCCTTATATACTACACATCTCTCCCCTATAAAAAATACATTTGTTCTATCCTACAACACAAGTTACAAGTTTCCTTACCGATACCATATATCCCCATTCTCCCCCTTAACTCATATTTTTCTAAACATAAAATAAAGTCTACTATACTCAAGAAAAGAAAAAAAAATAACAATTAACACTAATAAAAACAATAACTCTCCCTACTCCATCACTTTGTTTTGCCTCTTCCAGCACCCTTCTTGTCCTTCCGTTTCTATTTCTTTTTAACACATTGTACCAACCCTAACAATTCCTCTAATATATAATAGGCGTTAAGGGGACCCTGGCGATGAAGTTCCCGGTACGCTTTCTGTTTGCTTCCCTGATGTCCCTTCTACGGCCACAGACTCTTCTGTATCCTCATAATCTGAAAACGAATCCTGCCGGCCGACTGCTCCGCCCCGAGGATTCGTGTTCACATATCGATCTTCCTGCTCAGGCGCTTGCTCCAGTCCCTTTTCTAAGCCCCAGGTGAACCGGCCATTCCTCAATGGTAATATTTGATCGGTATGCCTCCGCCACATTGCACCATCTGGAGTCCTAATCCTATATGACACCGGACCCGTTCTTTGCACAATGTTTCCTTCCACCCATTTGTTAGTTTTACTTGAATAACCCCGCGCTAGAATTCTATCCCCTATTTGAAACTCTCTTGTAACCCCTCTACAGTCAGTTATTTGTTTGTTCTGTGCTTCTTCTACAATCCTAGCAGTACTCGGACGCATCACATCTAATCTATTTCTCAGGCGATGCCCCAATAACGCTACCGATGGGGCCACTTTAGTTGTCGAATGTTCACAATTCCTGTATTGCAATAAAAACCTACATAAACTGGTATGTATATCCTCGCCTTCCAATACTGCTTTTTTAATTGTCTTCTTAATAATTTTCACCGAATTTTCTGCTGCTCCGTTGCCTTGCGGTCTATATGGCGAAGAAGTAGTATGTCTGATAAAATTCTTATTGCAAAAATCTTTGAATTCCCCGCTTTGAAATGGGGGTCCATTATCCGTAACTAGCTGTTCGGGTAACCCAAATTTTGCAAATAAATTCCGAAAGAACTTTATCGTTTCATAGGCTGACGTACTTTTTATTTCTTCCGCTTCTATCCATTTACTGTATGCGTCCACTACAATGATATAATATTTCCCGTACAACTGACCAAAATCTGCATGTATACGTTTCCAAGGTCCCGCAGGAAACTCCCATGGATGTAAGGTACTTTTAGGAGGCGCATCGCGAACACTCCGACAGGCATCACATTTCTGTCCAATCAACTCAATATCCTTATCTAACGTCGACCAATACACATAATTCCTTGCAATAGACTTCATCTTTACTATGCCCAAATGTCCCATATGAATTTCTAATAATACTCTTTTTTGTAAACTCTGAGGAATAACTAACCGATACTTATACAAAATACACCCGTGATCAATATATAATTCCGAACGCCTTACATAAAAAGGCATTTCTTCTTCCTTACATTTTACAGGCCATCCAAACATTACATACCCGTAAATTCTAGCTAATAACTGATCTTTTCCTGTTTCCGAGGCTATTTCTTTATAACTGACCGGTAGAGTATCATTCACATATAATAAGTAATGTTTCTCATTTGACATCTCTTTGCCTTCACTGACCCCCTCTAACGGTAAGCGCGATAAAGCATCAGCATTGCCATTGCACTGCGATTTTACGTAATCGATCTGAAAATCATATGCAGCTAATTTAGCCGCCCAACGTTGTAATCGACTGGCCGCCGTTTGCGGAATTCCCCCTTTAGGCCCAAAAATATAAACTAATGGTTTGTGATCGGTTTTTAACATAAATTTTCTTCCAAATAAATATTGATGATGTTTTTGAACTCCATACATAATTGCCAACGCTTCTTTATCCAATTGACTATAATTTTTTTCTGCATCTGACAGTGACCGCGACGCACAGCTGATCGGTCGCTCCGAGCCGTCCGGGAACATGTGCGCGAGAACCGCTCCTATTCCGTAGGCACTACTGTCCACCGCTAATACTAGAGGAAGCGCCGGCTCGTAATGGCAAAGTACTTGATCACTAGCTAAAATCTTTTTAATCTGTTGAAATGCACCCTCACATTTCACATTCCATTCCCAAGTCTGATTTTTCTTTAATAGTGCATAAAGGGGATGGAGTAAGGAGCTTAAGTTCGGAACAAATTTTCCATAATAGTTAATTAAACCCAAGAAAGCTTTCAATTGAGTAACATTTACTGGTTTTGGTGCCCTTACAATAGCATCCACTTTGGACATATCCGGATGTAACCCTTCCTTATCTATAATAAAACCTAAATATGTTACACTGCTTTGCAAAAAACTACATTTATTTATCTTAACAGTGAGCCCCATTGCCGCCAATCTTTCGATTACAGCCCTCAGATTCTTTTTGTGCTCTTCCCTATCCTTCCCGGTAACACAAATGTCGTCTAAAAATACTACCGTATTTGGCAAACCTTTCAACGTCTCTTCCATAATCTTTTGAAATTTTTGCGGCACGCAACTCAACCCATACGGCGTACGTTTAAAAGCAAATGTACCTATATGCGTCGAAATAGCCGTGCACGCCTGCGAGTCCGGGTGGAGAGGAACCTGCATGTAAGCGGTCGTTAGGTCGATTTTAGAAAACTCTTGACCACTACTCAAAGCCGCAAACAATTCCTCGATGCGGGGAAGAGGATAATGATCCATTTTCAACTTAGGATTAATTGTTGATTTATAATCTCCACAAATACGAATATCACCTGACGGTTTTATAACTGGAACGATCGGTGTACCGTAATCTGAATGTTCCACTGGATAAATAGATCCCTCTTCCACCAGTCTATTCAACTCCCTCTCCACTGCGGAGCGCAGCGCCAACGGCACGGGACGCGCGCGTACAAACACCGGTTTGTCATCTGTCAGCTGTAATCGAATTTGTTTCTTACACTCGCCTAACTTATCAGTAAACACTGAGGGAAAATCATACTTTAGCTCGTTGATAAACCGATCGCGAGTTTCATTATCTGACATCTGTGTAAGACTATTTATACATAATTCATTTATATTAAATTTCCTAATCCAATTTCTACCTAATAAAGGACGACTTCCATTCTTAATTACATATAATTGTAAATCTTCCTGATGACTATTACCTATCGTTGCATTAACCACTATAAATCCGATCGGTTCAATCTGCGAGCCAGAATATGAACACAATTTAATATCATCTTTAACAATCTTATACGACGAGAACATAGACTCATAACAAACCTCACTAATAGCCGAAATTTTGCTTCCCGTATCTAACTCACATTTTAAAATCTTATTATCTATTTTAACATCAATAAAATACGGCCTATCTCCACTAGAAACCGCCCGAATATTGTGCATCTCACTATCAGAGTCGTCTTCCATAAAATTATGTCTCTTGCCTGTGTAACTTTTATTATTTTGCCCCTTACACATCACTTTTAAGTGCCCCTTAACCCGACACAGATCGCAATTATAGTGCTTAAAACGACACTTATCTGCCCGATGTGGTTTACCACATCTCCAACACTGGATGGGTTGCGCAGCCTGCTGCCCCGGCCGACCGCCGCTCACGCCGCCGCCGCCGCCGTCCGCGCCGCCGCCAGGCCCGCCGCGCAGCGCGTGCAGGCCCTCGCCCGCCGCCGCGCCACCGCCGCCGCCGCCTGCAACCTCCTTGCCGCCGAAGTCCCCGGAAAGTGCACCGCCCAAGCTCATGCGGCCGCTTACTCTTTCCACGTCTTTCTCCGCAGCCTCCAATCCGAGAGCTAGCTCCACCGCCTTCTTGTACGTCAAGTTAGAATCAAATAACAGTCTCGATTTGATCTCCGTGCTACATAATCCAGTCACGAATTGTTCGCATAGGTTTTCTTCGAGATTTTGACCAAAATTGCACAAGGCTGCCAAATGCTTCAGTTGTTGCAAATAATCTCCAATCGATTCCCCCGTGTTTTGTTTGCGCTGGCGAAATATTTCTCGCTCGGCGTACTTCGAACGTTGGGGTTCCAAATGATTCTTAATAATTTGAACCAATTCCGAAAACGATTTATCTTCAGGATTATCTGGCGCACACAAATCACACATTAAATTATATGTTCTCTCACCCACTAGTGTCACCAACATGGCCACCTTATGCGAGTCCTTTATCTCATTGAGCAACATAAATTGCTCCACCCGACGAACATATGATGACCACTGGCCCGCAAATAAATCGAAAGGTTCTATTTGACCAAACGGCATGGTTATTAAATTTAATTATAATATTTTTTTCAATCCTCGTCGCCAATGACATATATGACACAAACAGCGGTCGGTTGCTAACTGCTTTATTTTCTTAATAATTGTTGCCACATAGCATTTCCTTATATACTACACTATTATTTATTTATTCCGTGGTCAAAGTTATGTAAATGATGAATTATCCATTCGTCTGTAAAATGTGAATTTGGCCGCCCTCTGAACTTGCCGCCCGGGGCATGGGCCCCGGCTTGCCCCCCCCTAGATCCGGCCCTGAGTGACAATGTCTGACCTCGTAGAAATAATTAATAAAAGGCTTCACACTAGGAAACAAAATTCAAAGGGCCCAAAACCTGGCGTAGTGGAATCAATTAATTAGGGGAAGCCCAGGTCCAACAGTGGATTACAAAGGGCTGAAAAGAAGGAAGGAATAGGAATAGGATAGGTCCATCTATGGGAATCATGACATTGATTCCCATAGATATACAAAAGACAAGCACGCGTGTAAAGATAAGACTAGCAATAAACAAAAATTACCTCATTAAGTAATCATTATTCAACTCCCGTTTCCTTGTACGTCAAACCTAGGACGTTACATTTTAAGTTATTCTTAAATAAGGATTTATAATAGGGTATTACGGCCTATGTCAAAAAGCTTTTTATATGAATTCGTAAGTCATAAAAACCCATAAAAAATTGAAAAAAAAATTTTTGCAAACAAATATTATGTAAAAAAAGACTATTCAATTTAAATTTCAAAAATCCCCGCGAAAACACGGTCTCGGTCGTCTCGGCGCTGCCGCCATGCTTGTGACGTCACTCGCAGTGTAAACAATACATCTCAGTAAAGGAAGAAAGTTGTACCCCATTGTTTATTTACACTGCTAATGACGTCACGCCGATAGCTTTCAAGGCGTATAGCGTTTTTGACATTTGAAAAACCGATTAACAAACCTGAATTTTAAAATTGAAATAATAAATGTATACTACATTTTTTAGAACAGAAATCACCATTTTTCACTTGCTTTTAACAAAATCTATCAATATTACATAATTTTAGATTTTTCCTTGCATGGTTCGAAATACCCTATTATGAAATGCACCTACCTTTTACTCTTATTTCTTAAACTACACTGTTGTACTCGTAACTTGATTGCAAATATAAAGTTGGCCGATTTGCGGTCGTATAGAAAGAAGATATGCACAGATGATACAATGACACATCATAATACTAAAAATTGGTTAAAACTCCTACTCTATACGGAGATTTTAAAAATTCTGCGACATAAAGTACATCATTCTTCTTATTTAATCCCTGATGCTGGTAACAAAGAGCTTTTTAAAGTGAATAATGTTGAGAATGCTTCCCAGAGCTACTGTTCTTTAGGAAATGTTTCCATAAAACACTTGAAGACGTATCTTCTGTCGTTCGTCTTTATTCGGAATAACTTCTTTATAACCTTTAAATGAATGTTTAGACTTTATTTAAATTAAACTATTTACATAAAATTGTTGAGTTTTTTACTTCTTATTTCTAAGATATTTTGTCTCCAAGTTTTTGTACAATTAATATGGGATCGATTCAAATCAAACTATCATTTTAACTCCGCCAAGCAAACCTGCAGCAGAATCCCTAGCAGCAGATAAGCTCAATGGTACTGAAATAAAGTATTGTCAATCATAGCCCTTGATAAGCATACAAAATTACAATTGAAGAATGCGAAAATTACATTTAAAGATAATTATAATTAAATCTTTGAACGTTATTTAAAATACAAATGAAGCAAATGATAATAACACGTGTTAAAAAACCCATTACCACTTCTAATTTTTATAACTAAAAAATCACATGTTTCGAACTCGATTTAAAACGTATAAAACCCCTCCATGGAGACAAACCGTTTCGCAATAACGGCAGGAATCGCTCCCAAAGGTACACGTACACGTAACCTTCGACGTTTCGAAAATTCGTTTACAGCGGGGAGCCGGCAATGCTTGAATTCTCCAAACACGTCGGCACATAAATCAGGAGCTCGTTAAAAGCGACGCAAATTTCAGTGCTACTTAAAGACTAGAAAGTACTGAAAAGTTATAAAAAATCTTCGAGAAGAAAGCGTCAGACTGGGAAATTCTAAAAAAAGTTGATTAAAGGAGGTAAGGATTATGAAATATTTTATGAAATCTGGACTATAGATGGTTATGATATAGCTGTTTTTACACGTGGATAAAAAACCTATATGTACAAAGGTTTATCTTTGGAAAGAATTTCATGTAAAATTGCTTACATCAAAAAGTAGGTATACTATCCAAAAGTGTTGATAGATCAATAGAAAAAATCCTTTTGTCTGGTTAAGTGGACTGAACAATCATTTTACGTGTTCTCATAAAGAAGTTTTATGTCATTAAAAATAACCATTTTTATTTAAGCTTTTTATTATTAATTTAAACTAATTTTTAAATCTACTTCAAATCCGCCACATTTTTTAATTCTGTTTAAAACCAAAACCCACCCATGGAACTACTCGCTCGAAGGTACGCGTAACCTTCGACGTTACGAGAATTCGTTTACAGCTGGACGCGGGCAATGCTCGAATTCTCCAAACACGTCTGCACATAAATCAGGAGCTCGTTAAAAGCGACGCAAATATCATTGCCACTTCAAGAAACTACGTGAATGGAGAAATGCACCCAGTACCTACTAGGGATTTCTTAATAAAATCTTAAAGGAAGGAGAGATTAGAAGGTTAGGAAAGATTAAACGAATGAACAAGTTTAGATAGCAAAACTACAGTTTATTTTTATTTGCTTGTCTTATTCGGTAAACAATCTTGGCACTACTTTTTATTGAAAAAAAGTTTAAAGTTGCTTTAAAAAAATAAATTATAGTTTCTAGAAATCTGTTTCTGTATTAAATGACAATTTGTTTTTAATTTTTTATAATTTTGTGTCTACTGTCTGCATTATTTTTTAATCGCAAATTAAAATAAAAAGACATGCTAAGATTGTTTACCAAATATGACAAGATAATAAAAATGGACTATACGTTGTAAAATTAATTTAAAACATAAGTAGCTGCCAATAATAAATTCTGCGTCTGAATTGTAATCTTTTTGAATTTTAAGGTTGAAATTGTAGAAGTTAGGTTTGTAATAGTTTGATCTTTTAATCAAAGAAACATTACTTTATTTATATATCGAAGTAACTGGTTTTAAAAAAGGTAATATTCTTATTCTATTCCTTTTTTTCTAAGTTATGTAAATAGTTGTATAATTAAAATTAAAAATTGACTGCCTAAAAAAAGGTAATTCATTAAGTGTACCTAGTCTTGTAAAAGTGTGTAAATTTTATCTATTGATTTAGTAAGTTCACAATACTTCAGCGCTCTGGAGAGTGGTGTTCGAGGCATTTTGGGCTGTAACGACCAGGTAACTTCATCAGGTAACTTTTATTAGAGTTTATGTATCTTGTCAAAGTAGGTTCCTACCGTCACTCTATTAACTCGCTTTGAAGCAGCATGTTCCTCATGTCTTGTGCAGGGTGGGTTGAGAAGACCATCTTAGTCTGTTCTTTTTGACTAAGATGTGGGTGTCAATGGGTCTTAACCACTTAAAGTCAGGTTTGTTCGTTTGATTCGTCTGTATAATAAAAAAATCTCAAGGCTCACAAAATTCGATTCTGTCGATATGCCGTAGGCGTCGCTATAAATTATTATTGGTGTTTAAGGTCCCAGGGTTGTATAACTAAGTTTACCTTCAAGGTTGTAGTCGTAGTAACGTTTTTTTTTAACCTGTGGTCAATTAGTAGTCAAAGTATATTTATAGAATATTTGCATGCCTAAGAATTGTAAATATAGATTGATCTAAATAATTTGTAACATCTCTATATCTATATTTAATTAACGTTTTGTCTTCGTCTTTCTAAAGTGCGGTCATATTGTTATTAAGTAAAAAAGCGAAGATTCTTTGCATATTTTTCTTAATAACACTTGTGTAAATTTCGTTTAATAAAAAAAATATATAACATGTTTAAAAAACGAAATATTTGTCGTAAACCGCTAAACATAGCGGTAAAGTATTTTGTTTCATGTTTTTGAATAATTATAATTATTTTATTTTTGAATGATATTTAATTACTTACTTATTAATTAATTATTGGCATCCTTAACAACTATAATAAAATTGCCATTGTTTAACAGGTTTAATCCACACCTACTCTATCGTCTAATGATCTATATCTGACCATTTCCGGGTATCGAACCGGTTGTCAAGTGACCACATTACTCAATGATTCATTGGTGAAACAATCTTATTTAGGTTTTTAGTTTAACTTACTTAAATTTTTTCAATTTTCGATTTCGATTTTCGAGGTATTTTGGGCTGCATGACCAGCATCTCGTCTGGTGAGGTGCATTTTTTTTCTAGTACCTAATTGAGTATCAAAAGAGCATTCAGGCCAACTGATGTTAACTGGTCAGTGTCTATGTCTCTGTGATAGCCCAGTGGCTTAGAATTCGACCTCGAATCGAGGGATCCGGCTTCGAATCTCAGTAGCACGCACCAATGACTGTAAAAAAGTTATGTGCGCTTTATAAAATTAAATATCACCTGCTGTTACGGCGAAGGAAAACATCGCGAGGAAACCTGCATGCCTGAGAGTTCTAAAAAAATGTTCTCAAAGGCATGTGAAGTCCATCAATTACTCGCTTTAGGCCAGTGTGGTGGAATAAGGCCTACATCATTAATGGGTTACTGACTGACAACCTACAAAAATAATAGACCTAAAATATGTAACAAAACTAACAAAACTAACTAACTAACTAACTGTAACAAATTTTATCTCATACTTTTTTGATGTCGGTTTAATTTTAAAAAAATATTTTTTTCTAGTTTTTCTTTGTTTATTTTAAAGGCGTAGTTAACGAGAATTCACAAATGATCACAAATTTATTCAAACATAGACAAATTTATTCAAACATGGACAGAACGACCCCTTTCGGGTCATCTGGTAATCAATAAAGGTTCGCGCGTAGATAGAACGGATGAAAAAATGGACGCATTTTTTGAATTTTTCATGTTTGATCCATCCGCGTACTCTCTTTTGGATCTTTAATACTTTTAGTTGGAAGTTGGTTTACGTTTTTTGGATTAATTTTTGAGTATGTTATTTATATGAAAAATAACTTGAAAAGAGACTAGTTTAGTGGTTAGTAATCCTAACCAATGAGACGGACAAAGGTCCGACAAAGGATTATAATCTTCTCTACCAACATTTATATAAAGATATTTAAGTGTTTTTACTTTGTCTGAATATGAAATGTATTTATAACATGTTTATGTTCTTTATAACTTAAGTTGGTAGATATTTCCACAGTCATGTAACATATTACCCACGATAATTAGTACCCAAAGTAGTTTTTGACTGCCAAATGTTGCTAAAAAATATGTAACGCCACGTTCCTAATTTCTGCAATCAAGTTGCGCGTTATCTATAGGTATAGGTACATTGAATTATAAGAACATAATACTATTAGCAACGTTAAAAAAATACAAATGATTACAAAAAATAAGTATCCACCGCAATTTCATTAAGTACGTACATTTTGTTGCCAACTAGCCGTGAAATAATAAGCAGTTAAGCGTTTAGTTAATTAAAAACAATTAACATTTTTGTTAACGTAGCAGTACAATTTACTCTGTGGTTTCTTGTTTGATTGTTTATTATTTGGGTCCAAAATAATCTTAAAAACGTTATAGATAGATTTTACTTAAAATCCTATCCTTAGATACTTGCGTTGTTACTCATGAGGACTAAGATGTCTGTCAGAAATAAAGCATCTCCGACACAACATATTTTTTATAACGACGACCCAAGTGGCTCCGTGGTTCAGACACCGGTGCGCTGCGCGGAACGTCCTGGGTTCGATTCCCAGCAGAGCAGTGATTAGAATGATAAATTTGAATTTCTGTTTCTAGTTTCTAGGCCTAGTTATTATATAACACAAAACGTAATAAATTAGCGGAGGCCGTATCTTTAGCCATCTGCAGCTACAAAGTCATTGGTGCGTGCCACTGGGATTCGAACCCGGACCCCTCGATTCGAGGTCGAATTCTAAGCCACACACACGGCTATCACCGCTTCGTCATTGTAATGGACGTAATATAGAAAAGATTCATGAGTAATACAATTTCGTTTTAACATCTCAGATTCCTCTAAAAATACCTTTTCAATTTATAGAATAGGTTATTAAAATGTCGGTACCCAAAATCAGACTATTTGAAATCGAATCCTGAAATGAGATGAAACTCGTATAAACATAAATATTTGTTAATTTCCTACGGTTATACACACAAAGAATTTCATTAGTAACCTCTTCAAAATTTCAGTTACACCGCAACACTGTTAACGACGAGTGATTAGTACCTACTTCCTGTTGGTAGTTACGTGAGGTCAGTTCACGAGTAGATAACATAATCTGACTTACGGAAGTTTTTGTGTATATCATTAAACTTTCGTATACGAATCGATTTATGAGTATGTCTAGTTGTTGTAAGACGTCCGCCACTTGTCAAGAGATGGCGCCACAGGTAGCCTGAATCACGCTATCGAAGTTTTCTTAATCGCTGGCATATACAGTATTACGCGTAAAACATGAACGACCTCGCAGGACTACCTAGTCCCTAGCTACCTAGCTAACACCATAAGTAACAAGTAAGCTGATATTCTAAATGATGGACCGATAATTTGACAGCTACTTACCGTTACATTAAGAAATCCTAGTACTAGATGGAGCAGAATCGATAGGAAGCCCTAATGTCCAGTGTACTTTAAAAGACTGGTGATAGAGGAATAGATAGAAAAAAGAACCTAACATTGATCAAGCGCGCAGTAGGTACTTACCTACTCGATACAATACAATACAATACAATACAAATAATCTTTACAAGCACACAAGAAAAAATCAACAACTACAAAGTAAAAAAGAACAAAAAGGCAGTATAATCACTTAAGAGCGATTTCTTTCAGACCTTTGGGAAGAGAAGACAGAAGAGGAAAGGAGACAGAGGACGAAATTAGAGGCATTATGTAAATATAAATAAATAACTAATTAGATATCATTAGATTATTAAGTAAGTACTATGTGTAACAATAGTTCAACAAAAATAATAATAATAACATAATAACGTTTTACACTCACAGCCCCACACTAGGATTCCCTGTGTCGTGGGCGCCATGGACACACACAAGACAGGAACACAACACACCCAGACCAGAAACAGAAATTCAAATTCATCATTCAAATCTCTGCTCTGCTGGGAATCGAACCCAGGACCCTCCGCGCAGCGCACCGGTTTCTTAACCACTGTGCCACTTGGGTCCTCAAATGGGAGAAGACAGCTGGTTCCTGTACCACAGCCTCGGCTACTTCAGGAACCAGACGCTTCATATTTCTTCTGTACATATACCTAAGTTATTTTCAATGAATAAAGATTTATTATTATTATTATTTTATTATTTATTATTAATAATAATACCCGTATTTATTCAAGTATAGTAGACGAGGTTTTATTAGTTTGGGACACAGAAAGTCGACGGGTCAATGAAAGGGTCCGATTAGTTATGGAGGTCGTTGCTCTGGCAGGAAGACTCCAGAGAATTCGATTTTAGGGATCTTTTGTCTCTCATCTACATTGTATATTACGACGTTGTTGTTAAACCCTTTTTTGTAACATGTATTGTATAAGAATACTCAGTGTTAGTGTTGTATTGCATGAAGTGTTAAAGTTAAAAACATCTAAAGATGCCTTAATTAACTTAGGAATTTACGCACTGGTTTTAACTTCGATTCTTCTATTAAAGAAAACGAAGGATTGTTGCTATAGTAATGTAATTGATACTTGACTTTAAATGAATAAGGCGGCACACAATCGTCGATTAAAATAAGAATTGATATGAAAGCTATAATCAACCATCAACATCAATGTCAGTCATAATCAATAATCCATCTTTTCTCATTTTAGATGTGTTTTTTGAATTCAACTCAAACTCTATCACAGTTTCAAATCAGATTTCGAACATCTTATTTGATAAACCTAAGTCTGTGAGTGTGATAAAATCAACCGTAAAAGTTTAGCGCACAAGTGAATAGGAAATGAAATTAAATGAAACGAAACGAAACGAAACAAAACGAACTGAAAAAACGTTTATTTGTAGGAATATGGGTTAGTAAAAGATATAAAAACTTATTTAGATGTTATTATAACAACACATTCCTTTTCAGGTACGCAAATTTATAAGAGGTCCAACCCCATTTAAAATTCAAAACAGACCTACAATACCAAGTCAGGATTCGATCTCCGACCCAGGGGTGCCGAAGTTCACCACAAGGCTATACCAGCCAGTACCTATATAATTACACATGAATGTTTACAGGCCAACGAAACTGCGAGGCGAGGTCGAACCGTGTGTTGAAAGCAGCTCAAAAACATGCAAGTACAACTCTACGCTAGTGGTTTATTTCATAAATGTGTTGTAGAGAAGCCTAGAATATTTTATATCCTTTCTATCCGACTACGGCGAAGCAATAAATACGATTTCGATGACGGTATGTATGTTTGTTCATCTGTTCGTTCATAATGTCTAAACTAGTTATCAGAATTTGATAACTGAGGTATCGTTAGAAGCGTCTTGATTGTCCGCTGGTTATATGTTATGTAAAGTAATAAAAAATTTAATGTGGCACCTTCTAATGACATCTACATTACTACTAATAAATAGTAGAAAACAAGGATAGTATCCGCAGAAATTATTATGTACAAAATATTAAAAATTTACCGACTATTAAATAAACAACTTAATTACCAACATTTTTTTTACATGGTATTACATTTTAACGCAGTTTTTATACGTCATACTGATAAAGATATGTTCAAGGAATAGCCAAGATCGTATATTGAATTAAATAATTATACTTTACGAATATTAGAATTACACTTTTCTAATAAAATTTAAAAAAAACGACACCTTTTTGTCACGACGCGACGTATTGAAAACGAAAAAAAAATTCAAATGAAACATCCTGACTCAAAGTCCGTGTCCTTGAAACGAAACCACTTTCTTCCACCCACTAGGTCAGTGTGTCATCACCTTAAATAGCCGGAGTCAATGACATCTGCCTCTGAAGTCAACTCACTTTTTGTTGGTCCAACAATGACTTTTACTTATAGTTTCGATTTGCGTTTGACACACATCTTTTCTTTCGGAATTTAACTTGTTTTTTTCTTTATGTTTTTCTTTGTGTGTGCTTTTATAATTCACGGTTTATATTTTACGGTTTTTGTATCGGACACGTTACTACAAATTTAATATCAGGGGAATGATGTTAACAATATACTTACTATATATTTTCACTTAGTTACTTTACAGTAAATAATAATTATGTCGATTAGGGGAGGCCCATGTCCAGCAGTGGACTACCAAGGGCTGAAAAGAAGGAAGGAAGGAAATAATGTGTGCATGATAATTATGTTCGAATGAGTGGAATAAATGTCACTTTATTCACCAGACGACCAATACCGAAACAGTTAAAGTTATGCAAAAACTTCTAATACGGTTCATAATTTCAATTATCGTAGAAAAAAACCTAAAAGTACCTAAGTCGGTATGCTTAACTAACCCTTTGATGTTAAATTAGGAATCCCTTTGGAAACAAAACCTACATTATTATGAACTCATTAAGAAATACAAAGCCATGCCAAAGGAACAAATACATAATGACAGGAGACTGACGCAAGAGTAATTTATCAAAGAACACTGAAATATCCCTTAAGCCCTGTTATTATCGAGACAGAAACATTTTAAAGTTCTAAGCTTTAGATTACAACGTTAAACAAGCCATCAATTTCGCTGGTGTTAACATGAAGAAATTTGCCTTAGAAACTCCTTGATTTAATTAAAGAGTTCTTCGAAACCTGATCAACGATTTGATCTGATGGAGGCGAAAATTAGAGTAATGACAGGAGACTGAGCCATAGTATTGAAAATAATTAATCTTTTGCGTCGACTATACGTAACAGTTTTACTTTACAAGCCTTTGTCAGTTTTTTTCAGTTTTCAACTATAATTTCGTGGTTCCACAAGGATCTATTACTCAAAAAAATTTTTTTAATGATTTATAGTATTGAAAATAAAATGAATCTTTTGCATCGACTATACGTAACAGTTTTACTTTACAAACCTTTGTCAGTTTTTTTCAGTTTTCAGCTATAATTTCGAGGTTCCACATGAGGATTAATTACTCAAAATATTTTTTTTAATAATTTTATTACTGTTGAACAGGACTGCCAATATTTATACACCGTATCAATAATCTATATAATAAAAATGAATCGCTGTTCGTAAGTCTCGCTAAAACTCGAGAACGGCTGGACCGATTTAGCTCATTTTAATTTTGATATGTTCGTATAAGCCAAGGAAGGTTTATATACGAGTACAGTGAGAAGAAAATCTGAAAAAATGGGTGGAAAGAAGTAGAAATTTCCATATTTTGGCAGAATGAAGTATGCCGGGTCGACTAGTACAATCATAATTATTATACTCAATTTGTCTGTTACCGATATGAAATGATTTCTTGAAAGCCTTATTTTACGTTATAACGTTAATATAACAAGATTGCATATGACATGTGACAAGACGCATTAGCAATTTGCAAGACTGATACGTCTGATACCTACGTCGGGGAATGAATCCTTGTATAAAATATAATATCCGAACTATATATTTTTCATGTTCTAAGTAATGAAGTAACTTCGAGCCGTTCGTTGCGACAGCATTGCGGACATTGCATGTATCCCTTAGCCACTGTTGGGCAACTGGGCACCCAACACCAACAACCAGCAAGCCAAAATGCACCTTAAACCAACGGTATAAGGTCTAACACAACCGCTAGCGTAACTTAGTTATTACACCCGGGTATTGCGATGTGAAATCGATCTTATCACGTTGAGACTAAGTGCATTTTCAAATGACGGAAACGGTGCCAAAATTCGGTGCGGTTATCTCAGAGTGATAGACGAGTTGTTGATAGGGCCTTGTCGCCAATATAAACAACAATACTTTAGTATTAGTTTAGAATCCTATCCTATACTGCTATTTCCTAATCCATACTTTCGGCTAAGCAAGCGATTACGAGACAAGTTAATACTGCAACCCATATGCTTTAACGTTTAATTTCAAACAGGATAAAAATGTTAGTTGAGGTAGTAGTGGGTGGGTTCCTTTTTCTGAACACTAAAATGGTTGCCTAAAATAAAGTATTTCTGCCAAATTTAGGAGCTTACATTTTGTCCTTACGTTGCTGTTTAAGGAAAATCATTGTCCAGCCAAAATAGCCATTAAAGTGTTACAAAACCAAAATTTATCAAACACAAAGTCAAGTACTTAAACTAAACAAATCTTGCCTTGTTACAAGTATGTGTGAGATTTCCAAAATTTGATGTCATAATCTGCCATTAACCATTCGAATTACCGTTTGCATGACCGACGAAAAGTTATGACATCCTACAATGTCTCAAATCTACCAAGTTGTGTAAGACAGTGTGTATGTACTCGTATTTCGTTAACATACCCGTAAAGGAGAATAAATAAATGAACTTTTTTTGTCATTTAATGGGATTTATTTCTGGTGATTTTAAAAAAATCCAATCACCTATACAGTTTTTGTTTTCATAAAAATCGGACGCGAGACTCCTTTGAGTATTTTATTCTTTGAGTACCTACGCCTCACAGGTTCGGATTTCGCTATATGTTTAAATTCTCCCTTGAAAAATTCACCCTGTATAATCCGCTACGTAAAATGAAGCATCCAGGACAACCCGACGATAATTTCTTAAATATCTCTGTCTCGCTTGAAGGGGGATGTGACACATAACGCTTTTTCCTCCGTGACGATCACTGACAACGTGACGCTTTGCTCCAACAATATTCCTTTACCAATCGAATGCATCGAGCTATTATCATAGATTCAGATCTTCATGTTAATTTTTAATTCAGCCTTTCACTGGCATCCTTTAGCGCGAGCCGCGATCTGCAAATATTTTATCTTAGGCAAGTCTAGGAACCGGAACTGCTTTCTCCTCTGCTTTTACTGCATTAAAATATTAATGTTTTAAGACTAAGTTACCTATCTATAAAATACACAGAATAATAAATCACATTGTTATACCACATTCTATTCTAAACCAATTGTCCTTCCACTCTCCATCTAGTAACAATCTTCAAAAAAGGTTGTGAACACAGGCACCGGTGTTGGACTTTGTTTAAATTGTCTGTCGCAAAACGACACGACCGACCGACCAGCCAACGTGGCAAAATTTAAACAAATGTCTTTGAATGGAGCTGTTTTAACAAGCAACACGCACAGACGTGCGACAAATGTACGCAGTGACATTGTCGTACGAGAAATTCGACGTGAGCGATCAAATTTGTTGTCGTAATGGGACAAGGGGTAAGGGGTAAGGTTACTATGATTTAAATGCGATCGATAATCAGATTCAAAACTTTACGGTTACTTATTTAAGAAAAAGTCGTAAGTAAGAGAATAAATATTTTTAAGGCAATATCTTATATTTATATCGTTATTAAGTTACAAGTCGCACGGAAATGCTAGAGTTTAAACACTACAGGAAATAATAAATGTCGTTTGAATACTTAATATTTGAACTGGTCCATAACCAGCATTGGTACATGTTCCGTTATTAAGGAAACTTGTGAGAAAATCACCTAATGTATCCTACATTTGACATCTGACTCACAAGTTTCTCAGACGATGTTTTAAAGGGCACTGGTTCCTGTATGAATTCCGTTTGAAATTATTAATTAAAAATAGATTAATTGAATTGCATTGGTTCCGATCACAAAGCTTGAACTACACAGTATATATTTTACAAAGCCAGTAATTGATAGCTCCCCTAGCTGCCGTGTCTTGCAGGTAACAAGCGGTCAGCTGATTTGTTCGACAATGCTTTTCAGTAGGGCTGTTACCACAAGGTTTTACTGAAGTAGGTAATAAAAGCGGTGATAGCCCAGTGGCTGAGAAGTCGACCTCTTAATCGAGGGGTCCGGGTTCGAATCCCAGTGACATGCACCAATGACTGTAAAAAAGTTATGTGCACTTTATAAAATTAAATATCACCTGCTGTTACGGTGAAGGAAAACATCGTGAGGAAACCTGCATGCCTGAGAGTTCACAAAAAAATGTTCTTAAAGGCATGTGAAGTCACCAACCCGCATTAGGCCAGCGTGGTGGACTAAGGCCTACATCCCTCACATTGTGACCCGACCCTGCAGTGGGTCATTAATGGGTTACTGACTGACAGGTATCAAAAAGTGAGATTTTCGTCATAATAGTATCCGTCTTTCACACATCATGACATTATTAGACAAGTGGCATTTAATTTAGTCTATACCTATGAAAGCTGAACTGTTACTGTTTCTTACATCATATTACAATACCTACATTAAAAACAGTTAATATTAAAGAAGGAAAATATTGAAAAAACGCAAAACACATAGCCCTGTGTTGTTGCTGAATGCGTAGTATGTGTGTGCGCATACGTTTGTGTGAGTGTCTACAATCAATAATGAATACTATATTTTGGACAAACAAAAAAATCTGTAACATTGCAGTTAAGCTACAACATCCACTTATGGCTTTTTACGTTATTGTCCACGTTTATACGTTATGCGTGTGTGATGACAAAAATGTATTTAATTTTAAGGTCTTAAAATGTAAATTGAAGCCTGAAACTATCGTCGGAGTAAGTTATGTACAACCCTAGTGTCGCATTCAGCTGATCTCGTATTTGAGCTAATGATTGCTGACGCGAGCGATTGTTCTGAACTTGTCAATGAGCGCAGACCGCTCATTTGCGCGCGCTTTGATACCCAGCTGACGCTTTGTGAGGGGTTGTTAGTCATCTACTGTTTAGCAACTAGATGACTACAAACAGTGAACTTGCTGGGTTATTTCCTCTTAATCGAGGGGTCTTGTAACCCATTGTTGACCCACTGCAGGGTCGGGCCTCCTCTCACAATGAGAAGGATGTAGGCGATAGTCCACCACACTGGCCTGTAGGTTGGTGGATTTCACATACCCTTTGAGAATTTTTTTTTTGTGAACTTTCAGGCATGCAGGTTTCCTCACGATGTTTTCCTTCACCGTATAACATCAGGTCATATTTAATTTTATAAAGCGCACGTAACTTTTTTACAAAGTCGTTGGTGCGTGCCACTGGGATTCGAACCCGGACCTCTCGATTCGAGGTTGACTGAGCTATCACCGTTCTTCGAGACCATTAGGGTCTTCTAAACGTAATCTAAATGGGATTAAAGTTGTTGTATGTAAAGTGGCATAATCCTTATCTGACTACTTTATAGAACCTTTAACACTTTATAGAATAGAATTTTGAACCGTCCTGAGGGAACGGTTGCAACAGATAGAACTCGGTTCGAACTTAATTGAAACGTCATCCTAACATTTATATGCGGCAAGGATCTCTCCAAACCATTTATTCTTTCAGTAGACGTATTATACTTTAAAGTTCACTTTGAATCTGTGAATATGTTTTGCAATTTTTGTAAATGGAATGGAATATGGAATAGAGATCTGACAGTTTATGACGGTTGGATTTATTATTGTGTGAAGGCAAAGGTGATAGATTCATTTTAGTTCACTCTGGTAGTACCACTGGTACCATTAGTAGTACCGGGTACAAACGAATATCCGAAATTCCCATACCTCGATTGTATACAAGATATCATAATGTCTCATAGGCTGACTGCATTCAGTGCGGTTTATTGCTTTAGGGATTTGGGGATCAGTTCTGTGTGTTAAGATCTGGCTGGAAATATGTTTGGAAAATAGTTTTGCTTGGAATTATGTGTGTCTGATACGTTAAGGAGTAGTGAGAAATTTACAAAATGAGTGTTGCGTTAGTTAGAGAATTTAATGGTCGCAAGGCTGAATAAATAAATAACGCTTCACACTCATAGCGCCACACTAGGACTCCTTGTGTCGTTGGTGCCGTGAATGACGCAAAAAGACCAGAAACAGAAATTTAAACTCATTATTCAAATCTCTTCCTCGCTGGCAATCGAACTCAGCACCTTCCGCGCAGTGCACTGGCGTCTTAACCACTGCGCCACTCAGGTCGTCCGTCCAAAATATCCGTGTTTTAAGAAAACAATGTCAAGCGCTTTAATTGTAAATAAAAACACCGTGAAGAAACCTGCATGCCTGAGAACTCTCCAAAACGTTCTCAAGGGCATGTGAAGTCCAACAACCTGCATTAGGCCAGCGTAGTGGACTACGGCCTACATCCTTCTCATTCTGAGAAGAGATCCGATCCTGCAGTGGGTCACTAATGGAGTACAGACAGACTTTAAAAAACAAACTTTCAAATTGTGAGAGTTCTATTCAAATCAGTGCATTTGTTTTTGGTTTGGGTCAAAGAGACAAACGACGCCATCAATAAAAGTGAGGAATTGACTTTGTTTTTATTTAAATTTATGTATTTTAATCTAGAACTTGTCTTTTTACGCATCCGAAATACATTTCGAGAATAAAATTGCTAATGTATTCAATTTTTATTAAGAGTTAACGAGATGAAAATGTCGTTTCTTTTCTTTATTATTAGAAACTTTTTCTAGAAAAAAACAGCTTTTTTACATATTTTCTTATTTACACTATTCTTAATTTAATTTAAGTTTGGATTTTTTAATTAAACTAAAAGAAATGGTTATGTAATTTTTAAAACAGATTGTATTAAGGAATCACGTTGTCCGATACAGACTTTGCCCCCATTTTTACTCCTTAGGGGTAGAATTTCGGAAAATCCTTTTTTATCGGATGCCTACGTCATACAAAGAAACCCTCGAGTTTCGGACCTACGATCAACGGTTTAGGCTGTGCGTTGATCCCTCAGTCATTCAGGACAAAGCATTTTATATAATGATAATTATTATTATAATGATGATGATTAGTTCTTTAGTTATAATTCAAAGTTACAAAAATGTTACAAAATTACACGTTTACCCTAAAAAGCTAGCAAATAAAACAAAAATGTTTTTCGGAGTTACGACAGTTATGACTATGAGTGTAGTTCAGTTTGGTGTCTGTTAATGTGTAGGTGTCTGTTAATGTGCAGCGGTGATATCCCAGTGGCTTAGAATTCGACCTCGAATCGAGGGGTCCGGGTTAGAATCCCAGGGGCACGCACCACTCACTTTGTTTAAAAGTTATGTGCGCTTAGTTAATTATCTAAGTACTTAGCTCTACTATATAGAATGTAATAAACTAATAAAAACAAAACACACATCACTTCATTCGAATGTCAAACTCGTCCGAAACTTTCAACACGTAAAAAAGCAATATTTTAAAAACAAAAGATTATAATATTCTTAATTCAAATTTGTTACATGGCCATTTTATCGTAATGGCGGTAAACTGCTTTGTTAGGAGCTTATTTGTAAACCGATATTATGTCACCGGCTTATTTGAATAAGTCGTAGAACCTGCGGCGTCGATGGCGCAACGGCTATGTTCTTTATTCAAATTTAAGTTTAGAACTGTTCACCTTTGAAGTGGCCAGCTGTAAGCTATCAGTATGCTTGAAGAGAATAAGTGAGGTGAGGTGGTCAAAGGTAGACAGAATTAATAGATAATTAATTATTTATAATTAAATAGAGATGTTACGTTAACGTTTTGTCTTGTTTTATTCATCTGTGTACCACGCGTGTGGAGTGAATGAATGAATGTTCGTTTCTCGGTAAACAAAAAAAAAAGATTTTGAATGAAATTAAAAATGTAGCAAATGTTTTATGCTGGTTTATAATGAAGGGATATTTTCTAATTTTCTATAAAATTAAGTGAAGTTGCAGACAACGCGTAACTAGTTAAATATTTTATAATAGAATATACTATTAATCAAAATAATTATTTATTTGCAGGAAATTTAAAGTATTGTATTGCCAAAATATTATTCCGAGTATTTCCAATCTATGGCGTTCTTAATTGAACTGATACTTGAATTGTAATATAATAAACAAAACGGTGCCGAATTTGATTTCAATATTCCAAATATTGGAACGGTCCGATATCTCGGTCATAAACAAAGACTTCTACAGACGTAGTGATGCTATATTAGAGAAAAAATAAAAGTGAACTTTACTTTTTAAGCGTTATGAAAAAAGGCTTGAGTAATACGTACATTTTTAAGACATACCATGGAAAGCAAATTACCCTAAAAATATAGAAATGTAATAAACCTTCATAGGTACCCGAGAGCCGTGGGAGCGACTCCGGGCTATGTGGGATTCTTACCCACTAAAACCCCCTCGGTGGCCTGCCTCTGCGCATGTGGGGGGCTCCGGGATCTCCAGTGGAACGCTCCGGTGCCCCTTGCGCGGCGCCCTTGACGGGCTCATCCCGGGGGATGTTTGATACCCTGACACTCCATCTTGACAAATAAAAATCTTTGTCATGCATGAATATTCAGTGATCAGCATTTATATCTACATGTTGCGCAGTGCCAAAGCAATTAAAATTTTCGACTGTTTTCATGATTTATGGACGTGAGAACGTTGTTTTATAGTTTAGTTGTCGTTATTAATATCCTGTCAATTAATGTAATTTGACAGACCTTGGTCTCCGTTTTGATGAAATAGAAAACGATAAATGCTTGCTTATAGCTTGACCGGGGTTTTACACCATGTTGCGGAGAAATTATAAACTAATTTCTTTTACTAGTGACTCGAATTATGATTATGTATTTGATCCATTGAGTTATGGCGTGCTTTTTTATTGAACTTCATCAAAAAAACACTCATTGTAGACTAGGTTACCATAAGTATGAGTACTTTGATATGCACTCATAGACAAACATGAAATGAACGTACATTTTATTACAAAAATCGAATTAAAATTTCAATAAAATTAAATGATAGTTTCGTAGTAGTAGTAGAAGAAGTAAGAACAATTTCGACTACTTTGTGACCTCTAGTCAATAATAAATAATTATGTAAATGTCATTTATCCAAAAATTCTCTTTAAAAAAATTAAAAAACTTAGCAAAAATTTTCACGAAAACAAAACTCGATGCAATTTCTCGAGAAATCATTAGTCACCAGTGTAATATAAAGAAAGTTGGTTAGTAGTTAAGTTTTATAGCAGGAAGCCACGTGTTTACCGTACCGTAGAAGACGGCTTAATCTTTTAAAAAAGTAGTTTATCGAGGTAGCCATTTCAAACAATTTGTAGCGTTATGCTCTGATTCAGACGTATCATGAGAAATCATCAGCTCGAGAAATATATGGAATAGGAATTAGCACATTCAGAGTGACGAAGTTTTATGTCTTTTTTAATTCTCCATAACGTTCAAAGGCATGTGAATTTCATTAACCCGTACTAGGCCAGCGTGGACTACGGCCTACATGCTTCTTAGTATGAGAGTTGACCCGACTCTGCATTAAAGGGTTCAAAATAATGTCTTTTTGCAAAAAAAGTGTTGTAGTGGTTTTAACTCTTTAATATGTCTGCAGAATAAATTGAATTTTGTTTTTCATATTTTTATGCCCTATTAATTAAATGTATTTAATTTTAAAACGTCTGGGTCACGTTCATCGCGATAAAGTTCGTATGTAGTTCGCTTTCGACCCGATGTGGCTGCGCACGGGATGTTTTAGCGATAAATCCTTTCATGTTTGACAGCTCACAGAAGGCGGAGGCGCTACGCCCGAGGTCCTCAATAATTCGCGAATTTCATCTGTAGTGAGAAAGCGCGAATCTTGGCATTATCGCGATGAGTGATTTATCGAACTTACATTAGCAGTGCAAGCCGCTTTTTAAGTTTTAATTAGCGGTTAAAAAATAAGGGATTACAAATTAATTTACAAAACATTCAAAACAAATAGCCATTTAAAGAATGACTACTTACTAATTTCTTATACAAAATATTTTTAAAGGTAAATCAAAACTTTTTTATAAAAAGTATTTTATATAAAAAACTTATATATAAAAAATAGTTTATATAAAAAAGTTTTATATTTTATATTATTTTTTATAAACAGTATTGACAAATATAGGAAAACGAATAATGTGAAAATATACAACAAAATAAAATAAATGTTTTTTTCGATGACAGAAAAAGCCCTGCGCGTGCCGCGTTTATCAATTTCATGCCTCGTTCTGTTAACAAGCCGAGGCGTTAGTACTTTCTTCTATTCGCGAAAGTGATGCTCAATTAAGATTCAAGTCGAGTGACGGTCCTAACACTTCCTACATGACAAAGCGTTAAGGCTTTGTTGTTGGCACGTTGGAATGATATTTTGATTGATTGTGGAGAATTCTTAAAAAGATTGCTTTGTAATCTTTTATTGCTATTCTTTCACATTGAGTTAGTACCTACTTTTCGTCTTGTTAAAATGTGTCATGATAATTATTGATGAATTCCTATTTTTTTACACAACGCTCTTTAGGCCCAGACTGCGCGTATTCCTTTTATGAAACATGACTGTTCTAGTCAAAGATGAATAGTTTTATTGAACTGTCAAAACGGAAATGGGTACTTATTGTGTGAAAATCATTCATTGCGAACGTCGTCAATTAAGTCAGCTGATAACTTTATTGTTTTTTTAATAAATTAAACTAATGATCACATTACATTACATGAAAATAAAAATCTTTGGGCCCTCTACAGTGAATTATTATAAGAGAATCATGTTTGAAAATTAATTATTTGTATATGATGACTGTCATTATCGCTATTGAACACTCAAAGCAGACATAGTTTATCATACAAATGTAACATATTACTCGTACCTCTGACAATCTGAGAGGAAAATAAAATATCCCCCACTAAGAATCGACCCAGGACCAACGGGATATTATGACAAAGGTTAACACCAACTATATATTATGCATTTCTCAGATTTATCCAAGGTTCTTGAACCTTAAACCGGTGTGGAGAAAAATTATCTTACCGTTAGTGACACTAAGTAACGTCATTTTTTACGGGAACTTACCTGTAACAAAAAATGAAGTTGATTTAAAATTCGAAATAAAAATATAAGGGCAATTAGTGATTAAAAATTAGTTTCGGAGATACGTGAGGACAAATATATCTACATACATACATACACCTATAAAATTTTGTATAGGTACTTGTTTGGAAGCTGTAATAAACCTACATACTTACCTAATTATGTAAATATTGTGCTGTTCCGTTAATATTACATGCATACGTGTCGAATTGATAATCTCCTTTTTTGAAGTCGGTAAAAATACGTTTCATGTTATACTCTACCTAATATGACTCTACCGCCTATTCGTATAAACTTCTTTCTTTACTTACGGTTTCTGGTTAAAGTAGGTATCTACGCCTTAATTAGGTGATTAACACCACGACATAAAAATGCAGCGCTATAACCAAACAGACAGTTTCCACTCATCCTCGTTATAGCCAATTATGTATAAATATTTTTAATTACCACCGATTCGGAAGTGGGTTTGTTGCCATAATTGGGCTTATTTTCCCGTAACGGTGCTGCAATTATTCAATTTAAGCGCACTCTATGTATGTGTTAGCTAAAGGTTTTGGAAAAAATACCTGAACTATAGTCTGTACTGTAGTTGACATAAGTCGTGAGCACAATCGTTATTGGTCGGTTTGACGTTGACTGCGCTGCGAGTCACGCGATTGGTTCGTCAGTCGTCACTTTGTATACTTTGTAATTGTACGTCGCCTATTTATAGGGGTAATTATCGCATTCTGTTGCAAAATCATGAAAAAAGGTTCTACCCAATAAATTTATTTTGAAAATAAACGAATTAATTAAAAAATGAATTAAATCCTCCTCGATCAGATTTTGCACGGAATTCTGTGAAATAAACGACTAGGTAATGATTTATAAGCAAACAGTCAGCCACATTTACGCATCGTGCAGATTGCACGCCAATACAGTCATAAGTGGCACGCAAAAAGGGCGCATATCCCTTGCAAATCACATCCATATGCATACCAGTAGCGCAGAAATGAACGACGTATTCGACATTCAAAATTTCAAATGGATATTCGAACCGGCCATGACTTTTTAATTTTTCACAAAGACGAATGCATCGCTAACTAGGGTTGTGCAAAAGCACACAAAAATATTCGCTTTGAGCGTACCTAGCTACATTTACAATCTTTTAAACCGTTCTGTTCTATTCAATGCGTCGATATTTTTTCACGCCACACTCGTTCGACGCGAACGCTTTAAATTTAAATATATTGAACCGTGATATGGAAAGTTACCCTTAACTTTTTGGATGAAAATATAAAGTTTTAACATAGGAATATTTTTTACAGATGTTACAATTGAGATCACAATTATTTTACCATATTATTAACATTTTAATACGTTTTACTAAAAAAACTAACAATAAAGTTAAGAAGATAAAATGCAAGTGGTAAGTTACTTTCCCTGGCAAATTGCTATGGCTCTGTACTCTATGGCACTGCCACTTCTACCTTATTTTATTAATTTACGAAACATGAAAAAAAAAATAGAGACCTTTGTAGTCCCCTTCTGGACACGGGCCTCTCCTAATCCAAACTAACGTTATCCCGATGTTTGTTTAGGTTAGTCTCTCAGTCTCATTCTAAGTATTTCATAATTAAGTTTTAAGTTTGATTTTTCTTTCATTGAATACAAACATTTACCGAGCCCCCATGAAACGTACAATTTGAACAAATCTTGTCCGTAAAATTTCACAGCAGTAAGACACGACAAAGCAAAAATTTCGTATGAAACATTTGGGACAATCGTTTGTTACAAAGGTTGGGATACTTTGAAACGGTATTCACGGATTGGTATGTAGATTGACCTACATACCAATCGAGATAAAATCACAATTCTAGATCTAGGTATGTTGAGTAGGTACCTACTTACTAAATAAAATCATAACAAGAATTTATAAAACTTTTGAGTATAGAAAAAAGTTTTAGGTGTTTTAAACGCCACGATCATGTAGCCTGTATTTAAGTGACTTAAAAAAAATTAAAAACATTCGACATGTGGCAAGGAGTTTCTTTAAATCTCCTATTTAAACAGTTTCTTTAAATTTCCTATTCAAATAATATCAATCTGCTAGTAAAATGTCGGAACTATTTATCGATTTAAAGAACTTACATTTACTTACAAGATACAATAAATAAATATTGGAAGACTCCAAGGAGCCTAAACTTTTTTTAAACGAAATTCTTTTTCAAATAATATCGAACGTTATCAACATCGAAGCAATAATGACGCAATTGAAATAGTTCCATTCACATAGCAATTTAAATACAGATTCAAATAAGGAACGCAACCGCTCTATTAGCGTAATGGTGTGTTGCTATCAACATAAGCTCCGCGAATCGCGAGAAAGTATGGGAAAGTTGGCGGCAAT
Organism: Erynnis tages; assembly: GCA_905147235.1. NCBI lineage: Eukaryota > Metazoa > Arthropoda > Insecta > Lepidoptera > Hesperiidae > Erynnis > Erynnis tages. Next base: position 10,752,660 of record LR990082.1, read on the forward strand.
AGCCATTTTAATATCATAGAGTAAATACCAGAGACAAGTTTTTTTTTTTTAATTTTTTTTAAGAATGTGTTATATCTTTTTAAATGGTAGAGTAGGAGTTATTAAATTAATAATCGAGGGGAACAGATTCATTTATTTTTAATTTTAAAATGTCTATTTACTAACTAAAGAGGTTTATTAATATTTTACTGAGAAGCAAACATGTCGCGCATTACGCAGCGTAGCGCGGGAATGCGTGAGCTGGTGTTGTTTGTAAGTATTTCCATTTGTATGGAAAACAATTGCAGTCCAACGCACAGAAAACGCACACCATGAACGGGCGTGGATCGGTTTCTATACAAATGAACGTGCACCCGCACTACGCACTATGCGGGGCAGTGTGTTAATCGCCTAATTCGATAGCGGCCACCACTTTAAGTATTATATAATAGAGTAATAAATTCACTTCTGTACGTCGCTTATAATTTAGCCTGTGTATTTAGGGAGGTCGTATCAGGATAAAATGGGGCGTTGGCGGGATAAATTGCCTTTTTAATGGAAGTTGCGGCTTATCGCCCGCCTGTCCGCTCCGGGCAGTTTTCAGCTGACCTTACTATAGATAAAATAGCCACCGATTTCAGTTAAGTCGTTTTAGAAACTGGCGAATTTATTATAACTAATACGGTAAGCGGTGATAGCCCAGTGGCTTAGAATTCGACCTCGAATCGAGGGGTCCGGGTTCGAATCCCAGTGGCACGCACCAATGACTTTGTAACAAAGTTATGTGTGATTTATAAAATTAAATATCACCTGCTGTTACGGTGAAGGAAAACATCGTGAGGAAACCTGCATGCCTGAGAGTTCACAAAAAAAAATGTTCTCAAAGGCATGTGAAGTCCACCAACCCGCAGTGGGCCAGCGTGGTGGACTAAGGCCTACATCCCTCTCATTACGAGAAGAAGACCCGACCCTGTAGTAGGTCATTAATGGGTTACTGACAATACGGAAGCTAAAACTTTGCAACCCTTTTTGGCGTTCAAGGATTATGAATCGTCGTAGGAAAACATCCGACAAAACTACATTCAGTTCGAAACTACATTCAGTCAGCAGGTTATTGAAACCGCCCGTAGATGGAATAAATGAACAGAAACAAAAAATAAACATTCGAAAAATACCGGATAAAACCATTCGCACAGTCTCAGGCCATCTTTTATTATAACCTCCCTATCAAAGAGTAACATTCGGTGCTAAATCCTGCCCTGAAAGCTTGAATGCCGCAGAGAGCGTATAACTAATGGCGTGGATGCCAGTCTATCTTACTCAATGATTTAGCATTTTTCATCAAATCCTCACTACTGTCAGTAACCCATTAATGCCCACTCGGGGTCGGGTCTCCTCTCACAATGAGAGGGATGTAAGCCTTAGTCCACCGCGCTGGCCTACTGCGAATTGGTGCACTTCACATACCTATGAGATCATTTCTTTTGTGAACTCTCAGGCATGCAGGTTTCCTCACGATGTTTTCCTTCACCGTAACAGCAGGTGAGATTTGATTTTATAAAGCGCACATAATACAAAATCATTGGCGCGTGCCACTGGGATTCGAAACCGTCTCGTCACGTCACGTCTCGGCAAAAGGGAAACAGGCCGCCCTCCGATCAGGTGGACTGATGACCTGAAGAAGACAGCGGGAAACCATTGGACGCTCAGGACCGGGTGGAATTTATTCAGGGAGGGCCATGTCAGGCAGTGGACTACGAAGCCCTGTAATGATGATGATAAATACATTTTGTTGTTTGTGTCCTTCGGTCTTGCGTTTCGGCAGGGAAGATATTACGGTTGGCTGTCATCTTAGTTCTTCTTAGTAGCATAGCTTCCACATACAACCGCTGATAGAGTTTCTTCTCTATTTAAGATAAGATAAGTGTCCGTGGGCTGTGACCACTTAACGTCAGGTGGCCTGCATGCACGTTTGCTACTCATTTACAGAAAAAAACTACATTTTAAACGCCAGCGGAATTTGAACACGAATGCTATAAAAGAGCGTGCACCTCGTTCGCTAATTGGTCGTTTAATTAGATTGTTATTTTCTAATTATCGCTCTATAAGTTGTATTTGGCGAAAGAAATGCCGTCGCAAAGTGATTTTTTTTCTCAGTGTTAGTATCCGGCAGTTATTTGAAACTATAGCATTTACACAATTTGATTTGGGATAGATTTGATTTTGTATTCAAACAAGAGTTGGTCCAGAACGGGATAAAAAGTATCCTATATGTTGTCAGTAACCCATTAATGACCCACTACAGGGTCGGGTCTCCTCTCACAATGAGAGGAATGTAGGCCTTAGTCCACCATGCTGGCCTACTGCGGGTTAGTGGACTTCACATACCTTTGAGAACATTTCTTTTGCGAACTCTCAGGCATGCAGGTTTCCTCACGATGTTTTCCTTCACTGTAGCAGCAGCATATTTAATTTTATAAAGCGCATATTATAACTTTTTTCAAAGTCATTGGTTCGTGCCACTGGGATTTGAACCCGGATCCCTCGATTCGAGGTCGAATTCTAAGCCACTGGGCTATCACCGCTTTAGCTTGCAGATATTAAAGCAATACTATTGCGTGGAGGAACCCGGCACCAGTGTTGGTTGCATCTGTTGTTTTTGTTTGTTTGTTCTGCGAAGCGCGTTGCGTACAGCGTGCGTATGTGTTTAAACGTTTTCTGATTAGAATTTGTTTCCGGCTGTTAATCAATTGCATTTAAACCGTGATATGCAGCTCACCCGAGGAGGTATCTTAACGTCACCCTCTTAGCCCGCTATGAAGCTACATTTTCTTTATGTCTTTTGATTTGGTTGAGGGGACATAATCGCCGGAGAGACTTTATTTGAGGCGAACACATTGGTCCATGAGTAGCAACCCACCCATGTCCCTCAGATTCATTTGAGGTTGAACGTGGGTGTCCGTGGATTGCAGTAACCACTTAACATCAGGAAGCTTACATGCCCCTTTGCTACTCAATTAAATAAAAAAAGATGGAAACGAATGGTTTCAGACGGATCGCGCAAAATGACGTCGATAAAGTTTGGTTAATCCAACATATATCCTTTTTTGGTGGGCTGAATTTATGTCCACTTTAAATGGTTGATATGGTATAGTGGTTCGAATAGTAACGAATAGCCCGAGGGCTTCATATAAAGGGTTAATCATGACGGCAACGGAACCCTAGCGTCAGATGCGACTGCGACGTAACGCACTGGTGCGCGCTTCCTCCACGCCCAAGTCTGATCGCTGCAATCATTGTAATGCGACTCTTCATTCCGCGTTTCTTTCTAACAGATAGATAAACATACGTTTTAATTTGGTAATAGAAGACAGGCTGTGCCCGCGACGTCGTCCGCGTGGAATTTAACAAAAAAGTGATTGTTTATTTCAAATAAAATTAGCCTAAGTTACCCCTTAATCTCGTATATCACCTATCTGCCAGTGGAAGTGCCAAAATCGATCCAATGCTGAAACGAGTTTCTAGTAACTATACCTAATTTATATTTAAAGTAATTTTTTTTTCAATAAAAATTAGTGCCAAGATTGTTTATCAAATTGGTTAAGAATAAAAAATGGACTGTAGGTAATCCCTGTATAAAGTGAGCCAGTTAGTAAGGTAAGTGTGGGTAATAAGGCCTAGCTAAGCTAAGCTAAATGTGCTCCTTCGAGCGAACGGTGGTTCTACAACCTATAATTTTTCTTTACATCATAAGGAAAGGAGTTGTGTCACAGCAAACCGATCTCGCAAATTATACAATTGTCGTTTATTTACTATTTATTAGGTAAGTACTGGTTACCAGACAATATTGCTGTTTGTTCGGTTTTTCGTTTGTTGCGCAAATAATTACGCGTAGAGTCATGATTCGTGTTAATGTCGAAATTTATTAGAGATTAGTACTTTATCACCTGCTGTTGCGGTGAAGGAAAACGTCATGAGGAAACCTGCATGCCTGAGAGTTCACAAAAAAAATGTTCTCAAAGGTATGTGAAGTCCACCAACCCGCAGTAGGCCAGCGTGGCGGACTAAGGCCTACATCCCTCTCATTACGAGAAGGAGACCCGACCCTGTAGTGGGTCATTAATGGGTTACTGGCAAGTACTTTAAGATATGAATTACATAGTTCATGGTAGTTGTCTTATTGTTTAGAATTAAGTTATGTCAATGAAAGCTAACTGCTAAAGAGAGATTGCAGTTTTAAGTTTTAACGCGATAATGGTATATTATTCAAAAGTAAAATAATAATAGATAAATGAATACGTATCTATATGAAAACATTTACTTTTAACTTATTATCATTAACAAACACTAGGTAATTAAAACGCAAAAATCGCAAATCAATAAAAAGGATATTGTGGTTACGATACGATACGATAAAGGAAAGCGATGTTATCGCGTATTGATAAAAAGAAATAGCATATAATTGTAGTTATGATGCGATATAATATCGATACAAACAATTTTTTGGACATCCCTACTGAGTTACTGTTCACTTGAATGATATTTCCCTAACGTTAAGTAACTTGCGATGTAATATCTAGTGACCTTTTCGTGGGCTCGTAATAAAATGACATATAACTATTGCCTATCGTAAAAGTTGGTAAACTATGTAAACTGTCGATTAACTAAATAATTGGAATATATTCGCTAATTTATTTAATAGGACCTCCAGTACACAGTCATTACATTTAGAAGAAATATTATGAATCTTGATTTACCTGCAGGTATCACATTAAGAAACATTAAGCTTGATTTACTTGACGGTTAAATGTTTTTGTTGGAAGTACATATTTTACAAATATTAAAATATATACAATTTGTATACAACTATTTACATAACTTATACCAAAATAAAGGAAAAGAATAAAAATATACGAAATTTTATAGATAGAATAATATAAGTTTGATTTACTTGTAAAGTAAATAAATCAAATTTAATGACGACCTGGGTGGCGCAGAGGTTTCGAAGTGGCTTAGTAGCCCAGTGGCTTAGAATTCGACCGCGAATCAAAAGGTCCGGGTTCGAATCCCAGTGGCACGCACCAATGACTTTGTAAAAAAGTTATGTGCGCTGCCGCTTTATAAAATTAAATATCACCTGCTGTTACGGTTAAGGAAAACATTGGGAGGAAACCGGGATCCCTGAGAGTTCACAAAAAAATGTTCTCAAAGGTATGTAAAGTCCACCAACCCGCAATAGACCAGCGTGATGGACTAAGGCCTACAATCCTACATCCCTTTCCTTGTGGGTCATTAACGGGTTAACTTAATCTAGCTTAATTGTTGTATTATTCTAAACCAATGTTTATTATTATATTAAGTTTAAGTTCATGCAAAGTTCGTAGGTAATCGCTACGATGATTTTATATGCCCATCATAAAAAAATATTCAACAAATACACGAGTGAGCCTTGTACGCCATGACATTTGGAACTCAACATTCGTATGGTCATTTTATGGCAACTGATTACCATGTTCAGTTAATTTTGACTCTATCAAAAACGAGTTAGAGTTCAAATTTGCATTCGATGACGGGGCAATAAAATATGAAATCTTTTTTAGACATCGGAAATCTCGATGTGTTTATGTAACCGTGATGGCGTCTCTAAGGTGATATACATAATTATATGATATTGCCAGTAACCCATTAACGACCCACTAAAGTGTCGGGTCTCCGTCTCTTAATGAGAGGGATGTAGGCCTTAGTCCACCACGCTGGCCCACTGCGGGTTGGTGGACTTCACATACCTTTGAGAACATTTTTTTTTGTGAACTCTCAGGCATGCAGGTTTCCTCGCGATGTATTCCTTCACCGCAACAGCAGGTGATATTTAATTTTATAAAGCGCACATAACTTTTTTACAAAGTCATTGGTGCGTGCCACTGGGATTCGAACCCGGACCCCTCGATTCGATATGATATTATGTACTATAAATTATTTTAGGTATTATCAAAGTTTGTAAATTAAAGTAGCAATGTGATGGCTACATCGTTCGCGAACTGACAAGTTGACAACCGATAAGGAAGAAAGGTCCTCGAATGGCGACTACGTTTAAGGAACACAGGCCGCCCTCCGACCAGGGGGCTAATTCTGTATGACCATTCAGATTTCGTGTCGATATCGTGTGTCATCCAACCGTATGTCATTTCATGAACTCGGCAAGACAAGGAACCTTAATGTCTTTTCTATAAGGCACACAATAGATTGTCACGATATTTGACTTTTAAGCCTTTTTTGACTTTTTATCACGGGTACGACACGACATTGCCGCGATACGACTGTGAATGGTCATACAGAATTGGGCCCCAGGTGGACTGACTACCTGAACAAAACAGCGGAAAACCGTTATAATCAGGGCCCAGGACCGGTTGTTGTGGCGTCAATTAGGGTGGGCCCATGTCCAGCAGTGGACTACTAAGGGCTGAAAGGAAGGAAGGAGAGTTCATTCCATTTGAGAGTGGACGTGTATAATTATGGGTTGCAGTGACCCCTTCACATAACCCTCTTATGCTAATATACCAATGGTAAAATCAGCGGTGATAGCCCAGTGGCTTAGAATTCGACCTCGAATCGAGGGGTCCGGGTTCGAATCCCAGGGGCACGCACCAATGACTTTGTAAAAAAGTTATGTGCGCTTTATAAAATTAAATATCACCTGCTGTTACGGTGAAGGAAAACATTGTGAGGAAACCTGCATGCCTGAGAGTTCACAAAAAAAATGTTCTCAAAGGTATGTGAAGGCCTACATCCCTCTCATTGTGAGAGGAGACCCGACCCTGTAGTGGGTCATTAATGGGTTAAAACAAAAATCGGCTTATTTTATAATACTAATGATTTATCACATTTTTATACAAAAATGGTAACTACATAAAATATTGGCAGACGACATACGTGCAGCTAAACGAATCTTCTGCGCCAATCACTCCAATCAATTGATCAGATTATACAGGCAAACCCGAACGCGATGCTTGTGAGGCAAAAGATTAATAGTAGCGTGTGCATAAAAATCATAGGGCATTTTGATCAATCCATATTCACCTTTTCAGGTATGCATATTAAAAAAGTAAAAAAAATATTGGAACGAAAGTTCCTTACGGCACGCTTGGAGAAGATAGGGATATTGCTGCGCGACCGAACTGAAAAAAATGTGAGTCTAAAACCGTAAGAAAAATATATAACGGAAGTGACGACATATATTTGAACTTCTTGTCTAATTAACTAAATTAACCTTTTTTTGTAATAGCACCATCTATCTGTCCCATGACACCACATCATTTTTTAAAGTAAGTATAGGAAAGTACTTATACAAGACGCTTTATTTCATCTTGGCGCACGGTGCGTGTGAGTGTGCTTTATACAAGGACACTTACACAAGCAGTGACGTCACTGCTACACACCGACCGATTTAGATGAAACTGTTGATGAAACGGTGGATGAGATTTTGTTATAGTGAGTAATCATGGTAACTTTTTTAGATAATGTCCTCGCAAACATTTCCTGAATCTGGGTTTTAAGCCCGGATCTCTTAAATAAGATACCGAATTCCTAGCCACCGCTTTTTTAATACTTGAAATAGCTACAAAGACAAACCAGTGTTATTACTCGAAGTGTTACTTTCTAACGTAACTACATACAAAAACTAAGTTAATAACTACTATTTTCTGTACTAATCCAATTACTTAAACCCACAATCACTAAGACAAAAGGTCTATGTTTCTGTTTTCACCATTCCATTATAGGGTTTTACTATAATTAAATTGTCACGCAAGACAAATTGGGTCCATTACCATATTCACAGGTAATGGTGCGGTACGCCGACCTTATTAGTAGATTGATTCGGTACTGGTTTTACGAGTATGCCCATTGTACTACCAGTATTTTTAATTACTATAATTTACAGAGAGTCTTGAAGTATCGTATTCCAGCTAAAGGCGTGTGGATAGTGTCAAAAGCAATATTTAATGTTGTTAGAATTTAAAGAAAAATCACTTTTAGGCTAGCTAAAGTGCCATAATAACAAAAACCACACAATAAACTTTAGTGTCTTTAATGCTTTTGAGTATTCGACATGTGAAGCATCATATCGTAAAATTTATAAAAACCACAACAGGTTTGAATTTACTTACTCACTTTTTCTCACTCTCTCTCAATTTTATTTTTTGTGGGTGACAGGAAATATGTGTTGCTACTTTAAAATAAAAATTTGTTCCTAAACTACCGAAATAATGCAAGTGGCTCTATGAAAACCTGGCTCCTTCATGCCACTTTTCCCTTATGCCTTTTCAAAACAAAATATATTTTCTTGCTGACCCTCCCCTAAGCTCCTAATAGCGTGACTCGCTCAGCGAATATTGGCACAAAGGAACGAACAGCTCACACTCTAATTTATTATGCTCTTACTGAGCTGTCTGAAGCTTTTGAAAGCCCAGCGAGCTTTTAAGCATATCATAACTGAGAGTCATAGCTTCTATAGTCTCTAGGTGGTAGTGCTAATGGTAAGCTAATAAAGCTCGGGAAGATACATTACCGCCAAGTTGTATGTGCTTTGCTACTCATGAGAACTAAGATGTTCGCCTCAAATAAAGTAACAACAACCACACCTCCCCAGCCGAAACACAAGATATGAAGAACATGCTTCTTTACGACGGGTTAAGAGGCTGGCGGTAAGGCACCTCCCCGGGCGAGCTACTATGACCTTAAATATCTCAAGCAGCCACTCCTTAACAACCTAAAATATGAGATATAAAGAAACTGCTGCTTTATAGCAGATTATAAGGATTTTTAGATATGTCTAAATTCTATTTTACAAAATATATTGTAAGTATATCAAGGGCTGTTCTAAATTTGATGCAGTCTGTGGCAATATCACAGTTGCATAAGATCGTGACTCGCAAGATGAACTGTTACCGTTAGGCGTCCGTGGGTGCAAAGACTTAGACAGATTATGGACCCTTGGAACCCGTTTCAAAACTTTCATTTTCAAGGTATACAAAACTATAAATTTGTGTGGATAAAAATGATAACTCCGAATTTGTCTATACGAAAACTGAGTGGGTGTTATTTATGTTATCTTTTCATATTATAGTCCTTGTATAATGTTAAATGTATGACGTTAATTAAGTGTGCATAAATTGTACCTGATAATGAATAAAAGCTTTTGAATTTTGAATTTTGAATTTTTGTAAGTAATTAATTCGAAGCATTTTTAAGTATACTTATTGTATCATTTGTATAAATTCGTAAAATATCTAAGAATTGCTCGAGCAGAGTGCTCGAGCAAGAAACCCTTTTACATAATATTCGTATGATTTAAAAATAAATATTTACGTTTTATAAAATAAACATCAACTTCTGTAACGCAGAAGGATACCATCGCGAGGAAATCTGCATGCCTAAGAGTTCTCCAAATATTCTCAAATAAAGTGCATCACGCCGCATTATGCAAAGGTGACGAAGGACTTATTAATATCCTTTTCATTATGAGGGAAGACTTGACTTACAGTAGGTCACTAACGGGTTACAAACACACCAGTGAGGTCAAGAGTTCCATGTTTGTTTCAGAGCTTGTGTTTTTGATATAAATTTAAAAAATCAATGGTTCACAAACGGACCCCGCGCTCTATAAATACATAATCTGTGGTGCAATCCATGCAACTCGCAGAGGCGACCGTTACTTGCAGTGGTAGGGCAGTGTGCTTATCCTAACGGTAACCGGTATCGGTATTACTGTAATAGCTAGCATGACTGGGCGATTTAGTTTATTCGTAGGGCGCGGGAATCGGATACAGTTAGACCTGTTGATTAGACTGCTATAGATGCATAAACAAGCGGTGATAGCCCAGTGGCTTAGAATTCGAACTCGAATCGAGGGGTCCGGGTTCGAATCCCAGTGGCACGCACCAATGACTTTGTAAAAAAAGTTATTACGGTGTTACGGTGAAGGAAAACATCCTGAGGAAACCTGCATGCTTGAGAGTTCATGAAAAAAGTTGATCTCAAATGTATGTGAAGTTCACCAACCCGCAGTAGGCCAGCGTGCTGGATTAAGGCTTACATCCCTCTTATTGTGAGGGGAGACCCGATCCTGTAATAGGTACTGACAAGCATACTATAAAAAATTTAGTTTAGTGTGTGACTTTTAGCGATGGTTATAAAAAAGTGAAAAAAGAAGCTTTCTTTCTTGAAAAAACATTTAAAAAAGCAATTTTCATCCGTACAGCCACGACTGTTTTTGTATTTTCTTTTTAATGTCGCCGTGCACCGGCGTCGTCCATTTATGACAAAGTGATATTGAATAACGGTAAAAATTTTTTAGCAGTCTAAAGTTGAAATCAATATCGTATCGATATTAAATTATTATTAAAAAAAATTGGAAACGTAAATAATTTAGTATAAATATGTTTAATACATTTTTTACCTAGTCATTCTCTAAACATAAAAAATGAAAAATGCATTAAAAAGAAAACGTGATGAAAGCAAATAATTTAACACATTTTTACCATAGGTACCTATCATTCTTTATTTTAGTTTTTCATATATTTTTAAATCGACATCAAAATGACTTCGACATTAAAAAAAAAGACAACCGCACCGCGGCACATTTTTTAAATTTTTTTTATTTTAGTTTGCGTCTAGAACGTGCCGGCCTACAAAACGTCAAGATAATTATGACAAAGGTATATTGAATAACAGTGGCACTATCGTAGCTTGGGCAACGCACCCGGCTTGCCTCGTTACGTGTGTCTACGTCTACGTTACGCAATGTGCTGACGAAAGTAGCATGTTGTCCTTTCCTGCTATTACAAGACCTGTGCAGCGGTCTAATTGTGTGTGTGTGCACTGGTTGCTTACTGTCACTTCGATTGTGTAGATAAGAGACATCCGCATAAACTAAACGAAATCACTTTTTTTTAGCTATTATCCATATCCTATGTAGTATCTATATGAATGTATTTATCTGTTTATTTATTATCATTTTTCGTTATTGTCGTTATAAGTTTCGTTATTTATCATTATTCAAGGTCATAAAAACTAAGTTTGGTACTAAGTAGGTATGCAATTGAAGAAAATTTTACAATAAGTAGGTGTTCACGGCGCTCGGCGGAGATGAATAAAACTACTACGTAAGAAGACGGTGTTAATAAGGAATTTAAACTTTCAGCCTGATAAGAGGAACTTCGAAGCTTTGAACTTTTGTACTTGCAAAGAGATTTGTCATTTAGTGATGTTCCTCCTTTTGATATTCCGGAATTGAAATAATCAAGAAATTCATAACATTTTTTAAAAATCTGTTTTGTGTAACAATTTTATAAAATGTGTCTAGTGTACAAAAATGTAAAATAAATAAATAACCAATTATATTGATTATATTTTAATATGTGTACAAATAACACGTAAATGATATGAAAAAAACGTTTTTCTAGTCTGTAATTTTTGTAAATTATTAAGTAACTATGTATAAAATCTTATGCTATAGTTTCTCAAAAAGCTAGAGTTCAAAATTAATAAAGAAATGAAAAAACAAAATAAATCTCAAATACCGCGCATAATCCACACTTTATTCCACATCCAAAAGAGAACCAAAAATGTTTTTGTATGTAAATCTGTAATATTATGTTGGCTATTCGTTCCGTAGTCTGCAGTGTAAAATAAATAAAAAAACCTTGGTTGCCAATTTCCGGCAACAAAGTAAAGTGAAGAATTTTTCGATATTACATACATTCCGCTTAAAAAATCTCTTATAAACGACAATTACGAAAAATATTGAAAATGAAACTTTGGTGCTTTCGAGGTATTTGTTCTTTTAAAAGGTATACGCTAAAAGTAGTTTGTTTAAACGTACAAAATATTTGTGTAAAAGCTTTTTATTTTATTTTGAATTAATTGTTCTTAAGCAACCAAATTCAATCATACGTGCAAATATCGTCCGATCCTATTACTCCGGGTATGAAACCAAAATTTAATAAGCTGATTGTTAATCTTCACTGGTTGGCGAGTCCTTTTTTCATCATTATTATTTGTTTAATTAATTATGAAACATCTCAAAAAATCATTGTCAATTTTCATGTTTACTTTAAATTGCGAAGAATGCGGCACAGATGACAATCGTTATATAATAGCTTTTAGATCGTAACTACCTAAATACCTACATCATCAAGGTTTTTTTTCGTTTACCTTTATGACAAATTAATAAGAAATTGAGTATGGAGTATAAAGTTTCCACATTTCATCGCATAATAATTTTAAATTTCATGAAACGGGACAGGCAAATATCATGTCCATCACTACGAAAAGAGGTGAGAACCCAGACTAAAGTCTTAAAATAATTTGAAATGCACATCCTTTGGTAGTGAAGCTGCCTAATGCGAGGAATTCGTTGTCGTCGGTGAATTTTAAGTTGATAACACGTACGACGATTCTTGATATCTTTTGAGTAGCAACTTAAATTCTTTATCTTGTAACGCCTGTTTTTTGATCCCAAGAAAGCTATTTAGGTAGAATTTGCATGAATTCTAAAGGTCTGTTGTTAGGTGCAAGCTTTTTTCTGTGGTTGTTTTTCGATCAAACCGGCTTTTTTGTGTTAATTTGAGACGCTGAATGCTTACATAATACCAATGATTAAGCAATGAGAGCAGTATACACAAGAAACAGTCATATTCATACAAGATTATAAGCTCATTGTTCTTTTTTGATGAACCGTTACATCGTTACGGTATAGTATATTTGGAAGACAAAATAAGGTAATATAAGGTTACCTATCATTTATTATAGCATTTTGCACAGAATCTAGAACGCTGAAATTTGTAATTTGGATGATACTAAAATTTATACCAGGATAAGACACAGAAAAGTGTTATGAATTTACAGTAATATATAAGTAAACCTATATAAACTGTACGTAAAAATTGCTGTTAATAATGATTAATACCGGAAATATGACTATATAAATTTAGGCTTGGATCATTAGTAAATCCAATGAATATTAAGTAGCTATATCGTGAACATTTTTTAAATTAATCTGAGTTAAGAGGTGATTTGTAGACGAAATCGCGTGCATAGCCTAGTTGTAGTCGACTTGTATTTCGTAACACCTATTGCTAGTACCGCTAATTACCGGTAAAATAGAACCTTATTTCTACATGTAACTCGGTTAAGGTCGTATAAGCTAAAGGTAACAGAAATCTTGTTATCTCAAATTCGGATTTATTATTCCGAGATATAATATAAATCTCGACACCATTGAGCACGCGCTTTAACCGTATTTTTAGCTGTTGCTGTATTTGTGTATGCTTATTTAAATATTGTTGCCAAAAAACGTATTACATTTATAGGTCTTATATATAAAATATAATATTGTGTACATCAGTTAGGGCATGGCAATTTTACAAATTACAATTTCAATTTCAACAATTTTTTTATTAAATGTATTTCATTTAAAAAAATATATTTTTTTATATATTAATCAAATCAAAGTTAAATAGTTCCGACAACAGTGGAATTATAATAATGGTACTAAAGCTACAATTATATTGGCTTTCAAAGTAAATTTTTCAAAGTAGATTTCGAAGAATCCATAAAAGAATATGATTTTTATACTCCCATTTCGTTGATTTACACATTTAGATCTTGATCTAAGATACAACTTTGGCGAAAACTAGTTACAAAACGTAACGCAAAATTTCCAGAAATAAGCAGATATAATTTCATCATACGAATAACAAGAGAGTGGAATCATAAAATTTGCATGTGAAAATAAACTCTTTAATCAAAGATATAACAATATTAATATTAAAACGTGCAGATAATATCACCGTATCTATGTACTTTTAATTTTTTAAACATATTTTAAAGAAATAACAAATCAATTTCTTATTGTATTTCCACCTTATTCTCTGAATTACTACTACTTGAATACTTTAAGATTCGTTAAAGAAGAAAACAAAACCTCAAACGAAATTGCCAGTACAAAAAGCTACGTTTAAAACTGCGAATCGATCATCAATAGCATCGTGCTACATACCTACTATTTATATTTTATTTTTTCTAAGTAACAAACTTCAATTACTGTAGCAAATGCACAGCGACTACTCCAAATAAGATCAACGAGGATAAAAATTGAACTTTATTCCAATGACATAAGGTTGACATTTGAATACGCAACTCCATCGTGTGAAGTTCGCGATTTCTACCAAGCGTTTTATCGACACTTTCTCTTGGTGAAACTGTGTGTTTTTGTTCATTGTCAGCGATGGCGCAGGCTATGGCGGTTTCCAATGGGATTTTAGCATAAGAATGGTACATGACACGTATCGTACATCTAATTAGATGATATACTGGGTGCTATGGTATATAGTGGCGAATTAAATGCGCGCTTCCGTGCTTCGGAGAGGAGAGCACGTTAAGCCGACGATTGCTACGGTACGATACTTGCGGTACGATAGCTGTCGTTGAGCCTTGTCGAAGGCTCTCTGGGCGGTTCGAAAATATCTGACGGGTTGGCCACTGGACCGTTTCGCGACCAATCCACATTGGAACAGTGAAGGGTGCTCCAGGTCTATTCCTGTTGTGGGAATGCCAATAGTGGAACATTAAAGGGTTACCAAACCAAGTATAGTTTAGCCAATCCGAGCCATATTATTATCGTTACTACAGAAACTCCTACAAGCTTCTAGATACAACTGAAAAACTGACATCGAAAGGACACAAAAGGCTTAGGTTGTGGTACTAATATTTCAATATTTACAGGGTGGCATTATGTCAAAGCACCTAAAAGCTGCTTTTAAAAGTGGGACTCTGCAAGAAGAACTTCAAATAAGCTACGGATGCGTTAAAATGATAGACTTCTACATTTAGACTATAGACTACATTTAGACTATAGACTCTTATGATTTAATTTTTAGTCTTGTATAGGAATACCGACGTTGCTGTTCTATATTTGACTCAAAGGTTAACTGTTGGAGAATGCAAATAGCATATAGACCGCGTTATGTATGGTTTGTTGGTACATGAGTTTTTCAAATAAAGATTTTTTTAAAACTATCAGCAAATCAGAACACCTTGGATTTTTGGTGTGAGTAATAAATTTTTAAAATAAATAAATGGTCAGAGCTATCGGTAAAGCACAACCGATCGGTGTTAAGATATTGATTTATTTTAGTTTTCATTCCAACCGTGAAGGCTTTTGCATTCGACTACCGAGTGATATATCAGATTTGTACAAAAACCCGTCGTGCGACTTGTCAAGTACGACAACTTATAACCGGCGTCACTTTGCGTTCTTTTATTTATACAAAGCGTAAGGACTTTAGGTAAATGCGAACGAAGCAAATGTTAAGTTATTTTGATAATGTCAAACCTTTTGTTTTAAAATAGGTAACTACTGAAGTAAGGAAAATACGTTTTGATAATTTAAACCACTTTTTTATATCGGATAGTTTTGAGGCGAATGTTTTCATGAGTAGCAACGTATCTACAAACGACCTTTGATAGAATTTTTGGCCCATTTGAGGGTGGACGTCGACTTCCTTGTATGCCTGTTTGCATCTCAAATATTTTTTGTTATTTTAAATCATATTGAATTAGTCCATAAATGCTATCTTGAATTGAATAAACGAGATAGACAAGAGGTTGATTAGTACACAAATCAAAATGCCTAAGGGTTGTTTTATCATGCGTAGGTACTTCTGTGGGAGGTACATTGAATTGTTAAGTTTAACAATTCCTTTTTATTAGAGTAATACCTAATAAAGATCCTGTGACGGTACAGGATTAATTTCCTGCGAATACTGAAAATTTGGGCACTTACTTGAAATGTTAACTTGATCTTCAATCGTGGAAAATTGGCTAAGCGGATTTGAAGGAAATTTGGTAAACAGTTAGTTTATGAGATACTCTTCATATTATTATATTTCTAGACTGAATTTTCACTCTTTATGCCAAATGAGCGTATTTTGTGTTCCAAATCAAACCAAATTTTTAACGAGTTTCATAGTATGATTTTTTTAATAAAACTATATGTTTTATAGTCATAATATATCTTGTTGCTTAATAGAGACTTGATTTATAACAAGATAGACCATTCGGTTGAAATATCCTTTAGTGTCGAATTACAAGGCCATGGAAACCTGGCTAAGTTGCGCTACTTAGTGGTGAGTTATAAGATTTATTATAACTCGAACTATTCGAACTCATAATTACAATTTAAATAGCGAATTTTCGAACTCATAATTACAATGTTATTAACATTTTCGAAGTCATAATTATAATGTTAATTACGAATTATGCAGTTCGATTGTTATTTAAATATAAGTATATAAACGCTGTTTATGGATTTATTTTGTATTTTAATAGTAAATTGATTTAGGAAGTAGGTATTTGAAATGAACTTTAATTTAAATTGATTATGTTAACGATTACAATTCTATAATTTAATTCATAATTATTACACGTTTATTTTTATTTTGAGAAAAGCTTCCGATAACATAAAATTTAAAAAACGTCTTATGCGGTCCTCTTAATAAATATAATAAGTTTTTAACTAAGAAGTAATAAAAATACAATATATTTTAACACACCAACTAAGAAATTTATATTATTTAATTTTTAAAGTAAATTTGAAATATTAAATATTAATAATTTTAAATTTGAAAATATTTAAATTTGCATAGTACAGTACTACGATCCAGCATTGTGGCATTATAGATTATATTAGATATATTATATTAGATCGGTTTCTTTTTACGCAACCTTGATATCGTAGGTACCTGCTCTCTAAATTTTCAATGTAAGTAATAGGTAATTGCCTATATACTTTCTATAAACTTTCTATTTATTATAGTAATTGAATAATAATTTAGTTTAAGTGTAGTGTAAGTGAAAGTATGAAGATTTAAAGTAAATAAATTATTTTGGTTTTTCTTTTTCGAAGAACCTTGTTTTTTATATTAATTATATTTTACACTCTTTGTATAAACATATTTAGCTTTTCCTTCATTTTCCTAATAAAAAAATTAACTTAAAAATTGTGGCCTAAAAACATCATTTTCTTCATCATCCAGCTAAAAAATTAAAGCTAAAAGGACCACTCACCATTTCGCCGTTTCCCGCGAAAACGCTACTACACTCGTAACCAAAAAACAATACTCCGGCACCACAAAACTTGCACTAAATAAAGTACAGTCGGTCACAGAAATCACGGAGATAACAATCCAGCGAGTAGAGAACAGATCACTGCCATACAGGTCGGCTGTTGTAAAAATCGGTTCGTTGTCTATATATAAAACATGTCTGTCCTGTCGTCTGTCACTGTGGAGAGACGGTCGTGGACTGAATATTCGGTCGAAAGTACGATTCGCCCCACGGTTACCATTCAGAACGTGTGCGTATGCGCCGATGGCCAGACCTAACTGTCTTGGTACTTGGATGAGAATTTTAATTCGATTTAAAAACGAAAGTGATTTATTATTTCATTTGTCATTTCTTGGGAGCGATCGTTGTTTTGTTTTGTTGAATTTTGATGGGTACGCAAATGGGTAGACAAAGGCGTTAACAGTGAAATGTCTGTAGTCGATACCGAAAATAGGAAAAAGTAAAATGCATAATTATGAACTTTTACCTATTTACGAATAGGGTTAATTAAAGTTCATCGAAGTCAAAAAACTAAAAATGTAATACTTTTCCCTCAGCATAATGTATTACGAATAAAAAAAGTTAAGAAATACTAAAATCCGACGTGAATTAATTTCTTGTGCTAATTAGTTAAACTAAATTAAAAAAATCAGGTAAGCATAGTAATAATATGTGAAATACAAAAATTCACAGTGTTATTTTTTAGGTTTTCATTATCCTACTGTGATGTTTTCTTTCTGTGTTTTTTTTGCTAATAATTTAAACTTCAATACACCAATGCTCGATTTTCTTGTACCTATATTTACAATACAGTTCAAAATTACCATGCAAAGTCTTATAGGTAGGTTTAACTAAAAACATTTTTCTGGTTTTGTTCTGGTTCTCTCAAAATGAGAAGTATGTAGGCCATAGTCCACCACGCTGGCCTAGTTCAGGTAGGTGGACTTTATATATCTCTGGAGTACTCTGAGGCAAGCGGGTTCCCTTATCTTTTCCTTCATCGCTACAGCAGGAGATGTTTAATTTTACAAAGCGCACCAAATTTTTAATACAAGGCACCTACTCCTCATATAAACCAATTCTTAACCACTGGCCTTACCACCGCTTGGTAAAAAGCTTTAATAATAAATATGGCAGATATAAAATTGCGCTTTTAAAAATTTTATGCCAACTTTTTATATGTTTTGTATCGCTTCAAATTATCTTAATGGGACTTATTTCGCTAGCGCTAACTCCAACTGATTCTAATTCAAACTGACATATCCGAGATAAAAGCGGAAAATTATGCTTATTCGAATCCAAAACTAGTTTGGAGCTGCGGATTTGATTATATCCTTTCTGAATATTAATTGAATATTTATGAACGCGAAAATAGAATGCATAATGTCGTTCTGTCCATCCGATTACATAACACCAGAACAAAATATTGTAATTAGAAAACGAGTGTGTAGACATTTTTCGATAAGAGTCTGAGGCACTACAAAATTATGATAAATATATATTATTATATATTACTCATATATAATTATGATAAATATACAAATATTTGTAAAAAACAAACAATGCAGATGTAATGGAATTAAACCTTTATATTCGTGGACTAGTTTGTCAGTACCTGGTTGTATTCTTATCGATTTCTACCTAAGGTACTCGTATGAGGTATGCCTGGAAGTTATTGCTACCTAAGCAATAAGACCGAATTTTGTGACACTTTATGTTTAAAATTCTATATAATTAGTATATTTTCATTGGGGTACTATAAAGCGTTTTGTATTGTATTTTATTGTATTGTAGTTACGCTGCCTTGCACAGGAGGCACACGAACTCTTAATTGGCTAAATGTGAGGTACATTTTTAGCACTATTTAGTTGTTAACGCGCGTCCCGAGTACGATAAAACATATCTGAATACACGCTTAGTTGCTCTCTTAGGACTCACCCAAGGGCGTTGTTTTGATAATATTCTAAAGAAATTCCAGACCACACTATGAAGAGTTGTTTTGAATGCTAATTAAAGCTACATTCATATCTACAGGCAGATAATGTGTCAAACACGGTTATAATGTGTCGAACACGTGCCTGGTAGACGAAAAATCCTATGATAAAATGTAGAGGAGTGTCGTTGGGTGTATTCACATCTTACGTAAGCGAACGTAACATGTCCACCAGATATGTGCCACCAAGGGTTCGCCTGTGCCAGCGAGTTAAGTTAATTTTTGTTTTTCTCGATCTAGATTTCCTAACGATGTGTCGTTAATGTGAATACCTTCGTCTGACGGGGTCTGCCACGTCACGTTTCCAGTAGATATGAATAGAGCTTTATTTGAAATTGTGTAGTTGGTATTCTTGTTTTAATATGACTCTCTCAAACTTTTTAATTAAAATGTAACAACATTTTATAAGAAGTAAAGACCAACTTTAAGTGGTCACTTGTGTTGCGCGCAAACTCGTAACATCGAAAGGTTCGTATTTTATTAAAACTATTTTGACGCGAGCAACCGATTTAGTCGTCGCAATTAGAATTATTTAATAATTAGAATTATTTAATTTAATACTCAAAAGAGTGCTGGTAGTTTTATTCCGCCCGCTTTTTTCTCCTGGCTTACGATAGCCTGAGCGGCACCGAAAGCGGATGTAAGATATATTTCGTAATATCGTTTCATGTTGGACGTCCATTAAGTGTGCACCACTTGTACTTGACAATTAATAAAAGACTGATTTTAATTTTGAATAAGATTTTTACTCATTTCCTTTCACCCCGGTTAAATGTCAGTGTTTGCGAGCGAGACACCTCATCACCCACATTCATTACTTTGCGAATACTTCCTCGTTTGCATTCTGCGATTCATTGCAGTTATTTCATCGATCGGCTGCAACTTTTCTATCCCATTATTGGGCATCCCCGTAACAATGGGAGGCCTGGAGCATTTGCAACAATTATGTAATTATGTAATTTCGTATTTCAGAAACAATATACCTAATCAAATATTTGTTAGCCTATCAAAGTGCAGAATAAGCGGTACTTATGTTATTCGAGCTTTAACCTCTTCTTTTAACCTTATTCAACAAATAAGTATTCATTAAGTGTGCCCCAATTGACAATGAATAAAAGCTTTTGAACCTTGAATCTTTATTACGGTCAGAATCTTTATTACCTACATCTTTATTACGGAAACATACCTACCTACTGAAATGAACAAACCAGTCACCAGTATACATATAAAAAATACATACCTAATTGTAACAATTACCCCATTTTTTTCAATTTCACATAATATTTTTGTTAAAAATTCAGCGCAAAACAATTTGGAACATGTGCTGTAACAAGCCCAAAACA
The DNA here is from genome assembly GCA_905147235.1 of Erynnis tages. Lineage (NCBI taxonomy): Eukaryota > Metazoa > Arthropoda > Insecta > Lepidoptera > Hesperiidae > Erynnis > Erynnis tages. Next base: position 10,773,141 of record LR990082.1, read on the forward strand.
AGTTAAATAACACCTTTTACGAGTATGAATTTTATTGTAACCTGTATTACGCCTCACAGTGAATAAAAAATATATTTTCACAGTAGTTCTAAGATTCGGTTTATATTTAGCGGTGAACCCTATCTCTGATTCAGATTACTAACGAGACTTTATTGTGCAATACGTTAGTACATCGCCACTATCTGTTGTAACACCTATCCGTCTAGATTAAGTATCCGAGCGGTCGTATATTGTCCAATACTTACTTGAATTATTGTTAGCGAGTCTATTAGATGGGGATTTTGAAAGTGACAGGTTCTACAGGTTGCTTATGGTGTTAGCTACCTAGTGCTGCGAGGTTGCTCATGTTTTACGGGTAACCTGTATATTAATTAATTTAGGTCTTGGTATAGAAATTTGCATATTTTATGAATTTCAGTTTACATTTTGAAATTCGGATGTTCTGCTCAATTTCTTTCAGTCGCGATCAATCACTTTTCACAACTCAAAAGTTTATTTAAAACTGCCTTTATAATTCTTAAAGGTCCTTTAGAGTAAATATCTAAGATTTGCCCAATTTAAAATATTAAAGAAATAAAACTTATAGAAATGAAAATAAATAGCCTTGAACTAGCAAACAAGCGCAACTCTTTTGTTAGCTGGTCATTGCAGTCCATGTAAACCCACAACGAAACGAACTATGTATTAGGGATACAAGGGATTCGATGCTACAGTCATAAGACTGTGTAAAGTTTAAATAATTCTTATATGTTTAAAAATGTATTTTTGATTTATTTGAAAGCTCAACATCAAATTTTGATCAAATATTTTTTTTATTTAAATGATAAAGATCAGTTGGCGACATCTATCCCCAGCTTCAAAAGTCATTCTCACACTATCGGTTTCGTGCAGAAGAACCTCAATAAATCGGTAATAAGGAAGTAGCTGACTCGTGATAGGGCAAACTAGGTATATTATGAAGCAAGTTAGGGCTCAGTACAGTCAGGAGCATTAACATCGACAAAAAGGCACTTGGATTCAGTATTTAATTTGTACATTTCTTTGCAACAATCCACATATGCGGAACTTGTTTGGGTATGGACCCACCATCCTCCCTTATCTCCAGGTATATACGAGCCATCACAACTCATTCCAATAGCACACGAATCGTGTTTCGCCCCAAAACAGATCCTTATTAGGTGATGTGCTCTCTACAACGGGTGGTTGTCGAGTGACTCGCGTGACTTCGGAATAATGGAATTCAACAAAGTAACGCCTGATACAATAAATTATTTATTGATCCAGTAGTTTGACGTGAATAAAATTGATAGTTTTCTTCTTTATTGGGTAGAGTAACAGTTACTCATGGAAGAGGCTGCGACTAATTAGACGTTTGTCTGTGTTTTTATATCTAAATACAAATAGTAGATCGTATTAGGTTAGAATCGATGTACCAGTGTACCTACAGTAGGCTTTAAACCTCTTTGGAAGCTATTTATAGATTCTAAACATAGGGTTGGTAACCCTTTGTTTAGAACTCTATCCCTTTTATGTACCAATCCGTATTGAAGTAGAGTAGAAGCCACACTTAAAGTCTTCCAATGTTGATTACTGCGGCAGGTGATAAGAAAAGGACTACAGGCAACATAGATTAACAAATAAATAAATTAATCTATTAATAATTATCTTGTAAGCACCTGTGACTGAGTTGTCTTTAGAAAGTACATACTTAGATATTTTCTTACAATAAATTAAATTTAAAATCTTTTGTACTAACTTTATGCTCTTGCCTGTACTCAAAGATAGTTAAGAGCATGTAGCAACAAAGTGGAAAGCTCGATATAGATCTTGCAATTCTCATTACTTACCGTTAAACCAGTGTTTCTCAAATAATAATGGAAAACTATGCCCATACTTATATAGTTAAATTACACCCAGACACAAAACAAACACCTGTGCTCATAACACAAATATTTGTCCTGGGTGGGAATCGAACCCACGACCTCCTACTAATGCTAATCACTAGACCAAAAAGCCAGTCGAATTTAATATATGGATTAAAGTTTTGGTATTTATCTATTTTTTTTACCCTCCAAATCTCCTGCTTGAATCAAATTTTTTTTTGTTTTCTATATCTATTAAAATTTAAATTATAATTGACCAGTCGTTACGAGATTTTTCACATTGTTATTATTTTATTTATACACAAATAATTCCTTGATCGCAGCTTGTCAACACGTTTTTTTGACCTCTTACTTGACCCTAGATGTAGGTATAGGTCAAGGACCGTTACAAGTATTTTAAGCTTTACGTCTTGCCTATATAAAGTCATCCATTTATTTCATACCGAAAACAGAACACTTGTCTGAGTGTTCTTCGCCTTACGATGCAAGTTGCCTTATAACTATTCACATTCAACCATTCAAACCTAATAAACGACCAAACTTTACGTGCTAGCTACACGAAGATATTACTATTGGATTGAATAACCACTTTTTTTTATAAGTAGAGCAAGCAAACAGACAGACGGGCCACCTGATGGTAAGTGGTCACCGTCGCCTACCGACACGTGCGACACCAGGGGGTCGCCAGTGCGTTGCCGGCTATGAAGGAGAGCTTTTTTATGCCCTTGAAGAACCCCTTGTCATCGTCCTGTGGGAAAACATCAGCCGGAAGACTGTTCCAAAGTTTGCATTTACGAGGCAAAAACGTACGTGAAAAACGGACTGTGGAGGAACGTCACGAATTTCAGTCTCCGGCGGGTGGTGTAGCGAAGAAAGGGCGATGTCGGCATCATCCCGTATAGCTCCGCGGAGCACTCACCAAAGTAAAGTCGGTCGAACACACAGAGAGAGCCGACATCGCGGCGAAGGCTCAGTGGTTCTAACCTATCGGTCGATCTTGGGTCATTGACGATTCGGATAGCGAGTTTCTGGACGGAGTCAAATGGACTTAGCTGGTATTTTGGCTTTATACTTCGTAAAACTAGTTATGTTTATATTTAGGTGCTAAAGCCATAGTAGCTTGCCTCGATAGGCACTTTACAGCCATCCTCTTAACCCGTCGTAAAGGATCATGTTCTTTTCCTACGTCTTGTGTTTCGGCTGGGGAGGTGTGGTTGCCGACTTGTTGTTACTTTATTTGAAGCGAACATCTTAGTCCTCATGAGTAGGAAAGCATTCACATACAACCTCAGGTAGAATATCTTCTATATTTGAGGTTAAATGTGGTCGTACATGGGCTGCAGTGACCACTTAAAATCAGATGGTCTGTTTGCCCTTTCGCTACTCAATTACTATAAAAAAAATGAATAACAATGTAAAACCTATAACACTTACATCAACATTAATAAATCAAAGCGGTGTTAACATCGCTTAATTAATCACTGAACTCTGCTTTCTATATACAAAAAGCGTGCATGTAACGTATTCGTTTTAATCACTGTTTATTGTGGCTTATAAGGTGAACTTGCGAAATGTCCAATCGTACTGAAAGTGAAAGTTGACTGCTTCCGACAGCTAGCAACCTGGGACTGCGGTCCAAGTGGAAGCGTGAGCGTTTTTATAACAACCGTCACGAGTCGTGAACACAAATAAAAATAAAAATAAATAAATAACGCATCACACTCATAGCCCCACACTAGGATCCCCTGTGTCGTGGGTGCCATGGAAACACACAAGACAACAACACAACACACCCAGACCAAAAACAGCAATTCAAATTCATCATTCAAATCGCTGCTCTGCTGGGAATCGAACCCAGGACCTTCCGCGCAGCGCACCAGTGTCTTAACCACTGCGCCACTCAGGTCGTCACAGATGATTAGTGGTAGGGATATACAATTATACATATTATATAATTTTAGCCCTTTATAGACCACTGCTGTCCTGGGCCCTTAACTGTGACTGTGACTGGGTATTTTACACGGCCAATGTGAAGCATTCTGAGAACATGCGCTAGACCAATACATGACGTACGCTGACTGATGGACCAATCGCGTGAACCAACAGCGCTGTCAAGTCAAACCGACCAATAAAGGTTGTGCTCACGACTCTATGTATGTTTTTCATTTTTTCAGTCAGTTTTTCACGTACGTTTATGTTTTTGCAAACTTTGGAACAGTTTTCCGGCTGATGTATTCCCACAGGACTATGACATGGGGTTCTTCAAGAAGGGCATATAAAAGCTCTCCTTCATAGCCGGCAACGCACTGGCGCCCCCTGGTGTTACACGTGTCAGTAGGCGACGGTGACCACTTACCATCAGGTGGCCGGTCTGTCGTTTTGCTTGCTCTATTTATAAAAAAAATGTTCTCTATCTATGTATGTTTTAAAATCATTGAAATAAAAATTTATTGATTTGTTAATACCTACAGTAAATTCCTTAAAATATTTAATCTAAAAACGCTGCCTAGATCCGCTTGTTCTTAAGACACGGACTAAGTGACGAAAATGGTAGCAAATTCCTGACGCACTCGTAACTCATGGTTCGATTGTACGATGCGAAGTTTGCGATGTTGACCGGTGTTTAAATCATTTTTACTACAGGTAAAGGGCATGCATTACCCTTCGTCTCAGTTTTAGAATGTCGCTACTACACACACACACACACACACACACACACACACACACACACACACACACACACAGACAGACACACACACACACACATAGATACGTAAATCTAAAAATCTTTTACCTCTATTTGGGTTATTACACTGTGCGACTCCTGTATAGTAAGCTATATGATTTACGTATCTGTGTGTAGTAGCGGCATTGCTAAAACTCAGACTAAGGGTACTGATCTTATTTGAAGGTCTTTCTCATGAGCTGGTTTTGAGGTTGCAACGAGACGGTGCCTACCCAATAGGTTACCTTTTTTGAGATTGAAGGCTTTAGGATGCTTTGCTAATTCTTGAGGACTAATACAAATGTTATAAAAGTCAACTCTACATTACATTAACTTTACAATGACATTAAAAATCCTCGTACGAATTGCACGATAGTATTTTCGTCGGTCTAAGTCACGTCCATTGGTTGCAGCCAGGTGACATATTATGTACATATTATACTCATTTACAATAAAATATATTTTACTTCAAAGCAGCTAATTTCGTATCAGCTAGAGCAACCTTCGATATTTTCACGTTATTTGAAAAAACTAGTCAAATACATAGGTAGGTATATTTTCAACGTTTATTCAAAAAAGCCTTTTACTGAAATAGCAATTCTGTGATGGAATGACTAAACCATTTCTATACCGAAATACGGGGAACCATTTTGCATAATAATATGTAGGTACGGCCGGAGATACACAACCCTTGAAGTATTTTTTTATTATCATTTTTGGGCTCTCATAGAGTTGTATCATGAAATTTTTTTATGCAGGGCATGGGTGTCTCATTTAAGAAGGGCTAACTTGAAGCATATTCCACCATACTGCTCCATATTACAGGCATTCGCCCAGTTTAAACAACCAGTATGGGGTCGAGGGGTCCGGGTTCGAATCCCAGTGGCACGCACAAATGACTTTGTAATAAAAGTTATGTGCGATTCATGAAATTAAATATCACCTGCTGTTACGGTGAAGGAAAACATCGTGAGGAACCTGCAACCTGTGAACCTGCATGCCTGAGAGTTCACAAAAATAAAATTGTTCTCAATGGTATGTGAAGCCTACCAACCCGCAGTAGGCCAGCGTGGGGTACTCTCATTGTGAGAGGAGACCCGACCCTGTAGTGGGTCATTTATGGATTACTGATAAGATAGGATCAGAAGCATGGAAGCGCGCATTTAATTTACCATTACCGGTCACCCATCCAGTCACTGACCACGCCCGACATTGCTTAACGTTTTCAATCGCGGGGCTATGCTTCGCATTATGCCATTTGTCACGTCAGTACCCATTAATGACCCACTACAGGGTCGGGTCTCCTCTCACAATGAGAAGGATGTAGGCCGCCGTCCACCGAGCTGGCCTACTGCGGGTTGGTGGACTTCGCATGCCTTTGAGAACATTTTTTTTGTGAACTCTCAGGCATGCAGGTTTCCTCACGATGTTTTCCTTCACCGTAACAGCAGGTGATATTTAATTTCATGAATCGCACATAACTTTTATTACAAAGTCATTGGTGCGTGCCACTGGGATTCGAACCCGGATCCCTCGATTCGAGGTCGAATTCTAAGCCACTGGGCTATCACCGCTGCAGTTCAAGCCACCGCGAAAGAAACCGCGGAAACAGGTAGTCCATACATGAACCGTTCTATCACCATCGAACTGACTGCTAATTGCTCTATTCGATATGTCGCACCCTTCATCCAATACAATCGTGGAACTAACCATATTTCTGCCTGCGAAGTTATTCGACAACCGACCGGTCCAACTTGACACGCGCATTACCGTACATTCACCGGTGGTTCAATTAACAGCCGAGTACCAAAGAGGGGGGTGGGAGGTCTCGAGGTTCTGGTCGTTCAGATCTACTTTCACCAGACTTGGTACATTTTGCAATTGACCTTAATTCTCGTGTTGCCGCAAACGCATTGGAACAATTATTTTACATCTGTTGGTATATTTCAGAATACGAACTTGTTGTTGCATTGAACGATATGACATGTGATTGTTATGTAATTTGTGATTGTGTCCAGTTGGTAGGTAGGTGTTGATAGGTACGGTTGCATGGGAATCATAAATTTGTTGATCCTAACTTTATGTATTTTATAAGACCTAGAAAGAAGTTCTTTTAATTATACAACTATTTACATAACTTAGAACAATTGTTGCAACAACGGTTGCATTAGTTTGGACTGATGGAATATGACTGTCTCCTACTCATAAGAATAATAAATATATTGTTATTTCCATACATCTAAATTCCAATTAATCAATTCTGAATTTTATTATGATCGCTAAATTAAACCACTTTTTATTAAAAAAAATTATAATATATATTTTGTATAATATATTTATAGTATATAAGGTATTTTAAATTTCACTGTTTTAATTACATCACTCCTAAATATTATAATCATATTGGGCAACTTGGATTAAAAAATAAAGTTGTTACTTAAAATAAGAACGAAACTAAACAAAGTAGAGATCTAATGTAATTTAAGATTTATTATAAACGAAGGTTATAATAAATCTTAAATCACTCTTAAACCACAATCTTAAACCTATATCAGTAAGTTCAAGATCTACTTAAGTTATAAAGGCAGAGGTACATTTCGTGCATCATAAAATCCATATACAATGATACCTTTGATTAATTATATCATTTAAAGAAAGCTTGTGTATCTTTTTGTAAGTTATTTCGTTTCTATCTACCAAATCCGATTCCCTTGGGTATTGCAATAAACTTTTATATACATAATTATATTACAGATCCTTTATTAATTAAATAATTAACCATTGGTCCTCCATCAATGGTCTTGCCAAACGAAGAATTAATTAATAAATGAATAAATTTAATTCGCCAATGATATGCAAAACTAATGAATTGTTAAAAGGATAAATGCGTTCATTAATCAAGACATCCATGATAAACTGAATAACGTATATCATCATTAATTTCATTTCACGTTTTATTGTTTTATCTATCATCGTTTCAGCTGTAATTAAAATATTACACTGTAATTCCCACTCCGCTTCTACTGCTTTAGCTAATTACGGCTACCTTTAAAATTTTTATCATCAAAAGTCGAAAAAATTAGCCAATAGTGCTTAGCAAAGTAAATCAAAATGCAGTTGGTTATAATATTCAAGAGTAGATAACTCGATTCCTGTTTTATAACGGTCATTACGTAAGAATGCAGTGTGATTTGCATAGCCATTGTATCAATGGTAGAACTATAAGGGTTTATGGATTTATAATACTCGCATTATATGCCTCTTATGATGGTTAAATGCTTTTCTTTAGATGAATGCTTTCAATCAATCAATACCTACATTGTTAAAGATTCTACCACCAAAGATTTTAATATGTCAAGATGGAGTGTTAGGATATCAAAAAAGGGATGAGTAAAATTTTTGGCCTTTTTTAAAAACGCTTAAAAAGGTTAAGCCTACTTAAAGTTTTAGTCTACTATATACTTACGTATAGTATAACTCTAGTACTAGCTAGTAAGCAAAGACCTCTACAAACGGAGAATGGGAGTTCTAGAGTAGGTATAATCAATTTTAAAACACTCTATCACGCTGATCCAAAGTTAAATGCGAGTTTGAAAATGCCTACTTTTTGTATTAAACCCTATAATAAAAACAACTTTATTTTACTTTTTAATAATGTGAAAAAACATTTTACCTTTTCAGTATTCTGGTGAAATTTTCGGATAAAGATATTTAAAATTTTTGATGTTGGTAATTATTTTGTTGCAACAATACTCGAGATATTTTCGAAATTTTACCGCGGTTACTAGGTCACGTATTTATTATAACGGAGCAAGAAAGCGTAAAATATTGTTCGAATAAATAAAATTTAATTAAATAATCGAATAAAAAGTAGAACGCATTTTTTTCATATTTACGACGATATCGATCGTTTGAGTGAAAGACCAAGTACCTTAGTATTTGTACGGTACAACATTACTATGCCATATATGTCACCGTCTGACATCTTCCTATACTAATGGCTCAAGTTACTAATAATGAAAAACTTCAAACCTACACTACCCGTGTAGTTCTAGAGCATTTTCACGCTTGCATGATTACAAAAGCTAACACCAAAATAATTGGTTTTTAAAAAAACAGTAAGTTCCTTGACTATAACTCCCAAAAGAATGACGACGCTTTCTCACTTGGCTGAGCATCGTCAACTTCGCAAATTAGTTGCTGTTCAACTAGAGTCCGGCAAGTGCTGTAAGTAAGTACACGGTTTAAAGACCGACGCAGTTTAAATAGGAGCTTCTTATTATAAGTTTAAAATTGAACTTTTCTCGAGCTCTCCAGTTAGTCCGATTAGCGGGTGCTCTACAAAATTTCTGTCAAACGATAAACGTGTAAGTAGAGCACTAAGTAAGAGTCTTTTTAATTTGAAACGGGAAAACGTGAGAGTTTTAATTATCTAATATTTAGGAGTTTATGATTAAATTTAATTAGATCTGGGTTCAGCGATACTTAAGTATGGCCTATGCTCAGCAACAGCTGATGCGAGAAAGTTTCAATGTCCTTTTTGACCCATTAGTCCACTGCAGGATCTCCTCTCACTATAGGAAAGAAGGCCTTAGTCCACCTCTTTGGTGTAATGCGGGTTGGTGGACTTCACTGCCTTTGCGAACAATATGAAGAACTCTCAGGCATGCTGATTACCTCACGATGTTTCCCTTCGCTGTTACAGTGACATTTAATTTTAAAAAGCGCACTTAATTATTTAATTGATGCATGTTATTGGGATTTGAAACCGGATCTCTCGATTTTGGGACGAAATTCTTAGCTACGCGGCTATAACTGCCAACGTGTAGTGGAGCTCTCACGAGACAGTTGCCAGTAACCCATTAATGACCCACTACAGGGTCGGGTCTCTTTCTCGTAATGAGAGGGATGTAGGCCTTAGTCCACCACGCTGGCCTACTGCGGGTTGGTGGACTTCACATACCTTTGAGAACATTTTTTTTGTGAACTCTCAGGCATGCAGCTTTCCTCACGATGTTTTCCTTCACCGTAACAGCAGGTGACATTTAATTTTATAAAGCGCACATAACTTTTTTACAAAGTCATTGGTGCGTGCCACTGGACTTCGAACCCGGACCCCTCGATTCGAGGTCGAATTCTAAGCCACTGGGCTATCACCGCTTTGTGACAAGACAGTTAAGAACACAAGATAGTTAAAAATACATAATGTACAAATCTTCGCTTACGGTGGTCAAATGTTATTACACAGCTAACTAACTCTAATTCCATGGTCACTCCCATGGTACTAACATGGTCAAGAACACAAACATGCACATATCATTACTGGTAGGCGGATATAGGTCGACATTTACAAAGCACAGGAAGTAACGACCGGTTCTCCGTGAAAGCCTCCTCGGGTAAAAATGCCACGAGCCAACGTTCAGATATTGCTTTAGTGACAGTTGTCTGAGTTTTAGAGTAGTAGGCTTTGATCATAAATAGGACGGACCACATTTGACGGTTTAATATTTATCTAGATATTAGATATTATATAGATATTAGAAGGCATTTTTAACTAGGAAAAAAGAGCATAGTAATTCTTTCTTAGTAGAGTTGTAGTGACAATGACAAATAATATTGCTATAATACAAATGTTTGCTTGTCACAAGGTTATTGTGGGAACGGCCTTGTCTTCGCAAACTGTTATATCTAGAATCAAGAATCGTGCGGATTTGATGCAAACGTGTAACTTGTCAAATTTGATATTATTTTAATGAGATGTACGGCGGATTATGAGGGTGGTCATCCGACTGATCCCGTTTCCGTATTACTATGTCGCTTGCAAAAGTTGCTCATACGACAACGTCATTGCATATTATTATATTTTGTTGCGTGTTAATGCGTATTTCAATTAGAAAAGCTCTATATAGAGCCGCGTGTTTAAATTTTGTTGTGTTGGTCGGTCGGTAAGTCAGTCAATCAGGATAAGGCCAAATGCTACTGAGGGCTCAGTACACTACAATGGTACTTGTTATTGCCATTTTTTTTACAGAAAGTAATAACAGTAATGAAGAAGAGTAGGCACCCTTGATTAAAGACAACCATTTTAGTAACTTGCAATCAAAAAGATATCCCTATTTATCTAATTACTTAAAATTTTACTAAAATAAAATGAAGGAAAATGACTCAGATGTATTTTATTAATATTAGGTATAAATTTAAATTTTACGTTTTCGTAAATATCACGGTCGATTAATTTTATTTTATACTTCGAAATCGTAATTTAATTCCAATATAAATATTTTAAAAATAATTCTATAAAATGCAATTTATCTAAATATATATTACAACATTACAACTCTTTACTGTGACAAATTGTAAAAATAAAAGAGAATGTCAATGTCAAAGCACAGATAAAATATGCGTAAATTAAACGCAAGAATATTCATAAGAGTCGATTCAAATAATTTCAAAAGCCTACATTTAAGTTAAAATTAAGTTAAAAGTAAAGGAGTAAAGTCTTCAAACATGTCCAAAAAAGTGGGTCAGGCGAAAAGTGTATTGGTGTTCGAGTTGGACCCTACCGAGTGTCCGTTCAGAGAGTTTCGTGATAACGAATTGGCTACAGAATTTTGGGGATTGGTAAGTAGATACTCTCAAGTACTCGTACGATACGTTTTATCGTTCGCGACAGACGATAATTGAGTAGACGATCCTATGGACTACGGAAGTATGATAGTACTTTGTACTGTATTGTAAGAAAGCCTCGTAAATGTTTAACGCTTTCTTTACTTCTGCTCGTACCATTCTTTACCTATATCTCTTCAAACCTTTGGTAGTGGGAGTCCAGTCTGATGTTATAATTGAAAGTGTAGGTTTTACCAACGGAGTGACATGGTATGGACTCAGATCGGAATCTGAGATCATACGTGGATACGTTCCTACTCATAAGGATTGAAAGATTCGCCTCAAATTACTTCTTTCTTCTTCTATTCTTACAACAGCTTAAGTGAGAGGTGCTAAGAAGAGGATCTCCCGGCACGAGCTGCGATCGCTCCACCAATTAAATTAAACTTAACTTAAAATTAAGCTTAACTTAAGATTAAGCTTAACTTAAGATTAGGCTTAACTTAAGATTAAGCTTAACTTAAGATTAGGCTTAACTTAAGTTTAATCATGACTTAAGATTGTGCAGCTATCGGTGATCTCAGGGCCCAGCTGCACTCAGAGCGACTCTGCTCATTAGTAAGACGGCTCCCAAACCCACAACGGATCACTTATGGATGGACGATCAGACACAGCCGCTTCCGAGGTCTGTGCGCCAGTATCTGCATGGATGGGTGAGGGCTGAGGACCTGGCTCAGAGAAGATGGGAGGCCGAAGTCATAGTATTTGAGGTAAGGTTGCTGACCTCATTTATGTAGTAGGTACCTACCAAATAAGTTAAGAAGCGCGTTAGGTTTCACTGCTTGAGTGCACCGCATTCGATCGAAAAGTTAAGAAACGTCGGGTTGGGTGAACGATCTTGGCGAATTAACTGCACGCTTTTGTGCTTCAGAAGGTACTTTAAGTCGGTTCCGGTTGTTGTCGAAAAAATAACATCCATTGATCCTTGTCGGAGACCCTATGGACCCTATGGTTTTATAAACATCGGACACGCGTTAGCCACAGCTCGTTTCATTACCAATCCGCATTGGAATTAGTGTAGTGGAGTATGTGTGTGGGACATTAAAAGGGATGAAATTTCGTATACATAACTAACTAGATTATAACCTGGATTAACATATAGGATACTTTTTGACCCTCTCTGGGTCGCATACTAAGTCATTGTGGACGAAGTCGTGGGTGGAAGCTTCTAAGCATTTAGTTCCCACACAGTATCTACTATCAACACAGTATCAACACGTCATGGCAACCTTTTAAAAAGATAGTAGATCCCGTTTCCACTGTAAAGTAGATTTTCCTAGAGAATTTAGTATACATTTTAAATGATTATGTAACATGTGCAGCAAACCGGCCCTCCGGAGCGCTTCGCTAAGTTATAGGCGATACGTTGTAGCGCGTAGAGACACTGGTATAGAATACAGAATCATAGGACGGAAGATGTGATACAGATTTTGGTACTGGATATTGTCGTTGAAATTATGTTTAGAAAACATTGTTTTTGTCGAGATAAATCTGTTTAATTTAGAAAGATGTCACCGGATGTAACTGTGAAGAAAAAACATTACGAGGAAACCTGCACGCTTCAGAGTTCTGTATAATGTTTTCAGAGACATGTGAAGTCCACCAACCCGCATTAGGCCAGTGTGGTAAGGGACTCGTCTGACGAGGGAGCTATAGAGAACACCTGAACTAAAATTTTGTGACAAAACTCCCTTTCACGAATCGAACTCCCAAGGAACAAGATACTCCTACCTAATTGGTCAATACGCGCGGCTAGCGATAAGTGAACCAATAATCGAATAGATACAGTCATGTCACTGAGGGTCACACGGATTAACCAATGGGAGCGCACAGATAATTTTCATTAGGAGCTCGTTTCGTGGAATGGATCCTAGATTCATTTATAGGAGAACAATGGTAACAAGATGTCGGTGTTAGAAATGCAGTTGACGCACACACAAGTCCTACTCAGGTCGTCCTTCTGCAGGAACGTGCTATCACAGTGCTTCATCTTGGAGAGGGTGGAAGGCCTCGTGGTTAGTAAAGAAACAAGTTTATTAACTTTTATAGTCGTACCACAGATTAACATCCAAACAGATAAAATAAGCATGTTTAAGTGTTGGTACCTAATTATTTATATATCAATGCGAATCCGAATCAAAAGCGCCATTACGAATAATAATGAATTTATTCGATTAATTATTTTGTCATCATTGGAGTCGATTCGAACTCGTCATATTAATGGCGCTACGAAACAAATTGATTTTATTCGAATAATTGGATAAGAGGAAAGCGAGACGACGAGGACGAGAAGAGGAACGAAAACTCTCCATGTCAAAAGACATGGAAAGTTTTTTGCGTGATCTATTTAAATCTATATCCTTGCTTTCAACCCAAAACTACAAACACCAGGTCTGGCACACGCTTCAAAAAATTCGATGAAGAGATATTACTACCAATTTGACGAAACCAAAAGTCGCGACAACATAACAATGCCAATTTTGAAACCAACCAAACCTCAGGTGGAGCACCAGTGGGAGAACTTTGTGTTCAGCTTCGCCCCGGAGGGCTGGAGGGCACGGTACCACATCTACTCGCCGGGGATGAAGCCTGGCGGAGGCCTGCAACATAGGCCGGGGCTGTCAAAGAACGGTGAGTTTTGGTGAGACTCTATTAGAATTTTTAACTATGGGGAATTAGAAAGAAGTGTATAGTGTATGTACAAATGTATGTAATATTACTATCAGTGTATTTGTACGGTAAACGTCAGTCATTAGTATGTCATATGACAGTCTGTCTGAAATCTTCCCATACTAATGGCACACGTTTACTATACGGATACTTTGGTGATAGTACTCGGGGCACAGTGCCTCGAGTATTAGCGAATTAGCAATTAACTAACGCATTAGCGAATAATAATTATTATTGTCAAGCTGCCATTAGTATGGGAAGATATCAAGACATACTTGCGTATGACATACTATCTGACGTTTACTATACTAACAATTTGACGACGGTGTTCAAGCTCGCGGCACAGTTCGCAATGTTTGAGTTTTCAAAGTATATAGGTATATAATGGTACTATTATGATATTTATTTAAAAATATCGTATTACGGCCTATGTCAAAAAGCTTTTTATATGAATTCGTAAGTCATAAAAACCCATAAAAAATTGTAAAAAAAATTACTGCAAACTAATATTATGTAAAAAAAGACTTTTCAATTTAAATTTCCTAAAATTCCCGCGAAAACACGGTCTCGGCGCTGCCGCCATGCCGGTGACGTCACTCGCAGCGTAAACAATACATCTCATATGACATCTCAGTAAAGGAAGAAAGTTATTTTTGCGAAAACAAAATGAGTTACAGTCGTTATCGTTTGTGTCTCGTGGCGGTGTTCAAGAAAACTGACAAAACGCAAATTATCAATAAAAAATACAGGTCAACAAAGACTCCATTGTTTATTTACACTGCTAATGACGTCACGCCGATAGCTTTCATGGCGTATAGCGTTTTTGACATTTGAAAAACAGATTAACAAACCTGAATTTTAAAATCGAAATAATCAGACCAGAAATCACCATCTTTCACTTGCTATCAATATTACATAATTTTGGATTTTTCCTTGCATGGTGCGAAATACCCTATTCTAAAGTAGAAAATAGATTAAAACGATAACTTTATTATAATGTTTCCTTCCTACCTGTGGGAAATGTTAACAATACCGTAATAATTATATCACATAATCTGAATGTGCTTTGTTAACTTATTATTTTTAACTGCCTCCGTAATGGTGTTACGTTAGGAGTTTGACTATTTTAATGTTTCATAATTATGTATTGTAGTAGGTATATTGTAGTAATTTATAATATTGTAAAAGAGCTACTGAACCATCTGAATATCCCGTTTCTCACAAAGCTAGAAAATTTTTATATGACAGTACAAGCTGACCCCTTAAACGTTGTTTTGCGATATAAGTTATCGAGCGTTACAAATCGACTATTAAAATAGGGGTTGTTGATTGAAGGGTGAAAATTAAGGGTTGTATGTATTTTTTGATGCCACATTATTGAGAAATAAAAATTAAAAAAAATGTTCAAGAAATAAAATAAAAATGTTAGGTGTGGACAACTCTTATCACTTAGGGGTATGAAAAATAGACGTTAGCCGATTCTCAGACCTACTGAATATGCATATAAAATTTCATAATAAATCTGTCAAGCCGTTTTGGACGAGTATGGTAACTAAAACTGTGACATGAGAATTTTATATAATAAGATTTTAGTATCAGCTAAATAAGAAAATAACGATCTGGCAGGCACCTCGCTTCATCGTTTCATCCTCATCCCTTAAATTTTTGAAAATGCAAAAAATGTTATGTATGTAACTTTACTTAAAACTTTGCGTAAATTTTATTTACGTAACTGAGTAGCAAAAGACCGTGCATTCAACCTGAAATGGAGAAAAATCCTACCTGAAGTTGTATGCGGATGCTTAAAATCATGAGGACTAAGACGTTCGCTTCAAATAAAGTATCCCCGGCCACATACCTCCCTAGCCGACACATAGTCATGAAGAACATGCTGCTTGTCTTGTCAGTAACCCATTCATGACCCACTACAGGGTCGGGTCTCCTCTCAGAATGACAAGGATGTAGATTGTAGGCCTTAGTCCAACACGCTGGCCTACTGCGGGTTGGTGGACTTCACATGCCTTTGAGAACTTTTTTTTTTCTGAACTCTCAGGCATGCAGGTTTCCTCACGATGTTTTCCTTCACCGTAACAACAGGTGATATTTAATTTTTATAAAGCGCACATAACTTTTTTTACAAAGTCATTGGTGCGTGCCACTGGGATTCGAACCCGGACCCCTCGATTCGAGGTCGAATTCTAAGCCACTGGGCTATCACCGCTCGTGCTGCTATCATGCTGCTTTACGACAGGTTAAGAGGCTGGCGGTACCGACTAGAGGCTACGGAAGAGCTACTTTTTTTGCGTCGGGGTGAAAATCTTTTACAGATACGCAACGTCTTTGAGGATTTTTACCTACTAAAACCCCCTCGTAATCCTACCAGCGCTTGCATACGCAGGCCCCGGGATCTCCGAAGAACGCACCGGTAACGGACGAGCTATTACGGCTCTACCGCCTAAAACCTGTCAGCTGCTATTTCCGTTCCAGGCTGCTACCTCGTCCGCCTCTACTACCTGGGCGCGTGGCGGTGCGTGTGGGTGAGCGACGCGGTGCCGGTGGACGCCAATGACGCTCCTCTCCTGCCGTTCTCGCCCATGGTGGGCGCGCAGCCCAGGGTGGCTGGCAAGCAGCCGCCGCCACCAGCTATCACCGCCACCGCGGTGCAGCTCTGGCCTGTGCTGCTGTGTAAGGTGGGAGTTCCATATCTTTTCAAAATCAAAATCAAAATCATTTATTTGCACGAATATGGGTTAGTTATTGGTTTTACAGGGCATTTTGATCAATCCATATTCACCTTTTCAGGTATGCAAATTAAAAAATAAATAAAAAATAAAACTAATGTTAGTAATACAAATTAATTTATCTATACAAATATTATAAAGAGGAAAGGTTTGATTTTTTGTTTGTTTGTTTGTTTGTATGAATTGAATAGGCTCCGAAACTACTTGGCAGATTTGAAAAATTCTTTCACTGTTGGAAAGCTACATCATTTCTGAGTGACATAGGCTATATTTCATTTTCAAAAAAATAGGCATCCTTACTAAAATTACGATAACGTAATCCAAGGTGTGAAAAAAATATCAAAAAACTACCTTACATCGCGTGCGCTGCGAAAACTATTGATGATAGAACAAAATGATATACTACATTTTTTTAGAACACACCATTATCTACAAAAAATCAGCGGCAGCATATCTCTAACTATTACAGTCATGTCACAATAAGCGTTTTTTTATTGAAAAAAAGAAATTAAAATACCACCGCTACAAAAAGCTCTTTATTTGTACCTTGGTATTAACCCTTATCAAAATAAATGATGTATTATTTAAGACTGCTTCAATATCTTTATATTACTTTTTGAATTATTCGATTCTGACAATCCATTCAAAAGATATCACGAGTTAAAAAAAAATTAAAAAATAAACTGTATTCTGAAGTCTTAGTGTACGTATAACTGTATTTGGGTATCAAATGAAAGGGCTTGATTGGTAGAATAGAGCTCACTATGAAAAAATGAAAATCCAAGATGGCCGCCGTAACAAAGTGCCGTATTAAATATTTTCCACAACTGCCTCAATATGGGTATCAAATGAAAGGGCTTGATTCGTAGAATAGAGCTCACTATAAAAATGAAAATCCGAGATGGCCGCCGCCACAAAATGGCGGATTACATGTTTTTTTCCGCAACTACCTCAATATGGGTATCAAATGAAAGGGCTTGATTGGTGAAATAGAGCTCACTATGAAAAAATGAAAATCCAAGATGGCCGCCGCCACTAAATGGCGGATTACATATTTTTTTCCGCAACTACCTCAATATGGGTATCAAATGAAAGGGCTTGATTGGTAGAATAGAGCTCACTATGAAAAAATTAAAATCCAAGATGGCCGCCGTAACAAAGTGCCGTATTAAATATTTTCCACAACTGCCTCAATATGGGTATCAAATGAAAGGGCTTGATTAGTAGAATAGAGCTCACAATAAAAAAATGAAAATCCAAGATGGCCGCCGCCACAAAATCTTGGGTTACATATTTTTTCCGCGCCTACCTCAATATGGGTATCAAATGAAATGGCTTGATTGGTAGAATAGAGTTCACTATGAAAAAAACGAAAATCCGAGATGGCCGATGGGTATCAATTGAAAGGGCTTGATTAGTAGAATAGAGCTCACAATAAAAAAATTAAAATCCAAGGACCCTTACTAAAACTTAAGTAACGTAATCCAACCCAAGGTGTAAAAAAAGTGCCCTAAAACGTCTTTCGTCGCAAGCGCTGCGGAAACTATTGATGATAGAACAAAAGTATGCGGTACAATATTAAAGAAATATTCACAAAAAACTTCGCGGTACCATAATTATGTCCAACTATTATCATTATGTCACAATAACTACTTTTTACAGTTTAAAAGTTAATAGAAATACCGACCAAAATTAGACCATGTTATTCATGTCAGTAACCCATTAATGACCCACTTAGGACGTAGGTCTCAGTCCACTACGCTGGCCTACTTCGGGTTGGTGGACTTCATATACCTTTGAGAACATTTGTTTTTGTGAAATCTCAGGCATGCAGGTTTCCTCACAATGGTTTCTTTCACCGTAACAGCAGGTGATATTTAATTTTTTATAAAGCGCACATAACTTTTTATGCAAAGTCATTTGTGTCTGCCACTGGGATTCGAACCCGGATCCCTCGATTCGAGGTCGAATTCTAAGCCACTGGGCTATCTGTTACTTCTGTTATTCATACTTTTGCTTAAATCCTTATCCAAATATTTTTCGTTGTAACTAACGTGTTAAAGTTGTTTGGTTTTCGCAATGGACTTGGTGGTGGAAAGTTGACTGTGTTTCAAAAAAGCTTTTGATATTAGTCAAATTAATTGGCAGAGCGAAGCCTGCCGGGTCAGCTAGTAAAATATTAAAACTTATTACTAATACACAATTTATTTGACATGTTCTGCACAATTTATTTGTCAACGTAGCCAAGTATATTAATTATTTTCATTTTATTTAGTTATGATTTTACCTAATCGAACTCATCGGCTGCCTATGTGCCACCCACCGCTGGGTAAAGAGAGAAAAAGCCGGAGGAAAAAACTCTCGGCACAGTTTTAGTTCTACTTTATTTATTTAGACGCGCGTTTCCACATTCATTTTAATAAAATTATTTTTATGGGGCTCAAAGGAGTTCTATTAATTTTATATTAAAAAAAAAATATTTCTTTTCGTTAATGAATTCTGCAACCGAATAGTATGCTTTTTCGGTTAGAAACATTTTTAATTTTCGTTTAAAATTAAATAAATCTTCCAGCGTCTTGGAAGTGACGGTGAGCGACGCTGTACCGGTTGACGCTAACGTCGCTCGTCCCCTTGCCTTTCTTGGATGGTCAGCGCGTAGACCAGGGTTGCTGGCATTAGTGGAGTGGTGTCGATTAGGGGAGGCCCATGTCCAGCAGTGGACAACGAAGGGCTGAAAGGAAGGAAATAATGAATTAGCACTCGAAAAGTAAGACAAGAACACACAGTCATTTTCGATTCACACACTACACACACAACAAGCAGACAGCGACAATCAAGTTCATTAATAGCTAGATAGGTAGGCACTATTGGTATTGGTATCAATATTAATTTAAATTTTCGTTTTAGTGAGCCTTTGTGTTGCTTTGTTTATTTCTCTATTACCATAAAAATAAAAAAGCAATCCTTAATGAAAGTCAGAACAAAAAGTAGTATACCTACTTTGGTAATAAATTACCAGTCCAAAAGAGTACGTCATCGTTTACAAGGCTCTAATAGCAACGAAGCTCCCTTCATTATAAGTAAGACTCAACTATCGGTCCGTCCCTCAGTTTGTAAATATTTCTCTGAACTGTGGTAGTACTGGAAGCGATAACATAATACCAGTACTCTACTGGCAGTACAGTAATGCTCAAAAACAAAATGTATTTATGATTTTGATTTATTAATCATAGATATCTTATAATTTAAACTTGATCTAAGATAAGTCTCTCTTTATAACTTCAAGAAATAACTTCAAGATTCCACAGTAAAATCTTCAATTCATTCGAGAAAAAATACGACTTAAAGGAAAATAGCAAGACAAAACGCCTTACAAAATGTACATAGCAATCAAGTGTAATTGTGTAGAATGGCCTCAATAGAAAATGTAGGCGAGTAACGTAACATAAAGGCGAAGCTTTGAGTGCGATCGCACATTTATTTTATTTTGAGTAATTTAGACACTTTTATATGCCTGCCAATAGTGCCGTAAAAAGTTCCCGTTTTCTGGCACAGACATATCTTCGGCCGATTCCTTGCACGAGTGATGTATTGCCGGCCCTATGCCATCCCTATTTCCGAATGGAGTTAGAAAAATAGCGCCCTCGAGGCATTTTTGTCCCATCTCATTCATATAGTTAAACAAATACGAATGTGAAGTTATTTTTCGTGCTGGCTAATGAAAAATAAATGTGGATCGTTTGACCTCATTAGTTTAAAATGTTCGCGATCAAGGCTTGTAGTGTGGCACCGTGGCACGTAATGTTTCATGTATTTTTCTCTGAATAAATGTTTTAAATGTATTAATTTTAAGATGTCATTTATATATTACAAGATATTCACTTTGTTATCTAAGCATAAATTATACCCCATGCCACTTCCATTTAGCTGTTACAATGTCCGCAAACTGCTAAAACATTCCTGACGCGTGAATGTTTAATTGCTAATCAAAATGAACAGGCGCTGTTGAAGTTGGCCGCTCCTGACATGAATTCGGACGAAGACCTAGACTGCTGGGAAGATGAATCGATGGCCGAGTTTGATATACAGCACGCCCTCACTGGGGGGATGAACTTGACTTATCATATCTCTGGTGAGTCTGCGGGAGGATGATTTATGTGCTGCTTCCGTTCCGATGCCAGTTTTCGCTCCGTTTAACCGTTGGCATACGCTATAGTGTTTGCTTTAGTATGTAGTGGAATAGATGCGTTATATTTTAAGCAAAATTCCATGTTAAACGTAAACGGCACGTGGTACGCTCTGTTTATATTTAACATGGAATTTTGCATTCTGCACTTTATATTTGAAGATAAGTAGACGGTAAATCGTAGTAAATTCCATACTAGACATGAATTTCTTGAACAAGAACGATACTGTCTCGTAATTTCACCATTGTGCGACTGTTTCTTCTCTTACGTTTTGGAATCTTAAAGACTACTAATCATAAAATACATATTTAACCAAACTTTTAAATGACTCTTCATAAATCCGTCGAGCCTAAGGTTGCAGCGTATAATTACGTCTCCATAAAGTGCATTAATAACTGTCGGTGCCAGCAAAATAAATGCTGCAATTGCGGCCACCCCACTTTTGCTTATTAGCTAAAGTCAGGCGCCACTGAAACAAAATGGAACGCTCGTTACGAACTCAATTTGATATTGGTGGCACTCGCGTTCAAACTTAATGTAGCTTGTAGTGGCGGCTAAATACTAATGGTCTAGTAATTACTTACTTTGTTGGTATTATTTTCAATTTTATTTTATCAAAATTAAGTTGACTGCGCGCATTTATAATTGCAAAACTGAGTTTAATGATTTTTATTTAACATTCATACTACTAACTTTACTGTTTACGGAATCTCCCAGATGTAGAAAAACTATGGAATTTATTAGCAACAGAGGTGCCTCTGTTCTCCTGGGACGAAGATGACGACACCCTGACGAGCACCATTCGTTCGAAAAGTACCAAGAAACCAGCCGCTAAGGAAGTTGCTACTGTGAGGGTAAGATTGTGGATTTAATTGTAAAATCTTCCTGAAGATAATGTCCAGGGCACCCAAGATCAAACGGTTGAAACAATTTTCTTAGGTGTAAGGAAATGAATCTCCCCACAACAGGGCCTCCCCTGGTTACCTCATACTCCACCACGTTTCTCCAATGCGAATTGGTGGGGAAACGGGCTAGTGACTAACCCGCGTTGGATGTCTCTCATCGCTGTAAGTCGGGGCCACAGGTCACCCAACCTAACTAAAGACTAGGAACATGCTCAGTCACGGCAGGTTACGAGTGTCGTATGAATCACTTCATCAGGTCTTAGAATGGTCTCCCAAGCAATATACTTTTTCTATATTGAAACAAATGACGGCTCAGCTATCAAGAAATCATCCGGTCTGTTTATAGCGTAGCTCAATAACAACACTTCGGATCCAAGACACCAAGGGCCAGCCGCCGTACATGCTGCCCGGCATCACGCCAGGCCACGAGATGTGTCTCCTGGTGACCATGGCCCGCGACCTGCCTCTGAAGAAACCCTTGCCAGAACCAGGTTGGAAGTTCGTCTCACTGAGGCGATTATCACACTGCCGCGCATCACGGAACGTGGTGCTGGGGTGCGCGTCCATTTGTATATAACGCACCCACGCGCGTACATGCAGATGTGTTTTCTGTGCGTTGGACTGTGTGTGTTTTCTTGCAACGCTAGATCACGCATTCCCGCGCTACGCTGCAATATGCGGGGCGGTGTGTTAATCGCCTAAGAGCTCGTTCCCACTTGTCGGTTGTCGGAGCCGTATAATAATCGGGTGTCGGCGCCTCTGTTCACACACACGACTAATAATCGGTTGTCGGCCACGGTCGAAGCTCGAAGTCGAAGCGATGTATGTGTGTGCGATCGCAGCGATGACGTACGCACGGAAGGAACGAGGGTAGCGGGGAGAAGATTATCGGCCCCGACAGCCGACAAATGTGAACAACGCCATTCTTAATCATAGGCGAGCGAGATCCGACACGATTTTTTTCCGGCCGTAGAGGGCTCGCCAAACACCCGACATTTCTTGTCGGCGCCGACACAAAATCGGTTTCCGATAAGTGTGAATAGCTTCATACAAAATGCTCTGCCACTATAACCTCCGATTAATAATCGGGTCCGACACCCGACAAGTGGGAACGAGCTCTTACTCGAGAACGGAAGGACCGATTTGGCTAATTCTGGTTTCGAAATGTTCGAGGCCTTCACATATCCGTATGAGTTGTCCTATTGAAGGTCTTCTTTCTCCTATTAAGGATCCTATTAAGAATGCTCTTTAACTCAAACTCCTTTCAATGGGTGCTTTATAAATAATAATATTTGATATAGCCTAGTCTCAGCACTCTTCTTTCTGCCAAATTAGAAATTTCTACTATTTTCTTTTCAGATCGTATAAACCTTCCTTGCACGTATATAAACATATCATAATTAAAATGAGCCAAATCGATCCAGCCGTTCTCGAGTTTTAGCGAGACTAACGAACAGCAATTCATTTTTATTGTATAGATTTATAATTTGTTCCTTGTCTAGTCGTACCGCAATGGAAGCACTATCGCTGGGTGGACTGGGCTCGAGGACACGGCCTTTACGAGGCCTGCGAATGTCCCAGGACCAGGTTCCTGAAGGTCATCGGACTGCTGAAGCTCTCCCATGCACCACATCTACTGGACGTTCAGAGCACTGAATCTGTAAGTACTTGTTTAATTTTGATATTTTCTACGTGATATAGATCGACCCTGTTAAATTTTTGCTTCTACTCAGCGATTACTCGATGCTCCTCCAGAGCAAATGAACATCTTAATTGTCTCCAGAATGTTTGACCCGCACAGTAAATGTACATATCTATTTTTCAGATAACGTTCCAATTTCGAGAGGAGAACGCCAAACCTTCGGTGATTATTTCCACTTATTGTTTTCCTCTCCCTCTTCACTAGCCATTCGATTCAATGGGCAACGTGACAATAATACCAAGACGTCGTTAAAATTGCGCTTTTCGATCACGACCTCTTAACTTTATGAGGAAATGTATCAGTGGAAGAATACACACGAAGAAACGACATCCAAAGGTTTGTTAAAATACTTGAGACTGTATTGAGAGTGAACTGTACTAAAACAAGAGAGCAAATTTTAATTGAAGCTGCATCTTAACTTCAACTTTGCTTTTGCAGTTGGAATGCAGATAATAAATTGTGCTGTCCTGTACAACTGTAGACTCTAACGCAGTTCGATCTTTTGGCCCTAGATCAGCTGTAATTGGTGTTCTGTCTACAAATGCTTAACGTATTCGTACAATTTTAATACGTTTTATTGTTTGGATCATCCAATGGCTGCTGTAAAGAAGTTTAGCTTTCAATAAACTTTCTAAACTTTGCTTCTATTATCCCAAAAAAGACAAACACCTAAATCTCTCATCTGTCAATAAACCTTGATTATATCATCGTAGGGTAAAAAGGGCAAGGACCTGAACCGCTCCGCTACAGCCAACTCTACGGTCGCTCAACAGGCGAAGGACGAACTTCGGGAATGGGTGCTGTACAATTCGGTAATTTATTGTATGTTTGATCATTATTTTTATTTCAAGTTATAGCACAGAATACATAATAGTACACTTGTACAGAAGGCCCACTTCGAAGAGTCATTTAAAGAAATATAGACTCTAGCTATGATACGATTAAGTTCAATTCAGATCGCACTTTAAATCGCGATGTAATCACCTACGCTACATGTTGCGTCTCTTTCTAGCGCGTAACTCTTACCTATTGCACTCTCCTTTCCCCCACTGACTAGCCGTCTCGGATAGGCAGCGGCTTGGATACGCACAGCGGTGCGTAGCTACATTTTTGATACCTACACGGGGAGTGGGACAGGCCAGGTTATAGGTATATACGGGATTCTGTTCTCTAAATTATTACGTAAATAGCACTTGCTTATCATATTCCTGTAGGTATACGACAAAAATAATATTTTTTTCCACCAGATTCACGAGTTGCTGAAGTACATCAGCGTTCTTTACTATCCGTCGATGTTTCAATTCACGACGGCCGCGAGCAGTCCTCCATTGAGAGTAACGAAAGCACCTTCCAGTAAGACAATAGACATACCAGCTCCAAACTTCGCTCCACTCTATCTCCAAATAGACGGACCCGATGAAAATATCCTCAGGATTTCCCTAAACATGCTTCATCCGAGGAACCTCATGAACAGCGGTGTGCCGGTTGTGGACTTCATAGAACCTGCGTACCTGATCCTGGAAGAGTTTGAGTGGTTTGTGGACTGTGAGCTGCCAGTTGCAAAGGCGTTTGTCAGCACCAGGGGATACGACAGCGTTGAGGTTAAGTTCAAGCCTGGAAGGCATATTTGCAGGTAAGTTCTCATCAGTTGGCTTGGATGTGGTAGTAGCGAACGGATTAGGATATAAGAAAAAAAATGGGTGCTAATGATTTATCAACTGTAAGCTTTGTTTTAGCTTGGTGGGGTTTCTATAACAAGAATAATATACGTAGACCAGTTATCTCAGTCTATTGTCAATCTAAACTCCTGTGGTGTTGCTCATTGCTCGTGTCAGTAGGTGCGATTACTTACCATCATCATCTGCCGGTTTGCCGGACATTTAAAATATTATTTCTAACACTGTTCATGTATAAGTGCAGAGATACATTTTTTAAATTACATTCTGCGTGTCGCGTGCATTAGAATGGCAATAATATGTCCTGAAGTCATGAGCTTTTCTGTTTCTGGCCTTAGTGAATGTGTTGTTGTCTTTGTGTGTGTGTGGCACCCACGATACAGGGAATCGTATTCTATAACATCTAACTGTTTTTGAGTTTTAACTCTGTTGTTTGTAATATAAAATCATGACGTGTTTATAGAATTTGGGTCCACTCTCGCATGAACTGGCACGTCGCTCTCCTCAGCGAGTCCACCTTGCTTCTCGGCTCCAGGGAGGTGATCCAATGCGCTGCGGTCAAGGAGTGTCCCTGGGCCTCCAGGTTCCTGTCCAACGTTGGATCAGCTTTCAACAATTGGATCCGAGTGAACAAATCGATTACGACCTTGGTGCCTACGGATAAAGAGTTTTACAGGTATTGTTACTTGTACTTTTACTGTTGTTTCTTTTGATAAGTCTTAAACTATCAGTTCTTCTATTGGACATAGATTTTACACGCCGTGCTAAAACGCCAGCCCGTTTTCTTGTTTTTATTTTCTTTATGACATCTGTCAAAAAACTAACTGGATCTTTAACTCCTTCCATTTCGTATTTAAGAACACGTAAGTATAGATACGACGCGCGCCGCAAAATTATATTGAGTTTGAGAAACGAACAAACGTTTTTCCATATTGACATGTGACGTTACGTAAGTCTGATGAAAGCATAGTGGACTAAAGCCTACGATTCTCACTGTGAGAGTAGACCCGACTCTTCAGTGGGTCACTGATGGTTTACGAACAAAGCAGAACTAAAACTTTTATCACAGATCCTATCAACCAGACCTGGAATGGGACCCAGAGACAGTTGGCTACGACAAGGCCCTCCTCCACTGGATGTTCAGACAGGCCCTGCAAGCGATTCTCGCGAAGAGGCTGTCCCCAGCCGACTTCAGAACCGTCTGCCCTCCTCTGAGACGCTACTTCTATGACCCCGACTTCGGAATGCCGCCTAAGCTACCTCCTCCGAGGTCTTTGAGGCATGTCGCTGAGATCGATCCGTGCGATTGTGTCATGCCAGAAACTGAAGAGGTGGAGATTTTCGGGGAACAAATTGAAGAACAGGTTGAAATGATACTGATACTCTATACTTAAGTTATTTTGTAGAAGACTTAATGTAACAAAAAAACAAACAGGCATGCAGGCCAACTGTGCCGTGAGCATGAACATTATCATCAGTCATAAGCGTCAGTCATGAATATGCCATAGGTCAGTCTGTCTTGACATCTTCCCATAGTAATGGCAACTCGATACGATTACTATACAAAATTACAGCGGCTACAGCGGCTGTGCTTTAGTGGTAACTGCAGCAGCTAGAATACCCTATTTCAGTTCACAAGGACTCAGATTTTCGCCTCAAATAGTGTCTCCAAAAACCCCACCTCCCCAATAGAATCCATACAAACAATGACTAACATGACGTCACTTACGGCAGGTTAAGATGGTGATGGTAAGGTAACAGGCTAATAGTCTCAGATACTTACATCCATAACTCCGCACGCCCAAACATAGATTGGAGAGGAGAAACCCCTCGTGAGCCCATCAGTCATGGACCAGCTACTAACGCCACCAGTGGACCCAAACTTGTCCAGAGTTTGTGATGTAGCCACGGAGGATCTACCCTGTGGAGTGCTGAAAGAGGAAAGGGAGAAAGTCATCCGAAGACACGAGGCAGCGATCGTCCTCCAGGCCCACTGGAGAGGGACCTGGGCCAGGAAATGCCTTAACAGCCATGTGTCTTTTACCCCAGATGTCATGAAAATCGTAAGTTATTTAGCATTGTTTTACAATCCGCTGAAGGTTTTTCAGCGCCTTTAAAGGCGACGCCACATTGGCCACACCAAGATCTGTGTGCAAAGTTGTCAATCTCAATTTTATTTTGCAAGATCATTGGCTCAAAGTTTGACATTGTCATTATTCGGGCCTGTAAAAGAAATAAGGTCATTACATTTAGCAAGTAATTTATATAAATAAAATGTGTAAGTACCTACAATTATTATTGACAAGCAACAGACACATTATAAAATTTCCTTCCTTCCTTCAGCCAACATTCGTCCACTGCTAGACATAGGCCTCTCCCAAGGCGCGCCACTCAGCCCGATTTTCAGCTCTTCGAATCCAGTTGCTTCCCGCCGCCCCAAACAGATCGTCGCACCATCAAGCAGAAGGGGTTCTATGTTTGCCGAGCCGCAGTCTCCACCGCGGTTTTATGTCAAATCTCTAAAACAGTAAAAAGTCCTTTCATTTGTAGATAATGGAAAACGCGTTTGGAAACCTAGAAGCTCTGTCCGCACTGATGAATAAGTTCTTCGAAATGTATCCAAGTACAAAACGGGCGTACTCTCTCGCGTCTGCCTTGACGGGGCTGTATGGAGTGTATCAGCATAGTGGCAGTACCTATGTGACGCCAACCTGCAAGTGGATCCCGTTCTTCCAAGGAGTGTTCCAGTGCCACTCGCCGGTCAAGGTCCACATGGACGTCCAAAGCTCAATAGCTCACAGCACCCTGGCTGTGTACAATAATGATACAGGGGAGAAACTCCCTCAGGCCTACAATGCGCACATAACTTTCGATTTGAAACCGAATTATTATGGGTAAGTTCATGCTTATAATATCGTAGCTCTTGAAATTTGCAAATTATTTTTATTAAATTTTTCACTTCGACGGGCTGGATTTCGGAGACCCGATAAGTGATGGGGAGAAGAACTTTTCGAAGGGCGATTACGTCTTGGCAAAAGGAGTACAAGCCGCCTTCCGATGAGGTGAGCTGATGGCCTCAAGCTATCAGGAAACCATTGGGTTCGAAGGACCCAGGACCGGATCGAGTGGCGTCGATTAGGGGAGACCCATAATCTTTACTATAGGCGACGCAACATTTTTGGTTTAACACATAAGTTGACGACCTCAGTGGCGCAGTTGTTAAGATGTTACGGTCGGTAAGATCCACGAACTCAGGACGGTTCGATTCCCAGTAGAACAAAGATTTAAATGTTGAGTTCTTACGCATAGATCTGAGTGTGTATGTTCTTCCTTCAAATATGTTTTCCTTTTTCAAGGAATCCTAGCGTGTAGCCTTTTTTTATTAACAAAAAATACTTTTTCAGCTACACAGTCATGGGCCACGGCTCCCTCAACCAGGCCTCTGGGACCAATTACGAAGCCCAATGGCAACTGACGGTCCTGTCCTCCATCGCCCAGGCCTTCCATATCTGCGACAACGACCTTGACGCGTGCAAGGAGATCGCGTTGCCTCATTCCAGCAAACTGCACATTGACGAGATCTTCATACCGAACAGGAGGAACGTCCTCGGAGGGGTAGAGTTCACCGTCATGAAACACGAGGTGATAGGCTTCAGAGCCGCGGCTACGTCTCCCGAGGTTCGTTTCGATTTTTCCTAAATATGTCTGATATTTGTTTATTTTATTATTTGTCTAAACTATTAAGCACGCAAGATTAAAAATGGTAAAAATTTCAAAAATCAAAAAAACCCAATTAACTATAGTTCCATCCAATTCTTCATTCACTGTAGGTAGTCCACTGCTGAGTTTCCATAGGCCTCCTTTATTAGATTCAGCTTGGTACTAAGGGTTTTTGGATCCATCGGGTTCCATTTGTCTCGATCAGGTTATAAGAGAAAGGAGGCCTGGAGCATACTCCACCACGCTGCTCCAATGCGGATTGGTGGAGAAGCCGGCTAGTGGCGAGATGGTGTCGGATGTTTTTAAACCACCCACAGGTCCTCCGACAAGGATTAACGACGGCTATCTTATCGGTAACAGCCGGGACCAACGGCTTAACGCCCCCCGAAGCACGAAAGCGCGCATTTAACTAACCAACTAGCGGTCACCCATCCAGACCACACCATCCATGGACGCAGATCCTAGACCGCTCCCGACGTTGCTTAACTTCTTAGATCGCTTGTGATCTACTCAAGCCAAACCATACACAATTACACATACATTGTCAGTAACCCATTAATGACCCACTACAGGGTCGGGTCTCCTTTCACAATGAGAGGGATGTAGGCCGCCGTCCACCACGCTGGCCTAATGCGGGTTGGTGGACTTCACATGCCTTTGAGAACATTTTTTTCGAACTCTCAAGCATGCCGGTTTCCTCACGATGTTTTCCTTCACCGTAACAGCAGGTGATACTTAATTTTATAAATCGCATATAACTTTTTTACAAAGTCATTGGTGCGTGCCACTGGGATTCGAACCCGGACCCCTCGATTCGAGGTCGAATTCTAAGCCACTGGGCTATCACCGCTTTCACTGGGCTATCACACATACATATTGATGAATAATACTGTGTTGTGAACAGTTGGAAATGGTGGCGATACTTACCACCACCAACCCCAACGGTGACATCGAGGAGGTCGGCAGGTGTTCGGGCAAGGGTGAGCTGTACTGGCCGTACATACGGCTGGAGCCGGCGCCGCTGCTGCTCGTGTCGACCTTCAAGAAACATTCGCGTTCCCACGCTAACTTGGGAGGGGTAATAAAGAGATCAATTTATTGTATTTCTAGAGTTTTAGACTCTTCAGCGCGCACCGGTAATATAGAGTTCGAGCTGCGGTCTAACCATTTTTGTACGACGCCATGTCTGAATAAAGGAATGTTATGCCAAGCCATTAATGCGCGCATGATATTAACTTGAGCTGCGATCTAGCTCCGTAGCGACCAGTCTGAACAAAAGAATGTAATGCCAAAAGAGTAAGAAGTTTTTTTTATTTTAAGAAGTTTTTATTTATTTTTCAGTTTTGAAAATTATAACGGTATGTAATATATAGGTTGCAGGTACTCTCAGGATTTGGTCTTCCCTCACAATAAGAAAGATTAAGAAATATTAGAATTAGGTCCATATTCTTCGATGACCTACGGTGCCGAGACGTGGTCATTTACTGTGAGCCTAATCCACAAGCTCAGAGTCGCCCAGAGGGCAATGGAGAGAGCTATGCTTGGTATTTCTCTACGAGACAGAATCAGAAATGATGAAATCCGCAGAAGAACGAAGGTGACCGACATAGCTCTCAAAGTTTGCAAATTAAAGTGGCAATGGGCTGGCCACATCGTTCGCAGGACTGACAACCGATGGGGAAAAAAGGTCCTCGAATGGCGACCACGTTTAGGCAAAAGGAGCACAGGCCGCCCTCCGACCAGGTGGACTGATGACCTGAAGACGACAGCGGGAAACCGTTGGATTCAGAGGGCCCAGGAGCGGGCGGAGTGGCGTCGATTAGGGGAGGCCCATGTCCAGCAGTGGACTACTAAGGGCTGAAAGGAAGGAAGGAAGGAAGAATATGGACCTATTTCGGGTTTGTGGGCTTCACATTGTCATGCCTCTGAGAGCATTAACTATCAAGCATGTAGGTTTCCTCGCGAAAAATTCCTTCACCTTTATAGCTGCGTCTAATCTCTTTTTTCTCGTCTAAGATTCTTCTGTATCTATATCTGATGAATAAAAAGCCTCAAACTAATTGAAAAGCGGCATTTATCTTTGTTTTTGATTTTATTTATTTCTTTGGATAGAACAATAAAGAATCTACATTGCACATAAGCGCTCGGTCACTGAAGAACACAAAAGTAACTAAGCCTTTGAGTGCCAAGTCTAGATCTACAACTAAGGTAAGTATGTAATGGTTGTCATGTCATGTCCATAATGTCACATGTCATACCCATTAATAACCCACTACAGGGTCGGGTCTCCTCTCAATCTCCTCTCGATGAGAGGGATGTAGGCCTTAGTCCACCACGCTGGCCTACTGCGGGTTGGTGGACTTCACATGCCTTTGAGAACATTCTTTTTTGGGAACTCAGGCATGCAGGTTTCCTTACGATGTTTTCCTTCACCGTAACAGCAGGTGATATTTAATTTCATAAATCGCACATAACTTTTATAATAAAGTCATGCGTGCCACTGGGATTCGAACCCGGACCCCTCGATTCGAGGTCGAATTCTAAGCCACTGGGCTATCACCGCTATCTGTATGTGTAATGGTTAAACACATAATATATACGCATAAAATATATATATTTGCGTGATGGCTTTCTTTTGTACTAACCAACGACCACAAAACCGCACGTCATAGTTTCTACAAAGGAACATTTCAGTCAAAGCAGGTTCCCTCACGGTGTTTCCCTTTATCGTTACTGTACGTGATATTAAATTTTATAAAGCGCACATTACTTTTTTAAGAAAGCTATTGGTGCGTGCTACTAGGATTCGAATCCAGACCCTTCCTGTAAGGGGCTGAATTCTTAGCCACTGGGCTTTCACCGCTTTTGAAAAGGTTGACATTTCTTAAACTTAACTTTCTTAACGCTTTAACGGTTTGAAACAAAACATTTTTACTTACCCAATACCCTTCTAATTAACAGCGCAAGCATTGAATAAGTTTCCTTGTAACGAAGCTCTACAAAATTAATAGAAAGTCCCCTCTTTCTCCCTATTGTCGCTTTGCGAAGCCGTCTCTTAGAAAGGATCGTTCTTACAAGAATAACCATAGAAAAAGGAAATAAATAGAACGGCAATAATAACACATTTTTTTCAAAATCCACTTCGGCAATCTGGCATCGGCATTTAGACGCCCAAAACTTATTCTATCACTCCCACAGTGGCGATGAGAGTGAGCAAAATCTTTATTAGTCGGTTTAACGTTGACAGCGTTGTTGGTTCACGCGATTGGTTGGTCAATCAGTGTGCGACGTGCATTGGTCTAGCTGCTAGACCGCCAATGTGGCCGAAAGTGTACAATATCCTTACAATTAATATCTAGGCTCACGATTTGTGACGGTAACTATAGAATGAGCTAGTATCCGCCCAGTTTAGCTACTAAACTGCTTCCTAGGGGTACGTCTGCTCCTACATAGCCGTTCTATCTTCATCATATTAACTATTATTTGTTAACCCTTTGCAGGTGAAGGACCTTAAAATGACGCAGGAACCAAAGCACTACACCATTCAGTGAGTGATATTATTCTATATTAGAATCAAGAATGGATGTATGTAATTCTATTACTAATTTGCTCTCATTTTATTTAAGTAAGTGGTTAGTTTTGGTATCCGTGGATTCGCGACATCGTATTTTTTTAAATTGTAATGTATTTAATACTACAGAAAGGGTTATAATGTTTTTCGAAAATGTCTACAATTCTTTAATAGATGTTAACATAATTGGTGCTACAGAATCAAGGATAATCACGAAAAACTGATTCTTGTGACAAAATACACCTGTTTTACGTGACTTTTGTGACAACTCTTTTGTTACCCGATCATTCAGAGATTTAATCCTTATTTGACTAGATAGTCTAAGAGCCGGTGAAGATGGACCCTCGCCGATCTGATAACTCGATGACACAATTTTTTTATCAAATATAATTTATAGACTTAATATGCCTATGATGACTTGCCTATCCATGCCATGAAAGAAAATTGATTAAAATTAATAAAAATAAAAATAGCTATGAACACTTTTCGATAGGAAAGTTATCAAGGCATATTTGTTTATAAATTATATTTGATAAAATATACATATATATGTCTCATCGAGTTATCAGATCGGTGAAGGTCTATCTTCCACCTCTCCACTACTAAGACTGTAGTTTCAATAAAAATTATCATCAATATAATTCCTTACAAAAAATGGTCGTACTTCTAGTCTTAAGCAATTAGTAGAATGAAGTCCCGAAGAACTAATGACAAGAGTGCTTCTTAGTTGATTTTTTCCATCGACCCGACAAAGAGCCCGTTTCTCAGAGTCGCAACAAAGGCTCAACTAATTAACAACTGATTGCACTCTATAGTAACTCTATGTCTATTTCTATTTCTATTTCAACCTCTTAGATTTCGATGAAAAGATCGACGTTTTGCATTTTGTTTCATGTTGGAGTCTATTTATTTTCCTGACGCTATTAATTTTCATTTGCTTTTATTTCACTTTTTTTGCACGTCTTTTGCATTTCGGTTTATAAGAAAAAAATTTAGGTAACAGGATATTAAAAAAAGTTGGGTGCAAACATCAAACAAACGCAAACATTGCCCGAGATATTATTATAAGTGTATGCATTTCAACTCATTACTATGATGGTCGTCGTGTGCTACTCAACTAAAAATACAAACTTATGAGGCAAAGTATGCTGTTAGTGATAAATACGAGTATGTCCCCGTGCGGACAACAGTTCTGGAGTCCACGAAACGAGCTCCCAAAGAAAATTATCTAGTGGCGCCCATTGGTTAATACACTTGCCTCTCATTAGTCACTGCCTCACTCATTGGCCGCTTATTGTTTCTCTTATCACGCTCACTCAATCTTAGTCGCGCGCATCGACCAATGAGTTGCGAGTATTTTGTACCTTACGAGTTCGATTCGTGAAACTGATTTTAGCAATATTTCTGTGTTTTTAATGTAATAACGTGTCAGTTTACGAGAAACTGTTAATTGATACTTTAGACGGTACTACTCCTTTTCGTTCTCTCATTTGCTCCAAACATTTTATGTTCAAATAGGGTCATAGCGCCCCATGGCTGGCCGCTTACGTTGGCCCAGTGGAGTAGAGTAGACGAAATTCGGAACTCTACCGAGAGCATAAAAGTGGAAACTCCGTCCAAGAAACCAGCAAAGGAAAAGGTATGCACCCTCTATTTAAATTAACATTCTGAATCTGGCAATGAACATTCGGAACCATGATTGAGGAGCACTCTTTCTCCAAGATAAGAATTCTGTTTGTAAAGGACTTCTTTTTCTGCGAGAATTTTTCCACTTCAACCTACTTCTCACTGATACACTTATTCTAACCGGACACACACTTCCAATTTTTGAAGACATATTTATATTTTTGTTATAAAATTACACATTTAGAAAACTTTAGGGTGCTTAGGAAAATTTTCAATTTAAATCCTCTCAATAACATAATCTCCCTCTCTCACCCTCCATCCTCTCCTCACGAAGGCAACAACCTATTTGACGACGATCATTAAGATCAATCTCCCCAAGTAATTAAAAAAGTTGAAGTGACTATCATATATCAGGGAGCACTTACGAGTATTCGCTCGTTTTCTACCTGCCACGCACACTACCACAATTTTGAGTACTTTAACATGCACACAAACGTAACGTGTACCTGTACGTACATTCCGTACGAGTCAAATTAAAATTTTACTAATAATAGTCGAATTTTGCCAAATATTTGGGAATCTCTAAGCCATTAAATAAGTTTTTGTACTGCACAGCCTGGCTCCGCCAAGGAGAGGGATAAGCCACCTGCCGTGACGTTCCACCAGCCCCAGCCAGGCGACGCCTACGTGGAACTGGAATGTGCCCTCGCCATGATGGGCGGATCCATCGCCAAGCGTGATGATGCAAGGGATCTGGAGTTCGCTGCTGCCAGACGCGCGTGGGACGCCAAGGAAGTTGGGAGAAACGCGAGAGGGGCGCAGATCAGGTCAGGGCCCTGATTCTGTATGACCATTCAGATTTCGTGCCGATATCGTGTGACGGTTTGATCCGTACGTCATTTCATGAACCCGCACGACAAGGATCTTGTCTATTCTATACGGCACACAATAGATGGTCACGATACTTGACTTTTAAGCCTTTTTTGACTTTTTATCACGAGTAGGACACGACATTGCCGCGATACGAGTGTGAATCATACAGAATCAAGCCCCAGATGTGAAGTGTTTTGTGAGTCGCCACTCGTTTAAGAGATGGCGCCACGGATAATCCTGAATCACGCTATCGAAGTTTTCTACAACACACATACAAAACTTCGAGATGCCAAGAAGATATCTCGCCAGATTATGCTTGGAGAGCGGTCATGCTCCCATTATTTCGTTATTTCGAAATTTTATATGAAACTAGCTAACTCCGCAAATGTTGTTTTGCGCTCGACAACTTACCTATAAGTCATCGAGGGGGCGATGAAAAATTACTAAATTACTAAAATGACTATTAAAAAATAGGGGTTGTTGATAGAAGGGTGAAAATTTAGGGAAGTACTAGCTTACCCCGCAAACGTTGTTTTGCCATATAAGTTATCGAGCGTTTAAAATCGAATATTAAAATATAGAGGTTGTTTGTATGAATGCGCTAATCTCAGGAACTATTAGATCGATTTCAAAAATTCTTTCACCAATGGATAGCTAAGATGTCCCTGAGTGCTATCGGCTATGATATACCACGGGCGAAGCCGGGGTGGACCGCTAGTAAAGGATAATTTTAATATTTTATTATAGAAAAGATTTCCGAGCGGAGTTTCTCGAAGCCCTACCGCCGCCGCCATCTGATACTCGTAGTGTGCGCACTATGTCAGAGGTTAGTCTCGACTATTTTAAATTAATTATAATTTGTAACTGTATACTCTTGCATTTTGATGCTTGAAATTTAACCTCTGCCAAGTAAAGTTCACAAAACAATATTCTCTCCAGCCGGTCAACATTCATAATTTAATATTTCTTTGATAAAAATTAATCATACGTATTTTGCTTCACCTAATTTGATTTTTTTAGGAAATAGCTTTTGGCGAGGAGTTCGAGGGTGAAGAGAAAAGTAAGTTTTCTTTTACACCTGAACACACTTTCACTGTAATTGAACAACTATTCGTTTATTTCAACAATAAAAAAGATAATAGGCTACTTCTGTTTTTCATATCTTTTTTTTTACTTTGTTTTTCTTTTTTTCTGCTTTTCGCATTAGAAGAACCTGAAGCACAACTTCAGCAGGGACCAACTCCGGCCACGGAGAGCGGCAGTAAGATGAATTCTTCATATGTTTTATGTTTGTCTGTAGCCCATTAGTGACCCACTGCAGTATCAGGTCTATTCTGAAAAGACCTTAGCCTGAGCCTTAGACCTTTTCAGAAAAGACCTTAGTCCACCGCGTTGGCCTATAGATCAAGATCCCAGCACCGCCAGACATCACGTATTTTCTGACGAACGAAATGTGGATGAGTACTTTAGTATGTACTAAAATCGCATGCCGGCTAGGTAGCTTAGACGGTCAGAAAATACGTGACGTTTGGCGGCCCTGGGATCTTGGACCACTGGAAAGCATCGGTAGACTTCACATGCCTATGAATTATTTTAAGCCATGCAACTCTTCTCACGATGTTTTCCTTTACCATCGCAGCTAGTGATATCATAGCTTAAGATGATAACCTACATGTGTTAGAAACATAAAATATGTTCTCAAACTCATGTGAAGTCCAACAACCTGCAATCGGCAGCGGGGTGGACTAAGGCCTACATCCTTCTCAGTGGGACAGAAGATCCGACCTTGCAGTGGATCATTATGGATTGGTTTCACTAGACTTAGGCTGCGTTTCCACCAGAGATGTGCGAGGATGCGTAGCTAGGGATGCGTTTTTAAAGAACCAATAGAATTGCTTCATTTACCTAGCCTCGCTTAGCACAGCTCTGGTGGCAACGGCTTAGTGGAAAGCAGCCTTACGACTCGGAATTCATTAATTGAATATTGTTTCCAGTGCTAGAAATGTCGGTGGAAAGCGAGGAAGAGCCGAGATACCTCGCGATGCCCGAACAGCTGAAGGACAAATTCATTCCTCTGTATTTCGTGCCATTCTGTACCAAGGAGAGGACGGGAGACGAATGGTAGTGTAGCTTTATCTGTTTTCTAAAGCTGGACTGGTGCTGCTGCAATCAATAAAATTGTGCTTTATGAAATCAACGTAATAATTTTCAGCCACTAGACTATACTTTATCCTCTAAGAGGCCAAACATCCTCTCACCTCAAGGTCTCACCTCATCCTCCACCCGTACTCCCCACTCGTAAGGTTGCTTTTCCACCCGTCATTTCTTGCAGTGTTATCGTCACACCAGACATGGCGGAGGGTTCTAAGCGTAAACGGCAGTTCCGTATACAAGCGTCTTTGGAGCGCATGCGGGAACTCCAAGCGTACAACGAGGAGTTTGTGCTTGGAAGGCAGAAGATGAGGTGTCAGCTGCTGGAGCAGTTCTTTATTGGTAAGTGTTAATTAGTTCAAGCGGGATCCATGTTCCCGGAATTTGTTTGGCACCCGGTTCGTCTTTACAAAGTGATGAGAACACGGACTGACGTTGGCGCGCTGTGGAAGAATACAGAAGTGTGCCCATATCCCCGATACAGAGCTTTAAAAGAAACATGGGGCGTGCAGGCCGACTGGTGTTGAATAACCAATGGACACCAACGTTCGCCCCCGAACAGGACACACATCCTTTCCAAGATACATGCGTACATTGAAAACACGTAAAGACCCTACTGGTCGCCTCAAAAATTAATTCTAATTAGGGATTGTATGCATTCGTTTTATGATTCACTCCTGCCTCGTACGCGTCCGCTCTCGTACGTCACCTTTAGGTCATTGCTCTACTATGTTTAGGGTTTCTTAAACAGAAGAAGGGTGATAGCCCATTGGCTTAGAATTCGACCTCGAATCGAGGGGTCCGGGTTCGAATCCCAGAGGCACGCACCAATGACTGTGAAATGAATGTGAAAAAGTTATGTGCGCTTTATAAAATTAAATATCACCTGCTGTTACGGTGAAGGAAAACATCGTGAGGAAACCTGCATGCCTGAGAGTTCAAAAAAAATGTTCTCAAAGGCATGTGAAGTCCACCAACCCGCAGTAGTGGTGCGTGGTGGACGGCGGCCTACATCCCTCTCATTGCGGGTCTCCTACCCGACCCTGTAGTGGGGCATAAATGGGTTACTGACAAGATATGAAAAACCTGATGCTTCGCGACTGATACCTTATGACTAAGAGGATACCGTTAACGTTCCTCGGTCGAGCTACTCGTATAATGGCACTACCATCTACATTGCCTTCTTTATCCACAAAGTTATTATAAAGGGGTATTCATGTGGCTCTTACCTTCTCAGATTCACAGTGGAACGAAGATTTGACCAGAGTTCTAGAAGAAAGGGACGACGCTATCGCCCTTGAAGCTTTGAACCGGACCCTGTCGGCGACGAAGAAGAAGCAGGAAGCTAAGAAGAAGTGAATAAAGATATTATTACATAAGTTTAAAGCATTCTGTCTTTCATTTATTGGGTCTGTCACAAACTAAAATAGGGTCGGTCAGTTAAACAGGGTCTCAGGGTCGAGGACTCTGCAGAGGGTGAATAGGTCACAGATTAGAGATTAGAGAGATAGGCCTATTATGAAACTAAGGACTATTTAGACGATAAGAAAGCGTGGGATTGAATAACTTCACTATAGGCTATTTCTATACACCATGTATCAGTATTTATTTGTGAACGGATGGCAATTGAAACCATATTGACACACACGATAGCTGTCACGAGTGTTCCTTTATTGGGCCTAGCAATACTGCACCATAGAATAATTCATACTTATTTTTAAAAGAGTGCTGGGAATTTTTTTCCGACCGCTTTTTTCTCCTAGTCTACGTTTTGCCTGAGGGGCGATCAAAGCAGATGTTTGTATAGTGTTAAATGTATGACGCTCATTAAGTGTGCATAAATTGTACCTAATAATGAATAAAAGCTTTTGAATTTTGAATTTTTTGAATTGGAGAGATCAGATTAGTTTTCCTTGAAAATATATCACCCGGTTGTTCCCGTGAGATTCCCAACAATTATTGTCTGTAACCCTTTAATGACTCACAACAGGATCGGGTCGCCTCATGAAAGGAATGTAGGCTTTAGTCCACCACGCTGGCCTAGTGCGGGTTGGTGGACTTCACATGCCGTTGAGAACATTTTTTTTAACTCTCAGGCATGTTTCCTCACGATGTTTTCCTTAATCGTAACAGCAGCTGATATTTTATAAAGCGGACATAACTTTTTTAAAAAGTCATTGGTGCGTGCCTAATGTGCTATTATTACTAATGTGCTATCTTCAGCTTTAATACTGACTGGAATCCAATATCGCTAGTGCACTCCTATTTAAAAGCTCGGAAAGCGTCTCTGGAATCATCTCAATTTTTTCGCCGCAAATATTTTTACAAGCGCCTTAAAGATATTGCATCCGTTTTTCATTCGAGGAGTTATGACTTCGAGAATGATAAGTCAGTATTTGGACGTGAAATATCATGTATTCGTTCGCGAATTCAATAACTTTGGCTTCTCTTGTGTAATCTACTCTGCTTTACTTCGCAGATTAGTCTTAACCTAATACTTGAAGAGGCTTATGAAATAATGTCGATTACTTGAGCAGCAACACTGCGTACGAACTCAAACAGGTTCCTTTTCCTATTTAATACAAAGAAATTAAACGGATTTTCCCACCGTAAAAAGTTAATATAAGGCTTGCAGTGACCACTTTACGTCAGATTTCTTCGCGCTCGTTTGTTGTTATACTCATATTCATTAAAAAAAATATCACACAAAAACACTTACTCCAAGAAGCAATTGCGCTATTAACCCTTGAAAACTTTTTACTCCATTAAGAGTGTTAAATTTGAGGCACGCTGGTTCTTATTAGGCTATTACGAAAGTCCATTAGGGTACTAATATCGGCTCCCTTAGACACTAGCTCCATTATGGAAGATAAGCGATTAACGAGGAGAAATATCCCCACCCTGCAGTCTAAACTCAAAGACAAAAATCCTATCTAAGATCGTATGTTGGTGCACTGCTACTCATAAAGGAAAGGTCGATTTAAATAAGACAAAAAGAACACACTGCTGCAAAATTTTTGTCCATGGATATACCATAATCTGCTTTTGTGCTTGGTTTAAAGCCCGCACAAAAGTGTACTTGAACAAAAATAATGTTAATTATTACGCTTCACACTCATAGCCCCACACTAGGATTCCCTGTGTCGTGGGTGCCATGGACACACACAAGACAAGAACACAACAAACGCAGACCAGAAACAGAAATTTAAACTCATCATTCAAATCCCTGCTCTGCTGGGAATCGAACCCAGGACCCAGGCGAACCGGCATCTTAACCTATCGTTAATCCAGGGTGTGATCTATCTGTGTACCAAATTTCATCCAAATCTGTTCTGCCGTTTCCGCGTGAAAGAGTAACAAACATCCGTCCATACTCACAAACATTCTCATTTATCTATCAAAATAGTAGAAGGATATGCTCCATACTACGGCAGCAATTTAAATTTTAAGTACGATTTCGATCGCTCATAGCTTCTCGCTCTCAAACAAACAAGGGGTTTACGCGTCATTCCTTGTCGAGACTGGTGACGTCATTAGGGGACTTCTACACAAATGTGTCTGACGGCAGCCGTTAAACACCCCCTAATGTTTTATGACGTCACTCCAAACTTGCAAGAAAACCGTTCTTAACAGTTTTCTTACAAAATAATGTATAAAGTACTAAGATCAGTCTGGTGAAAGTCGGGCTATGGTTGTGTTTATATTTGGGTTTGTATAGATACTTTACAGGTATAGTAAGAAGTTTTGTAAGCGGTTGCTGCAGGTGGCTGAAGCTACGGCCTTCATGGTTTGTTCAAGAGCCAGGACTGGCTGGTGAGGTGAAGAAGAAGAAAAAATAAAAAAAGAACGAATACGATCCGTCAATTAGTTTCGGAGATATGCGTGGACAAACAATTATCTACATACATACATGTATATACACACCCATGAAAGGTAACTTGTTTGGAAGCGGTAATAAACTAACATAATATTTAAAAATTTTGCAGTGCTGAGAATATTACATACACACGTGTCGAATTGATAACCTCCTTTTTTGAAGTCGGTAAAAATTGTACCTATAGTGACTGTGGATTACACAGAAGACGGTAAATTCCCGGTCAAACTACTAAACTCCTGAATGTTATAAGCCAAAACAATACCACGAAGCGAAAATATAATAAAACGGTTAAAAATAATGTAATTAGCTTTTAATCTACCGAAGGACACTCAAATGGAATTATCGTCGGACAGGTGACCTGCAAACTTGTAATGCGGTTTATGTAGTCCTTATTCCAAGGTATCATGGACTAGATTTGAGTATGCAGTTGTAAAGACAGCATGGCGGAAATTAACTGGAATGCTTGAGCCCCTACTATGAGAAAAAAAATTAATAGACTATAATTTTGTGAATATTTCGAATGGTCATGTAATCAATATTTTTTCCACACTAATGGTTTGCCCACAATTTCACATTTTTTGATTCTATTACCTTTTATTTACTCGTAGATGACAGATTTTCAAAATTGTATCCTTTATTTCATTCATTCCATGTTGTTTTATCGTAAAAATTGACACCTATATTACCTACATTATGATTACATTTTTAGTATGTAATTTATTACATTCCAATTTTTGGTATTTATTTTTTTGCTAATTATCTCCATAATAATATGTGTATTAAAAATTTTAAACGCTACCTCATGCAATTATTTAACCACATTACTAAAGTATACAAATTAGAAACACATAAAATTCAAAAATTCAAAATTCAAAAGCTTTTATTCATTATTAGGTACAATTTATGCACACTTAATGAACGTCATACATTTAACATTATACAAACATCCGCTTTGATCGCCCCTCAGGCAAAACGTAGACTAGGAGAAAAAAGCGGGCGAAAAAAAACTCATAGCACTCTTTTAAAAATAAGTATGAATACATACATACAATGAGTATTTAAAACTAAGGGTTTCAAATGAAATTATAAACATTTTTAATACTGTCACTTCATTTGTTTGGAATATTTACCAAAACCTTTTCGAGTTAGCTTCAAGATCGTAAAACCGTAGTATTCCGTAGTTGAGTTTTACCTACTGAAATTGGACGAGGTGTAGAAAAATTGGATATATCACATCAAGTGCTTGGCGACACATACAGACCTACGCTGCGCCGCATATGCTCTCTTGACACTCTTTAAAGTTAATACTATAAAACTGTTTCCGACATTTTGTAATGTCGTTATTGGAACGAAGTTCCTTATCGCGCGTTGTGAAAGGGGGCTAGACGGAAAAAATTCTTACGAAAAGTTGTCACGACACTTTTTGCTGTCATGACGTAAGTCATGACGTAAATGACAATGACTGAAGTTCATGACTACGTCAGTTACGTCATGAACTTCAGTTACGTCATGACAGCAAAAAGTGTCGTAAATGACATTGTCATTTACGTCATGAACTTCGTTCCTTCCGGGTGTCCCTTGACAACTCTCAAGTTTTTTATCTTAAAATTGGTTATAGATGTTGGAGCCGATAACATACAATTGGAACAGTATACAGGATAGGAATCCCCGATCTAAAACATTAAAGAAACGTTAATTAAAGACTAACTCTTTAACAATTCTAGCATCATTTAAGTATCAAATGGAAATTAAATTTTCACCCAATTAATAAAATTCCGAAAACCCTAGCGGTAATAACTAATTACGTCACAAATTGGGAGCAAATTTTTATTCGACACTTAATTAGCGGGTCCCGTTACGAATAGACTTTTTGGAACAATATTTTTGGAGTTTGAGAAGAGACTTCATTATTCCGCGGCGTTTTTTGTGTGCTTCCTTTTGATGGTAATTTTAAAATTATTCAAATTTGGCAGTGACATTACATTAATTATTTATGGGAGGTATTAGCATT
The DNA here is from genome assembly GCA_905147235.1 of Erynnis tages. Taxonomy (NCBI): domain Eukaryota; kingdom Metazoa; phylum Arthropoda; class Insecta; order Lepidoptera; family Hesperiidae; genus Erynnis; species Erynnis tages. The sequence goes on from LR990082.1 coordinate 10,816,125, forward strand.
TGTCCATTGTAATTTGTTATTAATATTGTAATTTGGTAATTAAAAGAGGAGCTAGGAATGTATTGATGGGGTTTTTTTGTAAATTTATCCCTATATAAGTACAGTTGGGATAGATATAAAGACTGTAAACTCCGCATCTTTTGAAACGATGATTTAGAACCTCGTTAGTACTGCCCTTTTATGATTGTACCACTTTTAAAAGAATACGTAGCAATGACTGACGCTTACTATACGAATACAAAACGTAGTGGTTATATCCTCTTTGACGAATACTTTAACGATTTACGATAGTGTTCATGCTCACATGGTCGTCCTTTATGTATGGGCGAAAATCGCATTCACAACAAACTTTTACATCAAATCCCCCATCGTTACAGTCAGAAAGGTCCTTGACTGACGTGATCGATGTGAAATTAGATCCGACCCTTAGACCTTCACGCGTATTAGGTTCCAGATACGTGGAGTTCTGATCAAAATCAAAATCATTTATTTGCACGAATATGGGTTAGTTATTGGTTTTACTGGGCATTTTGAAAAATCCATATTCACCTTTTCAGGTATGCATATTAAAAAAGTAAATAAACAAAAATAAAACTAATGTTAGTTATACAAATTAATTGAAAATTATAAAATATTAAAACTTATTACTAATATACAATTTGATTGACATGTTTTGCACAATATATTTGTCAATTAAGCCAAGTATATTCGTTTTTATGTTATTTACTTTTTATTTTACCTAATCGAACTCTGATGTTTGACTGATGTTTTAATCTGCTTATTTAGAACTGTTTAGATGATTACAAGCAAGATTGTAAGCTGTAAAAGGTAAAGATGTAAATAAGTCTTTGCTTATGTAATAAAAATAGAGATAATTTATTAAGAGAGTTTACGCACCTAACCAATCTAGAAGTTTGAAGACAAAGACAATAACCTCCTTTTTTTAAGTCGGTAAAAACGGCATTTATGATTTTATATGAATTGAATGAAAAATTTAAGAATAAAATTATGAATTCGTTTATGTCTTATAATAAAAGTGGTAGAACCTTTAGAATTCCTATGGGGAGGTATGACGTTTTCATGTCAGTAACCCATTAATGACCCACTACGGGGTCGGGTCTCCTCTCACAATGAGAGGGATGTAGGCCGCCGTCCACCACGCTGGCCTACTGCGGGTTGGTGGACTTCACATGCTATTGAGAACATTTTTTTTGTGAACTCTCAGGCATGCAGGTTTCCTCACGATGTTTTCCTTCACCGTAACAGCAGGTGATATTTAATTTTATAAATCGCACATAACTTTTTTACAAAGTCATTGGTGCGTGCCACTGGGATTCGAACCCGGACCCATCGATTCGAGGTCGAATTCTAAGCCACTGGGCTATCACCGCTTATATAGACGTTTTCATAAACAGCAGTAAAACAACATGCCCCCTATATATTATGTTCTAGTTGTTGAGTGTTGCAACCTTGAAACGACCATCTCATCATCTCAGTCTTCCTAATTGCACCGATATAAGATTTCAAATAGGGGGAGAGCGATCAGAGACAGATATGCACTACGCATTGCCACTTTTTTTTTATAATCTTCATTTGTTGTCCACAGACTCTAGGTCCGTGCCTTTTTTTTACATCAAGTTATTTGTCTGCATTTCCTATAATATATTGCTCCAGAAAAAAATCTTTGTGAATTTTGGCCTGGTGTCTCCTTGGATCGTCCCGGGCATTCTTTTAGGGTTTCTGCTATGACTTGGTAGTCTCTGTGGCTGATAGCAGTAGGCAGGTTGTATTTCTCAATAGCAGCTGTGTTTGCATTGCCACTTCAGCTTGCTAACCTATGTGGTTTTTTTAGCGACAAAGATACATTAACAATACTCGCTCCACTGCCATAACCCGCATATTACACACAATTGTCTTTTTATCTGTTATTTTTAATGCTTTAATCGCTCTCGTGTCAGCAGGTGTTTCGTTGTAAAACATCATGCTTATTTGAATTAATTATTGCGTGTAGATAGCTACTTATCTCATTAACGTATTATGGTAACTGGTCAAAAAGCCGTGTAAAATTTTTACTCTACGAGTAATTACCAGCTCTTTAACTATACCTAATCTACTATTTATTGCTTTTAATCGTAATATTTTTTTTCTTGATTATAAATATTTTTGTGTTTCTTCTGTTGTCCACCGAAATCAAAATTTTATTTCTTTACTTAGCATCAGGTGCATCGTTAGCCACAATAGTCACCATCAACTCGGGCTAGGCCAGCGTGGTAGACTACAGCCTACATCTTTCTCATTCTGAGATGAGACTCGAACCAGCAGTGGGTTTGGAATGGGAAGCAGTCATCAGTCATGTGGTGAGAAAATCTTCCCTGAATCAACCCTAAGAGTTCACAAAAAAATGTTCTCAAAGGCATGTGAAGTCCACCAACCCGCATTAATCCAGCGTGGTGGAGTAGTGAGTCATTAAAGGGTTACATACAACGCCCAAACGGTGGGTCCCACTAACTGGATTAATTATATAGAACATCTATGACTAAAGAAAAATTGAGGCGAGCGATCAATCCAATTGTCTGTCCAATCCACAAACATCACATCAAACGCCATCCGTTTTTCAAACAAATAAAAGTGTACAGACATAAACAGAGCACGATGCACACGACAGTATCAACAGTTGAACAACAATGGGGCATATGAGAATCGTATACAATTTTTGCACCTGTACACGGCATATACGTGTCCCCTGGATTATACATGTATGGTGACGTCGCCTGAAGCGTGGTACTGTTTCCATAGCACGGTCAATTTAAATGTTGCATTTTTAGTAAGTACTTTACCTATACACCTCTACATAGAGATAATAGAGATAGCTGTTAATGAGCCTCATGTTAAATTGCTTTAATTTTAATTTGACTGCTTAAAATATATTATGTAGAACAGATGCTTCTTTAGAAGACGAAGACTAAGATAATAAGTATTTAGTATGATTCAATTATACGTCAAGAAATGTGTGCTTTATGTACGCGTAAATAGCTATTGAACTTCAACTAAATAAATTCCATCGCTGCTCTTGAAAGAAAAGGCCCTAATAAAAAATATCTAGCGACATATTTTTATTTGAAACTTCACTGATGTTTACTATGGCAGTCAATATGGTAGGGAGATTTAGTGGAACATTAGCCAAATGCTTAGGTTATGCGCATGCATTGGTTAGGCAGTTGACTTATGGTTGGTTATTATCAGAGTTACATATTATAATTTAATTGAACTTGTATCGTTTAGATTCATAATCGACTGAGACCAGTCTCAAATTACTCCAAATTGATATTACTTTAAGCGGTACGTCATACGGTTAGTATCGTACGACAATGGAGCTGCGTGATCTAACTTATAGGCGTAGAGCGGTCAATATGCACTGATGCACGTGTGTGTACCTAGCGATGTGTGCGGCCGTGTGTACAGGCCCTTGCTGGCAGGTGACGGTGTTATGCTGTATTGAGCCAAGAAAGATATTGGGAATCATATAGGTGGGACGTCAGAAGGGTTCCTTCCGAGATTCGTAGTGTAATTTTATAGGTAACGATCTTAGTGAACTAATGGAATTCAGCAAGAATGTGATAATGAAACACAGAAACAATCAAACGTGTCATGTAAAACATGTAATTTACATGATGTCAAAGAGTTGTAAAAACTTATTAAATACTTTACCGATCACTATTTTAAATTAAAATTACATAATAATATATTTAAATAAAATATTTCAAGCTTTATAGCTGATAAATGTTGAAAGCGGAATCATAGTAGCACGAATATTTCATTAGTATATTTGCTTCAAAACTAATTTATTATAATGCACATATTATAGGGCATTTATGAAAGGTACTTACAGTTTTATTTTTGAAAATGTAGCGCTTTCAAAAGATACAGTGTCTTCATAAAGTGTAATTATTATAGTAACCGACAAAACACTAGAATGCGTGTCAATAGATCTTCTATAATTAATCTTAATCAAAACTACAAAAGAAACGATTGAGACATTACTTTCTACATTCCATTATAAGCACGCAAACAAAACTAATACGCAAATACACAGAAAATTGAGTTTAACCCACTAAAGTATTGTAAGTAATTGTCTTCTGCATGATACATTCTCACTCAAATAGAGCGTACGACGGTAGTGAACCCATACTGGGTTTGTATTACAGTATTATACTGGTACCGGCACTCAAGTTAGACGCTTGCTTTTTCAAACGCTGTGTTCTATTCAAAAACGGTACGAAAATTCACAATTAACCAACTTTTTATTTGGCTGTGCAAATTCTGTTGCCCTGCACTGTTTACTTTTTAATTTCGCTGCCGAATTCGCGCGCCAAAGTGATCTGTCAGTTGAGTCGTATACTTTTTTAAAATTAAGGATTAATTTCGGTCTCAACATTTTGTGTATACGTCCAAACTATTTTTTATGTTAATTATTTAATTTGTATTTTCTGTTTTTATCTGTGCGCGTAGTGAACGAGGGTTTATATATAATATAATTAGTCGTAATTGAATTACTTTGACTCACGTAAGTATGTGAAGTCAGCGACTGGCTGAATAATCTTGACGTATATTCTATCATGTAAGATTAAAATTCTAGTTCTAGCCTATAATTCGCTGTAGTTTAACCAAAGGATTTTGAGTGTGAATATTAATAAAGTAGGAATTAATTGAATCGGCCACAAATTTGAATACTGTGACCATAGTTTCCGGCCTCTAATTGAATTAAAAGTGAGTATAATATCTTAATTATAATATTGACCTACTTTACATAATGCTGTTAGGTAACTTATACATTACAATATTAAAAGAAATGATTGGATACCTTTCTTTATTCCTCAATCCAATCTTCTTTTATTTCCACAATACCTACTATATAGTTAGCTTTCTTTTCTATATAAAGATATCTAAAAGGAGAACATTATATGTTTTGCACCTGTCATTCAGTATTTACAACTACGGAGTACCCTTTACCACGCTGTCCCAAGTGTAGAGAGCAAAAAGAAAAACAAACAATCCAGCGACTCTGTTTGAACGTTTCTATGGTAGAGCCGCGAAAATTTAAATGGTAATTCCATTCCAATTTCAAAATTCAACACAAATTGTTCCATTTAAATCCCACTGAAAATTGAATGGACGACGATCGAATTTCAAATTTCCAACCGCGATCTTCTAACCAGTATTGCCATAACCACTATCGTATTAATTTAACCTCTGATATCGGGATAAAACGGCTATAATCGATACGAGAACTAAGCTTATTAATATTACCCCATTTTCTCGTTGGGCTGAGTGGATAACTTTATTAATGGCACGTTCGTTTTTAACGCGCTTTTATTAACTTCACCTGTGTTATTTCAAAAAATACCAACAAGAACCTGATGCCAGAGGCAAAGATGTGATGTGAGATTTTTAAGTATGAAGTAGGTGAGGTTCAGGGTATCAAAAATTAATGTTCTTTTCTTATTAGGTCACTTTTAAGGTCGGTTTGCTGTCATTTCAATTGATAACCTCTACCAACATATTTTTCCCAAATTTTAGGGTAATTTTCTTTCAACGGTATAACTAACGCGCGAACCCCTTTCTTTTTTATTAAAGACGCTAAAAAGCATATTTCATAAGCATATTGTAGCATCACTCCATCTGTAAAGTCCAACCCGCAGTAGGCCAGCGTGGTGGACTAAAGCCTACATCCCTCTCATTGTGAGAGGAGACCCGACCCTGTAGTGGGTCATTAATGGGTTACTAACATGCGGAAGATTTTTGAAAGACACATTTTATGAGAGACTTTGTTCTCTGTAATAGGAAAGGCGTTTGCTTCCGATTTCAGTAATTCACATCTACAGAGAATTGGACTGTCTCTGATTACATCAATTTTCTTTACCGGAGTTTGTCCAACCCATTAACAGCCCACTATAGTGTCGGATCACCCCTCACAAAAAGATAGATGAAGGCTAATCTACTACGCTGGCCTAATGCGGTTTGGTGGACTTCACATGCAAAAGGTATTTAGGAACATTTTTTTTGTGTACCTACTCTCAGGCATGCATGTTTCCTTACGTTTTTTTCCTTCACCGTTACAGTAACTACAGTGATTTGTTTGATAACCAAGGCTGCCAACTTTAACTATCATGAATTCTAAATGAAACCATTATGATGCTATTTAGGCACAAGTATAACAGTAGCAGCGGCGGCGGTCCGGGTTCGAATCCCAGTGGCTTTGTAATAAAAGTTATGTGCGATTTATAAAATTAAATATCACCTGCTGTTACGGTGAAGGAAAACATCGTGAGGAAACCTGCATGCCTGAGAGTTCTCAAAGGCATGTGAAGTCCACTGACCCGCAGTAGGCCAGCGTGGTGGACTAAGGCCTACATCCCTCTCATTACGAGAAGGAGACCCGACCCTGTAGTGGGTCATTAATGGGTTACTGACAGTAACCCCCTGGTTATAAATATATATAACAGTAGACCAGCTACTCAAATAATCGAAGATGCATTTTTCAAGCACCTGCAATCATAGAACAAGGATTGCGTGCTCGACTCAAATACATAAATCATTCCTCACAATGACTGTCAGACTGTCAGTTTGCACGTGCATGCAAACAGTGCCACCAAGATTGCTGTCCTTGTCATCACTATAGGATTCTCCCACGTGTGAGCAGGACAGATGCTGGGTAGTTCACAGCTTTCGTGCATATTAAGTTCGCGTGTTGATAATAAAGGGGTCGGCACTTGAGGGATTTGACGACGATATCAAATGTCAGACACGACGATTTACGATGATGTACGTCCCGGCTCCTGCATAATTGAGTTCTGTGTTGCCATTGTTGGAGGAAATTGGCCGGAAACGGGGAAAATCTTGATTTGCAATATTGATGATTTCTTTTTGCAGCGAATTTAAAAATTGACTCATAATTACGATTAACGATATGATGGCGCAGTGGTTAAGACGCCGGTACGCTGCGCGGTTGTCTTGGGTTCGATTCCCAGCGGAACAGGGGTTTTAATGATGAGTTTAACATTTAATCCAACTGAAAAATCAATAATTCAAAAAAATATTGATAGTCGTAGGTATTAATAGAGTAACACTGAATTTTAATAGCTGAAGATTTTTGAGATAAGGTAAACATACACCTACATGTGAAATCTTATAATTGGAAAAAAAAATTACTTTGATATAGAAACTAACATTATTTATTATCAACCACCTATTTAAATCAGAGATTAAAATGATTTCAACTCACGATCCCACTGTTAAAATCTTTAAAAACCTGCTGATGAAATCGACTGTAGTTAATACTATAAAACCTCTATAATATTCGTGTTCTTATCAATGATATTCTTTTATGGTTTTCAGGGGATCCTCCAGGCAAACGGTGCTTCGCCTTGTCGAAGAGATTCAGATCTAGAGGAGAAAAGGGAGGTAAGAGTTTTTCTGTTACTTAATCAAACGTAAATGTTACTTATATTGGCACCTACTAGTAAAGCGGTTGGCGTTTTCTGAAAGGATAACTGAAAGTTCTCGAAAGCGTAATCACAAATTCAAAAATACGATTATAGGTATAGGGACAAGCAAGTAGAGATATTTTGGGTTTCATCAAATTTTTATCACTGCATTCAAGATAATAATAATAATATATAAGTACCTATTTTGATGATACATAGAGGCACCTATAACCAAGTTGAGTCCGTGGCTGTCAGGGCTGTATAACCCTGCTTTAAGCAAAAACTCATCAACGTACTGATACTGACTCATGTATCATCCTACTGAACGTATTATGATGTTCACCGATTGGAATGTCTGTCTGTGATCCTGTAAACTACAAAAAACGACCAGCATTTTCTCAGAAATACACTAATATATTGAGGCAAATACGTATTTTAGTGTGTTTCTAAGGCAAATTCTAAAGACAAACCGTAAGATAAACTATCTGAATACATCATGAAAAGTTCAGTTAATAATCGTATAGCATTGCTGAACTGAAGACCGAATGAACGATTGAACGAACGATTTACGGTCGACACGGCGTGGCGTTTGTACCAAGTAATGTATGTAAATCAATAATCAATTAATTAGGGATTGTATGCATTCGTTTTATGATTCACTCCTGCCTCGTACGCGTCCGCTCTCGTACGTCACCTTTAGGTCATTGCTCTACTATGTTTAGGGTTTCTTAAACAGAAGAAGGGCGATAGCCCAGTGGCTTAGAATTCGACCTCAAATCGAGGGGTCCGGGTTCGAATCCCAGTGATTTTGTGAAAAAGTTATGTGCGCTTTATAAAATTAAATATCACCTGCTGTTACGGTGAAGGAAAACATCGTGAGGAAACCTGCATGCCTGAGAGTTCGCAAAAAAAATGTTCTCAAAGGCATGTGAAGTCCACCAACCCGCAGTGGGCCAGCGTGGTGGACTAAGGCCTACATCCCCCTCATTGCGAGAGGAGACCCGACCCTGTAGTGGGTCATTAATGGGTTACCACTGACAAACAGAAGAACCCTGTCCCTTTGTCGTAATTGTCATGATAAAATCGGTCACCCGCATCACTTTTGTTGTACGTCATTGCGTACATTTAGTTGCGTATCGTCGTGTAGATACCTATGCGTATTTCAATAAGGATAGCTCAAACCAGAGCTCTGTTTTTTAACTTTGTCGTGTTGGTTGGTCAGTTAGTTGTCAGCCAATTAGGACAAGGCATAACAATCATCATTGCTGCTCTGATAAGATAAGACACTTTTTGCTTTAAACTACGTCACATCGGCAGCGTTAAGACTTTGTTAAGTAATAACAATAATATTGTACTACGGTATGCTCAATCTTTCCAATAAAAGAAGTCGGTGTTCATCAATATACCAGCAAATAATCTTATAAATTAAAGTTATTAGTTTTACCTTATAAATATTATTAACAAATATCCCCGTCATAAAATAAGTGTGACCATTTTTTTAGTAGTAATTGAGTAGATAACGGTCATGCAGGTCTCCTGATGACAATCAATCGTAAACAGAAAATAAATCATTGTTTTTGTATGCGGGTACTTTGCTACTCATGCTCAAAGATGTTCGCTTAAAAAAGTATTAAAGTATTATCTAACTACCTACATTATGTCTGAAATTCGTCGGGCTATGACGAACTCATAACACGTAGCATTACATGTCCTAATTAATTGAGTAACTGAATCATAATGATCTATTACGTACGCTGTTTAAAATTGGTCCCGATGAAGAGTTCGGAAGAATGAACCTTATGATTTAGGTGAAATAGCTCAAAATTGCGTGTAAGGCTTGCGCTAATGATGCAAGATGTTTCATATGTACATTGTAAATTGGACGTATGATTATTTAAAAAGGCAGCTGAATAGGTTAAAGTATTAGAAGTTATCAGAAACAAAGATTGCAAATGAAAGTGGTTTTTCGTCCTAATCCATGACATTTATGACAGTCATAAAAAATCGTGTAGTAACACACCACAAGTTAGTTAATCTCCTATGAACCGAAGATGAGTACTACAGAGAATAATACAGCAGCAGTTGTCAAAATGCTTTCCTTAATTTATTCCAATCAATTCACATTCTGATCGAATCACAAAGAGAATTAAGATATCTAATAGATCAAGCGTAATAATTTTTATGAATTACTTACAGTTAAGTGTTATTTTATGTTACCTAAATGTTATTTTTAGTAAAATTTCGTGTTTCATACTGCTAGTGTGTCACTCTGCTACTCATCTAATAAATGAATAGTTCATAATGTTCTCCATCATCACGACGAAGAGCAAAGAGCAAGTCACGCTCGTAACATTCGGCCCAAGAGCCTGAGGCATGTCCCGGGGTCAAGTGCAGCTCTGTGAGTCAATTATAATGCAACTACTTAGACTACTACTAATACATTGAACTGGAGCACATCTGTAGAACTATGGGCTGAAGCATTGCATGCTAAAGTTTAGTTTTAGTACTTGATTCTTTTAGCTAGACTTGGCTTTGTGATTAATTTATGATGAAGACTGAGACTTTGAACTTGAGCTCTTTTTGCACTATTTATGGCACAACCGTGAAACCAAATTGAAATGAAAATCTCCATCACAAAACGCGTTAGCGCGTGGCAATGGATAAAAATAAATCAATGATAAACTTGAATATCTTTTATTTTCAGATATTAATCTAGTTAGTCTCACGAAATTAACGTAAAACGGAAAAACATAAAATAACACATCAGTGATATTTTTGTTACAACTCTTATTTATTACAATCTAAAGAACAAAATAAACAAAATAAACAAAACTAGACTATGCTCATCTAGTATTATAAGGAAAGAAAAGGTAAACATAAATACACTTGAATACAAAGCAAACAATCTTTAAAATGGATCTCTATCTAAACATTTACTAAACAATGTACATAAGTACTTCCCAAAATAAACTCCTCATTAACATCAGCACGTTTTCGGTGTTAAGTCTACAGTTTGAGCGGTCTCAGCCATAAACCAAAAGGTTAAATGAATTACTCATACGGTGAACGCTGAGAGATCGAGATAGCTATACAGAGACCGATGCACTGACAATTATATTTTAATATCCTTCCCGTCTAAAGCTCTATTCACATCTACTAGCACGTAATGTGGCCGACACCAAACTGACGGCACTGGCAACATTCATATCTTAGCCAACAATGTCTGGGATAGAAAGTTATTAGGAAAATTAAATCTACCCAAACAAAATATTATCCCACTATTATACCTACATATTATATAAATGCGAAAGTATATAATGATAAATGAATGGATTTTTGTTACTCTTCCACGCAAAAACGGCTGAACAGATTTGAATGAACACAAACATTTGGTAACGTGTCTGTCTATATAAATAGAGCTTAACAATTTATTTCTTAGCGTACGGTGAGGTAGAAGTGGAAATAAAGAACTACTTCTGAAAATCATTAGTCAGTAAAGCACTCGCGGGACTTCATAAAATGAGTGACCATTTTCTTGTAACATTTGCTTTTATTTTTATTCAAGTGTTTTGTTTTTCATGTCCTGTGCTTTTCATTTGTATTTTTTACACGAAATAACAGGTACGCACATTCGTACAAAACCAAGTCTTGGTACTAGGCCTTTTGAATTCGACTTCTCATTGTCTGTTATAGCTTCGTACTAGAAAATTTTAAAAATTAAAAACTTTAAAGGTGGCGCCACATTCATGTTATTTGATATGGCGACAACAATATCTGTCTTGAAAACGTCAAAATCAAATCTCACTTGTACTGCCAGTAAAAGAAATTAGTTCATAATTTTTCCGCAACATGGCGAGGCATGAAAAAACTCGTCAGATAATACATTTAAATAACCTCATTAATGCAAATTTTTAAGTAGCACAGCTATAAAATATACTGTCTGAGTTGGGAACCCCATGAAATCTAATGATTTTGTTCTCACGTGATTCTTCTCATCATTGTTCACATAACGAGTATGGTGTGAACAGATTTAATTAATTATCTGCTTAATACAAAAACCATTCTTGGACGAATATGGTATAATAAGACATCATATTATTCAAAAGTAAAAAAGAAATAAAAGCGCTCCATATTACTCAATTTTCAATATTTTTAGTGGCTATTTAGACTCGCCCTACCTTATCCAAAAATAAACGATAAAACTTTCTTTAATTTAATTTATTTCTCAAAATGTTGGACAATAAACTTATCATTGAAAACTAAATTAAAAAAATTTAACCGACATCAAAAAAGACTATGAAATTAAATTTGAAGAATGACGAAGGGCATCTCCGATTAATAATACCGTGAGTACAACCGGTTTGATAGATACCTAAAACCTAATAACTAGTTTACAAAGAGCGGACATAATGACTTACGACGATCTCTCCTACTAGTAATTTTTACTAGATACAAACCGGAAACCAAATCACAAAACGTAGCTTTGTGGAGTCCGATCTGACCCAAAAATGAACTTGACCTAAATATGAAGGGCGTATGGATTACGCACCCTACATCCCTTGGCCATCCCTTTTTGTGAACTGCTGTAGAAAGGTACACAGGAAGGAATAAGGGATTGTATTTCCGCTTAAACAAATGGTGGATGATTTTTGGAGTTTTCTATAGGTACCTACCTAATATTTTTTTAAAGCATTAAAGCCTTTATCTACTAAAGAGTACCTACAGTTTGTGCAAATTTCATGGACGTCAAACATATTGCATTATAATAATACATTCTTCCGCTTTGATCGCCCCTCAGAGAAAACTTATACTATTGGTTGAAGAATCATGATAGATTTCCCAGTAAGGTGTTGTCGCCGACCACATAATCCGCCATGTGTCATGTCAGTAACCCATTAATGACCCACTACAGGGTCGGATCTCCTCTCACAATGAGAGGGATGTAGGTCTTCCACCACGCTGGCCTACTGCGGGTTGGTGAACTTCACAGGCCTTTCAAACATTTCAGGCTTCCTCACGATGATTTCCTTCGCCATAACAGCAGGTGATATTTAATTTTATAAAGCACACATAACTATTTTACAAAGTCATTGGTGCGTGCCACTGGAATTCGAACCCTGACCCCTCGATTCGAGATCGAATTCTTAGCCACTGCACTATTCCACTACTTCCAGTATCAGCTTTGGAGTAAGCCTTATTACAGCTAAAAAGGCTTAACATAATATCACCGTCTTCGTAATCCGTCGAACAAATTTAGCAATTTTATGCCTGAAATTCAGCAAGTATTTTGTATCTGAATGGGTTTAGATTGTTACCGCATTACCGCCATCCTTATAACTCACCGTACCTACCCTGTTTTGAAATCACATTTATCTAAAAAATAAATCTAAACGTTTTCATAAAATTATTTTCTTCAAAATTGAAATAGAATGAATTAGGTGGATAGATACTGGGAAAGGTCAACAGAAGTTCAATCAGTCTTAATGACTTGTCATAACAGAAGCGAGTAGCGAGCTTTAACTATTATTTATGTCACATAAAATATTTAAAATAATAATAGAGAGTTCGAATGTCGACTACATCTAAGCAAAAGGAGCATAGGCCCTCCAGACAGACCGATGACCTGAAGAAGACAGCGGGAAACCGTTGGATGCAAGGGGCGCAGGACCGAGTGTAGTGGTTTTGATTAGGGGAGCCCATCTTCAGCAGTTAACTACAAAGGATTGAAAGGAAGAAACGAACGTTTAATATTGTGTTTGTCGAAACCTTTTCTGAATAATTAAAAAAAAATCAAGTGCCATCCATCCCGTCAGCTTTGCGCATACATTACGTAACTTACCATATTAAAAAAATCGCGATGTCAGAATCAGAAGCCATGATAAATATGCTGTAAAAAGTGTGTTTTTAATCGCTAAAGATATCCCTTAAGTTCTAGTTCACCAAAAACCTTGCGTGAAAAAGTCTTATTCTGCCCTCCCCAATATAGTTTGACATTTAACAGTAGCGAAACAATTTGTACAAACCGCCTATCGCTCACTGCTAACAATGAGCGCCTGAGTTATTTCGGTAATATAAATATGGAATGGTCTTGAGAAAAATTTAATTAAAGCAAACAATGGACGTAGAGACGTTTCCTCCGCAATGCTCGCTGGCGCTCAAAGCATGCCGTCTGTAGACAGTCCGGCTTATCTGTACCGAGGATAATCACTACGTACCTCTTGTTTAGGGTTACTTGCCTGCCAGTAACCCATTAATGACCCACTACAAATTCAAATTCAAATTCAATTCAAATTCAAAAGCTTTTATTCATTATCAGGTACAATTTATGCACACTTAATGAACGTCATACATTTAACATTATACAAACATCCGCTTTGATCGTCCCTCAGGTAAAACGTAGACTAGGAGAAAAAAGCGGGCGGAAAAATACTCCCAGCACTCATATATGTATGAATTATTCTATGGTGCAGTATGACTAGGTCCAATAAAGGAACACACGTGACAGCTATCGTGTGTGTCAATATCGCCCCATTGCCATCCGCTCACAAATGTTTTTTATATGGTGCCTACAGGTTTTTTCATAACTAACTTATAGCCAAAACATTACTGTAAATATGATACAACCTCTTACCTGTTTACAATAGGGAGCTTATTTAATTCCGTTGCGAGATATCAACCCCTAATTCTCAAACAGTCTGAGTTCCAAACCACATCACAGAAGGCTTACCGCATTTACCTTCCCGTGTTTATTGTTGGCTAGGGCTTTAGGGCTATATTAATGGAATTTTCGCCCTAAGTTAATTTTACAAAAAAATAATTTATGTTTTACAATATTTTTGAAGTGAAAACTTCTTTTAGCGTGGTACGCATATTTTTAGATGAGATAAAATCTCTGGACTCGCGACACCGTTACGAGACGCAGCTATAGAAGCGTAATAATATAGAAATTCAAAGTAACTATGGAAGCTGTTAAAAGGAAACATTCATAAATAATAATAAGTGTAATTTGTTAATGAAAAAGCTAAATACATAATTATTATTGTGATTTTGGATTCGACATTGCGATTCTTAAACGGCATTTAATGCTTCAAACTTGCAGTCGTTTCTTTTTTTACAAAGAAACTCAATTGTGTTTTAATTGAATTGTCGTCCAAATCACCAAGAAAACACATCTTATAAGTTTTCACTTCTGCCGGCACTCCCGGAGTGCATTTTTTTGTATAATTTACTATACTCAGCCTGGATTGTAAAGGAGTAGAAAAGAAGACTACTATTATAACTGCGAAAGATTGTTATTCTTTCACGCAAAAACGGCTGAACAGATTTAGATAAAATTTGGTACTCAGGCAGATTATAACTTCCATACCCGTTTGCTACCTGTTTCAGAAATAAATAAAAAAATATTTCTTGTCTAAAATACAAACAACACCGGGAATAAGCCTTGTCTCATCCGATTGTGGCTAAAGGTACACTCTACAGGGAGTCATATAAAAGGGACGGCCATACATTAAGTGCGGTAAACTTCGAACGTCCTTCTGAAACACCGTTATGCTTTCTACTCACTTACAGCTACATGAACGTGAAATGGCAGTAAATTTGCTTCGTCACAGATAAACTCTGTGACAACTGTTCAAGGTTCTGGGTTCGATTCCCAAAGGAGAAAAAATTTAAGAATGAATTTAATTGTTTATTATCTTTCATGAGCATGAAAAGCGGTGATAGCCCGAGTTATTCGTATGTCAACATAGTTGTACGCAGTATGAGCACTCTCATAGTGGTTCAAAAGCCGGGATTCTTCGTGCGTGAACGCACGTAAATGGACGAGTTGAATTCGCGCGTCCTAACTGAGCGTGGCCTGAGAATCCGGCTTTATATTCGAGAGGTCCATGTTCGACTTTCATTAAAAGTGAGATTGAGTGAGTTATGAGCACTTTATAAAATTAAACATCACCTACAGTAACGGTGAAGGAAAACATCGTGAGGAAATCTGCATGCTCGGGTGTTGCTCATAATGTTCTCAAAGGCATATGAAGTCAACCCACATTAGGCAAGCGTGGTGGATTTACGCCTACATCATCATTGTGAGAGGAGACCTGACCCTGCAGTCATGGGTTAAAGACAATGAACATAAACATTTTACTTTGACTCTTAACAATGTAGAGTAATTAAAACCGAACAAAATTTATCCTTGCTTTCGAAAACGCCAGCCGCTTAACTAAAGGTACCCCGACTGCGTCCATTAAGTCTCATCCTTATAGATGTTACGACAAGGCGTAGCACAACACATCTCACTCTGCCTTCATTAGAACTACAATGTACCTATATACGCCACTGGCAACACAGATGCGTTAAACTATCGACGACACTCACGCCATTATCGCCCCATTACGAAAGGATGAAAAGCACAAAATCCCTCGCACAATTTTGACAGCCACCGCATCGCTACGACGGCGACTGTACAACAGACGAAGAATAATGGAATACAAAACACGGC
The DNA here is from genome assembly GCA_905147235.1 of Erynnis tages. Classification (NCBI taxonomy): domain Eukaryota; kingdom Metazoa; phylum Arthropoda; class Insecta; order Lepidoptera; family Hesperiidae; genus Erynnis; species Erynnis tages. The sequence continues at coordinate 10,832,103 of LR990082.1, forward strand.
GGCTACCGGGCATTACGCCTAATTCATTAATTTTACACTTTGTAACCTGATCAGAAATCAACTTTATTTTTGAGCACGCTAAGTGCTTTTTTGAGTGGGTACCGCTATTAACTAAATTTGCGCAAGACCGCCGCTGTGTGCGTGCAGGGGTTGTCATAGAAACTGTAACACCATGCGCGCGCATCATTCACACTCATACACGCACACCCTTACAGTTCTCCCCTTGCGGTGCGAGCGAGAGGGGAGACGGACAGTCGCAGCGAAAATTCGTTCCGATGCGTAATTTATTTCCGCGTTCCATTTTCGTATGAGTTCTATTTCAGTAAAGCGGTTCTAATTTTAAGTGCGTATCGACGCGTATGCGTTCTTAAACCGTGCACGTGTCCGATTGTTGTTTTAATGGTGGAGTTAAGTCTTTTCTCGGCGAGTGTACGGCAACACGCCCACTGCGACAGCGATGTGTGTACACGAAACTGACTTGTGTGTGGGTGTTTTATACCACAGATTCTGCGCGATGGATCCCAGTGTACTTGCAGCCATGGACAAGGAGGCACTGAAAAAGCAAATCGAAAACATGAAGTACCAGGCCTCCATGGAACGCTGGCCGCTATCGAAAAGCATTGCTGCGTGAGTAGAACAGCTTTTTTTAAAGATATCCGACTAGTGTTGTGACGTCATACGTGAAGTGCAAATAATTGGGTTCTGGCCGGGAGTGGTTACTGTGCTATACGAAATGGTGCTCTTAATAAAGGAGATGAGGTATATAGTCCCATGGTTTGTCGCTAAGTGAGCCGTCCGACGCTTATCGGGTTATATTTTCCGATCCAGGCGTATTTTTTAGTTCCTAAGCAATGTTGTTTGTTAATTTTTCTTTCGCCCACTCGTGTACCCCTCGAAAGGTTGAATTGGCATAATTAGAGCTTTGAAACAGAGTATAATAACCGCCTTTTGTCTGTCTGTGAAAGCACAAAATTTTCAGTATTCTGAAGCGTTTTTATTTCACTTTGTTTCTCCTTACTTTTGTAGAAGAAATTCATCCTCTTTATTTGCGTTTTGTTATAATATATTTTCGTAACTATATCTATTTTCAAAAGATTTTACATTTAGTGGTTTCTAAAATATTAAATATTATGCGATTGTTATAAAATTATGACTGAAATATTTTTTCCTTGATATTTCAAATTTTCCTTATTACTTGTGATTTCAATGTGTTTGTTGTTTAGCATAATAATCATATTTTCGGTATGAATCATTTTATATTGCGTATTATAACAGTATAAGTGTAATAAATAGATAAATGACAGGCAAATAATTACGGCGTAAATTCGCTTAAAACACCATTAAAATGAAGGCATACTCTAAAATATCATAGCCATACGGTAATTTAGTAAGCATGCTATGATATTTTATACTTGACTAGTATCTATACGTATGACTGAGTGAAATATGTGACTCGTGAAAAAAGTGAATTAAAAAAATATACAATGTATCGTATACTATGTATTTATGTTTAAAATACTAGCTGGACTCACTTAGTACTTCATAAAAAATAGTGGCACAGAAAGTCGGGGGTTTGAACAGAGTATTGTCTCCTTAAATTTCATGTAGACATGGCTTTACGAATACTCTGAAACATCAAATTTGCATCCATTTTACTTTTATTTCTTTTGGTTTATTTTGTTTTCTCTTGCTTAGTCTCTTACCCTCTCCTTTTTAATCTTTTCTCGGGCGAACTCTACGTTGTTTTCAGGAAAATATAGCTTATTAGCTAAAAGTTTGGTAGTGTAATGTTTGGCTATATATTGCTTCATCATGAAATCAGAGATGGTAAATTATTCTCAGTAAGATAAGCTGAAACAAAGGGATACCATAACCTAAGGTTTCCCATGGGATGTAACTTACCCTCAAGTCTGACGTCATGAATAAATTAAACCGGTGATAAGACTAGTCCACCATGGTGGCTAACATCACAAATATATAGTTTTCTATCTTATCTATACTTTACTATTATAAAAAGTGAAAGTTTGTGAGGATGGATGCATGGATGGAGAGGTCATTTATCTTAACTGATTTGATTTTTTTAAATGTTTTCTTTATTTGAATTAGCTGCACACATTGAAGTATATTGTATGGTATTAACTTAAATACTCAAAAACATAGAAACGCAGTTAGCAACACACATTGAAACATACATATACATGTCTTAGTTACTCTACTAGGGAGAAAAATAATTACGAAAGTGAAGAAAACTTTCAAGATCCACGAAAAAATGTAGGTTCGCATTGTTGTAGGCTGGCTCTGCAGTCTGAGAGCTCTTGCGAGTCCTTAGGCCCTTCTAGAGAACGAGAGGCCACCGACATGGCGACGTACATACATACATACACGTGATACATACATAGGTTTTCAACGCAGTACTAGTTAAATTAAGTATGTATGTAGATATGTTTGTCCTCACATATCTCCGAAAGTAATTGACGGATCGTGATCGTTCGTTTTTTGTTTGTTCGCATTTTTGCCGCATAGGAAATAGTAAAAGTTTCATCAAAATCGGTTCTGTAGTTTCTATGACATCGACTAAGAACTAAAAATTGGGAAATAAAAATAATTTTATAAAATTAATCCGACAAAAAATGTGTGAAATATTTGTTACACACTTTAGGCTTAGGTACTATTTTTTGAGGTCGGTGTTGTTGTATCAAGTACCTATTTTTTTTGTATTTAAGCTACATTTGTCTGCTATTATTTCATAATTTTATGAAGTAGATTTAATTTTTTTTTAATTATTACTTTAAGAATCTTGTCCAATGAAATCTAAATTATCTTGGGCACTCACAAAAAAATTTAATACAAAATTCAAATGGCCGCCATTTCAAAAGAAGGGGGGCCAGACCCCTACATGGGGGGGGGGGGTGTTTTGTCGATGAAATTTGATCTACTTCATGCCCTTAAATTATCGCTAGTTCAAAACCTAACACAATGTAGGTGTATATGACATAATTATTTAGAACAAAGGCACCAAGTTATGTGTGTGTTTGGTGTTTGTAAAGCGTTTGTAAACGTTCCAAACAATAAAATTAACCTCGTAGATAAATTAAAAAGGACCGATTACGACATATTATACCGGTCGTTTATCCTGTTATTGTCATGTTAATGCCATTGTTTATACCTAATGTAGGTACCTACGGTAAAATATCATTTTGTTAACACGCCATTATGATTAGGTACTTGATAATTAAAAGTGATTTTTTTAATTTATTGCTTTAAAGTAGTAGGTTCAGAGCCTCCATTTATACTTTCTGTTTCTAACTTATAATCTAATTTTTAAGCGTAGGATGAAAAATAGAATTTTAATAAAATTTAAAAAATATCATCTACGGTCTATGTCATCGTATTATTATTATATTGTCATCTGTGTGCTGTATTCACGTCCAGTTTACGGAAAACAGTATTTACTTAAAGAGTAATGGCTTTAGTTGTTCCTAAATTGATACTTGTCTACCTAATAAATGAATCGTCGCGAAACGCAAATCTTTGAATGGTTATCACAGCCTAACTTGCAAAACGCACAGACATGCGACACACACGCATTGACGGCTTCGTACGATTAATTTGAAGCCAGCGACCGAAATTGTCATCGCAATAACGACAAGGGGTTGAGAAATTTGTTGATGTTAATCGGCGGAGATCAGCAGCTACGGGTGGATTAAATTTTATAGCACAGTGTGTCATAAACCGTCACTTAAGCGAAGGTTTTATCATGCGTGAAGTGCTTCATATTTACTCCAAATTTGTATGTGTGTACTTCGCAAATAATTTATTATTATTTCTTTCTTTCTGATAGGTGTAGATTTTGTATTACCAACTCTTATTCTCTCAAGTCAACTAAATTTATTTCATCTTGCCTCTTCCCTCCATCTGGCAAGAACAAAAGACAGTCACACATAAACTTCCCAAAAATATTATAAAACATCTCGCTGTCTTCTAAAGCATTACCAAATCCCAGGGACCTCAAACAAAATGTACCTATGTACGTGTACGAAAACAAAATTATCATACTAAACAAGGTACCCAAATAGATCAGCGCTGATACACAGGCTTATTAAATTTGGTTGGATCCAATTCCACCCGCACTCACCTCAGTTAGGTCGGGAACACACCGGGGATTATCTAGCCCATAAGAAAAAGTATTATGTTTGTATAATATATTATTATGTATGAATCGATTTTATTTTAGTTATTGGATTGGAAATACTAAATCTGACGCCCCGAGTGAGCAATGAGTGTGGAATAAATGAAACGGTGACGATGGCTGAGCATTGCACGAACTTTTCAAATATTTTGACACGGTACTTACATTTCGTTCATCCGCGACTCTACATGCGAATAATAAATACATATAATAAATATTGTGGGACACCTCACACATGGCTCTCTGATCCCAAAGATCCCAAAGATTGTGTTATGGTGATCTGATAGCTGACCACCACCTTGTAAAAGTTTATAACGAGCTTTTAGTTTCCATACCAGGTCTTGTCCTAATTGGCCGTGGGAATACGACACAACCGACCGACAAACCAATGCGACCAAATTCAAAAACAGGTCTCTGACTGGAGTTTTCCTAAATGCCACTACGAACTGAATTGCGACATTAATGTACCATTATAACTTTAGAATGCAACCGATTATTGGATTTTTGATTAACAATGATCACATTAGAAAATATAGGTAACCAAAGAAATGCCCTTTTACCATATCACTGTTTTCAATAACACAATCCAGGGACTTTAAACAAACAAATTTCAAGTGTACGAAAACAAAATTAGCATATTAAACAAGGTACCCAAATACATCAGTCAGGTACACAGGGGTTATTTAATTTGGGGGATCCAATTTCACCTCAAATGGGGTGGGGTCACACCGGGTTTAGGCAATGTCACGAGAAAAAATAAACACATAAAAATGTGTGTTTGGCGAGGGCATGAGACGAAGTAAACCAAAATAAATGTTTCTGTTCAATCAATTATACTCTTTATACGTTTCTAAAATTAAGTATACTAGTTGAACACTTTAAAATTTTGTATCCGACTACAAAAAGGAGAACCAATGTAATACTGAGCTACAAAACATTCACATATTACTTATTTTCTACAAAACTATGCATTACCATCTGACTCTGCACACTTCATTCGGCCAAATTAACGAATTTCATACTTTTAGAATTTAGAAAGCTAAATTAGTCAAATCGGTTCAACCGTTCACGGGTTTCAACGAGACTAACGAACAGCTATTCATTTTTATATTATAAATGCAAATTAACATTAGGTTAGCACATTATCAGGTGTTTTAATAGCTTATCGCCATCCTCCACTGGGCTCTCCTTGACCTTAGGGACAAGGGACAAGGACCTACGAATTTTGGTTTTAACTTTATATCACTATACCGGTTCAAAACTGTAGAATTTCTTCTCCATACGTAATAATGAGGTCATTTTAATTAGTTCTTTAAAGAAAACCCTCCAACGGTCCGAAGGTCACGTTAATACGAACACGAGTACCAACCTAGACTTTTCTTGGAAAGTTGTACTTATATATTTCTCAATTTTATTTTCACCCTTGGAAAATGATTTTGTTTGGTTCAGCACATTTTTATGGCTTTGAGAACAAGAGGTTCTTTTGAACGGCTCAAAGTACACTGGAGTTTTACACTTTCTGTTTCTTTGAGAATATTCCTACTTTCACCTTTTTACGCTTTGCGCACCTACTTATTCCATTTATTAGAATAAATAGTAAAGGCTGCATAAATGTTTAAAGGTGTAAGATTTTATGAGCTATTTAATTTTATTCCAGGGTGTAATAAAGAAAGAAATCTTTAACAAAGTCGCCTTTACATATAGGACTTAAACTTGGATTTTCTGTAAAAGCAATTAACATAATTTGTGAACTCACGTGATGTAAAAAATGGAACATCTAAATGCTACTTATTTTTTCGCGGCTTGCAGTACAAACTTAGCGAGTTAAAGGGTCATGTTTTTGAAAATATTCCGAGTATATAAGACTCGTCGAATAGGTGACATTAGGCATAGAAAACATTGCAGTTAATTAAGAAATCGGGTGTATTGGAATCACTTCACTACACACACTGCTATTTTTGCGCGTTTTCCTGTTCAATAATGAGTTCCCTAGTGACCAATCAGTTTCACATGGCGCAGTTCCTCTACAGCCAAGGAAGTAGAATCGCCAAAAACCGAAATTAATGAAAATAACAGACTGGACCAACCCCGAAATTTTCCTCATCCAAAGTACGTAATTGCGGAAGCCGAACAAAACAATCTGGTTCAATTATGAAAGTATGAAAGTTTTTTATCCAATTTTCGCGCTCACTGTGTCCTCAACTTTTGGAGGTGACGTTCGAATAGGTAGTAAGTAAATTAGGTTTCGTGAAGACCACAAAACAACTAGAATTGCTACAGATAAAAGAAACCTTAATGACTGGTGCTTGACACTTCTACAGTTTCTAAGGCAATTTCACTTATTTGCTTTCAATCTGATTTTCCTGAAGGAATTTATTCAGTGTCTCAAGCACTTACCTACTCGTATGCTTATGCAGTTTTATTCGTATTTATCTAGTCGATTTTAAATACGCTAATAGACTTGCGGCATGAAACGCGATACAAAAAATTATAATCTATTGAGCATTGATTTTAGAAGAGAAGAAATTAGCTTGTTTAATGTACGAAAATTATGTTTTCAAGTTGAAACGTCTGTCAAGTTTGTCGCGAACGTTTGAGTCTTGGCATCAACCGTTGGGGTATTTGAAAAAAAAATCAGATATTGGAACCTACAATCCAAGATGGCGACCGGAGCGGTCATTTTTCAATGTTACAAATTTAGATTTTTCATCACCTAGAGTATAAACCTACTAAACCTAAAATAAGATTTTTAAATATCGTCAACCACCTATTTCAAGGCAAAACCCCCCACCGACTGGGCTATCAAAACTTTGATTGTTATAAGAACGAGATCAGGGAACTGTTTATTTTCTTCCCCCATTTAATCGATTATATTTTAATCCGAATAAACTGTACTGTTGAAGCTTTTGTCAAAAATTCATGTTTACAAAACATTCATAATATAAATAGAGTGAGATGTGTTTACTGCGATTCAGCTAAGTTGTTTACGATACGCTATGAGAAATAACGTAGTGCTTTATCATTTTATGTTCAGTTTAGAGCTATGACATAAAGTGTTATGTTTGTTATTTGTATTAAATACAAGATAGATAAATACATAAAAAATATTATATAAAATATATAATATTAAATACAAATTAGATCAAATTTTGATCTATGGTAGAAGTTCTATCTACGTGAAATCCGTAGAAGAAGGAAGGGAACTGACATAGCTCTCAAAGATAGCAAATTAAAGTGGCAATGAATGATCTAGACGTATCGTTTGAAAGACTGATTATAATTGATGGGGAAAACAGCTTACTACACAGGAGTCCACAGTGTAATAACAAATAGAGGTAAAAGATTTTTAGAGGAGTTAAAAAAATTTAAATCAAATTTTTGTATGGAGTGAAAGATATGAATACTACTTATCGTTAGACATTATAATACTAACAAATATTTAATACCTACGGGATAATATTAGTTCGAAATTTTACAGTGAATTACGACCAATTCACGGTTATTATGTTTCATTAATATTGTTAAACATTGAAAGAGTGTTAATTAAAAATAAAGCAATTTTTATGATGATTTATCTAATGCTTTATTTTTTTTTTTAACTCTTCTAAAAATCTTTTTCCTCTGTTGGTTATTACACTGTGCATTTTCGTCTGGTAAGCTGTGTATGTGTGCGTTTCGTTTCGGAACCGCTAAAACTCAGACTAAGGGTACTGGTCCTCGAAAATGCGACCACGGCAAAAAAGTATAGGCCGCCCACTATCTACGAGTAGTTCAACTGAAAAATACATCAGAAAACTGGTTGGATTCAGAGGGGTCATGACCGATCGGATTGGCAATGATTAGGGAAGGCGCATGTCCAGTAGTGGATTACGGAGGGCTAAAGGGAAAGCAGGAAGGACGGTTAAACATTGCCGTAATCGATACCATTAATAGCACAGTGCTGGGGTAAGATCAAAATGCCCTGGAAAACCATAAACTAACCCATATTCGTGACGGTTTTTTATTTCTTTTTGCTTTTTTTCAAGCTCTACGATTTGAAAAGAGAACTTTGCCCTTTTAGGAAAATAAAAGGTTTGCAACCGTTCACGAAAAACTCTAAATACAAGCAACAAAATTACTTACAGATCTAAGTACGGCGTACCTATTTTACATTTTTTCTACGCTTAGAATAGCATCGCAATCTCTCTTCAAAGGGCTAAAGGGCTTAACGGTCGCACACACTATACAAATAATACATACCATTGGATATTCTGACGTTTTCGGTTACAAAAGCCTTTGTTGAGACAAATTCAGGACAAGAAATAATAAGTGGAAAGGAATAGTTTCTTTATTGTTGAGAATTGCGTATAGAACGTTGGAGTTTTATATCGTGCGTGCAACGGTCTAAGGGTTCTAAATCTTATTTTACTCCTTAGTTCTTACTCACTGTCATTAATGCAAAACTTTGTGAGGTATCTATATCTTCTATACTTCTATACTAATATTATAAAGAGGAAACATTTGTATTTTTGTATGTTTGTAACGAATAAACTCAAAAACTACTGGGCCGATTTCAAAAATTCTTTCACCATTGGAAAGCTACATTCAACCTGAGTAACATAGGCTATTAAATAAAAATAAAAAAAAAATAAAAAAAATCATTGGCAGAGCGAAGCCTGCTGGGTCAGCTAGTTTTGAATAATGGTCTTTATAACTTTTCCCTAAAGTACATTGTATAGTTTTCGCGATACCGGCCAAAAACGTTTTTTCAAGATTTCGTAATTTTATGGTCAGTAAGTGATCGAAACCTAATAAAAAATTGGATCGGAAATTTAGTACAAAGTTGACCAAAACAAACGTCTATTTTTAGTGGGCTATAAAGGCGCGCTCAGCTTGGACGCGTGTTCGTACGAATCCAACTTGCGCGTATACCTACGTACTCGTACGTTCCCACACGAAAAATCCCGACCTTAGAAATACGCGCGAATCGTAAATGTACGTCAACTGTACAACGACAATGTTGATATTTAAAATTCCCACAACATAATAACAATATTTAAAAATAGAATCAAATGTATCATCCCTTCAACATTAAAATACGGGAAGTATTAAACCGTCGTTACAAAAGCAATTTAACGTATCTGAAAAACAATTTTCAAAGTATAAAGCCGCAATTTTCCTCTTCCACCCCCGCCCCCACCCCGTTTCAAAGACGACAATCCATTTTTTTCAAGCACCCTTAATATATCACAGTCCATTAACATGCAAACTTAATGTGTGTTACTGTAGCCCGAGAGCCGACAGACATATTTCATGTAGTGTTTGGGAGATTATAAAAGCATGTTGAATAGCTTATTTGTAATATCCGAATACAAGAAATGCAGACGTGGATGGCGGATGATGGACTTTAACTAAGCCCTTAATGTTTTACGTTTTTTTGCGAAAAATTTAATAAAACAAAATCAATGGGTGTTTGAGACTCGCTGAATCATAATATTTGTAAATAAAAATAACATTTAAAAAAAAACGACACCTCAAATCCTTTTTTAGAGTTTGGCTTAACGACGTTAACCAGGCATCTTTTGTATTCGAATACTACAAATAATCTATCCAACATAATTTAACGATGCCTCAGACACTTCTCGAAAAGCGGCGTGCCAGCTCTTGGGCTAGATATGTAACTGGTGGAATCGTTGAAAAACTAAGTGGCGGGACTTGGAGGAAAAGACCGCATTAAATTCATTTATTCACAACGCAACCGCATTCGCTCTTTGCCGCAAATTATATTATTACAGCAAAGCACCGCAAGCCTCTGGAGCGATTACTTCAATGTTTTGTAATGCTTCCTCGATTACTTTTGTATAGTCCACTTTAGCCATTACTACAAGTAGCCTACTTGACTTTGAAGCTTGAGTGTTTTTGGGCGGTGTAGACGTTGAATACTTTTGAGATAATCGCACCACCTGACGCTTAACTTCTCTTAAAATAAGAAAGGCAAACAAATTTTCCTAAAATTTGGAACGGTCTCCCGGCCAATACATTTCGTCGTATATTATGGGGTGGATCGGTCTCCCGATGTATTTTCGCCAGACTATGGCATGAGATTCTTCAAAAAAGTGTCTCTAAAGTATTTATAAAGCTACCAACGCACTGTTGAGTCCTCTGGTGTTGTTAGTGACGGTGACCACCATCAAATGGTAGGAATTTGCCTGCGAATTGCAACTTATAAAAAAAAACGGGTTGCGCTCCGGGAGTGCCGGCAGAAATGAAAACTTATAAGATGTGTTTTCTTGGTGTTTCGGACCACAGTTGTTTACTGCATCAAAAAAAACACAACCCGAAATTTTCACCCTTCTATCAACAACCCCTATTTTTAATAGTCATTTTAGTAATGTAATAATTTTTCATCGTGCTCGATAACTTATATGGCAAAACAACGTTTGCGGGGTCAACTAGTTAAAAAATAAAAAAAATCCAAAAAATAAAATAAAAATTATAGACAACGATAAACATAGATAGATATGACAATACTTAGGGGTATGAAAAATAGATAGTAGCAAATTCTCAGACCTACTGAATATGCATTTAAAATTTCATTCAATTCAGTCAAACGGAGTAAGGTATGGTAACTTACATTGTGACAGAAGAATTTTATATATACGTAGAGAGAAAATAGATAGAAGATAGATAGATAGATAGAAAGATAGATAGAAGATAGATAGATAGATAGATAAATAACGCCTAGGTTAAAAATATGGTCCATAATTGTATTTACACCAAAATTTATGGCGCTCTTAATAACGAAACGATTTCCATTCTCGGTTCTATTAAATTTGCCTCCAAAAAACGTCTCTTGTTTTATTCATAACACGCTGGGAGTATTTAAATGAGGGTTTCTGTTTTGGATACAGAAATTAATAAATAAAGAATACAAACATTCCCGCATTTTTTATGAAATGGAATAAAATTGTATTTGGAAAGGATCGTGATATAAAACATTGCAAGGTTATAAAAAACCTTTAATTATAAATGATTGAACACTAGTCGACCCGGTAGGCGTCGCCCTGCCCTTAATTTAGACTACCTATCTATATATCTACTATATTTTTATCTATCTAAATTACTTTTGAGCTTACTATATATGTATGTAGCATCATCACCTTAATCTTTATGTTTTCAATGAGCCAGACTTGTTTGAGACGATTTTGGGTGATTAAAAACAGTTTATTTACAAACATTCGCACTTGTTCCCATACCTATTTAACGGTGAATTTTCCCATCGCAACGGCTTTTACCCGCACTTGACCGACATTCAAAAAGCCGTCCTAATTCCAAAAGAACGTATCAGTGTCATCAACACATCGCCTTATCCGAAACAACTGACCCAAAAACAAAGAGAACATCTTGGCAATGACAGCGGCTTCAATGAAAGAGCCTCTGTCCTGAAATTGTGATGCGTTTTGTATGGTGCTTCAGGCTCTATCTCAGCTTGTAAAACCAATGTTAGATTGATATGAAACATCCTACTCGTGCTACTATAATAAATTGAATGTTTGTGGAGATGGATGGATTTTTGTTACTCTTTCACGCAAAAACGGCTGAACAGATTTAGATGAAATTTGTAACGTGGAATATATACATAGAATACTTTTATGCCTCTCTGGATCAAATTCTAAAATCTACGCGGACGAAGCTGCGGGAAAAGTTTAGTTCGAAATAAACAGATTTAGATTTAACATTACGCAAAAAGATAATGCATAAAAGGCAAACATAGATTATTCTTCACGATTTGAAACAACTTTCTTAGATGTTTGAAAGTTTCATTCTTAGATGTTTGAGCTACATTATATTTTCCGTGACTATCTATAGTTCAATGTGTGATGAATATTATGAAAATATGTAACCTTTAATTAAAAAGCATGACCTGTTAATAATCTTTATGGCCTTTATTGTAATTTTATTAATATTCTTAGTCGATATACCTTGTTAGTAAATTAATTAATAATACATTAAATTGGTCTTCCAAAACATGTGATTACAATGCAAAAGAACAAACTTCAAAAATCCTAATACTTTTCGTATTATCGTTAAGTGTTCTTAATTCCCAGTCAAAATATTTAGTCATCGTTCGGTTAACGTTTAAAGATGGATGGTTATTAATATCCTCAATCTTCATAATTCAGAAATAGATTTATTTACGCGACGCCCGGTGCCTCTTCAGCCGTTTTGATTGATCCAAATTTAAAAATGATGTTCGATTAAATGTATATTGAATAACTAATCGATTCTTACGACATCGAACGTGAAATAAACAAAAGATTAGTCTGATTTAGGATGTCTCTATCAATCTGATGGATAGCTGTGACAGCCCAGCTTTCGACCTCTGAATCGAGGGGCCCAGAATCGAATTTCAATGGCGCACACCAACGATTTTGTAAAAAAAAGTGATGTGTGCTTTATAAAGTATCACCCGCTGTTACGGTAAATGAAAACATCGTGCGGAAATCTGAAAGAAATGAAATGAAAATCATTTAATTGTACGAACAAATAAACGTGAAAACCAATAACTAACCCAAGTTATTGGTTTTACACGGCATTTTGATCAATCCATATTCACCTTTTCAGGTATGCAAATTCAAGAAGTAAAAATAAACAAATAATACTAATGTTAGTAATGCAAATTAAAACTTATAAAATATTAAAACTTATCCCTAAATCTGCATGCATAGGCATCACAAATATTATGTATAACTTCAGCTACAGAACATTAAGTGTATAAACGATAAATGCAGCGTAACGAGCTGTAAATAGCTGTAAACTTAACGACTGGGGACGACTGTGAAGGCCGGGCCGATAAAAATAATACTAATCGATACTGCTGACTGGCGCAGTCGATAAGACGCGTAGAGTAATACTAATATCCAATGACAGTAATCCATTATTATCCTACTACGATACCCTTTAATGACCCACTATAGTGTCGGGTCTCCTCTCACAATGTAGGGATGTAGGCCTTAGTACACGCTAGCGTGTACATCCACGTCCACGTTTTGGTGGACTTCACATGCCTTTGAGAACATTTTTGTGAACTCTCAGGCATGCAGGTTTCCTCACAACGATTTACTTCACCGTAACAGCAGGTGATACTTAAACAAAGTCATTGGTGCGTGCCACTGGGATTCGAACCCGGGTCCCTCGACTAAGAGGTCGAGTTCTAAGCCACTGGGCTGTCACCGCTTGCAGTGGTCGTATAAGTGTGTGAAAGTGTGACGAGTTATTTATTTTCCTTACATTTTCACCCCCACCTTTACAGTAATGTACTGTCCATCCGGATCAAGTGCGATAAGCTTACTTATTAAACACGTAACAAAGGGCCGGGGATCGCGTGGAATTCACGATATTGGATATTGGCAATCAGAGCCGCGGGATTCCAATCTGCTTTAAATTTAGCGCCGATTACACGCCGATGAAATATCAAACGCGATCTATTCCTAGTCCAAACAAAGAAGTGGGTGATTCAGGTGCTGCTTTTATAAGAAAAGAAAAGATTCACAAAATAATTGTAAATTCATTAAGTACCTACAGGAAATTATTTTGTCAAGTGTGATAAAAAAAAAGTAATTAAAAAAAATTGGAATGTATGGAAGTATGGAATATGGATATAAGTATGGAATAAAAAGCCCAACATATGTGACCAATTTAAATCTGACCGTTTAAAGTGGGTCAAAATCGCGCCCAAAGGAGTCGGTTACAAATAAACAAACATACTGGTGTAGCTAATACCTATATAAAGCGTGTAATAAATATAAAAGTTTCTGTAAAGATGTTGCCACGAAGAAACGTCTAAACGAATGAAAGTAGAACGTTTATAATGTTGATTAACCTATCTATATCATATTATAAAGTCAATTTTTATTTGAAGCATATATAGATTGGTATTTCTTCTAAATAATACCGGTACACCATTACAAAACCAATAAGCACGCACGTACTTCCACTAAATAAAACCTACCTACATTCAGTTCCCGCAGTAAAAGCGTTTTATGAAACAATTTTATTGCGAGAGTAACTTTCCTAATATCGATTCATTTCATACATAATTCAGTATTTTGAAAGACGGATGATCAGTATGAGGTCTGGTGTTATTACAGCTTATGCTTTATCCTTAGTAAAATTATAAATCTGTCTGTTTATTGAGTTATCACGACCAAGCGACTATCCTGATTGGCTGCAACCCTTTTTATGTCCCACTGTTGGCCATGGGTTTCTCTCAACTACATGGGGAGGCCTGGGTTGGGACTAACGTGCCTTCCGAAGATCACCCATTCAGCTACTGATTGCACCCGACTTTGCTTAACTTTTTCGACCGCATGCGATCATGCAACATGCGCTTCTGAAGCAGCGGATCTTGTGACATTTTTCTTTAAAGTTAATGGACCAATGGGATTGCTATCACCGCTCTATATCCCCACCCGAGTGGTTCAGTTGGTAAAGACGCCAGTGCGCTACGCGGAGGGTCCTGGGTTCGATTCCCAGCAGAGCAGAGATTTAAATTATGAGTTTAAATTTCTGTTTCTGGTCTGGGTGTGTTGTGTTCTTGTCTTGTGTGTGTCCATGGCGCCCACGACACAGGGAATCCTAGTGTGGGGCTATGAGTGTGAAGCGTTATTTATTTATATTACACTTTTTGATCGCTTGTGATCTACTTTAGATGCTAGGTTCGCTTTCACCCATATTACAGATACCCCAAAGATAATGCCATATGATAGACATTCCCTAATCTCGTAAAAAACGGTCCATTGAAATGAATTCAGAATATCATACATAAATTTCTGATATAAGGCGAAGGTTCTATCTTCCGTATAATATGCAATATTTGTGTAACCGCGTCTCCCAATGCTAAATTATGTATGATATGACAGATTTCTGGGATTTCGTGGAACTATCCGTGTAATAAAATGTATCATTGGGATTCCATACATACATTTGTAATGTAGTCGCTTATGGAAAGGTACTTTTTACACGCTTTTTATTAGCTTTACCTGAATGTAATATATGTTTGTTTGTGTGTTTGTAACCGACTCCTTTGGGCGCGATTTTGACCCACTTTAAACGACCAGGGGGCTTATTCTGTATGACCATTCAGATTTCGTGCCGATATCGTGTGTCATCCAACCGTATGTCATTTCATGAACTCGGCAAGACAAGGAACCTTAATGTCTTTTCTATAAGGCACACAATAGATTGTCACGATATTTGATTTTTAAGCCTTTTTTGACTTTTTATCACGGGCAAGACACGACATTGCCGCGATACGAGTGTGAATGGTCCTACAGAATCGGGCCCCTGATCGCACTAAAAGCGTGGGTACTTTGTGCCATATTTTTCGTATATCGAGCGCCCGACGCTGTTTCACAATAATACTAGTATTTTTCGTTCATTATTGTTTTAAACTTATTTTGAAAATTATTTTTAACTTTTTAATTCAAGGTTCTTCAAAGTGTGTTTTTTAGTTTTTTAAACTATTTTTTTTAAAACTATTATAAAGGAACTAATCGAACCGACAGGCGTTGCCCTGCCCTTAATTTAAACTATCTATTCAAGTAGGTACTTCTACCGTAGGTAATAATTACTAATAATTATTTCGAGTCAGTAACTAAACCTCTATGTTGCCCTGAGTTTTCCTCCAGATAACAGTGAAAATCGCATTCAAATTAGCTCAGCCGTACATAGGATTAGCGTGCACAAACAAATATTTTTTTTTTTAAATTTTTTTACATGCATGCTATAATTCTTTTTATTCTTAAATTACCCTTAACGTACCATATCTTACAAGAATTTTATTATTTATAGTTTATATCGTCCAAAACCTAGTCAATTCCCATCAGTTGGCAACAGGGAAATATAACATGAAATGTTTAGGGGAAAATTCATACACATTTTAAAGTATGAGCGAGCAATTAAACAAATGGAGTATTTATTTTCACGTAAACTGCAAAAGTTCAGCGACTCCTGGCAGCTTGTTCCGCGATTTTGAATCTTATGTCCCAGCAATAAAGACAACGGCTTTATGAACTGAAACTGCTATAAATGTACAATTCATTATAACGATATTCTTAGCTATCATGACTTTATACTCAAACAATTGTCAACCTTATGGTCTAGAAGATAGAGGCCAAAGAATCCACCTTCGTAAACTAAGCAACAATTTTTATTATTGCGCACAGAACGAGCAGTTTAATATAATTTATATGGAGAAATGTCCTATTGTTTAAAACGACGTATTGTTTGAGGACTAGTTCATACTTATGAGCGGTTATTACTTCCATTCAACCATCAGCCTTTGAAATCTACTGGTGGACTTAGAACTTTAATTTACATCTGAACCTTTCAGATTCTTACGATTGTCTCGATGGCTTCTTTAGGTCATCAATCCATTAAGACGAAACGATCTGTATTAGACAGTTGCCTCAAATAGATTATCTCCGGGAGTTATGCTTCCCCAAACAAGACAAGACATGACGGACATCCAGCTTCGCGGCGGATTAAGAGGGCGGCGGAAAGGTACCTCCCCGGATGAACTGCGTCCTATAATAGCTTCTCTAGGTTCATCCTCATGAGCTCTCATTTGTTGAAAGCTTTTTTTAAGTATTGTTATTTTCTATGATTTATGTAATACTTTTTATATAAGTAGCGGAAATAATAAGCTATAGTATTGAAATTAAAATGAAATTGGACACGTTTTCCATATCAGTGACAAACAAGCTGATGCGTTCTCCAACAGATTTTATACGGAGAATTTTCACTGTTCCAGCAAACTTATTGTTCTAGAGATTCGCACAGACGATAAATTATTTCAACAGTCCAACTTTTCAGCGAAACGATATATTTCTGCCATTACCGAAGCTTTCAGCTGCGCTAATTTATTTTCACTTCCAATATGTTTATAGATCTTGTTTTATTGTTCTAGTTTAAATTCAACCATTATAATTATTTATTGACAAAATACTGCCTGCAGTCACGAAACTTTAAAGGTATAGGTATACCTCAATCAGAAATCATTAGTTTTACCTTTTCAGTTACAAAATCTTAAAAATTTATGATCAACCTGAAATCCTAAGTTTACCTTTTTCAGTTACAAAACTTTAAAAATGTATGATTGTTTTTGCAATTAGATCCTCTGCAAGAGAGAGATAGACTCACTCTTTTACGATTAATCGAACGTAAATAAATATGCTTCATTTATAAAACTTGAACAAATGTCTATTATTATAATGAAAGAGAATAGATGCCACTCCCGGATCTAACAAACTCTACATCTCTAGATTGTAAATGCTAAGCAGTTATTGTAGCTGAAATCTAACGTATTCTAATTCTATTCCAGGATGAGGGAGTACGTGGAAGAAAACGAAAAGAACGATCCTCTCATACACGCTCCAGACAAGAAAAACAACCCTTGGGCCGAGAAAGGAAAATGCGTCATCATGTAATCTTATAAACGTAAAAGAAACCCTAATAAAAATATCACCAAACATTCGTAAAGAAAACACTGATTTGGCATGTGATCACTTACAAACGCTGGTCTGGTCACATCACTATTAGCACCAAACTGAGTACATAAGAACGATGTTGATTATGGAATGATATTGCATGACTTGGACGGAGCTGAACTATTGCCGGACAATATGAGAGAATAGCCACGTAGAATCGAGTCCAATCGTCGTTATAGATAAGCCAAACTCCACTTAGATTTGTTTATTCATTTCAACGTGATTTTTGTTCACCGACAAGATTATCTAGTCCTTAAATTCTATGATGTAAAGAATGTACATTTTGACTGTGCGTGACGCAAGGATGTACTTATGAATGTTTTGTTAAAAGAAATAAAAATGGTTGTAAATACGTTAAATTTTGTATTTCTAGTAATAGAATGTTCGGTCACGAGTCTGTGGGTAGAGGTAACGGGAAAAATAATTGTTGGACGGATTAAAATTGTACATTAAATCGTAATTACGACAACGTATATTGACAACCAGTTTATTTTATTTTTAAACTTACTGAAAGAGATTTTATTTTAACTTATGTTAAGAGAATGCCTTGAAAATTTCGCGGAAACTCTCGCGGTAGTCGATAAAATGTATTGTATAGAACCCGTGCGGCTCCATACAAACA
The DNA here is from genome assembly GCA_905147235.1 of Erynnis tages. NCBI lineage: Eukaryota > Metazoa > Arthropoda > Insecta > Lepidoptera > Hesperiidae > Erynnis > Erynnis tages. The sequence continues at coordinate 10,850,443 of LR990082.1, forward strand.
GCAACTTCCTCCTAGATATTTGTATGGATTTGCTATGGATTCTGATTCGAGACGATCGAAGGTGAACATCTTAATCTTCAGGTCAGTGTACGATTTCGTGTTGATCTCTGGGTATAAGGTAAAGCCTTGTCATCTAATCTAGTTGATAAAATTTGTAAATTAAATGCGAAGATTCATTGAGCTCGTGAATCTTCGTATTTAAAAATAATACTTAATGTTAATAAACTTATAGGGTTAAATCGCAGATCACAACTTAACATCTATTTGCTGAATCACGGTGTCGAGGATGCTATTCAGGAATTTAAATTAGGTATTGGCAATAAAGAAAACTTAGATGAGAATAAATGAGGAAATGTTAAAAGTAGTGCAGTGAAAAATAATGTTAAACTTAAGGTAATTTTCATGGATAAAATGCGACATAATCTTGTTCGAAAACAATTTAATTGTAAGCCGATTTAGGATAATTTTTTATGAACTCAGGTATATTCCGCAGTGCCATTATATAGTAATGCTTCTATGACATAACTCTTAGCTCTATCTCTACGCTCCCGTACGTCTACTTACATGTTTATTGAATCCCAAAAGTTTGTCTCATATTTTGTTCCCCACCGATAAGTTTTACTAATATCAGAAAAACATCAAACATTAAACATTTAGGTAATTATCATCTATCGACTACAATTTTAATCTAGCACTTGATTAGCTTAGTATTAATTCAAAATTTAAATCAAAATAAAACTTCTACCTAAGTCACAAGGCTTACTTGCTAAAGCGAACTATCGTAGATTCCAAAATAAAATTCTTCTAAATTATGTCTAAGAATATTGGATTTGAACTTCTAACATTCTTTCTGATTGAATTCTGTTTTTTGTTAAAACCTAATTGATGAACATTTACAGATGATTTTCAATCAGAGGGTCTATTAGCGTCATTATCTCAAGTAGAGCTACTAATCTTACATTCCATTTAAAGGGATTGACTATAATCCTAATTTTGATTAAAATAGAAAAGTTTAAACGTACGCACTGTAGGTAATTATAGATTTAAAATAAAACTAACCTAAACTTTAAAAAATCTTAAATTAATTAAATACCTTCCTCCTTATTACCATATCTAGACATGAACTATGAAAAATCATTCTGGCTGTGAGTACTTCCCATTCGTATAGATGTCTCATCGTCATTAGAGTCAGAAAATTGATTTCATCGACAAAAGCGCTACCGACAATAAAGTAATTTATTCGACATTGTATTTTTTCATTTGCCATTACTGAACCCATAGTTGCACGAGAAATCAATGTCAATTTCTAATACGTACGTCTTTACTTCCTCCACTAGTACTTATTCTTCATCTTCATTGACTTCTGTCTCTTCATATCTTCCATCTTCTCCTCCATGTTCTTCTCCATCAGATTGATTTAACGTCATATGTCCTTTCTTAGCCGATATAGTTTTAAAATAGAACTTAGCGAGTAATGAGTAGTTTTAGTAATAAACTAAGCAAGAATCAAAGTTGTTTGTTAACTTATACGATAAAAGTTGCAATTCAGAGCATTAGCCGTAGTTATAATTAAAATGAAACGTAATGTGTTTATTTAAAATGACCTAGTAAATTAATTAAGGGTTCCCTTGAGGGATGTTTGGTGATGGCAAAGTTTTTCCTTTAAGGGCGAGTCTCTCATTCGGGAGATTTTCAAGGCATTTTCGGGGTGTTTTATTAAGTTTTTTGTATATTTTATTTTTTCATATTTATTTGTATTCTAAGTTGATTTGAACCAAAGATTTTTCGCTTGTATTGAGAGCGTTAAACAGACGTAATTCGTTTTTGTCGTAACGCTCGTGAAGACATCAACAAATATCCTAGCGTTATAGTTTAACGTTTTATTCAACTCCGTATTTAATTTAAGCTACTAAGTAAAAACTTAAACAGTAATTTTTAACGGATTAATCCAAAATTTAATAACTAGGTAAGGTGATATTGGAAATGATTTTTTTAGAATCAATAGGCTAAGGTATATGTTATTAATAATATGTAATCAGTAATCACTGAAATAAATCAAAATCTGTAATAAAAATACTGCATTTATTTTTGAACTTCCCTATAAATCGTTCAGAATTCTAGTGCACTAGAATCCTGAAACAGTTGAATGGAACTTCAGAGCGTTTTCACGCTTTGAAAGAATTAAAATAAAATTATGTAAGATAAAAATCAACAATACAGTTCAACACGAAACGAACACATTAAATTTTATCCACGGGCAAGACACAATGTTACACTGAAACTCACTCATTCAAATAACTTGCATTGAGTTTTTTGTAAAGTAATTAAGTAGTGGCTTAGAATTCGACCTCGAATCGAGGGGTCCGGATTCGAATCCCAGTGGCACGCACCAATGACTTTGTAATAAAAGTTATGTGCGATTTATAAAATTAAATATCACCTGCTGTTACGGTGAAGGAAAACATCGTGAGGAAACCTGCATGCCTGAGAGTTCATAAAAAAAATGTTCTCAAAGGCATCTGAAGTCCAACCCGCAGTAGGCCAGCGTGGTGGACTAAGGCCCTAATCCCTCTCATTGTGAGAGGAGACCCGACCCTTTAGTGGGTCATTAATGGGTACTGACAAGACAAGACAATTAAGTAGCAAACGGGTATACCGACCAACTGATAAAAGTTGACGCTGTTGATATGTTAAGTTGTCACTGCAGTCCATGGACGCACATCCAACCTCGAATAGAGAAGAAATCGATACGGGTGCTTTCTCGTGAGGCTGATTGCTCATGATTGGCTAAGACTTCATCTCAAATGAAGTTTCTCCAGCAACCATACCTCCCCAGCCGAAACACAAGACATAAGGACATGCTGCTTTACGATCGTGGTACTGGCGGCTGGTGGCTCCAACCCATTCATTGCCCACTGCTGGGCACGGGCATTAACTCACAACAGGAGGACGCCTGGAGCATACTTCACCACGCTGCTCCAAGGTAGATTGGTGGAGATGGCTTGAACTAGTAACCCACTGACAGCGGTGATGGGGACTTGGCCTAGTGGCTTATAATTCGACCTCGAATCGAGGGATCCGGGTTCGAATACCAGTGACACGCACCAATGAATTTGTAACAAAGTTATGTGCGCTTTATAAAATTAAATATCACCTGCTGTGACGGTGAAGGAAAACATCGTGAGGAAACTGCATGCCTGAGAGCTGACCGGATGGAGGCCTATGAACTGAACTAAACAAATAGATAGAAACACATCTCAATTTGTGATAGCGAGCCTTAACACATTTTCATACAAAATATATATTCAACAAAAGTAACCAGAAGGCAATACATATAACTTCAAATTTGTCCTAACACTATATTTCCAATAGGCTATCCTATCACTACAAGTGCTCTTAGTAATCCAATAACGAAAAACATTTATCCCGTCGTCGGGAGATTGGAAGAGATTTATCTAATCCGTATTGATTAAAGCCTTTGAGAAATTACTCATTTTGGGCTCTTGGCCTTGCTTACAGAACTGTTGTCCATACCGAAAATGTTCCCTTAGAACGGGTACACATCAGCGGTTTTTATGCGTCTTAAGTCGTTTTAAAACACGCTTGTAGTTTCACTTTCGTTGGCAATGTATCATACATTGCTGGAGAAATAATGTTTAGGTAACAACCTTAATCTATAGGAATAGCAATGAATTTATTTACAAACTATAGTAAGTAATTCAAACCTTATAGTAATTAATTCTGTTTGCTGAATGCTGTTTATCTATTTCAGTTCAGTTAGATGCTAGAGGGGTTAACATTGGTTACAGTGGTTAAATTTTTGTCGAGTTTTTATTTGTTAATTAGAAACCTCTACAGTAAGAGCAGAAGTCGCAAAATAAATTTAAAATTAAAATTGTATGACCAATTTCTGAGCGAGACTTCAGTAAGATGAAATATGAAATTCTAAACCGTACGTAAAAATCTTAGTATGAACTTTACGTAAACAGCGTGGAAAAAACGATAGTCTGAAACTACTCTTAGTGCCTTTACTTTGGCATTATTAATGACTGCATTAGACGACGGATGGTAGAGTTTAAGAAAGTAAGGGAATTCTCTCTTTTAGCTTATTGGAAGGCAGAAAACATTGTCCAGCTAAACCTAATAGATTAGATACACACTGAGCATACTGATTATTTATTCTATTTATTAAGAGTAAGTACGAGTAAGATACCTCGTCGAAGGCAGTATTATGGCTCTACGGCCTAAAATTATTGTTAGTTATCTAAATAATTAGATAGATTCTATATCGAATTGATTATTGATATACCTTAAGTAAAAATGGCGGGTTTTATGCTGTGTCCTAATATAATAAACAAAGGAATAGAGCTACATTCGGCGCCATTAGGTACGCTACACGTGTATTCCAACTAAGCCGATTTAGTCATTGGCTAAATCCGAAAATCCTGCTTTGTACCAATTGGGTCCGGTTTGAAGCGGTTCTCGCTGCCTGTAGCCGCTTTTATTCGGCTTTACCATATCCAGGATATCCTTTCTCATATCTCTAAATTATACGGTCTATTAGTAGTTTGGGGTCGCGTTGGTTCGTAACCCATCGTAGTAACATTCGAATTTTCAAAGACAATACTTTTATAAGTTTAGACATGAGTTAGAGGCCTCAAAATAAAAGATTTTAGATCGGGTTGGCACTACATTCTTTACCTTTGAGTAGTATTAAACACTATTGCGGTGATAGCCCAATGGCTTAGAATTCGACCTCGAATCGAGGGGTCCGGGTTCGAATCCCAGTGGCACGCACCAATGACTTTGTAAAAAAGTTATGTGCTCTTTATAAAATTAAATACCTATCACCTGCTGTTACGGTGAAGGAAAACATCGTGAGGAAACCTGCATGTCCGAGAGTTCAAAAAAAAGGTATGTGAAGTCCACCAACCCGCAGGAGGCCAGCGTGGTGGACGGCGGCCTACATCCCTCTCATTGTGACAGGAGACCCGACCCTGTAGTGGGTGATTAATGGGTTACTGACAAACACTATTGACGGTCAACATTTTTGATAGCCTGTTTATGCCTGTTAAGCCAGAATGTCTATAATATAAGGAGAATGTCCCGTCCCGTGAGTCACATACGAAAAAACTCAGTGTTTAACTGGTTTAACTACTGCGTCTACTTTTTGGACAGCAAATTCCATTCGGGTAACTTATTAGCTCATTTACCACACCACAAAATATATATGTCACAATAATTTACCCAATTAGCGGAGCTATTTTTCCGAGATCAGTAAATCTCATTCCTTCCGGAGATGACAGTGGGTAATTATTTTAAGCCCGAGGATGGGGTAGTCAAACGAATTTACACTGGACCTTAATTAATGAGGTGAAAATGGGAGTGTGAGGTCGTAGCCACACGGTTTGAGGCATAAGCTTTGAACCAGTGACTTTTAATTTAAAATTTAAGTTTCTAGCAATGAAAGAAGTATGATTAGGATTCTTCTAAACCGTTTCCTGTTAGTTTCTATTGAAGTTATTTTCGTTTAAAGTTTTGTATGCATTGACATATTTAAGGCTCTGTAATATTTAAGGAACTTCTTGCCTCGTGCTTTCTTGCTAGGTGTGAATCCATCCTGCCATTCTCCCACAGGATAATAACTTGGATTCTTTCAGGAAACAAGTGTTTATCTTCTTTGCTGGACCTTCAGTGTAGACTGTAGGTACAGTCTTATATGCGGTCCGAAAATTCCTTTTTGTTCGTTATTAAATCTTCATACCCGCCATCGGTGCGGACCCATTTGGATGCACGCATGCCTGCTTCAGGTATGACCTACTTTGGAGTGATAATTACAGCCCCTTCATTGAGATCCATACCGAAGAATACAAACAGAAATGAAATGAAAATCATTTATTTGCACGAATACGGGTTAGTTATTGGTTTTACAGGGCATATTGATCAATCCATATTCACCTTTTCAGGTATGCAAATTCAAAAAGTAAAAACAAATTAAACTAATGTTGGTAATACAAATTGAAACTTATAAAATATTAAAACTTATTACTAATACACAGTTTTGCTATCTTACAAATTTTCTTTTAAAAGTCTGCATAAATTAGGAGTCATAATACGCTTCTTCTCAAAACTTAAGTCCCTATACTACTGAGGTATTCCAGTGCATACTTACCGACTACTTCAGAAGTTTGTCTTACCTCGAGAAGTTCTGCTCGTCGCCCGCGTATGTAAATACTCCAGAGACTGTCTTTGTTACAATTTTTGAACAAGATTTTTTAAAGGAACTAACGTGATGTTAAAAATTAAAAACGTGTCAAAGAAATCTTAAGTTACGCTTAAGCTTTCATTAATAAGTTAAATTAACATTAGTTTTAGTTTTTTATGATTAATTTTAAATTATTTGAGGCAATGAACTAAACTGGCCTCTTGTCTCACCTGAAGAAGACAGCTAGAATCAGTTAAAATTAGGGTAAATATGTCGAATCGGGGCTGCAGTTCAAAAGTGCTCCAAAATTTTTTCCATGTTTTTTATCATAAACCGATGGTAGCCCATGTAATTTTATGGTGGGGGACGTTCCTTCAATACCTTCAAATCACATGGTAAGAGAGGAGAAAACGCCTACAATTCGGTTTTGGCACTCGCCGGCCGCTGCCGCAGCCCCGATTCGACATATTTACCAAAATTAGAAGGTTTAGGATCGGTTAGGGAGTGGTCAGAGATAATTTCGCCATGAAAGAAGGAAGTATTATGGATTCCAATGTGAGTTTCCTTCTAAAGGCACGCCACATAATGCGTGTGACTCATTCACATACCAAGCTCCGCCACAACGAGTCCTCATGTGTATAATTGGAGGAGCACTCCCCTTGCTCGTTTGACTCTCAGCCGCCGACCTGAAAACATGCTGGTTTGCGTACAACATAGTGCTTTTGTAGAGCTTAACACAGGGTACAATCAAGCTTCAAAGGCTTTCAGCTAGTGTCAGCAATGATATAAGTCTTACCTATGTATAATACCTATACATTCATATTCATATACCTACATATAATTATATTATAATGGTGCGTCCACATCTGTGGCTTAACGCGTTAAAACGCAGATGTAGACAAAGTCAGCTTTAAAAGAACAAAGGATTTTCGCAGTAACCAGCGTGGTGGAAAGCCTCATCTCATTGTGAGAGGAGACCCGACCCTGTAGTGGGTCATTAATCGGTTACTGACAACGTAATTCAGATGGAGACACCAAAAGAAGGTAAGTTATAAGCTTCAACGCCTACGGATATGTGTTCATTTGTTGAAAGCACTAAGATAGTACACCATGTGTGATAATAGGATCAACGGATGCTCCTTGCATGGCTAGTTTTCTGTACACCCACTGGGCTGGAATAGACTACATATTGATACATGGCTTTCTTGTAAGGCTTGATACAAACATCAATATAACAATGATTGAAGACGCCTTTGTGAAGACGGTTTGTGAAGACTGAAGACGGTTATGATTGTCAATAATAAATTAAGGTATTCAAAGGAGAAATTGGTAGGATAGATCGATGTATGTCTTTGACTCTCTCACGCGATTTTTCTTTATGTAAGAGGCTATTGAATAGACTCCATACTGGTCTGAAGTAAAATAAAATACACATTTAGTGCAGTACCGAACCATAGCTGCGCAGCTACTGGTATTTTCCTTCAGCGTTACAGGTGACATATAATTTTGCGAAACGTAGGTACATTTTTCAAGGAAATTCTTGGATGCTAGAGATTCAAACCCGGACCTTTTGTTTAGAAGATTTCTTACTCACTGGGCTATCAACAATGAAAGTCGTCTGTAACCCATTGATAACCCAGTGATCCATTACCGAATCGGATCCCCTCTCATAATGACAAGGATACCAGGATGTAGGCCTTAGTGCACCAGGCTGGCCTAATGCGAGTTAGTTGACTTCACATGCCTTTGAGTTCCGTTTCCTCACGACGTTTTCCTTCACCGTTACAGCAGGGGATAAGTAATTTATTAAAGCGCTCATAACGTTTTAAGGAAGTCATTGATGAGCGAATCGATTTGAAACCAGGCTCCTCAAGTAAGAGACGAAATTGTAAGCCACTGGGCTATCACCGCAAATATCAACAAGGAAAGTATCAAAATACTCGTAAAAGATACGCAACTCTGGTCTGATTTTCTTTGTATCTCAACTCTCAAAGATAACTTTTGCATTCCAGCGTCGTCTTCGCGTTTGTCTTGGAAACGAAGCGACTGGTTGTCTCCTGGAATTAGGATGTAATGGAAAAAGTTGGGAAAAGTTCTCCGAGTTAGTCTTTTCCGATCCGATGCACAGTGGCGTTTGCTCCGACTTCAGGTTCATGGAATTTCCAAAATGGAAACAGGTTTCCTGTGAAAATTTATTTAAGCTGAATGAAGTCTATAAAAATCACTGTCAATCATTAAACCACTCAACGCGAGTCATCGCGATCCTAGTCACCACGCGACGCAAGTCACCACCCGACGCGATTCAGCACGCAAACCGAGTCACCAATCGTCGTGAGTAAACTCGCGACCCAAATCACAACACGACGTGAGACACCACGCAACCCGAGTCTCGACGCGTCTCGAGTCACCACGCATCCCAAGTCACCAATTTGAGTCACCACGGTCACCACGCAACCCAAGTCATCACGTGACCGATGCCACCACGTGACTTGAATTACCATGCGCTGCGAGTCACAACCTGACCTGAGTCACTACGCGAGCTTTTTTTAAAAAGCCAAAAATCCCCAAAATTGCCAATAAACCTAAATCTACGCTAAAATTTCTTGCTAAATTTGATAATTCCACGCTAATAGGCCTCGCGGCACCCACTCGTGCAATATAAATCAAAGGGTTATTATACGCCAAACGTGCCTCAGAAAACCAATATCACGGATCCTATTGAATAGTCAATTTTGCGCATAGTAATTAAAATTTAAGCTTCCGGCCTTGAAGCGCCTATGTGTGTCTCCATCGACTGTCAAATTGGGAACAGAAAATGACATTAATTTGGAATGCTTTATCAAATGTGGAATCTTCCGCCCGAGGTGTTTCCACAGGACTGTAACGTGGGGTTCTTCTAAAAAGGCGTAAAAAGAGCACTCCTAAGCCGGGCAACTAGCAACCCTCCTATTACCCTTGCCTTAATCAACTCTTACCATCAGATGATGAGATGTCTTGACGAGTAGCGGAAGGTGTCATAGTATAAATTTTAGGCTTTCTGATGTTTTAATCTTAATCAGTGACAACCTCGTTTGTTTGCTACCAATACTTACTAATGCTACGGTGACCACTTATATCATATCATATACTTATAGTGACTACGTGAGTGGCGCAGTGGTTAAGACACCAGGTGCGCTGCGTAGTAGGTCCTGGGTTCGATTCCCAGCAGAGATTTGAATGATGAGTTTGAATTTCCGTTTCTGGTTTGGGTGTGTTGTGTTCTTATCGTATATTGTGTGTGTCCATAGCACACACGACAGGAAATCCTAGTATGGGGCTATGAATGTGTGCGTTACTTATTATTTATTTATTATAGTTGTAGGTATACTCGGTACTGTCTACGTGATAAAAAGAACTTTGATACTAGTTCTGATACAACCGTTGTGGTAAGGTTTTTTAATATTTCACGACACCCCGGATCTATTCCGTAGCACCAAGCACAGCGAACCCATCCACCCACAGTCTGTTCTCGGAGGCATGAAATTGAACGACTATATGCTTTAGTCAACAGCAATTCAGTTCTGAACGCTCTGTATGAATACCAAAGAGACCCAATCTTGGGGAACAATGATCCTACAATAATAAATGAACACTGCTTCGTAGAACGCCAACGGAATATGAGACTCAAACGTACATTGCTTTGTACCCCCTTCCGTCTTCCATCTCAATCTATCTTGATTAGAAAAAAAATTTTAAAAATTAAACTGACATCAAAAAAGTATGATATATTTGTTACTTAATTATGTACGTTTTATTTTTTACTTACCATCCCATCAAAGAGACGGGGTCCTGCTACTTTAAATAAAAAATAATAATTTAAAAAAATAAAATTTTGTTAAGTCTTGTACATATGTACTTTAGGCCTACTATTTTTTGAGGTTGGTGCCAAAATTTAACAATAATAACTAGAAACAAAATATGTACTTCATACTTAAGACACCAAAAAATAGTAGGCCTAAAGTAGGTACATATGTACTTAACAAATTTTATTTTTTTTAATTATTATTTTTTATTTAAAGTAGCAGGACCCCGTCTCTTTGATGGGATGGTAACAAAAAAATAAAACATAGTAAAATATCTAATACTAAAGATAAATATCATTGAGTGTCAATGACTTTTTAACTAACTAATAAATTCTATCTCTTTATTAGAATTTATAAGAGTGGAGCTAGGATTATCGAAAGATTTATTTACATTCCAGAACAAAATGACTAATAAAAGTGTTTGCTCCTTTCATTTGGATAAAAGCTTTCCCATACCTACAGCTACTTGACATCTATTGATCCTTACTTGGAGATTAATTACACTTAAAATATACTTCACTTGAGGCTATCATCTTAGTCCTCATAAGCAACAATGTAACTTCGTACAAAAGAAGATAGGATTTTTCTCCTATTTGAGTTTGGACGAGAGTCCATGAGTTGCTATGACCTCCAAATATCAGGCTTATGGAAACTCATTACTAACCCATTGCGGAATCAGTCAAAGGGCTGAAGATACTCACAATGAGTAGGGGAAGCCTTTTTTAATAGTAATTGATCAGCAAACGGGCGTGCTGACATTAAGTAGTCACTGCAACCCAAAGACATTCACATTAAACTTCAAATAGAAAGGAAATTCTGTCTCGGGTTGTTTGCGGGTGCTTTGCTACTCACGAGGACTAAGATGTTCGCCTCAAACAAAGTATTTCCGGCAACTATTCACACAGCGGTGATAGCCCAGTGGCTTAGAATTCGACCTCGAATCGAGGGATCCGGGTTCGAATCCCAGTGGCACGCACCAATGACTTTGTAATAAAAGTTATGTGCGATTTATGAAACTAAATATCACCTGCTGTTACGGTGAAGGAAAACATCGTGAGGAAACCTGCATGCCTGAGAGTTCACAAAAAAAATGTTCTCAAAGGCATGCGAAGTCCACCAACCCGCAGTAGGCCAGCGTGGTGGACGGCGGCCTACATCCTTCTCATTGTGAGAGGAGACCCGACCCTGTAGTGGGTCATTAATGGGTACTGACATGACATACACACATAAGGTTGAAATACATGACATGAAGAACATGCTGCTTTACGACGGTTTAGGAGACTGAACGAAACATACTCGTACTTCGCCGGGCTCTACCACTTAAAAAAGGTTGTTCGATTTCACACGCCCTTGAGAACATTATTACTTTCATAATAATTATATAACATAATTTCTTACGATGTTTGCCACAGTTACAGTAGGTGACGTTTAATTTTATAAAAGGTACAACACGAAGGGATGTAATTGGTGAAATGAAATGAAATGAAAATCATTTGAAATGAATTGAAATGAAAATCATTTATTTGCACGAATATGGGTTAGTTATTGGTTTTACAGGGCATTTTGATCAATCCATATTCACCTTCTCAGGTATGCAAATTATAAAGTTATATTACTTGCATGTATGCAAATTATAAGGTTAATGCCGCCGGGTTCGAACTCGGACCACCTAATCAGACTCACTCTGAGGGAAAAACTGAATTGAATAGCTATCATCGGCTAATACCGCCCATTAACTATGAAACAAAGGATTATTTAAGCTGTAATAGTTTCAGTAGATATTCAAGAACCCGGTTTGTTCGCTAAACTACACAAAATATTCGCGAATAAAAGATTAATTCCGCGGAACTTTCCTCCTCATGCAGTTTCTTTGCAAAAACAACAAAACAGTTAATTAGCCGCGAATGTGCGTTGCGTAAGTTTCACTACGGCAAGAATATGTATTCAGGTGAATACATAATGTTCCTTAGTTCTCTTCGGCAGTAAAAACTTTTAACTTCTAATTATTTTAACTTCCTTATTTGATTATTTTATGTTTTTTTACACGATACATTGGGCAATGGACAAAATAGGGAAAATTTGTAGTACACAAGCAGTACCTACTGCTTATTTCTCCAAGAAATCACTTTTAGTAGACCTAGGAATTATGAAATTTTAATTCAATATTATTTTATTAATTTTTTTATTATGAAAAATGGGATTATTTTACCGCAATCGGTACGTGTATGTGTTTCATTTTTCCCAGTCTTACGATAAGTAGATATTATTATCTGTTCTGGTAGTTGAACTTTTAATTATATTTTACTTGCCCCTAAAATATCAATTTTATTGCGAATTTCCTTTATCGTTCATGGTTCGTTCGTAATAATAATACTTCATACAAGTTTTAACTGAAAGAAAATATTCGTGTTTTTAAATAAGAATTTAAGTTCTCGTTTCAGTGAAACAAGACGATATTCACACGCAGTAAACTTTATCATAAAGGGAATAACTATAACCGTAAAGTCGTAACACCATCAAGTTTTACGGTAAAGACTTAATCGTCGTGTCTTTCGCAAAATTGACGCGATTAAACAATGTTACTCGGATAAATCGTGGATAAAGCATTTCTTTTTTATCTATCTATCTTTTCTATCTATCTTTTCTATCAGTGGACCAACTTGCTGAATAGAAGCTTGTCCAAAAAATTTGTTCTTAAAATTCGGAATTATGGAACTTTTTTTAAAAATATTTTCAATTCACGCTGATTTCAAAGTTATTTTTTTCAGTAAGTTTAGTGACTTTGATAGACAATGGTCCCCCCTATTACCAGTCTTCCACTGGTATACTGATTACGGGACAACCTGTCAACGCCTAGCGCCAACGGTGTAGGAAACTTTGATAGCAAGATTCAATATTATGTACCTATACGTGGCGCGACGGAAATCTAAAAAAACTTACAAAATTAACGAAGAACACGCTGCGTTACGGCGGATTATTAGGGAGGCGGTAAATTACCGGACGAGCCATAATGGCTCTATCACATGTATCATATTATTTCATTTGTGGCCAATCACTATATAGATAATTGCACTTAATTTTCAAGAATAGCAACGTATTCACTTCCGACTTAGCGCGTACGGTCGCACAATAAGGTTCAAGCATCCTAGCTAAATACTTCTGGTACTACCGGGAATATTTCACAAACAATTCCGCTCGTGATCTCATCCGCCCACCGTACCAGTATGAGCAATAGTTCGACTTGGAATCGCGAACAGAATAGTTCTCAAATAGCGGCTCATTGCTGAATACATTGTTGTGATGCTTCGGCAAACTATCCATAAACAGACTATAATAATGTCGAACATGTACAATTGCTCGGAATTTCCTTCCGTACGCCTTTTTCTCCCTTTTCTCCACTAACATTGAGCCAGAAGACGATTGCGCAACAATGTCTAAGCATAATAGATGAAATAATTACAGCCTACAGCTAACCATGAATAATTTTAACAATTCTGAGTTCGATCTTCAACTGATAGACAGTTGTCCGTTATTAGAATAGTTTTTAGAATAACAATTCATTGCTAATACATAGTTGTCATGCCTCAGAAAGTTAACCACAAACCAGAATTTTAATGGATTTGCGAAGTATCTTCTTTCTTTCTTCTTTTGGTTGGGAATTTGTGCTGACTTTGCTGACACCGCGGTTTGTGTACCCACTTTGATTGCTACCCTACGCAATAGTTGCTCGGACGACAACATCATTGCATATATTTTGTTGCTATCAGTGTCACGTTCAATAAGTACAGCTCGATACAGAGCTCTGTGTATAATTTTTGTCGTGTTGGTTGCTCTGTCGGTTATGTCAGCCAATTAGCACAACGCTTTAGAAGCACCAGTGATGTGTTTAGAAGACAAAAATCTCCCATAGATATTTTAGTTTGCTGGAGGATACCTCTTCAGAAAACAACACACTTGATAAACTATGATGGTAATCTTACACAACGGTATAACACACGTCACGTTTTGGCAATCAACTGTGCAGCTAAATCATACTTTTATTAAAACGGGACCAATCCATGAAAATTTTAAACTCACCTAGTCTCAACATCCGACACGGTCATGGTCACCCGACTCGTAGGCTATTCCGACTTCCGCCACGGACATTCCCCGGTCTAATTGGATGACTTTCGGCAGAATTCCTCTTGTCCCCGTTCTATGGATGCCGAATCTCATTGTTTTTTTCCTCTTTTTTTCGTTACAAGACCTTGTTGAATAAGCAAGGGTTTTGGTTACGGGGTGTGCTTCAAAACGTGAGAGAAGTGTTGGAAAAAGTGAGGAAATATAATGGCTACGTCGTTGAAAGTGAACATTTTATGGGTCTACTCCCATGTCCAGGGAAGTCTGGAGTTTATTTTATTTACATAAAGCTTAGTAACTTTAATAATGTGTAACGACTTATGTACATCTATTGACAACAGCTGGGATGAACGGCCAATATTGCAAGCGTTTCCGCGTCTACAAATGTTTAAATCAGATTTAAGTGAACCTAATCCAAAGACATTGGTCTCATCAAACTTATTTCTTTGGCAATCAGACCTCTGTTATTAAAATTCAAGAATTATTTACCTTTCAAGATGAACTGTAAGATTAAAAACCTTTAATCTTAATCCAGAAAGGCTGATTTAATGTCTAAACGGAAAATAATTTATCTGTTTCATTTATCTTATCTATTTAATTTGATAAGCTAACACCATCCTTCTATCGTCTTTTACATTTCACACTTAAAAGATCTTTCAGAAAAGAAGAATAAGAACAAGCACTCAAAAAACGAGTGAAAAAAGAAAAGAAAACCCATCGCATCCCTTTATGTTTCAGCAAGTTATATCGGAACGCGTCGTCAGCAGGCCCGCGCGACCCGTGCGATTGAATTTCTGAAAATTTATTTCCTGATCACCCTAATGTTAGATAGAGTGGGAAATGTTAGTGTAGCAAGTAGCAAGTGACATAGTCAGTAAAAAAAGCTCAACATGTCTTGCAGAACTAAACAGTACCCTTAGTCTGAAACGAAACGTTTGTGCGTTTCGTTTCGGATAGATACGTAATTCATACACAGCTTACTTACTACACAGGAGTCCACAGTGTAATAACAAATAGAGGTAAAAGATTATTAGAGGAGTTAAAAAAATTAAAATCAAATTTTTGTATGGAGTGAAAGATATGAATACTTATGGTTAGACATTATAATACTAAAAAATATTTAATACCTACGGGAAATTTTACAGTGCATTACGGCCAATTCACGGTTATTATGTTTCATTAATATTATTAAACATTTTTGTGATGATTTATCTAATGCTTTATTAATTTTTTAACTCTCCTAAAAATCTTTTTCCTCTGTTGGTTATTACACTGTGCATTTTCGTCTGGTAAGCTGTGTATGTGTGCGTTTCGTTTCGGAACTGCTAAAACTCAGACTAAGGGTACAGTTTTTTTGTAATCAATCAAGTTATTAAAATCTTTCAAGATACGGGTGTAGCCTACGGGGCCTTAACCACGCTACCCTATTGCGGCTTGGCAGAGTTCAGATGCCTTTGAGAACATTGTTGAGGACATAAAATTATAAGCATGCAGGTTTTGTAACGACCTTTTCCCTCAAAGTGCAATGCAATAATTTTAAAAAATGAAGTTGACGCGTGGAAATTGTACCGGGACCGTCAAAGAAGAAGCTTCTCAGCCACTGGGCTATCACCGCTTATGCCATGACAGTAGCCATGCAATCTTCGGCTTTCACTGGAAAAAAATGCATGTTAGGTTGTATATTTACTTCCATGAAATAAATATCCGTGTTCAAACAAACAAGGCATTACAGCACCCATTTTACAACGTCCAAGGGCGGGTGCCACCTACCCTTAGCGTGGGCGGGTAATGTTGCTCACACGTGAATTATTCAAATAACTAACTCGGAACGCGGCTGCTTCTCGCCCTTTGAAGTCCTTTCTGCCCTGCCCTTGATTTTCCGGAATTTTTCACACCCAACTTAAAAGAAGGGTGTTAGGTATTCAGTTGTTTGTGACAGAGTAACAATTTCTGGACATGCAAAAACAAGCCTTAAACAATAACATTATATTATTATGAAATTAAGCATTTATAGTTCGCGTGCTACTCGGTTGTTGGGCTTAGAAATGTGTTGTTAGGTTGTGACCTAATAATTCACAGTCATATCGACGAAATTTATTAAAAAGAAAAATTGCTTTATTATACAATTAAAAAATACTGACAAAATTTAATAAATTGCGGTACTTATTTATTTACCAAAATTTATTATTAAGAAAAACCTGAAAGAACTTAGTGGCATCATAACAAATTAAGCGCAATATTATCACAGTATGATAGCCTTGACGTTAGTCTTGAGCTTTACTACCGGGTACCGCTCTCTCTCCTAAGTAAGAGGAAGCAATAAGTCTCCCTAAATGTTGGAAAAACGGTTAAAGAAATATAATTGTGACTTTTGTTTTACAGATAGTTCACAACTTTTATTTCTCCATAGCCATTTCCCAGTTCAGACAGAGTCGCGTGTAGCATCTAGTGAAAAGATAACGCAAATAAGGGAAAGGTAATGAAGGATAAATCTGAAACGACTCTTTTATCTCAGAACTTAGTCTACTGGAAATACGTTATGATTTAAGTAGCGGCAAAAAATCCTGACTCACTTTATTTCCGCAAAGATTAACCGCGCGTGTGTAGCGGTTGTCTCATTGCCTGCTGTAAAATATATCGCACTAGCCGCCCTCCTATCCGGTGGACTGATGACCTGAAGAAGACAGCGGGAAACCGTTGGATTCAGAGGGCCCAGGACCGGGCGGAGTGGCGTCGAAAGGAAGGTAGCAGGAAGTCGACCTTGCAGGCATCGCCCTGCCCTTCAAATCTAATGCGTGGTTTTAAAGATAGAGCGTTCCGGCTTTTACCCGCATAGTTCCCTATCCCGTAGGATTTAGGGATTAATACTATCCTATGTCCTTTCTCGGGTCTCAAACTAACTTTGTACCAAATTTACCAAAAGATACGGACAGAGTTACTTTCGCATTTATAATATTATCAAGGATTGGGAAAATAACTGTTACTGTCCGTCCTTTATACATAAATCAAGATCTTAGGGCCGCCAGACGTCACGTATTGTCTAACAAACGAATTAATTTCATTTTTATTTTTTGATAATTTCATTTTCACTTAGTCACTGAGATTTATTATTATTACTACACGTGGTACGACAAGTGGTCACCGTAAGGTATTAAAAAGGTGCGCGAGATTTATGGAGGTGAAAATTGTTCCCGAAAATTCCTTATACCTGGACGTTTTTGGACCGGATGCGTAATTTAATAGCTGTTTGCTATGTGGCTAACGGGTGGAGACCGTTTACTGTTTGTAAAGGTATCTACCAAGTGCTTCGCAGGTCATTGGGCAGTTTTTTTGTACGCTTTAAAAGCCCGGGACTTCCTGTAAAACACCGGCGAAAATCGACCCGTGTAAATCCCACTTAATTCAAAAGGTCGATAAATTCTGCACTTTTTGGAGCTCAAATTTTGACACAAAATATAATCCGCTTTAAAGCATATTTTTATATTTTCAAATAGGATAGTTTTCATCCGATTATTATCCGACGACCCGAGTGGCTCAGTTGGTAAAGACGCCAGTACGCTACGCGGAGGGTCCTGGGTTCGATTCCCAGCAGAGCAGAGATTTGAATGATGAGTTTAAATTTCTGTTTCTGGTCTGGGTGTGTTGTGTTGTTGTCTTGTGTGTGTCCATGGCGCCCACGACACAGGGAATCCTAGTGTGGGGCTATGAGTGTGAAGCGTTATTTAAATTTATTTATTTAGATTATTCTCACAAAGTCGCTGACATAATCTAGTTTTATCTATTATAATTACAATGTAATTTATTCCACTAAACGAGCTCCCAAGAAATACTATCTATGTGCGCTTATTGGTTATTGGCCATGACCCCTATAATCCACTGCATTTCTTATTGATTTACTTATCTCAACCGTGAGCATTAACCAATGAGTGTGCGTATTGATCAAGGAACCGCGCGCATTAACCAATGAGCTGCGAGTATTATGTTCCTTGGGAGTTCAATTCATGAAACGGCGGTCACACTATAGTCGCGTGTAACTTTCGTAGTTATCTGTTTTACATCTAAGTTAGTGCACTTCTGTTTACCTGGTTAGTCTCAATGTCTCCCAGAGCGTGTTCTTGTGAACATTTCGATTTAAATTCCGCCGTTCAGAGCATTTTGCAGGTTAAACGCTGATTTCCTGAGGGTGCTCTTGTTAGATATGGAAGTTGGAGAGTTGCATCGCGATCATAGTAGGTACGTATAATTTTAATACAAAACCGTAGTCAGTTCTGGTAAATAAAAGTAAAATTTCGCCAAAAAGAGATTATTTATAAAAAGCATTTTTTTTTATTTGCCTCAAACTCAAAAAACTTATCACGAGTATTCATGAGGAAAATATTATAATAATAATATTACGCGCCAGATATAAAAACTTTTTAAATGATTTATTTATTGAAACTAAAGAGTAACTAAAGAGGAATGAGAGTGAAAAAGAGGGGATATTTATTATATGTATACGTATGAATATTTAATTCAGGTCGCCCTAACTAATAACTAACAAATATCCATCTTCGGTGATTCTTTGTTTTATTACCAAACATAAAATTATAGTACAGACTGTACCATCGTAATTATAATAATCAGCTTACGAAGCAACACAATGAATTACATTGATACAATTACTAACAGCCATTAATGACTCAATTCAACAATCCTGCAATGAACTAAATAAGACTCCGATAAATCAACACACAACACAATCTCTAATGAGCTTTACTCAAACTTCAAATCTAACTCCGGCCGTAAGTTGCTATGAATTGCAATCCCGGCCAGCTAAGTAGCTAAGTTGCAACACGAGTCTAACTTACGAGCGCCAGTGTGAGCGCGCCTTATCTACCGCCCTGTTTTTAACAGTTATGTAATCCACTGAACACTTCCTGATGCTTTTGTATAAACGTTCTTAGCCACTTCACTATAGTAACCGTCATGAGACGTGAGCACAGATTATCAGTGGTTATCAGTGGTTATATTGTATACTATCGGCCAATGTACAGTAGCCGAAAAAACGTGCTGGACCAATAGACGACGCACACTGACGAACTAACGTTCGTCGAACCAATCGTGTGCACCGCAGCGCCAACGTCAATGTCAAACCAACCAATGAAAGTTCTGCTCACCACTCGTGACGGCAACTACATCCTGTGATCCACATGTGATACAGACCCATTATTTAACTATTGTACCTACTTATTAAAATGTTAATTTATATGTTGTTACTCTTTAATGGTTATTGAGTGCTATATTCTTTTATCAGCCGTTGTTTTGTGTAACTTTAGTCAATAATTGGGAAATCAGCAATATTGCCTTTCAGCATACAAAATTTTGCATAAAAAATAGCCAGCCTTGTTGATAAGTATCATAGAGGTCTATTGTATGAAAATTTCTGAATTCAAATGAAATGTTTCTTCGCGACTACTTCATACATCAAAACTAAGAAACTAAGAAACTTTATAGCTCTAAATTCGAACAAATGTGGCTTAAGACTAAAATACAATAAATTAATTGGAGAAAACATCTTACAATACTTCCTTTGAAAGCTGTCTGTTAGTAACTTGGTAAGACAATTAAACTCAACACACAGTCGCTAATGAGCTTTACTCAAACTTCAAATCTTACTCCAGCCGTAAGTTGCTACGAATTGCAATCTAGGCCAGCTAAGTAGCTAAGTTGCAACACGAGTCTAACTTACGAGCGCCAGTGTGAGCGCGCCTTATCTACCGTTCTGTTTCCAGTTGTGTAATTTACTGAACACTTCCTGTTGCTTTTGTATTATTTTTCTTGAATCGTGTGCTATTTCTCTACTTCCTATAACACACCCTGTGGTATAATTATTGCAATTTTCTTTGATTAGTCGTTATTTTGATCACGCTTAACTTTCAAGATAACCCTTTCAATAAATAATAATTACTCGTAAGTCGTAACTCACCATCTTTGATTAGTGTCTATTTCAATTTACATGTTTTTTCCTCTGTGTTAGAAGTCGGTAAATAAGACCCTAAAATTGGGACCTAATAATAATGATGTGATAATAAGAGCGGTGATAGCCCAGTGGCTTAGAATTTGACTTCCAATCGAGTGGTCCGGTTTCGAATCCCAGGGGCACGCACCAATGACTTTGTAAAAAAGTTATGCGCGCTTTATAAAATTAAATATCACCTGCTGTTACGGTGAAGGAAAACATCGTGGGGAAACCTACATGCCTGAGAGTTCAAAAAAAAATGTTCTCAAAGGCATGTGAAGTGTAGTGGATCATTAATGGGTTACTGACAATAATGATGTTATTTATTATTATGATAGTAGTCTCACGATACCCTATTTATTGTGGCGTAAAGGACTTTGAAGTTAGTTGAATATTCTTATGAAGTCCTTGAGCCCTAAACAACAATGGGACCCAACTTTACGTGCCCTCCGAAGTACAATAACACTCATAAATTTTCCTCAATAGCAGTTATGCTTTCAAGAGTTTGACACTACAAAGTTTGTTACAAAAGTTTCTGACAAGAAAATCGTAATACAATAACTTCATAGTGGCACAGCGGATTATAGGAATTTCGGTTGCATATTAAATTTTTGATGTGAGTCTATAACAGCGGTGATAGCCCAGTGGTTAAGATTTCGGCATCAAGGGGACCCCTTAGTGAGATCGAAAGCCTAAACATAGAGGTAGATACAGCTGTTTATAAGAATTTCTTAGTTGAAAGGACAGACAAACAACCAAACCGTTTTGTTTTGACTTATACAAATATAGAATATGACAGTACCCATTAATGACCCACTACAGGGTCGGGTCTCCTCTCACAATGAGAAGGATGTAGGCCGCCGTCCACCACGCTGGCCTACTGCGGGTTGGTGGACTTCGCATGCCTTTGAGAACATTTTTTTGTGAACTCTCAGGCATGCAGGTTTCCTCACGATGTTTTCCTTCACCGTAACAGCAGGTGATATTTAATTTCATAAATCGCACATAACTTTTATTACAAAGTCATTGGTGCGTGCCACTGGGATTCGAACCCGGACCCCTCGATTCGAGGTCGAATTCTAAGCCACTGGGCTATCACCGCTTTATAGAATATACTATACTAAAACTACAGCACGCGGTCTATATTTCAAAAAGGCAGGTATCTCCGGAAGTGAGCAGACACATAAACAACCCTGGATGACAGGTAGGGCACCCCAAGCTCGTGTGTTTAAATTTATTGACCTTAATTTAGGGGTGAAAGTCGAGTAGAAAACTTTAGGGGCTAGTTCTGATTTGGGGACACTGACAAAATCACTGGATGATTTATTGAAGTTTTTGCTTGCCATATCTTCTGCGTATTTATTAAAATTAATTGGTGTTTATTAGTCTCGCTAAAACTCGAAAACGCCAGGGGCCTGATTCTGTAGGACCATTCACACCAGTATCGTGGCAATTCCGTGACTTACCCGTGACAAAAGGTCAAAAAAGGCTCAAAAGTCATTTATATCGTGACAACCAATTGTGTGCCTTATAGATTAGATATTAAGGTGTTCATGAAATGACGTACGGTTTGATGACACACGAAATCGGCACGAAATCGTGTGACTTTGGGACTTACAGAATCAGGGCCCAGTCAACGTCAAACCGACCAATAAAGATTGTGCTCACGACACGTGCCGACTACTGTATGTAATGTTTGCTGTTACTGTGTGCTGTTATTTGAACACATCGTGTGTGAATCCTGGACTCTCCATCATGGCGAAAATCCTCCGGCGGTGATTTTAAAATTGTCTGCGAGATAAATGA
This sequence comes from Erynnis tages, assembly GCA_905147235.1. Classification (NCBI taxonomy): domain Eukaryota; kingdom Metazoa; phylum Arthropoda; class Insecta; order Lepidoptera; family Hesperiidae; genus Erynnis; species Erynnis tages. The sequence continues at coordinate 10,872,413 of LR990082.1, forward strand.
CCGCCCTCGCCGAGATGCGGCAGGTGAGTTAGGGCGGGAGTGTTAACGGGTGACTTACAACAGAATAAAATACAACACAATAGAATACAATACAATGTGCTTTATTGGACAGAGAGACAAAAATAACATACGAGTAAAATACAATTACATATCAGCTATTATGCAAGACCGGAGGGAGCGATTTCTTCTAGACAGACAAAATAGGTAGTTACAATTATTTTACAATTTTTTTGGGTCTTTCTAAATGACATTAAAAAGGTCAGAGAAGAATTCAGAAAGGCAGAGATCATTCCAGAAAATGGAAAGGCATGCTGCTAACCCGGTCATCAGTCCAATTTTTTAGAGTTATTATTTTATTTGAATCAATTTAATAATTATTTATATTTAAAACAATCAAAATATTGATTTATATTGTTACTTTCTATCTGTTAAAGTAGACAAATAAAATGTTTAAATTTTTTATCTGATTTCATGTAGTCTGCACCTACAAAATTGTAGCAGCACTGAATTTGCTTTTTATGTTTGTGTTCTAATAATAAATAAATAAACAAGTAAAAGAAGATAAAAGTAGCAAAGTCGCATCGTTTCATTATTCTCTGCTTTCTTCCAGAAAATCGCTATAACAGAGACCGTCGCTTTATACTTTGAAGTAGGTATCAACGACTTTGGATTTCGGCCAGATACTCTGCGACTGAGCTCGAGTAACTTAAGTACTAATATGTATGTGGATGTACCTAGGTATGCTAAATAATATTAACTCCTTTATCACTAAAACTGCCAAAAGGACCTACGAACCTCCTTACACTGCCTCCAATCTAGTAACTTTGGTCCCACTATTATTGCAGCGTTTATTATAAGAGAGTATGAAAATTATGATTGGAACGATTTGTGAAATATTTGAAGTATATTTATTAATCAAATTTTAAACACGTACAAACAAAAAGGAACAAATTGTTAAACAAAAGCGTCGCCTCTCGAATCATCACAATTTCCATTATTATTCTACCTGTAATAGATTTAGCAAAATCTATTTGGATGCGTGATCGCTAATGGTGAATTACGAGTATATACCCGCTTCCGTGTTTCGGAGGGCATGTTAAGCATGAAGCAGGATTTTGCAATACTAATATACTATGCATTCATTTAGTGTAAAGTAGTTTTAAGAGATCTTATAATATAGGAGAGAATAAACGTAATAATTACAAAATACCAAATTAAAAGAAACTCCTAAAAATCTATAATTATGTATACTTGATAGCTGCTCCGCGCTTTATACCTACATAGAAATATAATATTTTTGTTTAGTTTTATTCATAAGCTACACAACTAAATCATTTTTAGCACAAATTCACTAGCGGAGAACATTACTTAGCACAATCCCGGATTAAGCGGGATGCGTTGCTATCCCGCATTGCATCGCCACCGGTTTAAAACCAGAAGTTTCAGTCGAACAACGACAACTGTTTGTGGTTTGTTGATAACTATATCCAAAAACAAAAACTAAGGTAATAAACTGTTAAGAAAATTCATTTATTTATTTAAAAATTGAACTCACTGTATTGTAGCAATAACCAGGTTCTTTTGAAAACAGCCGACAAATATCAACCGGGTGAAGCCTGCGTCCTTCTCATAGTGAGAGCCCAAGCAGCAAATGGACGTGCTATAATGGTCGAGAGCACGTTCTGGTTTTCGCTTTAAGTTCTATAAAAGTTCTAAAAACAGTGGAGTAAAAGCGCTGTAAACGTTTACTCGACGCGAAAAAGGCACCGATTTATTCAGACTAAAGTCCTATTAGAGTGGAATAAGCGCTGAGTAAGCAGCAAAAACATGCTGTAAGATTTGAGTAAAAGTGGTAGAAAACACTAAGAGTGTTTTAAGAGCAACCAAAATGCGTATGTAGGATATTAAGTTCAATAAACGCAGTCGAGTTGCTATTATACAGATAAAGTGTGCTATACTAGCAGCCGAATAGCTTTTATTCGCCATTTTAGTTCTATAACAGCGGATAGAATGCTTTTACTCGACTAATAGGTGCTGTAAACGATCTTAGGGAGGCTTTTATACCACTAACTTAATGAAAATTTTCAACTCGACGAGTGCGAAATTTGCTTTGTGTGTTTGCAATACAATATTTGTAAAGTAAACTACATGTCAAAGGTAATATTACTTTTATATCAAGTTTTTGAGCAATCAATGTTTTTATTTTTACTGTTCGTGTACTCCAAAACATCATGCGCAACAAGCTTTATTGATAAACCCAAAGGCATTTTTACATAAACATTCATGCGCTGCCTATTTTCTTAAGTTTGACAACAAATTTATTAAATTAAATATATTTTAAATAATTATTTTTAATGATAATGTCCATATTGATAATCTAGTTGCAGTTATAGCTAACTTATTCCATTAAAAGTCGAGTAAGAGTGCTGGTCACCACATTTATAGCACAAGGTGTCGCCATGATAACAGGATTTAGGGTTCTCTTGGTACCGAAAAACCCAATTTAATTATGATTATTTTTCCTTAAAGGGACATCTTATATCTTAAAACAATGCCTGACTTCTTGGGTGTTGATACCTTTCTTAACAAAGATGATTTAAAACAACTTGACCAATTGAGATGGCCTTGGAAGGAAACGCATTTTATATTATCAGATAAATGTAACGGATGTGGCCTTAGCACAAACGATAACTCAAACCGAAGAAGATTTCACTTTGTTTTACCTGACAATGAAATAAAGCATTTACTAAATACGGTTTTTTTTTTTGGTGTCGAGGTTGTACTAACTTTGCTGTTTATGATCATTTTACGAATGATGAGTGTTATTATTGTAACTAAATATTTTCACAACCATTAGGTGAGTGTACGAACTTTACGCAGGGCGTTCGCAATGTCACGCATGACCATGGTGGCCAGCTCGGCTCATGTCAAGAGGTCAAGTTACGCTGGAAACTAGCTATAGCAGTCGGGTTCTTTTCAAATGGGTTCTATTTTATTTACATAAAGATTTAGATACATAGACAACTACAACACTACGAGACTCGTATGACTTGTATGACTCGGCCCCGGTTCGAAATGTCGTCCGTCGTCGTTCACATTGTTAATTATTGTGTTACTTCAGTGTACGGAACCACTTAAAATACTCGGACTCGTGCTTGGAAATTCACTAGCGTTACTTGGCGAAACTAAGTTTGCCTGAATTAGTTCTGCAGAGTATTTCATCTGCTCCAACGTTTTTTAACTTTTTTACGAAAATGGCCGCTTGTTTTCAATTTCTTTCACTTGTTTTTATCCAATTTGATAGCAAAATACTCGTGAAAACGTCTTCAATTGTGCTGTTACTGTTTCCCAGAACTCTACAATACTACTTTAAGCTGAGTAAATATCGTATAAAAGCTCTTAATTACACTACAGCTCCTATACAAACGTTTATAATTCTATTATACGAGTTAGTCTATAAGCGTGCAGTAACAGCAGCAATGTTGCCATAAGCAATTCGATTGCGTTTATAGAGCTTTTATAGAAACATAAAATAGAGCCGAGTAACAGCTGTATAAAGGCACCCAATTCAGCGAATCAGCTATTCTACAGCTATTATACGACTGTTATAGATCAAACGATCGAATAACGAGTATTTTAGCCACTTTAATTCAGCATCTGCTAAAAGGTGGAGTAAAAGTGCTAAAACATAGTGCTGTAAACGTTTATTCGACGTCCTTAAAGCACACATTAGCAAATATTGCCAAATAGTCGAGATAACCGCTATTACACGATAAATGGGTGTTTTAAGAACGGTTACTCGGCTCTTATACGATTAAAGGCTGAGTAATCTAATTACTATTCGACTATTTTGCTGCTTGGGAGGTGACTCGACCCTGCATGAGTCATGAATGAGTTACAGTGGCCGAGCATGTTGGAAAAATAGTAAAATTTTCCTAAAGTGGAATACAAAAAGAGTTGAGTCAATCAGTTATTATGATGGATTATAATGGTAGTTAATATAAAGCAGTCACATGAGTCGAAGATAAACCGAAGTCCGTAATAAAACGACCGTACAAAACTTCGATCAACAATACACTAGATATCGGGTCACGTACAAAATCAAAACTTATACTGTCCGCGTGAATACATACTTATACATCTTCATTTGTTTACTAACGAAATAAGACAAACGTTTTAAAACAGTTGTAAGTTCAACCTAATTACAACCATGACGCCTAGAAATAAGGTAGCAATTCTTCAAAATATTCTTTTTCTTACAATCATTCGTCACGAAAAACGAGCAAAGCAATAAATTACTCCCGTCACTTAGAAATGAAAAGACATAAGTTAAAAAACATTTTATGTGAAATCAACCTTAATGAACTATAAATAAAGTACTTTTTCCCGTTATTACCTTGCGAGTTACATCCTTTGGTTTCGTTTCAGTTTGCTTCCTCAAATTTAACTACAGAAGGTATGGAGTCGCGTTGAACACAAAAATAATTTAGTATATTATTATGCACGAAAGTTTAGTTAAAATTATTTATATTTTGGGCATCTACGAGTATGTTTGATAGTACCTATACATAAATAAATATATGTTATTTTGTTACCGTTTTGTTGTGTGTATGTTTATTTATGTGTATACATATAATATGTTTTTGGCCAATGTGTCTATCGCTGTTGTAGCTAGTAGGTACCTTAGTATTGTAGTCGTATTTAGGCATACTGTGTACAGATGTGGATAAATGTGAACAAAGGGATTCTTCTGGGTTTTAGGGTATCACAAACCGTAATATTGAAAGTACGGTCGTGTTTAGACATACTGTGTGCAGATGTGGATGAATGGGAACAAAGGGTGGTAAAAGTGCGAATCGACAATAGTTTTTTGTCACAAATAAAAATATCACTAAATTCCACAATATCTTTATATTCATGTTTACAATCTTCATAATACATGTACAGTTTAGTGCAATAATTAGATCAAAATAATAATTAAATATCGGTAGCTTTTTTACATATATAATGTAACCTAACGTAAATAAATTTTTGAACCACTGATTTGAGTAAATTAATTTCATGATTGTGTTTATCTCCTCCAGGAAACACATTCTTGTCAATATATAATTTTAAAACTGATGTCCATAGAAAGTCGAGATCCATTCTGCACACGTAAACGGATTGCTCGGAAAGCTAAAATAAAAAAAGGAAAGCTAAGTATCTTATGAAAGTTCAACAAACAGACACAAAGTTTGTATTAACCAATTTTAAATATCTAGTAACAAATAAATTATTACAATACAAATCTACTCCATGCATCTATTGTTCTGTTACACACAATTTTGCGCCAACGTTGGTCAAACATTTGTAGCGGTGATATAAAATCGGCAATTTTGATTTAAATTTGATATTATTTGTTAGTTTAAAGCATAAAATACAACTTATTCTACATGTACTTACCGAAAGTAAGACACTCCGGCCGTTAAATTGTTCCTTCGGGCATTATTTTTGCAACTTTTGAATGTACATTGCGGCATTGTGACACGTGTTTATATTGGCTCTTTTACAAGCGAACTAAATAAAATAAGAACTCACATTTCAAGTGAGCTGTTATTCACCGAGACGTATTTTTTGCGCCGACCCGAAATCTAGTGTATTGTTGATCGAAGGTACAAAACGAGCAGCTTACAAGCTCAGGCACAGTTATTTGTCCGTCGGCGGCGACATAAGTCAGGCTTTATCTCTTCCCGGACCGCCATTTCACATGGCAAGCCACGCATTTGTTTCCTTGCAACCTTATTAAATATGATGATTACATAAATACGAAAATATTAATTCACTAACATCAGCTAACATACGCAAATTTTGATAGATTCAGTATTTAGACTGCTACGAGTAGCATCGGACTGTACGCACGCTTCCGTGCTTTGCACTCTTCAAATCATGTCCTCGTGCGTCATGCCCTTTGACTAATCTGTTAACAATGAGTAGTTTGTTTGAAATAGTACAATGAATTATTCAATGTCCCAAAACTTTCTATAAAAGCCTAGTTTTTATTGGTTCAACTAGTTAAATACAAAAGGCTGTAGAACAAATACGCCGTCGGTAGGCTTTTGTCTGAAGGACGCTAACACTAAAATGCATTGTTTTTTGGCTCATGTTCTCGGGGTAGTCGGAGTATAGCCGGGGTGTAGCCCGCTTGTAATACAAACATATTTAGACATGGTGGTAAACATTATCATTAACATTATCTAGACATGGTGGTAAAAATATTTCTTAAACAAGAACTCGTTTTTAGTCATTATTTAGAATTTAGATACATTTTATACAATTAACATTGTTTATAAAAACGTCGCTTAATGAATTGTAACTTTAAAATACTGATATTATTATAATAATTTCAAATCATTTTTGTTTTGATTTTCTCGCTTTTTTACGTTTTACTTTAGTTATTTCCTTAGTATATAGTATTTCCTATTTTATAGTATATTTCCCTATTAGTTAAGGCTTGCCAACCTTAAATACAGTCGGTCTTTTGAATATTGAATTTGAAATCTTGGCAACTTAAAACTTCAACATTACATTGTGTTAATATTCTGCTCAAGGCCTAGATAAGCTTGGGTATAAAATGAGGAATACAAACAACAATCTTAGTTTCTAATAATTTTGGTAATATGTGAAAATATTACCAGTTGGGCTAAATAATGTAGCCCGTGTATTCAATTTAGGGTTGAGACAAGAGAACGTGTTCTCGCATAACGTGACACCCTCTTCATTAGGGGTTGAGGGCCAGAGTGACAGCGGGAACGATCAAATACCTATACCTAAAGAAGAAAATTATTTTTTGTCAATTCAGGTGAAATTGTCCTCAATGAACCATTGCAGGGTCGGGTCTCCTCTCGCAATGAAAACTGAAAAAAAAACGAATTAAGAACCTCCTTCTTTTTTTGAAGTCGGTAAAAAATGTCATTGGTGCGTGCCATTGGGATTAGAGCCAAGACCCTTCGACGGAGACTGAAGTTACCGGACTAGCAATCGCCGCTTCAACTCATGGCCCACTGTTGGGCAAGGATCTCTGTCCACAACCAGGGGAGGCCTGGAGCATACTCCACCACGCTGCTTCAATGCGGATTGGGGAGATTAGGGAGACTACGGTGGTTCTACTACCAACAATGATAAATTATGACGACCTGAGTAACGCAGTGGTTAAGACACCGGAGCGCTGCGCGGTGGGTCCTGGGTTCGATTCCCAGCAGAGCTGAGATTTCTGTTTCTGGAATTTTAATTTCTGTTCCTGGTCTGGGTGTGTGTGTTCTTGTCTTGCGTGTGTCCATGGCGCCCACGACACAAGGCATCCTAGTGTGGGCCTATGAGTGTGAAGTGTTATTTATTTATTTATTTATATCTTATGCAAAAAGAAAATAATTAAAGATTTTAAAATGTAATATGAAAGAAAATTTATATTTATGAAAAATAATATTACACACTCCTTTCTGATACTAACGCCGTACCCTTAGGGTATTCCACATGTTTGGTGTTGTCCAGAAAGGGCCGCATACAATCTAAAATGATTTATAACCCGTTAGAAAACTGATGTCCCGGAAAATTTCATGTTTCACATACTTTTAGACGCATTACACATTTCAGTGGGTACGTTTCAAAACAAATAATGTTTTATTACAAATCCGTCCTTCCTTATGAAAGTACCGAACAACCTTTTGTAGTCCACAGCTGGACGTGGACCATCCTTAATCGACGCAACTCCACTACGATGTTGGGCCCTCTAAATCCATCAGTTTCCGCTGTCTTCTTTAGGCCATCAGTCCACCTAGACCTTATCTAAAGATTCTTCCTTCCTTTCAGCCCTTGGTAGTCCACTGCTGGACATGGGCCTCCCCTAATCGACGCCACTCCGCCCGGTCCTGGGCCCTCTGAATCCAACGGTTCCCCGCTGTCTTCTGTATACGTACGTATCTTTATACGTACGTATAGCGTAGCTTTAGTTATTCATAACTTCAACATATTTTCCACAATTTTTATGGTAATTTTCTTGCCATGGCATTTAAGATGCCATGGTAAGACGCTTGGACTTCTTTTTATTTTAAAACGCAAAAAAAATAACCCTCGCTTACTTTTTCTCTATTAGACTATACGCATTCAACCAAAGAAGGATACTATGATACAGAGATATAACCGTCTTTGGTTGAATGAACAGGAATTTTTAATCTATGCCTGATGTTCATTGATTAATTAATGATATTCACAGGCATCGTAATTGAAAATTGGTTGAATTTTTGCAATGCGATTTGGATTTTCTGCATTTCAAATCGAAGCTCTGTAATTGATGCCACGAGCAAAGACCGTTCAAGCACATTCAAATGCTGATTAAACGCTTTTAGGATTGAGATTTTTTGAATTTGAAGCTTGAATATTTTTTCCGAAAATTCCTACTTTTACAACGAAATACCTCTACGGTTTACTTCACAGTTTTGGTGTATTCTTCTTTTAAAGTTCTCACTTGATAAATTTGTTATGACTTGCATGAACTTTAAACCCAAATATTTGTATAAAACCAAACGGAGAACAAAGCAAATCATTCCTTTGTGGTATCACTAAGTGGACAGGAAAATTGCCACAGAATTGATACGTAAGTAATAAAATCATTTTCCTGACGCAATCTGATCGATTTGCTCGAGGAAATTTGCTGTAAAAGAATATTTTATCGTTTTGTTCAAACGATGAGGAAAACAGATTAAGTTGACAAGAAATATCTTTTATGTTTTGCTACCAAATTTTTTATGGTTTGAGAAGTAACGATTGATGTTTGAGGTTGTTTAAACAGATATGTATAATAATATACAAACAGATTTGTTATAATTACATATAGTTGCTCGAAAAAAATATTATAACTACATGCGTCTAGATATGGCTCTAGTAGGCAGTCAGTAACCCATTAATGACCCACTACAGGGTCGGGTCTCCTCTCACAATGAGAGGGATGTAGGCCTTAGTCCACCACGCTGGCTAGTAGGCAGTATTTCTTTGGAAACAGACAGGATGCAAAAAGAACACCTTTTTTCATAGAAACATATCCTTTTTTATTATTTTACCTGAGATAAAAATAGGTTATTCTTCAAGAGTAGAAAAGTTTTCACTTGTAAAGACTATAATAATATATATTTTACTTATACACTTACATAAAAAATAATATCTATATAATTATCGTTGGGTGACCCGAAGGCAGGAGCCTACTTTGGACAGCGCATTAGCATAGCTGTCCAGAGAGGCAATGCAGCCAGTATCTTGGGCACTCTTCCGCATCGCAGCGATGTGTTTCATTTGTCATAGTTTTAGTTTATTTCATTATCTTAGTTTATAAGGTTTTAATTTGATGTTATTATTATTATGTACATATTTGCATTAAAAAGCTACCTATACGATGGCCAGAAAATTATTAAATGAAAATCAAAACTTTATTATGTCGTTAGGGCAAACTTACGCCGCTCAGTGTACTATCAGAGCTTAAAGCTTATAAAGCTGAGTAAGCTCCGTCTACCCATCACATAGAACTTGCACAAGACACAATGCAATCTAAGTACTTGTTCGGAATATTCGTGATTATTGCACCCATAATTTTGGGTTTCAGAAACGACTCTATGTTTATGGCTCTAAATTATTTCGGAGCTAATTTTGTCAATTTTGTTTGCCTTCTTACATGTCGTTTTGACCATTGTAAGTGTTTTATTTACTTTATTTTATGTATAATAATTATATTCCTTCTTTTCTTATTTATACCGATATTACATAAAAGTATGCAGATAATAACCCAAGATTATTGTCGCTGTGAACGCAAAGTGAACTTCACATACCGATCTAATTTAACTTAACAATCGATCGAATTTAACTTTTTGTAATATACAATAATTTTGTATTTATGTAAATTTTATTTATTGAATTCATAGAAACAAAGCCAATTCTAAATTTCGTAGCCAACAGCTACGAAGCTACGAACGTAGCGCGGTCGTTGTTCAGAAATACAAAGTAGTTAAACATTTTTTACAACACGGACAAGGATTAAAAAAAATTTAAAGTTCTGTCAGGATAATCTTATTTAAATAAATATTCTAATGTTATAGAATATGATTTATTTTTAATAAAAAAAAGGAAATTCTAAAAGAAAGGGCAAGGTCTCAATAGTATTTTATTATGGATAGAACTTAGAATTATTTCTAATAAGGAAAACAATCAATCAAACGATAGGAATAATTCAAATAATTAAGCCAATTAGCAAAAAGACGTTTTTACAAAATACAAACAAAAATATCTAAGGTACAATACGAAAAACTTGCAACGCGCAGGTGATCCTTCCGGGCGCACGGCAGCAGAGCAAATAGGCCTCGTCTAACTGTCTGATGCCTTATATAACCATCGTTGACGTGGACAGTGGCGCCATCTAGTCAGAAACTGGTGGGGGTGCATCTAACACTAAACTAATTTTACAGCAATTTTAGAATTCGTAAAGATATCATCCAATCGGTCGATAGCAATATCTCAAGTTAGCATAACAACATTAGATGAATCCAGACTCATTGCCTGCCTAAAGCAGCCCATGACATCTGTCGGAGTTATGTTAGATACAAGTTGTGACCGATATAAGGAAGTCATGTCTTATGTAAGTATTACGACCCAAGTGACACAGTGGTTAAGACACCGGTGCGCTGCGCGGAAGGTCCTGGGTTCGATTCCCAGCAGAGCAGAAATTTGAATGATGAATTTGAATTTCTGTTTCTGGTCTGGGTGTGTTGTGTTGTTGTCTTGTGTGTGTCCATGGCGCCCACGGCACAGGGAATCCTAGTGTGGGGCTATGAGTGTGAAGCGTCGAAGCGTCATTATATAAATATGTTTCTCCGCCAGTCCATTTCGAAGAAGTATGGTGAAGCTTAACGCTATCCTCTAAAATAGAGTAAGACTCATGGATAGAAAGATAAGAGTTAGTGGACAATGTTTTTCTCCACCGTTACATAAAGTGATATTTAATTTTATGAATCGTTTATAAAGTGTTCTTTAGTAAATTAATCCTACTACTATTTAATATTATATATTATTATTTATTAATTATAAATGCGAATGTTTGTGAGTATGGACGGATGTTTGTTACTCTTTCACGCAAAAACGGCTGAACAGATTTGAATGAAATTTGGTACAAAGATAGATCATAAGCTGGATTAACATATAGGATACTTTTTATCCTTCTCTGCACCAAGTTCTAAAATCTGCTACTATTATATATTATTTAATTATAAATGCGAATGTTTGTGAGTATGGATGGATGTTTGGTACTCTTTCACGCAAAAACGGCTGAACAGATTTGAATGAAATTTGGTACACAGATAGATCATAAGCTGGATTAACATATAGGATACTTTTTATCCTCCTCTGCACCTTGTTCTAAAATGTACGCGGGAGAAGCTAGTCTAGTAAATTATAATTCTTCTAAGGCAAGTATTGTACAAATACATATTATGTAACAAGAACGAACGACCAAATACGAGTAAGTCTCTTACACAGTTCTAAACAAAACACTATACAGTCCAATAAACAAATCGGCTTTAAACATTCGCTTGAAAATAAACGTAATTACATTAGCCGAAAATCCTCAACTAATGCTGAGGTAACCTCAAACTTTGAGGCAAATTCGATTTTGCTTACATTATACCGGGTCATTTGGTAAATAGCTTTGCGAATTCTGCTGAGTGCTGCAACGGAATAGTTTGTTTGTTGCCTTTTCAAATGAACATTCTCATGGGATTTGAATGAAAAGAGAAACTACAATTTAGCGTTTAGTTTAATCGGCTTAATATTACGAGGTTTCAGTTTTAAGTCATGCAAATTTTCAAAAAAAACGACACAGCTCTCAGACTTAGCCAATGAAGTGGCAAATGCTTCAAATTCTAATGACTAATAAATAAAATCAATGGGGAAGATAGGTCCTCGAATGGCGACCAAGTCTCAGCTTTAATCCACCTGAATCTAAGAAGTACAGGTGGACTGAAGACCTGAAGAAGACAGCTGGAATCCGTTGGATTGAAAGGGCCCAGGACTGGGTAGAGTGGCATCGATTAAGGGAGGTCCATACCCAGCAGTGGACATTCTCAGCTTCATATTATTATTAAAACGATCGTATTATTTACTTGCATTAGGTACTGTTCTGTTCTGCAGGCAGCAGCTGAGATGTTATTGGACGGAGATCATAAATGGTTGCTAATTGAGGAAGAACCAAGGAATTATAATACAACTGCTTTTCCTAAAGAAGACAATGAAATCGTTGATTTTTTAGAAGCAATTGACATGAATGTGAATACTGAAATTGTTGTGGCGAAACGAAAAGGTGTCTTATTGTATGGGATAAATTTTATTTACGGCTGTTAGTGTACGAATAATTTCTAATTAATTGATCAATTTAATTCCGTCAATGAATCGTCGCATAAATTAAATGTTAAATTTAAATGCTAATTTAATGTTAAACTTAAACAATTGACTTTAAATTTAAATTAAAAATAACAATATAGACCATTAAAAATACTAACCATTGAATTAATTGATTATTTTTGAGGCTAAATATTAGCTTAGTCAGACTCTTATAATTGAGTCAGTTTAAACCTAGCAAGATTTGATTTCATATACCATCACAATTAGGAATAAATATGAGATTGTAAAAATGGCCTCTTATACATTATCTTTTAATAAAATATTCCAATAAAACACATCCCAACTCCGCCATTTCACCGCCATAATTCTGAAGTTGGTAATAGCTTTGAACACAATCTACTAAAGCGGTGGAAACTTGCTCAACTTCCGTTAACGTCGATCAATCACACATTTGTAATGCGTTTTCCTTCCAGCGGGATGGTTCCGTTTGCTGGAAGTATTCAATTTTGGAAAAACTAAAGGTGGGAAATTTGTGGTTCACGAATTGGGGACTTGGACCTCTATAACAGGTTTATATTACAACTTTTCTATGCTTTTCCTTTGTTATTGGTTTTTCGCTTTAAAGTTGGATTTTTTTAAAAAGCTATAATGTTATTCATTTTTCAGCAAAGTGACGAAAATCGTTTTTTTTTATCAATAGATTTAGCAATGGTTTACAGTATTTAAAATTATGTTTAAGCTTTAATTTTATTAGTTTTTGAGTTTAGGTTAGCGGCTGGCTATAAAATTATTGTTAAAACTTTAATCTTACAAATTAGCTAGATCGAAACAACCAATTTCAACACACTTTTGCGTGCTGACACAAATATTACTATACTTTTTTATTCAGCTAACGAGGCGTTTTTAAGAAACTTGGTTTAAAATTTCTAGGGCTGCAGATTGAAAAACGTTATAAATACTACCGACATTGGGACTTTCAAAATTTGACTTTACGTATGATTGTCGTGGTAAGTTTTTTTTGGATTTAGTGGCTAATGATTTCCAATTCCACTCAAGCCTCATTCACAGCTTTGATATTTGTAGTAAGTAACATCGAAATCGATCGAAATAATTTTATTGACTTTTATGTTACCTATGTTTGGTAAGAAGCGCGTATAGCCCCGCTGCTTGAGTAGATTGTAAGCGAAAAGTTTAGCAACGTCGGGCGCGGTCAGTGACCGCTAGTGGCGAAATTGCGCGCTTCCGTGCTTCGGAGGGCACGAGCCTTCGAGCCTGGTTGTGTCGTTAAGCCTTGTCGGAGGCCCTGGGGGCGGTTTGAGGGGTTGCGGGCGGCAAGAGTGGGAGCTCGAACCGTCCAGCCAGCGACCCCGGAAAGAACGGCGGTGCTGCACATCGCCGTAAACACCAGAAGGTGTACGAGAGAATAGTCTCTCGCGGGACGAGCCCCACAAGGGCGCGGCGCAGGGGGGCATTGGAGATCCCGGAGCCCCCCACATGCGCAGAGGCAGGCCACCGAGGGGGTTTTAGTGGGTAAGAATCCCACATAACCCGGAGTCGCTCCCACGGCTCTCGGGTACCTTTTGAAGGTTTCCCCCCCGTTACAAAAAAAAAGGGGGCGGTTTGAAAACATCCGACACGTTGGCCACTAGCCCGTCTCTCCACCAATCCGCATTGGAGCAAGCCAGCCATGGTACCTAATTTGATAATATTTTATTCTTATTCCTGTTATTGAATAACACAGTTTTCTATTAATAGATGTCAGTTCCTCAAGAGGGTTTTGACGAGCAAATGCTGGTAGGCAACGTGGCGGGACCTGGCGTGAACGTGGTCACTCAGGTGGGTTCCACCATCCTTTATGAAATTGCGGAGATACACAACTTCAGGTCTGTATCGGCTCTTTAGTAACATTATTTTGTATTTATAGTTTTAAAGTACCGTATAAAAATATAGGTAAATTGTTTGTTTAGATACAATTACACGATAACTGACCAATGGATTGGACCCTTTCAAAGGAATGCAACCCGAGTAAGTATTTGTACTTCTATATTATTATCTACTGGAGTATTTCATTTATTTATTTTATTTTTAACTATATTTATAATTACACCTCCGCCGCGATACCGCGAAGTAGCGAACTGAAGTTTGCCACCGTTTGTCCATTGTAATACGGGTGAAACTCGGGTGAAACATTCAAGCATTTCGCGATTTCGCGGCGGAGGTGTGCTGCCGCGCTTAGTGGATTCGATACCCGTCGACATGCAAAACTGGTTTTTAAAAAGGACAAAACCAAGACGTACCCAAAACTTATCATTTATTCATAATTTTTATTCAATCGATCAACGTAAAAAATGTTCTAATGTGTAATAATGTGTTTTAATAATGAAGACACTTATTTTAGGTGGTGTCAAACTCATTGTATTTCCGGGAACAAGACATTTCGCCGGTCCTTCGGTTTTTCAGAGCTAACATAAACTATCTAGATATTCTTCATCCACAATTAACATCTATTGAGTAAGCATCTAGCAATATCTATAAGTATCTAGTATATGTAATGTACCTATAATTACTATCCTCCCTTACTACTTTACTATTATAAAATGAAATGTGAAAGTTTGTGAGGATGGATGGATGTTTGTTACTCTTTCACACAATAATGGCTGAACAGATATGGGTGATATTTGGTATGCACGTAGTTTATAACCTGGGGCCTGATTCTGTAAGTCCCAAAAGGTTTCGTGCCGATAACGTATGACATCAAACCGTACGTCATTTCAAGTACTTGGCACAACAATGAACCTTAATATCTATTGTATAAGGCACACAATAGATTGTCACGATATTTGACTTTTAAGCCTTTTTTTGACATTTTATCACGGGTAAGGCACGACATTGCCGCGATATAAGTGTGAATAGTCAAATCGTCATACACAATCAGGGCCCTGAATAAACATATAGGATACACACCCATCCAGGTACTGACCGCGCCCAACGTTGCTTTACTTTTTCGATCGCATGCGATCTACTCAAGCAGCGGGACTTTGCGCGCTTCAGTGATTATAATATTACTTTTTACAATTTTATGCAGTTGAAACTCCTTGAATCTAAACGAAATTCTCGACCGCCTTGCTGACCCTTTAACAAACTTTCTCCATCTTTTACGTTTAACTAACACAAACAGTTTTCAACTTTTCTTTCATCGTTAAATTATTCCTTAGTTAAACTATTCCGTTAGTAAAAACCCATAACGATGTTCGGAAGCGAACGGAAAAGAACTTGGCAACTTTGAAATATCATTCAATGGAAGCCTTTGTTCTTTAGTTTTTAAGTTTAAAAAGTAGTTTTTAATATTTTTTAATTTGGTTTTAAGTTTTTTTGTGGTCAATGAGTGAGTAGCAAATAAGTAGATTAAACATAGGGACAATGACACCCACAATGAGATTTTGATTGACATCAAACTGGAATAGTTTGCTGCTCATTGTGGGTACAGGCATGGGGACATTGGTGACACCCATGTCAGTAACCCATTAATGACCCACTACAGGGTCGAGTCTCCTCTCACAATGGCTTGCGCGTTGGTGGACTGGTTTGACACCTAAATAATTCAATAACTGTGACATTTTTCAGGACTCGGTATTACTATCGTATCTTGTCGTACGGTCCTGGAAGGTTCGAGAACCAATTCTTGACGCCTCTATCCCCGACTGCTTGGTGGTGTGTGGTCGCCATGTCTGTTGCGTGTGGCACAGTGTTGCTAGCTGCAGCCATCTTAGAAAAGCATCCATCGTCAGGGCAGTACGCTTTCTTCTCCGTTTTCGCCACGTTTTGTCAGCAATGTATGTTAAGATTTATTTTTTCCGATATATTTACGATTTTTTGAAACTACTTGTAGTGGTTGGTTTAACCACATAACGGACATGATTACTAACGGTATGGATGTATACGTATGAAATAAATGTTTTTTATTGGTGTAGTACCTACATTGAAGCGTTCATAATTTAATTGCCATTAAAAACTTTTTTACAGTTTTTGAAGACGTCGATGCGATGAGAGTAACAAAGCCTTCGACAGGTATTTCAAATTTTAGGGTTAAAAAAATATTATTTTTTAGAATTTTCCAAAAAAAAGTAACTTTGATTTCTACTATTTTCTTTTCGTACCTTTCTTTTCGAATCAATAAACCTGTATACGATACAATTGTCATCACATAAAATGTTGAGTTCAAGTCGTGAGCTACAGATTCTCCGTAGATACCAGTCTCAATAGGCACGAAATAGCATGCTACAGAAAGATATAGAAGATATTATAAATCACTTCCTCAGGTTAAAACTCCATCCGTGCGTCCCTGTGTGGCGCATACGCTTTTTCTATAAAACAAAAATAGTCACTGTGCGTCTAGGCCACCTGAGATCGCGATTTATAAACGAACCTTTCCTACCTACTTTTCCACCACATATAAAACTACTTTAAAAGAAGAATTTTTTTTCAAGCTATACGTCTTTTTTGTAACTGAAACAGAAATAGTCACTGTACTTCTAAGCCACCTCAGTTGCTTCGCGATTCATAAAGGAACCCTGCTATTGTACCACTTATAAAACTACTTTAAAAATAATTGTTTAGCCGGTAAACTGACCATTCTGGTAACGGGTATATTCTGCGTGCTGATCTACAACTACTACACAAGCAGCGTGGTTAGCTGGCTGCTGAATGGTCCACCACCATCTATCAACTCCTTGTGGGAACTGCTGGAAAGTCCTCTGAAGCTCGCGTATGAAGAGGTCGGGTATACTAAGACCTGGATTGAGGTAAATGAGAAAAACATTGGAATATAAATCAAAAAATGCTTCACACTTATAGCTACTAGGATTTTCTGTGCTGTGGTTTGACCAGAAACAGAATTTTTAACTTATCATTCAAATCTCTGCTCCATTGGGAATCGAACAAAGGACCCTTTTTGGACATAGAACCTTCAATAAGTTTATTTACCCAACATCACATCACGTCTGTCAGAACAAAACACAACAGATGTTATGACTCGTCCTTTCATCTCTCGTTCGAAAGTTTCATCGGAATCAGTTCGACTTTTTCATTGCCAATAAAACTGGGATAACCGTTTCAGCTGCCAAACTACAACTACAATAAAAGAAACGTAAAAGTGGAGCTTGAGATGAGACGGAGAAAAGTGTGGAATAAGAAGAAGGGCGAACCCCTGATGGTGCCTTTAAGTGAAGGCATTGAATTGATCAAGGGTGGAGGTATTCTGGGTTTGATGACTTGTTCCTTTTCGCTTGTACTTTAGAGTTTTTTGATGACTTGTTGTTTTGCGCTGTGCGTTTGTTCTTAAGGGTTAGTTAAACTTGTTTTCCAGGAATTATTGGAGGCTCTTAGACTTTTGAAGTTCACTCAAAAAGTCCAAAGTGAGGTGACTTCGCCCTTTCGCCATCCAACAAAACCCAACAACTTTGCAGACTTAGTCACCGATTTCAGTGCTAGTATACTCGTATATTTCATCGCAACTCGCTAAAAAAACTAACTGACTAATTTGTGTTTTGACTGCTGAGAAGCAGTTGCTGGTGAGACACATTTGAGGCGCCGCATCTACTTTACTTTAGACAATACTTCTGTTCTGTTTGAAGTTTAATACGGTTGTGCATAGGTTTTCTTAATCTATGCACAATTCATGTGCCTACAGTAGCCACCAAATTTAAGATTTGCTAATAAAGGTCCTTCCGCTACTTCCGCTACTACTGTGGTTCTAGGACCCCAAAAACTCCTACCTTCATTCTGTCCCAGAATACGCCTACCACATGGAAGTGAACACGGCGAACATGCTGATAGCTCTGAACTTCGACCAAGAGGAGCTTTGCGAACTTGGCTCCCTGCAGTCCATGGAGCCCACCAGCCTGTACGCTGTTGTGCAGAAGGACAGCCCGTATAAAGAGTTCTTCATCTGGAGGTAAGATCATCGAAGACGGCTCAGATTACATGACCAGACGATTATGTCGTGGTTACGTTAACGCGGCCTTATTTGTCGCATTATTTTTTTTTATTTCTAATCCAATCCGAAGACATAGAGCGATTGAAGTACAGAATGCCTCACTTCATTACGTTGATCTTTGCCTCCCCAAAAATGGCCTTAATTTTACGATTTTTAAGAAGACCTTCTTCACAGGACTGTAATGATTCCCTACCCTTTCAGCTTGGCCAGGTTCGCTGAACGAGGATTGATACGCTGCATCCAGAACCGTCTCCTCTCGTCTTCCCTGAAGTGCGAGGGTAGCTCCCCCAGGGCCCTGGCGCTGGGTGGAGCAGCTCCCGCCTTCATCCTTCTGGGAATTGGATACATTGCTGGCTTCTGCATTATGATAATGGAGAGGTTTGTTTTCTTATATTTATAGACGTTTGTAAGCAAGGAAAATACGATCGTTAATAGATTATCGTACGTTCTTGAACCTTGAAGGGCAAATGACGCACATGATCTCAGACGCTATCGATAATCTAAACTTCGAAAAGAAGAAAACGAGAAAGAAATCTCGTATGACCTGATGATTATGATGATAATGGTGATGATTACGGCCTAGATGGTGTAGAGGTGAATTCATACTTTCCAGGACTAATTTGAGTGATTTTATAATTATTAATTTAATTATGTATTCGGTGTTTATGCTTAGTGGAACCCTTTGTAGCAGGTTTCGAAATGTCGCCGCTGCTCTATATTTTTATTGATTTTACAATTATTTCTTTTTACAGAATTAATTAAAGAAGACAGAAAACGGTTATACATTTTATTGAATAAAGTAATTTCAAGAGATTTAAGCACGTAGACATAGATAGTTGTTAAGTGCGTGATGAAAAAGTTAACTATCACAATTATTACTCTTAGTCTTGATAAAAAAGGAAAAAATAAGAAACTGCTCTACAACATTATCGTGAAGTACAAAGTTAATTCAGAAAATTATGTTTAACTTAACTTAAATTGATTTGTGTTACACTTGCTAAAGTTAGACTTAGTTTAAGTTAGCAAACGAAGAACAGCTAACTGTTCGAAACAAAAAGGAAATGAAATTATTTAAATAAAGACGATGTTTTATTTGACCCATAATTATGATTTCTTCCTAAAATTCCAACAATCATACCTAGCCAACATTAATATTTCCTCAGGATTTTGGGTGTCTCTTAATTTCCTACTAGACATTGCAAAAGAAAATCAATTTACCTAGAATTCTGGTCACGGCAAAAGATGCAGCAGAATACACAATTCCCGAAATCGAAAATTAGATTGGGTAAAAAGCAATCCGGATATATTCTGGGTCAATCATCAAATTGGCATTTATCCAAAAGATGACCGGATAACCCGGGTACCTATTAAAATAAATTCGGCTTTAGCAAATAACGAATGCGGAACTGATATACCTGAACTAATGGGTGATAAATTGAATTTGTTATGTAAGTTTTAACGTGGAGGTTTGTACAACATTGTTTGTAGTTTTTTGCTAATTCCTCTTAGGGTTGTGTACCTACCCTTATTCTGAGGTTTAGCAATGCCGCACACCGATGTAGTTTGTGGGCAATGACGTGAATCGTGTAGAAAAGTGACGTAGCGCGTAGCGCCAATACATTACCCACAGTGTAAAAATTATAGAGCTAGGTGTGTCAAACATAAAATTTCTTCTTTGATTAAAATCCAATTTTTGTGAGCATTATAATACTAACAAATATTTAATTTTGACGACATACGACATATGGATGCGCTGAACCTTTTGTTGTATATCACTAACGCGTTCACCTAGCCAATACGGATCACATTCGCGTAACGCAATTATTATCCAATCCATAGGTATTGCGTGAATTGAGCCGCGCAGCCACAAGGGAAATCAGCCCTTTTTGGATAACCGGTTTATAAGTCCTCGTATTTACGGTACCTGTTTTTATTTGTCATAGTTTGTTCAAGAGATGAATTATTCAAGGCGAGGAGATGAGAAATCGTCTCTATACTTGAAGCGTTGACAGTTGAGAGGATATGGAATACATTATCGTTGTTTGAGTACTTATCTATTATGTAGATTGTAATCTCTAAGGTTAGTATATGAAGGTCTTGTCATCACGCTAGTTTTCTGTATCAAAATGCTTTTTTTTGACTCATCCTTCCTTTCAGCTTTTGATAGTACACGGCTGCACACAGGCCTACCCTAATCGACGCCACTCCACTGATCCTGGGCCCTCTGAATCCAGCGGTTTCCCTCCGCCTTCTTCAGGTCATCAGTCCACCATTCCGAGGACCTTTCTTCCCAGTCAGTTGTCATTCCTAAGAATGATGTGGCCCATTGTCACTTTAATTGTCACGTAGAGAAATACAGAACATATTGCCCTCTGAGCAAATCAGAGCTTGTGGATTAGGCTCAAAGTAAAAACGTGAAAACACGCCATTTTGTATAGGTGCAAGTATTTACGAATACATTTGGTGCAGAATTCACGAGTGCATTACATACATATGCGAGCTTCTGCAAAGGAATTACACGACACTGGCGTCAAAGCAACAGGCCCGGCTTTTAGCTTCAACGTGGCTATCTGGCTAATGCATCAGCTGTGGAGTGGACATTTTACCCTGATTTTTGTGGATCTTGTAAGTAAATGTCATTTTTCCCCACTAAATTTTTGGGGACATTTTACTCAGATTTCTGTGGGTCTTCTGAATAAAATATCATTTTTCCCCACTTAATTCTTGGATTCTCCTTTACCCTAATAGGAGACGAGAGAGATAAAAATAAGTTAGCTAGCTGACATTCCTTCCCACTTGTTTGTTACACAAGTAACTAGTGATCAATAGACAAATATATAAGTTAGTCACTAGTGATAGTCTGGACTATTTTCGCGCTTACATCAGCAATGGATACTATAAAAAAGCAGACTCAATCTTTCTTCGTTCCGATGGACGTTTAAAAAAAGTCACTGTCTCTCTGGTAATTGGATCCGGCACTTCGAACGCTGGACTGGACTAATTGTTACGCTAGATTGATTGCGGATTGAAAGAGTACTTCCATGTTGCTGGTATATTTATTTTGTCTACAACCCATTAGTCGGGTCTCCTCTCACAACGAGAGGGATGTAGGCCTTAATCCACTACACTGGCCTACTGCGAGTTGGTGGACTTCACATACCTTTGAAAACATTTTTTGTGAACTCTCAGACATGCAGGTTTCCTCACATTTGTAGGACATAAAAAACCGGTCAATCAAATCGAGAATTTATTCCTTTCTTGAAGTCTAATAAGAGGGTTGTAATAAAAAATGACACCCAAATAAGTATGTCGAAAAAAAATAATAATTATGCTTCCCATTTATCGTTACTTGCTGAGTTGCAAAAAAGTTCGTCTTGTCGAAATAAAAATGAGATATTACGCGTCTTTTTGTTCGCAGATGGAAATTCATAAAGTTTGTCCTGTCGTAAAATTTATTGCCATATCACTCGGTGTAACGAGTGTTGAGGCACCACCTGGGGCCATGTCGATGAAGTAAGAATATCATGAAGATGTACAAGTCCATTTTTATCAACTACTTTCTTCTCGCTTCTGTACTTTATTCTCCTGGAATTTTATTATCATTGAGTAACAAAGGGCCATGGAGGCCACCTGATGTTTAGTGGTCACTGCAGCCCATTGACCCACATAAATCTAAAATAGAGAAGAAATCCTATTTTTTGTCTTGAACATTTTATATAAATAACAACTGAAAACTGCAAAGGTCGTTTAAACTATTCTTTTCCACGGTCAGAAATCTGATCTGAAGATCTTGCGTTCAAAGATGCCTCTCCGATATTGCATAAGTAGATCGTTGAAGTGGAAATACTCGGCATTCCAGCCACCTCGGACGCCTCACAATTCGCCCAGAAAAGAAATGCACTATAAAATGTTACATGTCCGACGAAAACTTGGCGTTCTTCACCTATTTCAAGTATTTGATTGAATTATTGTGAACTCTAAATAAATATGTATATATGGCCTTGGCTGTCATTACCAAGCGATCACCACAATACCTTCCTTCCTTCCTCCTTCCTTTCAGCCCTTAGTAGTCCACTGCTGGACATGGGCCTCCCCTAATCGACGCCACTCCGCCCGGTCCTGGGCCCTCTGAATCCAACGGTTTCCTGCTGTCTTCTTCAGGTCATCAGTCCACCTGGTCGGAGGGCGGCCTGTGCTCCTTTTGCCTAAACGTGGTCGCCATTCGAGGACCTTTTTTCCCCATCTGTTGTCAGTCCTGCGAACGATGTGGCCTCCACAATACAATACTCTTTATTCTGCACATACATATGCATATATCAATCAATCAATCGAAATCAATTTACAATAAGACTTGAGAGCGAAAAAACAATTGCTACGATCGATCTCTTCAGGAACAACCATCTGGGTAAGAAGTTAAAGCAAGAAGAGAGAAAGTTGTAGGTAATCAATCACTTATGGGAAAACAACTAATTTTGGCACCGAATTTCAATAATCCTTCTACTTTACAGCAAGTTTTAAAGATAGAAGCCTCCTTGTACGAAATACAATATTAGATATCCTATATTTTGCAAAGTACATACCTAATATCTAAACAAAGGTTGACGTTTAAAACTTATTCGCAAACTATTTTAATATAAAGCTTTAAGAAAGGTCTTATTATTATAACGAAAACGTAGCACTTTCAGTTGGAATAATATTGGTTCAAGTTACGAGAATAATGCTGGTGCTTTCGTTTTGAGGAGGTTCGGTGGATCTGGAAATATGGAGAATATTCTCCCACTTATCAAGACTTAAGACACTATGGTCAATGGTCATATGACCATGGCGCTATCGCGTGTAACCCATTAATGACCCACTGCAGGGTCGGTTCTCCTCTAAAAATGAGTAGGATACAAAGTAATAACCGCTGGTAACCAAAGCGGTGATAGCCCAGTATCTAAGAAGCTGGCCTCTTATTCGAAGGGTCCGGGTTCAAATCCCAATGAGTTTCCTAAAAAGTTATGTGAACTTTATAAAATTAAATTTCACCTACGGTTCCGATGAAAGAAAACATCTTGACGAACCCTACATGCCCGAGGATAGTCCATAATGTTCTAATGTGAAGTCCAGCAACTCACATTAGGCCAGCCTAGTTGACTTCTTCTTCTTCTTCTTCGCCAGCATTTATGACGCCCACCGTTGGGCATATGCCTCTCCAAGGCTCCTCCACGCCGCACGGTCCACGGCTCTTCGATGCCAAAGCCGTCCTGCAAGTTTTGCGATGCCATCCGACCACCTGGCTGATTGTCTGCCAACTCCTCGCTTCTAGTGGACTAAGGCTAACTAATCCGTCTAATTTCGAGAGGAGACTACTCTGCATTAGTTTTGACTAAGAGAGGGATATTGTTTGTGTTTAATTTTGATTAAACACAAACAATATCCCTCTTTTTACCATGATTTATAATCAGGTTATGACGTGTTATCTAAGTTCTATGACCTATAGACATACATCCATAACCCGCCCTCCACTTGTGACCTGGATCTGAACGTTGGCAGAGATAGGGCAATAAATTTTTGTTCGCGCTGTCTTGAGAGGATTTATGCCGCCCAAGATATGCACCCATGGAAATTGTGTTATTATGTTACAAACGTCAAGTTGCTACTTAGTCAGATTAGTGAGTGGGGTCGGTCAGAAAAAGGGCTCCTTTATATAGTTACTAGCTGACCCCGCAAATGTTGTTTTGCCATAATTATGTAAGTTATCGAGCGGGATGAAAAATTATTAAATTGCTAAAATGACTATTAAAAAATAGCGGTTGGTGATAGAAGGGTGAAAATAAGGGTACTTTTAATGCCACATTATTAAAAAATAAAAATAAAAAAAAATTGTCCAAAAAATAAAATAAAAATGTTGGGGGTGGCAACCCTTATCACTTAGGGGTATGAAAAATAGATAGTAGGCGATTCTCAGACTTACTGAATATGCATATAAAATTTTATAAAAATCGGTCAAGCCGTTTCGGAGGACTACGGTAACTAACATTGTGTCGCGAGAATTTTATATATAAGAATTCAGCGTTACAGTAGTTATACAGCGGGTTATTTATATATACCTGTATACCTGTCCCGAAACTCAATTTCAAGGGTTACTTGACACGGGACACTCACGGGACTATCTTGTGAGTAATGGAAAAAAATAAGAAAAATAAATCTACGATTATTTATTTTATTTATTTTTTATTTAAACTCTTTATTATACACTCACATAGAAAGAAACTGATAGAATCAGTAATAGACAAAAAAATAGGACAATGCACATATGGCGGTCTTATCGCTAAGAGCGATCTCTTCGAGACAACCAAGTGGTTAGGAGTTGAAGAGTAGAGAGAAGTGAGAAAAGATAGAGTGTACAGAAAACAATATAGAACATAGGTACATACATTGTAATACTAATGATGTTATTATGACACTAGGTTCAGGAAAAATTTGAGTATTTTTGAAATATGAAATATCTTCACCTTATATCATTTCATCAGGTGTTCAGACTTTTCAAATTTGGGATGGGATTTCTTTTTTAGTACACGAAAATTGTGCTATTAATCGTATTCAATTCAAATTCAATTGCAAGCGGTGATAGTTCACAAAACTGAGAGTTCCTGAGTGCCTGAGAGTTCACAAAAAAAATGTTCTCAAAGGCATGTGAAGTCCACCAACCCGTAGTGGTTCATTAATGGATTACTGACAATCGTATTCGAAAAAAAAATGAATAATTTCATGAAATTATAAACAGGAACATGCTGTTCATCATGTTCTTCATCATTCCCTCCAGAATCATTCTATCGTATAAATGGAAAGGATTCGGAGAATTTGGGTCATTGTGGAGAAAGAAAAGTTATTCTGAAACTCACGCAGTTCATAATGCATTAAGTACGAATATGATAAAACACAGTTCTGAACTTTTGGCAACAAACGGGTGAAAATGGAAGTGGTCCTAAAAAATGGCGCAACTTTATACATTACCCCGCTTTTGGGAGTCATTGAGGAGTGTGGGTGAGCTTTGCAGTTAAATTCGGGGTAACATTTGAAATACTTTGGAAATTTGCTAATCCAATCAGATTCTCCGGTGTACCCCCGGCATCCTGTAACCCGCAGTAAAGCAGCATTTTCTTTCACATGTCTATTGATATAATATATGGTTGCCGGAGATACTTTTTTAGTTTAATAGGCGAACATTTAATCCTCATTTATTATTTATTTATTTATTTATTTATTTATAAACTTTAATTAAAACGGTACAAAACCAGTAACATTAATTAAAGACAATACATTCACACGTCACGCTCGCAGAACTTCTGACATGCTAACAATATGTTCCTCCATTCATCCGCAAACAGATCACACTCAGGGTATGCGTCCAGGAGAGCGTTGAGAGCGGACAGCGTGCGAGGAATAGGCGAGTTAGCCCGCGCGACTGTACGCGCAGGGGCTACTGCAAACAATTGTAGTTGACGGCACGTTCGCATGGGGCAAGAGCAATCTACAAAGCTCGTTACTTAGGTCGGAAGCGTCAATCTTGCCGTGAAATATTTTACAGGCAGTCGTTAATTGAACAGACTTCCGACGGACTTGAGTAGCAAAGCAGCCGCATTCAACCTCAGATAGTATTTTTTTCCCTATTTGTGTTGGATGGGTGTCCGTGGTCTGCAGTAACCACTTAACATTGGCATAACCGCCTTCTTAAGCACTACTCATTACCCATTTACTATTAAAAATTGACGGTAAGGAAATTTAAAAGCGAATTCAGGGCCAGTACTCGTAGTTAGGGTAGTATCTGAGCGTCACATTTCGGTAATGGCCAATACCTGATAAACATGCCGCCCGACACCGATCAATTGCTTTTTAATGAGGGTCATGTTAATTTGGAGACCCTCAGAAATTCAAAATTCCCCAAAATTCAGCCGTTATGTTTTATAGCGCAATTAAGCGGAAATGTTTGCTTTTATCGATGTGCAAGCTTTGCCGTCGTTACGGACTTGTCTTATTAGACAAGATGTGAGATAAAGATAGTTTTTCAGTCCGTGCTTTATTTATAATAAACTATAATAAAGTAAATAAATAAATAAATTAAAGCCCACATATAAACCATAAAGTAAATAAATTACTAAGTTAATATAAACTGCTGTAGCATTAAATAATAGTCTCGTAGGAAAAGCAATGTATGGAAAAAGTAAGTAAGTTCAATGTAAATATTATGACCTGCATGCCGGAGAGTTCATAAAAAAAATAATGTTCTCAAAGGCATATGAGGCCCACCAACTCCCATTAGGCCAGCGTGGAGGTCTAAATTCTACCTACCTCTCATTGTGAGAGGAGACTCGACCCTGAAGTGGGACAATAATGGGTTACTGACTGAGTGGCTGACGATATAGTTCGCAGCTTATCGCTCGTAGTGAGAGCAGTCACTTACCTGCACAAGCGAGCTCTGTCAGCGCAGATGTGCAAGACTGTCTTTAAATTATTTTAATCACTATTTATTTATGGTGGCAAGTTATTAAAATTTCATAAGGATGCCAATATCAATATTATGAAGCGTAATGTTTTTGTGGCAAAGTAAACGAGTGGTCATCGTTCATTAATTCTACAAATAAAAAAACACATATAGGTAATTTCATGCATTATTACCATTATTTATTTATTTACCCATTATAGTTTTACACAGTAGGCGTACGTATTCTCGTCCAGTCAACCTTTGGTAATGGTGAATGCCTTAAGCATAACGACACTGGAATTTACGGCAGAAACATCCAAACTCCATAACTTTTAAAGGTCTGTACCGGTCCCAAACTTTTGTAATCCGTTTGTTAAGCGCGACACGACCACCAAAATCCGATATCCAGATTAATCCGTCGTTAACAAGCTTACAGTAATGGCTCGCAATTATTTCCGTGTATCCTTGTTTGCCTACATCACAAGTGATCGAATAAGTTAAGCAACGTCGGGCGCGGTCAGTACCTGGATGGGTGACCGTTAGTGGCGAATTCACGCGCTTCCGTGCTTCGAAGGGCAGGTTAAGTCGTTCCTGGTTGCTATCGATAAGATAACATCTGTTAAACTTTGTAGGAAGCCCTATCGGGTTGGCCACTAGCCACGTCGGGCGCGGTCTGTACCTAGATTCCGTGGAGTGGTCCTTCAGAGGGCACGTTAAGCCGTTGGTCCCGGTTGGAATCGATAAAAAAGCAGTCGTTAAACGTTGAACGGCTAAGCCGATTTGGATAAAATTTGGCACACAGGTAGATTATAACCTGTATTTACACATAGAATGCCTTTTTTCTCTCTCTAGGTCGAATTCTTCGGCCCAAATGGATAATGTCACGGGCAGAAGCTAGTACATAATAAAAATCCAGAGTTCAGTAAGCATTTTGCAAAATTAGACACCGATGCAGAAAATCCAATATCCATTATCTAACTCGCTAACAAGCTTATAGTTTTGATATTCCTGTTAGCCAGTCCAATTATTTTCAGTTTGGCTTACGGCTATTGGACTTACAGGCATTGACATATATACTACCTACCCAGACTAGATGGTGGAGGAATAATAAATACTATTCATATACCTTCCTACTTCATGGCATGTTACGACATGGGCCTCCTGTAATCGATGCAACTCCACCTGATCCTGGGCACTCACAATCCAACGGTTTCTCGCTGTCTGAAAATAGAATATTAAAGAGCTCTAATATTAAGAGAATAATTTGAAGTCGTGAGGTTTAAAGTTAAGAGTTTTATTCGTGAAATAGAATATTAAAGGGCTCAGAAAGGTTTTCCTTTCGCCATGAATCAACAATGTCTGCTCGATTGATTGCGTTAAGTTAACGTCATTTTGCGGTGCCCAGTATCTCCATCAAATCCTACTACTTACTATCCTAATCCTATATTAAATGCGAAAGTTTGTGAGGATAGATGGATGGATGCAAAAACGGCTAACCAAATTTGGATAAAATTTGGTAACTACTAAGGTAAATTAATACCGTGGATTAATATCAAGGATAGTTTCTATCCCTGTCTGGTTCCAATTCTTAGGTCCACGTGGACGATGCCGCGGGCGGAAGCTAGTAATTCCTCAGATCCCGGTTCTTTTTGCTTATATGCTTGGTGTAATCACTAACTTAGATTTACACAAGAAAATGAGAATGAAGAATCATATAAAAAGTATTTTACTATGATAGCCCAGTGAAAGACTTTAGTTTCTTTCTTGCGAGGTCAGGGTTCGAATCGCAGACGCTTTACTAAATGACGCTTTATAAAATTACTTTAAACTGCATGCCTGGGAGTTGCATGCATTTTTTCAAAGGTATGTGAAGACCATCACCCCGCTACACTTGGTCACCAAGCCTTACATCCTTTTCATTGTGAGTATTATGATAAATGTATATTATTATTATATATACGTTATATTACCCTGTTATAGGTCACTAATAGGTAAGATTTAAATTCTGATATTATACCGACACGAGTGATTAAATTCTCGCGGGCTTTTGAGCGATAATATACAAATAGCGTTGAATTTGAAAATCTAAACAATTTGGCAGCGGCGCTGGCTGCAATATTTCACTTGCCAAAACGCGGCGTTGCAATGCAGTTCACGTCATGCACCTCCACCTAGCCGCGGCAATGTACCTAATCCGCAATTTTTTTTCAGATCACAGGTCATTGATACTTACATAGATTCGCTATGTAGGTATATTGTCGTATGTGTGTAGCCCATTTGTGTATGACCCACTGCAGGGTCGGGTCTCCTCTCAAAATAAAAGGAATGTAATGCCTTAGTCTACCAGACTAGGTACAAAAAATACAGCGCCGTCTACAACGATTACTCAAATCTAGCGGTTGAAATTTTGGCGCCTGATAGTTTTAAACCTTTTCATGCCTAAAAACAATTAATTTTATTAACTGGCAGGCGTTTTCATGTTTTCAAAGCTTTAGAAGAAATTATAAAGAACTAGCTGATCCCGCAAACGTTGTTTTGCCATATAATTTATCGAGCGAGATGAAAAGTAATTATTAAAAATATTCTAAAATCACTATTAAAAATTTGGTTTGGTGATAGAAGGGTGAAGGAAAATTAAGGGTTGTATGTATTTTTAATGTCACATTAAAAAATAAAAATTTAAATTTGCCCAAAAGTTTTTGTTAGGGGTGGACAATATTTATATTTATTTGTAAGCGGATAGCAATTGGAACGATATTGAGATACACGGTGTATAGAAATTGCCTAGCGAAGTTAGTCTATCTCACACTTTCTCATTCTCTAAATAGTCCTTAGTTTCATAACAGGCCTTTAATAAGACGGATGCCCAATACGAAGGAGGCCCTGGC
Source organism: Erynnis tages (assembly GCA_905147235.1). NCBI lineage: Eukaryota > Metazoa > Arthropoda > Insecta > Lepidoptera > Hesperiidae > Erynnis > Erynnis tages. The sequence continues at coordinate 10,902,174 of LR990082.1, forward strand.
CTAGTGCGGGTTGGTGGACCATTATACGTACTAGAACAAACACTGTTATCTAATGTTGAAAAGACAAATACCACTGTTCCTAATTTTCAAGTATCCGTGAACCGAAACAATGAGATGATTCAAAATACGGAACGATAAATATTTTTAAGTGAATGGTCTAAAATAATTATCTGGAGTGATAAGAGGCTGGGGCCAGAGGTGATGTCTCCAAAATTACGAACGACGCACTTACTATCAATAATTCACAGACGACAGAACTGCGAAGCGAAAATGTGGCTAAAGTTCCTACTGATTTCAATTTTCGGGTGCACCAGCATTGTGAGTAACAGTTAATTTATATTATTTGGTCCGAGTGCAAAATTTATCCAACATATGAAAAGCCCCTGAATTCACGTACATATTTAAGTTGATATTATGACCGAATTTCAGTTGAATTCGGCTATTTTCTCTCTTATTTGCACGCAAAAACTATTCCGTCTCTTTAGGTTCGTGCAGTTCAAAATGATGGAGCCCGTGCATTTAAATGCCGAGAATATCATGTATATATTAATTGATTTTGCCTTAATTCCTTTTGCTTCCAATAAGAAATCTGAACTTCTTTTGTATGTGCTACTTGTGTTTTGAAGCAATAAACCATTATTATTATTATTATTAATTTCGAACCAATGTGTAGCTAGGTTATTTAACCAGAATTCCGAGAAAAATACGAACTGATTATTTTACCTGAATTCGGTCAACGTATTTGTTAATTTTATTTCGCTTTAATTCCCAGAAAATATTTATTGGCGAAGGTAAAAATGATCCACGAATATCACTCGGAAATTGCGTTTATGTAATATTTAACGCAATTTCTGATTATTAATTTAAATTAATCACGTCCTGAACAGTGATTTTGACCAGAATAATGAAAAAAGGCAAAATAAAATTGGTTTTCAAAACTAATATTTTACTTTACCGTCCTTCCTTCCTTCCTTCCTTTCAGCCCTTAGTAGTCCACTGTTGGACATTGTCTCCCCTAGTCGACGCCACTCCGCCGGGTCCTGGGACTTCTGAATCTAACGGTTTCCCGCTGTCTTCTTCAGGTTCCAAAGGACCACGTCTCGGCACCGTAGGTCATCACTGGCAACACACATTGCTCGAAAACTTTCGACTTCAGGCACTTTACCGTCCAATCCACAAAGTCTAGAACATCAAAAATCAGACATCAAAGACAAAGATCCAATAATTTCCAAGTATTGGGCACAGGTCTCTCCTCACAACCGGGGGAAGCCTGGAGCGTACTCCACAATACTCCAATGCAGACTGGTGGAGACTAAATGGCTGGCTACTCAATTACTCTAAAAACTTAATGTCATTTCCAGCTGACAACCTCCTTCGACCTGGGCGGCGTGATATCCGGGAACCGTATGGCAGGCGTGCCCCTGGGCAGGTCCTTGGGAGACGGCGAGGTGGACATCGAGGGTATATGCTCGGAGAGCGGGGTTGCCTGCCAGAACTGCACTCATGCTGTCACCTGCATACCCTTGCCGGTGGGCTGGCTAAAGGTAATGACTTTTGATGACAGATCAGTAACAAACAAGCATGCAGATCCGATGAAAAGGATGCTGGTGTTCATTGCTGTCTACCCAATCCAAAGTTACTTTCTATCCATGAGCACTAAAATATGGGCTGCAACCCTTTTATAGCCCACTGCTGGGCATGGATCACTCCACACAACAGTGGGAGACTTGGAGCGTACTCCACCAAACAAGCAAATGGCCAACCTGTGTTTGTTTGTTTGTTGTGATACTTGTGATGTTTTCAAACGCCCATATTTAAGGCCTCCGACAAGGTTTAACGAATGTTATCATATCGATAAAAACTGGGACCGACACCTTAACGTACCCTTTGAGGCACGGAACATTTAATTCGCCACTAGCGGTCACCCATCCATACTGACGACGGCCGACGTCGCTAACTTTTTCGATTACATGCGATTTACTCAACCAGCGAGCTATGCGTGCACGTGATAAATATGATTGTTTTTTTACATTTTAAATCCTATTTCAAGGTTCCACTCCAGAAATGCCCTAATGACCAGACATGCAACACTCGCTTGGGAGGATGCAGCAACCAGCCTGTCCCAGAATGCGACGTCGTGACTCAAAAGTATCAACATATTTGTGAACAGGTAGGTACCCTTTAATTCTGTTCTCTCACAAGTAATCAAATAAAATTTTGAACGAATATGAGTTACTTTTAGATTTAACGTGGCTTTTTGATAAATCCATATTGACATTTTCAGAAGCTTTTCGGGTATGCTTAATTTAGTACTTACCTATACTATTTTAATTTTGCGTTACATATTTACTTATTTTGTGTTTATAAATGTGTTATGTAGGTACACCATAAACAACAATTTATCAAACCTCTATGACAGCCCGTTTAAAGTAAATTCAATGTACAATTAATTGCTTTGATTTCGATATCAACGCCTGTCATGATTAACCATACTGTCATCATTATGAGTAATTGCGTTAATGTTTTTGTAGGAGCTTAGCACTTACTACGGAAATAATCATAAAACCAATTTTACTTTTATTCCTCATTTTCATCGTGCAGGTGGGAATATTCCCAGATGCGTTCGACTGTCGGAAATTCCACTTGTGCTCCCCTCCAGAAGGTTCCCCCAGCGGTAGCCCAGCAGACCACCGTGTGGGCTTATGCCCCAAGAACTATGGATACAACCCCAGGACTGCTCAATGTTCAGTAAGTTAAACTGTAGATTAACAGCCGCCATTTTATTTTTAAACTGAATAATATTATTAAAGTAAGCTTAGAAGGATGCAGAATGCTTTATTGTAATTTAGGTCTAATCAGGAACAGAAACAGAAAAGAACTTATATTATTATTTAAATAATAACGTTTCACACTCATAGCCCCACACTAGGATTCCCTGTGACGTGGGTACCATGGACACATACAAGACAAGAACACACACACCCAGACCAGAAACAGTAATTTAAACTCATCATTCAAATATCTGCTCTGCTGGGAATCGAACCCAGGACCCTCCGTGCAGCGCGCCGGTGTCTTAACCACTGCGCCACTCAGGTCGTCCGAACATTTGCAGCAAACGAACGTGCAGGCTGATATTAAGTGGTCACTACAGCCGATGGGCACTCGCCACACCAAACCTCATATAAAATAAAAGCCTATAATTAAGGTGTAAGTAGGTAGGTTGCTCCTCACGAGGACTAAAATGTTTGCGTCAACTAGAGTATCACCGGCAACCACTGCTCCCCAACCGAAACACAAACTGTCAAGAACATTCCGCTTCATGTGGGTTAAGAGGGTGGCGGTAAAGTACCTCCACAGTAGGATTGATGAGGAAGGAGTTATGAGGATGAGGAAGAGGAACTATCAAGCACAAAGTAAGAGGATGAGGATGAGGAAGAGAAAGAGGAACGGTTTGAGTAAGGGAAAAAGAGTAAAAACTATAGAAATAAATAAATAGACTGGCTAGCTAGCCCTTTGACGTGTGAACCATGGACACAGAAAATTCCTCATAAATTCCTCTTAATTTAAGAGGAAGCGGAAGAAGTAACTTCGTAACTTCCTCATTAAGAGGAAGAAGAATCTTCACCAACACTACTCCACAGTCGAACTGATACACCTCTACTCTACTACCTGTTATCATCAACTAAGAAAATAAGCATCGGAAATTTGATCGAACTTTTCTAATGTTCCAGGTGCAACTCCAAAAAGGTCAATGCTCCGAAAAACCAGCCCCAGACTGCAATAAAGTAGGCGACTTCGGTGTCTTACCGTCCAGTCCAAACCACTACTACGTGTGCCTCAGCAAACGGGGCTCCATCTACCCACAGATCTTCATATGCCCCCACGGCTGGTTCTTCTGGGATGGCTTCTGCAGACCAGAACCCCAGAAAGAAACCCAACCAACCTCTACGCCCACAACGGAGAATATACCAACGGAGAAGACACCTATCACAACGGAGAGGTCGAGTTGGATGGATAGCTTCTTCTCCACGGAGAAGGCAACGACGGGGAAGCCAGACACCTTCTTAGCTGATAAGCTCGACTTATCCAACTACGAGTCCTGGTTTGAGACTCCTACGAACGACGAGGAAGTTAACTCTTGGGAGGGTTTCGATTGAACAAGTATTAAATTACTCGCTTAAGTTTTAATAAATGCTGTGTGACACATTTAATCGTTTTATCATTTGTCTGATATTCGTTAGTACACCACTGTAGGGATTTTAGGGGAGCTCCGTAACCGTAACCGAAATCGAAATAAAGGTTTCTAATAATATCGGATATGGGCGGAGCCTAATTGAGACACGTTATGATAAGTTGTTTTGATCGGCCGGGCGCAGCCGACACACAAGCCGCGTGCATTTTTTGTTTTCCTCTGTTGTCGTCTTATCATACTGTATACTGGAAATGCTGACCACGCATGACGACGCAAGCAGCGAATGTTGTAAACAATAGAACACGTCACACGCGTCATAACGAACTGGCCAATCGGAAGACGTATCCTCAAACGCGCTATCAAAGCTCTTCAGAATCTCTGCATATATACAAATGGTCCGCAGTCAACATTCGGACCGCGGTCCCCAGGCAGTGACATCGCCTGGCGGGAGATCTCCCCTGCCCCTCCAAAATACCTACTCGTAACTAACTTGTGAACAATTTTACATTTACAAATTTTGAAATGCCTTAAAAAAATTAATATCCGTAACCGAAATTATCCGAAACTAGCGGATGATCCGAAATAATTTCATATCCGCATCCGTATCCGAAATTTCATATCTACAACATCCCTGTACTACTGCTACGTCAGGTCTTCTCTCACAATGAGAAGAACATAGGCCTTTATCGACCACGTTGAAGTGTTTCGGATAGGTATAGGAAATGAAGAGTCATGGCAACTGGACTACTGCAAGTGCTGTGACGACCTACGGCGGATTATGAGAGCGTCGACAACCTAAGTGGGAGCCGCAGTGGGTCCCTAATAGTGTTGATGAAGATTCCTCTTCCTCTTCCTCTAATGAGGAAGTTACACATTTTTGGTACTTTCACATCCTGTTCCGCTTCCTTGTAGGGAAAGTCGAAAAATTCCTCATTCTCTTCCGCTTCCTCTTAAATCAAGAGGAATTTATGAGGAGTTTTGTGTGTCCATGGTTCACATGTAAAAGGGAATCACTAGGATTCCCTAGCCAGCCTATTTATTTATTTATATAGTTTTTACTCTTTTTCCCTTCCTCAAATCGTTCCTCTTCCTCATCCTCTTCCTCGTGAATATATCCTCACCCTCATCCTCATCCTCTTACTTTGTGCTTGATACTTCCTCTTCCTCATCCTCATAACTCCTTCCTCATCAACCCTAATCCCTAATGGGTTAAAGATAAACCGGGTCCCTCTATCCCATTTTGCTTCACGGAACGCTAAAAATGATAAACAATGTAACTCCTTCGCCGTAAAGTCTGCCGCTGATAGCCATCTGACCTTCCGATCCTCGCAGACATGAATGTCTATGTGAACTTCAAATCGGAACTCCGATTGGCATGTCACGTTATGTCTATCACAACAACAATGATTCCAATAGTTTGTTTCTCTAACAGCTGGTATTAGATAGGTGTACAAATGAACCAAGACAGTCAAATGGTAAGGTTTCTGTTGCTTATGGGTACGAGAAACACCAGAGGAGTCGCCAGTGCGTTGCCGACTTTGAAGAGGTCTAAACACCCTTTTTCACCTCACACCAGCTGGTAGAGGAGACGCCTTAGAAAGATTATTTTTTACGCGTAGAAAACGACGTGCCTGACGAGCACAACGCCAAATTCTTAGCTAAAGGAAGGAAGGAAGGATTTCCATATTGTTTTTTTTTGCGTGCATTGAGTGTTGTTACTAAACTTAAAAAATGTATGAAAATATTAAAAAAATATCATTCGACAGCTCGTGAGGGATTTGAACCCCCGACCACCTCTATTAAGGGTATAAATGGGCGCTCTCACCGCTGAGCTAACGAGCCGATACAATCTATAGTAAATACTAAGCTTGATATGATGAAATAATTTAATTTATGCTTCAAATATCTATCGCGTGTCTGGCAGTTCTACGCATAATACACTGATATCTGACAGAGATACGAGTACGTTATACAAGCAAGGTGGTGTACGAGTAGCTTACTCGTGAATATGTGGAATGGTGAATATGTTACACCACTTTATTAAACATATTCACCATATTATACATATTCACCTACTGGTGAATATGTTGTAACGTTGCGCTTGCACGTTACTCAAAAATAATAAAATAATACAAGAACAAATGAAGTTTCAATTCTAAATCTACCAATAAAAGGCTATCAGCGCCATCTATCTTTAACCGCTGTCAACATTTGTCAGTTGTTATCGACATCATTTCTAATTGACTCAATAGATGTCGCTTCGTGCATACGATACTTGTTGTTTAATCAATATCTTTTTTTAAATAAAAACAATTTAATTCTTCTAATTAATAATCTTAAACCTAATAATTTAATCTAAACTAAATAACAAATATCTAAAATAAATTTAACTACATTCTAAGCACAGATTATGTCACTTTGACATTATCTGTGGATCGTGATTGGCGATTTTTCGAATGGACTCGAACGGATGAACGGGGGTCCCTTCTCTCTGGTCGCCGGTGATTCTTGGCAGACCACCGCCGCCGACCCTCGAGGCCTAACCTCGAACCAAGTACGGCTTTAATCCCGCTGGGGTGAGTTTCCTTGAGTTCCATGAGTTTCCATAAGTTTCCATGATTTCTAAATTCAAATTGTAAGGTGTTCTTATTTTGAAATTATAAAGTGAATTGTATTTTCCTATTGGGACACTGGTTCCTACAAATCATGTTTCCCTTCCTGACACGGAGCCTTTCTACGTTTCCAGGATTTATACCACGGATTTACATCCAGGATTCACATCTCGGATTCATACCTCGGATTCATATTGGACTACTTCCAATTCTACTCGGAAGAGGTCTACTTGGATTTTCATAACCTACTACATAGGTTATGAAGGATTTATTTTTACCCTTGAATTATAATTCCGATTCTACCCGGACAAGACCCTACCTATCTACGACACTAGGAAGAACACGAAGCCTACCGGCCGGCTACCGGCATTGAATACCGGTGGAGATCTCCCCGCGTGCACGGAACAAATAAGAAGCCAACACCACCTGGATCCACAGTCAGGCCAGTGTCCTTCCCTAACCTACCCCTACGCTACCAGAACGTGAGTCAGCTGACGAAATATAAGGCGAAAATTAAGGTATCTATAGCACCTTATTCCGAACCCCTACCCTCTATCTGACCGCAGCTAGGCCTACCCCTAGCAAGCGCGGCAATGTATGTCGGAGAAACATCATTCTCACGGACATCGGCTTTAGTGCTGGGCTTAGTGGGCGTCATCAGGGTAAGGTGCGGACACAAAACACAATAACCACAGTTTCACACTATTTTATTTCGATTTAAACGGTAATTAAAATGTAAACAATGTCATGCAAACAACAATCAACCCGATCCATAGCTTCCTCCGACATGTATAATATGGTTCACCTACTGGTATATACTGTATAATATATATAAGTGTATACTACTGGTGAATATGTATAATATGTATACACTACTATGTCTACACTTATACATATTCATCTACTGGTGAATATGTATAAGTGTAGTTCCGTAATTATTCAGGTCCACAAAAAGTTACTTGTAACTATATTATGTGGTTCTATGATAGGATATTTCGCCCAAAACGTAGCGGTAACTTGGCAACGATGGAGCCAAATGGCACCGAGTCGCCACAAGCGGAATGCCATTTTGCTACTAGTTTCGCAAAGTTAAATTAACAGCATGGTGTTTTATATCATACTAGCCGTGCCCGCCACTTCATCCGCGTGGAGTTTTAAAATAAAAGTAGCCTAAGTTACTCCTTATTACATCAGCTGTCTACCAGTGAAAATCTCGTCAAAATCGGTCCAGCCGTTCCAGAGATTAGCCGGAACAGACAGACAGACAAACAAAATCGCAAAAAATGTTATTTTGGTATATTTACCGTGTATAAATATACATATGCATTTAAATGCAAATTCGTCCACGTCGATCTAACACAGAGAGGGATAAAAATATCCTATGTGAGTATGTTAATACAGGTTATAAACTACGTGCATACGAAATTTCATTATGTTCAGCCGTTTTTACGAGAAAGACACACAGCGGTGATAGCCCAGTGGCTTAGAATTCGACCTCGAATCGAGGGGTCCGGGTTCGAATCCTAGTGGCACGAACCAATGACTTTGTAAAAAAGTTATGTGCGATTTATAAAATTAAATATCACCTGCTGTTACGGTGAAGGAAAACATCGTGAGGAAACCTGCATGCCTGAGAATTCATAAAAAAAAAATGTTCTCAAAGGTATGTGAAGTCCACCAACCCGCAGTAGGCCAGCGTGGTGGACGGCGGCCTACATCCCTCTCATTGTGAGAGGAGACCCAACCCTGTAGTGGGTCATTAATGGGTTAAAACAACAACATAGTCTAAATCTACTTGGCGATCTTTAGAAGAGATCTATTATGCATTTCTCCTGCTTAATTCAAACCGCTATGATGCTAAACCTGCTAAGCAAATGCTATATTATGTAAGTACGTACTCGTACGTCGCTAAATACCAGGATTCCAACCCATGACCTTCAGTGAGCGTACTCGTAAGTCGGAACATCGTAAACTAAGATACCGCTTAAGTTCATCGGATGGAGCCCAAGTATCGATAGTTCTAACTGACATAAAAAACGTATTTAAATTAACATTACGAGTATCTCATTATAATTAAGAAAATACCCCACAAACAGTCACTCGCAAAATTAATTCGACTCTAACGTAACCTTTCAAGCTAAAATTCAGCATAATTACCAAAAGGCGTCCAATAATCGAGTCAGTTTTAAAAATGAAGAGGAAATCAAAAGAAATGGACAAATCTTGATTTTTTTTTCTTTTGTATTATGGGATTTTGGGGGAAAATCTCAAGTGGAAATCGTTAGAGTTGTGAGGGGGATCGAAAAGTGGCTTAATAGCCTCGCGTTACTAATCGATTGCCCTAATCTAACGCAGGTGGCTAAGAACGTAATACTCTAGCCTATAAAGGATCACGAATTTTGGACAGGAATGTGTAAAAATACTATTACAAATATAGAATTTTTATTTCAAAGCCCAGATCATATTTTCCATACCAGCTAAAACAAATGCATCGAATTCTTCGAAACTAACTATTTAATAACGTTAAATTTATAACATTCATCAGACAAACAAAGCGAAATCTTTTAGACATTTTAAACCCACGACGAAACTGCTGAAATTCCCTAAAGATGCCTTTCTATCGTTTCACGGTTGGTCCAGATAAAAAACGAAACAGTCAATATCGAGGAATCAGTTTATATCCTTCCTTCCTTTCAGCCCTTAGTAGTCCACTGCTGGACATGGGCCTCCCCTAATCGACGCCACTCCGCCCGGTCCTGGGCCCTCTGAATCCAACGGTTTCCCGCTGTCTTCTTCAGGTCATCAGTCCACCTGGTCGGAGGGCGGCCTGTGCTCCTTTTGCCTAGACGTGGTCGCCATTCGAGGACCTTTTTTCCCCATCGGTTGTCAGTCCTGCGAACGATGTGGCCAGCCCATTGCCACTTTAATTTGCAAATTTTGAGAGCTATGTCGGTCACCTTCGTTCTTCTACGGATTTCATCATTTCTGATTCTGTCTCGTAGAGAAATACCAAGCATAGCTCTCTCCATTGCCCTCTGGGCGACTCTGAGCTTGTGAATTAGGCTCACAGTAAAGGACCACGTCTCGGCACCGTAGGTCATCACTGGCAACACACATTGCTCGAAAACTTTCGACTTCAGGCACTGAGGTATATCGGACGTCAAGACGTGTCGTAGATTCCCGAACGCTGCCCAGCCGAGTTGGATTCTTCGAGTGACCTCTCTCTCGAAGTTGGACTTACCCATTCGGATCGTTTGTCCTAGGTAAACGTATTCGTCTACAACTTCGAGAGCAGTGCCGTCAACAACCACCGGTACGGGTGTGACATGGACATTAGACATGATTTTCGTCTTGTCCATGTTCATCTTAAGACCCACCCGTTGTGAGGCACTATTGAGGTCGCTGAGCATAATGCTGAGTTCCTCCAGCGACTCCGCCAGGATCACTATGTCATCGGCAAATCGGAGGTGTGAGAGGTGTTCGCCGTTGATGTTAATACCACGTCCTTTCCACTCCATCAGCTTGAACACATCTTCCAGTGCAGCGGTGAAAAGTTTTGGGGAGATGACATCCCCCTGTCGTACGCCGCGCTGCACGTGGATGGGGTTCGTACTGCTGTCGTGTACTCGGACTTTCATGGTGGCGGCATTGTATACACACTTCAACGCCTCGATGTACCGATAGTCGATCTGGCATCGCTGAAGAGACTCAAGCACCGCCCAGGTCTCGATAGAATCGAAGGCCTTCTCATAGTCCACATACGCTACGCATAGCGGCAGATTATACTCCTCGGTCTTTTGTATAACCTGCCGAAGCGTATGTATGTGGTCTATGGTACTATAGCCTTTTCGGAAACCGGCTTGTTCGGGAGGCTGGAAGTCGTCGAGTCTGCGCGCTAGACGATTAGTAAGGACCCTCGAAAACAGCTTATAGACGTGGCTCAGAAGCGCGATGGGCCTGTAGTTCTTCAGTTGGGTTTTGTCGCCCTTCTTGAAGAACAGTACCACCACGCTTCTGCTCCACGCCTCCGGGGTACTTCCAGTGCTGATGACGGAATTGAACAATTGCTGGAGCGCGACTAGGACGGGTTTGCCGCCCGCTCTCAGCAGCTCCGTTGTAATTCCGTCATCCCCCGGAGCTTTGTTGTTTTTAAGCTGTTTGAGTGCCCCCCTAATTTCGTACAGACTGACGTCCGGGATATCTTCGGTATAGTGCCGGGTTAATTTAGCTCGCTTGTCGTTCGCCGCCTTGGGAACGGGAGCTCTTGAGGAGGTATACAGCTGTCCGTAGTATCTCTCAATTTCTCTCAGAACTTCGGGCTTAGACGTAACTATGGTGCCGGAGTCGGTCTTCAACCTCGTCAACTGACTTTGCCCAACCTCCAGATCTCTTGCGAACACTTTCGAGCCTTGGTTCCACTCGATCGTGTTTTTTACACGTTTGGTGTTATAAACACGCAAATCGCGTCGCCTACTCCGAGAGATCTGTTTGTTGAGCAGTCGGTATTTCGACATTGAGGTTGGAGACTGCACACATAGTTCTCGCCTTTCCCTCATAAGACCGAGGGTATGTTCTGAGAGAACTTGAGGTTTACCACCGGAGGGGGCCTTGAAATACTTAGACCCAACCTCGTGGACAGTGTCTACCATCCTGGTGTTGTACTCGTCCACTGAACTGCATGTTTCCAGGCACGCGAAACGATTGCGGAGTTCCAGCTGAAAGGCCTCGGAGTCCTGGATCTGGGCAGGTGTTGGTCGGAGCATAGACTTCATCAGGCGTGACCGTTCCAGCTTGACATTGATATTCAATGTGCCTCTGACCATCCGGTGATCGCTTCCGGTTTTAAACCTGCTGATCACAGAGACATCATTGAATATGTGCGGCTTGTCTGCCATAATGAAGTCTATCTCACTCTTAACGGAACCATTGGGACTGATCCAAGTCCACTTGCGCTGTGGCTTCTTCTTGAAGAAGGAGTTCATCATATAGAAGTCCTCCTTCTCCAAGAAGTTAGCCAGCAAGTGGCCCCGGTGGTTCCGTTGCCCGATACCAAAGGGCCCCACCTTCAGCTCGTCGCCGTCTCGCGCACCTAGTCTTGCGTTGAAGTCCCCCATCACCACCGTGAAATGGGTCTTGGAGTTACGTATGGCCCTACTTACGTCCTCATACATAACTTCAACCTCATCGTCGGGGTGTGCCGAGGTCGGTGCGTAAACCTGTATGACCTTCAGCGAATACCGCTTGGATATTCTGAGTATAAGGTACGCTACCCTTGCCGACACACTCCCGACTTCCGTCACGTTGTTGACGAGGGACTTGTGGACGAGAAACCCGACACCACCTTGGGACAGATGTTCGCCCTCCCAGTGATAGAACAAGTTACCGGAGTTTAGGATTATCGTGTCCTCCCCCTGTCTTCGGACTTCGGATAATCCCACGACACTCCAGTTTAACTTGTCTATCTCGTCTTCCAGCTCACGGATCTTGTCGTCGGTCCTCAGTGTCCTGGTGTTGTATGTTGCCAGGTGCAGAAGTCGTCGTTTGTGGCAGCGCGATCTCTGCCGGAGATTCTTAGCACCCCCTGCCCCGCCGTTACCGTGGCCGCTGCCGGAGCCAGGAATAGCGGAGCCGCCGGGGACTGGGGGCCATGGCTGACTTGTGCCGTCCATATTGGGGGTTGATGCCGTAGTCACCGCGCTTGGCAAGTGCGTGTTGGTGACCGCAGTAGGTGTTTAGTACTCAGGGAGACGCTGCTGCCCATCCCCTGGTAGTGATATCCCTCCGATCGACTCTTACGATCTCCACGGGTCGACTTGGAGTGGCGCTATTCTAAGCCGGCAACCACACGGCAGTTATATACCAGGGTAGTATTCATCGAGTTCATTGAAATACTATAAAGACACTTAGAAACCCCGTCCATTACAACATTTTATAAAATTTGAAGAATGCACAGTATGACATCATAAGAACTTTATTCTTAATTGTCAAACGAGGGCACACTAACAAAGTCCCTCTTTTTATCGCGATAAGAATCATCTACAAACCTTCTGGTTTAGACTCCTAGTTTGCCGCTTATATTTATACTAACTCTTCTAAAATAACTAAAATTTTTTTTCCAGTCTTACCCACAATCCGCAATGAGGAATGACTTTCGGAAAAGAGGCATTATAGTAACCGTCATGAGTCGTGAGCACAGATTATCGGTGGTAGGGAAATTGTACACTTTCGGCCAATGTACAGCAGCCGAAAAAACGTGCTGGACCAATAGACGACGCACACTGACGAACTGACGTTTGTCGAACCAATCGTGTGCACCGCAGGGCAGTCAATGTTAAACCGACCAATGAAAGTTGTGCTCACCACTCGTGACGGCAACTATAACAGACATGTCTAAATTGTCTAATAATACATTACGGTGTGATTTGTTAAGTAGCATATTTCACGACGTTGTTTGCGAAACACATGCTATAATAGGGGAACTTTAGACACGAGACGATTTTACAGCATGCGTGACACACACCCGCCTAAATGACGATGTGAAAAAGTACAACTTAACAATAAACCGTGGCCAAAGTGCGGCTTTAAGGCACACCGTGCTGTAAATTATTTTTTCTTGACGCTTCTAACTTAGGGCACACACCAGCTGTGCAGGGCTAACGGTGTACAAAAAACAAGAACCTCTGACATTAGACACTGGAATTGCATCAGAGGCTGCACTGCAACGTGGGAAACTTACCTATCGCGCGGATCACTTGTTGTGGAGTGCACTTCTGTACAGATATTTGTTATATAAGTTGTATTTATATTTGTTTGCAACAATCCGCACACGTGGAACTTGTTTTAGTATGGACCCACCACCCTCCCTTATCTCTCTGAGTAGGTATATACCATAACAACTTATTCCAATAGTACACGACACGTGTTTCGCCCCAAAACGGAGCATCATCAGGTAATGTGGACTCTACAACGGTTGGTTGATACAATATATTTGTTGCAATTCATAGTTTAAAACTTGCGTTTGAAGTATAAGACACTGTTTGGTGCTGTTTATGACAATTTACTGCTTTTTAATGATGTTTATTTTAAACAATAAAACTTTATGCCTTGGCACTCCCGATCTAATTTAAAGTAGGGCAGTCGATAGTTTATTATCTTCACCTGTCCACTTGAAGTATTAGATTGACTACAGAGTCAGTAATAAGTAGTAATAACACACAGGCTGTTTTTTACGCTGTTTATTTTACAGAATCAATTTTCTGCCCTCTCTCCCGATTTATCAACCTTCGGCGTGATTTAACTGATTAGTATTTAGTAAGCGAATGGGTTGTATTGAATTATTTTCACATTGTATAATTACCATAATGACAATTCATAGGTAGGTATTTATATAATGTGTGTGTTCATGTGTGTTTAAGAAGTAGAAAAATTGTAAAATTGTTGAATTTATTTTGTTTTATTTTGTTTGACACATTACACCTTAGCCTTACATCTTCTTATTTTATATGATCCATATCTATATGGAAAAAAGTGCACAAATGCTGCAGTGATTTCACTGTGATGTAAGACCATTGATAATTAATTATTAATCGTGAATTTAAACATTTTTTTTTATTCTTGTGACAAATATTTGATATTAGGATCAATTTACAAAAAAGGCTCTGCCACACTTTTCAACTTTTGCTTTTTTGATCGGGTTTTATCGATCACTGTAATCTAGCAGTTGCGATGTACTGATTTTGATAGTAAATATCAGTGAGACTACGTTTTATAAAAAGCAAAATGAGATTCGGTAAAAAAATGTCTACCAATACGTACAAGGCCTAATAGAGAGGTAGTTATCATTACGCCTTTAACTCTCTCTAAATTAAATTTTGATACAACGCGGGCGAAGTAGCTCGCAGAAGTTAGTTAATACACGATAGACAATAATGTATTCACATTCCAATATGATACCTACTTTAAATACCTTATTAATAAATGTAAAACTAGTTCGAGTAACAACAAGTCCAAATTTTGACACAACTTCCTGTAATACATTTAATATATTTATTGCTAATTAAAGATCAAAATCAGTAATTTGCCCCGAAAAATTTGTGACTATAGGAAGATTAAGTAGAAGAAATAGTAGAAGAATGCAGATTGCATTGTAATTTGCAGCAACATGGTGACAACATGGTGTTTACATTATGGGAACAGTTGCAGTATTAAAACAGTTGGAGGAAATCAATATTTGTATTTCAAAATGGGCTCAGGACTCAAGTACAATTACTTGAAATAATTGACTTGTAAACAATTAGAGGTAGCAAATTATTAGGGCGCCACTGTTTAAAACAAATTTTGCATGGTGACAATACTTTTGTTTCGTTGTGGGACAAAACCTGTCTTTTCATAATGTATAACGAGTAGGTATAGACCAATCAATTCAATAGTCAACTTTTCAAAACTTTTAAACTACGACGCCACGTCATTAAGGGTTAAATTTTTCAATGTCGGTTTTAGCTGACCCTTTCAACTACCCCCTGGCAGACAGACAGATTGTTACTATACAAATGTGAAAGTGGTTAAATTATTAAGCAAATTATTTACAAATTAATTATTAGCATCTTTAAAAGAAAGTGTTAGACATACCATGGAAAGAGAACCATCCTATCATTTGAAAAAACTATGATAGTAGAGTTTGTGTATCGCTATAAAGTGGCATGGCAACAGTTCAAGCCAAAATAAAACGACCCAAAAATTAAAGGACGCTAATTTTATGTGTCCCATTTCTTATATTCTGACACACCATCTTGACATATAAAATCTAAGCATACAACTATGTTTATCATAAAAACAACATCGCAGATAAGAAATATAGTCCAACCATAATACGAAATTAGGCCATTTGACGAAAATCCTTTGCTCTAACCAAGGCCGTAAATAACACTTAACGACTCCTACTAATATGATATACGGTTGACAATGTGGGACATTAATAAACAAGTTCCAACATGTTTTGTGAGATCGGGGACCTATGCAAAGTTGGTAACATGTCATGTGAGTATGAGTATTAAGGACCACCATATCTCATAAGTATACAGGACAGAGGAAAGTTTTTGCTACGAATTTTATATTTCATTTTGTCAAAAACGGTTGGGCGTGGGAAAGAATGTTTGAAACAAAATTTATCACAAATTATATGTTCAACAATTCCTTAAAAGGTGTTGATATCATTGGAGCTACTGAATCCGAGATGATCGTGAAATTTTGGATTAGGCAAAGGAGCGTCCAGTATCACAGATCACAGATCTATGGCCAACAGTGGACCTCCAAGGGCAGAATTCTCAACATTAGAAAATCTCGAGAGGGTTAGGGTAAGCAGTGAATTTCTAAGAGGTGATAGACCAAATTCAAATAGGAACATTCCGCGATTCCAAAAAGTATGGTCAACCTACATAATATACTACGCAGCTTCTGGCTTTCCTGAAATTAACTATTATTAATACATAGTAAGGATTCTACAATTATAAAGTACTGTTTTTGAAGTATTTAAGGATAGGTTTATAACAGGTTTAGGGATAAAACCGGCATATAGATTAATGTGTATTCCTAATAGTTTTTTTTGCTTTTTAACAACCTGTGTGTGTTTCGCTGTGACATTTTATGTTTTATTTTAAAGAATCCTTCGGTAATGGGGTAATTTTTTCTTTAATTAATATTCATTATGTGGCCTAGTATTAACATTATCACTATCAATTAATTTATTAACTAAACACTGCGGGGAGGATCACAAATGTAGAATTTTTAGCTAAAGTTAATGTTTTGACGGATACTAAGTAAACTAGAAAAGAAAGTAAAAGAAGTAACATCTTTCTCATGTAACAGTCAACAATAAACGTATTCTTTTCTTTTCTTGAAGAGGTTGAACGTTTAGGGACACCACTGTAGGTAAATGACATACAGTTTTAAGTAAAAATATATTTGTAGAGCCATATTACTTAAAAGTGACATAAGAGCAGTTCCCGACAAAATAAAGGCAACCTAAAGATAAAAATCTTCTAATTTTAAATGCCCCATTTTTGATATCCTGACACTCTATCTTGACATGTAAGAATCTTTGATTTAAATATAATTACGCAGCTTCCATACAACAGAGCAAGGCAAGCATTCGTCCGCCGAAATGCCAACTTGATTCGGTGCGGATCTATGAACCGCTAGACTTTCCACTGTTGCCTATTGGTTTTGATCATTGGGATTTATCCGCTTCTTCAACCATCTTAAATCTTAAACAAAACTTCTTATAAGTGGTAGAGCCTTAGAAACTCGCCCGGGAGTAAAGCAGAATTATTTTCATCTTTTATGTTTCAGTTGTGATGACCCAGTGGCTTCGAATCGAGGGGTCCGGCTTTGAATCCCAGTGGCACGCACCAATGACTTTGTAAAAAAAGTTATGAGCGTTTTATAAAATTAAATATCACCTGCTGTTACGGTGAAGGAAAACATCGTGAGGAAACCTGCATGCCTGAGAGTTCTCGAAAACATTCATCAAAAAACACGCAACGCACACTACCATACCTTTGAGTATTTTGATATGCACATAGACAAACATGACGTGTACGTACATTTTGTTACGGGTCAAATTCAAATTTCAATAAATTATTTGTAGTCCATCGAAATGTTACATTTTTAAGTAATTTTATTTTTTTGATGGGAGGGGTCAGTTTAAAGCTAAAACAAAGTTTGTGGGGTCGCCACCCTTGCCCCACGGCCGCCATCTTGAAAATAGGGGTTGAAATGGTTTTTACGATATATCTCTTAAATTATTTATACTTTTTGTCGTAAAACTAAAAAAATTATAAGCGAAAATGTTCAGAAATTCAAAAATTTATATTTTTCGATATAACTTTCGATATAATCATTTTATTCAAAAAATTTACTCTAAAAAACGCAACCCCAAATGTAACTTTTCAATGGACTATAGTCGAATTACGACTACTAAGCGATTTCTGGTTATTATTATTTGATTCTGCTTCCTCACGAAACTGTCACTCAATCAAAAATAAGTCAAACAAATCGTAAATCGAAAGCATCAACCGTCATTACTCCCGCCACGTTTTAAGCACACATTTACCGTCAAAGCCGTTCAACGGGCACCTCACTACAGACCCATTCATTACAGAACCGCACCGCCAACCGCGATGCAACACTAGCCGTTCCGAATTCGAATTTTTTCACCAATTCAAGTCCCGCGCTATTTTACATACTGGCAGTTTTGCGCGCCATTTTTTTCTGTGTTTTGTTGTTGTTTTTTTTTTAATCTGTGAATGCACGGTTGTTGATTTACTCGGCCCGGACGGAAAGGGTGAGTTATATATTTATTTGTTTTGGACATGTCACGGGGGAATAGTGATCGGTTGTGTTGTTCAACTATTTACAAGAAGTTTTCGTCGTTTTGTAGAATTTTTTCGCTAAATTTCTATCAAAAACTTGGTACCTATACTTATGTTGTAAATTTTTAAAAAATATAATAATAAACGGCAAAAGAAATTATACCATCTGTTTAGTCAAAATCCGTCATATTTAGTGATTTGAGTAATTGATAAACAATAAGGTAAAAAGCATAAGTTGACCGTCATTTATTACTCTTAAATTAAACAAGTTAAAATCAATAAATTTTATAATTATCACCATATTTATGCATAACAGCGTTAATAAAAATACACTAATAACAGTGCCTGAAGTAAATAATATGATAACTATTAATCATTTCAATACCAATATGCCAACTTCCAACCTTATACCAATTTCCAACATGTTCAAACAAATATACATAAAAACTATAATTATTTATTCTGAAAGGTAGTTTATATCTTCAAAAGCAGTTAAATCTTTTTGCAACCCGTCAGTTTGGTGTAAGTTTTTTCTTTTTTATTGTTTCTTTTTTATTTTTAATCTGTGCTACAATTGATAGACTCGTCCGTCGAGAATTCCGTTTATTGCGGAATAAACAACATTTCTTGTAGCTGGCACGTTCTATAAAAGTTACGTTAAGGCTATGCACTTTTAAAAATAAATTAAGCTTTTCTTTTTTAAACGTGTAGTACATCAGAGTTTCAGCCAGTTAGCTTTAAGTGGAATAAATGATTAAGAAAAAGTTATGAAATTTCCGTATTCCGAAGGGGATTTCTTTAAACAGATCTTTTCTTTGAGCATAACAAAGCTATGCATCACGTATGTTTGTTGTGAAACCCACTGTTGTGAGAAAGCACCCTAATAAAACAGTCAACAAACAACGATGTGTTATAGCTAAATCCATAAATTAATAGCTTTTTATAGACAACCCTTAGAATTTTTTCAAACTAATGTCATCTCTACGCATTGTAACACGTAAAAGAAACAAGACCTTTTGTGTTCTTACTTGAACCTTTTCTTATAGAAAGAGATTGATCCCCAACAGTGGGTCACAAAAAGGGTTGCAGTCATCATTGACTAATAGCATAGTAGTGACGTTCACGTAACATTCGGTAAAAACGGTCGTTTCGCTTCACGCTTCACCAGTTCATGGATCTCATTGAGGCTGCGCATGCGCATAGTTGAGCCACTGTTTCTTACCGTAAATATTAATTGACTTTACGTGCTGATAAATCAATCTATGCGGGTTATTTATGGCTCGTAGCGAAGTTATTCGTGTTTTAATCATACGAATCCGACCAATATCCCAATTAATAATTTGTTTTGTTTGTGTACGTAGCAATATTTTCTATGTCTGATGCCCTAGCCTACAAGAGCTGTTTTTAACCCCCGACGCAAAAGAAGGGGTGTTATAAGTTTGACGTGTCTGTCTGCATTGTCTGTGGCACCGTGGCTCGCGAACGGATGAAGCGATTTCAATTATTTTTTTTTTGTATGAAAGGTGAGTTACGGCCGAGTGTTCTTAGACATGTTTGATGAAAATCGGTTGAGTCGTTTAAAAATTGTGGGGGTTGGAAGTGGGGGAGAATAACCGAATGTCTACAAATATAATCGAGTGGGATCTCAAATGAAAGCGCATCACGTGCACATTACAAAATAATATTTAATTCATAATTGTCGTTATTGTGTTGAGGTTTTTTTTTTAATTTTCATTTTTTTTTATTATTCTTGTAAAATTTCTACGCAACGCACTCACTAGGCGCAGCACGCTTCAGAAACAAATTTTATGCATGCCTATTTCTCGCGAAACAAAATATGTGATCAGGTTTAAATGACATTTTTTGCATCCGAAATCAATACTACGAGTCTTGTTAAGGACGAAAGTGATTGCTGTCGCCATGCACCAACTTTGTATGTACATAAATCAAAATAACGAGCACATTTAAGTAGGTATTGAAATTGATTGATGACTAAATTAAAGTTTAAGTCGAATGAGATTACAAGATCAAAAATATTATCATGTGACACAACGATGTAGCGGTGAAGGCTCTCACTCGAGAGGACCGGGTTCGGATCCCAGTGGCATGCACCGATAGGGTATCGCGGCCTATGTCAAAAAGCTTTTTATATGAATTCGTAAGTCATAAAAACCCATAAAAAATTGGAAAAAAAATTTTTGCAAACAAATATTATGTAAAAAAGACTTTTCAATTTAAATTTCAAAAATCCCCGCGAAAACACGGTCTCGGCCGTCTCGGCGCTGCCGCCATGCTTGTGACGTCACTCGCAGTGTAAACGATACATCTCAGTAAAGGAAGAAAGTTATACTCCATTGTTTATTTACACTGCTAATGACGTCACGCCGATAGCTTTCATGGCGTATAGCGTTTTTGACATTTGAAAAACAGATAAACAAACCTGAATTTTAAAATTGAAATAATAAATGTATACTACATTTTTTAGAACAGAAATCACCATTTTTCACTTGCTTTTAACAAAATCTATCAGTATTACATAATTTTGGATTTTTCTTTGCATGGTGCGAAATACCCTATTGAAAACACCGTGAGGAAACCGGCATGCCTGAAAATTCTCCAGACTGAGATTGAAACAAAAAGTATGCCGTGACATTGTCGTACAAGCAACTTTTGCGCGCGACATGACAATTAGAACACGGACATAGACTATGAGTAAGGAGTTGTCGTAATGAGACACAACCGACGGACCAAGCAACGCGACAAAATTCAAACACAGATCTTTGAATGGAGCTCTCCTATGTGACAGTACGAACTAACATTATACAACACAGTATCGTACGCGATTACCGTACAAACTCGACGGGAGCGACCAGCGGCAATTGGAACAAGACGAAGAAATTATTTTTGGCAATTTCAGCCTTGTGGAAAAGCAATGGAAACCAGTAATTTTCCATCATGTATATCTACGTAATATTCCCATATTTCTTATATTCAAATGATTACAATTTTCAATTTATATCTACGAAATTTAATGCTTTTATTTACGTCGGTATGAGTTTAAATATTATTCCGCTCCATTATTTATTAAGCTGTAAAATAAAAATCGCCCAAGATAAAAGGATTGAATTAATGACGTCATTCTGGACACGATCGGATAGGGACCCGGTTTTTTCCGGATCCGACCCCATTTCGATACTGCGGTGTTCCCATTAATTTAACGGGTTCAATTTTTGTGTTATAACAACTTCATTTGAATTGTATAAAAGTCGATTTATTCTATTTTACTAGTGTTTGGCCAACGAGAACGATCAAAGTCAACCGAAATATATTAAAAAATAATTTTGACTCTTCGTTGAAGCTGAAAAATAACGTTACCAGTGTCTTAAACCTAAAAGTGTTCTAAAGCCTACTTCATCAAAACAGCAAAAATATTTATAAATTTGAAAAACTTCAACATTTTTTTTCAAAAAACTATTCTTTAAAATCTATCAGGGCTCCAATTTCATTTTTGTTTGTTGCTGGAGTGCACAATGAATGATGACATGTGTAAAGCCTTTTTGTAAGCTGTAAAGCTTCAGTTCAGAAGCGCCACTTTCACTTTTGGGACCTTTGTTAATGTCAGTTTATAACAAGCTCATTGGCTCAATAACATGACGTTGTCATTATTCGAGCAGTTGATGAAGAAGCGAGTGAAAGAAGCTAGTTTGTAATTTTTAGAGCTGTAATACTCAACCATCCCAATTAGTACCAAAAAAAAGTAGAACGGTTAACAAACAGAGCAGTAATAAGTACCCACTGAATACATTTAAAGAAAGATAAAAAATAAAATGTTTGTTTATTCGTTTTTAACAGTAATATGAAACTTCATTATTTGGAAGAGCGAAATCTGCCGGGTGAGCTAGTTTGGAGCTACTATGGATATTACCAATAATTATGGCTTACACTCGCATATTACATTAAAATGTGTAATGAAACATTAATGTTAATCAAAAATGGCAAGTAAGGAAGCAAAATATTCACATTCTTAAGGCCAAACTTTTGCCAATTCAATGTTCCTGATCACGAGGATGAGGAAGAAACCGGTCGGAATTGTCGAACTAAAAATAATTATAATTTACAAATGACAGAATAATTATATATGCGGTAAAGCTATTTATTGATGCATGAACTAAAGTAGCATTGACGACCCAAGTGGCGCAGTGGTTAAGACACCGGTGCGCTGCGCGGACGGTCCTGGGTTCGATTCCCAGCAAAGCAGAGATTTGAATGATGAATTTGAATTTCTGTTTCTGGTCTGGGTGTGTTGTGTTATTGTCTTGTGCGTGTCCATGGCACCCACGACACAGGGAATCCTAGTGTGGGGCTGAGTGTGAAGCGTTATTTCTTTAAATGGGCTGGTCACATCTTTCGCCGGTCTAACAAAAACTGATAGGTGTTGAAGACCTAGCGATGACTGCGGAAAATCGTTGAATTCAAAGGGCCCAGGGCTGGGCGGAGTGGCGTCGATTAGGGGAGGCCCCTGTTCAGCAACTACGAACATATGAAAGTGATCTCGAACTATGAAAAGCTGAAAGTATGAAAGACACTATAGTTCGCGTGTAACTTTACCTATTTTACACCAAGATGATTGAGCAGAGCATATAATTACATTGTAGGTTCATCAGAAAATGAACCATTTCAAAAGTAGGTTTAGTCGTACGAAATTAGTTTTATCAGAATAAAGATAGCATCTCAATGCACTTCCCCGTTACACGCTTTTGAATGAAGGCTCGATGGTAATGAGTTTACTTTATAGCTGAATATAATGACCACTTCGGGTTTTACAGCAAACAGTAAGAATTCTTGAGACTGAATTGAATTACGCTTAGCCTCGTCGCTTCGCTGTTGGGTTCATTTAATTTAATGTTACGTTTAAATACCAAATGGTGTTTAGAGTCTAGACCATTCTGTAACGAACTTTTTTTAAATAATACGTTTAACTCGGACTGTAACTATCGTAAGCATAGATTTTAATATGACCAGAAGGTATAATGCTATACTAAACGAAAGTATAAGTTTGCTTCTTTCAAAATAAGAAATATACTAAGCTTTTTAAGGATAACTAATACTTTTGTTTTTATGCAAAGTAATATTGTACATGTAGAAAATCTCAAACTTTTATGGTAAAAACGATGACGTGTACGACAATGTTATTAGTTAGGTATTGATTTTTATTTTCATTTTTCATTATTCATTAAACTTGAATTTTTGGTAGGTACACAAAACGAACGCATCGAATAGAACTGACGGCTCATTTTGGGAAGCTGGTTAAGTAAGAGTAAAGCGACTATTAACCTTGAAACGTTCCTTTCTGTGATATTTGACATTCCGTACATTGAAACGATTTAATAAAAGAATGTACGATATACCGTACATTGTACGCCGTAAAAAGATATTGTTTGACCGAGCGTCATGAAAATTCGTGGGAGCAGGAGTAATAAAAAAAGAGAGATTCTTTAATCATAGTACCAGAACAAACGTTTTATCATAATAATTATTCATACCTTGTTAAATACGATAAAATCGACCAGCTAATTTTAAATATTTTTTTATAGTAATTGAGTAGCAAACGGACATGCCGGTCACCTGATATTAAGTGGTCACTGCAGGCCATGGACACCCACATACGATACAACCTCAAACAGAAAAGAGAAGAAAAGAATCCGTTTATTGTTGACTGATACACGAGAAAGATGTTACAAAAATTATAATAAGTTAAGAACTGATCTTAACCCTACCCTATGCGGGCACAATAATTATGTCTTAAATAATTAGTACTTAATTTTATATTATAATGACAAAATAAGTTAAGAAATTTGTTTAGCAGACCAATTATTTATTTATTTTAATATTTTTCCCTAATCGAACTCATCGGCTATGCTATGTGCCACCCATTAATGGGTAAAGGGAGGAAAAGCCGGAGGGAAAAACTCTCGACACAGTTTGAATTAAGTTTTAATTAATAAGAAGAAATTCTATCTGAAGTTGTATGCGAGTGCCCCAGCTAAAACACTAGATGCGAAGAACATGCTGCTTTACGACGGTTTAAAATTCTGCCATACCTTACGTATCGGTTGCTATGGCTCTTCTACCTACAATGATTCTTATTCATAACCAACTTCAAAAAAGGAGGTTATTTTTATAATATAATATATTGTATCAGGCGTTACTTTGTGGAAATCCATTGTTATTTAAGTTGTATTTATATTTCTTTGCAACAATCCGCACACGTGGAACTTGTTTTGGTATAGACCCACCACCCTCCCTTATCTCTCTGAGTAGGTATATACCATAACAACGTATTCCAATAGTACACGACACGTGTTTCGCCCCAAAACGGAGCATCATCAGGTGATGTGGACTTGTAGATATTTTTGTAAATATTTTTATAATGTTTTCGTCTATGAACGCTTATCATAGAGTCATCGTTCTCGTTTTAAAAATATTTGAGTCTTTTGGTTTTTATTGCGAAAACATACGATGTTTATGATTTAATAAAGACGTCTGCATGACCGTGTTCTGCGAGTCGTAAAGAAACCGATGTTTTTCTGCGATCATGTCAGAAATTGTCAGACTCTAGGTAGAGTCTGTCTCTCAGTAAGTACCTACTCTTTCAAAACGGATACTTACTGAAGTCATCTTTAAGAAAGCAGACGTTAAACTTTAATTTTATCTTTTTACTAGCTGACCCCGCAAACGTTGTTTTGCCATATAAGTTATCGAGCGGGATGAAATATTATTAAATGACTATTAAAAAATAGGAGTTGGTGATAGAAGGGTGAAAATTAAGGGTTGTATGTATTTTTGATGCCACATTATTGAAAAATAAAAATAAAAAAATTTGTCCAAATAATAAAATAAAAATGTTAGTTGTGGACAACCCTTATACCTTGGGGGTATGAAAAATACTCAATAACCGATTCTCAGACCTACTAAATATGCATATAAAATTTCATAAAAATCGGTCAAGCCGTTTCGGAGTATGGTAACTAACATTGTGACACGAGAATTTTATATATAAGATCTGTCCTTCAGCCCATCAAGTCCACTGCTGGGCATAGGTCTCCCTCAATCGCAGCCACTCCACAGATATACAAATACACACACAACACAATAGATATACAAAAACGAATACAAAATACTTTAATAAATTCCAATTTCAGTGACAATGATAGAAGCGTGTGTGTGCCTATGTGTATGTGTGTAATAATAAATAATTAACGCGTATAGATACAGATAATTTTACAAGGTAACTTTTATGTCAGAATAAGTTAGGAGTAGAGGTATTTTAATGTCGCTGTATCTTTGTCGTAAAACGATATTGTTGGTAGAGGCATTACAGAAATTGGTGAGCGCAGGTGGAGGTTCGGGCTAAAGTGCTCTTTTACACGACACACATTCTTCGCTGTTAGTACGAATAAACTTTACTGTGAACCTACAACAGTGCCGCGAGCATGAACTCTACCGAAAGTATTCATGAATACTGTTCAAAGTATTCGTATAGTAGGTAGGTATGTCAAATATCGGTCTGTCTTAACATTCTAATGGCAGCTCGATAGTATTTTTTTCAAAGTTATGGAGAACGAAAAAAAACAAACAATATTTTGCAATAGGCTACATTAGGTATGAGCCATACTCAGGAATGGACTATCATACGCAAAAAAAATCTGAATGGTAGATTTTGGCAGATTAGCACTTTCAAATAAACAAACAGACAAATTTAGGTCCTATCCTACTTAGCAACCGACTGACCGACAATAACGACAAAATTTAAACACAAGGATTGTATAGATCTTTCTAATCTAGCCTAAGTGAGGTTCAACAATTATGGACAGGAATGTGTAGAAATACTTTTATAAATATGTTCAAATTGAAATAGACACTGACTTGCGACAAAATGTATGCAAAGACGCTGTCGTACGAGCAACTTTATGGAATGGCGTGCGTTATGGAAATTAGGACACAGGGTTAGTTTGTGTAGATTAAGTGTTACGGTGTTACGGTGTTACGGTGAAGGAAAACATCGTGAGGAAACCTGCATGCCTGAGAGTTCACAAAAAAAAAAGTTCTCAAAGGCATGTGAAGTCCACCAACCCGCACTAGGCCAGCGTGGTGGACTAAGGCCTACATCCTTCTCATTGTGAGAGGAGACCCGACCCTGTAGTGGGTCATTAACGGGTCACTGACAAGAAAAAAAAATGTGACCTACCTACAAGAATAAATGTGATTTAGTTTACATTTAGAGGGTAATACGATACACGATTTTATACAAAGCTTTTTTCAATAACTTGTAAAAATACCATTGATTGCAGAAATCCCAAGTAACAAATAAGGCATGGTAATTAACGCACCACATACGTGTCGCCGGAATTTGAACTGGTTACCCACTTTCTAAATGTCTTATTGCAAAGAGATCGATAAAGCCTTGGAGAGATGTGGAGTGACGCGCTCTACTTTTTATTTATTTATGTTTTTATTGCAATTCCAAACAATGTTAGTACATGAAGAAGAACGCTGTGATTGTTGATACAACTTTGAATAAAATATGATGGAATGTGAGTGCCAAGTAAAATAATATACCTACACTACCCAGATCCTGTAAACCTTGCCAGTAAATTTGAATTTGATTTGGTTCAACATCGATAAAATAAATGAAGATTGTGTTTGTTTACGAGGCAATCATGCCGGCGTTAGAATTATAAATTTATACTTGCAATAACAGTAAAATTATTCAATACATTTGACATTAACAACTAATCATAAATTGGAAGCTTAATGCAATTTTCTGAATTTCATTGTGGAATATCAAAGTATTTTAATAACTAATGGGATGAAGGCCGTATAGCGCCACTGCTTGAGTAGATCGAAATTATCGTTTAAAACGGAACAAACACAAAGACTAAACATTTATTTGCACAAAATATATAGGTATAGAGTAAATAGTTATACATAGAGTTGTACAATCTATGGATACATACATGGATCACAACTTTTAACGGTGCAAGAGCTGAGTTGCGAGACTTGGGTTTTTTTACAAGTTATGTTTTTGATGGCATTTGTTGTTCAGTATACAATACCACCAAGTCGAATAAATTACCGATAGATCTAAACATTGATACAACAGTCAACAAAAAGTAAGAGTGAATACCAAGCTTGCGGTTAGTATAAAAACATAATAGCATAATCCAGGGTTTCTCAAACTGGGGCACGTAACACCGGGGGTACATGACATTTAATAGAACACAAAAGATACATGACATGACAAATGAATATAATTAAGATAAATATAATTTGTTTTCTATACATATATCGTACAAAAAATGCTGGGTTTTCAAAGGTGAACAGCTGAACCGCTTTGAATGCAGTTTTCATTGTTGTAAGGAGGAAATCTCTAAGAAAAAACACTTCCTTCCTTTCTTACGAAAACCCCACTCGATATAATTACTATGGCAAAAGTATGAATTACACCTAGGTCACCTAGTGTTAAATAAACTTACGTATGTATGCGTATTTAGTAAAAGGGTAAGCTGTTTCAGGACTTATCAGGTTACAAAGAACGATAAGATTGAGGAACCCCGGCATAATCCATGATTCACGACATGAAAGTGAATCATTGCGGCATGAACTTGGCCTTCGAATCACAAAGAAAGCGAAGGGTATCGATGGGTTAGTCATAGCGTGCGGTTTTTGCGAGGCATCTAAAAAATGTTGCGACTCACGAATAGTCGCGTGTTTTTCACTGGGGACTCAGGGTACTGAGCATAAGTCGCCTGACATTTTTTAAGTAGATAAATAAATGGCGAAGGAAATCATTGAAACTGCATGTCTTCTTCTTCAGTTTATTTATTTATTTATTAAAACAAAATCCACAGCTTACAGACTAACTTACAGCAATACTTACATCTAATTCCTAGAGCCAAAAACGGATTTACTTTTTACTGCAAGAGCTTTTAATTAATTAAGCTAATTTAAATTTAAATTTAAACTTAGTTTTAAATTTAAATTCAAATTCAAATTACAGATTACGGTCGCTAAGTATACATGCATGTGTTAGTGTGTGTGTGTCTGTGTGCGCGTGCGTGTGTGTGTGTGTATGTGTGTGTGTGTGTGTGTGTGTAATATACATATATAAAATATATATATAATTAATATGTATAATATGTATATAATTACAATTGCATTACTCACACCACAAAATTTTTGCTATTTTTGTTTAATATATTAATGGTATTAGATTTAAATGCATTTTTGCCGGAATTAAAAATATCTGTAGAATTAAAATGCTTGTTGTAGGTTCTTTGCAGGCGATTGACAACTGAGTTTCTAGCATATTTCGTATTTTTGTGAGTAAAGTTTCAGTTCTTCATAATGCCCTTACAGTCGTATCCTGCATTATTTTCTTTCAGCTCTTTATAGTCCACTGCTGGCACAGAATACATAATAGTACAAGTACAGAAGGCCCACTTCGAAAAGTCATTTAAAGAAATATACACTCTAGCTACGATACGATTAAGTTCAATTCAGATCGCGCAGCGCTTAATCACCTACGATAATGTTGCGTCTCTTTCTAGCGCATAAGTCTTACCTTTTCCACTTTTCCGCTACATGTTGCGTCTCTTTCTAGCGCGTTACTCTTACCTATTACACTTTCCTTTCTAGCCGTTTCAGAACGGCCGCCTTGCGTAGGTCCATTTTTGATAGAGGAGTGGGACGCCCCTGCAGTCCTAGGCCATTTGAATCTAACGCTTTCCCACTGTCCTCTTCGGTATTAATAAATGATGCTATAGTATCAAATTAAAACGCACCTTTTAGATTTTCTGCGAACCCATGTTCATTACAAAATCGCTCAAACCGCTCATTAAATCCTAAATGCCTCTGCCGTTTCTCCGATAGTTCAAGTGGCATTACCTGTGTCTAGCTTCGTGTAATGGCAGAGAAAGCCGGGCCTCTGACCCCTGGACTAGAAAGCTGGATTTACTTATAACTCTGCTAATGTAGGTACAGTGGTACACTTTTATTCGCTTGAGTTATTAACTCTCGTACTATGGAGGCAAAGAAAGGCGAAATATACTGAATGTCAAGAAGTTACGAAGAAAACTATAAATGCGTTATTCTAATTGCCTGAAATAATCGACCGACCAACAAACACGACAAAATTTAAACACAGGACTCTGTATTGTAATGACGTGACAAAGGGTGAGACGGTCCCAATAACAGTATCATTAGTCGATTAACCCTAAAACGCCTATAGCTTTATAAGCCTCGATTAAAGTTAAGTAATCGGCTGCAATTTAACAAAACAAATTAGTTACATAGCGTTGAAAGGTTATAAAATACTTGAATAACAAACATTGGGCGTAAATTTGGTCATTCATCTTCTAGAAAGGTTTAGGGCTGTTCGTGAAGGGCTAGTTAATCACTATTAATTAACCGCGTTAAGGGACACTTCTTATAAAAGCGATTGAGCTTACCTGGAGAAACTATAATTCTGTATTGTCTTTCCTTTTCATAATCTTTTTGGGTTTTCTGGAGCGAGATTGAATAATTACCAACAACACCAGATTCCTTAGGCCTAGGGAATTAGGGAGAGTTTATGCCCTATACGTGTAACTGTATATCTGATCCTGAATAAACCATTTTTCATTTTCGTTTGAATAAACATACCTTCTTATTTTTTATTAACTAACGTATGACTTCTATTCAAGGTTAAACAAATTGAAAAGGGCCGATTTTAATTCCTTATTGCGAGAATCCAGCCACATTTCGAGCGCATCAATTCTCTTCCTCTCTCAACGCGACCGATAAAATGTTACCTCATACTGTAACAGTATAAATTACATACGTTCGATCCACAACAAAACACATCGTCCACCTGAAAGCGCACCTTAACTAGCTAAATCGATTTATCGGAGCATAAATCGGAAGGGTTAGGTATCGAGTGCCACCAATCTCGATTAATCGACGTTGTTTATGGGATTTTTTCCATCACGTTTTCCGGGAAATCCTTTTGAGGGAAACTAACCGTTCGCTAAATAAAGGGCCGGGTGAAAAGGGCACAATGGCTCGCTGTAATGGGGGCTTAGTTTGTAAGAATATTGGCAAATTCTGAACTATAAGTACTTTTAGGAGCTTTCGCTCTCCGCTGTGCGAGCTTTCGCGGCTACATTCGCGTGGATATTGAAAATTAAGCCAGAAAGACAAAATAAAGTATTTTTAAATATTAATTGAGGTAATAAACTATTTCTGTATAAAATTTCATCAAATTTCGTTTAGCCGTTTTTTTATGAAAAACTGAAAAATATCATCCACAATTTTGGAAATTATAATATAAGTAAAATATTACATGACGAATATAATTATGTGAAGGATATCAATAGGTATTTCATCCTAAGAATTGACCAGAATCTATTTAGGTGATAAATTTTATAACAAAAATATCTTACCTCTGGCAATCCTTAGCCTACTGAAACTATAGAAAGCTAGCGATTTGATAACCCAGTAGAAAATTAAAAGTTTTCAAAACGGAATGAAAACTGTCGTTCCCACAATTTCATCGAGAGGAACGCCGTTCATCACAAACGGATTTTTTTAATGTTTTTTGTTAGTTTTGCTGCGGTAGCCAAGCTTTTTTTTAACTTGAGGTATTTTTATTTCCGTTATATTTAAAGTTGTATGGAAGTATTTTTCCGTTTTATTTTTATGATGTCTCTGCGCTTTTCACAATTAAAAAAAATCGGATTCAACATACTGTAAGCTAATGCATAAGCTTGCTACACGGTCAAAAGACATTAAAATCTGAGTACCTATTGTTTTAAGCAATTACACCGGACCAAAAGCAACAAAGAACTTTTTCTGGAGCATATCCATAAGAAAAGCAAACAAGATTAATGTGATGCAAAAAAAAGCACGGGCCTAGAGTCTGTGGAGTTGTGGACAGCAAACAAAGACAGAGAAAAAAAAGAGTAAATTAACAATTAAATAGGGTGTAAAATCGTTTCTTTTAATAATACAGGTTTGATAAATTAAAAAAAAATATTTTGTTAAATAATCTTCGATTGACTGTCGTGGATCATAATTATCATTACCGTAATAGAATCAGCGCAGAAAACAAAAAGAAAAAATCTTAGAAAAAACAAAAAAGCATGGTTACCGTACTCAGATCAAACCCGTATGAAAAAGGAATTAAATTGTCTATGCTTTCTGTACCCGTTGTTGACATGTCTAGGCAATTGGACTAACCATAGCACAGGAAACTTCTGGTTGTTTTGGAATGCTATTTTAGATTCTGCGTATTATTCCGATAAACAAAAAGGGCATATAAAAGCTCTCCTTCATAGCCGGCAACGCACTGGCGACCCCTAGTGTTGCAGGTGTCAGTAGGCGACGGTGACCACTTACCATCAGGTGGCCCGTCTCAGCCCGTCTGTCTGTTTGCTTGCCCTACTTATAAAAAAAACATTCCCGTATGTGGAATGATATGTTTCGCAGTAATAGACATTAGACTATTTATTATAAAGCCAAATGCTTATTACCGTTTAAATTGTTGTTTGCTACTAGCCTACTATCGCCCAATTTGTTTACACTTGTCCAATTTGGTAAACAATCTTAGCAAACGTCAAAAGTAATTGGTGCGTGCCACTGAGATTCGAGCCCGGA
This sequence comes from Erynnis tages, assembly GCA_905147235.1. Classification (NCBI taxonomy): domain Eukaryota; kingdom Metazoa; phylum Arthropoda; class Insecta; order Lepidoptera; family Hesperiidae; genus Erynnis; species Erynnis tages. Next base: position 10,934,042 of record LR990082.1, read on the forward strand.
CCCCTCAATTCGAGGTTGAATTCTAAGCCACTGGGCGGTGAAGCACTGTAGCGGTGATAGCCGCTATATACATATATGTATCTATATAGCATTATTCACCCCGAATCAGTCCATTACAACAATGATGATAAAGAACTCTTCTTGTTACAAGCTAGCGGAATTTTACGCCGACATTAACCTAAATTTGAACATTTTACAAAGACATTACAAGAGATTTACAGCCAAAGTTGGCTCAATAATACCTTTTAATACCTGACAGACATTTGGAGTTTCATATTTGAGGATATAAAAACTGAAAGTCCGTCTTTGTTATACGACGTTACAAAATCCGGTCTGAATAATAGACCGCGCTGAGTTTGGACGCGACTTTGGACGAATAGGCATGATGACAGTAATCAAGTATCGCCAAAATATTTATCTGATCTAATGAAATAGGATTCAAAGATTTTGAAACATGTATTTATTCTCTTATTAATGTCGAGATTAATAATTTATTTGTTAAAATAAATCTACAAAATACAACAATCCGCCACGATAGCTTAAACACCCATCAGATCGAATTACGTCAATTTACGTCACGTCTCAGTAAACGTCATTTTTTTCGTAAGCATATTATACGCGATCTGGCATTTTTTACTGAGCCGTGGCGCAATGCCAGACGCCATGACACGGGCGAGCGTTATGGAATGAATTTGAAACTTAAAATTTAAATGTACTTTTATTGCACAAAAACCTTAATTTTCTACAAAAATATGATATATTTTAGACATAATAGAAACTTCTGAATATCATAGAAGAGTTTTTGAAAATTAGTCATCATGCCTATTCAACTCGTGAGCTCGTGAACTCGTTCGTTCATGCACGAACAATCCCGACCTTAGAAACACTAGTGCTCACACTGTGTACTGTTGATCGACGTCACACTGTGTGAAAGTTAGTCGTACGTCAACTTATGTACTGTGAGATGGGGCTTAGAGCTTATAAGCGGTTGCTACAGATGGCTGAAGCTGCGACCTTCACGGTCTATTCAAGAGCTGGGACTGGCCAACGAGACGAAGAAAAATAAGAAGAATACGGACATTGAAAATAAGAACTGTCATTATTGTAATGGACGTAATATAGAAAAGATTCATAAGTTGTATAGGTATTTTTCGTTTTATTATTCCAGATTCCCCTAAAAGTACATATAGGTACGCACGAGTTGAATACGCACGTAATCGCCGTAGTCATTTTGAAATGAAGCCATACAATCCTTTTTATCTCTCTCTGGGCATACCCTCCGATCAGGACTGATGATCTGGGAAGACAGTGGGAGAAGCTGAATTCTGATGGCCTAAGATCGAAGGGAGTGGCGTCACATAGGATTTCTTCTCTATTTGGTTGTTGGTTGTGGATGTACTTAACTCTTACTTAACTCTACTTACTCAGGTGGCCCGTATGACAGTTTGCTACCCAATTACTAGACAGTGTTTTCAGCTAGTCCTAAAAGATCCTATTGAGTAGAAAATACTTACAGCTCGTTCCAAAAGATCCTACGAAATATCTGACATTATTTTTTGTATTAGTATTTTATTACACGTGAGATTTCCTTAAGCCGTATCCTTGGCCGGGGCTCCAATACCAGACAGTTTCAATAACAACTCCATGATATCAGACACTGGAGCATATGAAGTACACAAGAAAGGACTAGAGGCGTAAAGATACGCACACATTCGTTTTGAAAATCACAATTCTATTATTTCTCGGATTCTTTACAAAAAAAAAATTTGTTGCTCTACCAATTCGCATTGGAGCATCGTGGTGGAGTATGATTCAAGCCTGTTGTGGGGAAGGCCCGCGCCTAACAGTGGGACATAAGTAGGGTTGCACCCAATTTTATTGCGCAACAGTTGCTCAACACAAAAGTTTCTCAACATAAATGTTTGTAGCAACAATGCGAGTACGTGGTGTGGTCAACACCGCAACACTTATGTTGACTGCAACACGTTTTCAGCTACTCAGCAACATGTTTATCAAATATGTTTGTCAGTAACCCATTAATGACCCACTACAGGGTCGGGTCTCTATCTCGTAACGAGAGGGATGTAGTCCACCACGCTGGCCTACTGCAGGTTGGTGGACTTCACATGCCTTTTGAGAATATTTTTTTGTGAACTCTCAGGCATGCAGGTTTCCTCACGATGTTTTCCTTCACCGTAACAGCTAATAGCGTAAGCAGCGTAAGCAGCTGATATTTAATTTTATAAATCGCACATAACTTTTTTACAAAGTCATTGGTGCATGCCACTGGGATTCGAACCCGGACCCCTCGATTCGAGGTCGAATTCTAAACCACTGGGCTATCACTGCTGCGTACCACGTTTAACCTCAAATAAATCAAATGTCTATGAGGTCGTTACACATTATGGTGACAAAAGTTTCTGTAGGTACCTTGCGTATCTGTCAACACGTGTTGGAAACACAGAAGTTGTCAACAATTTCAATGGAATACTTTAATCGGCACCAAAGAAAAATTGGCCACTTTTTTGATGTTAATATCTTTTGGAAATACAGAAGTTGTCAACCAATTCAGTGGAATACCTTAATACGAGACATAATCCCGTTTCATATTTTCAAAACCATTAACGCATTATACGTTTATCGGCGATTTAGTGATGTTATACGGATATGGCAGATGACTTTTGCTAGTCATCTGCACTAAAAAAGTTTAATAGTTACGCTGTGATGTGCGCTTGTCTTTACTAAAATGTATTGATATTGGTTATCCCAGAACAGAAATAATCGCAGCGACACACGAACAGTCTGATTGAGTCCGTTCTTGTGTGAGCTCCTTGTCTCACTGTGTAATATGGGACATTATTTGTGATCCCATTTTGACAAGATAGAATGCTACGATCTGATAGTATCAAAGACTTTAATGTGACCAGATCGAGTGATACTATACAAGAGAATAAGTAAAACTAGGCGTAACTTTTTAAGAGTAAAAAAGAGGCCAAAGTTCTGTGGCACGTCAAGAGATGGCGCCACGGGTGTTCTGAATCACGCTATCGAAGTTTTCTACCTCGCTGGCATATAATATAAAATTCTGAAGCGATCAGCCCTAGCTGGAGAGCGGGAGATCTCCCTTTGGCTAAAACGTTATACGGGCACCATAGTAAAAAAATTACCCCAACACTCGGAAAGACGTATTGGTGGAGGTTTTTTTTCTTATGATTATTTTTCTCGAGCATTAGAAGAGGATTTATAGATATTTTTTTAAAGTAACTTATCAGCAGTTCCTCCTAAGTAAAAGTGACCTAAAAATAAAAGTCCCTATATTTTAGGTCTCCCCTCTTATATCTTGACATAAAAAAATCTCTGTAACCAACATGTATTCTAGGCTTTCACGATACACGATACCTATTAGTGTAAAGCTAATATATAAAACTTTATTATTACTTCTACCTTTGAATCAAGGGACATATTTTAAAAAAAACGTGTTTTTACGGTCATTACGCACGAATTCGCAGTGTAAATTTTTCCAAAATACGCGTAATAATAGAAATTCAAACCTAGCATGTCCGCATAGGTCACAAAAACTTGCTACCAAAACATATTCCGCAACTTTTCAGCCAATTTTCATCAACGTATCTCTTATAACTCAATTGTGGCACGCACTCGAAGTGGTAAAGTCGTTTTTTGGCTCTCCTGTAAAATTTCTTCCAAGTCCCTTACGAGGTTTTGATTTGGGACAGCCGAACTGGCTTACACTACAGGATTTATCCCCAAAGCAATATAATCCGCCCCGTTTGTTATTGAAGGCGCGGCGCGTCGCACCCGGGGCTCGTACGAGTGTCAGTGTTGTTTATCGAAGATCGTTACCGAAAACGTGATTGAAACCTAAAATAATTAACGGCCGCACTCAGAGACGTCATTTAACGTAATGTTCATGAACAAACAAATAAAATCGTCTTTATTTGTATTGACATAAGTGTCATCTTTATTTTAATAATGAACCATTAACGTTAATAAACGTGAACGAACGTTGGCGACCTGAGTGGCGCAGTGGTTAAGACACCGGTGCGCTGCGTGGAGGGTCCTGGGTTCGATTCCCAGCAGAGCAGAGATTTGAATGATGAATTTGAATTTCTGTTCCTGGTCTGGGTGTGTTGTGTTCTTGTCTTGTGTGTGTCCATGGCACCCACGACAACGGGAATCCTAGTGTGGGGCTATGAGTGTGAAGCGTTATTTATTTATTATTTATAATGAACGTCTCTGAGTACGTCAGTATTAGTAGTAGTAACAGTATTAGGCCAGTGGGTCATTAATGGGACCTGACCTTACTGATCTAACTATCATTAGAAATTTAAACAGAGAAAGATTTGTCGTTTCTTGTTAAGTTTATATTCACAGTATTTATATCACTAATGAAGAAGTTAGTGTATCCACACGGAAAATGTTTAATTTGTTTAATCCTAAATTTGATTAATCCTACTACTATTATAAATGTGAATTTTTGTGAGGATAGATGGATTTTGTTACTCTTTCACGTTTTATGTTCTTTTTGATCTTCAATCACATCCAATATGAAGTTTTATAAAGCCATAAATAAGATAAAAGCTTTACATTAGACATATTACAAACCTACCACCCAGCAATCAAATGAAATTACATCCGTTCGCTGGTTCCAGCAACCGGCCGGGGTACGCACAATGTCCGCGTTAAACTCCGCTATGATTAATTTTTCCAATCGAAAGTAAACTGCGGGAAATGCCGGCCGGTCGCATTAACGACGATAAAGCTATATGCGACGAGATTTATAAAAACTTCTTCATAAGTTATATAATTTTATATAGTATAGTATAGTTTATATAGTATAGTTAAAGTTATATTCACAGTATTTACTGTGAATATAGTATTAGCTGTTAGTATAGTATTTACTGTGAATATAACCTTAACTTAGAAGTAACGGCAAATCTCTCTCTTTAAATTTCTAACGATAGTTAGATCAGTAACCCATTAATGACCCACTACAGGGTCGGGTCTCCTCTCACAAGTAGTAGTATGTAGGCCTCAGTCCACCATCCTACTGTGGGTTGGTGGACTTCATATGCCTGTGAGAACTTTTTTTGTGAACTCCCAGGCACGTAAGATTCCTTACAATGTAGTCCTTCACCGTAACAGCAGGTGATATTTAATTTTATGTATAACTAGCTGACCCGGCACACTTCGTTTTGCCATTATAAAATATGTATATTATATCATTGCAGTTTGCACAATAGAAGTGGCATCCATAAAGAAAAATCTTGACGTTTCTAAATTCATGACATTGCCATATGAAGTATTCAATCTGAAATGATGTTTGACAGGTAGAACATGGGTAGAACAGTTTATATAGGTAAATGAAATTGTTGTTTTTATTATTTTCTTTACATTGTTTTCAATTTTCTCCCGTAAGAACCATCCTCGTACTTCAAGGAATATTTTAAAAAAAGAATTAGCGAAATCGGTCCAACCGTTCCCGAGATTTGCGCTTAGCAACACATTCAGCGACTCATTTTTATATTATAGATTTGCTGTATGTATAATTTGGCATTTCATTGCTAGTCCGCAGAGGTGGTATATTATATGTATGTATTTTGCAGTTCAAAACTTATTTAGCTACTTTTTCTATTCGCCAATAGGACGCTATAGGACAGTCGTCTCACATCGGATTTATAAACGCAGCTATCAGTTTTCATTCCACTCACCCGGTTCTCCGAACTGAAATCGCTCGTTAAATATCCGCATACGATATAAAACATTTTATGAGAAATGTGAGTTTTTGCGAGAATAATAATTTGTTCTATAAATTTTATATGTAAAAACGGAAGAAAAGTCTACCTAATGGAAAATGGTCACCGTCGCCCATGGACTACGGGCCCCTTAAATAAGTAGACGGTTCACTCCCTAGCAACTTCAATTCAAATTCATCATTCAAATCTCTGCTCTGCTGGGAATCGAATCCAGGACCTTCCGCGCAGCACACCGGTGTCTTAACGACTGCGCCACTTGGGTCGTCGTAATATAAAAGTAAGAAACCTTTAAAATTAGGACAAATCCTTAAGAATGTTGGGACCGATGTTGTGGTCCGAGTGGACTGTATTCTGTAGCTGGTTCTGTGTGTGGGTTAATTGAAAAGCACTAGGAAATTGCACTGTTTTTAACAACTTTTATTGTAAATTATTATAAAGAAACATTATTTATTATAAAAGAAAGGAAGGACAAAATGGCGATTGAATGAAAAACAATAGAATGCACAAAAACCATATTCGAATTTAAATTATTACTTTTTAATTATATGATATAAAAAATAGGTTGTATGTTGGAGTTTTATGTTTCGAACACCCATAATAGAAACGGTAACAGAGACATCCAAACCGGATGAACGTAGATCGACGATGCAGTTCGTTCGGATACACAGCCTCGAGTCAACGCCCTCCAGTCACTGGGCCACGGAGACACCGTACGGCGCGACTAGTCACTGTCCACAGATACAATACAATACAATACAATACAATACGCTTTATTGTACAACAACGCTAAACATTACACATTAATGGTTGACTATATACATACAGCGGTGATAGCCCAGTGGCTTAGAATTCGACCTCGAATCGAGGGGTCCGGGTTCGAATCCCAGTGGCACGCACCAATGACTTTGTAAAAAAAAAGTTATGTGAGAGTTATGTAAGATTTATAAAATTAAATATCACCTGCTGTTACGGTGAAGGAAAACATCGTGAGTAAACCTGCATGCCTGAGAGTTCACAAAAAAAAATGTTCTCAAAGGCATGTGGTGGACTAAGGCCAACATCCCTCTCATTGTGAGAGGAGACCCGACCCTGTAGTGGGTCATTAATGGGTTAAAACAACATATACATAGCCAAATAGACGCCTCATGCTAGGCGAACGCTTTCAGACAACAAATTAGACTTATAAGTTTCATCCACAGGATAACGAGCGCGTAATCTATGCTAGTGCCGACCACTTCCTTGACCACTTACATGTCCTTCAAACGGGAATTATCAAATTTGTTTAGAGCTCATCTTACAGTGGTCAGGTCACTAGTTCGAAACAAATGGGATATCGCGATTTTGTACTGACCAATCACGATGCTTAATACTTTACTATAAGTTTGAGTATTTTGACATGCACAGCACCCACAAACATGTCGTGTACGTACATTCCGTTACGTGTCAAATAAAAATTTCAATAAATTATAGTCGAAATTCGACTATAATTTATTGAAATTTTTGAACTTTTTCTTGTGATAAATAAAAAGATCATAATAAGTTTTGTAACAAAACTATTTTTTTTTCGCAATAATTCAAAAGTTATTGAACTTTTTCTTGTGATAAATAAAAAGATCATAATAAGTTTTGTAACAAAACTATTTTTTTTTCGCTATAATTCAAAAGTTATTTCAAAATAAAAATTAATTTTTAAATCCAGTACCGAAGACACGCCGACAACTCCCGAACAAACCCGAGCGCGTGTGACGTCGTAATGTTAGTTTTCACTCTTTGCAGTTGATAAAATAATGTTCCCCAAGATGACAAACTATGTAATGTCTAGTGTCTAGTCACGTGTAACAGCCATAAACGCTGTACTGTTATTAAATTTAATAGCTATAACATTATGACGTCACAACTATGGTGACCTATGGTGACCAATCATGGCGCGTGTATAGTCGCGATCTTTATTTAAATTTCACCAATTTTTAATTGTTTATAATTAATTGAAAAAAATGTTTTTTATTTTTTTTGCATTAAATATTAATATTATTAATAATAAAGTTTTAAAATGCATAAAAAAACAATATTTTTTTTAAATACCCAATTGTTAAAAATGTATGCTATATCCGCCATTTTGGAACAAAGATTATCACTAAGGGATAAGCCCTGAGACCTGCGTAGCGACATGGGTAAGGTACTGGTTGTACAGAGGGTCCTGGGTTTGATTCCCAGCAAAGCTGAAACTCAAATGATGAGTTTGTTTACGCGAGGGCCTGCATAGTCGTTTGTGGCTGATGTACTGTTAAAGAAAATATTTCCCGCTTACTTTTCCCACATTTCCTAGGAAATGTATGTATATCCTAGGTATTGTATTCAATCCTAAATGGTCATAGGAAATCTATAAATTAACATTTTCGTAAAGGACGTGTACGTCCTCCATGTACGTCTCATTCAATTAGAATGTTATTACAATGAATATACCTACAGTTAGCATTATAATTATTTATCTATAGAAAACTCAGAAAATGGATATGTCTAGCATATCTCATTGAATGAGAGACAAAATCGCCGAAATAAAACTCAATCAACTAAATAACAAAAGGAGTGACTAAAAATGTAGAATTTGCTGGAATTCACAGTTCTTTAACGGTTCTTTAATACATGTAATACTATAACGACGCATAACAAACAAATAACTTTTTCATAACGTAGTTATATTAGAGTAGTATTCTCCTATGTATTTTGGTTGTATCATTTGTTTTTTTTACATCATTAAGTCGAATCTTGGAAAACCTTAATCTTTTTACATACCGACAAGCAAATATCTCTCATTTCCTGTAGGGCAGCGGTTCCCAAATGGTAAGTCAACATTCGCTTTCACCATCGACTGTAGATTTTAGAGCTATTGTAATTGAGAGGAACATTACCGCCGCTCTTAAAACCCTCCGTGAAGCAGATTTTTTTCTCTTTCTTTATGCGATCTTATTTATTTACGACTGCAGATAAGATTTCTTTACGGCGTAACCACACTAGGATGTCCATGGGTTGCCGGACCACATATACACCGGGACCCAACGGGACCTCCTTGCATTGTTTTCTTGTTTTTATTACACTTATATAAATAATGAAAACTATGTTGCTTTTTATTTTTTCACAAAATTATTTGGATAATGTTTCTTGAGAACAAAGATCTTTGAAGCATATAAAAAAGTGTATATTATTATGGAAATCGCACTGGACAAAAAAAAAGTTGACATCCTACTGACAACATTGAAAAAAATTTTTTTTTTAATTTTACACATTTATTTGCCGAGTGGTGAGTTGTCTACTCAAAATGAATTGATCCGCGACATTAGGTATACATATAGAAAATTTTGGGAACCACTGGTGTAAGAAACAATCTCCGGTGTTGGTGATAAATTTTGTCACAGCACTATCCTTGATTTAAAAAAGACTAACTGTGCCCGGGGGTTCGCTCGTCTGCTAGATTATGTGGATAATGTGTAAAGGTAAAATATTTTTTGTAAAAATTGTAAAGCACTTTCGCAGATTACCACATTGTCAAGGCCAGATCATATATTATTTAAAATGTGTATCTTATTTATTATTTTAAATGTGAAAGTTTGTGAGAACGAAACAGAGAAAAGAATGCGTTTATTGTTCACTGTTACATGAGAAAGATGTTACAAAATTATAATAAGTTAAGAACAGTCTACCCTATGCGGGCATGCAACAATTATGTATATTGTTTATAAACATAGTTAACATTGAAATTGCGAACCATCCATTCCATCAAAACGAATCTGAATTGTTTTGTTGTTGCATTTTGTGTCATAGTGCGGAGATGATGGATGCTACTTGTTCACGCAAAAGTTGAACAGATTTGGAAGAAATTTTGTATGTACATACGTTGTTTATAACCTGGATTAAGATATAGGATATTTTTATCCCTTACTGCGCAAAATTTTTAATCCCATGCGGATGAATTCACAGACATCGTCTAGTAATTGCATACTCTTATATGCTGATATAAGTGAATAGCATGCAATTATTTTATTAAACTTTTGTACGCAGCGTCAAGCTAATTATATATGAATAAAATCAACTCCTATATGAATGTAGTAGGTACAAAAACAAAAAGCAAAAATCAATAACCTACCTTTCTTGAGAATAGCCTTTCATAGCGGTAAGTTTCGCAAAACAGCGTTCCGGAGACTCGAACCCGGATCTCCGAAGTGGGAAATTACTTTTACTATTTATCACCAGCTAGTGCTAATCGTTTTCGACAAATCAAGTAAAAAGCATAAAAGCCGAAGTATAAATGGTATAAGTATGTGGGTATAAGCGGTATAAGTAATGATGTTATGTTGTTAGTAAGCCATGAATGACCCACTACAAGGTCGGGTCTCCTCTCACAATGAGAAGGATGTAGGCCTTAGTCCACTACGCTGACCTAGTGCGGGTTGGTGGACTTCACATGTCTTTGAACATTTTTTTTGTGAACTCTCAGGCAGAAGGTTTCCTCACGATATTTTCCTTCACCGTAACAGCAAGTGATATTTAATTTTATAAAGCGCACATTACTTTTTTTAAGAAAGTTATTGGTGCGTGCCACTGCGATTCGAACCCGGTCCAAATAAGAGGCGGTCTCAGCCACTGGGCTATCACCGCTTCGGTGTAATTATACGGAATTCCCACGACTCGATGTCCCGATTTCATTACACGAACCCGGATGTGGTCACCTACCGTTACCCATTCATAGAGCAAGAGCAAGATTGGTAAATAAAAACACTTATATATATAGATTATACAGACGTCAGCTCGCAGACTGTTTGTCTTGTCTTTCGTTATAGACTTGTGTGACGTTCGATTCGTGAAATTTAAAAAGTTGTGTTCGATTAAAAAAATTGTTTCGTGTCAGTGAAGTGTTGTGTGTTTCCGTGTTTGAAGTTACTACAACAGTTTATTGTAAGGTTTGGATATAATAATATGTTATTATAGTATTTATAGTTTTTAAGAAAATGTGAATAGGTCATTAATCGTTTAAGTCGGTAAATAAAAAAAATATATAAATATAGGTATTTATAGTATTTAAGACACTGTTTTTCAGACAGTTAATTTTCATTAAAGTATAAATCTTGATAATACGAGTACCTACATAACGTCTACTCTGTTACATTTTAATTTATGGTATTTAAAAATTCAATATTTCACAGACAAAATTTTGATTTTCAAAAATCTAATCTCAATCATACTTAAACTTCTTTTTTCTATGCAAAATTGCAACTCTCACAGCGGAAACTACACACTACAGCGGAAATTACAAACACTCTTATAGAAAGGAAACAAACAATTTTGCTATAGTTAGCTTTGACTTACTTCTCAAGTGTTACATAAAAAATATCTACCCTTGTATTTTGTTACTTTTACAATAAACAACTGTATTGCTTCTTGAAAAAAGTAATACATAAGCAGTCCCCTTTGTCACATTCATTTCGTTTCAGTCAAAGTAAAATAAGATCAATCTTCATAAGGGGTAGCCCTACATTACAGCCTACATGTATTAAAAGGGATGATCAAAGGGTTTACAAGAGAATAATCGCTTTCTTTTTGCTGAAGAAAAAAATAAAATAATACTTGCCTGAGCATAAACCTTTACGTCTGAAGGTAATTCTTCCATGCGAATAATTTTTATGTTATAACGAAACCTTTGGTGGTATGTAACTAAGGTGAAAAATTTCAAGAAATCTCTTGTTTTTTGAGACCTGAATGAACCTTTCCGAGGTGGTGATGTTATACTTTTGCACAATATATTGTATCAGGCGTTACTTTGCGGAAACCCATTGTTATTTAAGTTATATTTATGTAAAAAAATTCCACGTGTGCGGATTGTTGCAAAGAAATATACATACAACTCAAATTATACTTTTGCTCCCATATCTTTCAATAATTTTAACTTTGGTAAAGGTAGATGCCATTATGGCAAGATATGGGATTTATAATGTGCCCATACCTGGGAAGCGGGCATGAAGCTCTAATAACGTCATCTTGAAGTAAAAAACATCGATAGCGTGATTCAGGTCGTCAGTCCAACTGGTAGTCCTTTCTTCTGTTATATTTGAGGATACTCGCTATAATTCCGAATATCTATCTCTTTAGGAACCTGTAACGTTGCTATTTCGATCAATAATCAGAACAAGCCGTTACCATTAAAATTTCTTCGAAAATCAAGAACCGCCGTACTGTTTATCAGATTTCTGATTTCTGGATCCTCAGTAAGTGTTATAAAGCTGGACCATTTCCACTAAGTCCGCCAAATGTTAAGAGGTGATAAAAAGCAATGTACACTCGGCCACTTAGCTGGAGAAAGGTTTCAACTTATGTCACGCTACGTCTGTTAGATGCTATTTTCATTAACCCCTTAAGGGTAATACCGCAATATCGAGTAAATAGCAAGAGAACCAAAATTTTTTAAAACTAGCTAGGCCCGCGACTTCGTCCGCATGTAATTCTAATATAAAAGCCTGAGTTACTAGTAACTTACTCCTTATTACATCAGGTATCTACCACTGAAGTCCCGTCAAAATCGGACAGAGAGACAAAAATTGTAAAAAAAATTATTTTGGTATATTATGTAGGTACCGTGTATAGGTACATACCTACAAAACTTTAATGCATTTATACTCTACTTTCACTTATCTTAGTCCTCATGAGTAGCCAAGAACCCACATAAAACATCAGATAGACAGATCAGACAGATAGATAGATCAGATGAGCAGATGACAGTAGACTGATAGTGACGCGCGATTGTTGTCACGCGTGCTCATTTATCGGTCGAAATTCACACTGCAATATAATTATCTCATAACTGATTTTAAAAGAGTGCTAGGAGTTTTTTTTTCCGTCCGCTTTTTTCTCCTGGTCTACGATAGCCTGAGGGGCACCGAAACTGGATGTTAGATGTTAGATAATATTCTATCATGTATGACGTTCATTAAGTGTACACAACTCGTACCTGACAATGAATAAAAGTCTTTGATTTTGATAGAATTTCTTCTCTATTTGACGTTGGGTGTCCATGGGCTGCTATGACCACATAATATCAGGTAGCCTGCATGTCCCTTTGTTACTTAATTACTATAAAAAAACCTAATATAGGTTTCGAAATGAATGGATTTGAAATTATTAATCGAATAGCTTCCAAAGGGGTCAAAAGACCGCCCGTCTATCGAGTGCTAAAAAGAAATTCTCAGACTTAAAAAAATTGAAATTATTAATCTCTTAGCTTCAAAAGGGTCTAAATACTGAAATTCGAGTGATAAGTGGAAGTAGTTGGACCATTTACTGACCAGCAGCTATCTATGACGGGATCAGATCCGGATGCGCTGTGACCCAATGATACAAATACCTGAGAACCGGTACTAGATACTCGGTACTGGCCTTCTTTGAAGCTATTATCTGTATCGACTTCGACAATCTGTGATATCACTTTTGAATTGAGGCAGGATTAAAATCAAACCTGTACCATGAAGCGAACGGTGTGCGGTGCAGTGCGGTGTGTGGGTTCAATTATCAGAATGATGATGATATTCCCGTCTGCGTTGCTCTTCATCAAACCTCAATGTTCACACACATGTCAGTAACCCATTAATGACCCACTACAGGGTGGGGTCTCCTCTCACAATGAGAGGGATGTAGGCCGCCGTCCACCACGCTGGCCTAATGCGGGTTGGTGGACTTCACATGCCTTTGAGAACATTTTTTTTGAACTCTCAGGCATGTAGGTTTCCTCACGATGTTTTCCTTCACCGTAACAGCAGGTGATATTTAATTTTATAAAGCGCACATAACTTTTTTACAAAGTCATTGGTGCGTGCCACCGGGATTCGAACCCGGACCCCTCGATTCGAGGTCGGATTCTAAGCCACTGGGCTATCACCGCTCTCACACATATAAACACATAAGCAAAAACACACACGCATAGATGTCTTGTCCATGATCATTGATGCTTCATACGATTCAAAAACGTGACATTTTAACTTTAGCAATTTGGACTAAAATCAGTAACACCAATCTTGAAAAAATTTCCAAATGCAAAAGCACGTCTCAAATTCCAACCCTTCGAGTGCAAGCCGAAACAAATAGATTTATTGTCGCGTACAAACTTATGCACACAAACACAAACATGCCTATAAACACACAACTCTTACTTTCCAAACCCTTTTAAATCACATTATACGCGAGACGCTAAACACGCAACAATATGAGCCTAAAACCGTAGCCGTATTATCCATCCTAATCCTCTGCGTCTTGCAAACTTTACATTAATACGAAAGTTTATGAGAACGAAGATCAAAGGCTTGCTACAAAATTCTGGCATTCAGTATTAATGCTTACCTATACATAATCTAAATAATTTTTGGCCCTTTTCATCTCAGAGATAAGATTGTAGGTATATTATCCGTGACATACTTGACGGGCCTGTTGGCGACCGTAACTACTACGCCGGAGGTCGTGGGTTCGATTCCCAACCAGAACAAATATTTGTATGATGAGCACAAGTGTTTCTTCTGTATCTGGGTGTAAATTATCTATATAAGTATGTATATAAAAATATATTTGTAGGTTTATCAGCTATCCGGTCACCATAACACAAGCTCACAGCTTACTTTGGGATCAGAAAGCCATGTGTTTCTCCACAAACCTCACCTCATCGAGTAAAATACAAGAATATCAAATTTTCATATTAAATTTCATTACAATCCGTTGAGCGGCTAAATCGTGCAGGGTTTTCGGGCAATTTCTCTCCCTACATTCTCTTAAACATTCTCCACCTCGCAGCTCTAATGCGAATTGGTAGAGATATGGCTAAGAGCTTAATCGTGACATATCTTGACGTAGCTTTAGTAGCAATGTATTCTATAAGTAGTCCATTTTTTACACTAGTGTTAGGTAATTGGTAAGCAGTCTTACGAAGCCTTGTTTTTAATTTGCGATTTAAATTTATGTGCGATTTAATATTATAATATTATAAAGACTCAAAAACAAATGATAAAATTTAATTCTTAAACAAATTTCCTAAATAAGTTAATTTTTAAGCAAACTTTTTTCAATAAAAGGTAGTGCCAAGATTGTTTACTAAATGAGACAAGTGAAAGAATTATACAAAATAATGTTTAAAAAAATTATCTCATTATTGATGATCCTATACTTATTAGAACAACAATGTCCTTCAATCTGCGTACATACTTTTAAAAGAACTTACCAGAGTTGTGCCCATACTTTACACCACGACGAGTGAAAGTAGACTTAAATAAAGTATCCCCGATCCCCGACAACCATACCTCCCCAGCCGAAACACAAGACACGAAGAACGCACAAGCCATCAAGGCTTCAGAGGCTGGCGGTTAGTTACCTCCAAAAAGCTATTACCTAATAGTACCACCAAGTTACTTTTAAGAACATCTTGCAACAGATTTTTGCCTCCTAAGATGACACTGGGTCATTTAACCTACTGCGACCTTAGCATCAGATTATGGCACGTAGGTACTTTCGTTTCCTTTACTACCCTTATAAAGGAATGAAGAAGTACCTTATACGAAATTTAGTCTCATTTAAATATGCAAATAAAAATCATTTATGGCCCAATGGCTTAGGATTCGGCCCCTCGCTGAAGTCCACTAACCCGTACTAGGCCAGCGTGGTGGACTAAGGCCTACATCCTTCTACGAGAGGAGACCAGACACTGCAGTGGGTCAATAATGAGAGCAAACAAACACGCAAATATAAAATCGATTAGGTATACTGAACATAAAACTCTTGTAATCACTTGTAATCAAAAATTAAGAGCGACTGGGAGCGATTTCGATTATTTTTTACAAAGATTTAATCAAACTCATTATGTATGTAGATCATTGAAAATGTAGCAATGCGGTAACTTCGAGACAATCTCGGACAAACACGGTTGGAACCTCAGAGTATGCCAGTTATAGAGTAGTCGCACGGCAGAATATCGTTTCAATCATAAGCAAGTATCATCAGACTAGCTATGCCCGCGACTTCGTCCACGTGGAATTTTAGATAGTTAAATTCCATTCCTTTCGGGAGGTAAAAGAAGACCTTATTCGCGATTAACTTTGTCATGTAACACCCTAGCCGTATCCATGGTTCACGCACGTGCCAACAGTTCATACCTTACCCAAACTCATAAGCATTCTCTAAGGTCAGTGCTTAAAATCCGGTTTTAAGATTGTCGCTGCACTCATTATAATTTCTTATAATAATAGCGTTTCGGTTGAGAATTTTTAACGAAACCGCGAATTCCGAACGAATTCACATGTAATTGGTCTATATTAAATCCGTGGTGTCGGCCCTTTCAAGGTGATGCTTGATTACTAAGTACTCGAAATTGCGAGAACCGGTCTAATATGCCTTTATACTTTTTAGTCGATTGCGGTACAATTTTACAATGGCAGGCTTCAACATTTCGCACTATTATAGGTCCCTTTATAACGCGTTAGGTCTAGACCTAAGGCGTTATAAAATTATTATCATACGATTATGTAACTCACTACATAATCGTATTATTAAGGCTATTGTCAAAGGCTGATATTGATTTCAAAAAGTTATGTTTTATTATTAACAATTTTACGTTTTAGTTTTGCAGTATCTTGATGACTGGTTAAAAATAAAACCCTCTGATAAATCACTATACCTTTCATGTTATTTCAAATCTCCCTTAGGTACAAACCTTGTATGGCCCATTCTTGGGCTCGGGTCTTTCCCACAACAGGGGGAGGTTTAGAGCATACTCCACCACGCTGCTCCATTGCGGATTGATGGAGAAATCTCCCTTAGCTAGGCCTTATTTCCCACACTTACCTTACTAACTGTCTCACCAAAGATTACCTACGACAGTATAGATAGAATAAATGGTAAGCCACCACTTAATATTCGGCGGGCGCTTCTTTACTACAAAGAAAGGCAATTAATACCCAGTTGGCAAAGAAATATTAATCACAGGGCAACATCATTTGATATTACAGAGGGCAAAGAAATGGGTAATCCATTTTGACTGAACGCCGAAAAATGCCCGAAGAATATTAACTGGTTGTTGTTAAAGATAAGCGGTTTTGACAAAAAATTGGAAGAACTTTGAAACTTACTGTGGAGTTAAAAATAACTTCTTATTATACTAGAAATAAGCCCATTTGTTTTAAGATGTAAAAATAAAGAAACATTTGATTATAATTATAATGGTACATTTCGATCACAGTCAATTGAGAAAAATACATAACCACTTTGTTCAAATAAATTAATAAAGATTTTTCTAAACTTATCATTATATTGCCTTTATATTATCATCCTCGTGCAGGTTGCATGTATCTATTTTCAAAAAACAAACGTTGACAAACACTCATTAAAAACATTACGATGATTTTGATTGGGTTGGTGCTGTTACTATGGAAACAAATTAGGCCGTTACGAGGTTATTCAGCGTTTGACCGCTAATTTGCTATTTTCAAATTCAAATTCAAAAGCTTTTATTCATTATTAGGTACAATTTATGCACACTTAATGAACGTCATACATTTAACATTATACAAGCATCCGCTTTGATCGCCCCTCAGGCAAAACGTAGACTAGGAGAAAAAAGCGGGCGGAAAAAACTCCCAGCACTCTTTTAAAAATAAGTATGAATTATTCTATGGTGCAGTATGACTAGGCCCAATAAAGGAACACACGTGACAGCTATCGTGTGTGGCAATTTCTGCGATACAAAACTATAATTATTAGAAAAAAACAACTCAAGAACATAATGTTCTAATTTATCGATTTCGCGTTTTTACCCGCATTTCATATAAAACCATACCCGCTGTGAAGCAGCACGTTATTCACGTGTTATGTTTCAATAGGGAGGTGTGGTTATCGATTTCTATCTTTACCCGCTACCTTCCGTACCCAACACCACACATGTAATTGCCCATCTCATATTACGTTTACTGTTAATAACTGTACTACCGACTTGTTACAGTTTCGGGGCTTTTTTTAATCGCAAACCGACGGCCACGAAGACAACCTCACCGGTATTACCTTATTTTTTTTTTATTAAAACTACACTCTAAATTTAAACTGGCTTTTGCGACGCCATTTTTTCCGCCCGACAGTTTTTTGTTTATACAGTGTATACGTTTTTTGTTTGTAAGTCTTCGTGTTTAATTAGCTTTTTATTATGTTTTCATGGCTTTTTGCTGATCACTTTGTGGATAATCGGAATTCTCATGGACGATTTTGTTTTGTGTTTTCTCTTTGTGTACAATTTGTTGCGGACATCCTCGTTTAAAAAGCTTGAAAGCTAAAATATTATGCAAAGCGAAAGATTATGTAAGGTTGTGTTACACGAACAATTGAAACCGACCGACCTTTGAAATGAATTTGAAATACAACGGGAGCGCTCACACTGCGCGCGACTAAGTTGACGCACGACTGACGCACGTAGTATGAGCGCTCACATAATAAATAAATAAATAAATTACGCTTCACACTCATAGCCCCACACTAGGATTCCCTGTGTCGTGGGCGCCATGGACACACACAAGACAACAACACAACACACCCAGAAAAGAAACAGAAATTTTAACTCATCATTCAAATCTCTGCTCTGCTGGGAATCGAACCCAGGACCCTCCGCGTAGCGCACTGCCGTCTTTACCAACTGAGCCACTCGGGTCGTCATAATAATAATACATCGTAATAATACTTCTAAGGTCGGGATTGTTCGTGCGTGAACGTACGGATACGCACGAGTTGTATTCGTACGAGATCGCGTCCAAACTGAACGCGGCCTTAGACCACAACGCTGATTTTCAGTGCAACCTGGACTTGAAATTTAGGAAAAAAATTAAGCTAATTTTGCATCTCGCATTTTTCAGATATACAGCATGTCCCAAAACTGCAAGTCGACGTACACGGCGGCGGCGACGACGCGGGACGCGAACAACAACACCCTGTATCACGGGGCCGCGGGCACGGGGTACAACGCGCGGGGGTACACACCCCCCAGCGTCACCAGCAATGGAAACTATCAGGTACCTAATTATATCACTTTAACTTGGTCAAAAATTGTTCGTCACAAAACACATTTTATAGCAGTGTGACATAAAGCGGCACGTAAGCCACGTCATTCCGTTTGGTCAAAAATTGTTCGTCACAAACAGATTTTATAGCATACTGTGCATAAACAGGCATTTAAACCACGTCTCTACGTGCTTAAAATTTGTTCTTAAAAATTTTGACGGATATGTAACGCGTGCTATAAAATAGTTTACGGTGCTGGTGTTTTGAAATAAGCCAATTATATTAAATTCTAATACCTATATTATCTTGCCTTATCAAACATATCTTCACTAATTATGGCGAGAGCTATCTAATACAATATATCTCCGTAACAATTATCAAGCAATAATATTATCGTTAATCGCGACCGGCAAATTAGCTAATAACTTAGGCCTCATTAGCACATTACGTTCGTAGCTGCTAATTAACAGCATGCAGACTTTTATCAAATCAAATCAAATCAAATCAATCAAATGAACTCAGCATATCAGAACCGTGACACCTAAAATTTGTGTCTTTTTATTTTGAGACGCTTTTGTTTTGGCGAAAACGTTAGTTACGTTGTCGTTCGTTCGGCTAAAATATTTTGCCAAGTATTACCTACGGCTAATTTTATTTCGACGGTATGTCTAAGCTTGGTCCTAACGGGCTAACATAACCGACTGACCAACCAACATGACAAAATTTAAACAGAGGGCGCTGTATGTAACCGTCCAAATTGAAAAAAATACGCACTAATCAAAAAACGCACTAATAGAAAAACGAACATATGCGACATATGTACTAAGCAACGTAGTAGACTTGTCGTACGAGCAACTTTTGCAAGCGATATGGCGAACATGCTTGGTATTTCTCTACGAGACAGAATCAGAAATGATGAAATCCGTAGAAGAACGAAGGTGACCGACATAGCTCTCAAAATTTGCAAATTAAAGTGGCAATGGGCTGGCCACATCGTTCGCAGGACTGACAACCGATGGGGGAAAAAGGTCCTCGAATGGCGACCACGTTTAGGCAAAAGGAGCACAGGCCGCCCTCCGACCAGGTGGACTGATGACCTGAAGAAGACAGCGGGAAACCGTTGGATTCAGAGGGCCCAGGACCGGGCGGAGTGGCGTCGATTAGGGGAGGCCCATGTCCAGCAGTGGACCACTAAGGGCTGAAAGGAAGGAAGGAAGGATGGCGAACAGCACTCCCGAGTCCCGTGTGTGTTTTATCCCGAAAAAGCCCTTGAGAGAAAAATGTTCTCCGTGTGGAGAAGTCTTTATTATTCGTATACTACTGTACATTAAGATAGACACACTACACGTGAGAACACACACCTACACAAATATACGTATAATTTAACTTTATCGATAGAGCATATAATTTATCTTAGCAGGAAATTGATGTGCAAATTTGTTTGTCGATAATTTAAATAACATACATACATTATTACTAGAGTTACTAGTCATAAGTCACTTGCTCTACCAACAGCAAGTAACCAAAGCAATTTGTACAGTAAACGTTAGTCATTAGTATGTCATAGTTAATACTAATACTTTGACGATAATGTCATGGTCGCGGCACCTGGTTACCACAGCACAGGCTCATGATTTAGTCAAAACCAAATGATTGTTCCCAAACATAGCCATTGCCAAAAAATGCATGAAAATAGATCCTTTTTTTCATGTATTTTTTCAGATTTTCTCACCGTATAAACCTTTATTGTACTTATACGAACATATCAAAACTAAAATGCGCCAAATCGGTCCAGCCGTTCTCGAGTTTTATCGAGACTAACGTACAGTGTTTGGAGTCACTGCCTGGGGACCGCGGTCCGAATGTTGACTGCGGAACATTTGTATTTATACAGAGATTCTAAAGAACTTTGATAGCGCGTTTGAGGATACGTCTTCCGATTGGCCAGTTCGGTATGACGCGTGTGACGTGTTCTATTGTTTACTACATTCGATGCTTGCGTCGTCACGCGTGGTCGGCATTTCATGTGAGGCGCGCGCTCATATTACTGTAGGTATCGCGCCGCTACAAGTGACTACAGCGAATCATTTTATATAGATAGAATAGATAACATTACATTACATATGCACTTAGTCTTAACGATGCGAACATACATCAAGAAGCATTTTTATCGAAGCTTCTGCTTTGAACGCCGCACGAGCTAGGATAAACCGCGAGAAAAAAGTGTAGCCGTAGATGTGTGACTTGTCCCACAATATTTATTTTTTATAGAGAAAGCTCTTAGCTTTTAGCTTACGATCAAACATGTACCTAAAGCCAACTCATAGACAGCATACCAGTACATTAATATTTATAAATACGGAAATGCATTACATTAGCTGTCTGTTTGTGTCAATAGATCGGTGTGGAATTGGGGCGGGTTGTGCAAACGGCTCAATCACACTGACGGGATTTCATACTTGATGGCTTGACGACTTAGTAGTTGTAGTAGTTAGTAACTAGTAGATTATAGCTTCTTTTTCATAAAGAACTATAAACCTGTACCTATAACATAGAAATGAAAAATTGAATTACCAGTTTTGGGGATAAATTTTTTTTGGTTTGCACGACAGGAAGTGTCGTATCGTGGGAGTATTGAACTCTTATTTTTAACGATATTGTCTTCAATATACCTCAAAAGCACCTGGGAGAAAATACGTGACGTCAGTAACATTTTTATCTTCCTTATTTGTCTGATACCTGGAAATTGGGTGTCTAAGCAAGCTAGCTGGTAGGCATGCGATCTTAGTACATAGTAAAACTACTCAATCGTCCACATTTCATTCGTCAGAGAATACGTGGCGTCCGGCGGCCCTGGGATATGGGACCAATTTGCGTATTTGCGTCTACTACTGGAGAGGAAAGTGGTCAAGGATCAATGATCCAATGACAGTACTGCCAATATAAGTAGTCTTAGTAGTACACCATAAAATAAATTCGATATTTAATACGTTGCATGCACTGTCTGCCTGTATGTCAATGAGTCAGATTAATTGGAGCAGGTTGTGTAAACGACTCAATCAGTGCGACTCCAATGTTGATCGACTACTCCTGAATAGTCTTAATGCAGTGTAGTCTTCGCTTAATACGATGTAGCTAACTGCAATCTTGAAAAAAGATCGATAATCCCTCACAATACAATCTTCCCTTTAGTACAATATACTACTACATTCCTAAGTATTGTAAAAACTCTAAAAATATTTTATGATTACAACCAGTTAACAAGTTGGTTCCAAGTTCATGATATATTTATACATAACTTTTGTGTGTATATAAAATGTAATGTCCGTTTTTACGTACAATTTTAAACTTACGTGTACAATTCAATGTTGCAATAACACTAAAAATGAAACCAACTATTTAGGTAAACGTTACACATCATAAAAAATATCATAAACGATTTTTATAATACAAAAATCTTTTATTACGAACAGTGTGTTCGCTTCTTAAACGATATTATTTGAAAGTACCTACAGCTTATAAGGAAGGTCTGAATTTTATTTTTATACCGGTAATTGGTAAACGAACCGGTCAAGTAAGAACTTGTACACAGATGGGAGGTCCTGTCACTTAATATTGAGCTTATTTTTTTAGTAGTCCCGCTGCTTGGGTAGATCGCAATTCGCAAGCGATCGAAAAAGTTAAGCAACACCGGGCGCGGTCAGTACCTGGATGGGTGACCGCTAGTGGCGAATTACATGTGCGCTTCCGTGCTTCGGAGAGCGCGTGAAGCCGTCGGTCCCGTTTGTCATCGATACGATAGCAGTCGTTAAACCTTGTCGGAGGCCCCATGGTTAGCTTGAAAACACCAAACACGAGTTGTTCAGCCCATTGCTACTTTCAATCTCAGGCAGTATGACGCGTGTGACGTGTTCTATTGTTGACTACACTCGCTGCTTGCGTCGTGACGCGTGGTCAGCATTTCATGTGAGGCGCGCGCTCATATTACTGTAGGTATCGCGCCGCTACAGGGTTAAAAATAATAAAAATGTTTATCCTCAGAACAAAGGGTTTCTTCTCGGAGTCTGCGTACGGTACCCTAAATCTTATTTTCCAACGGGCTATCAGCTCTGCTTGAGATGATAATTACGAAATTTGGAGCGACGGCGACGCCACCGTCCTCCACTGGTTAAGGTTCCTTGCGATATTGGTCCATAAAATGGTATAATAATATTATATCAATAATAATGATAATACCATAAAATGGTATAGTGTCAATAAAAATAATGGTTTTGAAAAGTAACTTCCTTTGGCACTATTAGAGTTTCAGAGCGTGGTTTTATAGCAAGAAAAACAATGAGTAACAGGCAAAAAATGTTTCAGAATTTGCCCGTGCAATATAGACACAATAGTTAAACAATGGTTATGCAGCACACGTGACTCATGGAACAGTGTGGGTTAAATGCCGACCCACCGATCTATAATTTTCAAAAATGTAAATCAATTTATCCATTGATTAGATTAAATAGTGGTGCGTGCCACTGGGATTCGATTGGACCCCTCGATTCGAGGTCGAATTATAAGCCGAACATCACAGCCGAACCCACCTACCTTCCCAAAATATTTGCTAGTAGGTAGCAGTGTTGGTTATTTTAGTGCAAATTCAAAGTAATGAGCCTCAAAGCGTTGCCTTAACAACCTTTCTCCAATACCATAAGCGGAATAGCGGCCCTAATTAGGGTTGCCACATAACATGTTACTTTAAAAAAAAACTTAATTATAACTCTCACACAGCGGTGATAGCCCAGTGGCTTAGAATTCGACCTCGAATCGAGGGGTCCGGGTTCGAATCCCAGTGGCACGCACCAATGACTTTGAAAAAAAAACAACCCGCAGTAGGCCAGCGTGGTGGACTAAGGCCTACATCCCTCTCATTGTGAGAGGAGACCCGACCCTGTAGTGGGTCATTAATAGGTTAAAAAACAACAACTCGCACAACTCTTTTTATTACATTTATCACAGGTGTAGACATCATAGAAATCGAATAGGCCGTCAAGCGGTCTAATATTGATTGGACCGGTCCCTACGTCTAACCTCAAACAGGACTTAGGAGTATCTAAGGTTCTAATAATTGCTTTTACAGCAATACCACTGGACAAGTTTCAGACGACTTATTTGTCAGCCATTAATGACCCACTGCAGGGTCGGGTCTCCTCGGGTCGGAGAAGGATGTAGGCCTTAGTCCACCACGCTGGCCTACTGCGGGTTGGTGGACTTCACATACGTTTGAGAACTTTTTTTTGAACTCAGGCATGCCGGTTTCCTCACGATGTTTTCCTTCACCGTAACAGCAGGTTATATTTAATTTTATAAAGCGCACATAACATAACTAGAATTCAAACCCGGACCCCTCGATTCGTGGTCGAATTCTAAGCCACTGGGCTATCACCGCCGTTACCGCCGACTTGTTTAGTTATCAGGAATTTTATTTATATCATTTCTGACCATAGGTCTAAGGTCCTGATTAAAGGTGGGTTCGTGGCATTGATAAGTGGCGTCTCCCCTAATCGATGACAGATATCACTCGGATGTCCTGAATACTCCTGAATCACGGTATCGATGTTTTCTACACATTCGAATTTATTTTAAAATACAGAATATTCAAGATCGAAGTACCGTTGCTTGGCTTAATAACCTTTACCAAAACATGAACAAAAAAGAAACAATAACAATATTATGGTAAACTCGGTCAACTAATGTCAAAGTGTAGTTCAGAATGTGTCAGCCCTGTCGCTAATTGTGAGTCGGCTGTTAATTTCGACAGAGCGATCCCGTTTAACGAGGAGCACACCTCGTGGGCCGCGGTGCCACTGTGCCACTGTTTACACTACTTGCCAACGCATTACTTGTGACTTGCCTCGTATGACTTGTCTCGTGTGACCGCTGTGCCTCGAATGAGCTAACGCGGCTTCGTATAGTAGTATCGAGCTGTCAATATGACGACAAACATATAACATACTAATGACTGACATTTACTATACGAATACTTTGCCAATAGTGTTCATGCTCACGGGACTAAAGTGGCCTCAAACCTTCTCTTTTTTAACTGAAGGTTTCAACCAGTAAATACTAAAAAAAAATACTTGCTTAATGGCAATAATTAACGGATTATGAGAGCACCAATTCTGAACGAACTATGACCAATATCGAACGAAATAGAACCATCAACTTTATACAGGATTATGGGTTAAGTCGACCTACATCCTTTAAAAGGTTGTAGTTTCCATCATTCCTGACTGATTTGACTATGAAACCCCATACCTTAACAAACAAAACTCAAACTTCAAAATTATTTGCTTGAAGACCCGTAAATTTTATGTGTTTACTACTTAAACCAGTAACTCGCCACACGTAAACACGCCTGAAGTTTGATGTTTGCTGAACAGTAATAGGATTCTGTTCTTTCGCTCGAGGTACTTTGGACCACAGCGCCTTGTAATGTTTGAAACAACTGTAGCATTTAGCTCAAATACTCGGGTTCTTTTCCACTTTATGAGTTGGTTGCTAGCTAGATATGGAGTTTGGAGCTTTAGGTTACGACGGGAAATATGAGTGGGAACTCACATAATGTGCGGTTAGTGGATTTTATGTCGGTTGTAACAATTTTTAAGTCCATAAGCTACTAGTATTAATGTAAACGTTATACTTTGTTCGCTCACCTGGCGTTTCGTAAAACACAAAAGGTGTGTTTTGCATAAAGGTATACTTGTCAGATATACAACATATTATATTATGTATTATGTAAGTCTGTTAAGCGGTGATAGCAGTGGCTTAGAATTCGACCTCGAATCGAGGGGTCCGGGTTCGAATCCCAGTGGCACGCACCAATGACTGTAAAAAAAGTTATGTGGGCTTTATAAAAATTAAATATCACCTGCTGTTACGGTGAAGGAAAACATCGTGAGGAAACCTGCATGCCTGAGAGTTCAGAAAAAAAAAGTTCTCAAAGGCATGTGAAGTCCACCAACCCGCACTAGGCCAGCGTGGTGGATTAAGGCCTACATCCTTCTCATTGTGAGAGGAGACCCGACCCTGTAGTGGGTCATTAACGTGTTACTGACATGTAAGTCTGTTAATTCCATGTTACATTACACAAGTCTTAAAAGGAATTCCTTTTATTGTGTTAGCGCCATCAGCACTCGCCCGGGCGGTCCCGAACCGACGCTCTTCTAACCCATCGTGAAACAACACGTTCCTCATCTCTTAAATCAGCTTCCCAAGGTGTATTCACCTGATACTTCAGGCGATTTAAAAAAAATCCCTGGTATCGATACAACAACCACATACTACCCAGATATGAACTGATATTTGAGGTCGGCTGCGTGGGTAAAGGGGTTGCGAGGATCACAAATTAACATCGCCTTCGTATTCTTGACTTTAACGACTTATCAACCAAAAGTATCAAAGTTTATTTAAGTATATCACCACATCCAAACTCCACTGACTTGACTCGTCGACTAAAAATGCCTATTTTACTATGTACTTATTTAGTCTATGCCCAAACGATCAATATTTAGGTACATAGCAGGAAAGTTGCTCCAGGTTAATGCGATTCCGATGTGTTTAGGCGCGTCTGTTCACGTATGACGGAAAGTGTGTCATCGAACGTGAGCATACTCTCATCCAGCCCACAATACGCCCCTGCAGTGAGGGTAGCCAGGAGACCTAAAGACCTATTTCAACATAAATTCAGTCTAAGCATTGAGAGAGGGAGAGGAAATAGAATAATAAAGCATCGTGATTGGTCAGTTCAAAATCGCGATATCCCTTTCATTTCGAACTAGTGACCTGACTGTAAGGTGAGCTCTAAAAAAATTTGATAACCGCCATGTTCCTACTGACATACTCTAATTAGTCCCGTTTGAAGGAGATGTAAGTGGTCAAGGAAGTGGTCGGTACTAGCATAGATTTCGCGCTCGTTATCCTGTGGATGAGACTTATAAGTCTAATGTGTTGTCTGAAAGCGTTCGATTAGCATAAAGCGTCTATTTGGCTATAATTAGTCGTTGCTTCTATCACTTGTCGAGTGGTGGCGCTAAGAATATCCTGTTCCTGAATGACGCAATCGAAGTTTTCTACATCGCTGGTATCTATATTGTAAAATTTATAAACAGCATTCCTACATGACGTAATTGGAACACCGCCGCTCTCCCCAGACATGATCAATCAGCTAACAAAAAAATGTCCTCAATTGCCTCTTCTGAACTCTTCTCAATTCAGTAGTTGAAGAAGACACCGGGAAACTAAAAAACTAAAATTACCTGTATTCGTAAAAGAAACGTTGAACAAATTGAGAACCTTTTTGCTTTTAGAAGTCGGCTTCAAATAATAAAATTAAATATGTAGTCTAATTCCTGTCTTTCTATCACGTGTTAGAACAATGGTGTCTCACAAAAGGGATAAACGATGTGGTCACCCTACCAGCAACCTAAATACATAAATAGGCCGCTTGCAAAAATCCTCAGACTACTAATACGAAAGGCGTACTCGTAGTTTATGCTAACTGTGCGGGGTTTTGATAGCAAAGTTAGGTAATACTTTATTTGAGTCGAATATTACAATCATCAGTCATCACTCGTGACGACCCACGACAGTCATCATGACGACCCAAGTGGCGCAGTGGCTAAGAGTGCTAAGACACCGGTGGCTGCACGGAAGGTCCTGGGTTCGATTCCCAGCAGAGCAGTGATTTGAATGATAAAATTGAATTTCTGAGAGGCCGACAAATACATCAATTAAACGCTGAGCCTACCTCATTACTCGAAAAAAATTACCGGTCATACCTGCCGGTTCTAGTGTATTTAATAATCTAGCTAATGAATGAGTGCGTAACGTATGAGCAAATATTAAGACATCGTCATAGAATACTTGCATTACTCAAATCGCGGACAATCTAACATACATTGTGTATTACAGCATGTGACGGCGAAAGTACTCTTCGGCAGCGTGAGTGCGATCAATGACCTCAAGCGGCAGGAAAAGGCCGGGCGCGACGAGCGGCGGACGCACTAGCGACATCTTGACATCATTGACGGGTCGGTAGAACTATTACGTGCCATTGCTTACTTGGTAGTTTTCAGTCGTTAACAGATGGCGCTGATATATATATTTTTTTGTGCATAAATGATAAAACTGATTAATTTCAGGATATAATTAACGTAACTGATTTTTTTTTGCAGTATTAAAATGGTATTTATGATATTTTTATTTATAAAACTTTTAAATGGCGGTTTAAATCGTGATATATCCCTACGGTGCTGAGGTTTAGTGCGCCATCTAGTGAGGAATTAGAAAAATATCTTGTATTCCACCCATGAATTTAGTTACAACAACCAACTGACAGATGGCAGCACTACCATAACAGTTAACCGGTACACATAAAATAAGCAATTTGAAGTAATTTGAACATTTTTTCAACTCGTGCGTTTTTACATTTCAGGTTCAGAAAATGTGATAAGAAGAAATAATGGAAGCTACGGTGTGATCTCGGATGACAGAGTAATGTTACGTCCATAAAATATATTATATTTGTGTTTTAGATTTAAAATAATTAACTATTGTTAAAATTAAATACTCTGATTTATATGTAACCTTAGGATAGGACTTAGTTTTATTGTTTATGAAGTTGGACAATAAAGTAAACAAGTTTTCTATTCTTTAATAATTTTATTAACGCCCGCCAGTAACAAAAATCTCTTTTATCTATCATTTTGGGAAAGTACACCTTTAGAAAACCTACTTGTTAAATTCAGTTTCAATAAAATAAGAAATCAAAAATAACAATTTATTTAATGTGCATGCACGCATTTGACAAAAAACGTTTTTACACAGAGGTCTAGTGAAATTACCGGCAGGTAATAGACTAATAAGTAAGATAAAATAATTACCGGCAGGTACCTAATAAGTAAAATAAAATAAGTGACACACATTGCTGATGGAATCGTCTAGATCTAGAGCAAAGGTTCCCAAAGAATTTCTTCTGTTCTGTATACTCTTTGGCATTGTTTCGGCAAAATCGGCCCAGCCGTTCCAGAGTCCGGAGATAAGCCGGAACAAACGGACAGACTGACAAAAATTGTACAGTTCATTTTCTCTTGTCTTATTTGGTAAACAATCTTGGCACTACTTTTTATTGAAAAAAAGTTTAAAATTGCTTTAAAAAAATAAATTATAGTTTCTAGAAATCTATATCTGTATTGAATGACAATTTGTTTCTAAATTTTTATAATTTTATTTTTTAATCGCAAATTAAAATAAAAAGAGACATGCTAAGATCGTTCAATAAATATGACAAGAGAAAAAAAATGGACTGGTATAATTATGACTATCGTGTATACCTACATACGTATTATGCATTGTAAAAAGCGATTATTTTTATATTACAACAAACAGACACTCCAATTTTATTTATTTGTATAAAATATAGATGATCAATCACTTTGGGCATCATCTAGAACAATCTATTTCGGTGCGATGATTGCACGGTGCAATGGTACGCATTGCCCACCGGTCTATCATTACCGACTTATTATATCATGCAGGTTTTATTCATGCACTGTCATTTCTGTCATTCACTTTTTTATTTCTTTATATTGTGTGGTATTTTTATCCGACTTCATCAAAGAATTCAAAGATGTTCGCGACTCAGATGTGTGTGATGTGTTTTCGGCATGTGTTTGTTTTTAATGCTATAGCAAATTTCGTCACTCTTCCCTACACTGCGTCAGCTATGGTGGTATCAAGGCGATGCAGCGATGTTGCGTGCTGCGCGTGATGTGCGTATTGAATTCGTAACACGACCCTAGCCTATTTCGCTAAATCGTGGCAACTTATACCGTCTCTAAGCTGATTATAACTTGTTGCTTCATAACAGTTTGACTATTAGAAAACGCTGCAGATGTTTTTATATGGAAAATGAGTGCGTAGAGTAACCGACATAGCTCTCAAAGCTAGCAAACTGAGCAAGTGGCAGTAGGCTGGCCACATCGTTCGAAGGGCCGATAGCGGTGAGGAATGGAGATTAACTATCCAACAATCCTCAATACCAAAAATCCTCAACACTTAATTGTCCAACGGCTAAAAAGAGAGAGAAGTTTACGGCACCCTCTCCATCTCTCTGTGCAATTATCGCATGTGCAATCAGCGAGAAACAATTTTAGGTAGGTATTGAAATTGTTTCATGCGCATGCGCGAATGTTTAATGCGAATGCGTTAGTAGAGAGAGACACTCAGGGCACCATAATCTTAATATTATATCTTTCTAAGTGTCGGATATTTCCACTTACAGGGAGCCTTATGTCTCCCCTCCTCTAGTATTATACCTCTATGAATCAATGAAGACTTCGCTTTGACAGCTCGTCAAAAATATCTCGATCGATTTGTACATAATTGCCTATTAAATACTATATATTTTCCGATATCCGGCATTGTGTTCCTAATTATACCTACATACCGCGATAATCCAAATAAAACCAGTAGGTACCTATGCCAATATCTCTCTTCAAACCAGTCCATATGATTCAGAGTGAAAAAAAATGTCTATGATAATAATTGAATTAGTTTTTTTATCTATGTTTTGTTCGAGAGGTCTTTAACCGACGATAAACGAATCGTCTTCTAACTCGACATCTAAAAATAAAATAGGTACCTAATAAGGCACATTCAAACGCAGCTTGGGTTCTCAATATAGTTTCAAATTGTTAAAAATTAGCTAATTTTTATCTCATAAAATTCGTCTAGTAGTAAATCTATCCAATACTTTATTTTACGTGCTGATCTCAGCAGTCACGAACGAAAATTTTTACGTACTTTTTAGTCCAATCATTGACACAGAAAATAACATGAGATTCGACTTCATTCTCGAGAAAAAACTTATTTTCGTGTTTATATGCGCCACAAAGACAATAATTGTGAAGCTTTTTCAAACGGTAAGGCTGCGGTTCTATCGTAAGCTAAAAACGACATAAAAACTTGAATGGGTTTACCCTGGTTTATAACGCTCTCTTATCAATAACCCATTAATGGCTCACTACAGGGTTGGGTCTGTTCTCACAATGAGAGGGTTATAGGCCTTAGTCCACCACGCTGGCCTAATGCGGGATGGTAGACTTCACATTAAAAACTTTTTTGGGAACTCTCAGGCAGTCTGCAGATGTTCTCACGATGTTTCCTTTCACCGTGACAGAAAGTGAAATTTCAAAGTCATTGTTGGATTCGAACCCGGTCCCCTCGATTCTCGATAGAGGTCGCGGCCTAAGCTACTGGACTATCACCGGGTCACTTTAACCCTCTCATAAGTCAGTGTTAAGGAGTCTACTTTTCACCATAGATGTATTATTCTAACTAACGTTTAACTAGCGTATATCTATGCTTTTCAGTGATCATATATTATTTCACCACTTGTAATAAATGATATCATATCTTTGTCTGTTTTGCCTATTGTTTAGAAAGCCTCTTAAGGAGCTGTGTGCTTGCTAAATTGCCTCTAAAGGCCTACATAAAAACGACACCATCATCGTTTTGTCTAAACACCACGAAGTTAACTCATCGCCTATCGCCATTCGCTTGGAAGACAACAAGCGGCGGAGGTCTTTAACCGAACGGAGCCTCAAATCGCTCGCGTCCGGTCTGACATCGGGCAGATATCTAATGATATGGCCGCCGATTGGAATGCTGTTACACCGAAGCGAACCAAATACAAATGTGGGTACGAATTACAAAAATAAAAAATATAATATACCGAATAGTGCTTTTTATTTGCAGCTTTACAACAAAATATAAAAAACTAGACTGTGCCGGCGGCTTCGCCCGCGTGGAATTTAGAACTTGGCGCAGAGAAGGATAAAAGTATCCAAGTTATGATGGATGGATGTTTGTTACTCTTTTACGCAAAAACAGCCTAACAGATTTGGATGAAATTTGGTACACAGATAGATCATAACCTGGATTAACATAATAGGATACTTTTACCCTTCTCTGCGCCAAGTTCTAAAATTCAAGCGGGCACAGTTAACAATAATTCCGTCCATGACGACATTGAGACAACGACATTTAGATTTTTTATAGTAATTGATCAACAAACGGGGATACATGTTAATGCTCACGGCCCAAGTAGCCAACACACCAGCTTGCGACTAAAAAACCTAATTTACAAGTAAAGCTCGCCGAACAACCCCAGATCTTGTTCCGATCGTTGTGACAAAAAACAGACAAGAAAGCTCATTTCGCTACAAAACAAGCACGCGAACCAAAGATCATCGTTCGAGCGAGGCAATATAACAGTACTCTCCAGAGCACAGCCTCCCGACGTTACGTAAGAGTTAGTCCTACCGCGCCTGGCAACACTCGACCACGTCAAAATATTGCCACTTGTCATTAGTCAAAAAAGTTTCGGTTGGAAAAAAAATATTTTTATCTTTACGAAAAAAAAACGCTTGATCGTAAATTTAATTGTTAATCTGTAAACAAGTTGGACGTTGCGTTCCTTTTTACACGCTTTATATTTAAATGCTTGAGCTGAAAGGACCCGAATCCTTTACCAGTTGCGTTCCTTGTTCAAAATAGCGCGGGTTAATGTGCACAGATTATGATTTTTTCAATTTGAATTTAGAATTAAAATGTCTCTGATTCTGTAAATAGACAACTTCGAATATGGAAGTGATAAGGTTTGTATATTTTTTATATTTAGGTATAAGAAAAGCATTATTCCACATATAGGCACCTATTAATAAAATGAAAACATTCGAAATAAGCTCGAATTAAAAGAAATTAAAAGTGAACATGTATTACTTTATTACTGAACATCTTTTGAAAGTTTCATTCCAATTTCAAGTAACCCGAGCGTAGCCACCTGGAACAATCACAGTAATTATTTAATTGTTATAATTGCAATAATCTTAAATCTATCTTATATCTTATCAAACAATTATAACGGTATCTTAATAATCGAAATACGTGAACATGTTACATCACAAAAGTACTTACCCACCACTAAAAGGAAAATCACTTAGGTAGCAGAAATGTCTAAAAATGGGCTAAATTTTACATTTCTTCTTCTCAATTCAGTCATTTTGTGCGAAAACGTGTAATTTTTTTCCTCTTAATTTTTTGTTGTAATTGATTGGTCACTGCAGCACATGGATACGCACATGCTTGATACACATGAGGACTAAGATCTTTGCCTTAAACAAAGAATCTATGATAAAGATGCCCTATAAAATTACCTTTCATGCGAGCGTATTAAATATCACCTTACATTTTCAGTCGGCAATATGTTCTTAATAAATTCAAAATCAAATACCAACAGCATTCCAATTTTAAACAACTCAATCTTCGTCAAGCTTGAAGCTTTGGCATAATGCACTGGCGTTAAATTGTTCCTTATTTTAATTTAAAAAAAAAAACAGGCTTTATTTAATTTTTTGTTACGTCACAAACAAAAAGGCGGGACATTTGCTTTGGCTTCACTCGCACTACCTACAGGATTTCCTTATTTCTAGATAACATGGCATACTTGGCATGCTTTTATTTAGAAAATGTTTCGCAGGAGCTTACATAACGTGTTGTAAGTAAATAAAATAAATAGTTTGTTTTCTAGGTATATAATGTGTTTCAAGTGCCAAAAATTCTGTGTTACGAGGTTCACGTAAGCTTGCCAAATAAAAAAGAGTTTCCGAGATTTGTATTCACACTGTCAAAGTAGGAATTCGGTATTTATTTATGAATACTACTTTTAAAAATAAATAACTTTATACGTTAACGTAGATTATATGTACATACTCAAATGTACTAAGAATCTTAATTTATTCTCCTTCGAAAAATTTGTCTAAGTATTTTATTTAGACGTTGCTCGTTCTATCCACAATACACTGAATCGTGTTGTGTATAAATAGAACATTGAAATTTTGTAAAATAATACCCCTTTTTATTTTTCTAACATTTTCTGTCTCTACAATACTATTGTTTAATTTTCTTACTGGATAGTGGGGTATTATAGAAAATGTTTTCAACAATATTTTACTTTTGGACGCAAATAACAATATGGTAGTCTTTATTTGGATAATCCTGTATGGCGCAGTGGTCACCATGCGAGTACTCCGTGATTTAGGACCGAAATTAGATTTATTACTCAGCAAGTCAACATTTTTAATGATACATTTCAAATTCTTGTTTTTACTACATGGGTCTATAGCCCCTAACTACAGACGACGGCAGACGACCCAACCGTGATGCTTTAAGTGTGAAACGTTTTCATTTAAGCCCGACAATCTTCTCGTATAATAAAGTGGTCACCGCGACTATCATTCAATGTCAAGTGTATGCACATCAAACACTCATCCGACGTGAAAGTTAGCTTTCAATTTCCAACGTACACAGACTGACATTAAACAATTATCGACTAGTCGTAAGCCCACCACTTATGTGGTTTTCTTTTCCATCGTTCTTTAAAAATATTTGTTAGAAAGTAGAACCTTTTAGAAAGATTTTTTTTTAAATTGTAAACCAAAACTACTCAGCTACTTACTATAGCTCGTATATGTATACGTGTATGTACACACATATGATTAGACACTATAATTATACTGTATAGGTCACATAATAATATAAAACAAGTATCCGAGAGTCCTTAATCCCTAAATGTATACAAAAGCAATGTTTTATTTACAGGTACAAATATATTTTCATGTTAGTAGTATTAGTCAGGTTTGACACACTAACGAATGGAGAAAAAAATGAGACCTCACAAGAAAGTACACATAACTGTCCCTTTAAGAGAATTATAGAAGATATTTTCAAAATTAATAATAAATCGTCAAATGCTGGCATCTACATAAAAGATAGTGATCGAACAAAATTATTTCTCAATTCTATAACTAATTTCTCCTCTTCTGAGAATAATACAAGCAAATCAATACAAGAAGAATTAGTTGATGATATAATAGCTTCAATAAAAAGGATAAAAGAAAATATAACGGCAGAAGAAAGTTCAAAAGAATCGTCATTGAATGAAGCTATTATTTTAAATGTACCAGAAAGATCTTTATATTCTAAAAATCAAACAGTGGATAATAATAACAAAAAAGTAATCACTCAAATAAAAAGTGGAATGGAAGACAGAAACGATGTTCAACAACCCAAAAATACAACAACAAAAATCAAGATAACAAAAAGGGATGACGTTTTCCAATTAGATGATTTAAAAAATAGTAAAAGTGATATCAACAAAACGGAATACGTAGAAATACTGACAGTTGAACCTAACAACACAACCATAAACAATTCATCTTCAAACAAAATTTTAGAAGTTTTGAAGAAGATTATGCCGATGCTGAACACATCAATTACTAAAGAATTACACAGCGTTACAATAATAGAAAGCAATCAGAACAAAAATCAGACATTTTCTGAGACTAAGAATATATCAACAGTAGTCGTTAAATATTGCGATAAAAGTAACATTACATTATCTGATGAAACTTCTAATATTAAGAAAGATGTCATAAACGACACAATAAGCTACGACGATTTTTATATTGAAGCAGACAGCAATGATTATGGGGAAGCTCCTGATAAAAAAGTAGAGTCGAATTGGACCACTAAAGGATACAGGAATGTCTTAGAAGCAGCTGAGTATGGAATGCAGAAGATGCATGAGCTCTATGGTGTTTTGGAACCGAAATTGTATTCTATGGGTAAGTTGAACTTTATATTCATTCAAAACAAATAAATAGAACCTTAGTTGGACCAGTTTTGTCAGACTATATGTATGCGACTCTATAAATGATCGAATATGATGTCTGATGGCTGCAACTCTTTTCGTGTCCCACTGTTGGGCACTGGTCTCTCCCCGCAACAGAGGCCTGTAGCATTCTTCACCACGCTGCTCCAACGCGGATTGATAAAAATATGTACGTTAAAAAAATAAATTTAATTTAAAATTTAACGGAGATTTAACGTTAAAAAATTAATTTAATTAAAAAAATCTTCGTTCTTACGGAAATGATATTATGTGTTATTACCTATATACTTTTTTCATTTTCACCGAAATAAATTTCAAAAAGATCGTGTAAATCAACTGACTTTCTTACAAAAAATATTTGTTCCACGCTTATTTATTGCAATATCCATTGCTAAAAGTTAATTTCTAAAAACGCTAACTGAACATCATACACAATAAGAGAAGACTCGCCATTAGAGCCTTCAAAACATTAAACATGTAGCATTTATACTTGCGTGATAATTTTAAACGTCTGTTGATGCTAATTTGAATATAATAGCTGAATCTATTCCAAGGTATCATCCCACTTTTTGCTCTTGATCCTAAACTAGTAATTTGACATCTAATTGTTAGAAGAACGCATAAGAATTTTGATAATAGCTGAACCGTTATTTGCTGCCGGTACTTTAAAAGCTCTACCACTTCTGAGCCTGCCTACAGCGACTTCAATGACTGACAAGTTACGTCCCACCGATAAAATTTTAAACTAAACAAAAACAGATAACCTGCAAAATTACCTCACGTAATTAATGGATCGGGCTTCGCTGCTTATGAAAATCGCAAGCGATCCAAAAAGTAAAGCAACGTCGGGCGCGGTCAGTACCTGGAGTAGGTACCTCTGTGACGAATTCCGTAGTTCGGATTCGGAGGGCACGTTAAACCGTCGGTCCCGGTTGTTATCGATACGATAGCAGCCGTTAAACATTTGTAAGCAGTTTGTAAACATCCGTCACGGGTAAGCCCGTTTCTCCATCAATCCGCATTGGAGCAGCGTAGTCTAGTAGTGTGTTCCAAGCCTTCCCCTGTGTTGGGACCGATGTTGTGGTCCGAGTGGACTGTATTCTGTAGCTGGTTCTGTGTGTGGGTTAATTGAAAAGCACTAGGAAATTGCACTGTTTTTAACAACTTTTATTGTAAATTATTATAAAGAAACATTATTTTATTTTAAAGGAAAGGATGGACAAGAAAATGGCGAATGAGTCAAAAAAACAATAGACTGCACAAAAACCATATTCGAATTTAAATTATTACTTTTTAATTATATGATAATAAAATTCGCCCTAAGTTCTACCCTCACAAAACACAACCTAACATGGCAAAGAGCGTTCAAAAAGAAGGTGGTAATGATGATCAGGATATCCTCAGGTCTGTGGCTGGATGACAGGAACCCTGCGAGGTATGTGGCAGCCTTCAACGCACCAACTGAGGAAGTAGCGAGGTATTCACGATACGGGTACGCGACGCTGCAAGCTGCGACCAAACTAAAGCAACTTACTGGGTAAGTTATACAATTAACCACTTTCGTGAGCATTCACCACCTCCCTCCAGCCCGTTTCGTGGAGGGTAGCCCTTTTGTCTTTGTCTGGGCGCAAAAAAAAATATAACCACTCGCCAACCGCGAGTCACATGCGAATTGCGATACATGCCATATATTTCCCATTGTAAACTGTTGTTTATGTTAGAGGTGTTGGACTGGCCAAATGGTAAGTAATAACCGAAAAGTAATCGTGAGCGATTCTTTTCACGTCTTTTTGAGATAGCACCGTCTATATC
This sequence comes from Erynnis tages, assembly GCA_905147235.1. Classification (NCBI taxonomy): domain Eukaryota; kingdom Metazoa; phylum Arthropoda; class Insecta; order Lepidoptera; family Hesperiidae; genus Erynnis; species Erynnis tages. The sequence continues at coordinate 10,971,464 of LR990082.1, forward strand.
GAGAAACATACATGAGAAGCCTTTCTTGTACAATCAATAAGCCTCTATCATCTTTTCATCTCTATATCACCCGTCAAAGATAGAAGTTGGTCATTAGCCCGTCCACAATTACATGGGAGCCTGTTGGAGGATTTTCCAGGTGTAGAAAGCCTCAACATCCAACAATAAGTGTCTCCACTCTCAACTCTAAAGATGAAAAGAAATACAAAAAGTTAATATAAATATCAAGGGTGCAATTCATAACGATTTTATAGACAACACTCGAACATGAATTAGGTAAGACAATCAATTAAATAGAAGGATCGAGATGATTAAATCGAAAGGTTTTGATGCCATGTTTGAACTATAAATTATTCTTAGCTACTTGTATAAAATGGAAAGGTTAGGTTCTCAAATAAGTTTAAATCACACAACATAAACATACGAGTAAACCACAATTATTATTTGCGACCCAAGTGGCGCAGTGATTAAGACACCGGTGCGCTGCGTGGAAGGTCCTGGGTTCGATTCCCAGCAGAGCAGAGATTTGAATGATGAATTTGAATTTCTGTTTCTGGTCTGGGTGTGTTGTGTTGTTGTCTTGTGTGTGTCCATGGCACCCACGACACAGGGAATCCTAGTGTGGGGCTATGAGTGTGAAGCGTTATTTATTATATTTATTATAATTATGGCATAAAAATATAAACAAATTAGTAGTATTTAAAATAATCTTCAATATTTTTTAAAGATCAAACGACACATAACCAACATTCTTGAAGTATTTGCCGAGGTCATGCTTCCTGCCATAAACAACATCCTGAACCATTTAACCTAACACCTTAGACGTATTTCGTAATGTTTAATTATCTTGAAATATTTTTAATCTGTAACGGTTATTGGTATTTACTTGATGAATGGACGTACTCGTGGGAAATAAATTTTGAGACGATCTTAGCTCTCAGGAAGAGCTCTCACCCATATACAACAGTCCTGAGGCTACGCTAAGTTTGTAAAGAAAAGAAAAGAAAAGAATGCGTTTATTGTTGACTGTTACACGAGAAAGATGTTACAAAAATTATAATAAGTTAAGAACAGTCTACCCTATGCGGCCATACAATAATTATATCTTAAATATCTAATACTTAATTTTATATTATAATTATGATGAAATAATGCCATTTCGTACGAATTCAAATTGTTCGTATTCGTATGTCCACGCAATAGTCTGTGGAGTACGAAGGGCTGAAAGGCAGGACGGATGGAATGGACTATAATTTAATGTCGAACATTATGTGACCTGTTCATAGGTTTGCAAGTTAATAACTAAATTTCATACCGTCGGCGTCGCGGGTAAAAATATCTCCTGCCTGCTGAGTTATGCTCTCGTTTACATGTATTTTAGAAAAACATTTTGAACGCTTCTAAGAAAACGTAAAAACTATTTAAGTTTCGCATTCGAAGATTCCGCTAGCCATTTAAATTGGCAAAGAATTTCCGTAAATAACACCTAGTACCGTTAACGATGCCAAATTTTCCCGCTAAATACTCAAAGACGCTTTCTGTCACGAGCTCGAGGTAGTGACGAAATAGAAACATTTATTAGATGGAATGTTCTAGGAACTGCAGTTCCTATACTTCTTTGCGTTCTAGTAGTGGCTGTGCTATGGCCAAGTTCTAGTATCAAAGCCTAAAGAATCTCGGTAAATTCGGATGACGTTCACACTTTCAATGTTGTTCGGTTTTCTTTATCCGTTGCACTAAGACTTAGGTTAAGTTGAGGGACTAAGACTTAGAAGATTAAAAAATAATTCTTAAATGGGTTACATACTTGATTTATGTATATCTCGTATATTTTCATCTACACTTCTACCTTTATTATTCTGTAATCTAGTACTTTTGGAGAAAATTGTTTAGTTAATGGCTTGGTTCACAATTTTAACGCTCCAATTAATCAATTACTCATTCCAAAACAGGGGGATGCATATATTATTAACAACGATACATAAATTATGTTTTAACTGCTTGGTAACTAAACAAGAATCAAAACAGTTGGTAACTCAAGAAAAAGGCATAACAATTTCTTTTCATTACAAAAAAAGTGTTGAAATTTAACACCGAACGCCAGTGACATCAAACGAAATTAGACGCCAAAAGCCTTCCCACATTTTATGAAACACATATCCAATTAACTTTATAGCAATGCATTTTACATATTTTAAGAGTCGTAAATAAAAATAAAAATAATGATATTTTTCAAACGTGGTCTTTACAATCTCCCAAAAGATATTTATAAATTATCAGTTTTATAAATGCGAACTTGGTGTTATTTTACGAGGTTTATGGAAGAGCGCTGGGGTTTGGTCATCCGCTATTTATGTTCAAGATGTCATAAAGGTTCCAGTTTGTCCGAGAAGCTTTAAAACGCTTAAACTAGGATGTGGCATCTTATTAAAATTAAAAGAGTGCCGGGAGTTTAAAAGAGTGCCGGGAGTTTTTTCCGCCCGCTTTTTTCTCCTGATCTACGTTAGCCTGAGGGGCACCGAAAGCGGATGTTAGATGTAAGATAATATTCTATCATGAATGACGTTCATTAAGTGTACACAACTCGTACCTGACAATGAATAAAAGACTTTGATTTTGATTTTTTGATTTTGATTAACAATGTTACGTACTTAAGTTAAAAATAAGGTTGTCTATTTTTTTTGTAAGTTGTCTATTTGTTGTAAACTTTTTTTACGGACAAACTTTTAAAAAATTAGATATGTACTATAGTCGATTTACGCCCAAAACTAATAACCTTTCTTCAGATAAGGATTGAGATTGATACTGTTTGGTTGCCAGGACATTTTGTTTTAAAGATTCTAACCATTACTTCTACGTAATTTCAACAAATCACATAAATTATCTATTATTATTTCGTGTACAATGCTATGTTTATGTTTAGTACATCGATGTTGTATCAGCAGCAACTAATCAGGAAAACCAGTTGTCAGAGTATCCTGAGACCTCGGGTGTTGTAACACTAACATTTGCAGTGAACTCGCATTTGCATTTCTGAGATATACCTACTGCGGTTCTTTATCTTACCATCCTTGAAGATGGGACAGGAAATATAGATAATGTTTTGATTTTCAAATAAATATTATAAATGTACCTAGATTCACGTGGGTTCTGTAACCTTTTTAAGCACTTTGATGATTCCGAAATCTCCAATGAAACACATCGTTGACCGACGGTATTGTAGGATGACCCTTGATAGGGGTTATTTAGATGAAGACTAGGAAACTCTATGTGTAAACAAATGTGAGTAGGTACATACGACCTCAAACAGAACATGTATTCTTGAGTTTAGACGCCTATGTCCGTGGGTTTCAGTGATCACTTGATACAATGTGATAGCATTTTATAGTCGGTTCATCGCTCACTCAGTTCCATAATTTAATCCATTTGTGGCGACTTCCGCCACTTGTCAAGAGATGGCACCACACGATCCTGAATCACGCTATAGAAGTTTTCTACATCGCTAGCATATATACTCGTACAAAACTCCGACATGACGTAATCGGAGCACCACATGATCACCTCGCCTGGTGGGAGATCTCCCTTTGCTAAGCATTGTATTAAAAAAGCATTACGTATCTTACATAATGTATTAGGGACACCCAGTTTGTTTTGGCAATTTATACGATACGATTTGCATTAAACCTCTCTTATTACTTTATGTCCTCTTATATTATGTGACGGGTAAGTCTTAACCCTTTTCAAACGCATCTTATTAAGTACCTACCTAATTAAGTATATCCCTGACATCTTAAAAATTACGTATGTCCATAAATTTAGTGTTTATGAATATTGCAATAACATGATCTTACTTCCTCATAATAATTCTTATAGTTTATGGCATTAACGTTCGAAGATATTATGTTGGTAATGTGATGGTCATAAGACACGTTTGTGAGGCAAACCGGTCAATTGATAGTAAGTAGTGTCGTTCCATGATCTTTCTATCAAATCGTGTATTAGTAATAAGTTTTAATTTGCATTGCAAACATTAGTTTTATTTGTTTATTTTTACTTTTTGAATTTGCATACCTGAAAAGGTGATGGATTGATCAAAATGCCGTGTAAAACCAATAACTAACCCATGTTCGTGCAAACAAATGATTTTCATTTCATTTCATTTCTCTGTAGTCACCGACGTCTATTGAGACGAGCAACGCCCTTGTTTATTTTTTTAAATATTGTGGAACAACTCACACGTTGCTTTCTGATCCTAAAGTAAGCTGTGAGCTTGTGTTATGGTGATCAGTTGATAAACCTACATGTTATATATTTTTAAATGCATACTTATATAGATAATTTACACCCAGACACAGAACACACTTGTGCTCATCACACAAATATTTGTCCTGGGTGGGAATCGAACCCACGACCTCCGGCGTAGTAGTTAGGGTCGCTAACCACTAGACCAACAGGCCAGTCAAATTGTTAAATGATCAGTGTTCCAAACATTACCATCATCGTCAAAGTATTCGTATAGGTAGTTAACGTGTGCTCTCCATACATGGTAGACGTCTGACGTCTTACCATACTAATGGCACGTTAGTATGGGAAGACGTCAGACAAAAAATACTTGAAATTTATTCTTGGCTCTCATGTAACAGAGTACACTTAAAATTCTGGTTAACTCATATTTTTTACGTTATTCCTATCATTAGTACTACGCAACAGACTAGTAAATTCAATGTTCAAGTCCATGTCATAATAGTCTAACTGGTGCCCACAAAAACGGTGGATTAATCGGATTATTAGATTATCTAAATTACATCAACAGAATGTAATGTGAGTTTTTGTTTTTGCCATTACATCGTTTAAGACACGTTCTCGTCTGTAACTAATGCTTTAGTACTGTGAAAAAAACTTTCGAAATATTTAATTTTTGTGTTTTCAAACATTAGTCTGTAAGTCATTCGTAGCCCACTGTAGCCTTAGATCCGCACGGATTGATGGGCTTCACATGCCTTTAAAAATATAATAGAGATTTCTGAAGTAAAAACCGAATTCTCACCCACTGATACACCGGTCCTTTTCTACTTCATTAAGTATTAAAAAGAACCTACAAAACAAAAAGTTACCATCGGACTATTGCAAACCTTAAATGATTGATGTAATAAATTGTTTGGAACGAACAAAAGTAATTCTTTTGTTGTGGAAATAGCGGAAAAACAAAGCACCAGTTACCTAAAAGTTATTTAGTAACAAGCACTCTATTGGGTTCGATTTCGATAAAAGTTTATGTGTAGGGGTTACTGACGTTGCCAATTTTGTTACGGTAATAATTTTCATTGGCAGTTTGGTTTATGTTTTGATTCAGGACTGATGACCAAATTCTTTTTATATTCAATGAAGATGTAATAATACAGCGAAAAGCGGCTAACTATTGCTCTGTATAATATAATATGTGCAGCTTATTACTTCTGTTAATGAATGATATCCAAACACTACTACTAAGTACTAATAACCAAATACTAAGATAAAACACTACAACAAGGATAGCCCAATATTGATACGTCTTCCTGCCATAAAATTTCTCTCTGTAACCCATTAATGACCTACTACAGGGTTGGGTCTCCTTGAGAGGCCTGAGGCATGTAGGCCTTAGTCCACTGCGCTGTCTTGATGCGGGTTGGTGGACTTCACATGGCTTTGAGAATTTTTTTGAGAACACGGGCATGCAGGTTCCTCACGAAGTTTTCCTTCACCGTAACAGCAGGTGATATTTAATCCTATACCTAGGTACTTTTGTATATGAATCCGGACCTAACACTTTTCGCAACGCTCATTTGCCGCGACATTAAGAGTGATTAATATTCTACAAAGTTTTAGACCAAGGATGCAACCCACCGGTCTTTGCTTAACAATGTGTCACTTGAAAATTAGGTCATCAATCATCATGTGGGCAATCAGACTACCTTGGTGAAAGCATTCTCATTTTCATTATCTAAATTAAGGGCAGGGCGACACCTGTAAAACTATAGGTACATATATCGTACAACAATACCTATAAAACTATACGATAAAACCCTATGAATGGGATATATTATGTTTTAACGATCAATCGATTCCCCGCAAACCAGAGATTTGAATGATGAATTTGAACCAGAAACAGTCTGGTCTGGGTGTGTTGTAGTCTTGTCTTATGTGTGACCATAGCACCCACGACACAGGGAATCCTAGTGTGGGGCTCTAAGTGTGAAGCGTTATTTATTAATTTATTGAGAATGCAAAAGCTATCAAACGCGTCGCATAGTGAGACCTTTCTTGCAAGTCCGTTAGACATCCTCTAAGTATGTATATCTTTCTATTTACATACTCGTAGTAATACGCTGAACGCAAGCAGCACACAATAGTGATGTGAAACGACTCCAAATGACGCGCGGCAGTTGTCCGCGCACAATGTCACGTTGCGAAATTGACACTGAATTTGGAAGAATGGCCCGCGTTTGTACTGGGGTCCGATGAGATTGGGCATTGGGTTTTTAAATATGATCTGTCACTTTTTTGAATTGTAAGGCCTTGTCCTTTGTCCTTCTTCCCTTCCTACCTTCTTGGCCCTTGTCCGACCAACAAAAGCGATAAAATTAAACACAGGATCTGTCTTAAGTCGTCAGAATAGAACATTAAGGTTCCTTGTCGTAACAAGTACATGAAATGACGTACGGTTTGTTGTCACACGATATCGGCACGAAATCTGAATGGTCATACAGAATCAGGGAACCTGTCCTAACTGACTATACGCACTGACATCTGATGAATGTACGCAATGACGTCGTACAACCAAATTGTCATTGGTAGATGCAATTTATTTGAACGCGGACCTCTAAAAAAAAGAAATTCTCAGACACATATAACCACCATCAACCCACCAGAGGCAAAACAACTCCTTATATCCAACGCTCATAATGATATCGTAGCACAAGTTCGCATTATGCGCTTTCCGCTCGATTACCATTCGCATAATTGGTACCTATAATCGCATCGCCGGCTTGTCATATCTGATTCACTTTCACCGCGAAAGTGGAAACGGCGGAAGGAAAACTGGATTATGTATAAGTGCATGTCGCTCGAACAGGAAACCAACCGGTGCGAACAATCTGTCGACTGATAACCACATAACCTACGAGCTGTTGCTACGATAGGTGGTAGAATCATAGTAGTAGGTTGCCCAGGAAAGTAGCGTTTATTTTATTTGTGAGGAGGTTATGTCGCAGAAGATAGCTACGGAACAGGAGAGGGAGGGAACTTTGGACCTTCTAATGCATAGCAGGAGGCGTCGGAGAATACTTTCCCACAAACTCCTCAAATCTCCATGGGTGAGGTCTAGGCGGTGGTCGGAGGAAGGCTCCCACGGCTCCTACGGCAAAACATACGAATATTTTTTATATCTGTATTATTCGATTCCTTCAAATCGTGACGCCGTAGGAACCGTTAAATCTCTCGGAGGGGCGTCAACCGCCGTATACATGGGTCTTGAGTTGACACGCAGTGTTCCCGTGTGTCTCTTAATGTAGAAGGCATGGAGGAACACCAGCTCCATCCCAAACAAGGGGAGGCTCCCTTAAGGTCCTTCGCTGTCGAGGTCGCTGCAGAATTCGAAAGCATGGCCCCAAGCAATGGTGGAGGGTGGAACACCGTGGGGTAGGAGTCTGGCATAATCCTCCACCAGCCCCGACTCAACACTCTATATCCACAATGGGTTTCCACGCGAAAAATACAGAGCTTACCGCTAAGACCATGGCCCGCCGTGGAGCATCATGTTTCGTTGGGGAGATATTATGGTACTGCAGAAACATTTTAGGCAACATCTTACATGGTATTTGACTGGCCTGTTGGTCTAGTGGTTAGCGACCCTAACTACTACGCTGCAGGTCGTGGGTTCCATTCCCACCCAGGACAAATATTTGTGTGATGAGCACAAGTGTTTGTTCTGTGTCTGGGTGTGAATTATCTATATAAGAAGGTACCTATATATATTTAAAAATATAGTACGTTTATCAGCTATCTGGTAACCAGCATAACACAAGCTCACAGCTTATTTTGGGATCAGAAAAACGTGTGTGAGTGAAAAAAATTATGGGATGCTCATCAGTTTTAGATAACCTGCACTTCTTTGGTTTTAGGGTGCAGCCATCATTGTATCTTTCTTCAACCTTATACCATTTCTTGTATTTGTTTTATTTATTTAATAGCCAATTCACAACAGCCTAACTACAATTGCACAATACACCTCATTCAATTCAATTCACCCATCGTATCGCATAACAACCTGTAAATTAGCGCAGACCATTGGCCGAGGACGCGTCTGTCCCACGATGGTATCATTGTGACTCTATTAACCATAATCGTGTATTATTCCATAATAAAGCTGATTAAAGCAGTTTGCTTTAGTTTAAATAATAAAAGCATACTCCTTTAATCAGATTATGGGTGCTTAATTGATGAAGATTATTCGAAATGCCAGTAATAATTAGCTGAAGGGATGAAATGATGTAGCCTTTTCGACAACCAATTTTAACTGATATTACCTTTTATAATAAAGGAATGGCTGCTACCCTTTTTCAATGGCCCGCTGGTTGACATAAGTCTCTCCACACAACAGGGGCCTGGATCAAACTCCACCACGCTGCTCCAATGCGGATTGGTGGAGAAACGGACTAGATAACGTATCGAGTCGGATGTTTTTGCCCATATGGCCTCCGACAAGGCTTAACGACGGCGATGGTATCGATAACAACCAGGATCGACGACGTAACGATAAATGTGTAAAAATCCTTATGGATGTGGATGGAAAGCGCTTTAGAAAGCCCAATGGAGACATTACAACCGGTTTTCTGTTTCCGTCGACTTGTAGTGTAAATGTTGTGTATTCGCATTATTGTTGCTGGATTTGCCACACTTAGATAAAATAATGAATTAAAAACATAGACAGAAATAATCGTATTGCGTACGATTTGATGGTTAAAAAGTGACGTCTCATTATGTCGCGAACCTCGCGACCTAGTGGGGAGGAGCCCATAACGTTTAATCGTTTGTTTCTTTTTTCAGAATAAACTTAGTATAAATTTATATATAAAAACGTCAAGTATTTTAATTTTTACAAAAGAAGTATTTTAAATTTCTAAAAAAGTAATCAAAGCATCAAGTTCAACCACATCACCCAGAATACCAAATACAAGCTTAATTCGTGCGAGTTTTATGGCAAGAAATTCAATCGAGTTGGATGCTGCGGAGCGGACACGCAATATCTCTTCCTTTCATTAATCCTAAACGATCGAGCGACTGTGGCAATTATAGTGCGGTTACTTCCTAGAAATTAGGACCCGTCTTCTTATTTTTATATTGGAAGCTTTACGGTGACTATCGGGCAGACCACCCGATGTTATGTGATGTCGTAGCTCAAAGATTCTAACGGGTGTTGAATTGCGCAGGCTGTTGTTGTGATTTGTAACGGAAGTTTGAAAAATACTTTTTTCTACAAAAAACTTATTTATTATCTTATGCTTATTATATTGTTAAATTTTTTTCCAATACATTTCCTTAAAAAACAAGTCATGGTGAATATTTCAAGTGCGGTTACGACTCTTGCTTCAGGTTTAACTTCACGTTTAACGGTTTAACAATAACTTTCTTAAAAGTTATGTATGTGCGCTTTATAAAATTCAATAAGTATCACCTGCTGCGAAGGAACCTGTATGCCTGAGAGTTCTCCTCGGTGTTGTCAAAGGCATGTGAAGTCCACCGACCCACATAAGACAAGCGTGGTCTACCAAAAACCTGATACTGAATAAATTTCAGATTTTTGACGTTTTAATGTGTCCCGTTTTAGGGTTTAAAAAAATGGTCAGTTTATGTATGGTGTGTGGTGTGGGTGTCGCTTTCGCTTTCAAGTGCAAGGTCCGCTTTCGCTGCGTGAGCGCACTTTCGATTTCGTTCGCCATTGTTCTTGCTAGGACCCTCCGCGTGGCGCACCGGTCTTAACCACTGCGCCACTCAGGTCGTCAGATTTATACACCTTATCCATACGCCCTTAACGGGAATACGACAAAAGTCACCTGCACAGTCAGTTTTTTTACGCTTGTCCTATTTGGTAAATTGTTGGTAAATCTTGCCACTAATTTTAAACTATAGTCACTATAAATCCGTTTGAGTATTAAATGACAATTTGCATTATTTTTAAATCGCAAATTAAAATATAGGGACATGCTATGATTGTTTACCAAATTGGAAAAGTGTAAAAAATGGACTGTGTATCTTTTATGGGTAGTAGAGCCATTATAGCTATTCGTTGTAACCTCCCTCGAAAACTATAAAGTGAGAGCCTTACCGCCATCCTTATAAAGGGCCCTTAACATAAAATGTAATTCCTAACTTAAGTATCATCCGTTACTTATCTATTCACCCATTGAAGTCACAATTTTTGTTATCTCAGCGAACAATGAAAGATATCAAAAAAACATTCGTAATTTAAAGCATTTTATTTATTTCTTCTATTGAAGTTTCTAGACCTCAAACGATGTTTAAGATGATAATAATCTCATTAACGGAACCTAATAGTCTCTGAGCCAGGCACAAATTTCGTCAATCGGTTCCTCCCAGCCGATAACTCGTATTAAAAATTATTCTTTTATGTATGACATTCATTAAGTGTACACAACTTGTACCTGACAATGAAATAAATGCAATAAAACTTTTTAAAAAAGCTTTTATTTTAACGCTCTAAAAAGAAGAAAATATTTTTTCCTTAAAAATCTAACTATCAATTTAAAACCTCATTATATACAATCCATAATAATAATAATATGATCATAAAAGCTTGTCACACTTTACGAAGTATCATGTACAAAAGGATGCTGCGGCTGCTATCACCAGTCTTCTTAGTTCCAATCTTTTAAGCATTAATTAAATAATTTCAAATAATTCATTACTTACTTTTAATTTAATTAAGCATTATTTAATTTATTGGCTGGGAGTAAATTGATCACGAAAACCTCGCTGGCTCTCGGACCATAAGCATTGTCTCTGCTAGCAATATTGGGCTTATCTGTTCGCAGATGCAGTCGGACCATCATAATGTCTCTTATTGTTCCCCCACAATAGAGAGAGTCACATTGTCTCGATTCAAATTCAAATTATGTGACTACACGATCCACTTGTGAATGCGTTTCGAATTGGAATAATGCTTTGTTTAAATTGAATGTATTATTATGTAGTTAATTGAAATTTCAGCTTGGCTGGAATGAAGACTCTGTATAGATGCCTTGTAATGTGACGTGCTAAGGGCGTGTAGATAAGCTCAAAACAAATAGTTTAGGTCATTTGAAGGCCTTACCAAAACTCAACGGTTTACGCAATTCTTGAGTTTGTTTGAAGTCGGTTAAAGAAAACCTCTTGATAAGATTGGGTTTTTTTTCCATGGATATCTGAGTCGGATAAGTCGTGGGTATGGGATGTGTTTATGCGTTGCCCCTTATCCGTCCAAAAAAAAAGAATAATCGCCTTTTAAGGGGGTACTCAATAGACGACAGTGACCACTTACTCAGGCTACGTGAGTTTGCCTCATCTTTTTAATACAAAAACTAGAAAAAAAATCTTTTTTCTTTTCTTGCAAATTAAGGATGAGGCCTAGTCTAAAGCGTCGTGTGAATTGTGCGATTAGAAACCCATAGAAATCTAGTAGCTTTGTTCGAATCGGACAAAAACAAACGAGTGCAGCACACTTATTGTTAAGTTTATGCACAATGCTGGGAATGGAAATCCCGATAATGCGTCGCGAAACTAACTAGAAAGCTTGTATTATGTCGGCGTATGACTATGTTTACGATATCTACTCGTAAACTGTAGGTTTTGCTGTGCGACTGATTATTTATCCATGTTGTGTTTTAAATCTGTAACCCATTATGACACACTACAGGGTCGGGTCTCCTCTCACAATTGAGGCCTAGAGCATACTCCACCACGCTCTAATGCGGATTGGTGGAGAACTGTTACGGATGTTGTAACGACTGCTATCTAATCGATAGCAACCGGGACCGACGGCTTAACGTATAGTAACCGCCATGAGTCGTGAGCACAGACTATCAGTATCAGTGGTAGGGATATTGTATACAGCAGCCGAAAATACGTGCTGGACCAATAGACGACGCACACCGACGAACTGACGTCTGTCGAACCAATCGTGTGCACCGCAGCGCAGTCAATGTCAAACCGACCAATGAAAGTTGTGCTCACCACTCGTGACGGCAACTATACCCTACGAAGGGTTAATTCGTTAATTCCAGGTATTGACCGCGGCCGACGTTGCTTAACTTTTACTATAGCTATCTGCGGGGCTATGCGTGCTTCAAGTGACACGGCTATGCGCGCTACGGTCCTAGTTGTTATCAATAGATAGCAGTCATGAATCAAACAATGTAGAATGGTTCCAATCAAACCCGTGCTTGTCGATCGATCATTACATAATTTCCCACAGACACTATGAGAACAGACGGGCACAATTGACACGATCGGACTAAAAATGCCTGCGAAATTATAGATCCAGTTCAATCACAATTGTTGCGTAAAACGGAAAAAAATGTCCTGGCACATGTTGCTATACGTTAACACAATGGACATTCTATTCTTTGGAATGTTCAAAGAGCCGGAAAAACGTATAAAAACCTATTGTGTCGCCTAATTATCCTTGTCAGTTAAATAAATAAAGACATTTAATTAATCGCAGGAGGAGATATTGTCTTTCAGCCTAACACACTGAACAGTTGAACACACAATACATACAATCTCAGTCACTTAAAAAGTCATAAAGCCGTATGCAGGATACTCGTCATAAAGTCATGTGTTTGATGGGGAGGTATGGGAGTATGTAGAGGTATTTTATTTGAGGCGAACATCTTAGACCTCATGAGTAGCAAAACTAGCAAAGCACCCGCATACAATCTGAAATAGTACTTTTCTGGCTGATATAGGTAGTAACCACGTAGTAAGTTTGTACTAACTGATAGGGAATTCTCCACGAATGCTACTTCTGCTCTATAGAAGAATGACTTAGAGTTCAACGACCGCGACAAATCAGAGGCAATCATCTTAATCTCATTGTACGAGTTTGTTATTCATCCTCAGATAAAATATATCCTCTTCATCATGCTTATGTAAGGGAGAGACCAGATGTAGATTTCGCTAACTTCTCACGGTGTGAAGAATCCTCACTTCCGTTATCGGCAAAGTTCCGCCAACATCGGGACAAAGAAAGCGATCCGTCACACAAGCTAATGATCGCACGCGTCGTGCGCGATCGCGTTATGGATTGCGTTACGTAACGCGGAACTAACGCGTCGCTTCTGTGGTACACTGAGCGCCAGAGACAACACAAGACAACACACACATCCAGACCAGAAACATAAATTTCAACGCATCATTCAAGTCTCTGCTCGGTTGGGAATAGAACCCAGGATGACAAGACATAAATTGTAGGAAATTTTCTTAAGTTTAATTTGTGGAACGGCGAAACGAAGTGATGTGGTAGTGAACGAAATAGAAGTGAAAATAACAGATAAAATAGCCTTATTTTAAAAATCTATAAGCGTGAAAATAACAGATAAAACACTTTCAAGTGAACATTTTTATCTCGAATACTACATAGACTGATGGTCTCCCAGTGTGCCTCCGATCGCGGTTTCGCATGTCTCGCGACATAAATTACATCCGATGACGTCTCGTTACGGCGGTGCATGGAGCGATTCGTAATATAATTGTCATAACCATCATAAATAATAATTATGAATACTTTCTCTAGGGAAGAGTTGCTATTACGTCTGTTTTCTATAATAGATACACGACTAATGTATCAGGCTATATGGCTAATGTAATAGAAGGCTTTTGAAAATTTTATAACGGTCGTGATGAGTGCCTGGGCGGGTGAAACAATGATGTAGATTGGTCCAATATGTTCTGCAGTCATACCTTTCTTCCTTCCTTTCAGCCCTTGGTAGTCCACTGCTGGACACGGGCCTCCCCTAATCGACGTCAGTCCACCCGGTCCTGGGCCCTCTGAATCCAACGGTGTCTTCTTCAGGTCGTCAGTCCACCTGAAAGGAGTTTAGCGACCGAGCCAGTTGAACGTGTACCCCAAAATTCCCCCATTCCCATTTTCAGTTCCAATTGGGGTTCTTCAAAAAAGGAGTGAAAAGAGCTCTACTTCAAAGCCGGCCATGCATCGGCCACTTTCCTGTACCCTTAGTCTGAGTTTTAGAATGTCGCTACCACACACACACACACACATATATACGAAAATCATACACAGCTTACTACACAGGAACTCTTCTAAAAATCTTTTACCTCTGTTTGGGTTATTACACTGTACGACTCCTGTATAGTAAGCTGTGTATGTGTTTGTGTAGTAGCGGTATTGCTAAAACTCAGACAGGGTACTGGTGTATTACTCGTGTCAAGAGACGACGATGCCTATTACCCTTCAGGTTGCATACAGTACGTTTGCTGGTCAAACATATATACCCACACTACCATCCATTGTATGAATACAAGCCATCCAATTTATATACGCTTTTTTATTCACGCGCACATATATATACAGGTAAGATAAAGAGCGGTGTGAATGCACTTGCATCGATTTCTTTTCAAAGCCGAGAACAACTGGCTTTGAATATTGCAAAAAACTCTCTTTACTTGTTAGTTCGGCAGAGAAAGCGCAGCAATTAATATGTTGTTTGGCGCTTTACTAAATACGTAGGTACGACAAGGTTCGTGAGTTTCTCAACAATAATATTGTTTGTTATTAAATAGAAATTAAGGTGGTTAAGAACTTAAGATACAGATCGACTTTTTAAACTTCGCATGCCTTTCAGAACAATTTTTGTGAACTCTCAGGCATACAGGTTTCCTCACGATGTTTTCCTTCGCCGTAACAGCAGGTGATATTTAATTTTATAAAGCGCACATAACTTTTTCTACAAAGTCACTGTTGCGTTTGCGTGCCACTGGGATTCCAACCCCGACTCCTCGATTTGAGGTCGAATTCTAAGACACTGGGCTATCACCGTTTAAGACATCAGTAGGTAGTAACGCATCAATTATCTCGAAAGACGGTTCAATTATTCCCATCTAGGAGTTCCACTCTGTATCCAAAGCCTTTGTTCTATACGTAGTTCTACAGTCTACCTCTCCGACCATACAAAGCCATTCAACTCCTCACATCGAAGATAATATCTTCCTCGTTAATTTCACACACATTCGAAGTGAGATAATTTAACGCAACGGTGACAGTAATTAACGATCCGTCACCTTACGCAACGAAGAAAACGTACATTTCTTAGATAATTATGATTTCTAAACCTATTGTTAATGAGAAAAGCATATTATGAGAGTTTGAAATATTGTCAAATGTTTCTTCAAAGTTCTTTATCTGAGCTAAAAGAAAAGATTTCTTTTGACCAACATGTCGTAAAATATGAAAAATTGATGTTTGCTGAGATCAAGACATTAGTTTTCAATGCATCATAATACTTAGCTTCTTTTGTTTTTTTTTGTTGGTGCAACAAACGTTTTTAACTCATTAGTAAAAGTTTATTTTGATGACTTCTAGAAATTTCCATCGCGATTCGAGACGGGACAATTAAAAGCTCGTTTATATTCGTTTAGCATTTTGTCTGGATGGTCTCCGAACGGTCACTGTTCTTACTGAATTTTAGTTTTATTTGTGGCCAATCCTGCTTTTAGTGATAAATTTCAAACGTTCATTTAACCGTCTAAATAATTTCTAAGTTCCATTGTTAGAATAGAATGGTTTCTTCGTTCGACAATTAACAGATTTACCTTTTTATAAAATAGTACCAAAATCCAACATAAACTCACTGGATAGCCAAGTGGCTAAGAATTCGGTCCCTAAATCAACCGGACCGGGTTCGAATCAAAAAGAGGAATAAAAGTTTGTATAAAAAATCCAACTTTTTAAAGATAACATCTTTGAAGGCAGCTATGACTCGAGAAATACCGCCATAGTCCTTGTATTTATTTATAAAGTATGTTATGATTAAATACAATAATATAAACACTTTCAGAAACGTGTTTGGAAGGTCTAGAAAGCCCGTAAGCTCGCTCTCGCTGCTACTCAATTATCCAGCTTTCAGCTTTCCTTGACTTTCGCTACATAATGATCGCATTGAAAGTGCAGGGTTTTGCGCACGAGATATGCAAATTGTATGAAATCAGTTTTATTTTTTCTATCACATTGAAGCAGCGTGTATGACTCAAGATCTTGTGTTAGTTTAAGGTTTTACAGGGAATTTTGATCAACAATTCACCTTTGCAGGTATGCAAATCAAAAAATTACAGTATAAAAAAATAAAACAAAACTAATATTAGTGTGACAAGTCTGACGTTCCTATAAAGGTATTAAAAATATTTTAAACATTTTAGTTTAGGTAGCGTTTTGCTTCTGGAGTCAGAACATCCGAGCTAATAACTTTTTTCTTTTTTGAAATCGGTTACAAATGATCTATTCTAAATGATACAGTCAAATGATATGACGTTGAAAGACATTGGTTATGATGATAGAAACATTAGTGGAACATGAAAAGAACAGTGGTAGTGGATGGTAACAGAAATACATGTCTGTAATAGTATTAGGCACGATGGTAATGACCACATCCAAATTTGAAACAGGTAATAAATTACTAAACTTAACAAAGATGTTAACTAAAATAATAAAAGTAATAAAACAATATAATATAATTATTTACAAAATAAAAATAAAGTAAAAAAAAATAAGTAAATAAAATAAATAAAAGTAAGTAACAAATTAAAAATTTGCTACTCCTTAAGACTTTGAAGACCTATCTATCTATTTTTTTAATGTAACAATGTATTTCATGTATCTATTTTATGTTCCTTCTCTTTAAGACTTAATTATCGTTGCACATTTGTTGCAAACATAAGCTGAAAATCGTTGTAACCGTTCTCATATCGTTTCATAATGTCTTTCAATTGACGAAATGATATGAGAATTTGACATTTCGTCAAGTTTTGTCTTATGTACAATTATAACATCGCTCCAATTTCTACACGCCGCCAAAGTACAAAGAAAGATTGAAACAACAACATGATTAACATCGTTGTCTATTTTAATACGTAATGGGAGCATGAGATAATTTCTTCTATTATTACGTCTCCGTATCGGATCGAAATCTTTTTGCAAAAAATATTGCAATTGAATATGCATAAAAAATAAAATAAAATAAAAATTATTCTTACAAAAAATTAGAACCCCGTTGTATGATTCGTAGTCGAAAAAAAAATTAAAACATAACACAACAGGAAAAGGAAATTCATAATTAAAAACCTGGAATAATATATTTACTATGGTACACTTCATGTATTTTAAAAACAATAATAATAATTAGTCCATTAATTATTTTATTTTACATATTATAATATAATCTCTTTAATGTCATAAGAACAATTTTGACGATACCAATATTGTCTCAGTTGCTATCTCCTTGTGAGTCAACTATACTATATTTTGTGGCTGGTATTCTGCACTTTTACGTACCCCGGTCTTTTCCACACATGATAAAGAACTGTTAAACCACCAGAAAGCTACAGAAATATAAAAGCCAGAGATAATATGGTAGATATCTTAGAAATCTCAGAAACCTGTTCTTATAACCGCTTGTTTTGTTTGATGGCCACATTTTAAAGAGAAAGTCAATCTTCGAGTTTTAGCAAACATTCATTTGCATAAAACAACGGATGCGGTCTTATGTAACGTGACCATAAAAATGAAATTCCTGCGCCTTATTGCTAAACATTACCGTCTACTGTAGAAAGAAAAGTGGTAGAGCGTAAATCACCTTACCGCCAGCCTCTTAACCCGTCGTAAGGCAGCATGTTCACAAATAAAACAATTATGGAACTCAGTTAAAATCATTATCATGATTGTCAATCAGAATCATCCAACTAATATTGCAACCCCCCTCAATAAATCAATAAAATAATGTTCTGTGGCGACACAAGTTACCAATTTACAAAAAGTAGAAGAATAGTAAATTATATATGCCAGTAACCCATTAATGACCCACTACAGGGTCGGGTCTCCTTCTCGTAATGAGAGGGATGTAGGCCTTAGTCCACCACGCTGGCCTATTGCGGGTTGGTGGACTTCACATACCTTTGAGACCATTTTTTTTTTGTGAACTCTCAGGCATGCAGGTTTCCTCACGATGTTTTCCTTCACCGTAAGCAGGTGATATTTAATTTTATAAATTTATTAAATTAGATATAAAGTGGGCAAAAGGAGTGACTCAGCCTCGGCTGCCCCGGAGCCGCCACGAGTCCACGACTCCGTGCAGCGCTGTTTTTCAGGCACTCCTCTCCCTGAGGTGTAGAGCGGGAGTGGAAGTATGTATCCCGAGTGCCATATTGTAGACCAATAAGCCATGATTGTAGAGTATTGTAGAGCACTCGTAGGGCTGTCGTACTCTACTTGCACCAACCTTGAAATCGCGTCTCCCCATGTCTGCAGTCTACTTTTATGTATCACGTCCTCTTATTATGAAAAACTCGAATTAAATAATAAAATAAATAATCGGATGCTATTAAAGTAACGAATACGCGATCGCTGACGGTAATTTTCTTGATATAATTTAAAAGGCCTTTTTATTTTTTTAGAATGTAAGAAAGCTTTAAAGCTAATCTACATTTCATTTCATTGTGATATGTATCGCTACAAAATAATTTAGTTAAGTAATTTTGAAAAGACCATTTCAAAAGACGTAATCCTCTGCACGTAACATGGAAATAAGTTAAACATAATGTATGTAAAAACCATAATAAGGAAAAGAGTAAAATCACAGTAAATCAGTTTCATGGTAGGTAATTAAGTTGGCGATAAGATTAATATAATAGAAACAAAGAGTACTTTCATACATTACTGCATTACGCGTTTATCGCACATTATGTCTGTTTATAGTACGATACCTACCGTAACAACAACAGCTCCCCAGAAAAAAATCATTTTTGTTTCTCTTGCTGACTTTCTACACAAAAACGTAGGTGAAAACAGAATAAGGGATAGACATCGCTTTCCACAAAACTTCAATCGTAAAAAAATGGAACTATCATCTGATGAAATGACCCTAATTAAACACAGTTAAAGCCGAAGCTTTATAAAATTAATGTTTGTTAAAAAAGTGATATTTAATTTTCATAAAATTAAATATCACCTACTGTTACGGTGAAGGGAAATATCGTGAGGAAATCTGCATGCCTGGGAGTTCACCAAAAAAAATGTTCTTAAAGGTATGTGAAGTCTATCAACACGCAGTAGGCCAGCGTGGTGGACTAAGGCCCACGTCCCTCTCGAGGAGAGAAGACCCGACCCTGTAGTGGGTCATTAATGGGTTACTTACAAAGCCGAAGCTGAGCTATGTTTTATAGTCGTCTATGAAAAAAAATGGGACTAAAATCTGAACAACTTACCTAATTAGACACACACAAATCCAAGTGCAAAACCTCGTCATTCACTCGTTGTACTTGTGCGAGTACTCGTACATCGCATGTCGCGTATCGCGTGACGGCCACACTTCCCGTACCTACGAGTATCAACATTGAAACGAAAGTTGTTTGATTCGCATGCATTTCTGTTTTGCTAGTTTTTTTAATTACCGGGTAGTAACGAACTTGTATAGACATTTTGGCCGCTCCTCCATTCATAATCGGTTTTCGTTCCGCGTTCACGAGGGCTTATTTTCGCGTTACGTGTTACTTGCTTGCGTGGTTTTTTTCAAAGAAAATGTTAATCTTATTCAAAGTTTTCATAGTCCTTCATCCTGTCATCCAAGTCTTTCCTAATCGGTCCTTGTGAATCGAACACCTTCCTATCTGGTCTGTAAGTTGGGTATGTCTGTGTACCTATTATCAAGCCAACTGCTTCTAAATGCATCTACACTCAAATAGGACGGACGGAATATATGAAATTGTAATGCGTTGCCACTTTAGGGGAGAAAGTGCCCTCTAGTTTGAATGTCCGATTTTGAAGTTTTTTATTTTAAGATAGATTGATTGATTTATGATTAAACGACTAATCATAACAGATTCTAATGAATGCAGCCCTTTCCTGTCCCACTGTCAGACAAGGTCTCCCCACATAACGAAACCTGGTAATCAAAATCCAATAAAATCAAATCGAATTATTTACGAAGCGATTGTTCAAGATAGCAGTCCACCGTTTTTAGTAGAATCCAAGCCAATTGCCATATCAAAATGCACAATTATTTACATCGAATATCGCAATGACCGCGAAAACGCAATCTATCAGCGGCATGCGGTCGCGATCTAGTTACTTGGGACATTACATCAATTACGATTTAGTCAGCGCGCCATAACCGTTGGCCGGTCACGTAACGCGTAAAATATCGCTTCGGCGGTTGACACACGACTTGGGCGGTGCCGGAGTTTTTTGCCGGAGTGTTTTGACGGTGTACCGAAGTGGCTTAATCTGCTATCTTTAGGCCGCGCTCAGTTTGGACGCGATTTCGTACGAACTCGTGCGTATACGTGCGTTCATGCACGAACAATCCTAATCAACAACAACAACAATCAAATCCCATTTTGAAATAATATGGGAGCGCGACTACGCTTAGTCGCACGTATACGCACGAGTTGAGTTCTGAGCGCCGCCGTCATCTTTTAATCTTGTGGCAGAGCCATAGTAGCTCGCCGGGGAGGTATCTTACCGCCAGCCTCTTGCCAGTAACCCATTAATGACCCACTACAGGGTCGGGTCTCCTTCTCGTTATGAGAGGGATGTAGGCCGCCGTCCACCACGCTGGCCTACTGCGGGTTAAGAAAAGAAAAGAAAAGAAAAGAAAAGAAAAGAAAAGAAAAGAAAAGAAAAGATAAGAAAAGAAAAGAAAAGAAAAGAAAAGAAAAGAAAAGAAAAGAAAAGAAAAGAATACGTTTATTGTT
The DNA here is from genome assembly GCA_905147235.1 of Erynnis tages. Taxonomy (NCBI): domain Eukaryota; kingdom Metazoa; phylum Arthropoda; class Insecta; order Lepidoptera; family Hesperiidae; genus Erynnis; species Erynnis tages. The sequence continues at coordinate 10,992,479 of LR990082.1, forward strand.
GACTGTTACATGAGAAAGATCTTACAAAATTTTATAATAAGTTTAGAACAGTCTACCCTATGCGGGCATACAATAATTATGTCTTATATAACTAAAACTTAATTTTATATTTCATGGCAATTATTGCTAAATTATATTATATTGGTTGGTGGACTTCACATACATTTGAGAACATTTTTTTTGTAAACTCTCAGGCATGCAGGTTTCCTCACGATGTTTTCCTTCACCATTACAGCAAGTGATATTTAATTTTATAAAGCGCACATAACTTTTTTACAAAGTCATTGGTGCGTGCCACTGGGATTCGAACCCGGACCCCTCGATTCGAGGTCGAATTCTAAGCCACTGAGCTATCACCGCCAGCCTCTTAACCCGTCGTAAAGCAGCATGTTCTTCATATCTTGTGTTTCGGCTGGAGAGGTATTTTTGCCAGGACTATTTTATTTGAGGCGAAAATCTTAGTCCTCATGAGTGACAAAGCACCCGCAAATAGGATTTTTTTCTCTATTTGAGGTTGGATGCGGGAATCCATAGGCTGCAAAGAGCATTTAACATCATGGAGCCAGGAGCCATGGTCGTCCAGAGTCGAATACCACTGGAATATAACCGCTTCCAACTGCTTCCTAAAATTCCGGAGCCATACGATTAAACATTAAAACATAAAGAGGCATTAAGCAAAGCGTAGAGTAGTGTGACAGCTGCCTTATGCTACGATTTCTATATCAATAGCGATGACAAATGGATTTCCTTACAATTTTATAATGAAATGTGTATTATGGCCAATTATGGCGTAAAGGCTTACATTACAATTGATGGCATATTTGAGTTGACGCGAATGAATCGTCAACGAGGAAGGAAAGTAAGTTTTTATTGCTTACGAAATAGAAAAATAGCAAGAACGAATTGTGTTGAACATAAATAGCGAATATTAAAATCTATTTATATCTATTTATTTACATTGGCTGTAGTCATTCTTACAAGTATTTCACAGGGTCTGATATGGGGCCCCCAAGATAAGGATTTTAAGGGCTTTGGACCATACTCCATTACACTGTTTTTATGAAGTCGTAGTGCATTTCTGGCACTTTACGTTTCTGGCTATTCAGCATCTTGTAATCCACGAATCATTCTTAATAATTTTATGTTTCGTATCAAATCAATCACTTACCACTTATAAGTCCGCTATTAAAAATTAATTACTCTTTCAAGATGTTTAAACAGTAAATAAGGTGCGCTCTGATGTAACTTAGCCTTGAAGGCTCAAACAATCTTCCTCGATAAACTTTTTATAACTCATTGCATCAAATTAAACGGATTATCATTTTCACACTAACACAAATAAAATAATGACAGACATGAAATTTTACGAAATTACTTTTTACATAAATTGACTTTTGTTGAAGTCTATTGCGATAGAAAAAAGACGAGACAGAATGTTCACAGTTGAATGAGTTGATTTGACGATTGATTGCAAATTGAAATTGAAATGAAATTACTAGTAACTTGTACTGGCTTTTCTCGTATTTCTCTTCAACCATCTTCCTTTTAAATTCTGCTACTAAACATGCCTATTTTAATCAAAACCACTTTGTTTTCCTCGAGCTGTTGAATCCAATCGCTTATTATTTTTTAAGGTTAAGACTACCATATCGTAAGGCAGCCTAAAATCATCCTAAAAACCAAAACGTGGTCGTCAATTAAGGATGTTTTACCCAGATGTACCTATGTCGTGTTAACATGGATATAAAATCGGTCGACTTTTATAAGTACGTATTTCCTTTTTTCGCTACACTCTTAAGAGCATGGCCGTGGTCATCCATTGAAGCTTTACTATTCGCCACTCTCCTCGAATTGCTGGTTTTCTGGTTCACTTAAAGAGAGAAGATGTCTAATGCCTTCTCATTTTGAGAGGAGACCCGTACACTGGATCTATTAGTCATAAGAAGTTGGAAACAAACGCACGAACAATTTTTCTTGTACTAAAGGAATAAAAACTTAATTTCCAATCACTTTTTACCCGAGAGGCTGTTCTTTCGTCGTTGCCAAAGCGTCAAGCGTCAAGCGTCAGCATTTTTGGAAATAACTTAATCAAATTTATCCAAAAATTATAAAATTGACAATTAGATACCGTTATACTGCGAAAGCAAAAACGTAAGATGACAAAAAATAATTATTATAATAAATAACAAGTAACGGACATTTTTCTAACAACTTTATTGAATTTATATTATTATACTTTTCTCTGTGTTTTCAATCTAAAAAGGCTCAGGTTCTCTAAAGGTTTAATTTAAATAGAGTAAAAACCTCATATTTTTATTCTCGGTAAGTACTATTTCAAACCAACAAATCCACAAAAAAACATTACAATAACATCTATACAATGTATACAATAACTACAAAGGTAAACGAAATCAAATGTGAAAAGCTACGAATTGTACTTGAAATAAAAATACACACTTTAAAATTGTATTTCATTCATGACAATATTTCAACTCATTATTTTAAAGCGCGTTGAAGTCTTTTGCATGATGAAAACTTCTTCGAATCTTTCCTATCGACCGTAGAAGTAAAAACAATATTATGAGATACAGCTTTAACAAACAATCAAATAATTGAAAATAAAGAAGATTATTTCCAAATATTAAACTCTACATCAAACACGCTCGCAACCTAAGTACCCAGAACGAAATCGACAGAGAAATCGCCGTGCGATGCAACTATCGCCTTAACGAGTTAATCAGTTCCATTGATTAAAGGTTGTACAGCCTACCGTGGTAATATTTGTCAACACACAACTCTTACGAAACAAGACTGGTAGAAGTGGAAGTATATGAGCGGTGGAGGCTCTCCCCCGGAGCCAGTCCCGCGCGGCCGCGATGGCCATCAAACGCGTACTGACGGCTCGCGCCAAATTCAAACACTTCTAGTCAATTTTTTTTAAGACTGAATATGACCAAGGACATGACTTGTTTTGACTGACGTGGTGTGACAGTGACTTGACTTGACTTTTGGATTGACTGACTTATGTGACTGGACTTGACAATGACCGCTGGCTGGAGTGAAGGTCAGTATTTTTTTCTTTATTTACACTTTTTTATTTTTTTTTAACAAAAAGACTTAGATGTACCTATACAACGTAATAAAAAACCAGTAAAATTGGGTTAATTACACTGATATTACTTTAATTAATATCCGCAATTAAATTGTAATCGATTGTTTTTGTTATTAAATAAATCATCATTTTTACACCTAAGAAAAATATGTAAAGCAAAATGTCTGTCATAGTATTTAATTTTTAAATTTACAACAGCTCCGATTTTAACAGCACACATAAAATAGACAAATTATTTTAATTAGTCAAAGCAGTTATTAAAATATAATCACACATTTTTGGTAAAATATTTATCAAACCTCCTTAATTATATAGTTATATGTCCAAAGCTATGTAGTAACTGATGCTTTTTCACCATCCTAAACTTTTTTATCGTTTTCGAATGCAAAAAATACATAGAGCCTGCCTATAGCCCGCTACTCACGTTTAAAAATAAATTAATTCATTGTATGCAACACAATTGGTTGCGCGAATCGGTGGAGAATATAAAAAGGGGTTCAGTGACCTCCAAATTGCTTTTCCCTGAAATTACAAATTGAATCAGTTCAACAATCCTTTAATTGAATCACTTGGCCATACCATTTAATAAGATTTCGAAACAGATCACGTTCAGATTGAAAAAAACTTGCATCTATTTTTTTTTGTCAATGAAATACTTAACTATTAGGAGGTTTTAATATTGATCGATATTTTTGACAATTCTCGTTTTCTTGTTTGCCCCGTTACTTGCTTAGATGACCTAGGTCGCGAGGTCACTTGTCACTTACAAGCGCAAAGCATCATCACAAGCAACACCTATATTGTACACATAAAATTCCTATCAGTGGTTTCGGATTAAGCGAAAGTTTATTTCACTTTCTCTGGGTCAGCTGTAGAGCCAAAATTATCACATATGCCCATTCACGCATAACTTGCATTAGCATCTATTAGTGTTGTCTGCATTTAAAATGCTGCAAACCTGCTTGCTATGTGCTAATGAATTGCTGAAACGATGTTTGGAAGTAAATTGTTTGTTTTGGCATTGTTGGCGCGTCTTCGGTGTATACGCCGACCATTGTACTGGTTCTACGTTTTTGCATTGGTTCTGTACGATTGAGTAACTTTTCTAAATACACACCTAGCTTTGGAATTTCAGTATTACGAATACTTATACTTGTATGTCAACAGCAATTGACATTTTTTAATCCACCGATATTATGTATACAATATCATAGTCTTCGTTGCATCAAAACAAATACCAATGAAGTAAGCAAATTGAAATTGTGAATAACTTTAAAAATATATAAATAATTTAAAATAATAAATTGTTGTTTATGAGGTTGTATTGTACGAGGTCTAGGACAGGACTATACAACCCTCGTCCCCTTATTTCGATTAATGTTATTAAAATTGATATTTCCGCTTCATATAAGAATTTATTATTTTCTTTAAACATCAAAGGTGTATAATTGAAGAAAAAAAGTTTATTTAGTCTTCAATTTTCCACGCTTATCATAAAGCAAAACTAGACGGCAGTAAAATAATGATTAATTAGCACTTTCGCTACCGGCCGCTGTTAGTGTTCATAACGTGAATTTATAACCATAACACTCAGTAATAGTTATGTGTGAAAGTGTATTGGTATGTTGCGTAATGGTGTGGTTTCTCAAAATATTCTGTAATAAATAATGGCATCTGAAAACTAAGGTGAAAGTACGTTTACATAAAATTCGAATACGTATTTGTTAAGTTTTTTCATTTAGTTTTAAGTTACTTAAACTTTTTATTAATAATCTCTTAAATGAATATTATTATAATCTTTAACCATGAGCTTACTTAAAAGCCTTTGAATTAGACGATATCGTAATCCCGAGGACGTACGTTTACCGCCAGCCTTTTAACCCGTCGTCTTAAAATTTTAACATGTCATTCAAATCTTGCGTTTTGGCTGGGGAGGAAGGTTGATTACTCATGAGTAGCAAAGCATCCACATACAACATCAGATAGAATTTCTTCTCTATTTGAGGTCGAATGTGGGTAAACATGGGTTGCAGTGACCATCTAACGTCAGGAGGCCCGCCTGCCTATTTGCTGATAAAAATAATAAAAATGCTTCTTTAATTTGTTTTATTTATTTGACTACTATGTCGTTATGCACGAGTAAATACATTAGGTACTTCATCAAATGATCTGCAAAATAATTATAATTATATCCGGCACGGCATCCGGTTATTTATACGTAGCTGTATCCGCTAGAAATCCACTTTCTCCATATTGATCCTTAAATAAATCTTATTCAACTTACGAACTCGGTCTTACATAACGACTTTCGCTGAAGTCTCAGACTTTCGAGATAATGATCAAAACTTAGCCCAAATTCATTAAAATTCATTACCACGCTTAAAACCTAACTTTCTTACATAATGAGAAGTCGGTACAAAGGACTTACTGAAGTTCAATTAAAAACCAAAAAACAATTAAAGACAAAACAAAACATACATACACACACTTCATACATTACAAATTTAATAAAACTGTTAATATATTATAGTTAATAAATTATAATATTTATTTATAGTTTATCTAAAACTAGCTGACCCGGCACACTTCGTTCTGCCAAATGTGGGAAATGTAGGTAATTGTTGTATAAACTATGTTCCTCGCATCTGTTTTTCACATTTCCTCACCGTTCAACCTTTCTTTGGACTCACACGAACAATGGAAAAACTGTCCAAATCGGTTCAGCCGTTCTCGAGTTTTAGCTAGAAAGTTAAAACTAAATAATTCTTAATTTTATCAAAACCTGCTTTAGCTGACAGTTATTTACATTTCCAGCGCTGATGGAGAAGACGGCCTGGAGAGTCGCACGGAGGAGGTGGTGTTCCCCGCCGCCACCGCGCTGCGGCAGTCGCCCCTGCTGGATGAATGTCCGCTAAAGGGCGCGCCGAAATGCCCTCCGGCTTCCAAAAGGTACTCTTCAAACAGATGGGAGCTATTCGTACTATAGTCACTCAACACCTTCCAATCTAATTCTCACGTCGTTGGGATTATGACAGAGACGATCACAGGTAGTCCAAAGGTACCTAGGAACATAGGTATATAGGTACTGAACGCATTCTTAAAGAAAGAGGTGTCAAGATCTTGATGACAGACGAAAACAACAATAAGCATGAGAAAGATGGAAGGGACGCTAGCAGCTCTAAAGTTCAAAATCTGTAACTGTTTGTTATATTTGAATAACTTTTGAATCTCTTCGTTCTCCAAGGTATCGACATGAAAGCTTACACACAACACAAAATAATAAATATTGTTCTAAAATAATAAGATGCAAATGCTCCTTCTTCACTTCAAGATCATAAAACTCGATGCATGCAATAGTTGTTAGAATTACATAACCATTCCGACAGCTTTCCTAACTGATAATCCAATGTGAATTATCCAGTTATTTATTTGATTTCTTCCCCACCAGATACCGTACCCACGACGGTACCTGCAACAACCTGAGCCGTCTCAGGTGGGGGTCCACCATGACTCCAGTACAGCGCTTCCTCCCCCCGGTCTACTCTGACGGCATCCAAGCTCCCCGAAGATCGGTCTTCGGCTCCCTCCTCCCATCCGCCAGAGAAATCAGTAGCCTCATCCACGAAGACCACAACGTAGAGAACCCCGGCATCACCCACCTTCTGATGCAATGGGGCCAGTTCCTGGATCATGACGTCACCTCGTCGTCTCAGTCGCGCGGCTTCAACGGATCAGTGCCGAGGTGCTGCGAGGACGGTGGACGGGACTTCATCCCCAAGGAGTTCCTTGTAAGTTTGTATGCTTTATCAGAGCTGTTTGCTTTTCTACTGTATATAATACTCAAAATGGCAAAACATACGAAAAGCGTCGCTATTTGAGTAGATCGCAAGCTATAGAAAAATTTAAGCAACGTCGATCGCAGCAACGCGCTCAGTACCTGGATGGGTGACCGCTAGTGGCAAATTACATGTGCGCTGCCGTGCTTCGTTTCCTTCACTAAATACCTCTTTCTTCCACAGCATCCCGAATGCATGCCAATAGCCGTCCCCCTAGCTGACCCATTCTACGGCCCCAAGGGCGTGAGGTGCCTGGACTTCATCAGATCGTCTCCAGCGCCTCGGGATGACTGCGCGTTGGGCTGGCGGGAGCAGATGAACCAAGTGTCGGCTTATATCGACGGGTCGCCGTTGTACGCCAGTTCCGCTCGCCAGTCGGATAAACTCAGGCTGTTTAGGAATGGTATGATCGTTGTCGTCCAAAAATCATCTTATTAGTCGACGAATTAAGCGTACTTTTCTCCTTGCGTTCTCAAGCGTGCTATTAAAACGAAAAGACCGTAAAGTTTTGATTGAGATTGATTGGTAACTCAATGTACAGTACGCATGTTTCTGGTTGTTTGAGGTTTGAGTCCCGACGAAACACTAGGAAAAGATATTATGTTTTCTGATGCTTGGTGGATGATACCACATAATTATCAACTTCATGATTTAAGAAACATTTTGCTTCTCGAGTTTTAAGGTCCGCTTTTATTGGATTACAATCAAATGGCATTACCAGTTACCAACTACTGGCTACAAAAAAAAGGTTATCGGTAACTTCATCGGCCAGTGATGGAAACGGCCCCAAATCTCTCGAAGTCTTAATTCAAAAGACACATTTTATAGTGAGAATGTGCATCATCCCAAATTCATCTCCGTAGGGATGCTGCAATACGGCAGAGTGCAGCAACGTCGGCCACTGTTGCCGCGGGAACATCGCGACGAGTTGTGCCGCGGGGGCGCAGTGTCCACTGACTGCTTCAAGTCCGGAGACGGCAGAGTCAACGAACACCCCGGGCTCGTGGCCGCACACATCGTGTGGCTGCGGCAACATAACAGGTTGGTGGGAAATGTGGTGGAGAACTACAACAATACTTTGTCATCGCGTACACCCCTTTCATACTAGTCAGAATTTACCCTAAACTTTTCGTCTGGTATTTCGTATTGATATATATTTCGTACTGATAGCCCAGTGGCTTAGAATTCGACCTCGAATCGAGGGGTCCGGGTTCGAATCCCAGGGGCACGCACCAATGACTTTGTAAAAAAGTTATGTGCGTTTTATAAAATTAAATATCACCTGCTGTTACGGTGAAGGAAAACATCGTGAGGAAACCTGCATGCCTGAGAGTTCACAAAAAAAATGTTCTCAAAGGTATGTGAAGTCCACCAACCCGCAGTGGGCCAGCGTGGTGGACGGCGGCCTACATCCCTCTCATTACGAGAAGGAGACCCGACCCTGTAGTGGGTCATTAATGGGTTACTGGCAATTTCGTATTGGTCAGTCATACAGTTCCATTATGTCATAAGATAACAAAGCCTGGGTTATGTTCCGTTCACATCATAATAACAGTCAGAAAGTCACATTACCGTAAATGCATTTCAACAATATGCATCTCGCCCAAATACGGCCGTTGGTCACAGAATTCCATTACCTTCTGAAACAAGCATCTTCTTGCTGATTTGAGAGGCATAGAGGGTGCATTTAACAAATTTAAGAGTGCAATTTTAGTAAGTAGCAAATTTTAGTAAGTTGCTTCAGTCTTCTTTGAGATCGAATATTGTTTGTTATCCATAGGCTGCAACACTCATCACTTCCGTCATCGATCACTTAACACTAGATAGAATAGATAGAATTCTAATAGTAAATGCCTCCATTTCATTTAGAAATGACGTCACCCCAACTAGAAGTAGTAGTGGTAGTCTCTGAGTTTTGATTATTGTTTCCAGAATGGCACAAGAGCTAGCACACTTGAACCCGCACTGGAGCGACGAGAAGATCTACCAGGAGACGCGCAAGATCGTGGGCGCCATGCTGCAGCATATCACCTACCGGGAGTTCCTGCCCGTTGTGCTGGGTAAGGATCTTCATATCGAGTTGAAGTACAAAGAAATTATGAAGTCGTATGCGAATGCAGGAGCTTTCTTTAGAAATGGAGGATTTTATCAATTAACCCAATGAACTGACGATACTTTAACTCAAACGTAAGCAACTATGGAATTGTTTTCGATAGACAAAAAGTTTAAAAACCTCAAGACATTTCGAACATCAGTTGCTTCTGATCAGCTAAGAATATGTGGTTTGTTCAGCTGTTTGGCTCAGTCTCTTTAGCAACGTTAGATCTTAATTCTGCACATTAGATCTTAATTTCTCCTAGATAATACTAATAATAGTTAAGAATTACTAATAGTATTTACGTGTCGCATGCACGCGAAATCCTGAAATTTTATCTAGGACACACACTGTTCCGCTTTTCACTGCACTATTACGTGATCTGGTCACTGGAACGAGTTTCGATTTCTTATCCTAACTTTTCTTTCTTTTTGTTCTTTTCCACATTTCGACGGTTCAGGTTCAGAAGTGATGCGCCTCTTCGAGCTGGAGCCGTTGCAGAAGGGCTACTACAAGGACTACAACCCCAAGATCAACCCCAGCCCCGCGAGCTCCTTCGGATCCGCCGCCTTCCGCTTCGGACACAGCCTGGTCCAGGCCTCCATGGTGCGCTTTGATAGATTCCATCGGCCTATGAGTAACAGTAAGTTGTGTTCAATATTTAAGGTACAATGAAGTTAAGAAATGTGGTAATATTTCTTACACCGAAATTTTATCCGTTCTTTCTCACGATCTTCTTTAGGTATTCTAACATATGCGTAGGTGTTCAAATGTTACCACGACTAAACATAACACCATACCCATACAACATAATTTCGAGTCACTTTAAATAATATTTTATATTTAGAAATTATATTTGGGGCACTTTTACTCTATATCCGTCTGGGTGAGGATAGCAGGAAACAGTTTAGAATCATGAACTCTGAAGTTTGGTACCAAACACCCTGCAGAATCCGTTATTCCTTTTCTGTAGTTCTACTTAAAAGCAGTGCCTATAAGCATTTTTTCTGAAGCGATGAATTAACGTAGGAAAATTGAAAGAACACAGACTTTGACAATCCTTGTAGCTAATAGCTAATAGCTAATCACGTGTAGAGACACTTCAATTGCGCTTTTAACTCTTGTTCTGCTCTCATTCCCTGGCATATCATGTCCCTATTCTTCAAGATGATTTTGTCTTCATGAAATTTCATATCCTCCAGACTTTATTAAGTTTTCTCTTCCAGATGTATCTCTTCACGACGAGCTGACGAACCCTTCCAACATCTGGAGCATGGGCGCGGTGGACCGGCTGCTGCTGGGCATGGTGAACCAGCCCTCGCAGCGGCGGGACGAGTTCATCACGCAGGAGCTCACCAACCATCTCTTCCAGGTGCTTACTCAGTTACTTACAGCCGTCCAACAAGCCTTCCGAGGTTATTTGACTATTGGGGTTTATGGACAATTTCAAAATGTAATTCCCATAAAAGATTGCTTTCAGAAACATTTAGAAACTCAGTTCAACTTCCAGTTTCTTCAAAAAATGATTTTTACCGCGTGCGAAAATAATAAAAATTCAATTTACTTGAAATATTGATGACGTCATAAGTCGGGTCTTTTAGAGTAGACGAAACATAGATTTTGTGTGTTTAGAAATTAAATCTCTTATCTGTTAATGCCCTTTGTTGAACCATTTGAATATAAAGTATTTTATCCACTGTAAATCTCAGTAATTGTCATGATTGATCAAGGATTTTAAAATGTATTTTCTGGGCACTCGTGTGCAGACTCCCCACTTCGACTTCGGCATGGACCTAGCCGCCATCAACGTGCAGCGCGGGCGCGACCACGGCACGCCGCCCTACACCGCCTGGCGCGAGCCGTGCGGCCTCAGCGCCCTGGTGCACTTCGACGACCTGGCCAGGGTCATGCCCGCGCGGGTCGTCAGGAAGCTCAAGGTCCTCTACAGGTAATTGCAACATTTGGCGAATTCCCAGTCATCGCTGAAGGTCCTCTACAGGTAATTGCAACATTTGGCGAATTCCCAGCCATCGCTGAAGGTCCTCTACAGGTAATTGCAACATTTGGCGAATTCCCAGCCATCGCTGAAGGTCCTCTACAGGTAATTGCAACATTTGGCGAATTCCCAGCCATCGCTGAAGGTCCTCTACAGGTAATTGCAACATTTGGCGAATTCCCAGTCATCGCTGAAGGTCCTCTACAGGTAATTGCAACATTTGGCGAATTCCCAGTCATCGCTGAAGGTCCTCTACAGGTAATTGCAACATTTGGCGAATTCCCAGACATCGCTGAAGGTCCTCTACAGGTAATTGCAACATTTGGCGAATTCCCAGTCATCGCTGAAGGTCCTCTACAGGTAATTGCAACATTTGGCGAATTCCCAGCCATCGCTGAAGGTCCTCTACAGGTAATTGCAACATTTGACGAATTCCCAGTCATCGCTGAAGGTCCTCTACAGGTAATTGCAACATTTGACGAATTCCCAGCCATCGCTGAAGGTCCTCTACAGGTAATTGCAACATTTGACGAATTCCCAGTCATCGCTGAAGGTCCTCTACAGGTAATTGCAACATTTGACGAATTCCCAGTCATCGCTGAAGGTCCTCTACAGGTAATTGCAACATTTGGCGAATTCCCAGCCATCCATTCTTCTTGTAGTCTACTGCGGGATAGTCAGTCAGTCAGTAACCCATTAATGACCCACTGCAGGGTCGGGTCTCCTCTCACAATGAGAGGGATGTAGGCCGCCGTCCACCACGCACCACTACTGCCCGTTGGTGGACTTCACATGCCTTTGAGAACATTTTTTTTGTGAACTCTCAGGCGTGCAGGTTTCCTCACGATGTTTTCCTTCACCGTAACAGCAGAAGATATTTAATTTCATAAATCGCACATAACTTTTATTACAAAGTCATTGGTGCGTGCCACTGGAATTCGAACCCGGACCCCTCGATTCGAGGTCGAATTCTAAGCCACTGGGCTATCACCGCTTTTAGGCTTGCTGGATAGTAGCCATGCCCAATTGATGCCGCTCCAGCGAGGATTTGTCTATCTGAGTTGAAGCGGGAGGTGGTTGTAGTTTTTGAAAGAATCCATTCAATCTCCAACCTTTAGGTAAATTGTCATCACCGAATGCTCAACCCAGTTCTGGATCTTTTGAATCTGTATGGATTTTCAATGTCTTCCCGTTGTTTTTTCAATTTCAAGGCTGATCTCTGCATCTCGTGCCATTTAAGAACCTTCCTTCTCCATCGCTTATCGGACCTTTGAAAAAACATCACAGTTCCGCCTTTGTCTTTTGGATCTTGATCTTTTATCAAATTTCAATTATCTCTCAAAGACGTAGTCGCCATTACAAGGACTTGCCAACTTTAAAGGTACTTGTAGACCTAATTCGAAGAGCTTACTCCCCCTTAGTACAGCGGTGATAGCCCAGTGGCTGAGAATTCGACCTCTTAATCGAGGGGTTCAGGTTCGAATCCCAGTGGTACGCACCAATGACTTTGTAAAAAAAGTTATGTGCGCTTTATAAAAATAAAATTAAATATCACCTGCTGTTACGGTGAAGTAAGCTGAGAGTACAAAAAAAATGTTTTCACAGGCATGTGAAGTCCACCAACCCGCATTAGGCCAGCGTGGTGGACTAAGGCCTACATCACATTGTAAGAGGAGACCCGACCCTGTAGTAGGTCATTAATGGGTTACTGACTGACTCCCCCTTAGTCCTATTGGACTATTAGTGATTCTGTCTACCTTTTAAACTTGAATTCTGGACATCTGCCAAAAACTGACATCAGATGACGAACAAATCTCCTGTGTTTGTCAGACACGTGGACGACATCGACCTGTTCACGGGCGGCATGGCGGAGCGGCCGGTGGTGGGCGGGCTGGTGGGGCCCACCTTCGCCTGCGTCATCGCGCAGCAGTTCAGCAACCTGCGCAAGGGCGACCGCTTCTGGTAACTCACCGCCACCATCAATATCATCATCTATATTTCATGCAACACCACCCACATCAATATTGTTAATATCTTTGCTAGCATCTTTGCTAGCATCTTTATTGCGATTAGCTTTATCATCATTATTATTTCTCTTTCGTCAGCACCATCCTCACTGCCATTATTATGATCTATATGAAGATTTTTTTGTTTATCACCTTTGTTAACATACCATTTATCTGCTACGTAATTTTTCCTACAGTTAAAAACTGTTTTATTACTAAAAAAAATCAAAACATTTCAGGTACGAAAACGGTGGATTCGAATCATCATTCACCCCTGCACAGTTGCAACAAATCCGCCGAATATCCCTCGCTCAGGTCCTTTGCAGAACCCTCGACACCATCGACAGCGTCCAACCCTTCGTGTTCCTGTCCGCTAACAACCCTGGCAATGAACGAATCTCCTGTCACAACGGACTACTCAACGACTTTGACTTATCCCCCTGGGTCGAAATACATACTGACTCCAACAATATTAACAAGAAATCTGAAGACGACGAACCGACCACAGAAAAGACTAAGCGACCTAGACCTACCACAACTGTCAAACCGACAACCAAAAAGCCACCTAAAGTAGTATTCCCGACTAACAAACTAGTCCAAAAGAAACCACTCATTGACTCAAACTCGACAAAAGCCATGAATTTTGAGAAACAAAACAAGACTGACCCGACGGTTACCGACAAGGAGACTATAAATAATAAGACTGACATAAAAACGAACACCACAAAACCCAACTTCACTAAACCTAACGTGACACAGCCGATAGACGACAAACTTGACTTTAAGAATAAAAGCAGACGTTATGACTTAGAAAGCGAAAGAAGGTTCAGTAGACCGGCTCAATACAGCGACTACGAAGACGACGTACAAAGCGTACAATCAGTCGTTGTTAATAACTTACAAAACAAACGACCCTACAACAGACTATACATAACTGTGACTGAAAACGTTGACAAATACACTTACCTGATCAACTACGTACCGAGACCGACGACGCAATCTTGGCGACAGACCACTAGACGAAATTACGACCGAGACGCAGTTAAAGTGACTTATCAGAACTATGACAACACTTACAGACGACCTAACAGACCTTACTACAACAGACATGAATATGACGACGATATTGACTCGCGTAACAGCAGACCGACACAACTAGACTTGGAATCACGATCTAATGACGAAACAACATCTACTACGACTCAACCTACTACTACTGAGACTGCCAAAATTAGTTCGACTACTGAAAATTTGTACAAACTTGTGACTTTTGGATACATTGGCACGTACAGAGGCGATCCTACTGATGACAAATTTAACTTTAACTCAATGACTAAAACTGACTCGCTGACTAAAGCTGAATCATTGACTAAACTTGACTCATTGACTAAAACTGACTCGCTGACTAAAGCTGAATCATTGACTAAACTTGACTCATTGACTAAAACTGACTCCTTGACTGACACTGACTCCATGACTAAAGACGACTCATTGACTAATACTGACTCGATGCCCAAAGCTGAAGCATTGATTAAAGCCGAAGCGCTGACCCAAGCTGAAGCACTGACTAAACCTGACTTATTGACTAACACTGACTCACTGACTAAAACTGACACTATTAGCAAAGACTTCAACACTTACGAGACTAAACAACAAATTATAACAGAAAAATACGACACTGACGACACGACCGGCAAACTCTCTACTTTCATTTTGTATGACACAGTGACTAAACCATATAACATTCGACGACGACACGACGACCAAACGAACTTGAAAACTAACAAATACTACTATTTAGGCAACGTTCTACACAAATACCCAGACAGTGACTTTAACATTACTAAAGCAAACTTGACTAAACTCAGAGAGGAAATGTTGAAAGTGAACTCCACTCAACCGAAAGTAACAGAAGAAAATTTGCAAGAACGGTCTGTGTCTGACAAAATGGAGTCGTTCGATGACATCGAACCGAAAGCAGCAGATCCAGACAAAACTAGACCTAAAGTTAAGAAACCTTCTGGACCCGCCAAGACTCCGTCCGTCGCGTTCCAAATTATTCCGAGTGAGAACAGGTAACGCATCGATCTTTAAATATTGACAATAATAATTGTAATAATAAACTATCCGAGTGTTAAAATTTAAGAAAAGATTGTACTTATTTCAGCAGTCTATTTAAGTTACCTAAAAAAGGTTTGATTTTTTAACAATACCTTGCCGGTAACCCATTAATGACCCACTACAGGGTCGGGTCTCCTTCTCGTAATGAGAGGGATGTAGGCCGCCGTCCACCACGCACCACTACTGCGGGTTGGTGGACTTCAAATACCTCTGAGAACATTTTTTTTTGTGAACTCTCAGGCATGCAGGTTTCCTCACGATGTTTTCCTTCACCGTAACAGCAGGTGATATTTAATTTTATAAAGCGCACATAACTTTTTTACAAACGTCATTGGTGCGTGCCACTGGGATTCGAACCCGGACCCCTCGATTCGAGGTCGAATTCTAAGCCACTGGGCTATCACCGCTCTATATCTCTAGGTATTAACAATACCTAAATAGCATAAATGTGTAACAAATGGCCGTGCAGGCAATCCGGTGTTATATTAAGTGGTCGTTGCAACCCTTAAACACCGCAAGCAGTATCCTACAGAGGTGCATGAGGACTGTACCGAGGATAGTCGCCTCACATAAACTGTGTGAATGTTGTAAATGAAATTTCTTAAAATTTCACTGAATTAATGAGGTTATTGCCACTGTTTTTATTGTTTATTTTAATTGTATGTATCTGAATGTACATACAAAATTAAAAACATAAATAAGTGTTGGCCTCAATATACGCAATTAACAGTTTTTAATTGCCTACTCGTTGCTAAGATATCAATAACACTTAGATACATTCTTATTTTTAAAATGTATTTTTACCGCAAAATATTGCACCTACCTACTTAATTACGATAAGATAAAACTATTTCGCATAGTCTCCTTACTAAGTGAATGAAATTGTGGGAAGGAAGAACAATATATTTATTATTTTCGATTTAACATTTTAAATTAATTCTAGTATATACCTAGTTAATCAAGGATTGTGTTCAGATATGACAACAGTTTATTCCATTCCAAGGGGAGTTAATCGTTTCGGAAAATTTCAACATTTTCTAACCAAACTGCAAAACCCCGTAAAATTCGCAATCGAACACAACTCAATATTTTTTAAATAATTTGTATTTTTCTTAATTTACAGTGGTGTTTCTATAAAAATGTGTATCATTCTTCCAGTCCATCCCAGTGGGCAGTATACGAGGAGAAGGACGACCTACCAGACGGACTCCCGCACACGATGCCTGCCATCTCCGTGGATCCCTACGCCCTGAGAGAGATCCCGAAACCCATGGACCTCACCTCCATGAAACGACGCCCAGGAAGGTTCTAAACAGGGAACAATGTTGCTTTATCAAATGTTAACTTATGACGAACATAGCCAAACTATTTTTGAACAATGACTGTTTATAAACTGACACACTGACAAATGACGATGACCAGTTAAATAAAAACCTCACTAGACTTTCGTGATACCGACTTTAACTTGAAGATTTAACTATTGACAAAAACTAACTCGACTTACTTAAATAACTTAACATGATTTAAATGGACTTTTACCGACTTTATACTGACTACTACATCTGACAAAATGATTACATGACTGCTGACTAATGACAAATTGACAAATCCTGACATAACATTTACTTCACTCTGTCTATATAATACATGACAACACTATCTTATCTTAATAAGTGACTGTTAAAAAAACTTTTAATCAACTTTTACTGACAACTTCTGACTGACAAAAAATGGTCGAATCACTGACTGCTGACCAAATGACAATTTCCTGACTTATTGTGTGATGTGACTACCTCATCTTAACAAACTTAAACAATCCGATGACTTGATTGTATCGACAACTAAATAAAACATTTTCTTGACATAAAAACTCATTCAACTTATTAGACATAACTATTACTGACTCATTACATCAAAATGTTGATTGACAAACTTAACCCAAAACTAAACATACAAGTTATAAAAACGTGACGGCAAGGCTATTCTGCAGCTTGCTACTTCATAACTAACATCGACTAAATGACTACTATGAGACTTTTGACTCAACACTTTTACTGACTTAATTCTCAATGACTTGCTGACTGACCGATTAAGACTGAACGTAAAGATAGTACCGACCAACATGTGACTGACCAATTTACTTCGACAAAGACATGTGACTAATTTTGACAACAGATTTTGATTTAAAATCTTGGGTATTTTACTGATTTAAGTATCAATTTTTAATCAAACTATAACAACAGAACTCTCTGCTTTTATTACTAAAGAAAATAAAGCGCTTACTTATCGCTCTGTGTATTGACATCAAAATTTAATGACTTTTTTGGCAACTGATTTATCAACGACCAACAAATGACTGACAAAATGACTTAGAGCATCTTACGACTGATATTAATAATAATTATTCATGTATTTATACCTAATACCTAATAGTAGAATAAGTATCTATCTCTGTTTTACTTTTAAGGACATCAGAGATCATTTATAACAATTATTAAATAATTTTATAAGTCCCAGACAAAAATAATGAAATTCCTAAGCATAAGCTCCACTACATTACATTGAAAGTTACAGAATAACAATAAATAATTTAGGTGAAGTATACCACCGAACATACGGAAATAAGTGAACTTAATATTGAAGTTATATTTTAAGGTAAATGATAGTGTGCAACTGAACACTTCTGTCTGCTTCTTATACCTACGTGATTAATGACTTGAGGTACTCGAAAATTGTAGGTACCCTCAAATAACATCATAAGCCATGAAAATGTTTCACTAGCTAAAATAATATATTGGTAGATATATAAATTCAAAAGACATTCTATTCTTAATGTAAAGGACTGAAACTATAGTATAAATTTGAATAATTTATTCTTAAGTACATAATAATAACACGAACAACACAAACAGTATCAGTTATACATAACAATATAAAGTGTTTAATATTAAGTAGCTGACAAATATAGCTTAAACAATAATATAATGTTACAATGAATTACTTTTTAATTAATTACAATTATGTAGTAACATGTCTAATGAATAATTTTGTATAAATTATGAAATTTGTTCTGTTCTGTTTTCAGAATAAATGCTTATTAAAATTTCTATTGTTTTCTTTTTCACCTTTTAAAAACAACTAAGGCCATGTTTAAAAATTACTGTTTTTTATCAGTATTATCAGTTATACACTTTATAAACGTACAGTATCATATACTGACATATCATATCCTATGTAGGTAATGGCAACTAATGAATCAAGAGACAAATGCACATATTTAAATTATTGAATATTTTTCCACATATCCAATGCCAAGCATTAGAGGTGTGCTCTGTTCACAAAATTCTAAATTACTGTTACAGACATTTATAATACTCACACAAAATCATATCATAGATTCAAATGATTAGAATTACTTTTTCTTGATATCTAATTATTTATAAATTAGGTAAATAAAACATTTTTAAAATATAATATTTTCACATGTACTTACTAAAGTAAAATAATTTAATAAGATCTTTAGTCTATTTTGGTTAATGTCTGACATTTGACAACTACACTGATAATCCTGTGCTATAAAAAATATATAAATGGTGGTAGTACAAATGATGTACAACTAATATTTGAACCTTTATAATTGAATTGAGAGAATTAGATTACAAGAGGTACAACCTATTTTTGAATGTTTTTTTTAATCAAATTGAGAGGGTTGGGAATACAAGAGGTTCAAAATAAGGCAGGGGATTACCAGTAGTCTACTATATAGCAAATAATCCAAGGTTTAAAAACATTTCTTTGACATCACAAAATTGGCTGTGTAATGGTCATGAAATTTTAATATTACACATTGATATAATGCTACCAAAGTAACAGATAATAATCTAGAAATTAAAGATTTACAGCAATTATCTGCCGTACTTTAGTCCCTTTCAGGGTAGTACTGATGCAGCTCCTTAGCCAGCTCCTGAGCGAGCTCCATAGAGCTGGCACAAAGCACTCTACGAGATAAGATGTCAAGTGCACCTCCGGCGGGGTCAATGCACACGCCCCCAGCTTCTCGGATAAGGATATCACCAGCAGCAATGTCCCAAGCATGAATCCCAAATTCAAAATAGGAATCAGCCCCACCGAGAGCAACCATAGCCATGTTGAGTGCTGCAGAACCTAAGGATCTAGTGCCATGAGCCTTGGTTATAATGTTTTTGAAGTTTTCAAAAACACATTGCTGTTTTTCTGGGTCCCTGCTTGTTCCCGCCTCAAAGCATAACAGAGCTTTGCTCAGCTCCTTCACTTGTGACACGTGGATCTGTCTGTTGTTCAGAAAAGCTCCTTGACCTTTCTTAGCGGTGAACAGTTGATCCAATATTGGATTGTAGATGATTCCCGCCACTGCTTCCTTGTTTATTGCGAGGCCGACAGAAATGCAGCTGTGAGGGAAGCCGTGAACGAAATTCATGGTGCCGTCTACTGGGTCGATAATCCAGGTAGGGTCGTCGGTCAGAACACATTTTGCACCGCCGGCAACAGATTCTTCGCCGATAAACTTATGCTCGGGGAATCTCTTCGTCAGCCCGTTTATCAGGGTTTCCTCGACCTTCTGGTCTACTTCTGTAACGAAGTCAATATTGGAGCCCTTCAGTTCAAACGTTTGGAAGCCATCTAAATGCTCTTTAATAAGGCTTCCTGCAGATTTAACGAGCTCCAGTGCAGCTTCGAAGTATTCGTCGATTGCGTCGGCCATAGTTTAAATATTGATACTGTCGAACTGTTGTGAAATATCGTAACACACGTAATATTTCTCGCAATTTTTTTTATATTACTCAATAATTATAATTTTATTAAACTATTCCCAATCCCATGCCCAATAAGTTAACAACAACAATACGTCAAACTCGACTGACTGACCTGACACAAGAACTGTCATTGTCATTTATACTTTTTCTTATCAACAGAAATACGGTTATTCTGCCGCTTATCTTTTCAGTGTAAAAAATTATCATGATGAAAAAAAACAAGAAATGTTTTAAAATTTTCCCTTAATTAAAAGTAAGTTTAAACAACAACATTTAGTTAATGATATAGTTTTAAACTTTAAGTACACGTTTCTCATTAAAATTATACGAGTACCGGCAGGGCCGTCTTAGACTATGCTGGGGCCCTTGGGCACACAAGAATTCGGGGCCCTTTTGGAATGTAAAGAAAGCGAACTATAAATTTTTTTTCAGTATGATCTGGTTTATTATTCAAATATATTATAATACCTAATACAATCCGCTACTGACTTCGTCAAATTCTTAGCTAAAGATCCTAATAAATTCAGGTTTTAAACTACGTACAACATACCAAAATTCATCCAATTTTGTTCAGCCCTTTTTGCGTGAAAGATTAACAAACATCCATTCATCCTCACAAACATTCACATTTATTATATATAGCGGTTTGTTCTAAATCCAGCTCTGTAACTATCTGTAACTATGTATGTATATAACTCAGCGCTATACGAACAGTTGCGATGATCGTGATGGAATAAGCTAATATGCGCTCAGTTTAACAAAATCTTGAGGTACGTAGTTGTTCTATCTACTTGCTTTTTCTATAGTTTCTTATTATTTCGGCGCTCCAACCTCAGCCTTATAATAAAGATTTATTCAGATCTCCTGGTTCTCTTAGCTAAGAATCTCCCTCCAGCTGAAGGTTACGTTAAGTAATAACAAAGTAAAAGGCTGCTTTATTTCTAGTCCCTGAGGGTTTCAACTTGATCGGTCCTTATCTGTACCAACAATAGTTTCAGCATGGTGGAATATGCCAGAGGTCTTCTGATCTTCTTGTTGAAAGGCAAGGGAGTTGTCGACGTTCTATTAGGGTGCGAGCATCGCGGCTGCAGCGGACCTATGTGGACCCACCCTAAGTAAAAAGGGCTCTGTTTAGAGCTCATAGGGTTAGGGGAAATATTCAGCCTACTTAAATAACCAGAAATGAAAATGACAATTCTTAGACCACGTGACGAATATCAGATAGTTTTAGATAATGTATGTTGCAGTCATATTAAATTAATACCACAAGTGGGTTTGGCAGTCATTTCATATGTACAAAATGAAAATAACGAAAGAGTAAGGATTTGTGATAAATAAAACAATTGATATTAAAAATTATGAAAAATTGTTTAATTGGCATACCAACTGATAACTTGTTACAACCTATGGCCAATTTTACAATTATCAATATTGTTAATAATTAAATATAATATTTATGTAAAATATGTTTATGCATCAATGGTTTACTTACATTTAAATTTTATATTATTATTCAGAAAAAAAACTATTATAATAAAAAGGAGGTCATTACAATAATATAATTAAGACTTCGTTATATAGTCGTATAAAATGTTCGCAAGATACGAGATGCTCTATCAAACAGTGGTGTGGCGGGGGGTCGTTATACGCGTTCCACAATGAGAAACCTAAGGCCACGATTCATTACTAAGTCTCACCTAAGTCTAGAATATAAGCAAGCCGTGTTCTAGCGCATATCGCCACATGATAATACCACTTTCGTGTATAAAAAATTTACATGACGAGCGCCGTCGACGCATATTTACATTTCGCCGACGCCGCGCGCAGTACAGTCGGGGGAAGGGGGAAGATTAAAAACAAAGTACTTTCCGTTATACAACAACCTCCGCGGGACGTACCGCACCGCTGGATCTTCGTCGTCACACAATTGTACCGACACGACACGACGTGGCGATACCCGTAACGTATCGGAAGATATTACAAAAATATTCTCACTTGTATTACACCACTGCATTTTAAAATAAGTACACGCGTTACATTTCAATTGAGATTAATATCGAATGCGATACGTCCCTCACACCGAAAGCTAGTCCTTACTTAATCTAGGATTAAAAATTTTATGGCAACTAAGCGCTCAGTGGACCACACTGACGTTATTTACATGATGCGTGTCCGCCGACCGAGGGGCTCGCCGAGCACGGTTGAATGTTTGCGGCATAACTACGCCCGGCCGATTAAATTAATATCGAATGAGTTTCGTTGAGCATATCCGAGCGTGCTCGATCGAAGCGCGCTCGATCGAGAACCCGGAACGAGATATCGATGGCGGCTCGCGCTAAAGGGGGGGTAAAAAAGTGTATATTGTCGCAACACCAGTCTTTCTTACTCAGTCGCGATAAATGCAATAAACCGAATCTATCAATTATTTTTTAAGGTTTTGCCACAGATTATAATACTTTTAAACGTTACTAGTTTTCAATTCATTAAATTCCATCACAATATCACCCAATGAGTAAAATTTTACGTGCTACCCGTTCGACTAAGTCTAGGTAAAATTGAAACTCGATTGTTCAGGAATGTCTCGTTGTTTAATACTGGTTGGGAAATGCTTCCAATCGGTACTGCTCTGTAGCTCGCCGCTGCGGGACTGCGGCCGGCGACCGCGCGACTCTACGCCCGTGTCAACGCTAGTGTCTTCGTAGCACTATCACTAGTCACTAATGTCACCGATTGACAAAAGTAACAAGTAACAACATACATATATTCCACGTAGCAACTTAAATTTCATTAACAGTGAATGGTTTACAACGAACTAAACGACAGTTACGAACGCGCGGCCGCGCGGCTTCGTCCTGCCTAATTGGCTTCGAAATGAAAATAAATACAATAAAATTGAGCACCCAGCTTGTTAAATGTATCAAAAATTTATTTCGGGGGTCGCCTCACCGCGTACAGCCATACACTATATCGAATACAAAGTATACATAAGTTACAAAGCCGATGCGTTTCGTTCCATTTATGTTTAAAATACGGTTTAAATATGTATGTGGTTACAAATCTTGCATCATTGCAAAAGTTTCACTAAACTAATCGGATTTTTAATAATAAAATGACCATCGTTGTTCATAGCAACACCGACCGCGTCGAGCGAGTCGCTGGCAACACAACTGTCTCCATTTAAACACAAATCGGGCAAGTAATGTTGCATCCGTTCCTATGAACTATACAATAATGAAAGCAACAAAACGGGTAATAATATCTTATCTATTCAACAGACTTTCCATACATATTTAAAACGTAAGTTTTACTTACATTACATGATCACCCACCTTTCCTAAGCACACGTGACATTGTGGTCTCTTAAATAACATTACAAGGACTGCACTAAAATTTCAATTCCTTTACAGAGTGATTTGTTACAATTTTACGACGACAATTCTTGTATTTTCCACAATATCATGCTGTTTAAGTTGATTTGAAAGCGATTTGTATGTGTTATTCCAGTTTAAACAATCACTTTTACGATCTTTGTAACAGGGTGCGTCCAAGTATAAAATAATGACAAGTAGCAAATACTTTGAGTGGAGACATTTAATAGATAAAAATTGTATATACATAATTATACAAATCGCTTTTCAAATATCATCACAAGCTCCGACCACACCGCCCACCCGCTTCACTGTCGCCAACGTATTCTACTGGTGACTATCATATCGACTGATTGCGTCTGAACTGACAAGCACATGTAGAAGTAACCATCCTAAGATGGCAAAATGTATTCATCTTCATTTATCTTTGTGCCGCGGTAGTCGAGCGAGTGGTGCTAAATGCATCCAAAAGATAAGTCCATTCAAGTAACGAGTAACTTCGATTTTCTACTGTAGTTAGGTTTTTCAATTGGAACTTTTCACTTTAAATTCACATATCGGTGACGTATCTGATCGGATTTACTTCAAGTCACCTCATGACAAGACACAGGTTCTCGATGGGATATCAAAATTTTTGCACAAAATCGATTTACACGATTGGGTTTACTTGTAATCATAGAAAAAGAAGAACCGAAGTAAAAAAAGGTCAAACTCATCACATCACTCTCACGTACAATCGCGGTGAGAGTGATATGATGAGCTATGCTCGAAACGGACTCATCTGTCAGATACAACAGTACATCGAGCATGAACGTACGCAGTATCGTATAGTCATCGTATCGAGCTGGCGGGAAGATGTAAACACAGAGTGACATAGGACACTCTAATTAGGTTCACTACACGAACACTTCGACGACCGTGTCCATGCCCACTGGTGGGCGGAGTGGTGGTGGAGGTGGTGAGGGTGGTGGAGGGTGGCGGTGTTCACTCGACGCTGTTGGTGGTGTCGTTGACGTCGTCGAAGGACTCGTCGCCGGAGCCGGGCGCGCCGGGGGCCAGCGAGGAGCGCTTCACGCGGGACGACGACGACGCGCCCGAGAGGGCCATGCCGCCGCCCTGCCTCCTGCGCACACGATATCTCATTAGTACACAGCTAAGGAAGATATTGGATTGAGTTTGTCTGTGGAAACTGTGTTTTTCATATTTTGTGACGTCCACTAGCCCAGGTTTTCACTGTGTGATTGCTACATTCTTAAAGTACTTAATTAGCTAGCTATGTAGCTAAGGAAGATATTAGATTGAGTTTGTCTGTGGAAACTGTGTTTTTCATATTTTGTGACGTCCACTAGCCCAGGTTCTCACTGTGTGATTGCTACATTCTTAAAGTACTAAATTAAAATCAAGTTTTTAAAAACATGCACTTAATGAACGCAGTTACAAAATAGCACCCGCTTTACGCCTGACTGCGTGTACGTGCGTGTATTTTATTGAAGCGGAGAATAATTTATTTCAATGAAAAGTAAACAAAATTTTCAAAAAGCCAATACATATTTATATAAAATAATTACCATCGGGCACATTTTTACAAACAGTTTAACGTTTAATGGTTAATGATTTAATACCATGTTGTCCATTTTATAATTTGCATTTAGTTAAATACTTTTTGAACATGGCAATCATACAGTTGGATCTTTATATACTAATTCTTATATTCATACGATTGGAATAATACGAGTTTGCCTTAGAAAATATTCATAATTAAAACTTTGACAATTCTCTCTGTCCTCAATGACATAAACATGAATGTGTAACAGGCTGTATGCATTACATGCTGCACACGTGAGATTATAGTCGACTATTTGATATAACGGCAGGGAAGTGCCGATTTCAACTAATACTTCTAATTTAATTTTAAAACTGCAGTACAAAAGTAAGAATATAGCAAAACTTACTATAAAAAATGTAAAACTTATAATAAACAAAAAAGTATGTAATGTATTTGAAATAAACATGTTAATACAAAAACAAACACGAATAGACCCACATGAAATGTTTCAGTACGAAGAAGACAGACAAGACAACACAATGAAGATGTAGAGGTCTCGATTAATTATAGAAATGTATTATTACTTTAAGACTTTTTTCGTGAGCTATCGCTGCGACATGCCACAGATTGAAGAGGCTCGGTACACTCTCCGTGCTTTGAAAACACCTTACAACACATTTTTGATGCCTCAAAAAGATATTATGTATGTTTAAATGTAATGAAAGTTTGATAATTTTTATATGATGATGACTTAAATAAAGCACCTCTAACTGTTACAAATGCGACACTCAAAAGCTAAAACAACAACAACAACAACAAATCGTTAAGACACCCTAAGCGACAGATTTTGAATCCGTTAAAAAATCACAACAGAGCTTCTGCCATTTTAATACACGCAATCTTATCTGTTAAATAAATGATGAGCTGACTTCTAGACTACGCACACGACAAATAATAATGAAAAAATAGTGAAATCTAGTTTCTATATCGCGTGCATACTCTCTTATAGTTCAATGAGATTTTATTTTCATGCATGAGTTTTCAGTACAACCGATTAGTTTGCTAATAGGGTTAAGAACTAGCGACCGATGAGGTAACATCGAACTTTCGTGCTTAGAAATCATTTCAATACCTAAGCAGTAGTCCCCGGGGGCTATAACCTGAAAATGGTGCGTCAAAAAATTTTAGTTATTTATTACTACAGTACATTACTAAATGGCCACCCAAAGTTTTATAAAATAAGTGTTATTTTAGTTTAAAAACTGAAATTTTATATGAAATACAAAATAATGTATGTCTACGATCAAACCAGACGGAAACTAAAATTGACCTGATTATTCTAAAGATTTGAAAAATATATTAGTTTCATTTCTACCATTAACGTGGTCAAACGATAGAACCAAAACGTAGCTAACAGAGTTCCAAATACTTAATCTCTGATGTTCCATCTATTTTTAGCTAGGAATTTGAATTGAATTTTTTTAAAACGTTACTGATCGCCAGCTCTATAAATGACAGAGTTTAATGCGAGTAAACATCATCTATAACAAGAAAGTTATTATATTGCATCCAAGGATTGCGTAGAATTAAAATGTTAAACAGTGTAGTAATCTGTTAACGGCTCCCCGCGGCTACCACGCGGCTACCACGCGGCCACCACGCGGCTACCACGCGGCCCCGCCCACCTCGTTACCTTTCTCTCCTCCGCCGCCTATTCACTATCCTCGGACATCGAGGCCCTACGGAACCACACAAGGATTTAGAACACTAGAGACATCTTCACCTTCTTAAAGAGGTCGACATAGAACGCTTTTGTTATTTACAAAATGTTAGTACAAAAGATTGACATAGTCGAAGGAAATAAAAATATAGAGATGGACAATTACTTACACACAATAAAATTACTATTAAGGATTTACGTATAAGTGGCAATCATCGTAGTGGTGTGTGTGTGTATAAATGTACGAGATACGTGTGTCTGTAATATGTATTGTCTGGAGGTTGTAGGGAATCTCTCCGCAGCTTGTTGCACTGATTGGTGCGTGTATGTGTGTAGGTATGTATGAACGAAATGTGTACGTGTGTATGTATGTATTTAAGTGTGTAGGTTTTAAGTCAACTCACCGCAGCTTGTTGCGCCAATTGGTGCCTGTACGTGTACGTGTGTAGATATGTACGAGTGTATGTATCGTGTGATGTTAGCCATCTCACCGCAGCTTGTTGCGCAGGTCGGTGTGTGTACGTGCACGTGATATGTGTGTATGTGTGTGTATATATGCACTAAGTATGATTGTATGTATCGTGTGCAAGTGTCGAGGGAGGCGCCTCACCGCAGCTTGTTGCGCAGGTTGGTGCAGTCGCGCGCGAGCGTCTCGTGCGCCTCGAGCAGGTCCTCGAGCTCGCGCTGCGCCTTGCGCTTGCCGACCTTCTCGCGCTGCACCTCCTCCTCCGCCTCGTCCAGCTGCCGCTTCAGCGCCTTCACGCGCCCGTTCATCTGTTCACAACGCGCAACGCACAACGCCATCGAATTAAACTCTGTCAACTCTAAGCTCGGTACACTGCTGGACATTTATCCATGTCACCCATTAATGCCATGGCCCACTACAGGGTCGAGTATAAGCTCACGATACTGCTGGACATTTTATCCATGTGGCAGTAACCCATTAACGACCTACTACAGGGTGGGGTCTGCCACGCTGGCTTACTGCCAGTTGGTAGACTTTTATACATATTATTTATTGCAAATGTTCGACAAACGAGCAAACTAACCGTCTAATGGTACGCGGTCACCGCCACCCAGCGCTTGAAACACTCGAGGTGTCACTGAGGCGTCCTGCCGCTTGGGGTTACACAACACGCTACGATACCACCTGTACGTAAGAGGCCACTGAGAGGGGATATAGTGGTTGTGGACGGCAAGAGCGGCACACTCCACTCTTGACCTGCATATTTCATATTCGTCATCTCTTCGTCTAGCTTAAGGCTCGCATTCTTGTATACAATCACATAGCACACGGGTATAGCTACACAGCTACACAGCACACGGGCGCGGTACCTTCTCGATCTGCTCCTTGTACTGGTCGGCGTGGCGGCGCTCCTCGTCCAGCTGCAGCGCGAGCTCCTTCATCTTCTTGTCGAGCTTGCGGCCCGCCTTCTGCTGCGCCAGCCGCTCGCGCGACTCCGTCTCCAGCTGCTCCTCCAGCGTCGCCACCTTCACCTCCAGCGACGTGATCACGCCCTGGACGCACACAACCACACCGTTTCAAACGCTGTCCTTCCCTACCCTTCCACGGATACACGTACGAACACAGACGTATTATTATTCTCTTTAGCATTGCATATAGATAGGTGTATGCATCCAGTACGCAAACAAATGGCCGATGTTGAACAAACAACGACACGGTCAGGCAGCGTTTGGTATCGTTTTCACCGGCTCGATCGTAGATAGTAAGTTACCACTTCGCTGTCCCGTGAGTCACATGTGACTCACAACCGTTGTTTGACTATTGTGTCTATTTAATGGACAGGGAAAGTGTTAATCGCGAGGCGTGCCGTCGATAGATGTGAAAACTTTTGCCTGTGTGGTGTCTGCCACATTGCGTGCTGAACACGCTACGTCCTCGTGCTCGTGGTTGTAAACAGTCTTACGCTTTAAACTTTGCATCAATAAAATCCGTCTAACTAGTTACATGAGAGTTGCTTTACACTTCGTATATCGCCAGTGACGTCGACCGCCCACAATGCAACGCCCCAGACCATTAATTTTGGCAAACCCAAGACCGAGAAGAATGGCGTCAGTAAGATTACACATATGCCAGAGGGTGACGGATCATAACCTCACACTGGGAGACAATGTGCTGTGGGTGTAAGGGACACACGCAAAATAAAAACACACGCAGAAATTTGAAATTGTTATTCAAACTTCTGCTGGGAGTTGAATTCGGGATAGATGTCACGGTGCAGGACTTTCGTTCCAAATTTCAAGACATAGGGGTGGAACAATATTATAATTATTCATTTGTTCATTCTATCATTCACAAAGTCATCAGTCTTTCTTACACAACATTATCATAATGCGTCTGTTATTGTTGACAAAATAGGCATGATGACAGTAATCAAGTATCGCCAAAATATTTATCTGATCTAATGAAATAGGATTCAAAGATTTTGAAACATGTATTTATTCTATTATTAATGTCGAGATTAATAATTTATTTGTTAAAATAAATCTACAAAATACAACAATCCGCCGTGATAGCTTAAACACCCGTCAGATCGAATTACGTCAATTTACGTCACATCTCAGTAAACGTCATTTTTTTCGTTTAAGCGTAACGCGATCTCTGCATTTTTACTGACATAATGACAGACGCCATGACACGGGCGAGCGTTTTGGAATGAATTTGAAACTTAAAATTTAAATGTACTTTTATTGCGCAAAAACCTTAATTGTCTACAAAAATATGATATATTTTATATATAATAGAAACTTCTGAATATCATAGAAGAGTTTTGAAAATTAGTCATCATGCCTATTATAGACTGGGGTGGTTCAACAAAGGAGGCTTGGGTAACACTGTCATTGAGTGTGTAATGCCGACATGCGAGGTTTTTGGGAGTTCCATGCTAATAAAGAGTGCTAGCTAGACCTTATTGTTACCACTGAGGCTCCAACGTCGATCCATCTATAACATGAAATGTGATATGTAGGCAAATGAGATTTTCACATACATGTGTATCAATGTAACCTCAAGTGTAAAAATCAACGGATTCAATTCCGGGCTTTTCAATAATAACCTGAGACTCTTTTGAGCACTTTTCGCTATTCAGTCTCGTACCGCCGTACTCACAGACATTCATTAACATTAATGGTTTATATCTAAAATAACGATGACTCTTTTGTCAATACGAATAAAGACGATTTTATTTGTTTGTTAATGAACATTACGTTAAATTACGTCTCTGAGTGCGGCCGTAAGTCTGGTTTTGAATCTTAAGAGCATGTAGTAACATTTCTAATTATATGTTACATACTAACAACACCATCGTGAATAACACCACCTGCAAGCCTGGTCGTTCTCCACAATGATCTCAGAGCCAGGTATTCTCCACAATGTTCTCAAAGCCAGGCATTCTCCACAATGTTCTCAAAGCCAGGTATTCTCCACAATGTTCTAAAAGCCAGGTAAAGTCCCCAACCGGCAAGCGGCCAATGTTCAGTCAGTTTTTTGCAGTTGTCCAATGTGGTAAACAATCTTGGCACTACTTGTTATTGAAAAAGAGTTTAAACGGCTTTAATAAATAATTAAAAGCTACTAGAATTTTGGAATTTTAAATCTTTAGAATGTCGTGTCTGCGTTACTTTTGAATCGCAAATTAAAATAAAAAGAAATGCTTAGATAGTGTACCATATAGGACAATAAGTGAGATAAAAGCCGAGGCCACCGCTGCAGTGTGTCGCTAATGTTTGCAGACACAGTCCAGTCACCAGCGGAGGTATGTACCTTGGTCTTGGCGCGGCCGGCGGTCTCCAGGTCGGCCAGCTTGGCCTTGAGCTCCTTGTTCTGGCGCTCCAGCACCAGCTTGCCGGTCTCCAGCTTCTGCGCGCCCGCCTTCTCCGTGCCCAGCTCCATCGTCAGCTGCTCCACTTGGTTCTGCAAATAATGCACAATGAAAATCATTCACGACCGGAGTGGCGCAGTGGTTAAGACGCCGGTGCGCCGCGCGGAGGGTTCCGGGTTCGATTCCCAGGGATTGCAGGGATTTGAATGATGCATTTGAATTTCTGTTTCTGGTCTGGGTGTGTGTGTTCTTGTCTTGTGTGTGTCCTAGTGCGGGGCTATGAGTGTGAAGCGTTATTTATTTAAAAAAATATGCGTTCGTTTTTTGTTTTACAGGGCATTTCGATCAATCCATATTCACCTTTACAGATATGAAAATTAAGAACAGTAAAAATAAATCAATATAAAAATAACGTTAGTCGTTACAGTTCTGGAATGTCACATTACATAATTAAACATCACATACACATTACCCTGTACTATTCCTAGTATAGATAAGATTGTTAAGCAACGAGCTAACGTTTTTCTGTATACAACAGTATAGACCCAGAATGGATCCCAAAGAGACAGAAAATAGATAAAGTGATGTGAATGTAGACTTGCACTATAGAAAGCATGTAAATGATGATAAAGTGATGTGTGACCATAGATATTTAGTATTATAAAAAAATATATATCGACTGAGCCTATCGCCTGACGCTCTGAATGTCTGTCTGTAAATTTGCAACATTCAAATGAATGGACCATTGTTACTGAGGTTTTTCTATTCAAAATGCATTAAAATAATTAAGGACTTCATGATCTATCAGAAGTAATTTAAAGTTTTTTTTAGCCTTGCC
The DNA here is from genome assembly GCA_905147235.1 of Erynnis tages. Classification (NCBI taxonomy): domain Eukaryota; kingdom Metazoa; phylum Arthropoda; class Insecta; order Lepidoptera; family Hesperiidae; genus Erynnis; species Erynnis tages. The sequence continues at coordinate 11,023,752 of LR990082.1, forward strand.
GTCTCTCAGAAGTGTATAATAAAATGTAACAGGGGTATTTTAATAAAAAAATCATATGGTAATGTCACCTGTGATTTCCTGAGCCTGTCGTTGAGGATCTCGTTATTGGATTGTTCCTCATCGAGGTCCTCCTCGAGCGCTGCTATCCTCGCCTCTAGCCGTTTCTTCTCGTCCACTAGCAATGTCACCTGCAATAGGAAGAATTAAAGTGTTCATTGTGACAATTTAATTGAGATCCCAAAAGGATCCAAAACTCAGGTGAGAAGCCACACATTGAAAATCTATAACTCATATTAATGCTTCCTTTTTACAATTACGATTACGATACGACGATTACGTTACGATTTTAAAAGATACTCTAAAACTGCTATCTACCTATCAGTTTTAGAGTATCTTTTAAAGTCGTGTTGCAACACTGCAGCAGTGCAAATCCTGACTCACGCTGGGCACTCGGGAGGCCGCAGACCAGCTCAAGCTTCTAGAAACTTGAGAGATGTCTCTACCTTGACACCTCTTCAAATTTGTGAAGCGAACCTGGTCTCCATAATGCAAAAACGATTGTCCATTTGAATTGTATCTAGCGAGTTCTAGAGGTTAGATCGGGAAGGTTCCTCGCCTTCATTGCGTGGTTCAGGCAATACTTATTAGCAGCATTTGATATAAGTTCATTGTCCTGGTCATCTCTCTCGGCCTCGGCGTGTCTCCCGGCTCTGTGAGGAGTCGAGATCCTCAACGTACAACAGCGTTAGCTGGGTCGCGAGCTTCCCTACTTAGTTCAGACACTATTTCCCTTACCTTGGCAGCGGCGGCCGTGAGCTCGTCGTCCCGGTCGTCCCTCTCGGCCTCGGCGTGTCTCCTGGCCCTCTCGGCGGCGGCCAGTTCCTCGGCATGCTGCAGGGCTTCCGCCTCTAGCGCCTTCACTCGCCGCTCCGCCTCGCGCGCGGTGGCGGTGGCTTCTTCACGACCGGCGCGCGCCTCCTCGGCCTCGCGGACTGCCTCCTTCAGCTGGACTGTCAGCTTCTTCGCTTGTTTGACGGCGTCCTCTTTCACCTGCACACACCGGACACGGATCGAATCCATCAAAGTAGTTCGAATAAGAATTGCTACAAGGTACAATACGACAACAAGGGCCAGTGTTAGAAAATTTAACCAAAAGAGACCCTAGCAAAAGAGTAAAGTTGCCGTGGCTTTATGGCATTAGATTGGACGGAATTATTGCGATGTCTTGCCATATCACACTCAAGATCATGGGATCTTCAGTGTCATGGGAACATATGGATGTTCTCTATGCTTTTTATAAAGTATTTAGGTATAAGTAGGACCAGTGACAGACAGCCGTAGCTACGATCCACTTTACCAGTACTCACATACATTAGTATTCACCTCACAGCACTGTTGTTGGTACACATTACAGTTGATTGCGTGTGGTTGTCACCAGCGGTGTCCACGTGCCCGGGCACTGCACTACCATGTATAGCTCCACTCAGCAGTGGGCCTTGCATGTTTAGATACGATACATCACGAAACAGGCAATCTTCATAAAACAGGCCATAGAGGCGAACACAGCTGCTATTGAGGAATACAACCTGGCTACTGCTATCAGCCACAGAGACTACCAAGCCATAGCAGAAACCCTAAAAGAATGCCGGGACGATCCAAGGAGACACCGGGCCAAAATTGACAAAGATTTTTTTCTGGAGCAATATATTATAGGAAATGCAGACAAATAACTTGATGCAAAGGCACGGACCCTAGAGTCTGTGGACAACAAATGAAGATTATAAAAAAAAAAATCACGAAACACAAGACGACTCCAGGTGGACCGACGGCCGGTGGGTGATACCTTGTTGGCGAGGTGCAGCGCCTGCTCGGCGTCCTTGAGGTCGGCCTCCAGCTTCTTGCGGAGCGCGAGCGCGGCGGCGCGCTGCTTGCGCTCCTCCTCCAGCTCGGCCTCCAGGTCGCGCAGCTGCTTCACGATGCCGCGCCGCTTCTCCTCGCCCTGCTCCTCTTTCGCCTGCAACACACAACGGTTCAATTATATTGAGTGATAATCGAGTGAGTATGTAAATAGCTAGATGACGTAATCAGAGCATGGTCACTCTCCGACATGATCAGATCGACATTGTCATTGGTAATTTTCAAGTTGTCTTGAGCAAAATATCCGTGTCCGGTTTTATTCTTATTCTTGACGGAGTTTCGTTACAAATCGTATATAGTGTGGCGTCTGTAATGTATTAGTGTCCTCTAATAATGATGATGTAGGCCTTGGTTCACCACGCTGTCCACACGGGTATTTGCATTGATGGACAATCCAATATTAGCCGAATGTAGTTTGGTGGAAGGTCCATCACACTGACCTAATGTAGGTTGTTGGACCAGTCCACCATACTGGTCTAACAAGTTAGTGGACAGTCCACCATGCTGGTCTAACAGGTTAGTGGACAGTCCACCATGCTAGCCTAATGAAGGTTGTTGGACTAGTCCACCATGCTGGTCTAACAGGTTAGTGGACAGTCCACCATGCTAGCCTAATTAAGGTTGTTGGACCAGTCCACCATGCCGGTCTAACAGGTTAGTGGACTAGTCCACCATACTGGTCTAACAGGTTAGTGGACAGTCCACCGTGCTGGCTTAATGCATGATGGACTACGGTACGGACGGCAAGACGGCAACTGACCTGCAGGTCGCGCTCGAACTGCGCGCGCATCGCCTGCATGTTGACCTCGAGGCGCAGCTTGGCGTCCTCGGTGAGCTGCAGGTCGTCCTCGATCTCCTCGTTCTGCGCCTTCAGCTCCGCCAGCTGCGACTCGAGCGCGCGCTTCGCCTTCTCCAGCTCGTGCACGTTCTTGTCGGCCGTGCCCTGCGTGTTGGCCAGCTCGTCCAGCTCCGACTGCAGCAGCCGCTTCGACCGCTCCAGCTCCTCGATCTATGACAACACACACACTTACATACACATACACATACAACACACGCATAGTCGCATATACATAAACATAAACAGTTACAGTTCATTTTTATTCTGTTGTCTTATTTGGTAAGCAATCTTGGCAATACTTTTTATTGAAAAAAAGTTTAAAATTGCTTTAAAATTTTAATTATAATTTCTAGAAATCTGTTTCTGTATTAAATGACAATTTGTTTTTTTTTTTAATTTTATGTCTGCATTATTTTTTTAATCAGAAATTAAAATAAAAAGACATTATAAGATTGTTTACCAAATATGACAAGAGTATAAAAATGGACTATGCATTACAATTCTACCTCTGACAGGCTACCTATGTGCCACCCAACACGGTAAATAGAGAAAATGATAAGGGGAAAATACTCGATAAGTTAAAGTCCAAGGGAAACACGAAATATTTTAAGTTAAAGGTTTTAAGTCACTGGAACCACTATAGGTTTACAATATTGTTAATGTAGCCACTACTACAACTTAATATAATAAATATCATTAGTTTTGATCGTTAAAGAATTCGTTAACCGTAGTAGCAATTAAACGACACCGAAACCCATTTCCGACTGAACAATCCACCGAGTGGGAGGGCAGCCTGTACTAACTGTGCGAAGAAGTCCCGACTCACCTTCTCAGCGGCATCGTCCAGTTCCCTGGTGAGGCTGAGCACGCGCGTCTCCTTGTCGCGCGCGTCGCGCTCGGCCGCGTCCCGCTCGGCGGCGTAGCGCTCGGCCACCGCACGCTCCTCTGACACCACCTGGATAACACACGAGGAAATATGTAGCGTAAGCAAAAAAGTCAAAATAAAAATTACTGTTTTTTAATTTTTATCTGAGTATTAGAGATAAACCTCATCCATAATAAATAAAATCGGCTGACAAGCAGGCAAACTTGTGCCTAAATTCCAAGCCATAAACAAAACACAAAAAGAAGTGAATAAACCAGCCAAAGTAACTGAAAGGATCTACAGTCTATGTCAAAATTACCATTAATGACTAACACTAATTTTATAAATGACCAAGCATTAGCATGTTGCAGTGTAATAAAAAGATACCACGGCATACCGTGTTGGTTACCAATGATCGCAACCAACTATGTAGTTATTTTCCATTTATTTGACGACGTAACATAGATTTGAGGAGGCATTTACCACCATAACCAGTATGGTGTTTGATGGTGCCAGACCAGAGATGCCACGCCAATCGCCATACCTTGTCGAAGCTCTTCTGCTTCTTCTCCAGCTCCATGACCTTGGCGCGCTGCGCCTCCAGCTCGATGTTGGTGTCCTCCAGCTCCGCTTGGATTTTCTTTTTGCCTAAAACACAATTTTTTTTTTAAATAAAATAATCCTGTAAAATACGATACTCGTATATTCTCTCACTCTCAAAGATCTGCATTTAATAGTAGAGGAGACGTGGAAGATTGACCTTCACCGATCAAATATGCCTATGACGACTTGCCTATCGAAAAGTGTTCATAGCTATTTTTAATTTAATTAATTTTGATCAATTTTCTTTCATCACCTTCACTCTTGTGATAACTGAACAAGCTATCTCAACTGATAGTTTTAAACTCACAGAGTATGCCTAGGTACGCTTGCCTACTTACAATTATATGCCTCATCGAGTTATCAAATCGGTGAAGGTCGTTCTTCAACGGCTCTTAGATTATAAATGTTAGTCGCGTTTGTCGATCGCGTCGGGCAACAGAGGCAACAGAGGCAACGTCGTATGGTGACTCACTCTTGTCGAGCTTGTCGTTGGCCTGGCGCAGCTCGTCGAGCTGGCGGTGCAGCGCCTCGGCGTCCTTGGCCAGCTTCTTGCGCGCCTCCTCCAGCGCCAGCAGCGCCTCCGCCTCCTCCTCCGCCTTCTTGCGCGCCTCCGCCGCCGCAGCCGTCAGCGCCACCACCTGGGGTAATGACGCAGCTTTGTTTAAACGACCACCATCACGCGCGCCCAACTGGCCAGCGATGGCGCTGCCACCTGGCCACACACCCACACACACCCACACACACACACACACACAGCTCTGTTATAACAGCGTGCTTCAAACTCGCCACACTGCCATCGGTGGTGCCACAGGCCACACGTGACACATGATTTATTTCCTAATTATGATCCTTGGCCTTCTTGCGCGCCTCCGCCGCCGCAGCCATCGGCGCCACCACGCGCCCGCGCACGGTAAGGTTAGATAACTGGCTGAGATAGTGCTGCCTCGAGAGGAACACCGAGGTACAGTGCCACAATCTGGACACAAAACACACAATAGACAACTGATCCAAGATTCGACAATTCCGTACATGGCGTGAATAGGTTGACAAGTCGAAAATGCAAACTTTTCAGGGCAGCCTTTTAAAGTTTACTTTTTTATTGGTAAATCCATCTATGTATCTATGTAATAATTTGAAAAGTCGATTCTTATAAAATATAATGCAATAAAAAAAACAAAAATAAAAAAAAATGGATTTACCAATAAAAAAGTAAACTTTAAAAAGCTGCCCTGAAAAGTTTGCATTTTCGACTTGTCAACCTATTCACGCCATGTACGGAATTGATCCAAGACGGTGCAGCTTAACCACTTCGCTGTCCCGTGAGTCACATGTGATACATACCCTAAAACATTGAACAGCAACATTGTTGAATACCAACACACTTCAAAGGAAGCATCATCAGAACCAACTCAGATTTTTTGTTCCTTCCAATCAGTACTGAGACATTTGAATATAATTTATGTGCGTCTCCGTACTCCATCAATGCAAACTTGATCAGTAGTGTTGAATATTAAGGCTGAATTTATAAAGTGTGAATTAACCAGTGTTAGTGGGTACCTGTTTCTCGAGGTTCTTCTTGGCCTCCTCCTCCTCCTCGAGCTGGTCGCGCGCCTGCTCCAGCTGCTGCTCCACGTTGCGCAGCCGCGTCTGCAGCGACAGCTTCTGCTTCGTCTCCTCCTCCAGGAGAGCCTGCGATCACACATTCACATTGTCACCAAGGTTGCAAAACCCTGAGGATGATATCACTAGGATCTATGGATCGGTGTTAATAGGATGATTCCAGGTCATTTGATGAACAACATTTAAAATTGATGATCTGTTTTTGTAAGTGGTGAACGATGATACTAGCAGTTTGTCAACCTCCGATGAACAATTCAGTTCCATTTGGGATTGAGAATGCTTGTGATTGAGAGGTTACATGTTAAATCTTTTTAAGCAGCTGATGGCGGCAGATGCACACTGAGGGGTGTAATACTATATAAGCGTCGAGAATGCGGGCGCGTTGGTTTCTTGTGCCTTTATAAAGTTGGCTAGATGAAGGAAGTGCAACTCTATTCCTTCACCGAGTAGAAGTCTTCTAAAGAGCTATCACCATCAGGATGAGAGTAGGAGAGTGCTATCACTTGCGGAAAAATGAAAAAGCGTGCCCGCGGCTTCGAGCAATGGCGTCGAGTTGAACACCGTGGAATAGCTGGAGGAACGACCTCAGTTTGCTTGTGTACAGAGGATGCAGGGGATGCAGGGGTACAGTACCTGCGTCTCGGCGTGGTGCGCAGTGGCGGTGGCGGCCTGCTTGGTGGCGGCGGAGGCCTTCAGCTCGGCCGCCTCCAGCTGCGCCAGCGCCTGCTCCGCCTCGCTCTGCAGACGCACCACCTTCTCCGCCAGCTCCGACCTGCGACACGATATCATTCTCGTCCAATCATTTGCAACTATCGGGGTGAATTACGCAGTACGCCACACTCCTGCTTCCGTACAGGAAACGATGGGCGATCTCGTCAAAATCATGCAACAAACAGCCTTAGCTTAGGAAAATGCCACACAAGCTTCTTTGTCACACCTAAACAACTTGGAATATCAAAATCTTTTTCATAATAAAAGGACAGTAGTCCAAACCTGTCTGCGACCCATTAGTGACCCACTGCAAGAACAAGTCTCCTCTCGCAATGAGCAGGATATCCTGGACTATACGGATAGGCTCGAGTCCACCACACTGCCCTTACCTGGCCACCAGGTGGTGTCGGGCCGATTCGGGTGGGCAGCTCGCGCACTGTGCCAAACTTTTAATTCTGAACAGCACGCGGCTTTAAGGGTTATATAGTAGTGTACCCACCTGGCCCGTTCGACCTCCTGCAGCTTGGCGGCCACCTCCTGCAGCTGAGCTTCAGCCTGCTTGCGGCGTCTCTCGCCCTCCGCCCGCGCGGCACTTGCGCTCTTTAATTCTGTAGCGAGGTCCGCGTTCTCCGCCTCCAGGGTCTGCTTCGCCTTCTCCAACGCTGCGGCCACACGAATGCTCATTAGTAACGATACACTCCACAATCCACATACATCCACATCTCTAAAATACAACCTTAACATCATTACGAACTATCTATCAATGTCGTTGTAAACAAGTAATTTAATGACAAACTGTAATGTCTCTGTGTGTAATTTGTGGAAATAAAAAAAACTACATTGTCGTGGGTGCACCCTGGATGTGCTTGAGTTGGACAGGTGTAATTAATATCGATATACTTTTTTTAATTATTTTCATTAGTCTCCCATCGATAAGGAATATGCCCTCCTCTCTCCTTCCATAGTAGGAGCACATCCTACTATGTACTTCTCTTTGTGAGAGGAGACCTGCCTCTCCAGTGTGTAGTGTCCCAATAACCACAATAGTAGGTAATACCAGGTAGGGACCACTGCAGAGTCGAGTCTCCTCCAACAATGAGAATACATGCCCACAATCCCCAATTTTTTCCTTTGCTTTTAAAACATGAAATTTTTCCTTGTAAAATCTACGTAAGTAACAATGTGTCGGTAACCCATTAATGACCCACTACAGGGTCGGGTCTCCCTCTCGTAATGAGAGGGATGTAGGCCTTAGTCCACCACGCTGGCCCACTGCGGGTTGGTGGACTTCACATACCTTTGAGAACATTTTTTTTTGTGAACTCTCAGGCATGCAGGTTTCCTCACGATGTTTTCCTTCACCGTAACAGCAGGTGATATTTAATTTTATAAAGCGCACATAACTTTTTCACAAAGTCATTGGTGCGTGCCACTGGGATTCGAACCCGGACCCCTCGATTCGAGGTCGAATTCTAAGCCACTATGGGCTATCACCGCTCTAAGTAACAATAGTCATTGATATATGCCCCTGGGATTTGAGCCCTGACTTCACGATTAAAGGTCAACACTTTAGCCAGTCACAAACTAACTTCTACAGTGTAGTGCAAGATCCTGTTTGGGTTCCGACGAATGCGGGCTCTTGCACATGTGTTGCCAGTAGTCCCTCGCCGAGTGGAAGTTGTTGCCCTCCTCTAGGGGAAGGGCCAAGTTCTCCACTTCATAGTTGTCGTCCTTAGATAGTCCAAACTTCACGTTCTTTTGCCTTCGCTCTCTCAAGTTCGCCATTTATAGTTATGCCACTTAATATTTATACAAATTAAATCCAATTCAAAATTCCTATGTAAAATTCACGCAAAAAATTGATCTTGTCTGTGTTATGACATTGTTATTGTGACATTGTTTGTCAGTGGGTTTTAAATTGTCATATTTGGAATTTAGAATAAAGTGTATAAAGCAAAGGAGAAAAAAGTTTGTGTATAAAAGGACACATTAAAAGTGATTCTTATATTCTTAGTGATAGATCCTTTCCAATAAATTCAATTTATTATTTCTACACAAAAGTCACTTCATTCAAATTTTATCACACCATTTTTTTTCTTTCACCGTCACATCAAGTAACGCTTCAGACTTATGACACACCTTCACACGTAGGATTCCAAGTGCTATGGACACACACAAGACTATTGTCTTATTGGTCTGTGTTATTACACAGAATAAGAAACAGAAATTTAACCTCATCAATAAAATCTATGCTCTGGTGGGAATTCGTTGCGTGGCGAGTTCATGAAATGACGTACGGTTTGATGTCGCCGAGGGAGTTAGTGACTCACCGGCCTTGGTCTTCTTGAGCTGGTCGTGCTGGTCGTTGAGGTGCTGCAGCTCCTGCGAGTGCTTGTGCCGCTGCTCCGCCAGCAGCGCCTCGTGGCCCGCCGCCTCCTCCTCCAGGCTGCGCTTCAGCACCGCCACCTCCTGCTCGCGCTTCGAGCGCAGCTCCTGTTGGGCTGCAACACAAATACATTACATTATCATGTATCGTGCGAAAATGAACAATCAAAATGAAAATCTTTTATTCATTGTCAGGTACAAGTTGTGTACACTTAATGAACGTCATATACGATCATGATAGAATGTTATAAAATATATCTTATAATATAATACATCCACTTTCGGTGCCCCTCAGGCTATCGTAGACCAGGAGAAAAAAGTGGGCGGAAAAAAACTCAAAGCACTCTTTTAAAATCAATTATGAACTTATTCTATTGCAGTATGATTTTCGACCGATAAATGAGAACGCGTGACAGCAATCGCGTGTGTCAGTATCAGTCTACTGGCAGCTGCTCACTGTTTCTTAAATTATACATGGGGTATAGAAATAGCCAGGTGAAGCCTATTCAATCCCATGCTTTCTTATCATTTAAATAGTCCTGTATTGTATAATATGCCTTTCGGCACAGGATTAAACGGCAAATAGAAACAATATTCTAATTTTACTTCGTGTCTTTCATTTTGATGCCTAGGAATGACAAATTCAAGACATTTTGGAACAATAATGGGAAAATGTGAAATTTAGATCTACTATTCAATACTCAAATACTATTTCTTGACTTGCTCGATACCACCAGTAGGAGTGGTGTATAAAGCGAGTCAAGAAGTGACGACACATTTATCATACACACAGTCACACACTGTCAAGGTTTCTAGAGACAATAAATAAACTATTCACCACACGGCAGTAATAATGAGCGAGGCAGACAAGTACCTCTGGAATCTCTAGCTCCTCATTATGATGATCCGTCCTAAAGTAATACAGCACTATTACGCAGTATCACGAGATTCGAGTCTCATCTAACTCACATTCTCTAAGTCCCATGGCTAAAAGTACCCACAGTAAATATACCAGCATCAGTATCAAGCTACTTGAGCGAGCAGCTCGCTCTGAGGATTTCCAGCTCCTCGTTAGGGTTCCTGAGCTTTTGAGGCTTGGTATCACGACTCGTTCTGCGTCGAGGTACTCGTGTGCCAACACACCCTCGGCCCACCAATCATGTTAATATCGTACTCACCAGCAGTGGTATCGAGCGAGTCCAACAATTCGCTCTTGAGCGCTTCCAGCTCCTCGTTGAGGTCCCTCCTGAGCTTCTCCGCCTTGGTCCTCGCGGCCCTCTCCGCCTCGAGGTCCTCGTGCGCCTCGGCCAGGGCCGCCTCGGCCTCGCGCGCCGCCTTCTGGGCCGCCGTCCGCTGGGCGCTCTCCTCGTCCACGCGACTGATCGCCGCCGCCAGTTCCTCCTCGCGTTTCGCTGGGAAATGGTTAAATTGGAGTCAATGAATTTAATAAAAAAAAAGTAATAAAAAAAGGAGAGAGCTATGCTTGGTATTTCTCTACGAGACAGAATCAGAAATGATGAAATCCGTAGAAGAACGAAGGTGACCGACATAGCTCTCAAAGTTTGCAAATTAAAGTGGCAATGGGCTGGCCACATCGTTCGCAGGACTGACAACCGATGGGGAACAAAGGTCCTCGAATGGCGACCACGTTTAGGCAAAAGGAGCACAGGCCGCCCTCCGACCAGGTGGACTGATGACCTGAAGAAGACAGCGGGAAACCGTTGGATTCAGAGGGCCCAGGACCGGGCGGAGTGGCGTCGATTAGGGGAGGCCCATGTCCAGCAGTGGACTACTAAGGGCTGAAAGGAAGGAGGAAGGAAGGAATAAAAAAAGAGCTTTACTTTACTGCTTTACGGCGAAACAGCGGGCTGTAGTATGTCATTGGATCGTCGATGTTTGTGCTGCCGGCAATTATTTGCAACACATGGAAACCTTACCCTAAACGAAAATTTCAAGGAATCTCTTTTGTCATAAAACAAAGAGAACAGTAACTCACTAAGTACAATCTGCAGCTCCTCGAGCTGGGCTTTCCTCTCGGACAGCTGTTCCCTGACATCCTGCAGCTCCGTCTCCACCTTCCTCTTGGCTCTGTCCACCTCTTGTCTGAGTTGGTGGTCCTGTGGACATTAGGAAGCACGTTAAAAATAACTCAAACAGCCTTTTTATATTATTGAATTTTAAAACCAATTGAACCAAGCTAAAGTATTCGTGTATTCCCAGAAAAACGTGCTACTAATCAAGTATTGCATCGCTAAGTTAATAAAAGACAAGACTAACGATGTGATAAGATGTACATGACATTAATGTCCAGTTTTAATAATACGCCATTCAGTATGGATAATATGGTTAATTATTGAGCTTATGCAATGTCTATTATTTCAAAGCAATGAATATTATTTAATATTCAAATTTTGGCGACCAAACTGTAAATTTACATTGAACCTGCCTTCATTATTTTTTTCTTCTTGATCCAATGCACTGGTCTAGCTGTGCTCCAAGCGGTCATGCTTCGACATCGACAGACACGTGATCTGCGGTCATGCTTCGACATCGACAGACACGTGATCTGCGGTCATGCTTCGACACCGACAGACACGTGATCTGACGGGTGAGTACTAGTTACCTTGAGCAGCTTCTCCTCGAGCTCGGCGATGGCGGACTCCTGCTTGGCCTTCAGCTTGCTGAGGTGCTTCGCCTTCTCCTCCTCCTCCGCCAGCGCCTGGGACAGGTCGTTGGCCCTCTCCTCCAGCAGCTGTAACACAGAAAGTAACCTGTTACCGATTTGAAATAAAATTGTCAAAACACAAATCACATCGATGTTTGTAAAATGAAAAATTAAAAGAAAGTTGTCGGAAAAAATAATAATGCGACACTACAGGATTGTTTTGGGGCAACATTAAAAAAATGTTTATCATGCCAACCAAAAAAATTTATTATGAATCAAGTGACACGAGCAATTTCAAATGAATCCCATTTAAAGACTGCAATCAGCTGTCTTATTAGTGAATATTGCACGTTTTCCACCATTGCGTTCAGGACAGATCTACCTATATACAGATTAAATCATCATCATAAACAGAGACACATTTTTTTTATAATTATTCGTTTAGCAAGTTTTAAGTTGTACTTTTTTGTATTGATGGTTAACTCGCTCTCCATTTAGAGACGCGTCTATGGCAGGCAAGAGACCGACCGACCTTATTGTACACTTTATTTACGCAAATAAAAAATAAATTGAATAGAATACCTTCTTCTCCTTGAGCAGTTTCTGGTTGGTGTCGTCGCTGAGCGCGAGGTCCTCCTCCAGCTTCTTGATCTTGGAGTCGCACTGCACGCGCTCCAGCTGCAGCTTCTGGCGGGCCGCTTCCTCCTCCTCCAGTTGCTCCTCCAGGTCCTACAAAGTGACAATTCATATAACACAACAATAGTACAGTTGCCGTCACGAGTGGTGACCACAACTTTCATTGGTCGGTTCGACATTGACTGCGCTGCGGTGCACGCGATTGGTTCGACAGTCGTCGGTTCGTCAGTGTGCGTCGTCTATTGGTCCAGCACGTTTTTCCGGCTGCTGTACATTGGCCGAAAGTATACAATATCCCTACCACTGATAATAATCAGTGCTCACAACTCATGACTCATGACTGACACAAGCAACAACGGGGGTGCCCAGAGTGCGTTGCCAGATTTAAGAGAGCGCCCCTATTTTCATATTGAGTTATTAGTTATTATGCTACACCATTCAACATCATTTTTGCTTCTTATTAAGGTCCTCCAGATTTTACAATAAAATCTATCCTCAAGAAATAAACAATTATTTTACTGATGTTTCATTCATATCGAATTGATGTGTTACATCTCCTGAAATAAATAATGGATGTTTCATAATTATAAAAAATTGATAAATATATCGTGAAATCGTTTCTTTGGACAATGCATATTAATATTAATAACTTCAGAATTGGAAAGATAATATGAAATATATCAATGACGTCATACTATCACACATAAGTGTGATCAGCTATACAGTTTGAACTTCCATCAACTTGACAGCAACAATCTGTTCTTGCTCCACTGGCTACTTGCAGACGTCTGGTCTCTTCTCCGTACGAGCCACCGACCTGTATGTTGAGCTGCAGGCGCTTCTTCTCCTGCTGCAGCGCGCCGCAGCGCTCCTCCTCCTCCTCGATGCGGCCCTCCAGGTCGTGCAGCAGCTCCTCCAGCTCCTGCTTGCGCGCCGCCGCCCGCGCGCGGCTCTCCTCCGCCTCCGCGCACAACTCCAGCTCCGCCTGGAAACATACAATATAACAGTGGTCAATAAGCATGCGCATTCGAAACAGCTTTTCGAGGTGTCTTCGATAGTATCTCCCTTGTTTCTCATTTCAGTTGGCGTATACTCGCGATATAAATGTTGGTATTTGAGTGGGGATTGGTCAAAGGGCAGTAAAAACGGTGATAACATTGATTGATGAATAAATCTCATTTTCATTTTCTCTTTCTCTCATAAGCAGCCATAAAGCTGCTACACCGTGTCTCTGATGCTGCATGAGAGTTATAGCTAAGAAAAACGTTGTTACTAATGAAGTCTAAGATGGTCTGCTCAAATAAAGTATTTCCGACAGCTACATTTCCCCAACTGAAACACACCATATGACCATCATGCAGCTTCACAGCTGGTAGCATGGTAGCTCACAGAGCTACTACATCTGAACGAGTCCTCGCTCATATATGTATGTATGACCCATATGACCGTCAGCTGCGTCTACTCAGCGGTGGATCGAGGGGGTGGCAGGTATGGGGGTACCTGCTACTATACTATGGGGGTACCTGTCTGGGGGTAGACACCACTCAGTCATCACACGAACCCGACTAGTGCGGCGACACTGACCTGCAACTGCTCCGCCAGCTGCGTCTTCTCGGCGCTGGCCTGCTGGTACTTGGCCTCGTACTCCTGGCAGCGCTTCACCTGCGCCTCCAGCCGCTCGCGCACCTGCCGCAGCTCGTCCTCCTTCTGCGTCAGCTTCTCCTCCTGCTTCGTCACCTCCAGCAGGGGCTTCACCTGCAGACGTACCATCGAATGGAGGTTAGGTAGAGATCAAACGAGAATGTCCACCAACCTGCATTAGGTCATTCTCATTGTGAGAGGAGATCCGACCCTTCAGCGGCCAATTATAGGTTAAAGATACTGAGCTACAAAGTTTTACCACTTTATATTGTCCAACTGGAGATGGGAGGGATTAAATCATAACTTATTGACTAAATGTATTAAATATGCATAATTTGCAATTTTATGTTTAAAAGGCATTAGAAGGCCTACAGGCCTTCGCTTATTGATCCATTAATGTTAATGCAACATCAATTTCACTTTGAATGACTGAACCGTAAACGCTAATTTATATTTAGACTCAGTGTTGGTTTTCGTGTGTATAAAATATGCAATTTTTTTAGGTATGAGTAGTACACTTATTTAGTATTTGGCGCAGTGAAAATTTGTAAAAAATACTTTAAATAAATTTACTTTCCTACTTCATATTGTGTATTTTAAGACATTACACAAGTTGGACAAACAATAGCTCCCATAAGGCAGGTGTGACATGCTCACACGCGAGAATATCATCTATAACTTAACACTCGCGTGTTATTTACATAATAACTTCTGCATTACGAAGGGCTAAGTTATTTTCAAAACATTGCTATGTACTTGGTTAATGTAAACATGGGCCATATTGTTACTGTGAGAGCTATTCCGTGGAAACCTAACCAAGTTTAGAGCTTGAATTAATAAACATTTATCAGGCCTGTCATACTAACCATCCATGACAAAATTAAATATCACCAGTGATGATGAAGAAAAAAGAAAAGAAACCTACATACAAACCGAGAGCTCTCCAAGAAATTTACAAAGGCATTTGAAGTCCACAATAGGCCAGCATGGTGGACTAAGGTCTATAACCTTCTCATTGTAAGACGAGACCCGAGTTGGTTCATGTATTGGTTTTATAACAGCAACGTCTTAAGTGCGCTCTTAAATTTAACCTTTTTTATACTACAATGAACGTTCAGTCGCTTTTCAAGCCCAAATTCTGTTAATTAATATGGGATTTATAGTTAACAAGTTACCTTTATGTACAACCTCCACCACTGCCAGTTCCTCAGCTTGAGGTAAGCGGCGCAGTTCCTCTGGATGATTCTGATCGCGTTGAGCTGCTGCAGCCTCTTCTGGTAGTTCCTCCTCGCCAGGTACCCCCGGCAGAACGCCTGGAAGTTCACGATCAGGTCCGTGATCTTGTAGTCTCGCTCCTCCTCCAGGTGCGCCAGCACCCCGGCCCTGAAGAAGATCTTCGACTGGCCCACCCTGTACAAGTTGTGGTCGAGTTCCAGCGCTTCGATCATTTGCTCGCACGCCTTCTTGCCGTCCATGAAGCCCTTCGAGATGATGTTCGGCGTGAGCAGTTCGTACCGCTGCCGGAACTCCTGGAACGGTATCCTGTTGGGGAAGCCCTGCCTGCAGATCCTGATGCCCTCGAGCACACCGTTGCAGCGGAGCTGGTCCAGCACGAGCGGCGCCTCGATTTTGCCGGCCTTCTTCTCGTGGTTGGGAATGATGCACCGCACGAAGTTGGGGTTCGTGTTTCTGAGCGTCGCCATGAGTTTCGTGAGCTGCTCCTTGTACAGCTGCGAGACGGTTCGGAACATCCCCTTCCTCGTCCTGGCGCCGAACTGCGTGTCGGTCATCGCCTGTTGCGCCATGCCGACGATTTCGGCGTCCTTCCAGATGTGGCACACGAATGGATCCTGCGACGATTGGAGTAGAGACACCACGTTTTCGTTCAGAGGGTCCATGTTCTTCATGAGCCATTGCGCCGCAGAATAGTCTACTTTGCCCGCGTAGTGGATGATGGCGAAATCGGCGATGCCTCTGAAGTCGGTCTTCATGAATTTGGGATGCACCGAGTGGGCCGACACTAGTTTCTCCACGAACGTTTTGTCCGTCGCCTTCGGGAACCAGCACTCCTCGTCTAGAAGAGCCATGATACCCATCGGCTTGTCGATGAGGTCGATGGTCGGCTGCAGGTCCAGGCCGAAATCGATGAACTTCCACTCGATACCTTCCCTCTGGTACTCCTCCTGTTCCAATATGAACATGGTGTGATTGAAGAGCTGTTGCAGCTTTTCGTTCGTGTAGTTAATGCAGAGCTGTTCGAAGGAGTTCAGATCGAAGATTTCGAAACCGGCCATATCGAGGATACCGATGAATGAGGCACCTTGTCTCTTGGTTCTGTCCAAGGATCTATTGATTCTGTTGACCAGCCATCTGAACAATCGTTCGTAGCAGGCTTTGCCGATGGCCTCCACCGAAAACTCGACTTGCTCCTTGGTCTGTGCTTTCGTTACGAAATCTCGGCCGACCTTTATTCTAGGTTTTAAGAAGGCTTTTGTCATTTCTGTCACGGAAAGGCCTGAAAACAAATAATGGTTGTTAAGAAATATGCATTATGATAATTTAATATTAGAAAATCTAAATAACTGGTGTCTAAATTACCTAGTAAATGCGCAATTTTTTGCGCCACCGTGTTGTCGGGCAGCGTCGCCTGGTCCGAGTTCCTCTCTTGCTTGAACTGCATCGATCCGAAGAGCAAGACCGCAGACACTATCCTGAAGATGGAATTGAAGTCTTCCATGTTCATTCCCATGATGTTCATCGATTTGATCGTCGCTTGGAACTCTGCGGCGTCGTCGATCCCCGGTACCGGCAACGCGGCATTGGATAGGAACGGGTAGCTCTTGGGATCCTCGAGGATGTATTCGGCCTTCTGCTGGGGCGTCGCGCCGGACAGCAGCTGGTAGAAGATGTGGAATGTACGCTCATCCTTCGCTTGTCGTATCGCTCTTGACTTCTCTAGTAAGTACGTTTCGATGTTCGCGCCGGCTATGAATCCGGACGCGTCGAAGTTTATTCTGATGAATTTACCCTGAAAGATGAGATTGGATCGTTTCACTTCAACACGACATGGACAGAGAGAAGTTTTTCTTATTTATTCCAATGGTACTCACGAATCTTGACGAGTTGTCGTTCTTTACAGTCTTGGCGTTGCCGAACGCTTCTAGGATCGGATTCGCTTGTAGCAGCTGCTGTTCCAACTCTCCCTGCAACACACATATCCATTGACTACCACGTCAAATACTGTTTGAAGCCCAAAACAAAGCCTTCCTTAAGCTTAAATGAATTCGGCAAAACTGGACACTTGGAAGTCGTTAACTCCAGGACAAACGCCAAAGTGAAAAAAGCATTTTAATGGGTACAAGCAGCAGATTAGTTACCTCGAACGTTGGTCCATTACTCTATGTGGCGGCATGAAATCAATTTAAACCATTATGAGAACTCACGAGTCAAAGTTAGTTTTTAAAAACAAATGATTTCATTTTAGTGCAAGCAAAGAGAAAATCAAATTTAAACCAACGTTACGAAAACACATAGTGGAACACATTTTTTAAATTCTGCATGGTATTTAGATACGAATTTTACTTCAATGGACGGTGGGAATATATTAAATTAAGGATTGTAACAACTCAATTCGAGTCAAGTTGCAACAACACAAATGACATTTGTTAATGGAACATGCACACACAAAATGAGTTAATTCGATCTTAATTGTAACGTTAATCTTCAACGACATTGTACAAGCAGCAGCACAATCCAAACCAGTTCACACAAAGCATGATAGAGCCTATAGGCCTTGAAGGATTAGTGGCACACGGTCGTGAGGGTGATGACAGGTTAGTTCGTATCTTCCAGACTTACGATTATCAACTGCGGCGAGGGTCCCTGGGCGGCGAAGGCGGTCCGAAGGAAGAGGGAATAAAAAAGATACAATATATTACACGAGTGTCAGAAGTGTCGGAACTTAAGAGGGTGATAGAGCAGGTATAGGGCACCGTACCTAACTCAAATAATAATTAATAACTCAAATAAAAAAATAGTTAAAAGGAAACATTTGAATAACTGAAAAACATTTTGGAAAAATTGTTGATCATTCAAGTAAAGGGTGTTTGTAATAATTTAAGTGTAAAGTCATAAACAGGCAATTTAATAAAATTTACATATCGTAATGAATTCGAATTGAATTTATTTGTACTGAATTTATTAGTTTATAAGGACTAGGAATGTCAAGCTATTTTCCTTAACGTTGTGGACTAATTGCAGTGAGATACGGTGCCGCGGGAACAATTAAAACCGCCGAAGTCTAGCGAACGGACATTCATTATAATTAAACACACATTCCACCTCGTAGCGTGCTGTGCGGTACCGTTGGAACTATTATACAACAATTATCACTTCAATATACAACAATTATACACAATAGGCTATTTGACAATATAATATAAATATACTACAAAAGATAGACTTATTTTTACTTGAAAAGATATATTTATTTTTGCAATTAAAACATTAAATAGGTGACGGGGGACGCTTAGTGGCAACTTTGGTGACGTCACACGCAAGTAAACACCTGTTTATTCTGCTTATTGTAGTATCATTCTTAATTGTGTGACGTCACAAAACTGCACAGTTTTGATAATTCCAATTTTTACATTGATATTATTAAAAATACAGCAGGTTTCCCCCAATTATCAGGATAGGTTTGGTGAGATTAAAAAAATTGTCAAACAGCCTATTATTAGGCTATTACGCTAGCAGATGTACAGATTGTATAACAACGTATACTTTGGATATAATATAGTATAATATTTATATAAATATAGTTAGCGATAAGATCATGAAGTTCGTCATATTTGCATAGGTCTATGTTAGCTTTTAGTAGTAAATTATACACACAATTTATAATATTTTCACTCCCGTTTAGAAATGTTTATATTGATCGTTTACTTTTGATGTTTACTGCTGGCACATATTGCTATACATTCGTAGTACATTAGATATCATTCAAGTACAGTGGGCTGTAAAAATATTTTGCAAGAGTAATTATTCATAGCCATCATCAGTCGTCGAACGTTTATTCAACTGAATGTCGAACTTCAGTTTACTGAAGTTTAAAATTTGAAATTTGAACTGAACTGAACTTTAAAATTTGTAGCAACACTTTCGTAATGTGATTTATTACTTTCAAATAAATACAATGCATCACTTATTTAAGCTCCGGAAATTCAATGATTTAAAAACTTTTTTCAGTATGCGCCAAGGGAATCTTACTATCTTTAACCCACCAACCTGTATGCCAATAACATAATAAGGATAAATTATACCAATAACACAAAATAGGTAAGTACAATTCTGATTCATATTATACACACATTTAATTTAAAACAAATAATATTATCTTGCGATTCTCTAGCTTACATACGCTTCTAGCACAAGTATATAATATAGGCGCATAATCCGTACGTGTGTCAAAGTGTGCGTTGCGCGTACGTGCATAACGTGCGTCGTTAGAAACTCCGCACTCACTTCGGCTGCGTTGAACCGCACTCCCTTGTGCGTTGGCGTTAAAATATTGAAAAACGTTTCAGAATTGTGCAACGAAATTTCTAATTTATAAACAGTTTGTTTGTAACTCGGCATCAGCGTGCAAGCAACCAGATTTTAAGTGGTCACTGCAACTCATGGACAGCTACGTCCAACATCAAATAGGAAACAAATCTAATCCGAGGTCTTATATGGACCGCATATAGGATATCTCCTGCAACCACACCTCCCCAAACGATGCTTCATGGCCAGCTAAGAGGATGACGGTAAGATTCCACAACTAGAGAGCTACTTACAATAGCTGCGTCACCTAAATTGTTTTATTTATGATAAAACATTGAAGGTATTATTCAAAATAGCTTTAATTTAGCATACCTAACTACATTTATGTTAATATTTTGATTATGGCATAATTTATAACCTGACACAAGGGACTAGATAAGTATAATATAGCTACTATGGTAATGGTGCTATTCATTTATCTAAGTGCTTGCTTTTTAATTTAACGTAATGTATTAGGAGTAACCTACATTTTCGTTATCTAGCAGAAACTTACTCGAAAATTTTCCTCAATTTCAGCCTCTTTTGGGTTGTTATTTGAAATTAACTAAGTATAATATATAAGATATATAATAAGATATATATATAAGAAATTAACTAACTATTGTCTACTTAAAAACCTTGGCCAAAATATTATGTTACATTAATTTTAGAATTATTTTTGTTTTTATAAGTACTATAATTTTGATGAAACCTTACAATGTAACACCACATAGATAAGATCTTCCATATTAATTATTTCTAATAAATAATGGACTAGGTTTTAATCTGCCAGATAAATTAATTTATCTTACACAGGTCTCGGATAAAATATCAAATAAAGAAAAAAGCTAAACATCTCAGCTGCCTTTTGACTAACCGAAGGCCTCAGGACGTCAAACTGACAAAGGCTTTGTATTACACTTGACAGGTCATCAATTTTCCATTTTCTATTTTATTCAGGTATACCTTGCCTTTGTATTACATTTGACAGGCAATTTCATCATTCAATTTTCAATTTTTGTTCAGGTACGAAGTATAGGCCGAGGGCTGAGGCGAGGTATTGTGTTACGATCGACATCTAGCTCGGCTGTTGCCCAAGCGGGGATATTTGCAGCGTAATTGCGTAACGGAGGACCTTACCCGCACGCGATAGTCGAACCAGAAGCCGAGCACGCGCTTCACAACAAAACGCATTGTTATAGTACATCGTGTCATGTATCACATGTCTAAGGTCTATATCAATAGTGAGACAGTCACTGTGACGTCATTATTGGCGCAATATAGAAATATAGAAATAAAAATATCTTGCACCGATTTTATGCTTGCTAAACCTACATTTTTCAGATGATTTTATTTTGGCGCATACTAGTATAATTTAAGACGTTTTGCACCTGACAATGATTAAAAAATGTTGCAGATTACAAAATGAAGAGTAGACTTGATAAGTAGAATAGATGAGTTTCATTTCAATATGCATTTTTCAGATAATGTAAACGAATATGATTTTTGCTATATTCTCTTAAAATTATTAATTTATATATAATATGTTACTTTTAACCAAAATACTGCAGTACAGTAACCTACATAATACACAGGTCTACAGACGGTATAATACCCGGCAACCAACTTCAAAACTATCCTTGTTATAAATGTGAATGTTCCAGCTTAGCTTACTTTAGCTTTAACAAAGATACGACTAAGAATGTCAACATAATTGAATTAAATTAGAAATTGACTGAATTTAATGGATTGAATTGAATGAATAGAATTGAATTAATTGAATTGAATGAATTGAATTGAATGAATTGAATGAATTGAATTGAATTGAATGAATTGAATTGAATGAATTGAATTGAATGAATTGAATTGAATGAATTGAATTGAATGAATTGAATTGAATGAATTGAATTGAATGAATTGAATTGAATGAATTGAATTGAATGAATTGAATTGAATTGAATTAATTGAATTGAATGAATTGAATTGAATGAATTGAATTGAATGAATTGAATGAAGTTGAGTTGAATGTCAACAAGAACAACAACAGTTTATCATTAAATTGTACGTACACCAGTCACATAGCCAGAAAAAGACGTCAACGTCAACTGTCTCTTAGAGTTAGCATGCACCTTTTCAAGATGCTTGCCGGATATCATACACCTGTGCAAGGTAATCTGTCTCCTGAACCGACTTAGTTCATAAACGGTATGCTTACCGCTCCGCTGCCCTTGGGCTTGGAGGCGGCGACGTACGCCAGGTACTGGATCACCTTCTTGGTGTTCTCCGTCTTGCCCGCGCCGGACTCGCCCGTGCACAGGATCGACTGGTCCTCGCGATCTGGAAACGAATGGGTTGGTTATTATTTATTACAGGTTCGATACCTATGTCAGTTTGCTGTCAGTGGACTAACGGCTTATTGCTGGTTAACGCCGCTCTGATAGCGGTGATAGCCCAGTGGCTAAGAATTCGACCTCATAATCGAGGGGTCCGGGTTCGAATCCTAGTGGCACGCACCAATGACTTGGTAAAAAAAGTTATGTGCGCTTTATAAAATTAAATATCACCTGCTGTTACGGTGAAGGAAAACATCGTGAGGAAACCTGCATGCCTGAGAGTTCAAAAAAAATGTTCTCAAAGGCATGTGAAGTCCACCAACCCGCATTTGGCCAGCGTGGTGGACGGCGGCCTACATCCCTCTCATTGTGAGAGGAGACCCGACCCTGTAGTGGGTCATTAATGGGTTACTGACAACGCCGCTCCTCTAGCCGCCTATAACACACCTCTCCGCCGCGAAATCGCGAAGCTCGAAACCGGAAATGGCGGTACGCAGGCGGAGATGTGACGCGGCGTTCACGTCGATCGCGCGATACTCCGCGGAGGCGAGCCACAATTATAGCCAATGAACGCGTTAGAACAGGCAGTTTCGTCCGTCTTACAGCGGACAAACGGTGGAGAAACTTCAGCGGTTTCGCTACTTCAATTTCGCGGCGGAGGTGTGCTAACGCGGTCAGTGATGAGGGTTTGCTGTTGGTGGACTATCCGTCCGGAAGAATACATATAGAGAGAGGCGTGTCTTCGACTTGTCAGTTTATTACTGATTACTTGGAGATAAAGTAAACAGAGTTAGCTCGTTGCTTCTAGTAAGTGATAGGTTTTGTGTTACAAAGACATTTGTTTTTATGCTATACGAAGTTAAACAGAGTTACATCAGCACACCGCAAGAAGGCAAGAGCGATGGCTATCGACCAATATCGACAAACACCCATATACGGTTAGCATGGTGTACGTCGATGAATAGCACATTAGCGCGTCTATAGGGTCATCAATTACAATATTTCGATTAGGGTTTGTTTACTAGTTGAAATCGATATACCATTATAAAGAGTTTTAAATTAAGGCCTTATACTTACTCGTATTGGCTCTGTATGGAGCTGACCTAATTGAAATACTCACTGACATACGACTAATTTGCGACAAAATATGCGAAATGATGTGATCGTACGAGCTACTTTTGCGTGCGACAGTGATAAGAACACGGCGTTAGAATATCTCTTCCAACGTGTACAAGTACCTAAGTCGGTTCTTTCACACGCGTGCACAGCAGTACTTAGGCTTACTTTACAATGTACTTGATAGATGCTTGCTAATAAAAAGCTTTTTGGCTTTGTGGTATAAACAAACAGGACAAAGGTCCATCCATCAACGACAGCGAGCGAGTGTATTGAACTGTGTTGGTAAACAATCCTCCTGAAATTCAGACGGGACGTAATTTCCATTAGCAACCCTACCGCCGTATTTGTACTGTCAGCGACCACCGCACGGACGCGGTCGCGAATCGCAAACATTGCATCCGCGTGGGCTATGCCTTTATCGCTATTTAAGTGCAATATTCACTATAGATTTTTTGAAGTGTATATGGAAAAGAATGCACGCATTCTAATATTTTTACAAAAAATGCATTGGAAATGCATGAAATTCATCAAAAAACACGCGATGCACACTAACGTAAGTTTGTGTACATTGACATGCACACATAAACAAACATGACATTCTGATTTTACTCAAAGCTCCAAAGTTAAAAAACTTTAAAGTTCAAAATTCGAAGGAAGGACAAATTTTGTAAGAGACTAAAGACATAAATTTAAAAAAGTTTCTCAACCTAAAACGACTAAAACATAAGGTGCAGACAGTCTGTACAGTGTACACACAATATTGAAGGCTCATAAAGTAACACGTCGCGACTCAGGTGCGGCCGGCAGGGCCATTAGTGGGCAATTACACAAATGGACGACCGAACTAGCATGCTATCTAACTTGCCGACGTCGACGGAGCGGAGGGGTGACGATACTGACGGTAAAGGACTGTAGAACAACGAAACGTTTAAACGTGAATGAACAGAGGCGGTTTGTTAACGGGGTTATCAGCAGTGATGTGATAGACTTGTTTGACGAAGAGAAGCGATTTTTTATTTGCAGTAAATGAGAAGCAAGTGCAAGCTAATAAAATAATAAAATTTGTTTGATTACCAATTACTAAAAGTTGTTATAAGATTATAGTATTATTATTATTTTATACGTAGGTAATTATAATGTAAAATTTTGTGAGGATAGTTGGGGAAAAACCGCTGATCATTAGATATGGATGAAATTTGGTATGCACTTTTATAATCTGAAATAACATATAGGATACTTTTAACACTTTCCTGGACCTAAAATCAGACAAATGTAAAAGCTATCAAATACAATAAATGGAGTCCAAAAGTCAGAATAATGCAAACGTGTCATTCGTGGTGACAGCAGGCACATGTGTGCTTTCAATCGGAATGAATAGAATTCGGCGAAACGGCTAGACCACCGAGGATTTCGTCCGTAGTACAGAATTAATCGCCTCACCTAGCCTAGGCGCCGGCTTTGTTCCGATGACACACATATTAGCTATAGGCGATCGGATAAATAAACATGAAGTAACGAGAGCTGATTAATAAAACATGAATACATAGCCGGTAATGTATGCGCGGGAGGACATGTACTCGAGCGTTCTATGGTGGATGGGTTACAATTAACTATTTAGCTAATATGGAAGTTTTTGTGCGAGCAGCGATTTGATGGGCCGAGACCTTGCCTCGATGGTGTCATTCTAGTGCTGATGGATTGTGTAAGGCGATTGCTATTGTCTTCGCTGTATTAGCAGAAAGGAATGTTCATATAATTGATTTTGCTTAACGAAATTGGAGTCTTAGGTAATAGTTCCTTTATACTTGTGAATACGAGTTTTCTTTACAAGGTATTTTAGTAAATATAATTTTCTTTTTTTATAGTATGTTGCAAAAACCTATCAGTGGTTGTGCTCGTACGTGCTTTGCTACTTATTAGGACTAAGATAGTTGCCTATTTTTCTCCAGCCCCTTTTTTATACATAAAATAATCAACACTTACATTATACAATCGGTCAGATAACATAAGATTAAGAATGGACGCAAACACAAGGCTCTGTTGATGTGTGTGCAGTATCAATGAGCGGAAACACGATTGAATAAATTAGAATAACGTAAACATTATTTAAATTATTCTAATTAAGTTTACTATTAATAGCGCTCTTTTATAACACCGACAGACGGACAGTACCTAGTGATACATTGCTACCGTGGGTGCTTAACGATAGCTCTGCCTATGCCTATGCGATTCTCGACTTAAAGTTAGGTACCATTAAAGTTAAAACTTAGAGTTGTTAGAAAATACTGCGACAGGTGAATTTCAAGAACATTGTTTACCGCCACAATTTAATGAACCTACTGTCATAGATGGATTTTTAATTATTAGAGATCACAAAGCTATCGAAATTCTACTAAAATTTGTTGAAATTGTAATTTGACACACTTTGGAGCTTATTGTTTTAACTTCTTAATTGCTCTTAGACGAACCACGCCTCTATTGTTTTGTTCACAATCAAGGTGCTCTTACATCGTTTACACTGCCTACGCCTGCCAAATTGTTTCTTCAGATAGTCTCAGCTTGATCTTAGATCATCAATATTTAAAAATAGATCGTTTAACTAAATGTAGTAAAATTTCTTACATTAATTAACGAAAGATACAATTATTAACTTTTTATATGAGTAGCAAACGGGCATGAGACCTCCTGATGTTAAGTCTGAATGAGCTTCTGTTTCTGGTCTGGGTGTGTGTGTGTTGTCTTGTGTGTGTTCAACAGTGTCCCTGGCACCCATGACTTAGGGAATCCCAGTGTGGGGGCTTGTTGTATGGAAATGGGTGTGCGTGTCCTTGTCTTGTGTGTGCTCAATAGTGTCCCTGGCACGACACAGGGAAACCCAGTGTGGGGGCTCATTGTATGGAAAAGGTTACCTTGCAGCATGGAACGGTAGGCGGTGTCGGTGATGGCGAACACGTGCGGCGGCACCTCGTGCCTCTTGATGCCCTTGTACCGCTCCATGATCTTCTCCGTGTAGATCGGCAGCTTCTTGTACGGGTTCACCACCACGCAGAAGAGCCCCGAGTATGTCTGCGAAGGGAAAACGACGACAGTCATCAATCGAACGTCGGCACTAGTTATTCTTCTTTGAAGAGAGAAGGTGACCGACATAGCTCGCAAAGTTTGCAAATTAAAGTGGCAATGGGCTGGCCACATCGTTCGCAGGACTGACATCCGATGGGGAAGAAAGCGACCAATTTTAAGCAAAAGGAGCATAGGCCGCTCTCCTACCATGTGGACGGACGATCTAAAGAAGACAGCGGGAAACCGTTGGATTCAATGGGCCTAGGACCGGGGAGAGTGGCGTCATTTAAGGAAGGCCTGCGTCCAGCAGTGGATCAAGGGCTGAAAGGAAGGAGGAAGGAAGGATACCTTTGTCCATTTATTGGGAAAAATATTGTAGACCGCTGTTATAAACTTTCGCGGTTTGCTCAATATATTTGCATTTATAAATATTTACGGGATATTTTTGGCGAATCATGTTGTTTTCGCAGTTTCCCGCGATCATGGTGCATGTAATATTTACAACTGCGCCGAAATATTGGGACCTCGAAAACAACATGAACTGCGTCAAAGCCCAATTATATCTCAACCTCTAATGGAGAAGAAATCCTTTCTATGAGAAGTTCACCTCAAAGAAAGTGTCTCTCGCAACCATACATTCCCAGCAAAAACACAGGACATGAAGAACATGCTGCTTTACAATGGATTAGGAGGCTGACAGTAAGGTCGAGCGAGCTGCTAATGACTTTAGACCCTAAAGAGATTTCCATTGCTTAAAAGCATATTGTAAATTATTTTCATTTTTACCAAAACTTTAGAAATTACCTTCACTTGTCATTATCTCCATGGTTATATCTATGGTTAACTTCGCCATGTCGGGATTGTTCAGTCTGGGAAATCAAACCTGTAGGTATGTATAAATAAGGAATACCATTTTACGACTGCATTCCACCATTATTTAAATAATTGCTAAATACTGAAGCATAGGACGATACTATCTGCTACAATATTAAAATTTACAATGTAAAAGCCGTTAATATCTATACAAATACATATAATAAATTCCAACTAATAACTGTGGAATTGTAGAGTCTAAATAACTTGTCCCAAGTTCATTAATCCATATAGGATCATTGTACATGACAGTTCATTGGTATTGGACACGCCAGCTAATCATCGGCACGGCGGTGATGTTAATGTATAGATTGTTCAATTGTTCAAACAACTGATAAACGCAGTGTTCACCATACGGGCTCGAGGGCTGACTGATAGTCTGATACTTTAAATAAAACATATCAGAAAAGCTTTGCGTGAAAATGTCGTGTGTTTGTTATGGAAGCATCGGCTGAAATATTTAAACTTAGATCAATAACGAATCAATAAACATGAGACAAAAACATGCCATTAAACAGCGATAATTAAAATGCCCTACTAATTGGATTGGTCGTATAAGTATAATTGAGTACATTGATAACGACATTTTACTTGATGCGTAGAAACAAGAACCACTACATTACTAGAAACAGATTGAATTCTTCAGAATATTATTATTAAAATTAATTTTATAACAACGGAAGACAACTTCCAAATTTCACGCTGAACCGTACAAAATGTCACGTTTAAGAGGAGAGAGGTCATGGCGCATTTTTTTCTACTAGATATCGTGGAAATAATACATAATGTATTAAAAATACACATTTTATGAAACCTCACATAAGGTTAGTGGATGGGGAAAGGGGGGAAACGAAAACCCCCAAAAATGCCTGAAGTAAAAGTAATTGATGGACGCTCCCTTATATACATACTTATATACAAATCAGCAAACTAAAACACACAAGGATTATGAGACCATAATATCAACATTTCAACGAAGAGAGCTAGCTAATCAAGAAATCTTGTGCGGTTATCGTGCAGTGTCGGCGTGCTCAAAGCAATGGCACTCGATAGCTCTAGTTATCGCGACAGATAAGAGGTTCAATAGTGGCACAGAATCAATTTGCAACTCGACCCGTGCTGTAGATGAAGCAGACAATGTAAACAGATGAAGTCACACAGGCCGAGTTGAAGGCCATTTGCGTCGTAAAGGAATACTTTCTGAAACTGTCAGAGCCGGCTAGATATTACAGTCAAATAATATGTAATCAGTGATTAGATAATATTTTATTTTTCGTCTGTATGCATGTAAACAAACATACAGTTGAACAGCCACTAATAAGGGCTTGCCACTATTATGGTTACAAAGAATAAGATATTTAGCATTGTGCCTTTGGTTTTGCGATATTGATAAGAGTCCCAACTGAATATCGACATCATACTGATTTGCTCAAATTAAAAACAATCACGTCTGATGAAATATAAAGACTTAACCGATATGGTTTATGAATTCTGTGTTTTCAATGGTTTTTATTTAGGTATAGAGCTTTCGTTAAAACGTTATTCTCATGCATTGACATCGAAACCCAATGAATCACTGGCATCACGTCAACGCCTTGACCTGATCAATTATTGGGGTCAGTCGAGGAATCTCTTTAACGAGACAAACCTTTCCTCAATCACGTGTAATATGACGAGGAATTGATGCAAGTTTATTGTTATTAAGCGACTTCAAAAAAGGAGGTTATCAATTCAACACGTACATAATTATGTATTGTTCTTTTTTTGTTTGTTTGCATTTTTCTCAACATAGAGAATGGTAAAAGTTTCGTCAAAATCGGTTCAGTCGTTTTCGTGATATCGACTAAAAATTAGGAAATAAAATTTTAAAAAGAATTTATGTTTGTAACATAATTTTATTTCATACTTTTTTGAAGTCGGTTTAATTTTTCAAAAATATATTTAATTTTATGCAACTCGAGTAACCCGGGATGGTGGCACACGCGACGCGGTAGGCTAATTGGCACCATTATCTCGTGTTAACCGACCAGCTGCAGACGTCTTCGTAGCATTGACGACACAGTTTCCACGAGACGCGCTCCTAATTTGGCCGTTTGACCTTACATAGAATCACAGCTGGCCCTAGCACGAGTTGCTTCAAATATGTGAAGCAAATTAATGCGCTCTCCTCTGCACATACGCACGACTTTGAAGCATTTAGTAATAATGAGGATAGATGTTTTATATCAAAGCTGATTTAATGATTTTGATGGTTTTGATGGTGGTGATTGTTCAAATTTGTCCATAATTTTGAAATATGGCCGTTACGAATACACATCGAAGACATTAACACCTACGTCAGTCATCATGAAAATTGCAAAGGAATATAAAAAGCCTTTATAAAGTTACTGTTGAAATTGACATTAAACGGTAAAAGAACAGAAGAGCTGATTTACGGCGAGCTGAGAGAGGTGAGAGTGATGAACTCATAGCATTTAATTAACAAAAACATTAATTACCTACTGTCAACAGCGATACAAACAAAACCATCGAACAATAAAAGAAACCGCCGCAACCATTATAATCTGAACAACCTCAACAATAGTCGGAGGACGTGCCATGTCATCGGTCATACGACTCGTATCGGGCCTACTACAGGCTACGCTACAGGGACACGAATGATGGCACAGCTGTGTCCGATAGTGAGTAATGCGTGTTTAATAATAAGGTTGTAATTCAAATGATGTTATATGTTGTGTAATCAGCTGGGTGGACGGTATACGCTCACAAAGGAAAGTACGGAGCGTCGTCATACGTGTGGGTGACTCAGGAGACGAGAATTCGACATTCGCCGAACGATGCGGAATTCACGACCGTTTGGGCTCCTGTGGTCCGAAAATTCATAAAATACATTAGTCCTTCTAATCTTTCAAAGAATATAATTATGTTCTTTACGATTCTCAATAAGTACATACGAAATATGCCAATGGTAAAGTCAGTTCTGTTTGATCTACAACACGTACAAGATATACCGATTCTGAAGTCAGCTATGTGTCTTTGATTTGAGAAAGCCAGCTATAAACAGCTCGTTTAAAACTTGTTTCACTATTGATTCGTTATTAATGATATAAATTACTCCACGCATTGGAGATATAAATTAGACTCATGTAGCCAAAAAAGTAGCCTTGATCCTTACCCAGATTTCTAAGGTATAATTATTGAGGTTTCGAAAAGAATGACAGAAGCTAACAGATGAATATATGCCGATAGATCTCTATCATATATAGACACTTCATTGTACACTCTAAATAGAATACACCACAGGACCAAGTTTAACGGGCGGTTTTATGCCTAGGGAGGGTCTCTTCCAGACAACCTTTGAGAAGAGGACATGTGTCAGTACCCATCAATGACCCACTACAGGGTCGGGTCTCCTCTCACAATGAGAGGGATGTAGGCCTTAGTCCACCACGCTGGCCTACTGCGGGTTGGTGGACTTCACATGCCTTTGAGAATTTTTTTTTATGAACTCTCAGGCATGCAGGTTTCCTCACGATGTTTTCCTTCACCGTAACAGCAGGTGATATTTAATTTTATAAATCGCACATAACTTTTATTACAAAGTCATTGGTGCGTGCCACTGGGATTCGAACACGGACCCCCCGATTCGAGGTCGAATTCTAAGCCACTGGGCTATCACCGCTGCTAACATACTTGTAGATAAACGGGCAGGGTGTACAAAAACAGTGTTAAAGAGCAATCGCTTTGGGGTAGAAAAATAAAAGTTCATTACAAAGACAACCTTATTTCTCAATTTCATAATACAAAACCAAGCAAAGCGGATACATTGAGTCGCCGTACCGATACCACACCTCACTCATACACACATCGCCACATAGCGCTCGTATGAGTCAGAGGCTTTCCTAACAAACTCCATAATTATTATACCTAAAAGTTAACAGTCGTGTTCGGTAACGGCCTTGGGGGACTTTTAAATATGTACATGCCTGTTTGAGAAACCACATTTTAAAGTAAGTATAACATCGTATGGTGTACTTAGTTCAGATAACCACGTCGGGTGGCTACGATATTCATCGATTTTTTTTTCTATTTCTGAGACAATGATTCTTCTAGTCTTGTTGGTCAGTGTTATCCATGCCACTTAAGGAATATATAGGTTTTTATACGAACAGTATGCATTAGCACCTTTTCATCCAATACGCATTGGAGCAGCGCGGTGGAGAATGATCCGGGCCTCCCCTCTTGTGGGAGACCAGGGGCCCAATTCTGTATGACCATGGACACTCGTATCGCGGCAATGCCGTGTCTTGCCCGTGAATATCGGCACGAAATCTGAATGGTCATACAGAATAAGCCCCCAGTGCCCAACAGTAGGACATAAAAAGAGTTGCGGTCATCCGATATTTAGATTACTTTACACTCAAAGAACCAGTAAAACATCAAGAGAATTTAAATTAATAACATTTTTTTTAAATTTAAAACGTATCTTTGACTCGCTTACATAAATAAATAGGCTACAGCGATATTTGAAGCTGATTCAAAACTGAACAAGAAACAGTAAGATAAACGTGCAAGTGTATTGATTGGCCAATTAGTGTAAAAATACGTCAAAAACAGCAACAAATGTATGTAGAGGCATTCGAAAGCACTCGGCGTCTGACAATTATACCGTCCTAATATAGACGAGACGTATTAGAGCTGGCGATCCCGAGGTCCCCTATTGCTTAAAGTGACGTATATGGCACGAGTAATACTTGTAATTACACGCTTCGATTATAATTATACTTTTTGTTCGACCGACGATGATAAACATCTCGATATGGCAGCATTTTATGCTAACACTGACAGCTCAGCTAATGCTAATGCTAACATCGACAGGCCAGAATGTTCATTCGCAACGGCCTTAACCGAGAAACGGTGGACACTTGTAAAAGTGCAGTATGGTCACATTTTGGCACTCAAACCTGCCTGGAAAGGTGTCACATTCGGTAGGTATATTATCGTAATTTATTTAATTGTATCAGTCCCTGTTATGGAAAGTAGAGCGCGAAATAAAAATGGCTGGTGCGATATTGTATCACGTGCTACAACTTTTATTGAAGAATGTTGTACACTATCTGTTTTAATTTCTTCGCGTTTTACTAGTTCCCATTTACCATTATGAGTGCTCATGTTCATTAAAATAAGTTCAGCATTTTAGTATTTGGTAGGTAGTAGGGATATTAGAGGCTGTTCTTTTACGTTAACCGTAATATGTCTTTGGTTTTTGGTTTATTAATAATTATGCGCGTCTCTTATCCGGTGGCGGTACAAATAATTTATTTTGTTTAAAGCGTTTCCACGTTGGCTTAATAATTTTGACCATCAATTAAATGTCGTTTCACGTAGGCATTCATTCTGAGATTTTTTGAATAATGTTTAATTTTTCACCCCGAAAACATTGGATTCCGAAGGCCCAAGAGCTGTTGATGCCTACGTCCTGTAGTGGACTTCAAAGGAGAAAAACATCAACGGTGAACTGATTGTAAGACCTATAGTAGATACGTTGCGAAGCCAGCAACAGTCGTGTAAAGCTGAACTACAAACTACAAACAGTGCTGAGTCAATGCGGCATCTGTGCACACCGCGCTACACAAGGATGTTGCACAATTGATGTTCGAGTGCCTTGCCTACTTACTGGTTAACTGTCATTGTTTTGATAGTAGTACCTACGTCGTTTTATCAAAGTGACGTGCATTCTATAAGGAGTTGCTACCGGTTTGAGATTCCGCCGTGAAGTGATTAAATCCCTTTGACGCATACGTTTCAAAGTGAGATTGGAGGAATGAGACTCTCGTCAGCGAGTCATACTCATCGAGTGTTTAGAAAAATCAAAATCGATAGCTTCAGAAAGGTCTTTCATCTGACTGAGGGTGGATGTTGCTGTAAGCTGGATACTACTATTATAACATGACGTTAAAAAATAATTTTGACCAATCAAGTACAAAAAGGACAAAACTCTAGAGTCTGGAAGCCTCTCTCTCTAGTTCACAAGAACATGCTTACAGTCTCTATTTATGCTGCAGCACGTTCATTCTGCGGTTAAAAGGGTTGAAGGAGTGAACCACAGAGGGGAAGATGGGATATTATGAATTTATTATGAATAATCTGATACATCATTAGGGATCTTTGTTTATTCCTGATATTTGTTGTATTTTGTGGAAAGTTATGCTTGATAAAAATGTTGCCTAAGATGACCGAACCGAATAATCAACTATTCAAAAAAAATTCTTAATTTCAAAATTTAATCACCATCGACTGCAAAGATTCTCAAAGTTGTTAAGAAGAACGACGTCTAAAGTATTCAAAATAAACCAAGCCCTGTGAAGTGATTACGCCCAAATGGATGCACATATCGACCTTCACTTACATCGTTTGTTTCACTATGTTTGTATACATTCGTTAACCTCCGCTTCCTCCCGTGCACCGCTATCAAGGCGTATCGGGGCGAGACGGCAAAAGTTGCATCATTAAAAAAATCCACTTCCACAACAACGACTGCTCCCTTATCTATCGCCTACATATAAAACGCCAAAACAAAGAAAAAACGGTTTTATAAATAAAAGAGTAAAGTTTAAATTCACTTGCAGACGTAGCGAGCATGAGTCAGAGGCACCTTTATGGTTATAGTGTAAACTGTATACTCGAGTGTAGTTAACCATATTTGGTGATTCGTCCTCGCACTTTACATAACGCTGATAAGTTTCTCGGTACTCGGAGACATAGTATTGCATGCAACGTGACAGGCTGGACGGAAAATAGACGGGCAGGTCATCGGTCAGCCAATTATAAGAGTAAGAGCGGCCGAAATGACAGCTGAACTGAAATAAACGCACTGGAAATGACAGCTGAACTGAAATACACGCACTGGAAATGACATCTGAACTGAAATACACGCACTGGAAATCCTTAAACGTCTCATGTACGATAAAAGTTCCCGTTGCAAAGTATTATACCATTCTGATTTACTACACTCTCTTATGCCTGTCAGGCCCTTGTCAGTCATATCAGGGAATCCATAACGAAAGGAAGAAAAAGAAAAAATACAGTAGTCAAAAAATGATTTATTTTTGTCTTACTTTCCTTCGCGTATCAACACAAATATAGAGCTCTCCAATGTGTGTAGGATGGGCTAAGTCCATTACAATAAAATCTAGCAAAAATTAAAATCAATTATAGCTGGCAGACATTAACTCTATAGGAAAGATAACTAGCAAAAAATGTATTTAATGAACTGTCAAAGCGCAAGATGAATTTGGGTTATATCGTTTTCCTCGTGTAGTTCCTTATGTAGTTTACAAGCTCATGTTTCTCTGCTTACAACTCATTGTTATCTCGTTACTCATACTCACAACCCAAAACTCATGGAACAATTAGCGATATATCATTATCGGGTTGCCGGCAGGTCGTTCAACCGACAACTAACAGCGGGCCGCAGGATACTGAGTGCAACACGACCAGTGTATCCGGCTAACCGCTGATATAGCTTTTTAAACGATAGTCTTCTTCTAATGAAGGCTCAAAAATTGTTAGGGTCCCTAACTTAGGGACCCTTTCGCTATCGTCACTTTAAAAAAACTTATACACAGGACAGGACTCACAGGACAGGCTTTCGTAACCGACGTACTCACTCATAGGCGACAAATGAACGCAAAACCGTTTTCGTACGACCAACTTGTTGCGAGCGACATGTCAATTTTAATACAAGGTGTCAGTCTCTTACAAAATTTGCCGACAGGATAATTAAGATGAGAGGTGACTTTAACATTTAAACTTTTGGGTTTGCATGTATGTATGTCTGTAATTCTTTTTTATGTTGCCGTTTCTCTCGAAAAGGACCGAACCAATTTTGATTTATCTGTCTATGACAGCGTTGATGTCTTCCCATTAGATTAATAGACTTTAATTTTTACAAAACATCAGTTACCATGGTCCCAATCGTTATAATTATGTGTCTAGGTACTATTAATACCAGTAATCTCGTTAGTCATAAAATTAAAGTCAGTCGGTTTTTCATTATTATTTTTTTAAATTTTATTTTACCTTCGTATTATCAGCGGTGATAAATCTATTTTTATCCGTATACATAATTCACGTCATAAACTGCTGTGAGTCATCATAGCATCGCTGGCTCAGGGATTCGTACGACACGAATTTGTTGTTTGATGACCTGGATTCATTTAACTTGCAAGAGAAAAAAATGTTAATGATTGCTCGTTTCTGTACGCAGAACACGTTTCTTGTAGTTCTTGCTACTCTGTTTATTCAAAAGTGTTTTATAAATAAATAAAAATATTTGATTTTGATTGCATAACGTTTAATGAATGTAACTTAACTTTAATTTACAAGTTGTCGCAATTATATTAATTAACTATATGGCATTTTATGTTGCTTTTGCATGTATTATATCTATTTTGTTTAACTTTCCTCATTTAGGTTTACACGAATATTAAATTCTCCATACAAATTTTATTACCGTCATCAATATCCGATAACATAGCACTAAGTTATAATTAGGCTGTAAGATTAGAAAAATCTAGAAAGACGAACGCTTTGAATACGCATCAGGATCTTCTAATCCTGAAATTCTGATTTAAAACAGAATCAGTGTGGAACTGTTAACATCAAAGGTGGCGTTCCAAAACGCATCGCACAGGCTCCGCTTCCTAACTGGATTAGCAACATGCCTCCGTAATCCCGACCGAAGGGATTAATTTTGGCAGGCGATGACGCAAGCGCGGCCACTGACGTGGAGTGGGTACCTACATACCCCACGTTACGTACGTGGTACTGATATCGAGGGGTCCGGGTTCGAATCCCAGTGGCACGCACCGATGACTTTGTAAAAAAGTTATGTGCGCTTTATAAAATTAAATATCACCTGCTGTTACGGTGAAGGAAAACATCGTGAGGAAACCTGCATGCCTGAGAGTTCACAAAAAAAAATGTTCTCAAAGGTATGTGAAGTCCACCAACTAAGGCCTACATCCCTCTCATTACGAGAAGGAGACCCGACCCTTTAGTGGGTCATTAATGGGTTACTGGCAAGGATAACATTTACAAGATATCGCATTCATCGCGTTAGTGAAATTGTGAAAATATGTCCAAAATACTGCAATTGCAACACTTGCATTTTGTTGCGCCTATTCCTACTTTGTTTTAGTTTCCTCGAGTAGGTTTACACTAACATGACACTCCATACAAAGCAAAAACGGCTGAACAGATTTGGATGAAATTTGGTACACAGGTAGATTATGACCTGGATTAAAAAGTGCTCTATATGGATACTTTTTATCTCACTCTAGGTCAAATTCTTAGGTCTACGTGGACGACAACGAGAAATAGGTACCTACTCCACGTAAGTACTTACAACTTGCTGACGGCTTGATGGTTGAAGTAATGACATCATCAGCGTGAGGCGATTATTTATATAAACAGGGTTTGTTTAAGTTCAAGACCAATTTGCCGATGACAGTATTTAGTAGCGAAAAAATTTAACCAATCATTTTTGTATTAAATTACCAATATTCTTACAACGACTGATAAAGGCAAATGCTCGCTCAAAACGAATTACCTTAATAAAAAAAAGTGCAGTATTCAATTCAGTACTTCAATCGCAATTTTTTCTTCAGATTACCAAAATCTTTTCTCTAGTAAGGACTTAAATAAAGCGAAAAAACTAAAGTATATTTTCGTAAGTCCCTCGTTCGTCCTCTAAGAGGGCGAGGGCGGAGCACCTGCCGAGACGGTCAAACACCTGTCGAAGTATTGGGAGGGGAACGCTCCGATGCAAAGCGATTTTGAATAATTTCACTAACGTTTCTTTAGTTTCTTTTTACCTTTAAGTGGGTACAACTGTTTAGCTTTGTCTCGTCTTTATATTGAACGCATTTTATCCAGAAGAATTTTATCCATGTTATAAATGGCTTTTATTTGTCATTTGTTTCTATTTTGAGTAACGAACATTTATGCAATGTTAGCTGGAAGGAAAAGGCTCGATTTTCAAGTTCAAATCTGTTTCTGGTGTAGTTGTGCCGAAAACGAATGATGTGTGTCCATGACGACAAATGCAATCCAAGTTTGGAGGTATAATTATTTCGTACAGACTGTAGTGAAACCTCATTTCAAAGCATTAAAAAAAAAAATTCAATGCAATGTTAATGAACCCTTGAACGACCTGTTATCGTGCACACACACGATAAATCTCACACATAATCGGCTCGTAAACAGTCCATAATCAGTTAATTGAAATCCGTCTCGCCAGCAGCGGCTGGGCGACCAGCGTCCACGGAGCCTGCAATTTAACGGTCTGGTGCCGCACCTGCGACTGCCCTTGCGACCTTCAACCCTGGATACTGTTATTACAATAGGTCAGACTCTACACACGATCAGCTTGTAAGCAGTCTATAGATAGTCTATTAATTGGATTCAGTCAGCGGTGACAGGCAACCACGAAACGGGCAATTTAATGGTCTATTGCCGCACCTGCGACGTTCAATCCTCACTACTGCTCTTTGAATCGGTCAGATGATCAGATTCTATACACATCATCAGCTCGTAAACAGTTCATAATCAGTCAATTGAATTCCAGCGACCACGCAGCGGGCAATTTAACGGTCTGTTGCCACACCGGCGACTGCCCTCGCGACTCTTAACCCTGGATACCTACTGTTTGATCGGGTCAGATCCTTTACATGAAGATGACTACGAACCAACCCCACTCAAGCGATTTTTCAAACAAAACGCATGGCACGACGGGACCGTATATCGTCGCGGGCAACGTGGTGCGTCACCCCTGCAGTCTCTACACGGATACCGCAACAACTACTGAATATTTAAATTACTTCCTGTCACGATGCGTGTACGTATACATTAATGAGGTAGTATTTGTCGTAAGCAAGGATATATTTTTTTACGCTACTCACTCATAGCCCCACACTAAGATTCCCTGTGTCTGAACACACACAAGATTAGAACACGGCACACCCAGACCAGAAACAGACATTCAAATTTATCATTAAAACCTCTGCTCTGCTCGGAATGTCCAGTGTCTAACCACTGGACCTCTCCGGTCGTCATTTTCAAGTTATTTTTCTGAATTAGGTACTTTATAGCCCTGGCAACCCCTTTTTTGGTGTCCGAGTCATTGCAGCTCGCCCGGGAGGAATCTTCACCAAGGGAGCGAAGGAATATCTATAGTATTTAAAGGTGAGTGTAAAATAGTGTATGGTATGGACAAGTTTATTTGCTACTATAACACTAAAAATGTAAAATCTAACTAATATTTTACATAAGAATAACTTATTCATAAATAAAAAAAATGTTCTTTTTATCCATAAACAAACACTTCAAACATTTACATTCGTTACTTATAAACACTACATTAAAAACTAATTAGGTATATATCTAACGGTACAGTCGGTGATATAAATCCAATAAATAACTTGATAACTGCGAGCAATTAAATGTTCTGAAACCTAATTAAAAGGAACATTTTCCGATATCAATAGTGAACCTGTTGGCGATAGTTGAAATGTTATTATAATGCATTTATAAGTAGTAGTAGTAGTAGTAGTAGTAGTGACAGGTAATAAAAAGCAAGTTGA
The DNA here is from genome assembly GCA_905147235.1 of Erynnis tages. NCBI lineage: Eukaryota > Metazoa > Arthropoda > Insecta > Lepidoptera > Hesperiidae > Erynnis > Erynnis tages. The sequence continues at coordinate 11,062,246 of LR990082.1, forward strand.
AATTCTTTGTAATACAAAACCTAGGTTAGGTTAAATCCTGAATTTATTATTAAACAACAGAAGTGCCACCACCGCCGTCATAATGCGTCGTAAGACAGTAAATTCCTGGTTGGAGTTGAACATTAACTTTAAGATATAACAACAAATCACAGATGAGCTAAATTTTTGTTCACTCATCGACTTCTAACCCCTAGCAATTATAGTATATTGAAAAACAAAACGAAATATTTTCGTGGATGACGTAAAAATAGAACTTAAGAGCCAAAAGGCTGTTGTGAAGAAAAGCTCATATAGTACATATTTATTCAATAATTCATCATATCAGCAAGCAATTTAACAAATCGAGCAGTGTTGCTACCTAGGGGGAGTGCACGCCCGCGCCATCTGACTCATCCGCGCATAAAAATGTCCAAGTGTGAATCGTAATGTTATGTAGAAGATTTTGCGTGTCATGTAAAGTTCATCAAACATACGATACTTGTTTATCGCTTTATTTTTGTCGAAACATGTGAATTTGTACAAAAAGCACTAATAGATGAAGTGTTTAATAATTCACAAAGGTACTTACTTAGAGCCAACCCAGTTGTAAGCATAGCATAGCTGATAGTATAAACAGGCAAAAAAACTATAAACTCGCAGCCATGATTGAAATTTAAGCCACCGTTTTGTATTTTGGTTTAATCAAATCGACATGAATGTCAAAAACTTTTCAAATACCGAGAGAGTAAGGAACCCCAACACTCGTATACAAAGTACTAGTAAAGTTGATAAAAGTTTATAATTGTCGTTATTTTCCATGTAAATGTTACCATTAAATTTACTAGTTTGACAACGAATGTGGAAATGAGGAATTTTATAATACCTACTGGTGATAACTGTTTGATGATGCCAATATTTATTATTAAACAAACCCAAACGAAACGATATACTTGTTACGTTACCGAACATCAAAGAGGATTTGAGTAAGAATTGAAAATTTTATTTCCTTTTAATCTCCCATAAAGTCATCCGCATACTCAATGAATATACCGACCGAAATATTTTCAATTTAGACATAAATAAAAATCTAACAGTGGAACGTAACAGGTGAGAGGTAGGCGATTAAAAACGTAAATACGCCTCGTTGTAACCCAACACCGTTCACTAGGAACGATAAAAGTATCGGTGGCAATAAAATCACGACGATAACATCATTTAGTACCAGGAAGGACCACACACTTTGGAACCGACCAGCCGGCCAATTGATAGTTGACCTTTTCTCTACGAACGTTAGTTCTTTGATTTATATTCAACTCTATGGAAGAAATTATGGATGAAATTATGAACATATGAAAATCATCAATTCAGAAACAACTGCAACGTTTATTATGATCATGTTGGAATCAGAAGGACGAAGTTATGTCCATAAGAGTTCAGAAAAAATGCTTACTTGCAGAGTTACTTATAGATCAAATACAATGTGTAAGCAACAGAAGAACGCACGCCGAACTATGAAGAGCTTGATGTCCAATTAAACATTACACCAATACCAATTGACGATGATGATGAAACGAAATAAACGAAAGAAAACAAAATCGCCCAAGAATAAAAGGAACAACAAATAGTAGGGAGTAAAGCATAGAATAAAGAGCACAAATTAAGACAGAATTCGAAATGAAAGCAAAAAGGACGCAAGATAAAAGCCTCCTCCCGTGAGTCACTTCAGCATTCCGCGAGATGCCACACTTTGACTCACGCGTCACACGCAATCACATCGCGGCTTTCCCCCAAAGCCTTTTGTAACACCGGATGTGGGAGAAATTAAGTGTCTCACAGAGTTTATTATGTTAAAAGTTTTGAACATTACTTGGAAGTCATTTGGACAGATAACCAGAATTTTATAGAGCAGCAAAAATTGAGAACGTGTTATCAAATCAATAATAACTTTAATGTTCATATAATCATTGATTAAGACAATATTTGAAATAATTATACTTATTTCTTTGTTTTTTTATCTATATTGAAGGCTATTGAAGGCTTACCGCAATTACGCACATTCACCTAATATAAACTAACCGAAATTATAATACGTATGAATCATCACTCTACAATCGGCAAAAACATAAAAGATACATTCAAGAAGAGAGACATACCTACCTAGTCCATACTTTTTCTGAAATAGTAAGGAAAAGACGAACCTCTTATTTCAAAGAAGAAACAGGGTTGCAGTTATTCGTACGGCCAATATTTAAAACAGTAACAGCACATCTGTGCCATGATCATGAGGGTGAACACTATCGTCAAAGTATTCGTACGGTAAACTTCTGTCATTGGTATGTCATAATTATGTCAGTCTGTCTTGACATCTTTCAATACTAATGGCAGCTCGATACAATTACTATACAAAACTGCGTAAGTTCATGTGCGAGGTACTAATACTGTCTATAACAAATGCACGCGAGTGTACTCATGCGTAGAACAAATATTGGCCGCAAAGTAGATACTTAGTCATCGAAACCTACATAAAATTCTGCGTACGCGACGACAGCGGACAAACAGACACGGCGATCGTGATTGGTGTTATGCTTTCAGTGCTCTTGTGGCGAAAATACTCATCGCATCAGTCTGTGATATTTTTGTATTGATGATATTTCGATGCCATAATGAATGAGTCATTGGAAACTTTGTGTAATCTAGAAAAACACTCAATTCGTTCTAAAAAAATTTGTTTGTCACAATACATCATGTCTATACTCCAGACATTATAATCTCTGACAAGAAAGGTGCTTAAAATGTCAAAGGGATCTACTTCAGGATTTGTTTGGAATTAACAAATTTTTTGCGCGCCGTGTGAAATTTTGTGTTCTTCAAGTTTTCCTCAAATGTTTTAATCGTAACATCAATCGTTGGGGTATTTTATTGAAAAAGAAAACCCATTTTTGGAACCCTTAATCCAAGAAGGCGGCAAGAGAGGTCACAAATTTGGTTTTTCTTCAATTTGGATGCTCCACCTTTTGCAAGACAAAAAGCCTTACTGACTGGGCATTTAGTACAATATCAGATGTCATAAAATAAATTAAGCCCAAAAAATGCTACACTAATAAATATCCAGGCAACACATACATAGCAAATCTCAAGCAATTGAATAAATTTCTTTAAACAAAGATGGAACACGTCAAATTGGGAATAATGAATGTTTCTTTCCACTGGAAACGTCTGCAAATACTCGTAGATTCCCGAACTGTGATCGACCTTCGATAATGCAAAACAAGGACATTATTCCACAACCAGTCATAACGAACGGGTAAACAAGTTAGTTCGCCCTTGGATATGACACTAAGGGCTCCATAACTTTTCTTAAGTTGACCTCTGTATAGCCTTTGGACGCCTTCCAAGCTGGTAAGTGCCTTTGTTTATTGAAGGCTCTATCTAAGACCATTTGTGGCTGGGAAGTTATGTATTGTAATGAAGTAGTTTTTTTATTACTCGCACTTTCGATTTATTTGCGTAAAATATCAGTGGGAAAAATATCATCGATGAAAATGTACTAACTACAATTTATTAGTTTTCTTTATAATTTGTGCAACAGCATTATTTTTGTGACTTTTGATAATTTGATCTGTAATTTGTAAGAAAAGATAACACTCCTTCTTTTCCAGACACCGTACAGTTTTACAGACACTTTATTTCAGCAGCAGTAGCAGCAGCAGCACGCAGCAGTCACCTAATCAGTCATATAATTATGGATGGAAAATTCAGAAAGAAACAAATCGCTTCTTACAATATGGATGAAAAATTCAGCTAATAACAACGTTATCATGGTTTCCTTAAACGTCAGGTTCCGATATCCTTAACTGCGGGTAAAGTTACTTTTCGGCTGACAACTATAACTCAGGCTCTTGCAACTCAACAACAGCTCAACAAAATCCAACTCCTCCATAACACATAGCGAGCTCATTTCATGTTACCCAGCTTCTCTCCAGGACTGTAGGCAATCTCGTGAGTTCAACAAGCGCATTTAAATCGAGTAACCCTACACCGCGCTAATTGCGTACCCACGTGTATGTATGTACAATAATGTATGTACTGTATAATTATGTAGGTATAGGTCGCGAATCATGCAGGCACGTTCAACCTATTAAATCAATGCTCGATTGTGTGAGACCATATTGGTCTTATAGATTGCTGGCTTGACTTCGGACGTAGCTCTGCCTAAGGTCACATTAGAAGTAGAATTTAGCTGTGGGTCGTTAAGGAAATAAAACGTAGTTTATAATAAAATTTTATAGGGCATTTTGATCAATCCATATTCACCATTCAGGTATACAAATATATATTTTTAAGTGGATTGGGAATCGAACGAATCCTTCGATGTTTCAAAAAGAGATTTTTGGGAGAATGACTGCAATGCGGTGAGGTCCAATGATTTGACTGTTATCAACACACGTGGAAACCTCATGATAAAAATAGGGAGCGTGGCCGGTGAATTCCACGGTGTTAAGATAGGGTTGCCTCATTATAATATTACATACTCAGTATATTTAATTAGGTCTTAGCGGCTACTGCTACTGTTTAATACGACTACCGTACGTGACATTATGTATATTCGCACTGTTTGTGCAATATTGAAACAACATACATACATAATTAATTACTCTAAACATATTATAGCAGAAAACCAACGTACCCGTGGCTTTGTTATGAGAAAGATAAAAGGTAGCGCACCCTTGTTTGTCCGTGTTATTTACTACCACTGCTTCGTAGCGGACAGTTTGTAAACATTTGTTGATGAGGTAAATATACAAATCGTATGCAAATAGTAAATAAGTATGGAGTTACCGTGAGTTACAGGTGTACACTGTGCATCATTAATTCACTAATGGTGGCTTCTTTATATCTAAGAGGCAGATCGTAACTAACTACATATTCTGTGGGACTCTGTATAACACCGAGACAAGGAATTACGAGAGGTAAATGATGATGTGTGATTCATACTTTAGAATAAGCTGTCAATTCTGCCAAGAACATCTCGCTTTTCGCACTTCCCTTTGAGTAAAACATTTCCATTTTTAACTGTGCAAAATCGACAAATATGTACGTATTGAATATACGAAAAGTGTATTGGTGCGAACTGTACGACGATACTACGCTGGCTTCTGTTACAATTGTTATTACAATCCGCCTCAAAATTCAGTTACTCCAATTCATTTAGTGGTTATAGTATAATACTAGCTGTGCCCACGACTTCATCCGCCTACAATTTAACTATCTAAAAGTAGCCTAAGTTACTCCTAATTACATCAGCTATCTGCCAGTGAGAGTCCCGTCAAAATCAGTCCAGCCGTTCCAGAGATTAGCCGGAACAAACAGACAGACTGACAAAGATTGTAAAAAAGTTATTTTGGTACACTTATGTACCGTGCAAACATACCTACATAATAATATTATGCATTTAGTAAAAAGCGGTTAATTTTTATTACAAACAGACTCTCCAATTTTATTGATTTGTATAGATAAGCAATACGAGGAAACGAAAGCATATAAAATATATTTTTATTCAAGTAACCGAGCCCATGTGGCATTTGGCATGTGCAACAAATGTTGTGTCGCGGTGCCGGATACCTCCGGTATGGGCGGCCGTACGATTGTTTTGCTGGGCCGAGCTAATGACCCGCCCAAAACCGATAGGGCTGCCTCATTGTCCCACCAAAACAAGCAATTTGTGACTTTCCATTTTTTTAATATATTTGACGGCTCTTCCATAAATCATAGAGTGAGTGGAACGCAAATGAATGACATTTGACGTTTTCCCGCTCTGATGCAACTCCGAGCGCTAGTGCACAAAAGCGCGCGAAAGTGAAGATGGCGCTAAAAAACTAAGAAATTCGGTGGTGTCGTGCGAGTGCATTACGTGTTCGGTGGAGTGTCAATGATTTTGTTTGATTAGTTCATTGTGACTTTTGTTTGACTATTAGTCATTGATTCTATCGTTTGTAATACAACAAGGCTACTTTATTCTCCTCGCCCGATCTACCTACGCCTACCCAATAATATCCACCGTGAATTATTGAGTCACAGAAAAATAATGATTTAAAAGACACTGATAACGGCCCTGTGCATTTATATTTTTTATTTTAATTTTTCCGATGATTTCGGTTCTTTTGTACCTCCTTGGTTTGGCAACGTCGTCAATTTAAAAACTTCAGTACGTTTTGTTTGAGGTCGGCTACGCATTTACATGCATGATCTGCAATGACCATCGACGATCAAATGGCCTTCATGCCTATTTGTGTTAATAATCTTTGACTATGAATCAGGAAGCTGAATGTTTCACAGTTGTTAAATCCACTAAAAATCTTCTCTCGTATCTGTGGCGTGAGCATGAACACCAGCGTCAAAGTATTCGATTAGTAAACGTCAGTCATTAGTATGTAATGTCAGTCTGTCTTGACTTCTTCCCATACTAATGGCAGCGCGATACGGTTACATGCTCGGGGCACTGGCAACCCTACAGCACAGTCAGCACGGCACATTGACTTCGATGTTTGCGCTTGTTCACGCCGAACAATGTGTCCGAGTGCGCGCCACCACACCTCGCGCCGCAGAAATAATATTTTATTCATACGGAATAATTTATTTTCAAAACAAATTCCGTTGCCCTCCGCCTTCAACGAAGCTCGCCGATGATGAATCAATTGTAGTGTGGTCGGTGGAACATATACAAAAGATATTTTTCGTATGTTATTGAAAACAAGCGAAAGAATTACGAATTGAACAGTAATGAATAAAACGTTAGATCCATTCTGACCTAGATAGTTGGTTTGCTTTCGTTTATTGACACGTAGAATAAATGAGAACACATGTTTCAACTCAAAAAACATCTGAAGATAATATAATTAATAGAACTCTTGTATTTATAATGTGTAATCACACGGCGGTGAGTAGTAGCTTTAAGGTAGCGCACACACGAAGTATACAGACCTAACAGTTCTCGCTGCCTGATAGGTTATTTATAATTATCTAAATAGGCTTAAAAAGCGGTGATAGCCCAGTGGCTTAGAATTCGACCTCGAATCGAGGGGTCCGGGTTCGAATCCCAGTGGCACGCACCAATGACTTTGTAAAAAAGTTATGTGCGATTTATAAAATTAAATATCACCTGCTGTTACGGTGAAGGAAAACATCGTGAGGAAACCTGCATGCCTGAGAGTTCACAAAAAAAATGTTCTCAAAAGCATGTGAAGTCCACCAACCCGCAGTAGGCCAGCGTGGTGGACTAAGGCCTACATCCCTCTCATTGTTAGAGGAGACCCGACCCTGTAGTGGGTCATTAATGGGTTACTGACAAATAGGCTTTATTACTAGTTTAAGAACTGATTTAATACTATTTTAAGAACCAAGGGCTTTAATAAAAGTTTTATATCAGGTTACCTACAGGGTGCAATCTTTACTACTTCTAGACGTGCAGGGTGAAGTCTTTATTAATTCTGGAGGTTAGCTCCTTATAGAAAGGCCTTATAGAAGCTCCTTTGAAAGGCGCGTCAAGGTACCTATTCGTTTCACATTCAATCAGCCTGAGAATCGATGCCTATGCTCTTGCTAGAACTATCAGAAGTAGGTCAGCATCGATGAATTAATAAACATAGGTTATCATGAAACGTTATAACTTTATTGCATGTTTATTTAATTAACGAACCCCCGTTTGTCGAAACATCGCGGGTTCAAGACTCTATTAGGCACTTGAGCAACAGATGCTCACACGTTAAAAAAGACGTTATAAGTACGTATAGCCATGTAAATGACGCAAATGTATTTAATAAGCTTTTACGGAACCGTTTAGGCTTTTACGGATGGAACGTTTTAGACGAACGTTTTACAATACACACCGTTTAATTATCCTTTAAAATTTTCCTTCCAGTTCTTAAAAATTGCTAGTCTGGATAATATAATCCATGATATTGATATAAACCCATAGCAAAGTGTATCTTATTTAAAATATTCAAACATAACAAACAAAAATATAGCACTGGGTTTACTATAACAGTAAGCGTTGAATCAAATCGCACTACGCCAACTTGGTGGACTAAGGCCTACATCCTTCTCATTGTGAGAGGACACCTGTAGTAAGTTATTAATGAGTTACAGACAGAATCATCGAATTATATCAGTTTGTGACACTTTAAGCTTTTCGTTTTTACGTATCTCCTTAATACGGCACACCATACGATTGAGTCCTCACGCAGAACTAGCCTAACACAATGAAATCGTCCATAGTGGCGTCGTGTGGTGAATCATATCAACGGTCGCGCGTGGCTCATTTGCCGGTTTTTGCGCCGCCCATAGAGCTCCTACATGTGCGCTTTATCGTTACCAGCTACTGTATCCTTGATCATTCCATTTGTGAACATCAAACACATTAAGCACGATTCAAATGACACGGAATTGTAAATTAAGAGTTCACCTTCGGCCTTTCCATTACTCACAACTTTAAACCTTAATCACCTGTGACTGTGATGTGATGTAAGTTCAGTTTGTAAGGTTCAACTTATTTCACTGGTACTGGTGACTGGTATTGTTACTGATCCCTAGTATTAATACTGATTGATACGGAGATGAGTAAAACGTAAGAGCTTAGTATTTATTACTTTAGAATTTATAAAAAGTACATTCTAGTAGTACAAAGCTGAACCTGTGTACAAAATTTCTTCTATACATATTTTGCTGTACCGTATTTTGTGGTTTATTAAGAACATCGAGTTGAAATCCCAATGTGAAGTTTAAACCACAAAAATATAAAATTGATAAAAAGGAAATATTATAAGGAAATAGGTGCAAAAATTTACAAAATGAACCAAAAAGCTTAAACACGAACTAAAATTTGAGAATCTTCTCCATTTGAAGTACGATAAAAACAGGACATAAATAATAATAGTATAGAGTTACAGGCTTAACACACCAGAACAAAAATAAGAATAGTATACAGTTACAGGAACAACTTGAAGAGTGCTAGATCCAACTTCAAAGCCTGAACCAGTTGGTGTCGGTCAAAGCTCGCGACTGCGCGCATCCCCGCGGGCCATTAGCGGCACAGGCACATGAGACAATCGACATGAGACCGATAGGGATGACACACACATAAAAATGTAATCCACTAGTGTACAACTCGGGTCTTCACTCTCAATGCGAAGGATGAAGGCCTTCGTTCACCACACTGGTGTGATGCGGGTGGTGGAATTAGATTAGAATAAAATAATTTATTCTTAGAGACACATGTTTATAAATCTAAACTTTAACTAACAATGCCTTCTCAATCATATGCCTTTGAGAATGGTATGAAAAACTCTCAGGAATGCCAGATATCCTCACGATGTTTTCCTTCGTTTGCAGCAGTCATATTTAATGATAAAAATAGCACACAACTTTTTAGAAAGCCATTGGTACGTAAGAGATATCCCTCGAGCCGAATTCTTAGCCGCTGTTCTATCACCGCAGTTGTATTTTGCTAACAGAACCTTATTTTAGGAGTGTTTTACAAGAGCGATGGGTGTGCCCACGATTGACTAGTTCTGAGGACGTAACACTACCTAATCTATTTTATATAATAATCAGACGGGTCACATGGTAAGTGGTCACTGTAGCTTAAATCATTGAAAATGTTTAGTAATAGGGTATTTCGCACCATGCAAGGAAAAATCCAAAATTATGTAATATTGATAGATTTTGTTAATAGCAAGTGAAAAATGGTGATTACTGTTCTAAAAAATGTAGTATACATTTATTATTTCAATTATAAAATTCAGGTTTGTTAATCTGTTTTTCAAATGTCAAAAACGCTATACGCCATGAAAGCTATCGGCGTGACGTCATTAGCAGTGTAAATAAACCATGGAGTATAACTTTCTTCCTTTACTGAGATGTATTGTTTACACTGCGAGTGACGTCACAAGCATGGCGGCAGCGCCGAGACGGCCGAGACCGTGTTTTCGCGGGGATTTTTGAAATTTAAATTGAAAAGTCTTTTTTTACATAATATTTGTTTGCAAAATTTTTTTTCAATTTTTTATGGGTTTTTATGACTTACAAATTCATATTAAAAGCTTTTTGACATAGGCCGTAATACCCTATTCATAGAACAAGTGTTGTGGGGCAGCCCTAGCGCAGGCGCCATGACCTGAATCTTGACTAAACTAACCATTACTATCGCCAATACATTGTTGACGTGCGCCTTTCAAATGACTGTATTTTTATCTGTCACTCTATTTCGTATCATCGTACCTACCTTTGGCGGAATTCCATAATATAGAAGTATGAGACACCTAACTACAATCCATGAAAGGATATCCAACCTCAATTAATCAAGTTATTGGTAGTGAGTGCTTTATGACTTTACAAACTATAATACAATCTCTCTCTTTCTCATAAACCAAACCTTGACAACCAAAGTTTCGAAGTAAGTTCGAAGGCGTCGGCTTGGATACAACCACAATGGTTCTTTCGTCTATAAAGTTTATTAACAAACACATTAACGATATAAAACTAATGATTAAGTCGCTATCATTAAATGTTAGATCGTTAAAATTCATTTAGCGTTAAGATTAACTTATCTTTCGAGTATGAAGTTCTAGAAGGTATTGTTAATTAAATTTCACATTAGAGTTGACAACAGAATGTAGGTTCTATTAACTATCAGAATTTTCCATCCTATGTCGAATATCCACACTCTTAATATTTGCGCTGTTTGAGATTAGCAACACGCTTCGTCAGCTGCTACGAAATAATTTGCACTATTGGATACATATTCCTTTCAGCCCTTAGTAGTCCACTGCTGGACATGGGCCTCCCCTAATTGTCGCCACTCCGCCGGTTCTGGGCGATTCTGGGCGATATAAGCCGTACACCACAGCGGGACATTTTTCAGAGGACGACAACGCATGTGCGATGACATTCGCGTTCCGTTCGACGCGTTGAACCGTGTAGTTCTTCTACCCCCTAAGAAGATAAAATTAAATATCACCTGCTGTTACGGTGAAGGAAAAGATCGTGAGAAAACCTGCATGCCTAAGTTCACAAAAAATTTTTCTCAAAGGTAAAGACCACCAACCCGCAGTCGGCTAGCGTGGTGGACTAAGGCCTACATCCCTCTCGTTGTGAGAGGAGACTCGACCAGCAGTCTGACCCAGCACGATAACGCATGGTGCGGTGACATTCGCGTTCCGTTCGACGCGTTGAACCGTGCCGGTGGGCGGTCATGGCACGCAGACCGACACCCCGCCTGCGTTATTGTTCACATTTTTATACATCGCCATTGAAATTGTTAACGAATACATTATTATAATTGGAAAGCCCCGAGGTACGAAGTAAAAAAGGAGCAACAAGCCGTTGGTCGAAGGAGTTTTACAATATATCGATTACGGTACTAAGTTGAAGGATCGGTCACTGCAACACCCACGCGGCTATGGACGATTCCGCAATGTCATGTTGGTAAGCTGCCATAGAATAAATAAAGGAGAAAAATCGTAAAAGGTTTCTTTTTCAAAACATGGAAGTAACAAAGCATGTTTGCAACCAGTGTCGTGAGCATGAACACTATTGATCACTATTGTCAAAGGAATCGTACGGTGAACGTCAGTTATTAGCATGACGTCATTATGTCAGCTTGTCTGTACATCTTTCCAAACAAATGGCACACGTTAACTATACTAATACTCTGACGAGTGTCCATGCTCGGGGCACTGATGGTAAATAGTCATTGTGGCAGTACAACTGTCACAGTGTGTTTAGATCGCTTGAGTTTCTAAGAGGATCCGTGGCTAGTAGGACTAAGATAGTCGACCAAATTTCTTCACTAAATCACACCTCCCCATCCTTAAATGTATGCCTAGAATGTAGAACGAATGCTGCAAATTACTTTCCAAAATAAATAGTGCAAATAAAGTTGATTATAAGTATGATTGATTATGATTATGAAATTGAAAAGGCTCTACAATGTAAAAATCCAAAGAAAAGACTACCATGTACAAAATTTATCCAAAATCCATCTAAAATATCCAAAAAAAAACAAAACATGTTATTAAAACAAAAGTAACTTTGTTTGGAAGTCAATTAAAGACCTACATAAATTAACTACAATATCATTGACAGATAACATTAATCTTATAAAAGGATACGATTATCCTAAATAGAGTTAAATTGCGAGCGAAAGTTCATCGACCATTATGATTATAGTCATCGTCCTTATCGACGACTAATTAAATATCATGCATGCGTATTAATTAGTGACGAGCGAGCCAAACAGTGTCACAGCTGATTACGTAAAACTAAAGTACAAAAATGACCCTAACTCCGAAACAAATAAAGTCCAAAATGGATTTTATAAATAAACAAGCAGCATGTATATCGTACGCTAGTCAAATGATCGTATATGGTTTCGCGAATTTGCTAACTATTGCTGATAATTTTAGAGCTTGTATTTGCCTGTGTTTATTGTTCTCTTATAGGCCGTCCTCATTTACTGTTGAATAATTGTTGATACCTAGTAATATACCTTTTCGGTCTATGTATCGACCCATTTATCTATCAATAGTGGAAATATTAAAATTGATTTGCATAATTGATGCTAGTTTCCATGCTGACGACACAGTTTGCAATCAACCAAACAGCCTAACGATACTACTATAGAAGCCGAAGGTGAAAACACACAAATTCTCAAAAAATCTGATTAACTATATGTTTTGATAGCAATACTCGTTTCATTAATCCCAAATTGAATGGTCGAACCCACCAGCGTCGGAATCCTAAAGCCGTTAAAACAAGAGGCTCGGTGTATGTCCTTGACTAGTCCACCAACTGGCCATATCTTTAGCCTAAAGATCCTTATTAATAACCGTACAGAGTTGACAATAGCATGACATCAAGTTGAATAATGTTATGTAAGCGGACTGTGCTTTGAATTCCTAACCAGTGGGATTGGTTAGAATTGAGATAAAGCTTAAAGTAGGCGCAGTCAGACAGATACGACAAACTGGAAGTTACACGTACTTCAAAGTGAAGCTAAAAAACACAAACATATTAGTAACGTTTAAGGATTTCCCTGAAGGTATTCATTTTATCGATTTCGAACTGTTTATTCCTTTTACTGCAAACTTTTAGTATTCCAAAGTAATGAGATTTAAAGAAACGAGTTACGATTAACTTCACGATTAAACACAGACCATATTAGAAGTAAAGGTTTTTCCTTACACACATGTGTAAGGAAATATCAATTCATAAATCATTCGAAATGTTAATGAGGCAGCAAAGTAAATTTTAACGACCATTCAATGACATGCGACGTTGATTAAATGTTTCAGTCCAACTATTTCGAATCTTATTTATTAGGACCGTTTTAAGACTAGTTTACTTATGTTCTGTATAAACAGTTTAACGAGACATAAAAACTGATCTTACTTTATACGCGCAATGTGAACAAGTAGACATTAAAAGAAAAAGAAATGATGAAAACATTAGCTGCACAGAAACGAATTAAGTCTGTCAATTGAAAAGTACTAAACGCAAAAGGTAAAACCAAAAATATTATTAAGCTGGAAGCTCAAAAAGTAACGAGCGGAAAGAGGAAAAAATAAAAAGGCACCAAGAGGGCGGCCAACCTCCGACCCGGGTTTCGAAAGGCAGCGACAATGACCGATGGCGTAACGGTACGGGATGTTTCATGCCACCAGAGATTGTCGATGATCCTTTAAGAATATATATCAACGGATGCACTTCCATCCTAACATTGACACGAATATAATTCAAACGGGTTATAAATAAATTTTTTAGTCGCCTGTATTCAAATTGGGAAATAGTAGGTATATTTAAATGAAATTTTTTATGTCTAAATTTTCCAAATAGAAAGATCAGCATACGAAATTGAACAAATTTAACAGATGGGGTACAAAAAAGCGAAGAATTAAGGAAAACATTTACGATTTTAAATACACATATGTGATAAAAAGCAAGCAAAACATCAGAGTTACCAAGGACACACGAATATGTATTCGAAGTAACCTGCTTTCTCTTTAAAACGATAAAATGCTAATAAGGCCTTATCGGTTCTAGTTTATTCGAGTAATGAACAAATTAATATTCGTACAATCAGCTGGGGCCCAGATAAACAGTGAATAAGACAAAATACATCTAGTACCTACCAAAGAATTAGAATTTTGATATTTTAATTTAATATTTAAAAGGTTCGATAATTCCTTTTTGATAAAGCCGTTACTAGCCCAGAAACCAAACATTTTTAACAAATAGGTAAAATGGTTAAATCTATAGTTTAATCAAAGCCACACCGTGACATTATGAAAACAACGAAAGCCTTTTTATGGGGACAAAAACAATACATACTTTATAGGTGTTGTTTTATAGGTGTGTACGACATGATCGTGTTCGAACAATGCGTTCAAAATATTACATCATGTGATTTATCTCGAGCTCATGCAGTAGTTGTTTACCTTAGATTACGAGTCTTTACATGGAAGCTTTAGGATCAGCAACTTACCTGCAAATAACAAAAATAGAATTAAAATTAAAGACTATAAGGACATCTTAAAGCAAAAATACAGTAGCTGGAGCAATTCATGGCATGAAAATTTTGAGTTTGACAAAATCAAGATCTTAAGTAGGTATTCTTATTAATATAGCGACATTTCACTTCTAAATATGGTACGAGTATGAAAAATTATAACATTCTAAAGTCTAACTTCCAGACAGAAAATAATTGAGAAAGGCCAGTATTAGTGAAGATATTAAAGTAATGAAGGACTATGACATTATAAGAACATTCCAATTCTACAGTTTATATTAATATCATAATAGGCTAGCTGACTCTAGTACAGCAATTAAGCTAAGAAACATAAATCCAGGTGAAGACCCTTTTGTTTTAGTTGCAGAAGACATAGAAACTTGTAATGGCGCAAAAAACTTAAAGGTTACAAGTAAGTGTAGAATAGCTAAGAATTAATGAAATAACTTCTGTCACCAAGTGGTTGTGAATGCATGATGCATTACTGGGGATACGCAGAAAACGGGTGCCATTCGTAGTAAGCGTAGCGACATTATGTCATCGTACGCGACGTGAGCCTAGCCTGTTATTGCTTTCGTCTCGCGAGTATTTTCATTATTTGACGGAGCAGTTTGCTCATGTGAAGAAAATAGCTTCATTTCAGAGAACTTCTTGAGGGACGATGACTTTATTGTTCGATAATTCAACTTGAGTCAAGTTTATCCTCCATAAACCTACGATTACTTTTCGTATGCGGGTCTGTCACTTACAATATTTCATTTCGTTTTCTTGCAAGTTTTTCGAAAGCAACTTGTGTTCTTTTCTAAGAATTTAACCCAAGAGTTGAGTGCTTCTGTAAACGTCAACTAAATAAAATTTTCCAAGATCAAAGTCTACGTATAATGCGCCACTGCCTGCACTGCCTGCAGCCAGCTGGGCATTATTCTCCTCATAATGAAAAGCCTTTAACAAACTATGCGGTCCCGAGCTGAAAGCCCCTTTGCTCAAAATGTTCCAGTAACTTATGAGTTTTCCTTTTAGGGAAATATTAGCTTCCGTCCTTAGAGCTGTGGAAGAGTTTCTGAATTTGTTTAGCGTAACAGTGTAATGAACTTTGGGAGTTTCATCAAAAATATTTAAGTGATTTTGTAATCGAAATAATTTAACAATGAACAAAAGATCTAGTTTTTTAACATGGCTTGAGATAATACAGATAAAAAATCTGAACTAAAGGATGTAGCTTAGAATGGAGCAGTTGAAGCTATCAATCAAATGATTGGCGCTAACAATGGGCACGTGTTGTCGAGAGCGGCAAGAGGGGCGGACGTAATGTGTGCAGTACACGACACTAGCAATGACATTAGCACGGCACACTTAACGGCACAAAATTTGACTACAGTTTTTCAAATTCATTTATTTTAGAAACGTATTATTGTTTCGACTTCCGCCACTCGTCTAAGTTGTGGCACGCAAGGATTGCTACGTCGCTGGCATGCATAAAAAATAGCAGGACGGACAAGACGTAATCGGAGCACGGCCGCTCCCCAGGTGATCTCACCAGACTCGCCTGGTAGGAAATCACCCTTTGCCAATCTATTAACCCTACCAAGATCATTGCGTCAGACGGTGTGTCGATCCTGTTCGAAGATTTGCAGGTCTTAAACATGAACACTTTACATCTGATGGCCTGCATATTCTAATGTTACTACTATAATATGGAACGGTAGGATAATAAAACGTCAATATATTCACTGTTGAATAGGTCAATCAAAACGTTGGCGCCAACAGCTAGTCTGCACACAATGCCTGAAATGAGATTAGCACGCAAGCTGTCCCACTCGATGACGTCATTAAAGGGAATTACGGATAGAAAGCGTAATCGTGGTGACGGGACTGGCCAGTTGAACCGTGGGTCACGTAGGTCGTTTTAAGAAGAAATATGATAATGTTTTGCTGGTGCATCCGATATAGGTTCACTTTGTCCAGAAATTACGTTCTTGATTACATTAAGTGGTCCGTCTAACGACACGGTACGGTAAGGTCGTTAAAAACTAAGATTTTGGAAATGAGTTTGATTAGGTAGAATGAAGTCTAAAATAAAATAGAAGATAAGACGTTTTATACTATTTCTGAACCAGCGTGCAATAAATTTCAACATGTAAAAAGGCTTAATGACTTTAGTAAATGATAGGTTTGTAAAATAGTTCCCTGTTTAAGCCCACATGTTTTTGCGTTTCGTGTGAAAGGCTGAAACAATCGAATCGTAGGCGTAATACAATAAGTGACATAATACCTTAACAAAGAACATGTGTGCGGCATGCAGGTACCGATGACGGCACCATGTCGCGATGATGCGTGTGAAAATTTAACAGTAATGATATTTACGTAGAAATTGCAGACTTTTGCTGATGACATGATGATTGTTGACACACTTAAAGAACGCAAGCCCATACTCGTTTTCTGGTAGGAGATATAAGGTTGGCTGGGAATAGTGAAGTATCTAAGGGCTTCGGGAATCGTGAAGTACCTAAGGGCTTCATTCATGAAAGAGGGCTGCGGTTCTACGCCTGATGAGTACGATGGTCCAGGCCGCAGAACATGTATTATAACGTTACTACGTAACTTAGATCTTGTCAGTAAAAACTTGTGGAGCCTTAGCAGTCGTTTCATTAACGACTTCAAAACGCCAGTCTCCCATCAACACGTATAATTTCGCTTTTTGAAGACCAAAGAGTTAAGCTTGCCAGCATACTAAAATTATCATTGCCGCTGTATTTTGACGATCGAAATCCACTTTTGAATAAATCTGAATACTAAGCGTTATGTGTGAAACGTTCATAGTTACGAGTAAATACGAAGCAAGGTGCGTGTTGTCTCGCGAAAATATCTCAGTTTGTGAACATTATTTTTATCTGTGCATTTTCCCTATCCTCTAAAGAGGCTTCTGCTGCCGTAGCAATTACCAACGTAGAAGTTCTACGTCAGTCGGTAATTGCATCGCACACCGTATCCTTCAGACCGGAACACAACATAAGCACAGCTCGCAGGGAATCTGAATGAAGCTGGCAAAAAACCAACACAAACCAGCCTCCTGAACAAAATCAACCGTTAATAGTGAGAATCCTTTTAAAACTACCACAGTATCGTCAAATAAATCGTTTTTGTCCTGAAAAGAATCATGAGTATGCTCCAATGAAGCATGTTTGTCTGGAAATGAATCGTGTTTGTCCTGCAGTGAATTCTGTGCGTCTTGCACTTGCAACTGCTTTACTCGTACATCGAAAAGATCGCGTCTTTTTTCTTTGCATGAAATTTTTTTTTTATTCCGCAGCACGACAATCTATAATCCTAACAGTAGCTAACAGTTTGAATTGTGTCAATGACTTCAGAGATGAGACCAATTCCATATCAGAATTTCAAATGCTTCCTGATGCATAAAAGTCGTTGGATATTTTAATCAGTGGACAATTAACCCTACCATCGGCGAGCACGAGCACCGTTACATCACACGACCGGAACGTGTCCTGTGCGACCAGATGGCATTAAGTCAACCCAGTTCGCGAAGGTCCGACCGGCCCCGCTGCCCATGTATGGCACAGCAGGGTTACGCAAGCTGTGCGATTCTGTGTGAACTGCACTGGTGTAATAAGGTACCAGTTTTCGCGGGATTTTGCGGGGAAAATGCAACGGCTGAATCCTTTAGGTTGGTGACGTTGACGTCAAAGTCTGGTCAATTTATTAAACGTTCAGGGAATAGGCAATGACTGGACACCATTCTGAAGTCGCTTAGTGGCAAGGTTGAGATACAAACAACATATTTTACGAAGTAGAAAAGAGAATTGAGCAAAGCATCTTGAAAATATTAATTTAATCTGGATGTCACTATAACTAGAAAATTCGATGGAGAATTTAAAATCTTAGCAAAAAACATGCATTAAATAAGTTGAAAATTCTTGGGGTCTTTACAATTAGTTAGCTCACAATGAAAACACTGCCGCTAAATTCTGCAAAATTCTCTTCAAAATGCACTATTATATTTCGGACAAAGGAACAAAAGCGTCAGCTTAAACTTTTTAAGACCTTTAGAATACGAGAGAGCATGAATTATTAAAAGTTTACAACAACAGACTCAAAAAGTTGAAATCTAAAATCTGTAGTATTTTATCGATTGCGATCAACTTTATCTATTTCATCCAATTTAAATCGTATCTGAATTATTTCGACACAAAATGACATTCCTCTATAAAAATTAAGCCCAACCGTAACATATCTCTGGCGAGGCAGTCAGTCCGATTTTAGGCAACGAACGTGTTTCAATCTGTGGCCGACCAAAAAAGACCTCAATACGAATGTTGATTACGGACCATGCCGTTTACAGTTAATCAGTGCTGCACCATCCGTTGGCGCCGTTTCTCAACCGGTGCAATACGGCTACTGCTGAGAACATAGTTGGTATCGTTTTTTTTATATGTGTATTATAAATTCCCACCGGGCTTTAAACACAATTGCTCGGGTCAGCAAGCTAGTTAAGAGCCTCCTCGGAGTTATCGACGAGAAGTCGGCTATGTGGCTTATTGTCATTTTATATGTGATTCGGCAGAGTACTCTGGAGAACCCAATTCTGTTTGGGCTAAGACCAATATTGCTAAAAGAGCGAAGAGCTAGTTCGCGCGTCTTTCCATAATTATCGAGGAAAAATCGGCTAGGTGCCCAATATAATCATTGCAGAGTTACGTAAAATCTGATGGAATTTCAAAATCGCTAATTATTTTTAAGGGAGGCAACGCATGGAGTATTATGAAGGTGTCAAATCCCTAAATTATTTTCCACGTTCTCTACAACTGTTGCAATTGTCAGCGTCGCGCGTCGCCGTCTTGTAATGATATCAATCCTGACTTGAACAGATTTTTCATCGTAAGTACTCTAAGTCTTTATAGACTCTATGTGTGCTAGCAGCTGTACTCAAGAGCCGACATATGGCAACTAAAACATCGCCATATACGGCTTAGACTTATGAGGCAAGTCGTGCCGACTGCTGATAGATTGTCCGACCGATTTGGCCAGTATCGTACGGCGACAACTTTTTATAAATGGACAATAGTGTGAAAACGTGGATTAATGACCGCCGTCTTGAACGGCTGTCCGAATGGATTATATTCAACAGCGTCGAGCGAGACGATTGATAGATGTTAGAACTGGTGACTACGTTTCTTGTGATGTGTAAGACGAGTGTGACATACTTACTCTTAAATTTCATCGAATTACAACGCTACTCATAATAAATTAAAATTGCGTAAGGTGATGCATTCAAAATTTATTTGAGACTCATAGAGAAATTGTAACTTAGACACCCCTATGATTACCAACGAAAAAAGTTTGATTGAACTGTTCAAATAAGTGATCCATATCCAAAATACTAATCAACCTTGACAAAGGACTTGTGGCTGTTAGACTAAAACGTCAAAAGGGAGTTTCATTTCAATGACGCATGAAGCATTGTGGACACGTCAAAGCACTTAAGGAACACAAAGGGCTCTCGCATGACGTTTGAAACGTAATAAAACGTTTAATTAACTATGAAAAATATTGCCGGGCGAAGACAAGAGCTGATTATGCTGAAGTGCTCTCTAAAGCTGGCGTTGGGTGGAGCAGGCGAATATGATCTTTGTTCTGATTGAAATATGGGAGTGAATCAGGTGTGGTTCAAGTGACGTCTGATAGGTCAAGATACCGAAGAGCATGTGCTTTGTTGTGAGCCCCCCGCGTCGGCGCATCATTTGCATTGTGGTACAACATTCGCCGTAAATGAAATTATTGTGTCGTTGACACCGAGACCGACGATTCGTTAATCTTGCGACTTTGCATTTCAAAATTGATTTTTGTGTGGAATTTGCCGCATAAAATAACTGAACTGATATAGGGTATGATATTAGTACCACAGTAGCCACAATTAATTTGTCAGAAATGGACACTATGAAATGTCCCAGTGACTTTTTTCAAACGAGATTAACAAATCAATCCGCAGATACATAATTGCTTAAAGAATTTTATGGTCATATAGTCCCAAATGATTACAAAACATACAACTAATGGTCCTGCATCTGTCACAGCTGTCAATATCGTGAACTAAGTTATTACTTGCGGCATATTGGCGATTGGGCCGAAGTCCATAAATTACAAGGAATAGATCGACATCAGTCATTTAAGGCAAAGTGGTTCGCTGCAATTCAAGTGACCAAGGATAAAATTGAACTGACATAGATTTCACGATAAGTTACACGTGATAGTCTGTAGGAACAGGAGATTGTTGCTCAACTGCATTTACACTTAAAATTCCGCCAATCTTGCATCATTAAAGAATGTCCCAAAAGTGTCAACCGACCAACTGTTGCATTTATATCAAAAACTTCGGGTACAACATTAACCTCGGAAATAAGGTGAAGTAACGTTGATCGTTTTATATCAGGCGCCACCTTAATTGAAGAACCCGACGCACGGTACGGTTGAGGACATGTTCTTGTACCAATTAACTCTTCGGTGAAAATATGTAGTAATGAAAACTTTAGTACAGGATTCTAAAGTGCAGGTTATTAAATTCAAACGTCATTTACAATTGCGTTGCTTAATTCATTAGCAATTACTTTTCTCTACATTTTTATATGTATTAAATTTTAACGAAATTTTGAAAACTTTCTATTGCATTTAAACAGTTGAAGTTTTGTCCTCAAGGGCAAAGTTCAAATCGACTATGATATCGCTGCTATCGTCCAGTCATAATAGGATATGGAACATGCCTACCATTATAAAGGTAGAGCTCTTCTCGTCAATGTATCCATTGAGCGGCTACGATAACAAGCGTACCGAATCGCCAACGCACGAATCGAACGTAATTCTTCATCTAAGAGCATTGGTAACGATGTGTAATATTCCACCGGCAATTGATTTTATAAAACAAAATTTACATGATGATATTTAATGGTAACTGCAGCCCGCGGACAGCCAACTTCGACCTCAGTCAGGACTAAGAACTAGCAGGCCCATTTCCAGCATTAAACTTAACTGCGAGTTACTAGGGTGGCGGTAGGCCCCGGACGACCTTCAATTGCTCTCCAACGAGAAATACTTTCGGTTTCAATCCGCTGAAATATTTGTGTAGTGATGTAAAATTACATGTTTCCGATTTGATACTCGTTCATGTTAAGTGTGTACTTCCCAAATTGGTCGGCAAACATTCTAAGCGCAGCCAGGCTATAAACCGTTCACACCGTCAAAATGGAAAGTAAAGCCGCGGTCTAGACGGCGTAAAACAAAATGTGTCAGGGACGCCATAAAATTACAATCAACATATTTACTATCGCCGAGGAACAGCGGCTCACTTAGCGCGTAGAGAAATGCATTTTCTTAATGACAGTAGACGTCAAGGCAGTCTACTATACAAAGTGGCTCGAACTCGATATCCAGGAGAAAAGGAAACGATAAATTAAATATATCATGTTTACTTTTTAGAATAGATATCGCAAATAAGCATTCAGAAGAAACAGCATTAAAAAGAAGTCGCAAATGAGAATGCAGGGTACCTGATAATCGTTGCAGCCAATGGATAGAGTTGCTATCTGGACCTAAGCAACATCTAGCATTTTAAGTTAATGTACTTCTATTTCTGAGAACTAAGATCGTTGCCTGACGAATTAAGATGATTGATGATGTTGAAGTTTATTCGGAAAGTATACCGCCACATAAAAAACATGCTGTTCCGCAGGGGTGGGATTTTAAAGGCAGTAGAAGCGAACGAACTCCATTGGTTTCAAATTTTCTCCAAAATGAATACCTATATGAAAATCTGAGTAATCGCAAATGCAACGGTCGTGTGTTAAGACTAAATAAAGAGTACGTCCATTCTCCGTTCCTTCCGTTAATGCCACAATAGTCGTCTCCACATCGCAATTAAAAGCTGGCGAAGGAAAGCGCTTAACGCTGTGGGCCATTTGAGAACAACGCAGGCAGCTCCGCTCCGCAGCGTTCCGCTCGGAACAACACTGCCATTCATGCTGAGTGCGAGCACGTGCATTGCTTCGTAATCAGACCACGTTGGTACTTGACGACTTGACGTTTCAAAATGTTCAAGAGTAAAGGGAAATTAAAAAAAGAACCGGACATGCAGTCAATCATAAGAAGTAAAAGAAATAATCACATTTAATAACAGGTTACAAATTTTATGCGCCAAAAAGGATTACGATCAATTTAAGCAATGGAAAGACGCAATAATGTTCTATTTCAACCCCCATAGATTCGGAAATTCGGAGGGGAATACAAAACGATCTCACACTGAAGCTGTAGCCAAAGATGCCAGTTCTGAAAAAAATAGACGATATCTTTTCAATGGGATCTATATTGAGGAATGACTGTTTCCGATTCGAAACGGCGCCAATAGCCAGAGGAAAACGGAAAAGCAAACATTACATCACATAGACCTGAAATAATCTCAACTACATATTTCTATCGGATAGACATAGGAACGCGCGGTGCGCTCAACATTGGTCGATTGGAGACTGATCACCAAGTTATTTCTGGAGACGGAATAAATTAGGGTGATTAAGCGATACGAGTTGGAAGACTGGTGAGACAAGGCTTGACAAACGAAATGCTAATAGTATAATAACGGCCACTCTGGCTTGTTGAATAGACGAGACAATATTTAGAGATCAAACTGTGTGACGTGCGACGTAGAAAAAAAAATTAGACAAATCTGATTTACTTTTAGAGCAATCTAATCTAATCAACATAATTTAGGACCATTTTTTATGAGTAAATCCTTCCACCTCAACATAATTTTGCCATCATAAATCATAGTTAATAAAGTTTCGAAAACATCATAAGGAAACCTGATTCTCGAAGTCCACCAATCCGCACCCACCCACGGCCTACATCCTTCTCAATGTGAGAGGAGATACGTCCCTGCAGTGGGTCATTAATGAGTTGAAGACAGAAAATTTAATTCAGTGAGACCACTGTTTACCTTACCAATTTGTGCATTTGCCAATTTTTACTCTCATTCTACTCGTAGTAACGAAAACATGTTAGAGGCTGTCCCACTTGAAAGCAATCACATTTCCTCCCAAGCACCGTATCTCGGTCATCTCAAAGCATTCGCATCCGCATCAACTGGTTGAAAATCGACTTTTCCCTCTCGTTGGTTATTCGTCTGCATTGCAGGCGGGAGGCTGAGCCAATACGTCTCGTCTCGCAGCGGTCAGAGGTATCTCGTTACGTGTCATCGATCTACATACTTCGATACGCGACAGATTCACTGTTCTCATATAATTTGACATCAATATCCGATTTATTAGTGAAGAGGTTTTTAAGTTACCCAAAATCATTACAATTACCAGACAGGTTTGGAAGCCTTTCCTGAAGTGTAAAGTCAACTTTTTACTGAATTTTTGAGATCTGTTATTAGCACCCGCATATCTTCGATCATGAATATTTTCATGCCATCGGATTGAGAATAGTCATCATTATCACCATGCCATATGAAATACTTGATGTCAACCATTTGAAATTGAAGGTTTTGAGTTGTCGCCTTTCTTTTGTCGTTCCGCTACTGCGAGCGACTAAAACTTCGAAACAATTTGAAGAGCCTCGAAGGATCTTCATTTTCCAGTTGGCAGCGACGTCGGGAGCAATACTTTAGACATATCCGGTAATTCCAACAATCTATTCGTCTGAAAGTTTCATTTGACCCCGTCTCCACCCCTCCCCAGGAGAGGGCTCGCCAGACCGAGGGTGCGGCAACTTGTCGAGACACGTACGCGATCCTTCAGGGTTGATGGATGAATAACTTGATTCTAAATCTGATTGCTATAATGAAAGGTTTCGGATTCAGGCAAATGTCATTTGGTGTAAAATAAGGTTGTCTAGGAACATAATGCCTATATTATATTACTTTGGCTTCATGTTTTTAGATGCAGATTTTATAGGAACATCACTCAGATGGTCAATTAAAAATCAAGCGAGACAGTAAATCGATATGTAACCATGAGTCTTCATACAGTCGCATTGCAGGATTCCTTTGAAAATGGAGAAAACAATACACTTTTCATATAAGGCTGATATTTTTTTAATACAGCAGCACCCCTAGCGACACTCAAACAAAATGACATGCTGTATTCGCTCTTATAATGTAAGGTTTTGAGTTTGGAATCACATTAACCGTTGGGCCGTTGCCAAGTCAGGTTGCACCGGGCAATGTTGAAAATTGAGGTTTCCGCTCGAAATTGGTTCTAAACTAACATGCTGAATTGAAATTTAATATGTAGACGTGCAGTTAACAATGAGCTTTTATACGAAACGTTCAAGTTTTCAGAGTTCGACAAACTTTACTATGAAGTTTTGCAGATAGTTCATTCTGATTCATGAATAGAGTGCATTAGGCGAACTTTGCTAGTCATTATTGTTAATTTGTTTGATTTATAACAGGTGTTTGTTTATGATGATAAGATTTAGTTTGGAATAACGATTGCTCATGCTAACAAATATTTGTGAAAGTTTTGGTCATACATTAAACACGCATTACTCTGAAATGACAGACCTTGTCCTAATTGACTGACATAATCAACCGAGCAACCAACACGAAAAATTTAAACACACGGCTCTGTATGGAGCCGTCCTAATTGAAATACGCACTGACATGCGACAAAATGTATGCAATGACGTTGTCGTATCAGCAACTTTTGCGTTCGACATAGCAATTACGACACGGGGTAACTATTGCAGAATCTCATAATCTCGTCCCTAAATTCGAGTACTTATGGCCCATAGGCATGGGCCTAAGGAACCTCAAAAGGTATCATAGAGTGTAACGGATATAATAACTCCATATTGGAAGTCCAACACTTGGTATACGACGTCCTTGCCACATTTGGTCATCGGCCACACGTCTTCGCTTAATCTACGTATCAAATTACTTACATTTACTTTGGAACTAGAATGAGGCATCGTTTTTTTTAATCCAATTAACATATTCGATTTGCATACTTACTAATTGACGAATACGTTCTTTAACACTTTTGGAGTCAAAAATTTTAATCTATCTAGATTTAGATGTTTCGTTCTACCATCAAAGTTTTATGGATGTTATCTTCTTCCACTAAGTCGCTACACTCTTGACAGAGTGGTCGTGGTCGTCTGTTAAAGGTTTTCTTCATGACGACTTTCATGTTATCTACTTTGTACCTATAACTAGTTCAGTTGCCTGGCCAAGAATATCCTGCCTATCCATCCGCCTTACGATGCCTCCAGCGGGCCATAGACCTCAACGTTTCGAGGCCTTTTCGTTACATTAAAATTTCTACAGTTTTTTTTTTTAAATTATATTTACACCCTTATTTATTCAGACGTAATAAGACTACAAGCAAGACATTATAGCTTTAGGTGCGACAATAAATCTCGAAACAGCTCAGGTAAGCGTTTCCCTGCCGGATACAATGCTTACATTGTATTGTATCGGGTCGGTTGCGTAAGTAGAGCTTTTAAAAATTGACTATTCGTGTGTAACCTCAGCCACGTTGAACCCAAGTGCGTCTGCACTGCAGGCTCGTTCGTCTCCCTCGCACGCACTTAAATGTCATTTTCTTTCGTTCTGCTGTTATGTGTGCTCGCTTTTCAGTCGCGCTGTTACAGTCCCCGTATAATTTTTGCACGGTTTACTAAAAGCTGGTGAAATGCGTTCAGTTGTTTATTGACTATAGAGTTCGACATTTCTTTAGTTTCTAAAGTCAGGATTACAATCTTCCAATCGCTGATAAATGGTTGAATAAAACTACTATGATGCATGATGATGTATTCCTCCAGTACACACTATTAAGACTTGTGTACAAAATAATAGTTTACAGTAAAAGACAAGTAAAGCACAAGATATAACAACTTCGAGATCATACTGAAGTGGTTATGATTAATTTGGAATGACGTCATTAGATCCATTGCAATTCTGTTCTATCGAGCTGTTTGATTAACGCACAACAATCGAATGCACTGAATCGATTGTGACGTATGCCTATCGAGCTGGCTAATTCTATTTCAATCGAGATATCTATTTGGATCGACCCACGCGGTCCGCACGTTAGATGTAATTTATGGTCCGACTTTGCCTTCGCTTTATTTAGTCTGTGCTCGCGAATTTGTTTGCGTTAAACGACACGGCGACATCAACACACTCTACTTGGTCGTGTCGATTAAATGTTTGCGCTACGTTTGTTTGGCGTCGTCTTCGAGCAAGCAAGCAAGCATTTACTTTTACGAGCAAAAACATTTTTATTCATTATTTTCTAGTACTCTGACAGTACTTAGAGGCTGTACTTTAAACGGAAAACATAATCGAATTCCGTTGTATTGTATGGATCCAAATACACACATTTTACACACATAGGTATAACGTCGGTATAAATATTCGTATGTACCCAATTTATCGACAGTAAAAATGATTAACGAGCGCATCACTATCTCTAGCGGATACGAGTAATGTGTAATTTTAACCTTTACGTTGGCAACATCGCGTAAACATTAGGCGCGTTCAACTTGACGGTGTGAATCTGACTCTGTGTAGTTTGTTGATTCTAATTGAAAAATTGTTCCATTGAGATGAGAAATAGAGTGGGCCAAGCGCCACAACCCCTAATTACATACGGGTACGGATTAATTCATATGGGTAGGCAGGTGAAAGCTTCTGCTTCCAGTTTATATTTGCATACGTGAATAACATCAAAATTCAGTTACGAGAACTTGCAAAACCATAACCCATTTTTTATATCGTGCAGTCGACTTGCTGTCGTAAACATCGCTCGATAAGCTGTAATCGAGATGCGGGAAGTTTTGAAAAAGCTGCGGGGGCTTTTTGAAAGTTTTTCAAGTTGCGATCGTGGCAGGCAAAGTTCACCGCAAGTACCAGGGCGACAGAGCATCGGTGGAGGTTAAACGCGGCGCATATATTCGCGTGGGCCGTCCCCCGCCCGCTCCGCGCCCCTCACCAGGGTCGACGACCGCCGCGGCCGATTCGGCCGACGGCGCGCCTCACCTTGACATTCATCTCGAGCACGCTTTGACCAAACGCTTGAATTAACCCGTTTGAATTTGAACGGCGGCGCCAGAGAATCATCCCCTCGTGATAGAGGCAGGAACCTCCTTGGATTCCTGTTACCCTAGTACTCAGCGCGGGCGCTAATGAAGTAAATTAGGTTTAGAGAATTTGTTACAACCGGAATGGATCCTTATTGAATAATCTTGACATGTATAACTGTATACTTGTAGTTTAAGATCCTATTAAAGTCACTGTCATAACAGACTATAATAATTATGTAATTCGTTTAGTCAAATCGTATCATGGAGAGGATCTAACTGTTACGATTATCTTCGAGACGCTTTATGAAACATGAAACACTGAAAATTTCTAACAACTTTACAGGTAATTTATTGAGTTTCAAAGATTTTTTAACAAAGAACAATACAAGCACATAAGGATGGAATTCCATGTGGTTTCTTCGAAAATATGAATCATTGTAACGGTGCTGCCGCCGTCGTGAAGAAATGCGTCATTATAATAATCAAATCTCTCGAAATATGAACGTTGAAGACCCTTCTTTTTTATCATTCACGTTTTTAATTAATATTCCATTGTTATTTTAATCCAGACTGAACATTATTGAGTAAATATTAAAACCCTCAATTCCAAATGATTTGTAAGAAAATTATCTGACATCAATTGCACTTAACTCCACAACCGAAGGATGTCGCAGAGAATTTTCTTTAATAAAGAAATGCAATCCTTAATGCGCCTTGACGGATGACCGATGCGTGAAACGCGCTATTGCACGATTACCGACTCTACGTCATAATCGCCAAGATATAAAATCACTTGAACGGCGGATCAAAGAAAAAGCAAATGCTTTTTGCTTTTCTCATCGCGGTCAGTCAGGCTATTGTTTGAGTTACGTCAGTTGACTCAGCATCCAATGGGAGTTATGGCGAAGTTGGCAGTCGAAGCATGTGAGTTATGGTAATATTGGCACACTATGGGTACAGTAAAGTCGCCCGGTGCTACTCGTGTCGGTATGATCTCATGGGTGACATTTCGTAACCTGTTTCGGGCCTCGAGCAAGCGAAGGATACAATTGTGTTGTCGAACTTTTGAATTACGTCGCTGTTGCTTTTAATTACAACCGAAAAATGCGAGCTGATTATGTCATCCCTTACTAGGTGATGCCTTATCAATGGTCTTATCTTGTGCCAAGGATACTTGTCTCTGGATTCCGGAAAACCTATGGCTTTCCTAAGAAAAAAAATATCATGTTTCAACGATAATTAACTAATGTTCAAAAGATTCTCCTGTCTCGAAGAATTTATGCCACTAATTATGTAACTGGATTTCATTAGATCCTAATTGTCCAAAAGGAGCTATCGTAAAGGTTTTCCTTATATTGCCTAAAAAACTTTATTTTCATATTCATATTAGGTTTGTTTATCTTTTATGTTGAGGCCTTATAACAAGATTTTTTCTCCTTTGTAAGTACTGAATTGACGCAAGCGTTAAGTAGAGGGGCATTGTCATTCATCAAATGCACATAACTACATTGAGAGCTACTCCATCAAACGGCAATGATGCACAAAACTTGTTCGCACTTCAAACACCCAATGACACGGGGTCATCCACATCACATCCAATCACCTTGTGTTTGAATTGTTTGATATTTGGATAAATTATTAAGAACAAACTTATAACTTATAACTTATTCAAAAGAAACAAAGCAATGTTCATGGCAATTGTGGTTTATCATTGCAACTGTAGCATAAATGCAGAATTGAATACTGTGTCATGGAAAACAAGAGATTTTTGTGTAAAATACATGTGTCTGGTATGTATTTCTTCATGTACCAGGGGGAAATTACCCAGTAGTAGTAGCCAGTGCTTGAGGTATTAGGAGGTAGGCATAAGGACCTCTTTCTAGATGTACCTACTGAAACATGCAACATAAAATATTCTTGTTAAATTTATTCAGACTCTCAAAGCATTTTAATTTGTTCGAAGACAGGAAGAGCCTTGCGGAACCAACTAACACAAAGGATTCATTAAGGATGTTGCTTTATATTATAATTGGTTTTAGTCAGCTCAATGAAGTTAAAGCGACAAAAGCTATGAATTCCTAACGATGAAAATATTAATCAAAGCCAAAACTTTTTGAATAAAAACTGTGTGCTTCTTTTCAATATTATATTTAACATATTTTTCTGTTTAGGATCAAGGTTTGGAAGGAAATCTGAATGGTTGACAGGAAGCTGAATCTAGAAAATATCTCGAGTTTTAAAACACCAAGTTTATAACAAAGCAAATAGAGCAGCTCACCAGAATGTCAAGAGCCAATCATTGTCAATACATTAAAATTATTCAACCAAACATGAGGGATGTAAGATTCTTTTAATACCTAGTTAATTGAAGTGTCAAAATTACTGACAGAATCATGGCAAATGCTTCTATCAGTAATTTTCTTCTTGCACGTAACAAAACGACACAATTTATCTTTTCCCTGGGACACGATACTTAAACTGTGGTACAACGACGCAGCCCTAGCCTAGCGACGACAGCTTCTCCTAAACCGATGGGCGATTAATCAGCAGAACGCAATGATCCATGAAATCCTTTTAATTTGAATGACAAAAGTGCGCGTATCATTACCACCATTCATTGGCGGCGGGCGGCGGACGGCGGCTGCGCTCACCGCATTGTTCTAGCCACGGGGCCTTTGGACATACTGCTAGTTTTTTTCATACCTTTTTTTTAACTGGGACAGTTTTTGTATAGATAGTGTCGCCCGAGGCTTCGCCGGTTCATTAAAAAAAATGCCGAGCTCCTGTTTTTGGAAAAATAACATTTTTCCAGATTAAAAATGTTGAATGAAAGTTATGTAAAAAAGGAAGCGATAGATTCCATTCTACCAATTTTTATACAAATTTGTTTGGTAATTTTCAGCTAAAGCATCTAACTATCCTAGGCAATGTCAGTACAATAGTTCCTGAAAAACATGGACTTAATGTACTCCAGTCTTGCTTGAAAATGGAAGTCGTTTCATTTATCTCTACTACCTGTGTTGTGAATTTTAATAAATAAAATACTCAATGTATACATCCAATCTTTCACATTAAAGATTACAAATACATACCTACTTGTTAAAATGGCAATGTCCTAGAATCGAATTTATTACACAATGTATTAAATTACGGAATCGCCATAATAACAAAGATATGACAGGAAAAAACACATACGTAACTATCTCGGCGATAATATGAGTCAAGTTATAGCTGATAAGATATTGAGCCCCGCTGTAAATAGCGCAAGAATGCACAAGTTAGTGGGCAAGCTCAAACATAATGTTATCAGGGCACTAATACTTCTTTGTATTAACATACCATACCATCCATATGTAATTATGGACATATAATATAAGATATAGTTCTACTTATGAGCTTTAAGAACATGTGACTAACTATAGCTTGGTTGTGACTTCAAACAGAACAGTAGCGCTAAGTGGGTGTGATGCTATACCTATACCTAGAAAATAATTAAATAAATAAATAACGCTTCACACTCACAGCCCCACACTAGGATTCTCTGTGTCATGGGTGCCATGGACACACACAAGACAAGAACACACACACCCAGACCAGAAACAGAAATTTAAACTCATCATTCAAATCTCTGCACCGCTGGGAATCGAACCCAGGACCCTCCGCGCAGCGCACCGGCGTCTTAACCACTGCGCCACTCAGGTCGTCAAGAGAGAGAGAGAGAAAGAGAAGAAAGAGAGAGAAAATAATTTATTTACCTATCTCTAATCAAAACATAAGAATTTGCATCACTACATAGTATAAAACAAAGTTAGATCTTTAAAACTACCCAACGGATTATGATTCAGTTTTTTTAATAGATAGAGTGATTCAAAAGGAAGGTTTATAATTATGTATATAACATGCATAAAAAACTTTGGATAATAGTCAAAATAATTGGCAGAGCGAAGTCTGCCGGGTACAGCTTGTGCTTCATAAAAGGGAAAAAGGCTGAAGGAACCTTCCTCCTCCTCTATACATACTGATTCATGTATGTGACCAATAATTTCTACTTGATGTGACACATGGTTCGTGTTTATGTTTTTAAATATTAGATGAGTTTTGGCCAAAGCGTTGACCTATTGGTATTTTATTTATTGAAAAAAGAAATGAAAAACTTTTACCTAAAATAAAACACCAGACCTCCAACGAAATACATAATTCCTTTAAAATCTCATGTGCACGATTCTGTACATCTGTTGATGATGCCTTTGAAACTCATCAATAAATCAAAGTGGTCAAGGTGAATGTACCAGTTGAATTTTAAATATCATTTAACTGCGGCAATTGTGGACGGTTATTGTTCTCTTTTGTACTGGCTCATGAGCTTATTGCCAAAGATTAATGACGTCGCCATATATGGAGTAAGGTTCTGTTCATAATTATATCCATATCAGCTGCTAACCAACTAACCTAACCTAATCCTTAGTTTTTTAATGATAGCATAAGTTCGGATAACTTTATCTTTGGCTAAAAAAATTGTTCTGCAATCAAAGTCAGTCTGAGTTAGAAAAATGTATTCACCACTGCTCTATTTGAGGTCAAACATGTCATCTAAGAGGAGTGGAACAAGGAAAAGGCTCTGACCAATGGCCATGAGTTAAATCCTATGGGGTTTTAGTCTCTATAAGAGTAGGGCATAACCCCCTGTTGGCCTCAATTTCATACTATAAAACCTCATATTTGTGACTAGTTTTCCCACAAAAATCAAATCCATGGATATCAAAAACCATTCAACATCTCATAACTTCACTGTGTGAAATTTTCTATGACATAAGACAAGGTATTTTTAAAATATAATGAAATTCCTGAGAATCATATGAACAACAAATACGCTTTGTCATCAATAACTAATTATTGGAAAGAATGAGCTCATTGCCGTTTAACACCTAAAATGCACAAATAAGGACTGCTTTTCCTCGTAAATTCTATTCTTAGCCTGTTTACAACTATAAAGTTTACAGCTATAGGTACTATTAATTAATTGTAAATTGAATATTATTTGAGATTGAAATTAAAACTGAATTTTGATAAAGATGTAGATGGAGTTCATAGCCAGTGGTTTTTAGACGTTTTTTACACTCCAATTTTTACACATTTTATATATTATTACCTTCACCTGTATGTTTGTAACCAACTTCTTTGGGCGCGATTTAGACCCACTTTAAACTGCCAGATTTCGTTGAAACTTTGCAGATTTGTCGAGGACCAGTGACAATATGCAAATTCCCCTAATTTTACCCAATATAGGTGATATGTAATATAAATATGTATGGTACGATCAAGTATAGTGTTGGATAGGCTATCTATCAGCTCAAACAATAGACACTAAAACCAAAAAGCATGGCATAGTCTTTCCACAACATGGGCATGAATGGTGAATCATAGACTTTGTCAAAGTGGACTGATTACCATTTATAGAATTTTAATGTTGTAACTAAGCATGTAATTACTAAGGCATACTTTACAGATGAATCATATTATACTCAAAAACATATTTAGAAACTACTATTGCTGTCTAGACATTTTAGCTTTTTGTACATTCCTTGTTAATTTTTGGGATATTAAATACTACTAAGTATCTAAGTAAGGCTACTAATTTAGGTCTAAATAATTGACATACTCTTGCTTTTTGCACCTTTTTTCAAGACCTGATAGGTAGATATAGTACCTGATGGTAACAAGTCACCATCACCTTAATGACTTGGAAAGTAAGTAATTTAGGTGATATATTAGTCAAAGCAAGAATTGGTCATTAAAATCATTTTGATCAAGAAAAGTCAGAGCAATGCTTTAAATTTTGATGAAGAGGTTCTATGGATATTATCAACTTTGACAGCAAACGCTGACATGTAATGTAAAAAAACAAACTAAACTCAGCTTAGCATTTCAGTAGTACCTAGTTTAGTAAATATTTAACAAGCTGTTGAGTAAGTCATGTTTGTCCTTGTTGACTCATCAACTTTGATAAAGTTTTCTATTCTTTTAATGTAGGTATGACCTACACCTGCATATTAAGAGAAATATTAGGAAATGTTCAAGAAAAATAAGAATTTGTGCAATAAATGCAGAATTATACTGAAACTGACACCTTATAGGTTAGGTTAGGTACAGAACGGCAGCAATGAAACTTACGTATATGAGTCCAGAGTAGTATCTGTCCTTGATGTTGTGGAGCACGGAGGCCTCGTTGAGGCACGTCAGCTCCGCCATGTCCTCCACCTTGTCGAACTTGGGCGGGTTCATCTTCTGGATGTCATCTATCTGCACCAGGATGCGCTTCCCCGACTCCGCGATCTCCACCTCCACCTCGTCTCCTCGCTCGCCCTTGATGCCCGCCGCCACGAACCCCTGGTTCTCGTGGGGCACCCACACCAGCCGCTTCTGCGTCCATTCCGCCTGTGTCGCCGGGTCGTTGAAGCTGTTCCGGTCCACCGACAGGTACCGCAGCTCCGGGTCGTTTCTATCCATGTCCACCATCGCGCCGCCCGATCACGCCGCGCGACCCGATTCGCGATAACCTAACTCCGACACTGTATACCACATTAAACGGCCCCCCCGACCGACACACCACAACACACCTTCGAATATTCACCGGCTCCTTCCGCGTGTGCCGCTACGGAGCACGACACCCACAAAATGACGATCGCGACTCGACTGAAGTCGACTGACAGAACGGCGAGGCGACCCGCGACGGTTAAATACGGGTAGGAGGGATGGATGGACCGGTCGACGCCCGAATTCACGTTCTGTACTTCTGTTTGTCCGAAATTTGTATCGATATCTTGCTACTTAACGGGACGGAAGCGGTTCTGTGTCGCTGTATAAGTAACTTTTTTACACTAGATATATTATAAATAAGCCTAGATATATTATAAAACAACTTAATTGAATCGATTAAAATGCAAAAAGAACGCATGAATCTCGCCAATATTTCTTTTTGCGTCAAATCAAACGTCCGCGACTGTAGTCATTACAACAATTTTGCTGCTAGGCCGTTGGTTGACTATTCAATTTTCATTGGGTATTAATTGTAACGTTTCAATCTGATACTATTTCAACCAATGAAACAGCGAGTTCGAATGAATGACACAGCTGTCATGTCATAGAATGAAAGCGTATATAGAGAACAAAGTTTTAGTAAAGATGTATTCATTTTAAGAGAAATTGCTTATCTGATTTGTTCAATTTATTTTTAATAATGGCTTTCATTATAGTTATAGTATTTGATTTACATATTTATTATGACGACATATTTACTTGTTAAGAAATCATAATTTTTGGTATTAATTTACTGTTTGTACATTCATTACGAAACTTGGGCAATCTAAAGATTGTTAGGTGCAACTTGAGAATCATTTTTAATAATATTAATATAATATAATTTAATATTTTATATATAATTTTGGTTAACATGTGAGTAATAACAAATTTGCCAAATAAATAAATCATAAAAGAATAATATTATTAAATTCATTCCTTTCTTGTACAGAGACATTGACGCCTTATGTTTTCTATGACAATGCCACCGATGACAGCTGACTGATGCCAGATTGGGATTTTTCCCCCAAGTTTGGAGCTCTTTATAGAGGCAGAAACAGGGGAATTGCTGAAGAAAAAATGTTTGGTTGGAGTACCAAATTTTTTTTCTCTCTAATTAAGTTTTTTAATAATTGAAAAAAGTGGCCTGCGCATTGGATAAAATTCTGACTTCCCTCCATAGGTCACCTCTATATAAAAATATATTGCACAATGCGAAAGTCAAAGTTCCACCCAAAGTTTTAAAGGAATAATGCAGAGACAAACAGGATCAGACTACTAAATTTACTACAGATTGTACACTTTTAATTTGTTCTTAAATATTTTGCTTTTAGTGGGAGTTATTCTACAAAAACCTTAATTCTTTTCGTTTCGTTAAAGATTTGGGGAAATCACGTGACTGTCATTTGGCAACCAGCTCAGCTGTCAATCAATCAATTCAATTGTCAATGCCATTTTATTTTGATTGAACGTGTGTGAGTGATTGAAATTTGAATAGGTACTTTGAAGTTTGAAATTGAATTTATAATTTGTATCGATCCTACTGATAATTAATAATATTCTCCTTTTCATCTTAATTAAACTGCGATAGCGAGACAATACGCTCTAGATAAGTGCTTAGTGATAATATAATTTGTATCGATCCTACTGATAATTATTAATAATATTCTCCTTTTCATCTTAATTAAACTGCGATAGCGAGACAAAACGCTCAAGATAAGTGCTTAGTGATAATTGCATGAGAGATACGTTTATAGGTCAAAGTTCGCGACATCGCAACTCAGAGGAAGCGTAATCCAATGCTTTGACACCGAAGACTGAAGAATATAGTAACAATGGCATACATAGTGGACTTGAGGTCGGATACGGTGACGAAGCCCACGAAGGCCATGAAGCATGCGATGGTGAACTCTGCGCTCGGAGACGATGTGTTCGGTGAGGACCCCACCGTGAACGCGCTGGAGAGCAAGGTGGCAGCGCTACTCGGGAAGCAGGCCGCTCTGTTTGTTCCCAGTGGGACTATGGCTAATCTTATTGCTTGTAAGTTCATCAAGTGTCATGTTGTTCACTGAGGATATTAATAAAAGTTCCACGCTTTAATATAATTGTGTCCCCATACGATGAGGCCTGAGCAAACTCCACCACTCTGATTAGTGCAGAAATGGGCTAGTGGCCATAACATCTACAACATAACATCAACTATAACATCTGGTTTCTAAATTTTGTTGACATAAAAGCTATAAAATTCACTTCCATTTGATTTCAGTAATGGTACATTGCAACAAACGAGGCGCTGAAGCAATAGTGGGTGAGAGCTCTCACATCTTCCAATATGAGCAAGGTAAGCTCAATGTGGGTGAATAATTTATATGCATTCTTTTCTTCTGAAAAGTACTGTGTATATGACTTTACAAATGTTTTGTTTGGATGAATGAAGTAGTATAAATATAGAGGGAATACCAGTTATGAAATGTGCTTGGGTGTTTGAATACAGCAAGCACGATGGACAGCAGGGTTGCTGATAGTGTGATAGGCTGTGATACCCTGTAAGTCCTATAACCCTTCTCAAAATCCTATTACACATAGTATTCTCAGACCTTCAAAAGTTAGGAGAAAAAGCTCTTAGTTTAGTAAGTTTGCTGAAAAGATGACACTAGATGTCATTTACGAAAAATCCGCAAAAGCTGAGTCAAATTCTCAAGTCACACCTATGAATTTTTGGTGATTTAGAAAGATGGTCCATATGCGTGGATGCTAAACTAAAGCTTTTATCTGTTATATTTCAGGTGGCGCTGCACATTTGGGGGGAGTGCTACTCCGGACATTCAAAAACAAGCCAGATGGAACATTCGACCTGGCGGAAGTGGAAAGGACTATCCGCGGCTCCGATGTCCATGAGCCCATTACCTCTCTAATCTGCATTGAAAATACCCACAATAAATGTGGAGGCAAGGTAATACTCCTAAAACATTCATAGTTATAGCTGCTAACATTCTGTGTAACTGAACAGTGACCTACTGCTTGACGGGGTTTGTTCTTACAATGAATAAATTTAGAAGAACTATCAAATCAGTCCTGTGCAGAAAGGCCTATTATGAAACTAAGGACTATTTAGACGATAAGAAAGTGTGGGATTGAATAACTTCACTAGGCTATTTCTATACACCATGTAACAATATTCATTTGTGAGTGGATGGCAATGGGGCGATATTGACACACACGATAGCTGTCACGTGTGTTCCTTTATTGGGCCTAGTCATACTGCACCATAGAATAATTCATACTTATTTTTAAAAGAGAGCTGGGAGTTTTTTTCCGCCCGCTTTTTTCTCCTAGTCTACGTTTTGCCTGAGGGGCGATCAAAGTGGATGTCTGTATAATGTTAAATGTATGACGTTCATTAAGTGTGCATAAATTGTACCTAATAATGAATGAAAGCTTTTGAATTTGAATGAGAAGGATGTCTAGGTCCAGGGTAGACTAGGCCAGTGTGGTGGACTAAGGACAAGTTCAACATATTGGCCTAGTGCAGATTGGTGGATCGCACATACATGCCTATGAACATTATAGAGGAGAGAGAGGTTTCCTCACAATATTTACTTGCACCATTACAGCAGGTGATATGAAATTTTATAAAGCACACATAACTTTTACGAAAGTCTTTGGTTAACTCCTCGATAAGAAGTCGGACACTTAGCCACTGGGTTCAGTGCTTCATTGTCTACCTTATACCTTATGCCACTAATTAAATTTATCTGCGGTGACAGGGGTGATAGCCCAGTGGCTTAGAATTCGACCTCGAATCAAGGGGTCCGGGTTCGAATCCCAGTGGCACGCACCAATGACTTTGTAAAAAAGTTATGTGCTATTTATAAAATTAAATATCACCTGCTGTTACGGTGAAGGAAAACATCGTGAGGAAACCTGCATGCCTGAGAGTTCACAAAAAAAAATGTTCTCAAAGGCATGTGAAGTCCACCAACCCGCAGTGGGCCAGCGTGGTGGACGGCGGCCTACATCCCTCTCATTGTGAGAGGAGACCCGACCCTGTAGTGGGTCATTAATGGGTTACTGACAAATTTATCTGTATAACATTATATAATATGTTCTTAACATAATGTACAGGTGCTACCACTAAAATGGATAGACGAGTGTGCAGCCATATGCAAGAAGCACGGCCTAGCACTACACATGGACGGCGCGCGGCTGCTCAACGCCAGCACGTACCTGGGCGTGTCCCCGGACCGGCTAGCCAGGGACTGCGACACGGTGTACATCTGCTTCAGCAAGGGGCTCAGTGCGCCCGTCGGCTCCGCACTGGCCGGCTCCTACCATGTTATAGAGCAGTAAGGGTGGATTTATTATTTTAAACAAGCTTTTGTTAGCTTCGTTTGTATGTTAGTTTGTCAAGAAATTACCTATGCCAAGTCTACTAACAGTCCCATTCTTGATCCCAGCGGTGATACCCCAGTGGCTTAGAATTCGACCTCGAATCTAGGGGTCTGGGTTCGAATCCCAGTGACACGCACCAATGACTTTGTAAAAAAGTTATGTGCGATTTATAAAATTAAATATCACCTGCTGTTACGGTGAAGGAAAACATCGTGAGGAAACCTGCATGCCTGAGAGTTCACAAAAAAAAATGTTCTCAAAGGTATGTGAAGTCCTAAATTCCTAAAGTCCTAAATCCGGAATTATTAAAAGTCCTTGGTTGTAGTTCGCTATACGATATCAGTCTGTCTGTACGTTAGTTATTACAGGGTCGGGTGTTCTCATCCACAGTGACCCAATGCAGGGTCGGGTCACCCCTCACAGTGGGAGGAACATAGACTATCTCACAACGAGCAGGACAGTATTCTGTCTGTAGCCCACAGTGTTAGCGGGTCCCTCTCATACGGTACACCATTAAGGTCGATTCACACATATCAGTGAACCCACAGTTCCGGCACAGTACTGCATCAGTGATAATTATTCTTTCAAACATTCTCTATGGATGTATTCACACTTGTCAGTGTCAGTGTCGTCTCAGTACCGTCAGTGTCAGTGCCGGCACCGGCTATCACGGACGTGATCGGCGACGACGATATTTTGTCACGGATCACTGACGCCGCTGCATCGAAAACAAATGCTTCATGTACCCATTTTCTTTTTTTTCCTCGATTGTCTTCTTCTTCTTCGTCTAAAGCAATGGCTATCATAGCTAATTCTGTGTTATTGAAGAGTGCCATCAAAACAATCGACGTCAACGCTAGTCTGAAGGGAACGTCGTGCACGAAGACCCGCAGAGAACTGTACTGTGCCTGATATGTGTGAATTGAAGCACTGACGCACCACTGTAGCACGCATACGGAACTGTAACGGTACTGTGCCGGAACCAGAGCCGGATTTAGAAGTCTGGAAGCCTCGGGGCAACAAAGGAGTGGAGGCCCCTTGGTCCCAAATTATTTTCCAAATAAAATCAACAATTTTTTTCAGTCGAGTTTTCGAATAAATAATAATAATAAATTAAAAGTGCTTATCAGGGCCATTTGATATTTTGATATTTTACTGATTGCCTAATTGATGAGAACAAAATATTTATTCTAATTTCTGTTAATATTTAATGTAATCATGGTTGTACAAAGTACTGTAGGTAAAGGTAAAACACAAAAAAAAATATGAAAGGAAAAGTTGTATACTAGTGTACTAGTCTTAATTTAAATTTTTTTCCCAAGTCTATTGTGGGGGCCCTTCGTTTGTGGAGGCCCCGGGGCTGTAGCCCTGGTTGCCCTCCCCTAAATCCGGCCCTGGCCGGAACTGTGGGTTCACTGATATGTGTGAATCGACCTTTAACATTAGCACGGGCACAGGGCTCGTCGTATCCGCAAGATGTTGGGCGGCGGCATGCGGCAGGCGGGCGTGCTGGCGGCGGCGGCGCTGGTCGCGCTGGAGCAGGTGGCGCCCGCACTGAGCCTCGACCACAAGCGAGCACAGCGCCTGGCTAAGGGTCAGTGAATCTCTCAACATTGAATATCGACACGCCTTGTAGGTTCTAGTAAGATTTGTAGGTAGGACCGGTAAAGCCCCCGATGTGTCCACAATAGATTTGTGTCCCGGTATGTCAAAACCGCGGTGATAGCCCAGTGGCTTAAAATTCAATCTCGAATCGACCTTGAGGGGTCCGGGTTCGATTCCCAGTGGCATGCACCGATGACTTTGTAAAAAAAGTTATGTGCGCTTTATAAAATTAAATAGCACCTGCTGTTACGGTGAAGGAAAACATCGTGAGGAAACCTGCATGCCTGAGAGTTCACAAATTTTTTTTCTCAAAGGTATGTGAAGTCCACCAACCCGCAGTAGGCAAGCGTGGTGGACTAAGGCCTACATCCCTCTCATTACGAGAAGGAGACCCAACCCTATAGTGGGTCATTAATGGGTTACTGGCATGTCAAAAACGAGTATAAAGGTCATACTTCAAGACCTTTCAAGATCTTTAAAGCGTCTGTGAAAACTTACAAGCACTGAAAAGAAAAGCAAGGGAACGCTGTCTGCTTCTTAAGAAGATCGCAAAAGATGCTAGTCGCAAATACGTTAACTCAAATTCAAATACAAACAATACCACAATTCCTTCTTGTTATAATCTTATATATAAAATTCTCATGTCACAGTTTTAGTTACCATACTCCTCCAAAAGGGCTTGACCGATTATTATGAAATTTTATATGCATATTCACTAGGTCTGAGAATCTGCTACTCTATTTTTCATATCCCTAAGTGATAAGGGTTGTCCACGCCTAACATTTTTATTTTATTTTTTGGACAAATTTTTATTTTTATTATTTTTCAATAATGTGGCATCAAAAAATACATGCAACCCTAAATTTTCACCCTGCTAACACCAACCCCTATTTTTTAATAGTCGATTTTTAACGCTCGATATCTTATATGTTGCCCAGTAATGGGTGGCACATTGCATAGCCGATGAGTTCGAATAGGTAAAATATTAAAATAAACAAATAATTTGAACTGCTGAACAAAATAATAAATAAATAAATATAATTTAGCAATAATTGCCATGAAATATAAAATTAAGTTTTAGTTATATAAGACATAATTATTGTATGCCCGCATAGGGTAGACTGTTCTAAACTTATTATAAAATTTTGTAAGATCTTTCTCATGTAACAGTCAACAATAAACGTATTCTTTTCTTTTCTTTTCTTATATTGCCAAACAACGTTTGCGGGGTCAGCTGGTATAATATAACTATAAATTTGCAGTTATCGAGGGTCTGTTCCTGAAGACGTTCTCGGTGGCCACGGAGGAGCAGCACACCAATATAGTGTTAGTGCGCATCGCGGCCGCCAGCGCGCTCACGGCGGCGCCCGTACTGCAGCGCCTGCAGCAGGTGTGCCTCGCCGAGACACAGGTGCGTCCCCGTCCCACCGGCGACCCACTGCGGGTCCGGCCTCTTCCTACAATGAGAAGGCCTTAGAGCTATACCTTACTTTGCCAGTAACCTATTAATGACCCACTACAGGGTCGGGTCTCCTTCTCGTAATGAGAGGGATGTAGGCCGCCGTCCACCACGCACCACTACTGCGGGTCGGTGGACTTTACATGCCTTTGAGAACATTTTTTTTTGTGAACTCTCAGGCATGCAGGTTTCCTCGCGATGTTTTCCTTCACCGTAACAGCAGGTGATATTTAATTTTATAAAGCGCACATAACTTTTTTACAAAGTCATTGGTGCGTGCCACTGGGATTCGAACCCGGACCCCTCGATTCGAGGTCGAATTCTAAGCCACTGGGCTATCACCGCTTACTGGGCTACCTTACTTACTGGAACACTATAGTGATGTCACCGGTTACGAATCCAAACAAATTGTATGGGAATGGTGTCGATGGAGACCGGGTGGAGTGGCGTCGATTAGGGGAGGGCCATGTCCAGCAGTGGACTACCAAGGGCTGAAAGGAAGGAAGGAAGGTGTCGGTAGACGGCAGTGGACTAGCTTACTGGTTGGATGTTTGTGTTAAATGTATGATGTTCATTAAGTGTGCACAAATTGTACCTAACAATGAATTGAATTTGAATTGATTTTGAATTTGTTCCCTTCTGGCACTCCGCATGCCGTGAGTTCTGCTTACATCATTTAAGATAAAAATAAGCTTAGTGTACCTTTGACTTGGTTCTGACGACTATTACTAAACTATTGTTATCCATTCTCCACTCACAATTATAAGGAAGGGCTTAGTCCAACACGCTGGCCTAATGTAGGTTGGTGGACTTGAAGAAGTAATTTGCACTGTTAGTACAATACATTTTAAAATTATTAAAATGTAATATAACTTTATAATTTGCATACCTGAGAAGGTGAATATGGATTGATCAAAATGCCCTGTAAAACCAATAACTAACCCATATTCGTGCAAATAAATGATTTTCATTTTCATTTCATTTTTTCATTTCATTTCATTTCATTTCATTTCACTGCCAACCTTCTATTCTGGTTGGTAACCTACTATACCCTATATAACTCACAGGGTGACTGCAAAACGCCAAACGACGAGGGTGTGATAGTGAAAGGCATCCAGTTCGACGAGAAGACGATCCGCCTCACGCTGCACCACGACGTCTCCGACGAGGACCTGTGGCTCGCCATCATGAAGGTCACCTACGTGTTCAGGGAGCTGGATGCTGCTCATCCCTTCTAACGAGTACCCAGTGGCGCGATAGTGGCAGGACTAGGGCCAAACACCATGGGCCCGGAGGCTAGGGCCGGTTGTCCACCGCCGCCGTCACCGCACGTCACCGAACGAGATGACGCCAGAAGTAGCGGTACATACATTTACTGAGCCGCAATACAAGAAACACGTTGGAAGTCGTCCATACGCTGCCGTCGCACCGTCAGCTCGGTTATTATTTTGTCACTATATTATATCACTTTATGGAGATCGGTCGCGGTGGACAAACGGTCTGCCGGCCCAGAATTTACCTAGCTTTTTTAACGAAATTTAAAAATTAACGTAAAAGTATACCAAAAGTAATCAGTTATATCTGAAATTACATACAA
This sequence comes from Erynnis tages, assembly GCA_905147235.1. Lineage (NCBI taxonomy): Eukaryota > Metazoa > Arthropoda > Insecta > Lepidoptera > Hesperiidae > Erynnis > Erynnis tages. The sequence continues at coordinate 11,105,509 of LR990082.1, forward strand.
AACAGTGACCGGTCAAATGACTATGTGTTGAAATGCCGCAAATAAAAAAAAATTTATACAAAAAAGGGCCCCTAATATAGTGACGCCATTGCTTGTACCTGGTAGGTGGATAGGTTTTCGAAAGGTGGTAGTAGGTGGAAGTTATTGTGGCAGTGGAAGGCATTAGGTAGCCAGGTGGCTACCCGCTACATGGTGCTACTTGTGTCACAAGGAATTAGGAAATGGTTGGTTACCACTCACCATAAGGTGGCCCATCTGCCCGTTTGCTCGGAATACTTGAAAGGTAAAGGCAGTCTTGACAATCTCTCGGTTATATGGTGGTGACAGATTGGTTAAGGCCTTTTTAATATGTCTACTGACTACTCTACATAGCATTTTACCTTAATAAGAATAATGTATTTATGATATAAAGTTTCATATATTTTATTATATTCTAGTGTATTTTATTCCTGTTTATGATCAATAAGATAAAAGAGTATTAATTTGGAGGAACTTGTTGAACAAAGGTAAAAGAAAATGAATGTAATTATATGAACGATACAAATATTGAGTGAAGTAATATGATTATCACAGATGATTAACTGTGACTGATTTGAAAGGGTGATACATTAGGTGAATGTAAGAAATGTTGTGTTCTTAGCTAATATTTTACATGCATTTTTAAGTAAAGAAGCCAATGAAATTGACTTCTTCCTGTTGCTCAATTTTGAACACTAATGTTTATAAAATTTATGTAAATATGAATATAATGATCCCAGATATGTATACATTAGTTATTTGTTATGTACATATAAGGTATATGTATGTTATCCAGAGTGTTACCATAGGTATTGTTTACAAATCAAATATACATTTATTTACTGACAAACATCTCTTTTATTTATTTTACACACAGTTACAAATGCTTACAAATTTAGCTAACTAACACCAATTATACCTACTTAAAATATTATGAGTTAATTTTGTTTACACGCGTACCCTCTATGCAGAGTTCATAGTTTTTACCATCACATAAGTTGACTGGGAATATAGCCATTATAATTGGGCATAACCACCCATCGCTCCACCCATTCTTAAAGAAAGTTTATTATAGTAAACAAAAATACTATTACTTAAGTACTTTTTGAAATAATTGCAATGTAAACAAAAACCTATGTTTTAATCACAATGTTTTATGAAAGTTATTGTAGAAAATGTGGTCTAAAATTCAATTTATACAAAGGCTACCTACTACTAAAAGTATTGGAATCTTTAACAGTTAGTTCACGAGGTTCACGATGAAATCCAATGAAAAGAACAATATGGGCATACAATCACTATCCAAAGATTCAAAGCAGTCTTCACATTCACGTTCAAATGAATGAGATTGAGCATTTATCGATTTCACTTAGTTTAATTACATATTCGATTTTTACAAAACTAATAATTATAGACTAGCGTTTTTTGGATAAGCTTAATTAAAAACACGTATTTCATATGCGTGTGGTACCCATAAAACGCTAATTTATAAAATAAAGCTTTCTTAAACACTTATATAAATATTATAATTTATCTATTTATATTAAGATTAATAATGACTATGAGAATACTTAAAAAATTGATTAAACCTCATCTATCCACAGATCTAGTATACTGCTTACCTAACTAGAACAGTGATCCAGTATTTATTACAGAGCTCTGTAACTATGCCCTTTAGAACTACAATTGACCGTGCAATAGCTTTCTAATCAGATCAAGCCAGCACGTCCACAAACCAATAAATACCCACGTAAAAAATTTACGCCTTAGAACGACACAACACATACCTGCTGTACTTACATTGTATTCTATCATCTAGGGATGCCCATTACAATACGATATATCGAAATATCGACACAGCACAATACGATATATCGATATTTAATACGATAATTTGACCATACGATATTGTGTCACTTTAAAATATCGTATCGTATCAAACTAGAACAAATTGTTTACTTTTATAACTTGAAAATTCTTATACAAACGTTAATTATGATAAATAGTCCCATTGAATATTTTGATATTGTGAATCCTCAATAAGAATTAAATTTTTAGCGTGTTAATAAAGAATACCGTAAAAATATTTAATTAAAAAACACAAATAAAATCGCAAAACTCGGAAATCAATAAAAAAGCATGCGATACGGATACGATACGATACAGTTACGATGCGATATATCGACACAACACATGTTCTGGGCATCCCCACTATCATCCAGAATGTAGCGAGTGCTGATCGTTCCACACCGAGATCAGCTCGTGCGGATCGCCGTACCCGTGCGAGGCGATCACGTCCCTGTACCCCAGCCTGGTGTACCGCTTCTTGTAGAAGTGGAACCCCTCGCAGTGCGTCAGCTCGACGCCCAGCCGCTTCGCGACGATGCCCAGGTACACGTCGTCGAATCGGAAGTGTTTCACGTAGGCGCTCGCCACGTGTATCGCCCTCATCGACCTGTTGGAGACGACGTACGCGCCCGCGGTCACGTACGCCGGCCAGCGGTCCCACGGGTACTCCTCCAGGGTGACCCTCCACTTGCTCGACCAGAACCGCTGCGGCGACGACTCGAACACGTAGCCCGCGAACAGATCGCTCCCGAACGCCTCGTTCCGGGCCACTGTCTCCCGCTGCCCGCGGTCCGCCGAGCCGATGGGAGGATCGACGTACTTCAGCAGGTTCGGCACAGATATGTACATGTCGTCGTCCGTGAACAGGTAGTGGGCCGCGACGGGGCACTGCTCGTACGCCCAACGGAACGACATCATCGTTTTGACGGTCATGTTGTAGTAGTTATCCTCGAAGTCCATTTGGACGATGTCCGCGAACTCGTCCCTTTCGGCCGCGACGCGTTCGCGGACGCTCGGCTCGGGGCTGCCGTGGATGCCGAGGAAGAACACGATCCTAACCGTTCTGTCCGGTAGGAAATTCTCGCGACCGTACGTGAGCCGGACCGCCTTGCGTCGTTCGAAGTGTTCTATGGCGGACTTCACCATGATCATCAGGTCGATCCGCTCGATTCTGGAGCATTTTGCGGTGGTGCTCAAATACCGGTAGGGGTAGTGGTTGATGCGCGTGACGCCGGGGTCGTTGCCCGCCAGCACCTCGTCGACGACGGGCCGCAGGTCGATGTTCAGAGGATAGTCGAACTCCTCGTCGAAACTCTTCGAGAACAGATAGTCGCCCACTCCGAAGAAGTGGTACACGAAAACCGTGACGCACGCACACATTGCAAACCTTTTACGCCTCATGGCAAAGTCTATGAGATTCCGCTCCACGAGTACACTACCTGGAAGGAATGGAAACCACTTATAATTTTACTATACTATACAGGTGGACGTCTCACGTCATTTACGCACCAAAGTTAGTGTGTTGTCAATGAGATTGATTGGAATAAATTTTTGGAGCAGGTAGTTTAAAAAATTCTGTGTTAATAATATTGTAATTTCATGTCAGATGTATGTAGGTATATAGATAAATTCATTGACTGCTATGCACTAACCATTTGAAAGTTATAATTATCAGTTTCATTAAACAAGTAAGAATTCGAGGTTGGAGTTGAGTCAACTATACTGGCCATCGCTTATCAGGCTTCAGGCCCCAGATAACACTCTATGCTGCGAGTATGTCGTTGGCTGCAAGGGAAAATTCTTGTCGTTAAAAGCGCGAGCTAACCAGCCATTATTAAAACTGTGGTGTATGCCTTTAATTTATCTTTCTATCCATATATAATATTTAATGTAATTTTACCTAACCACACATAACACATAATTATATAATATATATACATATTATGTAGGAAATGAAAAAATTAAAAGCATCAGTTATAATGTAATGGAATTCATAGCAAATTCTATAAGTTTTTATCTACTTACAAATAATTGAGGATTTGCCTAAGAAACATAGCTGTGCCTTATCAGAAGTAAACAACAAAACCATTAATGTATTATGATGTGCAAACAATCTATGATGTATAGATATTAATTTGAACTAAGTTAATGATGAAAATCCTTGAATAGATTAATAAAATCTTGGGAGCAATTAAATTAAAATTTAGTTCTTTTCATGGGTCATTTTCATTTAAATGCAAAAGTATAAAATTACGATAATAAATAGTAAAATAGTTTTTGCTAGGTTATTCTTTATCTTTTAATATAATAATTTAGATAATTATGACTTTTGGTGCTTCACTAAATAACAAGAACCTAACTCATTAAAGTACGGTGTATTCAACTCCATAATTTTATTACACAATGAGGAAACATAATAACTTTTCCTCCTTACATTATTTCTTTACAATATAAACAGTAAGGACGGACATATATAAGTGTATTATTTAATTATGTTTGTACTATATTTAAAATAAAAATGCTGAATATTTACATAAATAAAAATTTATTCAAAGTATGTAAGAAATGCAAATAATTTTATCAGCCAGTCACTTGTCTACACGTATATTCTTATTGCGATTAACCTAAAACAAAATAAGGTAAATATAATTAGTGTCATGACTATTCATCACTTTTAGGAAATAGTGAGCGAGTCGAGGACCTTTTTTCTCCATCGGTTGTCAGTCCTGCGAACGATGTGGCCAGCCCATTGCCACTTTAACATAGAGTCGCGTCACATCACCCATAATGTCACTTAGAGAAACACCGAGCATAGCTCTCTCCATTGCCCTCTGAGGGACTCTGAGCTTGTGAATTTGAAAGCAAAACTTAGACTGGGAGAAAGAAGTGAGTGGAAATGAGGTTGCCCGTCTGTTTGGACTAAAAAACCTCATTCAAATTTTAATGGACTTACCAGTCTACAAAGACGTGTCCACGCTGGAGCTGATGGACACAGGGGGTAGGTAGTGGCTCCGGATCTGGTTGTGCAGGCGCGCCACCTCGCCGTCCACGCCCTCCATCTCCCGGACCAGCTGGGTGAACTGCACTATACCTGGAACGGAGAGTGGCATGTTTGGAGAATTTCAACAACTAAAAACTGTATTTTTTTATTCATCGTTAGGTACAAGGCACAGGCGTGCATACCATATAGGCAGAGCCTGCCTCTAGCTTCTAGCCCTGCTATGTGCATTATTTAAATGTTGTTATTTAACAAGAAAATCATTACCTATCGTTATTATAGGTGAAAACTAACTTAGACTTTGATGTAGACATACCAATGACTAGTTAGATCTACAGTGCCTACCTCCAATGCATGCCACTGTACATCCACACCACATAATGACATTCATTAAGGGTTCACTACATTTACTTTGGTCACCCCTGAAGAGCGGTGATAGTCCAGTGGCTTAGAATTCGACCTCGAATGGAGGGATCCGGGTTCGAATCCCAGTAGCACGCACCAATGACTTTGTAATAAAAGTTATGTGCGATTTATGAAATTAAATATCACCTGCTGTTACGGTGAAGGAAAACATCGTGAGGAAACCTGCATGCCTGAGAGTTCACAAAAAAAAATGTTCTCAAAGGCATGCGAAGTCCACCAACCCGCAGTAGGCCAGCGTGGTGGACTAAGGCCTACATCCTTCTCATTGTGAGAGGAGACCCGACCCTGTAGTGGGTCATTAATGGGTACTGACATGACATGACCCCTCAAGATATTGTAAAAAAACTGGACATCAACATGACAAAGACCTGTGGTGCAGTGGTTAAGACACAGGAGCGATGTGAGTTGATTTCCAGCAGAGCCAAGATTTAAATGAATGATTTAATTTCTGTTTCTAATATGGCTGTGGTGTGTTCTTGACTTGTTTGTGTCCTTGGCAACCACAACACAGGGAATCCTGTTATTAGGCTTTGAGTGTGAAACATGATTTATTTAAAACAATGTATTGAAGGAAAAGTGATCCAGTCTCATAATGGCATTGTGACCAACCTTCACGGGAATTGTTGAAGCCATGTCGCTTGATAGTCTCCATCTCGATCTGCACCACCATGGGGAACACTAGCTGCATCATCTTCAGCATCTCATTGCCGGCTGCCTCCTTGGCCTCGTCAAGCTTGGACGCATAGTCCGGGCACTCTAGAGCCTCAATCACTTCAGTGAGGATTGTGCGTATTGTATCCACTGTCACGTTTTGAGGTGAGGCCATATTTTGTGAATCTGCATTTATAACTGCAACTAAACACAAAATTTTGCAATTTGCTTCAGTAGAGAACCAGGTACACACGTAGTTACACAGACTATTGTCACTAATATGTGTTGAGTACACCAACGTTGGCAATTATTCTTTGGTAGGGACCTAAGATATTATTATAAGCCCATTGAAACGTGACTCATGTATGAAAATGTTGTAGATGGACTGGCTCTTCTATGAAAAAATGCCTGAATACCTATTTGTTTTACTTACTACGACACAGCGATGTATCAAAACTATTCAAAATCACTCAAATGGCAATGCTAAAATACTACCTAGTTAAAGTGATACGAACCTTTTACCTACCGATACTATTGTCCCACTTTAATTTTAAGTTGAATACATTTACGTCTGTCAAATGTTTATCAATTTTAAATGATAGTAATTGCAGCGTTCATTCCATCCCATTCATTCAATGCTTAGTATTTAGATAGAAACAATTAACTTTTAATTAGTAATTAGTTAATCCAATAAAATTATTACAACAAATGAAGCACAGCGAGCAAGCAAGCAAAAAACAATTGACAATCAACTCAATCAAGCAAGTTCAATCAATTATGACAATAATTTGACATATTATAACCAGACAAATTTAGGGTTGCCGTGTTCTAATTCTGAAATTGCCGGATTGTACAAATTTTTATTTAAAAGGTTTACATTCAAAAAAGCAAATATGAAATACATGCCATGTATGTGTGTAATAGTTGTAAAAGTTGTAAATTCTTTTTACCAAGTGTGTTTAAACTTAAAGATAATGATGAAAAATAGCTTTATGACTAAAATTCTATTCCGACATTTATTCTCCAAAAAATTTAAACAGCTACACACATATATTTTAAAACAAATTCATTGGAGTAGTCTATGAAAAATGTTATAACATCAAAAACCCAACGGATTTTATTTATTTGTAGCTGTGTATACAGAAACACTACTGTGTGTTCTGTATACACAGCACATACATTATAACCACGCTATATAAATATTAAAAATATCGAACTTTTTTTAAAAAAATTTACGTAACTTTGGTACTATCTGGAAAATATTTTTTTAAATTCCATATTCTGGGTCCTCAAGAGGCCTACTATAAGAGGTTTCAGGATTATCCATTCTTTCTGGGAAACTGTATATATTTTGGTTTACTTTTGTCAATTACCGTATATTTTTAATACGGTAATAAAATAGCTGCCGTATACCGTATATTTGATGCCTAAGATACCTAAATGCCGTATATTACGGTAATTGCCGTATCGAGAACATAACTGCATATAAACAGTTCAGATAAAGACCGACAGACATTCAATAATATGTAACCCCAACTCTACATTTGTGCCCTGCAGCTCCACGAACAGACGAGTGAATGGTTCTTTTCGATGTTATGTCAAATAAAAATCATTCATTCATTCTTTCTGACTGATTTTGACACATGAATGGACTGGACTGGACGTATCATGTTTTGAGTTTTGACAGGAGAAGTTATAAAAAAAACAAAATCAAAACCAATTAACCAATTTAATTTAAAATTAATACCCAGTCATAAACAAATGACTAATATTACATACATTTACTTTTTATAATTTATTATTGTATTAATTAATCGCAATGAACAATAAATTTCATTGTCCATAATATATCTGATAAAACCCTGATACGATCATTAGAATTGCTTTGTATTTTGTTTATCAGTAATCAATATCTAATACATTCACACTGTGCCATACAAGTGGCAGCAATGATTTGAACTGTTTAAATAATTTAAATTTTTTAAAATTTTAATAAATTCTTCAATATTTTACTTTCAATCTGTTAAATTTCCGGTAAGTACTAAATTTCTTTTATTCTGTTTGAAGAAATTAAACATAAGACAAGGGTATAATAATTATGTTCACTAATCTCATGTCTGAAAACTCTGAAAGTAAAGTTCAATCTAAAAAAACAATGATTTTAAGGTCTGGGAAACCAGCTAGTCACAACAGATATCAAGGTTCATTCTCAAAATGATAGAATATAATACAATACAAGTGATAGAATACAATACACTTACAATAACATATACTTACAAGTTTTTATTCAGTTATGTAGGTAAACAATGTTGAATTCTAATAAACATGTTTATGATCTAGGAAATTTTATGTAATTGTAAAGGGGAACATGAAATAACAGCACTAAATAATAAAAGTTGTAAATCTGATGTAATGACAGCTCTTTTTAGACACACAATGTCTCTGTTTTCTTTTCCTAGTAGTCAGTCAGCTTTTGTGTTGAGGGATGGGGAGATGTAGCTTCAGCCATCTGCAGTAGTAGCAAAGGCTTTTTCCGAAATACATCTTCATAATGAACAGTAGTTAAAATAGGTTTTTTCTCACCTAATATTGGAAAGCTGGATTGTTCATCTGGGTATATTAGTAAGGATAATAAAATTAAGTTTCAATTATATTAAAGGACCTTATACAGTAGCCCACAGTCCAAACACTGCAATTCTTTACCCCATGCAATCTAACATGCCTATCACTGGTGACTAAAAACTTCAGAAATGTTATATAGTGTGATTCATATTTAAAAAAATTGTGGAATTACCAAGTACTCTTACAAAAAAGTCTGGACTATACAGGGTCTTAGGCAAAACTCTATAATCAGACAAATTCAAATTTCAAACATTGTTTGCCGACCTTTGTCAAAGTCACACTGGTCCGATGTAGATAAAACTAACTTTATACCATTTTCAGAGACATCAAGAATGGAGGATGAAAATGATGTTGAAAATGTCGAGATGAAAACAGCCGGCATGAGGCGCAACTTAACTCTCAGGAACAATGTGGCTCGGCAGGTCGCAGTTAACTTCATGCCATCTCGGCAGTTGCCTTACAGTAAGTATTGCCCTACAGGTCGCTCCCCACAATAGGACATGGGACATAGGCAGCCATTTTAAAATTCAATTCTCCGGGCCGTTACACTTAGGTAATCACTGGTAACACACATTGCTCAAATACTTTCGGATTCTGACCATAAGTATCTGTTTTAGATGATAAGACGTTTCTCAGTTTCCTTACACTAATTTGACTTTATAATTTTGATGAAAAATAATTTTAACATTGACCAGTTATAATTCTATACAGCTGAAAAATTACAATTAGTTAGCTGTAAGGTTTAAACCACCCATTAGCTAAGTGAGCACCGTTTATTGGCGCAAACTAACGAGCTCTAATTAAGTTGGAAGGTCCGTAATTACCGTGAATCAGATCGTAGTGCCAGTGCACAGTACTTTCATTCGTACGCATGTAGTTGGAGTTTGAAGTTCGGTTTTGTCGCGGAAGAATGAACCCTTTCGAGTGTGAGAGAGGCGAGTTCGACAAGGTTCTTTATGGTAATTATACGTTTAGTTTTGTTGTTCTTTTATTACTAGTCACTGCATCACACATTCAGTATATTTCGGAAAGGATTATCAATCTACGAACGGTTTCAAACTAAGAATATGCAGGCGTGTTTAGTGGTCACTGCAGCCCACGGATAATCACATCCAACCCCAAAGAGAAGCGAAACATTGGGATCGTTAGTGAATGAGTTGCAGCTTGACATCGGACGGCGAATATGGGTGCGTTCAGTTGTATCTCCGGACCCCTTACGAAAGATACGAAGGTGTTCGTAACTGACATAATACTTGAAGGACCTTGCTAACTTGCTTGCATGCCTTTTGCCAACTATGCACTGTACTGACAAGTTACCAAGAAATTAAAAGAAGGATCACTCAGAGAATGAGTCAACATATCAACAAAAGATACCAATACGAGTATATTGCACTAATAATAACAATAGTATTAGCAGGATTAAGTGGTATTTCTCTTGATAAATAGGTAATTTTCAATCTGTGCTGAACGTAATATGAAGACAGTATGAAGTATGAACACAACGACCGACGTTATCCGGTTAGGGACGAAATCGGAGCGGACGATGAAATTGCCGGGATTTGGCAGATAGCTATAGTTACGAAGGTTCCTGTTTGAGTATGTCTTGATAAATATTGATGAATTTTTAAATAGCATTATTCTCTTTAACTATTGAACGTCATCTGCCTCTTCACATTCTGATAAGTTTCGTAGAGGTATTTTGATAAGAGGATTTTAATATGATCATAAATGTAAACTTCAAATTGCATTTTATGACCAATGTCATTAGAAATTCCACTATTTCCCTCATAAAATCATCTCAATAACAAAGTTTTAAATCGATATGCATCGATTAGAAATTGATCGATCGATCTACAAAGATCGTTTCGATCCTATTTATAAATTCGATTTGCTTCGATTAGAATTAATTGACGGATCGACAAAAGTTTTTTCGACTGCATGCATCGATGATCGATCAAATTCTAATTTTTCGATACAAGTTAAGATTGTGTAGAGAAAAGTGCATAAATAACAGCCGAACCTATTTCCAGATACGTTACGTCTCCGTCGCGTGAACTCGGAGCACAATGCGTTACTGGAGGCGACTACTTCAGACGCGCCGGACGCTGCTGAGAAGCAGGCGGACATCATCGTGCACGAGATGGAGCAGCATCAGCGCCTCATGGAGGACAACCCGCTCTCTGAGGAGCTCAGGAGGTGAGGGTGCAGGGCAGGGAGGGATCAAAAGATCCTGCTACATCCAGCCGGTGGCATCCAACTTTCATAAAGCTCTCATGACTTTTAGTAAAATGATTGGTCCATGCCAATGAGTTTGAAAACCCGGTTCAAAATCAAACCAGTTTTTGAAGAACTAAACTAACTAACTACCTCTTCATGTTAAACACTTGTTGAAGCTTACAATTTGAATAGACTGTTGCAAAAGAATATTCTGTCAGTATGTTAAAGCAATCAATAATTTTAAGATATTTTTTTTTTTTTTTTTTTAATCTTTATTTTAAGGGAGTTTGGTCACCTAGTGACTATGTCACTCCCGTAAGTAACAAAATACAAATATATATGGCTACATTTCTATATCTAATATACATAATTATAAAATCAAATCCAGTAGGTAATCTAAATTGGCAATCAAACTTAGTTATCTAAATTTGATTACCAACTCTGAACATACATAGTATCTTGGCCTCCTCCGAACGGGGGGAGGCCAATACACTGTTAAATAAACCTGTGTTATAACATTTCAATGTACGAGTGATCGCTTCACGTTCTTCCACATTCGGATCACACTCCTCCAACACATGGTAAATGTCATCTACAACAGCCTTTACCATTAGGCCTTACCCATTAGGTGTGTAAATTTAAGATAATTTTAATCAGCTAACAAAGTGTTCAACTTTTTCAGGGAGGCACTGAGGGACTTGCCGCAAGGCCTGACGATGAAGAGGAACGTGCGCGCCAAGCTATCGGCCTCAGTCAGTCTCCGTTCCAAGCGACGACCCATCTCCATGGTGAAGAGGTTGAAGTATCGATTCAGCTTTGCGCTTAAAAGGGTATGTATCTGAACGTTCCTATCCTGTAGAAACAATCTAATTAGGGAGATATTATTGCCTACCCTAGAAAATTGTTGCGAGACCCTGTCATAAAGTACAGGAACAAAACCACATCAATGAATCCAATTAAACCCAATATGTTTGGATATCTACATCCAAGCCCAGCCTCAGAGCCTCTATATGTATAAGAATGTATTTAAAAATATATATGTATGTTTATCAGCTATCTGATCACCGTAACACAAGCTCACAGCTTACTTTGGGATCAGAAAGCCATGTGTGAGTTGTCCCACAATATTTATATTTATTTATTTATATTTCAGACTAGTGACCGTTTCCGCGACCTATTCTTCTCCATCGAGCCGTGGTACGAAGCGATCCGCAACTTGGAGGGCCATCTTGGTTCCGCCGTGGGCTCCTACTTCCACCTGCTCCGCTGGCTGTTCGTGCTGGACCTGCTGCTGGCGCTGCTGCTGATATGCTTCGTGGTGGTGCCGCAAATTCTACATAATGGACCCAAGGAGCCCACCGGAGACTTCGGTTTCCTGGATTTTATCAGCGGGACCGTATGTTTCATACTGTTGCTCTTTTGCTCTGTTTTACCTCCTGTCGTGATTGACAAATCTGTCGTCTGTTGACGACAGAATCGGTCGTTTCCAACATTGTTGTCGTGCGACAATGTCATTTGGTCCATGGTACAAGGCCTCACTTAATGGGAGGAGAGTGTTGACACCTTGATACAAGAATATTACCTATATTGGTTATTGAACCGAGATAGACCACGTTTTACCTCCTGTTGTAAGTGACAAGTTAGTTGACAAAATCGGTCGTTTGCAACATCGTGGTCGTACGACAATGTCGTTTTGTCCATGGTGTGTGCAGTGGTCAGGACAGCTGCATTCAAAAAGCTGTGTGTAAATTTTGTCGCTCTTGTTGCTCGGTCCAGGGAGTCGACTGGAGATATCCTGGATCTTATCAGCGGGATAATACATTTCAATAATGATGGTTATGTATATGTTACCGCTGAGTATGCAGATATTGCACGATGGTCACAAGTTGTCTGGACTCCTTGATTTTGTCAGGGGAATATATTTTACACCAATGTTATTCTTTGTCTTAGTCATGAGGAGGAAAGTTCTGACACTGATAAGTTAAATTGGTAAATTAACAGAGACAAAACATCCTTCTGTCGCACCATGTGATACTTATAAAATATTCGTATTGGCTACGGCACACGATTCGATTCTACTGCCAAGGTGCATTGATAGATGTTTTACATGAAAAAACTATTAAAACAGTTTTGTTTGTGTTCAGGGCGGTTTCAACGACTCCTTGCTGTTTTACGGACATTACCACTCGGGCAACATCATCGCGCCGGGCCCGCTCACGTACAACATGCCGGCCGCCTACTTCTTCACCATGCTCAGCCTTTATCTGCTCTTCTTCGCTGTGCTCTGCTACAGGTGAGTTTGGTTTGTTTTGACAAAACGACAAAACATTATATTGTAGGGATGTTATGGATATGAAATTTCGGATACGGATTGGTTTCGGATATCGGATATAGGAATGATTATTATACCGGATACGGATACGGATAAGGATATGAAATTATTTCGGATTATCTGTTAGTTTCGGATAATTTCGGTTAGGAATATTAATTTTTTAAGCTTTTACCACATTGTTTACATTTTGCGGAATCGACAGTCGTTTCATCAAAAAATGATCAAATTACACTCGATTTAGGACGCATTTTGTACCAATTTAATCAGTTCCGTAACACAACACTGTGAACGGTCAATATCTGTGATTGATCATTTAAATCGAGCGTGTGATGCGATAAGAAACTTGATTCCGACCGTCATTTGTCCAGGACCGCGTACTGGTACCGGCGTAACTTGATTCCGACCGTCATTTGTCCAGGACCGCGTACTGGTACCGGCGTAACTTGATTCCGACCGTCATTTGTCCAGGACCGCGTACTGGTACCGGCGTAACTTGATTCCGACCGTCATTTGTCCAGGACCGCGTACTGGTACCGGTGTAACTTGATTCCGACCGTCATTTGTCCAGGACCGCGTACTGGTACCGGCGTAACTTGATTCCGACCGTCATTTGTCCAGGACCGCGTACTGGTACCGGCGTAACTTGATTCAGACCGTCATTTGTGCAGGACCGCGTACTGGTACCGGCGTAACTTAATTCCGACCGTCATTTGTCCAGGACCGCGTACTGGTACCGGCGTAACTTGATTCCGACCGTCATTTGTCCAGGACCGCGTACTGGTACCGGCGTAACTTGATTCCGACCGTCATTTGTCCAGGACCGCGTACTGGTACCGGCGTAACTTGATTCCGACCGTCATTTGTACAGGACCGCGTACTCGTACCGGCGTAACTTGATGCCGACCGTCATTTGTCCAGGACCGCGTACTCGTACCGGCGTAACTTGATGCCGACCGTCATTTGTCCAGGACCGCGTACTCGTACCGGCGTAACTTGATTCCGACCGTCATTTGTGCAGGACCGCGTACTCGTACCGGCGTAACTTGATTCCGACCGTCATTTGTGCAGGACCGCGTACTCGTACCGGCGTAACTTGATGCCGACCGTCATTTGTGCAGGACCGCGTACTCGTACCGGCGTAACTTGATGCCGACCGTCATTTGTGCAGGACCGCGTACTCGTACCGGCGTAACTTCATCGAGACCGGCGGCGGGCTGAGCGCGGTGTTCGCCGGCAAGGTGTTCTGCGGCTGGGACTTCGGCGTCGTCTCGCCCAAGGCGGCCGCGCTCAACGCCACCAGCCTCTACAACGAGTTCAAGGTGAGCTGGTGAGGCGTCCCTTGCAGCCTTACAGGCGACGTCGATAGATGGCGCCACTGGTTACGCAGCGGTGATAGCCTAGTGGCTTAGAATTCGACCTCGAATCGAGGGATCCGGGTTGGAATCCCAGTGGCACGCACCGATGACTTTGTAATAAAAGTTATGTGCGATTTATGAAATTAAATATCACCTGCTGTCACGGTGAAGGAAAACATCGTGAGGAAACCTGCATGCCCGAGAGTTCAAAAAAAAGGTATGTGAAGTCCACCAAACCGCAGTAGGCCAGCGTGGTGGACTAAGGCCTACATCCTTCTCATTGTGAGAGGAGACCCGACCCTGTAATGGGTCATTAATGGGTACTGACACACTGGTTACCTGAATCACGCTGTCGAAGTTTTCTCCTTCCGTCCTCCTTCCTTTCAGCCCTTAGCAGTCCACTGCTGGACATGGGCCTCCCCTAATCGACGCCACTCCGCCCGCTCCTGGCTCTCTGAATCCAGCGGTTTCCCGCTGTCTTCTTCAGGTCGTCAGTCCACCTGGTCGGAGGGCGGCCTGTGCTCCTTTTGCCTAAACGTGGTCGCCATTCGAGGACCTTTTTTCCCCATCGGTTGTCAGTCCTGCGAACGATGTATCCAGCCCATTGCCACTTTAATTTGCAAACTTTGAGAGCTATGTCGGTCACCTTCGTTCTTCTACGGATTTCATCATTTCTGATTCTGTCTCGTAGAGAAACACCAAGCATAGCTCTCTCCATTGCCCTCTGGGCGACTCTGAGCTTGTGGATTAGGCTCACAGTAAAGGACCACGTCTCGGCACCGAAGTTTTCTCAGTGTAGGCAAATAGGCAAAAAGTCCGGCTTAAAGCAGTATTTATGAGATGTCGGGAGATGGCACTACTGGTTACCTGAATCATGCATTTGAAGTTTTATCAATTAAAATAGACAAAATATGGTTTAAAAAACTAAAAAACACGCTTTTGATACTTACACACTGAACTTTTTTTCATCGTTACTACGGCGGGTATACATCACTCGTATTATAAAATGTTATACAGTATTCGTGTCTGAAGTTAGCTATAGAACGCGATTCGCATCCTTGTTTCGCTCGGGCGCTAAATTCACGCCGAACAATAATAGGCTGAATATAATTTATGTGTCATGTATGACTTTCATTAAGTGTGCACAAAATGTACCTAATGAGAATAAAAGCTTTTGACTTTGACTTTGCTTAAGCCACACGTGAAACAGAACTAGACCACACCCAGACCGCACACACGGTACACGCCCAATTCACAGATTGGTGTTTACCGATGACTCTTTTCGGAAATCCATTGTTATTTAAGTTGTATTTATATTTGTTTGCAACAATCCGCACACGTGGAACTTGTTTTGGTATGGAAACAAGTTCCACGTGTGCGGATTGTTGCAAACAAATATAAATACAACTTAAATAACAATGGATTTCCGCAAAGTAACGCCTGATACAATATATGACTCTTTTCATTGTCCAGGAGCTGTTAAACGAGCAGAACAAGAAGGTCGCGGAGCACAGCGCGTGCGTCCGTCTCGGGCGGCGGTCGACGAACGCGGCGGTGTCCGCGCTGGCGCTGGCGCTGGTGGCGGGGCTGCAGTACGGCGTGTGGCGGCTGCTGGCCCTGCCGCCGCCGGTGGCGCGCTGGCCGCTGTGCGTCTCGTGCGTCATCACCGCGGCGCTGGCGCTGTTCCCCGTGCTCTTCAATGTTATCGTCAAGTGAGCCACTGTCTACCAAAGCGATAAGACATAGAAAAGAAAAGAAAAGAAAAGAATACGTTTATCGTTGACTGTTACATGAGAAAGATGTTACAAAAATTTATAATAAGTTTAGAACAGTCTACCCTATGCGGGCATACAATAATTATGTCTTATATAACTAAAACTTAATTTTATATTTCATGGCAATTATTGCTAAATTATATTTATTTATTTATTATTTTGTTCAGCAGTTCAAATTATTTGTTTATTTTAATATTTTACCTAATCGAACTCATCGGCTATGCAATGTGCCACCCGTTGCTGGGTAAAGACAGAAAAAGCCGAAGGAAAAAACTCTCGAAACAGTTTTAATTAATTAATTTATTTATTTATACGTGCGTTACTACATTTCATTTTTATAATTCTTTATAAAGATTATTTATATTGCGATCACTCATATAAAGTGTTTTGTTTTGCAGGGTAACACGCTTAGTCAGTAGTAGGTATAGATAAAAATATTTTAAGATGGACATAAACACGCTTCAATCCCTTGTTACAGACTGGAGTTTTACAAGCCAAGAACTGCTTTCTACGTCACCTTGGCGCGGACTTGGCTATTGGACGTTGGCACCTTAATCCTGCTACTGATGTACTGGTCACGGTCCGGCAAAGAGGTAAATATTTAATTAAAACCATTTTATTTAGCGCTAGGCAAAATCTCTCAATTCTAAGCTCAGATCAATGTCCACAATGGGTCTACTCTATATTGCAGAGCGGACATAGTAAGGCTGCTTTTCCACCAGAGATGTGCGAGGATGCATAGCGAGGGATGCGTTTTTGAACAACCAATAGAATTGCTTCATTTACCTAGCCTCGCTTAGCACAGCTCTGGTGGGAACGGCTTAGCGGAGCGAGGCTAGGTAAATGAAGCAATTCTATTGGTTGTTCAATAACGCATCCCTCGCTACGCATCCTCGCACATCTCTGGTGGGAACGCAGCCTAAGGGGGAGTCACATAGAGCCTCGGCTGTAATGCCCCCGAGAGCCGCTCGCGTCACATAGAGCCTCGGTTGTAACTACGATTTTCCACACGGGAAATATTTGACCGAATATTTATTTATTTATTGGAACGAAGTTCCTTATCGCGCGTTGTGAAAGGGGGCTAGACGGAAAAAATTCTTACGAAAAGTTGTCACGACACTTTTTGCTGTCATGACGTAAGTCATGACGTAAATGACAATGACTGAAGTTCATGACTACGTCAGTTACGTCATGAACTTCAGTTACGTCATGACAGCAAAAAGTGTCGTAAATGACATTGTCATTTACGTCATGAACTTCGTTCCTTCCGGGTGTCCCTTGACAGCTCTCAAGTTTTTTATTTTATTATTTTCGGAAAACATACAGTGAAGATTAAAAAAGGTATATATGATGATATAAGAGGGCGCCACGGTATTGCGCCTGGGCGCTTCATGGGCTACAGACGCGGCTGGAGTTTACCATTACAATTATGCCAAAATTGCATCACAATGGATTCATTTTGAATTCACGATAGTCAGATTTGACAGTTTTGGTAATTACTTATTGAATGGCGTGAATTAATTTTTTTTCATTTGTTTCATTATTTTTATATTGTTGCATTTTATACTTTTTGTTGCCAACCTAGAGGCATACGCTATTTGTTACAATATTTGATGATTAGCTGACATTAGCCACCAACGGGCGGTAGTGGCGCGTGGTGGACGGCGGCCTACACCCCTCTCATTACGAGGAGACCCGACCGTGTAGTGGGTCGTTATGGGTGACCGAGGAAGCCTCAAGCGGTGTATTCTTGCAGTGCTGGGAGAGCTCGTTCGGGCAGGAGGCGTACCGGCTGGTCCTGCTGGACGCGCTGGTCTCGCTGCTGGTACTGCCGGCTATTGAGTTCTTTAGGGGCAGCCTCTATAAGTGAGTCCCCACTTTTGGTTGCCTCTTGTTTCGCTTAATTATGTTTTTATTCCTTTCATTTTTGTTCGCTTGCTGTTTGCTTTGTTTTCTTGGCTTTTTGTTACTTTTTTTTAATTTAATTTTATCTTTGTTTTGATTAAGTAAGTGCTCAATGAACAAACAATATCTGAGACGAATCATGTCTTAAAAACATACAGACGTAGAACGTAAAAAAAAGAAAAAGAGAAAGAAAAAGAAAGAGAAGGAAAAGAGAACCTCCTCCTTTTTTGAAGTCCGTTAATTAACCATTAACGACTGGCCTCTCGGTCTAGTGGTTACCAATCTTAACTACCACGTCGGAGGTCGTGGGTTCGATTTCTAACCAGAACAAGTATTTGTGTGATGAGCACAAGTTTACTGTTTGTTCTGTGTCTGGGTGTAATTATCTATATAGGTATGTATTCAAAAATATATCAGCTATCCAGTTACCATAACACAGGCTCACGGCCCACTTTGGGATCAGAAAGCCGCGTGTGAGTCGTCCCACAATGCCCCACAATTACATGGGTGTGTGTGTCACCCACGACACGGAAATCCTAACGTGAGACAATGAGTTGACTGTATAATCAAAGAGACTAATAACGAACTCGTCGCTTTCAGATGGAACCCAAAGGTCGAAGCGCCAGAGTTCAACATCGCGTACAACTCGCTCACACTGATCTACAACCAGGCGGTGCTGTGGTTCGGCATGCTATTCTCGCCCTTATTGGCGGTGGCCGTAACGATCAAATTCCTGCTGCTGTTCTACGTGAAAAGCGCCACCGCGCTGAGGGCTTGCCATCCGGCTAGGAAGGTAACATGTTACAAATATACAAAGATTAAGAAAAGAAAAGAAAAGAAAAGAAAAGAATGCGTTTATTGTTGACTGTTACACGAGAAAGATGTTACAAAAATTATAATAAGTTAAGAACAGTCTACCCTGTGCGGGCATACAATAATTATATCTTAAAAAACTAAAACTAAATTTTATATTATAATTATGTTAAAATAAGTTGTGATCGTTTAGCAGTCCAATTATTTTTTTATTTTAATATTTTTCCTAATCGAACTCATCGGCTATGCAATGTGTAACCCATTTCTGGGTAAAGAGAGAAAAAGCCGGAGGAAAAAACTCTCGACACAGTTTTAATTTATTAATTTATTTATTTTTGCGCGCGTTACTACATTTCTTTTTAAAGCTGTTTATAAACATGATATTATTATATATTGCGAACTTTCTATTTCGTCCAAAACCAGTTTTAATAGCTTTGTTGATTTTAATTTAATTTTAATTTTTATCTTTAGCTTTAGCGTGATAGTGGAAGGATAGTGGATAAGGAACGGCTGTTTTAATTTCTTCTCCGGTAACCTCATAGTCCACCAACCCGCAGTAGGCCAGCGTGGTGGACGGCGGCCTACATCCCTCTCATTGTGAGAGGAGACCCGACCCTGTAGTGGGTCATTAATGGGTTACTGACAACCTCATAGAATCAAGACGATTTCCTTTCAATTATAATTTACAATGCTAGATATTACCACACATCTAAAACGGAATGTTTATCGCAATAATTCAAAGGCTTTACAGTAAAGAATGTGACAACAATTTTTTATACTGACGTCTCATTCTGATGTTCACATTCCATTTGTACACACATGTCCAACATCTTATAAAATTTGAGTCTCATTTGATGTCGTGTGCTGGTGTGTTGCTCTGGAGTGCCTTATACTACATAAGTATGTGTTCAAGCAATCTCCAGTGAGTTTAAAGAATAATATCTGATAGAACCAACATATTTAAATAATGTGCCTTAAATGTACATAATTATATATACTCTTAAGCCTAAAATTAAAGTTTAAAATGGGTTGTGGTTCCAGGTGTGGCGAGCGGCTCAGACACAAACGATTCTGTACATGCTGGTTACCTTATCGCTGTTTACCACGCTCTTTGGACTTGGATTGTTATTTGTCAGGTATTTTTTTTTTATAATTTCTGAGTATGCACTTTCGAAGCCCAGTGGCTTAGAATTCGACCTCGAATCGAGTGGTCTGGGTTCGTATTCCAGTGGCACGCACCAATGACTTTGTAAAAAAGTTATGTGCGCTTTATAAAATTAAATATCACCCGCTGTTACGGTGAAGGAAAATATCGTGAGGAAACCTGCATGCCTGAGAGTTCACAAAAAAATGTTCTCAAAGGTATGTGAAGTCCACCAATCCGCAGTAGTGGCGCGTGGTGGACGGCGGCCTAAATATCTCTCATTGTGAGAGGAGACCCGACTCTGTAGTGGGTCATTAATGGGTCACTGACATGTATATCTGTGCACAGGCGCTCATCCCCACACTGCGGCCCGTTCCGCGAATACGAGCGCGTGTTCGAGGTGGTGACCGAGGATGTGTTGAAACTATCCCAGCGCGAGGCCTTCCGCGCCGTGCTGGTGTTCCTCACCAGGCCTGGTGTCCTCGGCTTCCTGCTGCTTTTCTTGTGGTGAGATTAACTACGGCAGTCAAGTGTTCATTAGTCAGGTGTTTTAACAATTAATATTCATCTTTGTCATTACAAGTGATTACTGAGTAAAGAAACTTATTTCCCGATCTGAAACCACGTAATGAAATCTGAAGCTAGAATAAGGCTAGAGTAATGCTCGGTTCACACGGCGCGTGATATTACAAGTCGCGCCGCGCCAGCTCGCGCCTTCGCGTCTTGTAAAGGTAGTGGCTCGAGGCGTCGCGGGCTAGCGCGATCAGCGTCCGATCCGATTGAAGTCGGTAACTTCAAAGGCGCAGCTGGCGCGGCTTGTGCGGACTCGTGGCGAATCGAGCGCGAGCGGGGTGGCGCGGGGTGACGCGAGTGACTTTAGTATTAGCGCGGACTCGCCTGTGACGCGTGCTCGCTCGTACAAATCGGCTCGGCGCGGCGCGACCCGTAATATAACGCGCCGTGAGAAGCCTCCGTAAGGCAGTATTCGACAACGCAGTGTTTCCCCAGCGTGGGCGTGTACTTCATGCGCGCGAGGGCGAAGGCCCAGCGGTCGATGGTGGGCCTCCTGCGCCACATGCTGGTGCTGCAAGCCAAGGACAAGGACTTCCTTCTGTCCGCCATCGCCAAGGTCTCTAATGGAGGTTGGTACATGTACCATTTGTGTACATACGAGTAGGTATACACGATATATTCAAGTACCGTTTAGTTTACTTTTACCTTGATCCATTTAAAAGCAGCACGGGAGCAAAGATATTTATTTGGCAATTATTTCAACTCATTCCTTAGGAGAGGCTTGGTTGTCGGAGATACTTTATTTGATACTAGACTTTGCCCGCGGCTTTGTTCGCGTGGATTGTAGATTTTTTTAGAGATTCACGTGATAAAAAGTATCCTATCTGTTAATCCAGGTTATAAAATACGTGCATACCAAATTTCATCCAAACCTGTTCAGCCGTTTTTGCATGAAATAGTAACAAACATCCATCCATCCATCCTCTCAATGTTTCTCATAATAGTACCTGGATATCAATATCTAGTGGATATCATTCTTTAAAATTACAATGAACCTACGACTAATTTTTGGTGCGCTTAATATCAAGTGCCATCTACGCCATTTTCTACTTCTTTAATTTAATAAACTGATTAATGTTCTTACTTAAAAGTTTGATCGTCCCATTTCAGAATGGTTGTACAGCCCCAAACCGGAGGACCAAGAAGGCTCCGACACGTGGAAGTACCTCCACGAGGTGCGTAAACCCTCCAACGCCGGCTACCACTTCGACGGCTCGCGACTCTCCCACTCGTGCCTGGAGCGGCCGCGCTCCCTCGCGAAGGAGGCGCGGCCCTCCTCCCACCACACGGAGCGGCGCAGGTCCAGCGAGGACGGCGACACCGACAGCTCGTTCAGCTGGCAGGGCTCCAGCACCTACCTCAACCGGAGGGCGGACGTCGAGGGCGGCGACAGGCGGTGGCTTTGAGGTGCTAGCGTTTTTTTTCATTTCCTAATGAGGGTATCGGTTGAAATTTATTAAATTTATAATAGTGTCATTTATAAATCAAAAATAGTCACAAAGATGGAAAAACGACAATAACCCGTATCGCGAACTTACATTTACGTAGATTCAGGCAACACGGAAACACCTCCACAATGTGCGTAAACCCTCCAATGCTGGCTACCACTTCGATGGCTCTATTTTCTAGTATGTGGCTATATAAAAAGTCAAATTTAATAGTTTCTTCAACTTTAATAGCCCACTAAATGTATTGGTTGAAATTTGTCAGTCGTTTATAAGACCTATAATAGTCATAATGATGGGTTAATAATCTGTCTATGTTTCACTATTTGGGTAGGAGTACTATATCTGTATGATCGACTCACTTTATTGAGATGCAAATACTGGGACTAATTTATTGTTATTTTCATTTTATAGGCTTTTGTAAGGCACATGTTACATTATCTCCAACTATGGTGTTAGAACGATGATTACATTTTGGCTCGGAGTATTTGACAGGGTTTGTAATGTGTGCATAAGGAGATTGTTATTGGAAATTGGTAAATAGTTAACTTTTGTAAAAGATTGGAACAAGATACAGCCAAATTAATTATTTATTCTTAAGAATACTTTTACAGTATTGACATTGCATAATGTATTTCAATTTATTATCCATATTTTTGTACGCAGATGAAATATAATTGAGATATTTAAAAATTTGATCATTTCATTATTGTAATATGGATATTAATATTTTTAAAATCATATCAATTTATATTTAATTTATAATATTTTCACTTTTGCATAATAATTGTCCTGTTGTATTTTTGTACACCTTTTTAAATGTAATATTTCCTAAATATTAGTGGTTTATGACATTTGTATTAATAATAATGAACTTTAATTAATATTTGAAGTATAATGACTGTACTATTATCTCAATAAATAAGTGTGTTTCTTTTCATTTAGAGAATCGTATATGAAGGTATTAAGGATAACAATATATACTTAAAGATGTTCACAGCCCAGACATTGCCCAGAACCATTAAATCTGATCTCGTTATAAAAATTAATAGATAAATTTTAACTTAATTACCTTTGTCTTATTATTGCCAACATATTTATATTATGTGTGTCAAGCTTAATTGATTTTGTGCATTTCCTTTGTATTTGAGATTAACTTAAGGCTAAGTCTTCCAGTGTATATCACTTGACAATGTTAGTGATTTCTTCGAGGCTATATATTTTACAAACGAATTTAGTGTTTTAACATGTGTGCCAAACAATTAAATTGACAAACTCAAGCAAAAAAAGAAAAAATGTGTAATTTAAAACACGAGCGTGTAATTTAAAACATTGCTCTAAAATATGTAAATAAACAATTCATCACATATTATTATAAAAAGATTTTTGTAATGTTGTATATAAGGATAAATTAATTTTTATCAGTATTTATTGTGTCAAAATAAAAATGGTTCCTGAACTTTGGGATTTTAAATTTATCTTTCTTGAATGTGATACTAATAATGTATTTTCATTAAAGTTGTGTACGACAATATTTTTTGTAATAAATGTTTATAAATTACTGTTTTTTTATTTTCCCTAAAATAATTACATGCACAAAAAATAATAAACAGAGACAACAAAGAGTATACTTATGAGTGGTTGAACGAACTTATGTATTTGGGTGCCAGAGGTTTTCAATATTATTTGAGGTTGAACATATTAGTCCGATTTCCAACACCACTTTTATGAGAAAATATTACTAAAAATTTTAATATTGCTATTTCATAATTAATCCGAAAAATTAATTGATATGTTATCTTCTTTACTAGATAGACACTGGCTGATAACAACTGCCAACTATGACGACATATTGTCTCCTAGGCAACGCGTCGCTTGGCATTTTACTTCAAAATCTTGTTGACAAACGAAGCTGAGGTACATTATTTTGCAGAAAAATGCTAACGTAAAAAGTGCTTTCGCAATCTAAGGTAAAACATAATTATGCATACTATTTTTTATTTACAGTGCAATCGTAAGGTACATCATCTATATGAACGTCTCAACTTTCGACCAAAAGGTATCATCACAATTTCTTGCAAGTGGATATCTACTGGATAGACAGTCCTTTTTATATAAAAGGCGGTGACTATTTACCATTACTACTGCAGTCAGCAGTGATTAAGAAGCCGGTGCGGTGCGCGAAGCGTCCTGGGTTCGATTCCCATGGGAGCAGAGATTTGAATGATGAGTTCAAATTTCTGTTTCCGGTCTGTATGTTTGTGATTTTTGCCTTGTTCCAGGGCACCCACGATACAGGTAATTTTAGTTTGGGGCGTATTTTTGGTAATTATGCAGTTTGATTACTTTTCCGAAAAACGATGGAATTTTTTTTTTGCATGAAGCTGTTGATTGCATCATAGTAAGTGATATTCCATGGGGGGAGGCTGAAATTTCCCATAAACTCCATGAGTTATGGGGTTTTGAAGTTCTGGGGAGAGTACGATTTCCGAGGCGCAAAGATTTGGCGATTGATTCGGCATATTTCGACCATTATAAAAAGAATTTCAAGAATAAAATATTTGCTGATTCAGCTTCCTTAAGGAGTTATGACCATTTAAATTTGGAAAAAAGTGTTTTTTTTGGCTATTCATAATAGATTTTTAGCGCGCACAGCTATGTGAGAGTAGGAACATCTTGCGTTGAAACGATTTCTCGAAATATAAAATGGTGTCAATAACAATTTTTAGACTAAAAAGGCTAGAACCTAGAGATGATCATTATCATCTCGAGCTGCTAAATGTCCATCACACTTTATGTATCACACATCGAAGTAGCCTTGCTTTATATTATTGATGGTTTAATACCTTGGCAAAAACCATCAGCTTTTGCATTCCCCACAGGCACATCAGCAGCATGGCAAGCGGCGACCGCAAGCGCCCTGCTGTATCCAAGTCCTCATCCTCGTCGTCTCGAGCGGCCAAATGTCCGTCCCGCTTCGTGCCGGCGCCAGCGCGCAAGCAGCCGTCGCTGCCGTGGCTGCCGCGCGCCGGCTACGATTATGAGACCGACAGGGATAGCCAGCTGCTGCGGGCCGCTAAAAACTTCTATCCTGAAGGTGGGTAACTTTTCTTTTTTCTTAGATTTTGTCAGTCCACTGCTGGACACAAGTCTGTCCCAAGGCGTGCCACTGAGCCCGGTCTTCGGCTCTTCTCATCGAGTTGCTTCCCGTCACCCGACACAGATCGTCGCGCCATCGAGCTGGAGGGTATCCCACGTTACGTTTGACCGGATGCGGTCTCCATTCTAGTAGCTACTTCAACGATTGTCGTGTCTATGGAAGGTGTGGCTAGCCCATTGCCACTTCAGCTTCCTGGCCTTAAGAGCTATGGTCTCTTTCGGATCGTCTTGGCTGCGGACAACTTCTATCCTCAACGTAAAATTATGAGCTTGAGATCACTATAGCCTATTCATATGCGCAGAGTGCATTATCATCAGTGCCGTTACCATATTATGTGTGTACATTTTCAGGCGAAAGCAAGGGTGGGTGCAGTGAGTTCCCTCCCCTCATGCAAGCGAAGTCCTGGACCAGAGGAGTGCCGTACAGAGACAGCTTTGATCACGCGAAGCCCGTTGATTCTATAGGTAAATTTATTTATTAGCTTTACAAAGAAAAACACGAACCCTGATTGCGGTATTCCCAATATTTTTTGGTTAAGAGGGTTGAAGAGTATTACGAGGGTCCGCAGAGGTTCAGCTACAAATTTATTTAGATATACTGGGGATCCTGTTAGACCAGCCTCCGCCGCGTGTATTGCGTGGTTGGGTGAAGAGTATTCTGTCTGAAAGTGGAATATTAGCTTCACCTGGGAGCCCCACATCAGCTGCCTCTTCTCTAAGCCTTTTACCACGAACTTACGTTTAGAAAATTCTATTGTTAAAACGTAGATTCAAAGGAAAACAATCCTACACAAGAAAAGTCCCTTTTCCAATATTTTTTTTCACAAGTAATGATTATTTCGAAACTCATTTTTCGTTACAATTAGTATACAAACATTGTAAAAGAAAATGAAAATAACGTTTTCTTTGATTTATGATTTAAGTATTTCATTGATTTTCTTTATTCATTATCACTAAACGATAAAGAAAATAAGTCAGTTGTTGCGTTTAATTAGCAAACCACCAGAAGATAACAAACAGATCTCTCATAAAGGACTTCGGACGTCGACCGGAACACATAATATAAAAGTTTTACCTGAAAATAAAATTTGTATTATGTTTCCTAGACCTCCGAAGTCCTGATAAGGTCTTCCTGGTGTCATACTCTTTATGAGACTAACAATGATCTCGAGTATGGCGGTTTGCTCGTCGTTGGTTCGGTTTAGTTCCAGATTTGGACGCTAGGGGCGCTGAGGGAATTCACGTGACGGGCATAGGTAGCGACATCTAACGGCAAAACGAAGAAAAGACGACGCCTCTCTCTCATAAAGGACTTCGGACGTCTAGGAAACATAATACAAATTTTATTTTCAGGTAAAAATTTTTATATTTTTCACACACAGGCAACGCCTACACGACCGCAACTAAAACGATGAGGACCATTAACATGCCGCCCAAGCGGCGAACACCCCCACAACTCTACGGACCGCTGGGGCCCAATGGGGAAATGCAGTTCCCCCCGTTGAAGTCCTGGGCTGAGCGAGAGAAGGAGAAACTGGAAGCTGCGCAGAGAGAGAAGGAGAAGAATAAGCTGCAGAAGGGTAAGTGTTTTATATGTCTATAACCTATTAGTGACCCATTGCAAGCTCATGTATCCTCTCGAAATGAGGGGATTTTTTTACATACTGCTAATATCTTTTTAAAAAGATTTAGATGATTATGTACTTGTCAACGTATTTCAAATCTACAAGAAATTTACACATAATTATTTCCTTCTAAAACATATAAATAAACTAGGCGGGCATCAATCTGACAAATAAACGAGTTTTTACATCCTTTAGAGGAAAAAAGTAGTGTAAGATAATCTCTAGCCGCTAACATTCAGCTGGAATCTCCACCCAAAAACATAAGATACCTACCAAAACTACAATCGCTTTTATAAAGTGAAAAAGGAACACACACGTTTTCGCGGTACAGTGAAGCCTCGCCTTCGTCATGAATGTGGCACTATAACAGAATTTCTAAGACCATTGAATTACCGCGCTCAAACAGCTTCAGATGTTTTTTTACAATCTATGCACAGAACTTCGAAAAACTGTATCCTTATCACCTTTGGATAGGTCTGGTTTTGCTGGAAGACTTAGTATCGGGAGCTTACGATAGAAGAAAGGCTGCGGCGGCCGAAGCCAAAAGGAAACGCATAGAGAAGAAGCGACAAGAAAAAGAGGCAGCAGAAGAAGCCGCCAAAGAAGCATTCAAGAAGTAAGAGAATAAACTTACCTACTGACGACCTGAGTGGCGCAGTGGTTAAGACGCCGATGCGCTGCGCGGAAGGTACTGGGTTCGATTCCCAGCAGAGCAGTAATTTTAATGATGAATTTGAATTTCTGTTTCTGGTCTGGGTGTGTTGTGTTCATGTCTTGTGTGTGTCCATGGCACCCACGACACAGGGAATCCTAGTGTGGGGCTGTGAGTGTGAAGCGTTATTATATTATTATATTACTATAATAATTGAGTCAATACAGTCATGCAGACCACCTGATGTTAAGTGGTAACCAGCAGTGGTGGCCAGCAGCCAGTGGACGGCCGCATCCAACCTCAAATATAGAAAAAATCCTATGTGAGATTGTATGCGGGTGCTTTGCTGCTCATGAGGACTAAGATGTTCGCCTCAAATGAAGTATCCCCGGCAACCACACCTCCCCAGCCGTAACACATGACATGAAGAACATGCTGCTTTACGACGGGTTAAGAGGCTGGCGGTTGCATACCTCCCCGGACGACCTACTATGGCTCTAGTACGTGTACCTATTACTACCAACTACTACTATTTCATCTTTCTTCTTTAGTTGTTGTAATTTAAACAAGATTTCACTTTTAAATTACTTTTATTTTGAATATAGAAAATTGGTGCAGCAGTTCGGTTCAGTCTTGACAGCAATAAGGAAGGAAGAACGAGACAACATAGACATCTAATGTGCATAGATAATAGGCATGATGACTAATTTTCAAAAACTCTTCTATGATATTCAGAAGTTTCTATTATGTCTAAAATATATCATATTTTTGTAGAAAATTAAGGTTTTTGTGCAATAAAAGTACATTTAAATTTTAAGTTTCAAATTCATTCCAAAACGCTCGCCCGTGTCATGGCGTCTGTCATTGCGCCACGGCTCAGTAAAAAATGCCAGATCGCGTATAATATGCTTACGAAAAAAATGACGTTAACTAAGACGTGACGTAATTTGACGTAATTCGATCTGATGGGTGTTTTAGCTATCATGGCGGATTGTTGTATTTTGTAGATTTATTTTAACAAATAAATTATTAATCTCGACATTAATAAGAGAATAAATACATGTTTCAAAATCTTTGAATCCTATTTCATTAGATCAGATAAATATTTTGGCGATACTTGATTACTGTCATCATGCCTATTGTCTATACTCTGACCATAGTGTGAGGCAACGGCAACATATTCAAATTATACTATATTCAACATTAGTTGTATCTTTCTTCTTTTGCTGACTTTAGCTGTGCGAACAGTTTCTGAAATGAAACTTTTTTTTGTACAGGCATTTAGCGAAGTTGGAATTCGAGTTGCCCAGGGACCCCGACCAGCAGAAACTGGAGATGATGAAAGTCACGGAAGAGGAGCACTACAGGTACATCCACCCGAAGGACTTGGAGAGGATCCAATATTACTTGACTGTAGTAAGTTTTACTGCAATAGCTGTTTTTCATTTGATATCTGGGTTGTAGCGAATTTCGTGCGTCACCATATCATCCAAAAGCGGTGATAGCCCAGTGGCTTAGAATTCGACCTCGAATCGAGGGGTCCGGGTTCGAATCCCAGTGGCACGCACCAATGGCTTTGTAATAAAAGTTGTGTGCGATTTATCAAATTAAATATCACCTGCTGTTACGGTGAAGGAAAACATCGTGAGGAAACCTGCATGCCTGAGAGTTCACAAAAAATGTTCTCAAAGGCATGTGAAGTCCACCAACCCGAAGTAGGCCAGCGTGGTGGACTAAGGCCAACATCCCTCTCATTGTGAGAGGAGACTCGACCCTGTAGTGGGTCATTAATGGGTACTGACATATCGTCCATATATTTCTCAATTTTGGTGCGTAGTTTAGAGAGCCTCCAAATAAAACATTACGCTTCACACTCATAGCCCCACACTAGGTTTCCCTGTGTCGTGAGTGCCATGGACACACACAAGACGAGAACACACACACCCAGACCAGTAACCGAAATTTAAACTCATCATTCAATCTGCCGGTAATAGAACCCTGGACCCTCCGCAGCACCCTTGTCTTATCCACTGGGCAACGGTGAAAGGGCGGAGATGAAATTAATGTAAAATGTTTATCCTTTCCAGTCCCTATCAGACCAGCACTTGCCGGAGTTCCCTCAGCAGCTGTACAAGCGTGCCAGGGCGGAGGTGGAGAAGCAGACCACAGCGGTCAAGAAGCGGCTAACGAGCCTCACGTACCAGGCCTGCGTGCGACAGAGCGAGGCTGACATCAAGGAGTTCTTTGTACAGGCCATGAGACGGTAAACATAGTCAAGTCAAAGCCAAACGCTTTTATTCATTGTTAGATCACTTTGTGCACACTTAATGAACGTCATACATTTATTATTATACATTCATCCGCTTTGGCTACTAATACCTAATTAGGTGCTCAACAGAAAATGATTTGTTCTGGTTTTTTCAATGTCAGTATGCCAGTGGACAAGAAAATCTTTGTTACATCTTACGCCTATAGTACCTAAATGTTTTGGGACTGATTTCGAGATCTTTCTATGTTATGAACAGGATGGTAGATTGACCGGAGTCGTTCATCTACTCTCTGTAACTCATAAGCGGGTCTCTAATACGTTACAGACAGTACGCTGTACACTGCTGAGTTGGATCTCCTCCGCAATAAGAAAGGTATAGGCCTTAGTCCACCACGCTGGCCTAATGCGGTCTGGTGTACTTCACATGTCCGAGAATATTAACGAGGGACTCTCAGGCATGCAGGTTTCCTCACTATGTTTTCGTTCACCGTTTGAGCAGGTGATATTTTAATTTTACAAAGCGCACATAACATTTGAATTTTTATATTGGGTGTGTCACTGGGATCAAACCCGGACTCATACCGGACTGCCATGCCAGTACCCATTAATGACCCACTACAGACTCGGGTCTCCTCTCACAATGAGAGGGATGT
The DNA here is from genome assembly GCA_905147235.1 of Erynnis tages. NCBI lineage: Eukaryota > Metazoa > Arthropoda > Insecta > Lepidoptera > Hesperiidae > Erynnis > Erynnis tages. The sequence continues at coordinate 11,135,989 of LR990082.1, forward strand.
AGGCCTTAGTCCACCACGCTGGCCTACTGCGGGTTGGTGTTGGTGGACTTCACATGCCTTTGAGAACATTTTTTTTGGGAACTCTCATGCATGCAGGTTTCCTCACGATGTTTTCCTTCACCGTAACAGCAGGTGATATTTAATTTTATAAAGCGCACATAACTTTCGACTCGATTCGAGGTCGAATTCTAAGCCACCGGGCTATCACCACTTTAACTATGTGTTGCTTAAAGCAAAACGACACGGTTGTCAAACAACTGTTCTAATCAATCTCTGGTCCATTTCCAGATGTCTCCTCTCGTACATCCTGGAGGATCCCAACGAGCGCTCGCGTCTCGGGATCGCGTTCCTGCCGCCGCTGTGGCCGGCGATGGCGGTGCGCGCGCCGGTGCCGTGGCACGCGGCCTTCGTGCGCGCCAAGCAGGCCATGGCCTACCGGTACATGGAGGGGAACCCCATCCTCATCGAGCTGCGGCGGCTGTGGCAGGAGAAGTGAGTCGAGATGTTATCACTGTTACACTTGAAGCGGTGATAGCCCAGTGGGAAGCGGTGATAGCCCAGTGGCTTAGTATTCGACCTCGAATCGAGGGGTCCGGGTTCGAATCCCAGTGGCACGCACCGATGACTTTGTAAAAAAGTAATGTGCGCTTTATAAAATTAAATATCACCTGCTGTTACGGTGCAGGAAAACATCGTGAGGAAACCTGCATGCCTGACAGTTCGCAAAAGAAATGTTCTCAAAGGTATGTGAAGTCCACCAACCCGCAGTAGGCCAGCGTGGTGGACGGCGGCCTACTTCCCTCTCACTGTGAGAGGAGACCCCACTCTGTAGTGGGTCATTAATGGGTTACTGGCAAATGGTAACAGTTCCTTCAAATCTAAATTGATGCTCATGCTAAAACGAAGGCACGTTATACCACTATTTTTCGTCTTTCACTTTTCCTTGCCTACAAGTTATATTTATTTCGAAACGGACATCGTCAGATACCAAAACATGTACATCTGCGACATGGACAAGATGCAAGCGGAGACGCCCTTCCCGCAGTACCCCGCGGAGTTCACGGAGAACCTGACGCGCCAGTGCGCGGCGGCCAGGGCCGAGCTGGTGGACAACTGGCTCATAGACGTGGCCGACGTCATGGTGAAGATGCGCCGCCACTGGGCGGTGTACGTGGGCAGGTCGAAGAAGGCCTCCACGTTCCAGGTCGAACAGTTCTTCAGGTGAGTAGGAGAAGTGACGAGTAGAAGAAGCAGTCGTAGTTGGATAGTGGACGGGGTGGGGACCGTACAGCCTGTCTGGAAAACGGTTCGTCGTAATCTGTATAATAAAAATGAATCGCCGTTAGTAAGTCTCGCTAAAACTCGAGAACGGCTGGACCGATTTGACTCATTTTAGTTTTGTATGTTCGTATAAGTCCAACGATGGTTTATACGCTGAGAAAATCTGAAAATGCGAGGAAAATAGTATAAATTTCTATATTTGGCAGAACGAAGTGTTCCGGGTCAGCTAGTACGTTATATTTTAATTAACCTTAGACTCTAACGCGTAGAGCGCGACACACGATGGACATGTAAATAACCGAATATCATAATACCGACGGTGTCGTGACTTCGAAATCAGTAGGAACTCAAAAGGAAGAACCGCGGATAGGTTTGGAACTAGACGGATACGCGAAAAATGAACTCAAAAGGAAGAACCGCGGATAGGTTTGGAACTAGACGGACTGACCCGAAAAATACGCCTCAGTTTAACCGTCTCCGTTTTCAAAAATAGCCCCCTGGGCGTCGCACATTTTGAATAACACTGATCTATAAGCGATATTTGTTTCAGTTGTGTCCATGGATTGATGTCGAGACAAGTGAGGGATCTCGTTGAACGCAGTGTCAGACATTTTGCTGAATACTTTTCCTACTACTTTGTAAGTTTCTTTTTTTTTGCTGGTAACTTGGCCGTAACTCTTTTTGTGTGTTTTCTAAGGGTCTCTACCGCTTACTAGCTATGAATCTATCCATTCCACTTGGAATATATTCCACCACACTGCGCTAATGCTGATTGGTTGTGGACGTTTATTGAATGCTCATAAAAATTCAATTTCTGTTTCTGATATTAAACTATGATTTTGATTTATTGCAAACCAATAATGAGCGGTCAGTTGACATACTAAATTGTAACTTTACATTTGAGGTTTTTCATTCAACACTTCATCAAAAGTAAGCCAAAGACAAAGTCAAAACGTTTATTTGCACAAATAAAGGTATAGAGTTGTTACAAATCATTTAGATCAATCTATATTTACCATTTTTAGGTATGCAAATATTAAGGAGATAAAACTAACGAATTAATTTCGTAAATAGTTCAATTACATTAAATTAAATACGAACTGAATTGTCCAGTAAGTGATCATAATTATTCCCTATTGCATACTGCACCATACTGCATTAAGTATATAATAATTCATACTTACTTTTAAAAGAGTGCTGGGAACTATTTTCCGCCCCCTTTTTTCTCCCAGTCTACGTTTTGCCTTAGGGGCGATCAAAGCGGATGCATGTATAATTATATCGTAAATGTATGACGTCCATTAAGTGTGCACAAATAGGGTATTTCACACCATGCAAGAAAAATCCAAAATTATGTAATATTGATAGATTTTGTTAAAAGCAAGTGAAAAATGGTGATTTCTGTTCTAAAAAATGTAGTATACATTTATTATTTCAATTTTAAAATTCAGGTTTGTTAATCTGTTTTTCAAATGTCAAAAATGCTATACGCCATGAAAGCTATCGGCGTGACGTCATTAGCAGTGTAAATAAATAATGGAGTATAACTTTCTTCCTTTACTGAGATGTATTGTTTACAGTGCGAGTGACGTCACAAGCATGGCGGCAGCTTTTGTTTGCAAAAATTTTTTTCCAATTTTTTATGGGTTTTCATGACTTACGAATTCATATAAAAAGCTTTTTGACATAAGCCGTAATACCCTATTGTACCTAATAATGAATAAAAGCCTTTGACTTTGAATTGTCACCAGGAGGGCAACAATTACGGCTCCGAGTACCGCGACTACACGTTCATCAAGCGGCCGCTGCTGCGCATCAAGGTGGCGGCCGCCCCGGGCAGCACGGCGCTGGGCTTCGAGCCCACGCTGGACCAGATGCGCGGTCTCATTCTCAAGTGGTTCCACGCCATCATCAACGTCAACTCCAACCTGCCCAGCGTCGACGCCATCATGTACCCCGGTGAGCGACACGCTGCAACCCTTTCGTGACACTAACTTCTCACAACAGGAACACGCGGGGGAATCACCATTCCCCACGTTTCCCCACCTGAAAACGGGCTAGTGACGATATGTCCCGCTGTTGGAGGTCGAACGGGGCTTTCCCCACTTTAGGGGGAGTCCTGGAGCACTTGACGCTGCTCTAATGCAAACGGATGGTGAGACGGGCTAGTGACCAAAGCTTGTTCGATGTTCTCATACCGTTAATAGGGCCTCCGTCCCACTGCTGAGCATGTGTCTCTCCCCACAACAGGAGAACGCCTAGAATGTACTCCACCACGCTGCTCTAATGCGGGTTGGTGGAGAAACGTGCTAGTGACCAACGCGTGTCGGATGTTTTCAAACCGCTCCTACAAGGTTTAACGACGGCGCCATTATGTACCCTGGTAATCATCACGAGATTAAACCTACACGTGGATCTGATACACGTCTGCTGCGTATCAGATTGGTGTAGTTTGGTATATATGCCATTAAAAAATTAAAGCTATTTGTGGCTCGCCCTTCGCACCGAAATCATTCGTTTTCGTTGCGATTTAAACTATTTCCTGGCGATCATAGACAACGTAGTAGTTCACCATGCCTGTGAAAAACTGAAAGGTAACCCATTGCTGTATTACCGCAGGCGTGACCCGTCCCCAGCCGTACCTGACGTCGGTGTACACCGACGAGGCCTACATGACGGACATCGTGACCAAGAGCATCCGGCACTTCCTGGCCAACAGGCCGGGGCCCGTCAGCTTCCTGAGCAGATACGAGGAGTACTTCTACCTGTTGGACGGCACCGCCCACCAGGACCTGCTCAAGTTCTTCGGGGCCGATCCGCCGCCTTATTTGAAGGTAGTATTATTACCAACTAGATGGTGCTCGCGGCTTCGTCCGGGATTGTGGATTGTGGATCCACGTGGATTGTGGACCTTGGTCCAGAGAGGGATAAAAAGTATCAAATTCAAATTCAAAAGCTTTTATTCATTATCAGGTACAATTTATGCACACTTAATGAACGTCATACATTTAACATTATACAAACATCCGCTTTGATCGCCCCTCAGGCAAAACGTAGACTAGGAGAAAAAAGCGGGCGGAAAAAAACTCCCAGCACTCTTTTAAAAATAAGTATGAATTATTCTATGGTGCAGTATGACTAGGCCCAATAAAGGAACACACGTGACAGCTATCGTGTGTGACAATATCGCCCTATTACCATCCGCAATGGGGCGGATGGCAATATCCTATATGTTAATCCAGGTTCTGATCCATCTGTGTACCAAATTTCATCCAAATCTGTTTAGCCGTTTTTGCGCAAAAGAGTAACAAACACCCATCCATACTCACGAACATTCGCATTTATAGTAGTAATATATATAATAGGATAAACGTACTGGCGTAATGTTATGTGGTTCATTTCAACTGCTCATCTGATTTTGAACGGCATGTCTAAATAAATGTTTTGCGCCCATGGCATGGTGTTCTTCCTTTCTTGCTTCTGTTCCTTCTAGGGCCTCTAAAACATGACTTGCTTGTTTCGTGTTGGCTGTTTTATAAGTAGATTCTAGGGGCATATAAAACTATATATGCCCTATAGCTAGATTTAGCTATAGGGCATATATAGCTAGATAAGATCCTAAAAATGGCCGAAGCAGTTGAAGGGTTAGAAGAGGACAGCAGATCTGGCAGACCATGGACAGTACCCGAAATAACGTGGGTAAATGGAGTACCTGGCTGCGGAAAGACAACGTGGATTATAAAAAACATCAAACCGGAGGAAGGCGACCTCATAGCGACCACCACATGCGAAGGAGCAAAAGATCTGAGGGAAAAATTTGAGAAACGAAAAGGAGTCGACTGTAAGAAGCAAATAAGAACCATGGCTTCGATACTGGTTAACGGGGTGAAGGAGCCAGCAATGCGACTGGTGGTTGATGAAGCCTTAATGAACCATTTTGGCGCCTTCATCATGGCGGCTCGACTATCTGGAACCAATAAAATTACTCTTATAGGCGACATCAACCAGCTACCCTACATCGACCGAGAAAACCTCTTCGAGCTCAAATACAGACGTCCCCACCTCCTCGCGAAAATAAGTCAAGAACTCCTCTGCACGCACAGAAACCCCAAGGACGTGGCCTACGCCCTTAAAGGAGTTTACGATGGCATCTACTCCTCTAGCAAGAAAACCCGCTCCCTGGAAATGAAAAGATACACGGGCACGCAAATACCATCATCCGCGCAAGACACCCTGTTCCTGGTCCACACCCAAGCAGAGAAAACATCACTTCGAAATGCGGGCTGTGGATCCGGTGAGGGATCACGCATCCTCACCATACACGAAGCCCAGGGACTGACTTACGAAAATGTAGTAATTGTGAATACAAAGCCTCAAAAAGGAAAGGTGCATGATAGCGTCTCTCATGCAGTCGTCGCTATCACCAGACACACAGGCTCTTGTACTTACTACTCGGATGTCAGTGAGGACGCCATCGCAATCTTCATAAAACAGGCCATAGAGGCGAATACAGCTGCTATTGAAGAGTACAACCTGGCTACTGCTATCAGCCACAGAGACTACCAAGTCATAGCAGAAACTCTAAAAGAATGCCCAGGACGATCCAAGGAGACACCGGGCCAAAATTGACAAAGAATTTTTCTGGAGCAATATACTACAGGAAATGCAGATAAATAACTTAATGCAAAAAAAAGGCACGGACCTAGAGTCTGTGGACAACACACGAAGAGCATAGAAAAAAAAAATAGCTAGATTTCATCTGTTTTGCGTGAAAGACTAACGAACATCCACACAATCCATTCACCCTTCCAAACAGAATCTAGAATTTAGAAGAATAGTAGTAATGATAGTATATAAATAAATAAATAACGCTACACACTCATAGCCCCACCCTAGGATTCCCTGTGTCGTGGGTGCCATGGACACACACAAGACAACAACACAACACACCCAGACCAGAAACAAAAATTCAAATTCATCATTTGAACCTCTGCTCTGCTGGGTTCGCCCAGGACCCTCCGCGTAGCGCACCGGTGTCTTAACCACTGCGCCACTCGGGTCGTCACTACGCCACTCGGGTAGGTAAGTAGGAAGTAGTGCACTCGACAATTAATGTGTGGTGCTGACCATAATGTCACTTCGATTTCCAGGACTTCTCGGCCCGCATCCACATGTACGAGAAGCAGCGCGACGAGATCCTGTTCCTGCGGCGGGACATCCCGCTCAACATGATAATGCTGGACTGCGCGCCCATCAACGACGCGCTGTGGCACATCGTCAACGACCTGCGCCAGTACATCGTGGACCACTTCATCAACGTCAACAGGAAGTGGAACAGGGCGTGAGTGGTTCATCGACCAAAAGGATGCGATCGATCGTGATCGCGGTGATCTATTGAACTTCAATGTAGTAGACCAGTTGCTGTTATAGTTGGTAGAGTCTGCCATCTGGATTTATTATAGGTGGCAGATCTGCGTAGATCTGCTGCCACCACCCTCCCAAACCGCCTCTGAAGATGCATGATCTTCTGGTGGTCGTGATCTCAGTCCTCATGAGTAGCAATGCATCCACGTACATTTTTGTAAGGCATACGTTTTTTACCATCGCAACGATTGATAGGTACAGAATGCGTTAACAATAGTCGGATTTAAGGCCTAGTATTATCTACGCCCATTGTAAACGCAATAAATGCTAAATTAATAAATACCCAGTCCTGCCATTGTGGGCCATGGTCCTCTTGGGTCTAGACCCAAAATTCAATATTCAACCATTCAATACCCAATGGTGTCCCCTGGTAGGGAAATACGCTCCTAATTATTATCCCCAGCCACAGAAATGTGTTGCCTCTATCCCAGAGACACGATCGAATGTCGTTCTGACCATCCTTCTTCTTCTTCGCCAGCATTTATGACGCCCACCGTTGGGCATATGCCTCTCCAAGGCCCTTCCACGCCGCACGGTCCATGGCTCTTCGATGCCAAAGCCGTCCTGCAAGTTTTGCGATCAAAGTTTTCTGCCCATCCTACATTACATATATTATACTGTTTTGTTGGCAGCATCTGCAACGTGTACGAGGAGATGGCGGCGCGCGCGTCGGAGAGCCCGGAGACGACGGCGGCGCTGGTGGAGCTGCTGGGCTACATCCAGGACTGCCGCGACTGCGCCATGTTCGACCTGCGGGAGAAGTCGCGCACCACGGCCGAGTACGTGCTGTTCCTCATGGAGCACGCGCACCTGCACTGTGAGTGTCCCCTGTGCCGCGTGCCGCGTGCTGTCTGTACGAGGAGCTGTCGTGGACCGTGCTCCTTTTTGGTCTGGGTTACCCTAGATATTACCCTATATTATATTTACCCTAATAGGGTAAATACTAAGTATGTACTGTCCACCAACCCGCATTAGGCCAGCGTGGTGGACGGCGGCCTACATCCCTCACATTGTGAGAGGAGACCCGAACCTGTAGTGGGTCATTAATGGGTTTAATGGGTTGACTGTTCCTCGTGGAGTATGTCCACATACACTGTGAATGACCCACGTAGAAGAGCTCTTCTTCAAAGCCAGCAGCATGTAGATGACGTTGATCACTTACCATCAGGTGACCCATTTCTGCAGTCGGTTTATATAAAAAATACTTGTGCCAAAGATAACATTCTTATTTAAATAGACGTGAATAGGTGGTAGAGCCACAGTAGCTCACCCAGGGAAGGTTAAAGGCAACCTCGTAATCTGCGAAGAAGCGGCACATCCTTCATGTCTTGTGTTTCAGTTGGAGATGTGTGGAAGTTGCACATCACTTGGAAAAGTCAAAGACGCATGCCTTTGGGATTTGAATCCCGACTTTTTGCTATTGTTACAATGCATGTTATATATCAACCTGTCAGTCATTTCAATTTAATGCTGATGCACATATTCGGATCCAAATGTAAAAACAAGGTATATAAACTCAAACTCAAACTAAAACTCAAAAGCTTTTATTCATTATTAGGTACAATTTGTGCACACTTAATGAAAGTCATACAGATAAATTATACATTCATCCGCTTTGATCGCCTCTCGGGCAAAACGTAGACTGGGAGAAAAAAGCGGGCGGAATAAAACTCCCAGCACTCTTTTAAAAGTAAATAAAACTTACCTAGTCTATAGTGCAGTATGGCTAGGTCCAATAAAGGAACACACGTGACAGCTATCGTGTGTGATAATATCGCCCCATTGCCATCCGCTCACAAATAAATATTGTTACATGGTGTATAGAAATAGCCTATAGCGAAGTTATTCAATCCCACGCTTTCTTATCTTCTAAAGGCGATTAACACACTGAATTCGTGATCTAGCTCCATTCAAATGGACCCCCGCACTACGCTGCGTGATGCGGGGCGGTGTGTTAATCGGCTTAACCATTAAGTGCTAGTTCAGACACGACGGGAAACGCGAGGTTTCAGAATCACGCGGGAACCGCGCGGATCTTATTTGTATGAGTATTTCGCAATCATTCAGACATAACCGCGCGATTATTCAAGCCGCGCGGTTACTGCCACTCAACCGCTAGAAAATAGAATCGCGCCGCGCCCGCGCGATTCTATTATTATGGAGTCTTTCGTCAGCGTTCAGTTGCGTTGCGGGCACCGCGCGGTTAGCACGTAACCATGTACTATTCGGTCACTTAATATTGGATGTACCCAATACTGCCTTTTTCTTTTCTTTTTTTTTATGAGCAACCAAAGTAAAACACATAGTTCTTCATTGACTTCCATTTTCAAACTGACGCTCCGCATTTACAAATCGCTTAATAATCGCCGGCGTCTGAACACTATCACAATTTTTGCGGTTTCAAACCGCACGATTTGTTACCGCGCGGTTCCCGTGTGTCTGAACTAGCACTAAAGGTTTCGATTGAAGCCAAGTTACATCTGTCGTCAGTCGAGGACGTGAACCTGAACACGCGCGTGTTCCTGTGGCCGCTGGACATGGAGGACACCATCGAGCTGACGCTCAAGACGCTCAACACCAAGAAGGCGATGGCGGAGGACAAGCTGCGCAGCCGCAAGGCGGTCTTCGAGGAGAAGGTGAAGCGGCACGAGAAGGAGCTGGAGCTGTTCCGCCGGTTCGACCCGCCGCTGCTCAACCTGGACCTGCTGAGGGAGGTGGTCGCCAAGGTGGACGAGATCTTCAACAGCCTCAATGTAAGCGTTCAACTTGCTTATTGTACACTAACGGGTATCTTCGCGATTTCTCCAAAGTTAACAGGATTCTTGTAGACGCTTCGATATTTTTTTATTTGTGAGCGGATGGCAATGGGGCGATGTTGACACACACGGTAGCTGTCACGTGTGTTCCTTTATTGGCCTTGTCATACTGCACCATAAAATAATTCATACTTAAATCATTAAAGTTGTAACTATTCAGGCAAGCACCAATGACTTTCTTGAATAAATAAGTGTGCAAGTCTGAGAGTTCCATAACTTACTTAAAGGCAGGTGAAGTCCAGCATCCTACTTTAGATCAGCTTGGTGGACTAAGGCCTACATTTTTCTCACTGTGATAAAGACAATGTTCCAGGTTTAATTGACGTCTGTTTCATGTAGGACAAGCCAGCTTGGTGGACTAAGGCCTACATTTTTCTCACTGTGATAAAGACAATGTTCCAGGTTTAATTGACGTCTGTTTCATGTAGGACAAGCCAGCTTGGTGGACTAAGGCCTACATTTTTCTCACTGTGATAAAGACAATGTTCCAGGTTTAATTGACGTCTGTTTCATGTAGGACAAGCCAGCTTGGTGGACTAAGGCCTACATTTTTCTCACTGTGATAAAGACAATGTTCCAGGTTTAATTGACGTCTGTTTCATGTAGGACAAGCCAACTTGGTGGACTAAGGCCTACATTTTTTTCAATGTGATAAACACGACGTTATTAAGATAACAAGTTAGTCTTGAGTGTTTTGCTCATATTTGCCGACATATTCCAAGTTACTCGGATGTCTGTTTGATTGCCAGGACGACAAACGCGAGGCGGACGACATCATCAACGAGGAGACGCTGCTGGACCAGGAGGTGTCGGTGTACTTCAGCCTGCAGACCATGCTGGCGGGCGTCGACCCCTTCCATAAGCTGTGGCACGCCGCCTTCGACTTCTACGACGGATACGAGAAGTGGTCAGTCTGCAAGCCTTCAGAAATGAAGACCCATGTGGCACAGTGGTTAAAGTCACTGGTTCGCTGCGCGGGAGGTCCTGGGTTCGATTCCCAGCAGATCAGAGATTTGAGTGATGCATTTGAATTTCGATTACTGGTCTGGGTGTGTTGTGTTCGTATCTTGTGTGTGTCCATGGCACTAACGACACAGGGTATCCTAGTGTGGGGCTATGAGTGTGAAGCGTTATTTATTATTTATTTATTAATTCTGAGAGGAATGACACTTTTATCATGAACTTTTTCACTCCACAACAGAGGCGGAAGAACTTCAATTCTTGATTAAATATAAACAATACTTACATTGTTAGGGTACAAGTACGGTTCAGGGGTGACAAATATTCTGATACCGTTTGTAGTTTCCGGACACAGATTTACTATCGATGGGAGCCCAGTAAGGTTAGTTATCGATGTTCACTAAATTACATCATTCATTGGCACCAACTATTCTTTCCGCATCACATTGAAATGTTCTGTCACAGGTTGTAATGAATTTAGGTCAGTGCCCCAAAGTCGTGGGTGTTTCCTTACCAGGCATGATGAGCTGGCCTATTATTTTTGCGAAAGATAGCAGGAAATTGCGACCTTTTTGGATGAACAGTTGCAATCACGAAGTGTAGACCCAATGCCTATTGCCTTTGCTAAAGACCCGTAGACCCTATAGTAAAGTTTGACAATTCCCCACCAGGTACCACGGGCCGTTCCTGGGCCTGGACGCGGAGAAGATAGCCGAGGACGTGGAGGCGTGGTGGAAGCTGCTGTACAAGCTCGGCAAGCAGCTGTTCGAGTACCCCGGCGCTAAGCGCATCGCTGATATGGTGCGCAATAAGGTGGAGAAGTTCAAAGCGCTGCTGCCGGTGCTCTGCGCGATTTGTAACAAGGTGAGTGTGTAGACATAGTTTTTTTGTTAGTAAGTAAGTCGCATTGATGAAAGTCCAGATTAATCAACCATTCCAACCAGAATCCATCAATGAATGAAAACCGCATCCGCGTAAGGGCTATCTAAGAACATGCACCAATCAAATCCAAACCCATCTGAAAATCGCATCAAAATCGGACTAGTAGTTTTGGAGATAAATGGTAATCTCTCACTAAAACGCATATACCGTCTCCGTACCGTCGCGGATAAAAAGACCAAGTGCTAAAACCTACAATTATTTTTGTCCTTGACTACACTTCTATCTTATTTGTTGCACACCTTAGAGAGCTTCATTCACATGAAGTTGAGTGGAGTCTAGAAGAGCGGACGGTGAATTGGCCAATGAAACTGTTTCCAGTCCACTAAGGTGGAGTAGAGATTGCGAGCAATGTGATCGATCGATGTATTTGGATTTACGATCCGCGTCTAATCCGCTCAGCTCTGCGTCAGAGGGAATGCATCCACATATTAGCTTTACTTTCTACTGTATATTCATTTATACACCAAAATGTTACATTAATGTATTGGGATATTTACCGGTTGTTGATGTGCTCGAAGTAAAACGTTTCTGAGTCCGACTGCCGCGCGGCTGCAACGTGGCAATCGCGGAGTTTGCGGCACAGTGAGACCTAGTGACATATTGAGCCACCCCAATGCTCTCAACAACCCTCGTTACCCAGGGCATGCGCGACCGCCACTGGGCGAAGATCAGCGACCTGGTCGGCACGGAGGTGGCCCACGGCCCCGAGGCCACGCTCGCGGACATGGTGGAGCAGGGAGTGCACGTGTACTCCTCGCAGCTGGAGGAGATCGAGCAGTACGCCGCCAAGGAGTACTCGCTGGAGAAGGCGCTCGTCAACATGAAGGACGAGTGGCAGGGCGTCAAGTTCGAGGTGATGCCCTACAGGTGAGCCGGGGATGAGGGCGAGAATGTTTTAATTACACAATATACACAAACACGAAATACAACAGCCACAACGCCATTCTCCAAATGGTGCGTGCCAACAGCACCAGCCAGCAGTGTCAGATCGTAAAATAGTTCAAAACTACCCCCAGAGGTACGCTCATCAGTTAAAGGGGATGTGTGGCAGGTTAACAGGTTCGAAATTATCCCTCGTGGGTGAGCTTTTAATGAACTTTTTGGAAGGTTGAGGTCCATTTTTATGTTACATTCCAAAACTTGCGAAGTATCATCCGGAGGGGACGATTGGATGTTCTTAGGGACTTTGGGATAATAAAAGAGTAGAAATTGTGAATTAAACAATGGATGCCCTATCGGTGTCCAAGGCAGCAGGAATCACATAACACCGAGTGGCCTGTATACTTGCTACTCATACAAATAATGTAAAAACCATTGTTCCTACCAGGGATGTCATGCACGGAGCACGCACACACATATATATTTATTTCTTTCATGAGACTTTTTTTATCGTTTCCAGGGATACCGGCGTGGGCATCCTAACGGGACTAGACGACATCCAGCAGCAGCTAGACGACCACATCCTGAAGTCGCAGACGATGCGCGGCTCCCCGTACGTGAAAGCGTTCGAAGCGGACATGGTGGCCTGGGAGGAGAAGCTCATCAGCATGCAGGATATCCTCGACCAGTGGCTGCAGGTGACCATATTATTTACACCTCACAAAAACTCGTAACAGAAAAAAGGGTTGTTAAAAATTATTCTAGCTTAATCTCTCAAATAGTTATGTTGTATTTGATGCCTATGTGCACGAGTACGAGAATGTGCAGTTTATAGTAATAAAAAAGAATTATGACTTTCTGATATCAAATTAGGTGGTAAGCCCGTGTTATGGTAACCAGTCAGCATGTAACATAAATGTAGCATTTTACTAAGGTAATATTAAGTTTGCAATCATCACATTGATTTTATGCTCATTTTTATACTGGTTCTACTCGTTTAGTTCAAAATTGTGAACAGACGATTGAGAAGACTTAAATACTTTTGTATATTTCATGTCCGCTCTAAAATATTCTTGGTCTCCAATTTCTTGTCAGGCATTCTTGCAGGCCTCCTTGCGACCATCCATTGTGTACCATTAAACTTGTAACAAACTTGTAACTTGTAACTTGTAACTTGTTTATATAAATTAGCTCTCAAAGTTTTCAAATTAAAGTAGCAATGGGCTGGCCACATCGTTCGCAGGACTGACAACCGATGGGGAAAAAAAGGTCCTCGAATGGCGACCACGTTTAGGCAAAAGGAGCACAGGCCGCCCTCCGACCAGGTGGACTGACGACCTGAAGAAGACAGCGGGAAACCGTTGGATTCAGAGGGCCCAGGACCGGGCGGAGTGGCGTCGATTAGGGGAGGCCCATGTCCAGCAGTGGACTACTATGGGCTGAAAGGAAGGAAGGAAGGAAAACTTGTAACACCAATTTGTCCACCTGTGCCCAAACCCTAGATGGTAGTTCCCTTAGTCAAATGTGTACAAACTACCAATATACCTACCGCCAGTAACAACACCGACTTGTCCACCAGTGCCAAGCGACGTGGATGTACCTGGAGCCGATCTTCTCGTCGGAGGACATCATGCGCCAGATGCCGACGGAGGCGCGCAACTTCCGCGACGTGGACAAGGAGTGGCGCACCATCATGGCGGCCACGCAGCGGGACCCCATGGTCCTCAGGGCCACGGACTATCCGGCGCTGCTGAAGAAGCTCAAGTACAACAATGCCCTTCTCGATGACATCCAGAGGGGGTTGAACGACTATTTGGAGAAGAAGAGGCTGTTCTTCCCAAGGTTAGTGTAATTTGACTGGCTGTGTCTAGGTAATTAGATTTTTAGTATAGTAATTTTTGGAAGGAATCTTTATACACGACAGCAGTCGTATTTATCTTCCAAGGAGAACTGCGAACTTTTTGAACTTCGGAAAAAACACCATCTTTTATGTACGTGAGGAAATCCGTCCTGGTTATTTCATGTTGATCCCAATATAACAGAAGGTTATGCGGATCGACAGAGGATAGCAATCAGAAGCAATAGCCCTGGTGCGGACAATCCGGCGCTGCTGAAGAAGCTCGAGTACAATAATGCCTTGCTTGACGATATCCAGAGGGAGTTGAACGACTATTTGGAGAAGAAGAGGTTGTTCTAGAGTTAACTATTCGATTATTAAAGCAATCTTCCAACGAGTCCAACATCCACATACCTAAGTCCCTTACTAGGCCAGCGTGGTGGACTAAGGCGTACAACCTTCTCATTGTGAGAGGAGATCCGACCTTTCAATGACTGTCTAATGAGTTGAAGAGAAAAGAGAAATTATCAAGAGAGAATTTCATGTGCAATGTCAGACGACCCAAGTGGCGCTGGATAAGACACCGGTGCGCTGCGCGGAAGGTCCTGGGTTCGATTCCCAGCAGAGCAGAGATTTGAATCATGCATTCGAATTTCTGTTTCTGGTCTGGTTGTGTGTGTTGTTGTCTTGTGTGTCCATGGCGCCCACGACACAGGGGATCCCAGTGTGGGGCTATGAGTGTGAAGTGATTTTAATGACAGTTTAACATTTTGTGTCTGTTCAAGATTCTTCTTCCTGTCCAACGACGAGCTGCTGGAGATCCTGTCGGAGACGAAGGACCCGATGCGCGTGCAGCCGCACCTCAAGAAGTGCTTCGAGGGCATCTACACGCTGGAGTTCAACGCCAACAAGGAGATCGTGGGCATGGCGTCGGCCGAGGGGGAGGTGGTCAAGCTCTCCTCCACCATCCAGCCTGCGGATGCCAAGGTGTGTTGTGTTTCTACTAAGTCCCCGTGCTTGCAAGGCTATTCATCCATTCTCACCGCCACTCCGTAGAACAGTTTTAGGCGCAAACTCTCCCATTTGCAGAATTACCAAATTTTACAATAAATTAAGCGGATCTACAGGTATGGATATTGATATAAATGCCATGTATTACATAAATTTAAGACCGCAGCGAAAAAGATGTGTCATTAATTATTTATAAGCAACTATTGTTATTGTTATTGTTTTTGGATTTGTTTCATTCATTATAATAAAGTGTAGTATTTACACATAATTATCTTAGCCTGTACGTTGAATTTGAAAGTTATGTTTACCTTTAATTGATTATGCATTAATTGTAATTTCCTAAGATGTATCGTCATTGTAATTTTAATAATGACATAATTGTTGGTAAACTTAATAAATAAATAAATAAGTCTAAGGCCCGTTAGCCCGACTTGTTTTTAACCATATCCGAGGTTGTTCTTCATGAGTCCCCGCCCGTTTTGAGGTCGCGACGGAAATTTTGATTCGAAACTGGTAGGGCTTACCCAAAAATGCGCGTGTTGTGCGGTTCGTAAGAAATCAAGCAGAACCTTCGGGATTCATTCATTCATTCATTCCACCAATGTTCGAGCGTAGATCATATTCAAATTAGTGTGACACGATTTGTAACAAACAAGGGGCATACCTTTTTCATCCTTGGAAGAGCATTATAAACTGTTAGTTCGAGTTTTTTACTAATGGCATAGTGCCACCCTAGTGCGCTAGCGGCTCCAGTCATACCTGTGAAATTGAACATTCTGTTCAATTCGTAATTTTTAAATTATGGATTGGTTCCCCCAGGGCATGGTGGAGCGCTGGCTGCAGCAGCTGGAGCACCAGATGATGGTGAGCCTGCGCGACGTGGCCTCCGAGGCGGTCACCGCGTACCCCATCAGCAAGCGCGAGGACTGGGTGCTGGTGTGGCCCGGCCAGATCGTGCAGGCCGGCTCCTGCGTGCAGTACACTTCTGAGGTCAGTTGTATCGAATTATGTCTTGTCTATGACCGATTAGAGACCCACTGCTAGGGTTGCTGGCGCCTTGAATGGTAAGGAGGCCTTAGTCCATCGCACAAAATACAAGTAACTTAGAGAAAGCCATTGGAGACTACACGATGTAATCTCTAAAATTGCAAACTCGTATCCCAGCAAGGCCGAGGACTGGGTGCTGGTGTGGCCTGGCCTATCGTCTAGGCTGGCTAGTGTTCCGTACACTACTGAGGTCAGTTGTCTAGTCTGCAACCCATTAGGGATGGTTGTTTTAACATTAATTGATGTGATGATGAATTGATGGGATAATTCAGATCTCAGAGAGGTCCTCGAATGGTGACCACGTTTTGATAAAAGGAGCACAGGCCGCCCTCCCACCAGCTGGACCAAGAGAGCTTTAGAGGGCCTAGGATCGGGTGGAGTGGCGTCGATTAAGGAGGGCAGGGACTGGAAAGGACTGGACAAAGGGCTGTAAGGAAGGGAGGAGGTGTCAAACTGTCTACATACTCCTAAGAGGATCTTGTCAAATAACAGCATGTACAGATATAAGGTTGTTTTGCTCGTATAAGTTAAATAAAAACTAATAAGTCATACCACTGTCTGTTGACAGGCTATCGAAGCGATTCAAACCACGAGCCTCCCGGAGCTGATCGAGCGCAGCACCGCCCAAATCACTGGCCTGGTGTACCTGGTGCAAGGCGACCTGGACCCAGGCAACCGCATCACCGTCGAGGCTCTAATAGTGCTGGACGTGCATGGTACGCACTATTATCGTCTATGTATTTAGCGTTATCAATTTATCCTTCTCTTCTGTGATGGTAGTAGAAAATGAAGGTAAAAAAGAAAAGTTGGTGAACGGACGTTGGTTGTAAAATTATCGTTATTCGCCAATGAACTTATTTATGGACTGCTTTTAAAATTGCAGTATAGCAAAGAATACCTTGTTTTTCGGTTGGGGAAGTATGGCTGCTGGGGAGTCTAGCTTGAGACGATTTTAGTTCTATAAACTTGAAGTCATCCATTTTAAAATATCGGTTTTTGGGCATATTTGGTCCTTTTTAAAGTTGGAAAGGGTTCTATCCTTCTAAAGGTCCATGTTTTGGGAGAAGCAAAAACAAAATGCCTGAGAATTCAGAAAAAATGTTCTCAAAAGGTATGAGAAGTCCACCAACCCGCACTAGGCCAGCATCCCTCTCATTGTGAGAGGAGACCCGATCTTGTAGTTGGTCATTAATGGGTTATAGTTGCCGTCACGAGTGTTGAGCACAACTTTCATTGGTCGGTTTGACATTGACTGCGCTGCGGTGCACACGATTGGTTCGACAGTCGTCAGTCCGTCAGCGTGCGTCGTCTATTGGTGCAGCGCGTTGTTTCGTCTGCTGTACATTGGGCTGCTGTATACAATATCCCTACCACTGATAATCTGCGCTCATGACTGATGACGGTTACTGTACAGACATCTGTCCACATCCAGGGCGGTCGATCCTCGAGGAGATGGAGAGCCAGAAGGTCCGCGAGATCACGGACTTCAACTGGATCTCGCAGCTGCGCTACTACTGGCGCGGCGACCGCATCACCTGCAGCATGATCACCACCGACGTGGAGTACGGCTTCGAGTACCTGGGCAACACCGGCCGCCTCGTCGCCACGCCGCTCACCGACCGCTGCTACAGGTCTGTGTGTGCAACCCTGACATGGGTACTGTCTCTCGACATAGCAGGAGGAGGCCTGGAGCATATTTCACTTCACTCACTGCTCCACTGCGAATCGGTGGAGAAACGGGCTGGCCAAACCGTGTCAGGTGTTTTTAAGCCGTCCATTCGCCCAACCGGGCTGACGGCTGACGGCTGACGGCTTAACGTGCCCTCTAAAGCATATTTACACGCATTTGATTTGCCAATAGCGATGGTATTGACCGCGCCCGATGTTGCGCGATTTTTTCGATCGCTTGCGATTGCTTACTGCTTTTCTCTAGTGCGTGCTTCGCTCTAGGCTTCGCGTCAGGTCACAAGCTTAGAACAAAAGCTTGGGAGCTATGCACGTTACAAATCATGGCTTTTTTTAATATTGTTTCTCTGAATAATGCCCTCTATATGAAAGTTTACCTATGGTCTGGAAAGGCAAGCGGGTTACCGACTGAAACTCAAAGAATTCGCTAGGCGTGGCAAAACCAGTGGACATTTTTAATGTCTAGCAGGCGGCATGATTAAATTTGATTTCGTTTGTTTCTCTCCACGAAACCCAGGACCCTGATGAGTGCGCTGAAGCTGAACCTGGGCGGCGCGCCCGAGGGCCCGGCGGGCACGGGCAAGACGGAGACCACCAAGGACCTGGCGAAGGCGGTCGCCAAGAAGTGCGTGGTCTTCAACTGCTCCGACGGACTCGATTACAAGGCGCTCGGCAAGTTCTTCAAGGTCAGCACTCAATTTTAATAAAAAAATAATCGGTCAATGTCAGAGACAAATTACATACTTGAATGACTTAACGCAGGTTTAAATAATTAATAGTCAGACGGAATGAATAGTCCCACTGATGTTCGGTTGGCAGGCAATATCTAGCAGATGTCCAGCCGATATGAGAATTAAGGAAAACTAAGCGATCGTCTTGGTTTTTTAGCTTTTAAGTTTACTTGGTTTATGTAAATGTATGTATGTAAATAAATAAATGAATATAAGTACAGTCATTGAAACCCACACAACATAAAACCTATCTTCTCATTTGACACATCTGAATTCTGAATACCACCTCACCTTAAAGGAAGTTAACTTGTCTATGTGTGGTAACGTAGTGCCAAAATAAATGGACTGATTTTAAAGCGTCTTTTTATGTTTGAAAGCTGATTTAATTGAGATCGCTTTAACCCATATCTTACAAGGAGATCTGTGGCTAAAAAAAATTTATAGCAAGTGTGACTGGAGCGGGCGGAAAGAGAAATAGGCAACTTAGGCCACGAAAAAGCGTGCGTGAATTTCGGGTTTAGGTCACACAGTGCTATAAAAAAATGTTATGTATCGCTCCAGGGTCTAGCGCAGTCGGGCGCGTGGGCGTGCTTCGACGAGTTCAACCGCATCGAGCTGGAGGTGCTGTCGGTGGTCGCGCAGCAGATCCTCTCCATCCAGCTGGCGATCCTGCGCCGCGAGAAGCGCTTCGTCTTCGAGGGCACCGAGATCAGCCTCAACCCCACCTGCTCCGTCTTCATCACCATGAACCCTGGGTGACTAGGCCATAGTCCATGCTCCATGTCTCACGTCTCGTCTGCAAAACAAGATCCATTAATCAATAGTCGTAGTCAATAGTTTCTTCGTTCGCTCCTAAATTTTACAGTATTGGTTTCGAATGAAATTAATGAAATGAAAATAAATATAGTTTTTGATGCAAATTTCAATAGTGGATAGTTTGTAATTTGGATCGATAAATCGGGTCGAAATATATTGACTAAAAAAATTATTTATCGATACATCGATAGTTTTCCAACAAGCCTAGCCTAAACCAGTACTTGACATAACTTCTTGAGAATGCTGCCCGGTGTCGGCCCGTATCTGTGCCACACACCACACACCGCACTACACTCATACATTGCATGAAAAACCAGGTTTTTGTTAGTCCTTGCACATGCAGTCTTAGAATTAAAACAGATCGCCTCAAATCAATTCATTGTTATTGGGCCATAAACTAAAATTGATTTTTCATGTCAGTACCCATTAATGACCCACTACAGGGTCGGGTCTCCTCTCACAATGAGAAGTATGTAGGCCTTAGTCCACCACGCTGGCCTACTGCGGGTTGGTGGACTTCGCATGCCTTTGAGAACATTTTTTTTTGTGAACTCTCAGGCATGCAGGTTTCCTCACGATGTTTTCCTTCACCGTAACAGCAGGTGATATTTAATTTCATAAATCGCACATAACTTTTATTACAAAGTCATTGGTTCGTGCCACTGGGATTCGAACCCGGATCCCTCGATTCGAGGTCGAATTCTAAGCCACTGGGCTATCACCGCTGCAAAAAATTGAGATACCAGCCATTCATTATGAATTGAATGTAACCGCTTTTGATTACAGCTTAATTTTGATTTCAGCTACGCGGGTCGCACGGAGCTGCCCGACAACCTGAAGGTGCTGTTCAGGACGGTCGCCATGATGGTGCCCGACTACGCGATGATCGGCGAGATCACTCTCTATTCCAACGGATTCGTCAATGCTGGACCGTAAGTTTAACTCTTCTGACTTCTTAAACGCATTTCAACAAATTTTCTTCGAAAGCGAGGCAAGGGTTATGATGTCCCAAAAATACTAGTTTTTACGAAGAAAAAAATCGACGTGAATGTGTAGTAATGGCTCGTAGAATACAGCAAGGTCTATGACTTCCCCCTAGCCCTTAAGCCCCTAATACTAGTTTTTACGCAGAGAGAAAATTAAATGTGTTGTTATTGGACAAGTCGGTAGGCATGAATTGTCGTTGGATATTAGACACAGGAGGTTATATTTGGCCAATTACCCCTAATGATCTAAACCCCTTTAAGAAGACTTTGTTTTTGGTTTAAGTTCACACCTTTAGGCGTACCTTAAAAACCCAGTTCTGGTAAAGTTTTGGTAATTTTTATTTATTTCTTCTTTAAAATTTCCTGTGAAATTACCTTAAAAAATCCCTAAAAACAAGTAAATTATTGAAAAACTCCAATCAATGTGTTTTGATTCCCTCAGGTTGGCACGCAAGATCGTACAAGCATACAAGCTGTGCTCCGAACAGCTGTCATCGCAGAACCACTACGACTACGGCATGCGCGCCGTCAAGTCCGTACTGCTGGCCTCCGGCGCGCTGAAGAAGGCCTACCCGCAGCGGGACGAGGCCCAGCTGGTCCTGCGGGCCATCATAGACGTCAACATGCCCAAGTTCTTGTCGCAGGTCAGTTTGCATTTGGCAGGTCCAGTGATACACCGCAGAGATTACTTGCAGTGTGGTAAAATCTTTATTGAATGAGGTTTATTTCAATGCCCATTAGTGGGCAAACCAGCAGATGAACCACCGTATAGTGATCTGCAACACTTGTAGTGTAATTGACATGTTGCAATCCGAGACCAAAATTATGAACTCTCTTCTTGAAGGGTCCAAAACGTCCTAGTTTAAACCTTGTTTTTGGATGAGACGCTGCTATATTCCTATGAGTTAACCGATGCAATAGTTATGTCTTCTCTTCCTGCGAAAATATATTTTTATACTTATTATCTGTATGTTACATTCAGGATGTGCCGCTATTCATGGGCATCTACTCGGATCTGTTCCCCGGCGTGGAGATCCCCCAGCCGGACCGCGCGGAGCTGCTCAGATGCATCAACAAGGAGCTCGAGAAGAGGAATCTCCAACCCACCGAGTGGTACCTCGAGAAGATCATACAGGCAAGTCTCACGGGGATGCAGCTCGTATTTCTGTACCTTGGAACGAACAAGATGAGTCATCTAAGTGTGTGGAGCAGTGCACTTAGAATTTTGTGGAGCTAAAATTATATCGACGATGTTAAATTATCCGGCTGAGAACTTAAACATTTTGTTGAGAACTAAAATTGTCATCAAGCTGTCATATTGATGCATTCCTAGGGTTTTTATGGTTTATTTCAAAGTAATGGCTTCAGCGAACATTTCCATGGGATATTATTTAAAAAAAAACACATAGGTATACACGTGGAAAACAGACTTAACAGAATAAAATTATTAAGGTTTTCGATGTATCAATTTGGCTTAGGAACCTTTTAAAAAGACGTAGGCAATTGTTCAAGATCTGCTAGAAGACGCATCTCAACCCTTAAAATTGGGGTCCTGACATACAATATGTAACAAGTAGTACACACAACGAAAATAAGATAATGGAGACCGCCTCAAGTACCTTGGTGAATGAGGGATAAATAGATGTACTTGAGCCAATACTGGTTATTTTAATTATTTGCTATATGCGGGTACTTTTACATTACAGAACAGACTACTCCACTATACAGTTAACTCCTATACAGGTGATGTGTAAAATAAAAATAAATAAAATAAAAATTCAATTAATTGACGATGAGATGTGTGTGGTGTGTGTGTGCGTGCGTGCGTGTGTGCGTGCGTGTATTGTATCGATGTAGTGGTTCGTTCCAGATCTACGAGATGATGCTGGTGCGGCACGGGTTCATGGTGGTGGGCCCGCCGATGGGCGGCAAGACGCAGGCCTACCAGACGCTGGCGGAGGCGCTGCGCGCGCTGCAGCTGATGAAGCCGCCGCCGCGCCACAAGGAGTTCGGCGCCATCTACCGCATCATCAACCCCAAGGCCATCACCATGGGCCAGCTGTACGGCTGCTTCGACCCCGCCTCGCACGAGTGGTCAGTGTCCAATGACACTTTTTAGATCTGTCCGACCTTCTCAACTAACAGTCTCCAAGGATACAAAATCACGACCAAACGCTTCGAGAAAAGGTTCGTAGTATCCAGCGCTTCCGTTGTCTCGTCTCAACAAGGATACTGCCGTTCCCCCAGATGACAATCACCAGCAATAGGCATGATGACAGTAATCAAGTATCGCCAAAATATTTATCTGATATAATGAAATATGATTCAAAGATTTTGAAACATGTATTTATTCTCTTATTAATGTCGAGATTAATAATTTATTTGTTAAAATAAATCTACAAAATACAGCAATCCGCCATGATAGCTTAAACACCCATCAGATCGAATTACGTCAAATTACGTCACGTCTTAGTAAGCGTCATTTTTTTCGTAAGCATATTACACGCGATCTGGCATTTTTTACTGAGCCGTGGCGCAATGACAGACGCCATGACACGTGCAAGCGTTTTGGAATGAATTTGAAATTTAAAATTTAAATGTAGTTTTATTGCACAAAAACCTTAATTGTCTACAAAAATATGATATATTTTAGACATAATAGAAACTTCTGAATATCATAGAAGAGTTTTTGAAAATTAGTCATCATGCCAATTGAACAATCGGCCAGCTGTACGGCTGCTTCGCCCCGCCTCGCACGAGTGGTATGGGTCACATCTGTGGGTTCGAAAACAGCTTGTGGGTATCAACATAAAGGAATCTCTAGTTCGTTGCTCAAGTAAGCCACCACCTCCTCAAGCGTAGCATTGAAGCATGTCTTCACTGTGGAGTATTAAGGCAGCTGAACATATTCTGTTTCCCAGGAAAGTTTTATTACCGTGTGGGAATTTTTTTATAATTTTTATTTGTATGAAAATTTTGATAGAGATATTAAGGATTACGTTGGTTCCGCCTCGTGTTTCAACTTCATATTCTTGTCCTGTCCAAATTAGAGTATGCTGGTGTTAGCGTCCCTTAAATCACATTACACTTTATCAAAATTATCATATATTACCTATTAAGCTGGAGGATCATGATTAGGAGCGACTAGGCTAATTTGGATTTGATGTAAGCTAGGTAGAACAATGAGCAGCGAGCGAATTGTTCCATTGAGAGTTTGATGCGTGAAACGGTGATAAAGTTTAACTTTACGTATCCCCCAGGTCGGACGGCGTGCTGGCGATAGCGTTCCGCGAGTACGCGATGTCGATCACGCGCGACCGCAAGTGGATCCTGTTCGACGGGCCCGTGGACGCCGTGTGGATCGAGAACATGAACACCGTGCTCGACGACAACAAGAAGCTGTGCCTCATGAGCGGCGAGATCATACAGGTGATCGTCATCGATATGTGCTGGTCAACGACTACATAGTCGAATAGACTCCTCGTGCTAGGCGAACGCTTTCAGACAACACATTACACTTAAAAGTCTCATCCACAGGATAACGAGCGCGTAATCTATGCTAGTGCCGACCACTTTCTTGATCCGCGTACACCCGTATCCTCCTACGATCGAAACTAACTCAAATGTCAGTAGGAAAATAGCTTTCATCAAATTTATCCATCACTAGTTCCAAACGAATGGGAAATCGCGCTTAATGAACTCAGGGTACTTTATTTCTCCCCCCCCCCTCTCCCCTAGCACTTTCTTTACAGAAGTTATAACATGCGGTGTCTATTAGGGTATGTAGTCGATGATGCCGGTTCTTTTCTTATATGGAAGTAGGGAAAAGCCGTGCAAGGCTAAGTTGTCACTGCTGAAGTTAACCACTCTCAGATATAATGCATACATTTGTTGACCGCTGGTTTTATTATGCATGTGGTTATTGATATATTGTGTATTTATTGAACAGATGACGAACAAGATGAACCTGATATTCGAGCCTGCGGACTTAGAGTTCGCTTCCCCGGCCACCGTGTCCCGCTGCGGCATGATATACATGGAGCCGGAGCAATTGGGTATGATATTAACTGTTCACCAACTCCTGTTTCATCCTCTATTCCTAGTGTTTTGTCTATTATGTTTTGTCGTAAGTATCTTGTTAATATACTATGTGTATTGAACTGTATGTAACTGGGGTTTAAGTCACTGGGAGGCTGTTATGTAACAGGTCAGAATATTTTTTAATGTTCTGAGCGAAATATGATTTGGGTTCTACAGTTGCTGGAGAGACTGATTCGTGTACATTTTATTGGCGACGTGGCCAGATTATCCGCCAGGTATCTGGTAGACCCCACAAGCGGCCCGTTGGCCCTGGTTATGCTTAAAAATTGGCGACCTCGCTGAACCGTTGCCAAATGAGAACTGCCATGAATATCAAAATGAATATTTTCATACGTAACTCGGTGAGGTAGGGTTCGGAATATGGTGAAAATCTATTTTACTCTTTATCCGAATTCTCCTCTCCAGGTTGGCGCGCGTTCCTAGCGTCGTACAACACGCACCTGAGCAAGAAGCTGATCCCGGAGCAGTTCGACCTGATCCAGGAGCTCATCGACTGGATCCTGCCGCCCGTCTTCGAGTTCCTGCTCCTCAAATGCACGCATTTCGTGCACGTCGGCGAGATACACCAGTTTCACGTGAGGCTACAACGATTGGTGTCGAGAACATAGATACATCGAATCGGTTTCGGTTTCTAGTGGGGCGTAGTGGCTGATAGTATAATAAATAGAGTTTTAAAGCCACTTTTTTATGATTGGATCAACACAAGCCGTCCTGCGCAAACGAATAATGACCATGCCTGGATTTTTCAAACCTTTCCATTGAAGACACATGTTGTACTTTTTGATCTAGGAGAGGTGATCGCGCCCGGATGATTTCGATTTCGAATCGTGACAACTGGCGGATGTCGTCACACTCAGTCTAATTTTGAGATCCTGAGAAAATATCTAAAAAAATATTTAAGTTCTGTCCAAAATTTCGCAGTGATGGTGTTTCTATTTAGTACTTGTATGGCGACACCCATTTACAATTGTAATATCGTAGCGTTGTAGTACACATTATGCGAGTTATGTGTTATTGTTCCAGTCGTTCTCGCGTCTGTTCTCGTGCCTGCTGGAGGGCGAGTCGCAGTTCAGCACGGTGTGGCTGCAGTGCACCTTCGTCTTCGCCCTGCTGTGGGGAGTCTGTGCCACTATCACAGGTAGGGTGGAATACCCATATTGGAGCAGACAAGAGTCAGGCAAACAATGGGGACGGAATCATCTGATTTTGTTGCCAATTCAAATTGCGGCTAGGTATGTGGCAAGAAACCGATAGTCGCAATCGTGTACGGTATCTAGATGGGTGACCTGCCAGTAACCCATTAATGACCCATTACAGGGTCGGGTCTCCTTCTCGTAATGAGAGGGATGTAGGCCGCCGTCCACCACGCTGGCCTACTGCGGGTCGACTTCACATACCTTTGAGAACATTTTTTTTTGTGAACTCTCAGGCATGCAGGCAGGCAGGTGATATTTAATTTTATAAAGCGCACATAACTTTTTTACAAAGTCATTGGTGCGTGCCACTGAGATTCGAACCCGGACCCCTCGATTCGAGGTCGAATTCTAAGCCACTGGGCTATCACCGATGGGTGACCGCTAGTGGTGAATTACAAGCGCTTGCGTGCTTCAGAGGGCACGTTAATCCGGTGGTCCTGATTGTTTTCGATGAGGAAGCAGTTGTTAAACCTTGTGGGTGATCCTATGGGCGGTAAACATCCGACATGGGTTTGCCACTAGACCGTTATTCCATCCATTCGCAGCTGTGAGGAGAGGCCCGTGCTTAGTGGAACATAAAAGGGTTGCAGACTTATGTCATTTATAAGATTTAAATATCGTTGCATAAAGTTTTACTGCTTTACATCCGATTAAATGTAATACTCAGGGAAAATAACGACTACTTCCAGGTGACAGCCGAAAGGCGTTCGACTCGTTCTTCCGCAAGCTGTTAGACGGCAGCAACGCGGCCTACCCCAAGCCCAAGTCCTTCAAGCTGACCAAGAACCAGCTGTTCCAGGACAAGGACACCGTGTTCGACTACGTGTACGACAAGAGGAACAACGGCACCTGGATACCCTGGATGGAGCTGGAGAAGGAGGCGCCTTTAGCCGCCAACGCCAAGGCAGGGCTCGAGTTTTAACCAAGAAATATTGAGCCTGAATGCTCAAATTCAAATTATCTACTATCTATTACTTTATAAACATTATCTAGTAATTTTATCTTTTTAATTTTAAGGATCTAGACTCCTAGAGGTATTTCTTCAAGTATTTAAAAAGCTAGTCTAACTTAGGAAAAATGTCAAATCAGTCTGTGTTGACGACCTTAGTGGCGTCGATTTAGGATACCTGCCTGCGCAGAAGGTCCTGGGGGGGGGGGGGGTTTCCGTTTCTGGTCTGGTCACAGTTAGTATCACTAATCTTGATTTGTGTTAATTTCGAAGTATTTATCAAAATTAATCCAATTCTTAACCTTATCCATATAAACAGGGTTAGTCGTAGACTTACAAATGTCACAACAGTGCAACAAAAACTTGTTGAACCATTTATTTTTTATGTATTGAGTTATGTTCGAACTCATAGAACAAAAGTTGTTGCTTATGGTGTTAGCTACGTAGTGCTGCGAGGTTGCTGGTGTTTTACGACTAACCCTGTATAGCTTACAATATGTAATAGGAGATGACGACCTGAGTGGTACAGGTAAGACGCCGGTGCGCCGCGCGGAGGGTCCTGGGTTCGATTCCCAGCAGAACAGCGATTTGAATGATGAATTTGAATTTCTGTTTCTGGTCTGGGTGTGTTGTGTTCTTGTCTTGTGTGTGTCCATGGCACCCACGACACAGGGAATCCTAGTGCGGGGCTATGAGTGTGAAGCGTTAAAAAAAATAAGATTCTCCACCACCCAGGTGAACGACCTGATAATCCTGACGAACGAGAACGCCTGCCTGCGGTTCTTCGTGAGCAAGATGGTGCGCTCGAGGATCCCGATCCTGCTGGTGGGCCCCACCGGCACCGGCAAGTCCTCGCTGGTGCTCAACTTCCTGCTGTCGCTGCCCCGGGAGAAGTACATCACCAACACCATCAACTTCTCCGCCAGGACCACGGCCAACCAAGTGAATATACCGCTGCTTGAGTAAACCGCATCCAATCGAATCAGACAGACAGACAGACGCGAGTCGTCCTACTCCGCGGCACATGGAGGGTAGGGGTTCAGGCCTCGAGGATTTCCTCTTTCTCAGTAACCCATTAATGACCCACTACAGGGTCGGGTCTCCTCTCACAATGAGAGGGATGTAGGCCGCCGTCCACCACGCACCACTACTGGCCGTTGGTGGACGAACATGCCTTTGAGAACATTTTTTTTTGTGAACTCTTATGCAGGTTTCCTCACGATGTTTTCCTTCACCGTAACAGCAGGTGGTCATTGGTGCGTGCCACTAGGATTCGAACCCGGACCCCTCGATTCGAGGTCGAATTCTAAGCCACTGGGCTATCACCCCTGTATTTCCTCTTTACCTGTACATTAATCTCGCAGGGTACACTGCCCTGGGTGCGTCTCTGCACTTCTAAAGCGCATTTTTCGGCGGGCGGTCCTACAGCGGACCCGCTGATGGGTGCACTCGTCCCCCGGTTAGGCGGGGGAGTCCAGTCCCTCGATTTTTAATCGAATCGCGGTGATCGCTGGTGGCGAATTACAGTCATTGAACCTTGTCGGAGGCCTTAAGGGTGGTTTTAAACGTGAGTTTTCGGTCGTCGGTTTTACATTCCATGGTGTCACTCTATCCTTTACATAGAAGTACTGCGCATATGCCATTCCTAATCTATGCCCTTCTGTTCGGAGTTTCTAAATCTTAGTTTTCCTTGTTTTCCGCAGTTCTACAGTCAATTCATCTCAATCAGAATATCCAAGCAGAAATTTGTTTAAATCTGAATAAACAGTCGTTAAGATATGATATAAAGTTTGGAAAACAGTGTCGTATATCCTTGTAAATGTTCCACTTCAGACTCAAGACATCATCATGTCGAAGGTCGACAGAAGAAGAAAGGGAGTTTTTGGTCCGTCAATGGGAAAAAAGGTATAATTTTTGATCATCAAAGTAAGCAAGTGCTTTTTACAGTTTTTATTCTTTTTTGTATAATATCGCTGTGACTTGGGTGTGTATGGTGTGTGTCTGATGTAATTTTCCATTTTTTTTTTGTTTTTTACAAATAGCTGAAAATTTATTTGACAAATATTCGATCATTGTTTCCAGTGCGTGCTGTTCGTGGATGACTTGAGCATGCCCCAGAAGGAGCAGTGGGGGGCGCAACCCCCACTGGAGCTGCTGCGTCAGTGGATCGACCACGGCCACTGGTACGATCTCAAGGAGATGGTCCGACAGGAGGTCGTTGACGTGGTCAGTTAATTACACTTTGTTTTATGTTCTTGTAACACGCACGCAAGCTTGAATTACGATTGATCTTGAATTACGATTGATGAGAATTCTCATAGTGGGTGAATGAATTTAACTTATGTATCTTGAACGATGAGAATTCTCATAGTGGGTGAATGAATTTAACTTATGTATCTTGAACGATGAGAATTCTCATAGTGGGTGAATGAATTTAACTTATGTATCTTGAACGATGAGAATTCTCATAGTGGGTGAATGAATTTAACTTATGTATCTTGAACGATGAGAATTCTCCTAGTGGGTGAATGAATTTAACTTATATATCTTGAACGATGAGAATTCTCATAGTGGGTGAATGAATTTAACTTATGTATCTTGAACGATGAGAATTCCCATAGTGGGTGAATGAATTTAACTTATGTATCTTGAACATTAAAAATTTACAGTCTTTCACGTCAGTGAATATTTGTAAATATAGATTTGCTACAGAGCCATACGAATGTATCACCAAATTGGCTTTAGTTTCAACCAACATAGTCATTTCTGATTACTTCTAGACTTGAGTAGATAACTTGATGAAAATCTAATTAGAAAGGAAGAAGGAGACTGAACTTTCAATGTTTTGTAGGTAAATCGGTATAATGATGTTGACCGTGTCTGCTACTTGGAGTTGTGCCGCGATAGTTTTCGACACTGAAGCGCCCTTTAAAACCATGTTGTTATTCAATACCTCTAACGGGAAATTAAACATCACTTGCTGTAACGGCGAAGGAAAACATCGTGAGGAAACCTGCATGCCTGAGAGTTAAAAAAAAGTGTTCTCAAAGGCATGTGAAGTCCATCCACCCGCACTAGGCCAGCCTGGTGGACTAAGACTTAACCTCTCTCATTGTGAGAGGAGACCCGACCCTGCAGTGAGTCATTAATGGGTCACTTACATGACATGCAAACACCGAATGCCCATGTGAAGTTCCACCTTAGGCTGCTTTTCCACCAGAGATGTGCGAGGATGCGTAGCGAGGGATGCGTTTTTGAACAACCAATAGAATTGCTTCATTTAACTAGCCTCGCTTAGCACAGCTCTGGTGGAAACGGCTTAGCGGAGCGAGGGTAGGATACGCAGTCAGTCAGTAACCCATTAATGACCCACTATAGGGTCGGGTCTCCTCTCAAAATGTGAGGGATGTAGGCCTTAGTCCACCACGCTAGCCTACTGCGGGTTGGTGGACTTCACATGCCTTTGAGAACAGTTTTTTTGTGAACTCTCAGGCATGCAGGTTTCCTGCAGAAAACGCAGCCTTAACCAGAATTTTAAGCCATCGCCCTCGTTCCAGCTATTCGTGTCAGCCATGCTGCCTCCAGGGGGCGGGTCCAACCTGATCTCATCGCGCCTCACGCGGCACATGATGCTGGTGGCGCTGGACTCGTTCGAGGACAACACGCTCAACAAGATATTCTGCACCATTATGGACTGGCACTTCGCTAAAGGCTTCACCGACACGCTCGCCAGGCAGAGCAAGGTAAGTTGTTGCTTGACCGACGGTTTCAATATTCAATTTGGATTTAGATAGCCTTTTTTATGTTTGGATGCCAGGCAACATCTGTTATTTTAAAGCACTTTAAAAAAATATCTTGGCAACCAAACAGTATCACGATCCAAATACGAAGATCTGCTCCTGAAACCTAGCGATGAAAAATTTAAGAAAAGCAAAATTTTGCTCAAGTTAAGAGATACAACAAATTATAATGCAACAAAAAATTTATTGTTGTTTGTAAACGAAGTATTCTTTCGGGAGGTAACCTAACCATCTTTGGTTAGGTGCCCCGTTCTTGTTTTGATGGGATTCATAAGTTATGTCCAATTTTTAACTATTTTAACCCCCTCCATTACTTTCTTTAACACTAGTGGTATTTTCTGAGTCGCTGATAACCATGGACAATTTGAGCTCAATCTCCTATCGTTTATGACCTAGCCTTTAACAGGCTAACCTGGTACTTTTTAGTCACGTCCTATCACAAGCAATATACATCATATCTCATTCTGATCCTAAGCTACAAGGACGCCAAAGCAGTCCCCCACTAAACTAAAATCGACACAAAACAAAAGTTCGTTAGGTGTCCCATTTTTGTTATCCTGACACTCCATCTGGACATACGAGAGTCTTTGTGTTACCCCAGGCGGTGGTGTCGGCGACGATGGAGGTGTACAAGGCGGTGACGCTGCAGTTCCTGCCCACGCCCAGCAAGTGCCACTACCTGTTCAACCTGCGGGACTTCGCGCGCGTCATCAAGGGCGTGCTGCTGGTGCCCGCCACGCACGTGAAGGAGCTCAACAAGCTGGTGCTGCTGTGGATCCACGAGACCTTCCGCGTCTTCTACGACCGCCTCGTGGACGACGCCGACAGGTGAACCACCCAAACCCTTTGCTGTAACAGGCTATGGTACCTATAGCTTTGATGGTAGGAAGGTAAAAATGAGCTCTTTCCTTAGGTTTGCCGTATATCGTTATACCCAGAATTTGTTCCTCATTAGTCGCCAGCTAAGAATATTGATATTTCAAAAATCCTATTTTTTAAGTTTTAATCAAAAGCGAGTCCCTGAGACTCCTTTGAGTTCTTCCTTCGTTCTCCTTCTTGAACAATTCACTCGAGTTCAATTTCAATTTCACTTGACAAATTCACCTGAGTACTTGTCACTGTTAAACTTAAGTCTTTGACCTCAGATGATTTCAACATATTCGAGCGTTGATTACTACGTTATCTAGCGACTTCATCTCTCCAAAATTCATTATTACTTAGCATAATGACCAACCACTTATGCCACTGTCCTTCACATAATGACTGACTACATATGCCACTAACTACACCTCTAAAGCGGTGTTAGCCCAGTGGCTTAGAATTCGACCTTGAATCGAGGGGTCCGGGTTCGAATCCCAGTGGCACGCACCAATGACTATGTAATAAAAGTTATGTGCGATTTATAAAATTAAATATCACCTGCTGTTACGGTGAAGGAAAACATCGTGAGGAAACCTGCATGCCTGACAACACAAAAAAAAATGCTCTCAAAGGCATGTGAAGTTCACCAACCCGCAGTAGGCCAGCGTGGTGGACGGCGGCCTACATCTCATTGTGAGAGGAGACCCGACCCTGTAGTGGGTCATTAATGGGTACTGACATGACACACCTCTTAAAACCTCAGCTTAATCCACACCTCTTAGAAGCTCAGCTCATTGTAACCCATCACCATCACGCTACCAGGCTGAAGCTGTTCGACGTGGTGTACAAGGCGGTGTACGCGAACTACCGCGTGCACATGGACCAGGTGATGACGGAGCTGGGCTACGTGCCCGACGGCGAGAAGCTCTCCAACAAGCACGCCGCCAACATCTTCTTCGGCAACTACATGGAGCCGGATGCCGATCCGAAGATATACGACCAGGTCAGATACTAGACTGGTTTCTCTATCTCTTTAGTTGAGAGCAGAACAGGTGTCGCAAGAGATGACGAAAAGAAGGCTCTAGCGTCGCGGGTGACACGAGTGGCAGCTCAAACTGTTCAGCTGGCGACCTACAGAATGCTGACAAGTTAAGAGACTGCTTTTGTTACGGACCCATCACGAGCGAAGCCGGGGGACTCCGGTACGTCCCACTAGAGATCCCAGAGTTCATAAGTATAAGTCCAAAAGTACTCGGAAAGAAGTTTAGGGGTTGGAAGTCCCACTTAACCCATTGTCACTCAAACGATTACGGATAACTATTAAAAGTTTCTCCATACTATTTTCTACAAACTAGTTTCTTTACTCTTTATCATATACAAGAACAAGGGGACGCGGTCATTTACATCAGATGGCGGGAAGTAACCGGATGAAGTGGCTTGCGAGAGAACTATGTCCGGCATTGAGTGTTTGAAGAGACTCAAGAACCAAATAATATTAGAGTGATCTGCATGTCTGACTTATCCTCGACTTAAAATATAATAAGGAGAACTAGAGGTTTAGTTTGCAGGACTGACAACCGATGGAGAAAAAAGCGACCTCGAATGGCGACCACGTTTAGGCAAAAGGAGCACAGGAGCACAGCTGAAGAAGACAGCGGGAAACCGTTGGATTCAGAGGGCCATGACCGGGCGGAGTGGCGTCGATTAGGGGAGGCCCGTGTCCAGCAGTGGACTGCCAAGGGCTGAAAGGAAGGGTGGAAGAGGGTCAGTGACTGTTTACGTTTCAATTGACAGGTCCTGGACCTAGACGACATGGCGGTGAAGATGGAGTACTACCTGGAGGAGTACAACGTGGTGTCGTCGTCGCCGATGGCGCTCGTCATGTTCCGCTACGCGCTCGACCACATCTCGCGCTGCACTCGCGTGCTGCTGCAGGATAATGGTGCGTATTGCGTACAGTATAGGGGTGAAGATGGAATGAGATTTGATGCTGTCGTCTTTGTGATATTTAGGGTTCGGTACGCGCTATACCACACTTTTTTTTAATTGTTTATGTACACACAGACACAGATAGAAGCAACGATAACAAGATAAACATGTACAAGGGTATAAGGGCGAATTCTCCAAAAAATAACACACCTGTACCATACACGGTATAGTAACGCTGCCACAGTGTGCAGTGTGTGGTTCATGCATAAATTGCTAGCATAACCCAGGTCGAATATTTTCAAACCACCTAGTTATCAGAAGGGTTGTAATTACTGTAACTAATGGCCGTTTTTCCATTAGCCGGCAACGGCACGGCGCCGGCGCCGCGGAAGTAAAAACGTATGAAAATGTATGGCTCGCTTTCACACTTACCGGCACCGGCGCCGGCCCGGCGACGAGTACCGACGGCCCGGCGATGAGTACCGGGCGTAAACCGGCACCGGCAACCGGCGCAGTGGGTTCAATTACTAAGGAAACGACACACAGAAGCGCACATGTATGTAGTTCACCACTAGCAAACTCAACCATCCAACTACTGACAGAGCCCAACATTTCTTAGCTTCTTCTATCCGTCAATTGGTTGTTGGCAGGAAACTTACTGTTGGTCGGTGTTGGTGGCAGTGGAAGAAGTAGCGCGGTCAAATTAGCAGCCAGCATTCTTGAGATGAATGTCATACAGGTATATATTATTATGTATCTGCATTATTTTTTCAAAACTTGACGAAAACTACAGCTCCTTAAATCTAGTCATCAGTGAAATATTTGATTTTAAATTAAAGAAATCTAGCCCTGCTAATGTCTGTACAATCAATAAACACAAGTCAAACCTCAAATAGGCCAGAAGTTATATCAGGCTATAAATGTGCCCATGAAAAGGCACAATATAACCTGAACTTCAGAACTCTACCAAATTCACAACCAAACCTTTCTAAAATATGAAAATACAAGTTAAGAAGAACATGTTCTTTTACTAAGGGTTATGGGTACGATCTACCTAAGGTGAACATGAATGGTTCTATCACCTAAAGTATTGATGATAAAACTTTTGTTTTGCATAGATCGAGATATCGCGCGTATACGGTCAGAACGAGTGGCGCGACGACATCCGCAAAATGCTAATGAAAGCCGGCATCATTGGGAAACCGCTCGTTTTCCTCTTTGCTGACAATCAGGTTAGTATCCAGATCTGGAGATCGGACATTGAACTACACATTATAATGGGAAAACCGACTGCTCATATCTTTATTAACGTGTAAATGACTGTTTGTCTTCGAAGCGTAGTCTGTCTTTTAGTTGTTAAATTTCTTGTTAGAATTGCCAGCTCATGGCATTTCAGCAGTGCCATTTGTTTGCGAGATTTTGGATATTAGGCAAAAGTAAATTAACCTCCCACTTCTACGGATAATTTCACATGTTTGAAATAAAAAGGCGGAATTCATAAAACTCGAATTGTGATGTGTTTCATACGTTTCGTTTTACAGATAATGTACGAAGGCATGGTGGAAGACATCAATATGCTGCTGAACACCGGCGATATCCCCAACCTGTACGGGATGGACGAGAAAGTTGAGATCTTAGACAAGATGCAGGCTGCCGTGCGAGAAGCGGTAAGTGGCACTGATTCTACCATGAAATTGACAGTTGTCTTCTATCTACTAAATAGCTCTGAATCTCCAACAGCAAATAGTGTCAAAAGGAATGCAACGGGAACGTGCGGGAACGGGAAGAGTGAGGCAGGACTTTATTCTTCCTTCAGGAGGAAGAAAGAAGAGAAGGAAGCGTATTTAGAGCTTGAGCCCAATGTCAACAATTAAAATGTTATGTTTGTGTCCACAGGGCAAGAAGATGGAGACGACGCCCCTGGCCATGTTCGGCTTCTACGTGGAGCGCGTGAAGGCCAACCTGCGCATAGTGATGGCCATGTCGCCCATCGGGGACTCCTTCCGCAACCGCCTGCGCATGTTCCCCTCGCTCATCAACTGCTGCACCATCGACTGGCGAGTGTCTCTCTCCCCCCCCCTCTCCCTCTCTCTGTCTCTCCAGGGTGATGAGGTGAAGTCGACGCCTCTGGCCATGTTCGGCTTCAACGTGGAGCGTGTAGATCATCGGGGAGCCTTTTTTCGAAAAACCCCAAATCATAGTCAGATGGAAACACTTCTGGTGGTAAATCGTTCCGTATTCTGCAGGTGCGAGGTAGAAATTTACCAAGAAACTGTAAAACTAGACGACTGTTAGGAACTTGGATGGTATGGGTTGAATAGTTTGTCTAAAGCATGTAGGAAATGACTTAAAAACTTGCTAAATTTTTTTCAAACCATATTCTGGATGACTAAGAAACTATTTTCTATCGCAGGTTCACAGCGTGGCCTCCGGAGGCGTTGGAGCGTGTTGCCTCAATGTTCATCTCCAAGATGGAGAATGTTGAGGAAAGTTTATGCGTAGCGTGCGTAGAGATGTGTCAGCTGTTCCACATGAGCGTCGTCCAGCTGAGCGATCGGTGAGAAGCACAATTGCAATTCATTTAAAAAATAGAATTACCCACATCTTATCCAGAAATAACCATAATAATTTGCTCAGTTACCTTTCTATTCGTAACTTGTGAAACAGGAGGAGATGAGGTTTACGATGACACTTAAAAACTAAGAAAACCGTATCCACATTGTAATCAGTCCATTCAATATATTTTCAGAATATGTAAAATGTTTCCTCGATACATCAAAATACATTTTGAGTTGTATGGACAGACACAAACAAAAGTTGATTTTTCTTTATACATGTGTAGAATTGTGGCTGATATTGTCTTTTGCAGATTTTATTCAGAGCAGAAGAGGAAAGTGTATGTGACACCGACTAGTTATTTGGAGCTGATAAAGGCATTCCAGAACCTGTACGCTCTGAAGGTCGACCAGATCACGAAGGCGAGGATACGGTAGGTGTCATGTTTCTGTCATGTCACTATCTTTTAACTGTAATGTGCTAGAAATTATGAGTTGTCCCACAGTAAATAACTATGATAGTCGGTTAGTAGTTACACTTCCCTTAATTTATGGTTAGTTATAAATTAAGGGAAGCAGATAATTTAACGACCAAGTATGCTGAAACATGGGTCTGTATGGTACCTACTATTAGTTAGGTTAACACATCTTGGAAGGAAAGGAAGGGAGGAAGGACATGTCAGTACCCATTAATGACCCACTACAGGGTCGGGTCTCCTCTCACAATGAGAAGGATGTAGGCCTTAGTCCACCACGCTGGCCTACTGCGGGTTGGTGGACTTCACATGCCTTTGAGAACATTTTTTGTGAACTCTCAGGCATGCAGGTTTCCTCACGATGTTTTCCTTCACCGTAACAGCAGGTGATATTTAATTTCATAAATCGCACATAACTTTTATTACAAAGTCATTGGTGCGTGCCACTGGGATTCGAACCCGGACCCCTCGATTCGAGGTCGAATTCAAAGCCACTGGGCCGCTGATAACGGTGGTAAAGAGGAAGGACATATCTTAAAGTATTTGAAAAACCTTTGTACCAAATTGGAACTGAGTATAAGTAATTAAATAAATAAATAACGCTTCACACTCATAGCCCCACACTAGGATTCCCTGTGTCGTGGGCGCCATGGACATACACGACTTAACAATACACTGTTCTTTAATTGTTAAAACTTGGTAAGCAGTTTCTGTGATATTTAACTTATTATTAGCATACTGGCATAACTTTGTCCATCCTTCTTATTGGCTGTCCACGTCACGCGTCTCGTCAGGTACGAGACTGGCCTGGAGCAGCTGGACTTCGCAGCGGGCCAGGTGGCCGTGATGCAGCAGAACCTCATCGACCTGCAGCCGCTGCTGGTGGACACCTCGGACAAGACTGAGAAGCTCATGATCAAGATCGAACAAGACACTGTCGTCGTTGAGAAGCAGAAGGAGGTGAGACACAAGTCTTTTGCAAGGAAAGAATTAGTGTTACAGCATACTTTGAAATGAGTGGCAGTAAACACAAGTAATTTGTTGATTGTTAGGACTAATAGTTTTGAATTCAGGAACTTGCTTCATGATGGGTTATCACGACGGCAGTTGACAACCGCTGCTTGAAGTAGAATAGTTTTTACCACCAATAAAAAGGACAGTTAATAATTAGAATTCGGCATGACATTCATCAATTCATCATCACAGCCCTTCGTAGAGTACTCCGTCTGGTCTTGGGCCCTTTCTCGTCGTCTTTTTCAGGTCATCAGCCCTACTGGTTAGAGGGCTGCCTGTGCTCCTTTTGATTTTTAATCAGTCAATGCGATATTCCAGATTGTAGGAGCAGACGAGGCTCTAGCCAACGAAGCGGCGGCCGCGGCTCAGGCCATCAAGGACGACTGCGAGTCCGACCTGGCCGAGGCCGTGCCCGCGCTGGAGGCCGCCCTCAACGCCCTCAACACGCTCAAGCCGGCCGACATCACGCTCGTCAAGTCCATGAAGAACCCGCCCGCCGGCGTCAAGCTGGTGATGGAGGCGGTGTGCGTCATGAAGGGCATCAAGGGCGATAGGAAGATGGATGCTAATGGTGAGGGATTTAAAAAAAATAGAGCAGACAGTCGGACCACCTGATGGTAAACGGTTACCGTCGCCTGTTGAGACGTGCGTCACCAGTGAAATTAACAAAAACAAACTGTGGAGGACCGTCAAGAGTCCACGTGGTGATGGCGGAACTTACGAGTAAGTCTCCTGTATGATGATGAAAAAATACAGAGCAAATATACTCAACCATGAAGGAAACATTACTAATTGCTCAACCGGTAATGCTAATTCTTGATGTGTTTCGTCTCTTGCCAAAAAATTGCCAATTTAATTTGACCATTCAGTCATGTTACACGTGTTCAATTAATTTTATTTAATTTTTAACTAATCTCACGTTATTTCCCTGATTCCTCTCTGTTCATTTCGCGGTGCTGCGCTACTGCGATACTTATCTTATTTTCTTTATTTGTTGCACAGGAAAACCATTCGAAGACTTCTGGGGCCCATCGCAAAAGATGCTCGGTGACATGAAGTTTTTGGAGAGTCTAAAAAACTATGACAAGGACAATATCCCTCCTGCTATCATGAAGAAGATAAGAGACAAGTGAGTAAGCCTAACGAACAAACATGCGTCAAAGTTTTTAAGGCACAGCACCAATTTTCTTCTCCTGTAATTTTGAAAATATTTATAGGCCAGTTCCTAACTAAACAATTTTACACTAAACAAAAAATGATAATATTATTATGTAGGATAGAAGTGTGGATGACAGTAGAAATCTTCTCTTATCTATTTTGATAACAACTTACTGTGAAGTTTGAAAATATAATTATGGATTTTATAATTATATTCATCGGTAGAGATCTTGTATCGACTTTCCAGAAAGGTTGCAGCATTCACTTAACAACGGGCGACCTGCACGGTTTTCAGTTGTTAAGTTTTTACAAGTTTTTTTCTTCGAATGTGACCACGTTTAGGCAAAAGGAGCACAGGCCGCCCTCCGACCAGGTGGACTGACGACCTGAAGAAGGCAGCGGGAAACCGTTGGATTCAGAGGGCCCAGGAGCGGGTGGAGTGGCGTCGATTAGGGGAGGCCCATGTCCAGCAGTGGTCTACCAAAGGCTGGAAGGAGGAGGAGGAGGAAGTTTTTACACTTTTACGTCATTGTTGTGTTTATTTGAAGGTACATCCCCGATCGCGAGTTCGACCCGGCGGTGATAGCGAAGGTATCGTCGGCGTGCGAGGGCCTGTGTCGGTGGGTGCGCGCCATGGACGTT
The DNA here is from genome assembly GCA_905147235.1 of Erynnis tages. NCBI lineage: Eukaryota > Metazoa > Arthropoda > Insecta > Lepidoptera > Hesperiidae > Erynnis > Erynnis tages. Next base: position 11,175,086 of record LR990082.1, read on the forward strand.
TATGACAGAGTCATCAAGGTTAGTTAATACTGTTTTATTTTGCAATAATCAGCCACTAACACTAACTGTTTCTCATTTGAACGTTCCTTTATTATTATCCCACTCTCAGCCAACTCTCACAACACATTCAAACAGTTTTTATCTCGGTATTTGTATCTCGGGCATCCACAGCGCAAATCCAAAGTCAAGGCAGTTTACAGTGAGGTAAACATAGGTAAATTAGTTTTACCTCCTTTTTACCTTCGATTTCCATTTATGTTACTGAAATTTTATTACAATTTAGAAATAACATTTGGTTGATGACCATTATATCCTCTGTGCAGGTGGTGGCTCCGAAGAAAGCGGCCCTGGCCGAGGCGGAGGCCGAGTTGCAGATGCAGATGAACACGTTGAACGAGAAGCGAGCACAGCTGCAGGGCGTGCTCGATAAACTGCAGGTGAATACAATCACCTCTTCATAATGTGCGTGGCGCAATGGTAATAAACGCCGGATTTTTTAATAAATAAATAATTAATTTTATAACGCTTCACACTCATAGCCCCACACTAGGATTCCCTGTGTCGTGGTTGCCATGGACACACACAAGACACACACACACACATTCATGGAGGATTCTGGGTTTAATTATTATCAATGGCTCTCCAGAGATATTAATGATGATTTTTAATTCCTGCTTCTGCTCTGGGTGTGTGTGGTTACGTCTCGTTTGGGAACATGGCACCTGCGACACCGGTAACCTTAGATTAGAGTGAGGTTATGAGTGTGAAGCGTTATTTACTTATTTATAGACGGGAAATGATGAAAGATGAGTTGAATGGGATAGAAGTGTTCAGAAAATTGGTTTGGAACTATGTTCTATTTCATTCTGGGTAAGCTGTGTTGCCACTTGTTCATAACCTTAATTGAAGGTTAAAATGGATAAATTTGCCACATCTACTTGCAGATTGAGAATTATTATTGACAAGTCACCGACAGCGGTGATAGCCCAGTGGCTTAGAATTCGACCTCGAATCGAGGGGTCCGGGTTCGAATCCCAGTGGCACGCACCAATGACTTTGTAAAAAAGTTATGTGCGATTTATAAAATTAAATATCACCTGCTGTTACGGTGAAGGAAAACAACGTGAGAAAACCTGCATGCCTGAGAGTTCACAAAAAAAAATGTTCTCAAGGGCATGTGAAGTCCACCAACCCGTGTATTCCAGCGTGGTGGACGGCGGCCTACATCCCTCTCATTGTGAGAGGAGACCCGACCCTGTAGTGGGTCATTAATGGGTTACTGACATTGACAAGTTAAATTAAATTGATATTAATTCGATTGTTTTTCGAGATCAGCTTAATAACTATATCCGAAATTATGTAACTTTAATCTCTTTCCTTTTCTCCTAAGGCGTTGAACGACGAGTTTGCAGAGATGACTCGCAAGAAGAAAGGTCTGGAAGACGAGATCGCTCTGTGCTCCACCAAGCTCTCCCGCGCCGAACAGCTCATCGGCGGCCTCGGCGGGGAGAAAGCGCGATGGACCGAGTTGGCCAGACAGCTACAGGAATTGCTTGGCAACATTATCGGTATACCAACTTTTTGAAATAACCCTTCACACTCACACACGCCCCACACTAAGATGCCCTGTGTCGTGGGTGCCACGGATACACACAAGACAACAACACAATACACTCAGACCAGAAACAGAAATTCAAATCTCTGGGAATCAAACCCAGGACTCTCCGCGAGTTCGAGCCATATCAAATTCAACCAAACCAAATTTCATTAACATTCATTGCTCGTTGTTCTCACAAAAAGTTTTAACTTTTTTTAACAATTTTATTTGTTTGGTAACAATGTTATCTGTAGATGGATTATTATTTATACAGGTGACGTGTTACTATCGGCGGGGTTCATCGCTTACTTGGGCCCCTACACTGTCAACTACAGGCGGGAAATCCTTCAAATGTGGAACGACCGTACAACAGAATTGGGTATGTTGAAATTCAATGAGAGACCACTTGATGTCTATATATTTATATATTATATTTATATTTATATTGATGTCTATATATATAGTATTTTGGAATACTGCAAACTTTCCATAGCATAGCCGGTGAAAATAAGTAATTATCATTGTACAGCCCTGGGGCCTGATTCTGTATGACCATTCCATACATGACACTCGTATCGCGGCAATGTCGTGTCTTACCCGTGATAAAAGGTCAAAAAAGGCTTAAAAGTCAAATATCGTTACAATCTATTGTGTGCCTTATAGAATAGCTTATGATTCCTTGTCGTGCCGAGTTCATGAAATGACGTACGGTTTGATGTCATACGATAGCATCACAAATCTTTTGGGACTTAGTGAATCAGGGCCGTGTATCCCTGATCGCTGGCAACGTCAAATATTGTCATCCAGGTATACCCTGTTCGGAGAGCTTCAGCCTGATCACGACGCTGGGGGAGCCGGTGGTGATCCGAGCGTGGAACATCGCCGGGCTGCCGGTGGACGCATTCTCCATAGAGAACGGCATCATCGTCCAGAAGTCCAGGCGGTGGCCGCTCATGATCGACCCTCAGGGTAAGTCGGTCAGAGCAAGTCAGTGGTTCAGATGCTGTACTATTTATAGGATATGAAATTCATTTGTCATTGTCCTTAGGAAAAGCGGAACAGTTGATGGTATAGAAGATAGATAGGTATGTGATTCTACCCAACCTAAGGGATGAAACGCTATGCCTGCTCAGTTGAACGTATCTAAATATCGTAATATGACGTAGGTATAAAAAATGAAAAGCTTTTATTTAACTTGCAATGTATGTAAGTTGAATTATGTTTGTTCAGGTGGAATCTTTGAACTCAATTTTGAAGTTATCTTGAACCGAGTTTGGATGACAATGCGCGATATGGTTCGTGAGGTCATTCTAAATCCAATATGGCGGACCATCCAAGATATCGGAATATATATTTTTAATTCATTTCTACAATATGGGTATCATGAAAGGGCTCGTTAAGAGTAACTGGAACTAAAAAGTAAAAATAATAGAGCGTTTAAATAGAAGCTTTTTTTTAAAAGTTTTTTTGCATTTAATTTATTGGTTCTGATTATGTTTGTTGTGCAGAGCAAGCGAACAAGTGGGTGAAGAACATGGAGCGCGACAACGGGCTGGTGGTGATGAAGCCCACGGAGAGCAACTACGTGCGCGCGCTGGAGGCCGCCATACAGGCGGGGCGGCCCGCGCTGCTCGAGCACGTGCGCACCTCGCTCGACGCCGTGCTCGAGCCCGTGCTGCTGCGCACCGTGTACAGGTGGGCGGCTGTACAGGTGTACAGGTGTACAGAACTCAAGAGGCCAGGCCATTGCTAAGTCAGATGAGATCTCTTTGCGCAGCTTCCAGCAGAATCGTAATTTGTTCGCATAGTCGTGGATTCCATGACTCCATGCTGCCGAACAACTTACTAATGTTGGAAGGCGAACCACGCGAGCCGTCTTGCCTTGCTCGAACATGTGCTGCTGCGCAGGGTGTACAGGAGTACAGGTGTACAGAACTCTAGTTTAATCACCAACAACCACAAAACCTAAAAGACACCGCATGCCATAGTTTTCTACAAAGAAACACAGCATTGAGTTGAGAGGGAGGAGGAAAAGGAAAAATAAAACATCGTGATTGGTCAATTTAAAAATCACGATATCCCATTTGTTTCGAACTTGCGACCTGACCACTGTACGATGAGCTCTAAACAAATTTGATAACAGCCGTGTTCCAACTGACATATTCGAATTAGTTCAACCGAAAGAGATGTACTTGTACACGGGTCAAGGATTTACTTATCCTGTGGATGAGACTTATAAATGGTTGTTGGCTAGAAGCAACCCCTGTAAATACTAAAGACAATTCACGTCTGTTCGTGTCGCAGATCGGGCGGCGTGGACTGCCTGAAGCTGGGCGACAACGTGCTGGAGTACAACCACGACTTCCGCTTCTACATCACCACGCGCCTCAGCAACCCGCACTACCTGCCCGAGGTGGCCGTTAAGGTCGGTACCACTTGTCGACCCCGCCCTTGTAACCCACAAGAGGCACGCATGGCATTGGGCTGGTTGCAGGGAAAACGCGGTCTAGAGTTGGCATGGTCTTTGCCGATAGGTAGACACACAAAGTTAAGAAGGCAGAAGTATTCGAGCTGTGAACTGTTGACTGTAACTGTGCGGATGAATGAAAAGCTTTATTATTGTATAAACCACAAGAGGGCTAGTTCATAAGTTCATAATAAGTCGCTCAGTGAGCTATGGAGGGCTTTGTGCCAAAACAAATAAATAAATAAATAAGTAATGGGTTGGCCTCATCTGCCGTAGATCCGACAGTCATTGGAGTTAACGGCTACTAGAGTGGAGAAAAATCAATAATAATTATTTCAGTTCGCTTGAAATATCAAATTGATGAAGTCATAAGTCAGGTTCTTCAAACAAAACATACCTTTTGTATGAGGCACTTGGCTTATTACATCATTTTGCGATTTTCACTTTATTGGACTCTGAGCGCACTTTCCCATTCGGCAGGTGACGCTTCTGAACTTCATGATAACGCCGCAAGGGCTGCAGGACCAGCTGCTGGGCATCGTGGTGGCGCAGGACCGGCCCGAGCTGGAGCTGAAGAAGAACCAGCTCATCGTGGAGGGCGCCAACAACAAGCGCACCCTGAAGGAGATCGAAGACAAGATCTTGGAGGTGACTGGGAATCTGGGAAACTGGGGATCTGGGAATCGAACCTAGGACCATCCACGCAGCGCGCCGGTGATTTAACCACTGCTACTAGTCGACGTAGATTGACATTTGGTTGCCAGGCAATATTCGTTATTTCAAAGTTTATGGAGTATTTTGTCCAAACAGTATCCATCTCAATGTAGCCTTTGGTCTAGTGGTTAACTAACTACTAACTACTACGCCGGAGGTCGTGGGTTTGATTCCCACTCAGGACAAACATTTGTGTGATGAGCACAAGTGTTTGTTCTGTGTCTGGCTGTAAATTATCTATATAAGTATGTATTTAAATATAAAGATGTATGTCTATCAGTTATCTGATTACCATAACAGCCTCCTGTAGGATCAGACAGCCGTGTATGAGTTGTGTCATAATAATCAGAAGATCGGTTATTAATGACCGCATATGCTAGACCACTCTAAAACAATAGCATAAGCAACATCAACTAAAAGCCATTTCCCAGGTGCTGTCATCCGCGGGGAACATTCTGGAGGACGAGTCCGCGAACCAGATCCTGTCGTCGTCGAAGGTGCTGTCGATCGAGATCGAGGCGAAGCAGGCGTCGGCGGCGGTGACGGAGCGCGAGATCGACGAGGCGCGGCTGCTGTACGTGCCCGTGTCCAAGCACGGCTCCGTGCTGTTCTTCTGCATCTCCGACCTGTCCACCATCGACCCCATGTACCAGTACTCGCTCAACTGGTCAGTGACTTGGAGATTTTGTCAGATTTCCCCATCAATCACAAGTTTTAGACCGTCTACATAATATATATCTTCTGCACAGCCTAAATGTTAGCCGTCTCATTCAAAGTTACTTACTGGGGCAGATTTAGAATACAAAGCCCGGTTCCACGCCAGGATAACAGGGTGTTGTTAGAGGCGAATAAACCTGGCACACACTCGGTGGTAGAGGATTGAGCCACACGTGTTATTTTCTAGACTAAGGTTTGGTCTGGGGCGAATTAAAAACTCAAAAGGCGACTAAACCCGACACACATTCATTGTCGGGTTTAATCGCCTTTCGTGCTCGTGAAATATTCTAGTCTATGACCTAAGAGATGCCTCCGTAAGAGATTACCCGTCCCTCGTTTTCCTAATGCGTTGTCTGTCGAAGGCAGGCATAAATGATTTTTTCTTACGACATGTACGTTTTATAAAATTCCATGGCTGGTAATGAAGGACGTCTGACTGCTCCATAATATTCTGAAATCCATCAACCCGTATTTTGCAATATCCAATAACTTCAATGCTACTTTAAAGCATCTTTAACTTTAACCTTTTTTAATTTTCAGGTTCATAAACCTGTACAACCAGGCGATCCTGAACTCGCCCAAGAGCGACGTGCTGGACGAGCGGCTGTCGGCGCTGAACGCGTTCTTCACGCGCAGCATCTACGAGAACGTGTGCCGCAGCCTCTTCGAGAAGGACAAGCTCATCTTCTCGCTCGTTCTCACGCTCGGCATACTGAGGTCCAAGGTCAGTGCCGACAGAGAACACAAGAACACAACAGACAAATGGCGGTCTTATCGTTAAAGAACGCTCTTTCAGAATTTTAAGTTGTATTTATATTTCTTTGCAACAATCCGCACACGTGGAACTTGTTTTGGTATGGACCCACCACCCTCCCTTATCTCCCTGAGTAGGTATATACCATCACAACTTATTCCAATAGTACACGACACGTGTTTCGCCCCAAAACGGAGCATCATCAGGTGATGTGGACTCTACAACGGTTGGCTCTTTCAGAAGTCCAAGGTCACAGGAAACAGGGCACACACATACAAACACTGGGAACTTTGCAAACAACGCCTTGCGTGGTCGCCACTCAAGCAATCACATCTACACAACAAGCAGTTTTTCATAGTAGACCGAGTATACCTAACATTGTTTGTCCATGTCCGGGAACAATACCGCAAACGGTAATATTTTATGAAAAAATTCCAGGGTCAAATCGACGATGAACTAGTAGCATTCCTTCTAACCGGCGGAGTGGCGCTGGAGAATCCCTTCGAGAACCCAGCACCGACCTGGCTCTCAGAGAAGTCGTGGTCTGAAATCGTCAGATGCAGCAATTTGAATGGGTGACTATTGTTTTTAAAGTAACAACAGGCACCAAGCAAAGACACACGGGCCACCTAATGTACTTAGTTACCTATTGAACGGGCACCACCACAGGATTCGGAGTAGAGCACTTATTAAACCTCATTTTCATAAAGTACCATGTCATAAAGCTGCGAAAATACATCGGCCGGAAGTCACAAAGTTTGCACGTTCGCCCCAAATACGTGCCTGCAAAATATACAGCAGTGGACTGCCACAATTCCAGAAGGCCGAGTGTGGGATTTAAGTGTGGGGCTCCGAAGAGCGAAACCCAAGATTCAGCGCGCAAATCTGAAAAGTTACTCAAAGGAAACTTACCACTTACGTGTGCCATGTGACCATAAGTGGCCCATCTGTCTGTTCGCTTGAACTTCTTCCCTTGACAAAGTCTAGGGATGTGTGTGGTGATTCTTCTAATGTGTTTTCTTGTTCAAAAGCTTACGGGGTTTCAAGGAGAGCTTCGAGAGCAACGTGAAGAGCTGGAAGGATTTCTACGACCTGTCCGCGCCGCACGAGAACCCCTTCCCGCACCCCTACGAGGACATCACGGGCATTCCTAAACTGATCATGTTGAGGTAAGATAACTGTCCTCTAGAAGTGAATTGCAGAATTCTTAAGGAAATACAATATACTCGTTGATCATAAAGCATAGTTAAATTTGTGAACGCGTTTGCTTGTTTTGAGATCATAATCGTTGAAGCAAATACGGCAGTTTAAAGTGGTTTGTTGGAGTGAAAATTTGATTTTTAAATGTAGTGGTTGGTGGCGATTTTGCGCCCTCGGTTTGATAGATGCCAAATATTCATACTCTACCCGCGACACCCTATATACGCCCCTGCATAGAAATAAGCATCAGTAATACGACGGTGTGGACAGGGCAGGACCCAACTCTATCCTAAATTATGCTCATCTGAGCGCATATTAACTCTTGCTATCACTCTCATCTCGAATATCTGTAATGTGCAGGATTGGGTCTCCTCTCAAAATGAAAAGGACGTAGGCCTTTCACATGCCTTTGAGGACATTTTTTGTGAACTCAGGCATGCAGGTTTCTCCACAATGTTTTTTTCTAAAGTTATTGTGCGTGCCACTGGGATTCGAGCCTGTACCCCTCGAGTGAGAGGCCGAAATGTTAGTCTTACTGATTGAAAGTGGAAGGATGAAATGGCGAACGCCCCTATTTAAGCTAGCTGCAACAAATATGTCGCTAAAGCCTTACGTGTTTTCTGTACACGCGTCCGCCGGCCCCACAGATGCATCCGGCCCGACAAGCTGATCCCGCTCGTCCAACAGTACGTGGTGCAGGAGATGGGCCGCGCCTACATCGAGCCGCCGCCCTTCGACCTGGAGCGCTCGTACGCCGACAGCAACAGCTGCTCCCCGCTCATCTTCATCCTGTCCGCCGGCTCCGACCCCATGTCGGGCCTGGTCAAGTTCTCCATGGAGAAGAAGGTCGTCAGCTTCGAGACCATCTCGCTGGGGCAGGGGCAGGTGGGTGGATTGCATCTTCATCTTCATCCTGTCCGCCGGCTCCGACCCCATGTCCATGCCCGGCCTGGTCAAGTTCTCCATGGAGAAGAAGATCGTCACTTCGTCGTTTCTTCACCAATCTGCGTTGAAGCAGCGTGGTGAAATATGCTCCAGGCCTTCACTTATTGTGGTGGGAAACCGGTGCCCAACAGTGGGCTATAAAAAGATTGCAGCCAGCCAAGCCAAATGGATAATGAAATGTAATAAATATATAAATGGCTGGGATACAAGATGGAAAAACTTCGCCACTAACTATATTACCCATTCATCCACTGACAGCGCCCGATGCTACTCATTTTTTCGCTTGTCTGCTCAAGCAACGATATTAAGAGCGAATTGTGCCACTATTATACTTTGATCTAACTTATAATTTTAAATGGATGACGATGGACGAATGGTAAATTTGATAGGTTTGCTAAGCCGGACACGCTCTTCAATGAATCAGTGAGTGCACTAAAATGTTAACGTTGTACTCGTCCAGGGCCCGATCGCCGCGCACATGATCAGCCAGGCGGCGGCGCGCGGCGGCTGGGTGGTGCTGCAGAACTGCCACGTGATGGACTCGTGGATGGGCGAGCTGGAGCGCATCTGCAGCGAGGAGCTGGCGCCGCACCTGGTGCACGCCGCCTTCCGCTGCTGGCTCACGTCCTACCCCAGCCGCGCCTTCCCCGTCACCGTGCTGCAGAACGGTATATTCACTACACTAGACACTACACTTATAGCCCCGAACTAGGATTCCCTGTCGTGGTTGCCATCATCATACACAAGACAAAAACACACCCAGATTGAAATAGAAATTTTAACTCATCATTCAACTCTTTGCTCCATTGGAAATAGCACCCAAGAGACTGCGTAGGGCGTGTGCAGTGCGTAGGTCGTCAAATATATCTAAGTTGTAGGTAATAGGTTCTTTGGTAAAAGGAGATCTCCCGTTTGATCTCTCCTCAAAATCTCTTAAAACTTTTTGAAAACGCTAAGCCTAAGGCTGAATAATATTATTAAGGCTATTTCTCGTTTTTAAAAAGTTTATTTTTTACATGTCTGGCAATTTGCAAATTGTAGTTTTTCTATCCGTACCTATCTCACTCTAAATCCTCAAAATTAAACACTAGTTTCGAAGCTAGTCAACAATCAACGATTTCTCAATAAAACTCCTAATAACAACACGAGTTTCGACAGTTCTAAATTCAACTCTCGCAACCAAAGCTTCCTGCCGCAGGTGTGAAAATGACGAACGAAGCGCCGAAAGGTCTGAAGAACAACATCTACCGCTCGTACATCTCGGACCCGATCTGCGACCCGGAGTTCTACATCTCCTGCCCGCGCACCGAGGAGTGGCGGCGACTCCTGTTCGCGCTGTGCTTCTTCCACGCCGTCGTGCAAGAGAGGCGCGCGTTCGGGCCCCTCGGCTGGAACATTCAGTACGAGTTCAATGAGAGCGATCTCAGGATCTGCATCATGCAGTTGCAAGTAAATTATTAGGGACTTACTTTTATCAGCAGTCTACTCTGAATATGGCACAGTTCAAGGGGGTTACTACAAACGCCTAAAACCAGCATTAAGCACTTTTGTTTGGTTTTAAATTAAAACAAAACATCATTGCTTTATGATGGTTTTAGGAGTTTGTAGTAAACCTTGGGGGTTTCGTCGAGGAAGCAATATCATTTCTTTTGTCACCTAGGACTTTCTTATCTAAATAAATAATAATTATATTTTTAAAGTAAATATTGTAGCCTCTTCTATTGAACGTCTTTTCGCCTATTTTAAGACTTCAATTTTCATTTAAAAAGCCCGCAACTTCACCCTAAAGAGTAGAGCACTTAGAAAAGAGTGTTTTTTATAAAGCTGTTGAGAATGAATCTCTAGAAGGTGTTTTGATCACAGCAAATTCTAAAGGCGATCGATAAATGGTGGTGAAACTGATAACATCAACGTAAAAACATTAACTCATAAATGTATCCCATAGCCACAATGTAAACAGTTCTTAACACATGTTACTCCTACCCGCAGATGTTCCTGACAGAATACACAGAGACGCCGTTCGACGCGCTCAACTACCTGGCAGGCGAGTGCAACTACGGCGGGCGAGTCACCGACGACAAGGACAGACGACTCATACTGTCTCTGCTCTCCATTTTCTACAACGAGGAAGTCACTTCAGATCCCGAGTAAGCATTTGATTATTTGCCTACCCACTACGGCGAAGCAAAAAGAAGGGTTATGATTTAACTTATTTAATATATTGTATCAGGCGTTACTTTGCGGAAATCCATTGTTATTTAAGTTGTTGTTGTTTATCTCTCTTTCATCATATTATAAACCCTTTATCCGCATATTGTCATAATGTGTAGGTATGTTTAGTTGCGCCCGAAACTAACTGCCGATCTTCAGATATGCATGGTCGTAATGATGTTTGCTGGCCCAACATCTGTTATTTCAAAGAAATTAAAGAGTATCTCAATTGTAATCCATATCCGAAGATCGGTTAAAATTTTGAGCGTTGCTTTGCTAGTAAAAAGTAGGTAAACTATATTTTCTGCCTTGTTCGTAGTTATCATTCTACTTGCTAACTTTTATGTCGTGATTAAACTAAACAGCATCTGAATTTCACTTATAAATACTTATGATCCACATTTGAACCGTCGGATCGTATTCGTCTCTCTCCCAACTCCTACATAAGATCTACTTTTGATCTGTCGGATCTTATTTCTTAATGTCGCATTTCTTACTCCAGCTACTGGTTTTCTTCGGATTTTATTCCAACATATATCTCCCATCTCTGACACGTTCCTCCACCTGCAGCTACTCGTTCTCCCCGAGCGGCGACTACCGCATGCCGGCCAGCGTGGACTACGGCTCGGTGCTGGAGCACATCCGCTCGCTGCCGATGATCGCCAAGCCGGAGGTGTTCGGCCTCCACGAGAACGCCGACATCACCAAGGACAACAAGGAGACGGCTGCGGTGAGCGTTTACTACTCGTGGTTTTAACTCGGAACAATTGGTTGTGTGACGTCACTACACATTAATTTAATAACTTGATGGTGCTGTAGTGACCAAACACTGGTGTTTGTAGTAATACTTGTTTTGCTTAGTGACTGAATTGTAAAGTGTTTAAAAGAAGCCCAGTGGTTTGTTTTAACAAGTCGAGTCCTGCGACTTTATTTATTGTACCAAAAAAGTATACTAATACATGTAAAATATTAGATATTCATGGACACAGGATGTTTTTACCTTAATCATCACATAGGTACTTACATAATTATAATCGTATAAAAAATAATGAAAAGAAATTAAACCGACGTCAAAAAAGTATGAAGAAAATTTCTTACATACTTTAGCCTACTATTTTTTGAGAATGGTGTCTTTAGTATCAAGTATTTTGTTTGTATTGCTAAAAGAGATATGCTTGGACAAACATATCTACATACATAGGTATATACAACCATGAAAATTAGTATTCTTGTTTGGAAGCCGTAGTAGACCAACATAATTATGTAAAAATTGTGCAGTTCTGAGAATACTACATACATACGTGTCGAATTGATACCTCCTTTTTTGAAGTCGGTAAAAAAATTGACAAATAATTTTGCTTCGTATAAAAACAAAAGGGTATTACGGCCTATGTTAAAAAAGCTTTTTATATGAATTCGTAAGTCAATGTAATTTTTGCAAACAAATATTATGTAGAAAAAGACTTTTCAATTTAAATTTCAAAAATCATCGCCAAAACACGGTCTCGGCCGTCTCGGCGCTGCCGCCATGCTTGTGACGTCACTCGCAGTGTAACCAATACATCTCAGTAAAGGAAGAAAGTTATACTCCATTGTTTATTTACACTGCTAATGACGTCACGCCGATAGCTTTCATGGCGTGTAGCGTTTTTGACACTTGAAAATAACAAACCTGAATTTTAAAATTGAAATAATAAATGTATACTACATTGTTTAGAACAGAAATCACCATTTTTCACTTGCTTTTAACAAAATCTATCAATATTACGTAATTTTGGATTTTTCCTTGCATGGTGCGAAATACCCTATTGTTACAAGTAATCCACCGACTGTAGTCGTCTGCCTTATCGAGTCTGTTTCACTTGTGCGTCCGTCACCAACCGTCCGTCAACAGTTGCTGTTCGGGTGCCTGCTGACGCAGACGTCGATCGTGGCGGGCGGCGGCGCGGAGGGCGGCGAGGGCGGCGGCGTGGTGGAGCTGACGCGCGACATGATGGCGCGCCTGCCGCCGCACTACGACGTGTTCGCCGTGTCGCAGCAGTACCCCGTGCAGTACTACAACAGCATGAACACCGTGCTCAAGCAGGTATAAATAGTAAATAAATAACGCTTCTACAGCGGTGATAGCCCAGTGGCTTAGAATTCGACCTCGAATCGAGGGGTCCGGGTTCGAATCCCAGTGGCACGCACCGATGACTTTGTAAAAAAGTTATGTGCGATTTATGAAATTAAATATCACCTGCTGTTACGGTGAAGGAAAACATCGTGAGGAAACCTGCATGCCTGAGAGTTCACAAAAAAAAATGTTCTCAAAGGCATGTGAAGTCCACCAACCCGCAGTAGGCCAGCGTGGTGGACTAAGGCCTACATCCCTCTCATTGTGAGAGGAGACCCGACCCTGTAGTGGGTCATTAATGGTTAAAACAATAAATAACGCTTCACACTCACAGCCCCACACTAGGATTCCCTGTGTCGTGGCTATATTATTATAAGCAACGGATAACGGACCACATCCGAGCAGGTTGCTTGTTTTCAAAAAACCTAAAATACTTCAAACACAATGTAACGATTTCTTGAGGTCTGGGCTGTGCTAACTTTTTTACCCACCGCTGTACGGAGACCGCTAAGTCCACGTCTGACGTTACCAAGCTGTCCGGCTGTCCCCAGGAGCTGATCCGCCACAACCGCCACCTAGCGGTAGTACGGCGGACCGCGCGGGGTTAGGTCCACAGCTGGCGTAGGCACGTTACGAGTTACAGTAACAAACCCGTCCCCAGGAGCTGATCCGCCACAACCGCCACCTAGCGGTAGTACGGCGCACCCCGCGGGGTTAGGTCCACAGCTGGCGTAGGCACGTTACGAGTTACAGTAACAAACCCGTCCCCAGGAGCTGATCCGCTACAACCGGCTGCTGGCGGTGGTGCGGCGCACGCTGCACGGCGTGCACCTGGCGGCGCAGGGGCTGGCCATCATGAGCGCCGAGCTGGAGCAGTGCCACAACGCCTTCGTCAAGGGCATCGTGCCCGGCGTCTGGATGTCCAAGTCCTACCCCTCCATGAAGCCGCTGGGCTCCTACGTGGCGGACTTTCTGGCCAGGTGGGTTTTCTACCTTTTTCAAATAGCAAACGGGGATGGTCACCTGATGGTAAGTGGTTACTGTTACTGCAGCCCATGGACACCCACGTCCACATCAGAAAAAGGGAAAAAGGTTAGCTTTGTCACGAGGACTAGAGACGTTGGTTTAACTTTTCGATCGTTTGCGATCTCGCCTCAAATACTCATATACTCAAATACACCTCGTAAAGTATATCCGGTAACCATACCACCAGGCCAGAACACAAAACATGAAGAACATGCTGCTTTACGACGGGTAAACAGAAAATTTATGCAGTTAAAAATACTTTATAAAAATCTCTATAAAAGGCAACCTTCCATCTTCATGTAAAATCTTAGTACACACTGGTCAATCTTCTAAGGTGCTATAGATAAGGGGCAACTGTGAAGGTGACGTATTATAATAAAATTGACGTAAGATTACAAAATAAAACAAGAAATAGGTAAATTAATAAAGTTTACTATCACAACTCATCCGCTACGGCCGTTTGTAAACTATCTAAAACCTATAATTGTTTGTACTCAGTCTGTTGTTGTACTGGTCAGTGCAGTGTACAAGCTCGGTATTGCACAAAAGTGACTAAATATCTTGCTAACGGTGGGTTTCAGTGATCTATCGTTGTATACGGATAACCCTATTACAATTTAATTACAAATGTAGAATACATACAAATTCCATTGAAATTATCGGTGACCCGAACTGTATTAGAACTATCCATGTTCGATGATTCTTGATTGAAATCCACCGTAAAATACAGATCTTTTAAAGCAATGATTCTCAACCTTGAACGATCAGGGGAGTCTTGAAGCCTTGGGGTTGTCAATGCAAGCAATGCTAAGATGATTAAAAAATAATATAATTTTGATCAGTACACTGACAGTTAACATTGCAGAGTTTACATTGCTTTTTATGATTCCAATAGAATTAAATGGCTCTAATAAAAGCGATAAGTCCATTCAAGCAAATAAACGTTTTAATTTTCAGATCATCACCAGATTTAATAAATTATAAGGACCGCACAATGTTGAGATACATTGCTTTGAAATGCAAACCCAGCATTTTAGTGAGCTTAAAAAAGATTGTTCTAGGTACGGATTTATCAGTTTCATACTAAATATATAAATTTGTGCATAATTAAATAAATGATGAATTTTAGAGAATTATTCGAAGGACGTTGACAGTGATAAGGAATCATTTAATTTAAAACGAGAAGCCACATATTATGTTTAGATAATGATTTCAGGGCATCGAAAGCTGGATGATAAAAGTTATTTGTTACAATTTTAATAACAAGTATTTTAATACTTTTTCATCAGAAGTAAGAGCTTATTCGAACAAGTTACAATAACTTTTTATCACACCGAATGCTGGGTCTACCGTTGGCAATATCTTTGGAGATGGCAATAGTAAACGTTTTTATAAACTATTAATTCAATATAAATTGTTATAATATACCAAAAAGGTAACAGCACAACAAATAATAATACTAAAATGTGTTAATACAATTACATTCTGATGTACCCTTCCTTACAAGCTCTTAAAAATCTTAAACATAAATAGATATGGCCGTTACACATCCCCAAAAACGTGCCACAACTTTACACATTAATCTAACATTAACCGTAAACTATAGAGAAAGAGATAGTGACCATTTTAGCGCCATCGAATCGTTTAAATACTATAACAATATACAAAAATCGGTAAACCTATGAGATATCGAGATAGACAAACTCCAATACAATACAATATTATTATAATACAAGAAGATTTACAAGTAGTTCCGATAGATATACAATACAATTTCGAGCTGTCACCAACTGCGACGTCTACGAGAAAGGTTCAATCTACAGTGAAGCAAAAGCAAAAGTAGAACTGAATCCTACTCCGTTACTCTTCATCGGGCAGGACCTCAACCTTCGGCCTTCTTAGCCAGATCCAGGAGTTTGTTCATGAGCTCCCCCCCGAAGGACTCGCGGTACTTCTGGCTGATGCTGTTGAGGAGAGCGTAGGGAGTTTCGTAGTTCATGTTCTCTATGGTGGACAGGCTCGTGTCGTCGAACTTTCTGCCGACCACCCTGAAGCCGGCTGCGGACATCTCGACGCAGTAGTGCGAGTTCTCCAGGGTGGTGATGTTGATGTAGATGCGCTGGTCGGAGCTGCGGAGCGACGGAGAGACGGACGCCGCGGCGACGTGCCTCTTGATGTCGTTGATCGCGGCCTCCGCTTCTATCGGCCACGTCTGCGCGTCCAGCACTTGGTCCTCTGACATTGTGCTCCTGCGAGAGAAATGAGCAAAAATTAATAACTCCTTTACACTATTGTAGGCGCACATCTTAGTACTTATGAGCAAAGCACCCGCATACAACCTCGCTTAGAACTTTTCTTCTCTATGTTGGATGCGGCCGTCCGTGGGCTGCACTTAACGTGCTTTTACTACTCAATTACTATAAAAAAGCTTACAAAATAGGGCGTATAACTGTACGTCGTAATCTCAAACCTTGTATATTTAGGGCGAAACAATTTTTTATTATGTAATTAGTGCAAACTGAAAATTATGCTATGACATAACAGGCGTTAAGCTGCAGAATAGTGTCAGCTTGTTAAGTTACTGCTTATCGTAGTGAACTCTACGAAACTTTCCAAGCGAGTGATCAATATTGGTTTTAATAGTGCTTATTCCTTCTTGCGTTGTGTTGTGTTGTGCCTGCATGAAATATGTATCGGTGGAATCGATAGGGAGACAATAAAACTGTAATGGGCCTTTCGGCTGACGCTATAATAACTGATAACCAACAACCTAGAAGTAGTAAAAGTAAGTGCTGATATAAATCTGATGTAACGCCATGACACAAATTAGAATGAGCGTATAGTAATGCAATCTAAAGGTAACTAAAGTTTTGATATGATTACCTGTCCCTCTAAAATTCTAAATACTTCTCAACTTTGAATTAACTACGTAATTGATATTAATTTATTTTGGAAAAATGTATTCCAGTAAAAAATCGAAATGGATCGCTGTTATTGTACTGAGACCACTGAGACCACTGTGTACCTAAGTGGTTGAAAGAACTGCGTAGGTACTTGCGTCAAATTTAAACCGAGTAATCTAACTTCTAACGCTCCCATACCTATTATATCTGACAATCCGCTCTACTACAATAGATATTGTTAACACCATCACAGCATCCCGACACGTGTAACGCCCTAAAACGGGTCATCTTTAGATAATAATATGTGGATTCTACGACGGTTTGTTGTTCAGCGAACACGTCGTTGTGATGTCGGTACGTGTATTGATGCATAAGTAGAAATTTTGCCTAAGTAATTGGAAGGTATACGCGTCATATTCCCTACGCTCTCTACAGGCGGATGTTCAAATAAGTAACAATGTGTTTCCGCAAAGTTACGCGCCTATTACATTTCTTTCTTTTCAATAAGATCAAATGAATCGTATACTGCCTTCGATAGCCGACAAAACTATTGGCTGCCTGACGCCGACATTTGGCTTGTAGTCTATTTTTACGTTCTTTACATGCTGACCTTTTCCATTAATTCAAATCCATTCGTGACATTTGAAAGGTTCGGTAGGTAATTCTTTATCTTGTTATTAATCAGATTGTTTACATCCTTCATTTTTCATGTCAGATTCATTATACCTACATGAGATGAAGTCTATTAAAAATATAGTCTTATCTTAAAGTTTGTCAGGTCCAAAGATTTTCGTCGAAACGAAACGCATCTGCTTATTATTAGTTTAGGTTTAAAACCCAATAACCGTCCTCCGTCCGCTTCTGGGCCTGATTCCTAATAAAGCAGTTAAATAAAAGAATAGTTTCTTTTTCTGGTCTAACTTTGTAAGTTCTTCGTATGTTCCAGTGTGGCATTATGATTGTGTTCATATGTATGTATATACATAATCTCTATTCATCATCATGTATTCATCCATCTGTAAGTGGGAACATCCAACATCCATCATAGACTCACTCGTGGGTTGGGGCTCTTATGGCGGACAAGATCAATGTCTGTAGGCTAAATCACTAAATCCCCTGTGTTTTGCTTCATGGTGTACTTTCTTTTTGTTCCATGGTGGCCTCAGGTACACTTTGGTATTCTTTAGCAGTAATTTACACTGTCTCCAGGCTCAAGTTCCTCCAGGACTGGATCGACGAGGGCCCGCCGGTGGTGTTCTGGATATCGGGCTTCTACTTCACGCAGTCGTTCCTGACGGGCGTGCTGCAGAACTACTCGCGCCACAACAAGATCCCCATCGACCAGGTGCACTTCGAGTTCACCATCACCGGCATGGAGGCGGAGTGCGAGGAGGAGCCCGTCTTTGGGGTGTATTGTAAGGTGAGACTTGTACTTTAATTGATTTATACTGCAATTGTGTTCAAATTCCTAGGAGCTGAAGAGTCTTCAGCTAGAAAAAATAATTGTGTACGTTCCAAGTACTAAAAGAAGACATGAAAAAGAAAATAAAGAAGTAAAGTAAAAGGAAAAAAAAAGTAAAGTAAGGTAAGTAAAGTGTGAGACACTGCAGAAATTAAACAATAATGTTTTGATAGTGTAAAAAAAAAAACTTGCAATATTGCTTCTATGGTAGGATATTACAATGGTTGTATTGTAATTGTCTTCTTTAAGTAACAAATCTCGCAACAGAAAAGTTTTTATCTATCCAGATTCACATGTCTTGAATAACATAATTATATTGAAGTCTGTCGCTATGAGGCTTATTGTAATGTAGTGACTTCATCTGTGTAATAATTATGTGCAAGCAGCAACCTCAACAACTGGATCATCAAGGACAAGAACATAGTGTATTCGTTTGGGTGAGTTAATGCATGTATGGCACTGGAAGGTATCTAATAACATGCATGATGTTTAAATGGAATGATGATTCTGCTACATCATGTACAACTAACACTGAGAACTTAACTAACAGTATCACTGAGTCTTTTTATTTAATTTATTTTGCACAGATCCAATTTATGAAACAAAAATTTACAATAGGGTATTACGGCCTATGTCAAAAAACTTTTTATATGAATTCGTAAGTCATAAAAAACCATAAAAAATTGGAAAAAAAATCTCAGTAAAGGAAGAAAGGTATACACCATCTGAATTTTAAAATTGTAATAAATTATAATAAATGTATACTACATTTTTTAGAACAGAAATCACCATTTTTCACTTGCTTTTAACAAAATCTATCAATATTACATAATTTTGGATTTTTCCTTGCATGGTGTAAAATACCCTATTTCAAAATATAAATTTCAATGCTCTGTATCTAAAAACAACACTGTAGAAATCACATACGAGCAGACTTGAACTACCTATTTCACATGGCACAAGTGATTGTATGCTTATTGTGTGTGCTTGTGTTTTTATTCTCATTCTTGGAGCACAGAGACAGCGAACATGCAATGCCTACTTACTTAGCTCCACAAATATAATAGATTTTGTATAGCTGAAAAATGACCACCAGTGCCCAAGTGTGCACACCATTATCAAAGTGTTAGGATGGGAAGATGTCAGACAGATTGATATATTATACATATAGGTACTAGTAATTGACTAACCATACAAGTATGTTGATTGTCAAGTGTTCATGCTCACAGCACTGGTTAGCACCTTTATCTGAGATTAATTTGATGCCACCTCCTCCCAAAACTCCGAAAAATATGATATTTAAAAGAGACAAATTCTTTAGGTGCTCCAACCAATTACTTATTTAATATTTTTTGTCCCACACTATTTATTTATTTATTTTTGCAATTATTCTTTTACTTAAAACAATTTCTATTCACAGGGACTCTTCCTAGAAGGCGCTAGATGGAACAGGGAAGCCAACAAGCTAGACGAGTCCTACCCCAAAATCCTTTTTGATACCATCCCAATCATCTGGTTCCAGCCCGCCCTGATTGCCAACTTCAACCCCCCACCTTGCTACTTTTGTCCTATTTACAAAACCAGTGAACGGAAGGGAGTGTTAGCTACAACGGGACATTCAAGCAATTTTGTTATGTATATCACTCTGTTGTCAGATATACCACAGAAACACTGGATCAATAGAGGTGTGGCTAGTCTGACACAACTCGATGATTAGGGTTTAATATGGATGGTATATTTTTTAATTCTTCGGTTTTAGTATGATGTAATTGTAATTTCTGTGATATGTGTCTAGTCGTAACTTAACAATAAAGATTTTATTATGCAATTGTGTTTTTATTTCTAGTATCATTCTGTAGAACTATAGAATTATCAATAATGCTTAATAGAAAACCACAACCATTGGTCACCAGCACCTGTGTTAACATGTAAGCGGAGAAATTAATTCAATAGAGTTCTCAAATAAATATTTGTGGTTAAACACCAAAGAGAATTTCTGTTATCTTCATAAGATTTGTAACGACTCCTTCGCCTCAGCCCTTCTTAACAAGAAGGTTCACCATTTGTAACACTCTCACACATTTAAATGCTAAGACAATTAATTACTAAGATAATTCTGCAATTGTTTAGCTTCTTTGATGATTCACAATCAACAAATCAAATATTCAGATCACATAATATGAAGCAGAGCTGCAGCTTACATCCAGTATTCATTCTTGCTCACATTTCATTTTTTATCAGCAAAATTCTTTACAATCAAGCTACGATACAAGCTGTGACACTCAATCAAATGAATAAAATAAGCGCTCTTCTTTCACTCAAACACTAAAATGTTAGTCACAGAAGTTGTTCCACAGAATAGTTGAAGTAAACTGTGAGGAGGTTCATAACTCTGCTGTTGTGGTTGAGTTGCCCATGATTACTTGTGTCGACCCTAAAGAAGGTCTATGGCCAAAAAATATTAGGATCCCTATGCTTTTAAGTGGAAGGCCATAGTTCATGTTTTTAACTTGAAAGAGATAACAAAAGTTCTTTTTAATTAAGTTAAACACCAATATAAAAACTGGAGCACGAAAACAAAAACGAGAAGTCAATGAAAAATTTTAAATATCGCGCGCGATATATTTAAACAACACTTACCCCAAATGTGAGTCTGTGCACGATTATTGATGAATTGCAATAGGAACCTCCTTCAATGGTTAAAAAGGAAATTAATACTATAAATATTTAATCAGTGAGTTACTTTGTAATAAACCCACATAAAAAAGCCGAAAATAAACACATTTGACAATATGAATGAATTTATTGACAAAGAAAATTATGTCAAAAAAAATCATAGAATCTTCTGTTGTCTATGCCTATGACGTCAATGTTTAAAACATTGGAAGACGTGGATTCCAGGTTTTTTAGATACTGATAAGACCTCACTAATTAAATATTGCTATTAGATGTATTAATACACATTATTTGCCTATCGGACCACATTTTACTACATAATATTCATGAGCTTGACGTGAAAATATAATGGATAATAATGAATAAATTTAAAAAATAGATATAATTTATATATATAATTCTTGAACTCTATGAGCAAACACCTTAACATTTTTGAAATAATTCTATTTACGGAAAGATTTTTTTACTCATTCAAACGGTTTTTAAAAAATCTATAAAAAATAAAAATTAAAAATAGTGAATACAAAATAATTTAAACAAAACAATAACACACTAGTTTTTAATCACTTATAAATAAATCAAGGTCAAAAATAACACGTTTAATAAGCATTGGAAGAAAATAAGAATTCAAAAATCAGAAATAAAATCTAAACGTTTATTGCGTGAAATGGAGTCATGCATTATTGTTGCTTTTTGTTGTGTAGCACAGATGGCGCATCGAACTTGTAAACTGCGTATACCAAACTGACGTTTTTGGTTATTTTTGTTCTCGCCTCGTGTTTACTTTAGTGTCTAATTTCGGTCCTATTGCGAAAAATTTGTTGTGCAACACCCGAAAGGTTAATATTTCCATCGGGGAATGCATCGGGACATTCGGTACATCGAATAGTATCGATCCGCTCTTCCGGACTTAGATATATGTATACAGTTTTATCACGTGGTGGTGTGATTTATATAATTCTTGTTTACCGCACAAGTCGAAACTTTGCGCATGTGCGTCCCGTCAGTAACCTCAAATCGTAGAGCGGACGCGGATTCGGCAGGTTCCGGATATCCGGGTCTCGGGACGGACTCGTTGTGATGTGCTATTGCGGCAGAGGCGCGGGGCCCGCGTGTGGACTCTGGTGATATCGGTACGCGCGCCGAGATGGCACAGACTCAGTTCTCGCGGAGCACGGAGAGCGACGCATGGGCGCTCCTGTCGCTCAAGTCGGCGCCGCCTTCGCCCTCGAAGGTGCAATGGGCCCAGGAGCCGGCGTCCATCGCGATCGCGCGGCTCGACGGCCGCGACTTCGAATACATGATCAGACAGAAGAAGGTGGTGATCGGGCGCAACTCGAGCCGGGGGATGGTGGACGTGAACATGGGGCACTCGAGCTTCATCTCGCGGAGGCACCTCGAGCTGCTGTACGACCACCCGGAGTTCTACCTGACGTGCAATAGCAAGAACGGCGTGCTGGTGGACGGCGTGTTCCAGCGCAAGGGCGCCGCCGCGATGCTGCTGCCCAAGAGGTGAGTGACGCACTTCCGCCCTCGCTTTGTTTGTAAACAAAACGCATTTGTTTATATTAGGTATATCTACCCACCTGTTCTTTTTAACCTTTCCAGCTAAAGGCTTGTGTATTTATGTCTGTATTGATTCATGTGGCTTCATTGTACTTTATTTGGGCAGTATGACACTTACACGCAGCACACATATCTTGCATTGTACTGTATGCATATTTAAATTATAATTATTAAATTAGATATTATTTTATCTTTAGTTTTAGGTTTAATTTTTGTTAATCGAATTTTAAAGAGTTTTTATGAAAATATCTTAGATTCAGATATCTAGAAAGTTGATATCTATAAATATTATCTAATAATAAAATATCTTGCATTTGGATAGTGAATATTTTGCATCACCGAGGAATGACTCATGGGGAAAATGGCAGGCTGTGCCAGGTAGGTGACGTAATTCTTCTGAGAACAATCTCTTTACTTACTTCACAGTAGGTACTACTTGCAATCCCTTAACTTATTGAAATTTGAAGTTACAATTGAAATTTTATTTTATTTTGCTTTCATAAAAAGCCACTAACCTATGTTGTAAAATAATATGAAGGTGTAAAAATTATGTAACATGAAAAAATAACATTACTTTGACAACTTGACAATGGCGACACCTGTGTAAAGCCTAAAAATAGATTGTGTCTATTTTTGAACAAAATGTGACGCAAATCAGTTCCGCAATTCTTTTGTCTATGATCATTGATTTATCTGTCTTACAAAGATTTTCCAACTTGATTATAGAGTACACCCGTAGGCCTCTAGCCCTATAGTACAACACATTTTAAATAAGAACACCTTGTATTTTGACAAATTACTAGCACAAATCAAAATAATTCTATACACAAAATTGTATGTTGTGGCGCCAACTGGTTACAACCAGTTATTGGAACAAGGAACCCCAGATTAAACAAGGACTTTGGGGGTTCACTGTATTGTATAGTGGTCAGCATGAGTTGTGAGAACAATCCGTATTGGTCCATTTCACATAGACTGCGTTTTTGGTTCACCTGATTGGTTCTTTGGTCAGTGTATATTGTCTGTTGGTCTATCACATGGCTGACAAGAGTACAATATACCTGCCACTCTGATCTCACACCTCTATTTGGATATTATACCATACTACCATAGATTGTAGTCAATGTGGTACTAGAATCTCAATGTGGTAGTAATAAAAGCAAGCATTGGACACAGTCAACACATAGAGAAAAATGTTGTTTTAGAGCCATCAGTGTGTATCTTATCTACTCATATAAAAACAAGCCAAAGTCCATCAGTCATCCATTCAGAGCAACAGTAAAAATACTTTTTTAATTGCTATCAATTGTTAAACATAAATAGCTGGTAATTAAAAGTAAATCTTTGCTTTGATGTAAACATGCAGATAATTATGATACTGCAAAAAGTTAAATATGAGACGTAGGTACTGTATTAATAGTGATATTATTTCTTAACATTGGTTCAGTTATCTACAACCCTGTGTTAGCCCACAACCCTGGTCGATTGCAGGTGGGGTTATGCAATGAATTATAATTATTGAATTTATTCTTGTGTGGGATATATGGAAGAGCACATGAAAGAGTTTATTTTTATATTTGACACAGAATTTTTAAACTAGTCCTATAATATCTGCTGGGTATCAATCCCAGGACTGTTTAACACAACAGTGTGGTACTAGGTAATCAACACCAGACAGGCATTGAACATTGGTTATTTTGTCCTTATTTAGGGTTTTTTGTAAATTTTGTCAATTTGAGATGTCAAATTGTAATTATTTATTGGTATGGTTATTCCTGATTGTAATTAATTATTTATGTTTAATATTAAAGTATAAACTCTGAAATTCCTTTTTGCAAACTTAAATCGAATATAAACTTTTGTTAACTAAGATTATCCCACTAACATAGTTTGCATTTAGGTGTTGATAACATATGAGTATAATTTTATCTGAACTAGTTGACCCCGCAAGAGAGGCAAAAATTCTAAAAACTGTTTTGGCTTCAACTCGTACACAATGAACAAATTCTGTGCCAAGTTAGTGAAGTTTAATTTGTATTTTGAGGACACATCATAATAGGGTTATGTTTCCTTTGCCTCATTTTCTTGGCTTGACACCAAGTTTGCCCGCAACTTGCAATTTGTAGCTTAGCATTTCAAAACAATTAAGACTGAACTCTAAACATATAATGTAGTCTAAAACTAAAAAATAAAGTTTAGAATTGTTGAATAATTTGACATTATGTATTAAATTTATTTTTAAATGTTTGAACACTCAGCACAGCTGTTAATATCCTAAAAATATTAATATTGCTTTTTCCAAAAACAATAACGACTTAGCCTTGAAATATTGATGACTTCATACCCGGTTCCTCATACAAAACAGAAGAAGGTTTTGTGTTTTTCATATTCCATAGAACCCTACCCTATTGCATAACCTCTATCGCTAATAATTCTGAAAAAGGTTTGGTTTCATGCCGCCTCATCCTTGATAGTGTTAATTCTCTACAGTGAAACACACAGTGTCCCTCACTGTGTAGATAATTTTGTTTGTAAACTGCCAAACAAACCGAGGCGAGGGCTACGCAACCGCTAGCGCGAGCGTAATCTGCGAATGATAAGCGCTGCCAAAACAAACGCCGCGGTATGCCGGGTGATGCAATAGCGAGAAATGTATCTACATTTTTATATACAGAATGCACATGGGGATACAATCCACCTTATATTGTGTTTAGGGATGTTAAGTTGGCCTTGTAATGCATGCATAGTAATTTTATTTCGTGAGGAAGTCCATCCTGTATAGCTATTGTAGTATTGGGCCGACACAGATAATGCCAGACACACACAGACTAAAATCAAATCTGTTCTGTCTTCATTCGAAGACAGCAGGAAAACAGTTCTGAATAGAATTCATTTTTGCTATTTCTGTTTTGTTTTATAAAGTCAAGTCTTCAAATGAATTATTACTTTCGAAACATGATAATATTTTTGAAACATACATTTTATTGCCATTGCAGGTATTCTATATCGCTTTTTCTTGTCCTTTATCAGTATCTTTCCATGTTACCATATGGTGTCACCATATGGTAACATGGAATGGTATATTTTAAAAAATAACAAACATAGTTACTTTGTCATAATAATTTACAAAAAAATATTTATCTTTTGAGTCAGTTTTCTTAACTGCATAATTATGATCAATGGAAAAATGCTTGCACATTCTGGGAGACGGCTTTTCTTCATGCAATGGTCATTTCTGGGCTGCAGAAAGATTATCTCTGACTTACAGAGAGGTCTTGTGAAAAAAATATTTAAGTAAAGGTCATTTTTATTCTCTTTGTCTTATTTGGTAAACAATCTTGGCACTACTTTTTATTGAAAAAAAAGTTTAAAATTCATTTTAAAAATAAATTATAAGTTTCTAGAAATCTGTTTCTTTGTTTTTAAATTTTTATAATTTTGTGTCTGCATCACTTTTTTATCGCAAATTAAAATAAAAAGACATGCTAAGATTGTTTACCAAATTGGACAAGTGTAATAAATGGACTATTGTACCATACCAACAGACCGAAACACGCGGTGACGTCACACCACGAGGGGACCGAGTGCACGCTAATGTTGTAGTCGTGTTGTTGTGTACACAAGCCGGTGTTCAGGCCCGCCGCGCCGCGCCGGCCGGCCTCTGATGACGTCATAGCATGACGCTCGCGCACGTCGCCGACGCGTGGCGACGCATTGACGGGACGGCTCTATGTCAATAGTGTGGCAGTAGCATCTGTGCCGTGAACTATCGTCTAAATACAAATTCGTATTGTAGACGTCAGTCATTAGTATGTCATAATTATGTCGGCCCGTCTTGACATCTTCCCATACTAATGGCAGGTCGATACGATTACTATACGCAACTGAGCAAGTTCATGCAACTAGCAACATCAGCATGATGTTGAGATTAAAAATCCCATCTGCGCTTAGGCCCACCCAGATTTCATTATTTACATGTAATCCTGCCTTTTAGGCCTTCGGAGTCCAGTGCTGGATGTGGGCTTCCCCTAAACGACGCCACTCCATCCGGTCCGGCCCCTTTGAACCCAACGGCTTTCCGCTGTCTTCTTCGGGTCATTAGTGCATCTTGTGTTTTTCCCCATCGGTTATCGGTCCTTCCCACGACCTTACATGATTAACACGTTTTATACTGCTGGAGCTTTTTACAGGGAGACTTTTAGGCTGAGCTTTTTCGCCAAAAATACCTTTCAACTAACAGTAGTTAGTTAGAGTAACAACAGATTTACTCACAGGTGATCCTGCGTTGACACCAAGTTAACATTACACATTGAGAATAAAATTACTATAAATATTATACTTTCGTTGTCATTAAAGCTACAGCTTCATAGACATGACATATTTAGTTATTATTGTTTTCATCCGACACGCAGTTAATTACTAACCCCGCACTTTGATGTTATACATCGTAAAATACAACGTAAACTAGGGATGCCCATTACGATACGATATATCGAAATATCGATACAGCACAATACGATATATCGATATTGAATACGATATTTGATCATACATTTCGATATCGTATTACTTTAAAATATCGTATCGTATCAAACTACGATTTTTTTTAAAACTTGAACATTCCTACGACGTGCGAAATGCGAAATTATGAGAAATAGTGCCATTGAACATTTTGTTTTTCTTAATTCTGAATAAGAATTAAACTTTTTGCGTATTAAAAATTAAAGAATACTTAACATAAAAAATACCAGTTTTCAATAAAAACACTAGTTAGATCGTAAAATTCACAAATCAATAAAAAACAAGCGATACTATTACGCTACGATATATCGATCTAAAGGGAAGCGATATTTTCGCGTACAAAGGAATACGACACAGTTACGGTGCGACATATCGATACAACACATTATTTGGGTATCCCTACAACGTAAACCCGCTTAGACTGTTTGTTGGTTACGTATTGTTTTGATCATTATGAATGTCGCGATGCGATAATGTTATCGTGTGTCGTTCAACTATTGCTCTAGTACACAGATATGCATAGAAATTGATAGTGGCTGTTGTCATCGGCGGTACTGAAGGGCGACGATTAGACCCTGTTAATGATTCTCGGATCTTCGCGAAGAATGTAGGCTATAGTAACTGAATTCATAGCCGTCGATATTATCGGACTAGGCCTGGCACGCCTTCACTTATCATTATCAACAAAGGTTATTTATTTATTTATTAGGTAATAAAACAGTGTTTACAAAATCAATAGCTATAAAACACGTACTCAAATAAGGTCACAGCACATACAATGAAGTTTTATCAATACTTTTTACTGACGATATACAATCAAATGATTTTTTTTTATTAATCATTCGATCGAACATTATTAAATTCAATTTGATATTGCCTTACGTCGGAAATTAATAACCAATCTTCACATTATGTATCGCCAAAATAATGTTTGGTTGCCAGGCAACATTTGTTATTTCAAGTAAATTGTGTGGCCTGAATTGCTTCGAGAATAGGATGGTACGGCCGTGCCGCTTTTTGTTCGACTTGGCTGGGGCACTCCCGTGCGCGTGCCCCCATACAAAATATTTTAGAGTATAGTAGCAACCCACCAATCTCAATCCATGTCTGAAGATCGGGTATTAATTTCGGTATCGAATAGGTACGATCACACGAGTGCGTAGACCCTTTGAAAACAGGATATCCCCGTTGGGGCGCCTGTGCTCGTCCTCTTCCGATGAATTATAATAATAAATAATCAGCGCGAACGTTTCTACGAGTATACACAGTGTACGTGATAATTAAGTACGTTGGGAATCATTTTAAGTGACGTGCTTGTTCATTTTTTTAATTTAAAATTATGCAGTGAATTTCGAAGAAGTGTTTAATTGAAGCCTGGCATTGTAATATGTAACCATTAATGACCCACTACAGGGTCGGGTCTCCTCCCACAATGAGAGGGATGTAAGCCTTAGCGTGGTGGACACGCTGGCCTACTGCGGGTTGGTGGACTTCACATAACTTTGAGAACATTTTTTTTATTTGTGAACTCTCAGGCATGCCAGTTTCCTCACGATGTTTTCCTTCACTTCACAAATTCTTTTTACAAAGTACCTGCCAGTGGGATTCGAACCCGGACCCCTCGATTCGAGGTCGAATTCTATAGCCACTGGGCGGTCACCGCAAAACAAAATTTATTTAAAATGTAACATTCCAGCCATCAAAGCTGCAGAGATTTAAGTAGAAAGTTGTTTATTAATTATAAACTATAATAATATTATAAACTAAAGCGTATAATTAAGTAGTAAAGAAAATTTCCGTGACTGAACGCAAGCACTTGTTCGACTCTGGGTTGTTTTCAAAGGCGTGCTTATCTGCGCCTCTGTGTCAATGGAACATAACAAAACATTATTGTGTTATCACTAATCAACAATACACACGCCGCTTGTTACTTCAGGAATAGGCATCATGGAACCTTTGAGTTTCAAGTTTTCAAGCATATTTATTAAACTAATATTGTAATTAACGTCTTGTAACGTTAATAAGCGGTGATAGCCCAGTGGCTTAGAATTCGACCTCGAATCGAGGGGTCCGGGTTCGAATCCCAGTGGCACGCACCAATGGCTTTGTAAAAAAAGTTATGTGCGCTTTATAAAAAATTAAATATCACCTGCTGTTACGGTGAAGGAAAACATCGTGAGGAAACCTGCATGCCTGAGAGTTCAGAAAAAAAAGTTCTCAAAGGCATGTGAAGTCTACCAACTCGCACTAGGCCAGCGTGGTAGACTAAGGCCTACATCCTTCTCATTGTGAGAGGAGACCCGACCCTGTAGTGGGGCATGAATGGGTTACTGACAACGTTAATAATAATGTCATGTTTACACGTTCTTTTTATTATTAACATGTAAAGAGAATTATAAATATAAAGATGGTGATTTCGAGGCTGTCCAGGCCCCGTGCTGACAGTTCATAGCTGCTTACACACTCTATATTTAATGTTTACGTTATCTAAGCGTGAAGTTATGGAATTGTTTACTTGAAACTACTAACTAGTACGAATACTTATCTATCTACGAGTATGGGTGCAACCTACTAATGTTGTGAGTTAGTTCATTTGTTGGTCTGTCTATTGCCTGTCGGAGTAACGTTACGTATTGGGGCATATTTTTATCGTAGGGATGACTTGACACTGTCCAAAGGCTCAATCAAATCTAAAGACTTTGTATATCGCAATCGCAAATAGTTACTTATGTTGACTTTAGGTTAACTTTGCCAATTAAATGACACTGTAGTAGCTGTTAAGTGTCTTCTGAATCTTCTTTTAAATCATAAAATAATGGTACCGTCATGGGATCCACTATAATAGGGTATTACGGCCTATGTCAAAAAGCTTTTTATATGAATTCGTAAGTCATAAAAACCCATAAAAAACTGGAAAAAAAATTATTGCAAACAAATATTATGTAAAAAAAGACTTTTCAATTTAAATTTCAAAAATCCCCGCGAAAACACGGTCTCGGCCGTCTCGTTGCTCTGCCGTAGCGATGTGCCGAGTCGGCTATTTATAGTATTCGAATATTTTGGTATTCGTTAAAAAAATATTCGAATTCAGACTCGAGTCGGAAGACACGGACAGGTATTCGAGTACTGGCACGAGTATTCGAATAAGTACTCGAGTCCACTAAAGTTAGTGGACTCGAGTACCTTTTGAATCGAACTTTGACGACAATAACATATCCTAATATTTCATCACAAATCATGTAAGATATTAAAGGTGTATTTTTTTCAAATGTTTCAGTAAATTTGTTGTGTTCCCAAAATTTACAAATGTTTTTTTTTTTTTTGTTTTTTTTGCACTCTTTGCACTCCACTTTTTTACCTTCTAAAATGTTGAATAAGTTCCATATTTCCGATTTTTTTGGAGCCATCCTATCACAGACCTGGCTAAAACAATTAAACTAAACACTTAATTTCACTATTTAACTGACAGACTAACAGTTTGACTGATTAAAATTATATCTATCTTTATATTAATCTTAATCTTAATTATATTAATCTTTATTAAACTGACCGTTGGGAAAACATAAACACGTTGAAACCTGCAACGATTCATCAGTCACGCGGCGGGACTAACTTCACAATGCCCTTTAAAGTGAACGGGGCATTCAAAATTCGACTGTACGCGTAAAGCAGAAGGTTTCTATTAAAGTACACGACTTAGGATTCGAATACCGTAAGTACTCGAATCCTGAATTCGAATACCGTAAGTACTCGAATCTTGAATTCGAATACCGTAAGTACTCGAATCCTGAATTCGAATCATGTGGATTCGAATACCGTATTTTATGTATTCGAGTACGTGAGTACCTGCTAGGTATTCGAGTAAGTACTCGAGTCAGTCTGACTCGGCACATCTCTACTCTGCCGCCATGCTTGTGACGTCACTCGCAGTGTAAACAATACATCGTGAAAATTACCGGGCCATGGCAGAACAACGTTTGGGAACTTTGGGAAACACTGATCTAGATACTTACATATCGGTGTAAGTCTCAAGTATGTTAGGTAGACAGGCGCGATGCAAGTGAGACCACCACACCAGTGTGTGTGTCGCGCTTTGCCGCGGCCTTGTGCGATATTCTGGAGTGCGTGTGCGTGTGTGCGTGCCGTGCAGTCTGCGGCCACGACCGGGTGAAGTAGGTACCCATATTTTGTAACCAACTTAATTTTTGACGTCTGTCTGTTCCCCATTAATGACCCACTGCAGGGTCGGGTCTCCTCTCACAATGAGAGGCAGACCTTAGGCTACCGTGCTGGCCTAGTGCGGCTTGGTGGACTTTACATGCCTTTGAGATATTTTTTTGTGTCGTAGGTGCCAATGGTGCCACAAGACAAGAACCACACACTCAGCAAGAAACAGAAATTTAAACTCATCATTCAAACCTCTGCACTGCTGGGAATCGTACCCAAGATTCTGTGCAAAACGCACCGGCATCAAACTAGTAGGATGCAAAAAAAAATAAAAAAATCTCAGAGCAGCGGTATTCGTGGCCACGGCGCTTGTGCGCAATCGATCGTTATTCCTCTAACATCATGCAACCCGTGTACCATACACGACTGCGTGCATTGCAACGAAAAAACCACGTTTCATTATCTATGCCGCGTACCGGACGCGAGATCTTTACGATGACTCACGACGGTGAATAGGATGCAACGACTACATAGCCAAATAGACGCCTCATGCTAGGCGAACACTTTCAGACAACACATTACACTTATAAGTCTCATACACAGGATAACGAGCGCGTAATATATGCTAGTGCCGACCACTTGACCCGTGTACATCTCCGATCGCAACTAATTCGAATATGTCAGAAGGAACATGGCTGTTATCAATTTTATTTTAAACTGACTAATCACGATGCTTTATTTATCTTTTTCTCTTCCCCTCACCTGCTTTGACTGAATTGTTTCTTTGTAGAAACTATGACATGCGGTGTCTTTTAGGTTTTGTGGTCGTTGGACGTATGCGTTTCTGGTGCATTATTTGATAACTAGAGACCGGATTATATGCAACATAAAAAGCTTGTTATATGCATGCAAATATGCATGAAAAATGCTTGAAATATGCACAAAAATTGACAGAATATGCGAAATTAAATGATAAATTTTAGGAATCCCCAAAAAAAAGAGAAAAGTAAGTATTCTTTTTTTATTTCAAAATCAACATACAATTAGTAAATTATTTTTTAATTGGCGATAATAGGTACAGTGACATTATATGACATTAAAATTATTTAAAATTTTTGTAAACGTAAGCAATAGCTAGATGTTAGGTAAAAAATGCTATCACCGCTGAGAATGGCCAAAATATGCAAATGCATATGCGAATATGCAAATGCATATTATAATCCGGTCTCTATTGATAACTTAAGTTCTTTTGCTTGCTATCTAGACGCTTGATGCGCGATCCAAGTTCTGATAATAGGTTGAAGATATGCGTGGGCTTGAACGTTTTCGAGATATATTCATCATGCACGGGTCATCATGCAACCTTACACTATCCGAGTGCATTGCAACGAAAATCCATGTTTTTTTATCTATGCCGCGTACCGGACGCGACATCTTTCCGATGACTCACGACGGTGAATAGGATGTATCAATGTACGCGTCTCTGGTGCATACTTTGAAAACGAAAGTTGTTTTGCCTGCTATCTAGACGCGTGGCGCGCGAGCCAAGTTCTGAAAAGACTGATGATTTCCGTGCGCTAAAAGCCTAAAACTCATTCGAACTTTATCCACACATACAATTATCTCGTCATAACTCGAACTCACGGTATAATTCTGTTTACATATTTAATTTTTTAGGATAAAGATTTGGAACCTTACTAATAGTAATCTGATTAATTATTTTAACTTTACATTTCAACTTACGAGTAGGCGTTTCCCATTTGCCAGGTCGCGACCCGGTACCGGGCCATCAAAATAAAATACCGGGTCACGTTAAATAAAGAAGCCGGCTTGAAGTAAAACCAGACCTTAGGAAAAAATTGACATTTTCCTGCAGCTCCATACTTCGCACTCAATTTAGTGACTAAATAACCGATACCAAAGTATGCAGTACTAATAAAATCTTTTTACCATTTTTACCTAATGGAACCGCTTGCGTTTAAAAGCATCATGACAATGTGAGTCACGAAGGGGCAAAGGGCAAAAAATTAACGTAACACTTTTAGATTAAATTGAAAATACTACCGTCCGTCATTTGTACCGCACTTGATGACTTGGTCCCATTCTTCACGTTTATGTTTTCGGTGACTTTGACTTGACTTCAGTTGAGTCATTTGTTTGCATGAAATGATGGAAACTTTATGATTGCCTTGTTATTGTAATAAGACTGGAATGCGCCCGGCTCTGATTTTATTGATCCAATAAACTAGAGCGATAGACGTGTACGAGCAAGACGCGGTCTGAGATACGTGTAGGTTGTTACTTGTTTCATTCCTTCGTTTGTCGGTTGCCATGCTTAATATAATTTACACCGAGGGCATAGGCGTACAGTTATATGAAGGTCTCATTTTGAACGATGTTTTCAACCCTAGATTATTCTAAGTATAGGAATAGCTTCTTCTACACACTAATGAGGACAATTCGTATCTGTAAGCGTGGAAGGGTCAATGATCTTTCTAGCCTTCTAAAGATCATTCTTGTTCTATTATGTTATGTCTAAATGTTTCAATAACATTACCACCAAAGGACGCGCAGCAAACTGCAAGTAACGTGTTTACGTGTCAGGGCGACGAATGGCTTGTTTGTGCGCCTTATGTAACACGTAAACATACGGATGCGCATTGCGGGTGGCAGCGCGGCTGGATTTAAATATTATGTATTGATGCATATATGTATAAATAATTCAATTCAATTAAATTTTATTTAAAATCAGACAAAGTCCATCTATACTAATATTATAAAGAGGAAATATTTGTATTTTTGTATGTTTGTAACGAATAAACTCAAAAACTACTGGGCCGATTTCAAAAATTCTTTCACCATTGGAAAGCTACATTCAGCCTGAGTAACATAGGCTATTAAATAAAAAATAAAAAAATCATTGGCAGAGCGAAGCCTGCTGGGTCAGCTAGTAAGTAATAAATTACCATACCAGATACCAGAGGGTGGAGTCTGTAAGCCATTAACGATCCACTGCAGAGTCGGGTCATCTCTCACAATGAGAAGGATGTAGGCCTTAGTCCACCACGCTCGCCTAATGCGGGTTGGTAAGGGAGGGTAAAGTAAAACTTAAAAATTAAATGTACCTTTGGGCATGAAAATAAGTAACTTTACATTCATAAGCATTATGTGTGAAAATATGGCTGCTATATCATCAGAAAAATTTGAAATAGATTATAGTTAATACTATTTGATTCAATTATGTGTAAGGCCGTGCCATATTGAACACTATTTAAAACTGCTGCTGCTATAGCAGTTTATGTCACGATTCCACTAATGAATGTTGTTGGAAATATTCCAAAGCTTCAAACAATTACAAAAACTTTTGAGTTTCAAATTGTCCCCATTTAAGATTTTAATGCAAACATTGCAGATTTTTAAGCCTAGTGTTTTACTGTAGAGCTGTAGTATTGATTAAGATTAACTCGATTTTTCAATAACCTTTCCTAAGTCGCCACTCACGTCTAGAATTTTCCAAGTTCTGACGTAATTAAAAGGCTATAAACCAATGCTTCTACCACATCTTCTACTATCAAAAGACTCACTACGTAGTCTTAGCCTTACAATAAACAGAAGTAACCGAACCGTATTTGTATATGTGTTTTTTGAAAATTTAATAGCTTCAAAACTACATAGTGGCATTAGCCAGCGTTTTCGCTCCGAATATCGATCCGTGTGCCGTGTGTTAGTTTGGATGTTTATTGCGTAAGTATACTGCAACGAAGTGCGTGCGACCTGACTGACTCGAGCGAGCCCACAGGTGGTTGTGTGCCTTGTTTTGCTACCAATTTTGTCTCATTATAGCTATCGAACCCGACTAAGCGTCACTGGTTATTGCTGATACCAATAATTAGAATCAGCAATGTCTGTAACCCATTATTGACCCACTCTAGGGTCGGGTCTTGGCCTCAGTCCACCACGCTGGCCTAGTGCGGGTTGGTGGACCTCACATGCCGTTGAGAACATTTTTTTTGAGCTCTCAGGCATGCAGATTTCCTTCATCGTAATAGCAGGTGATATTATTTAATTTTATAAAGCGCACATCACTTTTTTTTACAAAGTCAGTGGTGCATGCCATTGGGATTTGAACCCGGACGCCTCGAGTGGTCCACTAGCCATATAGCCACTGCGCTATCATAAATAACCCTTGGTAATTTTAATTTACAAAACCCGTATAAGTAACCAGTATAAGTAATTACCCCTGTTTGCGTTGCCAAATGTTTCTTGCCCAAATAGCCAGAGATTTTCCACCTTTTCAATTTCTTTGTCTGGTAATAAGGATAGCTCAAACGTAGTACATTAAAGAAATTCCTTTTCGTCTGAAATATGCGATTTATTAGACGTAACTCGAGACTGAATATCGATTATGGGATTGGAACACTCCGAGTCGACTGAATCGGAAATGAGCGCGGCGATGGGATCATCAATATTGGTTTGGTTAGGAATGTTGTAGTCAAATGATGGTATCATTAATGCGGTTTTGTTATTCAAATCGCTCCGTCCAACCAATTAGCGGAACGCGGTTTATTTTGACGCATCGATGCTATTTGTTTTGACGGCGGGCGTTGCCGCGTTTTTATCGTCTCCACTCCGAAGGTTAATAAGCGCTGAATGGTTGGAACGGTTCGGTATCAATGTGGATTCTATGTCGTCGTGTTTAGGTGCGTTTTGTTCTGCCGTCGTCGGTTCGTTGTTCGTTGTCGGCAACAAGTTTGGCGACCTACTGAATACGACTTTGATAATGTTTTACGACGGCTCCGGCACCTGTCGTTCGGGGATTTTCGGTTGTGTATGTTCGGTCGTATTTGTGTTCTGCGTTATTTTAGGATCAACTAGACCTTGGTGCGTGTGGGATGGATGGAAATAGGAATTACGTAACGTTTCGATGGCGGACGTAAAGAAATTGGGGCACTGTTGTACAAACGATAAGATTCGGCTTCCGTCCACCTATTTCTATGGCGAGAAGATGATAGAAATAGACACCATGTGCGTTAATATTGTTGGTGTTGTTATAATTTTATTGTAAAGAAGCTGACCCGGCACACTTCGTTCCGCCAAATATTGATATTGCTACTATTTTCTACGCATTATTTTATAGATTTTCTCATCGTATTAACCTTCCTTGGAGTTATACTACAGTTATATTCAAACTTATTTTTAAAAGAGTGCTGGGAGTTTTTTTCCGCCCGCTTTTTTCTCCTAGTCTACGTTTTGCCTGAGGGGCGATTAAAGCGGATGTTTGTATAATGTTAAATGTATGACGTTCATTAAGTGTGCATAAATTGTACCTAATAATGAATAAAAGCTTTTGAATTTTTATACGAACATTTAAAAACTAAAATGAGCCAAATCGCTCCAGCCGATCTCGAGTTTTAGCGAAACTAACGAACGGAGATTCATTTTTATTACATAGATTTCGTTAATGCTATAGTTAGAATGCTTACGAGTTTAATATGCTTCTAAATGTGTCTCATCATGAATGTACTGGTTCTAAAACGATACGACGATTGTTGAAGCCGGCAATAAGGTCAATGATATTGGAACATGCTGTGTACTTCCTGTTCCAATTCCAGCTCCTATTTGTCCATTGAATTGAATTCAATCCCATTTGTGTACAGTAGATACCTACCGTACACGCTGAGCGCACTCCATCGTTTTGTTGTGGACTGAATAATCTAATCTTTTGTCAGATTGATGATAGCGTTGGCTACAATACAATGTTGTTTCTATATGAACAGTGCTTGTAAATAACTTTCATGCCGAAACGAAAATGTTTATAGTTGATAGAACTATTAGAAGTTCGTCCGCGATGGCACCTATCACCGCCCTCTGTGAAGCAGAATCATTTTGCACATCTTGTGTTTTTAACCGACTTCAAAAAAGGAGGTTATCAATTCAACACGTATGTATGTAACGTTACCGAATATGCACAATATTTACAATTATGTTGGTCTACTTAAAACTAAAAATTGGGAAATAAAAATAAGTAAAACAAATGAAACCGACTTCAAAAGGGCATGAAATAAACCAACCTCAAAAAATAGTAAGCCTAAAGTATATTATATATGCAACAAATTTTATTTCATCCCTTTTTTAAGTCGGCTTAATTTTTAAATTATTTTTATTGACCATAACGCTGCAATGTATTACAATGCTTCAGTCCTGCGTGAGGTTTCACACCCTCTCCCTCATACATGACCTCTTTACATCGGGTGACACACCAAAACCAGAAACGAACTCATAAGGCGTTGTAGTCAGTAGACGTTGTAGAACATTTTGAATCAAAATACTGTTCATTCGTCGAAGGAATGACGTAATACGAAGATCGCACAGTTAGTTGGATGCGAGAAATTCCTCGGCGATACACGAATCTCTGCATATACGGCGAGGCGAGTGCGATGCACCGGGCCGACCGGTAGAATGTAGAATGTAGAATGTAGAATGTAGTCTATGCGTTCAGACGCACTCCTGCGGTCCTCCGCTTCGGACCAAGTGAC
Organism: Erynnis tages; assembly: GCA_905147235.1. NCBI lineage: Eukaryota > Metazoa > Arthropoda > Insecta > Lepidoptera > Hesperiidae > Erynnis > Erynnis tages. The sequence continues at coordinate 11,212,664 of LR990082.1, forward strand.
TGACCGTCCTTATACGTTTCAGTATCATCTTTATTGTCAGTAACCTATCAATGACCCACTACAGGGTCGGGTCTCCTCTCACGATGAAAGGGATGTAGGCCGCCGTCCACCTATCTCTCTCTCTAGAAAGCTAGATAAATGAGGAAGTTTTTAAGGTATTTTGCACATTTAATTTATGAGATTTTTTTTATATTAAACAGCATTCATTTGTGTGAAAGTTAGTAAAAAAATTCAGAAATTTTTACTTCCAAACCTGTTAAAGTTTTTATGCATTTTTTGATTTATTTTATTGAAGCTACAAATGTCAAGTACTCCAAAATAATAAAAAAATCCCAACCTTATCGAGTAGTTTTTTTTTATTATGGCACTTTAGTTAGCCTAAAAGTCTTCAAATTCAATCAAACTCAGATATTATCTCGAAAACCGTTGAATTGATCTTCACAGGGCTTAAATTATTGCTTTTGAGCTTATCTACATGCTCTTAGCGGGAATACGTCACATAACAAATCACCTGTATATTGTTGCAAATGTGGCAATTTATGTTTCCCCGCGTGGGTGTTTCACTCTTATCGGATGCTCGCCACGGTCGCAGCATCTGCGCCTATCGCACTGATAAAATCTTTTATCGTGCCACCGAAATCAATCTAGCCCTGACGCACCCTGTTCTGTCGTGCTGTTAAACATATTTTTGGCGGACAATCTTGATGGTGGCCGATCGATTTGCTATTATGCCTGCAGCCTAACTGTCATAAAATGTGAAAACTGGCGTATCATGTGAAATTGCTTTTTAATTGATTCCACAGAATTGAAATTCGAACGTAAATCTTTAATGATGTTGGAAATGAGCTATCTAATATTGAGTTGGTAACAATGAATGCAATTCGGAGAATTTCTTCGCTAAGACGTCGAGCTACAAATAGCCGTCTATTAGAGCCATAACATCTACTAGAATCAGTTGTTCGATCCTAAGTACTTAAAAGTCAAAACTAATCAACATAACGGACATTAGCGGCCTATCGATTCCACGTTAGATTGCAACATTCGCAAAGGACGCTCTTACTACTCTGTATACGCCTGTTGGTACTGTTTGTATGTAGGGATATCCATTACAATACGATATATCGAAATATCGATACAGCACAACACGATATATCGATATTAAGCACGATATTTTGACCATACGATCAGTTTCGATATATCGTATCACTTTAAAATATCGTATCATATCAAACTACGAAAGTTATTTACTTTTATAACTTGAAAATACCTATTACATCATAATTTAATGATGATAAACAGTGCCATCGATAATTTTTTTATTCTTGATCTCAATACAGAATTTATGGCAGGTATTCCTTTATCTTCTTAAAATTAAGGGATACCATAATAAATACCAGTTTTCATGAAAAACACTAAGTAAATCGCAAAATTCGCAAATCAATGGAAAAGCATGCGATACGGTTACGATACGATATATCGATATAGATAAGGGAGCGATATTTTCGCGTATCGATACAAAGGAATACAATACAGTTACGATGCGATATATCGATGCAACCCATTTTTGGGCATCCCTAGTTGTATGGCGGGAAGCGGGTCGGCATTCCTGGCTGCATGCCGGGACGACATGGACTCCCGTGTAATATAGTCGATGCTGAATTTCTCGCTTGAACGGATGCAGTTTAAGGCAAATTTAATCGGTGCTCGGAGCCTTCTCATATTGTGCGATGATTGTTCGCTTGAAATGTTTTCGACTTTTCGCATTTTATTTCTATATTCGTTTTTGTTTAGTAAATATTTTGCACAATTTCTGGTCGATGTGGGATTTTGTTCATTTAATTTTGGAAATGCAACAGAAGTCGGATTATGATTCGTCTCGGGCCGGAAATCGAACGTATCTGATGAGGTGTGTCAATAAATCGTTATTGACACACCTCATCAGATAAAGCCTGTTGATACTGGTCCAACGATCTGTTTGATATGGATATTTGTTAAAAGTTCAGTCACGTAGATTCTATACGGCAGATGGCGTATCAAAAACATCGCCAACGCTGTTTCAATACAATATGCAGTCTCGGAACAGGGTCAGTGCTTATATCGATTTTTTGAATGTGAAGTTTGTAGGAGACTGAAATCTAATTTTGTATCGTTGAAACTTAGAATGTAGGACGCGACAAGCGAAATTGCAACTTTACTTTAAAGTGAATAGAATAAAGATTGTGCGTAGATAAAAGTTACGTGAAGGATTAATTCCTTATCGCCTATCAGTATTCGCTATTAAAGTTATTATTAATAATAAAAATAGCAGCACTTCTTTACAATCGATTATTAGCCGAAAATATCCAATATGCACAGTTCCTAAACTGCATCACGGTAAACTGCATCGACCATTTTATTATAAGTATTAGTGAAAAACTCCTTTCTTCAGTCATGTCGTTTAATGATCTCTCATTTTCACAAATAGCTCATAAAAACGAACTCCAGGTGCTGTTGTTACGTGAATTAGCTGTTTTATCGTGGCCTACATCTCTTGCGACCTAATCTTCTACACGTTGATAGACTGCTACGTTTGCTTTGCTCTATAGATAACGTCCGTTTTCTCATGATCTTTGACGGTGATTTTATCGACCTCATTAGCGTTCCAATTAATGACAATTAACTGCTTGTGGATAAAGAAGAGCCGCTTTAACGAACTATTGTCAAAATAACTGGTGGTGTGTACTATTACACACATTCGGGGTTATTGGAGACCATTTGCAGTTTGGGTAAACTATTGATTGTTAGATTTACAAGCTTGTAAGCTATATTAAATATAGCTGGAAATTCTAAATTTCAGAATTTCCATACTCAGGAAATTGGATGTTATTGATTTATCTAAAATATTGATGTTGATTTCTATTTCTCGCAATTGTCAATTCCGTTCTTCTTTCCTTCCCTTGGTAGTCTACTGCTGCACATGTGGCACCCCTAATCGACGCCACTCCACCCGGTCCTGGGCCCTCTGAATCCAACGTTATTCCCTTCCAACTAAGTAACAATATACAAATTTTCACGTATAAAATACTAGGTCTATGATTCAAATATTATTCGCAGTCGCCGCGGTACAAACGTTCCTTTGTAGATACTAGATCGTTACAAGCCGAATTGCCACCGGCACTATTTTTTTATTCATCCAGTCGACTGGCAACAGTTGCATTGCCAAAAATACGACGCGTCCGTCTGTCGGCGTCGCGTGCGATGCGCAACGACCTATTTCTGTAACGTACACCACTGCATGGTTTGTTTACAAAGGGTCTCGTTGACAAAGGAATGCTTCTCTATATATATATTTTTGTCCTCGGATCCGCCTTTGTTTCCCCTCCATAGATTTTCTTGTTTTACAAGTTTATATATTTCAGCAATAGTCTGCGTGTTTTTTTATATTGAAGTTTAATCTGTTTTAAGTGTGCGGTCATTTTACTACCCAAAATTTTATTCGCTGTGTTTAACTTCACGTCATTTACGTGGTTTCCTTTCATTCATTCAGTTTATGCGACAGTCATGAAATAAAGGCCATATAAATACAGAACAATAAAGGAGTTTTATTACAATTTCGTACAACAATCTTACAATTCTTATTAGTAGTTTCTCTTTTTAAATATTTATACAATGAAGTATAACTCTAAATCCGTTTCATCTTCTCGTGTATCAACACCGTCTCACGGATGATTTAGCAGCTTTAATGAGTCAAGTCTATTAAAGGAGATTATTCGTCGTTCATGTTTATTTATCTGGATCTAGATTCTAGGCCACGTCTTGAATAGCACATTGAGAATTACGTAGATATATACTAAGTTTTGGTGGATTCGGAATTTCGGATCAATTTATATTTAAGCCTGTTCATAGGCTTGACTTTTGATATAATCATTTCTGTTGGTTCTTATTTATAGTTTTCGTTATAATTTTTTCAAAGTTTGCCTAAAACGTTGTTTTTAGCCGCATGTCACAAATGTTTAAATGGGCTAACATATTCCGTACTTTTACGGCAGTGTGGTCTTTCTATTGGGCCGCACAGCAACAACCATTAACGGACGATTGGACAGAACGGATGTTTCGTATTATGTCTTGACGGTACTTTCCATGATTAGTGTTAAGGTGGTAACCCTGGGGTTCAATTCAACAAACACTTTGTACCTTGACTAACTTTGAAATACCACTATACGGTCTCTGTCTTTACTGTTGTTATTCTATTTATAGTCTCAATTTCGTTTTTGAAAGAGAATTCTCAGTGTTTCCCAGTTTCAAATAAAATTGCTGAAACAAAAACTCTATTTGGATAAACCTGCGTATTATGACGATATTTGAGAAACGAAGGCTATGTTTTTAATTTCAGGCGAAAATTTAAAATCAACTTTTAAAACTGGAATAGAAAAGAGGGCAGCACCGCTTGAGTTTACTTTTCATTCCCTTTTATTGAATGAGGGACACGGTAATTATCCTTGCTTCCCCTCTGGGGAATCCCATGTATTTCATAAAATTACCACACCGCGAGCCGGCAATGTCGTAGGCGTAGGTGTCTGTCCCGCACCATACTTTCGACGGGGTCAGTGCTCCCCGAGACTACATGACGCCATTACGTGGCACAGTGGTCTGAAAATCAAGCTTCATACTCATAGAAACTGATTGTCAGAAATCAATAATTAAAAAATGTTATTGTAATAAGTACACCTCCCTTTGTTAACTGTTATAGTATGAAGGTCGTGAGTAGCTCCATGTGTGAGAAAAAAAATATTGTATTTTTTTTTGTATGGGAAAAAAACTTCAAAGTGGATTTTAAAAAAACTGATCATAACTGAAGGTCTGGTATTCACATGAGTTATTACACTCTACATGGCGATTAAGATGACATACAATTGTTATGCCTTTCGGTGCCGCTTTGCATGTAGCAAGCTTTTGAAAGTTTGAGTTTTTGGTAGATGATTATTCAAGTCTTCATTTTATATTATAAGGATAACTATAACTTTCAACATAAAAATAATTGAAATTTGTATATACACAAGGAATAAATACGTACTTAGGATATATTTAAATAATATAATTGTTCAAAAAATAGGAAATAAAAAGCACATATTCAATAAAAACTGTCAAAATTTCTTTATTTGATTATACTATTAAATATTATTTCAGTAAATTATATAATTAAATGTAGTAATACTCAGAGCTTTACATATACATATATTAATTATTCTCTATTACTAACTACTTATAAAAGACCAATTATCTATCAAAGAGTATCTTCTTCATCAGAGTCCAGCATAGGTGCATTAACATCAACGAATTCAATATACTCCTTGTCTATATCTGCATCATCATCACCAATGAGAAGACATTTCATGTCATCGGTAATAGGTGTGCGTTTTGATTTTATCAGCTGTGGCCTTATGCTGGACTGGCCTTATCTGACGAAACAAGAAGACCATTGAAAATGTCTTCGTTTGTTGCTTTTCGACAAAATTGTCGAGAATGGTCTTCTCGGATTTTTTTTAAATCTTTGTTTCTGGCTTCCGATGCCTCTTCAGATAATTTCCCAATGGGCATCATGTTAAAATATTTAATGACTTCAGCACCGTGCATTAAAATTTTATGGACACTAGATGGCATGTAATACCAGCCATATAGTTCCACATATTTTTCTGCGGTTTGGTGCGCAAAGTTTTTAAACGCATCAACATTAATGGGCTCTCCACAAGCCATCACGCGCAAAAGTGTTGCAAATCTTTGGATCAAACTAGGATCCAAGCCTGTAATAGCTGCAGTTCTGGCAGGATCACCAAAAATTTTAATGTTGTATACTGCCATTTTGAAAGTTTCAACGAAATCAGTATACCTAATGCTTTATCAGCGGAATACATGGGCTGATCTTTCTCGGGCTTCAACAGTTGCTTTATCTTAGTAGCTTCCTCGGGATGTTCTGTGACTAATTTAATGATATCTGCTACGTTTTTGTTACCAGCACTTAAACCAGTTGCAAAAGCAAGGCTTTCATTGGTATGTGCTAGTAGCTCTTCCACTCTTCTTCTCTTCTGTAGCGGGCTTAGCTCAGAGAACACTTTTCTTGGACTCACCTCTGTTGATGTTCCAACACTGCAAGTCTCTGCATTCAACCCTAATGATGTTGATGCGCCCTCATTTACACTGCAGTCAAAACTAGAACATGGTTGCTGCTCTTCTAACACCAAAGAAGGTGTGATTTTTCCTTTTATGAACTCAGGCCATTTTATGTCTTCTTGCAGCCATATCTCATACTTTTTTATGAATGTTTTTCTCGTGCGATTACACGAGTTCCATTTGTTTTTCAACGAACACACAAAGGTCTGACAGAATAGTTTAAATTATTTATTTTCATTTTCTGACAAAGTAACGTTTTTCACCAAAACTTCAAATAATTCGCTGGGCTTTGAAAAACAGCTATTGTTCGCCACAAACAAACATATCCAAATTGGTACTGAAGCTTTCCATTATAACACGAAAACAAATCGAACTAAATAAGTATAGTAAGCGCGAACAAGTGCAAAGAGCTACTAAATTAAGTTAGCATATACGTCCTATTTATATTATAACTACCCTCATTTACGCTATCATCATGTAATTATATCATTATCATGTAATTCATCTACCAAAAACTCAAACTTTTAAAAGCTTGCTACATGCAAAGCGGCACCGAAAGGCATAACAATTGTATGTCATCTTAATCGCCATGTAGAGTGTAATAACTCATGTGAATACCAGACCTTCAGTTATGATCAGTTTTTTTTAAATCCACTTTGAAGTTTTTTTCCCATACAAAAAAAAATACAATATTTTTTTTCTCACACATGGAGCTACTCACGACCTTCATACTATAACAGTTAACAAAGGGAGGTGTACTTATTACAATAACATTTTTTAATTATTGATTTCTGACAATCAGTTTCTATGAGTATGAAGCTTGATTTTCAGACCACTGTGCGTGGGCACCAGACACTAATATGTCTCGCCATGGTTGTCAAGACAGCTATGGGGTTTTTGTAGAGATGCGACGATCCGATCCGGTCTTTCAAAGATCGGATCAAGGGCAGGATCCAGTCGATATTTGAATCGGATCGAAACCGAATCCGATCCAAATATCGACGACCGATCCGAATGCGGATCGATACAACACAACACTGCAAGTATCGGATCGACGATCCAAACATAGTGGTTTTGACATAAAATAACCTTACCAAAGTAAGTACCTAACTTCAAATTTACTTGTGACACGAATTTTGTTGTGACACGATTTTCTTCTGCTAACCATCCATTACATCCTCTTTTTATTTGTATTACAGTTAGCAATGTATTTGGGACATTTTTATTTTTAGACGATAGACTTTTCGAGACATTTTGGTTCACGGTGCCGCGTATCATTTACATGTAAAATTTAACATTGACGCACCTCGTGTTGACAGTGGCATGCATGGCCGAGCGAAATGGGCCACGCCAAACTAAACTACTTTTAACTTTACCGTATCTTATTAAAGTTAGTTTTGCTCCAACGCCGCCCCAGTTTCGTGTGTCGGCTGCACGTGAGTATTGTCACGCGATTGTAAATTGTATATTGTCGCTGGTAAGACTATTTCGGTCTGTGGGTTACGTCGGTTAGCAACAGACGCGGAGAACGTATTATCAATCTTCGTCTGAGAGCGCTCTACTCGCGTTCGGCGGTTCTCAGAGTTTTGGCCTTTCAACGGGCGCGGTGCGTGGCCTGTTGTCTTTTTTTTCCAGGTTTAATCGAGTGGAATGACGACTTTATCGCTCGTTGGTCGGTTGCGAATTTTCGCGGTGGGTTGCCAAGACGGACGTTAGTAGGCAGACATACCTGCGGTTCTGCATTCTGTACTGAAATACAGGTCATTAAACTGGTCTCAGTCATAACTGGTCTCATCATGTTTTTTATACAATATTCACCATTTTGAAAATGTTTTGTGTGTGAATTAGTTTATTTGTGTATTCGCTTAGTTGTTCTATAAATGTTGCATGTGGGTTGTTGTAGTGTTGATTACGTGGTAAATGTTTCCAGTCACGTTTCTTGATTATTTTTGATGGTTATACTTTATCGTTTATCACTCTTAAAAAATACAAGATAATATCAAGTTTGTCAAAAGGTTCAAAAGAATGAGAACACGTGTTGGTTTTGTCTGTCATCTCAAGGTGTTCTGCATGTGTGTCTGATATTCCTGCATTTTTCTCAAATTTGAACCGAATTTCAAATGCAATCTATAATATCTCACACGGTATCAGGTTCTAATTAGTTCGTATTCGCATCCTCGCTCCATTAGAGCCGCAGTCAGGCTAAATAAATCTCGTTATTCCGAGCGTCGACTGCTCACCAAAGCATGTTCGAAATCTAGATTAATTGCTCATTCGCACAAAGTCGATGCGCGATAATTGAATTTCTTCGTAGTGAAAATAATGTAGCGAATGTGATAGTTATAGCGTCGATGTCATTAATAACGTCGCCGATGAAAAAAACGCGGTTCGAATAAAGCGTTCGATCGCCTTAGATACGAAATAATGAAGCGGAAATCGGAAAATAAACATGACGAGCGTGATAAGATCGGGTACCTACTCAATATCGTCAATTAATTGTTTGTTGTGCATTTCTATGTAACTTTTAGATTTTTTTGGAATCTTGTGATTTGCGATATTATAATACAGGTAAATGTTGATGTTGACCCGCGTGCGGTCACTAGTCTTTATCATTGTGTTTTTTTTTTAATTTCTATGAATTTCACCAATACTACGACAGCGTCACAACAAAACTCAATCGCATTGTTTATAAACAAGCATTAGCCGCGTAACCTCAAGGATATAATATCGCTTTGAGCGGTCTTGCATTGCGATTGTGAGTATTTGTGAGTAATCTTGTTTACGACCGACTTGTTATTAATAGTTCTTATAATAATATTATTAATAGACGCCATCCCTGTTGCACGCGTGTGTGCTATTATAAAATTTGCTAGATAGATCGGTGCAAGTATTTGGTTTTTAAATATTTTCATAGTTCATTTTTTTTGGTACAGCTCTAGTGAGCTCTAGTTGAGGGTAGAATTCAACATAGAGTTTAAAATATGGTCAGAAAAGAGATCAAAGGTTTCAGGTTATAAACCATGTGCACCTGTGCTCCAAACATCCAAATCTAATCATTGGCATCCGTTTATCCTTCTTGACAAATTTTCGAGTTTACTAATATTAGTAAACTAAGATTAATTATGCTACATAAATGATTTTTTATACGGTCTTGAAATCTATTCATAAAAGGATCCATAGAGATGGATACTTTACGTTGTGTAAAGTATTCTTATAGTAAGCGTCAGACATTAGTATGTTATATTATTATGTCAGTCTGTCTTGTCCTATTAATGGCAAGTTGGCAACTTGATACGATTACTATACGAAACTTCGTAAGTTCATGCTCGAGTACTGTTCTTCGCACGGGCCTCAAATTGTGATCAGCTAATATGGTATCATTCACCGTCAAGGCCCTCAGGATGTGTACCTCGCCTAACTGATTCATACAGCATGACGTCACGCTCATTAAATAGGAGACTGTTCTCGTTCGTGGTCGTTTTTATATGGACAGCCTTCCGTCCATTCATGCGCTTCGCGATTTTTTTTGATTGTGTGCTAATTCTAATGAATGTTACCTGGCGGTCTGCTCTCTTATGCTTTCAATATTATAATTTTTGTTGTATTGATTTTGTTGTCTCTATCTATTAGCTCTTTAATGTTGACACTATTATCTATTTCAATATTTTTTTTTGTATTTTGTATTGATTTTGTATGTCTTTAACTATTAGCTCTTTGTTGTTGATACGAGTCCTATATCTATTTGATCCCTCTCTATCGGTTCTTTCTTTATCTCGTGGAGTAGAGATTTGTTAGAAATATCATCGATGTTTTCAATTCAATTACCAATGAGAACTTGTTTACTGTTTCTTTCGTTTCGCTGGAATTTTCTATTTCAACTTTTAGGTGTTTGTCGCTTGTAGTTATTAAACGTAACTTGTTTGTTTCACGGAACTCAATAGCCACTCACACGCATTCTCAGTAATTTTGTTGCGATAAAAATGTTAACGATCAACAATCGGTGCAGTAGACATACAGGTTCTCGGAAACGTATTGACGTTTCGTTCGATAATTATAATCGTTGCATAAAATAGGTTAATGCTCCGTGTCGTTTAATTAGCGTTAAATGCTTCTTTAATATTATTGTTTATGGATAGTCTATTTGGTGTTTCATTTCCTAGCTGTCACAGTTCCGATGAATAAGTTAACCGAGTCGGCTTTTAACTATCAAATTTCTTTAGTATTTACTAACGCTGATTCACTAATTGACATGCTGAATAGTAAATTTAGATTTTTTGAAAAATGGATAACTTTTACTTACTAGTGTTACTTTATACCTGAAATGTGATGAGCGCTCTCATGAGAGCGGTCTGGCTACTTTTAACAATTATTTTGTTCCTTTAAACAGTTAACGTTCTAGAAGCTTTTTATAATAGTTGCATGTCCCTTGACGACTCACATAAACGCATAAACTGTACGTACAGGAGCCAATTCACGTCTAACGACTGAAAGGCGTCTGTCGTCGACTCATCGTCGACAATAAACATCCATTGTCTTTTCATATCTGGGGCACTCTTTGTTGCTGACTTCCATTTATCTCGCCTCTGCGCTTATTAGCCGGCTAGACCGAGCAACTCATACATGTGGTACCTACATCTAAATGGGCGCTTATAGATCGATCTTGCTAGCAAGGCTTAGAAATAGATGTTAAACTTAATTAATTAATAAAGACGGGAATAAATCAGGGTACAGGAAATGAAGATGAATGAGGGAGATTGAGACGCTTTATGTCTGTAAGGCACATAGCGTCTTCCATTCTACTACCTACTACTACTATATTATAAATGTGAAAGTTTTTGAGGATGGATGGAGTTTGTTACTCTATCTCGTAAAATTGTTCTTCGCAAAATTTTAATTCTTTAAAATTATTTTTATTTTACATCCTGTTTTGATCTCTGCGTATTTGTTGTGTACATAATTATAATATATAAATACTAGGTCGGCGGCTTTACTGTAGGTTTGAAATAGATTTAATATAGTCAACCAACCGTGAGATTATTGCTACATCTCCAGTCTCCACGTAACTCTCACACTCGCAGGCTTCCTCATGATGTTTCTCATCATTATTCAAGCTAGTGATTTGTTAATTATCTCCAACTACTGTCTAAAAGTAATTAACTTCAGTACCTTTAAGTATATTTTAATTAGACTTATATTTCACGACACACTGTCCTGTGCATACGTTTTATTCTATACCTTGCAAATCAGTTAGAAACAAGCAATAAAATTTTCGTACTTGAATTATATTCTATTAGCAACCACTCCATTTACCCTTTATTACCCTACCGTGTTTCCGCCGTAATCATCAAAGGGTTGCTTACGAATAGCTAAATCAAACATTGCGTGTCACAAACTACCCTCGGTTTGTACTAATGTACACAGTGTGCACAGAGCTGTTCCTATCGCAGACATATTGATTTCCGATTTTACAGTACCCTACAGTACTTGAATATTACGTGAAATTCTATTGGAATTTGGAGAGTTGACGATTGGCTCCAATCCATTTGTTTAACTGTTAGTAGACAAGATCTTGGAATTGCTGCAACTGAATTAAAAGTCTGAGAGAACTCCAGTTTTGATGCTTTCTGTATAGGCGTTTAATGCTAGCCGTAGTCCCATCTGTTAGTCCTTGTCGCTTCTTGTATCAAAAACAATATAAATCAAGCAATAATTACAAGCTTGTAATCTGAAAGTCATGTCGGATTGCAAGAAAACATGTAGGTATTTAGTTTCTATAAACGAAAACAACTAGATGGTGTGTAGCATTATATTAAGTTATTTATCTTTTTTAATCAGCACTGTACGTTTTCCGGAAATATGTAATAATAATATCAAATAACAGCTTGATGTATTTCACTTAAACTTTATCATTTTCTTTGCGAATTTAAAAAAAAATCTGAAATGTCGCTGAAAAAAATCTAAAATGCTGACATCGAATAGGTACACCACAGGAATTCGAATTATGCTTTTGAAACTGCATTCACGTTACATTCCGTCGCGTTGGCTAACACGCCTGTCCTTTCGTTGTGCATTTCCCATCCCATAAGCCCGATTCAACCCCGGTGACTGCCAGCGTCGTGTTTGCGCTGAGTTTTATAATAGGGATGCGACGATCCGATTCGATGTTTCGAAGATCGGATCGAAGACGTACGATTCAGTCGATAATTATTTGGATGGGAGCGAAACCATACGATCCGAATGCGGATCGATACAACACTACAAGTATTGGATCGCCGATCGAAACATTGTGGATTTACAGAATATACAGGAATGATGTTATTGGGCGGTCAATACAACGTACCAAAGTAGCTTATTTATTCAATAAAATGGGGGGTGGAAAGATGACACGATATACACGTCAAGCGCGTTTTTATTCATTTCAGGAAATATTTCGGGCCCTATGCAAATGTGAAAATAACCACCCAATCCGTATCGATTTGCAATCTCTGATCGAGCATAAAAGTCGCATCCCTATGTCATAATATTTGCCCAGTCGGGCTGTCTGCCTCGTAACCGCTTCTGCTTGTTAGTTGTTATTAGTAAGAGGTGATTTTCAGTAGTATTTCCATATTGTAATTAAACTCTTGCCGCAGACTGGCCAGTCGTGGGAATGAAACGGTTCGCATCGAATAAAAGGAACTCATCTAGAATTTGGATCTAAATAAGCTTACACTGTTTGTTTAGTAACTTCCATTTGTTAGTCACTTTCAGTGCTATCCTATTTTGTCATGGAGACTGATTTTACAGCGCATCAAAAGTTTCCTTTAGCCTTTGACACGTGTTTGTTCTGATAGTTGTTACATCTTATAAGCTTTTTATTTTTCTTTCATTCTTTCTTTTATACTGTTTCTATGGATGAAATGCTTTAATATTTTCATTTTGATGCAAGAAATTGCTTTTGTTTATTTGCTCTCACAATGTGACGGTCGGTTCCTGTCTCCCCGAAACGGAGAATTTCACCAGGTACCTACTGTGTTTACTTTTAGTTCTGGAAGCTGTTTGAACGCTGTTCGTTCGTCTACGTTGTTTGTTCTGCTTTCTAGCTGATTAAATGATGTCCTAGCGGTTTTCAATTTGTTGTAATTGGTTCTTGTAAAAATCCATCTTTCACGATGTTTGAAAATTTGCTAAACCCTGCGTTGGTGCTACTATTTCTGTTATTACGTTATTTCTTTTTTCATTATTTATTCTGGGCGATCTGCAGTACGACCTTTATAATTCTTTCAATTAAAAAAATATTTGATCATTCTCGGTATTATGTATTCTCTTTCTTACAATTTTGTCGCTTGTTAAATGGGTTAAAATTAACATAAAAACTACAATTGTCAAATTTGTCTACTACAAATATCTAAAACTACTCTTAGCATAAACATATCGTACTCATTGATACTTTTCAGTGACCTGAATCAATTCTTTAATCCGCAGGCTTAATCCGGGGTTTGCTATGGTTTCCCTTTACTACGCTCTATCTGTATCTATCTCTTATTTAAAACTATTAGGATTTTCCATACAAGAACGTTCTGTTTGCGCGTATCAAAAAATTCTTCGCCGATGTTTTCCATATTTTATGAATAAATTCATTTTATTCTTCAACCAAATACAAAGAGATTCGAAGAACAACTTCTACGTTAAAAATTACGATCATAAAGATTGTATAACTTGTAAGCTGACTGATTCCACAGTTCCACACCAATGATCAGACGTTAATATTTCGAATAGTTATAATAAGTTACGAATAGCCTTATGTCAACGGATTTTTGTGACTAAAGGCTTACTAATCGTCTCATACGACAATTAAAAAGTAGGCAGTTTTCGTTTGGGCTTATATCTAAAAGTAGGTATCGTTTGGTATGAATCCAGTGCTCAAAATGTCCTGGACGGGACAAGCGTAGGGTGTTGTGGTGGGGAGACGCCCCGTCCCCACGCAACCCCCGCTCACCCTTTGGGAAATTCTGAAAACGTTTATTAAATAAAAACGCTGTTCGGTTTACAAACATGGCCGTTTACTTACACGCGTACACGTGTAACTAGGGAGGATGGATGTATTTCAACGTTGAAAATCAGAAGCCATACGGTACGATTTGTCTTGAGGATTCTACAGAAATTATCGTATCAGAACGATTTAGCCGTTTGGGCTTTAAATAGTTCCTTTAACGCAGAAGAATTGGTAGACAGGGGCATAAAACTTGTAAAACGCCTCGTGATACGCATTTAATCGACAATATTTTTTCTTTTCTGCTTTAACGAGCTACATTCGCGACGACATTTTCTTGAGAAATGTTGGAATGGACACGATAAGTCGTGTAGAGCACACGAAAAATAATGAGGCTCTGATGTTGTTAAGCCTCGCTTCTGCGAACTTGTTTATTCGTTTGATTTTTCTTGTTACTAAAACATGTTGTTTATTGTTTCAGGTACAATATCTATGTTTTCGAGCTGACCTAGTAATGAACTGAGAGCTATCAGTAAGGTTTTTATTTTAATTTTGATGCCTATTTCAGAAATCCAAGTGATCCAACGTTTTAAACCATCTGTGCTTGGAGCATGAACTTACGCTGTTTCGTATAATAAAATCGTATCGGTTTTTTTTGTTATAAGACTAGAGCAATCAAACTAACAGACGGGCCACCTGATGGTAAGTGGTCACCGTCGCCTAGTGAGCTGCCATTAGTATGCGAAGATGTCAAGACAGATTGACATATGACATACTAATGTGAGTTATGATTGACGTTTTTAAGGGCACTGGTGTCTGCACGTTTGCGTCCTTTTCTTAAAAGAAAGCCTGGCGTATAGGTACCTCGACTTCTTCGAAGGAAATCACTTTGTCCTGTGAAGAATTGACGTCATCAATTTGACGACCTGAATGGCGCAGTGGTTAAGAGAAGACACCGGTGCGCTGCGCGGACGGTCCTAGGTTCGATTCCCAGCAAAGCAGAGATTTGAATGATGAATTTGAGTTTCTGTTTCTGGTCGGGGTGTGTTGTGTTCTTGTCTTGTGTTTGTCCATGGCACCCACGACACAGGGAATCCTAGTGTGGGGCTTTGAGTGTAAAGCGTGTAAAGTTATAAGAACGCTGTTTGAGATAAAACATGAAGGAAGTATGATTAAAAAAAACCCAATATTGTTTTTATCTCGTTTGAATGAAAATCCGCATACATAATATGAGGGCGGCGAATGGCGATCTTTCATACGTTTTTCAATAACCAACGCAGACGCGCGGGCGGTAAATGAATACGAGCCTGTAATAGCCCTTCTGATCACATAGCCGTACGTACATTGTACAGTTAGAAACATATGTTGCTTTCAGGCTTTCAGCTGGCCGTAGGCAGGGGTTTATTTGTCCCCGCTTGTTCGAGAGTGGCCAGAAATATGGAGTGATTGATAACGTAGACTCGAATGTGGACGCTTTCGGTTGCAGATTTGAACAAATGAACGTCTTGTTGTGTTCAATGTTGTTTTGGTTTGATTTTTGGTTCTGTAGTTGTAGCTACTCGAAGAATATGATTTCACGTTCTCACGCTCACATTCTACCAAAATTGTAATTTTCTTTCATTCTTGTTTTGTATCAATACGTTTTCGTTGCTATGTTTCTCTCTCTCTTCAATGCATATTTCTGATTAATTGAAACGAACTCGCAAATTCCACTCCCTTGTATCAGCCATATTTTGTTTTCGTTTTTTACATTATTATACCTCGATTTACTTATTGTATTTATAATACAAGCTTTCGCCGGTGACTTCTTCCACGTGGACCTATGAATTTGATCCAGAATGAATTTGATCCAGACTAGTTTTTGAGTGAAAGAGTAACAAACACCCAGTGGCCTTACTCTTGAAAACAATCTCAATTTCAATTCCGATTCCGATCCACATGATCCAGTCACATGATTTGGTACTCTTGAACGTAATCTGTCAATAACTGCGTCAAGAGTAGCTTCTCTTAGGCATTAAGAAGATTGCAACGAAATTTGACAATTTCATTTAGTTCTGCAATATCCGTTCAATATTGGAAAAATAATGCGCTAGTGTGCAAAAATTTCAATGACGATCGATCGGAATTGATTTCAAAAGCAACACCACAGATCCTTACAAACATTCGCATTTATAATACTACTAGTAGGATCGAATTCGAAATTATTGACCAAGTTGTGTATTAACAAACTGTAAGCCCTCGCTTGTATCTGAGAGGCAGGGTCCGGAACCCTTTCGGGGGTGTATCGAGTGTCGGTTACAATAGGGTAGGCGCTAGACATTGAAGCTCTAACCCCAATGTGAAACCTTGCAATGCCCCCCTGATTACCATACGACGAGGGCCTGCGGAGAATCAATTTGCATTTTGCATTTGTAGTTTTATTTTTTATTTTCTGGACTGTTATTAAATTGTAGCGGCCTGTATGTCGTGTTGTGTTGGGTCGATGAAATTGTTTAAGTGTACGTCATTTGCAGTACAGTTGATGTTTAGAGTAGATTGTGCTGGCGAATAACAATTTTTATTCAATTTAGAAGTATGCAACGTAAGAGAGCTCAGGCCAGAGTATGTTGAGCGATGCATGTAGATGTAGCAAGCAATACCAACATTAAACGTAATTATAATAGGAACATGAGAGAACTCGGCTAAGAAGAAACTTCTACCTCAGAGAACTTAGAATTCAGCCTCGAATCGAGGGATCCGGGCTCGAATACCAGTGGCCCAATTGACTTTCTTAAAAAAAGGTAATGAGCGCTTTATAAAATTCAATATCAACTGCTGTAACGGTGATGGCAAACATCGTGGAGATCAGGTCTTCTTGCTTAAGAATTTTTCATAATGTTCTCAAAGGCATGTGAAGGCCACTAACTCGCACAAGGCCAGCGTGGTGGACTAAGGTCTACGCTACGTCCTTTTCATCGTGAGAATAAACCCACGCATTGGGTTACAGACATTTGTTTCAGTTTTTTTTTTTCAATTTATCCTCATACGATACGATTATCTGTTCGTGTTATAGTTCTGTCTGGGGCATATGTCAGTAACCCATTAATGACCCACTACAAGGTCGGGTCTCCTCTCACAATGAGAAGGATGTAGGCCTTAGTCCACCACGCTGGCCTAGTGCGGGTTGGTGGACTTCACATGCCTTTGAGAACTTTTTTTTCTGAACTCTCAGGCATGCCGGTTTCCTCACGATGTTTTGCTTCACCGTAACAGCAGGTGATATTTATTTTTTATAAAGCGCACATAACTTTTTTTACAAAGTCATTGGTGCGTGCCATTGGGATTCGAACCCGGACCCCTCGATTCGAGGTCGAATTCTAAGCCACTGGACTATCACCGCTCACCGCTCTGGGGCATATATGTACATAGATCTATTTGTATACTACATAGATGGTAGTAGCAGGCCTTGTGACCTTTTAAATCTATTCTCGGCCCTTCGTGTGCACTAGGTCGACCTGAATGACCACTTTGCGATGCCTTAGTTTTAAATTGTGTTAGTGCAGCCTATAAGTATGAATACTGGATGGATATACGCTCCGTTCTACATTCACTCTTTTTATAGACCTACGAGTACATTGTACGGGTATTCTTGTTCGGGAGGATTTAAACGTTTCTGAATGTTATAGATATTATTTTTTATTTGTTTTTGTGTATGGGTATCGTTCAACGTTACCAAAGTTACCTACATACGAATGGTTTCCGTCGAGAAAATGTTTGTGCTCCCTCTCAACTGCTAGCAACTAGGTATCATCAATGTAGGGAAGTGCTATAGGTATCAATTTCGTTTCAAAACCTATTCTTCGGAGTTCTAACCCCTTGTTCTAAGATGTCATGTCGCTCGCAACAAGTTGGTTGTACGACAACCGTCACTGCATACTCTACATTCGTCTTGTCGAATCTCAGTGTGTAGTGTCAATTAGGACAGCGGATAATTAAGTCGGTTGTGACGGATTGTCACATCCAATTAAGAGGTCTTATACCAATACGTGCTTGAATTGTTTTTTAATTATTTAGAAGGAACTGGAGTGTTCTGAGATACTATAAGCAAATGAAATGAAAATCATTTATTTGCACGAATATGGGTTAGTTATTGGTTTTACAGGGCATTTTGATCAATCCATATTCACCTTTTCAGGTATGCAAATTCTAAAAGTAAAAATAAGCAAATAAAACTAATGTTAGTACGTAATACAAATTAAAACTTTTAAAATAATAAAACTTATTACTAATACGCAATTTGATTGATATGTTTTGTATCATTTATTAATGTCAATTTAATCAAGTACATATATTCATTATTTTTATATTATTTAGTTATAATTTTACCTAATCGAACTCATCGGCTGCCTATGTGCCACCCATCGCTGGGTAAAGAGAAAAAGCCGGAAGAAAAATCTCTCGACACAGGTTTTGGTGCACATACTTTATTTGTTTAGACGCGCGTTTCCACATTCAATTTAAATTTTAATAGAATTTACGACACAATACAGATTTAATTTTTTTCATTAATGAATTCCGCAACCGAATAGTATGCTTTTTCGGTTAATGAGATGAACCGTTAAATTTATCAATACCCTATCTTGTCTGAACACTCCAGTTCCTTCTTACCTGTGCAAATCGCCACGGGCGGACGACAAGCGCAGACACTACACTCTGTACGGTCCCGAGCAGACATCCGTCGTCGTGCGTCTGCTCCCCGTACCCGTACCGCTCCTCGCTTATGTTCGAGTGACGTGTCTGTGTCTACTCTATCTACTATCACTTTGCTACTTGTGTCATAGAAACTGTCTTCCAGTTAAATCTTTTCGAATTAAACTCGTTCATTCGTGTAGTTGATCGTTATGATACCATCTTCCATCAGACACGAATTCCACGGAAAGTTTAATACTCGTCGTACGTCGAAACTCTTGTTGTCAAGTGCGTGTCTGTTCGACAGTGTTCGGCGGCGAATGTTTTACGATGTTTTTACGACTCCCGGCAGTCGGGGTATCTACGTGACCCTGGACGTACATGGGATTTTATGGGTTTAGTTGATAAGAACTGTGGTTTCTAACCCTGTAACCATGGGGCGAAGTGCAAACTCAAGTAGAGCTTTCTTATATTTTAATAAACAAAATGTTATTGAGGATTGCGTGTTGATTTGACGCCCAGCATGTTTTGTGCCACTTAAAGGGTGAAATGTCATCAGCTATTGACTGACTCATGCTTCTATGGTGTTCTGTTTACGTTTTGAAGCCCACATAACATGGTCTTGCGAAAATATCTGGGCTGAAAGTCATTCCCTAATTTACACGTCATATACGTGGAGGCATTTGATGTTTCCCTGTTACTATAATCGGGAACATTTCTGATCTTTAAGTCAAAATTAATGAATCAATATAAAAGTCTTCTAAAAGCTTTATAAACGGAGACATCATAAGTTATTCCGAAGCAGTAATATCTCCAGTTTGATACGATTTCTTTTAACCTTGTGTATTGGTAGCAAATAACAACGATGAATATTTAATTTGTTACCAAGCACACGAGCGACACACGTAACGAACACGACGAAAATAGCGCCACCCAATCTAACATCGATCCAAAATCGCGCAATGGTACGTCTATTCTTTCTTTAGACAATGATACTGACGGAGTAACAATAATATTTTGGGGCGACGACGGTGTCCTTGTTGCCAGGCGGGGAGACACGAGGAGTGTTTACGGTGTTTTTATAGCGCCGCCGAATTCGGGAGTCGACTTGCCGGTACCGTGACCCTGAGACGGATTGCGTGCGAGGATGACTGACAAACGAGGGGTGTGGGGTTGCTATGGAAGCACTCGTACGTGTGTGGAAAGCCAATTCATTTTGGGTGATTTTTCCCAAGATCTTCCAGTGCTCTTAGCCGATTTCGGCATGTTGCAAATAGTTCTGTAAATATCGTTGCAGTGACATAAGCAGATTTACCGCCGTACTCGGAGACATTCATTAACGTTAATGGTTCATTAATTAAATAGAGATGACACTTGTGTCGATACGAATAAAGACGATTTTATTTGTTTGTTAATGAACTAACGTTAGATGACGTCTCTGAGTGCGGCCGTTACATGTTTTTGTAGTTGCCGAATTCGGGAGTCGACTTGCCGGTACCGTGACCCTGAGACGGATTTATTTGCGTGCGAGGATGATTGACGATGGGGGGAGGGATGGGGGTTGCTATGGCAGTAAATTTCGCGTTTAATTTTGTGATATTTTCCCCAAGATTTCCCAGTGAGGGCTCCAAGCCGATAAGCCGATTAGGAACATCAAGAAACAATTTCTATTTAAACGCTTATATTGCTGCTGTAAACGTAGTGTTTCGTATTCGCCCTTCATTTATGTATTTGATGTGGAAGCTCCATTTATCACATTGTGTTCATTCCTTCTCGCTTATTTATCACCAATCCTATCGTCGCAAATGTTTACGAGTAAATTACTGATGTATTCATTTTCCTGTTGCCTAAATGTTATTTGTTCTCGGCGTGTTACAGGAAAATTTTAGCTCAGGTAATGCTTTTTATTATTCTAAGTGAATTTGTTTACAATGATTCTGATATAATGATGTTCACTTTTCAAGTTATCTCCGGAACGTTCAGAAGGAATTGCTAACATTGGTTGTCATAATTTATGAAGATGGTACGAAATTGAGCGTGTCTTTCGTTTCAGACTGAAAGCTGGATCGCGTGATATCCGACTGGGATAAACACAGCCAAAACGTGGTCCTTTTCAAATTGGTCGGTTAGCTCCGAAAGGGCACGAGGTGAAGGACGCTCGCGTTTGCGTTTACTGCGAAATACGATCGATACAATGTCTGCGCCAGCTCCAGTCGACTATCAACCTTAATGCTCCGATATAAGATTCCATTTAGAGTTAGGTTAACAGGCTTTCTGACCTACCGGCGATCGCAGTTTCGATACAGACTTGTCTGATATGAGCGTATGTTTTGATGTTTCTGGATTGATTAGGGTCTCTGAATGATCGTGGACGTTGTTGATTTTGAGATTGGTCTGATCTGGATCTGATTGGATGTTGGATCTGATTATAATTATCACGGTTTAACGGTCTTGTAGTGATGGTTATATTAGCGTTTACATTGTGATTGTTTACGATTCAGCGGCGTCTGTGTTTTGACGCAACGTTGTTGTTTTCTTTCTATTTGGTGCATTAAGATCGATGTTTCCTTATGTTGGGAGAACTTGTTTCTCAAAAATTTTTAATACATATGTGTAAATTTCAGTAAGTATATGAAAGTTGATGAAACTACATGTAAGATTCTATTTTCACGTTCTGAATGCATGTTTATTTCGAAAACAATTCTTTCAAAGTTTTCTTTTGATTGAGTGATTTAATCTGCCCATTCGTGATTGTCTTCTTTCATACTTAATGAAGTATTTGGAATTTTTCCACGCTGTCCGTTTCGGCTGATTTTGTTTGTGCAGAGGTCGCCACACGTTCCCGATGCGTGCTTGTAACACGATAGTCTTCAAACAACTAAACAAAAACTTGTTTTACCGACGTCGCGAATAGTTTAGACGCTTATTCCTCTGCTAATGCTAATACTCTGCCGGTAAACATTCGACGTTCAAAGTCCCGAGCTTGTTTTGATTCAACTTTAGAGGGTTTCTATAGAGGAACGCTAGCTTTAAATGGATTGATTTTGAAGATTATATTCGTCGTACCGTAGGAGTGATGTTCTAAATATACATCCGTGTGATTTAATTTATATTACGTTAAGTCTATAAAAGGATTTGTTTTATTGTTGTAGCGGGAAGGAAGTGTAATAAGGCTGATTGTAGTTGTGCTGAATAATAGCTATAAAAAGAAACATAGTGCTGTGATGTTTACTTTGTTCTATAAAAGGCGACTGAATTAGCTGAGCCTCGAACATGAACTTGCGCAGTTTCGTATAGTAATCGTATCGAGCTGCCATCAGTATGGGAGAATGTCCAGACCAACTAACATGCGACATACTAATGACTGCCGTTTACTATACGAATACTTTGACGATAGTCTTCATGCTCACAACACTGGTCTTTTCCAACATAGTCATCTTAGCCGATTCATACACAAGGCTACGCAAGTCTTCGATCTCCATACGACCACTGCCATACAAATCCATGAAGGTTCGTACACTAGTCGCGTCGCCGACATTAGTCCCGCGTCGTACTCGTCGTATACGATATTAGTATCGACGCCGACGGAGACTTACGTAGCCTAGTGTACGTAGGGGCTTAAGCCCATTTGTTAGTTTTCTCTTTGATAGTGGAAGACGAACGTTCATTTATAAACTTAGTCTTACGGTCTCACGGAAGAGCGTAGTGACGCTTCATTAAAGGCATCGTTTGCAACTTTGCAAAGGCTTTGAGCGCGACTCCTTTGTGGTTCGCCGCAACCGACAGCCTTCTATAGGATCCGCGTCTCTTTCCCCTTTGCGTTCCATCGTCTTCGTTTTAAAGCGTATTTTCTTTTATTTTTGAAATGTTACGAACGAATACTTCAATACCACAATAATTAGCCAAATCCGTCCAACCGTTCACGAGTTTGAGCGAGACTGACGAACAGCGATTCATTTTAACATATAAGTACTTGAGATTTGGAGGCTGAGACCAATACGTTTTACCGCCCGTGTGAATGTGAAAACTTCACTTTAGGTGGAGTTTCAGGTGAATAAAATTCTGAAGTAGAACGTCCGTAAAAAAAAAACACCGTGACCCGATTCGTGCAACTAAACACACGTCAGAGGCGAGAGGTGTACTCGGAATAGTACGTACACTGTACATAGTACACTGTACACTGTACAGTGTACGTGTACGCGCACCGCAGATCGATATTACACTCTATTTACACGCGCCCTGTTGCAGTGCAGTCGCCGTGTGGTTTGTTTACTTAATTATTAAATACACGCGGTAACATTTGATACGTAGAGCTGGTTGTCAGTACCCATTAATGACCCACTACAGGGTCGGGTCTCCTCTCACAATGAGAGGGATGTAGGCCGCCGTCCACCACGCTGGCCTACTGCGGGTTGGTGGACTTCACATGCCTTTGAGAACATTTTTTTTTGTGAACTCTCAGGCATGCAGGTTTCCTCACGATGTTTTCCTTCACCGTAGCAGCGGGTGATTTAATTTCATAAACCAACTCCGTAGGGACTAGTTTATTAATGTGAATAGGAAAATAAAATCTAATTCTGTGCATAGGTTTAAAAATTCAGCTCGCTTACGTAACCGTATTCGGGTTAGTATTTGTAGAAGAGACTGAAATATCCGTACAAACTCCGTAATCCGAATGCAAGTGAATAACGCCGGCAGCAGGAGTTGTACTCGCTCTGTACTAAACGTGTACACACCCTACCTAAGTATAGTACGTACACACTACACATACACGAACCGCAGGTCGATATTACACTCTGTTTACACACGCTGTTGGAATGCAGTCGCTCGTACGGTTTGTTTACTTGAATAGAGAGAGTAAATAATATTGAATACGAGTATGCAGAGATCTAATCATAATCAGCCTTTTAAAAGGGGCTCTTCGTTTATTTTAGTTTAATTTTATTATTATTATTATATTTTAGTTGTATATCAGTGTAAACAAGGGCACAAGGCCATCTTTAAAATTCTGTATTTACTGCTTAGTCTACTACTGACGGGTAAATTAAATAGAGTAAGAACATTAAGCACTCATATTTAATATAGCTGTTTATAATCTCATTTCTGCGACGTAAAAGCAGCAAGAGTTGTATTAGCACAAGTCACCTTTTATTTAAGCCTATGACTGTATTGTGTTTTTTATGAAAGTTAATAAATAATAATTAAAAAATACTTATAGAGGATAAACATTTTAACAATTACATAACCGTAAGTGCTACACACAAAATAATATTATGTAAAAAGTAGGCTACGAAAACCGCCAGCACTTACGACTGATAATTTTTCCATTATATACTTACATCCATTTACATTAAGTATAACACTGTAATAACTGGTTTTATTAAGGATCTTTACACTTGTTATTGGCTTACTCTTGTCTCGGCAAATGTGTTAAATTCTTTTATCGATTTATAAACGCCGAGGAGACGATGCCATTAACATGTTATTAAACTTTAATGAACCGATAATACGGTATCGATACGGTAGCGAAGTTGACTGGAATAAATTGAATATTTGAGAGTCAGAAATGATGATATCCGTAGAACAGGTAACGAAGGTGACCGACAATCGACTTCTAAAATTTTGCAAAATAAAGTGGCAATGAGCTCGCCACATCGTTCGCAAGACTTACAATAACAATTGGGGTGTGGATATTCACAAGTAAATTCAAAATTTAATTCCCAGAAAAGAGTCCTTTCCGAAACGTCTGAAAACTCATTGGAAGTTGAGCAACTTCCAGTATATTTAAAAATGATTTTTATTGCGTGCGAAAATAATAATAATGAAATTAATTGACTTGAACTTGACTTAAACAAAGATTTTGTATGAAGAACCCGGCTTATGCTCATTTTTTGTTTTTGCCACTTTATTGAACTGGCAAAAACAATTGACTCAATTGACTCGGAGTCCAAAAACCAATTGACGGAAAAGAAAGGTCCTCGAATGGCGACCACGTGTAGGCAATGAACACAGGCCGCCCTCCGAGCAGGTGGATTGACGACCTGACGAAGGCAGCGGGATACCGTTGGATCCAAAGGGCCCAGGATGGGGCGGAGTGGTTTCGATTAGAGGGGGAATGTTCGGCAGACTACCAAGGTCTAAAAGGAAGGAAGGGAGAAATTTGAATGTCGCTGTATATTCAAATATTACTGTGAAGGAAATGGGTGTGTTTTTACGATTCGAAGCTTGTACTGTGGACAGATAAAAGGTTGTAATTAATAAAATTGAAGATAACATTGCCATTGTAACATAAACGTATGTGTATGTTGATAAAAAGTATACAATACTCTATTGATTAAAATTCATTAGGCGGGTGAACTCTTGAATAACATGTTGTTTTATCGTCTGTGGAATTGTTTCTTTTATAATACCTATCGTATTAACAGGACCAAAGTGGACCAGATGCTTAAGTAGTCTGAAACTACTTTGATAGGCCTCTATTCGAACTGTTTCGGGGCCGTTAATACGGATATTGTGTTCCATTAACCAAGATGTCAGTAACGACCCGAGGCCTATATGAATTATCTATTTAAACCCAGCCCACTCACCAAGCCAGCAAACTAAGCATATGTTATCTATTTACGAGATTAAAACTACTTAATGTAGTCAGCATTTCGGTATTAGAACAATATTGAACGCGGGTGGGTACCTACCTATTTGCGCTAATGCAATTATGCAATGCGTAACATTTGTTTCATTATTACTAGTTTATTAGAAAGTTGTATTTGGCATTGTGCAACTAAATGCAATTGAGTGCAATTTTTATAACACGGGATTTGTAGTGGCGAAGTACGAGCTACATTGCGACCCGTGGTGCAATGAGTTCCTAACAAAATATTGACAAATAGCTAAATAAATATTAAATTATAAATAGTAAAAGAAGCACAGGCTTCTACCTAGATTACCCACTTGAAGAAAACAGTAAGAAACCGATGGATTCAGAGAGCTCAGTAGCGGTCGGAATGGCGTCGATTAAGGGCCCCAATCTGCAGGACGAAAAAAGTCCTTTGGTCGTAAAAAAAACTAAAGATATTTAGAAATTGTAACTTAGTGTAGTGCCTTTTGCAAAGCAAAAACTCCTACAGACTGGTCCAGGAGGCCCATGTCAAGTAGCGGACTGCAGAGGACTGAAAAGAGACAGAAGGAGGATTAGGAAAGAGCAGTGACTAAAAACTGGCTGAACCTTTTCTACCTAAAGGTGTGATGGGCATGTTTACAAAGTAGATCTCCCCCAGTAATGCGCACGGAGAGCGCGTTTGCGCTTGCGTAATAACTATTACGGCGGAACGCAGATAATATTGTTTTGTTTACATACAATACGACACGGTTGCTTTAACTGTTCGCTACTCCAGAAGCGGTTGATAACGTTGTAGTTTGTACGGCATATAAGCTTTAGGACCATTTTTATAGCAATTGAGTTGCAATTAAGGCTTAACTTGACGTTAAATGGTCACAAGAGAAAAGTGCGGACACGCTCCGACGTACACTAGATGTGTATGATATGTGTATGATGATAGACAGTACGTTGTTAAAACTGAACAGCCTACGGTCGTATCGATTGATATTACCGCTAGCGCTAGGCTTAGCGCAAACGTTTCTCGGTAACTTGTAATTGCCCTGTCATTGTTGCCGCACGACGGGTTGCGGCAGAGTTGTTGCTGAATAGACATGGCACCTGTATCTCTAAGAGTTTTCCATAATGTTCCCAAAGGCATGTGAAGTACAAACACCGACCCTTATTAGGTCAAGACTCAGGTCCCTACTGTGACTTAACTATAAGTATTTTAAGCTGTAAAATAAACAGAAATTTGTTAGAATATTGTCCAAGTCGTTGCTTCTATTTAACGTTAATTGTAAAGCAAGGAAAAGAGCACTTTCTTGTTCAGTCATTGAAGTACAACTGCTATAGTGGATCTACTTACTAGAAGTACCTACCTTTTGAGGTCGTTCCACTGTCGCTTGCGAATTTTTATAGAATCTAGGTTTATCTATTAATCCTTATTTTTTATATTGATGAAATATTTGAAAATGTTTATTGTTAATAACAAAAAATCAAAATCTTGTGCACATGATCAAGTAAACCTACAATAAACTATTGCTGGATTACCGAAATAGAAACTGATAAACAATGGCAAATAGAAATGTCGTGGGCGCGGCAAACGGGTGGCAAACAGTCGTTTCTCATTTATGATTTGTGTATTTGCACAGATGACGGGAACAACACATTTTGACGCACCGTGGGAGGAAGACATCGGTGAAATTATTTTCGTAATGCAAACATGCTCGTAAACCTTCTCTAGTTCATCTCGTGATTTGTTCTGCTTTTGTCGCTTGATTTTTTCTTAAAAATCTTATGCTGGCTTGTCTATGAATTTTGCAATAATTTTTGAGTTACATTTTGACCTCTTCAAAATGCCTGTTAAAATCCAGTTACGGTTGAAATATAACTTTCTTGTACACACCCGTGCTTGGCTTAATGGCTTTAAATCCACTGGATATTCTTCGACTTACTTGTAACTTAAGGATTTAAACAAGGAAATACTTCCTTATACAATAAAATAATTATTCATCTGTTACAACCCTTTTTAACCGACTGCGGCGGAGCAAAAAGGAGGGTTATATGATCTCTACCCATAACGTGGCTTGGAGCATACTCCACCACTGCTGCTCCAATGTGGATCGATGAAAACAACTTTCTCTTATTAGGTCTATTTTATGCGAACGAATGCTTGAACTTATGTATTTCTTGATTTGTGTTTGCATTTCTACTTAGAATAAGTCTATGGAATGGCTGTCGTTTTGCCCATACGTTTAAAAACCCTAGCAAATTGCCCCCATATCAGGACACGTTAGATACGAATGTGGAGCGAAATACTCGGAACTGGAAACACCTATCCCCGTTTCTGTGTAAATGTAATCGCTTGATGGGACTTTTTGTGCATGCTTTTATTAGCTTCGGTCGTATGTTAGTCCGTAGCGGAAACTTTGAACCTGATTTTGACGTACTGAAAATCGTCGAACCAATTTGAAACTGCATACTTATGAAGGACCAATGACAATGCAATAGGTAATATAAAAGAATCAAACTAAGTTCGACTTTTTGTATTATTGCATATTTTAACTATTAGGTATTATCGTACGAGTGTATGAATAGCAAATAAATCAATGATTTCCGTACCGTCGCGGGTAAATAACACTGTATAATTAATAAAATTGGAAATTTAAAAAACCCCCGAGAAATAACGACAATTTTCATTGAACATATTATTTTGTAATGTGCACGTGATGCGCTTTCATTTGAGACCCCACTCGATTATATTTGCAGACATTCGGTTATTCTTCCCCACTTTCACCCCCCACAACTTTTAAACGACTCAACCGATTTTCATCAAACATGACAGTCTCGAATAATCGGCCGTAACTCACCTTTTATACAAAAAAAAACTAAATTGAAATCGTTTCATCCGTTCGCGAGCTACGGTGGTGCCACGACCGAATCACATACAGACAGACAAACAGACGTTTTTGCGCCGGGGGTTAAAAATGTCACAATACATTGCTTTTCCTCGTTTTTTTTGTCTTACGAACGCAATGCAAGTTTACATCTATTTAGGATGAAGATATAAAGAGAAATAAAGAGGCCTTCTAATTAGTCGGCATCAGCTATAAAGCTCTTAAATTCCCATAGGACTTAATTAGATCCAATTACGAGATAGAAGATAAAGATACATGACGTCCCACGGCGGCTTATTTATTGCGGTGAATAAATAGTCAAGTGTTGTTCAGTGGCGGAAGAATAGGTGTCAGTAACCCATTAATGACCCACTATAAGGTCGGGTCTCCTCTCACTATGAAATGAATGTAGGCCTTCCACCACGCTGGCCTACTGCGGGTCTTGTGAACTCTTAGGCATGTAGGTTTCTTCGCGATGTTTTCCTTCACCTAACGTGATATTTAATTTTATATTTTATAAAGCGCATATAACTTCAAAAAGTCATTGGTGCGTGCGTGCGATTCGAACCCGGACCCCTCGATTGGAGGTCGAATTCGAAGCCACTGCTGGGCCATCACAGCTACGAAGAGTAAATAATAATTTGAACGAATAAAAATTATCCACAATAGGTGGTTTTTACGCGCAACGGTGCGTGTAAATAAAGACAGGTGTGCTTTTCATATAATTATGTTATAGGGAAACAAACGATAAGATACGAGCTGAGAGGTTTTGTTCTGTTTATGCTGTTATTGTTGTACACACGAGTAAACAATATTGACTTAGTCGTAATTTAATAGAGAATTTAAATTTTTCTACGTAGGTATTCAAACTAAGTAGCAACGGGCCGGCTGATATCAGAGCCCTGAGCATGAACGCTATCAGTCACTAAGGTGAAAGTATACGTGCAGTTCACGTGTGTCATTAGTATAGGAAGTTCAGATGCTATCTTCACACTCACGCTTCACCACTCATAGCCCCACATTAGGATTCTCTGTGTCGTGGGTGCCATGGACACACACAAGACAACCTAACCACTGCGCCACTTGGGTCGTATCTAACTATATTACGAATACTTTAACGACCATGTTCTTGCTCGATCAGATCAACGATAAAATTTTGTCTTCAGTTCATAAATAATCATTAAAACTCCATTGCAGTTGCAAATCTTAATTAAAAGTATTAAAACCAGCTTTTGTAACATCCCACGTTTTATTTGTTTTTAAGCGTCTGTCATCGCGCGAGGTTTGCGTATGTGCGTTATCTCACGGTGTTGATAGCAATAATATTGACATTAATTATACGCTTTAATTGCGAACCGTCTAAATATAGCCCGTTTAATCATAAGATGAATTCCGTTTTACCGTGCAATTTGAATATAGCCATACTAACACGCAGTGTTCACGTCTTGGAGCTATTTGGTTAAACCTTAAATATATTCCAAAGAAAATACGAGCAAAATAATTATAAGGACTAATAACTTTACTATACTAATAGAATATTAGCCTTAACAAAAGGTTGCATTAGTGTTTATAAAGGCTGGCTGCCATTCTCTCATTTTAATATTTTAATTTCACAACGTAAGCATTTACCATGTAAAATATCCATTAATGCGACCTGTTTGGTGGTTTATTATAAAAAATAATTACTAGTTTAAACCTAAGCAAAATCTCACTGCAATATCACAAACTTACCTGGTATGCGGGTACATATTCAAACAACTACAACTTAATCCGCGGCAGCACCGTGTAAAGACACTGCAAAGTTGTCTACAACCAAAGTCAGTAATTAGAAGTTGTGAACTCTAGGTGCCTCCGAACGTTACACTGAACATGCTGAGAGGAAGCTGCCGGTTCCGACGTCAACGGTTGGAACATTCTGGTGTTTTCTGGAGGGTTATTTGGAACAAATCTTAATTAGAAGTCGTGAACACTAGGTGTTTTAGAACTTTACACTGATTACTTTACAATGATCCTGTAAACGACCGGAAGTGCTGATGCCAGTTCGAATTTTCTGGCATTTTCTGGAGGATCAGAGTAGCGGGTTTTATTCTTCTACACCTAATATCAGCTATACCTACCAGTTATCAGCGCACCGCGAACCGAAATGCATCATCGTCTAAGATTCTATAATCTATTATATGTGCATAATATAGCGGTGATAGCCCAGTGGCTTAGAATTCGACCTCGAATCGATGGGTCCGGGTTCGAATCCCAGTGGCACGCACCAATGACTTTGTAAAAAAAAAAGTTACGTACGCTTTATAAAATTAAATATCACCTGCTGTTACGGTGAAGGAAAACATCGTGAGGAAACCGGCATGCCTGAGAGTTCACAAAAAAAAATGTTCTCAAAGGTATGTTCGTCCAGCAACCCGCAGTAGGCCACCGTGGTGGACGGCGGCCTACATCCCTCTCATTACGAGAAGGAGACCCGACCCTGTAGTGGGTCATTAATGGGTTACTGACATGTACATAATAATATATATAGTTTCACTTGCATCTTAGTGTGATGTCTTTCTCTTTTCAAGCCTAGATTACTAAGAGTTATTCTTGTATAACCGTTCACAGGCACAGAATACCCTTTTAATTCACATTCTAATCATCAACTCGTTCAATTCCAGATGTACCCTGCGCTTCCCGTCCACGAACATCCGACTGGAGTTCCAGTCGCTGGTGGAGGAGAGCGGCGGCGGCGCTGGCGGCAGCTCCGGCCCGCCGCTGCCACCCCTCCGCATCACGATACCCATGGACAACGACGGCCGCAGCCCCGCACCATCTCCTACCGGTGAGAACGTATTCCTTTCATAGTGAATGAGTTGCGCGCATAGCGCACTGCGTGAGTAGATCGGAAGCGGTCGAGAAAGTCAGGCAGCGTCGGGCGCGGTCTCCACCTGGATGGGTAATCGTTAGTGGCGATATACATGCGTGTTTCTGTGCTGCGGCGGGTGTGGTAAGTTCAGTAAGTAAAGTTGTCTAAAGATAAAGGCCTTGATGGAGGCCCTATGGGCGGTGTGAAAAACGTCCCACATAAGGATGCACACCACACAGTGCTGCGAAGGGCAAGGTAAGCTATCGGTCTCGGATAGATAGATGGATCCGGTCGGAGTTCCAGTCGTCGATGGGGGAGAGTGGAGGTGGAGTTGGTGGCAGCTCCTGACCGCTGCTACCACCGTTTCGGATCAGGATACCCATGAACATTATATTTCTCTACAACAAGACATTTTTGCGTCTCTAAGACATTTGATCAAAGTATCAGAAAACTGAATAGTTACGTTCATAACTCGACGTTTTTAGCATATTGTTCGACACATTTCTCAACAAACACAACGTATTAATTTTCCCTTCATGTGCGTTTCCAGGTACGATAAGTGCGACGAACAGCTGTCCGACGTCCCCACGAGGCGCCGGCTCGTCGGGGCGGCGGCATCCCGACCTGGGGCTGGTCGCGCACTACGCTGTCTTGGCTGACCACCAGAGGCCC
Organism: Erynnis tages; assembly: GCA_905147235.1. Lineage (NCBI taxonomy): Eukaryota > Metazoa > Arthropoda > Insecta > Lepidoptera > Hesperiidae > Erynnis > Erynnis tages. Next base: position 11,244,463 of record LR990082.1, read on the forward strand.
AACTCCAACGGGACTGCTGTGAGTAGCTTCGATCCTTTGTTATGTTACACTGCTGGGATGATCGGTGGAGATGCGGTCTTGCTGAAATCCCCCCGGAGTTCTCCATAATTGCTGAGAAGGACGCCTCTAAGTTGGAACGCACCGTTGCCCTCCAATGCCTCGCTCGTGCCTGGAACATCACTAAGGCAGGCGTTTATGAAGGCACGCATTGAACGCGGTCAAAGAAACTACGGTCCAGTTTTAAAACCTTCCTTAACTTGCCCATAGAAGACCTCAAGTGAGAACGCTTGATAAAATTTGTTCAGTACTTTTTGGTCATTTTTGTATGAAAATACTAGAACATCTCAAAAATTCATTTGAAATTGTTAAACTCATTCGATATTATAAAACATATCCCCCGTCAGACTCGTACAACACGCTCGCGTGGAGCAATAGTTCTCTGAACGCGATAGTTCGTAACACGACGCTCAAGACTCCCAAATGTTCGGACCATTGCACTAAGCATGCCACTAAACAGTGTAAACCGTTCAACTCCAGACGTCCTCGACCACCGGCGACGGGTACAGTTCGAGGGACGCGCGCGACGCCCGCGAGCAGCGCGAGGGCCGCGACGACGCCAAGCCGCCCTACAGCTACGCACAGCTCATCGTGCAGGCGGTGGCCTCCGCGCCCGACAAGCAGCTCACGCTCAGCGGCATCTACAGCTACATCACCAAGCACTACCCCTACTACCGCACCGCCGACAAGGGCTGGCAGAACTCCATCCGACACAACCTGTCGCTGAACAGGTGAGCAACGGTTTTTGCATATTGCATATTGCCATGGAGAAGTAGGACAGTCATTGTCTCTCCGGGAACACGTCAAAGATCCAGGGTAGCTTCTAATTGCAAGAGGTAAATCCATCACACGAAATTGTTGAACAAGTGTGGAAAAGGATGTTATTTTTATGGTCAAGAAAGTCACTCATTTTACCCCGTCGAAACACAAAGGGAATTGTGAGCGACGCAAGATTGCAACTTATCATGACGTGTTACAAAACAAGTGAGAAAAAAGTGGTTGCTCTATGGAAAGGAAGGCTCTGTCCAATATTTGGTTCAGAAAGGCTGTCATTAATTGTCATTAATTAATTTATTATTATTTTATTTTATTTACTATGGGTCCTGTCTGAAATAAAGATTAATTAATTTAATTTAATTTAATTAATGAGGGCGTAATGGTTAACGTTATGGAGAGTTATGTAGTCAATGGCTTTGTATCGTTAAACCTAAGTTAAGTAAATTCTAAAAACGATAAATTTCATTGTAGACATTCATTTCGGTGCACTATATCGAATTAAATCATTCATTCATATATCACTTGGCAATACAGTGCATAGTATTTACGATACCACTCAAAAACTATTTCATACATGGTTTTTGCTTGTGTTTACAAATGACGTCACAGCGACCTGGCAATATTCCACCCGCCGTTTGTCACCACACAGTCATTACACACCACACACCATTTTTGGTAGGAGTCGGCTAATCAGCTTCTACTTTGGTAATGTGAATTTGTTTATATGAATACATTATGTGTGTGCCGTTATTGAATGAGTGGTTTGTTGACTAACGTCATGACTGTGTGTGGGTTTTTTGGTTATATTTATCATATTGTGTGTCAACTTGTGCATTTAGTCACTAGATGAATAATAATTTTTGAGTGTACAAATGAGATCTCAGCAAAATACATGGAAACCTACACCACTAACACAATGTCACGACTAAGTTGTTAGCTTTAAAAGTTAAAAAAATGATAATTATAACACAAGCGAAGGAAATACGTATTAGTGGACCTGAGAATATTGGTTTTCAAATATACATGGGTTCGCTATGAGTCCTTATTTAAGCAAGACCGTGCGTGAAAAACGGACTGTGGGGGAACGCCACATATCCAGGTGATGAGGGTGGAATTTCAGTCTCTGGCGGGTGGAGTAGTGATGAAAGGGTGATGTCGTCGGCATTATTTGGTATAGCTCCGCAGATCACTCACCAAAATAAAGTCTTTTAATAAAGTCTTTAAATAAAGTCTTGACGACCCGAGTGGCTCAGTTGGTAAACACGCCAGTGCGTTACGCGGAGGGTCCTGGGTTCGATTCCCAGCAGAGCAGAGATTTGAATGATGAGTTTAAATTTCTGTTTCTGGTGTGGGTGTGTTGTGTTGTTGTCTTGTGTGTGGTCCCATGGCGCCCACGACACAGGGAATCCTAGTGTGGGGCTATGAATGTGAAGCGTTATTTATTTTTTTATTTTTATTTTTCCTATATGACTTTTACCTACAAGGTAGACTGGCAGAGAATGCTAAAAGTAGCATTAAGTCCACCTTGTAACTTTATTTCTGTAAGGGTATATAATAAAGAATTTAATAAATAAATTAATAAATTTCATGGTACCAATTTTCTGTTCCAGACTCTTTCTCTAGGTTAATCTAGTTGATAAGTTGCCCGATGTTAAACTGAATAAAGTTTATTTATTTATTTGTTTGTTCCTTTCAGATACTTCATCAAGGTGCCGCGCAGCCAGGAGGAGCCGGGCAAGGGCAGCTTCTGGCGCATCGACCCGCAGAGCGAGGGCAAGCTGATCGAGCTCGCGTTCCGGCCGCGGCGGCCGCGCGGCGTGCAGTTCCGCGCGCCCTTCGGCCTATCGTCGCGGTATACTGACGCTTGTCGCACCCGCCGTGTGTGTGCGTGTGTGTGTGGAGTGTGTGAGTGTGTGTGCACGTGTGAGCGCGACTTAAAGGAAAAAGTGATAGTGCGGCAGACTATAAGAGTGGGAGAAGCGCTTATCGTGCACCCCTTAAATTTCCCGTTTACAATTATTATTCCTTTCGGCTACTACAGTCCGTTCTTTTTACTCTTTGATTGTCATTTTTGGTAAAGAATCTTGGCACAACTTTTTATTTGAAAAAGTTTAATATCATAGTAACTAGAAGTCTGTAAAAAATGGACTATAGATTCAGTTACTACGGCAATCAAAAACAAGAATAGACACTTGATGTACATTGTGTGATAGAAGGATGAAAAGAATAAGTTTAGAGCAAATTTCGAGGATATAGTGTATGAAGTTATGTTGAATGAATGCATGCAACAGGAATGATGAAAGTACAACTGGTACTTTACTAAAATTGTGATTGGAAAATAAATATAAAATGGCTTGCAAAATTACTTTTAGTTTTACATGTTACGGAATTGTGAGTTGTGAATATGTAACACACGCACACAAGAGCATGCCATAGTAGCAGTAGTTGTAATTATATTGATATTTTTGATGAAGATAATACAGATTGTTATTTAACAGACTACTGTCAGGTTTATTATCTGTATAATATACCTGTATCCCTAATCTGTGTAACAGGCTTTAATGGATATTACCATCTGGTAGAAAAACTAGTCGTAATAATGTTATATTTAGTTCACATAAAATTGATTTGTCAAATGCCCTGAGCATCTTAATTGCTATAATATTATGCTCAAGTCATAATATGACTGACAGGTTGCCCGTGAATAACTCCTTGGAGTATAATAACCCAAAGTGGAATGAGCAACTATTATAATTGGTTGGGAAGGTGTGAGACTAAATAAGATCATGGTTCACATAAGTAACGGGATAAGTCCTATCTCTGATAAGTGTGTAATACCTCCGATAAACATTAAAACTAAAACATGAACTGCTTGTAACTTGGGGGCTAGAAGTGACAGACGAGTGGCCCCACATCCAAAAAAAAATATGGGATTTTTACATATCAAGATGATGTTTCAGGATATCCAAAACGATACACCTAAAATTAGGGTACATTTATTTTTAGATCATTTTTAATTCGGTGGAAACTGCAGTTACGTCTCTTTTAGTTAAAAACATAACCTCTACAAACAAGGTAGAAGTTATAACTAAGTTTTATGGTCACTTTCTGCTAAATAATGGACTAAGTTGTCACTTAACCCTCGTAGTGGGAGCGTATAAATAACATTTCGGTGTACGATTATAGGAGCGCGCCGACGTCGCCGTCGCAGGTGGGCGTGTCGGGGCTGGTGACGCCCGAGGAGCTGTCGCGCGAGCCCACGCCCGACCTCTTCACTCCCGACGAGCCCGATCACCAGGTACTATTGATTACACGCCAGAGAAACATTATGTTATAGTGACTATCAGCTCTGCTAGTGTCGCCTGTCAACTACGGTTGCACTTGTATGTACACACACATACAAATGTGGAACACAACAATAAGAAAATCGTGGCAATAGGTATATTTACATTTCTGTACTGCTGCACAGTTCAGAGTTCGTACATGAATGCCGAGTTTTTTTTAAAGGAGACATGTTGACAAAGTAAAAGATGGGCTGACCATATCATAGAGAGCACGATAGAATTGAATCAATATTGCCAAAGACAAAGCCACATGGAATGAGATGGAGGATGCTTTTCCTTCCTTCTTTGCAGCCCTTGGTAGTCCACTGCTGGACATGCGGTCCAGGGCCTGTGCTCCTTTTGCCTAAACGTGGTCGCCATTCGAGGGCCTTTTTTCCCCATCGGTTGTCTGTTTTGTGAACGATGTGGCCAGCCCATTGCTATTAATATGCAGACTTTGAGGTTTACGTTGGTCACCTTCGTTCTTCTATGGATTTCATCATTTCTGATCTCACTAACTAGATTCAAACTAACATATGTACCTCTTAAGAGGTAATTGTGTGGGGAATAAATACAGAGTTATATGGATTAGAGGACGCAAGTCTCATTACCTGTGTAGAAACCAAGCGTGCCATTTTAATAACGAAATGACTTACCGATGAAAGGAAACGTTTCCGGTATTTCGTCCTCCTATTTTTGTGTAGTTTTTACAACTAAATACATTGCAACAAGGCATTTTTCTCCGTTTTCGATCACGTGTGCGTTCGAGAACGGTATGAAGTGGCGCTAAAAGAAGACAATTTGTCTCCTTTGTTACACGCGAAGTGCATACACTTGCGTACTCTAGTCCATATATCTGTGGGAATAAAGCTATATAGTTGTATGTGTTGTTATGGTTGTGTTTGTGGTCGCAGAGCGGCGGGCAGCGGCTGAGCGGCGGCGCGTCGCAGGCGGCGCAGTACCTATTCCCGCAGCGCAGCGGCGTCAGCCAGAGCGCGCCCGGCTCGCCCGGTTAGTTGGCACTACTCTACGTTTCTACTTTACACCCATAACGATGGGGGTTCGATAACCTTTCCTATCGGCCATATGGACGGGGGTTCGATAACCTTTCCTCGGATGTGGATAGTTTTACTTAAATAATGTGACATAACCTGTTGCCTGACAATTTAAAGTACAGTAGCAGTATCAATATCCGACAATTGATTATTAAAATCGGTTGCTGATGTCTTAAGCGAGATGACAAATTTGTTTCGCTTGTTGATTATTGTAAATCCTGGATGATGTAGTGGTAATACTGTTACGTTACCTTGATAAGTCTTACACAGGCACCATACAGCCCATCCTTAAGGTTCCAGGACAACAAAATTGCCAAGTTTGAACCAATTTGAGGTTGGAAGTTCATATTGCAAAAAAAAAAATACGGCTCAAAGCCTAATGTTATACATTCCCTACTAATATCGTAAATATAAGTTAAGTTATTTTCGTTACTATGAAGATAAAAATATACAAATGAGTGACTTCAAGCTGGTTATTTATTGGCCATAATCGAGTGTTATTTTGTAATTTTCAGGCCATGGATTGTCATACAACGCGGGCAGCAGCGGGCTGGTGATGGCGGGCCACCAGATAACCGTCGTCACTAACGGTGCAGGTGGCGAACGAGAGGGTGAGATAACTTTCATTCATTCCTGATAACTAGAGTTGTGCTCGTACACATACGTACATGGAAGTGCGAACAGTTTTGGGATTTCAGTAGATTGGAAAATTGAATGAGTGTTTGGATTGGTGAGGGCACATTCGTCTGTTGATCCCAGTTATTATTGTCACATAGGGTTGAGTAGAGTACACCTCACTGTGATATCTATTGATACAACTTGCAACAGCTGATTTAGCTGCTGTTTTCTAACATATTGGAATGTTAAATGAGTGTGAAGTGTTATTTATGATATATGCAATACATGTCGAATGGCGTCCACGTTAAAGCAAAAGGAGCACAGGCCGCCCTCCGATCAGGTGGACTGATGACCTGAAGACGACAGCGGGAAACCGTTGGATTCAGAGGGCCCAGGACCGAGTGGCGTCGATTATGGGAGGCCCGTGTCCAGCAGTGGACTACCTGAAAAGGGCTGAAAGGAAGGAAGGGAAATGTATGCTTATGGTTATTGTTCTTACAGAGAAGTACGTGGTGGGCACGACGTCGGGCGGCGGGCTGGTGTCGCTGCAGGAGGACGACGCGCCCGCCAACAACGTGCTCATCCACCAGCACTCGCCCTACTACTCGTCAGTGTACCGCTACTATACTATACTATACTATACTATATTATACTATACTATACTTCTATCAAAATGGGAACAGATAAAAACTAAGTGTCAGTGTCAGGGAACGGTAGAAACTTCTTTGTTAAGAATTAATTGAGGTTGTGATATTGTTCCTTTTGTGTATCTGGCTAACTTCAAGGCCAAAAGAGCCATGGCAGAAGGCTGCTAGGGGCGGTGGCAGCTGCACCTTACCGTCACTTCTTATAAGAAGATCACAAGCAGATCGGCAACCCAATGATAAGTGGTACTGTGCCTTGTTGACCAGGGGAGTTGGATAAATAACCAAATAAAAAAAATCATTTATTATGTGGCAGTAAATCTCTTCAGGTCAGTGGTGCTAATATTCAAGTATTCCGTTTTTCATTATGACAGGGTATCTTTATTTATGGTATAAAGGTATCTCATTATTTTGTCGGATACTACCCTAATATGATAAGAAACTTACTGCTGCGGCCCCCAAATTGTCAATCGATTTATTTCATATACATTACAAATTTACACTCATTCTTTATTATATTGTATAGCGGGTACAGCGGCGGCGACGAGGGCTGCTCGTCCCTCGGCGGCGAGCTGGTGATCGAGGAGGCGGGCGCCGACGCCGCCGCGCACTCGCCGCACTCGCCGCACTCGCCGCACCGCTCGCCGCACCCGCACGCGCCGCACCCGCCGCACCCGCCGCACCCGCCGCCGCACAAGCGCGCCAAGCACCACCATGTGAGTTGCGTTCCTGTATCCAACGGGCCTAGTAGCTAAGCGACTAGGTAGTAAGAAAAGGACTTCAAACGCTACCATGTAATTGTCTTTTACCCATTAGAGAGACACTGCCAGGTTCGTTTCGTCTCACAATAACAAGGTTGTGGGACAATGAGACATGCAGCCCGATCGCAAATGATGATAAATTATTCGAAACCACAATGCGGAACTTTCGTTACTCAACGCAAAAGTATCATAATGTGGATAGAATTCTCGATTAAGTATGTGTTTACTTTGACGTTGAAATTATTTGAAATGTAACATCATTAATATAATTTAAATGTATCGTTCCAGATGTCTGATATGGAGGACCGGCGCGCGTATTGACCTCTTCACCATCGGCAACAAAACGAATCATCGTGCGTTTCTTGAACGGAGGTAAATAAAGACTGTACGTATGTGTCGACCAATCGGCACGCGACGTGAACAGCCAATCAGAGCGCGCAGAACAGCGCGTGCCCATTGGTCAAAACGCGGTAACGTAATGTGGTTATAGCAATAAATTGACAGTGTAGCTGACGAAGATGATGAATGTCGTCGATTCGAAATCGGAACTTAAAGTGTTAAGGATAAAGTGTTATTTCGAGTGTCTTTGACTAGAGCTAAGTGCGGTGTATTTGTTTCGGAAGCTTCTGCGAGCGCAGCGGACTCGTTCTGACGTTTGAAATGTCAAGTTGACAGTTTTGTTTTTTTTCTGATTTGCGTTAGTGATGACGATGCAGTCAACCTCGAGAAATATGAATGAATTTTGTACAGAAATTAATTTTTTCTTGATTTTTAAGGCTTAAATGAGTTTGATATTGCATAAAATAATTTTATTTTTTACATAATGTACCAGCGTTGGAGACACATTGATATTTTTGATGTACTAACTGAAGTGATTAGTTTACCTGCAAGGTAACACATTCTCGAGGTTAACTGCGCGTCTACACGATCTACCAAGTGCAATGTACGGAAGTTATAATTTAATAAGTTAAGACTTAGGTTTAATGATAAATTGCTTTATTCAAGGAGTGAGTTCAGATCACATGATCTATTTTAACGGATTTACATTTTTATAAAGAACAATTAAATTAGATGGAGCATCTGACCTCGGAGTAAATTTAAATTTTCATTAACCTTAGTGGAAATATTTTGGAGTATGGCAATTCATCTCGTGCGGATTGTCAATATAGTGTTTGCGTTTGGTATTAATATTATGCTATTCTATGTCTTACTTATTTATAGAATATATCATCACAATATTTAATCGTCAAATATAACATGTTACTTTCCTATAGGATTAATAATTTTGAATCCTGAAAAAATTCTGTAAATACCTTATTCATTGGAGCTGGTTATATAAACCAAGTTCAAAAATGGAAGCTTACGTTCTGGTTAAATGTAAATGCGTTAAAACGGATCTTATTACGAATATTATGAGCTTTATAACAATGTCAGTTCACAAGATCGTAGGGTCCTACACTTACATAGAATGTGTAGAGACGCTCCTACTAGCTGTAGTAATCGGATTCGCCTGGGTATTTAGACGTGATTTATAACAAACATCCTATTTTATAAACGTATTATATATCACATTTTGTGCAGGTTTTTGTAAGCAACGCATTGCGAGTTCAGTAGTAAATACACCATTTATATTTTGTAAATGTAATATAGATAGCATCGAATTCGGATTGGTCCAATCTAAACTGTTAGAGAATCGATTCAGATTATTCCAGTGCTGCTTGCGTTTAAAGTTATCGACTTTTTTAGTGGCTTCTGAATAGTCTGACTCGGTTCTTGTCAAAGGGAAAATTAAAAAAAAAAGCTATTCAAAGAACTTTATCAATAACGAGCTATAGGCAATTGTACTGAAGTTTATCGATTCAATGGTCAGAATAGATCAAAACATTTGGATATGCATTGCAACATGAAAACGGTAGTGGTGGTCGGTCAAATAATTGTAATACTAGCGAAATTGGGATTGTTTGTTCGTGATTCAATCACCATAAAATTTTTGAACCGATTTGAATGATGTGCTGTAGCTAAAACGAGTAGAATTCGATGAATAGAGTTTAATGGGGTTTAAAATAATCTTACACTTTCGTAGACAGAATTGGGAGCAGAAGCGAGTTGAATTATGATATGTGTCGAGTTTTCCCTATTAATACTCATTAATATTGCCTCAACTAAAGTCTAATATTGTTTGCATTACTCAATAATTTTTTACATAAGCCTTTTTTAAGTTAAATTGTCCCTTTGGGCAGTTATGTAGACATTAATATTTACAGATTGAATGATTATCATTTTGATTTTCAATTAATTGTAATTCCTATAATATTTCCCACGCCAGTCAACTCGTACTTATTATAATTCAAAGCCAGGAATGCTTATATATAGCGTATTAAAAGCAAACGAATTAACCGAGTACAAATTACTCATGTTTTTCCGGGTTCAGTGCCCGCTCTAGGTAAATGTACACTCAATAATAAAATCTATGTATTCACTTCTTTGAACTGTTTATTGATCTAGAGAATTTTTCGAGCGTTAATACAAATGATGATAAATTTGATTAATAATATAATAATAAAACGTACCTAAATTAACTGACTTATTTAGATAGCTATTGAATGACGAATGATAACCCAATTGTCCGGTTCGAGGACGATATTTCTTGTGAATGTTTCCATAGTATCAACTATACTATATTATAGGAAATTATATTCAAATTCTTAGCAAGTGTTTATATCGTGTTGACTGACCGTTCTTGTCTGAATAGACGGATATTGTAGTAGTGTTCAGTGTATGTGATAGTTAGATGAAGCAAATACATAAATAATTTATATATCAATTTGTTAATAGGTGATCCGATACAAGCTATACATATATCGATAAAGATGTATAAGTAAAATGATGATGTATATTAGGTTACGATTCGTACTATCACAAATTTTTAAGAGGTTATTGTGCCTACGTTTCAACATCAAAAAAATTTTTTATTGACTTACATTTGGTTGGACAAACATACAAGAATTATGATATTCATTATTTCTGAACAGGTAACAGTCTCTCGGTACACAGTGGTGTACGATAAAACAAGTATATAAATCAATAGACTATGCTATTGAAATTTCCCCTAATTTTTTTCCACTATAACATTACTAATTTTAATATAGTTATTGAAAATTTGAAACTCAATTATTTGACTGCATACGTAATACCAATCACTGAAGATTTTAGAAGATTATAATCTGTTTTCAATTAACATAATACAATATACAAGAAATACATACAACACAAACATATTTTTTACTGAAAAATAGATTCTTATTTAGACACCAGGCATTTGCAAACATCTAAACAGTAAGAATAGGCAATGGCATCCGATGATAGTATTGAAGGCATCTGGCTTGTTTTAAGAACCGGTTAATGCGTTAGGGAGTAAGTTTGGTTTTAAGTTTTATTTATATACTGAATGAAATATCGATCAAATTTGTCTAACACGAAACTAGTTGATTTGCCAAACAAGTGAAACTGTACATTCTGTTTTGTTACTCTTATAAAAGAGTAAAAATGGTAACGTTTTATTTATTTCAATAAAGCGAGATAAAAATGTTTAGCACGGCATATACATATTATATAAGTGTAAGGTGACAGCAGCCGTGTGCAATTGTGCATGTATTCGTATTGTTAACGTGTGCGATTAGTGTGGGATGATGTCAGACGGACTGACATAATGTCACGTGCTAAGGGGTCATCGTCAAGTTACGTCACACGTTTATGGGGGGGGGGAGGGTGTCGCCGGAATGTGATATAGTGTGACAAGGGGGATTTTGCCCAAGGAAGCTTTGTGACGTCACATTTTAAAGTTTGAAATCCATAACGGTTTTTATTCCTTATAAATAATTTAGCACTCTCGCTATGAGATTATAAATTAAATAACTGTTTTTTTATACGGTGCATTTTAAAGTTTGAAATCCATAACGCGAAGTTCATTCATGTGAATAAAAACCTTATGAATAATTTAGCATTCTCGCTATGAGATTATAAATTAAATAACTGTTTTTTTTATTATTTCTAACATAAATTTAAAAATGTGTGACGTCACATCATGGTCGAAGGGGTTCTGAAAATGTGACAACCTGTGACAAGGACAGGTTAAAAGTCCTAAAAATCGTGTGACGTAATTTATGGATGGCCCTAATGACTGACGTTCACAGTTCGAATACTTTGTTGTGATCATGGCACGCGTGTCACTGTGAAGGAACGCTTATAATTATGTAAATTGTAGCTTAAAATGAGAGTTTATTTAGGAATTTTAGGATGGTCTGAAGAGGAAACACATCTCCCTTCTCTATGTATATCTTGAAGCGGGCATACTTGGTTTTTCTATCGCTTATTGTTTTGATTACCGACGATAGATATTTACCGCCACCCTTATAGCCTTGAAATAGCGAATCTAGTGTTTTGAATGCAGGTGTATGTATGGTTGTCAGAGACACATATATGCAGAAATGCAGTTCAATTCTTTAATAGAATGTTTTAAAAATATTAACCACTTCGCTGCCCCGTGAGTCATATGTGACTCACAACCATTGTTTATTGTGTCTGTTTAATGGACAGGGAAGTTGTTAAATATACGTCACAAAGAGGTAATCCAAATTACAATTAAATCTAATTGGCATTTCACAATGAAGTCATTATGATTTCTCTGCAAATCTATTTGTAAGTAAAATACAGGGCAAACATAAATAAATCTTGCGTGCACGCGACTACACTAGGAAAACAAATGCACTACATGTAGGCACAGGTGAAATATCAAGCGGTATTAACTTTTATAGTATAGCCAATAATCAACAAAAATATTCATCAACTGATAAATTAAATATAAATTGTATTGAAAAAATGTAAGTTAAACATTTTAAATTCTGTATAAACTACCACAGAAACGGCACCACGAAACACATTGTAGCTTTCAAGCATTATGTAAAATACTAGCCGAAAACAACAGCCGACATTATTTATGTCAGAGGGTTGTACTAGATCCGGCTGTGATTGACTTTAGACCTGTTTGTCCGAGGGCTGAAATGAACACAGTAAAACGCAGTTAAAATAGCTATTTCTATATGAAAAATATATATCTTTCCTATGGTAAAGTGTTGCAGCCTTCCTAGTAATTTTTACTGTCTTAAATAATGAGTGATTACATTCAATTTGTAGTGAGTTTCCTGTGCTTGTTTCTAGCATTTGCTGCGAGCTGTGAGACATGACTGTATAATATATTGTATCGGGCGATACTTTGCGGAAATCCATTGTTATTTAAGTTGTATTTATATTTCTTTGCAACAATCCGCACACGTGGAACTTGTTTTGGTATGGACGCACCACCCTCCCTTATCTCTCTGAGTAGGTATATACCATAACAACTTATTCCAATAGTACACGACACGTGTTTCGCCCCAAAACGGAGCATCATCAGGTGATGTGGACTCTACAATGGTTGGTTGCTGAACGGTTGGTTCACTCAGCACCGTGTGCTATTGGAATAAGTCGTGATGGTATATACCTACTCAGAGAGATAAGGGAGGGTGGTGCGTCCATACCAAAACAAGTTCCACGTGTGCGGATTGTTGCAAACAAATATAAATACAACTTAAATAGACATGACTGTGTAACATTTAACCAATTTTCGTTGTCGTCATCAAAACCATTATTGTATAGTTCATCAACATCATGTTATGTGACTCATTGTCATGTCGTTATAGTGAGGGGCACTGGTCTTGGGTGGTCATGAGGCAGGGTCTTGGACGTCTTGGTACACTGGAGTATGCATGGGTTTCTACCATACTATCCTAGTGTTCCAGACTTTTTATTTTAATCAGTTATTGGCATTTGTTTTGTGTGAATGAGACGATGTTCTGATGTCTAAATGTTATAGACAAAGAAAACCACAATAAATTTGTATGAGTACACACAAAACTTAATATCATATTTGTACGTTTATAATAGAACAGTGAATTTCAAACAAATATCCCAAAGTGAGCACATGTATGAAGAATAAAGGTAACATTTTCTTTATTGTCACATCTAAAATGTTTGTGTGAATGTATTGAAGTGTAGTTTTTTCATTAACTTTAAATTCTTAAATCTTTAATACCTCTAAAAAGTTAAATTAATTAAGCAACTCATACGAGCACCACTCAGAACAGTGCCCATAATGAAACATATGTATGATATATCTATGCCTTGTGATTTAGCGTAGTGAATACCTTATTATGTTAACGTTTGGGTTAGGAGTAAAATATATACATAAATATACATACATTATGTATAATAGAAATAAAAAAAGAGAATACAATAAAATAATAAAATTGAAAATGTAAACTAATTATAATTTTAACACTATGTTAATTATACATACATCATAATATGTTATACAGAATATTATTAGATTTAATTTAGTTTAGTGTAAAGACCACGGACGTGCACGTAGTTAATATGATAATCTTAGCATTTAAAGATATATTTGTGAAGTATAATTTAGTGAGAGGCTTTAGTTATGAATGTCCGTATCTTGTGTGCGTTCGAACCTGACGTGTTTGTTGTCCACGGGTGCGGTTTGCTCGGAATCGGCTTAGACTTCTGTCTGTACAATATAGGTTCGTGTGTTGTTGATTGTATATTGAGGTTGAACTAAAATATCGCTTAGCATTTCACTTCGTTGAGACTGAGCAAATCCTGAGCTTTGGCCATTTTGAAAATTATCAATGACGCATAATATATTAATTTGTATGTCATATTTAGTTTCTCGCGTAACCGCTAGAGCCGCTGATTTGAAAATACACAGTATTTAATCCTTATAACAATTCTATTATAGCTCTCCAGATATCAATTTTTTGAAGAGTTCAAATGCCAACACGTCGGGTTCGAATATTGAGTGTATAAATGATCTTAGTGGCTTTAACCGCGCGTCGACCTTTGTATATAGGCAACGATGTTATTTAACTACGTTTATTATGTAACATTCAACTTGCAAAGCAATCTGTCTCGGTTTAATTTTATTTGGATAAAATATGTAGCTTTGTTGTTTTAGTTTAAGCTTTTTCGATTTATGCTAGGATCTAAAAAGGTGTGAATGTCTGTTAAAATCTCTCAATGCAATATAATTAGTAAGAAATGTAAGCGTGTTTGTGAAATGTAGTGAGGTGAGACGGAGTTCTGTTAATGTGCGATTACAACGCAACACACCGATTCGTCTAATACAACGGTCGATAGCTATGTTTCGAGTCCGGGTGACATAACTTGTTTATATTATTAATAAAAATATAACGCATTTAAAATGCTACCTAGGTAACATGTATCGGCTCTTATACGGACCCTACTCAGCCTTAAGTGAACGAAGGTAGTGTATTGAGAAATGGACCCTGTGAACGGAGCGTTTAAGTTGGTTTTGCAGTGACGGTGTTAAGATTGAGTGGGGTTGTCCGTCGGCGGCGAATGTATGTATGTAGTACGCCGTATAAAAATTGTTGTGTATATTTTATTGTATACCCACAGTGGGGCTCGGGACGCGTCCCGCGGGTGATATGGTTGTATCCGCATCCGATTCATTATTGACAAATTTTAAGAAATAAACGTATTTTATCTCCTTTTGTGTTCGGTGTTATTTGGTCTTTGATCAATCTTTCCCTACCTCCTTTTACAATATAGGACAGGCAATAGGAGTCAAATGCACATCCAATTCAATAAATAACATTCAAACAGCTACTTCTTATCTTTCTAACGATAAGGATTATCGACAAAAGATAATTTATCAAAAAAAGATTGATGAGTGATGCCAAAAACCAAAGTCAATGAATATAGTGTCAACTCATTGGCCAACTCTGGTATTTTGTTACTTCTTATTGACGACTCATAATCCATTTCCGTAATTCCAAATGTTCCATGGAAATGCCAATAATACAAAGGACAATACATTTTTTCGGTAAACAATATACTCGTTAAAATCGTGGCGTGGATATAATCGTTTGCCATTGTTTACATTGAATCAATATCCGTTTTTATACTTTTATCCAATTTGGTAATCAATCTTAGCACTACCTTTTATTGAAAAAAGTTTAAAATTGTTTTAAAAAATAGTTATACCTAACTATTAGTAGGTAGTAGGTAGGTAGGTAGTAGGCATTTCGCGCTGGTCCGAAGTATATAATTGGTGTTTTTGTAGTTAATAAGAATGGGCGGCAGACCGCGAGATCAAACGGCGCATTTCACGGATGCTGCGCTTCAAAGGCGAGAAAACGTTCTTTATAATGGAATTTTTATTGATACCCGCAGGAATTGGACGTTTCCCAATCGGATATTGGGGAACGAATGAATCTTGAGACCGATGATGAGAGATGATTCGTTTGATTGATTTTCTTTCATACGGTCTACGCGCTCATAATATCGAATATATTAAGAACGTCCTATGTCCTATAAGAAGGGATGGATCGACAAACGTCGACCGCAGCGCTTTATTTATTATTATCTTCGTTAAAACAAATCTAGCTACCAATAAAGTATAAATTGACTTCGGGGTTAAATTAGTTAGGGATCACCCCAATGAGGCAAGAGTACGATTTCCGAGGCGCCAAATTTTGACCATGCAGTCTTCATATTTAGCCCAAAATAAGATGTTTTTAAGAGTAAAAAAAATCGAAATTTTGCCTTTAAGGGGGTGAAACGGGGGTTTGAAATTTTTAAGTTTTTTATCATTTCTGAATAACTTTTACATCCGATTTGGCTCAAATTTGGTGGAGACCTTCTATTCGACGATACAAGCAAGTGTGCCAAAGGATTTCTGGCGCATCTCAATATTTTTCGAAATTTTTTAATAAATAATTTTGACCATGCAGTCTTCATAGTCCGGGAGCCAGGTGCATTTTCGGTCAATCATTTCCTCTCGAGAGAAACTTCGTAAAATACATAAGGGGCTTATACTATGAATACTAGTGGCCGTCAGCTGCCACTCCGTTGGTGGGTTGGGCCGTGGCACCCTCCCAAACATGCAGAAAAAAAATTTTTTTTCAGTCATTTCCTCTCATTTGAAAATACATTCAGATTATAGTTTATCTAGTACTTTAAAAGAAAAACATCGTCAGCTGACCATAACGCGGTGGATCATACGTCAGCTGGCTCCTTGAACATGAGAAAAAAAATTTTTTTTTCAGTGATTTCCTCTCAACTAAAAATTTACCTGGTGATAGTTTATATGCTACTATGAATGAAAATTAACGTCAGCTGGCTGTATCTCGGTGGAAAGTTCGTCAGCTGGTACCTTGAAAGGGGTAACGCAACAGCATCTATGACCTACTGAATCTTATCAGCTGACGACTTTTCCCTTGACTTACAGGTAGCTGATGTTTTTTATTATTTACTAGAGTATTTTAACAATTCTCATAACAATTTTCATCCGGGAGGAAATAACGTTTTTTAAGTTATTACCGTCTTCAAAAAAGGAGGTTATCAATTCGACACGTTTGTATGTAATATTCTCAGAACCGCACAATTTTTACATATTATGTTGGTTTATTACGGCTTCCAAACAAGAATACCAAATTTCATAGGTGTATGTATGTATGTATGTATGTATGTATGTAGATATGTTTGTCCTCGCATATCTCCGAAACTAATTGACGGATCGTGTTCTTTCTTTGTTTTTTGTTTGTTTGTATTTTGTTCAACTTAGGGAATGGTAAAAGTTTCATCAAAATCGGTCCAGTAGTCATCGTGATATGGACTTTAAACTTTATCTTCGCTAAATAATTTTAACTGACCATTAGTTTTTTTACAAAAGACACAAAAAGGTAATACGTTCGACATGTTTATCTTATACTGAACTGTTACTATAGTAACACGCTCATAGAGTAATTAAACACTACAGTTAATTTTTATTCTCTTGTCTTATTTGGTAAACAATCTTGGCACTACTCATCACACAAATATTTGTCCTGGGTGGGAATCGAACCCACGACCTCTGGCGTAGTGGTTAGGGTCGCTAACCACTATCACTAGACCAACAAGTCAGTCAAATAGCAGTGTTAACTAATCTTCGTCCCAATCAGAGTCGCTGTCGCTATAATTTAATAAATAGTTATCATTCGCGCGCGCTAAGTACTATTTATTGAGGTTGGTGTCTTTAGTATCAAGTATTTTGTTTCTATTGTTATATTTAGGCACCAACCTCAAAAATAGTAGGCCTAAACTATGTAACAAATTTTATTTTATACTTTTTTGATGTCGGTTTATTTTTTTTTAATTATTTTATTTCGTATTTTTTAGTTTAAAGTCCATATCACGATAACTACTGGACCGATTTTGATGAAACTTTTACCATTCTCTAAGTTGAACAAAATACAAACAAACAAAAAACAAAGAAAGAACACGATCCGTCAATTAGTTTCGGAGATATGCGAGGACAAACATATCTACATACATACATACATACATACACCTATGAAATTTGGTATTCTTGTTTGGAAGCCGTAATAGACCAACATAATATGTAAAAATTGTGCGGTTCTGAGAATATTACATACAAACGTGTCGAATTGATAACCTCCTTTTTTGAAGACGGTAATAACTTAAAAAACGTTATTTCCTCCCGGATGAAAATTGTTATGAGAATTGTTAAAATACTCTAGTAAATAATAAAAAACATCAGCTACCTGTAAGTCAAGGGAAAAGTCGTCAGCTGATAAGATTCAGTAGGTCATAGATGCTGTTGCGTTACCCCTTTCAAGGTACCAGCTGACGAACTTTCCACCGAGATACAGCCAGCTGACGTTAATTTTCATTCATAGTAGCATATAAACTATCACCAGGTAAATTTTTAGTTGAGAGGAAATCACTGAAAAAAAATTTTTTTTTCTCATGTTCAAGGAGCCAGCTGACGTATAATCCACCGCGTTATGGTCAGCTGACGATGTTTTTCTTTTAAAGTACTAGATAAAATATAATCTGAATGTATTTTCAAATGAGAGGAAATGACTGAAAAAAATTTTTTTTTCTGCATGTTTGGGAGGGTGCCACGGCCCAACCCACCAACGGAGTGGCAGCTGACGGCCACTAGTATTCATAGTATAAGTCCCTTATGCATCTCAGGAATTTTCGATCGGGAGGAACTTGGTCATGTAAATCTGTTACTGGCTCCCGGAATATCATATTTAGCCCAAAATAAGATGTGATTTGAAGGTAGAGAGGAGAAAACGCCTACAATTCGGTTCTGGCGTTGTTTTAACTGTTCTAACCTAACCTAACCAATTTTAATGCTTATGGTTACCCTATTTTACATCTCTAGGTTTTAGCCTTTTTAGTCTAAAAATTGTTATTGACACCATTTTATATTTCGAGAAATCATTTGTTCCTACTCTCACATAGCTGTGCGCGCTAAAAATCTATTATGAATAGCCAAAAAAACACTTTTCCAAATTTAAATGGTCATAACTCCTTAAGGAAGCTGAATCAGCAAATATTTTATTCTTGAAATTCTTTTTATAATGGTCGAAATATGCCGAATCAATCGCCAAATCTTGGCGCCTCGGAAATCGTACTCTCCCCCCCAATGACGACTCCTGTAGCGTAGTGTCGTAGTGCGTAAAATCGCATCAGTAGGTACGCTGGGCGGAGAGTCGAGTTCCATTCTCAGGAGGATGAAATAACCACACATTAAAATGAACAAGAAAGAAAAAAAAGAAAAGAATGCGTTATTGTTGACTGTAGGTAACATGAGAAAGATGTTACAAAAATTATATTAATAAGTTTAGAACAGTCTACCCTATGCGGGCATACAATAATTATGTCTTACTTAGCTAAAACTTAATTTTACATTTTATGGCAATTGATAAGACGTTATTTAGTTTTGTTCAACAGTCCAAATTATTTATTTATTTTAATATTTTACATAATCAAACTCGTCGGCTATGCAATGTACCACCTTTACTGGGTAAAGAGAGAAGAAGCCGGAGGGCAAAACCCTCGACACTGTTTTAATTAATTTATTTATTTATACGCGCGTTACAACACAAAATATCCTTATTTATATTTAGGATTTAGGACAAACAATAAACACCTACCTATTTGAATACGCAATATTTTTTAAAATAAATATTCCTCCTATACCACTATATAAAGCAAAGCAGGCCACAATAACAGGACATTTTGAGCTGGCTTGTGTTCATTTTCAACAATGGGTCTTTTCGACATCGTGGACGATGTTTTAAAGGAAGTTGTTACAACAGGGAGAAAGGTTACTGACTTCTGGAGATTTACACCTACAATCGAATTAAACTCGCAATTGGACAACCCGGATGCCGTGCTCTCAGTTCCGGGAGTAATCAAACGCAATGGGTACACGTGCGAGACCCACACGGTGGAGTCCCAAGGTTACTTGCTAAACATACATAGAATACCCTGTTCTAGAAACGGTGTCATCTCTCCTAAAACGGTGCTTCTACAACATGGATTTTTCTGCAGTTCAGCCGACTGGATCCTGAACGGGCCGGGTAAAGCTTTAGCTTACGTTTTATCTGAAGCCGGTTATGACGTCTGGATGTCTAATGTGAGAGGCAATCAGCACTCGAGGGAGCACACGAGGCTGGACAACAAATCTAAGGCATATTGGAATTTCTCGTGGCACGACGTAGCGCAACATGACATGCCAGCCATTATCGACCACATAATTAAGGTCAAAGGAGAAGGAACCAAGATAACCTATTTTGGACATTCCATGGGAACGACTATTCTGTTTGCGATGTTGACTCTAAGGCCCGAATACAATAATATTCTGGCGGCAGGCTTCGCGCTTGCTCCTGTGGCCTTCTTTACGGATTTGAAAACCCCGCTGAAAACATTAGCACCTTTGAGCAGCGGAATCGCTGCGTCGGAGATGTTGCACGGATCTCACGAGTTCATACCGAGGAAGTCACTCATTGGAAAGATCTTGCACCTGAAGGATAATGATCTTCACGATCACTTTGTTAAAACATTAATTTTCCAAAATTTGGGGTCTAGCGAGAAACAGTTTCATGATGACGTCATGCCGATGTTTCTGGCTAACTTGGGTACGGGGACTTCTTGGAAGACGTTGGTGCACTACACCCAGGGAATCGAAGCCGGTGGGAAGTTCCAGCAGTTTGATTACGAACACAACAACCAAGAAATATACAATTCCAATTGTCCGCCGCAATACGACCTGAGTAAAGTAACCTTGCCGATCACTCTGTTCTGGGCGAACAACGATTTGCTTTGCAGTGAAACTGACGTGAAATTGTTAAGCAATAGTTTGGGGACGAAGCCAGAAATGTACTTAGTGCCAGATCCGAAATTCGGGCATTTGGACTACGTGTGGGCCAAGGATCTTAAGACACTCCTGCTCGATAAGATCCTGGAGTCCTTAACCAAAATCTATGGTAAATGAACGAAAAATGAAATACCTTGCTATGTTAAATGAAACTAACCTATGTTAGATGATAGGTACCTTGGCAAGAACTTTCCAAAAATTTTACACCATAAACCTTGGTTAAAACATGTAGTGAATAAGTTAAGATCGCACTGATCTAATTTAATTTTTGTATCTAATAACTTTTTGAAATAAACGTTTCTTAAGTTAATTTCTTTGCAAATAAATATATCTGAGAGCTAAGTGCCCATTGTTTTCCTGCCAATTTACCCACATCAAGGGCAAAGACTCGAAGTTAGCGTGTAAGTAATAAGTATAGTACTCGTATTAGGTACGTATGAATATATTTTATGCACATATGGATATTTTATTATTTTTCAGATTTAAAAATAAGAATTACTCGTAGTTTGATGACCTGCATGGCACGGTCAAACACCGGTGCTCTGTGCCGAGGGCTTTAGGTTCGATTCCCAGTGGAGCAGCGGAGCAGAGGTTTCAATGATGGGTTTAAGTTTCTGTTAGGTGTGTTTGCCTTATCGCTGTGTGTGGGAGATACATAAGCCAAACGGCTTATGTATCTCCCACACACAGCGAGTCTCATTTGGGACCATAAACGTGAAGCATAATTAAAAACTTACAAGTAGTAGGATAGATACTAATGATATCTACTAATAATACTATTGATACTAAGGTGACTAATGTAAAATAGCCTCCGGTGCAACGGGTTATGTGGATGGTGGTAAAAAGCGATGATAGCCCAGTGGCTTAGAATTCGACCTCGAATCGAGGGGTCCGGGTTCGAATCCCAGTGGCACGCACCAATGACTTTGTAAAAAAGTTATGTGCGATTTATAAAATTAAATATCACCTGCTGTTACGGTGAAGGAAAACATCGTGAGGAAACCTGCATGCCTGAGAGTCCACAAAAAAAAATGTTCTCAAAGGCATGTGAAGTCTACTACCCGCAGTAGGCCAGCGTGGTGGACGGCGGCCTACATCCCTCTCATTGTGAATGGAGACCTGACCCTGTAGTGGGTCATTAATGGGTACTGACATGTGGATGGTGAAACGCACCGCTCTGTGCAAACTTGTTGTTCGATCACTTTTAACATAACAGGATACATTAAGGGACTTGTCAAAGTCGATTGAGTGGACCTCTGTTTAATAGTGCTTCTATCGAGATCAAGGCTCTGTAACGCTTTACTATTCAGGGCACTCGCTACGAGTTTCGTCAGTCGATAATGTTTACAATTGCACTCGTAGTGTTGGCACATCTGCTTATCGTCGTAAATAACTATTTGCATTGCGGTGACATGAATGGTGAATCAAACAACTATATATAATAATATCTGTTGTAAATTAAATGTGCGAAGTACATAAGTACTGGTATACGGATCGTCGGACGTGGTTTAATTAAACGCCAATGTTGGTTTATAGGTCAAAGACTCAGTGTGTCGCGGATCAGATACGTTGAAACGTATTTCATTTATTAGTGTTTTCTTAGATGTCGGTATAGGTGCGTGAAATTTAATTTCTATTATGTAATTGTTTTTCATTTGCCTGAAAAAGTAATTAGACATTCATGCAAATAAACGTTTTTCATTTTGTTTTAACCATATTTTGTGTGTTTACCACGGTACGTATTTAGGTCCTTAGATAGACACTTAGGAATGCAATCGTTATCTATTTAACAGCGTTCTTCAATTGTGCACACTCATATAAAAGTCTTGAGCAATTAGAACGTAATCAGTATTGCGTTTTATTTAGATATTTAAAACAATTTGTTGCGACAACCCGGATTGAGTTATCTTATGCTTATTGTAAACACAAATAATTTTTCACGTTAACCCGAAGATTGTAAACGCGTTCAGTGGTAAACTTATCTGTGTGTGACGTTTTTCAGATGACCCCGGGTGAAGTAGGAATACAATAACAGCATGCGAGCCGGCTCGAGGCCAGTCTAGCTCAAATTATCCGAACTATGAACGCATTGTTCGTCATTCTCGCTGCGACCGCTGCCGCTCACCCGTTTGCGCCGTCCTGGCCATTCATGGATCCCGCTAACAGTTTACAAGACTTCTTCAAGAGCCAATCGGACAACATGAAGGCATTTTTCGAAGAAAAGAAGAACAAAATGGAGAAGGCTATCAACACGAGCTACGAGGAGGCGGTGAAGATGAAGGAAGCGGTCAACACATACTTCGACACCCAACAGAAAAAGATCACGACGGATATGACCAATTACGTCGACCAGGTGAAGGCAAGCGGCAGGAAGGTGGCCGACTCGTTGTCTTTTGTACCCACCGACGACACGGGATCGCGAATGGATAATCCCGACGCCGTGCTGTCGGTGCCGGGAATAATAACACGTAATGGGTACATCTGCGAAACACATACGGTCGAGTCCCAAGGTTACTTGCTCAATATACATAGAATACCGCATTCAAAAAATGGTGCCGTTTCTTCGAAAACTGTGCTGTTGCAGCATGGACTTTTCGCGAGTTCTGCCGATTGGATCCTCAACGGGCCGGGCAAAGCCTTAGCCTACGTTCTATCCGACGCCGGTTACGACGTGTGGATGTCTAATATGAGAGGAAATCAGTATTCAAGGGAGCACGCCTGGCTAAAAACGAATTCGAAAGCGTATTGGAACTTTTCTTGGCACGAGGCTGCACTTCACGACTTGCCCGCCGTTATCGACTATATCATGAAGGTGAAAGGGCAAGGAACTAAGATCACGTATATAGGACACTCGATGGGGACGTCCATTCTCTTCGCGATGTTGAGTTTGAGGCCGGAATACAACCATATTTTAGCAGCGGGGTTGGCTCTGGCTCCCGTGGCGTTCCTGACGGACGTCAAATCGCCCATCAAATCCCTTGCACCCCTCGCCAGCAACTTTGCGTATATGGAAATGCTGTACGGATCTTACGAGTTCATCCCGAAGAAGTCGGCTCTAGGGAAAATGGCCGCCGGGTGCGACGTAGAGAACATAGACACGTTTGTGTGTAAAAACATCGCGTTCTACATTTGTGGTTACAATGAGAAGCAGTTCAATGAGAAGTTGCTGCCAGTGTTTCTAGCGAACCTGGGGACCGGCACGTCTTGGAAGACGATCGTCCACTTTGCCCAGGAGGTGGCATCGGGCGGTAAGTTCCAGCAGTTCGATTACGAATCCAACAACCAACGGGTGTACGGTTCAGATTCTCCACCAGAATACGATCTGAGTAAAGTTACACTGCCCCTAACACTGTTTTGGGCGAACAATGACTTATTGTGCAGTGAAAAGGACGTTAGATTGCTCAGTGAGAAACTGCCTAATAAACCAGAAATGTATTTAGTGCCCGATCCGGAGTTCAATCATCTGGATTACCTCTGGGCCATCGAAGCGGACTCGCTCTTAAATGCGAAAATATTAGAGGCGTTGAGTAAAGTGTACGATAAACCGGCTACGAACGGATTTCCCTTCAAACTGAGTTTCGGCTTGTGATCCGTGATTTGCGAATATCACAATAAATAGGATATTTTTAGATAAATCGTGAAGTGTTATGAGAGATAAACCAAAGTACCTACCTACTTAACTATAACAGTATAATTAATGTAGTTTTATATAAGTACAGTATTTTTGTACGTTTTGTATTAAAAATTGTAAATATTTTAGCTTTAAAGGTAGATTTTTTTACTTAAATTGTTCAATTTATCAAATTTTATGAAACATTAATATAATTATGATATTATTAGATAATTGCGTATTTCTTAATTATGTATATGAAAATTGGACAATGTCGAAAATTCCAGCAAACAATTAAATACCTTACAATGAAACGTTTTTGTTTACGTCAGTAATGCAATTAAATATAACCAGAAATGGCCAAAATAATTTGGCATTATTTTTACAAAAATACGAATGTTCTGTGCTTCTGTGCTGCGTTTAAAATAGAAAATCTTTTTCAACTGAACGTGGCCTAAGGTTATTAGGTGGATGTGGAAGTCCATGCAGAATTAGCTGTAGCAGCTGTCAAACTACCTGCAGAATAAGATGTAAAAGGACTTTGCTACCCATATAAAAACAAACCGACTCCCAATGCAATTTGCTAAACAAACCCTTGTCAGTAACCCATTAATGACCCACTACAGGGTCGGGTCTCCTCTCACAATGAGAAGGAAGTAGGCCTTAGTCCACCACGCTGGCCTACTGCGGGTTGGTGGACAAACAAACCCTTAGCACACCAATAGGTAATCATGATGTTACTCAGTTACATTACAGCCATTACAAACATTCTTTAATACGTAACTTATAAAAGTTAAAACATGTCTATTAAATAAAATGGTATAATTTTCGTCTCAGAAACTCATCTACGTAAAGTAGATACCTAATATAACAGAAGAGGGCTGATTCACGTAACATTTTCTAAAATTTCATGTTATAAAATGAAAGTTTAGTGTTTTCTAACTCTCATTAAAACCACATATCCTGCGAAGGAGCTCTCCACGCTCCACTTGCGTCTTTATCAAATAAATATTCAAAGCGGCTATGTAATTGCGGCCGCATTAAATTTTCATCAAGGAGATTCTTGAAAACCAGATATTTATCTGTCTAGCATTCGATGTATTCTGAAGCTGGTAATAAGGTGAGTGCGATTATATACCTAGGAGATCATTAAGAGACTCAAAGTCAAAGTCAACAGCTTTTATTCATTATTAGGTACAATTTGTGCACACTTAATGAACGTCATACATATAAATTATTATAGGTACATTCTACATTCATCCGCTTTAATCGCCCCTCAGGCAAAACGTAGACTGGGAGAAAAAAGCGGGCGGAAAAGAACTTTAAGTCTCTATGTAAGCACTCCAATATGCGTCCATCCATAAATTGTTTTCGGAAATCACTACAATAATGATAAGACGTCCTTTTGCCATTACCTATATTAATAAAGTCGCAGAACCAAAAGCGTCATATATTTTATGTCATCCTTAGCGCAATATAACGCTCCCGCTCACTGGAACGCCGTCCTAAAGCAAAATTAATTCCTCGTCACTGAAGACGAATTAGACCGTCCCGCTGCGACTCGAGCCCGTTGGCGGAACAGCTCAAATTTGGATCGCCTGAACTTTGTAAAACCGCATACTGATCACTTTGTTCAAATTGTTTCCTTCGACAAAGGCACGGCAGTGGCGATTGAAAAATTTCTGACTGTAAAAAGTATTAAAAGGGGCTAAAATTTCTTAAAAGGGGTGATAGCCCACTGGCTTAGAATTCGATCTTTAATCGAGGGATCTAATATCCACGTCTGGTATATAGACACATCAACATCATTTCAGCCCTTCGTAGTTCAGTGCTGAAGATGGGCCTCCCCAACTCGCCACTCCGCCCGATCCTGGGCCCTTTGAATCCAACGGTGTCCCGCTGTCTTCTTCAGGTCATCGGTCCACCTCCAGAGGGCGTCGGTGGGCGGTCTGTACTCCTTTTGCTAAGACGTGGTCGCCGTTTAAGAACCCTTCTCACCCATCGATTATCATGGATAAATAGATACACAGTAGTATATACACAGTAATAAGAGGTATTGTTTTATTATGCAAAACTTACACGCCCGTGCCACGATAATATTATTAGATAATATTACCGTGAGTGGCCGTGCCGTTGTCAACACGCGCGGGGTTATGCTACATAGAACCATTGCGAACATAAACAATAAAATCATTTATTGAACAGTTTTTGGTTAAACGTTCATTGAACAGACTTTAATTACGAGTATGTCCGCTCCGTAAGTTTTCCGGGAATATGTTAACGTTTGTTACAAGAGTTTGTACCTGGTACGTACAGGGTTTGCTGTTGGTAGGTACAGGGCCGGATTTAGGGGAGGGCAACCAGGGCTACAGCCCCGGGGCCTCCACAAAAGAAGGGCCCCCACAATAGACTTGGGAAAAAAATTTAAATTAAGACTAGTACAATAGTATACAACTTTTCCTTTCATTTTTTTTTTGTGTTTTACCTTTACCTACAGTACTTTGTACAACCATGATTACATTAAATATTAACAGAAATTAGAATAAATATTTTGTTCTCATCAATTAGGCAATCAGTAAAATATCAAAATATCAAATGGCCCTGATAAGCACTTTTAATTTATTATTATTATTTATTCGAAAACTCGACTGAAAAAAATTGTTGATTTTATTTGGAAAATAATTTGGGACCAAGGGGCCTCCACTCCTTTGTTGCCCCGAGGCTTCCAGACTTCTAAATCCGGCCCTGGGTAGGTAGGAAGTAAATACCTAACAGTTGCTATAATTTTGCTTCAGTAAACAGAAATTTAATCTTTATTGAAAATCGTTTTACAACGAAAGTAATAATGGTATCATGTCACAATAATTCAGGGTAGGAAAGTTTGTTAAATTGAAACACGGAGGGTGCCCGAGGCGTCTCGTTCAGTCGATCCATTCCTGAAATGAAACCTCAGAACGAATAATTATTACAACTCTGATTCTCTGATATAAAATTAATATAGTTCATCATATTGGTTGTTATTTAAGTTGTATTTATATTTCTTTGCAACAATCCGCACACGTGGAACTTGTTTTGGTATGGACCCACCACCCTCCCTTATCTCTCTGAGTAGGTATATACCATCACAACTTATTCCAATAGTACACGACACGTGTTTCGCCCCAAAACGGAGCATCATCAGGTGATGTGGATTCTACAACGGTTGGTTGCTGAGAACAGCAGGACTCAGTTGGAATTGGAATTATTGGAATAAGTTGTGATGGAATGTAAATACCTACCTGGAGATAAGGGAGGGTGGTGCGTCCATACCAAAACAAGATCCACGTGTGCGGATTGTTGCAAACAAATATAAATACAACTTAAATAACAATGGATTTCCGCAAAGTAACGCCTGATACAATATATTATATTGGTTGTTGTAAAAAATATTCAAATATTCAATTATGGTTTGTGTCTTCATGCCTTTAAGGACATGACATGATGGAGATCTTTCAGGCGTGTTGGTTTACGTCACTTGGGTTAAAAATTGTATATTTAGGTACTCTTGTCTGAAGTTAGTTAATTATACGGCGCCTAGCAGCTCAATCTTCAGCATACGCGCGGCTAACTTCACACCGTGCAATAATAAATTACTGAAGTCACACTTATCGTAATGTAATATTACTTTATTACAGGATCACGAGAAATCTACAGAACGAAATGCTGAAATTTGGTGTGGTGTTAGTTCAAATGAAATCTGCCGTGGGCGGTCCATTGCATGAGTGCACCAAAATGACGACCGACCGAGAAAAGTGGCGAGGGATTGTAAAGAAAATAACATCTGCCACAAACGCGACTACACGACGACCACGACCGCTCTGCCAAGAGCGAAACGAATAAGAAGAAGTTAGTTTACAGTCCTTAAAAATATAATTATAGGGTACTTTTTATCCTAATACCTACATGAAGATACCTCAACATGAACGGAGTCGCGCGTACAGCTCGTTAATAAAACAAACACGAACAAAACAATTTCGTCTTGATTACACAAAATGTTCATGATTTTATTAAAACACGACAAGCGCTCAAATTGCTTATGGCTAATCTGTTTTTGATGTAAAAGGTACCTACTTGTTTGTTCAATTTTATCATGTTTGTTCTACGTTTCATTTGAAAAATGTTTGGCATGGAACCGTACGGTTTTTGGTTTTATTAAATTAAAAACTGGCCAGCATTTTTTGCGAGCGAAATTGAATTTAAAAACAATTTTTTGCACATTATGTTGAGGCTAGGCAATGTTTGTTGCAGCATGTGAGTGGAAAAAGAAAATAATGAATTTAAAAAAAATAGTGATTCGAATCGGTAGGTAAATGTTCGAATCACTTAATTCAAATGCCTTAGAAACGATTTTGTGCATTTATGCGGTAAACAAAATATCGACACACACAAAACATTATTAATTTATTTGTACGAATATAGGTATAAAATTGTTACAAATTATTTGATCAGATTATATTTATCATTTCTATTCAAATATTGTAAGCAGACACAAATGTTTATAAATTTTGTACCTAATTAAGCAAACAACATCAGATAGGCTTAATTAATGTTAAAAACAAATTAACATTCAATGTTTTTTTCAAAATAGAAGTAGCAATGCTGCATACATACCATCTTTGTTTATTCAACAAGAACATTTTCTCAACTGAAAAATTATCGAAATAACCTATTTTTTGAAACCACAAAAATACGTCCAAGATCATTCGATTGTTCCTGAAGCGAACTCTTAAGGTATCACAAAAGCTTAATCGCAATCAACATGCAATATATTATTCACAGAGTATGCATAATAAATTATTAGATACCTATATCGCTGCACTGTTAGCAGAGGCGAGTGAAAGCATATATCTTGGTGCATTAATACAGACAGCCGTCTGCGACATCCGACTCATAGTTCATTTGCCTTGGCTAGGAGGTCTACACACTCTAGGTACATTATTATCATAAAGTTTAAACGAAAAATAAATTGACGACCTGAGTGATGCACTACATCACTCACAAACTGGTATGCCACGTAAGGATCCTAGATTCCATTCCAAGAGGAGTAGGTTAATGTCTTGTGTATGTACATGGCTCCCACGACACGGGAATACTGTGTGTGTGGGGACTATCAATGATCTAAAGCGTTTTTAAATAATAATCGTGATTCCCACTCCACTAAATCCAGACGATCGCGATATACATATAGAGTGGTGACTATGTAAAGGCAATAATTGAAACCACATACTGGTATCGCTTTTGTAGTAAGATGAATCGATGGAACAAAGCCTCTAGAAGACTATGCACAGTGAATGCGTAACAATCTGATATACTTTTAATATTATGTTACACATAGCACGTGCGAACATCTGCCTTTTAGAAGGCTTCTACAGAATAGTACCTGGATGACCGAGCTTTGCTCGGTATTTTAATTTTGTAAATGATGATTATTGGGAAAAATATTTACATATTTAGTGCTGAATAACAACGCCATCTATGTCAAGTAGCTGTAGTGTTGCTGCGTCGGCAAATCATAATTTAGTTATATTGTTGTATGCATAGATGGCGTTAGATGGTGCAAATTTATATTGTTCGAATATTCGAAAACACGAATAAAAACAGGTTCTCAAAGGTTTTTTAAAAATGAAACCTAGCTAGGTAAATTTATTGCCCCCGAAACTCCTTAAATACCAAATTTCATGGAAATCGTTGGAGCCGTTTCCGAGATCCAGATTATATACATACACATATATATATATATATATATATATATACAAGAATTGCTCGTTTAAAGATATAAGAATATACTTAGTTTGTCTAGTTACGTTGCGCGTTGTTTCGTTTTGTCTCCTTTTGATATTGAATTGACAACTTGCGTAATTTATTACGTGATCAAATTTATATCAGCTTCATGAGTAGTAAGAACTCTCTACCAGTAGGTAAAGTGAGAAAAACTACAGTTAGTTGTACGTACTTGCTTTCTATTCCTTCTTACTTGTGAGCGGATGCCAATGGCAATGTGTGTTCCTTTATTGGGCCTATTCATATTGCATCATAGAATAATACATATTTACTTAAAAAAGAGTGCTAGGAGTTTTTTCCGCCCGCTTTTTTTCTCCCGGTCAGCGTTTTGACATTCAGATTTGCTTATAGGTACTATAAAAAATTGAAAATCGAAGAAGTAATAGCTTCGTTCAAAATTAAAGTGAGTCATAAAAATTGGATTTCAGAACTTCCCAAGTTCAGTCAGGTTCAGTGCCGGCGCTAACTATCGACTAACGACCCTATAAAGCGAAAACTAGTTCGGACTATATCTCAAACTAGCTCGTATAAATGCAGTTAAAAATAGCCTTAAGATATATAGTTGCACTGAAAGCTAAGCGATATAATAATAATATATGTAGTTCGTTGATTACATCAGGGTGCGATTCAATCGTTTCGCTGTTACGAACAAAATCAATATTAATATTTATACTAATATTTGCCGCCCGCTCGCGTTCGCTAGTGATTAGCTTACACTGGTCGACTGGCTGCGAGTGTTTTGCAAGTTTGATTCGTGAAACGAAGTTTACTTAAGTGTAGTACGTTTAATAGTGAAGCAGTAGGTATGTTGGTAGACAGCGTGAGGAGCATGGTCTGGCATGGGCTTTATTTATGAAGATTTTTTTGTCGTTGCTGTTGTCATATTGTGATTTGTTGTTGTTAGTCTCAAATAAAGTATCTCCGGCAATCATACCTTGGCAGCCTAAACACGAGACACGCAGAACATGCTGCTTTACGACGGGTTAAGAGGCTGGCGGTAAGGTACCGAGCGAGCTGCCATGGCTCTACATATCAAAGATATTGCGTTTTTGACAGTTCGATTAAAAGTATCTGAATTGACTGAGGAAACTTCTTTATTATATCTTTAACTGAAGCACAAGCTAAAGTCTCGGGATATCCCGACCATTTTTCGCTCATCTCGGCTAAAATGGGAAAACTTCCTAATACATTTTGAGCTTCTCTCAGCCACTATTTTCTTTGGAGATGAAAGATTCAGCAGTCGTGGATGCTAATGAGCCATAGAGATGAAGTCTTAATGGAGATTTCCTGATGAAAGTTTTTTGAGAGAAGTTGAAGAAAAGTGCCGTGAGCGTGAAAAGTAAGAAATCGCGTCATATCTGAGAGTGGCGTAAGACTATCATTTATTTATCCATTATCTTTTCAGAGCAACGAATGATTATGAAAGCCTGTCTTTAAACAGCTTTGAACCCTTTTCTCCTAATTAACCAACCGAGAGAAAGCATCATTGTCAGGCCTTAATGCCACACATTTCTAATAACATTTTATTCTATTACCGTTTTGTCTAATTCTATAATATTGTCGTGAACGTGACAACTTATCAATTTCAATGACACGTGACCGTTTCACGTGTCTACACGGGTTGGGGTGGTCTACCTTGTATAACTTGCTAGCCTTTGCCCGTGGATTCATGCACGTAGTTTTTAGAACTGGTCCAGGGAGGGATAAAAAGTATCCTTTATGTAAGTCCAGGTTATAAACTACGTGCATGCCAATTTCATCCAAACCTGTTCAGCCATCTTGCGTGAAAGACAAACATCCACCCTTACAAACTTTCGCAACGACTTCCTTCAGCTTTTGTTCAGATCTTTAGTCTATATTGTTTACGTGCTGCCAGTTCTATCTTAGCCCAGACGTGATTTAGATTATCATTCGGGACGGAATTGTGAATAATGGAATGGCGTTATTTAAAAAAGAGCCCTAAGCTCTCCTTTGAAGTCAGCAATGCACTGATGACTCCCCTGGTGTTGTCCGTCTCAATAGAAAACAGTATTCACATCATTGTATCATCACACATCATCACAGTATTCACTCATCAGGTTGCCCATTGCCCGATTGTTTGACTCTAACAAACTTTTTCATATAAAAAAAAGATTTTTTTAGCCAATTTATCCGATTCCTTGCTTAAGCTGAGAGAGTCTGTACATTTCATCGTCTCCGATTCTGCCACGTAGACAAAACTGAGCTAAGCATTTTGCATTTCCCTTTGAGCGATGGAGGTTCCCATTGTAATTCTTTGATTTCTATTGTATTTTAAAATAATGGAAATTTAGCCAAGAACAAATCCCTATAACAGCGGCAACTCGATATTTTCATTCATAATACTGACCTATTAAAGCGTCCTATATTTGAATAGAATTTCTACAATAAACTATTTCCAGAGGTCTCAGAGCAGCTGCAAACCTTTTTTAATTTCCGGGGAAACTACCCCGTGTTTCAACATTTACACCTTTCGTCGGAAAGGCAGGGTCTGCCCCCGGGACATCCCTTCTGAGCAAGGATTGTGCACGGTTCGTTGAATATGAATGTAGGGATTACAATTTCACTGTTTTTATTCTTTCTACTCATTTCCATTTGTTACGCTGATTCCCTTATTCACTCGTACACTTTTTAGCGTTGAAATGAAAACTCATGGGAACTTTACATTATGGAATAGACTCTTGTAGCGGCGAGATACAGCGTACAGTAGTATGAGCGCGCGCTTCCCATGAAATGCTGGCCACGCACGAATGTTGTAAACAATAGAACACGTCACACGCGTCATAACGAACTGGCCAATCGGAACACGTATCCTGAAACACGCTATCAAAGTTCCATAGAATCTCTGCATATATACAAATGGTCCGAAGTGAACATTCGGATCGCGGTCCCCAGGCAGTGACATCGTCGGGCTCTCATCCAGATTTATAGGTGGCCAAAAGAACCAAACCAAAGGAAGAATATAATTATGATTTTTTATAATTTGTTTGCTGCAGCTCTTGTGTACTGTCGGGCAGTATCAAAGTCTCTTCTGATCGAGGGAGAACTGGTGCATTCTTTGCCACGCTGCTCCCAAGCCTTTCCGTTTCCTTTCTTATCTTAGCAACGAACAGGTCACTAACCTGAATTTTACTATTGGACCTTTTTACGCTCAAAGAAACCCTTCATAGATATCCTACTACTATTATAAATGCGAATGTTTGTGAGTGGATGGATGTTTGTTACTCTGAAACGGCTCAACAGATTTGGATGAAATTTGGTACACAGATAGCTCATAACCTGGATTGACATAAAATCCACGCGGGTGAAGCCGCGGGCACAGTCTTCATAATATCGTGATGTTGGCCGTGACCCGACAGCACACTGAAATGAATATGTGCTTGAATGGACTACAGGGGTGCCACCTAGTGATGATAACTCTCAAGAATCAGTAAGATTATATCAGAGATAAAACAAATAAACAATGACATTAGATGTTGATAGGCTATCAATTTTTGAACATTTGTTATCCTAAATCAGACATCTGATTAGGTGAAAGATAAAGAAAATAAACACGTGATGTTAAAATTATATTTTCCTTACACTATTTACTATTTAAGTACTATATTTTCCTTACACAAGCGCCTTTTCCCTTATGCCTCTTCTACTATAACTAACATTTTTTATTTTATTTTTATAAAATGTATTTTGTCGTTGTAGCTAATTTATTATGTCTCAAAAGAAACGAATAGGTATTAGGTAGGTTAGTTACTTGGTAAGCGTATCTGTGCGAGGAGGTTCCGTCCATTACAATGCCGTGCACACTTCATCAAGTTTGATTAAATTTTTTCCTCCCCGAAATACTAAGCATTATGACGACGTGCGTTACTTTCACATTAAAACTTTAGGGTTCTGTATAAATATTTATTGAGTTACGAAACACTTTGTTTACGGTAAAAACCAATAAACTTTCGACATCAGTTAGGTTTTGTATTTATTTTGTTTCTAAGGGATAAGATTTTTTGTGAGGAGTTTGGGTTAGATGTCTCTATTGCATGTCATGCAGTCAATCCTCCATGGTTTATGATTTTTGATAGATGCATGTTTCAGGGTTCCAAATCAAAGTGTGTTAGCGTAATTCTATTTATATGCCTTCGCTATCTGTCTGTCAATCGCAGGTCTTTAAATCTTGAACAGAATGAGTAATAAAAAGTAAAAAGAATCGGCTGATTTGAATAGTTATCAAACCTTTTTCGCCGCTGAAAGCGGATCAATTATAACGTAAATAAATACATAATTTTGTTCTGTTTGTTAAGATTTTACCACCACTAGAAATTGATTTTGCATTACAATTATTAGATCGTTCCGCGTACACTTTATATCAATAAACCATTGATATTGCAAACGGAATTCCCAATATTATTTCCTCCTAAATAAATCAGTGTATCGCAAATTTCTGCAATCACCTTTGACTTTTGACTGATACATAACGAGGGCATACCCTTATCATGTTGTACAACATTATTATTGCGAATAATCTCTACACACTATATTTATTGCGAATAATCTCTACACACTATATTTATTACAGGTCACGCGAACGGAGCACTTTGAAAGGCACAATACTTAATTAAAGTTTATATGAAGAAGAATGCACGAATTTTGACATGTACACATGGACAAAGACAAACATGACGTGTACGTACATTCCTTTACGTGTCAAATTCAAATCTCAATAAATTGTAGTTGAATTACGATCTTGGCGATCTCTAGTGATTTTTATAATTTATGATTTTTATGGTTTGATTATGACTCATGATGACAACCCAAATCTCGCGATGTCCATGAATGGCGATGACCATTTACTATCAGAGAAGACCTCATGGAGATGGAATGTCATGGAGAACTCTCGGGCACACACATTTCCTCGCGATATTCCTCACCAATAGCAGGTAGCGTTAATTTTTGTAAAGCGCAAACATGCATCGATTTCAATCACAGAAGGTTTTTAACCTCACTTTTTTCATCTGTTTCCAACTGCTCCAGAGAAATAGGTAATAGGTATACAACAACAGTAATACGTGTCCACCAACCCACAGAAGGCCAGCGTGGTGGACTAAGGCCTACATCCCTGTCATTGCGAAAAGGAGACCCGACCCTGTAGTGGGTCATTAATGGGTTACTGGCATACAACAACGTATTAAAGTGTCGTTATATGTGACCTTCGTAATGGCTATGTTAATGGTGTCTGTCATTTCACGCATAATGACCATAATAGTCATAATCACTTGTTCAAACGTTCGTCGGTTTCCTGTGGAACAATGTCTTAAATGAAGGACAAAGACTCATACATGATTTGATGTTTATTGAAATGTTCTACGTATGTACTGTGTAAAGGAAGCAAGTACATTGAAGGACTGAGTACTGCACGAACCATGGCTCATTCAATTTCAGTGCTTTGTTAATTTTCGTAGGCGCTTTAGCAATACCATCTATCTACATAATATCTACATCTACACTCATATTATAAAGAGGAAAGATCGGATTGTTTGTTCGGAAACTACTGGACCGATTTTAAAAATTCTTTCAGCAATAAAAAGCTATGTTCAATCTGTGTAACTTAGGCTATATTTGATTTTAAAAAATAGTAGGGATCCCTACGAAAACTTCAATAATGTAACCCAAGGTAAAAAAAAATGACTCCCAAAATTCCTTAGATCGCGTACGCTGCGAGAACTAATGAAGATGTAACAAAATGATGTACTACACTTTAGTAGAACACATTTATTCATATTCATATTATATACAGAAGGTACTTAGGATTGACAGTCTAAATTAAGGACAGGGCGTCTAATAAATAAAATGATAAATACAAAAAGTACAGTAGGTACAATAATACAAAAAAGTATTCGAACGGAATGAGAAACTTTTTAAATAATTTCACGGAAAAAATCCTTTCAAAGGTGTACGGAACGGACCATCTTAAACCAGAAAGCAATAATCGCTGAAAAGAGATCAAAGCTTTGAAAATTAAGAAAGAGTCCTCGAGATAAATCTGTCGGAATCTTTTATTGCCATTTACTTTTAATCATAGAGACGCCTCGTGTTCTACTGCCGACGAATAAATAGCTAGGTATATTGTAGGTATATTCTACACGAAAATTCCTATGGGAGCAAATAATATGGGAGCGCTCACATTAGGGATGGCGATTCTTTAAATCGATTCGAATCGTTACTTGATGAATCGATTCATAAAAAAATCGAGTCTAAAAGATCGATTTCTAAAAATTCGTTTTTTTTAGATCTGCATTTACAATGTAAATATAAATCCATTTAATGAAAAACAAGATACCACAATAAACGATCACTTAGCCTAGTAAAATAAGGGATTTTTTTAGTTCTATTTTTATAACCTTATCAAAGTCAGGTAAAAAAGAAGACAATATAATTTTACTTTCTAAATGTATTTGTTACTTTACAATAGGTAGGTAATAATTTTAACAAAAAAATCTGACAAAATTATTGGCTGGTTATCCGAACATGACAAAAAAAATTATTTCGGTGATTCCCTCCCACTTGAAAACTTATCAGATGTAGGTCAATATGTTACTGTAAATAAATATTGACGTCAGCTGGCTATTTACTATTTTTTTTTCAACATACGTACTTCGCCAAAATACTTAGATAAAATCTGCATGTACGCAATTATACGCGTTCCCAGCGACGCGACCACACGCGACGCGACCCAGAAATGAACAGTCTATTTCAGTAAGCACTAGAAGACGCTCCTTGAACCGTAACAAGCATCAATTTTATCCGACGCAAGTTTTTCTGAAGATTACCTCAGTGGGGACATTATTTGTTTCATCTCAAGTGGACGGGGAACAAAACACTCGGAAGATAATCGCGCGAGATTACACACGCTATATAAAGGTCGCGCGGGAATTTCATAATCTATCTGAAGTGATGACGGTCTTGAGATATCTAGTAATCTTCGCGGTACTATCCTTGGCCTCCGCGAAATCGGTGCGCCACAGTGATGACGCAAAGGCTGAATTGGAACAATACATTTTGTATAAGAAGCCGGAGATAAACCCGAAATGGAGGCTTCATTACCACGTGATGCCTCCAGTAGGCTGGATGAACGATCCGAACGGATTCTCCTTCTACAAAGGCGAGTACCATCTGTTTTATCAGTTCTACCCGTACGACAGTGTTTGGGGACCCATGCACTGGGGACACGTGACGAGTGACGATCTGGTCACTTGGAAGCAGCTCCCGACGGCTCTGCTCCCCGACAATGAAATGTGCTTCTCAGGCAGCGCTGTCGTCGACGGAGACAACTTGGTTCTCATGTACACCGGCCACGAAATCACTGACATCGATCCGTTTTTCAACCAGACACAGTACATCGCAATGAGTAATGACGGCGTCAACTTTGAGAAGTACGAGGGTAACCCTGTGCTGAAATTCACACCGAATAACGCTGCGGACTTCCGTGACCCAAAAGTGTGGAGGCACGGCGATCATTGGTATGTGATTATCGGCAGCAAAACTGACGATGAGAGGGGACGAGTTCTATTATACAGATCTGAAGATATGACGAGTTGGGAGTTCTTGAGCGTTTTGGCAGAATCGAATGGAGAAATGGGATATATGTGGGAGTGTCCTGACTTCTTCGAACTCAACAGCAGATTCGTGTTGCTCATGTCGCCGCAAGGCATCAAGCCTGAGGGCGACAGATACAAGAATACACACCAAACGGGATACATTATCGGCAGCTTTAATTACGAAACCTTTGAATTTGTGCCTGAAGTGGAGTTCCAAGAAATCGATTTCGGGCACGATTTCTACGCGGCCCAAACTATGGAGCACAATGGCAAGAGGTATTTGATCGCATGGTTCAACATGTGGGATGTTCCTCACCCAGAGGACGTCGACGGATGGGCCGGTACCATGACGCTAGTCAGAGAACTTGAGCTAGTAGGTGATGTCATCATACAAAAGCCGGTAGAAGCGCAGAAGAGTTTGAGAGAAGGATCCGCCGTTGTGAGTGACTTAGAGACAGATAAAATGCTGGAGTTAGGAAAGACAGCGGAATTGATATTGGAAGGTAATCTTGATGAGAAGATTGAGTTACTTTTGGAAGGAAGTGATGGCGGAGAAACGGCTTGGATAAGATGGGATCCAGAAGTCCGCAAGGTTGTTGTAGACCGGGGATCTGATGATGTTAGACAAGTGGAGTGGTCTCCAAGTGGATCTCAGTCTTGGAGGATATTCTTAGACGCTAGTTCTATGGAGTTGTTCTGCGGAGAAGGTGAGGTAGTATTCAGCAGTAGACTGTATCCTCTTGGAAACTGGCGGATCACAAATCAAAGTCCACAACCATTGCGAGTAGAATCCTACTCATTAAAGAGGGGCTTCCCTGAATAACGATTTGACAATGACGTAATTTACTTGTAAATAATTGTAGGAACTAAGTCTACTGATTATAATATTGTGTATCTAGGTTATTACTTTCATCGTTTTGTACGTAATTATTTATTAAAAATACATAGACTCTTAATTGATTTTGTTTTTTTTTCTCTAACTTTTTTATTATATCAAATTACTTTGCACCTGACTTTTCCCGCGACTATGTCTGTGTACATTCCAGAACTTGATACAGAGAGGTTAACAAAGCTTACTATATAATTATTCCAGGCTATAAACTACTTGTGTACCAAATTTTATCCAAATCTATTCAGCCGTTTGGCGTGAAAGAGTAACAAATATCGATCCATGCTCACAAACATTCGCATTTATAATACTGATAGGATAAAAAAAAAATTGATGAAACAATAACATACAAACAGATGTAATAGTTACAGAAGATCATGAAATTTGTCTTACTGTTCGAGCATAATTTACGGGCATTATTGATACAAGTTGTATCCTTTATTACGCCACCTTGCAGGAACTTAGCCAATAAATAAACTCGCTTCAGACATTTCTGTCGATTTCAAAGTTTTGTAGCTTATTTAGTCGAGAACTTAGTTTTGCTTATTGTACGTAGCATCTGTCGGTAGGTAGTAGAGCCACTCGTCCAGGGAGATACATTACCGCCACCCTCTTAATTCCCCGTGTATGCTTACATGCTAACAGTACCCTTAGTCTGAGTTTCAGCAGTTCCGAAACGAAACGCACACATACACAGCTTACCAGACGAAAATGCACAGTGTAGCAACCAACAGAGGTAAAAGATTTTTCGAAAAAGTCATCACAAAAATTGCTTTATTTTTAATTGACACTCTTTCAATGTTAAATAATATTAATGAAACATAATAACCGTGAATTGGCCGTAATGCACTGTAAAATTTCGAACTCATATCATCCCGTAGGTATTAAAATTTGTTAGTAGTATGTCTAACGATAAGTATTCATATCTTTCACTCCATACAAAAATTTGATTTTAAGTTTTTTAACTCCTCTAAAAATCTTTTACCTCTATTTGTTATTACACTGTGCACTCCTGTGTAATAAGCTGTGTGATTTATGATTATGATTTACGTATCTATGGATGTGTGCGTTTCGTTTCGGTATCGCTAAAACTCAGACTAAGGGTACGCAAGCAGCCTGCCTGTGCTTCGTGGGTTGTATTTGCATGGGACGTGTGGTGCCGGTAATACTTTATTTGAAGCGTCATTATTAGGTAGGTAGGTCGTTTTTTTAAATGATCGTGACTTTAGGGGAGAGTGGGGGGGGGGGGGGCGGTGTTTGGGCCTCATGTATCCTAATAGTAATTACTGTACCTAATAAATGCTTAATAGCATACTTAATTCTAAATACTCAAATAGCAGTTATGGCCACCCATATCCATTAGTGTTCACCTGTGTCCACTTAAAAAAAGCGGTGATAGCCCAGTGGCTTAGAATTCGATCTCTTAATCGAGTGTCCGGGTTCAAATCCCAGTGGCACGCATCAATGGCTATAAAAAAATTGCGTGCTCTGTAAAAACAAAATTAATATCACCTACTGTTACGGTGAAGGAAAACATAGTGAAGAAACCTGCATGCCTGAGAGTTCACAAAAAAAATTTTTTCAAGAGCATGTGAAGTCCACAACCCGCACTAGACCAGCGTGGTGGACTAAGGCCTACATCCCTCTCATTGTGAGAGGAGACCCGACCCTGTAGTGGGTCATTAATGGGTTACAGACAATGTCCACTTGTGTGCCCCGTAATGCCCGTTATTTTTATGATGACGAATATCTCACTTTAGGGACATTTTTCCGTCCCAATTTTCCCAGAGCATTGCAAGATAGTACCCGTATAAACCCTTTGGGACTTCTCTTGTACGCAGGAAATGATAACTTTGTAGATTGTAATTACGATAAGACTAACAGGAGAATAAACGACGCAAATAAGCGTTTCTTAGATAACTGCGCACATAAGAAGATGTTTTAGGGGTCAGTAAAAAAATGTACATACGGAATCCCATCTATAAGGCTATACGTAAATATAAATGGTTCCACGGCGAACTTTTTGGCAAATTTTTCAAAATGCACGTAAAAAAAAATCTGAAAACTTCGTTAGGATTTGGTTTTCCTTTATTTTTGCAAGGATTACAAATCTACTAGCAGAAAAATTATATGAATATAAATAGCAAGTTGATAATAGCAATGAAAAAGTTTTTATAATGTGCTCCATGATATTTAAATTGTATTTTTAAATGATTGTGGGACCTCTGTCGAAATAAAGTCTACGTCTTCTTCTTAATCGTTTCGCTCTTGGCAGAGCGGTCGTGGTCGTCGCGTTTGTGGCAGATGTAATTCTCCTCACAATCTCTCGCCACTTTTCTCGGTTGGTCGTCATTTTGGTGCACTCATGCAATGGACCGCCCACGGCAGATTTGATTTGATCGGTCCATCGCATGGGCGATCTACCGCGTGTGGTACCCTCTATTGTGCCTTGCACCACTAGACGCTCAATGGAGTCATTGCCTCTCCTATAGACGTGGCCGAAGAACTTGAGTATGCGGGTTTGTACTAGAGCCGATAGTCGCTGTTTGATGCCGAGTTCCTCGAGTATGGAGGCATTTGTACGAAATTCCGTCCACGATACTCCGAGCATTTTTCTCCAGCACCACATCTCCAGGGCGTCGATCTTTTTCTTCTCCACCTCACGCAACGTCGAAATAAAGTATGTATTTATAAAAAAAATACTTGTACCTTGGAATATGAACGCAATTGGCTAGTTTTATTACACTTTTTTTGATTGAGTATATAGTTTATAGGCTCACGTCTTCGCAAAAGGTTCTAGAAATTCAAGGAGCCTATATTTTATTACCGCAACTGTGTCATATATGAAGATAAGTTATGATATATTAGGGTTAGATTCCTAGCAGGCTACAGCGTACAGGTATTGCTAAAAAGACCTACGTAAGTTGGAATAATAAATGTAAAGACACTATAGGGCATAGGGTTTTATTATAGTTTTACATAGGTTGCAATTGCATTTCCTTCCTTCCTTCCTTCCTTCCTTCCTTCCTTCCTTTCAGCCCTTAGTAGTCCACTGCTGGACATGGGCCTCCCCTAATCGACGCCACTCCGCCCGGTCGTGGGCCCTCTGAATCCAACGGTTTCCCGCTGCCTTCTTCAGGTCATCAGTCCACCTGGTCGGAGGGCGGCCTGTGCTCCTTTTACCTAAACATGGTCGCCGTTCGAGGACCTTTTACTATTCAATGACTATTAATTATATATAGTACTATTAACAGTGATAGAATATTTGAAGATAATTTGAGTTGCTTAACACCTCGAACAAATTGCAATGGTTCTTTGACCCATATAGTACTACAAATATTGCTAACACAAAAATATGAAATAACGATAATTTAACATTCCAAAAGGATGATCATAAATCTATCCTAACAGTGAGTTATGAGGGCAGGTGATGAGAACAAACTGCTTTAATTAAACAATGGTTAATTCTCTACTGATTAGGTTTTCCGCTAAGGCTGTATACACACTCAACAAACCTGTAATAGTTAAGTAGAGACTATCAATTTCTGCCTATCGTTGCTAATATAAGAGCTGGTTTAATAATAGTGATAAGTATTAATTACCATTGCTTCTTAATCGAGAGGTTCGGGTTCGAATCCCAACGCAGTAATGCCTATTACACATCTAAAGAGACCCACTTGCCTTTGTTATATATTATTATATACATACATCGTTTTTTTCGCAACGTTGATTGCGAAAATCAACACATTTTCGAGTTCGAATCCCAGTGGCATCCAATGATTTTGTAAAAAAGTTATGTGCGCTTTATAAAATTAAATATCTCTTGCTGTTACGGTGAAGGAAAACATCGTGAGGAAACTGAAAGCCCAAAGCATTTTTGAGCCAAATCTAGAGCTAATTTTTCACATTACCAGAATATTTAAGTTATAATTAAATTAACTTGTAGCTCCAAAATGTTTAACTAATGGAAATAAATATTAATTAGGCACAATTATTCGCAACCGGCGAGAGCGTTGACTAATCCAATTCGACATTTGAGCTTCGTTTCGCTTCAAACGAAGGCCTTCAAACGTTCTTGCAAATATAATTTGCTCTACCCATAGATCTAGCTATAGTATAAATAAAAAGGTTTGACATAAAAATAATTTAAAAAATTAAACTAACTTAAAAAAGTATGAAATAAAATTTGTTCAGTACATTAGGCTTACTATTT
Organism: Erynnis tages; assembly: GCA_905147235.1. Classification (NCBI taxonomy): domain Eukaryota; kingdom Metazoa; phylum Arthropoda; class Insecta; order Lepidoptera; family Hesperiidae; genus Erynnis; species Erynnis tages. The sequence goes on from LR990082.1 coordinate 11,287,149, forward strand.
TTTGAGGTGAATGTGCGTGGATGCGTTTTTTGTGTGTGGGGTTGTACTTGTGGTGCTATACAAATGGAAATATGTAGGTAGTTACGAGTACATACAACGCTAGATCACGCGTTCTCGCGTACAAAAAGCGGTTATATTTATATTACACACAGACACTCCAATTTTATTTATTTGTATATAGATACAGATGTATAGATATTTATCATCAAATTCGTGAACTACTTATATATTTTAAACAAAATTGCGAGTTAAAAATATTAATAACGGCGTTTGTGTCGTTTGACGATCATAATTCACCACAAACGACCACCGACCACTTTTGCTGGCCACTCCCTGATAAAAATATGAAAATGCAAATAGTTTCCGTGCAATGTGTCACAGACAGACAAGGGGAAAGATTTACAGGGCTGAATTGTGGGGAAACGTTTTTGCTAATGCACACTCTTACTGTAACTTTCCCGCTCTTTGAAGTAGGTATTTCAAGGGTCAGTACGGAGCGTTTCCAGATAGGACATTTTACAACCAAAGTGTAAACATATGTCAATAATTAATTAAAATTGTAACCTCGTGGGAGGAAAATGTTAAATTTTTGCATTTTCGAAAATTTAAGAGATGATGACGCAAACGCTAATTGCCAGCCAGAACGGCACTTTTCTGTTGGCTGATAATAAAACATCTCTATAATATACAGATAATATCTCATTTTGACTTGCAATGTATGTCAGTAGGTAATATAAGTATGTTTGTTCGGGTGAGTATGTTTGTTCAACCGATTGAGCTGAAATTTTGTATACACGTTTAGTTTGGATGACAATGCACGATATGGTTTGTGACGTCATTCTAAATCCAATATGGCGGAGCATCCAAGATATCGGAATAGTTATATTTAATGCATTTCGACAATATTGGTATCAAATGAAAGGGTTTGTTAAGAGTGTAGCGGACCACGCATGACGACGCAAGCATCGAATGTAGTAAACAATAAAACACGTCACACGCGTCATACCGAACTGGCCAATCGGAAGACGTATCCTCAAACGCGCTATGAAAGTTCTTTAGAGTCTCTGCATAAATACAAATGGTCCGAAGTCAACATTCGGACCGCGGTTCCCAGGCAGTGACATCGCCTGGCGGGAGATCTCCCCTTTTCCTCCAAAAGAGTAACTCGAAGAAATAAAAGCTTTTTAAAAAAAGTTTTTAACACAACTTATTTTTAAGTATCTTCGTGTGTAGCTGACCCTTCAAATGAGTATCGACGTAAGTCACTCCCGTGGACGATTTATCTATCAACGTCAGCTGTGACATGTTAACACACCCGGCACCCGGCTCCGGTACCTTCTCCCGGGTGATACACAATTTATGGCGAAACAACCGAAAAAAGACTCCGCGACTTTTATCCCTCGATGCAAATATATTTACTGCCGAATTTATTTATTGCACAGATTTAGAAACTCGGCATTTTTCTACGCGACATAGTCTGGTACTGTAAACACGGTAGGTAATAACTGTATTGTACAGTCAGTCAGTAAACCAATTAATGACCCACTACAGGGTCGGCTCTCCTCTCACAATGAGAGGGTTGTAGGCCTTAGTCCACCACGCTGGCCTACTGCGGGTTGGTGGACTTCACATGCCTTTGAGAACATTTTTTTTTGTGAACTCTCAGGCATGCAGGTTTCCTCACGATGTTTTCATTCACCGTAACAGTAGGTGATATTTAATTTTATAAATCGCACATAACTTTTTTTTTTAGAAAGTCATTGGTGCGTGCCACTGGGATTCGAACCCGGACCCCTAGATTCGAGGTCGAATTCTAAGCCACTGGGCTATCACCGCTATTTTACAGTAAAGTTAAAAAATAAAGTTGTGTCCTTAATTTACTTTTTAATAGCACTTCTATACTTTTTACTGCAGAAAGTTGAAGTATTATTGTACTTAGTCAAAGCGAAGTGCTCACAAACTTGCAGAAACTTAAGGTTCTGTTAAGTCTAGAATAGCAGCTGGCTAGCTTATTTGTATTTTTATTACTTGGCCACAATTTGTGCTGTTGTGGAGTCCACATAACATGATGTGACCATTTTGACCAAAAAGGCAACCAGCCTTTGAGAATATGTATTTTTTTGTGAACTCTCAGGCATGCAGGTTTCCTCACGATGTTTTCCTTCACCGTAACAGCAGGTGATATTTAATTTTATAAAGCGCACATAACTTTTTTACAAAGTCATTGGTGCGTGCCACTGGGATTCGAACCCGGACCCCTCGATTCGAGGTCGAATTCTGAGCTGGGCTATCACCGCGCGTCACCGTTTGTTCTATAATATTTGTAAACTGAAAGCTGAACAGTTTGGAAGGAAACGGACCTCTTTACTGTCCTCGGGGCCAATTCCGGCAATTCCTTGATGTGTGAAGGGTGACATATGTTTGGTTAGGACGGGCATGTCGTTGGTCTGGGTCGCATATGTAATCATTTGGTCAATTAATTAATGATCACTTGCTAAGGCTTTGAGAAGACCAGCAAGTTGGAAGTTCGGCAAAATTTATCGGAAATTGATTGGTTGGCGATGTTAGTTTGAATTTGATCTTTAAAAACCTTTTAAGACAGGCAAGGTGGAAATTTGGCTAACGGGGAAGTGATAAGTTTGTATCGATATTAGTTTGTGTTTCTAAAACCTTGAGTAGCACTAAATTTACAAGATCTTAAGTTAAACTTGATTTTTTATTTTTGTTGGTTTAGAAAAAGCTAAGTCTTTAATAAGACAGGCAAGGTGGAATTTGTCTACGGAGAAGTGATTAGTTAGTATCGATGTTATCTTTCGCTAAATTATTTGGTAGTTGGTAGTACGTCGAACTTTGCCAGGCTTAATGGTTCTAATGACGTTAGTGCTGTTGGTATAGGAATAGCAAAAAGTAGAAGGAAAATGAATTTATACCAATCAAACAGTGTGACGTCTGAACACAAATTTACTTAATGATCATCGCATAAACAAATATATTGGCGAAATCAATGTAAAACCTAACCTAACCTAACCGTTTTTCAAGCGCATTAAAATGTTTAATCAAGATTATTAATTTTAAAGAATCTGCTTAGTACTTACTGTTAATGAAAATAGAAATTCGATTTAGTTACAGTGTTGTAGCATTTTTCAAATTTCATTTTATACCAAGCAGACGGCAAGTCAATAAATAAAAATAGATAAGTAACTTTAGAGTTCCTTGTGGAAAGCGCTCTTGAGACTTGAGACAGACAAGACTGTATTTATTGTTCCCAGTTTGACCACATTGTCCATAACGTATCTTATGAGATTATTATTATTGTTGTTGCATTTTATAGTGAAAGTTGACTCATCCTTTGTCCTACGATGACAAAATCAGTCGCTCGCGAAGTTTGTAATACGACAACAGTTCGGCATTGCGTACATTTATCGCAAGTCAGTGGCGTCGGTTGTCGGTTTGCGACAGTCAACAAAGCCTTGTGAGTTCGTATTTCAATCAAAAAGTATTCGTCTATTCTGATGAAAATGATTTGATACCAATATAAATATAAATAATTTAAAATACCGAGCGGATGTCAACTTATACGGAGTCAATAAATAAAAATAGGTTACTTTATACATACGAGTACTTGCCAATACTTGTGGCACCCGCTATGAGCTCTCTTGAGACAGACTGTATTTATTGTCTCACGTTTGTACCGCTGTCCCGCACGTGACGGCTTCCGACTTAGAATTTAGTTGGGAAATGATAAAATACTCTCTGCATTGCAGTTTCATTGTGAAACTTTGAGATAAAGTTTCTTAGACGTTGATGTAAGGGGCTTCTTAGATGTATAAATAACTTAAACCGTCTAAACGCTTGAATTAATCCGTATTATAATGAAACGGTATTATAATGAATCCGTATTATAATGATAGCGGTGATAGCCCAGTGGCTTAGAATTCGACCTCGAATCGAGGGGTCCGGGTTCGAATCCCAGTGGCACGCACCAATGGCTTTGTAAAAAAAGTTATGTGCGCTTTATAAAAATTAAATATCACCTGCTGTTACGGTGAAGGAAAACATCGTGAGGAAACCTGCATGCCTGAGAGTTCAGAAAAAAAAAGTTCTCAAAGGCATGTGAAGTCCACCAACCCGCAGTAGGCCAGCGTGGTGGACTAAGGCCTACATCCTTCTCATTGTGAGAGGAGACCCGACCGTGTAGTGGGTCATTAATGGGTTACTGACATAATGAAACGGGCACGTTATGCCGCCCAAACTCCACCACGCAGCTCCAATGTGGACTGGTGGAGAAACGGGCTAGTGAACCTACGAGTATGTCGGATATTTTCAAACCACCCATAGGGTCAAGCAAGGTTTAATGACTGCTATCGTATCGATAACAACCAGGACCGTCCACTTAACCTGTCCTCCGAAGCACGGCAGCGCACATGTAATTCGCCACTAGCGGTCACCCATCCATGTACTGACCGCGCCCGACGTTGCTTAATTTTTTCGATCACTTGATCTACTCAAGCGGCGGGGGCTACACAACAATAAACGTATTTCAAACGAATTTTATAAAAAGCTTAGACGTGAGGTAGGTAGGAAAATTCAGAGCGTTTTTCCGTTTTTTATACCGTAGCGTAAGTTGCCGGCGCACCAAGCAAACAGCGGCAAAGTAGCCTTTTTGTGTTTTTATCGCAACGGCAAGACTCGGAAAACCGCTTCACTTTATAAAATAGTTCACAAACGATATTGAAAATCACCCCTTGTTCAATATTTTAAAGTACATTTGAAAATAGAGCGTACCTAGGTGTATTTTACATGTAACCCCGTGTCGGAATTGTCGTGTCGAACGCAAAAGTTGCTCATACGATAAGATGTCACAAGAGGTCACAAAATGTCCGCAATTTTGTGACATCTTGTGAAATTTTTTACGAGCCCTGTGTTTAAATTTTGTTGTGTTGGTGAGTCGGTTGGTTATGTCTGCCAATTAGGACAAGGCCTGATATTATGTCGGTAACCCATTTCCTGTGCCTGATATACATATATTAACGTGTAATTGTATGTGTTGGTTTATGCATGTGACCACTTGAGTCAGAACATAGCCAATTAGAAAAAGCGAGATTAATGTATTTTAACGGCAGATTATGAGGTAATCGGAGATTACTTTAAAAGGCGAATTCTATTGGTTTAACAAATCATAACATTTTAGGCATTAACAAGATCATTAACATTTCATTTCAACACTTTTCATTAAAACTACAAAAAAATCTTTTTCTTATTAGCGCGTGTCGTACATTTATTGTTAAATCGCAATCAAAAATAAAATATTTGAATAAAATTTAGGTACGTATTTTAGTAAAACGAAACAGAGCCGGGAGCGTAGATCCCAATAATTTAATTTGAGATGTCGGTCTGGTAACTTTGAGCTATAAATTAGGTAACATCATGTCCCGAAAATGTCTACGGGCAATATAAAAGATTGATAGTTTTGGGGGAATTTTCCCGCCAGACAATGTCACTACCTGGGGACCTCGGTCCAAATGTTAATTTCGGACCATTTGTATATATGCAGAGATTCTATGGAACTTTGATAGCGCGTTTTAGGATACATCTTCCGATTGGCCAGTTCGGTATGACGCGTGTGACGTGTTCTATTTTTTACTACATTCGATGCTTGCGTCGTGACGCGTGGTCGGCATTTCATGTGAGGCGCGCGCTCATATTACTGTAGGTATCGCGCCGCTGCAATAGCATTTAGATTGGTATCTACATACCGTATCTAATTCACATTACTATAATAAAGTCGGTTAAAAATTTAAACATTTCCCGTCAAGAAACCTCCGTTCGAACCCACTTTATATTGCTGTCCATTAAAGCTGTGACCTGCTTCCTAAGACTTCACCCCCGAACTTGCTCCGTCAAGACACCCTTCCTGCTTCGCAATAATATTCACCCTGTTTGACGAAGGTTGATCAAATAACTTCGCAACTGTGCGGCTAACTTCATTCATTACACACATATCGTCCGGTAGTAACATCAATTTACAATAAGCCCCGCAAGTTGATATTGCGATTGGCGGCCATTTTGGTGACGTAGTCGACGTGCACCGTCAGTACCGTTCGCAAGGTCAGCCCGCGCTTACGTGCTTACGCGCATCGAGTACTTGTTACCTATAGCTTTTTGTTTTTGCTATCCTGTTTTATTGTTTAGTTTTGTTACCCGTTAAAATGAGTAAGAAATGATAATTAAAGTGGATGAGGATTAAAGTGATGTTTTTATTACATTTTTTTTGCTATCTGTACTTTTTGGTACGGATGACGTCACGCAGCTGTCATTGTGACAAGGTCTCCTCGCAATATCAACTTGCGGGGCTAGTAACATGTAGGCATGTCAGGTTCGCTCGTGTCAACTTAGATTACACTAGCTCCGTTACGGTATAAAAATCCAGATTACAAACTACCGGTAGGTATACTTAGTTCCAGTCAAACCTGTTCAGCCCTTTTTGCAAGAAAGTGTTACAAATGTCCATCCATAGTCATTACAAATAATACGTAATAACAATACCTACATGTCAAATAATACGTCATGTACATACTCGTATGTGTTTTCTAATTAACTCCTCGTCGTGAACAGCGGTTACATGGTTTCAGTAATCTGTCTCTCATCTCGCACAAGGGAGGCCTCATCTCCAGTAATCGATACGCAGCAGGATATTCCCGTACTCCCCAATACGGAGTGGTTACGCAATTGACATATTAATTTATTTTCTCTTAATATGGCTTTTGTTGGTGTAACTACAAAGAGCTGAAAAGAAGAAGAGCTTACTTTATTATGATTAAGGCTTTACTGTTGCAATAAGAAAGTATTTGATTCGATTCTCAGTGAAGAAGAGATTAAACGGATGTGTTTATGTTTTGGTTTTGGGCGTGTGTGTGCTTGTCTTGTGCGTTTCCATAATACTCACAATCTTGAATATTGTGTTTATCGCCGTGTTATACTTTGGAAATCTGCTTTGCTGTGTAATTCAAATTATCAATTTACATTCGTACTTCTATTCTAATGCGATGCCCCGGGCCCCCAAACATCGTTTCGGCCCTGTTGCGTTCGACGCTACATTTTCGACGCCAGATTCACCTTCATCAATGCAAGTACCTACTACTAGAGGACGTGAGGACTTTATCTGAGGACTAACAGTCTTTGCCTCTTAGTTAATATCATATTTTGGCTGGTATGGTTGCCGGAGATTTTTTTGAAGCGAACGTTTTAGTCCTCATGAGTAGCGAAGCACCCGCACACAACCTCAGGTGGGATTTCTTCTCTATTTGACGTTGGATGCGGGCATCCATGGGCTGCAGTGACCACTAAACACCAAGTGACCTGCATGCACGTTTGCTAACCATCATCTCGGGTCAACTATTTTATGATTGTACCTTTATGATATCTGTTAATCAAAGCAATGATTTATCATGAAAGTATATCTATGTTAAATTACTACTACGACGACCCAAGTGGCGCAGTGGTTAAGACACCGGTTCGATTACCAGCAGGCAGAGATTCGAATGATGAATTTGAATTTCTGTTGCTCTGGGTGTGTTGTGTTCTTGTCTTGTGTGTGTCCATGGCACCCACGACACAGGGAATCCTGCGCTATGTGGGGCGCTAATGTGGGGCTATGAGTGTGAAGCGTTATTTATTTATTTATTTAATATCGCGAATAGCGAAAGCGGATGTTAGATAATATTCTATCATGTATGACGTTCATTAAGTGTACACAATGAATAAAAGCTGACAATGAATAAAAGTCTTTGATTTTGATTTTTTGAATAGGTCTGTAAATCTGTTTGTCGTAGATTTCCATTACCTCTGATCGTAAGAAAATGTCATCCATAAGTTACTAAAATTACTCACTCTTTTTGCCTATCAAGGCAAAATCATGAACACCTCGTATACGCTCGAATTCACTTACGACAAAAAGCGAAAATATTCCGTCGCTCTCTCAGAATGGTCCGTGAGCTGGCGGCAGGATTTCGTCATCGATTTTCTCCCGGCCAATAATTTGTAGAATGTTTTAGAAAGGAGAACTAAGAAACCTGGTGATCGTCAGCTGCAGCTCCGTGGGTGAGTTGAATAGCGACACCCGCAGCTTTTGGAGTATGAAAATATTTTTTTTTGTAATTTTATTCCGAAACCGATGCTGACTATCACTAGGCTTCTTAGTACTACTCTCTTAAGCATTTTACGAGTTATCGGCTGGGTGGAAAAGGATGACGCAATTCGCGCCTGGTTCAGCGACCAAAAATTTTCTGATGTCAACACTCGACTGTAGGCTCCAAAATAAGGTTTTGATACGCGATTTTCGTCCTTCGCCGTTTGGTAATTGTAATGTTTTTTCCGTGAACGTTCACCCTCTTTAACTATGTTGACGGATATACGAATATATGACCGTCATTTTTAATAACGTTTAGAGCGTTTGTCCACCGCCGCCGTCGCCGGATCCTCAACGAGAACGAGTTTATTTCGTAACGGTGATCGTTTGTCCACCGCGCCCGATCTCGCTGGTTTAGTTTTTTTCAGCTGTTTGATGGTAGACAAAATAATAACCGAGCTAACGTGATGCGACGGCAGTGTCTGGAAAACGTGGACAAGTTCAAACGTGTTTTGTTTTGCCGGCACACCGGGCCGTCAAAATCTCGGGCCGCGTTCTAGCGGTTACGCCGATTTACTCGAAGTCTTGGCGACCGGGATGACGGCGCTCGGGTGACGGATGTGCAGTGGACACGCGGCTTAGTAAATGTATACAATGTACCGCTACTTCGGCGCCGTCACGCGTCATCCCGTTCTCGGTGACAGGCCGTCAAAATCTCGGGCCGCGTTCTAGCGGTTACGCCGATTTACTCGAAGTCTTGGCGACCGGGATGACGGCGCTCGGGTGACGGATGTGCGGTGGACACGCGGCTTAGTAAATGTATACAATGTACCGCTACTTCGGCGCCGTCACGCGTCATCCCGTTCTCGGTGACATGTCAGTGACGGCGGCGGTGGACAAACGGCCTCAGACTCGTGCGTGCGGTGGAAAGTATCTCAAATATATAGCGTTAATAAATTTCTTGAGGTGGAAAGGTGCGAAAATTCCCTTTTATCACACGTGTGTCGTTCGTTTTTATGTGATTTTAGTTATACCGGCTGTACGTGGTCCCGATAGCAGTGTAGAGTTTGTTTAAGACCTGTGTTTAAGAAACTAAAACGCTCCACATTTAAAGATTTGAAAATAACAAAGTTTGGGTCACTTTTTCAAAAACGTGATTATGATATCCTGCTATATTCTTCAGACCTTCAATTCACGTGGTCGGCTTTACTGAAATCGAAACCTTAATTTCGTATTGGTTATCCGGCTTTCAAACTATGGCTAGTAGAAAATTGCCACGTACTTTTACTAAATTGAGAGAAAATGTTACTTACTTATGGTTTTGTGCATATGTGTGTGTGCGAGCGCGTGTTCGTGTGTGTGTGTGTGTGTGTGTGTGTGCGTGTGTGTGTGTGTCTACGGTTACTAGTGTTCGTCTACGGATTTCATCGTTTCTCTATACATTCAATATGAGCACACAAATAAATAAGACTATAGGTATTTAACAAAAAGTCCAATTTTCTAACAAATTAACTTGTTTCCAACGTCACAGAAACGAGAAAAGTTTTGGTTGTTAATAAAGTCGACGAGACTGCTCTGTTAACAGCTCTACTAAAATGAATCATTTAAAAACTATAGCGCAGAGAACGACGAAGAACGATTTTCGTTTAATTGTTGCGATTGTTAATTATACAATGTGTTTCGATGTAGGTATACTCGTATAATATATTGTATCAGGCGTTACTTTGCTTGTAATTAGGCTCAGTTTGCTAGAACAGCTACAAATTATTCAATATAGTAAAAACAATAGTGTTACATTGCTGAATGAACAAATAGATGTATCTAATTCTCCTTTGCTGCATATCTTTCCACCAAAATCACATGTGACGTAAAAAGACATAAGTCACTAATGTCAAACGTCAAAACACTGACAAGTGACGTTTTATTCGATTTTGATTACACTCGATGTGTCATTATGGCAGGGAGAAAAGGTATATAAGCAGCGCACTCGTACGGCGACCTCACTCATCAACCAACCGTTGTAGAGTCCACATCACCTGATGATGCTCCGTTTTGGGGCGAAACACGTGTCGTGTACTATTGGAATAAGTCGTTATGGTATATACCTACTCAGAGAGATAAGGGAGGGTGGTGCGTCCATACCAAAACAAGTTCCACGTGTGCGGATTGTTGCAAAGAAATATAAATACAACTTAAATACTCGTATAAGTTGGGTTGTTGAAAATTGCTCAGATTGTTGAGAAGTCACGCAACGTAATACTCTACTACTACCACCAACCACAACTAACAACAACTTCTCATTGTAAAAGTAGACCCAACCCTGCCGTGAGTCTCTATTGGGTCAAAGAAAAAAAGTAAGAAAGACTGGGTTTCCGCTAAATAACGCCCAGTACTAATGATACATAATGTAATAAATATGTGGTTCTTGTGTTATGTAGTAGACTAAAGGGTAAATGAAAAGAATTTCGTGATTCAAAACCTTTGTCGTGTATAAGGATCTAAATGGGGCCCTAAAATCTGAAACTGAGGAGAAAAAATGTTTGCGTAGAGTTGTACCGAGTTATTGATTATGCTTTTATTTATTTTATACCTTCTACTCCAATCATCCGACATAGCTCTAAAAGTTTGCAAATTAAACTGGCAATAGGCTGGCCACATCGTTCGCTGATGGTGTAAAATGGTCTTTAAATAGCGACCACGTTTCAGTAAAAGAAGCACAAGCCGTCCACCAGGTGGACTGACGACCTGAAGAAGACAGCGGGAAACCGTTGGATTCAGAGGGCCCAGGACCGGGCGGAGTGGCGTCGATTAGGGGAAGCCCATGTCCAGCTGTGGACTACCAAGGGCTGAAAGAATGGAAGGAAGGACTCTTATAGTGTGGTAGTTTTACCTGGAAAATTTTCCGGGAGTTTTGAAAGTTGGCGCCTATATAAATAGATTTTACACTCTTTGCGAATCACCTGAATTCGCTGAATCACCTGAATACCGAGTCATTTTCAAAATCAAAATCTATTCTGAAAGTCGATTAATATACTTAATAATATGTAGTAAGTACCTAAGTAATTAATTCAATGACATGAATATGATATTTAAACATTAAATTTTGAAATGAAAAATAAATATAAAAAAATATTTAGACACCCGCCGAATCTGGTCCATCTCTAGTGATACCTGATAACATTTCGGGCAATAATATAATATTATAGGACAGTATAAGGTCTAGATTCCGACTTTTTGCAGCACGTAATAATAACGAGGTTTCACTTATTTACGTTCTTATAATAATATCAGTCTGTAAGACATTACGAGCTCTCGTACACATATTATTATGTGTACATATTAGTGGGTAATTTTGTTATTCTTGGGATAGTATTTCATTTAATGTCGTAACGTCACCACTTTGTTTACTCGTGCGATTTCTGTAACAAAAATTTCTAAGAAAATTTTAGATGGTAGAACCATAAAAAACTCACTTGGAGAGATACCCTGCCACCACTAGCTGAACCCGTCGTAAAGAAACATGTTCATCATGTCTTGTGTCGACTTTCCAAGCCAGAGTAACTTTATTTATATATACTAAGAAGAAATTCTACCTCAGATAGAATTTCTTCATGACTTCTTAACATCAGTGACTTGCATGCCCGATTCTACTCGCAAATACAATAAAAAAACTACACAAACATTAGGTTCTCAAGTCTCCTAAGTTACATAAGAAGTCTCTGAAATTGCTATCTGCCCAAATAGTTTTTAATTCGACCCACGCCGATTCAGTGCCAAATTGAACTTTTAATAAAAGAAAGCGTGTCAATAGAAAACTAATCTGGAGCACTCGCGTTCATTCCAAACGACAGTGTCTAATGACTGTCTACTTACTTTCGAAATGGAACTAGAATTCCCTCCTCTAACCCCGACGACCCGAGTGGCGCAGTGGTTAAGACACCGGTGCGCTATGCGGAGGGTCCTGGGTTCTATTCCCAGCAAAACAAAGGTTCGAATAATGAATTTGAATTTCTGTTTCTGGTCTGGGTGTGTTGTGTAGTTGTCATGTGTGTCCATGGCGCCCACGACACAGGGAATCCTAGTGTGGGGCTATGAGTGTGACGCGTTATTATTAATATTAACCTCGCTAGACTCCCCAAACCTCTTTGGGATTCCGTATAAAACGAAGATAAGGTAAACGGTGAATAATTTTACCAATATCCATAGAAATCAAAATATGAAGCGACTAGGAAAATAAATCTTCGGTCAGAGTACCAAAACAGCCGAATGAAATACCTTTTTTACAACCAAATTCGGTTGAAACTCAAACAAGATAAACTGCTGGCGTAATTGGGCGATTACTCAGTAAAAGTTTTAATGACACACAATTATAAGGGGACCTCCCCTCGGAGCGATTATGGAAATCGATTAGTAAAAGAAATTGCCCTTTTATGAGCCACGTGACATAATCTAACAAGTTCACAGGGCCTACTTCTGTGTTTCCAGTACCCTTAGTCTGAGTTTTAGCGATACAGAAACGAAACGTTTGTGCGTTTCTTTTCGGATAGATACGTAAATCATACACAGCTTACTACACAGGAGTCCACAGTGTAATAACAATTAATAGAGGTAAAAGATTTTTAGAGGAGTTAAAAAATTTAAAATCAAAGTTTTGTATGGAGTGAAAGATATGAATACTTATCGTTAGACATTATAATACTAACAAATATTTAATACCTACGGGATAATATTAGTTCGAAATGTTACAGTGCATTACGGCCAATTCACGGTTATTATGTTTCATTAATATTATTAGACATTGAAAGAGTGTTAATTAAAAATTAAGCAATTTTTGTGATGATTTATCTAATGCTTTATTGATTTTAACTCTTCTAAAAATCTTTTTCCTCTGTTGGTTATTACACTGTGCATTTTCGTCTGGTAAGCTGTGTATGTGTGCATTTCGTTTCGGAACTGCTAAAACTCAGACTAAGGGTACAGTAGTATGTTGTAGGTCCTGTAGTATCGTTCCTTTCAGCTCTGCAGTCCACTGCACGACATGGAACAGAGAATTGAAGTACCTATATATACATTATTCGAGTAGAGAGATGATTTACACAGGGCCGTCTTAGACTATGCCGGGGCCCTTGGGCACACAAGAATTCGGGGCCCTTTTCGAATGTAAAGAAAGCGAACTTTACAATTCTTTTTCACTATGATCTGCTTTATTAATCAAATATATTATAATAATACAATATGTTGCTTTTATTGTTGTTCGTGTTTCTTTGTTGTGTGTTCGAATCATTCAAATTATTCATATAAATGTATTGAGTTGAATAAATCTGAAAATGATCGACGTTCCTGCAACGCGAAAAGTGAAATGCGTCCGACCATAATATTTTGATATTAAATGTGAGAGAAATTGTCGGTCCTTCGGGGCGCCCTGAGGCGGGAGGGGTACGGCAGGGGTTGGTAACCTTTTTAGTCGGAAGAATAAACAATTTCAATTTACAAAATTTCAGTTTTTAAACAGCCATAATTTTTTTTGTCGACTGTTAATAATACTTACACAAAGAAAGTTTTCTAATAAATAAACATCTTTTTTTTTCATAAGAAAAATATAAAACGACTCGGTCACGGGGTAGGGGTGTGTTGAAAAGCGAGTACCTACATATGTCTGATAAAAATAAATGGTGCGTAATCCTCGTTTATCGATTTAGAACGATTTTTATTATTTTTATAAAATAAACAGTTTTGCGTATAGAACTATAGAGCCGCAGCTTCACACCCAAAGAGCCGCGTGTAGCTCGCGAGCCGCAGGTTGCCAACCCCTGCCCTACGGTATAATTGTTGTCGGTTCCAGTCACGCAGATGCTTTGTTAAATATCTCGCTAAGTGGGTGTCGAATTAGGTTCCATTATTTGATTTGAGGGTGGCTGGCGTTGGTTAGCGTAGCAGCATTAGGTGACCTGGGGGCTTATTCTGTATGACCATTCAGATTTCGTGCCGATATCGTGTGTCATTCAACCGTATGTCATTTCATGAACTCGGCGCGACAAGGAACCTTAATGTCTTTTCTATAAGGCACACAATAGATTGTCACGATATTTGACTTTCAAGCCTTTTTTGACTTTTTATCACGGGCAAGACACGACATTGCCGCGATACGAGTGTGAATGGTCATACAGAATCGGGCCCCTGTAGTTACTTAGTGAAACTAGAAAGTTGTTTATGAGTTATGTGTGTTAAGGATGATAAAGTGTCAATGCGATGACTGAACTTTTGATACTTACATGCATACAGATCTTTGAGATCTTTGATAGAAAATGCATGCCGTGTGAATTTTTTTCTCTGAACAGGATTAAAGCATTTCTTCTTTATTGTTTTATGTTTATGGTTATTAAAATATTGCTTTAAGGCCTGAGCAAATTATTATCTTGTAGTAATGCAAGACACCAGGGGGGTTACTACTAACTCCTTAAACCATCATAAAGCAATTTTTGTTTTAAATTAAAACAAAACATCATTGCTTTATGATAGTTTTAGGAGATTGTAGTAACCCCCCTGATATTCACTACAACCAAACAGAACGACATACCGTCTGTCATGCGTCCTGTCAGCCCGTTATGATTTATGCAGGCAAAGTCGATAAATCGGACAAGTGCTCGTATGAACGTGGACCCATGTTTTATTCATGGAGTCGTGTCGCACCAAATTGAATGCCGGATAAAAGAGCCTCATCGCGACGCTTCCTTCCCTATTGTTAGTTTACCTGACGTACATTTTCAATATGCGATAAGCTTTAAATATGTGCTTTTAGGTGGTAGAGCCCAAATGTAGTAACTCTTCTGCGGTGGTGCCTTACCGTCGTAAAGTTACCGTCGTAATGTGGTTCATGTCTTGTGTTTCCGTTCAGTAGCTACGCTTTCCAGGGATACTTTATTTGAGGCGAACATCTTGGCGTTACTTGGTCTTACATTGGAGTACAGGCCTCCTCCTACCAGGTGGACTGATGACCTGAAGAAGGCAGCGGGAAACCGTTGGATTCAGAGGGCCCAGGAGCGGGCGGAGTGGCGTCGATTAGGGGAGGCCCGTCCAGCAGTGGACTACCAAGGGCTGAAAGGAAGGAAGTATCTTGGTCTTCGAGTAGCAACAACACCCGCATACGACCTGAGGTTTTTTTTCTCCATTTGAGGTTGGATACGGGCGTCCATGGGCTGCAGTGCAACTGTAAAAAAGAATCTTTATATTAGGTTTTAATCCGACAACCGGTACATCCGCCACTGCCCCATTGTGACAAACATGTCAGAAATCTATTAATAACCCATTAAAGGTCGGGTCCCCTCTAACGATGAGAGGGATGTAGGCCGCCGTCCACCACGCTGGCCTACTGCGGGTCGGTGGATTTCACGTACCTTTGAGAACATTTTTTTTATGAATTCTCAGGCATGGAGGTTTCCTCACGATGTTGTCCTTCAGCGTAAAAGCAGGTGATATTTAAATTTATAAAGCGTACATAACTTTTTACAAAGTCATTGGTGCGTGCCACTGGGATTCGAACTCGGACCCCTCGATTCGAGGTCGAATTCTAAGCCACTGGGCTATCTCAGCCAAACAAAAATACTAAAATATAACATCGAATCCAGTAAATTATGAACAAAGAGTGTTATTTACCGATCCGTTCCGCCAATTCTCTGCTATATTAGATTACGTTTTTTCCGATACAAGATTTGTTGCGAGTCGCCGTAAATAAATTACGTGGTTCCAATGCCCCTGTTTTGGGGAATTTATGAGAATCCCGCGGGATCAGGTCGGTTGGGTAATACGTGTAACAAATATAAGGCAGAATGGTGGAATTTCCACGTCAGCAAGATAATCAACTGCATGCAACCCCTACAATGACATGGCTTTCGGCATGGGTCTCTCCTCACAACAGGGTGACGCCTGAAACATTCCACCACGCTGCTCCAATGCGGATTGATGGATTGGTGGCGAAACGGGCTGGTGGCGAACCCGTTGTCACATTATCAGCATCCATCATTGTCAGTAAACCATTAATGACCCCTATAGGGTCGGGTTTCCTCTCACAATGAGAGGGATGTAGGCCGCCGTCCACCACGCTGGCCTACTGCGGGTTGGTGGACTTCACATACCTTTGAAATTTTTTTTGAGAACTCTCAGGCATGCAGTTTTCCTCACGATGTTTTCCTAAACCGTAACAGCAGGTGATATTTAATTTTATAAAGCGCACATAACTTTTTTTTACAAAGTCATACGCATCAATGAATGTGCGTGCCACTGGGATTCGAACCCGGACCCCTCGATTCGAGGTCGAATTCTAGGCCACTGGGCTATCACCGGTTCACACCGCACAGTGGATCATTAACGGGTTACATACACGACAATGTCCTGCATCAATGCATACTATTAGGTACAGCTCCATACAGAGCCCTGGGTTTAAATGTCGTATTGTTTGGTCGGTCAGTCATGCCAGCCAATTAGAACAAGGCCTCCAGATTATAAACTTTCTTTATACGGAATTACATCTCCATTTATTCAGAAGTTGTTGTGTAAAAAACATAAACCCCTTCTGTCGCAGTCACCCGATAAAAGAGTAACAAACAGCCATCGTTTTCCAAACGTGTCAACCAAACTTTCTCGTTTAAAATGTTAGGATATTTTGTAAGAAATACATAAATATATTTCAGACACAATTTGACTACGATGGCGCGTCTTCTTTTAATTCTCAGAAATAATTTCGTTTTCAGGCGTTTTCCGAGAAAAATGAATGTCAGTAAGACAAGTTAACTTAATTTCAGTTTTCATTCTATTCAATTATCAAAGGAAAAAATAAGCAATCAAAGTATTAATATAAATATAAATATAAATATTATTTGATTTTATATCACCTTCTTGTTTAAAAACAACTGGGATTAACTTTCTAGATTCATCACACGTACAACTCAGCAAGCCGTTTGGTATTACTTATCGGGATTTGTTCTTATTTGTTTCTTATTTGGGCATTTTATAAATACATTGGCAAAGGGAGATCTCCCTGTAGGTGTAGGCGAGGTGATTACTGATCATGCCTGGAGAGCGGCGGGCCCCGGATTCACTCAGAGTATTTGTTTCTAAGCCAGGGAAGTGGAAAACTTCGATACCGAGGTTCAGGAATCAGGATACTCGTGGCTCCATCTATTCACGAGTGGTGGACGCAACCACGTTTGATTGAAGTTGATAGCAACTAAAAACCGGTTCTCACGAAATTCTGGACCTACAATTTATCATGAGGTCTTGTACGATTGTATTGCCAGTAACCCATTAATGACCCACTACAGGGTCGGGTCTCCTTCTCGCAATGAGAGGGATGTAGGCCTTAGTCCACCACGCTGGCCTACTGCGGGTTGGTGGACTGTCATTTAGATATTATAAAAGCAAGCACGATTGTATTGTCATTTAGATATTATAAAAGCAAGTCCTCGTTAATTTTAAAGGGTGTGCACTAGTGTGCAGGGGAAGGGATGTGTGCAAGAGGGAATTAAGAGTCAATCGTTAGCCCTTAGTCTTGTCATACAATTTATTCGTAAGGTAGGGGCTTTATAGGGTCTAATTAGGGTAATTAGGGTCTAATAAAGGTATATTTAGGGAACGGAACTCTAATGATTTTCCAGTCCTACCATTATGTAGACTAAAACTAAAAACTAAAAACATAGTTTTATCTAAAAATTTGGGCAATGAAATTTACGTGGAAATTTCATACAGTACACGACATAATTGAAACGGTGTATTATTAAGATTCGTCTCGAGAAAACAATAATATGGCTCAGAAAAACATGATAATATGATAAGCGAAATGATATTACCTACGTGCTTGCAAAGAAAATAGCGCAATAAAGGAGGATTGGAGACATTTCTACAGCCGCAGCGGTTCTTACATTACGAGTAGGTATATCTACAAATCTTGAAAATAATGGTATTCGTGAAACGTATGTTTTATTGCTGAGATTTGGCGTATTCAGCGCCACCCTTAAAATTTGCTGTGAAATATTATGAAACTGAAATCATATTAGGTATGTTTGAAGATGTTTGTTTGCGAATGTTAGGTATGAAAGATGGGGTTGGTTAACACAAGGAATTCTAGTGTGAGGCCAACAAGGAATTTTTTTCCTTGTGTAAATAAAATAAATAAATTTTACTGTAATTTAAATTAACATCAACAACCATAAAAGTCGTCAGTATGTTGTCAGCTTTAAAGAAGAGCTCTTCCTACAACTTTTTGAAAAACTGCGACATCCTACGAAGTACATACAGACATACGTATACAAAACACATTAATTGGAATATTGTTTCAAAACTTGTAAGTATAAAGTTGTAAGTTTCCACACGATGCTTTAAAGCGCACATAACGTGTTTTACAGTCAATGGTGCGTGCCACTAGGATTCGAACCCGGACCCCTCGATTCGAGGTCGAATTCTAAGTCACTGGGCTATCACCGCTCTTTATATTGCTATATCTTTATGTCATACTTATACAGCAATCTTTACAAGCAGGATGAATTCTCTTGCTTAAGAATACAAACAGGTGAATGAAGACAGTTGCTCCCAGAGCACTAAAAACCCTCACGGTTACTTATTATCTAGCACAGAGTAGATACCATGTAGAGGTATTTCTACACCTTTAGGTATGGCTAGAAAGAATGCAGCGGTGATAGCCCAGTGGCTTAGAATTCGACCTCGAATCGAGGGATCCGGGTTCGAATCCCAGTGGCACGCACCAATGACTTTGTAATAAAAGTTATGTGCGATTTATGAAATTAAATATCACCTGCTGTTACGGTGAAGGAAAACATCGTGAGGAAACCTGCATGCCTGAGAGTTCACAAAAAAAAATGTTCTCAAAGGCATGCGAAGTCCACCAACCCGCAGTAGGCCAGCGTGGTGGACTAAGGCCTACATCCTTCTCATTGTGAGAGGAGACCCGACCCTGTAGTGGGTCATTAATGGGTACTGACAAGAAAGAAAGGGCGATTTTTTGTAGTGTTGACTCTTGTTCTTCTTCAAAGCACACAATGATAAATACAAGAGTAGCGAACTTACGTGTAGGCAATTGATGTTGAGTAGTCCTTGCCATAGTCCAGTTCTTGGAGAATTCCTTTTATTTCTGGATGCGAGCTGCCAAGTGATGGCTGACGAGGGTAATACCGTACGCATAGCCTACTACCGGCTACTCTACAGTGGCCTTCACAACGCCAAGAATTATGGATGAAGTACAGCATTATTTTCGCAACCTGACAATTAAATGTCATCCTTCCTTCCTTGTTAAAGGTTTGATGTTGTCCATGGACTACAGTGACCATATACCAATAAAAACAGCCCAGTTGCGAGCTCGTTTGCTATTCTATACCATTATATACCATTAAAAGACCTCTCGTATTATCCTCCAGCGCCTGCTCTGTACTAACGACATTCTACGAGAGCACTTAGCGTCGACGCCTCGTATTTTTCAGCTCTTGGACGCATTACGAGATTTATTAAATTTTTACCTCCAAACGACTGGGGACAACGTCTGGTGACAAAATGGTAATTTGGAAAATACTACAACATTCTCTCGTCTGAAAGTCAGCCATGAAGTAATGTTTAAAAAGACGTTGTTATAAAGAATACTTTCTCGTGATTAAGGAGCGATGATAGCCCCGTGGATTAGAATTCGACCTCGAATCGAGGGGTCCGGGTTTGGGTCTCAGTGGCACGCACCAATGACTTTGTAAAAAAAGTTATGTGCGTTATAAAATTAAATATCACCTGCTTACGGTCTGAGAGTTCACAAGAAAAGTTCTGAAAGGTATGTGAAGTCCGCCAACTCGCAGTAGGCCAGCGTGGTTAACTAATGCATCCCTCTCATTGTCACAGGAGACCCGACCCTGTAGTGGGTCAATAATGGTAGCCGTTCACTGGCTCTTATGATTTATACTGTAAAATTTTAAAGTAACCCATATTCGTTCAAATAAAAGTTTAAGGGATTAATTTTTGAAGTGGTGAGTGGTGCAGTGATTTAGAGGCTGGTGCGCTGCGGGAAGGTCCTGGGTTCGATTCCCAAGGGAGCACAGAAGTGAATGATGAGCTTAAAAATGGGGCTACGCTATGAGTCTGAAGCGTATTTGATATCTAAAGAGATTGAATCATATTAGCCTTAACATTGAAATGACCCAAATGGCGCAATGGTTTTGACACCGGTGCGCTGCGCGGTCCTGGATTCAACTCCCCACCAGAGCAGAGAGTTGAATGATGATTTTGAATTTCTGTTTCTGGTCTGGGTGTGTTGTGTTGTTGTCTTGTGTGTGTCCATGGCGCCCACGACACAGGGAATCCTAGTGTGGGGCTATGAGTGTGAAGCGTTATGCATTTATTTATTTATTATTAAACCCAGTGCAAAGTACAACTTTGCCATAACTTTTATTATGACAACATTGCAACAAGCAGGTGCGGCGGTTAGTGGTTACCAAGCCCCGTCACTATCGGCGAACGTCACAAGTTACGAAGCAGATAAACTAGATTTATAGGGGGCGTCGTTTATAGCTGTAACAGCTGTAATTACCGGCAATTAATCACAGTTTAGTGCTGTGTGTGGAGTGTTAACGTAGGGACACATTTTAGTAAAACTTCATGAACAATAAAATTTGAAAAAGTTGTGGGTTTTCTATAGTTGGGTCGTGAATATAGCAGGTCAGCCATCGTTGGCCTAAGCTACCGTCATCAGCATTTATAACTCCCATCGTACTTGAAGATTGACAATATACCCGAAGGATATCAATACCTACCACCAGTTACGATTGACAGCGACGGTGAGAAACCAGTACCCTTAGTCTGAGTTTTAGCGATACCGTTTAAACGTTTGTGCGTTTCGTTTCGGATAGATACGTAATTCATACACAGCTTACTACACAGGAGTCCACAGTGTAATAACAAATAGAGGTAAAATATTTTTAGAGGAGTTAAAAAATTTAAAATCAAATTTTTGTATAGAGTGAAAGATATGAATACTTATCGTTAGACATTATGATACTAACAAATATTTAATACCTAGGGGATAATATTAGATCGAAATTTTACAGTGCATTACGGCCTATTCACGGTTATTATGTTTCTTATACATTGAAAGAGTGTTAATTAAAAATAAAACAATTTTTATGATGATTTATCTAACGCTTTATTAATTTTTTAACTTTTCAAAAAATCTTTTTCCCCTGTTGGTTATTACACTGTGCATTTTCGTCTGGTAAGCTCATACTAAGGGTACAGATTTAGAATCTTAAAGTCACTCTAAGGCCAATGGTGAGAGCTAGTCTGCACTGATGAAGTTTTTAGAAGAACAAAAGCAAACAACCTAGTTTTCAAAGTTAACAAATAAAAGTTGCAATAGATTGACGGCATTCTTCGTAAAACCGCCGTCTGATGGCAAAAAAGTTCCTTGCCTGAAGGGCGGGTCTTTGACAAAGGAATATCTACAGTCCAACTCGGGGGAATGATAACCTACAGAGGACTCCAGAAATTCGTTGAATTCAGAGAGCTCTACACCGGACAAGTGTCGATTAGGATAGGCCGATGTCCAGCAGTGGGGAAGGAAAGGCTGAAAGGAGGGAAAGAAAACGAAGGTCCAACAGTGGACTTCCATAACTTGCATGCTTGTTTGCTTCACACAATGCAAATTTTATCGTAACGTATTAGTAAGATGTGTAGGAGTCCGAACGTTGTCTGCAGCGATACTAAACTTGCACGTGTTTTAAGTAATGATTTTGGCGGTAATTAAGTTGTCTTCGTTCGGTGGCAGGGTTTTACTGGGCTTTTCGTTAGTTTGCGACTTTTATAGCTCGCCCACATCATTCGTAAAACACCAGCTAAGTAATTTCATTATCTATTACCTTATTCTTTAAGGTCCGGGGTTTATTTAATTACGCTTCACACTCATAGGTTATGCTACTAGGATTCCCTGTGTCATAGGTGACATAGACACACACAAGACTAGAACACATACACCCAGACCAGAAACAGAAATCTGTACTCTCATCATCACTTATCATTCAAATCTCTGCTTCGCTGGGAATCGAACCCAGGATCCGCCCAGCGCATTGGCGTCTATAACTATTACGCCACTCATTCAATTAAAATTATATCTACAGTGACAGAGCAGTCAAAAATAATTCGGTATCTATATAGAAACATCAGAGTTTGTGTAGTTTTCTTCTGTGAAGTGTACCGACCACCGACCTGTAAGTTATCATGGTGGACATTCATCAAAAAACACGCCACACACACTACCATAAGTTTGAGTACTACATGCACACATAGACATACATGACGTGTACGTACATTCCTTTAGTGTCAAATTCAAATTTCAATAAATTGTGATCGAATTTCAATTATTAAGCGATATCTAGTAATTCTAATTTCCGATGTAGATATCTGTTTGACTGTATCCGTTGCTGTTTCGAAAGATAAAGCTCGTGTTGAAACTGAGAATTCGCCTAGTATCAAAGTTGATATCATAAAGCAAGGAGCGGTAGCCCAGCTTTTTGAAGTACTTAAAGCTTATTAATTTACTCAGGCAAGTTAGAGCAAGTTGAATACTTGCAAACAAGTCTGAAACCCGCCTTGGCAACTGAGGCACGATCTCGAGAGCAACCAATATTGTGCTTTTCACTTTGCGTCAACCGATATTGAAGCTTTCAAAGACATTTTAGTGATTTGTGAATCAAGAAAAGAAAGACAGCAAGGAAAGGAAAGGAAAGGAAAGGAGAGTAGAGGAGAATCTTTAAATTTATAGTCATTGTCTTCTTTTTTCTTTACGATACCAAGATATAAAGACAATATAAATAATATTGTTTTTATGTGTTAGTCTAGTATCATGTACCCCTATTCTAGTTCTATCTTTCTGATCTATTCCTACAAGCATCTAAAGGCTGCTGCAGAAATAAGCAGCTGTAAGCGATAAAACCCCCTGTTGTATGCACATAGTATCTACTTCTTGTTGACATAATCAAATAAAGGGTTATTGTATCGTACAAGGTAAGATTATAAGGTTATTTTATTTGAGGAGAGGTGGCCTGTATGCCTGTTTGCTACTTAATAACTAGAAAAAAGCGTGGAGATCACTGTGGCGGAAGTAAGACGCACTTCGGGCAAGAAAATATTGAATATTATATTGAATATTGAGCTCGTTACTCTCCATCGATATTGTTGATTTAAAAGACAGTTAAAGAGGAGTCGCACGGGTAGGTTATTATGAAAGACTCCGAACTTATTGCGATCTTAAAAAGCCTAGAAAAAGAAAGGCATTTTCTCTGTACAGCATTTTTTTTCAAGAGAAATGGTCCGTAGGATAACCGAACGACGTAAGTAATTGGCGTGTTCATTTTTTACAAAGCCGTCAGTAATTTGCTGGTGTGCGTACCTTATAACTCTCTGTCAACTGATACTGATACCTCCAAATTTACTTTATAAAAGGTTTTGCGAACAGTTTATGAAAAGTTTATGCTGTAAGCGTAGCGGTGATAGCCCAGTGGCTAAAAATTCGGTTTCTTACAGAGGCCCGGGATCGAATCCCAGTGGCATGCACCAATCTATACTTTAGTAAAAAGTCATGTGCGTTTTATAAAATTAAATATCAACTGAAACGGTGAAACCGCATGCCTTCCCCATAGTGTTCTCAAAGGCACGTGAATTTCACAAATTATTGTGAGAGGAGGCCCGACCCTGTAGTGGGTCATTAATGGGTTTCTCACAAGTCTCAAGTTCCCAATTTCCCAGCATGACGCCATTATGAAATTGACTTTCAAACACGGTGGCCGCTGTGCGCCCGCCTCGTCCTCTGAATGTCAGGACGATTAGTCTAGAAGTATGAAGTATTACTGAAGGAATTACCTACGTTAACCATTCTTTACTTTATTGACGGAATTACGATAGACATTACCTTGACTCTGTCTCTTAAGTCAAAATCATTTATTTGCACGAATATGGGTTAGTTATTGGTTTTACAGGGCATTTTGATCAATCCATATTCACCTTTTCAGGTATGCAAATTAAAAAAGTAAAGAAACAAATAAAACTAATGTTAGTTATACAAATTAATTAAAACTTATAAAATATTAAAACTTATTACTAATATACAATTTGATTGACATGTTTTGCACAATATATTTGTCAATTAAGCCAAGTATATTCATTTTTATATTATTTAGTTGTTATTTTACCTAATCGAACTCATCGGCTGCCTATGTGCCACCCACCGCTGGGTAAAGAGAGAAAAAGCCGGAGGAAAAAACTCTCAGCACAGTTCTAGTTCTACTTTATTTATTTAGACGCGCATTTCCACATTCATTTAATAAAATTATTGTTATGTAGCTCAAAGGTTTTCTTTTTTAATTTCTTTCATTATTCATTAATGAATTCTGCAACCGAATAATATGCTTTTTCGGTTAGAAACATTTTTAATTTTCGTTTAAAACGAAATGTATTACTATAACTTTTTAATTAGTTAGGCAAGTTATTTTCTATTTTTGGCCCCATACAAAACACGCTGTTATTGTATTGTTTTGTTTTGGAGGGTATTGCACACAACTTATTATTAGGTCTTTTTGTTTTGAGGGTGTCATCTTTCTTTAAGTACTTTCACTGTTTCCAAAGTCATGTTATTTATACCAGCTGACAATGCACACTTTGTTCTGCGAAAACAAAGAAATTTCTCCTTTTTTTCCCTAAACCTTACTTGGTCCAGCCGTTCCCGAGTTTCAGCGAGACAAACGAACAGCGATTCATTTTAATTATATAGATTTTGTCTAACTTAATTAGTTTAGAACTTTCTCGTTTGTTGATGGATGATGAGGGTTAAGACTTTGTTAAAGTGAAAACGTTAAAAAAGCCTTAACTGAGTAATCTTGGCACTACTTTTTATTGAGAAAAGTTTAAAATTGCTTTAAAAAAATAAATTACTACTAGAAATTTCTTTCAGCATTAAAAACAGTTATTGGTTTTAAATCTTTGTTACCTACTCTGTGTCTGCGATTTTTTAATCGCAGATAATTATATTCTTGCCAAGATTGTTTGCTAAATAGGAGAAACTGCGTTTTTTTAATCGGAATATAAATTAAAAAGACGTGCTACAATAAAATTGTTTATCAGATAGGGCAAGTGTAAAATTACGGACTTTACATCTTGGCACGAAATTTCTACACTAATATCTAACTACTCATAGGTAACAGATATAGCCTATTACGACCGTGATACATGATCCGAATTCGTAAATGAATGTTCATATTCTGTTCCCCACCTTGGGAGCAACACGCTTCAGGCAGTCCGGTCACGAGTTCAATAGATTACTTACTTTACTTAGTTTACTGGCTTCTGAGGATAATTAATGAAACGGCGAACAGCGAACCATCTAGCGGCAAGGTGGGATAAACTTACACAAATATTGTTTTGATTGAAGATTGCAAGGAAAGCTTCACACTTCACGTATGGGGCTATCCAATGACTTTATAAAAAAGCTATGTGCGCTTGATAAAATTAAATATCACCTGCTGTTACGGTGAAGGGAAACATCGTGAGGGAATCTTCATGCCTGAGAGTTCACAACAAAATGTTCTCAAAGGCATGTCAAGTCCACCAACCCGCGTAGGCCGGAGTGGACTAAGGTCTACATTCCTCTCATTGTGAGTGGAGACCGGAAGAGGAGAAGATTATTGAAAACAATGAGCTGTGAGAAAGGCTACGTGTGAACCAAGCCTAATATATTGCAGCCTGCTTATATTTTACCCCTTTCAGAATGTATGAAAATCCCGAACCCATTATACGCCTAATTAGACTAATGAAAAGAATGATTGCTTTCACACGCAGAATCATTACGGAGTGAAATATCACCCTTATATGGGACCCTTACGGAGCGTTAATAATGGGGGTGGAATGGGGTGGTAAGTAGATTTGATTAGCAGGATTTGTATGAATGAACATGTGTTGTGATTAATTAAATGGTGTTCTTTGACTGATTATGAGTTGCGGTTAAATTATAATCAATGATGAATTTGAATTTCTGTTTCTGGTCTGGGTGTGTTGTGTTCTTGTCTTGTGTGTGTCCATGGCGCCCACGACACAGGGAATCCTAGTGTGGGGCTATGAGTGTGACGCGTTATTTATTTATGTATTCAATATTAGTACATTGTGTGTATAAGCATTTGTGAATACAAATTGAGTAACAAAAAATATTTAACGTAATCTTAGAGTGACAAACGTCGCGGGTAAAGGGTACAAAGGGTGTTTAACCCCCGACCCCCGGAAGTGGTTTCAACCGCGTCATATATATCAGCCTTTGTATTAAATTCATCGACTGAAAACATGTAATTGCCTGAAAACAATGGCGTTTTGGTATTAAATGAGTATTTCGGTATTAAAACAATTTACGAGTTCGTGGCAGTCTGATGAAAATATTTCTTTATAAACAATCAATATTTCTCGTTTCTATTAAGGATATTTTTGTTTAATGTCCGATTTAGACGAAATCAAGATTTATGAAAATATTATGAAAAACATCAGGAATTGTAAAGTATATATTATTATACAATATACATACGTTGGATTCTGAATAATAAAAAACACAATCTCCACGCAAATTACATTGTTCTTCTGTCTTTAGTATTTTCGACGCTGTATAGAATATAGTAATCAAATCCTACCTTCAATGCTCATTTACCTTTTTGCTACATTGAATTGTATAAGTACTAGTACTAGACATTAATACCAAAAATACGTGACCTAAAAATTACTTCCAAAAACCAATGAAAAAAATAATAGCAGCAAAGTACCCTAAATAATAGCAGCAAAGTACCCTATACCCGAGAAGCTGATTTATGTATTAAAACCACATCATTATGGAATGAAAGGGCCTTTTATATTGATGACAGGGCGCTGAGAGGGCTAAGGTCGCTGAAAGGGCGGGGCTTGACCGGCGCTTCATTTGAAGGGATTAGGCCGCAGGTGGCTTCATTGTTTATAACTCAAAACTTGAATTCAGGTTAGCTTATTGGTGATATTGAAAGTGATTTATTCAAAGCGATCTGGGTAAGAATCTAAAGAAAGACTCAATATAATAACAGTGAGTTACAATATAACTTATATAACGGAATATAGAGTTAAAGACAGGGTAAAGATGTAAGAAAGAGAGATAAGAGTTTTATTAGGTTTAATTAAAATCAAAGCTCTAAATCTCAGTCCTCAACGAACCAGAATTGAAAACCTAGATCAATCTCAAACTTGTAAAAACATATCAATCTTTCCAATGCAAAACAGTTTCGATTCGATATTTAAATAAGTCAATAGACCGCGAAAATAAAATTCTTTTCCACAGGCAAATGTAAGAAAAATGATACCCGACCCCAATAAAATTGAAATTCAGAGATCTAAATCCAATCAAAAGAAAACAATCGTCCCAGGGTCTTTCACAACTCTATTTTTACCGACTTCAAAAAAGGAGGTTATCAATTCTTATATGAATATACCTAATAGTAACGAAACTGCGAACTTTCTCAACTTAGGGAATGGTAATAGTTTCATCAAAATTTGTTAAGTAGTTTTCATGATATCGACTTAAAACTAAAAATTAGGAAATAAAAAAATAAAAAAAAATTAACCGACTACAAGTACCTACATAATAATTATTATGTTACAAGTTTTAATACATACTTTTTTGAAGTCGGTTTAATTTTTTTTATTTGTGAGCCGAGTCGATGAGCGGAACGCGATACCATGGTGAGGTGTATAAGTATTGTGACCATAATTTTGCAAATAAAAGGTTTTCATTTTCATTTTCATTCCCTACCCTGTGCGCGTATAAAATCTGAAAAGAAATTAGAATGATAGATTAAAAACAAAACTCAGACAAATATTCAAAGATTATTCCATTAATAATTCAAAACAACTTGAATGACAAGTCCTCAGCAGAATTCACGCTTCAATCTATCACTTGAAACTGTTGAAAAATAACACGTTAACACAGATTAAGTTGCTTTTGAAAACCAAGAAAGTCTAGGGTTCGTTTCAGTGGAGGTATTAGACTGGAATGTCTTAATAAATCATGTCGGGCTTCGTTCTAAGGGCTGTAAACACACGCCCTGCAGCTTTCCTAATCTTTTAACGATACATACGGTACAATAATTCGTAAATCATTCCATTGTACTATGTGAATCATATTTTCGATTTAAAAAAATATTTTTTCCCAGATACGAATAGTAGGTAGGTTCAGTAATATTTCAAAAGTTTCGATGTAATTCAAAACTTTTGAAAGATTGAAAGATTACTGAACCACAACCATTCAAAACCATTCGAACCATTTGAAAACCAACGAATTCAACCATTCAAAAATTCGTCCAAATATTATGAAAATGCCTATTTTTAAAAACGGTTCGTCATCCTACTTCTTCCTGTGTCTCGTTACTAACCATGATTTATGTACTACGTTTAGTAAAGTGTATCTACCTATTATGTTTAGTCAAGTTGAAACTTGAATCGATACTGAATAAACGGTTGGTTATTGTTTGTGGCTGACTGATGCCTTTTAGGAAACCTGTCTTCAGTGGAATAATGGATTTGTTCGCGGATTTTACGCAGTTGCAATGACAATTTGAAATCAGGTGTTCTGCACATTTTACTCCCTTATACCCAAAAACGAAGCGCGTAGTCGCACTGCTTGAGTAGATCAAAGCAATAGCAAGCGATCGAAAAAGTTAAGCAACGTCGGGCGAGGTCAGTACATGGATGGGTGACCGCTAGTGGCGAATTACATGAGCGCTTCCGTGCTTCGAAGGGCACGTTAAGGCGTCGGTACCGGTTGTTATCGAAACGATAGCAGTCAAACCTTGTCGGAGGCCCTTGGGCGGTTTGAAAACATCGGAAACGGGTTGGCCACTAGCCCGTTACTCCACCGAAACGTACTGGAGCAGCATGGCGGAGTATGCTCCAAGCCTCCTCATGTTGGGAGAGACTCATGCGTAACAGTGGGCTATAAAGGGTTGCGGCCATCAAAAACAGCCTCGCATCGCCACAAATGTAAAAGCTCTCGCTCACACCAGGCTGACAGACTCGTTTACTTCGATCCACGTTCTAATTTCACTCCTCAGTTAAATGACCGTGAAGACCCTTCAGACATGTAGCTTTTAATGTAACTGTTTCAATATACGCGGTTTTTTGACGCATTTTAACAGGGGCCAAGCCCGTATTGCCCCACTACATGAGAAGATCGCAAGCGATGCGAGCGAGTGATGTGTGGTCGCTAATGAAAGTGGTGAATTAAATGCGTGCTTCCGTGCTTCGGAGAGCTAATTCTAATTTGTCTGGTGATTGCAAAAATGTTCCTCTTTCAAAATCGCTATGAAATAAATAATATTATGTTATGTTACGTTGCAATTGTCAGAAAAAACTCAACTCAAACTTACCGGGCCGTGGGCTGTTAGAAATTTCCAATCTTAATTCGCGTTTATGAGTAGCACTGTAACTTTAACTGTTGTAATAGACAAGATAGGAGTCGTTAAACGTTGAACACCACAAGAGTAATGTAATTTTAGGCCGTAGTCCAGATCGCTTAATTTCGATATTCGTTAATATTGCTAAAAATGTTTGAAGGGCATTCTTATTTGTCCGGGGATTTTACCAATACCAGTGGCAATGGGCAGTTAAAAATTTGCAATCTTTTTTCGCGTTTATGAGTAGCATTGTAACTTTGCCTCGAGAGAAAAAAACGCTGGCAGTCTGAAACAACCCTGCGTTCCCAACGTTCACAATCTGAATTAGAGCTGATTTGAGGTTTGAGGCAATGGCCGGTTCGTGGAGCGACGACTGGACGGGCTCTGTGTGTGACAGCTACTTGTCTGGAACTATCTCGACTTGATGAGCGGTTTTGTGAAAATGTGGTTGAATTCTAGTGACCTTAGTGTCATTGAGATTATTCAGTTATTTTAGCCTCTTTTGACGTGAAACGTCTTTAAAATCGTTACCATACATGTCAGAAAACCGAACCGTAAGTAACGAATCGGTCTATATCGTCTTACCTTAATAACTACAAAATTATTAATCATAGATATGTGAATTTAGTGTCATTATTTAGCGGTGATAGCCCAGTGGCTTAGAATTCGACCTCGAATCGAGGGATCCGGGTTCGAATCCCAGTGGCACGCACCAATGACTTTGTAATAAAAGTTATGTGCGAATTATGAAATTAAATATCACCTGCTGTTACGGTGAAGGAAAACATCGTGAGGAAACCTGCATGCCTGAGAGTTCAAAAAGAATGATCTCAAAGGCATGTGAAGTCCACCAACCCGCATTAGGCCAGCGTGGTGGACTAAGGCCTACATCCCTCTCATTGTGAGAGCAGACCCGACCCTGTAGTGGGTCATTAATGGGTTACTGACATTTAGCGTATATAGTCAGCTCGCTGCTAAGACCTTGAGTTTGCATCGGGTCAAAGCGGTTATTTTTAGATATATTACAAACAGACACTTGAAATCAGCCAGTAGTGACTTAAGAGCCTGACAACACCCGATGATTTTAGGAATCGGGCATCTTCGGCTCGCGGCTCCCGCCTACCCCATGCCCCTCATGCGCCACTGTTAGTGGAGCGGACTCTATGAGAACTAAATAAAATGATAAAATCGGCACTGTTTCAAGTGTTAAAGAAATGTGGACAACATCGTCAATAGATGGCACTGTTTCCAGTTTTAAAGAAATATGGACGACTCTAGTAATGATGTGATTTTAAAACGCGGAGCTTTTTTATTGAACACCTAAAACTTCTTATTATTATTCTCCATCAAAGGTCCATATAATACCTATGTTTTCTATTCATCTCACCAAAAAATAAATAAAACACGATCTTCTCTTTCAGAGGATGTACCCAGAATGCCATTGTTTCGCTATTAAATCACTATTAAATTAAAAATTCAATAATTCAGCAGTACCTAAACATGTCAACCAACAATTCAATTTCTTCTTACAATATTAAAGAGGCTTGGAACAAGCTTCATAATGTTATTGCATATTATTACCCTCAAATTTTTCGATGGCCTCAAATAATACCTAACCACATAAAAGCAAGTAAATTTGTCACGAGATCGAGTAAAAGACAGATAGACGATTTAACTGGTTTTTGTATAACCAGTTAATTCGTCTATCATGTAAAAACATGTATTCTGAGGCATACAGGTTTCATCACGTGGTTTTAGGAAAGGCGAGAGCTGGAATCGAACCTAGACTCCCGGCATGGGAGTAGGAACGATTTTTTAAATTGTTGAAAACCCTCTAGTTACACAGCCGACACAGGCCATAAATCAGTCGGCGCGCCGGCGGCGCAGTACTATGCCTACCGTTTGAAAAAAGCCGCTTTTGGCTTCCTTTCGTTTCAGGTCAATGACCTTTCACCTTGAGCCTGTTACTTTTTGTGTCTTTTATTTGTGTAATTATTTTGTTTGAAATTTGCATTTTTTTTTATTTTCGGTCCTGAACCTTTTCGTATGCTTTAACACACTTAAGTACACGATCTTTGTGGTTTAAATTAATGAGGTAACGTCATCTCCACCTTGTACAATATAAAAATGAATATGTTGCTAAGCGCAAATCTCGGGAGGAGCTGAACCGATTTCGCTATTTTTTTTTTGGATATTCCTTTAAGTACGAGGATGGTTCTTACGGAGAGAAAATTTGAAAACAATGTAAAGAAAATAATAAAAACAACAATTTCATTTTCCTATATAAACTGTTCTACCCATGTACTACCTGTCAAACATCATTTCAGATTGAATACTTCATAAGTTCATATGGCATGCATTTAGAAACGTCAAGATTTTTCTTTATGGATGCCACTTCTATTATGCAAACTGCAATGATATAATATACATATTTTATAATGGCAAAACGAAGTGTGCCGGGTCAGCTAGTAGGTAATAAAAACAAATACTTGCATAGGTGTTATAGATTATATTATTAGATGTATGTATTATGTTTGAAAACATTCAGTTTATTTCCATTGGGCCTTCAACTCAAATCTTCAACTTAAATGCATGCGTTTTTTTTCTCGTTATTAATAACAACAAAAATATATAGACTCATGAAATATTCACAAAATATTTAATAATAAAGCATTTCGTACGTCTCAGTAAAGGCGCAAATATTTCTCGGTCGCAAATTTATCAAACCGACTTGTTATTCAAACGTAAACACGGTTTTTTAATTAAATCTACCAATCAAAAAACAACACACATTTTTATTGAACACTTCCTTTATACCTAATAGGTATTATTACCTATCAATCCACGAAGACGCACAGCCCTAGCCGGCGGCCCCACTATTCCTCCTAACCGTTTATAAAAATTACCGTGATCTAGTGATAGGTACAATTCTAGACGGCAACGCCGCGCGTAGCGGTGTCTTCTTTACTGTCGGTTTGGCAACGTCGCGTCGCGCGAATTTCGGCGGCGTACAATTTGAAAACGGGAGGGAATCCTACATTATATGACCCGGGTTCGAACCCGAAGCAAAATATAAGAAGACATTCTGGATTGAAATGTTTTTTGTATTACTATTTTTTTATTTCATATTATGCTATCTAATGGTTATTTATATTTCCGAATTCCGAAAAAAAATAACGAATTTTAGATAAATTTATAATTTCAAAAATAATTGTATAGCTTATAACAAAAAAAAAGTTATTAAATTGACGTTGAAACTTTTATTTATTTGTAACTTAATAAAATCTGTCTTCTTATTTATTCAACAATTTCCAAAATCAATAATCGATGTAAAAATTTGTATTATATAAAAAATATAATTATATAAAAGTGAAAATAAAGTCACGCACACGCGGATTTGAACCCACGCCCCAGCGTATACAGCCTGGCGTCCTACTTAATACGCCACACAAGCCTCAGACAAAGCTATGAAATTGTGCTATATACGACAACTGTGTATTATTTTGGAATGAAGGAGCGACGCACGTCCACCTAGCATCGCGCCTCTGCGCTCTCTGTCAATTGCCATAATAGTAAGCGAGAAATACAAAATACGAAAATATTGCGCGGAGCACGCGAAAGAAAAGTTTTAAATTTTACTGATTTACTGAATATTTATAAGCTTATTGAAAAAAATTAACACAATGATGTGATAATAACGAAGGTGTGCTAATATACTGGTTAAATTATTTGAATAAATATTAACAAACAACGTTGTAGTTTAGTATAAGAATTCAGAAAAGGGGTAACTTTGCAATTTTTTTTTATCGAGGCAACTTTGTCAAAATGTGTTTCGACGACTATGTTGTCGTTCGGAATACGGTCTAGAATAACATATATTTTTCCCATTGTAAAATACTTTGTAATTTTTGCTGGAAATGAAAAATAAGAATAGCAAATTTGCTGAATTACATGTTATCAGCGCCTTAATTTCTTCTTGTTTCTGGAATTTCAAATGGTAGATAAGGTGGATCTCTAGTGCTCATAAATCATAGTTAGCAATCGTTATGTTCTCTGGAGACGATAAATCACTGAGAAACAATACACAAATTGTGACAGATTAATGTGATACAACATGATGCGATACGGGTTAGAAGGTCCACTTGAGCTTGAGGGAATTGATAAAGACTGTACCAGGAAAACATAACATTTATTATTATTTTTTATTTAACTGTTTTATGTTTATAAACAATAAAATTATTATTATAAAAAGGCATGTAGTAACGCTTGTATAAATAATCAAATTGCGTTGGAAATATTAGTGACAGGTTGTTGCCTGATGTCTGATGCAGTTGAAATTGTATTTTACCTGTCTCTAAATGGTCAGTACAATATGTATAGACTGGACAGTCTATACATATTGTACTCAGATCTTCGGCATTCTAGCAAACCTCGAATTTTGAAGATTAATAGTTTAATGTTTAAAAAATAATAAACCTACCTACAAACTTTCTAGTTGGATAGTGAGAACAACTTATAAATAACAGCTAGGTACTTATGGTAGATAAAATCGTACTTACCTAAATAAAAGTAAAATTCTGATTTTTAAATACATAGTTTTAGAAAACAATATTCAATTTCCAGACGTTATTCAGGGGCTTTAACTCAAATTACTTTATTTAATTAAAGTTCTAAGCAATACTTTACTTGTATAAAAACAAGTAGGTACATCTGTAAAGACCGTACAAAAACCTACTTTAACGAAATAGAAAGCTATAAAAAGATACATACACATTTCTCTATCAGATCCTTTGATATTTCCCGAAGTTCAAAAAGTTATCAGGCAGCTCTATCGAAAATAGCCTCTTTCATATTTCTTACAAGAAAATTTTCTCATTTTGTTCCAATTCGCGAATGATCCGTACTTATCAATGGCGGATTGAATACATCGCAACATCGTGCTTTCATAGGACGCGCGTCGTATATCTAGGGGCCCTTTACTATACTACAACTAGTGAAGATACACGGGAGCTTAAGATTTTTCTGCACGTTGTGTCTTTTGTTTCTTTTTTTGTACCTCATTAAAATAACTACAATTCTTTTATTTTTTATTCTGCAGATCTAAATAGATCAGACAAATGTGTCAGAACATTTTAAAAGATGTTAGTGCATTGCGCAAACATAGTCGCTGTTTCATTTATAGTCCACTCCACCATTGTTAAGCCCGCTACAGCTACCTTCAGTTTTAACTGCACAGTTCGACTGTACAGTTAAAACTGTGAAGTTAAAACTGAAGGTCTGTAGCGGGCTTTATAACTGCACAGTTCGACTGTACAGTTAAAACTGAAGGTCTGTAGCGGGCTTTAAAATTGCACAGTTCGACTGTGCAGTTCAAACTAGGCAGTTAAAACCGAAGGTCTGTAGCGGGCTCAGTTCAACTGTACACTTAAAACTGAAGGTCTGTAGCGGGCTCAGTTCTACTGTACAATTAAAACTGAAGGTCTGTAGCGGGCTTTATAACTGCACAGTTCGACTGTACAGTTAAAACTGTGCAGTTAAAACTGAAGGTCTGTAGCGGGCTTTACACGGGATGTAGAGATTTATCATTACTCCAATTGAATAAATGGAAATCACGTTACACTTGCTCATCATACATATGAGTGAACAAGCGTTGTCAACTTAGAT
The DNA here is from genome assembly GCA_905147235.1 of Erynnis tages. NCBI lineage: Eukaryota > Metazoa > Arthropoda > Insecta > Lepidoptera > Hesperiidae > Erynnis > Erynnis tages. The sequence goes on from LR990082.1 coordinate 11,322,423, forward strand.
TTATGTCTATGATTCCAATTGATCGTTCATTAGTTTAAGAATTACCGCACGTTTTCTATTGTATTATAACCAGGCAAACAGGCACCTAAATAAAAGTTGTCATTGTTATCTATGAACACAACACCAAAGGGGTCAGAACATTATCAGCTTTGAAAGTCTTTTACGCGTTTTTCGAAGAACTTTATTTCATAGACCAGTGGAAATGCCATTGATAGAAAATCATTCCACAATCTGCTTGGACGTTTTCGGTTCAAATCGCACACCGTATATTCTATTCGGTTTCATTCTGTCTAAATTGGCGCCCGATGCAGTGATATACGGCGTGTAGCGTTCGCTTATAAATTGAGCTGTAAATCTGCGGCGCGACAGCCCCACGTGTGGGACTGTGGGCGCATTCTTTATGGCGCCATGATTTGTGGGGCATCGGAGTTGTGGCGAAGTAATGGACAGCTCGCTTACGGTGAACTGCAGACCTGATGTGTGAGTAGTTGTCAGTAACCCATTAATGACCCACTACAGGGTCGAGTCTCCTCTCACAATGAGAAGGATGTAGGCCTGAGTCCACCACGCTGGCCTACTGCGGATTGGTGGACTTCACATGCCTTTGAGAACTTTTTTTTTCTGAACTCTCAGGCATGCAGGTTTCCTCACGATGTTTTCCTTCACCGTAACAGCAGGTAATATTTAATTTTTTAAAGCGCACATAACTTTTTTACAAAGTCATTGGTGCGTGCCACTGGGATTCGAACCCGGACCCCTCGATACGAGGTCGAATTCTAAGCCACTGGGCTATGAGCGCTTGTGAGTAGTAATATGATGTCCCAAGTAACGAAATATTCAACTGTCTAAACAACCTATCAAAAGGCAAGAAATCTTTCCTGTCCTTTGCCTCGCTTAAAACCCTTAGTTCTTTACATGAAAGTATACTTGAGGCGTATTCTATCGCCAATTTAGGACCTCAATGTGACCCTTCATGAGACATGAAATTCGTATATCGAAATAAAATTACTTCGCCATCCATATTGTCAAAACTCATCGCTGTATGAAACGATTAGGGAGTTAGGCGTATTACACAGTGGGCGTTTTCGAGTTTTATTTTAGCTAATATAAAAAAATGAAACGAAAAAAAAGCTGCAGTTCTAATACTAACTGTGGCTTTTCATTCATTTTATTTTACGGATCTACTTTCTTAAAATCTTATTAGGCCAGCGTAGAGGACTAAGACCTACATCCTTCTCATTGTGAGATTGGATCGAATCGGATTGGACTATAAGAGCTCGTGCGGTAAACAAAGACGGCAGGGCGAAGGGACCTCTAGGGGAGGGAACCTTATGTTTACCTTATGTTTACGTGACATTTTATTTCAGTGTTTTATATGTATTTTGTAACAATGAAAGAGTTCAAAATTACTTAGTCCAGGTTGCGTGAATAAAGTTTTACTTTTAGCGCGATGCGGTTTTAAAAACGCTCACAGTGTAAATCGCCTAACACGCAAAGGCTCGTTTGGTTTGAATGTGAAATACTTGGTGTTTATTCACTTGTGCGCGAAAAAGCGGGCACCCACTTATTAACGGTCCGTTGGTCTGTGAATACCCTTGAGTTTTTTGTGAAAAGATAATATAATTTATCGAGTTTTTTGTGCATAAAAATTATCTGACGTTATGTGGGAGAATTGAAATTTTAAGCGGTGGCATCATTTCTTTGGGCATAGGAACTTTTTAAGTAGAAACGGATCCACTGTTGTTACGGTGAAGGAAAATATCGTGAGGAAACCTGCATGCCTGAGATAAAAAAAGCTCTCAAATGCATGTGAAGTCCACCAACTTAAACCAACTAGGCTCAGATGTCTTTAAGTCTAAAAATAACGTTGTTAATTAATTACTTACTCGTACACAATGCCCCACTACAGGATCGGGTCTCCTCTCGCAATGAGAGGGATGTAGGCCTTAGTCCACCACGCTGGCCTACTGCGGGTTGGTGGACTTCACATGCCTTTGAGAACATTTTTTTTTGAACTCTCAGGCATGCAGGTTTCCTCACGATGTTTTCCTTCACCGTAACAGCAGGTGATATTTAATTTTATAAAGCGCACATAACTTTTTTACACAGTCATTGGTGCGTGCCACTGGGATTCGAACCCGGACCCCTCGATTCGAGGTCGAAGTCTAAGCCACTGGGCTATCACCGCTACAATACTCGTATAATCCTGTTAAATAAAAATGCAGTACAGAGAGCAGTGAGAATCCGAGATACACAGCGAGATAAATCCAGCTGGAAACAGCAAGTAACCTCATCGCTTTCTGTCGCAGGTGGCTTTCCGAGAAATACGTATCTGTTTGCGGATTCTCTTTCAACTACGAGTAGCATGTGTCTACACAGAGCTATATGGACTAGAGGACGCAAGTGAGTAACAAGTACTTCGCAAGTACTTCGCGTGTAACAAAGGAGACAAATTGTCTTCTTTTAGCGCCACTTCATACCGTTCTCGAACGCACACGTGATCGAAAACGGAGAAAAATGCCTTGTTGTAATATATTAAGTTGTAAAAACTACACAAAAAATGAGGACGAGATACCGGAAACGTTTCCTTTCATCGGTAAGTCATTTTGTTATTAAAATGGCGCGCTTGGTTCTATACAGGTAATGAGACTTGCGTCCTCTAGTCCATTATAACTCTGTGGTCTCACACTGCCTTTCACTCTTCGTATTACAATTAGTATGAGGTAGAGTTTTCTTTCAGCTCAATTACGCAGATAACTGACTGTTTTAATTTGTCTTTAACCCGTTATTGACTGCGGGGTCGGGTCAGTGGGTCATTAATGGGTTACTGACGATTACTTTCAGGTTTTTGGGTCTTACTTGACGATAAACTGCGATTTCTAGAAGAACGTTTGTTTTAATTTGAATTCCGTTCAAGCAAAAACTTCAGCGTCACGTAGCAACACTCAAGTTTAAAGCTCTCAGGAGAGCGGAGGGTGATAAAACTTGGATTTAAATACACTTTGTACACTTTGCGTACTGTTGCGGGTTTTAATTCCCCTTTAATTATCTGCAAACAACAGCCACGTCACATCATTTGTTGTTGAAATGGGTCTTCTATCGTTCTACACTTAGATATGTAGAGATATGTGCTTATTTTACATGGAAAACCAAAGGAAAATCAGTGAAAGGAAAAGACGACTCTTTCAATTACTGGTCATAAAATGTAATAGTTTCTTAATAATATTAAATATTTAGGATATTTAGGTAATCTAGTTCACCAGGCAAACAAGTTTTCCTATGACAGTTTCCATAGTTCCATCTAATTAGACGCACTTTGTTTATGAATGTTTCCATAGTTACCAGACAGAGTGGCGCCGTAACGCGTTACGTTACGAAGCGGCTTACCCTCCCATAAGAAGTTTTCACTTCAAAATATTGTGTTAAAGATAGAAAGATAAAAAAATATTATACCTATTTAATTTTCCTCAGTCCCTTCAGGATCCATCAAATCCGTCATTAAGTAGACGATTACGTTAATAACTAGACCAAGGGCGTCCATTTTGTAATTACTTGACAATTAATCCCTTAAGGGTGGCGATGGCCGTTAGTAGGCGGACATTAGAAAATTGGGGAGTTTTAGATAAGGTGTTAAAATAAACAGGTGATTTAAAGTAGGTAAACAAATTGTGTAATTTGTGTGTTATTTACTTAAAAATAATAATGATCTATACAAATAAATAAAAATTGAGTGTCTGTTTGTGATATAAAAATAACCGCTTTTTATTAAATGCATATTATGTATACACGGTACATATACCAAAATAACATTTTTTTAAATTTTTGTCTGTCTGTCTGTTTGTTCCGGCTAATCTCTGGAATGGCTGGACCGATTTTGACGGGCCTTTCACTGGCATATAGCTGATATAATAAGCAGTAAATAAGGATATTTTTATTTGATGATGAAGGATGAAGTGTCGGGCACAGCTAGTACCTAATAAGTTCCTAAGATTCACAACTGATGGGGAAGAAAGGTCCTCGAATGGCAAAAGGAGGACAGGCTCTTCTACGACCAAGTATTTAGGTACTCGTAGACTGAGGCTTAGAATTCGACCTCGAATCGAGGGATCCGGGTTCGAATCCCAGTGGCACGCACCAATGACTTTGTAATAAAAGTTATGTGCGATTTATGAAATTAAATATCACCTGCTGTTACGGTGAAGGAAAACATCGTGAAGAAACCAGCATGCCTGAGAGTTCACAAAAAAAATGTTCTCAAAGGCATGCGAAATCCACCAACCCGCAGTAGGCCAGCGTGGTGGACTAAGGCCTACATCCTTCTCATTGTGAGAGGAGACCCGACCCTGTAGTGGGTCATTAATGGGTACTGACATGACAGACTGAGGAGCTGAAGAAGACAGCGGGAGCATTACTTAAACTTTAAACCATAGATTGATTTGTCTGTGTCTTTAGTAAGCAATCATATTGCAATGTGAACATCACATTAACGATTGGATAACCTTTAGGAATTGAAGATAAATGTCAAAAGCACCAGAAACACCGATATTAGAAGACAATGATGGAAGCGGACGTGATACGGAACGAGGAATGCGGTCTCTTCACAAAGGACATTGCAAATAATTTGATTACACGGCACATTCGCTTGGAAAACAATTCAGAACAACTTTAACACCAAACTTTCTATACATCGCGGTATTTGAACATAGAGATGTAGCAGTTGTTGAGTTAGGCCCGCAATGGACATGAAACTGCAAACCAACCCTCAGTGATTGGCTGACAGCGAGTATCGCATTCGGAAACTACAAGTATCCAGTTGAATTTCAAACGGTTTTCGAAAAATCGGCAGAAGACTCCGTCCCGTCTCAGATGTTTATTCCTTTGCTCTCCGCTAAAAGATTGGGATCAGGTCAGAAATAAAAGATAGAAATAGGATTGAGATGGCTGGAAATTGCAATCGACGAATGAGGGTTAAAAGTTATTTCGATATCCGGTTGCTGTGAATATTTTGCAATTCGGTGAAACCGATGCAATTTGCTATTTGAATGTTGAATTTAACGTCGTATATTCCTTTGACTTTGACATCAACGTAAGGATTACTCGTAAGTGGTGATATACGATACATAAAAGAGCGGTGATAGCCCAGTGGCTTAGAATTCGACCACGAATCGAGGGCACCAATGACTTTGTAAAAAAGTTATGTGCGCTTTATAAAATTAAATATCACCTGCTGTTACGGTGAAGAAAAACATCGTGAGGAAACCTGCATACCTGAGACTACACAAAAAAGTGTTCTCAAAGGTATGTGGAGTCCACCAACCCGCAGTAGGCCAGCGTGGTGGACGGCGGCCTACATACCTCTCATTGTGGGAGGAGACCCGATCATGTAGTGGGTAATTAAGAAGGTCATTTTTACAGTCATTGGTGCGTGCTATTGGGATTCGAACCCGGGGCGGTTAGAGGTTTAGACGAACTAGGCTATCACCGCTTGCCAAAGTATCATCAGAAATAATAATAATTCGTTGCTAAAGTATCATCATATAACAATAATTCGTTTTCTAAAATAATGAAGTATTAACATTTTTACTTTATGAAACGTAAAAATAGAAAAAAATACTGGAAATAAAAATGGAAGTTTCGTTACATCCTCCCACGTTACGCCTACAGTGGAATTCCTAGATTCTACAAAATGTTTTGTTTTCTTTGCTTCAACTATAAAAATAATAATGAAATTTATTTCTGTCTACAAAACAGAGTGCTTTCAATTGAGATAGAACTCAAAAATATTCGTAGCTAACATTTAGTTGGGAATCAAATACTTGAGAAGGATGTTTTTAAGATTCGTCGCAAAGACCTCTTGGCAATGCTAATCTAATTTTCAGATAAAAAATGGTAAAAAATACAACACTTAAATTATCGTTATTTTTTTAACTCTAGACCCACCCTCCTTGGAGCAGGAAATTAAGTTACATCTCTGTATTTCCATTGGGATGATGTGGTTGCTAAGGGGTCTTTAGCAACCACATGATCATGGGTTTAAAAGGATGGTGAACAATTAGGAAACCGATGGATTAAGAAGGTCCGAGCGTCGATTTAGCGGAGGCCCATGTTTGCTGTAGATTACGAAGGGCTTAAAAGCAACTTGCTACTGCTACGCATCGAAAAGAAGAGAAAAGAAAAGAAAAGAATACGTTTATTGTTGACTGTTACATGAGAAAGATGTTACAAAAATTTATAATAAGTTTAGAACAGTCTACCCTATGCGGGCATACAATAATTATGTCTTATATAACTAAAACTTAATTTTATATTTCATGGCAATTATTGCTAAATTATATTTATTTATTTATTATTTTGTTCAGCAGTCCAAATTATTTGTTTATTTTAATATTTTACCTATTCGAACTCATCGGCTATGCAATGTGCCACCCATTACTTAAATAATCAAAGATGCAATGGATAAATTGGGAAACCAAAATTTTGGATGTACGTAATCCGCCCCACCCGCACATGGTCAAATGTTGACTTTTTGTATTATATTATATATATATATACCTAAGAAACAAATCTCTGAATAAGTATAATAATGAAAAGTGATTCGAAATCCGTTGAATTCTAGTAGGTCTTGTAAGATTCTGTAGCGGTGCCGGCAACCCATCTGGCGTATTAATTTTGACAACGCGACAATTTTGTTTGGACGGAGTGGCGTCGATTTGAGGAGGCATGTCCAGCAGTGGACTAAAGGGCTGAAAGGAAGGGAGGAAGAGATACCAAAAGGTTTCAAAAATTGATAAATTGTCTCCCTTATTTTTCCTTTCTTTTCTCTTTTTATTTTTATTACTTTCCGATAGCTGGCGTGTAAATGGGAATTAAATGAAGAGACTTGCAAAAACACATGCGACTTTCCCTAACAGTGTGAGAGTTACTTATTAAATTAGTTTTCAAGTTCGCAGCAGAAACATCGGCAAATTGAGAAGGCAGATGGTGCTTTTGGGTAATGGAAAATGAGTTTATTTACTTTACTTCAAGAAAATGATAGCCCGGTGGTAAGAATTTGAGTTTGAAGTTACGTAAAGTTTTTTCGACGCATTTAGAGCCCAATTACAACATACTAGTGAAGCTTAAATGACATTTTTACCGGGCACTTGTTTTAAAAATAAATTACACCAATTTTAAAAGTTAAATATATTTATGATATAAAAAATGAGATAAAAATAAAATGAGTGTAGCATTATTATCGTTAAATTGAGTGAACATTTACCACTCATGTACGTGACTGTAAATTCTAGAGCTCACGTATCATACCGATTTGTATTTGTCAAGTAAACCGGGCTGTTAGGTCACTTGGCGACAAAAGTCGTTTGAAGTTTAGTATTGGATTTATTTTGGTGACTATATGTTTCCTTCGAATTCGTTTGCGATTAAACCAAAGACTTCCAAAGTTAATAACCGATTTTCAAATACTAATTCTAGGTAGTCGCTATTAATCCATGTACGCAGTGCCTAGTGATATGTTCTTTTTATCTTCTAACAACTTTACGTAACTTGTGACACGGTAATGTGATTACTAATTACTAATTGATAATAATTTGTATATCTTCCATTAGTTTTACCTTAGTTCCAATTACATTTTGTGTTTAAAACAATTATTTTGTGGCATGTCTTAGTACGCCGAATTTTGTAACAAAATAGTTATAATAATTTCTCATGTATATTATATAGGTAAGTGACTTTTTGTATTCTTGTGAGGATCAAGAACTAGAATCGGCGGTTCTTACATAAATTCTGGTTTTACGAGAATTTCTCACAACATACGAACAGACATAGGATTAATTTGTAAAGTAGGATGTTTTAAACACATTTACTGCTGTAATATTTCTCTAACCCGTAAATCTGGGTCCTATCAACCCGCACATACATAAAAAACTCATCTATCCTACGAAGGGTTAACTGAGTCATTCGTGAGAGGCAGAACAGTAGTAATTTTTTTTATTTCCAGTTGTTTGATTGGTTCTACGTAGCGAAATTGAAATTGAAAAGGTATAATTAGCTATAACTTTTTTTTTAAATAGTAATTGCCTCAAATAAGTAGGCCTAAAGTATGTAGAGTCCTTTTCATGAAAGAAGTGCCGCGGTGATTTGTGGAACTAAATTGACAGGTCGGCTATGTTGTCGTTTGCCGATGTTATCGAGTTGTTTCGTTGTGGTAGATTTTTGTGAGTTTTTTATAGGATTAGTGCGTGCGTAGACTGTTCTAAACTTATTATAAATTTTTGTAATATCTTTCTCAAGTCAACAATTAACGTATTCTTTTCTTTTCTTTTCTTTCTTTTCTGATTGTTTACGTTGCCAAAAGTTGTTCGAACAAATTTATTTCATACTTTTTTGATGTTGGTTTAATTTTTTAAAATTACTTTTTCATCACAAAATCCACAGCTCTTAAATCCTAAATACATTTAACTTATAAGTAATTGCTTACGACCAATAACGGATTTACATTTTTGTAAGCGTATGTTTATCTTTTAACCTTTTTATTCTCGGCGCAGACCCGTATTATAACCCTGGGACTATAGTAGGGTCAGTGAAAATAATAATATTACCGCCGTGTCTAGGTTCTATTAATAACTACATGCTCGGGTCAAAATTCGTCTTCTGTGAAATGTAAGCCTTTACTAGTATTAATTTGAGGTCCATTGTTACAGAACCTAAATGCTTACTAATTGGGTTGAATGGAAAATTGAATGCTTGAAGTTTTAAAGCTTAATTTTACACGTAGGTAGTTTAGTAGGTACACCTATTACCTTCCGAACGAATGGTAATACATTTTTGCTTAGATAATTCTTTTTGTGTCTGGTGTTTTGTTTTTCTTCTTTTTCGTTTTTGATTGTTATTTTGGTTTAAAGTTTTTACATATTTATTCATCACAAGCATAGTTGCCAGTAACAAATGCGATAGGTGCATACCCTATTGAATTCAGTGTCAGATTTTGTGCATTGTTTTTCCACACCAATCCGCATTGGTACAGCGTGGTGGAGTATGCTCCACAGGCTTCCCTCTGCTCCGAGTCCTCCCCCGGTTGCATCCAGGACAATATAATGTGTTTTTATTTTCATTTTTGGCAGCCCTACAGCTGCATTTACCGCTTACAAGCGTTCTATATTGAGCCACCCGATGACGTTTCACTTCCGTCATCCGGTCCGATTCACATCCGGTTCAAAATGGCCGCCGGACCGCTCGAAGACATTTTACGGCCATTTCCCATGCAATATCTTAATATTCCGGCAATACTCCGGATGCATCTTTTAACGCACGGAGATGGCGCTGTTTTAGGTTGTAAGATGTGGTGTATCAAAAGGGGCCTTTTAAATAACTATAGGTCGTTTATATGGTAACCGAGAAGCAATTATTAAACCGTAAAAGCCCCGTGGCTAAGAATTTGGCCTCTTTCTCGAGAGGTCCGGGTTCAAACCTCAGTGGCAGCGATTTTTCTCTTTCCAAACGTCTAGATATCCGAAATAGCGTAACCATGTTTAGATCTGCATATTATTAGGATAGAATGGTTCTATTTTTTGGAGTTGTAACTCCTTCTTTTCCGTATTATTGGACACGCTCGTATTATATGTGATGCGCGTCGGAATAGGATATTGAGTTTGAGGGTAGCTAGCGTTTTTTGTACAGCCACCAAGCTGAACATTTTGGACGGAGACAGAAAATAGAAAGTAGATGGAAAGTCTTTTCTTTAAATAGGACTTGGTCACACGAGTCTAGGTCTATTTTAACTCCCATTCGTCTGAACTTCCGAGTTTACGATGTCTCTTGACAGCGGAGCTCCTATTATCTTACTACGTTCATATTTAACTAGTTCGTATTGTGCCTAGGAAGTATTTGAAGGAGTTATTGCCTAACTTTTTCGATCGCTTTCGATCGTTAAATTTGTAATATAAGTAGGTGGAAATAGCAATATTCCTCGGATCGAGTGAAGTGCCATTACCCGCTTAAGGCTATTACTCTAGCGCCAATTTAAGTGCCTCTAACGATGACACTCAATACTAACGATGTGAATCGTCATCAGTAATGGACAGGTTTCTGCGAATATTTGATTCAAGATCGTCACAAAAGCATTCGAGTTCTGTAGTGAAGACGACTTGAAATATTCCAAAATTATTTTGTTTCTTTCGAGAGGTCGGGCTCGCATCCCAGCGGCACTCTCTAAATACTTCTAAGATACTTTTGAGGCGAATACAACTTACATTTGAGGCGAATATCTTAGCCCTCTTGAGTAACAAAGCAACCGCATACAACCTCAGAGAGATGACCTCTACAACCAACCGATGTAGAGTCCACATCACCTGATGATGCTCCGTTTTGGGGCGAAACACGTGTCGTGTACTATTTGGAATAAGTCGTTATGGTATATACCTACTCAGAGAGATAAGGGAGGGTGGTGGGTCCATACCAAAACAAGTTCCACGTGTGCGGATTGTTGCAAAGAAATATAAATACAACTTAAATAACAATGGATTTCCGCAAACGATACAATATATTATATAATCCTTAGAGAGGTCTTCTTCTCTATTTGAGGTTGGATGCAGTCCATGGGCTGCAGTGACCACTAAACATAAGGTGGCCTGCACACACTTTTGCTACTAAATTGCTATAAAAAATTATGTGCAACGTAATTAAAACTTCGTTTTCTTCTTGAACGGTGATAACGTTTAACTTGTGGCGTCTCCAAGCTTAAACCGACTTTACGTTTCGATCAATCTTGCTTAAACGTTAAGCGGAATTACTTTCATTTTAAGACTTGACGTCGGCTTTTGACTTAAAATTTCGTTATTTACTACATTTCGGCGATCGGTGTTGTCATTGTTCGTGCGTACTTTTGAGTAATTTTAGCTTTTATTCTGAAAGTAAATAATAATAATAACGCTTCACACTCATAGCCCCACTCTAGGATTCCCTGTGTCGTGGGTGCCATGGACACACACAAGACAAGAACACACACACCCAGACCAGTAACAGAAATTTAAACTCATCATTCAAATCTCTGCGCTGCTGGGAATCGAACCCAGGACCCTCCGCGCAGCGCACCGGCGTCTTAACCACTGCGCCACTCAGGTCGTCTTAGTAAACTTCACTCACGTAAACTTCACGTCAAGTAAACTTCACCTTCACTTCACACGCCTTTGCGAGCAAATTTAAATTTCTCTCCTTAAAATTACTATAGTATTAGTTTACTCATTAGTACTTAGGCGGTATCGTTATGATAACTTCTATACTAAGTAACCTGATATTGAAACCGAATAAACTATTTGACTTATTCAGTAATTCCAAACACAATACCTACCTCTCAATTATCTTGAACCGCTGGTAGGCAGTTACAATTAAACAATTACAAATTATAATTTTATATTATTCCTGTATAATTAGTTGCCATAGTATGTAAACGTGCTCCAAAATCAAGATTAATGCTGCTTTACTATTAGTTCAATTTGCATTTACTACGAAAGGGAGGTATATTGGCGAAGTCGAGTACATTGTTCACTCCAAGCGGAGAACTAAATTACCTTATAGAAATTTAATTTTAATTCTTAATTTTAATTCCGCAATGTTTTGAACGGATTTCTGTGCTTTGACGCAGTTTCGTGTATAAATAGTATCGAGCTGCCATTAGTATGGTCAGATATCTAGACAGATTGACAAATACACACTTATGACTGACGTTTACTATAATTATGAATACTTTGACGATCGTCAAAATATTCGTATCGTTAAAATTTGATATTAGTATGTCAGAAAGTTGGAAAATGCCAGACAGACTGCCATATGACATACTAATGACTGACAATTTTACAGATAGCTTTTTGTAAAAATAAAAATAAATAAAACAGCTGATGCAATAAGGATTACTCCTCGGGCTGTATGGTAGACTGTTATTTTAGAATTCCACGCGGACAAAGTCGCGGGCACAGCTAGTTTATAATAAAAGTAAGATTAGTCTGGTCAAAAGTATAAAAACTCTCGTTTATGTGTTAGTAGTGAGACAGATAAATGAGACTCGGTGAAGATTGATCGGATAATCTGTCTTTTATGCCCTCCTTAATCTCATCGAAGAAAGTCTTTGAAAAGGTGTGTAGGTGTGCCTTTTTGGGACAACACATTTTAGAAAATCTTCTCAATATATACCGATATTAGCCCAAGAGCCTGTAGACATTTTTCGAGAAGTATTTGAGGCATCGTAAAATCATGTTGAATCGATTATTTGTAATATCCAAACACCAAAGAGCACATCTGGCTGACAGGGGATGTAATCGCGCCAAACTCAAAATAAAAGTGATTGTGGAGTTTTAAAAACCACGTCAAAAATATAAATTTATAGAAAAAATTTGGATGTGCCTCAAAAAAATTTTTTCGATTTAAAAATGTAATTTTAGAGACGCCTGGCGAGGTTATAAATTTGACTCAGTCTTTTGACTTCATTTTTGTTTCACTACTGAAGTAATAAATATAATGATACTTCTCGAAGAATGTTTGTCAGCTCTTGGGCTATAATATTTATAAACATGAAAATGTAATCCCATCAAAACGTAAACAGGTTGGATTCACGAGACCATTTCGCCGTAAACAGCTTGAAGTTCCATATAAAATCCAGTCCTACATTTTTTATGATACAGAAATAGGTACGTATTCGTATTTTTATTACGCTTTTATTAGCTTGATATTTACTTATCTTTTAAATATGGAACAAAATTTTTTGGATATGAAATTCACACATCGCTCACAAGTACCTGATATAATATAAATTTATTGAAACTTTTCACAGTTATCACGTACCTATTTGGTCAGTAACCGTTAATGAACAGCTACAGCTCGAGTTTCCTCTCATAATGAAAGGGCGTCATGTAGGCCTCAGTCCACCACGCTGGCCTAATGTGGGTTGGTGGATTTTATATGCCTTTTAAAACAATTTTTTATGAACTCTCAGGCATGCTCTCCTGTGTGTCCTTATGTGTAAATGTTAACCATACACATAAATATTAATATAAATTAATTTAGCTTAGCTTAAAATACTTTTTTTCCTTTAAAAAAGTAGAGCGTTGATTTGTGGTACTTTTGAATTTAAGCAGCGGCTTTATTTAATATTCAATTAAATAATTTATGTCATGAAAATGAAAAAGCTATTATTTTGTTCAGCATTATTTATTTATTTTAATATGTTAACTAACTGAATTTTACCTAATTGGTTTATAAAGTTACACAGCCTTAGACTTGGTTTATGGAACGGCCACAGGTGGCTGCGCCTTCGGAATTGCAAAATTAAGCTTACGCTTGTGTTCTGCGGTTTATTTTCAGATTTACGATTTTAATAATTATTATAATGTTACTTTGGTTCGAGACTTAATCCTCTACGAAGCAAGTCTGTTTTGAAACTAACGAACTTAGGAAAGTCGCTGTTGTTTATTAAATACATAAATGGTTGTCTACAATTTAAAAAACGATGAAATAAAATTCAAAAAAGATTCAAAAAAACATGAAATAAAATTTGTTACATACTTTAGGCTTCCTATTTTTTGAGGTTGGTGGTTTTGTATGAAGTATTTTGTTTGTATTTGAGTAAAATTTTGTCACCAACCTGAAATATAATAAGCCTAGTAAGTGGTAGTATAATTGTAACAAATTTTAATTCATACTTTTACGTATATACGAGTACATACATACATACATACAAACATACATACCTACAAATTGGCTGCAACCCTTTTATGGTTTAGTGTTGGGAATGGGTCTCGTCCCACAACAGGGGGACGATTGGAGCATACTCCACCACGCTGTTCCAATGCGGATTTGCTAGTGGGCAGCCCGAGTTGGATGTTTTTAAATAAAATATGGCCTCCGACAAGGTTTAACGACTACTATCTTATCGATAACAACTGGGACCAATAGCTTAACGTGCTTTCCGAAGCACGAAAGCCTACTAATTACATATAATTAAAATCAATCTGTTCTCGTACTAACAAACGAGTAGAAACCCAGGCACTGGAAAAATTGTTGCTTTTATCTGGAATACTTTTAAGGCAGGCGAGGTTTCCTGTAGCCGGATGCAGGCTATAAACGTTAAAAAGGTTCTGGCATCCGTTACCGGAAATGATCCTCGTTGGGATCCGTTGTCCACTCCCTATCTTTTAAATTAGGAGTATTTAGTATAATGTACTCAGCAGTACTCCATTAGAACTAAAGGGGCAATATTTTGTGATAAAACCAAGGTACTTACGGTTTAATATCGTAAGGTCCGTCTAAACTTAGAGTGAACGACTTCACCATTTTTTACGGTTTCAACTTGCGCGATAAAATATTTATTGTAATAATTTGAAATAATGTAAGTATATTGTTATGTGCATCTTGCAAATAAAACATAATTTATTGTTCTCTCTTTTCTTCTTTTAAAAGCATAGTCTTCGGATGGCGGTCACTAACAGTATGATATAATTATGTATAAGAGATACCTTACTGACAGTGACTCTCATCTATTGCTGCTATCCTTTTGCTAAATGTTTTGCGCCTAAACTCTTCGAAGCCAATGAAACTAAACAACAGTACCGTGAGCATGAACACTACCGTCAAAGTATTTGTACGGTAAACGTCAGTCATTAGTACATCCAAGTGTCAGTCTGTCTGATATCCTCCCATACTAATGGCACACGTTAACTATACGAATGGTGTCTGATCTGTGCTCGCAGCACAGAGGCATCAATATTATCTAAGCCAACGACATCCCTCTCATATTTATGAGCCAAGAACGCCGTTAGTATTACGACTCAATAAAGAACAGATGCGGATCTATTAAATATTGTTCAGAACAGATAAATCCGGAATAAATCTGCTCAGTTGCCGACTAAAGGGAAATGGATGCGTTCGTCGTTTTTATTGCTGAATGAACTGAGACTGAGCCACATTATTCAGTATTATCTGTCATATTCTTCTGAAAGAAAGATTTATGTTATTGTTTAAAAGTTGATAAATAATCTTTAAGGACAGACAAAATAAAAAAAGATGTTGAAAATATGCGAGGAAGAAAAGTAACAGTAGTAATGAACACTAATGTCAAATTGTTCTTATTAGTTACCGTGTGTAATGACACAGTCAATACCAATGAGTATTAGGACGAGATAGCATCTGTACGTATCCATACTAATGATACTCGTTATACTAATGATAGTCGTTTTCTCCACCGTTTCATCTTACTTTGACATATTATAAGGTGCATAGCTTGCAAACTGCGAGCGTTACTTGTAAATTATATTTAATGATGTCTTCTAATATGTTACAAGATACAAGATCACTAGCATTAAAGTACCAGGACTCACGTATGAATTTAGACAAAACGTAGACAAGAAGTTCAAAATTTGAACTTTATATAATTATTTGAACATTGTATGTATTTGACTTTCAAATATATGTCGTCACATCCGTTAATATATATTTTTTTACGGTTTTAGTCTCACATTTTTCACATTTTTTCCGCGCAGCAAAATCCCTAGTATCTCCTTTAAGCCTGCCGTAAGGTACTTTCGTTCCAAAACCCGACTGACCAACCACGCGACAAAATTCAAACACAGGTATTTGAATGTAGCTGTCCTAACTGACATTACTCACCGACATGCGACAACTATACGCTTTGACCTTGTCATACGACAAACTTCACGCGAATGACCGATTTTGTCGTCGCAAGGACAAGAGGTAAGTAATAATAAGGTAATATAATATTCGCGATTCGTTTTAAGAGATAGAACAAGTCCACCATAGATTTAGATTTTGAATTCAAAAGACACATGTCATTTAGTAGCTGAAACGATACTAATTTGTTGGAATTTATAAAAATATCACACGTATAGAAATTTCAAATTACTTTAATACAGTTTTGTTATAAACCCAATTTTAAGATAAAAAGTCACAGAGAGGTAGGAAACGTTAAAATAACCAGTACCTACTTTTCAGTAAGTATTGCTCTTTTTTGCAATAATTAAAAAGCACTGGACCGATTCCGAGTTTTTGATGAGTTTTCTTTAAAAACTTGAATTTTGGTTTTAAAATTTTGCAAATGGCGCATTATATTTTCGTATTTATTTAGTTTTTAATGATTGTGTTCCTTAATTTTCTTTTAATTGCCACATGGCGGTGCAGTTTTTTGGAATTAAAAATATGTAATATCTTTTTTTGAGATTTCTCCATTATTTGACATTCTCGTGAGTAGAATATCCTCAGATAAGATTCCATGTGTTACAGTAATTACATGTACTCGTATAGTCTAGGGTTTTGTAGGTAAAGTTGATAAGGAACCTTCAAAGGTTCGACACAGTTACCTTGAATTTGGGCACAAATATCAACCCATTCTATAAACTTTTTAATAGTGAAAGAAGATAAAAAAAATACAAACTAACAATTTTACTATAAACCCGTGTAAAAAAGCAGAATGTGAGGTTATGTGATACTACTTCCTTCCTTCCTGCCTTTCAGCCCTTAGTAGTCCACTGCTGGACATGGGCCTCCCCTAATCGACGCCACTCCGCCCGGTCCTGGGCTCCCTGAATCCAGCGGTTTCCCGCTGTCTTCTTCAGGTCATCAGTCCACCTGGTCGGAGGGCGGCCTGTGCTCCTTTTGCCTAAACGTGGTCGCCATTCGAGGACCTTTTTTCCCCATCGGTTGTCAGTCCTGCGAACGATGTGGCCAGCCCATTGCCACTTTAATTTGCAAACTTTGAGAGCTATGTCGGTCACCTTCGTTCTTCTACGGATTTCATCATTTCTGATTGTGGCTCGTAGAGAAACTACTTATGTGATACTACTTATGTGAGGTGAACTTCTTAGTGCTCATGAATAGATAGGATTTCTTTTTCTATTTCAGTTTAGTGGTCCATGGACTGCAGTGACCAGTAAACACCAGGTGGCCTACATCCCCGTTTACTACTCAATTTTTACCTATCCTTACAAAAATTTTAGTACAGATAGGTATCTCTTATCACGATTCAATGCGGATTGGTAGAGATTCATATACTTAACTGAAACAAAGTGGGTGCCCAAAATGGAGAAGAACGGTCAATTTGGGGAACATTCTCGGTTCGGGGCCTAATTTGTATTCCGGCCCCAGGTTTCATTTGAATGTCTCTTCATTGTTTTCTGGGGTCGAAGTAGGGTTGGCGCATCCATATAGATTATATTATCTATCTAGGTAAGTTCACAGAAATAGGTAGGTAGGAATGTAGAGGCCTCTGAAGAAAAACGGTGTTTAATTTATTTGTCTATTAATTTCCTTGTTCTGTGGGTAAATTAAAGGTGTATGCCGAATTTCAGATCAATCAATAAATAAAAAAATGAGGTACAAAATTTTAATACCTATCTAAGTTTGTATTAGATATTTGACGTACTGTGTGTATAAAACACAAATTACTTATCAGTATCAGAGCTTTCGATTTTATTAGATTGGATGCGAAAATACTTTTTCCTGAAATAATAGCTATCCAATATTACAAAGACATCCAAATTATTACCTGCTTAGGCTTAGACTATAAATTTACTTTAGGCCTAACCTACTTTGCTTGATCTATTTTTTATAGTACAGTAGCAAACAGGTATGTCAACCAAGTTAAAATAACCCGTGGACTTCAATATCGAACCATATAAGTAACATATGAGAGGTTAGCACTAAAATTAGCAACAAAAATATCAAATTAAAAAGAAGGAGAAATACAACCCTAATACCTACTGTTTTTCTTAAGCCCGCTACAGACCTTCAGTTTTAACTGCACAGTCGAACTGTGCAGTTATAAAGCCCGCTACAGACCTTCAGTTTTAACTGTACAGTCGAACTGTGCAGTTATAAAGCCCGCTACAGACCTTCAGTTTTAACTGTACAGTTGAACTGAGCCCGGTACAGAACTTCAGTTTTAACTGCACAGTTTGAATTGTACAGTCGAACTGTGCAGTTATAAAGCCCGCTACAGACCTTCAGTTTTAACTGTACAGTCGAACTGTGTAATTATAAAGCCCGCTACAGACCTTCAGTTTTAACTGTACAGTCGAACTGTGCAGTTAAAACTGAAGGTCTGTAGCGGGCTTTAGCATCAATTCTAACTAAGGCAGAGTGAAAATGAACCAAAGACTATGTAGCAAAGTTGTTGAAAGAAAAGGGGTCAGAGATCAAAATTAAGAAACTGTTCGCATTTTTGTACTTTAAAAAAAATCTGTTTAGATATTGCGAGTAAGTATAGAAAATTTCCCAGCTTAAAGCTTCTGCTGTTTGTCTGTTCGTCAAGTGTATTTAAATACATCATTCTATTTAATTAAAATACCTGGTTAATTCGACCTATAAGTCGAATGGTCCAGGTTCAATTCCCAGTGGCACACATTGATAACTTTTCTAAGTTATGTGTGTATAACACATTGTAACGGTGTAGGAAAACCTCGTGAAGAAACCTGCACCTCTGAGATGTCTTCATGTTGTTCTCAAAGCATTTAAGCCCACCGAACATTAGGCCACCGTGATGGACTATGGCCTACATCCTTCTCATTATGAAAGGATGAGTTACTAATGTCTTACAGATGAGATTACGAAACTATCAGTTAATAACCAGTGCTAGTAAATTAAGTAACTTACCAGAGTAGGTATGATTTTACCCTATAACGTTTTTACCCTGGTCTCGCCCGGACATGATTAGTGTCTACTGTCATGATTAAAATGCTAATCAAAGTCTTCGAAACCTCTGAAATTTGTCAAAGGAGTGCTGATTAAAATTCACTCCACATCTCTCGATTCCGCTCGACACTTTGGAATTGCGATCCATTTTTAACTCGACAGGGTGCCGACTGATACCGCAATGGTTTTATTTGTTACATTCAGCTTCTGTTTTCCTGGTATTGTGGTGCTGATAGCCCAGGGGTTCAGAATTCGGAACTTCGGTTTCTTAATAAGCTTTCTAATCCCAGCATTAAAAATAGTAATTGAATGGCAAACCTGCATGAGAGACTGGCTGACCGATCGAGAGACTGACGATCGACAAATTAAAGTAAATTCAAATTAAAAGCGGTGATACCCCGTTACGACCCGAGTGGCTCAGTTGGTAAAGACGCCAGTGCGCTACGCGGAGGGTCCTGGGTTCGGTTCCCAGCGGAGAAGAGATTTGAATGATGAGTTTAAATTTCTTTTTCTGGTCTGGGTGTGTAGTGTTCTTGTCTTGTGTGTGTCCATGGCGCCCACGATACAGGGAATCCTAGTGTGGGGCTGTGAGTGTGGAGCGTTATTTATTTATATTTATAGCCCACTGGCTTAGGATTCGACCTCGAATCGAGGGATCTGGTCGAAGGCCCGAAGTATTGGACGTTTGGCCACTAGCCCGTTTCGAAACGAAACATTGGAGCAGCGTGGTAGAGTATGGAGGAGGGAGCCTGGAGCTTCTATTGAGAGGAGAGACCACTGCCGAACAGTGAGATATACCTACTTTTAGGGTAATCTGGAATAATAAAACGAAAATATACAACTTATGAATCTTTTCTCTATTACGTCCATTACAATAATGACAGTTCTTATTTTCAACATCCGTGTTCTTCTTATTTTTCTTCCTCTGAGTGACCAGTCCCAGCTCTTGAATAGACCGTGAAGGCCGCAGCTTCAGCCATCTGCAGCAACTGAAATAAATAAATTAAAACTGTGTCGAGAGTTTTTTCCTCCGGCTTTTTCTCTCTTTGCCCAGTAGTGGGTGGCACATTGCATAGCCGATGAGTTCGAGTAGGTAAAATATTAAAATAAACAAATAATTTGAACTGCTGAACAAAATAATAAATAAATATAATTTAGCAATAATTGCCATGAAATATAAAATTAAGTTTTAGTTATATAAGACATAATTATTGTATGCCCGCATAGGGTAGACTGTTCTAAACTTATTATAAATTTTTGTAACATCTTTCTCATATAACAGTCAACAATAAACGTATTCTTTTGTTTTCTTTTCTTTTCTTTTACTGCTTACGAGCTCCAAGCCCCATCTCACACTACCTAAAGGGTTGCATCCAAGGGCAGTTTGTCTTGGATATTTCAAGCGCTATATCCAGAGGACGATTTTTAAATTTTAACATTAGACACTCGGCACTATGTAGCAATATTCGCAGACTTAAACCAATACAATATTTTGCAAGCGTTTCAGTTGTGTCACCGCTATGGAATCTGGAATTTAGGAAATTACATTCCGCCTTTTATTGAAGCAAACCCTCCGCGATGGTTGCTTATTCAATTCTCTGAGCTGTTCATTCTTGGTTCTGGAGTAGGTTTACCTTCTAACAAGTAAAAGTAACTACTACCTTCTTTCTAAGTACGATACCTTCTAAAAAGTAAAAGCTATGTAGGTTAAACGTGACCTTTTACCTTTTGAACGCCATGTCATGTTACGAGTAACTACTGACACTGCCCCACCAGATTGTAGCTAGCTATAACTAGCTCCCGGCCGCTACTTTCTCTACGTGGATCTGAATTTGACTTACAAAGAGATAAAAATAAACTATTTATTATTCCAGGTTATAATCTACCTACGTAAACCTACCGTTTTTGCGTGAAAGTGTAACGTACCTGCATCCATGCAAACTTTTCCATACGTGTATGATTATTAAATCCAGTAGTTTTAAACATTTTTTTCCTTTCCACTTTACTCTTCCCTTCTCCCCTCTACTATACTTTTTACTAAAGGAAAAAGGAGAAAAAGTAGATTTTCGTTTACAAATCTTTAGGCAAAAAATTCATTTTCAATGACACACCAATCACTCAGTTATTGATTTAACTTGTAAAAGCTATGTGTTTTTCCATTGGCAATTTGAAGAGAATAAGAGTTTATTAGTTTAACAGAAGAAACCTCGCAAGTGTAATTCAATCGAGCCTTAAGAAAAGCTGACGTTCTGATTTGGACTTGTCGTGTCTAGAGCGATAAATGGCAGGCGAGTGATTCATAATAACATTTATAGCTTAAAAAGAAAATAACACGTCCTGTGGTAAACAAGAAAAGACAGGCGGGATGCTAAAATGGACCTCAAAACAAATAACAGTTAAGCTACGTTAAATTATTACAGTGTTTTCTAGTATATTTTTGCATCTATATTATCAAATCAGCTTGATGGTAGGTGGGTTTTATATCATTGTACTATTATCATTTTAAAGAGGATAGCAGTGAATTCGTAACACACAATAGCCTAAGAGCTTATATAATAATATATCCTGAAGTGTATTCTAGAAAAGGAAAAGAAAGAAAACAATAATTGATATTGATGTTCGACATCAGGTAACTCACAGGTAACTTTAAAATCTAAATTAACTAAGAGAAAAACATGTATCCATAGACTTTGTAGTAGTCGGTGTAAGTCGTAAGCACAATCCTTATTGGTCGGTTTGACATTGACTGCGCTGCGGGTCATGCGATTGGTTCGTCAGTCGTCAGTACGTCAGAGTACGTCGCCTATTGGTCTAGCGCGTTTTTTCGGCTGCTGTACATTGGCCGATAGTGTACAATATCCCTACCACTGATCATCTGTGCTCACTCATGACACTAACTATATTCACTGTTTCGACACGAGGGAAAGAGGAATTCATCGTTATTCGTTTTATCGTAAATAGTTTGTAATGTGACCCCCGAACCAATTACAGCCGAAGGATTTTTACGACACCTAATTATCGCAGTAAAGCAGGTCTTTTATTTTGAGAGGTTCTTTTTATTTCCATTAATGGTATTGAAAAGCTTTTTGTATTAGCATAGCATAGCCTTTATTCGAGTCTGGGTCTTGGTTATTTAAATCGGAATAAAATACTGAAGGTAATTGCGACAGGTACGAGTGAACTATACAAGTTAGGTATACTAAAACAAAGATATAACAAGTGGTGTTTTCGGCCACTCCTCGACAGATGGCGCCACTAGTATCCTGAATCACGCAATCACGACGAGTGGCAGACGTTAACACAAGTAAAAGGTTGCGCCTTCTATACACACCTATACATATGTACGCATAAGTCGCGGTACGTACGGTCGTTGGCAAAATGAAGAAGAACAAATAGGAAGCAAGCCAGGTACCTTATATAAAAACTGTTTTCGTTGCGAAGTAATAAAAGCACAATGCACAAATGGCAGTACGAAACGAATGATCTCTGTGTACCAGTGCCCATCTGCCTTGCTTGGACCCTTTAATCCCCTTATAAAAAGGTAAGGGATGCCTAAGATATCAAACTATTACCACATATAGCCACTATGATACTACTCGTAGCTATTCTATCGCTAAAAGCGATCTCTTCCAGACAACCAAGTGGTTAGGAGTTTAAGAGTAGAGAGCTAGCTAGTCCGATGCTAAAACATAAATTTCAAGTTTCTCATGAATGAGCATGGCAGGCAAGTAAATGATAAAAATGAAAAAATATAGCCACAGAAAAAATATAAGCTTCGAAATTCGAAATTTAAACGAAACATTACCTACTGGTCTTATAAAAATAAACGTATCCGGTATACCGTAACGTAATTAGAAAATAAACGAAAGGTTTTCTATTTCTGTGCTCGGCGATTTTGAGTTCTATTGTTTGGGAATAGAATCGAATTGACCGTTTGATTCGTATCTTGAGTGTTTCTTTCAGTACCTACTTAAATGAAAGGTGTTTTAGTATCTGCGATTGAACGACAATTTTGCGATACGGGAACGATACGACGTACTTTAAATATTTGCGACTTCAGTTACGACATTTGTACTCACTCAGGCTTTGTCATTGGCTGTAGCAAACCGACGCAAACGACCGACCAACACGACAAAATTCACATTCACATGAAGCTTTTCTCACGATCTTTTCCTTCACCGTAACAGCAGGTGATATTAATTTTATAAAGCGCACATAATATTTTTACAAAGTCATTGGTGAGTGCCACTGGGATTCGAACCCGGATCGATGGGGATTTGAGGTCGAATTTTAAGCCACTTGGCCGCTAAGTTATATTTTGATTCCCCTAAAAATACAACCACCCGCGTACCCGTCCAGTATCATCATGGTACAAAGAACTTGTTTCATTCAATCACAAGTTTGAGCTAGACAAACGGTAATAGCGTAGGCGTGGTTTACACTAATTTACGACCCTATTTTGACTAAAAACCAAATGGAATCATCAACAAATCCTAAATCGCGTCAATGTTTCTAGCCTACTCGATATATCTCAATTTGTCTATTCTTAGATTAGTTAAAGTAGGAAAATTGCAAGGAGGAACAGAGTAGGTATTAATATATTGAATTCTCAGCCACTGGGCTATCACCACTTTACTAGTATAAATAAGTCACTGTAAATACATGCCTCGTGGAAACGTCATTGGAAAAGGGCTGCGTGGGCCCATTACAAACACGCCTACGAAGGGTTCTATATATAAAGCTGATATTTAATTAAAATATTCGACTCGTGCAGGCTCCAATAGCTTTAACGCCGCAGCTGTCGTAAGCATTAAGAAATGGCATTGAGAGAAATAGTTGATTTACTTTAAATCGCAACGCAATGGGATTAAAGCTATAAGATGATAATAAGTAAAAATATATAATAATAATAACGCTTCACACTCATAGCCCCACACTAAGCGTGGGTGCCATGGACACACACAACACACACACAGAGACCAGAAACTGTAATTTAAACTAATCAATTCCAACCCCTGCTCTGCTGGGAATCATAAGTCTTAACCACTGCGCCACTTGTCGTCAACGGTATTGAAGATGGAAAACGTTTATTTATTAAAGAGGGTGTGTTTATGTAACTACGATGAATACGATAAACCTCCACGATCTAATATTCATGATTCTAAAAGGCGCTGGTACAAAAAAGGTACAAGGAAAATAAATCAAACATCAGTCAATCCAGATTTTCCCTTCATCTTGTTTCAAAGGCACGCTACTTGTTTATTAAAAATGGAGCAGCCAACTGCTGATAGCCCGAGACCTAGCAGATATTTTTCGAGAAGCGTTGGAGGCATCGTAAAATCATGGTCATGTTCATCTCGGTAAATGAAAATTATTTACAAATATTATGTCGTAAAAATCTCAACGTACCTTTTTTGCTTACAGTTTCAATGATCCTTTTTGTTAAAAAAATTGGAGACGTCTAGCCACTTGAACGTCCACGCCGCGAACTGTCAATGCGCCGAAACGTCCCGATGCGAGTGTCAAATTTTGCGCTATAAATTGCGCAGTACCTCTTCCGATAAAAACGTTTGTCAAAAGAAAAATATACAAGCGATATTAAAATTAAAAATACCGTAGCATAGCCTAATGTATACACAATATGCTTATTTAAAAGTATATGCTCTAAACCAAGACCAAATTACTTAAAATAATTCGAGAATCTTAAACAGTACATATTTTTCTCTCATATTCCGAAATTATTGTTTATTTATAATAATTCCAGGCAATTTGTAACAGTTACAAATACGATGAAAGAAACTAGATTATATTTCCATGAAAACAATACCAAAATATTAGTATTTGATGCATCATAACTATTTTTAATAAATGAAAGAAAAGAGGTCTGGTTATCGCGATTTTCGGAGCAAGCGCGAGACCTTGAATGAGCAAAATGGCCGCCCGGGGCTGTGCAGACGGGATGCTTTTTGATTACCTACCTAGTTTGTCATTTATTTTATTTTGCAGTTTTACTTTTCTATATTAGTGAATTAAATTAACACTTTAATTAATGTTCTTTAAAAACATGTTTAAAAAATATTTTTTATTTTTTAACCGACGTTAACCTCATACGGAAAAAGTTTCGACAAACAAAAATCCGACACCGATAATATCTCGTCTGCACAGACCTTGTACATGTAAACGTTAGAGTACACTCCAGTGTCCACAGCGTGGGCGCGTGCAGTCGCCGTGTTTACTTACTTTGAATTTGCATGTAATCACTGTGTAATATATTAATTGTATTAAAAGTATGTATTTATACTAAATCTAGATAGTATAATTAAACGAATGGCATAAATTCAATCACAAAATATGTGTTCACTTATGTTTTATCACTTAAAATTTGCGGCTATTTTGACATACGACGGAGCATCTCCAATGTAATACAACATTTTTTTAACCATGACGCCAATGAAACTATGATTATTTTATATCATAGACACGAGCAAATCTTAAGGAATATCTTGATATAATACACTATACGATCTAACTAATAAGAAAAAAGAACTTACGACATAACTGCAGACAGTCCTCGCCGTAACGCACACACAAAATCACCCAAACTTCAAACTGAAGTATAAATTCAGATTAAAAAGATTTGAACTGTTTCTATATGTCAGTGCCAAGTACGTTTCGTTCCGCGTCCGAAACGCCAGTAGTATTGCAAAAAGGAACTTTATTAGAGCCCCTTAAAGCTGATTTTCATTAATTCCTATAGTCGACACTGTAGTGTACCCTGACGTAAGATGACAAAAACTTTTTGGACACTCAAGTGTCTCATGACGTTCAAACGGCTAGCAAGGTTATAAACCCGCCTCAGTGTTTTGGCTTCGTTTCTTTTTTAATTTATTAAAACCAAATTTTTATCATGTTAAAAATTTTAAAACTCTCATACTGTTTTTTCTTTAAAAAAACCAAACTTTCATCAATAAGTGTTTGGTTGAATTCCATAACCCGCCGGTCAGTTCCGCACATTTGATGTGCAGATATTACAAATAAATCGATTCAACATAATTTTATTATACCTTAAACACTTTTCGAAAAATGTCTGTCAGCTCTTGGGCTATTAGAAGAATTATGATTTAAGGGAAATTGCTATTCAAAAGCAATTTATTTCCCACTTCACGCGCTTTTTAAGATATTCAATAAGAAGTAATCTTCCCTTGTGATGTCGCAGAACGAATAAAAATCAAATTAATTTATTGCTGGGCCAAATTATTTTTGTAACTCGAACAACATTTTATTTAATGCTCTCATAGCCTACTTTGGGACAAAGTAAAAAAAATCGTCCTGTATATACCCGTCGAACTAATTTATAACCTACTCCTATTTTGAAGTCAGTTAAAACGAGCGACGTTTACAGGAGTTTTCTACACAGCAAAGATTCAAGAAATACATGAGACCTTTGATTATATGTAGAGCAAAGTCTCCAATTGTAATGTTATTCGAACTCCACTAGACCCCACAGCTGTTTGACAGCTGAAACCTTACTTAAAGGTGTTCTGTAGGGTGAGTATGATGGAATTTTGTTTGATTTTGTATAGAGAAATAAATTATATTATTTAAAAAAAATTGCATCCAACCCATAACAAAATGATGTATTTAAAATGCTGTACCTCGCCAATTAATACTACTTATTTATATTTAAAAACTAGACCGTGCCTGCGGCTTCGCCTGCGTGGATTTTAGAACTCGGTGCAGAAAAGGATAAAAAGTATCCTATATGTTAAGCTTAGCTACTGATTATAAATATAAAAATTTTACTTCAACAAAAATAATACCTAGATCTGGTTTATTAATACGACCCACTCGTTAGCTTATCCAAAGAAATAATAAATAAATAATTTATCGAAATTTGAATTTGACACATAATGGAAGTTATTTACTGACAGTATGTATTTCTTTTTATTTAAAAATATTAGAATACCTACGTATTGTTCTCCATAAAAGCTTTCAAAATTTCAAAGTGCTCCGTTCGCATAGTGAGTGAGCGTTAATATGCCTACTATTACTACTATAAGATTATTATTTCAAGCTAGTAAACGTCAAAACCTGTTTTATTCCCGCATTTTGGCTTTTCACGTGGTTAATCAACTGAAAGGGCGCACTTGTTCCTTCAAAGTTAGAGTATCGCATGAATGAGCTGCTCGGTTCGTCTTTGACCGGACTCTTTGATAGCGTTTCACTTTAAATCCAACTCAGTGTTGATGTTTTAAATGCCAAGTTCAAAGCATTTAAATTCATTTGATTTTGGTTTGTGCTCGAATTTCATTTAAATTTGAATTAAGGCAACTGTATGCATCGTTTTTTGTGCGCTTTAAAAATAGTCAACTATTAAACCGGCAAGCATTTTCAATATTATCATACTTTTCCTCTTCCTCATGAATTCTCTTCCTTTTCCTCATCCTCATAACTCCTTACTCACCAACCCTAGTTCATACTAATGTTACCATGTTACAGTGAATGCCTATCACGTAAGTATAGACCCAACCCAATTCATTAGAACATCATCAAAGTAAACCGAATTCTAACTACATTGCACTACCACTACGAAGTTTTGTACAAGTTTCCTTACTAATGGAGAATTAATTGCACTCAGACTGAGATAGTAAAACTACTAAGTAGTATGTAAATGTCTTAGATGGAGTTTGCACGTGGTTCTTGGATTGAATAGTACGTAAATTTCGGAATAGTGATTGGTTGTTATTGCGATGCAATTTTAAAACGAGGGATGATTCCACCTTTAACAATTAATAATCATTACCTATCGAGGGGTCCGGGTTTGAATCCCAGTGGCACGCACCAATGACTTTGTAAAAAAGTTATGTGCGCTTTATAAAATTAAATATCACCTGCTGTTACGGTGAAGGAAAATATCGTGGGGAAACCATCATGCCTGAGAGTTCACAAAAAAAAAGTTCTCAAAGGTATGTGAATTCCACCAACCCGCAGTAGGCCAGCGTGGTGGACTAAGGCCTACATGCCTCTCATTGTGAGAAGGAGACCCGACCCTGTAGTGGGTCACTGACGACGACCTAGTTTTATTATTCGTAGGTCATTACACACTCTCGACTGTAACTTACTCTAGTATACATAAATAGGTGTTTACATATTTACGCCGCGTAGTTACCCATTAATGACCCACTGCAGGGTCGGGTCTCGTCTCACAATGAGATGGATGTAGGCCTTAGTCAACCACGCTGGCCTAGTGCGGGTTGGTGAACTTCACATGCCTTTGAGAACATTTTTTTTATGAATTCTGTTCATGAAGCATGTTCATAAGCATTCCTCTCGATGTTACCTTCCCGTTACGGCATGTGATATTTATTTCATTTTAATTTTATAAGTTGCGTCACCCTGTTGCGTCGTTTGCAATTCGAGGTTAATTTTTTGTTTATTGAATAGGTACATTGCTTATTTTCTATTTTACACAAAAAAGGTCAACCAAAGTTGTTCGGAATTTAATTGCCTACAGATATTTCCTAACCATTTCCGGAGGAAAATTGCCAATTGAAAATTTTCCATGTCTACCCTGTTTTTGATCTAATTCGACTGGACTAATAGCCAAGATGGCATCATATACGAGTATTAGTGACGCCCCCTACAAACACTTCGTTGCCCGTGCCTATACATCCCTATAGCGAGGTACCTGGCAATAGATAAAAGTTTTGATTTCTATCTCATAGCAAATCCCTATCACGTACTACCCAATCAATTAGCAGATCTCCAGACAATTTCGCTACTTCGGAAACAGAATGGAATGAGCTAACTTCACTGCACTACTAACTGCGAAGTGTTCCGAACAAGTTACTCACATTTCTTCTACTAAACAACTTAGTAATGGAGAACAGAGAAGTGAAACTAGTAACTAATGCGAGTGAATAAGATTGTATACCTACTAGGCAAAAAGAGATCGCCCACTAGAAAAGAAAAGAAAAGAATACGTTTATTGTTGACTGTTACATGAGAAAGATGTTACAAAAATTTATAATAAGTTTAGAACAGTCTACCCTATGCGGGCATACAATAATTATGTCTTATATAACTAAAACTTAATTTTATATTTCATGGCAATTATTGCTAAATTATATTTATTTATTTATTATTTTGTTCAGCAGTTCAAATTATTTGTTTATTTTAATATTTTGCCTATTCGAACTCATCGGCTATGCAATGTGCCACCCATTACTGGGCAAAGAGAGAAAAAGCCGGAGGAAAAAACTCTCGACACAGTTTTTATTTAATTTATTTGGTTATTTATACGCGCGTTACTACATTCCTGTTTATAATTGTTTATCTATGAACATAATTTACATTGAAATTGCGAACCATCCATTCATTATTCCGTTCGTTATCTGCATTTTTGTGTGATAGTGCATTATCTCTGATTATACCCTGGTATAAACACAAGGAAGCACTTGAAGTCGGCTAGGCAATTTGATTGTGTCTGAGATACGGGTGCGCTTCCATTACTTCATCAAATTCATGTCGAAGTTTTGTATATATGCCAGCGATGTAGAAAACTTCGATAGCGTGATTCAGGATCGTGTGGCGCCATCTCTTGACGAATGGCGGAATTCGCCACAGATTCGTTGATTTTTGGTGGGGTGATTGACCTTGTTATATTCATGATCACTATCTTAGGCGATCGCTTTATGAACAACCGCACAAGTGCATAACCAATCTCAAACGGATTGAGGACTTTTAAGATTTTGAGAGCGCTTTATAAAATTAAACATCACCTGCTGTTACGGTGAAGGAAAACATCATGAGTGAGGAAACCTTCACAAAAAAAATGTTCTCAAAGGTATGTGAAGTGCACCAACCCGCAGTAGTGGTGCGTGGTGGACGGCGGCCTACATCCCTCTCATTGTGAGAGGAGACCCGACCTTGTAGTGGGTCATTAATGGGTTACTGACAAGGTTCTGAGAGGTAAGGACGGATGAGTAGACCTTTATCGAACAACAACTGGTGGCATATAAAAATCTCTGTTCGTTTAACTCCCGTTCACAAGAATGCATTACAAATTAGAAGCCGAGTTATAAATTAAATATGAGGGCGGCACAATGAGTCGGCCCTTTGTTCTGTTTCACGACAATGGGTTCCATACAATAGTAGCTATGTTGGGTAGTTCTCATAGGACTGCTATTATTCTCTGCTATAGACTCATAAGACTTTTATAATAACACTTTTTGGGGAATCTGGAATAATAAAATGAAAATATATAACTTATGAATCTTTTCTTTATTAGGTTCGTCCATTACAATAATGACAGTTCTTATTTTCAACATCTTTCTTAAAACATAGAAGGAAAACATCGTGAGGAAATCTGTATGCCTGAAAGCGAGAAAAAAAAGATCTCAAAGGTATGTGAAGTAGGCCAGCGTGGTGGACTAAGGCCTTCTTCCCTCTCATTGTGAGAGGAGACCCAACCCTGTAGTGGGTCATTAATGGGTTACTGACAATACATATGTTTGCTTGTACTAATAAAGGTAATAAACACCTAAATAAGAATCAATAAAGACCGTTACCGACAAAATATAACAAAATGCGTCGATTGCGTGATTTCCATTATTATTATTACTAGGCGATAAGATATTATGGCGGGAAATTTGGTTCCGCCTCTAAGGCTCTGACCTCTCTGCTCTGACCACTATCGCGCTAAAACTAACGTATTACGAGAAGTCTGATTGATCCTAACGTATATGGAATTTTCGAGGTCTTCGTCAAAGACATACTCGTATATAGAATGAATTTTTCGAGTGAACGTGAATGGGAAAATCCGAAACTATGAGGAATAGCAAAAAATACTCAAAGGAGTCCGATTTTGATGAAAACTAAAACTGTTTCATTGGGTTTTTAAAGCCAGGAATCGAACCCGTTGATTTCGAAAAAAAATCACACTATTATTACTCCATTCGATAGAGCCAATATCTAAAGATAAATCGTCGACAGTCAGCATAAGTGAGGTTTCTTTCGATATGGATTGTAAGATAGGTATTAATTAGACTACATTACTATAGGAATATAAATGAGACAAGTTTTTATTTATTCAAGTTGTATTTCAAATGAAACTAGATATTCAATTTATAATAAATAGAAGCGTAATATAAATAAGCCTTTGATAACAATAATTATGTTTACTGTCCGGTAGCTATCAATACGCGTTTGTTATGGACTATTGAGTTTCCAATACATTATTAGAGATTTGTCAACAAACTATTATTGAATCAGTTACATACTAATTGAAATTACCGATCATTGTTATTTATTATATATCCTTTTCATAATCTTTGTTGCATGTAAATAAATAGGTACAATTTTAAACACATTTACTTATAACATTTTTGGCATAAAGATACAATATTTTAATAGTAGATAATTAAATTTACATTATAAAGTTTACGTATGATTAATAAACATAATTTATTACTATAATTTAGTTTTTATTTTATAAAAACTACATAAAACAGTTATTTTTAGTTTTCTACATAAATCATTTACCTAAGAACTACGTTTTACATACAAACATCTAGGTTTCGATGTATTCCCTACACGTTTTAAATCTAGTTACTAAAACCGCCAATAATAATTTGTAGGATAATATTTTAAAATATTATTTAAATAGCTAAGATTTTATACAAAGTATAATTACGTATAATTTTCACTATTTTATAGCTGTACAGTCTAAAACCATTTGCCCCCTTATTTGGGCTCAAAAATATGGGGGCAAATAGGTCCATTTCAATGTTAAACAAAAGCTCAAAGCTTTGCGGAAGCTTATATTACGAGTATATACATACATGCACCTTATCTTATATGATAGTAGCTTATATTATATGCAGTAATTTAATTTTTTCGAGCTATTTACAACGCAGTCTAATAAATTATTGAATTAAATCTACTTTTTATCAAACATCTCTACGGTTAACAAAACTATACCAAAATGTCTATTGATGGTAAGTATATACAGTTATATTTGCTGTGATAAACATTAGCGTGTTAACGTTTCGTAACTGTTTACATTCCTAGTCATCGGTATATATTCACTACACGAACAACTAGCTAAACATTATTTACAATTCGAATTACATCATTAAATCTAAATGATAACATTAACATAATTATTATGATGATTTACTAATAATGTTTCGATCGAATTCTATGTATATTTTAAATTGAAACATGTTGCATTAAAATACAGAGTAAAATCCAATTTAAATAATTCCAGTAATATTTTAATTCGAGGCTACAATTTATACACACCACTATCAGACGGGAATAATTACATCCACAAACAAATTATACGTCGTAATTCATTCCGGGATTAAAATCTTGCCATAATATAAATCTCATTAAAATAAAATTTCATTCATTTATCAAATGCGCAATCTGATTAAACAAATGCACATTTACAGGCTGTATAATTGAGTCGAGTGTATAAGTATAATTATACAGTGTTAGTTATACAAAATGAGGGCTGTCATGAGTTATATACAGATGTCGGTCGCGCGCTGGGTCTAGACAACAGTGGCCTCGGAGGGCACGCGCGGCCGACGGAGCGAGTCTCAAACTATGTCGTGGCAAGAGTTCCCGTTGCCCGTTCGTGTGGTCTTGGTCGGCTGCGGTCGGCCAGACATCCCGTCGTTGTAGGGCGGTGGGCAATACATGACCTGTGGACAAATTCCAGTGTCAGTACAACTTTCACATAGTTTATCAACATATAGAGTGCGGGAGGAGGATGTATCTAGATTTCAGTCCGCAAGATTGTCAGTGACCCATTAATGACGCACTACAGGGTCGGGTCTCCTCTCACAATGAGAGGGATGTAGGCCGCCGTCCACCACGCGCGACTACTGCGGGTTGGTGGACTGCACATGCCTTTGAGAACATTTTTTTGTGTGATTGGATCATAATGCGTGAGAAATAGTAGAAATGTCTATATTTGGCAGAACAAAGTCAGCTAGTACTAAATAAACACAAATACAAATCTCCCACCTTGTTTATCACTAGCGAACTACCCAAATTACTTTTTTCACGTTTCTATTTATCTACATTGTCATGTTATCATTACGTTTGATCATATCCAGTCACCGCTAGCTAGTTGGAAATGACAATATTTATTTTTTTTCCTTTGAAGATCTCATTACTGACGTTATGATCTTTCTATTTTTATTTTTGTAATAAATAAGGCGAATGGGACTTTAAGGCGGAAACAAATGATCAGTTACGAAAAAAATAATTTAAAAAATTAAACTGACATCAAAACACCGATAACGCTAGTTACGAACCGATGTTTTTTCTGTATTTCTTTCTTACTTTCTTTTTTTCTTTCTTCTATCTTTCTTTCCTATTTCACTACTCTCACGCAAAGTTTATGTCCATCTCACCAATCCGTAAACTAAACCTAAAAAACTCTTTTGGCAAATACGCAATGCCATATTTAAGTATGTATGAAAGGAGGAAAAGGGTCAAACAGAATCTCGAGTCATCTGAAGGGCTTAAGGTTTGATGTCCGTTATCTGGCGTTAACAACCGGGTCTTAACGTGCTCTGTGAAGGACGGAAACGATTATGGTAATTCGTAAAAATTTAAGAGCCCATTCTCTTGAGGTTATATATTGTTTTGTTTGGTTTCTCTATTGGGTACTTTAATTTAACGGCATTTGTGTATAGCGGTGATGTTAATTTAAAAAGAGGGACTTTTAATATACACGTTTTAAGCACGCAGAGAAGGGTGGGTAATTTTTAGTAAGTACAGTGGAATCCGTTTATGATTATATGATTTATGATATCGAAGGGGATCGACAAACAAGTCATACTAAGCGGACATCATACAAAGCATTTTTGTAAAAAAAATAACCTTTGCTTAATCTAAAAAGCTCTCCTTCATAGCCGGCAACGCACTGGCGACCCCCCTGGTGTTGCACGTGTCAGTGGGCGACGGTGACCACTTACCATCAGGTGGCCCGTCTGTCTGTTTGCTTGCTCTACTTATAAAAAAAACCGGTTCTTGTTTTGAAAATCATGGTGATTGCCGAATGACCCACGCTAAATTCTTTTACGAGAGATGAGTTTGATTCTCCATCTTCTAATCTGCATATTATTGCACCTTTCGCCTCAATCGTCAATGCTTTACGACGTTGAGATGACATTTTTTACATAGGATATCACTATAAACAAATCTGTGACGTTCAACGGTCAATTACTCACTGAGATTAAAAACAAAAAATAGCCAAGCGCCGAACGTCGTCGAGAATCAACGAACATGACCGAAAGTCGGTCTACTACTAGGCTATCATCACTAGGCTATCACCGCTTGTACTGACTACTTGTGAATATACAGACACATGAATAAACGAAATTATTATAAACTACTGTCCGTTTGCCTAGATACTTAACCTAGCTAAACACTAGTATTATGTCTAAACAAACCTAAAACATAAATCTAGTCGAACGTTGTCTTATTTCCGTCGCTGCAGAGGCTTTTAGACTATTTCCGGTGCTTCAAGTTTAGTTCGCAAACGACTTCTAGTGACCTTGTCAATACTATTGTAAGGCGCCTGGAGGTTATTCGAAGGAAGTGCAAATAGCTCCATGGCTGAGGTAGATTGTATACGACTAACGAGGTTCGAAGGTGATGGACATAGCTTTCAAACTTTGCAAATTAAAGTGGCAATGGGTGGCACAACGTTTGTAGGACTGACAGGCAAATGACCTGAAGAAGACAGCAGGACCGGGCGAAGTGGCGTCGATTAGGAGAGATATCAAGTAGTGGACTCCAAAGGGCCAAGAAGAAAGAAAGAAGGAAGTAAGAAAGAGCGTTGATTATCTCAGGCGTGTTCACTATTTATATGAATAACAACTTAATAATACTCCGTACCTACTACTACATCCATCACTTACTTAGTCCACTTCATCCCCTAGTTACGCTTTGGTTAGTTTTTGGGAACTGAAGCTCTGAGTTTTCTCCACCAATTGTATAACGTTGGATAGAGTATGTGATGTTCTGCACTATATCATGTCATCGCTGTTCATAAGGTATAGCGGTCATACGATAAAAATAACATTGTATAAAAGCTAAAGGTATTTTCCTAGTGAAAAGTCAGTCAGTCTGTACGGAGCCTTATTGCAAGCTTTTATAAAAATAGGTTATCTCCCCTTTGTATCAGAAACGTTGAGTGAAGCTAAATACAATGTGAGATAAACTTCTTTCACAATGTTTCGAAAAAACATTGTGCTACACGCTGTCATAAGGAAAACATTTGAGAATTGTCTGAAATAGTTAAAAAAATCGCTTACTCCCGATTTTTCACGGAACGATCACGACATCAGTGTCGTAAGAAGCTTTCTTTTTACAGAAAAAGTCTGAACAAGGATGCGTGACGAAAATGAGAGTGTAATTCTGATTACTAGAAGAAAATATAGAAGATCCATAAATTTTATAATTGGATTTTATTAAAAATTATTAACAAACCACAAAAAAGAGACTTCCCTACGTAAAGTACTCGTAGGTATTTGCATGCTCATTTGCTGCTTTGATTTAAAATATAAGAAGACACTAGTTCTATCACATAAAAATATAACGTTTAGCATTAGATTAATCGCTATAAAAATATCGAGCTTATTACAACTAACTGCTTTAAGCCCAGAAACTTAAACTGTCATTTGAAAATACGCTCTCCATCAGTATGTACAAGTGATACCGCTCACATCAAAACTGAATTTTCTGTCTTATCTACCAGTACGTTCCTTACTTCGTATATTAAATGTAATAACAGTATTTCAACACGCCCAGTAATGTATGCGGAGTCTTTCAGATCACGTTGTTTATGTAGAGTTTGGAGTAATTGAGGCGATATTTCAGTTATACAGCCAAAAAATTTAAAAAAAAAATCTTGAGGTGGTGTCTCATTTATCTATGATAATGTAAACCCATTAATATTCCACTACAAGGTCGGGTCTCCTCTCACAATGAGAGGGATGTAGGCATTAATCCACCACGCTGGCCTACTGCGGGTTGGTGGACTAACACTATTATTAAAAAAGACTAATTTAGAGAGCCGACTATGGGGGTTAGTAGTGCGCTTTGAGAAAGGCCAATGTCCAGACTGACAGAAGCTGATGATGATGATATAACAGTTAACGACACTACAGGTAGAACCCACGTCCTATTTGTAATGTTACAAACATTATAATTGATTAAAGATACGAGTATGTTGACCTTAGGATAGTCTTGCAAAGGAAAGTTTATAACACATTTTCACAAAAAATAATCAGAAGCGACCAGAGTTTACCCTCATTACAAAGTAAAAAAACCCCCAAAATGGCTCTCGTAAAGTTTCCCGATATAAATATGTAAAGGAACAAGTCATAACACGAACTTTCGTAAAGGGCGATAAACTTTACGTCTTAAGAATTCCTTAGAGTTTAAGGATTCCCGTTTTGTTAGCGAAGCGTAACTTTGTCTATGCTTTACGTGTTAGCTTCTTTGGACATCTTAGAAATAAATGATATCTAACGTTCATTAAAAGTTTTTCTCTTTGAAGTTACTGAAAAGTTATTAATACCTAGCTATCTATCCGTCCTCTGCAATTGTCAGTCTAGTAATGGACACAGGTCTCTCCATACTCAGTCTCCACTCTATAAATTAGCCGCTTACTCCAGTGATTAAAAATTATCGTCTCTGCGGCAGATGTGACCAGCCCACTGCCGCTGCAGCTTGCTGCCTTTAACGCTATGTCGGGACTTTGGTCCTCTTTCGGATCTCCTCGTTTCGGATTTTATCCTTGACGGACCGTTATTGATAGCCTTTGTAATATTTTAAAGCTGGTTGGTTATAAATGTGCTTGCGGTCTAAAAATTTAAGCAACTTCGGGCGTGGCCATGTTGTTTTTGGCTTTATGGGCCGATCGTAGCAGGAGAGCTGTACGAATCTAGGTGTTGGCTGGAAGTTGGCTAATGTTGCGTATAAGCCTGCTCCTCGAAGCCTGTGTGCGTGTGTATTCCTGTGCGCCTCTTAAAGTACACAGGCTGGAAAAAACTCCAGCTCCATCCTATCATTGAGACGGTCGTCACCTGTCAGCTCAACAATGGGTAACCATCAGGACTTCCCCGTGTAAAAATGGTTTTATGGGTTGCTATCAAAACAAAAGATGCCCTGCACCCTCGTTCGGTTATTCAAAGTCACATCAAACTTAAAGATCTTTCTCAAAATATTTCCCCGATGGTTTCGGTCCTCGTCTTTTTAAAACATCCAAAACGGTTTCAAAAAGCAAACTTTTCACCATTATGTCACCAGAGACTAAGCTCGCGTCATTTTGCGAAATAAAGACAAAAGCGTCCGATGCTTCGATGTAACCTCCCACGGGCCATGGCATCCTGTTTCAAAAGTGGAACATCGTTGCTATAATGTACCTACCGTTCTATGCGTTAGTTTATCTATTGCCAACGAGATCGCTTTGATCTTATATAATGTTGCCCTCATAAATAATGGTTATTGAGTTCTTTGTTAGAGCTCCGTCTAAAAAACATCTTTGTTATACGGGTAACTAACTATGTTTTTTTTTAAGTAGATTCTAATATTGATAGATAGTATTTGCCTATCTGTTATAAGGGTGTCAATCTTTAGAGGTCCAATTGGTTAAAACTCAACTTTATTTTTCAATAATGTGGCATCAAAAAATACATACAACCCTAAATTTTCACCTTTCTATCAACAAATCCTATTAATTAATAGTCATTTTATGACTTTAATAATTTTTCATCCCGCTCGATAGGTTACTTATGTATAAAGCAATAGTAGATTGTATCACAAGGGAGCAAAATGATATTTTTACGGCGATATTTTTACGATGAATCCAGAGCGAAGTGAGGGATTCTAGAGTAGAATCCCGAGCGTGGCGAGGGTTTCTTTAGTAGAATCCTGAGCGTAACGACGGATTCAAAGTACGTCGCCCGAGCCAAAAATATATTTTGTCCCGAGTGATACACTCTACTTTTCATCACCCTCTATGAGAAAATGAAAGGGGCCTCATATTCTAATCTATTGTAATATTATTATTTAATAAAACAGTAACAACTAAATTGAAATTAAATAGTATCTGATAATAAAACAACTAAAAGTTATATTTACATATGAGACATTTTCGCAATTATGAAAATTTATTGTTACTTACAGTTTTATTAGGAATAGAGATTGAATGTGGAACTTATGAAGCGGGAGGAAATACTCATTCCTGTCCGCTAAAAAATTTCTTATAGAAAACACCAACTTTGGGCGCACTTAATGGGGAGCAAAGTCGTACTTTTCGAATAGATGGGATGAAAAATATATAGTATACTATATTCGTATCTTTTACTATGGTAAAATTGGCTTAATATAGACGGACGAATATTGGACAATTATTCAACTTAGGTATTGAGAATAGTTCTGAGAATCAAGCCAATAACTTTGGTTCAACTTTCTCTGACAATTTAACTATAGTACCTATATGGACGGTTACAAAATTCGTAGAAAGAAGCAAATAGGTAAAGTCTAATGAAAAAATATTTTTATGGCACCCGTCTTCAAACTTTAAAGTAAGGAATAACAATTTTACTGTCAGATTTCAATATTATGGTATTTTTATATATAATTATCATAAAGATAAGATGAAGTATTTGAAATTTACTTGAAATTAGACGTTGTTTCTTGAATTACTGTAACCACTTAACATTTTGGGTGAGCATGCCCGTTACTCATTTGTTTTGTACTCGTAAAAATTAAATACTTCGTTTAATGCACTAACAGATAATAGATTTAATTGGATGCAAATTATTGTATCTACCAGGTATTAACCTGATACCGATTGCATGAATTCCTAATGAATAAAAAGCGTAAATTGTTTTTTTGTCGAAGCGAAACACAGAAATTTAAAATTGATCCAACATTTTGTTTTGAACAAAATAACCTTTCTGTGATTATATTAATAGGAAAATTTCAAAAACTTCTCACTCCGCCCATTACTATACTAAACAACAGAACAAACAGAAGGTAGGTATATTGAGAGTGCTGTAAACACGTGTTTCAGATGAAAGCATTCTATTTCCATCCAACACAACGGATCCTTTGACGCAAAGAGATCTAAACAATGGTGGCTCACCACCAGTATCGGATAAATACGAGTACTCTAATCCTTGGAAGAAAATCAATATTTCCGATATGTTCTGAAACTAGCGGTGCTCGCGACTTGGTCCACGTGGAATTATAGAATTGGTGCCACTAGGAACCGAACACTCGAACCGATAGTACGCCTGGAGTAAAAAGGCCGAACTCTAAGCCACTGGGCTATCAACGCTATTCTTAAATAATGGCCCATTGGTCTAGTGATTAGCAAATCTAACTACTACGCCGGAGGTCGTGGATTCGATTCCCACCCGGGATAAATATTTGTGTGATAAGCACGAGTGTTTGTTCTGTGTCTGGGTGTAAATTATCTATAATGTCATGTCATGTCAGTACCCATTAATGACCCACTACAGGGTCGGGTCTCCTCTCACAATGAGAAGGATGTAGGCCTTAGTCCACCACGCTGGCCTACTGCGGGTTGGTGGACATTATCTATAATATGTATTTAAAATTAGATGTATACATAATTATGTATGTTTATCGGCTGCCTGGTTACCACAGCACAAGCCCACCGCCTAATTTGGGATCAGAAACCGGTGTGAGTTGTCCCACGATATTTACTAATTAATCCATTCTACGTGATATCATGGTTAACCCTCACAAACAACATGTAGTAGACAAGTGTGATGGAGTAGGTGTTCTATTCCTATCGAACACAAAGTATTCTTTGACGTATCTACTCGTAGAGTTCTTAACAATAGCGCTTCAGGCCCGGACAAGAGCCTAAATATCTGTGTATCTGTGTAAAAATAAAATCACTAAAAGTTTGTTTGATATAATCTGGTAGTATTTTCAGACTTCATGTCTGTACACTTCAGTTTTTTTTCTTTCATGATAACAAATATATTTTAATATACCGAATACGTAAACTAAAATAACTAAATACAATACCAATAGCAGCTTTTTTTATGTCTTTACTAGGATGGTTTATTCTCTGAATTCCTTCACTAGCTATTGAGTGTCTAATGCTTTCATAGTAGTACCTAGTTGCTTGCTTGACGTCACCAATAGAAAGATTTGCTTACGCTTCAAATGCCTAATATCTATACTGAATGGATCAGCCTTTGTACTGCCTATTATTGCTTGCACTGTTCCCTAGCAGGATTACTTTACGCGTTAATTTTAATAGTATTTGCATGTTTACTACTGACACTACAGGGAATTGCTTGTTTACTTACTTGTCTATTAGTAAAATTTGCTACTGAGGGTAATGAGCATTCATTACCCTCAATAATCGGGTTTACTGGTCGATTACTTTCACTAACAACATTTGTTTGCTTTATTCTTTCTCTTACAAGATTAGCTTACCTTGTGGGTTCAGCTATAATGTTTTTGTTCCTAGGGCTTTGCTTATAATTGTCAGTAACCCATTAATGACCCACTACAGGGTCGGATCTCCTCTCACAATGAGAAGGATGTAGGCCTTAGTCCACCACGCTGGCCTACTGCGGATTGGTGGACTTTACATGCCTTTTGAGAACATTTTTTTTTCTGCACTCTCAGGCATGCAGGTTTCCTCACGATGTTTTCCTTCACCGTCACAGCAGGTGATATTTAATTTTAAAAAGCGCACATAACTTTTTTACAGTCATTGGTGCGTGCCACTGGGATTTGAACCCGGATCCCTCGATTCGAGGTCGAATTCTAAGCCACTGGGCTATTACCGCCTGCTTATAATTGACTCGTTGGATTTATATAAGATTCTCACCTTCCGGAAAGCGACCCTGAAGTTCTCGGAGAGGAACGCGTAAAGCACGGGGTTGACGCAACTGTTCATATACGCGAGCACGTGTGATACTATCTGCGCCGTCACCGTGAAGTACGTTATGTTGTATTTGTCTAGCGCCTTCACTAGCAGGATTATCTGGAACAAAAATAACGAGCACGTTAGTTGAGCAAACAGCATTGAGAGAAAGAAAGTCTCATTCGTTTACACAAACAGAAGAAAGAAAACATTATGGCCTGATTTTAGTGATATGTAAAAACAGGGCTGTATGCGGTGATAGCACAGTGGCTTAGAATTCGACCTCGAATCGAGGGGTCGGGGTTCGAATCCCAGTGGCACGCACCAATGACTGTAAAAAAGTTATGTGCGCTTTATAAAATTAAATATCACCTGCTGTTACGGTGAAGGAAAACATCGTGAGGAAACCTGCATGCCTGACAGTTCACAAAAATAAAATGTTCTCAAAGGCATGCGAAGTCCACCAACCCGCAGTAGGCCAGCGTGGTGGACTAAGGCCTACATCCCTCTCATTGTGAGAGGAGATCCGACCCTGTAGTGGGTCATTAATAGGTTAAAACAACAACAACAACAAAAACAGATATTAAAAGAAATGAGTCACGAAAGAGAATAGCTGATAGTCAGTAACGCAGTAACCCATTAAAATCCCACTACAGGGTCGGGTCTCCTCTTCTATTCTACCAATAAGGAGTCGTAGGCCTTAGTCCACCACGCTGGCCTACTGCGGGTTGGTGGACTTCACATGCCTTTGAGAACATTTTTTTGTGAGGTATCAGGCATGCAGGTTTCCTCACGATGTTTTCCTTCGCAGTAACAGCGGGTGAAATTTAATTTTTATAACGCGCACATAACTTTTTTACCCAGCCAATGGGATTCGAATCCGGACCCCTCGATTCGAGGTCGAATGCTAATCCACTGGGCTAATCACCGCTATACTGCGCTATCACCGCTATACTAACTCCACTAATTTCATTCCTAGTTGTGTATTCCTTAGCATTAAATTCATCAAATATCGTAGAATTCACGTTCAATCTAAACACAAGCCATGCTCGATGTAATGAAAGCCAGATGCTTGAGAGAACTACAAAGAGTCTTTTCAAATATTAATTATTCAGTGTTTCATCACGATATAAGGTAATCCATCCAACACCCTTGCCGCCGACTTTGCGAAGACATGATTAATCGCACTTTAGCAACAATGGATCACATTAATTATTTATTCATCCTGTATTACGGCTTCTAACTTTGTATTTATTACTAGCTCTTTCTTTTGGCTTCCCTCGTCTCTCTTAATTACCATCAACGTTTGGTCTAAAACACGCAGAAGCACGAATTGCCCCGCCATCGAAAAAGTTAAGCAACGTCGGGCGCGGACATTACCTGGATGGGTGACCGCTAGTGGTGAATTAAATGCTTCAGTACTTCGGTGGGCACGTTCAGCCGTCGATCCCGGTTGTTATCGATACGATAAGGTCGTTGAACCTTGTCACAGACCCTATGGGCGGTTTGAAAACACCGACACGGGTTAACCACTGGGTCGGTTCTCCACCGACCTGCATTGGGACAGCGTGGTGGAGTATACTCCAGGCCTCCCCCGTTGTGGGGTGAGACCCGTGCCGAACAGTGGGCTATAAAAGGGTTACATCACTATGTCAGCAACCCATTAATGACCCACTGCAGGGTCGGGTCTCCTCTCACAATGAGAGGGATGTAGGCCGCCGTCCACCACGTTGGCCTACTACGTTGGTGGACTTCACATACCTATGAGAACATTTTTTTTGAACTCTCAGGCATGCAGGTTTCCTCACACTGTTTTCCTTCACCGTAACAGTAGGTGATATTTAATTTTATAAATCGTACATAACTTTTCTTACAAAGTTATTGGTGCCACTGGGATTCGAACCCGGACCCCTCGATTCGAGGTCGAATTCTAAGCCACTCGGCTATCACGCATCCCTATACCGCCTCCTAATAAATTACACTTTCCGTAGCAATCTAATGGCAGGCAGGTTACGAGGATGATGGTAAGGTAACTAAGCGAGCTACCATGGATTTACGAACTATACTCTGCTCTTAAGGCAACCTACACTTATAGTCCCTCCCCTCTCAAAGGTTTACTGTCCTTCTGGTTGTCTATGGGTTGCAGTGTTTAATAAAGTAAGCTTGTACGCTACATCTAGCTGTAAAGATATTCAGACAAAATACCAAGATCTAAAAAGAAAACCGAAGTCGCTTTCAATCGTGCCTATTGTTTGTACAATCGAATCGTTCTCAGAAGCTTTCTTTCATCGCCTTACAATAACATTATTATTATTCGCAGCACTCAAACAATGTAAGTAATGAAAATACGGGCAAATGCGAGCGTAAGTTGTATACAGAGTTCCGTGGGTTTCGAAGGAACTATACTTTTAATGTAACTCTAAAGGTAGGCGAAAGGAGCACGAGCCGCCCTCCTACCAGGTGAACTGACGACCTGAAGAAGACAGCGGGAAACCGGCGTGAGAGGAAACCCGACCTTGTAGTGGTTCATTAATGGGTTACTGGCAAGGTATTGAGGGTTTCTTTTTTATGAATTACCGGCAGAACCCTAAAACACTCAAACCTATTCCTCGCACGAGACCCAGTTATTTCAATGCTCTCGATTGAACTAAAAAGTATAAAGATTTTATTTCTCTAAAGTAGTCTCTCGTGTTCCCCTGCACGGGGGTAATAAAATGAAAAGTGTCATGGTTAGATGCAATAAAATATAAAAAGAGCACTTGATAAAATAGGATTTAAAAGTTGCAGAAAGAAGGAATAAAAGGAAGATGAGATAATTGGTTTTTGGTCGATTGGTTCGGATTCGTTCGATTTTGTTCGTTCGTTACTTTCCGCGCTGAGTTTTTCAAGGAACTTTTCGAGAAGAAACTGCTGGAAGCGATTTACAATCTGCGGTTTTTCCACAAGATTATGACTTGGGGTTCTTTTTTAGAAGCGAGTCCATTATTGCAGATGTCCATGGACGGCGGTGACCAAACTCCATCAGGTGGCGTGTCTGCTTCTTCATTTGCAAATTATTGTGGCAATGGGCTGACTGACTGTTAGGGAAGAAATGCCCTCGAATGGCAACCACAGGCCGGTAGATAAACGAACTGAAGACAGCGGGAAACCGTTGGATTCAAAGGGCCCAGGATCGGGCGGAGTGGCGTCGATTGGGTGAGGCCCATGTTCAGCAGTGGACTACAAAGGGCTGACAAGAAGGCAGAAGGAAAGCCTGTTTGCTCGTTTACCCGCCACTTGACATAAAAGATGAACGAACTAATCTTCCCTTGCCGCCGGAATAGACGGACGTAAAAAATTTAAAATTTTCAACAGCAATAAAGCAAAAATTTTCAGCCATTGTTTTTTTAAATATTCAGGTAGAATAGCGAAAACCAACGAAATTTATAACACCTGGAGTGTCAGCGATGAAGGTCTGAATACCAATTTTAATTGTTTGTGACTCGCTGACGAGATAAATGCTTCAGTTTAGATAAAAGGAAATTAATGATTCAACGAGGATAACGCTCTCGCCTCGGTTTTGGCGTAAATCATAAGAGATCTAGATTTTGTATGTGCATTTACCGCACAGGTATTGGGTGGCATATTATGATAGCCCAGTGGCTTAGAATTCGACCTCTAAATGGGTTAAATGGGTTTCGGGAATCTACGACACGTCTTGATATCCGATATACTTCAGTGCCTGAAGTCGAAAGTTTCGAGCAATGTGTGTTGCCAGTGATGACCTGCGGTGCCGAGACCCAGTCCTTTACTGTGAGCCTAATCTACAAGCTCAGAGTCGCCCAGAGGGCAATGGAGAGAGCTATGCTTGGTATTTCTCTACGAGACAGAATCAGAAATGATGAAATCCGTAGAAGAACGAAGGTGACCGACATAGCTCTCAAAGTTTGCAAATTAAAGTGGCAATGGGCTGGCCACATCGTTCGCAGGACTGACAACCGACGGGGAAAAAAGGTCCTCGAGTGGCGACC
The DNA here is from genome assembly GCA_905147235.1 of Erynnis tages. Classification (NCBI taxonomy): domain Eukaryota; kingdom Metazoa; phylum Arthropoda; class Insecta; order Lepidoptera; family Hesperiidae; genus Erynnis; species Erynnis tages. Next base: position 11,367,072 of record LR990082.1, read on the forward strand.
ACGTTTAGGCAAAAGGAGCACAGGCCGCCCTCCGACCAGGTGGACTGATGGCCTGAAGAAGACAGCGGGAAACCGTTGGATTCAGGGAGCCCAGGACCGGGCGGAGTGGCGTCGATTAGGGGAGGCCCATGTCCAGCAGTGGACTACTAAAGTCTGAAAGGAAGGAAGGAAGGAATGGGTAAGAAAGTGATGTGTTTTTTATAAAATTATATTTCACCTGTGAAGTCTACCAACCCGCATTAGGCCATCATTGTTGATTGAGGCCTACATCCATCTCATGTAATAGGAGACCCGACACTGTAGTGGGTCATTTATGGGTTACTGACTACTACATATGAAACCTAGGACTGTACTTCCATTGAATTTTGCGTGGGGAACTACCGACCACCAAAATTATTAAAAACAACGCTTCATACTTTGAGTCTGAAACCCTCGAAGTAGCCTGTATTGTGGGCACCCAGGACACATACACACACACACACATTATAATACAAGAACACACACATTTTTTAACTTAAAACGATTTTTACTTAAACCGTCGTTAAACTAACCGAAACATCACTACGCAAGCAAAGCAGTCTATGTAAATACTTATATCCGAACTAACCCAACTGTAAACTTGTTTGCTGACACCTTCGTTTTATTGCTACGTGTAATTATTTCGCTTCAAATTGAGTTGTTACTTGTATCAAATGATGATGTTTGTTACAGATTTAGGCAATGTTATATTTACCCGAACTTAAAAATGGATGAGGTATGAATTGAAAATCTAGAATCATGATCTTTCAATTCGCATGTAGGTAGGTTATGAATGCATTATCCGAGAAGCCTATACAAAATGGTGTCGTCTGTGGTAGCTATTATGTAATGTGGTAAGGTATTTCGCAACAGTTCTGGAATGACCCATTTCGGGTCAGTTGTATTTTGTGTGTTGCTACGAGGTAGGTAACCGTAACCGTTAGGTATTTCTTAACCTAGAATTTGAGATATTGGAGAACCCGGGATCTTGAATGGAATATAGAATTTAATTTTGTAAAAATAAATTTAATATAGAAAACTAAAGTACACACAATATCCACTCGGTTGAAAAAAATATATTTAGAACACTACATTACGCACAGTATCTACTCAGCTGAAAATTCGATTTCATACATGATTCGATAGCATTGAAAGATATTAAAAACCTAGGGGTTAGTCAGTTAGGGAACCACCTAGGAATTTTAGATTTAATACACATCCAAGTAATTTCACTTAATGATCCAAGTAATTTTACTTCTCGGGCTACAAATTATTACCTACTTCTAAAGACAGAAGGATGTAGCAAACGTTAGGATTACTTTTATCAGTAAGATAAATTTTTCAAATAGGTACCTAAAACGAAAAATACCGATGATATTTTATTACTTTGTCAATAACAGTTGTTTGAACCGATTTACGGCTTCACTGTGCTATGGATATGTCACGATAACCGATACCCACTAAGCTTATACGCAGCCTCATTATTCCAAACCACTAAGTATCATAGAAAAACATTGTATACCAAAATCCTATCAAAACATTTTAACAGATTGTTTTATGTTGAATTTCGACTGCGGTTACTGCGCGCTCAATTTGTTATTGTGCACCAAAATATAATATTATGCTTTTGAACCAAGGATGTATTGAAAATCGAAAAGGGTTAAACTTTGAAATAAATTCTCGTTAGTTTGGTTAGTTCGCGAACTTTAAGGTTTTAAATAGGATTAAAGCGGATACTATAAGATTATGATATTAGACTGTTCTTCTTTATTCGTATCCAACTTGTCACGGATCTCTTTTATACAGGGCGAGGTCTGGAGCATACTTTACCACGCTGTTCCAATACGGATAAATTTATTTAGTCTCACTCATAGATGTATTATTCTAACTAACGTAATATCTAAGGTCTCACTAGGTATTCTATGGGCCTTTGACAAAATTTAAGAATTAATTGCTGTATTCTACCGATAACAATTGAAACCGATACGACGTGTTCAACGACAACGGACGTTGCAATAAAATTCGTGAGATATTCGCATAGTGGTGAAATCGTCAAATATTGTGCAAATATTTGAACACGAAAATACGTCAACACCAATCGCCCAAATGGAAGTGCCATTTTACATTAACAACACCAGTCTAAAATACTCCGAGCAATCTTTTAGCGGTGTACAGGACCCTAAATTATTGAGTTACCAAAGCTGTCGATACACCCAAACTTGATATCGAGTCGAAAATTACATTAATAATACAAAGGTATCAAGCCTTTGAGACGCTGGCAGTTTTAGCTCAGTAATTTGTGTTATAATTGTAATTTAAAACGTGTTGGGACGTTCAAGAAGGTTTACGAGTATATCGTGGACCCATTAAGAAATTCGCTTGGGCGTGCTAAGTTTACATCATTATTTATATCGTCTACGTGTATTCAAATTTTTTAAACTTACGTGAAAAGTATTTTAAAAACGATTCAAAAGTTTTATCAATTATCAAAGTAAGTACCTATGTATGAATGTAACTAGTACATACATACATACATTAATATAATTTATTAATGTAATAGTGTATACCTAACTAGAAGCGCGCATAGCCCCGCTGCTTGAGTAGATCGCAAGCGATCGAAAAAGTTAAAACGTAGAGCGCGGTCAGTGCGAATTAAATACGTGCTTCCGTGCTTCAGAACGCGCGTTAAGCCACCGGTCCCGGTTATTATCGATACGATAGCAGTCGTTAAACCTTGTCGGAGGCCTTATGGGTGGTTTGACAACATAAGACACGGCTTGGTCATTAGCTCGTTTCTCCACCAATCCGAATCGGTGGGGTGGATTATTCTCCAGGCCTCCCCCAGTTATGGGGAGAGACCGTTGCTCAATAGTTAGTAATATTTGAAAGTTTTTTAAAGTTTTATTATACAGTTTTCTTTGATATAAAACATCAGACCGTTTGCATCGTTCAACAAGATGTTTCAAACAATATTTGAAATGTACTGAGTACTGTTTGTCAAAGACGAATTAACATGACAAAAGCTTTAGGGTATCATTTGTTTCGACAAGTCGAAATTTAACTTTGAGTTTCCAGTTGTACGGAGTTTTCATGACAAAAGTTGAGTAACATGTTTGAGTACTAGATTATCTTTATTTCGTTGTCGGTGGTACACTCATCTCTTAATCTAAATGATATCAATTAACAGGAGTTACTCGTAGTTTTATTTGTGGTAAGATGTTGTGCATATGTCCCCCGCTTAAATACAGGGTCGGGTCTCCTCTCAGAAAGAGAGGGATGTAGGCCTTAGTCCACCACGCTGGCCTACTGCGGGTTGGTGGACTTTACATACCTTTGAGAACATTTTTTTTACGTTACCAACGGCAACTGTGAAGGAAATTTTTGTGAGGAAACCTGCATACTTCCGAGTTGTCAGTCCCTTATAGGAATATGAAGGCTAGAATAAACCTGCAATAGGCCAGCGTGGAAGCCTTCTTTACTCGTTGTGAGAGGAGACCCCGCCCTGAAGTGAGTCATTTATGGGTTGCAGGCATATTTTGGCGTAGTTGTTCACTAGTGGCAATCATTATAGAAAACCTTAGATCTTCATAATAGAAAAGCATATCTTAAGTATATTGAAATTCCACCATTCTCACCTGAATAGGACACCAGCACACCGCGAACACGACCACGACGACAACCACCATCCTCGTCACCTTCTTCCTCCCTCTTCTGCTCTCCGCTGACACTCTCCCCCCAGGGGCACTCTTCCATAACCTCGTCAGCATGCACATGTACAGCACGCTGATTAAAGCTAGCGGTATCACGTACGATGACAGAAAAAAGGACATCTGGAACCCCAGCTTGCTGTAACCAAGCTCCTCAAGGAACACGCAGGAGGAGTGGTTCCTATGGAAGTAGGAGTACTCCCTCTCCCCATGGCAGATACCCACAGGGATCGCGGTGGTAAGAATTACCACCCAGATGCAGGCGATGGCAAGCAACGCGTTCTTCTCTGTGCGTATCGACATCGACGCTATCGGGTGCACCACAGCCATGAACCTGTCCAACGACATCAGGACCAGGGTGTACACTGACGCGTGTGCTGTTACAACGATGAAGTATTGGACGACTTTGCACCACCAGTCGCCGAACGGCCATCTCGGCATCACGTAGTCAGTTGCAGTGAAAGGAACGCAGAAGATCACGAACAGAAGATCGGCGACAGCGAGGTTTATTATCAGCAGGTTTGTAGTCGATCTCATTCCAGGGTTGGCTGCGACGACGAGGACTACCAAAGCGTTGCCCACCAGTCCAACGATCCCGATGAATCCGAAGAAGATCGGCACCACTCTGGATACGACTTTCTCGAGCAATTCGCCATTTTCGTATTCTGCACTGTAGTTGCAACCGCCCAAACTGGCGTCTTCGTTGGTCAGATTGAGGCATATAGTGTAGAACTCGTCTTCTGTTGACTCCATTTTGGTTTTTAGTGCACCATATTTAGTGTAACGTCTGCTGTGTAGGTGTCACCTGTAACAATAAAAAATTGAAGTTTTAGACTAGGACATTATGAATTACACTTCTTTATAAAATCAACCAAGCAGGTCATCAATGTGGACATAATCGTTCTTTGAATAATATATTGATTAAGTTTGTCGATAAAAGACTTGTTAAGTCAAGGCTTAAGGCAGATAAACAGTCATTATGTCTGTCCTAGGTAAGAACTCCGTGCTACTTGTACTTATTTGAAAGTCGCTCATTGAATTTGTATACTATTTGTTAAATCGTCAGACAAAAGATATTTATCATGTTATCAATAATCACAGATATTAAAATATAAAATAAATATATAGAAGTGAGAAGAATCTTAAAACCAAAAGGAGTTAAAGATAAGTTGCCTGTTCCAAATAACAATAAAAATAATATCCTACAAACGATAATTCTTTATTCTGAACACTTGAACGATTCGATGTTACTGGGAACACAATAATTAGGTCAATTGGAAATTTTCCTCCGCAATTGTTTTATTTATTTCTGGTCATTCAACAGAGGAACGCTCATAAAATTTGCATCTCCAAACCAAACCAGGCTGTTAGCTGACTGAGTATAATTACCAGAACCTTTTTCTTTCCACTGTTGGGTAAATAGAACTCTACAATATAAGGGAAGACATGGATCGTTCATGATAATGTTACAATGAAGATTGACGGAGGTAAGGGCTAGTGATAAATCCATGTCCGATATTATCAAACTATCTATTACTGTGTTTATGACCCTCTCTTTCTCGTGTAACAGTCAACAATAAACGCATTCTTTTCTTTTCTTTTCGACAAGGTTTCACTTGTGTTCTTGTCTTGTATCTATGGCATGGGGAATCCTAGTGTGAAGCGTTATTTATAAGAACACAACACACCCAGACCAGAAACAGTAATTCAAATTCATCATTCAAATCTCTGCTCTGCTGCGAATCGAACCCAGGACCTTCCGCGCAGTGCACCGGTGTCTTAACCACTGCGCCACTTAGATCGTTGTTGTTTTGACACTAGTTCTTAACATCTGCAAATTTTTTACTCAATCGAATACGAAAAAGGTATTATCAAATTCGAGCACATTAATAACTTCAGGTAAAGCTGAAAGGAATAAATGAAATCTCCTAAAAATATATTATGCTGTTGATCAGTGAAGTTTAAGGCAAATGGTATAGCAATAAACATTACCATAACTATAAAGAAAGAAAGGCATCTTAAGTAAAATTATACTTATTAAAACTAAACGTAACGCTTTCGTTTATTTTTATTTGGAACTGTTATAACCGTTGTCTTCGACATAGCCTTTAAGGCTATTGATCTGAAATTGGCTTTGCCCTATTTGCAGTGGAAATGGAGAGAATATCAATTATGTCAGAATAATAATATCAGTGATGTTATTAAAGTGCCTACAGCTTAATGATGCCATGTTTTACGCTGTGCTTAGTTTGGGCGATTTCGTACGAATTTAACTCGTACGTATACGAAAGTTCACGAAATCCCGACCTTAGAAATAATATGGGAGCACTCCCACTGCATGCGAGTTTCAAATAATGATATAGCAAACAAATAAATACCTTATAAATTTAACTATTTCTTAATCTGTTTCGTATATAATAGCGGTGATAGCCCAGTGGCTTAGAATTCGACCTCGAATCGAGGGGTCCGGGTTCGAATCGCAGTCGCACGCACCAATGACTTTGTGAAAAAGTTATGTGCGCTTTATAAAAAATAAAATATCACCTGCTGTTACGGTGAAGGAAAACATCGTGAGGAAACCTGCATGCCTGAGAGTTCACAAAGAAAAAAAATGTTCTCAAAGGCATGTGAAGTCCACCAACCCGCAGTGGGCCAGTGTGGTGGACGGCGGCCTACATCCCTCTCATTACGAGAAGGAGACCCGACCCTGTAGTGGGTCATTAATGGGTTAGTGACAATCTGTTTCGTATAAAGTAGTGAAATCTCTCTTAAAAGAACCAGTCCTCTCAAATCGTATTCATAACAGACGAAACGCGTACAACTTTTGACTTCCAACCCGTAACATAATATATCCAGTCAACAAGTAATTCGTAATGAAGTAAATAAACCGAGTTGTACGAAACTCGCAAGCGAGTGAGTGTAATGTGTGTGTATCCTTTAATAAGATAAAGTTAGATCGGGAAGATATATTCGGAAAATTATACGCAAACCTGCATTGTTGGGTAACGGTTTTGACGCGAATGTAATAATAAAATAAACGGAGTTGGAGTGAAGTATCCGTATATTGTAGCCACATTAGTATTCACGAAACTTATGCGTATGTGTATATTATTATTATGTTTTTCTTTCTCTGTGCATGTGTGCGTACGCGCGCGTATATGTGTGTGTGAATGCATGCGTATTGGTGTGTGCTAGGATGCATTGGTGTGTGTGTGCTTGAGTGCGTGCGTGTGTGTATGTGTGTTGTTATTCATTTACTTAAAAAAAGCACTTACCAGTTCATTTTTAGATGGATCCGTACCGACCGAGTACGTGACTTACTACTGTTAAAAAAATCTCAAATATACAGTTATATTTTGTAATTTTTCATTAAATTTATTTATTAACTGTCACTGTTAGAACATAGTTGGAACAATTAGTAGGAAATTTAGGGCGTAAGACATTATCAGTAAACACCCACAAAGCACTAACGAAAATATATACTGAGAACTTCACAGCCGAAGCGACCGACGTAGGCATCGTATTTCATGTACAAAGAATTTCGTTCCAATGTTCACTTCCAGCACAAAGCTATTTCTGAGTTCTTATACAAACAAGGAGTACCGGAAACATAACGTTCCCAAATAAATGTATACTTGTATCCTTCGATCAACAATACACTAGATTTCGGGTCGGCGCAAAAAATACGTCTCGGTGAATAACACCTCACTTGAAATGTGAGTTCTTATTTTATTTAGTTCGCTTGTAAAAGAGCCAATGTAAACACGTGTCACAATGCCGCAATGTGCATTCAAAAGTTGGAAAAATAATGCCCGAAGGAACAATTTAACGGCCGGAGTGTCTTACTTTCGGTAAGTACATGTAGAATAAGTTGTATTTTATGCTTTAAACTAACAAATAATATCAAATTTAAATCAAAATTACCGATTTTATATCACCGCTACAAATGTTTGACCAACGTTGGCGCAAAATTGTGTGTAACAGAACAATAGATGCATGGAGTAGATTTGTATTGTAATAATTTATTTGTTACTAGATCTTTAAAATTGGCTAATACAATCTTTCTATGGACATCAGTTTTAAAATTATATATTGACAAGAATGTGTTTCCTGGAGGAGATAAACACAATCACGAAATTAATTTACTCAAATCAGTGGTTCATAAATTTATTGACGTCAGGTTACATTATATATGTAAAAAAGCTACCGATATTTAATTATTATTTTGATCTAATTATTGCACTAAAGTGTACATGTATTATGAAGATTGTAAACAGAGAAAAGATGTAAAGATGTATTATGATATTGTGGAATTTAGTGATATTTTTATTTGTGACAAAAAACTATTGTCGATTCGCACTTTTACCACCCTTTGTTCCCATTCATCCACATGTGCACACAGTATGTCTAAACACGACCGTACTTTCAATATTCCGGTTTGTGATACCTTAAAACCCAGAAGAATCCCTTTGTTCACATTCATCCACATCTGTACACAGTATGCCTAAATATGACTACAATACTAAGGTACCTACTAGCCACAACAGCGATAGACACCTTGGCCAAAAACATATTATACATACACATAAATAAATATACACACAACAAAACGGTAACAAAATAAATAACATATATGTATGTATACTATCAAACATACTCGTAGATGCCCAAAATATAAATAATTTTAACTAAACTTTCGTGCATAATAATATACTAAATTATTTTTGTGTTCAACGCGACTCCATACCTTCTGTAGTTAAATTTGAGGAAGCAAACTGAAACGAAACCAAAGGATGTAACTCGCAAGGTAATAACGGGAAAAAGTACTTTATTTATAGCTCATTAAGGTTGATTTCACATAAAATGTTGTTTAACTTATGTCTTTTCATTTCTAAGTGACGGGAGTAATTTATTGCTTTGCTCGTTTTTCGTGACGAATGATTGTAAGAAAAAGAATATTTTGAAGAATTGCTATCTTATTGCTAGGCGTCATGGTTGTAATTAGGTTGAACTTACAACTGTTTTAAAACGTTTGTCTTATTTCGTTAGTAAACAAATGAAGTTGTATAAGTATGTATTCACGCGGACAGTTATAAGTTTTGATTTTGTACGTGACCCGATATCTAGTGTATTGTTGATCGAAGCTTGTATCATAAATTTTTAAGCTCTTATTTTGTTAAGAAATGAATTTTATGATTTTTTTAAGAAAGTCCGCCGCAGACGAACGTCCTCAGTATTTAGGCGGTAGGAGTAACTGGTGCGAGGTACCTTACCGTCAGCCTTTTAACCCGCCGGTTTGCAAAGTAGTAATAAATATAGAGGCGAACATCTTAGTCCTTATGAGTAGCAAAGCACCCGCACACAACCCCAGATAAGATTTTTAGTTGCTGAACTAGTTTTCTTATAGCTTACAGGCACACTAACTTCGATGTCCTGTGCTAGGAGTTTTTTCCGCCCGCTTTTTTCTACGTTTTGCCTGAGAGGCGATCAAAGCGGATGAATGTATAATTTACTAGCTGACCCAGCAGGCTTCGCTCTGCCAATGAATTTTTTTTTAATTTAATAGCCTATGTTACTCAGGCTGAATGTAGCTTTCCAATGGTGAAAGAATTTTTCGGCCCAGTAGTTTTTGAGTTTATTCGTTACAAACATACAAAAATACAAATGTTTCCTCTTTATAATATTAGTATAGATTACAAACATACAAAAATACAAATGTTTCCTCTTTATAATATTAGTATAGATATAGATATAGATATACGTATGACGTTCATAAAGTGTGCACAAATCGTACCTAATAATGAAAAAACGCTTTTGACTTTGACGTTTGTCCATGTCACGATCACTGGAACACATTTCAGCGCAGATAAGACAGAATTTCATTATACATTCAATTCACGACTTAAAACAGTGCGCAACATCCGTCAGTCGGACAGTGATTAATAGACCGGTCTTTTTAAATACCCTTTCTCGTTTTTTATACAGAGCCGATTATTCATTCAAGTTTATCGATGAACCCGAGAACGCAAAGAATTGTTAAATAGGAATGAAATATGATTGCGCGTCGCGTTACAAACAGCCTTTGAGCTCGCGACTAAAATTCTTTTAACCAGGGTTTTGAAAGGGTTTTTTTAATTATTTTTCCTGTGCGGGCCTATTGCTAGAAGACTGAGAATATTACGGTGAGATGCATGTAGGATTCCTGATGAAGTTTCTCTTTGATGCGGTAAAATCATAGTAGTTACCACCAGTACCCTTAGTCTGAGCTGAGTTCTAGAATGTCACTACTACACACACACATAGATACATAAATCATACACAGCATACAGGAGTCGCATAGTGTAATAACCTAAATAGAGGTAAAAGGTTTTAAGAAGTGTTAAAACGTTTATAAAGCATTAGATAGTCATCATAAACTTGCTTTATTTTTAATTAACACTCTCTTTTAATGTTTAATAAGTCTAAAATATTAAAGTCTTTGACCGTACAAAGAATGTAACCAAATGTAACCAAGAAACGTACAACCAAATAGTTTTTTACTACATCCAGCTGTCAGATTCGTCATTAATTATTCAGAAGCAATAACAATTAAAGTTATAACGATTAATAACGCATCGCTACCGTTACGCGTTTTCCTCGTATTCTAGGACAATTAACGGCCGTCGTTATGAGAGAAACATTAATATTTTACTGTCAGTTATGGAGAGCGTCAGTGAAAAACCTATATTTCTCAGGAAATTGAAATCTTTATTTGGTGCTAGGCGCCGTTCCTGGCTTCGTTTGCATGGTTTAATTAAGTTCCAAAATCTATTTTTAGGTTCGAATAAGAAGCACTTTGCTATATTTTAATGTTAATTCACAAAACAAAGCCTACATCTTAGGTCTTGTCTTAATTGACTGACAAACCAACATGATTAAATTTAAATTGTCTTGAAGCTGTACTAATTGAAATACGCAGTAACATACGACAAATTCTAATGGCCACTGCGCGGAACGACTGATTGTGGTGACTCCCACCACTCATCAAGAGTGGCGCCACGAGAATCCTGAATCACGCTATCGAAGTTTTTTACATAAATAGCATAATATTATTATACAAAAGTATGTGATGACGTCATTCACGACCGCTCATCACCGCTCCTCAGGCATGACCTTGCCTAACGGGAGATCTCTTTTTGCTAAAGCACCTTTAGACGATTATTAACAGCAGGGACTTTGTAAATAAGACGAATAGTCGTACATACGTCGATAATACGTACAATAGTCTTACATAATTACATCTACAATTTGCACAGATAACGACAATCAAACCTTAACTAGTTTCGGAGATTTACACATACAGAAGATACAGAAGATTAAATTAAACTAAATTAAATTATCATTTAGTTAGAGATTTAATTTACGTTGTATGCTAAATGCAATCTAAATTATAAACCTTCGAAATACATAATTTAATGCTCGGTTAACGAATGCTTAAGCTTACAAGGGTTCCAAACTTAGCGACCTCAATATGTGATGTGTGAACAAAATACAATTTTGAGTAATTTCGTACATTAATTTAATGTAAACTAAGTACCGAAAACATTTACGCAAATTTGAGGCTTTATCAAAATACCTTAACTACCTAACGAAGCCGAAAGCAGAAGTTATGGTTCATTAAATTTTGTTGCGAAATAAATTATTGTGAAATACATAATTATAAATTTCATAATTAATTTTATTCACTTTTTGATATTGTTTCGCTATTTGTGTGGTTTGGTCGTCAAAGTTTTTGACGCCGTCGTTAGGTAGTATAAAAACAATGTTTGTCAATAACCCATTAATGACCGACTACAGGGTCGGGTCTCCTCTCTCAATGAGAGGGATGTAGGCCGCCGTCTACCACGCTGGCTTGCTGCGAGTTGGTGGATTTCACATACACATGTACGTTTGAGAATATTTTTTTTGAACTCTCAGGCATGCAGGTTTCCTCACGACATTTTCGTTCACCGTAGCTGTAGGTGATATTTAATTCTATATAGCGCACATATAAGCAACTGGACTAACGGTCTAATGAAGTCGATTACAAGTACATCAGCATATATGCCGTGCGTGGGTTTGACAGCCTGACAGCCTATCAGCACGGGTCACGCATGCATGAACGAACAGACATTGATAAATACTTCTCAACGGTTTTCAGATGAATGTCATTATGTCGTAGGTACGAGTATTTCGCAGTCTGTTTTTAAACACGGGTCTTAAATTAAAGTGCTCGTTAAATGTTTAAAGTTATAGGAGTTTAAAATGACTTGAAAACTTTTAATTTGAAATCTTTCTTTAGCTTTTAATCTCTTTATGATAGAAGATAAAATATAAAATTATTTATTGCATATTAAATCTAAGCAATTGTTAAACGTTTAAAGTTATTTCTATTATCATAAGGGACATCATGATGACATGATGTGTGTGTTGATGAGATGGTCATGGACCATTTTGTATGGTATTATTAGTTACCCCTGCCCGTTATTTTGCTTCGTCTACGTGATAAGGAAAAGAAATAGATTAAAAGATTAATATAATTTATTAGTTAGAAATTCTATCATCTAGATGTCCCTTGTCAGTAACCCATTAATGACCCACTACAGGGTTGGGTCTCCTCTCACAATGAGAGAGGTGTAGGCCGCCGTCCACCACGCTGGCCTAATGGTGGTTGATAGACTTCAGATGCATTTCAGAACATTTTTTTATGAACACTCAGGCATGCAGGTTACCTCACGAATTTTTCCGTCACCGTAACAGCAGGTGATGTTTAATTTTCCCAGATGGCCAACAAAATTCGTTTTTTTATCAACTCCGGTACATTTTATCTTTATTATTTTTCCTTTACGTTTTGGTTTGATCTCATTTTTATACTACACTTGCCATTAAGTATTTACGAGGACAGTATCGTTAGACTGAATACGGAGCATGATATGGCTAATACGAATATAGAACCGTGCCGTGCGAGCGAAATGTATATCGACTTTTTGATTTTACTGCCAATATAGAAGATAATGCTCCCATTATATTGCCATATGTTTTTGGCTTTGGGAAATTGTAGAAGTTGGTTATATCAAAAACCTTATGCGGGTTGGTTGAATTTTACGGAAGCTAGAGTGCTGGGAGTTTTTTTCCGCCCGCTTTTTTCTCCCAGTCTACGTTTTGCCTGAGGGGCGATCAAAGCGGATGAATGTAGAATGTATTATTTATCTGTGTGACGTTTCATAAAGTGTGCACAAATTGTACCTAATAATGAATAAAAGCTTTTGAGTTTGAGTTTGAGTCTACAACATTATGGAGGAAGGCATTAAGTCTCAGGCCTTGGTCGTTACAGTAAGTGAAATTCTTATGAAGCACACCGAACTTTTAGAAAAACCATTGGTGGCTGCCACTTGGATTTGAACCCGGAACCCACGTATAGGAGGCCGGATTTTGAGCCACTGGATCATCACTGACTATTTCTTAATAAATAAATATCATAACAATAAATACAGTTTCTTCAAAGAAGCCAATATCTTATTATCCAAAGCAGCTTATTGTAATGGAATTCGGAGTGTATTTCTGCGATAATTTTGTGCCGAAATGAAATATCCCATCAAAATACCTATTGGACATTTCTGTGGAGAATTCCGAATTCATTTTATTGTGTAACAAAGCAGTATTTAATGATTTAGCCACCGTTTTTAATAATAATAAATGTGTTTTGTTGGTTTCTCTTTAGAAATGGAAAAATATTATGTGTCACTAAGGGCTGTAAAAAATGGTGATTTTTGTGATTTATTTTTATAGCAATTGATTAGCGAAATGTAGGCACTTGACACAACCACACACAACCTCAAATAGAGAAAAAATCCTATCTGAAGTTTTGCGTGTGCTGTAAATTGTAGTCACTTTACGATAAAGTCAAATAGTTTATTTGCTGGAAAATATTCCGACTATACCTACTGTTCATTTATAAAAGTAGGTTATTGACATTTTTTAAATTTTATCTAAAGAAGGATTTATCCATTAGTACTTTTACGGTCTTATCTCTCAGTAGTTTGTCGAGTTCTTTTTTTTTTCAAAATGTAAAGCGCAGTTGCTAAAAAACAAATTATTGCAAATAAACTAATAATTTTCTTTTAATATGTTCGTCTTCAATATAAATACATTCATATAAAAAACGAAAGTCACTACTGAAATGTTACGTTAAAAACAGAAAAATATATTGAAGAACCGATTTATTTCTCATGAAAATATATTCACCGTCATAAGCGATGTAACAAATCACTTTAACGTTATACGTTAAACGATTGATTTATAGTGATGTTTAAACTGTAAGTGGTTTTGAAGAATTTTTAGCACCATCTATTTTTGCTAGGTACGATATATCGCAAGACCCACTCGCTTATAATGATTTCAGTGCAAAACATTTTAGCTCCACTTTGAGCTACTCGTATGACTTTTAAATTGATATGACGATTGCGTTGAGTTTTAGTTTTTAGTTCAGTTTAGGTAAGAGGCTGGCCTACGCTACGCTGGGCTGGCTACGCGGAGGGTCCTGGGTTCGAGTTTCAATGGAGCATAGATTTAAATTATAAGATTTAGGTGTATAAATTTCGGTTTTTGACTGGGTAAAAGTTTGTGAGAACATTTGTTACTCTTTGACGCAAAAAATTTGAACGAATTCTAATGAAATTTGCTGTACATGTAGTAGTGTAATAGTAGATTAGCATAATAATATAGGGTGTTTCTCTTTCTCATTTTTATAGTAAAATTGTAGAGAAAGGGCATACATACCACCTGATCTTAAATGGTCACTGTAGTCCACACTCATATCAAACCTCAAATAGAGAGGAAATCCTATCTGAAGTTTTTTGTGGTGCTTTGCTAGTCACTAGGACTAAGATGTCCGTCTCAAATAAAGAATTTCCGGCACACCTCAGCCGAAACACAAAACATAAAGTTACGTAACCGAGCTTTCTATGCCGGAAACGACCGTTTCCTGCTCATCTGTTCCAGATATTATGCGGTTGATCCCATGGGGACTATCGGGGACTATCGACACCTGTTGAGCGATGGGAGCCCATTGCCGAGAAAATTAGATCTGGAACCGCGATAACATTACAGCGAGTGACGTTGGGGACCATATCGTATGACATGGCATAGAGCAGATTTATTTAGGATTAAGGTTTCATTGCATGATTGTAAGCATACAGCGGTGATAGCCCAGTGGCTTAGAATTCCATCTCGAATCGAGGGGTCCGGGTTCGAATCGCAGTGGCATGCACTAATGGCTATTTCGTTTGTAAATTGGTAAGTACATTTATACCTATATAGTTATTATACAATTAAATATGACCTGCTGTTACGGTGAAGGAAAATATCGTGAGGAAACCTCCATGCCTCAAAGTTCACAACAATAATGTTCTCAAAGGTATCTGAAGTCCACCAACCCTACATCCCTCTCATTGTGAGAGGAGACCCTACCCTGTAATGGGTCATTAATGGGTTACTGACAAGGTTTTATTACTAAACTAAGTAGCTATTAGTAGTCCTTTTTTTAATTTCTACCAGCTTCTGACAACTCTCTCCCTTTTTGTTTATATTCACGCGAGCATTATTTCATTATTTTTAAATTAATTTCTACATGTTTGTGTCCAAAGTTTCACACTTATAACTTTCAACCACAACCTTAAAGTGTCACTTACACCAACCGATGAACAAATCATGACATTTGTATCACCGATGATAACAATCAAATCATAATTAGCTGCTAATTAGTTCGAGATTAGTTACCTAACGCTTCGCATTTAATCGAATGAGGTTAATGTCGCCTTCTAATTTGGTCGGTCGTAATTACCTTAGTAGGTCGTAGTTAATCTATTACAGATTCTAGATTGGCTCACCAATGTAATTATTTTCGTTGACTACCTACTAATGCCAGTAATGCTGTTGACAACCAAGTAAGTGTTTTGTTTATCAATCTAAAATTAATTACTAAAAACATGTTTTTTTTCCCCAGAAATAATAGGCTTCCCGAGAGGCAGAGGCCCCACAGAGACTAGTGCCCAGCAGTGGGCAATAAAAGTGTTGCAGCCAAGTCAAGCCAGACAAAACTATGTAAGATGACAAAACTATGTAGTTATTATATATTGTTTTTTTTTTAATTATTAATGTCAGTATTATAGCTATTAATAATTTAATTTGTAGTTATTTTAATTTGAGCTTTTATATCCTTGGCATATTGAACTTTTATACATAACCAAGCCTTTATACATACCAAGAAGGTAATAAAGTCCAGTCTCTTGATATTGGATATTGGAATAATCCGTCCAGAGATGAAATAGGTCAGTAGTTCCAGCTCAAAGCGACGTTATAATTAGCAGCTGGAACCGGTCGTATAGTCGTCCTACTGTGGAAATGACGTTGAAACTTTCTACGTTTTAGGAAATTCAAACGAAATGAAAATTTTAATAAAGTACGAGTACTTATTATACGGCAGGTGGATAAGCTTCTTTGCTGAAGCTGTAGCTGCAACTCTTTTATGTCTCATAGATATTATTGTCAGTAACCCATTGATGACCCACTACAGGGTCGGGTCTCCTCTCACAATGAGAGGGATGTAGGCCGCTGTCCACCACGCTAGCCTGATGCGGGTTGGTGGACTTCACATGCCTTTGACAACATTTTTTTTGTGAATTCTCAGGCATGCAGGTTTCTTCGCGATGTTTTCCTTCACCGTAACAGCAGGTGATATTTAATTGTATAATATAGGTAAAATATATTGGTAGGTAAATTAATAAATATTATATTATACTTATAAATTGGTAGGTACATTTAGCGAAATTTTTTTTAAGATCCTTAAATTAAAGGTTACTTAATTCTTCCTTTATCAATTACGCACCGTACCTAATCCTAAAATCCCTTGCTAAAGATTAGCATACTTTTAATTTCAACCTCTAATGGGTTGTAAAAGAAAAGTTGAATTTTCAGAAATTCCGCCTTAAGATGAACTTAACAATTTACGAATCGGTTTTAATATTTCAGACTTATTGAGAAATGTATACTACGTTTACTACGTAGAGAGAAAGGATTCACTATTTCAGTGACGTCGTTTAAAGACCATAGCTCTCTGTCAATGTTTATACAACCTATTTATAACATTAATCAATTTATACAGGTGAATTTTTCAAGTGAGCATGGATGGGGAACTGTGGACATTATTTCGAACGCTAAGTAAAGCTTGTATGGAAAAAACATATTTTGTTTAAAATGAGCTATATCTATCCTTAAGTTTGCCGTATGTCATTACTCACCAGAATTTGTTCCTTATTAGTGTCATTATCGAATGGTGTAATAATATGTGATTTTTTTCCAAAATCAATGGGTTCGTTTCCTGGCTAAGCAAATTGATTTTTAAAAAATACACGCACAGTTGAAAAATTCACCCGATATATGCCTTTTAATTTTTTTAAAGAATAGCAGTCAAACGGGCTCAGATCGGGCTCAGTGGCGCGCCTTGGGAGAGGCCTATGTCCAGCAGTGGATCAATGTCGGCTGAAGAGAGAGAGAGAGAGAGAGAGAGAGAGACAAACAGGCTGCCAGTTCCTTTTGTTGAGAAGACGTGGTCGGCATTCGAGGACCCTTTTTCCCCACCGGCTACCAGTCCTTCGAACGTCAAGTTAGATGCGTTATAAATGCAATCTACCGAACATAAATTAACAAAACCAAATGTAGTTGCTAGTTTACATTTCACGGCTCAAGTGTTTAATTTTAAACCGAACACAGTCCATTTGCCAAATTAAATATTTAGTTTCGGCTAATTTGTGTACCGCCGGACCGCACTTTCGTCAGTCGACGGATTTAGCTGTGCATCAATTAGAATTAAGAAGTATTTAGAGATGTTTCAACAATTTTCAAGCTCATTTTGCGTGTCGGTGAAATTGAGTCGTAGTTAAATTAAATATCCCATTGAGTTACTACTTTTGGCTGCAATTCCTTTTTATGACTCTATGTCATGTCAGTAACCCATTAATGACCCACTACAGGGTCGGGTCTCCTCTCACAAAGAGAAGGATGTAGGCCTTAGTCCACCACGCTGGCCTAGTGCGGGTTGGTGGACTTCACATGCCTTTGAGAACTTTTTTTTCTGAACTCTCAGGCATTTTTCCTCACGATGTTTTCCTTCACCGTAACAGCAGGTGATATTTAATTTTTATAAAGCGCACATAACTTTTTTTACATTGGTGCGTGCCACTGGGATTCGAACCCGGACCCCTCGATTCGAGGTCGAATTCTAAGCCACTGGGCTATCACCGCTACTCTATACATAAACGAATAATTGTGTATTTATATGCTATTTCGCAATTTGTATACAAATTTTTGCATTGGAATAGCGTGGTGGAGTATAATGCGGTATTCCCCGAGAGACAGCAACCAGTGCCCAACAGTGGGCTATAAAGAGGTTGCAGCCAAGCCGAGCCATAAAAAAATTATGCAATTATTTGAATTTGAGCTGCTTTGTATTCCACCCCCCTGAAAATAAGGTTTTTGCATACGCCACAACGATGCCCGAGGGATTGATGGAGAAATAATACAAACATTTGTTGTTGAAACATGCTGCTCATGAGGGTTGTAATAAAAGAAAGTAAAGTAAAGTAGAGTAAAGTAAAGTAACTCCCCGGGCAAGTATTAAGTTTGTAATCCAAAAATATTAGTTACCAATTTCTAAGAGTATTAGGCGGTAGTGCGTAAATCCAAAATCATTCGTAATATTATTTAGTATATTAATTATTTCCAAACAAATATTGCCAGTAACTCGCAATTAGGTCGGTAACACGATCACAAACTAATCTAAACATCGATAACGATGTCGACTACCGAGTCCCTCGAACGTTCATATTTGATCCCCTCAGTTCCCGAGGGATCAAAGTTGCCAGCAAAGTTCCAATATGTTAGATGTTTGCATTCCATGTTTGTCACACATCAACAGGCTCAATGAAGAAATGGTTACAGTCCTTTTATGAATTATAAGGGATAAGGGATGATACAATATAAGGCATAGATATAATAATAGGTAGATCGGCTGAGGCGAGATAAAAATTAAAATTTTGTCTGTTTTTAATATAAAACAACCGCTTTTTACTAAATCCGTACTTTATTTTTACCAAATATAAAATGTCTGTCAGACCGTCTGTTTGTTACGGCCGATCTCTGGAACGGCGGGACCGATTTTGACGGGACTTTCACTGGCAGATAGCTGATGTAATAAGGAGCAACTTAGTATTTCCTATTTTTTAGCCCTTTCGTAATTTATGCGTATAAGTTAACAACATCCTTACCTATTCCCCAATAATATTACCAAAGGGTATTGAATTTGGTATGGAATTTAATAAAGGATGTAATTAAGGTATCAACTATGACGACAATATCTGTGTTCGAAGTTTTAATTAACCAAAAATGTCTTGTAGACACCGCATAAACATTAAGGCGGATTGAACCTTGACGATTATCAAATGAAAATCAAGGGTATTTTTTATATTTTCA
The DNA here is from genome assembly GCA_905147235.1 of Erynnis tages. Taxonomy (NCBI): domain Eukaryota; kingdom Metazoa; phylum Arthropoda; class Insecta; order Lepidoptera; family Hesperiidae; genus Erynnis; species Erynnis tages. Next base: position 11,386,343 of record LR990082.1, read on the forward strand.
CCCTTCAGTCTTTAGAAATCTGCTGGTCATAGGCCAACATTTATTGACACCATTCGACCTTTTGTTTTAAATGCGCTGCAGGCTTCTTTTACCTCGGAAACACTTGTGTTTGTATGTTTGTTTTTCGTTCACGTCGAAACAGTACGGCGGATTAAAATTATTTTTAATGTGAAGATACTTGCCTGGTTAGAAAGTGTCATAAGGTACTTTTAGAGTTTCTTTTTTAATGGTGAATTTGAATTTCCGTTTCTGGTCTGGGTGTGTTGTGTTCTTGTCTTGTGTGTGTCCATGGCACCCACGCCTCAGGGAATCCTGGTGTGGGGCTATGAGTGTGAAGCGTTATTTATTTTAAATAAATAAATAATAGTGGTGCCCGCGAATTCGTCCGCGTGGAATTCTAAAACAGAAGTAGTTAGGTACTACTTGTTGCATCAGCTAGTGAAAGTCTCGTCAAAATCGGTCCAGCCGTTCCAGTGATTACCCGGAACAAAAAGATAGAGAGAGAGAGGCAAAATTTGTAAAAAATGGCATTTTGGTATATTTTTATATACATAATTATTATTATGCAATCAGTAAAAAGCGGTTATTTTACATAAAGCTTTATGTTACATAAAGCCACTTCAATTTTATTTATTTGTATAGATTCATTTCCTTGGCAGTAACGTTCTGTCGTAACCATGCGAACCGCCTAAAGCGTCTCAGCGTAACAAATTACAAAGGCAGGAGTTATTTCAATCCCTTTCCGTTAATTGGGACTAGCACTTATCTCGTTAAAGTTTGTCGTATTCTGCCAATCAAAAGTAAATCTTCTGGCACTGATATAGAGTCAAAAGTTGGGGGAACGATGTAAAATTTGATTAAGGGGTTAGAAGAATAATATTGATTGAGCTACTCGTTCAAATCTCTATATTTTCCTTGATGTATTGACGTTGATAGGCGTTATATTTTTTACGAGCTTTTATTTATCTTGCACTGTACGATAATAATATTATTATGTGTGTTTGTCTGGGTGGGATTTTGCAACTAAATCATAGCCCTTATGTTGTTGGTGCCATGGACACACATAAGACAAGAACACACACACCCAGCCAAAAACAGGAATTGAACTTAGCATTCAAATCTCTGCTCCTTACCAATATTAATAATACATTATGTTTATTGCCTTCCCTACTTCCCTACTAAATTCCCTGCTGAATAAGCCCACAAAAAAGTTCAATGAATAAATATAATTGGCGTAACACATGAAACCAAAACGTATTTAAAAGCGCTGTAACACGGAAAAAGCTTTCAAAAGCGCTTGGAAGCTTATTCAGGCACAAACACTTAGTCTTAACACTGAGGACGACAAACATCGTTAATATGAAAAGGCATGATCAAAAGTTTTTTTAACAAACGATTTTCCGGGTCAAGACCTATTTGTCACTGCTCACAAAATCTAGAGACTCTGAGAGCCATTAAAATCAGGTCTACATTTCTTATGATGTTTTTATTTTTGAACAAAGAACAGAGGAAGGAAGAGGACTCTTATAATCACACCTTTATTATAAATGCAAGAATTTAAATGTGTTTGTTTTGAATCAGTTTTTTGGATCTTAATTAAATTGAGGTCGACAAATTGATAAGAATAACCGTTTTTTTATTGTTATAAATTTGTTGATTGAGGAAAAAAAGAGTTTTACATTCACATTAAAAAAAATTAAAACGAAAAGAGGTTTAATTTCTTTCTTATTGATAATAGAACTGCTTTTTTGCAATCATAGTTTCAACAATAAGAAGCGAATTTACGATATATCTCTGCTTAAGGGGTTATAATAAAACTATCGTAGCGTAACAGGCTGGCATTTTGTCCTGAGGCCCAAAATAGCCCAAGAGATGGCGGACATTTTTCGAGAAGTATTTGAGGCAAGACATGGTAAGATCATGTTGAATCGATTATTTGTAATATCCGAGCAGCGAAAATGCATTTTAAACAAAAGTTTCAAAACGCCTTAAACACTTTTTTTAGTTTTTAGCCAAACTATACACCGCTGTCGGCCAGTCCGGTCTGCATTTTCTATGTTCGGATCAAAATCAACATTATTTATTTGCACGAATATGAGTCAGTTATTGGTTTTATAGGGCATTTGATCAATCCATATTCACCTTTGCATGTATGCAAATTAAAAACAGTAAAAAAATTTTAAATAACCTAATTATTCAACCTTATTTTACGGTGCCTCAAACACTTTTCAAAAATATCTGCCAGCTCTCGGACAACAATGCGAAACTGGTGTAATCCAGAGATACATAAAATCCCAATAGAACGGCAAATGACAGACCAGCAATATTCACGCTAGGCTGGCCGCCATTGTTTTTATTTCATCTCCCTTCCAATCACTGTTTATAAAAATAAATGACAATCCATCGTGATAGACAATTTTGGGACATTTATTATTCACTAGAGAAATAGCGGTATCAACTTTAATAAGTCACAACAACACCCTTCATCAGGAGTGTATTTTTTGTTAAGTTATTATATTTCTTGTGAAGACCCTTAAACAAACGTTATATTTACATACGAGTAATTATTTTATGTAGGTTTTGAAGATTCTTGGTACGACGGAAATATTTTTTTGTACATTCTTTAACTGGGTATTTTTTATTATTTTGTCTGTACATTCACAGGTCCAAGAAGATTGGACCTGGGCGGAGGGCTTGCGCGGAGACAACAGCTCCAACACGTGGAGGCCTTTTGACACTCTTTATTATTTTTATCTATTATTTTCTTTCTTTATGTATATTTTTTATTATTATTGTTTTTAATCTGTTTTATCAAGAACAAAGTATTTCGCGAAGGTTTATTATTTCTTGCGAAGGTTCTTAAACAAACGGCATGTTTATGGCTCATGTAGGTTTTAAAGATTCCATCACCCAAGGAAATTTTATTTTTGTAAATTTTTTAATTGTTTTTTTTTTTTAATTAAATTTGTGAAAATAGAGTATCAGGTTAAAAGCAGAGTACCTCAATTGTAGTTGGCTCAAAAAAATAAGACCACGTTTTTTAAAATAATAAATTATAGTCAAACAAATCTTTTTTCTTTTAAATTACATATTGCTAAAAAATGTATTTTTTTCAAAATGTTTTTTAACATCAATTATTTAAAGAACATTATAGCGAGACATTTTCTGATGTTTGCAATTAGAGTGTTAGTAAGTATTTACCAAGACTGTTACATTTTATTATTTTGTAAAGAAAATGAGTACAAAAGACCATAAACCCACATGACTCACACAAGCTTAGCCACGAACAGGGTGGGAAGAAAGAAAATTGTGTCATAAAACTCTTTATTACAACAGCAGTTAGTGAAGAGTTTACTTAAAAAATATTAAAGAACCGACTCAGTTTTCATCTTTTCACGTAAATGACAGAATTATTTATTTTAAAAATGGTCCTTTAATATCCTGTGGGAATATGTTGGTATTCCAATACTCCTAGCTTTGTTTCTTTTGGGCAAAATCATGAGCGAGATATCTAGTACTAAATCTAATCGAACCGAACCAACGATCTGTTCGACGATATTTAAAACTGTTTACTAAAAAATTAAAATAATTGGATTACCAAATTGCTCTATGTACGCACGATCTCCTATTTTAAACATCACTTTTTCGTAGAAATTGTAGGACTAATTCGTCGAAACGAGAAAGGAATTCGATTTCTGATATTAAAAATCAGTCTAAATAAATACTGCCTCTAAAATCAAAGGGTTCACAAATATTGAGGTACGTAAAAAACAAAACCCCAAACACATATCAAAACTAACTAAAAAGGCCTTTATGTGGGTTGATTATACAAGAGAAATCCCGTCCTATTTCGGGTTGTGTGTGTGCAAAAACAAACATAACCCCACAGTGTTATTGAAACATGTTACTATGATTCTATGTAATAAGAAAATAATAATATGGCCTGGTAAATATTCCCAGTGAGTTAAAAAAATAAGGCTTCATGCTCACAGTTATGTACTCACGAATAAAACACGGGTCGTCCCTTTACTGACAGGGTAGGGACAGCGCCTAAACCCATATAATTATTTTATCTGGATGTATTTATCGTGTCAGCCATTTTTGATCAAACCAAGCCTATCTTAATTTACCCACGGAAATCTCTACAACACATAATACAACAAATAATTTATATTGTTAAACATTACCCGAGCATGATTAGGTATTAAAAATTAAAATGCTACAAACGATGTGAAGTTTACTTACATGTGAAGTTTACTGTGCTATATAAGTATCGGATAGAAGTAGCGCGGACATATCGGCGTCGTAACCTTACGGTCGGACAACAACTAACTAACAAACGACACTGGCAGGATAAGGAATTGATACACATATGTTTTATGAGCTTAAGTAACGTACAACTAATTCATATTTAGAACTTACCTTATCTCGCAATACAGCTTCACATTCATATTACCTATAAATGCAAAATTTTCTTTTCGTATTCTATCATTGTTTCTTTTTAAGCTAAAGATGACTGGAAGGATAAATTATAAATGTTTTTAGGCTTAACCGATTTGATTCAAGCAACTTTCATTTTAGAAGAAGAGGAGTTTTTCACAATTATTTACATAACTTAGAACAAAAAAAAAGGAATAGAATAAAAATAAATAAAAATAAAATTTTATAAATAAAATAATGAGTCCAAACCACTGTCCTGCGGCAGGGTACCCAAGATGTTGGCTGCATTCCTCCTTTGGATGGCAATACTTATCCTTTGTCCAAAGAAGGATCCGGCTCTTAGCAACTTTCATATTTATTCATGAGTTAAATATACAAACACAACAAGTAGGTCGGACAGTGTACAAACATCGTGATACATTAAAAGCACAAGAAAATGACGTCGTAACCTTACAGTCGGACAGTAACGACGCTGGCAGGGTAGGGACGTTGAACAAACACATGTGTTTTATGAGTTTAACTTCCTTCGAATGCAATATGTATACGTAAATAACATTTAAAATTTTGATGTGTTTGAAAGTACACATGACTACTGGTGAATATTAAACACTATAAGGTAATTGGGTGGCAAAACGGCATGCAGGTCACCTGATGTCAAGTGGTCATTGCAGCCCATGGACTTCCGCATCAAATCTCAAATAGAGAAAAAATCCTATCTTTTGTTGTTACTTATCAGGACTAAGTTGTTCGCTTACCTCCTGGATAACTAAGCTAAAATAAATATTCTCACGAGCTTCCCATTTCTTCTTCCCAATTCTTTAGAATCGAAGTCAATCGACTTGGTTCTGTGCCAACGAGGTGTTCAATAAATAGGTATCAAAGGCTGGAGATAAATTCCATGTTAAATAAGTGTAAAAATAAGTAATAAGTTAGTTAGAACCTAGACAAACATCAGATCTTCAACCCACAGCCAACGAGATTCAATCTACATTTCTGCTCAATATATTTTTATGCTAAAACGTTCATTTTCTTTTAATCAAAGATTTCGTCTCCGTAGTAACGAAGTAGCTACGAGCTTTATTTTCAGCTGCAGTGGAGATGACATCGTATTAAAATGCAAATGCGTACCCCAGCTAGTGACTGCTCCGATGTGTTCATAACGACAGCAGACGACCGCTTCAATTTATACACTTGTCTGCGTGATTCTACGCTAAATAAGAAACAGCAAGTGACTTACTGTACTACCTTGCAGAACACCAGAACTTGGAATTTCATATACATGTCATATATTCAAGATTATAAGAAGTTTTGTTATATTACAAAACAACTCAAGGCACTAGCGTAGTAGTTGGAAATTTCACTAGCCGTGAGTTGATAGATTGTTTCCCCTAAAACTTTATTTGAAACATAAAACTGTTGCACTTGCATTAAACTACATGGCCGTTTCCTTATGCATTGGAAGATGCACTTGCACTTATATAAAGATTTACGAGTGCCAGTCTAGTACAGCTAAAATAGAATTTATTACCAACAGTGCATTATAAAATGGAATATTCAAGAGCTGGATAAATTTGGTACCATGAACTCGTCTTTACTAATCGAGCCACAATGATTTCTTTAAGGTCCATTCTCTGTTGCACTATGGGCCTGAAAAGGTTTTCTTCTCCATTAAAGTTCTTTAACTTCAGTTTCTTTATCTTCTTCGGGGAGGTTGACTGATAGAGAATGCCCTTAGTGCATTAACTTCACCCTTGTTACATTTTCTGGTACACAGAAATAAATAAGTATATAATATAAACATAAATAAGGTTGGCAATCGATGGTTAATAGGTGTATTAATTAAATTCAAAGCGTAATGGATGTAAAGAAAACAAAAATACAATAATTTTTAAAAAATCCGGCTTGGAAGGACCAATTAAAGCATGAATTCCGACTATAGTGGTGAGTAAAGCATAAATAAAAGTAGCATGTTCGGAACAATTATTATAACACGAGCTTTTATATAAGTTACGAAGTCGGTCTCGGGAAACACGAAAGCAATTATCTTGGCACGGAGTCACCTTCGTTGCTAAATAACGGAGGCTCGAGCGGCAAATTATGACCTGCATAATAACCGCAGTACTAGTGCCGAGGTTATGTATGATAGCTGCTCTTTAAAGTTTGAGTTGTTTTAAAACGTTCTACTGACTAAGCTCTTTAAAACGTGGCAAAAAAGGAAAATTATGAATCCAATTTTTTTATTGTAAATGGATAGCGAACTGATAATTATTATAGTAGCATAGATACTCGTATGTAGTGGTAAAGGTGTCAAAGTTCGGAAGTAAAAAGAAAATAGCTCAGGTGAAATCTTTCTACGCCAAGGCACCTCTCTCACAAGTTGGAACCATTTGGTATTCAGAATACGCAGACAAGTTGGCGCGCGAGATTCAGGAATACTAACATGAGATCTTATTAAATAAGGAAATGTGTACGACGTGAAAACATATTTTTCAGAACTGTATATTATTAACTGTATATGTTTAAAATGGTTGCAAAAGGACTGGTGTAGATAGTCACATAACATCAGTGCCGTAAGCATGAACACTACCGTCAAAGTATTCGTACGGTAAACGTCTGTCAGTATGATATATGTCAGTCTGTCTGACATCTTCCCAAACTAAACACACGTTAGTTATACGAATACTTTGATGAAAGCGTTCATGCTCCGTTACAGGTAGCCTGTTCTAAATTAAGTTTGATCGATCTATTCAAAGAAAATGTTAACCTTCAACAATTTTTTATAAATAAATAACGCTTCACACTCACAGCCCCACACTAGGATTCCCTCTGTCGTGAGTGCCATGGACACACACAAGACAAGAACGCACACACCCAGACCAGAAACAGAAATTCAAAGTCATCATTCAATTGCTCTGATGGGAATCGAACCCAGGACCTTCCGCGTAGCGCACCAGTATCTTAACCACTGCGCCACTTGGGTCGTCAATTTGCAATAAAAATTCAATTTCACAGGCGAATTGAAAATGAATCTTTATGGCTTCTAGCACACAGAAAGTTCCTCTAATCGCTACTTCTGCACCGGGTCGAAGCCATTTTGTATGCAGGACGTGTACAAAACTTGGCGCGAGAACTTGGCGTGATTAGTCTCCGGGCGGCCTGGCCAAACCTGGTTCCACCTACTTTATGAATTTCGCTACTATAAGAAATCCCACCGGATTGGAAAAATGCTTGTTTTACTGACAATAGTGTGAATGATTTCTTGTCTGAGCCAAAAATCGTCTTCTCCTCAATGCAGGAGACGTAAAAATTGGCGCGGGAACTTGGCGTGATTAGACTGTGATCACCTGGCCTTAGCTTACTCTAATGCCCGCTGCTGGCATAAGCCTTTTTCGCTTGTTTGTGTAGAATGAACCAAGTTTTAGACAGCAACTTAACATTTTTTTCAAACAGTAAAGCGAATTATAAAATCTATATTTATGCAAAAAAATTGGTTGTGTCTGTTTGTATAATAAAAATAACTGCTTTCGGTACCTATACCAAACATTATAAAAAAAATCTCATATTTGTCTGTCGATCTGTCTGTCCGTCTGCCTGTTTATTCCGGTTAATCTCTAGAACGGCTGGACCGATTTTTATGAGACTTTCACTGGTAGATAGGTGATGTAATAAGGAGTAACTAAAGCTACTTTTATTTTAGCCTTCCACGCGGACGAAGTCACGGGCACAGCTAGTATATGCATATATGTGTAAGTGTTTTAAGTACTTAAAATCGTCGAATTTGATCGATAAGCTATATAATAGTATTTTACACAATTTTATTCAAAAACTGTTAGCGATGTAAAACAATAACGCGTCCGTTGCGTTACCACAAAACTTTTATGGCTGCACAATTTTCATCGTCATCCAATTGTAGAGTCCATAAATTCGAATGTTTTGTTCCACTTCTATACTCTCGTAAACCATAATCTCATCAAAACGATTTGAGTGAAGCGACCAAGTTCATATTTGGCGATGATATAATTATGAATGCTGTAGTCCGTTATGTAGATACGTTGTTCTAATTTTTTCCGTTTTAATCTAGTTATGAACACTGTAGCTTTACAAATATAATATGGATGCAATTTTTTTTATTAAACAGGAAGTGAAGTACTTTTTGAGTTACGTTTGTATGGTTAAGGAACTTTTGTATCAAATAATTACAAAAATAAGCTAAGAAGAGTATTAGGGTGGTATTTCAAAGTATAACATCCTCCTGTTTTGAAGTCTTTTAAAATAAAGTTACTCAATAAGACGATCTATGAGGCGCTAATACCTACTACCTACGAAACAGACACACAAATAAACTTAAAAAGTACACCTGTACACCAATTTTCCTCCACAACTAAAATAAAAACCTACCTACCTCATGGTGAGATACGAAAACAGCGGTATCACTGCTATGTGAGAAAAAAAATAGTTTTACTATTTGCAAAGTGCTACCTGTCAAAAAGACAAACCATATTTTTGAGTACTTGGTTAGTTACACTAACGTGCGTCCGAACCCGCTGAAATTCCACGCCGCTTTGAAACGGCTATCACTCATCGCTGTTCACACAAAGCCTACTATGGCATGCCACTCTATTTTTGAAGTAAATTGAAACAAAATGGAGCGAGCCTAACTGTGTGCTAAGTGGTCTGTGGTATTGTTGAAATTACCAGTATTCATACAGTCATTTTTATAACAGTCCCCATAAAAGCTTATAGATTTTTGTACAGTTTCGTCTTTTAAACAATTTAACAGTACAAGTAGAACGTCGTTCCTAAACTAGGTCTGTTGTATATTAGTGATTATTATTTAGACTAATTGTGACTGAAAAAATTTAGAAATTTTAAAAATGGAAGTGCAGCAATCATTTAATAATGTGATAAAAATATCTTTCATGTCATTCATGTTTGTAACTAATCCAAAATGTCATGAATAGAAAAAGCACCCGCATGCAAATCTAGACAGGATTATTTTCTTTTTATGCGGGCGCCCATGGGCTGCAGTGGCCACCAGGTAGCCCGCACGCCCATACTTTTCAATAGTCAGTAACCCATTAATGACCCACTACAGGGTCGGGTCTCCTTTCACAATGGGGATGTAGGCCGCCGTCCACCACGCTGGCCTAATGCGGGTTGCTGGACAACTTCTCAATTACTATTAAAATAAAAGGTATACCTCCATACCTCGACAGGCACGGCTTCACTACAATATCATATAAGTAAAATTCCAAATTCACTCCACGTTTCTACCTTCTACGTAATTTCGTTTACCTAACTGAAAAATTAAAACTGAAACTTTTTAACGTTTCCTTTTTTCTTTCCGCCCTGAATACTAATCTGCTTTTAAATTACGGGGCAGTAAAACGCAGAGCTCTAGAGGTAAAGAAAAATGTTTGGTTGGTGACCGAATTTTAAAATTATATCGACTTTGGTGTGAGATAATATATTTTCAAAAAATCTCTGTAGGAACATAGACAAATATCAGTAACCTGTCAATGACCCACTACAGGGTCGGGTCTCCTCTCAAAATGAGAGGGATGTCGGCATTAGTCCACCACGCTGGCCTACTGCGGGTTGGTGGACTTCACATACCTTTGAGAACATTTTTTTTGTGAACTCTCAGGCATGCAGGTTTCCTCACGATGTTTTCCTTCACCGTAACAGCAGGTGATATTTCATTTTAAAAGTCATTGATGCGTGCCACTTGGATTCAAACCCGGACCCCTCGATTCGAGGTCGAATTCTAAGACTGGGCTATCACCGCTGTAACAAAGGGTTAATCTATAATAGGTAATCGTTTAATTCTAGTTGCTGCTGAAATACTCGAGTAGGTAATGGAAATTTTAATAATGAAATCACTACATTCGTATTCAATTCTTTTATGAATTTAATTTCAGACGACACTCAGAGAGAGCAAAAATTGAAATTTGATCGGCTCAATCACTTTTTATCTAATTATTTTCCAATACGGTCCAATTTTCCCGCCCGCAGTCAACACGTAGAAACAATTGAATTTCACGACAAATATTCATGAAATGATTGCTCGCACTTTGAACCAGCTACAAAGACTCTATGAACATTGATTACTTATCTGTACGGTTAATTAGCAAAGGTTTTAACGTTTGGCAACTTTGTGAGGCTACAATTATATAAAGGCAGATAAATAATAGTCGGTCGGTCGGCCGATGACGAGAAGTTATGCGGGTACCCCCTCAAAAGATCAGGGGGTGAAATATGAACTCTACATTTTAAGGGTTAAGTAGGCTTTACAATGCACATTCAGTCTTAGTTCTGTCACCCTTGACAATTACGAAAGAACTTCAATAAAAAAAGGGTTTAAAATCTATTGACAGCAAATCAACTTTCTAAATATTTCGTGTATTACTATTACAATTGTACGTTCAGTTATTCACCTATTTAGCATCAAATGAACGAGCGCAATTTAAAACACAGGACAATGTGATACAGAATCACATCACGCCATCAAATTATTAACCGATCCTGCCAATTTACCAATTTTCCAGGCACATACTCGTAGTAAACACGCACGCACGAACAATTGGATTTTACAAATTCAAATATACATCAATTAATTCCTGGCACAGCTTCAACACTCAGCGAGGATGCTCTGTCTACACAGACTTGATTACCTTGTATATTACACACATGCTGTGTTCTGATTTGACACGTTAATCAGTTGCTAGATCTGTACTTTAGATGGTAGAAATACTCGATATACTGCTACTATCTACTATGTTATTTTTCAGTCGTTTGTAATCCACAGCTGAGTATGACCCTACCTTAATCGATGCTAATTGCTTCGGATTTACACAAGTCATTATTGTGCCATCGAAAAAAAATCGGGTAGGGCTGTGTCGGTGCATACTGCATTTGTTTTTAACGTGAAACGTCTATATCGGTGTCGTTTACCGCCGCCCCGCCTGAACCTGAAACCAATACAAACTCAAGGTCTTAGCAGCGAGCTGACTATATACGCTAAATAATGACACTAAATTCATGTTTCTACGATGACTCGTTTTGTAGTTATTAAGGTCAGACGATATAGACCAGTTCGTTACGGCTCGGTTTTCTGACATGGTACCCTGTGTATGGTAACGATTTTAAAGACGTTTCACGTCAAAACGTAAATGATTACTGTAGAATATAGAAAAAAGTGGTAAGCCGAAGCACAAAACTTAAAGAACATGCCGCTTTTGCATGGTTTTTATGCGTCGGGAGTTACTTTAATGCTAGTTTAATGAAATTGTTACAAAGGTATGCAACGATAAAATTCTTCCTACATTCCCTGTGTACAATGCCGTTTGTATAAATTGAATCGGATTTTTGGCTGAAAGCAAAAAGAACCCGAAATTAATTCGATAAAAAACAAAGCGGCACTATCGGGGGAATCTGTTAATTAACTGTATATCTGGAGTTGGAATGGATCACAGTGGAATTTGAACAGACCTGAACAGTACAGCGTGAATTCAGAGGAAATTGAATTTCCGTACCTGCATATAATACAATTTCTAGAGCTAGTATGCTTGCAAGTATTTTAAGCCATCGATTCCTTGAGGGGATGGATGAGACCGTAAAAAGTTGTCGAGTAGTATGACAGATACTACTCTTGCGGGGACAACTGGGAAATATTCTCATGTTTCTAGGTCATATATCCATAGTAGCTCGCCCGGCGACATACCTTACCGCTAGCCCCTTAATCCGTCGTTACGCAGCATGTTACTCATGTTTCGGGTTTCGGCTGGGAGGTATGGTTTCCGAATATATTATTTGAGGCGAATACTTAGTCTTCATGTCCGCAAAGCGCTGAAAAACAAAACAAATGTCGCTTTACGGCGAGTTACAATGTGGTGTGGTAGAGAAGTGCTTTGTGAGCATTATTTCTCCCTACCTTTCAAACGAAATATTATTACAATTTCTAACAAAAATACATATAGGATAAACAAATAATTACGAAAAAAAATCTCGTCCAACATTCATGGCACGAAATGTTTCCATTATTGTATTTAATATGACCCAAACATCGGAAATGGATTATAATCTGATATGTTTAATTTCAGATAAACATTAAATTTCATTTGCCGATTCTGTACCGCCTCAGGCTGATATAGATGTATCCATCGTAACATTCCAAGCCTATATATAAAACTTCGACATGACGTAATCGGAGTACCTACGTCATGTCGAAGTTTTGTATACAGACTGAAATTTAGACAGGAATCGAATCCGTTGATATTGAAAAAAAAACCACATGCTGTATTATTACACCATTCGATAATATATCACTAATAAGGACCCAATTCTGGAAAGTAATGACATACGGTAAACTTAAGGATAGAGCTAATTTTTAACATAATATGTATGCCAGAGATGTAAAAAACTTTGATAGCGTGATTCAGGAATGTCTTTAGTGCTTTAAAATGAAATAATAATATGTATTTTATTGAATTTCCACGCTTTATCGTCTGCTTCCCACAGTCTGAAAATGAAGGTATACAAGGCAATTTACTGCAGCTTTTTAGTTAAAAATTAAATGTAAATTAGGGAATTACAATTTTTATTTACAGTGGGAATTACGATTTTTATTTACAGTTTACAGTTTAATTCCCACGCACAAATGTAAATTAGGGAATTACAATTTTTATTTATAGTGGGAATTACGATTTTTATTTACAGTTGTAAATACAATTTTTATTTACAGTTGTAAATAAAAATTGTAATTCCCACGCACAGATTTATAATCCATTCCGAACCTTTGCTTTCAGAGAAAACAGTGACCATGTGTTACTCTGCGGCGCATTTATCTTTCTCTATTCCAAAAACGAACTGCAACGTACAATTCTCTAACTGATGGTCACTGCAACCCATTTGTAAACGGAACGGCTACTAATAAACTCTCGTTATTTTACGAGTCAAATACACTGCTCTTTAGCTTAATGATATCATTATGAGAGCTGTGTTTACCTTTTTTTTATAATAATTGGGTAGCAAACGGGCGTGCAGGCCACCTGATGTTAAGTCGCTGGTCACTGCAGCCCATGGACACCCACATCCAACCCCAAAGAGAGTTGAAATATTATCAGAAAAGGATCAACAATACCCTATATAAATAAGTGTACAAACTTTGATCAAAATCCGTCTTTGCATGATCCATCCATTCATCGTCACAAACATTCGCATTTATTCGTAACTTAATCTAAGATATTGGTCTATCTTGGTTTACGTTGCAATTACCATCCTGTATAGTATAAGCAGGCCTACTTCCAGTTAAAAATGAAGGGTATATTTCCAGTAAAATTCACAACTTTGCCGTCTAAAATCCCTTCTTTTACGAATGGCTCTCGTGTTTTCTCCCGAGCACGCCGCCGCTGTTTACAGAGAGATTTATTGGCGACGCAAATGGTCTCAATAAGTACAGCGCTCATTAGGTCAGACCGAAAGTTTTTCCTAGCCCAGAATTCTGGGGCCTAAAAAATCGATTTGAAGACCTTTCAGACAAATTGCACTCATTAGACCTAGTGCGCACCAATATATTATATTTTTTGTGAAACGATTTCATGGTCGCACTGTAAATAGCCGCAATCCTTAATGCAGTATTTATTGCCCACTGTTGGGCCACCATCAAACCGCCCATCGGGCCTCCGATTAGGTTTAACGACTGTTATCATATCGTGTCGAGCCCTCCGAAGCACGGAATCGCGCATTTAATTCGCCACTACCGCAGACTAAAACTCGGGACTGGCTAGAGTTTTGATATGTGCTCATAAGTCCAAGGAAGTCTTATACGATGAAACTCTGAAAAGAATCCGAGAAAAACAGTAGAATTTATATTAAAAGTTCTATATCTAGCACTACGAAGTGTGCCGGGACAGCTAAAAAAGTAGGTGCAGCTTATAAATAAGTACAGCTACTCTTAAGTTAATTTCTATCTAGAATGCTATAAACAAATCTAGACAGTCTCGTTGACTTCGGGCATCTCTTTAATTAGTCTAGAATGAAATGTCAGAAGCACTCCTCTCCCAGCTGAGACGTCATATTTCATGAAGCGTTCGTAAGATTTAATCTGCACTAATTTACACTCAGATGCGCGCATAGCCCCGCTGCTTGAGTAGATCGCAAGCGATTGAAAAAGTTAAGCAACGTCGGGCGCGGTCAGTACCTGGATGGGTGACCGCTAGTGGCAAACAAAATGCGCGCTTCCGTGCTTCGGAGTGCCCCGGTTGCTATCGATGCAATAGCACAATGCAATCACCGCTATAGTATTATAATACAGACAACCTTAGTATTATAATATTTGATTTTATCATAATTATTGAATAGCGAACGGGGTTGCTAATGTTTAGTGGTCCCTGTGACTCTCAAAATGTGGTCTTAAACTGTTCGTAGACCATATCTAATTATGTAAGGAACCACCAGAATTCACTGTACAACACAAGGGCGGGCTATGAGGGTGACGGTTCGGGCAAGCTGCTCGTATAACAATAAAATACTATACTTAATTTATTTCAGTTTTCTCAACTACAGGAAAAAATAAACGGCGTGTTATATTTATTAGAAGTAGCAAGTTTAGCGGTAAACCAAGCTGACGTGCAACGAACTAAGGCTTTTATCAGCTAATTTACGCTGATTACATGGTTTCTTAGAAATTCAATTTGCATTGTACTCCAGTGCCCATTGTCTGGCACGAAACCACGCTGATGCAGATAGATTAATTTACGATGCCAATTTAGTTCGCTGAAGCTCTGGTTTCTTAGAATAGGGGCGTCATTAGAGGGGCAATAATACTCGTACGTACTTGTACGTATAGAGCGGCGCTAACTGACATCGTAATGTCAAAAATGTTGTCGCCATTTACGCGATGGCCATTTACCCTTAGTCTGAGTTTTAGCAGTTCCGAAACGAAACGCACACATACACAGCTTACCAGACGAAAATGCACAGTGTAATAACCAACAGAGGAAAAAGACTTTTAGAAGAGTTAAAAAATTAATAAAGCGTTAGATAAATCATCACAAATATTGCTTTATTTTTAATCAACACTCTTTCAATGTTTAATAATATTAATGAAACATAATAACCGTGAATTGGCCGTAATGCACTGTAATATTTCGAACTAACCGTAGGTATTAACTAATTGTTATTATCATAATGTCTAACGATAAGTATTCATATCTTTCACTCCATACAAAAATTTCATTTTAATTTTTTTAACTTCTCTAAAAATCTTTTACCTCTATTTGTTATTACACTGTGGACTCCTGTCACTGTGGACGTATCTATCCGAAAAGAAACGCACAAATGTTTCGTTTCTGTATCACTAAAACTCAGACTAAGGGTACTTGTCGGTGTTGGAGGGTTCGTGAACGTTAACGATGACCGACGGTGTGTTATTACTGCCGTACAAATTTTCACATGTCGTCCTCGTAAAGTCGGGCGGCTTTTGGCTTCCGTCATATTACGGCCGCTACATGACGGCACCACTGTCCTAGGAAACCAAAGCTTAAATTAATGAAGGGAAAAATACGCAGTTAATCGCGGGGTTGAAAACAAAGTTGAAATAGTAAAATACTCTGTTAGAAATAAACGTCTAAATAAATATAATGTCTGAAGCCGGTTCATTGAAAACGTAACTTGAACACTTAAAAGTGCTTACGTTACAAATTATACTAATTTCATAAACAGCTTTTGTGTTAATTGAAGTATTAAAACTGATCCGCTTTTATAATACTTGCTTTTATGTTAATTGATCCTAAAATTGAACATCGTAATAATGAACGAAGTAACTAAAACAGTAATAGTAATTGTTTAAGATTTTCAATATAAAAATACATAAAGTACACAGAGAACCTGAATCTATTGTTTAGCAAGAAACTATTCATGAAATTAGAAATGTGAAAATTGTAGGTAAGTTTATTTCCGTCTAAAGCACTAAATAGTTAAGAACAATAAGCATACATAAAAACAATAGGGTAGTTCTCATAATGAAGGAATTTTGGTGGGCTCAACTCATAGCTCCTTCGTTTTTTAATATTTCTAATTTATTTTAAATCTGGAATAAAGAACTGATTGGCTTCTATATGGGCACTGAAATTCAGCTAGATTCGAAAATATCTTTTTGGAGAAAAACGCATAAATATTATCAAAATTGTCACTTTCCTGTGGGGCGATTTTTCAAAATGCAAGTTTCCTACCGACATAATATGTAAAGTAAGCAAAAAATCAAAGAGATTATTACCTAATCATAGTAACAATGAATAAAGCTTAGCTAAAACCTAAAAAGAAGCTGCGTATCCTCCTATTTTTAGTCGATTTTTCATCATAGAATAGGGGCGACACGAATTGTGTATCACATTCCTGTCAGCTATAAATATGTCAAGAATACCAACAAATTGAATAATGAGCGCTGTTGCCAGATTTCCGACACAAAGTACGTAGTAAAATGGACTCACTGCCGCTTAAAGTTTCGCCTAACTGCCAATCAGACAATCGCGACAACGATCTAATCGACCGCAGACGCGTTCGGGACAGACAACTTCTCACTTGTATGTTATCTATTTACGTAAACAATGTTTGGAATTCTTAAATATTTTTTATTGTTTTGATTAATATACCTAGTGTAAATATACTATAAAGCATAAACATGTCATTCGAATACAGCGTTTTTGTGTTTTTTATGAATAACCTCAAAATTATCACCTTCCTGTGTATCACTTGTCTGGATCCATTAAGACAGGAAAGTGAATACATTACAGGAAAGTGATAAAAAATCACTTAGATTCCTAATTTCCTGCTAACATTGTATGTATTAACCCGTTGAGGCCTTTTTTTCACAACAACCAAAATGCCACAACCTAAGAAAAAAAAGACCAGGGAAGAAATATTGGTACAAAAACGAGAAAAAGAAAGAAAACGTTATAAACGAAAGAAAAATGATCCAGACAAGTTAGCTTCTTTAAAAGAACAGAGAAACAGTATTATTTAAAGTCAAGAACTATAGGAAAAATAAAAACAATATCTGAAATGACCGATCGTGAAAAAAGGCACTGCAGGAAGTCGTGGCGGGCAAGATTTATTTTTGTACTCGTACTTAAGTATACGGACTCATAGAATACATTAAGTTTGTTGATTAATGATCTCTTAAAGATAAATTTATACTATTAAGCTACACAGACCAAGTCATACTCGTAAATTGTTTTTAAATAAATAAATAAAAATTTATGTTTAATAATCTCACTTTCCTGGTTACTTCTCATTATTCTGGCAGTAAAGTAACATTCACATCATAATATTTTATAGCGGTTTTCAGTCAATGTATAAAATATATATTGTCAAGTATATATACACATCACTTATTATGCATTTTTATACATATTTAAAGTTAATTTTCATTTTCCTGTGCCATATAATTATCACTTGTCTGTTTTTTTTTAAAAGGCCTTTAAATTAATTATTTACCAATATTTTGTCTGACCCACACAACTTTAGCTTATTCAAGTAAAAACCATGACCTCTGGCCACTTTGCATACTAAATTTGGGAAATAAAAGTATGGGACTAAAAACGTCCGTTATTATTCCTTCATAATAAGAACTAGCCAATAACTCTTTGTTACACCACAGGTGAAAAATCGTGTGAAAAAAATTATAGAAAAGGAAAACATATATCTTTGTTACACCACAGGTGAAAAAACATGTGAAAAAAATTATAGAAAAAGAAAACATATGCAAAATGTGAAGAAATTAGGAAGTAAAATAAACGAAATATCACGCTACCTTTCTCTTGGCAAGGACCCAAGCTGGTGCATATAGCCTTAAATACGACGACAGAGAGCAAATTACGCTGAAAGTATTAATTAGAGAACTGTAGGAATTTTAGCAGGAGTGGACTAACATTTACTAAGGAGAGAGGAATTTGCATATTCCAATTTTATTTTTAGATATTCTTCATGAGAATTGGAGAATGGAGTGTTATGTAAATGGCGATGCCAGAAGAGTCAACCTGGGAATTATACCGAATCCTGAATTTGAAATCTGAATGATGTAATCTAATGATCTGAATGATCTGAAGAGTTTCTGTTTCTCTGTTTGTAAGAGTCTGTGTTTTGTAAGAGTTTCAACTTTGTGACTATGAGAATATATAATCAGATAGCTGATAAACGTACATGAATATCTTTTAATTCATACTTATATAGATAAATTACACACACACAAACACTCGTGCTCCTCACGCGAATATTTGTCCTGGGTGGGAATCGAACTCACGAACGCCGGCGAAGTAGTTAGGATCGCTAACCACTAGGCAAACAGGGCAGTCGAAATATTAATATTCTATAGAAGATAGAAGAAGAAAACAATTGCAGAGCAGATTCGTTACCTGATGTTAAACACAGATCCTTTTAAAGAACTAGGTGCATACGAGTATACGTACAAGCCTATTATCCTTATGGAATCAAATGTGTTGAGTGCAAATATCATAATATACGAGTAACACTACGAAGCTCGTAAAGTCAGCTGCAAATGCAGTCGCAGTTTAACTGCAGCTCAGTGCCAGATGACGTCATTGTTTGAGACGACGTTTTACTGAACTATACTGAAACTTCAATCATTTCATATCTACACTTGTACTGTAGGATTACTTGTACATACGTTTTGGCGTAGTGAATTTAATATTATAGTTTAATTATGTTTTGTCTCTTGTGTTGTGTGATACTCGTACGTTTAGTTAGGTATGTAAGACATTTATTTAGTGTATGCCCGCATAGGGTAGACTGTTCTTTAACTAATCATAATTTTTCTAACATCTTTCTTATGTAACAGTCAACAATAAACGCATTCTTTTCTTTTCTTGTTTTCTTTTCTTTTCTGATTGAAGAAATTTAATTGGAGTACAAGGCCTTATTTTATTATAACACTTTATTAACAGACTTCGTCAGTCCTTTTCGGTATTCATACAGAACTATTTTAAAATAAACCTCTATTGAACGTAGAGTTTTGCAAATTGCGAGCTAGCACAAAATGTCGTAGAGTTCAATTTTTAGAGAGCCGAAATGATAACCTCCTTTTTTGTTCAAGGAAGACACTAGATTTCCAGCTCTCCAAAAAACTGAAACGAAATTAGGGACTGATCCCAAGATGGACGATTTGAGAAATCAAAAACAGTTACGTACGAGTATCTACTGTTACTCTAATTTTTCATATTTTACTTCCTGTTATCCTAAATGAAATCGTCCTCACTTAGTTCACTGATTTTGTTGAGATCAAATAAACCGAACTTTTACAAAAAAGCTGAACTATGCAAACATATAAATCATTTAAAAATGCAAATTTTATGCTTCGAATGTAGGTAAGGTGCTAAGAATGTATGTAACACAAAGGTAAGTTACATTCGTAAAAAAGAGTAGAACTTTTTGACATTTTCGCCGACAAAGGCAACAAAAAGTATTGGATTTGGAAAAAATTCATATCGAGTTAAGGTTGACTCTTTCCTGTTACTGCCTTTGATCTGTGAACGTAGGGGAGTCGGGAATATTCCATGTACTTGCCTACTAAAATAAAAAGCTTGGAGCTTGAACTCGCTGAAAAAAGTTCAGAAGTACGTTGAACAACATTTTCGCTTTTGACTCAATATTATGTTGTGTGAGAATTTTAAGGTATGTAAAAATTAACTGAAAAAATGGATATATTAATATAAACTTTTTGTCTATATGAGCACTTCCTAATTTTAAACATATAAGTATGAGTAACAAACCAGCATCTGATTTTAAATGATCACTGGTATACACGATTCGACGGGTTAGTTTAGAAGACGTCTAATGGTCGCCTGTAATGTAATTCGCAATGTTTTTGGAAAATACCTAGCTATTAATATCAAGATATAATCATAAAACCTCAGAGAAATTCTAAAATGTTTAACAAAAACCATTCAAAGTACAATCCTATGTTTGTTTGTAAAATAAAGTTCAATCACAGTTGAAAATCCCAATATCTAAAAACCCTACTCGCACATTGGAAAATTTTATTCGCTCATAACAAAATTTTCATTTGAAGTTTGGCTTCCACCTGTTATTGCTTTCGAATATTCGAGAACATTCCAGAAAATTCTACGCGGTTCCCGAAACAGAGCGCTTCGAACTACGAGCAGTGAAAGGAATTTGAAGTTGACCAAACGATATTTATATTTATGGCACATGGATGGTACGATTATGGAACTGTCTGTAACCCATTAATGACCCACTGCAGAGCGGGCGAGAAGCAATGAGAAGGACGTAGGCTTAGTCCACCACGCTGGCCCAATGCCGGTTGGTGGACTTCACATGTCTGTGAGAACATTTTTTGTGTACTCTCATGCAGGTTTCCTCACTATCTTTACTATCTTTTTCACGAAAGTTATTTGTGTGCATTTAAATCCAGGCCCCTCGAATAACAAGCCGTATTAAAAGATAGAATATTATTATTTACAAGTCCATCAACAACGATGCAATTAAAAATATCTACTTTAAATTTGGTACATGAATACAACTAAAAATTAATAATGTTTCAAAACAATATTTTAATATGAATAAATGGCTATTTGTAGGAACGTATTCAGAAGCAGCAATTAAAATTAAAGCGCGCTTTATACATGAAACAAACAAATAAATATTTGTTCCAGTTCCTTTTGATTTAAATTTATAATTTAGTCGGAAGTTAATAAACACTGGAACATGTTTAACATTCCCTTTAACAAACACTTATAGGTACTCAGAAGGAAGTTGGTATCAATAAACAACCTAGAGCTTAGAAAAGTTTTGTCCCTATGGTTTGTCAGGTACTCGTACTCGTATGTCATCCTGTCAGGGCCTAACAAATGATTTAGTTTAATGATGAAAGTTTACTATACTAACGATTAAACGAATCCTTTGACGTGATCCAATTTTGATTCAACATTTTAGGTTTGAAACGCTTTGTCATTCAGCTTCGTATGACAGGGCTAAATACGGTATCTAAGATAGATTGCTATCGTTTAATGACAACTTACGTAAAAGGCTTTTGCTTCAATTTACCACATAGTACCCGAAAGAGAAAGAATGTGTTCCGCTATATCACATCAGATTTATACCGGAAAAATGATACTGAAAGAAAGTATTGGAAAATAAAAATGATTCTATCCGAGAAACATTTCGCATTTCATGAAAAGTAGCTTAGACTATCATCAGATCTGTTTATTCAAACAGAACATCAGAGCGGTTGCTCCAGTTTTGAACTCTGTTTGCGGAATCGATTCCATGCGGGCATCAGTAGTTTTATTTGTCTTTATCAACCCATCAATGTTCTACAACGAATAAATCGCAAAGAGATTATCGGTATTCGTTTCAAGGTAGAATTAGTTTGATCGCCAAGCTGGTTGAGATACTTTTCAAACTGTTTTAAACCAATTTAAAAATCATAACCCCGGTATAGAACCGCTTGCTTCTTCTTGCTTGAAACGTCGGGCGCGGTCAGTACCTGGATGGGTGACCGCTAGTGGCGAATTAAATTGCGCTTGCTTCCGTGCTTCGGAGGTCACGTTAGGCCGTCGGTGCCGGTTGTTATCGATAGGATAGCAGTCGTTAAATCTAGTCTGAGGCCTTTTGAAAACACCCGTCACGGGTTAGCCACTGGGCCGTTTCTCCACCACGTCTGTCATCCCAGTTTTAGTAGCGATGGAATGAATCTAGGTACCATCATAACTTTTGTCGCTAAACCTACCTTGACATTTAGTTTTATCTAAAAAATAATAGTAATAAATACAGGTGCTCAGTGTATGTACTTCGCGTGTAACAAAGGAGATAAATGATCTTTTAGCGCCACTTCACACCGTTCTCGAAAGTGTGCAGACGTGATCGAAAACCGAGGAAATGCCTTGTATTTAAATGCTTTAATAATTATATTAAGTTGTAAAAACACACACAGGAGGACAAGATACCGGAAAATTTCCTTTCATCGGTAAGTCATTTTTGGTTTCCATATTATAAACAATGGCACGCTTGGTAATTTACCTGTACAGGTAATGAGACTTGCGTCCTCTAGTGCACACTTAACCACCCATCACGTCATGGTCCAAATTAATTCAGAGTGACCAAAGTGGGCAATTGTGCAGGTTTGGAAGCCAAATGTCCCGCGTTCAAATACGCAACATTTCAATTAGAACGAAAACTTTTTTGCTCGACCCTTTCGTTTCAAGTTACATGTTTCGTAATTTAACAAAGGGAGCTCTATTTGGCGTTAGCTTTGGGGATTGTACGAGAATAATTGCAGAATGCGACTGTAGTGTGTGTTTGATGGGTGATAAAACCAGTGATAAAATTGAAAAGAATCTCATCTTATCAATACTTCTTTGGAATTTAAACAAAGATACAGGATGAATAAACCATGACAGTAAATAAACAGTTATTGATTTTTTTGATAATATATTCCAAAAATACTATGTAAATTTGTGGGAACAGTTTTACTGAAGGCTTATTAAGCTTTTTTTAAATGAAGCGCAAGATAGATTAGTTTCAGCGGGTTAAATCGGTTATTCGAGCCGGATAGATGAAACCTTTTCTAGAAAATACTCTATTAAATAAATAGAATATACCTAAGTAAAATGACACTGATTGATGAAAAACATTTTCTATCGCACCTGCAATTTCCAACTAATCCCTTTATTGGATTACCCGGAAGTTGTCCAATATCCATTATTGTTTTAACCCGGTTAAGTTATCATTTCTCATAATTCATTTCTCATAACTGGGTTATAATTCAATGATCTCCGATCCCGACGTTAAGCTCCAGTTAATTACTTTTATTTTACCTTAATCAGCTTAATGTGATGTTTAATTAGATCGAAGCAATTAAGACAACATTAAGCGGTAAGCCAGTCGACAAAAGTTCGGTGTCTTAGCGCTTAGAAAACCGGGTTTGAATCCGCATCATTGACTTTCCTAAAAGTATACCTACGAATTTGAATTTGAATTTGAATTTTCCTAGTCCTCCAACCCGCATTAGGACGTGGTGGACTAAGGCCTATATCCTTCTCATTGTGCGAAGATACCCGACTTTGGTTTAAGGTATTTTATGTTATAAAATTAGAATCAATTTTTGCAAGGAAAACATCGTAAGGAAACTAACCAGACCGAAGAGCTGTCAAGTAGCTAAAAACGAAAAAGGAGTTAACTAACTCGATTAATAAATATGTGATTATGTTTGAATTAGTTTTACAATTACGTATTACAGTCATCACAACTAACTATCGGGTGGCCGTCAACCGACCGTTGATGTACCTACACATTTCCCATCATCCGTCGACCACTAAACTTTTAATCATCAAATATTTATTTCTTATAAAATCATCATGAATATATTATGATGAACATAAACCAACCTTTTAGATACTAGATTGCTCCAATCCATTAACGATGGCTGGGTATATTTAATTTCTTGCTGCCGGTTTCGCGGTAGTAGCGAACTATCGATGGCCTTTGATACCGTCACTGCAATGGGCCGAGTGCCCGTCATTTAGTATAATTGAGTTGCACCACAATAAATTGATGTTCTCTAAGCGGCGTCTCGCAGGGCGGCATATTGGGGCCACCATTCTACATTATGAATTCAATTCGGTCATAGGGCACTAAATAACACGCGAACAGCCTCGTGGAGTGTAGATGGAAAGTGTGGAATTAAGTTACATAAAGATATGAAAATAATTACTTCCATGAATTTTATGTAGGTACGGTAGATAGTTTCTTTTAAGATTTTTTTATTTAACTTTATTATGTTAACCATTTTGTTTACAGTTATAATATTATAGTATAGAAATGCTAAATATAATTTTACTTTCGAGATCTACGTCCAGTATTGAAGGGATGAGGGAACCCGTTTTCATTTCATTCATGAAAAATCTTATTTCCATCATATCGAATTTTACTCGTACTCGTATATCCTTGGTATATGTGCCGGAATGTATTATGCAGAAGTCTTCAAAGCAAGCCTTTAACCATTTGTTATGATTTGATGTGTTCGTCTATTTGTTTATTCTACTTATTCTAATTATTTTTAAAAATGGACCCGTAGTGAAGGATCTCCTTTATTAACAGAAATTTAATTAGCAACTTATCGTTCCTTTACTCTTAATTACTTCCTGAAATTAACAAATATCAGTAAGTATCCCTGACTTTAATAAGACCTCTGACTCTGTCACGTAAAAGAGAGTACCTAATTAGGAGTAATAAAAATAATTGTTTTCACCTCTCGTCATGTTTTAGGACGATTTCAAAAAAATCTTATTGAGGGCCTCATAACAATACTTTGATAATTTATCAGATAGTCGCGATATTATTGTTATGTTTAGCAATTTTGTGTATTTTATATTTGGTCAGGCAAATTATCTCTAGGAAAGATGAGGAATTTTTTTATTAAACTCAAATTTTGTAAAGTAAAAGTACAAGAAAGTAAGAAAGCAAGAAAAAAAGAGCACTTCTCCACTGCTGGTAACAAACTGACGACTTCCCGGGCGTTGCTTGTCGTAGAGCTTTTTATCAGGTGGCCTATTTGCCTGTTTACTTCTTTTTTACGTAAAAACACAACGTTTTGTTTAAAAAATCAGTCACTTTCTTACTATCACCTAAAGCGAAACTTTTCGTACAAAATTTTGTTTTTTTTTCAGTATTTTACTGAAAGTCGTAAAAGCAAAAAGCCAATCACAAAATAGCCGTCCCATTTCGGACAACGGCCACCAAAGAAATGTTCGGTACAAACTTTTTCGTTTATACCTTCAAAATATCAAAGGGATTTTCCTCCACGTTCTCAGTTCAACCGTTGCTTCCTGTTCATAGAAAAGGCAAGCGTGAGTCGCCACTGATCTACTATTTCTAAAAATACTTTCTTTATTACGACAAATAAAGTTGTTCAATAAACTCCCCGTAACTAAAGTTACTAACTATGTTATTATTTGAACGCAGTCGCGAACTATAACAGACGTATTAAAATTGGTGAATTATTCGTTGGAGCATCGAAATGTGAGTTCCACAAAGTTTTCTTTATCGCAACCACAGTTTCATCTACTGTTGGCCAATTTGGTTTTAAATTTACGATTTTGCTATGCAGTAATAATCTTTCTTTAATACAAGCAGTGTTTATCATCATCTTTTAATCTTCTATCTTATTTCCTTAATTTCGAAATAGATCAAAAAATGATGATACATTTTATAATCTTCTTTCTTATATCCTTCCTTTCACCCCTTGATAGTCCACTGCTGGACATGGCCATTTATAGATTTCTTTTGATAAAGAACCCCAAAATCTTCCCTGAAAACCAACAGTGCTTGAACGCGACAAACTTACTCAATAAACTAAAGTTACACACTAACTATGAAATCGTTTGAACGCGGTCGCGAACTATAACTAACGTGTAAGTGAATTGTTCGTTGGAGCATCGAAATGTGAGTTCCGCAAAGTTTTATTTATCGCGAGCGCACTTTCAGCTACTGCTGGCGAATTTGTTTTTAAACTACTCTTGTTTCGTGTCGCGTATGAATCAATTGTAATATTGAATGTTTCAAATAATAAACCAACTTTCATGAAATAGAAATAAAAAAAGAATTTTGAGGGTTTTTTTTCTAGACTATTACAGTTATAGATTCTGTAAATGGCAAATGAGAGTACAGACTACCTAATGTTAAGTGAAGCCAAAGTTGTTCTGTTAAGTGCAATAAAGGATCAAAATGGTAACTTCAAATATATTTCACTGTCAACTACACCTATCCAACCACAACACATCAAACGCAAAACACGCCTAACTGCTTCTTCTAAGAACTAAAATTCAAAGAGAACCTCAACATAGGCCTCATCAAAAATCATAGGCCAATCAAAATCTAAGCCTGAAAAAAACATTTCAAATCAAGTAAAATTGCTTATATCAAAAGATCCAGAATCTCATTTCCCAGTCTAACTAAAAACTGAATAGTGTAATTAAATTACAGAGACACACTTCCTGCTGTGAACGGGTACGTTGACGCGCTTCATTTAACAAAGCGTTTGGTTTCACGCGAGAACAAAGGATTTTTTTAAAGCTTTCTCTGTAAGTTCTTCACTCACGTACGGATTTTTTCAACGCTTGAAATTGTTATCACGTCAAGTTCATACACTCGTAATGTGAGCATCTCTAATGGTATTATTCATTTTGGTAGAGCTGACTAGGATAACTTTGGACCTCTATACTAACTTTAGACTTTTGATAGTAATTGAGTAGCAAACGGGCATGCCGGCTAACTGATTGTAAGTAAAAAAAGGAAATCGGAAGCAATAAAAGCACACACATAGTTATATGTCACACGTAACATAACTGATGGCGTGCGAAATGTTTTCGAAGGAAAAACTACAACAAATGGAGCAAATTGACAATAAATTAAGGAAGGTATGAAAGAAAGTAATGTGCCGCAAATCCCTTTTATGTCTGTTAAATGTTTCTCGCATTGCACTTGATTTATATTACAACAAATCTTTTCGTATACAGAAGAAGCGTACAGTTAAAATTTATTTCTTTCGCACGTAGCTAACTGTGCTGGGAGCTTGAACACTGTAAACGTCAGTCATTAATATGGTATATTATTTCAGTCTGTCTCGACATCCTCTCATACTAACGGCAGCCCGATATTTATGCCTCGAGCCTCGAGTTTATGTTCGTGCTCACAGCTCTGGAGTCTCTATAGCTGACTTGAAAAATCCTCAAAACGAATCGTCTCGAAATGATCAATGTTTACTATATTGGCGTTTTTATTTTCCTATGCCACCCTCATATTTTCTTTGCCGCTTGATACGGGCGGCGATGTTTACTTCCGCTCGGAAACTAAATTGGAAAGCTTATAAACTAATCACTGGGTCGCTTGTTTGATATTTTAGAACTGGAAGTTGGCTGGTATTACGTTTCAATAATATCATTCTATGTTTCAACAAATCTGTCATAGTTTTTGTTCACAGCCTGAGGGGTTCGATTCACAACGGAGCAGAGATCTGAATGATGAGTTTAAATTTCTGTTTCTGGTCTGGGTGTGTGTGTTCTTGTCTTGTGTGTATCCATGGCACCCACGACACAGGGGATCCTAGTGTGGGGCTATGAGTGTGATGCGTTTATCATTTCTTTTAATTTAATCGTCCAATGTAGTCTATTTTCTGTTTGATGCAAGACTGGCCGAACTGCGAGGCATCGTTCACCCTATTTTCTAAGCCTTCCGTGACTTGAAAGTATTCCAAGCCCATCAACGCATCATTTTATTAAGTTAAGCCTTTCAATACGAGTGTTAAAGGACACTCGTAAACTAGTCCAATAGATTGCTATTCCACATATTGAACAATAAATACGTATTCGAACCCAAGAATACAGACTCGCAGTACCTATCTGCAAACACTTCATCGATAGCTGAAGCTATGAAAAGCACTACTGGTATAGATACCAGCAACGCTTTTCAAAGCAACAAACTCAACACCAACTGATTGGAAACATACTTGAAGCGCATTCAACTAGTGAGCGACTAGTTATTTGAGTTGTGTATTGGACATTGTTACGAGTGCTGTTACTATATATGTCTACTATCACAATCTATTTGTCTGTTTGACCCACTGCAGGGTCGGGTCTCCTCACAATGAGAAGGATGTAGGCCTTAGTCCACCACACTGGCCTACTGCGGTTTGCAGGGCTTCACATGCCTTTGAGAACATTTTTTTGTGAACTCTCTGGCATGCAGGTTTCCTCACGATGTTTTCCTTCGCCGTAACAGCAGGTGATATTTAAATTTATAAAACATACACAGCTTTTGAAGAAATTTATTGGTACATGCCACTGAGAATCGTACCCGGAAGAATCGAATCAGAGGCCGAATTATAAATCACTAAGCTATCGCCACTTTATACGGTACGGGTGAATTATGTATATTAGTTAATTATGTATCGTTATTTGATCCTATTTGAAGTTTGAAATGTTTTTTACTTCTTTGACATGGTGTTATTACGGTTTACTAACAGAATAGGTAGGTACTTATAATCGCATCAAAAAGAAATCAATCAGCGCTAAAATCTGGCCCAGATATTAACATTCACTTTTCAACAGTTTGATGAAAAGCGTGCTACGAATCGGTTTATCGTAAATCGCAAACAATTTTTTGTCCGAGATCAATCTATCATAGTGTTATCAGATGAATCATATCGTGTCGGAGATGTAACAGTCGATATGTCGATAAATGCTCGTAAGTACTATTATGTATTCTGTGGTAATAGTCAATTAACCCTTCACCACACGTACTAGTGCACCTTATATTTTGTCACATTTATATTATCACAGAGCGGTGATAGCCCAGTGGCTTAGAATTCGACCTCGAATCGAGGGGTCCGGGTTCGAATCCCAGTGGCACGCACCAATGACTTTGTGAAAGAGTTATGTGCGCTTTATAAAATTAAATATCACCTGCTGTTACGGTGAAGGAAAACATCGTGAGGAAACCTGCATGCCTGAGAGTTCACAAAAAAAATGTTCTCAAAGGTATGTGAAGTCCACCAACCCGCAGTAGGCCAGCGTGGTGGACTAAGGCCTACATCCCTCTCATTACGAGAAGGAGACCCGACCCTGTAGTGGGTCATTAATGGGTTACTGACAATATTATCACAGCTGTCAAATATGACAATTTATTATGTAGCCAGAATGAAACCACAAAACTGTCAAATGGGACAATTTATTACGAAATCAGAATAAAACCATTATGATAACATTATGACTCAATTGTTTATTAGACTCGGCCTACTGATAGTTCTATCTGGATATTATATAACAATAGCGAAATAAAAATCAGCACAATTTCCTCTTTATATGGCGCGGGCTGCTAAATCCCGTAGTATTTTGAAACAAGCCACGTAGGCCATTTGTTTAAACGAATTGTGGTCTCCTCGCCTTTTTATTGTATTTACGTGCCGTCCTATATGACAAAGGCGCAGATTTGAAAAAAACTCTCATTTTTGCACCGTCAGCACCCACGTCACGCAAATTCGAATGATCACAGTACCCTTAGTCTGAGTTTTAGCTTTATGATATTGTATTCATTCATATCTTTCACTCCATACGAAAATTGGATTTCAAAGAAACAACAAATTTTATGTTTGAGACCTCTAATTTTTACACTGTGGGTTAAACGCGCTAGGTCATTTTACTCTACGATTCACGCCATTGACCGCAAACTTGCTTGTTTCTTAACTTCTTCAGAGTGCGGCATTGCTAAAACTCAGAATAAGGGTAGGTACTGGCACAGGCAATGAATTACACGTATCTACGCCTGCCTAAATATTAGTTTTATGGGACACTATCAAACTCATATTCTAATACTGTGCGCGTTGTCTTGTTTTTTCCCGTATTTAGGAAGGATTACACTTCACTCGTGTATTCCTTGATATGACGCACTTATGTGTGTGTGTATGTATGTGTGTATGTATGTGTGTGTGTTTGGGTGTGTGTGTGTGTGTGTGTGCGCGCGAAAAAGAAAGCTTACTGAAACGAGCAACACCAGAGGAGTCGCCAGTGCGTTGCCAGCTTTCAAGGAGAGCTTTTTTACGCCTTTCTTGAAGAACCACATGTCATAGTCCTGTTAAAATAAGAGTACATCAGCGGGAAGACGGTTCCAAAGTTTGCACGTGTACAAATTTGGTCGCGTATAAACGTAACATAACAATCTTTTCCAACCGAAGCCTATTTACGCAACACTACCCAGTGAACTAACAAAACAGATTTAGGTCGCATTCTACACGAACAAGGGGAAACTAACTGGAAATACCTCATTGAATCCGTTGTCTCCATTAATGAAATTGCGTGGTTGTCAGTGTCTCGTGTTTCTATAGTCCGAGAGCTCGCAGACGTTTTCCGAGTAGTGTTGAAGGCATCATAAAATCATGATGAATAGATTATTTGTTATATCCGAACACAGAAAATGCAGAGCTGGCTGGAATTGGAATTGGAATTCTAAAACAAGGATTTGAGACATTTTGACATTTTTGCTTAAAATCCCACCATTCTTTTTCAGAATAGTTATTTTTGTTCCTAAAATTTTATGTTTCAACGTGCCACAAACACTCTTCAAATTTTCTTAAGAATAATTTTGGATTCGCCTTTCGCTACTTTTCTCTAGAAACAATAACATCTGCTAACAGCTCCTGCAATATGGCTTCAGGGTACCAAATAGCTACTCGTACATGCAACGTCATATTAGACGCGAGGGCCCGAACGCACATGTGGAACAGATGTCACTGACCCCAGATATTGCTTAATAAAAGTCAAATGTAGGCATGCCATTGTTATTGCCACGTGGAATATATTTGGGAGCTTATTTGGGTGCTCAGAACCGCCTTCGTAACCGAACCACCTTTGTAAAGATAATGAATAATATGAGGACTATAAAATCTATGGAGTAGATTTTATAGTCTTCATAATTATCTTATATTCAATATCTTTCACTACAAGTCTTTTTTTTACAACACTGTTTACGCCCCCCAATTCCGAAGCATCCCATAGAATTGAACTATGTAATTATTCCCACATCATAACTTAAAAAAAATATCATCCCTTAAACATTTCCGAAGAAACTATGGAAATATATCGTAACTTTTTATCATACTCTATCGAACACCCGTTATTCTTTTGATGTCACGGCTGACAACTTAATCTGAATGGCTGTCCCCTAAAAGAGCCGGAAAGTCCCATTAGAGGCATATCGCTTATCCTCTGCAGGAAAGGTTAACTTTCCATACTCGTGTCATTAGCAAAACAAACTCTATTTTTTAACGTTTTAGGTCTAATTTTCTATGAAGGTAAAATAGGTATAAAATTGCACCTGAGAACTGAGCAACATTAGACGTAAAGTAAAAACTAATGTTAAAGTAAACGGGGTGAAAACGAAGTCGGAGAGAAAAAAGCATTGTTCAGTGTTACGAGACTTAACAACCCTTTACTGTTTGTGTTTGTTGAATTAAATAATTATGTTTAGTAAAGTTATCCAGTAAGGATAAAGCTATGAGAGCGGTGATAGCCCAGTGGCGTAGAATTCGACCTCGAATCGAGGGGTCCGGGTTCGAATCCCTGAAGGATCGGGTCTGAAGGCTCACAGATCATAAAACAGGCTACAGAGGCAAAAACAGCCGCTGTTGAAAACAACAACTCGGCTACCCCTATCAGCTTCACAGACGAGATAGTCATAGAGGAAACTCTGAAGAAACGCCCGGGACGATTCAAGGAGACACCGGGCGAAAATTGGACTTAAACACTTTTCTGGAGCAAATGTATTTTAAAAAGATATTTAAGGAAAATGCAGATAACTAATATAAACAAAGAATAAAAAAAGTACTGACAGAGTCTGTGGAAGTGTGGTAGAGTAGCGTAGCGCAGCGTAGAGTAAAATTCATGCGCCTTCATGCAACCTTATACAGGATTTCTACCCTATTTGAGGTTGGACGTACGAGTAGGTTAGCAACATGTGCAAGTGGCCAGTATTCTTATTTTATAAAAAATATATTTTAAAAATTCAGTAGTCGCCAGCTCCGCGTAATGTTACTGTCATTTACGACGGTAAATTGTTTTGTTCTGAAATCCTACACCAAAATACAACTTTTGCACGCGAAAAGTTTTCCCAAAAACAATTTTGCAGTGAAATTTGTAATTTCTGGGTTGGGTCAATTAAATGTTACACGCTCGTGAAAGTTTCGTGACATTTTCCAAACTCTTTTATTTGGATACCTACCAGTTATGTGCAAAATACATCCAATATTTTCGTAGTACGAGTAGGTAAATGGAGCGAATATACTACTACCGAACAAATTTACTGAATTTTGAGGCTATGTTATTGCGTAAAATTGAAATTGATTTTTTTTGTAAAATGTAAACGTTGTGGACTATGACCTACATCTTTCTCATTTTCCTCCTTTTTCCTCCAAAGTCATTGGTGCGTGCCACTGGGATTCGAACCCGGACCCCTCGATTCGAGGTCGAACTCTAAGCGCTATCACCGCTGTTTTCTAATAGAGGTCGCGTCAAATAAAGCGGCTCGAGCATCGATCCAGAATTAACTAAGCCTCGGCAAGCTTCATTTAGCGCTGCATTACCGACGTTGATAAACAATTCCTATCGTATAGTCACCATGCAGTTGAATTTCGTAGGATTCTGCTGAATTATTATTATTATTTTAATAATAAAACGTTTATTTGCTAAAGAAATCTTTACAGAGATCACAATTCAAAATAGTAATCACAGAGTAAGTTGCAATGTAAGTTTAACTCTGGCACCCATTGTAAGAATTAACTTGTGTTATCTGCAAACTTCTCCTCTGATAATGAGAAGGATCCTCTGATCGAAAGCGGGACATTATTAGTTATATAAGATTAACATTAGTTTTCATATTTTAGTTTAAATTTTTAAATCTTTAAATAATTGTAAAAAATTGTATACTTAAAAGGTGAACATGGATTGATCAAATGTTTTATAAAATTGTAACCGACCCATATTCGTGCAAATAAACGTTTTTGTCTTTGTCTTTTGTCTTTGACTTTAGATATACTGCAGGTAACATTTATTTCTTATAAACCGCACTTAACTTTGAAAAAATGCAATTATTTCCGATTGCGAGGCCAAAATTTCTGTTCTATTATCCTATATATTTATATCTATAAAAACATATTCTGAAATATTTTATAAATATCATATTTTTTGATACAATTTCACTAGAGCTCATTGATATAAACCAACGAAGTCCTCGCAATATTTTTTTTTATGAAACCATTTTGCTACAAATTTCTACAAAAACCTTTACAGAATTAAAATTCATTCACCAACTCCTAAAAGGGAATAATTAAAATAAGCCGGTATCGAAGCGAAACGCTCAAGTTTAACATTGTTTCAAATTGTAAAGGTATTAGTTTGAAACGCGTAAAACTGTTATAAAGTTCTACTTTATAAAATACATTTGCTGATCAATCTACCGTATTTTGTAGGCTTAAAGTTCGGGCAGGTATTTAATACAAAAACAGATTTTTATATAGATTTTTACATTATATTAAACAATAACTCACTATCAAATCATTTCACATTTTTTTATAAACGAGTATAAAGCAGCATTATTGAGGAGAGAGTATGATTAAACCATAACAAATAATTGTAAAAACTTCGTGATAATTTCATAGACCCTGTGTAACTCTGGCTTCAAACATTACTGATCATGGCAGAATAATGTACCAAGTGGTACTTTTCGATGTCATTCAAACGACTTCAAGAAAGAAGAAGAAGAAGGTTATATTTGAGGACTACAGATCATCTCAAAATGATGACAACAGCAGATAAAGATGAAGAAACGATGAAGACGGCAAATTATGAGGAGACAGGAGTATCGAAGCTTCGAAAAAATATTTTCAATTTCTTGTAAAAAAATCATGAGGGTGACCATAATAATAATGGCTCGTCCTAATCAATTTCACGTATTAATCCGTATCCATAAAACCTTTACCGCATTGCCACCCTACAAGACGCGTGCGAATACGCAGTGTCACTTAGCTCGATACGTTCGCGTGTGTATGTTTGTTTATCCGTGTATCCGTGTGTGCGTTACTCACATTTCCTGAAACCGATTAATGAAGCCGCCATTTTGAATCGGTGTTGTTGTTTGCCAACATAACTCAGTTCCAAGATGTTTAATTGGTTCGTCTAGATTCGCGTTGCAAATGTTTGGTTTAGATCCGGACATGTAAACTGTATGGGATAGTAAAATTCACTGTTTGTTATTTTATTAGTCTGAGATCTTCGTGTTCTCATTTTATTATCTGTTTAGTTGGATTTTTAATACTTGTAATAGAAATCGATTTAAAAAAGTTAAATTTTAATAATCCGTTTATGTATATTTTATCTTTAAACATCATAATATACTCGTAGAGCTCTGGAAACGAAGAGCTTATGTGGTATGGTAGGTAATAACTTTCATTTTATAAATTAATCCAGTTCAAAAAAAACCAAACTGAGTAAAAAATGCTTTCCCATAAAAAACCAGTTATCAAACTCTGTACCCTTAGTCTGAGTTTTAGCAGTTTCGAAACGAAACGCACACATACACAGCTCACCAGACGAAAATGCACAGTGTAATAACCAACAGAGGAAAAAGATTTTTAGAAGAGTTAAAAAATTAATAAAGCATTAGATATAAATCATCACAAAAATAGCTTTATTTTTAATTAACACTCTTTCAATGTTAAATAATATTTATGAAACATATAACCGCGAATTGACCGTATTGCACTGTAAAATTTCGAACATTTGATAGTATTATAATGTCTAAAGATATAATTATTCATATCTTTCACTCCACACAAAAATTTGATTTTACATTTTTTAACTCCTCTAAAAATCTTTTACCTCTATTTGTTATTACACTGTGGACTCTTGTGAAGTAAGCTGTGTATGATTACGTATCTATTCCGTTTCGGTATCGCTAAAACTCAGACTAAGGGGTATCCTTGATAAAATCTTCACTCCACTTTGAATTCGCAAATATTTGAAAAAAAGCAAGAACTAAAGCGATGCCGAATGACGTCAAATACTTATAATTTTGTTTTCTCATACTGTCTCAAATTTTTATGTAGAAAGTATTCGCAGAAAATTGAATTTCGGTACCGCCGGCTTAATTCAATAACGTTGCGATTTTGCACTTTGGCCCACGACTTTTAAAATTTAGACATGTGTTCGACTCAGGGGAAAGCGATTAATTATAATATAGTATATTCGGAAAACGCACATTCTTTGTTTTACGTGAATCATTTTAAATCTAAACAGGGACCTTATCCTTTTTTTTTATTCTAGTGACAGATGAAATGTCAAATGACTCACTATACAATATTTGGAAATGCGCACAGTCTTTTGTTTTATGAAAACAAATAACAATATTTATACGAAATTGTTTCTGCAGTCCAAATAACCTATGTTGATAGGAATATTGTGGGAATTTAGGTGTCCGGCATAATCCTCCCTGAATTTCAAATATAACAGCTTTATTCTCGTAAATAAGGGATGATACTTATCCTTAAAACATCCTGAGAGTACCTGCATGCCTAAGTGTTTTCCATAATGTTCCAGCGTAGTAGACTAAGGTCTCCATCATTCTCATTGTGAGAGGAGACTTGACCCTGTAGTGGTTCATAAATGAATTAAAGTTATTTACGTAAAAATATACATAAGATGACCAACAAAGTTTATACAAAAATATAATAGAAAAATAGATTGCAATATTATAAAATGGTATAGTCAAACAAAGGGGATTATCCCAAATCAATACATAATGAGTCGCCAGAGAGTTCAGCTAATTAAGTCTAGTTAATTGAGCTACGCAATCACATCGACACTTTCATTATATCGAGTTAATTATATTACAACTGTCAAAATTTATGATGATTTCGGTGGAATAGCCATTGTAACTTGGCCGGGTAATTAATAACCGATCTTAAGATTATGGATTGCCTAAATTATATTAGTTTGTATTTTATCAGTCATTTATTAAATTTCGGGCGTTAAATCGCGGATTGTCCGCAATTTTTCATGTTTTCATTTTGCTTGGGGAGTTATAGACATTTCATTATTTGAGATACGCCGTCCTAGACCCTTTGAACCCCACAGTCTTGGGCTGTCTTGTCTTGTGTGGACTCCTTTTGCCGAGATGTTGTCGCAATTGGAAGACCTTTCTTCCCGGATTATCAGTCCTTCGAATGATGTGGTCAGCCCATTGGAAATTCAGTTTGAGAGCCACGTAGATTACATCTATACTTCTACAGATTTTATTGATACAGAATCTAACGCATAATGGAAACTCAAGCAAACAAAGGTCTATCACTTGCCCTTTGAACGTTTTTAAGCTTATATATGAAGCAGAACAGTTAAGGATTTTGTCCAGTTAATTTATAAACAAATCAAATAATTTAATTAAGGCACCAATGTCCAACTAATTAAATGAGGAATTAATCGGGCCGCAATCATAATGGGCACTCTCATTATATCGAGTAAATATTATTATAGCTATCGAATATTACGATAGTATCGCGTATAATGCGACTGCGGGCTATAACGTTATTACTGAACTAATGATGCGTCACTGAAACCAAGGCCTTGTTCTAATTGGCTGACATAACCGACCAACCAACACGACAAAATTTAAACACCTGTATGAAATGACCTGTACAAATTGAAATACGCTCTGACATGCGATAAAATGTATGCAATGTTTAACAATATTTAACTTTTCTTTCTGTTGTCATGGGAGAAGACAGCTGGTTCCTGCACCACCAGCTTCAGCTACTTCAGGAATCAGAGGCTTCATATTTCTTTAGTACATGTAAATTATTTTCAATGAATAAAGATTTTTTATTATTAATTTATGATGTTGTCGTAAGTGCAACGTTTACCTGTAACACGATAATAAGGACACGTGGTATAGCATACTAAAAACATACGCAGCGTGACTGAAAGATTTCATAATAAATGTTTAAACACAAAAAATATACCTATGTATGTCCGCATAGGGTAGACTGTTCTAAACTTATTATAAATTTTGTAACATCTTTCTCATGTAACAGTCAACAATAAACGTATTCTTTTTTCTTTTCTTTTCTTTTCTTTTCTTTTCTTTTCTTTTCTTTTCTTTTCTTTTCTTTTCTTTTCTTTTCTTTTCTTTTCTTTTCTTTTCTTTTCTTTTTTTTCTTTTCTTTTCTTTCTTTTCTTTTCTTTTCTTTTCTTTTCTTTTCTTTTCTTTTCTTTTCTTTTCTTTTCTTTTCTTTTCTTTTCTTTTTCTTTTCTTTTCTTTTCTTTTCTTTTCTTTTCTTTTCTTTTCTTTTCTTTTCTTATTAAGTCAAGAGTTAACTGAGCCCCATTTACAAAGTCATTTTTAGTGAATAATCTCTACCAAGATAGTCTCCTGAATGTTAGGGTAATTTTCAGTTTATTTTCAATTTCAAGTTCATTAGTACGATACTATCAGACAGTCTGCTTTTTACTTTTATCCTATTTGGTAAACAATCTTGTCACTATTTTATTGGCAAAAAGTTTAAATTTTAAGTTCAAGTTTAAAAAATTGCAATAAATGACAATCTATTTTTAAATATTTAGAATTTTGTGTCATTTGCGTTGTTTTTAAATCGCAAATTTAAACAAAAAGACATACCCACTTACATTGTTTACTAAATAGGACAGGTGAAAGAAAAGGACTATACTATTCAAAGCTATTAAATATTACGATCGTATCGCGTTGAATGCGACCGTGGCTCGCAACTGCGGGCTGCTATAACGTTATTACCGAACTAATGATGCGTCACTGAACTAACTTGAGTGTAAATTGAATTGTCCCGAGTATCCGATGGCAATATTTATACACCCCCGCATGTTTACAGAGCGGAGGTTTATTTTATGTTGGCTGGTAAACTGTACCTACTGCAAAAAGGTTTAAAATATTTTAACTCTCAGAACAACATTTATCAATCATAGCTGTAATTACCATATTAATTGAGGACGAATAACTATACGTTATTTTAGTACAATTAAATTATAATGATTTAAAAAAAAAATTAAATTTAACCTGCTGTAACAGAACTGAAATATCGTATAAACCTGCATGCCTTCTCCATAATGTTCTACAAGGCATGTGAAGTCCGCCAACACGCACTAGACCAGTGTGGTGGACTAAGGTCTACATAGCAACGGGCTGACTATATACGCTAAATGTCAGTAAGCCATTAATGACCCACTACAGGGTCGGGTCTCCTCTCAAAATGAGAAGGATGTAGGTCTTAGTCCACCACGCTGGCCTACTGCGGGTTGGTGGACTTCACATGCCTTTGAGAATTTTTTTTTGAACTCTAAGGCATGCAGGTTTTTCACGATGTTTTCCTTCACCGTAACAGCAGGTGATATTGAATTTTTATAAAGCGCGCATAACTTTTTTACAAAGTCATTAGTGCGCGCCACTGGGATTCGAACCCGAACCCCTCGATTCGAGGTCGAATTCTAAGCCACTGGGCTATCACCGCTGGATACGCTAAATAATAATACTAAATTCACGTTTATACGATGAATCGTTTTGTAGTTATTAAGATCAGATGATATAGACCAATTCATTACGGTTTGGTACCCTGTTATACCCTGTTATACCCTATAGGTAACGATTTAAAAGTCGTTTCACGTCAAAATATTTAACAATCCTCTCTTGATGAGCTTTAAACGCTTCCATAGTTAGACACGGGTTAGTGATAGTTTTATTTGAAAGCGTATAGAGGGATACTTCATAGCAATCTAAAGTTTAGTTGGAAGTTGAATGATAGCAGAGTTCTGCGTAGTTCGGTCTAGTGTACTGAATTTTATTTGTACGTGCCCGCTAAATGAAAGGCTATTTATTTATGCCTTCATCAAATTGGAAACGAAACAGAGTTAAATTGAGAAGTTTGTATGAAGCTTCATTTACGTTACGATATTATTTTTGACGGTAAGAAAATATATACTTTAGATGACGAAGCACATTCTCTGCCTCGTTATCGTATCGAGCATTAGTATGGGAAGATGATGGCCGAAGATGTCCGAAAACGACATATGTAATACTAATGACTGATGTTTACTGTAAATACTTTGACTATAGTCATTTTTGAACTACTTGGCTGGCTGCCAATTATGGCCCACTGTTGGGCACTGGTCTCTCCCCACAACAGGGGCAGGCCTGGAGCATACTCCACCACGCTGCTCCAATGCGGATTGGTGGAGAATCGGGCTAATGGCCAACCCGTGTCGGATGTTTTCAAACCGCCCATGGGCCTCCGACAAGGTTTAACGACTGCTAGGGTATCGATTGGTATTTCTCTACGAGACAGAATCAGAAATCATGAAATCCATAGAAGAACGAAGGTGACCGACATAGCCCTCAAAGGTCGACATAGCTGGCCACATCGTTCGCAGGACTGACAACCGATGGGGAAAAAATGTCCTCGAATGGCGACCGCGTTTAGGCAAAAGGAGCACAGGCCGCCCTCCGACCAGGTGGACTGATGACCTGAAGAGGGCAGCGGGAAACCGTTGGATTCAGAGGGCCCAGGACCGGGCGGAGTGGCGTCGATTAGGGGAGGCCCATGTCCGGGAGTGTACTACTAAGGGCTGAAAGGAAGGACCGACGGCTTAGCGTGACCACCCACGGAAGCGCGCATTTAATTCCTCACTAGCGGTAACCCACCGGCTTAACGTACCCTCCGAAGCACGGAAGCGCGCATTTAATCCGCCACTAGCGGTCACCCATCTAGGTGCTGACCGCGTCCGACGTTGCTTAACTTTTTCGATCGCTGCGATGTACTGGAGCAGCGTGGCTTAGCGCGCTCACAATTAAAGTCAATTTAAGAAAATTCAGGAAAGTTTCTTCTAGTTATAGGTACTCGTAAGTAGCTCGATATAAACACGTAGCGTCCACAACTGCGAGTCCCTCGGGCCCTAACGTTATTACGGAACTAATGATGCGTTATTGAACTTAGTTCAGTGCAAATTGAATTCCATCTAGAATATTCTGGAAGTTTCTGGCTTGCAATATACGCCCGCCTTTTAATATAGGAACAATTTTACTGAACATCTTATTGAACGTTAAATGTTTGTGTCTGTAACCTATTAGGGACCCACTCCGAGGGGTTTCCTCTCACAATGAGAAGGATGTAGGCCTTAGTCCACCACGCTGTCCTAATATGAATTGGTAGACTTCGCATACCTTTGAGTTTTGCTTTCACGATGGTTTCCTTCGTCGCTACCGCAAGTGGCATTTGATTTAATAACACGCACATTTTCCTTTTTGCCCACGAAAATTATCCAATAAAATCGAATCCGGACTCATCAAGTTATACGCTAAATTCTTAGGCATTAGGCCGCTTGGTCTGTAATTAGTATTAACTCAAGTTCCTTACTAGTTGCTCAAGTCTCATGTTCACGTAAAGTTACAACCTCCTAGCCTCAGGACTTTACTGACAACATACTCATATCATTTAAACATGCTCATATAATTTGTAATAGCTCCCACACAGTCTTGTAACATTATCTTTTATCTTTTCATAAATAATCTCGAAGGAACAGAACTGATATAGCAGAAACTAGGCAAAACAAAGTTTTTTATGAAAAAGGAACTCATATATTGCGGGAAGCTGGAGTCATACTGGTAAACAATAAATTCTTTTATATTACGAACAAGAATAGGTATGCCTCAACGTGTTTCAGTGTAGCTAAGTTATAGAACAAAGGTCTTTCACTGTACCCCGTGTTTCACGAAAATTCTAAAAAAACGTACGAGCCTTTTGTTTAAATTTTATCGTGGCGGTTGCTCGGTTATTTCAGACTGCAGGAACAATACCTTAGATAGAGAAGTTTACTGATATTAAATAGCCCATTGGACCAAAAATGATCGTTGTTTTTTTGGGTTTAAAAGTCTAACTAATGTATTTTTTTTTGCTTCCGAAGGCTTGATAATAGAATTCGTAGTCCACTGCTGGGTATGGGCATCTCTTAATCAACTTCGAAAGTGTTAATTTTCTTCCATCAAGCTAACCTCAAAGAAAATACAAGAAATTTCTGAAATTACTTGCTCCCCGTTTGATTATGACTGCTGTCGGTCGTAAGTAATCTTCATAATAGTAGTCTGGTTTAGATTACTTCTGGAAAGTTCACACACAGTGAACTTACGCTATAAAAACATGTTTTAACGCAACGTTATTAAGTTTGGAACTTCCGACAAAAACGAAGATGGATGGAGAACTCCTGAATATGGAAGCAATGAATATCACAGCGGAGTTTGAATATTCAGTGTTTGTTCAGAGATAAAACTCCGCAACCGCTTAGTATTGTGCAGTTGCGAATATAGCTCAAATAACGAGAATTGGGTCAGTGGTAAATAATAGTTTTAGTTGTTTAAATTTTTTTATATCCTTTTCTGTTATTTATTTAAAGATATTATCTTTTTTATATTTTTTTTATAAAAATTGAGTTGCAAAAATGTTAAGATATTATATGTGATACGTTATACTCGTACTACTGAACTATGGATTTAAAACAAAAAATTTTATTTGTTTATAAAAAAAATCCAATTTTATTAGTATTGTAAATAAAAGATTCACAAATACATTTTATTTAGCAATAATGTTGAAGACTAATGTTCGTAATTTTATTTCATTTCATTTCGTTAAAGTTTACAGTTTAAAGTTCGCTACAATTTATAACAAGTTGCATTTATCGAATAAATTCAACAAAAAATATTGCTTATTAATGAAAATATTAATTGTTATTTAAGATTCACTTCGTGCATATTAATTTTTGCATATTAATATCTCATTTCTCAACTCGATATCAATATTCCAGTATATGATTTCGTTAGCTGGAATATTTCCGCGTAGGATTGATATCGACGATCTCCTTTTAATTAATTTCCTGTGTTGTCCCGACGCATTAAAATGCAAACCTCCTTCAGGATGGATGAACGTCCAATACGTCCATATTCAAATATTTTAATTATAGTAGGCCAATGCTTATTATCTATATGAGGGGATATTTTGTGAACGTTATAACGTCAGAAAAGCCACTAGAAAATTTAGGAACACAGAATAATAGACATACAGTAAGTATACCTACTCGTTCAAAAAGTCGGTTATAGATACATTTTTTAAATAATTATTAATAAAATCTTTTTGGATGGGTTTTTCAAAATTTTACTATGCAATCCGCCATTTTGTTTCGGCGGCCATTTTATATCGACAATGCTGAACATCATACAAATTTATAGTTGCATTGTCACCGTAACTAAAGCTGTATTCCCAATATCATCTCAGTCGATTTTGGTCACAAATAATGAAGGTATAGACAGCAATACCTTCAGTGTTATTAAACATTTCTTTAGTATTAAAAAATAAGACATTAAGTACTTACCCAGCGCTTCCCATTAAAGACTTGGTAGATGGCCAGTCGGATTATATTCTGTTACATCTGGAACAACGGAAAAATCAAGATCAAAAATCGTTGAACAATTCCTTCGTAAAGTTTGTGTGTATGTAAGAAAGTATTATGAAAGTGGCATTTAGTATCTATTTGGCTTTTAATGAACAAATGTACATGATCATTTATTTACGTAGACAAAAGGTTATCTCATGAAATTGAGATTCAGATATTACACGACTTGTTCATAACAACTATCGTATACCTCGTGCTCTCATATTATACTCTTAAGATCCTTCCTCCCTTTCAGTTCTTCGTAGTCCACTGCTGGACTAAGGGAGGCCCAACCTCCCTTAATCAAATAAGGATAAAGAAAAATAAAAAATAAAATTAGCTTAGGTAAATAGAATAGAATGGGTCTGACCCCGAGACCTAGTAGAAAGAAAGAGAAGAATGCCAGAAAGAAATTAGTATGCAGAATGGAAGTACGAGAAGAATGTAGAGCGAGAACTGGTATGAAAGCGGAAAATAGGAAAATTGTCTTCCAATAGGCACCGACGTCATTGGTGGAGTGTAGGAGGCTCGTAATAATGAGCCAAAAAAAAACCCTTACTCGACGCACGCTACTCCGCCCGCTCCTGGCCCCTTTGAATCCAACGGTATCCCGCCTTCTTATAATAATCTTTTAAGATTATTTAAATAACAGCTAGAATGTTTCCATTAAGTACGTAAACTCCTAATTCATGTAGGTTATACCCCACACGTATAATCG
The DNA here is from genome assembly GCA_905147235.1 of Erynnis tages. Lineage (NCBI taxonomy): Eukaryota > Metazoa > Arthropoda > Insecta > Lepidoptera > Hesperiidae > Erynnis > Erynnis tages. The sequence continues at coordinate 11,429,579 of LR990082.1, forward strand.
GAAACATTTACGAGACATCATCATTTCGAGATCATAAAATAGTTTTACGATGCCCAATGAATTGTTAGGCTCACACGATCATTAATTTTATTTTTACGGCCTGATCATTAACGAGCGCTGTTATGAACACTTTGTCACATTAACATAGTTAAGGCAAAGCGACATAAACAATCAAATTATCAATATTTTTATGGAGAAATAGTCAATAATAAATTAATGTTAAAATATTTTTCAAAACTAATTATTACTTTTTTCACTTTCGTGTCATGCGCAGCAAACCCTGTCATTTGATACCCATGCGGCCATGCCCATGATGGGCATGCATAACAAGTCTCGTCTTGTCTTATCTCATTTCGTCTCGTCTAGTCTTGTCTTGTCGTGTCTTAATCTTAATAATTATAAAAAGTTAATACAAATGTTACAAAAATGTAGATAACTACCGATGGGGAAAAAAGGTCCTCGAATGGCGACCACGTTTAGGCAAAAGGAGCACAGGCCGCCCTCCGACCAGGTGGACTGATGACCTGAAGAAGGCAGCGGGAAACCGCTGGATTCAGAGGGCCCAGGACCGGGCGGAGTGGCGTTGATTAGGGGAGGCCCATGTCCAGCAGTGGACTACTAAGGGCTGAAAGGAAGGAAGGAAGGAAAGAAGGAAGATAACTAACCTTGCGTCCCTAAAATCTGCCATCAATCACCTATAATATCAACACAATAAAACACTCCAGGCAAGAGCGCTGTGTCTGTTCTAGTTAATTGGCACGTGGAGCCCTTCTGGGTCGAATCGAAGCTAATGAATATTGACGAGGGCTAAATACACTGCACGAGGATGCCCTATTATTGTTATAGTGAAAGAATAATGGGACATCATAGAGTAGGTATCATTATTTACTCGTGATAGAACTTTATATAGAAAACTGAGAAGCATTCGCACAGATAACAGCAATTGGGATAATGGACACCATTCATACACCTATGTAAAACGTGTATCCTGAGTTTGAAATCTAAGATTATTAGTATTTATAATAATATTTAAGAAATCAGTACCCTTTTTTAACTCTGATCAAATAAAACCATTTTTTTATTTTTTTAACGTAATTGTTACGTGTAAGATCCTAGATATTTAATTTTGCGTCCTTTTATCTATTATTTAAGCTTACTTTTAGAAGACAAATAATGAATATAATGTATCCAAATTTGGTCTCTTCATTTTATGTAAACGATAAAGGAAAAAAATCATGTAACTTCTCATTAATATTAATTAGACTAGTAGGACTGTCATTGTGGAAAACCAAACGACTCAAAGTAACTACTTAGACTACTTAAACTAATATTTTCGAACAGACCCAGTACTCATATAGACTTTAAAGTCCGAATTTAGCAACATTGATACCGTTTTGAGAACACCCCTGTGAGAGTCAAACACTGCGGTCTGGAGCCAAACCGCAGTTGTTTCTGGTACAGCCGACGAAGCGGTTTGTTTGTCGACTGTGGTCTGTAATGGTTTTAACCTCAGAAAACAGACCGTTTTATTACCATTACCATAACAGAGTTGGTGTGAGCCTTTACTGTGAGCCTAATCCACAAGCTCAGAGTCGCCCAGAGGGCAATGGAGAGAGCTATGCTTGGTATTTCTCTACGAGATAGAATCAGAAATGATGAAATCCGTAGAAGAACGAAGGTGACCGACATAGCTCTCAAAGTTTGCAAATTAAAGTGGCAATGGGCTGGCCACATCGTTCGCAGGACTGACAACCGATGGGGAAAAAAGGTCCTCGAATGGCGACCACGTTTAGGCAAAAGGAGCACAGGCCGCCCTCCGACCAGGTGGACTGATGACCTGAAGAAGACAGCGGGAAACCGTTGGATTCAGAGGGCCCAGGACCGGGCGGAGTGGCGTTGATTAGGGGAGGCCCATGTCCAGCAGTGGACTACTAAGGGCTGAAAGGAAGGAAGGAAGGAACAGAGTTAGTAATGAAACTCCGTAGTACCTAGAGTATTTGTATTTTCACAAGATGTAGTTTAAATTCACATTTAATATCTAATAGTAAAAAAATATGGTTTCAGGTTAAATTTGATACCCAAATTGAAGTACCCAACCCAACTTATATTTTAAAATGCAAAGTTGTTTCAATTAAAAAATATTTTCAAACAGACCCAGTATTCATCTAGACTTCAAAATACTACAAGTATACTCGTATTTAGCAACACTGATACCTTATTGAAAGCAACCCGTCGTGGTTAGAGGTTTAAAGGAATACTCAAATTGCAGTACGTACTTATGTTTCAAAATACTAAGCTTAAATTTAAATATTTAGTAGCGGCCGCGACAGACGCGCGCGACGGTCGCGCCGCGGCTGATGCGACAATACTAAATACTATGAAATGCACGGAACTGCAGAGTCAGACACTGCGGTCTGACGACAACCGCAGTTGTTTCTGTTACAACCGACGATTTGCGGTTTGTTTGTCGACTGTGGTCTGTAATTGTTTTTATGGACCTCTAAAAACAGACCATTAGACTCTGAAGTTGGTAATAAAACTTTACAGTGCATTATTTGTATTCTAAATTCAGTTCGATATCATTTATGTACATACATTGCTGTAGGTGTTATTTACAGTCGTAAAGTTAAGTCAAATAAATTCACACTAAAAGGCGTACCTATAGATACAATTGTTTTAATTAGCGACTATAATATTATATTTCATACAATATTCCTTCCATCGTCATATTAATTTAGTATTGAAATATATTAATATTCACTTGATTTATTATAAATACGACTATGTATCATCATTATAGATATGGTACCAATAGAAAAGAGATAATAATATCTAAAATTTTGTTATGTAAATCAATTTTTTAACAGGTGGTCTGCAAACGTTTGCTGCTCATTTACGATAAAAAAAGAGTCTTCTTAAAAGATATTTGAACCAAAACCTGACCTGAATAGTAATATCCTTAGAGACAACGAACCTATACTACCTACATTAAATAAGGGCTCTCGCAGAAAGGTCTGCTGTTAATGGAAAATTGGCCAACGATGAGTTTATTGACATTTAATTTTTATTGTGAATCGCTCCGACGATCGAAATAGAATTTCAAATTACGTTTCCTACTGAATGTAATGATTCTGTGAATGAAGACATGATTTAAATTTCTATTTCTGTTACACGAATTTTTGAAATTTTTGGTGGTAGAGCCAAGAGGGGTGATAGCGCAGTGGCTGAGAATTACTTACTCGAGGGATCCGGGTTCGAATCCCAGTGGCACGCACCAAAACATCCTTAAAAAGTTGTCCGTTTTATTCAGTTAAAGTGAAGTGAGTGAGAGTGACTGAAGGAAAAATTGTGAGGAAACCTGCACAACTGAGAGTTCATAAAAAAATAAATCTCAAAGGCATGAGAAATCAACCGACCCGCATTAGGCCAGCGTGGTGGACTAAGGCCTACATCCTTTTCACTGTGAAAGGAGACCCGAACCTACAGTGGGTATTAATGGGTTACAGACAGAGCCAAGAGTTCCTTACAGCCAGCCTCTTAACCCGTCGTAAAGCAGCATTTTCTTCATGTCTTATGTTTCGGCTGGGGAGGTACCGGACATACTTTATTTGAGGCAAACACCTTAGTCCTCATTAGTAGCAAAGCACTCGCATCCATCCTCAGATAGGATTACGTCTCTATTTGAGGTTGGATGTGGGAGTCCATGGGCAGTGATCATTTAAAATCTGGACTTCATTTTGCTACTCAATTGATAAAAAAACGTAATTTTTATTTTTAATTGTGTTACTGGAATCATCAAACTAATGTGCTACAGTTTTGTGGAAATAAATAAATTATAATGTGATCTATGTTATCTGTGTAGTTGGATTGTCAAATTTGGATTTGTGTGGGAAATGAGCATCAATGATCCTAAAATTTCAAAATAAGGACAGTCATAATGTTTGAATTAAATTTATTTTTCATATAATTTCAGAATGAACCGCAATACTAAATAAGGTTTAGTCCCGGATTTTTAGCACAAAGGAATGGTAAGTGTTAGTTTTTAATCAATTTACGAGTCGTAAATCTACTTCACTGTGTTTACAAGAACGCAGAGTTGGAAACTTCGTGATAGAAAAAGTTCTCTACTGTAAGACCAAAGAATATTGGATCCGTTCTAATTCCCAGCCGGTTATTAAAAAACTCATCAAGATCGATGAGGACTAACTAGCGTCTCAGTCGGACGATGGGTTCCAATAAAATAGCGTCGGATATGGATAATATGATACGTTTAATTTTAAAATCATTTTTATCATTTTTAAAACCATATTCATTTGTAGTCCAACCCGCAGTAGGCCAGCGTGATGGACTAAGGCCCATATCCCTCTCATTGTGAGAGGAGACCCGACCCTGTAGTGGGTCATTAATGGGTTACTGCCACACAGATATGACGACAGATACGACGTTTTGTAAATAATGTGTACAAGTAGTAACTTACCGAGTACGGTAATTTTTTTTTTTAAAAATAGATCATTTCCATCCCAGACTTGTTGACAGCCTTAAGAGGCAAGCGATATGACCCTTCCCCCTAGTTGACCCCTCGAGGGGCTAGGGATAGAAGAAACTGCTAAATTATTCAGCAATAACTTAACCGACAATCCCCGTTGGAGCAGCGTGGTGATATGATCCATGCCTCCCCCTGTTGTGGGGAGACTGTTGCCCAACAGTGGGCCAAAAATGGATTGCAGCCAAAATTTATCCCCTTGCAGGGACAATCGCGGGGCAGATGAGAAGAAAAAAATGTATCACGCTGATAACAGCGGTGTTTTGTGAATGGGTGATTAACCAACGTCCATTCAACCATTATGAAGCGAACAACTCAATGGCCAAGCAATGAACAAACAAGGGATACAATCTGTGGATACAATACAATCCACTCTGTGAGGGGACACGTGTGGGTAGAAAGACCGAGGAGTGCGATTATTAGATCTACTGCCAAATGACTGGGTTTCAATTGTTAACAATCGGAAGTGTTAATAAATTAGACGTTCGAATTTCGAGTTTAAATTTTGGATATTTTTTTTAATGGAAAGTTGTGTAGGTAGTAGGTAGGTATACCATAGAAAAAGGAAGTAAATAGAATGGCAATAGTAATATTTTTAAAGGGAAATTGATACCATAGAAGAATGAAGTAAGTATAGAACGGCAATTATCTCTAGCTATGTCAACAAGTGGCATGTACGCCATTCATTCATTACCTATATCACTACTAATACTACTAATATGCGCTCAGTTTAGCAGAACCACCCCCACATGGCTCGCCCATAGAGTCGTTCTATCAACTACCTATTTCTATGGTTGATACCTAGATTAGATTAAAATATAGCCCTAGATTAAAACAGCTGTAATATGATACTTTTTATTTCACTGTGAACCGAATTTTAACTTTCTCTGTCCTTTAAATAGAAACAATAGGTAAACAATGGTTATGAGTCACATGTGACTCACGGGACAGTGAATTGGTTAAGGTTCGCACGAGTTAGCGTAGAAGCTAGTCCTTTATATGTAATATCCGTTCAAACATTGTTGAGCCGTCAATTGCAGTACAATGGACCACAGAGAAGTCATTGTGGCATGTGGGCTGCGGTCGAAAACTTTATTATCGTAGGCCACCGACGTCAAGTGGTCACTGCAGTCCATGGACATCCGTGTCAACTTGAAATAGAGCAGAAATTTTGTCTCAAGTCGCGTGTGGGAACGTCGCTCATGATGACTGAAATGTTTGTCTCATATTACATGAGTAAGCAAACATATGAGCGGTGATAGCCCAGTGGCTAAGAATTCGACCTCGAATCGAGGAGTCCGGGTTCGAATCCGCTTTATAAAATTAAATATCACCTGCTGTTACGGTGAAGGAAACATCGTGAGGAAACCTGCATGCCTGAGAGTTCACAAAACAATGATCTCAAAGGTGTGTGAAGTCCACCAAGCCCCAGCAGCGTGGTGGACTAAGGCCTCTAAGGTCTCATTCTGAGAGGAGACCCGACCCTGCAGTGGGTAAATTATGGGTTACAGACAGACAGCTGCCATTTAACAAAAGATTTTCATTCCGACGCTACAAAACTTACGTTCATATTTTATCTTAGAATTGCATTCTTCGGTTTCAACAATTCGTAAATATTTCATTCGTAATACCTTCGTCTTTGAATACTCGTCTCAAACAATTTAAACGCCTCAAATATTCGTTCATCGCTTGAAATTCAAAAGTATCCGGATTCCATACATACATGGAGACAAAGTCACGTGACACGACAGTGATAGCCCAAGAGCTAGCAGATATTTTTCGAGAAGTTTTTGAAGCACCCAAAAATCTGGTTAAATCGAGTAAAAATGCAGACCTTGTATTTAAAATATTTAAAAATTAATCCAGAACACTGAGCCGGGCTAATAACGTCGCCAGGCATCACCAAAATTATTTTAAATCAAAAAAATGTTTGAGGCTCGTTGCAATAACTATTTTCAGGACTTTTGGGGAGATTTTAAACAAAAATCTCAAAACGCCTCAGATATTTTTTGGATAAATTCCATCACCTACCAGCTAGGCCTGCATATTTGGTGTACTAGTGGTACACAACCCCGGAATTCGATAGCCTGGTTGAATATTTGGTTTTGCTTTAGTGTGTTCGTGTAATGAAAAGTTAGTTGGTGAGTATACTTAGTTTGTTTGAGAGGATACAAGTCACATACATTCCATACAGTCTCTTTTGTGTAAATGATACCCAGTCATCCATTAAGTCCTTACCGTTCGATATCGCGCTTTCAACAACCCTTGTTTACAATAAGTGGAGCGCTTTATTTTCACATGAGTTTACGTTAGTAATAAAGCAAATAACATATATTATATTTCAAAATTATTTAATAGTATTATTTCAACGCTTAGCTTTTCAAAGTTCTTCTAGTTGGTGTAGTTAACATTTTAACCTTTTGACCGCCAAAATGTGTTCCTTCCTTCCTTTCCGTCCTAGGCAGTCCACTACTGGCCATGGGCCTCCCCTAATCGACGCCACTACACCTGGTCCTGGGACCTGCTCTAAATCCAACGGTTTCCCGCTGTCTTCTTCAGGTCGTCAGTCTACCTGGTAGGAGTCGGCCTTTGCTCCTTTACTTAGGTAAAGGAGTGGTCGCCATTTACATGCTCACAAAGTTGCTAGTACGACAACGTCATTTCGTATATTTTGACACATGTCAGTTTTTTAATAAGAACAGCTCCATACAGAGTGTTGTGTGTGTGTTTGAATTTTGTCGCGTTGGTTGATCGGTCGCCCTTAAAAGCAGTTGTATTGTCGTCGGTGAGGCAAATTAATTTCCAGAAGATTACATTCAAATACCACCGTGTTTCTGTGGAAAGTGATCCCTTCTTGGAACATGGATCTCGCAACTTTGAACATGGGAAGTTCCGTGTTTTGGCAAAATTATATTCCTCTTATTTATGTCATAGCCCAAGAGCTGGCAGACATTTTTTTAGAAGTGTTTACGGCATATGAAATCACGTTGAATGGATTTTTTGTAATATCCGAACACAAAAAATGTAGACCTGGCTAGCGGATAATGCAATTTAGCCAAGCCCTAAATGATGAGACAGCAATTTTTTTGAGAAAAAAAGTGTTTAAGTTGCTTTTAATTTTTTGATAACATTAAATTTGTTATTTAAGAATTTAAAATAAAATAAATCACTGAGTCGGGTTTATTACCTCGCCAGGCATCTCCAAAATAATTTAAAAAGATAATTTTACAACATTATAGGTACTTGTAAATAAAAATAACTTTTTCAGGACATTTCGAGGGATCAACAATATCTACAGTACATTAATCAAAACGCCTCTAAACACTTTCAGTTTGGCCAAATTCTTCTCGAATAATGCCTGCGAGCTCTTGGGCTATGTACTGCTCCTCTTATTTATATTACATCTCTCAAATTCCCTGGCTTTGAACGTCAGACATCTTGATGAAGTCACGGAGCTTAAGAAGTTTCCTTGTTTCTGAGTATAAAATATGAAATATGGAGATATTGTATGGACAAGTTTTGCACGCGTCGTGTCTAAATTTGGGTATTTTTATCACAGTAATACTTTTTTTTACATATGGTGGGCAACTCACTTACGGCTTTCTAATCCTAAAGTAGGCAGTGAGCCTGTGTTATGGTAGCCGATAAACATACAAATTTAATTATACCTAATACATACATAGATAGAAAATTTACACCCAGACACACAACAATCACCTGTGCTTATCACACAAATATTTGTCTGGGGTGGGAATCGAAACCAAAAGAGTTAGTTGGGCAAAAAGATCCTACTTTTGCCCAACTAAAGAATGAATAACTGAATATCTGAACAAGACATCGGGTCGTCATTATTTCAAAGAGAAGTCGAAATGACTGAACAAGTGAAATTTAATATTTCAGTTTCAAATTACATCATTATTTGCAAATCAAACTGTAATTTTGCTCGAAGTTTAAAAGTTTTTGCTGTCACTAAATCTATTTTAAGATTCATTATTCTTTGAGATCATCTGGATAATCTCAATATATTTTTTTAGATTTGAATATAATTACGATCAGCATGCCTATAAACTACTTGTACTTTGTATTCCTTCTAGGAAATCCGCACAAATCCACAGGGAATGAGATATATCGATATAACGATAGAGATAGCTTGAGATACATAATTATATCGAGCGTAGCTTCAAAGATTTCAAAGATTTTACTGAACATAAAAACTTTACCTACTCCTTATCATAATATCCTCGTTCTAACGCTGTATAGCTATAGTTGTATAAAAATATTCATTGCACTGCCTTTATATCATAAAAACTTTCGCAGAAATAACTTGCCGTTTTTAAAGAAATTGTAATTCCCAAGTGGAAATCTAAAAAGTACCGAACACGCGACATATTTACGAACATGAAATCTTTCAGCCATTCGCGGCCACTATACCTATTCATTCTGCGACGGTTTCTTCAATACAAGCTAAAATCCATTTATTTGGATCGTGTTTTGATACAAGAAAGACCTTTCGTATTTTCGACATCTTTGGTATGCGGAAATGTCGAAGGGCCCGTCAAAGCAACGAATACAATAACTCGCAAATACAAGGTAACTTGTGGACCTTCCAACAAAAAGTCCACAATGTAAACCTTAAGGGCTTGTTTGCGGCTCAGCTGTCAAGTCATGCTCGAATAGAGCCGTGTTTTGTATCAAATGTGAAAAAATAAAAAGATGCCATAATTATGTAAAAATTATAATTATAAAAATAGGAAGGAAAAAGTACTCGGTCCACACACAGGTGCTGGAGCCACCTAGGTATTGTATTTTATACATTATATAAGGCGTCGTGGAAGTGTTCTAACGTCAAATGACATACGAAATCCGTATAAAGCAAAAGTTAACTTAGCTATAGATATTGTGCTAAATACATTCGTAATATAAAATTGATTACCCGTGTCGTAGGTGCCATATGCAGCGGTGATAGCCCAGTGGCTTAGAATTCGACCTCGAATCGAGGGGTCCGGGTTCGAATCCCAGTGGCACGCACCAATGACTTTGTAATAAAAGTTATGTGCGATTTATGAAATTAAATATCACCTGCTGTTACGGTGAAGGAAAACATCGTGAGGAAACCTGCACGCCTGAGAGTTCACAAAAAAAAATGTTCTCAAAGGCATGTTCGTCCACCAACCCGCAGTAGGCCAGCGTGGTGGACGGCGGCCTACATCCTTCTCATTGTGAGAGGAGACCCGACCCTGTGTTGGGTCATTAATGGGTACTGACACAGGTGCCATAAACACGATATTCGAGTTACGTGAACGCATTAGCATTAGCGCGCAAATTTCCCAATCTGATTTAGAGTTTACACGAGGTCTTATCCCTGTCCTAGGTATCTCAATGATTAATCCCCACTGACATCAACCCCTCATGTTGAATGTAACTGTACTCCCTCTTGAATGAGCTCTTTGCGCCACAAGATAAGATAAGCCTCTTGATTGAACCTTTAGAATCGTAACACCTAAGTGTGACCTTCATACAAATCGCTTAAGCTAATTAATAAAGTATATGCGCGACTGTGTCTACATAGACAAAAATAATTAACTATCTGAAAATATAGAATTGAACTTTTTTTGAACTCTCAGGCGTGCAGGTTTCCTCACGATGGTTTCCTTCACCGTAACAGCAGGTGATATTTAATTTTATAAAGCGCACATCACTTTTTTTCACAAAGTCATTGGTGCGTGCCACTGGGATTCGAAACCGGACCCCTCGATTCGAGGTCGAATTCTAAGCCACTGGGCTATCACCGCATCGTCGGCATCCCTATCTTTACCACCCCTAAATGATTAATCCCACTAAATTCAGCCCCACACGTTGCATAGGTACGAATTTATTCCCTAAGTTCAATTACTTAGGGAGGTTGTATAAGCACTATCGCTCTCTCGGGTACGACCCGAACTTACAACTTTAGTCCTAACCCTTTATGTCTATCGTGTATGAGATGGGGTTTGCTTATCTACAGCCTGGAGTGACACACTTAACGCTACATTGCACTGTTTTACTAAACTACTAATAAACGCTATAGGCGATTAACAGACTACTCCACATCACGGTAATAACAATTACTATTTTGCACTTAAAACTTCGAGTCTTGAACACGTAAAGCCCCGTATTCATGGTAAACATTAGTTTGGCAACAAAGTTGAATCCACGTGTTGCGGGGTTGCTGTCTACATGTTGCTGGCAACACTGCGTGTTGCGGAGTTGATAACGGCATGTTGACAAGCTCTCACCCGACGAGCGTAAACATCAGTTTAGCAACAAACGTTGACGTGTGTGAACGTGTTTGCAACAGTTTATAAACATGGCAGCAGTGTGGAGTAATAATAAAATAATGCAATTAATATCTGGAATTGTTTCAATCTAATCTGAATGTGTATGAAAGAGAACTGTATGAATCTCCAGTTGCAAGATATCGTAATGTAATAGCCAGCCTCGTTTGAAGTGAAACTGGGTGACGAATATTTGTTTCTCTTTTCACTATTGACGGACCATTCATTTCCAGAAGATGTTCGAAATCACTTTTCGACATTCTCGTTAAATTAATAAATGATGCATCTGTCATTCTGAGGTCACTCATCAAATTTTCTCTTCGCAGAAGATAGTTTCGAATCCACCATCTTTTTCTCTTTTTTTATTAGAAATCCCATACATCAGATACAGAGAACACAACAATACTACTTCCTCGGGCAACATTTTAACGCAGACTGGTGTGTGGACAACCTGTATTTATTTCAACAAAGTTTCCAGCAACATTCTCTCCGCTCATCAACAATGTTGATCAAATGTTGCTAAACTAATGTTTACCATGAATACGGGGCTTAAAACGCGTCAGTTGAACGTTAATATCATTTTGACATTATCTTCAAACAGTCGAAACGTGAAACATTCTACCAAAGGCTGAATAAAACTGAAACTTCGAGATTGAATTAAAAAGTTAACTGAGCAGAATTTATTGGGTGTAGAATTTCTTAGTTTCAATTTAGTATTGAATTTCATCAAATTCTTTGAAGAGAATTAAGTATTGGAATTTAATCCTTATTGTATTGAGTTGAAGCTCCCTAAAATAATAAGTATGAAATGCGTTAGTTCGTTTGTGTTTTGTTACGGTTTTTGACATTTATTTGTTGTGTAGCATATTAGTGGAAAATACAATAACTATTAGGTACGTTTATTTATTTCTTGCAGCCACTTTGGAGTAATTCCCGCTCGATAACTTATAATTATGGCAAAACAATGCGGGGTCAGCTAGTCTACACTAATATTATAAAGAGGGAAAATTTGTATTTTTGTGTGTGTATGAATAAACTCAAAAACTACTGTGCCGATTTCGAATATTCTTTCACCATTGGAAAGCTACATTCACCCTGAGTAACATAGGCTATATTTATAGCTAGAAAAGATTAGGGATCCTTACTAAAACTTAAGTAACGTAACCCAAGGCGAAAACTATTGACGATAGAACAAAAGTATGTTCTACAATATTAAAGAACATATCGATATGTACAAAATACTTCTCGATATTAGTCAAATTAATTGGCAGAGCGAAGCCTGCCGGGTCAGCTAGTATGATATAAAATATGACAGATATCAATTCATAGTATTTCGATTGTTTAGTTCACTGAATGAAGTTCAAATGTAAGAGGCAATTGACCAGAATTCCGAGTATCAAATACCTTGAATACCAATATTCGGTTCGAATTCCCGCCTCGAGACACGCAATTCCTATCCAAGCAATCACTATTGTAATTGAACAGATCTAAATATAAATATTCATAGGGACTGAACTAATTATAAAGTTGTTATAAATCTAACTATCTAATTATATCTAAATATCTATATCTAAAATTAAATGACTGTAAATGTTGAATGTTTCACGTCCCACTATATGTATAGCTGAAAACATATTATTATTTATGTAACCAAAACAGCGTATTATTCGGTTGCGGTATTTATGAACGTTAAAAATAAAACTATCAAACTTGACTGAATAAATTTATTAAAGTAACTAAAGCCTTTATTTAAATAATACGCAAGATTTACCTTAGTTTTAGTATGACTGTATTGATTAATAACATAATCGTATATTATTGGGAAAGTTGCAAACCTATCTGAAAAAACAAATGGTGATTGATGAACAGCTTTGTGAAATATTAAAGTCAGTCAGTAACCCATTAATGACCCACTACAGTCAGGTCTCCTCTCACAATCAGAGGGATGAAGACCTTAGTCCACCACGCTGGCCTACTGCGGGTTGGTGGACTTCACATACCTTTGAGAATTTTTTTTGTGAACTCCTAGACATGCAGGTTTCCTCACGATGTTTGCCTTTACCGCAAAAGCAGGTGATGTTTAATTTTATAAAGCGCACATACTTACTGTTTTACAAGGAATGGAAATATTAATGTACCTAACCTATATTCGTGCAAATAAACGTATTGAATTTGTCTTTCCCGCTTGTCAATAACCCATTAATGACCCACTACAGGGTCGGGTCTCCTCTCACAATGAGAGGGATGTAGGCCGCCGTCCACCACGCTGGCCTAATGCGGGTTGGTGGACTTCACATGCCTTTGGGAACATTCTTTTTGAACTCTCAGGCATGCAGGTTTCCTCACGATGTTTTCCTTCACCGTAACAGCAGGTGATATTTAATTTTATAAAGCGCACATAACTTTTTTACAAAGTCATTGGTGCGTGACACTGGGATTCGAACCCGGACCCCTCGATTCGAGGTCGAATTCTAAGCCACTGGGCTATCACCGCTAATGTTTTTTTATTTTGTTATCACCTCAACTCTGAATTCCATCTGCGTCAACGAACGTCACCCCAAAAAAACAACGGAGATTGTTTTGAGCTATTTATCTACCTATCAGTTGAACTTCGGAATATTTGGTGATGATAATACGAATCAGTGGTTCGATAAACAAACACTGCGGTTATCAAAATGGCTCAAATTTATGCATGAACTCATCCGTACTTTACATTATGCAGATTAGTATTAGGTTTCTGCGCTGCGTGGAACGAAACGTGACGATGCTTGTTCACTCACAAAGAGATTTTGCGTCAAAAATTGCGTGTTCTTGATATTTATCTAAAAACAAGCTGTGCCCGCGACTACGTCCGCGTGTAATTCTAAAATAAAAGTAGCCTAAGTTACTCCTTATTATATCAGGTATCTGCCAGTTAAAGTACCGTCAAAATCGGTCCAGCCGTTCCTGAGATTAGACCGAACAAACAATTAATAGACTGACAGACAAAAATTGAAAAAAATGTTATGATGGTATACGTACTGTGTGTACATAAATATGCATTAAGTAAAAAGCGGTTATTTTCATAATACAAACAGACACTTCAATTTTATCTATTTACGTGTTTTTGATATTTAACTAAAAATTATTCAATTTTGCAAAACAAACCTCTTTCTTATAAGTATTGCCTTGTCTGTCCAAAACCCATTAAATACTCTCCTCTCATAATGATAAGGATGAAGGCCTTAGTCCACCACGCTGGCCATGTGGGTTGGTGGACTTTACGAGTTTTCGAGAAAATTATGGAGTGCTCTCAGGCATGCAGGTCTCCTCACGATATTTTTCTTCACCGTTACAGTAGGTAGGTACGCAATATTTTATTTTGTAAAGCGCACATGACTTCTAAGGATGGTGCCTCATTGGTGGATCATTGGTGCCTCTGGGATCCGAATCCGGAACCACAAAATAGAAATTCTAAATGGAAATTGTGTGTTCTTGATATTTTTCTAAAAATAATTTAATTTTGCAATATAATCCCCTTTCTTATAACGATTCACTTGTCCTGAAAGTTCATTATTCATAGAAATCTCTATGAACTTTCAATTCAAATTTGACAGATTTTTTAATAACAAATAAAATATTCGTTGAATTTTATATATGGAGTAACTTAGTTTATGTAAAAATCATTTATATTCATTTAAAGATTTATAGATAAATACCTTAATTAGGTACCTACATATACTAAAAAAAACTACAAATTAAATTAAAAAAAGAAAAGAACAAATTTTGTTTTCAATATTTCATCTTATATAAGCAGAATATATATTAAAATTTTCGTAAATCCAGCTAATAAAAAAAGACCACATCTTATCGATTTTGCAATAAGCAAGTTGTTTTGGTTACTACGAAAGCCACTTTTTGTTCTCTCCTCCACTGATTGTTTTATAATGGTACTCGTACTTTCATCCGGCCACGAAGTTAGCAAGTGAATTGCAAAAACGATGTTTATCGTTACTCCGTTGTTACCGACGACGGCGGCAAAAAATTGACTGAATAAAGCCTATCGAAGTAACTTTCGCGCAAGCTACGTTATTTTTTGCGTGCTTAAGTTTAGGAGTTAGGTATACCATAGAATGGTAAGTTTAATATTCTGTTACTGGTCTTGATCTGATACTGGTCAAGAACACAATGTCTTGTGTGTGTCCTTGGCACCCACGACGCAAGGAATCCTAGTGTGGGGCTATGAGAGTGCGGCCTAAAAAAATTTAGTAACCATACTTACGTAACGTACTATTCTTTCATCTGACTAACATTCATTCCGTTAAAATATTTAAAAAGACCAAAAGGTCTATCCGCTTACTATAATCTCAGACAGACAAACATTAACGTTACAGTTTATATAACAAAACCAATCTTTTTGATCGGGAATAGGTAAAGAGACCAGACAAAAATTTGCAAAACTAGTCTGGAAATTGGAATACTCTCCCTCATCCTCCAAACACTCCAGGCTTTTCGATAATCCCTTATTCTTGAATTTCCAAAAAAATATATTGGAAAAAATTAATAGCCTCCAAAGACATCTACGAAGCGTTACTTCAATTTTACGCCTCCCGGCACAAGGCTTATTTAGGAACGAAAACACGACAAGAAGTCATAAATAAGAAAGGAAATTATACATTAGGTATTACCTAAGGATATAGGATTAGGAATAGGATTTCTCCGGAGTTTGAAGAATTAATTGATATTGTAAAAATGAAAAGAACCTTTCTGAAGATAAGAATAAAAAAGTTCTAACCGTCCCCCAATCAGCGATCGGGGGACGGATAGAACCGTTGGACATTGAATAGAGTTCGATCTGTCACCTCTTCGTTAAATGGGGGACAGATCGAACTTTTTATTCCTATCTATCCCCTGCAGGGGACAGAATCGGGGGACAAACAGGAATAATCCCTTTCTGATAGGTACCCTAACATAAAAATCCTACTCATATTATTATATACTATTATAAATGCGAATGTTTGTGAGTGTGTTTGTTACTCTTTCACGCAAAAACGACGAAGCCGATTTCGATGAAATTTTATATGCACTTAGTTTATTGCCTAGATTAACATATAGGATACTTTTGATCTCTCTCTGGACCAAGTACGACCAAGACGAAGCCGCGGGAAAAGTCGAGTTTTAGTATAAATAAAGGCATTGGACCTCCTAAAGCTTTACGATACCTAGGCTCCATAAACTAAAGCAGCCGCGAGAAACATACGAATAATAACTATTAGCGAGCTGAATCGTAAGCTGAGTACTAAAATTTAACGACGAAATAGCGTTATAACGCTGTAGCATATTAATGTATTTATGTTATAACATACACATGTGAAGAGAGTTAGTGTTTTAGCAAACTAATCTTACTTCTTATCTTGCTAATATAACTAGTCGACCCGGCAGGCGTTGCTCTACCCTTAATTTGAACTAAGTATCTATCCAAGATACTTCTAAGCTCATGATTTCAAGTTACAAACTTAACCAACAAACCCTTACAAAGTTACCCTTCCTTTTTCCCTCCCTTCCCTCTTAAACGTAAAATCCCCAAAAATCCTACCATAAATACCATACGGATATTATAAACGTATGTATCTAAACTACTTACTAATTGCGTAAAAAGCACAGAACAGATAAATTAGGTAAAAACCTTTATAAAACGTTAGCTTTTCCTTTCCCTTCCCCTCCCTATTTTCTTTCCCCCCTTAAAGTTAAAATTCCCAAAAAACCCTATCTTAGTGGATACAAACACTATAAAGAACCTATATTCCTTTGATAGTGTTCTAGAGTCAATACTTTTAGTGTCACATCAAAAGGCAGTCAGGTTCTTAACAAAATTCTAATACTCATAGGCGTAGACGCGTGCAGTAGCTAGTCTTTTGTAGCTTTGTAGCTAGGTACTAATGAGTCTTGAGAGCTGAAACTTGAAACATACCCTATTTTATAATGTAAGCATCCGCTAAGAAAGTTTTTTGGAAATTCCAAGTAGACGGTAATGAAAGAGATAACTTTGTATGCAAAACTTTACTCTTTTAGTGTTTAAAGCAAATTTTATAGCAACAAAAGTTTTTTGTAGCTATGTCTGTGGGATCAGGTAGCTAGTAAAAAATTATCTAGCTACATAGTTTGGGTTGAGATAAAAATTATGCATAAAAATCCTACAAGAACATATTTGCAAGAATTTTCAGGAATAAATACATAGATGCGATATCATTCGTCGTAGATCGGAGTTCCAGTTTGATCAACAATTATATTTAACGCTAAAAGGCGTGCAGACCACCCGATATTAAGTGGGCACAGCAGCCCATTGACTTCAAGCAAACTCTAAGCAAGGTTTGTTCGTCAGCCACGTTACCCAACCTAAATACTTTAGAAAATAAATTCCCGATGAATAAACATCACCAATAAAAGTACCCTTAATATTCATCGTGCGAGAATTTTGTTACGTCAAGTAACGGAAATTCTTAGCAGAAAACTCCATAAAGTAAATTATTTCGCGAATATTTTAAGCTGCCCCAAATTTCCTACGAGGAAAATATTGTCAAAAGGAAATTTCCACGTGGTGTGATCCCCCGCTGTCTAACTAAAGCCACATTATTCATGTATTGACGACACAAGAACCTGCGCCCGAAAGAAACGATAACAGAATCAAATACTTACATCACATCCTGTTGGCAAGGCGGCAAATTTTAGCTTCCTTGACACAGATTATACACGAAAATCTTTACAATTCATACGCAGCACAACACGAAAAAAAAAACAAAAAAAACGCACCAAAAAGTTTAACACAGTGTTCGAGTTTCAAAATTTTTACCGAAACTTTTTAAATTCCGACCGCACAAAAAATAACTCGGTTCCAAAACTGAAATTTCATAAATCGAAAAAGGAATAATGACTGCTTTTAAAAATACGCATAAATAAAATGTTTTGGAGAACAGAACAATTTCAAATTCAAATTCGTATCGGGAACGCGTAGAACTTACTTCAGAGGGAGAGCGGGACGACCACTCTATAGTCGATCTGGCGCGAACTGAACTACGGGCGCGCGTGCCATTCAGCCGGGAGATCGGATGGATCCTTCGATATTTGAAATCATCTGCTCTTTTGTGACGAGGAAATGAATTTTAAAAAGCCAATTTGAATTTGGATTCGATTTTTGTAATCTGTTTTGCAACGGCCTCGGCGGAGTATCGTTTAAACTTGAGAGGCTTGGGACAACAATCAACAATCACAACAAGATCAACAATTTTTATTTGAAAGTTTTTTTGAATAAATCATTACTTATTTTTATTATAAATTTCATTACGAATGTTTAATAAAATATTTTGAAGTAGGAAATAATAATATAATGTTGTACTTAACAAACAGGCAATTTTCATCGTAGTTTTTCGACGCATTGTTTTCTATTGGCTATTTGAGGTTAGATAGGTGTGTCAAGGATCAGGTAGCCTGCATGCCCGTTCTACACATTAACTATTAAAAACATAGCTTAAAACGATGATCAAAATTTAAAATTACTTTTAACTCTATCAAGTGTAAAAAATTGTAATTAAAAGTGCCTAAAACATTATTCTTGTGAGAAATAATAAATGACAAATTTTATGGGCCGAATCTGTTAAGTGTTATAAATGAGTCATTATTGTATCATTATGGTTTCATTCTGTCTACACAATTGTTGTCTACAGTTGTTACAGAATTCTGTCTACAGTTTTGGTAGATTAATTAGTAAATAAATAAAATTTAGGTTAATTTTAAGATCAATTACCCAATAAATAGAACACATATTTAATAGATTCAGATATAATGTCAATAACATTGAATGGGGATGATTTAATACTAACATCAGGATGGAAAATTTGGGTTCGCCTCTCAGAAGCACGTTATTAGACATTGATTCGGGGTCAGACCGGAAGCGGAAATGAGGCTGTGTCGTTACAATAACGTCTCAAGGATGGAGGATGTATGATATGATATTTGGTTAACTGCCCATAAAATCTTCCATAGATTTCATCGTTGGAAAACACCCAACTCACTTGAGAATTACATTCGCTATTGGATTTTACATAAAGAATCTGTTTATCGACGGATAGCGGTAAGGCTTCGCAGGAATTGCAATTGCTTTGGACTCTGCATGTTTGAACAATGGAATGGAATGGAATGGCATGGAATGGCATGGAATGGCATGGAATGGAATGGCATGGAATGGCATGGAATGGCATGGAATGGCATGGAATGGCATGGAATGGAATGGAATGAAATAAAATAGAATATCGCCAATAGAGTAGTAAAAGATTATGGCAATTAATTTTGCCGGTGACTTATATCAGTCCGGGAACATAATATATTGGAACGAAGTTCCTTATCGCGCGTTGTGAAAGGGGGCTAGACGGAAAAAATTCTTACGAAAAGTTGTCACGACACTTTTTGTTGTCATGACGTAAGTCATGACGTAAATGACAATGACTGAAGTTCATGACTACGTCAGTTACGTCATGAACTTCAGTTACGTCATGACAGCAAAAAGTGTCGTAAATGACATTGTCATTTACGTCATGAACTTCGTTCCTTCCGGGTGTCCCTTGACAACTCTCAAGTTTTTATTATTATGTATATATAAAAAAATACCTCCCTCTTCCCTTAAATCGGTTAAAACAACTAAAAAATTTGAGGAAAAATTTTTTTCATCGTTTCCCTCTTATTTGGCCTGTACTGAGTGTGACTCAAACTGTCTGAAACGTCGCGCTATAAATAAATAACGCTTCACACTCATAGCCTCACACTAGGATTCCCTGTGTCGTGGGTGCCATGGACACACACAAGAAAAATAATTATAGATAATACAAACCGCTGTTCTCATATAAAGAGAGAAAACTTTCACTTCACATTTCTAAACCTCACATTGACTTGCCGTTTTAGAAAGAAGACATAATGTCGACGATCCACTTAGTAGCAAAAGCAACACGACATGTAATTTTAAAATTCTGAGCGCATCTCTCGTCGCACAGGGGTTTTCGACATTTTTATTATGAAGTCACGGGCACAGCTACTTTATAACATTTGGTAGTACCCTTCTTAGAATTCATTGTATTTACTAAAACCAATTATCATAATATATCAAAGAAATTCCTGAAATACCTCGTATCTTGGGTACATATCGGTTTGTATCTACGACGTATATTTACTGGTAGAAGTACGGCCTCGGGCGGACGAAACTTTATATTATACACGCGATAATTATAACCAACACTATTGTTATGTTCTGTAGACAACTAACGTTACTATTAATGTTTGCATAAATAAGCACACAAATTGGGAACACATTCCGTTAATTAAGACATCGCGTAGGTATTTAATTACCAAATAATATGGCAGTCATAGGTGGAAATATTTGCTCCAAATATTGGTAGTTAATTATTTATGACTTCGTTCGCTTTTGAATTCTTTTATCTAATGAAGATTCTTGTGATAAAATAGTTTGTGTTCATTTCCAGAACTCATACAACCTTAATGGCTTTCTCCATAATTGTTTTTGTGAGTTTCTATTCACCATTCCGCAGTGGAGCAGCGTGGAATCTCGCACGCTCCTCCCCCTGTTGAGTAGAGCGTTGTTAGACATTAATTTTAATAGGAATTTTTAATAACACTTCGATCGTTCTCTCAACGGATAGATCGCTCTGCTGGAGACGACGTGACGTCGCGGTCGAGATAGCAGTTCAGGGTTCAAATGAAAATCTGCTCGGTTTGAACTTTAAAGCAAAATTGCAATCTTCATAAAACAGGCCAAAGAGGCAAATACAGCTGTTATCGACTGACCTGTTGGTCTAGAGGTTAGCGACCCTAACTGCTACGCCCGAGGTCGTGGGTTCGATTCCCACCTAGGACAAATATTTGTGTGATGAGCACAAGTGTTTGTTCTGTATCCTTAACTCTATCCCTTGAACCCTTTCAAATCGTATATTTCGACTATAAAGGTAGATATCGTATAGTCATAGCTTTCAAGATACATACTTAGTAAAATGTATTGAAAGCAATGCCAAATGTAAAATAGTAATGTATTTACAGATTTATATTCATCGCAAAGTTTTCTCTCTCAAAATTTTAAGCCAAGCACCACTAATAAAAACATCAACACATTGTGGCCGTAAATTTAATGTACACACAAAAGAGCGAAATAATCGCCCAGAATTATGACCCATTTATGTTTAATGGATAATTGACTTGGCTCCGACGCCGACGACGTGTTTGTACACTTTAAAATTGTATATCTTTCCGAGTTTCGTAAATAGGACATGCTACGTAAATCTTCTAGAAAAATTTTCTTATACTATACTGACTGACGGCGGATTTCAAAAGCTTTTC
Organism: Erynnis tages; assembly: GCA_905147235.1. Classification (NCBI taxonomy): domain Eukaryota; kingdom Metazoa; phylum Arthropoda; class Insecta; order Lepidoptera; family Hesperiidae; genus Erynnis; species Erynnis tages. The sequence continues at coordinate 11,450,810 of LR990082.1, forward strand.
GCATGTCACGTGTATTTCAATTTGGACAGCTCCGTACAGAGCCCTTTGTTTATATTTTGTCGTGTTGGTTGGTCAGTTATACAGCAGTTGTGACAATTAAGACAAGGTCTTAATCTTAAAACTTAATAGATCATACGCACTGCTACATACGTGAAAACGCCAAGTCACTTTCACATAGAATATCTCGAGGGTGTAAAAGCGTGCATTGCTGACTTCTAGATTTCAAAGGATGCTAACGAGACTCTTTTACTAGGTTCTTCGTTCATCTGTTTGTTCGTCTTTCATCCTGAATGGCGCAGTGGTTAAGACGTGGTTAAGACGCTGGTGCGCTGCGTGAACGGTACTGGGTTCGATTCCCAGCGGAGCAGAGATTCGAATGATGGTAAATTTCTGTGAAATTTTTTGGTAAATTTCACATAATGTCAGTAACCCATTAAGGACATACTACAGGATCGGGTCTCCTCTCACAATGAGCGGGATGTAGGGCTTAGTCCACCACGCTGACTTGCGGGTTGGTGGACTTCACATATCTTTGAGAACTTCTTTTTTGTGAACTTTCAGGTATGCAGGTTTCCTCACGATGTTTTCCTTCACTTTATCAGCAGGTGATATTTAATTTTATATAGCGCACATAACTTTTTTACAAAGTCATTGGTGCCTGCCCCTGGTCAGAGGTCGAATTCAAAGCCACTGGGCTATCACGGTTTTGTCTCACATAACGCCTCGCCGTAATTATTCTGGTTCAACAAACTTTTCAAGCATAACTCCCGCTTTAAAGTTAAGTAGTAAGTACTAGTAGTAGTAAAGTTAAGTAGTAACCATTTACTACCTTTGCGTAGTAAATGGTTGTTTTCAACCTCGCGCTAACTTGTTCGGAAAAGCACTACACCCATAAAATAGGGCCCAAGCTGCTTTTAAGCTTAGTCTCAACTTTTCGACTTAAAGCTCCTATTTGATCCATATTATAGAAAGTCCATATATTTTGAAGTTGGATATTAGCGATGCTATCGTAGTTTATACGAGTTATTTTTAAGTAATCTTATATTGAAAATGATCGCGTTTGAGAACGTTTTTATTGGTTTACGATCGATCTTTTGATTTTAGATTTTCTTTGTTTTTTTAGATATCACCTACAATAGAGTCTATTTAAAGCTTCAATAATCTCGTTTTTTGAAATCGGTTAAAATAAGTACACCTACTAATGTAATTTAATAAATTTGAACCTAAAACAAAACCGAAATAAAATAAAAATAAGGCTCTCGTTCATTTATAGGTGGTAAGTGATAAAGCAATAGTAACTCGCACGGAAATGGACGTACATACCCCCACCCTCTTAACCATTAGTATGGGTAGAAGTTAGACAGATTGACATTTACTACACGAACAGGTGTTCATGCTAACGGTACAGATACCCTGCATGACCGCTTGCTATTCACATGCTATACTCGTAAATAACCTACATCTCGGTACACAATACACATGTCAGTCAGTAACCCATTAAAGACCCACTACAGGGTCGGATCTCCTCTCACAATGAGAGGGATGTAGGCCTTAGTCCACCACGCTGGCCTAATGCGGGTTGGTGGACTTCACATGCCTTTGAGAAAAATTTTTTTGAACTCTCAGGCATGTAGGTTTCCTCACGATGTTTTCCTTCACCGTAACAGCAGGTGATATTAATTAATTTTATAAAGTCATTGGTGCGTGCCACAGTACACATGTAAACATTATAAAATAGAAACTTCCTCCATCAAGGATCCACAATTCGTTGACCCCCTGACCTAATGAACTACGACGTCACGATAAGGTTGTAAACAACCGTGTATTGTATGGGGCAATCGATAGAACTCAGGGGATCAGATCTTGGCACCCTGCCCTGTGCCCAGCACTCAGTAGTCCCCTGGGAGGCACAAAGACACCATGTCTCCTTACGCGACGCTATTCGCTTATTTTGGTGTAAGTTTACCAAAATCTAGTCAACGTTTGTTCAAAAAATTACCTATTTAAAAGAGTCGAGTCGAGATTCAAAATTTTCCAAAAGCGCGGTCGTTAGTTACCGGCCGGGAACAGTGAAACGTTCGAGACGTTTATTTGATAAGATTTGATTTTCGATTGCCTCATTTACATTCAGCCGAAGTGAGCAAGGAAGTGGGCAGCGAAGTGGGCAGGACGTGTGTGTAAACACGATACGTCTCATGCCACTGTCATTGCTGCTCGCGCTGCCTAACGCGAAAAAGAGCGGTTTTTGTGCGAAAGTCAAGGACCGGCAGCGTAACTAGCAGGGCGTGTTGTGTCTACTCACAAGTCCACTCAAGCAGCGGGGCTATGCATGTTTCCATTAACCACAGATAATCTGCCGAGGTGTCCAGACCAGTGCGCATGCGTAGCCCTATAGGATGGCATCACCCTCTCGGGATTGTTTGCAGTTAACACCAACGTTACCAGTGCTAATTGCCTTTTGATTTTCATTGATGCTCCAATAATGCTGTTTCCTCGACTCCTTTAGATTGATTGATAGTCGTGTTTAAGTTTTGTTTTGAAATGAATATAGATTTGAGCGTCAGAACTAGATAAATTAAAAATAATTGAAAACAAAAACCGACTTCAAAAAAGTTTGAAATAAAATTTGTAGCATACTTTAGATCTACTATTTTTCCATCCCATCATACCAGTGTTCTAGAAGAGTTTAACTGCTTTCTTTTAAATAAAAAATAATTATTCTATTTACAAAGGAAAAAGTACCTACCTATAAATAAAAATAAAATGATGATGGCAAGAGGCCCGCTGGTATGACACTCGTACCTTGGAAACAGGTCGCTTGTGTGGGACGCCACTTGTGTGGATACCCTGGCTCCGTCCCATATTCCGGCGACCGCTTCACGGGCAGGCGCAGCGGCCGAGGCGGCTGAGAGCGCCAAGAGACGCAAATATGCAGTTCTAGGTGAGAGCTACATGTTTGTGCCTTTTGGAGTTGAAACTCTGGGTCCGTGGGGTCCGGAAGCTAGAATATTTTCTAAAGAATTATCTGTTCGGTTAATTCACGTTACTGGGGACGCAAGAGCTGGATCCTTCTTTGGACAAAGGATAAGTATTGCTATCCAAAGGAGGAATGCAGCCAGCATCTTGGGTACCCTCCCGCAGGACAGTGGTTGGGACTCATTATTTTATTTATAAAATTTTATTTTTATTTATACTTTTTCCGTTGTAACCAATCAAATTCAATAAAAACAATTAAGCTAATCCACGAACGTTTCCGTTTACAGTTATACTTCATCTTTATGTTGACCTTCTTCATAATTTTCTGCTTGATTTGCCTCCTCGTGATGCTGTGGTATCACAGGAAGAAAGGCCTGGATGCAGCCTGCTACTCAGGCAGAGAAGATACTCCTATCGCCGTGAGAAGAACCTGCCAAGAAGACTAATAAAGTACCTTGATAACGGAATTGATAACAGGCGCGGTCGCAGCCTGACATTTTGAAGGGGGTCACTACACTAATATATTTTTTGCTATTATGCCATCGTACGTAGTTCATAAAAACACCACTAGATGTCAGCAAACTATAAATTTAGTTGCTAGGGGAACGTTGCTAAAGTTTAGCTGTTAGGGGATAGCTAGAAATTTCCCGTTATTATTTGGCATTTTTTGAGATTTTTCAATTTGACCTTATGTTTTGGGGGGGTCAGGTGCCCTGTGACACCCCCCCCTCTTCGGATCGCGCCTGACTGATAAAGGTTACGATTAGACGACTAAATTACCTCAATAAACGGAATTGATATTGCCAACTTAGAAAAGCATTCGAATATTTTTTGAGTAAACTAAAGTGATATTAGACACTGTGCCTGAGTATTGATTGTGATTTATGTGCATTATAAAATTTGTGTGATATTAAAAATGTTGTGATATAAGTATTATATTTGTTATGTACAAGTAATAATTTTGTTTGATTGTGCCATATACCTGAATGAAATTTATACGCCTTTCTTAATTGTACTATACATATACAATTATACATATCGTATGCATTTTAAAAATCGTGTTCTGAAACATAACTATAACTTGAAATATAATTGCTCGTCTATGGTACCGTAAGGTACTTTATCGCCAGACTCTTAAAAGCAAAGCAGCATGTTTTTCATGCCTTGTATTTTGAGGTTTATTTGAGGCGAAAATCTTACTCAGATAGGACTTTTTCTCTATTTGAAGTTCGATGCGGGACTCCATGGGTTTCAGGGACCACTTATCATCTACCAGACAACCAGCTATGAGGATACATAAATCGCAAGAAATGAAGAAGTAGGTGTAATTAAGAAAGACAAGGACAAGTATAAAACTAGGTGATGACTTACAGAAGAATCAGGAAGCGAATCAAAATTCTAAGGGACGATGACGCGACCATGACGTCTCACCTGACCGTAGATACTTTCTTCATTGAAAACTAACTAACGTACTGAAAAAAAATGTAATTATTGCGTCTTTGTGGGAAACGGTCAGTCTAATCTTATGTATGAAAACGTAATACGCTGTAAGAAATACCTTTAAAAATCTTATTATTTGAACATTGTAGCGTTAACTACAAAGAAACATAAAGAGGATTTCGACTTGACAAGATTAATTTACGCACTTCTTTAGCGCAAAATGAATTCGGCTAAACGTCGGAATAATTAGGTACCTCAGATGAAGGAATATAAATCTAAACAGAACGTTATTTTTGAACGCCCGTGGACCGAAACGTTTTCTCCCTATTTTGGCTTCTTCACTTAAATAGCACGGCCGTTGATTAAATCTTTATTAAAACTGAGAGCTGTCGCATATTTTTTACACGAAAAAGGAATATTCTGTTTTCGTGGTGATGTAGATTTGGTTATTTTGAAAACAAGAGACATTAGACACAACCTTGTGGGTTGAACTTTACTACGACAAGATAACCTAAGTGGCGCAGTGGTTAAGACGCTACACGGAGGGTCCTGGGTTCGATTGCCGGCAGAGCAAAGATTTGAATGATGAATTTGGACTTTCTGTTTCTGGTCTAGGTATGTTGTGTTCTTTTCTTGTGTGTCCAGTATTCAAATTCGTCTTTCAACGAAGCCGGAGGTCAGTCAGTAATAAATAAAATGAGAAATCAAACAAAGAAATCTATTCTCAGAAGTAATTTATGAGCATTATCTCTAGGCCTCCCACGGGCTATTTACCTGATGGAAAATACCGAAATACAGTGTCTAGACGGCATAATAATGGAGTGTTATATAATGTGTCTGAGACGACATCATATCTAGCTGGATACACCATGTTTAATATGGCCTTGTTATCACGTAACCAGTGGCTTTTATAGCAAACGGGCATACGTGTCACCCAGAGGGCAAGTCTACTAATTTGCCATCTGTAAAAATAAATAAAATTGGAGTCTGTTTGTGATATAAAAATAGCCGCTTTTTAGTACATGTATATAACATGTGCATGTATGTAACATGTGCATTTATAAATAGAGATTTAGATATTGAGATTTGATATTTGATTGATTTGAAAAGCGTGAATCGCTTTTCGTTAGTCTAGCTAAATCTCGAGAACGGCTGAACCGATTTGGTTTTGAAATATTCGCGTGAGTCGAAGGAAGGTTTAAATGGTGAGAAAATATGAAAAAAATGCGAGGAACATAGTCAAAGCACGATTTAATTTTCCCATATTTGGCAGATTGAAGTGTGCCGGGAACTCTATACTATAAAATGTATTTCCTTTGATTGGTAGGTTTTAGTATTAAGGCTGCCTTTTCTTCGTTAAGGTTCAATAAATAAATAAAACGGCAAGATCCACTAGTTAGCAGAACTCTCGCATTAATGGGGTGTGTGTTTGAGGCAAACCGAGTTTGGGGTAGTTCAGTGTTCAGGCACGTTGTTGCTCGGGCTTTTACTAATGTTGGGCTAACTATGCATAATATAGGCCGGGTGCTTAGTAGTGGAATTGGAAAAAATATACAGGGTGTTCCGATCCGAGACAGATATCTTAATATTAATATAGGTTAGATCTGATATTACGATATCTGTCTCTCTAAAGATCAAAAGTAAAATAGAAGTGACCACCTCGTCTTAGCGAAGTGAATGCTCAATAATTTTCAATTGGGGTTCAGGAGGCTGTAGGGCGCCGGAAGTGGCTCCGGGCCCGTCATTTCCGCCCGCCCAGCGCCGTTTCCAACTACGAGTACGTCGACGATTTAAGCTGAATTTTGTTTGTATAAAGTTTTAGGGGGTGCTTCAACTAAAGTAAATTTTGTAGATGCTTTGAGTCCACGGATGAATATAGAATGTATAATTTATAATTATATGACGTTCATTAAGTGTGCACAAATTGTACCTAAGAATGAATAAAAGCTTTGACTTGACCTGGCCGCTAGCTTTTGATAAATGCTTGTAAAATGTCGTTGTGACTTCACTACTACATAATACAAAACTATATACTAACAAGCACACTCTTTAACCATAATAGGTACAGTTAACAAAGTAAATATCTAACCAGATTCTTCTTTCAACATTTAGAAAAGAACGAAAAGTTACTCATATGTGCACTAGTATCATTGTTCAAAATTTCAATGGAATAGAGGGTTAATCCCCACTGAATTACAATGGATCGTACGGATAAATATTAAATGAAACCTACCCTTCGTTGTTTTCCGATCGACAGGTGAGAGCTAGTCAGGTGAGAGTCGCTATAGCCGCTTCAACTCTTCCATCTGAATTTTTAAAATTTCGAAAAATTGCTACCTCGCATACCTACTGTGCGGCCGATGGCTGTCAAACTTTCCGGAATGATAAATTTACATGAAAATGAAAACATTAATTGCACGAAATGGGTTATTCTCGATCATCCATTATTTTGAAGACACCGATGCGCTGCGCGGACGGTCCTAGGTTCGATTCCCAGCAGAGCAGAGATTTGAGTGATGAATTTGAATTTCTGTTTCTGGTCTGGGTGTGTTGTGTTCTTGTCTTGTGTGTGTCCATGGCGCCCACGACTAATCCTAGTGTGGGGCTGTGAGTGTGAAGCGTTATTTATTTATTACTATCCAAATTATGGATAATAATAAATAAATAATAATTATTAACTACAGCAGTTCTAAGCTAGTGGAAGAGCTAGTGGTTTTTCGCTAAACCAGCAGGCTCCACTTTTAGAAATTGGATGTATTTCGTACATATTTTTAACAGATTTTTTTCCTCTCAAGTTGTTATTTTTTTCCAATATAGTTCTTAGTTGATGTGTAGGTGCAACTCAGAGGTAAAGAATTATGTGGGGTTTACACGGGTGACTAAAGCCGCACGATTTTTGCCGCACGGCTAAAATCTAATTCGGCTAGGTCGCAAGTGACTATACCCGTGTAAATCCCCCCTGGTGATTTGTGAAGCGACTCGCCGCACGGCGAAAATCGACCTGTAAATCCCACTTTACTGATATTTTGGAACAAAGTTCCTTTACGCAGTTTACAGCACAGTGAACTCGCAGAAATCATCACATAAGGAAATATCGTTACATGCCAAGCCACAATGCTCTCTCCTTCTCACTGTCTGTTTATTACATACGTTTGTATGTGCATTCAGTGCGTGAGGGAGAATGAAAGATCCTCTGTCTCTCTCCCTCTTGAAATAATGGAAGGAATTTCTTTTCCAGCGAGGTTTCGCCGATCGAACATTTTTTTCTTATAAGACAGAGAGTGACCTTTCAATTTAGATCTAAATCTTTTTTACTGAAGATACCCTCAAATGGACGTATAAAAAGACTAAGAAAATCCTATTTATATAAGAAAACAGTGTTTAATAAACTTTTCAATAGTTATAGATTAATAATTAGGAAGTTTCACTCACCTGCTGTCTTTCGAGACAAAGAATTTTCTAAACAAAACCTTAGCATAGCAGACAGACATTAAAAATAATTGCACCAACAACTCCTACTGAAGCGCCTTGAAACGACTATATCCTGTGCCGTAAGACACGTTCATTTATCTTAACGCTGTAGACACAAAGATGCGCTGCAGCGAACAGCATTTGTCTGAATTACAGAAAAATGGAGATCTCACTGACAGGATCTTCTTTGTTTTACGTCTTTGTTAAGTTTTAGTAATGTAATAGTATGTATAACTGGTTTATACAATTTACCTTATTCGTTTTGCCATGTAGGTACTCAGACCGCGCTCGTGTGTATACGTACGTTTACCTACGAACGAACAATCCCGACCTCAGGAATACTATGGGAGAAACTAAGTCGATATACGACTAACACGCATGTGTGTGAGCGATCCCATAGTATTTCTAAGGTCGGGATTGTTCGTGCGTGAATGTACGTATACACACGAGTTGAATTCGTACGAAATCGAGTCCGAACTGAGCGCGGCGTTATGTTTGAATTGGTTTTTTTTTTTAAATCAGTTCATGGATCACAGTGACCAGTACAAACCAGGTGGCGTAGAATTAACGTGCGAGAATTGCAGCCTACCAAGAAACAACGAACAAAGGTCTTTTCTTTCCTTTCAAACCCTCAATTGCTGGTTGTGAACTTTTTATAGTACAAAATGTAATTATTTCTCATTAAGTGAAATGTAATGATTTCTTTTGAGAATAAATAAATGTCTTTAACCATAAAAAAATTCTAAACACCAAGTTTGACAACTGGTGTTCGAGGCCATCTCTAACGGCTATCTGGGCGAAAATTCATCCATTTTTCACCTTCCAACCTGAAACTCGATATTGCGCTAGTGCATAATTCGATAGAACTCGGAAATGTGGCAGCAATTAATGCCGTTCGAACGAAAATAGTGATGCGGAAAAATTAGCTGGGGAATTTCAAAATCTGCATTTCAGTTTTTGAAAGCAAAACTAAGGGTGGTGAGACTAGACTTGTTGCCATGTCGAATGCAAAAGTCGCTCGTACGACAAAAGAATTTCGCACTTTTTTCCGAATGTCACTATAGCTCCATATATAGCCCAGTATTTAAATTTTATCGTGATGGTTTGTCAGTCGATTATGTCAGGCTATAAGGACAAAGCCATAATCATTTATCTTTTATTCCCCTTTTTTTTCATTTGTATAAGAGATAGGATTGGATTTCCAATGTTCAAGCTCTGACTAAGGGTGCAGGAAATTCAATATTCCTTGCTTGTATGTAGCCGATGCATTCTACAAATTCAGCCAACTACGAAACACTGCGAAATCAAATAACACGAAGCTATTCTGCTACAAAATCTTCTCAGTTTAATGAAATACTGGAATTCTCATTCTGCATACGGTTTCTCCCTGGCGATCAAATTTTTTAAAATAATTATATTGAAATAATTGATTGAAATTTTGATATAATAGACATTAGCTACGAAAAATAAATTCCGGAAAATAATTACTAATGTGTGTTTCAACAAATTCAAATATGAATTCGAACTTCATTCTTAATAGAACCGAGATATCATATTGAATACAAGTGAAACTTTTTGAAATACCATCTGATTCTCATACATGACTATTGCCTTTTACGAATCCTGCTACGGGATGCTACGCGACAAACGACATAAGCGCTACGAAGCTACAAAATGCTACGAAATCCCCGCCGATAATATGAATCGCGTAGAATGTCAGAAGCTAAGGGGAATACGTTCCTCGTTTAAAGGAATTTACCTAGAGAGAGAAGAGTATTGTTTAATCGTACACTATTTCATTATAGATAAATTGATACGAAGAATAAAAATTATTCAAGAATGTTGAATTGTTGACACCGCTGATGAATTGGCGTCAAAAATTTTGATACTTTCCTACTATTACTATATATCAATGTGAAATTTTATGGATGGGTGTTTGTTACATTTCACGCAAATAGAATTTTTTTGGATGAAATTTGGATTTTAACATATAGTATAGGATGTATCCTATACTACATGTTAAAACCGAGTTTTAAAATTCACGCAGACGAAGCCTGACACTGACAAAATTTAGTCCGTCCTATAAGATAAACGCCTGAGTATCTCAACAAGCGAGTATAATATAAAAAAGCAACTCGTGTCTAACCTCAAACTAAGAAAGCTTAAACAAACAGAGTGAGTTACTTTCACATTAAAATATTATTATTGATGCCATTGTAATTTATGCAAAAACTTCTAAAACTTTAGTTTTCTCTTCGATCTTATGAATAAAGTATGAAGGATAACACTGGGATCCTTATACTTATACAAAGTTGAATCTACCATTAAACTAAAAAGAGTCTAAAATTCTGATTTCTTCCCAAAGTAGCTAATCATCGAACTTGTACCAGCCTTTGAGGTTTGCAAACTTTAAATTAGCTGCGAATTTATGTGGAAAAATTTCCCGAACTTTTTGTTAACGAAAAAGTTTGTTAAATTGGTACTTAATTATTTATTCATGAGCGGATGGCAATTGGAACGATATTGACCCACACGATAGCTGTCACGTGTGTTCCTTTATTGGACCAAGTCATACTGCACTACAGACTAAGTTTTATTTACTTTTAAAAGAGTGCTGGGAGTTTTTCTCCGCCCGCTTTTTTCTCCCAGTCCACGTTTTGCCTGAGGAGCGATCAAAGCGGATGAATGTAGAATGTATAATTTATAATAATATGTATGACGTTCATTATGTGCACAAATTGTACCTAATAATGAATAAAAGCTTTTGAATTTGAATGTTTATAATTATTTATATTTATAACAATCCTACTACATCTTACTATTACAATGCGAAGATTTTTGCGCGGCTTCGTCCAGGTAGATTTTAGAACTTGGTCCAAAGAGGGACAAAAAGTAATTCACATGTTAATCTAAGTTTTAAAGTATGTGAATATCAAATTTCATCTAAATCTGTTCAGCCGTTTTTTCGTGAAAGAGTAACAAACGTCTATCCATCCTCACATACTTTCACATAACACAATAATAATAATAAATCGGATTTAGTAGGTGAATATTTATTTGAACCTTCTATTATACTAATTAAATTTTTTTTGACTTATTGCCAAAACTCACATACTTTCACATTAGATAATAGTAATAATAAATTGGATTTAGTAGGTGAATATTTATTTGAAACTTCTATTATAGTAATTAATTTTTTTTGACTTATTGCCAAAATAAACCTAAATTCTAAATATGCTGCAGTTCCTATAGAAGTTGAATCACAACAGAAATAGGTCAATAATGTCGTATTTCACGCATGGATAGGGTCTTAGTATTGATTAACAAGGTATTTGCTGTAACAAGATGTTTCTCATTATACGTATTTGTATTAATTAAACCGCTAGACGTCATTTGGGCCAATGATTGCATAGCGCTCTATACTAGGTAGAGAATGGCTAATTTGATTTGACTGACATTTACAATCTAATAGCAGTGTCGACACATCACGTGGTAATCCTACTTTATATTTGTCGAAGCGTCAAAGCACATGAACGCCATCTATCCTTCGCTTCGGCTATCGTTCGTTTAGGAACGTCAAGTACGTAATGACTTGGGGATGGTTAGTGCGGAGTGATGGCAACATTGAAGTAGTTTTTGAGTGTTGGTACACCAGGCAGTTAGGTTGGCTAACCTGGGAGGATGGAGGCGTAAAAGCAGAATGGCGGCACTTTTTGATTTGACGGCGGACTGTCAGGTTATCACTCCGTACTAAACTTCCCACGTTCCTAATTGAGATAGATTATTTTGTGTTCTAAGCTTGTGGACAATTAATTAAAGTGTAAACCAAAGTTTTTGCAAGTATTATTTCGGTACTGCCATGATGTCTAGACCCACTGGTGACGAATCCCCGTCATCAGAAGTGGGATTGGACCACAACGACCCACGTGATCAAAATGAAGACGCTAGTGACGAAAAATGGACGCGCCTGATGGAACAGCAGAACCGTAATTTTCTGACGCTGATTCAAGCCATGAAAACACCTATGTCGTCACATGGCTTTCGCTTACCGGACTTCGACCCTGAGAAACAAGGTATGGACGCACGTGCTTGGGTGACGACTGCAGACATGTGTTTGACCGACCAAGAGCAACATGGCGCCCCGCTTATGGTTGCACTAAGCCGCGCCTTGAAGGGAGGAGCTTCGATATGGCTCTCTACCGTATCGTTTCCTGGGATGACGTGGACCGATTTTAAGCGACTTTTTATTGCAAGGTACGATACTTCCACTACTGTTGCTTCGTTTCTAATTGACCTGCATAGTAGTAGGCCTAAAGAAAATGAGTGTCTCGCTTCCTATGCTGCTGGCTTAATGACGTCGACTATGGCGAGATGGAATGGCCTGAGTACCGAACGTTTGGCTATCGCTACTATATTAGCTCACATTTCTCAATTCGATCGCCGTGTGCAACGTCTATCTTTCACGACCGATATTGAGACACGCAGCCAGCTACAACAAGAGCTGCAAGCGGTTTCTTTTATGAAGAGGAAGCTACCTAGCGATGACCGCGATGCCCCTGAGAAGCGGTACAAACCGAATAGTACTATGAAGAATTTGAAGTGTTTTAACTGCGGCAAGCTGGGTCACAAATCCGTGCACTGCTATCGCAAGGACGTGAAACAGGATACACATGCTTCGCCGAAGTACCACAAACATAGCAATAGCGACGGGAGAGGTTCATCGACACCTGTGAAGCCTCATGCATCCGGGATAACCTGCTTCCACTGCCGCGCGCAAGGCCACTATGCATCAAGCTGCCCACGGCGCAATGAGAGAAGCAGCGCCGACTTCGAGAGATCTAAGCCTGCCAATGAGAAGAGGGTTGACCTGTGCTTCGTGAACGCGCCGACTGGGACTCTGCGTCACTCTAGTAAGCAATTTTCATTTCATTATGACTCTGGCGCCGAGTGCTCACTAATTAAAGAATCTGTAGCCTGTAAATTTAAGGGAAAGCGTATTGACGAGACTGTGACTATGACCGGGATAGGGCAGACTTCTGTGAACTCTACGTTACAGATTATGACCTTGGTAGAGATTGATGACATTAGCGTTGAGATTTGTTTTCATGTCTTGCCTGATCATTTTCTACGTTATGACATTATGATTGGGCGTGAGATTTTAGAACATGGACTGACTGTTCAGATGACTTTCGACCGAATTAAGATCTTTAGGTATCCTTTGGTCGCTTTTTGTGAAGTAGAGCGAACTCCTGATATCGACTGGAACACTATAGATACTGACGTACCGACGGGTCGTAGAGCAGAGTTAGTGAGCATATTGCAGTCTTTCGAGAAGTCTTTCACTATAGGCATACCAACCGCTCCAGCCGATACGGAACCGATGAAGATTCGTCTAAAAGATCCGAGTAAAACTGTAAATCGTCGTCCTTATCGTTTGAGTGTGGATGAGCGTAGAGTTGTGCGTGGTAAGATTGACGAGCTGCTTAAGGCTGGTATCATACGGCCTAGTTCATCTCCCTACGCTAGTCCTATACTCTTAGTTGAGAAAAAGGACAAGTCTCTTCGACTATGTGTCGATTATCGTGAATTAAATGACAACACGATCTCTGATCGTTTTCCTTTGCCCCTTATAACGGACCAGATCGATAGGTTGCATGGTGGACACTATTTCTCCACCATTGATTTGGCATCAGGTTTTCACCAGATCCCCATTGAAGCAGAATCTATTGAGCGCACTGCCTTCGTCACCCCCGAAGGTCATTTCGAATATTTGACGATGCCTTTCGGTTTGAAAAATGCACCCGCGGTTTTTCAGCGTGCGATGATTAATGCTCTTGGAGATCTTGTGAATACCTATGTCGTTGTGTATATGGATGATATTTTGATTGTAGCGAGCAACGTCGACGAAGCCTTGGAACGTCTCATTGTTGTCCTCAAGGTGCTGTCTGAAAAGGGTTTTACCATCAACTTGAAAAAGTGTGCCTTCCTGAAACAGAAAGTAGAATATTTAGGGTTCGAGGTTAATCGTGGAGAGATTCGTCCTAATCCGCGTAAGATCGAAGCATTGACGGCTCTTCCACCACCCGAGACTGTGACACAATTACGGCAATTCATCGGCTTGGCATCTTACTTTCGCCAGTTCGTGGCACGGTTCTCGCAGATGATGGCGCCGTTATATGCTCTGACTTCTGGGAATGGTAAGTTGACCTGGAAGTCGGAACACGAAGAGGTTAGGCTGAAGATTGTAGCTGCTCTCACAAGTGAGCCTGTGCTCATGATTCACGACCCTAATGCTGAAACTGAAGTCCACACTGACGCTAGCGCCATTGGCTACGGTGCGGTCTTACTACAAAGAAAGGAAGGTAAACTACATCCAGTCGCCTACTACAGTAAACGAACGTCTGACGCAGAATCGAGGTACCATTCGTATGAACTTGAGACCCTCGCAGTGGTCAATGCTGTTAAGCATTTCAGGCGTTATCTGCATGGTCGCAAGTTCAGAGTAGTCACTGATTGTAGTTCCTTGCAGTCCACTCGCAAGAAATTGGACCTGACACCACGCGTTCACCGATGGTGGGCCTTTCTGCAAGGATTCGATTTTGACATAGTCCATCGAGAAGGTAAGCACATGTGTCACGCTGACTTCTTCTCCAGGAACCCGTTACCGCAACCTGAAACTAAAAATAGGGTAAGTGCGAAGGTAGTACAGAAACAGGTAAACATCGCAGAGCTCTCACAGAATTGGCTGATGATGGAACAGCAACGGGATCCTGAGATTTTGAAGCTCTTAGCTGACATTGATAATAATGAGCTCCCTGCTGATGTTGCCAATACCTACGAGCGTCGATCTGGTGTCCTCCACAGAAAAGTACAACGAAATGGTAAGAATCGTTGGATACCTATTGTTCCCCGTTCTTTCCGCTGGTCCGTGGTCAATAATGTCCATGAAGGATTGCTGCATTTGGGATGGGAGAAAACGCTGGAAAAACTCTACGACCTCTACTGGTTCGAGAACATGTCGAAATTTGTCAGGAAGTTCGTAGAGAACTGCGTGACGTGTAAGATCTCAAAATCACATACAGGTAAGATCCAGGCGGAGATGCACCCGATCCCAAAGATAGCAATACCATGGCACACGCTGCACATCGATGCCACCGGGAAGCTGAGTGGCAAAAACGCCAAAAAGGAGTACATCTTCGTTCTGATAGACGCCTTTACCAAGTACGTTATACTGCATCACACCCTGCACATCGATACAGCAAGCAGCATCAAAGCGCTGAAGGCTAGTGTCGCTATATTCGGTGCTCCATCGCGCTTGATCGCCGACCAAGGACGCTGCTTTGCCAGCAAAGAGTTCAGGGAGTACTGTGCCTCAGTTAATATTAAGCTTCACTTAATAGCTACAGGTTCTTCTCGTGCCAACGGGCAGGTCGAGCGAGTAATGAGCACGCTCAAAGACATGCTCACTGCGGTGGAAACAAGCAATCGTTCGTGGCAAGATGCGTTGCCTGATGTTCAGCTTGCTCTCAACTGCACTGTAAGTAGAGTCACGAAAGCTAGTCCTCTTGAACTACTGATTGGGAAGGTTGCTAGACCTATTGAAATTATGACGGCAGATAACGAAGAGCCCCGTGTTGACATCGATGACGTTAGGAAGATGGCTGTAGATAACATGGAGCGAGCTTCTGCGTACGACAAGAAACGTTTCGACTCTACAAAGGCAAAGGTAAAACAGTTCTCCGTAGGTGACTTTGTTTTGTTGCAAAATGAGGAGCGTAACCAGACAAAACTTGACCCGAAATACCGAGGACCGTTTAGGGTTATCGAGGTTCTTGACGGTGACCGTTATGTTTTGAAGTCCCTTTCTTCCGCCCGGACGTACAAGTACGCACATGACCGACTGCGAAAAATAACTGATGTTGACACACACGTAAGTGACGATGACGATACTAGCTATGACAAGAATGATGACGCTGACAAGATTGATTTGTTGACAAGACTGAAGTAATTTTTTCTTATTTTCTGTAACATGTTAAGATAAATAAGGTAACATGTTGAACAAACCTAGTTTAAAATTATTTTGATAATTGAAAAAGGCTCAAGATTATCTGGGTAGTGCTGTGTTGTGTAACTGGATGGAGGTTACATGATGTGGTGGTGACCGGATAGAGGTTGCCTGTTGTGTTTTGTAACCGGATGGAGGTTACATGTTGAGGTGACCGGATAGAGGTCTCCTGTTGTGTTGGTAACCAGATGGGGTTACGTGTTGAAGACCGGATGGAGGTCGTTTGGTATGATTCTTATGACCGGATGGAGGTTATAAGTGTGACGATGAACACCCGATGTTTGAGTTTGAGCACTGCAATATTTTAACGAGTTTCTTATTATTTGAATGAGAGTTGTTCAACATGTCAGCTTTAAGAGAGAGTTAAATGTTAAAACCTGTAATGATTTTGATCAGAGTGCCTTGTATTTCCCAACCACTTGGGCCAGGAATGGCCGAACGAGTAGAATGAGTACTGTTCGAGAAATTTTTGATCCCAGGTACATCACACGCGGACGTGTGATCATCAGGACGGCCGTGTCGAAGCGTCAAAGCACATGAACGCCATCTATCCTTCGCTTCGGCTATCGTTCGTTTAGGAACGTCAAGTACGTAATGACTTGGGGATGGTTAGTGCGGAGTGATGGCAACATTGAAGTAGTTTTTGAGTGTTGGTACACCAGGCAGTTAGGTTGGCTAACCTGGGAGGATGGAGGCGTAAAAGCAGAATGGCGGCACTTTTTGATTTGACGGCGGACTGTCAGGTTATCACTCCGTACTAAACTTCCCACGTTCCTAATTGAGATAGATTATTTTGTGTTCTAAGCTTGTGGACAATTAATTAAAGTGTAAACCAAAGTTTTTGCAAGTATTATTTCGGTACTGCCATGATGTCTAGACCCACTGGTGACGAATCCCCGTCATATTTATATTATTACTATACTATTATAAATGCGAATCTTTGTGAGTATGCATGGATGTTTGTTACTCTTTCACGCAAAAACGGCTGAACAGATTTGGATGAAATTTGGTACACACATAGATCAGAACCTGGATTAACATATAGGATACTTTTTATTCTTCTCTGCACCAAGTTCTAAAATCCACGCGGGCGAAGCGACTGCGGCCTACATCCCCCTCTTTGTGAAAGGAGACCCGACCCTGTAGTGGGTCATTAATGGGTCACTGACAAATTATACAACGCAATTACAATAATTATCATTCTAATTCATCTCCATATTACAACACAAGGCAAGAACGCAATATAATATCCCCAACTCTGCTTCGTGACAAATTAATAATAATTAAACATTCCCGACAAGCGAAGTCGACTCCGCGTCAAAAGGGTGCAAATACGATGCAAATATTAGACGCGACGCAAATAGAGTTGACGCAAATATTAGACACGACGCAAATAGACGTGACGCATTCGGGTTACCCATGATTGTGATGTTTGCGTTAGTGTAATCGGTGTTAACGCAGCGGTCACGTGTAACACAGAACAAATAAATAATACTCGTAGTACGGAGGGGGTTGGTATTTGTAAAGTAGATTGGTTTTTATAGGGATAATTTAGGTATAATTTAGGGATAATTTAGGCGGACGACCCGAATGGCGCAGTGGTTAAGACACCGGTGCGCTATGCGGAGGGTCCTGGGTTCGATTCCCAGCAGAGCAGAGGTTCGAATAATGAATTTGAATTTCTGTTTCTGGTCTGGGTGTGTTGTGTTCTTGTCATGTGTGTGTCCATGGCACCCACGACACAGGGAATCCTAGTGTGGGGCTATGAGTGTGAAGCGTTATTTATTATTTATTTATTTCTTCGATAGACTGGGATAAAATTAGTTTGTTTGAGGTATCAATGTCGTATGTAATCAATGTTAGGCAGGAATTGGTTTTAAATACTAAGCGTGATGACTTTAATCTTCAGGAATTGAGGTTGATCTACAATCAATGCTTTTCTTTCCTATTTATGGTTTATTCTGTCCTATTTGAAGTTAACTGTGTTATAAAAATATTATAATCAAATTAGCGGACCCAAAAAACATTCTGTTCAAACAGTAAATTACATGACCATTATTACATGACTGTGTCTGTCTGTAACCCATTAATGACCCACTACAGGGTCGGGTCTCCTCTCACAACGAGAGGGATGTAGGCTTTGGTCTGATCTTAGGCCAGCATAGTGGACTAAGGCCTACATTGTTTTATAGGTACTACTGTAGGTCTACATTGTAAGCCTTAGTTTACTAAAACCGTCCACATAGTCCACTCAGATGACCTAAGATCAGATCAAATTTTTACAATTTGATCACCATTTAACATTTAACCATTCTCAAAAGTTCCTTCCTTCCTTCCTTTCAGCCCTTAGCAGTCCACTGCTGGACATGGGCCTCCCCTAATCGACGCCACTCCGCCCGGTCCTGGGCCCTCTGAATCCAACGGTTTCCCGCAGTCTTCTTCAGGTCATCAGTCCACCTGGTCGGAGGGCGGCCTGTGCTCCTTTTGCCTAAACGTGGTCGCCATTCGAGGACCTCAAAAGTTCAGTTAGATCAAAGAGAGTCTGTCAGATATTGCATTGCAGTATATAATAGATGTTGAAGACGAAATAATTAGAATTCAGAACATGAAACAATTTCTACAGAAATGCAGCAGAATTTAGAACAACTCGAGGGAGTTGAAGTTTGTATCTAGTCGTAGTTTGAATGTCGTTTTTCAAATTTCTGCATGAAATATCAGCAGGTGGGCGATAGTTACTCGTATATTTGCATCAGAATGACTTGGAAATCGAATATGCTCCCAGAAAATAACTTATCGTCAAATGTCAAGCCAACGTCTATAACCAAATAGACCCCTCATGCTCGGCGAACGCTTTCAGAATACACATTTATACTTAAGTAAGTGTTATTAATAGCGGTGATAGCCCAGTGGCTTAGAATTCGACCTCGAATCGAGGGGTTCGGGTTCGAATCCCAGTGGCACGCACCAATGACTTTGTAAAAAAGTTATGTGCGCTTTATAAAATTAAATATCACCTGCTGTTACGGTGAAGGAAAACATCGTGAGGCAGCCTGCATGCCTGAGAGTTCACAAAAAAAAATGTTCTCAAAGGTATGTGAAGTCCACCAACCCGCAGTAGGCCAGCGTGATGGACTAAGGCCTACATCCCTCTCATTACGAGAAGGAGACCCGACCCTGTAGTGGGTCATTAGTGGGTCATTAATATGGTGGTATCAACAAAGAGCGTGAAATCAATGCTAGTACATTTCATTAGCCCGTGCACATCTACGATCGGAACTAACTCAAATATGGTAGTAGGACCATGGCTGCTATCAAATTTGTTTAGCTCATCTTACAGTGGTCAGGTCACTATCGCGATTTTGAACTGACCAATTCCAACTTTCTAATTCTTTCTAGTAGGTACTTTTAATTATCCAACGTCTATTTATGCATTTATAAGTTTAAACGAGTTATTCATTATAAGTTCAACATCATAATTTAATATTTCATTACCATTATATTTTCATCAAAGAGTGCTAAGCACGCAAACATTTGCTCCGTAACGTTAATAAATTATTTCGAAAATTAACGTGAGCGAAATTAGCTAGTTTTAGTAGTATGAAGTGGAGCTAAGTGCTTGTTGTGTGATTATGAGAGTAATATAATTATAATTATATGAAAATTTAACAGAGAATTCCTAGTGTGCCGTGCTATTCAAATTTAAATTAAAACAGTAGATAATTAATTTATTGCGTAGGTACTACGTTGTTACTTAAATTTCATTATGTTAGTCCGTCTATTATATTTTGAAGGCTTGATATCAAATTTATTTAAAAAATTTATTTGGAAAAGAAATTAATTTATTTTGTAAATGGATCATATAGGTAATGCAGCAATCCAGAATTTTTATATTTTTAAAAAGGCAGGAAAGATAAGGAAAGTTAAACCTACCTATATTTATAACATAAATTAAGTCCTCGTGAAGAAAAATATAAGTAATTTTGGTTGTATTTTAAAAGTTATTTTGAATATAAGCTATAAATTTTCATTTCGTCCACCCTCTATTTGTTCGAAGCCACTCAACAAATCGATGGTATAAATTCAAATGAATGGCTTCTTAGGAAAAGGAAGCCTTGGTTCTTAACGCAGGAATGCTGTCTTAAAGTAAATTTTTAAAACCACCCCGTGAACAGAATGAACCATAAATTATAAGAAATGTGTTCCACATATTTCCTCGTATGTCCTAATTTCGAAAGTTTTTTATTAAGGAGCCATACGGACATTGTGAGCGCCATAAAAATTCATATGATGTCATTATTTAAATTCTTCGTGGAACATAAACTTGAGCTGGTGAGACACTAGTCCTGTCTTTATTGCAATTTTGCATTACTTAGGTAGTTAGTTACTTGGTAGTTTATTTTTACTACACTAGTTCCAGCCCACGACTCCATGCGGACTCAAGAATTTGTTTCATTCAAATCCATTCAATTGTTTTTGCGTGAAAGAATAAGGACTTTTGCATATTATAAAAGAATCTTATGTCTTATAAGAAATATCGTGCATGACACCATTCATATCGTAAGATATTTTCTTAAGTCGGATATAAATCGCGCATACTAGTCATCAAACATTCCTCATAACAAACAAAAAAATATATATATAATAATGTGCAAAAAGCCTTAGTCTAAGTCAAACTGAAACTTAGACTGTTTCAGATTTAGTCAAGTCACAAACAAAATAATACTAAACAGCTTTAATACTGAACCCAAAGCATCATCACCACACGAAACAACCGCTCGTTAAAATGAAACAATATTCAAAAAACTGTAAATCGTGCCGAATTATCTGCCATTAGTGATAAGTTTCTCCGGTTTGTTCATTCCAGGAAATTCGTTGTCGACTTTATCGAAATAGGCATCGCTGTCTCCGTTGCTGATAAGCTCATTGTTTCTCTCCAAGGTACCGATTGATTCCGTTTCTTCATTATCACGTTCTGTATTCTCATTTACAGTATTTGTATCCCCTTCCGTTTCAGTTGCGTCAGTCCCCTTAACATTATAAATGCTGTCGAGAACAATATAATCATCTGGTTTCACTTCTGGTTTCCGGGTGTCCCTGGAATTTGAAACGTCACTATTAGGCCGCGGTCTGGACGTGATTTCTTACGAATGCTACTCGGGCGTATACTTATTACGTTCACGATCGAAGTCAACGTCAAACTCAAATTCGTCGGGTGCAGTGTGAGTGCTCCCGTAGTATTTCAACCACAGAGCTATATGGACTAGAGGACGCAAGTGTATGCACTTCACGTGTAACAAAGGAGACAAATTGTCTTCTTTTAGCGCCACTTCACACCGTTCTCGGACGCAGACGTGATCGAAAACAGAGAAAAATGCCTTGTTGTAATATATTAAGTTATAAAAACTACACAAAAAAAGGAGGACGAGATACCGGAAACGTTTCATTTTATCGGCAAGTCATTGTGTTATTAAAATAGCACGCTTGGTTCCTATACAAAAAATGGCACGCTTGGTTTCTATACAGGTAACGAGACTTGCGTCCTCTAGTCCATCTAACTCTTTGATTTCAACGGTATACTCAGTTTCCGTTGAATTCGTACGATATCGTGTCCAAATACAAATAAATATTTTCTCTTCCACTCTATTCTATTTTTTTAGTTGAATTTTGCCTGCAAATACTATTTTATCGGTCTCTACCTGTGTTTCTCCTCGAACTTGCTGGGTACCATATAACAGTTAGATTCCTTCCATATTATCTTCCTTTTGCATTTCCACGGCCATTGCAAGCCCCAGCGGGAACACTGTGAGCAAAAGTTAAGAGTTTAACAGTTTTTCATAATTTGCGCTTTATAAGTTTGAATAGAATTATGAGACTCAATTGAGTAAAAGTGGGATAAATAAGGAAAAATGTCGGTATTATGTCAGTATAATAATCCTTACAAAGGATTCTCCTTAGTATATGGGAATACAAGCAACAAAGGTATTTATGTGACCACAGAAGTTTCGTGGATAAATAAATAAATAAATAACGCTTCACACTCACAGCCCCACACTAGGATTACCTGTGTCGTGGGCGCCATGGACACACACAAGACAACAACACAACACACCCAGACCAGAAACAGATATTTAAACTCATCATTCAAATCTCTGCTCTGCTGGGAATCGAACCCAGGACCCTCCGCGGAGCGCACTGGCATCTCTACCAACTTGGCCACTCGGGTCGTGGAAATGGAAATGAACAAAAATGGCTCACAGTTCGCATACCAGGAAAATGTTCAGTTAGAAATGCTTTTTCAATGTGACGGGGCAGTGGAAAATTTTCTTTATAGCTGTAGTTGGCCTCTGGTTCAAGGAGCAATTACACCTCAAATTAAGAACCCCCTTTCAAATTAGCAAAAAATGAAAAAGAGAAAAGCCTTATTACAATTTACGTCATTAATGATTAAACTCGTAACGACGTTTGATGAATAAGTTGAAATAAAACAGAAGCAAATTCTGGGAGAACGCAATTCTGCCCAACGACTCATTATATAAATGGAACATAATTTTTAATTGCAATTCATTCCTTTTGTGCCGATCCAAAAAGCTTTTCGCCTAGTTTAAAGGAATTTCGAACTGTGGCTTTGTTGGAGTTTGGAAATATATTTTTTGTAAAATTAACTCTTCATTATGTCTTTTTGTTTGAAACGCACATTGCTTCGCTGCTAATGAAGATAGAAAAACGTCAGTCAGATTAAGCGACGTCGAGCACTGTACCCTTATTCTGAGTTTCAGTTAATTAGCGCGTTATCAAAGCGTGGAATGTTTGCAAATCAAACACAATAATACGATTACACTTTGCATCACAGGTAACGATCGTAGTTTGTCCAGAAAAATACCAGTAAGTAGGTAGTAACAATGTACTGGTATTTTCCTGGACAAAAGAATCAGAATTTGCTACGTCATTCTAAAGATTAGTTCAGGCATAGGATTTTCGAAATATTTTCTTTTTTTGCTGCCTTCAATTGCTCTCCAGACTCTAAATACCTTTTTAGCGTCACATTATTTGTATATATATAATAATGTATATTCTTTCTTATTATAAAACAACATTTTCGACAAATATTCCAAGAATAATGGAAAAACTAAGATTTGATTTTATTGTAAAATCATTAGACGGCAAACATTATTTAATTTAATGTTTAATTAAATTTCAATTAAATTAAATTTAATTTATTTTAATTTTTACATTTAATGTTTTTATTCCATGTAAATAATGAATTAATAAATAGTTATTTTAAAATACAAATTACATAATTATTTTCATCAATGACTTCAAATCCCGAATATCAAAATCATATTTCATAATTTAAAAGAAAACCATAGCTCTGACCATAAAGTATGTATATCGGCCAGTGCTATGATTTTCTTTACATATATCTGTGTCTATTGTGTACATGTATCGTATGAGTTAACCACCGCTGTTGTCCTGGTCGGTGACCGCCCAGTATGAACGAATTGTACCTTTGTGACCGGTTTCTCAACTATTGGTGGCTTCTCTTCTATAATTTCCTCTTCTTCTTCTTCTTCTTCTGTAACATCTTCTATCTGAAAACAAGAGTTAAACAATTTTTTTTATAGTTTTTAGGTAGCAAAGAGATAAAAAAGTCCTATCTGAGGTTAACGGATGCTGTGCTACTCATGAGGACTATGATGTTCGCCTCAAATAAAGTATCCCCGGCAACCATAACTCCCGAGACCGTAACACCTAGCGGGTCATTAATGGGTTACTGACAATGGTAAACACTGCAGTGACCTCATAACTCATTCGGTGTATGTAAACAGTGTGCATATCCATCAGAATACATTCATAAACTATGATGTTGATTGCCGAAATGGATGAGCTACTCGTACGTAAAAGCAACGTGTGCTTTGAAGAGAAAAATATTGAAAAAAGTAATAAAAAAAAATTAAACTGACTTTTAACAGTTTTCCCTAAGTTAAACAAATTGCAAACAAAAAAAGGAACGAACACGATCCGTCAATTAGTTTCGGAGATATGTGAGGACAAACATCTGTTGCCAGTAACCCATTAATGACCCACTACAGGGTCGGGTCTCCTTCTAGTAATGAGAGGGATTTAGGGATTTAGGGAGGGAGGCCTTAGTCCACCACGCTGGCCTACTGCGGTTTGGTGGACTTCACATACCTTTGAGAACATTTTTTTTGTGAACTCTCAGGCATGCAGGTTTCCTCACGATGTTTTCCTTCACCGTAACAGCAGGTGATATTAATTTTTTATAAAGCGCACATAACTTTTTTGTGCGTGCCACTGGGATTTAAACCCGGACCCCACGATTCGAGGTCGAATTCTAAGCCACTGGGCTATCACCGCTCGCAGTATAGCTATTAATTTTTATTAATTCTCTGTGTAAACTATATCATACTTACAATTGGGTCTTGGTAGAAATAGTAGGCGTCCTCTTCATCTTCAAGTCTGAAATCACAAAGACAAAGACAAAACGTTTATTTGCACAAATGTAGGTATAGAGTTGTTACAAATTATTTAGATCAATCTATATCACAATACATGATAAAAAGTTCTTAAGAATGCATGTTGGCCGAATGTTAGTTTGGTATTACGGAGGTTCCGGAGGTTACGGAGGCGTCTATCGTCTCTGAAAAACAAACAGGGAACGTGGAAAATGTATAATACATTTACAAAAGACTTTATTCTTTACTAGACTGTGCCCGCGGCTTCGCCCGCTTGGATTTTAGAACTTGGTGCAGAGAAGGATAAAAATTATCCTATATATTAATCCAGGCTATGATCTATTTGTGTACCAAATTACATCCAAATCTGTTCAGCCGTTTTTGCGTAAAAGAGTAACAAACATCCATCCATACTCACAAACATTCGCATTTATAACCGTATAAGTAGGATTTTCGTATTGTATGAGTAGCAAACGGGCATGCATGTATTCCACCTGCCTTTTTTACGTGGGAAAATCCATCAAAGGTACCCTCTGCTAGGCCGACAGGGGGTGATGCTGGACCCCTCCGTCTAACTCCGCCCTTTGACCACCACGACCACCCTAAAGCCTACTATACTATTATAAATGCTAAAGTTTGTGACGATATATGGATGAATCGATGGATGTTTGTTACTCTTTCATGAAAAAACGGCTGAATGGATTTAGAAGGAATTCGGTATATAGGTAGTTTACGACTTATCATATAAATATAATGCTTTTTATCCCACTCTGGATCAAATTCTTTAGTCCACGTGGACGAAGCCGCGGGCAAAAGCTAGCAGGGTATAAATCGCATCTGAGGTGGCATTAAACGGCCTTTATGTATAATTGCATTTCATTTAAGATTTGAACAATCTAACATTTTTCACAAGACCGAAGTTAGATGGCCTTTCTAAAACATTATTTAGGTTGTGTATCAAATTACGTAAAAAAGAAAGTCTCCAAAGCCTTTTAATTTCTTTGACCTACTTCTCCAAAAACACATGTCTAAATAATACAAATCTGACGAACTCGTTTGCATAATCCGTTGCGTCGTAAAACTCTTTGATATCAACCCCATAGCATCACTCTTGTTTTAATACGAGCGCGCGAGCGAGTAAAAAAATTCTGTGATTAGAAAACCACGGAAAATATGCTTAGGTCTGCCTCTAAGGAATAGGAAACCGGTATTGGTGTAGTCTGATGGACTGTATTTGAACTACATTCCAACAACAAGATTATGTAGTTGCAGTCAATGTGCAATTCAGTTTACTCAGTTTGGTCTTGGTTTGCAGTTTCTTCTACACTGCAGCATCTACATCTGAAGTAAAATTTTTCAATTGGAATGCAGTTGAAATCCGTTCCGTCTGTCTACACCTTCAAATTTTCACGGTTCTTCGGTTATTCGGTTCAGTCTTGTTTGAGGTTATGATGACAGCCATGAAAACATAACAGAGCTTGCAAACCAACCAACAGGACATTGAATTTTTTTGAGAAATCTATTATTCTTTTAAAATTCACTTCTCTGTTCCGTGACAATAGGTTTAAAGACATTTAAATATTGCAATCTTATCTCGTCTCATTGCGTGAAGTGAGACAAGTAATTAAAAAAAAACACGACCGAAATCAAGTTGCAAATGGGGAAATGGCGCGGAAAAGTAAACATTACTTTACGTCAAACGATGAAATACGAAGGGTCGCTACGTTATCTGGCCGGCTCGAAACAACCCACATTGTTCTGTCGCGAAGTATCAACAAATGTAGAGCTTTGCAAAAAACCTACACACATTTCTGTGGGTAGCGGTAGGTTGTTCGAATTACATAATTTGTTTTGTTTGGCTTGTTACTGGCAACCTTTTTTGTGACGGGGAAGGAAACAGTCATTAGAGCCGTGGGACCGACTCCTTAAGTGGGATTGTTACCCACTACAACCCCCTCGGTGGCCTTCCGCTGCGCATATAGGGGGCGGGGGGGCTTTGTAAAAAAGTTACGTGCGCTTTATAAAATTAAATATCAACTGCTGTTACGGTGAAGGAAAACGTGATGAAACCTGCATGCCTGTGCAGTCCACCAATTCGCAGTAGGCCAGCGTGGTGGACAGGCCTACACCCCTCTTGTGAGAGGAGGCTCGATCCTGTAGCGGGCCACTAATGGGTTATTCAACGACGCTTGGAGTGCGACTGTTATTGACAGCTAAAATTCCAGCTTACGCAGTAACGTTTAGTATCAAATGTATCCCAGCGTCCAAGATCATCTGGTGCGCCTCCTTCAGCGTGACTTGCGTGGAGTCCACGCCGTTTATCTTCAGCACCACGTCTCCAGGGTAGATGTGGGCCTTCTGCGCTCGACTCCCAGGTTTCACCTGAATAAGAGGGAAGAAGACATAGAGCTTGCGGTTTGTACAAAGTGTCAGTACCCATTAATGACCCACTACAGGGTCGGGTCTCCTCTCATAATGAGAAGGATGTAGGCCTTAGTCCACCACGCTGGCCTACTGCGGGTTGGTGGACTTGGCATGCCTTTGAGAACATTTTTTTTTGTGAACTCTCAGGCATGCAGGTTTCCTCACGATGTTTTCCTTCACCGTAACAGCAGGTGATATTTAATTTCATAAATAGCACATAACTTTTATTACAAAGTCGTTGGTGCGTGCGTGCCACTGGGATTCGAACCCGGATCCCTCGATTCGAGGTCGAATTCTAAGCCACTGGGCTATCACCGCTGCAAAGTATCCAGTATAAATCTAAAATAACGGTTAAACTCGCGTGGATTTTCGAGGGGGCCCGACTAGTTTCGGACCTAATGACACTATTGAAGTTTTTAAATCGCTGGCTCCCACTCCTGGGCTCTAAGATAAGCGAGCGA
This sequence comes from Erynnis tages, assembly GCA_905147235.1. Lineage (NCBI taxonomy): Eukaryota > Metazoa > Arthropoda > Insecta > Lepidoptera > Hesperiidae > Erynnis > Erynnis tages. The sequence continues at coordinate 11,478,121 of LR990082.1, forward strand.
CACAACATACTAATCATAAATACCATGTTGCTATGTAGGTCTGTTTGTAACACATTAGTAACCCAGTGCAGGGTCGGGTCTCCTGTCACAATGAGAAGGATGTAGATTGTAGGCCTTAGTTCACCACGCTGGCACAGAGCGGGTTGAGATATATTATGCCTTTGAGAATTATGGAGAATACTTAGGCATGCCAGTTTCCTCATGACGTTCTCCTTCACAGCTACACCGTTACAGGACTATCTGCTTATAGCTTAGTATAATACTTATAGTGAAGCGCGCATAGCCCCGCTGCTTGAGTAGATCGCAAGCAATCGCAAGCAATCGAAAGAGTTAAGCAACGTCGGGCGCGGTCAGTATCTACAGGGCCGGATTTAGGGGAGGGCAACCAGGGCTACAGCCCCGGGGCCTCCACAAAAGAAGGGCCCCCACAATAGACTTGGGAAAAAAATTTAAATTAAGACTAGTACACTAGTATACAACTTTTCCTTTCATTTTTTTTTTTGTGTTTTACCTTTACCTACAGTACTTTGTACAACCATGATTACATTAAATATTAACAGAAATTAGAATAAATATTTTGTTCTCATCAATTAGGCAATCAGTAAAATATCAAAATATCAAATGGCCCTGATAAGCACTTTTAATTTATTATTATTATTTATTCGAAAACTCGACTGAAAAAAATTGTTGATTTTATTTGGAAAATAATTTGGGACCAAGGGGCCTCCACTCCTTTGTTGCCCCGAGGCTTCCAGACTTCTAAATCCGGCCCTGAGTATCTAGATCGGTGACCGCTAGTGGTACATTTAATGCGCACTTCCGTGCTTCGGATGTAATATTTAGCCGTCGGTTCCGGTTGTTATACATACGATAGCAGTCGCTAAACCTTATCGTCCTATGAGGGCAACCTATGACAAATTCAAATTCAAATTCAAAAGCTTTTATTCATTGTTAGGTACAATTTATGCACACTTAATGAACGTCATACATTTAACATTATACAAACATCCGCTTTGATCGCCCCTCAGGCAAAAACGTAGACTAGGAGAAAAAAGCGGGCGGAAAAAAACTCCCAGCACTCTTTTAAAAATAAGTATGAATTATTCTATGGTGCAGTATGACTAGGCACAATAAAGGAACACACGTGACAGCTATCGTGTGTGTCAATATCGCCCCATTGCCATCCGCTCACAAATGAATATTGATACATGGTGTATAGAAATAGCCTAGTGAAGTTATTCATCCACGCTTTCTTATCGTCTAAATAGTCCTTAGTTTCATAATTGGCCTTTCGGCACAGGACTGATTTGATAGTTCTTCTAAATTTATGAAAAGGCAGGGATTGAATTTCGATTGGAATTTTATTATAAATTGTAACTGACATTCCCATAAATGACTGGCTTTTTTTATGAAGCCGACATCTTGGAAATATCAGCTTGTGGACAAGGGTTGTGCAGCCCGTTTCACCACGAATCCGTATTGGAGCATCGTCGATGATTATGCACTGGGATTCCCCCGTTTGTGCGGACCAGTGGGCCATGAAACTTGCCCAACAGTGGACCAAAGAGTTGAAGCCACTTACATATGTAACCTTCAACGGGGTCTTATAGTGAGCTCCGCCAGCGAGGCCGAAACCCCATATCGTGTCGTCGAAGTTGATCCTCTCGTGCAGCAGCTCGTTCGGGGACTTCCAGCTGGGCTCCACCTTCTCTCCCGACAGGAGAGACGCCTCCTGGTACTTGAGGGTGGGATACAGCATCGTGGTCGGCATGTTTCGTTTCGTTTACTATCCTGGAATCATATTTTGTTGGTGTTTGGTAAGGTTACTAGGGGTTTTGAGGTAGAGAAATCTCTTGGTTAGGCAGGTGTAGTTGCAAATCAAAGGAGACTATTTCTTACAAGATATTAGTGAGAAAGTCGGCTTTCAAAACCAAACTTTGGTCGTATTAGAGTTACGATTTGTTTGTCCTAGGACTGCCGTGATTCAGGTACTTAAGTATTTTGTGATGATTTAAAATTTAATGGTGTTTATAAAGCACTGCAGTCCTAGGACAAACAAATCCAATCTCAAATACGAGCAAAGTTTTCAAAAGTCGTCTTTGTAATAAGTGATATCTTGTGAAAAATAGTCTCTTTGATTTGCATTTTTATCATCATCATTCAATTTAAATTATCATAAAGTACTGAAATACCTACATAACACTAAAAACAAATCAAGTAAAACATTTTAAATATTTAAAAAATGCTTAGCTATTTCGTGGCCCTTTTCATTTAAACACATTTTCATGAAACGTTTGTTACCTCAATGCCTCAACTCCTTATCTTACCCAATGGCAACCTCACAGCATCAAATAACCGTGAACGATGCCACTAGACAGACCTCAAAATTTTGCTGACGAAGACGAAACGGTTCCCTGTGTTACAACCAACGAGGAACTACAAAAGATGTTTGTGAAACTATTAGGTTTAGGTTTAAAGACATTTATTCTCATAAAGACATCAGTCACTTACATGAGAACATGAAAAAGATCTTTTGATAACGACTGCTGTCTTGCAATCTCGCCCTCCCAAAGCTGAAAGCTGAATTAACTCGTCGCTCATGAATTCCCATGATGCGAGGAACGAAGAGCTTTGCGAAATTGATATGAATGATACATTTTCAACAAAAAAAAATTAAACCGTAGTTTTATCGTTCTCAATGAAACAAGTGCATTCGATGAAAGTTGTCTCTCTTCCGCTCAATATATTTCGATGCGATAGGGCTCAATGTCACAGGAATGCTGACAACTCGGAATTTCATCAAATTCCTAATCTCTTTCTATCTCCTACACATGTTTTGTTGAGGCAACACACTTCTTACTACTATAATAAAAGTGAAAGTGTGTGAGAATGGATGAATGTTTGTTACTCTTTCAAGCAAAAACGACTGAAGCGATATGGATGAAATTTGGTATTCACGTAGGTATTTTATAACTTAGATTCAGTGATATTGTCCTCCCCGGCTTCTTGGGAGAAAAACCTATCCTATTTTATTATATATATAAATATATATAATATATATTTTATAATTATTAATACCTACTAATAAATTAAATATTAATTGCATTTACTGTATTTAAATTCTCTCGTTTTAGAAGAAAGCCTTTAAGACATTTTATATAAAGACGATTTCGTATTAAATATTTCCGTACCGTATATCCTAACAAGTAAACTACCTACTAACAGAAGTGGAGTTCGGTCCGGATCAAATATTTGTTCCGTCATTTGTTTAACCCGAGAACTCCTTAAGGGGTAACGATGTTTGCTGCCCTAAGACCCTACTCTTGGAATGGTTCAAGGACACTGACTAACTCACTTGCTATAAATCATTTTATGTGAAGCCTTCGTAAAGATTCACTTCTGTACCCTTAGGGTCTACGCAGACGTACCACAACTACACCACAACCACGCGACAAAATGCAGTCAGTTTATGGTTTCGTGTGAATAGCACAGGTCGGTAAATGTCGGTCGTGTGAATAGAAGTGACAGTTTTCATACTATTTGACACCCGACTACGTGATGTGGTTGTGGTGTGGTTGCAGTTGTGGTGTGGTTGTGGTACGTCTGCCTAGACCCTTATTCTTAGTTTCAGCAATGCCGCACACTGATGTAGTTTGCGGCCAATGACGTTAATCGTATAGAAAGTGACGTAGCGCGTAGCGCCAATACATTAACCCACAGTGTAAAAATTATAGAGCTAGGTGCGTCAAACATAAAATTTGTTCTTTGTTTAAAATGCAATTTTTGTATGGTTCACTCCATACAAAAATGTATGAATACATATCGTTAGACATTATAATACTAACAAATATTTAATACCTACGGATACGAGTTCGAAATTTTACAGTGCATTACGGCCAACTCACGGTTATTATGTTTCATTAATATCATAAAACATTAAAAGAGAAAGTTAATCAAAAATAAATCAATTTTTATGATGATCTATCTAATGCTTTATTATTAATTTTTTAACTATTTGGGTTATTAATAAATAAATAATTGGACTGCTAAACGATCACAACTTATTTTAACATAATTATAACATAAAATTAAGTATTGTATGCCCGCATAGGGTTGTTCTTAACTTATTATAATTTTTGTAACATTTTTCTCATGTAACAGTCAACAATAAACGCATTCTTTTCTTTCTTTTCTTTTCTTTTCTATTACGCTGTGCGACTCCTGTGTAGTAAGCTAATGATTTACGTACATATCTATGTGTACAGTTCATTTTTATTCTCTTGTCTTATTTGGTAAACAATCTTGGCAGTACTTTTTATTGAAAAAAGTTTTAAATTGCTTTAAAAAAATAAATTATAGTTTCTAGAAATCTGTTTCTGTATTAAACGATCATTTGTTTTAAAAATTTTATAATTTTAAGTCTGCATTCTTTTTTACTCGCAAATTAAAATAAAAAGACGTGCTAAGATTGTTTTCCAAATATGACAAGAGAATAAAAATGGACTATAGTAGCGACATTGCTAAAACTCAAGACTAAAGGGTACAGGCATAATTATTAATTAATTATTGTAACAGTGTGTGCGTGAGTGCACCGAGCTCAATTGTCCGCTCTCCTCATCCAGTTCCCGCCGCTGTAAGCAAGTATTTATACACAAGCTGTTTTAAATGATATAAACATATACAAACTAACATAGAAACACTTATCAATTAGTGGCCATCACTTGTGCGGCGTGCTTGTAATTGACATACATATTTTCACTTTTTGTTTACGATTACTTATTGGCATGGATTACGTTGGCAGCGACATTGGATTCTTGAATTTCTAACAGTGTTTTGTATCATTTATAGTATATCTAGATGGCTGCTGTACTATCTAGTTACGGTTGTAACAAACCGCCGCTTTTATAACCCGCCTGCCCGCCGCATAATTTATGCAATTTCTTGGCTTACATATTTTTAGGTTAAACAAATATTTTAAACCATTTTTTGCTTGAATATAAATATAATTGCATGCCTATGTTCAGATTGGTGTCGGTACGGAAAAACGGTAGCTTATAACGCGTTTCTACTTATTATTATTCCGGCGCGTTGCGGATACGTATTCTATAAAACATTCGCGCTAGTTTATCTATTTTCTACAGCACTGCATTGCATGCCTATATTCAGACTGGTGTCGGTACGGAAAAACGGTAGCTCATAGCGCGATCTCAATATCATTCGCTGTGTATACGTGTTCTATAATACAAAAAAAGGAGTAGGTATCCATATAAAGAGTCGAAACTCCAAAACTCCAAACATAAATAGAATTATGATATTGTATTGCTAGAATGAAACTCTTCTGAAACAATGTGAATCTTCAAAAGCTTCGTCAGACTCCAAAACTACAGAAGCCTTCCTTTAATGTTGTTTAATGCTGTATTTTAATATTTCCCCGAACGAGAAACTTCTGATACATTCACTCAAAGCTACTCGTTTTAATTAAAATCTTTTGTGCCGGAATACTTTGTCAAAATAACATGAAACATTAAGTGAATTCTCAAGTTACAATATCGCCCGTGTCTTAAATCCCAGGGATAAAGTGCCGGTTCCAGTGCCACTAGATGTAAGACCGAGCTAAACCAACCGACAACCAACCAACAGAATTCGGAATTTGAGACTATCGGATTTTCTCTAGCGAGTTTTTCATCGCCGTTACCGTAGGTGATAGCTTTATAAAGCGCACAGATTTTTGATAGCCCAGTGGCTTAGAATACGACCTCGAATCGAGGCGTACGGGTTCGAATCCCAGTGGCACGCACCGATGACTTTGTAAAAAAAGTTATGTGCGCTTTATAAAATTAAATATGCAGTTCGGTGTAGGAAAACATACCACCATATTAATGACCCACTAATGACCCACTACAGGGTCGGTTCTCCTCTCACAATGAAAAGGATGTAGGCCTTGATCCACCTCGCTGGCTTAAGGCAGGTCTGTGGACTTCACATGCCTTTGTGAACCTTTTTATGTGAACTCTCATTTTTTTTAATTTTATAAACTGAACGTAATCTTTTTGAGAAAGTTAGTGGTATCACGTACCACTGGATATCGAACCCGGACCCGTCGAGTAAAAGGCCAAATTCTCAGCCACTGGGCTATATCCGCTTCGATTAGTCTCTCACAATACGAGATACTCGTATAAGGACAAAAACGCGCCCCAAACATCACAAGACAGATGAAACCCCACTAATTATATTTTTCGTTTTCCTGACAAGCGACGTCGGGAACGACGCGGACGCCGAAATCTCATTATTATGAGAGGATTGTACTCTAAGGCATTTCTATCACATTATACTACATTTGCTAGGGCTGGCATAATCGATATTGTGAAAGAATAAAAATATTATTTTAAAAATTAACTTAAAAAAATTATAAAATAATATTTATTACATCTACAGACTATTCTTTGCGGTTTGTAAGCCGTAATAGACCAACATAATTATGTAAATACTGTGCAGTTCCGTAAATATTACATCCATACTCGTACGTGTCGCCTGTCGAATTGATAACCGCCAGTCGCCAGTCGAAACCTCCTTTTTTAAGTCGGTTAAAATGATATTTTTCCACCAGCATTGAAGTAGTTTCATGAAATTTGCTGCAGGTCTTATCCGACAGTAGAGACCCGTTTTATGTGGGGAAATCATCATGGATACCACACTCATGGACTGAGGACATCAGTGGGCTATCCCGGGTTCCTGCCGGCTAAAACCCTATGGCGTTCCTGTCCATGCCTAGTTTGAGGCACGGATGGACTACTGCATTCGTTCGCAATCCTGTCAGCGATGACTCTATGAAGATCCTCTTCTCGTTGAAGGGGTGGAGCTGGAGTTCCTCTACGTAGGGAGAGAGAACCATCCCCAACATACTAAGGCGCGGGCCAGACAGAAGAAACGTAAGACGAGAACGCGTCGCGGACAGGCGCAGTTGTAGCGTTGCGCCCGCGCCCCGTCTCTTTTCTGTTTTGCGTCGCGACGCTTCTATACATTTGTATGAAAGGGACGCGGTAGAGACAAATGTCCGCGCCCCGTCTGCATCTTACGTCTCTACCGTCTGCCCGCGCCTCTAAGGGTTACATCGAGCAAACTAACGGTCGTTCAATGGTCGTTTGCAAAAACACCCTAAAAACGTTACTTCAGGAATCAATAAAAAATCAAGTTGTAACTTTCCTGAACTGCTTTAAACTCGACTTTGGGCTATAATTACGATATATTGAACACGTAACGTTATTTTTGAGGACATACCAAGTAAGTGCGGTTTTCATCACGAATTTGGCTGACGTCACCCTGAAAGCTTACATGAATACGTCTCTTTAAGAACCAAGAATCAGTATCGTCATTGACCCTTGGAGCCGGCCCTAACTCGTGCGCGAATATTATATATGAGATAACTTGTGTCTCAGTAGGGCTCGAGATTTATTTATTTTGTCAAGCTCTGGTCGATTTGTTCTAAAACTAAGATAAATTGGATGAAGTCTCCACATTTGTCTGCTAGAATCACGTTTTGAATTTCATGAATAAAATACTTGGTTCGTAGTCATTATTTTCAATGACAAAGACAAGAAGTTTTTTTGGTATTAATTGAGTATCAGAGGGGCATGTAGGCCACTTAGTCTTGATGTTAATGGTCACTGCAGCCCATGAATACCTACATCGAACTTCAAATTGAGAAGAAATCCTATATGAGGTTTTGTGCGGGTGTTAGATGTAAGATAATATTCTATCATGTATGACGTTCATTAAGTGTACACAACTCGTACGGCAATGAATAAAAGACTTTGATTTTTGATTTTTTTGGCGTTTTGTTACTTATTAGGACTAAGATGTTCGCTTCAAATAAAGTTTCTCCGGCAACCACACCTCCCTATCCGAAACACACATGAAGAACATGCTTAATAAGACGTTACTTATCTTTTTCTTTGAACTCCACACATGCTTAATAAAATCGTTACTTACCTTTTTCTTTGAACTCAGAGTATGTTACCTACATACTCTGAGATACATATGCGTATCTGATTTCTATTTTCTGAAACTCTGTTTTAAATGCTGATGTTACATCAGCAAAAATAATTATAATATCTCAGACATCCTCGTAATGTTTCTTTTAACAAAAACAGAACAGAGTACCTACGAGTATGTTCGTTAAAATTTATCCGCACGGATTATAACTGTCTGGATCCGAACATCTGTTTTAAATGCTGATCTCAAATCAGCAAAAAAAGAAACAAGTTAAGCATCCTCGACATGTTTCCATTAACAAGAACAAGATTTCCCGGACATAAATCTAAAATTAGACGGTTAGCGTATCGATTTATGGGTGACTTTCGCCAACTTACCATATTTTACACCCACACCCAAACAAAAATAACCAGTCACACACACATTCAAAGATCTACTAACCTGTCGTTTCTTTTTTTATTTATTTTTATGTTAAAGTCTCTTTAGTTGAGTTATTCTATATATTGTTTTCAATATATTGTATTGTTAAACTTAGTAACAATATCAATTATTGTTAATGTACAACTAAACTAAATTTTACTTAAAGCTGCTATAGTTATAATTTAATTAGTAATTAGTAATTAGTAAGTTAACTAGTACGTAAGTGGTGGGGATTGGTCATCCACAACACAGGGAATCCTAGAGTGGGACCAATGTTCAATGCCATGTACTATCTTTAAGTTTTGTAATAAATAAATAAATAAATAAAAACTTTGATCGGCAAAAGTAAACGTCTTTGATAAGAAAATTGAAGCTCCAATAATTAATGTTTATGAATAAGAAATTAAATCCTAAACACAGATTGGGTATTAAATTCCCACGCGTTCTTAATAAATTTGTTTCCATTTCCGATAGACGGACTAGATAATTCGTTTACTTTTCCAACAACCGTTATAAATTGGACTGCGTGACAAAGGAGAAGATTTAGTTCCTTTACTCAACTCTGGAATCTTCGGATACGAAGATAACTATCGATTACGGTGAAGGAAAACATCCTGAGGAAACCTGCATGCCAGAGAGTTCACAAAACAAAATGTTCTCAGAGGCATGTGAAGGCCACCAACTCGCAGTAGGCCAGCGTGGTGGACGGCGGCCTACATCCCTCTCATTGTGAGAGGAGACCCGACCTTGCAGTGGGTCATTAATGGGTTACTGACATATTGATAGATATGATACTGAGATATGATAGAATTCTCGGCCACTGGGCTATCACCGCTCTGTGGCAGTGAGCAATATGAAATGTGTTAAGTCCCCGTGACCACCGGTGGCTGTGGTCGGTCGCCCCTTTGCCCTAAAAGCTACGTTATATTATGGTAAAATTTTGATAAAACGAATTCTGGGCACTAGAGAACTAGGTACTTGTATGAAGGTTTTTTTGATATTTTGAAATTGGTATTCAAAACGTACTCAGGGATTTATTTCAATCGTTAAAAAAGTAACTAAGAACACTTAGTGTTACTTTAGGGTCTCAGACATGACGCTGTTCGGAATACTAAATTGATTCATAAATTCTTTTCAGAAAATTCACTTTTAAGATAAAGTTGCGAGCGATGGAAAAAGTTTCTTGAAAATAAATTAAAATACTCAATCTACTGGTTTTGGAACAAATAACACATTTAATAGGTAATAAAAAATGTAGATATATCTACTTATACTTATACGCCCTACTAATAGTAGTAGTAAAGTACTAATAGTAGTAGTAAAGTACTAATAGTAGACACTACTATTAGTGAGCCCATGAATACCTACATCCACCAACATCGTGGTGGACTAAGGTCTACAACCCTCTCATTGTGAGAGGAGACCCGACCCTGTAGTGGGTCATTAATGGGTTACTGACTGACTGATTGACTATTAGTGAGATTATAAGTGAGTAAGATGAGAATGATTACTCTTTCACACAAACTGTATGTATGTGTGGCATAGATCTATATAGAAAGTTTTTATTAATTATCGTGTAATACATTTTTATCTGTAAGTATCTGGACAAAATTTTTAAGTCCGTTGTCAAGTTGAGCATGAATGAGCTAGAAAAAAAATTTGAAACTCTAACAAAGTTTTATCATGCGGATTAAAAAATAAACTTTCCTGTTAAATTTTGACGACATATTGAAAGTTACAGCTTAACTCCGGCGGCTCAAATAAAATTTGTATTCTGCGAATAACTTCGTTTTTACCCGTCTGCCGAGTTACAAACAATTTGGAAAGTTATTTACGTGTGCTTTAACTATCTGAAATTTTGAAAAAAAATCCATAGACCTTTTTTAAATATACTTGATACAATTTAGTCGATAAATAAGCTGAGTCTCCTCTGATATTCTGATTAGGTACTTAAATTATACCTATCTAAAAAATTCGCGATATGTACGTACACACATTACACTCTTCATGGTTAAAGCCGGGTACTCATTATCGAGCTGTAACCGTACCTTATGTGATACAGTAACGAGGTTCTAGTGTGTACGCGTTTTACAATTACGGCTCACGACGTCGCCGGAACGCTTTCACCGAGCGTTCTCATTTTGCGAACTGTAACCGAACAGAGCACACTGCGAGCGCCCTTTGATTCGGGGCCAAAACCGACAATTACACTATTACACAATTACAGTACCCTTAGTCTGTGCGATTCGTTTCGGATAGGTACGTAATTCATACACAGCTTACTACACAGGAGTCCACAGTGTAATAACAAATAGAGGTAAAAGATTTTTAGAGGAGTTAAAAAATTTACAATCAAATTTTTGTATGGAGTGAAAGATATTATTATGAATACTTATCATTAGACATTATAATACTAACAAATATTTAATACCTACGGGATAGTATTAGTTTACAGTGCATTACGTCCAATTCACGGTTATTATGTTTCATTAATATTATTAAACATTGAAAGAGTGTTGATTAAAAATAAAGCAATTTTTGTGATGATTTATCTAATGCTTTATCCATTTTTTAACTCTTCTAAAAGTCTTTTTACCTCTGTTGGTTATTACACTGTGCATTTTCGTCTGGTAAGCTGTGTATGTGTGCGTTTCGTTTCGGAACTGCTAAAACTCAGACTAAGGGTACAGTTACGTGCAACGTTACGGGTTCAGAAATGAATACGTTGTAAACGTCGCCTCGCTGCAAGCCGCACGCGTACCGCTCGCAGCAGGTTTGCGAACCACGAACACACTATGTTCTTTGGTTACAGCGCATGCAACGGTTAGTTACAGCTCGCTAATGAGTATCCGGCTTAACAATTAGAAATTAAATTGTTTAATGCTTAAAATAGTATACATAAATCGTGTTTTGAATAGTTTAAGTTAATTTAAGTTATACGAACACTAGTTATAGTTCCACATTGTTTCAATGTGATATCAAGGTCCTTTCCATCTTTCATGTTTAATTTGAATAGCTGTAAAGGTGAATATGAATGATTAAATACACTCTAAAACCAACTACTCCTGTAAAACTATTTATTTTATTTTAATTTTGAACTACACCTAGCGGTCCTTACACCATTAATACATCGTTCTTGAAATTATTACTTAAAAATTTCACCTACCTTAATCACACAATCCTTCGCAGCTTCAAACCGCTCATACACACTTTGATTCTACAACCAAGCTTAATGCACTCAAAGGGAAATGCAAAAAAACATCTGTACTAACAGGTAATCGTGTCACCTGTACTTACAATGAGTGGAAACTAATCGAGATGATCTTCTGGTATTTGATCGTAGGTTGACAGTACTTGGCACTCTGCTTGACACCGTCTAAGAGGGAAAAAATTCCTGTCATGCGTGCTTGTCCGACCATACGCTTCCGTTTTCTACCAAATCGATCGTAAGTTGTATTTATATTTCTTTGCAACAATCCGCACACGTAGAACTTGTTTTGGTATGGACCCACCACCCTCCCTTTTCTCTCTGAGTAGGTGTATACCATAACAACTTATTCCAATAGTACACGACACGTGTTTCGCCCCAAAACGGAGCATCATCAGGTGATGTGGACTCTACAACGGTTATTTATTAACCTATTGGAATAAGTTGTGATGGTATATACCTACTCAGAGAGGTAAGGGAGGGTGGTGGGTCCATACCAGAACAAGTTCCACGTGTGCGGATTGTTGCATAGAAATATAAATACAACTTAAATAACAATGGATTTCCGCAAAGTAACGCCTGATACAATATATTATATAAAATCGATCGTAGTCATCGAAATGAGTGTACGTACAAAGTATTGTTGATTCACATAATTGTATACGGAAGGTATAATTCCTATATCGCACTACAGCTTCATTATTGTCAGTACCCATTAATGACCCACTACAGGGTCGAGTCTCCTCTCGCAATGAGAGGGATGTAGGCCGCCGTCCACCACGCTTGCCAACTGCGGGTTGGTGGACTTCACACACCTTTGAGAACATTTTATTTTGTGAACTCTCAGGCATGCAGGTTTCCTCACCGATGTTTTCCTTCACCGTAACAGCAGGTGATAGGTATTTAGATAATTTTTTAAAGCGCACATTACTTTTTTTATAAATTTATTGGTGCGTGCCACTGGGATTCGAACCCGGACCCCTCGATTCGAGGTTGAATTCTAAGCCACTGGTCTATCACCGCTCTAGCTTCATTATTAACCGAAAGCAATTGCTTCTGGCTTAGCGATGATAGCCCTGTGGCTAAGAATCCCTTGAAAATACTGTACCTAAGACGCTCTTTGATTTTTTTGTAATTTCGAGAAAAATACAAAAGTGTGGTTTACGAATTCAACGTGACCCAATATCAGTAACGTCCATCCGCCACTAACCACTTATCATCAAAAACATATTTTGGCCCACTCTACAAATAAGCTGAGCGAAAAAATAATGATCTCTTTTATAGTAACATGAATAATATAGGATTCCAATCAAATATAACATAAAGTATCACGTGTAATTCGGTGTATTCGTATCTTACTGAATCATAAGGAAAGTCGAGAAAAGAAACCACTACAGAAAATATTATGACCAAATTATTTATGTTATTAGGACTAAAACAGGTTTTTTACCTCTCCAGAATTTGATAGTCCAATCCAAATGTTTTCATTAAAAGAGAAAATCCAGCGAACATATAGGTTTCTATCGTGAAATCATGTAATGTATCCGTGTCGGAAATTTTCAAACCGCCCATATCCCTCCGACAAAGTTTAATGAATGCTATCTTCATCGGGACATCAATATCACCGGGATCAACTTAACGTGATCTCCGAAGCACGGAAGCGCGCATTTAATTCGCCTTTTGCAAGGACAACCATATCTACATACTTACATACATACATACACCCATGAAATTTGGTATTCTTGTTTGAAAGCCGTAATAGACCAACATAATATATGTGAAAATTGTGCAGTTCTGAGAATTTTACATACACACGTGTCGAATTGATAACCTCCTGTTTTGAAGTCGGTAATAAATTCTTATCCATAGTTTCCAAAACCCATGGTGATAAACACGCTATTAGCGAACGTGATGTGTCGATGACATTCACCAGTGAAAGAACTAATGAGGGTGAACGCCCCAGATGTTGTTCACAAGAAACACTTGCTTACTTATTGACTGTGACAAGTTATGCTCGAGAGGATAAAGTCAACCAAAAAGAAATACGAGAGTTTTACCAGTGGAGGTGACTTTATTTAATGTATTTGGGCATTTTATTGTTTACAGGTTGGTTTTATGTTGTCAATAATCAAGCACGAATACTGCTTTGATTAAGACATAATTATGAATCTTTAACCCCTCAAAATAAAAAGTGCAAAAATAAAAATAATTTTGAAAATAGTTTTGTGTTTTAACTTCATTATGGAAACTTTAAAGTAATGATTAAACTATGATTAAATTGAATGTAGACGTAAGTAGTAGATATGCCTTTTAACTTTTCTTATATTGAAATTTCATTGCAAACGGACTTATAGGCTATCAGTTGTTAAGTGCTATAATATTATCTGCAACCAATGGACACCCAACCTGCAATAGGATATAAATCTTATCTGGCAACCACGCCTAAATCGAAACAGTTTGCACGCGATTTCCTACGAATACAGCTCGCACGAACAATCCCGACATTTGAATTACTATGGAACATTTCCACTGCGTGCCTCCTAGTCGTACGTCAACTTAGTCGTTCGTTGTATCGTAGACCTAAAGTCCATGTGAATGAAATCGCAGGTAGAATCGAAGTATGAACCTTATTCAGCACATTATTCTCACTTTAATTCCACAATCAAACGGTCAATACTTGGTACTCATACCCTACCAGTCCCATGTAATCAAGCAATGATGTTCCAATCAATCCAAGTGCCAATCGCTCGGATACCAATGAGTAATTGTCACATGCTCCGGCGTCATCGCGGGTTCGATTCCCTTCTGATCACGAGCGAGGTGAATGGGTGAGTCAGGCTCGGCTATCAATAAACACCAATTAGCGGTTCTTTAATTAATAACATGTCTCATTGTGTATTCACGTGCTTGGGAATATGGGAGGTGTCGGAATCAGTGATTCTTAATTAAGACTAAGAATCGCGAAGTAGTCGAAATTCGACAAAAATTTATTAAAATTTGAATTTGACAAGTAACGGAATGTACGTACACATAGAAAAGAAAAGGAAAGAACAACTTGCCCGCGGACAGATATTTCGAATTCGGAACAAAAAACGAATTTTTATGTTCTGCTGTCTAAATAGAAATTCACCAAAGGTTTGTTTAGACAATGGTAATTTCTATTGTTATTACTTTCTCAAGAGGTAAACAGGAAATTTGATGTTAATTGATTTTCCTTAAAAATAAGACAGTAAAATAAATAGAATAGAAAGTTTGTATCACAATCGCAGGAAATCTTGAAATTGTAGTAAACATATATCATACTTTCCAAAAAATTGGTCAAAACGTGTTCATCACAAAACGTACGTAAATAAACGGTGCTTACAATAAATTTATTAAAATATAATTTTAAACATACATTGAATCAAATTAAGGTGTTTTCTTTATGGTATTTTTCAGGCGTGAACGATTTACGTAGGTCTTATTTGTTGCGATGAAACTAATTTACTATTTCTGTGTCTCTACAAATAACAAAGCTCTCTTTAAGCGTAAATGCGCGACCCACACGCTTTTGTTCTTTAAACGGTGTCTATTTCTATCTTTATAAAAGAATCGTTAGTGTATCAATATAAATAACTATCTTTCCAATCATGGTATGATAAATAATACCTGTCAGCCAGTAACCCATTAATGACCCACTACAGGGTCGGGTCTCCTCTCACAATGAGAGGCCTTAGTCCACCACGCTGGCCTACTGCGGGTTGGTGGACTTCACATACCTTTGAGAACATTTTTTTTTGTGAACTTTTAGGCATGCAGGTTTCCTCACGATGTTTTCCTTCACCGTAACAGCAGGTGATATTTAATTTTATAAAGCGCACATAACTTTTTTACAAAGTCATTGGTGCGTGCCACTGGGATTCGAACCCGGACCCCTCGATTCGAGGTCGAATTCTAAGCCACTGGGCTATCACCGCTATCTATACCTGTATTTTCGAAAAATGCCAGACGTCTATTTTTCATCGTTCCTTCCTTTAAGCCCTCTATGTCCACCGCTAGACATGAATATCCTCTAATCGATGCCACTCCGACCGGTCCTGTGTCCTTTGGATCCAAAGATCATCAGTCGGAAAGTGCCGTGTAGGTACTTCTTTTGTCAAGACGTGGACGCCATTTCAGTAGCTTTCTTCATCGCCGTCCTTCGAACGATGTGGCCAGTTACATACAAAACACCTACCAATTTAAAAGTCAATAGCTTAATCCGTTCAATCACTAGCACCAAGTCATTCAACTCTCTTTCTCTATGAGTCAATCAAACAACAAACACATAGTTAGACACTCAAAAATTTAAACAAAAGCATTCCAAAGCGATTCCAAAATTAAATCGATCAGCGCCTAACAAACGGTGCGGTAGATCAAAGAATTGTACACACAATCAGCGATACGGAATGGAAAATACGCAGTAGCGGGCAGACCGCCAACTCGAGCGGACGTTTCGCTGCGCTCTTATGCAGTTAATCATTATTGAAAATACATTTAATTCTACGCATGATATTTGTCGGCATTATATTTATATTTTACCAAGAAAACTATTGCAGTTTTTAAGGTAAACTTTTATTTCTCATTTCTTACCATAGCTTAGTTAGCACGAACGCACAAATTAAAGTGTTATTAAAGCTGTATAAAACGAAAACACGGCTTCATTTTGTCATGGTGAGAATAGAGTATTACCCTTGCAGTCATTTTGCTTATATTAGGCTGCTTTTTCCACCAGAGATGGAAAGGAGGGATGCGTTTTTGAAGAACCAATAGAATTGCTTCATTTAACTAGCCTCGCTCAGCACAGCTCTGGTGGGAACGGCTTAGCGGAGCGAGGTTTTTTTACGTACAAAACAAGCGAGAGAGTGTGCGAGAAATGTTTTACGAGGGATGTGCTGCGAGAAATGCGTTCCGAGGTTTGCTGCCAATCCATAGACGTCCATCTTTTACACATTACACAGTTTCGCAACGCACCCTCGTACGATACATTTTGCTCGCACAGCTTTGGTGGAAACGCCCACACATTTCCACAGCACAGCTAAACATCCTCGCATCACACATTTTCCAGCACATCTCTGGTGGAAAAGCAGCCTTATAGACTAGTCATTTGGTCCAAAAAGGAGGGTTACCGATTTTAGACTCAATACGTTGTAAGATTACCAACTTTCTATAGTAATTTATTTTTTTTCGATCCAGTATTTAAATTATATCGCCACTTAATGATAAATTGTAGGCCTTATTCACTGTTTATTTTTGGGTCATATTTAAAAGTATTCATTAAATAAAGCGCTTATTAAACAAGATACTATTTAAAGTATAAAACGGTAACCGGTATTCACGTGCTCCAAAAGCAAAAAGAATCTAGAAAACAAGGATATTTATAGCACTTATAAGCAGTTAAGGTCACAAAAAGTAGGGCAAGACAAGACACAGTGATCTGTATCAGTGATAAATATATAATCACCTGACATTATAAAGACCTTTAGGGAAAGGTGAAGTTTAAAAGAAAGTGAAAAAAGTCTCTCTCGTAAATCTACTTATTAGTATGTCATATTGTGTTAGTCTGTCTGACATCCTCCCACACTAATGGCACGCGTTAACTATACGATTACTTTGACGACAGTGTTCATGCAAAGGCACTGGTGGCTGTAATACACAAATAAAACCACAACCCAAAATATTGCCTCAATTTTTGTTGTCAAAAAGACTTTGCCTCCATCTATTCACGAAACACTTACCGTGTTGCTATACATAAATACCCAATAAGCCATGTCAAATCATTATGAGCATTTCAAAGACATACCTACCGCACGCGTACACATTAATCATTCCTTCAAAACATTACTCCATCCATTTTCGTGCCCTTTACTCATGGAAGTAAACAAAAGTTTATATATAGTCGAGGCATTTCGTCACGATAACGTCTTGAACTGCTGCCAAGCCCCGTACCTAGCCTACCCCGCCCTACCATATGGTGTCATACAAGGAAGAATAATAAACAAAATGCTATGATATTAGAAAGTCTGTTATTAGTTAAAACCTAAGTTCCTGATCGAAGTGCGTAAGCTTGCTGGATAAGATTGCAAGTGATCGATACGATAGGTGGTTTGAAAACATTCGACAGGTTAGCTAGTCCGTTTCGCCATTAATCCGCAATGGGAACATTTTTTTGACTAGACTTTGTTCATTTTGATTTTTATGCAGAGTGCGTGCCACTGGGATTCGAACCCGAACCCCTCGATTCGAGGTCGAATACAAAGCCATTGGGCTATCACCGCTTTTTAGGTTAGTGTTGGTAAGGTAAAAGTTTCAACCTGTAGTTAGACGAAAATAGACATAATTATACATACAATAATACTTTACCCTCAAACTAAGCAAACTAAAGTAACAACAGACTAAAAACATAAATATTTTCAAAGCTGAATGAAGAAAATTTGGCCCAAAGCTTTCAAATCTTGAGGAAATTTGTTCAACAATTGAAATAGCACTTCTTTCAGGCTGACAGGCAGACAGATTTAGCTAATGGAACCCATACAACAACTGAATGCGCCAAACAATACCCAACGGATCTTATACCGCAAGTATTGTCAACATAAACGGGACTTTGCAACAATAAGGATTTTCCAAGATGGCGGGTACACGAAATTAGATTTCTTGAAGAACAATTATTATTGGATAACCTATAATAGAGTACTTGAGAATCCTAAGAAAGGTCCTTGGAAAAGATTCTGCTTAGATATCCGATTAATTTCGCCCTTTATCTAGAAAGGTTTAGGACCTAGTTATAAAAGATTGAACTTTTTTGTATGTAAGCATATTATAACGGGCTGTGTCTAAGACTTTGTTCACTTTGAGGTTCGTTTTTACTTAAGTACTATTTAAATTAATAAACATAAGGTGCTGAGAGTTTTTTTCTCCGGTTTTTTTCTCTCTCGACCCAATAGTGGGTGGTACCAATTGAACCGCTGAGTCCGATTAGGTAAAACAACTAAATAAATGAATTCTTAACATTACATGCCAAGCAGTGTACTTATAAATAAGAAATGATTAGGTATATTAAAAGTATTTATTTAAACGTAATTAAGTTATTGTTAGTTTTATCTCCTTAATATTTGCATACCTAAAAATGGCATTATGTAGATTGATCTAAAGATCTTTAGATTCTAAACAATCTGTAACAATTCTATACCTATATTTGTGCAAATAAACGTTTTGTCTTTGTCTTTGTCTAACAGATGACTATGACGTGTATAACCCATTAGTGACCCACTACTACACTGCTCACGGTCAGTATCCTCTCACATGTGCTCCTGATGTAGGTTCACGTTCCTTTGAAAACATTAAGAACCCTCAGGAATGCAGGTGATATTTAATTTTATAAAACGCATATACCTAACATTTAGATAGCTGTAATTTGAGCCACTGGGTGATACTAGCCCAAGATCTCATAAGTTTTATTTTTGAAAAATATCTGCTAACTCTTGGGCTATTAACGACCCGAGTGGCGCAGTGGTTAAGACAACGGTGCGCTGCGCGGAGGGTCCCGGGTTCGATTCCCAGCAGAGCAGAGATTTGAATGATGAATGCGCCCACGACACTGGGAATCCTTTTGTGGGGCTATGAGTGTGATGCGTTATTAAATTAAATTATTTAAAAAAATTACCAGCAGGTACGTGATATTTCACTTTTTACCTTTATGTAACAGGATAAAAGGTTTCCCATATGTTTCCAGGGTTATAAATCATGCCAATTGCATTTAATTATCTTAACAATCGAATTTCAGCTATAAAATGTACCTGTTGTTATAATTATTATTAAACCGACAGTAAAATCACATTATCACAACTGTAACAGCAGTAATGACTGAGCGTGAGCCAATTAGCAAGCGTGTAATTACACGCTCTCTGATTGTTTATTAAGTCCACATTAGCTACCGTTTAACATTTCGCTCGTGACATTTCAATAACAATATAAGCGGTCAGTGCCTGGGTGGGAGACCGTTAGTGACGAATTAAATGCACACTTTCGTGCTTCGGAGTGCACGTTAAGCCGTCGGTGCCCGTTGTTACAATTAAAATAGCATTCGTTAAATCTTGTCGGAGGCACTGTGGGCGGTTTGAAAACATCGGACACGGATTGGCCACTAACCCGTTTCTTCACCAATTCAATTGGTGCATTGGAGCAGCGTGGTGCTGTATGCTCTAGCCCTCTGCTGAAAGGAAAGACCACTGCCCAACAGTGGACATTTAAGGGTTGCGGCCAGGTATCGCTCGTGCGTCATTTACATATTTTATTTTTCATTTTATGAGAAGATTTCAACATTTTAAAAGACAAAAACATTTTTTACGTTTGAAATGTATCGTGAATACTGTTTCCTCTCGACTAGACAGTATAACGAGATAAGCATGACAACTGTCCATTGGGTAAGTATCCGCAATAAGTGAGTTATTTCAGGACCTCGAAACTCGAAACTTTTTCGTGTCCAATCCATGAGATCGAGCGAATATCTTCATTGTGTGTGGCGGATTTGATGAACCACAACCACTACCTGTGTTGAGATTGTCCTGCAACGATACAGCAAGACCAGAAAATCAAAATTAAGTACATATATTAACCACTTAGCGGTGATAGCCCAGTGGCTTAGAATTCGACCTCGAAACGAGGGGTCCGGGTTCGAATCCCAGTGGCACGCACCAATGACTTTGTAAAGAAGTTATGTGCGCTTTATAAAATTAAATATCACCTGCTGTTACGGTGAAGGAAAACATCGTGAGGAAACCTGCATGCCTGAGAGTTCACAAAAAAAAATGTTCTCAAAGGTATGTGAAGTCCACCAACCCGCAGTAGGCCAGCGTGGTGGACTAAGGCCTACATCCCTCTCATTGCGAGAAGGAGACCCGACCCAGTAGTGGGTCATTAATGGGTTACTGACATTAACCACTTCACTGTCCAGTGACCTTTTAGTAGTACATTCCCATTGTTTAACTATTGTGTCTATTTGAAGCGGCAAAGAGTCAAGTTTAAATTTTCTGGTGTGGGTGTATGTGTTCTTGTCTTGTGAGTATGAAGGCCATGGCACAGTGAACGTCAGTATGAGGCTGCGAAGGTGCTGCGTCATTTATCAATTTAATAGTCTGTTGTTTCCATTAAACATAGTAAACTAAGGAATTTTTTGCAATAAATAAAAGCAGGATAAAAATGTGTTTTTGTGTAAGAAGCAAACAGGAATGCAGACCACCTGATGTTAAGCGGTCGTCACAATTCCAATCAATACCTTCAATCACAAATAGGATAACAATCCAATCAATGGTCGTGTACGCATTGCTATTCGTAGATACTAAACATATACTGTCGTTTGCTTTAATTAATTTAACAAAACTCTTTGCCTCAAGACCATTGGCCTTGAAAACAATCTCAATTTCAATTCCGATTCCGATCCTTTCTGAATTGTCACATGATTTGGTACCCTTGAACGCAATCTGTCAATAACTGCGTCAAGAGTAGCTTCTCTTTGGCATTTAGAAGATTACACAATTTCACTTATTTCTGCAATATCCGTTCAATATTCGCAAAATAAGGCGCTAGTGTGCAACAATTCCAATGACGATCGACCGGAATTGATTTCAAGAGTAATCCCACTTAAAGTTATTATTTCTATGTAATGTAAACGCTTACCACTTATAACTTGAAGTGATCTAAGTGGCTGAAAGTCGTGTTGCAGCGGTTATCCGTTAGGATCATCCGGTTTCCTCGCGACCAACGGATATTATTCCGATGTCAGATTTATCTAAGAGGATACTGAAGCGTTTTGACTTTCATATCGCATATCGGTTTCAATCAATTTATTAGACTGCAATGTTTCTACACTAAGCATGAAGAAATCCTTTAGAAGGAAATTCGGTTTTCAATCTAGGATACCAGGTACCAGGTACCAATGCACGCCGCATTGGAGGTAGGCACTGAAGATCTAGCTAGTCATAGGTACATCAAAATTTTTGTACAACCTATAGTAACGATTGGTAGTGGTTTTCTTGTCAAATAATAATAGAAAAATAATATGTAAAGCGAGGCTAGAAGCCAGAGTCTAGCGTAAAGGTCGGCTCTGCCTACCTTTACGACTATGGTATGCACGCGCCTGAGGTACGCCACAGTACTTAAATATTCGATACTAGCTGACCCAGCAGGCTTCGCTCTGCCAATGAATTTTTTTATTTTTATTTAATAGCCTATGTTACTCAGGCTGAATGTAGCTTTCCAATGGTGAAAGAATTTTTGAAATCGGCCCAGTAGTTTTTGAGTTAATTCGTTACAAACATACAAAAATACAAATGTTTCCTTTTTATAATATTAGTATAGATAATTGCCCTCACAAGTGATAACTCACTGGGCTACTGGCTAAAGATTCGGACTTTTAAACGAGAAGACCGGGTTCGAATCCCATTCCCATCCTCTTCTAAGTTGTGTGCGCTATAAAAAATAAAAACTCAATGTTCGCCAAGTGTTGTGAACACCAACAACGCACACTAGGCCAGAGTGGTGGACTAAGACCTTCTCATTGTGAGAGGAGACCGGCCTCTGCAGACAGATGGCTGTAGACAATATTGACCACAAAAATGTTTCACTTCAGTGCCGCGAGCATGAACACTAGCGTCAAAGTATTCGTATGGTAAACGTCAGTCATTAGTACATCAAGTGTCAGTCTGTCTGACATCTTCCCAACTAATGGCACATAAAATCTTCAAACATTTGTAAGAACGTCCGTTTCACGGATGAGAACTACTTTCAGTATTTTAAGTGTTACAAAAAACGTGAAGCGAGCCTAATAAAAAGTGGAAACTTTATTGCCCAGACCATAAAACTGGATGCTGAAATGTGGTCGGAGAGTAAATTTTACGATTCCGATCTTTTTCGAACGTGTTCAACTTGAATCTTACATCGGATTAAATCTTACATTGGGTTAAAGCAGCCTTACGCATTAGGCGCACGTGGGGTTCTATAAGAGGTTTTGTTGGTTAGTAACTTCAATCTTTTTTTTTCAGGTTGAAGATTGATTGGCCAGTCACGCGTCTTTGTATCTTCATAGTTTAATCCTTCATAGTTTAATTAGTGGTTAGTTTTTGTCATCAACCATTTGTAGTTTTCTTTTCAACCAGTTAAGGCAAACTATCTTTAAGATTGTGAGATGTTGGGCGTGATTAGTGCTTTGCAGTTAACTCCAGCAATAGTTTAGCAGTATTTTACATAAGTCCTGCTTCAAAAAACACTTCAAGCCATGGGTTTTGATTATTACTGTCAGCAGCTTATGATTTAAAAACATTCGACATGAGAACTACTAGAATTGATAAATATGGATTGCATTTGGATATTTGGATAACAGGGAAAGGAAATGGAGGTAGAGTCTTATCGGGGTGTCTCAAATCCATAAGTTTAAGAAACTTAAAAGAGTTTAAGAAACTTAAAAAAGTTATATAGCGGTGATAGCCCAGTGGCTTAGAATTCGACCTCGAATCGAAGGGTCGGGGTTGGAATCCCAGTGGCACGCACCAATGACTTTGTAAAAAAGTTATGTGCGCTTTATAAAATTAAATATCACCTGCTGTTACGGTGAAGGAAAACATCGTGAGGACCTGACAAGACAGAAGAACAAACATGCATACCTGAGAGTTCACAAAAAAAAATGTTCTCAAAGGTATGTGAAGTCCACCAACCTGCAGTAGGCCAGCGTGGTGGACTAAGGCCTACATCCCTCTCATTACGAGAAGGAGACCCGACCCTGTAGTGGGTCATTAATGGGTTACTGGCAAAAGAGTCAAGAGCATCACAACATCCAAAAGGAAAAATGCTTTGATGATATTATTTTGAAACCTATTAAAATTTCATCCGAAATTATTGTATAGAAGTCTGCAATTTTCGTTAGCAATTGTTCAGAGTTATTTGTTCATTTCCATCGCTCGAAATTGTAGGTTTTGTTTGTACCTATTGTTTGTAGGTGAATTATTGAGTTGCTTGTTAAACAATATAGTACTTTAAACGAGAAAGTTTCAGTAAACAGACATTTAAACGTTACCCTTTGTTTGGTACATTTTGTAACTATTTTGTTTGCTGTTCATGTTTCAGACAGCAATCAAAGTAAACGAATTAGTTAAATCGGCGTTCATTTCTTTTATATTTAAAAGCTAGAATACCCAAAAACATGTTAAAAATTGTAAGTACAGTCAGGTTGGCTGCCGGAGAGTTCAAAAACTATGTTCTCAGAGGCATGTGAGGTCCACCAACCAGCAGCCAGCGTGGTGGACTAAGGCTAAGTCCTTGTCATTGTGAGATGAGACCCGACCTTGCTAAATTAAAATAAAACAAAATAAAAACGTTTTCATTTCAAAGATTAGTTAGTAACACAAACAATGCAGTTAATAAACTAATACTCAAAGCAGCTTACCTATTGTAAAATAATAACATTATATTGCATGTAGCATAGAGTAGCAAAGAACTCGTACAAATAAGCAACATGAAAAAAGTAATAAAATTGACTACGGTGCACGTTCACGAAGCGTTGTGTAGGAAAATAAAAGTAAAAAAATACAACTGACCTAGTTTGTGGTTTAATTTATGTGAGCAATTAAGACGCATGTAGGTAGTTAAATTAATACTACATTACAAATAGGTAGTACAACCATTCCTTCCTTCCTTCCTTTCAGCCCTTGGTAGTCCACTGCTGGACACAGGCCTCCCCTAATCGACGCCACTCTACCTGGTCCTGGGCCCTCTGAATCCAACGGTTTCCCGCTGCCTTGTTCAGGTCATCAGTCCACCTGGTCGGAGGGCGGCCTGTGCTCCTTTTGCCTAAACGTGGTCGCCATTCGAGGACCTGCGATAACGGAAAGATTTTTTATAACGGGTGTTTAGGTTGACAGGCCAAAACAATAAGAGGTTAAGAGAATAACAGGACAAGCAAGATGATAAAACAAAATATCGTTGCTTTCAAAGCTCGGCATATCGAGTTAAAATGCATGCGACATCGGAGCGAAGTGTCAGTATGTAAATCTGCCGCCCGATATTCGCACAAACGAGCTTGTTCTTTCAGATAAACTGTATGAATATATTGAACAGGAACCCCTTTGGAGCATAGCGAAGGCTTAACAAGGTATTGTTTGAAGGAAATTCCTCTGCGACGGCGGAAACTGCTGGAAAATACAGCCATCAAATTTGCTTATTGTACAAAACTATGTAAGAGCGAATCGATATAATGGTATTAATATCAGGATGTAAGGTATATTAAACAATATAAATAAAAAATAATTTATGAGAGTTTGGACTCTAATAAACTAAAAGTGTTTAATGACAAAACGAGCGTGAAAACTAAGTTTTTCGGCTAGCGGTAAAACACGTTTAAGGAATCTTAGAATCAGACGTTCTACTAATCCTATTTGATTTTAGATGTTGGTATCCAGGAGCTCTGTGTTGGTAACCCATTGACCATCTCCTACTTCGTCATCTACTCGGTAATCATTCACTAGTAAAAAACATAAATTGAACCTGAACTCCGTACCGGAATTTCTTGTGTTATAGGGATGTACTCAAACATTTTTAGCCTTTTTCCATCCTACTTTTTCCTCCTCGAACCTTTCGAAGTTGCTGGATGTGGGCCCTTTCCTTAAGGATGTCACTCCACCCGGTCCTGGGCCCTCTGAATCCTACGGTTTCCCACTGTCTTCTTCAGGTCGTCAGTCCACCTGGCGACCTGTGCGTCTTTTGTCGACGTTGGTCTAGTTTGTCGCACTGCTTTTAAATAGAATTACAGTTTAATTAGCAATTTCAGTAGAACAAAGCCGATTATCGAGTCGGAATGCAGGCGCCGGTCGCAGCGGTCAGTATGCAAATACGCGGCTCGTGTTTGCATAACTTGTCCTAGTTATCCGCGCTTGTCGCTCTCAGCGCGTGTAGCCTTGAGGCTGTAGACCGCAAATAATCAATGGACTCGTAGCACAGTGCGTTCATCACGCCGAGCAGTCCTTGTTAGATGCAACATCGGTGCTGGCAATATGCCTGGCGTGTCCAAAACATAGATAAATAATGAATGATACAGTGACATCGCTCCAGCTCCCATGAAAATTGACAAGGCAAAGGCAAGGACAAAAACGTTTCTTTGCACGAACATGGGTTAATTTAAGATTTTACAGAGCATTTTTGATCAATCCAAATTAGGTAAGCTTGAAATATTTACATGACACTACACTTGTTAAACGATATTCACTAGAATACTTTAACGGTAGATCGGTAGCTCCGAATGTCCATCCGCTGGCCGCCACCGTCATAACCCGCTGTGACAGAGAATGTTACCGACTTCACATAGAATTTTTTTCGCACGTGCTGGCCCGTTTGCTTCACATTTTTTAAAGATCCGTCTATATTAAGGTCTATATTAAGACACCATAAGGTGTCTATCGTAATTTTCTTCTTGCCGGTGCTTTGTTATTCTTTCAGAAAAAACAAAGTCCAGCGTCCGTCAGACCGTCCATCAACCATTAAGCGTGGCCAAGGCCTTGGGACGTGAGAAGGAGCTTGCAGTGGGTCGCAGTGGGTTGCAGTGGGTCATTAATGGGGTACAGAGAACCTGCAGCAACCGCTGGATCCTGTCTGATATTAGTTTGGCTAAGACCTATTATTTATTGACCTACTGAATAAGTGCAATATCCTATATAATATTATAATATCCTACCAGGTGGACTGATGACCTGAAGAAGACAGCGGGAATCCGTTGGATTCAGAGGGCCCAGGACCGGGCGGAGTGGCGTCGATTAGGGGAGGCCCATGTCCAGCAGTGGACTACCAAGGGCTGAAAGGAAGGAAGGAAGGAATAAGTACATATTTTTAAAAAAATCATTTATTTACGAACTATAGACCTTTCCGTATCGGCGCATTGCGCTCACTCAGCACGTCCGATCCGATAGCGAATCGGATGAACCGGTCGTAAACTTTATGGCATCGTTCTGGACAATTGCATCTTGTATAGCAATAGCTTATCTTGAGCCGGGTAAGTCCGTTCGATCACCTCTGTGCAGTTGGAGAACTGAATTGTGGCAATAGATTTTTGTAACGATGGCCACGTCAAATTACGACATGGTTAATGAATGTCGCAGTCCATGACCTTAAATGGCCTTAACGTCTCGAATTAGATGCTGAGTTCTTAACCACTGGGCTATCACTGCTTTTTTGCTAATGGGTCGCAGGCAAACTATAATAATTATATACCGTCCTATCGAATGTCCTATTTTATTTTCTCTGACTGCAAGTTGCGAAATGAATTTTCACAATTAACGAATAAATCCCTTACACTGGGCACATTATCAATCTGTGGCGGAGGCAGCACTCTCCCTCCATTAGTAGCAGTCTCGTGAAATAAGACTTGCCAAAGTAATTTAATTCTGTTATCTTTTAAAATTTATTTGAGGTCCTTAAAAACATCGGGGTGAATTGAACCTCTCATAAATAAGGTCCTTCCTTCATTATTTAAATCGGATAAGGGCTTAATAAAGGATTGAATGCGAGATTTATGTAAATATGCTGTTGTTGTCCATGAAATTTTTAGTAGAGATTTGGAAACAGGATTGCAGTTCCCCCAATATTAAGTAGTTCTAGTGAATCCTAATAACAAGATTTAATTTAAAAAATAACGGTTCACAATCACTTCCTACACTAGGATAGAAGAAGTATATTCTTGCAGCCATAGCACTCAAAGCAGACGGGTTAAAAAACTGGTGGTAAGGTACATCCTCGGACGAGCTAGCACGTACTAGTTTGCTGAGTTAACACACAAAACACCGATATTTTTCCAGAAGGTAGGAAGAAAAGTAACTGAAAGTAATTTAGGTTCTACTTAAACATTTTGGCAGATTAAGCCCGCAATTCAAGACTTGAACCGTAATTCTGGTAAAATACGTCGGCAAAGATTCTGTAGAGTCAAATGAATTATGTCTGAACTTCACGGAAGGTGAAATTATTCAAAGTACTTTTTCCGAGGCAGTGCGCACGTGGCAGCAGATAATTGTTCGGAAAGTAATTTTTCTTTTCATTTAAGGGTGTAGTGTGAAAAAATGTAATCATAATAAAATAGAATGGAATATACTGGAATATATATGTATGAATACAGTATGAATAAGTTGTGTCCATAGAAAAAGGAATTAGATAGAACGGTGATCTGGACGGGGCAGACGTACGGTTAATTCTGCTAAACTGAGCGCATATTAGTCCATTCTATCATTCTCACCGCGACTGTGAGTATCCAATCTATCATGAATTGAATATTATTACTATTGCCGTTCTATTAACTTCCCTTTTCTTTGATTGTATCAAATGGCTTAAGTTCAGAAAAGTAACAGGTATGAGGTATCGTCATGATCCAATATTCCTTCTTTCCGTCCTTTCAGTCCTTGGTAGACTACTGCTGGACATGGGCCCTCTTACTCCCCCCGCTACCCCGCTACCCTCTTCGGGTTGGCAGTCCACGGTCATCAGCATATTCTCCTTTTGCCTAATCCAGGTTTCACAATCGAACTATTCCCTACTTCCTTTCTTCCACCTTTCGTAGTCCACTGCTGGGTCCATAGTCCAGCGGTCCATTGGAGGAAGTATGGACTTCCTGGAAAGGACCGGATGGAGGTCTATTACGAATTTTCTGCTGATTTCTTCAGGTCATCAGTCCACCTGGTCTGAGAGCCGCTTATACTATACTCCTTTTGCCAAGCTACCTTTTAACGAATAATAATAGGCATGATGACTAATTTTCAAAAACTCTTCTATGATATTCAGAAGTTTCTATTATGTCTAAAATATATCATATTTTTGTATAAAATTAAGGTTTTTGTGCAATAAAAGTACATTTAAATTTTAAGTTTCAAATTCATTCCAAAACGCTCGCCCGTGCCATGGCGTCTGTCATTGCGCCACGGCTCAGTAAAAAATGCCAGATCGCGTATAATATGCTTACGAAAAAAATGACGTTTACTAAGACGTGACGTAATTTGACGTAATTCGATCTGATGGGTGTTTAAGCTATCATGGCGGATTGATGTATTTTGTAGATTTATTTTAACAAATAAATTATTAATCTCGACATCAATAAGAGAATAAATACATGTTTCAAAATCTTTGAATCCTATTTCATTAGATCAGATAAATATTTTGGCGATACTTGATTACTGTCATCATGCCTATTCTGAACCTCACACATCTTCATTTTCATCACGCTGATCGATTTTATTTCAAGATGTAATTTAATTGAGTTCGTGATTGTCTAAGAACGATCAAACACAAAGCCGATGTACTCGTGGGTGTGTAGCAGGTGGTCTTGGAATAATTACTCATTCAGTCTTTTGAATGAACACTGAGTGGGTTCGCTCTGTTTACTGAATGGAGGTAAAGGGAATGGAAGAGACATACAATCCTACTAATGTCGGGTTTAATTGAAGTAGAAATTCTTATACTAATACTACTTATTACTAATACTAATTTAACAATATATAAATTAACAACGCAGAGTCGAAACCTCCCCGGTGCGTCCCTGAGTCGACGCTCTGATTTTCAAATTATATACATATTATGTAAATGCAAAGGTTTGTGAGGATAGATTAATATAGGTTGGATGTTCGTTGGAACTATATAAACAGCTGAATTAACTTAATTAAAGGTTACTTTGTATCCCTGGACAAAAGCTATGATCAACCAATTAAGAATCTGAAACGCAATAAACTCAAAAACGGTGGTATCGACAAGACAAATTTTAAATTGATATAATTTTTAAGGGATGTTCTTGAAACTATAACTCAAGAGATTCTAATTGTAAAACCTTAAACTAACCCATATTCGTGAAATTAATGATTTTCGGTTTTTTTTTTCATTTTCTCTGCTGTGTATTAAAAAGATGTAAGTAGGTGGAATATTAATCTCCGACGAGTGGTGCGTTCAATTTATTTATTTCGATATTAAAACGCCTAACACAAGTAACACTAAAGCAATACAATAAGATAACAGAATGATAAATAAATTTTAAATGTTAACAAATCAAATAGTGACGGGATTTCTAGCGCTTCTATATCTCCGTCCCTGTATCATCAAGACGATGGAGACGAGATGGGCCGTGCATATTTTAAAGACCATTAACTCGTGTCGTTTCCGGCAAACCAAGATATACGACATAATTCCTCCGAAACATTCAAGCCAATATCGTACTTATTCCATAAATATTAGGATGAAATTCGCGTGAACTTACTCATTGCATGTTACGTTTTAAGATACTGGCCACAGTTGCTAAGGTTTTTTAGGGAAAAGTTGGTAATCATGTCGAGATTATGTTGAAAAATTTGGCGAATAATGTTTTATATGAACTACGAGTATTTTCATGCGAAAAAAACTGATGGAAAGAACATAGCGAAAAAAAGATACGATATAGATACGGCCGTGGTTCAAAAAATATAATCTGTTAGCCAATGAAATGATGTTAGCTATCCTTAACAGTAATTCAGTGTATGATTTCATTAAAAAGGAATTCGTTACGAATGCTTTCGTGGAAAATCGAAAATTGCTATAAATTTGCAGACATTAGGATAGCTAAGACATTAATTTCAAATCAAAAGAATACAAACATTGAAACAGTGAACTTTTATCCATGTTTAATATATTATAGTACATAATAATTACAGCAGCAATCAATGAACAATTTCGAACTTTAAACAGAACTAAAGCTGTGAATTTATTAAGAAGTTATGGTTGAAATCAGACGAACAACTTGCTTGTGAGAACTACTTTCCTTTTTAAATCAGATATATCAATCCACCAAATTAACACAATATACTCGTATTTTATAAACAATACTTTCTTTAAATGAGCCACAGCAAATATTTGCAACTCAAACGCCAATGCAGCAAAATAATATAAAACAAAACCATCTAACTATTGGATTCCCATTACATGATACTTGAATACTAACCTCGTTAGGAGAATCGCCAACTTTAAATGTTAATGTTAACGAGACTGCATAATATAGCAATATAGTATTAGTTTAACATGGCTAGCAAAACGTATTTGCATTAAGTGGTGTTACTGGTGATAGAACATTGGCTAAGAATTTAGTCTCATATTCGAAAGATCCGGTCTCGTACAGTAAACTTTAGTAGCGACAATGATTTTTCCAAACTATACCAGAACATAAAAACCACATTCATCTTTGAAATAATGTGTTAAAAATGAAAAAATCGTGTTAATATCGGTCTTCTACTATTAATATTATTCACACTATATAACATTATCGATGTCAAGATTTTGCCAGCTGATTGGCTCAAAAACATGGTAATTTTATTAATCGAATAATTAATAAGATCGTACATCGAAATGGTCAATTTGCGATGAAATGTAGGCGATCTATCTTTCGATCAGATACATACACGTCACACGTCAGATACAGGAACGATTTGATCGAACGAATTGCCGAACATCTGTACCAAGCAAAAGTGATGATAGCCCAGTGGCTAATAGTTCGGTCTTCTTGAGAGATCCGGGTTTTGAAGCTCAGTGGTTTGCACTAATTATCTTTCCAAATTGTACACAATTGTATGCCACCTGCTGTATCAGTGAGAGAAAATATCTTGAGAAAACCTACGTAAATAAGTGTTCTTCAAAAGGTTCTTAAAGGCAGGTAAAGTTTAGCAACGCGCAATAGGCTGACGTGATGGACTAGGCTTAGATTTTTTAATAATCCAAAAAGAGACCCAACTTGTAATAATATATGAGGTGGCTAACTCGTTTCCTGCTTTAAAATGAAAATACTCTTTGGTCGTCATTCGAACCATATTATGACGACCTAAACTCTATTTGATATGACAATAGTTACGTCAATCAAATCACTACAAAAACTCAAACTGCAAATTATCACGAAAATCAGCCATGAACATTCAGGACGAGAATTCGACTCACACGAGGCTGAAGTCCTCCGTATCAACGAACTGGCAGGACTTGGAGGTACCAGCTCCAGACAAACAAAGCGACTTTGGGGAAAGTGCCTGTGGGGAACCGCTGGCATCCCAGCACTTGGTGATAGACTTCACACCCACTGATGAAGACACTGAGTTCGTCCAGAAGAAATGCTGCGCCTTCTGGGACTTTCTGATGACCTGTCCTGAACTGGAGCAGTACAAAGTGCTTCCGGCAAGTACTTTTAAAGCAGATACTAAAGCTAGTATAATTTTCTCAAAGACACGGGAAGTTGACCAACCCGCATTAGGCCAGCGTGGCGAACTATTGGGAGAGGAGACCTGACTCTGCAGTTGATGACTGCAGACTATGGCACCCGCTGAATTTAACCCCGTCTAAGGATATGTTGCAGCACGTATTATCACTGTTTTTATAACTGTATCCTTTTGAGTTGTGTTATGTTTGTTTTAATCTTTTGTCTCTATTTTTATCCAATTTTTTCTTCTTCTTCTTTCTTTCTCATTTTCAGGAGCCCCACGCGTCAGACAGGTACTCCAATTCGAGTGACGTGGAAATGGCAACGATCAGATCGGAATATCCGAATGAACAGGAGCAAGTGAAAACTGCTGTCTCCATGCTGGAGTTCGTTGAGGAAAAAGGTCAAATACATGAAAACTGGGCTAACTAGAAAGCAGTAATTTTTTCGACTATGCCTATGAATCTTTTGATTGATCATTAATTATTAACCTGTCCACTTGATACTTTTAATTAACTTGATCAAATCAAAATAGACTTTTTTATAGAATATCATCGGCTGAAATAATTCATGTAGCTAACTCTTTAATACAAGTCTTTTTAAGTAAGATTTTTTTATGTAAAAACTATCCCAAAAACCCATCAGTGCACGGAGAGTCTTGTTTCGATTCCTGGCGGAGCTGAGATTGGAATGATGAGTTTAAATTTGTTTCTGGTCTGAATGAAATCTCACGACACAAGGAATCCTAGGATAGTGTTATAGGTGTTTTTCATCATACTGCTCTTACTGTATATAGGTCTCATAACCCGAGCATTCGAATCGAAGCTACAAAAGTCTCGCTGCAGCGACGGCTCCGCGGATTACTTCGAGGACTCCAACGTTTCTGGACATGATGCGAAGAACGCTAGAAAGGCTGAAGGTATCATCTAAATTTAATATAATGTTAGTAATAAATGTCTCTGATTTGGCGGCAAGCAGTGTGGGCGGTAAAATTCGTAGGAAAACGCGTTCAAACTGAGCGCGGCTTAATTTACCCTACACATAGGGTAAAAGTGACATGAAGGAGCCAAGTTTTGAAAGACCTACTTGCATTATTTCGGTAGCTTAAGAACGAATTTGGACGTCGTGTATAACGAGAGATATGAACTGATGTGAAGTAAGGATGTCACCTGGCAAAGTTCTGCTGTATTAAGCTTGGGATCGGGGAATATCAGCATCACCCCTACTTCCTATAGTGGACTAAGCGCTCATTTTCTTAGGTTGACAGAGGTGTTAGTTGTAATTCCGAAAACAAAATAACGACTTAGACTATGACACTGCTAATACACACTCAGTTGAGACACCTAGTGTTCATATACGAGTGCCACGCTCGTTGTCAAGTGTGGCACAATCTTTTTCAGGTGTGGCACACTCGTTTTTACTTACATATGTATATTATTTATTATAGCTAGATAGTTAAACTAACGCGAACGAAATCGCGGGCACAGCTAGTTAAGAATATAAAATGCATGTTTAATTTATGCTCTAAAAAGTAAATTTCCAGACCTAATATAATTATGTATCAACCACGATTCGAAACTCGAACTCCAAACGAACTGCTTTCAGCGTTATTTTAATTAATTTCCAGTTTGCAGTTGCAAGAAAGTTTGCAAGAGCACAACGAAAGCTGCTGAGCAACCGACGACGTCACTCGACAAAGTTCACGAGATGTGCGAGCTATTGCAAGATTGGGACGCACACCATCCGAAGTTAACATCTTCTTTATATTATGTTAAGTTGGTTTGTGTATTATGTGTGTGTGTAGAACGGAGAACAAGAAAAGCTCTGCACCACAGATGGGTTCTAATGTTTATTTCTTTATACACCGCTGCTTAAATTCAAAAGTTCATAACACAAATCAAATCTCTACTTCTTTAAAGAAGAGCTAATCAAAAGGGAAAAATAATAGTTAAAAAATAAGACAAAAAAAAAGATTTAAGTTGTATTTATATTTAAGTTTTATTTATATTTAAGTTATATTTATATTTAAGTTGTATTTATATTTAAGTTTTATTTATATTTAAGTTGTATTTATATTTAAGTTGTATATATATTTAAGTTGTATTTATATTTAAGTTGTATTTATATTTGTTTGCAACAATCCGCACACATGGAACTTATTTTGGTATGGGCCCACCACCCTCCCTTATCTCCAGGTAGGTATATACCATCACAACTTATTCCAATAGCACACGATACGTAATTCGCCCCAAAACAGAGCATCATCAGGTGATGTGGACAACGGTTGGTTGTCGAGTGAGGTCGCCGGTCGAGTGAGCTACTTATATACCTTTTCTCCCTTCCATAATGTCACATCGAAAAAAATTGAAAACACAATGTCACATCGTAAAAAATAAGACTTATGAGAAGCCAAACTTATACTAGTTATTTTTGTTCAGATCAATGGAACCACCGGGTCATCCACCCTCCCTGAGTCAACTATGAATTGGAGTCTGCATTTGCACCTGAAAACTCGTCAGAATAAATTTGTTTATCGAAACTCATCTGGTTGTATTTGTTCAATATATTAACGTGCGCGTACTAAAAATGCTATAATATTAAAATTGCGCTGTAACTCGTGAAATATAGGCGTTTTGGCTTTCGGCCAACCTGTTAAAAGTCCTTTTTATGGGTCCAATCTGTTGAAATTGCTTCTTCTTAATTACCTTGACAAAGAGTTTAATGTATAATGAAGCGTAAGCGTTGTTTTTAACGTAAGTGATTGAAAAAGACAAGTGGAAAATGACATTTTTTATCAATACATTATATTATTGAATTTGAAAGAGCGCTGGGAGTTTTTTCCTCCCAATTTTGAAAGAGCGTTGCAAGTTTTTTCCTTGCATTTTTCCTCCCGGTCTGCGTTAAGATTGAGTGCGATGAGTGCCGTGTGCACGAACACTATCGTTAACATATTCGTACGGTAAACGTATCATTATATAATTGTCAGTTTGTCTGACATCTTCCCATACATATGCACGAATACTGACGAAAGTGTTCATGGTCATGGCTGTCCCCGATACCAAAAATAAGAGTGCCGGGAGATTTTTCCGCCCGCTTTTTTCTCCCAGTCTACGTTTTGCCTGAGGGGGCGATCAAAACGGAAGAATGTACAATTTATAATGCAATATATATGACGCAATATATATGTTCACTAAGTGTGCACAAATTATACCTAATAATGACCGCGTTAGCACACCTCCGCCGCGAAATCGTGAAATGCGAAACCGCTGAAGTCGCCACCCTCTGTCCGTTGTAATACGGGCGAAACATTCAAGCGTTTCGCGATTTAACGCGCATTTCGCGATTTCGCGGCGGAGGTGTGCTACCAGAGTGAAAAATAAAAGCTTTTGAGGTCGAGTTTGAGTTTGACACGATAGATTGATCACTAGCCATCCCCGATACAAGTCAGGCTGTCCGGGGACTTCTCACATATGAACGCGTAGTGGTTCTCGCACCAGAGGTCGTCGAACATGCCGTTTCGGTAGATGGCGCCGCAGAACTCGCCTGTGGTCGCGTTGTTGGGCTCCCCGGCGGAGAACTTGCTGTACCCGGCCTCGGCTAGCGACGTACCTGGAAGTATATGTGGTTTAAGGTGTTTATTACTCCATTGACGATCCTACAAGGTCGGGTCTCCTCTCACAATGAGAGGGTCAGCAGGTACACCCGTGTCGGATAGATGGACGGTTTAGGTAGCCCGCTCTTCGATAATTAATGACATTTCAGCGTTGGTCATTTCAGCTCATTCGTGGGGTGATTCACAAATCACCCCACGAATGAGCTGAAATGACCGATCGATACACAAAAAGACAGAACAAACAGGCTACAATTTTAGTGCATCAACAGGTTTCACATTGTCACAATAATATTCTATGTCTAGGAATAGGTATAATGGAGAAATTATCGCCAAAGCCGTGCATCTCGTCGGTATTCAGAAGTTATTGTCAAAGGCACTGTAACACAATAAAATCACATTCTAGTTCTTTCTACAACTCACTGAACAACCGGACTAGTTTAAGTAACAAGTACGAGTACTTCGAAGAAATTGTAAACGGTAACAAAAGTTGCTTAAACTCCTGCAAAAGAGTGAGAAAAGTGGAATAAATTGGCCCGTTTCGGGCTGAAATATGTAAGGCACTTCTCAACTTATGGAATAGGGGATAGGGTGTAAAGTATAGGAAATAGGGTCGAGGGCAATGGATGGAAAATCACATTTCAATAGACCGAATAGTCGTGGACCCTTGGAGCATAAACAGACGAAACATTTTGGTGCGGCTGAACTAATTGTTCGGTTCTGATGCTTGGTTTGGTGCGTCGTATATGCCAGTGCCCCGAGCATGATACTATCGTCAAAGTGTTCATATATTTAACGAGTGCCATTAGTATGGAAAGATTTCAGATAAACTGACATATAACGATAGTGTTCATGCTGCGGCCAAACTAATAGTTCAGTTCTGTGTCTCGAACTTACGTAGTTTCGTCTAGTAATTATATCGAGCTGCCATTAGTATGGGAGGATTTCAGGATAGACTGACATCTGACATACTAATGACTGACGTTTACTACAGGAATTTTTTGACGAGTGTTCATGCTCACGACACTGGTATTCGGTTCGGTAGGTGGGCCATTAATGGGTCACTGACATGATACATTAGATAGGGAACTATATTATAATTGCCATAATTCCTATCACTTTTCATGGCTAAAGAATAGAGTGGAGGTGGAAGAATTTCATGAAAGTATTTCCTGTTCACAACGACCTTGTCTAAATTCTGTAGTGCACAGGTTTATGGAGATTGCATTCGAAATCAGCGTATTGGATCTATTTCAAGGAGAATATTCCCCTTCCCGAGGGAATTCGCATTAGTATGCATGTGGGCTCCACCCACATTGATAAGGCTTGACGTACTCGTATAGTTGATATCTCTACGTGTTGTTTAAAGGGTCGGATGGAAGCAAAATTGAGGCCTCAATATTTTATAAGTTTTTTTAATGGCTTATCGATTATCGATTTTGGCTTATCGATGGTAATGCCTCTGAAACGGTCTAAAGAATATGACTAACCCTCAATAGTCAGCCATTCTCCATGCTCTCCCCAGTCGTGGAAGCCGACGTAAGCGATATCCTTCCAGAAGTTCCCCAGCATAGTGTTGCCTGGATGCTTTGCGAAGATCTCTTTCAACACCTGGTGAAGAATTTTAGCTTAAGCTATAATTTACTAATAGTCCGATGATTTGGTCGGAAGAAGGGGGTTTACCTGGAAAGTTTTCCGGGAGTTTTGAATTTCAACTTTGCCACCTCGTATCTTTGCGCCGCCATATTGGAAAAATGGCGCCTAAAAGCAATTTTTTTATAATAACTCCTTTTCGACGCATTTAACAGGAAAAACATAATTAAAAACGTAATTGTCGAGAAAATTTCCTACAATTTATGTCATAACCTTTTTTTCTAAAATCAATAGCCTAAGAGGGCCGTAAAGTGTAGGTGCATGGCACTGGGATTCGATGCCAGACCCCTCGATTCGAGGTCGAATTCTAAGCCACTGGGCTATCACAGCTTTAATTTTAATTAAATGTTAAAGTTACCAAAGCCTCAATGTTGCTGTTAATGATGGCGAGATGCCCCCCCTCGGCAGCACAGGACATATACGCCCGGGACCAGGTCCGGGGCACCGTGTGGAACTTGTAGCACTTGCCCGTGCGAGCATCCATTTTGTAATCTGTAACCAAATATCGCCATGAAGGTCCCTTCTTTTCAGCTCTTCTTGGTCCACCCTCGGCTTCTACAGCAGATCTGATTTATCCAGTTTATCCAGTTTAGCGCTATAGTCTGCGTAAAGATTCAACATACACCCTTCATCGGTCCTTTAGCTATTCGCGTTGGATTCAGATGTGTCAACTATTAAATTTTGGCAGATTACATATTGAATGAAAACAAATTTTCAGCAGTACGTTGCAAGTTCCCAGAGCCTCTCCGCAAACGCGCTGAAAGACCACCGAAGGTGTTTAAGTAAGTTAGAATCCTACATAACCCATGTTTTGCTAAGGCTCAGGGTGTCTTTTAGATGATTTCCCCCGGAAAAAAGGGCTTAACCTACAAAGGTATCATCTGTCATCAACGGTGCCGCATGCGTTGATCCTAAGGTCTTTATGCGACTTTCGGTAGCAGATGTAAGGGGAAAATGCCGTTTACCTAAATGCACTGGAAAACTACCGAAGGGGTTTCAAGGTATAGGAAATCATCTAGAAAATCTCCTCTCGGAAAAAATGGAAACATGACCTTAATTTGCTAAAGTATCTTATTATCACCAATGATGCCGCATGCGTTGATACTGAGATCCTTGTGTGACTTCCAGTAGTAGATGAGGGTCATCAACCGCATTATTCTTACAAGCTTACAAGATAGTAGGTAAGCCAAAGGATATCTTCCAATAGAAGATCTTGGAAAAAAGAGAAACTTCATCTAAAGAGGCATCTTACTATCATCGATAGTGCCGCATGCGTTGATCGTCAGGTCTTTATGCGACTTGCGGTAGCAGATGTAGGGGAAAGTGTCGTTGCAGTTCACGTCGGCCAGGGTCCCGTCGTGCATCATCACGATGCAGCTCTCGTGGTCGTTGAAGTTGTCCGGCTCGTCCACCGCCCATCTGATCAGCATCTTCGATAGTGGAACTCCTGGGAAATTACAAAACACTCAGTATTGTAATATTGTCTGCGACTCATCAATGGCTCATTGCAGGATCGGGTCTCCTTTTACGGAGGAGGGCTGACTTTCTATACCCTGTCTGAGAAGGATAAGGCTTTACCACACTGGCACAATGCCTTTGAGAATGTTATGGAGTGAACTTAATGGCATACACGATTTGTCACGAGATCAGGCATATCATATTATATTATATTAGTTCTAGTTTCATACCTTCAATAGAAAAGTAGTCCCCCTTTGAGAAGGTGGCATGTATCCCCGTGTACACTGCCCACTTTCTCTCCACTTCCTGAGTGATGTACTTCATCATGGAGTCGCTGAGCCCAACAGTCAGTGGAGACGCTAATTTTGCACCTAAATTCAAAATGTTCAAGAAAATGAAAATGCTACGTAAAATTTATTCAGCTACAAAGGAACAAAATATGGGTATTTAAATAAGATTCCAAAATTAATGTAAATTTTCAGTGGAGAATACGTACGGTAAGTCTCGGTAAGGTTCTGCGATAAGGTTCGTAAGCTTGCTCGTCTTGCTAAAAAAAATCGGAATTATTTTCGAATAAGGATAAAACGCGCCTAACCCAATATCAGTACCTGGATGGGTGACCGCTAGTGGCGAATCAAATACGCGCTTTCGTGCTTCAGAGGGCACGTTAAGCCGTCGGTCCTGGTTGTTATCGATAACATAATATAGCAGTTGTTCAACCTTGTCGGAGCCTATGGGCAGTTTGAAACCATCCGACACTGGTTTGCCACACACGTTGGCCACCAATCCGTTATTGTGGAGACCATGCCCACCAGTGGGTTTAAGGGTTGTAGCCAAGGTTACCCTCGAGATGACACCGTAGCCTCGCTTCGTGCCAGTTGGCGGGTACCCGGTTGATCTTCAGCCATCCTTCGGCGTCGGCGAAGTACGAATAATCACATCGGAATTTCCTCGCTGTTGAGTAAAACTATTTTAAAACAGTTTTGCACACCGATTGTTTTTATTTAAATCATTGGGGATGAGATTTCGTACGAAGTCAATACGTGCGTATACGTGCGTTCACACACGAACCATCCCGAGCCCAACCTTTGAAATACTGTGGCAGCGCTCACTGCGCGCAACGAAGTGTACGTGTACGTACGTACTTTCACGCACGAGTTGAATTCGTATAAAATGTCCGAACTGGTGAACGCGCGTTGTAAACGAAATAACTACTAAATAATTAATTAATATTATTATATTTATATTATTTATTTATTGTTAATTAGAACGGTTACTACACCACTTACACTAACTAACACAATTTAAGTTAAATAAGCATTAAACATAATTCATTTGTCAATTTATAAATATTCTTAAGATATAATAACTAAAACTAACTGAATAAGCAATAAATCATTATGTATACGACAAGAAAACACAGTAGCAAAAGATAGTGAGAGTCTAGAGGAGAGAGGCAACTATAAGAACAGAAAAAATTAACAATAACTTAAATATAAAACAATAAACAGTCTCATTGAAAACATACAAAATATGAGCACATACAAAATACACAACAGTGTATTGTTTTAGTCAATAACTCTCTCAAAATCTCAAACATACAGTTAAAATTTCTTTCCATTCATCCGCAAATATGTCGAAGTCGGGAAAGGCCACTAGAAGCGCGTTTAGAGCAGCAAGAGCAGAGTTTAAGTCCTAGATAATTTTAAAGCAGCGTCCTGGGATTTCAAAGTGCCCTGTTAAGGTCATGTGTAATTGTGTATTTCATTGTTTAAAAATCTTAATTGAATTGAATATCAAATTTTATTTTCGCTACAATATTTCGGTATACTATGCCGGCTATAATAGCCGGTATCTAACTTTTGCTATAGTGTTATTGCGTCCTATTTTGAAATTGAACCATCTTGGTTTTTTCGATTGAAAATTAAAATGAAACAAAAATTATCCGACCATCAGAAAAAATGCACTAACGTAAGAATCTACATACACAATGTCGTCAATTAAATTACGATAGTTAATATGTTTTTCTAATTAAATGCTCTTGAAGTGCTCACCAAATGATTCCGATAAAGAAAGCAAAATAGCCAAACCAGCAATCACTTTCATCTTGAATTAAAAAATAACGGAGTCACATTTGATATTTGGCAAACATACGAGTATATATACTTTGCGAGATTAATATTACTTCAACACGTTGTAACGCCTTCTGCAGTGACGTGACGACAGCGATACGACTACGTATTTTATAATAATTCAGTAGCAAAAGAGCATGCAGATGTGAAGTGGTCACTGCAGCCCATGGCTGCTGCATCCAACAACAAATAGAGGAAAAAATCCAATCTGAGGTAGTATGCGGGTGATTTTCTACTCATGAGGACTAAGATGTTCGCCTCAAATAAACACAAGACCAAGAATATGCTTTAAAACGGATTAAGAGGCTGACGGTAAGGTACCTCCCTGGACGAGCTACGAGTAGTATGGCTCTACCATTAAAATATACATTCATTTTAAATCTCTGTTGTCTCGTATACTGTAGGATGGCTCTGGATTACAGTTCTTATCTAATACGAGTACAAAGAATGTCTTGTTTGCTCATTATACATAATTATACTGTAAAGATTTGATATACAAACAAAAGTGCTATTACCAGACACTGAAAGGGTATGATTGTGCTCTTTTTAAGAATATATAATTCTAATTAGATCATTTTTTTAACAACTTAAAAGAAATGTTTGGTACATTTCTTTAAATCTTCATATATCCTTATAAATAAATTAAGTTTAAGTGTGAACATACCTTATCCCTGTCCAGAGGTGGGCGTAATCGGCTGCGACACAGTTTTTTAACTTCTGCAGTCGTTTACGAACAATTTCAATTAGAAATACTGTGTTATATATGTTCAATAAATCTTTAAATCTTTAAAAATCTTTAATACCTTTGTGACCGACATTTATTCGACAAGAAAATGTTCAGGGGTTGTTAAAAATCTGTGTATCAGGAGTCGGAAACCCCGAGTTCGTAACTAAGAACAGTCGAGTCTAAAGCATGTAATATAAGTTTTATAACGAACTACGAGCTTGCTGCTTAAGGCTGAGTTCTTGCAGGTTTGGAAGCACATTTCGGAAACTGAAGAACTTCCGGCGTACTTAATGTTCAACCTGAAGATGCATAGTGAGTAGTTTGTTTCCACTGAAAGACGTATCCGTCCAAAAAAATGTAATATAAATTTAACTATTGTAAAATTGTAATAAAAACAGCAGAACTAAGAGTCTTTGTATTTCATAAGTGATCTTCAAAAAAGTTAACATCGTGAGTGGTCAGTCCGGTAGGTAAGTGGTTTGGTTGGTGAAAATACGGGTGAGTACATAGATAAATCAAAAAGGGAAGATACGGCATACGCTTACTTGTATCAATCATAAAATTAGTCCGACTCAACTACATATCTAACTTGCACACACACGCCTATAAATGAAGTGTCAATCGGGCGAGCGAGACAGCGGTAAGTTTTATCATTAGCGGGAGCGACTCGGAGGGTGCCGCGTCATCTAGCGCGCGACCGTCTCGCTCACACTCGCTCTTGATAAAAATGGCGAAATACATTTAAAACCATCAGTGATTTTGAAGAAAAATTAAGTTTAAGTGTACTTACGAA
Organism: Erynnis tages; assembly: GCA_905147235.1. Taxonomy (NCBI): domain Eukaryota; kingdom Metazoa; phylum Arthropoda; class Insecta; order Lepidoptera; family Hesperiidae; genus Erynnis; species Erynnis tages. The sequence continues at coordinate 11,520,350 of LR990082.1, forward strand.
TGAAAAGAGATGGAATGGCATGGAATTTGTTTTTCGTTTTTGAGCTGTTTGTGCACTTTTTAAAAGCACACGAAGGCATTGTTTTACGTTTTTAAACACAGAAAATTGTGTTCTAAGCACACATGTAGTTCAATAGCTAGCCAAAATGCGACTAAAGTGAAATTGTGTGCATGGACCTAATTTTAGGTGCGCACTCATGAGACGCTAGTGTCGTATCTTCCCTTTTTGATTTAATCTATAGGGTACGTGGCCAACTCGACTTGTATGTTTTAAACGATGTTTAACGAATCTTATTATTTCGATGTCAGTGCGTATTTCGATTTGTACTGCTCTATACAATATGTTTAAATTGTGTTGTGTTGGTTGGTCAGTCGGTTCTGTTATCCAATTAAGACAAGGCCTTCTTAATTTACTATTTTCAGTGTGTACATTAGGAAATTTAAGGAATTAAATCACTTCTTTTTGAGTCCGTGTGTCATCTACTGTTATCTCATTTATTCAGTATGTGTAAAGCAAACACTTTCATTTCGAGTAAACTACTCTCTACTTACTAGTGATAATTTTAAAGAAAAAACATTGCTAGTAATAATAATTATGATTTTATTTTAAAATAATAATTATTGTTGCATTGACATTGATACTTCTGGCCGCATTTCATTTTTCATCGTCGTCGCTGCTGTTGTCCTGTGAATGAAATTGTATCATGTTAGCTACATAATCTAACTGCATGTTCTAAAATATTAAATTAGCGTTTAGTAAGTATCACAAAACGGAACTTCACCGTGAGTTAAAAACATGGAACTTCTCTGTGGGTAACTTTGAGCTCTACAACTATACCTAACTCTAGTTGTAGAGTCACTCTACAATCAATGGTTGTAGAGTTCACATCAGCGCTGCCCTGCGCTGCTGCCCGCTCTTTACGACACCCATTGTAAGAGTTGGGTCCGCCTATTCTAAAGCCGGGGACGGCTATAGTTAATTGAGTTAACACTAACCAGTTAAACCTCGTCATCTTCACACAGCAGGCTGCCGGGGCTCTTCTCGCAGACGAACGCATACTTGTTCTCGCACCAGAGATCGTCGAACATGCCGTTCCGGTACACGGCGCCGCAGTACTCGCCTGTGGTCGCGTTGTTGGGCTCCCCGGGGGAGAACTTACTGAAGCCAGCCTCGTTCAGCGTTTGGCCTGGAAAGATAAAAAATTTAAACAAGGAAGGAATTTCTGCCAGTCGCCACGAGATGGCCCCACGGTATCTTGAACCACGGTATCGAAGTTGTCTACATCGCTGGCATACAGGCTGTCCCGTAGTCAGTGGACCAACGGAAAAATGGTAATAGGGGGGACCATTATATATCAATATCACTAAATATTATCTTCCTAGGACTATTGATTTAAAAGATATATTATAGATTCCGAAAAGATTAAATTTACTAAGATTTTAAAGTAATGTTCCAAAATTTAAGAAATATAATTGATAAGAATTGTGCATCACAAACCATCAATGGTGATCCATTCTCCATGCTCTCCCCAGTCGTGGAATCCAACAAACGCGATGTCTTTCCAGAAGTTGCCCACCATGGAAGCGCCTGGGTTTTTCGCGAATATCTCTTTTACGACCTGAAATTAAAATATTGCCTGAGTTTTTTTCCTCCACGGTGCGAGTCTTCAATCAGAGGTATTTTCACCGTATCGTAGGCACGGGGTTCTTCAAAATGATATAAAAAGGCCTCCCATTCGAAGCCGGCAACGCAATGGCAACTCCCCTGCCGTTGTTCGAGTCAATAGGCAACGATGAGCACTTACCATTAGGTGGCTCTTATGCCTTTATGCTTGTTTGGCTGCAACCCTTCTTGCGTATTGTTGGTCGTGGCTCCCCACAGCAGGGTCGGCCTGGAGCATACTACCACGCTGCTCATGATTATGTGTATTGATTAAGAAACTGGCTAGTGGCGAACCCGTGACGGATGTTTTCAAACCGGTCTTAGACCCTGACTGCGACTGCGACTACCGACATCGATAGAAACCTAGACCAATGGCTTAAGTTGTTCCAAAGCACGGAAGCGCACATATAATTCGCCACTAGCGATCACCCACAGTATTGACCGCGTCCTTCGTAGCTGAACTTAACGCTTGCGATCTACTGAAGCAGCGGGGCTATGCGCGTGTATGTTTGCTGGTTTAACACATGAAGGTAGAGCATACCTGTGCTTCGAGATCGCTGTTGATGATAGTCAGATACCCGCCCTCGGCCGCACACGTCATGTAGGCTCGCGACCAGGTGCGAGGCACTCTGTGGAACTTGTAGCAGCTGCCCGTACGGGCGTCAAAGTTGTATTCTGAAACGAACGCCTCGTGAACAAAGAAAACTGGAAACTTTGGGACCAGGCCAGCTCTGAACATTGCCGCTAAGTTGGAGATCAAGACATAAATATTGGCAACGATTCAAATTTGTTTGGTCAAAAGTAGCATTTACTCGAAATTTAATTTTGCATTCGAATTTTAGAGTTCAGTTGAAAGACACTTTTGCATAATTATGTAAAATTAACCTAAAAAAAACTCTCACATAAAGTTCTCACATACCGTTGTCAATAGTTCCACAGCTGTTCAGGAACACATTCTTCTGGGACTTCTTGTAGCAAATGTAGGGGTAGGGCTCTTCGCAGCTGACGTCAGCGAGACTGCCGTCAGCAAACGTGGCTATGCAGCTTTCACTGTCTTTAAAGTTATCGGGCTCGTTCTCTGCCCATGTGTGGGGGATCCTCCATAAGGGCACACCTGGAAAGATGTACACCATTCAATTTTTCACACTTGTCCAATTTGGTAAGCAATCTTAGCATGTCTTTTTATTTTACCTAATTTGCTTTTTAAAAATTACACAGACGCAAAGTTATGAAAATGTCTAAACATTTCAAAAGACAGAAAAAAATATCGTCCATTAAATCTTAAACAGATTTTCAGTAACTATCATTTATTTTTTAAAATCAATCTTGAACTTTTTTTCAATAAAAAGTAGTGCTAACATTGTTTACCGAATAGGACAAGAGTACCAATTTTGTATTAAAAAACATTATATAAAAAAACAAACTTTATATTGTAACAGTGAAGGAAAATATCGTGAGGGAACCGGCACGCCTGAGAATTCTTCATAGTGTTCTAAAAACATGTGAACGTGAAGCTCACAAACCCGCCTTGGTATGTATATAATGTTTCTTTGCTAGGACACGGTATTTTCCCACAAAAATTAGTACCTATTTCATATTAAAGAGATGCTCTAATATATGGATGATCAATTCACATAGGAACATGAAGAGGAGTGGAGTTAATACTCAGTGAATTTCAATTTAAAACAACGCACCTTACTACCTGTAAAAACTAAAGTATTACTCGTAAATTCATGCATATCAACATAGTTTATACACTCTATACCTACATAAATCAACGCTATGCTTTGTAATAATAAAATTATTCTTTACTATCTTAAGCACCCATGCCCTCTGACTTTCAGTTGATAATCTTGAGTAAGTTTTATAAATAACACATACATCTTAAATTCTTTACTTTTTCCTCCTCCTTTAAAAGAAGTTAAAATCGCTAACTACTACCAACCAATAGGCTAGTCTCTTAAATATGTAGCCTAGGCGAGAACAAAAGATTTGTTGTAATACTTGTATAAATCAAATTAAAATGCATGTTGCATGCTGATGGGATTTAGCAAGAAAGAGAGAGAGATAGAGAGTGTGATGATATTTGCTTACCTTCCACAGAGAAGAAATCTCCTCTGGAGAATGTGGCATGGATTCCCGTGAAAACTGCACATTTGGGAGACACTGATTTGCCAATAAGACTTTTCATCGCTTGATTTAAGCCATTATTGATCGGAGACGCCAAATTTCCACCTAAATTGAAGAAATATAATTAAAAGAAATATTGAAAGAGACCTGGTCTGAGCATGGTCTTTGCTCAGTTCGGACGCGTTTCGTACGAATTCTACTCGTGCGTGTACGTACGTAACGTCAACGTCAACTTCGTAGTATTTCAAAGGTTGGGATTGTTCGTGTGTGAACGCACGTATACGCACGAGTTGAATTCGTACGAAATCGTGTCCAAACTGCACGCGGCCTTAGAATTAGAGTATGTTTGAAGAGTTAACTTATGGCTTATTATGAGTTGTTTAGTCCAACCGTTGTTAAGTGCACTAGGGAAAAATATTTTTTCACTGATGCAATTATAAAAAAATGGTCATGCTTTTGAACCCACAAACTTGCAAAACTTGACATTGACAAGGTTATAGAAGACAGATATTGGTGTGGTCACATCCATGGTGTATATGGCGCCACCTTTGAAGGTGTGCAAAATCCTAGTCAGGCTCTAATGGATCAGTAATCAATCTTTGGATCGATCTTTGGATTTTGATGTTAGGTTGCCAGGCAACATATTTTATTTCACAGAAATCATTAATAGTAATTGGCAACCAATATCAATCCATATCTGCAGATCGGTTATTGAAACCCACCTTCAAGATGGCATCGTAGTCTGGCTTCCCGCCAATTTGCTGGTATCCTGTGCAGCTTCAGCCATCCTTCGGCTTCGGCAAAGTATGTGTAGTCACAACGAAACCTCCTGCCATCTACAGAAAAACAAAAAAAAATTATCATTGATTTTGAAATTTGAAAATTCCAAGTGTCTCCTAATACAAAACTTTCAAAAGCTGTTCAATTAAAAAAATTAAACTGTAACTTTCATAAAGGATATTCATGTTGATATTTCTTCTATTCGTAACACCTCAAAAAATTAGGATTATGTAGGGAAACAGAAATCAAATAGTCGTTTTTTAACCAATAAATGAAGTAAACATATAAAAGTTGTGGATTTAAACATTTTACAAGAAAATCACAGAAATAGCAATGAAAGTATTAAAATTATATCTAAAATACATATTTCAAGAATTTCCTTACCTAACGTTGCTACTGAGCACAGAAACACTAAACAAATAATCGGTCTCATTATTGACCTCAAAGGCACTGACTTACGCTGCGAACCACATCCGCTTATATCTTCACTGAATATTTTAACGTTTATGAGACGGATACGACTCCTTTACTGAAAGTATCCTACGTTACGTTGACTAGTTTTAAGCTCTAAACCTAAAATTGGCTAAAATCTTCCATGGATTGAAACTTATCTTCTATCTTTTTTTTCTTCTTCCTAAATCACCATTTGATTGAGACTTACCTTCTACAATTCTTTCATTTTCCTTTCACAAAAATCATCCAACTTCTATCTTTCTTTTATTCTTCTCTCTCCCAAATCACCCATTGAGACTTATCTTTTATCTTTCTCCCAATCACTCATTGAGATTTATCATTTTTATATTTTTCTTTCATTCTTCATTCTCCCAAATTACCCATTGATCTATTCTCTTTCTATCTTTCTTCTTTCGTCCTTTTTCCTTTCTCTTCTATCTAGTTTACTTTTAATCTACTTCAGTTTATTTGCCTTTTGTCGTACAGTCCGCAACTCTTTTTCCAAAAAAAAAAACATACAGATGAATTGCGAACCTCCTCCTTTTTTTGAAGTCGGTTAAAAACAAAGTCTATTTTTTCACTTACCCAGATTTTATACCATTTTAAGCGCGACCCAAATAGGCACAACCCACTTTGAAAACCAGCGTACAAAACTGGCTTGCCTGTTGAAGTAGCTAGGAATTTTGGATCTCTAACCACAGAGATCCAAAATTCCTAGCTTCTGCGTTGGAGGTCATGGATTCGATCCCCGCCCAGGGCTGATATATAATTTAATGTGATGTGTACAAGTATTTTTTTGTTTTATTCTCGTCGCGTAATATTAAGTGTAAACGTCTTTTGTTATCAATAATAACTGTTCCAAGTTGAAAATACTACTCTCAATAGTAACACTAATAAATAAGCCGAATGATAAGAGAAGTCAGATGCGTCCCGGTAATTCCCAACGACAATTCCGAATACATTTTGGTAATTTCTTGAAGAAATAACTTCCACGTTTCAGAATAGTTCAGCCCGTGTCTGCAACCCAGTACTAGTTACTCACTAGTCACCCAGTGGTCACACCAAAAGGTGTAGGGGAGACTGTGAAGTTTCCCACGGGATGTTCCCGTCAAGGGAGGGACGCTGGTGCGTTGCACTGGAGATCCCGCACCACAAGCGCAGATGAAGGCCACCGGGATTTTGGTGACTAAGAATCCCTCATAACTCCCACTCACTTTCACGATTTGGGCACCTATGAATGTTCTCCCCACACCCCGTCAGTAAACAACACAGGACCCATTGGTACTACAGGGCTTAGTCTCCTTTCAATAACTAGACGGAGAGGATAAATTTCATCAAGCTGGCCAATTGCGGATTGACCGGCTTCCCTTACATTTCAAAACATTATAGAAACCGCTCAGTTCTCGAAATAAAACCTACATTCTCTCATTTTGTGAAGTGAACCGACCGATATCTTACCTTCACACTCTTCATAATAGTATCAAACCTTTGCACATTAAATGCGCGTACTGTTGTAGAATAACATAACTAGGTCACTAAAACTAGTTACTCGTATCTCTTTAACAAATTTCTTAAAAAGATTATTGCTTATTTATCTGAAAACTCCCCAAGGTCGCCAGGCAGAAATTAGTTTGCTTCTAACTTCGGGTGAAAACACAACATATGTGAAACATTTATGACGTCATAACATTCGAGAAGAACACTTCCCATCCAATCCGAAACGACGAGCAAATTGTGAACATCCTTTGCGCGAAGAATTTTTAACGAGCATAAAAGCAAAGGTGACAAAAGCGTCATAAACTAGGTGCAGTCAACTTGTTCTGAACCTTTTGTTTAGTAGTTACGTGTGTTGAACAACTGCATCTACCTACAGTAAATCTAGCAAGCGAGCGGTGAAAGCGTAATGTCTAAGAATTCTGTCTCTTAGTCTAGAAGTCCTTCAAAGATGCAGTTTATAAAAATGTATGTATAATGTAGGTATAATATTACCTGCTGAAAAAAATATTTTTTTCTAGAATAATGGTCGCCACACAGCGGCTGTAATATTACAACTATCATGCAAATGGCGGCACCGCTTTTTAACAGTTACTGCTCTCTAGGAAACCACCCTATTCTAAGACAATGTTCTGGTGACGTCATTCACCCAGGGATTAACCCTTAGGCTAATTAGACTGCACCCTAGGGCGCGAGGATGTGGGGGTGTGTTGAAATCGTGTCTTCGCATGCACTATTAATCTAGTATCATTGCATCTTCCCTACATATTTGAACTAGACCTGGACAAAACAGTTAGACAAAAGTTAACGCAGCACTTCTATAGGTAGTATGAACCAAAAGTCAAAACTAATATACATATACACTACTTTTTAGGCAGACTCATAAATTAGCCTAGGCGGCCAGAACTCTTAATCTGTTGCTGCATTTAGTCGATATGGCGGAACCGCTATCCTAGGAACCAAAAGCATAACGGTGAAGGAAAACATCGTGAGGAAATCTGCATGCCGAATTCTTCAAAACGTTCTCTAAGGCAGCCGAAGTCCAGTGCATTAGGCTGACGTGGTAATATGCCGATGATAATTAAAGTGATGAAGTTTCAGGTTAAAATGAAAGATAGCGTCACTTCCCGCTATTAATTAAACAATGAGAGCTGTTTTGGTACCTATCAGCAACAAGGAAAGTAATCTGGTCATAGATAAATTATGAATAAAAAAAATGTTTACATCCACTTAACGAAATATCACTGTAAAAAACTATAAATACATTCGGATTATAGTTATGGAAACACCAAGTAATAACAAGGTTAGCCCGAAAATATTGAATACCAGATGTTTGAACACAACAAGTTTTTGCTTTTTCTATGATTATAAATATTATGCGTCCCTATTTCAATACAAATAGTGTGAAAAAAACAATAAAGTTCAATGATAACTCTTTATTGTGCCAATTAAAATACTTGCAAAAGAATAAAAATTGCTAGAAATGATTTCTTTCAGACAACTTTAACCAGAAGTCATAGAATTCGTAGATTATGATGAAGAAATAAAAAGAGACAAGTTCTAGATAGACGATGCAATACAATTTTACACAAGACGATACAGTGTTAAATTAAACCTTCGATTAGGAATAAATAAAGAATAAACACTAATGTTAAAAAATGTAATTATATTTATTGTCGAAGCAACGTAAACATGGAGTAAGCGGTTTGCATTACCTGAAAGAAATATGTATTTTTTAGATATTCCTGTAAGAATTAATAGTTAACAAGTGTACTTGACAACGCCAATGCCAATCCATGCTCATAACTCCTACCTCATCAACCCTAGTTATGACCTGCCGTTAGAGACAGCGGTGACTAGCGGTGAGTCGCAAACGGATTTACCACCTGATGTTAAGTGTTCACCGCAGCCCATGGACACCCACATCCAACCTCAAATAGAGAATAACTCCTATCTGACGACGTCTGCGGGTGCTTTGCATCATGAGGACTAAGATGCCTCAAATGAAATATTACCTCTCCATGGTCAGGTTATGGTTACATGGCTTTGCTCCTCCAGAGGACTAAAACGTTCGCTCAATAAAGTATCTCCGGCAACCACACTTCCCCAACTGAAACACTAGACATGAACACATGCTGCTTTACGACGGGTCAAGAGCCAAGCGGTGATAGCCCACTGGCTTGGAATTCAACCTTTCTAAAAAAATTATGTGCGCTTTAGAAAATAAAATATCACCTGCTGTTACGGTGAAGGAAAACATCGTGAGGAAACCTGCACGTCTGCATGAAAAAAATGTTCTCAAAGGTATGTCCGTCCACCAACACGCAGAAGGCAGCGTGGTGGACTAATGCCTACATTCCTCTCAATGTGAGCGGAGACCCGACCCTGTAGTGGGTCATTAATGGGTTACTAACAACCCTTTACCTCAACGGTGACTTACCGAAACATACATCTCCATATTAAACGTTAGCAATTTCAAAGCTGTAAACTTCAGGGGTATTTGGGCTCGTGCGATCATAAACACTACGCTACGTCTGATGCTAGGGTCTCTGATGTCCTCCCAGGGGCTGTTGTAGAGGTCATCCGCGAACTGAGATGCCTAGAAGTTATTATGTCTTTACATGCTAATTAAAAAAGTTAACTTAATACATCTTTTAACGTGGAACGTCTTTAAAATCTGTACCATACATAGGGTACCATGTCAGAAAACCGAACCGTAACGAATTGGTCTATAGCGTCTGACCTTAATAACCACAAAACGAGTCATCGTAGAAACATGAATTTAGTGTCATTATTTAGCGTATATAGTCAGCTCGCTGCTAAGACCTTGAGTTTGCATCGGGTCCGGGCGGGGCGGCCGTAAACGACGTAAACGTGTACACCGACACAGCCCGAGCCATTATTTTTTTAAATACACGGACATAGCCGTAGCCTTTAAAATATAACTATCAGAATGTCTTTGATAAATAAAGTTTATTTAAACCTAAAGCAACGTCGGGAGCGGTAGAGGCTAATGGGGATGTTTCTACCCTTCCTTTCCTGCCTTCACGATTACCTGAAAATCTAGCCCACTTTGTCGGTTTAGGACAGGGCCTAAATCTGTAAGTACCTACTTGGTTGTGGTATTCAAATAAAAAGTATTTTAACCTTTAAACAGTTGCTAGATAACGTAGGTATGTACAATGTGATAAAGAGCTTACCGTATGAGTAACCTCAGATGACATATAACATGGAAAGAATATAGCGCAGGATGTCGCGATCATAAACACGACAAATAATAGCTTAGCGCCGCTGCTCTGAAATTAAATAATCCAACGTCTTATCTCATCTCATCTCAATTTTATATCATGTGAAATCTAATTTAAAAAAAAAACAAAACTCAAGTCAATTTGAGTTTCGGTGAATTTTTCGAAGCACTTTTAAGGCAACTAAAATGCCGTAATGAAAGAAACCACTCGATAAGATTTGACAATGTCTGAAGTAAACTTACGGTAGATACTGTCTGTGTAAGGGCCATACCACACTGGATTACGGACAATATGAAGAGGAACACTAACCACACTTCGTAGCAAATCATCATTTTGTCTTTGAAACTGAAACAAAATGAGAGCTAATGTTAAATCATGTACTTGCTACATGTCACGATATCGCTACTTGTCTGCTAGCCGTTAGTATCATCTCTCCCTGAACTAAAAAATGAGTATAAAGTACGCATAGACGAAGTCACGAACAAAAACTAGTCTCATATTAATTCGTCTATTCGCCTATGCGCACTTTGGATTAATCCATAACAACATTTGTTTTCAGATTTTTTTTCTTTCATGATAAATGGAAATCTACTCACTCCCAAATTCTATTTTGGTCTTTGACTATTTCTGCAATGTTCGCTTTCATTTTTGTCAGATCCGAGGTATCTTCCAAAACTTGGTGGAACTTCTTACCAAGTAATTTAATTTTTAAGGATATATAAAAAGTGCACACTGAAAACATTCCGTCGTAGCCTGAAATTGTTTAAAATACATAAATACCTACCTTGAATTTAATGTAAAAATAAATCAAAAAGTAAAATTCATCATCCATAGGTATTTAGCTTATAAGCAAGCGATATAGAAAACATTGATAGCGTGATTCAGGATACCAGTGCCGCCATCTGTTGACGAGTGGTGGAAATCGCTACATTATATTGAAGTTGGCTTCAGGCACTGGGCCTCCTTGCGCAAATTTATAATAATATAAAACATTTTTATATTTTAAATGATTTTTACTACTATACCACTGTAACTCATTAATAAACATCGATTGAAAAAGCGTAAAAACACAGATTCATCAACAAAGTTTCTCCTCACCAGTATACCCCATGAAGATGATAGTTACAATGAAGAAAGCGTAGACGAAAAATATCTCGTAAACCGGACTCGACTGTGCCTGCTCTGAAGTCAGATTCCATAGGTACAACTCATGGACCATAATCCTGGTAAAATGAACATAAGATGAAAATAACTGAATAGTATACATAATATTGTTATAAATGTTTGCGCGCCTGTTAAATGTTCTCGCGCAATCATGCGCATCATTTTAATTAGTGAAATAGACTTTATAAATTGACAGGAGCTGTTGGTATCTCTGCCCTGCGAAAAGCAAAACAAAAAATTATATTTTTCCACTTCTACTTCAAAGTAATGATGAGCTGACCCTATCGTGCTCCCAGATCATAACTAGAGTCGGATATTTTCAAACCGTCCATAGGGATTCCGACAAGATTTAACAACTGCTATCGTATCGAAAACTACCGATTCCGATGGCTTTACGTGCTTTTATAAAACTCGCCACTAGCGATCACCCATTCAGGTAACGGCCGCGCCCTAAGTTGAATAACTTTTTTGATCGCTTGTGATCTACTCAAGCACCGGAGCTATGCGCGCTTTAGACATTTAGCAACAATGATTTCTAATGAACGCCTATTTCCTAGGGGATTGTTACAAAAAAGCAAAATTACCTTCTAGAAGTGTCGGTAAAGAACAAATAGTATAAGTTGAGGAATACAGCGTTCCCCGGGAACATCAGCGCAGCGAACCCTATAATGCAGACCCAGCCGACTTCGCAGAACTTTGCCTTCTTGACCGTGTCCGCGACCAGCTGCTGGTAGTCTTCTGGGAGGTCATTGAACGCGTCGTAGTCTCTGCTGACGTCATCAAAGATGTCACGAAGCTCCTTCTTGTAGACTAGGGTTAGCACTGACTGTGAACGTTGATGAAATGTTTATTACTCTTATAGAAAGGTAAAAAAAATTCTTGTTAACTCTCAGGCATGCAGGTTTCCTCGCGATGTCCTTCACCGTAACAGCAGGTGATATTTAATTTTATAAAGAGTCATTGGTGCGTGCCACTGGAATTCGAACCCAGATAAGTAGGTCGAATTCAAAGCCACTGGGCTAACCGCCACAATTCCTATTCCAATGAATACTTAAATAAAATATTGTGGGACGACTCACACATGGCTTTCTGATCCCGAAGTAAGCTGTGAGCTTGTGTTATGGTAACCAGATAGCTGATAAACCTACTACATATGAAGTATATTTTAAATACATACTTATATAGATAATTTACACCTAGACACAGAGCAAACACTTGTGCTCATCACACAAATATTTGTCCTGGGTGGGAATCGAACCCACGACTTCCGGCGTAGTAGTTAGGGTCGCTAACCACTAGACCCAGCCAGTCAGTCATACTTTTTTCTATTGTACCTTCATATTGACGAAAAGAAGACTAATGCAGACAATCGCTTGTCTCACTAAATTCTCGATGTCGTTTTCTCTAAGACGAATAGTAATGTCGTTAATCATAATCGCATAGACAGGCACACAGTACAAGATAATTGCAACTGTAACAATGAATTAATAATGAACACTTTAATTTGTTTGTTTTTGAAGACTTTAATGTTCTGTTGTTATAAAAAGCTCATGTTTTTGAAACTATAACTTTTGGGAAGCTATGTACGCTATATAAAATTACTAGCTTCGCCCGTGGTATATACATAGCTTATAGCACTCAGGGACATCTTAGCTATCCATTGGTGAAAGAATTTTTGAAATCGATCCAATAGTTCCTGAGATTAGCGCGTTCAAACAAAAAAAAACAAACAAATTAACAAACTTTTCAGCTTTATAATATTATAATAAGTATAGTTTATTTAACTAGTAGCAATGCCCAGGACTTCGTGTCCACGTGGAATTCTAAAATAAAAGTTGCCTAAGTTACTCCTTGTTACATCAGCTATCTGCCAGTGAGTCCCGTCAAAATCAGTCCAATCGTTCCAGAGATTAACCAGAACAAACAAACAGACAGATCTGAGACAGACAAAAATTTTAAAAAATGTTATTTTCGTATATCTATGTACCGTGTACTTAATTATACATACATACTCATTTAGTAAAGCGATTATTTATTAAATACTTTATACAAACAGATACTCCAATTTTATTTATTTGTATCTTTGAGTATAATAATATAATTTTTTATTAATTTATTTAATACTAAAAAATTTGTATAGATTAAAAATATTAGTGCGTAAAGAATTCGGTCTATCTTAAACTTAGAAACTGAATTCCTAGACACTGAGATATCACTACTTTTTCACTAAACACTTACATATCCCAAAACTCCTTAACTTGTCTCTTTTAGGATTGGGATACATCATCCCGACGGAAAGGATAAACGTGTAGATTCTGAAAGTTTCATCAATACTTTTGAACCTCTTGCCATATTCCCCTGGAAAGATAACTTGATGTTACTACTACAGCTACTACTGACATATGTACATACTTACATAGGTTGTAGGATTGATGATTTTATATGTGGTAAAGCCATAGTAGTTACACCCGGGAAGGTACCTTAGTGCTAATCTCTTAATCCGCTACGAAGCAGCATTATTCTCTTTATGTCATGTTTCGACTTTGGAGCTGATGATTGTAGGAGAACCATAGTAGTATTATACCAGAGCAGGGAAGCCAGGCTTCCAACTGTCCTTCGGTTAAAAAGAGAGAAAAGATTGCCGTACATTCTCTATCTGACTCTTCTCGAAACAATTTTAGGTATTGAATGCGCACGCGTTAGTAGAGAGACAGATAGGGTACCATAATCTTATATCTCTTTCTAAGTGTCGGACATTTCCACTTACAGGCAGCCGTTTATCTCCCCTACTCTACTATAATAATATCTCTACGAGAAGAACCTAGAAGAACACACTATTTCAGGGCGGGTTAAGAAGGTGGCAGTATGAAACCGCGATAGGCTACAAAGGCTACCTAACTAAATAATGTCTTCTGTATTTAATTTTTCTTAGATTCGTTTTGTAGATTTAAATACCATAAAAAGTTAATGTACTATACTTACGAACTGGATTTATCTCATTTGTTTTCAATTTAGAGCCAAACATCTTGCCACACGACAGTAACGATAGAACAGTATTTCAGAAATGCAACGGTGTTCTAAAAAGCTTTAAATTCCATTTAGTTTAAACTCCATTTATTAACCTGTCAACAATATAAGTATGCATTGATAGTTAAATAACAGGGAGTAAGAACATTTCAATTCATAAACTTTTAGTCCTTTTAACCGTTGATTTTTTAGTCTTTCATTAAGTAAAAGACAGTCCTAGTACACGATTTTCAGACAAGACCATCATAAAGAATAAAAAATTAGACAACTTAATGAAATATTAAAGCTTAGAAATAAACTCATACGAGAAGATACGACGGGTCCTAGAACGGGCATATTTTTTTATAATGTTAAGACTCGGTAGGTAACAAACAGACTTGTACAATCATGCTAGTTACAACGCCGAAATTTAAGCACATCTGAAAGTCTAAATAAATTATAATGATTTCTAAGAAATAGAATAGACCATAATTCCTACCTTTTTCAAAACCATAGCATAAAAATTTACGAACTAATTTAATTACAGCTATTTTAATGAGGGCGCAGATGCCTCAAACTGTGAGGAAAATTTTGATAATTTAAATCAGTTTCTGTGTACAAAGAGGCGAAGAAAAAACAAAATACACGTCGCTCGTTTAAAAATAAGGTTTATTAACTCAAAATTTACGGTTTTTGAGATTTCATCATAAAGTGAAGTAACTTAAAGGGTTTATGCCCTGAATCCAACTCCCGTCTCGATACGACGTTTTTGACGGATATACTGAGATCATCCGTCTTTTTATTATTATCTAAGGATACATCTGCGCCGCGCCGTTTCAGTGCAAAACGAAACTACAACTAAATATTACGTTAAATAAACTAAATATAATGATTTACTTTCAGTTTTGTTTAAAAAAAATATCCAGATTTATTTCACTTTTAATTTTATTACAACCTTTTAAAACCTAAAGACAATAAATTAATTAAGTAATTGATTTTTAACAGCCTGAAAACTTAAGAATCAGGCTTTCCAAATCAGTTTCAAATGTGGCCAAAATATCAATAATTACTTTGGTTTTTATATAACAATATCTACTTTAGTTTTTATAAAATTCAGCTTGATTCGCATCGTACAAAAGTAGTAAAAATTTCATCGATTCTTCCCACAAATTAGAAATTTTGCGTTATTTCACTTTAGTTTTAAACGCGCGACGTGTGCTCGCTTCGGCGTTACGCTAGCAAATGAACTTGACATGACAGTGGCGCGGGCGCCAACCTCGTTTCCGCTTCCGCCCAATAATATAGGAAAACGCGGGAACTGCGGTGTTCCTCCCGCGATCTATTTTCCGCCATAAATTTAAGAGCCTGACAACACCCGATGATTTTAGGAATCGGGCATCTTCGGCTCGCGGCTCCCGCCTACCCCATGCCCCTCATGCGCCACTGTTAGTGGAGCGGACTCTATGAGAACTAAATAAAATGATAAAATCGGCACTGTTTCAAGTGTTAAAGAAATGTGGACAACATCGTCAATAGATGGCACTGTTTCCAGTTTTAAAGAAATATGGACGACTCTAGTAATGATGTCATTTTAAAACGCGGAGCTTTTTTATTGAACACCTAAAACTTCTTATTATTATTCTCCATCAAAGGTCCATATAATACCTATGTTTTCTATTCATCTCACCAAAAAATAAATAAAACACGGTCTTCTCTTTCAGAGGATGTACCCAGAATGCCATTGTTTCGCTATTAAATCACTATTAAATTAAAAATTCAATAATTCAGCAGTACCTAAACATGTCAACCAACAATTCAATTTCTTCTTACAATATTAAAGAGGCTTGGAACAAGCTTCATAATGTTATTGCATATTATTACCCTCAAATTTTTCGATGGCCTCAAATAATACCTAACCACATAAAAGCAAGTAAATTTGTCACGAGATCGAGTAAAAGACAGATAGACGATTTAACTGGTTTTTGTATAACCAGTTAATTCGTCTATCATGTAAAAACATGTATTCTGAGACATACAGGTTTAATCACGTGGTTTTAGGAAAGGCGAGAGCTGGAATCGAACCTAGACTCCCGGCATGGGAGTAGGAACGATTTTTTAAATTGTTGAAAACCCTCTAGTTACACAGCCGACACAGGCCATAAATCAGTCGGCGCGCCGGCGGCGCAGTACTATGCCTACCGTTTGAAAAAAGCCGCTTTTGGCTTCCTTTCGTTTCAGGTCAATGACCTTTCACCTTGAGCCTGTTACTTTTTGTGTCTTTTATTTGTGTAATTATTTTGTTTGAAATTTGCATTTTTTTTTATTTTCGGTCCTGAACCTTTTCGTATGCTTTAACACACTTAAGTACACGATCTTTGTGGTTTAAATTAACGAGGTAACGTCATCTCCACCTTGTACAATATAAAAATGAATATGTTGCTAAGCGCAAATCGCGGGAGGAGCTGAACCGATTTCGCTAATTTTTTTTGGATATTCCTTTAAGTACGAGGATGGTTCTTACGGAGAGAAAATTTGAAAACAATGTAAAGAAAATAATAAAAACAACAATTTCATTTTCCTATATAAACTGTTCTACCCATGTACTACCTGTCAAACATCATTTCAGATTGAATACTTCATAAGTTCATATGGCAATGTCATGCATTTAGAAACGTCAAGATTTTTCTTTATGGATGCCACTTCTATTATGCAAACTGCAATGATATAGTATACATATTTTATAATGGCAAAACGAAGTGTGCCGGGTCAGCTAGTAGGTAATAAAAATAAATACTTGCATAGGTGTTATAGATTATATTATTAGATGTATGTATTATGTTTGAAAACATTCAGTTTATTTCCATTGGGCCTTCAACTCAAATCTTCAACTTAAATGCATGCGTTTTTTTTCTCGTTATTAATAACAACAAAAATATATAGACTCATGAAATATTCACAAAATATTTAATAATAAAGCATTTCGTACGTCTCAGTAAAGGCGCAAATATTTCTCGGTCGCAAATTTATCAAACCGACTTGTTATTCAAACGTAAACACGGTTTTTTAATTAAATCTACCAATCAAAAAACAACACGCATTTTCATTGAACACTTCCTTTATACCTAATAGGTATTATTACCTATCAATCCACGAAGACGCACAGCCCTAGCCGGCGGCCCCACTATTCCTCCTAACCGTTTATAAAAATTACCGTGATAGTGATAGGTACAATTCTAGACGGCAACGCCGCGCGTAGCGGTGTCTTCTTTACTGTCGGTTTGGCAACGTCGCGTCGCGCGAATTTCGGCGGCGTACAATTTGAAAACGGGAGGGAATCCTACATTATATGACCCGGGTTCGAACCCGAAGCAAAATATAAGAAGACATTCTGGATTGAAATGTTTTTTGTATTACTATTTTTTTATTTCATATTATGCTATCTAATGGTTATTTATATTTCCGAATTCCGAAAAAAAATAACGAATTTTAGATAAATTTATAATTTCAAAAATAATTGTATAGCTTATAACAAAAAAAAGTTATTAAATTGACGTTGAAACTTTTATTTATTTGTAACTTAATAAAATCTGTCTTCTTATTTATTCAACAATTTCCAAAATCAATAATCGATGTAAAAATTTGTATTATATAAAAAATATAATTATATAAAAGTGAAAATAAAGTCACGCACACGCGGATTTGAACCCACGCCCCAGCGTATACAGCCTGGCGTCCTACTTAATACGCCACACAAGCCTCAGACAAAGCTATGAAATTGTGCTATATACGACAACTGTGTATTATTTTGGAATGACGGAGCGACGCACGTCCACCTAGCATCGCGCCTCTGCGCTCTCTGTCAATTGCCATAATAGTAAGCGAGAAATACAAAATACGAAAATATTGCGCGGAGCACGCGAAAGAAAAGTTTTAAATTTTACTGATTTACTTAATATTTATAAGCTTATTGAAAAAAATTAACACAATGATGTGATAATAACGAAGGTCTGCTAATATACTGGTTAAATTATTTGAATAAATATTAACAAACAACGTTGTAGTTTAGTATAAGAATTCAGAAAAGGGGTAACTTTGCAATTTTTTTTTATCGAGGCAACTTTGTCAAAATGTGTTTCGACGACTATGTTGTCGTTCGGAATACGGTCTAGAATAACATATATTTTTCCCATTGTAAAATACTTTGTAATTTTTGCTGGAAATGAAAAATAAGAATAGCAAATTTGCTGAATTACATGTTATCAGCGCCTTAATTATCGCCATAATTATGTGCTACACTATATATTTATATCTTGGTTTAATAGCCTCTGTTATAAGTGCATGTGTAATTTGTATGAGCTAGATAGTATTCAGTGGAATATTTACCTACGACCTGAGTGACGCGAATTAAGATGCCGGTGCACTGCCCGGGTTCGATACCCATCGGAGCAGAGATTTGTATGATGAGTATAAATTTTTGTTTCTGTACTGTTTGTGTGTTCATGTGTGTTTGTGTATAGCACATAATATATATCTTATATTTCGTAAGCTTTAAACTACTAAGATGTAACGAATAGAAGGAGAATAAAATACCTGATAGTCTAAATAATTTAAATTTGTAGTTATTTTTTGTGAATTCATACAATTTAGGGACGCACTTTTGTTTTATTTTTATTCAGGGGTCACGAAAAGTAAGGTCAAGTGAACGGAGTTATAAATTAATTTCGTCAACAAGCCTAAAGCAATTAAATAATTAGCAAATATTAAGATGGTGATTCGTCTTACAAATTTAAATGCCCTTGAAATCTTAACGAGCCAGCCTTTCAGCAAAAACGGCAAATATAAATTCGTATAAGTGCTTTATAAAGTACTAAATGCCCCGGCTTAGTCCGTGGTAAAATAGTCGCATAAATGTACATACACGTTAATAAAACAACAGCTGAAAAGGATGTTACAAAATTTATTTGACACAACATCTTCTGCTACATTTTTCATTCTCATTTTCCGAACTAGAAGAACACACCAAATTGTCTCTTTCTCGCTCTAGACTTATCTGACTCCCAACATCTGCGGTCCTATATCTCTTCTTATTCTCAACTTCTCTCCCCATTCTGTCACAAACGTCCAACACACTATTCCTCAGCTCAATTGGTATGTCTTTTACTATTACTTCACGTAATAAAGCATTTCTGATGGTGCTATTAACTTTATCTCTTTTAACCTTTTTACGCTTTCTTTTTTGACAAAATTGTTTAACATTCATCCACATTTTCTTGATACGGCCCTCAGACCATTGTATGTAAAACCAAACGGCTGTATTCACGCAGAAAACCATTAGAAACAGAAAAGTGCACATACTTATTATACATAGTGCTATAGTGGAAAGAATCGATTGGATACATTTAGTGTAGTCCAAAACTAATCCTTTTGTTAAAGAACTGAGCTTTCCACTTATCAAATCGCGAAGAAAGTTCAAATTTTCCGAAATCGTTGAACAATTTGAAATTATCTCGGCTTTCATGTCCAAATTTGGAACTGATGGTGTAACAACGGTCCCTAAACCAGAACTGATCCCATAAATATCTTTAACTGTCACCGGTAAATCCAGATTCCTACAAATGTTACTTCCGGGAACATATACATAATCAGGCAACTCTTTTTCAGGATTGGTTAAACAAATTGGTGCTTCTTTACATTTGTTTGAATTGTGATCAAAAATGGGTCGTTTATCAAAATATTTGACACTGCAATAGACTGGTTCACAATTATTCAGTGAATCCTCATCAAGATTATCACAAAACGTAACCTTCCTACTACCGATATACTGGTCCATTAAAGCTTTCGAACTGTTTATACCAACTCGAGTATCAAAAGGAATTATTACATCCATGGTATCATGTTTGTTGTTACAATTGTAATTCAACATAAAATAACAATTTCCAACTAGATCGTGTTTCTGTATCACTGGCGCTACATACAGTAACGTTTTCCTGTCCCTTGGCTTCACAATTTCAATATCGTCACCAAAAGCACTTATAACGTCGCAATCTTCTTTATCAATATCAGTTAAACAGCACTTTTTACACCGAGAACACAAACTGCAAATGTTTTGTCGATCAACGTTAGTAATATCTATGAAGAATTTGATTCCAATAGAGTTGACCTCCAATGGTAATATTCCTTTATCCACAACTGATATCCAAGCTATAGCTTTATACATATATATTAAGTTTACAATGACATATTTTAGTTTTATGAACATATCATTCTTTGAAATGTATTAAAATTGAATTGCACCGTTCAAGTTAATTGTTAGTTTCACTGTGACAAATAACATGTTTTGACACAAAGAAATGAAGTAATCAAAATGTCAAGATGTCAAAGGTTTTTTGAAGAAAATAAAAAAGCAAAGTAATTAAGCCACACGGTTTTGTGGTCTGAATCTGATCATTAGAATTAAGAAACGGTGATGCCTTGGTCCTAATATTATATTAAGTTAAGATCATACCACCATCGAACCAAACTTATAATATTTAACATAATTCAAAATAAAATCAAAATTGATGGTTTCAAATGCGAAACAGATTTGAACCTAAGGTAGTGACACAAAAGTAATTCAAAATTAATTAAATTAAAACCCATTTTTATCTTAATAATCTCTGGCAGCATAACTGTTTAAAAAACTCTTTATGGAACTCTAATTATTATCATCAGAATTCATCTCTTCTGTGGATAAATTCGTCTTTGATAAAATCTGCGGCTCGTTCGGCTATCATCATCGTAGCTGCGTTTGTGTTGACACTAGGGATTGTAGGCATTATGCTCGCATCTACCACCCTCAAGCCTTTTGTACCTATAACATTTAACTTCCTATTAACTACAGCAGTAGGATCACCTACTTTACCCATTTTCGCTGTTCCTACTGGATGATAAACATTATATGTCACTGTTCTTGCCATACATTCCCAGTACTCATCGCTCATAAACACTAAATCGTTGCAGTCCTCATAATAAATCCGCTCCAAGACACCGTTGGCTTTTCTAAATGTTTGAGTGTTAATTATTTCAATTACTCTTTGTATACTTTTGACGAAAGTATCCATATCCCTACTATCACTAAAGTACTTCGAATAAATCTTCGGTGAATCAGTCATATCTCTTGATCTCAACATAATTTTTCCTCTCGATAACGGTCTACATAAGGAAACAAAAAATATTATCATCTCTTTTTCAGCGTTCATATCTGAAAATTGCTTACAAATGTCATCTTTAAATGACATAATTTTCGAACACGTCGAATATACGTACGAAGTATTCGGTACAAAATAATTATGGTCAATTTGTACGTCCGGAAGTTTTTTGTTATCTGGAAATGAGAGAAAGGCGTTGATATTCGGTTGATCGTAATTTGTTGCATGAGGGCCTGTTTGATCCAGTAAGTACTGGGCTGTAGCTTTGTACCAATATACATCGTCTTTCGGTTTAGCTCCCGTCTCCAGTGTTACTGGTATGGGTATTCTGACATGATCTTGCAAATTTTCACCGACTGGCAAATCTACTATCACTTCAATGTTCATTTCTTCTAAGTGCGTTCTAGGGCCTACTCCAGAAAGCATCAATAAAACAGGTGTATTTACCGCTCCAGCACTAATTATAACCTCTTTGGTTGCATAAAACGTCCTTGAATTACCGTTTGCTAGTGTAGCGATAACGCCCTCGGCTTTTAAATGTTTGTCAAATTTTATTTTAAATACAAAAGTCTGTTTTAAAACGTACAAATTCTTTCGATCTTTAACTTTGCTTAGAAACGCTGTTGCTGTACTTACACGTTTCCCTTTATGATTTCCACCGCGAATTTTTCCCACTCCCATTTGCGTTGGACCATTGAGATCTTCTAGGTATTTCAAACCTATTTCCTGATAAGCTTCTGTTAGCATATCTGCAATTTCTACATGAGTGAAGTTCAGCTGGTCAATGATGAATTCCCCTTCTGTGCCATGATTCTTTCTTAATTCAGGGTTATTCAAAATAAATGGATCGATAAACTTTTCACTTTTCATCATGTACTTTTTTATTGAAGGCCAATCCCATCCATCGTTGGCTTCTACGTGCCATGGCTCATAATCACCAGCGCTACCTTTCATATGGAGAAGGCCGTTAATAGTACCAGTGCCTCCAATTACTTTGCCACGAGGCCAGAATGATTTGCCATCGATACATCCTCTGTTTGTGGTTTCATCTTTTTCCGTATAATATTGCCACGCGTCTTTGCTATAATGTGTTGCTCCTGAAAAATTTGGGATCTGTAAAGAAGAAAAGTCTTTTAAACAAATTTCTTTTTAAATAATAGATGAATTCCATAGTAATGTACATAGGCGTGATAATGTGTCATACAATGCTCTCCAGGGGTGGGTCTCCACCGGCTTCTATCAAAAGAACTTTCCAATCCTTTTCTTCAGTCAATCTGCTCGCAAGAATCGAGCCAGCTGTTCCCGACCCCACGATAATGAAATCAAACGAATCACCATCTGAAAGATAGAAATTTAAGCAAAAGGAAACTCAGTACTTTTTCTGACAAAGCAGAATTCGCCTGATTAGACAACACTACAAATAAGCCGAATTTTGCTGAACTGAAAAGTCAGCGCCGTTTGCTCATTTAGAGCCAGAAGCAAATGGTGATGCAATCCTTTTTGTAGAGTTAAAAAAGTTAAAAGATTTTTATGATTTTCACAACTTATGATGAGCAGTTAATTTAGGAGATAAGGCAACGTTGTTTTCAAAGTATGTTAAAGGCAGAGCCTTGGTTAAACCTCTTGAAAAATCTTTTTGTAATATTTTTTGCACCCTAATAGTAATTTTTTTTGCTCGATAAATGATATTAAAAATGATATTTCTACCTATGTATTCATCTTAGTATTGTATTCAAAAAAATTAATAGTCACATTGTGTTTGAACATGTACCGTTTTACCATAATATATTATTCATTGCAAAAAATTAAAAAAAAAATTAAAAAAATCTTACCAGAAATTATATCAGAATAATCTGCAGGCCACGATTCGGTCAGCAGACACTGGGCTGCCACTAAGTGCGTTATAAGCCCAGCAAATGCGGTCCCCGCTGGACCGTGGGTGTGACTCGTACAGTTCAATGCATCGTACATTGTTCAGGACTTTTGGAAGGGTTGGTGATGACTGAAAGGGTTAAAGTCAAATATGTCAGCTAAACACACGTTTGCGCAAATGATCGATTCGTTCGTTAGTCGCAATAAAACTCGAGAACGGCTGGACCGATTTGGCTAATTTTATTATGGTATAAGAGAGAATTCAAAAGAATATGAAAAATAAAGAAAAAAAATGTTTGTTCTTCTTTAGCTTCTGAAACTTCTTTATTTAGAAGAGCGAAGTCTTCCGGATCAACTAGTTTGATATAATTATATGTATATTACCTATGTATACATTATAACACTTATGTACTCGTAACAGCAATTGAAGTGTAACATTACTGTGTTTTAACAATTTAATTCACTTACCACAATTTTGCACATTGAAATTGCTTCTATCGATACTTTGATGTAAACACTTAGATAAAATACTTATTGACGTATCGAATCCATAAAATGGACTGAGATTATTAGACCTCATAAGTATATAAATTATTCTGATACTGTTATCTCATCACCTATTTGTGTTGCTCGTTGCAAAGATTATTATTATGTATATGATTGTAAAAAAAGTCACTGTCGAATTTTTGATTTTATTAGAGCGCAGTTCCAAAAATTAATGATTCAAGTCCTAAAATATTCGATGGTTTTCCGTCTAAGATCGATCACTTCAATAAACATAGCAAAGCAATCTTCTAAAGTGCTCACTCGTTTTGTAATTATTGCTAGATCAATAGGACCGATGCCGTCCTATTAAGAGAGCGTATATCAAGCGACAAGCTACCAGCTTATCCTTAAACTAAGACTTAGTTAAAAAGTAGGGGGTAGTAGGGTGATTTAGGAGAAAGAAGAATGAAAGAAAAACAAAAGATATGTCTCAATCAACGGGTGATTTGGGAGAAAGAAGAAAAGTATAAAATTTGTTACATACTAATCTCGTTTTTAGTTGCCTTAAAAGTGAATTTTCTTCAAATTCAATCAAACTCAAATATCTCGAAACCCGTTGAGTTTTGGATGTGGCTTCACACGTTACGGCTTAAACGATTTCTTTTGAGCTTATCTACACGCCCTTAGCGGGAATAGGTACTTACGTCACATAACAAAGCATCCTGTAAATAGGTAAATATTTTCAAAGACAAACACTGAAATACCTAGGAAAATACTTCCACCTCGCATCGCAAGCTCAGCCGCCTCTGTCGATCGAGGTTTAGAAAGTTGTATTGTGTTGGAAATTGTATTGTCAATTGTAAATTACTTTATATGCATGTATGTTATATAGTTTTGATGTAATGGTTTTCAGCGTACGAATTGAACTGTTTCCGAAGTAAATCAATTTCTATGAAATTATTTAAATAGCAGTACAATTGGTTTTACTTCATTGGACAGATGGAGAGCAAGGCGTTATAATATACGTTATATTTATAACAGTACCTGCAAACGAAATAATGTTTTTCAAACTAGTATTGATTGTAGCTTCAGCAAATATTTGCCTGGGAAAAGATACCGACGATCAGTTGCACGATGGAAATGAGATAGAAAGAAGTCCGCGGGGTATTGGAAACTACCTAAATCGCGTTGATAGTAGAAAATCTTCAATGGGTGGTAAGTTGATTTAATATGATTTTGGTACCTCTAATTGAATTATGTATGACGACCTTTTCATGTAACCTGTTAGATAAGGGTCTCCCCACATTAGGAGGAGGGCGGGAACATTATGCCAACATTGTGCTTTAATGCAGATTGTATAATGATTGCTATCAGTACTACTGTCAGTTATACTAGGAGTGACAGATTTTAGGTCTGTGACTCCATAGCGCGCAGTATCGGGTATCGTCACGGGCGGTTTTACTGATCTGAGTAGGTACTGACCACTGCCGAAGCTACATCGATCACTTGCGGTTCTTTCTTCTTTTTCTTTTCAGTCCTTCGTAGTTCACTGCTGGACATGGGCCTCCCTTAATCGACACCCGGTCCTGGCTCCCAAGAATCCAACGGTTGCTGTTACGGTGAAGGAAAACATCGTGAGCAAACCTGCATGCCTGATTGTTCACAAATTTTTTTCTCAAAGGTATGTGAAGTCCACCAAACCGCAGTAGACCAGCGTGTTGGCTGAGGTTAACTAAAGTTGTCTTTCTCGTTGTGAGAGGAGACCCAACCCTGTAGTGGGTTACTGACAGTATGTTGTTATTTTTTTAATTATTTAATTCTTTACGTGAAGCGACTTTGTTCTACACTATTCGTATGTTTATAAGAGACAGATAACAAGTATACACAACAAGCATGTGCAACAAGCGCGCTCTTTTTGATTTTCCAAATTATTGATAGTAGTATTTTCAACTTGGAACAGTTATTGTTGATAACAAAAGACGTTTACACTTAACATTACGCGACGAGAATAAAACAAAAAGATACTTGTACACATCACACTAAATTATATATCAGCCCTGGGCGGGGGTCGATCTCATTAGTGTAGTAACATGCTAGTCAATATTGTATGCTGATTTCAATGAGTCTAAAATAGATTGAATAAAACTAGATACAAAAAAAAGAGAAATGGAAGAAAGATAGAAGGAGAATAGATCAATGGGTGATTTAGGAGAAAGAAGAATGAAAGGAAGACAAAAGATATGTCTCAATCAACGGGTGATTTGAGAGAAAGAAGAATGAAAGAAAGATAGAAGGTAAGTCTCAATCGATGAATGATTTGGAAGAAAGAAGAATTAAACAAGATAACAATATAATTCTCAATTAATCGTTGAATTCACCCAATTCTAGATTAAAACTAGCTAACGTAACGTAGGCGACTTTTAGTAAACGGATCGTATACGTTTTGTAAATGTTAAAATATTCAGTGAAGATATAAGCGAACGTAAATCGCAGCGTGTGTCAGTGCTTTTGAGGTCAATAATGCGATCGATTATTTGTTTAGTGTTTTTGTGCTCAGTAGCAACGTTAGGTAAGTGTATTCTTGAATTATGTATACTAGGTGCAATTTAAATATTTTCATCGCTAAATCTGTGATTTTCTTGAAAAATATTTATATCCGCAATTTGCTATATTTTTACCTCATTTATTATTATAGGTATAAAATTTATATTCTTATTACTATTTCTGTGATCTCCTTGTAAAATGTTTATATCCGCAACTTCTTATATTTTTACTTCAATCATTGTTATTGAAAACCACTATTTGATTTCTGTTTCCCTAAACAATAAATACCTACTATCAAAATTCTTTTAACCTTTGAGAATTTTGTTAGGTAAAAATGAAATTCTATCGGTTTTACTCATCGTTTTCAACTCATTTTAAATTTTAGTAGGATTTGAACAGTTTTTGAAAGTTTTGGATTAGGAGAAACTGTGATTTTTCAAATTTCAAAATAAATGATATTTTTTTGTTTTTCTGTAGATGGCAGGAGGTTTCGTTGTGACTACTTATACTTTGCCGAAGCCGAAGGATGGCTGAAACTGCACAGGATACCAGCAAATTGGCGGGAAGCCAGACTACGATGTCATCTTGAAGGTGGGTTTCAACAATCGATCTGCAGATATGGATTGAGATTAATACCGTTTGGGTACCAAGATACTCTTGATAGTTTCTGTGAAATAACAAATGTTGCCTGGCAACTAAACATCAAAATCCAAAGATCTATCCAAAGATTGATTACGAGATAATATGAGCCTGATGAATGTTTTAGCACACCTTCAAAGGTGGCGTTATATTCACTATTCATGATATTTCTTCAATTTTAGGTGGAAACTTGGCGTCTCCAACCAATAATGGCTTAAAGCAAGCGATAAAAAGTCTTATTGGCGAATCAGCGTCTCCCAAATGTGCAGTGTTCACGGGAATCCATGCCACATTTTCCAGAGGAGATTTCTTCTCTGTGGAAGGTAAGCAATATCATCACTCTCTCTATCTCTCCCTCTTTCTCGCTAAATCCGATCATTCCTATGTTCTTTTAAGTTGATTTATTTAAGGATAATACAAATCTTTTGTTGTTGCCTGGGCTAAGTCTGACTAGCCTGTTGGTGTAGCTGAAGTGGTTAGCGATTCTAACTTCTAAGCTGGAATTCATGGTTCAAATGTGTATCTTCTGTGTCTCTTAAAGGAGGAGAAAAAAGTAATCGCAGAGAATTTAAGATTTATATGCTATTTATAAAGCTTACTCAAGATAACCGAATTCGATCGAAAGTCAAAGGCCATGGTGCTTAAGATAGTAAAGATTGCTGTTTTTATTACTGAGCATAGCTTTGATTTATGTAGGTATAGATTGTATAAACTATGTTGATATGCATGTAATGAATACTTTAGTTTTTACAGGTAGTAAATTGCGTTGTTTTAACATTGAAATTCACTGAGTATTAACTTCACTTATAACTCCTCCTCATGTTCCTATATGAATTGATCATCCATATAATTATTAGAGCATCTCTTTAATATGAAATAGGTAAAGAGCTTTGTGAGAAAATACCGTGTCCTAGCAAAGAAACATTACAAACATATCAATGCGGATTGGTGGGCTCCACATGCCTTTTCAAACTCTACGGAGAACTCTCAAGCATGCCAGTTTCCTTACGATGTTTTCCTGCTCTGTTACAAGAAAATCATTGGTCATGCCAATGGGGAGTCGAACCCGGACGCCTCCCGGAGAGTTCTACGAGGACAGACACATACATACTCGTATATGGAAAGGATTATCAACTTTCATCTTTTCAGGTGTGCCCTTAAGGAAGATCCCTCACACATGGGCAGATAACGAGCCCGATAACTTTCAGGACAATGAAAGCTGCATAGCCACGTTTGCTGACGGCAGTCTCGCTGACGTCAGCTGCGAAGAGCCCTACCCCTACATTTGTTACAAGAAGTCCCAGAAGAATGTGTTCCTGAATAGCTGTGGAACTATTGATAGCGGTACGTGAGAACTTGGCTTTCTTTAAATCATCATGCATCATTATCAAGAGGGAGACCTCCCACTAGTAGGAGACCATTGGAAGCCGCTGTGCTCCGATAATGTTTAAAAAAATCCGTAGCGTGATTTAGGATATAAGTGGCGCTCTTGATGAGCATGAATTCCTTTTGATTTCTCTTCGTTTATTTTAACTTCTTGCTTAGAAAATTGAGTAATTTCAAAATTATGGAAGATTTCCGAAAATCGAGATTTCAAATATCCACGTTTGGAGGTTACAGGAAGCTATTCTGATCAATTATACGTGTCCAAAAGTGTATTTTAACCCAATTCTAATATTCGACATCAATTATTAAACAGCTTGTGACCAAACAAATTTGAATCGTTGCCAATATTTATGTCTTGATCTCCAACTTAGCGAGAAGTTTCAGAGCTGGCATGGTCCCAAAGGTTCCAGCTTTCTTTATTCACGAGGCGTTCGTTTCAGAATACAACTTTGACGCCCGTACGGGCAGCTGCTACAAGTTCCACAGAGTGCCTCGCACCTGGTCGCGAGCCTACATGACGTGTGCGGCCGAGGGCGGGTATCTGACCATCATCAACAGCGATCTCGAAGCACAGGTATGCTCTACCTTCATGTGTTAAACCAGCAAACTCGAAAATCGCAAGCTCGAAAAAGTTAAACTACGTCGAGCGCGGTCAATACGGTGATCGCTGGTGGCGAATTAAGTGCGTGATTCACTGCCTCGGAGGGCACGTCCATTTTTCTTAGTTATTATAGATAAGATAGCAGTCGTTAAACCTTGTCGGAGGTTCTATGAGTTTGAAAACATCTGACACGAGCAGCGTGGTGGAGAATGCTCCAGGCTTCCCTCTATTGTAGGGCCCCGCGACCAACAGTGGGCTAGGGTAGCGGACCCAGTAGTCAGCCTTTTAACTGAAGTTTCAAGTTCATTGTCACGGGAAATTAACATGCAGAGGAATAAATTAAAGGTTTCATATATTTTTAGGTTCCTTATTTATTAAAATTTATAATAAAATTAATATTAAAGTTAATTATATTGTTTAATGCAACAAAAAATCAGTTCAAAGTAAATAAGTCACATTTCACCAGTAGTCAGCCTCTAAAATCCACTTGTCAGCCATCCTGTTACCAATAGTCGGCCTTTGCTTAATTATAGGAGATAAATAATTAATATTTAACTTAATCTGCTCAGGAACATTAAATTCAGTCAAAAAGAGTATGCTTCAATTATTTATAACTTATTTGTCTATTTGTAGTTTTAATAATCAGTCATATTATTGTTCAGAATATCAGCAAATTCTTACACATTTATAAAAGAATTGTTTACAAATAAATAAATTGTTTTCGGATCAACATATTATTCATTTTCTTTTGCAACTTTTCTTTGCTGGTTTGTACTGAAAGAATCTGTATTTTAGACGTTTTTTTCTGTTGTATCACATTTATTTGTTTTATTTTCTATCGCCACATTTTCATAGTAATTTTTATTTTTCAGATTTCTTTTTTTGCACTTGTAATTTTAAATTCTTCGTCCGTCCGAACCATCATTTTTTTCTGGGATGTTTCAGTTTTATTTTTTCTGCTATTCCATCTTCTTAATAAGCAACTTTTAACTTCTCTTTTTCTTTCTTAATTCTTTGCCTTTATAACTTTCTTTCTTGGATTGCTTTTTTCTTTTTTTCTTTTTTAAACAGTCTCCATTCTAAGGAAGAAATTGCTCCAATTCTATTCATGTGTCTAGGCGTTGAAGACTTCTTTATTATTTAAGTTGTATTTATATTTCTTTGCAACAATCCGCACACGTGGAACTTGTTTTGGTATGGACCCACCACCCTCCCTTATCTCTCTGAGTAGGTGTATACCATAACAACTTATTCCAATAGTACACGACACGTGTTTCGCCCCAAAACGGAGCATCATCCGGTGATGTGGACTCTACAACGGCAACAGCAACCAACTGTTGCAGAGTCCACATCACCTGATGATGCTCCGATTGTTGCAAAGAAATATAAATACAACTTAAATAACAATGGATTTCCGCAAAGTAACGCCTGATACAATATATGACTTCTTTATTGGCGATGGTATAACAAGATTTTTACGTACGATGGGTGATATCCCATGAGTTTCTTTTTAAATCATAGTATCAGATATATTTTCAATACCAAGAGATCGTATGATCGTATTTTCTTCCTTGTTTTCGCTTGATACTAAAATAGAAGCTTCACTAACTTCAAAAGCAGGAAGATTAATTTCGTTGTCCAATACATTATTGTTAATAAATGTAGTATATCACCAAGAGGCATAAAAAGGTCACTTCTTACATGGTCTTCCATTTACGAAAGGGTTAGGCCTGCCATCTTCGATCATAATGTTTTGATCCATATTCAATAGATTGTCAGGTTTCAGTGGAAATTCGCAAGATGCAAGAGCAATCAGCCAGTTTGCAATCTCTGATTCTTCATTTTTAGAGAGAATAGAATCAGGACCCATCTTTCTGGGACCTCCAGGAACCCGAAGATGTAGCTTGTCTTGAAAAGTACCTCGAGGAACATCATAAAATCTGCTGGCTTCTTTAATTTTCATACCGTTTCTTATGGGGTCTATAACTTGTACTAGTTTATCCTCAGGATTTTGTAGTATCGGCCTCGATAAAGTCATGATTGGAATCTGAAACTATGTAAATAGAAGAAATTGTAAAAATAAAATGAAATTGTAAAAAGAACGAGGTTTAAATTTTAAAATGATAACTAAATATCTATTTAAATTCATATATATTTTGAGGCTGACTACTGGATCAATCACAACTAGTGCTCGGCCAGCATAACATCGCGAATGTTTAGGTGGCTGACTACTGGTTTTTTGTCAAAATAATGTATGACATGTTTACTTCAAAATAAAGGGTTAAAAAAGAGCTATAAATTGATACCAGCAACACTTGAAACAAAAAGTTTTGCTTAAAATCAGTAGTCAGCCAGGGGTGGCTGACTACTGGAAAATGCTAAAACATAACAACCCTGTAGTCGGCCACCCTAATATTTAAGTAAATGCGTAATTTTACAATGATATATTATTAAAATAAAGTACTTTATTTCCAAATATATCATATAATTCATTTAATATATACAATACATGAAAATAATATTGATTATCTTACCTATTTTGCAATCACCTGCCACTAACAAAAAAATAGCGATCGCCACTAGCGCTAGCTTGTCGGCGGACAACACCTGAATGGACTAAAATTGCTCGTAATTTTGACTACTCACAGTAACTCGTACGTTTGGAATCCACCACTTAGGAGTCGTCAAACCAATAAAGCACAACTTGATTGGTTAAAATAAATCGTATTGTTATTTCTATAGGTTTAAAGTTAAAAAAGGCTGAGTACTGGTGTCTGGCTGACTACTGGGTACGCTACCCTATATGAGTGTTGCAGCCAAACAAGCATAAAGGCATAAGAGCCACGTAATGGTAAGTGCTCATCGTTGCCTATTGACTCGAACAACGGCAGGGGAGTTGCCATTGCGTTGCCGGCTTCGAAGGGGAGGCCGTTTTACATCATTTTGAAGATGTAAAAGGGGGTGTTGTAGCCTTGTGAAAATACCTCGGGTTGAAGACTGGCACTGTGGAGGAAAAAATTCAGGTGTTGAGTGTACTCAGGGTGGAATTTAAGTTTAGCTAATATTTTAATTTCAGATCGTAAAAGAGATATTTGCGAAAAACCCAAGCAGTTCCATGGTGGGTCACTTCGACAAAGAGAGCGCATTCGTTGGATTCCATGACTGGGGAGAGCATGGAGAATGGCTCACCATAGATGGTTTGCAACCCACTTCCTGTCTAATATTAATTATAATGTTTACTTCACATCTTTCATAATAATGAATGCGACATTTTTGATTAAAAAAAAATGGAGGGGTTTGTTACTCTATAGCGTAAAACCATGGGTAAAACTGTTTGGATAGTAGGATGGTGATGGTTCATCTATTCTTTTCCATTTACTTTTGGTATTCGACTCAAAGGCGATTAACACACTACCCCGCATCACGCAGCGTAGTAGTATATAAAATAGTATAGAAAATGCATCCACGGGCGTAGGTACATGCAGATGCGTGTTCTGTGTGTTGAACTGTGCGTGTTTTCTATACAAATGGAAATACTCACATACAACGCTAGATCACGCAATCCTGCATGATGCGGGGAGGTGTGTTAATTGCGTTAATGTCACGACTTGTTCATCAGAGCACCGCTTACCGCGTCAGCACACCTCCGCCGCGAAATCGCGAATTAGGTAAGTATAGCGAAACCGCTGAGTTTTGCCACCGTTTGTCCGTTGTAATAAGGATAAGCATTTCGCGGTTTCGCGCGCATTTCGCGATTTCGCGGCGGAGGTGTGCTACCAGCGTTAATCGTCGCGCTATGACCTTTTTGACACACTGCCCCGTTCCCCTGTCTCATAGTTTCATGGTTTCAAATACTAGGTCGAACGCTGAACGAGGCTGGCTTCAGTAAGTTCTCTCCCGGGCAGCCCAACAACGTGACCGCAGGCGAGTTTTGCGGCGCCGTGTACCGGAATGGCATGTTCAACGACCTCTGGTGCGACAGACCGTATGCGTTCGTCTGCGAGAAGAACCCCAGCAGCCTGCTGTGTGAAGATGACGAGGTTTAACTGGTTAGTGTTAGCTCAAACTCAATTTTTTTTTTCATTAAAAGGTATAACTCCCGTGAATTGCTAATGTGTTGGAACCTTGACGCATTAACGTAATTTGTTTGTTTGTTACATTACTTTGTAACAGTCCCCATCCTCACCTCTGTGTGCTCTGTAGATAACAGAGCACACAGAGCATCACCAGGTGATGTGCAATCGGTTGGTTGAGGAGTGACAGTTCGAACTCTATACAACTAGAGTTGCTGTAGATATAGTTGTAGAGCTCAATGTCGCTCAGAGCAAATTTCCATGATTTGAACTCACAGTGTGTTCCGTTTATTTTTAGTAAGATTTTTATTTTTATATTGTAATTGCAAATTACATAACGACGCTTGAAAGGAAAAAAATGAATTGTTAATTGTTCAGGAGTGCTGTTTAAAATGTAACTTTTCAGAAAAAAATCATAAAAGTTCTTGTAGTCATCCTAGAATAGATCCTAATTCTTCGAGTTTAAAAGTTTCATTTTGTCCGGTTTTTCGATATAATTATGACGTGTAATTTTTCCGGTTTATCGTAATTTATAAATCGAAAAATGTCCAAAATGCAGAAGCGACATTAAAAGTCGTCGTAAGATGACGTGCGTTAGACCAAACGACGCAAACAAATTAGACGATTCGAACTGCATAATTATAACTCAATTTGGTCCATATTGGCGCTTAGTCAAGTTTTCCTTTTAAGCGTCGATAATAATTACAATTTCATTCCCAGGACAAAAACGACTATATGACGAATAATGAAAAATGAAATGTGGCCAGAAGTACCAGCGTTTTTGCAGCCAGAATTATTTGTACCTAAATAAAAAGCGTATTAATAATATCTATGGTTTTTCTTTAAAATTATCACTAGCAGCCACTGCGTAACGTACAAAATATCCACAGCGTATGTATACGAAAATTTAAACCTTAATTTTCTAACTCCTGTAAAATAAATTTAAATAAATTAATATAGATACCTACTTACGCTTATCACTCATAGTAGCACACTAGGATTCCCTGTATCATGGGTGCCATGGACACATACAAGGCAATAACAGACACCAAGATCAAAAACAGAATTTAAACTCATCATTGAAACCTCTGCTCCGCTGAGAATCGAACCCAGCGCACTGGCGTCTTAACTGCGCCACGCCGGTCATCCTTACCTTTACGCTTCTTTTATTTCTACTAAGTTTTAAAATATGCACAGACACTTAACAGGTAATAAGTAAAAAGACTGAATGCTCAGGACAGTCTTGCAAGTTCGTAATAACTTTCAATATTGAGCTAGCTCAAACCTAGGTTGTTTCCTCGGGTTTCATCACAATAGTTGTTTTCGAAATAAAATAAATGTCATCTGCTGTAACGGTGAGGAAACTGGCATGCCTGAGAGTTGTCCATCCATAATATTCTTAAAGGCATGTCAAGTCCATTAACTCGAGTAAAACTTGACTTTATTTCTTACAGTAATTACGAAATTATTGTTAGTAATAAAGGCTTTCGTTTAATATACAGACATTACACTTATGTTACGTTTTTTTATCTCATTAATTTTGTAAACATACAAAATGATACATTGAAATATCCGTCGTATTATTTTCTACACAAAACTTCAACTTTAAAAAAATTATTTTAGCCGCGAATTTTGACTTTGACAGTGACCGTTAGAATGACATTACTGGCATTACTGCTTCAAGTTCAAGTTTCAACTCATATAAATAAACTTTTGCTTCCTTAACACAAATTATTATAAGTTATCAATTAAAGTCAGCAGCAAGTGCCTCGTATTATAAATTAATAACAAATTAAAACATGGTGCTGAAAAAGGTTTACACTTTAGTTTTCCTCCGAAATGAAAATAAAATTTTATTGGGTTTAAAAAAACGAGGTTTTGGTGTGAACAAGTGGAACGGTTTTGGCGGCAAAGTAGAACCAAATGAGACTATATTGGACGCTGCGGCCCGGGAACTAAAAGAAGAATGTTGTGTGAGTGTAAATAAGAAGAATCTGAAGAATATCGGGCACCTGGAGTTCACATTCGAAGGTGAAACAACCATGATGGATGTCAGAGTATTTTCTACCTCTATATTCGAAGGGAAACCGAAGGAAACAGAAGAAATGAGTCCCAAATGGTTCGACTGCAACCAAGCCCCTTTTGACAATATGTGGCCGGATGACAGGATGTGGTTTCCCTACATGTTGAAAGGCAAATTGTTCTATGGCAGGTTCCATTACAAGGGTTTGGACACTATTGTGAACTATGATATAGAGGAATTGAATTCAATGGAAGAATTTTACGCTAATAGAAAGTAATAATCTTAAATCTAAGTTTTTAGCCATCGTATTCTATGTTTGTGTTTTTGTTTTTGGAATTTTATTTGAATCCTTTTTTGTGAATTTACTATTCGTTTTGTAAAGGCTGTGATTGCAATGTGATTCACCTTAGTACTTAAGTGTATTGTCTATAATCAATGATTAATTTTAGATAACAATAACAATGGCGGTCTCTGTTGAATGATCGAAATCAGTGGTGTAGGTAGGTATGGTGAAGTGGCCGTTATCCATAGCCCTACACTTAAAGGAGCCTAGCTGTGCACTTACTAACAAGGCCGTTAGTTGTGATCCCCCCAGGCTTATTACAGTAATGACTAATGACTTCTTGAGTAATGACTTCTTCTAAGTCACTACACTCTTGACAGAGTGGTTGTGGTTGTCTGATGAAGGTTTCCTTCATGACGACTTCCTTTAGGTGACCATCTTGCCTTCAAAAGCAATTAACCATTAGTGGTAACCAAATGGTTATTTCACCATTCACATTTCAACATATTGGGTGCCCATAGGATTTACTACCATTTAATATCAGGTGGGCTGCTCAACCATTCAACACAAATAACAGTAGCAACAACAGCAAAGTAGCAGTAGTTATGAATGAAATAAAAGAAACATTAAAAAAAATAGTTTTATTAAAATGGAACGTAACATTACACATTGTACATCATTATAACAAAGTTTATTATTAGCTGGTTATTATTTATTAATACTTTTTCTTATACATATAAAATGGAGGACCACTGAGAATTGGTACTTGGTATGTGCCTTACTTTAATCTGAGATATGCTTCAAACACATTATAAAAATATAGAAAAGATTATGTAAATTGTGTAATAAAAACATTGTTTACCTAGTTGAAATTTTTCTTCTGTAAAAATAGTAACTTATTTCACTCATTCTCTGTTACATTTTCTTACAGCAAAAGAAACAAATTTAATCCTTACAAAACTGACATCAAAACTTTTCCTGACATCATAAATCATGAGCTCCTATTATTACCTAGTGACTACAAATGGGCAGTGATAAGTCACGATATTAATAAAAACTTCAGCCTACAATCATTTATGATATACCCTTGACTTATCTTGTGACTTGTAACACAGATACCATGTTAACATTGTATTATATGTTCTGGTAGTGTTCAAAACAATATTAGCTCACTAACCCTGCAATAAGTGGTAGGTACATAACACCAACTAGGCAGCACATATTAAGGTGTGTTGACAACTTCTGTTTTCCAACACATGTTGCCAACACAATTAGTCATTTTGTTTAACAAAGACCCAGCAACACTAGGTACGTAATTCCAGAAACTTCTGTCAGCAACATGTGTTGACACCACAAAAGTTGTTTCTACTGAAGAGAATCAGGTTTACATTACTCCATATGATCTCAATAAACTAGTCGGATATCGTCAGCCCTGCTATCAAACCGAAAACAAAAGAGTTGTTACACAATGGATTACACAGGCAAATCTTTACCTAACCAACAACGCATACCACCAAAAGAAAATCACTTTCACTTTTGTCTAACTTTGACTTCACTTTCCTTACTTTTACATCAATTTCCTTACTTTTACTTCACTTCAAAGTCCGCATCTGCATCACATACAGACACACATAAACCTTAGTTATTCTTCATCATCTCCGTCTAGTAACGCAGTCCTTGCAAGGTTGCGGGCCGCTGCCAACCGGAGTAGATCCGCCTTCTCCCCCTGGAGACAGCTGGCCCGGAGCTCCAGACAAAGCATGATCTCGTATGTGTCCCCCGATGAAAACACTGGCTCCTCCGATTCGAGCAACGGCAGTGTGTCAAGGAGAAGTGTCTCCCAGAAGCTGAAAGTTTGATAGATTTACTAGTCATCTATTCTGCATTAGTCATGAATCATTATTAGCTGTGGGGAAACTCCCATGGGTGAGCAGACATATAAAGAGATGCAGCCATAAGTAATATATACGACAATGTAGAAGTTCACCTCAGTGCCCTGATCAACATATTATGAGACTATACCGCGGATTTAAAAAAAACAACCCTTTACTCTCTTGTATTGGCTCTTTTGTATTTATCAAGAGTTGCTAAACAGTAAAACCGTCATGTCTGAAGAAATGTTTCCAGTGTGAAGAACCAGTATTGCAATTATACACCAATGCGCCATGCTAATAAGCGTGTGATTTACTAGTCCATTGATTGACTAGTATAGACTCAATAACCTACATCAGATATGGTTATCCCTGCAAAAGAACTAAAACCAAAGATATTGTTGCACATTGGATTACAAGTTTACTGTGTATAAACATGTACCACGAAAATAAACCAAAAACACAGATACTTACTATTCTGGTGCTATTTTAGATGTGATGAGTGATACAAGGAGAGTTGCAGCCTTCTTGAACTCTCTACTATTGTACAGTCTATGGAAATCACAGTATTTGCCTGAAACAAAATTAAGTGTTTTTAGTTTGATAAGCACGAAAGATTGCATTCCTTACATTCATTTGGAGAGAATGTGAAGGTTGTGCCAGAAGGATTTGAACCTGGAGCCTTCAAGTAAGCGGCCGAATTTCTAGCCAGTGGGCTACCAGTATCACATCTTGGCTAAGAACAGCGGAGTGTGCATCCATCAGTTTGCAATAAGTCTGAGGCCGGTAGTGTCACTAGGATTTGAACCTGGACCCTTCGGTGGTGGCCTACATCCATCTCATTGCGCGAGGAGACCCCACCCTGCGGTAAGTCACAAATGGGTTCTTGGTGCTTTCTGATAACTCACCTAAGAAGAGGAGTGTGTCATCTATCAACAGCGTGGGCCCGGCAGTCAGCAAGAAGTCTGAAGCAGGCAGCGGTGCGCCTCCACAGTACGCCTTCAATGCGGTGTGGGCGGCACGACTGCACAACGCGGAGCTACGCGCCCGCCCGCCCCACGCCAGCGCACCGCCCGTCCGCCCCGCCCGCCCTAGCCGTCGCGCCGCCATGCATGTGCACACTGTCTGAACTGGAATTGTTTACACTGGGTTTTAATAATAAACCCTCAGATATAGATACTGTTTGGTTGATGTTGATATGTTTGAATGGACATCAAAAACGCCATCCAATCCCTAAATACCACAGGACAATGACCCCCCCATTCTCGTTACAGACATATAGGCGGCATACCTTTAGCATCCAAATCCGATTAGCACTGAACATGTTAATCAGATATTGTACATACTCGTACATCATACTAACCGGAATAAAACAAGACATACCCACACCCAGGAGCCCATACTTTTTCGCCTCAGCAATCACCCTCATGGCTTTAGCCTCAGTTTCCACCGGCATCCTCTCCAGGATGAGTTCAGCCCTCAGCAGGCCCTCGGAGGGACAGGATGCCAGGTACGACAGCCCGACAGACCACAGGGACTTGTGCTCCATTAGTATGCACCCATATTCAAGGATCAGGGCCTCCCGAAGGCGGTTGGTTACACTGGAAGGAGAATAAGTATTCTTTGATGACCAAAGTGTAACTCATAGAAAAAAGAAGTAAACAGAATAACGAAAACAGTGATGTATTTGTTCCGAGCACACTGTAGTATGTTAGCTCGCGGCATTCACACCCAAAATCGCATACATGTAATATAGCTTTGAGACTCTGTGATACTTATTACAGACATAGGAAATATTGATATAGTGATTAACAAAATTATCCTTCAATATGATGTTAGAAAGAACATTCTATTTAGCATTGTTTGAGTAAAAGGGGAGACCTCCCGCCAGGCGATGTCACTGCCTGGGGACCGCGATCCGAATATTAACCTCGGACCATTTGTATACATGCAGAGATTCTGAAGAACTTTGATAGCGCGTTTGAGAATACGTCTCCCGATTGGCCAGTTCAGTATGACGCGTGTGACGTGTTCTACTGTTTACTACATTCGCTATTTGCGTCGTGATGCGTGGTCAGCATTTCATGTGCGGCGCGCGCTCATATTACTGTAGGTATCGGTACCTTTGAGTGCCTATGAGTTCCTTTTAGGGCTGGTATGTAGCATCCCATAATGTAATCTTGTGACTTACTCAGTGTGATGTCTATCCAATATCTGAAGCTTGCCGCAGTGGAACAGCATGTCCGTGAGGTGAGTGGCAAACCACCCATTGTCAGATATTTGCTGGATTTCGTGAATCATCTGAAACATTAAATAGATTAGGTTATTCAGACAGGCCACTAGCGGTCAAACATCTTGGCTCTGACCACACTGACTTGGTTTTGATGTCACAAGAGACTTATGCTTCAAGACCTTCAGAAGCACGGAAGCAGGCATTTCATTCACCACTATAAACGCACCCACACTTGGATTCCCTGAGTCGTGTGTGCCATGAACACACACAAGACAAGAACACAACACACCCAGACCAGAAACTGAAATTCAAATTCATCATTCAAATCTCTGCTCTGGTGGGAATCGAACCGAGGACCTTCCGCGCAGCACACCTATGTCTTAACCACTGCACCACTTGGGTCGTAGCAGTCACTAGCGGTCAAACATCGTGGTACACGCCCAACGTTGCTAAACTTAGCCTAACTTTTTGGATTGGGGCTATGCGTGCTTCCTTCGAGGACCTTTCTTCCCTGTCCTCTGTTCTTTCTGTGGAAGGGTGACCGATTATAGGGTGGGAAATGGGTCTCACCTGATGCAGGTCCCCCTCGAGCAGCGCTCTCACAACCACATCTAGGTGGGTCCGGCTCGGAGTCCCCAGGCCCGCGCACGCCGCCGCCGCGTCCGCAAGCTCGCGGCGCTTCGCCCAGGGCGCCGTGAACAGCACCCAACCGCCGAGGATGTCGAACCACGAGTTGTACTTGGGCCTGATGGACTCGAACGCTGAGTACTCGCCTAACATTAGCTGCAATGGTTATTAAAAAACATTTTTTTTAAAACTACAATCACCAATGCATAGTAACTGACATGAGTTGTGAGCACACGTGCTTAGTGGTAGGGATATTATACAATTTCGGCCAGCGGTCCAAGAACAATTGATTACATACACCAACCGATGAACGTCTGGTGTGTACACATAGCAAAATCGATATCAAATTGACCAAAAAGTTTGTGCTTATGACTCATGTCAACTATTATAAAAAACAGTAAATAAATTTACAATTTCTCAATTATGGTACATTTCTTACTATTTTGTTTGAAATTGGTAGTAATTTTTGTATAAAATATTTTTGTTTCATGCCTTAAAGTTGCATATCCACTCCATCATCAAACCCTTGCCAGTAACCCATTAATGACCCACTACAGGGTCGGGTCTCCTTCTCACAATGACAGGGATGTAGGCCTTAGTCCACCACGCTGGCCTACTGTGGGTTGGTGGACCCTTAGATGGTTAATAACAAATGTTACTAATTGTAAATATTTTTAAGCTCAATTATTCAATTATTTATATCTGTTAACAAGTTTCACTCCGTCATCAGGCAAACCACTGACCACAGCCACTCTGAGAAGAGTGTAAGTTAGACAGAGACAAATTCAACTTACTCGCATAATGAGCTCGAGCTGTGGCTGCCCGGCCAGCACTCGGCTGGTCAGCTTGGACCTGCACTCCGCCTGCCAGTGCTTCCAGGATATTGTGAACTCCCCTGTTGAAATGCCTCCATAAACCTGGAAAAGATTAATGACAGAATAAAATTTACAAACGTTAATATACAGACAGAACAAAGAAGATTAAAAACTCTTAGATGATCTCAATATCGTAATCCTCATTGTGTGGTGTTCCTCTTTACTAAGTCCACTCAATCTGAGAGTGTTGGCATAAGATATAGCCATATCTATACACAATACTGTTTTACATACTCTGGGCTGTACGCAGATAACAAAGACAATATACTTAAACTATGTTCACATCACTACAGCAAATAATTATGAGTTGATATTGATTTTCTTAAGCATACATAGCATTTTGGTTAATATAAATGTAGCTGTACCATCCAAATAAAATAAAAAATACTTCAAAATGGTAACTTACACTATACACAGGCATGCTCCTCAAGGAATTATCTACGAGCTTAAACTCATTGGTATCAGTGGACGAGTGAAGCTTCAATAAGGCCCGGGCTACATCAACTCTGCCCTGGACGACCATACCCACCACAGTGTCCCAGTACTGTGGGTGGTCCTCCGACCCTCGCTCACATGCCTCCAGCAACTGCGCAGCCGTCTGCTCGTGACACGGAAAGTGGAATCTAACCCACTCCAGCAAAAATGGTAAAACCACATCTCCAGGTATATTATCAATGTATAAAATCTCACACAGATGCCAAATACACTCGATTGAATAGAAAATAGTCACGTGGGACTGTAGTGCGTTCTTTTCGAGCCCATCCTTCTCTTTTTCGGCGGCTTCCTGAAGACTCTCTATGCATACTCTGACGATGGAACGGTATTGGCGGGAAAGCTTTAGAAATTCCACCTGATTGTCTGTGTTCTTGGTTATCTCCGCCGCCTTTTGTAGCGAGAGGTACGTGCCGTTCGATTCGTTGACTAATTTCCGCAGTATTGGCGTAAAAAGCAGGATTTCTTGACGGATGTCCAAAATTTTA
Organism: Erynnis tages; assembly: GCA_905147235.1. Classification (NCBI taxonomy): domain Eukaryota; kingdom Metazoa; phylum Arthropoda; class Insecta; order Lepidoptera; family Hesperiidae; genus Erynnis; species Erynnis tages. The sequence continues at coordinate 11,561,967 of LR990082.1, forward strand.
TTATCAGTGACAACCGTCTCGGTTTTACTGACTGTCTGGCTTCGGGGATATATGGTAAACTTGTTGCCGCGCCTCCAAGTGCAAGCCACCCGTTTTTCGAAACATTTTTCCGGCAAAACCTGCAACCGAGCGTTTAAATTACAAAACAAAAACCATAACCTCTAATTTCAACTATAAACGACACTTACAAAGGTTTTAACTTTATGATTTTTCGAACCAGTGTTTACAAGTAAACGACTAGGCGAGAAAGTAGAAGTATTCATATTTATTTTTAGAAAAGCCTTTTTATTTCACACAATATTAATTCAATAAATTAACGTAAAAACTTTGCGGCCGTTTCCTATTTCAACTTTCAATCTGTCTGTCACTGTACTCACTGTCACTGTCAGTCTGTCTTTGTCTATGTCAACACTGTCAAATTTCACAGATTAGTAATATATTATGATAAACTATAAACTTTATAGATTACAGCTAACACTATACCCACCTGTGTCGTGAATGTCCGTACACAGGATGGACGTGAATGTAGATTAATATGCACTTGCGAGGTTCACGCACCTTCATTCTCTTTCCCCTACTGGCGAATCGCCATTAGTTCGTGGGGCGAATTGGCAAAATTCAAGACGCAAGTGTGTAGACGAGATACAATTCTCTGTCTATGGTTAAACCTGTCTAGATTATAAATTTTTAGCACTGAGTGAATGTAATTGCTCTTTAAAATAAACGCAGCCAAACCTTTGTGTCTATAATCGTTTTTTTCTCAAGTGAATTTGATATCATCACCAGAGAGAATAAAATGATTTAAAAAAATTAAATGTCTGTATTTTCGGTGTTCATCATATTGTCTATGGATTTATCGCGTGACGTCTTTTATGCCATGGACATGGAGATTCTCAGATTCTGGAGAAGCCTTCAAACTTTTTTTTTAGAGGTTCACGTCTCACCTAGCGAAAGAATCAAGTGAACTCGCTTAACTAATTAAATTGTACACGTTTAATTTCTCTAAATTTTATTTCATTTATTTTGTATTAAAATTATTATTTTTGAATAAAAACGGAAACTTAATCCAAACCTTTAAATATTAACAGTATCCCAATTGACCGGATGTGCCTTCGGAGGACATGTTGATTTGTCATGAATGAGGCAATTTTTGTCAATTCGTCAAAAAGTGTTTTGTTTAGACTGAGATTGTACAAAATTATACAGTAAAATTAGTGACTCGGTGTTGTAGATCGTGATAACAATATAATGTGTAGTGTATAACAAGTTCGATAGAAGGAAACTATATTTTACGAGGTCCAACATACCTATTTGGTAAGTTTTGTTGCATAAATATTCGTTGTCACCGTTCTCTGTTCAGTAATTCGACCGAGACACAGTTTCATGTGCTGGACGGTGGACCTTCACCTCCGGTACGGCTACGTGTTGTAATTCGTAAAGGTTACAGACACTAACTTTTGACGAGAATAGTGTGTTGTCCTGTTCTGGGTAATCGTGCTACGGTTATTCGCTTCATCCGCTAGATGTTTATTTGTGTATTCGGGGCTCGGTGGTGTTTTGTGACGTCAATTGTAAACGAAGTGAAAAACGGCGCTAAAGCAGCCTAAGATAATATGATAGTTATCAAATGTTGATACCACTATCTTTTCGTACACTGGCCAGTCATTCGATGTTATTCATCGTCCAAAAATTCTGTGTTCTTGGAGCAACAGCTTGTGATACATTGTGTAAGTAGTTTCCCCTTTATTTAAATCCTTTCCGTGTTAGTAAACATGTATTTCACTTCTTTCAACCCTAAGAAACTTACATTTGCATCAGAAATTGGTGGCATAAATATGAACAAGTTTAAAACAAATATCTATTGATCATAGATGCTAGCGATAGATTTAACTAATTAGTGACAGTTTCATTTGTTGAGTTTAATATGGATGTGAAAATGTTATGAATTAGTTAATGGAGTTTCTATTCAACTGACCAATAGACCTAAATGTTCTTTAATCAAAATAAATGTCCATCATAAATATCAGTGATTTTAAATTCATACTATTAATGATACTAGTGAAAATTTTTCTATGTCTTGATATTTACTACTGAATCATGAAATTTATCACACACACATTTTTTTAAAACTACATAGTTTCATACAAGGGATAATATCATGTGCAAAAAACAAATGTTTATTACAAGCTTTAAATTTATACGATACAAATTTCATAACTAAACTTCATAGCACAAAATAATGAACTAAGTAATGAACTATGTATTCTTTGGTACGCAAAAATTAAATCTATTTTTAAATATATTCATTACATGTAATGATTAACATTTACATTAATGTTGTAAGTAAAGCTAGATTGATTCACTAATTATCTGCCATTTAAATAGATTGTGTAAATAATATATTGCCTGTGTGTGCTGTGCAAATATTTTATCATTATCATTACTTATCATGTATAGTCATATCTTCTACCCATTCTTCTTGTCTTGAAAGTTCTTCTTGAAAACACAAGTTCAAGTTGCTTCCTTACCTCTTTGTCTGGAAACAATCTTTTAAATTAGAACAATAACACACCCCCATAGTCAATGGTAACCACTAACCGTCAGGTTGCCTGTCCAGCAACAGATCAAGAGTTCTGACCGCCTAAGGCTAATTTATGAGGATGAGCTCCCACAATGTGTGTTATGGTCAGCCTAAAAAGTAGTAAGTATCGACTTTTCGTTTATACTACCTAAAAAGTGCTGCATTAACTTTTGTCTAACTGTTTTGTCGCTGTCTAGTTGAAATATGTAGGGTAGATGCAATGATACTAGATTAATAGTGCATGCGAAGACACAATTTCAACACACCCCCCATCCTCACGCCCTAGGCTGCAGCCTCATTAGCCTACGGGTAAATCAGGCCCTGTGCCCGTCACCCTGATAAAATCACAGGTGTTAGTCATATCCACTTAAAAATCAGATAATGTCTAAAAACTGTCAATGTGATTAGCCATGGATTGCATTATCCATCTCACATCAGGTGGTCCACTCACTCATTTGCTACATTGTATTTTCATGTAAAAAATTGTAGGAAACAAAAAGGTCAACACAGAAGGTTGTATTACTACCATAAGTAGCAGCATTGACTTCACTTCCTGTAGTGTTATTGCCTTTTGTCAAAGGAATTATAATTAGCAGGAAGATAATGTATCTCTCTCATGTGATAAGGCAAATGCCTTGTTTGTGCTTGTTGTGCAATTTGTTTGTCTGTGTGCTATTTGGGCAAGCATGGCATGTATCTGTGATAGCTCAGTGGGAAAGAATTTGATCTCAAACTCAAACTCAAAAGCTTTTATTCATTATTAGGTACAATTTGTGCGCACTTAATGAAAGTCATACAGATAAATTATATATTCTACATTCATCCACTTTGATCGCCCCTCAGGCAAAACATGGACTGGGAGAAAAAAGCAGGCGGAAAACAACTCCCAGCACTCTTTTAAAAGTAAATAAAACTTAGTCTATAGTGCAGTATGACTAGGTCCAATAAAGGAACACACGTGACAGCTATCGTGTGTGTCAATATCGCCCCATTGCCATCCGCTCACAAATGAATATTGATACATGGTGTATAGAAATAGCCTATAGTGAAGTTATTCAATCCCACGCTTTCTTATCTTCTAAATAGTCCTTGCGATTTTTAAAATTAAATATCACCTGCTGTTACGGTGAAGGAAAACATCGCGAGGAAACCTGCATGCCTGAGAGTTCACAAAAAAAAATGTTCTCAAAGGCATGTGAAGTCCACCAACCCGCAGTAGGCCAGCCTGGTGGACTATGGCCTACATCCCTCTCATTGTGAGAGGAGACCCGACCCTGTAGTGGGTCATTAATGGGTTAAAACAACAAATAGTCCTTAGTTTCATTAGGCCTTTCGGCACAGGACTGATTTGATAGTTTGTTTAAATTTGTGAAAAGGCAGGGATTGTATTTCTATTGGAATTTTATTATATATTGTCACGGACATTCCCATAAATGACCGGATCTTATTATATATCTGTAAATGAAATGTCTGGATTTGAATCCCTGTAGCATACACCAATGACTTGTGTGTTTGGTAAATTTAGGTGAATTTACTGTAACTGTGTAGACAAATATTGAGAAAAAATCGTCATGAGAGTTCTCAATAATGTTTCCAAAGGCATGTGAAGTCCACAACACTAACCTGTTTCTTCTTAATACATGCCTGTACAAGATGACATCTGATTGGCTAATCTATTGGCATCTTGGCAATGAGTGTAAAACATTTTTCATTTTACCAACATCTCCGCTCCCTTCAAACAAAGGATGTGTCGAGTGAATCGCTGAACATTTCAACAAAAGAGGGTGAATAACACCAAGTTTTTTGACAGCTCGCTATTACCATCTGATAAGACGTGATAGCGCGTCGTACGTAAATACGATTAGATTCGTTGAATCCAATTTAGATGTTATAGGAAGGTGATAAGACCGAAATTTGCGCGGACGAAGTGTCTACAAGTGTCACTCCCGCGTATAATGTGAATTTAGATGCCAATGTACTGTGTATGTACTAAGGTTGTTTCGTCTATTCAATAGATGTTTGCGAGCACTTTTAGGGCATTCGCTTCTTGTTTTAGCCTGAAAAATAAAAATAAAATGCGTAAGATATACATAAAATTCATATAAAAACACACACCACCATAAGTTTCAGTACTTTTACAAGCATACATAGACAAATATTCAAATTCAAAAGCTTTTATTCATTATTTATGCACACTTAATGAACGTCATACATTTAACATTATACAAACGTCCGCTTTGATCGCCCCTCAGGCAAAACGTAGACTAGGAGAAAAAAAGCGGGCGGAAAAAATTCCCAGCACTCTTTTAAAAATAAGTATGAATTATTCTATGGTGCAGTGCAGTATGATTTGGTCCAATAAAGGAACACACGGCAGCTATCGTGTGTGTCAATATCGCCCCATTGCCATCCGCTCACAAATGAATATTGATACATGGTGTATAGAAATAGCCTAGTGAAGTTATTCAATCCCACGCTTTCATATCCCATGCTATGACTCACTCATTTAAAATGAACAAAATCTTTGTTGTACAAAGTTGTCAAACGGAATGATAAAATTAAGGTCCAAAATTGGGAAACCGTTTAACATTTTTATTTAATAACTAATAATAACTAAACTATTCAGTTAAGAAACCCTCGTGAACGAAACTAAAGCGAGTCAATAAGATGCATACAAGGTCGCCTCGTTAGCGGTACAGGCGGTTGCACAAGTTGTTATGTACTTAATTAGGAATCAACATACGCTTCAAACCCGTCGTCATATCTATAATGTGGCAATCCTTGTGTTCTGGGCAAAATGTTGAAATACGGACTATGAAGCGTCTTTATATGTCTTTATATTATATGTCTTCACATTTATGTGAAGGCTAGGCATGATTTTTGGACTTGTTAGCACAGAACACATAATAGTACAAGTCTGTTAGTTAATATTTTTGTTTATATATTAAAGGCTTTGTGTTAAACACGCAAACTAGTGTGTTACATCTCTAAGAATAAGGTTGCTCAGTTTCGAAATAAGATCTCAAGTAAATGTGGTAATCTACAAGCTTGCTAGTTAGGTTAGCCCCGTATCATAAAGCAAACAAAGCCACATTTAATGCAGGTAAATGTATAGTTCGCAGACAAACAACACCAATGCTAATTATTGCAACGTTTAGCAAGCTACTGTTGTGGGGAGACCCAGGCCCAAATATTGTGAGACAAAAAAAGAGTCATAAACTACCGACAGGGCAGCAGACAAGAAATCTAAAAAAAAATACGTTTTTATGAGAGTAGAGCACTACCTCTAACGCTCTACGTTCAGGCGTGTTAAACTATTGTTTTGGCTTTACCTTAGGCCGTATTTGCCTTTTCCAGCTACCTAACTGTACTTATTTCTAATTTACTCTTAACCTATAGTGAAGTACAGTGATAGGCATTTTTTTACTTCCGTCGTCATTTGAAGCTCAATATAACTCGATTACGCGAGTGTACATCGGCCCAACCTCGCTTGGTATTTTCCTGACTCGAACTCAGTATTTAGTATAGATTTTCCTTTAAAACAGTTACCCGATAACTATGAGTCGTTCGGATTTTAAACAGTTATGATTATATTTGAATATTCTTTAATAATACTCACAACACCGTACGCACGTTAGCAAATATGCCATTATAATATGTTCTCCTGGGGAACATAATTTGTGAAGTGAATCTTAAAATTTAGTTTGTATGATTATGATAATATTATGGGAAATCCTCTCTTCGAGTAGTCACTCAGCTCCTTCAATTTTATTTAACCTATTGAATGTCCAGTAAACAGACACAATAGTTAAACAATAGCAGTCGGACCACCAGTGGTTCGATGCAAATTAATAGTTTAAAGGTGAGTAGACCAAATTTTGTTCTTATTTTTTTTATTAATCCGCTGTTAAGTAGTTTCCTGCAAAATATTCGATGACTAGGTCAGATTTCTTCAAAGAATCGTGAATCACATTCCTCTCGGTATGACGAACTTCGTCATATACGGTTTATCACTTCTGTTTTCGTGTTATTGGATACCTAATTGGTCTGTAACAGATCTTATCGGCTAATAAACTGACAGTAAGGTTTTTCTGACAGTGGTTTGAACTGTTAAATCTGTAACAGTCTCTCTCTGAAGTGAGTAAAGGACATAGTTAAACCTACTAAAGGGTCGATATTTCATAGAGGTTTTGTAATGTAACGTACGTGACTTACGTAAGAATATTTATTTTTGTGTGGGTAAAAAATAACTTAGCGTTAGCCCAACGAAACAACGTCGCTGTTCTATAATTTTGGGGTAACAGTATTACTGGCAGATAACAAACCATAATAGTGAATGTAATTATTTCTACTGTAACTGAAACAAATAGTTTTCATTGTTTCCTTGACAAATGTAAGGCTTCGTTCATTCCATCGGCATTGAATCGCTTGTGCCAATTGAATGTCGCTAGGCGATCCGTGTTTCTGGGTTAGGGCAGTCTGACCAACGCGGCGGGCGGCGGTCACCCCGACCGCGGCCGTGACCGTCGAGCCAGATATCGATCGCATAGCGAGTTTGGTCAGTTTACACAGCGGTAACAATCATTTAATTTTCTAGTTTTGGGACGAAAATTATTTTATAAACCAAACGTCGCTCGCACACATGCGCACCCACACACGCACGCACGCAGTGACACACTTATAATTAAGTAATCAATCGAATAATCAATGTAGGTAATGAAAGATCTGGATCATTGATCGTTTATTTAGCTAGTTTTGACTGTTCAAAAAAGTATCAAAACTGCCTTGAACCGTCAGGACTAAAAGATTTTATGAATTAAACGTCACACATGCAAGCACATACATATAAACATTAATAAATAAATAAAGTAACGATTTGGAAGAGCTGTGTCAAAGAAGGCACTGGTAGCGGAATTTATATTATCGTATTCACGTAGAGCATTGTGCTTCATAGCTACCTAACAATACGGTTTCTAAGATTCATTAGTTTGTCGTTAAATAAAGATTTATAGGTTTTTAAATGGATTACTGCACTATTGTTTGATTACTGAACCTCCTGTGCCTGCGTCTCGATCCGGACCAATTTTGTTCTCAGAACCTTTATGGTAATTCAGTTTATCAACTAGGTATCTATATGTATAGTATGCCAAATGTCATCCAACCAAATCCCATTAAACCATTTTGCGTTAGAGTAACAAACATCCATCCACAAACTTTTCGCAATAAGAAAGGCCTGTCATCTGGCCTACTGAGCAACGAATGAGGTATTCGTCTTATCGTGTCGTATAGTTATGCTCTGAGTTCTGACACACGATAAACGCTGTTTTACGTTGACTTGACGCAATTCACTATTGTCTATTGACAGCCGGATGTGATCTAATAGAGCGTTAGTTCAATAGCCGAGCGCGACATATGATCGGGTCGATGACCTGCCATGCAGACTTGGCCCCTGTAGCCCTATCTAAGGGGAGATGCAAGGTCTTTAGTATTATACGGATTGTTATCAGCTGATTGTCTAACTTTGCCGTGAACATGAACACTATCATCAAAGTATTCGTAAAGTTAGTTAACTTAGGTGGGATAACTTTTTTTTATTACGTTCATTTTATTTTATCAGTGACATTTTGCAAAACGACACAATCATAGAGTTCAATGCACGTTTTAGGTTGTCGATTCTGTGCCTGCCATTATTTTCGTGTGCAATTTTATCTTTTTCACGGAAATTTGATGTATTCCCTCGGTCCATAACAATAAGAACCATATTTATTTGTCAACCAACAACCTGACAACTTGAGTGACGTATGGAATGGTGTCGTCATGATTGCGTGTAACGAGTAAAGAACCTTATGCTTATATGAATAAAATTCAAATTTGAACAAAACCAAAATCGTAGTCTGAGGTACAGTTATGATGCGGCGATTACGTTCACGATAAGCGAAAAGTATTTCGATTTATTGTACATTCAGCTTTAAGGTATCGATATTAAGTTGCATTTAGAATGGCAAAGTAACGGAGCCTGGGTTGGTATTAGATTTGGTTGCTGTGTAAAATTTTTAACGACTTGTTGAATAGTTATAGGTAACTGTAATTTGTGATTTATTAGATGATCTAACATAATATAGTTTTGCGGTGTAAAGATTAGACTTAAAATAGACATATAAAGACATCTTGGTGTGCATTTTATATTTCGCCCTTTACTTAGGCATATTTCGGAGAGCAGTGTGAGTTTCTGCTTGCAACTTAGTTCATGTATGCGCTAGAATCTCTACAATAGGCATGACGACAGTAATCAAGTATCGTCAAAATATTTATCTGATCTAATGAAATAGGAAACATGTATTTATTCTCTAATTAATGTCAAGATTAATAATTTATTTGTTAAAATAAATCTACAAAATACAACAATCCGCCATGATAGCTTAAACACCCATCAGATCGAATTACGTCAATTTACGTCACGTCTCAGTAAACGTCATTTTATTCGAAACCATATTATACGCGATCTCTGCATTTTTTACTGAGCCGTGACGTAATGACAGACGCCATGACACGGGCGAGCGTTTTGGAATGAATTTGAAACTTAAAATTTAAATGTACTTTTTTTGCACAAAAACCTCAATTCTCTACAAAAATATGATATATTTTAGACATAATAGAAACTTCTGAATATCAGTTTTTGAAAATTAGTCATCATGCTTATTATGTCCAGAGACAATATTGATCAAGGTACAAGAATTTTAGAAATGTTTCGAAGATTTCTTACCTTCTTCATCCAAAACAAACGTAACAAAGTTAACGTATGTAATATTACTCGAGAAAGAAAAACGAACATACTAATGGCAAATTAGTATGTTCGACATTATTATTGCGACAGCAGCAAGGCCTTATTGGTACCGCTGACAATTGACTTCGGACCTCTGAAGGGTAAGAATCTTAACCACTCCGCCATCTCCGTATTTTTTGTTGTTACTCTCTACAGGTTAAATAAGTAGAATGACTCATTGAAATTTCTGTAAAACGGGTCTCTAAATTTGTCAGACCCGGACACCTGGAATGTCTGCTCAGAAGCTAGCTAGCATTATTCCGTGCAACGTCTAAAGCTGAATTTTAGCTGCGCAACAAGATTCAGCGATAATCGTGAAGCAGCCTGAGACGTTCACAGACAGGCTCTCGTGCGGTCAAAGCGTTGATAGCGCGAGAAGCGGGGCTCCAGCGGCCGTTCATCCCTCGCATCCCTCCACACAAGGGTTTTCAGGAACATTGTCGTCTAAATTGCCTGTTACGTCATCGTTTTATGACGCTTTAGAGTTTAGAGAATGTTGCAAAGTGTGTCGCAAGTTCCGTAATGGATGTTTATCGTTATCAACAATGTGCCTTTCGTCTTATTAAAATAGTCTTTACTTTTCCATTTCCTCGTTAAAAATAAGGGTTTTAGGTAAACTAAACCGTATAGTCCAAGATCCCAGAGCCGCCAGACGTCACGTATTTTCTGACGAACGAAATGTGGATTGAGTTGTTTTAGTATGTAGTAGGTAATTGTATCGATCTGCCATTAGTATAGGAAGAAGTCAAGACAGTCTGTCAAACATACTAACGACTGATGTTTTCTGGACAAATACTTTAACTACAGTGTTCATGCTCACGGCACTGATAGTGAATTTTATAACTTCAATGTCGTAACTGAGTGTTAGTTTTACGTCGTCGCTCCGACATTCGGTCGCTTCGTTATAGTGCTTCCACCCCCTGCGTTATCTAACCACCCCTCTGATGCAAGGGAGGTTGCTCACGGACTGGTGTCTTTCTCTTTCATTTAATGACTAGCTGACCACTAAATAGAAGATAGCAAATGTATCCTTTTACCAACGTATGAACCTTCCTTAGACTTAAACAATTATCAAAACTATTACTGACAGACAAACAGACATGTCAACTTATAACACCCCTTCTTTTGCGTCGGGAGTTAATGAGCCAAATCAGTCCAAACGTTGACATTGATTGCGCTGCGGATCACGCGATTGGTTCGTCAGTCGTGGGTTAGTCAGTGTGCGTCGTCTATTGGTCCAACGCGTTTTTTGGACTGCTGTACATTGGCCGAAATATCCCTACCACTGATCATCTGTGCTCACGACTCGACTGTTTCGTACGTCGTGCGTTGAAGTCTCGTCCACAGTACACCGTAGTAGGCATGGGGAAAGTCGTTATTTTTAAATCACCGTGCTTGTCGTTCCAGTTCCGAAAATATCACTGTGAAAAATACTCGTGACTTTGTCACGTCGATCACTTACATCCCGGTAATCGGTATACGGCTTCGTTCGTATTAGGTCACATCGATCACTAATATCACGATCACTAGTACACAATATTGTTTCTTCATAGTCACAGTTATCGATGGGGTTATTATCTGAGTAATTAACTATTAAGGTTTTCATTACTTTTAAATAGGTGATTTGTTAGAAACTCAGTAAAATTACAGTAAATTCATCATAACCTTCACACTCTTACAGGCTTAGGACTATCACATTAAATTATGATACTCATTCATCTTTTCATTAGAACTCATCAATCAATACAAAATAGATGCCATCAAAGACATAAGTTGTAAAAAAAGCGAAGTCTCGCAACTCAGTTCTTGCACCGTAAACACCGAGTGGGACGGAACATGACTAGTAATCCCGAATAATACCGATCGGCCGATCGCGGCTGTCACGCGGGTCACGCACAGCGCGATTGTAACGAAGGAGCGACCTACGTTACATTGGAACGTAGATATTTCGTGGCAGATCACAGTGATACTTTTAGGCGGCAGATAACAACGTTATTTTCACCGTGAAGTTATTTATCGCCCATCTCTACACCGTAGTAGGGGATCGCACCTCGCGCGGACATTACGTGATTGTAGTTATAGTCGGTCTGTGGTGTGACTGTGATGTGATGTAGGGGAACTATAGGGAATGGACTCGGTTTTATGTTTCGCTTTGATGTTTCGTTGTTTGGTGTTTTGGATGACATACTACATTGTAACATTTTTATCTCTGCATCATATCAGTTGCCGTTATCATAAAATATATCTGACTCTTCTGTCAAGACGATCTGTAACCGACGCATAAATAAAAAAAAAAATCGAGCGTTTTTCTCCAAAACTACCTATTTTGGAGAAAAACGGTAATTTTTGAGGAACACTAGGTGTTTCAACTGTGCCGTGACCATAAAAACTATCGTCAAAGTATTCGTACGGTAAACGTCAGCTATTAGTATGTTATGTGTCAGTATGTCGTGTATCTTCCCTTACTAATGGCACACGATAACTATACCAATACTTTGACATTAGTGTTCACGCTCGAAGCATTGAGCTTATCATGAAAAGTGTCGTTCTAATCGGTTTACATCGTTTTCATATAAACACGTAAAATGCATCTGCAAATACCGGGATTTCATCCAAACCGATATTCACAGAATTAACCGGATTCTGAATCAACAAAGCGAGGCTGAAACTGAAATTTTCTTTGATCTCCAATTTCATATACATACTAACATGTATTAACGGATCATTTCCATCTTTTTGCATGAAGAGTGTAGGTACAACACTTCAGTAAGCGCAGTTCTTTGTAACAGTTGGTGTGGAGTATCTTCTTTCTAAGAAAACTATTCTGTGCTGACGTGGACTAGTGGAACATTTGGTGTTGTATACACGGTGTGGATTGTCCGCGTCCGTAAGCATCCGTGTTGTTTAAAAAAGTGTGGACTGGGGATCCGGAGCTGTTTCTCAGAAGATCGTTCGGTTCGTCGCAAGATGAACTGAGCGACATTGTGTTAGTATATTTCGGATTTTTCTTTTGTTCGATGCCTGCTTTAAATAGGGCCTTTGTTTGTTGTTGAAGCGATTTATCTTCCTTGTTTTTGGTCGAGAGATTACTTATCTGGATCTAAACAATGTTGCAGAGATTAGACTTTGTTTCGTGATCGGAAAAATTGTAGAACGCGCCTATAGTTATCGTTTTTATGTAAAAGTGTGTGCCAATGCCAAATAAACTGAAGTGGCATTCAACAATATGGCTTCTACTAGTGACTTAGATACTACAATTTCAATTACAGTAATAGTGTAGCTAAGTTTAGACTTCAGTAGACAGCTAAGTCTATTATTACGGTTTTGGTGTGCCCAAAACTCCATCACATCTTGTAATGCACTAACACTTAAAACAGGACAATGAAAAGGAATTCAATAATAAAAATACCCTAGTCGGGATCTAAACGCAAATTTTTACAATTTCAGTATTCCCATACAAAATTGTCCATGTTTTAAAATGAGTTTAAAAACTTGCTAGACCGCGCTTAGTGCATGCTAGACGGCACAGCCAACAGAAACAGTAAACTGAAATAAAACAGCCATAAAGCTGAGTGCAACCGCCCTTAAACTCACTCCGAAGTACTATAAGTCAGTCATTACCGTGTCTAAGTGTGATTAGACCGGCAAGGATAGTCTGGGGTCAATATACCCGCGTCACGATTGCTGTACCGAAAGTTACACCCAGACTAGGTAGATAATAGAAACGTGATGGGCTAGGGTATAGCTCCTCCAGGGCTGTTGCTCGTCTTACCATTGCCCTGTATACACTATCTGTCAAAGTATTCGTATAGTAAACGTCAGTCCGCATTAGGCCAGCGTGGTGGACTAAGTTTCGAGTAAAGGATGCGTACCTACCATCCTTTACTCAACAAATCAGACCATTTTCTACGCCCTATAACTTCGTTGTGGTTAAGACTAGAAGCCTGAATTGCCTGAAAAATAACCATGGTATCTCTCTCCATGTAAAACTCTCTTCACATTTTCGCAACTTAAAGTTAATTTTTTTTGTTGTAAAACAGCTATTTTGTGAAAGAGCTATTAGGCTAAGTGAGCCTGCTAAAACCGGCGCAAGGACAGTTCGGCGGGGGTCAATAGCACTCGTAAAAATAAACGCGTCCACCACACCGCTTTGTTTACCGCAACGCGAAAATAGCATTTTATTACGCGAATATACCACTAGATGCTGATTTTGTGATGGATTCTAGATTGGCTGCTGACGGCAACCCTTTTTATGTACCACTGTTAGACGCGGGTCTCTCCCAACAGGTCTACCCCTGGAGCATACCCCACGAAACTGCGCCAATGTGGTTTGGTGGAGAAACGGGTGTTCATAGGTCCTCCGGCAAGGTTTAACGGCTGCTATCTTATCGACAACAATTGGGACCGACGGCTTAACGTGCTCTCCAAAGCACGAAAGTGCGCATCTAATTCGCCACTAGCGATCACCATTCGGAAGACACGTAATGTATATCCGACGGTCTCACTTGTTAGGAAGAAGTCTTTAAATTTTCTAAAGCTTTTAGGTGGTTTTGGAAGATATCCGACTGAAGTTCAACTGATCCACCCTAATTTACCTAGTTTTATTATGATTCAGGCCTGCAGTGGGCCATCAAGTTGAAAGACCAGTGTACTCCTTTAAAGTAAGGCTGCGCTCAGTCAGGACCCGATTTCTTACGAATTCGACTCGTGCGTGTGAACGCCTAAGACCACTTCAGATTAGGCGAATTGTACGGTAATTTGCTAGTTCTAGATCGTGTGCAAACAATTTCAACTCGCATGTAGTCAGTCGGTATGTCCATTATCGATCGACAGGTAATTATTTATATAATTAAGCCGACCAGTAATGCTATTATGCGTTCTGTTATGAAACAAACAGTTGCATCGCGGTAACATATTACATTATGACTTCACGGGTCACACAATTAATGCTCATAGGAATGCACAGTAAATAGCACAAATAAATAATTATTGCAGCTATTAGCAATCACGAATAAATGCTGTTTTAATAATTAATTAATTAATATTGGTTTTTGTTGTCCACAGATGCCCCGCTCCCGGGACGAAATGCAAGTAAACGTGGCGGGCCTAAGGAGGAATATTAAAAATCTCGCGCACAACTACTCTGATGCTCAGGTAAAGTATTTAAAATATAAATAACAAAAATAGCTTCGCACTCACAGCCCACACTAGGTTTCCCTGTGTCGTGGGTGCCGTGTACACACACGAGATGATAACACATAAGGACATGCTAACACTCATAGGACCACCTTTACTTCCCTGAAGTAGGTCAAAGTGATGATTTGTAAAAAAAGGCTTAGGGCAAGACCCTTAAGAAAATTAAAGGTCTTGAAATCCCGGTAATTCCGAGACTTTGGTTGTAGGCTGTCTCGTGTCCCGGGACTGTGAAATTGTCGGGAACTCCCAAACCCTAGTCATAATTATGTCAGTCTGTCTGACATATTCCCATATTAATGGCACATTTTAATGTCGCGTCGTCAGGATAATGGGGTTCGTGAAAACACCAGTTGGTTCCGCAAGTACTTTATTGAACGTCCACACAACAAATCACCACTCTTTAAATACAGCAAAACACGTATACACACTTTCACAGAACGCACTTAATTAACTCACTCACTTAGTCGCCGTAGTATCACTTGTTATCGCCTGGATAGTTCGCTCCGATCGCTGATTACAGAATGACTCCCCGAGTGCCCGTCACGCATCTATTTATACCCGACTACAGGTACACTAGAAATTACTGGAGCGATCCCGAACTATATAGACTAGTGTAGAATGTAATAAAGTTGTAAACAACTATAGACTAACCATGCTATTTTGAACCTTAACTTATTAGGCATAGGGTGGAGATTCTATGGCAAGGCATGTCATGTTTATAACTGTCAGCGACGGGCGGTCGTGTGATTTATGGCCGGCTATGTACCTACTTATGTATTTCCCGATTCTTCCGACTGTCTTATGTAACACTGCCCCCCTCTTAATCATGCTCGTCCCGAGCATTATTCGACCCATGAAAAGGTGCCAATCTGTCGATGTGCACAATCTTCGGTTGCCTTCTGTCTGCTTGCTTAATGCGATAGGTGACATCGTTGATCTTCGTGATCACCTTATATGGGCCTTCCCATCGGGCTTGAAGCTTCGGCGATTTTCCCTTTTTCCTCAGGGGGTTGTGTAGCCAGACGTAGTCTCCTTCCTCAAAACCATGTGTCTTTGCGTTGCGGTCATAGCGGGTTTTCATCCTTGCGCTGGACGCCAGGCTGTTCTGTCGCACCAGGTCATGGGTTTCGTCCATCCGCTTTTGCAAATCGGCTACGTACTCAACCGTCGCTTTCGGGGCATCAGGTGGAGTGCCGGTCAACAAATCCACCGGCAGACGTACCTCTCTTCCGAAATTGACCTTGGCGGGGGTAAACCCAGTAGACTCATGTACCGCCGAGCGATAGGACATCAGAAACAGTGGTATGTACCGATCCCAATCTCGTTGATGAGACTCGACGACTTTGGCCAAGTGGTTTTCCAACGTTTGGTTGAATCTCTCGACCATGCCGTCAGATTGCGGGTGCGCTGGGGTGGTACGTGTCTTGTTTATTCCCAGAAGATTACACATTTCTTGGAATAAAGTTGACTCAAAGTTTCTACCCTGGTCGCTGTGCAGTTCTAAAGGCACGCCAAAACGACACACTACTTCCTGAACCAGCTTCTGGGCAACAGTCTTTGCTTCTTGGTTTGGGGTAGCAAACACCTCAGGCCATTTGGTGAAATAATCCTGAACCACGATGATGAATCGGTTCCCGTCTTCGGTTTGGGGAAATGGCCCAGCCACGTCTATGGCTATTCTTTCCCAGGGAGCTCCTACATTGTACAACTGCAGCTTCCCTCTAGATCTAGTTTGAGGTCCTTTTACTGAAGAGCATGCTGTACACTTTCTACACCATTCTTCGATGTCCTCACGGCAGCGCACCCAGTAAAAACGTTCTCGTACCTTTACGAGTGTTTTCTTCACGCCCAGATGTCCACCGGATGTACCGTCATGTACCAGCTTAAGCAGTGGGGCTACCCTGCTCTTCGGAATAACCATCTGCAGAATGTGTTCCTTTCCGTGGGGTGACTCCCATTTTCTATACAGCACGCCATTTTCCACCATGAGGCTGTCCCACTGGGCCCAGTATGCCTTAGTGACAGGGCTCGAAGCCGACACGTCACTCCACTGTGGTTTTTGCCCTCTGGCTTTCCAGTCCATGATCAGGCTAAGATCCTTGTCTTGTTTCTGATCTTGACTTATTTGCTCCTTACTCCAAGATTCGTCCAAGTCCTGTGTCCTTATAATCTTTACCACTTCCTTTGATTCATGCTTCAAGCAGTGCTTGCAGTTTTCGGGGCACGGTCGTCGTGACAGAGCATCTGCGTTTGCATGAGCTTTCCCGCTGCGATGTTCGATAGTGAAGTGGAACTCTTGAAGCTGTTCAATCCATCTCGCAACTTGTCCTTCAGGGTTCTTGAATTGGAGAAGCCACCTTAGAGCCGCATGGTCGGTGCGTATTGTAAATTCTCTGCCCAGCAAGTACTTGTTGAAGTGCTGCAAAGTCTTTACTACAGCAAGCAGCTCACGACGAGTAACGCAGTAATTTCTTTCCGGCTTCGACAAAGACTTGCTGAAATACGCGATGACTACTTGTCGACCATCTTGCTCTTGAGACAATACCCCTCCTATCCCTGTATTACTTGCGTCGGCATCCACTACAAATCTTCCATCCCTTCTAGGGTATCCCAGAATCGGAGCTGAACAGAGAAGCTTCTTCAGCTGAGTAAACGCACTCTCGCAATCCTGGTCCCAAATAAAATTTCTCTTTTCCTCCGTGAGACGATGCAATGGCTTGGCTACCTCGGAGAAGTTCTTTACAAATCTCCGGTAATACGCGCACAAGCCTAAGAATGCACGTACATCCGTCTTATTCTTTGGTGTAGGCCATTCCAGCACCGCTTTGATCTTTTCCGGGTCAGTCTGAACGCCGTGGTCGGAAATGACGTGTCCCAAGAAGGATACTTCTTTCTTGAAAAAGTCGCATTTCTTTGGATTGAGCTTCAGGTTTGATTCGCGGAATCTCTTAAAAACCTTTTCTAAGTTCTTCAGATGTTCCTTGAAATTGCGACCCATTACAATCACGTCATCGAGATATACTAGGCAGGCATCTCGTAGCAGTCCCAATAGTACTCGTTCCATAAGGCGTTCGAAAGTCGCTGGAGCGTTGCACAGTCCAAAAGGCATGACGCAGAACTGCCACAGACCATTTCCAGTTCCAGTTGTGAACGCAGTCTTCTCTTTATCTTCTGGCCGAAGTTCCACCTGCCAGTAGCCACTCTTCAGGTCTACAGTTGAGAACCACTTCATGCCTCCTAGCATGTCCAGTGTATCGTCAATCCGGGGTAGAGGATAGCTGTCCTTTTTGGTCACATTATTTAACATTCTGTAGTCCACACAGAATCTGGTGCTTCCATCCTTCTTTTTCACCAGTACTACAGGTGAACACCAAGGACTAGTCGAAGGTTCAATGACCTTACTTCGTCTCATCTCTTGGATCATTTCTGACACCTCTGGTTCCTTCGCGAAAGGTACGCGTCTAGGTCTCTGTTTGATCGGCGAGATGCTACCGGTGTCAATTGAGTGTGTCACCAGACTGGTTCTTCCGAGATTAGTGTCGCCTTCACTGAAAATATCCCTGTAGTCCCTTAACAACCTTGCTGCGTCTGCATATTCCTTAGGACTCAAATTCACCTTGATTGTTTCCAGCAGAGAGGCGACGTTATCGGTTGTTCTACATTGGATGTTAGATTCCAGAGTCCTCCTCAAGTGATTAACGGCATCACATCGACCGATAATCGTGTTCTTTGGTAGATGAATTGGGGAGTTACTGACGTTAATGATCTTCACCTTGGCATCTTGTTTGGTCATGACCAGTGTTCTGGCCGTAATCCAACTAGGATGATCTCCACAATTCTCCACAATGACGCATCGGTGTGGTGTTATCTTTCCCGGAAACCGGACACTCACCAACGTTTCCGACCTAGGTGCTAGTTTCACAGCCCTCGCACTGTAAACTGTTGTCGAAGAGGGCCCTTCCAGGAAAACTTCTTGTCTGGGGAAGCTTAATACTCCTCTTGCGACATCGACTACACACTTTTGCGTCCGTAAAAAGTCCAATCCGATGATGCAGTCGTCAGTTATATTAGCCACCAAGACAGACTGCATATAAGTGTCATCTCCAAGTTTTATTCGAACTTCTGTTACTCCCAGGACGGTCACTGGCTGGCCTGTTGCTGTCTGTAGGTTGCACAATGGGCGTGCATCTTTCCACATGATGGTCCGTTTTAACAGTTCCGGTCGCACGATGGATTTCGATGCTCCTGTGTCGATTGTAAAGCGACAGGGTTTGCCATTAATCTCTCCTGTGGTAACAAGGCTGTTCCCATCACAAGCTTGTGATACTTGGACTGTTGGGGCTCGACGAAGTCCAGCCAGTGCCCGCCCCGCGGCCCTGGCGCCATTTAGTTTAACGGCTCCTGATCCTGAGTGTCGACCTGGGTAGCCGTCGACACCGACCTTTGCCTTTTCTGAGCCCGGCAGTTGATTCTTATATGACCTCGTTCACCGCACCCATAGCATACGGGTCCACTACGAGGTTGTATTGCAGCAACTACTTCTCGAACTCTATGAGTTCTATAGTCATTGCGAACTGCCTCCACTTCGAGTGCATGCGCAAGAGCGGTCTTCATGGTAGTGTGGTGACCCAAGCGCACCATAGCTCTCACCTCTGGATCCCTTATCCCGTTCGTGAACGCCTCCAGAATTTTCTCTTCAACGGGCGTTGAGCTTGATGCGTAGGCACGGCGTACCAGCACTCCTATCTCCGTAGCCCACTGTTGCAAATTTTCGTTGGGCCTCTGCACTCGGTCTTTTAGTTGCGCCCGGTATACATGCTCCAGGTGCTTGTCTCCGTAACGGGCATCGAGAGCCTCAAATAGCGATTCTAGAGTCCTCTCATTCGCTGGCACGTTTTCTAAAATGCGTGCGGCATCTCCTCGAAGAGCAAGAGTAAGCGCCATGAGGCTCTGCTCTTCTTCCCACCCGTTACCTTTAGCAATCATTGCAAATTGCTCTTTGAAAGCTATCCATGATGTAGAGCCGTCGAAACTGGGGACTTTCAGTTTTAGACCTCCAGCAGTAATTGTAGGTGTAACGGAGGTGCCTATAATCATGGTCTTCCGCAGCTTCCCCTCCAGTTCCTCGAACTTCTTTTCATGATCTACGAGGATAACCTTCTGGAGCTCTTTAAACTTCCGCTCATAGGCGCTAAAGGTTGCAGCATGATCTTGCGTTTGCGTCTTTAGGATCTCGACGTCTTCCTTCACGTGCTCCAACACTCCCTGGAAACCTTCGAGCTTCGTGTTGATTGTCTCCTGTAATAAGGTGGTGGCTTTGTGCTGGCTCTCTTGCAACTGGACCGTGGCTTCGCGTTGGCTCTCTTGCAATTTTTCTTGCAACTGGACAGTGGCTTCGCGTTGACTGTCTTGCAATCTTTCTTGCAATTTTTCTTGCATGGCCTGCATAGCACCGAGCAAGGCCTGTATATCGAAGCCGCCTGGATTACTCATCGTACCTGCTGGTACGGGTGCGGTCGCAGCGGCCGGCGCGGTTGACGGTGCCGCAGTCGACACCGTTGTCAAGCGCTCTCGCTGAGGCGACTCCATCCGCGTTGCATCCAGAGCCGTCTGACGTCGAGTTCGCACTCCTTCTTCACTTTGCGGTACGACTGGCATTCCGCTTCTGTCACCAATTGTCGCGTCGTCAGGATAATGGGGTTCGTGAAAACACCAGTTGGTTCCGCAAGTACTTTATTGAACGTCCACACAACAAATCACCACTCTTTAAATACAGCAAAACACGTATACACACTTTCACAGAACGCACTTAATTAACTCACTCACTTAGTCGCCGTAGTATCACTTGTTATCGCCTGGATAGTTCGCTCCGATCGCTGATTACAGAATGACTCCCCGAGTGCCCGTCACGCATCTATTTATACCCGACTACAGGTACACTAGAAATTACTGGAGCGATCCCGAACTATATAGACTAGTGTAGAATGTAATAAAGTTGTAAACAACTATAGACTAACCATGCTATTTTGAACCTTAACTTATTAGGCATAGGGTGGAGATTCTATGGCAAGGCATGTCATGTTTATAACTGTCAGCGACGGGCGGTCGTGTGATTTATGGCCGGCTATGTACCTACTTATGTATTTCCCGATTCTTCCGACTGTCTTATGTAACATTAACTAAATTGCTTTGACGATAGTGTTCCTGGCTGAGCAACTCTCGGTGAGAGTTAAACAGCTAAGCATCGTGATTGGTCAGTTTAAAAACGCGATACCCCATTTGTTTCGAACTACGATAGTGACAGGCGTGTTACCAATGTAAGATGAGCTCTAAGCAAATCTGATTACAACCATGCTCCTACTGACATATTAGTTAGTTTCGGTCGTAGGAGATGTGCACGGGTCAAGGAAGTGGTCGGTACTAGCATAGATTTCACGCTCTTTGTCCTGGATACGACAAGTCTAATGTGTTGTCTGAAAGCGTTCGCCTAGCATGAGGCGTCTATTTGGCCGTGTAGTCGTTGCAGCTAAGCCTACGCTATGGCTTCCTTGCGTCAGACGGAATCGATTCCGCGATCCTGAATCTGCTAAGTGGAGCCCAAGGACGGCGCACAAACGGTTGAATCCCAACAAATTGAGCGGTAAATCGATACGCGCCCGATGATTCGACGATTAAGTAAATTACTTTGTTAATCTGATGGTTTCGTTCACGAAGCCCTACGAGTGGTGATTGAATGACGTCTGTTTTTTCCTGCCCGTGAGGTTGATTTAAAGGGCAGATATATATATTTATTCGCGTTCTACTACACTGAATATCTGAAGGGGCCATCCATAAATTACGTCACACTATTTTTATGACTTTAACCCCTCCCCCCGTCCTTGTCACAGATTGTCACATTTTCAGAAGGGGGGACCCCGTCCTTGTCACAGATTGTCACATTTTCAGAAGGGGGGTACCCCGCCCTTGTCACAGATTGTCACATTTTCAGAACCCCTTGCTTCCGATGTGACGTCACACATTTTTTAAATTTATGCATGTATTTTAAAAAAATAAAAAAACAGTTATTTTTAATAAATAAAATAAAATATAGATCAAGTTTGTGAATTTTTAAAGATTTTTTAATCACATATGAATTTCGCGTTATGGAATACATAATGTATTCAAATCTTAAAATGTGACGTCACACAGCTTTTGAACGCAAATTAACGCCCGATACAATACAATAAATAATATTTGACGGTTGCAGGTGAAAGTGCGCGAAGCGACATCGAACGACCCATGGGGCCCGTCGAGCACGCTCATGGCGGAGATCGCCGACCTGACGTACAACGTGATGGCCTTCACCGAGATCATGCAAATGATCTGGAAGCGGCTCAACGACCACGGCAAGAACTGGCGGCACGTGTACAAGGCTTTGGTGTTGATGGAGTACCTCATCAAGACCGGTAGCGAGAAGGTGAGCCGGTTACCGTTTCACTGCTGGATATAATGCCGTTTGTCAAAGATATGTAAGAGGGCAATGGAGAGAGCTATGCTTGGTATTTCTCTACGAGACGGAATCGGAAATGATGAAATCCGTAGAAGAACGAAGGTGATCGACATAGCTCTCAAAGTTTGCAAATTAAAGTGGCAATGGGCTGGCCACATCGTTCGCAGGACTGACAACCGATGGGGAAAAAAGGTCCTCGAATGGCGACCACGTTTAGGCAACAGGAGCACAGGCCGCCCTCCGACCAGGTGGACTGACGACCTGAAGAAGACAGCGGGAAACCGTTGGATTCAGAGGGCCCAGGACCGGGCGGAGTGGCGTCGATTAGGGGAGGGCCATGTCCAGCAGTGGACTACCAAGGGCTGAAAGGAAGGAAGGAAGGAAGAGCCTTTAAAGGGTGGTATAGATATTGTAGCTCGCCCGGGCGGACCTTACCACCTCCTCAACCCCACAATATAATGATAGAACGATATAATTCCGTTTAGAAAAGAGAGATCGCCGGCCGGTGTAGGTGATGATGCCTGGGCGGCGGACATGCTGCGATAAAATCTGGTTAGATAAGACCGGTAGCGAAAGGCTGAGTTGAATAGTGTCATATGTGGCTGGGCTCTAGTGGGTAACCTAATGCGCATTGGTGCAATCTGCATAGATTATGCACAAACTCGCTCTCAACTACCATTACATAATAATACATAATCAAAGCGGTGATAGCCCAGTGGCTTAGAATTCGACCTCGAATCGAGGGGTCCGGGTTCGAATCCCAGTGGCACGCACCAATGACTTTGTAAAAAAGTTATGTGCGCTTTATAAAATTAAATATCACGCGCTGTTACGGTGAAGGAAAACATCGTGAGGAAACCTGCTTGCCTGAGAGTTCACAAAAAATGTTCTCGAAGGTATGTGAAGTCCACCAACCCGCAGTAGGCCAGCGTGGTGGACGGCGGCCTACATCCCTCTCATTACGAGAAGGAGACCCGACCCTGTAGTGGGTCATTAATAGGTTACCGGCAACGTAATCAATATTTTGTACAAATTCGCAAAGAAGACTATCATTGAACTTCATACATAAAGACAATGCAGGTTGGTCATTCGAACAGTATTCTGGCTTCTCCTATGTCGGAAGAGGCCAGGGTACTGGGCAAATCGATTGTATTAAGGCTCTCAAAACGTTAGCTGATGTAGTTTCTATTATTTGTTATAATTACATTGTGTATCCTTCACGGGATGATGTGGTCGCGCAGCGACAAAGTCCCTTTAAATAAATTAAAAAAAAAAAAAACTTCATACATGAACTGTGTAGAGAACATCAAGTAGTAGACAATATATTATAACAACAAAATATTTTATGTTTTCCAGGTAGCAATGCAGTGTAAGGAGAACATATTCGCAATACACACGCTAAAGGACTTCCAGTACATGGAAGAGGGCAAGGACCAAGGTGAGCGAATTAAAAGAAAAGAATGTGTTTATTGTTGACTGTTACGTGAGAAAGATGTTACAAAAATTATAATAAGTTAAGAACAGTCTACCCTATGCGGGCATACAATAATTATATCTTAAATAACTAATAATTAATTTTATATTATAATTATGTTAAAATAAGTTATGATCGTTTAGCAGTCCAATTATTTATTTATTTTAATATTTTTCCTAATCGAACTCATCGGCTATGCAATGTGCCACCCATTTCTGGGTAAAGAGAGAAAAAGCCGGAGGAAAAAACTCGACACAGTTTTAATTTATTAATTTATTTATTTATTTATTTTATTCATTTATTTATTAATTAAATAACAACTATCTCGTAACTATACTGGTAAGGTGCTTATGTCATTGAACACTCTGAGATAGAACGAACTACCACATTTACAACCTCACACGAACCAACTGAGCTCTATTCCATACCGTAGGCTATAATGTGTGGATAGGTGAATGAGAGACTGAAGTGTTTATCTCAAGTGAGGTATCGGAAAACGCGATATCCCAATCGAAACAATTTGTTCACGGTGCGCTAAGAGTGTGGCGGTCAGATATACGTTCAGAGACACTATGTTTCTATCATCTATAAATGTTTGTAGTGTGGTTTGGTTAACGTGTTAAAATGCTGCAGAGGAAAATCCATCTTTATCGTTAAGAGTAGTAAAGCAAACTTCTATTCACATACTCTAAATTTAAACTTATAACTGAATTTAAATTTAAACTTATGTTACAAAGCACACTCTACAATCTACATCTATACTAATATTATAAAGAGGAAACATTTGTATTTTTGTATGTTTGTAAGGAATAAACTCAAAAACTACTGGGCCGATTTCAAAAATTCTTTCACCATTGGAAAGCTACATTCAGCCTGAGTAACATAGGCTATTAAATTAAAATAAAAAAAATAAAAAATTGATTGGCAGAGCGAAGCCTGCTGGGTCAGCTAGTTATCGTATAAATAAATTAGGTTAACATTGTGTTTATTTTGTAACCTAGCGCTGCTGTGAGTGTTCAACGGTTGCTATTAACAATGAGAGGTGACATTAGTCCAAGGTGACGCGAAAACCATTGACGCTCTGCAGTTAATTACGATAACAGTGTTAATATTTGTATAATAAACATGTCGGTAAATATTGAGTTAAGCGATAGGGTGATGTTTTATTTAATAGACACTTCAGGTTTTACGTCATTGCATCGTTCCACAAAAGGTGTCCTTAGGTCGGCGATAAAAACTATTTAAAACTCTTTGTGGCGTCGTGTAGTATGGCTCCATGTCTCGCCATGTCGTACGTATAGACCAGGGCCCAGTAAGGGGGACTTTGAAAGTGTTGCTGGAGAGAGTTAATGAAACTTTGTTAATCAAGAGAAAACTTCATATGGTGTTATACTGACAATCGATCGGTTGTCTGTGACCCATTAATGACCCACTGCAGGGTTGGGTCTCCTCTCACAATGAGAAGAAAGCCTCCGCGCTGGCCTAAAGCAGGTTGGGGGACTTCACATGACTAAGAATTTTTTTTTGTTAACTCAGAGACATGCAGGTTCATACATTACAAAATCCTAACAAAGCAATAGAATTCACTCTAATCTGTCCTACATAATATTTTTTTAATGTAAAATTAAAAGAAATCCTTTGAGCCCCACAAAAATAATTTTATTAAAATGTATGTGGAAACGCGCATCTAAATAAATAAAGTAGAACTAAAACTGTGCTGAGAGTTTTAGTTCTACTTTACCCAGCGGTGGGTGACACATAGGCAGCCGATGAGTTCGATTAGGTAAAATTATAACTAAATAAAATGAAAATAATTAATATACTTGGCTAAGTTGACAAATAAATTGTGCAAAACATGTCAAACAAATTGTGTATCAGTAATAAGTTTTAATATTTTATAAGTTAATTTGTATCACTAAAATTAGTTTTATTTTTTATTTTTTAATTTGCATACCTGAAAAGGTGAATATGGATTGATAAAAATGCATTTTGATTTTACATTTTCCGATTCCAGGTCTAAACGTGCGAGAGAAAGCGAAACAACTAGTGAACCTGCTGAAAGACGAGGAGCGGTTGAAGAACGAACGCGCGCGAGCGCTGAAGGCCAAGCAGCGGTTCGCGCAGAGCGCCACCGCCTTCGGCAGCGACGGCTCGCTGGAGACGCCCTCCAGCCCTACCTTCCCCGCGGTGAGTGCGACAAACGAACTGATGGTGTGCTTCGTCATAACTACAAAAGTAGATAAGTAGCCAAACAGCCGGCCGACCCGCCGAAGCGTTCAGCTCGGAGCACGACACCGCAATGGTTTATATTTCACAATAGGGTATTACTGCCTATGTTAAAAAGCTTTTTATATGAAACCGTAAGTCATAAAAACCCATAAAAAATTTGAAAAAAAAAATTTCCAACAAATATTATGTAAAAAAAGTCTTTCGTGGCGTATAGCGTTTTTGACATTTGAAAAACAGATTAACAAACCTGAATTTTAAAATTGAAACAATAAATTTATACTACATTTTTTAGAACAAAAATCTCAATTTTTCACTTGCTTTTAACAAAATCTATCAATATTACATAATTTTGGATTTTTCCTTGCATGGTGCGAAATACCCTATTCATAGGAAACTGTTAACCTGTTAAAAGACGAGAAGCGATCGAAAAAGTGACGCGTGCGAGCTTTAAAAGCCAAGCTGGAAATTGCGATAGCAAATTGCTACCGCATTCGGCAACAAACCCAACCTTCTTGCTAATAAGATCGCTTGAATACGTACACAGGAGAGAATAATTAGAATCACAGTTTGTAAACTTACTGAGTTCCAATGTTTCACTCGGAAGCAATTGAAGCCCAGATCCTTCGCATTTATCCCTTAATTAATCACACTAGGATAATTATATTATTTTATTGTCAATTTGTGTGCCTTTAAATATTTTCTAATATGACCCTAATGCATGTCAAAAATGTGATGCCAAATGAACTAATTAAATAAATAAATAAATAACGCTTCACACTCATAGCCCCACACTAACTAGGATTCCCTGTGTCGTGGGTGCCATGGACACACACAAGACAACAACACAACACACCCACACCAGAAACTGAAATTCAAATTCATCATTCAAATCACTGCTCTGCTGGGAATCGAACCCAGGACCTTCCGTGCAGCGCATCCGTGTCTTAGCCGCTGTGCCACTCAGGTCGTCATTAATCACATCAGGATAATTATATTATTTTATTGTCCATTTGTGTGCCTTTAAATACTTTCTAATATGACCCTAATGAATGTCGAAAATGTGATGCCAAATGAACTAATTTAATCAATACACACAACAACTATTTAAGATCTGTAAAAACAATGGCATCCATTGAAATACAGCCGTGGCAATAATCCAAGCAGCACACTAAAAGCGGCGTTGAATGATTACAGCTAAGCAATGATCCCCCAGAATGGGGCGGGCGCGAGGCGGAGCTGGCGCGGCCGCTGACGGCCGGCGAGGAGGAGCTGCAGCTGCAGCTGGCGCTGGCCATGTCGCGCGAGGAGGCGGAGCGGGAGGAGAGGAGGCGCCGCTCCGACGACGTGCGCCTGCAGCTGGCCATCAGCCAGTCGCAGAACGACTTCCAGTGAGTACCTACATATAGACATATACTGTGTTACTTGAACAATATTTCCCATCAGAGTTGCAACTCCAACTGGCCGTCGCGTTGTCGAGGGAGGAAACGGAGAGAGAAGAGACGATGTGCAACTGCACCTAGCCATTGGAGAATCGCAGAACGACTTTCAGTGAGTATCTTGTTGCAAACACTGAGTTATCAACAGACAGAGAGGTGGTATAGATAGTCCAAACGTTCTCTAGTTAGCGGCTAGTCGAAGAATTTCTTTCGGGCAGTTTACAATGGCACTAAACAACATTCCATAGAAGAAGAGAAGCCATACTTCCAAATGAACCTTGCCAATTCGAGGAGGAGAGAGATGTTATCGATTTGATGATGTTGTGTCTCGAGGAACGACACGGAAGGAGATGTCATCGATCTGACGATGTGTGTTTCGAGCTAGCCAGCAGTCAGTCGGGTCGCCGAATAACACCCAGTGAGTATCTAGCAGCAAATACTCTGTTAGTTGAATTAGTTGAACAATGATTCCGTAAGAGCTTCAGCTACAGCCGGCACTGGCCACGTAGAGGGAAGTAGCGGAGAGGGAGGAGAGGCCACGCCGCTCCAATGATGCGAGGCTGCAGCTAGCCATCAGCCAGTCGCAGAACGACTACCAGTGAGTGTCTTGTGCCAAATGTGTTCCATAAGGAGAAGGGAGAAGACGAAGAGACGGAGGGAGAGGAGAGGAGACGACGCTCTGATGATGTGAGACTGCAGCTAGCGGCAGAGAGAGAAGGCAGACCTAATGGAATTACAGGCTATTCCAGCCAGTTGTACTTCATCTGAGTAGTATGCAGAGACACTTGAATAATTTGTATAAAAGCCTTCCACCAACTCATCATAACCTAACACCTACGACCTAACCCTAACACCTACGACCAACCTCAAATATGAAGAAACTCCTACCTGAGGTTGTATGTGAGTGGATTTCTAAGATCCCTATACCCCCCTCCCCTATCCCTCACTCACCCTTTGCCGTTCACAGGTGGGAGCAATACCTCAAATATCAGTGTGGTTGGCAAAGCTTGGAGTCGTTCCCGCGCTGTTGGTTGTTTGGTTGCGTGGACTGCCTCCGAAGTGCCTCACCGTTAGTTATGTCATAGATATTCTGTACCTGTAGTGGGAGCTGTCATTATGATCGCTTTTTGAAAATTATTACAATTATTCTATACATACAGTAACACCACAAAGTTCATTCATCGAATCTGTTCCTACCTATTGTTCATTTTTGTCAGACATTGTTATTTAATTTTAATTCATTACATACTTTTGTTTGAGGTGAGAAAAAGAAATCAAGAAGATGTTGTTTAATATAGCTTATTAATTAATTAAGCAAAATAAAACATATGTGTGATATGATTGGCTAACTTCAGACACAAGTATCATATACTATTCAGACGTGAAGCAGCACTCAAGCCACGGTTCTCCGTGCATTATATATAGTAGGTACATAAGAGTATAATTACTATTATAGTACGGTGTTTAGCGCCCGTACTTGGACACGTTGCTTTTCCACCAAAGCTATGCGAGGAAAATGTATCGTACGAGGATGCGTTGCGGAACTGTGTAATGTGTAAAAGATGGACGTCTACGACTGGCAGCAAACCTCGGCACGCATTCCTCGTAAAACACTTCTCGCACACTCTCTCGCTTGTTTTGTAGTTTGTACGTAAAAAAACCTCGCTCCGCGAAGCCGTTTCCACCAGAGCTGTGCTGAGCGAGGCTAGGTAAATGAAGCAATTCTATTGGCATCCCTCGCTACGCATCCTCGCACATATCTGGTGGAAAAGCAGCCTTATCCTGTAATGTGTTATAACATACTGGACTGTGTATACGACTCTTACCGTGTACTGTGTTATAATGATTGATGTCCTGTGCCGAAAGGCCTATTATGAAACTAAGGACTATTTAGAAGATAAGAAAGCGTGGGATTGAATAACTTCACTATAGGCTATTTCTATACACTATGTAACAATATTTATTTGTGAGCGGATGGCAATGGGGCGATATTGACACACACGATAGCTGTCACGTGTGTTCCTTTATTGGACCTAGCCATACTGCATTATAGACTAAGTTTTATTTACTTTTAAAAGAGTGCTGGGAGTTTTTTTCCGCCCGCTTTTTTCTCCCAGTCTACGTTTTGCCTGAGGGGCGATCAAAGCGGATGAATGTAGAATGTATAATTTATCTGTATGACTTTCATTAAGTGTGCACAAATTGTACCTAATAATGAATAAAAGCTTTTGAGTTTGAGTTTGATGAGTTTATCTATAAGTGTCTGTGTACAGGACAGTGCCGGAGCAGAAGAACGGCGCGGCGGGCGGAGCCGCGGGCGGCCCCCACCTGCTGGACATGCTGGACGTGGCGCTGGACGCCGCGCCCGCCGCCGACCCCTGGGCGCTCACCGACCCGCCGCGCCACCAGCCGGTCGGTACCCTGTGACACCTGTGACCCACTAGTGACACTCTCACAGACCAGAAGAACGGCGCAACCAAAGGTTCCACCCGCCGGACCTGCCGGCTATGGCGCCGGTCGGTACGTCTGTGAACTATTTAGTGACCCACTGCAGTCCCGTCCCCTCTCACAGAGCAGTAGAACGGCGCAAGCGGTGGGGCGGCGGGCGGCTCCCACCTCCTGGACGTGTTAGAGGTGGCGTTGAACGAAAATTGTCCCATTTTCAAAATTAATTATACCAAACAAATTATGTTGTTTCACAATACTTCTTTTTTACTGTACGGATTTTGTTTTATCTGGGAACATAATTCACAGATAATAATTTTACGAGAGAATACAATTGATTACAGATTAATTCCGGCATGTGTTATATAAAATATATAATAATATAAATATGAAGAATTTGTTTTTTTGTTTGAACGCGCTAATCTCAGGAACTACTGGATCGATTTCAAAAATTCTTTCACCAGTGGCTAGCTAATATATCCTGAGTGCTATAAGCTATGTATACGTATACCTCGGGCGAAGCCGGGGCGGTAGTATAAAATGAATGTACGTTATCTATTTGAATGGTGCATGTTGCAGGAGACGTCTTCGGACGCGTGGTCGGCTGTGAACAGTCCGGCGCGGGACCCCTGGGCCCCCGCCGCCGCCGCCGACCCCTGGGCGCCACTAGCGCAGGTACCTTGCACAGTGTTCTTTGTTAAAGCTATGGGTTATTATGGGTTATAGCGGCGACAGCCCAGTGGCTAAGAATTCGACCTCATGATCGAAGGGGGCCGGGTTCGATCCCTAGTGGCACGCACCAATGACTTTGTAAAAAAGTAATGTGTGCTTTGTAAAATTAAATATCACCTGCTGTTACGGTGAAGGAAAACATCGTGCCTGAGAGTTCACAAAAAAATGTTCTAACGCGGCATGTTCGTCCACCAACACGCAGTAGTGGTGCGTGGTGGACGGCGGCCTACATCCCTCTCATTGTGAGAGGAGACCCGACCCTGTAGCGGGTCATAATGGGTTACTGACATGGGTTATTTTACTATCACAAGTACTAGTAGTTGCATGGAGGAAAAAGCTGGTGTATCATGGTGGGATCAGTCGTGCGGTCATGGCTTACAAACATGTGTCAGATCACTACATAATAAAAATATCGAGGTTCATTTAATGAGATACTTCACATTGAACTGATGAGTCTGATTCGACTGGCCTGTTGGTCTAGTGGTTAGCGACCCTAACTACTACGCCATTCGTACCCGGGACGAATATTTGTGTGATGAGCACAAGTGTTTGTTCTGTGTCTGGGTGTAAATTATCTATATAAGTATGTAATTTAAAATATACTACATATTATGTGTATGTTTATCAGCTATCTGGTCACCGTAACACAAGCTCACAGCTTACTCTGGGGTCAGAAAGCCATGTGTGAGCTGTCCCACAATATTTATTTATTTATTAGGTATAACAGCTAAATAAGTGAGTTGTAAACACTTCTTTGTTCACCGTGCGTTCCAGAGCAAGTCCCCGGTGTCGGTGGTGTCGTCGCCGTCGTCGTCGGAGCTGGAGCAGTTCGACGCGCTGTCGCAGCGGCCGCGCCAGCACGCCCACCCGGAGCCGGACCCCTTCGATTTGTCCGCCTTGGGTGCGTTGAGATGACCTTGTCGTTCCCGAATGAACAATTGTCATGTGGCGTATCGTAGCGGTGATAGCCCAGTGGCTTAGAATTCGACCTCGAATCGAGGGGTCCGGGTTCGAATCCCAGTGGCACGCACCGATGACTTTGTAAAAAAGTTGTGTGCGCTTTATAAAATTAAATATCACCTGCCGTTACGGTGAAGGAAAACCGTGAGGAAACCTGCATGCCTGAGAGTTCACAAAAAAAATGTTCTCAAAGTGTGAAGTCCATCAACCCGCAGTAGGCCAGCGTGGTGGACGGCGGCCTACATGCCTCTCATTACGAGAAGGAGACCCGACCCTGTAGTGGGTCATTAATGGGTTACTGACAGGACAGGTATCGTAGCGTGGCTGCCTGATGTCCATTTTTATTATATACTATAGTATATATTTGCGTGTTTGTAAAAGAGAAAGACATTTATCCCAGCAAACGTTGCTTTGCCATGTAAGTTGCGAGCGTTAAAAATCCGATATTAAATATTAGGGATTGGTGATAGAAGGGTGAAAATTTAGGGTTGTATGTAGTTTTTGATGCCACATTATTGAAAAATAAAAAAATTTGTCCAAATAATTAAATAAAAATGTTAGGTGTGCACAACCCTTATCACTTAGGGGTATGAAAAATAGCCAGTAGCTGATTCTCAGACCTACTGAGCATGCATATAAAATTTCATAAAAATCGGTCAAGCCGTTTTGTAGGCGTATGGTAACTAAAACTGTGACATGAGAATTTTATATATAAGATGTAAACTCAAGTTAAGAGTTAAAAAATGCTAAGCCGTTTGTTCCTGGCAGGAGGCTGCGGACTGCTCAATTTTTGTTCCTATGTGCCTTACATTTTCAACGTTTTAAAATCGTCGCAGGCGACAACCTGACAGGCGCGCACGCGTCCCCATCGCTCGCGGCGACCACCGCCACTCAGCCGGGCGGCATGAAGAAGTCGCCCTCGGCGTTCCTGGGGGAGAACTCCTCGCTGGTGAACCTGGAGCGGCTGCTGCAGCCGGCGGGCAGCGCGCCGCCCGCGCCCAACCCCTTCGCCCCCGACGCATTGTCTAGTGCGCCGCCGCCCGCGAACGCCGCCCCCGCGCCCGCCCCCCGCCAGATGTTCGCGCAGCCGCCGCCGGTAACATACATACTATACTTCATATTATAGTCGGCTTTGAAGTGAAAACCGCTTCGTAACGTAACGCTTTACGGCGCCACTCTGACTGGTAACTATGGATACTGTCAAAAAGAAACATTCATAAATGATAACTGTATTTTGTTATAGATAAATGCTAAATATTATAATTACAGCGGTGATAGCCCAATGGCTCAGAATTCGACCTCGAATCGAGGGGTCCGGGTTCGAATCCCAGTGGCACGCACCGATGACTTTGTAAAAAAAGTTATGTGTGCTTTATAAAATTAAATACCACCTGCTGTTACGGTGAAGGAAAACATCGTGAGGAAACCTGCATGCCTGAGAGTTCACAAAAAAAGTTCTCAAAGGCATGTGAAGTCCACCAACCCGCAGTAGGCCAGTGTGGTGGACTAAGGCCTACATCCCTCTCATTGTGAGAGGAGATCCGATCCTGTAGTGGGTCATTAATGGGTTAAAAACAACAACATTATAATTAATGTGATTTCGGATTCGACATTGCGATTATAAGCATTGTGTCGTCTCTTTTCTTACGAGAAACTCAAAAGAAAACACATCTTATAAGTTTTCACTTCCGCCAGCACTCCCGGAGTGCAACCCGTTTTTTTTTAACATTTTATAGTGATATATTAAAAAAAACCCAAAACTCTTCCCTCCACAGGCGAGGCTGACCATCAACGAGCTGAAGCAGCAGCAGATGGGCATCACGCCGCCGCCCACCGGCGTGGCGTTCCCCGCGCCCGGCCTCTCCGCGTCCCCCGCCTTCAACGCCGCCCCCGCCCTCACCGCCCTCACCGGCATGGGCGTCATGGGCGCCGGCGCCGCTGCGGGGGGCGCGGGGGCGGGCGCGGTCAGCGACCCCTGGGCGCCGGCGCCGGTGGCGGCGGGCCGCAGCTCGTCGCCGTGGTCGCCGCCGCCCACGAGGCACACGCCCAACCCCTTCTTGTCCTAGCCTCGGGTTGGTACATCTGTATAATGCCACACTTCGCCCGCGGTCTCGTCCGCGTTGATTTTAAAACTTGGTCCAGAGAGAGATAAAAAGTGTCTACGTAAAAGTAAAGTATCTAAAGTAAACTATGTGCATATATACAATAGTGATAGGATACTCTTAATGCAAAAGCTGTAGTTAGTCCACCATGCTAGCCTAATACAGATCAGTGGACTTAAAATGTCTTTAAGAACATCAATAGGTCGTAATCAATAGGCAACATACTGAGGCTGTGGGCCCAATAGCCTTAAATAAAACATATTTTTCGTGTTTTTCCTATTGTTGCAGTGAATGGAGCACCACCACATGATTTTTCTCATTTAAAAGATCTCAAATGGCAGTGTTTTGAACTGTTTTGACGTCACCTGTCCCCTGTTTCAGAACAAAGCACAGCTGAAGGGTGAACGTCCTCTGCGCCGAGCACGCGCCCTTTGGGCCTGCACACGTCACACCGCGCCGGGGAACGTGACGCTCCACACTACAAGCAGCCCTTACACCTTACACTACACGTTACTGTAATGCCGCGCCCACTCAAATAAAGCCTGTCTCCGTTCGTTAGGTGAGGTGATCTTCGCGATTTTCCCCTTGTCACAGACGTATAGGGCCTCACACTACGCCTTCAGTTGACATATGATATGGTATATGATCTGAGTTAACGGTCCGTATTAATAGATCACAAATTGGCATTGAAGTACAACTCGTGAGTTCAACGTTCAAGGTCTTCGATTGTGTATCAATATGGCTCAGGTCTCCGTACAGTGAGAAAAATTTAGGCCTCCGTCCACCGAACTATCGGGTTAGTGGATTTCATGTGCCTTTAAGAACATCACTGAGCCTTCATCTATGGACCTCGTATCTTCAACACCAGCCGTGATATGCCAGATGATATGTTTATAAAAGGTTTATTAGAATTTGTCTTGTGCACTTGAGTAAATGAAAAGTGATCAAGAAATGTGCATTATCGAGGCGTGTGGGGGTGGGCACGGTGTATGTGATGATGTTACTGCTTTCCCCTCCATAAGGTCACAGTATTCAAGCTTTTCCACTCCAAAACAGTGCCGTGAATGAAACATGAACACTATCCTCAAAGTATGTGTACAGTCGACATCAGTCATTATACAGATGACTGAAATGTCATATGACATCTGCCGATACTAATGGCACACGGTAACCATACGAATCCTTTGACGGTAGCACTCATGATCGGGACACCTGTGTTGCCTTTTGTAAGTCCTCAATTACATGCATTTTTTATTTATAGATTTGCTAGCAAAAAAGATTTCAGTTACATTCGGAGTAATACGATGAATTTAAATTGTCTAGTACATAAAATTGTCCCATTGGCCTTATAAAATATGGTATATCTGAAAATACTTGATTTTTGTAAATGTATTTTGCGATTACTTCCTCTTAAATGTTCTATAAAAAAATTATGCAAAATTATGTAAAAATGTCTTGTGCTATGTGACAATGTTAATTGAAGAAAAATATAATAAATAATATCTCATCACACTTTACAGGATGAATAAAGTTATCTAACGTTTTTGGCATGTGAACATGCAAAAAACGTTAGATAACTTTAGATTGTGAACAATGAAATCATTGGACACTGAATCTAGTACTCGACAGCGTACTTGAGTACAGAAAAGAACTACCTATTTGCCAACAAGTGTTAGGTAATATTTATTTATTAACGGAGGTTGCTAGACTTTTCATCATTTAACATCGTCACGTACTAACAGACACAATAAAATATACATTATTATTATTATATTACTTTTCTTTTTCTATATTTTATGTGATTTTTGTAATTCGTTTTTCAACTAGCGATTCAATCATTGTCATTTACTTTGATATTGTATATAATATGCAATTCATCAAAATATCGTGAAATTCAGAGGTTTTTACACGCTATGTATGACTTCATGAAGTTTCCAATAACTGATATTATAATAGATACATAGACATGTCTCAATATTAAGATGAAAGTATTTTTCTACAATATTAATCACACATAGATTTAAACATTACATTGCAGTGGTTGGATGTAAGAAACTCTGAATTTCGTATCGAAATAATGTTTTATATTGTATTTATGGTAAAATAGTAAAGTTGTTAATTATAATCATGAGCGGGTTATAGTAGCCGGCATAAGTCGTGAGCACAACTTTCATTGGTCGGTTCGACATTGACTGCGCTGCGGGTCACCCGATTGGTTCGACAGTCGTCAGTTCGTCAGTGTGCGTCGTCTATTGGTGCAGCGCGTTGTTTCGGCTGCCGTACATTGGGCTGCTGTATACAATATCCCTACCGCTGATCTGTGCTCATGACTCATGACGGTTACAATAGGGAGACGATACATGGTGATAGTTGAACGTAGGGAAACGCGGCCCTTTGGGGGATGAATGGGGCGAGGAATCGCAACTAATCGTTAGTTTTGTACACTGCGGCGACCCGAGTAGCCGTGCCGTGGGGACGGGGAAATATTATTATCGAAGGAACAAATTTTCATTAAAGATCATAATTTCACAAAGATTTCATTAAAAATTTTGTAAGTCAATTATTTTTTTGATTTTGGTACCTTCATAATTATACACAATACAGTTGTACAAATCAATCATTTATTATTTGTTAGTTACTAAGACTACATTGGTGAACTATACAATGGAATGAGATTACGGACCTAGTGCAGTTTACGATGCACATATAAAATGGATGTCAATCAATTTGAAATTATGACTATTTGTGTTTTCTTAATATTTTTTAATATTACCTGAGAGTTCGACCATTCCCACGAGCACTTAGAAATCCGTAGAGTAGCATCGAGAAGTAGGGTTCAATAGTTTTTTTATTGTAAACGTAATCGCGAAAGGC
The DNA here is from genome assembly GCA_905147235.1 of Erynnis tages. Lineage (NCBI taxonomy): Eukaryota > Metazoa > Arthropoda > Insecta > Lepidoptera > Hesperiidae > Erynnis > Erynnis tages. Next base: position 11,598,308 of record LR990082.1, read on the forward strand.
ATTCTCGCTTTGGCTGTGTAATAGGCATTAACAATATATGTATAACAGATAAATTAATTAATTAATTCTTAAATAAAGTGGTGGATTTTCGTGTATAAGCAATAACGGTGGAAGCGGGAATGTCTTCTTGCGGTTAGAACGCGACTAATTTGGCTGTAAGGGGTTTAAGAGTTTGAGTGTTTTGTCTTGATGGTACAAGATCACATCTGATATGATTATTTGCGTTATGTCTGTAGGCAACAGTGACCATCACCGCGGTTGGTCGGGTAGGGTCAGTTTATAGATTTCTCGATGTTAAAAATATCTAAAAGATGTACGGTGGGTTTTTATAACCAATCTGCAGATATGGATTGAGATTGATACAGGCTGGTTGCTAAGATACTCTATATAATTTCTTTTAAATAACATATATTGCCTGGCAACCAAACATGTAACAATGACTTTGTAAAATGTTATTTGCGCTTTATAAAATTAAATATCACCCGCTGTTACGGTGAAGTAACACATCGTGAGGAAACCTGCATGCCTGAGAGTTCACAAAAAAATTTCTCAAAGGTATGTTCGTCTACCAACGGGCAGTAGTGATGCGTGGTGGACGGTCTACATCCCTCTCATCGTGAGAGGAGACCCGGCCCGTCAGTGGGTCCATAATGGGTCACTGACAAGTGGTGGAAATAACGTCAGATGTGATCTTGTAGAGAGCCGACCACGCTCGGCATCGGAGGGTGGGAAGTTGTAATCGTGCCTTAGATAAACCTTTTTATAACGTCTGTGTGTGTGTTGAGGCCGGCATAGTGCGGATCAATCGACAAACATATAAACAACAATATATATCGATAGCATTTGTAATAAACACATAAAATATCACCAATAGCAGATACTATGTTGTCGGATGGAATAAAAATGCTGTCATTTGAATTGTACCTCGATTATATTTCCAGTGAGCTTATTTAATGAATGTGTTTCGTAATATGTAAAACTATTTAAGTGAGAAGCCCATTCGTCACTATGCCGATCGTCCTATCGTCATAACAGCGTTCGGTGAGTCGGGGACGTTTGGTACTTGATTTAGATTAGTGCGATGAAAATCGACTAGAAACTAACAATTTGAACTTTAAGACTTTCGTAATAAGAACCATAATTCTTCATCGACGAACATGCCTTACAATATGTGGACGAATCGGACATGTACAAATTTTGTCGTTCCAATGTTGCTAGTATACTTATTTTTACCGTGAAAGCCATATATATGCGTTCACGTCACAAGCAATATTATTATAGTCTCGCCGTCGTGGCAGCGCCTTATACGGAATTTACCTTTTGATAATTATAATAGTTCCAATATAGAATAATGTCACGTTTTTCCTCATTCAGATTCAAATGTCAATCGACTATGTTTGTAATCTGCTCCACATCCAGTTCAACGTCGTCTTTCAGTCCACTGCCGACGCTTTATAACGTGTGTGTGTGTGTGTTGCGTATGAGATATTGAATCGATTTATGTAAGCTATGCCCCATGCAGTGCCTCTCGGCCGATCAACATTATCATCATATAATTATATTCATCTGGGCAGCTGTTCTGTCAATTTTGTCTTCTATAAAAATTCTTTTTGACGGGTGACTGCTGTTGCCATCCGTTTTAGTTGTCGAGTGTGTTGCCAGTATCGAAGTTAAGTGATTTTTCATGGCGGACCGCCTCACGGTACTGCGGCGCGCTACATCTAGCACTCCTATTTTATTATAGTGATAGTTATAATCATATTTTTCGATTGCTGAATTGTAATTTTTATACTAGCAACACATTCTTTGTTTTTTTATCGCTTTATTATTTTTAACTAGCGGATTTTAATGGTTATTAATTTGTTTATCAGTTATGTAGATAAATTATTTTTAATATATTTTGACCAATAAAATGCATCGATGCTAATTCAATGTCGTCACTTAGCTAGGGAGAACTGTAAAGAGTAATGTAACTATTTAATTGAAATATATAAGTTTTTCAATAACAATGTGTTTTCTTACATATTCCAAGTTTTTCTCCTTATCGTGCTTATTTTATAAATTGCGTTTGGACGGGATTTAGTACGAATTTAACTCGTGCGTTGCCATACTTTAACTTGAATTTCGCATCGAGACATCAGCCTCTCATACGAGGTCGAGCTGGGGTTTGAGCAGAGTTGGCACATTGGCTCATTGCTTAAAGATTACACTGAGATTATAGCATTATAGGTTGCATGAGTATGTTATAAGGCTGTGTTCAAAATAAAACAACCGGCATATACAATATGATTATAATTTATTTATTAATAGTTTACAAAGACGTATCGTATCGTACAAATATTAAATTTTAGGATCAGCATAAATCGCAGTACAAATTAATATGCACATTATTTTGTTCATTATCGTAAAAAAACCTTATCGAGATAGTTTCGCTTCCCAAACGTAGTGAGTACAGAGATTTCAGTTTCGGGCGTTTCAAAATCTCGTATGTACAAGACGAGCGCACCGATACACGTTAAAATTGTAAAAATTCGTAAAAAATGTCTGTTAAAATATGGAATGGACATTTCTGGGAGCGGTGCGTCGGTCGCTTAAAACTACCGATTATACTTACAATAACCTAACTATAGCTTATTCATTCATAAAAGCCAGACGTCGTGCACGTCACACTGGAGCTGGGGGCCGAGACGTCGCGCGTTCGAATGCGACTCGGGAAACAAATACCAATTCCAACCGTCAGTTAGGTGATGTCTTCCTCACAAAGGACATTTCGTCGAGACGTCTCGGTTCACCCGGTTATAAAATAAAAGTATTCGTAAAACTCACGTTATAAAAATAAAGTGTGAACCCTGTCGGAGACCGCGGCACTGTCTGGTATTGCGTTAAGCCCTGAATAACTTAAATTAATTACGGTATGGAGTTAATGTAAATCAGTTGTAGGCAGTCAGTCTCATGGTGTTAAGTGTTCACTAACCTACCGGCCGGGTTATAAATATTGGGTACAAATGTATAAAACACATCGACTAGACGCTACGATATCCAATAAATACTTTAGAAAAAATCTCCGATAATATCCCCGATACTTATTAATTTAAATCGATATTAAAAATAAATTATTGAAGCCATACATTATAGTGTCGCTCACAAAATAAACATTCGTAACAAGCAATCGTGTCGCCAGATCTACCAATATAAGAAAATAATCTATGATTATAAGAATAATAATAATAATTAAGAGAAGCGATATTTCATATGATCACATTCGCACACCCGTGCGATACACCTTAACCGTACTAAATGCAATCTCGGGCGTCATCTCCAGCTGACCCACCTATGTCATTTCTTTTTTTGTTGAGAAATGTTTGATAACAATGCATGGGGCATTGCGGACATTCCAGTTTTTTGTTTTATCTACCAGTAGCGGCGGATTCTTCGCAGAACCAGCCGTTGGGATCGTTCGGATGCCGCCATCTTGACGTACAAATGCACGCAAATGGCGTCCGTTTGACACAAAATGGCGTCACCTGGACACGTCCCGCCCGCTAATGTAACATATGCTCACTCGAAGATACGTGGAAAATAAATTGCACGCCTATCTAACTCAATTCAAAAACGATCAGGGATTCGAATTTCTTGACTTGACACGGTATTGGAAGAGTTATGTGAAAAGTATAATATGGTTTATTGAGGAGATTCGCTTGAATCTAACAGATGACCTCTCGAAAGGATTCACCATATACAGTCAAAGTTGGAAAAAAGGATTCAGTACTTAATATTTAAAATCTAGGCTCCTAACTTTTTATGGTGCGAATATACCTATGCCCTTTGGATACTAGGAAGGGTTTAGGGTGGCTAGGTCACAGTTGATACAGGGTATCGTCTTCACTGTCTTCTCGAGCGGGTGGTCGGTATCTAGTCTTAGTAGCCTAATATTAAGCATTGAAATTGAGTCCTCAAGTGGGCGGCTTGTGTTGATGGTAAAATGGTGCCTAGTTCCCCCAATGCGTAACGGTATAACGATAATATCATAATGAGTCCTTGATAGTATCATAGCGAGTCCTCTCGAGCGGGTGGCGTGTATGGACAAGGGAGGGGGAGCGTTAGACGTAAGGAGATATATAATAGTAACCGTCGTGAGTCGTGAGCACAGATTATCAGTGGTTGGGATATTGTACACTTTTGTCCAATGTACAGCAGCCGAAAAAACGTGCTGGACCAATAGACGACGCACACCGACGAACCGACGACTGTCGAACCAATCGCGTGCACGCAGCGCAGTCAATGTCGCACCGACCGATGAAAGTCGTGCTCACCACTCGTGACGGCAACTATATGTGGAAGCTTCGTCGCTCAGTACTCCCAGTGCGTGGCGTGGGAGAGGTCGGGTCCGGCGAGGCGGAAGTTGCCGTTCTTGGCGGCGGCGAGGTAGAGGCGCTCGGCGGCCGCGCGCAGGGCGAGGCGCGTGGGCTCGCGCAGCTCCAGGTGGAAGCCCTGCCCCGCGTCCGCGTCGCACGTCACGCTCTCGCCGTCCGCGTGCCAGTACTTGCCGTTCTGACCTGCACACACACACACACACACATACACATAGGTATCGTACAGTTATGGCTCTCATACGCACAAAAACACGTATGCACGCACACACGCACGCATAGGTATAGTATAAAGTAGTTATGGTTCTAATACGCACACACACACGTGTGCACACGTATGTACGCACACACGCACGCACGCCCGTAAACACAGTCATGTACGTACGCGCGCGCACGCACACGCAGATTCACGCGCTCGCACATACACGAAGTTTCAAAATAAAAAAATATAGTTAGGTATAAATTATCTTCTTATCAAAATACGCCACAACACACACATTCTCAAAAGTTGTCTTATCACATAACAACATATTATTATGTACGTTGTAACAAATAAAATACCTACAATTTTTTAAAAATCTCAAAAAAAAATCCTTATTTCTTTACAAATAGCGTATCAGCAGCAGACCTCAATTCATTCAGAGATCTTATTTTTTTCCTATAAAACATTTAATTTAGTATTAACTAACTCTAACCACGAAACACATTTGACTGAAAAATATTTACAATTAAATATCAAGTAAACGCAAGTACCGAGTAATCAACTAAATGCACTTTGACTCAAATTATTATATCAACCATTTTTGCTTAAAATAACACACACACATTCACTTGACCATCCACCTTTTAAAACTTCTGAAATAAATCTTACCCTTAAAGTATACAACGCCCTTGGGCCCGCGCTCGACCAGGATGGTTTCATAATTGGCCTTGTTACACTCCATCCGCACGCCCTTCGGCCCCACGAACCCTTGCTCGCACTTCAGGACCAGGATCGGCCTACACAGAAAAGGTGAGTCGTAAGATACGAGTAAAAAAAATAATATTTTTCTTAAAATTTTTAACTATCGACTTATAACCTCTTTATATACAATTCATATGATTATAAAAGCTTCTCGCGCGATTTGTAAATAAACTAGTACCTAAGTTTATTTTATTTTTAATTACAATTTAATTAAATACTGATTAAGTATACTAACTTAACGATAGAAATACTAAATTAACAAACCCTTTCATTTGATACCCATATTGTAGGAATGCATTAAAAATAACTATTCCGATATCTTGGATGGTCCGCCATATTGGATTTAGAATGACGTCACAAACTGACACAAACCATATCGCGCATTGTCATCCAAACTAAACGTGTACACAAAATTTCAGCTCAATCGGTTGTAGATATCTACTTCAAAATTGAATTCAAAGATTCCATCATTGCACCCGAACAAACATACCAAACCAACCCGAACATACATTGCAAGTTGAATAAAAGCTTTTAACAAACCAAGCATTACAAAGCTTTGAGTAGTTAAATTATTTTTAAAATAGTTAAATTATTGTGATAAGCACAAGTGTTTGTTTTGTGTCTGGGTGTAAATTATCTATATAAGTATGTATTTAAAATATATATGTATGTTTATCAGCTATCTGGTTACCGTAACACAAACTCACAGCTTACTTTGGGATCAGAAAGCCATGTGTGAGTTGTCCCACAATATTTATTATTTATTTTTGTTACCTGTTATGCAGATAGAAGTAATATTTGCAGTTGTCCTCGATGGCGTCTGCGTTCGCGTAGAGGTGTCCGGAGCGTTTGGTCATCAGGTACTTGCCGTTGTTGGCGCGGAAGGCCACCGAGCCGTCGCCCTGCCACTCCAGCTCGAACAGCGCGTTCGATGACCTGGACAACACGTCATATCATTACTAGTGACGCTTCAAAGTCAAACTGAGACGACCTGAGTGGCGCAGTGGTTAAGACACCGGTGCGCTGCGTGGAGGGTCCTGGGTTCGATTCCCAGCAGAGATTTGAATGACGAATTTGAATTTCTGTTTCTGGTCTGGGTGTGTTGTGTTGTCTTGTGTGTGTCCATGGCACCCACGACACAGGGAATCCTAGTGTGGGGCTATGAGTGTGAAGCGTTATTTGTTATTTATTTATTAAACTCACAGTATAGTAAGGCGATTAACACACCTCCCCGCATCACGCGGGATTGCGTGATCTAGCGTTGTATGTGAGTATTTCCATTTGTATAGAAAACGCGCAGAATCCGACACATAGAAAACGCATCAGCATGTACGCGTGTGGATGCGTTTTCTATACAAATGGACGCGCACCCCGCACTACGCTGCGTGACGCGTAGCTAATAGCTTTACCGCGTTAGCACACCTCCGTCGCGAAATTGAAGTAGCGAAACCGCGGAAGTTTCGCCACCGTTTGTCCGTTGTATGACGGGCGAAACATTCGCGCAACTGCCTGCTCTAACGCGTTCATTGGCTATAATTCTGTCTCGCCTCCGCGGAGTATCGCGAGATCGACGTAGACGTCGCTCACATCTCCGCCTGCGTTCCGCCATCTAGTTCAGTTCTGTATCGCGTTTCGCGGTTTCGTTGTGGAGGTGTGCTACCGGCTACCAGCGTTACCGTCAGTCATGAGCACAGATAGACGACGCGCACTGACGAACCAATTGCATGAACCGCAGCAGCCAATGTCAAACCGACCAATAGAGATATATCGGCATAGGGCATCCGACAAGTTTAAATCAGCGTGCCCTCGAACTCCAGCGGGACCGTCTCGTGCGTGGAGTCAGTGATGTACTCACTTGTTGTCCCCGGAGGCCTGGATGCCGCCGCCGGTCTCGAGCGTCCAGTAGCGGTCCTGCATGGTGCGGATGTACCAGCGCCGCGTGCCCCAGTCGAACTCCAGCTGGAACGTCTCGTGCGTGGAGATCTCGTCCTGGTTCGCGGTCACGTCCACACCTGGAAACAACCAACATAAAAGGTCTTTTTATAGAAAATGGCTAGTTTCTATGGTGGAGCGATCGATTTCTCCAAAAACAAACATTGGAGTGTTATAGTAAAAAAATAGGATACTTTGTGTATACTTTATAGATAAGAGATTCTTAATGGCACAATAATGAATCCTATTACACCATATCGTTAACCATACGAAAAAGTTTTCGAGCAATGTGCGTTGCCAGTGATGACCTACGGTGCCGAGACGTGGTCCTTTACTGTGAGCCTAATTCACAAGCTTAGAGTCGCCCAGAGGGCAATGGAGAGAGCTATGCTTGATATTTCTCTACGAGACAGAATCAGAAATGATGAACTCCGTAGAAGAACGAAGGTGACCGACATAGCTCTCAAAATTTGCAAATTAAAGTGGCAATGGGCTGGCCACATCGTTCGCAGGACTGACAACCGATGGGGAAAAAAGGTCCTCGAATGGCGACCACGTTTAGGCAAAAGGAGCACAGGCCGCCCTCCGACCAGGTGGACTGATGACCTGAAGAAGACAGCGGGAAACCGTTGGATTCAGAGGGCCCAGGACCGGGCGGAGTGGCGTCGATTAGGGGAGGCCCATGTCCAGCAGTGGACTACTAAGGGCTGAAAGGAAGGAAGGAAGGTTAACCATACATCTCTTAAAATATGCCTGTTATTAGAACAGAATAAGAGGTTTAAGAAGATCTGCACCTCGTGAGTCCCCCATTACATTGGTAGTGAATTATTCACTGCTCAAACACACTAGAGCCAACACCGGTATGTTAAAGTAGCGTTGCTCTTACGATTCCTCTCAAAACTGCAACAAACGGCTTTTTCCCGCAAAGCTGATGCATCATGCACACTCTGTGTTCATATTCCAGTGCAGTAAGCGTACTTCGTATTCCATTAGAGCGCGTGTCGCCTAGTAACCAGGGCCGGATTTAGGGGAGGGCAACCAGGGCTACAGCCCCGGGGCCTCCACAAAAGAAGGGCCCCCACAATATACTTGGGAAAAAAAATTAAATTAAGACTAGTACACTAGTATACAACTTTTCCTTTCATATTTTTTTTTGTGTTTTACCTTTACCTACAGTACTTTGTACAACCATGATTACATTAAATATTAACAGAAATTAGAATAAATATTTTGTTCTCATCAATTAGGGAATCAGTAAAATATCAAAATATCAAATGGCCCTGATAAGCACTTTTAATTTATTATTATTATTTATTCGAAAACTCGACTGAAAAAAATTGTTGATTTTATTTGGAAAATAATTTGGGACCAAGGGGCCTCCACTCCTTTGTTGCCCCGAGGCTTCCAGACTTCTAAATCCGGCCCTGCTAGTAACGATGTGTTGTTCCTATTCAAAGCTGAGTTTAGTTATTCACTTAGTTATTCCAGTGAATGAGAAATGAATATCTAAAGAGGCTGACAGAAGCAAAACCTTTAATATTTTCTGTCACTAAGAAGACACCGTCTCTAGGAATTTTAGATTGAAAAATCTCATGTATTGAGACCACTTCATTTAGTTCTTGAGCATTTCATGTTGTGGTCAATTTTACAATATTACGAGTATAATCACGACATACATTCTTAGTATTCAAAGCTAACTTCAAGGGCTTTGAGTGAATGAGTAAACAACTGGTGAGACGAGAAATGGCACAAGTACGAATAAACATTACTCTTAAAGTCTTGGACTGATGAAGCAGTGAGCAACTGGTTTAAGTTGATTGCACGAATTAATACCAGAATCACCTCAAAGAAACACCTGTATCTATCAGATAACATAGTGTAAAAAGCGCATTTATCGGAAGCCCTGAAAAACTCAACTTGAGTTAACAAAACAAACGGCACAATGCGCATTTTTCCACACAGCCGACGAGCTGTTCCACGCTGCGGAGTACTCTGTATTCCTTCCATTAGAGGATACGTATTGCATACATTGTTAGCGTTCAAAGCTGACTTCAAGGGCCTTGAGTGAATGAGTGAACGAGAAATGGCACGAGCCTGAATAAATGATGGATTCATTCACTGCTTGCAGATGACGTTTTCATTGGTGTCGCGCTTAATAAGGCCGCGATATGACACGGTGTGTCCTTAACATAATTGACGATTCGGAGCAGCAAATCTGACTTTTTGAACTTATGGATGGTTTTGCTCCACTTTTAAGTCACTTTGCGGGATCTTTTCGTGATCAATTAAGGTTTTAACTACTCGTGTCTTTTCGTATGTGTAAGCTTAAAGAGTCTAAAAAGTTTCTAAATTATTTACTGCATATTGTTCTGGTCTACCATAAGGTTGGATGTTTGTATAATGTTAAATGTATGACGTTCATTAAGTGTGCATAAATTGTACCTGATAATGAATAAAAGCTTTTGAATTTGAATTTGAATTTGTTCAGTCACACCTTGTCATAGGTCATGATATTATATCGTTACCTTATATGTTTTTTAACTAATATACACGCCAGGCTGGTCACTGATAAGGGTGTTATTAATTTATTTAAATATATTTTTTCCAGGATTAACAGAGTTGAAAATTTTACGTTAATTATTACACTCGAATATTTTTTTAAAACCCGTAATTAAACCTCCTATTTTTAAAGATTACGACACATTAATACTATATTAATGAGTAAGACACCGCAATTTTCCGATCCGCATTGCAGCAGCGTGGTGGAGTATGCTCCGGACTCCCCTGTTGTGGCCAGAGACCCGTGCCCAAAAGTGGGCAAAACGGGTTGCAGCCAATAATGTATCAATTCAATAAATGCAGCGAGTCGCTCCGACGACGGCGTAGGTACAGACCGCGGCGCGCGCGGCATTCGTGATAGAAACGGTAGAAAGCCTGCGAGACGCCACAATGGATCGGTTTTTGCCGCGCATACCTCTGAGATAACGCGCCAGCTATGTTGATACCTGCGCTATCGTGATACAGATATCATATTTCAGATTTTTATTCAATTTGCTGGGTTCTGTAGCTACATATGTAACTCTGTAGTTAAAAAAATTGGAACGGTCTCCGTTGGGACCTTACAACAGAAGGAAACTTGGTATCGGTTCGAAATAGTCGGGTTGACGAGATGAACAGTTATCCATTTATTTGTTTATGCACACAAAGAGAGTTTATAATAAAAATTACACAAAACCTCTTCCAGCAGACCTGAGACTAGACAAGAGTGACTTAAACTGTTTATTTAAAGTAAAAAAAAATGGATCATTGATGTGATCATTTCGTTATCCGTCCGTCAACACTCTTTAATATACATACATATAATATATCTACTCGTGAAAGTAAATCGACGCTTGTTAAGAGTAAAGAATCAAAACCTGAAAGATACTTTAACCGATGACTTTAATCCGTGAACTTAGCTTGAAGCCGATAAATAGACCGCCAACTATATTTAATCTGCATTAGTATCTGTTTCGTCTGTTTTTTTTTTTGAGAGAATGCTCGGTGAATTTGTAGGGAACCCTCGTTGCGTGAGCCCGACACGCACTTGGTTCGTTTCTTACCAGCTCTAATACAATTGAATAAATTGTGAGCGTTTTTGTTGGCGCAACCAATAAGTAAAGGTAATGTTGCGTTCCGTCCGGCTGAGATTGTAGCAACTCGTATGTGCAATTAATATTTATTATTTATCTCCTTACATTTTTCATGGTAATTTTTTACCATTTAGTAATTAATAATAATATAATTTGCACTTAGTGTGCTTCAAATTTTATAAATCTCTTGGGATTTACCGAATCAGGGCCCAGATAAATAGACGTACGGCGGGATACCGTCGAGATGGGGCGATCACGCCGCGGGTGAAGAACCTCGCCTCACGACTGTTCACGATTGCCGAGCCGGGCTGGTATCCCGAACATCGTATAAATAGGTACCTAGTTACGTCTGATTCGTAGTTTCGCGAAGATAAAGAATCAACTTATATATCTCAGTTAGCTAAGTACCTATTGTTAGTTGCAGAATGTTCAAACTCAGTAATGGTCGGATTCAATAAAATCTATCGTCGGATATGGATGAATAGCCCTCGAGAGCTAAGACTCTTAAATGACGTTTAAATACTTTCGTTTTATTATTACAGACTCCCCGAAAACTACTGACAACGGTCCGTTTTTACTATTTTATGTCTGAGCTACTTTAAAATTGCAAATTATTTTTTTATAAGTAGAGCAAGCAAACAGGCAGACGGGCCACCTGATGGTAAGTGGTCACCGTCGCCTACTGACACGTGCGCCACCAGTTTCTTTGAGTTTTCTTTCTTCTGGCTGTTATTATGTCTGTATGTCGGTATAGGTATAACAACAAAAGCTCAGTTTCTACTGAATTACTGATATACCTTAAGGAAGAATACGCCCACGCTCTGTATTGACTACTTAATCATTTCTTTGCATGTTTTGCATTAAAATCAGTTCATTAAGAGCATTGTGCAACGATACAAGCATATTGCAAACTCAAACTCAAAAGCTTTTATTCATTATAAGTTACAATTTGTGCACACTTAATGAACGTCATACAGATAAATTATACATTCTACATTCATCCGCTTCAAAACGTAGACTGGGAGAAAAAATCGGGCGGAAAGAAACTCCCAGCACTCTTTTAAAAGTAAATAAAACTTAGTCTATAGTGCAGTATAGCTAGGTCCAATAAAGGAACACACGTGACAGCTATCGTGTGTGTCAATATCGCCCCATTGCCATCCGCTCACAAATAAATATTGATACATGGTGTATAGAAATAGCCTATAGTGAAGTTATGCAATCCCACGCTTTCTTATCTTCGAAATAGTCCTTAGTTTCATAATAGGCTGATTTGATAGTTTGTTTAAATTTGTGAAAAGGCAGGGATTGAATTTCTATTGGAATTTTATTATATATATTCTCACGGACATTCCCATAAATGACCGGCTTTTTTTTATGAAGCCGACATTTTGGAAATATGCTTCCATATTGCATCGTACTGTAAAGTACAAGTCGATGCAACAAGCATTGGGCATTGGGTAAGATGAACCAAACGATGCCGGTGTCAATTTTGTGTATAAGAAGACAATGCTTTGTTTGCGTGACTATCTGTATGATGTATTTTTATAGTCATTAATTGTGGATTAGCGTGTGGGTACATACAGGTATAGATTTGGACAGACTAACAACCTTGTTTCCGGTTTATAATTTCTTTCTCTCTTTAGACTGAGTCTAATTTGTTTTATTTAGGGTCGTCAGTGATCGGTTCATCACTAACTCAGGAATCTACATTTTATGTGCATGTAAAACCACTATATCACGGCCCTGTGTATAGGCTCCCCTTGTGTGTTCTACCAATTGTACTGGCATACATTTCCCCTTCATTACCACATATAAGAGTTAAATACAACACCCACCAGCTGGATCTGGCGGTTTGCAGTTAGGTTTTCGCGCTCTTTTTTACCAAAGATAAGTTATGGAATAGTCTTCTGCCAGACATATTTTCGCAGGACCACTACTATGAGATTCTTCAAAAAGATCATAAAAAGTGCTCTGACAACTCACTCGGGGAGTCGGGGACAGTGGCGACTCCCCGGGTGTTGCTCGTGTCAATAGATTAAGAGGAAGAAGACAGAAGGACATACTTGAGCAAAACTCACCGTTGTTTTGCTATTTTGTACGTGTATGTACATACTCGTATGTGTTTATCTTGCCGAAGGCTACGACATGGAGTATTTCAATAAGAGCGAAATAGGAGCTCTCCTTCTAAGCTGGCAACGAACTTTTAACTCTCGTGATGCTGCTGTGTCAATAAGAGACGATGACAGATATCTCATGTCATGTCAGTACCCATTAATGACCCTCTACAGGGTCGGGTCTCCTCTCACAATGAGAGAGATGTAGGCCTTAGTCCACCACGCTGGCCTACTGCGGGTTGGTGGACTTCGCATGCCTTTGAGAACATTTTTTTTTGTGAACTCTCAGGCATGCAGGTTTCCTCACGATGTTTTCCTTCACCGTAACAGCAGGTGATATTTAATTTCATAAATCGCACATAACTTTTATTACAAAGTCATTGGTGCGTGCCACTGGGATTCGAACCCGGATCCCTCGATTCGAGGTCGAATTCTAAGCCACTGGGCTATCACCGCTGCAGATATACTGGCACTAAAACGACGATTCCGGGGGGTTCTGTCAAAAACAAAAAAAACTGAGCAAAACTCACCCTGTTTGACCGAGACGTATTTGTCGTTGAGCGCGGCCACGAAGACCGCCTGCGGCAGGCTGTCCTCCAGCGAGAACAGCTCGTCGCGCGTGACGGCGGTGGAGCGCGTCTTGAGCACCGCCTTGGAGCCGATGGGCGCCAGGTAGGCGCCGGAGCCGTCGCGCAGCGCCAGCGCGCCCGCGTGGTACTCCGCGCTGAACAGGCATGCTGGGGTGCACGTGTCCAGCAGCTGGGAAACAGGGGACTGATTACAAACTATAAAAACGATGTGAATTTTCGTAAAACACTGTTATAAATTTCCGCGTTGGATTCCCCCTGGATTTACACGGGTCGATTTTCGACGTGCGGCTAGTCGCGTCACAAATCGGCAATCGCCTTAGTCATAGCCTTAGGCTATAGTCACTTGCGACCTAGCCGAATTGCCATTTAGACGGTTGATTTTAGCCGCGCGGCAAAAATCGTGTCACCCGTGTATACACCCCCTTTATAAACTACATTCGCAGTGATCATAGCGCGTGTTACTGCGCCGAAATATAGGGACCTCGAATGCAACATGGATTGCGGTAAATCTCTCGTGAACATTGATTCAAATGTAAGCTTTTTAGCTTGATTTTTGTATAACCAGAAGTCATAGCAGAGCGCCCTACTTTACTACTGCTACTTTTTTTTTAGGAGCAACTCACTTAGTTACGGTACTGTCTAGTTTGCAAGGATCACTTATCATCAGGTAACCTACATGTCCGTTTATTTACAATTTAAAAAATACCCCAAACTGAAAACCTCTGGTTGCATATTAAGGTGTAACCTTTTTTATGTCTCGTTATTGGACATGGAATCCTAAATCCTGGAGCACACCCCACCACGTTGATCTAACACGGAATGTTAGAGAAAAACAAATTAAATTCATATATTTTCTTGGGGTCTGACAACCCTAGTAAGTTGCGTCTTTGTATGTAATTTGCAATTGCAATCGATGCAGCTGGCTTTAGTCTTTAATCACTACTGAGAGTCTCACCTCAGGCAGGTGTTGTACGAGTAAGTAATCATTGCGAGGTAATGTATAATTAACGTGAAGAGAATCCTGTTTGGGACGTCTTTTATTCTTTAGGAGCTGGAGCGCTGGCCACCTGGCGAATCATATCAAACTTTGAACAGGACAGTAGCCTATGATTCTACATAAAAGCACGTGGATGGAACCCCTGTGCGGGGGACGCAGACGAACGTAGGTTTTGTTCTGCTGATCGCATATTAGCTCATTCAATCACTCTCATCGCGAGTGAGTTTGGTGCGTGAAAGCCGCTAGGTGATATAACCCGCAGTAGTGGTGCGTGGTGGACGGCGGCCTACAACTCTCATTGTGAGAGGAGACCCGACCCTGTAGTGGGTCATTAATGGGTTACTGACAGTATTAAAAGAAGTCGCTATGAGAGTGATAGAACGAGCGAGTATGCGCTCCGTTTAGCAGAATCTAGGAGTTACGCCTGCTACGCCCACATAACGGTTTATCCATTTAGTCCTATGCGTCCAATCTATCTAGCCACCACCTCAAATAAGTTATTCGGCAAGCTTCATACATGAAATCAAACACAAAACCAAAACCAAACTAAAATAATTTCGTCAATGTTTCCACAGCACTTCCGTTCTAAAACAATGGGACGCACTGACATTAATCATATCAGCACTACATGTCTACCTACCTGTGGTGATGTTAGTGGTACATTACCACACAATGGCGCCCGCATCGGTATCAGCGAACGAACGTGGGAATGACTACACTGTTGACTTGACGCTCATGTGATCGTTTTTTGTATTTTTGCGATGCTGCCATTGGTTTTATGTATGGGAAGTCAAGAGTTGTTTGTATTTCTATGTCCCAGCTGGTCCGGGCTTCCCATGACACTGGAGCACACTGAAGTGTCTACGCTGCTTCTATGCGACAAGTGGTTCAGAAATTTGGTCCAATGATCGCACAGGGTTACTTCCCAGTACGTTCATAGTCAGTAACCCATTAATGACCCACTACAGGGTCGGGTCTCCTTTCACAATGAGAGGGATGTAGGCCTTAGTCCACCACGCTGGCCTAATGCGGGTTGGTGAACTTCACATGCCTTTGAGAACATTTTTTTTGTGAACTCTCAGGCATGCAGGTTTCCTCACGATGTTTTCCTTCACCGTAACAGCAGGTGATATTTAATTTTATAAAGCGCACATAACTTTTTTACAAAGTCATTGGTGCGTGCCACTGGGATTCGAACCCGGACCCCTCGATTCGAGGTCGAATTCTAAGCCACTGGGCTATCACCGCGTACGTTCATAGTAAACCTGGCAAAACACAGGCCCTCCCCACAAGTTCATAGTACACCTGGCAACACAGTCTCGACAGTGTAATGCTCTCACCTTGCCTCCAGCGCTGAGGTACTTGTTGTTGCAGGTGTGCAGCGCGTACTTGCCGCCCTCATCAGCTCGGAACTCCAGGGTGAAGAGCGTATCCTCGCCCCACGGCACGTTGGCGTTCACGTGGATCTCGTCCAGCGTCTCTGAGAGGTGAGCGAACCGCTTGCGACCGATGGAGCGTAAATTGACCTGGACAAATTACTTAGATCATTGAATGTGACACGCAAAAAGTTCTCGCTTCAGCTAATGCGGGCAAACGCGACACGTTACACACGCGCGATGCATTAGTATCAGATTCACTCGCTATTATGTCAAATGTAGAACTAATTGTACTTGGTACTTAGGAGTAATAAAATACTGACTTGTTGCCTGTATGAATAAGTGTCTCTATGAAGTCCCCTGGCTTTTTCGTTTCGTAGATTACTCGCATTGGTTTTGCAAAGTGTGGAACTAATTATTGTACCTAGTTGGTACTTAGGAGTACTAAAATACTGACTTTTTGCCTCCATGACGTGTCTCTATAAAATCCCTTGGCTTTTTCGTTTCATAGATTACTTGCATTGGTTTTCTGTAGTTACAAATTAGTCGACTTCTACTACTACATAGTCGACCAGCGTATGGCGTTGTGCTAATATGAGTATTGATAGATGTACGTAACAGCCAACTGCAAGTTGAAACCTACCTATGTGTAAACTGCATCAAGTTACGCTATAAGCGAAGATGTCACACGCAATAGAGCATATAATGGAAGGTGGGCCAGGCCTATTTAATGGTGTTTACAAAGTTTATTAATGCTTGTAGAAACTTTTGGAGATCTTGTTCGCTTTATAGTGTCTTCCTGTCACATCAGGAGGACCGAAAACTCATGTTACTTCTACATTACCTACCTATGTGTAAACTGCATCAAGTTACGCTATAAGCGAAGATGTCACACGCAATAGAGCATATAATAGAAGGTCGGGCCTATTTACTGTTTGCTAGCAGCGTGGACGCTCGGCTGCGCGCGGCCGCAGGATCTCGCGTTACGGCTACCGAACGTGTCGCGTTTGCCCGCTAATGTATCAGATTTACTCACTATATGTAAAGTGTAGAACTAATTGTACTTTGTACTTAGGAGCACTAAAATACTGACTATTTGCCTGTATCTATGACAAAGTGCCTCTGTGAAGACCCCTGAAGGTAGTGACTACATTTTCACGACCTCCAGGGGTCTTCCAGTTTTATCCACAACGAAGTTATATGTACTTATAAGGGGTAGCAAATGGCCTGAATTGCTTCGAGAAAAGGATGGTAGTTGGTACGGCCGTGCCGCTTTTTTGCTCGACAAGGTCTCGTCAACATCTCAATTCCTAAATGTATGATTGTGGTACAAAGTAATAGAAATTACTGTGTTCACAGAAATGAACCAGAGAACACAATGGGAAGTATGGCCGCCGATTTTGATGGCGCGGTCACGATCGGGGACGTCCCATCTTATCGAGCATCAGCGAGACTTATCGCTGCGAGATAGACCTATCTGCAACATCTCTAGCTGATTGGGATGACGTTATGTTACTTTATCATTTGTTATGGGAGATTTGGAGGAGAATATGAAAGTATGTGATGCAATAATTTTGGGACTTTATACAAAAAAAGAAGAAAGAAAATAATCACAGTTTTTTTTTCACACACTCAGTTTTACTTTCTCCTCGCGGTGTGACACCATGAGGAGTCTCACCTGAGGGCGGGCGGCGAGGTGCACGTGCCAGAGCTCAGCGTCTCCAGGCACCTTGGCGGTGCAGGTGAGCTTGTCTGAGCTGGAGCCGAGGTAGTATCCGCGCTCCACGTTGCGAAGCGCCCATCTGCCGCTGCCGTCCTCGGACACACTGACAACAAAACACAATATTAGCACAATAAATAACAGCTATAGTCGGCATGAGTCGTGAGCACAATCTTTATTTGTCGGTTTGACGCGCAGGCAACGCGTGGCTCTCGCGATTGGTTCGTCAGTCAGTGTACGTCGTCGATTGGTCTAGGCTAGCGCCTGTTCTTCGGGTGCTGTACATTGGTCGAAAATGGAAAATATCCCTACAACTCATCATTTATGCTCACGACTCGTGACGGTTACTACAACAGATTACCAACAAGGTGGAAGTTTTTTCGCCAGGAGATACATATCATGCTTGTATGTTTATTTATTTTTCTATGAACTGTACATTGCAATCGTCTTTTTGAGCTAATTACATTTAAGCTGCCATTTAAAATGGAGATAGAAGTATCATTCAAATTTTAGCGACAGAACCTAACAGTAAACATAAAACATTAATCTTCTATCGTCAAGTGCATTGACCATTATTAACACGTCAGTTGCAAGCTGTAATCCCCAAGTTAGCAAAACGCAACAATGGATCCCGTTATTATCTTTGCTTAGTGAAGTGAGAAGGCTGGTTAACAATCGCCATTCAGTCCCACTCTGAGTTTCCTCGGAAGGAAGTCGTTAACCTCTCTCCCTTGCTTTCATCTTTGGCAAGGGACGTTGGGGTTTCTCGAAATGGCGCTGTAAATACTCCTTATTTTTAAGACTTCGCGAATGGGTGCCATTAGTTCACTACAAACGACAAACAACATTCACCGTACACTTTTAATTTGGATTTCCAATCCTGTTGCTTTTCTTTAATGTCGTTCTCAATACGAATGAAATTATTAATAAAAATATAAAAAAAACTTAATTTTACTTAGGTTTCACTGGTACTTACAGCATAATAAAAGAAGAGATTCAATTTGACAATGGCCCAAGTTTTACATCAGTTAATTACTTAAGTTAATACTAACAGGCAAAGTTTGAATGGCAGTCTAGTTCAGACTATAAACGCACCAATAAGTAAACTGAAACACTAAAATCAAAATACCACAAGATAGTGGACTTCATTTTTTCTCTTTCATTGCAGAAAGTTGATCTCAATCTGGAATTATTTCATTAAAGACGTAGATGTTTGCGGTTTATGTTAGAAAAACAAACAAGTACCTAACTGTTCAATTCCTCTTTTTACAAAAAAGTTTTAAAGTAGCTAACGTTGATGTGTAAGGTTCAAATACTAGAAAGAAAGCGAAGTGGGAGACAGCGAGGGCACTAGATGGCGCGCTTCATTAAGTCGGGAGTGCCACTCCGAGGCGTCGCAGTGCCAATCAATTGAAGAATACTGTTGACGACTGAATTTTTAAATGTGGTAAAATAGAAATATATGCGGATGTACATGATTAAGACAACTCCGTGAGAGACAAAAGGGCGTCAAAACACTCGACTAAATACGGATAGCAATAGGCGACGCGCTTTATTTAATCGCTGGAAATGGAGACCTTGTTATTGGAATGTCTTGCAATTTCTATCGTTTATCGTAGAAAGCACTGGTTCGAAGTTAGATTTAAAATTTATGTTTAAATTTTTAGCATCATAGAAATTGCAACGAAATTGTAAAGAGGTAAATAGCGGCGATTAGTACTACTAAACTACCAAAGAGACTTAAAACTAGACACTAGAGAGCAAGAGTAGAGCACTAGACGGCGCACTTCATTAAGTTGCGAGTGCCACTCTGAATGTTATAGTGCCAATCATAAGCCTAGATGACCCTCTTCGTTCGTTAGTATTATAGGAGTTCTCAACCTATTGAACTTTTTGCTTTATACAAAAATGAATAAGGAATAATAAAGAGAATTTTCACTGAACATTATACCTTTTTTGGGATAACCCAGCAGTTAGGGAAATCTTTTGGAATACATTCATAAATAATGATTAGTCTTCCAACCACACCACTCAAATCCTACAGTTGAAAAAATCTCATAAACCGTGGATGTATATTATTTTCGAGATTCAGGTCTCAATCTCAAAAATAATTTACTCACATAAATACAGGCAAGTAGCAATACACCAGCAAACTCATTTACTTCCAATACGACACACCCTCTCATTCTCTAACCTCATAGACTGCATCATAAACTAGTTAGAAGGGAGGCGCCCGTGGGGAGACGCATTGAAATTTAAAGCGGTTTTCTGTGCCGTAAGCACCAGACAAAACCAATTTCGGCAGACTATTATATTACTTGAGAGGGCACACCCAAAGCCTTTCCATTTCAACGACTTTGGTTTGCAACTTACTCTAATACTAATATACATAATAGACAATGTGCGAGGAACTCTAAAGTAGTCTGCGGCAGAATTAATGATTTAATTTTACCCTTTTCGGGGAATGAACATACAATAGTATAAAAACCTTCACGAGTCGTGAGCACGGATGATTAGTGGTAAAGTGTACACTTTTGATCAATGTACAGCAGTCGAAGAATGCGTGCTTGACCAATAGACGACGGACACTGACTGACGAACCAATCGCGTGAATAGCGCAATAGCGCAGTCACCGTTAAACCGACCAATGAAGGTTGTGCTCACGACTCGTGCTAACTGCTATACCGAGTTAAGATGTTTTGCATAACAGCCCAATTTCTTAGCTGCTACGCCAAGCAAACTTCCCATCAAGTAAACATTACAAAGGCTTTTCAAAGACTTCAACTCACGGGCTCTAACATGTGCTTACATCCCTGAAATATGAACGAAATTAAATATTTAAATGAAGGATCTTCATGTCAAAATTTAATTTTGTTACTTTTATTTACACTCACTACCGAGAAATAAATATATGAATTTATGCCTTCATGTCTAGACGGAACTACACCTCACTAGGGGGTGTTAGTCTGTTTCTAGTTGTCCTGAGAGTGCTCTTATAGACAGAAGACAATTCACCCCTCTTGCTGGATCAGTTGATCAAAATGCACCGCGTTTAATAAGTACCAACGTCTACGTATGCACATTCTGATTCTTGTGTATTGTTCACACTAGGAATTGTTCACATTCAGCTACCGTCGTTCAATGCTCGTATTCAATTTTCACAGTAAAGAGTTAAAGTTAGCTTAGACTCACATTATAATTATCTAATGAATTCGGGTCAGATTTTCATGAACATCACGAAACATTCACGAAAATTTTATGTACCTTACTATGGAGTGTTTTAATAATAATTCATATTTTAATGATCAGACGGTCGCAAGAGTTTGATGTAATATAAAAAATAGAGAATGTAATTTTCTAATTAGTGAATAATTATTCCTTCTAATCACTTCCCGAGAGGACTTCGAGAGTAAAATCATTTTGGCTAGTGCTCATTAAAATTCCGCACTTCACCACTCCAGCTTCCCCTATATTATTTAAAATCTATATAAACTATTCTACACCATATATGGAAAGACATAAGGTATATTTTCAATTAACAGCTTTGTTTTTCCTAAAATTGGGGTAAAATGAACTTTACCGTTTTGTAGATAAGGTTCAGTTTTGCTTGTGTCAATTAGATGAGGGTGACTAAAACAACACATGGATATTTCTAAAATTCGAGTTTATGGACCTAACCAATCTACCCTATCTCGAGGGTGCATCAAAATGATGTTTAAGTGTACCATGGGGACCCCAGGAGACCCGTGACCCTAGGTCATTTAGGCTTTTATGAGCCCTTAACTTTTGACATGTTTGTTTATCGTTGAAGTATAATTAATTAAGTTTTAAGTTTTTTTAACATAAAATCGATGTGATCTTTATGCTTTGGAAAACATCATTTGAGAAATTATTTCGATTCACAAGTATGCTTGCAGCGTTGAACTTATGCGACGAAGTCTGATACTTCGTTGAGATAAGATTTCAGACATTTCTCTTTAAGGGTTTATTTTTAATTGCTTAACTAAAGTGCGAGTGGCAAGTTGTGTAGTGTTTCATGACTCAGCGATGAGTCAGTGCTCTTATCCCATTCTGTTTGTTTATCTGGAGAAATGTTTTGACTCACCGCCTCGCCAGCTATCGATTGTGACCGAGACAGGCAAATAAACTATTGTTAAGTCGTTTATTGCTGAAGTGGTCAATCGTGTAAAAACGAGCGAACAGGCTCTTGACAAGTGTTTAATGTTGATTAACGCCTGTTGGAATATCAACTTTCGTGTTGGAAGTCTTGAAACGCTTCATGAGTTAGTATGAAGACGCTTGCAACGGATGACACGGATATAATATTGACTTGGAAGCGTTGGCAAAATCTCTTGACACACCAATAGGGTATGTTATTAGTATGTTCCTTTCATAAAGGGCGATGAGAAAATGTTGACTTGAATATAAATTGGTTTTAGAAAACGTACTAAATTTTCTACTTATTTTACCATCGGTGATATTGAACATGAAATTCTGTAAAAGATACCATCATGGAATGATTATGGAATCGTTCAATGGCATTTATGTATTGGACTACGTAAAGCGCCGAAACATCATTGTGCTAGACATCCGTGGTTCAATTTTCGTAACGAATTTGTATGGAAAATTGTTTCAGTTGAAGTAAAAATACAATATAAATCTGTAATCAGCTCACATCTACTCGTAACTACAAATCTATATTTTCTGCGCCGATCAGACCAGTAAAAGCCCAGATTAAAAATTCGGTACAAGTTTTAACTTTTATAAATTAACCTTCAGTGCTAAAGATTTCATATTTATGTAAGCTATGCTCCATAAGTGTTTCTGTTATAACATTTATATTATCATTAACAGTGGCGGTTGCATCAATGCTTTAAAATCAAAAATCTATCGTTCCCGTGTCTGATAACGGCGATAACTCAACAAGAAATCCATCCATACAGGACATGTGGCGAAGAATGTCGGCTATTAACATCGATAACATCTCAGAAGATCTCAGAAGCCCCTCCTTCCAGCCTCAGCAATTCACTCTCTCGCCTGTTAGTTCCGCCAGCCTCGCCGCAGCCACTGGACCGTGCGATCTTGATTGATTTCAGATACGGTTGTTGGTTAAAATGGTAAAACACATCGGAGTTTTTATGGGAATCGGGATACAGGCCGATACAAATATTCGACAACGATGTATCATCGAATGGTGGATTATAGCGTGAAACAGATACCGGATATGAATCATCAATAGTTCTGAAGATAGGCCGCGTACAGGCTAGCTGGTCAATTGATAAGGACGCTGGGAGTTTGGAAGACCCTTTTTACCCTAACAAGGCCAACTCCCGTATAGTCGATTCCGAGTTGTATTATTCAATGCGTAATGTATTTCTATAGGCGCCATCGAATAAAGGAGGCAACGCAATGTAATTAAGGAGGCATCTTTTTACTATTCCTTGCAGTTTTAGGTGATTTTTGGATCCATCTCTCCCCTTGTTTAGATGTCATGGTATCCTTTCACTCCTAATCCCATATTCACGGGAGATTTTCCCTGAAACTATGAAGTATTATCCAGAGCTTTGCTTTTGACATGTTGAGGAAAAGGCTGACAACACTGCAACTATTGCAGCGAACTTATTATAATGCTAGCGATGTTTTCGTATAATTTAAATCTTTGTGGAAGTGTATGGGTTAGTTGTAGCGCCTAAATTATTTCAGTCTAAAGTATTCCTTCGGTGATTCCCTTCCCACAGACACTTAATATGAAAGAAAAGGCACAAATCCCGTGTTTCCGGTGAGTCAGCCAGGATTGGTATTCGGGGGACGTCAAGTCCTGATTTATGCGTTAAATCCTGAACAATACGGTACGTGACGAGGAGATTAGGCGATTTGCTTGCGACTCCAATTTTGCGAGCTGCTATTTATAGGCATGCCAATATTTGTGTGCTATCATTAATGTTAATGAATCGATTAGAACCTTTAAGGACGATTTATAAACGTCTCTTGGTGACATCATGGCGTAACGTTGAAAAGTTTGGAAGTTCGAGGGGAATTCTATCATTTATTCTAAATGATCATTGTTTATTTATGGAATAAATAATCCGTCCCTGAAGAGGGAAGGATTAGATGATCTTGAGATTTTCTATTCCGACTGAGAAAATGTTTTTCTCCAACCTTCGTAATGAGGGTCTAGGCGGTTGACGGAAGTATATTTTACCGTCGCTATCGCTATATAAAGACTAGATAAAGACCTTAGGGAGATGCGCGTGGTGTTTCTTACAAAGAATGGAAAGGATGGAGAAACTCCAGCTACATTTTATCAAAGGGAGCGTAATGATGGGGTATGTAATATGTTGCCAAGCCATCACTGTGGGGGTTGTGACAGTGTACCGACCGACAGCTGGGCGTTGACAGGAACACGGCACCACCCTGTCGACCCCGGCCAAAGCCCGACGGGGGTGCAAAGGATAAGTTCAATTTGCGTTTCCAATTACTGCAATACCTACAACATTTGCATCTTGGTACACTGATTTGTTTTGCTTTTGACGACCTGAGTGACGCAGTGGTTAAGACGCCGTTGCGTCGCGCGGAGGGTCCTGGGTTCGATTCCGGCAGAGCAGGGATTTGAATGATGAGTTTTCTGTTTCTGGTCTGGGTGTGTGTGTGTTGTCTTGTGTGTGTCCATGGTACCCACGACACAGGGAATCCTAGTGTGCGGCTATGAGTGTGAAGCGTTATTTATTTATTTACTGATGCTTACCTGATGTGGAATTTGCTGCCAGGTTCCTTCTCCTCGGACTCGCAGGTGACGTTGCCGAAGGAGTCCACTGCGAGGTACTTGTCCAGATGCGACCGCAGGAAGATCATGCCTTAAACAGAACACCAGCTTTTAGACCTCTTAGATTAAGTAAAAAACGAACAACACTAACATTTTTTCACAGTATGACTTAAACCCGTACTTAAGCCACATTTAAACCTCATTGCCTAATTTGGGAGCAGAAAGCCATGAGTGGGTTATTTTTTTTTGCGAAAAGTTGTACTTTCTTGCATCGTTATTTTGGCAGGTTTATGCTATGATCTCATTGTAGTTTGGTATTGATTATTATGAATATCTAACAAATTATTAACTGTTCACAATTTAAATGTAATAAAATAATATACCAAAACAAGTTACTAATTAACATTCGAAAGCAGTTACAAATCAACATTTAAATAAATTAATGTCAGTGTTATGAAAAATATGGAATCATTTTGCATAATAACGAAGATACTAAGGACTTTTAATCGTCTGTAACAGTTGTGGCGCCTACTTTTACACCAGGTGTTTTAGGATTCGATTATTTCGATAGTAAACATACCTACTTATACTAAACTATAACACTGTAATGTCATTTGGTCGAAAGTGACATATTCCGAAATGGTCCCATAATAATTTTGCAAAGCTCTGTTTAAGTTTGTGAAAAGCGCTCAGTTTTCTTGAACGTCTTCTCCTTTGTTTATTTCTAAGTTTAGACAAGATATTATCTCCTTCAATGGTTATAAAGCTCGTCAGTTGTCAGAACACCGTGGATGCTACAAAAAGGCCCAGTTACGGATAAGAGTAGGTTTGTAGTCAAATTAACAGGGCTGTTTGTTTTCCACGCCTCGGTTTCGTGACGATACCATTCAGTAGTGGCGTGGGAATTGATCACACTGCCAGCGGCTGTCAACCTCCGTCAGTTAACTAACAAATTAACGAATAGATGGATGAAAAGAAAGAAAGGACACCACGGATTTTGGCAACTGCCAACACAAAGGTTCAATTTACTCCCAATTAAAGAAAATTCGGTGTTGTAGCCCCTTTTCCTCCATGTATCTTCTACAGAGCCCTGGAGTGTACTATCCAGTACCTGAATGGGTGGGAGGCGGAGGGTACGTTAAGCTGTCGGTCCCAGTTGTTATCGATACGATAGCAGTCTTTGAACCTTGTTGTGGGCGGTTTGAACACATCCAACACGGGTGGGCCACTAGCTCGTTTCTCCACCAATCCGCATTGGAGCAGCGTGGTGGAGTATTCTCCAGTCCTCTCCCTGTTGTGGGGACAGATCCGTGTCCAACAGTGGGCTATAAAAGGGTTGCAGCCAGCACTAGGGAAATATTTATTTAGTGTTGGCACCACTACGAAAGGTAGGAAAAGTTTGGGCACCACAGGCTTACGCGGTCACGATTGCGCGTTATTGTTTTGCGAGTAGAATGCTAAAAATATTTGCACGGAAACGTGTTTTCCTCCCATGTTTTATCATTAAGTAGTAGAATAACAAGAGGACCCCCGATCTCCTAACTCACGGCGAAATAAGTAGATTAGTAATTGAGTAGGTAATGTCTCGTGTTTCGGCTTAATAGTCCTCAGAAGCGGTTAAAGAATCCGTCCTATTCGAGGTTGGATGTTATTGATTATTATTATGTTACGACCTTAGTCAGACGGCTAACACGCGTGTTTGCTACTTCAATATTATGACAACAAACATTAGATGGTAATACCATTTCGAACAGCAATATCGAAAAGTACAATCGATAGATTGATTCAATGGATGATAATTACCTCGACCAAGATACAACAGAAGCGAATATGTTCCGTGGAAATCTCAGTTCAATTCTATTGATCTGAGTAATCCGTGTAACTATCGCCCAACAATTAATTTTAAATGTGCTCTCGCACTAATACCAGCAGACAAGCTCACCGCAACGGGACGAGGATCAGACAGTCTAGACTGAAGTGCACTAAATTTACCCACGTGCCTACTAGTAAGTATGCTTATATTCTCGCGTCTGTGTCTAACAAACAATCGATTGGCATATTGATTTGACATCCAAATTAAGAAAAATTACAAAAAGATAAGAAAACGAAACGTTTTTGGTAACAGAAATTAAACCAAAATTCAGTACTTAAAAATATCGATCAATGCAATGTCAGGATGAACAACATCGTTAAACATATTGAAACTTATTTATTAAACAAATTAGCGGATTCTAGACCGATGTGTAGATAATACCCTGAATTAATTTTAAATGCGAATTCTATTCTATTACAAATGTAGTACACTAGTAGACATGCTCTAACATCAGAAAGTGCAGGATCGGTTAGTCTAGACCGAACTGCACTGAATATACTCGTATGTATACGTATGTTGTAGGTGTGTCGCGTCTGCGTGAAACAGGGAAGATCGATTACTTTATCTACAAATTGTAGAATAAGGATACAATACGATTAACAACAATCCCGAATAGTTGAAACAACGTAAAACGTTGAAACGTTCAATAAAATAGTTTAAACAATTTTATTGAACGGACTTGATGAAATGATGTCAAGACTGAATTAGACCACAAAAGTAATATCTGTACATGTAGCATCTACTTCAATAGAAATATTTGTTTATTGGAAAGCAAATAAATTGAAAGTGATACATCACGTTTCACAGCTATTTCACTGCCTAAAAATACACTGAGAATACTGATAAATATGTAGTAGAATCAAAATTCGCCATTTTTAATGTCTTACCTGTCGTAATTGCAATTAAGCATTTGTCGCGTACTTCACAGATGTGTAAAGTGAAATGGGAGTTCAAAACGATAGCCGAGCTTCTCCAAAACAAAATAGTCGCAGGAAACAACAGTATTGATCCAGGTAGATTAGGGGATCACAATTCACAGCTGGCGCAGACCTTGACAATGGGGTGCAACCCTCACGCGCATAGAGGGTGGCTATGCCGCGGGCGATTCATGCACTTGTTTTAAAGCTAACGAACAAGATAGAAACGAATTGACAGGAAATGCCGATGTGTCCATCGGCTCGTGTGCTGTCGACGATAAAAACTGTTTAATCAAAGTATGGATCATAAAAAAGCCGTAACAATTACATGAAAAACATTAAAAAGGCCTTGTGTTAGAAAAATATTTTATATTAATACGTGAAGCGAAAGTTTTCGGTACAACTTACATGCTTACTACGCGAACGGAGCTGGTTGAAATTTGACACAATTAAAATTTATATGCAGAAGAAAGCACAAATTCTAATATTTTTAATTAAATGCATAAGAATTACATGAAATTCATCAAAAAACTCGCCACAAATACTCTCATAAGATACAATGCTACTATACACACATAGACAAACATGACGTGTATGTACACTCCGTTACATGTCAATTCAAATTTCAATATATTCGGTATCGAATAGTCAAATAATTTCGACTGCTTGGCGATCTCTAGTACAAATTAAAAGTAAGAAAACATTCGTTACTCATCGTCAACAAATTGTAGTGGAACGTGTGAGTAATGAAAATGTTTGGGGAATCAATGAAGGGACCGAAATTCGAATGAAGCACTTGATGTTGAAAAGGCAACGCTGCTGGTTGACTGGGCTTTGATTGATTAAAAAATGGAGCTTGATATGTAAAACAAGGATGAGTTTTTGATTATGCATCAAAGTGTACGTGAACAAAAGAGCTTTGTTCATTAAAATTTGGATCGAACAATGCATATTGTTCGATTTGGGGACTCCACTTTTGGCAAATATAATCATTAACTAGTTAGGTATACATATTAATTTTGTTTAACTGCTCTTTTGTTGATGTAAACTATATAAAGTTCATTAATTTGGAAATACAATTTCAATCTCATTCAGGACTTTGAGGACTGATTATTTCATAGTTATTATACTTGTACTGACGCAAACGAATTTAACTATAACAAACAAGGTAGTTTTGCTTAAAGTCTATCTTTCATTTTCCTTTTAACTATAATCTGTAATCAACGACTCAAAAGCTTTAACGAGTTTGTTTCAAAGTTTAATTCCAGCGAGCGTTTTAGATCCGCTCGCCTTGTGAATCCAAGCACGACGATCCAATTAAGAGTGGAACGCGTACGGTTTCAGGGGCTTTTTGCATCAATTATTGTTCGGCGTGAAACGAAAGGGTGCTGCAGCCATTTCCGTGCCTACATTTGGTAAATCGACGTTACCTTCGATATCAACTTCATTTTCCACGTTCATGTTTGGCAATCAAGCCATCGATGGGTGTTTGAATGCCTCGGTGTAGTTTATGGTAATTACGACATATGTGGTCGTATTCCAAATAGGGATTAACTGCATGATTGGTATAAAGGTAAACCCACAAAGTACTAAAGCATTCGGAGAATTACTATGCAAAATATTTATGGGTGCCTTATTTATTTGATACGTGTCTTCTGTATTTAATAGGGCATTTTGTATCAGTGTTTGCACAGATGGGACTGTTGCATTCATTACTCGATTGCATCTAGTAATATTTAATTAAGTTAAGTAGCTCTTCACATGACACAGGAATTAGTAATAATTTGCTTCTTAACTATAGCGTTACAAGTAAACAGTTTGTCACTAAACAGTCCAATAAATAGACACAATAGTTAAACATGGTGTGTATCACATGTGACTCATGGGACAGGGAATGGGTTAAGCATTGTTTTTAGAATGGCATCACCGTGACGAAGTACGCAAAAACCGGTCGGCTATAATAATATGGGGTTCACATTCATACAATTCAAGCGGTGCTGGTTCTGTGTGATGATGTAATAGAACTTAAGAGTAGTGCTACTCACTGTCATTGGCATTTCCAGTGGCGGGTTCCAGAGTCCAGATCTGTTTCTTCTTCAGGCTGGTGCCGTTGGCGTTAATCTTGAAGCCGAAGGTCTCGGCTGTGAGGTAGCGGTACCGCGAATTGATGAGACCGATAGTCCACCAGCCGCGCTGCTGGTTCTGTGTGATGATGTCCCCGGCGCCGTTCTGGTCCCCATTGCTGTGGCCGTTCAACCCGTTCATTTTTATCTGGAAAGAGATGAGAAAATTATTTAACCTTCTCATTGTGAGAGGAGACCCGACACTAATGGGATGTGGATAATGAGTTACGAACAATATGAAGTAAAGCATCAATTACGTGTATTTTTGGGGTAGACTAGATTCGAACCTATCCGAGCTTCTTAATTATGAGCTAGGTCGGGGAAGCTGAAGATCATACTGTTAATTTTTTTGTGTTTGTATTGGCAAGACAGTAAACCATCCAACCAACCAATTGACAAAATATTCTAGAGAAGAAATAGGTAGTAACACAAACAATCGTGGATATCCAAGAGTTGTAGTAGGTACTTACTGCTTATTAATACTTCAATGAACAAAAGTAAAAGTACCCTACTTATTAAGAAGGATAATTATCAAAACCACCATTACAAGTGATTCATCTAATACAAACATAAGAGTTAGAAAGTAGGAGCAAATCAATATCATAATATCGTTTTGTCAAGAAATGTGAAATAAACGTTAATCGTTAAGCGAATTTATAGACACCATTACTCAAGATAATCGTTGATAAAATAGACTACAATATTAATCACTATTGATTAGAAAATTGTGAATACACTGCGTTTTTAAAACTTAAAACTTTTATTTAATTTTAGTTACACCGTGAGAAAAGAAAGTCAGGACGTGAGACGAAAGGAGCATGGCACTCAAAATTTTCATATTTGCCATCATTTATGGTCTACGATTATACGGAAAATTAGACTGGCTTAAGTTAATAACATCGTTAATCTCATGAAAGCTGATAGCACGGTTCTAAACATTACCCGCATTTTAAGCGTCGACCATTACTACCAATATTTACGAGTCATATGCAGTAAAGCTTTCAGCAAAACAGACCATTACAGTACGGTCCCAATACAGACTAGAGTCGGAATAGCGATACTAACGTCAGAAGCAAATTTATTTACACTCGATTTCTCCATTTCATCTATTTAGTTGGAAAATCTAATCCAGTCTTTCAATATTACTTATCCGTTGTTGGTTCAAATAAAATGATTGAATTATGTTGTTTTAGATTACAGACTTGTTTAGAGTTAAGACATAAAATCTCTCGAATTGTTTACAGAAATTAGATGTTCTATCCATTGTTATCTCCTAGTAGGAGACTTTTTTGAATATTTATATACTGATTCGTATTTTTTACTGCTGCAACTAAAACTACACTAATGTATAAAGTCGAGCTATCTAAATTATTGCAATAATAGTCTCGCTCGCCACTGGCAACAAAACAAAAACACCACGAAATCTTTGATTGCAAATGTTGCAATTCTTTGTATCCACTGTTAAGCTATAAAACTTGTCGTTTAGCAAACAAAAACATAACGTTAAAAGTATATTTCATACACGCATACATTATCCGCTATTTAACAGCTAACTGTTAGTCACAATATTTACGAGAGTCATTTACAGTAAAACACTCAGCCGCTTGGTGAAGGACCATCAACATGAACGGTCACTGACAAGTGCTGAAACTAGCTCTACGTTTAATGACTGGGCAAATTCATTTGTGGCTAATTTCTCATGGTGCACATAAATAAATTTATTGCTATTAAGCTTTAGAGCGAGATTAAACCAAGCGTCTACTATAAAGTATACTCGGCTGGTCGTGATTCTGTGTTAGTGTAGTTTTATCATATGAAGAGGACTTATCTGATTAATAGTGTAGAACTAGTTCTGAGTTTAAACGAAGAAACTCGTATGTCAAAATCACCGGTATAATCCTAGCAAGCTAAAGTGGCAACAGCCTAGCCAGTGTAGAACCAAGTAGGTATTTGGTATTTTCCATAGATTCGATCGACAATAGATCTTATATGGAAGATCTATATAAGAATGGGGCGTTGGGTAGCTTCCCAGTCGACGAAGGAAACTAACGTAAGGAAGCATCCCGAATGATTTACTAATTTCTATTAATTAGTTTTGACGGGAGATATTAACAGGAAACCGTTGAATTTAAAAAGCCCAGAACTGGGTGGTGTAGCAACGATTAGAGGAGGCTCATGTCTAGTAGTAGCCCTTTGGGCTGAAAAGAAGAAGGAAGATAATACTATGATTGGCTTTACTAACCCGTGCCAATGTAATGTTTAGTTCGGAGTTACGACTGTTTGTATGTGTACTATGTAATGCAGTACTAGGTTGAGGTCTCCTCTTTTGTTGAGGAGATTCAGAGCGTGGTATTACGTCTCTTCATGTTGGTACTGGGAAACTCTCGTCTTTTCAGCCGTGTAAGCTCTTTGAGACAACTCGTGGGATATTAAGTTCTAAGAAAATCAAATTTTATTTGTTGCAATAGGTTTTTTGTTGTTTATCGAAAATATCTTCCAAATGTTATTGTTTAAGGCGCTTTCAGGCGTTATTTGAAAAGTGTTTTTAACATGGACTTAAACATTCTCTAATACATACTTAGCTCCAATATCAAATTTCTCGTTTCTATCTACTCACAATATTTCTATTTCTATTGCACTGGCATGCTTCTGAAAATAACGTAGAGCAACTTTTGCGTGCGACATGGTATATGTATGCAGCAAGACCAGTGGAACAATACAGTATCCTACAATTAGTGAGTCAAAAGGCACGTATTTTACTCTGATTTTAACGTTGGAGCCACCCAAGTCGCCGTAATCGTTTCCTTTTAAAACTATTCCGACGTCATTTTCATTGAAGCCTTTTCAAAATTGTTACTTTTCAGTTTTGGAAGCCGTCCCATTTCCTGGTTCATTGCCTTCGAGTGGTTCATTAAGGGCTTTTTTACATTACTGCTTTTGGGCATATTTAATTTTCATGAGAACAGTTTTAATGTGCCATTTTTGAATTTGGGAAATGTCCCATTTATTTTTTAGGACTTTGTAAAATGTAAAACTTATTTGGAGACATTATTTTAATTTTTTTCTATTGCATCCATTTAAAATATAACCTTTTCAATTTTAAAACTATTATCTTACGCATTGTTCTATGGAATATGATTCATATTATGATGGTAACTTTTTTTTTAATAGTTAAAAAAAAAAAACATAGAGTCAAGGTTACAATATAAATCTTAGTATTGATAAAATTGATAGAATTCATATACACATGTTAATTCGTGGTAAAACAGTGATAATTGTGATAAAGTAATATTTTATGATGGTAACTTCTTACTCGTAGTTTTATGATGGAGAGAATTCTGAAGTGCAATATAAACATAAATGCATAATAGCTTTGTTCAAAATTCTAAGAACAGTCCACTGTAAAGTAATTATGTTGAGGGTTATAAGTAATAAAAGAATTATAACTCCTTCAAGAACAAGTATATAATATAATACATGAATTATCTAGCGTAGGCTGAAGTTAGGACGTGGTATGTAGTTATATCTTTTTCTTATTGTTAGTAAACAAAATGCACTTTCTTTCTATTATAATTTAAAGTTGTTGGATAAGGAGATGAATTTTAAGTTGTTCGGTTGTTTGTTTTTTACCGGAAAATGGACGTATTTCTTCCTAGATGAAAAAGGCTAAGAAACTAATTTCAAATGTGATAATGCTATATTCTCTGATAAAAACGCTCGTGAAGGCTCTGCCTACACTTCAGAAATGAGTGCCAATGCGAGACAGAAACGCAAGGTAAATGTGAATAAACGTATTTTCATTTTATTTGATCTCTTCTCTGCTCTAAAGTTTTCCCAGGAAATAAGCAGCTACGCTGGAACTGTTCACAGGCTGAGCGGATAATCGTTAGCGAACTCATTAGTGGGAACAATGTACCTGACACTACATCCTTCACCTGCGGCATTGCGGTGTTGAGTTGATAATAATATGAAGGATAAATTATCTAAATTATCACCCCATTGTATAGCTGGGATTTGTGCGATTATATAGGTAACATTGAATGGCGACGTGTTAGTGAATTTTGTATTCCCTAAATCTTGGACTTGGAAGTTATAGCGAATTAGATACTAAGGATAGATCAGATAGAAATTATGTATTAAAATCTCCTACAATTTGTTCATAGGTAGGCGAAGTATAATCTGATCGAAACATCATGAAAACATTTAACTTAGAGAGGTACAATTATTTTATACGGAATTTAAGGTAGGGCAGAATAGCCCTGAGAATTATTTATCAGCGGAAAATACAAAAAGTCCCTCCAGGGTATTGACTTAAATTTAATAGCGATGTGCTCCCGAGTGAGTGGATTAAACTAGATCACCTTTCAACGAATGCAAGTAACCCAAGTCAGTAATCCTATCCTACACGTTGCTCTCCGAGACTTAAAGCTAATTTACCTATTTAGCCTTAAATGCATTATTTGACCCCAAAATGAGACTGAAATCGTAACCGTAAACGTTATTAGCCAATGTCCTAGATCCAGCTAGCGGTCTGGATTGTGTAGACGAGTTGCAATTGGACCGCGGTTGCTTATCGTCGCGATCTAAGCCCCCGGTTGTAAATCTGGGGACCGCTAGTCTACAGTAAATTGGTTTCGTTTCAGACTTTTATGAATACCTACGTATTGTTTATGGGAATATTTTGAGTAATGACGTCATTTTAACTCTAGTTTTTAAAAAATGATAATCTTCTTAATCTTTGTACCGTAAGTTCTACAGCATGTCCACAAATAAACTCTTCTACGCGGAAATAGTATAATCAAGTAATTGTAGTAATTGTACCATCTAGTGTGACTGCTGACACTGTCATTGTCAGTAACCCATTAATAACCCACTACAGGGTCGGGTATCCTCTCACAATGAGAGGGATGTCCTGGGATGTAGGACTTAGTCTACGCTGGCAAACTGCGGGTTGGTGGACTTCACATACCTTCGAGAACATTTTTTTGTGAACTCTCAGGCATGCAGGTTTCCCCACGATGTTTTCCTTCTATCAGCAAGTGATATTTAATTTTATAAGGCACACATAACTTTACAAAGTCATTAGTGCATACCACTGGGATTCGAACTCGGACCCGTCGATTCGAGGTCTAATTCTAAGCCGCTCGGCTATCACAGCTCTTTACAAAATATCATGTTAATCACACTGTCATTAATGAAAGTAAACCATCCAGCTCAGTTAAAAAGCTTTCCGCTTCAAATTTAATATCCGAGCTATAATTTTATTTTGCTTCCGTATTTATTTTGATATCTCGTTTAAAACGACGCGTAATGTACAGGCTTAATTGCATTGTTAAAGTAGGAAATTCTTCTTTATTTTATAGAAACATTTTAAATATCTGCCGCTGTTTTTAAAGCCTACGGAGGGAATTGGATTAAAATTTTGGCGTCGATTAGGGAGGCCCATGTCTAGCTGTGGCCTACTTAGGGCAGAAAGGAAGGAAGGACTAACGTCACAGAGCGTAGAGTACTCATAAATCCAAACAATTACACAGATTAACTTCACACAGAGAGATTAGCCAATCAGTAGACGCAGGACGCGGCGTCACGCTCGGCGCAACGCTGCCTGGGTCAAAGGCACCACGCCATTGTAGCCAGCAGTTGCGTCATGGGCTTTGATGACAATTGTTCAAAAAGTAGTACCTCCCTAGTACCTACATAGATAACTTTAAGGTGGCTTTTTAAAGTGGTCACTGCAGCTTGTAAACGCAAGTAGAACGCAGTCGATGTACATAATTATGCAAATACTAATATAATATATTCACCTTAAATACTACCGCCTTAAGTCCTGTGTGTGTTGTGTAGTCCTATGAGCAGTAGATAATAGTCATATTATATAGTAGAGTTAGTAGTACGTTTACAGATAGTACACAGTACGAGCGCTAGCAAAGTTAGTCTTGGTTATATCGCGAAACAAAAGTCACTTTTGAGCATTTATTAGTCTTACCTCACTAATGAGTAGTAGACTTAAGACTTTACTACATAAAAGAATTTACAAACTTACTGGTTAAACATTTGTTTAATTATAAAGGTTGTTTAATAGTTATATTGTAAGGCAGGCCCATTTAATTTTACGATCCTTAAGGGCGCACCCTCCATTGAAATGGGAACGCGAGGTCGTGGGAGCTGGGTCTATTATGTCCTAGACACTCCTTGACTCTGTCAGTCGATGAGATCAAATCTATAAGTAGTTGATATATTAGCAGCAACAAGGTATCAATTACCAACACTCATAATGGTAGGTAATGGTTTGTTAAATGAATCATTACAGGAATATAAATAAACAAATTGATAAGTAACGATGTAGGCATCGGCGGATGTTTGCCTGTTTGTGCTGAGATAGTGTGTTAATTGGGTCTAGGGTAACTTCCAGAATGTTCCCGATTTTTCTCAATATTTGGTTTGGAAACTAAATTTTTAAAATATGAGGAGCAATATAATTCGCAACTGATTGTGTATCAATTCGAAAGTAAGGACTACGTTACTTAATTCTCAGTATGTCTTATATTCTCTATACTTTACTGGAATTACTGGTATTTTGGATCTTTGTAGCTTTGGATCTTGATTTTAAAAGAAATTTAAAAGAGTATCTCGGCAACCAAACTGTATCAATCTCAATCCAAATCCGAAGATCGTTTATTGAAACCCTCTGTTAATGATTAAAGACTCCCCGCAGAGTAAATGTACAGTTAAAGGCGTTTCAAAGTTTAAAATACATTTAGCTTTATTGTACTCTTTTTGTAAATCGTCAAAACATTCTTCGTCTTTTTGCACGATATAAACGCGCACAAAGGAATCGTTATACTGCAACCATCTTCTTTTAGTTAAACACAAAACACTAGCCAACTTTCAGATGAACGGTTATCTTTTCAACTCCCAGACGAGACCGTTATGAAGCTAAGTCGATGACGAATCGTAAACGAAACTAAATTAGTTCTAGTTACTCTTATTTGACAGTAACTATTCAGTTTATTATTGTTTAACTGTATTGTGCATATTTTCCTCATGGTTCAAATTAGTTGCAAAGAGACAGAATAATTATATTGTTTACAGATTGACTCTTCGAAGAACAAATTCCGTTTGATGAGAAAATTTATTCTGATCCGCGAAGTGCTCTTTATCATTACCTATTGGTTTTAATTGAGAGGAGACCCGACCCTGTAGTAGGTTGTTAATGGGTTAGGTTCTGACACATCGTTTTTAATTTGTAGGAAAATGTCTAAAACTTCTAAACTTACCCTGACTGGCCAGGATATTAAGTAGTCTTATGTCGAGTAGCGCCTAGTCCTATGTCTTTTGAATCCTACAGATTATTTTCCTTCTTGGAGTCATTTTATCAGGTTACTCTCTTCATCCAGACACTTATATTTTGTTTTTAACGTCATATTTTTAGCAAATTGTTTCGCTTGTCATATCCCAAAAATAAACTACAGCATGTGGATGCAAAAATGATTTCCAGAACACCCGCAGTTTTTTCGGCAAAACATCTGGCTTCTTAACTTTATTATCTGTTTATGTTATAAAAAGTGCACGTGTTTCATTTGTAATCTGCGATATTTTAGCTGTGGTCGCCACTGGGGGATATCGGGTCGTTGACCTCAGTTCGCGCCTTTTTGCAGGGGAATGCAAATCGAATTAGTTTTTATTAGTCACGTTGCTTGTCTGTTTAATGAGCCCTTTAAAACTCAAGTGCCCGGGAATTGTAATAAGCTTATAACAGTAGCATTTTTCATTTCCATAATAGAAACATTAGATAGACTTTATTTTTTGCTCGCGTAGGTATTCCGTTTCATTTGCAACTCGATTTGAAGACAGTAAGAAACAACGTTCTTTGTATAGCAAAACCTGTAAAACATTAATCAATACCTATGGTCTTCTACGCCTCATTTCCATGTCTTACACATCTTAGTCTCTAACATAATAATTAAGAGACCACTATAAACACCAGTTCTGTTTGAACTGAACGAGTCTGGCCATAGTCAGTAACACCTTATCATGAAATGATCGAACCTTTGCTATTTTAGCTCAAAAACTAGCAACAAATGTCTAAGCAAAAACCGCGTAGCAACCAACATCAATCAGTAGGTAGGTATCAAATATCAGTGTAAGATGCAAATATGTTTACAGCGTGTCGTAAAATGTGAAATGAGTCTGTGAAATTAGAAACGGCGCGGAATGTCATTCGAATTACAAAGTAGCCGCGAGCTGCCAGCATCTTGCGCCGTTGAATTTAATTTTTAACCGCAAGTGAGTGCCGCGGTTTGGTGATGTTTAGAAAACTCTTGCATCCAATGGATGTTTCGAGAAAACTTTAATATCTTGGTAGTAGTTGGCTTTTGTTTAAAGAGCATAGGTATTAATGCTTAGACATAAAAGAGATGACAGAAAACCTAGAAATGAATGGAATATACCTAATTATTACCCATTTCATGTTTTAATAGGTTCAAAATAAAATTGTTACTTACTCGATTGCAATAAAGGAAAATTCTATTTTGAATTTTGTTATTCTAATAAAAATTCTATTAAAGTTTTTTTAACAACTGATCGTAACAACTTAATCAAAAATAATCACAGCTTTATTCATTCCACATTCTTATCGGCGCGTTATCTGCATACAGCTGTCAATCAGCATCTCATTTCCAGTCATCTCAATCATGCCCGATACTAACTGTGTATTGAAAGTTGCCGGTTAAAATAAGCTCGCTTATCAAGCTCGGTTCAGGGGTCTTCGGCCTCGTAAACCCGCCACAAACATAAACAAAGCGTTCTGCGGTGGGGTTGTTTGACAAGTAGCTCGTGTAGTTATGTGACGATTAGTTCGAAGTTTAAATATGAGTTCTAGAACTAAATGTCTTCACTTTTTTAAAGCTTTTTTTTTAATGCCAGTCATGCCGGCCCCGACTGCAAGCGGCGGAGAGCGGAACACCTTTAGGCGGTAGGAGTCCGGGATCTATGCCATAATCCTATGTCGGCCCCAACCCGATTCATGGCATCCATGATAGATTTCACCAAGTTTAAAAAAAGTAATGATTGTTTTGACAGAATTATGTTTTTGAAATAAATTCTTAGCAAAATTAAAATCCAAATCCACAATTACGAGTGTTTTTTAATAAAAATCTTTTACAAAGAAAAAAAAACAAAATAACTTAGAAAAACAAATTACTGTCACGTACTCAACTGGAAAGCCAGTAATTTTGAATTTCCGGGAAACCATGTACTTATGCGTACGAGAACTTACATTAATTGTATACGACTATACGTGACTCGATCGGAAAACTTAATGCATACTTTGGAGAGCAGATGCAGAAATCCGGTCCGGTAGCTGTGCTTGAAGTAAAGATAGTGTTGCTACCAGTCTTAAATTAAAATAATTTGCCTCTAATGGGAAATGCGCAGAATCAGAAATGATGAAATCCGTAGAAGAACGAAGGTGACCGACATAGCTCTCAAAATTTGCAAATTAAAGTGCCAAGGGGCTGGCCACATCGTTCGCAGGACTGACAACCGATGGGGAAAAATGTCCTCGAAGGCGACCACGTTTAGGCAAAAGGAGCACAGGCCGCCCTCCGACCAGGTGGACTGATGACCTGAAGAAGACAGCGGGAAACCGTTGGATTCAGAGGGCTCAGGACCGGGTGGAGTGGCGTCGATTAGGGGAGGCCCATGTCCAGCAGTGGACTACTAAGACTACTGCAAAAAAAATAGTTCATAGATTTTCCGCAACATGGTGAGGTGTACAAAACCCTACTCAGACTATAAGTAAACTAAGTACATTTCTTCAATACACATAACGGGAATTATAAATTAGTAGGTAGATACGTAGAACGGAAGCAAATTTTATTAAAAGTGTGCAATAAAATAAATTTTGCGCTGTCATACGCATTTATAAGCAGTGTGAGTCACGGCGCCGACGATTTATTATAAAAACATTCTTGTAAACGATAAATCAGATGAAATGTATTTATTTTTATACTAAATGTCGCTCGGTTATTTATTAGTCGTTAAGTGATAATTACTGTGAAATGCGATTAGTAATGGATACCTAATAACTAACCTACCTAAAGGACCCAACTCCCGAAATCGCATCGGTTTTTATAGATGATAGATTACTAGGATATGATTAGCAAAAGAGAGTGCTAACCATTGCAACAAAACTCAAAAACTTGCTTCATGTCGGGTTATACGGGCGGCGATACGGAGCTAAGGTCAATTATAAAGCCTTATCACTTATAAATAGGTAGGTAGGTGTTACTTATAGCCACTGGCGGTACAGTTCCTGAGAGATCGATTGTACAGTCAGCGTCATATAGTTCGTGACACTCTGGGTACTCAAATATATAGACGCAACAAAAAAGTCGATAATATCGGTACAAACAAAGTTGTCTTATTGTTGTCAACAGTTTTGTTGCTCAAAAGGTCGACACACTTAAAATGTCATATAAATCGGTTCAGTCAAACTGCCATAAATATGGTTACAGTCATCCCGCCAATGGTATCTAAACATTCTAAGTGTTCAAAAATATGGAACACACTAGAAAAATAAGCTAGCATTAAAACCTCATTACGCAATCTAGTGTTTGAATGTATAATTCTATTATCTGTCAGTGTATGTCAAATAACCATCAGTCGTATCAATGTCAAGTGCAATCTATACTTCTATACTAATATTATAAAGAGGAAACATTTGTATTTTTGTATGTTTGTAACGAATAAACTGAAAAACTACTGGGCCGATTTCAAAAATTCTTTCACCATTGGAAAGCTACATTCAGCCTGAGTAACATAGGCTATTAAATAAAAATAAAAAAAATAAAAAAATTCATTGGCAGAGCGAAGCCTGCTGGGTCAGCTAGTATTATAGAAAGCTGGAAATCTTGACTACCTACGTAATTTCTATTGAAGCAATTTCATACTTAATACTTAAATAGGGCTACATGTCGCATTGATGACACCACTAAACATCGAATTATATATTAAAAATAAGGATAGTTGAACCAATTTTTTTTTTTATTTACACCCTCTGAGATTCTTATCCCCTAATTCATAAAAACAAAAATCGCTTATTAAACCTATTTTAGCCATTACATTGATTTGCCATTTTCTTTCAAACGTTGACAGCACCAAGAAAGAAAGAGACAGTGCAGTGAAAGAACAGTGAAATAGAAAATAGGTTTATGATGCGATTTGGCTTTATATGAATAAGGGGTCAGTCTTTTGTTGCGTTTGAAAGTAACTTTATCAGAACTGCTCAGTTTATCGTTAATACGGAATGTGTTCTTTTCAGTTAGGTACACAAGTAAAATTAAATACGAAATATACCTAATAACTCATATTCATTATCATTGAGGTTAACATCAGTCTATTAAGCTGTAACTGTTTATTGCATATTTTTTTAGCATATCTTGAGATATATTGTCCGTACTGAAAATTCAAGCTTCTAGTTTTGTCGACAACGAAGCTATAAGGGATCGAAAATTGCCTGAAAAGGATGGTACGGCCGTGCCGGTTTTTTTGCTCGACTTGGTCCTCACCACTACCGTGCCCCCAGATATCGTAAATGGCTATGCAAGAAATTCTGAAACTCTATACAAAACAAAAGAGAAGTCTATGACGTCGTGCTTAAAATGAAAAGGACAGCAGTAGTTTCTATCGCTTTCACTTTGTGTTTAAATTCTTTGATACTAATTGACGAGGAAAATAATATTTCAAATATTATAGCAGTAAAGTTTATTTTTCTAGTGTGTTCCATATTTTTGAACACTTAGAATGTTTGGATACCATTGGCGGAATGACTGTAACCATATTTATGGCAGTTTGACTGAACCGATTTATATGACATTTTAAGTGTGTCGACCTTTTGAGCGACAAAACTGTTGACAACAATAAGACAACTTTGTTTGTACCGATATTATCGACTTTTTGGTTGCGTCTATATATTTGAGTACCCTGAGTGTCACTAACTATATGACGCTGACTGTACGAGTAGGTAATCTAATTACCGTAACGATTACTGGAAAATCTCAGCTTAACCTGTTTTTTAGTTCAATCTAACGGAACTAAGCAGGAGGAATTAGATGGTATTTGCAGGCAAGCTTCCTATAATTAACAAATCGTAGGTATCAATGTTGATGAAGGTAAAGAAATAAATTTGCATGGAAATAACTCCGACGTGAAAAGGGCTCGGGCTTACTGTCAAAAGATTTGAGTCAAAACATTGTGAGGAAACCTGCATGCATGAGAGTTCACAAAAAAAATGTTCTCAAAAGGTATGTGAAGTCCACCAACCCGCAGTAGGCCAGCGTCGTGGACTAAGGCCTACATCCCTCTCATTACGAGAAGGAGACCCGACCCTGTAGTGAGTCATTAATGGGTAATGAGTAAAGCCTCGGGTACTGTCAAGCAAACAATAAATGGGGACGAAGAATTAGCTAATGGTAGGAAATTCTTTTTTACCGAACTATTTGATTTGGACACTAAAACTTATAAAACCAGACGCATGAAACTTATACTCATAAAACCCTCTTTTAGTCGGGGGCGGGGGTTAAATAAATTGGTTCAAATCATACAATTAATAAAAAGTTTACTTACGCTCTATGATAGGGATATTATATGAAGACTTAGAAAGTAATCAGAGATTTACAGCCAGTTAATTAATAAACATAATTAAAGCTTTAATAAAAATAGAAGCTAACGAGTTGACGGATAATTAATGGATACATAAATATCTTATTAATAACAGTTTGTTATCTTCAAGCACCGTTCTGAATTCAATTAATATTTGTCAGATTCTCGGCAGTAAGACTTCATTATGGATCTTACCAAAGAAATAAAATTAAACAAAGTATTTTAGATTTTAACCAAAGGTCCCTAAAGACGAGATTCGTGGGTTGAACACTAACTTTGAATGTGGAGGCAACTTCTAACAAAATGTTACTAGTAATGAGCCCTGCTGATAAGATAATAATAATATACGTGCGGGCCCGGAACTGGATCTTACTTTAGTTGTTGTATAAGGACAACTCATGGGCAGTCTTGAATCCATTCAAATATGCGCAAAAATAAAACCATTAAAAATTCAATAGGTTTAGGCAATTTGGGAGAAAACATAAGAATAAATACTAAATGAAGTAAATACCTAAAAGATACTAAATGTAGCAGTGAATAATAAAGCACTAATTGGAATTAATGAAACTGTATTTCGATAGTACAAAATACAATCTGTTTTAAACAAAAATCACACTACGATCTAAAACAAAGATTCCTAAATTGTTGGTAATTGAAAACTATTACAATGAGCACATATTTAAAATTCTAAAAATCTACTTGAGAATAACAAATTCAGTAGCAAATTCCTAAATTGCACTCAGCGGTTACAGGGGTCGATCAATGTTTCGGTATCTTCAACAAGCTCAACAGTAACCCGTGGAACCGGTATGCTGACATGGCCGTGTCGAAATGCCGCCCAACGGTATCCAAATCGGAATAAAATCTGTGCTTATGGGTCTTCGACTGCACCAAAACAATGAAGCTGAGAGGGGAACGGGTTTGAAGGGGCAATCCGAAGAATGTAAGCGTGTAAATCAGCGTGGAGAATCTGTTCATTGAGATTACCTTGTCCACGTGCGAGTACTTCATTAGGCCAGATATTATTTTGGAGCGTAAAGAGAATTTTGGATTTCTTTTTTGGTTTTTCTAATCATATTTTTAACTTTAGTCTGCAGGCTATATTTTTTTCTATACTTTATAATTTATTTCTATATGGCTGTGGCCAAAGTAGGTACTTTAAAGCCGGTCAATGCACTAGTTTCTGACACAACATTTTACATCAAAGTTTAGGATATTTTTTGCAAACTCTTGACAACTCTGCCTGTTGTCTTTAAAGAGAATTATGTTATCAATGATTTTTACAAGCGATAAAACCATAACGTTCAATTCTTCTCCCGTTCATCCAAAATGCTACAAATTCTTCAATATTTAATTAATTTACTATGCCTGATTACCGTGTCTTATTATGCTATTGTCTGAACTATATTTTTAGACTTCCCATCCCATTTGGTGATTAGAATTTAATAATTATTCGTCATCTCCAGACTCCATTTCACTTCTCAAAACGCCACCACCTCAAGAGTCAGCATTTTAGCTGCATATCGTTACCACATTACTATCACATTATGTCCCAAGAGTGAAGAGATGTTCTCACGTAATCTTCCTCGTCTGCTCTCGCGTGGTGCGAATATCAGCGGCACCGTTACACCAGTTCAACGGCCCGGTTCGATGCCGCTAGTGGCCGTCTCTCTCAAAGCTTTGGACGTGTTGGATAAACGATTTAGCTATAATATAGCACCCAATTTAGCAAAGTTTGATGGTCTTGCAATAATTTTATATGGTTTGGGGTACATGTTATTATGGAGTATCAGAATTGTTATGGTTTACGGTTTATAAACTAATAGTGTTGAGCGCAAGATGGTACCTTTTGATGTAAGTAAAGGCAGCCTGGATATCTTTTAATTATATTGTGGTTGGATCAACAAAATAATATACGTTTAGATTAGGTATTAAACAAAAATATGGAGACACGTGTCAATTGAAATTAAGACTGTCTTATTGTAAGCAAAAGTATCTACAATTACATTTCCCTCATTTATTTAAAATGACATCCGTGTAACGCTCCTTAAAAATTTAACGAGCGACAATAACACTCCATCAGCGTACGAAGATGAAAAAAGGATCGTCACTGTATACTTAAAATTGTGAGAAGAACAACTCCCCAATCTGTTGGCAGAGCTGTTTGGGGTACCCGCGCGTGACAGACGGACGGCCACACTTCGGTGCACCTCACTGGAAGACTGGACCAACAAAAAGCAAGCAGACACCAGTATAAAAATAAAACGACCCGTTACTTGCAATTAACAAGAAAACAATGTACGAATATTACTCATTCAAATTGATGAGCGCTTCTAATACGTTTATTCTCCTATTCTGGCTTGAGGTTATAAAAGAGAGCATTTCAAAAATATGCTTTTAGTTTATCTACCTTATTAAAAA
Source organism: Erynnis tages (assembly GCA_905147235.1). Classification (NCBI taxonomy): domain Eukaryota; kingdom Metazoa; phylum Arthropoda; class Insecta; order Lepidoptera; family Hesperiidae; genus Erynnis; species Erynnis tages. Next base: position 11,642,766 of record LR990082.1, read on the forward strand.
CATAACATTTCGCTCATTTTTTTATAAAAAAGTTCTTTTGCTGATTCATGGTGGATGTTTGTAGGTTGTTCTTGACGTTCTTTTTCTTTTCCTATGGTTTTTAAGTAGGTACATTTGCCTTTATAAGAATTTTCCTAAGACACCCTCTCTCGGTGCGGGAGTTATTCACTCTTAATATCTACTCTATTACTTCCCTTAATAAATGCATTGCCAACATTAAGAACTTTTTCTTGATCTTAACCGTCACAAATCACTTCATAACTATTCGTACAATCACAGTCACGCCGGTCCTAAACAAACAATCTGAAAGGAACTTAAGGAGCCATTATCAATTAATTTATCATTTGGAGCACAAAAACGCGGGTTAATCTAATTCTAACAGCGCTTTACGATCTCACCCGAGAGTCTTTCATTCCAAATTATTGTGGGGACGACAAATTAATAGCGTTCACGCAGATACAAAAAGTGTTGGATGCGGTATTGGTTTTTAACAAGCAGAATAGTGTTTTGTTATTTATTTGTCGTGGATGTAATAGGGTTGTGTCCTACGAGTCAATTGAGATACTTTTAATGATCTCATAAACACTATCTCGTCATACATTGTACATTATTTCGTTTGGTGAACGCAAATGGATGAACACATTACACAAATTGGGATAGGCCTTAGTTTTTTCGAGTCAATAAAAAATCAGTCAGTACTGATTTTTTATAGTTTCTGCGCTCAGCAAAACTCATTTTTAAACATATTGGAAGGGGTGCTACATTTTCAGATAGTCGTGAATGCAACTCTTGGGCAGAATTACATTTTGAAATTAATTGTGAATGGTGGAAACATCCCCATATCAAAAGTTTAACTACTATTATGTAAACATTCCGTGACAGCAGTTAACTTTTTATTGTTAAAATATTTATTGTTCAATATAATCGGCATCGCGACCTGTATTTTTATCTTTTTCGTCTCATATAAAACGTAATAATTTATGTCTTCATTAAACAGTCCTTCAAAGGTAGATCTGATCATAATTTTTAATCTGTGCCGCATACTTCATCTTCGTGCAGCGGGGGCGTCTATTTTATTTTAGTCGAACATATTTAAAAATAGGCGTCCTCTTAAGTTATATTTATTTGTTTTGCCTCCGCTCCATGTTTTCTACTACGGCTTTTGTTGAGATAGGTCTGCGATAAATATAGATTTTCTGTTTGTTGCACTACAAGAGAATGCTGACGAGTGGGTCTCGGATTTACGCCATACAAATTCGAACCAGTTTTAAGTCGTTTACGCCTGCATTTTGAATGCAAATAACACAGTGAAATATTTTAATGAGGAAAAGCGACGGATACAGCGCCATTCTTTCGTCAATTTCGATCGTGTTCACAATTCATCTTAGTTGTATTTATAGTTGAAAAAGTGTTCAAAAGGGTTTGTTTACGAATACAAATGACACCGAACCAGTTTTAATAAGTCGTTACGGCTTCATTTTGAACGTAAATAACACAGTGAAAATATTTGAATGAGGAAAAAGCGACGGATTTAGCGCCATTCCTTCGTCAATTTGTGTCCAAATAATAAATAAATAAATTTCGATCGTGTTCACAATTGTTCATCTTAGTTGTATTTACAGTTGAAAAAGTGTCCAAAAGGGTTTGTCGGCCGCAATAAATCTAGTGAGTCAGTCATTGGTGAAGAACGTGCGCGTTGCAGCTGCATGCAATTGAATTTAAGGCGCGGGGAAAAAAGTAAAAAAAAGTAAAATTGAAAAGGTTCAGTCAACGTTCGTCGCGTGACCTTGACACTGCGCGGACGTGAGCGATGAACACTGCTATTTCGAAATCGCACCATACATACGTACGAGTATGTGTATACCGTCGTGATGCACTCAAGTTAATGTTTAATTTATTTGACGTTTTGGTACAAGTATTGGCGCCAATTAATGGTGCGTTGGACGGGTCACGTCAAAATAAAAAAGTAGCAAGATAGGTTTTGATAAGGATATGGAAACTATCGTAACTAGAGTATGACACTGTGGATTTGGGTTCTAATGGTTTTTCGAAGATCAGAAATTAGTTGAAAATCTGACTGACTTATTTGACCTTGACTTGAAAGACACATTTAGGTATATGCTACATCATTTAGGTCAGATTTCATTTGTTACATTTTACCCATGGTCCACTCGGTTCAATTTAATATGTGATGAAAGCGTCACTTGGTTAAAAACGGAAAATGATTTGCAAATAACTAAACTGAATGATTCAACTAAAGTTTTACCTACCTATCGCTACATTTAAAACATGCTAATTGCCGAATATAAATGGCTGAGTATAACTTTCATCATACATATTTAAACCATTAAAAGGCACTCGTCTCTAGTAATTGTACTTTATAATGCATTCATCAAGAAGGTGGACTAAGTATTATATTTAGAATATCATTAACATATGTTAACCTATTCAATAAGCCATTGTCTATCTGTGCGTCCCTGGTACGCAGTCTGCATTTGAATGAATGCATTCATTCTGAGAGGATGTGTGGCAGAGACAAGTTTTTTTACTTTCCCTGTTTGAGGACACAAAAGCCAAGACACAAAAGACTATAAATCCTTTCCTTAAAAAGCTTGGCGTGGATAGTTAGGCTTTAGGCTATTCATAGACTTTTTGTTTTGATTAGTTTTTTTCTAGTTCGTCCAGAACTCTTGTCAAGTGTACAATAGGATAGTCTAAAGATCTCATTAGAAGCGAGTAGCAATCTTCACTTCATCCCATCTGTTTATTTGATGAAAATCATTTTAGTATACACATAAAATTTAGGATGAAAAAAATGCCTAAAAACCACCCAAAGAAATAAACTCTCCAGTTTCTTACATTAGTATGGATTCTTAACAGGATATTATATTTAAAACTAAATCTTTTCTTAGGGACATACCCCGCCGTCCTGTCTTCAGTTTTAGTACTTATATCTAAGTACAAATATTTTATTCAAAATTTTGTCTCAAAAAGGCCTTCTTAAAAATGATCAGCAGCTCATCAACAATGTGCAAACTGCAAATAAATAAATGATTCTTATTATTATTATCTTTTTTTTAGGTTTCCCTTTCTCCCAATTCTGGGGTAATTACCATTACTGCGAGCTTTTGGCCAAACAGTAATGGTTGTCAATGGTTGATGATCACTTACTCCTCAATAGCTAAGAACCTTCAAACAATCCTACACGTATTAATAATTACTGCTTTTTGCAGGAGAATGTAATATTGAACGATTGATGTTGCGTGTGCGCGACTATCATGTAGCGTGGATGGAATAACGCCAGTTGAAGATATTATAATGGGAACTGTCTTTACCTTTTGCACATTCCAGTCTGATTTAATTTGAAATAAAATATCTGTGTATTTTTTATTATTAAAAGAAAAGCGCACTTATCACGCGGCGCGACGCTATGCACGTTTAAGGGTGCTTTTCCGCCAGAGATATGCTATGCAGCTATGCGGCGAAGATGTGAAATCTACGCTACGAAAATATGTGACCGTTTCCACCAATACTGCTATGTAGCTGTGCGAGGAAGATGCGCTATGAAGATGCGCCGCCGCAAAGTAGCTGCGCGAGAAAGATGCGACAAACGCGGGCATACTGTAGGTAATCTGCTCTGCACATACTCGTAGCTACACCACGCGACGGCCCATAGCAGGCATAGCACACATCCATAGCACGCATCCTTCCATATAAAAACATATCTTAGTTGAATCCGTTACCACCAGTACTACGCGATGTGCACCAATGAATATGATTGGTGGATATTAAACGCATAGCCACATAGCATAGCACATCTCTGGTGGAGAGGCACCCTTAAAATTAAACGCACCAATCACTGGAGCCGATTGCAGCGTACGCTCCTTTCTGCTTTTTTGTTCTGTTTCAGCAGATCTAGACATTCGAGACAGTGTTAATTTATATGTTATTGGACGAGAACGGAATGAAGAGCCCCTAAGGGTTTTGATTTCTCTGGAAACTACGAGTATAAAAACGATATACTTGTACAACGATATACTTGTACTTGTAGCGGTGATAGCCCAGTGGCTTAGAATTCGACCTCGTATCGAGGGGTCCGGGTTCGAATCCCAGTGGCACGCACCACTGACTTGGTAAAAAAAGTTATGTGCGCTTTATAAAAATTAAATATCACCTGCTGTTACGGTGATGGAAAACATCGTGAGGAAACCTGCATGCCTGAGAGAGAAAATAAAAGTTCTCAAAGGCATATGTAGTCCACCAACGGGCAGTAGTGTAGCGTGGTGGACGGCGGCCTACATCCCTCTCATTGTGAGAGGAGACCCGACCCTGTAGTGGGTCATTAATGGGTTACTACTGACTTGTACAACTTGCTCAACAAAGTATACAGTGTGTTTGGCTTCGAACCAGCGATAATTTAGGGTCATAAAATAGACCAAATTTCATCGACAATAAACCCTCCATATAAGGATCTCCACCTCCACATAAGGTAGTCCACCAACCCGCAGTAGTCCACGAACCCGCAGTAGACCAGCGTGGTGGACTAAGGCCTACATCCCTCTCATTACGAGAAGGAGACCCGACCCTGTAGTGGGTCATTAATGGGTTACTACTGACTTGTACAACTTGCTCAACAAAGTATACAGTGTGTTTGGCTTCGAACCAGCGATAATTTAGGGTCATAAAATAGACCAAATTTCATCGACAATAAACCCTCCATATAAGGATCTCCACCTCCACATAAGGTAGTCCACCAACCCGCAGTAGTCCACGAACCCGCAGTAGACCAGCGTGGTGGACTAAGGCCTACATCCCTCTCATTACGAGAAGGAGACCCGACCCTGTAGTGGGTCATTAATGGGTTACTACTGACTTGTACAACTTGCTCAACAAAGTATACAGTGTGTTTGGCTTCGAACCAGCGATAATTTAGGGTCATAAAATAGACCAAATTTCATCGACAATAAACCCTCCATATAAGGATCTCCACCTCCACATAAGGTAGTCCACCAACCCGCAGTAGTCCACGAACCCGCAGTAGACCAGCGTGGTGGACTAAGGCCTACATCCCTCTCATTACGAGAAGGAGACCCGACCCTGTAGTGGGTCATTAATGGGTTACTAGCATAAGGATCTAGCCCCCTGCTTTTGAAATGGCAGCCATTTAAATGTTGCATTAAATTTTTAATTCAATTTCTCTGGACCTGCATGTTGGCTGTTGGCAGCAATAACTGATTCAAAAAAGCTCCAACGGTCAGAAATGGCTCTCAAAACACCGTGGGATGGAAGCAAAGGCAGCTGCTTTGCATATCATTATAAATGTAATTAATTGTGTAACATTTTAACTCAATGGTAATCTATATGTAGCATCAGTCTGACCACCACATTTCCTAAATAGGCCTGGAATCTGCAGTGGCCTGGCCTTGTGCTAAGTCGTGTTTCCGGCTGTTAGACCTTATATTACCGCGCTTGTGTCATTGGCCTTACGTATATGACATGCCATACGCTATACCAGTAGCATATAACCAATACTGTTTTCCTCGTATCTACTTAACTATCGACAAAAGTTATTATTTTACCTTAATATGTAAAGAGAGGTCCATTTTATGTTGTAATTTAGCATGATCGTGGAAAACAAGCAAGATAAGCAAGATTAATTTTGAAAAAACCTTTAGATATTCGCTTTTACGCCACGCCGGGGTTTTCAAAGCGACCAATCCACTCTGAAAGGTCATTGCAACTAGACAACAAGAAATCGCAAGATGACAAAGTAGATTTTCAGATAGGTTCGCTAGCAGTTAGTCATCGAGGGAGTTCGGTGAAGCGTGTCTTGTAAGTAATGAAAAATAACCAAGACTCGCACTCACGGCAAATTAATTCAGATCACGAACGGGCGGGCGTCGTCACCTGTGTAAATAATGCTGCAGCCATTGTTGGAGGACCTTCGCTCTCAAACTGAACTCTACTGCCTCTTGATAAGACGTGAGCTGACGTGGGCTGAGCGCACGACCATAGGTTTCTGCTTTCATATGCCTGGCTCGCACTACAACGATGATAGGCTCCTCTGTTATAGAAAATGTGCGTGCCCATAAAGGTTTAACCATTTACAAATTACGTTTAACAGCTCTTATTACATTTAAATGCTCTTCAATTACTCTTAATTGTATCACTGTGGCCAAAAGTTTATTTTTACTTAAACGATTTTTCAGATTTAATTTAATATCTCGAACAGCTAACTACATACGTCTTTTACATATCTTCTCTTAATTTGCGTCTGTGTGTATTATACATGCGATTGCAACAAACCGGTTGGATGGTAAACAGATACAATAGCTTGACCTTTCTTAACTGTAGGTCTTCTCAGGGACTCAATGCTATGCTAAAAGGTTAGGTCTCAGGTTATTAAAATGCTTTGTTTACTAACATTCATCGCCGCGATCAGTATCATCTTACAAAAAAGTTACTTAAAGGCTACTTTAAGGACACTATCTTATAAATTAATACTAACATCAAAGTTTTAGCAACCCCCCTTTCCGAAAACGAAGCCTCGGGCACAGCCGGTTGAAAGTATAACTAAAACTAATTCTTTAAAGCTACTTTTAGAACAGCACCTAGTAAAAGTTACTGGAAGCATAGCTAAAAATGAAAAAGTGATATCAAAAGGCTGCCAGACGACTTTTTGCATGGACGTGTCCCGCCGTCGTTCCCGCTGCGTCCGGGCGCAGTGGCGGGGTTCCGACGCATTGCAGATTTCAATCTAGCCGTCTGCGTTCCTGCTTGGTACATGTTCGGGTCTTAACTATCATAAAACATATCCTTACAATATAATATGTGTACAGTTTGGAAAGTAAGGATGGCTAGGCATTCGCTTGATAAAACGATAATATTTCAATCAGGGAGCATATTATTACAGGTTTCTACAAGACGTCCGTCTAGGAATAGACAAATGTTTTCGTCTGCCTTTCTTCTTGCTGTAATTTGCTGGGATCTTAAAATAAGGATGGATAGTCATTTAGTCAATTAAACGAATATTATTCAGTACAGATTTTGTGAAGTTTTGTTGAATAAGTTTCATGTTTTGTCTTTGTTGTGGTCCGTTCCCTTATAATATGAAAAATATAAAAGATTTCACGTAATCAACCATTTCTAGAACCTAAATTTAAGCATACGGTAGTTTTATTATTCGTAGGCATACGGTTAAAATGAATAATTTTTAAGATCTAAGTATTATTGTCAGCGTTGTAATATTGCCAAAAATGATGAAGAGATGGTCATTAGGAAAAGAGTTAGGTACAAATAAACAGTTAAATCTATTGTCGCTCCTTGCGTTTGAAACTCCAATTGTACCTACAGCTTTAAAGGCATTGATTTCAAGAGAATAGATGTACATCGAGATACATCAGAATAGGAACCAATGCAACCGCAAAGGAAGCAGCCTCGGTCCCCACCAGATGGTAGCCGACAATGGCCGGATGTTTGCCGTCAAGACAACATCTTCCAATCGAATATTGTGCCAATATCGCTCCAGTTGTCGGGACGAGCCATTCCGAGCAAAATCAATAACCATCTAACAATCTACTCGACGCAACGCTTTCAATTGATTTGAAAGCAAACTCCATTATGTGTGTGACTTGCATCGTAAACTGGAATTCTCATTGTAAGACGCAAATATGGAGAAATTCGAAGTTGTACAAGTCGGAAAGTTTGCTTCGGCCGCTGAATTCAATACCTTTCACTCTGACGCAGCTTTCCTTCACATTACTGAGCTTGCTTTTCATGTTGACGCCGAAACTTCGCCTTGATCCTTTGCAGTCTTTTATTTCGTTGGTCAAAGAAATATCGACGGGTAAAATAAAAGTCGTTTGTAAGCAATTTTCAATCGGGGTCGTTAAAAGTCAAGAGGTAGACTTGGTCATCATTATTGCTCTTGGTTCGATTAAATTATGATGTTATCTTTAGCTTTTGCAAAATCAACATTTCAAGATTGATTATTTATTTATCTATTCTTGATTATACATTAAACAGGTTATTGGCGTGCGAGCTGGCTGACAAACGTTTTAGAGCCAAAGCTAATAATGTAATTAATTCAGTATAATAGAGCTAATAATTTCTGTTATGTCAAAATCTCTTCCACCATAAAATGTTTTCCTCCCAACGTTTATACATTTATTCGTTGACATGGTGCATATTGATTTGCATAATGTCATTAACTCAATTATACAGTCTGACCGATGTCCGCGCTTGGTTACATCGACGCCGGCAAAACACCGATAGAGGCAATAATGTTAACAGCATCTGAAAGCCTCTCGAAACACTAATAAGCGTATCCATTTCGCTGGACACGCTGTTGAAGATAAGATAATGATATGCAGATCGGAACAAACCGATATGTCAATCATATATCTGACCGGGGGTAACCTTTGCAATACACTATTATAATTCTGCAATATACACGTTTTCGGAATGAGAATTTGATTTTGATCTTCTTCATATTCATTCTAAACAAACAATCAAATAGCAATCTAATATATAAAATTGGCATGTCACAGTTTTAGTTACCATACTCCTCCAAAACGGCTTGACCGATTTTTATGAAATTTTGTATGCATATTCGGTAGGTCTTAGAATCGGCTACTGTCTATTTTTCATACCTAGGGGTATAAGGGGTATTAGTGATAAGGGTTGTCCACACCTAACATTTTTAATTTTATTTTTTGGACAATTTTTTTATTTTTATTTTTTCAATGATGTGGCATAGAAAAATACATACAACCCTAAATTTTCACCCTTCTATCACTAATCACTATCTAATGGTCGATTTTTAACGCTGGATAACTTATATCGCAAAACAACGTTTGCGGGGTCAGCTAGTAAATGTGTATAATTTAATGAGTTTTACACACAAAACATTATCGTTAGAACCGGTTATCTCGAAAAGATCTAAGATCCATCTTAATTGCGAACATTATGCAAACGAGCCTGGATATCATAACTATCAAACCATTTCAGCGACGTGAAATTGCACTTAGAATGTACGGGGTGGCGAGTACAGAATCAAAATTTCCGAATCTAGAACACCAGCAGTCATGGCGGCATGATCTTGGACGTTCCGTTGCGCGGCGCGGAATAATTAAAATCGCTTAATTACTTGAAATGCCACGCATTTGCTCTCGTCTCGTCTAAATCTCATTTTTACGAGATAACATCGGCGTGGAAAGTCGGTGGCGTGTGGATTTTGGAAAGTAAGGTGCTGTATCCGAAGCATTCTTGTGATACTTCCGTCCGTGCCGTCGCTAATGTTGCCAGCCTTTCACCCAGCTAAAGTTATTTTTTAATGTTTTAAATTTTGGCAGATTTTTGATTTCCATTTAACATTCAACTCCATACAATTTATGTTGCCTGCCTGACATAGGCAGGACAAATACCTAGCACTCAATGTTTTTAACATCTTTGTATTTATTTGTTATATTGCAAATTAAGAATTTGAATTTGGAGATTGCTCAGCATGTACAGCATTCAATTCGATTCAATTCGTTAATTTGCAAGAATACAGTTTGTATTGTAGATCCATTGAAACATCGATTACTTCTATTAAAGCTAAGGCATTTAAAAGGAAAAGCTTTTGACTCTTATGAGTAAATAGTGTACTAAATGTTAAAGGTAAGGCATTTAAAAGGCAAAGCTTTGACTGTTGTGAGTAAATAATGTAAGACTACTGCATTACTGACGTGACATGTGATACGAGGCGGCAGGCACACGTCGCCACGCGAGCCCAGCGCCGGACAGCCGTTTACACTGCTTCCTTGTTTATTACACCGCTTGCTCTTATAAATACCTCATTAGTGGTCGGATACGGTTACCCGAGAACAAGTTTAAGATCACATTCCGTATTACCTTCTAAGTGAATGCTGTTATGATCAATTATTTAACTAATACCTACCGTATTGTTTGAGAACAGTTTTCAGTTTTAATTCATGTCATTAATGTGATGGGGTATGATCATAATGATCATAAGCCCCGAGTAATGTTGTCACATTAAACATTAAATAACTCCGTTAACAAAAGAATAACGTTCAATTCTTTCTTCATCTCTCATTTAAAACGACTGTTTCGGATCCAATCTTACATTATTTATCATCTCGCAATCGCCGTTTCTCGGTACAATCGCGACAATCTTCCATCAGAACGGACCGATCGACCGGAATAAGTGCCGGAACTGTTAGATGGCTGTACACACGCGATCTTAAACGAATGGACCACCTACATGGATGGTACTTGGTATAATGGACCACTGTTGATGTAGTCGGCAAGGAGTCAATAGCATTATTAAGTTGCATAGTTTGTAGAATGGGACGTACAAACCGACTTACGGTACGTAATATGTTGTCCGTGGTTCTAATTACATGAATTGCTAATATTGCTATAGTGGCTGCTTTAGAGGGTTGATCAACAACACTTCCTTAGTCCACAATAATGGATTAATTATTATTATTATAAAGTATTCTGTAAGAAGTATAACACTATCACAATTAGATGTTTTCGATGAGGTTATTGAGTTATTGACTTCTCCACTAAGTTCTAATAGGAATTATGAGAAATGTTTAGACATTTTAGTATATTCTTTAGCAGAGATCTGATTAGTTAAATAATGAATAAACCCATCAACTCAAAATCTGTTCTAAATCTTCGTCGTATTCTTCAATGCGTTACTATTATTGCAATACCGCGCAAGTTTATATTATTTTCTATTATTCAACCACTTGAGCGGAGACGCAATATAACCTAGGCATAAGCTATTCATTACCGCAAAACCATCGATCGGAACCCTGGCTTGCACAAGAGAATATTAATTAAGTTCTGGCTAATTAATTCCCATCTGCTGCTTGTATTATTGCTTGTATTTCCATCGCAAGTTTTACTATTGCTCATTTCATATGCGTTCTGCTATAATTCTTCATCGGTCCCGAGCGTCGCATTTATCATAAACTTACTGTCCAATCGAAAGTATGAAATTCTAATCCCCCGAGCTGTTAATTATTCATCGTGATTAATCTTGGAGAGCTCGTACAATCCATTGAGAACCTAGACACGTCTTTTGAATGCCGACGCGACGTAAAATTAATGAGAAAATTTCTTGATTAGAAGTAAACGCGACTTCGGGACAACTTAATATGAATATTTACGGTTTCTTCTGATTTGTTTAAGCTACTGTAGGTGCCGAAATTCGGTCAGATAATTTCCAATTTTATGATGCAGTGAAGATCAAATAGATACCTCTTCTATTGTGTTAAAGCGGAATTCGTGCTCAAAGCGATTTTTTTCTAAATTGTATTAAGAAAACAAAATATCTTGATTTGATAGTGTTTCTCGCTTTCATCGTAGTCGTATTGATACCATTTCAATCTGATACAGGCTAGACTTGATATCATTATGTAGTATTCTTTCATTATCTGTATTCACAGCCACTTTTGATCTTTTTTATAAGTAAGTACCTACCTAAGTCTAAGGAACTGAAGAAAACATTATTATAATAAAGACTGTTGACATTGCTGTCTCTAATTGGTTTGCCATGCCGGTTTAACGAATCTTCTCCAAAATGCTAATGAAACAAAAAAATTAAGAAACTTGCAACAAAGAAATTCTAGTTATTGTTCATATTATTATCATTACAATTGGGTTCGTTTTCAAATTAAAGAGACATTTAGGTACATTTTTGCTTTAGGCTTTTATATAAATTTGAACTAAGTTCCTTTTCGTTTACAAATCTTAGTCTTCAACCACGTCACTTTTTCTTGTGTGAATACTTTTTTAATTATTTCTTAGGCCGATTGTTGTGCTATTCGATTACGATACCGGTGAGCTACATAATACATTAAATGCACCAACACGTTCCTATTCCTATGAAGAATTAAATATCACTAGTTCTGAACAGTACAATGAACAGAACGATCACGTAGATTTCAATAGAATTTTTGTTACCTCGACATCAACAAAACGTGATGAAGACTCTATGTCACCAAACGTGATGAGATAAAAATTATCTTAAACGTTTTATATCTGCGAGATATCCACTAGTCATCAAAAAATATATTATTCTATAGTCATCAAAAAATATATTATTCTATATTTTTTGATGACCAGTGACTGGGTTTTTTTTGTTTATGTGAAGAGTAAGTTTCTCTGGAATGTCCGATTCAATTATTTCGTCTTTTTCTTCAGTCTTTGTGACTCCATTCAGTCCATTATCAGTTCAATTGTTTCGTGGTGTTTTATACAAGAATCTCAGGTTATTATTTTGATTATTTTTAGAAGATTGGTGACATTACAGATCTTTCTCCATTTCAGAAGATTGGTAGTTTTAATATAAATTCTAGTTACAATTGCAATAGTTTCCAATTTAATAATATGGGTAAATATCAAATCAAAATAATAAAATTTGTTTTTTCTTCGGTGTAGAGCCGGAACTGTGGTATATTGACGGAAACTCGACACGTAGGGCTAGTTTCTAGGGTAATTACTGGGGGGGTAAATTAATATTTTAAAATGCAGGTGCTTTTTAAATATAGAAGGAAAAGCATTCCATTCACATATTAGACAATCGTTTTCTCCTTTTATTTATGAGTTAATTGTAAAAAGATATTAAGCAATTAAATTTTAAGTCAATAAGCAATCGATTTATGTAGGTAGGTACTTCCAAATTCGTATTCGGCTACTGGAGACTATTACTAGGTACTTTTATCATGCCCGGAGGGTATGCGCGGCTCCTCTATTCAGCCGAAAATGAAATGAAATATACAGGCGGTACGGGATCGAGAGAGCGAGGGTGTATCCATTATAGGTATATAGGCACCCGAGTACGGCGGGAGGATCGATTCGCTAGCTCCCTACCGCCACGCCGGCCATCCACCCGGCAACCGAAGACCACGCATTCTCGTGAAAAGGCAACCGCAAAAAACTTACCTCCACACTTCAGTAAGCACACACCACCAAAGAAATGCAGTCGCGCAGATCGCGAAAAACACTGTTGCACTGTTAAAATCTAACCCTCGAAGCTACTAACACAAACATCAATTAAGTTCCCACTGTCTTTGAGTAATTGTTGCGATCTCTCTGTTATATGTGATACCGGCTTGAATTTAGACCGGTGCGGTTTTAAATTCAAAATTGCGAGCGACGACAACGTTACCCCCACGACCGTTCGCGGTGGACTGACCGAAATGAAGATGGCGCCGGCCGTACGCTGAGATGACGCGAGTGAATGCAGCTACGGGAGACCCGTTAGGATTTCGGCCAATGAGGGCGCGGTGCGCTCACCGGGAGCCAATAGGGACAAAAAGAACTATCATCGATTTGCCCGTGAAAGTTCAAAACTGGTTCTCATTCACTTGATATTAATTACGTGATAAATTTTAATTTTAACAATTAACATTAAAATTTGCAAGTTAATTAATTAGGCAATTAACGGTTACTTGAGGTCAATATTCTGTTTGACGGAGTATTAAGTTGTTAAAATGCCTCGTTGAGCCTGTCGCATTGTTGGATGTTTTGTAATTAATCACTGTTTATTGGGCTGCAAATGACTTAACAGGTGTGGGATTTCGGGTCATTCCTTACGCAATACTATCGGAGCTTTACATTTATTATGCAGAGAGAATTAAAGCGCAAAAAAATTTATACGTGATGTAAGTACCTATCTCCTAGTTCACCAACTACCTTATTATTACCTTAGGGTATTACCTAAAAGCCAAAGCAACCTTATAAAAAATAAAACCTACGCCTCTTTAGTACTCTGATGTTCAAAACTGCAGAGAACTAAGACGGTCTCCTCAACCACACCTAATCAAAGGAAACATCTACTAGATATGAAGAGCATTCTTCGTTCTTAGTTCTCTTGTAGAACCAATAAAATTGCACTCCGTCTTGTATTCAAGCAGGCACTTAATGTAGTAATGTTTGTCTGACATGAGCAGTTTAATCTTTATAGTTTTTGCAGACAATAACCACTTCAACACATTAATTTCGTAGGAAAGCAACGTACTTGTAGGTACCCTTACTGCATCATTGGTTTTACGAGCGGTAATTGTACACAATACGCGTTTACTGGCCAGATATGCAAATTAATGATGTCCATAAATTATAGGAAAATGGCCATAAAGTGGACCACCCTGTAGCATTCATGACTAGAAACGTGTCGTATTGTCTGCTAATGGCAGTTGATGGCGATAACCATTGTTGCGCCCCTGGACCCTCTGGTGGGGTTAGTGTCTTCCGAAGTCAGAAACTCCACGTTGTTTCATTGTGGATCAATGACGACTTGAAGAACATTACAGACGCCACTATATTAAGCCAAAATTATGACGTTAACATATTAACATTCGAAATTAAGCTTATCTCAATTATTTAAGGTTTATTTTATACCAGACAAACCTAAAATACCTATACAGGCACAGCTTACGGATCATTATAAATAATAATTGTATTTCATGAATTTTAAAAGAGTAGCAAACGATCCACATTATGATGGTTAGCCATGAATACGCATCAAATATTGGATATCTACCCATACTAGTAGTGTCACCAGCAACCAGCGACTGATCAAGATTCCTGACCGCCCGCCCTAAGCTAATTATTAGAACGCGCCCCCGCCCCGCCGGTGTTACGGCCGGCCTAAAAAGTAGTTTAGTTTTGACTTTGTTTACTAGTGTGAAAATTTGAACATGGTTCGTACTCCTTATGAAAGTGCCGCGTTAACTTCTAGTGTTTTGTCCCGGTCTAGTTGAAATACGAAGGTTACAAGCAATGATGCTAGTAAGTGCATGCGAAGACACGATTTCAACACGCCCCCCTATCCTGGCGTCCTAGGCTGCAGCCTAATTAGAGGGTTAATCAGGAGGTTTATACTACAAACTCCTAAAAACATCATAAAGCAATGATGTTTTGTTTAAAACAAAACATCATTGCTTTATGATGGTTTCAGGAATTTGTAGTAACCCCCCTGGCCCTGCCAGCAACTATAATTAATATAATTAATTACTTCTATCGCTTCTAACAGCAATTATATCAGTCGGCCTGCATTTTCAGTATCGTAAACCTACGGCCGCATAGCTGCAGACACACTTAGATCGCCGCAGATTGGGAGATGCTGGCGGAAAGATCACTGATAACATTATTCTATCCTAGCTACTCGTAGCAACGTCTGAACATAGTGCGGTGAGGACAGCGGGAAGGCACAACCCTTTTATGACCCACAGTTGGGCACATCTCTCCACATAACAGAGGGAGGCCTGGAGCATACTTCACCACGCTCCAATACGGATTGGTGGAGAAACGGGCTAGTGGCCAACCCGCACCACGGAAGCGCGCATTTATTTTGCAACTAGCGGTGACCAGGTACTGACCGTCTAACTTTTTTGATCTACCCATAGCGATAACCCGCGAGTAGATTGAAAAAGCGCGCTTCAGCGAGGCTATGCGCGCTTCGAAAGTCACTTATAATAGAAAAAAAGCTCACTGCTGGTTACGGTCTTTTCCCACATGGGAGTCCTGGAACATTCCCCACCACGAGGGCCCAATGCGGATTAATGGATGTCGCTATACAGGTAAATATCAGCTCATTTACACTGTATTATCTTCATTTATACATATATTTACTGAAAGAAAAATATAGCTTTCATATTAAGGTTAAAAAATATGGCAATCCTCTAGATATAATAAGTTTTGAGCTTCTTCGGGATAAATGTTCTAGGCTACAAAACTCCTGTTATAAAAGCTATACAGCAAGACTTGAGACCAGTCTTAAACAAAATCCCAAACTGTTTTGGACGTTTATTAAATCCAAAAGAAACAACAATAATAAGGACTCTTATCCTAGTCAGATGACTCTAAATGGAACCATTGCCTCTAACGGTGTAGATATTTGTAATTTATTTGCAACGAATTTTTCCTCTATCTATCCTTCACACAATACTTCTCTCTATGACCGGCAACCGCTCGATAATAACCTAGATTGTAATTACTTTACTTCCTGTTCCTTCTCACAACAACAAATTTTGAAGACTCTTGAATATCTGAACCCGTATAAGGGAGCTGGCTCCGATAATATCCCTCCGATTTTTATTAAAAAATGCGCTATATCTTTATCTTATCCTCTGAAAATTATTTATAATTTATCTCTGTCTAGCGGCGTCTTTCCGGCAAGATGGAAAGTTTCACGAATAGTCCCTATATTTAAATCCGGTGATAAAAAAATGGTATGTAACTATAGACCTATTTCTATTTTGCCAACGTTTGGTAAAGTCTTAGAGAAACTTTTAACCAGACCACTAACTTACCATTTAAAGCATTATATGGCTCTCGATCAACACGGGTTCTTATCAAGCAGATCAACCTGTACAAACCTCGTATCTTTCGTAAATCAACTGGCAGTGTCGGTGGACTCCAGGTCCTCAGTAGACGTCATCTATGCTGATTTCAGTAAGGCGTTCGATTTAGTTAGTCATCCTATACTAATAAACAAGCTGTCAGGAATGGGAATTGGAAATAGTGTTCTAAAATGGTTTAGTTCTTACCTACAGGGTAGAACAGCTAGTGTTGTTGTTAATGGATTCAATTCCATGCCTTATTCAATGACCACTGGAGTCCCACAGGGATCACATCTTGGCCCTATCTTATTCAACGTGTTCATTAATGATATCATTAATTACGTACAAAACTCAAAGTGCCATCTTTTTGCCGATGACCTCAAAATATCAAGGTGTATAAATAACACTAAAGATGCGTTGAAACTTCAGGAGGACTTGGATGGTTTGACTGACTGGTGCAAGATTAACCAGATGAAACTCAATACGAATAAATGTTTCTTTATAAGGTTTTCTAGAAAACGTAAAAGCAGAGACTATGATAGCGTTGTTTACAAAATCGACAACACTCCACTAAAACAAGTAGATTTTATTCGTGACCTAGGAATAACTTTAGATACCGCATTACGCTTTGATGTACATATAGATTCCATTGTCTCTAAAGCTTTCAAAAACTTAGGTTTTGTTCTCCGAAATACTAAAGATTTTAAGCAAGCGGAGACCTTAATACTGCTCTATAATTCGTTAGTTAGGAGTTGTGTCGAGTATTGTTGTGTGGTGTGGAACCCGCATTATAGGACATATATAGATCGAATCGAAAGACTCCAGAAAAAGTTTGTACGCATTCTGGCATACCGTCAAAAAGTCCGCTCTCTCCATGACTACACCAGTAGACTAAAGCATTTCAATATGACCTCGTTAGAAAACCGTAGAAATCTTCACGACTTAATCTTTTTATACAAGATTGTCAATGGCATATTCGATTGTCCTCATCTGTTGAACGAAATTAAATTTAACATTCCAAGACATATCCCTAGGCAGGGTAAATATAAGCCCTTCGTGACTAATCGTAGCTTTACAAATCTTGGCTCAAACTCTCCCTTTAATAGACTATCACGAGAGTACAATAAATTATCGACATCCAATCCAAAAATTGATATATTTGGGGATACGCTGAGTCAGTTTAAAAGAACTTTAAAGATATTTTATCTAAAATGACATCTCTAGTAAATTTATAGCTGATCAAATTTTTTTTGGGTATTCTTTTTTATTATTAAATTTTATGTTTCCAATGAATGTTTCTTTTTTATTTTTTTGTGATTTTTTTGTGATTTTTTTGTGATTATTAAATTAATTGAAATGATTAAGTTCACTTTATGCATAAAAAAAATATTTTTGTCTATCAATATTTATTTGTATTAGGCTTTGTATTAGATTTTATTATTGTACATTTTAATTTATTTTAGACTCTGACTGGACCACAAAAGTAAAATCAATATTTAGAGTCAATTGTATAGATAGACTGGTAGACTGTAGAAATATTTGATTGAATGAAATTTATTTATTATTTTCAGAAATTATTTTTAAAGAATTGAATTTTAATGAAATTATGCTTTTGTTGGTTTTATTAATGTTTTTATATTGTATAGTCAGTCAGTTTGTAATGAATAATTATTACTTATTATTATATAACACAGGAGCGTCAATATTGTGCATGTCGTGCCCACCTGTAATTGCGGGTACACGATCTATATATTTTTGTGTTAATATACTGTGCTTGTTTTGTGTATCTTGTGTTGGTGAGCCTGGAATAAATAAATAAATAAATAAATAAATAAATAAATTTATAAGGCGCGTACACACTCTCCACAATTAATGCGTTAAACTACACGTTAAAATGACATTACTCGCTAAAGTCCATTGTTACTTTTAACGTTAACCTTGCCCCCATTAGTGTTTAACGTGTAGCTTAAAGCTTTAGGCTATTAATGTGGACGCACCCATATAATTTGTCCGCTATAATTATAATTCTACTATGGTTATTCCCCGTGCTTGTAAAAGTACGAGTCGCAATAGTAGGTACCTACTTAATTGCACGTAGCAAACGGCCATTAGCCACGTTAGCACGTATCCACGCGTGTAAGCGGCTTCAGATTACCTACACACACAGAACTGACACTCCACTGGCTACTAAGTACCATTGAAATAATTGTACCTACTAATCTCTTATCTTTTTACTAATTTTGAAAATTTTGAAGAACTCCAGAATATTCAATAAAAAATTAAATACAGTTGCCGAACCGAAGACAGCGGGAAACCGTTGGATTCAGAGGGCCCAGGACCGGGCGGAGTGCCGTCGATTAGGGGAGGCTCATGTCCAGCAGTGGACTACTAAGGGCTGAAAGGGGAGGAGGAAGGAAAAATTCGTTCGCTGGGTTTAGAATGATCTAGAGAGAAATAAAAGTTTCCTATTTAATCAAGGTAAAAGCCACCTATCTGTATTTCAATTTTTGATCAAATATAATATAACATCTAGTCCGCAGTTGGTGATTTTTTCATCTCAGGTCAATGAAAAAGAGCGTGAAGATAAGGTGAAGATGGATGAGAAAGGCGCGAAGTTTGTAGACTCGAAATTAATTAACATTTCGTATTTACTTCCACTACATATTTTATTATTCGAGATCGCAATAAACAAGTTTTATCGCTCACTTACATTTCACATTTGTGTATGAAATTGTAGCAGAAATTATAACTGGTTTCTAAACTTTATTAATATTAATATTGTGATAGTACAGCTGAGCTGAGAGCTTATTTGGATTCCTTCTTGAAAGTTATGTGACAGGGTCGGGTCTCCTCTCAATATGAGGGATGTAGGCCTTAGTCCACCACGCTGGCTTTGCAGGATAGTTCACTGCACATGCCTTAAAACATTTTTTGTAAACTCTCAGGCATAAGATGTCCTCACGATGTTTTTCTTCATCGTTATAGCAGGTAATATTGAATCCAATTTTTGTACAGCGCACATAATTTTTTCAAACTCATTGGTGCGTGCCATTGGGATTTGAACCCGTATGTCTATTAGGAGGTCGAATTGTAAGCCACTGGGCTCTCACCGCTTGAAAGTTATAATCAAAAGAATTGCGGCTGCACTAAACCAGTGGCGTAACCATAGAAAACAGGATAGTATTTTCTTTTCTATGGGCGTAACTAAGTACCTATATGGTGGCAGGGGTACCAAGTGCCTCGGGCCGGTCTTAGAAGTTACCTTTGTTTTACTAAAAAAAGTGAATTTAGGCCACCGTGGGCTTCAATAATAAGTCATTTAGTAACTAAGAAATTTCATTCTCGCCATTCCAACTCCTCTCTATCGGCATCTGCACCCTGTGCCTGAACTATGAAGACATCGTCTAAGTTACGGCGCTGCTTACTTCAACAATATAAACGTAGATTTCATCCGTAACGTTTTGCCAGACAATCTAATTTATAATCGCAACTGCGGTAAATTAATGGGGTATTCAACATTTACAGCTATATCAGTCCGAATACATCTTACAAGTTCTCTGACAAGCGTCGTTAATCCGAATGTTCGGAATTCGGAAAGCGGCTCGCGTGCGCGCGGACGTGCATTATCATAATTGATGAAAGCATCGCCAGATCCCGTGCGATGTAACTCCACTTTTGTGTAGCATAGCCAAGAACCGCAGATGAAATACAGAGGAATTTGAAGATGTGGGAAGTTCGTAAGGAGTCCTGTATTCAGGGAAATTTCCGTCAAAAGAAGAGGTCACCAAGACGGCTATTAAAACCACAATCAGTGAAGTGAAACTTGAAATTAAGGTAGATCAGTGCTATGCCGTATACCAAGTATGTAGGTTTACCTAGCTATGGAAAATGCCCTAAGGGGTCATTTCCACAAGCGTTTTAGGTACCTTATTTATGGTGACGAGTATTTATGGTGACGAGCTCTAATGTTAGGGTATACCCAAGGTACGTGAGTTTACGGAGATAGGTACTTCATTTGAAGTGACATCTTAGACGTCATATTTCAGATTTTACAAAACATCTAAGACTGAATCGTATATTATTATCATAGCATCAATTCATTAAGTGTGTTAACTGAAGATTCATCTTCAATTCTTATCTATACTACATTTCATGCAACGTCAGAAAAGTGTCGGTGTTGCACTGTTGCTGAAGAAATGAATACCCGCTCCCGAGCTGTCGGCAAAAACGTGTCATACGAAACGTGTCGGGAAAGTGTTGCCAGCGACGCAATGATGCGCAGAGGATAATGACGATAATCTGCCTTAATTGCAGATAAGTATCGGCCTGGCTGGTGCTAATCGTGCTGGCATAATGAGCTGGATGCCTTTGTTCCGACTGTCAAAAGCATATAATCATGATAATGCAAAAAAAGAAACAATACAAATTGGAGTAATTACGAAGTCATAGGTACATTCTTCAAACATTTATTTAAAAAAAAAAATTCAGTTAGGTACATAAATATACAATCTAATTAAAATAAACAGCGTTATATGTTTTTGTTTAAGGCACCCGAATTAGATATTGATTACTTTTTAACAGTCGGATAGGGAAGCTCTTTCACGGAAATTATATTCAACTGTCTTTATCTTTCTGATTTTCGTTTAGGTACTTTTAGCGCCTCATTAACGCATATTTTAGTTTAATTAACTCAATGAATATTGATTTCTTTTCGCAGTAAAATATTCAATTAATTATGGAATATTCCTCGATTCCCATTTTCCCAACCGTATCATTATCGGTTTCCACTTTTTTCACTATACTTTTACCATAAAATATAATTAGGTATGTACATATAAATAATGGCACTAGAAAAATTCACAATGGTTTACATACTGACTCTTCCTGAACAAAAAATATTTGTTTCACATTGCGGAAGCTGCAAGAAATAAATACCTAATTATAATACGCATTATAATTAAAATATAATAATACAGAGTGAAAATTCATTAAAATACTTAGCGGGTATCCAACGTTTAACATCTCCACACTCCACATAAGTCATAAGGATTCCCTGTGTCGTGGGTGCTACGTACAGAAACAGAAATTCATCGTTCAAATCCCTGCTCCGCTGGAAATCGAACCCGGGACGCACCTGTGTCCTAAACACTGCGCCATTTAGATAGTTAAACTGTTAACCTCTAAAAATGCTCTGTAACACGAAGTTTATGAAAAATGCAGTCCAAAAAACCGTTAACATTTAACCCAAAAGCAAATTGTAACACGGAATGCGCGCGATTAATTCGTCCGGGTGTGCGTTGTCGTAAATCATTGCAGCCGACAATGACGTATTGCAGCTGGATGCGTCCGAGACAAACACGTTGACAGCTCGGAAGACCAGCGTATCGGACTCATATATAGATCGATTATATCATATCCAATTATCTCTCGCGTCAAATTTTATCTTGTTACTAGCTTTTTTCATGTCATTCGTTTGTATGGGTCATAGAATGTTTAGACTTTAGTTCCGTTTTTAGAGGTTAGGGTTGTGTCCTACTAGTCAATTGAGATACTTTTAATGGACTGTCATAAACACTACCATACCTACTGTTCTATTCTAAGGCACAATTTTGGAAAAAATTAGTTGACACATGACATAAAATAAGGATTCATGTATACGTGCGCTTTTTAGCGTCTCGCTCAATTTAACTAGTTTAACTACTGGCTGTAATTTATATACCTAGTTAATAACTGTCCATGTTGCCACGATCTCCATGAAACTAGGCGACTGGCAATTATCGAAGTTTCATTTTTCTGGCTCATAACTCATGTAATTAATTTAAAAAAATTACATGAAAAATATTTTGAAAAGTGGCCAAGTGGGTCCAGGTTCCACTTTTTTCTGGGCAGCACTTGGCTTCTTAGTAACTCTAAGCTATGATGCATTCAATCTCTATAACAATATTCTTATATAATTAAGGAATTTCGAAGCATTAAACCGTTGCTAAAAATTAAAATTGCAATTTGGTTAAACTACAACTTGCACTATTTCCATTTAATTAAGCCATTTAAAATAAAATACGCATCTGCATTGGTTTAATTGCTTACTTTCATTCTGAGCGTACTTGTTAACTTTCTAATTAGTATAACTTTACAGTTCTTTGAAATTCACACTTCACCATTAAGTATATACACTGTTTTGTATGTGCTTGCGATGTCTTTCAATCTGTTAAAATACTCAGGAATAATTCAGATAGCGGCTTTGGAAAGGGTGATATTTGATGCGGATCAACACAAGCTGCATGCATGTCTAGCTCGAAGACCATAGCATTCGTAGGTTTTATATTATTTTTAATGCAGCCTTCACACTCGTTACAAACGGCGAAAACTTTCATAATGAGCTGACGCTGAGTGGTACCAAAATCGAGATGAATATAGATCAGGAACAAAAGAAAGATAAATGTTTTGAGTCTGATTAATTTGTTAATCAACTAATATACCACACATACCAGACTGTAAACTAACAGTTAACGTCGTAAACCGTGTCAAACCTGATAAAATTATTGTCTAAATAGTCTTCTAGAAACGTGAGAGGGCGCCACCGAGCGGAACGAGATCCTAATTAAATTATTTGGAGCGTGACATGCGCGCGCGCATTTATGCTTCGGGTTTTTCTTAAGAGTATTAAACTAGCAATTTTAGAAGATCATCTTAAATGCGGCTGGACAGTGTATAATAGTTAAATGGATATGGTGTTTGAGCAAGTAAACGTAATACATATTTTATCTATCTTATAATAAGAAATATTAATAAGTATTATAAATATTAATAAGTAACTTTTTTATTTGATCAACATATTTCTTGAAATTGGGGGATTTTTGTTAATACCTACTTAAAATTAAAAGCTTCATAAGGTTAACTAAATTTGACAACTATTTATATTGTCTTGGATAACGTAAAAAACTTTTAGAATGGCATATTATATCATACACTTATTTATCTTATACCATAAAAAATCCCGTTAAAGTTAAAAAAATGTTGTAGTTACAAACTTGGCAGCATATATTTTATTATCTTTGATGATATGCTAAGTAAAGAAAAGAAACGACAGTTGAGCATTGTTTATGGACAAGACTGATCACTGATCATCACACTGACACTAAGCTGTAAAGCTGTTAAAAAAAAAACACTGACACTGACAGTTTGAGTTGATCAGTTGAGTTGAGAGTTGACTCAAAGTGATTTGATTGAGGTTATAATTGTATAAATTTAAATAGAAAATATTAAAGAGAATGTTTTAGGAAATTCAGTATTCTCAAAAATAATAACTAAAAATTGTTTTTAAAAATGGCGTTTGCGTCAATACGATTTTGCGTGATGCGTACAGTCACGCAAAGCGGGTATTTTTCTACTCTATTGCAGCGGTCGATGGCATACAAAAGTGCAGTTTCCTTGGAGACTCTCTATCCAAATAGTTCACTGAAACTCACGACACCTACCTTTGTAAGTTAATTATCTTTATAGTACAGCGTAGTATAGTATAAGTAATGTAGCTTTTTACTTTTAGAGTTATAGATTTTGTAATACATTTTCTTTCTTGCAGGTCCCAGATCCCAATGAGAAGTTTTCCGGCTATATTCCCATTGATAAATTAGACATATCATATAGTGCAAGCTCCGGCCCAGGAGGACAGAATGTCAATAAGGTACCATTTTAGTCGCCTGCTTTGTAGGAGAGCTCATTTTGCACCTTTTTTTGAAGAACCTGAATTTGACATGGGTTTGCTACTCAATTTCTATTAAAAATGTATTTTGTCACTGAAGTGGAGAATAATGTCATTACCTAATAGTGTTTTTTTATAAAATTTCAGGTGCACACTAAGGTTGATTTGAGGTTTAAATTGAGTGACGCTGACTGGCTGCACCCTGATATCAAACAGAAAATGTTGGAGTTGGTATGCCATTTGTTTTTTTAAATATATTCCTGTCCAAAATTATTTAAAGGTGGACCCTTAGAAAATCTTGTGCTTTCTGCTGCTGCATATTTTTTTAATCTCCCAAAACCTCACGATCTGCTTTGTTAGGGCATTAACCTCATGGTAAAGTATTGGAAAATCTGGCAACACCCAGTGGCACCAGCATCTAGAGTTGCAGATCATCTTGTTAGGGCGGGAGGATATATTGTTTGGTTGTTTTCCTAGGCATCTTTTTCTTCTTTTCGAATTCCTCCCCTATTGTGGGCATCTGTAGCCTCCATTAAAATTGAAAGATATGTGAAAAATAAAAGGAAGTGTATATGTTATCTTGATTTGTATTTGTATGTATTTGTTGTTTTTTGTTATCTGTATTTGTATAAGTCGCGTTTGTATTCTATGACCTTCTGGGTGCAATAAAGTTGTAGCAGCAGTAACATACTATTTTGTTACTTTCTTTCTTCCACAGCATGGCAAGAGACTGTCCAAGGAGGGTTACCTGATCGTCCGCTCGGACACCACCCGCTCGCAGCAGCTCAACCTGGCCGACTGCATGCAGAAACTGAGGACCATGATCAGAGAGGCTGCAATCACCAAGAAACAACCCTCGCCCGAGACCGAAGAGAGGATCAGACAAAGGTTAACATTAGTTTTATTGTAACACCTGAATACTTGTGTAACTCCCCGTGTCATGAAAACACTATGAACTGATTTCTTTTACTGGCAACTTCTAGGATGCACATGAAAGACGATTGTTTTACATGTTTTTTTAAGTTTAGGATACAGCCAAAAAGGCTTATACATATAAGGTTCCTCTTTCAATACACAAACAACAGTGTCTAATCAAAAATAGCAGAAACCCTGAAGGAATGCCCGGGATCCAAGGAGACACTGGGCCAAAACCAACATAGAACTTTTTCTGGAGCACATATATTAGAAAAGCAGACAACTAATGTGAAAAAAAAGGCACGGACCTAGAGTCTGTACCTTCCACTCCACCGAAAGTTCATTAAGTGTACACAACTTGTAACTGACACTGAATAAAAGACTTTGATATTGATTAGTCACAATGCCTAAAGTGTGTTGTTTGTCACCACTCCACCAGGCACCTGAAGGCGTCTCGTCTGCGCGTGGCCCTCAAGCGGGAGTCGGCGCACAAGCGCGCGCTGGGCCGCCCGCCCACCGTCCTGGACTTATGATTCTTCCCTTAATTGGGCGCGCTGGTTGAATGACTTTACAGTTAGTCAGTGACACAATCGAATTTGCTATTTTTGTTAACGCTTGAAGCAGTGAAGCTATGAGAAGACCAAAAACTCTTGTTGGAAGTAAAGAGCGATTGCGACAGAGTTTTTAAAGTCTGTCACAGTGGGTAGGGTTTTTGATTATTTTCCGGGTTTAATTGTTAAATATTTGCATTTAAAGTTCCTATTTTTCCTCAGCTTGTCTAAATATGGAATACATACTACGGAGTAGTAAGTAACCTGCATAAAATTCACCAAATGGGTAATCTTGATCTTGAGAGGTAGATTGGTACACTTGAAGCTATCCTTTGACAAGAAGCATATTAAGTTTTTTGCTACAGTAATGTGAGTTTTTTGGAGTAAAAATGCATTTAAGCAATAATTTCAAGTGAGGATTGTGTCACTGATCTATTGTTAATTCAACAATAAAATAAATGGAATATTTTGGAAATGTCAATTCTTTAAAGTTTAAGTAGATTTAAAACTACATAAATTATGAGGTGAATTAGAAGATTAAAAGGAAAAATTAATGTAATGAAGTGTATTTTCCAAAATATTACATTTATTTAACAGTTTCATAGCAGTAAGAATTTCGATAAATAATTTCTTATTGTCGTATGAATACTGTGCAGTGTGCCCAATTAAGTAAACGGTGTGAACTATTTAAGAATATGTATTGTTATGCAAACAAAATATGTGTTAGTGTTTAGATATTAAAATTAATTGTAATCTTTAAACTTGTTTCGTTTTATTCTGTTCGTCAGTTAATTTAGAAGATCCAGGGACCTAGTTAATTGGAGTGAGTAAAGTTTTGTAAAGTGATGTCTCTTTCCAATAGTAAACTTCAAACAACTTATTAAATTAATAAATGGTTTATTGAAAAAATATTTAAATACTAATTCAAACTATTTTGATGCAATGCTATAAAGAAGGCTATAGTTGCTTAAAGCAAACCTTACATATTTACTCTATGAAAATAGACAATTTATTTCTAACACGAGGCATTTTTGGTTGCCATGGTAATAGTTTGTCATAACATACAAAACAAGTGTACGCATGAAAATATTTACAACATATTGTCGAGTTTTCTGCTGGAGATAATTTGTTTTAGTATAATTTGGAGATTTTTTGTCTACGTGCCATGTCGTACAGAGATTTGCGAAGTAAGTATAGTTTAATTATTTATCTTGTACAAATAGCATAAGCTTTACCTTGAGGTTGCTGAAATAGCTGTTACTTGCTGCTTGGTGAAAGAAATTTACGGAAAGCACCGTAAAGAAGCTTGCTTTGTGTTCAAAAGCATGTCTTTGAGTACATATTTTTTGAACTTACAGGCATGCAGGTTTCCTCACGATGTTTCCCTTCACCGTAACAGCAGATATTTAATTCTATAAAGCGCACATAACTTTTTTACAAAGTCGAATGCTTAGCCACTGTGCTGTCACCTTACAATTGCCTTTAGTTAATGCAGTTAGGTACCTACTCTTACTTAATGACCATCATTAGGTTTAGTATTTATGAGCATGCCTTTTATAGATTTCAGTGAAGCAATGCGAACTCTAGGCTTCCCGCAGCCGATATCCCTGGAAAGCTTCCGCTCGCCCAACTGGGGCTTGCTGGAGAGCTGCCTGCGCTGGCTAGCTGCCCGCCTGGACCCTGACGTGACGCTGGGCGGGGGACCTCACAGCGTGGAGCAGCGGGTGGCCATGGTCACCCACGCTGTTGAGCTGTTTGTGAGTCACTCAATATTCTTGTGTTGCTCAAAGATGTTTGCAAGATGTATGACAGGCCTGGCCCACTCCCCGTGTAGGTATCAAAAATGTACCTACGCACAGCGGCCCCGCATAAACGGCTAGAAAGGAAAGTGGAATAGGTAAGACTTATGCTCTAGAAAGAGACGCAACATTAGGGTGTATATTTGTTAAAATGACTTTTCGAAGTGGGCCTTATGTACTTGTACTATTATGTATACTGTGTTTGTGACAAATATACGCAAGCGATCGACAAACAACGTCGGGCACGGTCAGTACTAGTGGCAAAAAAATGCTTGCATCCGTGTTCGGAGGGCACGTTAAACCGTCCGTCCTGGTTGTTATCGAAAGGAAAACAGTCGTTAAACCTCGTCGGAGGCCTTATGGGCGGTTCGAAACTTCCGACAAGGATTTTTGAAATCGGCACAGTAGTTTTTGAGTTTATTCATTACAAACGTACACACAAAAATACAAATTTTCCCTTTTCATAAATAAATAATAAATAAATAAATAACGCTTAACACTCATAGCCCCACACTAGGATTCTATGTGTCGTGGGTGCCATGGACACACACAAGACAAGAACACAACACACATTCATCATTCGAACCTCTGCTCTGCTGGGAATCAAACCCAGGACCCTCTTAAACCACTGCGCCACTTGCGTCGTGTTTATAATATTTGATCCAGCATTCCAGAGCCAATCTGAAGCTGAACGGCAAGAGGGTGTACGGCGCGGACGGGTGGGCGGTGCGGGAGTTGCTCAAGGTGGCGAACCTGCTGCTCACTGCGCTGGACACTCCGACCACCGACGACCAGCAGATCGATGCCGGTCCCTTGGTCTACGACGTTTCGAACAGGGTGTGTATTTGGGACTTACACTCCGTGGCGTAACTAAACCATCGCATCTTAATTTCTTTTAGTTTTAAATTTTAAGGCTACTTCTGGGCCCGCGGCCTCTCAGTCCGGGGCCCCTTCAGTCCCGGGGCCCGTGGCATTTTGTCAGCCCTGCCACCCTATAATAACGCCACTGCTTAAACTACGCCACCTCAAAATTCAAAACTAGTCAGGCTAACTTACACCGAAACCTGTGAGGTAGTTGATTCGAACTGTGTTTTGTGTGTATACAAGTCCTGTTTATTTTCAGCATACGTTTAGTTTTCTATTTACAAAACTGTTAAATAATGTATCAATTATTCAGATTTCAGAAATCAAGCAAGCTCGCGGATTAGCTACTGAAATCACGGCACAGGGAGCTTTTTTATATGACTTGCTAGCGAAAGAACCTGAGAATAAGGTATTTACATTAAGTTTTAATTGATTACATTATCAGTACAGCACTCCAGCTCTTACATATAATTTATTAGAACCAAATTACATTGTTCATATCACATTACAATGACAATCTTTGATTGTAACAAAATTTAGAAGGTTTCCCACAAAATAATCCAAATTAAAATAGAAAGTTTCCAATAAAATAATCTTGAAGATGTTGCGAACTTATTTTATCATGAATCTCTTCTACAAAATCTTCATTTCAATAATAAAACATTTTTTAAAATTAAGTAAGTAAAAACACTTTGCCTGTCCAATAAGTAGACACCACAATTTAAATGTATCACATAATTATAACCCACGGGGCACACAATTAGCCAATGTATCACATAATTATAACCCACGGGGCACAAAATTAGCCAATGTATCACATAATTATAACCCACGAGGCACACAATTAGCCAATGTATCACATAATTATAACCCACGAGGCACACAATTAGCCAATGTATCACATAATTATAACCCACGGGGCACACAATTAGCCAATGTATCACATAATTATAACCCACGAGGCACACAATTAGCCAATGTATCACATAATTATAACCCACGGGGCACAAAATTAGCCAATGTATCACATAATTATAACCCACGAGGCACACAATTAGCCAATGTATCACATAATTATAACCCACGAGGCACACAATTAGCCAATGTATCACATAATTATAACCCACGGGGCACACAATTAGCCAATGTATCACATAATTATAACCCACAGGGCACACAATTAGCCAATGTATCACATAATTATAACCCACGGGGCACACAATTAGCCAATGTATCACATAATTATAACCCACAGGGCACACAATTAGCCAATGTATCACATAATTATAACCCACGGGGCACACAATTAGCCAATGTATCGCATAATTATAACCCACGAGGCACACAATTAGCCAATGTATCACATAATTATAACCCACGGGGCACAAAATTAGCCAATGTATCACATAATTATAACCCACGAGGCACACAATTAGCCAATGTATCACATAATTATAACCCACGAGGCACACAATTAGCCAATGTATCACATAATTATAACCCACGGGGCACACAATTAGCCAATGTATCACATAATTATAACCCACAGGGCACACAATTAGCCAATGTATCACATAATTATAACCCACGGGGCACACAATTAGCCAATGTATCACATAATTATAACCCACGGGGCACACAATTAGCCAATGTATCACATAAATATAGCCCACGGGGTTAGGGCTAAGCGGTTAAGCTTTTCTCAATACTTAATTCATCTATTGCTCAGATTGAAAGAGAGCGAGCGCTATCCCGCCAGCTGGACATGTCGGCGCTGGAGGCGGCGATCCGGCGCGCGGTGCAGGCGGCGGCGGGCAAGGTGGCGGCGGCGCGCGAGCAGATCGCCAACGTGGCGGGCAGCGAGGCCGCGCTCGACGCCAAGCTGGAGAGGCGCCGCGCCGAGCTGCAGCGAGCCGAGAAGAGACTGCACACCGTGCAGAAGATCAAGTGAGCAGGCTTGATTACTCCTAGGGTAGTAGTCAAGCGGTGATAGCCCAGTGGCTTAGAATTCGACCTCGAATCGAGGGGTCCGTGTTCGAATCCCAGTGGTACGCACCAATGACTTTGTAATAAAAGTTATGAGCGATTTATGAAATTAAATATCACCTGCTGTTACGGTGAAGGAAAACATCGTGAGGAAACCTGCATGCCTGAGAGTTCACAAAAAAAAATGTTCTCAAAGGCATGCGAAGTCCACCAACCCGCAGTAGGCCAGCGTCGTGGACTAAGGCCTACATCCTTCTCATTGTGAGAGGAGACCCGACCCTGTAGTGGGTCATTAATGGGTACTGACATGACATGACAGTAGTCAAGCAATAAGGCTGCATTCACGCCCAGCTCGAAAAATGGAGAGGTGAGAGGTGCCGCGCGGAGATGCAGCGAGCCGAGAAGAGATGGCATACTGTGCAGAAGAGCAAATGAGTCACGTGTTTGTAACGATCTAGCTCGATGAGTATTTTGTGTTCAGTAGAATAACTTCAGGGCATAAGCAGGCGACGCTGGACACGGCTGAACAGTGTACATACTGTGCAGAAGATCAAGTGAGCATCCTCTTTATTGAACCATTTTCAGGGTAATACCAGGCAAGCAAGGTAAAGGCTGCACTTGATGACCCATAATAAGGTAGAGTCCCACAATATGGCAGCAATGTAGAAAACTTCGATAGCGTGATTCAGGATACCCGTGGCGCCATCTCGTGACGAGTGACGGAAGTCACCACAGAGGATGTAAGGCAGGGTTGCACGCAGCAGAGGCGTTGAGTAATATGTTCATGGCGTGAGGCAGTCAATAAGGAGGCTCTCAATAGATATCAGATATCTAATAATGTATAACCGGAGCGGAGAGCGGAGAAAAGTGGGTATCTTCTATTGAATGAGCGCTCGAATCCAAGTTAATGTTTGGCTTGTTTTGAGCTCAAACTTGCTCATTTTCATGGCTCATTCTCCAAAGAATCAGTGCTAGCCTCGGGATATAAAAATAATCCTTCGTCCTCCGCAGACCGGCGTACCAAGCGGAGCTGACGGCATTGGAGAGCGAAATCGAAGATCTGTGGGGACAATACGTTATACGCTTCCGCTGCGTGGAGGCTCTGAAACATCGCTTGAGTTTGCTGGAGAGTGCTCAAGCTGAGGTCGGTATACTTATTAGTTTAGTTTCCTCAAATTGTTCATTCTATTGACGACCTGAGTGGTGCAGTGGTTAAGACACCGCTGCGCGGTGGGTCCTGGGTTCGATTCCCAGTAGAGCAGAGATTTGAATGATGAGTTTGAATTTCTGTTTCTGGTGTGGGTGTGTTGTGTCCATGGCACCCGCGACACAGGGAATCCTAGTGTGGGGCTGTGAGGGTGAAGCGTTATTTATTTATTTGCTATCGACGTCGATGCTCAGGTTAACTATATAAATAAATGTTCTCCCTGTGACCTGTGACCTGTGACCTGTGACTGGCAACCAGAGTGATGTTGATGAACACAATTCCAGGCGGATGAGGAGCAACAAGCGGCGATTATGCAGCTGATCCACAAGTATGAGGCAGAGGACGTTCTCGGGAAACTCAGCGACTCTGGTTGGTGGATTTCATCTAAGCTAGAGTTTGAACTGCTTGCTTGTAATTTAATTTGTGAACAATATTGTTTGTTCATTCTTCAGTCTTTTCCATAGATGTTGTGCTAAATAGGTTCGTCTTTTCTGACCATCGAGAATGATTACTCTTTGGCGGAGACATACTTAGCAAAACGCTTATCTAAATAATGGAGGGAATACAGACTTCCAGAGTCATTTGATTCTTCGACGAGTGTCAGGGTTAAAAGTCAATTTTAAAAGTACTCATGCTAAATGTAACATCTCGCCCAAATGTCACATATTGTCTATTTTTATGTTTATTGAAAAGGTAATTGCTTTTTTGTTTTGATTTTGTGTAAAAACTAAAGCTTTTGTTTACGTTTTTAAGAAGATTCGGATTCGAGCGAAGACGGCACTGAACCCACGAAGCAGCCACGTCCAGCCACCCGCCCCAAGACCAGGCTGAGGATTAAGACTGCAGGTAATCCATCTATCTATCTCTAAGTTAATTGAATTTTCCTATGTGATAGTGAAAATTTTAAATGCGTAAAGATAAATCTATCAAACAAAGTTTTATCCATACATCTTCTACATTAAGAGAATTTTAGCCTTCTGGTGTTTCCATTAGCGCTTTGGAACGATTCAGTGTAGACACTTACTTCTAAAGCATATTTCTTGTCAGTAACCCATTAATGACCCACTACAGGGTCGGGTCTCCTCTCGCAATGAGAAGGATGTAGGCCGCCGTCCACCACGCTGGCCTAGTGCGGGTTGGTGGACTTCATATGCCTTTGAGAACTTTTTTTTTCTGAACTCTCAGGCATGCAGGTTTCCTCACGATGTTTTCCTTCACCGTAACAACAGGTGATATTTAATTTTATAAAGCACACATAACTTTTTTACAAACTCATTGGTGCGTGCCACTGGGATTCGAACCCGGACCCCTCGATTCGAGGTCGAATTCTAAGCCACTGGGCTATCACCGCATATTTCTTAGCTACGATAAAAATTCGAATAAAATCGCTCACTCGATTTTCTATCTGTTAGGTTTGACGAGGTTTTTTTTATATTGTTCGTTTAAATGCAATGATTTTTTTTATTTGTTTCCAGCGACTGCGACGCGCGGTGCGTTCGGCAGCATGGCGGGGCGGGACTCGCTCGACATTCGCGACGAGGACGACGACCGGTCCGATTCCGACTTTTCCGATAGACAGATCTATGGTGAGTGCTAACAGAGGGAGAAAAGCGCGTTTTGGACGAAGAGAGGTTACTTTTGTTACGTGAGTTTTGATTTGAACTTGAGGAAATCTGCGTGGCTAAGAATTTTCCACGTCTGTAACCCATAAATGACCCGTCACAGAGCTGGGTTTATGTCATCATGAGAAGGGTATTAAATTCACCACGAGGGCTTATTGAGTGTTGGTGGACCACATATTCCACTAACAACATTATGAAGAACGCACACACGTGTCACCATTACAATATTAATGAATTAATGATTTTCAATTTTTGTTTGACATACATACCTCTTACCTTAGCCTCTGGGCTAACACTGAGAATTTGCCATGATTGTATCCAATAAGTGTTTCTTTCTTTGTAATATTTTCAACGACCATCACCCGGCCGGGGTGAAGCCTAAGGACCTTTATTTTGAAAGGCGACCTTTATTTTGAAAGACGACCCACCGCAATGGGACAATGGTATTATTAATGGTATTATGGATGGGTCATAAATGAAAGAATGCATCGTCGCAGGCGGCGACACCGCATCGCGCTGGTCGCGTGCGCGTCCCGCCACGCGCACGCTGGCCGCCGCCGACGATGACTTCGCCGACCTCGTGCAAGGTACATTGCATGCTACTCTCTTAATAAGTCCATTAATACTAATATATAGCAACCAACCGTTGTAGAGTCCACATCACCTGATGATGCTCCGTTTTGGGGCGAAACACGTGTCGTGTACTATTGGAATAAGTTGTGATGGTATATACCTACTCAGAGAGATAAGGGAGGGTGGTGCGTCCATACCAAAACAAGTTCCACGTGTGCGGATTGTTGCAAACAAATATAAATGCAACTTAAATGTCCATTAATACTTGTTTAGAGCGGTGGCACAGAATACATAATAGTACAAGTACAAGTCACTTAAACAAATATACACTCTAGCTACGATACGATTAAGTTCAATTCAGATCGCGCAACGCTCAATCACCTACGATAATGTTGCGTCTCTTACTAGCGCATAAGCCTTACCTTTTCCACTTTCCCGCTACATGTTGCGTCTCTTTCTGGCGCGTTACTCTTACATATTCCACTTTCCTTTGTAGCCGTTTCGGAACGGCCGCTGTGCGTAGGTACATTGTTGATATCGAGACGGGGAGTGGGCCAGGCCTGGCGGTGATTGGAACCAAGATGTTTTCATGAGGAGCAAAGCACCCGCATAAACCATCAGATAAGATTTCTTCTCTATTTGAGGTTCGGGGTGGGTGTCCGTGGAATGCAGGGACTACTTCACATCAGGTAGCACGCCCGGTTGCTACTCAATTCCAATTAAAAAAATGTAAATTGTTGAATGGAGTTGTTCCAGGATGTTTATTTAGATTTGAATATAAAATTATTGTTCCCAGGCGTGGAGGGTGCAGACATAGAAGACGGCGACTCCCTCGGCAGTTCCTCAGAGAGCGAGCTGCGGCTCAGCAGCGCGCGGCCCTCCGCCCCCGGCCGCGCCTCCGCCTTGAGCGACAATGAGTTTTAAACCCGAGCTATAAGGTCCATAATCACCTGGCTACATCAAAGTAGGAAGCCTATATAATAAAGTTTTAGTAAGTAGAAGTCCGGCATCACCCCTGTAGCGGCGCGATACCTACAGTAACATGAGCGCGCGCCTCATATGAAACGCTGACCGCGCGTCACGACGCAAGCAGCGAGTGTAGTCAACAATAGTGACGTCACACGCGTCATACCGAACTGGCCAATCGGAAGACGTATCCTCAAACGCGCTATCAAAGTTCTTCAGAAGCTCTGCATATACACAAACGGTCCGAAGTCAACATTAGGACCGCGGTCCGTAGGCAGTGACATCGCCTGGCGGGAGATCTCCCCTGCCCCTCCAAACCCCTATTGGTACTGATACAATAGCGGGTATGTACTTGTCGATAGTTGAGGCTCAATAGTGGAGTTGTAGCCGGAAGGAGGCGTCCCACTGATGATACTGGTCTAACAGATGGTATCCATATGGGCTTTTCCATGGTAAAAATGGGGTTCCATCTGTCAGAGTTTAGGAATCTGGGAAAACTCAGCTCAGCTTTCGATATCTTTAAAAATGAATTTTACAACGTAGAAAAATAACACGAAGTCAGTAACTTGGACTTGGTTTTCATAGAAGAATGTTTTGTGGTTTTGCGTTGCGCGATATTAAAATGTCTTTAGATGCCAATTTTATTTACAATTCAATGAGTCCAAGAGATTATCAGTATTTTAAAGAAATGTAGCTAAAGAAAACAACGTTATTATTTAAACATATTATATTATATTTAATCTCAATGTACAAAAGCTGTATTTTACATTAAAATAATTAACCTTTACACAGACTTCACATTGCAACAACTTCCCGCTCACCTTTGTATAAAAATATAAAATTTAAGCTAAACTTTACGTTACTTTTATATTTACACATGAGCGATATTATTCACAACGGTTTTATCCGTTCAATATCAGTTATGTAACAGATATAACTGATACAATGTTATTTTAACGTTGCGATACTTGAAAATAAAATTAACTTAAATTTAAAGATAAGAAAATTAAAAGAATTTAATATTAAACACAGATTCAATGATCAATTTAAAGGCATAGAAATTTAACAATTTAAAACGTTCTATTGTTAGTTTAATTTGAATTTGAACAACTACGGTAAAAAACGCTAAAGTCAAAAAGACCATACCAATAGCGGTAGGTAAATGTAAACAGGTAACATATTATGTCGATCTGTTAGCATTCTTGAAGTTATTATCCTAACATAATCCAAGAAGGAATTGAGCAAATTTCGATACGCATAGATTATAACATTATGTACACATTATAAACCAATGGTCGCCCGCGGCGAAATTTGGCACCGGTTAGGTACTTCGGACTTCTCATTCAAATGTACAAACTTATACGAAACACTTAAAGAAAAATCGACGTCTTACGGTGGGTTTCAATAACCGATCTTCGGATAAGGATTGATTTCCAAGATTATCTTTTAAAATGCTTTGAAATGATAAACATTACCTGTCGACCAAATATCAATATCCAACTATCGATCGAAAGGTTGATTATTGAAACCGGCAGTAAGTCGATTGAGTATAATTATCTATATAAGCTCATTTTAAAGACACTTCACTTGCTTGTATTTGTATTTTAGATATTACAGAAAATTCTTAGCACATTTTATACCCAAGCGTATAAAATAGAGAATCGAAAATCAATTGATTTTATACGAATTAAGCTACAAGTACAATGATACACAATATGATTTTTCATTTTAAAATCCACAGAAGCAACTAATGAAGTATCTATAAAAATAAAAACGCACTAAGATAAAACAGATAAATAAGACTTAAAATAGCGTATAACACAGATATTTGACGATTTAAACAAGTTTACAATCAATTGGTTTGTTAGTAAAGTGTATTTATGTTAGATCACTACAGCTACGTTGTTTGAATAAAGTGTACTTACATGACATAATTTCGTAAAGGCATCTTCTCTTTGTAGTTTAATATACTTTTTGAATCTTGAAAAGCATTAACCCAAAATTATTTAAGTTTCTCAGTATTTTATAAATGATTTTCAATATTTGCAATCACTATTCTATTCATAAAAACCTTTTGAATGATTTGAATTTCTAATTGATCGATCTATAAAGGAAGTGTAGTTAGTAAGGTGCAGTTATTAACGACTTACTATTAATAGTTGTTAGTAACGAGTTATCCAGTTATCTACAACGCTAACGAATAAAGCTATGTTGTTAAGTTTGGTATGGTAAGTTCGAAGTTATATTTATGTAAAATATTTAATTGTAAAAAAGTTTTAAACTGATAGTTTTAAATATTACATCTTACAATCTAAAGATTAAATCTGTGGACCACAGTTGGGTATTTGACCATTTTTTTTGTGATAAATGAAAAGATCTTGTATAAGTTTTATAACAAAACTATTTTTTTTTCGCAATAATTCAAAAGTTATTTCAAAATAAAAATTAAGTTTTGAATCCAGTACCGAAGACACGCCGACAACTCCCGAGCAAACGTGACGTCATAATGTTAGTTTTCACTCATTGCAGTTAATAGAAAAATGTTCCCCAAGATGACAAACTATGTAATGTCTAATGTCTAGTCACGTGTAATAGCCGTAACGCTGTACTGTTATTAAATAGCTATAACATTATGACGTCACAACTATGGTGACCAATCATGGCGCGTTTATAGTCACGCGAATAAAGTTTTTTTTAAGTTTTTTGCATTAAATATCAATATTATTAATAATAAAGTTTTAAAATACATAAAAAAATCAATACATTTTTTAATACTCAATCCTGAACCTTATTTTTAAATCTAGTTCTAAAGAATATTTGATTTAAATTTTTAAAATCCTAAATAATGACGCATTTATAAAAAGGAAGCTTACCCTATGTCAACAATTTATTTCTAAATAAATTAAATTTAAAAAATAAAATTTTTACAATGAGTAATTTATTAAATCTGACCTACAAAATAACCTAATCAGTAAAAATTCAGAGTCGTTGACTAATCGTTGTCTAGATCGCTGTCACCTAATTGGATCCGAATAGAAACAATTACTTTCATTATTACATCGACTATGTTTCTGAATACAAAATTTCAAAAACGATTTACACTATTTTACAGCCACATTGACCACCTTCCCGAACTTAGTTTAAATGCTATGATAGATAGAAGCAGGTTTAATTATTTTGCTGACTGCTTTTATACTCTTGCACTTGTAAAATTGAGCTTTACGGAATAAAACAGCTTCAAGGGGTAAGTTGTATTCACATTCATCAGCACGCAACGTAGCCGACACTGTTAGACAATGTCAGTCACATCATCGAAATCGTCAAGCTTGGTGATTACAAAGACCGACGTCGATAAGAAAACTAGATGGTGCTAAGCAAGAATAAATCTAACGCTCGCCCGGACAAAAAGCGCGCAAAGTCAATGCGCGGACCCACTGTATTATTAACTATTTATAATTATTTTTGTGTCTGCCACGTTGCGTGTCTGATGCGTTCAATGTCTGTAGA
Source organism: Erynnis tages (assembly GCA_905147235.1). NCBI lineage: Eukaryota > Metazoa > Arthropoda > Insecta > Lepidoptera > Hesperiidae > Erynnis > Erynnis tages. The sequence goes on from LR990082.1 coordinate 11,680,819, forward strand.
TATGAATCGAGTTTAAGCGAAACAAGGCACTTGCTTGAGTGCAGGCAGTCAGCGACAAGCTATATGATTCTACCGGGTGGGTACGATTGGTAGTGGTGGTGGTAGTGGTCAGTGTGTGTGGTGCGAGTGCGTGGAGTCGGTGGCGGTGGTGGTGAGCGAGTCGTGGTGCTCGGCCGCGTGCCGGCTCTCGTCGCACACCGCGATGAACTGTTCCGCGTACGCCCTGGAACCGTCACCAAAAGATAATCAGAAACTGGAGAAACAAAGAGACAAATAGTAGCACTAACAGCCCGATTCAACCATTTAGCTGCGCCGGCTGAAATGAATGTTAGCCGCCCTTTAAACTAGGCACTATACGATACGAGGACCCTTGAGAGCTCCAGACCGCCCTTTTTTTGACGCTGTAGGCTATTGTCGGAGTAGCTCTTTTTCTAGCATAAAAATCTTGTCCATTTTTTTTGAGATATTGGAAAGTGTCCCTGTGATGGCAAACGAACACGTTGGAGAGGAATTTAGGGACTACCAGGCCTCCTATTAAGGGGCGTACCTGTCGAGCCCGGTGTAGGTCCGCTTGAGATCGTCGTCGGAGAGTCGGTCGCGGTCGGCGCGGCGCTTGCGGTGTATCCGCTCCAGAGACCGCGTCAACGAGTCGCGGTCGCGCGCCCGGCGACGCTCGCGGGGCGCTCGCGGCGATCTCCGCCGCCGCACTCGCTGTGGGTCAGGCGAGGGGTTTGTTTAGTGATGTCTCGAACAACATTGGCGTGACAATTATTGTCACTAGAAACTAATAACGTATAGATTTTTCCAAAAATAGCTGGAAGTTCATTCTGTCGAAACTATGAGTTAGTCCATTAGAAAAACGTAAAACTATGATAGCTTTTCAATGTCACAACAAAAGTCACTCCACAATAGGAGCTTACTTCACACCCATATTAAGTATTTAGAGGTGTCTCTAATGCAATCCGCGTTAGAAGTACGAGTAAAAGATAGCAGCCTACATTATTATGTTTTCAAAAGCTCCAACGAGGTTTTTAAGGATCCTTTCAAATGTGCAATATTAAAGTGCGTTTCCTCTGTAATTGTTGGCAACTTCTGTGTTTCCAACACGTATTGACGACACAAAAGTTGGCGAAAATTGGTGGCGACACAGCTTTAAAATTTTCCCACTGATTGCGATCATACCATTAAGATGAGGCTTCACATGATAAAAATAAGGTTGTAAGATTGTAGGTAGAGGTAGAGGTATAGATGAAACTTACAGGGTCATGCACGGGGTAGAAGAGCGGCGGCCCGTACGGCGCCGGCGGCAGCGGCAGCGTGGCGTACCGTGGCGGCACCACCACGCTCACGGGCATGCGCCCCAGCTGTGGACAAACAACACCTTGTTAGACATTGCCACAGAATACATAATAGTAGGTAGGTACGAGTACATACACATGTGGCATTGTCGAAGAGTTAATTGATTAATGGTAAAGCTATAATAGCTCGCCCGGGGAGGAAGGTACAGTTTCACTAAACTATCCGAAATAATGCTAACATCACTTTTATATCACTGTACCCGCCGAAGAGTTTAATTCCACCGTCACCACCAGGATCTGTGGCTTTTGTTCACGCTCGTTTCTCTTTAAGGCTCAACTCACACTGGCGCAGAGCCGAAGCGACGCGACGCGACATATTTTTCCGCCTCCGCCTCGTCTCTTACATAGCACAAATTTGTACCTTAATAATAGAACAATACAGATGAATATGCTGTAGGCGGAAAAATATGACGCGTCGCATCGCTTCGACTCTGCGCCAGTGTGAATTGAGCCTAAATGGTCCTTAAAAGGGTTGTCGGAGTTACTTTATCTTTCAGGCGACATCTTAGTCTTCATCATGAGTAGCACTAGCGACTGTGTGAGTGACACATAATAAATACTTCGGATAGGATTTCTAACCTACTTATTTGCGGGACGTGAGTAAAACGTAGTGTGAAAAGTATTTCAAATTCGAGTAGCCGAGGCGTCTCTCTCAGTACTTATAATATTACGTGGAATAGAAGCCGATGTTTCAGCTGGAACATTCGATCTTCAAATTCTTTATTTGTAAGAATAAAACTACACAGATAAATACAAAGATGTTAAAAAAAATGAGTTCTATATGCCATGCCTATGTCAGGCATGTTTCTCTAGAGACCAAAGCTGCTCTGAAGCAACAAATCATTGCACCTAACGAAGCCAATCATAACCAAATCACCACGATTCGCTTTCCGCTCCGTATTTCCAAACGATCTCATTATATCCGCGGCACTAAGCAGGCATTCAGCTGATTACAGGTCGTTGTCGGAATTATTCACGTAGGCTTTATTGTGGTGAGGGTCTCCAAGTTGTCGTTTTTTGAAGGACACTTACGGACGTTTCATTCGGTTTGATTCTAGATTTGCCCACGTAAAAGAACACTATTGTAACACTTTTCCGAATTTGTCATCAGCTCTTGGTCTGTCCCAAACCTTGGACTAGCTGTTGCCTATCTTTTCAGCTGAAATATTGTACGTATGGTACTGATATATTCATTTAATCTAAATAGACGCTTGTATATCTCAAATTACTGAGTACACTACAATACTAAAATACTAAGAATTCTCCTAAATTAAATAGCGTAACTGAAAAAAGGCAGAATGTTAATTACGATTAAATAAGTAATGGCAAGCGTCATAAAAAATCCTTTCATTATTTTGTGTTTTAAAGATGACAAAACCAAGTTGTAATAAAAGACTTCAACGCAAATATGTACCTACTTTAATGTGTACGTATCCCGAACCCTTAAAAACTGAAGGTTTCAGGACCGCTTTGACACTAATTACTCCCACAGGCAGAAAATCCCTGATTTTTCGTCTTTTAGGGCCTAAAGACGAAAGATCCCGGCCTTGGAAGGAAGGCTGGCAACCCTAGTGGCACCGAGCTGAATGGTGCGAACGCGTGGCCAAATCGATCGTATAAATTATGCAAGTCAAATTGCAAGTAATCCAATTGACAACAATAGATTGTGAGCTCATGTTATGAGGTACTTACTAAGAATAGCAGAGCGTAATGATCATATTAAAACGTTCTTTGCACATAATTTGTTGTAACCCACTTTGTTTCCCTTTGAAGACATGGGGACATCTAAGTACGTAAAGATCATCTAATTTTAAGCTGAACGCCCCTCTGGGATCCTTAAACTTAAACACATAGAAATTTATCGTCTTGAAACGTTCCCTTGTTACCTATATTTGACATTTTTAAAATGCTGGATCTGTTGAAACAAATAATTGGTGGAGCAGCGTTCAATCTGAGATAAGCTAGACATTATTTTCTGCATAGGATGTTGATAGATTTGTTTGATCGCCGGTGCATTACGAGGGTCCTGGATTCGATTCCCAGCGGAGCAGAGATAACTTTAACTTCTTCTTCTGGTCAGGGTGTGTGACACACACCCTGACCAGTGTGTGTCACACACACTGTGTGTGTTCTTGTCTTGTGTATGTATCCATGGCACCCACGACACAAGGAATTTTAGTGTAGGGCTAAGTGTTAATAAATATTTATTTTAACTTTTATCGAAAGCGGATCAATAAACGCTAAGCGTAAAAACCCATATACATCGTAGGTATAAAAATTTGCAACTCGTTTTTTAACTCGCCGAAAAGTCGGTCAAGTTTATGCATTCCGAAATATTTTACATTATAAAAACATGTATTTAAATGTAAATAATGGCTTATGGCTGGCTTATGTGCAGGAAAGCAAGGTGATGCCAGAACAATGGAATGTGGGCCGAGACACTTCCTAGACTATGGAAGCACGCCTCACGCTTCGGATTAACGTGAATACTAATACGAATGTTGGGAAAACATGTGTGTCGATGTGTTTACTGAATTGCTGGGTTTCTATATATCCTTAAATCGTACGAAGACCAATTCGAATCCGTTCAGAATTTGCGATTTGTTTCGAAATAGTTAAGCGGCTTCGCGCTCGGTCGCAAATATATTTCATAGATTGTGATTGAATGAATTGTTATCCGTACCTATTATTTTGGTTTCTTTCTTACTCGCTCTTCGTTCCTTTGCATCCATTTCCTACAAAGGACCCCAAATTAGAGGGAAATACAATTATTATATTTATCATCCCTAATCTTATTTCCTTGCGCGAATGCGAGTAAGGAAATGTTGATTACCTGGGTATAGTAATTTTTGTTCTGGGGTCCTGAACAATCTTGGTAACATTTCTAAGCAATGACTTATCCTTGTGATAAGAACAATATTGTTGTGGCCATTCTTCCTCGTCCAAATCAGATGTAAAGCCGCGGCTAGAATACTAATGTACCGATCAAACCATAACAAAGAAATCGTGTGAGTGACAGGTAGCGAGTAAACAGTGAACGGAATGCAGTTCGCCTCTAATGTATCTTTTATATCTATCTTTTATATGTAAATGACTTGTAAAATGTTCGTACGTTTATCTTTTAAGAGTATCGCAACATTTACGTCTCAATTTGTGGGATCGGAAAGCGTAGCGCGTGTTTGAGTTTAATAAATGATATGAATTAATTTCGTCATTGATGTGTTTGCACGTCCAAATGTAAGCAGTTAATTTTAGAATGGTTTTATTTTTTAAATGTTTCCTTATACATTTACTACGAATGAAGAAAAACATAAGAGGATTTTTTGAATCGACAAAATATTATTTCCGCCAATATCAAAAGCATTATATACCTGTAGTCCTGTATAGTAGGTACATATATGTAGTATGTAATGACTGAATGTAACGAGTGTCTAAACGTTAAGTTTAGTGTGCGTTCAGTCGTTACCTAAGTACGTGAGAACTAATGGTGTCGGAATCTATTGATTGTTATAAAAAGGAAAAGGCACTTATTTATTTTAAGGTGTTTTGTAAGTATATTGCGCTTGGCGAGCACGGGCCCAGCGTGGTGGACACCGTCTACTAAAGAAGAGACTTGCAGTCTGAGTTTTCTAAATCATAGGAGTGTGCTTGGGAATACATGTCACCCGATTTTATAGTGGTCATTGCAGTCCACCGACAAACATTTCCGACCTCAAAGAGGAGATAGAGCACAATGTGAGGTAGCAAGTGAAAGCTACTTTAGACGACTAAGATGGTGATTGGGACTCCATCAACCACTCCCCACCCAACTAACACAAGACAGGAAGAACACGCTATTTCACCGCGGATTATGAGGTTAAGCAGTCTTCCTAACAAACACCAATAGCTCCACTCTACCACATATTTTACATTTACCACATTTACCTAAACTAGTAATTTGGCATGGTGATCATGACACCCGAGCGAAATCCGAATGCACGAATGTCTGCTGTTTTGTACACTTACACGGAAAATGCTAGTAAAATAATGTCGCCATGAATGTTTAAAAGAAGACGATAGATAAACGAGTCCTAATCTGCTCTGATCGGACGCTGAAAGGCCCAAGGCCGATTAGTATTCCGTGGCAACAGACAGAGTCAGGGGCTGTAGCGTTAGCGGAAAAATCACATTATGTATTTTAAGATTTAAAAAAAAATTATGATGGAAAGGTTCTAAATAACGGAGCGGAGGATCTAAGTCATATGTAACTCAACATAACATTCAAGAACGTAGGCTAAAAGTAAAATAGAAAAATGAAAATCAATTATTTTCACGAACATTGGGTTAACCTAATGCTAAGCTACATGGGTGTAGCTTTATATTAAGTTATATGTCTTTTTTTATTAAATAAATAAAAAAATATCTATGGCGGGTTGACGGACGGATTGGCACGTATTAAATTTTTTTTACATGAGTGTGTCGTGAGCACTGTCTCGCCATGTTGAGGATACCAAGTTTTCGGCAGCCTGTTTCGCTAAGGTTTCCGTACCGATATATGATCGATGCCAGAAGATGAGGAATGTGAAAATCTATTATTTCCAGGCGATGTATATGACAGAATATTTGAATTTCAGAAGCTGACATGGAATCCACCCTGATCAAAATTACTGTTAAGAGGGAGTCCCTCGCTCTACCATGATCTTTCTTACAAACTGGATTTTTACCCTGCAGTATCAATCAAAACTTAGGGTAATAACATTTGCACTTTCTACGTCTTTCCCGCTGCCTCGCCCGCTCCCGACCGCACCGTGGCGTTGGCTGGGGACTGGTTCCTAAGCGCTGCACAAACATTGCGGCAAGTGTAATAGTACCTACTCGTAAATAGTATCAAGGCGGTTCGGTTCTCCGCCGCCATAAATCATCTATGGGCAGGAGATAGCCGTAGGTATTTTAATAGCCGTGGTCTTTGAGTTGCATGAGTGAATGCAGACTACCCCTCTGGTAAGTGGTCATTGCCAAATGGGCTGGTACATCGTCTTTGGTACATCGAACGAGAAAGATAAAACTTCTTGTGAGAAGATGATAAGTAGTATTTCGAAGAACTATACAGGGTGTCAAAGTCAAAATCAAAAGCTTTTGTTAATTATTAGGTACAATTGGTGCACACTTAATGAACGTAATAAAATAAATTATACATTCTACATTCTTGATTGCCCCTCAGGCAAAACGTAGACTGGGAGAAAAAAGCGGGCGGAAAAAAATATTTTAATTATAATTATAACCATAATTTAAATGTCAAATCCAATACATCAATATTTGTGACCGGCCTCGTAGAACCACCGAAGGTCTCCACATCCTGGCAATCGCCAATAGTCCAATAATATAAAATACCAGCTGATAACGAGTTCTGTCAGTTGCTATAGCTATTTCCTCTGAATGTTTGTGTGAATGCGAAAACAAATGGTTGTAAGCCTACACATGTAATTATTATTTATTCTTTGATAATTGTTTTTTAGTTTTTACCATTTTTAAAGCTGTAGCAATATTAAAAATATTAGGACTAATCGTTATCGAATCGTTAATATTAAATCCTACTACTGTTATAAATGCGAAGGTTTGTGAGGATGGATGTTTGTTACTCTTTTACGTAAAAATGGCTGAACACATTTGGATGAAATTGGGCGTGCTGGTAGCTTATAACTTGGATTAACAATATACCTTTTATATGTTCCTGGACCATGTTCTTTCGTGACCAAACTACGCGGACGAAGCCGCCGCCGCGCCGGCACAGTCTAGTCACTTATAGGTAATTCTATCAAATTGAAAACCTCCTAAAACTCATAACTTGGTATTTCACTCTTGTTTTAATAGATGCCAGTCAATGACCCATTAATGCACACCATAATTAACGGACATTAAATATAATTGCCTATAAATTACTGCTTAATTATGCAATAATTCTAACATGCATATTGTCGTCAAATTCTTAGCAAATGAATTAAACCTGCTACAAACATTAAGTAACATTACATTGACCTTTAGTACATACGAGTAGGTACATGATCTAGGTTAATTGACGGTCTTATTTAGAAATCTAACCACCAATTAGGCAAGTAAACTTAGTAGGTACTTGTTATGATATTAAACAAAAAAGTATAGCAAGATCTGAAAAAGACCAGTCATTTTATCATGTGAATATATAGCACAACATAAGTGAACAATTTCTTAATTCAGTAAACAATTTATCTCACTATTTAAAATCAAAATTATGCGAGCAAAGTTTGATTGATACTATTGTGAATATATAGCCCAAACATGGTTCATACTCGTAACTAGGTACTGTGAACATAAGAGCATACTGTGAAAGAAGAAAGAATGTAGAAAACTTCGATAGCGTGATTCAGGATCGTGTGGCGCCATCTCTTGACTAGTGGCGGAAGTCACCACAAATGAAATTCGCTCACAAATGACCACTAAATACAAGTAATTTATACAAAAACTGACAAACACTCAGTTATTCAGAATCAATTGTTTGTTGTACTGTTTGTTCAGTATTGACAACTGCAACCAAGGTCCACAACCAACCAGTGTCGTAACCAGACGTGGCCGTACCATTGCAAGCAGATGCGTTCCGTCATGTATGCACGGACGAGTAGGCGCGGAGCCCAGTAGGGGATTTTTAAAGTTATAGTAGCCATAATTAGATATGAGAGATATTGCACCCTCTAGAGTAGCATTTTATAGTAATTTTAGTAATTGCTACTCGCAAACTGATGCCCACGTCCAAGTTCTGACGCTGTTTGTTGTTTTTTTTTTTCAACATAGTTCTAGACCTACGTATAGGCCTGCCTCTGTTACTTTAGACTAGAGTATGTCCATGTGAATTCCATTCATTGGGTTCCAGGTCATTCCATTCCGGTTATTCCATTCCACCACTGGTAAATTAAAAAAAATAATAACCTTTCATCTTTTCATCATCCTATCTTCTGCATGAGAAGTCCCAACGGCGCTCGAGTTACTACACATTCAGCCTCGTGGGCTCCCGTACTAGAATGTTGTATGCCGTTTCGTCGACTGCAAACAAATGAACAACGTGATGTCACGTCACACCGACGTGCTAAGGCCGTTTGAAAGTTGAAGATTTGTTGAGATCATGCCAGTAAATGAGTATCTTCAAGTGATTGAATGAGGACCTCAAAATAATGATGACCTAATTGCCTAAGACCTGTTGATTCCCGGAGGAACAGAGATTTCAATTGTGAGATATTTACTGTCTAGGTGTGTGTTCTTGTTTCGTGTGTGTACATGGACCACACAAGGAATCCTAGTGTGGAGGGTGAGTTGTAATAAGGGGGACGTCTACAGTACACTTTAAGTAATGCTTCGTAACTGATTGCTACCGTTTAATGGACTTGCCACCCCAAGTTTGGGAGAGCTCATGGAATTTGCTTCTCATAGAAAAGAACTCATCATATAGCGACGAGGTGACATAGTTATCTATTCACTCCTCAACTGTTTCTCATCCGTCTCCCAATTAGCGATAAACGCGATAGGGGATATCCCTTCAATTCCCTTTTAGTTTTATAGCCAGGAATCGAAAGGCAAATCCTATTTTAGTCCACAACGTATTATAATTTACCAAGGTTGATTTTTAACAAGATCCAAGTTTAGTGTTTTTTTTTTACTATACTTATAAAAGTATTCAGAATAGATAGTGCCGTTAAGTCTACAGTGAATATATATATCGGAAGTAGAGCGAGGATAAATCCGTCAACATCCGTAGGCACAGCGTTCACAAACCCATCACGTCGGGTTCGAACCCGAGACCGCGCCAACTGGGCCGCATTACCATACTGCGTGATCCTATTAACATAAACCGACGATTTTATAAACCAGTTATTTATTAAACCACTTTCATCATGCATTCTAAACATAGTAAACACCGAAAACCGGCCACACTTCAGAAAGTGAAATATGCAACATACAAAGTAACAAAGCTACGAACACTATGAGAAATTACCATAATTAATGCATTTTAATTTTCGTTTGTTAAAATATGATTTCTAATTTGTGCTAATCACACTGTTTATTATACCGGATTGTTGTTTAAACTTTTGGTAATTAAGTAACACTAAGTGACTAAATAAATGATGGGAGAAATCCATCGCCTATATCCACCAATGAAGTTTTATGGAAATATAGAAGCAAGGAACTAACATGATGTACGGCGGCTAGTGTTCAAAATCATTAGTTTTCTCTTGTATCCATCACACCTTCTGGTGTGGAATTTCCTTGATTTGCGACATTAAAGTGTATGAGAACATCATACACGGGTGTATTACAATATGTATGTATCGCAAGCGATCGAAAAAGTAGCAACGTGGGACGCGTTCAGTACCTGGATGGGTGACCGCAGTGGCCGTTAGTGGCGAATTATATGCGCGCTTCCGTGATTCGGAGGGCACTTTAAGTTTCGGTCACGATACGAAAGCAGTCGTCAAACCTTGTCGGAGGCCCTAAGGGCAGCAAACATCAAACACGGGTTGGCCACTAGCCCGTTTCTCCACCAATCTACTGCTCCAATCAGCGTGGTGGAGTATCATATCTATTCTAGGCCACCTCTGTTGCGGAGAGACCCGGCCAGACCCGTGCTCAACGGTAGCCATGAAAGGGTTGCAGCCATGGGGTATACCGGTACAGTATAGTGCATGAGAATCGATTGTCGTGACATCGCTTGATAACAGCACGCATGCAGCTACGAGTATCATGACGTAACACCGGTTCCGGTTTACTACTTTCGCCATCTTGCCCACCAATTAGATAACCGAAATGCGAAGAAAGTCGCCACTTGTTTAGACCGCATTGTCCATAATCGTTTTATGTACAGCACTCTTCAGATTCGTCAAGATTGTAGCCACGGGCCAGGTTACTATAAGCTCTTTACTTATTAGCTCCACATTCTATGAATGTTCGGCTCAAAAGTTGCGGGTTCTAGTCCCAGTGGCACCCATGACATTTTTAAAACGGTGCAACTGTGAAGGAAAAAACATGAAGAAACCTACATGCCTCTACCAATCATAGAATGGAACCCCGAAACTATTTAACATAGCCTTACCGTTATGGGCTTTTGCAGCCGTATTAAGTTACACTTTGATGATGGCTTTAGTTCCAATACACAGATAACTTACTTGCAAAAAATAACCGTTATAAATAATATTGGACATTACAATCTCACATCGTAACGTACTAAGCTATTAATATATGCCATTTTTTTGAGCGGAGAGCGAGACAGCGTCGCGCGTCGGTGTCTGAATGAAAACCTGATTGTACAGTCAAGTGCAACGTCTTTGTATGCTGTTAATTACATTTTTAACCACTTATAAGAAAATAATACAATGATCATGTGCAACGTGCACAGGTTCTATCCCACTTATTCCACAAAGAAATCATTATTTTAATGAAGAACATAGGTAATTTCCGTGTTCAGCTCATTTTATGAGAAAACCTACGTTTCCTAAAAAATGCACTTCTATTTATGAATAAGTTACTTCTAACTTATTCAGTAGTTACATCTCCCCTTTATTAATTTGTAGTTTTATTTATGTGTCGACTAGCATACCTACTCGTAATTGGTACGCGCCGTGTTAGTCAATTAAGGAATGAATAAATAAATAAATTGTGATTTCTCTCCCCGAGTGTCCAGCGAGGTCCCGATGTCACCTGTACCGCTAGCTCAGCTCAGGCATCAGGTCCATCTTTTTCTAGCAGACATATTTGTGCCAACGCTTTCGCGGTTTGTAAGATATTCGGTTATTGAGGAGAAAGTTATCATTTTCGATTGCTTTTTATTATTATTTATTTGTTGTTATTGGTTTTGGGCGTACCGTGTCAGTGTCGCGGTCAAGATTTCAGACAAATAATAAAGAGGATTCGTGAATAGTTACATTCCTAGTATTTTATATTTAAGAAATCGCTATTTAATAGTAAAATATTTCACGTAAATTACAAAACGAGCCGTGTCTTACACGCTTAAATATAAATTTTCAAACTGTAGGTACTTGTAATTCCGATTCTTGTTATTACCTACATACGTTCTTGACATGTAGAACTTATACAACAAGTACTGGTCACGATAAAACCAACAATTGGTAGCAAACTATGTGTGTAAATTGTATATGGACATTAAACACAAACAATTTTAAAGATTAAATTTTAAAGTCGTGCGTACTTTGTTAACCAATAATAGTTAATAAACCCGTGTTACACTTACCTTGTAGTAGGTACTTATAGCCAAACACATAATTTGGAAATGAAATGGAATCGGTATTGCAAATAAAAATTACTGTTTCAGGCCATTTGGTAGGATTTTAGACAAAAAAAATCAAAACGTCTGCATTATGGCTGTTCAGATACACATAAAATCTATTTAACGTGATTTTATGATGCTTCAAACACATGACATCTCGTAAAATATCTGTCAGCTATTAGGTAAAATAGTACCTAGGTAAGTTTGAGCTATTAACGCTATAAACAAAGACATAAGTACAAACAATAGGTTTGAGCTTCGTGAGAGTTTGCCAATGGCTGATAGGTCACAGAGTATAAAACTTGCGTTTTTGAAACCGCAGGCCGCTTGCGTAAATATCGGTATGTGGTTATGAAACCAATAGTTATTTACCTTTGCCGTTTAGCCCGGTGGCAGGTTGGAAGGCTACCAGCGCCACAGAATTCGTTTGTGAACAGAATTGGTTCCCAAACGTGACTGTGTCTGATAAATCGACAAAAAAGTGGAGTTTTCTTTTATCCGGATTATTGGTTTTTTATGTATCATTTTCGAGAAAATTTTGGATTATGATTCCGTGACAAATTTACTTATGAAGCTACATAAACAAATTCTACAGAATCAAGATCCTTTCACGTGCAGGGAGATGTTGGTGTTTCGAATATGAAAATTCGTTTCAAAATGAAATCTTTTACACCGTTTACTGTTTACAATACGTAGTTTAATTAATTATTTTCGATGGGATTCAATGAAAGTATGGCTAAAATTAAACGATGTCTATCAATATCTATTCTATGGCCACCACACCTGTTAAACGTCTATGTAATCAGGCAGCGGACTCCGGCAATACATTAAATTAGCAACTTTGATCGACTGTCTGAACGACATCGACACTTGAACGTTATAAATTAAATATCTTATTAAATTCGCCGCAAAAACAAACTGCGGAATTCTGGTCAAGGTTCATTACGGGCAATGACTCCGAGACATTCGTTATATTAAATTCTTGAATGGCTTTTAAATGCTTTCAATGTTTTCAGATATTTTTTTAGTTTAATTTACATTAGGTACGTAAGAAGGAGTGACCTACTCCGACTATACTGACGTTAGATTCTGATATAGAGGTTCCAGGACCGGGGTCCAACAGTGGACTTTCAAGAGCTGATAGATAGATAATTTTGTTGAGGTAACAAGAGCACGAATGATAAAATGTATGTAAGATAATACTGTAATGGGACACCTAAAAAAAGAGTGGCTCTCAATCTCTATCTCAAATAACATAACGCATTGCAACGCAAATTGGATTAAAGATCTTGAACTTGGATGGATATCGAAGGCTTTAAGCTTTATATCTCTGGCCACTAGACCTCCAAGGTCCCTAAAAATACTGTGACTGTACCTACAACGAACCACACTATGATTTGATAAAACATTAGTTACGGCATCCAGCGTGTCAAATGCGACTCCATGCAAAACTTCCAAAGCATTAATCACGATCAAGTAATTGATAGTTAGTAATTGATATATTTCCATTACAAGGCATTTGTGGCCTACAAAAATTACCTGGTTACCCTATTTTGAAATGAGAACTTAATTATTAATACTAATGTCGATTTTTCCGAAAACATCGAAACGCAATGATTTTTGTAGGCGAATTGACCAAAATACGCAAATATGACAGAAAGCTTTCTAAAAGTAAATGTTCAACGTGCTCACAGCCTTACACCTACCATCTTCGGTAAAAGTCAGATTGTGTAATGCCGTTAGTTTCCAAAACAAATGCATTACATCGTAAAATAGTGTTAGATAATGGGCATCTAGCGAGCTGTCTGTTCGAGTATCGTTGTCTTCTTTACAATACGGTAGAGCGTGGGAATTATAATATGGGCGCGGCAGAAACTATCATCTAAAACCTATCCGCTAAAACTTAAAACACAATTTATAATCCTGTTATGGACCAAACACAAATATGTATGTGAAGTTAACAGATATAAAAAAAAAACAAAAAAAATGTCAAAAATATGAAACGAAACAAAGTACAAGTATGTCGAGGAACACGTGTACATTGTAAATTCATATCGTGCGTATAACCTAATCAACAATTTGGGCTATTGACTTCAGTACTAGGTGCAGTACTAGGTGGTCTAGAATGCACCGGCGCGGCGCAGGTGAAAGGGAAGGCCCTACGCTCAGGTTAGTACGCTTCAGTGGTCAAGCCCTAACCTCAATAAAGGTGAATGCACAAATAATATTAGTATAGAGAAGGGTTTCGCAAAGTGGGGTACGCGAAACCCTAGGGGTTCGCCATTCGACAGCAGGGGGTTCGCGACAAGATTTACGTAATGGCGACACTGGTCATGATAAAAACTAAATTCAGAAATCGACTTGATGCCGAGTCAGAATTAAGTTTAAAAAATTGTCCAAAATTACTCCTAAAATTGACCCCATCACATTAATATTAATGACTAGCTGACCCAGCAGGCTTCGCTCTGCCAATGATTTTTTTTATTTTTATTTAATAGCCTATATTACTCAGGCTGAATGTAGCTTTCCAATGGTGAAAGAATTTTTGAAATCGGCCCAGTAGTTTTTGAGTTTATTCGTTACAAACATACAAAAATTCAAATGTTTCCTCTTTATAATATTAGTATAGAAAACATATTTCTTTTGGCACTTTATTTGTTACCTTTTATTGAAATAAAAGCCTTATTTTCTTCAACAGTCAATTTTATTGTTTTCTTTGGAGGGGGGGGGGCGGTAGTAGGGGAGGGGGGATTTAATTAGTTAGTTAAGGGGTTCGCTGTCACTTAGTTATTTCTTTCTTTTTCCTATTTTTTTTAAATTTATAACTTCATCAGAACAGCACCATACAGCAAAACCAATAATGTGATTTAAATAAATTATTAATTGTTTAATTAAACCATTACATTAATTAACGTTAAAATTACGCCTCCGTTTTCTATCGTCTCAGTATTATACAGTTTTAAGTTCAACTTACGTAAATAGGCACTTTCGGTTTTCTTTAACATAACATCGACATTTTTTGATATTGTATAATTCTGTTTAATTTAAAACTTAAATATTTGTATGCTAATTATCTTTTACATACGTAAATATTAATGTGCTTTCTAAGAACGGTAAATAATTAACATAATTAATTAATTTGAATTTTAACAATATTAAAAGATGTATTCTTTAAATAAGCTCGTTTTAAGAGTTTTTCCTTATTTATCTTACCTTAGTACATCATATGCCAGTCTTTGTGACATCTTCCCATACTAATGAAATAATTTGACGGTAGTGTTCATACTCGAAGCACACTTTTGTATTCGCCAGTACTTTGAATGGAGTACGCCGGACGATACGCTCGCGGCCTACAGTTGCGGCGGCGATATATCTACTCCTTGGAAAGGTCACTTGATTGTATTAGACGCTTGCGATGATAAACTAGAGCTTTGCACTGATATTTACAGGAAAACAATTTCAATTTAGAATCTTTTGCATATGCAATAAAAGTTTAATAAACGAAATTGGCCGTTTTAAATTAGCGTTTACGTGAAAATGTCTTGATAGGTAAGTACTACTTTTTGTTACAATTTAGTAAGTAGTGGGGCAATTTGAGATTTTATAAAATACTTGGCAGAATATAAAAGTTCACTAGCGGATGAGTATCCATCGCCTTGTTTTAATTAAATATTTATACAAACTGCTTCACAGCACTCACACACACGTTAGATGTCTTGTGTTTAGTTTTGGAAGGTGTCGCAGCCAGCTTCGAGTGTTGCATTGGTCTTATTAAAGTTTATTGTATTGTGAGTGTAGTTTAAAATGACTACCCTGATAAAAACATCAAGCGACCTTTACGCTCTACTCCTTGATTCCAAAAAAGTTTGTACAAAATGATTCTACGCCATCTACATTTAATTGCAGGTGCGTATTGTGTAGGTACACGTGAATAGCGTAATGGACTAATGACACTCAAAAATCCAGCGTGACTTATGAACGAATGCGTGCGGTTGCGCGTTGCGTCAGCACGGTCCACGGCACGCTAATGTAGGGTTGACACACTGACTGATTTATTGGGACTCGTGGTATCAACAAAAAATTAAAGTTATCGATGGCGCGACGATCTATGCTTGGCGACGTAAAACATGTGGGTCGAAGATATTTGGATGAACAGTGCCGAAGATCGGGTTAAGTGGTGCTCCTTGGGGCTCCTATGTCAAACTTGGAGCCACGTCGACTGAATAGAGAACGAGCTGGATTGAAGGGAGATAACCCAGTTTAAGTCAGTCAGTCAATCTCTAGGACTGATATGGAGTGTGATTTGTGAAGTTATTGTTGCTTTGCGCGATAGCGGTACATCACTCGTTTAGTTACCAGCATTAGATTTCTAATAAATTATTTACTTAGACTTAAAAGTTCAATAATAATCAGCATCAATAATAATAATCCACACAAGAATTGATAATTAATCTTGGTTCTGAGATGAACCACTCAGATTATCTTTATGGATTGACAGCAAATACTCAAATATTTAGACCTATATGATAAGGGAAAATTATATGTCACACATTTTATAATTTTGATTAAGTAAATAAACACGTTTACCAGTCTCGAACTATTTTTTGTGACGGAGCTGTGAGAGTGACTTCGGGTTATGGGGGATTCTTACCCACAAAACCCCCTCGGTGGCCTTCATCTGCGCATGTGGGGGGCTCCGGGATCTCCAGTGGAACCAGTCCAAACTTATGTTTTTGCAATCATGGCGGCCCTACGCTAATGGGCGATCGTGTCGCGACGATTTGCGCGACTCTAGTACGTTCTGCGGTTTTCTGAACTTACCGTCGCTGGCTGTGATCTATCTGGTAGCTAAACTGTACAGGCTACTAGTAAATCGAGAATATGAGAATAGAGTAAGTTCATTGTAGGTAATAGTCATAACATAGGATCTGTGTGGGTGACAAGATAACGTTGAATATCTTGAGAACACGCGGCGCGGTAAAGTGGTAATGCTAATTTAATGAGCTGAGAAACACGCATCATGAGCAAATATCTTTGAAAACGCGGGAAAATATGCAAACGGCAAATCCTGCTTCCGCGTCGTGATAACTGTTCAAATCTTCAGCTCGTCTGTTTGTTTTCTTCATAGTACGAGTAGGTAAACGAGCAGCAAAGCGCACATATTCACTGTTTGATTTCACTGGATGCAATCGAAAAGGTTCAGCAAAGTGATCGTTAGTGGCGAATTTTATCGGTATCGGACCAATTGGCCATCTGCCTACCCTGAGCAAGCTACCGTGGCACTAGCGCCTCCTGCAAGATACTTAAGCAAATGTAGATTTTTTATTCATTGAAGCTTGGTAACAATTTAGCTAGTTATTTCGCTTATTGAGTGCACCGCGCTCCATTTACGATTGTTCTAACAAGTGGTAAAGGTACCACGCAACCAAACCGCGGTTTTTCATTACATTACAACGTTTGCCCAACGCACTCCTGACACCAGTGACTGACAGCTGACGAAATGTTGGGAATTTACTACATGTGACGACCTGGCGCTGCGGTTACGAGTCGTAACTTACGACGCGGGTGCACTGGCTTCGATTTACAAGGAAGAGATTTGGACTATGAGTTTAAATTATCTGCATGAGTGTGTTCTTGTCTTGTGTGTGTCCATGGCCCTCACGACACAGGGAATCCTAGTTTATAGCTATGAGTTTGAAGCTTTATTTAGTCAGCCAAATAGACCGTTATTCGTTCGTTCGTGTTTGCGGCGAAAGTCTGCGCGTGTGAATCGTTTAGGACTCTGGCTTTATCAGACATATACGTAGGTACCTATTTCAGAAATATGCCGAATTTATAATATGAATCACTGCTTGAAATCATTATGTTGATATTGTATATAGCTAAACGTGATCAGAGTCGAATAAATGTAATTTACCCCTATTGATGTCGCATTGTATTATCTTAACAACGTAAAGTTCCACGAAATGTTTTCGTAAAAACGTCGATCTGACTTGCTATTAGCAAAGATATTACGAGTAATTAGATTAGATACTTACGTATACTAATGCATGTGTCAAGAAATTTCCGTGAGATCTGGAGCATTGATGACAAAATCAACGTTTGTTAAAGTTTTTATAAAAACTTTACTTACTCGTACTGTTTGAATTCAAGGGAAGCTTTGGAGGCCTTTGCGTGTTAGAAGAAAATAAAGATATCATACTTCCAATGATTTGGTAAAATAATTTTCTCACCCCGACATGTTTAGAAAAATCAGGAACGTACGGTTGCAAACAAAGAAACATATTTATTAAATAGTGGTATTGATGTATACACGGTACCTACATAATATACCAAAGTAACTTTTTTTACAATTTCTGTCTATCTGTTCCGGCTAATCTCTGGAGCGGCTGGACCGATTTTGACGGCACTTTTACTGGCAGATAGCTGATGTAATAAAGAGTAACTTAGAAGGATAATTTTAGAATTATGTTATATATTATAGTTAGATAGATAAATTCCGCGCGGACACAGCTAGTCAAACATAAAAACGATATCTTTTCATCTCTATACAATCTATACATACAAACATCGTTACAATAGCCCTTGATAACTCTCGCTGGTAGAAATTGAAAGTCGAGCTCCAACGCAGCAGACCTCTGGGTCATGGGTCGTGACACCACCAGATTGACTTTCTTCTCGTATATTTGCGGAAGAGCTTAACATATAACATATAACATACTTATTACATAATAAGTTTGTACTCGTACCTATCTGGCTATGCCTATTTTTGATTTTCGAAGTGCTCATAGTGAGTTTTTATCTTTTCATCATTCCCTACTGAAGACGATTGAAGATCTTCAACGAGCTTTTACTGAAAACCTAAACCTTTTTAGAACCTTTTTAGGAATCAAAAAAGCAAGAATAGAAGTAGGTAACGTCGAAGTCGTAGAACGATTTTTGTTGCGTTGGTTGATCGGTCGGTTCTGTCGGTTTGTGACAGCTAATTAGGGCAAAACTCAAACCACACTAATTATCTGTATTTTCATTTAAAAGTCCATTGGATATTATTTATTCGATATTACTCCTATGATATTCACATCGAGAAACATTTAATACCGAGTCGACTACGATCATCGGGCATTCTATACTCTCCTTACATTCTCGGCGTCTACCATTTAGTACTTACGAGCATATCGGAGACACAAAAACCTGATGAATAGTGTACGTCAACACTCAATAGTAATAACAGAAGTAATAATAGGGCTCGAACAATGATGGTAGTACGCGACCGAGGTACCAGGAGCGCAGAGTTGCGGTGGAACTGTTTTTGTGACGCGATGAATGGGCGGCAAAAAGCTGCACTCAGCTGGTAGGGTCGCCATGCGGGCGGGAAAACAAAGAAAAGAAATAAAAGAAAAAAGACATAGAAAGAAAAAGCATTTACTTGCACAAATAGCCTGGTAGTTGTAATAGCCAAAGTTGTATCGTCTGGGTTATACCTTTAATCGTATATGCCCCAAACCTTCCCCTTTTGTGTAGAGATAAAGTGGCAAATAGTGGGACGTAAGTTCTTTAGCCGAAATGCTGTGTTGTATCTCCTCCCGTGGTTACTTTTAAAAGAGCGCTGGGAGTTTTTTCCGCCCGCTTTTTCTCCCATTCTATTTATATCTTTGACTTTGTGGGGATGGCAAAAGTGGGACATGTGTCCTGCAGTATCTGGGCGCGTGGTCACCGTCACCTTGCGGCTTTCCCAGCGGACGCAGCGGCGGCGGTCGTCGCCCTCTATTGTTTATTATTATTTCTATTGATTCGCCGATTCGCCATCAGGCATAGAGTAGGCAACCAAAAAAAATCTTTAACAATCCTCCCCCTCTGTCTCACTCATTTTCTTTTACAAGCTCTTTGGTCTATAAGACAAATTAGAGACCATCTCGAATAGTTTTTGAAGTTGCATATAGAGTTGAAACAAGCTACTTCTTATGTGGCTTCACGTAACGTTTTGTATTTTGTTAGCTAAACCGGCAGGCCCTCAATTTTGAGTATTTTTCAGTAAAAAATATGGCGATAGTTAATTAAAATAAAAACAAATGAAAACTACTTTTAAAGTTGTTACAAATTAAACATAAATTAATTAGTTGAGTAGATTGTAAGTTTTAGAGTAAACAACGCACGCATTCGGCATTTTTAAATTTGTTAAATTTTTAATTTGGAATGTAATTAGACACACAAAAGTACTACCCGTTGCAAGAAATTCAGCAATTTTGAGAATTTTAAAATATATCGTTTCATATAGAGGCATTTGAAGCAAGCAATGGTTCCCAGTCAAATTGAAACGCATTATGGAATTCAATTTTCCTAAAGCTATATTTATCTCAAATAAATCTTAGAGTACGCGTATCTTACACGCAACGTTATTGAGAAGGGAAATTGTTAGGCAAAAGAACTTATTCAATATCCCATTTAATAGATATAGTTGTTACTGAATAGATACGGTTGTTACTGATAATGATATTTCCGTTATCGGTTCTATGTGTGTCCCGTTAATCTAAAAGTTATAAAATAAGTCAAAGATACAGATATGTTATTGTCTCGTATTCTTTAACGGTTTAGATCACACAATAGGTTATATTATTTCAAATTGAGTTGTGCTAGATTATACTTTTTGCTGAGTTTTGCTTATGGTAGTAAAGCAGGATTGAGATTGAGTGCCTGGTAACCTACTAGATAGGAGAACTACAGCATATTGTGACGTCGTTCCAATTAGAATATTACGTGTAGTTTATTTGCAGAAAAATATAGCTAATAGTAGGCAAAAAGAGAGTAAAAAGAGCTCTCTTTCAAAGCCGCCAGCACACTAGCGGCTCACCGCGTGTTACTCGTGTCAGTAGGCGACAGTGGCCTAAAAAGAAGAAGCACATTCTGGGCTACTTTAGAATGTCGCCAAAAGATGGGGAATACAAAAAAGCCATACATAAACAACAGTAGATGCCGTAGGTCATCCATAAACGAACTCCAATGGTCTACAATCTACTACTTGTTAGTTTACAATGGCACAGAACAAATAAATAGTGCTAACGTACCCTTTGACCGCCACTTTTGAACAGAAGAAGAAATAAGGAAAATAATAAACGTTCGTTCGAATTCGAAATAATCCATAAATGTTGTGTGTTTGAAAAATGGTTAAATCAGCGAATGCCTTATCCGGCCCTGTGTTCTGTGCTATATGTGAATAGGACGTTATAGATATAGAGGAATAAAGAACTTTGCAAGAAACTTTCAAAGAAACATAGGAAGTGGCACAGGTAAGCAATTAAACGCAAAAAGGGGAAGTAGGAGTAAAACGGAATGCAGGCTGGCTACTCTAGCCAGGCATGCGATTTCTACCGACTGGAGATGACCATAAGGCGGTGAAAGTTGTTATAACAGACGCAGGTCTGCCGCCGCCATTTTTTCTCGCACCTTCCACTGATAGCGGCGGTTACGTAACGTTTCCGGCGGCGATTACGTTCGATTCTTAAAAAGTTTATCTTTGTACGTGGATTTTGGTTTGGTTTTTTTAGTCGTCTATGGTTGTAGATGCCGGGTAAATAGCACGTTTGGATTATCCAGCGACATTACGTAATGAGAGTTTATTTTTGCTGGAGCTTGGAATGTTGGACGCATGTTTTGAAGCTTTCTGATTATCACGATTTTGTTCTCGCGTAGTTGATGTAGTCAGTACTTTTGGGATGACCTTTCTGGGATACATGGCAAACATTTCATTACATTTACTTAAGTATCCGTTTAAATGTTTTATCTACGGACATCAGGTTTCCAGTACGTTGACAGTGGCAAAGGTACTATAACACACGTATTCAATGATTACTTTCTATATTAAATAGGTCATATGCTGTGGTCATCACTAAATCATTAGGTACTCCACTTTATATGAGTCTTAGTCTGTCACTTTTTTCTGCACTCTCTCTCTCTCTCTCTCTCTGCAGTCTCTGACCTACTTCACTGGGGCTCCTATAAAGTCCACCACGCTGGCCTTAACTGACCTATTACAAGTTAGTAACCTTCATATGCCTCAGATAACGCTTAGGCATCGAGATTTCTTTAAGGCGTTTTCCTTTAGAGCACCTGAGTAGTGACATCCAATTGTAAAACGACGTGCTTAGAAAAATCATAGATATCAAATCATGTAGCAATTTGAAAGCTCAGTGCGCTTGTTGCTACTCGTATGTGTTTGTGATGGCGCGCAATTGCATATTTACGAGAAAGCAGATTTCGCATCGTTCAGCGGACTCGGAACCGGCGAGATTATAATTTATAATTGCGAGAGAGCCCTTTTGCCCGCCGTACTCACTACTCATAAGGCCGCGGGTACAGTGATCGCGTGGGTGTGGCACTATTTTTTATTATTATTGTATATGAGTATCAAACGGGCGACAAAAGTGTTCGCTGCTACCTATGGACCCCTATGTTTACCTTATTCCACCCGTATTCGTGGTCTGAAATAGAGGAAAGTGGCGATTTCTCGCGTCAGAGACCAAGAACCTTTGGATCGCTGCACCGATGACCGCAGTAACGAGTAAGTTTATAGTAATTGAGTAGCGAAAGGGTACGCAGCTTCCCCAGCTGAACCACAAAACATGAAGAACGTCCTGCTTTACGACGGGTTAAGAGGTTGGTAAGGTACTCGTACCTCCCCGGCGAGCTACTGTGGCTTTACCACCAAAAAGTCTACAAAGGTTGTTGATAAGACAGCCCCCGCTTCCTCTTCACCACCGAGTCCGCTCGCATCAAGCATTTATATATTCACGCCGGCCGAACATCAAACCGGACCTTCTCGAGATGTACTGTTTCGGCCGCTGTCCAATTTAATGCAATGTTTTAATCAGATCTGGACGGACGGGGATGGACGGCCTGCCAGGCGACATGATGGTCGCGGTGGACCACTACCTACATATTTATTAGGGGACCACACGGTAGTTTGTTTGTACACTGTTGGGTTTACGGCGGGAAACAATGACGACCTGAGTGGCGCAGTGGTTAAGACACCGGTGCGCTGCGCGGAGGGTCCTGGGTTCGATTCCCAGCAGAGCAGAGATTTGAATAATGAATTTGAATTTCTGTTTCTGGTCGGGGTGCGTTGTGTTCTTGTCTTGTGTGTGTCCATGGCGCCCACGACACAGGGAATCCTAGTGTAGGGCTATGAGTGTGAAGCGTTATTTATTTATTTAAATGAGTATTGTAGTCTGAAAAAGTACGAATCATTTGATGTCTCAAAGGCTTTATCAGATTTTTTTATTTTAAACATATGCCTTGCATGTACATGTAGAGCTGTGAACTGGCGTATATCGTATCGAAAAAATGTTTTTAAGTTCACGGCAAAAGTATCCTATTCAGGCTAGTGTGAGGCTTTTAATTGGGATCGGTACTGTAATAAATCAATCTATAGGGAGCAATAAATAGGCAAATATGTAGAACAGTTAGGCCTTCTAACTTGCAATCCTGCAAGTACCGATATCCCGCGGGATTCACATTTTCTCTCTCGCAAATACTCAGATTGACGATAGTGCGGGATTGGAAGCCCTAGTTAGAAATAAATACTCATCAAATCCAAAATTGGGTACGTTGGATTACCAGTACTCAACCACCATTACTGTAAAATATTATTTATCTCCAAATAAACCGAACGGGCAACAACGATCAGACCGTTATCAAGAGCCGTGAAATGCCCAAATAAAAATGGCACCTGCCCTTAACAATAACAATTAAAGTTAAAGTCCGTCAGTCCGTCACTCCGTGCCGTCACGCTCGTTGCTCAACGCGCCGTGAGTGTTGCCAGTCGTCACGGAACTAATTAAAAGGGCTGTAATCTGGTTACCAACGGTGATAGCCTAGTGGCTTAGAATTTGACCTCGAATCGAGGGGTCCGGGTTCGAATCCCAGTGGCATTTCACCATTGACTTTGTAAAAAAACATTATGTGCACTTTATAAAATTAAACCTGTTGTTACGGTAAAGGAAAACATAGTGAGGAAAGCTGCATGCCTAAAAGTTCAGAAAAAAAATATTCTCAAAGACATATGAAGTCCATCAACCCGCACTAGGCCAGCGTGGTGGACTAATGCCTACATCTCTCTCATTGTGAAAGGAGACTAATAAATAATGGGTTACTGACAATTAAGGAATCTTTTCATCTCAACCAACTCAATGTGGTCGTAAAGTCAGAAATACAGCGTTTTCACCATGATAACATCCGTTAAAGTTTAATATAATAATATGATATCGCAGGGAAAGCAAAATAAATGAACTTTATCACCTACAAATGTAAGCAAAGCATTGGTGTTAGTCATTTTATTACCTGGTCTTTGATTGGCACTAAGCATGAAAATTAAATATGATAAACAGAGTGAATAATAAAGTTTTCTATTTCATACACCTATCATTCTGTCTCGCTCTGGTTACCATGACAACGAAATTCTACTCTTGGTTCTAGAATGCACTATTTTTAACGGCCAAAGTAAACTATCCCTTATGACGTTAGAAATAAGAAACATTTATCTAAATTGTTTAATTAAATAATCGTGAGCGCATCGCACGCATCGCGCTCCAGATTGTCAAATTGCTTTTGTTTAAAAATGTACTTTCTTCATTTGGAACTTCAAAATCAAAAACTTCCCATTTTAAGGAAACTGAAATATTTAATAAATAATTATAAATAACGCTTCACACTCATAGCCCCACACTAGGATTGCCTGTGTCGTGGGTACCATGGACACACACAAGACAAGAACACACACACCCCCAGACCAGAAACAAAAATTCAAATTCATCATTCAAATTTCTGCTCTGCTGGGAATCGAACCCAGGACCCTCCGCGCAGCACACCTGTGTCTTAACCACCGCGCCACTTGGGTCATCTTTCTTTCAGAACTTTG
This sequence comes from Erynnis tages, assembly GCA_905147235.1. Taxonomy (NCBI): domain Eukaryota; kingdom Metazoa; phylum Arthropoda; class Insecta; order Lepidoptera; family Hesperiidae; genus Erynnis; species Erynnis tages. Next base: position 11,705,372 of record LR990082.1, read on the forward strand.
AAATAAATAGGCACCTTACCATTTTTAGGAAACTTTCAACTTAGCTGAAAGTTGAACATATTTTACAGACCTCACAGCTTGCTGCGATCCACTAATCATTAGCTAATTCAAATGACAATTAAAGATTGTCGGGCTTGGTTGGCGACAGAAGCAATTTGACATGCTGGTCTTCACTGGATGATCGATAATTACTTTTCTTTGAAACCTGATTAATATGGTCATTATTGTAGCTCTAGCTTAGCTTTAAACCGTGATGTTGTGACAACATCATTGTTGTCCAGTCTGGTATAGACCTTTGTATAAAGAACGAAGAGTAACGAAGTTTCCGTTAAAACTTGCAAACTTTTGCACTTATTCGTGGCTACATTTTATGGCATTGTCTCGCCCCACAACAGAGGGGGGCCTAGAGCATTTTCCACCACACTGGTCCAATGCGGTTTCCTTGGGCCTTCCCAATACAACGCCACTTCGCCCGATCCTAGATCCTTTGAATCCAACGGCTTCCCGCTGGATTCTTCTTTCTGCTGTCTTTCATTTACTAATATACATTAGGTTTATTGATATTTTTTATAATTAGTTACTTCTCAAGTGAGGTAATGCATCTGCATGACTGTATGTACAACCTGATACAAGGAATAACACCGATTCGTGATCTGATTGGCGGCGGGGTTATGAGAGCGGAACGCACTGGTGCGTTCGTTCGGATGCGTTCGCTGCACCGCGCTGAATGCATACAGGTGCGGGCAACAACACAGAATATCGAAGTTACAGAAATCTAAAAGGTGGTGAACACGAAGCTAACACTGGCGTCGCACTGAAGTAAACTGTTGGCAAACAAACACAACAAAAAGCGAACAGAATGAAAACAAACAAACAAACACAAAGAAAAGTAAACGAAATCTCGAAACAGCAGAAGACTCGGTTAGCCAATTATATGTGTGCTTAAATTCGTACGACCATGGCTCTTTTAGCCCTAGGGTATAAACGGCTATAGTTGCAGACGTGCGTAAATAACAGAAAAGAATTCCCTGTGCTAAATACGGCGCAAGAGAATTCTGTAAACTCTTTCTATGTGTGTATTGCCGAGCGCGCATCATAATATGGAGCGTTCTGTTTTCTACACTCTCTGTGTTGTGCGTGCGTCCGTTGCACTGCCCTGTATTGTTGACTGACTTATTGTGATAAGCGCAAAATACCTGAATGTATTGTATGTCAATTAAGTCATCGAATTGCATGTCCCTAATTGGAATTGCAAAAGTTACATTAGGAAGATTTCCAAGGCCACCACGCTGGTCTAGCGCGAGTTGGTGGGCTTCACATGCCTATGCGAACATTATAGAGAACTGTTAGGCATGCAGGTTACCTCACGATGTTTTACTTTACGTAGGAGCAGGAAATATTTAATTTTGTAAACCGCAGTTAACTTATAAAGACATTGGTGATTCGAACCCGGACCCATCGAGTAAGCAGCCGAATTCTGAGCCAGTAAGCTATCACCGCTTTTATTAACAATAACACTACCTATATGAAACTAAACGAAAGTATCACAGCATTGAGTCGCAAGCACATCTTATTATGTTCGCTGCCAGTTAGGCCACTTCCACACTTGCATGAAATTGACACGGTTTCGCGATTCGCCAGTCGCCAGTCGCAGTCGCCAGAGCGGTCTTCATTTGCAAAACAATGCCACTTTCGTTTGTTCCGCTTCCCGCATCCTTGACCTTCGCTTTATTTTGAACTTTTGTTTGTTTGTTTCCCACAAGTATATGCCGCGTTGGGTTTTCTGAACGCTTGCTTTGTTTACTCACTTTCTTCTTTGGGAACTTCACTGTTGCCACCAATTTAAATGTTTTAATAGATTTAGTGATTCAAACGGTAAGTACTCATTAATATTGTTTTTAATTAGCACATCATACGAAGATGAAATTATCTTTACAACACTATTATATCTAGTATCTAACCACAGATAAAGCAGGTGACATTTACTGATAAAATTGGGTAAAGAAAATTGGTAGGAACGCTGTATATCTGACAGTTCTTCATAATTAACGAAGGCACTTTGTCCTCCTTGTCATTGCAAAACCCTACTATGCAAATCGATCAATCGATGGTTGCAAACAGTTAAAGAATGAGTAGGAAAATGTCAAGATTTCGAAAAGCGTACTGCCAAATTGCAACGACTTCTGTTTGGTGCATCTCAAGTGGCGTATTGTGTTGTACTAAAGAGATTCCCGCCACGTACGGTCTTCACCGACATTTTATGCAGTCGCCATCTTGTGGACTGAATATTTTAGGCTTTTGGTGTTTTTACCCGGATCTTTTAAGTATTAGTGGCAAGCTTTTGGTAACAATTTATAGGAAAGAGTCACCTTAATCTTCATTCCTAATCCCATTAAAGTGGCTATGATGATGAAAACACAAGTTAAATAAAAATTAATATTTTGTGTTTCTCTTGTGTTTGATAAGTATTACAAAAAACGATAGTTTTAATCGTTTTAATCTATGCAAAGATTCGTAAATGATTTAATTGTCAAAAATTGCATTTTTTGAAACATAGATATGTCTGCACATTTTTCTAAAGAGCATGTTTTAAAGGACAATAAAATCTACGCTTCTGTCTACTCATTATTATGAACTTTCTGCGTTAATATTGATAAACTTTAATATTATTATTTTTATATACCGGTGAAGATTTTAGCTTGTAAGATCAGGTTCTGTTGCTGATCAGGAAGACAGAATACAACGCGGAACTGATGTCATAGTCCTCTGACGGCTTAGATTCAGGTTCTAGTTAGACAATTGCGTCTCGGTTCAATTCAATACTACATAATAATTATGGTAATTAAAATTGATCGCCAGCAATTTGAAGGACTGGTGCACGATTCCAAAAAACTCGTCCTAGGTACTCGATTGCAATAGACATAGAACACACTGTCTTCTATGGCAATAGAGATAAGCACGAGTTAAATGGCGTGTTTTATATGATAATTTTAGGTTTAACAAATCCATATCTGGTAGGTAGTTATTTCGAAAATCTTATAACTCAAGCAAAAATTAGTAAGGTCAATATCTATTGCAGCTCAACGGAATCAAAACTTAATTAGTTATGAATAGAAATAGTAGTGAATTAGGAAATATTGATAGACGCTTAGAGGTTTTATGGTGTTTGTGTGGAAAATCCAAAAGTTTCATGCATGCAAACTTCAATTTTTAAATTATCATCCAACAATCTCTAAACGACATTTAATAAACAATAAAAAAAACTGAAAATAAACCATATTTTTTTACACCTAATTTTTAAAGGACATTCAATTGCTTAATTTGCCAATGCATTTGTCTATTCTTGTGGCTACACAGGCCGCTGTTCTCACCTGCCGCGACCACAAACAGCAATGTAGTGTCGAATGGAGCAACTATAGCGAGTGGTGGTGGCATACCACTCGGCTGTGGTCAGGGGTCACGGAGCCCCAACACGTGGAATGTAACATTTGATTGAAGTTTTTATCAATTAGTTAAAACATACCTTATGAACATTAATCTAATTTCTAATTTAAAATTCGTTCGTTTACTGACTGCTGTTTTATCGATAACAACCGGAACGGACGGCTAAACTGAACGTACCCTCCTAAGTTGCTCCTAAGCATTTTATTCGCCACGAGCTGTCACCGATCCAGGTAGCAGCGGGGCTATGCTATAAATTGGTCACCCTGCTAGTATTCGTTAGTAGCGGCACGGGCCTGGGCGGCGGCTTGTGCGACTTAGGCTTTGTACTATGTACGCTTCTATAGCAAAACAGAATTCTACAAAGCATCGACTCACCGTGCTAGCAGGGTGGGCGGGCAGCAGCACCACGGGTCCGGGCGGTGGTTTACGCGGCTTCCTGACGCCGGCGGCGGCGGCGCGGCGGGGGCGCGTGCCGGGCGCCTGGTGCCGCCCCAGCCAGCGCGTCACCAGCTTCTCCTTGCTGTTCGCGCTGCCGAACTCGCCCTCCTCCTGGGGAAACGAAGTCTTCACAGTGGTGGAACAGAGAAGAGGTTTTTGACAGTAAAAAAGTGCCAGCCAGTTTAAAAAAAAATCGAATACCTTTTTCTTCTTCAGCGTTTCCCCCTGAAGTTTCGCTTCCAGCTCCTTACAGAGCTCGTGACCCCTCATTTTCTCCAGATCCTGGGCTTTCTTGACCTCATCCACGTGGAAAACGCAAGGCTGGACGGCTTTGAAGGTGGGGTCGAACTGGTTGTGGTCGAAGGCCTGCTTGGGGCGGAGGCAGGGGCAGACCCGCTTGGAGAGGTGGTAGATGGAGACGATGCACACCAGGCAGTGGACTGACGCTATGATCAGCACCGCGATGTTCGTTAGCACCGGCGTCCATGCTTCCATTTCATCCTGGGGGAAAAAAGCATGGTTGAAAATCGATCATATAAAAATCTATCGAAGAGAGGGTTATCTTTATCTTCATAAGAAGGCATCTCTTATTAGACCCAATTATACCCAAAGAAAAGTGAAATATGTTTTGAGCGGTGAATTACATGAGTCGTGAGCACAGTGCTGTGAACATGAACACTATCGTCAAAGTATTTGTATAGTAAATGTCAGTCATTAGTAAATATGTTGTATGTCAGTCTGTCTTGACATCTTCCTATATTAATTACAGCTCGATACGATTATTACACGAAACGGCGAAGAACTGCAAGTCCATGCTCGAAGCTCTGATGTTAGTGGTATAGTGGTACTGACGGACCAATGGCGAGAACCAACAGCGCAATCAACGTCAAACCGACCAATAGAAATGCTCGCGACTCTTGCCGACTAACTTATCGTCCGTCGGTCGATCTTATTCGTCGTCTAACTTATTGCAAACTTATGTCAGTTCCGCTCCTAATATAGGTACATCCTAAGTTTCCGATGCCCATACAGTTATTAAGCATACGGTACCTACGTGGCCTTAATCGACGCACGGGCCGAACGATATTTTTTCCTTTTTCGTTTTAAACGGCATAATATTTCGTCACGCTCTCAGATCTAGGCGAGTTTTATGATTATGATGGTCAATATGAAATGTATTATTTTCTAAATGGAGTAGCTCCTCAATTATTCCTAATATATTATGATTCGGGACTAATGTTCTGAATATCCTAAATGTATGTCCAAAAACACACGGGGGAAACAGTTCTCTCAAATCAATCAGGAATGTAGGTTTCGTTAAAAAAGACGAGGGTGGATGATGTAACTATAGCAGCTCAATGAAATTATTATAATTATGTAAGTACCTAACTATTTACAAGTTATTTGTGCCTTTGATTTTTGTAAAAAAGACTATTATTGCACACTAATCTAAATTTGTCCCCTGTGTAACTCCTGTAAAAGTGTACAACATACAATATTAGTCTGATCAGTTTTGTAGGCGATGTTTTATATTTTGTAAGCAATATACGCTTACAAAAATCCTCGTACCTAAATGTGAACACTAATCGCATAGAAATTAAGTCAAATGCCAAAGATACAAATCGTTACCCCGAAAATTCTCAGCATCATTAAATCATTAAATCGTCAAACTGTAATCATTACACCATTGTTGGTCAAGGTTCAACCGAATCCAAATAATGATATAATAGCGATTTTGATGACAGCAAACAACCACAGAGTATGTATCAAAAAGAAACGGCGATCTTTGATTTATTTCTTTTATTGAATCATTACTATATGAGCTTCTATGTACTGTCTGTAACCTGTTGTTCTACAACGAGAGATCTCTAGCTAGGTGTAGTAGAGTCGAGGAGGAAACGGCTGTACGTACAGTCGTACACGAACTCTACCATTCTATATAACTCCTATTTTATTTATAGAACGTAACGTTATTAAACTATTAAACACTTCTTCCAATGAATCGAATGTTTATTTGAAATTCCAATTAAATGAATCAGTACAAAACCAAAGTAGGTATTTCATAAGAATAGGCATGATGACTAATTTTCAAAAACTCTTCTATGATATTCAGAAGTTTCTATTATGTCTAAAATATATCATATTTTTGTAGAAAATTAAGGTTTTTGTGTAATGAAAGTACATTTAAATTTTAAGTTTCAAATTCATTCCAAAACGCTCGCCCGTGTCATGGCGTCTGTCATTGCGCCACGGCTCAGTAAAAAATGCCAGATCGCGTATAATATGCTTACGAAAAAAATTACGTTAACTAAGACGTGACGTAATTTGACATAATTCGATCTGATGGGTGTTTTAGCTATCATGGCGGATTGTTGTATTTTGTAGATTTATTTTAACAAATAAATTATTAATCTCGACATTAATAAGAGAATAAATACATGTTTCGAAATCTTTGAATCCTATTTCATTAGATCAGATAAATATTTTGGCGATGCTTGATTACTGTCATCATGCCTATTCTAGCATTAATTATAATAGGCGTATATCAATAGGAGAAATTTGTTTTCGTTTTATTATTGTAAAGAAATATAAAACGAGCGTGCAAGCAGAGTACACGTGGTTTTAACTAATCACTGTTGCTCATGCAACCTTATTTAAGGGACAAATTTTGTCTTAAGCCTTGTCCTAATTGACTGACATAACCGACCAACTAACCAACTCGACAAAATTTGAACTCAGAACTCTGTATGGAGCTGTTCAAATTGAAACATGCACTGATGCAAAATGTATGCCATCAAAAACATTATTTGTAAAAAAACCCAAGACTAGCAACTCATTTCTTGCACCGTAAAAAGTTCTGAGATCCGTGTAATCCAGGACCCGTAGATTGACATGGAGCAAGCCAGAATGGCTCTAATAGTAGAGTGGACTTAAATAAGTCCAGCATTGGTCCATCCATCATGGACATAAAGTAATTACGGGAAGTAAATATAAATAATAATTTCGTCATTAATAACTTGTTACCGATATAGAAAGCCAGCAACGAGCCGTGACGTGCCCGTGTTGCTTTAACAATTACTGATATGCCATACAACACAGCAAATAAACCTCAATCATGAGTCGTTAAGTGTTCACAATAAATGTCTAATTAGTACTCTACTGCCACTGCCTAATGAGGGAACGGAATTTGAGATCGGATTGCGAAGTCAAAGATTGCCATGAATCTTACAAGTGCTTATTATACTCGTATCTAAATGTAACCAAAGAGGTCTGAGATTTTAGTCCACGGCGCTGGCCTTTTGCGGTTTGATGGACTTCACATGCCTTTAAGAACATTTTGGTCTCTCAGGTATGCTGGTGATATTTAACTTATAAAGCACACGTAACTTTTAAGAAAGTCATTGGTGCCACCGGGACTCGAACCCGGTCCTCGAGAAAGAGGCCGAATTCTCAGCCACTGAGCTATCACCGCTATACATAACATTAAGAACGTTAACTGAGTAAAATTTACATATCTGAAATTCCATATTTTTATTTACATTCCGTATTCTTAAAACAACCAATCAAAGCTAATCGTCTTTCACAAGCGTGAATTTCTTCACCACGATCTAAACCAATCATATCATACACTCACTCGAAATTAACGGGCTATTTGCACGAAAATTACGATTTCCGACTGTCTTCATGAAACATTCGCAACGCTGGGCCACGTTGCCCAACGTACCAACTGGTGCGTGGCGGATCGCCCGTGGAGGCAGACAGTTTGCGTCAGCTCATTGATAATATAATACTAACGTCTTGCGTGCAGTGCTTTATGGCTTCGACTTTGTTTGGTCTCTTTTGTATATTTACGACACTGGTTGCTAATTTCAACTAACTTGCTAGAGTGCTTGACTTGCGACCGTGTTTAAGAAAAAATGGACGGACAAATTCGTCTACTACTCTACTCTAGTCCAATCTATCCATCTTCCATCTTCCATCTTCCATCCATCCACCAATCTACATTTTCGTAAGTCAGTCGTGAGGATACGTGATCCCTCACCGGATCCACAGCCCGCGTTTCCAAGTGATTTTTCTCTGCTTGGATGTGGAACAATACCTTTAAGACTATGTAGTGTTGTGCGAACACTTGTATTGTGGAGCTCACCTCGAAGCTGGTCTGCGGCGGCTGGCGCAGCGCGTCCCGCTGCAGCCCGGTGGCGGCCAGCACGGCGGCGCTGTTGCCGCACGCCAGGCACAGCAGCGACAGCGCCAGGAACGCGGTCAACAGCGGACTCCTGGGGGGACAGAACTGGGGGTTCATGAACTGGCAAACGTGGTATAGTATATAGGTGTTGAAGCATCTCCGGCAACAATAAATAAATAACGCTTCACACTCATAGCCCACACTAGGATTCCCTGTGTCGTGGGTGCCATGGACACACACAAGACAAGAGCACAACACACCCAGACCAAAAACAGAAATTCGAATTCATCACTCAAATCACTGATCTGCTGGGAATCGAACCCAGGACCCTCCGCGCAGCGCACCGGTGTCTCAACCACTGCGCCACTCAGGTCGTTAAAGCAATATCTTTTCAACAAAAACACCAAACATAAAAAACATAGTGCGAGTCTGGTGGTAAGGTACATTCCCGGACGAGCTAATATGGCTCTACCATCTTTTTTAGAGAGGTACGGTTGCCGAGGTTACTTTATTTGAGGCAAAGTCCTCATGTCAAAGGCACCAACCCGCATTATTCGACAAAGCATGATTCCTTCAACAGCCTATGAATGCATACAGCACATCAGACCAACACACGTTTTTCTCGAATGGGAACTTCTCGCCACGCTGGTAATGATGTCTCGCGTTCATTAGCGCGAGTGAAAGCCGATCGCGCTATCTACGAGTATCTACAAATTGCATCTTTGATCAAGTTAACTTAACCAGTAATAAGCCTTTCGCTTCATACTCCCCATGGAGATCGGAAGTCGTCGACAACGTTGTCGGTATGATAAGTGGAAGATAGGTGAATGTGGTTTAGTTTGGACGCTATGAATTGCTTTCAATGTTTCCGGGTTTATGAGCTTTTAGGAATTTCACGACATTTAGCAAGCGTTCTAGGACTCTTTTGACGATGACCTTACGCAATACACCTACGCAATACAAAACGATGCAATTCAGGGATTGGATCAAAATTCGGATTTCAAGATTCAGATCGGATCGAAACAAAACTTATTTTAAAACATACGCGAATAGACGACAGTTTTAGCATCTTACAAGCTTCACTTAACCCAACCTTGCGTTTTGTTTGTAACCGATTCCTTTGGGCGCGATTTTGACGCACTTTAAACGACCAGATTTCATTCAAACTTTTTTAATTGATCACTTCATAATTGCGATCAAAACAAGCCACGAAACGCAAGCCACGAAGTGTCGTAAAAATCCTAGGAATATCTGTTACCCATTACCGTGGGTACTGTAGTGCCGGGTCTCTACTTAGTCCATCATGCTGGCCCAATACGGGTGGGTGGTGACTTCATATGCATTGGAGATCATCATGAAGAACTCTCAGGCAAGCAAGTTCTCGCCATGTTTTCGCTCATCGTGAGCAAGACATTTAATTTTGTGAAGCGCACAAGAAATTGGTGAGTGCCGCTGGGATTTGAAAACATAACAGAAACGATAATCAAAGTAGGCATAGATGAGTAGAAACTGTTGTGAAATGGTCGGATTGTGGACGGCAAGTAACCGGCAATTAGGCAAGTGCTGGTCGGAACGCCGCCCGCTGATGCAATGGCCGACTGTCCATCCTCCATTATGTACCGGGAGAATAAAAACAAACCGTAATGTTTGTAACTTTGCAGATTATGCATTAAATGTTGAGGTGTATACCACAGAAGGGACTACAGAAGAGATTTACGTGGCACTGGCACAGAATTAAAATAAATACCTAGTAACCCTAGATGAAAAGTACAAGAAAAGTGCTTTGCCAGAGGTGCCATAGAAGATTCATGACGATCTAGATGATACAGCGCCAATTCTTATGATATAAGGCGAAAAATCGTATCATTCCTCTCATGAAATAAAATCAGTTTGGTTTAAATACTTTATATATGTAATTCCTCGGCTAATTCGAATAGGCAAACTGTTTCTTCGGAACGTCGTGCAAGCATAGTAAATGTATGTGTACGTTAAAAATTCTGTTCAATCATGAGAAGCTAATCACCTAAACCTCTGATGAATAATCGGTTCATCAAAGAGAATCAACAAACCCGCGTCAAAGTTCACACTTTCGTCTCCTACAATGGACACCAGTGCTGTCAGTGAAAGCGCCAATATGTGCCACTTGTTATCTTCAGACGTGTCTTCGCGCGTCTACTACCACACAAAACACGGCAGTAGGTCACTACCTAAAACAAAATGACAATATGCCATAGATGTTGCCATTTATTTCACACGGGCGAACACAAGCTCTAAGATACTCGTATCTCACACACAAAAGGCTAATTTGCTTTTATAGCGTCTATTTTATGTTCAATTGCGATGTGGACTCCGAGTCAATTATTGAGATATTGAACTGTCAAAAACAAAAAATGACGTCATAAGCCAGGTTCTCCAGACAAAACCAAGATTTTTGTATGCAGATACAAAACTTTGGTTTTGTCTATAGGACCCGACTTGTGGCGTTATCAACATTTCAAGTCAATTGATTTAATTATTATTATTGTTAAAAATATTTTTTTAAACAAAGGTATTGGAAGTTGAACTGATTTTTCAGACGTTTCCGAGACCACTTTTCATTAACAAATAAATTCACAATTCCATTAAAAAGACCACCTTTGATGCCTCTTGCGAAGACTTGCTCTTATTATGGTGTTCAGTATAAGCCAATTGGACATGTTTTGAGCCGACTGCGAATAATTAAAGTCCCATCAAAGTTTATGTCGTCTCGGACGATAATGACTTCAAACTATGTGTATTCTAGACGTTGATAACGTTACTGCTTGGGAATCTTCGTGTAAAGTAATTAGATTCTTGACCTAAAATGTGACAGGCTTGTCTTATTAATCATACGTTCAAGTCGACTTTGCATGCATGGATGTTTTTATGTATGGAAATAAAATGATCGATTTCTGGTCCTGAATTTTGCAGTGACGCTGTGCTCTGGTAACCAGACAGCTATAAACAAGGATTGACTGATAGCCATATTTTGTAACAGAAGCATTGAACAGTTCGTCTGATGAAAACCACTAGGAAGGCCTACGATATTTACCATCGATTCCATTTTTTCGTGAAGTTGTAATAGCGGCAGGTTAAATTCTAATTAATAAGGAATTTACCAGGGAGTTGAACATGTGAAACTTTAGGATTTACAATGAACTCCTGTGAGAGTCAGACGATGTTAGTCGGTCTGAAAACGCCGAGTGATAACAAATGTGTGGCACATTTCAACCATACACAGAACAACTATAAACTTTTAAAAGAACATTGCTAGGCTGAACAATGCCAAAACGACGATAAAAATTCGTTCGTACGATAAAAAACAGTGTCGGGTTTTTTCCTTTTTCAATAAACGAGCAGCCAGCCAGCGAGCTCCTGACTACCATACGAAATGTCTACGTCTGCAACTCATCAGTGAGTGTGTCTCTGATGAGTTGGGTCGGGTCTCCTCTCACAATGAGAATGATGTAGGCCTTTTCGGGTGAGTGCTTTGACGCTTTGACCTGCACACATAGACAAACGTGTTACGTGTCAAATTCGAATTTCAATAAATTATATTCGAATTTCGACTACCTGGCGATCTCCAACAAGTAAAACTCCGTCATGTTTTTTCAAATAAAAACTGTTTTTAGGATCATATATTGGCTCTTCCTTGGCTTGCCTGTTTGAATTAAAGTAACTTTTCTCAGGAAGAACTCTACACAACAGATAGCAATCCGCCTCGTTAAATAACTAGAGTTATAATTGCTAGGGTTACAGTCCCGCTATCTGAGTAATGACATAGAACACTGAGCGCACAGAATAAGCTTCTGTTTATACCTAACTAATATTTTCATTTTTATGCGATTGCATAAGAAGGCATATAAATGTATTTTTTCGAATGTATGGTCATATATGAAGTGTGTAAGAATGTTAGCTTTTAGGTGTTTTCGCAGGACTATATGGAGTTTTTTTAAAAAGGAAGTAAAATATCCCATAGTGTCGAGTTTTTTTTGTTTTTTTCGGAATGTCTGCATGTGAAACTCATCAGTCCCACACTGTAGGGTCATGTTTCCTCTCACAATGAGGAGCACCTAGGACTTAGTCCACCACGCTGGCCACTTGCAGGTGGACTTCACGTGCAGTTGAGAATCTACGAAATGATTACGTTAAAGCTGGGCTAGAGCTCTATCGAAAAAAAATTACCAACTTTTATGTTGTCAACATATGAAAACACAGAAGTTGTCAATAATTTCAGTGGAACTTATGATTATTCAAAAAGAGTTGCCAACTTTTGTGTTGTCAACACCTGAAAACCACAGAAATGGTCAACAATTTCAGTACCGTAGAAATTATGTTTTATGTTAGCACTGTTTGAAGCTGCCCTCCTGTAGCTGTGTGTTTTGTGTTGCACGCCGGTGCATCGCGTGCGCATCTCGGTTGCATGCACCGGAACACCGCGCTCTGCTGCTCGCGCCCACAAAAACACAATCGATGCATTCGTTGCACCCGCACTATTGTCTGCTGGTTCTACTATGAGTAGTATGTTTAAAAACATTTAATATTGCATTATGACATTGATGGAGCGATACCAGGGAAGGTAAGTATGGGAGTTGTAGAACACCTATTCAAAAACTCCGACCGTTCTTCAACGCATATTTAAGGTCGGTTCCAACTATTTGCCGATCAAGGAAAAACCAGTAGCCACCTAAATGTTTGTCGCACTTTAAACTACAATTAAACGGCAATTGCTTAATGGAACCTTTGCACATAAATGAGTGGCTATTGCGAATTTTTTTATAGGGCGTCTGTCGTAGTGTAACGTTTTACTCTAATCTCCCCTCTTCATCTGGTTGATTACTTCAAATTCATCAACATGGTTTAGCAGCCTTGTTCCTAACTTAGCTGAGGTTCTGTCAACGTTTTTATTTAATTCAAAAAATTTGGATTTCCTTAAAAACTTATGTAGAATGCATGCGAGTCAGGCCAAAGTAATTCTGTCCTCATCCTTTCCCTCCTCAGTGCTATAAAATATTTACTCTGTTAGTACGGTTGAGTTTACAAGAATCTGACTCGTCACGTTTGTTTATCGTTTTTAAGCGTCTTACGCAAGACTCAATCTTACGTAATCTAGCCAGGCATATAAATATCCAGTCAAAAATTAAACTTCGAAACTTTAAACTAACTACAGTTCGTGGGTCCTCTAGTCTGTTTTGGCGAATCATAATTGCTACAAATAAAAAGAAAATTCGTCGTTACCTCATATAACTATAACAAAAACTTATGAAGCTACTTTCTACCTGTTGGTGATTATTTATTTACGAGTGTAGTTGCGGCTTAGATGCGGTTATTGGCATGGCGCATGACGTAACCATTATTTCAATTCTAACGTGGTACTTGATGCTGCACATTTACTCAGAAATCTCGCAGCACGTTTACCAATCAGTATAGTTTTCATCTTTCAGTAATATGCCAACGTATTGGCCGTAATCTCGCCTAATGGATAGGTAGAAAAGGCCTAACATTGAGCACGCTTGCCTAAGAGGAGATGCCTTTTCATTCCTGTCTTGAATGAACTCAGGTTATAATAACCGCGAAACACAGACGAGACGCAAACAAAGAATTCCACTCTTTGGCAATTGTTATGATGGAAGAAGCGAGTTATGGAACGTTAACGAGATAGGGATGGTAGTAATATTGCATGACTGTGATTGGGAATTCTAAACATGACCTACATATTATTATTATGCTCCTTCCTTCCTTTCAGCCCTTGGCAGTCCACCGCTGGACACGGGCCTACCCTAATCGACGCCACTCCAACCGGTCTTGGGCCCTCTAAATCCAACGGTTTCCCGCTGTCTTCTTCAGGTCCACCTGGTAGGAGGGCGGCCTGTGCTCCTTTTGCCTAAACGTGGTTATTATGCTGACAAGGTATATAGATGGACTAGAAGATTGCCGCATTGGAGCAGCGTGGTGGATGCTCCAGGCCTGTTGTGGGGATATGCCCACACCGAACAGTAGACCAGAAAAAGATTATGGACAAGAAGATTGCCAATAGAACAGATGCTAGATAGTTAACACAACTCGCTTTCTTTTGAAAAAATATATTTTTAAACTAACTTATTTAATACTTTTTACTATTTCGCTACTTCTTCGTTTATATGATTTCTAAAACAAGAAAAAGGTAATGAAACATAGTGCACATGATACATGAAATAGTGAACTTCGTCAAAATTTTGGCTAATGTTTGTAGATGCGCGCAAAATTTTACAACATTTAAACGCGTGATTACCGATTCGCTACGTACATAAATCAATTTGTAAACAACCTACTTTAACTTAACGACCTAAGCTTGAAGTTAAAATAAAAACCAAGACTATCCAAAACTTAATGGTTATTGCCACCACACCAATCGTACACAGTACACACAGTCCCACTCTAAGGAAAGAGAGAACCAATTTTTTTAAGCTTGAATGTTCAAAATCTTATGACCACAATAAGTTCACTCACCCACTGGACACTCCGTTCAATCCATAGCAATCGTTGATGCCGGCGAGCACGCCGACCACTCCGGCGACCACCGCCACACACCCCGCCCACAGTCCAGCCCCGACCCGGGACAGCGCGGCGCCCTTCACCACGGCCAGCGCCCCCGCCCCCACTAGCAACGCCCCCAGCACCACCTGAGCCAGCCCCAGGAACACCACCAGCCGCTTGCCACCCCCATTATCACTCCCGGCCTCCGCGCTCTTGGAGCTGACGCTGCGGCCCTTCGAACTCTTCAAACTCTTGGGCTTCTGCGGCGTCTTGCAGATCAGCTGCTCGGTGGAGTCCTCGGACTTGAAGCTGGAGACGGTCGGGAAGTTGGCGAGCACGGCGACGTTCTCCGTGGAGGATCGCTCCAGTTCGTCGGTCATGTTCGGCGCATCACGTAACGCGGGCGCACGGTGCGCGTCGGGCGAGCAACTGGCGGCCCGGCTGGAGCTCCGCTCGCTCGGTGAAAGTGGTCCCAACGTTTGTTTTTGCCAACCATTATCGTCGTTCTATTGGACTTCGATTTCCTATGTGATGGGGTTCTTGTCTCTTATCTCGATGTCGTGTATCGTAACCTCATCATAACTGTATTGGAGATGTCGCTGGTAATTTAACTGGTGCGCAGTCAGGAGCTCTGGCCCAGAACACGCTGAATACTCCCAACGCATTATACGTATTCTTGTTAACGTTGTTTGTCAAATGATATTTTTGGAAAATTAAGCGAAGTAAGTAATCTGAGTAATCCTAAACCTAATCCAGACACACATTGTCATGTTCGTTTCTCACTGAAGATGCCGGTTAAAATTAATATTAATTAAGGCCCGGTTTACAATAAATTAAATTAGTACTATAGTACATAATACAAGCATATATTCGTTCGTCACTCAGTTGCAGACGTAATAAGTAATTCAATTCCGTCAACCCCTGTACACCTGGTCACATCACATCCAATAACTGCATAACAAAAAATACTTGCAAAAAACTCGCTTCCGTTCCTTCCCCTATTGTACAACGCAAATCTCGTTCCCGGTGGAATGTCATTCATAACCCCGCGATAAAATGTAAATTTGCACAAAAAATAATAATTTTAAGCAAATTTTTATTGAGGAAAAATTTAGTCTTTAATGAATGTAGATATCGTAATACACACACGTGCAAAACAACTCGCTTCCGTTCCTTCCCATATTATACAACGCAAATCTCGTTCCCGGTGGAAATAACCCCGCGGTATCCACCGGTGGGTGGCGGTCGGTGGCGGGTGGTGGCGGTCGGTATCGGCGGCGGTCGGTAGAGGCAGGTAGCAGGTGGCAATTACGAGGCGCGTGCCGCAGCGGTGGCATCTCATAGTGAAAGCGCGCTATCTCCGCGCGGTGATGGATTGCTGCTACGATGACGGCTCTCTTTTGCTTCGGAATGGGTTTTATTGCTACGGGATGTGTGTAGGATATGTGATTTTTATATGTCAAGATTGAGTCTAGATACAGGCACACCTATAAAGAGGAGATTCTTTCGTCGTTTTTATTTTGATGGGAACGGTTGTTATTTCCCTTTTTAGTTATAGTCAGAGACAGGCTATGACCATTAGTAGGTCTACTCTTCTATAGATATAGATCTAGATCTAGAAAAGTAAACCACACTGTTTTTAAATATCAATAAAATATGCCCCAATATCGACTACTAGTTAACGTTTCATTCAAAATTGTCATTTATCATGACTTACGTGTCTTTCTATAATTAATATAAAGTATTTGTGCTGTTGCTACCTGTGAATAAGCTCATCAGCAGATACAAAACATGGAAGTACAATTTTTTTCGATCCGAAAGTCAAGACCCCGGTTTTGTATTACCATCGGCAACTGTCAAAATATTTTGCGGTTAACCAACCAACTGATGGAGAGATCAGTAACGAGACACGTTATTTCGGCTCCAAATATATTGTGGTCTTTTGAGTTCGAGCATTGTTCTAGGATAGCGTTTCCCATTTGCCGGCTCGCGACCCGTTACCGGGCCGTCAAAATAAAATACCGGGTCTAATAAGTTTAGAAGCCGGCTTGAAGTAAAAACGATAAAACTTTCGTCATTTTCCACGAACTTGGATTCTAGTAAAATATAACCAGCAGCTCCATACTTCGCACTAAATTTAGTGACTAAATACTTGATACGAATGTATGTAGTACTAATAATCTTTTAACTATTAATAAATCTCTATTATTTTACCTAATAGAACCAGCTTGGGCTTAAAAGCGTTAAGTGGTTCAGCGTCAAGGCGCCGCGCGCCGTGTGAAAATTACCGGGCCACGGCAGAATAATATTTGGGACACACTGTTCTAGGATAGCACCGGAAGTTGCAACTTGAGCAGGGGAGACATGGCAGACACCCGCGGTTGAACACTTGCCGGGACCGAGTCAGCTGTGACTAACGGTCGCTACCACTGGTTCATCCTTAAAAAAATAAACAGAAACTTGAGATTAGATTATTTAATCTGTATTTGTTAATAGATAAGAAATTGGCAACTCCTCGGGTGTTCATAGTGTCTTTATTAAGTGAGTCGTATGCCTGTTTGTTGGTTTAGTAATAAAAAGTAAGATAAAACTATTTAAAAAGCGAGAGAGCTTTTTTTTTTTTTTATTATTTTCGGAAAACAAACAGTGAAGAATAAAAAAAGGTAATTAACTTAATATAAAGCTACACACCATTTAGCTTTGGTCATTTCAGATGACGACGCGTGGTGTAATTACCTAATCTCTGTTCCTGTGAATTAAATATAAATTACTCGTAAAAAGTAAAAGAAAATCGTAGACACCGTTACGTTTCACATCATTGTCGTGTCGTGGTCGTGTCCTGGTCGTGGCGTGCCATTGCACTCACGTATCAAATCGCGTATTGCGCGTACATTACGTCGAATTACGTTACCCGTCCTTTAGGGGAGTGAAACCAAATCGTACAATATCGGTTACAAGTGAAAGCTGAATAATTTGTTCGTCCCCACTGACATGTTGACATGATCCCGTTTATAGCCCACTTGTGACACAATAGGTTAGATAATTAGGCAGCGATATTGGCATGTACAGCGGTGATAGGCCAGTGGCTGAGAATTCGACCTCTTTATCGAGGGGTCCGGGTTCGAATCCCAGTGGCACGCACCAATGACCTTGTAAAACAGTTATGTGCGCTTTATAAAATTAAATATCACCTGCTATCACGGTGGGAATATCGTGAGGAAACTTGCATTCCTGAGAGTTCAAAAAATTTTTCTCAAAGGCATGTGAAGTCCACCAATCCGCATTAGGCCAGCGTGGTGGATTAAGGCCTACATCCCTCACATTGTGAAAGGAGACCCGACCCTGTAGTGGGTCATCAATGGGTTACTGACTGATTGGCATAACATCACCTTGCGTAGACTGCAAGCGATCGAATGAGTTAGCCAACATCTACGAGTACGAGTAGAACCGTCATCGCGTCAGTAGTATAGGTGTGACAGCAAGTGGCAATTTGCATGCGTGCTTCGCTATACTACGGAGGATATAATAATGCATATGATAGGATATACTAATGTTTACTCAAGTGGCGCAGTGGTTAAGACGCCGAAGCTCCGGGAAGGATCCTAGGTTCGATTCCCAGCGGAGCGGGGCTTTGAATGATGAGTGTTGTTTATGTTTCTCGTCTGGGTGATCAAACACTTGTCTTGTGTGAGTGAGAGTGAGTGGTAGATGGTTCCAACACATTGCCGCCAACCGCCTACCATTTCGATAGAGGTCGTCGGCAGTGGACCAAAAAAAACAATAGTTTCTAAGGCCATTTTCTTTATTATATTATAACTAACATACCTATTTCTCCTTTTTCTAGGGAAAACGGAAAAATTGCGTGCGACTCGTGTGAGTGAATTACACGTGCAAGAATTTTTTCCTTAATACGAATTATTTTTTGCTTCAATAACAAATATTAAAACTAGTAATACATTTAAGTACAGTGAGCTATAGGTACTTATTGAACGACTTAAAATAAAAATAACTTAATGGCGCTTTGTATAACTTACAAACCGTAAACAATTTACAAATTAAACCAAAATCATTCAAAGACATCCCAAGAAACAATGGCCGTTATAAATAAATCCACGTCCAACACATTGTCTTTTCACACAGTCGATTCCAGATAACTTTCCTTTATAAAATCCGCTGCCTTCTCAGCTATCATGACGACGGGCGCATTGGTGTTGCCCCGGATAACCTTCGGCATGACGCTGGCGTCTGCCACCCGCAAGTTGTATACGCCTTTGACTCTCAGCTTTGAGTCCAACACCGTGCCCATGGCAGCTGTCCCCACTGCGTGCCACGCAGACGAAGCCATGGACCTGATTAAGCATTTCTGCAGTTCCACTTCGACCAGACCTTCGCAGCCCTTGATAGGCAGGTCGATGACGTAAGCGCCTTTCGCTTTAAAGTACGAAGTGTTGGCAACAGACCATGCCACTTGCATAGCTTCTGGGTACCCAATCAAATCGTCTAAATCGCTAAACGTGCCGGAATATATCAAGGGATCATCTAGCGGATCCGAAGACTGCAAACGCACTTTGCCCCTAGACTTTGGTTTCAGATTCACGACTGCCAGCGTCAAAAGTTCTCTATGTTTATTTTCTTCCATGATTTTATCGCATATGTGGGGCAGTAACCCCAACACATTTACGCATGGCTCATGGAAATTGAAATTGGCACTTACACATGAAGGATAAATCGCAAAGTCAGGAACGTTTTTCGAATTGGGATTGAAAGACATGTATGCGGCTAGATCACTTGTCCAGGATAGCGGTCCCCTTCTGTCGTAGAGATATCTGATCGTGTCCATATACATCATAGCCTGGTCCGAATGGCATGTGCCATTCTCAACTGCCAAAAAAGTTAAAACCATTATATGGTCGTGTAAGTTATCGCCCACCGGTAAATCTTTCACCACCTCCACCCCTACTTCTTCTAAATGGTCTTTCGGTCCAATTCCGGAAAGGAGCAACAATTTCGCTGTGTTGAACGTACCTGCTGACACTATTATTTCGTTTTCAGCAAAGTATCGAAACTTGTTATCATTTGCAATAACTTCAACACCTTTAGCGACGTTATTTTCAGTAAGTATCCTAGTGACGGTTGCATTCTTGAGCACAAATAGATTGCTTCTACCGCTCGCTTTACTCAACATTGCTGTCAGCGAGCTATCGCGTTTACCGTCTCTTATTGTATGAGAAAATCGTCCCGCACCGATTGCTTTGCAAGACGTCATGTCTTTTACGATCTCGAAGCCCAGTTCATCGAACGCTTCCAAAAACTTATCAATCGCGAAGGAGGACGCATTGAAGCCCGTCACCTCGATTTCCCCGCCGTCTCCATGGAGTTCTCTTAGCTCAGGGTCGTTGATGAACCTTTCGTCGGTTAGATGTTCGGTTTTCTTGAAGTAGTTGAGCACGTTGGCCCAGCCCCAGTCGCGGCCGAGGGTCTCCGCCCACTCGTCGTAGTCCGCGGGGTTGCCTCTGGAGTAGATCATGTCGTTGATGGAGCCGCTCCCCCCCAGCATCTTCCCCCGCGGTTGCCGCTGACTGCCGCCCTGCAGCGCCTGGCTGGAGACGAAGTCGTTCACCGTCGTGAAGTTCCAATCGTATTGGCTTCTTTTCATGCTATCCTTGAATGCTGGTACCTGTGACCGAATTGTACTTTATTATTTTAAAATGTTATTTAAAAAAATAACCGTCTTGACGGGATAATGGGGAAGATTATCTTCTCTAATTTCTGGTTAAAGGGCAATTGTATTTAAATAGTAACGATGGCGCCACCGAGGGTTATCTGATCTCCTCAATACTCACGATGCTCTCGGGCGGCGGGTCGCCCCCCGCCTCCAGCAGCAGCACGGAGGCCTGCAGCTCGGAGAGGCGCGCCGCCAGCACCGAGCCCGCCGTGCCGCCGCCCACCACGATGTAGCTGAACGAGGACCCGTCTGCAACACCAAGCACCAAACAAGAACAACAAAAAGAAAAGGAAGATTTTCTCTTCCTTTTTTTTTCTTTTCCAATAAAGAATATTTAATTATGACAATAATAGAGAGCAGCAACCAAAAAAAATAGTTCGTATGAGTGTTTGTATTTCACAAATAGCGCTTTATTCAATTGACCACGTTATTTTTCTTTAGCTTTTCGACTGGTTCAGGTACATTTGTTAACAAAAAATTAGAAGAAAAGAATCATACCCTCAACAGACGCTTGAGGCGGCCAGGACCCCTGCAGCAGGCACTGGGAGGCAGCGAAGAACTGCAGCGCCGCGGCGAAGGAGCTGCCGACCGCGCCGCCGGGACCGGCGCAGGAGGCCTCGCCCCACCCTAGCATGCTGTAAGAACGCGATAGAGATGAAGTCAATAGACATAGAAAGAAATACAAACGTTATACAAAGAATTACGATCAAACCGCGCTTAACTTTCTATGTATGAAAATAAGAATTGTATAAAGTGCGATAGAGATGAAGTCTATTGAAATATAATATGAACTGTAGAGTTCACCCGCGGTAATTGTCTTAATCCACAAAAATGTTTTATGCAGCAGCTCTACAACGGCATCTCAAATTCCACATGCCAAAATATATAGGTTGTATAATAAGGTAAAGAGGACAGGAACTGTGTCGGGCCTCTACGTCTCTGTGATTGAGTGACAGTGAGCATGTTATCGATACGCCTGGTGCTTGTTACATAGTGAATAAGATAAAATATGAACACTAGTGGATCTTTGCAGGCGCTAAGTTATAGGGCAAACGAGAAACCGGGTCAGAAGCAATTGGTCCCTATACTATGGTGCGTAGGTGCGTACCACTGTACTTGCCACCACGCGTTGCCGATCAAGGCTAAGTTGAAGCTTCGTGTTAGACGCTAAATCCAATCCAACCCAAGTCATGTTGGTGTCGTTGTGTTGTCGGGAATTAATTTAATTTTTTAAATATTTTTATCTAATTGATTCATTTTTTAAATATAATATAATATTTAATATAGCTTTAAATACTGGGAAAGCTAAATAGCTTATAAAAAAAATTAAAGGACCAAACATATTTTCACTTTATTGATTAGGAATTATTCGGACTCACCTTGTAACAACTAAATTTTGTTTCAAAAATGAAAATTCAAAACTACGAAATTGAATGCTGAGTGCATTAGCAATATCACAATAACAAAACACCGGCTGTCATACATACTTGTACACATTTTCCACCCAATCTTTTATCGTATTCAAACAATCTGGTTCATCGATAGTGTGAAATTATTCAGTACGACTGACTGTCCATCTGTTAAGCGCATTGGATATAAAAAATCAAAAACAATAGAAAAGCTCTACGAGAATTGTAGAGCCTTTTAGAAAATTCCTTAATTTTACGTGTTTGGGGCAAATGCACTAAGTAGGGATCTATTTGATTCAGCTACTCGTACAGCTAAAATAAAACCTTTTTACCATGGTATCTTAGAAGACCACAGTCTGTAAACGAGATTCACCCATCTGGCCTGCTCTCGGCTAATAGATTCTGTGTAGCAGAAGTTATAATTACTTACCTTCTTTGAGTTATCTTCTAGGGTTTTGATGCTTTGTACCAATCGGCTTTTTTTATTTTATTTTTATTAATGAAGAATGGACGTCGAAAACCGATTTTCTTTCAAATTAATAGCTACTGACTTTTTTCAAATGATACCATCACAGTTTGTCAGCTGATAAATCTGACGACTACACGTGTCTTGGGATGATCTAAGACATTTCAATTCTCAAATTGTATCTAGCTTATATAGAAGAATCAAAGCATCATTAACACGTAAATAGGTGTGACGGATAGAACGTTAAATAATATTCTATTTAAATATAATAATTCACTTCAGTCAAGGTCATCAAAAGGTAAATCCATTGCAAGGTAGATGAACTCCCAAGTAAACAAGGTTAATGTACGTAGGTTTTTGACACCGTTTTTAGCGACACAGTATAAAGATATTATACTGTGGTAGAGCCCCTAATTATATAAAGCAGTAGGGGAAGGTGGGGTAGCCTCATACAGTTTTTCTATTTCGTCTTATAGAATTTTCTTTGGTATCAATATCTGTATAGATTCATTAAAAACTAGTACTCTAACTATCTGACTTTGTATCAAAAACATGTAATTTGTATAAATACACATGAGAGGCATTTTATAAAAGTTTTAAAAAAATGGTAGAAATGTATGAATGTACCCCGCATGCGGGGCACCTCTCATACAGGCCATGGGGCAGATTCATACATGCAAAAAAATACACAAATTTAGCAAGAAATGTTTAATTATTTATCAAAATAAAAGTATCAAAATATAACGTTCTCGAAATTAAAAGTAATTAGTCCCTTTGAGCAACTAACACTACATACAACGTCTTTGACGTCTGGAAATACAAATTTCATAGACGACCCTGGTTTCTTCCTCAAAAATGACACCATTACTTCTGTCAAACTGTAGTCTTTGATTATTTGTCGGATGAAGTAGATTACTGACTTCTTTTTTCAAATTTTACAAGCACATAGGCTATCCTGTGTTTATATCATGTGTTTCACTGTCGCTACTAACTGTTTCTCTTCTCTTTGGTTTCATTTCTTTTTGGTTTACTTGATCTGTCATAATCTTCATTTAATAAACTCAACGCTTCTTCATTTATCTTGCTTTACTATTTCGTTCTTTTTCTAATTTCTTCATCTCTTTGATTTTTTCCAAGTCTTCAATCCTAGTCTTCTCAGGCGTGTCTGTATAAATCATTGATTTTCCAAGTGATCGACCTTTTCTTGTTTTTGTGCGTCTTTGAACTTTCGGGAAAGGCCTTATCATTTCTGGCGTCTTCAATACTTTGAAAGTAGATGGTGCAGGGTTATCAAAATCCATCACTGCTGATGCAAGAGGTTGTGAAAGCAAGTATTCATACAGTATGAATGTACCCCGCTTACTGCTGTATGAACCTACCCCATCAAAAGAAAATTAAATAAAAATATTCCTGTAAAAAACCAACCATATATATCATTATTCACGTATAAATTCATAAACTTGATCCTATTATGTTTGAAATAAAAAAGTACTGAATAATCTAGATAAAAGATTTTATTAAAATTAATATGTTTAAATTGAGGTTATAAAATTATTTCCGCGTGGCCAAATCACGTTCCGGTTCATCTCGTCGCGAGTTTATCACTGACAGCTGTCAAACTCCGTGGGCCAGCACACACAAAAGTAAGTCACACGTACACGTATACGTCGTTCAGTTAATGCGCGCCTAACAACAGATATCTCTAGCGTATGACGGTGCCCCTTGTATGAATCTGCCCCACTTCCCCCTATGTTTTTCATGTCTTACTCTGGTTGCTACTCATAATTGAAATTTAAAAAACTTAAGCCATTCTATCTTTAAATAACATGAATATTATGAAATCTTCACCAACGAAACTTATAGGTACCCTTCATTCTAAAAATCCAGTTTATAAAAAACAAAAAATTACCGATTTAAGCTGTTATTTGAGGATAGTTTAACCCGGAAAAGAATAGAATGAACTCGATACACACCTTGACCTACAGAAAAAAAGAGGTCACTGGCCCACTACTCATAACTATTTGCGGTATCTAATCGTACTGCGGACAAATATAATTGTTCAGGATTTTAAAGATTTTGACATATTTCTGCAGATCCAAGGATGTACCTACGTTAACGCCGACCTCTTAAGCTGACCTGAAGCAGCACATTCTTCATAATTAATATGTTGTGTTTCGCTTCAGTGGGTGTTTCCAGACTTAATTTAACTGCGATCTTCTCAATTCGCTTCAGATACGACTTCTACATTTAAGGTGGGATATGGATGTCCGTGGAGCTTCAATGTTCACTAAAAATCAGGCGGCCTCGATGACTATTTGCTACTCATTTAATATTAAAAAATAAAATACGCACGGGCGAATCCTAGCTATTAAACTAACCGATTTACGGACAAAAATGCTATCAGTATCAGTAATCGCGCTACTTTACATAATCGTACAATGCGGTATGGGCATGACTGATAACAGCGAGCTCACTGCATTGTTGTGTCTGGTACAAGAAACAACTGTATGAGACGTTCTTCGTAGGTCGTAGGCTTCGTAGGGCCTTCGTAGGCTAAATAAATTTAGAAGATTGCCTACCGATTACCAATTTGGTGACCCATCACTGGGTCGGGACTCCTCACAACGAGAAGGATATAAGGCTTAATCCACCACGCTGGCCTATTATTGCTAGTTGGTGGACTTCACATGCCTTTATAAATATTACGCAGAAGTGGGAGACTTCGTGTGTTCACTCGGTATAATAGAACTCTAAGGCATTCATGTTCTCTTGCGGTATGAATTTTTATTGTGAATTTCTGTTTCTTCTATTAAGGGGTCTAAAATTTGCAACTTATTGCAACACTAATTTTATTGAGGTAAGGTACAGTCAATTACATAATTTTAGTTTGGCTGATTTTAAAAATAGAATATTTTATTAGGCATAATCTATTTCTGTTTTCTCAATGTTACACATAAATAAATAAGGTAATAAAAAAATGTTGAAAAATGTTTTAAATAACTTTATTAATGTCAATTACATTTTATATAACACAGGAAATATTTGAGTATACACTTTATTTTTATATCATTTTTGTGGTATTTATGAGGCATCATTTTCTTCCTTTTTGCTACAAAGTCCGAAGTGTCCTAATAAAATTGGGCCTTCACTGATGCCAGTGCGGCAGTTGATCGAAGTTACTCGGGCTCCAGGCATTTTCATTTCATAGTACCTAAAATTATTTTAAATATTAAAAATTAAATAAAAGATATTTCACAAGATCATTAATAACATTATTAAACATATTTAAATTACCAACCTAACTTTCCAACCATAAGCGTTTTCAATTGGCGTGTAAAAAGCAGACTCGTTCAATAGCATATATCTTTGCAGAATTCTAAACTCTGGATCAGAAGGCGAGTTGTAGGGATACAGGTTCAATACCTCCGCGCTTCCTTGCACCGGGTGCGACGCGTGCGGTATGCTGTGCCCCACCAATACCACCCTTACGCTTTTGCCATTACAATCCGTAACGTACAATTTGATGTTGAGAAATTGATCTTCATGGCCCACCATAGTTTTCGTAACAACACAAGCAATGAGAGACGTCTCACAGTAAAAATCGCAATGGAAAAGTCGAGCCAAGCGGTGCTCAGTAGACACATCGTCTGACGGATTCAGCTTGAGACATGACCCTCCCGTAAAGCTATCTTCATAAAACGGTTCCAAACATTCAAGCTCTCCGGAAACGTACGCAAGACCGTAGCGGGTCTTCCCCAGGTGTCCTAAGCGCAAATTCATCGACATTTGAACCATCGAGCGTCCCGTCAGCTGCTCGTTACTTCTGCTCGGATCGGCACTCGGATCGACGCCATGTTCGCTCGCTTCTGCAACTGGTTCTTTTTCTTTGTGCTCTTCTGTTTTATAAGCTTTCATTCTAAATAGGTGTCGAAAATAGCTCTTGACTTTACTTTTACTCTCGTGTATCGGTTTTGTACCATCCACTTCATTATTATCTATACTTTCCACATCTTCTTCATCTTTGCCAATGCTGTCGGATGCTAAGTTAACAAGGTGACTGCTCTGTGTGCTCTTTGAGGAAAATACTTCTAACTTGCTCACTTCGAGCGATCTCCGGTATCTCGTGATCGTCGCCTTGTCCTTAAGTGACCCTTGGACAGATAAGCTTCTAATGTTGTCTTGTGTGGACAACAAGTAACCGTGAGGGCCGTGAGATGAATTCGGCTGATACTGCATGTGCCTCAAGTTAAACCAGGGTCTTGGACAAATTACCTATAAATTACATAGTATTTATGATTACAATTAATATCCACAGCATACCTACTTAGTTATATAATCAAATGCGACTGAGGAACACTTATTACCTCCCCGTACAGACGTCTCTTCTTGCCCTGGCCTCTACAGAATGACGTTTTGAATGGCAGTGTACTTGGCAAGTTTGTGTTTAAATATGGCCATATGCTGCACCAAAGTGCCCTGTCTCTCAACATAAAACATTCATATTTATTCAGTTCCTCGGCATGTGTTACATGGTTGATGTCACTTAAATCGTCACTCATGGCCTCATGAGTCCAGGCTGGAGCAAATATCGCCAGGGAGCAACCGTAATCGTGAGCTACCTGTATAGCCTGAAAAATAAAACACAGTAGGAATATGCTACTTTAAAAAAATTTAAGAACTAGTCATATACGGTACCTCTTGGGTATTGAATTGTCCACCTCCATAAAAGTTCCTTCCCCAGACATCAATGCCAATAAATAAATCTGTTAATCGATCTCCTGCCATCTTCGCGCTTGTTTCAATGTTCTTTTCATTCCACGAGTAGTTCGTGAAAAAACCATCAACTACGTCAAAAAACGCCCTACAACATATAACTAGTTTTAATATGTACAATCTAAAGGTTTTTAATTATTTATATATTTATTATATAATTAAAAAAGTAGAATAAGTACAAAAATAATAATCAATAATACGTGTAGTCTATTAACCAATACCAATAGTTAAATACCAAAATAGATGGAAACGAAAAAATGCTACCTATTCTTCTCGTTCAGCTCATTCTGCCACGTGAGATGACCCTCCACAGTTACGCTGTCGTACCAGATCAGAACAGGGTCATCTAACTCCTCGTGCAAAGTTGAGTGCAGATATCGAACAAACTCTAGAAGCGCATTCGGCTTTGAAATCTAAAACAAAGTTTCTGTGTAGGGAATAGTCCAAATTTCTTAACAAAAGCAATTATGATAAATGATAATTATCACGAAAATGTATCAGAAGAAGCATACCATGACACGGTTTAATAAAAAATTAATAGATTTTTTATATAAAAATTATTTACGTAAACGGATGAAGATAATTTATAATAACGAACTGAATGAACATGTCAGCACAGAGCTACAAACCTTATTTTCAACATTCAAGAGCCACCCGTCAAATTTCAATGTTTTTGCAATCGCTACCAGAGCATTGGCAAAGTTTTGCGATTCTTCTTCAGACTCCAGAATTTTATCCCAAAAAGCAACTCCTTCACTCCATTCAGTTATTATCGTTCCTGGCAAAATACAAATAAATAATAATATTAAGCGGGAAAGTGAAGCTTTTAAATCATTTTTAAAATTAAATTGACATGTTATAGTTACATCATCACCCACCTATTACTTTAACGCCATGTGCGTGCCCGACGTTTATCCATCCCAACGGCGGTATAGTCACCAAATGATGGCTGAAGTAACAAAAAATATCTATCCCGCCCCAATTGTAAAACGTGTAGGCATCGTAATTGTCTGTTCCATCAATAATGCTAAAAATGTTATAAAAATAAAATATGAATTAAAAAAATTAAATACCTACACAATTTAAAAATTTCAACACGACTGTACCTATTTGGCTTTGATAATAATCCTTGCCAATTCTCAAATTAAAAAGTCGTAATTTATGTACAACTAAAATTAATTGTAACAGAATTAACAGAAACGTTCAATGTGTACGATTAGATATAAAACTAAATAAGTATTTAACTTTACCAATCATCGTGATATCCATTTGCCATATCATGGCAAACCAGAGTTTT
This sequence comes from Erynnis tages, assembly GCA_905147235.1. Taxonomy (NCBI): domain Eukaryota; kingdom Metazoa; phylum Arthropoda; class Insecta; order Lepidoptera; family Hesperiidae; genus Erynnis; species Erynnis tages. The sequence goes on from LR990082.1 coordinate 11,733,644, forward strand.
CGGCAGTTTTTTTCTCTCTTGACGTCTAACATCTTCCGCTTCCGGGTCGTAGTGACAGAATGTCTGTGGTACTTCGAGTAGCGTTTCACCAAAATGCGGGTTGATTTCTATATTTTTCAAAACTCTGTCGCTATGAGGAGTTAAACTTACACACAATGTTCTCCAAGGCGGCGGATCTTGCAGGAATGCTAGAATATCCCTGTAAGTATCCAGAGGCTTGCAGGTTATTTCCTGTTGCAGCCACATCCTCTTTTCGGACATTTTATTTATCAACAAGCTTTTTATTTCGACACTAATAATTTGCAATCCTTATAAAGTTTTATTCAGAATATCTGAAAAAGATCAAAATCCAACGGTAACTCAATATAAGTAACCTATTTGTTTGTTTACTTTATTTATGTATTGACAGTGAATGACAGAGAGTTCAAAGAGTTGGCTACGCAATGGCGGGCAATACGAATGAGCCAGAAAATAAATACTGCGGAATGTAAGCCAATGACTAGTTATCAGCAAATAGGATACTTGTCAATGCCATATTTGTTGATTAGAATAAATAATAAATTATATTCCTTTATTCTTTTGTTGCAATTATTAGCGTCGTCCTTGCAATAATAATAACATTTATATAACTGTGTAAACATTGAATGGCATGTGCATTAAATTGTTGCATTTGTTTTAAATATAAAATACTTTATTGTTTTTAAGATTTATATTACCTTTCAAAAATATATTCAATTACGTAAATGTGCACATTTAAATTTTATATCTATGTAATTTATTTTGAATACTTTGATATTTTATGTCGTATTTTTGTCCTTGTCGATTCAATATTATTGCAGTAAGAACGGAGGTCTAATCAAACCATTTTGAACAATACTTTTAAATATAAGAATGCGTGTGTGTTCCACTGTGTGCTGGTATGTTTATACGAAAATGTAATTTTATAAAAATAAACATGTTTTCCTATATTCCCATGGATTGTTTGTATCAAAGTCCCCCCAAAGTGTGACCGGGTTTAACTTTAACAAATAATGCATTTCGTATTTCACGTAAACGTATCGTTTCCTAGATAATAATAGTGGAATATTACTCGTTTTCCCACTGGTCTATTTGTCCTAGTTTCAATGTTACGTGTCAGGATGTGTAACTGATAACAACAATAATTCTATGTCAATAACAAACAAATAGGGCAGCTCTATTTGTTCTATTGTTTATCTCTGATACTAGGAAAATTGTCATGAAAAAAATGTCTCCTTTAATTAAAACGTAAAAAATACTTATAAATTCTGCACGGTTCAGTAGTTTGAGGTAAGACTTGACATAATTAAAGTCTGCTCTAAAGAAATCAAAAACAGTCTCCTATCAAAGTTACTGTAAATTTATTACAACTGAGCTATCTTGATGATCTAATCGTAAATAGTTACTCAACCGACATCCAATAGTACAAAGTGAACTTCTGCTATTGTGAACGCGTCATCACTTCAAAGATCTTAGTTTGTGGTCTGATACCAAGCATTGCAGTTCCTAAAAATTAGCGCCGAGACCCGAGAGTAAGTGCCATCAAACTGAACCGTTTTGGTGTTTCCCCGCTAAAGGCTATCTATCTATCATTATCTAACTATCATTGTGGTATGTGTGTACACGGCAGCGCTTTTTTACGTGGTATAAATACTGTTAATGAACATTATGAAGGTAATGTATCTTAGTTTGTGCGTTCCACTGAGCACTAACAACAACCATGGCTACAACCGCCGTTTTTCCCGTTCCACTTGTTTTTGAACGTCATAAAATAGCTTGCTTGAATCATATTAAATCATGGCATGGCATCAAAATATGTCGAACTTTTTTTTAAACAAGTCATAATGTTATAATTTGTGAGCCAAAATAAGCTTGGTCTCAGCTCTTCAGATCGACCACATTTTCATGACCGGTATGGGTCATGAGAATCGGGTTATCATGTGAGTGGAACGCACCCCTTAGGTGCACTACACGCTGGTCAAATGGAAGCGAGTGGCGTCGGCTAGTGCTGGAGCATGTAGACGGTCTGCTCGTGTCGCTTCCACTCGTGGGGCACTCGTGAGCGACCCCAATAGGTCTGTGCCCCAACGTGTGGAGTTATTGTTCACCTCGCCTCGACATCACTCGCCGAGTAGTTCCCACCAGCGTTCATACCAACGTGTAGCGCTACAGTTAATACAGTAAATACACGTCAGTCGGTTTGTCAAAATAAGAATGATAGATAAGTCTGACACTAGCTACGAATATACTAATCTGTGGTCTGACAGACAATAATAGTTGCATGCAGCAGCCAGTCCAAAGAGTAAAATAATAACTAGCCAGTCGTAGCGATGTGCCGAGTCGGCTATTTATAGTATTCGAATATTTTGGTATTCATTAAAAAAATATTCGAATTCAGACTCGAGTCGGAAGACACGGACAGGTATTCGAGTACTGGCACGAGTATTCGAATACTTTAGTGGACTCGAGTACCTTTTGAATCGAACTTTGACGACAATAACATATCCTAATATTTCATCACAAATCATGTAAGATATTAAAGGTGTATTTTTTTCAAATGTTTCTGTAAATTTGTTGTGTTCCCAAAATTTACAAATGTTTTTTTGCACTCTTTGCACTCCACTTTTTTACCTTCTAAAATGTTGAATAAGTTCCATATTTCCGATTTTTTTTGGAGCCATCCTATCACAGACCTGGCTAAAACAATTAAACTAAACACTTAATTTTACTATTTAACTGACAGACTAACAGTTTGACTGATTAAAATTATATCTATCTTTATATTAATCTTAATCTTAATTATATTAATCTTTATTAAACTGACCGTTGGGAAAACATAAACACGTTGAAACCTGCAACGATTCATCAGTCACGCGGCGGGACTAACTTCACAATGCTCTTTAAAGTGAACGGGGCATTCAAAATTCGACTGTACGCGTAAAGCAGAAGGTTTCTATTAAAGTACACGACTTAGGATTCGAATACCGTAAGTACTCGAATCCTGAATTCGAATACCGTAAGTACTCGAATCTTGAATTCGAATACCGTAAGTACTCGAATCCTGAATTCGAATCATGTGGATTCGAATACCGTATTTTATGTATTCGAGTACGTGAGTACCTGCTAGGTATTCGAGTAAGTACTCGAGTCAGTCTGACTCGGCACATCTCTAGCCAGTCGACCGAAATCTGAATTTTACGCGACAACAAAGTTTTGTTTAATTTTAAATACCTAAATAGGTAAATCGAATTAAATGGATCAAAATAATTCATTATATTTAATGCAATATTTCCTAAACTTTTGATTTCTTAACAAATATATCACGTAGGTAATTAACTATTTGTAGGACTATTATTTATGTATCGAAACAAATGTTTTATTCATCGTGTGAATTATTGTTTACAGGACAAGTGAAAAGGAAATAATTATGTAAATTATAAGCTAGCCCACGAGCTGATAACAGGGCATGAATCATATTTTATTTAGAACACAGTGAACCGAATTGCGCCCAAATGCCTAAATGGCTACCGATAACGAGGCCTCTGCAAATACGCATAACCACTTGTGTTATCATTATCCTGTGTCTTATAGCGGTTATACAGTTTTTCGCCTGTTACGGACAGTACAACTATAGCCATCTACCTCGGCAGGAATTGGACAAGGAACTGTTCATCAATGTCAATCCTCACTTAACGAAAAAGAAATCACTACCCGACTGCAAATACAATGAGGTACTCCAAAACTACAAGTCGTTATCTAGTTGGGAAGTTCCGAAGCAGTTTAACAATTTCTCTGCAAAGGGCGTGATAAACGGGAGCTATGCTCCAGAGGACTGCAACCCACTTTTTAGTGTTGCTATACTAGTCACTTACAGGAACAGGCAGAGCCAGTTAGATGTGTTTATACGTTATATCCATAATTTTCTAAGGAAACAAAATATTCATTATAAGTAAGTTTTCACTTAACTTCATTAGTTATTTTGCTATGGTATGTCTGCTAATAAAGCATTACGCCTAATGTACTGTTTGTTTGTTGAATTACAGGGTATATTTGATAGAGCAACAGGACAACAAACTCTGGAATAAGGGTATGCTGTATAACATTGGAGCTAAACATGCTATAGCGGAAAAATTTTCCTGTCTCATCCTTCACGATGTGGACCTGCTGCCATTGGACGAGGGCAACCTGTACACATGTTTGAGGCACCCCCGACACATGAGCGCTAGCATTGACAAATTCAGATTTGTTCTAACTTATGACACCCTGGTCGGAGGAGTATTGGCAATACGTTCAGATCAGTACACGGAGCTGAATGGCTTCTCCAATAGGTTCAAAGGATGGGGCGGAGAGGATGATGATTTTGCTGCAAGGATTGCAGCCCACAATTTGAATATTCTCCGGTATGTCACTTGCTAAACTTTATGCCTGTTTCTTTTTTATATAATTAATAAGAACAAACATCAGGATGGTGGGCCACCTGAGGGTATGTTGTCACCTTTGCCTATTGTCATGAGCAACGCCAAGAGAGTGATTGAATTTCTAAGTTTTTTGACAATCTTCTAATTCTTCCGGATTATACAGTAAACTTGTATGAAATTGTAAATTATTCCGTTATGTAGGAACAGTTAATGATATCTAAAAATAATTATTTTAAAAGTAATATAAGGAAAATTGACTTCAGTTACAATGAGTTTGAAAATTAAATAAAAATCAATCAAGAGCATTGTGTTGTGTATGCTGTATACATTTGTAGTTAGTTATGTAACTTATGTACTTACACAGATAATATTCTGAACATGTTCCAAAGTTCATTGGTATGTGCAGTTCTGTGGTTAACTCAAATAATATGTTAAAGAGCATTTATAATGCCATAAATTCAACGACATTCCAGGTTTCCTCCTGAGTTATCCCGATACACGATGCTGGTCCACCCGCAGGAGGAAAAGAACAACGAGCGCCACAGAATCATGGCTGACAACAAGAGAGACATGGACAAAGACGGACTTAACTCTGTAGAATACGCCACGGTTAGCATTAACACACATAGACTGTTCACCATGATTGGAGTCAAATTTTAACATTATGGTTTTTTGTAGGAAAAACCACCCACCAAACCAGAAAGTATTAAACTAGAGTTCTTTTAATTTTGCATATTTATTTCTGTCGGTATGATTTCATGTCTTATTATTTTGAAGGAAGGCTTAAGTTCAATCTTACATTCGTTTTTTGGGATATTCCAAATAGTTACAGACCTGACTCAGTTCCTTACTCATGAGCTAAAGCTGATTGCTGTGATGTTATGTTATGAAGAATTCATGGATGGATTTAATGTCTGATACAGTCTACTCATAATACCACATTTTTTTGCTGCACAAAATCACAAATCATATTAGTGCAACATAACATAGCCATCAACACTTACTCAATAAGATTTTTTGATAGCCACTTGTATGAAGCATTATCTGATTTGATTTCAAAAACTAGTTACTACTCACATAATAGTAAACTTAACTTTATCAGTTACCACCAACCATCAAGGGTTAGAAAACTACTGTACATGTCTATGAATATCATCACCACCATAAGGGATATTAAATAAAGTAACATATTTTTCTAGAACAAACATTTGCCCTATGAATGAAATAAATTGTGATGAGGGTGATATTATTGTACATCAATTCCTGTAGTATCTATATGTCATCGGGTCTCCTCTCACAATGACCCTCTCATTGATGAGTTACTGATATGACTCTTAACTTGGACTTAAGCCTAATTGAATAAAATTCAAAAATTTTACCTTAAAACTGTACTTGGTCTTAACCAATTGTTAATATTGGACTTATACATTTGAATGTATGTCATTAACAGGGAACAGAAATACTCTGGTATTAACCATAATAATATTTTTATTGTTCTGTACTTTTTACAATAATAATTTTCATTGCTCTTTATTAGATCAGGTTGTATTGTGTACTTAAATATTAGCTATAAGTAGTTTTTGTGAGTGCCTGTAATTAATTCATATCTAAATGATTGCCTAATTGTGTATGTTGTTTGTAAGCATAATTTATTTCTTATAATATATTCAGGATTTAAGATCCGTAAGTCAGTCATGCTAGTTAGTTCTATAAGCACTTTGTGGATCAGTGAGTGTTTTGTATCAATATGTGATGGTTGTGTTTAAAATTAAATCCATTAGATGAAGTGTCGAGAGGCAAAGGGCTGAGCTAAGGCTCGATCTCATGTGGGGAAGCAGAGGCACATCAAAATATTGATAATATTAATATTAATAATGGGCCCCAAAAGGTAATTGCTCCCCTAAAATTTCTATGAAATTTAAATTTATAAAATAATATTTGAATATTGCAGTAGATATATCATTGTTAGTTTTATTTTCAGAATTTAATAGTGTAGTCAGTAATAAATTTGTTTGTAATCTGTTTTTTTTTTGTTAATTTTGCCCAAAATAAAATGAAGGGTAAAGTAATCACTTAGAAGTATGACTTCTGATACTCATGCGCCACTTTATTCTTATAACTTATTCATGTCATGCGTACATTTAGATATAGGTACCTTAAATAAATTATTTCAATATATTCGGCGTCTTTTTATTTTCACCATTTAGAAATAAACGAACAAGCAAAGTAAATTGTAATTACCACTAGAAATGGTATAACTAGATATTACAAATTCTCAGTCATATAAAATAGGCTATTCAAGTAATAAATTATAAAGGTTTACTATAAAAAGCGTTTCCATTGACGTGGAGGGGACAGGTACCCAGACCACTTGACCTATCTGTTCGTCAATGGAAACGCACCTTTAAAGGCAATAGGCAGATTGACTAATGTAGGATAGGTAGATTAGATATAGTTTTCCATTTCGCCCCAATTCGGTCCCGCGGAGATGGCGACGGGCAGGCACATCGGCATTCCACACGCGTGGCCGATGGTCTCCATTGCACACTTGATTATACCTGCCGAGTGCCAACCATAGCAACTACACCTTTGCTTTAAAACTGTTCCTAAATAAGAAAACGTTAAGCAGTTTCTGCAACTGTTTTGACACCGAAGGTTGAATGGATTCTTTTGACGCTCTGGAGAGCTATCATGGAAGTGAAGTCCACTAACCCGCATTAGGCCAGCGTGATGGACTCAAGTCAACATCCTTCCCATTGTAAAAATAGTCGACTCTCCACTCGGCTCTCGTGTGTGAGTGGATTACTAATGGGTGGAAACGGTGTGTTTCCAGCTAACGTGCGTTCACCTCCTACATGGCTTGCAGACATGAGGAGGTGACGTGTCCGTGGCAGTGTCCAGGTGCCGTTGTTTCTTCCACATGGGTTACAGACAAGAGATACTAGTTAACGAGTTATACCCGCGGCAGTATCCACATGTCGAGGGTCCACTTCGAAGACGAGCTCGTCATGTATCTGCAGCAGCAAGCGCGCGCGCACCGCCGCAGTACGCAGCCGATGCGTCGTCTCCGCCATCGCGCGCTTGCACAGGTCCGCTGCTGTACCTGGGACCAGGGGGTTACTGATGGCCGTGACTGTACCCACACTTTACGGTTGATCAGGTCACTAACCGTCATGAGTCGTGAGCACAGATTATCAGTGGTAGGGGTATTGTATACAGCAGCCGAATATACGTGCTGGACCAATAGACGACGCACACTGAAGAACTGACGACTGACGAAGCAATCGTGTGCACCGCAGCGCAGTCAATGCCAAATCGACCAATGAAAGTTGTGCTCACCACTCGTGACGGCAACAATATTGATGCACTTTTGTCAAACATAGTTTATGGACGAGAACGTTCCACAATATGCAGGAGCGGAGAATTTTCCCTAGGGTCATAGTCCGAAGCAGCAGGCTGATAGGAGCGGCGGAACCTCGTGTCAACGAACGCGGCAAACCTGTAAAGCCTGGAGCACTGAACGGCGATATGTGATGGTATCTCAGAGCCCTACTGTATTTTAAAATTCGCCGCTGTTAACATGATACTGAAGAATACATACGACTTCCTGAATAACGGAAATGACTATGTGTCCAATTGAGAGGTTATAGGTACCTCCGTCTCTTAGGGTTACTCCTGCTACGGGCTCAATATCCAAGTATGAACGCGTCTTACCCTGCACAATAAAGTTGATAGCCTGTCGCTCGGCGTGCGACTTGAGCGCGAAGTCAGCACTGGATATGTTCTTGAAGGTCCTACCGCGACCACATAACGTGGTCAGACGACCGCCATTCTGCTCGCATTTCGCCACCACCGCACGCCCGAAACTCTTCAACGATGGGAATGTTCCTGCAACATAAACCAGTTGGTGAGAACATGGCTGAAACCCGTCAGAGTACAAAATTAGAAGACTACCACAAAAGTAATCCTGAGAATGATCCGAAAAATCCGAACGGATAGCCTGAATTGCGCTAAATCCTATAATTTGTTCTTCACAGTCGACTGATGGTAAGAGATCACCTATTCACCATCGCCTATTTCGAGTCACAAGCTCACGTGGTGTAGTGCACCTAGTGTAGTGCGATCTAGGGGAAGGGGAAAACGCGGGCCGAGCAGTTGCTCAAAGTGGCTGGTGCTTTTTCGTACCTGGCGTCCAGAAGGTTCATGAGCAAAATGTGAAAATCTATGAGGAAAATTACTTGAAAGTAAGTAGCTTGTAGAGATTTTGATTTGTGACTGAAAATGTTGTAGGAAAGCGACAGACGCCACATACGGTTGAAGCTGGTGACGACGGCGAGCGCGCGGTCGTAGCCGACGCCCAGGATGTCCGCGAGCGTGCGGCTGCCCGCGCCGTACAGGCTGGCGTACACGATGCGCTTGGTGCGCTCGCGGTCCTCGCTCGACACCGCTTCGGGCGCCTTCTTCAGCCTGGTCAGTCAGACAGATCTTCAGTACTCCTACTCATGAGATGGTCAAACAGGGAAACGAAAACTTCCTGATGAAAATTTTTTCTTGTTTCAAATCTTTAATTCTGATTGCGATGCAAACCCTTTGTTCTATTCAACTGCCGGACACAGGTATCGTCCCACGATGCCCCTAAGGGCCTGGGAATACCAGCATTTCTCCATGCTCTAGTGCGAATCAGGGGAAATACGGGTTCGTGGCAAATCTGCGTTGGATGGTGCCATCCATGATCCCGACTAAGTTTGAACTACATAATACATCGATTAAAATAAGATTTTTTTTCTCAACGTGCCCTCATGATATTCTAAACGTAGTCAAGACGTTTAATGCTTGGTGATGCATTTAGGTACTAACAATAATCGGAATTACTAACTTTTTCGAGTGCTTGCGATCTATAATATTCACTGAGCTATGCGTCCTGTTGATACTAATTCAATTCTACAATTGACACCAATATAACTTACCATTTTGCTGCCAACACTCTAAACAGATCTGGACTGGTCAAAGCATCAAGCAGGCTCGTATCAGCAGCAGCGTACGCAAAAACTCGACACTCAATGTGCTTGAAGTCAGCCGCGAGCATCATGTAACCTTCCCTCGCTATGTACACGGAACGGAAGTTGAGGACTTGGTTGCTTTCTGGGAAGAAGAGGGTAAAACTGTGATACAATGATAAATTGACCAAAGGACCAAAAACATCAGGGAAGCGGTAGCTATAAGACCTACTGAGATCCGTAAAAAAATCAAACACACAAGAACTCCATACTAAGACTGATTGACCTGAAAAATGATGTCCTAGGTGAGAAAAAAAGATAATGGGAATTCTCATTATCTTTTTTCACTTGGAGAAAAGCATTTCGCTCAAAATTTTGTTGAGAAGCTTCATGTCTAACTGGTGGGACATAAACTGCCTTCTGTGACCGAGTCTAACGATGAAGAAAGAAGCCAGATGGGACTACAAGCCTTTACAGAGTTGTCTATTCGCAGAAGTCTTTATGTGTACATATAGGCTAAGCTTTTATCATATATCGTATCTCATAACATGTTAACCTGATAATTGAGTTACCTGCTAGGTCATCCTCTCCCTCATCACTTGGAAACAGCACCAGGCTGAAGGGTGCTTTTGGTATGGCCTGAATGTTAGGGTTGTTGGAAGCGATGCGACCTGTTGCAGCTGCCGTTTGGACCCTAAATTGATAACAACGCCGATTCACAATATTCACATGCGTATTCTGGTCAATTAAGTTTCTCAAATACCTTCATAATCTTATTGAATCTTACCAAGTTGGCTTTACAGTTCCATCTTTGACCTGGTTAGCGATGCCGGCGAGGAAGGTAGCGTGCGCTTTGTGAAGATGTCTGTATTCCAGGATCAGCTTTGGTAACGGATGGACTGATATCAGGCTGCGTAGCTAGGGATACATTCGTGATTGAACATGACAAATTAGTAGGAAAAAGAACAATGAGCAAGTTTTCAAATTTTAATTGTTTGTAGTTAGAAATCATAACGGAATATTTAGTAGCTAGGCGAAATAAAATAATAGTATATCTATAGAGTAACTTTTTATGTCTAAAATTAGTCTTCATTAAACCTTCGTAAAATCTAGCATAATTTAAAGAATCCCAATCTTAGTTTTTAGGAGTACTTTGTTGCTTACACATTTATTCACTTTAGATTGCCTAACATAGCGTATGATAACATTGATGACATTATGATAGCGGCAACATAACATCAGCTAATTCGTACGAGCCCTTGCTGCATCGACCAATAAAATAATTTCAATCGTACTCTGCTACGGCACATGTAAAGGTCTATCTCACCATAGTTTCCGAGGTAGACTTCTCCCCCTTGCACAGCGTCTCCCTGATCTTGACGTTGCACTTCTCGTCCAGCTTGAGCTCCTCGTAGAGAATGTTCCGCACCCGCAGCGTGGAGTTCACCGGGAAAGCCCGCCCGGCCGCCTCGTGGCACGCCAGCTCCGTCGCCTTCATACGGGTCAGCAATGTGCTCTCCATCGACTTCAGACGCTCGCTGTCCACGCGGACGCCTTGTTGCTCCATTTCTATCGAGGAGGGGGTTACTACAAACTCCTAAAACCATCAAGCATCATTGAACAATTGTGTTGCCGATGTTGCGTAGACCGTTTAGACCTGGGGGGTTACAACAAACTCCTAAAACCATCATAAGGCAATTTTGTTTGATGTAAGAAAGAAAGAATTTTGGCAAAGCATTGACGAATCTGGTTATTAAGGCGAAAATTCTTTGAAATATGACTACTTACTTTTAATTCTATAACAAGGAACGTTATTTTTATCAAGATCAGTCAAGAAAACAAGTTGATAGTTCATAGATCATCCATAAAATAAAGAGTCACCTGCAATAATTGGCAGCACCTTCATTTCTATATCCAAGAACACTTTCCACAGCTCTGTATCTATCAGCAATGTTCTTAGCTTCTCGAAGGACTCGGCCAGCATGGCGAGGTACCACGCACACTTCTGCAGGACGCATTCGGTCGCTATGGTGTAATCAGGCTCGAAATTCACCAACTTCTGGAGTTGGGTGAAGTTCTCCGGAGGATTGTCCGGGTCTATCAGACACCCACCAATCTTGAGAAGACGGCATTTATCAGTTTAAGGTGGTAACATAAGAAGTCCTTAAACAATTAAATCACCTTCCTTCCTTTTGGTCCTTCGTAGTTCACAGCTGGACATGGGCCTTCACCAATCGACGCTAACACCCGGTCCTGGGCCAGTACTTAAGGGCCCATTAAATCAAACAGTGTACTAAATAGATCTAAATTTTGATGCATTACGATCTGGGGTCGTAGCAAAAATAGTAAATGCCGCTCTTCGACTAGATGGACTAATGGAGCTGAAGACGACAGCAGGAAACCGATGGATTCAGAAGGCTCAGGACCATGTTGGCCGGATGGCATATCCAGCAATGCGATACGAAGGGCTTACAGGAAGGAAGAAAACAATTGGAGAGTTTGAAGAGATTCCTACCTGGGTATCGAATATATTAACAGTAGTATTAAATAAATCCATCTCGTGCCGGGACGTAAAATACTTGAGTAAGTTTTTACCATCGTAACATATTATGTCATTGTTCTCTATAATATTCTTCAAGGTATTCCTGGCAAACCACAATCCGCAGGTAAACATTTAAAATGAAAAATTAAGAATAAGTTTTTTACATACTTAGTACTGGTTTTATAAATTTGATTGAATCTGTTACCAAAAGCGTTTGTAATCTCCTTTCCAATGGTAAGTAATGCTATTGTATTGGAACATAACACCTTCCACCAAACAAGTATCTTCCGTGTGGTGTCCGTTGAGCTGGCAGAAGCCATTGCTACGAAGTAATATAAAACCAATGTTAATAGATATTACCTATATGACGGGAAACAAGTTTTGTACAGTATGTATTATCAGATTATACCTGAATGTAAGTACTACGTATATTTGTTTATCTTTTAACACCCCTAATTCTTCGTTAAAGTCCTCAAAATTATCATCAGTAATTTTATGAACAACGTAGTGAATGTCTTTTACTGGTATCTGAGATTTAATTGGAGCTATAAATTTGGATTTGGCTTTTTTATCCTTAGCAGTGGTACTAACACTGCTTTTGCTAGACACACTAATATCATCCTTTTGCTTTTCCGTACCCTCCGTTATCTTTTTAGGCTTACCGAATTTCATTATTCCACCTTTGTTGGTTAATTGCGCTTGTATTTTCTTTCCACACTCCTTTTTGTTAGACTTGTTGCTAATTTTCGATTTGTTTTTCTCTATTTCCATATTAAAAAGATTTTCTGGCTCCATAATGTCTTCAAAGTTTCCAGGTTCAACATTATCTAGCCAATTTTTTACAGATTTCGTATATTTTTGTTTTCGCGTCGCATTTTTTGGGGTTTGTAATTTTTTAATTTTTTTAGGAGTTGTATCCGTAATCTGTGTAGAATTCCGACGCTTTTGTTTAATTGTTTTTTTGCCTTCATTTTCACCTGCAATGTTTCCGTTTTCTGTCACTTCATGGATCTTTATTGATGAAACTAACTCTGTTTCCTGATCAGCATTACCTTGGGCGCGATCATTACAGATTATTTCCGATACATAATTTATTTTAGGAGTTCTTTGCAGGTCAGGTTTATCAGGTTGCATGCTTCTTATTATATCTACAGTTTTGGGAAAAACGCAACTTTCATTTCTAAATAAGTGACATCCATCTTCAGGAATCGTTTTTCTTAGTGGATTTACAATTTCCCTTCCACTTTTGTCAGTATTTATATTTGAATTTGTATCCAATATATTTAAATCTTGTAGTAATTGAATGTCAATTATATCATCCCATTCAATTCGTTCTTCCACATTAATGTTTTCATAGAATATATTCTCGCTAATCGTGTCATTTGGTTTATATTGCACATTTTCTGTGCAGTTATTAGATTCATTTACGATTAAATTTTCAGGAACTTTATCGTTATTCACAGTTGTTAACAATTTATCAGATGTTGGAATAATAGGCACATTTGCATTACGGTTGTAAGGTTTAAGAAAATTTGCGTTATCATTACAGACAATATTTTGGGGTTCATTTGATGTTACATTCATTCCGTAAAAATTTTTAGATAAATTGCTTGTATGAGTATCATTGAACCTTAAAAAATCGAATTTAATAACAATAGATAGGAGTTTCAGTCGTAGTTCCTTATCTTATTCAAACTTTGTATCGAATAGCTTTAAGTATATATAGTTAATTAAAAAAATCCAACAATTTTAGATAAGTACTTACATAGATAATTAATTAAAGATACACTACGAGCTAATTTTATGAAACTTACGTTAAAACTCGTTTGTTCTGAATATTACGATATCGGTTTTGAGAGGCCATTGCATTTCTATTACACTTCTTTCCTGAGTATGTAAACAAGAATATCTTGATACATAACCGATTACTTAAAATTGATATGCAAAATCACTGAGCTATAATGTCCTATAACCGCTGAGCATAATTATAATATGTCTCTCGAAATAACGGAGCTCAATGGAGCTCAATGAAGAATGAGACATACTTACATAGGTACTATATTTCAGGATTGGAGTCATACTCGATTCCAAAGACGATCATAAAGAATATTAATAAACATTGCGTTGGAGTTGGTAACAATTATTTTAACATACTTAAATATTTTAATGTGCCACTGTACAGAGTTCTATTACCGCAAATATCGGGTGCTTGGGTGGATTTAACCTCACATGGTTGACCACACATTCTAGGTTGGTATGGTATATGTAGCTTTTAAATACTTTGTAATACTCTTGGGGAAAAGTCTATAGCTTATAATTATATTAACATTAGATAGCATAGGTAATACCAGATATAGGTAATAATAACTTACGTTCATCTAAGATTTTTATTAAATTTCCTAATACTTTTTGTCCAAATTCTGATAAGTAACGTCCGTATGCCAGAGGACTATTTCTTGAACTGTGCATTTTCAGGCTGTTATTTTCTATGAAATATTTCTTATAATTTATAATTTCTTTAATAAATTAACATTATAATAACAATTTGAAATAATTAGTACACTTTATATTTCGCCGTTCGCGCCAAATCTCATTTCCTTCCGCGATTTTTTTTACGAACAAAGGTTATACAACGCTCAGCCAATTATATTTTACATTGCAAATATAACGGAGTAACTTTGGAAGTTGAAATTCTAAATTGAACATTTCTATTGAAATTAAATTTCCAAAGCCATTGCCATGGTATCCTATGTTTCATAATTTCATTGTAAAAGATGCTCTTCATCGCTGTATGCTGTTGCTGCCGATTGCAGAAAATCATAGTAAATGGATGAAAATATGGGGATTTCTTATCTTCCTTCCTCCCTCATAAAAGAAACAAATCTCAATATAAAATAGTGTAAGGATTTAATTATATTAAGTTATGGATTTATTTATTACAGTGAGGTTATTATTGACAACATTTGTAAAAAATCTACATGAAATTGGATTATGTTATTATTAAATACTATGGTACAAGGTAAACTAAACAGGAAAACAATACAAGCAACCTTAATACAAAAGCACCATTACTGATTACAGTTCATATGCAGAAGCTCATTAATTTGCTGATAAACAGTAAAAGTCATAATTGGCAAAGTTATTAACATGGAAAAATATACAGATGGATTGAGCTCCATAATTATCTGTGAGCCAAATATTCTTTATTTACAAGTCCTATTCATAGGTTCATTGAGCAAGTATGACAGGTCACATTTTTACAGCACTGCACACGCTACAACTCTCGCATTCCACTCCACCAGGCAGACACTCTATGTGGAATGAATGTCTACAGTTGTAAACCATTAAGTCAGATGCGTTTGAGAGGTCCTTTATTATGATACGCCTTTGACACACACAGCACAAAAACTCATCAGTCACAGATATGCCTCGCTGCTGTCCTATTATAAGCTTTTCATGCAAGTCGAAGTAATTTCGCAAAGTTATCACTTTGCAGGCTTCTTGGACCGACAATTGTAAATGATAATCGCACATCATTTTCGCCAGGGACTCCTTCAGATCTTTAATTTCGCATCCCGACTGAATGTTCTGAATCAACATTCGCGGATCTACATAGTTTCCGATTCGTTTAAGAAGGAGAGTGACGCACTCGGGCTTATCTACTGTTTGCTTAATTAGGTCAGTCCAAAGCTCCTTGTCATTGTGCTCTTGACAGAAATTAATAGCTTGATTAATGTCATTTAATTTTTCAATAATAATTTGGAGCGCTTCTCCAGTATTGCCTATTCTGCCGAGCAGGAAAACCATCTCTGGATAGAGTTCATTACTTTGGCACACATCTAGAGCTTCTTGAATGGGATAATTGTCGCTACACTTTAAAAATGGCAAGAGCTTTTCTCTAGCATACTTTGCATAAAGTCTCACAAGTTTTCCGTGGTAACGTCCATTGGGTTCGATTTTGCTATATGCGTCCAAATACTTAAACAGGTACATATCATTGTTCTCCAGTTGCTTCTCTACTACATCAATAGGAACTTCCTTCTTTTGAATAAGGACAGAAATGGCTTTATCACAGTCGAGAGTCATCAGATCTAATATTTTGTCATATATTACAGAGTGCATTTCGTGCTTTGTGATAAGGGTGAAGACGTCTTTGTGTTGCAGTTTCAAATAAGTAGTCAATGCTTTATCGTATTTTTTCTGATAACAATACAGAATCGCCAAAGCTTCCAAGTAGATGTTTTTATCAACTTTTGTTGTTAGCAAATGTTCTAAAACTTCCTTGACTATTACTCCCGTCTTGTAAAGAGCCGGATTCCACTCTTGCACTAATTTTAAAAATCCAGGAGGATCTACCTTAAGGTACTCGTAGAATATTAGCTCATAGATGTGAGAACTCAAGGCTTGGTCTGGCTGTCGTGGGACATAAGAACTAATGGCCCTAAGTTGATTGACATCTGCAAACTTTAGGATTTGGCTCTCCCATAATACTTTATCGTTCTTGCATATCCGCGCACACAATATTGCAGCTTCCTCGAACAGATGTTCTGACAATAAGTGATCTAAGTACTGTACGCCCACTGTGACCACTGAGTGTTTTGAAGTCTTTCCACCGACTTCTTCAAGCACAGTTATGGCCCTTTCAAAACGTCCATGCTCAGTGAGCCAGTTCACTCGATCGTCAATATCGTAAGGACATGCGACCACAATGTCCTTAGGAGAAACAATAAAGAATCTGTTCTCCTCAATAAGCATATCCAAATAGTAATCGTTGCAGGAATATTCTTCGTAACCTCTTATGCTTAAACTATCTGTTGACACTTCACAAAATTCACAGTCTTTGTAATCGGCTACGGAGAGCACGGGCCTCTGTGCCTTGCCAGTTTCAGCATCGCATTCCTTCGGAACACCAAGCAATACGAGCTGATCATCTAGTGGTCCGAGTCCACTGATGTAATAGTCTGTTTGAAAAGTATACACTGGATCAACAAGATACTCAGTTACATCTCGGGTTTGCAGTTCAATATGGCTTCGTTTTCGTATTACGCATATTCGAACGGTGTCTACCCAACCGATCATCAGCGTTTTGGGTGCTGACCATAGAAGGTTACATCGATAATCTTCAATGGATCTGTTTGGGCTTTTCTCCCATTGAATGAGGCCGAGCGAACACCTCGCTACGAGGTCGTAAACGCGCACTCCGACTTCGCAAGCCCAAGCTACGAAGCGCTCGTGCCAGGACATCGCCTGGACGTAGCCCTCACATTCACATAATACTGTACTTCGCAAACGATTCAGGAAAGTCTTCTCATATAGTGTAAGCTTGTTATCACCTGTAACAAAAATGTAAAGTGTAAAATTGCTTCATAAAAAAATTAGATGGGGTTGCGTCAGTACACAATGCCTTTGGTTTTAACGTGTAACGTCTATATCGTCGCCCCCTCAGCCCCGATGGAAACAAATGGTCTTAGCAGCGAGCTGACTGCTAAATAATGACACTTAACTCATGTTTCTACAATGAATTGTTTTGTTGTTATTAATTTGTTAATTTGACAACCCAAATCAGATTTGCAAAATTAGTATACAGCCCCATTATATTTTCCTTATGTCATTATAAGAAAAACTGCTGCATGAGACATCAAAACATGAATCACACTATTATAGTGTAGGTAAATAAAGTTCCTACAGAAAATGTGTTAAGCTTACATGGTCTACTAATGTTTACTGTTACTTAGAGGGCAGTACATCTTTAACATTTCTTCCTTTCAGTTCTTGATAGTCCACTACTCTACTAAATGAAGCCACTACGCCCAGTCCTGGGCCCTTTGAATCCAGCGGTTTCCAGCTGTCTTTAAGCATTAGACAGAAGCATTTTTAAGCATGCATAGCCTGGTCACTACAGTGGAATGACAAAAGCACTTAAAACATACCAGACAACCAATCATAAAGTGCAAGATACAGGTCTACCAGTGTTGCAAAATTAATACATCCATCCAAGTTTTTGAGGGCAAGTTTAGGTGTCAGACAAACTTTCCAATCCCACTTATATTATTTTGACAGGTAATTGCAGCATGTAATTATAATCAGGCGATGATCATACCAATTCTTATTTGTTTGCTAATTTTATATCATAAAAGTTCATTTATAATATTGTAAGTATGATACAAGTTTTGTAGCTTTCTATTGACCATAATTTAATTTTGACTTAATACAGGTAAACAAAATATGGTAGATAAGAGAACAAAGAAAACACATGTTTTACTGCTCTTTGTACTGATGTAGATACTTTCCAGATGTTTAGAAGAAAATAAAGTTCATCAGACAAACACAGAGTAATCTTATAAAGTGGTTCCAAAGTATAGTCTATTCACAAGCAACTGAAACATTACCAGTAAGAAACCGTCTCCCAGACCCAGATTTGAAGTAGTATGGGTCTAAGGCAACAGACTTGACCACTCTTCCCAAAATCAGATTGTGTGCGTTTTCATCAGAGTACAGCCCATAAACCAGCACCTTCCCGTCATCTGAGCAGCTAGCGATGTAGTCCCCGTTCAGATCTACGGATATCTTGTTAACAGCTATCGCGTGAGCTTGCAAGTCGCGCTGGTTGTTTTCCTGTGATATTGGCACAGTGTTGCCTTCATGGTCCAGCAGGTGGATGACGCCCCACTGTGTGCCGAGGCAGATAAACTTTGTGTGCACGCAAATACAGCTCACTGCGTCGTTCAACAAAATATTTTGAACGTCGTTCCCGATCCTGTCGTACTTTAATTTAGGCTCTTCGTCTGGCGAAAGACTATCGCAACTTTCGACATTCAAAGCCATTTCTCTGTTTTGAATGTCAAGCAATAACACAAATCATTATTACATGTTCGATTACTAATTTATTAATTAAAACTATTTCCTTGTGCACCTTTAATTTTTATCTAGGTATTGAACATTTGTGATTTGACATATCAAATGGATTTGATTTGATTTGATGGAAACTGTCATTTGTCAATGTGATAAATTAATTGTCAGTGTCATTTTCTTCGGATTTTCTTCCAGTCTTATGCCATTCTATTATATACTTATGTCACGAATATATATATACAGTATTCAGTATTGACTCTATGGCCACGAAGATTCGTGAAGTGAAGAGTAACATGAATAATTCAGGATGGTTTGCAGATTCATGGTGGATAGAGATCTCCATGGCAGAATTTAAGCGTGCTTGCAAGCGTTCACGGCGCAAATAAATTGACTTTTATTATTTATAATTTTTTTATAATGCTGGTTTTAAATTGATTTAAACACCTTTGGGTACCTACCTACGCGGAATTGGAAAATGTTCATTCATTTATGAAAAGTAAGTTGAGTATTTACAAACCTATCTATGCAAGCAAAATAAGACTGATAATAAAATAAACTGTACAAGAATTCGGTTGCCACGTATATCAATTTTTTTTTGAGAATAGGACAATAGTTAATAATAGTAATCAATCGGCATAGGCCTTTGAGTATTAAAGCATAGGCAGACTATGATTTTTTGTTCTTATTGATCAATACACCTTACCTCATTAAAATATGCCTATCAAGAAGTTTTGTAGAGTTAGTATGTGAATTATATCAGTAGTTCTTATGGAACTACCTCAACCAGTTCAACAAAGTTCAACCTACCAAAACCAAAAACTCATTTGAATTTAATTTCCCGCCTCCAGCTCCACAAAGAACGAGGCTGTAATTTTTTCTGAAAGGGCAGCACTGTGGAACAGAATCCAAAAATTATCCGGCTCAATAGACCGAAGTGGAGTTAGAAAGGACCGAAGTCCAAAAAGTAAAACGATTTATTTTTCGTAAATATTTATTTATATATATATATATATATTGCATTTTTATGACGATATCCATAATTTTTATAATTTTCCCGTGAATAATTTTATTGAATTTTAAAAAGTTGTTTATACAGGCCATTTAAAAAAGCGATTGAAGACATAAATATCTAAGATGAAATTAATGATTATTTTATTTATTTATATTATATCCATAAATAAAGTCGCTCGAGCAAGTTTAATCATTTTTGATTATATTTCTGATAAAAAAATTGTACTATGGAAAATGCACACCGTATGATAACATTTATCAATGAACGAAACGTACAACCGTAGTACGGAACATGAATTTATTGTTTATTCCCATGTGGTGTTGAAAAATGGACGCGCACATGATTCTGTGAGGTTTTGAAAATGTTTTCCTTCATTGTTTACATGCGTTGAGCGTTCTATATTAACGAGACATCGTGAAAGTGTTGTGTAAAAATGACAGATATGCCTCCTTATCTTGCGGTCAACGATGAGGAGAATAAAAGTGAACAGACTGATAGTGATTCGGACTTAGAGGATGATCAGAACCTGAGCTTCGATAAACCGAGGCACAATGAGCCTATCAAGGGGGCAGAGCGCGAAGAACATTCGTGGAGGGTCAAGGAAAAGGTATGAGCGCGATTCTCCCGCCTTAAACTTGGCACGGTGACTGCACCTACATAATATGAAACTGCATGCAAGGGCACGTTACGTTAAAAACAAACCCACATGGATGCACTTAGATAATATGGTGTTTGTGAATTTTTGCTAAATACTAAAGTAAATAATGAAGGAATCCTTCACTTCAGATTTTTAAAATCATAATAATATTTTTCTAGACAATTTATGTTTTTTCTAAATTCTATAACTTTAAATTTTTGAAATTACGTCGTAGCCTGCCATCGTCGTACCAAAAATATTGGATGGAATTTGGAAAAAGCTTTGAAATTAAATGAAACTAAGATTATTCTGAAACAACATGAACATAATCCAAAATGTTACTTTTTTAAACTTTGCTAAAATGTTCTAAAGATCCAATTTTTTTGCAATGATAATAATTATGTAGTTACAGCTATCGTTTTCGCAACGCAAAAAGCCTATTTTGGCTGGTCTGGAAATGTATTTGGATGTTATGAATCAGAAATTAGTTGATATTCACAAGAGATCAATTTGCTTTTCTTATTATGTTATGTATTGATTCACAGGATAATTATTATGATAGAGGATTGACCCTGTAATGTTACCAAATATCATAATAACTCATAATTCATTTATTTGCATTGAATATGGTAAGCATTAAAGGCTGTATAAAACAATATTTTGTGAACATATTCAGTAAGTCAAGTAGCATGCAAAATATTACATAATACATTATTAGTAAACACTTTTCCCATCCGTGTAGTACTTGCAATCTATTGAGAACCAATCATCTGATCCTGAATGGGCAATGATGAATTTGCCCTGCTAAGTTAATGTTACAGAAGCCAAATATCTACAAATATGGTTCAAGGTCTCCCATTTGTTTAGCAGTTCCATTCTTTATTATGGTCATTAGAATCCCTTATCAGATCCTAAGGCTATCAGTGGTGGACTGGACTTTCAAAGGTTATTTTACCTAGCTTAAATATCTCGTGGATAATCTTTTTGAATCTCCCACAGGTGATAAAAGTAACTTCCTTACTCACATGAAAAATTCTCTTTCATATTTTCATATCCTTCTTTTTATTTTTTATTTTGGTTTACTTTCTATACAGAATTATTTTTTCAAGTAAGTAAGGAATGAATTCTGGAAAGTAATGATTCACTTGGATGCAACAATTTTATTAAAAATTAAGATTCCTAAAGATGTGTTATGATTCCGTTAATAGACAAAATATGTTGTAAATGTTTTTATAGTACAAAACACACTGCGTGGCGCTGGTGCTGTGCTTGAACGTGGGGGTGGACCCCCCAGACGTGGTGAAGACCCAGCCATGTGCCCGCCTGGAGTGCTGGCTTGGTATGTTTATCTTATTATATTTAATACATATGTCAAGCGAAAAATTTGGGTACAATTTACAGCTTGTTTTTATTTGTCCTGCCCCACATCACATAGCGTAGGGGTGCGCATCCATTTGTGTAGAAAGGGCATCCACACACGTACATGCGGATGCGTCTTTGTGTGTTGGACTGTGCGTGTTTTCTATACAAATGGAAATACTTATAGGTATGTCATCAAAAAAATTTCTTTTAAAAATCCCCAAGTCTCGCAACTCACTTCTTGCGCTGTAAAAAGTTGTGAGATCCATGTATGTATCCATAGATTGACTTGACCATAGCATGAAAGCACAATGTATCTCACACGTAATACATCTTCTTTCTTATGTATAAAATTGTCATGTCACAGTTTTAGTTACCATACTCCTCCAAAACGGCTTGACCGATTTTTATGAAATTTTATATGCATATATTCAGTAAGTCTGAGAATCGGCTACTGGCTATTTTTCATACCCCTAAGTGATAAGGGTTGTCCACACCTAACATTTTTATTTTATTTTTTGGACAATGTTTTTTATTTTTCGTTTTCAATAATGTGGCATCAAAAAATACAACTGTATCATACAACCGTAAATTTTCACCCTTCTAACACCAACCCCAATTTTTTAATAGTCGATTTTTAACGCTCGATAACTTATATCGCAAAACAACGTTTGCGGGGTCAGCTAGTATTATATAGATTGTTTACTTCGATTGCCAAGTCAATCAGACAACACTAGATCACGCATTCCCGCGCCGCGCCGCATGATGCGGGGCAGCGTGTTGATCGCCTACATCAATCGCAGTATATATCGCATATATCAATATGTTCTCTGTCACTGTCTCCACAGATCCCAACTCCATGTCGCCAGTGAAGGCGCTGGAGACCATCGGCAACGCGCTGCAGACGCAGTACGAGCGCTGGCAGCCGCGCGCGCGCTACAAGCAGTCCCTGGACCCCACCAGCGAAGAGGTACTGCTCCATATTTACCATAACTTCCTTCCTTCCTTTCGGCCCTTGGCAGTCCACCGCTGGACACGGGCCTCCCCTAATCGACGCCACTCCGCCCGGTTCTGGGCCCTCTGAATCCAACGGTTTCCCGCTTCCTTCTTCAGGTCGTCAGTCCACCTGGTCGGAGGGCGGCCTGTGCTCCTGTTGCCTGAACGTGGTCGCCATTCGAGGACCTTTTAACCATAACTTACCATTACCTTGCCTTTTTTTAAAATAACGTGGGGTATTCCATCGTGGACGCCCTGTATCGGGTTATGCCAGACTCCTAGGGATTAAGCCCCACGGTGCCCCACTCCCCGCCGCTGGTAGTAGCGGCCACGGGTAACCTCGCCATTACCCTCTGCAACATATTATGATGTGGTCTTCTTTTCGATGTGTTTCCATTTTATGGGCCTGTGACCGTAGGCTCTTTAAAAAAGCCGCTCATACTCTATATTGTATTGTATGGTAATCACTTACCATCACGTGGCCTATACATCTTGTTCCTGTTGGCTTGTAAGTAAAACTGTCTTTTTTTGTTATTGTTTCACTGCCAAATCACTGGACTTATTGTGATGAAATGGAAAAGATGGACAACCTAAGAAAGAAGTGCTAAATCAAATTACTTCCACTACTTTGTCTGATTGTGATGATAACTGGGCCAATTATGATAAACTGTATGTATGTACATAGGCTCATTATTCAAACAGTAAGATTAAAAAATAATAACTCATACAATGGCTCGTCGACATATTGTAGTATAGCCGTTCCCTAAATAACAACAATAATGTGATTGGAGTTTTAGTCACAAAAAAAATAGTTTCTGGGGCAATTATTTTATTGGGTCATTAGCTACGGGTGATTCGTGTGTACCGGCTGTATAGTGTATAGGCGTCACGTCGTCAGGAATTAGCTAATTAGGAGGGCGCGACGCGCGACGGGCGCCGACCCCCGCCCTTGTGCCCGATACCGCGATACGCGGCCTTGGGAACCGCTTTGGTGCTTTTGACCTATCGCCTTACGATACGGTGATGCGCGAAATTGTACTTGTTTCGTGTAAAACTACAAATTTTATGTTTGGGATGAGTAATTTGAATATGAGTCTCTAAAACTAACATTAAAAAGATTGGTATTTGAATAATACCTATAAAATATTTATGGGAGAAGTTTATTTTAGGCGACCATCTTAGTCCTCATGAGTAGCAACGCATCAACATACATCCCCACTCACTTGCCAATAGCCATGCCAGGTGATAGCCCAGTGGCTTAGAATTCGACCTCGAATCGAGGGGTCCGGGTTCGAATCCCAGTGGCACGCACCAATGACTTTGTAAAAAGTTATGTGCGCTTTATAAAAATTAAATATCACCTGCTGTTACGGTGAAGGAAAAAATCGTGAGGAAACCTGCATGCCTGAGAGTTCACAAAAAAAATGTTCTCAAAAGGTATGTGAAGTCCACCAACCCGCAGTAGGCCAGCGTGGTGGACTAAGGCCTACATCCCTCTCATTACGAGAAAGAGACCCGACCCTGTAGTGGGTTATTAATGGGTAATGGGGTAGGCATTAAGTTCGCGCATAGTCTACTCGATAAAATGCTGAATTAATATGTAAATAAACCTCAGACAGGGCTTTTCTGTCTTATTTAAGGATGGACGAGTGTTATCAGGTAACCTAGGCCTACCTCTACCTACCTATCCTACTCATGAATCCCTGATGCAAAAGGAGGGGTGTTATAAGTTTGACGTGTCTGTCTGTGGCACCGTAGCTCGCTAGGTTTTTTTTAAATAATTTCAAAAATATTAATAATAATATGTAACAAAATATAACTATCCGTGTTTAAAAATGGATATGTTTAACGCATCTACGAGTATATCCATGTATGATTGTATGTTGTACTCGTATGTTGTATGTCGTATGTGGTACAGATAAAGAAGCTGTGCTGCTCGCTGCGGCGCAACGCCAAGGAGGAGCGCGTGCTGTTCCACTACAACGGCCACGGCGTGCCCAAGCCCACCTCCCAGGGCGAGATATGGGTCTTCAATAGGGTGAGAATTACATTTACATACAATTAGTGACGCGCCGAATAGTGGTTGCATCGAATAACCGAACACCGAATACTATTCGATCTAACCTTTACCGATCCGGATATTCGGCCGAATTATTCGGTTTGTCGTTTCATTGTTTCGGCTGTGTAAACAGGGTCTAACTATGAGTTAAGAGGTTAAGAAATGAATTTGTTGACTTGACATTACAAAAATGTACCACGCTAATCACTATTCTTTTTTATCTCAAAATAAATGTTGATTTGGAGTTTAATTGCTTTATTTTATTAGCTTTATCCAACACAATCTTCATTGGATTTCTTTGAATTATACTTTTACAAAAGAAGATTTGTATTTTAGTTCTATACCGTGTCATGACGCCAAGAAAATAGAAATACTCGAACCATATATTCGGCACCATAACCGAATAATTCGGCCGAATACAAATAGTGCAAAAGATGCCGAATACCGAACACCAAACGAATATTCGGCGCATCTCTAAATTAAATATCGCTCTAATAGTAATATATTGGCACATCTGCAAAAAATGCAAAACGTAAAATGTACCCATAAATTAATGTCAAACATTTACAAAATGTTTTGTGATGTGCCAATATATTACTAGGTGAGCGATAATTATATAAAACATATATTATCATGGCCCAACTTGGTTCAGTGTTGTATTGTATTGTATTGTATTGTATTGTATTGTATTGTATTGTATTGTATTGTATTGTACGTGTGCTTGTGTCGTCTGTCGCGCAGGCGTACACGCAGTACATCCCGCTGTCGATGTACGACCTGCAGACGTGGATGGGCGCGCCGTCGCTGTACGTGTACGACTGCTCCAACGCGGGCGTCATCGTCGACAACTTCCGCCAGTTCGCCGACCAGCACGAGAAGGACTACGCGGTCAGTGGACTGTCAATACTAAATCATTTGTTATTCTAATGTGTAGGTACTTATTGAGATAATTTATTATCACCAGTCACACTGTGGATAAAAATACGAGTATGATGGGATAGCTTATATCCAGTATTACTATAGTATACCACACAGTGAGCGACTCCGGTGTGTGGAATTCTTACCTACTAAAACCGTTGGTACAGCGGTGATAGCCCAGTGGCTTAGAATTTAACCTCGAATCGAGGGGTCCGGGTTCGAATCCCAGTGGCACGCACCAATGACTTTGTAAAAAAGTTATGTGCTATTTATAAAATTAAATATCACCTGCTGTTACGGTGAAGGAAAACATCGTAAGGAGACCTGCATGCCTGAGAGTTCACAAAAAAAAATGTTCTCAAAGGCATGTGAAGTCCACCAACCCGCAGTAGTGGTGCGTGGTGGACGGTGGCCTACATCCTCTCATTGTGAGAGGGGACCCGACCCTGTAGTGGGTCATTAATGGGTTAAAACAACAACAAAACCCTTGGTGGACCTTTTCTGCCCACTGGTGCCCTCTAGGGCAGGGATGGCGAACCAATGGCACGCGTGTCATGAATGGCACGCGACACAATATTTTGGGCACGTTACCTATCACAAAAACTCATTATGCACTTATAAAAAAGTGTGAAGTAAACGTGTTCTTGAGCGGAGACCGCTTCTCGGCAAACCTAGTGTAGGACGCATTTGCGAAAGACTGCAGGCCACGGAATAGATCAAATTTGTTCTGTGCTGCAGGCAGATGCTGGATGCGGCTAGCTGAAGACAGGGGACTATGGCGCTCATTAGAGGAGGGCTATGTCCAGCAGTAGGACTTTATAGTCTGATGATGATTATTATTACTATTTTCTCAGTAATCACAGTCAAAATTATGTGATGGTACGTCTATGATTGTCATTTAACATTACTTTAGAAAAAAATGGCACGCTGACACATAAAGGTTCGCCAACCCTGCTCTAGGGCTTATATAGGGGATATAAGTTGTGACTTATCGTATGTAAGGGTTCACTATTCCTCTTCTAAGGCCAGATCCTAATTGCCTGACATAACTGACTGACCAACCACCACGCCAAAATTTATTCATAGGGCTCTGCATTGCGCTGTCCTAATCGCATATAGGTAGTTATGCGATGACGCCGTCGTACGAGTAACTTTTACACGCGATATGCCGTTGCAGAAGACGGGGTTGGTCGTACACTTCTGGCGGAGTAGTCATGTCTATTCGATAGCCTCTTATGTTGGTAGAGGCTTCTCCATCTTTGTCTCTATTCGTGGCATTTCGTGTGCATTCAGTAAGGGAAGGTGATCGTAACGGTCGCGAACATGTCACATTGCAGAACCAGATGAGCAAGCTGGCGGAGGGCGGCGCGGCGGGGGCGGCGGGTGCGGGGGCGGGTGCGGGTGCGGGTGCGGCGGGTGCGGGTGCGGGCGCGGGCGTGTCGTACCGCAACTGCATCCAGCTGGCGGCGTGCGCGGCGGGCCAGAGCCTGCCCATGTCGCCGGAGCTGCCGGCGGACCTGTTCACGGCGTGCCTCACCACGCCCGTCAAGATGGCCATGAAGTGGTTCGTGCTGCGCAGCCGCGTGCGCGTCGCCTCCATGGACCTCGTCGATCTCATTGACAAGTCAGTCTCGCTGCATTAAACCCGCTCGCTTGCGAATTTTACTCGTGTACTTAGTACAGTAGGGTGATAGCCCAGTGGCTTAGAATTCGACCTCGAATCAAGGGGTCCGGGTTCGAATCCCAGTGGCACGCACCGATGACTTTGTGAAAAAGTTATGTGCGCTTTATAAAATTAAATATCACCTGCTGTTACGGTGAAGGAAAACATCGTGAGGAAACCTGCATGCCTGAGAGTTCACAAAAAAAAAATGTTCTCAAAGGCATGTGAAGTCCACCAACCCGCAGTAGTGGTGCGTGGTGGACGGCGGCCTACATCCCTCTCATTACGAGAGGAGACCCGACCCTGTAGTGGGTCATTAATGGGTTACTACTGACTGACTTAGTAGTACTATGGGAGCGCTCCTATACGTGCGTACACGTACGAGTTGAATTCGTACAAAAATGTGTTCAAAATGAGCGCGGCCTTATAAGTATGTAGTTGATAGCAAAAATCGCACAGTTCTGTGCTATTACAGACCCAAAGGGCCACCGAGTTTGACAAAATTGAATATAACAACAAGAAACATTGTACCTCGTGCGGTCAGTGAAAGCCATTCAATATGCTTACCGTTCAATGTATAATGATTTCCAGTGGGTTTCGACAACTATTGAGATATGCATAAAGATAGATTCTAGTGTTTGTTCACCTGACACGTCATAAGAGCTGTCCATATAATGACGCGCTGTCCCGCGGTCGGGCAGGATCCCCGGGCAGGTGACGGACCGGCGCACGATGCTGGGCGAGCTGAACTGGATCTTCACGGCCATCACCGACACCATCGCGTGGAGCTCGCTGCCCGCCGACCTGTTCCAGCAGCTGTTCCGCGCCGACCTGCTCACCGCCAGCCTGTGCCGCAACTTCCTGCTGGCCGACCGCATCATGAGGTCACACCTCACATTCATAGCCCCACTGCCCACACTGGTATAGGATTCACTGTGTCGTGGGTGCCACGCGCGCTCACACACACACACACACCAGACACACACACAACACACACACCCACACCAGACACAGAAATTCAAATTCATCACTCAAGTCCCTGCTCTGCTGGGAATCCAGCCCAGGACCCGGCGCGGCGCACCGGCGTCTTAACCTCTGCGCCACTCGGGTCGTCATTAGCCTTAAACCTACTTCACACTCCATGAGTTGCCAGTGATGGTCCTTCACTGTGAGCCTAATCCGCAAACTCAGAGGTGCTCAGCGGGCAATAGGGAGAGCACGGTATTTCTGGAAATGACGAAATTCGTACACGACATAAGCCTCAAATTTTGCAAATTAAAGTGTCGCATAATTGACAACCGAAAGAGAAACAAGTTTCTCGATTAGCATCGACGCACGTCTTGTGTCTTTGAACTCACCTAGTTGTAATGAATAAGACAGCCAGACAGCCAGAAACCGTTGGATTCAAAAAGTCCAGGATTAGGTGGAGTGGTGTCGTTACGGGAAGTCTATGTTTAGCGATGAATTATGAAGGGCTAGGTAATCGTACCGCTCGCAGCTCGTTATCAAGCCCGTTATGGTAGGACGTCAACGTGTCGATGTGATCTGTGATCAGTGAGGAGTGTTTCGGCTGCAGGTCGTACAACTGCACGCCGGTGTCGTCCCCGGCGCTGCCGTCGCTGGCGCGGCACTCGCTGTGGGCGGCCTGGGAGCACACGCTGGACGTGGCGCTGGCGCAGCTGCCCGCGCTGCACTCCGACCGCCCGCCGCCCTACGCGCACTCGCCCTTCTTCCGCGACCAGCTCACCGCCTTCCAGCTGTGGCTCGACCTGGGCAACTGTGAGCATACCCCGCCCCCACACACTGTACACTGTACACGACACACACACACACACACACACACTGCACACTGCACACAATCCTATTGATGGATAAACACAATCATGATCAAGAAGCTAAGGTAGAGTATTGTAATCCTTTTTTATTTGTTGATCACTGCCCTCGCTGTTTCTGTACAATAAGGGGCAGTTCAGATTGAAATGCAATTTGCCCATTGGGTTTCCGATACAACATAATGATTGGTATCTATAACACCTAGTGTCGACCATCAAAGCACTAACGATGTCCTAAGCAGATGTGTTTTGTCGTTCGCCTATGGTTAATAGACGAGATAACAGTTACCCACACTAATTTGAAGCATAAAATAATTTTTGCCAATGATTTTTTGTGTGACACACGTTGTTATGCTCTTCTCGCTTTAACTCCTTACTTTAGATGGTTGTCTGGAAGAGATCGCTCGTAGCGATAACACCGCCAATTGTGTTTTTCTCTCTCAAGTTTTATTGTTAACTGATTTTGTATGTACGTGCACAATAAAGACTATTGTATTGTATTATGTAACACGGCAGTGATAGCCCAGTGGCTTAGAATTCGACCTCGAATCGAGGGGGTCGATTCAGGGTTCGAATTCCATAAAATTAAATATCACCCGCTGTTACGGTGAAGGAAAACATCGTGAGGAAACCTGCATGCCTGAGAGTTCACAAAAAAAAGTTTTCACGCGGCATGTTCGTCCACCAACGGGCAGTAGTGGTGCGTGGTGGACGGCGGCCTGCATCCCTCTCGCCGTGAGAGGAGACCGACCCGCCGGTGGGTCATCGATGGTCAGTGACGTGACATTGTATTGTGTCCGGCGTCCAGGGTCGGCGTCGCGGCCGCCGCCGGACCAGCTGCCGATGGTGCTGCAGGTGCTGCTGAGCACGCTGCACCGCGTGCGCGCGCTGCAGATCCTGTGCCGCTTCCTGGCGCTGGGCGCGTGGGCCGTGCGCGCCGTGCTGGCCGTCGGCATCTTCCCCTACATGCTCAAGCTGCTGCAGGCCTCCGCGCACGACCTGCGCGCCTCCATGGTCTACATATGGGCCAAGATCGTCGCCGTCGACCCGGTGAGCCACACCCTCACCTTCCACCTCACCCTCCCCCTCCCCCTCTCCCGGTGCCGCGTGCCGCGTGCCGGTGCCTGGAATTGAGGAGTCTACTGTTACCGTCTACAACCTATTAGTGACCAACTGCAGAATCAGATTTCCTTTCTGATTGAGAAGGATTTAGTCCACCGTACTGAACCATCCTTCAATATATATTTTATTGATTTTTTTTATTGTTCCAGTCTTGTCAAGTGGATTTGGTGAATGCAAAGGGGCACAAATATTTCTTATCGATATTGCAAGATCCAACTGTTGATGTGAGTATCGTCAAAATATCGATAATAATATCGATTGTAATAAAAAAAACAGTTATTGACGTTTTTATATTGATTTTAGGTGGAGCATCGGACATTAGCGGCTTTCGTGCTCGCTGGCATCGTCGATAACTACCCTGCCGGCCAGGAGGCTGCTTTACAAGTTAGTATCATTTAAAACAAAAAAGCAATAATACATTTCCCACTACGACATGTTAGTCCTCATGAGCGGCAAAGCACCGGCATACAACTTCAGATAGGATTTTTTTTTCTCCATTTCAGGTGGCCTGCATGCCTTTTCCTACTCGATTACTATTTAAAACTATATTTAAGCCGATGTGGCAAATTTTTGTATCCTCATTTAGAGCCGACCACGCTTACCGTACAATATGTTAAACTAATTGCACACAGTACAATTATTTCGTCTGTGTCCAGGGGTCGATGATCTCGCTGTGCCTGGAGCAGCTGAGCGAGGGCGGGTGCGGCGAGGAGGGGCGCGGCGCCATGCTGCGGCTGTGGGCGTGCGTGGCGCTCGCGCGGCTGTGGCGCGGCTTCGACGCGGCGCGCTGGGCCGGCGTGCGCGACCTGGCGCACGAGAAGCTCTGCGTGCTGCTGAGGCATCGCCGACCCGAGGTATGCTCGTTACTTGTCTCACTTCACCTCATCTCGCTGCAGAGATCGAACATACTTGCCAGAACAAATGGCAACTAATGGCAGACATTAACTTTAATTAATTGTTCCCGATTTCTCAAGCGGTCCCTGAAGCACAAATTCGTATGTAACTTACCGCTAGCGGTCAGTTTGTCGCGTTCAGACCACGCCCGGTTCCATTTAACTTTTTCAATCACTTGCGAATTACACTAGTCGCGTTGCAACGTGTGCCTTCATTCGATCTAGACACCCAGCGACGATCAGGAATATCAGTGAAGATGTTGTAAATGAGGTGACACTAGTGTACAGGTTGTAAATGAGGTGACACTAGTGTACAGGTTGTAAATGAGGTGACACTAGTGTACAGGTTGTAAATGAGGTGACACTAGTGTACAGGTTGTAAATGAGGTGACATTAGTGTACAGGTTGTAAATGAGGTGACATTAGTGTACATGTTGTAAATGAGGTGACATTAGTGTACAGGTTGTAAACGATGTGAGGTGTGTGTGTGTGTACACTGCACAGGTGCGGGCGGCGTGCGTGGCGGCGCTGGGCGCGTTCATAGCGGCGGGCGGGGCGGCGCAGCGCACGGAGCAGGCCAACGCGCTGGACCAGCAGGTGGCCGTCAACCTGGCCGCGCGCCTGCACCACGACGCCGCGCCCGTCGTGCGCCAGGAGATCCTCGCCGGTACGCTACCCGTACGACACACAACACACACACACACACACACACACACACACACACACAGGCACTCACACAGGTTGTGTTGCTATGCGTGAGCAATCATACCGCCCCAGCCGACACGACAAACACTGCTTTACGGCGGGTTAAGACGATGGAGGCCTACATGCCTCTCATTGTGAGAGGAGACCCGACCCTGTAGTGGGTCATTAATGGGTTACTGACAAGACGATGGTGGTAAGGTGAGGTGCCTTGAGTGAGATGATATTTAAACATCTTTTTTTCATAATTTATAATCATTTATTTGTGAAGATAGGTTGGATAAATAGATGTACATCTTCTTTGATCTTTAAATTTGAGGTCCGAATATTTTTTGTTGATAAGTGAACAATACAATTAACCGATCTCTTTTGTTAAAGCTCTACAATGGCTGGTACTTATATTCGAACAACATTTTATCGCTGTCTACATTCAAGAGAGAACAAGGAGAAGTGATAGGTGAGTGAACTTGTACATTTTATAATTTTTTATATTGTTAATGAATTCTAAGAAAAAAAAAATTATATTCATTAAACTAATTTTTAAAATAGACAGACCTTTCTTATAACGAGTTAATGACAAACAAGCATTCGTTGCAGGCTAGGCATTAATTATATTTATATAATTAAGTAAACACATAAAGTTTAGAAAACGCTACTGGGTTTTGAATTCGTCGAACCTCAAGTACGAGACTAAACTGAAAATTGTCAAAATAGTAATAATGATGTAGCGTGTTCATTTATCTATTGATATTCGGGAACCAAACGACAATATTATACACAGAGAACATCGTAGCAAGAAATACATAAATCGGTAATGTCGCCAGGGAGGGGTCGGTGCGCGCGGACCGCGGGCCCGTGGACGCCGCGCTGGACGCGCTCAGCACCGCGCCCGCCGCCGCCGCGCGCGCCGCGCCCGCGCTGCACGCCATCCAGCTGCCCACCATCGGTATGTCGCTCGTCACACTACACACTACACACTGTATACCGCGCACCCCACATTGTATAGTGACCGCCATGAGGCGTGACCACAGATCATTATCAGCGGTACGGATATTGTATACACCAGCCCAATGTACGGTCGCCGAAAACGCGTGCCGTACCACTCGACTGTCGAACCAATCGTGTGCACGCAGCGCAGTCAATGTCGAACCGACCAATGAAAGTTCTGCTCACCACTCGTGACGGCAACTATACACCATATACGATAGAACACTCCACACACGACACACGCTGCATTGTACAGTGTACATGTACACACTGTACATCACAAACCAACATATGAATTTATTCACAACAGTTCATAAATTCCAATAAATTTAGCTGAAAAGGTATTTAAGTAACTTAAATATTGCTTTCGTTTTTATTTGACTTGTTAACTTATTCAGCGTGGTACAGACGCCTTTCTTCAATTCCAAACGACAATTGACGACCCAAATGGCGCAGTGGGTAAGACACCGGTGCGCTGCGCGGAAGGTCCTGGGTTCGATTCCCAGCAGAGCAGAGATTTGAATGATGAATTTGAATTTCTGTGTCTAGTGTGGGTGTGTGTGTTGTTGTGTTGTGTGTGTCCATGGCACCCACGACACGGGGAATCCTATACCAGTGTGTGTGCGAGTGTGAATCGTTATATTATGTAACACAAAGTTGTGTCAGGTTTCGGGTCGGTGTACATGAAGATCTGGAGCACGCTGTGCGCGATGGCCCGCGAGCCGCACCCGCAGCTCGCGCAGATGGCCAAGGACATCATCAACTACATCTCCAACCAGGTACCTGGCTACGCTATCTCATCACTACTCCATGTCGCCACCGCTCACCGCTCACCGGCACTTTCAGTATGGGGAACATTATTGGATGCGGTGACTACGTTACAGATGATTATAGCTTTATTCATCTCTACAGATAT
This sequence comes from Erynnis tages, assembly GCA_905147235.1. Classification (NCBI taxonomy): domain Eukaryota; kingdom Metazoa; phylum Arthropoda; class Insecta; order Lepidoptera; family Hesperiidae; genus Erynnis; species Erynnis tages. Next base: position 11,767,567 of record LR990082.1, read on the forward strand.
TGAGCGTGTCAGACACGTGCCATAGCAGACAATTTTTATTTTTTATATAATAATGGAAATGGGTGTTTTCAGTACGTTTTGTCTGTTTCGGCAAGCGTCTATTTTAAGACGTTTTTCACGGGCGTAACGACGGTATATGTGAATACTAATCTGTATCGGCCACACTAGCGGTCAGCGTTTCTAACCCGATATCCTATCTTTTGGATGATAATACGTTGAGTGTGGACTTTCGTAAATAAATGGTTGACGTGTGTGTGCGTGTGTGCGCATGTGCAGGTGGACAGCGTGGGGCGCGAGGTGGAGCCGCGCGGGGGCTCGCTGCCGCCGTCGCCCAACACGCGGCCCGCGCCGCTGCACGCGCACGACGCGCGCACGCTGCCCCACCACGGTAACTACCACTACCACTAACACTACCACCTACCACTATACTGCCACTATACTGCGACACTCATGTTATACCAACGAAGTCAGTCGTGCGTAAAGGGTAAAGGGAAGCACAGGACACACCTACCATTCTTCGAGGCGTTTGATGGTATTTTTATATCCCTACAGACTCGGTCTGTACACTATTAAAAGTCCAACCCCTCAGTGCTTATTAAAACACGCCCAGGTTCAATGTTAAAATGGATGTAGGTTATATTTTTAATGCACTTGATTTTTAACACCTACAGGGCGCCGTGGCGGCTCAGGGTTGCCGCACACCATCTCCGAAGACTCGGTGTCGCATCGCGAACGCGAGTCTACCTCCTCCACTTCTAGTAAGCTTTACACTTTTGCTAACATTAATTTCACTACATAAGTTACTATTATTATAATTATTGTTATTTATGTAATACATTTATGTTGAATCTGTCTATGAATACTTTTATTTATTTGAATGTAAAGGACATATTATTCTCAAAGATGAAATATATAAAATGAATGGTATTTTGTTATACAGCAATGTTGCAATTGGGGAAGACTACTGCACGAAGTAAAAATACCATTTATTGAACTATAAAAATTGTATTCTGCAGTCGATTCTGCAGTCGAGTGGGCCACTAAAGGATGCTGTGTGTTCGTGTCGCAGGTCATTCGATGCGCAAGCCGATAGTGAGCACGCAGTTCGTGGAGTGGGCGACGGCGGTGTTCGCGCGCGGCGCCTGCGAGCCCGGCGCCGACGACGCGGACGCCGCCGCGCGCAGGGACTGCGAGAGCCGCGCGCACCACGAGCGCGTGTGGCGCCGCGCGCGCAACAAGACCATCCGCCGCGAGGCCCGGGGTGAGTGTTCGTGGCGCAGCTCGTTCGATCAATGCCACGCGGGGGATTCCACCCGCTCGAACGTCGATAGGAATCCCACATAAACTCAAACTCAAAAGCTTTTATTCATTATTAGGTACAATTTGTGCACACTTAATGAAAGTCATACAGATAAATTATACATTCTACATTCTGCATCCGCTTTGATCGCCCCTCAGGCAAAACGTAGACTGGAAGAAAAAAGCGGGCGGAAAAAACTCCCAGCACTCTTTTAAAAGTAAATAAAACTTAGTCTATAGTGCAACGTATGACTAGATCCAATAAAGGAACACACGTGACAGCTATCGTGTGTGTGTCTATATCGCCCCATTGCCATCCGCTCACAAATAAATATCCCACGTAGTCCGATATCCCACGATTTCGGGAACCCGAAGAAGGTTTCCCCCGTAACAAAATAAAGATTATAACACCGGTTCGTTGATGAGTGGGCGACGGCTGTGTTCGCGCGCGGTGCAGAGAGATATACTGCGACAATCGCGCGCACCACGAGCGCGTGTGGAGACGTACGTGCAGTAAAAGCGTCCGTCATGAGGCCAAGCGCGAGTCGCCCGTTTTTATTTTTGCTTGAGTGTAAGTCCATCTGATCTTATAAGTGTTAGCTGTGTGCGTAATGTAATGTAATGTAATGTGAGTATATGTGTTTATACGGTTGTTCCAGCGCTGCGAGGCGCGCGCGGCGTGCGGCTGGAGACGCAGGCGTTCCACTCGCGCTGCCCGCTGCCGCCGCTCGTGGTGCTGTTCCACCCCTACGAGCAGCACGCCGCCGTCGCCTTCAAGGACAACTTCGGGTCAGTGTCGGTCACCGCCACAGGGCCGTATTCGACATAAGGGCAGAGGCCTGAGGTAACGGGTTAACAGGGGCGGCGGAACCCGTACATCAGTGAGCAATGGGATGAACCTTAAAGGCCCGGGAACTGGGCGGTGATGGTATACAATGAAGAAAGTATATCGAGCTTTTTGAAAATCATTTTATAAAGAAGAAATCTCTCACAATATTAGTCTGTGATGAACTATAAACCTGATTAACTAGTTTTTGTTATCGTTGTGGTTGTGACGGTCAGGATCTGGGACTGGGGCACCGGAGCCAAGCTGACGGGCGGCGCGTGGCGCGCTAGCTGGGGCCGCATCAGCTCGCTGGCCTACATGAACGCGCACGCGCGCGCGCTGCTCGCCGTCGCCAGCCACCAGGGCAACCTCGCCATCTACCGGTAACCGCTGCACCCCACTGAACCCCACTACACCAGAACACGGCTGGGCCGCATCAGCTCGCTGGCCGACGTGTGTTGTTACCATCGAACGGGTACACGAGCCACCTGATGGCATGTAGTCATCGACGTCCATTCACGTGGCCAATGGAAGTCAAATTACCAATTTGTACGCATTTGGATGAAAAGGAGATCTTCCCCAGGCGACGACGCTACTGCCTGGGGACTGTGGTCCGAATGCTAATTTCGGACCGACTTTATTAATGTTTAAATTCTATGAAACTTCGATAGTGCGGTTGACCGCGTCTTCTAATTGCTCAGTCTACGTATGAAGTATGTGACGGTCGATCTGGTTGCACAAGTATATGTGTATTTGTCGGTGAGAACATAACGTGAACAATATAAATGTTTTGTGTGTCTGTCAGGCCGTCGTCGTCGAGCAGCAGCGCGGAGCCGACGCTGGTGTCGGCATGGCGCGCGCTGGACGTGCGTCCCGCCGCCGACTACCGCCCGCCGCCCGCGCAGCCGCTCTACAGTGAGTCGCACGCACGCGCACACACACACACACACACTATCTATATCAGCCTACATCGGTCCACCGCTGGACATAGGCCTCTCCCAAGGCGCGACACTTAGCCCGATCTTCGGCTCTCCTCATCCAGTTACTTCGCCACCCGTTGCAGAACACACACACACTCAATATCGAAACTGTAATCACACACAGGTTAACATATATGAAATCCACAGAAATGTATATTTCTGTGATGAAATCATTACTAACAGCATGTTGTATTGTCCCACATAATAAAATGCATCTAGATGTATGATTTTGTGATTAATTCCACATATAATATTTCCATCAAAAAAAATCCAAGAGTAGTGTTGATATGTTCAAGAATACTCCATTTTTTACAAGTGTAATATGTATATCATAAAAAACAGCATCATTAGAACATGTTAGAATCCGTTGTGTTACTGAGCAATATTAGATAAAATCGTTAAATCTATCATTTTAGATTTCTTCACTTTTTAATAAAATAGTTGCAGTAATAAAGGGGCCAGGCCACATAATGATAAGCGTCAATGCACCGTATGGATAACCATCTTTAGGAGGTAAAGATATTCACTTAAGATGTGATGTCTCCAGTACACCTAATCATGTACAAATCATGCTCAGAATTTGTCAGCTAAGTGCGTTTGATCGAAATGAAATGATCTCATTATGTCGACTTCTCGCTATGTCGCCAGCTGCCACGATGCAGCCGCGCGGCTGTCATATTATTATTATTATTAAATTAGCAAGAGAGCTCGCGGCCTAACGAGCAGCTGCCTTGTCCGATCCGGTGCAATACACCTCCGATTCGTTCATTGTGTTCGTAGTAGTCTACACGAGTCGTGAGCACATTCCGTATTCGTCAGTGACGATGACTGCACCGTTGGTCCACGCGATTGGTTTGCCTGTAAAAGTATGTCGTTTATTGGTCCAGCGTGCGTTCTTTGACTGCGGTACATGAGTCAAAAGTGAACAATATTTTTTTCACTTAATCTTTCGTTATTATAAACATTTTAAACATACAAAATACGTAAAAAAAATATTTTGTTTGTTTAAAAAGTGAACATTGATATCCTTATCATTCAATGCTCACGACTCGTGTTGGCTACTACAGTCCATTTTTATTCTCTTGTTATATTTGGTAAACAACAATCTTAGCATGTCTTTTTATTGTCATTTGCGATTAAAAAATAATGCCGAGACAAAATTATAAAACTTTAAAAACATATTGTCATTTATAACAGAAACATATTTCTAGAAACTATAATATATTTTTTAAAGCAATTTTAAACTTTTTTCCAATAAAAACTAGTGCCAAGATTGTTTACCGAATAAGACAAGATAATAAAAATGAACTGTACATCTTGTGGTTGTGGAGTTGTGGTAACGTGTCGGTGGTTGTTTGTTGTCCGTGTGGTGTGGTGTGGTGTCGTGTCGGTGTCGTGGCGGTGTCGTGTCGGTGTCGGTGCGGCGCAGGCCTGGCGCAGCTGGTGTCGGAGCAGTTCAGCTCGCCCGACGAGCGCCAGCCCGCCGGCAAGCCCAAGCCCGACCGCGACAACCGTGAGTCATAGCTACACGACTACACGTACATCATATGTACCGACCGTGACGTTACATTGTGACGTCACTGATGTACTGTGTTTCATATAAACATAATATATGTAACATAGTTCCTGAGGGAATAAAGTATTCAGTGAATTAAACTTGACGGACATTGCAAATGTTAATTGTTTTAAAAAGGAGTCATAGAAGAGAAACATTTCAAAACTATGTACCTGTTAAATTTGTAAAGCTGTTGTGGTCTTTTGTCACGGTCGGTAAACTATTTGTTACACGTGAAATCTTTCATTAGTCATTTAACAGCATGATTCCATTGTTGCTAATTTAATAATATGTTGTATCGTTGAAAAGTTTAAAAATTAGCCTAATTTCTAATGAAGTGGTTAGAAGTGAAGCATTTTGTTGACTCACGAGACAGCGAAGTGGTTAAGTTACCCATGCTGACCTTATAAATATTGAGTGATTGTAGTTGTAATGTGTCCGTTTTATGTGACAGTGTCGGTGGGCGGCGCGATGGGCGCGATGGGCGGCATGGGCGCGGCGGGCGGCGGCGGCGCGGCGGCGTACAGCGCGTACAGCCCGCCGCCCGCCGGCACGCTGGTGCGCTGGAGCGCGGCGCGCACGTCGCTGGCGCTGGCCGGCGCCGCGCGCACGCTGCGCCTGTGGGACGCCGCCGCCGAGCTGCTGCACGCCGACATCGACACCGGTCCGTACCTTACTAAACCTCTGATGAACGCCTGGCCGCCTGCCTCTCATATACATCACTGGAACCGGTAATTAATGAATGTGTGCTCGGTCGACACGCATTGGCAATGATATTTGACAACCGGAACGGAACTGGATCGATAGCTGGTTTTTTTTTTTTTTGTTTCCGCTTCATGGCAATCTCTTTTACAACAATAAGCCACTTCTTTGTTTGATTGGATCGATAGCTGGTAAGGAAAGTTCCAGCTACCTTCCTTCTGCATTCCGTGCTTCCATAGGTGAGAGAGAAGAATCTAGTAGTGTGAAAGACTCGACGCCAATAACAGTGGTGTCGCCAAAGAAAACAAAAAATTCTCATTTGCCTCCATGACCGAGCACAAGGCTTGTTTAACGAGGCAAAGGAATACTATAAGGTTTCAGATGATGATAACCTGGTATTGTCATAGTCAGTTAGAGTTTCACGAGTAAAAAAAAGTTGGGGTTTTGTATGCTGTTGTAGTTCGTTTTATGTGTGGTATGTTTGCGTGCAGAGTGCGAAGCTGCGGCGACGTCTCTGTGGCGCGCGGAGGGAGGCGGCGGGGGCGGCGCGCTGGTGGCGGGGTTCGCGGACGGGTCGGTGCGCGCGTGGGACGAGCGCCGCGCCGCGCCCGCCTTCGCGCTGCACCACCACGCCGCGCCCGTGCTCGCCGCCGCCGCGCGCCCCGACGCCAACCTGCTGCTCACCGGCTGGTACGTAGCCCCCTGGCCCACCGTCGGCCACGGGTCTCCCGGCGACAAGGAGGGGGCATACACCCTGTTTCAATGTAGTGCGATGGAAAACCGTGCTAGTAGCCAACCGGTAGTGTCGGATGTTTTCAAACCGACCTATGCTTCCCTCGAGGTTTAACGACGGACACGCACGCTCTGTATGAAACAGTGAACAATAAACGCTTTCATTTCTTTATAAATATGTGGTGTAATATTTGATTACAAATAGTGTAATATGTGACACAGCATCAACGGCGAGATGCGCACGTACGACCTGCGCAAGCTGACGACGCCCGAGCTGGTGCGCGCGCCCGCGCCGCTCGCCGCGCTCGACGTGCATCCGCGCGCCAACCTCGTCGCCTGGTGAGCGCCGTTACACACAGACAGACACACAGAGAGACACACAAACACACACACACACACATAGAGAGAGAGAGAGAGAGAGAGAGAGACGCGCGCAGATACACAAAAAGAAAAAAATCATCACAGAGACACAGAGAATTGATCAGGCTAGCATGGTGTACTAACATCCTTCACTTCTTAGAAGAAGACTTAATAAGGATAGTCGAGTCTTCTCCTGTAATGTAAATGCTCTCAGGTTCGGGTGTAGTGAAAGACGTGTTGATGGTATGATGACTTTAATGAGACTACTCGTATAACTAAATGTTTCTTATAATATAAAGTGCTTAGATCCACACTACACTCCCAAGATGTGACGCGTGTAGCGCAGTCCGCCGCACTGGCCTGATGTGGGACAGTGGATTCACGTGTTCACAAGCTTGTCACTTAAGAAGTCGTCAGTGCACACCGACGTAATTTGAACATGAAATTCTCGAGTAATCAACCAAATTCTTATTCACGGCTCTCGCTGGACTGTATTTTGTTTTCTGTAGTACTATATATTGTAATGTAAAGAGCATTTACTTTAATCGACATCAAAGTTCATCAATTCAAACATTGATTGATTTCATTCAATTGCAATGTGTCGATTTGTTCATGGTACATAATGTGACTCGTATTTTTATGTCCAATAGTGGGTCGGTGAACCAGAGCATCAGCATCTACGAGTTGAAGGGCGGCTTGCTGAACACGATTAAGTTCCACGAGGGCTTCATGGGCGCGCGGATAGGCCCCGTCTCCTGCTTGGCCTTCCACCCTCTGAGGTAACGTTTCACACAGTGACACAGTAGCGACGATGTCACCACGCGCTCAACATTGTAAAAGAAATTTTTGACTCGCCTAAAAAGTTCATTTATTTCTGTACTTTTTTCTATTTGTTGGTTTGAAAGGATATTGGCCAACCACAACAATACCCCTTTGGTCATATTATCGAACGCCGGTTCAGAGATCGATGTGTGTTCTCTTGGTCGGTGCAGGTGCGCGATGGGCGTGGGCGCGAAGGACCTGACGGTGTCGGTGTACGTGTCGGAGGCGCGGCGGTGACCCTCGCTGTACGGCCTGCCGCTGCCGCTGCCCTTCCACCAGTGACGCCGCACGCCCCACCGCCCCGCTGTCCCACTGCCCCACTCCGACCCACTACGACCCACTACCCACCCCCGAGCGCCCGCTCCGCCTCCACTCCGCCGCACCGCCCGCGCGACGCACAGGTAACGAAACTATATTTTAGTATTGTAAATGACCTTGTTGATGCCTGTACTGCCTGTATGCGAAGACTTTTTGCAACGAATATTCGCAATCTTTAATTTTCCTCAATTATAATGTGATACGATGTGATACGCAATACCGAGAGTCTGTCGTTACTGTATTAAAATGTTAAATGAATGTGTTCCTGTGTGCTTATGTTACTGTAATGTTGTATAATTGTTTCACGTTTACAGGTATTCTTATTAGACAAGAAACTTCGCGTCAAAGACGCATCCTGCAAGTCGCAAGTAGTCAACTATATAGTTAATACTTAACAGTATCCATGTATCTCAGTACTACACACACTCCGAGCTATCCTTAAGGTTGTACGATATAACATCCGATTGTCAGTTATACCACTAACAATCTTTATGTAGTATAATTAATTATATTAGTTTCTACTCGAAATAAAATGATTATCGACTAGAATTAATTATAAGATAAAGCAATAACCTGTAAGATGAATATACAATATTACTCCAGAGCTAATTTAGACTATTAGATGGCTGAAGACATAATATAGCATCGTGATTATGAGAGAACAAATTGTTTCAGTTGAACATAAGACATTTTTTTTTGTTTCAAAAACAATTATGTTTGGGCTCTGAACTTTGCAAGTGAGTTGTGCATTTGTGATTACTGTCGATTGTATCTCCGGTGTAGTGCCAAAGGCGAAAAAAGTAACATGTTTTCATTATCATAATATGATGAGTTTAGTTCACTTCGCCAACTACTAACTAACACCAATAACAAAGACATTGTACTCCAATGTACAGACATTTACTGTTCTGTGAACACAACAGAGCTGCAGAGAGGTGTTAATTAGTGTTCTCTGATGAAATGAAACATGGAGAACAACCCCATGTTGCATTATTATTTATGTCCCTACAACTTGCTAGGGGTGTACTCGTAAGTAACAAACAATATGTAAGTAATCATTGCAGTGGGGCATATTGTGTACACGGTGCTACGATTTGCTCACTTACATTTTGCCGTTGTTGTATAAACAATGTCAATCAAAACCTTATTGCCTAATGTGAGCCTTACATACTTATATTAAGAGGTTATGGCGTCGTTGGGAGAGGACTCAGTGCTGCCCTTGTAACTGTAGAGTGCCCTAAATGTATTGATAAATTTAAAACGTTTTATAAATTTCCATTTTTATATTGTTGTCGTTTAAATTTTACATGTAAATATGTTTGTAACTTGTGACTGCCGGCGTTTACACGGTTGTTTAATTGATATGAGAAGTGGCAAAGTTGGTTCTCCCGGTCAATGTGTAATAATGAGGGATACTTGATATCGATTTGTGATATACCTAACGTTATCCTGTAAGTTAAAATTAGATTTTGAGCCTACAATTCTAATGCAACTTTACTAATGCAACGCAAGGGTGATACTTGTGAAATATAATTAAAAAAAACACATAATGAATATTGTTTAGGAGTCGTATTATCATGGTACAACATAATCTGATTTCAGTGAATCTATAAATGAATATCGTATGAGCGCCAACTGACAGTACTGGTATGTATTTATGCACACATGTAGCCGCTCCAAATGTAACCTAGACTACATATGAACTGCAACTGGTATGCTTTAAATGAATTGTAAATAATACTGTTTGCTAGTTATGCTCTTATTTATACCACATTAATGCAATACATATTCATATTATTTTATGTAGTGGTAATTTTTAAAATTTCGTAGGTGCAGAATAAAATGTAAAGGAATGTTACATTTCTCATTATCTGTTGATTGACTTTAAACAAAATTAATGGAATTGTATAAAAGTACTAGCTGACCCGGCAAACTTAACGTGCCAGATGAAAAATTATTAAATTATTACTATTAAAAAATACGGTTGGTGATAGAAGGGTGGAAATTTAGAGTTGTATGTAAAAATACATACTATGTTATTTTATAATGCCACATTATTACAAAATAAAAATAAAAATAATTCTCCAAAAAATAAAATAAAAATGTTAGGGAGGACAACCCTTATTACTTAGGGTTATGAAAAATAGATAGTAGCTGATTCTCAGACCTACTGAATATGCATATAAAATTTCATAAAAATCGATCTAGCTGTTTCAGAGGAGTATGGTAACTAACATTGTGACACGAGAATTTTTTATATAACATTTGGTTTTTGATTAACAAAGGTAGAAATAAGCAAAAAAAGGTTCATTTTGCTTCAGTTTGCCATACCAAACCTTGAATTTTTAGTATCCTAACATAATTTATCAATGTAGCATTCCTTAACACTGCAGCAGTAGACAATTATTTCAAAGTCTTATATTTAATTTTAGCAAAATATTAACAAATACTAGCCCCGCAAGTTGATATTGCGATGGAACCTTGTCACAAAAACAGCTGCGTGACGTCGTCCGTCGCAAAAAGTACAGATAGCAAAAAAAATGTAATTAAAAGTAAATAAGCTAGGGTTATGGGTTTATTTGTAATAGCGAGATGGCTGTTTGTGACTGGTAGAATTCTGCTAAATATTCAAAATGTCTATTACTAGTTGCTTCGACATTAAAACATCCTCAGTAGTGTCCGTACCCGATGCGCGTAAGCACGTAAGCGCGGGCTGACCTTGCGAACGGTACTGACGGTCAACTACGTCACCAAGATGGCCGCCAATCGCAATATCAACTTGCGGGGCTTATATTAAGTAGCACATCTCAACGAAAGTGTTCAAGAGGTGCTACACAATATGTTTACTACTAAGTGTATACTCTCCATGGGCTGCTTGTGTTCTACTGTGTATATAGTGTACAGGGGGTGCGAGGTGACTTCAGTTACACTCTCACCTTTATTAACTTGTCGTTAAGCATACACATTACAAGGTTACTTTTAAGGATTATACATATTTTTATTTTTGAATGAATTGTTATGTGATTAGTAATCAGAAAGTTCCTAAGACTCAATAGTGACTAGATGCCATTTTTATTTTAATTAGATTGCTACGAAACAGCTGAATAATGTGTTCTATTAATTTAATGAAAGTAGATGTGGAGAGGTGTCAGTTGTCCACCGTGCAGCCAACATGTACATTGTATAGCTATAGGTTAATGGGTAACGATTATGTAGCATTTACTGTAGATTGTTATTTGGTTAACTTTGCATATTAGATTCGAACAAAGATTTTTTAACCTCCCAAATCAAGTAATATCATATTTTTGTGTGGCCATAACTTCGTGACTGTAGAACTAGATGGACTGATCAAACAAATAGCAGTTTAGTTAGGAACGAGAGTGATGCTGGGGCTGACTCATCTGGTTGGTTGTTGTATAAGTGCATTTGTCTACGAGTTGATTGGTCATTGCTTTTACATATTATTGTAATCTAATTGTACATTTTACATAATAAATTGTTGTTGTTGAAATAAAAGAAGTCATAAGCAACACTGGTTTCATTGGCACACTCTAACCCTTATCACACTAGCCTTAATTACACTTCAATATGATACAAAGTTTTTAGTTACCATTCTGCTAACAATGATATTGAGTAAATTATTACTGTTTTTCAGATTTGTTAGTTTATATGCAGAGTTCAAATCTTTCATGTTCGTAAACTTCTCTATTTCACTCACTGGGCACATTTCTCCATCTATTTGCTTCACAATAACTTCGCTGTTGTCACTGTCGTGTGTTACGAGGAAGCATACAAGAAAAGAGGTGTCTTTTTCAATACCGAACTTGCTCAGGCTCTGTGATATGCTTTTAGTTAATGACAAATTGTATAGAATTTCAGCATAGACTGTCCGCGTGACCATGGTCCCGGCCCGCTCCGCCAGCACGGCGCCATTGGCGGCCACCGCTACTTGGAACGGATCTAATATCAGGCTTGGTTTGATAGCAGCACAGTTCCAAACGCCTTTCACAATGTTATTCCTTATATCTTCAACGTTTTTGACATTTCTGAATAAATACATTTTGAGAGTTGTCTTAGTATCGGGGTCTAAGTCACAGGTTAACATCTTTATCGGCGTGTTTTGGGTTAATTTTTTTCTTAAAAGATCTACTGGTTTTGTTTATCAATTTTATCATGCATGCGAATATTGAATGCAAATTGCAATATTTGCAATTGACAGTTTGATTGACACTACAGACAATCATCCAACGACCGCGACGTGTCAAATCACATTGACAGATTCTGTTCAACTGTTTGTCATGAAATGAAAATTGTAACGTAAAACGGACATCCACCAACCATAATCCATAATAAAATTAAATTCCATATTATTATCCATTAATTAGAATTATCGATTACCTAAGCTTTGGTTTTGATAGAGTTCATTGAATACGTCACTGGGTTTATATTATGAGAAATGGCGTATGGCCGTTAACGGCAGTTTTATTATTACAGCAGCCAATTTGGCTTTTGAATTTTGTATAATAATCCTGATCCTGAATTCCTGACCTGATTCATCAATGAGATGAGCAGACCCAGAACAGAGTTGTTTAACTTTTGAAAACTTTTAAATATTATACCTATTTATGTTATCTTTACCCATACAAAAGTGTTTTAAGTTTTTAACGGTTTTATTTATTTATATATTATTATAATAAATTATTTGATTAGGTATTCACACTATTCCAGTGTTGACATTACACGTTATCATCAGTGATAAGATATTATTTTGAATTTATACTTTAGAGAACATTCATTTGTTTTATTTATGTACTAAGATCTCGGCGATCTGTACGAGTCTAATTAACAGAAGAACCGGTAAAGGTTAAGCATGATTGTGCCGAGGCTGCGATTATTCAACATAGTCAACAAGGTTAAGGATTTCCGGCTCCTGTCGACACAAATCAGTCACCAGGCCGAGAGTTCAGGAGTGGTGTTCCACAAGCTCACAGGGGCGGACAAGGGCATCGCCCTTTACGGCCTCAACAGCCCCGCGGATAAGAATGCTCTCGGCTTCGAACTGGTGCAAGCGATGCGCGAGGTGAACCAGCTCCTCCGGGAGGACACCAAGATATCGGTGGTCATTTTGCACAGCCTGGTCCCTGGCATATTTTGTGCAGGTATATTCACGCAAGTCAAATTGAAGTTAATTTCCTTGCATAATATGTATCAAATTATTATCATCATTGATTGACAATTAAATTAGGTACTTACCTAATAAATATTAAAATTTTTAAGTGCTTTGTTTTCAGGGGCGAATTTAAAAGAAAGATTCAAAATGAATGAAGATGAGGTCGCCAGCTTTGTTCGTGCCCTCAGAGAAACATTTATCCAGGTAGAAGACCTCCCCATGCCGACCATAGCAGCCATCGAAGGTGTGGCGGTGGGAGGGGGCCTGGAGCTCGCCCTAGCTTGTGACATCCGGGTGGCAGCAGAGACGGCTAAGCTGGGCTTAGTGGAGACAGGCAGAGGCCTGATACCTGGTGCGGGGGGCACCCAGAGACTGCCCAGAGTGATCCATCCGAACATAGCCAAGGAGTTAATATTCACTTCCAGGATAGTGAGTGGAAAAGAAGCCAAGGAACTTGGTTAGTAACATAAAAATCTAGTCCATTTTTATTCTCTTGTCATATTTGGAAAACAATCTTAGCATGTCTTTTTATTTTAATTTGTGATTAAAAAATAATGCAGACACAAAATTATAAAAATTTAAAAATAAATTGCAATTTAATACAGAAACAGATTTCTAGAAACTATAATTTTTTTTTAAACATCTTTAAACTTTTTTTCAATAAAAATGAACTGTAATTGACTTGAGCAAAATGTTATCTTATCAGCACTAGGTTTACTTTTAAGTAAACATCTGAAGATAGTGTGTGTGGAATGTAAGTAATAGTGACTATATTGAATTGAATGCTGTATTGGTCAATATAGTCAAAATGCCATCAGACATTTTTTTGAATAAACAATGTCATTACAATTCAAAGTGAATGTTTATGAAATCATTATTGTCAAGTAAAGCATCTTCATGTTACAGGAATAGTAAATCACGCAGTACCTCAGAATAATACCAAGAACGCAGCATTTGAAAAAGCCATGGGGCTTGCTAGAGAAATAATATCTAACGCCCCAATAGCCCTCCGCTGTGCCAAGCAGGCCATCAACGAGGGTGTCCAGCTGAGCATCAAGGATGGATACGAGGTGGAGCAGAAATGCTACGAGATAAACATTCCTACCAAGGACAGACAGGAAGGAATGATCTCCTTCATTGAGAAGAGGAAACCTAAGTATGAAGGCCACTGACCTTTGCACTATTCAAATCTTTTAAAGGACCAAATGTTATATTATATTATTTTATGTTTTGATAATAAATAAATGTGGTGTGACCACATTATTTTGTACACATTTACAAAGGCACAATTTTTTAGCATAATAAATATTTATGTATATAATACATTTAAATATAAGATGTGATATACAATGGTGTGTGTTTTTTTATGCCTACTCTTATCTGTACATACATTTTTTATCATTAACTTATCAGAAATAGTGACTGTAATAATAGCTTTATTTCATCATTAAATTTTATTTAGCAGTTGACCTACTATTATGTTGTTATACATTTGATGACAATAAATTAATAACAAGTCAAAATGGTTAAAATAAATATATTCAGCCCTTACTTGCAAAGCAATATACAATATAAGCCATTTATACATATAAACAGAAATTTGCTATTTGATGAAATTGATTTACAATTACTTAATATTGAGCAGACACTTCTTGACTTGCATTACAGTGTCGTGCGGGGAGGTGACGCTGTGCCCGATGGTCCTGGAGTCCGAGAAGATCTCATAGTCATTGCCCCCGGGAGTCGTCTTGTCTCCAAAGAAATGTATCTCTGTAAATTTCTCATTAGCAACATGCTGGAGACAGTATGTTTTATTCCATCCTTCCGGAAACACATCAATGCTGATCTGTCCACCGAGAGCAAATACCAATTTAGATGCCAGAAATTCTTTTTGGAGAGCCGCCACGAACTTGGCTCGTACCTTATGTTCCTTATCGAACGCAGCAAAGTGGTCTCTCTCGGCCTGCGAGCAAGACCTCCCCACGGGGCAAATGTTGATCATGCTCGACCGGTATTCAATGAAGTTGCCTCTTTTGGCGGGGAGTATCATCTTGGACATGTAACCGAGCGCATAATTGATGACCAACTGCAGCGTTGGCTCCCCGATGTAATCCAGAATACTCTGGGTGCTCTTGAGCTGGCCCTGCCGGTAGTGCCGCACGCCGTTCTCGCAGAATACGTAATCGAATTGGTTGGTCACATCCTCCCCCGACATCTGCTCCACGATTTTGGGATAATCGGAGCCGCTGATCAGCCCGATCGCTACTCTGGGGCGCACTTCTTCCAGCAAAAATCGTTTTACATCCTCGGTGATAACTTGCCGCGGCTTAGTTAACGTTCCGTCTACATCGAATAGATAAAGAACGTTCTTTCGGGGCGGCATAGTCAGTTATCGGGGTCACTGCAATTTTATTTGAATTTTGGAGGCAAAGGCGCGGTCGAAAACTGGGTCCCCGCAGGCCGCGTTGCCAACACACACTCACACTCACTTCGCTCCCTCACTTCAGTCTGACACGTCAGGTCGCGATCCCAACACTGCCGCGCAACATGGCGAGCGCCGGCTTATCACTTGCATTGTTATTGTATTTGATTATCATTGACAACGTTTTTAGTGACCGTGCGCGAAATGTCCTTATAATATTGGGTAAGTGATTGTATTTCAGGCAGCATTATTTTGAAAACTTATACCTATATTTTTCACATTTTCTGTTTTTATATTATTGATATTATTTTATTTTACTCTTTGGAGTGAACTGACTGTGACTGACATGACATGACAGCGGCCGGCCGCGCGGGCGGGGCAAATTATATACCTAAACCTAATAAGACCTATAGGATCGCCGATCGATCAATAAATTGACGCACACACACGTCAGATCTGACATTTCACATTTCTGAAAATAATAAATATATGTAAAAAGAAAAGGAGATGGTATATTATTTAGTTTACCATTATTTACTTTACATTTACAATAGTTGGCACTTGGCATAGACTTTGCATTTGTCATTAGCTAATATGTGCCATGTCCTTTATTTTTAATTTTTCTTTAGAAATTTGAGACCCTTGAGGCTCATGTTCGAAAACCAATAATTGGAGCTATGCTACTTAGAGCAATTATTTTGAGCTCGTTTAGTAGATAAGATTCTTACATAGGTAGGTATCTAAAGCAGTACCTAGATACCTACCTAACAAAAATACTATAGAATGTGTCTTAACGGGCTAGTTGTTGAGTTATGAAAAAAAAACAAAAAAACAGCTAACTTTTTCAGTAAAATCAATAAAAATACGTTTTTCTTTTTTACCTAATAGGTTGAAATATTAGCTATGAAATAACACTTTTTCCATCTATATACTTAGCCTTAGAACATAGAGAGAAATATCCAGAGAAATCAAAATGGTCTTGTAGACCCACATAAAATTATAATACTAAATTATATATAGGGGTTATATATAGGGGTGCTTTGTCGATTAAATTGCGTAGGTATAAATTACGTACCTACGTATGTATAGGTGTTTTATGACGAAACACACTGTAATTACACATTGTAAGAAAAATATAATTATCTTGTACCTACCATGTTCAATGATCGAGGTAACATAACGGACTAACGGTACCTTGATAACCAGTCATACAATCTTGATACTGATTGTCTCACGATCGCAACAGTGCTTTTAGTCAGCCGTCCTATCCTTGGATTACATTTTAAAAAAGTTAGGTATATTTAGCGAATTAATAAATATATCAATTTATAGATCTATTTGAGGTTGTGTCAGTAGGTACCTATATAAAGGTATCTTAAGGCCGCGCTCAGTTCGGACGCGATTTCGTACGAATTCTATTCGTGCGTGTACCTACGTACGTTCACGCACGAACTCAACGTCAACGTCGACTTCGTCGTGCGCTGTGTGAGCGCTGCCATAGTATTTTACGTTGAGATTGTTCGTGCGTGTACGCGCGTATACGCATTACGCACAAGTTGAATTCGTACGAAATCGCGTCCAAAGTGAGCGCGGCCTAAGAGGGCGGAGGTTGTTATGTTAACTTAAATAGGTATGTTAATTGGCATTCGATGTTTAAAAGCCGACGATGGAGGGTTCGAGCTGGGCACGTACCTGAACAAGATATGCCAGACGCCCAACATCGACGCGCTGGCGCGCCGCAGCGTCGTCTTCAACAACGCCTTCGCGTCCGCCAGCAGCTGCTCGCCCAGGTGGTGGACATGTCTTTATTATACACTAGCCGACCCCGCAAACATTATTTGCCGAATGAGTTATCGAGCGTTAAAAGTCGACTATTAAAAATAGGAGTTCGTGATAGAAGGGTAAAAATTTAGTGAATTAATTTGTTACAAAAAAAGAAAAAATGTGATAAATGAAGAACCGCTCTACCGCTTTTGTGCAAACTTCACATTAACCATCTACTAAATAGTCCGAACAAAGCCTAAGCATTTGGTTTGGATTGGTGAGCCCGTTCTTGAGTTATAAAATTACAACGAAAAGTAGCATTGATTTTTATATATTATATAGATTTCTTATGATACTTGATCGACCGGGGAGTTTTTATGAATTTAAAAAGGAGCTGTAGAAGACAATAGAAGTAGCAAACGAGCGTCTGATCAGTGGTCACTACAGCCTATGGACAAAACAATTCAACCTCTCCAACTGAACTGGTTTTTGTCCCGTCGCTGGTCATGCGTCTCCCAACAGAAGGAAGCCTAGGACATGCTCCACAAGGCTGCTTCAATGCGGGTGTGGCCGGTACCCTCCGAGCACGAAACGGTGATATTCATTGAAGCGAGAAAATTTACACGGCCGACTATATCAATGATAAAACAGTATAAACAATAATAATCTTCCGATGCTATTAACCTTTACCATTTCTACATTAGGCGTGTTTGAATCTTTAGCCATGCCGCCTATAGATACTCGTACATGTCATTCATACCTGTGTTTGGGACACGCCACGCGGGTCGTATGAATGTAACAAGAACCTGCTAGGCGTGTGAAGTAGTGTTGATGAGGATTACTCTTCCTCATCCTCATTCCTCATGAATATATCCTCATCCTCTCTTGTGCTTGATACTTCCTCATCCTCATCCTCATAACTCCTTCCTCATCAACCCTAGTGTGAAGGCCCTGAAGTGTGAACCCTAACAACGAACGTTTCCCGCAACAGCCGCGCCGCGCTGCTGACGGGCACGCCGAGCCACCAGAACGGCATGTACGGGCTGCACCACGGCGTGCACCACTTCAACTCCTTCGACAACGTCACCAGCCTGCCCAACCTGCTGCGTCGCCACGGAGTCTATACTGGTAGGTACGAGTATACATATAGGTACACTGCTCATGCGGTCAAGTTTCAATTGTAAAGTCCAAGTACCTCACAGAAACCACCTAGGCCACACCTGTATCTTTGAGATCGAAAAATTAACATCGGGCGCGGTCAGTTAGGTGATCGTGAATTAAATGCGCGCTTCCGTGCTTCGGAGGGCACGATAGATCGTCGATCCCGATGGCTGTCGACACAATAACAGTCGCTAACCCTTGTCTGACGCCCTTTGGGCGCTTTAAAATGGCCTACTCGGGTCGGTCACCCCGTTTCTCCATCGATCCGTATTGGAGAAGCGTGTGGAGCCTGCCCTCGTTGTGGGCAGAGACTCGGGCCCAACAGTGTATCGAGTACCTATACCTAGGTACCTAAATTACTTTTTAACTTGGAAACCAGGCATAATCGGCAAGAAGCACGTGGGGCCGGCGGCGGTGTACCAGTTCGACTACGAGCAGACCGAGGAGAACAACCACATCGACCAGGTGGGCCGCAACATCACGCGCATCAAGCTGCTCGCTCGCCAGTTCCTCGGGAACGCCGAGAAGGAGAATAAGTAAGTCGCAGAAAACCATACAGCCCAGGGAGAATAAAGAGAGGGAGAGAGAGAAAGAATTAGGATATCGTTTTTTTGTACTGTAAATCCATAAAAATAGATAAGACCCTACCTTGGTTTTCTTGTGTTTCATCATGTATACAAATAAGACATGTAGGTATACAAATAAGTCTAGCTACCCAGCGAGATTAACCCATTAACTCATCTTGGCGCAAGGTACTACTCGTATGTGTGAATCTGTGAATGTCCTTGTAAGTGACTAATGATACAGCTTTTCATGGTGTAGCAGTGACGTCGTTAGGACAACACGTGTTCTTATCGTTTTTCACAAGCGCACTCACACATAACGCCGCGCGCCAATATGCGTAAAAGAGTCTAAATTTGGTATACCTCTCTTTAAAACTTACAGTGAGAAAGAGAGATAAGTATCTGATAATCGCTGTCGTAGTCCCACATTTCATAGCCCCGCGGTCAGCGAGTGTTTGACATTACTATAAAAGGATAATATAAAATTGTTAAAATTCACAGAATTAACTTTATTCAAAAACAGCACAATTGTGCTGGAATAGTAGAACACCTCTTAATGTATTGAAATCATCATTACATGGTATTCTTATTCAGGCCGTTTTTCCTGTATGTGGGTTTCCACGACCCCCACCGCTGCGGGCACTCGGAGCCGCAGTACGGGCCCTTCTGCGAGCGCTTCGGCTCCGGCGAGGAGGGCATGGGCCTCATCCCCGACTGGAAGCCCTGGTACTACCAGTGGGATGAAGTGCAGCTGCCCTATCATATTCAGGTGAGCCGACAATATTACCACTTGTAGCGGCGCGAAACCTACGAATATAAGCGCGCGGCTCACATGAAATGCTTGACCACGCATCACGACGCAAGCAGCGAATGTTGTAAACAATAGAACACGTCACACGCGTCAGATCGAGACTGGCCAATTGGAAGACGTATCCTCAAACGCGATATCAAAGTTCCATAGAATCTGTACATTGAATAGATTACAAATGCTCTGAAGTTAACATTCGGGCCGCGGTTCCTATAGACATCGCCTGGCGGGAGATCTCCCCTTTTCCTCCAAGCGACTTAATATAATTGACGACGGTGTCTTTTCTGCTGTTTGAACTTTTACAAATCTATTCAAAACGTTTTTCAGGATACAGAAGCAGCTAGGAGGGATGTTGCTGCGCAATATACGACAATGTCCAGGCTCGACCAGGGTAGGCTATAACATTATTTCACAGGAAGGAAGGAAGCAGGAGTACCTAAGTACAGAGTTTCCTGATTTTGTATTTTGATAATAAAACAAAATAACCTTTTGTTTCAAGTTACACTTCTAAGTGTCATCGACGTTTGTCTGTTGAAGGGGTCGGTCTTCTCATGAAGGAGCTGGAAAACGCTGGGCACCTGGACGACACCCTCGTCATCTACACGTCCGACAACGGGATCCCGTTCCCATCGGGCCGCACAAACTTCTACGACTCTGGTCTGAGGGAGCCCCTGCTCATCGCGTCGCCGGCGGCCGGCGCGCGGAGGAACGAGGCGTCCTACGCGATGGTCAGCCTGCTGGACGTCATGCCCACCGTCATGGACTGGTTCGGCATCCAAACAGAGAAGGAAACAGAAGAAAACAACGAGATATGGGAAGTCGATGAGCCCAAGAGCTTGTTGCCTATTTTGGAAAAAGGTAGGTAATTCTGATTAGGTATTCATTCGGTGTTTGTTGCTAATTGGTTTAAATGAGCTCGTAGGTGCAGATATAATCTTGAACAGCGGAAATCACAGATTTTTACCTACTGTTGCTCAGGCAACCACTATACATCCCCCCAACCAAAACACGAGACTTTCCGATAGTCTGGTAGATCTGCTTCCCGACAGTTTTCGTCTCTAGGAGAAATCCAATGACTATTTCATCATATTATGATGTCTGTTGCTTCAGTTGAGATAGAATTCTCATATGAGGTAGTACCCTCAGTATATAATTATGTGTCACCGCTGCCAACTGTTCACTCCGCCGCCGACAACACTTGCAGAGTCTGTTATGTTTTGTCCGAGATTAAACTCGGCATGCCTCTAGGCATTACATCCGCCCTTGTTATACCTTCTCACTTTTTATTGATGTACAAAAAGAATGAATAAAGTATTTTCTTTGTTTTGTTCGTCATTAATGAACTGGTGGAGAATATCTCAGGGCCGTCTTTAACCTATTGGAGGCCCTGGGCAATACTGGGATATATGGGCAATACATATTAGGATAATGGGGCCCTTATTAAGTAATTAATTAGTTATTAAGGTTTGATTACTTCGGATTATATAAGTTTTTTGGTAATAAATATTGGTTATCGTTTGGTGATCTGACAGGAACTAGGGACTGTATTTGATCTAAGGGGGCCCATATAGATCGCGGGGCACTTGCCCAAAGTGCCCACTGGGAAAGAGGGGTCTGGGCGTTAAGTCCGCCCTTGTTATTCCGATTTTTCTTATTTATTTGAATATAATAATTCCAGAGCCGCCGGTGAACGAGCGCGAGGCGGTGTTCGCGTCGCAGTCGCACCACGAGGTGACGATGTACTACCCGATGCGCGCGGTGCGCACGCGCCGCTACAAGCTCGTGCACAACCTCAACCACGGCATGCCCTTCCCCATCGACCAGGACCTCTACGTCTCGCCCACCTTCCAGGTACATTCGGCATTCACATCCGCCGCTCGTTAATACTGGAACCGTGACTTTTTTAATACATGATTTTTAACACGTTCAGTGTCTTGTCAAATTACGTGGACGTTTTAACAATGCTGCATAGATGTTATATGTATAATGTAGGGACTGTTTGTACTCTTACATTAATCGGGAAGAGTAAGCTATTACGAAATAACCAAACTCCACGAGTGCTGTTGGTACACTGAATTTATTATGTTAAAAAGGTATAATGCTTGCATCGCAGTACAAGCAAAAGTTGCAATACGAAGAAACACATACAAATTAAAATTGTTAGCGATAGGGATGTCGAATGCATTACTAAAATATGTGCGAATATGCAAATACTTCGTACATATATGTAGATATATGTTTATGTCGCATACGTTTGGGTAAGTAAGCTTGTCAAAAACACTGAACGTGTTAATAGACAGGCTTACTCACTTTAGTGTTTCGGTATGGCCCGACCTCCCGCCAGTTGCAGACCTGGCCGAGGGCTTAATCATGAGCTCCTACCGACCGCTGTGGCGAAGGAGACTGATTAGTTAGTTTGTAGGTATCTAAATATTTGCTTACACCGAACAAAGTGACAAGTTCTCAAGTTTCTAAATAAGAAAAGTGATCTATCTTCTGTTGTTATTCGCTTCATGGACTACGGAGGACGATCACAACCTAAAAGTTGAAATTAAATGAATATACTTACTTACTTTTTATTTTTTGTGGTAAATAAAAAAGCGTTAATTATTTTGGCAAGGCTAACATAGACGCAGAACGCTGGTCAGACTGACCGGAGTTGTTTTCTTTGCAGGACATCTTGAACCGCACCCGCGGCAAGCAGCCGCTGCCGTGGTACAAGACGCTGCAGCAGCACTACTACCGCCCGCAGTGGGAGCTCTACGACGTCCGCGCCGACCCCGAGGAGTTAAATAACTTACATGGTAATTTTTCACATCATGGCAAAAAATTAAGATTCCCGTAACTCAATTCAAATTCATCGTTCATCTCTGCTCTGCTGGGAATCGAAGTCAGGACCTTCCGCGCAGCGCACCGGTGTCTTAACCACTGCGCCACTCGGGTCGTCACATAGGCCGTTATTCATATATATGAATAAAATAATGTCCCAACGATAATCCCATAATCGCTGTAGTGAGCTAAATATATGTGTTAAGAGTGTGTGTGTGTGTGTGTGTGTGTATACAGGCAAGCCCGCGCTGGAGAGCGTGGAGGCGGAGCTGCGCGCGCGGCTGCTGCGCTGGCAGCGCGCGTCGCGGGACCCGTGGCTGTGCGCGCCGCACGCCGTGCTGGAGGCGGGCGTGTGCCGCGACCTCGACAACGCGCGCCCCTCCTCCCAGCTGCTGCACTACTACCCGCAGTAGACGCACTCTATAGAGGAACCACCAGCCAGCTCGTGCAACACTGCCCGCGGTGGGCAGGCCACACTACCCTCATGCAAGAGGCTCCCTCACCCAGCCATCCATGTTATCTATAGGAACCACTAGCCAGCCGACTGCTGCAACATTATCCGCGATAAACAGACCACACCGTGTAGACGTGTCACACTCTCTGAGAGGCTCTCTCACCCATCCACACCCATGATATAGTTGGTAGTCCACCACCCACTGGCCAACTGTTGCAATACTCCCCACGGTGGACAACACAATGCACTGCTACACACCCCCACTGCAATACCAAAAGGGTACATAGCTAATGCTAATGACACACTTGTAACCTTACACTTCTATAAGGATCTGCTTGACACATTTCGAATATCATAGACAGAGAAAAACTGCCGAAACTACTTGTCTTACTTTATAACCTGTCTATAGTATTATTTAAGTGAATTTTATGGAACAAATATCAACTATAAACTGCATTTTTTGAATCTAATTAGTATGAATTTTATACTATTAAGGTGCTTACTAAATAAATAATTATACTAAACCTTAAAATGGTATGCATTCATTAGTTGTAAAAAATTACTCGTAAATGAACTAAATTATATCAAATTAAAAAAATTATCAAAGTTACCTATAAGTAATGTAAATAATAGTGATCATCACATTGTTATTATTTCAAAATTTTTATTATTATTGTTAAATTTCATAACAAATTAAGTTTTGTTACACATTTTAAAATTCTTTGGAAGAGAGCAAATTATCACATACAAAATTGGTATTTATGGTGTAACCTAATTCTCCTTAATTTAATTTTTCAATGGTTTTTTTAATCTGACCAAGATCTTGAAAGATAACGGAACACTTAACATTTTAAAAGTACAATCCTGTTACATTAATCTGTACTAATGTTTAGATAAAAAATAAAAAGTTCTGATATTATGTTAGATGTTTGTTTTATTTTCTATTATATTTCTTATAATATGTTTTAACATAAAAAGATAAAATAAACTTATCACTAACATCTTCTAACTCTATAGTACAGGAACAAAATCATAATAAAATTATCACAAGTAACATCTTACATTTTAAAATAAAGATTCACAATATTCTTTACCTCAACCTAAAGATAAGCATAAACAATGAATAAGTAACAGTAAAAAGATAGCAAAAGAATCAAAAATATCTTACACTGGTAAATACCTATGTCTAGGCAAAGATGTCTTAATACTTGATTTTTGGTTTATGAATGTGGAATACAGTAATGAAGATGTTCTTAACAAAATTTGAGTCCGTTTTAAAGACTTCCCAAGTCATTTATTCATCATATGCAACAGTCCTGCAAAAAAGAAACATATTTTTATTTATACACTAAAAATGTAAATGTAGATTATATACTATAATAATGGTAAGGAATCCACACAGGTGATATAATAATTGAAAGTTTCAGTGAGAAAAAGCATCAGCATAGAGCTTCTTACGTTTCATAATCATCATAGACCATGTTTTCAATGAGCTCCAGCTTGATGGCCAGGTTCCGGTCGATGGAGTGCAGATTGTGCATCATTTCCTCTGTTTGCAACACCTGATAGTCAATTTAATAAATAAACAAACTGTGATCATCACTAATATTATATAATGTATTCAACTTCAATGGTAATTTATATTTGTAATTTAATTCAGTGCCTTTCACACATATAACAGGTTCTTGTAAGATTCATTAGCAGTGCCTGTGACCTGACTGTCCAAAACAGATAGTAACAAGACAGCATGTTTAAAGCACCTCCAAAAATTGAGCTTGCATTGAACATGTTAACTATTGTGTCTAGTTATTAGACAGGCAAAGTGTGCCTGAATAATTTGCACATTGAAAGCAGTGCTCACCAGAGTATCCATCTTGTTCAGCCGCTGATGCTTGGCGTAGATGGTCTTGGCCGACATCAGTAGCAGGATGTATGTGATGAAAGCACAAATGGCAGCAAATATCTTCATTTTCAGTGACCATTTAGTGTTCTAAAATAAGGAAAAGGGGTTTTTATATATTTTACTCGAAAATATAATTTTAATTAAATTTCAGATAACCCAATGCCAACAATATAATATACAATCTACTAAAGTGTTGGCTAATTTTTTTAGCTATATTTTTTAACATACGAAATACAAGTTTGACCTACCTCACTTGGCGGATTCACCACATCTTTAGGTATTTCCTTTACGAAGTACGACATAATGGACGCTTGTTACGGAACTAAAATTAACTAAATGCACTTGGTATAGTGTCCACTATTGTGGACAACGCCCGATATTATTAGGATGCCTTCGGATAAAGTTGAAACTTGAAATGCAATCTATGAAAATTGAAAGCTTGAAAAGCTTCAAGTTGTTTTGTTTGCTAATTTGCTTGTATTTATTTATTTTGTATTTATTTATTTATTTATTAGTCTTGCTTGTGAAAATTGTGGAACGTCAAAGTCAAAAGGACGTTGAACTTAAAGCCCATAGCGTAATATCGAGAAGTTGTCTGGGCAAGATTCATCATACAATAAATGAGCTAGTTTTAGCTAAAATTAAGGCATTATATCTATGTACTTATAATTAATTTTGTGAAATTCCTGTGCTAAGCTTAAATAGATAAAAAAAGATTAGAATCTTCTTTTTTTAGATTTTTCCATTGATTTTTTCAAATGCAATATTATTATGACAATCACGCGATTGACATAACTTTGACTTTGACAAGTCAAATGACATTAAATTAAATAGTAAATAAATGGTGAAGAGGTTAGGTTAAGGTAAGTTTCAAAAATATTTATTTAGAAAAATTGATAAATCAGAGCTTCAAATTTACAGTAAATTTAAAGCTGCCTTAGTGGACGATAACAGGCACTTAAGTTTTTTCCTTTATTTACTACCTTTAAAATTTTTATTCATGTACCTAATTGAAACACCTTCCCATTGCGACCTTTTCCATTGCAGTAAAATGGCAACAAACTACACCAAGTACGCGCAGCTGATCAACGCGTCGACGAACTACGCGCGGCGCATGAAGCGTCTCTCGGACCGCATCTTCGGCGAGGTGGCGCTCCCCACCAACTCCAAGAGCATGAAGGTGGTGAAGATGTTCTCCGCGCGGCCGCTGCACACCAACGAGGAGATCGTGCACTACTACCCGCGGCACGTGGAGACGCACAAGCTGATGCTGAAGCTGCGCGAGTACGGCCTGTTCCGCGACGAGCACCAGGACTTCAAGGAGGAGATGCGCCGCCTGCGGGAGCTGCGCGGGAAGGTCAAGGTGTGGCGGCGACGACTCGACGCCGAGAAGAAGGAATAGTGTTTATTTGTAAGTAGAGTAGGCTTTAAATATGTTGAATAGCTCAGCCTAAACTTCTTTGATTACTACCTGAATATGTTGAGCCAGTCATACATTCTAGTGTAAATATGTTTGTTAATAAATTTTTTGAAAAGAATTTTTCGTATTTTATTATGTACTTTTAATCTATTACCATTTTCTTTAAGGAGGTTGGATATTGCCAACAATATAATTTGGAGGTTGTTTTAAGTTTTTAGAATTGATTTCTGTTGTGTATCGTGTCAGAACTTCACTACTGGTATTGTTGACAATACAGGATGACTGTATAACAGTATGTACGAGCAGTGAAGTTCGTCAACGTTCATTATCTATTGGTCTAGCACATCTAGACTGATGTACATCTGAAAGCGTACAATACCCCTATCACTATTTCATTACAACTCATAATGGTTAGTGAAATAAACTGAGAATATTACCACCCTCACAAGTCTGAGCTGCTTCTTAGATCAACTTGTTCTTTCAACATGTCTGTCATCCAACGTAGGAGGGTCATTAGTCCACCAACTCTCATCGGAACAGTGCTGGAGTATGCTCTCAGTCAGGAGTTGCAGGCCTAATTTATTATTGATTATATTTTTCTGTATTCACAAAGTTAGGAGTAGAAATAAAACATACGAAAAAATAGCCATCATTTATTTGATTACAAAATCTTTTGTCAGGAAATAAATTGCTACATAAAATATTTCAACAAGAAATGCCTCAACTGCTTAACAAGTTGGTGCGACGGAGCGCGGAGGCGTCGCTGCTGGACGCCCGGCTCAAACTAAACATACACAAGAAATTAACTCTAAGCCAACATACAGCCTCGACACATCATACAACTTTAATCAGACAATTAAAATCATAAACCCTAGACATCCATTATTAACATTTAGTTGATAACCAGTGCAGGATTATTTCCGAGTTCCATTACCTTTCGGGAACTAAATATTAGGACAGCTTGTGACTGTGAGACAGACTGTGTGTGGGAGCGACACGGTGCTGGTGCTGGGTGCTCGCCGCAACTAGTTATTCAGTTAGTAACACTTCAAACATCAACAGACACAAATTATGCTAAAGTTGCAACAATGCACATAAATTGATCTGCGTTTCTTCTAATTAAATATGAATTAAAACAATCCTTTCGAGCTAACATATATGCATGTTTGAATACTTGATGAAGATTCTTTCACTTTAACTTAAATATTTATAACAACATGTGAGTCCTTGCAGGGTTTAGGTCATTTTAGGGTCCTCATTACGTCACCAAACTTCATAATGTTCTTAGCCCTAAAGGATTGCAACATTATTTTGATGGGAACGGGTAACGCTCCATCAGCTGAGGCATCTTTTCATCAGAGAGACACTTCTATAGAGAGGGGAGCTGAGGGGAGGGAAGGGGAGGTCCACGCTAAACGCTGTTACTATATCTATTTCCATCACAGATAAGCTACTACATTGTATCCTTAAATAGCTACCGCCCATCCGTTTTTTAACTTGCAACAGCCTTCACCAATTGTGTGAAACCTTAATTGAACTTTTTCACAATAGCTGAGCTGAGCTCACCTATGAGAATAAAATAATTCTATTGGTCGATATCATGTATGTACAACATGTATGTACGCCACTTAGCATATCTTTGATGAAAAGGCGCCCCTCGTCGGGCAGAATCAGACACACAATATAACATCGAGGCTAAAATCGTGACAAATCAACATGTACAACCGGAGTGCGTGAGCCGTCCTTCTCGGTGCAAACAGATCGTCGCACGGTCGGCGATTTCCCTAGATGCCACGTCGCAGCGAGGACCGAATCGAATCATCAAAACTTTCCAAAAGCGAAGCACTATCGAGTAGAAAAACTGTCAGCGTTAAATATCGTATCCACGTATTAATATATAGTATTTAAACGCTACACTATTATCACATCTCACGAAAACTTTGTAAAAAAAATGATCCGAAGTATTTCAAGTTCCGTCCGATCAGCGGTCGAGGGACCGACGCTCGGAAAGTTCGGGGACGACGCGACGAGCGCTCGGCTCCGGCTCCCGCTCTACATCGCTGCTAATCGGTCGATAGCAGCCACAGAAAAGGAAAAAAATGTCATAGAAAAAATCGTTTCGGAGCCGAGCTCTCGTCCGTCGAAAGCTCAGGTTGCCGTCCGCTATCAGCATCGATTAGTTAGCTGTCGGAATCGAAGCGAGTGCACCTCGTGTGCAATCAGCTTCGGTCGAAACCCCTTTGTGCCTGTACAAGTCTCGTAACGTAACATAACGTGCACCGCGCCTAACGTAACAAAGTCACAGTCAATATAACTCTCCGATTCACCGCAGACGCTGGCGTCGCGGTTCACAGCAGGGATGAACGACACGGTGCACCCGGACAGCGGAGCCCGTGGCGCACTCTCGAAAGATCGTTGGCTCGAACCACTATTGTTGGGTCTAACGATAACATTTTGTAATTCATAACAATTAAATTTTTAGCTAACTACAAACGATTAAAATGCAAGTTTAATTACAGAAGTTATGTATTATTCGTTATCACTCGATAAGACTATACACATTTAAAGCGAGAAAACAATCGAAACGATTCACAATTCGTTATAATACAAGAGTGGGAGGGGTCGGACGGGTGACGGGATCCCAGACGACGTTTTGAAATAATAAATTCGAACAAAACACGCACTATAACTCCCGGACCCCTCCAAAGCATTATCGTTCGAGACTCGCAACCCATAAATGAACAACAGTAAAACTAAACGTGACACGTTGCACCACTTCAAATAAGTTTGATGTTACACAATTGTCATTTCAGTAGTCGAGTTAGTCGACGGCCGCCCGGGGCGAGGCGGGTCGTCTGCGTCACACTGCGCTCCTAACTAGCTAACCTAATTGTATATGCGACTCGAGCGAGCTGCCTCAGCGCGCCTGCTACAGACACGACGGTATATCGTAGCGACACTAAATGAACACTACAGAATACAGAATCAGATGTCACGCTCCATACAGCGCACGCTCCGAGAACGCACACAAAGAACACGTCAAGAACTTCTGAAATGATCCCGAGAAATCCTTCAACTGTCAACTACAACAAGTGAGCGATGTGTGTGTGTGTGTGTGTGTGTTCCTTGACCGTGCACTCTATGACACAACCTCTGTGTGCTGTGTGTCATGGAAGCGATCTAAAACGTCACAACAATAGGCATGATGACAGTAATCAAGTATCGCCAAAATATTTATCTGATCTAATGAAATAGGATTCAAAGATTTTGAAACATGTATTTATTCTCTTATTAATGTCGAGATTAATAATTTATTTGTTAAAATAAATCTACAAAATACAACAATCCGCCATGATAGCTAAAACACCCATCAGATCGAATTACGTCAAATTACGTCACGTCTTAGTTAACGTCATTTTTTTCGTAAGCATATTATACGCGATCTGGCATTTTTTACTGAGCCGTGGCGCAATGACAGACGCCATGACACGGGCGAGCGTTTTGGAATGAATTTGAAACTTAAAATTTTAATGTACTTTTATTACACAAAAACCTTAATTTTCTACAAAAATATGATATATTTTAGACATAATAGAAACTTCTGAATATCATAGAAGAGTTTTTGAAAATTAGTCATCATGCCTATTGAATGCGCACACGCTGCGCCACCGATATACACCAAGTTGTTCAAAATGTTCATATACCCACACGAAAAACCATGACGTGGCGTGACGTCATAACAATATAATTTAAAGCAGTGCGGGTCATGTGTGTAGCAGGCGAAGGGACTCTTGCGTCTCACCCGTGCGAGTTGCCATCGTAAAATATTGTTTCAGTGCAGTCCACTAACGAATGAGTGATAGTTATTGCCATTGCCGCCACACTAATATAAGAAGCATGGAAGAGTTTGGCGTTCGTTAGTCATCAATACAACCAGAAGTGTTCGTTTTATACAATATTCTAATGGACTGCAACTCATTTTGTCGGCTCGTAAACACCATGCTTATTATATTTGAATGGCTCAAATGAAATTACAACTCGAAAGAAAGGTTATAACAACGAAACATACAACATAGATTATTTATTTACATTTAAGACCGACATAAGGCCAATACATTAAGGCCTAATTTCACTAAAAATACTTTCGTTTTCTTATCCCGTTTGTTCCGAGAAAAACATCTTTAGTGTAGGTACGAGCGATAATTACATGTTCCATTCGGGACGAAACGTTATTTAGAATTAATTTCCATCAGACGAGCGAGATTCTGCGACCCGCTAAATCCTTAAACGTCTACGTATAGTAACCGTCATGAGTGGTGAGCACAGATTTATCAGTGGTAGGGATATTGTACACACCAGCCCAATGTACGGCAGCCGAAACAACGCGCTGCACCAATAGACGACGCACACTGACGAACTGACGACTGTCGAACCAATCGTGTGCACCGCAGCGCAGTCAATGTCGAACCGACCAATGAAAGCCGTGCTCACCACTCGTGACGGCAACTGTGAAACGTAACGCGGCGACATTTTAATTTAAAAGCGCGGTTCGTTTACAATTCAACCTTCGGCGAGACCCCTTCGAGGCGTCATCAGTCGCGTATACAATACACAATAATATACACGAAGCCCGCTACGTTGTGCCGTCGTGTGTCGCGCTTCTATATAAATCGTTGTCGCTTATATCAACGTTCCCGTCGCGGCGGCGGACGACGACAGGCCTCGGGTGCAGTCGGCGCGAGGCGGCGCCCTCGAGCACAGGTCCCCCGAGTGGTCCGGCCGGTCCAGGTGGCCCCCAGAGGTCCACGGATAACGTTCATTTGAGGTAAGAAATCAGCCGTATCGCAAAATTTCCATAGTGAGACCTAATCTTTACATTTTTTGTCGAGCTTTGGGAACATGGTAGAAACGCAGTAGCTGTAGGGGGTCCACTGCACCCGGCAAAAACTTGAAAGTGGTCTATGAGAAAAAAGTTTGGGAACCTCTGCCCTAGGGGTACGCTGTATGTGTGCTACCAGCCCAACGATACTACCCTTACAATTAGTCGCGTCGGTAGCGGTGGTCGGTACGATGAGGCCGCCGGGTCGTCTCCGCCGCAGCGGCCGGACCCCGCGGGAGGGCCCCACGGTGCCGGATACATATCGTTTCGATTAAAATATCCATAGACGCAAGTTTTAAATGACTAGTACACTTTTTCCAAATATAACTTTATACCTAATTATTATTTTAGTATATATTCAGAAAAACTACGAAGGTACTCAGCTTTCATATGTAGGAATTTTCGAATAGTTACCGCAAGTTTGTGCAGCGTTACGTATAATACTTTCCGCGTCGCGCGTTCGCCGCGTGCGGCCCCGTCTCACTCTTCACCGGCGGCCGCTGCGGCCAGCGAGGCCCACTGTGGGGCGGACTGAGCCAGCGTGGCCCACTGTGGGGCGGACTGGGTCAGCGTGGCCCACTGTGAGGCGGGCTGGGCCAGCGTGGCCCACAGTGGAGCGGAGTGCGCCGGCGGGTGCCCGGAACCGATTGCACCGCTCGAGGCCCCAGCGTGTTTCAAAGAAGACCGATCGACTGGAAAGATTAAAGAAACGGTCCATATGTCAGTGTCACAACAGCACGATTTGTCACTCACACAAGAAAATCAGACCGTATAATATATTTTTTCGTATTCGCGTTCGATGCCTTCGAACGGCTCCATCTCAGGCCTTTTAAAAACACGGTTTTTTATGGTATGGGCATGTATGGGCTGCATTTATTCCATATCAATCTCAAGGGGACAGAGGTCTACGTCTGGTAGTGGACGAAGCGGTAGGTGTAGTCGTTGAAGTCTCGCTTATCGCGTGCGGGGGATATAGACGAGTGGCTGGGTACCTGCGCGGGTGTGGCGGCGGGCGGCGGGCGGCGGGCGGCGGGCGGAGCGGCTCGACGGGGCGGCTAGGTGTAGTCGTTGAAGTCGTCGATGGCCTGCCGCGTGTGGCGGGCGCGCGCGTCCCGGTGCGGCTGCGCGTAGGGAGCGGGCGCGCGCGCGGCGGCGGCCAGGCGCTCCTCCTGCGCGCGCGCGCGCACGCGCTTGATGAGGCGCAGGCGCTCCAGCGAGTTGGACGCGTACGGCGCGCCGCCCAGCGCCAGCGACTGCGAGATCTGCGACGCCAACTGACGACACACACACACACACACACATTACACCAGTTAGGACCGTTCAATAGCTGACACTAACAGGGAACCGATACTGTCTCATAGCCAATACTCAGGATTTCATGTAGATGTTGGGAGGCTAAGGGCGTATGAGGGTGTGAGGAAAGCGAGCACGGGCGCGTTGTGGTCGGACACGAGCGAGGTGGAGGGTGTGGGGGTGTGGGGGAGGGCGGGTACGTACGGCGCAGTGCAGGGCCTGCTGGCGCGCGAGCACGGGCGCGTTGTGGTCGGACACGAGCGAGGTGGAGAGGTGCGCGAGGAACTTGCCGCGGATGCGCTCGTCCTTGGTGCGCACCGACACCAGGCTCGTGCCGTGCTCCAGCGGCTCCACCACCACGATGCAGAAGTTGAACTGCCCCTGTACACACGCGACCAATACGCTATTTAACAATATCCGATACACGATACAGTAAGTTGTTATAGTGAGAGGAGTCCACCGGCCCGCAGTAGCGGTGCGTGGTGGACGGCGGCCTACATCCCTCTCATTGTGAGAGGAGACCCGACCCGCCAGTAAGTCATTAATGGTGTAGCGGCGCGATACCTACAGTAATATGAGCGCGCGCCTCATATGAAATGCTGACAATGAAAATGAAATAATAGAACGCGTCACACGCGTCATACCGAACTAGCCAATCGGAAGACGTATCCTCAAACACGCTATCAAAGTTCCATAGAATCTGTGCATATATACGATACAAATGGTCCCAGGCACCTCGTCGTCCAGACACGTGTCGCGGCCACTGGGCGTACCTTGATGGTGTGTATGTTGAAGTCGGCGCCGGAGTCGTTGTACACGATGGACACGAAGTCGTTGCCGATGTACTTGCGCTTCTCGTTGCAGGACGGGTCGCGCGCCGAGCTCGGCATCGCCGTCGCCACGTGGAACACCACCTGCGCACCGACAGACCGTCACGTCACACCACCATACCACCATGCCACCGCACAACGTCACTATCGTCGTAGTAGGATGAGCCTACTACTAAGTTACAAACGACGCAAAGGTGGTGAGGGTGGACGGGCTGATGTTCGTTATTCTTTCACGAGCATTTCTTGATGATTTACAATGTAGACGATTATTCCTGTAGGTATTCAACTCTCTAGTCATTTCGTGCACCCTACCTACAGTACCTACAACTTTCTCTCTTCTCGCTTTAACTCCTTACTTAGATGGTTGTCTGGAAGAGATCGCTCGTAGCGATAACACCAATTGCGTTGTTTCTCTCATGTTTATTGTTAATCTGATTTTGTATGTATGTGCATAATAAAAAGTATTGTATTGTATTGTACTAATCCATGGTTGTTTTTGATAGTAGAACAATGAGGACAGGCACACATGTACCTAAATTAGACGCTTTGTTCCTATAGTTCCTACAAGCAACACACACAGCACTGCGCGTCGAGATGAGAGAGTCTGTGCACACGGATGTGAACAATACCTGTGCAATGTGTAAAGTTTGTAAACGAGGTACAGTGTAGAGTGTAGAGTGTAGTGTAGAGTGTAGAGTGTAATGTAGAGTGTAGAGAGCACACACCTGCATGATGTCGTCGCTCCAGACGTAGGTGTAGCGGCCGTCCTTGCCGCCCGTGTCCAGCGACAGGAACAGCGTGGGCTCCTCGCGCGCGCCCGCGCCCGCCAGCGGCACCAGCGTGCCCAGCGCTCGCAGGAACTCCGAGTACCTGCGCCCACGACCACCACCCCCTCCTGATCAACTGACACTCAACAATGACATCCCTAGTGATAGGGATAGGGGATCTCTTCGATACATAACCAGGCCTATCCCACTCCCCGTGTCGATATCAAAAATGTACCTACGCACAGCGGCCGTTCCGAAACGGCTACAAAGGAAAGTGGAATAGGTAAGAGTAATGCGCTAGAAAGAGACGCAACATGTAGCGGGAAAGTGGAAAAGGTAAGACTTATGCGCTAGAAAGAGACGCAACATTATCGTAGCTGATTAAGCGCTGCGCGATCTGAATTGAACTTAATCGTATCGTAGCTAGAGTGTATATTTGTTTAAATGACTTTTCGAAGTGGGCCTTCTGTACTTGTACTATTATGTATTCTGTGACGTAACTCAGGTCCTCGTGGTTACAAAGTTACCCCAGCCACCGACAGACAAATATAGTGAATTGATAAACTGGATCAGAAAAAACTCAGTAGCAATCGTAAGTTCAAACAACTCATGAGTGCGTGAGTTTATTTAAACAGAGGACTTTGTAGTGCTTGGTTTCATTGTATTTGTTTTCTCTTTCATATTTGCGTGGTAACCCCTACCTTACGCTGCCATATTCATTCTTTAGTATCGCGACCTCGTTGTCCTGCTGCCCCGGTCCCACGTACAGGACGCCCACCTACAAAATATTCATTTTTCAAAATATTTCACATACAAATGAACCTCCACAGGTTATAGGCTGGTTTTAATAACATTCGACAGGCTGGGAACAAATAGTTTGAAATAGTTTTTTTTTTCAGCTTATTTACGTAGCAAACGAGGAACGAAAGAGCTTTCTGGAGAAGAGCCCATCACTCCAAAGAAAGACAAGTTAAAAAGTTAGCACTGTCTATAAATTTGGATATTGTGATACAAATGTTTGTGTGTGTTTGACAATGTTTAGACGCAGGTTACATACCATCACTGAGTTATGACGTCACTTACTTACGTATAATAAAAATAATTAAAAAAATTAAACAGACTTCAAAAAAGAATGAAATAAAATTTATCACATACTTTAGGCTTACTATTTTTTGTGTTTTTGTATCAACTAGCTATTTTGTATATGCGAGCATACAATTACAAACATACATACCTACACTTATGAAATATGGTATACTTGTTTCAATTTGATGAAGCCGTAATAGACTAACATGTGTAAATATTGTGCAGTTCTGTTAATATTACATACATACATACATTCAAATTGATTTAAACCTCCTTTTTTGAAGCCGGTTAAAAAAGCTTGTGATGGTGGCCGATGGCCTGTGTGTGTGCGTGTGCGTGTACGGGTGGGGGGGGGGTGACCTTGTAGGTGTCGAGCGGCGGCACGAGGTCGAGGTTCTTGATGGTGCGCTCGTGCTGCACGCCCGTCAGCTTCAGCGGCCGCTCCGTCAGCGGGTTGGGCGGCGCCTGCGCCTCGCCTGCCAACGCACGAGCCGCTATTATTAACAGAACTCGACTCGCTTCTTGATGCAGCGTTCGTTTATACAAATTGAATAGCAAAAGACAACGCAGGGCACCTGATGTTAAGTGGCCACTGCGGCCCACATCCAACCTCGAACAGAGAAAAAATCCATCTGAGATAGTACGCGGGTGCTTTGCACTGACGTTGCTTTACGACGCTCTAGGAGGCCGGCGCACGGCGGTAAGGTACGTGCCCGGACAAGCTAGAAATGAGGCCATCACAAACAAATGCATGTCAGAAATAAATATAACTCAAATTAGCATATTAAAACGTGAGCAGCTTCATTTCACCGGCCAGATTTATTATCGAAAAATCGTAGATATAATATTTATAATATTTTTTAACGCAGCGGTGATAACCCAGTGGATTAGAATTCGACCTCGAATCGAGGGGATCGGATTCAAAGCCCAGTGGCTTTGTAAAAAAAATGTGCGCTTTATAAAATTAAATATCACCTGCTTGCTGTTACGGTGAAGAAAAACATCGTGAGGAAACCTGCATGCCTGAGAGTTCACAAAAAAAAGTTCTCAAAGGCACGTGAAGTCCACCAACCCGCAGTAGGCCAGCGTGGTGGACGGCGGCCTGCAACTCTCATTGTGAGAGGAGACCCGTAATAATTTGTCGACACATTTATTTTTTGAATGAGCTATATGTGGTAATGTGGAAGGCATGAGGCGCGCACCGGGCACGGGCGGCGAGATGGGGTACGTGCTCATGTTGTGGTACAGCTGCAGGAAGGCGAAGGACGGCGAGATGCCGCCGCCGGCGCCCGTGGGCGGCGCGCTGCCGCCCACGCCGCTACTGCTGCTGGCGCTGCTGCCGCGCACCTCGCTGGAATTACACGTCCCTGTGTTAGGTATAGCCCGATCAGGGTTAAACTTTTTAAGGCCACGCGACATTCACTTTTAATATAGCCACACCGACATCACTTTTGAGAAAACCGTTGGCGCACGCTACCGTGACGAGTCCGCACTCCTCAAGTAAGAACGTGGTTAGTACTCGTATATGGACGGGTCACTAGTGGCGAATTAACAATCGGAACCGAGGGCACGTTAAGCCATCGGTTCCGATTGTTATCGATACGGTATCAGTCGTTAAACCTTGTCGGAGACTGTATGGGCGATTTGAAAACACTAGCCCGTTTCTCCACCGGTCCGCATCGGAGCAGCGCGGCGGAGTATGCCCCGGACCTCCCCCTGTTGTAGCAAGAGATAAGAGAGAGAAGCGTGCCCACGGTGGGTCATAAAAGGGCTGGAGCTACTCAAGCCACTTAAATAATTGTGTCCTCCGATGTTTTACCACCCACTTTTAGGCAAGAGTGCCTTCAAAGGGTGTGGGTCCGAGCGAGGCGCCGTGTGGTGTGCGTGTGTGCGTGTGGTGTGTGTGTGTGTGTGCGTGTGTGCGTGCGTACCGGGCGCGGCGCGTGGGGCTCATGACGGAGATGGTGTTGGAGCGCTTGGAGCGCGCGAGCGGCGGCAGCTCGTCGCGCTCGCGGCCCGCGCCCGCCGCCCCGCCGCCCGTCGTCACCGTGCTGTCGCTGCTCGTCTGCCGACAAACGCGCACGCCACGCTTTACCACCTGAACCTATCACTATATCAACTGAAATTTAGCTCATTTCACTATGTAGGTCGATGGGAATTCAGCTTCTGGACAGTCATTAATGTATTGTTGTTACATTATGCTTATATTATTCTTTAAAACTAAGGTCACCGGACAGTCCGATTGATCTAATAGTGGTCATCGTGTACATTACAACCCCGTGCAAGTATGTATTGTGTGCACAAATTGTACCTGACACTAAACTTTTTTGAATTAAATGATTTAATTTACCTTTTGTAACTGATGGTGACCGTCCGTCACGGCGTTCGTTTCTGCGTCCGCGTCTGCACCCACCGTGCCTGAAATATCATAATACGTTATTAATTGTATCATTCTAATGATGGCCCTTCGCATATTAATAAATTTTAGTTTGCTGTTAAATTAAGTAAACCTTGAATTAATAATGTGAGTAAAGTACTTAGTTGTTAAAAATTTCGTTATTTACAAGTTTATCGTCACACAAACAAGTCAATTGTATCATGCTATAAGAAACATTTAAAAATAAAATAATAGATTAAATTAAATTAAATAAACACCGTTGTTAAATATATTAAATTAAGATTCCTGTATTAATTCACTCAATAGGTTACAGGTTATTAAACATTTAGTGATGACATAAAGACTTACAGAATCAACGAACAAAACATATAAGGAGCGTGCCATGCGCCCTAACCGACCATTCTCACCCGGGTCCGAGTTGTACGTCATGAGGTGCGGGTGCGGCGCCGGGGCCGCAGGGGCCACTGTGGGGGCCACTGCGGGGGGCGCGGCGGGGGGCCCCAGCGGCGGCTGCGGGGACGTGCCGCACATCTCCTCGGGGATGGCCTCGCACGACACCCGCATGTCGCTCTTTTTCGTCGCCTTCTTCGACGCGTGTAACGACATTGATGTGCTCCTGGAAATGTTGACAGATCGATAGTTGTGGTGGCGTGAAATAATAATAAGTCAATAACATTCTGTGTTGTAGTGTACTGTCTGAAAATATGTAGCGTGCAGGTACAGGAATGTACGCTGTTTGAAGTTCAAAGGGTAACCATTTACATCACAAACATTAGTTTTTCCCCAAAGTCTAACAATCCGGACTATGCGAGTAATGTGCAGCACCCAATTGATTCCATCAATCGTGTGATCAAAAGTTAATTTCAAGTTAGGAAACATGCGCAAATTTGTTTTACATGCTATCGTGAACTAACACTGATAGACATTCTGTATTACCGAGTCTTGGTGTAGAGGGCAGTGTGCGTGCACATGGCAGTGTATAGTGGTTTATTAGTGTGCAGCGGCGCGATACCTACAGTAACATGAGCGCGCGCCTCACATGAAACGCTGACCACGCATCACGACGCAAACAGCGAGTGTATAGTAAACAATAGAACACGTCACACGCGTCACACCGAACTGGCCAATCGGGAGGCGTATCCTCAAACGCGCTATCAGTACCATAGAATCTCTGCATTTATATACAAATGGTCCGAAGGAGGAAAGGTGCAGTGTGTAGCGAGTGTAGCGTGTGCACTCACGTGGGCTCGCAGGGCGGCAGCAGGATCATGTCGTCGGGGTCGGGCGGCTGCAGGCGCTCGGGGCGCGACGTGAGCTTCCACGACGACGACATCTCCGGCGACGAGTTGGAGCGCCGCACCGGGTGCCGCGACTTGCCCTGCCGACACACACCACTACTAGTAGTAATACTCCCGCTCGTACATAGGTGGCGCTACTGGTAGCCTAAATAAAGAGTTTCATATAAAGAATCGATTATTTGTACTTTGAAAATGTACAAAAATTTCGATATATGTTGATAATATCGATATATCTAAATATCGATATTTTTACACGATATATTATATCGATAGTTTCGAAAAACATCGATACAATATGTATCGATATATTTTTTTCATTTGCCCATGCCTACTTTCGAGACTACCCAAGTTTCCAGACCATCCCTCTTGATATAATTTGAAGGCAACACAAGCAGTAGTAAGTAGCAACAAGGAAGGTGTCCGCCTGTCCGTTGGTGTTACAGTGTAGCGGTGAAGTGTTCAGTGTTGAGTGTTGAGTGTCACCTCGGGCACGACGAGCAGCATGTCGTCGTCGGTGGCGCTGGCGGAGCTCAGCCGCTGCGGCGAGCCGGGGATGTTGATGGGCTGCGTGCTCATCCTGCAACCAACACTCCTGCGGATCATATCCTATATCACCCTTATACCTTCCCGTGCTTTATTGGCCACACTGGAGAAACGATGCACAAATATAGGTACACAGTTGTTACAACATATTCAGATCAATCTATACTAGTATTTACCATATTTAGGTATGCAAATAATAAGGAGGTAAAATTAACAAATGAATAAGACGCCAATGCATAATGATCTAGGCATAAAAGAGTCGAGGTCAATAATTTTGTTTTTGTAAGGATAACAAGGAATGTACATACAGATACCTTGGCGGCTGGTTGGCGGGCGCGTGCGCGAGCGCGTGCGCGCTGGCGGGCGGCGGCTGCGCGCGCGCCTCCAGCGACACCACCGAGTCCGAGCTGCGGAACACATACTCGTATACACATACTACATACACATACTCGCCAAGCGGCTGCTAATATTATTCGCAACTTTTGTAATTGTTCCCTTGTCAGTAGCCCATCGATGACCCACCGGCCGGTCGGTCTCCTCAAACGATGAGAGGGATGTAGGCCGTCGTCCACCACGCACCACTACGGCCCGTTGATGGACTTTACATATCTTTGAGAACATTTTTTTGTGAACTCTTCTTCTTCTCTGATGTTTTCCTTCACCGTAACAGCAGGTGATATTTAATTTTATATAAAGCGCATACAACATTTTTTTACAAAGTCATTGGTGCATGCCACTTTCATACCACCGATTCAAACTCGGACCCCTCGATTCGAGGTCGATTTCTAAGCCACTGGGCTATCACTGCTCTATCCTTGTTCCCTTGAGTAACTGGTAAGTAATTAAATGAAAATTCTTCTCTTCATCTAATTTACACATGATTTAAATACATATTATATTGGTATGCCTCGCTATGTTCTAATAGGAATTACTTATTGTAATGATTCTTTCAATACTCGTTAATATCTTTAGTAGTAGTCGACAACATAATTCAATTCATTTTTGTCACGATAACAAATTAAATACAAATGTTCTTATTAGATTAACAATAAATACCTCTTTCCTGCATTACTACGATTACAATATTAAGTGTCCGAGTGTCCTCTTAACTACTGGGGTTAGAACAAGCGCAGCCAAATTAGACTAAAAAACTTAATAAGTGGTGCTGTACCTAGATTTGTGTAGATCAGGCGGGTGCGAGCGAGACGCGGAGTTTGACGCCGAGCGAGACGAGCGCGGGGAGCCCTCGGATGTCTGCAACATATTATACACAGATTACTGAAGCAGGTATCTTTTTATAACCTTCATCGACTTCAAAATATTCAAGATACGATACAATGACAAACAGATCCAAATCCAGCAGTAACCAATTAACATAGAGTCGCCTACATGCCCGTTCCTACTAATATAAAAAAACCCCAGACATTTTAACACTCAGACTCCTCTAGAACACAATCCTTGGCGCCAGATTACCGTGACTTTGATTCGTACACACACACTTGGGTTAGCGGCGCCATGTATAAATAGCCTCACTGTCATATCACACCATCGAGGT
Source organism: Erynnis tages (assembly GCA_905147235.1). Classification (NCBI taxonomy): domain Eukaryota; kingdom Metazoa; phylum Arthropoda; class Insecta; order Lepidoptera; family Hesperiidae; genus Erynnis; species Erynnis tages. Next base: position 11,808,304 of record LR990082.1, read on the forward strand.
GGGTATTAGTGTCTTACGAGTACCGGGAAGGCAGGAGCAGAGGGTGACTCACTGTGACATTGAGGTGAGTATTATGCTGTTTCACGAGCACTCGTACCAGGGAAGCATGAGCACACAGGCTCACTATCGTATCGTGATGAGTATTGTAGCGTGTCACGAGTACCAGGGCCGCAGGAGTACGGTGAAGGTGTGACCTGCGTGCGGTCGGCGCAGTGACGCCCCAGCACCAGGCGGCCAGCGGGGGGCAGGGGGCAGGGGGCAGGGGGCAGGGGGCAGGGGGCGGGGGGCAGTGGGTAGGGCACAGTGCGGAGCGGGTCTGACCTGCGTGCGGTCGGCGGGCGCGAGGTCGTGGCGCGAGTCGCCGAGCCCGCTGGAGCTGGAGGCGCAGTCGGCGGGCGGCGACAGCAGCGCCATCACCTCCTCCAGCGGCCACTCCTGCACTTGCGACCAGCTCACCTGTACATCACACCACGCGGTATCATCGACCGGTAATATCATCTGGCTTTTGTAGTAGTAGTTGTTTATGTGAAAGCTTCTTATATGTATCAAGTATGAGGATCTCTCGTCAAGTATATGTAATAAGATTCAATTGAATCATAGTTAAAATTAAGATATTTCAATGAAGGTTACATCTAAAAATAAAATTATTAATGTCCTGGGTTCATTATTGGGCTAAATATGTTTGCATCGTAAATTGTAGTGACAAAAAAGTGAAATTTGGTGCATAAAATTTACTACTGGTACATAAATTGTGTGGGAAATGCTATGTCACGTTTCGTCCAGTAGATGACGGCATGTGCATGTGTTTATCCCTTTGTGTGTGTGTGTGCGCGTACCTGGTTCTGCAGGCGGATGAGCCAGGAGACGTCGCCGGTGGGCGAGCGCACGTGCAGCTCGGCCCAGCGCGCGCACCAGCACGGGCACGCGCCCGCCGCCGTCAGCGCGCCCACGCGCGACCAGCCCGTCGCCTCCGTGTCCTACAAAAACATTTTAAACATTTTATTCAAAAACAAAGATAACACACAATTCTTAAAGCCTAACTAATGATTTTAGATACCTTATCATGTTTCAGAAAAAATCCATAGCCATAATTCCAAAGGCGAAAATGAAGGTGTAGAAAACCCTGGCATTGATTAAAATACTAACTTTGTAACTCTTTAACTAAAACCGGAGTAAAAAAAAGTAAAAGCAACGATCATTTCCGCAGCACTTTTGTTTTTCTCTTCAAAACTCATGATTTTCTGCATTATGAATATCGAACCTCATAAAAGAATGACAACATCCGTGAATAACTCGACAATAAAACTGTGGCTACCCATACCTGTTGGTATGTTACACTTTTGACATAACGATAAATGACATTACAAAAACCCTAACACGTAGCTAAAACTCACCACTTCTTTCGATATTTTCTCAAATCGCTGAGAGAATTGATTGAGTGCTTCTAAAACTGGGTCCATGGTCTTGTTCTCCGCTGAGTTTTGTCTGCAACAGTCATTGTGCAACTGAGTCAGTCTCACGCACTCATAGCAAAGGAAACAAACATAAATAACATTATACAATAACACAAGGGTTGTGGCGATTACAAAACGACTTATGCTCACTGTAAGATTCTAAGGTATGGTGGCAAATGACTTAGACCGTTGTATTATTTTAAAATGTTTACAAACACTTACATGAACATAAGTGATTAAAGAAAATTGCGCTTTTCGATTAAGGGATACAAGTAAATAACATGGAACGACCGAAAGTGCCATGCAGTTACAATTAGCAGAGTCTATAGCAAATAAAAAAAATATGCAAAACTAATTTTAAACCTATAACGATATAAACAATACAAAACTCAATAAAAACCATAAACGCAACAAAACAAAAACTCAAGAACAACAAAGAGGCAGAGAAGAAAATACAAAAAATAAGTTGGGCTCATAACCTCCTAAGTGTCTTAATGTGACGACGAAAACGAACTAACAACATAAGTGTTCAGCACAATCAGCAAAATAACGAGAACGTTCTATGAACGTAGATCAACAGTGGCAACGTAGGAGAAGGGTATAACACAAAGCACTGTTAGTACAGATATTAAACTTCATTAGGTTTTTCAGTGCTTGAGCAACAAAATATCTTACTTTACTTTATTTCTGGATTTTATCAAAAAGGAAGTTACATAGCCAAATATAAGCAACGCTGCTTTTTGATAGAAAGTAAAAAAATATTAACAATTTCTATTTGTGGCTTGGTCGCACTATATGAAGCTCGATTTCTGTACTACGTGCTTGTGTTAGAGTATGTTGTGGGTGTCGGTATAGGTCTCGGTGGAGTGTAGTGGGGGGTGGTGGGGGTGGGGGTGTGGGTGTGGGCAGTGGGGCGCGGGACCTGGTCGTGTGTCCGGACGAGGGCGGCTGCAGCTCGGAGATGGGAGTGCGAGCTGCACGAGGTATCGGTGCAGTGCAGTGGGGGGTGGTGGGGGTGTGGGTGTGGGCAGTGGGGCGCGGGACCTGGTCGTGTGTCCGGACGAGGGCGGCTGCAGCTCGGAGATGGGAGTGCGAGCTGCACGAGGTATCGGTGCAGTGCAGTGGGGGGTGGTGGGGGTGTGGGTGTGGGCAGTGGGGCGCGGGACCTGGTGGTGTGTCCGGACGAGGGCGGCTGCAGCTCGGAGATGGGAGTGCGAGCTGCACGAGGTATCGGTGCAGTGCAGTGGGGGGTGGTGGGGGTGTGGGTGTGGGCAGTGGGGCGCGGGACCTGGTGGTGTGTCCGGAGGAGGGCGGCTGCAGCTCGGAGATGGAGAGCGAGCTGCACGAGGTCTCGGTGCAGTGCAGTGGGGGGTGGTGGGGGTGTGGGTGTGGGCAGTGGGGCGCGGGACCTGGTGGTGTGTCCGGAGGAGGGCGGCTGCAGCTCGGAGATGGAGAGCGAGCTGCACGAGGTCTCGGTGCAGTGCAGTGGGGGGTGGTGGGGGTGTGGGTGTGGGCAGTGGGGCGCGGGACCTGGTGGTGTGTCCGGAGGAGGGCGGCTGCAGCTCGGAGATGGAGAGCGAGCTGCACGAGGTCTCGGTGCAGTGCAGTGGGGGGTGGTGGGGGTGTGGGTGTGGGCAGTGGGGCGCGGGACCTGGTGGTGTGTCCGGAGGAGGGCGGCTGCAGCTCGGAGATGGAGAGCGAGCTGCACGAGGTCTCGGTGCAGTGCAGTGGGGGGTGGTGGGGGTGTGGGTGTGGGCAGTGGGGCGCGGGACCTGGTGGTGTGTCCGGAGGAGGGCGGCTGCAGCTCGGAGATGGAGAGCGAGCTGCACGAGGTCTCGGTGGAGCGGCTGTGCTGCAGCGAGTACTTGCTGTACCTGCCACGCCACGCCACAGCGGTTAGCTCATACATGTCACATACTCTCACAAATATTGCTACTGATATTACTAGCTATTTATCACACTTTTGAGTATCAGTGACTTAAGTGTTAGTCTTTCTCCGAGTGGTCTAAATATTTACGGCGCATATTTTACTGACTTCTCAAAAGTATTAAATAGTTGTTGTTAATACATAGTTACTTGATGTTCTTTATTTTGACTAACTAACACTCCCTCCCACTATTTTGAATAACTACTTATAACACTCCCCAGCATTATAACAAACTGAGTCATATCTAGAACAATCTACGGAATCATCACACAGCATATGGAATAAAATGAAATGGAATTCTATTCAAGTTGAAAAATTGCTTCCTTTCTTATTTGTATTGCTTCGACACGCATCGGAAATCTCCCTCTTAGATTAACTTGCACTTCTTTCATTTCATATTGATCTACTCTGTTTGTCAGTTTTATAACGACGACCTTGGGATATTTCCACTGAATCTCTGATGAAATATTGGATAACTTTTGATTAAAATAAGTACAGTCAGCAGTGTAACTTTAGCACTTTGAAGCGTGCGGCGCGTGCTCCGGAAAATGTACGTATCGTTAGCACGCATTCCTAGAATTCAACTAAATATTTACATGTCAATCAACTCTCGAATAGGTATTGAAGCTTTGGAGAAAAAATTTGCAGGTTTCCAGTGATTGGCCGAATTTCTACCTGATAACTTCCAAACATTTCCGATATTTTGTGGACAAATTTAAATAATTAAAAACAAGTTTAGATCCCCATTTCAAGGTGGCTCTAAAACCCTATCTCGTTAATATTTTCAGGATCCAATTTGTCTATTCAATCGGTCTTTGAAATTTACAGGCAATGGAAGGCACATTGACCCAATTGTCGACCGATAACTGGACACCATTATTTACGCCAATAGGTATCGGTATAAAGCATCAAACCACATCACAGTCTGCAAGCGTTTCGCCATATAATTATATCAATGGTATTTTTTTGTGATAAAAAACCATTTATATATTGTTTACGCTACACGGTCTGCCTGTTGTCATGTGCATGGTTTTTATTCAGATCAATCACGCGTCAGGCAAGTATTATTTAGGGAAAGACTCTAACGTATTGTAAGTACTCACTGTATTGTGATAGTTCAAAGAAGTTGGATGGAATTTGGTCAGAAAGATATGGTATAGCTAAAAACTGTTGGCAAAAAAGGCAAATCGCTCTGACTGTTTGTGATTTGCGATTCTTTAAATTTTTCTGGGATATTTCCACTTTTAGGGCTCGACGAATACCTGAATTTGTCACTCAATAATAATGAATCCATTTCTTTTTGAATATAGTGAGTACCCACAATACAATACTATGTAAGATGAATTTAGTTATACTCGTACAAGTTATAGGTAAGGATCAAGCACACCTCTTGAGTAAGAGTAATGAACTAAACTTCAATGTGGTGTGTGTATCACGTGAGACACACTGTTGTACGTATGTTATTCAGAGTTCAGTAGTACTGTGGTACTTACCGTTTGACCTCAGGCGCGTTGTTCTGTGCGGGCGGCTGCGAGTGTACTTGTAGGTGATTGTTGCTGGTCGACGAACTGGTCTGCGTGTGTTCCGAGCTGTCGTTTACTTGTACCTGGGAGTAGTTTTAATAATACTTTTAGTAAAGCTCGAGACCAAACATTTCAGTATTTCATAGGTTTTCATATGTGGGTCACATATATGAATTAAGTGAACATTTCTCTAATGAAAACATAGAAGAATGCTTAATTTTCGACGAAGATACGTCAGGGATTTTAAAATTCCGGGATTATAAAAGTAAACAATCAATCGTATCGTACCTGTACCGGCGGAGTGTGAGGCGGGTGCGGCGGGTGCGGCGTGTGCGGCGTGTGCGGCGGCTCGTCGGGCAGCAGCGGCGGCAGCGGGCTGCACGCGCTCTCCGCGTGCTGCCGGCACAGCGTCGCGCATCTGCACACACACACACACATTACACTCGACAACCATACACATTACACACCACAACCATACACATTACACACACTTCAACATCTTCCTTTCAGCCCACTGCTGGACATGGGCCTCCTCTATCGAAACCAGTTCGTTCAGTCCTTGACCCTTTAAATCCAACGATTTCCCGTGGTCTTCAAGTGATCACTACGACAGGGCCCTAGTAGGAAGTACCCAGACGGGCAGCCTGTACTTCTTATGCTCAGACGTGCTCACCGTTCCGCTGAGGACCATCAAAAGACGTATTGAAACTCAACCACAAAAGCTTTTATTCGTTATCAGGTACAATTTGTGCACACTTAATGAACGTTATACATATTACATTATAAATTATACATTCATCCACTAGCAATAGAAACAATTAAAATACGTGCCTCTACAGGCACAAAATAAAACTGACTATTTGGCATACCTTTCACACAACCCCTGTTTGATGGAGTTTTGCAGGCAGCCAGAAGTGGTGATGGTGACCAATTTGTGTCCCACGAGCCACGTCGTCGACTGCCCGCCGTTGAATAAGAACTCTGCCATGTCGCTCCTGAAACAGTTTCATACATCAAAATAATATATTTATTTGATTTCTCCACAAAAAATTGCTTTGTTATTAGTTGTGTAAGATATGCGTCCCACATTTTCCATTCACCATGTGTGCTGCAGATATCCAAGCTAAGGATTCTGGAAAAGGGCGATCTCCGGTAGACTACGTGATTGTACCCGAGCAGCGGCTGTGCTTCGATTACAGTTTTGTAAATGTACAAGCGACATAGAAAACTTTGATAGCGTGATTTAGGATACCGGTGGCGCCATCTCTTATCAAGTAGCGGAAGTCAGTGACCTGTGCGGCTTGACGCTGCAGGGCGTGAAGGTGTAGCGCGCCAGCAGGTCCACGCAGGTCTCGGTGAGCTCCACGTGGAAGGCGAAGGGCGCGCTGGCGGCCGCGCTGCTGGACGACGACGCGCGCGCTCCCGGGAGAGGCACCCTCGATACTGCTTTTGAACCCTAAATGTGCACAAAAGCAGTGTAAATCAGAACCAAGTGGAAAATAACAATTGACAACATTATAGAAGTTTTTTTTACACACGCCACATAATGAGGTCGGGGCCGTGATATTGCGGATACTCACAAGACTAGAACTGCGCTGTCTATTGGACGAGTCTTCGTTGGTCGAATTTTGTTGCTGGAAGTTGTTTGACTTGAACTGCATTTGCTCCTCGAATGGCACTATTATGTAGTTGTGAAGACCCTGTAACATTGTAAAATTCGATTTATGGCTGTATTGATGAATTAATTTGTGGATTAAATAGGTGAGGCTAATGCCTCTAATTTGAAACTAATGTTTCAAAACAAAATGCCAAATACAAAATTCAAATATTTTATTCATGATTATATTAGAGTGTGGATCCAAGTCGGCCATAAATTCGTCAGATATGGAGAGCGCTAATGACGCTTGATTACCAATCAATCTGTGTTATTTCAATACAAAACAGTGTCTATCTCTATCAGAAAAGGGGTTATTCAATCTCACTGTACATGAATATGTAATAAAGGTTTACATGGTTTAAATTTTTCCATTATTTAATTGACTATTTAGACAAAGGCGAGATATTCAGGCTTGTGTGCGTAATCGGACAAAACTTTGGGCACTGAGATCCTCATATTATTATTGTATAGTGCAGTTCGTGGCTTGATTTATTGAGAGGAGGGGGAGGAGTGGGTAAAACGCACTGTACTATTAATATCAACACTACTATTACTATTTATATGTAGTAACACCTGTATTACTAACTGTTCTGGCAAATAAGTTAATTTAATCACCTACTTCAAAAAAGGAGGTTATCAATTCGACACGTATGTATGTAGTATTCTCAGAACTGCACAATTTTTACATATGTTGGTCTATTACGGCTTCCAAACAAGAGTACCAAATTTTATGGGCGTATTCTTTTGTTTTCATTTTGTTCAACTTAGGGAATACTAAAAGTTTAATCAAATACGGTCAAGTAGTTTCCGTGATATGGACTAGAAACTAAAAATTACATTTTTGATGTCGGTAAATTTTTTTTTAAATTATTTAACTTAGGGACGGGAAGTGGCAGGCACACTCACGTGTATAATGAAGCGCACGAAGTTGCGGCGGTAGGAGAGGCGGCACTTGAGGAACCAGGCGGCGATGACGTGGTGCGCCAGCGACACCACGTAGTGGTTGTAGCGCGACGGGTTGGTGTACGGCAGCAGGATGGCGAACACCGACATGTACTGGTCCTCCACGAACGACGCGAACACGTGCGGCAGCCGCGTCAGCGCTGGTGCACACATACGCACACTTTGTTATTCAAAAACAACTCACATTCATATTATATTTGCTTATTATATTTTGGTGGGCACTGGCAAGCCGAATAAGGTATTTATCAACTGTGAAAACGCACCATTCGAATAGGTTCATAACGGATCTCAGATTCGAGGAGGTCATTATAACTTCAGAAAAATAATTGCGTTCACTTTAACAATACAAATCAATTTTCAAGATTAAGGTAAGGAAACAGATTCAGTTGCAATCAATAGATAGCAGTGAGCAGTTTTGACGCCTACAGACTTAAAGGATGGTTTGATATAACTGTCATAGACTATCCATTTGAGACAAACTGGTGGAATGTGTTCTGCGCCGCCTATTGGAGGCGAATTTAGTGTCATGATTTCAGCCCTCAACAGACTTATGCCCACCCATGAGTATGACAGACGTAGCCTTGAGCCCAACAGCAGGAGATCAAATTTACCGCGTACTGAACTACTGCTGCTACCAATACTGCAACCTGCATATTTTGAGTGTTAGATGAATGTTATAGGTGTGGGTGTGACTCACTGGACAGGAACTCGAGCATGGGGCTGGCGATGGCCTTGGTGTCGGAGATCTTGGAGAGGTCCAGCAGCACCTCGGGCAGCATGCGCACCATCGTGTCGCGCGTCTCCAGCGTGAACAGCGTCAGCGCGCTCATGTACGGCTGCGGGCTCCGGAGAACTGTAACAAAGTATTAACTCTTTTCAACTTTGAGATCTAAGCGTGGTATTCTTCCTCCCTTCCATTCAGCACTTCGTAGTGTACTACTAGACAGCGGGCTCGTCTAGTCGTCGCCGCTGCAACCAGTCCTCTGAATCAAACGATTTTCTGCTGTCTTTTCTTCGTTGTCCACCTTGTCTTAGGGCAGGCTGTGTTTCGTTTGCCTACGCGGTTGCTATTTGAGGACCTTTCTTCCCCTATCAGGTAATAAATAAATAACAAATAACGCTTCACACTCATAGCCCCACACTAGGATTCCCTGTGTTGTGGGTGCCATGGACACACACAAGACAAGAACACAACACACCCAGACCAGAAACAGAAATTCAAACTCATCATTCAAATCTCTGCTCCGCTGGGAATCGAACCCAGGACCCTCCGCGTAGCGCACTGGCGTCTTTACCAACTGAGCCACTCGGGTCTTCAAGGTGTTGTATTTGGAATGATGTGGCGGACCCGTTGCTTCTTTAATTTACAAACTATGAGAGCTAGGCGGTTATTTTTGCTTTTCAATTTCAAAATGATGAAATTCATTTTATGAATTTTATCATTTCTGTCTCTGTCCCGTAAAGAAATGCCGAGCGTAGCTCGCCATTGACCACTGAACGACTCTGAGTTTCTGGATTAAGCCCACAGTAAAGGACCACGTCTCGGCACCGTCATTACTGGCAACACAAATGCTCAAAAACTTACGACGCGACGTTAGCATTGAGGTATATTGGACGTCAAGACGCGTCGTAGCTTTCCGACTCTACTAGCATAAGAATGCCATATTTGTCACTCACCCATGCCATACTTGAGTAGGCAGCGGACGATGCGCTGCTGCGTCTGCGGCTCGAGGAAGGCGTGGTAGGGCGCGAGCGCCGCCAGCGCGGGGAGCGCCGCTGCGTGGAACTCCGACACCGGCAGCTTGCTGCCCGCCGCGCCCCCGCCGCCCGCGCCGCCCCCGCCCGCCGCGCCCCGCTCCGATACCTGACCGGGACAAGGACAGATTAGATGCGGAATTGACATTCTGTTTAATGCCAACAAACGAGGCTATATTTTAGAAAACATTGAACATTGACAAGTAACGATAAAAATGTCTATACTCAGTTTGGAACTGATTAGTTACTTCACTTTATAGTCGGATCCACTCTCAAACTGAAGGATGTTGTTTTATGTCCGCGTCCACAGAGTTGGGCTTATGCAGATTGGTGGACTCAAAATAACGAGGAAATCTCAGGCGTGCTGGTAATGTTTTCCTTTACCCCTAAAGCAGTTGCGTAAGAATTGATGACGTCCATAGCGGCGATAAAGCTACTCGGGTGTATGTTTCTGTTCATCTCTCTCTCTCAGCAGCAGGTGTGTGTGTGTGTGTGTGTATGAGGTACCATGGAGCAGAGCGTGGCGGCCAGCAGGTCCAGGTCGGCGGCGCGGCGGCCCAGCACGAGCGCGCGCGCCTGCAGCAGGTGGGGCAGCGCGCGCAGCACGTGCGCCAGCACCGCCCACTCCGCCTCGCGCGTCAGCGCGCAGCACAGCAGCCGCGCCATGCGCCCCGCCGGCACCACGCACACGTTCTGCGACACGCGAATATACACTCTATGTTAGCGTTCATCGTGAACGGTCGATGGAATACGAGATTTGCCCGTAGGTTCTCTCACACCACTACTATCAGTTATTTCGCTGTTCCAGGCATAATCAATATTTGCCACCCGTACATATTTATTTCTTGGTCGCAATCGGTAAGAAATGACCTCAAAATGAAGGAATTCTTCGCAACACCTGGTGCAGTCAATTTAACAGCCCCTCATTTTTGTGCTCGCCCCCAAATCGAGCCCGGTAAAGATGAATTTTTTAACAGGGTAATTTGTATTTAAATCCGAAACAATTAAGAATAGTGAAAAATACGGAAGATTTTGATACTTGATTGAATAAAGATTTCGACAAAAAACTAAAAGTGCATCATTGTGATAGGCTAGTACAAGACCAGCGACAGACCGGCGGCAGGTCCTTGAGGTGCGCGGGCTGGTGCGCGCGCGCGCTGCACGGCTCCACCACGAGGTGCGGCGAGCACACCGGCTTGAGGCGCAGCGCCGCCGCGCCGCTCAGCGCCGCGCCGCCCGCCTCGTAGCAGAACCCCACGCAGTTGAACGCGTTCGCGCGCAGCCCGAACAACATGTCCAGTATCTGTAGTAGTGTAGTAGCCAACCGTTACAGACAGGTGTCCATTTGACAACAAAAGACAAAAGTTACAACCGAGTTGATAGCCTCTTATAGTTAGTTAAGGGGAAAGCGAGTAGAGCACTGCGAATAGAGTATATCAGGATTATATCAGGATATTTGATTAACTTTTGTGACCTACAAAAGCTAATCAAATCAACTAGGTGTGTACGTCAATTGGATGATAATAGAAAGTCACATACATTAATGCCAACTTTAAGCTATCAATTTTTAGAAGTTATTGACCTTTGTTGGAGACACTCTAGAAACTCTATATGGTTTAACATCATACGGGTTTGGCATTTAGCATAACATGCATAATATGTTTACAGACAGGTATGACGTATCAGCATATGTGGGTGTGCGGGGAGAGCGGGGTGTGGGGGAGAGCGGGGAGAGTGTGACCTTGATCCGGACGTCGGGGTGGTGGTGGCAGACGGCGGGGTGGCGGTAGTGGTGGTCGAGGTGGTCGAGCAGCACGACGAGCGCGCGCGCGGCCGGCTGCGGCGACGCGCGCAGCAGCTTGTCGTGCAGCAGCTCCAGCAGCCCCGCCGCCGCCAGCCGCACGTCCGACACGTCCGCGTCCGCCGGGATGGACGTGTCGTGCGCGTACACCTCGAACGGACGGTTCAGGATCTGCAGAGCGACATCAATTGTATATTAATTAATGATTTTTAAATTACTAAACACAAAACTGGTCATCCTTGAACGAAACAAAAATGTGATTGATTTACATATTATAAAAACTTCTTTGAATTTATGTTGTTTGTAAAAATTTTCACGAGTCGTGAACGCAGATGATTAATGATTGGTATATTGTATAGTTTCGGTTAATTTACAGCGGTGAAAGACACACGACCAATAAATAACGTACACTGACTGACGAACGAACTCCGTGAATAACTAGCGCAGTCAGCGTCAAACCGACCAATAAAGTTGTCATTACTCGCGCTGACTACTATATAGATTCTTAGGTAATAATTAGTACGGAATATTATTTTATACCTTCTCCAGCTGGTCGACGAGGTCGATGCAGGCGTCGGAGCAGCACATGCGCGCGAGGTCGGGTGCGGCGCGCGCGGCCGCCGCCCGCAGCGCCACGTCGCCGTCCAGCGCGCACATCGCGACCAGCGCCGCGCCCACGCGCTCCGCCAGCTCCTCGCCGTGGCCCACGCTGCACGACATACACATACAGATACAGGTATTCATGTAAGGCCGTGACACATTTCATTTGGCTGAAGAGGTCTACATGATGTTTGAGAAGCAACAATCAAATCCGTAAAAATTAGTTTGAAAATAAAAATAAATAAATGTCCACCAAACCTATATACCTAGTAAAACGCAATTAACCCACATGCTTAAATTTTGGTCAACTAAAAAGATGACCGTGATTATTGTTGTCTTTTCAGCCGTGCGTCTTCGCGGACGTGGAGCTCAGCCAATACCATCCACGAAACCTAGCAAATAAGAAGCTGGTGGCCAGGGTTGCCTCCAGCCCACGGAGCGCCCGGGTGTAATTAAGACGCTGGCGCTTTTTTGTACCAAAATGTTCGGTAAAATTTTTCCAGTCAAACATTACAGCCGAGGCTCCATGTGACACCATCATCGCACCCCCTATAAGTTAACCCCCCCCCCGTGCTGGTGGCACAGATGAGTGGATGGAGTGGCCAGGTGCTCACCGGTTGCGGCGGATGTAGGCGAGCAGCGCAGCGAACGCGTGCAAGCGCACGGCGGGGCGCGTCTCGGCGCGGATGTACCGCTCGGCCAGCGCCAGCGCCGCCGCCGCCCACTCGCCGCCCAGCGTCAGCGCCGCCGCGCGCGCGCTCACCAGCCGCATCGTTGACGCTTCCTGCGACACACGAGACGAGGTGGACTGTCACCATTATCGATATTCAACATTATCTAATAAAAAGGTGGCTTGCTACATTCTGAGACCGCCATGAACAATCACACAGACTACCATGAATTAATAGTGTCTAACATTATGAGAAAATGTTCATAAGGAGTACCGTAAATGGGCAAAGTTAATCCTTGTTGTGATGCTACAGGGATTAACAGGAGCTTACGATAAGAACCTCAGCACAATCTAAAACTAGTCAGGCGAACTCAAAAATTCATATTTGAGCAAGCCAGTATTTCAGTAATAACTATGGTTAAACCTCAGCGGTTGCGTGTGACCGACCCAACAATGACCGATACAATCTTAATCAATATTAATGTTTTTACTTTTACCAATATAATCCTCAATAGATCACGTCACGTGTAATTTTGGTAGTGGCTCGCCATTTTATTATTACCTATGCAAAATGAGAACAGAACGTCTGGCAGACGGCACGTACCGGTCGGTCGTGGCCGCAGCAGTCCACGAGGTCGAGCAGCGCGTCCGCGTCGCCCTGGTACTGGCCCGCGTCGTGCAGCTGCTCGAGGGCCGTGATCAGCGCGTGCAGCCGCGAGTGGATCAGCTCGTTCGGCGGGTCGAACGTCTCTGCAACACGCGCCATCGCTATTAGGCCACAGAACCCTGTCTAGGTGAGACGCTGAGCTGCGACAATTAGAGGTGGCGAAATGGAAGGCATCGAGCTGAGGAGTGTTCATTCGGGGAAAAATGATTGTCAAAAAAATTATTTAAAAAAATTAAACCAACCTCAAAAAGTATGAAATAACATTTGTTACATACTTTGGCTTACTGTTTTTGAGGTTGGTGTCTTTAGTATCGAGTATTTTGTTTCTATTGTTAAATTTTGGCACCAACCTCAAAAATAGTAAGCCAAAGTATAAAACAAATGTTATTTCACACTTTCTTGAGGTCTGTTTAATTTTTTGAAATATTCTCAGAACTGCACAATTTTTACATAAAATGTTAGTCTATTACGGCTGCCAAATAAGAACTATTTTGATGTCGGTTTAATTTTTTTTGTGTATGATGTTCATTAAGTGTGCACAACTTGTCCCTGACAATGAATAAAAGACTTTGATTTGATTTGACGATTTTAACTAAAAGTGAGGGCTGGCTGATGCCCGCCTGCCTGAGGGCTTCCAGGAGCGGCCGGCTAACAGAGTAACAAGTGAAGAAGCGACACTGACTGTCCTGGTGCAGGATGGCGCGCACGATGCGCAGCAGCGCGTCCCACGCGGCGTCGTGCAGCTGCAGCGGCACGCGCGCCACCAGGCTCTGCAGCGCCACCACCACCTCGTACGTCACCACCGGCTGCCGCACGCGCAGCGCCTGCAACGCACGTGTACCCGCACTCTACCAACTACCACCACTGCAACCGTACCAACTACCACCGCTGTGCTGTCACCATCAACGTACGATCCGAGTATGTATGTCACCCATTAATGGCCCACTACAGGGTCGGGTCTCCTCTCACAATGAGAGGGATGTAGGCCGCCGTCCACCACGCTCGCGCTGGCCTAATGCGGGTTGGTGGACTTCACATACCTTTGAGAACATTTTTTTTTGTGAACTCTCAGGCATGCAGGTTTCCTCACGATGTTTTCCTTCACCGTAACAGCAGGTGATGTTTAATTTTATAAATCGCACATAACTTTTTTACAAAATCATTGGTGCGTGCCACTGGGATTCGAACCCGGACCCCTCGATTCGAGGTCGAATTCTAAGCCACTGGGCTATCACCGCTATCCCAGTAATTAGGAGTTAGTTACTACCAAGTAAATAGTACTTTACAATACTACTTTATAAATAGCAGTAAATGTATAGATGGTGTTCGTAGACATACTATAAACTTCACTTCCCATACTCTACTAGTACAAACGTTACAAAATACATTAATTGTAATACTTTGACGATAGTGTTTTTACTTAGGACAATGATAGCGAACACAGTGAACTATAAACATGTGTAGGGACCCCTACTATAATTATGTAATGATCAGCATAAACGACTGGCTGCAACAGTCGCTCCCCTTCTCTCTTGACGAACGCTATACGCTAGGCGCTAGCAATATATAACTAGAGTGATAATATATGTATTACGTTTATTATAATATAGACTTTCATTTCCGAACCTTCTGATAGACATTAATACAATACTAAACATCCTCTAAATTGGTGACCCCGACGTGATTACAAGTTTGATTTTTTTTTTGTTGAAATTGAGTAACAAACAAGTAGCGAAAGACCCCCTGATGGTAAGTGAGGCCCACAACTAACCTCAAATAGAAGAGAAGTCCTATCTGATGTCGTATGTGGATGATGCGTTGCTGCTCTAGAGGACAGAGATCACCCCACTTAAAGCATCTTCAGTAGTCTCCTGTGATGTAGGCGGAGGTGTGTGTGTGTGTGTGTGTGTGTGTGTGTGTGTGTGTGTGTGTGTGCGAGCTGACCTTGAGGAAGGCGGGCAGCACGGCCAGGAAGGAGACGTCGAGCTGGGGCACGCGGCGCGGCCCCCACAGCGCCATGTTGATGTAGAAGACGGCGCCGCGCACGAGCCCCGCGTCGGCCTCGTCGCCCTCGCCCTCGCCGTCGCCCGCGCCGCTCAGGATGTCCACCATCTCCTGCAGCGCCGCGTACCCGATGTCCGCGCCCACCACGCACCGCATCAGCTGGGAAGTGCAGTGGAATGCTGTACTCATTGACTGAGTGACGTTGACGACCCCAGTGGCGCAGTGGCTAACACACCTGTGCGCTTGCATGTGGGGTCCTGGGTTCGATTCCCAGTGGAGCAGATTTGAATCATGAATTTGAATTTCTATTTCTGGTCTGGGTGTGTTGTGTTGTTATGTTGTGTGTGTCCATGGCGCCCACGACACAGGGAATCCTAGTGTGGGGCTATGAGTGTGAAGTGTTATTTATTTATTTACTTTATAATATACTTCTTCACAGGCAAAAGGAGCGTGGGTCGACAAAGTATCGTAAAGAGTGCAGGACGGAATCTGCCTGACACAGCCACATCGAAAGAGATGGAGGACCTTACCCACAAGGGATCACATTTAAGTAATTGGACGTAATCGTGTGAAGAATAAAGATAAAAATAAAATAAAAATGCTACTTTACAATGTATAGAATTTTATGGAGAACTCGCCTTTACGCAAAGTGGCGTGAGGTGAGGTGGGGTGTGATACAATTGTTTTCAAGTTACTTTAACAGCAGAGTCCTGACACAGAATACAGAATGAATTTTTCAAGTGGCAAAGTCCAAAATTATGAGGAATACCGAAAACTGCTAAGAGGAGCTGAAAACTAAAACTAAAATTTTATTATTGGATTTTTAAAAATCAATTTTACAATTTTACAACAGCTCTCCTTCAAGGGTATTAGTAGTGTAGGGTAACAGTTGTGCGAGCATGTGAATGCGAAAGTAAACCAGACAGAGTTGCCATCGAGCTGTTCTAGCAGTATAGGAGGAGAGGAGAGGTATACCTTCCAGCTGTTCTGGCAGTAGTGCTCGAGGTTGACGGTGCGCGCGAGGGCCGCCACGAAGGTGCGCAGCGCGGCGCGCGGCAGCAGCGAGTAGGAGACCACCGCCTCCAGCAGCGACAGGCAGCCCTGCACCACGCCCTGCTCCGACGAGTACACGCACAGGTAGCACGCGTGGCTGGACACAGATGACACAAATGCAATATTCATCACGGGGTCTGGCCGCAACCCAATGGCCCAATGTTCTCATGGGTCTCTCCACCGCGCTGCTCCGATGCGGATTGCTCAAGAAACGGGCAGGTCATCCATAGGGCCTCCGACAAGGTTTAACGCTATATCGATAACATAACATAAATATCGATAAGCGATAGCTACCGGGATCGACGGCTCAAAGTGCCCTCCGAAGCACAGAAGATCTGATGGTATCTAGCTGACATGAACTTTACAATTTAGTTTACAGCATTAAGTATATAGTAAAGACAACTCATAAGTAAACTTTGAGCATCATATTATTTAGAGTTTGATCTAGCTATTTCATAGCCTTGGGTAAAACCAATATTTGTCGCACTTTGAACTAGTTCTAGTACTTGTCTATGACAAGCCCACATAAATATATAAATATAGACTAAAATAATAAAATTTCAAAGTAACTTTTGACATTTGATAACTATAAACACATGATAACTATAAATACATATAGTCGATAAAAAAATAAATTTGGGACAAAAGATGTGTTAACGCATTAGCAATTACTCAATAAAGATACTTGCTATCTGATTTCTTAATTTCATCTTAGTTTTTCAAGATTAAGTTTTTTTCATTGTCAGTTTCATTATATCCTCAAAATAAAAATTATGTTCCAAAACAATACATACTTGACGATCCCGTGAACTATTTCTTCATCCAAATATACAGCATTGAACTTGACTACGTTGATGACGAGCTGGACAAAATCGATGATGTGCGCCGGGTTTTGGATCTGCGGCAACCACTCTAGGATGAAGGGGCCAATCTGGAACGCGTAATGGTTAAATATTGTGTAAGAAAGGAGATATAGTATGTCATGTCAGTACCCATTAATGACTCACTACAGGGTCGGGTCTCCTCTCACAATGAGAGGGATGTAGGCCACCGTCCACCACACTGGCCTACTGCGGGTTGGTGGACTTCACATGGCTTTGAGGACATTTTTTTGTGAACTCTCAGGCATGCAGGTTTCCTCACGATGTTTCCTCACCTCATTCCTTCACTGTAACAGCAGGTGATATTTAATTTTATAAATCGCACATAACTTTTATTACAAAGCCACTGGGATTCGAACCCGGACCCCTCGATTCGAGGTCGAATTCTAAGCCACTGGGCTGTCACCGCTTATATGTAAAGTGCTAAGAGTCTGAGCCGCATTGTGCGATTTCGCAACTGGACGAGGACAGCCTAAGATAGGGTTAATCCATTATTGAAGAAAAGAAGGAACCAATTTGGTAGCAGTATTCATAATGTCTTTATTCATAGTGTCATGTCTAAACTTATGGTCTTTCCAGAAAATAAACGTAGCTATTAAGTTTTGTTTACTTGTATTGTAATATATGAATAGTTAGAATATTATTAAAGTACATTGCAGTTCTATTTTAATACTGAACTTATCTATTGACAAGTCAAAACAATGGTTTTTTTAAATCAATAAATAGTTATTTTCATTCAAATTATAAATACTATGAAAAATTGTGATTAGGTTGACTATTGAGCATTCTTTTAATGTTGTATGCGCAATATGATTCTATCTTGATTTACTGATCATTATCACACATTGTAATTAGTTTAGTAATGGGCATACATAGTACTAAAGCTATACATAGTATTATGAGACTAGAATATTGACTCATCAGTCCCCATGGGCAACCCCTTTGTATAATGAGTATTTAATGTCAGTTATTGCATCACATTTATTAATGAACTACTGGTTATTTTTAAAGCCAGCTTCAAGACAACAAAGATAAACATTTAAATAACAAGTTTAATGACAGGATTATAATACAATAGAATTAAAAATAAATGTAGCAGTACATTTTTGTGCAAACTATAAACAAAATGTCAATTGTGTACTTAAAACATCTTGCTATTTTATTTACCTCAGAGGTTAAATTAAGAAATGAAAGGAAGACTGTTGTTATGGTTTGCCTTGGGAATCATTTGGGATAGCCAGATTAGTTCTGAATCTCTTCAAGGTTCTAAGACGAAACATTTCAAATACAAATAGAGATTCTATAGAAAAATCAGTTTGCTATCGTAATTAATAAGGTCATAAGGCCAAACCTGTTCTTCAAAGCAGTTGATGTTCTTTCCGGTGTTGGTGAGGGCACAGAGCAGCTTGAACCTGAGCTGGTAGTCTTCTGGTGGGTGCGCCGCGTGCGTCTCCTGCAGGTACTTGAATAGGATGGTGCGCATCATGAGGAGGTCGGCCGGGCCCTCCGCGATGTTGCGGAGGAGGCCCAGTGCCGCGTGCCGGACCTCTGCATTGGGATCGTCTAGAAGATCTCGAGTGCAAGCCCAGATCTTTTCTATTACACCCTGGAAGTAGTTCGATTTTGTGTGATAACTGATATAGCTGTGCAGCAGCTGCTAAGTACGACTGTGGAACTTTTTATTTGTGTTTGTATGAGTCAACATAAAAGTTAAGGTTGTTTGTTGGTATAAAACATTAGGTATCTATACTAATATTATAAAGAGGAAACATTTGTATTTTTGTATGTTTGTAACGAATAAACTCAAAAACTACTGTGCAGATTTCAAAAATTCTTTCACCATTGGAAAGCTACATTCAGCCTGAGTAACATAGGCTATTAAATTAAAATAAAAAAAATAAAAAAATTCATTGGCAGAGCGAAGCCTGCTGGGTCAGCTAGTTACAGATAAAAGGTGAATAGATAAATATGATTAAATGATAATTTAGAGCTATTTGTTCTTATATTGTATATTATATTGTTAGTTTGCCTGTTGAACATGCACCAACCTCAGGATCCCCAGATCTCCAGGATCTTAGTGTGTGGTTATGAGTGTGAAGTAAAATGATTACTTATAAATGTATTAGGATGTAAATTTTTCATTGTAAAACAGTGTTATTGTTGCATCAGATCACTGTCCTTGACAATCATGAAATAATATTATGAAGGTTCCTTGTTGCTGACAGAACACTATAAATAAATTACAATGAAATATTCAATTTCATTTTACTCCCAGCATACCATTGGGAATATCTTGGTTGCTGTTCTGAGTGCATTTGATTGTCCAGTATATTGGTCAGCGACCACAACTCAAGGTCAACCAGGCAGAATATTGTTATGACAAGAACAAGTGTTTTTTCTGTTCACTGCATTTTTTCTTTACAGTGTAAGTTATCTAAGAAAGTTTATACGTTTTTAGGTATTTGTGTATATTTGTCACATGTTTACTTACATTATGCTCTCTACATAGATTGTACGAGATGGTGGTTGAATGTGAAGTTCTTAAATATTTGCTTCTTGGAGAAGCTAAAATCAAGTTTAATTTGTGACTTGGTTGACCAAGCCTTTACAGCAAGAAAGTGAATCCCTTATAATTATGTACTTTTTTCTTTACCATGTAAATTTGATGTATTCCATTGTTTCACAACACAACAAACTTAAATAAATTAAATGCCTAAAAATATACAGTACATGAAGAACAGTGAATGTCAGTTAAGAAACCTAATGCATGGAGGGAACAAAGAACTATTGTTCCATGCAAAGTGAAGTGAATATGAAGTTCAATACAGCTGTGATGAGATATTTCGTGCTGTGTGTTCATGTTTGTGAGTCATGACAGGCAGGGCAGACCAGTGTCTGGGGGGCTCACCTCCTGGACCCTGGTGTGCAGCACCTTGTCGCCCACCTCCCTGATGGCGCGCAGGCGGCGGCTGAGCGGCGCCTCGGGGCACAGCTCGCGCCGCAGCTCCGCCGTCACCACCAGCTCGTTCTGCCCTGCCAGCGGCGCTGCCACCACACACCAAATCTCATTATACACCGACCGCCACGCTCCCCTACCGCGGGAAACCGACCGAACTTCAAATAAACCCAGCAATATGCAACGATGTCCACACAAAAGAACGGTCGTCGGACCGACTCGCCGGCTCCGATCTAGCGAAGCGATTTACGGGCCGGCTGTCAACCTTTTCCGCGGACGTGAGCGTTGCCGATAAGCGTATGGGATTCTACACATCCCGAATTCGATTCGAGACGGATAGGTATACGTACCCGATGGCCCCTTCTTGAAGAACACTTTCAACTTGTCGTGAAAGGACTTTGTGTCCCTATCTCGCGAGCTCATCGTGCCGCCGCACCGACGCTCGCCGCCTCCCAAAATTACACTAAAGCTAACGGCTAGGCCCGGCGATTACCTATGCGTATGAAATTGGAAATAAAAACACATATTTGTTAAAATTATTCTCACTACCGCTCTGCTTTGATATTCACCATCTGACAGCTTGATAGCCCTCCCTCTTTACAGCTGACAGATATCTGTTCGATACGGTGCGAAGTTATCTTTCGCCCCGGGCATCCGAGCGAGCCAAGTGAAGTTAGCTCCGGTTGGTTTGATCGTATTATGCCGCCTCTACATATAGGCCAGCGCATTCGCCAACGCGCTGGCGGTGCGCTTGCCAACGTGCTTGTGAGTAATCCACACATTGGAAGGTCGTTCAGTATGGTTTGGTTCGGGCCAATGTTCGGACGGATTCAAAATGGATGTTGAGTCGCTAACTCTTGATCGCTGCTCCGGGCAAACTGATCGCGTGGCCAATGTGTGGATGGTGCGCCAAGCTTGCGGTAAGTGTCTTTTGATGTTGCCGACACCGCGCGGCAAGCTCGCAAGTGGGCCGGCCAATGTTCAAATACCAACCGCCAATGTGCCAACGCCCGTTCTACTCATTGGGCCAGTGGCTGGGCCAGCGCACTTGCCAACGCGTTGGCCTATGTGTAGTGCCGGCATTATTGAAATCTACTCAAAAATAACACTTTCCATTGTTCTTTCGCTGATATTCACGGAGATTACAAAATGGGATGTTTATGTGTTTAAAAATAGTTTTATTGCGTCTACGTGATAATGAAATCAGTAAACAAATTACGCTGCATTGTTTTCCGAACGAATATGATAATGTGATGCCATATGTAAAAAAGCATTAGTCTATTAAAAAACAAGAATTTATTTTATTGTACACTGTATTTTATTGAATAAATTAACCGAAAAAATTAAAGCAAAGAAAGAAAAATATAACGCATAATAATTTTTAATTTTGATACGGTATGTTGCCTATTTTAGTAAAATCATCGGTACTATCGATCAATCGAATACTGATTACAAATATTCGATTGAATACATGGAGACTACTTGTAGGTACTTCTTAAAATGTTATCTTTTATTTTTATCAAAATTATTCACAGCGTTTCTTTCAACACCTACTTATAATATAGGATCTTTCCATTATCGTATCTACTTGCTGTGTTAATAGTTAATCAGTACCTACCTACTGTACTACCTTCTACTCGTGTTGAGTATTATGTTCTCAAATCTCTGTTAGAGTAACTGTATTCGGTGCCCTAAATGCAGTTAAAATGGAGGCAAACAAGGCAATTTGGCCAGCGTGTTGACAAAGCAACACAAGTAGCGGGACCCATATAACAAGTTTCCGTTCAAAACAAAAGAATAGGTACAACACTTAACCTACTTGACTTGTTGGGCTTTAAGTTTTTGATTTGCAAATTTTATACGTATCAGTTTCTTTTTTTACAGTAAAGTATTGAGTTGGTAGGTACACAAAAGTTGTTTTACGTTGATAGATGACTACCAAGCCAGTACTATAAAGTATGCACAAAGTATACCTTAAAATAATAAAGGTGCATACAAATTTGAATTGTAAAAATATCACATATAATATTATGTTATCATTAAATTTTATTTTAATTTTCATTATAAATGACAAGTTAGTCAAGTTAGGTATATTATATGTATACATGTATACATGGCAGAAGTTTGTGGAGTATCAGTATTCATTCTTTCATTAGGGTAGGTAGTATAGATTAGGGTATCTATCATCTAGTTATTTTAGATGTTGCAACTTTTGCAGTGGGGATCTTGGCATGTATCTACTTATTTAAACATCGCCCGTAAATCCTCCTTTTCTTTTAATTTTGTTAATGGACTAACCTGTGTTTAGTAACTGTAAGTAAGATCCCGCCTCGCACATTTCGTTCCTTAGCTGCCGCTCATGATAGGATTGAAACTACTCTGTGCTACCAAGTATCTAATACATTGTGAGTCGTATATCACTTAAAAGCTTACGATTATCTTAAAGGAATTTCCGAGGATAGCGAGTAACATTGAATGCTATTCATTAGTCCAGGCCGCTCCGGGCCGGTTAACGAAGTCTTTGTGTGCTCGAATTTGCGATCGTTCAGACGATCGCCTCTGAATTCAAACGTCTCCTCTTTTCTCCCGTAAACATCGGGTCATTGGACTTTTTTTGGGTTCCGTTTTGAGCGGTAAAAGCTCAGATATAGACCCAAATAGATGACGCAAGCATATAAAAACAGAACATGCCAATTTTTTTACTAGCTTCTGAGACAAAACAAGAATGTTGTAGTGATGGGAGTCCTACATTAATGCGAAGCCGAATCAAAAGCGAAAAGTAACTACGAATCACATGATTCATTCGATTAGATTAACAAATTTATCATCATTCGAATCGATTTAAATCCGTTAACATAAATGCCGCGTATCAAACAAATCGATTTCATTCGAGATATTGGATTGTAGGAATGATAAATCCCGTAAGAACAACGGTGGAGAGCGGACCATTTGAAACAGCGACGCTGAGTATGTACACAAACAACAAATATTTTGACACATTGACATTTTATATTTGCGTGATCTATTAAGGTCTGTGTGTACAAGGGAATTGTGTTACCTACTTTGTCCGTTTGTCAAAGCTGTTTTTTTCCAGTCACCTGTCCTTGTGCAACAAGGCAACTACTATACACTCTGTTCATTGTTCTGTTTCTGTTTATACCTGTTTTGAGTTAATTTATGAAGCTCATATAACTTTTTACTTACTTAAAAAGCACGTAAAACTTTTCGCTACATTTACCTACTTTAAAATTGAAAAAAAAAGTGAAATTTTTACCTGGCATAGGAACCTTAGGCCACTACTGTTTCTATTCTTTCGGTAGTTTTTTAAAAGTCAATAAGAGAATAATATAGAAAAGATTAATAAGTTGTATATTTTCGTTTTATTATTCCAGATTCCCCTAAAAGTAGGTATAAAAGTACTAAGTAATACACCTACATCTCCCGTAGGTACAAGTAGTTGTCTCATGTTGTACTTAGTTGGTTATGCAATCGAAGGTCGCGCGAGTCGCAGGTGACGAGGGTTGACGTCGTGGTCGGGAGCTCACCTTCTTATATCGCGACGGCAATTTATTGTCTCACACTTAATAACATTGTGTTTCATTTAAATGTCAATACGTTTATCCCGCGTAACAGGGACTGCTAAGATACAATAGTTTTTGTTTCATCATATATTTTCTTTTCTCTACATGCCAGTAACCCATTAATGACCGATAGCGAGTAAGTTTCTTTTCTCTACATGCCAGTAACCCATTAATGACCCACTACAGGGTCGGGTCTCCTTCTCGTAATGAGAGGGATGTAGGCCTTAGTCCACCACTTTGGTCTACTGCGGGTTGGTGGACTTCACATACCTTTGAGAACATTTTTTTTGTGAACTCAGGCATGCAGGTTTCCTCACGATGTTTCCCTTCACCGTAACAGCAGGTGATATTTAATTTTATAAAGCGCACATAACTTTTTTTACAAAGTCATTGGTGCGCCACTGGGATTCGAACCCGGAACCCTCGATTCGAGGTCGAATTCTAAGCCACTGGGCTATCACCGCTATATCTCTACATAATTATCATAAAACAAAGTCGTCTTCTGTCTTTTGACGATTAGATAATTCGAACTAAGCGAGCAACGGATTATATCGGGATTTTCATTAATAGACAGTGAAGACGAAGTATGTGATTAGTAGAGAAAAGCAGTAATAAACATGCTAAGTACATGAGTTGGAAGGCTCAAAAAATTGGGTGGGTGGGGCTGTGTCGGTGGACAGGCCCGTTGGTTTTAAAGTGAAACGTCTTATCGGCATCGTTTACCGCCGCTCTGCATGATTCCGATGCAAACTTAAGGTCTTAGCAGCGAGCTGACTATAATAATATACGCTAAATAATTACACTAAATTCACGTTTCTACGATGAATCGTTTTGTAGTTATTAAGATCAGACGATATAGACCAATTCGTAACGGTTCGGTTTTCTGACGGTTTTAAAGACGTTTCACGTCAAAAATTAGGGCAGAGCGATGCCTGTCTACACAGCGTAACTGGATCGTTGCTTATTGAGGGTGTCAGGTATTCAATGCGCTCTGACAAGGGTTCACAATATTGAATATACCCGCGACTCGTGATCCCCCGATCAACATTTGACGACAGCATACGGTAGCAGGTTATGTATGTACGTACTCTTACCTGTTTTTTCGAGTACACCTGGATATACGAGTATGTACCTAAAGTTTGTGTGGATGGATGGATGTTTGTTACTCTTTCACGCAAAAACGGCTGAGCAGATTTGGATATAATTTGGTACATAAGTAGATTATAACCTTGATTAACATAGGATCCTTTTTATACCTGTCAGTAACCTATTAATGACCCACTTCAGGGTCAGGTCTCCTCTCACGATGAGAGGGATGTAGGCTTTAGTCCACCACGCTGGCCTACTGCGATGTTTTCCTTCACCGTAACAGCAGGTGATATTTTATTTTATAAAGCGCACATAACTTTTTTTACAAAGTCATTGGTGCGTGCCACTGGGATTCGAACCCGGACCCCTCGATTCGAGGTCGAATTCTAAGCCACACTCCATCTTCAAGACTTACCTATGGGAGTTGAAAGAAGGGTTGGTGGATTCCTTCGTTGTGTCGCGCTGAATAGGCATTGTTTAAGCAGGTAAATGGCCAGGGCCGGATTTAGGGGAGGGCAACCAGGGCTACAGCCCCGGGGCCTCCACAAAAGAGGGGCCCCCACAATAGACTTCAGAAAAAAAATTAAATTAAGACTAGTACACTAGTATACAACTTTTCCTTTCATATTTTTTTGTGTTTTACCTTTACCTACAGTACTTTGTACAAACATGATTACATTAAATATTAACAGAAATTAGAATATATTTGTTCACGGCAATCAGTAAAATATCAAAATACCAAATGGCCCTGATAAGCATTTGCAATTTATTATTATTATTTATTCGAAAACTCAACTGAAAAGAATTGTTGATTTTATTTGGAAAATAATTTGGGACCAAGGGGCCTCCACTCCTTTGTTGCCCCGAGGCTTCCAGACTTCTAAATCCGGCCCTGTAAATGGCTATTCTTAACTTAAATAACAATAAGTTTTCGTTAGTAGTGTATTGATTTTTTAATAGATGTCGCTAGTAGTATCAAAAGCTCGTACTCGTATATTATCGAGAGAGTTGATTACAATTCCTATATTTTTCCATAACTTATCATAATATTAACCTGAGTAAGGAACATGCTGCTTCACGACAGGATAAGAGGCATGTATGAGGCGATTACTCACCTTTAGGGTGATATGGGTAACAATTAAGTCACTTACCTTTAAATTAACGTTAGCTCTTTATGATACTTACATCTATGCTTTAAACACTGATGAGATGTCGTCGTAAACTTTGGTTCGTAACTTTCTTAATAAAAGTATTCCAATAGACTTTGAAGACACTACCCTAATTACTGTATGTATACTCCTAGGTCAGTCACTACTGCAACCATTCCTTCTTCCAAGACTTCATTCAACAAGCAACTTTCTTTAAGGTGTCCTGGGCCCTCTGAAATACTCTGAATCCAACGGTTTCCCGCTATCTTCTTCAGGTCGTGAGTCCACCTGGCAGGAAGGCGGCCTGTACTCCTTTACCTGAACGTGGCCGCCATTCGAGAACCCTTATCCCTTATCGGTGACGTGTATGATGTATAAATGATGTATAAATGTTCGACAAATTAGAAAGCCACTCAATAACGCTCAGTGCGGGCGGGATCGCGTCCAATATAAAACCCATTTACTATAAATCATTATTAGGCCCTACCGCATATTGGCTCGCTTTATGGGCTCCACTACAATCAGCGACCGCCATTTAAAGTTAAGCAGCGACCCTATTAAGTATGACTTATGGAAGTTTTAAGGTAGCAAAGGTCTCCACGTAGAAAGTGCATTGAATAGGTACATAAGGAACTTCGTTTTAAAGATATAGTTTACTTACGCAGGTTCCCTACTTTGCAAACGTTTTTTTTTTTTTTTTTAATTTTTTGTAAGGGGTTTTCATTGCATTGTTTACTTAATTTTAACTTGATACTGTAATATATCGATGTCGCGTCTCAGTGCAACTACTATTAGTCAGCCGAGGTGTCGGCGCGACTAATGCACGCTGAAGCGACGCCGACGCGCGACGCCATCACGGTGATGCGGCAGCTATTTAGAAAATGCTTTATTGTTCCTCGTGAATTCAATATCATTTAACTTCCTTCAAGAAAATGCTTTAAGGTTTTGTAGTAGGTGTTATTTCGTTATAAACTATTGTTAACAAATTACAAACGGTGTAATTTAGTTTCTCATTCCTTAATCCATAATTATTTGTTTGTTTTCATAGGTCACCGTTACGAAACAATGTAAGTTAAAGAATAGAGACCAGAAGAATAGAATAGAGAGAGAGAGGAAGTTAGCTTATCCTTTATATTCCAATGTGTTTCCTTTTTGAACGCTAATTTTTAACGTAATTCATCAGTGACGTCTCATCAAATAGGGAGCGATTAATCAGCCTTCTTAATCGAAATGGCGCCACAGCGTGGTGCTGACTGAAATTGAACCATCAATAACTCAACGAAGGGCGATGCGTTTCTACATTAATAAATACACGGCTACTGGGGCCCTGGTGATTGGAGTCACCTGGAAAAATAGGTCAGTTACCGGCTAAATCAATTTCGTCGGCTTAACTCGATCACTTCTCTGCGTGTAATGGGATTTCCTGATGAATCAGGCATATGGCGGATACGCGAAACGCGGCGGATTTTTCCTTGTCACGGTGTGCTCTTTCCTTTTGTTATATTTATGATTTATCCTGACTTGATGGAGCTTTGCATAATTTTGTTTGATTATTATTAGGCCAGCATGGTGGACGGCGGCCAAACATCCTTTTCATTGTGAGAGGAGACCCGACCCTGCAGTGGGTCATTAATGGGTCACATGGATTGCATGAACCACTATTTCGTTGTAGGAATCAAGGAAATATTATATAAAATCTATTTAAGTGTTGCAAGTTCAAAATAAGCACGGATATTCTAGATTTAAATGTTACTTACATGTGTAACAAAACTCTTTTTTATCAAACTCAAAGATATGAAGACTACGATAAAAAATATTGGTACAAAAGTTAACGTGTCAGTCAGTTACTGGGACTGGGATCGCTCCATTGAACAACTTATTTACAAGCGACATCCTTTGTAATTCTTTCCTGTTAAAGCGGCCATAAGGACTTGATGGAAAAATAAACAAGTTTACAGCTTCAATTAAGTGGCAGGAGGTCGTCCCGAACATTCCAGCAACGTCAATATAAAGTCCATTACGAGACGAATATTATTTATCCAGTGGATGAGCGAGGCCGCCTCGAGGCGTTACAAAAGTCGTAAGGAATAAAAGGGAATCGTAAGCCCATAATGCAAAAAGTACTTAAGTGATATACTTAGTCAAATTGAATTTTTTCCGCGGATAAAAAAATTAGGAGCGCGAGTGTGTCGGGTAAGTTGGCAAGTCCGACGCCCCCGTTTGCTCGCCGGATTCGCTCAACATTTTTTTTCCATTAAGCCCGATCTTTTAAGATGTCGATTATCCACTTTATGGCTCGGCGGTCGACGCGAACGTTATTTGCTTTCACTTATAGAGACGTCGCGTCGTTTTGTTATTTTTTAATAGAACTTCCTATCTGAACGTGTCGTTCGGAGGATTGTTTTTCTGTCCTCCTTGAAATTTAGGATCTGTAGAAGGCTTATTTGTGTGAAGCATCTAATGACACCCTTGTGTTCATATTGTATCTCAATGAAGTATGTGTGACAAATATTGCTTTTGATTTACAATCACTATCAAAATATGAGATGCCTAACACCTAATGTGGATTTTAACTTTCTGCGAAAGTTTGTTGACGATGTTTCTAAATTCATGTTGTAGTTTACCTATTTACCCCTCTAAATGGGAGTAAAGTAAGTAAAGATACATCTTTAGCATATTGTTAAAAATGGAGCAAACAAAAATTAAAAGCAAACCTCGTCTAAAGTATTCCTAAGACTTATTGATGACAGAAAAAAATAACATAATTTAAAAAAGAAATCCAAAGCATTTGATTGTTGCAAATTATATTGGCAAGTGCGTATTCCAATATCCATGAGCGCTGAGCAGCGTATCGCTGGTGGCTGATTGGAGGCGTATTTAATGCGGCGGTGAAATTAGCCCTCATTACGTATTCCATTTGAGCGATCGCGGCCCAATTATGAAACCTACCCGATGCCCATCCGCGCCCCTCCAACTTTTTAAGGTAAAAGCAATGGCGGAATATTCTGCTTTCCTACCTTCAGTCCAATTACATCCACTGCTGGACATAAGTCTCTCCACATAGGCTTCTCCCAAGGCGCGCCACTTAGCTTCATCTTCATTTCATCTCATCCAGTTGCTTCCCGCCGTCTTAAACGCTGTAAGAACATCTGTCAAGGGTGTTATTGGGTACGCTAAAATTATGAGTTCCAATGTATTAAAATGGTCAAGTAAACATGTTATTGGAGAAAAAAAAAATTTCGAATACTATGGAGTATAAAGCTACCTTTACTTTGACTCTACCCTCACTTACGAAGTTAGAGTTAATAACTGATTCAGACACTGATTAGAAAATTTACTTCTTCTCATAACACTTAATATTTATTTCTTGGACCACAGCAGTTATTAGGCCCACTCTTATAAATATTAAATTAATTTCAAGATCAAGTAATTTTAAGAAATAATTTAGAATTTCATCAAATTTGTATTATGAGATGAATTTGACAATAATTAGAGCAGAGCTTAATCTCGTCATGCTTATATTTACCGCAATACTAATAGATTTTTAATTTGAAGTGAATAAAATGTATTTACTGTAACGGAGTAGAAAAACATTGTGATGAAACTTGCTTCGCTGAAAGTTCTTTATAAAGTTCTCAAAAGCATGTGAAGTCCACTGACCCGCAGTTAGTCAGTGCATAAGCATATAATTATTATTATTACCCGTTTTCTTTGCAGCCAGAACAATTTCAAGCATTATAAGAGTGTCTCCTTTCCAAATTCGAAATTGAATCGAAGTTTTGGCATCGTGGCCAAATAAAATGACAAACGCAAAAGTGCTTCAACATTTGAACGCAGTGCGGCTCAGTGCTACCTTTCAAACGGTTTGACACATCGTTTAAAGCCGTCGACGGGAACAAATCCATTTTAGGCCAGTAAAAATAGAATTTAACTTTGCTCTTAATTTCCGATACAATTTTTTATAAGGCTTTAGGATCAATTACTGGGCATAAAATCACAAAATGCTGACAGATCCAGGAGGAGTTTCAAGCGCATAGCATATCTCGGAAACTATGCACTTTAGGGCAAAAGTCATAAAAACTATTATTGTAGAAAATAAAATTCCGCATCTTTTGTTTCTTGTAAACTTTTTTGTCAAACTAACCGTTTACGATTTATGGCCCATTATATGCTCAGTAAATGATCCTAAACCTTATAAAAAAAAATCGATCGGATATTTAGTGTAAAGTTGAACAAAAAACCGTCTATTTTTACTGGAGTTTTTTTGACTGAAACGCTTTCAAATAATGCACGGATCCGCGCAACTGTAGCCCTATCAGCTCGGATTAGGGGTTATGGATTTGGGGCGGTTTTAATTGCGTGTGGAACCGTACAGCACCGTACAGTTGGAAGTTTGAATCCATTGGTTGGGTTTTGTTTGGCGCTGTGTTGCGGGCTCGGAATGGGTTTGCTAACTTCGCTGAGATACGACGCAGTTTCAGCCATTGTTTTCTGATAGGATCCCACTGAAATTGGTTACGATAAACATTTGAATTGTGTTTCTTCGCAACTTGACTCTTTTCTTTCTATATCTTTATCTATTCCTATATGTTTTTCAATTGATTTATTTCTTTATCTTTACAATTGTTGTAATGTATATCTTGTCTTGTTGTCTTATCTTAAAATACTTTATCTGTATCAATATTACCTTTACAAAGTATAGATTGGTTAATGTTTGATAATGTAAATTTACAAAAACAGCTTAAGTCAGAGTTATTTTGACAAACACCCTCAAAACAAAAAGACATAATAATAAACTATGCGCAATTATACCCTCTAAAACTAAGCAATATAATAAAAGCGTGCTTTGCCTAACTTACTGAAAAGTTGCAGCAGATTTGATTTTAAACGGAAATTAAAAATGTTTCTAACCGAAAAAGCATACTATTCGGTTACGGAATTCATTAATGAAAAAAAATCTGTATTGTAATGTAAATTCTATTAAATGGAATGTGGAAACGCGCGTCTAAACAAATAAAGTATGACAAAACCTGTGTCGACAGTTCTTTCCTCCGGCTTTTTCTCTTTACCCAGCGATGGGTGGCAAATGGGCAGCCGATGAATTCGATTAGGTAAAATTACAACTAATTATAAAAATAATAAATGTAGTATGCTAAACTGACAAATGAATTATTATACAAACTTGTCAATTAAATTATGTATTAGTTATAAGTTCTCAATTGTAATAAGTACTAACATTCGTTTCATTGAATGAATATGGATTGATCAAAATGCCCTGTAAAACCAATAACTAACCCATATTCGTGCAAATAAATGATTTTCATTTCATTTCATTCCAGAAGATAGAGAAACAATTCGTATTCTAAGAAGTTCTATTCTACTCATATTTCTTCATTTCTATGAGACGCCCAAAGTCCGTAGTATTAGCGATGCATTAACGCTTCCGAATTCGTTATTCAGGCAACATTTATCAAGTTGCGTATAGCAAATATCTAGCAACCATCGTTCGCAAGCGTCCCGAGGGAAATCTAGGCCGCCTTAGAATCCGCGATGAATTTGATTACTGGGAAATATGGGACGCGTTCTTTGCCAATAATTACGATTATTGTGGCCGTTCAAGAGTAAGGGTCGGTGTCCCGCAGGGAGGCAGCTCGGGCCTCTTCTTTTTAATTATTATATCTTATGTTTTTATTAGTATTCTTTCTCCCTTTTCATCATTTCGAATTGAAACAGCTGAAATTAAACTCTTAAGGGGCTTTAGTTTATACAGAAATTAATTTAATTTTATAATTGTCAGGGCCGTAATAACACCCAGTGGTAATGATACAAATTCAAATATTTCATAGCAATGGATAAGAGATGGAAACTTCAACGGGGTTTTAATAAATCAAATCTTTGTTTCGTGAGCAGAAAATTAAATATAGTTTAAAGTAAAATTTTACAACGATTTTAATTTTTCATCTGGCAGTCGAGTACAACAATCATTAAAACTTCCTTCCACATTTACCTCATTTCTGTCAGCGAAGGAATCGGAGCTTGGCACTTCAGAATGCGAGGAAATGTGGGATCCAACACCTCCGGGGCCTGTTGGGGGATTTGCAACTCTATTAAAAGTAGCACAAGGGTGCAATTTAAGGTGCAATTTAATTTGGTTGCAGTGCTACTATTGTATAATTACCTGTGCTCCGAAGCGCACTTTTCGTCCATGTATGCGCCAGCTTTTTAGCGCTTACACCCAACCACTCACATTTTAAACACGAATTTAGAAAACTCTTTCATGGTGAAAGTTGAATATTGTGCTGGCTTGTGAGCACAATTTGTTTTTATTAACTTTTCTAACAGTTTGAGATGTTTATTCAAAAGACTACTTTTTGATAAGTTCTATTGTGGTTTAAAACTGACTGGTAATAAAGAAAAACTCAATAAATTATTATTAAACCATACTTTTAGCTCCTGGCTGTGTAGGGCGATCAGATCGCAAAAATAGTTAGCTCTTGCGTCCTCGCGGGTGCAAATACGGGGGCAGATGGAAAGGGTTCCGTGAAAGCCTGAGAAGGATTAGTCCACCATGTGGGCCGTGGTGGGTGAGTAGGTTTGCGTAAAAAACCGAATTTCAACAATAGAATCTTAAGATTTTTCAGATCCTCAAAGAAAGTAAAAAGAAAATTAGTGTCTGTAAAGAATTTTTCAAATTTTTTAGTCTCGCCAATTTAAGTGTTCCACCAGAAGGCGTCAGATCCGGACAATGGATTGGTATTCGATTTTAAATAAGCGAGCGGCGGAACTTCCGACAGTATAAAGTTCCCCGATTTCAGGAGCGAGTTAAAAAGTTCCTTTATGAGAACGTTAACGGGCCATCGAAGTTGAGCTTCGCCCCTTGCAGCTTCGTGAATTGAAAAGTTAAGAATCATTGGAACAATGGCTCGTATCCAGTAATAACAGATATCGGTCTAAATAGATCACGCAAATGTAAGTAGTTCCCGTGACAAATATAAGAAAACTGGTGCAATGCACTATCACAATCGTTGTTCCGTATAGTATGCACGAGGACGTTGTTCAAAAGGGACGCCCGATTTATCATTTCCCAATCCAATAACTCGAATAAAATCGATTTGTTTGAGACTCGTCAGTATCATGACGTCTTCGAATCGATTCGTATGATAAAGAATATTTAATCAAATGATTCATATTATTCCTACTGGCAATTTAGATTCGGCTTCGCATTCATGGAGAATTCCCATCACTAAAACGATCTTTTGTCTCAGTATAAGGCACGCGCGATCTGCATTCTGATGGACTAACCTGTGTTATCTATTTAGATCTTCATCTGTGCTTGTAATGGATCGAGTCAGGATTTACAGGAACTGCGAGTCGTCAGGTTTCATCGATTGCTGGAAATCCAACGGCTATACCCACTTTACCTTAGCAAGGTTCCGCGAACGCTGGGAATTTATCCGCTCTATCGACTTGTTTTTCCATTTTGAACGTTTGAAATATCATAATTCATAAATTTTTGATATCATAATTAATAGATATCAGGTTCATATTGAAGCTGAAAACATTTGAGACGGCCATCTAATGTTCCTCTAACAAGAAGAGAGTACAACCAGGGCCGCCTTTAACCTACTGGAGGCCCTGGGCAATACTGGGCAGATAAGGATAATGGGGTCAGTAATTAAGGTTCGATTACTTCGAATTATACTTATAAGTTTTTTGGTAATAAATATTGGTAATCGTTTGGTGATTTGACAGGAACTAGGGACTTTCTATTTGATCTGAGGGGGCCCTTATAGATCGCGGGGCCCTGGGCTCTTGCCCAAAGTGCCCACTGGGAAAGATGGGTCTGAGCACAACTACGTCAGTCCTTTTCAAACCTTTGGTAGTGGGAGTTAAGAAAAGGTGGCATCAAAATAATCAAAACAAAAACACAATATTGCAAAAAGGTTCTGTAGTCTTTGGTTCTGGAGTAACTGTCACTCATCATCAGATGATCGACAGGCTTGTTTGCTACGAGTAACGAGTAACTCTACAATATAAAAATGCATGTATACCAATAACGCGCTATGTGATAGTAAGAATACTTCTTGTTAAAAAACTAAAGTTGAATGTTGAGTACAAGTGATAGTCGAGTGAAGTGGCTTGTGGAGTAAACCGAGGCAGTTTAGAGCAGTGTCGCGTTGTGTCGAGAGTAGCGCCCTCCGCGACGCGCTCGAGAGCGGCTCGAGTGCCGCCGCGCTCCGTGACACTAGTTGTAGGTGTAACACTGACAGCCTTTGTATTAAAACTAAAGCTTAATGTTGAGAACATCGAGCGATACTCTAGTAAAGTTCCTTGCGGTACTGTGAGGTTTTAGGCAGTAGTGTTGCATCGTGTTGCCGAGAGTAATGCTCTCCGCGCGACGTGCTCGAGAGTGGATCGAGTGTCGCCACGCTCTGTGACACAGGCACTATAGGGTTAGTTATAGGGCTACAGGTTATATTGAACAGGTAAGCAGTATAAACTGTTTACAAACAATAACAATTAGCTAATTACGTTATCGACAGCCGGAGGACTCAAAAAAAACCAGAGTACTTAAAATTATTTTTATTGAACTAATTAAAATTATACACTATGACTATTACTATTACTATTCCTAAACTTAATCCTATCTCTATTGCTAATCTTAATACTAATGCCGGTCGATCCGAGATCCAGCTATATATAGTACAGAAATATTCTAATTATGCTTGATAAGAAAACTATTAAATGCTGACGTATTGAGGACGCGCCTTGACCTAGCGCGCTGCTTCCGTGGTTTAGCAATGTCGAGTCAGCGACACCCCGATTGAGGGCGCACGTGGAGTTAACCCAGATTATGTCTTCTGTGGTCAGCAATGTCGAGTCAGCGACATCCCGATTGAGGGCGCACGTGGAGTTAACCCAGATTATGTCTTCCGTGGTTCGCGTATGTAACACCTCCACCCCCAGAGCAGCAACTATTTGAGTACTTTGGCCGAAAATGTTGCTGGTACGGTCTCCTGGGTTCCGGATCCTTCAGGAATAGCATAGGTGTGAGCCTCGTCCTTTTTGGGTTCTGGTTTCCTTTCAGGAGTAGCGGTAGTGCGGTTCATGTAGCGGCGAATTATTATAACTACGGCGATTGCGAGTGCCCCAATTATCATGATGTAGAAGGGTAGCGTCGTATGGTATGGTGGGAAGAAGAGAGTGTAGTGGCGGTCATCCAACTGCTCCATTGCTTCCTTGTTGAAACTGATCTTGGTCGGGTGGCATGACTTATCCAAGGACTGGTTGATTATAATGCCCTGGATGCAATCCGGTTGTTTCCGCAGATGATGATTGCCTGTTTCTTCACAGAGAAAGTGTTGACCAAACTTCGGGCATTCAGCCTCCATGTACATGAACGACTTCCTATCGGTTGCCATATAGGGAAAGGGTGGTATGAAGGTTTGCTGGAGTTTATTAGGAACAATTGATAGTCGGTAAAATTCAAAATTATTAGGAGATACAATGGGAAATTTAAAAACTATTACTATCCGTTTATCAGTAAAATAGCTACCAGGTTCGATTATATTATAATAATCTCTTAATTCAGCATCTGGAATTTCATTATTACTGTATATTTTCTTAAGTCTCATAATTATATTCTCTAAGTTATCTATACCTATCATACTATGGTGAGTGCTCGATGCACGAATAAATGCTAAAATATTCTCTGTGAATGAGTGCTCGATGCACGAATAAATGCTAAAATATTCTCTGTGAATGAGTGCTCGATGCACGAATAAATGCTAAAATATTCTCTAATTTAATTATTTCTAAATACTATTTCTATATAAGTCCTCAGCGTTTTCGCTGATAATAGCTAAGAATTGTGCGAATTTGGCATACTCAGCTTCGTAAATGTAATTTTTATCTAAAATTAATTTAAGTTTCATTTAACTTCTGTTGGTTCTCCACTAAAATGTCAATCAATTGTGAGTGTTGAACCATTCAGGCTTTATTAAGTCTAACATGATTATTGAACTAGGATTATCTAATTCTAAACCTAAATCTGATTCTAGATTTCTAATGCTATCACTAACGCTACGGCGAGCCTGACGAAGTTCAGACTGCCGGGCCCTAACAGACTTAGGGTGGAAAATGGTGGAAAGGATTGGCAACACTAACAGGAAATGCAATTCAAAGCACTTACATGTATTTGCCTTCTCTGGTCTTTTCCGGCGCTGATTTTTGAGTGCTGCCTCGGCTGATCGTACGATGTTCTGGATACCCCGATGAAACACTTGAAAGTGTAAGCAGCTGGTCTTCGTCCGATTCTTGGTCTTGAGCCTAACTACTTCGAGATATCCTACCGACTGCGCCAATTACGTTATCGACAGCCGGAGGACTCAAAAAAAACCAGAGTACTTAAAATTATTTTTATTGAACTAATTAAAATTATACACTATGACTATTACTATTACTATTCCTAAACTTAATCCTATCTCTATTGCTAATCTTAATACTAATGCCGGTCGATCCGAGATCCAGCTATATATAGTACAGAAATATTCTAATTATGCTTGATAAGAAAACTATTAAATGCTGACGTATTGAGGACGCGCCTTGACCTAGCGCGCTGCTTCCGTGGTTTAGCAATGTCGAGTCAGCGACACCCCGATTGAGGGCGCACGTGGAGTTAACCCAGATTATGTCTTCTGTGGTCAGCAATGTCGAGTCAGCGACATCCCGATTGAGGGCGCACGTGGAGTTAACCCAGATTATGTCTTCCGTGGTTCGCGTATGTAACAAGCTATCGAAGGTTGCTATTATAAAGTAAGCATTATATTAAGCTTTGTATTATTTTAAATTCACAAGTTAGAAATAATAAATAGAAAATCTCATAATAACCGTGATAAAAGTTATAAGCGGCAGTGCAAATAATAATGTAAACTACACTTAAGCCACTCACTACAGTGAGATCTAGAGATCTAGAGGTTAGTTATTACATTGTGAAATGAGTATGCTCTACTTACTCACGGTTTAGTAATAGACAAGTGTGATCATCTTTATATCTTTTTATTCATTATATTGTCAGGAATTGAATACTATGAGGGATTGTAAAAATACTACAAGGTGAATCGTTATTAAAATTGATTCAGTGAAAACTATGCCTTCCTTCCTTCCTTTCAGTCTTTGGTAGTCCACTCCTTGAAAAATAAAATGACTTGCGAATTATTCTATCAACAAGGATTGGTAAGTAGTTCTAGTTTGCAGATTTCTTAAAAAGTTTTATTGTTCTCACTAAAGGCGCCAAGGATGAAACGTGGGGTGTAAGATATAGGCTTTATCTGATACATTGCTACTCGTATAGCATACGATTATGATATGTGTGTTCAGTTTGAACAGTTTCCAAACAGAGATCGATCTCAATCAGTCACTCCGCGACAGAGCCGCAACAAGACAAGTGTTCTCTGCGGGCTCGTGAGTGCACGCCGCGGTAGGTGACGTAGTGGGTTTATAACTTGAGGGGCTTAGGCCTATCTCCACGAGCGAGTATCGCGACGGGAGAATTTATTACCCTCCTATAGACTACTATAGAAATAAGATGGCATGTCTTGAATTGGCGGGTTTGTCGCACTAATTAGACATTATCGTTGCGTGGGTTTAATAGATCGCTTGATATGAAATTTGCCCAACGTTAGTCCAAGTCAGTATTTGGATGTGTGAAAAAATGTGAGGTGTTTAGTTGAAAAAACGAGCTACATTAGGTCATCAATCTCCGTTGTTCTGCTCAATTTTCAGTTGTGGTTATAGTCCTACCTCCGATTCGTACTACGAGTATCTACATAATATGTCCGTCGGAACAAATTCGGCATGCGTCCGTTTCGATACCAGACATTATTTTATTTGAATATCTGACTTCGAAACAACTTTGACATGTCGACAAGCGGTATTATTATCGCAATACCGTGGAGATTTCGCGCTACTTTCGCCTGTGAAGTTAGTGCCTTACGGCTAGAATGCTAACATATGGCCAGGTCGGAGTAGTTTCGAACAGAGATAGGTCTCCATTTGTCATACAACACAAACAATGTTTATGCTCTCCGAGGCGGGCGATGGACGCTGCCTACACTACAAAACTGTAAACATGGTCCTGTCTGTCTATAGTGAGTGAGTATAAAAGAATATAAAATGAGTTTATTATTTTGACATATGATTGACTTAAATTTTAACAAAATAACAAATTTCATCTTCTAGCAAAACCGTAATAGAAAGAGTCGGCTCTTTCAAGGCCTATTTACCCGGCTCTTTCATAACCTATTCTTTAAATTAATAAATATAACCTTCAAAATAACAATAATATTACCTATAAATTTTTCAGCTCAGTTTTTTCGTAGGCCAAATACTCGTATGCACAAACTCAATTTATAATTTTATTAAGTAAAATACTTACTTTTTAGTGCCAAAATCTTTAACTCGACGTTCCGGCTTCCGATGGTTTCGGGAACTGTCAAATGTTTGTGATTGACAGGAAATCAGTGTTGTCACTCAAAAAATATAATTTTCAACCAGATTTGATTCTAAACTACGGAAATAAGTGGCTCCTTCAAAGCCTTGCTCCTTCATTCCACTTTCCTCCTACTTCTCATGTCAAAATATTTGAAAAGTTTGTGAAAATTCACTGTTTTAATTAGTGCGCACTCTATCGTTGTTCACACGGGATTTCCTCCAATCCAATAACTCGAATAAAATCGATTTGTTTGATACTCCTCATTATTATGGCGAGAATTGATTAGAATGATGATGAGCAATGCTTTAATTATTCATTATTTATTCGTACTGGCGATTTTCATTACACTTTGCCTTGATGGAGGATATACATACTTAGTTCATTGTGAATTAGTTGATGCAATAAGAAAATTTTATTATAATTAGCTACCATATTGATAGGTTTATTGAAAACGGAAATCGTGATTCCCGGTTTTATGTAAATTGAAATGTTCGAACTAATTACCGAATAATTGTTAGCGTGTTACATCGTCTAGCATTGTGGTTCGATTTGGATTTACAAATACCAGTGTTCGGTTCGGTTTTAGGACCTATGAAGATCTATCTTTGTTACCTACTGGGTACGAAATAAATATATTTCCATGTACTCGTAAGGGAACCCAATAATGTAAGAGGAAAAGTGAATTGGCGGGATTCTCTCGGATATTCTTCATGCCTCTCGGTAGGTATTGTGAATGGCTGAAATTACGGAATTTTGCACGCATAAAATATTATCTAGAGTAATCCGATTGCGGAAGAGGCCGGATGGAATCTGGGTAACTCGAAATATGTTTCTTTATTTGTGAAATAAAAGAAGGATTGTTTTAGCCTCGTGGATAGAACGTGGAAGCCTATTTCAATCAAACATCTTTCCTACGTTCGAAGCTCTTTGTTTTATAGTAATAGAGTAGCGAACGCGCAGGCCACCTGCTATTAAGTGGTCACTGCAGCAGGAAACCGACCTCCAGCCGCAGAGAGACAAGAAATCCTATCTGAGGTTGTATGCGGGTTGCTTTGCTACTCGTGAGAACTAAGATGTTCGCCTCGAATAAAGTATCTCCGGCATACCAGCTGACACAAGACATCTTACACGTGCTTAATGATGATACCATAAACCCAAGAACAATGATGAATCCGATCTGAATGTTTTCGGGAAAATTTGAGTCTGACATAAACAATTTTCCCCG
The DNA here is from genome assembly GCA_905147235.1 of Erynnis tages. Taxonomy (NCBI): domain Eukaryota; kingdom Metazoa; phylum Arthropoda; class Insecta; order Lepidoptera; family Hesperiidae; genus Erynnis; species Erynnis tages. The sequence goes on from LR990082.1 coordinate 11,847,751, forward strand.
CCTTTTAGTATAAACATGTTTTCGATAACAAGACCGAGCGTTCAAAGAGAAAATAATAAAAATCTGCCGAAAACTTACTTATAATATGCTAAAAGGTGTTAAAATTGTGTATCAAAGAACATGAGTAGAATGAAAAAATATTCTTGATATGTATATGATATATTCTTGATAGTGAATTACCATATACCCTACTTTACAACCTCAATTCAATGAGGAATTATGGTCAGTTTTTTGCCTTACCTTACCTACTTTATTCGCCTAAAAATGGCAGCAGAGTGCTTGGTGGGCTTCCGAGAGCATTATTCAGTTATTCTCTTTGTAGAGTCGCAACAGAAAAGGCTAATTCCTGAATATGTACGAGGACCTTTCATCGGCGCGTGTAGAAGTTTTCAGATTTTCTCTCCGTAAGAACCATCCTCGTACTTCAAGGAATATTCTAAAAAAATATTTGCGAAATCGGTTCAGCTGCTCTCGAAATTTGCGCTTAGCAATACATTCAGTGATTCATTTTTATATATATAGATTTTACAAATACTATTTATAAAACTTATATAGGTATAAATAACTCACAATATTACTATCGAAGCCATTTTACTATCGAAGTCTAAAGCAAGGAGAATTTGACACCAAGAAAAAAAAAAACAAAAGAAAGAGTTGACATTAAGATTTGAAATTATGTAAAAGAAATTAGAATTAACAAAACAATAAAAACTTCTTGGTGGTCGTACAACGCTAATGGTATGCACTATCACAGTGTCATCACAGAATATATTTCACTCCTCCATGAACCAATTGAAAGCGGTGAGAGCTCAGTGGCTATTAGTACCTACAGACCTAAGACATTAAAAATGACTTGGATCCTATTTTATCGGCAGCATCTTGGAATCATACTCTCATCCCTGCAAGAGTTTTACGTTACATGGGCTGCTTTGAGCCTAAAACACGACAGACAGAGCATGTAGCGAGGTTCAGCCGGCTTCGCGGTTTGCGCCAGCGTTCTGTTTGCGCTTGTTTCGCGATGTGATGTGCCGCTCATATTTCTGGCTCACACTCAAACCGAATTTGGAACAGGAGAGATACGAGTAGAGCTAGATTTTAGAGTTATTTATATTAGTTAGGTATTACGGTTACGTTACATATTAAGGTGTCTTTAGGTATTTTTTTCATATTGAACTGGACGTTAATAATGGAACTTTGAGTATGACTCAAACCTATTTAAGAAAGTTCATCAACAAACCAGATTCGTTTTTATAATTTGAAATGTGATGCATACTTATGGGATAAGTTTAACGTAATCGGCCAACAGGTTAGCTTAGGCCACTGAGATAGCTTAAGGTTTTGAGCACGTCACTATTTCTCAATAGACTTCAGTAATTATCTTCAATCAATCAGAGAAACGCAAACGGCACTGTACCTACGATAAGTAATATTGTAATGTTGCTTCAAATTTTCGCTAAGTAGTTCCTACGAGTTCCTTTCTGTATCTGACAGGAACATTTAGTAGCGTTGTTATTTTAACCCAAGAGGATTAATTAGTCGGAAGTTTAGTTGAACGGTCTGCACAATGGTGTTGTGTTTACAGCATGTTGTCTGTTTGTCTGTTGTCTGTTTTGTGTTTACAGCAAGTTATTTGTTTGTCTGCAGCAACTCGGCGCAAGACGGCAGGCGAAGCGCTGCTACATCCCCAAAGGATAATCCCCTAGTGAGCTTAGTTTAAGCAGTCTGGGAGTTTACATGATGTATCCATCCTAATGTTTTTGCGTGTTTATTAAGTACCCTGTTAGTAACCCATTAACCCACTACAGGGTCGGGTCTCCTCACAGTGAGAGGGATATGGGCCTTAGTCCATCACGCTGGCCTACTGCGGGTTGGTGACTTCACATGCCTCTGAGAACATTTTTTTGGGAATTTTTAGACATGTAGGTTTCCTCACGATGTTTTCGTTCGCCGCAACAGCAGGTGATACGTATTTTATTTTATAAAGCGCACATAACTTTTTATAAAGTCATTGGTGCGTGCCACTGGATTTCGAACCCAGATCCCTCGATTAAGAGGTCGAATTCTTAGCCACTGGGCTATCACCGCTTCACACACAGTTCACATATATTATCATGTCATAATCCGTTGCAAGTGTTTGTTCCACAAACGTGCTTCATACATTTATCAATAGCACTGCAGCTATGACATGCAACAAGATATCTGGGATCCCGCGGAATGGATGCTGCGTCCTCGTAACTCATGTAACTCTCCCGGTGTTGCATAAACAAGCCCTATATTTCACTCTGTTTGTAGTGAGAAATTGGCGATGTTCTAACAGTGAATTATCTTCTGAAAATGAAATATTTAGATTTATTTGTATTGCAGGCAATTTTATCTACTGAAGTCATAATTATGAAGACTGACTATTGGTATCATCCAGAACAAATGGTATTAGCGTGTATGTTAGCTATAAAACTAGCTAGCAAATAAGTGCAGGCTAGTTGATTAAAGGTGGTCTCTAGATCCCATGTTCAATCTCAAACAGGACTGTAGGATTAAGAATGCAAACAAATTACACGGTTAGGGAATTGGCAATCCGGTTGAAACCGGTGTAAAGTAGTTAATAGGCAAGGATTTATAGAGGTCCCGAGCCTCCTCTCGCCGCCGCCAGGGTAACTCTGAGGGTGAATGGTTTACCTCTATTAACACCCAATTTCATTTTTAAAGCTCTGGATTAAGACGTGATTATTGTAACCTGTGCGGTGATAGCCTAGTGGCTCAGAATTCGACCTCTTAATCGATGGGTCCGGGTTCGATCGAATCCCAGTGGCACGCACTAACGACTTTGTAAAAAAAGGTATTTGCGCTTAATAAACTTAAATCTCACTTGCTGTTACGGTGAAGGAATACATCGTGAGGAAACCTGCATGCCTGAGAATTCACAAAAAATGTAAAGTGTCTGAAGTATCTTACTCTATACCTACGAGTATACTACTCTAACGCAATACTTGTTGCATGTCAAATGCAATCGGATTATGAAAAATTTTTAATGATCCGAACTATGGATAGAACGTAACGAGTTGTGACCAAATGTTCACTTACGTTGAGCTTAGTTTGCGGGGAATAGTATTTACTCAAGTGCTAACAGCAGTAGTCAATATACCATTTATAACCCTAGACGAAAAGAAGGGCTGTTATAAGTTTGACGTGTCTGTCTGTCTTTCGTGGCACCGTAGCTCGGGAACGGATGAAGCGATTTCAATTAAGTTTCTTTTGTATGAAAGGTAAGTTATGGCCGAGTGTTCTTAGACATGTTTGATGAAAATCGGTTGAGTCGTTTAAAAGTAGTGGGGGGTGAAAGTGGGGAAGAATAACCGAATGTCTGCAAATATAATCGAGTGGGGTCTCAAATGAAAGCGCATCACGTGCGCATTACAAAATAATATGTTCAATGAAAATTGCCGCTATTGTGTCGGGGGTTTTTTTAAATTTTCAATTTAATTTATAAGGAATTATTACCTTTACGATTATATTTTTTCAGGGCTTTAAACTATCACCACGCCATGGTTAAATAAACTAATAATAGATAATCCGCACCTACTCCTAACATCAACACGGAAACTTCATATCATTGCCATTTTGTCGCAAAAAATAAAAATAATGAAAAAGCATACCTAACTTCAAAAATATACCTATAACTACCCTTACAGTTACAAGCTCTAGATTACGTAATGCGTGCAACCCTGCCCCGAGTCCTGAGTCTCGAGTAATACGAGATTTGCTAACAACCCCGCGGTAAGGTATATTTGGGGAAATCCTATTCAATTTGTTCCTCGGATTCCCTTACAGGCTTATCCCGACTAATAGAACCAACCCAATAATAACGTTATGCAGTAATGGAGCCGTATCAGTATACGAATTGAAATAAAGTCAGAAATAGACATTTCTTTCATTTTCGGTGTTGATATAATTACGTCTTAAAGCTTTTTTCACAAAGTATAATAGAATTTTTGATACTGGACTAGAGTCTAGATTTTACTTGTGAGTTGAGTTAGATATCAAATCTTTAGAGTATATAATATTTTTTAGTATTAGTTATGTATTTTATATTCAGCCTTACATGTAATGGATTTGAACTAGATTGATTACCGTTTTATTTCCTAAATAGCCCTTTGGGTTTTCAGGTACAGAAGTTTAAATTGTGGGTTAATTAATCAATTAGGAGGCTCTTTTATTAAAGCTATTTGTATGTGAATTACAAACACAGATTTTTCAAAATAAAAGGGGTTAAAAGGTTATATGGCAAAGCACCTCGCGAAGCTTCAGGCCTCTTTTATGTAAAATAAAATAAAAACCGGCCTCTTATTCAAGTACAGATATTAAAATGCAGCGCGCGTCCCACTTACCCCAGCCGGGGCAAACGCAAACAAACACGCACACAAAGTCCTGCGACGGCCACAATCTATGGAAATGCACTGAAAACAACCGCACTGCATAATTCAGGCGCGGCGAGCTGGCTGGATTTTCGCGCTCTTGTCTGTTGTTGGTCTTTTATTTAACTACAAATGACAAACGTGCGTTTAGACTAATTGCGACCAATTTCTTTCAAGATCCTCTCATATCATCTTCTCTTATGATCGTGATCATAAATAATCTTCTCTTGTCGACGGATGCTGTTTGACGTATGGACCGCGACACAAAGCGCGCCGTATGCAGAATGCTTTATGGCGGGATGATTGGTGCTTTGACCTTACTATTAATTACATCTTTCCACATACATATAGTTAACTACCCTTGCTTTAAATTATAGGCAATACCTAACTATTTATCCACAACAAAGCTTTTGTTGTGTGATTCCGAAGAGCATTTTTTGCTCTATCTGGGTTGTCAAAAAAAGTTATGATACCGATAAGTGTCCGGTCAGTATCAATCTTATAACCTGTTTTTATTTTTGGTTCATTTCCTTCTCTTTGTTGGTTATTTTATAAACTGAGAGAATAATTAAATGTAAAGTTTTAATGAAAAAGCATAACATTTATAACCCAACTTACCTTTTGTGCCAACAAACCGCTTTTATTTAGTTTATAATTCCATTTAAATTGGTCGTTTGGTTCCATTCCGTATAATTTAAGCAAGTTTAACCACTCCTAACACCTCCGAATCCCGCAGACTGCGAGCGGGGTTCTCTTTACATTATGAGCTAGTTTCCATCGCCTCGGGCAGGCTCCAGCAGGTTTCATGTAACATCACATTCCTGCTATTAAAACGAAAAATATGAGATGAAAGGCTATAGGGTTTTTTACTGTACTTGATTTGGTTGTTTGTTTGTTTGTCTTTCACTTAAAAAAAATAGCCATGGGTTCAACGCTCCGCCACGAGATCTCTTGTGTCTTTTAAACTTGATTACGAGTAAATAAGGGATTCTTGAAAATATATGTAGACAATTTTTTTTTAATATTAATTATTTAACGTTTTACTGTTGAGCAAAAGTCTCTCTTCCCAGGAGCAAAATGCTCAGGAACGCTTTAAAGATAGATAGATAGATTCTATCCATCTATCTCTAAACTTCTCTTCTATCTGATAGAAGATAGAAACTACTCAACTAGGAATGTTGCTCCAATGTGGATTCGCGAATATTCTACCTCTACATACCTATACATTTACTATTAAGTATGAAGTTTAACAACTTTCAGCAATTTCAAAAATCCTTCGCAGTTTCAGAGCAAGCGTACATTGTATGTACATTACGAACTAGTTTCCATTCCGCGAAGTTTGAACAAGAAATACGAGCCGGAAATCTAATCAGATATACCGCTAACGTAACCCAATCTTTTATAGCTTAAATAAGCTAGCGTGAATACGGGATTATTGCACATTGGATTAAGTTGCTCTGCGCAACTTTCTGCAAAGAGCCTGAAGAAAATGGGCAAATAAGAGTCTTAATTCTTACATCTTTAATGCAAGAATTTCGTTAGTGAGACGGTATAATGCTCTCTTTGATTCGTCTTACTTCATGAACTCACATGTTAGTCAAATTCAAAAGATTTTATTCAATATTAGGTACTCGTACAATTTGGGCACACTTAATGAACGTCATACATTTATAATAATTATACAAGCATCAGCTTTGATCGCCCCTCAGGCAAAACCTAGACTGGGAGAAAAAAGGCAGGCGGAAAAAAAATTCCCACCACTCTATTGTTGTGCATGAAGACGCGTTTGGTTGCTAGGACTTTTGCATCATTCTACTCGAGCAACGCTGCATTCGGAGAAAAGCCCCGAGGATGTAGTAGAAAACCCACATAATCCGATATCGCTGCCACGATTACGGGACCCTTAGAAGGTTTTCTCTTATCACAAAAAAGGAATTTCGCATTAAGGATTTCAATTTCTATACCTCTATGTCGAAATTAATGAGTAGGTATTTTATTTAGATTATTGTGTTAATTAGTTTACACTCGTAAGTTACCTAACTTATGACAAGTGTCTTGTTTGCTGAATGAGTGTTGTATTTCATGCCCTATCAGGATAAGAATGGCTTCAACGTCAATTTTTTTATTTCATACTGAATGATAGTCCACCACACTCACCACAGTACCTAAAATGGCTTTAGCATTCAGCGGCGGACAGCAAATAAAGGAAGGATGCTCATAAATTGCGAATGCATCGCTGTACTAACGCACGTTCGAGTGAGGCTGTTATTTTATTTGTTTTGTGGCACTCAAACCTATCATAACCGCACTGGCTTCACTGTGGATCAAATGGTTGTTTTTTACGGAATGAACTTTGGATTTTTATGTTATAGATGGAAGACATAGTAGCTTCTTCGTGTTGTGTGTTTAACCCTTCGTAATGTACAATGTTATTTATGTTTTGTGTTTCAGCCATAGAGATATTATAGTAGAGCAGGGGAGATATGGCTGCCTGTAAGTGGAAATGTCCGGCACTTAGAAAAAGTATAATAATAGAAAGAGTATAAGATATAACTGTCATAAACACTACCCTTTTTTTGTTGTTTTCGCGCTCAACAAAATTATTCTTTTAGACATATTGGAAGGCGGGCTAGATTTTTACATAGTCGTGAATGCAGTTTTTTTAGCAGAATTACCTACATTTTGAAATCAATTGTGAATGGTGGAACGGGGATCGTTCAAGAGGTTCTAACAGATTTTTCGTTAAGTAACAAGCTGGGTAGAGAGAGTTGAGTTGGTTCCCTGATAGCACTCAGATGCTGTTCTGCGCGAGTGGGCTCTGTCGTCTAGTGCTGCTTCATTTGCATCTCGCTTGCCCAAAGCAACTCGGTCAATGGGTTCACTCTAGCGTTCTTTAATTTTATTCTTTACTTTTTTGTTGTTTGTTACCTAGTCGTGCCCAAAGCTCAAATTTCAGTTTGTTAGATGCTAATTCGTCACTTCTGCAAGTTACCTGGTTGATAGGTACCCACCCGCACTAGGCCAGCGTGGAGGACTAAGACCTACATCCTTCTCTTTGTGAGAGGATACCCGTATGTATTGTACAGTGTACAAAATTATCTATTTTTTTATCTTAATAATATGTTACCAGGTCGATAATGAGATCCTATTTGTAAAAAACTATCACATAACTATCATCATAGTTCTTCTTTGTAATATTTTAGTCCAAAATAGTGTCATAAAATAATCTTATTAGTGTCGGTATGTTACACTTGCATCGACTTGTAACTTTGGTAATTCAAAATTCAAAAACACAATTGCGAAGGTCAATTTTTTTTCACGTTTTTTAATGATATCATTTATTCTAATTGTAATCATTTCATCAAAAGTTTACGTATGGGTTCATAAGTTGTTTATATCTATTTCTTTAGTACTTCATAAGTTTTTTATAATATCTATTTCTTAAACCAATTGAGACTGGGCCAATAAGGAGTAAAAATGGAATTGGACGTTAGGTACGTATTGACATCGTGGTCTTGCTTGATGAAGTCAGCAGCCTTCTCCGCGATCATGATGGTAGCGGCATTGGTGTTGGCTCCCACCACCGTGGGCATCACACTGGCGTCCGCCACCCGCAGCCGCTGCACGCCGAACACCCGCAGGTGGCTGTCCACCACGGAGCCCAGCGCGCTCGTCCCGCTGTAGTGGTACAGCGTGCTCATCAAGCACCTCGCGTAACAGCGCCACCACTCCCTGCTCCAGTACTGTGAGCCGTCGCACGCACCCAGCCTCAGATCCACCATTTTCGCATTTATGCTCTTGAAATACGACGTATTAAGAATCTTAAAGAAGTCGATCAGGGAGTCCACTATTGTCTCTAGATCTCGGTCGTCAGACAAGTGCCCGCCGTAAATCAACGGCGGATCGGTGGGGTTGGTGGACCGCAGCCGCACGCTGCCGCGAGACTTCGGATGCAGCAGAGTAATCGTTGAGAAGAACGTCCTCTGACCCCTCTCTGCGTCAAAGAAGTTCTGACAAATGTCAAGATCGTATCCGAAATTGAACACGCAAAGATCTAGGACTCCCGGCGAAGAGTTGGGAACGATGAAATTAATCGCTTGATAGTCGGGACAGGAGTTTGACTTGTTCAGCGCGACGTATCCGGTGATGACTTCGTAAGGAAATTGTCGAGGGTCTGGTATGGGAGGCGGTGCGATTGACTTTTCTAAGGTTGTAGACGCAATGATCGGCACGTGGTCTTGAAGGTTCTCTCCCACGGGGAGGGCGCTTAGTACTGAAATATTTAGGGACTCTAAATGTTCTCTTGGTCCTATTCCCGAAAGCATCAATAATCGAGGAGTATTAAGAGCTCCTGCCGATACTATCACTTCCTTTCTCGCTCGAAGCTGGATTCTATTGTTGTCTTTTGTAAGCGCCTCGACGCCCGTTGCGATTTTATTCCTGTCAAAAATAATTTTCGACACAAACGTGTCCTTCAGAACGTGTAAGTTAGGATTATTTTTGTCAGCCGCGAGGACCGTGTAAGCCGTCGATTGGCGGACCCCATCCTTGATTGTAAACATTGGATGACAGTAGCCAACGGGAGAGTCTGCGTTTATGTCTAAAATTATTTTGTGGCCGAGTTCTCGGAAAGATTCTAAATATTTATCCGCCTCTTTACTCGACTGTCGTGTGACGCCGAGAAATCCTTCGGTTCCGTGGTATGCGCCTTGTGGTGAGCTGAGAGTTTCGTAATCGTGTAGTTTTTCGCTTCTGATGAAATAAGGTAGGACGCCGTTCCAGTCCCAAGTGGGATCCTGAGCAGCAGAGGCCCAGGCGTGGAAGTCTCCGGGGCAGCCTCGCACGTAGAGCATATAATTGACGCTGCTGCCGCCGCCTAGCACGCGGCCGCTCGTCATGTTGGCTCTCCTGTTCTGGTGGCACTGGAACGAGTAGTTATCGTCCTCCGATGTGTAGTTCCAGTCGAGCCTAGTCTTTGGCAGGTATTCCAGTAGACCTGGGGTCTGAAAAAATGCAGCATCACAGATTTGAGACTAATTAAGGCAAAAAAGAACTTACAGACTAACATTTATGATAACAATTAAAAGTAGGATATGCGTCTTCAGTGCAGAGAACTCTAGATTATAATATTATGTTATAGTTTGCAGATATTACGAGTTAATTCTACGATGATTTGGGCAAAGAGGACAGTCTGTCTGTTTTTAAAATGTGTTTATCTCCTAATAAACAGGGGACTCTCGGCAGAGTAAGTAAGTGGCGGGCAGTGCCTAATTAGATGAGGAGCTCCAAAATTCAGGCTTAGTGGCGCGCCTTGGCAGAGGCCTAGAAAAACTGGGTCCAGTGGGTATAAAGGGTGAAGATGATGGATAACTCACAAGTGACTCTAGGGGAGGGTCTCCGCCCGCATCTACGAGCAGCACGCGGTGGCGCTCCGCCAGCCGCGCCGCCACCACCGACCCCGCCGATCCCGCGCCCACCACTATGAAGTCGAACTGCTCCTGGTCTGAAATTCATTATCAAACTATCGAGATTGAGCTTCAAATGGGTGGCCTGCATATAGTGCATCAAGTCACTACAGTTCAAGGACAGATACATCCAACCTAAAATTGTTACCCTAGAAAGTCTATTTGAGGTCATACATGGACGAGTTGTTACGAGAACTGATATGGTCACCACAAATAAAGTACCTCTGTGACCACCTCTCATGAAGAACATGCTGCTATACAGCTGCAGTATAGGCTCATGTGCTGGCAAGGTCACCGGGAAGCACCCATGGCTTATCTCTTATTATATAGGTCTAGATCACAACATATTGGGCATCCGTGAACATTCTGCCTGCCACCCTTTTATGGCCCACTGCTGGGCACGGATCTATCCCCACAACTCCACCACGCTGCTCCAATGCGAATCGGTGGAAAACATTCTAGCGATCAACCCGCTCTCTCCCTTGATTGACGGGAGTTTCCGTGATATTTTGCTCACATGCTTTGTCACGTTTTCCGTGCGGCACTTTTTTCGTTTTGCAGACGTGTCACTTTTACGTTTGCATATCATAATATTACACAATTTTTCCGCAGAAAAAATTACTGGACCCTACCCCACGAGAGATGGTACGGTAATCCAAACATAAAAACGCACGTGATTATTGAATGTCCTTACCAGTAACGACAGCCTGTTTGGGGAACAAGTAGGCCGTCAGCATGAGGGCTCCGACCACTTCGAAGCTGCGCTGCACGAGCCTGATGCGAGCCAGCGCCAGCACTGCGTCCATCGCTGCACTTTAGCTTATCTGTTGGCAACACGAGGAAACGAAGCGGTTTACACTCCCACAAGAAGTTATCACTTCAAAATTACAATTTTATTTTAAGGACACCTTAAATTACACTTTTATTTTAAGGGCGCATTTATTTTGGCGATAAATACTGTTATGTGACTATTTAGTAACACCTACATAACCTCTTTTAGCATATTTTTTAGTATTAGCTTAATTTGATCCTGCTATGATGACCATAAAACTACTTAAGTGCCTATAAAAAATCCTGTTTTTATTCATAAAAAATTGAGCCCACTTTTACTTTTACTCCAGTACCTATAGTATCACTACGCAAGTATGGTATAAAACTCTTAGTTAAAACCTATCATATTGACTTTTAACTAGTTGTTCACTATCCAAAATACTCAAAAAACGATCAACATAATAATTAATCAATATAAATATTTTGTTACAAATAAACTTACCTGGTCTGCAATAGCTACACTATAGAAATCGAAAGTTAACTTATAAAAAACGTTAATTTAAAAATAAAACCCCGTTATAAAACTGCCTCGCACGTGTTCATCACACAACACTAATGCATACAAATTGAGGATAAGTAGGTAAGTGTTATTATTAATTACGGTATGTAGTAACTACTACGATGTTAAGGCTCTCGTAGTCTAAGCTAGCAACAACATTAAAAACCGAATATAACCGAGTTAAATGCAAGTTTGCAGTTGCCACACTTATAGATGGAGAGCTAGCGGAAATTTTTGAGAAGTGTTTGGGCATCGTTAAAACATGTTGAATGGGTTATTTGTGATATCCGAACATACAATTTGCAGGCCTGGCTGGCGGGTAATTTATTCAACCTGCTTTTATGTTATCTTAAACAGTAAAGAATACTCGAAAAATGTTTGTCAGCTCTTGGATTATCGGGTAGTATTCCCATTTCATTTAGTTAATTTGTTTCCGTAAAGTCAACCTTATTGACTATAATAAGACATAACTAAACCTGGCAACCCAATCGATTAGTTCCGCCGGAATAAATATAGATAACTCATATAGACAAGAATTCTTTTTTCTATGAGACAACCTAATGTTTGTTTATGTATTCTTACTTATACTTTTGATTGGTATGAAATTTGTTCATTTTCCTATTGAAAATGGGGCGGTCTATTTGCTTTATCCAAGAATGTTTAATGTTTTCACTGTAGGAGGAGTGAAATAAACCATCTTTGTCACTGTTTAGGTTTATATAATAATAAACGTAAGTGCTTATTTTACCTCCATCCTGTATATTCCGATTAGCGAAACATTTTCCCGTGTATTATTTTCAATTTTCAAGGCACTCCACAGTTTTCTTAATTCTGATGTAATACTCGTATATGCATTTTTACTTAACGTTCAATTTTATGTTAATCTAAGTTAATCTAATTGGTTAGTATATATTTTCTTATTTTAATAACGATCTATTACGTCGTACCTCGACGTAATAGATCGTTATTAAAATAAGAATTAAGCATGAAGGCCGTTTCGACATACATTTTTCGGACAAACGACTGAAATGTTAAGAAATCCAGGAACCACTGCTAGTAAAATTGCGCTTATTATCTTCGAAAATAATTTATTTCAAAAGATCCATAAAGAAAAATACACAGTTAAAATATTTAATAGACATTTAAATGTCACGAGGTCTCCGGACGGGGCAGGAGTAATCCTTTTTGATGATATCGGCTCCCTTCTCGGCGAGTGCGATGACCGGCGCGTTGGTGTTGGCGGCCGGCACGCGCGGGACCGCGCTGCCGTCCACCACGCGCAGGTTCTCCGCCCCCAGCACCCGCAGCCTGTTGTCCACCACCGAGCCCATCGCGCAGCTCCCGACGTAATGGTACACGGTGAACTGCAAGCACCGCACGTAGCAGCGCCACCACTCCCTGCTCGTGTACTCCAGGCCCTCACACATCGGCGTCTCATAATCGGTCATTATCGCGTTCACGCTTCTGAAGTACGAAGAGTTGAGGACGCGCACGAAGTCCATCGCCGAGTCCACCAGCGCCTCCAGGTCGCGGCCGTCGCGCAGGTACCCGACGTCTATCAGCACCGGATCCAGTGGATCCCGGCTCCGCAACAGAACCTGTCCCCGGGATTCGGGATGCATAAGACTTAAGAAGGTCAACATGGAATTTCTGTACACCCCGCTCAAGTACATTCTCTCGCAAATGTCGGCGTTAAAGCCGATAACAAAAATGCAAAGTTGATAGGCTAACGTCGAATTGGCATGAACAAAAATGTTGACCGTCTGATAGGTGGGACATTTCTGCAACTTATTTAGCGCGACGTAGCCGGCGAACGTAGGGAATATGTATCGGTGAACGTTTATAGGAGGATTCGGTTCGTTCGTTCTCTCCGTTTGTAAATGTATAAGGATCGGCGTGTGATCATGTAAGTTCCTCCCGACGGGCAGGTCTAGCCTGACGGGGATATTGAGAGATTCCAAGTGTTCCCTGGGTCCGATGCCCGACAGCATTAGAAGCTTGGGTGTACCGAAGGCTCCGGCCGAAAGTATGACTTCACGACGTGCTCTGAACGTCACTTCTCTACCGTTTTCTAAGGTCGCCCTCACGCCGATGGCACGATATCCATCAAATAATATTTTTGTTACCAATGTGTTTCTTAATAATTTTAAATTTGGATTATCGTAGTGACCTAGAATGGCGTATGCGGTCGATTGGCGGGCACCTTCAGCGATCGTGAATAGTTGCTGGGTGTACCCCAGGCTGCGCTCTCCGTTGATGTCTAGAAGGATATCGTGGCCGAGTTCCCTGAACGATTCCAGGTATCTGTGGCTTTCAGTGCTCTGGTCCCTCGTCACTCCGAGAAATCCTCTGGTCCCGTGGTACTTGCGGTAGCGCGAGTGAAGTATTTCTTCGTCCACGAGCCTTTCGCTCTTGATGAAGTAGGGGAGGATTCCGTCGTAGTTCCAGGAGGTGTCGTTGGCGGCGTCGGCCCAGGAGCTGTAGTCGCCGGGGCAGCCTCGCACGTAGAACATCTCGCCGATGCTGCTGCCGCCGCCCAGCATGTGGCCGCTCGGCAGGCGCAGGGTCTGGTCTTGGAGGCACTGGAACCGGTGCTTGTCGCGTACGTTTGTGTAGTTCCAGTCGTTTGGGCTATTGAATAGATATATTGATACTCCCGGAAACTGTAAAGGAAAAATTAAAAAATAAAAAGTCTTTTAAGTTAAAGGTTACTTTTGTTACGAAGCTAAGCCTTTCAGCATAAAAACGCTCTTTCAGGTTACAAAAATCCTATTCAAATTGGCAAGGTGGTTTTAAGGTGCATTGAGAACAAAAATCGGACAATAAGTATCCACATTGTGTGATGCAAAGACATCCAAAAAATCTAAAATTTAGCCAGTCAGGCCTTCAACAGCCATGTTATATTGTATTTTTAATAGAGGTTGATTTGGTAAAAATTAACGTTCCTGGACACGTACCAGAGACTCGTCTGGCGGATTCCCTGCCGCGTCGATGAGCAGCACGTTGTAGTTGCACTCGACAAGCCTCGTCGCCACGACGATGCCAGCCGACCCTCCGCCCACTACTATCATGTCAAACTCCTGCATATCTATAACACAAGTGGAAATAGGAGGAAGTAGAAAGGCAATTATTAGCTAAATACCAGTAACCCATTCATAACCTACTACAGGGTCGGGTACATGAAGCATGTGCAGATGTTCCAGAGTGTGGAGGTGGCTACATATTATTATGTGACCGATGCAGGCTATTCTTAAATATCTGTCGCTAGGAGTTTGCCCGGTACTAGGTGCCACTTTAATAAATAACATTTTTGTTACCAATTAATTAATTTTAAGCAGAGGTTGTTTTTTGTTTTTAATGAATTTGATTTGTTACTTTGTTATCTACTGTAAATCATAAATAAATAAATATTCCTTAAAATATTTTTTATTTTATTTATAAAAAACCTTAGTTGTCCGCCACTAGGGGACTTTACTTATTGAAAATTTCAACTACTTGCGTAGTACAAATTAATGTAATAAATATAAACTAAAGTGTTATTATTCAATTAATGCAATAATTACATAAATTTTCAGATATTCAAAATTTGGCGCTTACTTTAAAATTTATATCTCGCGCTGAAGTGGCCACCCTAGTTAAGTGCATTTCGACGGACACTTTTTCCTATATACAGATGTTCCTCCTTAGCTCTGTTCTCCATGTGGTCAAAGCAGCAACAGCAAAAGTGTCAAATCATAGTGTCATTCAATTTATTTATTTATTTATTTTATTATGAAGGAGTTTTTAATATCTATTCGGCAATATTAAATAGTTCAAGATAGATTAGTTTAAGTTATCACTTAGATTCTATCAAGCGTCCCGAGACGCACACGTTTTTTTTTGACAAATCACATGCGTGCAGTGCGTGTTTTCCTTCACCGTAACAAAAGATTATTTAATAACATACCTATTTGTTGTCCATCAACCGTAGATAACTCAGCTGCGATCACGTCCCAAAAGTCATTTTATTATTTCATTTCCACAAGAAACTCTTCCAGCAGGCGTAGCTCGCGCATGAATGAGTCATTCTGTCACCTTCATTCTCAGTTGCGATGGGAATTATAAAATGAGCTAATATACGTGTATGTTTGTTCTTACCTTCAATTTCCGCCTGTCTGGGGAACAGGTAGGCTGTGAGCATGAGGGTGCCGATGACACGGAAGGCATTCTGAACGCGGAATATTTGCTCGAATATTATATTTGCAGGCATTCTGAGTCTGCAGACGCGTCGGGCTAGCGAAACAGCTGAAAATGTTATAGGAATTAAATGGTTGAGCCAAAGTAGCTCGCTCAGCATCTTACCGCCGCTTTTTGAGCAGGTGGACTGACGACCTAAAGAAGACAGAGGAACCTTAGAATTAAGAAGATAATGAAAGTGATTTGAAGTGGCAATGGGTTGGCCGCAGCGTTCGCAGCACTGACAACCGATGGGGGAAAAGGTCCCCAAATGGCGACCACGATTAGGTAAAAGAACCACAAACCACCATCTTACCTCTTATCAACTAACGACCTGAAGAAGACAGCGGGATACCGTTGAATTCAGAGGGCCCAGGACCGGGTGGAGTGGCGTCGATTAGGGGAGGCCCATGTCCAGCATAAGACTACCAAGGGATGAAAGGAAGGAAGGAATGAACGAGAGGAGATGAGGATAGCAGAAGATTCGCGGTCAGCTGACGAAACAAGCTAAAATAAAACCACGAAAGTTTGGGCTAAAGTTGACACAGATAGACTAAATCCAGAAAATTTAAACCACCCTCTATTTCGGTCGGTGATATTTTATACAAACGTAGATGAATACACAAAGAAGTAAAACTTACTGAAGCTTTTGTTCAATTATAGCTTAATTTTACCACAATACAGGAGAGCAGAACTAAAATTAAATAAGACTTCATACCAGCAGCTGTCGGCTTTTATAAATTTTGCTTTACAAGTACGAAGTATGTTACTATATCTAAATTACATGATAGTAGTTAAAGCTATCTTAATAAATCATTTGATGCATTTGTTTTTCTTACCTAAAAAGCAATTGATACAAAGGTACTCATCGGAATTATGCAGAATACATTCAAGGAGGATTTATGTGTCAGATGCACAATACACAGTTAAAGGACCCGTACTGAGAAATTTATAGTTATGGTTAAGGCGTGAAATTTATCATTGTGAGAGGAGACCCGACCCTGTAGTGGGTCATTATTGGATTACTGACAAGATACTTAGTAAGTAGGTGCCCTGTAGAGGGCTTCCGCTTTTGGGGTTGTGGAAGAATGCAAAAGTGTATTCTTGATTGCCTCTCGAAAAAACTTGTACAAGGCCGTAGAAAAATAAAAGTTTTGAATTCGGCCATTCGATACGAAACCCTAAATAGGATGCAATGAACATTCGTGGCATAAGGATTAGTGTCGTTGATGAATTATTGTTCGAAAGGAAACCGGTTTCTGATAAAGACTAAGTACGTATAAGTCAAGTTTTCTTTATATTTTAGTAGCATGCTTTGTACATATAGATTACTTGTATTGTTTCTTTTTTAAGACAAAAAAAAAACATGCTAGTAGAAGGAATTCTGTAGGTACTATTCTGAAAAGTTCATCAGAGTAGATACTTATAGATAGGCATTTAGGGGGCAGTGTTATTTAGGTATCTACTCGTACATAATATTTCTGTTTTTACCGAATTCAAAAAAGGAGGCTATCAATTCGACACGTATAATACCAGAATGTTGCTTATGTAACATCTTTTTATAAAATAGATACACTTGTTGAAAGAAAAGAATAAATTATTTTTTATTAACTAAAATTAAATTTAAAAGTCCTAGTGCAATATTGACTAATAAATAATTGAAAGAAAAGGAGTATTGAAGTAAATATTATCAATATTTATTATTAAATTGTTTTTATTTAGTATAAGATAACTCCTCCCCTGGCTCGAACACATGCGGCAATCCTTGGCATGCTAAGAATTAAGTTATCCAGTATTTCCTGCGGTAACCTGTCCATTCTTGAATCGTTCCTTTATCTCCTTTCCTTCCTTCCTTGATCTCTGGTACCGGCTGGGAGGTGGGTGGCTGACGGTTCCAAACAGCACTCTATTACGGCTTTCAAATAAGTATACCAAATGTCATAGGTGTTAGGTCAAAAACTGGGTTGACATCGAAACAATTATAAGTACCAATTTTCATCCGGAAAAATTGCACTTCCACTAGAATTCTCTAGGATTCTTTACTCCGCTGGGAATTTAACCCACGACCTTTCACCCACCGGCGTCTTAACCACTGCGCCATGCAGTCGTCCTAATAGATTAAAAGATTAATTTAAAAAATTTAATTGAAAATTTTCCATGCAAAATAAAGGCAAATTGAAATTTGTCAGATCCCGCAACTGAACGACGACATACGGCCTTTGTTATCTCAAGAGTACAATACAATTGCATCAACACCTTTTTAAACAGTTTTATTTTGCCTCAAAATTGCCTTATTTCCTTTGAGCTGACCCGGCAAATATAGAGTTTTCTACTACTTTACTGGCATTCTTTTCAGATTTTCTCACTTTATAAACCTTCCTGATGAATTAAATGAGTCAAATCGGTCTAGCTGTTCTTGAATTTTAGCGAGACGAACGAACAACTATTCATGTTTATTATAAATTATTATATTATAATGACGTCAAAACTTAACGTCGAAATTTAACGCTCCTATAGTCTTATAATCTTGGAAACAATCCATCTTTGTCACAGTTTAGTTTTATATGTAAGTGCTTATTTTATTTTAGCTTTAACATCCATTTCAATTAAAATAATGTAAAAGAAAAACAGTTCGATAAAAATATATTTCATTTTCAAGCCAGTCCATCTTAACTCTGATGTAGATGTTTACTTAACATCTAATTTTATGTTAATTTGAGTTAATTGGCTATTATACATATAAACCATATTTTGATAACGATCGAATAACGTTGAGGCAAGTGAGCATGAAGGCCCTTTCAACAAACATTTTGCGGACGAACGACTGAAATGTTAAGAAATCTAGGAACCAATAACAAGGCGCATATCTTCGAGAACAATTTATTTCAAAAGTTTATTACACTGGTTAAATATTTAATATTATGTACATTTAAGTGTCGCGTCTCAATAATTGCTACCACGGGGTCTTCGGACGGGGCAGGAGTAATCCTTTTTGATGATATCGGCTCCCTTCTCGGCGAGTGCGATGACCGGCGCGTTGGTGTTGGCGGCCGGCACGCGCGGGACCGCGCTGCCGTCCACCACGCGCAGGTTCTCCGCCCCCAGCACCCGCAGCCTGTTGTCCACCACCGAGCCCATCGCGCAGCTCCCGACGTAATGGTACACGGTGAACTGCAAGCACCGCACGTAGCAGCGCCACCACTCCCTGCTCGTGTACTCCAGGCCCTCACACATCGGCGTCTCATAATCGGTCATTATCGCGTTCACGCTTCTGAAGTACGAAGAGTTGAGGACGCGCACGAAGTCCATCGCCGAGTCCACCAGCGCCTCCAGGTCGCGGCCGTCGCGCAGGTACCCGACGTCTATCAGCACCGGATCCAGTGGATCCCGGCTCCGCAACAGAACCTGTCCCCGGGATTCGGGATGCATAAGACTTAAGATGGTCAACATAGAATTTCTGTACACCCCGCTCAAGTACATTCTCTCGCAAATGTCGGCGTTAAAGCCGATAACAAAAATGCAAAGTTGATAGGCTAACGTCGATTTGGCGTGTACAAAAATGTTGACCGTCTGATAGGTGGGACATTTCTGCAACTTATTTAGCGCGACGTAGCCGGCGAACGTAGGGAATATGTATCGGTGAACGTTTATAGGAGGATTCGGTTCGTTCGTGCTCTCCGTTTGTAAATGTATAAGGATCGGCGTGTGATCGTGCAAGTTCCTCCCGACGGGCAGGTCTAGCCTGACGGGGATATCGAGAGATTCCAAGTGTTCTCTGGGTCCGATGCCCGACAGCATTAGAAGCTTGGGTGTGCCGAAGGCTCCGGCCGAAAGTATGACTTCACGACGTGCTCTGAACGTCACTTCTCTACCGTTTTCTAAGGTCGCCCTCACGCCGATGGCACGATATCCATCAAATAATATTTTTGTTACCAATGTGTTTCTTAATAATTTTAAATTTGGATTATCGTAGTGACTTAGAATGGCGTATGCGGTCGATTGGCGGGCACCTTCAGCGATCGTGAATAGTTGCTGGGTGTACCCCAGGCTGCGCTCTCCGTTGATGTCTAGCAGGATATCGTGGCCGAGTTCCCTGAACGATTCCAGGTATCTGTGGGTTTCGGTGCTCTGATCCCTCGTCACTCCGAGAAATCCTCTGGTCCCGTGGTACTTGCGGTAGCGCGAGTGAAGTATTTCTTCGTCCACTAGCCTTTCGCTCTTGATGAAGTAGGGGAGAATTCCGTCGTAGTTCCAGGAGGTGTCGTTGGCGGCGGCGGCCCAGGAGCTGTAGTCGCCGGGGCAGCCTCGCACGTAGAACATGTAGTTGATGCTGCTGCCGCCGCCCAGCATGTGGCCGCTCGGCAGGCGCAGGGTCTGGTCTTGGAGGCACTGGAACCGGTTCTTGTCGCGCACGTTTGTGTAGTTCCAGTCGTGTGGGCTATTGTAAAGATATGTGAATGCTCCCGGAAACTGTAAACGAAAAGTTCAAAATTAAAAGATGGGTGCTTTTTTCTCGCTCTTGCTACTCTTGCAAGTTATAAAAATATTATTGAAATTGGTAAGGTGGTGTTAAGGTGTATTGAGAACAAAAATCGGACAATAAGTATCCGCATTGTTGGATGCAAAGACATTCAAAAAACCTAAAATTTAGTCAGTCAGGCCTTCAACAGCTATGTAATATTGTATAGTATAATAATTATAGATAATATTAATCGTATTTTTAATAGAGGATGATTTGGTAAAAATTAACGTTCCTGGACACGTACCAGAGACTCGTCTGGCGGATTCCCTGCCGCGTCGATGAGCAGCACGTTGTAGTTGCACTCGACAAGCCTCGTCGCCACGACGATGCCAGCCGACCCTCCGCCCACCACTATCATGTCAAACTCCTGCATATCTATAACACAAGTGGAAATACGAGGAAGTAGAAAGGCAACACTCGGGTCTCCACACACAATGACCGTAACAGCACATTATAATAATATAATAACATATTTGTTGTCAATGTGCTGTAGATAACTCAGCTGCGATCACATCCCAAGTCATTTTATTATTTTATTTCCACAAGAAACACTTCCAGCAGCTCGCGTACGAATAAGTCATTCGGTCACCTTCATTCATAGTTGCGATGGGAATAATAGAATGAGCTAATCTCAGCTCAGTTGGGCAAAATCGGCTTCGCCACTTCCTTCCCACTTCTTTTGGTTTGGTCACGATTTGGTTGAAGGTCTAAAGGGTTTCCTAAAATGTACTTTCAAGGTGGAACTTTATATATTATAAATATCTGTGAACTTATATTTGTTTGTTCTTACTTTCAATTTCCGTCTGTCTGGGGAACAGGTAGGCTGTGAGCATGAGGGTGCCGAAGACACGGAAGGCATTCTGAACGCTTAATATTTGCTCCAATATTATATTTGCTGGCATTCTGATTCTGCAGACGCGTCGGGCTAGCGAAACAGCTGGAAATGTAGGAATGTGTTAAATGATTGAGCCAAAGCTCGCTCAAAACCTTACCGCCGCCCCCTTAACCCGATAAGTGGCAGCATGTTTTTGAAGTGAAAACGTCTTTAGCGGCGTTGTGCACTTTTTTTTGGATGGGTAAAAAATGTTAAACTCGCGTCAGGACACGTGACCTGATTGAAAATTCGTTCACAAATGCACAACGTTTACACTTCTGCCGGCACTCCCGGAGTGCAACCCGTTTGTTTTTTATGTCTTGTCTTTTGATTGGCTACTTCGGAGGATAGTTAATTTTAGGCGAACATCTTAGTCACGCTTAGTCCTCAGCAACGCTACCATATGCGGCCACAGTAAAGAAGAACTTCCAAATTGAGGTGAAATGTGGGTGTTGGGAGGGGCGCAGTGAACACTAAACATCAACAAAACAAGAATTACACTATTTACACTCATATTACATTACAAACAAGCGTCAAACAGTTTCTCCACGACTATTTGAAGTAATTTTAAAGCATTTTTGTACTATGTTAATGAAAAAGTAAAAATACTTCCTTTCAAGTAGAGAAAATGTGATTGAAATCGAATCGATTTTTTGCGTGATTTCCGAACTGTAAATCACGAATAGACAAAAATATATATATGATCCAAATAGTGTTTATCAGATTTTAAGAAATATATTTAACAGGCATGATTACGATATAATTATGGTATAAATGGTCAGATAACAGCTTCATAATTAATATACAGCACTATTTCGCCTCAACCTACTAAAATTACTCGGTAGTTTAGAGGTAATTTAGTTAATTACCCTAATCGTTTCAAGTAATCAGGCTCGTTTCTTGTCGATCTTTTGTGTCTAATTATTATTAACTATCCTATTTAGCAAGAGACGTGTTAATATAGTAACTTTATTATGCACATCTTATTTTACAATGTGATTAATTTATATAGGGAAAATACATTTTACTGACTACATGAACTAAGACCGTATTATTATATGTATGAACCAATATGGTATAATCTTGATAGTGACAATTACTTACATTCCTAAATGTATTGTAACCACAGGTGAAGTATCGCGCGTGCCGCTTAGCTTAGGTAACAACGAATAAAATAAAACAAAAACGTTGTAGTGATGGCAATCCTACCTCAATGCGAAGCCGAATAGAAAGAGCCAGTACAAATAATTATAATGAATTATTCAATTCTTTTCAATTTATTTGTCATGGTTTAAATCGATTAGAACTCGTCATAACAATGACAAGTTTTGAAAAACTATTTTATTCGAGTTGTATTGGATGATTGATAAATCTGACGTTCCATATGAACTACAGTGTAGTGTGGACTACTGACCCAGCGACAATGTTTGTGTATTATAATCTTTTTCCCAGTATATTGCAATCTTTTCGAATATTTTGACACGGGAAGTACTAACATTTGCGTGATCTATTTAGACCTATATCTGTGGTTGTAACCTATACGGGGAGCGATTTAAGGGAGGTGTGGAAAATTCTCCCATAAATATTATTTACATAAACATACGTAGGCAGGAAACAAGCGATGCCGGAAGTATAAAAATAAAAGGTTTATGAATAAAATATCTGTTGCGAATGTGACAAACATTTGCTTATATTCATGGTCTGACTTGCGTGGAAATGTTTCAATAATTTACCGAACTTAAGGTCTCGGACTAACTTACCTGAAACTTAACTGAAATCACCTCTTTCGTCACCAGAAACAGAACCGACACTTAGTATTAGTGTAGACAACTAACTGGACGACCACATTCACAGGACTTAGGTACAACCGATGAGGAAGAAAGGGCCTCGAATGACGACCAGGTCTAGGCAAAAGGATCATAGGTCTTCCTTCGATCACATGCACTCACGATCTGAAGGAACCAGCGGGAAACTGTTGGATTCAAAGAGCCTAGAACCGGACGGAGTGGCTTCGATGGTCCACCTAGGACTACAAAGGGGTGTAAGGAGGGAATTAAGATATGTCATAATTCACTGAATTTCCGACTACAGTGATATTGACTAGTAGAGAATGGTCTTGCAGTAATCTTCCGTCGTATTCCACCTTTGTTTCTGTTTTGGTGCATAAATAAATTACCAGAATTGCGGAACGGATGTAGGGTCGACTGTTTCCTAAGGACATTTCCACATGTTTCCCAGTATTACCCTCACGACCCTCTTTCGTCACGATCTGACGGATATGATATTAAAGTTTATATGTATGTTTTATGGCACACGAGCTCAGGAGTGGCCGTAAACCGCGGCTAAACTCCGGTTATATAGTGCGAACGTCGCTGGATGACTGTAACTCGTATGACTATATTCATATCCTGATGTACCATTGTTGATATCAAAAGAAAGTGGTGCCAACTTTACAGGAATTGTTAACGTGAATGTCGAATAGTGAAAGCCGAGGTCATCTTTGTTTTTAAACTAATTTTTGCGATTTAAACTTTATGAAGTAGTACAAGTCGCCTTTTGAGCAGGTGGGGTGATAACTTAAAGAACACAGAAGAACTTTAGAATTAAGAAGATAATGAACGAGATTTAAAGTGACATTGGGCTGGCCACATCGTTCGCAGCACTGACAACCGACGGGGGAAAAAGTCCTCGAATGCCTCCTACCAGGGGGACTGACGACTTGAAGAAGACAGCGGTAAACCGTTGGATTCAGAAGGCTTAGGACCGGGCGGAGGGGCTTGGATTAAGGGAGGCCATGTCCAGCAGTGGACAAACAGGGCTGAAAAGAAGAAGAAGGAAATGCCTTATACGACAGTCGTCATAAGGTCAACAGTATCTCGATAAAATAAAACGGCGAAAGTTTGGGCTAAAGTCGACACAGATAGACTAAATCCAAAAAAATTTAAACCACCCTCTATTTCGGTCGGTGATATTTTATACAAACGTAGATGAATACACAAAGAAGTAAAACTTACTGAAGCTTTTGTTCAATTATAGCTTAATTTTACCACAATACAGGAGAGCAGAACTAAAATTAAATAAGACTTCATACCAGCAGCTGTCGGCTTTTATAAATTTTGCTTTACAAGTACGAAGTATGTTACTATATCTAAATTACATGATAGTAGTTAAAGCTATCTTAATAAATCATTTGATGCATTTGTTTTTCTTACCTAAAAAGCAATTGATACAAAGGTACTCATCGGAATAATGTAGAATACATTCAAGGAGGATTCATGAGTCAGATGCACAATACACACAATACACAGTCAAAGGACCCGTACTGAGAAATTTATAGTTATGGTTAAGGCGTGAAATTTATCATTGTGAGAGGAGACCCGACACTGTAGTGGGTCATTATTGGGTTACTGACAAGATACTTAATGAGTAGGTGTCCTGTAGAAGGCTTCCGCTTTTGGGGTTGTGGAAGAATGCAAAAGTGTATTCTTGGCCCCGAAAGGTTGTGTGTGAAAAAACTTGGCAGTAGAAAAATAAAAGTTTTGAATTCGGCCATTCGATACGAAACCCTAAATAGGATGTAATGAACATTCGTGGCATAAGGATTAGTGTCGTTGATGAATTATTGTTCGAAAGGAAACCGGTTTCTGATAAAGATTAAGTAAAGTCAAGTTTTCTTTATTTAGTAGCATGCTCTGTATATATAGATTACTTGTATTGTTTCTTTCTTAGGACAAAAATAAATCATGCAAGTAGAAGGAATTCTGTACTACTCTGAAAAGTTCATCAGAGCAGTCTTATACATAGATAGGCATTTAGGGGGCAGTGTTATATAGGTATCTACATAATATTTCTGTTTGTATTGACTTCAAAAAAGGAGGCTATCAACTCGACACGTATGTATGTAATATTAACGGAACTGCACAATATTTACATATATAATATTGGTCTATTTCGGCTTCCAAACTAGTATACCAAATTTCATAGGTGTTAGGTCAAAAATGGGGTTGACATCGAAAAAATTATAAGTACCAATTTTCCTCCGGAAACTTTTAAGCGGGATGGTTGAATTCGTGTAGTTTGGATGAATAACAAAATTGCACTTCCACTAGGATTCTCTAGGATTCTTTGCTCCGCTGGGAATTGAACCCAGGAATTGGAGAATTGAATGCCGGTATTTTCTTAAACAAAACAAGTGAATTTTGAGGTTATTATTACCTACTTAAAAAAATTAACACAAAAACATTCGCAATGAGAATATGCAAAAATATGCGAATATTCGCGAATGCGAATATTCGTTACATTACTAGTTATTATACCTAGTGTTTGTATACGCTTTTGGATTCAGTAGTTTCGATTGGTATAAATTATTTTTAAGTCTTCCTATTGGAGATGGGGCGGTCTATTCGCTTTATCTAATAATGTGTCATTTTTTCACTTTAGGAGTCAAAATTTTACATCGAAATTTAACGCTCCTGAGTACCTAACTTAATCTTGGAAATAATCCATCTTTGTCACAGTTTAGTTATACGAGTATATATAAGTGCTTATTTTACTATAGCTTTAACATCCATTTCAATTAAATTAATGTAAAAGAAAAACAGTTTCGACAAAAATATTTTCCATTTTCAAGCCAGTCCATCTTAACTCTGATGTAGATGTTTACTTAACATCTAATTTTATTTTAATTTGAGTTAATTGGCTATTATACATATAAACCATATTTTGATAACGATCGAATAACGTTGAGGCAAGTGAGCATGAAGGCCCTTTCAACAAACATTTTGCGGACGAATGACTGAAATGTTAAGAAATCTAGGAACCAGTAGAAACCAGAAGGCGCATATCTTCAAAAATAATTTATTTCAAAAGTTTATTACGGAAATACACTGGTTAAATATATAATATATGTACATTTAAGTGTCGCGTCTCACTAATTGCTACCACGGGGTCTCCGGACGGGGCAGGAGTAATCCTTTTTGATGATATCGGCTCCCTTCTCGGCGAGTGCGATGACCGGCGCGTTGGTGTTGGCGGCCGGCACGCGCGGGACCGCGCTGCCGTCCACCACGCGCAGGTTCTCCGCCCCCAGCACCCGCAGCCTGTTGTCCACCACCGAGCCCATCGCGCAGCTCCCGACGTAATGGTACACGGTGAACTGCAAGCACCGCACGTAGCAGCGCCACCACTCCCTGCTCGTGTACTCCAGGCCCTCACACATCGGCGTCTCATAATCGGTCATTATCGCGTTCACGCTTCTGAAGTACGAAGAGTGGAGGACGCGCACGAAGTCCATCGCCGAGTCCACCAGCGCCTCCAGGTCGCGGCCGTCGCGCAGGTACCCGACGTCTATCAGCACCGGATCCAGTGGATCCCGGCTCCGCAACAGAACCTGCCCCCGGGATTCGGGATGCATAAGACTTAAGAAGGTCAACATGGAATTTCTGTACACCCCGCTCAAGTACATTCTCTCGCAAATGTCGGCGGTAAAGCCGATGACAAAAATGCAAAGTTGATAGGCTAACGTCGAATTGGCATGAACAAAATAGTTGAGCGTCTGATAGGTGGGACATTTCTGCAACTTATTTAGCGCGACGTAGCCGGCGAACGTAGGGAATATGAATTGGTGTGCGTTTAAAGGAGGATTCGGTTCGCTAGTGCCCTCCGTTTGTAAATGTATAAGGATTGGCGTGTGATCGTGCAAGTTCCTCCCGACGGGCAGGTCTAGCCTGACGTGGATATCGAGAGAATCCAAGTGTTCCCTGGGTCCGATGCCCGACAGCATTAGAAGCTTGGGTGTGCCGAAGGCTCCGGCCGAAAGTATGACTTCACGGCGTGCTCTGAACGTCACTTCTCTACCGTTTTCTAAGGTCGCCCTCACACCGATGGCACGGTTCCCATCCAATAGTATTTTTGTTACCAATGTGTTTCTTAATAGTTGTAAGTTTGGGTTATCGTAGTGGCGTAGGATTGCAAATGCAGTCGATTGGCGTATCCCTTCAGCGATCGTGTATAGTTGCCGAGTGTATCCCAAACTGCGGTCTCCATTGATGTCTAGAAGGATATCGTGGCCGAGTTCGCTGAAAGATTCCAGGTATCTGTGGGTTTCGGTGCTCTGATCCCTCGTCACTCCGAGAAATCCCCTGGTTCCGTGGTACTTGCGGTAGCGCGAGTGAAGTATTTCTTCGTCCACGAGCCTTTCGCTCTTGATGAAGTAGGGGAGGATGCCGTCGTAGTTCCAGGAAGTGTCGTTGGCGGCGTCGGCCCAGGAGCTGTAGTCGCCGGGGCAGCCTCGCACGTAGAACATGTAGTTGATGCTGCTGCCGCCGCCCAGCATGTGGCCGCTCGGCAGGCGCAGGGTCTGGTCCTGGAGGCACTGGAACCGGTGCTTGTCGCGCACGTTTGTGTAGTTCCAGTCGTGTGGGCTATTGTATAGGTATGTGAATATTCCCGGAAACTGTAAAGGAAAAGTTCAATATTAAAAGGTTTTTTTTACAAAACTAAGTTTTTAGTATAAAGACACCCTTTCGAGTTACAAAAATCCTATTCAAATAGGTATTTGAGACAAAAAATCGGACAAAAATATTCACATTGTTGGATGCAAAGACATCCTTAAATTTCAAAACCTTAATTTTGTTGTGGACACGTACCATAGACTCATCTGGCGGATCCCCTGCCGCGTCGATGAGCAGCACGTTGTAGTTGCACTCGACAAGCCTCGTCGCCACGACGATGCCAGCCGACCCTCCGCCCACCACTACCATGTCAAACTCCTGCATATCTGTAACAGAAGTGGAAATAGGAGGAAGTAGAAAGGCAATTATTAATTACCTACATACCAGTAACTCATTAATAACCCACTACAGAGTCAGATATCCACACACAATGAGCGGAATGTAGGCCATAGTCCATCACGCTGGCCTGATGCAGGTTGGTGGACTTTACATACGTAGGTGCCTTCGAGAACACTTTTTTGACAAATCTCAGGCGTGCAGGTCTCCTGGCGATGTTTTCCTTCACCGTAACAGCAGATTATTTAAAAACATATTTGTGGTCAATTTACTGTAGATAACTCAGCTGCGATCACGTTCCAAAAGTCATTTTATTATTTCATTTCCACAAGCAACTTTTCCAGCAGGCGTAGCTCGTGCATGAATGAGTCATTCTGTCACCTTCATTCACAGTTGCGATGGGAATTATAGAATGAGCTAATATTATACGCTCAGTTGAGCAAAATCTAGGGTGCGTCTGCTTCGCTCACTTCCTTGCCACTTCTTATTTCTATGGTAAATATTTGGTACGAGTTGATTTGAATGAAGGTCTAAAGGGTTTCCTAAAATGTACTTTCAAAATGGAACTTAATACCTATAGATAAATAACTGTGAACTTATTTCTTACCTTCAATTTCCGCCTGTCTGGGGAACAGGTAGGCTGTGATCATGAGGGTGCCGAGGATCCGGAAGGCATTCTGAACGCTTAATATTTGCTCGAATATTATATTTGCAGGCATTCTGAGTCTGCAGACGCGGCGGGCTAGCGAAACAGCTGGAAATGTAGGAATGTTTTAAATGATTGCCCTCTTATCCCGGCATGTTTTTCATGTCTTGTCTTTTGGTTGGAGACTTCGGAGGCATTTTAACAGGCTTGACCCTGTTACGATTTTATTATGGTGTAGAAGATGGAGAGATAATAGCTTCATCATTAATACTTAATTTATACAGTAGTATTTCGCCTCAAGCTACAAAAATACTCGGTAGTTGAGAAGTAATTTAGTTAATTGCGCTAATCGTTTCAATCTCGTGCGTTCGTTTGCGTGTCTATCTTTTGGATATACTTGGACCAACTACTTGGAGTTTGACTGGCAGAGAGTGCTCTTAGTGCTGTAAATCCACCTTTGTTCCTCTGTTTTGTTGCATAAATAAATGACTAGAATGTACCGGAACAGATGTACCGTCATCTGTTTCGTACCGCGAACGTCGCTGGATGACTGTAGGTTGTAACTCGTATCTTTCAAGTTCCATTATTGATGAAATCAAAAAGTGGTGGCAACGTAACAAAAATTGTAGATAATCGCGAATGTAAGTTTTAGACGAGGTTATCTTTGTTGTGAAACTAATTTTTACCCGACTACGGCAAAGCATAAAGAGCGGTTATGATTTTGTTTTTACGGTATGTCTGTATGTATGTTCATATTCTGTTCGCTCATAATTACGGTATAATCTTTATGAAGTAGTATAAACCACCCCTTGACCAGGTGGGCTTGAAGAAGACAGAGCGACCTCAGAATTAATGAACGAGAGGAAATCGGGAACGTAGAACATACAAGGTCAGCTGACACATCACGAAGCGACGGGTACTTATCATTGACTAATTGGTTATGAGTCAGGTTCAAAACTAAACGGGCAATTTTAAATCATATATGTGAGGTGAGTTTTGAATTTATTAAAATGTTAAGTAACTTTAACTTTACTCACGAAACATTTCAAAGGGAATAGTCTGATTCAAGGAGCCTAGGACCGGGCGGAGTGGCGTCGATCGATTAGGGGAGGCCCATGTCCAGCTGTGGACAAACAGGGCTGAAAAGAAGAAAAAGGAAATCCTTTATACGACAATCATAGCATTATCTCGATAAAATAATAAAAAAATATCTTGAAAAAAAATGGGCCAAAGAATCGGCTTCTCCGTTTGCGATCTATTCGACATAGACAGACTAAATGTTACGCATTTAGATCATTTAGACTAATTTGGTCGGTGGTATTTTATACAAAAGTAGATGAATACACAAAGAAGTAAAACTTACTGAAGCTTTTGTTCAATTATAGCTTAATTTTACCACAGTACAGGAGAGCACAACTAAAATTAAATAAGACTTCATACCAGCAACTGCCGACTCTTATAAATTTTGCTTTACAAATACGAGTATGTCACTATATCTAAATTACATGATAGTAGTTAAAGCTATCTTAATAAATCATTGGATGCATTTGTTATTCTTACCCAAAAAAAGCAATTGATACAAAGGTACTCATCGGAATTATGCAGAATACATTCAACGAGGATTCATGTGTTAGATGCATAATGCACAGTCAAAGGACCCGTACTAATATTATATGAAATAATTATAGTTTAATCGTGAAATTTATTATTAAAGTGGAATCTTTGAAACTTAAACTTGTATTTAAACCAAACAATGTTTTACAGGTACAGTCATTGGAGCTCGTCCTAGAGGAAATGTGTTTCAGTTGTGGTGGTGTGGATACCGGAGATATTTTACTACAGGCGATTATCTTAACTAGCACGGTCCAATAAATTCAGATCTGCAAATAAGGTTTCTGTCTGTCTACAGTCAGTATCGTCAAAGTATTCGTATAGTAAACGTCACTCATTAGCATGTTACAATCATAAGAAGAAAGCGGGAAACCGTTGGGTTCAGAGGGCCCAGGACCGGGAGTGACATCGCCTGGCGGGAGATCTCCCCTTTTCCTTTTAGTAAGGGTCCTGTAAAGGGCTTTCGCTGGCAGAATTGCGGAATAACGCGAAAGTGTACCCGTGGCCTCGACAAAGGGCGTAGAGTTTTTATCCGATAGGAGTCCGGTACGACCTTCTGTCGGCCTGACCTGATGATTAGGGTAAGTATTTTTGGTGGATTTCCCGTAAAAAAATTGGCGTGTATACCATAAAAATTGCTAGTTTGCAACATCTACAAGATAAAAAAGCCATTGGAAAATAAATGTTTTGATTGTAGCCATTTTGAGACGCAACCCTAAGTTGGATCCAATCAACATTAATGGAAAAAGGATAAGTGTCGTTGATGAATTATTGTTCGAAAGGAAACCGGTTTCTGATAAAGACTGAGTACCTATGTATCGTATAAGTCAAATTTTCTTTATTGAGTATCATGCTCTGTATAGATTAGGTACTTGTTTGTTTCTTTCTTAAGCCAAAAGTCCCTGCATTACTTGCAAGTAGAAGAAATGACATATATACTATTCTCAAAGGTTAATCAGAGTAGATACTTGTCGAATGTCGATAGGCTTTTACGGAATGTAGTGCATAGGTACATAATATTTCCATTTTTATTGTCATCTATTGAGCTCTGGAAAATATAATTTATCAAAGTAATAAATTATAGTGACTAAGATCTTAAACTTAGGAACTTTGGTAGGCAGGAAGATTTTGAGATTTTTTTAAGAGCTTGAAGCCAAAAAAATCACAAAGACGAAAAGAAACACACCTATTTTATTCTAATATTAAACATTTTATATACATTATTTGAATAGCTACAAAAATAAACGAATAAATTAAGGAGGAAATATAATAGCATATTAATATGATTTATTGACGATTACATGTACTTAAAGTTTCCAAACAGGCCAGTGATATCCCAGGACGGTCGGACGGAGGTGAACAAGCCGGATCTAACCGGGCAGTAGTGGTCCTTCTTGATGATGTCCGCTCCCTTCTCCGCGAGGGCGATGACCGGAGCGTTGATGTTGGCGCCAACCAGCCGCGGCATCACGCTGGCGTCCACCACGCGCAGCCGCCCGGCGCCCAGCACCTGCAGCCTGCTGTTCACCACCGAGCCCAGCGCGCACGTCCCGCTGTAGTGGTATACCGTCAGCTGCGTGCACCTCACGTAGCACCGCCACCACTCCCTGCTCATGTACTCCAGCCCTTCGCACATCGACAGCTTCAAGTCCACCATCTCGGCGTTCACGCTCTTGAAGTAAGTACTGTTGAGTATCCGCACGAAGTCCATCGCCGAGTCCACGAGGGTTTCCACGTCGCGCTCGTCTGTCAGGTAGCCGACGTCTATGATCGGCGGGTCGCGAGGGTCGGTGCTGCGCAGGAGCGTTTCCCCGCGGGACTCGGGATGCAATAGATTGAAAGTCGTAAACATGGTATTCCTGTTCTTACCGGCCTCGTATAACGCTTGACAAATATCGAAATCGAATCCGTAGTTGAACACGCACAGTTCCAAAGTTGATTTGGAATTGGCGGGAATCGCGAAAACGATAGACTGGTAAGTTGCCGATTTCTGTGTTCTGTTGAGATCTACGTATCCTCCGATCGCGGGGAACGGAAACTTGAAGGGATTCACGGGAGGGGGAGACTCGTAAGACTCCTCCATTTTAAAGGCCATAAATATTGGCGTGTGATCCTGCAAATTCTTCCCAACGGGCAAATCTTTTCTGACGGTAATGTTAAATGATTCTAAATGTTCCTTAGGTCCGAATCCTGACAGCATTAAAAGTCGTGGAGTGTTAAACGCCCCCGCAGAGAGTACGACCTCGTGACGCGCTCGGAGCGTTATTTCTTTATTGTCTTCGGTTATGGCTCTCACGCCGATGGCATTGTTGTTGTTATCGAACAATATTTTTGTAACGAATGTTTTTTTCAGTACATGCAAATTGGGATATTTGTATCGAGCCAAAATCGTATAAGCTGTGGATTGGCGAACGTTTTCAGCTATTGTGAACAGGAGCTCCGAATATCCTAGGCAGCGATCTCCATTGACATCTAAAAGTACGGGATATCCGAGTTCTCTGAATGCTTCCAGATATTTGATTGTTTTCGGACTCCGTTCACTGGTGACTCCTAGGAAGCCTTTGGTGCCGTGGTATCGGCGGTACCGCGAGCTTAGTATCTCCGGGGCTTCGAGCCTTTCGCTCTTTATGAAATAGGGTAGTAACCCTTCGTAATTCCAGGAGCTGTCATTGGCTGCGGCCGCCCAAGGTTGGTAGTCAGCGGGGCAGCCTCGCACGTAGACCATGTAGTTGACGCTGCTGCCGCCGCCGAGGACGTGCCCAGTCGTAAGGTTTAATGTTTTCTCTCGGTGACATTGAAACCTATTAGGATCCTGAATATTTGTGTAATTCCAATCGACTGCGGTGCGTGGTAAGTATGGGAATTCGCCGGGAACCTGAAACAAAAAAAAAGTATGGTGCAAAATATATTCAAATTTATTACGGACAACACTAAACTCCCTGGAATTTTTTTTCCCTGTAAATGGGATTGATATTGAATTTCCATAATTATTCAACTTCAATGTCTCCTAAAATAACAAGTCTACATTAGTTGGTATATTTAAGGAATGTCTTAACAAATGCCTCCATCACTCATTAGTGAACTCATTAGGGGACTCTTTTAACAATGAGAAGGATTTAGGCCTTAGTCCACCACGCTGGCCTAACGCAGGTTGATGGACTACACATGCTTTAAATAACATTATGAAGAACTCAGGCATGCAGGTCTCCTCACAATGACTTCCTTCAGCGTTAAAGCAGGCGATATTTAATGTTATAATGCGCACATAACTTTTTAGAAAGTCATTGGTGCCACTGGGATTCGAAACCCTCGATTCGAGGTCGAATTCTTAGCCACTGGGCTATGCACCGCTTCTGAAAAAGTTATTAGCGCTGTATAAATATTGATTATGACCTGCTGTAATGTAGGAGAAAATCGTGAGAAAATTGCATTAATAGATGCACTTTGTTCAATTTCCGTATTTTAAACATTCTCTCTCCCTCCGTCTTACGAATTTTCGACCAGGTCACGTGTCACGCGAGTTTAACATTTTTTACTCATCCAAAAAAGTGCACAACGCCGCTGAAGGCGTTTTCACTTCAAAATCATATTACTGACCAGCGAGTCGACCGGCGGGTCCCCTCCGTCGTCGATCAACAACACATTGAGGTTGCATTCAGCGAGCCGGTACGCCACCACCACGCCGGCGGACCCTGCGCCCACCACTATCACGTCGAACTCCTGGAAATCTGCATAACATCCCTCTTTAATGTACTTACATTTCTTTTTACCCACTTCAAAAAGGAGGTTATTAATTCGACACGTATCTATGTATGCAGCGGTGATAGCCCAGTGGCTTAGAATTCGACCTCGAATCTAGGGGTCCGGGTTCGAATCCCAGTGTGCCACCAATGATAGTAATAAAAGTTGTGCGATTTATATAATTAAATATCACCTGCTGTTACGGTGAAGGAAAATATCGTAAAGAAATCTGCAAGCCTGAGAGTTCACAAAAAAAATGTTCTCAAAGGCATGTGAAGTTCACCAACCCGCAGTAGTGTAGCGTGGTGGACGGCGGCCTACATCCCTCTCATTGTGAGAGGAGACCCGACCCTGTAGTGGGTCATTAATGGGTTACTGACTATGTATGTAATATTATCGGAACTGCACAATATTTACATATGTTGGTCTATTACGACTTCCAAACAAGTATACCAAATTTCAGAGGTGTATGTATGTATGTGTTTAAATTTTGTCATGTTGGTCGGTTAGTTGGTTATGTCAGCGACGTAGGACAAGGAATGACAGTGCACCCTTTAAATATCCTATCGCATCGACATGGTTTTCTTTCCACACACGGGAACTTGTTACTCCAGCGGAGTGGACCTGGTGGTAAAGTGTCGGCATTCCAAGGTCCACCTTCAAGCAGCCCACAAGTTGTTTTGACACATTAAGAACAACAAATTTTATGACAAATAGTTGCAGATCTGGTCATACTTTCCACCTCAGCTTGTCTCGGGAACAGAAAGGCGGTGAGCATCAGCGTCGCGAGGATCTCGAAGCCGTACTGTATATAGTACACTCGGTTCAGCGCTGCCACTGCGTCCATAGCGACAGATCAGACCTGCCAACAACAACCACTGTTAGGATGAGCAGTGTGGATCAGGATAGTCTAGTGCCAGTAGCTAAGAATTTGGACTAGAGGGGTCCGGAAGAATTTCAGTGTCAGGCACCAAGAAAAATCTTAAAAGTTATTGTCATGTCAGTAATGTCAGTAACCCATTATCCACTACAAGGTCGGGTCTCCCAATGAGAGGGATGTAGGCCGCCGTCCACCACGCTGGCCTACTGTGGTTTGGTGGACTTCACATGCCTTTGAGAACATTTTTTTTGTGAATTCTCAGGCATGCACACGTACACGATGTTTTCCTTCACCGTAACAGCAGGTGATATTTAATTTATTAAAGCGCTCGTAACTTTTTTTAAAAAGTCATTGGTGCGTGCCACTGGGATTCGAACCCGAACCCCTGAATTCAAGATCGAATTTTTAGCCACTTTCACCGCTTTCACCGCTTCTACAAAAGTTATTAGCGGTGTATAAACACTGAATATCACCTGCTGTAATAGAAGGAGAAAATCGTGAGGAAACCTGCGCCTGAGAGCGATCCATGATGTTCTCAAAGACATGTGAAGTCCACTAACCCACATTAGGTCATCGTGGTCCTCCTTCTCATTGTGAGAGGAAATCCGACCCTGTATTAGGTTCCCACAGGGTGAGCCCATAACACATCTGCAATGTGCGAGATGGAAAATCTGAACATGTGGAAACTCTGAAATTATTCTTCTAAACATTACACCTAATCAAAACAATACAATTCTGCAACTTAAACAGTTTCAGTTCCTTCCTTCCTTTCAGGTCTTTACAGTCGACAGCTTAAAATACGATTCTAATCGACGCAACTCTTGGGCCCTTTGACTCCAACGGTTTCTCGTTGTCTTCTTTAGTTACCTATTCAGTCTTCCTGGTCTGTGTTCCTTATGCCAAAAGGTGGTTACTATTCGGAAACCTTTTTCCACTTCGTTTATCCGTCTTTAGAATGACACTGTTAGCCCATTGCCACTATAATGTGCAAACTGTAAGTGCTATGTCGCCTTCTGCGAACTAAAGTTAATACACTAAACTTAATTAACCACAGTATAAAGTCAATAACCTGAAGGAGACAGCGGGAGACGGTGGTTTAAAGGCCTCTGCTGGGCGGGTTTGGTTTGATTAGGCGATGCCCTGTGTCTATGGTTCGAAAATTTTTAAAAGTTTTAAGTTAATTTTTACAAAAACTTTAAACAAACAGAAGCGATCTTTTGGCGACGCGTGCAACTAAAGAATGTACGCAATGTGAGGTATCGTAATGCGTATTTAATTGATTGGATTTTAATTGATGTTTTTCAAAGTAATAAAATTAGATTCGTTCTGTTATAACCCTTATTCCCAAGATAGGTAAACTTATATTAGCAGATCACACTGTCCAGTAATTTACCTAACTTGCGCAATTCTTAGATCAGCATTTTCATTTCTTTCAATAAAATTAAAGTAGTTAGACTAAAAACTTCGTCGCGAACACACTTAGGGCATCATAAATTCTAACGTGTGTGAATTTAATAAACTATTTTTATACAGTGGTAAAAAGTAGTTTTTTTTTAAAAGACTGTAGTGAAAGCCCGCGTAACAAATTGGTGTCAGAAGTGCGATTACCAGAGAGACAGTCTTACGACTTGAGGGTCATACAGACGCTGGTATCCGAATTCGAGCCGCCACTGCAGTTTCTGGCCGACAGTAAAACTTGCCCTAAGGTCAAGTCTGCGCCAGCTACTTGGACGACGATCAGCCTCAGCGTCAGCCTGAGCCCGCTCCAGCCACTACTTGGACGACGATCAGCCTCAGCATCAGCTTGAGCCCGCTCCAGCCATACGACAGCGACTAGAGAAGTTCAGTCTAACTCATCATCATCGTCATCGCAAAGTCATCGCCATCAAAATCTTCATAAATCCACGGAATCACGGCGTGGCCGCGTGGGACTGGTGTCCTATTACCGCGTGGCAACAGCGCAGCAACGTGTCACCGAGGTTATACAGGTCAGCGATGCACGTGCAACTCATCATATTACTGTGAGTGTTTCTGTGTTTTATTAACTCAAAGTTATAATTATCAGTGAATCGTTTTTTATATTCGTGAAATTTCTTAATTCCTTTCCGTATAATATCTTCTAATTTTTCTCTTTTGTGAATTTTACTTTGTCGTTTTAATTATTGTCCAGTATAACATAATAATATGTCACTTAAACAAGAAAAAAGCTCAATGGCAGACAAGATTACCTTATCATTTTTAACTAAATTTATAAAACCTTATAATGGTGACAGGGAAACACTCCCCGCCTTCTTAACTAATTGCGATAACGCTATTAATTTAGCTAGCTCAGATCAACAACCTATCCTTTGTAAATTTATTCTTTCGCAATTAGAAGGTAAAGCGCAAATCGCGTGTAGCCTTAAAACTTTCTCCAACTGGAATGACCTAAAAATATTTTTAAGGTCGACATTTGGGGAGAAAAAACATTCCATTCATCTTTTATCAGATTTACAGAATTCTAAACAATTATCCGGCGAAGATGTGACCAAATACTCCTTAAGAATCGAGGGAATACTTACTCGTTTACACTCTGATATACATTATAGTTGTAAAAACGAAACGGAACTTCCTGGGAGAATAGCTGCTATGGAAGACCTCGCCTTAAACTCTTTCTTACTAGGCTTAAATCCTGCTATTTCTTCTATAGTCCGTTGTAGGAATCCGTCATCCCTCAGTGATGCTATTCAGTATGCCACTGACGAGGAAAAATTATATAATTTACATAAATCTAATTATAAACCACAAAAACCATGTTTGATTTGCAATAAAGTCGGACATAATTCATCCGAATGTTTTCGAAATAAGAAACCTCCTTTTAGTTCCTTTCATTTTAACCCTCATCATGTTAACCCTCAAAACAATCCTTCTCCTAACTTAACCATAAATAATCAAAAATCCTGCAATTATTGCAAGCGCCGAGGTCACACAATAGATGAATGTCGAAAACGCCAATTTAATAATCAGCGCCGCGATAATAATAGTAACAATTCACAAGGTAATTCTATTAATCCATCTATACATGTTTGTCAATGTGAACCTAGTGAGATCAATTTAAATAACGAATCCAATTATGAAAATAATTTAAACTAAATAAGATTTCGATGCCGTGTCTGTCGAAATCTCGTTACAAAAATGACACGAGCATAAACACTATTACTCCTAATTCTTATTCTATTTCTAAATCTCAGCTGCCCAACAAGGTCAGTCTGAGTCCTAAATCTATATCTCAACCTAGAATGGTGAGTCCTAAATCTATATCTCAACCTAGAACGGTGAGTCCTAAATCTATATCTCAACCTAGAATGGTGAGTCCTAAATCTATATCTCAACCTAGAACGGTGAGTCCTAAATCTATATCTCAACCTAGAACGGTGAGTCCTAAATCTATATCTCAACCTAGAATGGTGAGTCCTAAATCTATATCTCAACTGCCCAGTAAGGTCAGACTGAGTCACACTAATTCTACATCTCAGTCAATCCAAGAGGTTCAACTGAGTCCTATAAAACCTATATCTAAATCTATACCTAATGCCAACCCTAATACGAGTTCTTATTCTATTTCTAATAATAATAAACCTCGTCAAAACGAGAGCGATAACTTAACTTTAACACTTAAAAATAATACTTACCAAAATAACTTACCTGTGAAGGTCCCCGTACCCCCCGAACCATCAGTTTCTAATCCGGTACCTGTATTTGAAATTAACACCTGTAAACATAAAATCTCATTACCATATACAAACCTTTTTACTAAACACTCAACTAAAAGTCTGAGTTTCCTTATCGATACAGGCGCAAGCGTCAGTATTGTAAAATTTTCAAGTCTAGAAGATAAACCGGAGCTTCTCTCCGACACCGTTGAGATCAAAGGCATAAACGACACCGATACGTCTTGCTCAACCTTGGGATCATTTAATCTAAAATTCCATTTAGACAATAAAACCTATGTTCACAAATTCTGCGTAGTTGATGATAATGTCAATCTTAAATATGATGGTATTATAGGTTCTGACCTTCTCCGTACTTCTAATGCAAATATAGACTACACTTCCAAAATAATGACCTTTTATGGATTCGAAATTCCCATTTTATTTGACCAACCTACCTACATTATCCCTGCACGGTCTGAAGCTGTTATCGAGTGCGGTATATCAAATTACTCTTCCGAGTATTATCTAAACAATGAAGCTCTAGTGCTAGATCATACCTTAAGTGAAGGCGTATATGTTGCTAATTGCATTGTGCTTATAAAACCTAATAGGAAGGTAAATGTTACCATACTAAACACTACTGATACTAACTTAGAAATTAAAGATTATCACGTAAAGCTATCGCCCTTTGATGATCATTCTAATTCTTATCAATATATTAATTTTACATCAACTGATTCCCAACCCTCGTCTTATAGTTCTCGGGTTAATCAAGTGTTAAATTTAATTCGCTATTCTCATCTAAATTACGAAGAGAAAAAGGCTCTTTTAGATTGCTGCAGTAAATACGCAGATATCTTCTATATCGAAGGCGATCCTTTGTCTTGTAGCAATGCTATTGAACATTGTATTGATACTGGAGACGCTCCTCCTATTCACGTTAAGTCTTATCGATTCCCAGAATGTCACAAGGAGGAAGTCGAAACTCAGATCCGTAAAATGTTAAAACAAAACATAATTCGTCCCTCTGTGTCCCCTTGGAGTGCCCCAGTCTGGGTAGTCCCGAAAAAATTAGATGCCTCCGGCAAAAAAAAGTGGAGAATAGTTATTGATTATCGTCGCCTTAATGACATCACTGTTTCCGAAGTTTATCCACTGCCTCTTATAACTGACATTTTAGACCAACTTGGTCAATCTAAATACTTTAGCACACTTGATCTTGCAAGTGGTTTTCATCAAATAAAAATGTCCGATAAGGACGCGCCGAAAACTGGCTTCACCATAAGCACCAATTCAAGCATATCTGGACACTATGAATTTACCAGAATGCCCTTTGGACTGAAAAATGCTCCTTCTACCTTCCAACGACTTATGAACACCGTGTTATCTGGACTACAAGGTATACATTGTTATATTTATCTCGACGATTGTATAATTTATTCACAAAATCTTCAAGATCATATAGAAAAATTAAAACTAGTATTCGATAAACTTCGTCAATTCAATTTAAAGCTGCAACCAGATAAGTGCGAGTTCTTAAGACGCGAAGTTACTTACCTAGGCCACATTATCACCGATAAAGGTGTCTCTCCGAATCCTGAAAAAGTCAAGGCCGTATCCCAATTTCCAGCTCCTAAAAATCCTAAAGAAATAAAATCGTTCTTAGGTCTAATAGGATATTACCGTAGATTTATCGATAATTTTTCTAAACTTACCAAACCACTTACCTCACTCCTGAAAAAGAACGCCGTCTTTAACTGGTCTTCTGAACAGCAAACCGCATTCGACAACCTAAAAGAAAAATTAATCTCTGCCCCACTCCTTCAATATCCCGATTTTTCACAGCCATTCGTCGTAACTACGGATGCTAGTAACTATGCAGTAGGTGCCGTTTTATCTCAAGGCCCTATAGGTAAAGACAAGCCGATAGCATATGCATCACGCACATTAAATCGTCCCGAAGGAAATTATTCTACGACTGAAAAAGAATTGTTAGCTATTTTATTCGCTGTGAAAACCTTTCGGCCCTATTTATATGGTAACAAATTTAAAATCGTGACCGATCACAGACCACTCGTGTGGCTGTTTAACGTTAAGGATCCAGGCAGCAGGCTTATTCGCTGGCGCCTTAAACTCGAAGAATACGACTACGAAATCGTATATAAACAAGGTCGTCTCAATTCCAATGCCGACGCGTTATCACGCTGTCCCCTTAATGTAATCGATGTCAATAATTTAAATAATTTAACTTATGAACAATACTTCAAAGCACAATCTACTAACAAAATTCCTAACTCTAATACTAATATTGAAGAATGTACTCAAGGTCTGCATTTATCAAAATTAAAGACAATCGCGTGCCCAGTCTCCTTAGACTTCGATAATTCTATGCCCCATTGCGAAGAAATCTTATCTCAATTAGATAACAAGGCTGACATACTTAATTCAGAACGTGAACCCTTTACAATACTCCACATAAATGACAAATCCAAAAATTTCTATTTCTTGTTTACCAAAGTTCATCACTATGAACAACCTCAATTAAGAGATATATTTAACTTGTTAACGAAGCTTAGAAACATGTTAATTGAAAACCCAGATGTTACAGATCTTGCACTTTCAGATTTCTCAGACCCCTTCTCTAAATTAGCATATACTAAAATTTATAACATGATTTCATACATATTCCATAATACTAATATTAAAATACATATTTACAAAAATCAACTGATTTATCCTACTCCTGTAGAAGTTCCTAAAATATTAAAGGAAAATCATGACTCGGCTATTGCCGGTCACCCAGGTTCGCAAAGAATGTACAAGCGCATTAAAACTAGTTATTACTGGAAAGGCATGCGCTCTGATATCGAAGATTATGTTAAAAAATGTAAATTGTGTCAAATTAATAAACCTCTTAGGAAGTCAAACAAAGCCCCAATGGAGATAACTTCAACTTCCACTAGACCTTTTGAAAGGCTAGCACTTGACATCGTAGGTCCATTACCCGATTCAGGTTTTCAAAATTTCAAATTCATATTAACTTTGCAAGATGACCTTACAAAGTTCACTAGTGCTTATCCGATGGTATCGTCCACTAGCGAAGAGATAGCCCGTAATCTAGTTCACTTTATGTCTCTTTTCGGTTTCCCTAAAACAATATTAACAGATCTAGGCACCTGTTTCACATCTGATTTGTTTAAACAATTAACTGAGATATTACGAGTCAAAGCAACTTTTACTACCCCTTATCATCCCCAAACCAACGGCGCCCTTGAGCGCTCACACGCAACTTTAAAAGAGTATCTTAAATCATTTGTAAACGAAAATCAAAATGATTGGCACTGTTACTTATCTACAGCAATACTCTCTTATAATACAACTCCTCATTGCACTACTAACTACACTCCTCATGAATTATTATTTGGTTATAAACCAAGTATCCCCAGTTCCTTATATGAAACAGCAAGTAATACTACCTACAACGAATATATCCGCGCATTACAATATAGGATGCGTTTCAGTCGTGAAAAAGCTATCCAAAATATTATTAATAGCAAAGTAAAATCAAAACAATATTATGACATTAGTTCCCGTAAAACAATATATAAAGTAGGAGATCTGGTATATCTTAAACATCATCACCGACTCCGTAAAGCTTTATCACCCATTTGGAAAGGTCCATATAAAATAACTAAAGTTAATGGCAACCATAATGTGACCTTGCAAATAGGCCGTAAGAACATAAAATATCATATAAATGAAATTAAGCCCGCTATATCCTAACTACTCACCTTACTTATCTAAATTGTATACATTTCTTATCTTTTCAGACTAATATGCTGTCATGGCACACCATGCAAGGGTACTGCATCAAACATAATTCCTATCTCACACAGTCCCGGAATATATTTTGAACCGACAACTTATATACACTTCTATAATGATTACTGGAAAGTAATCACACATATCGACTTAGTCTCCTTAGAACCTTATTTAAATAGAATAGAAAAATTATTACACGACGCTGTCAAACTCTGCAATAACATTCAGTTAAAGGAATTAATCTCTTGTGAAGATATTATTAGTCCTATTGAAGTCTTAATTCAATCCAGCAGCATTAAATTAACATCTTTATCACATATTATAAATGAAAAATCCATTAAAACCAAAAGATCTTTAGAATTTGGTGGTCAAATATTAAAATTCTTCTTCGGTACATTAGATGCTGACGATGCAAGAAAATATGACGCTGCTATAGAGTCGTGTAAAAAGAGTGAAACAGAAATATTTCACTTAATGAGAGATAATATTCAAATAGTTAAATCTACGATAAATAACCTTAACTCTACTATCTATAAACTTAATCAAAATGAAATTAAATTAAATGCTCAAATAAATAGTCTTAATGAAATATTTTCTCAGATAACAAAATCAGAAAATTTATTACTATATACATCTAAGTTTAATAACTTACTTAACATAATCGAAGGTTCTTTACTTTCTATTTCTAACCTTCTAGATACTACGCTCAACTCTATTCTATTTTCTAAACTTAATATACTACATCCTAGTGTGATTAGTCCTATAAATCTTTTTAGTGAATTATCTAAGCATAGTAATCAAATAAGTAAAAAACTAGATTTTCCGGTACCGTTAAGTATTCGAAATATTCATTCATTGATAGATGTATCTATACTAAGTTCCTATTATTATAACAATAAGGTTATTTTTGTCCTGCAAATTCCGCTTATAAAAGCTAACAGGTTCATGGTCTATAAGGTATTACCTTTGCCTACGCCTCATGATGACTCATTCAAAACTTTCGCGTTAATTCAACCTTCTAGTTCATATATCGGTTTAAGTGACGATAGAATGCATTATGCCATGCTGGACACCTTAGATAAGTGTAGAATTATAGATAGTAATTATTCAATTTGTGAATTAACGACTATATATTCTTGTATAAGTAGCCCAAATTGTGAATCCAAAATTCTTACTGAGGTAACACTGTCGTTACCCTCTGAATGCAATGCTAAAATTTTATATGGTCAAATCGATATTTGGCAAAAGTTGAGAAATAATAAATGGATTTTTGTACAATCAACGCAAACCAAACTTACTGTTCGCTGCGATGATAATATTATTGATCATTCTATTATTGGTACAGGTATTGTAAAATTAGCTTCTAACTGTATCGGTTATTCTAAGACTACTCA
Organism: Erynnis tages; assembly: GCA_905147235.1. Lineage (NCBI taxonomy): Eukaryota > Metazoa > Arthropoda > Insecta > Lepidoptera > Hesperiidae > Erynnis > Erynnis tages. The sequence continues at coordinate 11,891,143 of LR990082.1, forward strand.
ACTAAATCCGAGTAACTCGTATGTTTTTACAATAAAATCACCCCTAGATATTAATTTTGATATTACAGCTGATAATTGTTGTAAAAGGGACACATTTAATAAAAGTTTACCATATTTATCACCTATAACTTTGAGTAAAATTAATTTAGATACTTTAAAATATAGTAATCATCAAATGAACAATTTAGAACAAGAATTAAATAATATAGAAAAGGAATCCCATTTCATTAAATATGGCCCTTATTATTCTACATTCACTTATATACTAATTGTGTTTTTATTTTTGTTCGTAACATATAAGATTTGTAATTATTTTAAGAACAGATGCTCTCATACCAATTCAGGATGTTGTGTCCAAATCTTTAATCCACGTCATAATAAGAGAGTTAATAAAACTAAAACAAGGATATCCAATTCAATTGAGATGACAGATATGTCTTCATCATCTAATGACGACTCGAAATCCGTTCAATCCTTGCCTAGTAGAAACCTAAACTTTTAATTAATAATTAATTCTTATTTTCTATTTCATTTTATGATTGTTAAATAACAACCAGATAATTAATCACTATTAAATGTTATCATTCATTATTCATGTATGTGCAACTCTAAGTCTACTTATATTCATTATAATTTCTTTTTTGTAAATGATGTCCTAAGTTCTCGATCTACTTCGCTATATCTAAAAAAGATAAAGCTTCGTCAAAAAGGGGGAGCTGTTATAACCCTTATTCCCAAGATAGGTAAACTTATATTAGCAGATCACACTGTCCAGTAATTTACCTAACTTGCGCAATTCTTAGATCAGCATTTTCATTTCTTTCAATAAAATTAAAGTAGTTAGACTAAAAACTTCGTCGCGAACACACTTAGGGCATCATAAATTCTAACGTGTGTGAATTTAATAAACTATTTTTATACAGTGGTAAAAAGTAGTTTTTTTTTAAAAGACTGTAGTGAAAGCCCGCGTAACAGTTCGCATCAGAAAGGTTATTCACCTCACTATCGTTATCCTCCTCAAAACGTATCTGATCAAAGGTTAGGAATGGAAAATAAATAAAAACAGCGCTAAAAGGATTCGCTCCTCGTCAGCGGCAAAGGCTTATCAATCAGCTGTTTGCTTACTCTCCTGAGTCCTGACTGAGTGTGTACACACACTAACCTAACCGGGTTATTCGCAGACGCTTTCCAGTTTACGATTTTCAAGTCTGCACAAAGGCGAATGGTGAAAATTCGGTGCAAATCGTATTAAGTTCGCATAAAGGTGGCCCGGGAAATGGTGAAAATTCGGTGCAAATCGCAATTTTTGTGCCAAAAGCCGGGTAAACGAACAGACGGGCCACCTGATGGTAAGTTACTATAGCCCATAGACTATCCAACACTCTAGGTGTCACTAATGCTGCTGGCCTTAGATATAAAAGCTACGATGTAAAACACAACGTGGCTTTGTAGGCGTTGGTAAAGGATTATTCCTATCTGACTATCTGTCACCCAATTTTGTCCCCATGGGAGACAGATAGGAATAAAAAGTTCGAACTGTCACCTCTTTAGCGATAAGGTAAGCGAACTCTATTGACTCTTCCACGTTTTCAGCATCATTTCATCAGCACTCAGTGATAGGGGAACAGGTAGAACTTTTTTATTTCTTTTTTTAAAGTTGAGCACTTCACATTACATCGACATGAGACAATATCTAAAAGAGGTAGTAGGTGGTGGACTTTTAGACTCTCTTCGTCTTAAAACTATTTATTGCAGAAATATTAAAGTATTTTTACAAAGTAAGGAATAGGGGAAGTATACAACAATGTAACCAAAATCAATCAGCGGCGAAGGGGAAACGTGGATAGAGGGGTGCAATATTGGCAGTTTGGCAGCCACAACTTTACGGAATTTACACTGAACACTACGTGAGAAAACTTTTGAAACTGAAGGGTTGTACAATTGTACATGTACACTAAGTAAATGTGGAATGGTTTGGATCAAAACAAAACATTTTGCATTTTCTTACAAAAAACAAAAACGGCCGAACAGATTTGGGCGAAATTTGGTACACAGGTAGATTATACCCCGGATTAACGTATTATTATAGGATACTTTTTATCCATCGAAGTCGTAGGTGATAGCGAGTATCTATGATTCATACGTGACACCTAAGTACGGTTACACAATAATAGTTGGCACAAATTCAATCAAAGATTACTTACCACACTTTTTCAATATTAATATTATTAATATCCCGAAGTGCCTACAACTCTGATGCCTGATGCTGACGCGCTGCACAGGTGGATCGCTAATAATAATAATAATTATTAATTAGTAACATAATTATAACTATACCCACTTATAGAAACCACGCTGTAGGTATAATAAAGAAGCCGTTTCTGAATCTCTCTGAAATTCCAACAGAATGGCTAATGGTATATCAATGAAGTACCGGTAATTGCGTATCTTGTATTGTCAGTAATTGAAAATGTAAACCTGTTTTGTAATTATATTGTTACAGTCAACGTCAATACAGTTAATTGTGTTTTCGTCAAACAAAAACACTATAAAGATACGGTGTCCTTTAACTATATTCATTCAAATTTCCATGTTTGTACATTTATCAAAATGTGAAGTTAATTGACATTTAAAATACTTCGTTGTAGGTATACCCTAATTAGTTTTTGTCGTTAGAATTGTTGTACAATAGTCAAGTGTTTGCTGTTATAGATAAAGAAATAGCATATCAAATAGGTTCGTCGAAACGGGAATAGAGAGTAATGACCGATTAAGCGAAAATAAATTGTTTGTTAGATACAACTCTACATTACTAATGACATTGAAAGTATTTTCTCTTAACAATATGAAAGAACTGCTGCACCTGTAGAATCATTTCATTTCATTTCATTACATAATGTATTAGCGTCTCGACACAGAGCGTTTGAGTCAGGGCTCTTCTGTCCCAAAATCAAATTTTGACCATGTTCTAAAACTTTGACCAGCCAGAAACGGTCTCAAGTAACGGTCTCAAACAACGTGAGAGAATTATTGTGTCTATAGAATCATATGTCCAATACGATTAAAAAACATAAAATAACTCTTGCCTAATCTTTCAATTATGACAAGGCTGAAAAGGCCTCAATTGAGGAGGATGCCTAAAAGCAATAGTACACCTCAAAGGCCGTGAAAATGGATGAAGAAAATATCGACGAATACATGTTTCTTTGTATTTATATAACTTCCAACTGAAAATAGCAGCGGATGAGCGTATAGCTTATTGCCGTGCGATAGCTTATTTGTGAGCTCAGCGTAAAATAACCATGTTAAAATAAATTGTAAATTCGGCAAGATATATCAAAAGGTGGGCGAGGGCCGGCGGAGTGTTGCTGAGCGATCGGTCGGCAATTTCACGGGCCATTTGACCCACACTCGATGTCACACCAATATGCGCCTCGGGCCCGGCTCGTTCGATGATGCACGCTTTGCTTTAAAGTAAAAAAGACTCAAAACTGGAAAACTTATTTTTTTCTGATCTGCAATAGGCTTGCAGCGCCTGTCGCCGTTTGAGGGCAATTTCTCTCTCAAAGTCAGTTCGTCCACGCACTTTGGCGCTCGTCTTCGCTCTCTTGCTTGCGAAAGATTTTGTCATCTTACACTGACTTTATAAAAAAAGTTATGTACACTTTATAAAATTAAATATCACCTGCTGTTACGGTGTAGGAAAACATCGTGAGGAAACCTGCATGCCTCAGAGTCCACAAATCTCAAAGGTATGTGAAGTCCACCAACCTGCAGTAGGCCACCGTGGTGGACTAAGGCCTACATCTCTCTCATTATGAGAGGAGACCCGAATGGGTTACCGACGATGCGTAATGTTATCTATTTTATCCTAATTTGATTCTAAGTGCCGGAATTGTTTATCTCATTTTGAATTATTGTTAATTGTGTTTATATGCCTTGAGGGCGATGACCTCCTTCAAGAGATTTGTTTCAAATAATTCCTTATTGTTGATTAATAAATAATCCAATTATTAAAAATTGATGCATCTCTTTTTTGGTCTCCTTCTTACCCCCCTTTTTTTGGGGGGAACCTTCCCAACTCCTAAAAATGTCATAGTTTTAGGAATAGGTTATAATGCTTTTTTTCTCCGGAACTGTGCATTACCTTGTAATGGGAGGTGCTAAGGGATACTAAGTTTTAACCCATTTTACTTCTTATATGGTTGACCGAAAAACCTTTTTTTACGAGATGGTTAACTAAAAAGGGGCAACCAAAGATTATTTTATATTGAAAAGAGGTTAAGTTTAAAGTTGAATAAAAAGGTTGAATATTTTTATTTGTTTTCTTCAAATGTTTGAAGCCACACTTAAACTTAATTACATCCATTATAAACTTTGGAAAAACGCTATGGAAATTTGCAGATCATAAATAAAAAAGGTTTAACCGGGCTTAAACTAAAAAGGGTGCAACCGGGTATCCCGCGGGGAACGCAGATACTCGACGTTATCCGGACGGGTGACGCTTTGCCGGGTAGATAAAAACCGGACGTACGGCTAATTCCGTATCGTATGCGCTTTTGATTGCACTTTACGCGACTTAGTGCTAAATTAGTGGTTATTATGACTAGGGGTTTACTTAAAAACAATCTGAGAATTTTATTTTAAAGCTATCGTGCTATTTCGACTTAAATTTTCAAGTCGAAGCTTACAAATTGGTCATCTAATTAATTTTAAACTAATACTTTTGATAATTTGGTTTCAATTAGGTAATTAGAATAGTTATATAAAATTTGTAACTTTCTAATATCAAATTAATAAATTGTTTCTCAAATATATAATATTATACTTACACATGAATGCAGCATATGCCAGTCAGATTAACCAATTCAAATTATATGCAAACGTTTGCATAATAACTGATTCCTGATCCCAGAAAGCCTAAATTTAGTATTTCCGTGAATATAAATCCGGATCACTGTTTAATTTTGTACTGATTCATACCCGTTATTTTGATAAATCCCTATACAGTACATTATTATCTATTCTTTCATTCTTTCTACATAATGAAATTATTGAGTGGCCGATAGGGTTGTGTCTTGCAAGTCAATTGAGATACTTTTAATGAACTGTCATAAACAAACTTCATATATTTTGTATGGCGAACGCACGGGATGACGTCATATTTTTATCGAGTCAACTGACAAATTTTTTACTGTTTTCGCCCTGAACAAAATTCATTTCAGACAATTATATTGAATGGTGGGGTAGATTTTCAGATAGACGTGAATGCAGCTTTTTAGCAGAATTATATTTTGGAATTAATTCTGGAAACATCCCTATTGCGTATCAAATCAAATGCAGCAAAAATGCATCAGTTGGATGCGGCTATAAAATTTAGGGTGATAATGATACTAATGATAAATGATACCAATGATAATGCCACTCGAAATAATGATAACGGTAGAGTAGGTACTAGTAAGCAAGTGTGACATTGAGAAGGTATGGAAGGTGAAAGGATAAATTACCTTCCACCAGTGTATTTAAAAATATTTGTATGCATTTAAATTGATTTTCGCAACGAATTTTATTGCGATGCATCGTTCGCGAAATGCCTACAGAAGCACTTATTCAGCGAAGCAGCGTGCTGTCAGAGCAAAATAATATCTTGTTCACAGAATGAAAACCGTGCCCGAATCCAATCAAGCTGAAAATTTCGCCATATAAGAGCTGAATACGCTCGGAACTAATAAATTGCAGAATTAAAATACGGATGTAACTATAAAAACTTCGGCGGCGGCGAATGTTTAAAAATTTATCGGTTTCCCGATCTGAGTCTTTACAACCGCCGGCTCCGGGCCCGCGCTCTGCCAACTCCTAATAGACTTTTTATTGTAAGTTACGTTTCACTCGGAATAGTCTGGTAGGGTAATTGCACTGAATTCAGGTCACTTGTGATTGGATTGGATTTGTTATTTTATACTTTGGCTATTGGTTTGTAACCTATTAATGACCCACTACAGGGTCGGGTCTCCTCTCACAATGAGAAGGATGTAGGCCTTAGTCCACCACGCTGGCCTAGTGCGGGTTGGTGGACTTCATATGCCTTTGAGAATATTTTTTTTCTGAACTCTCAGGCATGCAGGTTTCCCTACGATGTTTTCCTTCACCGTAACAGCAGGTGATATTTAATTTTACTAAGCGCACATAACTTTTTTTTACAAAGTCATTGGTGCGTGCCACTGGGATTCGAACCCAGACCCATCGATTCGAGGTCGAATTCTAAGCCACTGGGCTATCACTGCTTGCTATTGGTTTAGATATAACAAATTTAAGCAATGTTACACAATTATTTAACTATTTAATTGTTTCAGATATAACACATTACAATCAGAAATTTTTTAAGGATTAAAAGGAATGGAACATCGAAAGAAAAAAAGTGTGTAACTAGGCTCTCTTTGTGAAATAATTTGAATTAAACCTTTAAAAGTAATTTATTATTTCGTGGTATTAAAATTAGTAAGAATATGGCATAGAGTCAGACGCCGATATATTCGCAAATAACACTGAATTAAAATATGGTAGGGGCTGTATATGGCTGTTAATAATGGTTATTAAATGTTTAAATACGTTAACCGCTTTTAAACATTATTTAACAAAACATAAGTAAATGATAAAATACCTACTCATGATAATAATGAAGGTATTAACCTTCGTTAATTTTGAAACCCGGGCCAAAAAACATGAATCAAGTCGAATTCCAATAAAAATGTATAATTTCTACAGGTAATACAGAATTAGCTATTTATAGTGCCTTGTCGCAAAAGAAATATTAGTGCAGATAATATTTAAAATGCAATGAACAAGATAGCGATACAGGAGATATGCAGCGGTGCAGCCCGCGCCGTCGCCGCACTGCATCGGTTCGTCTCAACCCGGGTGAAACCCAACGACACGACTACGATACGATTCTGTCTATTATATTCGACCCTTCTAGAAATTTGGCTATGGTTTCCATGGAAGATTTCCGGCTTAAGACAAAGTCCAGGCTAATGGACAGCAGTGATAATGATTTATCTCTTTTTATGGAACAGAAGTTGTTTTTTTAAAGATTTTTAGTTTCATAAAACCAATATATTGCCGTATCACAATTCGAATCGAAAACTTAACAATCTAGTAATAGAGTGTTAAGTTTTCGAACGTATGTGTCCTACATATTTTCCGCCTAGCCAAACGGAACTTATACTAAGTTCTACAACAAACAGAGAGACCTACAGAAAACCATGGCTTTTAAAGGCGCACAAATTTCCATATTTACCATATCGTTCCGTTCCCGCCGCGGGCAGGCGTGAAGGCGATCCGTCGCGATAGCAATCCGAGGAGCGCGTTATTCGAATCGTTCCTACTTCCTATTTGTTTCCAGCGGTCTTGTAATGGTTTGGGCTTTTGGCAGCATAATGCCATTAGATGTCTGTTTGCGTTATTTATTTAATTCCTTGTTAGTTTTAGTTTAACTTCATTCGGTTGTTTAAGTTTTATGGGATCGCGTGTATACGTGTTTAATTAGTTTTACTTAGCTCAACTTTAAATAAGTCGAATGTTAATCATTCCTTCCTTCCGTCTTTTCAGCCCTTGGTAGTCCACTGCTGGACATGGGCCTCCCCTAATTGACGCCTCTCCACGCAGTCTTGAGACCTCTGAATCCAACAGTTTCCTGCTGTTTACTTCAGGGTATTTGTCCACCTGGTCGGAGGGCAACCTGTGCGCCTTTTGCTTAAAAGTGGTCGCCATTCGAGGACCTTTCTTCCCCATCGGTTGTCAGTCCTGCGAACGATGTGGCCAGCCCATAAATGTTGAATGCTAATTATCCCTTGGAACTTGATGATTAAAAAAACATCATTGTAATTCTTGCGTTTTAAAATTATTAAACAAAATCTCATCACAGCAAAACTATTTAAACAAAATGAAATGAAGATACAACCCAGAGTATATAATATTATGTATTTGGGTCGCGTAATAAAGTCGTAGAGTAATCAGGTTGTTCGCAGGGCGCCTCCGAAGGGAACGGAATCCATATTTATTTGATCAAAATTATTTGTTTCAGAATTACGAGCCTCGAGCACCTTCCTTTGATCCCGTGTAATATTATTACCCGACGGGCTATTTGTCTATTACTTCAACGAGGAAGTTGGTTAGGTAACCGTCGTTGTACCTACGGAGCACTGGAAATAGAAGGGCGGATTTGACGAAGGCTCTACCTGGACTGGACGCTATGTCAATACTTCAAAAAAATAAAATATAATTATAGAAAGAGGATGATTATGTTAGACTCAAAAAACCTTTTTCCATCCAGATCCATCCTCCATGATGACGAGGAGGGATTCACCATCATGCAATGGATCAATAGCCGATGAAGGCTTGATATCTCGCAAAATGTATTATTGTTGTTGGAGGCAGTTCGACCACCGAGTTTTTTCATATATGGTTACTTAATTTAGATTCTCTTTGTAAGTAACGTGGGTATCAGGATATAAACGTATTTTTTGATGACCCTATCATTGTATTCACACTAGGTCTGCGACGCGAGTCAGTAAAAATCCTGTTATCCTTTAGGATGCGAATAAACAGAATCAGCGTTTCTGTAAGGGTCCATCACGACCCTCCCAATAGCCATGGTAGTTGGGCCGGTGATCCCCATTTTGTTTGCCGAATATTTTCTTGTACTTGTTTTAGATACAATTTTCGGGTTCTATAACTTAGGCAGAAGACAGCGGGAAACGGCTGGATTCAAAGGGTTCAGGGCATCGTTTAGGGGAGGTCCATGTCCAACAGTGGATTATTAAGGGCTGAAAGGTTAAAAGAAGGAGGAACTGTACTCCTTTGCCGTTACAGCAGGTGATATTTGTTTTATAAAGCGCACATCACTTTTTTTACCAAAGTCCATGGTGGGATTCGAAACCAGACCAGTGCGAGGCCGAATTCTTAGCCGCTGGGTTTAATGGCCCAGCAGCAACGAATTCGGAAGAGGTAATCCTTTTCCAAAATATGGATCTCAAATGAAAGGGTTTGTTAAGAGTAACTCGAAAATTTAAGTTTTTTTTTAAAGTTTTTAACTTATTACGAAACTTAGTTAGATTTTGCAATACATTAACACATTTTAAAGTCATTACCTCCGCACAATGGCAATGGAATAACCCAATAATGGGGAATAAACGAATCGTTGCGTTCCATGTTTTGCTCAAAAAGCAGTATTGTGTTCGCTGTCACTGATTGAAGGAGTTGCTGATAAACGAGCCCAGTTCCACGACGCAGTGAGTTGTGTCGCGGGAATTCATCGGTGAGATGTGCATGGAATACATTATGATTGAGTTTGTATAAACAATCTATACAAGTAAATAAAATTGGAGTGTGTGTTTGTTCTAATATAAAAATAACCACTTTTTACTAAATAAATTATGTATGTTAACACCGTACGTATTACCAAAATAACAATTTTTGTCTGTCGGTCTGTTTGTTCTGGCCATTCTCTGGAACGGCTGGACCAATTTTGACGGAATTTTTACTGGCTTTCGCTGATGTAATAAGGAGTAACTTAGGCTACTTTTAGAATTCCAAGCGGACGAAGTCGTAGTAGTAAATAGTTGATATCTTTATTCGTACATAGATGCTCAGTTCAATTGCTATGACAGTTCGGTCAGGCTCTTAATAGTAATAATAGGCCTTGCGGCAGGCGGCAGATGGCGCCACGTGTACCATGAATCACGCTATCCCAGTTTCCCAAACATATGCCAGTTACCCATTAATGACCCACTACAGGGTCGGGTCTCCTTCTCGTAATGAGAGGGATGTAGGCCGCCGTCCACCACGCACCACTACTGCGGGTTGGTCCCAAACATATACAAACTCAAAACTCCGATTGACTGAACCGGAGTACGGCAGTCTGATCAGTCATGATCACTGGACGTGGAGACCTAAAAAAATATACTTCGAGTCTCGGAACAAACTGCAGCATCATCCGTACTTCTCAGAGGTCGCCTGCAGGTGTCTCAGTTACACAAAGGACGGACAGTCGCAAACAACAGAGTTTGTAACGAGAAAACTTGGTACTGACAAGTTTTGCACCACCCGAGCCCGCATCGCTCGGCCTGATGCGCAGCAATAAAATACGAACAGTTTAGTATTTGACACAAACCGATCACAATTAGAGATAGAAGACGTTAATGTTAAGAAAGAATTCGAAAAAATTGACTCTACAATTTTTTAAGTAAATAAATTGTAGGCTAGACTACTATGCCAGCGGCTTCGCTCACGTGTATTTTGGAACTTGGTGCAGAGAAGGATCAAAAGTATCCCATATGTTAATCTAGGTGATGATCTATCTGTGTAAGATCTGTGTACCAAATTCTTCCAAATCTGTTTAGCCGTTTTTCCGTGAGAGAGTAACAAACATCCATCCATACTTACAAACATTCGCATTTATAATAGTATATAATATGGTAGTAGGATTTGGAATAACCTGACGCTACATTCTGTATTTTGTAGTTTTAATCTGCTTCTACACCAGAGTCTTATTGGTAGCCCCATTGGTTGGTATCTATGACTAATATAATATTCATCAACATTTAACTGATGTCTGAGTGTCACCCATCAGTTTTGGCGATACAAAGACACTACCTATGTTAACATCCGACTTAACTCGGATTTGCCATCCGCTGAGCAAAATGCGAAATACCAAAGCATAAGTAGTGGTACGTACTACGATAGGCTGAAAGGAAGGAAGCGTGGTTTTCTACTGTAGGGTGCCAAGAGCAGTAAAACAAAAAAGAATAAATTTCATTTATTGCAGTAATTTACGGCTTTAAACTTAAAATCCCAATAACACATTAATACGGGATGAACATTTTTAAAGCAGTTGGCGCGTCATTGCTAGGAGCCGTGGTTTAATTCACGGACATCAGGAGTCAGCTGACTTATAATTTCCTCATTTGCGTCCCGACGTGTAATTAGCGCCAGTTAATCACCGAACTCGCAGGTCTGTAATAAGCCCTGATTGAAATTTGATTATGCCTTTTTTATCCCGAGCTCCGGTGCCTGGGTGTAATCAGGCGAAGTGGCTCGGACGAACAACTGGAGTAATCTATCAAGGATTTGCTGAGCTGAGTTGCTCCATTTGCTAGCCTTTGTTAATTTTAAATTTCTTGGTGAATTTAGGTTTAAACTTTTAAGTCATATCTGGTGTTTTGTTGGTCTTTATTAAGATCTAGGATCGCCTCGAATGAAGAAGTGACGTCTGAGGAATTTAGTTTAAAAGTCTTATATGGTGTTGTTACCTATAAGGTCTTCGAGGCGATCTCCGCAAACACACCTCCCCAAGTTTAGACAGACGAACATGCTTTTTCACGGCGAGATAGGGGGCGAAAGAGGTGCTACAATTGGCTCCATTCAGCCCTTTGTAGTCCACTGCTGGACATGGCTCCCCTATACGAGTATATCCTTCCCATCGACGCCAAACCATTCGGCCTTAGGCTCTTTGAAACCAACGGTTTCCTGCTGTCTTCTTCAGGCTTTACCACCAAAAATCCGCCCAAAAATATTCAGCTGATTTATCTTCTATCTATCCTCCTTGAAAAAAAAAGGTTTTCTGCTACCTTCTTCAGGTTTTCTTACCTACAAATCCACCCAAAAAATGTTACTACTTTAACATAAATAAATGAATAAAAATAAATAACGCTTCACACTCATAGCCACTAGGATTCCCTGTGGCGTGGGTGCCATGGATACACATAAGACAAGAACACACACACCCAGATTGGAACCAGAAAATTTAACTCATTATTCAAATCCCTGTCCTAGTGGGAATCGAACCCAGGACATTCCGCGCGGCACATCGGCGTCTTAACCACTGCGCCATTCAGGTCGCCATGCATTCATCATTAGCCAGGGAAAAGTACCAATGGCAAAATTACAACATTAAAACGCTTCAAACCTTGTTCCTCAACTATTTCTATCAAGCTACGAGTACGTACGACAGTGAAACAATTCCTCGCAGTTAACTCGGAGTGAAGCAATAAGTAGAATACATCGCAGCGGTTAGCTTTGTCGAGGTCCTCGGAGAGCATGAGTCAGCAAGAAGGGCCACGCTGGCCGTAAAGGTTAATAACCCTGATCAGTAGAATATGCTTGCAATAAATGTAATCACAATACGGATTATTTTTATAAAATTAAATATCACCTGCTGTTACGGTGAAGGAAAACATCGTGAGGAAACCTGCATGCCTGAGAGTTCAAAAAGAATGTTCTCAAAGGCATGTGAAGTCCACCAACCCGCAGTAGGCCAGCGTGGTGGACTAAGGCCTACATCCCTCTTATTGTGAGAGGAGACCCGACCCTGTAGTGGGTCATTAATGGGTTACTGACAATACGGATTAATAAATATTACTTCACCAAAAAAAACATATATTAACGTCGCGTGGCCGCCAATACATTCAGTGGACACAAAATCACAAAATACGAGTAAATCCCGATTTAACGTAAAAAGTAACGGTTGACGTCTTCATGAAACGGTTCGTTAACTTTGATACACGCTCCATACACGCTGAATTATCGACTGCCCACTTCCGAAACGAGGACTACGTGTAAATTGCGAACGGATGGATTTAGGAATTTAATAAGTAATAGACCATACGGAAATTCGAGGTGTTAGAAATATTATGTTATCTGGGGAGTGTACTATCATATATTTATGACATGTGCAGCATTATGCATTAGCAGTAAGTTTTTAAAACGCTACATAAAATTCAAACAAATAAAATCAATAAGTTTTGTACACAACGTATTACAGTCATGTGCGTTTAATAAAAGCATGGTTCACGTTTGTAACGGCGCGGGTTGTCGTGTTAGTATTGTATAGTGTATAGTGGTATCATAACCTTCAAATGAATGGACCAATTTCGATCTTTTCGAAAACTGTTAACAGGCATAATGTGCTGTTATTTAAATTGTTAATTTTATTTTATTGTGTAACAGTGACACAATTCCCTGTATAAAAACATCAGGGGATTCACAGATTCCGCGCCATCCAGGGCTATATTTCAAGCCTCCCGCCATCCGTCTTCTGCACCTCCCCTGTCTCACAAACAATCTAACTTTTAAACGCATCCTTATATCTGAACGCGTATATCACCGGCCGTAAACTGGATCTGAACTCAATTTGGAATAAAGTCAGCTTATACGAGGCGGAATGCTCGATACTAATTCTGTGCCGCCAGTGAAAAGTGATTTAACTCGACTTGTACCAATTTGGTGATTATTGAACTGTAATATTCACTGAAGCGGTGAAGTTTTAATTGTGTCTAAAGATATAACTCAAATTTTTGTTAAGAACTTATAAAGTATGTAACTATTATTTTTAGTTGTATTATTGACGAAAATCTCCTTTGCAGTGTACTCCTCCAAAAAGTTATGTTAATTTTTATTTACTGTTATTAATAAACAAACGATTTTTTAGAGCTTTAACTGTGATTTCCCAAAAATCAGGATTCTGGACTTAGTTCTCTTTTCACTGGTGGTACGGAATTTTGAGCGAACACCGCGAGTCGCTCGCATGGATAAATACAGCTATCGTGCAATATAACGGTGCAAACTTATTTCGCTTTACGTGCAGTATTTGGGCAATTTCGATTTAAAGCTTGACCAAAGGTTGATTTTAGGTGAAGGTAAACAAATTTTAGCATTTGGTAAAGCGTTAGGCGTTAAATTTAAAACTGAATAAAAGCCGTTATTCGTCCTCATCATAAACCGTCATATGTAAGTTATCACATTTCTTTTGGGATTGACATCCGGAGGACCTTTTATGTAGTAGTTGAGTAGCAAAAGGGTATGCAGGCCAACTTATGTTAAGAAGAATCTTTATTACAAAAAGTAAAAAAAATCCTATATGTGGTTGTATGCAGTTGCTTTGCAATTCATGAGTGATACTCATGAGTTCGCCTAATGCCAGGGCAGGGGCAAGTATACCTGGTACACAATATACAAGAAACGAACAACGTGCTGCTTTACGACGGTTTAAGAGGCTGGCGGTAAAATACTTCCCCGGACGAGCTGCTGTGGCTCTACCACCTGAAGACTAAGGCTCAATATTTTTATTTATTTTAATTTACATACGCTAAATTTTATACTTTATCATACTTTTCTGATTGCATTTTTTCTTAATATAAAACTCTCTCTCCTAAACTGTTTATTGAAAATTTTCAAGTTTAACATAATATTGTACAGATTAGTAAAAGAACCCTTAACTAGTGTTGCGTAATCGTCGTCTGTCGTCCATAATTCATAATTATTTAATCTGTTGATATTATCGTATTATTGATGTGGTCTGCTCATTACCTATTCAACTGCTCCTCATCGCTTATGGAGCGATTATTCCGTAATCCGGGATTTGTCCTCATTGAATACACGCTTGACGGAAAACATGCCAAGATCTGTTCATATTTATCTTTCTGAATTTATGTGCGTTAACCACTTCGCTGTTCCGTGAGTCACATGTGATGCTCACCCATTATAGTTATTGTATCTACGAATTAGACAGGCCAGCTGCAATATGTATATGGCCCACAGTTGGGCGCGGGTCTCTCCCCACAACAAGAGGAGGCTTGCAGCACACTCCACCACGCTGTTCCCTGTTCATACCATGTCTCCAACCCATAATCGACCTATTGCAGGGCCGGTCATCTCTCCGACTGAGATGGATATGAGCCATAGTTCAGCTAACTTACCTTAAGCGGATTGGTGGACTGCACATGGATTTGAGAACATTACAGAGAACTCTCAGACATGCAGGTTTCCTCACAATATACATACGTCAAAATCAAAAGGGTTAGTTATTGGTTTAACAGGGCATTTTGAACAATCCATATTCACCTTTTCAGGTATGCAGATTAAAAAAGTAAAGAAACAAATAAAACCAATGTTAGTTAATACAAATTAATTAAAACTTATAAAATGCGTACATACCTTTATATTCGTTTATCGTTAACTACTGCAGATGAGTTTAATATTGTTAATGGTTTTATTTCATTTAACCGACCTAGCACATCCCTCGTCCCTCTCATTGTGAGAGGAGGCGAGCACCTAGCACATATAACACATCAGGGGGCTTTGTCATAATCCTGTAAACTCTTCTAATAAAGGCCACCAAAGATCACCACGAACGAGATAGACATGGACTATGGAAGACAAATCGGTTGATTGTAATTTCGAAATGATTTTAATTTTAAAACGAAGAGTCTTCATGTAATGTATTTGGGAACGTTGTTTGAATTCAATTGATAAGTCCTTTTTTACTGAGTAGGAGTAGTTAATATGAATTGACTTGTTACTGCGGGTGCGGTTACCGAATTATAGTAAAAAAAGAAGATGGGAAGTGCTTACGTTTGTTCAGAGAGCAGAATATCCCCGTACTCTGTAATATTGTAATCCGCGCGTATTTCATCGCGGGTCATTTAACTCTGGCGGTTCCGACGGCAGGGTTTTTGCTCTTGACATTGGTAAACTCGACTTAACTGCCTTAGTAAAACCAAACTGCCAAGGTCAGCCTGAGTTAATGGTAAGAACCCTTTTGAAGAAAAATCAGTGATAGCCCAGTGGCTAAGAAATCGCGAGGGGCCCGAGTTCGGATCACAGTGCCACGATTAACGACTTTCTTAGAAAGTTATGTGCGTTTTATAAAGTTAAATATCACCTGCTGTGACGGTGAGGAAAAACACTGAAATCTACACGCCTTAGAGTAGTGTCTGTAGTGTGTCAAAGGCATGTGGAGCCCACTAACCCGCGAAGGCCAGCGTGATGGACTAAGGCCTACATTCTTCTCATTGTGGGGTTCGAGCACCCTTTTGCGCTATGTGAAACCTTGAAGTTTATTTAGTTCTGTTAACTCTGGATCTATTGCTAAGTCGAATTTTATGTTTCCCTGATTATGTTCATAAATTAGCGACAATTTTATGGGCAATTGAGAGACAATGTTAAGGCTTAAAATGGAGAGCTTTATTTCTCTGGTGTAAACATAAACCAGCATTAGGTACGAGTACAATGTACTGAAGTATGTAGGTACAACAATTTTCCCATATTTATTGCTTAACGAGTTGTTAGCCAGCGACATTAACAGGGCAGTTCGTTTTGCTTAAGGACCTAACGGACCTTGTGACTTCCCTACGTCCACCACCGCTTCACTCGAAAGTGAACTCTAATCCGAACGCAAAAGGTTCAGAATAGAACAAAATCAGTCAGTGATAAAGTTACTAAGAAACCCTAATGCAAGTACGAATTTTGGAAATTAAACATTAACATTAACATGAATTGCTATTGGGTTTGTTTTTAAGCGCAGTAATTTAAAACAATAAAGACTAATTTTACTTCAGTGGCACAATTTGGGAATTGAACGCTATTGGCTTGTGTTAAGGTTCATTTTGTATTGGAGGGTTGTGGAGATACGACCTTCTGGAGAGGAGAGGGAGGCTTGCTTCAGTCTAATGGTCACACATCGGATCGGAGTGTTTGTGTGGGACAGATCGAATTACTGTAACTAGCTTTAGGTTTAAGTTAAAATGTTTCACCCTTCTTGGTGAATTGGTTTCTGTTCAGTACTTTACTAAGCAAGGCCACATAAACTAAGGATTTTCTCATTTATTTGAGAATAAATTGTATTACTGTTTATCCAATAGGTTGTGACATTTTAGCTCGCCCAGGGCCGTACTCTTGCAGCATGTTTGGCATGTCTTTCATTTTAAATGGGGGGGTGGGGTTGCTGAAGGTACTGCATTTTAGCATGCATTCACATACTTTCTCCTATGTCGTGGGTGCCATGGACTCACAGAAAACAAGAATACAATACACCCAAACCAGAAACAGAAATTCAATTTAATCATTCAAATCTCTGATGCTGGAGATCTGCCTCAGGGAATGGAACCCAGGACCCGCGCAGTGCAAAGGTGTTTTAACCACTACGCCACTCAGGTCGTCAGATGTCTGCGTCACATGCAGGTGAGGAACAAGTCTATACAAATGAGAAGTACCTACAGATAAAATTAAAGTTACACAACAAATGGTACATTTCTCTACGACGATCTTTCGAACAAAAGTTTGTCTATTTTTTATCCCGCAGGACTCCAGATGAAGTTGCCAACTTGGAACTAAACGCACCAAGAGCTTGTACGGGTTACTTTTACTTCATTGTCTCAGTTCTTACTGGCTTGATGCGATACGTCACTTGGTAATCCACGACCATAACTGAAATAATCAGTAAACTCTAAGAACAAAGACACGGAGTTTACACAAATTGTATTCACAAGCATATAGACAGGTACATTTAAACTCAGAATTGTCAGTACCCATTAATGACCCACTACAGGGTCGGGTCTCCTCTCACAATGAGAGGGATGTAGGCCGCCGTCCACCACGCTGGCCTACTGCGGGTTGGTGGACTTCACATGCCTTTGAGAACATTTTTTTATGAACTCTCAGGCATGCAGGTTTCCTCACGATGTTTTCCTTCACCGTAACAGCAGGTGATATTTAATTTTATAAAACGCACATAGCTTTCTAAGAAAGTCGTTAATCATGCCACTGGGAAATTTGAACCCGGACCCCTCGATTCGAGATCGAATTCTAAGCCACTGGGCTATCACCGCTGCTCAGAATATTTCCTCAAAAACCTCTCTTGAAAAGATCTCTTCACCTATCTTCTTGTCATCTACTTGTCAAGCGTGTCTTATCTGGTGAACACTTTGAGAAAGTTAAAAGGTAGAGCTCCACTGCCACCAGGCCACCCCCTGACGTAGGGAGAGACCTGTGCCCAACGTCTATTGACCTTAGAGTGGGCCATAAAAGGGTGTAGCCAATTTAGAGCTCTACTAGTGCACTTTTTTAACGTTACTCAGGTAATCACGATCAAACGGCGCCTACAAAGTCTTAGCTACAGCAGAAATCTGCCTTTTGACTGCAATCGGAAGTTTAATCAAGTCGAAGCAGAAGCCAGGCAAAGGGAACGAGCTAATAAGCCGAAATGGACCATATCGTGTTGACACAAGCGCGAGAATTGCGTCAACAAGCTGCTCTGCGAGCGGCGCCTTGAGGAGAGGACGAAGACTCCCAGATATGCAGAGCAAACACTCGTCTCGTCAGCTTCCGGAAAATCCCTAGGCTGAGGAACGACTGGAGCGGGTTCTTGTAACGAAAAAAATGCCAAAGTGGGAACATTGGATATAACATAACGTATATTCGGATGTTGGTTCCTTAAGAAGTGCAAAAGGGCTTTGCTTTTTAAAATCGCACAAATCTGACAGAGATATCCAAACTATCCTTTTACGTATTCAGAAAACTCCCTTGAGTAGGAATGCCTTTCCCTTATAAATATCTCTGGCTTCTTTTTATATCATTGATTCATCACTATGATCAAACTGCATCCTTCCGCAAGCATCATATCTGGCCAACACGTTATGTGAAAGATAAGGTGGAGCTTAGCTAGGGCACTAGGGCACAACAGGAAAGATTGCTAAATTGGGAAGATTGGGCTATATTTTCGGATGTTTTCTCATTAAGAACTGCAAAAGGGCTTTGCTAATCGTTAAAATAAACCCTTGGACTGAAGAAGTTTCTAATTTGTCGGTCTCGCTAAAACCTCTCCCAAATAAAGCGCAATAATTCGCTAGTGAAAAGTTTACCTTACTGCTGTGGTTTGTAGTAGTTTGTACCTATTTGTGTCTATCAGAAAATTTTTGCTGTCAGTACTCGTGTATTTTCGTTCATTTTGTTTTCACATAACTCATATTACGCTTTGCTAAAAAAATGATGGTGCACTAGGAATTGATTTTAAAAGAGTGCCGGGAGTTTTTTTCCGCCCGCTTGTTTCTCCTGGACTACGTTAGCCTGAGAGGCACCGAAAGCGGATGTCAGATGCAAGATAATATTCTATAATGTATGAAGTTCATTAAGTGTACACAACTCGTACCTGACAATGAATAAAAGTCTTTGATTTTTCATTTTTTTTTTGAATGCGACAAAAAATCGCCCCAAAATTGTTACAAATAACCGCTGCAGTCTGCCCGAGTCCTAAGGTAGAGCGTGGCCGGTCAAATGATTTGTTCCGGGCAAGCTTTGCCCAGCGCCCCATCTAGTCCCATCTCGTTATAGAATAATACGCGGGGATTGTGCAAACACACCGGGCAAAGATGTTCTTTAGCTGTTTCAACATTTTATCTTGAATCGTTAACATCGTTAGGGGACAGATAAATTTATTGGACACGATTTAAAGGAGTGTTTAAATCGTATAAACATTATCCGATTTTTGTCACAATTATAATGCCTAATATCGAATATAGATTTTGACGTACCTACTTAGTATTACCTAGATTATTTTTTAAATACTAGCTATTTGTATTTAACCTTTTACTTGAATTATTTTGATGACAATTTAAGACTGTATTTATCCTTATGTATTATTCTTTGCTAATATATAAGGGAAAAAAATCCGAACCTAATTACATAAAAACGAATGTTCTATGTTCGACTGTATGTTTTTTTAATTAAATCTCTCATCAGACAGGTGAAAGTACGCAAATATAATATTTCCGTATGTACAATAATTACAAATAGCTATGAGCGAGGCAACATCCCGTAACAAATCCCAGCGGATCCGGAACCGACGCCATCTTGGCGGAAGCGGCAGGCTTTCGGGGCGGAAGAGCGCGACGCCTCAATATCCGGTAAAGCCTTAATTTATACGCCGGCCGCTCGCAATTTACAGCCTCTCAATATTCGCTTTTTAATTTCGAATAATTTACGTTCGCGTTTCATAACGAATGCATGTGTTGTTTGTTGGTAGTGGTGGATATGACGTTCGTATGCAACTGAAAAAGGACCGACAAAAAGGCTGAAAAGCACGAGGCAGTCAAATCTTTACATTTAAATAGCTCATCTGTTTAATTTCAATTTTAATTATATCTGAAACCAAGATATTTTTGCATTAACAAATTTTAAATTAATTTTAACAGCGCGGGCTGATTTTCAAGTCTTTCCCCGCCATATATTATTAAAATGTTATCCCATTCTCATTTAATAAATTTTCGTCGAGTAAATGAATTTCGTCCCAGGATCCGCCATTCCCCTTCTAGCCCGAGAGCTGTCAGACATTTTTCCAGAAGTGTTTGAGTCATCTTAAAGCATGTTGAATCGCTTATTTGTAATATCCGAACACAAAACCTGCAGACCTGGCTGGCGGGTAATGGAATTTGAAATGTTTGTTTAAATCCTGCCAAAATGGCCTGTCTTTTTAAAAATAGTTTATGTTGTATTTATTTTGTTTCAGGGTGGCTCGAATACATTTTTCGTTTTTTTGTAATGTAAATTTAATGTTAAAAATTTCAAAACGCCTCAAACACTATTTTTGCGCAAAAATTACCTGCCAACCATGTCTGCATTTATTGTGTTCGGGTATTACAAATAAGCTGTTGAACATTCTTTTACGACGCCTCAAACACTTCACGAAAAATGTCTTGACATCTCTTGGTCTATTCGATCGCCCGCAGCCATGAATGGGGCTTTTTAATAATTCTGGAAAAATTACACGCGGGATTTGTCAACGCCGTGGTTCCGGGATTGGATGGATTTTCGGATATTGAGGACATCGTACATATTACATCCAGAAAGGTGCTATAGGGTATTCTGTACTCTACATACTCGTATTTCTGACTCACTGCAAAAGTGTGTATAAAATGAAATTATGCATGAATTGGTGGGAGGGGAGTCGATGGCGTGTTGGCTTGTTTGAATAGACACATAGACACGGGATGTACTTTTAGAAATGGGAATCTCAAAAAAGTATGAAATAACATTTGTTACATACTTTTGGCTTGATATTTTTGAGGTTCTATAATAGTGAGAAGCTAGAATATATTATATCTCTTTCATTAATCTCGCTCTACAAAACTAGATAACCTGACGTTCAGATCTACGGTCCCGCGACCTGAGATATACTAATGCTAGGTGGCATTTGTCACTACACGAGCTTCTGCAAGGAGATATTATGTCTCCTAATGCGAACGCCTCGCCTCAAAGGTGTATTCAGAAGCGGGACTGAAATTTTGTGTAAAATATTGTGGCGCATATCGCAACGCGGTTGATGTAAATATAGCATCTACAAATCAAATACTTTTAAGTGTATAATAGTGGTCATATTATGATCTGACGCAGTGCTAATATACTCGTGCTTTAGAAAAAGTAAATGGGCTCAATTTCTTTTTAAAACAAATTTAATCTCCACTTTTCCTGCTAAGAAAAAACGTATATATTTAAAACCCGAAACCCAGGTATAGTGAACCGATTTTTTCAAAACATTTTGGAATCTGTTTATAACACTAACAATAAAGAGCTCAAACTTTTTATTTAAGCTTAACTTTTTATTTTTATTTAAACTTTTAATTTTTCACGGTGCAATCCAAGAAGTACAGACTGCAGAGTACATACCTACGGCATTGATTAAAAAAATTCATATAAGATATTTATATTGTCGGGTTATGTGGTATTGTCGGGCAGAGCAACGCTGTCGACGTTGTGAAGTTCGGAAGAATACAAAAGTATACCCATGGCTAGGAAAATAATCAGTTAGAGGAAAAACTGTGGGTTCCAGTAGTTCGGCATCGTCCCTGTCAACCTGACAGTGGGATTTCATGTTGATTCTCCTACTGTTCTCAAACTCACAGTGCGGCCGCAGCCGGGTCCGAACCAGGGGCCCGATTCTGTATGACCATTCACACTCGTATCGCGGCAATGTCGTGTCTTGCCCGTGATGAAAAGTAAAAAAAGGCTTAAAAGTCAAATATCGTGACAATCTATTGTGTGCCTTATATAACAGGTATTAAGGTTCCTTGTCGTGGCGAGTTCATGAAATGACATACGGTTGGATGACACACGATATCGGCACCAAATCTGAATGGTCATACAGAATAACCCCCCAGCCTTGGCGCCACCGCCAGCACTCGCTCCCTTCGCCAGTCGCCTTGTTAACATTAAATACAGTTCTTCCGAACACGAGTTTTTATTCAGTTAAGCCCCCCAGTATCCACAACTGGTGCTTGACAATCAAACATTGGTCCTTCGAGCCGGATTAAAAAAAACATACAGACGAATTGAGAATCTCCTCCTTTTTTTGAAGTGGGTTAAAAGGGTCAAGTTACTTGGAAAGTAGAATCGCCTTGGGTAAGTCACAATAGTTCTAAGTATGATTGTTATCATTGAAATTATAGTTCCAATTTTGGGTACGGGTGGTATCTATGAAAATAAACATTAGGTCATACTATTGTTCTATTTTCTGACGACAGTTTTGCTATTGCTATGGTCCAAAATGGCCTAACAGTACTACCTACGACTGACGCTTGAAATTGGTGAATACGAATCGATTGTGCCCATTGATGTGGTTTGCGGCTTCGAGTGATGCCTATGTGGTAATGTCTGCTGCAAGTCAATGTGTAGTAGGAATAATATATTGTGCTGTTTATGTCATAGTTCATTGCTATTTTCATTTTAAACAGAAAGAGAGAAGAACTGCGTTGCAAAGTGTTTGACGTTAGTCACAGGAACATTTTTGAGAGGTTCCCAATTATTATCTGTTAACCATTAGTTATCCACAGGGCTGCGGCTCCTCTTAAATAGAGAACGATTTTCTTAGCTGAAATTTATTCAATTTTTTCCCCGCTGATGCCGATTGGTGGACTTTACATTCCTATAAGAAGATTAAACTCGCAGGTTTCCTCATGATGTTTTCTTTCACCGGTACAGCAGGTGACATTTGGTTTTGTAAAGTACACATAAAATGGAGAAAAAGATAAAGCCATTTGAAATTGAAATGAAAATAGATGCGTGCCACTGGCATTGGAACCCGGACTCCTCAAATAAGAGACCGAATTCTTACCCATGTGGCTATTTATCGTTTAACTTCCACTATATAGTCTGTTAAGCCTGATAGTGCTTAAATTGGTTTTATATACTCGTGATATGGTAAATAGCCAAAGCTTAACAGTGATCTGAAAAGCCAAACTCAATCATGCGCTATGGCTCATGGCTGTGTGCCTCAAATCAGCGAGCCGCCATGCGCGAAGCACAGATGATGGCCTCACTTTGATGTGGATGTGTGCTCTATGACTCCCCGATCTCTATATATAGCTAGCTCTATATAGAGATCGGGGAGTTCTAGCTCTAGATTAAATCTGTACCTTCGTAAAAGTATTATGAAATGTAATTGCCTAGGCGGTACAGTTCCGTAGGTGATAGCCGAGAATTCGACCTCGAATCGAGGGGTCCGGGTTCGAATCCCAGAGGCATACACCAATGACTTTGTAAAAAAGGTGTGTGCGCTTTACAAAATTAAATATGTCTGATGTTACGGTGAAAAACATCGTGAGGAAACCTGCATGCCTGAGAGTTCACAAAAAATGTTCTCAAAGATATGTGAAGTCCACGGCTGAATCTTACATCCTACATGTAAATAAATCGGAAATATTTTCTGTCAGAGGGGTAATATGGCATAATATATATTAATGAGGTAGGTGCTTCAAAAAGGGCGTAAAAAGCACTCATTTAAGGCTGGTAACGCACTGTTGACCTCTCACTCGCTGGTGTTGTGTGTATCCACAGACAATGGTGAGCACGTTTCACCAGTAGTCCCGTTTGTTTGTTCCCTTGTGTGCTGTAAAAAATTCAATCAAACTTCATCATAAGCGGACGTCGTAACTCGGTCACGTCACAAATTTACAGTAAGGAAACACAACGAGTCAAAGTGAGGCGAATAGCGAATTGCAAGTGATGTGAAGTCTGATTTTTGTGAGATAGCAGGCGCCGGCGGAGACGTCGCGGGTAATTGCCTCGGCATACAATTCCGTGGCGATAGCTTTCCTATTTTACAACCGACTTCAAAAACGACGACGAGTCAAGTGGTGCCGTGGTTTAGACACCGGTGCGCTGCGCGGAGCATTCTGGGTTCGATTCCCAGCAAAGCAGAGATTTGACAATACACAACGGTGATGTGTTTAAAAATGGTGATGAGAGCTCTCCTTTTATAAATATTTATTTATGCCAGCAGGAGGGACAACTTATATTAAGTAGTAACTGCAGCTCACATAAGGGCTTGTACATAAAACTGAATCAATTTTGAATCAATTGCATGAATTATGCAGTGTGACGTATTGTTGGTCTGATAATGAGCACTCTTGACAGCTGCCGAGTTCGTCAACCTTATCTCCCGTTGCCATCTGCTTATCGAGCAAGCATGTATTAATTAGGTTTATTCTACATTGAATTTAGAACCTTTTACGAGTACGTGTATTGTAAGACGAGGTTAGGAGTTCGTTAGCGGCTGCTGCAGATAGCTGAAGGTACAGCCTTTGCAATTAATTTAAAACCTCCACTTCCTCCACTCCCATGCAGTCTACATTAATCATTCGGCAAGTAACAAGTTATTTGAATTGATAGGCGATACTAGCCGGACCTCTCAAATTCCTCTTTAATTATTGTGCTCCAAACTTCAAATAATTTTTAAAAATTAACCCTCTTGATGCTCAAAATGTTCTAGATACATAAAATTAATCAGCAAACAATACTATAAAGAATAGAAAGTGATTTATGAAGCAAAAATGACCCGTTTATAAAGAGATCATTCCACTCCTCGAGTAGCCTTTTGAGATGAAAAATTTCTCAAAGATAACTTTACATTTTCGCTCGAGATCTGGATAATCCGTGTTTAGCCCACGGGCTCTGTTAATTCAAATGTTTAATCACACTAAAACACTCGCCAGGATTACAGGAAAAGACGAACAAAGCGGCACTGGGCGGCAGCGCTTAGGCGTCGCTCACACCAAACCTCAGTCAACGATTGTCAACGAACTGTCAACGATGCATCATAGCCTTGATAACGGCGGATTTACACGGATCGATTTTCGCCGTGCGGCTAGTCGCTTCACAAATCGGCAGGAGGGATTTACACGGGTATAGCCACTTGCGACCTAGCCGAATTGCCATTTAGACGGTCGATTTTAGCCGTGCGGCCAAAATCGTGAGGCTTTAGCCACCCGTGTAAACGCCACATAAGTCGAGGGACTGGAGACTGCTAGAGGTCAACTCCGAAGTCTCGGAGGTCGTCCCCTTGTGGAAGTTCGACCGTCGTATTCGCGAGTGTCTGTAACCCATTAATGACCCACTGCAGGGTCGGGTCTCCTCTCACAATGAGATGTAGGCCGCCGTCCACCTCGCTGGCCTACTGCGGGCGGGTTGGACTTCACATGCCTTTGAGAACATTTTTATTGTAAACTCTCAGGCTCTTTTTTGCCCTTTTTAAAAGACCCCATGTCATATTCCTGCAAAGATATAACAGCCACCTATATTATGTTTGAGTTGGAAGGCTATGGCAAACATACTGCTGAGCTCAATGTGAGGCATGCCTTACTCATCTCGCAAGTTTGGGCGCTTCGCTAAATTTTAGTTGATTAATTTCTACTCGGTTTCTGGATATTAAGACTTTCGCCGCTGTTTCGTTAGTGTAAAGTAATAGATAGACTTGATTTAGCCAAAAACAGGGCTTCATTAATTTCGAAAAGGACCGCTAAAGATGTTTTTATAGCCTTAAGACAACGGTGCGCTGCGCGGAGGGTCCTGGATTCGATTCCCAGCAGAGCGGCGATTTGAATGACGAATTAGAATTTCTGTTTGTGGCCTGGGTGTGTTGTGTTCTTGTCTAGTGTGTGTCCATGGCACCCACGACACAGGGAACCCTAGTGTGGGGCTATGAGTGTGAAACTTGACGTGAAGAACTTTACTGATACTCACATATTACTATAACTGCGCCTTTACAATGTTCAAGCTAGCCCGGCGGCCGAATATTGTAAGTCCGGCGCATGTTATCGACAGTTCGTAATCTTGCCGTACGCGATGCAGCCTTGCATACACTAACTAAATCCGCTATCAAAATGTTTCTCAATACTTGAAGGGAATTTATAGCTCCCAATAGTTCCCATGTTTCCAGACTTAAGTAGACAAACTTGTAGACCAACCGATTAGAGTATTTCGGGAACCTGGAAGTAATTTATTTCTATATTTACCAGGTCTATCAATGATTTATTACTATGCATTTTCATTAAAAATGGCAAAGAATTCTTCCAGCGTGCTTCGTCTTTAAAGGTGCACACGTCCACCCTCACAGTATATTTGGAGCTGACTAGTAAGACTATTCCCAAACTTCATGTAGGTAATGAAAATCAAATAAACCAACCATTATCCTACTTTCTTCACTCGTCACTTATTTATTTGTTTTTGTGGATCATTATAATTATATCAGTATCAGTACAAAGACAGCTTATTGCTTAATGCTGAATGCATTACTATGAAAAATGGGAAAGTTTGTGAAGATGATATACATAGAACTAACTCGTAAAGTCCACACATTCTTTTGGATGATGAAAGTATGGTAAATAACTGAGTTACTTTAAAAACACTTAAAGTTATTAAACGTTTAACTCTGGCTAAAGTCCACTGGTGAGAAATGATAAACGGTTGTCCTTATCTAGACGAAGACAGATTCAGTTCCCGCAGTCGTCTCGCACTGGGACAAACAAAAATAATTAATCTTCAACAATTTTAATGTATTCACCAACTCAACATTTACATTTCAATTTAGTTGTTCCAATTGTGTTATTAGCTTTGTACCAAAATAAATTGGACATTTAAGAGTTTATAACAAAATAACACACCCAGATCGGAAATGAAATTTAAATTCATCATTCAAATCTTTACTCTGGTGAGAATCGAACCCAGGACCCTTCCACGCAGCGCACCGACGCGGCATATACGAACCATCACAACCGTCCCATCACATCACACGTCACACAGGTCTTAAGAAGAATCATAGAAGTATTATACACGAGTAGGACATACGGCTGCCTGTAAGTGGAAATTGTACCGACAGGTAGAAAGAGATATAAGATACTGGTTCCCTATTTGTCTCTCTCTACTAACGCATGCGCATTAAAGAACTTCGCGCATGCGCATTAAACATTCGCGCTTGCGCATTAAACGATACCTAAAATTGTTTCTCGATAAGTGCTGTAATCTTCTCCCTCTTTTTAACCGAGCTGTCCTGCTCTAGTATAATACCTCTATGAGAAGAATACGTGTAGTTGTCTAATCCACCTCTATATTGCCATTTCGAACTACATCAGTCTGGCTTATTGCTCAGCATTACATTTATAAGCACTTCATTCCAAAATCGCCAACAGTGCAAACCACTCCGGACACAGAAACCCTAACACCAACTGACGTGCTTATTAGCAATTACTACACATTTGTATCTCGACAGATCTGAGCCAGGTCAGTCAGCGAATTCGTCTCCTCACCACAGCGTCGCTTAGCATACCTATGCCACACAATAAGATCATCAAGTGTTCGGGCTATGCACTGTGCAGGTGCAGCACTTGGGCACAATGCCCTCGTTATAGACGAACGTCCGCCTCACTGCAAGCGCTTTGTTCAGACAAGTCAATACGGCCACCTTGAATATCTGTTGTCTCTCTGGACAATTTGTCAATTTGCCACAAGTACGTACTATTATGGTATGTTGGTGGTAGAGCCAATACAGCTCTAAGAAGAAAGAGTCCTTTTTACTAGCTCTAGTCTTTTTCGTTTGCTACTTATATTATATCCCATTGTTGAGGTCGGGACTCTCTGCTAGAATGCGGATTGATGGAGAGCGCCGGTGCCACTCACTAACTTAGGCGATAAACACACCACCCCGCATCACGCAGCGTGGCGCGGGAATGCGTGATCTAGCATTGTATGTGAGTATTTCCATTTGTATAGAAAACAAGCACAGTCCAATATACAGGAAACGCATCCACGCGCGTTTGTTAATCGCCTTACTATAAAATTTAAGTTAAATTTTAGTAACACTTCTAAAATTGCCCGTGATAGCAAACATTTACATTGCAACTCAACAACCCCCATTAACAATATTAGAACAACAGCTATTCTTCACTTGCAACCCGAGTGTAAGTTGCATACACACGCTGCATGTAATTCATTCGACCCCCAGCCACCCGCCAACGAAAATATTTATATCCCCACTATTCAAAGCCTTACAGAATTTCCTCCGCAAAATTTCCTCTTAGCATAAAACGAGAAACTGTTTATGAAGGCGCTCGTAACATAAAAAGTTAGGGAAATTTTACACAAGTCGCCAACTACGTGTTAGTTTAGGGAGATAATTTTGCCAAGTTTAATGTTAGTGAATTGTTGAAATTTATCAGTCATATGTTTAATATTTTCCGTCTCATTCTATAACGCAGCATTACATGCGTTCAGACAGGTGTTAGTTCCGAAAAACGTGAATTTGTAGCTGAATGTATTGTACTACCTGTTCTATAAAATAAAAAGAAAGGAATCAAAACTCCATAAGTGAAGACGACCTGCAATTTTATTAAATTGATATATATACCTAAAATTCGGGTTTAAAAAAATAATTCAAATCATGTTTTCAAAAGGGCAAACTGATGAGATTTACCTCTACTTCCCAACGCCATTATGAAGTGTTTGCTACTTGTTTCTTGTTCATTGTAATGGTCCCCATTGACCCCGCGTCACGAGGGTCCCCTTGACACGTCACGTCACAGATAAGAGACCTCTGTCCACTTCGATGCTAATTTTTGGTCTATTTTGTTTGTGTATTATTTGCGCTTTTGTTATTTCAAAAAAGTCTTCAATAAAAAGTACAACAAACGAGCGTGCACTCCCACCTTGATTTACTTTTAATGCCAAATGCCGGGAAACGAGCTGATGAGCCAGTTTCCCGAGCGAAATAAGCTATTGTACCCACCTAACCTACCTGGCATTGGGCTGGCCACATGCATCGTTCGCAGGACTGACTACAGATGGGGAAAGAAGTCCTCGAATGGCGACCGCGTTGGTAAAAGGAGCACTGGCCCTCCTACCAAGTGGATTGACGACCTGAAGAAGACATTGGATTCAGAGGGCCCAAGACCGGGTGGAGTCGCGTCTATTAGGGGAGCCTTGTCCATTGGACTACAAAGGGCGGCAAGGAAGGACCTACCTAATATACTCGTATCAAAAGCACATTTTTAATTACTTATCCAATCCAATGTATTTCTCAGGTTTACGTTGCTCAAGCCTTTTTGATCCCCTGAGGGTGGCAAATCCCTGCCTCACTGGTATGCTGCGGTGATTCCGTATCAAAAGCTCCCGACACTTGACGCAGGTCACACAAGTGCTCTTGTAAAGGCAAACAGTTTTATTCCTTTGAATTCCTTCCTCCCGTAAGGTAATTGAACTGTGGAATTTGGACCAATTGTTGATATTTCGTAGACATAGTGACGAGGGCAATTTAGGGGCCTTTTTGATCTGTTTATTGCGATCTCAGGTTTTCTTTGAAACTACAATGGTATTTGGTAATATGAATTAAATGAAATTCTAAGAAGGTTGGAACATCGACTAAAACCTCTCAAGAGTACATTTAATTTTATTTGTGATATTTAGAGCGCAAAATTAATAGCTAGCTTTTATATAACTGTAATATAATGTTCTTTCTATATAAAAGTGATGTGTTAGGTGCTGGCTGCTTGTATGGGGAGGCTATATTTAAAAGTGACGCAAGCTGGTGACTAGAGCCTAGTCCTAATTGGCTGAAATAACCGAGCGACCAACTGACACGACAAAATTTAACACACATGGGCTGTATTGAGCTGACCTTGAAAAATACGCACTGACAAGACAGTGTAATGGGAGTAATGTGTATTGAGGTGATTTTGAAAAGGGCAAAGAGTCCTCTATAATGGTGTTTTCCACTATATTTCCGTTACTATAAATTCATTTAGCAATCTTCTTGGATTTGAATGTACCTAGGTATCAATTAATTTTCTTTCAATTTCCAATTTGAATTGGTCCATAAAACATACTGAGCACGTCGCTTATTTCCATTTTATGTAAAGCACATTGCAAAATCCTTTACGCTATCGACCGTGCCATCGACGTTGCGAAATTCAATAAGCTAGGTTATTTACGGGGGATTGATTATTCCGGCGCCATAAATTAATTCATGCAATTAACTCTGGGCGCTGTTGCAGCGATAACAGCAGGAGTTTATTCTCAGCACTGCATGGAGATTTTGCATTTACTTATATATCGTACACGGTGAATTTATCAAGTATGATGGATGGGGAACCTAAACTAAGAGGAATAGCGAAAAATACTGAAAGGAGTCTAGGATATAGGAGGAATAGCGGTGATAGCCCAGTGGCTTAGAATTCGATCTCGGATCGAGGGAAAAAGTTATGTGCGCTTTATAAAATTAAATATCACCCGCTGTTACGGTGAAGGAAAACATCGTGAGGAAACCTGCATGCTTGAGAGTTCACAATCTCATCTCTACATCCCTCTCATTACGAGAAGGAGACCCGACCCTGTAGTGGGTCATTAATGGGTTACTGGCATGTCATGAATGAAAGGAGTGATAGGATTTTGATGAAAACTTAAATTGCATCATTGGTGCATCCAGGTGTCGAACCCATTGACTTTGAAAAAAAAAATCACATCCTCTACTTTTTATTACACCATTCGATAGTGTCACTAACGAGTTCTGGAAAGTAACGTAAGTGCGTAGTACGTAAAGTAGGTACTCGTAAGTGAGGATAGAGCTCATTTTTAACTAATACGTTTTTACATACAAATCTTATCTGATTACAACTGAGGAAAAAGTAGAAACGTCTCGGAAAGTCGGAACAGACTTCTTGATCAGAAATCCTATCTGAATTAGTATGGATATGCACAAAGTTTAACATTGATATTCAAGAGTTTTCGAATAGGAATGATTCCGGAATGAAATTTTATCTTCAGCTCATCGGCAGCTGCTTTGGGTGCGCTCCAAATATTCTTCGGAATGAAGATTCTTCTGTAGAGCGGTTTTATGAGTTTTTAGTATTCATACGGGCCGCAGAACTGAAGATATCGACAAGATGTGTTTGAAGAGGACTTTTGGCAGATCACAGTAAAGGAAAGCGGTTAAGTAGATCTGGATTGCACTGCATAATTAAATTCTCAAAGTGCATACATTAAATTGGGTTGTGTAAGAATCTGAGAGTAATGAGGCAACGAAAGTGATGATAAGAATAATTGTTTAATTTAAAGTAGCAGTTCCTTTATTTTGAAAGTGAGACATTGTGTTTCCTAAGACTCACAGAGGTTTAATAAATAAGCGACAAAAACATTGATTAACCCTCTCGATAGACTTTGCTTTGATAATTAGTAATAGAACAAGCACCAGATATTCTTTCTTATGCCTCTTCCGTCCACCGACCCGCAGTAGTGGTGCGTGGTGGACGGCGGCCTACATCCCTCTCATTGTGAGAGGAGACCCGACACTGTAGTGGGTCATTAATGGGTACTGACAATGCCTCTTGCGGTTGGCAAATTCTTATTTCTTAGGAATAACAGCTTGCTAATATGCATCTTTCAAACTTAACATCTATTCCACTAGATCATGGTTAGAAATAATAAAATATAAAAAAGGCAAATTCTAATCTTCAACAATTAAAATTAATGTTCACTGGGTTGGATGAGTTCACTTTGTGCGTTTTATACGAAACTGCATTAAAGCGAACATACAACCAGACTAGTAGTAAATTGTCACATTCATCCCTATGCAAAATCTTATTCAATTACATTAATATTCCATTTCAGAAATGGAAATTAGTGTGCAAAGCCGATTGCGATTGCCTTTGCCGTTGCACAAGAAAGGAGAATCGCGAACGCTAAGCTGTATTGTTGATTCAACTGTTCAGCTGACAACCTGAAATAAACTTTATGGTTCGAGGATAGAGTTAGGATTTGAATAACATTTTATCTAGCCGTTTGCTTCGGCAAATGTAAGAGCATTCCGCCCCAGCGCTCCAGCGATTTCTTCGAAGAACGCCCTCGAATTGCTTCGAGAAACATCTTTTGCTCAACTATTTATGTTGTTGATGTTTCGCTGCGCGTGATAATGCGATGCTTGGATTTTGTTCTGGGAACGTTAGTCTCTTGGTTCTTGGAATTTTATTTCTTTTTCCAAAATGTTTTTCTTATACAGAACTAGAAATTTGCGTAAGCTGCATGCTTTTTACACGATTCTATCATTATCAACTTATTCTTCGGATTAGCTCACCCTGAAGGAGGAAATTTCTTTTGGTTGGTTTGGGCATGGTTTATGGTTTATGGTTTATGAATTTTACCAAAAGGACAAATAAATTCTATGGCCGTTTCTATGGCCAACTATGTAACTAACTATGAGGAATAGCGAAGAATGCTGAAACGAATAAATGTTTTCCATACAAATCTTTATCAAATCGCAACAAAAAATGATTCAGTCTGTTATATATATATATAAAAACGCAACGACTAATCGTCATCGTTAACAACATCGTCATCGTCCTGTGTTTATGTTCAATTTAAAGTTGAAAGTAACAATAATAATGGTCGGGACGCTTTAGCGAGCCTCCAGCTCTGGCGCTAATTATCATATCTGCGCAGTGCGCACCCAGCTCCACTTAGTTAACATAAACAACGATTACACTGGCCCTACCACCAGCTGTGAGAGACGAGATAGTCATAGCAGAAACTCTGAGGGAACGCCCTGGACGATCCAAGAAGGCACCGGGCCAAAATCGGTCATAAAAATTTTATATGTCACCGGAAAATAACAAGATCCGCAAGTTTTTAAATTTCCTAGGAAATTTATAAACTTTCGTAGGATTCTAAACGAGAGATAAATTGTATTATTTTACGCCCATATTTTCGCAAATTGATAAACTTACCGAACTCACGCGTAAAATAATAAGTAGGTACCAATAACCAAACCTGTAGTGGGTCATTAATGGGTTAGTGGCAATAACCAAACGCCATGTGCGCTCTGATTGGTTGAATAAGTCACGTCACGTAAGCGAGGGTCAGTGACAGAAGTCTAAATTAACGACAACGTTGCATACATTTTGTCGTGTCGGTTGGTCGGTCAGTTACGTCCGCCAATTAGACAAAGGCTTTAACATCTCTGTGACGTTAATTTCAGAATCGGAATATTTTCTTGTTTAATACATTCTAACGACTCTTAAGTAGTCTGCTTTTATTAACGCAAACAATTCAAAACTATTCTTCATTTTCGCAATAGTGTCTCTTTGAGACCAGTGGTGCCTAACTAGCGGCTGCCCGCGGCGCCGGTGTGCAAGTTACTTAAAATTCCCATCAAACTTTCCCGGCAGCTCCGTCCATATTGTACCTGGTGCGGAGTTTTTAATGCTCTCGTTTCCGAAATGCGACATTTAAATAAATTGTCATTCGTACAAGTTGGGATTTTATGTTGAAGCCGGTGTCTCTCCACATTACACGGACAGTATTTGTGTTTGTTAGTTTATTGAATTCCGATGTTTCAGAATTATTATAGAGATGATTGTGAGCTGGCTAATTATAGTGGATATGATAAGGAATATTTTGGTAAAAAATATTGCCACTAAATGTTTTTCGGTCAGTAATAGTACTTATAGTTAATAAAATAATCAGCTGCCTTCAATAAGCCGTAGATGGCACGGCTATTGGGTCTTTGTTAGTGTCCGCATCGGTTTTCCAAAGTCCCTTTTCTCCAGATCCCTGTTATACTTTTTCTGTATTATCAATCTTTACACCATTTGAATAAATATGAATTGATTTAAAATTAATTGCTATCAAGACCGGTATTTTTAATGCCACATGGTTGGCATCCGGTATTCCAGTCAGGTAGCCGTGATTGCACGTTACGCTAATATTTAACACTTGGGTTCAGTAGACACACACATACTACGTGTTCAGATGGACACACACTACAACATGGCAATTTAATGACGGAGTTACACCGGCTGGTTGTGACTTTTGTAACAATTGAGAGTAGTGGAAGATATACAATTTGCAATGTTAATCTGAACTAGCTTTCAAGCTATGTAGTTCGCTAGTTCTTTTATAAAATTATCTCGAATGATCTCGAGGGGTAAATTTTTTCGCTACAGAATTAAAGGAAGTGTAAGAGTCAAAAATATCAACCAAAGACAAGTAAAAGAAAATACGTGTACCGCAGAAACTCAAAAATCGGATACCGCAGAATATTTTCAGCGATTCTGCAAACAAATATAGCAAAAGACGACTGCACGAGACGCGGTGGTCAAATTAAAAATCAGAATGTCTAGCGTCGTGGCTGGAGTTCCCCGGAGTTGGCCGGAGTTGGCCGGAGTTATGGAATCGTAACGCAATTGCATGTAAATGCGCGCAGTGTGGCGCTGGCTTTACGCCAACATCGTGTTGCCCAAAACTCGCAGAAAGCGGGCTTTTTCTATTTAAAATAACGGACTTTTATTGTTCAATAGACAGAATTAGACCTCTTCATGATGAGGCTTTGGGGGAAACCCAAGGCCGCGTTCAGCTTGGACGCGATTTCGTACGAGTTCAATTCGAGCGTATATGTATAACTTCACGCAGGAACAATAGCGACCTTAGAAATACTATGGGAGCGCCCACACTGCGTGCGAGTGAGTCGTACGTCAACTTTGTTGCGCGCAGTATACGCGCTCCCAATCTGAGCGCGGCCTTATTTGACGGACTTATCTCAGGATAATGTAATGTAATAAACTAGGAATTGTTTTATTGAAGTCCACTTGAAGTCCACATTGGAATAAAAGAACAAAGAAATGGAGAACCTTTATTTCCGTGAATATGGGTTGGTAAAACCAGGGCATGTTGATCAATCTACATTTTCAGTTATGCAAATTACCCTTAAAAAAGTACTCCTTTAGGCCTATGGTACCGTAGTTTTAGGTGTAAGATCCTAGAATATGTTTCAATTCGTCACCGGTGTTGGTTGGCGTAAGGCCAGTTGTACACGGCGCATTTACATGTAATCCCGCTTCAATTCGTCGCCGCTGGTCCCTCATTGTGGTTCCGGCTTGCTTATCCAATTCGAATTTAAAATTTGAAATATTGTTTATAAAAACCAGCAGAACGTTACCAAGGACGTTATTGCTGCAGAGTGTTAACGCACATAACAAAATAAGTATTCACCTATTCATCAAAATTAATTTTGATAGGTACTAATGAAAAGATAAAAAACTTCTTTAAGTACGGTTGTTAGGAACATAATTATTGATCTTTTAAATTAGTTTTCTAATAATCTCTAACTGTAAATTGCGTTGAACAATTGTCTTATGAAGAAATAATGATTAAAACGGGTTTAGCAGTCCCAAAGTTAATAAGTGTAAATACAGACAATATGGAATATTGCCCTATGTTAAAAGTGAAGTTTGTGTTAGTGTCTTTAAAATATCACATTTATGGAACAGCCTTGACGGAATTGCATTTACAAAAATGGAACTGTCCTTGTAATTTAAAAACTATTCCAATGTTTCAATTGTCAAGCGCTGGCATAAGGCCAGGAACACACGGCGCATTTACATGCGATTCCGCGTCACTCGCGCACGCCTCATTGCTGTGTTATTCCTTATTGCTTTTTTGTTTCCCTTTGTATTGTGCCCAAAGAGCTCGGACTATTTGGCCGTAAAGGATGTAATTCTGTTCTTTTATCATAGGAAATTGTTTCGGCTTGCTTTCTTCTCCTGTTGTTCTTACTAAGGATAGCTTGAAGTTACAAAACTTTCCTAATTTATTCTCAAATAATGATTTATGATGATTGGACGGGGTGCGGCAGTGGTAATACCTGTATTATACCGCTTTACATTTATAGCTCAACACTAGAATTCGCGTGTGTAGGTGTTATGGACTCACACAAAATAAGAACAAACGAACCCAGATCATAATCAGACATTAAAACCTACCATTCAAATCACTGCTCCGCTGGGAATCGAACCCAAGATGCAGCGGCACCTCTACCAATGTGCCATTCAGGGCACTGTGTTGCAATTGAACAAAGCAGCGCGAAGCAGCATAGTGTAGATATCTCCTTTTCAGTTCATCTCCTCACCAAAGCAGTATCCGGACAGGACAATTATAGTCAGAGCCCTGCCACAGGATGAGCTGAAACACTGCTTGAAATCATGATTTGCAACATGACTAATAGGGCTTCGTGAGTGAACAGTTTGTAATAAAAATATGTACTTATAAGGTTAAACCCTCCAACAACTCTAGCACCGGTAAAATTGTAAAATGTAAATTATCCTGTACATTGATTTTACTAGTGACTTGTTATGTTCCGAAATTCGTAGTTCACGAATTCCACTGAACCAAATAAAAATAAATCGCGGCGCAAATTGACGGCTTGTTCTCGCACCATAATTGAATCACACAATCGATTTTAGGGTTACGTAGGGGGTAGAATGGAAGGTATTTGAGGTTTTTCTCTATTTGAGGTTAAATGCGAGCGTCCATGCTGCAGTTACCACTTAACATCAGGTGGCCTGAATGCCCTTTTCCTACCCAGTCAGTAACCCATTAATGACCCACTACAGGGTCGGGTCTCCTCTCACAATGAGAGGGATGTAGGGCTTAGTCCACCACGCTGGCCTACTGCGGGTTGGTGGACTTCACATGCCTTTGAGAACATTTTTTTTTGTGAACTCTCAGGCATGCAGATTTCCTCACGATGTTTTCCTTCACAGTAACAGCAGGTGATATTTAATTTTATAAATCGCACATAACTTTTTTACAAAGTCATTGGTGCGTGCCACTGGGATTCGAACCCGGACCCCTCGATTCGAGGTCGAATTCTAAGCCACTGGGCTGTCACCGCTTTTCCTACCCAATTGCAAACAAAGGAGTGAACGGATGTACACGAGACACTTAGTGACATTTTCACTTAACTCCTGGTCACGTCAAGTTCGTCGTGCGACAACGTTATTGCCATTTGTGTATGTGCATTGTCAGTTAGCCTCCATTTAGAGGTGTGTGGTGGTGGGTGGTCGGCCGGTTGTATTTCGACAGCCAATTTGAACAAAGTCTAAGAAGGGCACTAACCTAGCGTGAAGTGGTTTTTGCAGCCTCCCTTAAACTTCAGACAGAACTGAACATCAGAATTTGCAAACAGACACATAGCTTCAGAGAACTAAGTTCTTTTCCTGAACCGTCACTTTCTGATTGTTAACGTCTGAACTGTATTGTTATAATACCTCCACGGACTCTTAAGTCCACTTCCAACTCGTGCTTCACTAATATCCCAGTATTTCCTACCATTCACACGTCTGTTTGTTTCGAAACTATCGTTATTATTTCATTGACGCTGTATCAGGTTTTATAAAAGGTTTTACACCGGCCACAGTACAAATAAACTTGGTTTATATATTTTTAACGCACTTGCTTTCTTTATGGGTCCGGTTGAATGAGTTATAACTTTGTTTATGACTGTTTCAAAAGGTGTATATTTTAAACAAAAAATATAAGAAAATGCAAAAGGAAAACTGTTTATTGCATTTGTAAACAGACTCTTCTTTCGCGCGCTTCCGTTCTTTTTTTTAATTCAGATAAAGAACGCGCGCGCTGTCTTTGTAAAAATTCAGCCAGTGAATAAAACAATACAGAATTTAAAAAAAGAATTTTACATAAAATAGTGAGGCGTGTCAATAGTCTTGATTATGGTACAGTAACTTAAACTAATCTTAGCACGTGGCATTAAAATGTGTGCGTACACCAAATTAATTAATGCTAAAAATTTTTTTAAAACAAGCTGTTCTTTAATTGCCCTAAAAAAAGAAAATAAACTGTAAATTAAATCAAACCAATTAATTTGGTATATGTATAACAATATAAAATTAAATATCACCTGCTGTTACGGTGAAGAAAAACATCGTGAGGAAACCTGCATGCCTGAGAGTTCACAAAACAAATGTTCTCAAAGGTATGTGAAGTCCACCACCCCGCAGTAGGCCAGCGTGGTGGACTAAGGCCTACATCCCTCTCATTTCGAGAAGGAGACCCGAACCAGTAGTGGGTCACCGACTTCAAAAAAGGGGGAGGTCCTCAATTAGTCTGTATGTTTTTTTGCAAATCTGTCTTTTATAAGTCCTTGTCGTGGTATGATCTACAATATGATTCATGGTTCAGTAATCGATTCGATTTGAATAATACTCAATTCCATCACCATTATCACTTAAAATTTAAGTGATAATGATTTAAGTCTTAAATCATTCTCAGCACACTTTAGAAGCTACTGCTAAATGTTTAAAACAAAGGGATATTTGCTTCAACGCTAAAAATTCACTTAAGTTTTCGATAAAATTAAGAAATCTGAACTGTAAAGGAAATAAAAGTTCCATTAAGACTGAGTATAACCGTTTAGCAGGTAGTAAAAACCTAATGCGGCTCGCAGCTTCCCCATTACCGTTAAATGTAACGGCACGCAACACAGCTTTACCCAATGCTGTTTTATACCGAACGATTGATAATGATGCGTTTGTTTGTAAATCTTTATCGATATATGTACGTGACTTGTGCCTTAAGGACTTTGTACTTCGCGCGTTTTTGACGCGCTTTCTTGCTTCGTACGTAGATACAAGCACCACACTGCTCCAATGCAGATTGATAGAGAGCGGGCAAGTGACCAACCGTGTCGGATGTTTTCAAGCGGTGATAGCCCAGTGGCTTAGAATTCGACCTCGCCAATCAATGGCTTTGTAAAAAAAGTTATGTGCGCTTTATAAAAATAAATATATAAATATCACCTGCTGTTACGGTGAAGGACAACATCGTGAGGAAAAAAAAAGTTCTCAAAGGCATGTGAAGTCCACCAACCCGCACTAGGCCAGTGTGGTGGACTAAGGCCTACATCCTTCTCATTGTGAGAGGAGACCCGACCCTGTAGTGGGTCATTAATGGGTTACTGACATGACATTGCATCGATAACAACGGGGACCGACGGCTGACGTGCTCTCCGAAGCATGGAAGCGCGCATTCCATAAGCCACAGCCACCCATGCCGGCACTGACTGCACTCCCCGTTGCTTAACTTTTTGGATCGCTTGCGACCTACTCAGGCAGCGGGGCTATGCGCGCTCCGTTATGATATAACTGTCGGCAATAAAGTCACGGCTCATATCTCAAACCGCCGCGGTTCGTTGGCCAAGCTCAACAAGTGCCGCCCTGGGACTTGTCGCGCTTCAGGACACTTCGACAAGAATTACCCTTGAACTTCCCATAAAATTCTATTCTCCTACAAACTGTGTTGGCTTTAGTAACGACTATGTGTAGCAAATGATTAACTCGTGCACAGTTCATTGTACTAGAGATCGCAGGATGTAATCGAAATTCGACTATAATTTATTGAAATCATGATTGTCTATGTGTGCATGTTATGATGAACAGCATTTCATTTCATTTCCTTCCTGATTACAAGTTCTATTTATAGAAACACTCACACGGTCACAGGTAGTTCAAACAGCTAGCAAATTACAGGTTCTTTCCTAAAAGCGACTGACAAACATAGAGTCCAACGTATCTACGTACTAGCATCATACTTCCACGTCGATTCGCAATCCTGCAGCGTGTCAAAGGACTTACCAAAACATACTAAGTACTTCTGTATCTGCAAATATCTGCGAATGCCGAACTTGGATTGCTTTTAGCATTACACATGTCTCAACGGATGAGACTAGACAAGTGAAAATCGACTCTATCAAAACGGAATAAAGTCGAATTTATTTTTCGAGCAAAATTTTGATAGTAGTGGAAGACATCCCAACGCCCAAAATTCTATGAATAAGAAGGAGTTTAGACCCTTTTCGTAACGGGCTTTGTTTATAGAAATGTCGAGTGAATACAATAAATATGTCGAGATCGAAGGGCTCTTGTTCGCACTTCATGTAACTTGTATAGGATTCGTGTACTCGTCCTTAATAGAAAATCGGGACCAAAAGTTTTATCGCTGGTATTTATTTTCTTGTTCATCCTCCGCATTGTCGCTGAATAAATTCTAAGGCCACGCTCAGTTTCGACGAGTTTTCGTACGAATTTATCTCTCAACGTACACACACGAACAATCCCGACTTTAGATATAGGTATATAAGAGAGCGACCACGCTGCGCCTGACTAAGATAATGTACGAGTACGACTACTCGCACGCTGTGGTTTTTCTGCTCATTTTTATAATAGTACCTAATTGAGTAGCAAAGTGGCGTGCAGGCTACCTGATGTTAAGTGGTCGCTGCAGCCCATGTCAGCCCAGGTTAAAATGCTTGTGCTTTGCTACTCATGAGGACTACAATGTTCGCCTTAAATAAAGTTTCTCCGGCAACCTAACCTCCCCAGCTGAAACACAAGACATGAATAATACGCTGCTTTACGACGGGTTAAGAAGCCGGCGATACCTCCCTGAACCATGGCTCTACCACCTAAAAACGTTTACGTGTTTTATTTACATAGAAATTGTCATAACATAACAAGTTTTAGTTTAAAAAATTTAAATCCCACGGAAGAAGTCGAAGGCAGAAGCTACTGTTGCATACATGTGTGTATAATATTATTAGAGCAGCATATCTCCAACACCGGCGGTTCTACATTTGTGCAAACGGCATAATTTCATACATATGAATGAGGCCGCCGGTCCTCACCTAATTATTTACTTGGAGAACTGCAGGCATTTGTATGAAAAATTACATCTTTTCCACACATAAGAACCTCAATGCAGGGTTTTGGAAATTTGTAGGCAAATTTAACCAACTTTCATCGTAGTATTTCCTCTTTGGGATCTTGGAAGGCTCACAGGCTGAGAACTACAGGCGTTAGTCCACTTCGATCATATCATTGGGTTGGTGTAATTTACATGCCTTTGAGAGAATTATTAATATTATTTCATGTTATGTGAAGGTAGCGATAGCATTTTCGGCCAATTCCATCTGTTCTCCCTAAGAGTTGAAACCTACAAACACGAGTTCCTAACTTCGCCGTAACATAAAGACGTGAGAGGACAGATTGCTCCACTACGCAGATAGTTGGAGCCGTAATTAGTGGAGTCGGAATAGTTACGTGTTGCGAACTGAGCAACTTAATAAACTTACTCGCAGTGTCGGGAACTTCGGTACCTGTTGGAGTACACCGGTTTAATCGAAACCTGCAAACTGTGCTTGTAACTGAATGTCTAGCTAATAGAGCATACCGGTGCGTTCCACTGGAGATCCCGGAGCCCCCCACATGCGCAGAGGCAGGCCACCGAGGGGGTTTTAGTGGGTAAGAACCCCACATAGCCCGGAGTCGCTCCTACGGCTCTCGGGTACCTAGGAAGGTTTCCCTCCGTCACAAAAAAAGGTTGTTTGACATGACCCACTTGTAATACATACCCCTTTTGTATATTGTAATGACCCACTGTAGAGTCAGGTCTCACAATGAGAAGGATGGAGGCGGCCTTAGTCACCGTCTCTTGGATCACCACAAATAATGAATTGTTTCACTTTGGGCTCATATGCAGAAAACTGGCCGAAGATTTTATGAATCTTAGTGAGTTAACAAGAGTAAGGAGTCATATAATTATGGTTAAAGGTTGAACAAAAGAGGAAGAAGAAGATATCGTAACTCCAAAAGTTGGTGAGACAAAGGGCACGGCAAGGGAAGTTGGCTAGCAGAGATCAACGTTTGATCTTTGGCATGTTAATATTAACATTATTTGGTGCAGTTCCTTAGAGCCTTCACCAAAATAAAATTGACTGAACTCACACGAAACATATAGGTAACTCTACGTTATCGTATTTCAACCCAACAAATATTCATTACAACACACCTCGATCACGTTCATAGGTATGTCATATTACGTTCACCTGTTCATTCCTCCATCATCGTCGCTTGCTGATCTCATATTTAACGCAATCCCCCCATCTGTTTACATTCTTACACCTTTACACCTTGCGAGAAAAACAAAGCGTTGTAAATACGGTCATAAATAACTCGGGTATTACGTCCCAGTACAATTTGTCATGCGCCGACGCGAAAGCGGGAAAAGTGAAATTTTTCCGAAACAAATTCCTGACGTTCTTCCGACAGCTGATTGGAAGCGAGCTGAAAGCGCTGTTGGTTCGATATTGCCCTGACTGTGCTTGGCGACATATTGTTCTTAGTATTTTTTATTGAATAAAAGTTGAGCAACTTCCATGCTTCGGAGGCCATGTTGTGGAAAATATAACAGTCGTTCCTCCCTCATCAAGTCATTCCACCCACATTATTTATGTTCTTGGCAATCGTCCACAGTTTCTCTCGTTCGTTTTTGCCTCGCACCTGCGTGAAATGATCTTCCGTCAGAGGTATTTTCATGAGAGTTTGACATGGGATTCTTCAGAAGGGATATAAAAAGAGCACTCCTTTATGACCAGCAACGCCCTGGATTCTCCTCTGATGTTGTTCGTGTCAGTAGGCGACGGTCATCTTACCATCAGGTAGCCGTCTGAAGAAACAAATTACGACAAAAAAGTCTGTCAGTGAATGGTTAGCGGCGGCATATGAGAGCGCCAATATTTAATTCTGTTGCTCGTACTTTGTCAATAAACCACAAGTACCAAAGCTTTTACGCTACGTTTTGCCTTTTTCCGAGTCGTGTTGGAACCCATTTATTTTGCATCGGCTTACGTCCAGTCGATTGCTGGCGAGTGCCCGAGTAACAAAACTGTTCGCTCTTAGTCCAAAAATGTCACGTGCACTTAAAACCAAACTACAAATGCCTTTGAAGCAAAAGAGAAGGTCCAACTGGAAGCCAATACACAAAACTACGCAATACACACTATATTTTTTGCTGTGAAGAATTTTAAGATAGAAATCCTTCGTTTGTTTATGATGTATTCGTCCTCCGTCAAAATATGTTGGACTTTTCATTTTAAATTAAGATTTGTTTTTCATTTCATCATTTATAGCTCAGCTTTTATGATGCTTCAAACATTTCTCGAAAAATGTCTGACAGCTTTTAGGCTATTATGGCTCTATTAATGGCGACTTAATTTAGTATTCAAACTTCGCGCACCGCCAAACGCTTCTTATAAGTCATACGAGCGTGGCGAACGTTATAATAAACCCTTTGACTTATCTACGCTACGCTACGAACCGCTACGGTACTCTACGAATCAATCCTACGAGTATTGGCGTAGCTCGCACATTTTTGTGTTCTACGTATTTTCATGCTACGTATTACAGAAGGTTTAAAAATGTAATTGAAAAAATATTGGAAAAAAAAACTTTGACGTAAAAAGCACTCTTAAAAGTTAAGGATAACAGCCCTCTATTAATGCATCAGTCAAGTAAATACTCGTACTACCAAGTGTACCCTTAAAACTTCGATTGATTATTGGTAAATTGGAAATATTGAAAGAATAAACTTCCTGAATACTTTCAGATCAAACTCTCAAATGATTGAATTGTCAGATCAGCTTAACATAGCATAGTATTTAAATATTGTATGTATGTTTGCAAATTTTAAGCTATGTATTTCTATTGGGAAGAACCTTTTCTGTGAACCAACTATTCTACCTATAACTATAATGTTATAATATGTATGTATATCTGTGAAAACTTTTAAATGGCCTTCGTTATGTTATTATTTACACCACTGTCTGTTATGTTAGCTGTAAGTTTTCCTATGAATTGTAAAATAAAATAAAATAAAATAAATAAAGTATTCCACACGGAAAGAAGGTAGCAATTAGTGAATACATAGATAAAAAATCACAGGTAGAAGTTAGTGACTGCTTAGACAAACAAATGAATACGTTTTTTCAGCGACATATTATAATAGCTTTAGTATTTCGTTTTGGCGTGCGAATGTGTGGGAGCTCGCACATCTGCCACGCCACTCACGCCACGTGTGCATTATGTGTATTTTTTGCATGATTTCAACATGTACCTACCATCTTTTGTATAGGCATAGTAAAAAAGCATACAGCAGTGGTATCATTGCGGCAAAAATTTTGGGGTCGTAATTAAGGGTTCGAACCCCGGTTGCACGCATCAATGTTTTTGTTAAAAGTTGTATTCTTAAAAGTAACAAGAATAAGAACATATTTATTGCTGGAAAATAATAAATAAAAAAACATAACAACAAAAAACCTCACAAACATCCACAATAACTCACATATTGTTTATGTGTTATGTGCGCTTTAAGTTAAAATAGTCAGCAGTCGTAACGGCGAAGAAAAACATCGTGAGGAAACCTGCATGCTTGAGAGTTCTCTAAAATGTTCTCAATGTATGTGAAGTCTACCAACCTATATGACGTCAGCGTAGCGG
The DNA here is from genome assembly GCA_905147235.1 of Erynnis tages. Lineage (NCBI taxonomy): Eukaryota > Metazoa > Arthropoda > Insecta > Lepidoptera > Hesperiidae > Erynnis > Erynnis tages. Next base: position 11,935,413 of record LR990082.1, read on the forward strand.
ACATTGAAACAATAAAAAATAGCTCAAATATCTATTACCTAGAACATACTGCGGTGTTCCATTCTGCTCAAGAATAAGAAGAATCGAAGTGAATTCTAGTAATTTTCAACTAGGAATATTTAAAATAATGGAAATAAAATGTTATGGACGTTTGGCAGAGCTTGCATTTCCTAGAAGATGATTTTTTATGAAGCTCTCCATTAAATATCTCGTAAAAGTACGTCTTAGCGCAGAGAATCTATCAACACTTTAAATATTTAAGTTTCTCCCGATAATTAACATCCTTACGTAGAAGCCTTACACACAGAGGTAAGCGATTCACATTAACGGTGATTAAAAACTATCCATACCGTCCATCCATCCATAAAGATTGTAATGTTTTACCCGCGTTTAGGAAGATTTTAGAATTTGACTACCTTTTTTCCGCAACTTTGTCTGGTGGATTTTTAAATTCCAGAGAAAAAGAAAAATAGTATCTAAATGTTAATAGAATTTCTAAACTGTCTGTGTATAAAATTTCACCCAAATAGACCCGTTTTACTTTGGCACTGGGGTAGCACCGGAATACAGACGAGTGCCAATAAGGTATGGTGTGTGGTAGTTACCGGTGTGATGGTGATGGCAGGAAGATACGGTGCACTTAAAGTAGGTACCTATTACACGTGCAAGCACAAGCGGTAGTAAGCGGAGGCGCTGAATAAATAGTCCGTAGTGCAGTTAACAGTTTATTAGGCACACACGAATTGGCTATAGGTACACAGAAGAAAGCACAGAAGAAATAGCAGTAGAAACAGTCACAATACAAAGTTCACACAAGAATGAAAAGTTCCACACACAATAAGAGATAGAAGGAGTGAAGAGAAGCAGCACAGAATAGTTTACAGTAGGAATAAGTGATCGTGAGGATAACTATTAGTCGGCGAATGGTATCGAGCGGCATGGGCTTCGCGGCGGATCGCATAGACAGACTGACTGGGCGTGCGCGGACGCTTCAATGTCATCGCGCCGGCCGGCCGCGGCAGCGATAACGGTACAGGCGGCGCTTGTCCACTACGCTCGGCCGAGACGGCGCGATAATAAATAATAAACGCGCTGACATATTATTAAAATAAATAATATTAAATATATATTGGAAATTAATATTTATGTATTTGTGTACCTGTAATATAGTATATATAAATAATAATTATAAACTAAACGTATGTAAAATATATATGTATATGTAATGAATGTATATGTGTGTATGTGTGTGCGTGTGTATGTAAAGTGGGAGTATCCCACATCACTCCCCCCCAGAGACCTGGTTAAGGGCGATAATAGTCGGGGAACCGAATCTGCCGTCCAAAGCGGGTTATTTTCGGTTCCGACGTTCCTGGAACTGGAGGTGGAGATGGAGGTAAGTTGTCAGGAGGAAGAGGAGGAGGTAGGGTTCCTCTCGACAGGTTTTGGTCATCAGCGAGTATGTGTGCGGGTTTTAGGCGATCCATGCTGACGACCACAGGTTTGCCCTTGAGAAGGAGCTTGAAGGTCTTGTCCCCTCTCTCAAGAACCTTATAAGGGCCTGTGTAGACTGGCTGAAGTGGGGCACGCGAAGCGTCTTCACGGAGAAAGACGTGTTCAGCGTTTGCCAACTCCTTAAAAATAAAAACCCTGTTTCTGCTATGGCGTGATGCTGGAACCGGCTTTAACTTCCTGGCGAAGGAGCTCAAGCGCGCGGAAAAATCCGATAAATCGGTGGTACCGGACGCGCTGGGATCAAAGAATTCGCCAGGAAGCCGTAATGGCTCGCCATAGAGGAGTTCCGCTGACGATGCCTGCAGGTCCTCCTTAAAGGCACTGCGTATGCCTAACAGCACCAGCGGCAAGATCTCGGTCCAACTGTCGTGTGCATGACAAGTGATTGATGCCTTCAGTTGGCGATGGAAACGCTCGACGAGACCATTGCACGCTGGGTGGTACGCAGTCGTGCGCTTGCGCTGAAAACCAATTGCCCTGGACAGATATTGGAACAGGGCAGACTCAAACTGAGCGCCGCGATCTGTCACAATATCTATAGGGCAACCAAATCGCGCGACCCAGCCAGAAAGGAGTGCTTTGGCCACTGTTTCCGCAGTGATGTCAGGCAGCGGTACGACTTCGGGCCACCTGGTGAAGCGATCGATAGCCGTCAGGCAATACCTGAATCCCTGGGAAACTGGGAGGGGACCGATAAGGTCTATGTGAACGTGCTTGAATCGCGCGCGGGGTAAGTCAAAGGTACCTAGCGGCGTAGATACGTGTCGACTTACCTTAGCACGTTGACATGCCAAGCACGTTCGGGCCCAGTCGCGGCAATCCTTTCTGACACCAGGCCAGACAAATCGCTGGGTGACCATCTTAGCCGTTGCGTTAGGGCCGGGATGGCTAAGGCCATGGAGGCTTTGGAAGATTTGCTTCCGGAACTCCTTAGTGATAAATGGCCGGGGGGTCGATGTACTGATGTCACAGTACACAGATACTCGATCCCCGGGTAATTTCACCTTTTGGAGGCGGAGAGATGACCCGTCTTGGAGATACTGCGCCAGCTCGGCGTCGCCTTCTTGGGCACTGGCGAGATCGGTGTGAGACATCGGCATCGTCAGTTCATCGACACGAGACAAGGTGTCGGCTACGACATTATCCTTGCCGGCAATGTGCCTTATGTCGGTGGTGAACTGAGCGATGTAGTCAAGGTGTCTGAACTGCCTTGGCGAACAGTTATGCTTCCGCTCATGGAAGGCAAAACTGATCGGCTTATGGTCTGTGTACACCGTAAAGTGTCTCGCCTCCACCATATGCCTGAAATATTTAATAGCCTCATAGATCGCTAGAAGCTCTCGATCGTATGGGGAATATTTCGTTTGGGATGGGCTGAGCTTTCGAGAAAAGAAAGCCAAAGGTTGCCACATTGCGTCCTTCAGTTGCTGCAAGACAGCGCCGATGGCCGTGTCTGATGCGTCTGTCACTAATGCTAGCTTGGCTGCGCAATCTGGGTGCGCGAGGAGTGCTGCATTAGAGAGGCTTTCCTTGGTCTTCGAGAAAGCCTCCAGAGCATCGCCAGCAAGGGTGATGGGTGTGGAACCTTTGGCTGCCCCGGCAAGAAGGGCGTTAAGTGGGGCTTGTATTTGGGCTGCGTTCGGCAGGAAACGCCGATAAAAATTAGCCATGCCCAAAAACCGGCGAAGTGACTTAACGTCCTTGGGTGGGGGAAAGTCTCGGATGGTTTGGATCTTCGTGTCCAGTGGTTTGGTTCCGCTTGCCGAAATTTGATAACCTAAAAAGGTTACCTCGGAAGCTCCAAAAACACACTTGGACACGTTGATTACCATGCCATAGTCCCGTAGTCTGGAAAAGACTTGACGCAGGTGGTGTTCGTGCTGGGCAGTATCTCGGCTGAAAACAAGGATGTCGTCGAGGTAGCAGTAGACGAAATCCAGTCCTCGCGTCACCTCGTCGACAAAACGCTGAAAGGTTTGGCCAGCGTTGCGCAAACCAAACGTCATGTACGGAAATTCGTACATGCCGAACGGCGTCGTAATCGCCGTCTTGGGTATGTCATCCGGACACACCGGGATCTGGTTGTAGGCCTTCACTAGGTCTAGGACACTGAAGACGCTACAACCAGAAAGTTCGTGCGCGAAGTCATGAATATGACGAATTGGGTACCTGTCAGGTATCGTGCGGGCGTTAAGTAACCTGTAGTCGCCGCACGGTCGCCACCCGTTGTCCTTTTTAGGTGCTAGATGTAATGGCGATGACCAAGGGCTGTCGGATGGCCTTGCTGTTCCGTTGTTCAGCATAGCCTGAAACTCATCCTTGGCAACCTTGAGTTTGTCGGGAGCTAGGCGCCTAGGAGTGCAGGAAACTGGGGGACCTGGAGTGGTGCGGATGTGGTGTTGTGTAGTGTGAGGTATGCTACGATGAGTGCCAGCGGGTCGAGTGATCTCGGGAAAGTCTGTAGCGAGCATTTCATGAAAGCGCGTGCCGCCGGTCGGTACCTTCACAGAAAAAGAGTCATTACAATTATACACAACAGACACAGAAGCACAAAGGGAGGTAGTATTGTCAACCAGTTTTTTATTCTTACAGTCTACCATTAAATTATACGACGACAGGAAATCCACGCCTAAGATTGGTTTGGTAACATCGGCTACCACGAATCGCCATGGATAATCACGGCGAAGGCCTAGGTCCAGCGTGAGGTGTTGGTATCCATAAGTGTTTATGGACGTCCCGTTGGCTGCGAAGAGCTGGTACGACGTCGGTGCACGTCGCTCACGCAGCTGTGACCGAGGGAAGACACAGAGGTCGCTACCAGTGTCGACCAGGAACTGCAGCTTCGTCTTACGGTCCATCACAAAAAGGCGACCAGGGGATGGGCAATCGTTCGTCGCCATTACCGACTGCCTGAGGAGTTTCCCTGCTTCCCGAAGTCGCAAGGTTTTTGGCAATTATTGGCCTTCAGACCGTATTTAAAATGGTACCGACAGATAGGGTACTTTCTGTACTGGGATTGTGAACGGGTCTTGCTTTGCGATCTTGCAGGCGAGGCGCGTTTCTTATAATCCGAACGTCGAGCCGGCCGTCTGGATTCACGCGTGAAGTCTTCGAATCGCGCTGTCAACTGCTCCACCATTTTCCGCAGTTCCGCGATTTCAGAGGACGCCCCGGCGGGCGGAGAGCGTGACGCCGCGTATACGCTGGTAGGTGCGGTGATTTCCTGCACGCGATCGGCTAGCTCTGCCAGCTGCTCCAGTGAGTGAGACGGTTGGGATGCGAGCACCGTCTGTAAATTCTGTGGTAGACGGCTGCTCCACAGGGATCTCACGAAGTCGTCAGGCACGGAACCTTCAGCCAGGTCTAGAAGGTGCCTGAGGAATTCTGAAGGCTTCCGGTCTCCTAGTTCTTCGTGGGTCAGTAGCTGGCGTACCCGTTTTTCGCGTGAGGCCGATAAGCGCTTTATAAGCTCACTTTTAATTTTTTCATACTTATTTTCGGCCGGCGGTTTGGTAATTATATCTTTGACAGCTTTTGCATGCTTCATGTCCAAGCTGTTGATGACGTTTGCAAATTTAATTTTGTCATCACTGATGCCATGGTTGATAAATTGGCTTTCTAGCATGCAGAACCAGATCTCAGGATCTTCCGGTGCGAACGGAATTATTTTTATATTATAAATACCGTGAGTCGATTCGGCTACGGTGGACATGCGCACTTTCTTAGCGCGGCGTACCGTTACATGTTCGGCCGACGCCATATTCTCGGACTCGCTGCTGCTCGACATCGTGTTCTCTAATGCGGGGTCACCACTTTGGCACTGGGGTAGCACCGGAATACAGACGAGTGCCAATAAGGTATGGTGTGTGGTAGTTACCGGTGTGATGGTGATGGCAGGAAGATACGGTGCACTTAAAGTAGGTACCTATTACACGTGCAAGCACAAGCGGTAGTAAGCGGAGGCGCTGAATAAATAGTCCGTAGTGCAGTTAACAGTTTATTAGGCACACACGAATTGGCTATAGGTACACAGAAGAAAGCACAGAAGAAATAGCAGTAGAAACAGTCACAATACAAAGTTCACACAAGAATGAAAAGTTCCACACACAATAAGAGATAGAAGGAGTGAAGAGAAGCAGCACAGAATAGTTTACAGTAGGAATAAGTGATCGTGAGGATAACTATTAGTCGGCGAATGGTATCGAGCGGCATGGGCTTCGCGGCGGATCGCATAGACAGACTGACTGGGCGTGCGCGGACGCTTCAATGTCATCGCGCCGGCCGGCCGCGGCAGCGATAACGGTACAGGCGGCGCTTGTCCACTACGCTCGGCCGAGACGGCGCGATAATAAATAATAAACGCGCTGACATATTATTAAAATAAATAATATTAAATATATATTGGAAATTAATATTTATGTATTTGTGTACCTGTAATATAGTATATATAAATAATAATTATAAACTAAACGTATGTAAAATATATATGTATATGTAATGAATGTATATGTGTGTATGTGTGTGCGTGTGTATGTAAAGTGGGAGTATCCCACATTACATGAAAGAGCAACGAAGATACAATTAATATTAATAGAAAGGATAAAAGTAAGAAAGAAAAAATCTTTCTTCCCTACCTAATCTTACTACTCCTATCGTTACTAATTTTTCTTTCCTCATATTCCGATACGGCACGTTTGATTTTTTTAATTTTATTATTTACACCAACAATTCTCAAGATATTTAAAGATGATCTATTAAAGATGAGCTATTTAAAGTTTTTAGGTTACAACTCGAATAATTTAAAATTCTTTCGTCATACAGACAAATGCCTCCTATCTCAGCGTCGGGTAATTAGCGAACGAGAAAAATTAATTAAGAGACAAAACAGGAACATAATTACCCACCGGATCGCCGGTTTATTTGCACGACGAACACCCGGGAATTATTTTAATTTCCGCTTTTCATGTCAAATTTCATTTTGAACGACAAGCTGCGAGCTCTTAAGGGTTAACCTTGTTCCTATTTATTTTACAGAACGTTTTTCGTAAAATGTTTGTTGTTCTTCTTTTATTTAAACTCATAGTCATCTTAGCCCGTTATGACCAGGACTTATGTTCTCTATTGCTCAATGTCTTCAGGTTTTATATTATTATGCTGTGTTGTTGCCAAGGGGTATTTTTTCTGAGGCGATCATTTTAGTATGCATGAGGTCATACATTGGTGAGATTATACCTCAGATAGGTCTTTTGCCCTACTTGAACCTACGTGACGTAGGTGTCACTCTAGGTGACCTGCATGTTATACTACATTCACTACGATTTCCAACTAAATAACTATACATGAAGGACATGCTGCTTCGTGATGGATTCGAGGTAAGGTGACGATAAAAACGCTGATTGCTACGGCAACGTAATCCTGGGAGGAATATAATAGCAAAAAAGTCAGTTCTGAATTCGAAATTTAAATTCATGTAATTATGAAGTGTATATTATGTTGTAATATTATCATACGAGTGAAGCAAATTCGTCGTACTGAATTTCAATCATTAAAAAGTAATTAAAGTATGAAATGTATATTTCCAATAATGATCATTAATTGTGCAGATCATAGGGAATAATAAATCAAAGGAGTCTGTATTGGGTTTTTCTGACATTTATAAAATGCTTTGGAGTACATAATATTTTAATGGTCGACCGCCGAAGGCGTGAGCCATGGTGCGCGGGGTGCGGGAGGGGAATGAAACTGACCAATAAGCTAGTCCTCTGCCAGCTCCTGACACAGAGTTTTTAAATAAAAACGTGCCCGTTTTGTTTTTTAGTGTATTCGGCCGGCAGAGGACTAGCTTATGGGTCTCTCTTAAGCTGCAGTTCCGTGTATTCCGCAATACTAAACACTATGAAATGTATGGCGTCGCTTCCGTAGCCCCGGCGACTGACGCGCGCGGCTTTGGTAGCGGCGCATTTGTATTGTCGCATATGCCGCGGCGCGACGGTCGCCCGCGTCGGTCGCGTCGGCCGCTACCCAAGGAACTGCAGCATTATTTGGCTGTTTAAATTTTGTCGTGTTTGTCGGTCGGTTATGTCAGCCACTCAGGACAAAGTGTCACACCTATAGGAACAATCTACCATTACCTGTCCTCATGACGCGAATAACTTTTTAAGCTTATCGTTTCAAAATATTGAACTATCAACCGTAATGTCATTTTGCGAATTACAGCCGAGTGGACGGGAATTATTTATGGTGGTGCGCTGTAAATTTGCGCAATGCATTCTCAAAGGGAATAGATGATTTCATGAGGGAAAAGCGCCGTGAAATTTGATTCTGACACTCGTATGATGTTTTTATAATGTACTCGCTTCTACACGTGATTTTGGTTGGGAAAATCAGTCATATTCTCAAAGGTTGAATTCGTTCGTAAATGTGAAATATGAAACGTATCTATTAAACTCATTTAATAAAATCAATATTATTATGTTTCACTTATCATTCCTGAGATTTAAGATGCCAGTATCCGTCGATAGGATAAAATTAAATATCACCTGCTGTAACGGTGACGGAAAACATCGTGAGGAAACCTGCAGGCCTGAGAGTTCACAAAAAAAATGTTCTCAAAGGTGTGTGAAGTCCACCAACCCGCAGTAGGCCAGCGGTGGACGAAGGCCTACATCCCTCTCAGAATGCACGAATTCTAATGTTTTTACATAAACTGCATTAGAAATACGTGAAATTTATCAAAAAACGCCCCACGCACTCACGCACTACTTACCATAAGTTTTTAACTTTGACATGCACACATAGACAAAAATGTATTCCATTGTGGTATTAAATTCAAACTTCAATCAATTTAAGTCGATTTTCGACTACTTGGCGATCACTAGGTATAAAAGGTATCTATCCATAACCCGGTGGCCGGACAAATTTGAGAGGGTGGGAGCAGTAGCCCAGTAGCCGTAATAATAGCAAATTAAAGTTTAAACGAAGCCTGACAGTGATGTATGGCGCCGGGAAGCTGTCGGCGACCGACGGATAGCGAGAATTTCCAACCTAGATCAAAGGATAAAGAACTGGCTACATTTATTCAGCGTTATCTAGAGTTTGCATTTTGAAATTGTTTTTGAAATCGAAAATTTTCGACTAAAAGTGATCTCTCATGAGCCCGTGCTCTCTGTTAACCCACGACCCACTACAGGGTCGAGTCTCCTCCCACAATGAGAAGCATGAAGGTCTTAGTCCACCACGTTGGCCCAATTCGGGTTGGGCAATGCTATATCTAAGAAATTATGTAACCTATTTTACTCCTACTACCAACTACTTGTGCTATTCTTTGTCTTACAATCATTGATTAACGGTGGGTCTCAATAATATATTACGGATAGAGACAGATACTGTTTGGCTGCTCGGATACTTTTTTCTTTGCTTTTGCTTTGAAATAACAGATGTTGCCTCGCCAAACTTCGTCTATAACCGACGATTAGTTGCTGAAACTGGCTATAGTAAGGAAAAAGTGAACGAGCGTCCTGAGGACACTATCTCAATAGGTAGTTATGGCCTGTGGACGCAAGTAACATCTGGGATGATCATTGTGTTACCAGCTTAGTAGTGTCGCTTTGACTTCCTATGATAACAGTGGAAACATCTCGGAAAATTGAATTGTGAGGGACTCCCACTAGTTTAAGTAATGTTGATAACGCTACACACTCATAGCCTAACACTAGGATTCCCTGTGTCGTGGTTGCCATGGACACACACAAGACAACAACACAACACACCCACACCAGAAACAGAAATTCAAATTCAACATTCAAATCTCTGCTCTGCTGGGAATCGAACCCAGGACCATCCGCGCAGCGCACCGGTGTCTTAGCCACTGCGCCACTCAGGTCGTCAATCGTCAGGTGAAATTGGAATATTTGATTTACCTGTGGATGAATCAAATAAAATAGGAATACCAACTTCAATTGATAATACCGTAGAATTGTTAATCAAAAACCACAAACACATTCTTGTATAAAGAATCTTTTTGTCTGAACAATATATTTTATAATTCAGGAGAAAAGAGCCCATCTATTAATAGAAAAAGTATTTCTATTAAATCCTCGAAGTTCTGAGACTTTTGTAGCAAAATGTCTTTGAAGGCCTAAATTGTATTTCTATGGAATTGGAACGTAATCTCGGTGTGACTCGACAATCTGCCACCTTTGCTCTAAATATTAGGTTCTTGGGAATTTTACAAAGTTCGGACAAATGAAACACGAACTTGTACACTCAGGGTTTCTGTAAAAATTATATAAGTATAATTCATTTCACTTTTTTCACTTTTAATGACTTCAACGAATATTTTCCGATGCTTGTGTACCGGGTCAGAAACAATATATCCCGAAAAAACAATTGTATAAATCCTATGACCTTTAAGTATAAATAAATGGTCGTTTATTTTATTTTAGACGGATTTAAGATCAATTTAAGATCTAAAAATCTAAATATATAATCTTTTTAGTTTAGGAACCTTACCTAAAAATAATGTCAACCTTACGTTATCTCTAAAATTTCTTCGCCGACCCAACTTTAAAATCGGCCACATTGCCTTTCTCTCATTAAGAAAGAGGGAGACGTCAGCGACACGCGACCAATTGTTTTTCTCTCGGAAAATAAAACGAAACTTTAATTAACGTCCAATGAAGCGGTACACGGAGTATCGACGACTTATCCGCCCAGTCATAAACTACGGGATTTGTGCGACCAGTCGCTAGAGCCCTCACGTCTTCACCTCACCCCGTCATTCCCCGTGTTAGAAGCGATCAAGGGCGGGGAGGGAGGTCTGGCATAGCTGGCTAGGTTCCTCTGACCGCAGCACGAAGCCAGCTCGTCCGTAATGGATTCGAATCTCGATCTTCGAGAGCCGATACGTCGTCGGCTGCGCTTACGTCATGATCATTGGTTTACCGAAAGCCAGTTAATATAGAGAGCTTATGATCTTTCCTTTTCAGGTAAGTATCGTTTGCGAGAAGAAGTACTGGGTAAAACTTTAAAGTAAGTAATGCAGGGTATCGCATATTGTAGTAGATAGCTTCTCTTTTTATAATAAGGATATTGGCCTAAGACCATCAAACTGATCAATTGCGTGTTGACAGTTTATGCCAGTGGTGTAGTGGCAATCCAGCGCTGGACAGGAATGCTCGACTGAACTAATTTGAACGGGGTAATAAAAATGTAACTCTACAATCAAGTTTAGTGTTCCAACCTTGACAGCATTTTTCATTTTCAAATTATGTTTATTTATGTTACTTTCCTTTCATTTCCTGTCATTTATGTTGCATTCATTCTAACCTTATCAGATTTAGCGAGAAACGCCCCGTATAACAAATAGTACGAGGATACGAGTCAGTTAACAATTTAAACTTGTGTAGCGAACCGCAATTGCCGACCTCAGCACACTGCTCCTTGTAATGCCGACATCCGGCTCGAAGGACCATGTTTAACTTAATTCGCTTCAATTAATTAAAATCGTCTTGGGACCACAATGTTGGGACAAATTGATTAAAATTATGCCACCGCACAATAATTCATTTAGCTGATGTTGACTTCCCTTACATTATATTAATTTGGTAGGCATTTTTCCAAAAATACAGTCTTGAAGATTTGTAAGGGAATAAAATTAAATAATATTCATTTAAGTATCCGAAATAGGAATAATTTTCATTATTTTGAACTTCAATTTGAATGTTCACCATGGTTACATACATTTTGACTTTTTATGTAATAAATAATTTTAAGTCAACTTATAACTTTCAATAGTAGATCGCTTATTGAGTGTTTGCTACACAAACTTGTACGAAGAACACTACTTACCAACAATTTCATGGAAATTACTTTGAATACAGTCATTGTTTACTTAAGAAGTCGTCAATTTGATACTTCTGTAATAGATTTGGTTGGCTTTACACAGCACCTTCCAGACAAATACAAACTGTTTAAAATTTAAATAAACAAATGCGGAACTTATCAACTTTCTTCACGCCTGTCGCAAGTTGATCGCATTGTTTAAACTGTGTTCCATGCAGTCGCTGTCGCAGAGAGGTCATTTATTCACCGCCGAGTTTAAACTTCATTGCATAGTTTAAACTTCATTGCAAAGTTTAAACGACACGTATTGTGGATTCGGTGTCACAAAGTTAGATGTTCTGCATCTTACAGCTTTGCGTGAAGGATTGTTTTCAGTTTTGTTTATTTTGTTGGATACTGTCAACTCCTTTAGTGACCCACTGCTAGGTCGAGTCTCCTCTCACAATGAGAAGGATGTAGGCCTGAGTCCACCACGCTGGCCTAGTGCGGGTTGGTGGACAGTGCTGGGTGGTAGATGGGTGGTTGGATACTACTGTCATAATATTTTGAAGATCAAACAGTAAACCTCATTTTTCACATTAGTTTATCCTCACCCTAGAGGTAATAATAGAATTTACCTAGAATTTAACATTCGCGATTACATAACGTATTTAAAAAAAGTTCTGCTTTCTGGTTATAATGTGCCTTGGGCGGTGCCGGACTTTGATAGTATTCATCAACACGGATTTCTGTTTCTTTGTCAAATGTGTAAAAAAATGTACATCGTGATTCACTCGTGGCGCCATCTTTTGATGAGATGCGGAAATTGCCACGATAAAAAAATACCAGTCCTAACGCCCTACAAGTTTAAACGAACCATCGCGAAACTTATCAACTTTCTTCAAGCCACTGTCGTTGAGTTGATCGCATTGTTTAAATTGTGTTCCAAGCAGGCGCCGTCGCAGTGAAAGGTCATTTATTCACGACTCGCCAAGTTTAAACTCCATTGCATAGTTTAAACTACAACGGAACTGTGGACTCAGTGTCACAAAGATAGATGCCGTGTCTTACAGAGTGGTGACAAGTGCTTCATATTACTTGCCGAAAACGTTTGTACTGTTTTATACCGCAGACGAGGTAGGTACTTACTTTATCATTTTGGGTCAGATATTTTATTCGATATCACGATATTATTATGTCTATAAACCCTTCATGAACGGATGCAGCTGCACTAGTTGCGGGGTTAGGAACTGTTATGAAATAATAACGACAATAGGAAAAAAGTTATTACCTAACAAACCGTTATTGAAAACTTCAGCGAGCGTGCCACCCAGTCGTTGCAGCCACAAAATCAACCGAAACCAACCGCATCTTCGTGCAATATCTATTAAGGCGCGGTAAATTACATCGGGCCGGTATTCCTCGCACTAGTTCATGTCTTGTTTGCTCAGAAAATAAACAAAGATACACAAAGACGATTGCCTGAACCGAGTTTAAATTGTGTCGGAGCATGCAACTCGTTTCTGCAGGCTAACTGCCAATTATTATCAGCTATTGTACGTATAGATGGGATTGTAAAGTAATGGCTGTATCGACTTTTTATGTTATTTTAAAGTGTAGTTGTCAGGTAACCTGCATACGTCACACGCATTTGTCACTGTAATCAGAGGGATTCTACAAAAATGATTTTGTCTCTAACCAGGTGAACAGTACCCTTAGTCTTAGTATTAATATTATTAAACATTGAAAGAGTGTTGATTAAAAATAAAGCAATGTTTGTGATGATTTATCTAATGCTTTATTATTTTTTTTAACTTTTCTAAAAATCTTTTACCTCTGTTGGTTGTTACACTGTGCATTTACGTCTGGTAAGCTGTGTATGTGTGCGTTTCGTTTCAGTATTGCTAAAATTCAGACTTAGGGCTCAGAAGACATAACTTCCCCAGAACTCTGTGTAGTGGAGCAACTGGGCCCTCATTGCGCATTCATATCGCCGTCGTACCGTCCGCCGTGCATGAATACACTATAACTTGATCAATTCACCTCGATATAGGTGCTCGTATATTATATACTCTCGGTGAAAATGAAGCGGGGATAGCCCAGTGGCTTAGAATTCGACCTTGAGGTCCGGATTCAAATACCAGTGGCACGCACGCACCAATGACATTTAAAAAAAGTTATGTGCGCTTTATAAAATTCAATATCATCTTTTGTTACGGTGAAGGAAAATATCGTGAGGAAGGCTGCCCGAGTTGCCGTCGCTGCGAATGACTAAAGAACCACGCCATAAGAGTTGAAGGATACAATTTAAGGATGTTAGGAATATTACAAAAACAGGTTTACCACAATATTTACGATACGATACACACACAAGCAATATCGCTCGTGCTAAATCTTCTAAATCAGTTCTTACCGTAAATGATGGAGAAGATAATATAACGTTTCTTAATAACTGTCTAAAAATGAAATATGACTGCAAATTTAAAATGCATTCGAATCTTAACGTCGTCACAGTACAGAGATTATACAGTAAGAATTTCTCGAGAGGTCCGGTTTTGAATACCTACCTATACCTAGTGGCATGCACCAATAATCTTGCATGCCTGAGAATTCAGGAAACCCACCAATACTCCGTGGAGGACTAAGACATACATTCTTCTCATTATGAGGGGAGACCAGACCAGTGGGTTATTAACTTTTAGAATTTACTTTTAGAATTTGCATACCTGAAAAGGTGAATATGGATTGATCAAAATGCCCTGTAAAACCAATAACAAACCCATATTCGTGCAAATAAATGATTTTCATTTCATTTCATTTCATTTCAAGATTAACTCGGCCCTACTCTTGAAAAAAATTTGAACTTGTTATCTTACAGATTAACACATTTTTATAAATAGCTTAAAAATCTGCATAACAAGTTAAATTACATTTGTTCGCACGACTCGCGTGCCGACCGTTTGTATGAAGACACACTGTATAATATTTACACTGTGATATCGTCGTTATAAAATACGGCGTCATAAAAGTGGCGTAAGCCGTTGAGAGAATGACGGCTTCTTGGCTAAAACTAGCTTAACTAGCTCATGAATAAACAGGCAGCGGTAAAAACTGGTCGCGTAGATAACTTGCTAGAATAAGGTCGGTTAATTAGTCCGTGCGGTAGCTGTATACGGCATTTACTTTACCGAGGGCTTGGCTAGCTAATTTTAGCACAGAGGTATTCTAAAGGCGATTGTTATAGATAGCTCTTGGGGTTTCGATCGGCTTACATGAAAGATGTCGTCATGAAACTTCACTTCTTCGCTTCGGGTGATCAGAAAAGAAGCCAGCCCTTCATATTAGCTCAGGAGCCATCAATGAATTATTGATGTGACAATTTTATGTTTATAAAATGTTTGGCGTAAATTTAAAACTTGTTTAAATTTACGCCAAACGAAGTTGATACGAGTGTTTGTTCATACTAAAATCTAGATTCTATACGAATTATTTTCTATCAAAATGTTTTGATTCAAAAATTTACTGATCTGATGATTGTCATAGCTGACTGAAATTTTATTGAATCCAAAAAAAACAAATAGATTTGGTGTACTGAAATACTTAAAATTAAATAGATAATCGCAAATTAATAAATTAAAATTTTGCCATAAACCACAAAGTTTAAAGCCAGCAGGTTAATGCGCGGTAAAATTGAGCGGCGTTAAGTGCTCTTCGACGGGCGGCGGCCAAGAGCGCGCCAATAAACTTTGCCATTTATTCTATAAAAACTCACAACGGGGTCAAAACCACGGATTTTTAGCAGGAATTTTCCTCTATTCCTTCATCTAAATTTTTAGGCAGTTAATAGAGGTATTTGCGAATACAGATTTTCGTTGGTGCTTACATGAATATCGACTGCTACGGATAAAATTCACGATATTTTTTGCTGAAAAATTTTTATGAAGCTTATTTTATGCAAAAAAAAAATTCTTAGTTTTTGAATGTGTATGAAATAATCACTTGAGAATAGGGCGTTGAGCTCTCATCAATCGCAACCTTAAAAATAACTTTTTTGGAAACCAAAATAATACTTTTCCGGACGTGATCTGCCTGTAATTCAGTGGCTGTCATTCTTAAAAAAACCGATGTCTCTTAAGATATCACGAGTAATGGTTATTGGATAACTCAGCGAGTTGTGTCGTATTGCGTCAGCCAAGAGGTGTAGGCATCAGTCGTGATGAGATTCCTTTCTTTGGACCTCAATTACTTCGCAAATATTAATCAACTTTCTTTCTCCTTTTTCAATACATATTCCATTCAGTCTAATTTCAAAGATCCCTTTTCACAATGTTCATAAATGAACAAGTAGGTATAACATTTTATGTATATTTTACGCGACAAGTTTTACGACACTCGGTAGATACAAGAATTTAGCTCGCCTCAGTCTTTTAAGTTCTCTTATAAACTCCGTAGACCTTGCATTTAAGTTCTGCAGAAGTTATGACATGGCTCCCGCAACACTAAAGCATGTAAAATGTTAATAACGCGAACAAAACGCTCCTTTGTTTGCATATGGACCGCCATTTTCAATTTTCACGTGAAAACACAAATATGTTGTTAAAGTTTATGTTTCTTTAAATACGTACCGTTTATGATTAAGTGTGTTTCACTTCTCCTGTATAATTATAATTCCGAAACAAAACATGAAAATTATCCTAAATCGTAAGAACTGTTATTTTAATCTCTATCAAGCTAATTAAAATCCATTCTATGTGCGTAGGTTGATCATAATATCTCGCCTCTCTGAACCTGTCTGCAACTCATTGCAGGGTCGGGTCCTCTCACAGGGAGAATAATGTAGGTCTTAGTCCACCACGGTGGTCTTATGCGGGTTGGTGGACCTAAAAATAATCTAGTTTATCCTCGTTTAGTCTTGGAGTTTAAACAATGAGCCCAGTATTAAATAATTTTTGTAATAAAACCAGATTTAAAATTAATATATGGGACGTCTGAGGAGCTTAGCCAAGTTTCATTGTAGAGTCGCCATTGTGCGTTGTCCTTGACGTCCGGTTTGCGATAACACTGAATAATTGATGGCTCGAACTTTTCTTATCCAATCTTATATCAATCTCTTTAAACTCCCAACTTTTCCAACTATATAAAAAGCTTAAAAAAGCTCTTCTGCGTTACATTTATTTTGCCTTCTTTCTTATTTGATACCTCTAAGCTTTAAGGGGACCGTGAAGAGAAAATCTTACGTATAATGAACTATTGATAAAAAGCTCAATAATAAATTGTTAGAAAAAATCCACATTAAAGATGCCTTATGCTCGTAGTACTGCAACGTGTACTTTTCATGAAGGTGAAAATATGGTATTTTTTATCTTATGAAAATCGTCTTTTTTCCGTCTCTTCGTTCTATTTTTGTGACATAGAACGTATTACAAAGCAAGAAATTATAAAATTAATGTTTTTTAATTCCTCTTGAAATCAATAAGTAATAGTAGTAGTTTGGTTGCCTTAAACTACTTTAAGTTTTCTTATTAATAAATAGCCTTTATAAGACCTTACCTTGTAGGTTAGGTTTTTATAAGGGCTGCAGGATGTAGGATTATTCCCACTACTTCGAACCAATTATACACAGGAAGTCACAGAATATCAGGACGAAAATAACCAAATATTTTAATTATATTTAATATTAAAATAATTTAATAATGAAATGTATAAATTTCTAAAATAATAAAAATATCCCTGTTATGAACTTTATAACCTACTATATACATATTAAAGTCTACAATATTTTAAAAGCAACGTACCAATAACAAGGTATCCATGGAATTTGAAGAAGTTGTAAAAATAAATGGGATCCTAATATCGGGCATCAGCTATTAAAAGCGGGAAAAGGTCTGAACCTTCCTTATTAACTTTTGCTCAAAATTCTTTACATGTTTTGCGTTACCCATTCCTGTTGGCTAATATTTATTTATATTTCATCGTGTAACAATATAATTAGGTATATGTTAAATGTGTTTTCCATTGATATTTTTTTAAATAACCTGTGTTAAATAAATAAATAAATAACGCTTCACACTCATAGCCCCACACTGTGTCGTGGGTGCCATGGATACACACAAGACAAGAACACAACACACCCAGATCAGAAACAAAAATTCAAATTCGTCATTCAAATCTATGTTTTGCTGGGAATCGAACCCAGGATCTTCCGCGCAGCGCACCGGTGTCTTAACCACTGCGCTACTTGGGTCGTACATCTCAATCATCGCAATGTTTCTATTTCAAGTCTAATACATTCATATATTAACTGAATAATTTAAAGAATACAAAGTTGATAAGGTCAGGCACCAGCATACCATTCCATGGTATACATTTTCATTAACCCTTTACTTTACAAAGGCCTTCGCAACTTTGAAAGAACTGTCAGATAGGAACTTGACGTAGGTTTTCAAAGGGCTGTACTTTATTTAATGATAGTCTTCACATCGCCTAATCGTTGAACATTTTCGCTGAGGAAGATAACGCTGAAATATTCAAATGCTCCCAACAGCTCTGACGTATGAGGGTGCTTTGATCTGTAACAAGTGTCGTGTGAAATGTTTTAACATTTTGTGGGAAATTATTCGAAAGGGAAAATCAACTTTAGTTAAGAGGGTACTTTGATGGATATACGAGTATCATGGTTACATAGTAACCGGGAGGCGTAGATGATTATAATGCAGAACTTTTGGAGATTGGGACTTTTAACCGTTGGAATGAGACTCGGTTTTGTATTTACATAATTTTAAGGGGGGATTTATATTTTTGAGAGGAAACTTTTCATTGATAACATTTTTATGTAAACCCTATTCATAAAGCCTCCGACAAGGTTTAACGACTGCTATCGTATCGATATCAACCGGGACCGACGGTTTAATTTGCCCTTCGAAGCGTAGAAGCACTCATGTAATTTGCCATTAGCAATCACCCATCCGGGTACTGACCGCGCCCGACGTTACTTAACTTTTTCGATCGCTTGCAAACTACTCAAGCAACGGGGCGATGCGCGCTTCCTCTCAGTAATAAACCACTTTAAAGCCACCAATCGACGGTTAGGTACTGTGTAGGTAATACATAAAGTGCATTACAGCCGTGAATAGTCAGTCAGCAGCTCCCCTGCCCTCAGCCCCATTGTGTATGCAGCTCAGACTCCCTTATCTATATTTATATAATTTTCCCGCGCTGCTCCAGAAAGTATCTCGCATTTGACGGGAACAAAACAGGAAAAAATAATGCCGACTATTGCAGTTTACAATTGTTCCGAAAATGTATGTTTCTGTTTTAGGTGACTTAAATGTCGTCTACAACAGAAGGTGTTCATAAAAAAATTGAGTAAAAAAAATGCCATATATGTACATTAAATCTTTTTTCCCTTTTCTTCCAATTAAAGGAATGGAACAAAAGAGAGACTGAGTTTTGAATTGAAAAGTGTAATAGCTGAATACAGTATCAATAGCACAATTAATTGTTTCCCGGACGGTTGTAATCTCATGGTCCCATTTTGACATTAAATTAAAATCCCTTGAAATCCATATCTTTTGAAAATAAATTAGTTTACAGAAAATAGAGAAGCTTTGTTAATTTTAAAGATATAGTTTACTGATAATGTTACTATAATTAGCACCAACTTGGAAGTTTCTTACTACAAAAACAAATTAACCAGCAAAAAAACATGCAACTCGGCTTAAACTTTACTTGGCTATCAGAATATTTATAAAAGCTCATTAAATTTACGAAGATTCTAGTAGTCCTTATTGCTGAGGGTATAAGGTTGAAAATCCCGAGTAATTCACTGGGTCATTAACAATAACTAACGCCTCTAAAGAGGTAACTTGAAAAGAGCTACTTAAGGTTTTCAAAGGATGTTGGGGAAATAATCTGCACATAAAATCAGTAGTAAAATCTATACAAATAAATAAAATTGGAGCATCTGTTTGTAATATTAAAATAACCGCATTTTACTAAATGCATTGTATGTATACACGGAACGTAATTGTATCAAAATGTCATTTTTTACAAATTTTGCCTGTCTGTCAGTCTGTTCCGGCTAATCTTGGGGACGGCTGGACCGATTTTGACGAGACTTTTACTGTCAGATAGCTGATGTAATAAGAAGTAAGGCTAAAAAAGGCTACTTTTGTTTTAGAATTTCACGCTAACGAAGCCGTGGGCACAGCTAGTTATAAGTAAACACGAAAGTATTATTTTTCTTTTTCTATGGTAGAGTCGGTAATAAAGTGGACAGAAGAAATACCGTTACAGGTAGGTAAACGGTAAATTTAATATGATAACAGCGGCTACCCTCGCTTTTTGATTCACCGTAGAGAAGCGAATCTACGCTAAGCTAGGTAAAGCTAAATGGTAGTCTTACTTTTAATGATACATTTTTTATTTAAAAAATATTTTACATAAAAGTTATTATACAATTCACAAAACACTCTTACAAGAATTTGTGCCACTTATAAAATTTAAAATTGAGTTTTTTGTTGTATCTGAGTACTTTTAAATATTCGAATTTAATTACTCAGTGCCACCCACTTCTAAGAACGAATAAAACTAGAGTCAGTATTAAACGAGTGAGTTAACAATAAGTCTTTCTTTCAAAACCTCAGTCTCCTAATGATCTTTTTCGTGGAAGTTTCATAAAGGATTTTCGAAGTCCGATCCTATAGAAATTGAGATTCAGCGGACGGCGCAATTAAAAAATTCCAATCAGGCACTTTCATATCGCTGGTTCCTCTCGGGCGTCGGCGTCGTGCGCACAAAAGGAACCTATTTTCTGTTAGAAGACTCATTTAGCCGTGGACGTGACAGTATCCAGTTTGACAAAAATAACAGACATTTTATACTGCTCATGGTAAGAAGAAAAGAAATAAAGACTTATTTGGTACCGTAAGTAGCACAAATGTTGCAATAGTTATGAATGAGTGTAAAAATATATTTAAAAGGATTGTACCACTGAGCCAAAATTAAATTAAACGTGAAGCATTTATTTATTTATTTAATTTAACCTCATAATTCAAATCTCTGCTCCGTAGAGGCAGGACCCCCCGCGAAGCGCACAGGCGTCAACCAACTGCGCCACACAGTTTGTCATCTAAAAGGCACTGTGTTGCGGCAGAAGCCACAGAAACATGAATTAAAAAAAATGTTTGGAGAAGATCTCAATCACCAGTGAGGAACTTGTCTCTGTATTATGGATGTGTGAAATGTGAATGGATTTTGTGACAGCAAGTTTAGTCTAACTTGGTTGGATTAACTTGGTCAGACATCGCTCGACTCTTGCATCGCTTATGAGCCACACCAGCCCCAAGGCGAGGTACGTTTTTATTATTCACTTACTTATTCATTACATAATATTTTATTATAGAAACTGTCTAAAACGGGGATTTTCTTTTAATATCTACCGTTCGTGTTTGAAGATCGGATCACTTTTAAGAGCGTCTTAAAATGTTGACATTCTAATTTCCTGTAAAATTGCGTAGTGGGTTAGAGATGGGCGGCGGGAAAGTTTTACCGAGTTATCGATGTTTTACCGAGTTACCGATTACCAAGATTTTGTTCGAGTTGCCCACTCTTGTGAAAGCTCAATAAACGTTCGTAGACAGCGAACTCAATTGGCGAAGATGAATTTTATGAATAGAATGATATTTAGCCATTTACTGAGCCAGGCAAACGTGGTGTTTAAATTTACATTTAACGACTTAGAATCTAGGTCCCATTTAGCATACAGACACTAATCTTGTAAGTTTAAGCAATTACACGGAGTACCTATACCCCGAGACAAACAGTTCGAGACATAATATAAAATAATACGTACTCTTACTTGAACAAATACCAAGTCTCTGAACTCTCGTATTGTTTATTGACTTTTCCGTATTGAATCATTTGGACCTAATTTTGCCAATTTCTTTCAATAAAAATAGCTTAGATACTAAAACGAGCGATTTATGCGGTCCATCACTATTAAGAACATTAATTATATATAAATAGGAAGATACTTGGTTTGTACGTTAAAATGTTATAAGACTCCACAATCTTATTATGTACGAAATTCTTAAATAAGTAATGAATTTCAGGGAAGCTTACGCCCAATTGAACAACAAAGCATTATTACGAATATGTTTCGTTGATAGAAAATTAAGTAGCAAATTGCGGACAAGTAAAATAGATACATTATTTTGCCATTCAAATGCTATATTAATTCCATTTGAATCAAATATGTATTTCACAGTACAAAAAATATATTACCAGCTTCTCAACACGTCGTATATCAAATTAAAGTTACATATGACGGTGACCCAGTAATGACCCACTGCAGGGTCGGGTCTCCTTCTCACAATGAGAGGGATGTAGGCTTAGTCCACCACACTGGCCTACTGCGGGTCGGTGGACTTCACATACCTTTTGAAAACAATTTTTGAACTCTCAGGCATGCAGGTTTCATCACGATGTTTCCTTCACCATAACAGCAGGTAATATTTAATTTTTACACATACTTTTTACACATAACTTTTTAAATCATTGGTGCGTGCCACTGATATTAAAAATCAATGCTCATGTTACGAATACCTACTTATTCTTGTAAGTCTAAACATTAATTAGAAAATTTGATAAGCATACTTACAATATACCCCGCACAACGTCCCGGACAAACTAACTTAGACACAGTTACAAAATTATCTTAACCGACACGCGATGGAACTTTGTCAAAGGGAGGCCGCATAAAAGCCACCGGCCAAGTTTTGACGGAGAATATAAAGTTCCATTTTTTATGAAGCGCTCTTGAGAAAGCTTTTAATAAATTGTGAGAACTTTAAAGATATCTTTTTGTTGGGATACTAAATTAATGTTGAAAAACAGAGGTAGAGTACGACGTTGTTTGAAGGTTTTGTTTACCCATCCATCAATAAATGAGTCTACCGAAGGCTTTATGTCTCTACCTATAAATGTAGAGTCATAGTAGCTCTAGGAGCCAGAGTTAGAGAGATTGATGTTCTTCATTGTTTGTGTTTCGGTTGGGAAGATTTATTACGGAGATACTTTATTTGTGGAAAATATCTTAGTCCTGATCTGCAGTGGACATTGGACGCAGGTGTCCATGAGCTGGAGAATCTGGTGGCCTGCATGTTCGTTTATTACTCATACAGGAAACTATCATAATTATATTAAACTGAAAAAAACCACCGACACAATAATATATTGCAGATATTGGGTATTTCCCTCACTTTTACCCCCAGAGCTTTTTCAGAGCTCAACCGATTTTCATTGAACTTATTTTGTAATGTACACGTGATGCGCTTTCATTTGAGACCCCACTCGATTATATTTGCAGACATTCGGTTATTCTTCTCCACTTTCACCCCCCACAACTTTTAAACGACTCAACCGATTATCATCAAACATGTCTAAAAACACTTACACGTAACTCACCTTTCATACAAAAAACTAAATTGAAATCACTTTATCCGTTCGCGAGCTACGGTGCCACGAGTCCACGATAGACAGACAGACAAACAGATAGACACGTCAAACTTATAACACCCCTTCTTTTGCGTCGGGGGTTAAAAAGCTTTCTAGAGTCTTTCAAATTTATATTATCTTCTCTTATCTATTTCACTTCAGACGGCTTTTGGCAAATTGTGACTAGTGTTGGTAGACTCGTATATTATATGCCATACGAGATGCCCCTTTGTATAATTTCATACTTTCTGAATATAGTTTTTGTCATCTTCCAATTGGTTACAGAGCGTCTTTTTTCCTTTTAAAAGCTGTGGAAGTCAAGTATTATTTGAAAAACCAAACCTACTTTTGGTAAGAAATTGAACATTGATTGTTTTGTGTTAATTGGAAAAAAAGCCGAGACATTGATCGTCCGTCCGCAAAATAATGTTTTTGAATATGTATTTCCTTCACGACCAATTTCCTCTTTAATATGCTCGAAATTAAAAAGCCGAAATAATTAAACATTGATTCATATTTTCTTTGGCGAGAAATTTCAGTTTTTACGGAAAAGTTGACGCATCCAAAGTACTTTGCAATTCATTAACTTTTGAAATCAAGATTCTTTCAAATTGCTTTTTTGGTCCAATGATTATTTAAAAGGCTTTTAAAACAACACTTGTAGCTAGTCTCTTTATAGTTTAGTTTTGATAATTTGTTGACGATTTCTACGAGTATATTTAAAGTCACATATTTTTATATGCTAGCATGATAACATCTCACCCGGGGTGGTAAAACATTCAGATTCATAGAAATCGAAATTAGCTTGTGGACCCACATAAGATTTATATGTGGAGGGTGTTTTGTCGATTACATTTGGTCTATTTTGTGCTCCTAAATTATCGCTAGTTTGAAGCCAATGTACATATAAAAAGTAAATGGGTTGATTTTACCACTTTACATCTAACTTAACGCTTACATATCTGTTTACTTCTTATCTAGTTTATAAAAAACATGGCTACGAGCTAAGATATATGTGATGGATTTTTGTGCAAATAACACAGACGCCTCCGCCGGGTAATGTCACGCTCTGTCGCTTGCCATTTTGCTTGATGATGCCTGTAATAGTCTGGAGATAACGTAGAACTAGATAAAAATGTTGGGGGTTCTACACTTATATGGAGGTGAAATTTAAGCATTTTCAATAGGTTCTCCACTACGTCATCATTTTACCACTTTTTCCATTTTTATTTAAGATTGCCTTTAACTAAGAGTAACTTTCAAATTCAAATTCAATTCAAATTCAAAAGCTTTTATTCATTATCAGGTACAATTTATGCACACTTAATGAACGTCATACATTTAACATTATACAAACATCCGCTTTGATCGCCCCTCAGGCAAAACGTAGACTAGGAGAAAAAAGCGGGCGGAAAAAAACTCCCAGCACTCTTTTAAAAATAAGTATGAATTATTCTATGGTGCAGTATGACTAGGCCCAATAAAGGAACACACGTGACAGCTATCGTGTGTGTCAATATCGCTCCATTGCCATCCGCTCACAAATAAATATTGATACATGGTGTATAGAAATAGCCTAGTGAAGTTATTCAATCCCACGCTTTCTTATCGTCTAAATAGTCCTTAGTTTCATAATAGGCCTTTCGGCACAGGACTGATTTGATAGTTCTTTTAAATTTATGAAGAGGCAGGGATTGAATTTCGATTGGAATTTTATTATAAATTCTAACTGACATTCCCATAAATGACTGGCTTTTTTTATGAAGCCGACATCTTGGAAATATCAGCTTGTGGACATTCCTGGTTACAAACCTGGTTGTGGACATTACTGGTATCAAAAAGGGTGCAGTTTATTAAATAACAGGCGTAAGTTCATTAGTTTTTTTTAATCCTATTGCTAGACTAGGCCAGGTAGGCCAGGTATATTTAAAAATATGGACTATTTACACCGTTTTTGAAAAATTCATTAATTTCGTAGTCCCTTGTAAACGCCACAAAATATTGTTTCCAGGCAAAATCAACCACCTAGCATCATGGAGAGTAGAGTCTCATTTAAAGCACTAAAAAAAGACATTTCCTAAGTGGAAACCACGTAACTCCAACTCAAATAGAAAATGCAACAGAAGTCCCTGTAACTCGAGCGAGTTCTCACCGCAGTGTAGTCGGTTCATTTTTCATTTAAACTAGCTATTCACATATGCCGGGAAGAACTTCCATTTTGTTTTTATTATCCGCCGTTACAATCTCATTCCGCCGTAAGAACTGCTTTCGCCGCAAAAATAGACTAACTTTGCTTATTTTATAAACAGTTGCAGCACTTACGTAAACTTTCGATGTTATGTAAGCTTAGAGAAGTTTAAAATGAGAACGGTTAAAAGTAGTTATTGAAAACATAAAAATGTTACCTCCTATTTTTTATTAATTTCGCTTTTTTATTTTAATCTCACTGGGTTATTTCTTCAATAGTAAATGTATACCGTAGTCTAACCTTAAACAAGGTAGAAACCTTAATTCGGTGGTAGAGCCATAGCAGCTCGTCCGGGGCACCTCACCGCCAGCCTCTTAACCCGTCGTAAATCAGCATGTTCTTCAAGTCTTGTGTTTGAGCTTTGGAGGTACTTTATTTAAGGCGCACATCATGAGTAGCATACAACCCCAGATAGATATTTTCTCTATTTGAGGTTGGATGCGAGCGTCCATGGGCTGCAGCGACCACATTTGGCGTTGAGCGTACAAAAAAGCAGTGTCCTTTAAAAGATCTCATTATGATCCCCCCAATTACTTGTGAAATGCAAGCACACGAAATCAAAAAATCAAAATCAAAGTCTTTTATTCTTTGTCAGGTACGAGTTGTGTACACTTAATGAACGTCATACATGATAGAATATTATCTTACATCTAACATCCACTTTCGGTTTTTTATATTTAAAGATAAAGAAAGTGGAATTCGCAACTTGCCGAAATAACTTAAGTAAATAATTTCCGAAATTACAAATAGAACTTACTTATTACAAAAGAGCAATTGCTTATTGAAGTCTGTTTGCGCAACAACTTCGCCCAACTTTTTGTATCACAAGACCCTAAATATCGGGAAGTTGTTTGAGAAATTATTAATTAAGGAATTTAATAGCACCGATCCTTCTTTATGACGGGACCACACCTGCGTAACCGCGGACGTTCGCATTTGTTAGCGCATGCGCACGCATCTTTTTGACATACATAGGTAGAAATTTCTGCCTGCATAAATATTAACATTGTAAAAAAAATAAAGCACGGCAGTAGATATAGCCTATAACATAGCTATAGCCCTCGGCTTGCCGCAAAAGTAGCCGGTGGTGATTTTGATGATAACTGATTCGGCATGGTCGGTACTCCAATGTGTGATTCACATCACAACACAAGCCATCATTGAAAGCCGTTGCAACAGATACGTATTAAACTTTGTCGGAGATCCTATGTGTGAAAGCGTGATTGATTTCCCATATGGGCTAAATACCTTCCTCATGGTTCTATTAGCTTTCCATAGAGTACTATTATGAAAATTATTAGTCTTTTTTCTGTTGTGAGAAGAGATCTGTGTCTACCAAAGTAAAGTAAAGGGTAAGATAATACAAGGGTTTTTTAAAGAAATTAAAAAAAAAAGATTTCCCTATAAAAATGTAGTTTAAATTAAGCATTAATCGTTTCCTTAGTCAAACTAGATGACGTGAGCAATCATGTTATCATGTATTTTACTAATTTCATCAAATACCTAAGCAACACAATAAAACGTTTTATTCACAGGTGTGGGTCTACCCTTACAGTACCTAGCCACAAGGCGTCGCCAGCGGCGCGCGGAGTGCGGCATAGTTCCAAACTGATCCCGTTGGGCGCGCGCTGGGACCCTGTCAAAGCAAGCTTTGTGGACGCCAAGTTTTAACAACTTCCACCTTCATCCGCTCTAGGAAGAGATTAATCAATTATAGATGCTTCAATGGAGTCTTCACGTTGTGAAATTCTTGAAATTCTACCTTTCTGCACTTACTAATGCGCGCTTCCGTGCTTCGGTGGGCACGTTAAGCCGTCGATCCCGGTTGTTATCGATACGATGGCAGTCGATAAACTTCATAAAATCTCTAGATCTTGAATGAAAATCGATTCTCGAGTGAGTTCCGAAAAAAAGACGAAATAAAAAAAATTCCAAATATCTATACTATATCCTAACTACGCGTTCTACAACCGGAATTACAAATTCCCAAAAGACGGCGCTACGTAGAGTTATATAAAGAATTCACTTAAGCACGGGCCAGATTGTGCATGTAACGGGGGAGTAAAATAAATTCCCGATCGCTCCATTAACTGCTCTTCGGGAATTGCTCTCCGAGTCGGAGCGAGCTTTCTTTTTAACATATTTGCAACAATTTAGCTCCCATTCAAGATAATTTTATAAGTAGGTTTTCTCGGGGTTCTTACAGAGTTTTTCTGCAAGTCTTTTGAAGAAGAAAATAAAAACTTATTTCTTGAAATGAATTTCCATTTTTTTGTTGTTCCTGTTCAGTAGGTAACGTAGCAGTGTACTGTTATGCAGAGTTGGGTTTGATTCCCAGCTAAGCAAATATTTGAGTGAGTTTAAATTTCTGTTTCTGGTCTGGGAATTCTCTATATGATGGGATTTGTAATTATCCATTGCACCCATGACATAGGGAATCTAAGTGTGCGGCTATGCGTGTGTGGGGTCTATAACATGTTAAATATTACCAACATCCATCTTCTTTGTTGTGCACTTATCATCCCCTTACTTATCTTAGTAAGATTTAGTACCTTACTGAGATACTGAGTAAGGGATTCGTAAGATTTTGCCCGACTCCCTCCTATCCTCTAATCTCACGATGAGATTTAACAAAATGTGTATTTTTATTGTAAATTAGTAAACCGTGTATTTTGGAAAGTTTAGAAATCTTTTTTGGTAACGCTGTGTTAAATGACTTTTTGTCTTATACTATAATTTACTTTACAGTGTTACTTGCACAAAAACAAACGTTACGTGGGGTCCCCTCCTCCACGTGAGATGGGTAAGGTTCATCGTGCACCCCTTTCCCCTAAAAAAACTCATATAATCAATGGACGTTCCCTCTATAGTTATTTACTTGTACCAACCAACATGCATATATCATCCAAATATCATCCATACGTTATGTCTTGTTCCAGCACGCACCGCGTGAGCTCTCGGCAGAATAACATCTATAAGTTTTAATGTGAGCCACTCACGTGAATAGTGCTGCATGATAAACTTTATGTTCCCTCTGTGGCTTCAATAAAAGTAGAGCCTTGGCTTCCCTTAATATTCCAATTTTATGACCCAAACTTTGGGTTGCCGTAGTTTCAGAGAAACAAAAACATTGGGATAAATTAAAAGGGTAAAGCAACATACCGAATATAGATTTAATCTCGAATTCATCTCAGTTAGGATTTCTACTCTTCCCTCTTTGAGGCTAGGCGTGGCTGTCTACGGGCTGCAGTGACTTCTGCAGAAGAGATGGAGAAACTCCAGCTCCAGTACATAAACGAGAAAGTCCCCTTAAAGAGGCCTAAAAGAGGAGGCCCCCTTCGAGGCAACTGCAGTCAGGTAAGGCAGGGAGACACCACGGGCTTTAAGCCAGAAGGAGTCCAATGTAACCTTCTGTCGGCCCCGACCAGCCTCTGGATATCAATGATATAATATTTCCCCATGCAAAATAACATGCCGTAGTGATCACTTAGTATAGGTGACCTGCCCACATATTTGTTGTATTTACATTAAAAAAACCCTGCCTAGCCAAGACGTGGTAAAATAAACATGAATAAAAGTCATTAAAATAAATTGTATGCACGGATATCCATGGATAACTTACTCTTTCTATATTGCAGCGTTTTATGCCTATGACCAGATTGGTCAGATGGAAAAACGACACCTCGTAGCTCAATAGGAAATAGAATAGGATATAGCGTGTCTTATATATACGCTTTCTGTAATATCAACGAAGAAAATGGAGATAAAACTTCAAAAACTCCAATAATCTTTGTTCTGGACAAAGGGCATGACTTGACTTTACTTGACTTGACTTCTTGAGGTGTCTTGTGATAGAAAGCCGTTTATTGCAGCTCTCGTCACCGAGTGGCGAAGTTCGAGCACTGGAGTTGGCGAGAGCTCATCGTAAACTCGACAGTTTGAAACTAACACCGGTTCCTTTATTTACGACCTCTAGATAGTAAACACGACATTTCTCGTGGTTTATTTTTGAACATTATTTTTTTAGAACTTGGTTCAGAGATCGATAAAAAGTGATTTATATGTAAATCCGGGGTGTAAACAATGTGCACCAAGTTTTGTTACCAAATTAGTATTCCGACAAAACACTTTCTTAAGTAATTCATTACTAATAACTAGTATTAATATGTACAGGACCTATATTATACATATTTATAAGAACAGTGTCGTTTAGACACATTTACACTTACTCCCGCTTCCCATTAAGTTGAAGTTACTTTATATCGTTCTCGAACACGACATTTTACGACACCTTGTCTTTTGATAGCAACTCAGCTACATGTACTTTTAGCTTTACCTCCTAAATAATAAATAAGCACTCCCGAATACCTTAAAAGTAAACTACAAAGTTTTCGTTCACCCGTGTGGATATATTATTATGTATGATGTGTCTATGTGATGTGAAACTCTATCTTTCTACACTCTTAACAGAACACTCATAAGATTGAAAATCCCAAAACATACTTAGAAAACGTTGCATAGTGTGGCTGACATTTTGTCAGCGAATATTCGGTGATGCGTGCTAAACACTGTCAATACAATTTTCAACTTTATCTTCTTAGACATAAAGTTGAAAACTTTAAGCAAAATATATAAAGCGAATATTTGGGTGGCAGGTTACTGAATACTGTGGTGGTGAATACCGTTTTCGCCGCTGAAGGCGTGGAGAAAAGAAAAATGAGTTTTTCGTCGATTCTGCTCCATTTCCGATTCGATGCAGAAATAAAAGGGGGATGTTGGACAATTTTGGTTCGTTTTATTAACTATTATAACTGATATAACGTGTGCGATAACCTATGCTTTATTTTAAAAGAGAGTTGGAGTTATTTTTCGTCCGTTTTTCTCCTAGTCAGCAACAGCGTAGGAGGCGTTCATAGGATGTATATTAAATTAATTTTAAATTGAGTTTTTAACGGTGTATGTCAGCCATTATTAGTATCTCACCTGCCAGTCTGTCTGACATCTTCCCATACTAATGGCACACGTTAATTATAGGTACGAATGTTTATTGTTTTGACTATAGTGCTCATGCTCTGTTCACAGGCTAGCTGCAATCACTCTACAAAAAACCTTTTTTTATGTTAATAAATATTTGCACAGTTAAAGAGTAAATAAATTTTGTTTACTTCCTCAAGAGAAGTATCTAAATGATAACTTTGCATGGAATCTCGGCAAAGTACCGTTGAATTTATGATGTCATTTTTGTCAAAATTTATAACAACGGATAAGGTTTTATGGAGAGGGGAATATTTACAACGGGAGGTAAACGTGTAAATAAACGTCTTTTATACCCAAATAACTTAAGAAAATGAAAGCGCTATAAAGAAATGGTTTTAAACACAATACATAAAAACAATAAATTGTCTTTAAGTCATAGTTTATTAAGTCTGTTTTGACTAGAATCTATCTCTATAACTATTTTTCTAATCCTTAAACTTTGACTTAACAGTACTAAAAATAGATTCAGAAAGTTCCTGAAACAATTTCTTTAAATATTGATCTGTTATTTTTCAAAGTAGACACTTGGTAGATACAGTAATTTCGTAGGAAAAATAAAAAAAAATAAAGAAAAATAAAAAATTTGTTGCACCGTTTGATTTAGGCACACGTTAAGTAATTTAAATAGTTCGACATCACTAAAAATCTCATTACTAAGTCATTACTTACCTACTTATAAAGTATCTGTGGTAACTCTTACAAGGAAAAGTTTTCAAAAATAACTTCAAAGAATGGTATTACATGACGCTGCGCTGAAAGTTGCAATAAGTCCTTAGAGCAGCGCGGTCTCATAACGCGGCCACTATTTCATTCCAGCGGTTTGTCGCCAGAATATTCGCCCGCACACCTTTCAGTAGATTTTACACCCAAGTTTCCATTTAACACAACATTCCAGTCGTCAACAATATGTGACTAGTTATCACATGCAAAAATATTATTGGAAAGTGTGTTTAAGTTTCTTTGATATTAAGAAAATGTTTCATATTGAAAACTTGGAACAAACAAATAACAATAGATTACAAATATTCTACGTTATTTATTTTCAAGTTTGTTGAGTAAAATTCCTATTTCAAATTGTCCTTCTATTCCTACCTTACTAGATGATTCAAATTATTATGTTATAATTAAGTATTATGTCATAAATTAGCACATCAATGTTATAAGCGCCTGCAAAACCGAATCAATTAATTGACCTCAAAACAAAACGTTAAATTTGTTTAAAACAAACAACTAAAACTCGTTACTTATTTCTTAAAAGTGATACCTATATTGTATATCCAAAATATAGTTTAGGAATAGTACAATAAGTCAGAATGCTTAGAACAGCGGCGGTCTCATAACGCGGCCAGTATTTCATTCCAGCGGTTTGTCACGCGGTACAATATTCCAGAATATTCGCCACACCTTTTGCTAAAGTGTTTTCAAGCAAAGTGTTACTAATATCGGGCTTGCACAAGATATTAGGAGGAAAATATTTTTTGTATTTATGTTTGAATGGAATTAATATTTACTGTAATCCATGGACCATCCATATCCAATAAATACGAATCTAAAAATGTACGGTTCTCTAACCCATTAATGAATCAGTGCAGGGTCGCGTCTTTTCTCCCATTGAGAAGGATGCAGGCCTTAGTCCACTACTCGAGCCTAGTGCGGGTTGGTGGGCATTGTACTAGTATGTAAATAAAATTGTCTTAAATTATGATAAAAACTTACGATTCTTAGTTAAACTGTGACACAAAGATACCTTGATATTATAATACTCTAGATTCTTTATACAGGTTCTTATGGTGTTAGCTATCTAGTGCTGCGAGGTTGCTCATGTTTTACGGGTAACCCTGTATACCTACCGTAAAGCCTCCCTTTAGCAAATAGGAATATAAGTCAACGAACAGAGTTACACAGAACTACGAGTATATTATTACGGTGTATTTACTCCATTTTCTGCGAATATTAAATGCGACAAATATTCCAGGTAAAGAGACGAAATCGACACAGAATTCTAATATCCGGTATTGCTCCTGGAACTAGCGTCGTCTAAAATATTCCCGACCCTTATGTCAGCTGCAAGTATAAATCTCACGTAGGAAATGAACCGATAGATTCTCTAACGTATTCGTGATGTTAGATGGACGTTAAAAGGACTTTTTTCTTCTAGTTAATTTTTGTTGATTTTCTCCAAGACAAAACCTTTGTATGTTCAATTAGCACATACAAAAGTGTAGAATATACTTAAAAATGGCTTGTGTAGAATTTACTCAACATACTTATCTATTTGCTGACGTTATTTCAAAAGCAGACGACTTTTAAAAGTATACAATCTTTAAACAGCATAAGTTAGTATTTAGAAAGTCAGTATACTTTTAGTATTCAGCGTTATTAATCAACATTATAGTAAATTATTATTATTATAATTTACTGCTTAATCGCAGAATTCTTCTAAACATACAAAAGGTGCCTCAAATCATAATTCTACGAATACCACCAACCAATACAAAAAAAACCACATACCTAAAACGCCTACATTTAGACTAAATTATTTATATTACCAAGTTGGTCTGACCACATTTCCTTTCCTCTAGTTCTACAAGACGTCAGCTACACGCGACCAATTGTTTCGCGATCAGAAAATAAAACGTAGAAACTTTAATTAACGTCCAATGAAGCGGTACACGGAGTATCGACGACTTATCCGCCCAGTCATAAACTACGGGATTTGTACGACCAGTCGGTAGAGCCCTCACTTCTTCACCCAAACCCCCGTCAATTCCCGTGTTAGAAACGATCAAGGGCGGTGAGGGAGGTCTGATGAGACTGGCTACGTTTTCCTGACCGCAGCACGAAGGCAGCTCTCCGGTAATGGGTTCGAATCTCGATCTACGCCCGCCGTCGTCGACTGCGCTCACGTCACGTCCCTCTTGTGGGCTAACTGATAGTCGCAACTTTTCTCGCCGGTAACAAATGAGGAGTATCAATTTCAACCTTGAGTGTGCAATGCTATTTTTGATTGGTATGGGTAAACTGAATGATTCCCGTATTTTTGCTCTAGTAAATTTAGATAAGACAAGACAAGAGCAACTGTGGAATCTTGGAACTCTGTAAAAAAATTGATTTAAGCGTATGTAACAAAAAAATAAACCAGCTTCAGCTTCAAAATTACATTTTGAAATACGGTTAAGAAAGTTAAAAACTATCTACGTACCAAATTTCATCTTAATCAATTCAGCCATTTCTACTAACGAATAACAATCTATCTTTCACTCCTTACAACTTTTCGTATTCCCTTATAAAATTACCTTTAACCCTTCATGCTTAAATTGGAAAGAATAAGTACCAGGAAGACATAAGGTATAAGGTGTGTCTCGAATGTTACCGAACTCGCTCCCATTAACGTTAGCTCCACACTTTGTTCCATGCAGACAAACTGGCCGCAACTTTGGCCAGCTTGCATTTAGATAATGGAGGTCCCGTGGTTAATATGCGCATATTTTTATACAGTACCCACTCAAATTTAATGCACCGTTGTACTATTCTGGACCTGTTAATACTTTATAGACGTACTCGTATACATAAAACTTTCTTGTAATGTAAATGCCGCTTTACCTGTCGTAAAGCAGCATGTTCTTCGTGTTTCGGGGAGGCATGGTTGCCGGGGATACTTTATTTGAGGCGAACTTCTTAGTGCTCGTGTGTAGCAAAGCACCCGCATACAACCTCAGATAGGATTTCTTCTCTGTTTGAGGTTGGATGTTGATGTCCATGTGCTGCAGTTATCACTTAACATCAGGTGATCTACATGCCATTTTGCTAGTCAATTACTATAAAAACATACAACTATAAAAAAACATGCTACTATAAAATATCCTATCTAAAGAAACTTCACAGGTGACGAAATTGCTAATAAAAAGTGCTAATCACTAGCTCTACAACATGAATACTTAGTCGGCTTCGTTCAATGCTTCACGATCCCTCGCCTCGGGACTGAGAACGAATGAATGAATGTGTAACCGTCCCCGGCGAGATGTAAGCTTGATGTGTTCAAATTTAGAACTGAATGAACGACCTTGGCTGTGTTTGAATGGCAAAAAGGTGTAAGAAAAAGAAAATCTAGAACCTGATTTGAATGAAGATATAATTTCATGACTCGCAAAACTTGAATACCTATACGAGTTAGTTGGTAAGTATGAAATTAAGGCTGCTACTATTTAAACGACTTATTTGTCGACAAATAAGTCGTTTTGTAAATACGATTACATAAATACGATTTATGGAACCACAAAAAATTGAATAGCTTGTATTTGAAGAAAAAATAGTAAAATATAATTATTATAAAAAAGTAGATTCAGCAGAATTTTTTATCGAACGTTTAGAGAAGCTCTCAATGGGTTTTAGAGCATTGAATAAATTATAATTGCACGGCAACCGTATAACATTAGCAGAATTGTTTAAAAACAGGACATTTTATATTCAGCCTTGGACTATAAAAATGTCTGCTATTACGTGCACTAATATGCTTGAATACTATAAAATTATACGTTTTCCTTTCCGCTTGGTTTATGAGAAGGTTCATTTTCATTTTTTGTTAGTAATGGTTTATAGTGAGACGAGGAACAATAGTTTCATGAATTATTTCGTTACGATTTCTGAAGGCGTTTCTCGTGTAGAGTACACAGAGTTAGTTAATATGCGAACTTATAGTGTCAAGAGCTTGACGTTCATTTGGCAAGCTCTTGAATTCAACCGTAATACAACAAAGATTCTTGACAGTTAAAAAAATTGTTAGGTGAGGTAATAAGGTAAACACTAAAATGAGAGATAATTGCCGCCAAAATAAACGCCACCTAAAAATAACACTTAATTTTTTGACATCCATACAGAGCCCTGTTTTTAAATTGTCGTATTGGTTGCTCAGTCGGTGATCTCAGCTAATTAGGTCCAGGCCTTAGGGGCCACTACGTCACACGTTAGATTATAAATAAAAAATAAAAAACTGGTTTTTTTATTATTTTTACATACATGCATAAATTTAAAAAAATGTGTGACGTCACATCAGGGTAAGAGATTCTGAAAATGTGACAACCTGTGACAACGAGGAGGGGAGGGGTTAAAAAGTCCTAAAAATCGTGTGACATAACGTACGCATGGCCCCTTAGTGGTACACCACTGTAGCGTGCAATGACCCATCACCAAGTTTACCTTCCAAACCCTTGATGTAGGGAACTGAAACGCTTATTACAACGTTCAAGTGTTAAGTTTACGTCAGTCCCTTTGACTAACTTTGTATTGACTCCCGACCCTTTAGTTAAAGCTATTTAGCGCCTCAGAGCCGGGACGGCGCTAATTAAAACATTTCATTAGTCGGCGACCCTTCAGCCTGTTTACATTGCCCATTACACGATTACATTTACTCGCTTATGTACAAATTAATTTCTATGTAAACCATTTCCATAAATGGGCGAAGTTGTGCCCAGAAAATAATGTCCTGCTTTGTCTATAAACGATTTACAAAGTTTACAGTTATGTAGCTAAGTACCCAATAGTTTAATAGTAATGGTAAGAACTGCTATGGCAAATTTTCATGAAGCGTAAATTGTTGCGTAAATAGAAATATAGGACTCTTCAGTCCCATAGAAATCGTAAGTCTCAAATCTGAGTCAAGAGAAGGGCAATCGATAGGGCTTCCAAAAAGATGACTGTGATTTGTCTTTAAGTAATTAAGTGGTAAGCATCCCGATCACCTAGAGAACACTGCAGCCCATGGATGCCCACATCTAACCTCAAATAGCGAAAAAAATCCTGCTACTTCAATAGAGTACCTGTAACTGTCTGTGTACTATCGTAATGGAACACATGCAATGTTTCGGTCTTTTGGGAAATCTTTCATTTTTTAGATGGACCAATCGTCTAAAACCACCAATATTCCTGGAAACTTCAGTAGTTTTGCGCTGCGTGCCCTTGGGATATTTTTCAAATGTGACAAGCGACCGCTACATAATGTACTTAGGAATCATATTTTCAATGTCTGGGTCAAAATGCTAGAATTATGCTGTATTGAAATAAAATTAAATGTATCTGCTAATTGCTAGAAATACATGCTACATTATAATATACGTCTTTTGTAAACTCTCAATTTGATTCTGAATTCATGAATTGCAAAGAAATTTGAGCAGCCACATCTCCTCACCTGTTTCGATCAAACATATTTTACGCAAGATTTTATTCAGAAAATTACAATACATCAAGATTTATCTTTTACATTTTACCTAAATATTCTCTAAAAATATAAGAAAACTTGCCCCAATGTAATAGTTCCTGTTCTTATCCAACAAGTACAGCGAAAGTTCGTAACAGAATTCAGCCGTACAGTATGTTAAAGATGGGAAAACTTCGCGCCAAGACAAGATTACAGCGTTGGCAGCGTCGCTAAGCACCAATAATCCAGAGGAAGATAAGGAATTGGAAAACTGTTCAGCGCCGCGAGAAATAAACTTAAGTGTGAGGTTTAAGTTCGGACAAAGTTCATCTGGCGAGTTGGCGCCGAATCTTTGGCCGCCCCCCAAAAATTTGGCAAAGTTTGTTGAACCCTCGTCGCCCGTCGACAACATGAATCCCAGCTTGTTCGGCGTTCGTTAGGTCCGAGTTGGGCCATGTGCTGCTCTTATCTCTGTTGAAGTTTAATCCCGTTGATCGCGATTGAAGTTCAGTTAAGAAACTTAAAGATTCAAGAGGCCT
Source organism: Erynnis tages (assembly GCA_905147235.1). NCBI lineage: Eukaryota > Metazoa > Arthropoda > Insecta > Lepidoptera > Hesperiidae > Erynnis > Erynnis tages. Next base: position 11,972,263 of record LR990082.1, read on the forward strand.
TAGTTACGACTAGCTTCCGCCCGCGACCTCGTGCACCTTGACCTAAGAACTTGACCCAGAGAGGGTTAAAAAAATTTTAACCTGCCCTACCTGTGTACCCTACCGGTGTACCTACCGAATTTCATCCAAATCTTTTGAGCCGTTTTTGCGCGAAAGAGTGACAGACATTCATCCATCTATCCTCACAAACTTTTGTATTTATAATAGTAGTAGGATAATAATTTTTATTTCTAGCCTTAACGGCTACCAGGGAGTAAGTAGAAATTTGGCGTTTGAAGTCATTTGAAAGGATCTTACCAGAAACTCAATGTCATCAACGCTTTTCACTGACATCTGCAGAAATCGCTTACACTCATCATCATCAAACTTTCAGAATCGGCCGGTCCAGTGCCAATATTTAATTTCCGGCAATGCTTTCAGTACCTTTATTCCTTTACGTTAAAACCACTCTGTATTTGGCAAAGTTACGTAAAAGCGAATGTTATAATAACATTTTCAGCAAATACAGCGAAAGAATTTGGAAGAAGTCAGACGGGTGCTCAGTATGCGGCGAGCGGCGCGCCACCACATATCTGGCAACGGACGCGCCGCCTGAGTTATGACAACGCTGTTTTGTTTTATGAATATTATTATAAAATCGTGCCTAGGATTTTTACTAAAGTCGGCAATTTTTAAATTTTGAAATTCAAATATTGAAGCCGTAGTAAAAGGAAGTGCATAGAAGGGCATTTGTACCGCATCTAGTTAGATCAGCTAGCTGCAAATGTGCTAATTATTCCATTAAATCTATCGTTAAGGAGTGAACAGAATTCGAATCCAAATGTAATTCCGTCTTGTCATGCCGTCTTATCATCAAATTAAGAAACCAATGGCGGAAAGATATTTACTTACTTCCTTTCAGCCTTCTGCAGTCCAGTTCTGTACATGGTCCACACCTAATCGACGCCACTTTGCTCGGTCAAAGGGCCCACCTTTGAATACAACGGTACACCGCTGTCTTCTTCAGGTCACCAGTCCACCTGGTCGGAGGGCGGCCTGTACTCTATTTATCAAACAGACTTACAGATCTAGACGGTCGCCATTTGAGGACCTTTCGTTCCCACTGGTTATCGGTCCTTCGAACGAAAGATTCGAAGGAAATATATTTTATTGATACTCGTATATAGATCCTAAACTTTTGGAGCACTTCCTGTCTACGGAGACGAATTGCGAGCAATAGACAATCGGACGGTGACATATTGCGTACCGATTTGACGTGACTGGCGGAAATAGGCTTATTTCGGTTTCACAACGTGAAAAAATAAGTTTTAAATACAAACTACTATTACCCAATGGGTAATAGTAAAGGAAAGAAAAACAGGAAGCGTAAAGGAAGGGAAAATGAAGTTTAGTGATTTTTTTAACGTAAGCTTTTTATGTCAGGGTTTCGGCAATCACATCAAGGAAGCAACCAAGAATTGCTTCGTTAGGTGTTACGATAATTTCGGAAATGGTTATAATTATAAAGACTATTGAACCTGAAAACGTCAGTTCAGTTAGAAGACACAATGAACATAATTAAGGCAAATTGTAATGAGTGTTGACTGCAAGAGTTTCACGTGTCTCACTACTATGCATTGGTCTCTCTTTACAACAGGGAAATGTGGTATGGTTAACCATCTACGGTTCTACCACACGATTATGACTTTCCTTCAAGAAGATCATCATTATCTCCTTGGCTGATCATCATTATTTCCTTCCTTCCTCCTTCCTTTCAGCCCTTGGTAGTCCACTGCTGGACATGGGCCTCCCCTAATCGACGCCACTCCGCCCGCTCCTGGGCCCTCTGAATCCAACGGTTTCCCGTTGTCTTCTTCAGGTCGTCAATCCACCTGGTAGGAGTGAAACCTGTGCTCCTTTTACCTAAACGTAGTCGCCATTCGAGGACCTTTTTTCCCCCATCGGTTAATAGTTGTAGATTAATAGGCTGTATTTCCATAATCTAATATTATTTTTGAAATTAAGTACCTATCAACTATCCTATTAACGTCCTTATCACAAAATGTTCTATTCAAATTCAAAGACTGTTCAAATACCCAAGTACAGGGTAGCCTAATCTCTCAATATTTAATAGTAGCGAGTCCCGCCGGGTTCCTTGTTTCGAAGGCTAAACTAATTAGCTGGTGAAGTTCGGTATCAAGCTTGCATGACGCGAGTGTGGGGCCGCCAACTTATTTAGAATAAGGCTTTGGGTACAGTGATTAAAATATGTATTGTCATAATTGCAAATCAGCGAAATTTTCGATCAAATTTTTGGTGTGAGTTTACAGTTTATGTTTGTAGAAATTATACCATTCACCACTAGATTATTTTTTTTATATTTTAGTATTTTATAATATGATTGTAAACGTCAGATAACATAAGGAAGTAAATGGGTATTCGTAATTAATGCTTATCTGTCTCTTAGGTTTCTCTTATGCTCTTAAATATATTAAAAATAATGTTAAGAGAATATAGGTAAATCCGATCCTTAACTTTTCTATATCCGCCATAGCTTTCACCAAAGACACAGTCTTAAGTTCGAAACGTGCTTAAGTCTCATCGAGAAAGTTAATTTAATATATTGTTTGCAATACTTCGTGACTCTACTGTAGAGACATTAAAGTTGAATTAAGCAAAGTTTTGTTTAATTTAAACTTCGTGATGCAAAAGCTACTGAAAGATAAGGAAAAGCACCATAGTACAACTTTGAATATTTACTGAATTAATGCTATTCATTTTTTAAGAATACAGCTTAAAGCTATAAAAAATATTTTGTGCAAAATTTTTGTGTGCAAAATAAAAATAAAAACATGTGTTCATCCAATAATCCTTTTATGAGATTTGTCCGCAATGAGTCTCTGCTGATAAAAATAATTAAACGATAAGCAGACAAACAAAACAAAATCGTTTATTCTTCGAAATAACAAGGATTACTTAATAAGATTTGTGATGAGTTCTCTACCTCATTCTGTAGTTAAAACTGTGTTGCAGAAAGCAGTGTTTTTCCCTTTATCTATTCACACAGTGTCCGATAGTCCGTTCCTTAATTGCTCACCTGAAAAATAATACAATATTATAACCAATTACACTCCAATATCCTAAAGTCCTATCCAGACAACAAACGATAAAAGTTGTTGAACTGAAATGAAATCCCGCGCGGATTTCGAAACAATGACTTTAATCAAGATAAATACAATATCATGACTATTTTTCTCTGAAACAATTCGTTCTCCGATTGTAATATTTCCACACATCGCAGTAAAATCTCGCAGCAACTAAAACTAGAATGCGTTTTTAATCTGTCTAAACAAAATATACGGATAGATTGGAGTATGAAGAGCAAACAACAGGCCGACAGTCGAAACGTGGATTAAAGTTTATTTTTCCGGACGCAAAATTTAATTCCATAGGCTTTCAACAACTCGTAGAACAAACATAGCAACTGGCGTGGCGAACGGTGACAATTCTATATCCATTCTAACCATGACGGAAGAATGAAAAATATTAATCGAAGCGAACAATTTGACGATGAAAAGGATCACTGGCGTTATTCACAGAATTCGTTAATTGAAGTTTCAATAGACGGGCCTATTTTTCTACGAATCCGTTTTCTAGGAAGCGAATACAATCATTAATTTAATTGAAAAGACTACGATATCTTGACAAAACAAGTTTAGGTTTTCGGTTTTCTGTGTTTAGTTACCAATCAACAACAATTGAGGAAATGTTACCTAAAACAAATTTTTTAAAGTTTTAGATCAGAACGTTATGAAATTTATTATTTTTAATGCAACATAGTTTTTCTTAATTGTACGTTACCTGATGTAATATGGCCACTGCAGCCCATGGACTCACATGGACCCACCGAAACTTATGAAGAATATGCTGTTTTTCAGGGGGTCAAAAGGCTGGCAACCTTCCTGGGCGAGCTACTAAAAACCTACTCGACAAAACTTGAATATGGGGTTCTGTATGCACCTGTCCTAATTGCAATACACATTGATATTCACAAAATGTGTGCAACGAACGTAGTCGTACGAACAACTTTTGCGTCCGACATGACAATTAGGACACGGGAAACGTCCTATCACCTATAATACGCACAAAATGAACACACACGTAAATTCGTAAAAACATTGCGACATATGGATACCAGCATGAACTGAAAGAAAACTTTGTGACAATAAATTGCTTCGGAGTTGATCGCGTATAGTATTGTTTGCCGACGCAATTTTCCGCCGAATGACAGTATACAAAAAGTTGCTCCAACATTGTCTACAACATGTCGAGAGTTCGAGAAACTTCGTTTAGGAAAAGACGTTATGTTACAAGGACGCATGGGTTTATAATGGCATTGACTCATTTTATTGTATGCATGTTATATAATTTATACAATAGTAGCAAGGATTAGTGCTTTAGTGAAGAGTGTTTTTTATTCGCAAATTTTGCAAACATGATTTGGAATTACGTGTAAACCAAACTTAGGTCGTACCTTACCTAGGTCTGAGGTTGTAAATGGTTGACACAACCAACACGACAGAATCGGTCGGTTATGTCAGGTTAGGTTATATTAGGACAACGCCAGGGCAGTCCCTGTTGTGGTGATGATAAGATATACGTGACCATAGAGGCGTAGCGGCGCGATACCTACAGTAATATGAGCGCGCGCCTCACATGAAATGCTGACCATGCGTCACGACGCAAGCAGCGAATGTAGTAAACAATAGAACACGTCACACGCGTGATACCGAACTGGCCAATCGAAAGACGTATCCTCGAAGACGTATCCTCCGAAGTTAACATTCGGACCGCGGTCCCTGGGCAGTGACATCGGCTGGCGGGAGATCTCCCTCCTTCCTCCCAATATCACTCCCTAGACTAAAATTCTAAAGTTTATGTGAACAAAGTCGCGGTCAAAGCTAGCTCACTATAAAATTATGACAGTACCTACTGGAAGATGCACACATGCGCCGTCCGCCGCCGCCCGCCCGCCCGCCGACGCAAATATTTATTTCCTCCCTATTTATTTCAGCGCCTTTCTGAATTTTCCTGAAAATTTTCCTTTTAGAATAAAACGAGAAACTGTTTATGAAGGTGCTCGTAACATACAAAACTTTTAAAAATATTATTAAAGTTGCAAGTTAGGTTTTTAATTTATATTTTATGGGAATGGGAATTTAAATAAAGTTGGTTTGTGTTACGAGATAATTGCGTACGTAATTATCTCGTAACACAAACAAGTGGAACCTAAAACCAAACATGAATATTCCTATGCTACGTAATAAATAATCTAGTAAAAATCTGTTATCGTAAACGTTTATGAACAGACTTTACACTAAAAAGTCACATTTTAAACTAAATAGAAACTATAAATACTATTTAAGGTAGACTGGTACTTTAAACAAAAAAAACTAATGATTCTGATGAATCTCAAGGCTTTTCGGCTATATTAGCATTAATTTTTGATTCGGTATTACTTTAGAAATCCCATTCAATACTTATTACGTTATGATTTGATTTCTTTGCTCGACATATTGCTAGCAAACAAAAGTCACCTATCTAAAAGAAGCTTTATGAAATACTTTCGTTGTGTTCCCGACCCTTTTCGATTCAGGATTTACTCCTATATTTCACTTAGGAGCAATCCCTCTTATTTTCAATTCATGTCTAGAAATCGGCTTGAATAAGTCTAGTTTCGCACTTCACATCAAATCGGAAGGCAATACGTTTTCTGTCTGTAAATCTCCCATTCGTGAAATATCTCCTCTTGAATGTGTTACGGGGATGTATAGATTCTTGCATAACTTACGTGTGTTACAAGATACATTACGGTTCTTTACAATACTTTCTGTTATTCAGACATTCTTCAACGCTGATGTCATATACGTAAATTTATGAAAACGTAACGAATTTTTGTCTTCAGGCGGATTATGTAGATTTAAAGTGTTTCTTCAGATTTTTTCTGTATTTATTTCACTCTATATTACTGCCTGTCCATAAGTCTACTATTAGCACACATCGTAAAATATGAGAGATAGTAAAAGTCGTTAGTTTTAGTATTTCATTTCTGGATAATTTCAACTTAAGCATGCAGGTATCCTCACGATGTCTTCCGTCATGGTTACAGCAGATGATATTTAATGTTAAAAAGCCCACATAACTTTTAAGAAAGTCCTGGGTGCGTTTCACTGGGCATTCGAACCTGGACCCCTCGAGGCTGCACTCTCAACCACTGGTAGCTAGGCTATTACCGATGTGTGCTATTAATAAAAATCATATATTTCCTTGTCAAATAAAACAGATTTCGTATCTGAAACCAACGCGATACACCACGCAGGCACGCAACGCTACGCTATTTAATTGAAGTACACAAGATGTGAGCTTCCTTACAATTCGATTTGCCGGCGACGTCTTCAGAACAACTAATTGTGTTTGTAGCAGTCGGAACACTCGAAAGCCTGGGATTCCGGCATTTCGCTACTTTGTTGTGAACTGGGCCAATAATACCTCCCTGCGAGACACCGCTATTGATTCAATTTCAACATCTGCTTGCAATGGCATTTGAAACGAAAACTGTTGTTTTGTTGTTATCAATTTATTGGCTAACTTAGCTTTGTACGCGATCATAGTTGTTGATTGAATTATAGATAAGTGAATATACTTTTGAGTGTAAAGTTTCAAGTTTTCAAGTCATTTTATTTTGATGATTTCATTGCTCTTTTTTCAACTCTTTAAAATATATTAAAATATTTACCTTTCGCCAACTATGAAGCAGAATGTTCCTCGTATCTCGTATTTTATCATTTGACGCAAACATGAGTAGCAATGTATCATACAATCCCAGATATGATTTCTTTTCTGTTCAAGCCCTTTTTTGTTCTATTAAATCGTCTTCTTGTAACTTTAGTCTTTTACCCTCGTAGTTTGTTGTAGCAATTTCGCTTTTGTAATTAAAATCAACTTCTATGACACAGTTTTCGTTGTAACAAGAGTTTGCATAACAAATTGCCAATATGCGTTGTCTCAGAGACGCTTAATATTTAATTGTGGCTCGGCGTCTCCACAGAGTTCTTGTTCGCAGACTTCAAACTAATTAGCTTTGAACAAAGTTCCACATTAGTCTTGCATGTATGTAGTGATACTATGAAGGTGACACATTGCAGCTAAATTAAGATTTATAGCATAGGGGCTGACATTCTATTAATTGTGTTGTGTTATAGCCAAATAACGCCATGCTTTATAATTGCTTTCTTGAGTTAAAGCAAGTTAAAAGCTAGACTGGATTCTGGACTAGATCGTAGGTCTTTTATAGAAAACAGCTAAGGCAACGAACAAAATTAAGTAATGCCGATGAAAATGCGAATGCACAAGTAGATGGTCTCAATGGAAAATGCTAAAGAAAAACAGATTAAGTATGAGAAAGCTTTCCTCTTTACATAAGAATTTTTGAGAAAAAGGGAGAGTGAGTCTGGAAATTATTATTCTTCGTGAACTGAGTACCTATAAGGCACGTTAGTCGGGACTAGGATATTTTTTTTTCGCAGATATTGGATTTTGATGTAATTTGTTAGTCTTAAAAAGATTTAAATATACATATTTTATCACTCTGGGCTGCCTCAAATCTTAACAACCACAGAAGACGAATGAAGGCTTGTTGTTCCTAATAGATTAACATTGGCTACTCTTGAATTTATTTATTTGCAATTAAAAATTAAAAAAATTGTAGGTAGTCCCGCGCCCTAAATCCGTTCGGATGTTATCGGAGCAATCAGCGCCGATGTCCGTGACGCTTTGGACGCTAACGAACTAAAAACCAATTTGAAATTGTGCGATAATTCGCCGTCACGGCCCAACTAACTCTGTCATTGTAGCGGATTGATTGTAGCGGATGCAGTGACCAGCGTGATCGATGCTCCTTTGCACACTGCGTTAAATCTAATTAGAGTATTCATATTTGTGTTTGGTTGTTACATGACGTCATATACGAGAATGGAAGAAAGGGAAACATGAAATTATCCTTCTATCTAAACAACTTTTCTCGCCGAAAGAAGCACAGACAAATAATGAGGAAGGTCTCCTCTTTGCTTAATAAGAATCTGCCATGAAACCCACTACTACTATATAAATCACCAGACTATGGCTAGTTACCACAATAACCTATTCAATATAGCCGTGATATTACGTCTTAATAGCTCGATATCGTATATCACGAGTGCGGCCGCCTCGCAGATTAGCGGGTATTAGCCAGATTTATAGTTATCGCTTGCACACAATAATATAGCTGAATATCATATTGTGACCGGATATTATTATAACACATCATTTAAGGACTTATCTACGTTTATAAGTAGAACGAAGTAGTCGCACTTATAAATAAATTGAAACAGCATAAAATCTATAAAATAATTATGTTTTTACTTCATAGATTTACATATATCTATAGAACGTGTTACTAACAATTTTATTTCTATTACTTTTCAACCAGTCTATTTAAAAACATTAAGATTATTCAATGAAATCCCAAAAAATCAAACTCAACAAAAAAATCGCAAACAGCAAATGATGTTAGAATGGCTTTTCGATGTTTCGGAACACAACACGTCACCGGATAGATTGAATTCTGATGGATTTTGTTGCAAACAAAGCCGGCAGTTACAGGACGAGGATTAAAGTTTATTTTTCCAGGCGGAAAAATTAATTGTTTCGGCTGCGGTATCGTGTAGGTACCTGCCAGCCGCCGCCACGCTGCCAGGCTGCCAGGCTGGGGGGAATCACATCTGTCAGCATTGCATCGCATATTCGTCTGCATAATGTGTCCGCGGATACTTTATTTGAGGCGAACATCTTGACCCTTAGCAAAGCACCCGCATACAATGTCAGATACGATCTTTTGCATTGTTTGAGGTTGGATCTGTGCGTCCATATTCAGTAGCAGACCATTAAATTTTCTTACTATATTGAAGTTTACCATCTTTTTTGTGCTGGTTTGTCATTATTTTGCGTGAAAACAACAAATAGAATACGATTTTATCAACAAGGACTTACGCCGACAAAGTCGCGGGCAAAAGCTATATAAAATTAAACGGTGTTACAGCATACCCAGTATTTTACGCAAATATAGTATGAAGATATTAGGTATATTTACTATAAATTGCTGACACAAGCTAGATCAGCGAAGTACCTACGAACGAATGCTGGCAAATGTAATGTAACCCTTAAAATCACGCAATTTTATAAGCTGTCAGTCGGTCACAAATTTTGATGTAGGTGCGGGTTTGATGTGAGAAAATTGCTCCGAAAAAATTACCTCAGTAATTGATTTTCGAAAATTGATTTCAACAAATTAATAAAAACTTGATAATACGAGTACCTACATTGTAAACATAAAGTTTTGGGGAACGCATTATTTGAGGATTTTATTTAATTTCTTCTATACATAATCCCTTATTTCCAACTAAAAAATAAATTGCTTATTCTTACAATCGTTTACCAAAATCCAATTATCGTTTCTCAAAAGAGTGTTATGAGTATTATTTATACTTTTCAATGAACCTGTCAAGGCAATGAAAAGAAAACTAAAATTATTAATGTCCTTTGCAAATAAAATTGTGTGAGTAGTTTTTTTTTTTAAGTATTCTCAAATAAATAAAATCTTTCAGCCTTTAGGTATTCGTAGTTCTTAGATACCCTTAAACAAAAACAACACAGGTTCGACCTTTTGATCTTGAAGAGTGTCAAGATCATTAACTAATTATACAAATAGAGAATAGAAGGAAAGAATAGAATTAAAGAATATTTAATGAGATATCACTCTACAAAACAGAAATAACATAACAATATCTTAAAACTTTAATTAGAAACAATAATAAACAGAAACTTTAATGTTGAGCACAATACTTGAGTCTTCTACGCCATTTAATAACGGTGCAAAAACTAAATAAATTTCGCCATTAAAATTTCCATTAAAAGTAAAAAATAATACATAAAGTTTTTTAATATGGCAAGATGCTTAAAATTTTTAGCACCTACTTCTCTATTTCAAAAAACTTTCAGTAATACGCCCGTTTCGATATTTGAAATGTTCAGTAACACGCCTGTTTCGATATTTCAAATTGACAAATTCGTATTTCGAACACATGGTGTACAAACACATCCCCGAGGGCAGACATCTGAGGACCAGAAGACATCGAAGTAAAACTACTTCGTAAGCTCGTTGGAGCGTGGCTGTATCCGGCCAAACTTCCGCACGTGAGGGCAACTCGGGGCACTGATTAAAAAAATCACAAGCGGATGAGTGTGAGTCAGGGACCAGATGCGGGCGCTGGTGGCAGTAATGGTAGTAGGTAGTTACACTATCTGTAACCCATAAATGACCCACTGCTGGGTCTGGTCTCCTGTCATAGAAGGACGTGGTGGTGGAACTCTCAAACATGCAGGATTGTTGTCCTTCACCGTAACAGCAGGTGATATTTAATTTTATAAAACGCACATAATTTTTTTTTATAGTCATTGGCGCGTGCCACTGTGGTTCGAACAGTGGTTCGAACAGTGGGATATCACCGCTCTTAAAATACTTAAGGTTATGTTAACCTAACGTTAAGATAATCTTTACTTTTCCTGCCATCTGACATTGTTTAACTTTGTTCTGATAACAGTGTATCTAATGGTAATCAACTAAATCGCTAGGTATAACTTTAATCTTTGTCCAAATCCCGTGTATCGTCAACAAAAGTTGGGATCTTGGGTCCGTGACATAACTTCTTACGGGCATAGCATAAAGGCGTCTCCCTTGAGACCGGCGGGTGCTCCTGTGCGACCCTGCTTCGATAGCTCGGACTATACACTAAAACGAGATAAATAATTGAAACCATTCCGTATAGTGCAGAGGAAATGTGTGCCGTTCTATTTTCTATTTAGATTTTCTGTTTTGTGTTGAACTAGTTGATTTCACGGCTTAAAATCAGTGTGGCTTAACGAATTATTCAATTTTAATTGACACGTGTCTTATACGATTTCATTGATTAACACAAATTTACTACACGTCTACTTTTTAAATCTTTGACTTTGAAACTTTGAAGCCATCACTTTGAATATAAATTTGTTATATTCAAAATGATGGCTTACCTTAAAATTGCCTTACAATCAAAGTGTATACAATCTCTAAAAACGTATAACTTCAATATTAACTCAGAAGAATTAAATACATAATACATTTGAGTTAACTATATCAAAAAGCTAGTTAAACGTGTTTCGCGTTTAGCTAAACATATTTTGCAAACTTAAAGCGTGGCACTAATAAAATTCGCACCAAACTACAGTGTTTTATCTTGATTACCGGACAAATTAACCGGCGCTCGCCCGCACGGCTCCATTGCTAAAAGAAGGAAAAAGTTTAACCGGACCATAAATACAGGCTAAATAATGCCCCAGTATAAAGATTATACAGTGTCCTCGAAAAATTGTTTTACAGCCGCGCGGTTCGTTCATACGCGACAGTGCTGCCCGCCTACAGATTTATAAATTCATCGGCGATGTCCCAAAAAATCCGTTGAAAAAATCCATGATATATCTACCTACTCATAACCTACTTGAGTAAGTATGTTTCTAGTTTTGAGATTTGTAAATGTGCGGTACAACAGCTAAAGTTAATTCGCTTGTGTACCGAGTGAATACCGAACACGACGCGTGTAGGCATGACTCTCGTTCCGTCCGTTTGTATGAAGACACATTACTGTACAATTTTATACTGTGGTTTAACCGGGCCATAAATACAGACTAAATAATACTCTCGTCAGAGGGCGGTGCGATCGCGATTTTTTACGGCATTATAGAGAGTATTCAATTCGCGCGCTGGCGAGGCGCCAGGCGAAGTGTGCTGAATTACACCCTTTGCTGAGAGAAGCTTAGTCTCTCTCACAACAGAATACCATAACATTGCTTTATAAAGGATAAGAGGAGTAGGAAAAGAAAAATCGAATGGCCATGTCCAGCAGTGGACTAGAGAACGCTGAAAGGAAGGAAGGTATAATTATGGCACTAATAATCTCTACCTAGTGATTGATCTAAAGTTTCTGACCACAGAGAAATGCTAGACTTATGTGAGCCACGCACACACACACTCAATAGGGCATATTTAGAAACCTTTTCCTATATAAATTGGTGACGGTAAGAAAGAATAAGCGACTTGATGAGTTGTTTCAGATTCAACAGCAACGCCGACACCGCCGCTAGACACCGTCTAGTGGGATAGATCTGAAGTTTCTAACGTAGGTACCTCCCGAAGAAAAATTCAGACTTTAGTGTATGGATTAAACACTAAAATACTGTGTATGTATTCAATTCGGCAGTTGGCGTCGCGCCAGCCGCGCCCGCTGCGCTAAATGCTTAGCCTTACCAGAAATACTTTTAGCTCCTAATGTTTATAACTCGTAATGTATTTTGGTGCTTTAACTGCTTTCTTCTCCTTGATATCGATGCGCGATAGAGTCCGAAACGACGAAATTTGTAACAGAACGAAGTAACCGATATAGGTTTCAAAGTTTGCAAATTAAAGTGGCAATGGGCTGGCCACATCGTTCGAAAGATCGACAATCGATGGGGAAGAAAGGTAGGCACAGTTGCCCTCCTACCAGGTGGGGAAAGATGGCGTGAAGGAGCCAGGTTTTGAAAGAGCCACTTGCATTATTTCGATAGTTTAGGATCTAATCTGGTTGGATGTAAGGAGCAACACTGATTTCCTGTCACCCACAAATATTTGACATTTCGCCGAAATCACTGGACGCCGGTACGTCGAGTCAAATTTTTTGGCACTAAAACCACACTTTCAATACCTAGTTATACCTAGTTACCTAGTTATGAAAGAGCCAGATTACACTTTTTTTTAATGATAAATTCATTGATTTTTGTTATCATGTTTAAGGTTTTTCCGTTTGGAATTACCTACTTTAGTAAATAAATAATACTTATAACTTCAGGGACAATAAATCATGATAATTTTCATTTAAAGTATTTGCTTATTAGTATACTGGCTCTTTCGTGCCAATTTTCCCATACTGTGTATACGTTATCGAACACCTATACGTTGCCAAGACGTGTACCGACGACGGAAAATAAAACGTTTTGGCAATCCCGACTGCAGTCGGAATGGCAGAAAGATTTACCCTCGTTGAACGTAAATGAACAACGTTTAGCCTATCGCCGGCCGAATGAACTGTAGTCTCTCAGTCTGCAGACCTGACTTCAAAAGGTTTGCGGCCAAAAGTTTCTTTAATAAGGTTTGAATAGTTTTAAAATAAATGAAGAAAATTTTTGTAGGTAAAAAATTGACGTGCATTTTCTTCTGAAACTTCAAAATTGGAGGAGATACGAACCTACGTACATGGCACGCAAGCACTGGTGATGGGTTTCCGATTTGAAATTGATTTGCTCGATTTTTGATTTAAATTACAAATCAAGCATGGAAGTTTCGAACATAAACATGAGTATCGCATTCCGAGTATTATACCTTCTAATCCAAACAGCAGAAGTCACTCAAAAACCTCGCGAAAACGCAGCAGCATTAAACTTTACAACCTTTGAGTTACCCAAGTTGGGATTGGAAGGCGCGTAGTGGCTCGTACGTTGAATTCGTTACGCATTCAGCGGCGGCCTCAGATTTCCCCCGGGCCCCCGCCGTCGATGTGTTACTGGGAAGAGACACTGACGTCTGACACCATTTTTACATATTATTATTTCTTTATCTACGCAAAATTGAAAATTCTAGCAAAAGCAAGTGCGGATGTAGGTACGTGTCACGAGATTTGGAGAAAACGGTACGTCAGGCACCAGAGTAATAATGTTTAATCAACCGAATTCAAAATCGCCAAACCCAGAATATTTAATGAACCTTTGCCGCCAGTAGCAAACTTGACCGTTATTTAATACAGGTACTAATTTCAAACAGCGATTCACACGAGCGCGGAGCTTACAATTATCACAAATGCAAAGCCCTTTGGGTAGAACTATTACGTTTTAATAATAAATAAACATTCAAGGGTCTACATAAAAGCATGAGGCTCAGGCTTCGTGGATGCGATCTGCGCGAGAATATATGTATTTATTTAAAACATTCGATTGTTTAGGTCTCTAACATTGAACGGCACTACACCCTCTCATATATTGAAAGCTCTTTTCACCACTGTGAATAAGCAAACACACGAAGCGCGCATAGCCCCGCTGCAAGAGTACCTAGATCACAAGCGATCGAAAAAGTTAAAGAACGCCGGGCGCGGTCAGTACCTGGATGGGTGACCGCTAGTGGCGGATAAATGCACGCTGGCGTGCTTCGGAGGACACGTTAAGCCGCCGGTCCCGGTTGATATCGATATAATGTGTCACCAGCTATGTCGACCGCTAGGTTGTTAAACTTCGTCGGAGACCCTAGGGACAGTTTGAAAAATCCGATCAACTGGCCACTAACTGGTTTCTCCACCAATCTGCATTGGAGCAGCGTGGTGGTGCTCCAGGCCTCCCCTGTTGTGGGGAGAGACCCACGCCCAATAGTGGGCCATAACACTATAGCAGGCAGTTAAGTACCTCTTTGATGAAACACAAAAGTTTAACCACTTACTTATTTCTATTTCTGGTACAACAGAACAGTATATCAGCTGTTCTTATCATCACAATGACATATGTATGTAATCCTAACGTAAAGCCTTATTTGTAATTTTTAATAGGTTTTTGTAACAATAATACAGGATTACACCCACATTGTTAACATTAATCTGACTTAAACCAGTTAAAAACCGTTTTAATGTCGGTTCGATGGGATTTGTCTACGACTACTGCAGTGGTGTGCCGTTTCTAATAAAATAACCGTCACAAATCTTAAGCTTATTTGTCCAAGTTTCCTTCCCTCTATGAAATAAAAGGACATTTCATATAAAAGCTGCAATATTCTTGCAGAGCGGACTGCCGTGTTTGCAATATAAATAGTGCAGTTCATTTAGTTTCTCACAATGCAACGGCGACATGGAATCTCATTTCATTTTTCGCGCAATGAGTGACGTCAGAAAATTTGAAACAATATGGCTGCGGTTTTAATTATTTCTTCGTCACACACTGCTCTCGTTGAAACTATTGTAGACAAACATTACCAGTTTTTATGAGTGTTTGAATGAACAAATGAATTGCGAGCTGTATAGTATTGCAATCGTACACGACTGCGCTATGATTCCAAGACTAACCAGATTTTGTACACTTTGTCTAGAAGAAATCAATTGAGTCTGGAGGTGACGACTGAAAAGGAATGACCAAGAACTGAAAAAGAATAATTTTCAAGGCCAATTATACGTAACGATCTAATAACTTATCATTGAAATCCCTACAATGTTTTTTAATAGCCAATCTATGGTTCATGCACCTAGCAGAGTCCTAAGTGCTACGCAAAAAACTACGGCTATTCTGAAATCGTTATCTTCTCCTTCCAGTTTAACATAAGCCCTTCTATAGTGACGTGCTTAAAGCTCTATACAGTCATACTGTGTACCTATATCTGTCAGATCCCTGAGTGAATCTCATCGTGAATTGACGGCTTTTCATTCGAGTAGGCAGTTCGCTTTATTGCCCAACGTCGCTCAACTCGCTCAGGCCCGAATTAAGCAACAAAAGCGCAGTCGGCAGTGACTGCTGCATTGTGCACGAATAAATCACCTGAGCAGGGAATGTACGGGAACCAATCGCCAGAAAACTATTTAATGGCTTTAAGCATATTTGCTTTTAAAATGTTTACTCAATCTGGTTCCTTCGTAAAAAATAATTTAAAAAAATTAAACCGAAATCAAAAAGTATGAAATAAAATTTGTTACATACTTTAGGCCTACTATTTTTTGATGTTGGTGTCTTTGGTATCAAGTATTTTGTTTCTATTGTTAAATTTTGGTACCAACCTGCCTTTTCTTTTTCTTGTACAGCGATAATACTGACATTGTACTGATTTTATATGAGTACTTTTCAAAATGAGCCAAAGGCGTCATTTACCTTCAACTTTTACGTTTGAAAGGTTTCAAAATTTAATCAGATACCATATTATAACGACGGAAATACTATACATACACACACAAAAGAAACAGACCTCCTTTGTTTCATTTTCTTAATATCAAAGAGAGTTAAGACAAAAATATTGTACCACAAGTTTTAAAGTCTCAAAACTCTTTGATGTTTTAAAGCTTCAGAAAAACAATAGTCTTTTGACCGCGGCCCCGTGTGAAAGTCACTTCGGTACTTTATTTATATTCACAGAGTAGGCCTGAATAAGAGAGCGCCTAAGGTTTTATGACTCTCTGTTAGTTATGGGTCTGTACCGGTGTCTGGTTTGAAGGAGCGTTGTATAATCCACTTTACATCAAAAAAATTGGAGTTATCTTTAGAAATTTGGTTTTGAGATACGAAAACGTATTCAGCTGTGGAGAACACTTTGATGAATTTTAAAAAACTTCCTTATTTAGCACGAGTAATTGAATAGAAAATTGTATGCAGGTCCACTGTACTGTCCAAATCCTGTCTAGGATTGTATCCTTATATTGGTACTTTGTTACTAATGATGACTAATCTTCAAACAAACTATCCTCGTAAATCATACCTTCCCAATCGAAACTCAAGACACTTAGATTAAATCAAAAAGTAAAGATACGGCACTAGCGTCTCATGAGTGCGCACCTAAAATTAGGTCCATGCACACAATTTCACTTAAGTCGCAATTTGGCTAGCTATTGAACTACGTAAGTTACATATGTTGTTGAGTTGGACTCATTTTTTGATTGATACAAGTAAGTGTATGCCGTATCTTCCCCTTTTGATTTAATCTATGTCAAGACATGATTAACAGGGTGCTTTACAACGGGTTAGACCACCTAAAGCTGCTGGTCTATTTTCTTGTGTAGTCTTATCTTGTTTACTATTAATTTATCATTATTAATTTATTTATTTATTTAAACTTAAAAAAGAAAAGTGGATACAAATGTTTGCTTGGTCCTTCTCATAAAAAATGTTATTCATCAATGGCAAATCCCGTAACACATCACGTCAACGTGCCAAATTAATCTAAATTCAGCGTACCTTTGTCCCCACACGAATACACGGTTCGTAAAACGAAAGTAACTTAATTTAACTTCAATAAAATATACGAAGAGAGCGAACAGAATCACAGAATATTCTCCAAGTTATGTTCCAAAGTTAAATTGAATTGTGTGAATTGTGTGAATTGTGTGTGATAAGAGAATTACACACTCATTTGCGATCCAGTCACGTGGCTGTGTTAAGCTGGCGTCTGATGATGCGCGATTATGCAGATGTATAGACCAACACTGATGCTTCATGAGAAATGTGGCGTCTCTAGAAGCGTTGCCAAGACCTAAACAGTAAACTGGAAATAATAGGAACTAAGGACTTGTATGATTGGAACGTTCTCGACGTAACTATGGACTTAAATCCCCATTAGTGACCCACTGGATAAACGCGTCTCGTCTCACTAAGAGAAGGAGTCAAACTGCGTCTAAGACGAGTCAGTGGACATGCCTCATCATGTTTTCCTTCACCGTTACAGTAGATACTCACCTACTTTATAAAGCACACATAATTTATAAGAACGTCATTGGTATCACTGGGATTCGAACCCAGACCTCTCGAGTAAGAAGACGAATTATTAGCCACTGGGTTAATAACGTACAACTACTATATATTATATTTTAGCTTTAGATTATAAAGCTAGGCTATGGACTATTTCGGAGTCTCCATCATCTTTATACCACATACTTTAGGACTTACTCGAATTATGAATGTAGAATTGAACTGATAAAAACTGGATCCAAACACGGTAAAATCTGCAGATGCACTTTGTCATTACAATGTAAATTAAAGACACTGCTCCTCCTGCGATATTTCTATTAAAATCCTTACCATACAATCCGTAGAATCACGCACAATGAAAACCCACCTTTAAATTACTTTAAATAAATTATAATTTATTATTTAATTTTAGTGATCGTATTGTTGCGAGTTCACCATTAAAGTGGTGATAGCCCAGTGGCTTAAAATTAGACCTAGAAATAAGGGGTTTGGGTTCGAATCCCAGTGGCCCATACCAATTACGTTGTAAAAAAGTAATGTGCGCTTTATAAAATTAAACAATTATATCCTACTGTTACTGGAACTGCAACTGCGACACAATCGCGAGACATTTGCGATTCACCAGCGATTTTGTAACAGGATAGTTACTGTTGTGGAATATTTAACGCACGGAGCTTTGGGGTTCCTGTGTTCATTAGAAGTTTGTTTATTGAGGCGCGGGCGGGTGCACTTATGTTTGCATACCTTAGCCATGGAGGACGTGTTTTGGTTTCGAAAAACGGCTAGGGTTGTTCCATACTTGTTAGGATTTAATTATTTTAGATATAAGTTTAATTAGATGTGTTTGAGTTGCTATTATAAATGAGGTAAGTTGGTAGGGTCCTTAAGTTGTGATGCACTAGGTAAGGCAGTTTTAATACCCCGAATTGAATTAAAAAATCGTGTATTTTGCTAGTAGAGGTATGATTTTCGTAGAAAAATCTGAGGCCAAGATCTTGATTTTCGATTGAAGCAGTACAATTAATCACAAACTCAGACATTCAGTCCTTTGGTAGGTTGAAGGATGAAAGGTCTTTTAAAAATGTTCTTTTTTAAAAGAATGTTCTAAGAGTATTAATCAAATAAATTTATGAGAATCTAAATACCTTCCTCATCCTTCACTTGGCGACAAAACTATTATTCAAATAGAAATAAACCTCAAATATTACACCAATAGATAACCCAGGAAGCTAACTACATAGAGAGCAGATCAGTTACAGCGGAGCCTTATTACTCGTATGTATAACTTGCTCCTCGGAGCGCTCGTGTCGCGACACTTGCCGCTTCCACGACGCCTCAAATTTGCATTTGGCTAAAAGTGTTTGCAAAATTTTGATATATTTTTTGACGTGGTATTCAGCGGTGTTTTCTGTACGCGGCTACAGTAGAGTGTTTGTACGTGACAATCGACGTAAGAAAAGATGGTTACGGTCCCTCGGTGATCTCTCCTTCTGTTTATTTCTATGTTGTTGCAATTATTATTACGCTGTAACATTGAAAGCAAGAAAATCTGTATACCTGAGTTTACCATAATCTATTCAATGAAACGTGTAGTCCATCATTCATATACATCAAAGTACATCATCATCATAGTACATCACTGACTTTGAGAGAATACCAGACTGCAGTATCTTATTGATTAGTTCCAGTTTTAAAGTCATCATCGTTTTTCAAAAATTGAACGAATAAATACCTACATATTTTATGTTCCTGAATATGGGTTATTAAAAATTTTGCAAAGCATTTTGTAAAGTGTCAACTTGCACGCTCGTTTCTTAATAATAAATACTAGAGAGCCTTTACAGAAGGAGTTTGTACAGTGAAGTCGTTGTCGCGTCTAATGGCGCAATTAGGGGCGCGATGTCGCAGCGATTAACCATCATAGCGGAACAAGTTTTATTGCACCGCTGATTGCTGTTGCCAGTTACCTAGATCGCTTTACAAGTTTGAGCTGATTCGATCCACTGGTTTCTGTAACACCCTGTCTATTGTCTCTCACTGTGTTTCGATAATAGACTAATGTTATGGAACAGATGTGAGTTATAGATTTCATCAGAATCTGTTTATTGTTGTTATCAGATCTCATTAAATTTTATCAAATGACTTGCACGGCTATTTTTTGTTACTATAGTTTAAGTAGTTTAAGAAAACATGCACACATAAATAGTACTATCTCATTATCCTAAGCTACTGTATGATTAGAAAACGTTTTCGAATAGGAGGTCATAATTATAGTTGTCGCGTCTAATGGCGCAGTTTGAGGCGCGACGTCGCAGCGATCAGCCATCATAGCGGAGCAAGTTTTATTGCACCGCTGATTGGTGTTGCCAGTTTGCGACCAGTTAGATCGCTTTCCTAGTTTAGATCGAGGTGCTTGATAAACCAATTTCTCTGATGTCCTGGAATAGATTGGAGGTACGGTTTACTATGCATAGAAGCAGCCTTAAATTTAAAACTCGGTTTATTTTGCATGTGGTTTTGGAACCAAACTTTCATCTAAAATGGAATACGATTCTCATAACACTATCAACAATAGTAAAATATTGAAATAGAGAAATCTCAGGCTTGGTCTCTGTATAACTACATTAATTGAAATAAGACTAACGGTTCACTCTAAGGCAATGTACATAATATACACATCGATATTGTTAGCTGGAGGTCAGACTTATTTTTTAATAAATTAAAACACTTCTACAGTAGGACTGTAGTACCACCATAATAAATTGAATTAGAGTATTATAACAGAGGTTGTAGATAGGTTCCTGAATGAACAATTAAGGTATGTTTATATTGATTTCTTTTCTAAACTATTAGGTATTAAGTCTAACATTAAAAGCCTTAAATACGATGAACATTCATATTCTCCAAATTGCATTATACTCCCCACATCAGAGAGCACCTACCTTAAAGTGGTTCCAACGCCTGCTTACTACTTCTGTTTCATAAAAGCTCCGAAAACAGACAAAATAAAACAATGCCATTCTGTATATTCAGAGTATTTTAGCGAAACGTAGCATTAGAAATGTATAATCATTGTTGGGATTCGCCAGGCTTAGCTGGTTTCATTTCCGGCGAAATAATTCGAAATATTCCATCCTAGAAACACAAATGTTTAAACTCGTAAAATACTTTTACATTTAATTAAGTTTATTTCACGACACAAATATTCTGTACCGTAACTGTCGGAAAGATTTCAAAAAAATAAAACAAGTGTGGTTTCACTCGCAATATAATTTAAAACAAACAAGGAAGTTACATTATAAAGGTACAACACTTGGCTATGTGATATTTGCGTATTTGTATACATATATTTGCATAATATTTAACGTATGCATCATGCAAATATTTGAATACAAACACACAAATACATAGTATATGCAATATAGAATATGCATTGCAATAATTATTGCTAACATTAGATTTGAGACACACGTAAAACAAACGCGGTGCGAAGACAAGGTAAAGAGAACTACTCGTAATTAAGTAACTGCAAGTGAATTGCGCTTAGTCTAGCCCCCCCCCCCCTCCCCAAAGTCCAAGCCCCCTCTGAAGTCCCCCTGTCTCCAAGCAAAGTAAAATTCTACGCTGAAGCAACTCTGCAGATGAATTTTACTAGTTTCGAATTGAAAACGTATCTCTGAACCGTAAGACGGCGATATTAATTTGAGCGCCGAGGGAGGCAATTAGAGAAATGTTGTGAATAAATTATTGCGATTGTAAGTTCGTTTTAACCCGACACTTCTAGCCATCTCGTTCACGGATGATACTTATTTACTGTTAAAGATACTGCATCTTTAGAATGTTAATTGAGCCTGTACTTATTTTCTAAAGCCTAAAACCTAGGCCATGTGTGACTAGGCCATTACTTCAGTTTTCTATGATTGACAGCGACTTCAAACACTTAAAAATACAAATTCCTTAATAAAGTCGATGCGGGGCAGTGTGTCAATCGCCTAACTTTCCCTATTTCAACACTTGAACTTTGTGGTACATTTCAAAAAATATCTAGAAGTTAAAAGTAAATTTCCCGCAAGCCAATTTTTCAAAATAAATGCTCCATGAATTAATTTCAAGTCGCAGCTCGAATGCAGTGCTGTAATTATGTCGGTTGAAAAACGATGCGTCGACGTGCCAGATGCTGTACCATTCCTCTTGTTCTGTGTTGCTACCGAGAAGACCGGGATAAGTCTTAGGCTGTTTGTCCACCGCCGCCGTCACCGTCACGTAACCGAGAACGAGGTGACGTTATTATTTTGTATATTTTGTATACTGTTTGACTACATTATATCACTTCGAGAACGGTGGCGGTGGACAAACGATCGTCACGTCGTCTTAAAATCGTTTGGAATCGGCCTATTTCCCTCTCATTGTGAGAGGAGACCCGACCCTGCAGTGGGTCACTAATGGGTTACTGACATAAGTGTCATTATCGGATGGTCGTTCTATTTCTCATGACCTGAGAAGATTTGCGCCAATAAATGTATTAAAAATATAAACATATTTTCTAGAAATCTTCGCCTAGTTTGAACTAGTCATATAGCATTTTTATCGTCGTACAAAAATTCGTTTATTAAAACATTCTCAATAATAAAATAAATTGTAAATCGAATGGAATATTTGTATCGCAAACAATCGTTCTGTTTCGGATTGTTTTTTGTTCGATGTGAGCACAAATAATTTTGGTGCATCGAGGCTTGTATCCGTATTTATTCGAAAATATTTTTGGATGTGAATATTTTAGTTCACTTTAGCGCAACGTCCTCGTACGCTTGTAAAACATTTCATATCAATATTTTGATTTAGTTGCATCCAATATGTAGGGGATGTCGCCGGTAACCATTGTATCGATACATATTTTGTCTCTTTTTATTTGCAATTTTATTTAAAAGAGCAGAGCAGTATTGATGCTATAACGTTTTATTGTAAAAAAGCTGAACAAGCAATTCCACTTTTAAATAAAAAGTTTCTAACTTAAAAAAAGTTGAACCTACCTAAAACCGTGTCAAGATTTTCATATACATATTTTGTTTTTTTTTCTGTGTGCGACTCGTTTTTAGAATGTTACATTTTATAGTCATAATAAAAGCAAACATTTTTTAAATATGCCAAAAGTCAAATTACATTTATCTTCTAGCCTTGAGCAATTGAATTGAACGTTTAAGATAGATATAGGATATGTTTTCGAAAAATTAAACCCTTCATTTTCTTTCAATTAAGATTCTGATTCATTCTCTAAATTCTCACAGTAGAATTTTAATAAACTCACGAAATCTACCAATTTAAAGTTGCATTTACTCAATGAAATCTATTCGGGAACTAGAATAGTGTGACCACAATCGATAGTTTGACTTGTTTCACTTCCCCCGGGTGCACATCGCTTTGTGGACCTCGAAGCCGTCGGACAGAATAAAACATTTCGACAAAACAGTTCTCCGAAACATTTCGAACGGACTAATCGCTCGGATTCACTTCGCGCGATACGTTCTGTTATTTGGGAGCCACAGGCAATTAAAATTGAACTTTGAGAATAAATGCTTTGAATATATTGTGCATATTTTCTTCAGAACTCAACGGGTTTTTGCGGAATTATTTCGCTGGTAGTTTTCAAAGGAAAATATCGATAACATTTTTTCCGGGAATAATCCAGGTCAGCGGTGATATTTTCTCTACCACATGAGTAATACTTCACTTCTGAAATAAACACTTATTTATGTTTGTATTAAAAACTATATAACAACTAGCGGCCCGGTACGTGCTTCGCTACGTATAAAGTTAAATATTTAAAAAAAATTAATTGGAACATCAAAAATTAATTTGTTCCAAAAATGTGATAAATGAAGAACCGCTCTACCGCTTTTGTGCAAACTTCACATTAACCATCTACTAAATAGTCCGAACACAGCCTCAACATTTGGTTTGGATAGGTGAGCCCGTTCTTGAGTTATAAAATTATAACGAAAAGTAGCATTGATTTATATAGGTATATATAGATACGTACATTCTATATTTCATTTCTATTTAGACAATATTTCTTTTAAAAACTACAAATAAAACCAATGAAATTTTTAACGGCGGATTTCGGCGATAGCACTTAGTCAGTGGTCAATTTCATAATCGAAAAGTCGGGTTTCGAAAGTGGCACCCAATTATGACTTTCCTAAATGTGCGTTTTAAAACATACGAGTAAATTCCTTCGTTTGGAAAGTTCACCATAATGCTCTTGAATACATACTCGTATGAAGCCCAACCAACCCGTAATTCCAGTTCGTTTGCGAGTTATCACGCTCAATAGAGTATGCATGTTGGTCAATAACATCCCGCTCGGACATACAAATGTTTCGAGCTCCAAAAAGCCGATAAAGAAGCCAATGGACGAACAAAACAATATATTTCAGCGAACATTCCGACGACTCAACGAACAAGCCGCGCGTTGCGACGCATCCGAGTGAATCCAAAATATACCGCTATACCTACATACATACATACATACATACATATGTAGGGAAATACAAAGGCAGGGAATAGACGAAATTTATATTGGTATGGGGTACCTATTTCAATAATACAAAAAATTAAATTATTGAGTTAAGATTATACCCACAAGAAATGAAAAATACTAGAGTTAAGATTGTTTGACAAGACATAAAATTATTAATACTTCACTCAAAGTCACACAATATTTCCTGTGGTGCGATGGACATACACAAACACAAGATAAAAACACACACACACTGATCAGAAACAGACATTCGAACCCTTTATACAAGACACAAGCGTTATTTAAGCGTTCATTCTTAAAATATTATCATATACTTTTTTATTTTTTCTGAAATTTTAATTTCTAAATGAGAATTCAAACTCAGAAAATCATAACTCTGACGGAAGGAAAACACAAACTAGCGGTACAGGTGTGCAAACCTAAACAAAATATTGGAAACATTTCAGAAATTCACAACATTTGAACGCAACACACACATACCAAACCCACACGCGAAGCATATCGCACATACAGAACACGACGAAACACAAACCCTACTGTTAGCTCGGTTATGAAAAACAGAAGTTTTAATGAGCGAGCAATTTGCGCATTACATATTCAACAGGCCACACGAAGGGCGAACAATTAATTTCGTATTCTGAACGTGTAACATAATAATATGGACGATGTAATTACCGAGTTACTGTTCTTTCATTGTTAATCATTTTTGTAACCCCGGCAGCGTCGGTTTTGTAATAACCAAATAGCCTAGATAGCCTAGATAGCCTAGTGGCTTAGAATTTGACCTCGAATCGAGGGTAAGAATCCCAGTGGCACGCACCAATGACTGTGTAAAAAAAAGTTATGTTCGCTTTATAAAATTAAATATCACCTGCTGTTACGATTCTTTGCTGTAGTAGGCTTAACTGTCATTTCAAGTTTTCAAATTTTTTTTCCGTCAGAGGTGTTTCCACAGGATAATGACATGAGGATCTTCAAAAACGATATAAAAATAACACAAGAGAGCTTTTTTCACGCTCTTTTTGAAGAACCCTGTCATAGTCCGAAGAAAACGCATCTTTTGATGAAAACCAGGAATGTTGGGTTATCTAATGATGATGTGAAAACTCTAAATATCATTCCAATTCGTGTTTAAGCAGCGTAGTGGGTATGCTCCAGGTCTCTTTCTTTCTTTGAGAAAGAAGTTCTCTACCTATTCAATCACTTCTGTCCGTATTGGAAACCAGTTTAAAGCGGTTACATTTAAGTATAGTTTCAAAGTTTAAGCTCCAGTTTTTATCTGTTGCTTTGGAGTAGAAACTTAACTCCAGTTGCAGCTCAGTTCAGTAAACACAGCCTGTAAATATACGAGCGACTTAGACACGGGCCGCCTTATTGTTACAGAGTCTTTGTACTACTACTACTTCCAGAGACTTTTATATGTCAAGATGGAGTGTCAGGATATGAAAATAGGGGACACCTAGCTTAAGCACCTTTTTGTTTAAAGTACTTTTCTTTTGGCGGGAGCTGTCATTTCAGTTTTTACTAATACTCAAGTTCTACTAACATATTTTTTCCCAAATTTCGGGATAGTTACCTATGTATGGTGTCCTTACCTAAAGTATAACGGGTATAACGTTTAGTTTTAGGTAGAAGAGCCACCTGGGTACCTTACTGCTACCTCTTAACGTCGTAAAGCAGTTCTTGGTTGCTGCGGATATTTTATTTGAGGCGCGCATCTAAGTCCTCATTCAAAGTAGCAGACCATACAACCTCAAATAGGATTTTTTTTCTCTATTTGAGGTTGAATGCAGACTCCATGGGCTGCAGGGACCACTTACCATCAGGTGGCCTGCTTGCCCTTTTGCTACACAATTACTATTTTAAAAAAACACGTGCCATTAAACTATGAAAAAATAGCCCCTGTAACACCGGCAACTACAATAAAAGAAGAGTTGCGATAACAAGTCGGACCGTTGGATCGAGTCCACTTATCTCTGCTCCACTTCTTGTTTACGGCCGCAAGGTGAACTGCACTCGAAAGGTTATCTCTATTCTACTAGAATAAAATTATATCTTCTAGCTTTTACCAAAACTTAACCTATAATAAACCTAAAACACAGGTTCTGTGTTACACTTGTCTGTAACTCAATAATGACCCACTGCAGGCTCGGGTCTCCTCTCACAATGAGAAGGATGTAGGCCTTAGTCCACCACGCTGGCCTAGTGCAGAACTTCACACTCCTTTGATAACATTTTATTTGTGAACTCTCAGGCATACAGGTTTTCTCACGATGTTTTCCTTAAAAAGCGCACAACTTTTTTTTTAATTTATTGGTGCGTGCCACTGGGACTCGAACCCCTGGAGTGAGAGGCAGGATTCTTCGCCACTGAGCTATCCCCACTATCTACACTTAGAAACACCGTCTAACTTAAGAAAAATTATATTAGTAGAGGCTATATTCATACTACAAGAGATATTTAAAAAAATCTTAGATAATTATATTGTATGTTAAGGAGCACAAGGAATGTGAGACAACAATACACAGAACAGACGGCGGGTCCCAAGACAGCGGCCACTGACGTCCGGCGCCGGTGATGCACGGTTATGGCGGTCACATTATCATTAACTGAATCTTTTATACTAAAATGAAATATGTCGCCCGGGGCGGCCCGCCTCATATTTTGTCAGAACATTCCGTTTGGCGGCGCAATGGCCAACAAAAATGTACAAGAAATAAAATTAATAAATATTATGTTCCTATTAGTCCTTTGGTGGTTTTTAGGTGTCCTTTTTAGTATTTCTCTGAGGTATCTATTATGCCATTTCAAAGTTCTTATACTTGTTTCGATCATCATGTGTTTGAGAGTTTGGCTGATAAATTACTGATGGGTGGGCTTACAAGCATATTAATATGTGTATATAACAATATATCGAAGTATATGTATCCGTTTCTAATGACAAATTATAATGGTAATGTTATTTCTCGTATATTAACATCTCATGGAACTTACACGCTTAGCGTAGAACTGATATCGTAGCGCGTAGCACGCGGGCTACGAGCTCGTAGCTCCCGCGCTATGGGCTACGGTTGACGTACATTTAAAAAACCCGAAGTTATTCATATAAACATGTTTATTCAATTAATATAAAAGCACTTGCCACAAACCAAATAACAGTAAATAAATACGATATATTTCTGTACATTTGACGATATTTGTACACATTTTGCGTAATACCCGAATACTGGTTTATTAAGGTTTGTTGAACCAATTAGCAGGAATTAACAACAACGTTTTCCGTTTGATTTTGTATAACCTATTAAATGAGCAGTTAATTACAATTCACAACACAATTATAAAGCGATGATTTCGAAGTGGGACGCAGTGAATGGGCGAAAATTGCTCGATTTAATGAAACTACGTTTAAAACATAATTAAACGAAGCGTTAAATGGCGTTAACTGTCAGCTGACGGGATGCCTCCATCAGATGGTGATACTGTGATCATTGTGAGCCGAAAAAAGATCTTGATCCAGCACTTTCCACAGTTAATCACATTGGGAGCTGTTAATTGTAGAATCCGGATAATTAAAACGTCATGTCGGGAAACAATCTCGAGGTGATCATCATCATTATAAAATAGCAACACTTCCACATTGATGTAACCTCAAGAAATGTATGTTTGAGGTTAAAAGTAGTTGCATGACGGTTGCACTGACCACTCAACACCAGGTGATACCGGTTTCGTTGTAGTTCTAATATTCGATATAACTGCGCGCGAAATGGCAGCATCTGACAGAAATTGGTATGACGTGTTGTTAGTACCGGTAGCATTCGCTGTTTTTTTACTACCGTTTGCAAAAAGCTACAAAAATACCAATACAATTCTAAAAAACCAGCAGTCATTTGAATATTTGAAAAGCACCCGGGATGGGACTGTATCATAGACTCCAATTATATCTATAAAAAAAAATCGGCGGAAACTTTTTCATTCAATTGCTTGTTTGATTTCAGATATTTTTTTCAAAAGTACCTAACAATAAAATATGAGAAAGCAACATCATCTGACAATCAGGCAAAACAGAGTATTTTTTTATAAACTACCTAGTTTATGCCTTTATAATAACGTTGACGTTCGTTTTTGAACGAAAAATCGTTGTGCCTCTTGGCCCTTAGGGACTTAAGAATCAGGAAAAGTAACTATTCAATGACCTAAACTAAGTTATGAACTTTTACTCTACCAAACCTGGTTGGATTAGGTTCTTTAGAGTAAAAGGTTTGGTAGTGTTCATCCGATGTTGGATGATTGAGAAACAAAATCCCAGAAACCCTTTACAACAGAAAACATAAACAAAAAACAATATTTAGTTATGTTCTAGCAACTTATTTTGTTTGAATCTCTGTTTCAGTTCCTAAGAATCACAATTTCCTTATAGCTCTTATGTGTATGGGAATAAGAGACACAATAGAAGTAATTTTTGGCTTTATTTACCCATATGGAAAGTTCGCTAATTAAATTACTTGGTACCAGCTTAATGAGACTCAGAAGTAACATAAGCTTTAGTACAAACGTTGTCTTACTTTTCTGTGAAGTTCGAAGGAAGTCGGATTAAAACATAAATTAAGCAATATAGGTATAAAAGAGCACTTTTGAATTAATATCCAGACGGTTTTCTGACTGGTATTATAAATGAGAAATATGTATCTAGTGTGAATTTGAATGAAGGTATGGATCAATGTTTGTTAATCTTTCACACAAAAACAGTTGTAGGTATTTCGATGACTTTTGTACACGGATTTTATCACTTGAATTAATAAATTTTACTTTACTTTATGATTTTTCGTAATTTAGAATTTTTCGAAAGAAAAGTGTTCTAAAATTTAATCAAGACTTAAACTGTTTACGTTATTATTTTTTTCCTAATCCGTGGAGCTTTATTGCGCGAAAGGGTAACAAATAATTTGTCAGAAGAGGGATTAAAAGTGTCGTAAGGACTTTTTGTACACAGATAGTTTATCTTTACATTCATTTACGTATACAATTTTGTCGAGAGAGCAATTAAAAGCATCCTATATGCTAATCCGGGCTTTAAACTATCTATTTTCTTATTTTTATCCAAATTCGTAAAGCTTTTTTGCATGAACGGTAACAAACATCCATATATCCATCATCATGGAGTAAATATAATATACCTATTTTTTAATATACCTTAATGTTTTTAGCAATTAAAATACTTGCCTCAAACTTTGAGTAAAATTTCCACAATTCTGTTAATGAGCTATCGGATATCATAGAGATTTTGTCTAATTGCAGAGAGTTCCTAAAATGTAATAAACCGAGCAAAACCCGCCGAGTTCAGATTAAACCGGATGTAACCGGAATTTTAGGTCAATGGGGACTATCGGAACTGCATTTAAAAAATTGTGAGCTCTTAGTCATGCAGGTTTCCTCACGATGTTTTTCTTCTGTTACTCCTCCTTCTTTTTCGTTCTTTCCGAATGTACGCCTGTTTGCAGCTTACATACAAAACTATGCTACTGGGTAGTACTGACAAGGTGTGAAAAAATCTAAACGAAAGATGGCAGGCAGGCCATTAATAATTCTAGTTTCCAGCAATATATTTATTTCGGAGTGAAATAAAACAGTGGTCGCGGCGGCGGCGAGCGATGATTTAGCGCGCCGCGAATATTAAAAAACTTCGCCGTTTTTGTGAGGCTTAGATTTCGTATCGGAGAGGAACAATTGCGAGACTATCCGTCCATTTATTAAATGAAAGCAATAACCGGTCCTGTACGTACTACAACTCCCGCAATGCTAATGCGCTTGGCCGCCACGTGAATTAGGCGATTCACTTGCATTTAGTAGAAACGGTTATTTGTATATTACAAACAGAAACCAATTATATTTGTTTGTATAGATGTATAGATTTAAACTACACCTATGACCACAGCTCTGCTTTGTGCAGTGCAATTCACAGGCTAATCAGTAAGCCGACCCATCAATATTTATAATACCATCGCGTTATTTGAACTAACTAATCAAGTGGTGATACCGTGATCGCACAGATATACATTTAAATAGATAACGCAAGTTCGCCCATACATAATATATGTAGTTGTTGACGAAGCGTGCCGCTTTTTTGTTGCCTTAAATAATACGAAGACGAATCAAAAGCCAGTACGAATAATATGAATTATTCGAAATCTGACGTCCTGCGTGACCAACGGTGGGTTCGTCGGACTAAGTGAAACAACGACGAAGTTTGTGTATCGCAGAATCATTTCAAATAGGTACCTATTTTGAAACGGGAAGTCAGATTTATCATTAATTCAATCCAATCACTCGTAATGAGTTCAAATGATTACAAAGGCTATGCATAATTTAATCGAATAATTCATATCATTCATACTGGCGCTTTTAATTCAGCTTCGCGTTAATGTATTATTCCCAACAGTTAAACATTTTGTTGTCTCAGTAGGTAAAGAGCATGGAGAAAAGAGGCGCACTAGGTCTTTATTCTATACTAGATCTATTTACATATATGTCTGTGGGTGATCCGGATACAGCAAATACATTAAGTATTAATCCGTTAGTGCACAGAGATGGCGGCGCACCGCAAACAATTGCGATAATGGGCGGTTGTCGCTCTGCACCCAGACATCATCAATATTGTTACCGACGTGTGAATAATTACTCCATTTACACTTTGCTGCTATTCGGTGCTATGGATAAGCCGCTTATTCAGAAGACGGCCTTGCAAAAGTCAACCGTATGTCGCGGTCAGTACTCACAGAAAGCACTTTGCTTTGTTGGGTACCTACACCGCTTCTCACGAATACCATCGCAATTTGAAGGGAGCGTCAAGCCATCGATTCGCTTTTGACCCTTAATAGAGTGTAAGGGCTAAATCCAAACTCCATTGTTATGTTCGAATTTTAAGCCACTGGGCTGTCACCGCTTTTACAAGTAGTTGCAAGTTACACAAGCAATTACAGGTATTAATTTGTATAAATAGTAATTCATTAGTGCTAAACGAACACTCAGGTCCACACGCGACCTACATCACAGTGGTACAGCATACATATCGTACGTCCACTATGATCGATGGCACGAGTTTATGCTAACTGGACAACCAATTACTCGATCATAAACGATGAATCATTCCGTTTTCATTCCGCGTGCCCTTTTTAATACTTAATTTAGGTCACGTACGCATTACATAATTAATGACGTGTAAAGAACTATTATAAATAGAATATTTCGATCTCAAGGACTTCAGAGGCGAAACAACCGAAGGCTTCAATCTAATATGTTAGACCAGTGTGTTACGAGTATGTTATGCTCTTTTGTTATGTTATGTTATTGTTTAAAACAAAACCGAGTTTATGATTTTCAAGAAGTAGTTTATGCTATGTAACTTAATGCATAAATTATTTTCTGCCAGTCAAATCTAACTACTACTAACTACTACTAGCAATAATATAACTAATAATTGAATTTACGTCTGTTAGTTTTAACCCATTGCACGATCGGGTCTTAGACATACGTCTGCCCTCTCTACTTCGAAATTAAGAATACAACCAAAACATCAGTGTTCTCGTAGTTATAGAATTAGGAGTGGAAGATCTGGAATATATCTACTCTGCTACGCTACTATAATACCAGATATTCTAAAACAGATAGGGAGTATCTGTCTGTATTGAACTATCAATAATTAATTAAAATCTCTTCGCTGTGGAATGTGGAAACCACATTATGACGCTCATAACATAAACAAGCTCGAGAGCATTCAGCGAGTGAACTGTTTATTGGTAATTATGCTAATTGCCGAGAAAGGATAGCGCTACTATCATTTTTATTTCAATTTTTACTTTTCGAACGTAAGAAGACACTTATTCACTAGACATTTCCCGTGGCTTTGGCCGCGTAGATTTTAGAGCGTGGTCCAGAGAGCGATAAAAAGTATCCTATACTTTAATACATGTTATAAAGTACGTGCATGACTAAGTACGTCCAAATCTGTTGAGCTGTTTTTGCGTGAAAGAGTAGCAAGCATCCATCCGTCCATCCTCACAAAGTTTCACATTTACAATATTAGTTGCCATCATGACGACTTCAAGCAACGTTTTACTCTACTTTGATCACCTGGGTGATTAAAGCAGAATATAAACACCTTCGGTATGCAAAACTGCCGCTTTGATCACCTCGAAAATATATCACCAAGGTGGATTGCTTCGGTTGATTAAAATGGAATGAAATGCGATCACGATCCTATAACAATTTCCAATAATTCGTGGCCTACAAAACAAAAACGAAATAACAGGTCAGTTAGAGCCCCAGCAAATCTAATAAATCCGATACTCACCAAATCCATGCAGGTATCCGACCACCGAAATCAATTAGCAATCGGATAACTAACAAAAATGCGACGTGACCGATTATCAGCTGCAGCAACCGCACGCGGCGACCGCACTCGTGCCATTTAGCCCGTTGATAGTTAATTGGCCACTGAGTCCTATTAGCAGCCACAACCTTTTAATAAAACATTGGTTTGATCTACTCATCTATCTGCTAATACGGGTAGACAATAGACATATATTATAAGCACTGGTTATTTATCTATAAATTAGCCTGCGTTCATTTAAGATATATGTATACTCGTAGCCCTCGTAGCTGCTCGAGTAGATCCCAAGCGATAGAAAAAGTTTAGCAACGTTGGGCGCGTATTTCCTGGATGGGTGACCGCTGGCAGCGAATGGAAATCGCAGCTTCCTTGCTTCGGAGGCCAAGTCAAGCCGTCGGTCGCGGTTGTAATTGCTAAGATAGCAGTGGTTAAATCCATTTTATCTGAATTGCACGGCAATGAAGAAAACGTTTAAGGTAAAGCCTAAGTCTTAGTCCAGTGCCTAAACTCCTACGGGCACAGGTAGTTAGGTTACCGCAATTCATTATATACACCTAACGCAACGTCACATTGGCACATACCTATATACACATAGGTACATGCATACATCCTAGACATGTTGCGCTTCAATGCTAATGTTTGTCGGCCAATTAGCACACGGCATAATTACAGATGGCTTCACACAGAGTAATCGCTCTCTGATAATGATTGCTGACCTGAAGTAGAAAACGAAGCTAGTAGACCAAGAAAGGCCTAAACCGAGCTGGTATTTGTAGTAGGTTGTACATCCACTGCAGCTCGTCTGCGGAGGTCCCTTACCGCCAGCATCTTAACCCGTCGTAAAGCAGCAAGTTCTTCGTGTCTGATGTTTCTCCTTAGTTCTCGTAGCAAAGCATACATCTTCAGATAGAACCTCCCGAAAGATCACCGTAATATACGAGTAGTATGCTGGTCAATGTATACCCATTCATTTGAACGATATGTCGAAATCCATTAGTAGTCTTTAATTTTGAATTTAATAACAATGGAACCTTACATGAATAAATATTTGACTTTGAAATCGAAATAACCACCCAAGATCTATTTGTTAGAATGTTGATTTAAGCACACTCTCGGGAATATGGGGCAAACCTTAATTGACTGTTACAAACCTAGGTTGAATGTAACAAAGCACTAATTAATAAACTTCCACACTGCTTTGTTAGTGGCGTAGACTTTACATTACAGTTAAACCTACAAACAATAGCTCATGTAAATAGTATAATAATATGTATATCAAATCTTTTTACACGTACTATCTATCGAAGATCAAAGACAATCTCGAAATGATAGCTAAAAGCTAG
Source organism: Erynnis tages (assembly GCA_905147235.1). Taxonomy (NCBI): domain Eukaryota; kingdom Metazoa; phylum Arthropoda; class Insecta; order Lepidoptera; family Hesperiidae; genus Erynnis; species Erynnis tages. The sequence goes on from LR990082.1 coordinate 12,006,155, forward strand.
AAGTAGTTATTTTGACCAGATATTTTTATATAACGGAAACAGAATATTAATAACATCATTACAGGTAAATATAATCATTTTTATTATGAAACGTTTTGCGTCCTACGTTGCCGAGAAATGTTCCTTCACTGTGCGCTTAACCCAATCTCAGGGCTCTTCAGAGAGCAATAGATAAAGCTATGTTCGGTATTTCTCTATGTAACAGAGTCGAAATTGACAAAATCCATAGGTAAACAAAAGTGTCCGACATAGCACGGCTGGCTACATCGTTCTTAGGATTGGTGGGTGGACGACCTGAAGAACCTGAAACCGTTAGATTAGGTAAGAGAAGTATTTTAGCGATAACAAGCGGCACCGGACTCAACCTGCCCGCCGGAGCACCAAATAATTTTGTAACTGGTCAATACTTTATCTGCGTCAACCATTATTAGGCTAATTCCCATCCGTCTGAAGACACCGCTCGTTAGCGCGCGTGTAACGACGCCTCGTGAATGTGTGAGCGAGTGGCGGCGCTTAATTGTCTAACTGTAACTAGCGCGCGTCGCACTAATGCGACCCCAAGCTCGGTGTCGATTGCCCACGGCGAGAACACGACATTAGTATTCACTTTCTTTACAAATGCGTGATAATAGGCAAAACCAGAATGATACAAGAGGGAGATAAACTACTGCTGTAGACGCTTTCAAATAAACGTTATTTGATCTTGGGAAAAAGTGAAACTTGCTTCCACAGCATTGGTGGTTGTTAAACAAACTAATTACCAAAGATATAATGTTTCTTTGAAGACTTGGTTAAAGGAAACTTACTCTGCAAAAAAAATAGAAACCATGTTTAGTATACTTGAACAGACATAATATACGCGACACACAGATTGCTTTAGCTTTCATGTAAATTAAGACATTACGCCGCAGTACAATAATATTTATTATCGTAGTGTTCATTAGGCCTTGAACCTCATGGGAAAATACAGTCAAGTGCTAAGTAGACCCTTCAAAGAATATATTTTCTTGTAGATACATCTCTTTTTAGGATACAATAAGACTTATTTAACTCTAAACTGCTTAATTGTCTAACTCTAACGATTGAGCGTTACTCTAATCCAACCCCAAACTTCGTGTGGGCGCCCGCGCCCTGAACACGGCATTAGCATCCAGTTTCCACTTTCTGACGATCTGCAAATACGTAATAATAGGCTTTCAGACCTGAATCAATAGCAGAGGCCGGCTAACGTTTATCTTCAAAGACTGAATTGTAACTTTGCAAATTAGGATGTTACAGTTTATCACAATAGTTGTTGATGTTAGTGATGTCAGCAGTCGGAAAAGTTTTAGATTGTTTTGTACCATTGGATCGTATACAGCCCACACGTAATCCTAAAAGTCGAAGAGACTGATATTTCATAATTCCAGAGATATCGGTCCTACTATAATAAATAATATTAACTTCTATAATAAATAATATTTTTATCCCTCTCTGAGTCAAACTCTTGGGTCCACATGGGTGAAGTCACGGGCAAAGTTAGGTAAAGCTAGGAGCAGCATAGAAAAACATATGTACGTAGTGCCTAACCCACTTTAATAATTCGAATTCTTCCTGTAACTTATACTTTCCCATTTCAGATACGGAATCCTAACAAGGTCGGGATACCAGTAGTTTTTTGCGGCGATATCCTTCACCATACGTCAAGATGGAGCAAATTGTTTTTTGGCTGTTATCGCGGCGCTGATCGAACGCTCGCCTTCGATTGAATCGTGTGATCTTTCCTGACGTCTGGTGCCACAGAGTCGCTACTCAGTAGAGACGGCATAAATGGTTAGGGCTCAATTTAATATTCATAGTCTGTGACCCATTAGTGATCCACTGGGGGCCCGGGTCCCTCTTCACAATGAGAAAGATGTAAGCCACTAAACAAGACTAATATGGGTTGGTGGACTTTACATCTATTTGAAAACATTATGAGAACGCTCTGGCATGCAGGTGTCTTCAAGAGGTTTTTCTTTACCGTTACAGTAGGTGACATTTTATTTTATAAATCACACATAACGTTTTAAGAAAGTCATTAGTGCGTGCCACATTTGAAACCTCGAGTAGGAGGCTAAATTCTCAGCCAATGGGCTATCACCGCCGCATATTTCACCATTTTTTTTTTTTTTTATTTAAATAACGAAGAGAGAGATGGAACGGTGTAAAATCTTAAGGATTATCTATAAGTCTTGAGTCTTTCTTGCGATTACCGCCCACTTGCAGGAATTGATCGCGGATGAAGTATCGTGATCGTGTGTTCATTGAATTATGTCAACGCGTTGTCGATTCACGTTGTACGAGAATCTTCTAAACGCGCTCAGCTTACTCCTCTAATGTCTTATGATAATTTGGAATTGAGTAGCAGGCCACCTGATATGAATAAAAGTTCATTACAATTGATCCACGTCCAATCTCAAAAAGGAAAAATGAAACAATCTGAGATGGTGCCTCCGGCTACCACGAAAAAATCGGATCGAATCGGATCGGATCGGGCTGTGTCGGAGCACACGGAGGCTGGCACGTCTACTATGTAAGAGATATAATATGAATTATATGATGTATATAATATGAATTTATAACTTTTTTAAAAGCAATCATACTCCCAGTCCTGTTACAAGTTACAAATGACGTCAGTAATATCGGCTGGTCAGCAAACAACCGCCGCATAGCGCAGGCATTCATTATTCCGGGAAAACATTATAATAGATAAGTGTGCCCGCAAGGATAGCGGCCCTATTAGCAAAGTTCCCAACTCGGAATTGAAAGCTAGCAATAAAAAGACCGAAAAACTACACTAAAATTTTATTTATACGACTATTCGAGCAGTAAAATAAAGAAAGATTTGGGAACATTTCTTGATTTGCGAATTTTATGGGGTTCGAAGGCGGGAACTCGGAACTCGGATATTTGATTTTAAGTTTTTGTGAATACTAAAACCCCCGATCGCTAACAGTTTATATAGGTCGGGAAACTTCGGCCGCGCTCGCTTGCTCCTTTCAAATTGAAAAGATTTCGCTGAGGAAGTAAGAATTTTTACTCACGGTTTTTTATATTAAAGGCGGACGTGGTGACGGAAAATGAACAAAATGGCAGAAGGAGTTCAAAATCCATTTTCGATATTGCACTTTTCTTTTGTTTTTACTTGTCAGCCTTACTATTTACAGCTGAGTTACGAGAATATTTTAAAGAATTTAATGGAGTTGAAGACTGGTGTCGTAATGAGAAAGGTCGTTTAAAAGAGAAATGAGGCAAAACCTTGATTTTCGTCGTGCAATAAAACAAAGTAGTACCTACCTACTTAGAAAATACCTACGTAGTAGTACCTACGTAGTCACTCAGAAGCTAAAATTTTCAAAGGAAACCCAACCATGCAATGAGTCACTGAAGGGTTGACAGATAAAACAGACACATAAATGTTTTATCATACATCCATGTAGTTTCGTGTTTACTTTTAAGCCTCATATTCACGAAGCAAACAAATGGCAATTATAATTACGCTGTCCGTACACAACCACTACTTATTTGATTTTAAAATCATCGCATTTATTGCGTTGTAAACCGTAATTGGCTGCAAATTAAATTGATCATTATTCTGCTTGTTTAAAGCAGGTATTTTGTATTGGTATGCAGATACAAGTACAGAATTCATTAATAGAGTCTACTTATCTTGCGCCTTGCTAGCAAGCATATCAAATAAACTTTCTTCATTTTTTCACACTTAATAGGTAAATACAGTAACACTAATAGCACAATAACACTTCTCCGTACCATAAAAAGTAAAAAAATATTGTAGTTAACAAATATTTTTGTAAACAAGTTTTTTATACTTAGTGGATTGTATTTACAAGTTAAGCCCTTTCATTTGATACCCATATCATATGTTTATACAAAAAACCCAATGTTTGTACAAAAATATGTTATCCGCCATTCTGTTGCGGCGGCCATTTTGGATTGACCACAAAAATTTATAATAATATAATTTATACAATTGTATAATCATCAAAACTAAAGGTGTAATTTTAAGCCCAATTAAATTCTGAGAAGCGGGTCAAACTTCAGCATCATCATCATCATCATTTCAACCCTTCGTACTTCACTTCAGGCCGTGGGCCTCCCCTAATCTACACCGCTCCGGCCAGGTCAAACTAAGCTTTTAAATTTTACACACACAGCGTCCATAAAAGTTTGTAATAAAAAGAGTCCTACCCATTGAGATGAGGTTTCCATCAAGAATGGAATATCGATGGAACAGCCATCAACCAATGCACGTCTCCGATCCGACTCCGATACGTGTCCGATACGGGACGGCAGTAAAGTCGTCCGGCTTCCGGGATCACCGGACGTTATCTAGATGAATGCTGCCCCTGATTGTAAGAGCCCTTGCCTACTTTCAACTATTAGTACACACCTAGGCCTACTAAAGCGCTTTTGTATTTGACAACCATCGTACTGATTGCTCGCGACCCACTCAACCTCCAGAGCTACGCTCACTTCGTTACTCTTACTTTCATATCTTCAAGATAATTCAACGTCAAGATAGCTTGAGTAACTAGTAGGCCTTATTCCACCACATTGATCTAATGTGGGACAATAGGATGGGAAAATATCGAGACAAAAATCCCTTCGTAATTCGTATGCAGCTGAAGAAGACTTAGATCGGCGCTTAATAGTATCTCTGGTAGCAATACCCCCTAACAAAAACACAGACATGAAGAACATACTCCATTGTTGTTTTAACCCATTAATGACCCACTACAGGGTCGGGTCTCCTCTCACAATGAGAGGGATGTAGGCCGCCGTCCACCACGCTGGCCTACTGCGGGTTGGTGGACTTCACATGCCTTTGAGAACATTTTTTTTGTGAACTCTCAGGCATGCAGGTTTCCTCACGATGTTTTCCTTCACCGTAACAGCAGGTGATATTTAATTTTGTAAATCGCACATAACTTTTTTACAAAGTCATTGGTGCGTGCCACTGGGATTCAAACCCCTCGATTCGAGGTCGAATTCTAAGCCACTGGGCTATCACCGCTGTCGATTCGCATACTCCATTAAAGCGAGTTAATATTATGGTGATAAGGTACCTCCTCGAGTTACGATGACTCTACCAAGCAAACAAAAGATAATATTCCGAAACACTGTTTTTGTTTGGATAATTTCTTTCCCGTGGGATGTGGGTCCACGCTACATGTACTCGTACGTTATTTACTGACCTCCGGTTCAATGGTCATCAATAATGCACGCGACTCTATCGGAGTCTTCGGGGCAATTAAACCAATGACTTATGCACGGGATCCGCGCCAAATGTGCACGACTCCTTTGGGGTTTGCCGCCTGCTTGTAATTAAATTTCGAGAGTTAAGCCGAGTAATAGCTTATTGGTAGACCATTTATGGCTAGACACATTTTTTGTCCAGCAAATAGGATTTGTTAAGGGCAACTTTTTTATGTATAGGCATGTATTAGACGAACGGACCATTATAAGTGCTCACAGTCGCCATTCTTCTTTCACGCGATTAACACACTACCCCGCATACACAGAACACGTATCTGCATGCACGCGCGTGGATGCGTTTTCTATACAAATGGACGCGCGACCCCGCACTACGCTGCGTGATGCGGGGCAGTGTGTTAATCGCCTTAGGCATGTTGTAGGCGAACGGACCATGGTAAGTGCTCATAGTCGTCTAGTGTCATAGGTAGCTAGGGATAGAAGAATTTGATTCGTAAAGTAAAGAAGATATAAATTGCCACCATATAAATCACCATAAACCATTAGGACTTGAAAAAGATTCGTAGAGCACCATAGAGAATCTTTATTTAGCTATCCACATATGAATAGCGAAACTTTTGTGCTCCGTAACTATGCAGACCTCACCTTTTGCCGTATACCAGGTTTGTTACCAATAACAACTAGGAAACTATTACGTAACAACACGGCTTCGTAGCTGGACGAATAAAAGCGAAAGTTCCTGCTCTAACTTTTACACGACCAATAGATTTATTTACCCTCATCGGTGAGGGCGCACGCTCCACTACGACACTAAACGTAAGAGCATTTTATTTCCTACTTTTATTTCTGCTTTTCCATTTATCTAAAAGACATGAGGACAACGGAGATCTCCGGTTCGGGCCCGTATTGATAGATCACAGATGTAATATGAGACAAAGTAAAGTGTTCCGTTGTTTTAGATCGGGTCAGCGAATTTTACGATCCCTCTTAGATTGTTATGTCCACTGCGGTATTAGGAGCTCAGACGGCTGTCCTATCGACGGTTAATGCGCTTATGTAGGTATTATAAGTCTGGCACGAGTAATATGTGTGGAAAACGAAAATACTAAACAAGATTCGATAAGATAGAAGTCTCAGTTGTATTCAATCTATTTTTATCCCAATGTTACAATTTAAACCAGACAAACTCATCAGTAACTAAAAAAGGTTTAGATTCCGTATTAAGAACTGCAAGAAAGTGCCCTTAAATACGACTACCTATTTATTGTGTTAAATATGGAATGGTCAACCCATATTCGTGCAAATAAACGTTTTTGTCTCTGTCTTAGAGATATCAAAAAGGGGAAATTTCTAACACTTACCTCAAAACATATAAAGCTTTTGAAAATGACCAATAAAAACGTATTATTAATTGCAACTTCAAACCCCACTTTCGTTACGGTATTTAAATCCACATCCAAATTTTTACTCACAAACATTCCTTTAATACAAAACTAGAATTACACTTCTTCATTTCGCTGCACAAAATGTTTTCTTTGACATTTTAATATTCAAAATTGCACTCTTTTTAGCCGGAAGCTAGACAGATAAACAGCTGATATCGCGCGCGACAAGCCGGACCAATTTCCATCTTTGCAGTCATTTGCTTTTCATTTTGCCCAAACACTGAGGCTTTGTTGCCTTTTGGGGGCTACTAAGGCTGACGAATATTAGCTGCTCTCAAAGGGACTTTGTGCGAAATATTAAAATACAGTCCGAATTAATTGGAGTCACGTTACAGGGAAGACTCTGGGGGTTGTTTTATTTTGTAATAGTCACTACTCAAGTGATATCTTTTATACTAGTTAATTTTTATGTGATAAATCTCCTGGGATAAAACTTGCTACATTACCATATTAATAAAGACACATAAATACATACACATTTTTAACATTTACGATTTACGATTTTTGATAAAATTTGATATACCTAGTTATTATCAGGATTTTTGAAATTTTTTCAATATAAAAAGTTTAAAACAAGCGGCGTCTGATATTTTTGATATTTGTAGCCCATTGAGTCAAACAAAACCTTGCCTTAAAACTAAAATGACTTCAATCTTTACGACAAGATTAGCATAAAAAAGATTAGCATCTTAACTACAAACTTTATTGAAATCCGTTAAATCTATACTGCTTTCAAGTGATTAAGTAGCAATAGCTCCGACATTCATTCTCGCAAACTTTCGCATCTATACTATTAATAGCTTCATAAATAAGCGGAGTAGAGCTCAGTGGCATGGGAAAAATATTTTTCAGTGAAAATTTCATTAAGCTCGTAGTAAGAAGCGCGCCAATGAGCTGCGGCTTTTTGCGAAGCAAGCAGACTTTCCTTTGAGACCTTTTCAGGTGCAACCGTTCCGTAATGGACTTAACCTGCTTATAGCCCGGATAAAACAGTGCTTCCGTTTTTATTTGCAATCGACGTAAATAGGGATTTCTTAGAATTTAAACAGCTTTAAGCTGATTGTTAAAAATTGTGTACTTAAATACAAACAAAACATTAACATAATTGAATTAATGTCTGATTTGCAGAAAATGTATAAAGCCTATGATAATGTTATAATTTACGGGAAATATTCATTGATCATGTCCAACAACCCGCAGTAGGCCAGTGTGGTGGACGGCGACCTACAGTCCTCTCATTGTGAGAGGAGACCCGACCCTGTAGTGAGTCATTAATGGGTTCTGACATTCATTGATCTGATTGGTTGTAAAGCCTTGATGTTGGTTCGTGACGAGTAGTCAAAGTTGTTAAAAAATCGTTTTCTTAACACATTTTATTACCAGAATAAAATAAATACAACATTAGAGAACTCAATTTTTCAGCTTAAACTTTATAAAGCTGGCTCGTTACAGTAGACCAATGAGTTGCGGATAATGGGAAGCACAGTGCCTTTCCTTTTCGTTCCTTTGAGTCTTTTTCAGGTGCACACCACAATTAACCGAAGCTGTTTATAAACCCGGATAATTCGGTTCTTCGGTAATAGGACTCGCAATTAACTAATTATAGGATTTTCGTAAAAATTTAACCATTATACCATATATAATTTAACCATTTAGCTACTATTTAAACTATTATCAATTTGTATTTTAGTAGCGTGGTGGAGTATACACAGAGTTCATAATCGAATCATATCATATCGCAAAAGACTTTTTTTTAATAATTCAATCTGATTAGTCCTATATCCTAATGTGTATATGGTATATGTATGTATATGGTATGTGTATGTATATGGTATGTTTAGAACCTAATGCGTAACCTGACTCATGTGCAATACATGGGCCAGGCATCACGACATAATGAGGATCTAATATCATAATTAGCGTGCAATTTAACCGTAAATTGCTGCCATTGGCCTGAGGAAATTTTGTAGATAGGTACCTACTTGGATGATTTTAACATTCAGCTAATTAGAAGTATAAGGCCTGAACATTTTCTGATTTTATAGGTGTTAATTTTTGTACAAACAAAAATAGGTACATACAAATCTTTGTATTTTAAGTTTTGTATAACATTAGTTACGCGAAGTTATAATATTTAACAATTCTGTTATTACCATTATTAAGCTGGATAGGCTGAATAAATTTAATTAGTAGTTAAATCTCATTCATCAGATGAATTAATTCTAAATAATAAGATTAATTATAGACCTCCAGTTCAGTCCAATAGGCCCGGATCATTTCCTCCCAACTGCTAACTAGAATTTTTTCAATGATTTCTTCCCAACCAACTAAAATATTTTTTTACATGCAACTGCCAGTTACATGTACCACCAGTCTTTTTAATTCTACTCTTTGAAGCATTCTCCAAATTAATGGTCGTGAGGAAATTGGTCACACTAATCTGTCGCTGGCTTGCGTACCGCGATGTCAAATAGACTAACAAATAGAATATTACAGAGTATAATTGTTTTACAGCTACATTTGAGGGTTAACAACGAATCACTAAGCCGCGGTCGTGAGCCGCTAATTACAGTCCTAATTGATTTGTTAATTTGTTAATTAAGCTTTAACAATTCAATTTATTTCACAATTAGTTCTAAATCCTATACAGGCGAGATTAAGTAATCTTTACATTCCCGTGTCGATACCTTGCAGATGACATATAAATGCTCAGCTATACAAAATTGTTAAAAGCGATAGAGATGTTATTTATTAGTATGTATTTTGAGCATATACCTTCATTCATATATAATGCTGGGCATTAGCTTTAACTAAGCCCTGGGTCCTCTGAATCCAAAGGCCGTTCCTTATTTAAATCTTAAATCCACATTTATTATGGCGTGCACACTTTTCCTTTTGCCAATGTAGGAGTATGGCCCGTTTATTGTCACTTAAAATTTTCCTGTTTTGAAAACTATATGGTTATATTATATTCCTCAAAAAATTTCATCACTATTGACTTTTGTGTAAGTTTTGTAGTTATAAATTAAAAACATTTCGATACTGCTGACATAACATTTCAGTATTCAAAGCAAGAAACTAATTAGCATTAAAAGCATAACTAACTAAAGAAGACACTCTCCTCGACTAAAAATAAATAAATGATTTGAATTTGAATAGTCTATCGACATTTATGTCAAGGCTACACCTCTCCTCCTAATTACAACCGACAATTTCATTAACGAATAACGTTCCATCTGTAGTACTATCACCGCTGAGTTGCACTAATTGGTTCTCAAATCATTTGCTTCTTTTTCCGAGTGTGATTTAAGGCCGCCGCATTTCTTGTTTTGCAAAGCCTTTGACTAATAAAGAGAGGCTGCTTGCAATTGGACTAGCGCTCTCACGTCGCCGGCGCCACAGTAAATATAGCAGACAGTATTCTATCTTCATACAAACGTTAAAAATTCGAGTCATGCCTACGCGCGTCGCTTGTGGTATACCCTCGGAATACAAACGGGTGTAGCGCATTCAGTGGCGAACGACGTTAATGATTTTTTTTTATCTGAATGTGGATAAAGGCCGGATAATTTTTCTCTCAAATTTATATTTCATATAGGTACACTCGATTCGATACAAAAAATATATTCATATATCCCAATACTAAAAACAAACTCTTAAGGTAGGTAGATGAACTGAAAATACTGTAGGCGAGCAGCCCTGTCAATGAACGCGGATGCAAAAAAAATGTTTGACTGCAAAAACATTTTTTTTTTCCCATAATTCTTTGCAGCCGCGCTGACAAGGCCGAGTTACACTACTGTACACTATCTTTATTCTGTGCCAGTGCCCTCTCGCGACGGAAATAGCAAAGTAGACCTTAGTAGAGCTCGTCGGGAATCGTATAAATAACTGCTGCATTTCACCTAAATAGTTGCTCTGCGGAGCGGATATAAATACCTAAGCTACGTTTCGTGTAAACAGCGGTTACGCTTGCATATCGCATTTTATTATCTTGTTTGTAATACTAGATCTTTTTTGGGATAGTAAGCAGAATAGAGTTTTTGGATTAAACCAGGATGCAGTATATGTCGTTCATTTACAAATTGATTAATAATAAACGTTTACGCACACTCCCAATGTCGTGGGTGTCACGGACACACACAAGACAAGAATGCACACACCCAGACCAGAAACAAAACTTAAAACTCATCTTTCAAACCTCTGCTCTACTAGAAATCAAACCTACAAAGCGCAAAAATTAGAAGAAAAGTAACTTAATTTATTAAGTAATAATGTTATTAGGTACCTACTAACTTTTACACGTCTGAACTAAGGCTTAATTATTTAATAACAAAGTAATATTTACATTAAAAAATTATTAATTACGCTTACAGATTGTATCACGATATAATTACCGCCTCGCACTCGAGCGGACAGAGTAACACGTCACGTGAACATGATGATCGCGCCATAAATCCCGTGCTAAGTGAGAATTACACGCGCACAGAACATGTGAACCGTGCGTGTTATTAATATTAGTAACTATTTATATTAATAACTATAATTAATAATTATAATTAGTAGTCATCATTAAACATACTAGCCAAGGTAGGTATGGTTACGTGGGATACTTTATTTGAGGCGAACATCTTAGTCCTCATAAGTAGTAAAGTACCCGCATGCAACATTAAATTGGACGTTTTCCATCATTTTAGGTTGGATTCGGGAGTCCATGGACTTCAATGACCACTAAACGTCAGGTGGCGTACATTCAAAAGGGCATATACTAAATTACTATAAAAAAAACCTTACAGCTTTACTTTTTGTTGGGGGTTCATCGTGGCACTCATTCCAAAGTAAAATATGCCAGTCGTGTGTGTGAAATTAAAATTAAATCTTTTGTATTTAAGAAACACATGAAACAAGAGAACGCAATAGAACGGAATTAAATTTTGTGGGGTTTGCGCCTTTAATGTAACGTTAGCGGATACGACGAGACTAAACGCACATTTTACATTGACGAATAACTATTTAAATAATTTCAAGACAAAGAAACTGATGAAAATCCAATCAAATTCAAGTTGTTTGTTTATTCCAGTTTAAAGAATATCCAGTTTAAAGATATTACGATATCCGACTTAATAGAAGAATGATAATAATAATACATCACCCTTATATCGTAAATATTCTAGTTTGTGTAACGTTTTATATTAAAATTAAAATTATACACCATGAGTTGCGCTCACACTGACCGGACTTTTATGATTGATGAAGAAAGTTATAAATCAAATTAATACGATTAGAGTAGCTTTATTAAAAACCAACGCATATGTGTACGAGTAATTTGTGTAAAGTATACTGCAGTAAAACGTGCATAGCTCCGCTGCTTCGACAAAGTAAAGTACAGTCGGACGCGGTCAGGACCTACTCGTAGATGGGTGACACGGATGGCTACGCACAGCGCCTGAAAAAGGTACATGCAACCGTGTTTTGAACCCAAGGTCCTTGAATAAGGTACAGAATTTTTTATCACTGTGCTATCTATACTTCTTTATGATGCGAAAGCGATATAGGGTAATCCTCTTTGATCCTAATAAAGTCGATAAGCTTTCTTACCAACATTATTAGTATCCAAAATTTGATAGCTCAAGTCACATAAAAAGGTAGATAGTACCAACAGGTTTTAATATTTTAATAGCAGTTGGGTACAGCACCGGTGAATGAGCTAGATTATATCGATCGACCAAAATGCCCTACGAATCTATAACTAACGCATATTCGTGGAAAGAAACGTTTTCATATTCAGTGAATTAAAGTAGAGCACAATATTGTGAAGAATGTCGCAGAAGTAAACCCAACTCGTTACAGCAGCGACCACCTTGTTAGAGTTGGCGATACTCAGTATCAACTCTCACCAACTTCAACTCACCAACTTGAACTTCAACTTTGCACTGTTCTGATTGTGGAGCAAACTTCAACAAAGTACGAACGAACTGAACTTCAGTTCACTGTCTCTAGCGTGATACGTGGGACATGTTTCGCATACGTCGACTAATTATAATTATTCTCGGTAAACTTCATTACTTTGGATTCATTTTAATCTTGATTTAGTGAGGGATTTTCTTTGAACTTTTTGAATCTTTATTACATCATCTCTAGAAATTAATATTCTCCTAAGCTTTTAAAAGAAAAAGACGAATACGGATGGATCAAAATACCCTGTAAAACCAAAACTTACCCATATTCGTAGGAATAAACGTTTTTTTACTTATTGTTTCCATTGATTTTACCCCTCGTATTGACAAATGCAACTCAATAACTCAACTAATAGAACCGAGCACACTACAGACCAGAAAAAGAAATATAAAGTCTTTATTTGTATCTTTTTTGAAGTAAAACAACCTAAAATCTACCGTACAGCTTACTGACGTTGTGCTTGAGACGTAGCTGTACTGTTTTATAAATATTTTTTCAATACCAATGTCAATTCCACAATGTCGAACAATGTCGGCTCCGCCATTTTTTTTTATTTGACTGTTAAACTTACCTTTAAATGGGAAATAAACATCTAATTGTAATTGAAATGTAGATATTACTTATCCCACAATTAGATATCTCCATACAATTTACGAAGGAAACAGAATTAATACACTTTACGCGCTCCTTTGTAGCAAAGCGTGTTCGCGCTACGAGCTCTACGCCCTTGTAGAATGCGCTACGAATTTCGTAGCACGTTAATTCACACGCATTAGTGCAAGAGATATTTACTCGTAACTACATCACAGAAAAGCGCTTGTTAGAACTAACAGTAGTATAATCAGAAGTGTTTATTAAAATTAAAAGGGCATGTTTTCTACCTAATCAACCGTCAAGACTCAAGGCACAGGGATTCTGTTCTCAGTTCTCAGTTACTTTGCCAATTTTCGATTCTTATCCTTTTCTCAAAATTTCAAAAAATTTATCTCTCTGTATGTATTTTACCCTGTGCTAAAGACAGGGGCGTGATACATTTTTAATTAACGTCTTTTAGACCAGCATTGTGATCCGAGTTACCGGTCCGTCGCGCCCGTTGTTCTTGATGTCTCAATCCCGCAAAAATTCCTGCCTCACTTTTAAAATTTTATTCGCATCCCACTACAGTTAAACGTGTTAATTTGCACCAAATATTTTTCATTTGAATAATTTACAGTATGAAATTTTTCTAAAGTGATATGATAGTTTGGTACTGCACACAGCGTTGGTTATATGAATTAATATTTTTTCACATTTTTCATCTTCTTTTTCTTGAGTTGCCATCACTTGGCAACTGCTTTAAATATTTAGCACTATTGAGCGTTGACGTTTTACGGGTCATTACCGCGTCACCACTAAACCACTAAACTCATTCCACGCGCCTATTCAACGACGTTGGAGCAGACCCACACATCAATCGAAATTCGCTTGTAGCTTGTAACAAGCCGAGCGGAATATGCTACGCCAACAGTTTGCCACACAGGACCATTGTCTACACATGCGCGAAATGGAAAAAAATATGATTCTATGTTCTCTTGTCTGTTCCCCGCGTGTGATCATAGTGTAAAATCTACACTAAAAAGAGGTAATGTTATAGTGAAGTTTATTTCCTTAAAATCACTTAATTATAAAAAAAACCCTTTCCAACTCCCGTGTTAAAAATATTTAACCTCCTTTGAAATGTAAAATTAGATCGTGTACGTGCCATAAATAATAATTTTAAACATATCATACTTTAATAAATTTAAGGCGGCTTTATTAGCGCTCGCGCGTCCGACGTTCGTAATTTATATTTGGAGTGTAAAGCGCTCGCGTGTAGCGCTGGAACCGCTGAATGTTATTCACTAATGAGATATACTACAATTACGTGTATTGCTTAAAGGAACAGTGCTATTGCAGTTGGTCGAATATGTTTTTATTAAGCCGTTTTTTTAAATAGAAATAAGCGAAATCTCATGGCAGTGATTGATCTTTCCTTACGTAACCTAACCGTCAGAAGAGACGCACCTGTTACAGGAGAAAGAAGGAAAAAGAAAGAAAAAGGAAGAAAAAGGAAGTTAAAGGATTGAGATGATCATCTCGCAATTCATCCAACGAATTGATTCTCGCCTTATTGAAAAGTAAGATATTATAGACATATTATTGCTTTAAGGAGAAGGCGGTAGATACATCTTCAGACGAATTCCTATAGTTCGGTCTTCAACCACCCGTGAAAAGACCATAGCACTATTTTAGTTCTACACGAGGCGTTTCCTGCCTGCGTTACTCTTATGAGGGCGAGCGAGGGGGGGCGCGGAGGGGGAGGGATATCTGATTGTTGAGCTCGGCTCGCGGAGGGCGCTTGAATTATTAAGGCCAATTTATATCACATCAAAGGTAGGAATGAAATGGTTGGGGAAAATTTTGGCCGGAATCAAATGGGATGTTTCAGTGATGTAATTTGTGCAAACATTGAATTAAGACGCTCGGTTTGCGGCGTGATTGTGCTTGTAGACGGCGCGCAGGCTTGATGAGACTGGGCGCTAAAGTATCTGTTGCCATGCGTTTACCGAACTTAAACGCAGAACCAAATACTACAATCTTAAAACAATGTTAACAAAAGCCAGCTTAATAAGTCCTTTTTTATATCTAATCAGTAACTCATACGTGCAAAAACTTACTATTTTCATATATAAATTACTGGTAGGTAATATAAATACTCCGGGGTGTAACGGAATTCATAGGTTTATTCATTATTTAACCACAACGTTAGGCCAGCATGGTGGATCTTCTTATTTTTAACGAAGCCCAAACCGAAATAAAATAAATTCTCTTTTTACGAAAAGTGGACGTAACAGCTACAACGAGTAGATAGGTGTAGTATATGTATAGCCCAGTATGTCAAGGTGTGGTCGGGGCTGCTATTAGGAAAATAATGTAAATAACGTAAAATAACGCAAAGAGGTCCCTAAATCGAAACAAAATAAATACAAAATAACACTTTTACACACGGTAAATAGGGAAATATCATACATTTATAACATGAATTCGGAGTTCAAAGAGGCTTTTGTGAATATGTTTCCTTCTTTCATTTTGGGGTTCCTTGGAGATGCACATCGTTATCTAATGTGGGAATGCTATAGAGATTCGCTCGGGAAGCTACGCTATAGCCACCCTCTTACACCACTGGGCAGCTACATGTTCTTCACGTCTTGAGTTTCGACCACGGAAGTGTGAAGTGGAGTGAAGTTCTTCTAGTTGTTATATGCTATCAGTATGTACCTAGTTGTCAGTGGAATATACGTCAAATGCGTAGAGTTAGGGCGTTTTAAAGTCAATGACATTCATTACCATTCCGTCATTTTAATATTCATGCATGAAAGTGATACTTGTCAGTCATAATAGTTCTTAGTAATGCATATTTTAATGAGGCCTCAAATATTCCCGCCGATAATGTGTGCATTTTATGCAATCTGGAGAGCTTTTAAAGTTTTAATATTCATTCGATCTTCTTTAAATCATTTTGAAATAATTTACCTGCAACATGCCTATAGCTTATATGCTTGTTTTTTTTTAACATTAACACATTTTTAATGCATTATAAGTTCAGCAATAGACACCTCCCACTACAGATTCAAGGAGTTCTGTGACCTACAATTATCATGTCATATACCAAGTTTCTCATTTGAAAAAAGAAAATTGGGAAAACAATGTAAGTTTCCAATGGGTTATCTTTATCTCAAAACATCCCAAATATTTTTACCGCTCGATTTCTTTCGTCATCAGTCGTCGGTCAAAAAAAAAACCAAGCAAACGAAAAAACCAAACATAGAAATAGTGTACATCCTTCTTTTAAAAGTTTAAAGTAAAAAAAGCGTACAAAAGAATACACCGTTAGCAAACCGCTGCCAGTTCTTTTACAACATTTTCCAGTTTTCCACCGAGAAACACCTCAGTTCTATTCTGGGAAGGAAACGTTTTGCCTCTGCCTCCGTCCGCGACAACATTTAAGTCGAAGCACTCTCTTTTTCTTCTTCGTCTTTTAGTGATGTGTCAACAGTATTGTGCTCGCTCCGAGAGTCGTTTTAGAACCATCACATACCTACTTGATTCTCCGCGACAATCGCTATTCAAGCCTTTTTAAAATCCAGGACTTTTCATTTATCTAGAGAGAAGTCTATTCCTGCTCAATACCCGAAAGAAAACATTGTGACTAAACCTGAATGCCTGGGAGTTCTCCATTAAGTTCTCTAAGGCTTGTAAATGCCACCAACTCGATACTGTGTCTAGTCCTTCTCATTGTGAAAGGAGACACGACGTTCTCCGGTTATTAGTGCATGCCACTGGGAGTCGAACCCGGACTCTTCGATTATAGGTCGAATTCCAACCCACTGGGCTATCACCGCTTCCTCCACAAATTGACTTACACCTAAATCTAAAGAAAGAAACCGTTATCTAATGTTGTCCGTTGTCTGCCGACTGGAAATCACCATAAAACGATAACAGCGGTGAAAGCGATTCCAATTTTCATTTCCATGCAATAAATAATGTGTAATCCGCAGCGAGGCGCCGGTAATGACGGCGTGCCGGTTATCGCCGGTTTTCGCCGGTTGCGGCCGGTTAAAAACAAATAATTCTTCAGCTTTCCGAACCAATATTAATTTTGCAAATTGAGTCTAATGATAGCCAATTACTTAGCTCACTAATCTTTTCCTTTGTTGTATTTTATACAGAGGTTTCAGCTGCTCTGTTACTTTATTACACAAATTGTAGATAATTTACTTGTAGATAAGTTAATTGTAGATAATGAGAGAGCTATGTTCAGTATTTCTCTACGCGACAGAATCCGAAACAACAAAATTCGTTGACGAAAGAAGGTAATCGACATAGCTCTCAAAGTTTGCAAATTAAGTAGCTGGTCACATTTATATAATTACAAAATGCAAATATACAACACTCAGAAAGATAACAATTTCATTTAATTATCCTATAATACATGCCACGTAACATTTTTCCACAACTATTTGAGCGGTCAGAATTCATAATGAAACACAATTATCGGCTCGTTACTGACTGCTATTGGTGAAATATCTTTAATAATTAATTACGTTCTGTGTAAACGCTCGCAACACCCAAACTCTATAGATCAACAACATTCAACAAACAATAATTTAACCATGAGCGCAATCGGTCGGTATCATAGAAAAACACTAAGTGTAGATCAGTTAAATACTTACAACCAACCCTATAAATACAACCAAATCCGTACGTTTTTAAAAGGGTTGTAAGGGGTTTATGCGTCTCTAGTGCCTGTTAGTGCAGCAACACTTACTTATCATTTACTTTGAGACACAGTTACTTTTAGGTTATTTTAAAGTAAGTCCTACGAACGAAGGGAGAACCAAATGCCTTCGAATAACGCTTCACACTCATAGAAATCCCCGTGTAATACGAGTAGGCAATATGAATACACAAGACAATTAAAAAAAAACAAGACCAAAAAAGTCTAAAATAAAATTTGTTATACTTTAGGCTTAACTATTATTTTTGAGGTTGGTGACAAAATAAATACAAACAAAATACATGATACACAAATACCAACCTCAACGTACCTACGTATAAATTTTATTTTATAGTTTTATGAAGTCAGTTTAATTTTTTTTTAATTATAT
Organism: Erynnis tages; assembly: GCA_905147235.1. Lineage (NCBI taxonomy): Eukaryota > Metazoa > Arthropoda > Insecta > Lepidoptera > Hesperiidae > Erynnis > Erynnis tages. The sequence goes on from LR990082.1 coordinate 12,024,501, forward strand.
TTTTATCTCTCATACATATGAGTACATCCGATTGTCATGTAATGGAACTACTGTAGATACGATATACTGTGTCACTTTGTTTTTACAAGCTGTCAGGGAGTTCATAAAAAATGTATTCTGTGACGGACCGACAATCGGATAACTACACGTTGACCGTGACTTTCCATCATTAACACACCATTCTGTCCAAAAATAACAAAAAAAATACGTTACATTTTCTGATTTGTCTAATTCATAATTTAGTAAGAAAGGAAAGTAGTGTAAGGGCCCAACAAGCGAGGAGTGGAGGTACCTTGCCGCCAGCCTCTTAACCCGTCATAAAGCGGCATGTTTTCATGTCTCTTGTTTCGGCTTGGAAGGTATGTTTGCCGAGAAAGCTTTGTTTGACTCGAATGTATTACTCCTCGTGAGTAGCAAGGTAGCCGCATACAGCTTGAGCTTAAGAGTCCATGGGCTGCAGTGACCACTTAATATCAGGTGTTGCAGGTCTGTTGCTACTCAATTACGATAAAAGTTGACTGTATTTTGGAATATGGAAGTATGTAACAGAAAGCAATAAACCCGTCCCGTTCTGGCCGACCCTCCCCGGCGCTTCCTGGCAATCAGTGCGCACTTCCGACGCGTGATTGTTGACTGCCATTTTGTCATTCCGATCGTTTTTATCTCGTAGGTAAAATCCATCGAAACACAATATGCAATATGGTGCCAAATATTGCATTTGTTATGTTTACCATGAAAAACATTTAAATTGTTAAAGAAGCAACGTAAAGTGTAAGTTTACAAGTACCTAAAAGCCGCTATAAGAATATTCGCCATCATCATTCTATCATCATTTATTTTAGAATATTTGTTACCGAAATAAGAAGGTCTTTTTGTCTTTCTTCACAAAGAAAAAAGTAAACCGGCGAGTGGCCAACTTACGTCGAAGTATCATGTCATTTGACGACAATTAATAACATACATTCCGGCTGATGTATTCCCGCAGGACTATGACATGGGGTTCTTGAAGAAGGGAATATAAAAGCTCTCCTTCATAGCCGGCAACGCACTGGCGATCCCCCTGGTGTTGCACGCGTCAGTAGGCGACGGTGACCACTTACCATCAGGTGGCCCGTCTGTCTGTTTGCTTGCTCTATTTATAAAAAAAAATACACGTTTATCCTTCAGAACTTATTCTTCTTCAAAGTATGGTCGCATCCATGTAATTTACACTAGCGGTCTAAGTAGTGACTGCGCTCGACGATGCTTAAATGTGATTTACATGAGCAGTGAGCCTACAATTAGGTGGTACAATAAATTGAACCAATACTACATTATTTTCTACCAAAAACTTTTATCAACCTAACAACTTTTATAACCTCGCAGTAGTTTTCGAAATGTGACTCACTCAAAATTCTCGGAATGTGCCGGGACCAAATCCCAGGTACGCGGGGATCAGAGGTCCTCAACTTATCAGTTTTACACGGCGAGGGATTCTGGGCACGTGCCCAGATATGTTAGCCGCCTCTTTGCTGTTGAGCCACGGAACTCAGAGATGACAGAAGGGGAATCTCGTAAAGGTCGCGGAGATGAAATCAGTAATAGGAAACGGTAATCTAGTCTCCGAAACTTAAGATTGAACGTTCGAATTAAATCTAATCGAGCTATCATCACATTATTATTGAATTTATATATCGTTATCTGTTTGTTACAAACGGTAACCCAAAAGAGGAATAAGAAAAAAAAGAGTAAAAGGGAATTTAAAAAAAAATGATAGATAGGAAAATTATAATGTATAAAATGGCGTTGATTTTGCACATGTTAATGTATGGGAAAAAAGTACCCATGGGAACGGTAACATGTTATCACTGAACAGCAAAGGAATTGATGTATTTTATGAAGGTTCACTTCTGTCCTCTATGTTTCGTGAACTATCAAATATTGTAACACACTCTCGCCGACCCTTCGACTAACGACGTTACAACTAATGGGCATAGAGTAGACCGGCGCGTGTGTGGAGCCAGATTGAGGGATAAACTAATAACGACTAGTCAAGCCTGTTTATTTGATGCCTTGTATCCGAGCAAATCGCGTTAGCTTTATACTAATTAATTTAAACTCGTCTAACCTCGGATATTTCACGTTTAAAATAACTTTATGATGTTGCTTTAAATTACATTTATCAGCTAAACTTTGTTTAGGTATCTCTTTGAATTTTAAACTAGGACACAATCACATTATTCGTTACTTTAAATATACATATTATGTTGATTTTCGACCAAAACCTTTCAAAACTAACGCAAAAAGAAAGATTAAGGGTTAAGTTAACTTGTGTATTATGTCTGTAACGCTGTATGTTTTTATGTGACATCATAAATCTCGTAAGGCGGATACGTGGTCGTTCTTTTTTTGTTTTTTTGCATTTTTTCCAACTTTCTCTCCTAGTAAGCCAGTATGTAACAAATTTTACGAGTATTTTATACATTTTTGAAAAAAAGTGTTGACTAAAAAAATTTTTTCCTCTAGCAATAGCCGCTGGATCGATCATTTATAACTTTGAGGATACATTGACAGCATAAAAAATAAGTCATGTGGAAAGAAAAAAAAATCATGAGATTTTTTTAACTGTTCGTAATTTCCATCCTTCCGTCCACAACCATCACCCTGGGCATTTAATGACTATTTGTTAATATCGCAGCACGATTCGGAGAACAAATACTCATTATATCGACAGGCACGTGCCCCCGTGGCTGATTTTCCCGCTGATTGCATGCGACTGATTAAAGCTTTCCCTCCGTACTATCCCGTTCCCTCTAGCCATAGGTAGCAAACACATTGAAATACTCTTTATTTATCACCCGACAACGGCGAAACAAAAAGGAGAGTATGTAACAAAATTATATCTTCTAACTAATCTAATTGTCACGTCGCAAGCAAAAGTTGATCGTACAATTACGTTATTACCAGTGCGTGTTTCAATTAGAACAGTTAGAACATACAGAGCCCTGTGTTTAAATTTTGTGTGTTGGTCACTCGGTCATGTCAGCCAATTACAACAATACTGCCTGTATTGGGTTAATAAGCTTTAACTATTAAAGAAAGATGCATTATTTTGCTACTTCTGATACTACTAATTACTTTTTCTTTCAGTCACATCACAGAAACCCGTAATCCGCATCCCGCAGCCCGCAACACGCAACCCGCAACCCGCAACCCGCAGCCCGCAGTCGGCCGAACGTCACTCGCAGCTCGTAACTACGCGAGACCACAACTTCGGAAGCGCCACATAATTGCCGATTGTTTATTAAAGATGCCTGTTAATGTACTCTTATCAGTTTTCTCTGTTGATAAAGTTACATAGTGATTCCCATAAATGTAATACCTGACAGACCTTATTGATATTTACAAATATTGAAAAAACATACAAATAATACATCACGTCACCCCCCAACTATCGAGTTCAAAAGCAACCCCTTTCTTTAAAAGCAGGATAATCTGATTCCAAGCTTACTTTCAAAGTTCATACCTTAATAGACTCGTAGTATACGATACAATTAAAATAATAGGTATATTTCGATTCGATTATTCAATTTAAATCTCCCTCGCTCACTGTACTCAAAGCAACCCGACTACAATTTTCCTCAAACAAAAAGCCTTTGTGTTTGCAAAGTACAAAAAAATCGCTGATCATATTGTGAGCAGTTATTTAAACGCAGAACGTAACGACCCAACAATACTGCAGAAAAACATTTCCCAGAGCATACTTATGAAAATGATATCGTTTTGTTATCGCATCGCGGTAAAAGCCTCTTACAACTAAATTACACTTCTACTTCACATTTGAACTCATCAACTATCACGATACGTATCCATTGCCCGCTACTCTTTGTACCAACGAAAACTCACATGACTAAACTAGCAATGGATGTTGAAAACAGCGATGCGGTATTCACGCAGAAACTTTTTTCATGTATCGTGGTGAGAAGCTATCGCGCGCTCTGGGACGCGATATATAAGAACGATAAAAGCATCCCGGAGCGATGCGCTTCGCAGTTTAGTATACGCGGTTCGATTCCCGACGGCCGGTATAAAAACGGGATGTAACCGTTTCGGCGAGAATGCGGAACGTCCCCAACAAGTGAACAAGGAATTGAGATCGCGTCTAAATAATACTTCCCACAATCTTTATTATGTGTCATTTACACCCTAAATGGGGGAAGATCTAGACTACATTGAACCTTATATAGCCTATAGTGATAGTGAAATGGCAATGTTCTGGGCGAAAAACCATTTTACTCCACAAGACGCGAGTAGCATCCTTCATTCAACTACCAATTTCGCATTTGTACCTTATAATAATTTTAAAGAAATTTTATTTATCATTCAAAATTTGTAAGAACAATTTAAAATGATAGAAAAATAGCAAGAATTTTAAAATGTACCTTTAAATTATTTACATCATTCTTGTACAATTTTATAAAAGGTGATAAAATAACCTATTTCACTGGTAATAATTACTATAATAACATGTTGCGTTAATTAATATTGAATCCTGATTTTAATATCAACGAACCCGTTAAAACTTTCGAATGCAAATATTAAAAATCACTTGTTAATAGAAATGTAATGTTATAGCAAAACTCAACCCGATCTGTCAAATACTTTTCACTACAAACACAAAAATACAAAAGTTTTTCTATAAACATAATAACAAACGAATTTAAACAAACCTATTTTTATTTCTAGCAATTCTAGCTCGCTCGGAGTGTCTCGAGTCTTGACCCAGTCCCAGTGACTCCCTCTGTTCCCAGCGTTTTCTAAATCTCGTTAAGACTGTCACATCCCATTAACCTAAAAGCGCCTGACACTTCGCGGAGGAAACACCAACACCGACAGTATGGTGCACATTTAAAACAAATTGAATTGGATTACAAATAAAATAAAAAATAATTGAATTGAAAATGTTTCCTGTTTTATGCGTAATATGACGAGGAATTACGGTATGTGCGACGTGCGTATCCATTTTGTAAAAAGGCAATACTTTTAGTGTATTTATTTGATCAATTTGATGCTATGTTTACTGAATTGAAATATTTTCTGATGTATTTTGAAATAGTTTTTGAAGCATTTAACACAACAATACAGTACCTACACATAAGATATACTGATAGATCTTTCTCATGTAAAGTCAACGGTCAACAATAAACGCATTCTTTTCTTTCTTTTCTTTTTTCAGTCATCTGCCTAGAAACAGACTATAAATGTAGGCTACTTATGAGAACCTATCTAGTCGCCTCAAATAAAGTTTTTTTAGCACCCACACCTCCCTTACAAAAGTCATGAAATAAACTAATAATATGCTGATTCACGCGCCTGTACGTCACAGAACAGACAGAGTTACTTTAGTCCATATAGCGGTTCATTTGAATGCATGCATACACGTTTTAATATTCATGAAAGAAGGGAGATCGCGTGCAGATTGCTGCACTGTGCCCTAATTGTCTAATTTCAATTGCCGGTTGTGGCCTTAGCTGTTTTGTAGCTAAGTGTTACGTAAGCAAATCAGTTCTTCGAAACAAAACTTTGTTTTGTTTGTTGATGTTTGAATATCGTAATAGAAAATGGATAAGAAATTAGGATTTCAATCAGGAACTCTCGAACAAGGCGTAGAGTTCTTTCCCGTAGGCTTCAGGGCTGAAGTATGATTTATCAAAGGTTATTCCAAAGGTACGAATTTTGTTTTTTAAATGATTATGCAGATATCAATAAACAACGTAAACTATGGAAAAAAACAGATTAAATGGATTACAAACGTCGAATCTGACTATAACGGCACGCCTCCCACAGGAGTGCATTTTCCCCATTTAATATTTATTTTCGGTGATTAGAAATCCATTAAACAGTCAATAGGCCGAGGGCCAAGCCACATTATATAGGCATAGACAACAATAACACGGCAGAATAAGAGCTTGAGGTGAAAACGCCGATCAAAATTAACTTTATAATTAAAGCGTCGGGGCGGCGCGTCAATTACGGGACTCGTTCGAGAAACTTCTGATTTGACATTTGAAACTCATTAAAATTTTATAATACCCGCTTTTATGACTGCGGTTACGATTCAGCATTATTCATCACAAAGGGGGAATTTCAGAACTTTGAACCGTGACTCCCTGTAACTGTTGTACTTATTAGTGGTCGATAAGTCTCTTTTTACTCGCCTCACTTGTATGTCTTTAACGGTTTCTTGAGCATAATTTTACCCACTTAAAAACATTAGGTTAAGCTAAAATATGGCATATAAAATTGTTGTTGTAAAGAATCCTATCGACTACTAAAAAGTGCATCAAGTTATTGCAAATGCGTAGGACCTCAGTGAGGCAAGGGGCGCTCTTAAGGATTCATATTGTTCTACTAACTCCTAATGATGAGTGGCACCTGCAGACCATGGACGCCCACATCCAACCTCAAATAGAGAACAAATCCTACCTGAGGTTGTAGGTATGCTTTGCTACACATGAGGATTAAAATGTTCGCCTCTAATAAAGTATTTCCGGCAACCATACCTCCCCAGCCGAAACACAAGGTTTGAAGATCATGTAGCTTTACGACGGGTTAAGAGGCTGGCGGTAACCTCCCCAAGCGAGCTACTATGGCTCTAAAACCTAGAAATCAACAAGTCTTAATGAAAGCTTCGAAACGAGCCTTCTCGAATTACATAAAATTAAATGTAATAGTGAGTAACCTTGTTTAAAGCCATACTATTCTCCGCTCGAACTTCAATTAGACGGTGTATAATAACCGATGAAATTCAATATCCCAATCAACATATAAAGTAATCTGGAAGCTGAATGTCGACACGAAGATATTCCAGTCCCGTATCCAAGAGACACACAGTACGTGTACGCAATGCGCCGAAAGGTCTCAAGAAACTCATTTCTATCTTATTCGTTTTAATAATTAAGGAAGTAGAAGATATATCCTTTTAGAGACCCACTGCAAGATCAGGTCTCCTGTCATAATGAAAAGGATCTAAGCCTTAGTCTACCAAACAGGCTTAGTCCGTGTCGGTGGACTTCACATGCATTTGAGCCATGTATTCTACGAGTATGTCCTCTCAAAAATATGCACTCCTAATACGTTTTTATCCACAAATAAACACTTTCGCCGAATGTATATCTAAGGGTAGGTAGATATAGCCTAATAACGGGTAAAGTGTACCAGTGAGACGGATCCACATACTCGTACGTACTCGTATGTTCTCATCCCATGAAGCAAACTCGTTACCATAATTGTTCCAAGCGCTACACAAATTCAAACAAGCGCCGAGGCTGAGCACTTAGAACTCCTCTACGGAGCGGAAACTTTGGGAGTAGGTTACATTTTTGTGTGCTTTGGGATTTGCGCTTATCACTAGAGTGTTGGCTCAAGCCGTCCATTTAAACTTGGGGTGAAAATGCGGCGAGCGGGGGCGGGAGATTAAACTATTAGTTATTCCACGAACGCGGGGAGCGGCCGGCGGCGGGCTTACATTGCCTAAATAAGTTCTGTAAACGTGTTGCTTTATGAATGAAAAGTGTTTAGGAGGCAATGTGAACTTATTTCATAGTTAAGGCTTACCTGAACGTACTGCGCTACATTTGAGATGAAAACACGGCTTACGCGATCGTGAATAATCATTCGTTCCTATGATTACAATTCTCCCAGAGAGATCTCCCACGCGGTGGTCATACCTGGGGAGCGGCCGTGCTCCGATTACGTCATGTCGGGGTTTTATATATATGTTACCGATGTAGAAAACTTCTATAGCGTGATTCAGGATCGCGTGGCGCCATCTATTGACGACTGGCGAAAGCCGCCACAATTAATAATTCAGTCGCGGTGAAACCCGACAGTCTGTGATATAACTTTGCGGTAATCCATACAACAATTTGATGCAAAGTCCACAGCACCTGATCGTGGCTGTTGTAGAGCCCACATCACCTAACGATGCTCCATTTTCGAAATACAGGTGTTGTTACAGGTATGTGCCATGGCACCCGCCTACTTAGAGGGACTACAGCATACCGCTACATGTACGCGGATTGTTACAAAGTAATCAAAATACGTAACAGCCCGTGACGTTTACCAACAGCTGCCGAAACCCCGTGTTTTCAGAATAACGGGCTCGTTAATGATTATGTGATGGAAGAGAACTTTGCAACACCATTAGTTATTCAAACGCAGACACAGAACGGTACACATCGTCCGACAAAGTTTACCGACACGTTTTAACTGCAGCATACTAATCTACACTAATAACAATAATTTATCTACGCCTAATAGCACTTTATGTGTAGGTACTTCAAGACTTTCAGGTTTTTAACTAGATTCTGGCAAATAAATAGGGCGATGCCTGCCTAACCTACTGGTCTATAATAATACAATGATTTAATTCACGTGTATTTTTGGACCTGAGATTCTTTCTCATGAGCTCCGTCGGTTTCGTCGGTCCTACACTAAAAATACACCTGAGTTTACTCTCGTATTATTTTAAAATTCCTACAACGCGGTAAAATTAAAGTTTGTTAAACTAGTGTGCAGACTAAAGCTACGTTGTTAAATTATGTAAATGATTATGTTCCATGCGGACTGAAACTCCGGCGTGATTAAATATTCGCAGCTTGTACAGCGTTCGTTACCGACACGAAACAAGAGTAACACCTAGTCATAAGTAGGTTCTATCAAGTAGGTACCTACGATTGTACAGTACTTATTCCTCCTAGGTATATAATAGCGGCTGTGAAATGCTCTAAAAAGAATCTTAGGGGCAAATGTGCAAGAGTAGTGGTGCGTTTGTCAGAGGTCCCACGGTCCCAATATGCACCGTAAGACTACCGAGGGATTTTTATAGGTAAAAGTGCTACATAACCCAATATCTCCCCCAACAATCCAAGATGTTGGATACCTTTCAGATTTAGATAAATATTTTTTGTTAAAGGTTCTAGTCTAGAACTAGAACTAGAACTTCTAAATGAGTGTTGTTGTAAATAAAATAACGGTTTAAATCAAGTGCATTGTTGAATCAGATTACATTGAGTTAGTGTACATGTAAAGTTTACTGTTGTCTGTAAAAATGTCCCGTTCTTCAGAAAAAAATTGCTTTAAATCATGATAGAGATGTCACGGACAATATAGAATACAGTATAGCAAACAAGTTGTTCAACGATAACTTTTATGTTTCTGACTGTCTAGTATCTACGATATGTCTCAGTTGGAGATACGGAGCCCAGAACACCACTCTAGTCTCGCTCGAAGTTGCTCTAGGTTGCCTCTCAGTGGCTGGAGAGAGTCTCTTGTAAACTAGATGTTATTAGATAATACTCGTGTAACACACCGAGGATGGGGAACTACAAACGCTAAACTGAAACTCAACCTAACTTCGGTGAGGTGTATTCTCATATTATTACAATAATATTCTCTGCTCACTTGTTATGTGCATAACTAGTGCATAACTAATTATAACGTCGATTAAATACTGGTAGATTGATTTAATTTTAACCACTGGAATCTCCCGTGTATCACATATGATACATACCCATAGATTTTTGCACATCATACTCATGAACAACACGTATTGCGATTGTGAAATAGGTGACCCAAAAAAAATTTGTAATCGGCGATCTATTTCAAATGAGCTCTATTCATAGCAAGATAACTCCGCCTTGGCCGTAACAAGTGAGCCATTACTGGGGCGGAAGGAGCAGATGAGCCAAACTAAACGCCCTAATAAACCTCCACACTCGCTCGTAGGCTCCGCTGCCGCCCCAACAATAACAGCCTCCATCTACCACCATGCTTTTAATATCATACATTCGCAAGTATCTTCGTCAGTACGCTGTACATTGCTCGCTTAGCTCGAAACATTTAAGTGATTTTTCCAAATCGCACGGAATGTATGTTGTACATGTACAATTCGTGATATACCACCGACCTTCATCACTGGATTTTTAATACTAGCTACATTCGCGTTTTTCTTTGTTGTAGCATACACTGCTCGTTTTGTACAGTTCATTGGCCAGAGGTCACTGAATAATTTGCAATGGATGTATTGCTACAGTCGATTACCTTACTGAAAGGGGATAAGCTAATGAAACGTTGTGTTTATGAAGGAAGCAAACATCGAATTAGCGCTAAGCCCCTATCGAGGCTAATAAGTCGATATGTGAGCAGTTGAGCAGCCGGCTACTTAGCGCTAAGAACCTTGAAGTGGTGGTACGAGGAATGTGATACTTTGACCCAAAATGTAAGCCAATCTTTTCAAAAACGTAAGAGATTGTACGCACGATGAAACGATATATTACTATGTTACCTCCTATACGAGTATGTATGTTACCTCCTATGTGTCCTAAGTTCTTAGTCTTTAACGCGTACTCAATTGGCACTAACTTAAGTATGTTTCTGGATAACAGGAAGCAAACTATCGAATTTCAGGCATCATTAATACAGACCGTCGTTTTAACTTTTAAGTTGATTAGGCACCTTGTAACCTTGTAATAAAAAAAATTTAAAATCACCTGCTGTTACGGTGAAGAAAAACATCGTGAGGAAACCTGCATGCCTGAGAGTTTACAAAAAAAAAGTTCTCAAGGGTATGTGAAGTCCACCAACCCGCAGTAAGCCAGCGTGGTGGACGGCGGCCTACATCCCTCTCATTGCGAGAAGGAGACCCGACCCTGTAGTGGGTCATTAACGGGTTACTAACAGGCGCCTTGTGCTCGTATATGTTGCACGTGTAGTAAAAATCAGATAATACTCATTGCTGGTAAGTGGAAATTATGAATAATATTTGATGTCTTCAGCTTAATTGCTTCATGGTGCATATACATCTCCCCAAAATATAAAGTACTTATTCGTTGATATTTCTTGTACAAGTAAGTATGAAACGTTATTTATAGAGTTAGTTATAATACTTACAACACCAGACGACTTTACAAATGACGATCGCGCCAGTTGCGAGTTAGTTGAACGATTAAGTTGTGCTGATTATGTGTTTCTAGCTTTAACGTGAAGTTAATTACATTAGTGCTAAGTAACGAGTAAGGAACTTATACAATATTGATCACTTCGGGCTTTAGTTAATAAGGCTCTTTAGTTAACAACGGCTTCGGCATCGCTTTAGGATATTACCTGATTACCTCGTCTGGCGTCTTTTGATAAAGGGATGATCGAAAAATATTTTGAGTATAAGTGAATATGTCATTGAATCGTAATGTTAATTGAACAAAGACTTGGTCGAATATATTTATTAATTAAGGATTAGACTAGCCGTACCAACAGTCGTCTTCAAGTCCCGAAAAGCAATCAGACTGTGAACAGCTGGTGGTGATGTAGCTCGCCCGAAGAGATATCTACCTTACCGCCTCTCTCTAATCCCGCCGTAAAGCAGCACATAGTTTACATCTTGTGTTGTCTATTATATTTATCAGTACAGTATACCCAAATAAAAAGCAAAGAAAACTTTAAAATTTATTAGTTAGTTTAATTGGATGCCAATAGTTTAGGAATTGTTTTCATTTATAATTCACATTTTTCAAGTTACCATAAAGATGAAATATGTCTTTTATGCCTTTACTTATATTCGTTTCAAGTGTCTTCACTTCAGAACAAGAAAACAAAAGCATACGTGATGTATGAGAAGCTTTAGGATGCGTTTGAGGATCCTTCAGAGGCCGGAATATGTTTAAAAAGGATAGTGTGACTATAAGACTCCAAAACGGATGGTAATCCTTTGCGAAATATCAGTAAAATATCCGCCAATGTCAACCTTATTCCATGGTATTAAGGTCTGTGGAAAGATTCAGAATGTTAAGCCATTTTGATCTTTATTGCGACGGCATAAGACTGACTTGTGACGCCGCCGGAGTCGCCAGACGCATCACATAAAGTTATACACTGTAATGCAGCCACTTTTAAACCCATTGTGCTGGAAAATAAAACTTTAATACTGTTGTTTTAACACTATGCTAAATAAGTATGCTAATGTCATAGAATTTTGTATGGTTACGAGTATTTATTTGCGTGTGAAGTCGCTATTTCTAACGTTATACGTTGAATTTTAAAATTGAGGCTTTTAAATTGAGCAAGTGAGGGAATGCACTACATTTTCATCCGACGGGAGCCGTTGGTGATTAGATTCCTCCTTCCTCCGACAAAATGTAGCCTTAGGAAACTCGAATTAGAAAACTTCATCCCACAGACATGCACCGACGGATAAATCCATTTCGTTATTTCGAGACTTTTCAGACGTCATCAAAGTTACGGAATCTTTCTTTTTATCAAATAGGTAAGAAGCAGATGTCACTGCGACAAAATTATAGCATTAATAGGAATCTGATGTGAACTAATCACTACAGCATTCGACTTCAAATTGGATAGAAATCAAGAGGTCATACTCGTGTATGAGTGCATTCTATTCATGAGGACTCAGATAAAAAATAAAATAAAGTCTCAAATAAAGTGTCTCAGATAGCAACATCTCCAATCAAAACATGTAGAATACGCTGCTTTAACAGGATTATTAATGGGGTAGAGCCATTGAAGTGTGCAAGTAACAGTTTTGGATAGGTACGTGTGCAAATTATCAATTTAACCCGAATTATTGGTATTTAGAGAAACATAATTTGAATGATTGTGTCACAAAAGGAAACTAGTTAAAAATGTGTAGGCAAATATTCAAAAATGGAAAAGGTTTGCGTGCCGTGGTTATTGAATGGTAAATGTAACATAATTATCACTTTTTGCTCCGGGCTTGGAGCCACGGCCGGCGTGTGAGAAGCGGAGGATATTCAGCGGCGCAGAATGCGCTCGCATTTCCATCTGCCCCACATCGCGTGATTAGGTTTTTGTGCATTACGGGGGATTACTCCGGAGGAAATGCAGCCTTAGGAAATCCGAATTAGAAAGCTCCAACCCAAGCCTTACTCCGTCGCTGAATAACCGGTACGCTCATTTTGTGACGACTTAGATGAAAGACTTCTACAGATGTAGTGATACCTAGTAACTAGAGAAAGTAAAGATGGGGTTATTTATTAATTTTGTACGCCAATAAAAAATCGCTATAAACAAGAGCGGAAATGACGTCTAGTGGTATCCTCCACCAATCAATCCTTGGTTATGTATTATATAAAAGTACCATAACAGCAGTTTCCGGTCACCAATTTTTGGTGTCCCATTTGTGATATCCTATGTAGTGTGTACCTTTAAATAAGTAAGTGTAAGTTCATATAAGTTAGTCAGATACTGGCAGGGATGTAGCAGCCATGTAGAGAGAGGGCAGACGTTGGTGTAAGAAAGAAAAGAAAAGAATGCGTTTATTGTTGACTGTTACACGAGAAAAATTACAAAAATTATAATAAGTTAAGAACAGTCTACCCTATGCGGGCATACAATAATTATGTCTTAAATAACGATTCGTGTGTTACTGAAGGCTAATACTTGACTAACTTATATCAGCTTTACATATATTAGATATGTATATCTTTGAGTTAGATGTAGCTCACCTACTCAAAGAATATGAATCACTGTCACTTTATTATAAGAGTTTTAAAAGTCTTACAACTCACCCACATACAAGCTCGTATAGAATTTTTTTCTTATCTGATGTTGGTCGTGGGCGGCAATGACATTGTAAGTAAAATTCCAAGTAAAGTTACCAAAATCAATTGTCTATTGTATTGGCTAGGGCAATGTGTATGTGTGTATGGCCAACCATAGCAAAAGCGCAAGGGTCCTTTTTATGATTCAATGTTATTGTCTCCAGACCACGCTGATGGATGGCCATAGGTCTTTCACATTCATATTTACTTTTAAAAGAGTGCTGGGAGTTTTTTTCCGCCCGCTTCTTTCTCCCAGTCTATGGTTACCGAGGGGCGATCATAGCGGATGAATGTATAATAATAGTAAAAATGTCTTTGTAAAATGCCCTTTTTCGTGGGATTGCATCCCATAACATGCAAGTCACTTACTTATGCTTTTTGGGAATTATCTTTCAATATTATGATAGAGTGAGGTTTAAAATAAAACGAATGAAGTATACAAAAATATTTTATTCCTTTTCATTTTCATCACATTCGGCTATTTACAAACACAAATATTTAACTAAGATATGTAACAAATTAAATGCAACGATGTCAAATGAATTTATTGCTCGCTCTTTGCTTAACATTTAATATAATATCTACTTATATAATAAATATAAATTTGTTTTAAAACGTGCATAAAGTTTAACTTTATAAATACAAAACAAATTTAAGGTTAGTGGAAACAGTAATAAATTAACAGGTTTTACTTAGAGATCTATAGTTTGGAAACAGCAAGATTGTCATTTATCAGACCAAAACTAAAGTTTCGAATTCACATTTTTAAGAAATAAAAAGTTAGAAGAACTTGAAACAAGACAATTTTTCGATTTTAAAAATGTTTCCATTAGTCGCAAGTAACTTCTTTATACAAAGTGTCAACATCTAGTCCTAACGACTGCGCGGGAGGAGAGGAGCGGAAACCGCTTTATTTTGTGGAGCTTCTAATCCGTTAAATAATGGGTTGGAAATAAAAACGCTTTAAAAACGGTAAGCCGTCCCCGTCGCTGCAGTTGTGTCGACGTGTTCCTCAGTACTCGCCAGTTGGCCGGCGAGCGCTCGAGATAATTAATTTCGTTCAGCCACGCTCCGCTGCACAGCGCTTCACGCTGGACGCTCATAAATTCGATCTCGCTTTATAAACATTTAGATAATAAGCGCAACTTAAACAAATGACGAGTGAGCAACTGAGCGCTGAAAATGGAGACGGGAAATAATGAGCCTTATCGCGACGCGGCGAAACAAAATGGATCGTTCGATTGTAGCTCGGCGATCCACGAAAATATTAACGAGTTAAAGAAATCCTACTCAATCTTAGATCAAATTTTTGCTCCAAAAATACCTCCAGAACGATAAATATTCTACCATTCCGCCGGCTAACTTGTTACTTAAATTAAAGCAATTATTCTCGTTAACAAATATTCGTTGCTCGTTTCTCGATCATTGTGCTATTAACAAATAATTTGCTTCCTTCGAGTCAATAAACAATTGGCGTACCAAAGTTGAGTAACCTACCTATGTACAGTATATACAAGTCGAAATTCTATTTTAAATGTCAGGAATAAAAATGACATACGAGGGTACACTAAATTTGATTGCAGAAACACGTTTGTACACGCACAGGCGATACATCGGAGACAGTGTGGGAGAGAATCACTAGAAATGTCATATCGAAGTGCCACACCGTTTAAGCTAGCTAATTGTCAGGAGGTCAACGTTCAAGGAACTCGACACTCACACTTAACCCGTTTATTTTCCGTATTGAGAGACCAGCTTGTCACTGCACTAAATTACTAAATCACATGCACTGTGACTATTCCGAACGCGTGCTGTATAACCACGAACAGCGTCGCTCCGGCGCCTTCAATTAGCACGATTGACGGCGCACTATAATTTCAATCACTATCTACAAGCGTGCCGACCGTCAAAAGTGCACGAAAGTCATATTGACTAACTTAGTCTGTCACAGCACTACATCGCCCTGGCACTATCTGTAACCGTGCTTCAGGACAATCATGAGGAGAGTTATTTTAGTTATGGAAGGAATGGGCGAGGTGGAGCGGCTGGAGAGGGCGCTGGCGTGGCACTCGGCCTCGTCGACGTGCAGCTCGATGAGAGGCCTGGGCCGGTCCCGCGGGGAGGCCTGGCAGCTGCTGCGCCGCGCCGCGTCCCGCGCCCCGCGCGACCCGCCGCCCACCTCCGCCGTCCAGCGCCGCAGCCAGGACCCCACCCACGACGCTGAACAGCCGCACCGCAGAGGGTTCCCAGCCAGGATTAACCCACCTAGATGCAAGAAAAGAGTTTGTTAAAGACGTTGTTCCGTTAAGTGTACAGCCTAACTAGGAATATATTGATTCTAACCCCGCAGTCCTTCTTCCTGATTGTTGAGTTTTGGTGAGAGTTGTAGTAAACATTTTACATGTAGGTAATAAATAAATAAATGCTTTAATAATAATATCCTGTATCATGATTGCCCTGACAAATACAAGACAACAAAACTTATATCCAGACCGAAATACAAATTTAAATCTCGTTCACGCTTTGAATCAAACTCGAATGAATCCATGGCCCCGTAGGTCGAATATATGAATTATACGTGTCTTGGAAACTATCTGTACCTTAACATTTTTACATGCTCAGATTTGAATAAACAAGTTCCGAAGCTAAAAGAAATTACCCGGTACGAGTTTGGTGGCGTAGCGGTTCCACCCGGTGTGGTTCGGGTAGAGGGTGGATGGGCCGAAGGTGACCAGCCGGTTGTCACTGAAGTCGAGCGCCAAGTGCGGCACCTGCGCCAGCGGCCGCGCCAGCCCGGCCGGCAGCGCCGCCACCGCCGTGCCCGCCAGCCGCAGCGACAGCGCCCGCTGACGCCCCAGCGCCGCGAACGCATGCACCGACACTCGCTCCAGGTCCCTGCCCCGGACTTCCAGTGCACGCAGCTTCGGCGCCCGCAACCCCAGCAACTGCCCGTCCAAAACCGGATCCCGAATCAGCACCGTCAACGACTCCAGATTGGGCGTCGCCGATACGATTTCCGCTATCGGCATGTCCCGACCCTCACTCGTTTGCGACTCGAGAGCTATCGAACGAAGCGACACGAGCGGGCGTAACGAGCGCGGCTCGATAGTCTCCAAGTGCCTCAGGTGCTCCATGCGTAGATGTAGGAGGCGATCGAGGCCCTCGAACGATCCCCGCGACATGCGGACTATCGGATTATGCGAAACGTCGAGGGAGATAAGGCGAGGAAGTGCGGCCCACATCGCCGGGCGCACGGAGGTAAATTTATTACCGGCGAGATTGAGCGCATGCAAATTAGCGAGATGCCGCACGTCGCTTTCGCGGTACGATGTTATATAGTTAATGCTGAGATCGAGCTCGGTAAGGTTCGCCAGCGGGAGATGCGGCGCCGTTTTCAGCCCCGCGCCCGCGAGTGATAGTCGACGTAATCGGGGCACGTTATGAAACAGCTCCTTAAAGTTAGCTTTTATCGCATTGTAAGATAGGTCGAGATATCGGAGTCGGGGCAGCCCCGAGAAGGTGTTGTCCGATAGCACCGTCAGAGCGTTCTGTGCGAGGCTGAGCTCGTGAAGAAACGCCGTGGTGTGGAACATGGCCGCGTCGAGGTACTCGAGCCGGTTGCGGGACAGCTCCAAGCGGCGTAACGTAAATCCGACCTGCGCCAATGTGCTGCTCGGAAATAAAGCTAACTGATTGTCGCTGAGATCTAGGTATTCGAGGAGCGTATTCTTGAAAGTGTCCCGAGGCAGCGCCCGGATCCGATTGCTATCGAGACGCAGCTGTCGCAGCCGGCGCAGGTTGTAAAACTGCTCGACGGACAACTGCCCGATACGGTTGTTGGACAGGTCGAGTATTTGTAGCGAAGACATTTCCGCAAAAGCTCGTCTTTTTATTACGCTTATATTGTTATAGCCCAAGTTTAATATATCCAACTTCGGCAGGGAGCCGAATCCGGAACTATCGATTTGAGTTATTCTGTTATGAGCGAGTAACACTTGGCGAACGTGTGGTCCCATGGAATCAAAAAAGTTTTTCGAAACAGTCTCTAGCTCGTTATGCGATAAATCTATTATATTTATAAGAACCGGCGAACCGCCGACCAAGGAAGTTATTCTATTGTAGCTAGCGTTGACGGCGAAGCTAACTTCGTCGTTGGACACGTTTTCGAAGTAGCGCGTGGAGAACTCGAGCAGGTTGTTCTCCTGCAGGTCCAGCACGGCGAGGCGCGGCAGCTCGCTGAAGGCGCCGTCCGCCACCAGCTCCACCACGTTGCCGGCCAGACTTAAGTATACTAGGTTCAATAAATTCGTGAAGCTCCTCTCGCTCACGTTCTGCAAGCGGTTGTAGGACAAGTCGACGCTCTGCAACTCCCCTAGATCCACGAGAAACTCCGAGTTTATCTTGCTTATATAATTGTACGACAGTCTTAGCTCCTTTAATTTATAAGTGCCGTTCGCCCTCACCGCATCGCTCGGAAATTCTATTATTTTATTAAAGTCCAAATTGAGATACTCTAAAGAGGGAAAATTTTGCATATCCTCGGACGAAAAGTAGTGAATATTGTTATTATCCAATCCCAGCCAGCTCAGCGTCTCCAGCGCCGAGCCGGCGGGTACGTCTCCGCTGAATAGCGCCGAGGAAAGTTCCAGAACTCTTAATTGAGTCAGATTAGCGAAAACGCCGGCCTCCACATAATAGAGGTCGTTAAAACTGAGAACGAGTTCGCGCAGGGGCAAAGGAGGAAATACGCCTACTGCGAGTTGCGCGACGCGGTTGCCGCGCAGGCTTAGCGTGCTCAGCGCCTCGGACCACGGCCCGAACGTCTCCGGGGGTACGTGCGTGATGAGGTTGTAACCTAAATCTAGGTAGACCAGGGACGCCGGACTGAGAGTCCTTAATCCCGACGGAAAACTCGGCAACATGTTACCGGCCAACGTAAGCGAATGCAACTTCGGCGGCAGCTCCTGCACGTCTTCGAGCCGATTATACGCTAATGATAAATGTTTCAGATGAATCAACTCTTGAACGCTCGTCGGAAGCGAGGACAAATCGTTGTGGTCCAAATCTAAGCGTTCTAGATCATGCTTGAGCGCATAAACGGTCGCGTCGGACAAATGACTCAACCTATTATAGGATATCGACAGCTTCTCTAGCCGCCCACAATCTAGCACGAAGGGCGGCACGGACGTAAAGTCGTTCAGGTCCAAAATCAGCTGCTTAAGTTGCAAGCCGTGCTGGAACTCGAACTCGTAGCTGTCCGTCAGCTCGTTGTGGCTCAGGTCGAGGGAGTCGATCTTGGACTTGTCGCCTCTGCAGGTGCGGTTGTAGGCGGGCTGGAGGACGTTGTTCCGGAGGTGGAGATGGCGGAGGCGCGGCAGGAGCGCGATGGCGTGGCACGGCACGCGCGGCAGCAGGTTGTCGGAGAGGCGCAGCAGGGCGAGGCCCGGCGGCAGCGCGCCCGCGTCCAGCGCGCGCAGCCGGTTGCCGTCCAGCTCCAGCTGCGCGAGCGCCCGCAGCGAGCCGAGCGCGCCCGCCCGCAGCGCGCAGATGCGGTTGTTGCTCAGCGACAGGCTGCTCAAGGTGTCCGCCAACGCTCCCCAGTCCGTATCCGGCTCTATGTCGCTTATGAAATTGCTGGAACAAAATTATCCACTGGAAGTCGTTCGAGTAATTGAAACGAAATATTGTTATGACGACGATATTCCCGTAATGTCTACTTACTTTTGCAAATTGAGCCAGTTGAGTACTTTCAGTTCGCGGAGAGCTTCTATTGGTATTTCTGTGAATTCGTTGTACCCTAAATCTAACGATGCCAGCGTCGTTGTCATTGATCTAAAACAAAAAAATAATCATAAAAATGAGTTTGTATTCTTTACATTATGAAATTAATGATTATTATATTGTCTCGTCTTAATAACAATGAAGGAATGTTTTTTTTATTTATTTTACATAACCTTTTACTCAGCTCGCTGAGCCCTCCCATTTTTCGTTAATTCTTAAGTCAATTTTCCGGTGGAAATATGGCGAATGGAATATCTAGCAATTAAGTATTGTGAAAGTTATTTTCCATCATTCGGTGCTGTGATTATGTTGTGTGGAGATGTGGTGGTGTGATTGTGTTGTGTGGAGATGTGGTGGTGTGGTATAGGAAGGCTCACAGCAGGGCGGCGGGGTGCAGGCGGTGCAGGCGCGAGGCCACCAGCAGCAGCGTGCGCAGCGCTCGCCCGTCCAGCGCCGCCTCGCCCAGCGCGCCCAGCCGCGCCGCCGACACCGCCACGTGCCGCACGCCCGCCTCTGCACACACACAGATGCACTTATACATAGGACATATACACATGTGGCGACATCTGCCACTAGTCAATAGGCGGCGCCACACGAGTCTGAATCAGCCTATAGAAGTTTTCTACATCGCTAGCATGTAGGAATACAAAACTCTGACATGACGTAATAATGTATGGCGCCGCCTTGTGCGCGAGCGACCCACAAAAATCTGCCTTTCTTTGCTGCATTGCTTTTCTGCTCTGCAGTTCTTTCTTAAATCAATTTATCATCTATTTCGCAAGCTTATGCTAGAGCAGGGTTTAAAGATCTGTTTGACAGAACATTTTTAATCTTTCATATTCTAACTTTGAAATGGAACCAACCCGTATCGGGGAACCTGTGGAAGGGCACGAAGTCGCAGGCGAGGTGGTCAGCGCGGCACACGCACAGCGCGTTGGAGGCGCAGGGCGCGGCGGCGGCGGGCGGGGGGTGCGCGGGGTGCGGGGGGCGCGGGTGTGCGGGGTGCGGGGGCGCGGCGGCGGGGCGGGGCAGGGCCAGCAGCAGCGCCGCCGCCGCCGCCAGCGCGCGCGCCCGCCCCCGGGCCCACCGCATCGCACCTGCTGACAAACAAACACATCAACATTTACTAATTTATCCCTTATTGTTTACCTAAAAGCCCAGGCTACAAGGGGCAACATTAACACATAACATATCACCATGACGTGGACGCTCCTTTAAAACTCCTATAGGTACTTTATGTCTTGGGAAGACATGGGTTATGTACCTGCTGAAACCTGCAGATTGAGCCCTCAATTACGAGTTTACAACTGAGTAGAGAGGGCATAACGGTTTCATTCTGCCTTTACAAATGTCAAGTATGTCAGTTTTGTTAATCTACTAATTAAATAACAATGGCTTTCTGATAAATTCCTATTGAGGTACTCTCGCGAATCTATGCACCCATTCAAACCTGAAGGCACTCGAACACAATTAAATGAGCTATGGGCTTACATACGTATACATAATATGTATTCCGAATACGTGTAGAGCTTCAATGACATAATTCAGTATCCTAAACACGTCATCCCTAAGCAAACATGGTAGAAATACGTAACAATATTGGAATTTAAATGAAAACCATACATTACACATTATCCAAAAGGCAATGTTATGGCAGCTTATAATATAGAACCAAATTCTTGGAGAAAGTTGCAAGTTTAGGAAAGTTGCAACACTTTCAAAGTGTGTACACGTAATCTAACCTAAGCTAACCTTAATAGATTAACTGCATGCTAATTAGCTAACAAAGGAAATCAATTTCCACACACAACCAGGGACGTCACCAAATGAAAATAAACCGTGTGATCAGCCCGCGATGAGCCCGATCTAATCAATATTCATTATTCAGCTACGAGCAGCTCCGGTCAGCCGGAACAAGCCCGCCTCTCATTTATATTGTGGTCGCAGGTAATCCCAAACAACACCCGACTGCGTTACAACGATGCATAATATATTAAACGCAAACCAGGAAACTAGCGAAATCAACAGGACAATTTAAAATCATTCGGTTTTTAATCAAAGAAGATTTGGTCGAGAGAAAAGCCCCGATATGAAAGTAAAAATCTACGATCAAATGAAGTGCCGCTTTTCTTTGTCAACATTTGTACGGTAACACACATTACCTAATCTACTGCTACTACTAACCACAGTTTAAAACTGGGACTCTACATATTGTGGTCTTTCAAGCCGGACTTCATTGCACTCAGACCTACGTATTACTACTGTGTGGTTTTAACAAGAACCCTACTAAAATGATGTAATGTAGTGTCAACACAATGGAAAGCGAAACATAACTTAGCTAATTTAAATCACAATAGATTCAATCGCCTATCTTTTCTTTTTTAAGAGTAAACAAAAGTTAAGCGCTTTTAAAGGAGCTCCTCTCAAGCATTAACAGGTGTGTCGTTCTCAGCCTCACTTAGTCGACGTTGAGTACCTACGCACCTCGTACCAACCAGGGTGCAAGACACACAGTGCTCGCCTGTGAATAATTCATAGCCCCTGGGCATTACCATCCCTCTGGTGCGTGACCTGCCTAAATCCGAACCATGTCGGGTTGTCGCTTAAAGTAATGCCGGCGCAGCCACTATTTCACGCCGCCGAAAACGATTTCTCAGGTCGTGTTTGCATCGTATACATTTTTTATTGGTCTCCTACGTAATAATGTATGGCTAAAACTTGTTGCGGCAATGTTGCTGGAGACACAGTATGGTTTTATTAAATTTAAAAATACGGTATATTCATTCATTGGTCAGTAATATTTGCCACCAATAACATACCTAATTTGGAACATCATCCAATACACAAGATTGAATCCTTTGGCGGGTTTCCTCGATGTAGCAGATGTAGAAGTATTCGTACAAGTAGAGCCGCAGATTGCGCTAGTCTCCGTCGGATCCAATTTGCTTGCGCTCGTTTTGTTTTTATTTCATTACCGACGTGCTCGTAAATCGAACACTCGGCAAACACTGGGGCATTCGTTAACATCGCCGCAACAGAGCAAATCAGTACTTTCAGGACTTTCTGAAATTAGCAGTTTACGATATCTTTCAGGAATTTCTAGTCAAAGTAATACAAAAAGGTTAAGCGTTTTCTTCGTTTTTCAAGGGTTGTAGCTAAAGGGTGGACGCCTCCAGTGTGCTACATCTCGGCACTAAGACGTAATGTATTATTGTTGACATCTTTAACGACTTTAGTTACCACGAGCGATGGCAAAGGGACGTAAAGTTTTGTGTGTTCGTGTGTTAGAGTGCGCGTGTGTATATGCCTGTGTGTTCTGTAAATTATATCCGTTGATGGTTAATTATCCTGTATTCACACCCAACACTTTCCTTGCAAAATAAAATCTAAGCGACGTTGGCTGTAGCTGTTGTAATACATTATTTCTGCGAACTCAATCGTCGTGCTTAGAATTGATCGCTTTCTTGGAAGAAACGTAACTTGATATTAGACGTATTGTTATACTTTCAGAGAAATATCGAATGTTTGCTGTTGTTTCATAGTTTAAGAATAAATGTATTTTAAAACGCTAGGAAATCCCCACCGGAAAGAGATCTGCGTAGTCATCTATCAATATACAAAAAATGAATTGCCTGTTCCCTAGTTTCACTAAAACTCGAGAACTCGGTTGAACTGATTTTGATTTCGAAATGTTCCCGTAAGTCCGAGGAAACTTTAAGCGGTGAGAAATTTTTAATTTTAGAATGTGAGGGAAATTAGTTTTTATTTGTTTTTTTTTTGTTTATTTGGTTTTCTCTAACACTAGGATGAAACTTTTTTATTTGTAAGAGCGAAGTCTGCCAGATCAGCCAGCGTAACAATAAAAAGGTTGTTTTTTATTTTATTGTTATGCTATCAACAAAAAATCTCGCGCAATTAAGATCATTTAGCGCAAAGTCCGCACACCGCGCCCGGCACAGCAGAAACACGACAGTTAATTAATGTTAACACTCTAAACTGCAGTCGGCCTGCATTTGCATCCGAGTCACTGCAGACGCGCTGCATTATTCATGCAGAAAAACCACCTCCATTAATATGGCGGCTATATTCATATTTATAAAATTAAATTATCACCTGCTGTTACATCGTGAGGAAACCTGCATGCCTGAGAGTTTACAAAAAATGTTCTCAAAAGGCATGTGAATCCCTCTCATTGTGAGAGGAGACCCGACCCTGTGGTGGGTCATTAATGGGTTACTGACATAATATGCTCTTCTAAAACAACCATTGACCGATGACCTTTTAGAATTTATTTACCCACTCAGGATTGAGGCATGATAAAAATTAAGAACTCCATATGACAGCGCCTTCAATTTTGCACTTCGGTTAATAAAATTTACGAGTATCTTCGTTTAAATCTTGCAACTCTTTAGCTGTGTTTCATAGAAAACAATTTTATGGTACTGCATAGTTGTTTCACAGAAGCGTTTGTGCAGTAACGGGAGGATCTGAGGGCGGAACGTCATCTTATCGACATGCAAATAGCGGCAATTTACTGAGATGAGTGCGCGGGCGTGTTCCTCGCCCTACTAAATGTCTCTGTCATTTGTTATTTTTCTAAATTCCCTGCTACGCTCTCATATTATTCTTATTTACTCCTGATATGATTTTGTGTTTATAAGATATTGTGTTTGTAAAAAATAAATTATCTTCATCATAGGCATGCAGGTTTCCTCACGATGTTTTCCTTCACTGTAACAGCAAGTGATATTTAATTTTATAAAACGCACATAACTTTTTTACAGTCATTGGTGCGTGCCACTGGGATTCGAACCCGGGCCCCTCGATTCGAAGTCGAATTGTAAGCCACGGGGCTCACCGAGATCACCGAGAGCATATTATGTTATGCCCAAAACAACGGTACATCCCAAGCGATCAGAAGGTTCACACTCGCAATTTATTACGAGCTGATCACCGACTTACACTTCTGCGGTGCTTGCGCTTCAATCCTCACCCACTCGTTACAAGACAATCCTAACAGATACGTTAAATGGAACGGGCATATGCAGACACAGACATTATATCGTTATTTTATATATCGGTATTCGATTAGGTCGTTTCAGCGCGGGCACGCCCAGGGCCTTTACGAGGGGCTCAGATGGAGTTAGCATACGGGTTTACGACAACTATACACTCATAACCGGCGCACGTAACACGTTACAGACGTCTGAAGGGTCACTTTTGATAGTTTTGCACTTTATGACTGTTTTTATGTGAAGCGTATTCCGATGGACATTGAATACTAACAAAATATAAAGGTTTATTGCCTGTACGGACGGAAGCCTTGCAAGAAGGTCTATAAAAGATAATAAAGTTCAGATTTTCGAAAGATATGAAGCAACTTATTTTCTAGAATTTATCAAAGAGTTTGTTTTGATTAATGGTATTACAGCAAGCATAAGTACCTTGCTGTAACCAGCTCTCAAGAGTAGACTTCTATGAAGTTGGCTGAATTCACGAATGTTCAATTTGCTTTTTAAATTGTGTTCTCCTTCACAGCCCTTAACAGTCAGTGGACTGGTGACGGTAACTGGTGATTTGGGCTTCTCTACGTCACCACTCCACCGATGCTACCTACTGCCTATAAACTGAATGATTTTTAACTAGTTAACTGTTCCATCGTCAGCATCGTTTGCATTATCTAGTAATAAGAGAAAAAGCGAACAATTCAAGTTCTTCCTCCAAACGTTAATTCGTTCTGTAGAAGGTTCCCGAGCGGTGTTAAGTGAGGTTTAATAAAATAAAAGTTTATTTAACGCAGAGAAATGTCCAGCAAGTCGACAACACCTGTTTATGCAAAGCAGCCAGACTCGTCGCGATGCAGCGAGTAACAAGTGGTGGGAGTTAGCGCGAATTAGCTAACGAGTCGCGAGAACACTCAACTCTGACGACAAACGGCATTTGTAAGGGGCTACTTTCGCCACTTCCCAAGAGATGGCGCTACGGGTAACCTGAATCACGCTATCGAAGTTTTCTACATCGCTGGTATGTACTCCAAGTTCCAAGATGACGTAAACGGATCCCATGGCCGCTCCCCAGCCACTATCCCCTTTTATGGCGGCGGATCTTCCTATACCAATTATACATCTGTAATGTCACTGTCTCCGCAGACAGTAAATCTTATGAAACATCATCAAGGCTCCAAGGTTTGAACTAAAGGAATAATTTATTCTCCTTCGTCTGTGCACTTAGGCAAAATATACTGTTTGGTAGGTTACCTTCGACAGTCTATGAACCTATTACCCATGCCATGTCGGCATGGACGTACAACCTTAGCCAAGAGACCTAATTAGAGACCTAACAACTTTACAGACAACTGTTCTCTTAGCGACTTTTTACAGCGAATACTGATGAGAATACTTGAAAATCGTATAACTGTACTAAACACCATATCGTATCCATGTAACTTCGTGTAAGAAAAAATATTACGAGGGCTGGCAGAACGTGTGGCGTTTTTATAACAAAGTTGTCGGACGCGTCCCCCGAGACGCTCCCGGCCGTGAGGCTGTGAGGCTGTGGGCTGGGTACTGGGTACTGGGTAGCGCGGCGGCTAACAAGCCCCCGGGGACGCTGGAATCTTAACGATATCTCTTCTGCAAACAACGCTGGTACATTCATGTATAATTGCTACATTCAACTTTTTGAATGTCAACTTGGTGTTTGGACAACATTACTGAAATATTTTTTCCATTTATTCCATTAGGTATTAGCTACTAATTGCTTGCCAAAATCAAGCGTACTTTAATTTTTTTGAGTTAATGCAGCTAATACTGCATTAACCCAGTGATTATTTAAAAATGCAGAACGTATATTTGCACTCACAGATATTGAAACTGATCATAGTAATTTAAACCAGATTCAAAATTGTTAAAGTATTAATAATACCGCGTTTTCTAAACCTGAGTCCCCCAAAACCAACCACACAGCTGCGCTTAACGATGCAATGTAGAAATACTCTATTACATCAAACACTAAAACCATGTAGGGCTACGTTCCTTGACCTTATAATGATGTTTCCAAGAGTGGCCATGTAATAAGATATATCCTAGATATAACCTGACACGATGAGTGAAACGCACGCACACATGGCACTGTACATGGCAGCATTGAAGCGATCTTGTGGATATAAGTTCAGAAGGGAAACTTCTAAAGTTTTCTCTTTAAAACATGACTTTTGTTAGCCACGATTATATTTTTGAGGCAAACCTTCCCGTCCTACTCGTAGCGTGCAATATTTCGTGCGTAAGCCCATATTCAAAGTTACCGACCAGAGGACATGCTGTTATACTTAACATTAGGTACGAGTACATAACTATGTCATTTATTCAAATTGGTTCAGATTGATTGATTGATCATGATTTGACCAAAATCAGTAGGTATAAGCATTTCTGCCCTTAATTCATGATTAATTTTATTGTAAGAAAGTTTAATTGCCAAGAACGCCGCATCAATTATGTGTATCGCGCACGTTACACCAGATTGAGACATAAACTCTGGTCTCTTAGAAAGTCGGTAATCCGGGGATTTGCCGCTGCAGTAGTCTTGTGTCGTTCCGTACAATGTACAGTATTGCACAGTGTACAGTACACCAGGCACTCAGCACACAGCAGGATAACCGTTACACTAGGTCTTACCCCTAAGCTCCGGCAATCTTGGTTCTAATAAAACAATTGCTTAACTTTGGGTTATTTTAGTACCTACGTACCATGCATCCAGTATTTTTGTACTACACTTAATAAAATAGAAGTCATAAAATTAATGTGTGAATCGATTTCGATCGAAACGCGAACACGTTTAAGGCTTACCTATTATGGTCCCGGAGCCAGTTGCAAATTTCGTCAATTAATTCCGCCTGGCTGAGAACTCGTACAGTTCTCATCTCTTAAGCGTTCTACAAATTATTTCTCTGGAGGAAATTGGTCATGAAAACCTGTCGCTGAATTCCGTACCATTATTTTTCTTTTACCTAACTGAGTACCGTTTGTCCCAAAATCATCATTCAAGTTTGTTCCATGATAGAGTATATAGAAGTTATATCCACTTAACGTCGCCAGTTATTCCACTCTACGCATACTCGTATGCCTTTCATTCAATTAGACTTGCGCACATGCAGGCGCCAAGTAAGCCGATAGTAGGAAGTTGCTGTTGAGAGGTCTGAGCTGGCATTATGGGGCTTCAGCGCAGAGGCACGAGTGCATACAATCTCATTTGCACTTTCATATTCGCACTTGCTGTTAAACTGCTCTCAGATAGTCTTTGTACACCACTGTAGGTAGAAGAAAGCACTATCTGACTTCTATCTGATCTTAATGGTTCCAAAATGGTTCCTGGATTCGATTCCCAGCGGATCTGATCTGAATTCTTTGTCTATATTTCTCTGTCTGGTCGAGGTAT
This sequence comes from Erynnis tages, assembly GCA_905147235.1. Lineage (NCBI taxonomy): Eukaryota > Metazoa > Arthropoda > Insecta > Lepidoptera > Hesperiidae > Erynnis > Erynnis tages. The sequence goes on from LR990082.1 coordinate 12,052,328, forward strand.
TTTCGTGTCTAGTGTGTGTCCATGTCACCCACAACACAGAGGACCCCAGTGTCGGGCTACGAGTATAAGGTTTGTTATCTAACGTGTATCGTGTATCGTGTGGAGCGTGTATCGTACTCGTATAGTACCTACTAGAGCAGAGGCCGGCGGACGAGTCCCGCGGGAGGGCCGATAGCTCCGAACAACAGAACACACACTCCGACTAAGAGCCCCCGCGGGCCGCGCATCTTTACATCGCGAACAAAACTCCTACCAATATAAAATTTAAGTGTTCTGATCTCTGCGATAAGCAAGGATAAAGCTTTACGCGAGTTTTTTAATCTGTTATAGACGAACAATATTCTGTAGCCAGTCAGCCCAAAGAAAATCTTATCCAATTTGAAATAGATTCTGAATATCATCAGGGGTATTTGGATGTATTGTTCCTGAGAATTGAGATTATCGCCTCTAATTTGTTAGTATCGTCGTCTACAATAAACACACTTCCTGAATCAAAACAAAGAATACTTGCTGTAAATTTAGTTATGGGAACTCATTTGATACCTTCCCAGGAAAGTTACAATACCTTCAAAAAGTGTGAAAAATCACAGACCTTATTATAATTAATTGTGGTGCGCAGAGATCGAATACCTATCACGAACTTAACGTAAACTTTCAAGGGCCAAACTCAAACCAATAATCTATCAAACATCGTGCAAAACATTAACAAATTTCAGTCCGACACAAATTATGCGATAATCCCCGTATTTTACACGAGCAGCGGAACCACTCCACCCAACTTTAATGGCCATAAATCACGTATCGTGCGGTTTTTTTATCGCACAGATCTGATGAACACCACGTCCAAATGATAATCTGAGAGTTATTGAACCCGCATTAAAAACCGAATTAAAAACAATACAATTTTACCATGAGTTCTGGAGTCAAATTCAAATTCTAAAGCTTTTATTCATTATTAGGTACAATTTATGCAAACTTAATGAACGTCATACATTTAACATTATACAAACATCCGCTTTGATCGCCCCTCAGGCAAAACGTAGACTAGGAGAAAAAAGCGGGTGGAAAAAACTCCCAGCACTCTTTTAAAAATAAGTATGAAGTGAGTGTGTGGGCCCATCACATTATGGCCCTTGAAGAAGCACGTTTTTCATGTCTTCTCAGCTTGGAAAGGCGTTGGTGGAGAACAAACAAACTTACGGCAACCATTCTTAAAGTACTGATACACTTACAACCTATCCTCTCCACATTGATCAAATCCAAGAGACAAGGTACCTAATGGTTCAGTCAGTTTGAAATGCGATGAGATTTTCCATGAGCTGCACCACTCATTGGGTCATTGGTATGAGGACCGCCAATGACCCAAGAACTTAATGACCAATTATAATCAGGTTGCCTGCCCCTCGCTGTTTCAAACAAAAAAACCAATAGCAATTTAATATTCCATTTTTTACATTTATATGCAAATCTGTTGAAAGTGGAGCAAAAACTTTTTAATTATAAAGAACTTAGCTTCATCCGATAGTAGTCGGTTAGTACCAAGTTAGCCAGATTGCGGCGTTCAGCCGGCAAGCGTTTATTTTGAAAAGACCGAAGCAATTTGCATTAGCACTGCAGCGGAACGCCGATAGCCGTCAGAGGGCGCCGCCACGCAGATATTACTGAACTAATTATTATCATTATCAACCCCTAGCAGCTTTTGAGGCTAAATTTCCATAAGAAAGGTGATGATTTTCCCAAATCTATAGGGACGAAGATATCTTTACAGACAATTATATTTTTCTTTTATACTTATAAATAGGTACTTATAACCGCGACAAACCATAGACAAGCCATAAGCCAAACACTCACTAATCTAAAAACCAAAAACAATGATTAAAAAAATTACGTTTTGCTTCCAACGGAAAGCGATCCCAGGACCTCACAAAGAGCTTACGCTTCTGCGCTCCTGCATTCAAGGAGCTCACATTAACTAAAGATTATTTTTACCTAGTCTTTCATGACTGTACCCAAAACTTATCTGAAAGTATCAACACTGTAAAAGTAATTAAATGGTACTGTGTAAACACCGATGGCTTCTACAACTCGTGGCCATCTGATCGCAGGGTAACTAGCGCTAACTGAATCCTGAGCGGCTAGAACTAGCGCAAGACACACAGCCCAGCGGATTACGTCGCCGGCTCCCGGATCACTCCCGGTCCATTGCTATTAGTTAACGTTTAACTTGATACATTGCCAATTACGACAAGATTCATTAGAAACCAAGCTTTAATTTAAACCCTCCGCTTACGAACCTAAAACAAAAATAGCATCACTAAATCTATTTTTGTGCCGGGATTTATGTGCGAAAAACATCGGAAAATTCGGAAAATGTTCAAAAGTCCTCGATAACGTTTATGACGGCATCAAATAAAACATGTAAAATCTGCTCTTAGGATTTCTATTTATTTCTTCAGTTAAAATGAAAAAGCAAGTGCCATTCACAGCTGTTGTATCTGCTACATGCTACACCGTACATTCCATACATTAGATTACTACACTTTGCACGACAGTGCCCGTGACATGACAATGTACACTATCGTCAAAGTATTCGTATACTAAACGACAGTCATTAGTATCTCATAATAATATGTTAAGTCTGTCTAGAGAGCTTCCGATACGAAACTGCGTTCAAGTATACAAAATAACTTCTAACTCATGAGTAAAATTCATCCATATAAGCCAAAAGGTGCGATGACGGGTAAATATTCCGAGGAATAAATACCCGATTCCCGACCGCCCTTGACCTCGTGACGGGCGATGGGGTGTTTTCAGACGTGATCCCCTTTCGAGTCGCGTCACGTCGCCGGCCGTTATGGGAAGTTTTTGGGTCCTTTTCACTCGGACGCCCGTAAAAAACGTGCCTATTACAGCATCCGCGAATGCTCCTGCCGCACCTACTCGTACGAGTACATACGAATATTTTGTAACTGCGCCCTAAAATAATGTTCCGTTCGTTTGTATTTCATTTTCCTGGCAAACATAGCGTGTGGTCCGTAAGTCAGCGAGATTTTGTAGTGACCAATTTCCTCCCGGCCAATAATTCGTGAAATGGTTAAGAGTAGAACTAAGGACTTCGGTGATCGTCAGCTGCAGCTCCATGGGTGGCTTGAACAGCGATATAAAAAAATGAAATCCTTTCTTATTGAAACTTTTGAAAATTAAGTACTTATAGGCTTATAGCTTTCCCAATATAGGTACGAAAAAAATCGTCACCTGATTATTAATTTGTGATAATAGTCTGCTGGTTGTACAAATATGACAAAAACAAATTGAGTGATTTCTTTACAATTAGAAATGTGTCAGATAGTTTATATTATGTGACTGTAAATAATCAAAAAGGATCAGTTGCCGCTGCTTAGCCCATTGAGTCGCTGCTGACGGCTTCTTAGTTTACTAAACTTCTTAGTTCTACTCTCTAGTATTTTACGAGTTATCGCGCGGGAGGAAATGAATGAGAAAATTTGCGCCTGGCTCAGGGACCAGTGCGAGCGTTGATGAGTAATTACAAAAAACGTAAAGTGAAACGTTAATAGAGGTCCGGATCGTTTTGCGAACACACATCACTAATGCTTACAGTGCTTTGTATGCTCCCAATGTTGTAGGTCGCGTAAAGCCCTTTTAAACCTTTTGTGTAAAAATGTCGACAGGCGCCGTAACTCTTTCAAACGACTCATACATTTCTGTAAATAATATAAAGTTATGTTTGCTCATTATACAACTCGGGTCGTACTCGTTAGTCAACTTGTCATTCGTTTTGTTCGCAAGTGTAATTAAATATGTTATTAAAAGTAATAATGAAATTGAAACAGACTTGTGCAGTCTAAGACGCAGCATGTGCATAAGACGCTGCACGGCATCGGGAAAGCTTTTTACAAAGGCAAAGCTCACAAAGCACGAGTCGCCATTAAAATTCTATGAAGTGTGTTAACAAAGCTGCAAAGGCAAAGAGTAAGCAGCTGCAGCGCGTTCGCAGTTCAAAAACAGCTTGTTAACGAGTGACATTTACAAGCGCGTCACAAATGTCACCGGCCCGCCTCGTGCCAGAGAGCGGGAAGCCGCGACCTAGAGATAAATGTAAACAAGAGCGTTCCTAAAACTCTATTCTATCTACAGATACGGAGCGTGTCGCGCGTAACGTGGCCAACATCGTACTGACGGAACAGACAAAGAATTTGCTACCGACCCCGTCAGATCTGGCATTAACAAACAATCGCTTGTAAAACTAAACTGAGCCAAAAAAAATTAAACTAACATTCAATAACGTTCGTGTTGAGAATGATGATAGTATGAAAGACTTTTTCTTTATCTGCCACGCCACGTGTCTGAGATCAAATTGCATGGTTTAAGGTACGTTGCGTATAATATATAAGTAAGTTGTTAGAGTATATGACTAAAATGGTCGCCTTAAGAAAAGTATATCCGACGCCACCTACCAAACAATCTTATGTCGTTATCACTCTATAACTAATGCATACTCTACTCTACGGTGGACTGCGCCGGGACGTCGCATCACGGAGGCGATAAACAAATTAGACGCAGAGAGGGCGGGCGGGGGGGGGGTGAGGAGGGGGTCCCTCATTTACCTTTCCGTTGTTTTCGCGGCTTTGCGCGACACTGTCCCAGCCAGCGCTGAATGCGGAACGTTGTAGAGCTGTGTCGGAACTGGTTCAAGCAGCGCCTAATCATTTTTATCGGTAACAACGGCAATAACTTGTGAGTTATTTTATTACGCTACCCACAAGGTGCAGGTTAGAGTTAGCTAATACTGCTTAAACATAAATTCGACGAAACAAAAGACGCGGGGTCCGGATTCGAATCCCAATGGCACGCACCAATGACTTTGTAAATGCGGACGTTATGCGGACAGCATTTTAAATAGGTAGAAAACAAAAAAACCTCTTCAAAAAAATCATTCACCCAGCTGCAATTTTCGCCTGAGAATTCTATTTCCAAACCGTTCATACAAGTAGTTGCATATCTTTGCATTCGTGAACGCATTTGTAATTTTCGTAGCTTAGTCTACGAGTTTGTCTCCAATGTGTTGCATATTGAATACCTTCATCGCCTTCAAGGGATGTGTGTGTGTGTGTGTGTGTGTTATGTTTGCTGACGTCATCGCCGTGCCGACAAGCAGCACACACAGACAGGCGGACTCGTGATTATAATCATTGAAATGCATCGCTCGGGGCGTTGTTAGCGTTGTTTGCGGTAATTGGAATTGAGTTTGCATACAATTTATACATGTTATCTTAACTCTGTTACCGCACTTAATAGTATTTGATAAAATTACGATTAACTAAGGAAAATAACTAAGTCGATACCTCAATCGAACAAAGAATTAAGGAGACATAAGAAACTAACATGTTCAGGAAAATGGTTATGTAATTAACTATTTTACTATTATAAAATTATAATGGAGTTTAACTATATCAATTAATAACACAACGTAATCTGTTTTCAATCTAAAGTAAAAGCTAAAAACATCTTCGGCGTGCAATATACATACACCCAACTCGTGCTTTGTCTGCCACACAGTTACAGAAACTTTAAAAGCTGCTGTCAGAATACTAACGCTATCAAAGTGTAAAGTTTCCCATCTCTCGCCGTTGCCCTAAACACAATACAAGTTCCTCGACATGTCTGAGGATCTAGAATATTCTAGACTTATCTATTATCGAGACCCGCACACGTTTTACGCTGAAAGACAACTCAAAACCTGCTATAGATTATTTTGGTTTACGGGCCGCGAACATTATTCTGATATATAGATACGAGTATTGCAAACAGAATCTTTACTTGTTTCAGAGAGACTAGATCTTGGTCGTATATACTCTCTTTATCCAATAGCTTGAAATGTAATGATAGCTTAGAGTAGTGAGCAGCCATTGGTTATCCATAGCTCAGCATAAGTTCCAGAAGATTGACTGTAAAATTCACAAACTAAAATTGAAATCCACTCACAACATTTTTCACGCTAACACAGATTTACTTTATTTCACTTAAACCTAAGTTTAGTGAATCCGAGGTGAGTTGTAAACTCGTAATGCTCGAGAGATGAGCAAAAAATATGTAAATGGCCCGCCGAGTCACTCAGAGCTGGGGCGGGCGGTGCAGGGCGGCAGGGCGGCAGGGCGGGCGCGTGACGGCGGCGGCACTAACCTTGTTTCTATTTAGCCGCCGCCCGCGATAATGACGCCGGGCTCAGTGCGCCACCTCACTGCTTACAATATTAGCTGCTAGCTTCAAGTAAAAGGCGACATTTAACACACTTCCTCTTTATAATGCAAGTCGAAGGGAAACGTTTTAAAATGTGGTCTATTTCTTATAGAGTATAAGTTCTATGCTATACAAAATTTTACAGGTATTAGAGTACCATCAGGTAACAAATTAACTACTGTTCCCTCTGGCTGGCTACTATTACCTCAACATCCGCCAAAAAGAAAAAATAATGTTTCTCAGTAGAGAGTAGAGTAGTGGACGAAGTGAAGAAAACACTAGTGAGCAATCTCTCACAACGACAATACCACGGACATTAACATTAAACAGCGTTAAAAACGGTTGCACCAGAAACCAAGCCGTAAGTGAGTCGAACCTTAGTACTGTATTCTTATCACTCATGTGAAAACACGTTGAAACGATAGAATAAATAAGGCACTGATGGAACGACCGTTTCCTGCTCATTAGTACTTATATAATATTCGTATACAGATCTCTCCTAGTGTTCAGGTGTAACGTTATCGCAAATATCAACCGTGTTCCATACCATATCACCAGCTCGCATATCGATCAAGCTATTTCCTCGCAACGTTGGCTCATTTGTACGGAACGAGGCCCCCCGCGCCGGCGATGCAGTCTTTCCGGTCAAAACACGTTTCCCGGAAACTTTGCATAATTTATACCTATTGTATAAAAATTACAGTTTCATTTTTATTTTGTGACTTATTACGCAATGCACAAATTTATAATAGATATTGTCTATCCGTTAACTAAGACTTATTTAAGTCTTAAGTTACCTACCTAAGGTGTCTACCTGCAACATCATCGTTGTAACAAATGTGGTACCTACGAGTATGTGTCTGAATGATTGTGTGGACTGAAATTGTAAGATCATTTTTTAACATCAAAAGTGTTGAACATTATTGTTGCTCAGTAACGCGATCTTGGTAATGAATCGAAAGCGGTGAATACATAGACCACGTGCACATTGTACAGATCGTACGACGAACATAATAGCGTACAGACGTGTATGCCATAATGTCGCAATATCGCGACGTCGCAGACTGTTGGCGCACCCCGCGTCCGCGCCCGCACAGCGCCTCCACGCCGCGGTTATTGATAGCGAGTCGTCCCCGGATTCACTGCTGTTTGCCACCGTCAATATCAACCTTCCCAGCGAGTTTAGGCCCATTCACATCATACTTCTCATAACTCGTACAGAGCAACATACGGAAACAGCCCTGTGAACTTGGGTTCAAGTCAATCGACGTACAAGTAGAAGTAGAAGTAGTGGAAAACCGTCAACAGCAGTAGCAACCAAGCAGGCAAGCTACCTGTTATTAACTTGTCACTGGAACCCTAGGACAACCAACAGAACACTGTCAAAGTTGGAAGAGTACTAAGGATTTAAGATAATTAAATGACATCAGCAACTGTGAAGAATAATACAGGACTTTTATAAAATGAAATGACATCTGCAACTATGTAGGATAATATCGTCAGGAAACTGGCATGCTTGAGAGTAATGTTCTCAAAGGCTGCAGCCCACCAATCCTTTTGTGACCCGCGTGGTGGATAAGAGGCCTACCTGAAAGTAGACCGACCTTTGAAGGACTCCGTTCCTCCAAAAACCACATACGACCCGAACCCAGTTTTCCGAACATGCTGCTTTACCGAAAGTCATAAAGTGGTACGGTAATTATTTCCAATATTGTCTAAGACACAAAATTGCGATACATACGTTATAATTTTAATGAGACCTACCATATAAATTTGATAAACCAATCATAACCTAATGGGTTTTTCGGGAATTGCCATGCGAACGGCGCGCCCGCTGGGAACCAACGTTATGCAGATGAGCTGCGGCGAATGTCATATGTTGATACGCAGCTGCCGCGACAATCAGCTTCTGAAGCGTAATGGTACTTGTTATGGAGGGTGATACGAGCAGAAGATTGAACACTATGATACATAAATAACGCTTCACACTCATAGCCCCACACTAGGATTCCCTGTGTCGTGGGTGCCATGGACACACACAAGACAAGAACACAACACACCCAGACCAGAAACAGAAATTCAAATTCATCATTCAAATCCCTGCTCTGCTGGTAATCGAACCCGGGACCTTCCGCGCAGCGCACCGGTGTCTTAACCACTGCGACACTCAGGTCAACATGCGTATGATGAAACGATTATTTTGGTTGGTAAGTATCAAAATTTAACTAAGCAACTCTTGCCCACTGGGATTGCAATTTAGCACTGTTTTTAATCCAATAATCACTAACCGCTTTACTAACAGCTAAATGTACGAAGAAGAAATCACTGCAATGGTTATGAAATAACCAATAACATTGCCGTATAAGTAATTCAATTCTCTTAACTGTCTACGATAAAATCGGTGATACAATGATTTATATTTTATGAATGGTAAAAATGGATATAAAAGGTAACCCCTTTAAAGGTAAGGCTTCCTCTTACATTCAGTATTACGTAAAAGTTATTTTTGGTCTCTCACATGAGTTCGACAATGTCATTGATATTCACGCTTTCTACCTTTTGCCTTCATACTATTAAGGTGTAAAGAGAGAAGTTTGCACTAAGCTCTAGATGAGCATAAGACAGTTTAAAAATAAAGGTTTGCAAATAAATCTTGTAATATATCTAGAGCGGGCAATTGGAACAAGATGCGGCGGGGTCGCGCCGCAGCTCGGCCGCCAACTATCCATTACTAACGAGAAACCACTTCCATACTCTCTATTAATGCCAACTACACGTGCTGCTAGCTCGCAACACACCGCAATTTAAACATGAACCTCCACACTACAGCCGCTTCGTGAATCTTATCACAAACAAAAATATCTAAGTTGGTTTGTCTGTAACTGTTGAATAATAAATATATAATAGGTAGCATACCATACTCTTTAAAGAGATTAAAAAGAAATTTAGTTTGTCATAATATGAAGTTTTATAATATAGAATGTGATTGTGTGTCAATAGCTTGTGGTGTTGGATGAGTTCCAAAATAAAAATTCTATAATTCTTACTCCAGTTTTATTGATAAATCCTGGAACCTTAACAGGTTATGGGCCCAGGATCGTTTTCAGCTGTGTGACTGAGCCTGGAGTACCCAAAGAAAAGTGTAATTTTTTTTGTAAGTGTTTTGAGATTTGTTCTCCAAAACAAAAGAAAGTTTTTTTCACGTATGAATATATTGTATCATGGAAGTAACGAATTCAATGAGAATAAATAAATTCGATGGCAGGAATTTCCGACAGTGGAAATTTCAAGTAAAATGTGCTTTAAAAGCAAAAGGATTGCTTAAGCTTACACCGGAGCCAATTGATGGAGATAAAAGTAAGTGGTTAATGGATGACGGTATGGCCATGTTTATAATCACTTCTTCAATGGATTTAAACCAAATTTCGCTCATTGAGAATTGTGAAACGGCGCAAGAAATGATGAGTAAATTAGAATCCATTTATGAACAAAAGTCAGAGTTAAACAAAATGCTTGTACACGAAAGGTTTTACCAGTATAAAATGGAAATTACAGACAGTATTGCACAACATATTTCAAAAGTAGAGAGTTTGGCAAAACAGTTAAAAGAAAACGGTGAACAAATTAGTGATTTGGCTATTATGACTAAAATACTGAGTACATTACCTCCAAAATATAGGTCATTACGACAAGCTTGGATGTCATTAGACCCGAAGGCACAAACAATTCAAAATTTAACTGCACGTCTTTTGGATGAGGAGCTGAGTTTGACAAATGATGAAGAAGCTGAAACTGTTTTGGCAGCGACACATTCGATGAATACAGGTAATCGATTAAAGAAACCATTTGATAAAAATGTATATCCAACAACGTCAAACAGTTCCAATAATAATAGACTGACATGTTATAATTGTAAGCAGAAGGGGCATTTTGCAAGAGATTGTCATGCACCAAGGCAATATGATAGGTTTGGAAGAAATGCCCAAGAGAATAGAAAATTAGCATTTAATGTCGAGCAGTGTATGCAATTAGAAATCGATGAAGATGTATGGATTTTAGATAGCGGGGCATCTGCGCACATGACTTTTAGAAAAGATATTTTTTGTGAATATAAAGAGTATGACCAAAGTATTGATAAAAGAACAGTTAGACTGGGCGATCAAAATGAACTTCATGTCCATGGATATGGAAATGTAATAATTGAGAAATATATTGATGGAGAATGGGAGAAAAGTATAATTGAAGAGGTATTATATGTGCCCAAATTAAGGAAGAATTTGTTTTCTGAGGGAATGGCTACAAGAAAAGGTTATGTTATACTAAAGAAAAATGATATTGCAATGATAATGAAAGATAATAAAACGGTTATGTTAGCAAATTTACAGCAAAATAATATTTATGAACTGAACATTAGAACTATAATACAAGAGAATTGTGATTTAGTACAAGCAAGCTTGCAGACTTGGCATGAGAGATTAGGTCATTTAAATTTAAAAGAAGTAAAAAACATGATTAAGAAAGGTGTCATTCCAGGTGACTTGACAGATGAGAAAGACTTTCAATGTGAGGCTTGTCACTATGGAAAACAATGTCGGTTACCTTTTCAGAAATCGCAAAGAGGATCTCAAAATCCTGGTGATTTAACATACAGTGATGTATGTGGTCCATTAGAACATCCGTCTGTTTCAGGTGCAAGATATTTCGTTTTATTTAAAGATGGTGCTACCAGTTACAGGCATGTATATTTTATACGAAACAAGAGTGATGTTTTGGATTATTTTAAAAGATACAACGCAATTGTTAAAAATAAATTTGGACATGGAGTACGTATATTACACACAGATAATGGGCGTGAGTATATAAATAATGATTTTAAAGCTTATTTAGAGAACCAAGGAATTATACATGAACGAACAGCACCTTACACACCAGAACAAAATGGTAGAGCTGAGCGAGAAATGCGAACAATTATGGAAAGCGCTAGGGCCATGTTATATTCTCGAGATATACCGTTAAATTTATGGGCAGAAGCGGTAAATTGTTCTGTGTACCTTTTAAATCGAAGTTCGTGTAGTCAAACAAAGGATATTACTCCTTTTGAATTGTGGAACAATTTCAGACCATCTCTTAGCCATATAAAAGTATTTGGATCGGAAGGTTTTGTTCATATACCCGATGAAAAGAGAAAGAAATTGGATAAAAAAAGTAAAAAATTAATGTTAGTGGGATATGAGCATGAAAATTATCGAATGTATGATCTTGAAACTAGTAATATTACAGTAAGTAGAAATGTACGGTTTAATGAAAATAATGTACCTATAAAGCGGGAAAATTATAATGAAATTTCTTTAAATATTAATGGCAATACGACACAAAGCGGGCCAACAATGTGTTCATCTAATTTACCTATATCTAATTGTGATGATGAAGAAGGTGATATGAGTTTCCAAAGCTATACAGACTCTAATGATGAAACTTATGTGCCACCAGAAGGAATTTCATTTAATGAGGAAAGAACAATAACATTAAGACCCAGAAAAAATAGATTAGAAGAAGTAAATACCACAGAGTTTGATATTCCTAATACATACAAAGAAGCTTTGAGTTCGAAAGAGAAAGGAAAATGGATGGAAGCCATAAATGAAGAATTAAAATCACACGAAGATAATGAAACTTGGAGATTGGTAAAAAATAATAATGAGAAAACCATAACATCGAAGTGGGTCTTTAGTGTTAAAAAGAATCCTGATGGTACCGTAGAAAGGTATAAAGCTCGTTTGTGTGCGAGAGGATTTACACAAGTAAAAGATATTGATTATAAAGAAACTTTTTCGCCTACAACAAGGTATGATTCTATTAGAGTTTTATTGTCAATTGCAGCTCGGGAGAATTATCATATTAAACAATTTGATGTCAAAACGGCATTTTTATACGGTGAGTTGCAAGAAGATGTATTTATGGAGGTGCCAGAAGGAGTTAATGCTGAGCCAGGAATGATATGTAAGTTAAATAAATCTTTGTATGGACTAAAACAATCATCTCGTTGTTGGAACAGAAAATTTTCCTCTTTTATAACTACTTATGGTTTTAAAATGTGTGATTCTGATAATTGTATATTTGTTGGAAATTTTAATGGTTTTAAAGTAATCTTGATTTTATATGTAGATGATGCATTGTTGTTTTCTCCAAATGAAGATATATTGTCATGTATTTTGAACGATCTTACAATTAGTTTTCAAATTAAAATATTACAGTTAAATTGTTTTGTCGGCATGGAAATAACTAAAAGTAATAATTTTATTATTGTAAATCAAAAGCATTATGTCGAACAAATCATAAGAAAGTTTTATATGACGCAGGCAGCTCCATGTAGTACTCCTGCTGATAAAGATGTTACTTTAGTTAGGACTTCTGTTAATGATAAAAGTGTATCAGATTTTCCCTATAGGGAAGCAGTGGGAGCTTTGATGTTTTTGACGACAGTTTCTAGGCCTGATATTGCTTATTCCGTAAATATTGTTAGTAGGTTTTTAAATAATCCTGGGAAAGAACATGTAAATGCTGTTAAGAGAATTATTCGCTACTTGATTAAAACGAAGGATATTTGTATTCGTTATAATTGTAAAAGTGAGATGGTAGGTTTCTCTGATGCTGATTATGCCTCTGATCTAGATTCTAGAAAATCAAATACGGGATATATTTTTATGATGAATGGTGGGCCTGTTACGTGGGCTAGTAGAAAACAAAATACAGTGGCATTGTCAACAACAGAGTCGGAATATATAGCTGCTAGTGAAGCTGCAAAAGAGAATCTATGGCTTAGACAATTATTACTTGATATTGAGGAACCACAAGAAAAGTTTAATTTATATGTAGACAACCAAAGTGCTATTAAGCTCATTCGCAATCCTATTTATCATAGGAGGACTAAGCACATAGATGTGCGGTATAACTTTATTAGGGAAAAAGTTGAACAGAATATTATTAGTATTGCATATGTAGAGAGTTCCAATCAACTTGCTGATTTCTTGACAAAAGCTTTGCCTCCTGCTAGGTTTATAGTGAATAGAGATAAAGTTTTGTATATTCCTTAGTTTTTTTATGTTTTGACTTTGTTTAATTTTTTTTTGTTACCTATTAATATATTTAGTGGGAGTGTTGAATAATAAATATATAATAGGTAGCATACCATACTCTTTAAAGAGATTAAAAAGAAATTTAGTTTGTCATAATATGAAGTTTTATAATATAGAATGTGATTGTGTGTCAATAGCTTGTGGTGTTGGATGAGTTCCAAAATAAAAATTCTATAATTCTTACTCCAGTTTTATTGATAAATCCTGGAACCTTAACAGTAACCAATTAGTGACCCACTGCGGGGTCGTGTTTCGGAATGGGAAGGGTGTAGGCCTTGGTCCACCACGCTGTTCAATGCGTGTTGTAGTTCGGTAGTTGGACTTTGAGTACCTTTGAGGAAATTATGGAGAGCTGTGGAGGCTAGCAGGTTTCCTCACGAGGTTTTTCTTTACCGTTACGACAGGTGATATTCAATTAGAACTTTTAGAAGTTCGTCTACCTAACAAGAATCATGTTGTTCCATAATATGGAACGCTAGAATTCCCATCGGAACAGAAAATTATCTCAGAAGCATTTTCCCTATTTAGATATACATTCGCGATTAAGACGTAAATTCCATAACTGGTTTATTTTTAAAATACGAGTATGTATGATTTTTTTCAATCTTTATTTTCAAGGAAGATGAATCCTTCGTCTGAGTCGTCAGGAATTCTGTAGCGACGCTGCGACGCACGAGCTCTCCGCAGGGAAATATGCGAGCCGTCGCCGAGCCGCGTTGGTGTATTGACAATCTTTGACAAACTTCGTCTTATTTTTGCTTGTTTGGAATATTTGAATAACGTATAGCTGACAGCAATAATTTTCAAATGCAAGAATATATTATTTCATCACTATTGGACGTACGGTGTTCTTTCGAAAAACTTTCCTGCTAAGTACCTAAGTTACTAAGATTCATAGAGGTACTTTGAAAATATTTTTCTGTATGCACTTTCTACTTAGTCACACAGTTCGATGTAACTATGAAGAAGGCGTAATAGGCGCTCGTTATCCGCTGGTCGCCGTCAATAGTTTATCGGTTACAGCAGTCTCAATATCTTAGCTGTAATCCTTTGTGAGCTATCAATAACCTAAAGCTGATTGCGTTCCGAGCTCCGCGCAAATCCTATTGTTATAACTGCATCCTAGTCGATGATACTGTTACGTTGATACAATTCCAGGAATCTCTGTAGAGCGCATGGAATAAACCATATTCTTATTTAGTTGTAATGTAGTATTAAGTAGGGCTATATTATTTACTCTGAATCCGAAGGCAGTTATTTCGACGTCTCTGCAGCCGAGTAGAACCTTTTATTGCAGTCTTTGTAGGCGTCAATAGCAAAACCACTTTAGATACACCACATTTCACTTTGCTACGGCGGGGAAGAAAAGCATCAGCCGCCATTCGAGGTATAACAAGCAGGAAGATATTATTAAGCTAAGGTATAATGTATAAAGCTGCACCAGAGCCTTTACTACAAATCCACCGTGAACATTTAACAAACTACACCGTGTATGTACTCTACATAATTATATAGGGTTATATTACAGGGTAGTGAAAAAAGCGACGCTACGTTTTTATTCGGTCTACGCTTCTACTCGTAGCAAACCAGTTGCTACGCGTAGTATTAGGTGTTTAGACTGCTTTCAGAATCTTTTTATACGATAGGCGTGTTTAATGAAGGAATTTATGGTTAAAGCTGTCAAAGTGAAAGCTGTCAAAGGCCTTGTTAAATAATTAAAGGGCAGCTTTTAAAAGTCATACAACAGGGCCTTTGAAGTAATTAGTACACGGTATGCACCAGCAAATGGATCCTATAATCGCAACTAATACCGCGTAATCCTCTATTCCGTTATAATTCCGAATGGAGCCGGTAAATGGATACTGCAGCTTCAAAATAATTGCTTCACGAGTTGCACGCGTACTACTGTATAACGTTTAAGCTAACTGCAATAACGTTTCAAATATGGCTTTAATATTAAAATTCGAATTTAAATAACGTAATATGTTCGGTGGTTATTTCCACTATAATGTAACGGATTATGATATTAACGGTCGGAATGCATGACCAGCTAACCGCATTGATTCAGTATGCAATAAAACAGTACAATAATAAAACCAGCATTATGTAAAAGGCACGAACAGGACGTGCAATACTGAATCAGAACGGAGGGTAAGCTCAAGGGGTTCACTTGACAGATGTTTCTATTTCATGCCGCTCGGGCGTCTGAGGACGAATGGAATCGTATTAGTTTTAGTCCAAGATTTTTAGATGTCCGCTCTGCATAAAATCCTTCTACGTGATTTTTCGATTGGATTATGTCAGAGGGTGCCCCCTAAGTATAAAACCGAGTTTCTGTCGCCCGAAACCGCGAGCGTTAGCCGCCATCTTGGAAACCGTTTTTTTGCATATATCTCGGAAACGGTAAGTTTTACGTTAAAAACCGAAGAGATCTTTTTTGCAGAGAACAAAATTTCCCATCTTTTTTGTCCCAAACTTTTCCCCCTATTGTTGATATTTTCCGATATATTTGAGTAAAAAAACCAAATTTTTTGTTTTTGTAAAGTATCTCAATAATTTTCAGAGATACGAAAAAAATGTTGAAATTAAAGTTGGAGAGCATAAAATTTTCTACAAATTTTGTATAAAACTTTTTCTCGCAAAATTATTAGTTGCTGAGTTCTAGCGCAATAAAAGATCATGAAAATCAGCGGTAAGTGGTAATACGTTACTCTCGCATGCAAACAAAAAGTATTAGTAAATTCGATGTCTCCGCGGAAAGTATTGTTTTTCAGAAGGTAAGTAATTTAAGTCAGAACGTCGTTAAAATGAGTACGTGTTTTATATGTGAGAAATTTATAAGTGATAAAGACGTACAAGTGGTGAAAGAAAAAGGTGTGCAAAGACTGATACAATCAAGCATAAAAAGAGAGCAAAAAGAACACGGAGTTTTATTGAAGAATTTAAAAAGTGTAAGCGTGCACAAATTGTGTTACACGAATTATACGGATGAGAGGAGAATAACAGCGTTCATACGGAGAAGATGGTCAGACCCATCATCGTCGGAACCACCGTCGCAATCGTCTACGCTACCTATCAAATACAATTTATTAAATTAATATTCTGCGATCCTGATTTGTACAGAGCGACTTATATCGCGCAAATGATAATGAATTTGGATACATGAATAAATTTTCATTCCTTTTTCCAATAATTCGTTAAAATATTTTTATTGTGCAAAATTTCCTTTTTAATCTTTCATTTCCCTCCTTTTCACGATAAATATAATCGTTACCGTCGCCATGATAAAATTTTTCGATTATACTTTTTTGTTTGCATGCCAGAGTAACGTATTACCGCTCATCGCTGATTTTCGATTCCAGGTGACAATTTTTATTCAGCTAGAACTCAGCAACTAATCATTTTACAAGAAAAAGTTTTATACAAAATTTGTAGAAAATTTTATGCTCTCCAACTTTAATTTCAACATTTTTTTCGTATCTCTGAAAATTATTGAGATACTTTACAAAAACAAAAAATTTGGTTTTTTTACTCAAATATATCGGAAAATATCAACAATAGGGGGAAAAGTTTGGTACAAAAAAGATGGGAAATTTTGTTCTCTGCAAAAAAGATCTCTTCGGTTTTTAACGTAAAACTTACCGTTTCCGAGATATATGCAAAAAAACGGTTTCCAAGATGGCGGCTAACGCTCGCGGTTTCGGGCGACAGAAACTCGGTTTTATACTTAGGGGGCACCCTCTGACATAATCCAATCGAAAAATCACGTAGAAGGATTTTATGCAGAGCGGACCGATTTTTGGTGCTAAAATTCCTGGACTATTTGGAGTAATCGCGGCGGACGGCGCTCTTTGTGCCATTCTTGTGTGTATGGGCTGGCTGTATGCGCCCGGTGTGGACGTGTGCACTGTGCACGCTTGATTTACTGTGCGTAATAGGAGTGCGAGCATGTGTGCGTCGCCGTGTGCTGAATAATTCATTGCGTAAAGGTAACCGCGACACTATCTGTCACACGCACATCCGATCGCTCATTGTACGCTGCGCCGCACCTGATGGAGCACTAAAGAACTTTTATTCAGTCCGTAAATCTTACGTTTCCGGAAATCCCTAAGGGGACATAAACATATCTCTTCGAGCATTTACGTCTTGATTTAACTCTATTCAACTCGTGTGTTTCCGCTGTAAAGTTAGGATTGTGCTATAAATATCCTGGAATCAAAATGATCTGGAATACAATTTGTGTTTGTTCTTTTTTCACACGCTTTTAAATTGGTTTATTAGATCCTGTACTTCGTTGAATAAAACTTGTAGAAGAACTGTATTCATAATGATAAAAGTAGTACGAATTGACGTCTTTTAATCAAATGATGGCTTTGCTAAATAACAATATTATGTGCACTATTTAATTGTTTGTGTTCAATGAAAATATAAAAGACTTTTTATAATGTTTGAGTGTATGAATAAATTGCTATCAACAAGCGGGCTTTCTGGCAAGGTTTATAACAAACAAGTGACTGTAGTATATATTATACGAAGATAATGCTATTGAGTTAAGGATAGAGCGTTGCACAAAGGCGGCGTGCACTTTGCAGGCGGCGGCGTGGGTATTCAGCCCGCGGCGACCAGGGCGAGTCTTATCATCCAGCCTCAAGGCATTATCTTAGTTCACTTTAGGTTCTCTAAGATATTCTTGTCGAACAGAGCAGAGCAGAGCTTTGCTAATTATTTTCATGTTCATCAATTTGTTTAATTGATAAGAAAATTAAAAAATAGTTTGGCTGTTATTGTTACGATACGTCACCGGTTCTATAAAGTGTTATTAATATTTCAAGAATCCTATCAGGTGATCGTCATATTTTTATTACAATGCTTGAAATTTACATTAATATTATAATAAATGGAATTTTTACTAATCCTATAACAACAAAACAAAGGTCTCCAAGATAATTTATTTTTCTTACGTTTCGGTTAAAGGACGTGTGATTCTGGAGAGACAGATTTAAAGCACCATCTTCGTTCTTATGTGTGTACTTAACTCATTTAAACTTATCCACGTACGACCTCAAACATTTCTTCATTTTGAGTTTAGATATAAATTTGTAGGGCAGCTGTAACAATTTTTCTGCAAGCTCGTTGGCTGTTTTATAAATCGGATGTCTCTCTAGTGTAGCCACCTTCGAGAACTAGGATGAATGTGTAACACTGAGACTGTCTGCAACTAGCTGCAACACAGCTGCGGGCCGTCGCGCGTCGCGACACTGGACAATGCCATGAATATTAAGCGAGCTCTCCGGAGACCACTCCCGCGTCACGAGTTGATGCATTCTAAACGAGGACAGGGTGCGCTCTGTTCACCTACAAGAACATCATGGAATAGGTCAATGAGCTTTGTAGCACTGTTTCATTTCAAGAAGAGTAAGGTACGTATTTGTCGTGAAATACGAGACTGTCAGTGTTGATATACAGTACTTGCATCCTGAACAATGGCAGTGCGCGTCTCAACTGCGGACTACAAAGGCGAGGCCTGCGGCTGCAGCGCGCGATGCAAGTGCACTCGCGACGCGAGATGTACTCAGGTCACTCACCCTTCTGCCAGCTATTTTTACTAGCTTACAATTATGTTACATTACGAATGAAAGTACTAAACTGTTAAAATGTAAGCAGAGCGCTAAGGTGAACTTCAGTAATTTGATAATCACTCCACGTTCGTAAAGGTATATTTCTCTATTATAGATTTTGTCTTACTTCTTAGTGTTATTTCGAAACCATAAACTCAAAATGCTCCTTAAGTTCTCAATTTTTAACTAAATTCTAGTGTTGCTTTATAACTTACGTATTCCATTAAAGTTTTAATTGAAAATCCAAACTTATTTATAGATAATTAATTTTAAAGAAAATGTTGTAAACAGTTAATAAAAATAACTTACAATACTCACTGGGTCTCCTACAAGGACCACCCGCACAGTACAACACAAACCCACAGCATGGTATCGTCACAGAACTTCCCGAGTTCGCGAGAGTTACGAGATGGCCGAGGAGCGAAGCCAACACGTGCGTCGAGGCCGGCGGGCGCGCGCACACTGAAGAAGCTCGTGCGACCGCGGCTCGGCGCACTCGGGCCCGCGCTGTAGCTGCCGCCCGCCCACGTAGCGCCGTCGTAGCGCTCGTAGCATTGCTAGCACCACAAATCACATCAAATTTTTACAAGCATAACTTACCAAAACTTTAAATAAATTATTTGTTATTCTTGAAAATTCTTTTTTTTTAATTACTTAGTTTATGAAATTAATGAAATAACAATAACAATATTCTGGGTTTCCCTATCGTAAGTGCTTTGGATACTTACAAGATAAGCACGCAGACAAAATCATTCAAGTTCTTATCCTGCTGGGAACCGACCATAGTACTCGTAGCTACCACACAGCACTCACTAGGACGTGTTAACCTTTGCTCATGCAAGTTAATTATATTAGTGTAAATAGTTATTAGTTACTTACATTTTTATTTTTATGTATGTGTATGTATATTATGTATGTTTAAGTTAGGTACTCTTTTATTGATTACCTGCCTTTTATTCTAATGATCATCATTACTAAAACACGTTGTTTCTTTAGAATGTGGAAGATCGTACAGTTTTCTAGAACTGCTGCCAAAGTTAACGAAATACCACGATACCAACTCCCGACCGAATACTAAACCGAATACCGAATCCCTCCTCGGTCCAATAAATTACTCCCTAAACAAATATATAAAATTATCACCATATTTCGGGATACTCGAATGACGTACGAACGAAAGACGTACGACCCTCGTTGTTATTAGTGACAATTAGCTCCTTCTTTCATCCGATACAATCGCGTCCCCGAGACGAGTCGATTAATTGGAGCAGATTCAGTGGAGTCCGCTGCTGCTAATTGTGCTCGGTGTTCAGTGTTCAGCGCCCCACAACTCGCCTTTATCCGACGAAACCCGTCCGCTACTTTGTCAACCGTCTAATTAAGACGTTTCAACTTTGATAAATACACGGGAAGATACAAATGTTCTCGCGCAGTAATTATTGTCATTCGATCTATAAGCTTTCGTACAATTCAGCTGAAAGATTATATTCATGTCTTTGCAATAAGAAGACTGCCCTGTTCCGTAAGAACTTTTAATTTTTCACATCCCTCGCAATATTAATAAGTTATTTAATTAGTAGTTATTTAATATTCAATTTCAATAAACTCTCATAGAATAGGTAAATACTAGAAAAACATACATAATTGAATTTTAACATCAATAAAATGTTTCCAGCGCGACCATAAACATTGTGGAAAGAATACCTAAACCTTTGACTGCACGGTGGCCCTGTCGCACTGCGCGGCGCTTCTTGTCGTGGTACCTACTCGTAGTTTACTAGCGGCGCTCAAACAATACTTTACACCAGAGGTTCCTCCCCACCTCACCCACCATATAAAAACGCTAACTTCCGTAACACGATTTTATGGCGAAGTTTCGGTCTAAGAAGCTTCAGTCTACGGAACCTGACAAGCTTTTCAACATTACAGTACCTAATGAAATTAAATATGTGCTATGTTTATGTCATTTAATTCGATATACCTAGACAAACTACAGTTAAATTTAAAATATAAAGGCATAGCCCCCATCAATTTGAGATTATTACGAGTTCAATCTCACTCGAATGAAAGCTGTACGAGTTAAAATAGAACAGCCCTTCTTTTGCGTGGGACGTAGTAAACTTAATTTTACTAAGGATTTGAGAAACAATATTATTTATAAGTAATAAATTATAATACAAATTTAATTAATTAATTAATTCTGTGTTGGTGTCATGCAAGCAGTTGCACAACTAAATAAGTTAGTAGTTGTTATTTTTTTATTATTATGATATTATTGTCCTTTGTTTGAATTTCTTAGAATTTTTTTAATTATATTATCTAAGGCCCTCAAAGTGTAATATTGAGGTAAACTGTTTTAAATAAATAAATAAAAATACAAATGTAAAAATTCTTATTTTATTCGTGCTGTTATCGGAATCTGTGTGTACCCAAATAAATAAAAATCTTACAAGAATAATAATAACAAACATCAAGCGACCCCGAGCCCCTCTCCCGGAGCCCTAAGCCGACGGAGCCTAAAGTATATTTTGAAATTTAACGCGCGAGTCCTCGGGGCTAATGTGATACCTACTCGAGCACTTTGCGAGGGCAAGTTAGAGGCGGCGCGAGGCGGCGTGCCGCGCCGCTAACAGCTCTACAAAATTGAAAATAAATTATCATAGCGAGCTGGAATTCCACTCAACTGCTGATTGCCGTCACCGCGCCACATCTTATTAACATTCTAATGTATTGTATTGAACAGTATTAATTTTAATGTATTGATCTAATGTTTTTAATTGTAATTGTAATTTATGGACAATGTCTGAATTAAATAAAAAAATAATAATAATACTGATATTTTATTTAAATACTTCAGTGTTGCTTGTTGGTGCAATAAAATTAGAAACTGATTATGTTCGTTTCTTACAAACTTCAAGGGCGACGTCTGCGTGGACTATAGAATTTGGTCAAGAGAAATAAATAGTAAGTAGAACCCTGTAACACAATCCAAAATAAATACTGATTTCTCATTTGGAATACTTCTGGCACAATCTCTATGAGAGGCAAACATTATATTAACGTGTCAGAAATAAAATAATGAATTGTTATGTAGAATCGTATTTGTACAAATCCTAATGGAACAGACAATTTCCATACAGAGGCAACATATTTATAAACACATTGTCATGTCTGAAACGAGAAAGCAATCTCGATGAAGCTCATAGTAGTAGTATTATGTATTTCTGGAAGACAGAAATTTATGAATTATTTTTCGGATAATTCATCCAGAGCTTCAGCTTTGGTATGACACATACGGTCATCGTAATATAATATGCATTTGGGGTCCCAATTAGGGTGTGTAGAGCTCTCCTACTTGCTGTTACTGGTGTCGATAGAGAAGGAAGATGCTCTAGAGAGGGTGTATGTCTGTTTTCTAAGTTTTATTACTTCTTTTAGCTACAAAAATTTTAATACAGGTATATCTAGCTAAGGATATAAAAAATGCCAAATGGATTTTTAAAATTTTTTTATTTAGTACCTAAGTCACATCACTTAACTTCCTTAACCTGGAGACCTGAAACAAAATAACATTAAGAGATAAGAATTTAATTTAAAAAAGCTACATTATTCTCCCAGATGTGGCTTCATTAAAAAATATTTTATAAAATATGCAAGTTATTGGTTGCAACCCCTTAATGGCCCATTGTTGAGTACAGGTCTCTGGCAGTATATCAAGAGGACTGGAGCATCCTCCACCAGCCTGCTCCAGTGTGAGTTGGGGAAGAAACAGGCTAGTTGGCAACCCATGTTGATGTTTTCAAACCACCCACAGGGCCCGATGGGTAAACATGGATTAGCGAGTGCTATGGATAACAAAGGGAACCAATGGCTGAAGGTGCCCTCTGAAGCACAGAAGCCTGCCTGCCTCCAGTGATCCCATGCAGGCGCTGAGCTGTGACTGCACTGAACATTGTTTAACTTTTTGATCACTATCCAAGCAATGTGCACTTCTAACAGTGCTTTAAAAGTTTAGATATCACTTAGGCATATTATGGCTAGGTGTGGATGATTCTGTTAGTCAGGAAAGAATGTCAGTAGATACATAGTACGTACCTGGGGGCAGACTCTGTTTTAATTTCTCTGCCTTTTCCTTGTCTGTGATGACCAGTGTGTACAGGAAACGCGAGCAGCGCACCTTGAACTTCACATTCTCAGGATTCTTCTTTATCTTCACAGCTAAACATAACAAATTTATATTTCATTTATGTTACAATTTAGTTTCATTAATACTAACAAGAAATAAGTAACACTTCACTTCTTCAAACTTACATTTAGCATCTTTCCTTCTCGCCTTCAGAAGGAAGTCCTTGATATCCTTGATTTCACGTGGCTAAAACAGAAATAATAAATTTGATAGGCACATAGAAACATCACATACATTTAATACACATCAGACGTGTTATTGTTAGATGTAAAGTACGTCATTTGAGTTTACATTTAAAAGCGCATCACATCTTTAGCTCTCAAAATTACCATAAATTAAATAAATAATATTAAATAAAGCTTCACACTCATAGCCCCACACTAGGATTCCCTGTGTCGTGTGTGCCATGGACACACACAAGACAAGAACACAACACACCCAGACCAGAAACAGAAATTCAAGTTCATCATTCGAACCTCTGCTCTGCTGGGAATCGAACCCAGGACCCTTCGCGTAGCCCACCGGTGTCTTAACCACTGCACCACTCGGGTCGTCGACCGAATCGAATTACAGTATAATAATGGTCTAAAGAGATTGTTATGAAGTTGAGATTGATGTGTCAATTAAAATTTATAACAACAAATAGGTAAATTTGCAATATCTACACAAACCAAAAAGATTTGATTGTAAAACTTAACCAGATAGATATATTGAATCAAAAAATTAAACACAAATTGAATAATAATACAGCAACTCACCATGATTGGATCCGGCAAGTTTCAGCCAAATTACTGAAACAACAATAACGATTTTAACTAAAATATACGATAACACTTACTACAAAGATAATTGTGGAACGTTTAATGAGACACGTTTCATATAAAATAATGAAATATTTAGGATTTTATTAGATTTTTCACAGGTTCCCCAAAAATATCGTACACAACCCACCTGTCAAACTTGGCAAAGGAACTTCAATTCAATTTTAATGTCACTTGTCAACTCATCAAATGTCAGTGTCTGTCAAATATTTGTTTTTTTTTTGTAATGGACTCGCTACACTAGCCTTCCCTAACTGCCTTAAATCAGATCCACAAATTAAATTTGATTTATTACCACAGAATAAATAATTGAAAATGTTACCATCATCTCACTTTTGCCCCCAGTAAAGTTGAAGAGTTCTTTGTTTCTTTAATTTAGAGACACAAAGTTTTTTAAAGACTAACTGTACATTCTGTACCTACATTCAGAGTTGCCGTTTAGGACCATCTAGTTTGTGGCTACATCAAAGTAAAAAGTTTCCAGTACTTGAGTGGGTTCAGTACTTTTAGTAACTTCACACAAATTATGCAATAATAGTTAAAAGCTTGTCGCGTAAATGAAAAAAAAGTAAAAATATATAAATAAAACACATATAAATCACGTACCTATCTTATCTATGGATCTAATATGATAACTCTATTATTTAATCTGTGGATCTAATTTAAGAAGTTAAGCAAGGGTGATGTGGATTCCCTGTTATTCCGTAATTAAAAACCGATATTGCAACTTGGTATAGTACAACCCTACCTCGCGTTCAACTTGATTGAAGGAAGCTACCGACTGACGTTGAATGACAGAGTAGACAATTATTTCAATTTGTATGTTGTATTGTTTGATTGACAGTACAATAAATAAATCGAAGGTGTCACGAGTGCAGTGGATTTCGGTTGAATTTTTTGGCTTCGGCTGAGGATCGAGGGTCTCCCGCATCACCGGCGTCACCCGACCGGCACAACGATATGCAGCAGAGCGAGAGGGCGATCGTGAGCGGCGGGGTCGGGCGCGAGTCGTCCTCGTGTGCGCTTCCCGTGCCGTAGCTGGCGGCGGGCGGGTCGATGGCGGCGCGCGGGCTGCGGTCGAGCGCACGGCTGAGCGGCGGCGGGGCGGCGGCGCCGGTGACAGCGGCGGGCGCGCTGGCGGAGAGCGACGCGCGCGCGCAGCAGCGGCAGCAGGAGGCGGCGGCGCTGCGGCGGGCGCGGGCCGCTCGAGCCGCCGAGCGCGCCCGGGAGGTGGAGGACAGCCCGCGCGTGCTGCGCGAGAAGTGCCGCAAGCTCGCACGGGCGCTGCGAGATGCTAAGCATCTTGTGGTGAGTGATATTCATTCATCATTCTCTCATGTTTCTATTGTTTACTTAATTGTCAGCGTTTTCCAAGTAATTTCTTTTATTTTCTTGCTACAATATTTGATTCTTGTTATGGACTATTGCAATAGGTAGCTTACCGTTAGTTGTGGAAATGTTCATATATTTGAAGGCGATTTCACTAATGTGTGATGTTATCTTGGCTACGTATATGTGTGTGTCACAGTGTGTCAACATCAAACAAGCGAAGGGACCAGAATTAATAGAAGACAACACTTTAGAACAATCTCTGAAATGCTATTCTCTAATCTTAAACTAAAATGTTTCATCAAAACACATGGGGCTTGCATGTCAAATCTATTCTGACATTCCTTACTCCTCTTTTATACTAGTTCACAAAACACACAGGTTGAATATCACTCAATAATGACAAATAACACACAGGCACCATCATATTTATATGGAGAATTTTATTTGAAGTGTTATGGCATGACTTTAAAAACACTTGTTTTGATTTGAGGGTGGACAATAGATGTTCATGGGCTACAGTGACCGCTTCATGTCACAAGTCTTGCATGCCACAGTACTCAATTATGAAAAATGTGGCACAGGTCTTAACTACTGCATCACTCAGGTCATCAATGTTGCTTTGTTTACATACAGCCCTAGAGATGAAAACCATAAGCACATACCTACTGGCATTAGGACTTATTAACTGACTTCAAGAAATGAGGTTATCTATTATATCTATTACAGCAGCGTATTATGTATGAATGTATCAACATAATTATATTATGTAGATATGTTAGTTAGTCCTCACATATCTCTGAAACTAGTTGACAGATGGTGATCATTATTTTTAGTTTGTTTGCATTTTTCTCAACTTAGTGAATGGTAAAAGTTTCATCAAAAACTGTCCAGTAGTTTTCGTGATATCGTCTAATAATTAAAAGAAAATAAAAAAAATCAACTTCAAACAAGTGCTATTTGAGGTCAATAATCAATATCAGTGCTTGCTACTCAAAATGGGATAAACAGTCTCAAATAGCTACATGCTCCAACAAACACCTTGGGCATACTCCAATGGATCCATCAACTATACCTATCCTATAACATGCATATTCATATTTGCAGGTGGAGACATTTAAAAATAATTTTAGGTAGTAAACTGTCAGTGTTTTGTGTTTCAATTCGTTAATGTTTTGTGTTTGGCAGGTGTACACGGGTGCAGGCATCAGCACGGCGGCGGACATACCCGACTACCGCGGCCCGCGCGGCGTCTGGACGCGGCTGCAGCGGGGCGAGACCGTCGGGTGAGGCTCCTTCGGTGCATTATCTCACTTGCAGTCAACACTGCCATTTTACTGCAGTGAAAGTAGAAGGAACAATTTTGTAAATTAGATAATCTACATCAAATAATACTGAATTTGAAACATAACAATTTCAGATGAGAGTATTTTTTCGTCTAATACTTTTTGTATGTACAAGTGTAACAAACGTCGATATGCCCGCAGGCGAGTGGAGGTGTCGCGCGCGCAGCCGACGTTCACGCACATGGCGCTGACGGCGCTGTGGGCGCGCGGCGCGCTCAAGTTCGTGGTGTCGCAGAACTGCGACGGGCTGCACGTGCGCGCCGGCCTGCCGCGCCGCGCGCTCGCCGAGCTGCACGGGGACATGTTCGCCGAGCGGTGCGCCGCCTGCCGCGCCGTCTACCTGCGCGCCTTCGACACCACCGAGCGCACGGCGCGCCACGCGCACCGCACGCGCCGCCTGTGCCACCGCTGCGGCCGCGAGCTGCGCGACTCCATCGTGCACTTCGGCGAGCGCGGCCGCGCCGCCTGGCCGCTCAACTGGGCCGGCGCGCTGCGCCACGCGGCCGCCGCCGACGTCGTGCTCTGCCTCGGCTCGAGCCTGAAGGTGCTGCGCCGCTACCCGCGGCTGTGGCGCATGCAGCGCGCGCCGCACGCCCGCCCGGCGCTCTACATCGTCAACCTGCAGTGGACGCCCAAGGATTCGGTGGCGGCGCTCAAGATCAACGCGCGCTGCGACGAGGTGATGGCGCAGGTGGCGCGGCGGCTGCGGCTGCGCGTGCCGCGGTACGACCCGCGCGCCGACCCGCTGCTCGCGCACGCCGAGCCGCTCGCGCCGCCCGAGACGCACACCACGCGCCGCCCGTTGCTCTCCGCGCCGCCCTCCTCCGCCTCCTCGCTCTCCGCCGGCACCGACCGCACCGGCCGCACCAGTCGCTCCGACGACGACGACTACTACTCGCTCTCCTCGCCCTCCGCCTCCGACTCGGACGACGAGGTGCCGCTGCGCCACCTCGCCGAGCGCCTACGCCCCGCCGCGCCGCGCGACGCTGGGAACCAAGATTCCACCGACCCCTCGCCCCTTCGCCTCCCGTCCGCCGACCCCGCCGCCGCGCCACATCTCACTGCGTTTCAGGTTCGTATTAGGTCCTCGGGTGGACTACGTTCGACCGTAATAATTTTTATTATTAATATAATTTCTGACAAACGTTTCGTTTTTAGGTGAACATGCAAGCCGGGGAGGCTACCATTCTTCTGCGCGCCGAGCACGCCACGGCGCGACCCCCGCCCGCCCCGCGCTCCACCACCGACGAGCTGAGGAGGTTCAGATTCACGAGGCCCCCCCTCGCCGCTCCCCTCGCCACGCCCTTCGCCACCGGGAACGGCATCGTCGCGAGGAACAACGGGTACGACGCGCCGGAGGCATCGTTTTTTAAATGCGAGGACTCGAAGATGAAGATCGAGCTCCAGTCCCCTGTGAAGAAGGTGGAGGACGAGGAGAAGGCGACCGAGGCCGACGCGTGGACCTACGACTCGAAACTCCGACGGCTGCTCGAGTTCGAGCCGCGCATCGACGTGAAGGCGGAGGGCGGGCGCGAGCTCGACGGGGCGAAGGAGGAGGAGGGGAGCGGGTCGTCCGGCGAGGAGGCGGCGGCGGGCTCGCTGGCGGCCGCCATCATCCGCCGCGCGGTGCTCGTGTGCCGCGCCTCGCTCTACCCCGGCCTGCACACCATCATCGCGCCGCCCGGCGCGCCGCCGCCGCCGCCGCCGCCCTCCCCGCCGCCCGCGCCGCCCCGCCCCCGCGCCCCCTCCCCGCCCGCCGCCGCCGCCGCCCCCGCGCCCGCCGAGTGCGCGTGGTGCTCGCGGCGGTACGCGTCGCGCCGCTGCCTGTGGTACGGGCCGCCGCGCGAGACGCCGCCCGAGCGCCGCGCGTGGAGGCGCGAGCGCGGCCGCCGCTACCTGTGCGCGTGTTGCGGCCTCGACGAGGACCGGCCGCCGCCTGCAGCCGCCGCCGCGACGGACGAGGGCGGGTGGTACGGCAAGGGGTATCGCAAGGGCCGCCGCCGTCGCCGGTAGCGCGAGGCCGCCGCGGTCGCGCGCGCTCCGAGCCCGGTGACCGGTGCCGCCGAAATGTGTTGCGGTCGTTCGGGAACTCATTGAGAGCGCGATCGTCGCGTGATCCGGAAGTGTAGTGCTGTACATATTTAGAAATTGACGTTAAATACTCTTGAATGTCGGGAATGAACGATGTATGCTGAATATTTATTTTTTTAAGAAGGGTACGTGACGAGCGACGAGATTGCATTTATGTCACAAAACTGTGTTCGTGTAACCGATTCGTGTTTAAATTAGTTCGACCGAAAAACTGAGATAAATAAGCCGTATGTAAACATGGGTTGTACATCACTATTGACGAGCGACGATGCTTGCGATGCGGGTTTGATACAGTACAATAAACTATGCCAATCACAATTTCCTGATAATGTATAAGACTAGGTATGTTCAAACATAAGAATGTGCGCTAGCCAGTGACTTAACGAGAATTTTATAGATTACCTTGTACAATGTATTTTAATGCATGTAAAACTAATAAGAACAAGACGAGTTGAGAACATATGATGAGGGTAGAGAGCGTGATTCCGGATGATAATGGTTGTGATGTAAGTGCTTGCTAGTGATCTGTAGCATTTTATACTGAAGTAGCAACGAGGCGTTACAACGATGTTAATATTTGTGTATCTGAAAATATTTGTAATTTCATAATTGAATAATCGTAACATTCTTATGTTTGTGCGCCCAGAATGGTATGTGGTAATTGTCAAATTAGATTAAGAACAACATGACTGTCATAATAAATGATAATTTAATGTAATTCAAAAAATTTACATTTAAGTAAATAATTTACAGAACTGGTTGTGTATTATTTCTATAAATGTAATCACAAGTAACTATGATTTTAAGGGCTAGTAAGAATTTGTAATTTAGGACCCTCGAGCCGGATAAGCTTTTTTGTTTGTCAGTCTGTCATCTCAAAATCTTATAAAGGATAGAAAAACGTTAAATACCGTTGGGACATACTTGGAAGTTTCTTGGACTGTTGGAAATATTTTACAGTAGATAGAGCTCCCTTCAGCCCACGAAAATTACTGTTTGCCAATTCAAAACTACACTTTACTACAACAACTACACAGAGTGACCCCTGTGTATTGGCGGTGCGGTGTTCGTGTGACGACCTTGTTTGTGCACCGGCGTGCAGCGCAGACCGAGTA
Organism: Erynnis tages; assembly: GCA_905147235.1. Classification (NCBI taxonomy): domain Eukaryota; kingdom Metazoa; phylum Arthropoda; class Insecta; order Lepidoptera; family Hesperiidae; genus Erynnis; species Erynnis tages. Next base: position 12,082,228 of record LR990082.1, read on the forward strand.
GGCGCACTGTTTATGTTTCCCGAACTACACACATGGCTGTCCGCTAAAAATACCAGCTGCGGGGAGTAAAGTGACGTAGTGATAAAATTCCCCTTGGCTGTGCGGTTCTGTACTTTATATCTGCGTGTGTAGTGTTAATTACTAGTCGCCACGGATCGCTTCAGGAAGGGCTATCAAACGCTATCGACGAGTTCCTGTCGCGATACCGGAGTGAGCTCTCTGTGCTGCGTACAACGCGGCCGGCTCGCTCGCAATCGCCAGTTCATTCATTAAAGTGTTCCATCCAGCGAGCGAGCTCTGTTCCTCCGGCGTGCTCTCGGTTCAATAGCCTGCACTTGTCCTCATTGCGTGCTCTTCCTGCAGTTCAATTATTGGTATATCGTACATACATATCGTACGATCACTTAACTCCCCGGAAATTACGCTGATTGGATTGGAACTACAGTTTCTTCGGTGAACTAAAAGAAACGATTGCCTACATATTTCGGGTAAGTTTGTGTATTTACATTTATTTAGTGTCAATAATATACAAATGGATAGAATGATTCAAACATTCTGTAACAAGACTTAGTTACTCCGTTATTTTACCTAAAGAAGGTCCTATGCCGAACTACAGATTTAAGTTTCGTTTTAAACTGTTTAATGAAATAATTCTATAATTTGGCTTTCGCTAGGTTATTTAAAATTATTTAAATAAGTCATCAAAACAATAACGAATAGCAATTTCTCCATGAAGAGCACACAGTACACATGACAACTAGTGTAGCCCCCTCCTCTTTGACTGGGCGCAAAAAAAATACGAAGGAAGAGTTCTCCCGAGGAGTCCTGGACCCCGAATAGGTCGTTAAGCTGTCGGTTTAGTTATTTGAGTCAGTTATATGCGTATTAATTGGGCTGGTTATCATAGAAATATGCCTATGAGGTAACAGTAGAATATTCAGGTCCAGGAAAATCGAAATTATCGTCTGGGAACCCGCATAAAAAAGCTAACCTCTAAGTATATGGAGGGAGGGGAGGTTTGTCGATGAAATTTGGTTTATTTTATGTAAAACATGTAAAATGTAAAAAAAACTGATTTTGTGGCGAAACTTTGAAGCTGTTTGCGTATTCCAGATCGGGTGGCAGGCACTAGGAGCTATAATAATTATAGTATAATATATCGGGTACTGGTATGCCGTGGAGCCGCGCGGTGCGGCTGTGGCGGCGCGCGGGCGGCGGGCGGCGCGCGCTGCTGCTGGCGGCGGCGCTGCTGCTGGCCGCCTCGCTGCGCGCGCGCCGCCCCTCCGCCGCGCCGCTCGCGCTCGACCGCCGCTTCCCCGCCACCTCGCCCACCAAGCTCGCGCACTTCCTCGCCGATTTCTCCAATTTCGCCTACGTATCCTATCCCAACCTGTAAGTAAGACTACATAACTTAGCTACATACAAATCAGTAATTAAAGTATGACGTAAACGATGATAAATAATTCGTTGACTAAAACTCGGCCCGGTTACTTGAGAGGTCTAGGTCGAAACCAGAATGTACGCTACGATTTTACAAAAATTAGACATTCAGTGTAACGGTGAAGGAGTTTCCCATTGGTCATGTGAAATCCACCGTCTCACAGCAGGCTAGCGTCATCGATTTAGAAAACTCGATAATGGGATTCCGTAGGTATATCTCGACGAATGGCGGAAATCGTCACAAAAGTATTTTTTAAAAAAAGGCAAACTGTTCAACTGCGTCGGCTACCAAGCAATACCACTCTCGGCAGCTATAAGCAACTTTACATTATTATTATTTGGTTCGATGGTTGCAGCGAGTCCTGGACTATCGAGACGGAGTGGAGCAACGTGACGTCGTGGAGCTACGAGGTGTCGTACCGCTGCGGCGAGCGCTGCGAGGGCCGCGTCGCGCTCGCGCACCACGCGCTCCCCCCGCACGCCCCGCACGCCCCGCACCCCCGCCATCGCCACCGTCTCGCCGCCACCGACCACCGCTGCGAGTATCTGCCGATGCTGCCCTGGATTGCACTCTGCGGTATCTACACCTTACACCGTAAAGGCCGAAGTTCTATAACGTACATCGAGGCAATTTTACATAATTTGAGGGCAATGCCTGCACATTGCATCGGCCGTAAACGAGTCACGGCCGAACAGGGCAACGTGTCTGAGCCGTGATAGCCTAACAAATTAACGAATCCTGAAAAGAATTTAAAAATCGTGGTCTGACCAGGACCTAGCAGGACAACGGAGCATAGCAAGGGGCATAACATACGACATCACCGATTTATCATCATCATCTTCGCGTCATCCCATCGAATTCTGATAATACTCTAAAGATCCAAAGCGGATCTCAAGTTCCACCGACTTATTCATGGTTAAAACGAACCTTTAATATTTTTATTCATTAATCGTTTCAATCGCTCGCAGAGGTGACGGATACGGAGACGCTGATAGAGGCGGACGAGGCGGGTGACGGTGGCGGCGCGCGGCTGCGGGAGAGCGCGCGCGTACGCTGCGGCGCGGCGGCGTCGCTGCTGGCGCGCTGTCCGCGTCGCGCCGCCGCGCCCGCCGCGCTGCTCGACGCCCGCCTGCGCGCGCTGCACGCCGCGCTCGAGCCCTCCGCACCCGCCGCCGCCGCAGCCAACTAGGCAGATTGTCAAAACTTGGCATCAAATCAATCAGTTCATAGACCTCATCGCCGGCATTTACTTCATAATTTGATTTTACCCGAATGCGACAGAAGGAGGGTTAGGTACTGTACTTAAACGTTTAACAAACGCATGACTTAAAAACTTTGTACGTCTCAAGAGTATGATATAATTAATGTTAAAGTATGACAATAAATTATATTGTTGTTAAGATTATATTACATGCGATATAGAGAAAAGTTATGTAAATATGCCGAAATTATGAAACATTTTATTAAAAAAATCAAATTTAAAACACTTACAAGACTTTTTATTATCAAGGACAATTATTTTTATAATCAAATCTAATGCGTAATTTTTTGCGGGTGCTCTAGCTACTACTTATGAAGACTAAGATGTTCGCCTCAAAAAAAGTATCTCCGGCAACCAAACCTATCCAGCCGAAACAATAAGACATTAAAGAACATAGTATGCTCATGCTAACAACAGTATAACGTGCTCATCAAGAAATGAATAAAACAATATTAAAAGCCGTATTACAAATCATTGCCTAATGAAGAATTTACGAGTACGAGAGAACAAAAATACATTCGTGGGCGTAACCCGGCAAAACGACACCTAACCTTTACTGACCTACCAAAGCAAAACCTTTTATTAACCCTACTAAGGATACCCTGTCAGCAACCCATTAATGACCCACTACAGTGTTGGATCTCCTCTCACAATGAAAGGGAAGTAAGCCATAGTCCACGACGCTGGCCTTCTCCGGGTTGGTAGACTTCACATGTTTTTCTTCACCGTAACAGCAGGTGATACTTAATTTTATAAAGCGCACGTATTTTTTTTACAAAGTACATGCCACTAGTATTCTAACCCGAACCCTTCGATTCAAGGTCTAAGCTACTGGGCTATCACCGCTATTACGCAAGAATACCTTTCATAAAGCTAAATAAACAAAATTTCACTTTGACAATTTTTTTAGTAATTTTCCGGGTTTGACCTTGAGACGTTACTAGCTAAGCGGTACAACTGAAGGGTGGGTGGGAGGGCAAACTTTTTCGGTTTTTCGCAAATATCTCCAAAACCCGTGCACCGATTTAGACGTGCGATATGTCATTCGACGCGGGGGAAAAGCCGCTACAATAACAGCTTAAGTTGGATAAAATCGAACCACGGTGCACAGGAAAATTTTGAAGAAAACTGATTCCTTCATTTAATCGAGTTATTAATAAATTTATCTAATGGAGACCAAGTTTTTCACTTTAATTTGATTGTGTTCTCTATTGTAAAAGCTTTGCAAAAGGTAATTCACTAATGTTACCACAACTGAACCAAAAATAAAAACTTTATTACTGATCTAACCAAGCAAAACCTTAATATTTACAACATAACTAAGCCAAACTCACTATTTTCAACCTAATCAATAGAAACCGAACTTTTACAAACCTAACCACTATAAACCTAACTTTTACAAACCTAACCACTATAAACCTAACTTTTACAAACCTAACCACTATAAACGTAACTTTTACAAACCTAACCACTATAAACCTAACTTTTACAAACCTAACCACTATAAACCTAACTTTTACAAACCTAACCACTATAAACGTAACTTTTACAAACCTAACCACAATAAACCTAACTTTTACCAACCTAACCAATCGAAATCTAACTTTTACAACCTAACCAATCGAAATCTTACTTCTACAACATAACCAATCGAAATCTAACATTTAAAACCTCACAAATAGAAACCTAACTTTTACAAACTTAACCAATAGAAACCTAACTTTTACAAACCTAACCACTAAAAACCTAACTTTTACAAACCTAACCAATATAAACCTGACTTTTACAAACCTAACCACTATAAACGTAACTTTTACAAACCTAACCACTATAAACCTAACTTTTACAAACCTAACCACTATAAACGTAACTTTTACAAACCTTACCCCTATAAACCTAACTTTTACAAACCTAACCACTATAAACCTAACTTTTACAAACCTAACCACTATAAACCTAACTTTTACAAACCTAACCACTATAAACCTAACTTTTACAAACCTAACCACTATAAACGTAACTTTTACAAACCTAACCACTATAAACCTAACTTTTACAAACCTAACCACTATAAACCTAACTTTTACAAACCTAACCACTATAAACGTAACTTTTACAAACCTAACCACAATAAACCTAACTTTTACCAACCTAACCAATCGAAATCTAACTTTTACAACCTAACCAATCGAAATCTTACTTCTACAACATAACCAATCGAAATCTAACATTTAAAACCTCACAAATAGAAACCTAACTTTTACAAACTTAACCAATAGAAACCTAACTTTTACAAACCTAACCACTAAAAACCTAACTTTTACAAACCTAACCAATATAAACCTGACTTTTACAAACCTAACCACTATAAACGTAACTTTTACAAACCTAACCACTATAAACCTAACTTTTACAAACCTAACCACTATAAACGTAACTTTTACAAACCTTACCCCTATAAACCTAACTTTTACAAACCTAACCACTATAAACCTAACTTTTACAAACCTAACCACTATAAACGTAACTTTTACAAACCTAACCACTATAAACCTAACTTTTACAAACCTAACCACTATAAACCTAACTTTTACAAACCTAACCACTATAAACCTAACTTTTACAAACCTAACCACTATAAACGTAACTTTTACAAACCTAACCACTATAAACCTAACTTTTACAAACCTAACCACTATAAACCTAACTTTTACAAACCTAACCAATATAAACGTAACTTTTACAAACCTAACCACTATGAACGTAACTTTTACAAACCTAACCACTATAAACCTAACTTTTACAAACCCTACCACTATAAACATAACTTTTACAAACCTAACCACTATAAACCTAACTTTTACAAACCTAACCACTATAAACGTAACTTTTAAAAACCTAACCACAATAAACCTAACTTTTACCAACCTAACCAATCGAAATCTAACTTTTACAAACCTAACCAATATAAACGTAACTTTTACAAACCTAACCACTATAAACCTAACTTTTACAAACCTAACCAATATAAACCTAACTTTTACAAACCTAACCATTATAAACCTAACTTTTACAAACCTAACCACTATAAACCTAACTTTTACAAACCTAACCACTATAAACGTAACTTTTACAAACCTAACCACTATAAACCTAACTTTTACAAACCCTACCACAATAAACATAACTTTTACAAACCTAACCACTATAAACCTAACTTTTACAAACCTAACCACTATAAACGTAACTTTTAAAAACCTAACCACAATAAACCTTACTTGTACCAACCTAACCAATCGAAATCTAACTTTTACAACCTAACCAATCGAAATCTTACTTTTACAACATAACCAATCGAAATCTGACATTTAAAACCTCATCAATAGAAACCTAACTTTTACAAACCTAACCACTATAAACCTAACTTTTACAAACCTAACCACTATAAACCTAACTTTTACAAACCTAACCACTATAAACCTAACTTTTACAAACCTAACCACTATAAACGTAACTTTTACAAACCTAACCACTATAAACCTAACTTTAACAAACCCTACCACTATAAACATAACTTTTACAAACCTAACCACTATAAACCTAACTTTTACAAACCTAACCACTATAAACCTAACTTTTACAAACCTAACCACTATAAACGTAACTTTTACAAACCTAACCACTATAAACCTAACTTTAACAAACCCTACCACTATAAACATAACTTTTACAAACCTAACCACTATAAACCTAACTTTTACAAACCTAACCACTATAAACGTAACTTTTACAAACCTAACCAATATAAACCTAACTTTTACAAACCTAACCACTATGAACGTAACTTTTACAAACCTAACCACTATAAACCTAACTTTTACAAAACTAACCACTATAAACGTAACTTTTACAAACCTAACCACTATAAACGTAACTTTTACAAACCTAACCACTATAAACCTAACTTTTACAAACCTAACTACTATGAACGTAACTTTTACAAACCTAACCACTATAAACCTAACTTTTACAAACCTAACCACTATGAACGTAACTTTTACAAACCTAACCACTATAAACCTAACTTTTACAAACCTAACCACTATAAACCTAACTTTTACAAAACTAACCACTATAAACGTAACTTTTACAAACCTAACCACTATAAACCTAACTTTTACAAAACTAACCACTATAAACGTAACTTTTACAAAACTAACCACTATAAACGTAACTTTTACAAACCTAACCACTATAAACATAACTTTTACAAACCTAACCAGTATAAACCTAACTTTTACAAACCTAACCACTATACACCTAACTTTTACAAACCTAACCACTATAAACCTAACTTTTACAAACCTAACCACTATAAACCTAACTTTTACAAACCTAACCAATATAAACCTAACTTTTACAAACCTAACCACTATGAACGTAACTTTTACAAACCTAACCATTATAAACCTAACTTTTACAAACCCTACCACTATAAACATAACTTTTACAAACCTAACCACTATAAACCTAACTTTTACAAACCTAACCACTATAAACGTAACTTTTAAAAACCTAACCACAATAAACCTAACTTTTACCAACCTAACCAATCGAAATCTAACTTTTACAAACCTAACCAATATAAACGTAACTTTTACAAACCTAACCACTATAAACCTAACTTTTACAAACCTAACCACTATAAACCTAACTTTTACAAACCTAACCATTATAAACCTAACTTTTACAAACCTAACCACTATAAACCTAACTTTTACAAACCTAACCACTATAAACGTAACTTTTACAAACCTAACCACTATAAACCTAACTTTTACAAACCCTACCACTATAAACATAACTTTTACAAACCTAACCACTATAAACCTAACTTTTACAAACCTAACCACTATAAACGTAACTTTTAAAAACCTAACCACAATAAACCTTACTTTTACCAACCTAACCAATCGAAATCTAATTTTTACAACCTAACCAATCGAAATCTTACTTTTACAACATAACCAATCGAAATCTGACATTTAAAACCTCATCAATAGAAACCTAACTTTTACAAACCTAACCAATATAAACCTAACTTTTACAAACCTAACCACTATGAACGTAACTTTTAGTAGTTAGGTTTGTAAAAGTTAGGTTTCTATTGATGAGGTTTTAAATGTTAGATTTCGATTGGTTATGTTGTAAAAGTAAGATTTCGATTGGTTAGGTTGTAAAAGTTAGATTTCGATTGGTTAGGTTAGGTTAGGTTAGGTTAGGTTAGGTTAGGTTAGGTTAGGTTAGGTTAGGTTAGGTTAGGTTAGGTTAGGTTAGGTTAGGTTAGGTTAGGTTAGGTTAGGTTAGGTTAGGTTAGGTTAGGTTAGGTTAGGTTAGGTTAGGTTAGGTTAGGTTAGGTTAGGTTAGGTTAGGTTAGGTTAGGTTAGGTTAGGTTAGGTTAGGTTAGGTTAGGTTAGGTTAGGTTAGGTTAGGTTAGGTTAGGTTAGGTTAGGTTAGGTTAGGTTAGGTTAGGTTAGGTTAGGTTAGGTTAGGTTAGGTTAGGTTAGGTTAGGTTAGGTTAGGTTAGGTTAGGTTAGGTTAGGTTAGGTTAGGTTAGGTTAGGTTAGGTTAGGTTAGGTTAGGTTAGGTTAGGTTAGGTTAGGTTAGGTTAGGTTAG